>JAEOAD010001173.1:2755000-7920540 GCA_036365145.1 Orientallactaga sibirica
TGTGGTGTATGATATATGCACACACCTGTGCAGGTGCGTGCAGAGGCCAGAGGTGAATGTCAGGTGCCCTTCTCTTATTATGCCTCCTCATATTTTCTTGCGATGGAGACTCTCCTTCAACCTAGAGTTGCTGTTGGTCAGTGAGCCGCAGTGATTCTCTGGTCTTCTCCTCTTCCCATGCTGGGGTTACAGATGTGCATAGCCATGCCAAGATATTTTATGTGGGTTCTGGGGAGTTGAACTTGGTGGTCTCCCAACTCCAAGAGACTCTCATGCTTAAGCATTAACTGCTCTTATCCACTGAGCCATTCTTCTAGCCCATAGTGAGCACCTTCTTGACAAAGATACAGAAGGAGCCGGGAGTGGTGGTGCACAAATCTTTAATCCCGGCACTCAGAAGGCAGAGGTAGGAGGATCACTGTGAGTTCAAGGCCACCCTGAGACTACATAGTGAATTCCAGGTCAGCCTGGGCCAGAGTGAAACCCTACCTCGAAAAACCAAAAAAAAAAAAAAAAATACACACACACACACACACACACACACACATATATATATATATATTTGACTGAAGAATCCACCAGAGAGGGAGGGAACCTTCAGAACGGAGGAGGATTGGTGGCACTTATATAGGAGGGTCCATTGAAGGTGAGGAGTAAGTATTTGCACTAAGCTGAACTTGAAACAATGGGGAAGAAATGAGGTCAAGTGTAGGGTGAACACATTTTCCCCTCCTAAGCTCTTTCTTAATGACAATACTGAGTGCTTCAATTTGCCAAGCACTGTCTTAGAACTTTAGCATGACTGATGATAATCCTGATACAGCAACAGTCAGGAAGCCTCTTTCATATAAGTTCAACTTGAAAAAAAAAATAAAGGAAATTGATTTTTAAAAACATGTTGGCAAGATTTCTGTGAAACTGGCACACTCATGCCTTCGTTCAACACAAATTGAATACAAATTGAAACAATCCTTTTGGAGAACCATTTGGCAATACTTTTCAAGAGCCATAAAACTCATCTAGTAATCCCACTCCTAGGGATTTACCCTAAGGCAAATAACTAAAAAAAGAAGAAATCCTGTATGTTCAGAGCTCTTTAAAATAGCAAAAATTGGAAAGAATTCAACTTTCCAACAATTTGGGAATGGTTAAATAATTTACGATATATTAACTCCATAGAAAATTATGTGGCCATTAAAATAATAAATGGGAAGACTTTGTGGCCACATGAAAGGCACAGAACAAATAATGTTCAGGGATAAGAGTGGAATGCAAACTTATACGTAAACTCTGATTGTAACTCTGAAGAGAGAGAAAAATCAGCATTTCATGAGATTTTGTATATAGTCATTGTATAATTTTAGGAAACTGAAAACAGATCAACCCTTACCCCAGCTAGGAAAAAAAATTAGACTCATAGCATGGAAATTTGAAAGCATCTTTTAGACCATTGGTTAACACTCTCATTTTACAATTGTGCAAAAAAAAAAAAAAAAAAAAAAAAAAAAAAGCCTTAAAAATAGTATCTGGCTTGTCCCTTAATCAGTCAATGGCAGAATTAAGACTAGATATGGCAGAGGATTCCTGGAATATTCTGTTCCAGAGACTGATAATGTGTGAACACATGGTGAAGAGGGTAAGAGGAAAGACAACGCTGCCATCATAAAAACTTACAGATGTGGATACTGAATGCGGTCAGGGGAAATATGTACTCACTGTTGACTGCAGGCCAGCCACCACCCACTTAGGAAATACACGGAATCTGGGGAAAGCATGTCATTGCCTGTCTCTGTGCTGGTTACTCTCCCCAGCCTCACTACCACGTTCCATGGTCGAGGTTTTACCACCAGCCATTCTGTACACACTGCGTGTACTTGTGAGGCCTGACAATGCGATGGTGAGCTGTACCCACACAGGAGTTTTGCTCTGCTGGTGTTCGTACGTTATGATTGGAGATGGACAATGTGTACAAATAACACAGAAATAAAGGCTTTTTCAAGGCAAACTAAATAAGCAAAACTGGGATGATGGGCTGGAGAGATGGCTCAGTGGTTAAGGCCTACAAAGCCCAAGGACTCTTGGTTTGATTCTCAAGTACCCAAGTAAAGCCAGATGCAGGGTGGCGCATGTGTCTGGAGGCCTTGGTGTGCCCATGCTCTCTATCTGTCTCTCTGTCAAATAATAAATATATATATTATTAATTTTTGTTTTTAAAACTTAGGATGAGTGAAGAAGAGCACTGGGCAAGGGGCAGGGCATTGTACGGAAGGTAATAAGCAAGAGGGAGATGCAATCTGATAGGTGTGTTTGAAAGCTTACTCTGGCTATCTTTACATCTAGGACAATTGCACAGCACCCTCCTCCTCCACCTCCCAGCAACACTCTTTGTCTCTTCTTACTGTAGCCAAATAGGTTTTAAACCCAATTTGATTTGACATTGCTCCCTCTGAGAACTTCCAAAAGCTCCTTGTCAAGGGTCAAGGGAAAAGCACAAGTACTCAGGATAGCTGTAGAAGTCTCCACACTAGTACACCACCTCACTGATCCCAGCCCCACGACAAATCACCCAGCCCATCTCAGCAGGCCCAGCCCTTCCAATGGGCAATTTCCTAATGCTGGGCATTGGAAAAGCCTTCTCCTCTGGTCTTCTGTGATTCTAGGACCCTTACCCTTCCTTTGAGGTCTTCTTCTTTTGCATGTTGTCTCTTCTTTTAAACCTCTCCTTCACTCTTGCAAATTAGTCACTGCCTTCTTTGTGCTCATCATCTGCTTGGTTCACGCTTGTATTTTAACACATCATATTGAATCATAGGCATTTGTGTGTAGATGTATAATAAACTGTTGGAGAACCGGGACCATATCTTATTCATGCTTTGATAGTTAGAGCCAAGCACAGGCGGGGTGCTAGCATTTGTGGGTATTTATTGAACAATCTGGTGTGAGCAAAGAAGAGCAGTGGGCAAGGGGCAGGGGATAGTACGGAGGGCAATAAGCAAGAGGGAGACAGGATCTGATATGTGTGTTTGAAAGATCACTGGATGGAATGATGGATCGTAGGTGAATTTATTGCTATTATCACTAATGAGTGAAATACAGTTTAACCCTCATCTTTCTTTAAAATATTTATTTATTTATATTTATTTATTAGAGAGGGAGAAAGGGACAGAGAGAGAGAAAAAAATAGGCATGCCAGGGCCTCTTGCCACTGCAAATGAACTCCAGACACATGTACCACCTTGTGCATCTGGCTTTATGTGGGTACGGGGGAATAGAACCTGGGTCTATGGGCTTTGCAGGCAAGCATCTTAACCACTAAGCCATGTCCCCAATCTATTGCTCATCTTAAAAGTAAGGCAACTATGATCTGGTTCCTGATCTTTGAAAAGAAGAATCAGATGAGGTGATTTGTAAACTTACTTCCAGCTCGGTTGTCCCAGAGTCTCAGAGTCAATACATTACGATGGGTTATTGTCATTAGAATCTCTTGATATAATTCAAAGGGCTCCCAAATTCATGATTAGGGATCAAAAAGTATACAGAGTCCTGATTTGAAGGCCTGCTACACAGGCATACATAAAACTTGGGCACTGGCTAGGTGTCCTCCTGTCCCATTTGGCAGCATTCAAGATATCCCAGCATACCTGCTCAGGGAAGAAATCTCTAGCAAAACAGGTTCTGAGCAGGCTCAGTGACAGCTCAGCTATACATTCTTGTAAATTTCCAGCTCCACATGAGGCCCAGGGCTGCTGTACATGTGCCACTATGTTACATGTTTCCAGTAGCCACCTTTGCTCGCCTCATCATCCTGTGGATGTAGTGTTCAGGATAGACTTGTGTAGATTTAAAACAGAGGTCAGGATAGAATTAATCTCTAACTCTGCATTCAGTGGAGGAGAAAAGAGTAAAGACACACGCACCATTTCCTCCATCAAACTAGAGGAGGTCACCTGAGGTTCATTTCAAGTCAGGAGGCTGTCTTAAAGCAATCATATGCTAAGTCCTGTCTTAGGTGAGCTAGAGATGACAAGGATGAATACAATGGTCCCTATCCTCAAGAAGTCTACATTTTAGTGGGAAAGATCAGCGATTTGCCAAGATGGTGGAGGTGAGTCATCTGTGGCACAGAGAGGGAGGGCCATGTGGGTGAAGGTTGATTGGATAAGGAAGAAGGAAAACAGGAAGTCTATTCAGCAGACCAAAATGGAAAATGACTATGTTAGCTTGGAAAAGTGAATGAATGGATCAAGGATTTGACATCCAGGTTAGTAGAGGAGGGAAGCAGAGGAGGAGTGAGAGAAGAATGGGGGATTTTCACTGTGATGGGAGATGTAATGCAGAGAAAGCTGCCACCTTTAAGGACCTAACTCCTTGTTTAAATAAGCAAAGTATGCTGTGCCAGTTTTTGTCGGGTTCTGCTGCTTCCTCCAAGAACCAGCCTCCACAGTTGACAATGCATACTGCAGGAAATACGGACCACTGGAGAGTCTCGAGAAGAATCATGGTGGGGCTAGAGGACCTGGGTTCAATTCCCCAGTGCTCATATAAGCCAGATGCACAAGGTGGCACATGCATCTGCATATCTGCATTTCATTTGCAGTGGCAGGAGGCCCTGGCCCACACATTCTCTCTCTCTCTCTCCATATATATATATATATATAAAAGAATCAAGATGGAATGTTGTGGAGAGACTTACTCCCTGATTAGGTCACTTTCATACTTGGGTGACCACTGGTGGAGGAGGATTGTCAGTGGTTCAAATTTCATGTAGGCCTATACACATGACCTCACTGATCCCTTCCTAGGACAGTCTGTGAACAGTGCCTGTATGACCAAACAAAAGCATCTGAAGAAAATAAAATGTAAACCACTACACATATACAGGTCTCTGAAAAGAAGTGTTCTGGAGTCACAAAGAAGCTCAGATACCAAATGCTTGCTCGGGCAATAGTAGTGATAAGGTGGCTGGGTCCCTCAGACTCTCAGATTTATGCGAGCTGCCCGCCTTCACTCTGGAGCATGATCCAGCCTCAGGTCTCTCATGGCCAAACAACAGGTTTCCCGACTCAGGATCAAAGGCAGGAGTGAGCATGAGAGGAAAAGGGACTGATCTGAGTCTGAAGCTAAGAAAGAGAAAATACGTCTAAACCAATGGGGGTTCTTGTTGTAGAGATGAGTCCTGCCTTTCAAAAATGCAATCAGCATTAAAATCATTCATTTCCTTCTTCCTCTTCCTCCAGAGGGAGGAGTTAACAGTAAATTAGGTTGGAAGTTCAGTGAGTACCGGATTACCAGAGAGGTACTCAAGAGGCAGACATAGGATTGATTCAGGTTCAAAACACAGGCAAGCAAGAAAGAAGCCATTAATGGAAAGCTGCCTGGGTGGCTTTGCAAAAAGTTTCTCTCACAGATGTGGGAAGCTGTGTGGCACTTTGCTATTTTTGAAAGGTTTTCACTTTGACTGACTCGTGGGGACTCTATTAGTCCCCTTGCCTCTGAACTCTTTCAGGACCAGGGCGAGGGCTGTCACAAAGGAGAGGCCTTTGATGACCTTCAAAGAGACAACTCTGACAAGTTTCCACAGTCCCCAAGTAAAGTCTCATGTCTCCTCCGTGGTCTTCTATCGCACATGGGACGGGAGGCATTCTGCTCACCAGGGTCAGCGCTGGAGCCTCAGCAGATGTGGGTTCTACTATCAACTATAACTCCTAACAGGCATGGGACCACACAGCACTTATGGTCTCTCTATGGGCCTGAGTTTTTCTTTTATAAGAAATGATAAAGTTGTTCATATTCCCTCTGTGGTACCTGCCTGAACTGATGCTCTATGGATTAAATTTGTTCAAATAGCCGGGGGTGGTGGCGCATGCCTTTAATCCCAGCACTTGGGAGGCAGAGGTAGGAGGATCATCATGAGTTTGAGGACATCCTGAGACTCCATAGAGAATTCCAAGTCAGCCTGGGCTAGAGTAAAAACCTACCTTGAAAAACCAAAAAAAAAAAAAAAAAAAAAAAAAAAAAAATTGTTGAGGAGTTAAATGAATCAGATTCTTTCCCTTTACACTGATATCCTTTTCTCTCTTCTCTTCTTTGTTATGCTCTTCTCGTGCATCTGGATTGGGTCCTGGGGAATTGAACCGGGGTCCTCAGGCTTTGCAGGCAAAGGCCTTAACCACTAAGCTATTTCCCCAGCCCCTGTTATGCTCTTCTCTTCTCTCCTCTCCTCTTCTTTCCTCTCCTCTTCTCTCCTACACTATCCTCCTATCCATTATCTCCCCTTAATTTCCATCCCTTCTGCCCCTTTTTTTCTCTTTCTCTTTTTCTTTCTTTTCTTTTTTTTTTGTAGCCAAGGTTGGCCTTGCAAAATCCTTGTGCCTCAGTTTCCCAAGTGCTGGAATTACAGGTGTTAGCCACCAAATCCAGCTTCCCTCATATTCTTGAGGGAAAACAAATAGTAAAACAATAACTTACTATAATCCGGACAGCATGCTGATATTTGCGTCTGTTGTTTTTACTTGCCAGCAAACTGAAAGGGTCAAATGCTTCCACTCCCCACACCAGCATCTTCTGTGGTTTGCTTGAAGGCTATTACAAATGCAGCCCAATTTCCCACACTTTCCGATTTCCACTCCCTATCCTACAAAATGAGAAGCTGTGATGTTAATTATATTATTAGATGCTAATAGATCTCAAAGTGTCTTCTGAATCATCAAAGAAAGCTTAAATCATATGCAGTATCATTTTAGTGTTTAGCAAAGTGTGTTGTAATTACTTATTTGGAAACTAAGAATCGCAAATGATATGGATGGTAACCAGATGAACCAGAATTTTCCATTGCCTACAATACTCCATTCCCTGGTCATTTTATGTAAACACAAATTTGCTTTAACATTACAACAATAACCTACAAGAACTGGACACTGGTAGTCTCCAGTTTACCAACTGTCCAGCAATGTGTCAGCTGTGGAGATTTCTGTCCACTGTAGCTGGGCATTACAGAGACCCAATCAGACTCCATTTCAGAAATCATGGGTGGTGTTTCCATGGAGCTGTGCCCGAAAAGAGGTGATCTAAATCTTGCATGAGAGATGTACATCAACAGGGAGCTTTGCCTAGAACACTGTGACCTAAAAAATCATATTAAGGAACTCAGAATACAGAAGCAGTTTCAGAGACACCAAGTGACCTTGTGCAAGGCACCTCGCATATTGCCCTTTCTGCTTGATAACCCCACCCCCACCCCAAGAATAGTGACTGCCTCTGTGAACACGCTGGCCAGCAACAAGCTCCAGCTGGGAGCAAACATGCAGATTTTTCACTGCCGTGCTTGTTTGTTTATTTGTTCAGGGTAGCCTGTTTCTTCTATTCATCTTCATGCTCCCTGCATAGTTCTGGAAAGGTACACCCCATTTCTCACAAGGAAATTCACCTAGATCCTACCCATTGTCCTTTTTTGATATTCCTGAAATAAGGAGGCACACGATCCATTTTCTTTGAAGGTTGGGGCCAAGAAGGATCTGGCTGACCTTGATCCACAGCTGTTCTCCTTGACTAGAGGAATAAAGCTGTAGAATGCCATTTATCTCCCTTTTTCTAATTTTTCTAAGAGGCTGGGAACCTCAAAAACATGACGTATGCTTCTTTAAAATATTTTTACTCAGGTTGTCCTCCTCTTTTTTCTTCTTCCGTGACAAGGTCTTCATCTATCTATGCTTCAGTGACCCTGTTGTATCTGTTATGTTACTTCAAATGCTTTTTGGAAGTAAGGGACATGGAAATAAATAAAAGAAATAGAGAGTACAATGTCATAAAAGATTTATAGATAAGAAAATTGGAAAGATTAATCCCTATTTTATGATGAATTCTATAGTTTCACTTCTAACTCAAATTCATCATTAATATTTAAAAGTCCATATGTAAGAATGACAGCAAACCTTGCATAGTTCTTTCCATTTATCAAGTAAGTACTTTCCCATATATGATCTCATTTTATAATTAGCAATTACACTTTACAGATGTGGAAAGCAAGGCTTGGAGAGATGAAATGGCTTACCACAGGCCATTGTTAGTGAGCTCAGATCTCCTAGTGTTAAGCCAAGTCTTTGCTGGTTTTTCATTTCCAGTATCATCTTATCTCTCATTGAAGCCAACATTCTTGTCATTATTCCTAGGAAAGTGATTTTTGTTGTTTGTTGTTGTTTTTTGTTGTTGTTTTGGGTTTTTTTTTTTTTTAGTAATGTATCCATCAGAATTAAGCAAAGAGGCTGTATGAGTGGTTATTTGTTCCTTTTCTGAGAAGGTCTCCAACGAGCCTGGACACCACTTATGGTTATATCTAGAAGATCCATACTTGCTGTCACTCAGGAGGTTATGTTTTGGTCTCCATCATGGTTTTTGCTTCTAAATAAATGTAAAATACTTCTCCTCTACATCCTTAAGATCCAAATGTCATACAGAACACCAAATTAACAGATTATTGGGATGGTCAGGGAGAAGAATGGGTCTTGATTTCCACAGCTTACTGGTAAGAAAATATATGAGGGCTGGGGAAGTAGATTAGAGATTAAGGAGTTTGCCTGCAAAGCTTAAGGACCCTGGTGCGATTCCCCAGAACTCGTGTAAGCCAGATGCACAAGGGGCGCCTGTATCTGGAGTTCATTTTCAGTGGCTAGAGGCCCTAGCATGCCCATTCTCTCTTTCTCTCTATCTGCCTCTTCTTCTCTCTGTCTTACTCAAATAAATAAATAAATAAAATATTTTTAAAAAAGAAAACATATGATCAAATTTCACGTCATGTGTTTCTACCAAGTGGTTCTGTTGGCTTAACTTCCTTCACTGTGACTGAAAATAAGGTGCTGGGAAGCACTGTACTTGAATTTTGACTTTCTGCTCTTTCAATTCACTCACCTACTGCCAAGTGCAGGTCAAAATACTTTGGGGATAATCCAGAAGGTCCATTGCCTGTAGAACCTTCTGGAAAGGGAAATTCCCTAAAAGAAATGTACATCAATGATGTTGTGTCTGATCCTCCTTCTCCAGACTAGTAGGCCAGACCCCATTCTAGTTTCCCATTAGGCCCCAGATCCTGCCCACAGTCTGGGGGTTGGAGAAGCTAATCTCAAAGGGCCAGAAATGAGTCAGTTTCCACGCTCAGCATCAGGCGTGTGGCTTCCTGAAGCACAGACAAGGAAGTGCTGAATTTCAAAGAGCAAGGGTTTTTTTCTTTGCATATCATATCCGGAACTGAAACCACCAATTCATTTCACTTAAGAACTCACACTACACTCAGATCATCAATAACATTCCATAGATAAGATAAGGCTTCACCAGCCCAGTTATTCTGTCTCCCCCTCACTACTCCTTGTCTTTTGGGGTTGTTATTGGCTGCATTCTTCTTTTCCAACATCTTTATTTTGAGTCCTGACAACATAGAATTTAGAACTCTTTTGTTTCTCTCTCTTTTCAATGATGTTTGTGAATACTAGGAGTGAACTAGCTAACCATCTGTTGAGAGGATGACCAAGCTCTGAACTTTCTACTTTCCCTTACTACTTACCTTAGGTGTAGGTGGGTGTATGGCCATATACTCAATGCCCCATTCCAGGGGGTAACTGGCTTGCTGAGAATAACAAGTAACCTCACTAACCCGTGACAGTGGTTAAAAGATGAAAGCTGTGGACAGATTCATGCAAACTACCCTTGCGGACAAAGAAGCAACGGCAAATAGATGCACCCTCTTAGAGCTACCTCTATCATCAGCGAATGAGGAGGAAGGGTCTCTGCTGCTTATATAGCACAGAAAAACTTACAAACAACTTTCACATCCTTTCTCTCTCGATTCTTACCAGAACTTGTGAGATCAGTCACACAAGGCTTATCCTCTCCATTTTAGAGATGAGAGGACCCAGTGCTAATGAGGGTGGGAAGAGAGGCCCATGCAGCAGTAAGTTAAAAATCCGAAGATTCCAGTTTTATGGCTCCCAAGTCAGAAATCTTGTGACTACTATCTAACTTTAAATATAATATAATATTACATCATAATCCATGAGCTAATGATATAGTCATTTGCTGATATCTTTTAACTTCAGAATCTTACAAGTCGGGGTTAATGGCTATTACTCATTACATTGGCATAACCCTCCCAGGCCTCTGCTTTCATTATTCAGAAAAATGAAGAAATTGTATTAAATTCAGTCTTGCCTTCAATGCTAACATTTTGTGGACCTGTGTGTCAGTGACCGCTGAGCTCTATGTGTTTGCTAAGGAGCATAGGCTGGTCGTAGAGTTTGACCACCATGGTAAATAAATAAGCGAATACCAGAATTATTAAAAATGAAACAGAACTTCTTAGAACCTTCATAAATCAACAAGGGAGGGAGCTATGGATATGCAATATTACTCCAATTTAGCCACAGAACATGGATCTCAAGAGATAAGCAGTCCACAATCCCCATTGGAATCAACAGTGGTGACTTCCCTAATAATTCCACTGGTCTCTCAAAGCAGCAGATAAATTCCCAAAGGCATGTTATAACCATTCCAGAAATACACACCCACCTAGCTCCTACCCTTGCCAGTGATGCATGTGCTGGGCCATGCAGTGTAGTCCTGCAAGCCCAGTGCCACCTAAAGTTGAGCAATTGCAGCTGCACAATCTGGTTCCCATCACATCTGCCTACAGAAGCCTTTGTGTTTGAACAAAGGCCCTCAACCCATCTGCAAGCAAAGACTTTCCACATGTTGTCTGAATATAGGATTAGAGACAGTACCTTTTTATTGCCTTAGAAATTTATTGACATTTCATTTCCCGGCGTGCAGAATCCCATCATTCTTCTATTGTGAAAGAGGAGAGGTGGATTTTTCATTCTGCTTATTGCCATCTTGTCTCCACGGTCCTTCTAGCATGCTTCTTTTTCAGATAAAGGAATTGTAGACTCTCAGAGAGATTAATGTCGAACCAAAGAAGACCTTTTCTGCACCTGCAGCCCCTGTGAGCCTGTCTCTTCCTGTGTAGCATCCCTCCCATTGTCTCTGTGGAATGGCTTCTTGGCTGAGACTCTCACTGCCTACAGAGGCAGCCTGGCTCCATGTTCTGTAAGCTTAGATTATTCAAAAGTTCTTAACTATATTCTGCCTCATGGGAATTTCCTCTTCCAGTTGGCTTACAAGTCTGATCCTATATCCGCATGTGTGTAATGCATCTTCTCCAATTTGACAGGCGACTCTACTTTCTTAAATCTATAGCTTGGAAATCCCATGTGCTGAAATATTTCTTTTCTCCAGCCTACCCTATCTTCTTACTGTTCATCTTCAACCATCTCTTTCAATCTCAGTTGCTCTAGAGGACAAGTCTTTGGGGTACCACAGATATTATTTACCTCTTTCTTTACGGATTCTTCACTCACTCAAACTTTAGACTTCCTGCCCCGGATTTAGGACAACAAATGCTATGGAAAAAATATAGTGTTTCTACTTTTTTGTTTTGTTTTGAGGTAGGGTCTTACTCTTGCCCACGCTGACCTGGAATTCACTATGTAGTCTCAGGCTGGCCTCGAACTCACCATGATCCTCCTACTTCTGCCTCCTAAGTGATGGGATTAAAGGTGTGTGCCACCATGCCCAGCTGTTTCTACTTTTGACCTCAGCCACAACTTGTGCTTGATTGCAGATTCTCAGCTGCATGATGGATTGAAACAAATGATCTTTAGTTGTAAAATGATGTGAAACTTCATAACACATGTGATGCAAAGGAAACTTCAGTGAAAGAAGGAAGATAAACATTAAAAAGGTCTGGGAGGGCTGGAGATTCAGCTCAGTTGGTAGAGTGCTTACCTAGCATGCTCAAAGCCCTGGGCTCAGTCCCCAGTACCTCATAAACCAGGTGTGGTGGCATATACCTGTCCTCCAAGCCCTTAGGAAGTAGAGGCAGGAGGAAGGGTGCACAGCAAACTCGAGGTCAATTCGAGGAATATCTTATTGATGTATCTGGCCAAGTGATTTTAATGGAGCAAAAAAGTGAAAGAAAGTGATCACCAGATTCTCAAATGATGACTTCGCACAAGAATGGCCAAATAAATCGCTTTTTGAGAATATTTCAATGTAAATTTTGTATTCATAATCATTATAACTTGAAGCTTGACTTTTTGTACATATATGTATTAAATGCTTCTGTATAGATTGCTATTTTATGTATTGTATGATTTTGATTCAATAAATGAATCAACAAATTCATGCTTTAAAAAAATTCCTTGGAAATTCTCTTTCACTTTCAAGAAGAAATGATTCCTGTTTCCCCCTTGGACTAAATAATTGTTCTTTAGTTTTTATCAACCATTTAGTGCTTGAAGATTTTACATAAATATTTTACCTTTATCATCTTATTAATCTCTTTAACAATCTTTTTAGTCCCACTAAATGATTATATCACGTCGTTGTTCTTTGGTTATTTTATGAGCATGCTGTTTTTTCTGAGACCATAATAGTGGGTTTGAGGTTTATTCTTTTATCCTGTTACTAGACTCTTGGCCTGTGATTCAAATGTTCTGGGTTCTAACCCCTGGATGACCTTAGGCAAACCCCATTTTCTCTTTGGTTTTCTATAACATGAGGTGATTTGAGATAAACAAGATAATCCCTGAGAACTCTAATCTTGGCCAACCTCTGGAAAGTTCATGTCCTTTCCACCAAGTGAGACACAAACACAGCTCCATCCATGAGGGAAGACTTCCTCACTGTTTGTCACATTTGTGGTGCATGACAAATATCCTCTTGCTGTCTTTTCTTGGTGCATGTGTGTGTTATGATTTGTGCATGTGTGTGCAGATGTATGTGTCCAGTGCACATGTGTATAGAGGCTGGAGGGAGATTCCAGTATCCTTCTCTATCACTCTTGTCCTGTCTCAGCCCATTTCCCAATACTGGGATTGTAGGCATGCACTGCTACCCATAGCTTTGTACATGGATGCTGAGAACTGAATTCTGCTTCTCACGCCTGCATAGCAAGCATTCCTACTGGCTGATCGATCTTTCAGCCCCTACTTGTCTTTTCATCTACAGGACAACATGCCTGTAATCATTCACTGCAAGCAACACAGTAATGGTTTCAATGTAGAGACCCTGTTTGCTTCAAGTAAAGAAAAGTTTGAGAGAAAGTTCAAGTCTTGAAACCACTAACGTCTTCCTGTGATAGCATGTGGAACACCGTGGGGGTGGGGAACAATAAGCCAGACAGTCATTCTTAGGGGTAACCTCTTTGGTTTATGTAAAATATGTGACTCAAAGCAAATTCATTCTTGTAGGCTGTCGTGCCTGAAGGAAGACTGAACCTCGCTTAAAAGTGATTAAGCTTTTCATCTACTTAACAGCTACATCTTGATGTTATGTGTTGCGATGTCTAATTTCCAGAGGAAAGATCATTTTCAAACCACATAAACGATAATGCTTTTGGGAAAAAAAAAAAAAAGCAACAAAAATGAAAACCCACATCTCCTAAAAGTGAAGATCTCAATATGAACTTGCCTCTTGCTTGTATTTTACACACACTTCTTGAGTTTTCCAAAAATCATTTGAAACACTTCTACATTGGGAAGGTTTTTGATAAATAGTCACATTTCTACAGAAAGAAGAGTGTGTGTGTGTGTGTGTGTGTGTGTGTGTGAGAGAGAGAGAGAGAGAGAGAGAGAGAGAGATATACAGACAGTACAGACAGAGAGAGAGAGAGAGGGAGACCATTATAGTGCAGAGGGAGAGAGTCCATGTGAGTACAAAGGCCTTAGTAGGCGCTGTTGTATCTTACAATGAATTCTACCATCAGGTCTTTGGTAGATTAGAAGGAATTTATAGGTAATTCCACCTTGAAGATTAGAAGGACCTTATAGGTAATTCTACTCAGATGCCAAGAACGAAAGTAATAAATACTATTTTTAAGTACTTGAAATGTCTCAAGAACTCTTTTAGAGTTCTGTTTGACACAGAATCATTATTGTTCATAAATGTCTACTAGGTTGATGGTACCATCCATTTTACAGCAAAAAAACAAAAAAACAAAACCCAAGTCCTACAGAAACCATCTCCAGAGTCCCTTGACAATTGCCACTAAATTACAATTCTGCCTGATCTTCCCTGAGACTGAAGAGGCCATGCTTGCTTTCAGAGAGATTGACTCTCACTTTCTTCTGACCATGCCCGAGCTTTCCAATGGCACTAAGGCCTTTGCCTTAAGCCATAGAAATGCACACATGTCAAATTGTCATTGCAAAACTCTAAGCTCTTAATGATCAAGGTGGTTTATCCACCCTTATTTTCCCATAGCATTAAAAAAGGGCCTGGCACTGCAAAGACCGTATAGAAAACCTGATGTGGCAGATACCTCTAATAAGGATGCCAATTTATTTTTGCTTATTTATTTGAGAATGAGAGCGAGAACAAAATGGGTGTGTCAGGGCCTCTTGCCACTGCAAACAAGTTCCAGATGCATGAGCCATGCTGTGCATCTGGCTTTACTTGGGTGCTGGCAAATCAAACCTAGGCCAACAGGCTTTGCATGCAAGCACCTTTAACCACTAAGCATCTTCTCAGCTCAGGATGCCATCTTCTCAAGGAGCCCGGAGCCCATAATGAGAGTCCACCAAAAACCATCAGCTTTTACCCACTCTGGCAGGTGGCAATAATGTGGCTCAAAAAGAGGAAATTTGTTGCCTTAAAAGACAGATCAATTTAATCACACAAGTGTGAATAAGCCCAGGACAAGTAATACCCAAATGAGTTTCCTTTCCCTAGTATGTTTTTCTAACCTCTATGACTGGATTATAAGTTTGGTGATTCTCAAAATAAAGCCTATCTGTTGATCTTTGTGTTAAAAATTTGAATAAATTCTCAGGCTTAAAGATAACCAGTCTCAGCCGGGCATGGTGGCACACGCCTTTAATCCCAGCACTTGGGAGGCAGAGGTAGGAGTACCTAAGTGAGTTCAAGGCCACCCACCCTGAGACTACATAGAATAGACTACGTGAATTCCAGGTCAGCCTGAACTAGAGCGACACCCTACCTCAGAAAAACTTTAAAAAATATTTAAAAAATTAAAACAAAAGATAACCAGTGTCAAGGTCTTAGATGACGGGGGGGGGGTCTCTATTCTTGATGGCATACTAACTAAATGGTTGTGGGTACCAAGCCCTGGCAGGAGAAATTAGTTAGTTGGCATCATTAGAGCATGAGTTATCTTCCTCACCAGAAAAAAAACCAATTTCTGGCACAGAGCAGATTAAATGCAGAATGACAGCTGAGATTGGAACACACTGGGCTCCCTCCATCCAGGGTTCCTTAGTGGATGCCCAAGCCGGTGAAAAATGTTACATTGTCCTTACAATTGGTGGGCAAGAGCTTTAAAGGAATGATATGGCTGGTCACTGAACAATGCTTGGGCAGATGACAATGACAGGCAGGTGGAAGAAAAGGGTGTGAGCGCTAATAACCTTATGGGTTTATTGGTGACAGTGAAATGAGGCTGTAAGTGGCATAGTAATGAATGCTCAGTAAATTACAAATGGTACACTCCTAAGCCAAATGCCTGTAACTCAATAAACATTCTGTACGAATACCATTTCTTTATTTCTCTACTCACATATTTGTTTATAGACAGATCTTGTCTTATAGCTTAGGTTGGATTTGAACTTACTATGTAGCCCAGGCTGACCTTGAACTCCTACCTCTTCTTCAACCTGAATTCTGAGTGCTGGGATTACAAGCATATGCCTCCATGCTCAGCCACCAGAATGAATCATATAGGCGTGTCCTATTGTACCAGGTGCCTCAGACACCACTCTTGCTCTGCCCTCTAGAAGACACGGACAGCAGAATTCAGGAGCGAGTCATAATCACCTCATCACGAGAGGCACAGAAAAGGGAGGGAAAGAATGATTCATGGAGACGGTTGTGTTTGGTTCAAATATTTCAGCACACACTTGAACGTGCAGAGAGGTCTCGAGAGGAGACCGCAGGGAAAGCAAAGGCAACAAAAAAGGAGCACATAGGCACAGGTGACATTCAGTGTGGCCGGGCAGAGAATTTTAAAAGGGATGCTATGGAGATAACCAGAAAGGGAGAAACTTCTGGACCACATTAGCCTAGAGTGTTGAGGGGTTTGGTTTCTGTTTATTTAAGTGACAATGACCCTGGGGAACTGGTTCCCTCTGAGAAGTGACACTAATCTCATTTTCTGATTGGCTAACATATCAGTTTAAACCCTTGCTTACTGAATGTATGTTGGTGGTAACTGCTCTTTTTTCCTTTATCAGGAATAGTGAAGAAATTGATGAGAAAACAAAGTACATTTTTAAATTAAGTACATTTTCCCCTGCAGGAGGAAAAGGTCCTGTGTTTAGGGATAGAAGGGGGCAGCATTATAATTCTCATTTGAAGACTGAGCCATTATTTAAAGGCTCTCATAAATATTAGGAAGGCTCAAGCCTGTGGCAGTATTGCAAGAGTTTTGAACTGTCTCTTGCATCCTTCTTGCATTATACTTCACACACCAAACAGCCATATGACCTACATCTTTATCTGCTCCAGTCTGAAGCTTCTATTTATAGGCTTTGGTTATGAATGTTTTTTCCTATGAAAAGGTCAGGCCTTGCACATGTACCACCCATACAAAGCCCTGCTTATTAAAAAGCAAGCAGGCAACTATGCAAAAAGTCACAGAAATATTACTGATCACAGGTAAAACTTTACTAAAAAGAAAGCAATGGCTTCCAAAGTGTCTCATAGAAAATGTAGGGAAGCCTGTACTTGGTGATTATAGAGCATTTTCCTTCTGACTAACCTATCCTGTAGCTGTTGCCCCCATTTACAACAGCGAGCATAGTTGCAGGCTAGGATACTCCCACCACAAATCTCTCTCTCTCTCTCTCTCTCTTTCTCTCTCATATATGGGTACACATGCTTACCCCTGTCAGAGATACCAGAAACTGTTAACTCCTCCTCCTCACCTCACACCCCCATGGAACAACTGGAGGTGGAGCTGGGGAAGGTACCTTGGCCAGATAAATACAAACCCAATGTGAGGTTTCCGGTTGTCATACACAAAATACAGCAGCCACCCTTGCCCAGCATTTCAACACCAGAGAAAAGTGAACTGCTATTGTAAACCAAAAGTTCACAGGTTCAAATACCACTTTGATTGTCAGCTGCTCAGGCTTCAGTCTGAATTCTCTGCAAAGATTGCGGGGCTTTAGCAAAAAGGTCTGGCAGCTCAGTTTGTATCCTTTTTCAATAAAATCAAGCTCTTCCCCAGAATTAAATGATGTAACAAATATGCAAAACAAATGAAATATTTCCCTTCTTCAACAGATAAGAAACTGAAGTCCAAAGATAAGAAGTGACTTGCCTAAGTTCACTACACAGCTAGGAAAAAGAATAGGGTTTGTGATAAGTTCATTATCTTCCAAAATCAAGCTTCTGATAGATTGGACCAGAGGATCAGATCTTATCATATGCCAAGAAACCAATGCTGAGGTAGGCAGTTTTAGCATATAAAACAGGAGATGACATTACAGGTGTTTTCAATTAGTTCATATCTGTATGTTAAGGGAAGCATTGGACAAGAGACCCTGTGACACAAAGATCACTATAATGAGTAAAGTATTGGGCTTGTCAGAAGAACCTTGTTCTGGCTTTAGATCACATACTATTGGTCACATGTATCCATTCAATCATTTATCCTTTCAATAATATTTGTTGAGGCTATACCCAGGCTCCTTTCTAAGCACAAGGAGTGCAGTGTTGTGAACAGAGCCACATAGTTCTGATTTCATAGAGCTTAGATGCACTGGTGGCCTCCTATGTATATATTACAGATTATATATAATTATAACACATAGTAATTTGACATATATATAGATTACCCCCTTCCCTGCCCCCTTAGAAACAGGAGCTGTGCCTAATCCACACATGAATCTCACTGCCTAGTTCCAAGTAGCACTGGTTACAAATTTCAGGAATGATGTGTGAGGTCGCTCACTTATTCATAAGAACTAGAGTTGAATTTGGTTCCTTCTTCCATTTCTTGACTAAGAAAGTTATTACTGAAACCTTGTTCTTGGGTTCAGCTGGTGAGACCATGTACAACAACTTCTTATATATTTTTCCTCTAAACCATAGGGTCACACCCACCTGGCTGGCTCCTTATCCCAAAATAATCTTACTGTGGCCCTTCTCGGGGTACTGATCTCTCCATGGTCCAAGTCTCCACAGTGCAGTCCTATAAAGGTCCCTACAAAGTTCTCTTGCTGACATCTAGGAAAGGTTCTGGCCTATGAGCAGACCAACAGGGTGATTTTTTTCAATAAAGACACGCTTAGGCTTGGATTAAACAAAGGATGAGTATTCATAGCTCATCTAGCAATAAGATCTCTCCAAAGGGCAGTAGACTGCTTGGTCAGATAAAACTTCTCTATGACTGGAGAAGTTCCCAGAAACAAAGCCAGCACCCAAGCAGTGCCTCAGAAGAGTCTGGCACGGCATGGGAAAAGCTCACGTCTGTCTTCATCATTTTGAACACCACTGATACAACAAAACCACAAGGTTATGTCTTTCTCCTAGAGCAGAGGTTCAACTTGAAAATTTTATTCTCACCTCCACTCATCGTCCGCAGGCATCAGATTATAGTAATAATGATGATATTCCAAAATAAGTGACTCTATTCTAATTGAGCTCTCTTAACATTCCACATTGGTACCCTACTCACCCGTTCTAAAATGCCTCACAATTCAATGCCAGTTCCAAGCTTAAGCCCCCATTAGCTTGGTATTCAAGACATATATCTACATATAGAGATAGAACAAAGGCTACAGATAGTCTGCAGCAGAGGTGACACCTCCCAGGAGTGAATGATCAGTGAATTCCCACCTCCCTGAGATGTCTATTAGAGGCCAACTGGGGTCAAAATGCATTTAGCACATGTAGGCTTCACAGGAACAAGAGCATGGGCTTTGGGTCTGGATCTCATTGGCCTGGCATTCAAGACTCTTCACCATGAGACTCTATCACAGCTCCTTTGAATCTGACTGTGAGCTAGTCTTTATGTCCTTGCTGTAGAAGTCTGTTTAATGCATAAAATCTGTTATAGCCATTTTTCCCATTTCAACAGGCAAAGCTGTATCAATGCCAATCATAGATCTACCATCTATTTCCTTGTTCCTAGAAATGTTTCCTTTTTCTTCATCTTCCTGTGCTGTGTGCCCGGTCCAGTGCTTGGGCCATATTTATTGGCTAGAATTAAATTGAATGTTTAAAACTTCTGTTTTCTTGAGGGAATCAGAAGAGCACATGGATTAATAACATTACAAGAAGACTACTGTGTGTGAGTTCCAGCTCTGACCCTTGCTCATGAAGTGACCTTGATCAAGTTCCTTACATGACCTTGGTACTCAGTTTCCTCTTCTACTGAATGGCAGAAGTAATAGTCCTACCTCATGTTATGAGACTTACAAGAGTTGATTTTTTTTTTCGAGGTAGGGTCTTGCTCTAGTGCAGGCTGACCTGGAATTCACTCAGGGTGGCCATGAATTCACTGTGATCCTCCTACCTCTGCCTCCTGAGTGCTGGGATTAAAGGCGAGTACCACCACGCCTGGCTTCAGGAGTTGATTTTTAACACTCATTTCTGGGCTACTTGCACAGCTACCTCCTTGGGTAGTGCCTGTTGATTTCTTAAAGTGACTTTCTGTTTCTCCCTTCTCTGTAACTATTTTCCATGTATGAAGCACTTTAGAGTTTACCAAGCCTTCTCATTTGAGTTTTCACATTCAATCAGCCTGATCATATATGAGGCAGGTGATGCTATCCTCGGACAGCTTTGATGACACAAGTGAAGTGTCAGGGAAGGGAAGGTGACAAGAGCCTAGTGATTCTGTGGTATGACCTCAGTGTTCCCCATCTGGACCATTTGGAAAGTGGGAGTACTGTCCATCATGTCTCCAGAGAAGCCTCGTTTCTGCATGGACCCTCTGGGTCCATCCAGACTCAAAGCCCATGCTCTTGTTCCTGCTAAGCCTGTTAAGTGCATTTTTGGACCAGCTGGTCTCTCACAACTACCTCAGGGAGGTGGAAGTTTACTGGTCACCCACTCCTTGGGAGCTTCCAGGTTTCATGTCACCTCTACTGCCGACTGGTCTGTGGCTGGTGAGTTTCCTCACCACAAGACACTGGGTAACAACAGAACAGAATTAGGAGGTATCTTCGAGATCATGAAGGAAAAAAAAAAAAGATGAAGGAAAAAAGAGATGACTTGCCCAAGGACACTACTGGTTATGTGCTGCTCAAGGTTAGGGTCATGTTCAGGCACTAATTCAATAAAGATGAGACATTTTCTTTCCAGAACCACATAGCCCCCAGAGGTGAACACTTTGAGGGTGCTTCTTGAATACATGAGTAGAAATGACTGCTGCCTAAACAGTCATGTGCTGAGCTGGTGTAGACCCTGGACTCCATGTCAAGGTTCATTACTGTTCCACACTTTCTACCTCCCCATTCAGACTTCTAGTAAGATTTGAAGAACAGCTTACTGGTAGCAAGGCTGAAGAAACAAACTTACTCATAGCAGGCAAAAGGCATTACAAATATTCCATGTCCATGTTGTTTATTGTTTATGACTCACATGTGGATTTCTACTCATCATGTAGAACTTTTTGTATCTCTCCTGAGGTGGTGACAGAGGACAAGGTGGGAAGCAAAGCAACCAGGTCCAGATCAGCACTGACAGGTCCAGAAACTGCTCTTGGGATGCCAGTGTTGTCTGAAATATCCCCACATTCTTGCAGTGAAGAAGGGCCTAGCCCATGACACATACTGACTGCCAATGTTGATCTTAAGATTTTTTTCAATTTTTTCCTGATTCATTCATTCAGATAATAATTCATTACAGATAATTGGGTTTTTAAATATTTAATATTTAAATAATATTATTTACTTACTTACTTGAGAGAGACAGAGACTATGGGCATGCCAGAGCTTCCAGCCACTGCAAGAAAACTTCAGCCGCATGTGCCACATTGTGCATCTGGTTTATGTGGGTCCTAGGGAATTGAACTTGGGTTCCTTTGGCTTGCAGTCATGTGCCCTAACCACTAAGCCATCCTTCCAGCCCCAGATAATTGTTTTTAATAAGCTACCAAGAGCAGATACAAAGCTGAGTCAAGGCAGGTGCAACAGCACATATGACAGCACATATGACAGACTCTGTCTCCCTGTTTTTTTTTTTTTTTTGGTTTTGCGAGGTAGGGTCTCACTCTGGTACAGGCTGACCTGGAATTAACTATGTAGTCTCAGGGTGGCCTCGAACTCTCGGCGATCCTCCTACCTCTGCCTCCCGAGTGCTGGGATTAAAGGCGTGCGCCACCACGCCTGGCTTCCCTGTCTTTAAAAACAAAACAATGATTGGAGAGATGGCTTGGTGGTTAAAGACACTTGCTCACAAAGTCTGATGGCCTGGGTTCAATTCACCCCTACCATGTAAAGCTAGATGCACAAAGTGGCACATGCATTTGGAGTTTATTTGCAGTGGCAGGAGGCCATGGCACACCCATACTGACTCTCTGTCTCTTAAATAAATATAAAAAGAAACTTTTTAAAAAGACAACAACAATAAAATCCCCTTAGAGTCAGAGGGAGAAAGTAAGTTGCCATGATCACACTGCTTCTGGAAAGGGCAGGCTGTATGTCGTACCTTTCTGTCTTACATTGCTAGCTCAATGTCTGCCACTTCACGGAACTCCCTTCTCTGGTTGACTGTGGGGTGATCTCAGAGAGCTTTCATGTGTAACATGAGCCTCATTTTCACGTATCAGAGAGTGGCATGCGTCTCCAAGAGGAGAGGGGTTGTGGTGTTAGTTAAAATGGTAGCAGAACTTGGAAGTGGTCTTCATGCCCTTCCCTTACACAGCACAACCTGTCTAATGTGCATGTGACCAAGTAAAAGGTGATGATGGCATGCGTGAGTGAGTAAAAAGGCTGGTAGACAGAGTCATCAGCCAGTCATTCTCGGGACATATTTAAAACCCTCCTCCCACAGCCTCCCTCGGTGGACAATCTTTGCCTGCATCCAATATGACATGCTTTGGCTTTCTTTCCACTTGATACCAGATTGGTGTTTTGGGAAATGGAAAAGCTACGGAAATCCAAGTTCTGTGCTTCATTGGCTTCTCTGATGCTAATCGTTACCTAATTTGATGCTTCAAAGAGGTGCACAGGAAGGAATCTAAACCATCCCAAATGCCAGCAGTTAACATTTGATGAACATTCACCTTCTCTCAATCTTCTTTTTCAAAACATTATATATACAGTTTTTAGTGATGCTATTCTAAACAAATAGTTTGGTAGCTCACTTTTGTTGTTTATTAATAAATCACACAAATATCTAATCAGATGTGGATCAAATGGGAGAATGAGCACTTGACAGCACTTGATCTGTTGGGATCCTGCAACACTGCCTTCCACTGGATCTTGGGGTCCAGGGAAGCCATTGGCCATCTTCTGATTGGGCTTTTCTGTCCCTAAAATGAGCACAGTTGTGACATTGATAACATATGAACAATTATAGGACCTGGTGGCCTGAAATCCCAGTTCCCTAGAAGGCTGAGTCAGGAAGGTTATGGAATTAAATGTCTGCGTATGCTATAGAGTAAGTTCAAGGTCAGCCAGAATAATTTAGTGAGACCCTGTATCAAAAAAATTGGGGTGAGGTGCTGGAGAGATGGCCCATCATCTAAGGTGTTTGCTTGCAAAGCCTAATGACCCAGGTTTGATTCTGCAATACCTATGTAAAGCCAGATGCGCAAAGTGGTGCATGCATCCGGAGTTCACTTGCAGTGGTTGGAGGCCCTGATTCACCCATTATCTCTGTCTCTCTCTGTGCTTTCAAATAAATAAATAAACATATTTTTAAAATGGTATAAAAATGGCTAGAGCCATAGTTTATTCCCCAAGGCGGGAAATATATGCATACATATGTGGAGATATATATAATTAGAATACTTTGGAATAGCAGCCTGCATTTTGCTACTCTCTGCTGGACACACATTAGTAGTTATCAAGCACTGGGTCCAGGTGGTCGAGAGGGGAGCACCATTCATCCTCCCTTCTCCTTGCAACCAACATGAAAGAGAAGCGCCACTCACACCATGTTTTTCAAGAAGATATTTAAGGGTAGGAAGTTTACGTGACATGGCTGGATTTTTAAACACTATCTTCAGAAATTAAATAGATAAGAACAAATTAGCCAATGTTGTGGTGGAAGATTCATAAGATTCTATTCATTCATGGCAGAATGGAGACCAGGACACATTTTTGGCCTTTCTTTTCAGACTACTCCTTCTACCTTCCTGACTAGAGCGTATTTTCAAGTCTTGATTCGAGCTCATTCCACAGAATAGGATTTACATATAGATGAGCAGTGCTAAGTTCTATGGCAGCGGGGTCAGCATGGGTGCTGGCAGGGCACACACAGATAGGTGACTGACGACCTGGCCAGTCTATGAAGGAGGTGTAATTTGATCAACGTGGGCCACTAGTCAGGACAACCTCTTTTGCTCAACCAGGAGAGGGCTGCTGGGCATGCCTGGCTGGAGGGCCAGAGAGAGATTGTGATTCATTTCTGCCGCAGGCACCCACCTGTCAGGGCCTGGTGCAAGGGCTGTGGGAGCCAGGGAAAGTGAGAGACTGGAGGCGCTTGCCTGAGATCTGGGCCTGGGGGGGAGTAATAGTGAGAAGAGGGGTGAGAGTAGCAGCTGCTGAGGTCGATATTTATATAATGACACTCCGGGTTTGAGGCAGGAAGTGAAACCAAGGTTGTGCTGAGCCACTTTCCTTGGCCCACACCGCTGCTGCCCAGGGCAGCTCCAGAGGAGAGGTGTGGGGAGTGGCAGGACAGACCCAAGCATGTGCAGGTTTCAACCACTTTGCTGAGGTGTCCGAGCCCAGGCTCCATGATCCCCAGGCTCTTGACCTCTTCTTTCCCTCCCCACTAACTCCCCTTTAAAGTAGAGAGAGTTCTGGTGTTCAGCACGGGTTTGCAGGAACCCAGGGAGGTCCCGGGAACAAGATCTCTAAAGACAGTCACTCACACATCTCTGCAGAATTAGCTTCAATCTTTTTATCACTTTTCTGTGGCCCCTTGCAACTCTATCACACTTTTCAAGCAAATTTTCTACTTCGTTTCTCTTCTTTCCTTTTAAACATTAATTTCAAACCATCTCGCACTTATAGAAAAATGCCCCCTTTGGTGATGGAGAGATGGCTTTGTGGTTAAGACACTTGCCTGTGAAGTCTAAGGACCCAACTTCAATTCCCCAGTATCCACATAAGCCAGATGCACAAAGTGGCCCATGCATCTCGAGTTTATTTGCAATGGTTAGAGGCCTTGGTGTGCCCATTCTCACTCTCTCTCTCTCTTTCCCTCTTTCTTTCTCTGTCTAATAAGTAAATAAATAAATTAATTAAATATTTAGAAAAGAAAATGTCCCTTTTGGTACCCTCTTTCTCTCTTGCTTAAGCTTGTGTTTAATACTTATGTTCTTAGCTCTGTAAAGCAAAGGGTGTTTTGACAAGAAATCACATCATCTAGAGAAGACTTTCTCTTCCCCTTTCCACTTTTGCCTAGAATGTTCACAGACTGGAAAGGACCTTTACAAAGCATTTAGCTCCTGCTTCCCAATGGAAAAGGGGCCCCACCAGCACCAGGGAGGAGCCGTTCATAGCTGTGAAATTGGAGGCCCCACTCCAGACCTTCTGAATCCTAGTCTGCATTTTAACAAGTTCTCCAGATAATTCTTGTGCTCTTAGACTTTGAAAACCTCTACCTGGACCCAGGATGCTCACTGATATGTGGAAGAAATAAAAGCCCCAAGAGGATCCAGGCAGACAACACCATCAAGATAGGCTCTGTCAGTGTGTCTGGGGCACCTTCCTTTCCTCCACATAACTCCTTGATGGGGATACCATTTTCATACCAATACCAGTGCTATGAAACAAGCAAGGCAATCTCTCTCTTCATTTTTTACTTTAAGTTTTATTAGTGGCTAGTTTTGCATTTGTTTGACTCATCAGTAAAGACGATTTCCCATCATGTGTGTTGACTTCTTATCTGGTGTAAGTTGCCATGCAACTTGCTGAGCTCCACCCACTGTGCTTAATACAGGATCCTGTCCCTGCAGTTTATTTGAAGAGAAACTTGGAGTGCTGGCAAGAAAAGATAGGTATATTATCAGGCGTTTCAGTTTCCCTGGTCCATTGAGGAACTTGCTGGGAAGAACTATGACTGACAGCATAGTTTAGAATCACAAAACTGAGAAAATGGGAAGAGATATCAGAGAGAATTTTATGTGACCCCTTCAGGTACCAAAGGAGGATGTTGAGTAACAAAGGGAAATTCCTTACTTGGTTCATCCAACAAGTTAGGAGCAGATGTGAGGCAATTGTTCAAATTACTTGCCTCGAAGCCAAGGTTCTGTACTCCTCCCCCAACACAATGCAATGGACAAACCAAAAGTACAGATCACCTGGACCAGATGGCATGGACTTGAGGACTCTGGTGTAAGTCACAAGCAAAGTTGTGGGGCCTTTGGATATAACTCAGAGTCTGCTTTATAAATGTCAAATCACCCAGAGGAAATGCCAGTGAAATTCCACCCATATGAAGAGTTACTTTGGAAGTTATATGCTACTAAATCTCATTTCCATGTCTGGAACCCATAACAATGTTAGTAGAGAATGTCACAAACATAATCTGGAATGGGCAAAATCACTGGTGTGTTTTAAATCCACTATTCCTTTTTGGCATGTATATTCATGTGTGGATATCTGTGTTTATATGCACACCTGGGCACATACGTGTACAGGTGCTCACCTATGTCTATGCATGTGTGTGTGAAAGCCAGAGGTCAGCAGAGGGTATCCACCCCAATTGTGTTCTACCTTTTTTTTTTTTTTTTTTTGAGACAGGATCCCTCATTTAATCTAGTGCTCACTGATTCTGCTAGACTTGTTAAGCAGTAAGCCCCAGGGATCTACTTGTCCCTGCCTTCCCAGCTTTGGGATTATAGGTGGATATCACCATGTTTTACATGGGTGCTGGGGATTGCAACACAGGACCTCATGCATGCACAGTAAGCACTTAATCCACTGAGTCGTACCCTCAATCCCTCAAACCAATGTTCTTTAAGAATTTGAGACTGGAATTTGGGTCGGGGACTACTGAAGTGCACAAAGTTCAATGTTGAGATCCAATCCAAGGTATCTGTTGTTGGAGTTCTATATCAAAGGGAAGCATGGGTAAAGACCTGGTGGCGTGGTGATATGTTAACTTTGAACAGGGTCATGGAAAAACACTACAGCAGGATTTGTTGCACCTTCCTTGAAGAGAGGATAGTAACACAAAAGACCTCCAGAAATCAGAAATCCATGATCAATAAGACCCTGACTTAATTTGTACTGCATGTTTTTAAAGTTTTATATATTTACTTGCAAGCAGACACACACATACACAGAGAGAGAGAGAGAGAGAGAGAGTGACTGGGCACACCAGGGCCTCTATCCACTGCAAATGAACTTCAAATGCATGCACCGCTTAGTGCATCTGGCTTTAGGTGGGTACTACTAAGGTTAGGCTATGCAGGCATGCACCATAACCACCGAGCCATCTCTCCAGTCCCTGTATTGCATATTTTAATGAAAGCCATGGAAGAAGAAGTAGAAAATCCTGAAATATCAAATGACCATCAGAGTGTCTCATTCTCACATCACATTATTGGTTTTGTCACGATGCTGCGTGTGTGGTGTGGTATAGTGTTGCATCCCCCATACTCATCTGTGGTGGGGTTACTCGCCAGTGATGTGTGGAGCAGAACATTGGGTGTCCTCCACAGCTCCTCCATCTGGCCTTTGTTTTCAGCCAAATCTCTTTACTGATACTGGACTGGGGTTACACACATGCATGACCACGCTAAGCTGTTTACAAAGGATTTGGAGATTTGAACTCAGATGGTTTCAGGCCTCCTTCAGGCCCTCGTGCCTACACAGGAAGTGCACTTAACCACTGAATTATCTCTCCAGCCCTCTGTAAGGGGAGTGACTTTTGCTTTCTTTGTGCATAATAGGAAACTGAGAGCAGTTCAGCAACATATCTCTTGTCACAAGACTAAAAATTGATGGAGCCAAGACTTGAATTCTAAGTGAATTTGATTTCCAATGTTGTGTTTCAGGTCAAGTATTCCTATGATTTCAATGCTGTAATTGAGAAAATGGTCTTAAGGACTGTGGAGCTAATAAATCATAGAGATGGGATTCAAATTGGAATCATCTGCCTTTAAATCTCTGGCCATAAAGGTCTCAGAAGAAACAGACAAAAAGGTAACAACTGGGGCTGGAGAGATGGCTCAGTGGTTAAGTGTGTTTCCTGTGCAAGTATGAGGGCCTTAAGGAGGTTCCAAAGTACCTGAGTTCGAATCTCCAGAACCCATGTAAATAGCTGGATGTGGCCACATCTACCTGCAACCCCAGTCCTACAAAGGGGAGCAGAAACCGAGGAGTAACCAGGGTTCCTAACAAACAGCAAGCTCTTGCTCACATACAAATGGATGGAAGAGCAATGGAGCCGAAATGTGCTCAGGTCACCGCAGGTGTGTACCCCACCCCACCACCACACGTGAGGTGCCACAAGAGCACATATATGTGCATACATGACACACACATCATGTTACATATATGAAACACATACACCATGTTACATATGTGTGCACACATCACATACATCATGTTACATATGTATGTATACATGACACATACACCATGTTACATACACAAATTAAAAATGTATCATTAAGGGCTGGAGAGATGGTTCAGTGGTTAAAAGTGTTTGCTTGCAAAGCCTGACAGCCTGGGTTTGATTTCTCAGTACCAATATAAAGCCAGGTGCACAAAGCAGTGCATGTGTTTGGAGTTCATTTGTAGTGGCAGAAGGCCCTGGTACACCCATATTCTTTCTCTCTCTCTCAAATAAACAAACACATTTAAAAAATATGTTTTTAAAATGTTTTTAAAAAGAGGTGACAACTTAGTCTCAATGTGGACCAATTCAGAACTCTCTTAAGTAAAATAGATATACTGTAATCTCTATTTATAAAAGAATGGACACCTGTTTATCAAAACCCAAGTAATAGATTTATATGTTTATATTTTTATTTATTTATTGGAGATAAAGAGAAAGAGCCTCCTGCAGCTGCAAACAAACTCCAGTACATGGGTACTGGGGAATCAAACCCAGGCCAGCAGGCTTTGCAAGCAAGTGCCTTTAACTGCTGAGCCATTTCCCATCAATATATATTAAGTACAGTCTCTGTATTAGGTACCATACAAGACACTTTCACAGACAATTATTTGTTCCTTTTTAAAAGTAGTAACTTCCCTTTTATATAAGGGAAAGTTAAGTTTGCTACTTGTACAGCAGAACCCAGCTGGTAGTGACAAGGCAGATACTGAGGTCAGCTCTCACAAACCTGAGATCCTGTGGCTGCTTAAGCTGTAACTGTCTCTGGAATGCTAGCTTTCTTCAGAGGTGATACACAAGCCACGCAGAAGATGTGACACCCTCTGTTCACATCATCTTAGCAGTATACATGCTTCTGGGAAAAAATATGAAGGTCCCATTCATGAGCCTTCAAGAAAAATTTAGTGGGGGTGGGGTGGTGGGATAAAGTGATGGGATAGGATGAAAGCCTGTTGGTATAGAGTTAGCAAAACCCTCCCTTTAATCCAAAGGAACAGGATGAGGGGAGATATGGCAACACCTGATAGCATGGAACTATGCACTTAATCAGCAAATCTCAGCCAAACAGCCTCCCTTACCCCAAAGTTTGCCAGAGTTAATTTTAGGGTAAATAAAAGGAAGCACTGCTTTGCATAGGAGATAGAGAGAGCAACGAGCATGAGACGTGTAACTGGTTGGCCGCACAGGTGTACAAGTGTCTTTTCGCTGGCTTTGCTGTTTAAATCCTGGGATCTCATTCAGTCCACATGCGTTTACTAAGGATATATAAGATCTTAATGGCCAGCAGCCTAACCTACTGTCTCCGAAGTCCCTGGCATCTGCTTGGTCACCTCTAATGACAAAGAGCTCACTCTCTTCCATGTCAGAGCATTTCAGTTTTGACGGCTTTGGATGTCAAAATCATTCCTTAGTTTGCAGTAAAATCTCCCTCTGTCATCAGCCTTCTTATGTCCATTTGGGTTCATTTTCTGTACTTGAGATTCCACCCAACACATCTAATAATTTATCCTTATATTGCTTCATGTCTTTAAGTTTTATTTATTTGAGATTCAGAGAGAGTGAGAGAGAGAGAAAGAATGGGAATGCCAGGGCCTCCTGCCTCTGCAAACAAACTCCAGATGCATGCACCACTTTGTGTATTGTGCTTTACATGGGCACTGGGGAATCAAACCTGGGCCATCAGGTTTTAAAAACAAGTGCCTTTAACTGCTAAGCCATCTCCCCACCCATCCCTACATGTATTTAAATTCAGCTCTTGGGCTGGAGAGATGGCTCAGCAGTTAAGGTGCTTGCTTGTAGAGCCCAATGACCGGAGTTCAGCTTCACAGTACCCACGTGAAGCCACACACACAAAGTGGCACATGCACGCATCTGGAGTCTGTTTGTAGTGGCTGGAGGCCCTGGTGTGCTCATTCTCTCTGTCGGTCTGTCTCTCTATTTGGTTTTCAAATAAATAAATAAAATTATAAATTCAGCTCTCAGCCGGGCGTGGTGGCGCACGCCTTTAATCCCAGCACTGGGGAGGCGGAGGTAGGAGGATCGCCATGAGTTCAAGGCCACCCTGAGACTACATAGTGAATTCCAGGTCAGCCTGAGCTAGAGTGAAACCCTACCTCAGAAAACCAAAAAAAAAAAAAAAAGCAGCTCTCATTCCTATTGCCATGAATAGAAATCAAACATGCAGAGTGGTAACTTCGGGGAACCTTCAAATCTCTAAAGAAGAGTATTATGGGGTCTTTATAGCTTTGTGTGGATTAATGGATACTCACTGGACTAGATTTCAAGAAACCTACGTGTTAGATAACTGCTGTGACTATATGGAGAGCCTGTCACTTAGCAGATAGAGCTCCCAGGGCAGAGAGCACACATTTCTGGACCACAGTTTTCATGACTATGGAAAGGCTGACAAAACTGTGTCTATTTTCTCTACTTATTTGAACTTATTAACCAGTGTGGTTCTGGTACCCAAGTTTACTTCTTTTTAAAAATTTTTAATAGTTTTTATTTAGTTAGTTGCAAGCAGAGAAAGATAGAAGAGAGACATACAGAGAGAATGAGAATGGGCGCACTAGGGCCTTCAGCCACTGCAAATGAACTCCAGATGCATGGACCACCTTGTACATCTGGCTTACGTGGGTCCTGGGGAATCAAACTTGGATCCTTAGGCTTCACAGGCAAGCGCCTTAGCTGCTAAGCCACCTCTCCAGCCCCAAACACAAATTTTTAATGTTCATTTTTTTTAAAACCATTCAAAGCCTTCAGAAAGAATTAGTGACTATAAATTCTATGTCCACAAAAATAACATTGAAAAGATTTAAAAGGATTCCATTAAAAGTTAAACAAACATCAACAATAAATACAATTTGTCAAATTGATGAGAATCATCAACATCTTTATTACGGAATCCCATTTTGGCCAAACTTCCTGTGGCTCAGAGAATGACAGTGTAGAGTGTAAGAGCTAATCTGCAGAGAATGACTACGCAGGAGAGCTTGGCAGCTTGCCTCCTGGGAGTGGGGGCTGGCATTCCAGGCCTTTCACCTGTAACCTCCAGTTTTCTATCTTGCGGTCCCTCTCCTCTACCCCAGTTTTGCAAAGAGAAGAAAACTCCCTCCTAGCCTTCATGTCAGGACACTCAGTCCCTAACCAACCCTTATGTACCCCCAGTTGTAACTGGACAAGCTTCTTTGCACTGTGTTCACTGTGTGTGAAATGGGGGATTCACTTCAGGGACTCCGGGGACCCCTCTCTGACAGCCTCTCATTGTTTCTTACCCCCTCTTCTTTTGCACCCAGCCCCAAGCAATTTGAGTGTAGTGAGTCAGAGCTGAGTAGAGGCCATCCCACAGCTGCACTGTGGAAAGACAGCTGTAGGGCCACACTACTGCTCTGCACTGCCTACTGCTCCTACTTACCATGGCAGGTGAGGCCATGATTTAAATAAGCAGGCCTACTAAAGAGAAAAGGCCATCTTCTCAAACCCTTGTTGACCTTCACCTTCCCCAAGCCAAGGAAGAGCAAGCAACCAAGGTAGGGCATGGGTACAAAAGAGTTCAGACAGGGGAGGACTGTCTTCCATTGTCAGTAGATATTTTATTCCACAATTTTCTTTGGAGAAAGGGAGATAGAAGAAGGAGGGAGGGGAGGGGAGAGAAGAGGCATGAGGGGAAAGGAAAGAGAGGAGAAGAAAGGGAAGGAGAGGAGATGAGAGGGGAAAAGAAGACAGGAGAGGAGAGGGAAAGAGAAGAGAGGAGAGGGAAGGGGAGTGGAGAAGAGAGAAGAGGTTAGAGAGAAACAGTTTGGGTTTCTCAACCATTGTAATCCACAAACTCTGGTCAAGCGTTCTTGGGAAAGACGAGCCGGTGCTCCAGTCTGCTGAGCGCTGCTGCTGCAGTCAGATTTGCCCTCCTTGGCTAGTCCTGCGCTGCAACAGTCCTGTGACCCTTCCCAGACTTCTGGAAGAGGAGTCAGGGGCATCCCCGGAACCTGTTTCTAAAACCTGTTCTCCATAAAGTGTCCCCTCATTTGTCCTTGCTCCCATCACCTGGTAGGAATTCCTGCAAAGTTTCCATGCAAAGTTTGATGCATTCTGAAGACACTGGCTGTGTGCTTGGTGGGATTTTTTTTTGAAACAGTGCCATCTTTTGCCACATAGGTTGTAAACACTAAATATGCCAGGCACTTTTCTTTCCCAGGGCATCTACCTTGGAAGATATGCAGGGTTATTTAAAGGTTAAAATGGAAGCTTTGTGATTCATTCTGGTCCCACCCTAAGAAGATTCTTTCAGCTTCTGTTGACTTCTGTTATCAAGCACAAAGCAAACACTACCTTCTCCTTCATACCTGCTTTTTGGTCCCCTCTGCTGCACCCCATGCAAAGTTCTCTTCTCTCGGATTCATCATTCTTTGAAGGTGTTTCTTTGCATTTCCCTCAACACCTGCCTCAATCAATGTAGTGTGGACATTATGGACGATAGCATAGATTCTGGAGTTCATCTGTCTCCTGCCTCGTTTATGTCATTAATTCATGGAAAATAAGATCGGCAGCCCAAACACAGAGGAATATAAATTTAGATGGCATCCCCTTCCTAATCTACCCAGGAATTAAAGCACACAAAAATAGTTAGGATTGTAGGCATGTAGGCATAATAGGAGACCAAACCATCACATACACTCTCATTACATTCAGGTGGATGGGGAAGTGAGGGGTCATTCCCCAAGTAGAATTAGGAGAGGTGGTATTGGAAGTGGTCCTGAAATTTTGCAGTTAGATTCACAGTTACTGGGATAGGAGAGTCGAGCAGAGGGATAAAACACAAGAGAAAGCTGGAGATGGAAAAGTACAGGAGAGGAACTAGTGATTCCCCCCCCCCCCACCACCACCACCTCGCTGCTGGGCTGTAGCTCTGCATGCTGGGACCAGAGCAGAAGGGAGCGGGCTGAACAGGAAGGTTGGGATCCAGACAGGGGGTGGAATGGAGCAGAAGGAGGCGGGAGAGAGCAAGGAGACCATTTGGGAGGCTTTTGCAACCTCCTGGGTGAGAAGTAAGAGGGCGGGGGCAGTGAACACTGGAGGGAAGGAATGGGTGTGAAAACTGTTTCAACAGACGCCTAAATTCTTCCAAATCTTGACTAATTCTCAATAAACTTGTGGACTTATCCCTGCCCCCCCCCTTTGGAAGCTTATCTTTTTATCTTCCAGGTGCATGACTTTCTGCCCAATTACTTGTCTTCCACCTCTCCGAGTAGGTCAACCATGCAGCTCACAAGTCTCACTGTCACACTTGGCCTAGGTTGCTCCCGGCACTGTCTCTCTTAGTATTCTGCCAGGCATCCCAGAACAGTAGCTTTAAGTCTCCTAGGCCCTTGTATGAAGGTTTGCTCCTAAAATTCACCTGAACAAGAACTTGAGAACAGCGGGACTTGGGCCACAGAAGGGATGAAGTTATCCTCATCAGAGTTCATGTTGTGACTTCACCTGGATTCGTCCTACCACATGCCATTCTTCCAGGGGACTGAGCAAGAGGGATCGAGATGACTGGGGCCTAGGCTGGGGAAGCCAGGCCAGGAGGAGCAAAGGGCTTCTTTGGCCCAGGCAATCAACTCAGCCATACCCACCATCAGTCCTAAGAGTCGTGGGTCAAGAAAACCCGATGGAGAGAGGAGAGTCCAGCTCCATCTCTACTAAGCAAGGGGAACCGGGGACTCTCAGTCTCACTGAGTCTGTTAGATATCTCGAAAATGGGGACTAGGACACCCACTTTATCCACCTTGCTGGGCTGTTTGGGTAACTCCGAGAGGGTGTGTGGAGCAAAAGGTGTGGCGCTCTCTCTTCTCCACCACAGAATGAGCATGAACATTCTAGTCCAAGCTCCTCGGGTGGGGTGAGCTGAGGCTCAACTCCCAGGCAGGGGGGGAGGGGGATGGTCCATGATCACAAGGTGAATCAGGAGATAAAATCAGGGTGGGAGGATCCCAGCCTCTTCCTTTCACCACCTCTGCCCTCAAAACCCTGGCTTCCCAAATAGAAGATCCAAAGAATGGAGTCCATGGCCCAGGGGCTGGACTCACTTGGCTCCTGAGTTACTGGTAAATACTTACATAATTGGAACAAAGGAAGGCCTTAGCCTGGGGCTGAATCAGATACCATTTCTTTACATCCTTGTATAGGATTCTAGATAACCAGTTCCTAAGACACACAGCATTTATATGCTAAAAAAGTCTCAGGTCCAAATTTAGTGGTTCCTGTCACCTAGTCTTCTGGGTTCTCAGACATTATTTGCCTCCAGGATGGGAGAAGAAAGGATAGTAGCTATCAAGCATCAAAGGCTTTGTAGGTGCCAATTCCCCAAACACGCTTTACATGTGCCATGCTATTTCATCTTTGAAACAACCCTGAGTTACCAGCAAATTATCTTACTTATTAGAGGTTAAAAATTTTAAGAATAAAAACAACAGGAGAGTTTGGGTCAAGATAGCAGTTTGGTAACCACACTAGAAATCCAGGGATGAAATAAGAAGGCAGCGAAAATGGAGAACACTCAAAATCCATCAACGTGAGAAGAAGATAGCGCACTCCCTATCATGTGAGGAACCTCCTCTCACACGTCAGCCAGGGCCCAGGTGACACCACAGAGGAAGTGGAGAGTTCGCATGAGTGCTGCTCTCACAGGGAGCCTGACAACCTGCACCAGGCTGATGGTGATAGACACTGAGGACACTCAAAACCTATCACTGCAGAAATACAGAAGTTGCTGAGAGCTTAACACTCACCAGGGCTCAGGAAATTTTGCAAAAGAGGAAGCAGAAAGATTATAAGAGCCACAGGGTGGGAAGAAGTATCCAGAGGCATTGCCTCCCCCACAATGATTGACTGCTGCTCTCACAATTCATAGCCCATAATCCCACAGTGAATACCAGCAACCCCACAGAGGAGGGTCCTCAGCAGAATGAAGGCAGAGAAGAGGGGAATGGTACCAACATATGATTTGTCCATATAAAGTTTCTAACTGATAATACAAAAGAGAGAGAGAGAACCTGAGCCGGGCATTGTGGCACATGCCTTTAATCCCAGCACTTGGGAGGCAGATGTAGGAGGATCACTGTGAGTCTGAGGTTACCCTGAGACTACAGAGTGAATTCCAGGTCAGCCTGAGCTAGAGTGAGACCCTACCTCTAAAAAAAGAAAAAAGAAAGAAAGAAAGAAAGAAAGAAAGAAAGAAGAAAGAAGGAAAGCTAAAACTTGAAGTTCTTAAATCTCTTTAGTCATGAACCAGTGCCAAGTTGTATCTCTTAAAATCTTTTTAATCCTAGCAAGAGTTTTCATGGGGAGCAGTAGCTTCCAATCCTAGTCATTTTAGAATGGGCTCTGCCACCCTCTTCAGGGTTAGAATTGTTAAATGACATGACCCTTTCTCACCAGCGAACCTATAAAGAGATTCCCTCTGCCTCAACCACTAGCTTGCATGTTTTAGTCTTCTGCTCTTGTGGTTAATTCATCATTACATAAACATTTCCCAACAACGGCACTGTGCTGGGTTCCAAGAGGCTGTCTGGCCCCCGCTTTCAAAGTTATGAAGGTAGGAAAGTGGCAAGGGAGCATGTTATCAACTCAAATCAAGGGAGAAGCAAAGGGGCATATCAGAGTGTAGAGGTTGGAAAATCCAGGAGACATGTCCACACAATGAGATTGGCCAGTGTCAAGGGCAGACAGGCCAGATCTGGGCAAAGGTCAGCACTCAAGAAGAGGAGAAGCTGGAACTCAGGTCGGAGTCTGAACAGAGCTATGAGGTTGCACTGAGCACTCAAGACTTCTCAAAATCTGGCCCTCCTAGTTTATCCCAGATGTAGGCAGCACCTTTGCAGGGTTCCTGTGAAGACTCTGTTATCCCCTTCTGTAAACTGGAAGCGGGGAATGTAGCCTATGAGGTAACTGGGCCAGGGAGATTAGATAGGAAATGCTCTGAGCTCCGCTAGGTTAGCATGTAAAGGCAATGCAAATCACAGTTATTTATAATGGTAGCAAACTGAGGCTCTGAAAAGACATAGCTACCAGCCGCCAAGCACTCCCTCTGGAAATCCTGAAAACCTGCTGCCTGCCACAGGGCTGTGCCCAGATCCCAGCTGGAAGCAGGCTTATCTCTTCTCAGCTCCTGGCACTTCTTCCGATCCTGCCAGGATATTCCTCGTACAACAAACATGAAGCTCTCTGCATAATTCCACCTGCGGAGGAGGAGGCCCCTTGCTCTTCTGCCCTCCCTTCCCAGATGACTGAGCTAGGTCCTCAGCACTCAGATCCTGAGAGGCTCCATTTTGGGTCATCAAACCTCACCAGGCAGCCCTAGAAAAGCCAGACCCTCGGAGCTGGGGATAACATGGCGTGCGAAGCCATACATTTCATCCCTGGCATATCAACATCCCTTCTTTGATGGAGAAGCCCCTTCCTGCACCAGACTTTTGCTAGGAAAGACTGGAACCTCAAGGGCTCACGGGTAAGGCAGAGCTGGGCCAGGACAGAGACAGGACCTGGCTCTAGGGAAAGTCAGGGAGCAAGTTCTAAAGTAACAGAACTTCCTCTTTGATGAAAATAAGGAATGTCGGAGTGGTGGCACACGCCTTTAAAGCCAGCAGTAGGGAAACAGAGATAGGAGGATTCCTGCGAGTTCAAAGCCAGCTTGAGACAACTTAGTAAGGTCCAGGTTAGCCTGGGCTAGAGTGAGACCTTACCTTGAAAACAACAACAAAAGAAAAGGGCCACATTGCTTTCAACGTAATCTTTTTCTAATCGCAAATGAAGCCTTTTCAAATTAATATTTTTTCTTTTATTTTCTTTCTTACTTTTATTTTTTTGGAGACAGTTGGCCGACCTCACTGTACAGCCAGGCTAGCCCTAAACTCATGGCAACCCTCCTGCCTCAACCTCCCAAGTATTGGGATTACAGATGTGCACCTCTACCCTCAGATTTCTAATGTCATTTTTATAAGACTTTGCATGTACAGCTGGATCCTACCCACTGGCGATCCCCTCGGAAGCATTAGAGAGATTCTAGAGCCGAGCCTCTCCGAGTTTAATGTGCACAGGCATCTAGACTGGGTCTGCTTAAGTGCAGGCTGTTATTTAGAGACTAGAGGTGTGGGATGGCACCTGAAATCTTCCCTTTCCAATAAGTTCCTAGTTGTGGTTATCACTGACTCGGAGAGCAAGCTTTCAGTAGCAAAGCCTGCCGCTCTAAGAACTACATAGCTTGAAAGACTCTTAGGTTTGCAGGATAAGGAGCCTCCTACCTTTCCTCTCTAGAGCTGATCATGATAAAGCCTGACTTCCGGATTAGCTTCTGCTTCCCTGGGCTAGTCCGCCTGTCAGCTAACTCCAAAGCAAGTCCCTAAGATTACCCTTCCCTATGTCCTTCAGGCTGTAGGTGTCCAGTGTCCCCACCGGCAGGTTGGGACAATTCCTGGGAGTCCGGGCCACAAGGAAGAGCTTTAAGGCATAGCCTTTACTTCAACAGAAAGTACAAAAGGTCAAGTTAGTCCTCCCCATTCCCACCTGCCACAGGAAGAAGACTCACTGGAGGGAAAGAGGGAGGAACAGGAGGAGGAGGAGACAGGGAACAATATCAAGCCACTGCCCTTCTCCATGACCTCTCCTAAGCCCAGCCTTTGGAGGTCACCTCTCCCACATTCTCTGTTCCCCACGTCTACCCTCTTCGGGTCCTGAGATGCTCCCACTGAGGTCAAGAGTATTTTTAGCTATGCCATGTGGCCCATGCTTTGCCAGTCCTCCCTGGACATTAATCTTGGATTCCACAAATGCCAGGTCTCCTGATCCAGGAGGCCCAGAGGCAATGGGGACATCTGAGAGCATTGGAAAATGCAGTGTGTGGCCTTTTGAGGATTTTGTCTGAATACTGTGTATGAAAAAGAAAATATTAACACCTAGAGCTCAGAAAGTATTTCAGCATTTGCAGAGTGCTTTCTCCCACATTGCTGCCTCTGCTTTTCCCAAAGGTACCCAAGGAAGACAGATTAGAAACCATTCTTATTCTTTCTCGCTGGGAGAGACAATGTGACATAGCTAATAAGTGGCCCATTCTCTAGGACCAAACTCAGTGCTGTTTACCATGCCCGTATGCAGCCTTAGTATGCTTTGGTTTTGAAATGTCTTTCAAAGTCTCCTGTGTTGAAGGCATTGTCCCCCATACAGCAGTGTCCACAGGTGGGGCTTTGGGGAAGTGAATGGATCATGAGCACTCTGACCTCATTAACAGTTTAATGCATTGTTGTGTTCCTCATTTGGTAGGCTATTGGGAGGGGATAGAAACTTGCAAAGTAGGGTCTAGTCGTGGAGTCGTTGAGGATGCTCCCTTGGGAGCTGTATCTTGTCTTTCTATTCCTCACATCTCCCTTTTCTATCTGCCATGAGAAGAAGTTTTTCTCAACTACATGTTGCCTGCTTCCACCTCACCATAGCCCAGAAAAAAAAAAAATGGAACAAAGTGGCCATACGTTGTTTTCCTCAGCTATTTTGTCACAGTGAACAAAAGCTACTTCCACAAGCCTCTACCTTTTCCTTCTACCTCTAACTTGATTTTGCTTTTTGTTTAAACATTGTGTCCACAGACCTTCATATTTAGATCATGAAGTCATTAATGCTCTTAAAAACATAAGAGTAGAAACACAGCAGAATGAGGCAGCACAGCGTCATCCTGGTAAGATGCAGGAGGACACATTCGAAATGGTGGTAGAAGAGAGGGCAGCCAGAGAATTTACAAAGGTTCAGGTGGGGTTGAGGAAAAGCTGACATGAACAAGGCACTTTCACCTTGGCCTGGTAAGGACAAAGGGAGATCGGTCGTGGACTCTGGTGAGCTATGGAAGAGGTGACCTGACAGGGCTTATGGGCTTCAGTTGGAGAAGGAACCATTGGCAGTGCAGCCAGGGGATATGGTGGTAGGGAAAGAAAAGAGCACCACTTCTCCTTTCTCCCACCTTCCAACACTTCATTAAACCGGAAACCAGAAGATAGGGGATTCTAGCAATTTCCATGAAGACCAGCCTCCTGGAGAGGCCGGGCGCAAAGGATGAGAATGGATTCAGAGGGTCAAACAGGGAATATGCAGCATGGAGTGTGGTTGCCTACAATGCCAGGGAGTTGGGGTTGAAGGTGGCAGTACAAAACCTGGGATCGGGGCTGGATTTGTGGAGAAGAAGTGGCTGTGTCCTCCCAAAATGAAGTCCTCCTCCTCTTAGTCGGGTCTCAGGAGAGCCCAACAAAACCCAAACCAAGAAACCCTACGGAGTCCTCCACAGGTAAGGCTGGGGTTCTTAGTCTTGGGTTCAAATCCCGACTTCACCTTCTACTCAATTCTAGGGTGTGACCTTGTACATTCTTAGAAATGAGAATACCAGTACTGATAATAATAATAATAACAACAACAATAATAATGATGTCAGCATTGCCCCAGAGAACAAGGCATCACTTCACAAATGGAGATTCCACTTAGGGGATCCACAAACAAATGCCACATATTCTATGTAGCTATAACAGCTGAGCCTCATCTGCCCTTTGGAGAGCACAGCTCGCCGTAGATTTTAGGATGTCTAATGCCAGAGAAAGACTACAAGAATTTGATCCACCTATTCAATCAATGAAAGAAAGTGAAAAAGAGGTTCCGCAGACAGAGGTAGGACCACACATCTCTCACAGTCTCCTAGGGACCCATCACCTGCCCTTGCAAGTGACAGGAGCTTCCCATGTGGGAATCAAATAAAATGAAGGAAAAAGAAGTGTTTGCCAGTGGAATGGTAGCTATTGTAATTGAAATCAACCCGCTCTCCCAGAAACCCACTCCAAGGCCAAGAAGTCCCACCATAGATGATGTCTTCCGGAACATGGACAAACATGAACATTTTACACAGGACAAAGCACACATACAGGTGAAGACAAAGCAGCAGGTGCAGCCAGCAGAGCTGCTAATGATAAAAATGACTGACAGGGAACAGGATCCTGGGTACATAGGACATAGGATAAGTTTGGATTGATAGCTGGTAACAGGCAAGACCGGGATTTGACTTGCTCCTTAGGAAGGCAGGGAAGTTCCATTAGGCATACTCTGGGTGGAGTCCATGCCCCAGTTGGGTAAGAGGAGAAACCCCCATCCAGAGAAGCTAATGGGCTTGCTGGATTGATGGGGGAGGGGAGGTAATGATATTTGGGCTCAATTCTTGAAACTTATTTAGCAACCAGGATGTTGAGGACTGCCTTTACGAGACATTTATGAATGTGGACTCCCTCAATAGGGAGACTTGAACATGCCGCATTAGTTACCAGGAGACCATATGCCACATTGTAACTTTTCAACTTAAAGCCAAAACTGATTCTCAGTGAAGACCTCTAGTTTCCGGGGCTGTCTAGACAAGGGCACTGGTCACACACCACTAAGCTCATCCTGTTCTGCTTCTCTGTATTTCCCATCACTTCACTGGCCCACTGGGTTCAGTGGTTCTTCTGTGCCGCTGCTCAACAATATCCATGGAGAGCCAGCAGTGCTTATCTCCAGGAATAGGAACGGTGGATTCCTGCATCCACAGACCATCCAGAGGGTCTGATAGAAGCTGCTGAACTTAACACGGGCTTAATACAGAGGTCTGTATGCACCAAAGCCACTTGCTGTTTCTGCAGGAGCCTTTTCTGCAGAAATATTCTGAGCAGAAGAACAGACCGATCAAATTCCATTGTGCACCCTACATGCAGAAGGCCCACCTCCCTTTGTAAAGACAAGTGCAGCATAGTGCTCCCTCTCTGAGACCAGGGGGCATTCCGACTCTCTGCCACAAACTCCCAGCTCCAGTGCTTACTGTGTCACCTTGTGCAGGAGACTTAACCTGTCTGACTTCTATGTTACTCCTCTGGGTTGTGGTATCTATAGAACTTCTAAATGACTTTAGATAAGGCAATATTTCTTGTGGAGGTTGGAAGTAGGTGTCCCCATAAACTAATGTGTTCTGAATGCCCTGTTTGTTTTCAATCTCGTATTGGTTCAGTCTTTCCCTGCGGTGCCCGTGTCACCTTTGGCAGTGTGAATGTTTATTCTGTGCCATTATGTTTTCTGGTTTTACAGTGCAGTGAAAAGACCTCAGGGGTGATGGGAATGTTGACTAGTATTGGGATTAGTAAAAACTATTGGGACTTTTATACTTGGGCTGAATGGACTGCATCATGTATTGTTATGTTCATGGGAACCAAGTGCAGCAGACTGGTGGTGGTTTGAACTAGGTGTCCCCTATAAACTAATGTCTTCTGAATGTTAGGTCCCCAGTTGGTGGCAATTTGGAAATTAGACCCTTGCTAAAGGAGATGTGTTGTTAGGGGCAGGCTCCTGCTGCTATTGCCCACTTGATTTTGGCTAGAAGGTGGTGTCCAGTCTCTGCTTATGCCAGGTTTGCTCCTACTATCATGGCACTTCCCCTTGAGTCTGTGAGCCAAAATCAACCCTTTCCTTCCACAAGCTGCTTTTGGGTGGTGCTTTGTGCCAGCAACATGAAGGTAATGGCACGGTTTGTCAAGCTCTGAGAAGAAGCCTAGCCCTGTCACTATAGATAATCTGAGACCACAGAGAGCTATAATTAATGCCATTCACCTTGTCAGAAGCAGGACCAAGCTTAGAACTAGATATCCCAATACGAGGCCAGTGTCCTTTTCACATCTACTGTCTTTTCTCAGGGAATCCACCTGTGAATGTGGCTGTATCCTATTGAATGTTGTAAGTAAACCAGGACATTTAAAAATTATATTACCATGACAGAGTCATTCTCACCTTGGGCCACTGGAAAAGTTCTATGTCAACTCACGTTATTACAAATGAACCATCTGGCTCACTGTCTTTGCAAGAAAACTAAAGGCTCTGGCCTTCCCCTATGGCCAGTGCACAAAGTATTTCCTCCCACCCATATCTCACGGAATCACTGCACACTCATAGCCACTCTTTATTGATCTCAGCCCTATCTCATTCTGCTTTGCTTAGCTTGAGCCCCATTTTGGCATTCATTTAGCTACTGGGTCACACACTGGTATGAAATCTGTGAGTCCCCACTTGAAGTTCTAGAACCTGACAAAGAGTCAATGCCCCCCCACCCACTCCATTCCCCACTGGGGTGATGGAAAGCCAGTGGAAGAACCAACACAGTTAATGGTAGAATGTTGCATCGCACCAGAGAATACTTAACAGCCCGATGAAGATGTGCAGCATGCCCCAAGCACATGTTGGTTCCATGGAATCGCCGAGAGTCCAGGATTACAGAGTGGTTGCATCTCTAGAAATGAGTTAATGCGATCTCCCTTTGTGTAGAGGTGCCAGTCTTTGGGTGGAAACCAGAATAAAGGGTGACATGGTGTGAGAGCTCAAAATTTGAACTCAATAGCCAAACTGCCCTGGGGTCAAATCTTGCTTCTGTCATTGACTATGTGGTCCTAGTCATATGAACTCCCATCTCTGTACTTCAGGTTCCTTATCTGTGAGAAGGGTGAGGTAACTTGCCTCACAGATTAAGTTATAAGGTGCTTAGAACAAACATGCCTCACTGGCAACAGGGACTGTCGATAAGAAGGCGGGGACTGGCCCTCAGTGACTGTCCACTCTGGACACTGTCAGGCTGAACAGCTGTCTCAAGAGCCATCCTTCTGGGGGAAGCAGGCCTGGAGATGCCACTCAAGGTACCTTCTGTTAAGTTCAGGAAGCCCTTTGCAAGTTTTCAGAGAGAGCATGTCCGTCGGTATGTAAACTCTCCTGGCTGAGCAAAAGAAACACTTCAGCCATGGCCTTCATCTCTGTTGTGCAGGGTTCCTTGGAATCTTAGAGTCTCTGAGATTCATGTCAGGAACTCCTGAGCCAGTCACTGGGCATTTGTCCTTTCACCCTGCCAGTCTGTCTCTCTGGCGCACCTTCTGTTTGGTCTGGGGGTCACTGCTGACAGACAAACAGCATCCACTTTAGTTCTACCCAAGTTTTTTCCTTCAGATTTTGATTCCATTCAAAGTAACTCATTGAATCATTTGGTTCTGCTTGGGGTATTATTATTAATAATAATTATTATTATTTGCTTTGGGAATGAGGAGGCAAGAATGGCTGAGGAAAGGTGCAGCTTATATCAATACAAGGTGCTCTAAATCCACAAAGTGCACCACTCACTGAAGACCAAGAAAGTGTAGCCCTCACCTTGTGACATGAGACTTAGTGAGGGGAAAGGTCTTGGGACACCTGATGCAACTGCATCCGAACAGAAAGTGACTTGACACACCCTCTGCTTGCCAGAGCTGAGGTGCTCAAAACGGGACATGGACCAGCAGATGCTCAACCTCTGGTTGCTACTCGTACTCCTTCCAGCAAGCCCCCGGCTGAAATTCCCATCACCAGATGGACACCAGCCCCAGTCTGCCCTTGAATCCAGTGCTCTCTCTGCAGGCCCTCTTGCCCTGGCAGCTAAATTACAATTCTAAGAGTCAGCTCCATGTCCTATTCCAGTTCTCCCAGGCTTTCTAAAGCAGCCACGTCAAAGACAAACTCCTTGATGGTCCTCAAGTCCTGATGGATTTAACACCCATAGCTCCCTCACTTAATCAACATTATTCTGTAATTCATTTTTTTTTTTCTGTATGTTTGTAGCATGGTCTCACTGTAGCCCAGATTGACCCAGAACTCACTATGCAGCCTAAGTGGGTCTTAAATTCACAGAGATAGTCCTATCTCAGCCTCCTAAATGCTTGGATTGAAGGCTTGAATCATTATGCCTGGATTTTTACTTTTTCTTTTTTAACATTATCTATGGAAAATTTTACACATATGTAAAATGTATTTTGATCATTATCACCTCCCATTACCTTCTGTTTCCCGCCCCATGAAACCCTTTCTTTTTCCTAGCTAGTCCTTGTATTTTGATGTCGTGTGTGTGTGTGTGTGTGTGTGTGTGTGTGTGTGTCCCACTGCATTTCATGAGGGATGCTTGCATGAGCATGGGTGGGGAGTTATTTGTCAGAGCACATGCAACTTACCAGTGGCTACACTACTGAAGATAATGTCTCCCCCTCTTCTATATCCTCCACCAAAAATATCTCACCTCCATCCCATCGTGAGAATTATGAGTTCGAAGCCTTTGCTTTCTGGGTAGTGCTGGGAAAGTTGCTTAATTTCATCTACAAAACGAGGCTATCTAAGAAGGGAGGATTTTCACAAGAGGAACTACGATGAAGTTCCAGGTCAGAGCGCAATGTTTTAAGCGTATGAAGTTTTAGCACATGCTCACTTTAATCACAAACATCAACATAGCAATGACGTAGATGCTCACGCCACCTCTTCCACAATGCCTTCTCTGGTCTTGCATCTGAGCGCTAGTCGTCTCCTTCTTGGGAAGTAAGAATTTGTGTGGACCCGCCTCTGCATACTTTGCTTCATCTCAAAGTGGATCTTGGCACTTAGTAGCTGCTCCTGAAAGTTCTGTTTCATTTAGATGGTCCTCTTGACCCTGCAGAGCCAGCTTTGAGGAGTTCAGTGGTGATGCTGACTTGCTGTGGCAGAAAGAAAGTCTGTCTCTAGAACTAGGATAGAGTAGCTCACTATGGTCCCTCTGCCTCCACAGACACACAAGCCAGCCTGGGTCACCAGAGGAACAGGTAGGTGAGCTTGGTGAACTTCACCCTCAAACCCCAATACCCTACATCCCAAAGCTGAGGTCAGTGTTATGGTAAGCGAGTTCAAGAAAGTGCATTTATCACTGAGAATCAGCTTAGGCTGGGAGCAGAGAGGGGGCGAGGTCCTTTCTTCCAACACTAGAAGCTAGAAAATGGGAGTGGCAGAGAAATGGTCTGTGTTTTATGATTCCTGGGTAAAAGGGACGACATTACCCTTGGAACCAATGCTGACTAGGGAGTTCTCCTTCTTGTCACACAAAGCTCTATAGGAGGAGAAGCATGAACCCAGGGGCATGCAAGATTGCTCATTTGTCTGACCACAGCCTTGGTCAATAGACTCACAGTTGTCTCTGCTCCAAGATGACCTTATTTGAAATTCTCTGTGTTGCCACTGAGGCCAGAGCTAAAGCCCAGTGATGGAATGAACTCATTTCTTCTAGGGTTTAGGTCAGATCACTCACAGTAGCTATCCTCTTTGCATTCCAACTTAAAAACACAGCTCTGGCCTGCCCCACACCCTCCAGGGGTCTAAATCTGAAAGTAGCCCCAGGGATTATCTAATCTATTCTAACCCTGGCCCAGAAAGGAAGGGTCACACCAGCAGCCAATAACAGAGCCAGTCCTGGATCACAGCACTGTGGCTCTGAGTTCTGTGCACTTTCCACTACCCCAACATGCCCCCAGTGGCCACTCAATTCAAGGACATAACCCATGAAGAAAGGAGGTTATGAAATGCTTCCACTTGAAGCCCAGGGCTGGCTATAAGCCCAGATGCTTCTCTTCCAACCCTCCAATCCTAGTCTGAGTTTAGCAGTTTCCATCATGCGCGTTTGTGTTAACCCTTCTTCTTCACAAGATCAAGGCCTGCCCTCCCCTGCAGCCCCTTAGAGCCACCATACTGGCTCCAGCTCTCCCCTTGCCCCACATCTCCACCAGCTAATTGTCTTATACAAACTAACTCTTCCTCACCCTCACAACTACTTGGCAATTCTGCAAAACTGTAGCCAACACTGTTTATTTTGATTTCAAGTGGAAGGTTGAGGTGTGAGTGAGCCCCTGCTTCCCTTGAGTAAGTTACTCTAGACATCAGGGATTTCTGGCCTTTGACTCTTAGTCACTGGTTCAATATGCCTCTATCTTCTGCCATCTCCCAGGCTGCATCAAATGACATTGGGAGATACTGGGGGGAAAAATGGGATGTCAAATGGGAAGATAGTGACTTGGCTTTTGCTAACCTTCTTTCTGACCACCCATTACCAGGGCCACCAACCTACCATGGCTGAAAGCACCTACTAGCCTAAGTCCTTAACTCTCATGTTTGCTCTGTCATTTTATAGTCTACGAAGATTTTTCGACCATTTCCATTGCATGTGATGTCCAGAGCTTCCCTGAAGTCAGGACAGGTTTGCATATCCGAGAGGAGGCATTCAGCTGCATTTATGCTTATATCTGGAACTTCCTTGACCAAGTTACATAGTTAGAAGGCCGTATCATCAACTTGTCTCTAATCTCAGTGTGCCTGTGTTCTTTCTGCTGTAGTGACCCCTTATCACCCATCTTACATATTCTTCTGAGACTACTCCCAACCACACATCCTCAGCAACTCTGAAACACCCACATATCCTCTAAAGCCCTGTTCCAAAGTGTCTTCCCAATGTCATTTCTATAATGTTAGCCTGATGGGACTCTTTGAGTGCCCTATGTACATGTAAACCTCTGGAGTTTTAGTGTGAGTCGGTCTATACATCAACACAGGTCTCTCCTGATTAAAAAATCTACTAGAGGGCTGGGGAGATGACCTAGTGGTTAAGGTGCTTGTCTGCAAAGCCTAAGACCTCATGTTAGACTCTCCAGGTCCCACCTAAACCAGACGCAGCAATGCAAGCATGCAATGTCACACATGTGCACAAGGGACTGCAGTTAGTTTGAAGCAGCTGATGGCCTGGAGAACCCATTTTCTCTCTCTCTCACTCTCTCGCTCTCAAAATAAATAAATAAATAAACATGCTAGACCATTTCTAAAGCCCCCACACACTCACAGTGACATTCCAAAGCTTGAACCCACCGTATTCCTCCCTGAGCCTACAGTGCAAAGGATCATAATAGGGCTTGTCGGGTAGGGATGCAGACCATAGTAGGGATGCAGACCATAGTAGGGATGCAGACCATAGTGGGAATGCCTGCCATCTTCCACTTCAGCCCACAGCTTGGCTTTGCATGCCAAAAGGAGGTTGATATGTGCATCTAACAGTGATGGTCTACCACAAAGGTCAAGTTCAAGAAAAGTTTGGAGTAGGACTTTTCTTCTCATGGTTAGACAATAAGATGCGTGGAAGGAAAAAAGGAAAGAATTAAATGCTCTCTCTCTATCAAAGAAAGATCAGGAAGAGACTGAGGAAGAGGCTTCAAGGTCAAAAATGAAAGAGCCACAGTCCCATCTCTGGTTCTTCAGGACTTTATAAAGCATCATCCTGCATTGTGGGTCACTCGTGTGACCTCAGTTTTTTCAACTGGAAATTAATGATCAGCCTCGTCCAGCCCATCTCACTGGGTAATAGGTATGAAAGTGCTTTGTGTCCACGAGAGACCCACCGGGTAGATGATTAACTGCCAAAGCACAGGCCACACCTCCAGGACCCACATCCTTCCCAGCGTGCATTTCTGCTGTTAAAATGCACGGGACCATTGGAATCTGCAGAGAGTAAACACTCCCTTTTGAACCTGTGCTGTTGACTTACAGTTTTCTGATGCTGACATGTCTCGTGATCCTTGGTCTATTATTAGGATTGGTTAACTTGGCAGAAGGAAGCCAAAAACAGCCAGCATAGCCATCACTAACCTTTTGGCTTCCCATTTCAGGAACCAGTTTCAAAACACAACTTCTTTCTTTTAAAGAAAGTGCATTTTTTTTTCACAACACACTGAAAGGAAAAGGAATTTCTCACAGCAAGAGTGGGGAGTTTGTCTTTCCCGAGTTTGCTCAGTCTCGGCCCTTGACCTAGGAGTGCTTGTTCCAAACTGGAACTTGAGCCTTGAAGTTCAGCCAAGTTGGGTGGACTTCCTGGTGCCTCCACTGCTGGCCTGTTTGACTCTCAGTCTCCTGCCCTGGAACAAATACAGGGCCATGACTCTACATGGGGCAGAATCTCAAGGAACAGCAAGAGGGTTGAGAAGGAGGCATTTTTGGGCTAAAGGACTCCAAGTCTCTGGAGTCCCATCCTACCTCTGAGCTACCCAGAAGAATTAACAACACTCACGTGTGCTTTATGTGTTTATTTGTTTGCAAGCTAACTAGTTAAAAGTGCACATACGAATAGCATCTAGCAGGATGCTTTCATGTATGTACAGATTATAGAATGGCTAAGTTAAGCCATTCCAAATATGAATATATGAATCACCTACATTTTTTGTAATACACGAAAACCATTCTTTGCAAGTTTTAAGGACACAATCTGTGATTATTATTCTAGATTAGCTGTGGTTACAATGCTGTGCAGTGATACTCTTAACCTCACCTGTTCGTTCTAACTGAAATTCTGTTCTCATTGACCAGCGTCCCCCCAAATCCCTTCACTCCATGGCCACTAAGAGTGACCGTTCTTGTCTTTGATACATGAGTTCTTTTTTTTTTTTTTTCCCTTTGGCATTCCACTTACAAGTTCCCCATTTTTACCTGATTTTTACCTTGCCTTCCTGGGTTCACCTGGGATTGGTGAGCTGCAGTGAACCATCCACCTCCTCTAATGCATTTGCAACCTTGCTTCACTTACCACCCGACCTCCTCTAAAGCAGCCAAGATATTTTAAAACCCTTGTTTTGATCTTCTTTACATATCAGTTACACTATTTCTGAGTGTTTATTTTTATTTTTTTTTTTTTCCGGTGGTGAGCACATTGCTTTGAGCCCTGTGGTAGCACGTTTCCACTTCCTCTCACTTTCCAGCATGCTTCTGTGGCCTCTGGGCATGTGGCTCAAAGCAGGCTGCAGGGTTCTCATATCTGTGACCTTTGATGTAGCCAGGGACACAGGTTCTCCCACCACTGGTGTTCCATTGCTCCTGACATCTGCAGGGAACAGATGAAATTCGAGTGCTTTCCTTTTGCTCCATCTCCTGAGGAAATAGCTCTGATTACCAGTGTGATGGGGGAAAGGTCCCTGGGGCCTACATAGGACAGAGAGCAAGACTTTAGTCCCAACTCTATTATGACCTTGAGAAAAACCCTTCACCTGTCTTTAATCTGCACTTTAAATTTCCAAACCTCTTATGTCTCTGCATTTTCAGGTACCAACAGAAGAATAAAATGCTATTAGTAGCAAAATTATTTATGTATTGAGAATCAGGTTAGGGCCTGGACCTGGGACTAACATGTTACAAACACAGGGTTATTAAGCCCTGCTTTTTTTTTTTTTTTAAAATTTAATTTAATTTTATTTTATTTTATTTTATTTTATTTTATTTTTGAGGGAGGGGTCTCACTCTAGCTCAGGCTGACCTGGAATTCACTATGTAGTCTCAGGGTGGCCTCGAACTCACGGCGATCTTCCTACCTCTGTCTCCCGAGTGCTGGGATTAAAGGCGTGCGCCACCACGCCCGGCTAAGCCCTGCTTTTAAGAAGTGATTTGGGGCCTGGAGAGATGGCTCAGGATCAATTCGCCAGAACCCACATAAAAGCCACATGCACAAAGTGACACATGCATCTGGAGTTTGTTTGCAGTGGTAGGAGGCCGTGGTGTGCCCCTTCCCTCTCTCTCCCTCTAATTCTCTCTCTCTCTCCAAATAAGTAAATAAATAAATATTTTTAATGAAGTGATTTGGGAGGGGGAAAAGAGAAAGTGTGATGGGAGGAAATTATGATCATGGAAGTTGTCAAAAAGTTAAAGGGCTGGAGAGATGGCTTGGTGGTTAAGGCACTTGCCTGTGAAGCCTAAGGACCCAGGTTCCATTCCCCAGGACCCATGTAAGCCAGATGCACAAGGTGGCACATACATCTGGAGCTTGTTTGCAGCCACTGAAGGCCCTGGCCCACCCATTCTCCCCCTCCCCAAATAAATACATAAATAAATAAAAAATTTTTTTAAAAAGTTAAACAAAATAAGCAATGATTGAGATTGGTGGAATAAGTGACCCCTTTTCAATAGCATTTTATGAAATGTGCATGATATGGCTTGTGACAAGTTCATGTTAAGCCCTGCTGGTGAGTCATGACATACATCTAAGCCCACATGCTTCCCAGCAGTTTTCATATCATAGCATACTTAGCTAGTGATACCATGTGCACGTGTACTGGGCAAGGGATCCAGGTTGTTCTTACTGGAAGCAGCTAACCTACTTGGTCTGGCTATATTGGGACCTTTCTGGCCATTCAAAGCATTGAGGAGATAATTTGTGAAGCATTGGTTTAAAAGATTATGACAATTTCTCTTGTCTAACCAGGAAAACAATGGTGTTTTGGTTTATGAAAAACACAGTTATAGAGAGGCAGAACAGTAAGACTCTTAAAGCCAGATCATGGGCTGTGGACAGAAACTACCATTTACCAGCTGTATGTCTTTGGAATACAACAAAACTCAGTTTCATCTGTCTTCGAAATAGAAGTAAGGCCACAATCAACCTTCATACACTAAATAAGGTAACATACCTCATTACATGTTAAAGACGCAGTAAATGTTAGCTATTCTCTGGCTAGTTCTAGACAGGAAATTAAAGGTCAGCTGGTCCGATCTGCCCCTTTGAGAAAAAGGGAACCATTGTATCAGTGTCACACAGGTGGTTAGTAGCTGAGCTGAATAGAACCCTCATTCATTTATTCATTCAGTTATTTATTTTTTCAAGTTCTTAAAAAATATTTCATTTTGTTTATTTGAGAGACAGGGAGAAAGAGAGAATGATTGTGCCTGGAAAACTGCAAAACTCCAAAAACATGCACCACCTTATGTATCTGGTTGATGTGGGTACTGGCAAATTGAACCTGGGTCCTTAGGCTTCACAGGCAAGCACCTTAAGTGCTAAACCATCTCTCCAGCCCAAGATAGAGATTTTTTTCAATATTTTATTTATTTACTTACTTATGAGAGAGAAAGAGAGAAAGGGGGAGAGAATGGGTGTGCCAGGGCCTTTAGCCACTGCAAACACTCTCCAGATGCAAGCACCAGCTTGTGCATCTGGCTTACATTGGTTCTGGGGAATTGAACCTGGGTTCTTAGGCTTTGCAGGCACATGTCTTAACCACTGAGGCATTTCTCCAGGCCAACTTTATTTATATCTCGATAGCATCTCACTCTGCAGCCCAGGCTGACCATGAATCCACAGTGATCCTCCTGCCTCAGTTGGGATTACAGTCATAAGCCACCACACCCAGCTGAGACAGTTACCCTGTCATAAAGCACTGGCTTGAATGAGATGACTACTGTCTTTGCCTTGTGTTATAAGTACATAGTCCAGGGTCAGCTTCCATGGCTTGAGAAGACATGGAAGTAGTGGCCAAAGTCACCAGGTCACCCATCTAGAAGTCTCATTTTACATATTGAACCTCTGGCCATCATGTGCAACAGTGGAATATAGATTAGAACATGGACCTCAGACTGGATGCCAGTGCAGTTTCCACAGAACTCACGAGAAGTAGGACATAAGCTTCATCATTTGCATATCCTGTGTTCTTTACTCAAGCTATAAACAGACTGATTGCCTGCCCCATCAATTACTCATTTAAATGTCATTCCTTCTTTCCTTCTTGCTTCCTTTTCCCTCTAGCCACAAAGAATTCAAGCAACTTATAGAAAATACAATAATGAAAAATTAAGAGTATGTTAACATGAACACCAACCCCAAATCATAAAAAATAGAATATAGAGCCAGGCGTGATGGCACACCTTTAATCCCACCACTCGGGAGGCAGAGGTAGGAGGATCGCCATGAGTTCGAGGCCACCCTGAGGCTTCATAGTGAATTCCAGGTCAGCCTGAGCTGGAGTGAGACCCTACTGAAAAACTTTGAAAACCAAAAAAAAAAAAAAAAAAACCTATAGAATATCTAGGCCCATGCTATCAAATGTAATAGTTATAGTTATCAACTTTGTGTGTGTATGTAAATTTAAAGTAATTAAAATGACATATATGTGTGTAGTGTGCACGCTTGCTTGCATGCTGTTTGTAAGTGGGGGCAGATGTGTATGCAGGTGTGTGCGTGTGTACTAGAGTCCAAAGGACAGCCTTGGGGGTTATCCTTGGGAAGGCTGTCTAGCTCTTTTTTTAAATATTTTATTATTTATTTATTTGTTTGAGAGAGAGAAAGAGATACAGAAATAAGCAGGTAGGGAGAGACAGAGAGAGAGGCGTGCCAGGGCCTCCAGCCACTGCAAACGAACTCCAGATGCGTGTGCCACCTTGTGCATCTGGCTTATGTGGGTCCTGGAGAATCGAGCCTCGAACCAGAGTCCTTAGGCTTCACAGGCAAGCGCTTAATCATTAAGCCATCTCTCCAGCCCTGTCTAGCTCTTTTTGAGACAGGGTCTGTCATTGGCCTGGAGCTGACCACTTAAGCTAGACTGGCTGACCAACAAGTTCCAGGGATGCTCTTGTCTCCAGCCAACCCAGCGCTAGGACTACAGGTGTGTACTGACATACCTGACTCTTTCACATGGGTACTGAGGTGGAACTCAGGTCCTTCTGCTTGTGAGGTAAACACTTTAGCCACTGAGCTTACTATTCAGCCCCTGACTGGACACATGTTAAGTGCTTAGTAGCCATATGTAACAAAAGGCTACTTACTGGGCATTACAAATACATAATATTGCCATGATTGTGGAAAATTCTACTGGGCAGTGCTGTCTAGACAGCTAGCCAGCCCATACAGTGTCATCCACTTACAATAAATCAGTCAAAATTTTGACTTTGAAGCTCATGTTTATCAAGCCATAAATAAATAAATAAATAAATAAATAAATAAATAAATAAAATCAGTTTGGTCATTTGTCAAGGAAGTAAAACTTTTGTAGTACTTTAGACCTAAACAAATTCCCCGTAAGGTGTTTTGTAGAAAACATGACAGTAATGAATGCAAGTCTTCAAAAGCCACATGAGACAATATAGTAACAACTTTCAAAATAGTTTCTTTTTAATTTACTTGCAAGCAGAGAGTGCTAGAAGAGAGACTGACAGAGAAAGAAAGAGAGAGAGAATGGGAGCTCCAGGGCCCCTAGCAACCTTGGTCAAGTGAACTCACTGTACAAGAACAGGATTTATAATGAGGACAGAGTGATGAGATGAAGCAGCTGTTGTAGATTGGGAAGGAAAGCATCCAAACCAAAGGAAAAGCGGAGAGCAGTGTCCTCACACTGGAAAGCAGTAGGTGAACACGACAGGGAGAAAGGCCAGTGGTCATTACACATGACGTACAGAGCAGAGGAGGATGAGGCTGACCAGAGACAAGGTCAGATCATGTAGGGCTTTGTAGCTCATGATGAACAGGTTTAACTGGGAGCTAACCTTTGAATTTATGGTTTAGAAAAATTGGTCTGGAAACTAGGAACATAGCTCAGTGATAAAGCACTTGCCTATCTTGCCTTGGGCTGAGCCTCAGTGTACTTTAAAAAAAGTAATGTGTGTGTGTGTGTGTGTGTGTGTGTGTGTGTGTGTGTACATACACCACACGTATGCTAACAGAGGCCTGTAATGCCTGTACTTAGGAGTTAAGGCAGGAATGTTGTGAGTTCAAATGTAGTCTGGGCTACATAGCTAATTCTAGGCTAGTCTAGACAATATAGTGAAACTCTATCTCAAAATAAATAAGAAAGGAAGGAGGATAAGAAGAGAGAGAGGAAGGAGAGAGGAGAAAGAAGGTAGAGAGGGAGGGAAGAAGGGAGAGATAGAAGGAGGAAAGGAGAGAGAGAAAAAAATCAGTTCTTGCTATATAAAAGCTAACTATAAAAGAACAAAATGTAGGCAGAAAAAAACATGAGGGTGAATTAGAGTAAGAGTCACCAATGGATGGTGAGAAATAGTCTAAGTTGACAAGTATTTTAGATATGATGTTAATAGGACTTGAATAATTCACAGAAGGGTTGAGGGAAATAAGCGGAATTTATATGACATGGTTTTTGTTTTGTTTTGTTTTGCTTTGCTTTGTTTTGTTTTGTTTGCACTGAACAAATAGCTGGTGGGCACCCAGTGTGACAGGGAAGACTTGGGGAGGAGGAAGGAGTAAATCGATAGTTTGATTTGGGTCATAGATTGTGTGCAGTGCCTGATTATCAAGTCTGGAGCTCCAGGGAAAGGCTACATAACAATGGAGACCTAGAGTTATCAGCAAACTGGCATTTTAAAGCTGTGGGCAGATAGACGGACCGAGGGACGCAGAAGGTTCACCCAGGAAGAATCCACGGAGAGTTCAGAGAACGACCCGGAGCATTCCAGAATACAATGTTGAGCAGAGAGCTGTGCTAGAGTCAGAAGGGTAAGGCAATCCTTACTTTTGCTAGCGTGACCTCACAGGAGCCTAGAGAAGAACATGTTTAAAGAAACAAGAAAAAGATGATGACATCAAATTAAAAGAAAGTCTAATGGATAGAGGGAGGGGATATGATGGAGATTGGTGTTCTAAAGTGAAATGGGGGAGGGGAGGGAAATATATTTTTTTGTATGTAAGTATAGAAGGTGTCAATAAAAAAATTAATAATTAAAAAAAAAGAAACATGAAGGATCAACCCTGTCAAATTATGCTTAACAGCCCAGTTAGTTGAGTACATTTTGGCTTTGGAATCATGTAGGTCATCGGTGACCTTGATAATGGCTGCTTAAGTGGTGCGATGGGTCACAAGAAAATTGGAGCAGAGTTGAGAAGAGAGTGGCAGCAGAAGTGGAGACAGGAAATGTAGATTTAACTTTCAAAAGATTTTTGTGACTGTATCAAAGAAAGAGGGTGGCAGGTGGAAAGATAGGTAGGGTCAAGGGAGAGTTTATTTATTTTTATTTTTGGAATGATTATTGCAAATGCATATTTGTATGCTGATGGGATAGATTTAAGAATGGATTTAACAGGAGAGAAATGCAAAGCAAACAAAGCAAATGGGAGCTGCAAACCTGCTGCTCTGCACTAAGAGGGGGGTTGTGGTATTGGGATCTGATGCAGGAGGGTAAAGCTTGAGGTAGACAGAATAAATATGTCTCCTCTGATAGTAAGAAAGACCAATGTGGGAGCTTGGGGGAAGTAGAGGAAAGGAACCAAGATGTGAAAAGTTGATCCAGAGACTGAAAAGAGAAATTTCTCCTATGTTATGGGACCTCTGGCAGAGCCCATTAGAAGTTGGAGTTCACAAATTTCAAGCAAGCTGGTCAGTATAGTCTATCGTGTTTACAACAGCATTCTGTAGCTCAAGTTCAAGCAAAGGAAGGGTGAGAGGTATTGCATTTTAACATTTTACTGGGGTCCAGTTTTTTTCCCCCAGTTATAATAAAGGGAAAAGCTGTAGGAAAACTGAGGTTATTGGAGAGAGTTGTACTAGTATAGAGCAGAGGGAGCTAGGTTTGGAATAGAGTGTGGACCCCGCCAATCCCATTTCACAGGGCTTCCCACATAGCCACATTATCTATCAGGACCCATCAGTATGCTGCAAGTTTCACTTCCCCCATAAAGAAGCTCATTACTGATTTTCTCTGGCCCCTACCACCCTGAACTCCCCTTCAGATTTATGCCCTGAGCCATATCTAACGAGTTCCTTAGACATAGGCTGGGCTCGCTTTCTGTGACATTTATCAGGTAGTCAAGTTCTCTCACTCCATGAGCCTGTCTGTTCCCTCTTGTAACTACCATACCTAATCTACAGTTTGGTCAACAGCTCTGATGAGATGGTAAATGTAAAATCATTTTATAAAGTGAGAATTGGGAGAGGTGAAAATTTACATCATTATAATCACTTTGTGAAGAGGTACCCAATGCAAACTAAAGGCATTTACTGGTGAGATATTTTGATTTCAAATGACACCAAACATAGGTCACCATGGCATATGATAAGCACTTTGCCTTAAAATTAGTAACAGATGAAATACTTACAAGGAAAGGCTTTCAAAATAGAGGTAATGGAAAGCAACATTCTCTCTCTCTCTCTTTTGTGCAATGTCCAGTGGGCCCATGGCTCTCACAGGGTGTTGCTACACGTGGCTGCCCCAGACCTTGACCAGTGAAGGACAATCTAATCACTCGGCCGTCCTATGAGTGCCATTATTTCTGCATGCCTTGATCATCATCTTTGTACAGTGGGAAGGAATGAGCCACCTCCTACTCAACTTACAAAGATATCAGGAAGATTAAATTTTTTTTTTTAAAGAGAAAAAAATAACTGAATATTACTTGGTTACTCTGAAAAGAGACTGGTTACAAAAGTGAAGTGTCACTATGATTGCGAAGCAATCCTTGGCATCCTTGGCTACAATGTGAGCTGTGTGACAGGCTATTTTTAAATTGCCATCTCAGGAACCATATGGTCCTGCACCATGCCAAAGTGCCAAAACTGACCTGCTTCTCTTTCTTCGCTTGTTTGTTTTCATCGGGCGGCACGTTGTCTGTATTCCCGTGGAAGATTATCTTTTCTATTCTGAACTTTTAAGGGGAGTCCTGAAGACTTTCTACAGCATCTGAACGCTGGCAACATAACAGGCCTAGGCAACTACCAGTTCTATGCTGGGGATGGTGTGTTTACACAGATTGTCTCCTGTGTTTCCTCTCTATCAAGTAAGATGTTCCAGATTAGTAGGGTGATGCTGTGTTTCATGACTTTTTCCACCTCTAGCTTTGTGACACTTTTGTTTATTCAGTAGCAGAAGACTGCAAAGAAATTCTTTGCAGACTTGCTAAACTTCTAGTGCAGTGTATTTGATTTCTGACACTAAATCTCTGGAAAAATATCCAGCTCACCAACTGGGAAAGGAAAGGCATAAAAACACTTATTTCCCAGATTACACGGGACCTGACTTTGAGCAAGGAAAAAAAAATCTTCAGTTGAAGTAAGGACTCCATAATCATTTTTCTTTCTTTCCTTCATTTTCCTTCTTTCTTCCTCCCTTCCTTTCTTCCTTCCTTTCTTTCTTCCTCTTTTTCTTTCCTTCATTTTCCTTCTTTCTTCCTCTCTTCCTTTCTTCCTTCCTTTCTTTCTTCCTCTTTTTCTTTCCTTCATTTTCCTTCCTTATTTCCTTCCCTCATTTTTTCTTTCTTATTTATTTATTTGTACTAAGTAGAGACTTTGTATGGACATATCATGTGTTGGTACCATCATTTCCATCCTCCCTGCCCCCATTCCACTGAGGACCCTGCTCAGTGGGATTACTGTTATTCACCACGGGGATGTGGGTTATGAGTTGTAAGATCAGCAATCAGTCAATGTGGGTGTGGGCAATGCCTCTGGATATTCCCTCCTACCCTGTGGTTCTTCCAACCTTTCCGATCCCTCTTCCACCAAATTCCCTGAGCTGTGGTGGGTTGGTTTTAAGTCTACTTTAGTGCTGTGCTCTCAGCAGCTTCTGGATTTCTGCCTTAGTACATTTTGAGTGTCCTCAGTGTCTATGGCAATAAGCCTGGTGCAGGTTGTCAGGCTCACTGTGGGAGCAGCAGTCTTGCTCAGCTTGCTAATTTCTCTGTGGTTTCACCTGAACCATAACTGATATGCCAAAGATGGTTCATCTCATAATAGGCAGCTTTTTTCTTTTCCTTGCTTTTTTTTCCCCTGTAAGATCTAGGATCTCTTGTCTTTGGGTCCAGTGATCAATGAAAGTAAAGTTGAGGACATTTTATGATACTTTCCAACCAAAAAAAGGATCATTTGTAAATGAACACTGTGATAACTCAGGAAACAATCCTACAGTTTTGATTAGATGACAGAGTCAAGAATTTGAAAGAGGAGTTTAAAGGAGTTTTTTTTTTTGTTTTGTTTTTTTTGTTTTGTTTTTATAACCTTGAAGGCCAATAAAAAGGCCATTCAGTGTAGCTGTGTGTGGAATGCTGACTGTAATCCACTCAGTCTAGCTGGTTGTAGGGATACGCTAGAGACGAAGGCAGAAGGATCTTGAGTTCAGCCTCCAATGCAGGCTATTTTAGATACTTTTTTCATTGCTATGATAGAAATAACTGATATCAAAGCAGAGTGAAAGGTTTATTTGGGTTCACAATTTCAAGGGCTGCAGTCCATCACAGTGGGATGGCATGACAGAGTGCATGTGGTGGGAAGATGTGGTAGGGAGCTTCTCTTCACACGGCAACAGATGGGAAACAGAGATGGGTAGCCAGAACCAGGGGCAAGTTTAACCTTCAAAGGCTTGCCCACAGCATCTCACTTCTTCCAGCCAGACGCCACCTCCTAAAGATTCCTTCAAAATAGCAGTACAAGGTGGAAACCAAGCATTTAAGCCATGAACCTGTGGGGGACATTTCAGATTCAAGCCATAACAGCCTTCTTCTGTTTCTAAAGAATTTTGACCATCGCATATGCAAAATGCATTCAGTATAACTTTACGGGCCTCTAGAGTCTAAACAGACTCAACATTGCTCAAAAGTCTCAAGTGTCAACAGAGATTTAAGACAAATCTTTAATGTGAGCATCTGGGGAAAAAAAGTGGCAGACAAGCCACAAATGGCATCAATAATTTCCACTCCAAAAGGGATGAATGGAGGCAGAACAAGAAAAGATTGGACTACAGCAAGACTGGATGGAACACAACAGGGAAACATGGGATATGGTGGGTTTATGTTCAGCAGCTGGGCCACATGGTAGCATGATATGAACTCTAAGGCTTGGAGATAACCCCACCCTCATGGCCCTGCTGTGTGCAGCACAGCTGGGCTCTCTCTTCATGCCCACAACTTTTAGGCATCAGCTTCCCAGGTTCATGTATTGTCTGCTCTGTAGCTCTGTCTAAGAAATCTGACCCTGGTACACATGGCCTGGCCTCATAGGCTTTTGTCTGGAACCTTGGTGCAAGTTCCCATGACCTCATCACACTTATAATCTGCATGCCTCCAGCACCTGTGGACAATGCCAAGTTCTGCTGCTAGCTCAAGAGAGGCCTAAGGACCCAAGTTCAACTCCCCAAAACCCACATAAGCCAGACACACAAGGTAACACATGTGCACAGGGTCATACATGCACAGAAGGTGGTGCACACGTCTGGAGTTCTATTACAGTGGCTAGAGGCCCTGGCGTGCCAGTTCTCTCTCTCTCTCTCCCTTCCTCCCTCTCTCTCAAAATAAAATAAAATAAAATAAAATAAAATAAAATAAAATAAAATAAAATAAAAAAAAAAAAAAAAAGATGTAGCCAGACCCCCTTGGACCATGGCTGCAGAGGCTCCAAATGCATACATAGCTGAGCCTGGGAAACATTTTCCTAGGAAGTCCTGTGTAAGTAGGGAATAACTGTGGCTTTATCTTTTCAGGTATGCTCTTTTATCTTTCTAAATTAATTATTTATTTATTTGTAGAGACAGAGAGAGTGAATGTGTGTGCCAGGGCATCCTGCCACTGCAATGAACTCCAGATGCATGAGTCACTTTGCATATCTGGCTTTATGTGAGTACTGGGGAACAGAACCCAGGCTGGCAGGCTTTGTAAGCAGGAGCCTTTAACTGCTGAGCCATCTCCCCAGCCCAGGTTCTCTCTCTCTCTCTTTGGTTTTTCAAGGTAGGGTCTCACTCTAGCCCAGGCTGACTTGAAATTCATGGAATTCACTCTGTATTCTCAGGGTGGCCTCAAAACTGACAGCAATCCTCCTAACTCTGCTTCCTGAGTGCCACCACACACAACTCCAGGTACTCACTTTCAAATGAAAGATGTTCAAATGATTTTGCATTTTTACATCAGAGAATTTTTCAATGGGTGGGGTCTCACTCTCATGGCATCATTCCTGCTGTCTCAATACCAAGTACAGGGCATGTGCTTCATGGTGGTAATCTCTTTAACAAACAATTGCTTTGCTTTTGCCCGTACCTACCTTGACCTCAACTTTAATGTGATCACACATGTAAGAATGCTTACAAAATTGCATTTTTATACTTTTCTGCTCCACTTTTGTCCCCCTCCCAATTGTTAATGAAAACCCAGCTAAAACCAGTGAATAATAACTCTGCCACAGCCTGAATATTAAAACGTCTTGAAATTTTCTCTGTCAAATAAATTAACCCATTATTTTGAAATTCAGCCTGTGCATTGATTACCTTTCTCTTCATTGTGACCAAATACCTGATTACAGCAAATTAAGAAAGGAAGGATTTGTTTTGGCACACAGTTTAAGAGGGGATTTAGTCCATTGTAGAGGGTAACAGCTTGTCACATTGCATCCTGCATTCATCCAGGAAGCAGCTACAGATGAATTCTGGTATTCAACTAGCTTCCTGCCCATTCCCTTTTTATAAGTCCTGACCCTTGGGATGATGCCATCCATATTTAGAGTAGGTCATTAGCTTTTCTAAGAATATACTCACAGACATATCCAGAGGTATGTCTCCTAAGTGATTCCAAGTCCAGTCAAGTTGATAATGAAGACTGGCCATCACAGCTTCACTCACATACTGAGGACATAGGCAAGCCATAGCTTTTTTTTTTTCCTTCCGAATGTAACATGAATGGCCTCTAGTCCAATCCATGATAGAGTCCTTGTTCCCACCTGCAAGTTCATGAGCACAACCTTTGCTGTCCTCATTCCTGTCCCATCATGATCTTCTGACCTCCCATCACTAGCCCATTAGGGGCTGGAGAGATTGCTTAGTGGTTAAGGCCCCTGCCTACCAAGCCTAAGAATGCCAGTTCCAATCTCCAGGTCCCACGTTTAGCCAGACGCAAAAAGTGACGCAAGGACGCAATGCCAGACTTGCCCACAAGGGGGCACACACATCTGGAGTTTGTTCTCAGTGGCTGAGAGGCTGCTGGCGCACCCATTCTTTCTAAATCTCTATCTCTGTCAAATAATAATAATAGTGAAAAGCCCATTAGCTGTGCTTACAACATTTCTGGGCTTCTCTGACCTACATCTCCAAACTGTTCTTCATTCCTCTCCCAGGCCAGTGCCCAAGGAGTTACAAACCACATGGTCATGTTCAGTTACAACTACTCTGCTCCTTGATTCATATCTGCATTAGTTACTTTCCTGTCGCCCTGATCAAAACACCTGGTAGAAGCAACTTGAGGGAGGAAAGGTCTGTTTCGGCTCCCAGGTTCAGTGGGTTATAGTCCATCATCGCTGGGAAAGCACAGTGGAGCTCGTGGTGGTAGGAGCATATTAAAAGGAGCTTGTTGACATGGTGTAAGATAGGAAGTAGAGTCAGCAATCTGAACTGAGTTGAGTATAACCTTCAAAGGCCAGCTCCCAGTGACCTACTTCTGCCAGCCCTGCCCCAACCTCCTAAAGGCTCCATAGACTTCAAACTAGCACAAGCTGGGGACCAAGTGTTCAAAGCATAAACCTGTGTGAGACACTTCCGATTCAAGCCACACCACCAGACAGAATCTGTGTGGAGGGACTGGACTCAGTTTGATTAAAAAAAAAAGGTTGGGCATCTTTCTTATCTACCTATGTAGTACTAATCCTATGAGAGGCAAGATGCTTTGAAAAGTGTTTGTTGATCTGGAGAGATGGCTTAGTGGTAAAGGAACTTGCCTGCAAAAGCCAAAAGATCCCGGTTCGATTCCCCAGGACCCACATAAGCCAGATGCACAAGGGAGCGCATGCATCTGGAGTTCGTTTTGCAGTAGCTGGAAGCCCTGCCATGTCCATTCTTTCCCTCTCTCTCTCTGTCTCTTTCCCTCTCTCAAATAAATAAATAAAAATGAGATATTAAAAAAAAGAAAAAGAAAAGTCTTTGCTTAGGAGACTAAGATGGAGATCAGAGACCTTAGACATCGCTTTGCATCTGTCATCTCCAGACAAAACAGAAAGGATAGGTGTCTATGACATTAGGCACCCGTCACCCTTCAATGTTCTTTACTTATGACTACCAAATTCACCCAGCCATATTTAAATAAATTACAAAGGACTTTAATCCCTCTAGAAATTACCTCTGAATTTTCTAGTAAAAATGTCTGCCAGATTAGTTCAGCCAAGTTCCTTTCTCCTTTCTTTCCTTTGACAATGAAAGCAGCTTTAGTGCCAGCACTCAGTTCTGACAGGTGTTTGATGACACATGTTTGTGGTAAATGTTGATTACGTAAGCTCATTCAAGCTGGCTACCATAGCTTTTGAGGCATCATTGCTACTTAGCGGAAAACTGTCCTTGAAAACCAGATGTCCGTAGTCGGGTGTGGTGGTGCATGCCTTTAATCCCAGCACTCGGGAGGCAGAGGTAAGAAGGATCACAGTGAGTTCGAGGCCAGCTTGAGACTGTATAGTGAATTCCAGGTCAGCCTGAGCTAGAGTGAGACCCTACCTCAAAAAAGCAAAGCAAAACAAACAAACAAACAAACAAAAAAAACAGTTGTCCAAGATGTTCCACAAAGATCTATTCTTCTTCTTCTGGATTCTCTGTGTTCTCTCCACATCTGATGAAGTGGAGAAGTAAAAAAGCCTAATGCCTAAACCTTAACTGCCACAAGTGGTCCACGTGGCCCTAGGAAAGCCACTTGTCTGCTCTGAGCCCCTAGTTGCTCATGAAGAGGGTGGGAGCTGTGATGGGCAAGGATTCTGACATGGACTGATGAGAGAGCAGGCTAGTGGTGGCAGAGCAGGGTAGAGGCACATTTTCAGGGAAGCAGAAATGATCGTTGCCTTTTCTCTCTGGGAATGTACTTCACATCACGGAATTTGCTTCTTTTCATTGTGGTTTATGCCCTGTCAGCTTGGGGAGGGTGGGGATGCAGGATGAATCCAGGGAGGGGAGGCAGAGGAAGGTGAGGCTGGTAGTGCTGGGATGCAGGCCACCTTATTGCCTGGACTTCATCACATTATTTCTGGGTTCATATTATGTTAGAATGAAAGGACTTTCAAGATACTGAGCGGTAAAAACCTAGACAAGAAACCATTACAAAACATCTAGTCCCAGGATGGTTCTACATAAGTCATTCATAACATTTAATTCTGTACATTAATAGATTTTTAGAAAGAAAAGTCCGAAACACTTGCATATGAAGAATAAAAATAAAAATAAATTCTACTAGCTTACCAAGAGCCACACACACACACACACAGGCATTTCCATGCATCAGGGTTTGTACTGAAAGAGGCTACTATGCATTCTGTTATTTGTTCTTTGAGACAACCCTGTGAAACAACACACTGTCACCACCTTCTTTTCCCAGGTGACAGTGCTAACTGTCAGTGACTGAGGTGCTAACAGGCTAAGCCACTTGTCAGAATATTCGGATATTCAGGTTGTAGGTGGTGAGGTAGAGTGTTAACCCAGATCCCTTACTCCTGACCCGGAATTGGAATTGTCTGTTACTGTGCTCCAAGGCGTTCCTCCTCCTCCTCCTCCTCCTCCTCCTCAGGTAACTGCTGAGTCATAATCTGCAAGCCTGGATCAGGGGTGACATCTCTGAGCTGTGAAGGGGTCATATAGACTCACAGACTACCAGAGAGTAAAGTTTCTCTGATAGCACCTGAGCTGTTTTGGTCAGCTGTGTACGTCTTTGGCACTCTGGGACCCTGGGGTGGCAACATAAGCACTGAAATCTCTCCCCTCCGATCCCGTACTCTTCGAGAGACTTGGCATTAAAAACCAGCATGATTCACTACTTAGCAATCCTGCTGGCCAGATTTGAATGGAGTTAACTTTTGCCTCAGTTTCTTCAGGGACTTCCATTAGCCAACCTACCCAATAAAATATAGAGGGACTGAGGCAGAACACAATGTGACTGCCCATGAGTCATTCAATCTTGACCTTTGGCATGTTTTGAAAATGTGTTGTGAAATGTTTTCCAATCAATACATCACTGGGCATCAGCAGCAAGGCTGGGGATTGTGCAAGAAGAGAAGCAGAGACTTTATGCTAGGTCATTTGAGAGGCTCCAAATTCTTGCTGAGAGCAGACCCAAAAACACAAGGTCCCCCATATCAGTGTTCATTGGCATTACAGAGAAGACCAAGGACAAAAGGGAACAAAAGTAGACTCCTTCCTTTGCAGCAGACCAGCAAGGAAGTCAGTGAGCAGCAAAGCGTGGAAGGTTCCAAGCTAGCAAGGCTGCCCTTGCTTCCTGTCAAGGGCTAAGGCCAATGTTAACCTCAGATTGTTGCTAGGCATATCTTCCATGCTCTACACGGTTGCCTGATCTCCAGCCATTGCAAGTGTCCTAGGTCAAGGAGGCAGCTGGCACAAGGTATAGAACATGGAAGCTAAAGACTGTTCAAGCCCCAGCTGCCACTTGCAATGACTATAAACCTAGGAGTGAAGCCGGGCATGATGGCGCACACCTTTAATCCCAGCACTCAGGAGACAGAGGTAGGAGGAGGATCACCATGAGTTCAAGGCCACCCTAAGACTACATAGTGAATTCCAGGTCAGCCTGAGCTAGAGTGAGACCCTACCTCAAAAACAAACAAACAAACAAACAAACAAAACCTGGGAGTGGTTGCATAACCCGTAGACTCTCCAGTCCCTTCCTTTCTACTAAACAGGAATGGCATTTGCCCCATAGGTCACATGAAGTTCAGAAGAGACAGGGGATGTGAAAACACTTTGCAAGCTATACAAATGTAAGAGACTATTAGTGGAAACCCATCAATCTGATTTTGCAAGCTCAGATGGAAGGAGTGTCCCATATAAGGAATAGCACTCAGGTATGACTTGTGGTTAGAAGCAAGATCAACTCTGAATCTGGTTCTATCCAGATGACAGAGGAGAACATCTGAGTGCTGGTGTGTGCCAGTCACAGCTAGCTGCAAGCTTTGGTAAATGTTTAACGACTGGTTCTATGGGGGGTAGAAAAACCCCTGAAATACGTGCTTTGCTGATTTCTGTTGTGTAAGTACCTGCACCATGGCCTATTGATTTCAAGCTATCAATGAGACATCAATAACCATGTAGGTACAAGCCGGTGCCAGCTCCAGCTCGCCACTTGCAACTTCTGAAAGCTTAGGTTAGTGCAATGCATTTTGGAAGCCTTCGTGATGCATGGCACTCGAGTTTTAATAGATAGATAACGAGGGTTCTCCTCCAATAATTCAGATGTAAGGATTCTTACTATCATTTAAATTTGTGCCAGTCATTGTTATAGAAAGTCATACTTATAAATTTCTTCATGGAAATTGATGAGCCCTGAAATGCAGTCCTGTCATTGCAAATATTTAAAAAAATGACCCTCAACTTTGAAATCTGATGACTTAGAGCTCCTCAAGCAAGCTGGAATAGAACTCAGCAATAAAGAGGAGTCAGAAACCCCAGGCTCAAGTAATAGTAAACCCATCTAGGAGCAATGGCACACATCACCCATTTCCTCTGTATCTTGGAATATCTTCTCTAAAATAAGAATGCTAATGGCTTTGCCTGCCTCTCACGGCTGCGATGAGATCAAAGGAATGAACGCAAGTACAAGAGTTTTTAAAATAGTCAAATCCTATTTCCTTAAATTATTGTTATCATTTACTTCAAACATTGATGACTAGACCTCATGGGTCATAAGAGTTATTAATCTATGCTGGGGTAATCAAGCCCTGCCCTGGAACTCGGAGTGTGAGCCCTATGGTATATTCTGCTAAGTATAGCTATGTTTAAGCAAGGCTGTGTGATATGAACCGAAGACCCCCTGGGGCCTGTAGCAAAGCTCTATTGCCCTGGGCCCAGAGGCATTGGAAACTGCTTTTGCTCACAGACCTTCACATCAGTGATCCGTGGAGGTTAAAAACAATATCCAGCCCAAGTTCTGTCAGGCTAGAGCCACAGAGAGCCAGGAAACATCATTTGCTTGAAAAATGGTCCCAGACAACTGTGAGGCCATCTTTGAGACCTGGCTCTGTTGCAGGGACCTGAGGAATCCGAGTTTTGTTTGTTTGTTTGGGTTTTTTAAATATTTTATTTATTTATTTATTCATTTGACAGAGAAAGAGGGAGAAGGAGAGAATGGGTGCGCCAGGGCCTCCAGCCACTGCAAACGAACTCCAGGTGCCTGTGCCCCCTTGTGCATCTGGCTTACGTGGGTCCTGGGGAATCGAACCACAGTCCTTTGGCTTTGCAGGCAAACGCCTTAACCGCTAAGCCATCCCTCCAGCCCTGTTTTGGCTTTTTTTTTCAAGATCAGGTCTCACTCTAGCCCAAGCTGACCTGGAATTCACTATGTCATCTTGAACTCACAATGATCCTCCTACCTCTGCCTCCCAAGTGCTGGGATTAAAGGCGTGTGCCACCACGCCTGGCAGGAATCTCTGTTTTTAAACAAGTGCCCATTTAATTCAGTAACAAGTAGAACTGAGCAACAAAAACTGCATAGTGTGACACTTGATGGAGTGAATAAGGAGAGGGTTTTCTATTGCCTTTATGCGAGGCACTTGATAGAAAGCAGTGTTTCTTGGGGGAAACCCTGCCTGTGCAGGGAGACACGCTCAAAACTCACTTTCTGGTCAGGCTTCTTATTTCCATTACTAGAATGTCACTAGCCACACATAGGATAGTCAAGACGTACAGCAGTACCTGGAGAAGGCCTGTGGAGTGCCAGCCACTAAGGTCTCTGTGAATAGACAAAACTGTTCACTGCCTGCTGCCTAGTTCCTAGCAAAGGCTGACCCAGAGAAATGATTTCAGGGTTGTCTCAAGCAACATCTGCTCATCTACTCCTTCAGATACATTAGAAAAGTCTGTTGGTCACTGAAGCACCTCTTATGACTGCTCCTTTACCCTAGACTCAACCCTTATTGCCCCCCTGAAAAACAGTGTTCTGTCTCTGTGACCAGCCAGTTCATCATGAAGACTTCTAAGACTCCAGCCGCACCTGGCATGCATATAGAATAGAAAATCTGGGTGGCGCACTCCTTTAATCCCAGCACTTGGGAGGCAGATGTAGGAGGACTGCCGTGAGTTCGAGGCCATCCTGAAACTACATAGTTAATTCCAGGTCAGCCTGGAGCAGAGTGAAACCCTACCTCAACAACAACAACAACAAAATCTAAGATGAGGACTGGAGAGATGGCTCAGCAGTTAAAGGCACTTGCTTACCAAGCCTGATGGACAAGGTTCGATTCTTCAGTACCCATGCAAAGCTAGATACACAAAAGTGGCACACGCATCTGGAGTTCATTTGCAGAGGCAAGTGGCCCTGGTGCCCATTCTCACCCACTCTCTCGCTCTCTCTTTCTTTCTTTTGCCTTGCAAATAAATAAGTTTTTTTTTTTTTTTTTTTTTACAGAAAAGAAGGAAAGAACATTTAGGATGAATGGCAGTCCATCTCAGTCTTTAAGAATTTGGCGGTCTTGAGGAAACAAAAGCAACAAAGTTCTCACAGCAGCATGTGGTAAGACACTGAGGCCTATAGAGAAGGAGATTGCAACTATGATGGGTGTTGGAAGGGGATCACGAAAGGCTCCCGGAATAGGAGGAGACTATGTTTACAAAGAAGAAAGGACTTCTGGGAAGAAGGAAGATGCTTGCAGGGCATGCGTCATAGCGTGCAAAAATAGAGAGGACATAGCAGCATGCTAGTGTAACTGAGTGTATAAGGCATGTGGCAAAAGAACATGTTGGAATGAGGACTGGAGGGATGACTTAGTGGTTAAGGAGTTTGCCTGCTTTGCCAAAGGACCCAGGTTCGATTCCCCAGGACCTAAGTAAGCCAGATGCATAGGGAGGCTCATGCGTCTGGAGTTGGTTTGCAGCAGCTGGAGGCCCTGGCACACCCATTGTCTCTGTCTATCTGTCTGTCTCTCTCCCTCTGACTCTCCCAAATAAATAAATAAACTTAAAAAAAATTTTTTTTAAAAAAGAGAAGATGTTGGAATTAAGCAGGTGAAGTCATGTCCAGCCATGACTGTAGTATTCACCTTGAAAGCAATGGTCAGCCTTAGAAGATTAGGTTTTCCCTTTTTTTTTCTTTTTTCTTTTGTTTTTTCTTCTTTTTTAATTGAGTTTCTTGAGAGGTCGTGTGGAGCCAGGTTGAAATAACAAGGTAAATTATGAAGCCATTGCAACGGTCTGTGTGAGAGATGACAAGGCCCTGAACAAAAGCAGAGGAAGGCTTGCTAACCAGTGGAGGAGGCCCAGGAACTCCAGCTCTAGCCCAGGCCGTCTCTTGCACCTCGCTCTAGAGATGAGGCAGCGCTGTGACGAAAATAGCATGTAGAAGGGTTGAGTAAACTCCCTTGAGGTTATTCAGGGATACCCTTGGGCTTGGAGGGAAAAGAATGTGTTAGCACAATAGCGATTTTTATAATTGAGAAATGCCCTCACATCCATTATCTCCTGTCACTCTTCAGTGCTCTGACAGGTAGGTTAGGACAGGGACTGGGGCTGTTGATCCTTTCTGGGTATACGTGGTCTCACAGTGTTTCATGAGTCATAGGACAGTGCAAGGCTATGCTCTAATCACTTCCTTCTCTGAGATAATTAGAAAGGAGGATAACAAGAGTGAAATGATGCTCCCCAGTTTGTAACCCAGTCCTTTCTGATGCTAGAACCTGTCACCTCCATCTTAACACGTGACCCTCACATCTGTCCTCTGAGGCAAGCTGAGGGGGATTTGTTTCCCTATTTCATAGATACAGAAGCAGAGTCTCCCAGCCGGGCGTAGACAGCATGTGCTTCCTCCTGGTGCCTTTGTGGAGTTAAACAGCGAAGCCCTCCCTCGGGTAGCATGCCTCCACAGTGCCTGCGGCTCAGAACCATCTCCAGCTCTCAGAAGGAGGCCCGCCTTCAGGCTTCAACTCCTTTACCAGCATAGCGAGATGCTAATGGCAGAAACTGCCAAATGGACAGGTTTCTGTAGACTCACTTCCTCCTTCACTGAGGCATGTGGCTGCTGCGTCCCAGAAAATCAGTAAGTCGTGGGATAGGACCCTTTTTATCCTTCTAATAAAATTCATCTGCTTGTGCTATACCGGACAAGTAGGCTAAGACCCAGCAGCATCCAAACAATGTTTAGAAGAATTAATGAAACTCAGAAAAGCCAGAATCCAGGGTGGCATTAGGGTAGGCTCAGAAGCTGTTCTGAACCATGGAACCATATGGGAGTTGGTGCAATTCTCTGACACTTCGGTTCATCTGCAAAATGGGTTAGAAATAACTCCTGCCCAGACTCACTGGATAGACAAGGCGTGAAGTTCTGAAATCATAGTGCTGGTGGTATTAGCACTTTGTAAGTGTGGGGGATACATGATCCTCTCTGTAGGAAACTGCAAACCTGTCACTCAAGGGACAGAGTGGCAGGAAGGCAACATGCCTGGTCTCTGTAGACAGGTACTGCTGAGCACACACACACACACACACACACACACACACACACACACACACACACACACTGCCCCTACACAGAGGCAAGAAGAAAGACTGGGATGACAGTCACCCTACACAGTGACCCCCCCACCCCACCCCTACAAATACCCAGGTTGATGAAATTACTAGAAAATAGACTCAGAAATTCCTTCCAAAGAATCAATTAGTCCAACAATTTTATTCCCCAGGGAAGATAAAATTTACATACTTCCTGTAATCAATCAATTCCGCAAACCTCTCAAAGCTTTAGAGAATTTGCAAACTGCTAATATACATATCTTTGAAAAAGTGACAGGCTCCAGGTGGGAGGGAAACTCAGAGTGCTGGTATATATATATATGTGAAATATAAAGAAACTCCAGTTTTCTGCCAGGAGACAAAAATTTTAAATCCTAGATAGTAGGGCCAGAAAACCTTCAAAGGACCACATTTCTATTTATCCCCATCCTAACCCATATTGCACAAAAGGAAATTCGCACTCAGAAGAGCTATGACCTGCTTCCCGTTTGACCACAAGGTAGAATCTCCCCAAACCATGAGCGGTTTCCCTTGCTGTACTTCATTCAGCGCACATCGGCTAAGTGCCTACTGAATTCTGCCGGACAAGCAAAGCCAGATAAGCCACAGAATCCAACTTCAAGGAATTCAGAGTCTGTTAGCAGACAACACTAAGGGCTACAGTATGATCCCAGCCCAGAGCAGTATGCACTATATTAGTGACACAGAGCACTGTGGGGATACATGGAGCTTAGAGTGGCTTCATTCTGCCCAAGGTTATCAGAGGAGGCTCCACTCAGGAGTGGGCATTTCAGTGTATGGAACAGACAGAGTGGAAGGGCATTCCAAGCCATGGGAACCGAGTGAGCTAAAGCCAGGAGAGAGGGAAGGACACAGTTTGCATGGAAAGCTCCACCCGAATAGTTTGAAACAGCTGGAGGGTTTACAGTGAGTGCCACAAGACAATCTCGGGGATGTCGATAGGTCTCAGCTGCCATGCTCCACCTCATTTGGCATGATCCCTAGGGCTATGGTCTGTGTCCACCTAATGGGCCAATCCGACACCTGGCCAAGTGCTGATGGCATGGTAGGGTTTAATGAATTCCCTTTGAAGATGAGAGGCTGGGGAGGGAGGAAAGAATTTGCCACTCAAGTGAGTCAACTGGAACAGAAGGTGTGCCCTGGCTGCTGAGGCCCTGCGCTTTGGCTGGTCAACCAGACAGCTGGGGTCATCTCCCTTCGGGCCACAGGGTTCCACTTGGGAACAGCAAATCTTTTTTTTTTTTTTTCTCAGCAAGCGTTCCTAAGACACAAGAGTTCTGGTTCACTCCTTGACTTTGTAATGTTGTCAACATAATTGATCCCAGAGCTTAGCTCCCTACAAGTTGGTTCCTAGGGAGTGGTGGTACTTGCAGGCCCCTCCCCCCTCAGAGCACCTGCACAGCACAGCCCCCCTAGGGGACAGCTTGGAGGAACAGGCAAGAGGAGACATAAATAGTGCCACACTCTGTAGTCAGCCTTCTGGGTGCTCATTGCTTCCTGCCCTGCGCTGAGCTATTCCTTTGGGGTTAGCCGAGGCACCAAGAGATAAACAAAGCTTTGAAGCGGCTCTTCCACTGGAAGCTGAAAAGTGTTTTCAAGTCCTTGCTCAATCGTACCTTCTGATGGGTATGTCTGGGGTTTCTGTCCTGACCCTCTCATGAGACTCTTCCAAGTATGCATGGGGACAGGAGAGTCCCCTTGAACTGGAACCATCTCTCAGGCATCCTCCCCATATATGCTGGTTCTGAAAAAAAAAAAAAAAAGTCAAAACAGCAAGGTAAACTGTGCCAGGATACAGTGTGACAGGGGAAACGAATCTGGTAGTCACTAGCCCAAACAACCCTCAGTGACTAAGGTTTATTTCCACTTACACCTGCCTCTTTGCTTTCACTACACAGTTGTCTTAGCAAATGAGAGTCCTGAGTAAGCAAAACCGGCCTTCACAGATTCTCCTGTAAGAACGCGCATAGCCTACTACAGAGATTCAGAGTCAGGGAACATTTAGTCACCTCGGCGTTTCAAAACACTCCTCCAGGCAACTTTCACTGCGGAATTGCTATGTTCTGAAAAGTCAAGTGTGGGTACAGAAGGAGGCACTCGATGGCTTGCAAGCAAATGCGAATCGGGCAAAGAACAAATTAAAAACAAGTCACAGATGCAGAGAATCCATTTCCAAGTGCTGTGACTGACAAAGGATTAGTACCTAGAATGCGGGAGGAAAAAAAATCTCCCCCCACCATGGAAGGAAAAATAGAAATAAATTGGCAGACTCTCTCAACATGCAGAACTGAGGAAAAGGAATGGAAACAAATGGAAAGATAGCCAACTTCTCTAATAATCATGGAAATTCAAATGTGCCATGTCATAGCAATTAGATTGGCTAAAAATGTTTAAGTCTATGGGGCTGAGAGATGGCACTTGCGAAGCCTAAGGACCCAGGTTCAATTCCCCAGTACCCACATAAGGCAAATGTACAAGGTGGCACATGCATCTGGAGTTTGTTTGCAGTAGCTAGAGGTGTGGTGCACCATTCTCTGTCTGTCTGTCTGTCTGTCTGTCTATATATATCTATCTGCCCCTTTCTCAAATAAATAAATAAATAAATAAAATTAAAGTTTAAGTCCAAAACAGGAAGAGTTGGACATTACAAAACACGTATAAACTATTGATGAAACTGTAAATGGATATAAGCACTGTGAAAAGAGATTTGGATAATCCTCTAAATTTGTGGCTAAATATGCCTTATTCCAGAAGTTCTAATTACATATCTACAACCAAGAGATACTTTTGGATATATGCACAAAGAGCTGTGTATGAGTACCTATGCATCACCGTTCCTAAGAGGGTAATATACATGAAAACCAGTAAATAAATACTTAATAAATTATTATCCTCAGTCTGAAGAGATGGCTTAGCAGTTAAGGTGCTTGACTGTGAAGCCTAAGGACCCAGGTTTGATTCCCCAACACCCACATCAACCAGGTGCACAAGGTGGTGCATATGTCTGGAGTTCATTTGCAGTAGCTAGAGGCTCTGCCATACCCATTCTCCCTCTCTCTCTCTCTCTGTCTCTCCCTTTCTAGCTGCTTATTTCTCTCTCAAATAAATAAATACAATATTTTAAAATGATTGCCCTCATATGAAGGAATATTACATAAAAGTTAAGTGAATGAACTCAAACTAATATATCAATATTAGTATATCTACAGTGACAATGTTGAAAGAAAAAAAGAAACATGTAGAATAAATTGGTATGATTTCATTCCTGAAAAGTACACAATCATGAATCATACCCAGTGCTGGACACTTATGGAATAAATGTACCAAACATAGGAAAGAGACATGTGAGCTTTGGGGTGGTAGTTTTACCGGGGAGAAAGGGGAAATGCTGGAACTCGGTGAGTCACAAAATATGAAGAAATGGCAGCATTCTTAAAACTCAAGATGGGGAACTATGAATGTCAGGATCAGGATCAACTGACCTCTAAAATTCGAAGGCTTAAAATAGCAGAGATGTCTTCCTACTTGAACAAGGTAGGCTGACGGAGAGGCCTTACGCACTGCCATCACCGAAGAATCCACCCTGACAGAGGAGCCACCACCTCCTCGCTGGTGGCTACGACAGTGGGGGAGAAAGACTACACATCCTAGCCTTAAGGCTACAACAGTCAACTCCTTGCACAACAAGGTGGCCAGAACTAGTTACATGGCTTTGCCCTGCTCAAGGGCAAATTCAACCACATGCACAGAAAGGAAAGAACTAGAAACATTTCTTTAACCATGTGAAAGTTGACTGTGGAGAGTGTTTGCAGTGGTATTCAGCCTCCTTTTTCGCATATTTAAAGTATGTTTCATACTTTCTAAAATATTTATATATGAGAGACAGAAAGTGAGTGAGGAAAGAAAGAGAGAGAGAGAGGAGAGACAGAGAATGGGTGCACCAGGGCCTCCTGCCACTGTAAATGAACTCCAGATGCATGGGCCATTTAGTAGCTTTACGTGGGTACTGGAGAATCAAACCCAGGCCTTCAGGCTTCACATGCAAGTGCCTTGAACCACTGAGCCATCTCTCCAGTCCCCCAAACTTTAAAGAATAAAGGGGAAAAAAGGCCCAATTTGGAATCAAAAGGCTTGCGCTTCAGTTTGAGGAGCAGAGGGTGATGGAGAAGGGCACTGGTGAAGGGAGGAAACAGCATGGACAGAGGTTGTCCACCCCGTAGGTCTATTCCTAGGCTCTGCACCATGTTGGTCATAGTAACCAAGATGCTGAAATTACTCTTTCTTCAGAGATTGAGCTCCATGTTCACGGACCCACACAGGTTGCCCTTCCTGGCATTGGTTTACCAAGGAGGCTGAGCAGGTGATGGGAAGCGTCTGCTAGAGAAGGTATGGTGCAAGTAGAATGAATTAGAAAGTCCTAAGAGGTAACTAAGTCCTAGGTCTGCCACTCGTATTTCCTGTCACCTTGGGCAGGTTACCATATCTCCATGGTCTATTTTCCTCCTCTGTGAAATGGGCTTAACAAGAACACATCTCTGAATAGTTGTGATAAGCAAATGAGGTATGTAAAGTGCTTTGTGAGTGTAACATGCTGTGCAGATGGTCACTATTATTAATGACCTGGATTTTGCTGCAAAGCAAGCCTGGGGCCAGATTTACATTTCTGGCCGACTGTGACTCATGCAACTTCCTTCAGCAGAGCACCTGGTTGACAAAGTAGGTCTAGGCAGCAGCCTGTGCTCCAAGTGCTTGAAGAATGCATGGACTACCCTCATGAAAGGGAGTCTAGGAGCAGGGATTAAGCCTTACTGCAGACCCCCCCCCCAGAGACCATAAGGGAGGGAGCAAGAGTGTTATGTGTATGAGCCTTAATGCTCTTGTCTCTGCTTTACCTCGCTGTCCAAGCGCTTTTGGAGGCAGGAAAGCACAGTCTGGAGTGGCTCTTTCCCTGAGTCTCAGTCAGGAAACTGAGACAAGAAGAGGCAAAGCTAGCGATCGTTTCTGCAACAGCAAGAGATAGAAAAATCAAGAGCCCTGAGATTTACCCAGGGGTCTTTTATAAATTCACATGTAACCAAGACCAACTTCTTTCTGATACGTGCTTTGATTTCCATGTCCAAAGTTAGAGGATTAAACCTGAACCCCTTGATTATTTCTGATGCATGCTATCTGAAGATATTCATTACGAAATTCAATAAATTTTTCCCCCACACTGATCGTCCTGAGCACGTTTGGCTCTCTGGAGTTGTCTTCTTGTCTCTCCACAAATCTGAAAGATGTCTCATCAGTGTCATGCCATTGGAGTCCTAATGCTCTTGTCTCTGCCTTTACTAAGTAATCATTACTGCCTGCCTATGTTGCCTGCTTTAGGGACATGCCCCTCCCCCCAAAAATAAATCCTTCTGCGGACAGTAAAGAACACAGGTTAGTACTCGGGAAACATGTAGGACAAGAGTCTAGTCCCCAGGAGATCACAAGAAACTCCATAGCCAGATGCAAGGGTGAGTCTGACTTTACCTTCTCAGTGCAGTCCTTTCACAGTGCTTTGAAAGGGAACACAAACTCCGCAGGAGAATCTTTCCTGCACTGTTTCCTGAGACCTAACCACTGAGGCTGTCTTCCCCATAGCTTTTCACTTGTTCCACCAGAAACTTCTAAGAGCAGAAGAAAAAAAAAAAGAAAAACAACAACAACAACAACAACAACAAAAAAACAATAAATCTATAATAAGAGGTGCAAGACACTTCCTAATCTACAAAACCTTATACCCCTCTGATTTTTATGAAGGACATGAGTGGTGACTAGGGAAAAGATTCGTCTCTGATGTTGGAGATAAACAAGTTCCTCTGAGAACCAGAGAGGCTGAAGGAGTTGAGTTTAGTTCTTCTGATTCTAATTCCAGTTCTTTCCCAAGAGTTCAACTAACTATTGTCATCTTATGGAATTATTTTATTAATGATCAAGCCAGAGGGCCAGTATTTAAGTCATAGTCAACATATAAGAATTCATTGGCTCACTTCTGTCCTTCAAGAGTTCAGGAGGAGAAATATTTGTGAGAGCCAAAACAGAATTTACATAGCGGTTTGCACTCACTGTCTGGTTTCTGAAATCCAGGTCTTTAGTGTCTCCTCCCGTCTCTGTGTCCTCTAAGTAAATCATTTGGATCAGTACAAGGGGAGAAAAGAGAAAGGAGTACAGGAACCTCACTGCTGGACCAGTTGTCATGTGTGTCTACCTCTAATGTCTTATCAGAGGGGAAGATGTGGTTGAAGCTTACAGCAAAAAGTCTCTCCTACTGTGAAAGACACTCAGAGAGTCCCTGCTTCTTAGATGGGTCCTTAGAACTACAGCACCAGTTTCACCTGGGAGTTTCTTAGGAAGGCTGAAAGTCAGACCCACCCAGATCTGCTATGGCAGTCCATATCCTAGGACCCACCCCCACCGCCCTGCAGAGACCTCTGATAAAGTCCTTTACTTATTGCCTGGAGACAATATTTAGCGGCTCCACATCCTCATACTTCCTCTCTTGCCTTTGCTCCTACAATCATTTCTTCCTCTTTTTGCCCCTGAGCCAAATCCTTTTCATTCTTTAGGGTTTGGCTCAAAAATCCCACCTCTTCTAAGAAGCCCCACCAGATCGTCCCCACTAAAGGTCTTTCCTACCTCTAACTCCAAATGTTATGGCCCTGAACATTCTGTCTCAGATGATGACTTTTATGATCATGAAACAGCTCCCTTTCTAAATTATGAGTTTTTCAAGGTCAAGGTCTACATCTGATTTGCATCTATATTTCCCAAAGCCACAGAATATTTTGTGAAGTTTCTATCACTAAGTAGTTCCTCAGTACATTTGTCTACATTTCTTTAGATCTCTAATTTAGAAATTGAAAGAGATTTGGAGATTCAGGGTATTGTTTTTGTTATTTTAGGTCATCATTACCATATATGATTATTATCTAGGCTTGGAAATAGTTACCGAAAATATTCACCCCCATGATCATCAAGATACACCAGATATCCTCTTTCCCCAAACACGCATAGACACACACACACACACACACACACACACACACACACACACACACTTTGTTCATTTCATCTATTTTCCATTGTTAGAATAACAATTAGCAGTAATTTATTGAGAGTATGTGGGAAATGACGGCTACTTCCATTTCATAATCTTACCAAGACAGAAGAAAGAACTTGATCCTATTATAGAATAGAACATAATGACACACAGATTCTACAGTCTCTATGAGGATCTGCATTTGGGACAAGCAAAGGTCCCCTGGCCCTTGTTCAGTCACTTAATGGAGAAGACTCCAAAGACAGAATGCCACTGGTGTTTTTCCAATTATAGAATCATCTGATTAGAATTACAGTAAATGCATAGCTCAGTTGGCATTGTCCTGATGTGAACCACAAACCAAGCTGTTCTTCCTGGAGCATCTGAGGGTACTGAACTCTGGAAGTCTACTACTTCATCATTGTGGACCTTCATGCCAGGACTCATTTGGAAAGGGGACAGACACAAGGTAGGACCCTCCATTTCTGAGGACTCTAGAGCTCTGGTGTCAGAGCTAGAGTTATTATATAATTAATGCTTAGAAGAAAAACTCAAATGGCACACACTTCAGATATGAGACCAATGCAGGAAGAAAGATTTGTTTGGGTGATAATTTTGTAATTACTTATCACAGTTTATTTCCAGCCTATCACTGAGTTTTGAGAGGTGCTTTATAGAAAACAAGTTTTTCCAATCATGGGATAATGTCTTAGTCCATGGCCAAACGAGTTTTCTTCTTCTGCCCAGCTATAGAAGAATAAAATAGGAATTCTACAGAAGAATCCCAAATGTATCCCTCCCTTCCCACCCATTCTGTTTACAGATTGAAGGTTGGGCCCTGTGAGGGTATTGGACCCTAATCTGACTACTCTGTTATTATTGCTTCTCATTTAATCACCAGACTGTTAAGCATTACTGCCTGAAACCCAGCCAGGGGGTGGCCACTGCACTTTGAAGCCACCAAGTCAAAAGTGCTATTGGATGAAACTCTGCTCTACTGAACCATGAAATGGGTTTTCAAAGGGACAGAGAATGACAGACGTGTGAGCCTTGAGTAAAACTGTCTCACCAGAGTGGTAACATTCACAATGAAGCAAACAGAAGCACAACCATGTGACGGGCATCTGACAAGTCACCCACAGAGTCAGGCCAGATCACAACCCACAGGCATGTTGGAGATTAGCTTTGGAGCCTCCAGTTCCTTGTCTGCAGAACTGCATGGCCATTGTGTGCAATGTGAGGCTTGCACAAGTACATCACGTTCTCTTATTCAGGTGACAGTTGTCTTTTAGTAGGAACTTGCTAGATGGATGCCATTCTTAGCCTGTTTCCTCATCCAATCCTACCTGCCATGTTGAGTTCTGCTTAATTTAGTTTCTGAGAGAAACTAAATGGATGGGGGGCGGGGTTACACTGAGTTAAGCAGGCAGAATACAATCTACTTCTTTTCTAAATGAGCTATCTATTAGCATTAAAGGTTTTCACCTTTTCTTCCCTGCTGTGAACCAACCATCAGAATCATAGCTCTGTAAGAAATTAGCTAGATTAATCAGACAGATGGGTTTCAACCAGACAACACATAGGAATCAAATCAAAAATATATACTCTATATGTACATACATCATTGTGAATACATAGAAATAGAAAAACTTCCTAGGTTTCACAAACAAAGTCTTAACTGATCGGGAAATTCACTCAGAGGAGCCGGGAAGGAGAACACTGGAGAATGGGGGTAAGGGAAAGTGTGGACAACGGGTGGCTTCGATCAAGCCACTATGCCCAGCCCCACCCAGCTTACGCTTCATCACACTGTCCATCACCACTCACTTGGATTGCGATGGCTGAGCACTGTGCTGCTTTTATTTGAAATCAAAGCTTAAGGGCTGGAGAAATTGCCTAGTGGTTAAGGCCTGTGAAGCCTAAGGACCAATGTTTGATTCCCCTGTACCCACATAAGCCAGCTGCACAAGGTGACGCATGTATTTAGAGTTTGTTTGCAGGGCAGAGGCCCTGGCATTCCCATTCTCTCTCTCTCTCTCTCATCTCTCTGGCCTCTTTCTCTCTCTCAAATAAAGTAAAATAAGTTTTTTAAAAATAAATCAAAATTTCATTTGGCATTCATTCAGACTCACTGGACCTTTATCAACAGAAACTTTGGAAGCTATGTGGAAGACATCCATAAAATGCTAGTGCTAAAAATGGTGTAGAGAAAACCAATTTGCAGTTTATGCATAGATGACAGAATGTCAGTAAGACAGAGAGTTTGTCCGTCCAGACCACAGACATAGGCAAGTGAAGAGACACCCGATAACCCAATTCAACAAACACAGGCGATCTGAGTCCTGGTTAAATGATGTCCAAGGTCTTCTGTGAGGGCTTCGAGTCCTGCAAAACATTCAGCCATCATCCACCAGCTATCATGTTCCAGAGATGGACAGATGGGGCTGCACATTAGAGACGTCGTCATGTCCAAGGCCAGAAAGATATTCTGCGGTATGCTATGCTCTAACTTTAGAACACTTGCTCCTATAGCACACTGACCTTCTGAGAACTGTCAGAGTCAATCAAGCTCTCGGGATGGGGACTTACAGAACACCATGGAGTATTTTCCCGTTTGTCTCCAAAGGTTGCAGAACCTAAGCATCCTTACGCTTTTGTACAACAAAGAAGAAAACCCTGCTGGGGTTTGACTTTCAGAAAGAGGCAGTTCACAGAAAGCACTGTGGGTCTGGATCCTCATCCCACTGATTCTTGTGAAGGAGGTGCTTTGGCTCCAAACTAAAGCCCTTTGTAGCCCTTGAAAGAAAAAAGGCATCTAGAAATTGTGACAAATGCAGGCCATTTTCTCTTTTCAGGAGTGTCTAAGGAGCACAGTGGAGCATCAGTGTCCTAGTCTATCCAAAGCCCACGTCTTCATTTACAGATGAAGTGAAAAGCCTGACCTGTCTTCTAGAGGCAGACAGTATCACATGCTGGCCTCTGAGTGTGTGCCCGTGGACATGGTCAGTCAAAGCTGCAAAGCTCTTTGCTGACTTTAAATATCAACTTCAAATGGTTAGCTTTTGAGGGAATATCGGTGGACAACTTGTATATTGCCATTTCCTGGTAATATCAGTGTTGTGAAAAGTAAATGCATGCGTAAGTTCGATTCCACTCTACAGATTGTGACATGAATGCGTGAAGTCAGAGAGCAAAAAAACCCAAGAATGGAAATCAGTGAAAAGTCCAAGAGCACAGTTGCTCAGGATGAGGTCAAGGGCATGACTTCAGAACTGAGCAGGGAGGTCAGTAAGGCACCGCCAGCTCCAGGCCAACCTGCCCTGTTATTTTACTAGTTTACTTGTGACCATCTGACTTATTTTGTTAATGTCATCTTTCTGGAACAATGTTCCTTCCCCTATCTCCTGTGTCTACCACTTTGTCAACACACACACACACACACACACACACACACACACACACACCCTTCCTGAATGCTATTTCTTTAAAAGACCCTTCCTTACCATCTCCTTTAAGAAAGACCAGTTCCCCCTATCCCACAGACTCTTCTACCATCACCCTTTCCTTTTCCTTTTAACACAACTCAGGTTTTCAAAGTAGTCATAAAATCATGACCATCCGAAGCGTTTCGTTCCTCTCTGATTTAGGGACTTGTCTTGTTTCTTAATTACCCTTATACCCCAACAAGTAGAAGTGAAGTTGTGTGCAACACATGGCAATTATTGGTCATCAGAAAAACAAATAAAAATTTAAAACTCCAGCAATTCATCTCTTCTTAATAGGACTTTGTAAACCTGTTTCAATGACCTGACACCTGCCCATCCCCTTGGACCCATCCTGCTCCCATTCATACCTGACGTGGTACCTGACATTACAATTCCCCATTGCAGTGCCCTTGGAGTCTTCATGAACCTGGTTTTCCTGCCCGCATTAAATGCTTATCAAACACCACTCCTCAAGGTCTGAAGAGACAAACTGAGAGATCTCTCTTGAACTTGTTATCGAATATTGAATGTCACTTCCTGTGTCTCACCATAGAGTCCTAAGTTCAAGTCCATGAGGGCTCTGCTTAAGGTGGGCTTGGATAACATCCAGCAGTTAAATCAAAAGGTTGGTAGTTTCCATTAAGTGATGCCAAGTTTCATGAGAGCATAAGCCCTCTACAAAGCACTACAAGACTGTGCCCATAGCAGGCCCTCAACCATGAGATGGTTTGAATGCCATCCTCTTTTATAGATGACATAGGAAGGCAGAGAAATATGGTAGAAATAATTATAAGCTTTGAAATCCCTCAGCTGTCCCTAAAATGTAATGTGGAAAAATACCTTAACCTCACTGAACTTCACGTTCCCATCTGAGGGCAAGACCACTGACTAAGACCACTGTGAAAGGGAGTGAATGCTGATGGTGAGCCTTACACTTGCTGGACAATCAGGACAGATCCAGTCCCCAGAAACTCCTTTGCTTCTTTTTTTTTTTTTTCTAAAGAGTCACAGACACCAATCAGCCTTACTTCTCTTTTGATTTCTGGAAACCAAAGAGTGATTGGGACCCTGATGTGGGCACCCTTTCCCTGTTCCCATCTGGCCAGCACATGGCCTGTGCTTAAACTCTGTCTCCCCTGATGAAGGGAAGGGGCACAGGAGTAGCCTCAAAGGATGACTCAGTTCCAGTGACTAAGGAAAGGAGGTGGCAGTGGTGGGAAGGGGTGCAGACTGAGGAGGAAATGAATGAACACTAAATCTGATGAAGGATGGCTCCAACACAAAGAGATAGAGTCCTGGCGGGTTCCTGGCTCTGACATTGTGCAGACAAACAGGGGCCTGAGTTCTACTCTATGTATCCTTCCACCTCCCCTCACAGTGAACTCCCTGCCTGCCTAGGGAGCTCCTTCCAAACAAATGCAGGGCATCTTCTGTCCTTGAGAGCCTACCAGCCAGGTGTTAAGACACCTGCATTCCACTGTCGATGGACTGGCTTTTAAAGAGTGCCCTGAGCACCCGAATCAGTGTGTATGCACTCTAGTCCCAGCAGTCTGCTGAGTTCTGTACTACCTCCTCCACCCACAGTGTCACTTTCATATATCTGAACATTGCACATACATCAAGTGTGCTGCTGAACACATACCGCCACCCTGCCCATGCCCACCTAACACCTCTCTTGGTTGGCTATACCACCATATTCTCCCTGTCACCCAAGCTGATCCTGCTGCACCTATATTCTCAATCAGTCCAATATCTATATGATCCTGTTTATGATCCTTCAAGGTGTTTTTCGTCCGGACTCCCAGGACCTTCATGACTCAACACCTCCTTACCCACTGGTTCGGCCTGCTGTATCCCACCCCACAAGCTCATACACACAGAGAAGCGCCCTGGATTCCAGCCAGCCCTTGGAGCCCTGTATCATATCACATGCTTCCCACCTCTGAGTCTTCCAAAACGCCACTACTTCCCACAGGTATGTGCTTCTCTGCCAAAACTGTGTATCATTCCAGTTTTACCTTAAATATTCTCTCTTTTGTAAAAAATGAGACTTTGGGCTTATGCTTCTTTCTTCCCTGGACTGAAAGATCCTCAAAGGCATGTCTTTCTCAGAATATCCATTCAACAAATGTTGAATCAATGAAAATATCAAAGTCAGGCTTGAAGTCATAAGGTTATTTTTGTCTCCTGGCCCCCAGTGTTTCCATCTATAAAATAGATCTAGGTACCAAAAACCCAGGGTTGTCTCAGATTTTATTGTCATATTGTTCCTCAGACATAAAGGCCACACATCTTGCTCATTAATTAGCAGGAGATATTGCTGAAGAAGTGGGATTATGGGTCCACTCACATAGCAAAATAGCTGAAGTCAGAAACTTGGGGTGAAGTCATGAAACTATTCAAAACCAGCGCTCTGCACAGGGCCCCACAACTCAGGACCCTGACCATGTGCTCTGCATGATGCACAGGTGATCTTTTGACAGCACTCATACAGGGCTTGCCACAGCCTTCAGGCAGGCAGAGGGTGACACATCTGTGCAAAGGAAGCCACCCATACAGTCTCACCTCTTCTAGGTCACCTCCCCACGATCCCTTCACCTTCTAGCACCACCCACACTCTGAGTTGCCACCCACATGCTCACACACTTCAGGATGTCAGATTGTCTGTCTGCAAATGTGGAGTCAGTTCTACACATCAGACCACAGCGTCTTTCAGCAGGGAGGCAAGTACTTTAGCTGTTCCTGAATGCCTTACATCTTCCAATAATCTCTATCATCACGATGGCCTTTCCCTGGCACGAGAGGACTCAAGCCTAGCTTTCTCTGGGAAAATGGTTTCACTTCCCTGAGCCTGTGTTCTCATTTCTAGGATGGGCCTTGCTTGCTACCTGCCTTTCTAGTATTGTCAAGGTGCTCTGAACCAATGCTTATGAATGTGCATAATAAACGCAAAGCAAATATGTGAGATTCACAGAAATAATAGTGCTGGTGGACACCAACTTCAGTCTCTAAAGAAGAGCATCTTTTCAAATAACCGAGGTGTTGCTGAATACATATCCCATCAAAGAATTAACCAGCTATAGCTGTATCTATTTATTTCATAGGTGTATTTGAGAGGGCTGTAGTTTCATATCTCTCTGCTTACCATCAAGTGTTTCATGTTTGGAGGCTTTAATAATACATACAAGTTAGTGTATGTCACATACATGGGAATAGAATCCATATGTGCAGAGGTACAGTTGTGATGTGTGTTGTATATTCGAGAAAAATTAGTTTCCTAGGTATCAAGAAGGAGGTGTCTTGAAAAAGAAGGGAGTTTGGAATGATATTTACATGCATTTATTCAAATCCTGACTTATTTATTTGCTTTTTTTTTACTTGGGAAAATTTTTTAATTCACTGGTCTCAATCCCCCCGCCAGTATAAAACCTAGCTCAGAGGTCTCCTGTGTCAATTACAGAAAACATGTGTGACAAAATACAGGGTTGAGGACAGAGAAGACCTGATGGACAGGACTGTCCTCATGCTGTGATCTTTGTCTTACACAGTCAAGGTGCGACCTGGGGCAAGTCCCAGCGCTCTGGACTCTTGGGAGCATGTTTGCTCATCTGTAGGATGAGAGATGGACTTGATGATACCACAGATTCCATCCAGACCAAAAATGCCATGATACCATATATCAAGTACCTATTTGATGCATGTCTGTGAGTTTAAATAACAGCCAAAGGAAAGCCCCTTTCAGCCGGGTGTTTGCTACATTTCCAAAGCATTTCCTTTCTCTGAACGTGCCAGTTGCTCCCTCTCATATTTTCAATACAGGGCCCATTGATGACCACAAAAAGGAATGTCCCATGCAGCTGCGGGTCCACTTGAGCCCTCCAAGCCGGCACGCTCAAGTCCTCTCTGTCTGTGGGCTCTGTGTTCCCAGAGCCTGTTGTCACAGCGATGTCTGGAATCCTTAACACCTGCAAGGCAGCTTCCTGAGCATCTCCACAGCCCTCCCCCTCCTCCCTCCCTCATCTCCTATTTGCATCTGAAATGCAGCTGCTCTGAGCAAGAAAAAAAAATAAAAATAAAATTAAAAAGGATCCAAATAGACAGGACATCTCCTTGTTTGGTCTCCCTACCCGAGTCAACCACAATCTGAAACGCCTCTGTGAGGAGCCTTCTGTGGCCTTTGTCATTATGCTTAGACAGACTTCATCTGCAAGAGAAATGTTTTAAATAAAATAAAACAACCACAAAAGACCAAAGTAGATGACATCTGTTTTTTCAGTGGAGGTTCCCCCCCACCACCACCACCACACACACCAATTAGACTAAATAAAGAAAATAAAAAGAATGGGATGGGCCTCATTGGTACCATTCACCCTCCCCAAACCAGTTAGCAGTATGCTGGGAGCAAATGGGGTGGGTGGGGGCATACAGCAAGAAAAAGAGGAAATAGACCAGAAATGAAAGGAATCCTGTCCACTTCTTCAGTAGTGTTCTGCACCGCCTCACCAGGAATACGTGGTTGTCACTGCTGTTATTTAAATGACATTTGTTTCAAGAAAAAAAAAAAAAGTTCAAGTTTACATCTCTGTGCCTGTTTCATAGATAAAACATTTAACCGCTTTCAGCCATTGTTGTAGCCTTCCCTGGTAACCCTGGTAATCTCACTTTGTCAAGAAGCACAGGTTGGATTGATGCAGATGCACCTGGAGAATAGTTTGCGAGATAAGGATATATATGCCAATTGGCATATTGATATGTTGTTTGTTTTGTTTTGTTTTATTTTATTTTATTTATTTGTAAGGAGAGAGGGAGAGAAAGAGAGAATGGACCCATCAGGGCCTCCTGTCACTGCATAGAAACTCAAAATACATATGCCATCTGGCTTTATGTGGGTACTGGGCAATCGAACCCAAGCAATCAGGCTTTGCAAGCAAGCACCTTAACTGCTGAGCCATCTCTCCAGCCAATATATTGTTCATATATACCAAAACTCTCCCAATCTTTATCTCCACATTAAATGCCACACCTGTCTGCCAACACAGGCTTCTTCCCCTGGGTTCCTGTCTCACTGACTGGCAGTCAGCATCAAATGCCAAATTCCTGGGTATCACTCTGGAGAGCTCCTTCCACTCAAGCACCCCACATCCAGCCCACTGTAAATGCTGCCAATGTTCTGCCTAAGTATCTTCTTCTTCTTCTTCTTTTTTTGGGGGGGTTAAGTAGGGTCTCGCTCAAGAGCAGGCTGACCTGGGATTCATTATGTAGTCTCAGGGTGGCCTCGAACTCATGGCAATCCTCCTACCTCTGCCTCCCAAGTGCTGGGATTAAAGGTGTGCCCCACTACTCCCGGGTTGTAAATATCTTCTAATCTCTCCTCTTTCTCCCTGTCACCACTGTTGAGTTCAGGCTGCCTTGCTCGCTTGCTTGCCCTGCGTTTAGACGGGCCCTGCCCAGCAGCCAGCACGGCTGACTAGGATCACTCCTTGTTGTCAACATTCATGACTCTAGGATGAAGGCTCATCCTTCAAGCTTCCCAAATGCTCAGGAACGGGCTCCTGCCTACATTTTTCCTTATCCCTACCTACTATCTACTATCTGGTACTGCAACTCATCCAGACTCTGCCTACCACTGAACTCTTTTATCTGGGGCCTTTCCCAAGCTGCTGTCTCTACCTAGAGCAAGCACCCTCCCACTGTCTAGATGCCCTCTCCTCTCATTTTAAATACCACTCTTCCTGGAAGCCTTACCTGGTCATAACGGTTGCCCTGTATCTTCTACTTGGGTTAGTTACCCATGCAATGTATTCTCAGGGCCCACTTGCTCAATTTACTTTTTGAAAAAAAAAAATTTTTATTATTTGAGAGAAAGAGGTAGAACATAGATACATAGATAGATAGATAGATAGATAGATAGATAGATAGATAGATAGATAGAGAATATGGGCACACCAAGGCCTCCAGCCACTGCAACAGAACTCCAGATACATGAGCCACCTTGTGCATCTGGCTTAAGTGAGTACTGGGGAATTGAACCTGGGTCCTTTGGCTTTGCAGGCAAACACCTTAACAGCTAAGCCATCTCTCCAGCCCTCAATTTATTTTTATTGCTTATTTGCTATTCCATTTTCTCTGCTAGAGAGTCAATAACAACAGGTTGGGCATTCTCTGTTAATATCATATCCCTAGTTCAGCTGAACAATTCCATACTCCTGCTCCTCTGCTAAAAAGACCACTTCAACAAGAAGCAAAAAATACTGCATATTTTTGAAATGGAATTCTGTGCTGTTAGAGGATATTTCAAAATAGTACTTAAGTCAGATCAGGAACTAAATCTCCAACTACAATTTTCCTCCAAATCTCAGGCTGTATGTCCAGTAATTCAAATTCAAAAGGTGAGACTCTGTCACATGCAAAATCCATCTATCAAAGGGAACTCCTCATTTATCTCTTAAAGCCACTGAGCCCTTCCCTTCCTTCACCCAGCTCTGGCTGTTAACCATGTGCCAAGGACTCTGTGGATGTCTTAGATAATCTCTTCTAACAGCTCTGTAATGCAGACACGCCACTCCCCAGTGAGGAAACTGTGGAACGGGTAGGCAGTGTGACTGGCTGTGCTCACATTGCTGAACATGGCAAAGCTGCCTCATGGTCTTGGCTCTTCCAACTCAAATGGGCTAACTGCACTCCCAGGTTAGAACCTTTTAAGGAATGGGAAATTCAAAAGAGGAGTCTTGCATATAACTGGAAGCTCTCTCCCAGCCTAACAATCTTGGTAGCATCCTGCACAGCAGACATATGGAATAAATAAATAACAACAGAAACAAAGGCAGCAGGGCCCCCAACTCAGCCCTATTGGAAGGCAGTGGACAGAAACAGATGGAAAGTTTGGAGGTTCTCTCAACACTTGCTACTAGCCTAGTCCTATCTCCAGACAGACATCCTATTGTGCAAAGCAGATCCCTAAGCCTCTGTGAATGGCCCTCCATATCTGCCATCTGCACAGCTTCTTCTAAATCAGGGAACCTACCTCTGTTTTAAGGGTACTAATTTAAAAAGCATTGACAACAGCAAAAAAATAAAAAAATAAATAAATAAATAAAAAAAAAACCTCCCTGGTTAAGAACTGAACCATTCCCCCCCCCCAGAATCAACATAAAAAAATATATTTTTCCACTTTTTATCTTTGTAAATTGCCAGTAGTTGAGTGACAATTTTTTTTGTTTTCTTCTGATCATCTTGTATCCTTTCTAAGGTTTTATTTTATTTTATTTTATTTTATCTTTTTTTTTTTTCAAGGTAGGGTTTCACTTTAGCCCAGGCTGATCTGGAACTCACTCCGTAGTCTCAGGCTGGCCTCGAATTCATAGTGATCCTCCTACCTCTGCCTTCCAAGTTCTGGGATTAAAGGCGTGCGCCACCACACTTAACCTTTCTAAGGTTTTATTACCTGGGGAAGCGGGGAAAGAGCATGCTTACAAAGTCAGACAGTGGAATGGCACTAACCAGACTCTTTGTCTACTAGGTGACTGTGAGCATGTAGAGCAGACTGAATTTACTTACCACTAAAACACTTCTGCATAATGGAATTCTAGAAGCTGAAGCCTCGCATTCATATGGAGCTCAAATGAAAAAATGAAATGGGAAGTCAGTGCTTCTAATTGATAGATCTTTGAACCCTAACCAACTGTCCTGACAAGTAAATGGACACATGATAATGGATTATCTCTTCCCACCTTGGGTTCAGTCACATGCATCCTGGAGGGGACAAAGAAGAAGAGTGGGGACTAGTGAAAGTGGTGATGTAATAATCAGCTGACATTTACTGAGAAGTGACTACCACTGTAAAGTGTACTATTATGCCTATAGTTTAATTTAGTCTGGAATGACATAATTTTTTAAGTCTTAAAAGGCTTGGGTTTTTTTTGTTGTTGTTTGTTTGTTTTTGTTTTTGTTTTTGTTTTTCAAGGTAGGGTCTCACTCTAGCCCAGGCTGACCTGGAATTCACTATGTAGTCTCAGGGTGGCTTTGAACTCATGGTGATCCTCCTACCTCTGCCTCTCGAGTGCTGGGATTAAAGGCATGAGCCACCACGCACAGTTTAAAAGGCTTGTTTTTAACCTTTCTTTTCAGAAATAATCATTGGTTTTCCTTTTCACACTTGCAACTCTTTATTCATACAGCAGGGAATCTGGGAAGACATTCCTAAACTAGAAAGAAAGCAGAACAAACATGGATAAACTCTAGGCTGGGGCATCTCAAGGCAGGGAGGGATGGAGCAAGGGGGGCAGCCGAAAGCAAACAGCCTGGGCCTCCGGCCTTTCCATGAAGGATGAGAACAGCGGCATCTCACACTTGCTGTCTTCTCCTACCATTTCAGACGCTTCCTTTTGGCCTCCGTAAGCCTGTATAGATAAGAAACTCCTACAAGAAAAGGTAAAGTTAGGCATGTCAACAGTTGGCCTGAGTGTTCTCCCCAACGCACCCACCAGGAGAGGGCAAAGGCACCAATGGATGGAGCCTAGGAAGAACACACTTCCTGGCAGCGGTGTCTAAGCCCTGATACATGAACTTGATCAGAGGTGAAAAAGAAAGAAAGAAAAAATCTGGTCATGCGTCTTCCATGTCCTGTTGCTCTCCTAACATCTAGTGTTACAACATTACAATGCTCAGTGTAGAAGCAAATATCAAAATGAGCCTCATAGCTAGCTGGCACAGGGTAACGTGACTAGTCCTAGCTTATGGTGAAGGAATTTTAACTGCTATGAAAGTCGATGTTAAATTCCTACAATGCATTCTGAACTGGAGAAAGAGGCGAACAAAGCAGCCTAGCGCTTATTGACAAGAAAATAAAGCCACTGAACAAAAACGAAGCACGGAAACATTTACAAGATTGCAAGGTATGCTGGAGTGAAGAGGAAAACCTGGGGCATTGTGAGAAATGAGATAACACGATGGCCTCGTGTCCGCAGCGGTGGGTGAGCGACGTCCTATCTGGAGATGTGAGCTTGACACTGGGAACCCAGGATGCAGCAAAAAGGTGAGCAGGCAGTGGGAGCAGCCTGGCTGAAGGCTCTGAGGCTGGAAAGTCAGTGGCCAGTGTAATAAGGGGAGGCAGGATACAAGAGGCCAATGCAGAAGGCAGATTCCAGATTTCTGAGGACTTTACAAGCCAAGGCAAGATCTCCCGGCTTCATTCTAAGTGCTCAACAGTGGGAAGCCATCAGACAGTTTCAAACAGAAAAGTGACGTAACTAACATGTGAGGCATGGCCTTGGGAGGTAGAGGTAGAAGAATTAGGAGTCCAAGGTCATAGGGAGCTTGAGGCCAGCCTAGGCTACATGAGACTGTCTCATAAACAGAACAAAAAACAGCTGCACGTGTTGGGTAAAATGAATTGGATAGGTATGGGAAAGTAGGTAAAGTCCCTACAAAAAGTTGATGAGTAGACTCCAAGGAAGTTTCAACACATTCCTGGACTCCAACCCCAAGGGGTCTTCTTTAAAAAGAATCATTTTCAAGGTTGAGGGCTGGCTTAGTTGTTAAAGTTCTTGACTTTCATGAAGACTTGAGTTAAGATCCCCTAGCTCCCACATAAAAGCAAGGCATGGTGGCACACTTGCAATCCCAGTCCTGGGGAGGCAGAAACAGGAGAATCTCTATGTTTGCTGGCTAGTAAGTCTATCAGAATTAGTGAACTCTCCAGACTCAGCAAAAGACCCTGTCTTAAAAAAAAAAAAAAAAAAAACCAAGGTGGAGAGCAGTTGAGGACAGTGACTTCTGTGCTCCTCCATACATGTGCCCATGCACACATACTCCCAGGTACTCACACTCATACACACATGCACAGCACACACATATGCAAAAAAATCATTTTATTAAAATGAATCATAGTTGTTTCAAATATCTTACTAACTTAGGTAACCCAAAGACACCAAGAACTAAATTTCTAGAACATGTTTCTAGTCACCTTTTTCTACTTCCAGGTGCTCCAAGAAAGGTGGCTGAAAGGGGTAGTCACACTGGGGGAATAACTTCATGGGTCATAGGCATCTGATTCTCCTGCACAGCCTCCACCTCATTAACAGCCGCAGCAACAAATGTCAGTGGCAGGAAATACACAACAAGAAGAATTAACCACAGTTTTTTTTTTTTTTTTCATCCAATCTCACACAGAGTCACACACATATACAGTTGTTTTGAAATGGGCTTGGGAAGATAGACAGCTTCTCATATTTTTACCCAGTAGGATCTTGTGAATGTCACCAAAACAATATGCTTTCAGCATCTGACTTTTTTAGGATGGAGGGCTTTAAAGAGGGAAGAGAAAGAAAGGAGAGGGGGAACTTGGGCTTTGCATAATTCTTCATTCTAATAGTTGAGCACTGAATCAATCTTATGTGGCAGACACATTAATTTGATTAAGATACAATCCATGGGCCATTCAGGCATATAAAGTACTCTTGCTTAATTGCAAAATTAACAATGGAACAGGATAAATCATTACCAAACTGGAGGTTATTCTGGGACTCATGTTTTTTTTTTTTTAACTCACTCAATTCATTTTCTCCATCTAAAGTTGTTTTTGACACTTAGTTAAAGGGAAAAAAATCTGGGCTAAGGCACACTTGCGCTTGGTCCCCAGGGGCTAGTGCAGGGAGCTTGCACTCACTCAGAACAGATAATTCTGGTAAACCCGTCTTACCAAGAGGTTCCAAGACTCCCTCCACCTCCGGAGTAGTGTATTCAGATTCACAGCTTGATTCACGGCACACAGGAAGCTATTCTATCGTCTCAAGAAATCTACTGTGAAATATGAAGGCTGAACACCTATTTTCCATTTTCTTAGCACTGTAGTTCTTTCTAGGATCAGCCCAGCTTTCAGGCCCTAGGCAACTTTTAGTCAACTCCTTATTGACTATGTAACACATTGCAGGCTCTGGGCTAAATGATGAATGTGTGAAAACTAAGAGAACATGGAGACAGAGAAGAGAATCTGTGGAGAGTGGAGGTGGTTTGAGTTGGTCTTAGCCTGAATTAGGACCGTTTGGCCATTGAGAGAGGGGCTGGAAAGAGGATCCCCAGTAGAGAGACTGTCAGGGAAGTGTAGGTCCATGTGGAGTATGTGCTGATTACGTGATGTGGCAAGAAGTACCAGCAATCATCACATGCATACAATCTGGGGTTGTTAAAAATGTATCCCTTGGCTGAAGAGATGAATCAGCAGTTAAAGGTGCTTGCAAAAGCCTAACGACCTGGGTTTGATCCCTTAGTGCCTATGTAAAGCTGCAAAGTGGCACATGCATGCAGAGTTCATTTGCAGTAGCAAGAGGCCCTGGCACACCCATTCTCTCTTGCTTTCTCACTCACTCTCTCTCTCTCTCCCTCTCTCTCTCTCATTATTTCTTCTTCTCTGTCTCCAGTAAATATATAAATAATATTTTGGGCAGGGGAAATGGCTTAGTGGTTAAGGTACTTGCCTGCAAAGCCTAAGGACCCATGTTCAATTCCCCAGGACCCATGTTAACCAGATGTACAAAGTAACACATGTGTCTGGAATTTGTTTGCAGTGGCTGGAGGCCCTGACATACCCATTCTCTTTCTTTCTCTCTCTCTCTTAACTATTTGCCTCTTTCTCTCTCTCTCTCTTAACTATTTGCCTCTTTCTCTCTCTCTCTCTCAAAATAAATGAATAAAAATAAATTTAAAAAATTTTTACAAAATAATGTATCCCATACAACATAGAGTACAGAATTACACTGAAATTGGAGACCCTTGTTTCTATATCTAGCACACTGTGTGACCTTGAGTTTATCCATTTACCTGCCTATATGCATCAATTCCCTCATTTGCAAAATGGGAATAAAGATCTCTTCCCCATCTATTTCACTGGTCCGTTGACAGTAAGGTAGAATAATGTATATAAATTTCACTGAAAGCATTAGGAAATGCCTCACTTCAATTTGTTTTGATGAGTATTAAATGCAATATCATATTCAAGAAGCTATCAGTATTAAGTAGTGCAGTGGTTTGAATTAGACATCCCTCATAAATCCATGTATTTTGAGTGCTTGGTCTCCAGCTGGTGGCAGTTTGGAAGGTAGAGCATTTCTAAAGAAGGTGTGTTGCTGGGGCAGGCTCTGGGGTGTTATAACCCAGCTTCCCCTTTACCAGAACTCAGCTCACTACTTTGCTACTGTCTTCTACCTGCTGTGATAAGAAGTGATGTCCAACCTCTGCTCCATCATACTTTTCCCTGCCATCATGAAGCTATCCTTTGAAACTGGAAGCCAAATAAACTGTCTCCTCCCATCAGCTGCTTTTGACCATATATTATATTTTGTCCTCACAACATGAAGGTTCCCACTACAAGTGGTAATTAACACGACATGCTCAGGGACCAACAATCCATCCATTAGCTGAAGTTTACAGAGCATTTCTCAGGCCCACCTGAGAGACCCCTAAATATGTATGGATTCTACATTTCATTTAACTTAACATGGGCCAACAGTAGACCCATGATTTAATTCATTTAACACATAAATAAACCTTGCTCATAATGAACATTCAAGGTGAATAACAGAATATCTGAGTCACTTGTTCTGTGTCCCTGCAAATGACTGATTATTAATATAGCAACAGGTTTTCCATGAGAGAATTTCTTAGGCAAATGGTCATATCAAACACAAGTAATGTGTGACTTTCCATGTAGTCTCCAGACCTAATGTTTTCTGATTATGCGACACAGGGCTCTAGAGTCAGATTCCAGAACACATCATTTCTGATTTCTGATATCCTAGAGTTAAGCCAATCTTGAAAGACTTTTGTTTATTTTATGCCTATGAATAATCTGGTCATGCCCTAGAGGCTTGTGAGATAAGACAGGGAGGGTCATTCTAAGGGAATTTTCCTTTCTAACCTTAAAGACTGGAGAACAATCAAGAAATGAGAGTACATTGGTGACTTTGTTTTTGGTGTGTGTGTGTGCGTGATGTACATGTGCACATGCATGTTTATATGTGCGAGAGCCATGCTATGTGTGGAGGTCAAAGGACAACTACAGATGTTGATTTTCACCTTCTACCTTGTTTTAGGCGGGGTCTCTCAACATTCACCACTCCCTTCACCAGGTCATCTGGCTCACAAGCTTCTCTTGTCTCCATTGCCCTTCTCACCCTAGGTGTGCTTCAGATGGGCTCCGAGGATCTGAACTCAGGCACTCACACTTGCACAGACAGCCCTTTATCCACTGAGCCATTTCTCTAGCCTGGTCACTGATTTGAAAAGAAGAGTGAAGCACTGTGACACTAAAGATGAAACTTCAAATAACTAAAACATCTTTCTCTTCTACACCTTTCTTCTACGTGGCTTCAAACACTCACAGACAGTGATACATATTCTTTTTATCATTAGCAAGTTGCTTTCTCTCCAGAATGTCCAACTCTCCCCCACCCCCTTTCCTGTGTTTAAGTGAGAAATCCTTTGAAAACTCACATATCTGTGGTGGTCATTGCTGAGAGCCAGAGCAAGCCGTGACATTTTTTTCCATCCATCCCAGATGGCAATTTCATCTTTTTGTTCTCCTGCTGTTCATGAAGAAGAAAAAGTTGCTCTGCTCTGAAGGGGAAGCACAGAGGCTTGGCAGGTAAGTCTGCACTGCTCTGTGCCCTTGGGCAGATTCACATTCCTGGCTTTGGATCTCTTTTGGGCATTACCCTCAAAAGGTAAATATCATCTCTAATATTCCTTCCAGTTGATAGTTAAAATTAGGATTCTGGGCTCTAGAGAGATGGCTCAGGAGGTTAAAGGTGCTTGCTTACAAAGCCCAACACCCTTGGTTTGATTCCTCAGTAAGTTAGATGCACAAGTGGCACATGCATCTGGAGTTCGTTTGCAGTGGCAAGATGCCTGGTGTGTTCATTCCCTCTTGCTCATTCTCATTTTCTCATTCTCTCTCCACACCTGTCTCTGTTTGCAAATAAATAAACAAAAAATTTTTAAACAAAAATTAGGATTCAGCCCAGCATGGTGGCACACACCTTTAATCCCAGCATTCAGGAGGCAGAGGTAGGAGGGATTGGCCATGAGTTTGAGGTCACCCTGAGACAACATAGTGAATTCCAGGTCAGCCTGTGCTAGAGCAAGACCCAACCTCAAAAAACAAACAAACAAATAGGGTTTCTCTTACTGCATTTCATTAATGGCACAAGGACCAAGAACCTTGAAGAAGAGAACCTCTAACATGAGCATGGCACCTACACTAATGAGTCCCTGGAGCATTAGACATAATATAGGCAAAGCTGTTAACATAGTTCTTTTTTTTTTCCATTTTATTTTATTTTATTTTATTTTATTTTATTTTATTTGAGAGAGAAAGAGATACAGAATTAGGCAGGGAGAGAGAGAGAGAGAATGGGCACGCCAGGGTCTTCTCCAGCCACTGCAAACGAACTCCAGAAGCATGCTCCACCTTGTGTATCTGGGGAGTTGAACCTGGGTCCTTTGGCTTTGCAGGCAAGTGCCTCAACCATGAAGCCATCTCTCCAGCCCCCTTTTTTTCTTTCTTTCTTTATTTATTTATTTGAGAGAGAAAGAAATACAGAACTGGGCAGGTAGAGAGAGAAAGAGGGAGAGTTAACACAGTTCTTGCAGGACATTACACCTTACAAATGACTTTTCAGTCAAAACTAAAATATTACAGTCTGAGTTTCTGGCAGCCTGAGTGAGTGTATGTGTGTATGTTCTTAATTCAAGCATCTTCATGGTTTGAGCACTTGGTCCCTGATCTATCTTTTGCATACTACCAATTCCAAGTTTAAATATTAGAACATGTTTTAAGCTTTCTTACTTTGCCCAGAAGTCACTTGTAAAATCTGTGAAGTTTTCTGTTTCTTGCGACCTGGAACCCTTGTACCCATGACCTGCAATTTGCTACCAGTATCCAACAAGGACCCCAGCACAGATCTTTCCTAAGAACTGCTGTTTGCACCCTGTGCTTCAGTCTGCACAGGCCTCCTCTGCCCCTGTGCTTACAGGCGAGGGAGCGCAGGACATGGGGGAGTCCGAAGCCTGGAGTGTAACGGCTGATGTCCCTCTGCCTCTGCATTGCCCTGTTGCAGCCCTCTCGAGGTGGTGAGTGCTGGAGAAGATCTGACTTCATAACTGTAGGCTGTGAGGCCGGAAGTGTTGGGAACATGTCTCACTTGCTCTGATTCCCTGTACCCCCTGCAGAACCTGAAACAGAAAAAATATCAGAAAATTCCACTTGCTTTTCCTATTTAATGAGGTCGAACATTCCTAAGAAATGAAAAGTGCAGCTCAAACTTAGCTTTTAATTAGCTTCAGGAGCCCTTGTTTCAAACTAGCCTTGTTCCCAAAGCTATTCTCACTCTGCTCTGAATGAGATGGAAATTCAATTGTGTTTTTGCCTTGTCACATCACAATAAGAAACCTCCTTTCCCCCCCCACACACACCATCAAGGCCACATGGGGAAAGAATCTTAGTAGCCAAGCACTAGATATTTTTTAATTTTTATTTACTTATATGTGTGCATGTATATGGCGTCGAGCACACCAGGGTCTCTTGCCTTTGCAAATGAGTACCAGATGCATGTGACTCTTTGTGTTCAGCTTTATATGCGTGCTGAGAAATTGAACCTGGGCTTTGCAAGCAAGCACCTTTAACTGCTGAGGCATCTTCTCAGCCCCACCCCCCATACTGTACTTTTTTGAGTCACTTGAAAAGGGTCTTTTAAAGAAATTTATTTAGATCAAGTTTGATGTGTTTTTTCTCTTTTAATATTTATTTTATTTGAGAGAGATAGTAAGGAGAGAGGGAGAGAAAGAGAAAGAATGGATACACAAGGGCCTCTTGCCACTGCAAGTGAACTCCAGATGCATGTGCCACTTTGTGCATCTGGCTTTATGTGAGTATTGGGGAATCAAACCCAGGCTGTTAGGCTTTGCAAGCAAGTGCCTTTAACTACTGAGCCTTCTCTCCAGCCCTTGGTATTGTTTTCCAATAGCCCACTGTGTAGAAACAGACCAATTTCTCCATATGAACAGCAAGGGAAAATATGGACTTTGGAGTCAAATAGACTCAGGATCAAACCTAGCTTTGTCATCTGAGTGACTGTGCCAATTAACCAAGCACCCGAAGCTTCTTCCCCCTCGTTTCGTGATATCAATGTCTGCCTTACAGGATGAAGGGAGGGGCTCTAGGAGCAAAGTCTAATGCCCGGGATAGGCACTCAGTATACATGGCTCACCCTCTTTCCTCTGCTGCTAGACACAGCAAACTACCTCCACTTGGCCATTTCCCTTGGGATGTATGAATGGCCCACAGGAATAATGTGTTGCAGAGATCAGAGCCTGGGCTACCTGAAGCCAGGGTTCAGATCCCAGTCATGCTCTTTCTAGGCTGACCACTGGTAAGGTCCAGTGCCTTACTGTCCCCGAACTAATGTAAACAGTTCCTCTGTAGGAGTACTGTATGAGGTAGTGTATGAAAAGCCCTTGCCTAGTCCCTGGCACATGGCAAATACGCAATAAATTATTTGCTAATAACAGCAGCTGTAGCATCTGAGAGTGCATTGTAAAATTTAAAAACCCTCTAAGATGCCCATCTTAAATCCTTTTCAGAAAGAATGCATCGATGTTACGGGTGCTTATGTAAATGTAAGTGGTTATTATTTATGTAGGAGAACATTACTGAGTATTATACAGGAAGAGGGAGAGGACAATGTAGAGAAAGAAAAACAAATTTATGACGGGCTTCAAAGGGGAAAGTAGAGAAAATTATATCTTGCCCAGCAACAGAGAAGCAGTCCCATGTGCTAACTCAGAGCAGTTCAGACTACAACAATTATACCAATGGTCTTCTCTAAGAAAGGGGGAGGAAAACCTCTTTCTATTAGCTCTAACATTAATCCTAAAGCTGTATTCACCCCACAGAATCTTACCAGACACACAGCCCATGGGAGGTGCTCTGCCCTCAGGGAATGTGCAGTCTAAAGAGGACAGCCAGCAAGGACATAGTAACCAGATACAGGCAGAAGCGAAGAGGCAGGAGTCCTTATCATGATCAATATTGCAGGTAATTTTTAGGGAGTTTCCTTTTTTGATGAGCCCATTCATTTTTTTGAACGAAAAAAAATTAAGGAGAATTTGTAACATAAAAGAAATTATACAATGGGGTTTAAAAGCACAACTGGAAGTTCAGATTAAAGCAAAAAAGAAATGACAAAAGAACATCATTAAACTTGGAGCTTCCTGGATGTTGGGTGAAAACGAGAAACACATTATTATAATTTGACACTTCTTATATGTCCATCTTCTCTTAAGCAATATGCAAAAACCTAGATGAGGCCTAATTTGGGAATCTTGCATTTTCTACTCAACTGACAAATGTAAAAAGCATGTTTGTTTGCAGAATTTGAGAAGTTCAGGGAGGTACTGATGATAGGCAATATAAGACCATATTTTGGGGGGCTGGAGAGATGCTTAACGGTTAAGGCATTTGCCTGCAAAGCCAAAGGATCCCAGTTCGATTCTCCAGGACCCAAGTAAGCCAGATGCACAAGGGGGCGCATGCATCTGGAATTTGTTTGCAGTGATTGGAGGCCCTGGCATGCCCATTCTCTCTCTCTCTCTCTCTCTCTCTCTCAAATAAATAAATAAAATATATTTTTAGAAAAATAATATTTGAAAAAAAAGACCACATTTTGGGAAAATGATCTGCATGAATGTTATTGTCTTTCATTTCTGTTGGGGCTGTTTTTTAGGTAGCAGCGTTACAGAACACAAACTGTTTCACTTTGTATGTTTATAAGGAAAAATACATATAATTTAAAACCTGAACAATCTTCATATCATTATGCTAGACCTGCTAATTTCATTTTCAACAAGCTTTCTGTGCTCAAAGGGGCTTTGATCTGTCACAGGGCTCTCTCAGGTTAATTGCTGCTGTGCTCAAGTTGCCTGCACTTAGACAGGTAGGTGGGAGTGAGCAGGATTAGCCAATTGTACAGAAAATCAAAGATGCTTTCTTGCAAGGGTATCTGCTTCGGAGAATTACCATGAATTTTGCATGCAACTATGCAAGGAAGAAAGGAGGTGACATCCTTAAGATCCTGGGTTTGGGCCGGCTGCACTGAAGATCAGCCTTCGTTATTCTTCCAGCTGGTTTCTGGTCTATTGTGATGCCCTTTATAAATCTAAAAGACTAGAATTTAAAAGCAAGTTTTAAAGCCCATATTGCTTTTTTTTTTTTTTTTTTAACACAACTCTTCGGCTGAAAAAATGGCTCAGCAGTTAAAAACACTTGCTTGCAATTCCTGATGGCTCAGGTTCGATTTTCCAGCATCCATGTAAAGCCAGATGCACAAAGTGGCACATGCATCTGGAGTTCTTTTGCAGTGGTTAGAGCTCAGGTACATCCATACACACTCCTCTCTCTAAAATAAAATACACACACACACACAAACAAACATATATATATAATACAACTCCTAAAATGCTTATGAGGAAGAGTTAAAAATAATGAGAATCGGGCCTGGAGGGATGGCTTAGCAGTTAAGGCACTTGCCTGTGAAGCCTAAGGATCCAGGTTGAATTCAGTAGTCCTCACATAAGCCAAAATGCACATGGTGGTGCATGCATCTCTGGAGTTTCTTTGCAGTGCAGGCCCATTGTCTGTCTGTCTGTCTCTGTCTCACTCAAATAAATAAATAAATAAGTAAATAAATAAATAAATAGAATATTTTCACAAAGAGAGAAAGAATAAAGAGAATCAAATGAAGTAGGAAGTGGTAAAAGGAGTGAGAAGAGAATGACAAGCCTGGGAGGAAGGAGTCAAGGGCGGCCGACAGCCTTGGCACTTGACCCTTCTCCATCCCAGACCCTGTGGAGCCCCCTGAAAGGGGCTCCCAGATCTGCAAATAGTTGTGAGAAAGCCATGATCAGGCCTGGAAAGACAGCTTGTTTGCGCATGCTGGCCCATCCTGCACGCATCTGTGGTACATTTGGCAACCACTCACTGACCAGCTGCTGGCCCTGAATCAGAAGGGGCAGGTGGGAGTGCTGGGGTGAAGGCAGGAAGGAGAGAAGGGATTAGCACATTTGTTCCAATGAAGGGAAGGAGGAGGAGGCCTGGAGGAATGGGCTGGGAGAGGCCCCCAGAGCAAGCAGGTCAGGAAGCCCAGAGGAGTCGTAGGCTTTGTAGTAATGGCCCCTGTGGCAAATGAAGCCCTGAGTCACAGCACTGAGGCAGTGGGAGGGGCGTGGCTTCAGCAGACAGGGACAGTTGCCTGCAGAGTATGGGAGTGTGGGAGTGCTTTCTCCCTCACTCTGATAGCGAGCCTTTTAGGAATCCCAACTTTATCACAGGGTTACCTCCCTCTTTTTCCTACAAGATTAAACACTTTATCTCCCACCTCAAACAATGCTTTTGTTTATTTTCTTTCTAAGCTCACAAGAATCTAAACTGTTAGGATTCTCCCAGCTACACAGGGGGATCTCAGAAGGAACAGGTCGGCTTATTGAACAGAGGACTTGGGAAGTGTTAAGGAGTCTTCCTAAAGGCACCTGCTCAGCAAGTGCTGACTTTTCCACCACAGCATACTTTGCTCTGCCAAAATTACAACAATGGGCTAAAGACATGAGCAGTGAGTGGTGCGCATGCTCATCAGGAGAGCGCCGTATTAGGACATCATTTCAGAGTGCAACGGAGTCCGCAGAAGCCAGGCTCACTCCTCAGGTGGCTTGCTGTCTGGGTACTCTCTTTCTAGGTCTTTCCCTGAAGGAAATGTGTTCAAGTCACTTACACTTGCCTGACATTCTTGCAAGTTCATCACGTTTGCTTCTGAAAGACTTCCTTTTCCCACTGCTGGCATCACAAGTGACAAAGATGGCAAGACTCCTCTTCAGCTGAGATGGGTCTCTGGTTCTCTCCACAGGAGCAGTAAGATCCATTTACTTCCACTCATAGTAGCCAGAGGATCAAAACAGTATGATATGGAATTAGCAACATTCAATCTTAAAAATCTAAAACAACTACGTCAATTTCATATTGTCAGCTCTAATGATACAGGTTCTGGCTCTGAAGTGTCTGTGCTCCTAAGGGTTTTCTTTTCAACTGCTTACATTGATTTGAGGTCATAAATATAATGTGAACTTCACTTATTACTAAAGGAACAGGTATAAGGATGTGAGAAAGTTCCACACATACAAGCTCAAAGTGTTCGCTTGCATTAGAAGTTGTTTTCCCCTGTTCATTCCAATGTGAACATAATGTTGAAGGCAAACACATTTTGTTGAATACATTTAATTCATTGTAGCTCATAGCAAGACTTTTAAAGAAAACCTGAATACAACATTATGTACTTACCACATATAACCGTGAACGTTATGCTGATTTAGAAATACACATGATGTTCATTGTAGCAGGGCTAGTGATCTTGAATTACCGTTTTGAATTGAGCACCACTGTAAAACTCATTTAAAGGTCAAGGATCATAAAAAGTTTATATCTTGCCCACTTATTGGCAAGTGCACTTTGTGATTAAAACTGAAGACACGTAGCAGCTACATCATAGGTAGAGAAGTGGAAATCCCCTCATGATGCAAATGGCACAGACACTGACCACAAGCACTAGTGACAAGGGAAGCTTACCACCATAGCCTGGGGCATCTGCCACCACAAATCTCTACTTTCAGTCTCCCACTGATTTTTCTTCCAATAACATTCTAATTTTCCCCTGTATCACTGCAACTCAACATACAAAATATTGAAAGTTAAGAGATAAAATTTAATTTTTCAACTCATGCAAAGGATTACTAACCAAAGGGGGATAAAAACCAAAATCTGATATCCTAGCAACTTATTACTATCCAGTTTCCTTTTCTTACATTTAAGTCTCTGGAGGACTGTCACGCTCTTCCTAGTTATGGGGTCTTCTCAGTCAACCTCCATGTGAAGTGAGTTCTGGTTTTTGTTGATGTGATTGCTGGCATTTCCTCTATGGTAACTTGCATCACAGGCTCCAGGTTCTTTGCAAGTTCTGGACACTTTGCTATATCACTCTGCCAGTATCTAACTTGCCTGGATCTACATCCGCATGATTATTCTGCTCCTCGTCCTTCAACCTTCATACCTTGCACCCTGCAAACTGTTCCAGCTTGAACAGTGCCGTGGAATGATGTTCTGCCATAAGTAATATATTAGTTAGGTACATGTGACCACTTTCAAATTGGCTTCCACTGATGGTATTACACTGATATAAGACAAATATCTATTCCCCAGAAGTTCTGCTGCCCAGCAAGGACTTGGTTATCAGTACTTTGACTGGATGACAGAGAGAACCCTGCTTCATGCTTAGACCACTCCAGGGCTGATGGACTTTACTTTGGGTTGGAGACCATTTAAGGAGTTAGGTGATATAACGTCAAGTCCAACCCTTTCTAACTTGCACCCTGGGTCCAGTGCCTCATCCCATTCCTGATTCTGAATCCCTGGATTCTTAATCCACTCATTTCCCTCATTCCTACAAAGTTACCCTCATCTGCTCTGTCTAGGAAAAGGACTCGCTTCAGCATCCCTCTGGCCTGATGGCAGAATGCACCTAAGTTCTAAGTTTGAATTATCTATTGCTTCTTTTATTTTTATTTTTATTTTTATTTATTTATTTATGAGAGAAAGAGAGAGAGAATGGGCGTGCCAGGACTTCCCACCCTGCAAACGACTCCAGATGCATGCACCACCTTGTGCATCTGGTTTATGTGGGTCCTGGGGAATCGAACTAAGGTCCTTTGGCTTTGCAGGCAAGCACCTTAACAACTAAGCCATTTCTCCAGCCCCTATCTATTGCTTCTTATAGGACTAGTCACTTTATCTCCCTGGGCTTCACTTTCTTCATCTGTAAAGCAGGAATGAGAATGTCCTGAGAACTGGTGGCAATGTAGATGAAACCATCGACCCATACCATTGCTGGGCAAATGGTATTTATTTTTCTTAGGATGAGCACATAGCACGCTTGATGCTGACTGCTAGCTGGGCTGTCACTGTGTGCTACTGACACTTTCCACACCCCCTCCCACTGAGGCACTTACCTTCTTGTTGCTGGGACAAAGCACCTGACCAAAAGCAGCTGATGGGAGGGGAAAGCGTGGTGTGAGCAGAGGCTGGACATCACCTCAGCCAGAGCAGGTAGGAAATAGCAACAGGAGAGTGAACCAAACTCTGGCAAGCAGGAGCTGGTTAGAACATCCCTAAGTCCATCCCCAGTAACATACCTCCTCCAGCAAGGATCCACCTCCCAAATTGTCACCAGCTGGGGACCAAACATTCAGGACGCATGACTTTGTGGAGGAAATCTGAATCAAACCACCACATTCACTTACCTAACTCCTCTTCTAAGTCCTTGCTTCTCTGATCCTTCCACTGAGTGCTGTCTGTTCTGTCTGACAGCTAGTGGTGTGCTGGGGCTAATATGTTACTTGCTCGTGAAAGCTGGGGCTTGACATCTCTTGACAGTTCCACGTCTAGCGGCCACCATAATGGCAGTTGAAAGCAGCACGGTGGGAGGATATACCCCCACAGAACTCAGAACGCATTACAGATTAGCCCCTCTCCGCCAAGAGTAGTTTGTTAAGCACTGATAGGCACACTAGAAAAACTATTTCATATTTTATCTACCTTTTCTTGAGCTCGGTCATCAGGCCTGAACTCTAAAATATAATCCTTTAAAGGGAAGGCCTCACTTCAAAAGCTGACCCTGGGTCTCAGTGCAAATAAAGCTAAATCCATCTCAAAATATGTGGAGCAGGGATGTGGAGATGGCTCAGTAGATAAAGGTGCTTGCTTGCAAAGTCTGGAGGCTTGAGTTCAATTCCCTAGTACCCACATAAAGTCAAATGCACAAAGCAGTGCATGCGTCTGGAGTTTGTTTGCACTGGCAAGAAGTCCTAGCGTGCCTGTACTTTGTCTCTGTCTTTCCCAAATAAATTTAAAAAAAAAATATATATATATATATATATATATATATTTTAATCTGCAGAGCAATCCTCAGTTTACGAATGGAAATAGGGTCTGGGGCTGGGGCTCAGTGGTGGAATAAGTGCTTAACATGTGGGAGGCTCTGAGTTCAATCCCCAGCATGGGGGGGAGGGGGCGACATTAAACCAGGAAACAAAAAGTCTAATGAATGTACTTGAACCTGAGGATTAAGCCTACCATTAATGAGAAGAGGTCAGCATAGCCCCAGTGCTGTCTTCGGCTGGGCTCTCTCCTGGTGATGTAGTCTTCCAGACCAGGCCTTCCCCTGAACTCTCGGATGGAAATCTCCCAAGTCCTCAGTGACCTATTCTCCATCCACTCCTGGAATGCCTCTGCTCTGGCTTGGGAAAGTCCTGTAGCAAGACAGTAGAGAAGAAGACGAATCCTTTGCAAATGAAAAAGGAGGCTCTTCCTTTCCTTCTTTGTAAGAACCACACACGCGCACTAAGGTGCAAGCATCATGGGGGCTCAAACATGGCTTTTATTTGTGGCTCCTCTGGGCTCTTCCCCCTTGTGATTGTTCAGTTAAGGCTTGTCCTACTGAGGACCACATGTGTAGTGTGCACTGATGCTTCGGGCCAAGGTTACGCTTACCTTCCTGATCCTCTCGTGAAGACTTCATTAAGGAAATGAATAGGTGCCTGTAGATGTGAGTGGTGGCATGGGAAGGGAGCTGCTGTCAGAGGTCATGTGTTCGCATGGATCTTTCAGGACAAACCATCCTCTGATATCACGGAATCCTGTCTGTCTGCAGTGGATTTCACACATTTCATTTTAGTCGAGTTTTGTTCCTGTCTATACTTGAAAAGACTCTCCTCAGCCACATCCAGAGAAACACTTGATGTTAATTTAAGCCTTCAATCCTCCATGTTCCCATAGGAGCCACAAATCCTACCTATTATCTTCCTTTTGTAACTGCAAGTGCTACAGAATACAAAGCATTTCTCCCTACTCCAATCTTCCCACATCTCACCCTGGACATGCTACCTCTAAAACTGGCACATAGGGAAATCTTCCCTTTTGATATGTTTTATAGTAACTTTCACAGAATTAACAAGAGAAAATGATAGATATAAGGAAGGGGAAAAAGTTCCAGATATTATCTCCCCAGCTGTCTCCTTGCCAAAGTCTCTGGTTCACATTAAACTATGAAATGCAACTCTCTTTCTTTCTTTCTTTCTTTCTTTCTTTCTTTCTTTCTTTCTTTCTTTCTTCTTTCCTTCCTTCCTTCCTTCCTTCCTTACTTCCTTTTTTTAATTAACCTTTTTTTGTTGTTTTTTGAGGTATAGGGTCTGACTCTAGCCCGGGCTGACCTGAAAGAAACTAACTTTGTAGTCCCAGACTGGCCTCGAACTCACAGCAATCGTCCTACCTCTGTCTCCTGAGTGCTAGGATTAAAGATATGTGCTACCATGCCCAGTGATTTCTTCATTTTTATTTATTTATGAGACAGGGAGAGAAAGAAAGGGAGAGAGAGAGAGAGAGAGAGTACAAAATAGGGCCTCTTGCCACTGGAAGTGAACATCACACATATTCATAATTTTGTGTGCCTGCCTTTACATGGGCATTGAACCTAGGTCATTATGTTTTGCAAGCAAGTGCCTTTAATCACTGAGCCATCTCCCCAGCTCACAACTCATTCTTTCTAAGACTACTTCTTTGTCTCTCCTACCCTCCCCTTTTTGCCTTAGGGCAATGTCTCCAGTCATTAAGCACCACTAGTTGTTCTCAACAATGAAAGATGTAGAGCAGCAGGCTTATTGGAGCCTTATTGGTTCACAGGTTGTGAACCATCTCCTGTCCATTACTACGGTGGATCTCACATTCCTCCTGCAACCTAGGCATCCATGTGACTATCATCCTTTGAATGAGATGATACCATGAGGCTGGCAGCGTGGCTGGTGGAGTCCTGGTCACAGAACTCTACTTTTTTCTAAAGTTATGTTTTAACTACATTTTATGAGGGGAAGCTACATGCGTATATCATCTCTTCCTCCCACTCTCACACCACCTTGGCAACAGCTGGTCTTGGCTCATGAACAGATCCCCTTCTTCCCACTGTGACACAGTAAAACCAAGTCACTTCTAAGTGGACTTTCAGAAGACCTCTTGCTGTGCATCCAAAGTTTACGGGTGAGTCGAGTCTGGATCAAGATGAAACACTGTCATTCTTCCAGGACTGCCCTTTCTTGCTTTATGTTTCTAACTTTCCCTCCACGTTTTCCTTCCCAGCCACCAAATGCCCAAGTATCCGAACTCCAAGCTCTTAATCTCTCTTTTTCCCTGTCTAGAAAGATGTAACGCCAGAGATTCTAGATTCTTCTAAAATACAATACCTGCTCTCTACTCCATATGGAAATTAAAGAGATGTAATTTTAGAATATTTGTGAATTTAACATTTTATTAACTCATACAGGTCTGGGATGGTTTGAACATAAAACGTCCCCCATATACTCTGTGTTTGAACACTAAATTCCCAGATGGTGAAGCTGTTCAGGAAGGTTGTGGAACCTTTAGGGGGTTGAGCCTTGCTGGAAAAAGTGTGTCACTGAAGATGGACTTTGAGCTTTGAGAGTCCAGCCCTGCTTGGTAGTTCACTCTCTCTACTGCCTCCCTGCTGATATAAACTGTGACACCAGCTGTCTGCTCCTGCCATATTTTGCCCACCAAGATGAAACTTCTCCTCAAAACTGTAAGGCAAAACCAAATCCTTTCGGCCCATAAGCTGCTTCTGGTCAGAGGTTTTGTACTAATAAGAAGAAAGTGACTGACATAAAGCCTTTATAATCAGATGGCTTTTCTCTCCATATAAATCATGTGTCTTCTGCAGCAGGTGGAGGTCACTGATAGGACAGACAAGACCAGTGGGCTGCTCAGTGCCCTGCTTAAGAGGTCATCATATGCAACCCCTGGATAGGAAATTAACTTACTCATTCCTTGCACAGGTAATAATCACCTCGCTTGAACTCCGATTGTGATCCAGTAACTGTAGGATAGAATCCACACCCCCCAATTGTACCATGAGACCTTTCAGAAACATCTGAACTCTGCTTGCCACTGCCTGTCTTATGATGCTGGGCAGCTCAGTTCACTTCTCTCTTCAGCCTCAGTTTCCTGACTGTACAGCATGTGTGAAGACAGCACTCCAAATCCACCAGTTCATTTTCTTCCCAGTCAATTCAAAACACAAGGTTTAAGCAAGGATATAAAAGTTAACCAGGGAAGCTCAAAGAAGGAGAAATCGAGGGTTTCAGGAGGAATCGGGTAACTGCGTATGGTGGCTCTTATTAATTGTCAACTTGATAAGACCTAGGATCAACTGTGAGGGATAATGTAGACTCGTTTAACCTCTGGACATGCCTATGAGGGATTAACTTGATTACATTAATGAAGGTGGCAAGAGTCACCTTAACTGTGGACAGCACTATTCCATGGTCTGGGGTCCTGGGCGGTACAAAAAGGAGAGAGATGCTTGAGCAGCAGCACTGTTTTCTGCTTCCTCACTGTAGAAAGAATGTGAGCAGCTGTCTCAAGCTCCTGCCACCCCAGGATCCCTGCCATGATGGACTGTGACCTGGAACTGCAAGCTGAAAGAACTCCTCCCGTAAGCTGATTTTGGTCAGCTATTTTGTTCCAGGAGTGAGAACATGACTGACGCACTGCGATAGCTGAGTGAGGGTACCTGGAAGTGCAGATATTTGGAAACACTCCTCCTAAAAAAGAATATAAATAAACAGAAGGAAACTGAGCAGGCCCCACACAGCAAGCAGCAGCTGCACAGCATTGAAGCACAGCTAGGATTTCAGTGAGCCGACACTAGGTCAGGGTCAGTCCAGGCAGGGAACATCAGGAGCCATGGCACAGAGACTGGAAAATACAAGGAGTTTACAGAGAAGCAGGAGTGGTCAGGCGTGGCTGTAGCCTGGGGGAGGGCAAGTGGGGAGCAGGGGGGAGATGGGCTGGAAAGGTATCCTGGGGTCAGAGCGGAAGGGCCCAGAGAGGAACCTGGAGGCGATGAGCCAGGGAAAGTGACCTCACTCTTGAAGCTTGAGTGGGCCTGTCCCTGTGCTGCCCGCCTGGGTACAGGCCCAGAGCGAGCAGGCCATGTGGCAGCCCCTGGCAGAGAGGGCACTGGCAGCACCACCAGGCTTGTTTCTTCACCAGGAAGCAAGGTTTCCTGTAACTCAGACCCATGAATCAGCATTTCCTCTGTCAATCATACACAGCAAGAGACCCAGCAGCACAGAGCTTGGGGGAAAGGAAGAAAGGAAGGAATATTCCATGACATAGCAGGCCTCTGTTCTCCTTTTCCCCTAAAGAAATATCCAAGCAACACTCACATTTCATAAGATAAGTCTGTCTCCGAGAAGTTCGCTGTCCCTGGTGAAGATGAAGCCCCACAGAACACTGTTCTCTTCCGTCCTGTTCAGTGTGTCTGGTCTTCCTCGGGGGAGCAACGATGACTCTGAATCCTTTCACTATGAGATAGCAAAGCGTCAACAGCAGTCTCTGAGCCGGCAGAGAGTTGAGCATCTGTGTGATTTAGTTCTGAGTTACCCATCCTTTGGCCAATAATTCACATGTCGGTCCTGTGAAGTGCACAGGGAAGACAGACACCTTGACAAGGAGATGACAAGAAGCCGGAACTGACCCCAGCTCTTCAAACACTCCAGCCCAGGAAGCTTTTCAAAGTCATAGCTTTTCAGAAATAAGTATCTATCTGCACCATATGTTTATATATAGCATACGCCCTGTTTATCTCAAATATATTTAATAGACAATTGAACACACAATGGAATAAAATTAATTTACAGTAGCAAAATTATTATAAATGTATATATTTTATCTAGCACCAGAAACACTTTTATTTGCTTTGATTCCATTCCATCATCAAAAAAATGTCCTGACGCCCTACTTCGTGGCAGGCTCTGTTTTACACATTTCAGTAGTGAACAGAGCAGACAAACACCCTGCCTGACCCCTGTCAAGCTTTTATTCTGTTGTGAGAACTTCAGACAACAAGTGAGAGAAAAAGAGTAAATGTGCTTTACAGAACAGAAAAAGCAGAGAAGAGGACGAGAGCATGGTGTTCAGGGAAAATCTTGTTGAAAATGTGAAATTTTAAGGCATTATCTAGAGAGATCAGGAAGTCTTACAGCCATATGGCGTGGGGAGTCAGCAAAGACCTCGGGGCAGCAGTACCTCCTGGCACGTTCAAGGAACAGTAAGTAGTTGGGTATAGCCAGAGTGAGTAGAGAGCAGTGGAGAGGTTAAGGAAATAGAACAGAGGATGAGAATCAAATCATGCAGGCTTCTAGGAAGACCTGCAGTTCACTTAAAGAACTGGCTGAAGTTGCTATCATTTACTTAAAACCCAAATAACAAGACAAAGTCAAAATAAATCAAGAAAAGGAATAAAACTGAAAACCATAAAAGACAGGTAAGGGAAGGTTAGGACTGATAAAGAAATGAGGTAGAGAAAAAGGTAAGGGTGATATGGAAAGAGAAGAAATAAAGTAGTCATTCCTCCCTCTCTTTCATACACACATGCGCGCGCGCGCGCACACACACACACACACACACACACACACTTGTGATCACTCTTCTGGACTACAGGCTGAAAGCAGGACAAGCCTCCTGAACTCCCTGGTGCGGGCTTACCAGCGACAGTCCTCTTTAGAGCACAGCCCATTCCTAGCAGCAGACAGGAGAACCCAGGAGAAGAGGGACGGGCCAACATGGACGCTGTCAGCTCAGTCAGCAAAGACTCTCTGTGTAGTGCATAGCTCATAGCCTTACTTTGGAAGGGACTCATCTCTAAGGGTGCAGTGTGGGCCCACGTGTGCAGGACAGCAGAACCACTTTTGCCCACCCCCTCCCCCCTGCGAGAAGCCAATGTTCCCTCACTTTTTTGTTCCTCTCTTCATTAATCACACAGGCTTAACAGAAGAGCTCATATTCAGTTCATCCCGTATGGGCTCTACCCAGCGCCCTGCTACCTTGAATAGGGTGAGAAAATGTCTTCTCCAAACGTTGTCTCTAGCAGCAATGAGAGGCCAGGTTCAGAGCCTTTGATGAATGTCTCTTAGGGGCCTCCAGACACCGCTGGGCAAGACCGCACACAACACATGACTCCCTGTCAGCAGTGGACACGAGGTGGAGAGTCTACCATGGCTCTTCTCATCCAGCAAGTGAGTAAACGACAGAGATGCTGTGACCCAGAGGCCCCAAGAGAACTCTAGCAACCTGGAGAAAAGATGAGGGATGGAGGAGGAAGAAATAGCTCTTCAATGTGATCCCTCACTCATGCCTTTCTCCTGTGACCCTCCAGAGCCCCTGTCCACCTTACAATCCCCATCCTAATTCCAGTCTTTTTCCCAGTTTTATTTTTATTTATTTATTTTTTTTGAGGTAGGGTGTCCTGACCTGGAATTCACTATGGAGTCTCAGGCCTCCCGAGTGATCAGATTAAAGGTGCCACCACGACTGGCTCTTCTGAACTTTTATTGAGATTAAACCTATTCTGAGATAATTGTAGATTCATCCACAGTTGTAGGAAATGGTACACAGTGATTCCTTGTACAATTTTCCTGTGTTAACATCTTGCAAAACTGTACTACAATATGTTAATCAATGTGTGATGTTAATATAGGAAAGACACGTGTATTCCCATTTCAAGACAGTCTACCTTATCTGATATTAATTATCTAATTGTGCTTTGTTTTGATTACTATTTTCATGATTTATGTTCTAGCCTTTTACTTTTCAATCATTACATTTATTGTAGAATTTTACAGGAAGCATATATAGAATCATATCTTCTAATCTACTCTGTCAATTTCGGTCTTTTGTTTTGTTTTTGTTTAGTCCAGGTAGAGTCTCACTGTAGCCCAGGCTGACCTGGAACTCACTCTGTTGCCCCAGGCTGGGCTCAAATTCATGAAGAGCTTCCTACGTTTGCCTTCAGAGTACTGGCATTAAACACATATGCCACTATGTCCAGCAATTTCTGCCTTTTATTTGTAATGTTTATGTCATTAACCATAATGTGATATAGCTATACTAGAATTTTAATTCTTTTCTATTTGTTTCGGTGGTGGTGGTATTGTTACTGGTTTTCCTTGCCATTTAGAAAGGAAAGAAAATTTGAAGACTTCGAATTCTGTTTCACTTTATCTATCATGTTCTTGGATATATTACTTTCTAAAGCATTTCCAAAGGCATTCTAGGTTTCATAGCACATATACGTGTGACAATCTACAGTATCAGTCTACTGCCAGGTTGCTGGAAGTACAGAAAACTTACCTACCTACCTTTGCGCCCTCTGTCCTCCCTCGGTGAATATAATCACCAGACGCATTTTCTCTATATGCTTTAGGGATCACGCTAGACAGTGGGATCAGGCCTCAGTCCGCAGGCACAGCTTAGAACACTGGAAAGTAGGAACATTATTCGCATTTACTCATATTTTTGCATACTGTGCTTTTCCTTCTTCTCAGTTTTACAAACGTTCTTCATTTATCATTGCTTTTGTTTAGAGAACGTCTGCTAGACATTCTTACAGGAGTAGTCTGCTGGCAATAAATATGCATTTCTTTTGGATTTTTGAGATGGCGCCTTTGGTCTTGCTATGTAGCACTGGCTGATCTAGAACTCAGTGTGTAGACCAGGATGGCCTCAGGCTTTGGCCCTTCCCCACATTCAAGCGCCAAGATTATATGCGTGCATTACCATGCATAGTTATCTCACCTGTACCTGAGAATATCTTGATTTCCTCTTCACTTCTAAAGGAATTTTTTTTTTTTTTTTTTTTTTTTTTGGTTTTTCGAGGTGGGGTCTCACTCTAGTCCAGGCTGACTGGAATTCACTATGTAATCTTAGGATGGCCTTAAACTTTCAGTGACCCTTCTACCTCTGCCTGGGATTAAAGACTTGCGCCACCATGCCCGGGTTTCAAGGATATTTTTACTGGATATAGGAATCTGGATTTTTACCGTCAGAAGTTGAAAACTATGCTCCTTCTGGACGATGGGGTTTCTGATGAGAAATCTGGTTCTTGCCCCTAGCTAACAGGGACACAAACCCTCCACTGCCATGCCCCAGGGAGACTACAGACTTTATTACACAGAGTAGCAAACCTGACTCTCCAGTGGGGAGATGGCAATGCACCTCGTTACTAAACAAAGGAGCCCAGGTCCAGGCTTCCAGCACGCTGGTGGGAAAGGATGCAGATACCAGCCTAGTTACTCTTTCTCTCTCTCTCTCTCTGACACAACCCCAGGGAGGGACAAGATTTAGGGACACATCTTCACACCCCAGGGAGAATGTAAATCTAGGTGTGTACTTGGCTTTTGTTGGTCATGTGTAGAAGAAAGGACATGTGCACGTGGGGTTTGGCGGAGGCAGAGCAGTCATCACCAAGGAGCGTTTGATTTGCCCTGCTTGCCTCATTCTCTGCCTTGGGAGAGTAGACTCTGGTGAAGGCTTTCGTCCACACCCTAGGCACTTCCAGTTACTGGCATCTTTTTTTTTAATTATTATTTATTTTATTAGTTATGCTCATAATGTGAATAAATTCATGTTGGTGCCTCCAATAGCCTCCTCCCTGTCCTTCCTCCTATGAAGGGACCCTCCTCGTTGGGGAATGTGGGTCGTGCATTGTGGGGGTAGCCATCAGTTATGGGAAAGAGACAATGTCTCTGTGCATAATGACCCAAGTTGTGGCTCTAACAATCTTTCCGCCCCCTCTTCCGTGAATTTCCCTAAGCCATTTTGGGTTCATTTTAGGTCTACTTCAGTGATGAGGTCTTAGGAGCCTCTGTATCTTTGGATCTCTGGTTTAGTAGAAGTTGAGTGTTCTCTGTGTCTATCTCCTTCAGCCTTGTGCTGGTGTCAAGTTCACCAAGAAAGCTGCACTCTTGCCCATTTCCCCCATACTCTCTGGTTTCACCTGGGGCCCTGGTGAGATGCTATAGGCTGATCCTCCCCTCAGGTTTGGCGTCCATCTGAAAAACAGAAGCAAACTCTCCAAAGGAGAGAGAAGTTAGCACCGGATAGATGGGATTGCCATTATTATTTTAGAGAGAATTTTATATGCGTAGGCCCTCTTATAGCCCACGATTGGTGGGAGCTTGATATTGGAGAACAGGCTCATTTTTTGGATATGGTTTTGACTTGTTTCCCAGTTCCAGCTATGAGTTCCATTCCACTGAGTGGATCTATTAGCCAAGTCAAGAGCAGTTGGTTACTCACCATGGCTTTGTGCCACTATTGTACTTATTTGAGCATCAGGTCAGGTTGTTTATTGCTGAGTAGCTTAGACTGTGAGTTGTTTGGACAGAGGTCGGTCATTTGCCCCCAGTCTCTTGTGTAGCACCTTCTGGCACTAGACATCCTGTCTGTGGACTGACTCTCTTCCAGATTCCAGCCAGGTCTCTCCATGTTCCGTCCCAACAGCATATGGTGTCGTTGGCAAGTTACTGGCATCTTTATCTCCAGATCTGTGGGTAAGAAACTGAGGAACAGGGAGGTGGCCTAATCCTACCATCCTAGGTTTTGGAAGGCTTAGGCAGAAGGATCATGACAGAACTCACAGCTAGAATGCTCTTTAGGTCTTGAGGTTCCTAGCTCGCCTCCTTCCCTCCATCCATAAAAATATCCTTGTGTTTGTTTTATGTAGAGCATCTAGGGCTTTTAATTGTACAGAAAACTATATCTACTCATCTATCTGTAAGTCCCCACTGGATTTATGAAATGCTGTTATAACCAGGATTCTTATCCCAGTCTGTTATCTTTGTAGACAGTTTGTGATGTTGCTTATACAATGTCATTTTCATTTTTTGCAGAACTCTTGTGAAACCTCACTGCCTCTAGAATAACCTACAAGTGTTATCTTCCAGGTGCTTACAGTCTTTGCTACCTAACGCCAAGCCTCTTCTTCCGTCTCTTCCCCCTGATTCCAGGCCCTGTACTCTGTGAAATGGGCTCCCTCCTCTCTAGTATTACTTGGAAACTCTGTGCTTGCTTGCTGCCTCATTTTCCTTGTGTAATTCCCTACGTGGCCTCCCCAACATTTCAATTCTTCCCTCACATCTCAGGACTACTCAGAAACCATAGCCTCTCTTTTCTAGTTCTTTTTAAACTCTCATGATGTATATCGATCTGTGGCAGTTCTCTGGTGTGATCTCCATACCACCTGTGTAGAAGTTCCTTGTGAACGGTGAGCTGACCTCTACTTACAGCCTGAGCTCCTAGAGAGATGAAGCCCTGAGCGAAACTTTTTGACCTGCTCACAAGGCTCTGGAGCAGAGTGTGGCTTAAAATATGTGCAGAAAATATCTGAAGAATGAACTCAAATAATTCCCATATGATAATTCAATCAAGAAGTCTCTTTGACTTCCTGGTTGCAGGAATCTAAGGAACAATTTTCGAGGACTGGCATTGCTGAAATGGAGATTGACTTAGCATTTACAGAAAGGTAGAACCAGTGGAAAGTAAAGCACTGCTCATAGCAGCAAGCCAGGCATTATGGGAAAGATATTCTTTGACTTTCAAAGCTGTGAAGACTCAGAAAAGTACAAGCTCATTATGTAGAGATGGTATATAGCCAGACAACAAGAAAACTACTGATTATAAAATAATACGCATTCCTACCATTCAAACTAGCAGTTCAAATTCTCCTGAGAAGTGGCATACTAAATGGAGATATATTAAAGAAATAGAACCTCCATGGACTCCCAGCTCAGCAGGTATCAGGATCTAACAAGATCATTAAGTTTGGCACTGCATAAAGACATCCAACCTAGGCATGATGATTCCACCCTTATACAGCAGGAGAAAGTGTAGTGGCCAGGCAAGGGGGCAGAGGTGGGGATTGAAAGAGTTAGGGGCAAGGCAAAAGTGCTCTGCTCTGAGTGTGCTAAGAGTGACCTCTTGGTGAGTCTACTGACCCTTTCAAACTGAGTCTCTTTTCTCACTGCTGTATCAGCCCCCATATACTTATCTATGGTCTACCAGTCTAAGCGATCCATTCTAAGTACAAGTGCCAAGGTGATCTCCTTAAAACTACATTGTGATTTTTCCACCAATACTTTCACTCTTTGTCTCACAGTAATAATGCCCACACGCCTTCATCAGACCTTCAAAGCCTTCAGCCTGGCATTACTTGGCCTCCCCTCATCCAGGTTATACCCAAAGTATGATGGAAAGAACTCAGAATATAAAGCCGACCTGAGGTCAAATGTAGCTTCCTCTTTGTAACAGCTTCATGATGTTGGCTCCCTATTTAACCTTGAGGAGACTCAGTCTCCTTTAAAAAGGCTTAAAAATAACAATAACTCAAAGGGCTGATGTGAAGAGTAAATGAGGTGGAGAGTAAATTATATAGCACATAATAGGTGCTCGATAGATAGCAGCTATTTTTACTCTGCTGGAGCACATTGAACAATTTCTCTATTCCCAAACCATCACTGAGTCTTCCTAGCTCAATGACCCTAGCAAGAGTGCCCAATGCCCTTGCAGCAGCGAAATGGAGAGGGGGCCAGCAGAAGATGAAGCACGGGCTGAGGGAGCATCCATACAAGGTAAGCTACCACTTATAGGAAGACATTCTCTTCCGGATGGAGCTCCACAATAGACTGTAGAAGGCACAGGTCAGGGAGAAAGTGGCCAGGGAGGGGCTGGCAGTTTCAGCCTGCAATTTTCTTCCCTGAGCATCACAACAAGCCCAGACTTGTGTTTCCCCAGCTAAGAAGAACATCTCTTCCCATTTGCATCTCTTCATGTGGATGAACTATCTGTGCTTCTTTAATAGAGAAACAGCATTCTAATGCTAGGCCCAGCAGGGGGGAGAGGTTGGTGGGGGTCAGTTCACCTTGGATTTAATATGAACTGTATTCACTACAGCTTGCACAGCTAACACACCATTATGTATGCGTGTTTTTATAAGGGGCTATAGAAAATAGTGCCAGGAGACCCACTTCATAAGTACGTTTATTATTATCTCCACTGTTCAAGCCATGCAAAATAAATGCCTGGCATTTCCAGAAATTGCTATTGATTCAGCAGCAGATTTTACAAGGCCAATCAATAACAGTTTCCTCCTGCCCCCTCCCCCAGTGTATATTTATTTGTGATCAAGCTTTCTAGTGTGCTTTCTAGTGCTTATAATGAATAAATGGCATTGAATAAATGGATGAATTTATCGTTTTCCAGGAAAAAAGAGAGGGTAAAATCATACTCTTAAAAATATCTCCCTTCTGGGTGTAGAGGCGCATGCCTTTAATCCCAGTATTCATAAGGCAGAGGTAGGAGGATCTCTATGAGATTGAGGCCGGTCTGAGACAACATAATGAATTCCAGGTCAGTCCTGGCTAGAGTGAGAAAAACAAACAAACAAAAAATCTCCCTGCCAAGTACAAAAGCAAATATGTACCCATATATGTGTATACATATGAGTGTATAAGAAAAATATGCAGGGATGGATGGATAGGAGATGGACAGATAGATAGATAGATAGATAGATAGATAGATAGATAGATAGATAGATGATAGATAAAATAGACATATAGATGTTGAAATAGAGATAAGGACACTTAGAGAGGGACCAAATTCAAGCATTTCTGCCAGGGTACAACACTTGGCTCATAAGTCACAATGTGTGATCTTTTATCCTCTGCACCAAAGTCATACTACCATCGATTTGGATCCCACAAAGCCATGTAGTCCCTTTCAGTATGACTTCTACTATTATACCTTTGTATATTGTAATGGTACCCACTGTCTAACAGAGGCTCAGAGTAGAATAGAACTTCAAAGGCCACCAGCCCAACCCTGTTGAAAGCTCAAAAAGAACATGTATATCCAAATTCGGATCTCCTGCCTCAGTATTCAAAATGTTCCCTTGCTGTCACCAGAGAAAATAACCCCTAGTAAGCCATTGTAACGAAAAGTTTCACTGTGTCAGATAGGTAATGTAGGACAGTTTTCCTGCAACTCACTGACAGACAGTAAGGCACTATTCCCTGGCCTTTAGGGTAGGAGTAGAGAGAGGCTGGTCTTCCTTCCCTCTTAGCCCCTACATACTAATGACAGGACATGGCCCTGGTCCACTATGAGAGCAAGATGGACGTCACTGGCCAATAAATGAAAGTGGGAGTGTGTGAGAGTTACTCCATCTTGAGCTGCTAGTCATAAGTCTGTGAAGAACAATGTTTTCCTTGTTATGTGTTGAATTGTGTCACCTTAAAGAATGTGTTGAAGTTCTCACCCTAATAGGACCTCAGAGTCTGACTTTATTTGGAGATAAGGTCTTTACCAAGCTGATCAAGTTAAAATGAAGTCACTGGAGTGCACTTTTGTCCAGTATGTGTGGCATCCTTATAAAAAGGAGCAATCTGGACGCCACGAAGCCCACACAGGAAGAAAGCAATATGAAGATAAAGGCTGAGATCAAGGTGTTTCTTCTCAAAGGAAAAAATGCCTAAGATGGCTGTCAAATCTCCATAACTTAGGAAACGAGTCTGGAACAGGTTGTTCCTCACCATCCTCAGAAGGACCAACAGTGCTGAACATAGACTTCTAACCCCAGAATTATGAAACAATAAAGTTTTGTTATTTAAACTACCCAGTCTATGATACTTCATAACAACCACTCTAGCTAACTAATACAGCCTCTGTAATCAGCAAGGAGTGTTCAGGGGGACCTGGGCTAAAGAATCTGGAGCACTTAAGGTCAGAAATATGTTAGAACTAGGGATGGAGAGATGACTCAGACTAAAGGTGCTTGCCTGCAAAGCCTGATGGGTTGGGTTCAGTTCTCCAGTATCCATGTAAAGCCAGATGCACAAAGTGGCACACGTGTCTAAAGTTCATTTGCAGTGGCACTCTCTCTCTCTACTGTCTCTCTAAAATAAATGAATAAAAATATTTTTTTTAAATGTTATTACTAGGGCTGGAGAGATGGCTTTTAGCGGTTAAGGCGCCTGCCTCCTAAGCCTAAGAACACTGGTTCCAATCTCCAGCGGTTCCAATCTCCAGGTCCCACGTTTAGCCAGATGCAAAGTGACGCAAGGGTGCAATGCCGCACTTGACCACAAAGGGGTGCACGCATCTGGATTTCGTTCTCAGCAGCTGAGAGGCTGCTGGCACACCCATCTATCTGTCTTTCTCTCCCTCTCTCTCCCAAAAAAAAAAAAAATGTTATTAGTAGACTTGAAGCTTAGAAACCACCTTTGATAATCCTACCCCTACCATCCATCAAATCTTGCATTCCAGAGAGGCTCTAGACCAATGGAGATCATCAGGTTGAGTCAAATAAGTCTCACAAAGACGAGTATTGTGTGTTTTCTCTCATAGGTAGGGTCTAGGAAAAAAAACAAGAAAAACCTGAAACTTAAAAAAGGATACAAAGAACTAATGAAAGGGATAGAGAAGGAGAGCAGGAAAGGACTGGGGAAAAGGGAGGGGCAGGGGATAAGAAAGCACAACAGAAAGGGCGAAAATGACCAAAGTACAATATACGCAAAGAAATGTCTGTCATAATGAAATTCATTGTACAACTAATACATGGTAATAATAAAAACGAGGGGGCATAGATACATACAGAGGACATACGGAGGCAAAACAAAACTTCTATTTTCCTCTGTGAGGAAAGTACAAAATTGACAAAAGTATATAAAACCAGTTGTCTACGTAGCAAAATGGAAGTAATGGTACAATATGTTCTATGATAGGGTGAAGTTCACATCTTTTCCAGCAACGTAGACTATAAAAGTAAAGAAAATCTATGAGTGCCCTGGCATCAGAAATGCTCTCGGTTCATAGATCTATTTCACATCTCTGTTTATCTTCCTGGATCCGCAAGAAGACTATATTTCCCATTTTCCCTTGCACGCAGCATAGACCATGTGACTAGTCCTAGCCAATATAGATACACATTGGAGTGACATCAGTTGAAGCACAGAAAAGTGCCTTGAGTCTTTGCGTTTCCTGTCGTGGAGACCATAGAAGCTATACGTTGAGACAGTGGAGCTGCGAGTGCAGTAGACTGTGCTTTAGTCACTAGCTGAAGGTGAGCTGCTTCGGAGAACCATGGAGCTCTCCATGAAACTGGTGTAGGGAAAGACACACAGACAGTCTAACCTGACCCTCAAGCCTAGTTCAATAGGATGATGATTCCATGCTCCAGGGAGCCATATTTGATAGGTATAACATTCAAAAACCAAGAACATGTTTGGAGAACAGTAACCTGGAATGTCTTATATTCTTGGTTGCTTAGTTACCAGTCACTGATGGAGCATCTCATCATGACCTATGTCCCCACAAAGACTCAGACTCAGGTTGCAGAGATGGCATGATGGTTAGGGTGCTTGCCAGCAAAGCCAAAGGACCCAGGTTTGATTCCCCAGGACCCACATAAGCCAGATGTACAAGGTGGTACATGCATCTGGAATTGGTTTGCACTGGCTGGAGGCCCTGGCATGCCCAGTCTCTCTCTCTTAAATAAATTAAATTTTAAAAAAATGACTCAGGCTCTGAGCCCCAAGATAAAGGGCATGTCTTGTCAAATATATATATATATATATATATATTTGCAGAAATTGAGAGACAGAGAGAGAGAACATGGGCTTGGCAGGTCCTCTTGAGACTTTTGTGTCTGGCTTTACATGAGTACTGGGGGATCTAACCCAGACCAGCAGGCATTGCAAACAAACACCTTTAACCACTGAGCAATCTCCCCAGGCCAATGGGCATGTCTTTTTAACTAGAGTCTAGGGACAACTTGGATCCTTACTGAAAAAACATGCTCTTTCTATTTTTGGGGTATAACTATTATGTTCCTTTAGGCCATGTAAAATCAAACCTTCTTACCTCAGCATCTGGAATTCTGAAGTAACAACCAGCAAGTACAAACTCCCAACCTTCTCCAGGCTGATGCTATAATCAAAAGGGATTTCTTTCCATAAATCTTGATAATCAAGCTATCACTAAGAAGTCAAATGACAATAGAATATAAGCCAATGCATTGTCCTATTTATTTTGTTGTGTTAGGATTTTATGATATTAAAAAGTATCTCAAATCAATGGAATTCCACCCGGGGCCTTCCATTCTTCCAGTTATAGAAAGATTTACATCACAGTAATATTTTGTTGCATTGGGACTTAATCTCTCCACTGTGTTGCTAAGTGCCTGAGTATGAATGTGGGAAATAGCTTCTATCACTGTAACCTTTAGAAAATATGTCAGTGCAAGGCAGACAAATAGATTGTGATTGCATCGACAGCACTTTTCATAAGCTAATGGTCTGTCTAACTTATTCCTGATGACTGTCCCCCATAGAGCCTTATAAGAGATTGCCAAGGAGTTTGTTGAAATTGGCAAATTAATACACTGGGCTTGTTTGACTTCCAGTTTCTATGAAGGACTGTGAGGTGTTTTACCAATACATGAATGTGCTTAGAACACCTAATGGGGCATTAGCTAAGGCAAATAAGTGATTCAGTTGAGAACTGTAATGCTAAAACAGACAAAATCTACTCTCCTCCCTTTAATACTGAAGTCCTTTGATGTTTTACATGGAAATTTGTAAATATGTGTATGCGATGAAGTTTCTGAGTCCTCGAATTCTCTTTTGATCATTAGTACTATGGCAGGAGAAATAACATAAAAATTTTCCTTGGAGGACTAAAGCAATTAAATCAACATAAAGGGCTAAAACTGCAAAAACAATAACCATGTGTAATAAACTGTATTTAAATTAGAATGTCTGATATTGGTGTGGCTAGGAAATATTTTCGTGCAATCATTGCAAAAGTGTAAATTGAGGCAATTCTTTCTGAAAAAAATTGGCAGATATTATTAAAAAGTTTTTTTAAATAGGCATATCTTTTGATCCAGACCAAAGAATTTTACCTCTAGGAATTTATTTTAAGAAAATAATACCGAGTTTGTGGAAAGATTTGTTTATAAGGATGCTTATTGTGACATTATAATAGCAGCAACTGAAAACAAGACAAATAGCCCATAAACAGAAATTAGCTCTCTTCCACACAGCATTGTTAGAGTCATCAAAATTGTGTTATTAAAGAATTATTAATGAGAGAAAATATTCATAAGATGCTATCAAGTTTAAAAAGCAAGTTTCACGTCAATATTTGTTGATATCATTTCTGTGAACACTATGCAACATAGATTAAAGACAAGGTTGAAACTTTGGACTTCATTTCCATTTTCAGTCTCTTTTGATTTTTCCTAAGTGTTTCTCAGTAAGCATATAATAGAGTTAGTGTAGAAAACTTTGAAATAATATTTAATTGCATATGTTAAAGATGCTGATTCCCTGGTGTACAGCTGTTACTAGGAAATCAGTTGTATATCACTGGCTCAAACTGAAATGCTAATTAAATCCAACATTTTTTGAAATTTCTAAGTATTATAGAATCAGTTATGCTCCATTTGTAAGCAAGCTTGAAAACTAATGGACAATTCCATAATTTGCTCAAATGTTAAACTCGGCTCTATTTGAAATAAGGAGATGTGTGGAACTGCTAAAGCTTAGAGGGGAGTATTAATAGTAACACCACCCAAGATCATTTGATGTGGAGTCGGGACAACTACATCAAGTTCCAACTTCCACATCATTAGCAAGGGACTTGAGCCAGTCTTTTAGTCATTCCCAGTCTATAGCTTTATACTGGTAGTATATTGGTACATAGATATTTTAAAAAATAAATTTCGGGCTGAAGAGATGGCTTAGCCATTAAGAAGTTTGCCTGCAAGGCCTATGGACCCATGTTTGATTCCCCAGTACCTACATAAAGCCAGATGCACAGGGTGGTGCATGTGTCTGGAGTTTGCCATGGCTTGAGGCCATGGCACTCCCATTCTCTCTCTCTCTCTCTTAAAGAAGTAAATAACTAAATAAATAAATAAATGTATAAATAAAATATTTTAAAATAAAAAACTCTGTAGAGCTAGGTGTGGTTCTTTATTCCTTTTAATTCCAGATTTGGTGGAGGGGGTTGGCTAAGGTAGGAGGATTGTTATAAGTTTGAGGCCCACATGGGCTACAGAGTGAAACACTGCTTTAAAAACCAAACAAAAAATAAGTGATGTACATTCACACACACACACACACACACACACACACACACACACACACACACATAAAAGGCCAATGTGTATTTATCTGAAATAACACCAAGGGCACATGTTATATATTATATAGCTTTGAGTCATCTCTAGTCTAGAACTGCAATCATCTATGTTGTTTAGAACAAGACAAGCTTATTTTCTTTTCCTTTTTCTGCATCTTTGATGTGTGTGTGAAATAAAACACACTCATGCACCAAGCAAACATCTCACAAATGTGTAGCTTAAGAAATTTCTGCAAAGTGCACCTCTGAGTCAGTCCTATTCAAACAGTAGAACGCAGCCCGAAGTCCGGAGGCACTCGCAGGTTCCGTCCCAATCACACCTCCTTTCTCTGGTTGGTGTTGACATTGTCCTGGTGTCATTTCTATCATTCCCTTGATTTGATTTATTGTTTTACCACCTTATGCATGCATTTCTGAACATTATAGTTTGTGTTAAGTTTTGAACTTCATATAAATATAATCATATAGGAAAAAAATCTGTCATAATGGATGTGAAAAACATTTTACAAAGTGTAAATTGCACATGAGGAAATAGCATTATGATCAGCTATCTTATTGTGCGGGGTGCAGGCACTGCATTTCAACCTCAAGTTATTTTTAGTTGTGTCTAGGCCATCTCGCCTTTCCAGATGGTCAGCACAAGCTCACATTCAGGCTTCCATTGGAGCTCTATTTGTGACATCTTATGCCACCTGGATGGAAAAGTACTCACCCGAGGCAGAGGGGGTCCATAAATACCTGCTTTGTTCATAAATTAGCAGGCTTTCCTTTATTGAGTGAGTTCCCCGGCTATTATCGAGGCTCTAAGGTCACATCTGGTTAATCGTTGGCTAGAAATCAATACACACAGAGCGATGGTTTCTGATAAAAGTGTGTCATAAGCAAGTTCAAGTTCAAGTGACTGCCCGTCTTTTTGCTCTTAGATGCTAAAAAGAAGGTGCTGATCACTCTCCTATTGGAAAAATAATAACAACCCCCCATACTAATAGCTAAATCAAGAACTGCTCCTTTTCTTTTCTTTTTTTTTTTTTTTTTAAAGCAATTCATTGTGGTCTCAGGCTCAGCCATTCAAAGAACACTCGGATTTTTTCTTCTTAATTCTAAATGTATCAACCTATTTTCTGATGTCACAAGTCCTCACAGTTGTAGGAACCTTTTGGCCCACTTCTGGAACAATCTTGTTGCTCTTTGATGTTAGCGCTACCCTGGTGAACTGATCCGTGGGGCTCCCAGTGCCCAAGGCTCAGTATCGCTGTGGGTTTTCCCAGTTGGCACTTGGCCAGTGCTTACCATTCCTCCTGTGCAACCACCCATGCATGTATACATGGGTGTGTGTGTGTGTGTGTGTGTGTGTGTGTGTGTGTGTGTGAATGGGTGGGTGTGTTCAAGCATGAGTTAGCATAATGTCTAGCTCATTCCACAGGCAGAATGCAGCAGTCATAGTAAGAATGCCTTTCATGTAGTAAATGAGTTAATAAATGAGCAAGTGATCAATGCCTCACCTGGCTCTGTATCCCAACATTCCTCCACTTCTCATAGCTGAGGCCACCCAAAGTCCACCTCCAGGCACAACATTGCTAGGAGTAAATACACAATTCAATTAGGTAGAATTTCAGACTATAGTCCAGATTCTCACGAGATTCAGAATCCTGTGTTCTTGGCTTATCTTCCCCGGAGACAGTTCAAATTTGTTTCTCTGGCTTGTTCCTCTTCTGTAATATGCTTTATGTGCTCCACCTGGACTATCTGAACACTTGCTACCCACCCTGAGGCTCTTGCTGACTATTTCCACTCCAATACATAGTAGACACACCCCTCTTTAATCCCAGTAGCTAGGAGCCTGCTTCCCAACTTCCTCTGATGTTTGCATCCTGCCCAAATCAAGGTGTGACTTTCTCTGTCACTAGAAGATTTTCTGCTGGACTACTACCTTTCCCTGATCTTTCATGATTCTGACCATCAGCCACCTTCACCATACTGTCCACACACCTTGTAATGATGGGCCTCTCTAATCTTCATTTCCATACTCCTTCTGATCAGCCCTCCTCATTGTCTACAGAAAGGCCTTTCAATTTCTAAGGTAAAGATAGCCATCAGGAGCTGGGGAGATGGCTCAGTCAGTAAAGTGCTTGCCATGCAAGCATGAGGACCTGAGTTCAGATCCTCAGCACCCATGAAAATATGCCAAGTGTGGTAAGGTGCACGAGCAACTTAGTGAAATTTGGGTTCAGTGACTCTGCCTCAAAAAATAAACTGGCATGGGCTTGAGAGATGGCTTAGTGGTTAAGGAACTTGCCTGCAAAGCCAAAGGACCTATTTTCACTTCCCTAGGACCTATGTAAGCCAGATGCACAAAGTGGTGCATGCATCTGGAGTTCATTTCCAGCAGCTGGAGGCCTTGCTAAACCCATTCTCTCTGTTTCTCTCTCTCTCTCTCTCTCTCTCTCTCTCTCTCTCTGCCTCTTTCAAATAAATAAATAAATAAAGGGAGGGGCCTGGAGAGATGGCTTAGTGGTTAAGCACTTGCCTGTGAAGCCTGAGGACCCTGGTTCAAGGCTCGATTCCCCAGGACCCACGTAAGCCAGATGCACAAGGTGGCACATGCATCTGGAGTTTCTTTGCAGTGGCTGGAGGCCCTGGTGCACCCATTCTCTATCTGCCTCTTTCTCTGTCTGTCTGTTGCTCTCAAATAAATAAAATTTTTTTAAAGCTTTGAAAAAAAGGAAAGGTGGCAGTCTTAGGACACAGAAATCAAGAGAGAACTAAGATGGAAGAGTCTTCCTTGCCAAATAGCTGCCACAGTGCTGGAGGGGAGAAAAGTCATTCTGAACAAGCAGTGAATTCTTTGAGCTATAAAAATCATCCAGCCAGGCAAGATGTACCCACTGGTGCAATAGTGACACAAAAGTTATTGGGGGGAGGGTAATCAACTGCTCTCTGATTGGATAAGAGGATCTTCTCAGTGGGAAGGAATTCACATTTGGTACTGAGAACTGAGTCAAAAACCTATGGCTTGGAAGGTCATAGACCCCAGAGGAAAGCTTTCATTGTCCTTTGGCTAAAGAGATGCTAGGCACATCAAAAAGCCTTCCAAGTGTACATGTCTAAGGCCTTTGATTAATGCTGATTTCACTTTTGGTTTAGAGATTCTTCTTGTGACAGATGATGGCAAATACCATTGAGACCCAAGATTCACCAAAATGCCAAGAAGAGAAGTCATCTCTATCACAACCAGCAGGGCTCAGGGAACATTGCGGAGGTAGTGGAGGAAATGAATGCTATTCTCACTGCCAGCCAGAGAACTGTCGCTATGGAGATGGTGATAGACACTGAAAAGACTCAAAATTCATTAAAGTAGAAAATAAGAGACTGCTGATAGCTCAACACCAAAGGAGATTTCTACCACACCCTCAAGGCTCAGGGAACATTGCAAAAGAGGGGACATAAAGAATGTAAAAGCCTCAAAGTGTGTAAGCATTCTTTGGGGGTACTGTCCTCCCAATATGAACGGACTGGTGCACTCATGCGCCCACAATACCCACAAGACCAGAAGGGTTCTGCGCTCACTCATATTGTGACATGGGGAATGGTGGAGGAGAAAATTAATAAATAACAAAACACAGGAAGGACTACCTTGAAAGGTGAGGGTCCTCAGGGCATGAGGGTTGGGGGAGAGGGGACAAAAGAAGGAACACAACCAAACATTAAAGTCCTCAATAAAAAAGGGTAAGCTGGAGAGTGATTGAAGATGACACCTAATGTTGACCTTTGGCCTCCATACATATATATGCATAGGTACATGCACACCCACACACATGAGTATGTACATGTATAACACATTCAAGCATCCCACACAGAGAGAAAGAAAGAGAGAGAAGAGAGAGAGAGCAATAAACATTAAAAGGAGACTTTCAAATAAGGAATAAGACAGACATGCCATAATCATGAATTGGGATACTCATCATGTTAAGATGGTAATTATCTGTCTGTTTTGTTTTGTTTTGTTTTACAATAGGGTCACACTGTGTCACACATACTGGCCTTGAGCTCACTATATACCCAAGGCTGGCTCAAATTTGTAATCCTCTTGCCTCTGCCTCCTGACTGCTGGGATTATAGGCATGAGTCACTTCACAGTACACTGTGAAATCAGGAAAGGAGAATCCTCCAGCTTTGTTACTTTTTAATTTTGTTTTTATTTTTCTAGTTCTTTTGCCTTCATATATAAACTTTAGAATCAGCTTCTTTATGTATAAAATTATAGGGGATTTTTGTCAGAAATTCCATAATTGCCTATATGTCAATTTATAAAGAATTGCCATTGGGTATGGTTGCTTTCAAAGCCTGACAGCCTAGGTTTGATTCCCCAATATCCATGTAAAGCCACATGCACAAGGTAGCCCATACATCTAGAGTTCATTTACAGTGGCAGGATGCTCTGGAATGCCCATTCTTTCTCTCTCTCTCTCTCTCTCTCTCTCTCTCTCTCTCTCTCGCGCGCGCCTTGCAAATAAACAAATAAAATTTGTTTTTAGAAGAATTACCACTGGGACTGGACAGATGTCTTGGTGAAACACTTAAATAGAGCATAAGTATGAGGTTTGAGTTTGGAGCACCAGTTCCCATGTAAAATGCTGGGCATGGTGATGTGTGCCTGTAATCCCAGTGCTAGAAAGGCAGAGAGAAGAGGATTCCCGGGGCATGCAGACTGGCTTATCTAGCCCAACTGGGGAGCTCTGAGTTCAATGAGATGACCCTGTCTCAAAATAAGGTGGGGAGTGATAAAGACCACAGAAGTCAAGATCTACCCTCTACATGCACATGTGTGTCCACATACACATGGATACACAACATGAAGGCACACCACACATGTGTGTGTGTGTCACATACACATGGATGCACACACATGAAGGCACACCACAGTGTACTATGAAGTAAATAGAGGGCATGGTATGGTATGCTAAATGGATATCACTGACAGAGAGCCAGTTGATTTTTTTAAATGGAACACAAAAGCAATTTAATTTCTTTTCAAAAAGGTAGGTTGAAGTAATTGATATCTTCATGCAAATATATAAACCACTTCAACCTAAGCTTCATTTACTCCAAATAGATGTTTGATTTAAATACAAAATGCACAGTTATAGAACTTTTAGAAGAACATTTTGGAGAAAACTCCACAACCTAGGGTTTAGCCAATATTTCTTAGATATGAAACTAAAACCACAATATATACAAGAAAAATAGTAAATTGATTGAATTTCATCTAAATTAAAATGCTTTTTATGAAGTATATGATAAGAAGAAAAAATAAGGAGAATATTACAAGTCACATATCTCGCAAAGGATTTCTGTATAGAATATACCGAGAACTTTTGCAACTCAATGTTGAGAAAACATACGTTCCAGTTTTTCAGAATGTACAAAGGACATGAATAAACACGTGGCCCTAGAGGACATATAGGTGGCAAAGGAGAACGTGAAGAACAGTCAACAGCAGCCACTAGGTAAAGCACAAGCACACATGACATTCCCATTCAAATAGCTAAAATAAAACCATTTTCAAAAGGTGACAGTAGTAAGTGCTGAGAAGGATGTCAAATAACCTGTACTCTCTCTTGTGGGTTGCTGGTAGGAAAGAAAGAGGCAATAAAACTCTGTAGCAGAGTTTGATAGGTTTGTATAAGATACATACTTTGACCCAGCAAACTATATGTTCACATAAAACTCTATTTATAATACACTCACAATGCAAACAAATTTTCTGCAAGAGGAGAATGAATGAATAACTGAGGCTGGGGAATGTAGCTGCAGTAGAGGACTTGGCTAGCATATCCAAGGTCCTTGGTTCAATATCCCATACTGGAAGAAAGCAATAATGACACAACCACATAATAGAACACTACTTAACAACAATTAAGAAAACTATCATTACACATAACTCAAAAGAATTTTTGCTGAAGGAAGTTGGCTTTTAAAACTTACATACTATATGATCCCATGTATAAGACATTAGAAGAATATTTCAGAGAAAACTGCACAATCTAGGGTTAGACAAAGATTTCTTAGGGATACAACAAAAGCACAATACACAAAAGAAAAACAAAGAAAAAGAAAAACATTCTGGACAGGGCAAAGCTATAGAAACAGAGAACACGTTCATGGCCAGGACAGGCTAGTAGTAGAAAGAGGGTGTGATTCCTACTAGCAGCACAAGGTTTATTTGCAGTGACTGGACTATCTGGTCTTATTGTTGTGGTGGTTTCACAAATCTGCGTAGCTAAAGCTCATAAAACTCTACCGCATATAATTCTTAAATAAGATCAATATGTTGGTACAATCCACATGAATCTTCTTTTATATGGATACATATTATAAATCTTTCTGTATTACATAATAATATGTAACCCATTTTAATTTACAATGTTGTAAGTAGCTTTCCATGTAATTAAATATGCATCTACATATCAAATTGTGTGGTTAGCCTTGGCTCTATTGGGGGGTATAGGTATATATGATACATATCATATCAAGAGTCCCATGTTATTGGACATTTAAGTTGTTTCTGATTTTTGAGTATTAGACATGATGTGAGAATTGCTCTTATAGTTAATTATCTACACAAATTCTTAAACTCTTAAAAAATTTAGAAGTGGGGTGGGCTAAATGAGTTTCAAGGTTTTTGTTTGTGTTTGTTTTGTCTTTCCCTTGCCAACATCTCTCCTGATCTGTTTTAAAATGATATTAATAAACTGTATATATATATATATATATATATATATATATATATATATATATCCCATAATATGCCTTAATCAAATAGTTCAACATTTCAACATTCAACATTCAGCTTGTTTCTACAAGGGTATGATGTTAAAGGTCGTTGATATATTTGTCCAGTGTCCTTCAGAAAAAATGGTGCCCAGACCCCATTCCTAGAAAGTGGTCTCCAAGGAGACCATGGTCTCCTTGCTCACATTCTGCTTTCATATTATACGAACATGTGGAATGAGACCCTGGAAACCCTTCTATATCAATGCATGTGAAATCATCTTCCAACAACACAATAACCTTCAGAGTCTACCACCACTTTGAACATCCACGGCAGTGCTTAGTATTTGCATTTGTTCGTTGTAAGAATGACAAATAACTTAGATATACCTTTGGGAATAAATTTTTCTATTTAAAGCTAGACTCTTTTGAGATACTGATCTTTTCAAGCGATAATCATTAACTCAACACTAAAGCACTGGTCCCTAAATATTTTTTAAATTATTGATTTTTAAAAATATTTTCTTTGTTTATTTATATCTATAGAGAGAATGGGGCCAGGGCCTGTAGCTACTGCAAATGAACTCCAGACATGTGCCATCTTGTGCATCTGGCTTTACATAGGTAGGTATTGGGAAATAGAATCCAGGTCCTTAGGCTTTGCAGGCAAGCGCCTTACCCTCTAAGCAATTTCTCCAGCTCCCCACCTTCATATATTTTCATTAAGCTCTCACAATATGAGAATTTTTTTCATTCAGCATCAAGTTTTGTTAGAAGAAACTGAACATACATTTGTTGAGTATCTACTGCATGCCAGCAATCTTATATAAACAATTTACTTTAACATCTTTGTCATTCTCTTGTGTTTATTCTGTTCAAAAACAAACCTAGTAACCAGTGTAGTCTACTGGTGATATATATTGTTAAACTTCTGCTAGTACACCCAAACCCTGTTTTCACTCAAATCATCTTGTTCCACTAAACGGATTTGGAATTTTTACATTTGATTTTCAAAAATATATAAGAAGTGATGTTCAAAAAACTGTGTTCATAGCATTTATGGGTTTGTCAATATCTCTATTTTTCTAATAATGTGAAACCTGTTAGGATTCAGCCATATGTAACATTTTTGGTAATTTCTAAGCATTTGTGGGTGTGTTAGATTTCCAGCTCCCAGTAAATATTTGCTGAGTTATGTATGAAGCATCATTCTCTAGAGTAACATGACATATTGAGGTTGCTGTCTGAATGCTTTCTAAAGGTACGTTCTTTGTTACGTATAAAAAAGGGATGGCTGGACATCCCTTTAATCCCAGCACTTAGGAGGCAGAAGTAAAAGGATTTCTGTGAGTTCACAGCAACCCTAGGATTACAGAGTAAGTTCCAGGTAGGGCTGAGCGACAGTGAGACCCTACCTCAAAAAAAGAAAGAAAGAAAGAAAGAAAGAAAGAAAGAAAGAAAGAAAGAAAGAAAGAAAGAAAGAAAATGAATTGTAGCTGAAATATATTACACCCTAGCTTAATATAAGCAAAACATACTAGTCTAAACAATAAAGCTAACACCTCTTCCTTTTAATTAAGGGGCAATGTATATCTTCATCATTAAATTAATTACCATACATATTTGTGTGTGGGGGGGTGACACTGAGGCCTGTTCATTTGATGATTGCCATTATTTGACTGGCACAAGCCACCTAATCGACAGACCAAAGTAGTTGCCAAAAACAAAATGCTGAGAAACCAGCACTTGGGAGGCAGAGGTAGGAGGATTGCCATGAGTTTGAGGCCACCCTGAGATTACATAGTTAATTCCAGGTCAGCCTGGACCAGAGTGAAACCCTACCTCAAAAAAACCAAAAAAAAAAAAAATGCTGAGAAATACCTCAGTACTGCAACTTGAGTCCTCATTCATTGTCTCAGGAACCCTTCAGGTTTGTATATAAAATACACCTAGTTATGGTAAATTTAAAAATTACATTGAATATAATTAATATCATGAATTTCAATATGAGAATTTTTAAATTTATAACATTTTCTATCCCCTCTCCCAAAGACTGATCTTTCACCACATCATTCTGGGCATTTTGCAGATAACTGTTCTAAGGAAGGTTCGGCTCTGGGCAGTGGCTCACACAGCCCTGCCTGCAAAGTTTCACAGACAGCCAAGGGGGTGGGGTGGGGCAAGGCCATGAGAGTATCATAGGTATTAGAGTCATGAAAACAAGATAGGGAGAGGTTGCTTCCAAATGTGGAAAACCCTTAAAGTCTTTGGGGAAGAGGAAGCCTCTGGAGTAAGTCATGAAGTATAAAAAGAATTTTGTATTTTTCTACCCCAAGGAAACCCCTCTCTACCACTGTTCTAGTCTAACTTCAGCAATGTTACAGGATGTCAGGGTGGGGAGGCCTGTCGAGTGGAATTGAGTCTGTACACCTGCCATGTATGACTGTTGGTGGGTTTTTTTGTGTGTGTCTTTTTTCCTGTTTATTGAATGTATATATGTATATATTTTTTTTCCTCTTGACTTTAGGACATAGTGACACACATTTTAATCTTAGCAAAGATAGTACCAGAGGGTGTGGAAAAGAAGATACTTTTTGTAGAGATGGGTGAATTTTGAGTTTAGTGTCTAATGTTGCTTCACTGATGTGTTATTTTTAAATGTAATAATACATTCTAGAGTAGATGATATCCTAAGGACAGTTTATCTTCCAAGATATTTTCCCTTTAGACTCGAGGTACACAGAAAAAATAATTTAAGTATACAAAGTCTGCATGCATAATCTTAACCATTCTTAAAATACAGCTTGGACCCTACCACTACACTTACTTATAGCACTAGAGAGTTTTTCCTGTATACACAATAAATCTCAAACATTTCATGTGACATTCAAGACATTCAATATTTTGACCTCCACTGCTGATACTTTTCTATCTCCCACAATACATACCAAACCATATGCTTCTCCCCACATATTATCATTATCCCTCATAACATTCCAGCCAAATCTTCTCTCTTCGTTTTCCTTAACCAGCCTTGAAATGTAACTAGCTGTGTCCAATCTTCAATCTTTGAATATAAAAGATTGGTATGGCAAAATGTTGATTATCTTTCTGCTCTAATGCACCTCATTCTAATCAAGAAGAAAGCCTGCCAACATTCTTAATAAACCGAGACATTTCTCACCTCATATAGGAAGCTGTTTAATTTTTTCCCTAGGTTCCAAATATTTGCATCAAGCTGGAAGAACAGGTTGGGCAGGATAAGGAGGCTTCAAAGTATTGTTTTGACTTCTCGTATTTGACACGACAAATCTGTGAGATTTTCAAATAGAGATATTCTGGAGATGTCTGTATGCCTGGCTGGATATAAGAACGGTAACAATTTAACATTCATCAGCATACAGGTGGGAATAAAGATGAGAAGAGATCATATTTTCTAGACTTAATAAAACATAAATAGTGCACCAAAGACAGAATCTTAAAGGACACCAATGTTTAACAGTAAGGAAAGGAAGTATCCTCACAGGAGACCAAGATGCTATAATCAAAAAGATTAAAAAAAAAAAAAAAAAAAAAGAATCAAAGAGGAAGGAAGTAACAAACCGTAGAATGCTGAGGAAAGCCTTTAAAGAAAGCAAAAGTACACATTGACTTTGGCAGTTGGAAAGCCCTTCATATATCAGTAAAAGCAACTCTCATATTGTTTAATGATGAGCTGATACTATGCTAAAAAAAGGACGACTCTTTCCAAAGCTTAAACAATTATAGAAGAGTGAAAAGTTGCTTGGCTCAAGAAGTAAGTTGTCCCTTTGGTTTTATGAAAGAAATTTTAGCATGTTGATTCATTAAAGGAAATACATTACCAAAAGTATGGATGCTAGCAACATATTAAAAAGATTATATATCCTAACCAAGTGAGATTTATCCTAGTGATATAAGGTAGATTCAACAAATGAAAATCATATTAATAGAGCAAATAAAAATGATTATTTTAATATGCATAGGAAAGCATTTGACAAAAATCCAACAGTGTTTCATAATTATAAAATAACAGCACCTAACAGGCTATGCATAGAAGAGAATTTTTTGAATCTAATAAAAAGTATCTATGAAATGTATAGGTAACACTATACCTAATGGTCAAATGCTGCAAGAATCCTCTTGAAGATAAATAGGAAACAAGGATGTCAATTAGCCATTTCTATTCAAGGTTGTACTATAAAGGGCTTAGCCAAGACAATTAAGCAAGAAAAAGAACAAATAAATTATGACTGAAAATAAGCAATAAAAGTATGTGTACTTATGTATGTCACAATCTTGTAAACAGAAAATCCTACATAATACACACACACACACACACACACACACACACACACAAACTAGCTATGAAAGCTTACTTCAAAAGTAAAAGTAAGGGGGCTGGGGAGATGGCTTAGTGGTTAAGGAACCTGTCTGCCAAGCCTAAGAATGCCCCTTCGATTGTCCAGGTCCCACGTTTAGCTAGATGCAAGTGATGCAAACATTCAATTTCGCGCTTGCCCACAAGGGGGACCACATGTCTGGAATCATCTACAGCTGCTGGGAGGCTGCTGGTGTGCCCATTCTCTCTCTCTCTCGCTCTCTCTCTTTCTCTCTCTCTCTGTTTCTCTCTCTCTCAAAATAAAGTAAAATTAAGGGCTGGAAAGATGGCTCAGCAGTTAAGGAACTTGCCTATAAAGCCAAAGGACCCAGGTTCGATTCTCCAGGATCCACATAAGCCAGACACACAAGGTAACGCTTGTGTCTGGAGTTTATTTGCAGTGGCTAAAGACCCTGGCATGCCCATTCTCTCTCTCCTCTCCCTCCCTCTCTCACCCTTAAATAAATAAAAGATAAAATATTTTTAAAAAGTAAAATTAAGAAAACAATTTTGTTTATAGTAATGGCAGGAAGAATAAAATATTTAAGGAATAAATTTAACAAACTAAATAAAAACAGAAAAATATGAAACACCAAAGAAATTTTTAAAAAGATAATCAATAGAAAGATGTCCTATGATTGTGGATTAAATTCAATGGACCCAAAAACTGATATACAGATGCAGTGCAATCCTTTCCCAAAGTCCAGTTAGTTTTATTACAGAATTGACAATTAATGCTAAAATTTATATGGAGATTCGTAAAGGCTAGAATAAGCAAAGAAATACTAAAGCAAACAAATTTGGAGGACATGCTTATTCTGACCTCGAAGTCTACTTATGAGCCACAGTGATAAGGAAAGTATTCAGTACTATAAATAGACTTACAGATCAGTGAAATAAGATTGATAATCCAGAAATAAGCCCATATACTTACAGAAGCTTGACTTTTTACAAAGATATAAGAATTTAATTGCAGGAAAGTTGTCTTTTTAACAACTGATGGACAATTGTATATCCATGTGTAAAAGACAAATTTGGACCCATTTATATATGTCATCTACAAAAAACCTCAAAATGTATTATAGACTTAAATGAACATTTTAAAATTATAAACTTGGGCCTATGGAAATGGCTCAGTGGTTAAAGGTACTTGCTTGCAAAGCCTGCCAGTCTGGGTTCAATTTCCCATGTAAAGTCATGGGCTATAGAGATGGCTTAGTAGTGAAGGCACTTGTCTGCAAAGCCCAAGGACCCAGGTTCATTTCCCCAGTACCCATGTAAGCCAGCTACACAAGGTGGCACATGCGTCTGGAGTTCATTTGCAGTGGCTAGAGGCCTGGCATGGCTATTCTTTCTCTCTCTCTCTCTCTCTCTCTGCCTCTGCCTCCCTCTCTCAAAAATAAATAAATAAATAAATAAATAAATAAATAAATAAATAAATAAATAAATAAAAGTTTTAGCCAGGCATGGTGACACATGCTTTTAATCGCAGCACTTGGGAGGCAGAGATAGGAGGATCCTGTGAGTTCAAGGCCACCCTGAGACTACATAGTGAATTCCAGGTCAGCCTGAGCTACAGTGAAACCCTACCTCAAAAAAAAAGTTGAAAACAAACTATTCATAATATTAAAAATGACAATCATGAAACAAAAAGGGAAATCTATAGAATGGGAGAGCATATTTGCAAATTATAAATCTAGCAAGACACTGGTATCTTTTTCCCTTTTGGTGTGTAGTGTGTGTGTGTGTGTGTGTGTGTGTGTGTGTGTGTGTGTGTGTACAAGAGCAGATGTGTTCTCTATTGCCCTTCTACCTTATTGCCCTTACACAGGACTGGCTGGTCAGGGAGTCTCTGCTCTGGGGTGACAAGCATATGTGGTCATGCCCAGCCTTTTACATGGGTTCTGGGAATTGAATTCAGATCCTCGTGCTTGCATTGCATGCACTCTTACCCACTGAGCCATCTCTCCAGTACCTAGAATATATTTTTTTAAGAATATAACTCAGCAATGAGACAAGTAACCCTTTAAATAAACAAAGCATCTGAATAGCTATTTCCAAAGAAGGCATACAACAGCTAATGAGCACTTGAAGAGAGATTCAACATCAGCGTCATCGGGAAAATGCAAATCAGAAATATCAGGGGTGGTGTGTCATTTTAAACCTGCTTGGGTGGATATAATAAAAAAAGATAATAGCACATGTTGGAAAAGATGTGAACCCTGTATGCACTTCTGGTAGGAAAATGGTGTAGACACTTTGGGGTACAGTTTGACAGTGTCTCAAAATGTTAAATATAGTTACCCTATCTATTAGTTAGCTTTTGATTACTGTGACAAGTACCTGAGAGAAGAAGTTGAAAGGAGGAGGGACTTATTTTGACTCATGGTTTCAATCCATAATAAACTGGCTCTATTACTACAGGCCTAAACTGAGACTGAACCATCATGGCAATAGGATATGGTAGAGAGAAGCTTTCCACCTCCTAAGTAAGAAGCAGAAGGATATAGGAACTGTTCAGCACTAGTTATACCCTTCAAAGCTATCCACTCTCTCCAAAAAGTCTCCACTTTCCATAGTTCCCACCATCTACTGATAATGTCACAAAGATATGAATTCATCTGTGGGTTCATCCATTGATCACGTGCCAGCTTTCATCATCCAATCACCTCTAAATGATTAACCCCAACCAACTGAGGATCAAATCTTTAACACGCGAATCTCTGGGAGGGACATTTTATATGTAAATCATAACACTAAGTGCCCCAGCAATCCTACTTCTAGGTATGTAGCCAAAGAACATAAACCATGCCTCCACAAACACTTACACCTCACTGTCCATAGCATCACTGCCCATAATAGCCACACGGTGGAAACAAGCCAAACCTCCATGAGCTGACAAGTAAGTAGACACAATATGGTGGAGCCTTATTCATAAATTAGAACACATAATGTATCAGCACATGCTGCAATATGGAGAAACCCAGAAACCACTCTGCTAAGTGAAGGAAAACAACACAAAAGACCATTTATTGTATGAGTTTTGAATAGGGACACAAAGTAGACAAGTGGTTGCCTCAAGCTGAAGCTGGGGGTGATGAGGCAGAGGGAAGTTCTAAGAACTTTTTAATGTGTGTAACATTTCTTCTTATTGTGATGACAATGTTCTAGAATTAGGTACAGGTGACTCATGCAAAACTTCACATCATAAAAACACTCTTTTAAATCTAGAGGAGTGAGCTTTATAGATATGAGTTACGTCTCCATAGCGCCACTATGAAAATGTGAGAGAAAGGGCGTAATTAATAGGGTGAGGACACAGAGAACTCAAGGAGAGCTGAGAGCTAGGAGGTGGCTCCATGGAAAGCCCTTGCCTAGCATGCAGAAGATGCTAGGTTTGATTCCCAGCATTGTAAAAGAAAGAAGAAAGAAAGAAAGAAAGAAAGAAAGAAAGAAAGAAAGAAAGAAAGAAAGAAAGAAAGAAAGAAAGAAAGAAGGGAAGGGAAGGGAAGGGAAGGGAGGGGAAGGGAAAGTAAGGAAAGGAAAGGAAAGGAAAGGAAAGGAAAGGAAAGGAAAGGAAAGGAAAGGAAAGGAAAGGAAGAAACATATAGAAAGAAAGGCTAATCATCCATGCCAAAAGCAAGCTTAACCTTGAATGCTTCTAAGAATGAGAAAGAAGAATGAGTATAAAAGTACCTGTGTGGGCTGGAGAGATGGCTCAGCAGTTAAGGTGCTTACCTGCAAAGCCTAACAATTCAGGTTCAATTCCCCAAGACCCACATAGAGTCAGATACATAGTGTCATCTGGAGTTCCTTGTAGTGGCTGGAGGCCCTGGTGTGCCCATTCTCTCTCTGTCTTTCTCTCTCTCTCTCTCCTCTCTATCCCTCTCTGCTTGCAAATAAACAAATAAAAATATTTACAATAACAAGTGAGCAACAGGAAGTTGTGTCTACCTTGAAAAAATTTCCAACAGGCCTTAACTTTCTAGAAATTGTGATGCTTACTTCTAGAAGCAAGGGTTGGGGATTAGGTGGGCAATTTGAGGAAAGGATGACAATATAAACAAATGTGGCCCCCCAAGGAAATGGAGAAGAGGTCTGAGAAGGAAGCTGACATTTGCTAACGCTTGTTTTGCATGGCATCTGGCCCTCAAGTACATGTTGTTCTCTTCCTCCCTAAAAGCCTAACAAGCCAGTTCTGCTGGTAAACCGTGTCCACAGGCGTGACTGTGGGGGACCTCGGAACCTCACATGATTGTTTTCAACATCATCGGCCAAAGTGCAACGAGTCAGGATTGTAAATATTTGTGACAAGAGGAGTCTTTTCTCTCTAAACCTGCCACGAGACAGTTCTGAACAATACACACATGGGATCAGAGTGATTGACAAAGGAAGTGATCCTTGGTGGTCCCAGCAGTAGGGGCATCACTGGGTCACTCTCAAGGGAGCATCCCGTCAGTAGGGGTTACCATCAGAGGGTTCCTCTCCCTCTTCAGGCTGGGGGGATGAGGCAGGACTGCTAGATAAGCAGAAAGTTTAACTTCAGCTGTCTGTTCAACTCAGGACAGCCCTCCTTTGTAAGCAGATAATTCGTGTGCAGCATAAAAGAACACTTGAAACTGCAAAGCGTGGTTAAGAACACAATAACATCTCTAGGCAAAAATCGTCATTAACGTAGTGTAGTAGGGTGAATAATAGCCAGCCCTAGTCACTGGAATATAAGTTACCTTTCGGGGAAAAGATCTTTGTATATGTAATTAATTTAAAGCACTTTGATATGGCGAGCTATCTTTGATTAAGCGGGGAGACACATTTGCTCTTACTACTGTCCTCATTAGAAAAGCAAAGACAGGCAGTACCCAAGGGAACAAAGGCATGTGAAGACTGGGCAAAGAGATGTAGCCAGTACGTGGAGGGCTACTGAGGTCACTGGAATCTTCGAGAGGGATGGATTCTCTCCTAAGGCCCCTGTCAACACACTTGTTGAAGACTTCCAGCCTCCAGCATGATGAGAAAATATACTGCTGTTTTAAGCTCCCCAGGCAGTGGTAATTTGTTATGGGCAGCCTAGGAAATGACTACTTGTGCACCATTTGTTTTTATCAGTCCTAAATGTACACATTTGATTGTGAAGCTGTAGAAAGTGAAAGTCTGGGGCAGAAGGCTCGGGCAGAGACGATGAGACGGGACCGCCATCTCAATTCCTCTTCCTGCGTCCAGGAGCGTTTTCAGTTTCCTTTCTAGTGATTACTGCACACCTGCCACCCCACCAAATGTCACCTTGACAGGGAAAGAAATCGTTATGCAGTTCTTGGTGGAGCTCTCCATGAAAACTGACATTCAACTGCAAGAAAAAAAAAATGCCCAGTTTGGAGCTGAGCACATGGACTGAGCGAGGCCTGATCTGCTCCTCTGTGCAGTACAGGTCTTGCGTACTTTATTTAACCTCCGGTTAACTCAACTGAAAGCAGAACGTGTGCCCCCACCATCGATCGGCGGTTAGTAAAAGTCAAATAAGTTAAGGTCTATGTCTTCACCTGGGTCGGCTAAGTGGGGTGTGGGGAGGGGTGATGACAGAAAAGCATACACGCTAATGGTTTCCCATTGGAGGCTGCCATCCCAGGGTAGGGAGATAAAGCAGGAGCACCAAATGGAAGAAGGCAAGTAGCATGCTGGCCACAGCATCCTCGCAAAGTGGATTATAGGGCGGGTGGAACCTCTGCTGTATGGAACAGAGCGCTGAGGGGCTAGGCAGTGCCACAGGAAGAAAATATAATCATCTCTCTTCCACCTCCTTTCTCACTTCACCCCATGAAGAATTGACTGTCCTGGACTTCCAGGTGATGTCACCTGGCTGCTTGTGGCAGCTACAGGGGACAAAAGATATAATTCATTATAAGACAGAAGGAGACACATCCTGTGGGTCAGACGTGGGCACTGGAGTGCTTTGCAGCTCCCATGCTGTAGATATGTCCAAGGCGTGCCACAGCCCAGCTTTTTCTTGATGGGTAAGAGCATGTCTGAGAAAATTGGCCACAGAGGAAAACACCTAAAAGGTGAAAGCCTTCCGGGCTGCCTTGAGCTAGCTGAAGACCAGGGGGCAGGTGGGGCCACATGCACACACAGAACACTGCCCCACAGGAAACAGGTTGGGGAAGTGTTGGCTGCGTGAATTACCTGATTTTAGTTATTTATATCATCTTCCTTTCATTTTAACTTTTATTGTGTTGAGAAGGGGTTGCGTGTGTGTGTTTTGAGAACAGAGGCTTACTGTATTGACAGGCCTTCACCTCCTATGTTCAGGCCCAGTAGCTCAGACTACAAGTACTTGCCTCCGTACCCTGCTGTCTGGAGTAGTTTTAAAATAATGATTTTCCATTCTTTTAAGTGTAGCAAGAATCTGAATGCGACTTGTCTCGACTTCAAGTGCAAGAAACAAATATACTAAAAGGTTTTCATGGGTTACTGGTTCACACTTAAGCAGCACCACCGTCAATGACACAGACAGCCGATTAGGCTGTGACACATGGCATCCTGAAGCTCCCTGCTGACAGACTCCAGACTCCGGAGTTGTGTGGGTAGAGAGTTTTGGGGAGTGGGGTGAGTGAGACAGCCCTTTAGGGTTGCCTGGGTTGGAGGTAGGGAAGCAATCGTTGAATCCTTACATCCCCTAGTCCTTGAATGTGAACTGCCCCCAGGATGGGCATGTCAGCTGGGATAGCTCCAGGGAAGAAACCAGCTGTGATTCCAGCAGGAATGAGCAGCAGGCACGAATTCGAATTCCTTGGTTCTGAAGACGTTCAGACAGGTGCACCACCGAATCCATGACAAGTGTGTTCCAGAGAGCATTGTCGATGGGGGTAGCGACCTCTTCCCTCATTGCAGATTTCTTTTGTAAACTGATTCGTTTGTCAGAAAAAACCGTGTCCACCTTCTTCACGATTCCTTAATTAAAAAGATTAGCCGGGCATGGGGGCACACGCCTTTAATCCCAGCATTCGGGAGGCAAAGGTAGAAGGATCACCATGAGTTTGAGGCCACCCTGAGATTACATAGTGAATTCCAGGTCAGCCTGGGCTAGAGTGAGACCTTACCTTGAAAAACCGAAAAATGAAAAAAACCAAAAATAATAATAATAATAAATAAAAATAAAAAGATTTCTAATATCCTTTTTGTTTCCTGTGTTATACTGTGGAATAAGCATCTCCAGGTTTTTCAGACCTCCTCATTTTAACCCATCGGTAAGGAGTAACTTCTGGAGCCTGTCTGGTTGGTGGAATCTGACAGCATCCTTTTTAGTAGGCTCTCTGACACTGCTGTGGTCCCATGCATGGAGCAGTGAGCCCTTGGCCTCTTTGCTCTTTCCCTCGTGCCTTATTGCTGTGAGTTCAGGCTCTGTCTTCCAGCAGCAAGTTTGGACTGCCACTCTATCTTGTCCATCATCTGTTTCCGTGGGGCTTATTCACTGTAGGTCCAGATGCTGGCAACACAGTTCAAAGCCTCACAGTGGTCCCACCTCCATGTTGCTTCTCCAGCCATCTGCCAAATGCATATTAAACATGTTAATCTTCATTGACTAGTAACTTATATGTCTTTTCATTTTTTTTCAGGTTTTATTCATCTGACAAATATTTATAGAGGATGTGTTATGTGCCAGGCCCTGGGCTAAGTGCTGAAAGAGTGGAGGCAAATAAGATAAGTAATATCCATGATGGTTTCAGAGTCTCACTAGGTAGATCAGCCTGGTCTCCAATCTGTGACACTCCTCCCTCAGTGCTGGGATTGCAAGGCCACAGGCGAACACAACCATCTTGGAATTTACATTTTACTAGGTGTAGAAAAATTATAAGTAAATTAGTGTGGGGGGGGGAAACTTCCTAGGTTTTTGGATATACTTGAAAGGGCTGAGATAAAAAATGACTATAGCTGGGCATGGTGGGTATAATCCCAGCAATAGAGAGATCACTGTGAATTCAAAGCCAACCTGAACTACATAGTGAATTTCAGCTCAGCTTGGGCTAAAGTGAGACCCTACCTCAAAAGAAAAAAAAAAAAAAAAAAAAAGAAAAAAAAAAAGAATGACTATAAATTGTGGGATAGAGTGGGGTGTGTACAGCTAATCTAGAATGGATGATTCTCTGAGAAGGAAACAATGAGTTAAGACTTCAATGTCTGGAATAATTCAGACATGTGAAGATGTATGGGAAGTGTTCCTGGCAGGGGTGAAAACAAAGGGCCTGAGATAGGAATGAGGTTGGCAGGTTTGGAGAGCAAAAATTAAAATTAATGAATTTGGAGGTCATGTGCAAGAAGCAGAACACAAGCTCATAGCAAAGGCAGGGGCCAGATAATGGAGTGATTTCTATCCTCAGTCACCTTAAATCCCCAAACTGCAAGGTACTGAATTGATGGGGGCATAAATATTTGGAATGGTAAGTGTAAAAATACCTTATTATATTAATCATATATTATTTTAGAGCCTAATGGGAAAAACTGTGTTTTTCTAGATATTATTATTCAAGTAAAATAAAATTAAAAAGAAAACCAGTTGAATGAGAATATTAAGTCCATTATAGTACAAGTGTTATATAGCTTCAGCAAAGATCTCAAAAACAGTGCAGGCAAAACTGAAGTTTAGGAAAACATTGCCAACCTATTAGAATAGACAAAAGGTACATCTGAAACACCCTCCCACCGCTTCTGCTCTCACCAGCTGACACGTTCCCATACTAGCTGCTCAGAACTAGGAGGTGGGAGAGTAGCCCTGGTGTTGCAGACACAGGCTGCTTTCTTCAAAATGTCCCTCATTCCCACAGTGTGGAACTGTCTCCAAGGAACAGCAGACCAGCCAGGGGCCTTAATTCCCAGTCCACACATATGTGAAGTCAGACCACACAACTCATTTTCCTGGTAGAATAAGAGTGGAGGGGTAGGTGTCTCGACCAGGCAGGGAATCCTGTACCTTCTCATCTACAGACACGATTGAAGAGGAGCCCACTGCACTACATGGAGAATAACAAAAATCCAAGACAGCCCGGACTTGAGCCCTGAATACTATTAGGAAGAAAACTATGCACTGGTCAGAACCTGCTCTATAGGAAGGAATAAACTTCCTCTGTGGAATGTTCTGGAGGTTAATCAGCCTACATCTGGGATTGTTGATCTTTTGGAGGTACCATATCCTAAGAATAGGCAAGCATTTCACATATAAGATGGTTGAGTTTCATTTGCAGAAGAGATGGGTGGATAGGAGCCAAGTAGAAAGTCTTTTTCATTACTCAAATGACTGCCTTGCAGGAGAGGTATTTGGTGTGTTCCAAGATGGCCAGTTATATTGGTCATAGTTCTCCGGAGGATCCAAGCCAATCAAATGAATTTATATTACAAAGGGGATTTATTAGATGGATTTACATGATATGGGTGAGGTGGTTCAATAATGGCTGTCTGCAGGCTCGAGAAGCTAAGAATCCAATAGCTTCTCAGTTCATGCGGCTGGTTCCTCAGCAGTCTCAATCTGGTGCTGAAGTCCTCAGAATTCTTGGAGAGCTGACAGCCTTCAGTCCACATTGGAAGGCCAGAGAATCGGAGTTCAGATGTCAGTGAAGGATGACAGGCGATAGGGTAGGTAGAAGCACTCATGTGCAAGGCTTGCAGGTGGTCAGACAAAACCGCAGTGTTTTCCTTGGGCCTCTTTATATCCACACTCTTTTTATATCTGGAAAAGCTGCCGACTCAAAGGGAGGGTCTGTCCCCAACCCCCCCCCCCAGTTGCCTTTCTGGAAATACCCTTATATAACTGACCAAGAGGTGTGTCTCTTACTTGATTTCTGATCCAGTCAAATTGATATGGAGATTAACCATCACACCAGCTATAGGAAGTCACACAAAGGTAGTTTTCATCATTATCTGGATGGAAGATAATGCTGAAATACAAGAAAGTTGTTTGCATAATCCAATATGAACTGTTCAAATAAAAACTGCAAGTCCAAAGGAGAAGACAGGCAGAGTATGGGGAGGAGGGTAAGGGCGAGTCAGCAGTGCTTGTGGGAGGGCACGTTGGCCTTCGAGTACTCCCTAGGCTTATCCCAATTCTTAGTCTCTCTCACCTCCAATCCGTAGAGAAGGCTGGCTGGGCAGGAAAGGAATGTAAGAGGGTTTGATTTTGTTTGTAATGTTTCCTTTCAACAGTTCTCCGTCCTTGAGCTCTGCCCCTAAAGCTCCCAGTCTACTATCCAGAATGGCACACAAGCACAGGACAAGATGGCTCAGCCATGTGGAGAATGCTGGATTCACAAGTCCCATGTCCTGAAGCCATTTCCTTCTGTAAAAAGCATGGCCAGAGCATTCCTTAGCATAGCAGACACCACAGCCAGACCAACAAGGTAGTTCTGAAAGACCATCTCCTTTTCCCTTGATAGCCTGAGTGTTCCGAGACGAGCTAAAGAGGCTGGAAGTGGTGACAGAACCCTCAAAGGGAACCCAAGCTAGAGCTCCAAGTGCAAATGCCTTCAGGTCCAGGGAAGAGGGAAGTAGGCCTAATGTGAGGCAACAGAAAATGATAAGAGTATGGCGAAGTAAATGAGCCAGCAAGAGAAGATGGAGGTGCCCAAGTTTTTATGCCTTTCATTTAGGAGTAAGCTAGAGGTTCAAAGAAGGGAAGGTTTCCTGGAAGTCACTCTGGTTTAGTGACAGTAGAAGCATGAGAACTGAGGTCTCTTCTTTCTAGTCAGTTCTCAGCCAGCAGAAGTGACATAGAGCGCAGGGTCACATGGCAATAGAGAACAGCCACCAGAGAAGCGAGCCCTAGCCAGGGACTTGGGAGACAGCCATGCCACTGTGCCACCAACTCCGTTGCTTGGGAAAATAAGTGCCTGCAGTTCTCTGGGCCACAAAGACAGCTGAGCAGGTAATAGTAAACATAATTCCAGCTCTGATATTTGTAAGACAGAGTCAGAGTCAATATTTTTTATATTTACATTTATATTTTATTTATTTATTTGGAAAGAAAGAGAGATTGAGAATGGGTGTGCCAATGCCTCTTGCCACTGCAAATGAAATCCAGATGTATGTGCCACTTTGTGCATCTGGCTTATGTGGGTACTGTGGAATCAAACCTGGGGCCATCAGGGTTGACAAACAAGATCTTTAACCACTAAGCAACCTCTCCAGTCCCAGAAACAACCATTTGAAGGAATTTTTTTAAAAGATTAAAATTTAGCCTCCGTTTTGTTGTCATTTAGCAAGTGATAAAATACTTCCCCGCACTGCAGGAGATGACTATAACTTCCATTCTCTTTGGAGCACGGCTAGAACATGGGAGCTCCAAATTTATCCCACAAGACCCCAGCTTAAATATCACCTTTTTGACCCTCCATCCTGCCCCTCACTATCCACCCCCACAGGCTCTCTTAAACAGTCTGTTTCCTCCTTCCCACCTTTACTTCACTGCCTTCAGGACACTACATTTTACTCTATTTGATGCTTTCTTTCTTAGTGGAAAGCAAATTCCTAGAATAAATCAACATCTTCTGATAGTTTAGCACAGTGTCTATTTAATAAAGGGTGTGGACAATGGGTCATAAGTGAGTGAATGAGACCACCGGTGATTCCTCCTCAACGCTGATGTGCACGAGGTGGTTTTCCAAGTCACCACCCAATTAAAAGCTTTAATTTATGTTTTAAACACTGCCTCAGGTCAAGTCACAATGATCTAGCTGAAGTTCCTCTCCTTGCTGGGATGCCACAGGAAGGAGTTTGGGTGGTATTGAATGACTCACCGCCCCAGCAGCTTAACGGGATTACCAAGGGGCTTATATTGCTCAGTGAAGCATGGTGGGAGCCCAGCAGTGCCAGTCGGGACAGAAGGCTGTTATCTGTGTGACTGTCTCCCCAGTGCTTATGGAGAGGATATGCGTAGTCACTCTGGTCCACCAGCTTGGAAGAGAAGGTTCTGAGGAAGCCCACAGAGCGCCTCTGTGGAGATCACCCCCTTCTTTTTGTAAAGACCCTAGAAGACTTCCTGGAAGGAACTTTGGACACAATGTGGTTACTCTTGCAGATTGGGAGGCTGGGACCCAGGGAGAAGCACACATTCCCCCAAAACCACATCTGTGGTAAGCAGAGTCCAGACATGTACACATTCATTCTCTGTTCAGTGATGGAGCCTTGTGGCTCAGAGCCATGAGGTGACATATTAGGCAGAAGGTAGAAAGAGTAAAGGCAGGGCTGGACAGATGGCTCAGTGGTTAAAGATGTGTTGCACTCGGGTTCGAGTTGCTGGCAGAAATCACCTGACCTACAGCATCTGGTGGGGGAAAAAAGGTTTATTTTAGCTTATAGACTTGAGGGGAAGCTCCGTGATAGCAGGGGGAAAAGATCACATGAGCAGAGGGTGGATATCACCACCTGGCCAACATCAGGTGGACAACAGCAACAGGAGAAATGAGTCAAACACTGGCAAGGGGAAACTGGCTATAATACCCATAAGCCCATCACCAACAATATGCTGCCTCCGGGAGGCATTAAATCCCAAATCTCCATCAGCTGGGAACCTAGCATTCAGAACACCTAAGTTTGATGGGGACACCTGAATCAAACCACCACAAGGCACTTGCATGCAAAACCTCATGGCCTGGGTTTGATTCACCGGTACCCATGTAAAGCCAAATGTGTAAAGTGGCACATGTGTCTGGAGTTTGTTTGCAGTAGCTGGAGGCCCTTTTTAAAAATTTTTTTAGGTGAGCCCAACAGATTGACCTTTTGTTTGTTTGTTTTTAATGAGAGAGAAAGAGAGGGAATTGGTGCACCAGGGTCATCAGCCACTGCAATCAAACTCCAGACATGTGTGCCCCTTGTGCACATGTGTGACACTGCACACTTGCATCACTGTGTATCTGGCTTACGTGGGACCTGAAGAGTCGAACATGAGTCCTTAGGCTTCGCAGACAAGTGCCTTAACTGTTAAGCCATCTCTCCAGCCCTCTCTCTTTCTTTCTATCTCTCTCTGTCTGCCTACCTCTTTCTCTTTCAAATAACCAAATAAATAAAATATTTTTTAAAAAAAGAATGATGGCATAGCTTCAATTTTTACTTTGATTTTTCTAATTGTTTTATTTGCTTTCAATTAAAGTAAAATTCATGTAGCATAAAGTTATCTTTCTTGGAAAAACAATCCAGTGACATTCAGTACATCCATAATGAGGTACGACCACCTTCCCACCCCATTCTAAGACCTTGTCATCCCAGAGAGACCTTATATCCATGAAGCAGCTAAGTCCGATCTCTCCCTCCTTCAAGACCAGCAACCCCTCCCCACCTGCTTTCCATATCCATGGATTTGTCTATTATGAGTGGAATCACAGAATGTGTGAACTTGGGTCAGAAGCTTTTCATTTAGCTAAATATTTTTAAGGCTTATTATGTTGCAGTGTCAGCATTTCATTCCTTAAGGTGGCAGATGGATGTCCCATTGGGTGGATATGCCACATTTGTTGATCACATCTGATTTCAAGTAAGGGTTGGGTGCTGGGGTGATAAAAGTCCCCTCAAAATATTTATCCTCCCTTCATTCTGCATTCCTTACAGATAGGCACAGAGTGAGGGCTCAGTTATGTTTACTGGGTGGGCAATTCCTACCATGTACAAGCTCCCAAATCTAGTCTGGCCAAGTAGCGGGATCCCACAATGAGTGCAGCAGAAATCCAAGTTCCAATGCCAATTCATCAGTAACCAACTGAGCGGCTTCAGGTAGTTTCCACCCTTTCTCTGGCCTGCAGTTTCCTCATGTCTAAACCAAGATAATAATCTTTGTTGCCTATGGTGGTTTGAATCAGATGCTGCCCATAAACTCATGTGCTTTGAATGCTTGGTTCCGAGCTGGTGGCCATTTGGGAGGTGGAGCCTTGCTGGAGGAGGTGTGTTGTCGGAGTGGGGGCAGGCTTGTGGGTATTACAGCCAGCTTCCCATTTGCCAGAGGGGAGCTCGTTCTCTTGCTGCTGCTTTCTACCTGCTGTGGCAGAAGTGTTGTCTGTCTCTGCTCACCTGCCATCATGAAGCGTCCCCTGGATACTTTAGCCAAAAGAAAAACGTTCCTTCCATCTGCTACTTTTGGTCTGGTGCTTTATCCTAGCAACTTGAAGGTAACTGCAACAGTGCCTTAACCCATTTGGGGTACAACAACAAACACACAGATTGTGGAGCTTACAAATAACATAATGTATTTCTCACAGACCTGGAGACTGCCAATACAAGGTCAGGATGTGAGAATGGCTGGTTGTGATCAGGGTCATGTCCAGGTTGAGACTACCAACTTCTCATTGTATCCTTATGCTGTGGAGAGGATGAGAAAGTGCTCCAGATCTCTTTTAAAATACTTTATTTATTTTGAGAGAGAAAGAGAAAAAGGGAGAGGGAGAGAGAGAAAGAGAGAGAATGGGCATGCTAGGGCCTGTAGCCACTGCAAATGAACACCAGACACATATGCCACCTTAAGCATCTGGCTTACGTGGGTACTGGGGAATAAAACCTGGGTTCTTAGGCTTCATAGGCAAGAGCCTTAACCACTAAGCTATCTCTCCAGCCCTAGACCTCTTTGGTAAGGACAATAATTCCATTCATAATTCCCAACACCATGAACAAATCATAAGGCCTCACAAAGTCACCACCTCCTAACACCCTCTTATGAACTCTGATACTATGCAGATATTCATACTGTAGCGTGACCAACTCCTGTAAACAACTCCTTGTTGTCTTTAATATTAAAAACAAACAAAGGGTTGGAGAGATGGTTCAGCAGTTAAAGTCACTTGCTTAGAAAGCCTGACTGTCCAGGTTCAATTCCTCAGTACCCACATAAAGCCAGGTGCACAAAGTGACACATAATTCTGGAGTTCATTTATGGTGGCAAAAGGCCCTGATGCACTCCTTCTCTCTCTCTCTCTCTCTCTCTTCTCTCTCTCTCTCTCTCTCTCTCTTTCTCTCTCTCTCTCTTTCTCTCTCTCTCTCCTTGTAAATAAATAAATAAAAATATTTTAAAAATCAAAGAAACAACCACCATCTCATCAACCATGTATCTGTAAGGACATGGCTATTGATAGCCAGTGATTTGTATTTACTTGGGGAGAATTCCTGGATGAGCACAGAACGTGCTGAAGGTGGAAGTACTATTATAAAGAAAACAGGCAAGGGCTGGAGAGGTGGCTTAGTGGTTAAAGTGCTTGACTGCAAAGCCAAAGTGCACCCAGGTTTGATTCCCTAGGTCCCACATAAGCTAGATGCACAAAGTAGAGCATGCACCTGGAGTTCATCTGCAGTGGCTGGAGGCCCATTCTCTCTCTCTCTCTCTCTCCATATATATATACCTCTCTCTCAAATAAGTCAATAAATAAATAAAATATTATTTTTTAAAAAATAAGATAAGGCAGCCAGGCATGGTGGCACACACCTTTAATCCCAGCACTTGGGAGGCAGAGGTAGGAGGATCACCATGAGTTCAAGGCCACCTTGAAACTACATAGTGAATTCCAGGTCAGCCTATGCTAGAGTGAGAGCCTACTGCAAAAAAAGGAAGGGGAAAAAAAAAGATAGGCAAAGTCCGGTGCCTATTAGTCATGGGAATGAGCTTGAAAGATAGGAGGGAGCAAATGAGAGCAAAGGGCTATCTATGACAGTCCCATTCTATGATGAGACTCTTGTGAACCCCTGGTGTCAACAAAGCTGCCAAACTCACAAAGGCCTGAGTGTAAGCAGTGTAAAGTAGTTTCCTGTAAAGAGCAGGGAAAGCACTGGGCTTTCCCTTCACATGGACCTCAGGCAGAAGCGGGAGTCATGATGACATGTCCTGTGGGAAATTGCGGCAAGTATCCTGAGCCTTCAAGGCTTACACGAAGCTTGGCACTGGTGTTTGGGTCAAGAGTCTTTGCTGACATCTGTACTACACATAATTAGACATCTGCCACAAGAGCTGTGCCTGTGGGTAGTGCCACGGATGATAGCCGTGGTGTCCCTCACTGTGAATACAGTGACCTTGCACCTTTTCACACCATACGGCCTTCTCCCACACAGCTAGGATACAATCTCTGCACTGCTTTGTTTTTGCTCTGGGGCAGTTTTGGTTCAGAGGCCCTTATGTGGAAGTCTCAAGTAAGATAACCTCTGCCAACAAGACAGACCGCCCCCCAGAGTACTCCCCTCCTCCCATGTACACTCTGCCATCACCAGCAGAGAATGTGTACAGTAACAGCCTCTCTGAGGGCCTAGCAATATGTCTGCTCTTCTTCTCAGTTGCCAGATGACATGACAGTTACTGTCTTAGAGCACAAAGCCAATAAGATCAGTATGAGGCTTATGGTTCTACCTGATACCCGTGGCTTTAGACCACAGGAAGTGTTGCTCCCCATAAAGAGGACCGTACCCCATAGCCAAGTCATTTCCCTCCTTGAACTTGAGCCTAAGGAAACTGATGAAAGCACAAACCTAAATATCCTAAGATATTCTTTAAAAAATTACCCATAATACTAAGCAGCTGGGGACATAATGTCCTGGCAATAGGTAAGAGAGGGAAAAAAAAAAAACAAAAACCTTACTATGAATCACCACAATGGCATTTCTGGGGTCATAAAATAAAGATTGGAGCAATATGGCAAACATACATATGATATAAAGTGAAAACATGAAAGGCTAGCTCTTGTGTGATGACTGGAGTTACATGAACGTGCACACTGTCTATGCATAGGATGATAGAAGGAACTATGGGAAAATACTGCAAAAAAGAAAAGGTCCCTAGGTACTTCTTCTTTAATTTTTATCTTTCATGCCATCCTCCTTGGATTTCAGTTGGTTGAAACCTGTGTTCTTATCCAACTGTTTGCCTGCATCTATTTTCCCTACCCAGTGCGATTTCATACATCTGCCACTATCAAGATCGCTACAGTTCTGTTTGTGCTGACTCGTTGCTATCTCTGTAAGCGAAACCTGTATGATGCTGGGCAAGAACAGGGTAAACAAGAATGCTCCAGGCTACTGATCTTGGGAAATGTTTAATGGCACTGCACTGAAAAATGCCATGGTCTTGCCAATGGGAGACACCTTTTCATTTTGGACTCTAGTCAGAGACTCCTTCCCACAAAATGGGCTTTAACATCCCTTCCCAGCAGCCAGCATATGGAGACTGGAGCTGCCAGAACCAACAGCTCCTACTCCTCTCTGAGAAACTGCAGCTCTAGCGCGACTGGTAAGCAAGAGACTGGTCCAGCATCATCAGTGAGCAAGATGGGGCTCCAGCATGATGGGCAGCATTGGCAGAGCTGCCCATTCCAGGATGAGCAAAGTCAATCAAGAAACTACCCCTGGGTCAGTGAGTTAGGGTCTAGAACAACTGATGGGCAGTTCAGTCCAGCTCAGGCCACGAGGAACTAAAGAAATGTGACCCAAGAAAGAGAATGCTAATACTTCACTTCTAGGGCTCTACTTCTAGCCACCCAAATGCCAGACAGCCCCCTTGCCCACAAGAGTCTTCATAATCAGCATGGTACTAGAACTCACAGCTCAGCCCCTGTTTGGTTTATTTTCCATGAGATTCCGTAGGAGGCAGTATTTAAGCAACATTTCAGAAAGTGAACTCAGACACTCTCACATACTCTCCATACAAGGTCAGGCTAAAGAAGGTCAGGGATTGCTCTAGGGATACCCGGACCAGGTGAGGTAATTCTGGCATCTAGAATCAAGGTTCAGCACCCTGAGGAGACAACCTGCGAGAACAAGTGCCCCTAGAGAATTCTGTTTGAACAAGCCTGCTTCTTCCGGCAAGTGTTATGCCTGCTGGATAAGAAAAGCCCTTGGTAATTCTTTCCATAAAAGCAGTACACGGAGGATAAAGGTAATATGTACTGTTCTGGGAAGGAAGGAAGGGAGGAAGGAAGGAAGGAAGGAAGGAAGGAAGGAAGGAAGGAAGGAAGGAAGGAAGGAAGGAAGGAAGGAAGGGAGGGAGGGAGGGAGGGAGGGAGGGAGGGAGGAAGGGAGGAAGGAAGGAAGGGAGGAAGACAGTTGGGGAAAGCGGAAGGAGAAAACCTGCTGTCTTTGCTTTGTGCTTTTTGAGGAAATACTCTACTCATGCCAAGTTGAATAGGTGGGTGAATGATAAATGGAGTGTTAGGTGAAACTTTAAAAAAAAATTTAAAACATGCAGAGGAGATATGTCAGACATTTCCCTAAGTTAGAGACTAAGGCTAGTTATAAGACAATGGTAGGTGATGGAGATTAAAAAAAAAAAAATTAAGATCCCCCCAAAATTGTTTTACATAACACAACTCCAATCATCATGTAAGTTGTTTATCTGAATTTCATTCTTTATAGTTAAGAGAGTATTTCCCTATAAAATGTTTACATAATCCCTTTAAAGAGAAGAAATAAATTCATTACCTAATGCAATTCAAACGAGCCATAACCACCATTGCTGTGGCCCAGTGTCATGGTGAAGGAGGAAACGTTGGTAGAAGACACTATTTGCCAACACATCATAGCATCATCTCTTCACTGTTTTTGATCCATGGCCATAAAGCCAGCTGTGAAGTTCAAGCTCAAATCCATAGTCCTGCTGCTAAGCCGGCCATGCCGGACAGTGGGACAAGTCCCAAATACTAAGGGGATTTCACTGCTATGACCTGAAGCATATTGGATTTTCCTCAAGGGCAAGAAATTATCCCTGCTCTCCTTCCAACATGGGTCAAAGGACTCGCGCATACCCTATGCCTTCCAGGCATACTGGTGTGAGTCACATCCAAGAGGAAAGGAGGGAAGCCCAGAGAGGGAGGCAGGGAAAGAGGCAGCTGCTCTGTTATCAGCGGGTGTGAGGCAAGCGCAGGTGTGTGGACGGTGGAGCCTTACACAGGACAGGCTCTCTGGCATGAGGTGGCCTCAGTGCCTTTGCCTTTCAACTCTGGGTGGCTTCTGATAACTTTATCAGAAAAGGATTCTAAGTCACCTCTGGACTCAATGACTTGTGTAAGAAAATCCTCAAAGTGGCAGAGGAATGAAGCAGAGCAGGCGGCCCTCATTCTCTCCTGAGGGAAGCGTCAGCCACCCCACGCCAGCACTCCTGGGTTTTTGGAGGCCCGCTGGAGATCAAGTTCTCAGGATCCAGGGAGCCCATCACAGAAAAGGGGAGCAGGACCTCTCCCTCCACTTCTACTGCCCCCTCAACCTTCCTCAATAACCAGGCATGCCTTTCTCATGCCCAGAAGCGTCTAGCTTCTATGTCTACCTCTTGAATCTCCCAATGGCATTCAATGCCTCTAAAAATATCCTGCTAATCCATTTTCCAAGGCCAGGTCCTTGCTATCCCAGCTGCACATACCTAGACATGCCCCGTGCCCAGCGGCGCCATGGTAGCCCTATGCTTTCCTCCCACCAGTCTTGCTAGGGTAGTTGCTTCCCCTAGAAACCAAATCCTTTCTTCCAGCTGCTTTTTTCACCCCAAATGTCATCTCTTGTACAAAACATTTACTTGTCTATTTCTCTGGAACTTCTACCTCCTCTAAACTCAGAGAGCATTTCCTATTTCTCTTAGGGCTTAAAACCTTTGCGTTTCCGTCCTTGTTGCTTCTCCTAGCTTTGCTCTGAACAGTAGGTTCTTTGCCAGCAATTTCCTCCTAGGCCCAAGATTTACTCCTTTTTGCACCCTTGCGGTGCTCCGCAGTGACTAACAACTGGGCTGTCCTATAGATGAAGAGTTCCTGGACACTGGAATTATACAGGCTGAATGTCCCCCAGTCGAGATGACCCCTGAGGTGGGAGGTGTCCTGGCTGATCCATTTCCTTGTCGTTCCAGGGTTGCATGCGTCTTTAAGTCTGTGAACAATCAAAGTAAAAGGCCACACTAACCATCGTTTTGTCTCAAGTTCAATGTTAAGTTCAGGGAGATTTCTGTCAGATGGATGGTTGAAATCACCCCTCTGCACACACTGTGGAATGGCCTTCCTTCCGAGAACTGACTAATGCTTACTGTTCTTTCCAAAAGAGCCCTCTGTTGCTCTCTAGACAGGCCGTGTTTTTCCTCTGTACAGTCCTGAGTCTTGTAGGGCTCCTGGCCTGCCTGGCGCAGGTGAAGATTCCCAGGCAAGGCACCCTTCTCCTGAGTGCTCCGTGGATCCTGTTGTCCCCTGGGAGGAGGAAAAAGGCACTGGCACCTGGCTTCTTGTCCTGCTGGTTCTCAACTTCCTCCCTTTCTGCACAAGAAGTGCTGGGTGCTAGCAGTTCTGGCGGTCACCAGGAGAGCTGAGGGTGCTGGGCAGAGCAGGAGGCCAAAGAGAGTTCCCTTTACCCTGGCATCCTTCAGGGAAGAGAGAATATTCGACTTGAATCTGTTTTCTGGGTAATTCGGGGCCTCAAACAGCAAGGAGGCCTAGGGCTTTGCCAAGTCTTTGTTTTGTTTTGTTTTTCTGCCTTTCCTCCAATCAGCCCCAGGGCACTGAGGAGTGGATGGGCACGAGGTTTGGGGGCTGCACACACTGGGGTGAGACGGAATGCTGCGCTTGCAGAAGTGGCCCATTGAGAGCTTCTGCTCACAGCAGAGGAGCGGGTGGCACCCCCAGCCTACCGCCACAAGGGCAGCTCTGTCCTGTGGGCACCGGGCTCCATCCCAGTCCCACTGGCTGAGTGAGAACAACATTTCCTTATAAGGCCCCGGGCTGCCTTGCCAAGGCTGGACGGCTCCAAGAGACTGTAGCTTTCCATTCTCCTCGTCCGGCTCCAGTGCAGGCCTTGAATGTAGCCCTTGTTGTCAGGCCCCTCCTCTCCTCCATGGCCCCCACCCCACCCACTTCCACTCCCTGCCAGAGCCAGCCCCACTGGTGCAGGATAAACAGCCCAGAGGCCTCTCCCACGCGGGGCCTGCTGCAGCTCAGGCCTGCTGGAGGCAGCACAGGGTAGCAAAAAAGAGAACACATGGCAGACACGGAGTTCCCTAGGACCTTGAGTTTACCTTGTGGCTTCTGCAGAGGTCGGGATTTAGGTGCCTCCGCTTCCTCGTCTAGAAAATTGGGAATCTAATTGCCTAGGGTTAAAAATTCTTTGCACTGTATTCAAAATCCAGCCTAGCTCAGCCACAGGCTAACTTCACAGCTTCACCTATATTCAATATCTCCAAGGCCTGATTCCCCTAAGCCCTTCCCATCTCTTCCCAAAGCACGGGGCTCACTCTGGCCCCCATAGCTTTAGGTGTGTGGGTTCCTTCACCCAGACGGCCTTTCCTTCATCCATCCGGAGAGCTCATCCCACAGGCTCCCACAGGGTGGGTATTTTCTTCCTTTTCCCCAAGGGAAATGACTTACTGTTTTCTTCCCCCTTTCCTCAACATTTGTATGACTCTTGCCGTTTGCCTGTCTTGTAGTTGCAAGGATTTTCCTTTATCAGATGATGAGCTCCTTGAGGCCCACGCGGCCTCTTTCTCGTAATACTCCTGAGCTCTGCCACAGGATAAGCAAGGCTTCCTGAAAGGCCCTTAAGTAAATGCCTGCACCAGAGACAATGTGGAATAAACTCAAGAGACAACTAAGGGGCACACATTCTGTCAACTATGAAGGGTTCCGCACCATTGAAGATGTCGTGATGGGTACCTTCAAATTTCACGGTGTGCCAGGTTGCCCTCTACCCCCCATTCGACTCCTACTTATGCCATTCTCTTTCCCTATCTGTCCAGTTTTGTGTCCTGAATTCCAGGCTGACTGTAACCCCTCGGGTGGTTGACCTCTAGCAATAAGCCTTTACTTGGTCTTAGAAACCTAGTTTTGGAAGCTAAATGGAATTTTTCCAGTCATTTCCACACTAGAGCTCATGGCTTCAAAATGGCCTTAGAATAGGTAAAGTACTGAGTGTCTAACCTCACTTCTTTTACTGGGTGTACATGGTAGGTCCTCATAGCATTCTCAAAATGAAAATTTTCAGGAAAAGAAAAAGAAACTAGTAGCTTCAGAACTGTGAAGCACACTGCTGAATGCAATTCCACCATTTTGACCATTGAAAACAATTGAACTCCCTGAAAACCATCTTATAGTCGTCCCATGGGGTAGCTACAGACTTGCCTCTTACCATACACACCACCATGATGAGTGGAATTGCATATGTTATCAAGCTAGATTCTTCTGGGTATGAGATGCCTTGAGTTCCAAATAAGGAATGTCAATCTCTGATGATACAAATGCTTTTGCAATAAGGATTCTATAATAATTAATCAATTGTTTTGCAAGCTCAGCAGAGTTATGTACAGTGACACGATCCCTTATTCCCCAGGTCCCATCAACTATTTTAAAGGGACAATTTATTTCTTGACTTAAAAAAAAAAAAAAAAACTGTCCTTTACCAACAAAGTCATTCTTCAGAGATGGTGTATATAGAACAAAGTCTACAGTTGATCATAAACTTTATTCTTTTTACCAGAGGTCCAAATTCAGGATATAATGTGGGTTTGTCTACTTTAAATAGAGAAGATTTGTTGCTTGAATCACACAAGGGCCTTACTAGCATGAGGGTTGTGGACGGAAAATGCCTAAGAGCAGACTCTGCAGGAAATAGGAAGCATAGGAATGCAAAACAAGGAGATAGATGATTGAGCTCACCTTTGACCCTAGGTGGGAAGCCTAAAGCAAGTCAGGTGTCTGGAAAGGCCTCAGTTGTCTCAACTGGGTAAAGGAAATGCTTCACTTCCAAGGACAGTAAGGGTAAATCAAGACCATGGGCCATAAAGGCACTTAACAGCCAGGCATGGTGGGGCATATCCTTAATCCCAGCACTATGGAGGCAGAGGTAGGAGGAGTGCCGTTAGCTCAAGGCCACTCTGAGACTACATAGTGAATTCCAGGTCAGCTTGGGCTAAAGAGAGACCTTAACTCGGAAACCAAAAAAAAAATGTGCCTAGATAAAAGCTAGTTACTAATAGACAGTGCTTCTTCCTCTGGGCTTGTTCTCCTTGTTCTCTTGCTGGAGGCCAGATATGCCAGAAGATTACCCCCTTTCTTAAAAGATTACCCCCTCCCTAGAAACCTGTGTAATCTGGTCTTTCCTTATCTCTTCATCTTCTAGGAACCTGGCAAAATGCCTAGACACCTGGCATGGGGGTTTGGCTGACCAGTTCAGCCTCCATCCAATGAATTTCCATAAAAGACCCTGATCAGAGACACCAGACAGGTTCTTCTTCCCATCTCTGGGGAACTCCTCCTGTAGTATAGGGGCTCTGTCTTCTTTCCTTCTCTTAAGCTCTAAAATGATATCTTCTTAAACTTCACCTTCTGTGGTCTGTGGATTTCATTCATTGACTTCGTAAGAACCCTGGAGGCCACTGACTCAGTGGAAGGTTTTGTGACGACAGCCCTCTGGCACCCTAACTCCTGAGTTACTACCCAATCAAGAGCCAAGAAAGACTCTGTTGCTCTCAAAGACACCCCATATTCCCTTGCCAATATGGTCCCTGGTCATACTGAATGAATTTGGAAATTATTTCTCTTCCCAATACATAATTCCCAATACATAAAACAAAGAGTTCAGACCCAACAATACTTAAGTTTAGGGTAGTAATGTAATTTATTTCCAAAGCAGAAGCACTTTTAAGAGTAAAATTTTATATTACTAATGCTTATACCAAGATGGTTATTACAGATAAGATTGTCCCAGGAAGACTAGAAGTCACAACATCATACTGAGTGCTTCTTCAACTGCATGAGTATGGGGAAAACAAAATAATCTCGAGAAAAATTTCCAAGTCTTCAGTGACGTCTTTGATGGCTTTTACTTTGTCCTTGGTTATTAAGTACAAAGTCGATGTTAAGTTACATAAGAGTCTGTGTAACACAAAACTCTTCTACACCCATTGTCTTCTGCAACACCCCTGTGAGGCAACCATGAACAGGTGCTGGTATCATTTGAGAGTTGTTTGTAAAGACGTAGAGAAAGTCAAAGATTACCCTCAAGTCATGATATGATCATCCTAACAGGAACGGAGATATTCTTTGGTTGATTTTTTTTTTTTTTTAAGCAGGCTCAGTCTAGCCCAGACTACCTAAAACTTACTCTGTAGCCCAGGCTGCCTTGAACTCACTGTGAGCCTCTTACAGCAGCCTTCTGACTGTTGGGATTAAAGACCTGAGCCACCAAGCCTAGCTAGGAATGAATACATTTTTGTCTGAGACAGACCCTTCTCACATAGCCAAGGAGGCAGCAAGCAGATGTCTGGTACCAAGGCCATCATTGCATCACATATCCTTGACCACACACACACACACACACACACACACACGCACAAATCAGCAAGTAAATAAATAAATAGGGTAAATAGGCTGGATCAATCTAATGTCACTCCTTGACTTTTCTGCTTCCAGGAAAGATAATTCTTTTCCAGAATGTGAGTTATGGAGGCAGTCAACCTGCTGACATATGGAGGGAACTGGAGATAAGGAAAATTGATGCTCTGTGGGCCCCTGAATGTTGACCAAGCCTAAAGCAAAACTCTCAGATTTTGTCCTAAACTAGTCTACTACAGCCTCTTTCATTTAGGCTACTTTGAGTTAGGCTTCTGTCATTTATAACCAAAAAAGAATCTTAAAAAAATAATAATTAAAATAAAAGGAATCTTGATGTATGCTGACTTCTTCCAAAATCCTCCTTAGAACACTGACATGCGAGAGCTGAATGAACTGCAGATGTATTCAAGGCCATTGTATACATGGAGATGCTGACAGGATCTGCTGGAAGTTACCTGAAGAAGTTACAGAACTAAAAGCTAGATTTCTGAATTAGTCTACATTGTCTGCCAGATATCACTTAACACAATGCAAATCTCAGGTAAATTCACATTCTCTCTCTCTCTTGAGACAGGGACTCTAACCCAGGCTGATGTGGAACTCACTCTGTAGCCCCAGGATGGCCTCAAACCTATGGTGATCCTCCGAATTTACCCTCCTAAGTGCTGGGATTAAAGACTTGTACCACCATACCCAGCTCTCAGGTAGATTCTAATGTCATTTCTACAGTGTGAAACAGGAAAAAAAGATATTCTCTTCACTTATAGCATCATCTTTCCAAGCGCCCTAGGAATTGTTTTATCTCTGAATGTCCCCAAAGTATTCAGATGATACATTTGTGACATCCTTTTATTTTATTTATTTACTTATATATAAGAGAGAGAGAGAGAAAGAGAATGAGCACACCAGGGACTCCTGCCATGGCAGCAAAAAAAAAAAAAAAAAAAAAAACCTCAATGCATGTGCCTGTTTGTGCATTTGACTTTACATAAGTACTAGGGAAATGAACCCAGGCTATGGGGCTTTGCAGTCATGTGCTTTAACCACTGAGCCATCTCTCCAGCCCATCCTTTTATTATTTTTTTATAGCACTTTCATTGTGATTGTAATTCCATTGTAAAATGCCTGCATTCAAATTCCATCCATTATTTACAAGTACCTTGCAGTTGGCCAAGTTAGTTATATTACCATGTATCCGTCTGTATGCGCTGAAAGTGAAGAGCACAGTGAAAACTTCACAGAACCATTTTATGCGTTATTGAAAAAGAATCCTTGTAAAGCATATTAAGCCCAATGCCTGGACTACCACACTCAATAATGCTGACCACTGCTGTTACATTATGTTAGGCTGAAATGCCAAGTGACAAGATGTTGATGGAGAAGAAAGCCAAGGAGTAGGGAGGATGAGAGGCACTGCGGTTGGAAGAAGAACTAGAACTAGCTCTTATGTCACATATTCTTTTCCTTTACATCTTTATGGTGTACGGTGCAATCGTTTGGTATATGTATACCATGTGTAGTGATCAAACTAGGGAAATAAGAAACACTTTCATCTCATCAAACATCAATCATTTACACCATTCTAGTTATTTTGAAGTATACCATAGATGGCTGCAATCAATACTTACCCTCTTGTGCTATAGAGCACTGCCAGTAATTCCTCTTAATTGTGATTTCCTGGCCTCTTTCTGTCCAACTTGGTCCCTGCCTTTCCAGACTCTGTTGACCACTACTCCACCTGTGGTGGTTTGAATGGATGCCCCCAGTAGAGTTTTATTCAACCTTGTAACTTTGTGTTACAGTGGGCAGATCCTAGGCCCCAGCCCTAAGACTTGGGGGTGGATCTGGAATTCTAGCATTTAGATATGCAGAGTGCTTGAGCTTTGCCTGAGGTTCCTGGAATGTGTTTGTTTATGGTGCTGGTAGTGGTTTTTCTCTTTGCATGGACCTGTGAAAGGGGGCCAGCTTCTTCCACCATTATGGAACTTCCCCTGGATCTGTAAGCTTCAATAAATTTCCTTCCTCCCATAAGTGTGTCTGGTCTAGAGGTTCATCCCAGCAATGTGAATGTGTTGACTACAATACAATACAACCCCATTCAACTATGCAACAAAAGGTGGGGGTGGGAAACATGACCAAACACTTGATTCGTTCTTCAAAACATATTGCACAGACCAAGTACATTCATTGATTCTGCCATCTTTTTGTATACTTATCATAGGTCCCACCCTCCCTAAGAGTTACCATGCTGGTTTTCTCAGCTCTCTGCTACTTCACTGTTGAGGACAAGAGGCAGATGACTTCTCTTTAGGCATCAGCTTCTCAAGAGGCTGGATAAGATGTCATTGTGGCTCCTTCCAAAATAAGTGCCTATTTTCTGTCCTCTCTACTATGAACTCCAGAGGCATGCACCACTTTGTGCAACTGTCTTTTATGTGGGTACTGTGGAATTAAACCTGGTTTCTTAGGCTTTTCAGATAAGCGCCTTAACCTCTGAGCCATCTCTCCAGCCCATCTTTGAGGCTTTTGCATTCCCAGGTCTTCTCACCACGTAGTCTTTGCCACTTACTTTTTTTCTCTCTGTTCCTGAACATCAGTTAGCTCTGTCTCATTCTTCAGCTACCATTTAAAATGTCATCTCTTCAGAGAAATCTTCTCTTCCCACCCTATCTAGCACAGTTCTCCCTTCCTGATCAGTAATTCCCCATTCCATCAGCCTGTCAGATAACATATACACTGTTTGCTTCTTTAAAGTGTATCGCACATGTATGTGCAAAACGTAAATGAAGTGGAATTCCTTTCGTGTTTTTTTTTTTTCTCTGTCTTCTGCTCAGTAAAATGCTTAATGTACAGCACTAAGTAAATACTTGTTAAATGAATGAATTAGTAATCAAATGAATGAATGAAGCTGAAGGTGAAGGGAAGAGCTTTCATATTTCAAAGCTTCCTTGTGGCACTAACATTTGGGAAGTCTGTGGCCTTCAAGCAGACTGTTTACTTACTGACATGGTTGCATCTATCACAGTAGGCCTGACTTCATGGGGGAAGGAGATGAATGAAGAGGGCACCAGCACTCAGCTGAAGTCAGGCAAAGTTCTATGGAGGAAGTGATATATGCACTGGGGTTTTTCAGACTTCAGAATTACTTAGCAAACAGCATTTATCATCTTACAAAATCTAATCCTTATTTCAATTATCAACTGCTCTATTATGTTTAAATGTCATTGTGGGAGCTAGAGAGATGGCTTAGAGGTTAAAGGTGCTTACTTGCAAAGCCTGGTGGCCAGGGTTCAATTCCCCAGTGCCCACATAAATGTCACTGTGTTTATAAAAACTTGATCAGCTTCCTTTCAGGAACACCTACCTTCTAAACTGCACTCACTATCCCTAAGTGACAATGTGTGTGTGTGTGTGTGTGTGTGTGTGTGTGTGTGTGTTTGCTGATTACTAGGTTTAATTTGATGCAGATAATGAGCATGCAGAATTTGCCCAAAGGCCTACTGACTTGACCCCTTGGCTCGCTCCCTATCTGAGGGAAGGATCTGTTCTACACCTCAGAGAAGATCCACTTGGGACAGGAAATGAGTCATCTGTGTTCCACAGGGACCTATCACAGGTTGGACTACACTAAATGTGAAACAGATTAAGCTGGAACAAAATCATGACATGTTTGTTCCTTCCCACACTGTGTGACATTTCACAACCTCTTAGTTCTTTACCAGGAAGCTTTCAGAACTCTGCACATATCACTCGTCTGATCCTCATATTCTATAAAGGGGGAACCTGAAGCCCAGAGAAGGGAAGAACCTTGTTCTGATTCACACAGCATACCTTAGGTAGAGATAACATTCGATTCCTCCTGAATTCCAGTTAAATGTTGAATAGAAACACATATCCACAAACAGGTTGTTAAAAATCCATTGTATCACACAGGGCCATTTGGTGCTGACCTCACTCCCCAGCCTGTTTGCCTGTACAACCCTGAGTAAGGTCAACTACATTAGGCCCTTCCCTCCCTGAACTGGTCATACTCCCCACCCCAAACCCATGTGAAGCCTATCCACACATAGAGTGGGCTGCTCTACTTCCACCATGCCCAGCTCAGACCTGCAGAAATGAAAAAGCCCATCCTACCAAAAGCAATATACAATTTAATTCCAGCCAAATTTCCAGCACCATTCTTCACAGGAATGGAAAAAAATAGTCTCAACTTTCATATGGAAGCACAAAAAGCCTCGAATTGCCAAATTTTACCTGAGCAAGAAGAACACTACTGGTGGTATCTCCATACCTGATTTTGAAATGCACTATAGAGCCTTAGTAATAAAACCATCATGGTACTGATACAAAAATAAACACATCCATCAGTGGGGTATAACAGTAGATCCAAGTATAAGTTCTAATAATGCCAACCACCTGAGTTTTGACACAAAAAAGCCCCCCAAAAAACACACACAATAGAGAAACAACAGCATTTTCAACAAATGGTGCTAGAGAAATAGGACAACCTCGTGTAGAAGAATGAATGTAGATAGACCTGCTTGTCTCACCCTGTACAAAAATCAACTCCAAATGGATAACGGATCTCAATATAAGACCTGAAACTGTGAAACAACTACAATAAAAGGTAGGGAGAACACTCCAATATATAGGCATATGAAAGACTTGCTGAATAAGACTCCAGTAGGCCAGAGAATGAGACACTTAACCATTGAGAGCATATGAAACTATAAAGCCATTGTACAGCTAAGCAAACATCAACAGAGTGAATAGACAGCTTACAGAATGAGAGAGAATATTCACCAACTGTGCACCTGACACATAGCTATCTAGAATATACTGCAACAGCTATTTCAAATATATAAAGATCTCAAAAACTTAAGCAATTAAAAATAGTGAACTCAGTCAAAAATGTGTCAGGGAACTGAACAGAATTCTCAAAAGAAGAAATATAAATAGCCAATAAACATCTAAAAGGACATTCAACATCTTTAGCCATCAGGGAAATGCCAATTAAAACAACTTTGAGATTCCATCTCATTCGGGTGAGAATGGCTATCATGAAAATATTAAATGACAGCAAATGTTGGTGAGGGTGTGGGGAAAGAGAACCCCTCATCCATTGCTGGTGCAAACTTGTACAGTAAATATGGAAACCAGTATGGAGGTCCCTGAAAAATTTAAAACTAAATCTGCCTCTTGACCCAGTTACTCCACTCCCAGGCATACTCTAAATACGCTGGTCTTTGCTACAGAGATCCTTGCTCCATCATGTTTGTTGCTGCTCTATTATTCACCATAGCTCAGAAATGGAATCAGCCCAAATGTCATCAACTGATGAATGGATAATGAAGATGTGATACATATACACAATGGAATTCTACTCAGCAGTAAAGAGAAATGAAATAATGAAATCTGCAGGAAAAAGGACGAACCTGGACAAAGTTATACTGTGGGCTCTCTCAAGCTCTGAGAGATATGTACTGCATGGTCTCTCTCCCATGTGATTCCTAAAATTGAGTAATTTGATTTGTTTATAGGTTGTCCTATCAATAGTGTGGACAAGGAAGCTAAAATAAGGCTTGGAGAGAAGGGAAGCAGGGAGGTGTGGCAGGACAAGCAAGTGGAGGGACAGAATACAAGGGGCAGAAGGGTCTGTGTTGGGGGACTTTGGGGGAAGAGAGGGTTGGACAGAAGGAGATACACAAAACTATGACAGCATGAATCAGTACCATAGAAACCTGCTTCTTGGTTAGCTAATTAAAAGATATAACTCTCTTAAAGAGGGACAGGGAGAGAGAGAGAAAAGAGCAAGAGAGAGAGATAAATAGTTTGGGTAGAAGCACCCTGAAAGGGTGCAGAAGGTTTTATTATAAAACCATTGGTTGTTGCTGGTAAAGGCCATTATCAGAACTTGGTTACTCCACAGTAAGCTGTTGTTCAGGAAGGCCCATGCAGACCATTTCCAAAACACTTGGTTACTCATCCAAGGTAAGTGTTAGGACCCTATTGTTGAACACATCATAGGTCACAGGACATTGAAAGATGATGTTGGAACTGAGAATCCATTCCCTTTTGACTAGTTCTTCTTGTGTTGGAAAGCAATATGCAAGCTGCTAGGGGATAAAAGTCACCAACAGCATGAACAAGCAGTGTATCTTGCAAGCTACAAAATCAACTAGACACCTGTGCAATCATGGCACCTAGGTTATGTAGGTAATCAACTGCTCTATGATTAGAAGTGAGTCTAACTCAGTGGGAGGTAATTCATTCCTAGTACTGAGAACCAAGGTCCTAGAACATAGGTCCTAGAAGGAAGCAAGCCCCACTGTTCTTTCACTAAAAGGAAAGGATATGCCTCTCAAAAAGTCTTCTAAATATCTATGTTTATTGATCCATGCTGCTGTCCCTCTTGGCTAGAGAATCTGCTTTTTACAGATGATGGCAAATACTGAGGAGCAATGAAACCTCACTACTTCACACCAAGACAGCCTCATCACATCTGACAGGGTCTAGGAACCCTTACAGCAGAAGTGGTAGATTGAACATGAGTTCTGCTGTCACTGGTAGCCTGACAGCCTCCTCCAGAGAGATGATGGTAGACACTGAAGAGACTCAAAACTCACAGAGGCTGCAGAGAGCTCAACCCTCCAATGCTCAGGGAACATTGCAGAAGAGGGCGTGGAAAAATGCAAGAGCCACAGGGTAAGAAGGAGTATTCTGAGCATTCTCTCTCCTACAGTGACTGACTACAGTAATTGCAAATAATCCCCAAGGAGGACAGTCCTCAGTGGAACGAGGGTGAGGGAGAGGAGACAAAAGAATATAATCTGATGGGAATATGAAAAGTTTGCAATCTGTTCATATATTAACATTCTCAATCAAGTTTTTTATTCACTGTATTCTTCTGTTTAATCTTTATAAGTAACTCTGTCAAGTACCTCCTAACTATTTTAATTAAAAAATAAAACTTTAACAAGTAACCTGTAGTGATACTAGGGTCCTTGGACAGCTCAAAGGAATGAGCTTTAAATGCTAATAAAAGTCATCACATGATGATCTATGACAATACATGCCAACTTATAATAATTTTTGTTTGCATGTGCAGTGTGTGTGCTAGGAGGAAGTATGCTGTATGCATATGTATGTGCAGATGCATATACCTTTGATCACACAGAAGCTAGAAGAGAATATCAGGTGACTTTCCTCCATCACTTATCTGTGCATTTCCTTGAGACAGACTCCAAATACCAAGCTGCTGCTTTTGCAAAGCCACACTCCCCTCCATCACCAAGACTGTGGCCATGCCCAGCTGCCTCAATGTTATTTGAACTATCAGCGAAGTACTAATTCTTCTCATTGTTCTATCTATAGATAAGATCAATAGTGTTTCTCAGCAACATAACATTTGTTTGAGAAGAGAGAGCCACACCAGGAAGCAGGCCAGTTAGCTAACAGTACATGAAGTCTTGGTGACTGGAGGAGAGCTATTCGCTTACAAAGAATGAAAGGAGTGTGTGAGAACTGTTGAGTGCTCACTCCACATTTAGAGAGTAATGACAGTGTTTCAAAACAGATGCATTTAAAGGTAGTGGTGCTTGGACAGCCTGCAGAAATCCTTCTTGTATATCTAGTCTGAGAAGATGCAAATGACCCCTCAAATTGCAGGAAGAATTAGGAATAAAATCTGACTCCTCATATTTCCCCAAGTTACTTTCCTGGATCTATTTGTACTGTGTGAAGCTTTTCCTCCTGCTGGAGTCAAAGAAGAGAGAGGAGCTTACAGTGGGGAATCTTGCTGCACTGTTGATCAGGAAGCCTGTAAGAAAACTTTGAACAGTGGTCTTCAAAGTCGGAGTGTCTAGAAACCACCTGGGAGGACTTGCTAACAAGTAGTTTCCTGGACTACATCCAGGGCATCTAATTTCCTAAGTGTGGGAGATAACCCCAAAACAATGACTTTAACAAGTAGGCCCAGCTTATCCGGACATAGCTAGATAGTAGAGCAAAAGGTACCCACCACCTGCCACCTTTGATTAGATCTTCCTCTTTTCTCAGGGTCTCAGTTTCTTTGTTGGTGAAATGAAGTGAACACTGGTCTAGAATAATCTCTGCACTTTCTTCCTAATTTCAGTGTTTTAATGACTTGGGAACTGACTATCTGTTGCCTTGGTAGTTCAAATAGGCCATGTGCTCAGAGAAGCATTTAACTCAGAGTTCATTCACACAGAACACAATGTGAACTGTGGAGAGGCTGGGGGCCATCAGATGGTTCCTCCTCACTGTACACCACCCACAGTGTGCTAACTGTGACTTCATCAGGCCGTGTGCACAACTGCAGGTCTCTAAGTGGGACCTCCAAAATCTATGGCCTGTTCCCTAGGCAGGAATGTCTGGGGAGTGCTCTGAAACATGTACCAGACTAGGATCTGGAGCTTGTCACACTCACTCCCTCAAACCCATCCCAATGTTCTAGGTTAATTAAATTGAACTAACAGAAAAAAGAAAAAAAGAAAAGAAAAGAAAAGAAAAGAAAAGAAAAGAAAAGAAAAGAAAAACTCTGAGCTCTAGAAAGATCAGGGACACAAGAGAGAAGCTGTTCTTTTTGTTTTCTTTCCTTAAGGTGTTTTTAAGGCCAATCCTCAAAATTGAAAAGCCAACTGTTGCAGCTAGCCTGAGATAAAGCATATTCATGAAGCTTCTCTTTCCTCTAGGAAAGGAATCTTCTGGTTTCTTCCAGTGCCCCAAAGCTATGACCTGCCATGGCTATGCCTCTTCCTATCTAAATTTGTCCATCCTTCCCTGCTGGACACCAGAATGATCACCCCAGCCCTTCCCAGAGTCCAAGACTTCCACAAACGCCTAATGACTTCTGCATCCACCTCTGAACTTTCTTCAAAGAACTTTTTAAGCTTTGTATCTTGAAGCTTCAGCAAGGTGTTTCACTTTTTTCCTACATCTTCTTCATATCCTCCTTTTACTTCTACACTCTTGCCAAGGTGGGAAAGGTAAAGCTATTGGATAAGACATGAAACATATGGCAGAAAGACAGGGTCCACAGAAGGAAAAATATGTTATCAGAGACACTCAGTTCACAAAGTGCAAAAGTAGTGCTTATTGGCCTTGAGCCACTAGTGGTGGAGAGCAGTAATAATCACTAGTTGACACAGCTCAGGCAAATTTTTTTCAGCTTTCATTGGCTAGAATATATACAATCCCTCTAACTGAGATCAGACCATTGAAGATGCATGATATGTGATATGATATGATGTGATATATATGTTTCAAGGAAAAAAATTTAATAGAAATAAAGATTATAATGAATCAGCATCATTATGTGGACTATAAGAAACTAATTTCCCTTTCTACTCATTACAGGGCAAATTGCTCTGTTCAGCAAGATGCACTTGATGCTCCCATATTGGGTTAATGTAACTTCAGACAAAGCAAAGAAGCGTGGTCTGCTCATCCACCTGTAGAACTTTAATATCAGCCATACCTTGATGGTCTTCTCATGAGGATAAGTCTCCCCACCTGTGGTGGTGTCCCACTGTCCTTCAAGAAACATCACTTTCTCCACAGTTCTGTGATGTCTCTAGGTTCATGAATGGGCAGGAGGCTAGGGCGAATCAAAGTATAATTCAATGTTGGCATAGTGACTCTTGAAAAGTTAGAAAAGAGATGGTCCTTCACTTTTCCTGAAGTTGATGCCAGTCATGGTGCTACCATGAGGAATAGGCCTGAGAAGGGCTCACATAGTGTAGAGGCCAGCGGCCACTACAGAGCTTACATTGTCAGAACAGAAGCTGGCTCTGTCTCTAGAAATACATGCCCTTGCTATTCCTTTCCTTTCCTCTTCTATTTTTTTCTTTCTTTTCTTTCCTTCCTCCTTCCTTTCCTTTCTTTTCTATTTTCCCTGCAACAATATCAAATTGTACAAGATACAGAAATACTGTTAAAACTGATTAAAGTCCATTGACATCACCATGACCATAATCCAGAACATGGGGAAACTGATGTAAAAAGTGGCCATGGAGGAGTTTCCTGCTTTGCTTTCCCTACCAAAGAGCCAGGCAGTTGGAACTGTTCTCTTTTTGGCTTCTCCCTGCATCAATGGCTCTTTAACCCCCTTTTCTCTGCACTTTTCAGGCATCCTATCGCTATCGTTGTGGATTTCTGAATCACTTTCTCTCCTCTTTTCATTGAAATAGAGTCTATCTTTTCTTTTGCTACTTTTCTCCTTCACCACCTCACGAAGAGGCAGCTTCTAAATCCACCATCTTACCTGGAAGTCCTTCATATCTACTTTCTTATGACAGTCTCGCCAGCCTTTAAGAAGCAAGTAAGACCTACTGCTATTATGCTTACTTTCCCAAAAGAAGTAACTGAGTGTATCTGAGAAGTAACAGAACTATGGTTGTCAGTGCCTATTGCATTTTGCCAGTGGCCAGCATGTACTTCCCCACATCCCAGGGTTCTCTCCTGGCTCATTGACAGTTCTGATCCACCACTAACACCCATGAGGGATGAGTTGCCAGAGCTTCTGTGTGAGTGACAGGGGATCTGAGGCAGGAGGTTCTGTTGTTCCCTTTCATGACTCATACCTGCCACAACAAGGCTACTCCTCATTTATGAAATGTTTCTTATCAGAAACAGACCTGATTAGATGTTCTGTTAGGTTGTGGGCATATGCATAAGACATTGGCTAATAAATGAGCAAATTAATTTTCTTGCACACTAATGTAGTTCTCAGTTTCAATTATGCCTCACCTGCAGTGTTGGAGACGGGCATGCGATCACATTTGAGCCTTCGTTCCCTGCCTGAGGAACAGAGATCATCGAACAGAGGGAACACGGTCTTATAGACAAATGGCCACACGCAGTGACAGAAGCCAGAGTGCAAATAGGTACAAAGTGCTCTAGAAACACGGAGGAGAAGGATGTGACTAAGCCTCCTTCCCTTGTGATCAAGCCTGCTGCCCTCTGGGTTGTAAGCTCCCCAAGGGTAGCAGGGACTGAAGTGACTCATCTTTCCCTCTTTATCAAACATAGCACAAGTAACATCTGAGATCAGCAATTAATGCTTGCTGAATAAACTCCCCTGGAGAAGTCATGAAAGGTTCTGCAGTACAGCTGACCTGGTCCATGTGACAGACTTTGCAAAAGTCCCCCCCACCCGCCGCCACCCCGCTGCTCATTTCCCTCTTCTGGGACATGAACCCTGTTAGCAAAGCCTTTGCTCAGATCAGTGATCAGCATCAGCAGCCTGGAGACCTCTCTCACCTGCCACAGTTATCTTGAAAGGCGGAGTAAGATCAAGGCTGGGGAACATCACAGTCACAGTAGCCCAGCTCATCCATCAGGGCTCCGGCACCTCACCTTGAACAAGGGAGATAAGAGAATAAAATAACACCTGACACGGCCTTATCACCTGATAATACAACTTCAGTTTTTCCATTAAAATAACTGAGAGCCCTAGTCCTGTACTTTGGCTGATAAAGAGATCACAGGAAACAAAGCTATTAATTTTTATCTCTGCTCTGCAATAGCGCATTGGAGTGAGTACAATATATCCAAGGGGAAAAATACTTTCTCTGACAGTGGAAGTCAGTTATAAATTTTTTTCTCCTCCTCGCTTTCGTTTCTCATAGCATATGCATCACTGACCCCTGGGAGTTTCTAACTGCAGATGCATTGAACCCAGTGGTCTGGCTATACTATCACCACTGCATCACGTCAGAAATCTTTCCCTCTATGTTCTGATCCCATGCTGAGGAGGTTGTATGGATATTTAAAGTATAATGAGGGACGTGAGCAAGTTTATTGTTCCTCTAGTCCATCTTAAAATGTGGAGCTAGCCAGGTGGTCACCACGATCACTTCCAGGTCCTACACTTCAGGGTCCATCACTGAAAAGGTCACAGAGTAGGTCAATTTTGATAATAAGGGCAGTCTTTCTCTGCACAAGGGTTGTAAGGTAGCATTCCTGCTCCTGGCCCATGCCTCAGGGTTCTTAACCAAGTGAAAAGTCCAAGAGACCGTATCAACATGCACATCGGGAATCCTCATTCCCTTCCAGACCCAAATCTGAATGCCCGGGATCCAGAAATTTCCTGCGCCAATGGTTCAGAGCTTACTTCCAGGCCCTGGCTTGTTTCTCTCCTGGTTCCTCATACCCACAGTAACCCATTGCCCTAGGGTTTACACCCTTAGCATTAGAAGGTCAAGGGCAAAAGAAGTGAAGGATGTTTGTTATGGTTTAGTGCTCAAAAACGCCATGTGTTATAGGCTTGGTCCTTTAACTGGGTGGCATTTTGGTTGGGGTGGAAATTTAATGAGAAAGGGCCTCAAGAGAGAAAGTTAGGTCACAAGGGCATTTCCTTTGACAATACAATGGAACTCCATTCATTTCTTCTTCCTTTCTATCTTTTAGATAAAAACTTGCTAGAGAAAAGCTCCCCATTATGTTTCTCCATCTTACCACAAGCCTAAAGCTATAGGGCTGAATGAGTACAGCCTGAAACCTCTGTGTTGTGGTTTGAATGGAAAAATGTCCCCATAGCCTCATGTGTTTGTGATTAAACCTTACATATTCCCAGCTGGGAGATGTTTTGGGAGGTGAAGCCATGCTGGAGGAGGTGTGTCGCTGTAGCAGGCCTTTGTATAATATAGCCCAGTCCTGATGGTCTCACTCAGCTCACTCTCTGCACCTCCTTCCTCCTGACATGGAGCAGCTGTCTGCCCCTGCCATGATTACCCTGCCAAGTTGAAAATTTCCCTCAAAACTGTAAGCTGGAAATAGAATGTTTCCTTCCATAGGCTATCTCTGGTTGGGTATTTTATCCCAACCATGAGAAGATAAGTGCTACACTCTGAAAACATGATCCTCCTGGTAGTTGATTATTTCAGGTTAGATAGAAATCTCACACTTCAGGAATACTTGGGTGGTAACATTTGAGACGTATTGGCCTTTGTGAAGTGCCCACATCCATCAGCACCAGGCCATCAATGGCATGTGGCAGGGCTGATGAAGGGCAGGAAAATAGGGGCTTAACTAGCATCTTACATGTACACTCTAACCTGGTGTTCAGATGCTGGGGTGTGGCCAACATCCACAGCACAACAAGTCCTTATTATACCTGTTTGTTAGGGACCAAATAGAAGGACCAAAGGACCACTAGATAGTCATGCTCTCCCTAAGCAAGAGCTAATTGGTTAGCGAAAAAGCCTCGAGGCAGGCTGGAGAATGGCTCAGCAGTTAAGAGCACTCACTGCTTAAGCATGAAAACTTGGAAAGGCCTGAGACCATACCAGTTCAACTCCCCAGAACCCATATAATAAGGTACCTAGCCTTGCATCTGTGACCCCAGTCTACAGGGCAGGTGGGGGCAAGGGCTTGCTGACTGATATTGGTATCTCTGGGTTAAGGGAGAAACCCCATCTCAAGGAAGTATGGGTATGGGCAATATAGAAGGCCACCCAAAAGTCTCCTCTGGCCCCTGCATGCATACACATAGCATGTGTGTGTCTGCATAGACACATGTATGCACCATGCATAATACACTGTACTACACATACTGTACACACACACCAAAACAAAACAAAATAAAAGCTCCAAGGCAAACCCAGGATCTCAAGCATACCTCAGGTTTGGCCTCAAGATGAATCTAATTTTATGTTTTAAATGTGAATCTTAATACCCTTTATGTTTGCTTCAGAATAAAGTTAACTGAAGAACTGGTTTCCGTATCACTGATATCCTATGTCTAAAAAGAAAAGAAGACATGGAAAGGACAGTAGAAGCTGTAGAGTTTTAAGTGTACAGAATTGCCAATGCATGAAAGAAAGAAAATGATGGGAGGCAGAGGTAGGAGGATTGCTGAGAGTTCGAGGCCACCCTGAGACTACATAGTGAATTCCAGGTCAGCCTGAGCCAGAGTGAGACCCTACCTCAAAAAACAAAAAAAAAAAAAAAAAAAAAGAAAGAAAGAAAGAAAGAAAGAAAGAAAGAAAGAAAGAAAGAAAGAAAGAAAATGATCATTCTAGGAACCTCACATATGTTTGACTAAATATAAAAATTAATACTCAGAAGATTGAGATAGGAGGATTGCCATGGGTTCAAAGCCAGCCTAGAGGCACCGTGTAAGTTCAAGATCAGCCTGGACTAGAGTGAAACCCTACCTCACAACATAAAAATGAATGAATAAAGCATTGAGCTCCCTGACTGCCAGTGCAAAAATAGGGACGTGATGAATGATCTGGTTAAATTATGTGATCATAAACACCAACGCTTCTGTTCAGAGGGGATCAACCTCTACTGGGATGAAATTTTAAGGTAGAGTTTTATCATCTCTTTCCTCACATAAGAGACATTAAGTGATGCAAAGGAACTTAATGTGGTTTAGGAGTGGGTTTTCAGTTAAGGTAGAATCATTCTCTGTATAATCATTTATTATATAGACACTTGATGACAGCTAAAGTTACATTGTTTTTTTTTTACAAGCAAGTGCCTTCAGCCACTGAGCCATCTTCTCCTTAAAGAGATATATTTTTTAAACTTATGACATCATTACTGAAGGTATTTGAGCTTCTACCATTTGAATGACTAAAAGTGATGCAAGAATACAACTGGGAAAAATCAAAAGTAATGGACTATTTAGTCAAACATGCTTCATAGGCCTCTACTCAGGACTTCCAATAGTACAAAATGTTAAGGAAGTGTAAAATTCTACTCCACAGGACTTGGAAGTAGAGTATCAGTCATGACCCCAATTTTGAGTGAGATTAGGTGAAACTTCTCTTTCATAGGTTTATATTTTCAAACTATTCCATTTTATCATACTACTTTATAATAAATCTATATCTTGATTTTAATACAAAATTAATTCTTCACCCCCAAATTGTGATAAAGCTGGTATCCAAGAAATTCCATGACATTATCAAGTATCCCCAATACTTATAAAAACATTGCTTAAATAGTCTAATATTTGTCTGATGTAACAAACCCATGTGCAGGTATTACCCATTTTTAAGAATGGGGAAGTTGAAGAACAAAGATCATTTCTCAGGCTGACCTGGAGACCTGGAATTCATTATGTAGTCTCAAGGTGGCCTTGAACTCATGGCAATCCTCCTACCTCTGCCTCCTGAGTGCTGGGATTAAAGGTGTGCACCACCACGCCCAGCTAAAATTAGATCATTTTCTAATAACATATGGGACCAGAATACATGAAGCTTGAATGAAACCCAGATCTCCTTACTGCGACCCCAGACCTTTTTCCTGGCTTCCATAATGTTAATTGTGTCATTTAGGAAATAATCAAGGTTAGTCCCACTAAAGTCTAGGATGTTACACTGGTGAGACACTACACCAACTGAGCCCACAGTGGACTAGACTAATTAAGACCGTGGCATTAGGCTCCCACTGCCCCATACATTTCACCCTGACATCTAGACTTACTGCCAGATCCCGCTTTAACATGAGTCACCCATGCTCAATTTTTCTCTCAATTCATCCATCAGCAGCTTCATGGGTCTGGAAGAAGACTCTTTCCCTGGACTCCCTGGAAAATATTTCATGTCATTGTAACAGTAACAGTGAATCTTCTCAGCCTTGTGAGACAGATAATGGATCCTGAAAGCAGCATGAGGCAATGAGCAGGCTGGGAGGCCAGTAGTCTGGTGGTCAAGGTCTTGTCCCTGACTCTGCCAGTATATGGTTGTGGGAAAACCAGGAGAGCCATTGGTATGGGCTGTGCCAAGAAATGATGAGGGCTGTCCGGAGCTATCTTCCAAAGGAGAAGGTAGGAAGAGTGAGATAATGTCTGGGAAGCCCTTTGAGCTCCTCAGAAGCAAGAAGCTGCACACCAGGCACAAGGTTTTATTACATCCAAGCCCACATCAGCCAAAGGCAGCCCAGTCAAGGCTCCCACAAAGACCTCTTCATTCCCTCCACATGAAAGGACAGGCTAATCCTTGAGCTTCTCATCTGGTTTGTTTTCCCAAGCCTTAGAGGATTAGGGGAGTGAGTCGTCTGGTTAGAGATGATGGGTGCTGTTGAAGTGAAGTCCTAGATCATAAAGTCAAGGACTCCTGGAGATAACCAGGACTTCAGAAATATAGCCTATATGCTTTATTTAATATAGGGGAAGTTGAGGCCAGAAATCTTACAGCAGTCACTCACATTCCTTGCTGTACATTAGAGAAATTCCAGGTAAGACAATGGCTGGGACTAGCCTCTGACTGCACAGAACTCCTCCTCAGAGGAGAAACAGGCAACTTCACATTATATGGGCCACATGACGTGGCACTGCTGCCAAGTGCTGTCAGGACATGACAAAGGCCAAGCCCACCTGGTTGTGTAGCTGTTTTTCCTTGAGCAAATCGCTTCAACATTCCAAGGTTCAGAAAAATGGGAACAAGAACAATGACATCCCCCCTATCCTTTTTCCTCAGGGTTGACAGCTCCATGGTCATGTTAAACATCGCTGACTGCTTTGACTCTTATAAGAAAGCAAGGAAGGAACTATGATGACTGTCTTCCCACGCTACAGAGCCAAAACCCAAGACTGAGAGACAGAGTCCTGCTGTGTGATCAAATTGTAAATAGGCTATCTGAAAATGAACCAGGATGGTGACTGAACTCTGGTCTTCAGTGCCCTGTTTCTCCATAGGTGGATACGTTCTACCCAGTACTAGAGCTCTATGGATCTATACTTTTATCAAAAAGTCAAAGCCCACAGGTCTTAGTATGAACATTATCTTGTTTTATGTTTTAATATTTAGATTGTAAAAGTAAGATATGCTCCATATTTACTCTGAAAAGTTCAACTATCCCAATCAAACATCTTCTTCACCAGGGCTTCTTAAATTTTTTCAATCACTACCCCTTTCACTCAAGAAAGTTTTCTTGTAACCCCAGGTATATAAGTATATAAAATAAGTATCCAAATCAAATATTTACTGACAAATAATAAATGGGGGCTGGAGAGATGGCTCAGTGGTTAAAGGGGCTTGTTTGCAAAGCCTGTTGGCCTGGGTTCACTTTCCCAGTACCTACAAAAAGCTAGATGCACAAAGTGGTTCATGGACCTAGAATTCATTTGCGGTGGCCAGAAGCCCCAGCATATCCATAATTCTCTCTCTCTCTCTCTCACACACACACACACACACACACACACACACACACAGGCATTTACATCATTCAATGGCAGTATCCTCCATGATGCTGAGTAGAATGGCTTCTGTTTTGTACAAATCATTTTTTGTGTATCTCTCAAGCTCTTGGCATGTCCCACCTAGGAAGTAAATAAATATAACATTTAAAAATAATAATAAACACATTTTAAACTAGTATTTGGTATACATATAATTTTGGCATTTACTAAAGATATCAGCAAGTGGGCTTGAGAGGTGGCTTAGCAGTTAAGGCATTTGCCTGCAAAGACAAAGGACCCAGGTTCCATTTCCCAGGACCCACGTTAGCCAGATGCACAAGGTGGCACATGCATCTGGAGTTTGTTTGAGTGCCTGGAGGCCCTGGCATGCCCATTCTCCCCCCCACACCTGCCTATTTCTCTCTCTCTCTCAAACAAATATTTTTTTAAAAATATATTATGAAGCTTGCATACTAATGAATTAGATATGCTGATTTATTTTTACATGAAGAATTAAATGTTGGCTAGATGTTTGATACTGCAGAATATACAGAGCATCTCTAACATTTTTCAGAACTGATCAATATTTTCTCATAATTATCAGTACTGAGAACACTGCTTCACATAAATATATATTACAAAATGGCAGAAGTATGTTTAGGGTCATTTCAGAAGTTGTTGGAAATTCTGTTCTAATCCCAAGCCAAAATTCTTTTTTTAAAAAATATTTATTTTTATTTACTTATTAGACAGAGAGAGAGAGAGAGAGGGAAAGAATGTGCATGCCAGGGACCTGGAGAATCAAACTGGACTCCTTAGGCTTTGCAGGCAAGTGCCTTAACAGCTAAGCCATCTGACCAGCCCCAAGCCAGATTCTTTTTTTTTTGCATTTATTGCCATTTTTCCCTCCCCTCCCCCTTGTGCTCCATTAGTCTCTTTTTTTCTGATGTCATCCTCTTTTACTTCTACTATGAGGGACCTGGAGAATCAAACCTGGATCAAGGCCAATTTCTGTCTGGGCTTTGCAGGCAAGTGCCCTTCCTTTGCTCTTCCAACAGCTAAGCCATCTGACCAGCCTTCTCCATCCCTTCTTCTCAAAATGTTCTTTTTAATGATTTTTTTCAATGAAACTCAAAATTGGCAAACTAAAACAGCAATCTTTAAAAACATTCCAAGACAGTAAAATCCAAAGGTATACAATTTGGTACTAACAGGCTGACAATGGTAAAACTATTAATTCTTTGTTTTCCATAATTAAGCTACTTTTGTTTCTATAAGGACAGAAAACTTTGTACACATAGTGAAAACACTGGAATTCATAACATAATTTAGCCTCAAATCTGAGCCAAAGAATTTTGGACAGGGTTCATTGGCATTGCTTGGCATGAGAGCATGTACGGCGTGAAGTGTACATGTTATATGTTTAAAACTGAGGCTATAGTGAAGTCATGGAATAAAACATGGGTGTGTGGTGCCAGAAACCCTCGGAGTCATTGTGCATTTGATTTGAATTAATTTTTTGTGCTGTATGTTTAAAAACCTTTTACTGTTGCTGAATTTTTCACAACCCTCACATTCGGATACATGACCTGGTTGTGGCCAATTTAAGAAGTTGCACGGATCTTGACTCATCCACTCCTGATCCCAACCTCTCATTCCTCTCTCCACCTCACGTCCAGTGTCATTAATTTGGAGAATCGTTTTAGACTTTTGCTCTCCAATTTGCGCACACAATTAATGTATGTACATATTGAAATAGCATCACCTGTATAATGGATGTTATTCAGCCCTAAGACGGAATATCCTTTCATTAGTAATAAAATGGATGGAACTGGAGGATGTATGTAAAGTGAAATAAGTCTGGCTCAGAAAAACAAATACATCATGATCTCTCAGAGGAAGGTTAAAGAAAAATAGTTGAACAAGATGTACAATAAAGATGACTAGAAGTTTTGGTGTTGGGTGAGGAAGAGATTGAGGGAAGTTGGATAGTGCATATAAAAACACAGACGCATGGGATAAGTTCTGGAACTCCAGAACACAGCGAGGTGACCACAGTTCATAACGATCAATTACATGTTTTATGAATAACTGAAAAGACGAGCTCACAGTGTCCAAATACATGTGATCCTAAAGGGACTTAGTACCCGAAATTTCTGGAGGTGTTGCCAAGGGGAAAGAATCTTAGAATGGAGCTAATATTAAAAGAGCTGAGAGATGGGAGAAAAGTAACCAAATGGCAAGGACACTGCCCAAGCTGGACTTGCAGTCACTTAGGCACATGTGTCACCTCCCCCAGCACACACACTTTTTCTGGCTGAATCTGATGTTCCATTGTTTGTAATAATGTTCACGGAAGCCACACATGCACATTCACACTCAATGTTTGTCCACACACAAAGGGTCAGGACAGAGCCAGGCCTGAAGGCAGGAGATGGAAGTCTGTCCCCAGCTTTGACCCTTTGAGACGCAGTCTCTCCCATTATCAATTAGCTGGAAATGCTTTCCTGCCCTGACGCTTTCCAAATCTGTAAGCTGCCACCCCGCCTGCTCCTGGGACCAGTGAGATCTTCAAATGCCAATTTCTTGTAAGCATTTCATTCATTATGGGAAAATGGTGGCTTAAGTGGTCACCAATGGGTGGGGGAGGTGTAAAGAACATAAAACAATTAGATTCTCTGTGTCTTCAAAATAATTGGCTGCAGAAAAAGGTCCAGCTTTGCAAAACACATAGAACATTCTTCCCACTGGGTTTTTGGGAAAAGGTCTGAACATTATGGAGAGTGGCCCTTGCTGTTCATAGCTTGCCAAGAGGAACAGCCAAGAAAGACAAGAGGTCACATTGCCAGCACAAGTTGTTCTGTGCAGCTAATGGCTGGGCAAAGATGAGGACTTCCTGGTCCCCTACTGAGGTTTCCTATAAAAGGTGGGTCAACATGTACTGCAATCATTTCTACCCATGCCTCTATGAAGCAAGATTCCAATTTAGTGGAAAGTGGTTATCTTTTCTACATGAATAACATGCTAAGCATTCCACATGCATTTTTTTAAAACCTCAAAACAGTTTTATTTGCTCTCTAATCTCACCTCCAGTTGATAGTGATAGGAATAGATTAAAAGAGGTGAAGTTATAGCAACTTCCTGTGCTTCCACAGTAACAGAGTCACAGTTACTATCATTAGCGAGGGAAAACTAGGCACCTGCATGGCCAGCTTGTCATCCCATCCTCCACTGTTCCATGAACAGGAGCCCTGGACACTGGGGTCAGAAGCTTGTACTCTCATCCCTCCACATAGTTGCTTTGTAAATACTCTGGAACAGAGTATTCTGTCCACTTTATGTGCATGTCACCTCCGTGAGTGGACGGTGAGTTCTTGGACATTAGGGAACTGTGTGATCCAACCATGTTTATCACCGTCCATTATACAAAGCAGCACTGAGTAACGTGACAGCCAGTCCCTCTGTCTGGCCAACACTGACACAGAGGACTGCACCTCACCAAGGTTCAGACCAGAAATGCTGTTGGGGGACAGGCAGGCAGTAGAGATTCAAGAGATCTAAAAGCTGGTGGGAGACCATAGGGAGTGGTAGAAAACAGGGAATAAAATGTACAGGAGCTGCCTAAGCCGGTCAGGTCAGAAAGTCCCAGAATGGCTATACAGCCAAGACAAAAAAAAAAAAAAAAGAAAAAACCAAACAACAACAACAAAAAAAACAGACACTAAAGCAGTCAGACTGGATTGCACAGGTTGGAACTCGAGACAAAGGTACAGCCCTTACTGTGACTCCATCCCTGAGCATTGTCCTTCCTGCGGAATAAATAATAAACTCCCTTCCCACAGTCACTTCAGGCTTCCAGTATGGAGTCCATGGCTAAGGAGCTCCATGTTTGTGGTTGTTGTTTCTTTTGTTTTGTTGCTTGCCTGTCTGTCTCTTGTTTGTTTGTTGTTTTATTACATTCCCAGCCTTCAGATTTAGAGACAGGCCCTCACTATGTAGGCCAAGCTGGACCAGAATTCACTGTGTAACCTAGGCTAGCCTCAAAATATGGCAATCCTTCTCTCTTAGCCTTTTGAATGCTGAGATTGCAGGCATAAATAGTTTTTTTAATTTTTAAAATTATTTTCATTTATTTATTTGCAAGTAGAGAGAATGAGAATGGGCACTGCAGAGCCTCGAGCCACTACAAATGAACTCCAGATACAGGTGGTACTTTGAGCATCTGGCTTTACAGGGGTAGTGGGGAGTCTAACCCAGGCTGTCAGGCTTTGCCAGAAAGTGCCTTTAACCACGGAGCCATCTCCCCAGCCCCATAATTTCTTTTCTTTTTTTTTTTTTTTTTTTTTTTTTTTTTTTTGTGGCAGGGTCTTAATCTACCCCAGGCTGACTGGAATTCACTACACAATCTCAGGCTGGCCTTGAACTCAGTGATCCTCCTACCTCAGCCTCCCGAGTGCTGGGATTAAAGGCATGTGCCACCATGACCAGCATGCTTTTTAAGTTAAATTAATGTTTACAGAAACTGGTAGAAGAGAATATTATATCTATTTCATTTTTTATTTTACAGTATTTTATTTATTTGAGAGAGAGAGAGAATGGGCCCACCAGGTCTAGTAGCCACTACAAACAAACTCCAGACACATGCAACCACCTTATGCATTTGGCTTGACATGGGTACTGGGGAATTGAACCCCAGTCCTTTGGCTTTGCAGGAAAGTGCCTTAACTGCTAAGCTATCCCTCCAGCCCAGAAGGCAATATTTTAGAATATTGCTCAGACAGTAGTCTTTAAAGGAAGCTACTGACTCAGTCTCTCCACTACTCTAGAAAGCATATATTGATTATGTTGTGTGAGGTCTCAGCCATACCAAATTTCACACACACACACACACACACACACACACACACACACACACATCATAAGATAGGCTGACTCTCCTCTGTCTAAAATGTTTCAGACCAGTATTTTTGCATTGCTGATTTTTTAAAATTTCAGTATGCTTGTGCATACATAATGAGATGTCTTAAGGATAATACCCAAGAATACACACAAATTCTATTTATGCTTCATATACACTTTATATATATGGCCTGAAGGTAATTGTTATGCATTGTTTCTGGTATGACTATGATTTGACTATGACCTACCACATGAAGTCTGGTTTGGAATTTTCCACTTGTGACATAATATTGATATTCAAAAAGTCTTGTACCTGGGAGTACTTCATAGCAGATTTTAAGTTAGGGATGTTCAATTTATGCCTAGAAGAGTCCCTTAGGACAATAAGTTATTTAATTATGCAAACCCCATACTCTGAAATGAGAACTATATATGGTGATTTTATAGGATATCAAATCAATCATTTTTCACACAGCAATTATAGCGGTGAGCAAAACCAACAGAATACCCACCCTCATGAACTTACGGTCTAATAGTTAACTAAGCACATAAATGAATGCAGCACCTAAAATAGTAAGCACTAGGGGCTGGGGCGATGGCTCAGAGGTTAAGTCACTTGCCAACAATGCGTAATGACCCAGGTTCAATTCCCTAGTACCCACGTAAAGCCAGATGCCCAAAGTGGCATATGCATTTGGAATTTGTTTGTAGTGACTACAGGTCCTGGTATACCCATTCTCTCTCTCTCCATCTCTCCCCAATCTCCTCTCTGTCTCTTTCTCTGTCTCTTTGCAAATAAATAAATAAATAAATATTTTTAAAAATAGCAAGCACTGGGGCTGCAATGATGGCTTGTTGGATAAATTGCAGGTACCAGGACCTGAGCTTGCATCCCCAGAACCCACGAAGAAGCTGGCCAGGATAACACTAGTATGTGTAAGCCCAGTGCATTTACACTGAGGAGAAGAGTAGCAGAGACAAAAGAATCTTCCAGAAGCTCACAGTCCTGTTACCCTGGTAAATACAGAGGTGAAGAACAATGACTATGCTTCAAATAAGGTAGAAGAAGATGGCCAGCACTAAGGGTTATCCTTTGGTCTTCACACATGAACCATAGGATGTACACACTTATACACTGGAACACATAATAATAATAATAATAACTAATAAATAATAATAATAATAAGCACTGAGAATGGTATAGGGCTTTGAGAGGTCTGGCCTGAGATGACTGAGTATATGAGGCATGCATTGGCAAATTAGGGAAGAGAATAGCACATGCAAAGCCCTCATGGAAGAAATTCAGCAAAGAAGATGTGTAAGGCCAGTGTGGTCAGCAGAGGAGGGCACCCGCATGTATGTGGTTTCGAGTTTATAGTTTAAGGGCCCAAGAGATCAGGGTGGGAGGAGCATTCCTGCTTTGTCCTCAGAGCAGTGTAGGTTACTCCCTCTGCTACAGTGTTCTCAATCTAGGGAGTTACTTTGCTGTACGCCTTCTGCCCATGGGCGGGGTGATGAGGGAGAAGAGTTTAAAACTCTTTGACCTGGGAAAACTCACTTCCTTCTGAGAATGTGGTCTGCATGTGACGCTCTTCCTTTCAGTGTACAATGACATTCCCATGATACAGCAGGACATACTCAGTGTCCTACCACTCGATAGCCCCTGGCAGCAGGCGCATGGAGCCCTATCATTAGTGACTTCATGTCCAATGGTATGTAACCAGTTATTTCTTGGATTAATAAACTACATTTTAACCTGAGAAAGATCATAGAGCTCTTACTTAATGTCATTGTTCTTTTTAAAGTTTTGATGACCATTTACATGAGCACATCGGGAAAATACTTAGGTATAAATTCTATAAAATGTGCGTGTGTTCTGTACAAAGAAAATGATAAATCTCTGGTGAAAGCAATCAAGTGTGGTCTAAATAAACAGACAGATATTCCAGGTTAACACAGTGTCGTCAAAAGGCCACTTCTTCCCATCTTGATCAGCAGCGGAGCACCAGTGGAAACCCAACAACAGTAGGGCACGCTGGGACATGCTTGTGATTCCAGCACTTGAGGGGATAGGGGAGAAGAAACACAAGTTGGAGGCCCACCTGGGTATATAGTAAGACCTTGTCTCAGAGAACCACCAAAATAATTCAGCCACATATTTTGTAGACATCAGCAAGTTGTTTCTAAAGGTTGCTGTCAAAGAAGAAGAGCCACAGTAGCTGACCCACTCACTGAAGAGCAGAACTGGAAAGCTGCGTGTGTTGAACTGTCTGCTGCAAGTTTTCACTGTGCAGCAACCAGAGAGGAAGCCCTGGCAAAAAGAAGATGTACCTCGAAAAAAAAAAAAGAAAAAGAAAAAATAAAAGAAGATGTAAGTGGGGCGTGGTGGTGCATGCCTTTAATCCCAGCACTTGGGAGGCAGAGGTAGAAGGATCGCTGAGAGTTCGAGGCCACCCTGAGACTACATAGTGAATTCCAGAATTCCAGGTTAGCCTGAGCTAGAGTGAGACCCTACCACAATGTAAAAAATGAAGAAACAGGACACCACACAGAACCTAGAAGTAGACCCTCAGAAATAGAGTCAAATGGTCTGTGACACAGGAACAAAAGCGACTTCTTACAGAAAAGATAGGTTTTTAACAACTAGAAAGCCACATGCAAAAAGGGAAAATCTACACCTGCCAGAAAAGTTAACTCAAACTGGGCCATACAGCTAACTGTAAATCACACTAAAATTCCTAGGAGATAATATCAACATTTTAGTATGAGGACCTGAGTTCAGATCCCCAAGCATCCATATTAAAGTCCAGGCATGGTGGTGTGCAACTGTAATCCAGTGCTAGGAAGGCAGAAATAGGAGGATCCACCATGAATTCAAGGCCACCGTGAGACACATGGTGAATTCCAGGTCAGCCTGGGCTACAGGGAGACCTTACCTCGAACAAACAAAAAGAAAAGAAACAGGTACATCCCTTGGGGCTTGCTAACTAACTTATCTAGCTGAGTGGGCCAATTCCAAGTTCCCTGGGAGAGTGGGTCTCAAATACTCAAGTGGAGAACAATAGAGGAAAGATAACTGATATTGACTTCTGGGTTGCACTGCACATGCACCCATGCACACACGTACATACAAAAGCAAAAAAAAAAAATTCCCTCAACAATAAGGATATAAAGAACACAATTACAACATAAGCAAAAAGTCTGAATCGATGCCTCAGAAAAGAAAATAGATAAATGAGCTTATGAAAGGTTGTGTCAGTAGAGAATTGCAAATTAAAGCAATAAGAAGATACCAGTCCACATCCATTAGTATAGACAAAAGGCAAAACACTGACAACATCAAGTGCTGGTGAGGATGTCGGACAACAGAAGCTTTTGTTCACTGGTAGGAATGCAAAATAGAGCAGGTTTTTACTTTGAAAGACACTTTGGAAATTTCTTATAAAATTAAAATCATCTAATGACAGTACCCAGCAAAGATACTCATTCATTGATACTTACCCAAAGGAAGAGGAAACATGTCCACACAAAATCTTGCATATGAATGTTACAGCAGCCTTACACATAATTGCTAAAATTTGGAAGCTTCCAACATGCCCTTCTTTTAGGAGAATGAATTTTTAAAAAAGGACACATCCATACAATGGGATATTATTAGCAATAAAAAGTAATGAGCTACCAATCCATGAGAAAACACAATAAAAATGTAAATGACTATTGTTGAATAAAAAAAAAAGCCAATTTGAAAATGTTGCATACTCCATGATTCTAATCATATGACATTCTGAAAAAGACAAAATTACAGAAACAGCAAGATCGGGGTCTGCACAGGAGAAAGGGAAGAATGAATTGGTGAAGAGGGCGTTTTAGGGCAGTGGCACTCTTCTGTATGATAATGTTATAGTGGGTATAGTCGTATAGTGGGTTATAGTGGGTCCATCACACATTTGTCAAAACCCATAGAATGTACAACAGGGACAGTGAGTCCTAATGCATAGCTTGGTGTTGATAACAATGTATCATCATTGACATCACCTGGCACAAATATACCACAAACGAGGAATGACAAGGGGTATAAGGAGCTCTCTAGATTTTCCATTCGCTTTTTCTATAAATCTAAATCACTGAATTTACTCATTCACAGTATGTATTCCAACTCTGTGCCAGCCATTAGCAACACTGAGTGCTGGGCGAGCTGATTCTCATCTAAATGATAAAAATTAAAAATGTCATTTTCCAGCCGGGTGCCCGTGGCTCACATCTACAATTCCAACAGGAACTTTCAGTAGGAAGATCACTGTGAGTTCCAAACTAGTCTGTGTTCCAGAGTAAGTTTCAGATCAGCCTGGGCTAGAGTGAGACCCTACCTCTAAACAAACAAACAAACAAACAAACAAACAAACAAACAAACAAACAAACAAGCCCCTTACATGCACTTCCTCATAACCTTGAGAACACAGGGTTCCAGCCTTTCTGGAATCTCTGCTCCTGTGTTTGTTGGAAAAAAAATCATTGCTACTACCCCCTGGAGTCATAGAAAGCCTGGAGAAAGAGTGAGTTGAGGATGCATGAGGGACAGGGTCATTGATGTCACAAGTCTGAACAACATGAGGACGAAGGAGGAAGCAAGAATTATAAACCAGTTCTGGACACCACAGAGGGACTGATGCCATTTCAACAGAGGGAAGGCTTTAGAATGAATCAAAGAGGGACTTCACAAACATGACATAGACAGCATGGGTACGCAGTGAGTGCTCCTCTACCCCAGGTGTTCAGAGGCCAGACAATCAATAGACAGGAACATTGAACTAAGAGGGCTGATTGTATGATCGTACTTCTAACTTCTCATCTGTCTATAGAAATGGCTATGTATCTGAATTCTGCATTGTGAGTCTCCTCAGCCCACAGCTTTGCCTATGTGTCCTTTACAGTTTGCCCAGGTGTTTTCATGTACATATCCCCATTATCTCCTCAGAGGAGAAAATTGATTGAATATTATTATTCCTTCATTTATATTTGAGCAACCTAAAGAAAGGAAAGACAGCGAGAAGCAAATCAATAAGAATGCCCAAGGAAACACCCAGAAGATCACAGGGTCCCTTCTCCCCCACTATAGATACAGACCTAGAACTGTCATCTCATTTTCAGAACAAAGAGATGCGGAGTATCAGGTTACAGACAAGGGATCCGAGTTTCACGAGGAGTGAAGACAGTGCCTCTGGTATTCACAATCAGCATGAAGTTTCTACCAAAGCTCAAAAGAGCAGGAAGCAGTGAGTCTTTGAAATCAAGAAACTTAACTCGCAATGGATGGGCAGCTCCTTGATCACAGCATGCTTCAGAAGCAATCAGACTGAACGCCAACCGAGTGTGACAAAGACAAACCTGTTGCCTCAAAAATGAGGAAAAAACAAACAAACAAACAAAGGATAAAGGACGGTCTAGAGAAGATGGTCAAGGGAGAAATCCGAGTGCGAGAAGGTGACCAGGAAATCAAGAAACATTTGTTCTTCCTTTAAGAATATCTCAGGGCTGGGAGTTGTGGCCCATGCCTTTAATCTCAGCACTCAGGAGGCAGAGAAAGGACTACAGTCTCTTTGAGGCCAATCTGGGACTACAGAGTGAATTCTAGATCAGCCTGGGCTTGAGCCTCAAAAAACAAAACAGAAAAAACAAACAACAACAATAACAAAAGAATGTTTTATGGGCTGGAGAGGTAGCTTAGCAGTTAAAGTACTTGCCTGCAAAGCCTAAGGACCCAGGTCCCCAGAACCCACTTAAGCCAGATGCACATGTGTCTGGAGTTTGTTTGCAGTGGCTAGAGGCCTTGGTGCACCCATTTTCCTTCTCCCTCTCTCTCATAAATAAATAAGTAAAACATTTTTTTAACTGCTGTAATGTTTTGCATAAGGACATGCGGTCCAGTATTCTGCAAAGAGGTCACAAGTTGAGCCAAGTGCTTCCAAAAGCTGACAGAGGCATTAACTTCTCCATAATAACGGTGTTGTTTTCTTCTCCCAGTCTTTCATCTATAGATCTCAGAAGGTTTTGCAGACATCAATTAAATGTTACAAAATTCCTTTGAAGTCAATTTACCATTCCTATTTTCCAGATAAGAAAATGGAGAGTCTAAGGGGCTTGCCTAGGGGCTACCCACTGGGAGGTTCGGAGGCCAAGCACCTCAAACTGTACAGAGCTTGGGCCTGAAGACTGAGGCCATTCAGAGCTGTTGACAGCCTCTAAGAAAGAAAAGTTCTGAAGAAACCTTCTCTGCTCTGGTCCATGCAACCTAGAAGGGCTTGAGTGGCCTGTTCCTTTATCAAGGGCTCCATCCAAAATTCACAAGCCACAGAGATGGGCTTCATGAGTCATTCCTTGGCCTCTTAGGAAGATGCCATCTCTGATCTTCCACACTGTCTGAGACAAGTACTGTCACTTCTTTATGGCCTGCCTTGGTTGTAATTATTTGTGTTGGCACTTGATTTTTCTCACAATGCTACAGACGCTTTGCTGTCCTTTGGGCCTGGTGTATATAGGAGGTTAGGAGTAAATACGCTTTGAATTTAAAGTGGACTTGGTAGGGGAAGCATGGGGCAGTAGACATCCTAGGAAAATTTATTAACCATAGTCAACAGCTCTACGGGAATAATAAAATAAGACATGCCTACAATTGATATTTTCAGCAAAGGCTCTTCTGGGCTCTTCTCCTGGATCTTCTGCCTTACTTCCCTGAGACAAGGTCTTGCTGAACCTCAAGCTCTCTGCATTTTTTTTTAGGATGGCTGACCAGTAAGCCTCAGTGATCTATGTCTTCAACTCCCTCAGCACTGGGGTTACAGGCATGTGTGGCCATGCCTGGATTTTTATGTCTATGCCAGGGGTCAAACTCAGGCCCTCATACTTGCCCAGCAAGCACTATTATCCATTGTATCTCCCCAGCACTTTTGCCTCTTTTTCTTCAGTCTGTGACCCCCAGCCCATGGGACGGTACTGCCTGCTTTCAGGTTGGGTCTTCCCTTCTCAGTTAACCATGTCTGGAAATGCTCTCAAAGATGTGAATGTACATCTCCTAGGTGATTCTAAACCCAGTCATACTGACAAATTACGATTAACCATCACAAGCCTACTCTTTGTCAACACCCAAACCAATTATAACATCCCAACCCTGATTCTCAAAGGCTCATAGATATCTCATAATGCGAATGTATTTAGCTCATCTGTAAAAGTCCCCCAGATCTTAGCATTGTTAAAAAGCCAAAACTCTAAAGTCATTTATTTATTTATTTATTTATTTATTTATTTATTTATTTATGAGAGAGAAAGAAGGAGAGAGAGAGAGAGAGAATGGGCGCACCAGGGCCTCCAGCCACTGAGAATGAACTCCAGATACATGCGCCCCTTGGGCATCTGGCTTATGTGGGTCCTGGAGAATCAAACCAGGATCCTTTGGCCTTGCAGGCAAATGCTTCAACCGCTAAACCATCTTTCCAACCCTCTAAAGTCTTTTCTGAGACTCAGTGAAACCCTCTAGTTGTGGGCCACTGTAAAATTAAAAACAAATCACATACTTTCAATATACAATAGCAGAAAGAACACATTCCCATTCCAAAAGAGAGAACTAGGAGGAAAACAAGGTGTAATTGGACTAGAGTAAGACCAAATCCTAGCAGGGCAAACACCAAACCCTCTCTAGCTCCATGACCAACACCTGGGATTTGTGATGGCATCATCCAGACTCCAAAGGCTTAGGAAACCCTACACCTATTTTCTGCTGCATCTTTCCTGGGCTACTTCTACCTTGCATATTTCTTCAGTTGCTGTTACATGGCCCTGACATCTCCAACATCCTGGGGTCCCCATTATAATTAAGGCTTCACCCTCACAGACTCATGCAATGGCCTCTCAAGACCTCCTTGCATGGGAATCCAAACTGTCACACATTGCCTGTTCTCAGTGACTTTTTGGAACCTTGGTGCAAGCCTTCATAACCTCAAAACTCATGCATTTTGCCTGACTGTAAATAAACACCATGTGCACATAACTTCCAGTTTCTGCTGCCTGCTGGAAATGTTGTCTGGCTCCTGTCTACAAGAACTGGGGTGGGCTCTATGCAGACTTTGACAGGCAGACTTTGGACAACACTTCCCTTAGGGGTTCTTTACGAGTAGGGAACATGTTCAGTGATGTGGTGGTTTGTTTCCAGTGTCCCCCATAAACTTAAGGGTTCTGAATGATAGGTCCTCAGCTGATGACAATTTGGATACTAAAGCCTCCTGGGAGTAGTGTATTGCTGGGTGCGAGTTTATGAGTATTATAGGCAGCTTCCTCTTGCCATAGTTCAGCACACTCTCCTGTTGCTATTGTCCACCTGATGTTGGCGAGGAGGTGATGTCCACCCTCTGCTCATGCCTTCATTTTCCCCTGCCATCATGGAGCTTCCCCTTGAGTCTGTAAGCCAAAAATAATCCCTTTTTTCCCCACAAATTGCTCTTGTGTTTTCTGCCAGCAATGCAAACCTAACTACAACAACTGCCTTTCTCAATTCAGGTTTTGTCCTTTCAAACAAATTTTCATGGAGCTTTCTGTGGGTGAGTCTTTACCTCAGGTCACGTTCCTATTGTCCCAGGGAAGTGCGAATTTTTTTTTTTTTTTTTTTTTTTTTTTTTTTTTTTTTTTTTTTTTTTGGTTTTTCGAGGTAGGGTCTCCCTCTAGCTCAGGCTGACCTGGAACTCACTATGTAGTCTCAAGAGGGCCTCGAACTCACAGTGATCCTACCTCTGCCTCTGGAGTGCTGGGATTAAGGCATGCGCCACCACACCCCCTGGCCAATAGGTTTCTTTTTCATGGCCCTGATCTCTTTAACAACAATAGCTGCTTTCTCCTCACTCATTTTGTCTATATAGGCTTATTCCTTTCCTTGCCATACTGTACATTTTTCATCTCTCTACTCTCTCACTGTAGAGCTGACTAAGAGCAGTGAGTAGTAACCACGCTGCAGCCTGGGTACTATGTTGTCCTGGGATTTTCTCTAGCAAACACTGAATGCACGCATTACTTCTGAATTCAGACTCACTTAAATATTCAAATCACAATCAGAATGCAGGTACAGTCTTTGCCAGTAACTTATGGGGTATAGCCCAGTTCCCTATAAGCTTCTGGAACATCGTGAGCAGGCTTCTGTTGCCTGCATTACGCTCAGCACCCTGGCCTTCCAAACTCCCATCAAAGGTGGCTCATTAAGCTCTGCAAAAAAACTCTTGCATATGCTCAGATAAGGCAGGTCCAAGGACCAAGAACCACATGACTAGGTCTATCACACAGCAGCGCCACTCCTACGTATCCCGTTTCGGTAGTAGTTGCTTTCCTCATTATTGCAACGACATGTCTGACAAAAGCAACTTGAGAAGGAAGGGTATATTTTGTCGTACAGTTTGTGAGTACCTGTAGCCCACCACAGCAAGGATGTCATGACACATGAGAAGCATGAGATGGGGCAGAAGGAGCAAGGTGCGGCTGATCACACTGCATCTACGGGAAGAATCAGAGAGGAATGCTGCCGCTGTACAGAGCTTTTTTTTTTTTTTTTAATTTATTTGTGAAGAGCAAGAAAGAGAATGGGAATGCCAGGGCCTCCAGCCATGGCAAACAAACTCCAGATGCATGCGCCACTGTGTTCATCTGGCTTTACATGGGTACTGGGGAATTGAACCCCGGTCATTAGGCTTTTCAGGCAAGCGCCTTAACTGCTGAGCCATCTCTCCAGCCCTCTACAAAGCATTTTTATTAGTACTTTCCATTTTGATCCCATTAAGATACTATGTGGTGGGAAATGTCTTAATGATTAGTTTCATCAAAGCTTAAATGACTATTTTGGGGATCACACAATTAGGAAGTAACAGAACCAAAGCAGAAACCAATCAATCTGGAGAAGAAAAGAATGACCTTGCTCTTTCTTCTAAATCACCTTTGCCTTCTTTTCTAACCTGGAATTTTCCTTATCTTTCCTTCTTCACCTAGCTCTCCTGCTTACAATCCATGCACTGGTGAAACTGCTTAAGATTAGCCCAGGCCCCTGAAAATAAACTAAAAGTGGCTAAAAACAGGAAATGTTCATCCTTATCTCTTTTTCCCTAAAAGAGTCCTCAAAGGCTCCACCTTGCTAGAGGCCAGAAATCTCAGAAGAAGATTATCCCCTTTCCTAGAAGAGAAGATTAGCCCCTTCCAAGATGACATGATCCCCTTTCCTGCACACCTGGGCTTGACTGAGCAACTCAGTCCACCATTGCGTGATTTCCTATGAAACACTCTGGTCAGTGTCACCAGGTGGATTTCCCCCATTCAGGACCCCTTCCCCTTGGGGGCTTCCTGTTTTACTTTCCTTAATGGGGGTTTTTCTTCCCATCTCTGGAGATCCCCTCTTGTCATGCAGGAGTTCAGTCTTCTTTCCTTTAGGTTCTATAATGAAATCTTCCTAAACTTCACCCCCTATGGTCTGGGGATTTCATTGTTGAATTCTTCCGACGAGAACCCTGAGGCCACTGAATCAAAACCGAGGCCATCTGGCACCCTAAGTCTGGAGCTAATGCCCAACCAAAGGACAAGAATGGCTCCATCATTCTCAAAGACACCCCAACTTCCTGTCTCATTGGTGGTCCTCACAAAGGTCAATTTCTCTTAGTCTTATTAAACCTTTCCTCCCAACTCCACAGGCAGTGCTTGTCTACCTACAAACCCAGAGCTCGCTTAAGCCTGGTGTGATTTTCAGGAAAGAACTGAGCTGCAGGTCCAGTTGGTTGATTTATAAACCTACTTCAAGAGAGAAAGAGTGAGAAGACCCAGAAGAGTTGTTATTTCAATTCCGTTTAAATGCCTCAACACAGCTGTCCAAGTCTGAGGTGAAGACATGGGTGACTTTGATTCCCCCTCAGGGCCACAGTCAAACCTGGTCGTTGTCTTTCCTTACACACTTACTTATTTGTGTGTTGTTGGAAATTGAACCTAATACGTGCTTGGCAAGTGCTCTACCACTGAGCTGTGTCATACGACCTTGGGCCTTTGTTCTTATTCCACAGACATTTCATGAGCCTCTACTGTACTATATAGTAGTGTGCTAGGTGCTAGGGACTTAGGAATGATTCATATCTGTTTCTAGCTTTCAGAGCAAACAACATATTAGAGAGTATAGACTGAAGGGACCAAACTGACGCCATGACAGGCCTCAGTAAGGTGCTGCCCTGACTAGGCCCAAGTTTCAATTTCCAGGAGGGGCGAGCTCTGGGGGCTGAGTATGTGCAAACGTAACTGCTGCTTGCTTAGCCAATCACTGAAATTCCCCTAGACCTGGCCACCAAAACCTTAAGACCAATCAAAAAAACACAAATACAGTTATTGTGCAAATTAGCCAATCATGTTAAAAGGCTAAAAAACATCCAAAATTCCTTTAGCTGTGCTTAAAAGGGGGCCTGCGAGCTCCTCAGGTCATAGCCATTTTGTCTGAGTGGTTGACCCCAGCAAGCTGGCTAATTCTGCAGAATAAACCCTCTATGCTTTTACGTACTATTTGACTCTGGGGTCTTTCTTCAGCGATTTTCGGACCATTACATAGATAAGGTCTGGAGAGATGGCTCAGGAGTTAAAGGTGTTTCCTTGCAAAGTTTGATGGCCTCAGTTTGATTCCTTAGTACCCATATAAAGCCAGGTGTATAAAGTGGCGCATGCATTTGGAATTCATTTGCAGTGGCAAGAGGTCCTGGTGTGCCCATACTCATTCTGTCTCTCTTTCTCTGTCTCTCTCTCTCTCCATTTCCCTCTCCCTCCTCCTTCTCACTCTGTCAAACAAATAAATAAAAATATTTTTAAAAGAAAGGTTAAAATAGAGGGTAGAGATGAACTAGCATATGAAAATGTCATAATGGAACATGTGCTATAGCAGAGATGTAACATGGCTGTTGGATTCAGTCACAGCACAGGTCTGTGAAGTCTAGTCGGAGAGCCAATTAAACCAAGTGTGGGACACGTCTAAGCACAGGGCTCTGCTTACCTGTATGGTCTTTACACTCCCAATGCTGGTGCTGCAAACAGATCTCCCCTGTGTCACACAGCTTTGTTCTTGGTGGTGGTCCAAACACAAACAGGAACAAGAAAATGCAAAAGTGGAGATGGTCAGTATTTTCCAAGCAGCTGAAGCTACCAGACAGGAGATGCTGAGTTAGGGGAAGACAGAACCAGCGGTGGAGGGAATGCCCACTGGACAAAGTGGTGGTGAGGCTTGTGGGGGGGGACAGGGACAGACTGTGGCAATGGGATGCCAGTGCGCTGTGGGGAATAGCAATGGGTCTTGATATGAGAACATGGCCAGAGGTCACAACATCTGTTTCCAAAACAGCAGCAAATGTTCCTGATATCCAGAGGGCCAGGTTATAACCATGAAGAGGTATCCGACTTCTCCCTTGCTTTCAACTCCCCTAGCTTGAGGCAAATAACATTTCTCTGACTTAAAACTCGATAAAGCTAATCCAAATGCACAAAGGTACTTTAAATACTTATAAAACATCCTGCTTTAAGTGAGGGAAACTTTTAACTTAAAGACTTCACTAGCCACAAAAAAATAAATAAATAAATAAAATTAGCCCCGCAGGTAGGCTTAGAAGTGAGTTTGTCTTGCTCTTCACAGTGCAGGCTGTGACTTTCAGCCACTCCTCACACCCTCCAAAAGCACAACGATCACCCCCAAGCTTCTGTCTGGTCCGCAGACGTCACTTCCACTCTACAGGAAACAACAGCTGTGAAAATCCTGCCTACTCTGCTATCCCACAGCAAGCTTTCCTTGCTAAGCTATTAGACCAATCAGCTTTAGTTTTCTCATTTCATTAGCATATTTTCAATAGTTACAGGAGAAACAGGAGCAGTCTCCCCAAGACCTTAAAATTCTGGCTAGCTATGAAGGTAACTAACCTTCTTTAAGAAGCCCTAGGAAACAATGATGCAATAAGCAATTTCCTTTGCTTAGCCACCTGTGTCACCTTTATTCTGGGGGCCAGTAGTCTTCATAAAACAGGAAACTGATGGCTGGCCTCAGGGACAGTCTCCTCAGCCTGCGATTTCATATGACAGTCATTATCATCCCTGTATGCATTTAGCAAGTTGCTTTATTTTTGTGACTTGGAAGTCAATTCTAGAGATCTCTGGAGCAGCAAATGGCCAATAAGCCTGACCAGTGTTATATTGAGGAAAGACAGCAAATGATTGCACCAAGATCTTGGAGAAGGTGGAAATCCTAAGGTCAGACCACTATCCACACTCCAGGACCAAATATTACCTGGCTTTTTAGTTCTGTCTGTACCACTTGCTAGGTATCTACTCCATGCTGGTCCCGTGCTAAGCCCTGAAGCTCAGACATTAAGAGAAAAGGCTATAGCCAGACCACTGACCAGGGCCTGATTCAAGTAGCCATGCTATTAAACTTGATGCTTTCATTTCTTTCATCCAGGAAGCAGAAAGCAGGTTCCAGTGTTGGGCTCCTAAGGACCTGTTTAAATCCTACCCTTTCTAGAGCCCTTTCCAAACCATCCAACAAGGACCTTGTGTCACCACTAGAGCCTATTTGCACTTCTACCTTTCATTAAAATGACTTGTATGCTGTTAAGAGCCCTTCTTATCTGATGCTGTCCTCTGTAACAGTGTGTGATGCAAAGTAGGTGCTTGCTTAATCAGGGTTTATGGAATTAACTTTATACAAGATTATGAGACACTTCACAGGGTAAAGGTGAGATGACTACTAACTAGAGTCCTCAGAAGAGCAGCAAGGAGAGGGACTGGAACTATGACAGCAGAAATAATTGTTCTCAAGAGCTCTTGGTGTCTGTGAATCTGCTGGGACACAAAGCAGGTGTGCTCCTTGTTCTCCTGGGCTCTTCCCTGCAGGCTTGTTCATAGAAATATATGAACCTGTCTGGAAAATCTCATGGATTCTGTTTTTCTAAGAGCCTTTGCACTCCAGTAAGACAAGCTCAGAAGGGAGGCATAGCCTACTTCATCAAGGCTGGCAGAGACCATGACTTCTTCAGTTCTAAGAGCTAACAGTGGCAGAGCCTGATTTAAACTCTCCATGGTTAGCATGGAGTACATGGCACTGAACACACTAGCACACTATAGCAAATCAAAGTAATTATAGAAAAGCAAAATCAACAAACTCACAAGAGGGCCTTTTATTTTCCTTCAAAAAAGTTCCTTTTTTTTTTTTTTTTTTTCAGTAACTCCCCAAATGTAGTTGATTTGTATATAACTAAACTGGGCTATAAATTTGTTCATAGTCTCAAATAAACAGATACAGTTGTACTATCATGGAAACAACACAGGTGAGAAGGGTTCACTGAAGCTCATTTGCATTCAGTTATCAAAATAAGATATGAAAAAATACCCCATGGGAGAAATCAGAACTTTTGAACAGTGATATTTCACAGTTCATTGATTCTTAATAATTCTAAAGACACTGATGTCTAACTATATCTTTAACTGTTTCTCATGCAGACTTAGTTGGACAGGATGTTGATGGATAACTAAAAGAAAATTGCAAATGACATAAATACCAGGTCAAGTTGCTGCTCTAACACTTGAGGGCACTTTCTGGCTAACTTTCTCTTATTTGTCATGTCAAGGCTACCATGTACTTCAATTTAGGGGAATAGTATTTTTTGGTTTTCTCATATATACATATCTATCTATCTATCTATCTATCTATCTATCTATCTATCTATCTATAGAGAAACTCACATATGTGAACAAACACATATAATAAAAGAAAAAATTTTATATGAAAAGACTGAAATTCACATGCAGATATTATATAGAGGAAAAGGGGAAAGAAACTAGCCATTCAGTAGTAATGAGCTATATTTTAAATAAAATTAGTAAATAGCACATATATATCTTCTTATAATAATCTGAAGCCAGGCATATAGTGGAAGAGCTTTTTAACCAGATTTTACTCATTTCTTCTTGACTGGTATGTTTTGAGACTGAGGACCATGCATCTCTACGTTTGCTTCTGGTCTCATTTTCCTCTCATTTTCTAGCTAGTTTAGAGGAATATTATCCCAATAGAATTGGTAAGACAATTTTGGAATAGAATCTATTTTCCTACACATACCCATTAGGTGGTGAAGACCTCTTCCTCATTCTCCTCTCTGACAGTTCCTTCCGGGGGTGCGGGCAGGGGTGGGGAGGTGCTACAGCACGAGTCGCCCTTCATCTCTCTTAGTGGAACAGAGAGAAGAGCAGTGACTTGGCTGATGGCCCGTTTGTAGATGAGCCTACAGCCTGTGCACTTCCTAATGTTCTCCTTGTTTTATAATTTTTCTTGAGAACATCTGCTTTCAAGGAATATATATTCTTTTTTTGTAAATATATTTTATTTAATTATTTGAGAGAGAAAAAAAGGTAGAGAGAGAGAGAGCGAGCAAGAGAATGGGGACGCCAGGGCCTCTAGCCGCTGCAAACAAACTCCAGATGCATGCGCTCCCTTGTGCATCTGGTTTACGTGGGTCCTGGAGAGTCGAACTGGTATCCTTTGGCTTTACAGGCAAACGCCTTAACTGCTAAGCCATCTCTCCAGCCCCTCAAGGCATAAATGTTCTTAATTCAGCTGGTGAAACACAGCAAGCATGACCTTGGACACAGGTTGAGTGTAGGTTAGGCATAGCTCAGTGGTAGTACACATGCTTAACATGCACAAGGTTCTGGGTTTGATCACGAGCATCAGCTAAATGAAAACTTCTGAAAAAAAAATACATTAGACATATGGGAGACCTTCCTGAGTTAGCTCTGCTGGTGAGAGGGTAGGTAAGTCGACATAATTCTGGATCTAGTATAAGTCACCCTTTTCAGAGGCAGTAACACTCACTGCACAGTTAATGAATTAAAACAAAAGTCAGGGCAAGAAAATCAAACTTCTCAAGTTCTGGCCTCTCACACCAGATTGCTGCTATGGCTACCAAGAAACACACTCATCTGTCACCTCTGGTGCACATATCTTTGTACATTCCCGGACACAAGACTTTTGATCGACTCTCACAGAGACCAAAATGGCTGGCACTGGGGCTATCTTTCACAAGGTTTCTTTCCCCCTAGGGAATTTTGCAATTACTGTAACCTCCCCTCTCCTCTTTAGTGCTCACTCTCCTCTCTCCCCCAGTTCTCCACAGGCCAAGTCCCTTCTCTCCCCTCTGCTCTGACATGAGCTCGTAGCCCCTCCCTCACACTAACAACCTCTAGAGTGCTGAGAATGAAGCTCAAGTGGAAAGCAGAGGAAAACTTTTTTTCTAGTGAAATTAGATATTACAGAGAACACATTTCATCAGCCTCAAAAAGCCCTTGAAAATACCCAGAAGTTACTGTGAGAAATTTTGCAAAAGTCTCTATCTATATCCTCATCTTCTGTTTTTCTCAAGTTACCAACACATCACTTAAAAAAAATCAAACAAAAGTACCATCCTATCTGTTAAATCACTAAGAGTGTGTTTGACTATTTTTAACATAATTATACCATGCTTCAACTGTGTTGTGGGGACAAAAGCGTCTATACAGATGAGGATGGTCTCCAGCTATCAGTGGAAACATTATGCAGCGCATATGAATAAAGCCTCAAAGAACCAACTCAAAATTGCCTGGACCTCACTCATATGGAAATTGTATATGCTTTGTGAACAGGGCAGAATTCCCTAAGAAGCTTGGTGGCTAGAGATGAAAACTGGAAATGGGAGGAGTAGTCTGACAAAAAAAAGGTAATTGACTGAATCCAGCCCGTGTCTCTAAGGGTTAAGGGTGGGAATCCCATCCTACAGGCTTGCTACATGTCATATTGGGCTTCACTTTGGCTCTCATCTGCGGTGTGCTCAGCCTTCCTACTTGACTTGGTGGTCCAGAGCTCACCTCACAGGCTCTCTACCTGGCCTGTCTTTCTATCTCAGTAGTCTGAGGAGAGGACTGTAAATCTGTATCCATGGGTGCTGTGCATGGCCAGTTGTCACATCTGTCATGTAACATGCTGCAGGGTGGTTACAGTGGTTACAGAACAGGCTTTTGAGAAAACTTACAAAGGATTCCATATAGCTAGCAAAATGCATGCCTGGAAGCGCCAGGTGCTGCTTCTCCTCATGGGCCTCACCCACAGGTAGCCAGGAAATACGGTCTGATCATGCATCCAGAAGATTCACACCCAGAAAATTCAAATGAAAAGTATGATTTATGACTATTATATAACTCCTTTGTGTGAAACACACACACATACACAAGCAAACAACCTGATAATTCCCCATTTTCCAAAATAAAGACAAAATTCAAATGCTACCCATCTCCTCCATGAAGCCACCTATAATTCCCCCATTCAGAAATAACCTCTTCTGTCCTCCATACCCATACAGTGACACAATTTATGCCTCTTTATGGTATTAACTGCAGAACATGTGTAATTCAGTCATGAGGTTACAATGTGCTTAAGAGATCATCTCAGTCCTAAACCTCCCATATGTGCTGCCAAGTCTTCCATCATCTGTTTAAAAACGCAGTTCTGGGGAACTATTGCCTCCCAGGTAACACATTCCACCCTTCTAAGCTTGAATCCTTCTGACGATTTAAAGGGCAACAATAACCACACATATTACAGCCCTACATCATATGAAGCTACTGTCTTCTGCCCTTTTCCAAATAAGAAAAGCAAGACACACCATTTAGAAAACAAGAAACGTCAGCAAAACAATGAGCAAAGAAAGATTCTGGTTTTTGTTTTTTGCCTGTGTTGTTCAGAGGGTTCTCGGCGCTGTACTGTGACAAGCCAAGAGACAGAGAGGTATGGAAAGACACCAAGGCCACCACCCTGCCTTGGTTATCAGAGAACACGGGGACTGTGCTGAGTGCAAGTGTGACAGAAGGCTGTGTGGTCCCTGACAGATGTGACTGGACCATGACTCACTGTCAAGACTGTCACCCTGCGCTGCGGGGACTACCACACAGCATGCTCTGGGTGGCTGCTGAGCAGAGCAGCGGAGGAAGCCTGCAGAGGCCCTCCTGCATTCCCAACCAACTATGAGAACAAAACCCCCCTAGTGGCAATAACACCACAGCTTTAGAATCCCTATTTGGTACTCCTGTGGGACGCTGGACTGGCCCCTTTAATGTCATGAAATGCACCTGCAAGATCGGGCAAGCCATACTTTCTCAGGCTGCTAGGTTCTCATACAAAATGAGGGCACCAGTAGCTCGTCCTCCTAGGAGAATTGATGGAAATGTTTTTTTTTTTTTTTCTCTCTCTCTCTTTCTCTCAGCTCACTGGAAGGCAGTAGCTATATAAATATATGTGTATGTTTGTACTTACACTTCTTTGCTTCATGACCTAGTTGAGGTGGAGAACCATTCTGGGACTAGGTGAAAATGGCTCACCCTAATTATACCTGCTTCTTCCTGGGCATTCTAGTCAAATGTTCCCAGGTAAAGTAAGTACCTTGAATTCTTAAAGGTGCTGTCAGGTATGCTCTAGCCCCCTGAGGGCATGAGCCCATGATAATGAGTACATGTGGGACTTATGCTTTGAATGTGGCATCTGCAGGAAATAAGACCTAGTGACTGCCAGGACCCCTGGCTGGCATCCAGAGTCCAAGGTTCAAGTTCAAGGAATCCCAAGACGCCCAACAGTGGGGAAAGCAGAGGGTAAGACCTTGGAAACATTACCTCATTGCTCTGAGCCTTAATTTTTTCCATCAGTAAAATGGCAGGTTGACCATAAAAATGGACAGGCTGACCCAGTATCAATTGTTTAAACACAAGAAATCCTCCTTTAAAAATCAAATATCATTTCAATCCCCAATGTGAAAAAGCAGACAAAGATGGGGGCTGCCTGAATGAAGAGCCCGTGTCTCTCTCTTCCTTATTTGTTCTCTCTCCCTTGTCTACCCCCCTCCACGCTCACACACTCGCTTTCGCTCTCACTCTTATATACACACATAACCTACATGGAATTATATGCTTAGCCTGCAGCTCCAGTGTGAAACTTCTCATCTAGATCAAATATTCTATGATTCTATGTCAAGACGGTCCTGTTTAACACAGAACCATGAGAGGGCAGGCAGCAAGCTGCAGGGTGGGAAGAGGAGGAAAGCTGGATGCACTGACAGTTCTTAGGTAGCAGCTGCACCTCCATCACCCATGCCCAAGGAGGAAACTGAGGCCAGCTTGTTAAGATATAAACTTTGTAACTTTTTGACCCAGGAAGTTTTGAGAATCACAGTAAGGAAATGATTATAGAGTGCTTTGAGCTCTTCAGAGACAAGCAGTATTTAAAATAAAAGGTATTATTACCTCCATAGAGCTTTCTTTTGATTACCACTGCGCTTGAAAATGTGGGCAGAACACTTTTATTTTTCAAAACTCGGGTGTTTAAAAAAAATATTCACATGTACAATACTTACACTCAACCCTTATAAGCTAATTCTCAGCTTCCTTGTCACCAGGTAATTTAAGTGTTCAAAGAGATATTCTATTAGCTTTATCAGCCAACTTGGCAGTGTTCCCATTAAAGACATCTATCCCCTCCAGCTCACTCTCCGCTCCCGTGATTTGAAGGACTATTAGATTAACAGTGAAAACAATATGATATTTGGGGTTTTAAATGTAAGTGCCAAGTGTCACTCATTAGATGAATTAGATGTATAAGGTAGAAACTTGACTTTAATTAATTAATTTGAGAGAGAGAGATAGATAGATAGATAGATAGAGAGACAGAATGGGTGCACCAGAGCCTCCAGCTACTGAACTCCAGACGCATGCTCCACCTTCTGTATCTGGTTTACAAGAGTCCGGGGGAATTGAACCTGGGTCCTTTGGCTTCACAGGCAAATGTCTTAACTGCTAAGCCATCTCTCTAACTCAGAAACTTGTCTTTAAAGGACTCTGAACAAATCAGGGCAGCCCTGGCCTGGTTGGTTCCTTGACACAGACTCGGCTGTGGAATCCTGAGAGTCACTCAAAGCAATACTTCACTGTGTTCTTTGGTGACTGAGCTACCTGTGTCTTGAAAGAACTGAGGATTCAAGGTCAGAAGACAGTTCAAGTCCTGCTTCTATTGTGTTGGCCTTGGAGAAGCCATTTCCCTGGAATGGCCTCAGTTTCCTCCTCTGTCTATCTCCGAGAGCCATTCTGAGGGTCTGAATGAGGAGATCACAAAGCCCCGTGTGAGCTTGCAAGGATGCGACTGGGGCACAGGCTGCAGGAATCACACAGACCTGCTTCCCATCCCAGGCCTGCTACTTACATCTGCATGACCTGAAACAAATTGCTTGTTTGCTCTGAATCTTTGGTTCCTCATCAGAGATGAGGAGTTATTAATAGTATGGTTTTTTTTTTTCCTTGTAGGGTTGTTTTGAGAATTTAAAACAAGCAGAGAGGCCAGGACATAGGAAAGGTTCAATTCATGCTAGCACTTATTAAAAAGCTGTAACACTCCATGTGCCCCAGGGCTGACTGTTGTTTCTTCAGAGTTCTGCTTTCAGTGCACCAAGGAACTAAAGATAACCATGCAGCTATTGTCTCTGAACCGCCTGGGTGCTCTTACTAGAACGAAAGGAAAAGGAAATACACTGTGGCCCAGAATGGGGCTCCAGAGAAATCCAAAATGAGCTGTGGTCTAAAAGCGACTTCTCTCCAAGCCTATTTTTAACCAACTGTGAACTTCTCTAATACGCAAAGAGTGATGCTGGACTCCCCGAATAGCTCTGCTGACGAGCCACTGCCTGCTTCTGCTACTATGTGAATTTATGGAGTTCTGGTCTCACACTTCATTAAAGAAATATATGATGGTGCTGAGACAGGGGCCAGACACCTATAATTCTTATCCCAATCTCCCAGTTATAAATCTTAGTAATGCCTCATTCACTGAGAGAAAAGGGGTAACCGAAGAGATCTTATCACCAGCTCCTTTGTGGTGGGGTTCCTCTCTCTCTGTCTGTCTCTCTAGGTTGTTCACAACAGATTTTATTAAGAGATCACTAAGTAAAAGGTCTGGCTAAAAACACACTGCCAAATTTGTTGGAAATACTTTCAGTTGCAAGTTATAACAAACTGTACTGCAGGTTTAAGTAAATAGAAGTCGTCCCTCCCCCCGCATAAAATATTCCGAGGTGGGCGATTGCTTGTACTAATTTTGAGGCTCAGTACAGTCACTGAAACTGTGCAAAGCCCAAATTACCTGGGCTTTTACTCCTGATTGCATCCTGGTGGCTCCAGCGGCAGCCATCCCCCATATGACCTAGTGGGAAGAAAGAAGAAAGGAGAGTGAGACCATCTCTCTATCAGGGCATCAAGATACTTCTAAGAATGCCTGGATCTGTTACATCATTGTTACATCTAATGCTAGGGGGAATGGCCACCCTTCACTGGAAGATGATTAGAAATAAAAGGTTTGGAAATAAAAGTCAGACCTCACAAGAGTGCTAGAGTGCCACAGCTCCTAATAAATATTGGTTGTATGAAGAAGCAAAAGGGAATGATTCAACAACCGTAAACAGGGTCAGGGGCTGTAACTTAGTAGTAGAATGCCTGTTGAGCATGCGTGGGGCCCTGGGTTTGAATGCAAGCACTGCAAAGACCACCATCCGCAACAAAGAATGGTTCAGAAACAGATGGAAGACTGCTGATCAAGCCTACCCTCTGGTTCAGCTCGCCTGTCATTTCTTTGCTCTCTAGGAGACACATCTCCAGCCCTTTGCACACTGCACAGTACTCCTATGGTGTTGGTACCCTCCTGTGCTGACTTCCTGCCTGTCCGCCCGCCTTCCTGATTGGTGCTGAGCCCAGTGGTGGCCTAGCACATGCCTCATTCTTACTCTCTTCTCTAAACCAGCTTGCTGCCGAGAATATACTAGCTAATCTATGAATAACTGTAGCTCTATTTGCTGAATATGACCTTAAAAATTTACAGGAAAGGGGCTGGAAAGATGGCTTAGAAGTTAAGCACTTGCCTGTGAAGTCTAAGGACCCTGGTTCGAGGCTCAGGTCCCCAGTACCCACTTAAGGCAGACGCACAAGGTGGCGCATGCATTTGGAATTCATTAGAAGTTGCTGGAGGCTCTGGTGTGCTCCTTCTCTCTTTCTCTCTCTTTTTCTCTCTCTCTTGCACATGCATGTGTGAACCTCTTTTGCTCTCTGTTGCTAATAAATTAAATAAAAATAAAAAACAAAAAAATTTTTTTTTAATTTTCAGGAAATACCATTGATTTATTTCTCTGAACACACACACATTAAAAGGCTTCCTCAGCCATCATTTGGGCTAGTCCACCTAAAAACTTCCAACCACAGTTGTTGAGATGACATAGCAATCAAATATAAGAATGTATAACTGTGTTTTCCTTTTGGTAAATTGGAAAATGCAGACATTTTTATTTAGTTTAGCCTAAAATATTACAAATTAAGTTTTACTGAATGGGTTATAGCTGCTCGTGCTTCTGAAGCCTCCCATGTAAAAGAGGAATGAAGCATCTACAAAAAAAAAAAGTATGAGCCAGGCGTGGTGGCACATGCCTTTAATCCCCACACTCCGGAGGAGGCAGAAGTAGGTGGATTGCCATAAATTCAAGGCCACCCTGAGACTACATAGTGCATTCCAGGTCAGCCTGGTCTAGAGTGAGACCCTACCTTGAAAAACCAATTAAAAAAAAAAAAAAAAAAGAAAAAGTATGATTTAAAGAAAGAAGAAAAGAGAAAAGACAAATAAAAGAACTGCTTCATCCTGGGTCCTCACTGATCAGGAATCTTAATATGAGGCTCCTCCGAGCAGCCTCCAGCCACTGTGGGAGGCCCTGGCCTCCTCTCTTGGGTTCCCAGATAACTCAACCCTCCAAGGCCCAGTTTGACAAGTTCATCACACCGGGTCTCCAGAAGATAAGCCAGGTTTGGATGTGCACACCTGTGATTGAGAGACAAAGTGAGTCATGACAGCTGGCATATTTGCATTCAGAGTGGACAACCCGGAGCAGAGTACCTGGAGTGACAGGAGCCTGTGCTGGAAGATAATGCTGGGAACGTGGTAGGGATCCGCGAGTGGATATAACTGCATGAGCAAGGAAAGGCCATTCTTGTGTGGAATCAAATGCGCCCAGCTGTCATGTTATGAATTCCTCTAATAAAAACCCTCGTGACAATGGGATGAAGAGAAGAAGGGAATGGACCCTCGTTGGGGGTGGGGGTTAAAATCAGATGTGAAACTAGTCACCTAACAAGATGCAGCTCAGCAACCACTGTTGTATTGACTCTTCCTTCTTCCCTGTTCTTCTTTACTCTCTAGTAAATTCAAATGACACATTCGTACTCTCTCGGCCCTAGCCTCTGGGGAATCCAGGCTAATGGAAATAGGTAAGTCCCACTCACAAGGTGCCCTGAAAGGTTGTCAAGGATGTTCATGGAAGATGGAGAGGAGGTACTGTCAACAATTCAAAGCTGTGTCAAGTGAACAGCGGTCAGACAACTACGTGGGTCTGTGTGCAAGGCAGCTTGGCAAGGATGCCAGTGTCTGGCAGGGTGATCTCATTTGTATAAGTCAAGTAAGAACATGTGTTTTAACCAAATATGACACGAGGATATATTTCTTGCAGCTATGACTGAGCATATGATACGTCTATTTACTTAGTTATTATGTACAGTGCTAGGGGTCAAATACAGGGCCTTGCACATGTCAGGCAGTGCTCTGCCAGTGAGCTGCACTCCTAGTTCAACCACATAATCAATCTGACCAATAGAATGTTAGGAAAAGTATTGGATCGCAGCTTCTTGCTTAATAGCTGGCAATCTGTACCTTTATTTTTCCTGCTATCCTCCTCTCTGGGATGCTAATGTGATGGTTGGGACGCAAGTCACTATCTTGGAGCATGAGGACAAGGTCCATGCACCTGGGGTGGCAGAAACAAGATTGATGGTGTCTGGCTCCTAAGGAATTTGATGACTGAATGCTTTCTAAAAACATAAAGATGTTTCTTTGTGTTCAAACATCTGTTACTCTGGTTCTCTGTGATTTGTAGACAACCTACAACTAACTGACATAAATGCACTTTTGAGAAAAGCCACTAGGGGACCAAGAGAAACTTCTTTATCCCTTTCACACTGCATGTGATTTTTAAGACTTTGCACAAATACTACTTTTATTTATTTTTTAACGAACAGGGCTTTGTGCTTGATTGAAAATTAAATAAGGCTGGAAAGGCAGAAAGAACAGGCTCAAACATGACACTCATGTCTTGATGACTAAAGCTATGCAATGGTAACCACAGAAACTATATTCTCAGTACAAAAGCTTGGAAGCAAGCCACGGTCACCTTTCCAACTAGACTACCCTCAGCTTCACTTTCAGCACCAGGCAAAACGATGGTGCCCACAGACAGCCAAGTTTTCATCTCAAAAACCTGTGACCCCTAGCCCTTTGCATAACCAGAGAACCCTGGCAGCCATGACACACTTTGGAACCTTGAGACGGGGAGGTTATCTTGAACTGGGAAGTGCAATCAGAGGCGTCTTATCAGGAGGGAGGCAAATAAGTGTCAGAAAAGGAGATGCAGCTATAGAGGTAGTGGTCTATTTGAGGTGGGGCCAGGAGCCAAGGAATGTGGACAGCCTTTAGAAGCATTAGGCAAGCTGATTATTCCCACCGACTTCCAGACTTCCAGAAGAAAACAACCTTGGGGTGTGTGAGGTGGACATTCCACACTTCTGACATTCAAACTGTAAAGTAATAACTTGGTGTTATGACCCGAGGGCTCTGGGGTGGTTTGTCACAGCAACAATAGAGATATAAGGGACTGGAAATGTCCCTGCAGATCAGTGCACTATCAAAAAGGAGTCTCTGCAGGGCAAAGTAATTCTTGCAGCAGGTTCTGAGGGACCCTTTGTCTTTTTTGATCTTAAAGGCTGAACACCTTCTTGCGCTAAAATTGGAGTTCTGAACACACACATGCCACGGAGCCTTCTTTGGACCCCACTGGGCTCCATACGCCGCTTTAGCCAGTGCACACAAGCTCATCTTGGGAACATGTCACCAAGGCTTAAAAAATATCCAGAATAGTACAGGTTTGGTCCAAGAATTCCAGATAATATCCAATGAAAGAAACCATTACTGACTGCTGGAAAGTAAGATTGCATTTTGATAAGACAGGCACCACCCACATGAGAGATGGAATGTCTGCTTTATGTGTGTCCATGAGTGTCTACCTCCTAAAGGTGCTATAAAGACTGAGGTTATGTATGCAAAATTCACAGAACATAAAATTAACTGTTTTGATATAAAAAAACTGAGTGGCATTTATAGCTTTGGATCACTATAACTTCTCTCTAGTCTCAAAACATTTTTATTACTCTAAAAGGAAACCCAATGCCCACAGAGATTTACCCTGCCCCCCCCCCATCTACTCACCCTACAGCCCCTGGAAAGCACTAATCTTCATTCTTCACTTCATCTATTCTATGTATGTTTTAGATATATAGTGCATATATAATATATGTAATAATACAATAAGTTATCTTTTATAACATTTTTATTCATTTATTATTTATTTAAGAGTGAGAGAGAGAGAAAGAGGCAGACAGACAGAGGGGTGGGAGAGAGAACGGGCACCCCATTGCCTCTAGCCACTGCAAATGAACTCCAGATGCATGGGCCACCTTGTGCATCTGGCTTTAATTGGGCACTGGGGAATCAAACCTGGGTCCTTAGGCTTTGCAGGTAAGCAACTTAACTGCTGAGCCATCTTGCCAGCCCAATAAGTTATCTTTTTATGTGGCTTTCTTAGTATACTGTTTTCAAGGTTCATTCACATTGTAGCATATTTCAGCACTCCATTTCTTGTTATTGCTGAAAAATATTCAACTGCATGCATAAACCACAATTTATCAACTTTTCCATTGATGGGCATTTGGGTTTCTGCCATTTGTACTCCTAAGGTATATTAGAGAAGGAAATAAACTTGGTGGTTGATTCCTAGATTAGACTAATGATCAGAAATGTTTGTAAAGCTTTAAAAGTGTGTAGATTCTGGAGCCCCACATCAGACATCCTGACTCAAACCCAGGCAGTGGTACTCTGGCATTTGGCCTCCTTGGGCTCTGTTAACACACACTGAAATGTGAGAAACACAGCTATAAAACTGCATGAACAAATAGATCCATTATTTTATGTGCTATTATATGAGTAAGTAACTACTTCAAATGTCATATTGTCCAGGCTAATGCTGGATGCCTAGAAACCCTTTAGCAGGAACTTTCTAACATACACACACACACCCACATATGATATTTTTATTAATTTATTTGAGAGAGACAGAGAGAAATAGGCAGAGACAGAGAGGAAGAGAGAATGAGTATGGCATGCCAAGACCTCCTGCCACTACAAAGGAACTCCAGACACCTGCACCTCCTTGTGCATCTGGCTTTACGTGGGCACTGGGGAATCAAACTGGGGCCATCAGTCTTTGCAAGCAAGTGCCTTTAACTGCTCAGCTATCTCTCCAGCCCACCTTCCATGTTTATAGAATGCAGACTTTAGGAGGTAAGTCCACCATGAAAGCTAATTTAACTGACTGATGTCGGATAACAGCCTGCTTAAGAAGGAAGCAAGATGAGTTGAGCTGAGGTTGGTGAATTCCCCAGGGCCACTCCTCATGCCTGGGGCTTGTCTCATAAGTCTGTGTGCATCTCCACAGGTTCAGTGCTCGGGTGCAGTGAGCTCATCACCTCGGGAAGCAGCCTGTATTCCAAACCTTCTGAATTCAGCTGCGTCTGCAAGCACGGAGCTGGCTCCAGGTGCCTAAGCTCCATGGAAAATAACTAAACATCAGCAAGGACTGCACACCTGGGTGCACTGGTAAGTCTCTAAATGTGAGTCTTCTCTTTGCATCCTGGCTGTGATGGATTTTTGTTTCTTTTACATGGCACTGCCTTTAAAGAATCCTTGTTAGGCTCTTTCCTCATCTACAGACTTTGAATTCTCCTGCAGATGGGGGCTGGAAGGTTCTCCCAGGCTTCTGTGACTGTCCCTCCACTCCATAGTGCTCCTGTGACTTCACTGATAGAAGGGTGTCTGTGTGGTTTGCATGTGTAATCTATACATCTCTCCTTGGCCCAACACTGGCTGTTGGGATCAATTCTCAGCACATTGGGTGTGTTGATTGGACTGGGCTCTTGTTCCCGGGCATCGCCATGAGTATTCTGATCTCAGCTGTTACTCTCCTGTGATCTGAACTCTTCCCTGGCTAGAAGTTAAGCCACAGTTTTAAACTAGATGTGTGTGTGTGTGTGTGTGTGTGTGTGTGTGTGTGTATTCTTTCAATAATCATGCCTTGTCCAAGTGAATGGGGTAAATCCTCACTCAGCCATGTTGGGAGAGATCAGTGTTTCAGACACCAAGGCAGCACTGTGCACAGGATACAGGAGGGATTTCTCTGTGGATGTGAGGCGCTCTCCTGTTTGCATACTATGTAGGATAGCAGGCTAACCTCCACACTGCTTCTACCTTTTTCTCTGTGAGCTGAAACCAGACTCAAAGCCTCAGACCTCTCCCTGTGATGCTAATTTGGGCCAAGCACCACCTGACAGCTACTGGAGGGCAGGTCACCTGCCGGCTCCTCCTCAGAACAGTGGGAAGGAGCGGGGTCACGCCTGCTCAGCTAGCTGTCCTGATGAGATCAGAAATGCCTTTAGAAGCCCGGTGGAAGCAAAAGAAAGAGACAAACTCCTTTCTTTGTCAGGGTCCTAATGGGACAGGAGGCTTGGCGCTTCCTGCATGCCAGGAGTGCAGGGTAGAGATAAAGAGATGAAAGGTGAGACCACCCGTTCTTCTCCCTACAGGGGCAATCTGGCAGCTGTCTTTTCTCCTGTGACTTCTCATTTGCTTTTCTCTGAACCACATCTTAGAAAGAGAAAGACTTCCTAATGAGACAAGACAAGCAAGACATCAACACCTTAGCACCAATTTTAGCGAGGACACTTGAAAGCATTGGAGTTAGTCAGTGCATGCTACCTGCAGGGCCTTCTGCTTGCCTTTTGGATTGTTTGGCCCTAGCTTTGAAACTCTATTTCTATTCTATATTTCTTTTTTTAGAACTAAGCATTCTACTTAGGAAAAAGTTCTCTGTAACAAAAGCAAGGGGTGGGACAATCTAAATATTCAAAAGCCCAGTCTGCTGTAGGCAAAAGAAGACAAAGATATATATTCTAATTTTTATTTATTTATTTTTATTTATTTATTTTTATTTATTTATTTTTATTTTTGGAGAGAGACACAGAGAGAGAGGGAGAGGGAGACAGATAGAGGATGGGCGCGCCAGCAGTATCTCAGCTGCTGTGAACAAAATCCAGATGTGTGCGCCCCCTTGTGGGCAAGTGCAGCATTGCCCCCTTGTGAAACTGCATCTGGCTAAACGTGGGACCTGGAGATTGGAACTGGGTTCTTAGGCTTAGCAGGCAGGCGCCTTAACCACTAAGCCATCTCTCAAGCCCATATATTCTAATTTTATCAAATGTAATTCTCTGTTCATTTCTTGTTTGTTTCCTGCATGTATGAGATGTACAGGGTATAAAGGCAGGGCAAGGGGTTACAGATACATAGATGAATTAGGTACAATTCAGTCCTTGAAGAGTTTAGTTCTCCCCCACTTCAGGAGGCTAAGGTAGGAGAATCACAAGTTTGAGGGCAGCCTGGGCTACTGAGTGAGACTGTCTCACAAAGTCTAGATATGTACAAACATGCACACCCACTAACTGCTTTCACATAGGATAGATAGGAAACACTATAGCCCACCTAAGGGGCAAGGAAAAAAGAGAGGCGAGAATCAACATATTTCCATGAAAATTACTTAAGGAGGTTTCAAAATACCCTGAGCTCCTCCTTGTTAGGAAAAGTGGGGAAAAAAGATGCAAGGGAAGATCTGACTCAACAGCAGAGACTTTATTTGGGGATATCTGAGGAGGGCTCTGACCTGGCAGGTCAAAAAGCCACCCCTCAGCCAGGCGTGGTGGCACATGCCTTTAATCCCAGCACTTAGGAGGCAGAGGTAGGAGGATCGCCATGAGTTCGAGGCTACCCTGAGAATTCCAGGTCAGCCTGAGCTAGAGCAAGACCTTAACTCGAAGAAAAAAAAAAAAAAAGCCACCCCTCTTACAGGCTAGGGGAACCTTATGGGGCAGTGGAGGCATTGGAATTCCTTTGTTGCTGGGTGGTTCACCTTGCCTCGGGGCTTGGGCTACTCTAGGGAAGTGATAATCAAGTGGCTTGGACCATTCCAGGAAAGTGATGATGGGGACGGGAGGTTGGGTTCCTTTTGGGAGAGGGTGACAATGAGATGACAGACAGAGTCCAAAGATGGAACAATGAGATGATAGACAGAGTCCAAAGATGGAGTCATTCTGGTTCTAATACTCCCAACTCTGTTATGATAGGGAAAGCCAGGTTAGGGCCGTTACAGGAGCTGGTTCTAGTCACATGGTTCTGATCAGGAGGGTCAAGGTGGATGTGTGGCCCAGTGGGACTGCAGCAGGTGCATGGATTTAGCCTCATCCCTAAAGGTGGCTCTGGAAGTAAAAACGTACTGGGAGGCAGTCTCAGAATCCCAAGTAGAGGGCAGGAGAGATGGTTCAGCAGTTAAGGTGCTTGCCTGCAAAGCCTAAGGACCTAGGTGTGATTCCCCAATAACCACATAAAACAGATATCCAAGGAGTTCATTTGCAGCAGTTGAAGGCCCTGGTGCACCCATTTCTCTCTCTCTCTTTCTCTCTCTCTCTCTCTGCTTTTCTCTTTCTCTCTCTAAAATTATATATATCCAAGTAGTAGCAGGTACTTCTGAAGCCACTTGGAACTGGAACTGTTGAAACAAAATTTATAAGTAGGCAAATAAAGATTGACTCATGACCTTGGAAAGAGAAAAATCTCAGTAAATGTGAGAGAGGCCTGGAAGACAAGAGAATAAGTTTTACCTTGGAGGAAATAAGCAAGGTCTGTATAGGTGTAGTTTCATAGAAGCATGTCTATAAGAACCAAAACACAGAACAACAGATGCCTCAGCTGCTCAGAGAGATGAGAAGTCACATACAGAAAAGGATAAGGGGCTATTTTAAAAGGCTAATATAGCCTCAAATTATTTTGGCTCTGGGCTGGGAATATTTACTTCTCCACAATTGCTAAAGTCCCTCGCTGGGTTCTAGTCACACAGATGTAGCTTCTGGGAGCCTCAGGTTTTGGTTCCCTGTCTGCAAAGCATTACTTTGCACTTAGTGCACATGGCCAGCTATTGTTTTACATGGCTAAGAGGCTTTCTCTTGGAGTCTTATGCATGATGCTGAATCAGGCATGAAGGCAGCTGTTTCAGGAGAGGGATACCTTCAGAGCCATTACAAAAGAAACTCTTAGAACATATTAAATCTATTAGCCATTATGATCTGGTCATTATATATGTATATGAATTTTCTTTTATATGATATGACATCTATAGGAAATGCATGGCAATTTTCAATTTGAATATGATAGAAATTGGAAAATTAACTAGTCTTGGGGCTGGAGGGATGGCTTAGCGCTTAAGGCGTTTGCCTGCAAAGCCAAAGAACCCAGATTCAATTCCACAGGACTCACGTAAGCCAGATGCACAAGGAGGCGCATGCGTCTGGAGGTCATTTGCAGTGGCTGGAGACCCTGGCACACATATTCTCTCGCTCTCTCTCTCTCTGTCAAATAAATAAATAAAAATTATTTTTTTAAAGAAAGTAACAAATCTTAACGTTTAGTTATTTATAGGCACAACAACATTTTATATGATCAAGCCCAATTTCTATCTATTAGAATGAATTTATAGCAAACAGAAGTTTTACCCAATAGGAAAACATGTAAGAGTAGAATATTTAAGAACTCTAATATTGTGAACAGATATTTTCTCAAACGAAATTAAGGCTTTATCAGATGGTAAACATATAAGTTATCATTTGGATATAACGTTATTATAAGTTTTAAAGATCTCATTTGACACAAAATTATTATTTGTAACCCATTTTGTGAACATTAGTAGAGTAGTGTAATATCTGTGAGATCTATTGTTGTAGCAGAATTAGAAATTTTAAGAGTAGAATTATATTTAAGAAAACTTGAATTTTGATCTTAGAACTTGAACAATATTTAATAGTATACCCATGTTGTCTTTTCTTTAATTCTCAAATACATCTCAGTGAGAAATTTAATAAACTTTTTGTGACAATATAAATTTACCAGCACATATGATGTATTCTATATACCTATTGAGGACCAGCTCTCTGATCATAAGACAGTGGCTTTTTCCTAATGTTATCAGGGACAGAGAAAATTGGGTCTGCATTTTAATGACCTCCAAATCTAATGTTTGTCTTTTAAAAATGGAGAGAGATCCCAAGTTCTTTTGGGAGAGGGATGCCAGGTTCAAATCTGCCTTCTTCAAGGTGAAGTGGGATGAAGAGAGAAAACAATGGAGGTCTCTACTGTTATTGACTGTTAGGTCTTGGACAACACTCCAAAGGGATACAGATAGATGGAGTGAGTCTATTATAGAACCCTGTGAGGTGGATTAATGGAACTGTAAAGTTCCACAAGGTGATTTACAGCAATCTTGTGTTTTGACTTTTTATTTTGTTTTTGGAGAGAAACACAGAGCAAGACAGAGAGAGGGGGAGAGGCAGATAGAGATGTGCGCGCCAGCAGCCTCTCAGCCACTATGAACGAACTCCAGATGCGTGCGCCCCCCTTGTGGGCAAGTGCCGCATTGCGCACTTGTGTCACTTTGCATCTGGCTAAACATAGGACCTGAAGATTGGAACTGGCGTTCTTAGGCTTAGCAGGCAGGCGCCTTAACCACTAAGCCATCTCTCCAGCCTGTATTTTGACTTTTATGTTACACTTAGATAAAGCTTAAACAGACAACACTAGTTAAAATAGTGTGATTTTGTTATTGACTCAGTTTTTCCAGTCGTCAAAGCTTAACATAGTAAGAAACCTATGTATATTTGAAAATTTAACCTTGCTATGAGACATGACAATATAAATAAATTTACCAACCTATCATAAAGAGTTATTAGAATTATATAGACAATTAAGGTGAGAGAAAATACAAGAAAACAACTTTTCATGTTGACCCATTTTACCTTTGCTGAAAACATACTCTATAATTATAATTTTGATGATCCCTTTCTGACTTTTATTATTACCATTGTTATAAAGATTTAGAAATTAACCTTAAGACCCAAGAAGCTATGGCTCAAGAGCATTTATATTGTATATTAACAGGTATAAATATAGACAAAGCTTATCAAAATTTTTGTGTTTTGTCAGTAAACCCAAATTAATCACTTCTTTAAAGATTTAAGTCATAATAAATGTTCATAAGGCAATGTTAGGAGCAGCATTAATCTTTGATATCTCTATTGTTGTAGTAAGAATGAATAAGCAAAAAGTACTGAAGTAAATTATTTTAAATCTATCATAACCCTGTTTTTAGCAATTTAACATCATCTCAAAATATATCTATGAACATAAGAACACTTAATGACCATACTGACCATAATAGTTACACACAAAGACAGACTACATGAAACATAGAACACATGACATGACATGGCTGGCAAGTATTAGATATGACCAAGAACATGAAGCATAGAAAGAGATGTCCTTCCTCTTAAGATTTTAGTTATAGTTCAAACTGAAGAGGACTTAAGTTGATTTAATTTATATTTATATTTATTTATATTTATCTGAGTGAGAGGGGCAGATTCTATATATGTATGCATATATATATGCATGCATCACTTGTTGCGTCTGGCTTGCATAGGTACTAGGCAATAGAACCTGGGTCCTTCGGCTTCACAGGCAAGTACCTTAACCTTAAACCATGTTTCCAGCCCTAATTTGATATTTTTTAATTTATACAAGTACTCACTTGTGAGTCAATGTTCCCATATCAGCAATACAGACCAAATATCTTTAAAGCCAAGTTGTTATCCTGATTATTTTCTTTAAAGCATCGAGTAATCTTAAAGACAGGGCAACAGCTGCTTGTAGTTTTAATTAATTTATTTATTTTTATTAGTTATGGACACACTTAGTATGTAAGCAACACATGTTGGTGCCATCCTTTCCCTCATCCCTGTCCCTTTCCGAAAGAGGTCCTCCTTGTTGGGGATGCAGGTCATCGCCATGGGGATTGTGGGTCATGCATTGTGGGGCAGCAGCCAGTTATGGGAAAGAGACAATGTCTCTGTGCATAATGTCCCAACTGTGGCTCTAATAATCTTTCTGCCCCCTCTTCCACAAAATTCTGTGAGCCATGTTAGGTACATTTATTTATTATTATTTTTTATTGACAACTTCTATACTTACAGAAAATAAATCATGATATTTCCCTCCCCTCCCCCCATTCCCCTTCAGAACTCCACTCTCCATCATATCTCCTCTCTCTCCATTAGTATCTCTTTTAATTTGATGTCACCATCTTTTCCTCCTATTATGAAAGTCTTGTGAAGGTATTGCTAGGCACTGTGAGATCATGGGTATCAAGGCCAATTTCTGTCTGGACAGTTGCATTGTTACCCACCATAGCTGTGTGCCACTATTGCACTTGTGTCAGCATCACATCAGGTTGTTTGCTTCTGAAGAGCTTAGGCCTCGAGTTGCTCAACAGATGTTGGCCACTTTCCCCCAGTAGCTCATGTAGCACTGTCTAGCACTAGACAGGCTAACTGTCTGGGGACTGGCTCTCTTCCAGATTCCAGAAAGGTCTCTCCATGTTCTGTACCAACAGCATATGGTGTCTTTGGCAGTAAGGTCTTACCATTAACCTCTGGTGGGTAATCAAATGCTCTGACAGAAGTCTGTCTTCTTTTGGGAAACCTTGTAGGTCTCTCTGATCAACAGCTTGTTGTGGGTCTTAACCGCATCCTGGTACTGGGAATTACAGGCCAGTGCCAAGGGAAAAGAAAGAAGAAAAAGAAAGAAAATATAAAAAAAGAAAGAGGGCTGGAGAGATATCTTAGTGGTTAAGGTGCCTGTCCACTAAGCCTAAGAACGCCCATTCTATTCTCTAGGTCCCATGTTTAGCCAGATGCAAAGTGACACAGGGCACAATCCAAACTTGCTCACAAGGGGATGCACACGTCTGCAGTTCATTCACAGTGGCTGAGAGGCTGCTGGCGCACCCATTCTGTCTCTGTCTCTCTCTCTTTCTCTCTGATTCTCTACGAGAGAGAAAGAGAAAGAAAGAAAGAAAGAAACAGGAAAAAATTAAGGTTAGGCTTCATCTCAGCCTCTCCAGGGCTATTTGATGCAGGTATTCCCTCTAAGGTCCTCATGAGGGTTCAACCTTTTTGTCTGTCTTCCAGGATATAGGATTTGATGGTACCAATTCCATTTGGGTTCAGTTTTGTGTCCCCCACCTCCCTTCCCCTCCCCTCCAGCCCCTCCTTTCCTATTGTCCAGTCCTCGAGATGCCTATTAGGTATGCCAGCATCTCCAGCTATCCAGGTTAGGAGCCACAGATGAGTGAGACCATGTGATGATTGTCTTTCTGTGGTTGGGTGAGTTTCTGAGTATGATCTCTTTCAAGTGTGGCCATTTTTCTACAAATTTCATTGTGTCATTTTTTTCTAACTGCTCAGTAGAATTCCATCATGTAGAATACCACATCTTGGTTATCCATTCATCCAATGATGGGCATCTGGGTCAATTCCAGTTCTTAGCTATTATAAATTGAAGAGCTATAAACATGGTTGGGCAAATATCTCTGAACTGAGGCTTGGAGCTTTTAGGGTAAATGCCCAGTAAGGGAATAACTGGGTCTGTTGGTAACTTTATAGGCAACCTTTTTAGAAGTCTCCATATTGCTTTCCATAGTGGTTGTACCATCTTACATTCCCACCAACAGTGAATGAGGGTCCCTATTTCTCCACATCCTTGCCAACATTTGTTTTCATTTGATTTTTTTAATGTTTGCTAACCTTCCTGGGGTAGTTGTTTTAATTTGCATTTCCCTAATGAATAGGGATGTTGAACATTTTCTTAAGTGTGTGTTTGCCATTTGTATTTCTCCTCTGAGAACTCCCTGTTCAGTTCTCTGCCCCACTTTGTGAGTGGGCTGTTTGATTTTCATCGTTTAGGTTTTTGAGTTCTTTGTAGATTCTAGCAATTAGGTCTCTGTCAGTTGTATAGCCGGCAAAAATTTTCTCCCATTCTGTGGGTAGTCTATTGGCTCTGTTTATTGTATGTTTACCAGTGAAAAAACTTTTCCAGCTTCATGAGATCCCAATGGTTGAGTGATTATTTAATTTCCTGAGCTACTGGGGTTTTGTTAAGGAAGTCTTTTCCCACTCGTATATGGTGGAAAGTTCCTCCTATTTTTTCTTCCAGTAGTAGCAGAGTTTCTGATCTTATATTTGAGGTCTTTGATCCATTTGGACTTGTTTTTTTTTTTTTTTTTTACATGATGAGATGTGTGGGTCTAAAAACTGACACTTTATTTTTCTTGAGAGGACTTTCAGGGGTGGGAGTGGCCTGTATGCCCTTGGGGAAGGCATGGAGTTGATGGGCAGGTCCTATTAACTTTATCTGGTGTCACAAAGAACAATTCATGTGGCCACTGTTTATGACTGGTAAATGAAGGCACACACAGGGTAGAATAGAATCACTATCTTACCATGTGGCAGCAAACCCTTAGGAGAAAATGCTGTCACATGAGTGAGAGTGGTGGCTTGGGGGACAGCTGAGACAGAAGGGAGGGGTCATGACAGCTGCAGTCTCTGCATCAGTAGCTGCAGCATCCAAAGAAGGAGGAGGAAGAGGAGGAGAGAAGAAATGGTGGGAGGGGCCATGGTTGAAATGTGACTGGACTGCTTTCTAGGAGGTTTTTGTTGTTGTTTTGTTTTTTTTATTTTTTTTTTTTCCCTGAAAGACACAACCACTTTTGGCTTAAGGCCGGTTGGAGATATGAGTGTATCTTCTGGTAAGTGGCACAAGATGCCAATCTCCCGCAGTTGGGAAAGGATAAGAGGACCCCTGGAGTCTATCAAATCAAAGTCACGGTCATTCTGAGTGTATCTTTTGGTCAGCACAGGACGATGTTAATCTCCTGCACTGGGGAGATGATATGAGCACACCTGTGGTCTATGACATCACAGTTCCAGTTGTGCAGTTGCTTTCTGGGAAATGGATGCCTTACCTAAAACTCCTTGGGCTGTGGTGAAGCAGGGCTAGTGTTGAATGTTACTAACAGGAGAGGAGGGGATGAGTATGTGGGTAGGACAGCATAACGGACTGGGCCACTAGCTGCTCCCATTTATGAACTTATCATGATCTTTAAAAATTAGGAAATACATAGTGAATTCCAGGTCAGCCTGGACTAGAGTGAAACCCTACCTCGAAAAATGAAAAGAAAAAAAAGGAAGTCAAATGTGCCATTTTCAGGTCAGCAGGAACATTATTCTTTTTGAGGTAAGCTCAATAGACTGGCTTTATTTATTTATTTTTTAATGCAAGACAGCAAGGGAGGGAGGGAGAGAGAGAGAGAGAGAAAAAGAGAGAGAAAGAATTGGCACACCAGGGCTTCCAGCCACTGCAATCGAACCCCAGACGCATGTGCTACCTTGTCTACATGTGTGACCTTGGGCGCTTGTGTCACCTTGTGCATCTGGCTTATGTGGGATCTGGAGAGTCAAACATGGGTTCTTAGGCTTTGCCCTAACTGCTAAGCCATCTCACTATCCTGGGAATTCTTGTCTAGTTTCTATTTATGGCCAGGCTGTGTTGCAATAAAAAGAGAATGAGGCATTTGAGCTTTGTGCTTCCTTTTGGGCTGAGGGTCTAGGGCAGATTTGGGGCAAAGAGATCCTGGACTTCTGCCCAGTGGAGAAAGTATGAGGGCAATGTCTGGGGAGCAATGTGGTAGGCTAGAAGCTCTGGAAGTAAATCAGGAAGAAAGCCACGTGGTCACAGACCCTGCGGTCACACACCCTGCTTGCAGGGATCTGGTCCCAGTCACCTGAATTAACAGAGAATGGAGTTAACAATGAAGGAAAGGGCAAAAGGCAGGGGGAAAGGGGAAGGATAGTAGAGTCCAAGAAGGCAGTCAGTATTGGGGTATCTCCATCCCTGGTTTTACAGGGAGGACCAAAACAGATAGCGTTTTGGATCTAAGAATTTATTAAGATTGGCTCTGTAATAAAGAATACCTGCAATGCCGCTGAGGAGGGTCGCCAATGGAATGAGGGCAGGGACAAGGGAAAAGAGGGTACCGACATATGATGTATCCATACGAAATATGTTGTAAGAAAAAGATTAAAAAACAAAAGATTGGCTATGGAGACAGTCCAGCAAGAAGACCAGTGAAATTTTGAAAATTTGAGAGCCCTTGGAGGGTGGAAGTGCTGGGGCATCAGGAGTCCCTTAGCAAATGTTTCTGGCCTGAGGCTACCAGTGCTTTCAGAGGACAAGACCCGGGATCCCACTTTGTCTCTGCCAGGTTTCTCAGGAAGAGAGTTGGAGGCTGACTCAGCATTTCCTTGGGCTAAAAATGGTCTGGTGCTGGATAATCCAGTGAATATGGCAAATGGCCTTTCTTGGCTGACCCAGGAAGGCGGGGAGGAGTAGAAGCTTTTAGGCAGGCGCATTACGCTACCGGGCTGTCGGGAGCTTTGAGAACCCACCACCACCAAAGAGTAAGCCTCAGCCTTGGTCTGACAGTCCTGCCCAGGGGAGTTGCAGTTCTTATGCAATTCACCTTGGAGAGTGTTGCAGTCAGGTTCGCATTGCTGGCAGAAATCACCCGACCAAAAGCAGCTTGTGGGGAAAAAAGAGGTTTATTTTGGAGGAGGAAGCTCCATGATGGCAGGGAAAACAATGGCACGAGCAGAGAGTGGACATCACCCCCTGGCCAACATCAGGTGGACAATAACAACAGGAGAGTGTGCCAAACACTGGCAAGGGGTGATTGGCTATAATACCCATAAGCCTACCCCCAACAATACACTGCCTCCAGGAGACTTTAACTTCCAATTGCCATCAGCTGGGGAGACTAGCATTCAGAATACCTAAGTTTATGGGGGACACCTGAATCAAACCACCACAAAGAGAGAGAGAGGAACAAAAAAAACAGAGTGGAGATGGAGGACACCTCAGGATCCAAGAATTAGCCTAGGAAGAACTGCTACTGTGGTTGAACCCATTATTCACTGGGTTGAAAGAGGGTTCCAAGCACTTACGCAAGTTTCCGTACCTTTTTTTGTTTGTTTTATTTTGCTTTCCAAGGTAGGGTCTCACTTTAGGTCACGCTAATTTACTGGAATTTACTCTGTAGTCTCAGGGTGGCCTTAAATTCATGGAGATCCTCCTACCTCTGCCTCCCAAGTGCTGGGACTAAAGGCGTGCGCCACCACACCCAGTTTTCTCCCTTCCATTATGTTGGGAAAAGCAGGAAAAGAAATGAGGGGGAAGCCAGGCGTGCTGGCTCACGCCTTTAATCCCAGCACTTGGGAGGCAGAGGTAGGAGGATCTTCATGAATTTAAGGCCACCCTGAGACTACATAGTTAATTCCAGGTCAGCCTGGACCAAGTGAAACTCTACCTCGAAAAACCAAAAAGTAAAGAAATAAAGAAATAAAGAAATGAGGGGGAAGATCCAACTCCACAATGGAGGCTTTATTTGGGGACATCTGAGGAGGGCTCTGACAAGGCAGATCAAAAAGCCATCCCCCTTACAGACTAGGGAATACTTAGGGACCTAGGGGCATTGGAATTCCTTTGTTGCTGGGCAGTCCATCTTGCTTCAGGGCTTGGACCAGTTTAGGAAAGTGATAATCAGACAGGTGGCTTGGGCCATTTCAAGAATGTGATAATTGTGAGGAGTGGTTGGGCCACTTTTAGGAAACAGAGGGTTACAATGAGATGGCAATCAAAGTCCAAAGATGGAGTCATTCTGGTTCTAACTCTTCTTGTGCGACCACCTATATTAGTCAGGGTTCTCTAGAGGAACAGATCAAATAGAATGAATTGCATTAAAAGGGAATTTATTGGATTAGTTTACAGCAATCCAACAGTAGCAGTTTGCAAGCTCGAGAGAGTCAAGGAACCTGGTAGCTGCTCAGTCCACAAGGCTGGATCCCTCAGCAGTCCCGATCCAGGCTGAAGGCCTGAAGGCTTCCTGGAGAGCCGCTGCTCTTCAGTCCATGCTGGAAGGCTGCACGTGGCCAGGTGGGAGGAAGGGATTCTTTTCTCCCAGAGCTTCCTTAGATAAAGCCTCCCTCTGAGAGGGTCTGTCCGCCCTGGGGGAAGGGCTCACCCTCAGGGAAGGACTTCCTCCTTCAGTTAATCCTTTCTGGAAGCAACCCCAGAGACCCACTTAAGAGGAATGTCTGTGGATTCCTAAATAGATCATGTTGACAACGAAGTTAACTATCACACCACCTATTCAGGATGATTTTCTTTTTTAAAAATATTTTTATTTATTTATGTGAGAGAGAGAAAGAGAGAGAGAGGGAGCACGGGTGGGTCAGGGCCTCTTGCCATTGCAAATTCCAGAGACATGTATCACTTTGTACATCTGGCTTTACACGGATGCTGGAGAATTGAACCAGGGCCATAGGCCTAGCAAGCAAGTGCCTTTTAACTGCTGAGCCATCTCTCCAGCCTGATTTTCTTACTATATTAGTTGTTTAGTTAGGTAGGGGTAAGGAGAAGGGACAAGAGGAGACTCAGTCTCATTTCCTTTCTTTCTCTGTATGTTATGCATTAAGATATCCATAGATATATGTACTATTATCCCTCCAGACATATTTCTGGCTTCTGTTTGATACTTTGGACATGGAGAATTACACATAATAAATTTAGGAAACATCAGTGTTTTCCTATGCTAGAGCAAGTCCAACCTCTGGCTTCTACTACACTGAGCTCTTTTGATGAAGAGAATATCTAGTAACAAAAGGAAAAGATTCAAGAAGTAGCTACTGAAATATTCAAGCCATGCTGATATGCTCCAGTGACCATGGAAAGTTACCCAACTGATTGAATCCTTCATTTATTTAACAAATATTTATGAAGTGCCTACAAGGTTCACTGTCTCCTGTCACACAATGGTGACCAAAAAGACAGTGAATGCCTTTGTGGAGCTTACAAAAGAATGAGTGGAAACATAACTTAGTCAATAATGATGCATATGAATATACAATTATAATGAAAAAATAAAGTTCCAGGAGGTCATGGGGACATCTGAGTGGCATTTTCTTTTTCCAGCCTGGGTCCATGAGGAAGACCATCAAACATTTCATAGATAAAATGCCACGTGTGCTCAATATTGATGGTCATGCATTATTTAAATATTGTAATAGAAGGGAATTGTGTGAAGAGAACCTAGTGTGAGCTGGTAGAGGAAGAAAGGATATATGGGAAAAAGGCAGACCCTTGGACAGCTACCAAAATACAAAACAGAAGAAGAGCAGTTAGTGGCAGGGGTCATCACAGAATGAAGTTGACGTGAGAGGCAGTGATTCAGTCTGAGGATGTAGCTCAGTCAGGAGAGTACCTGTTCAGCATGCAATGCGTCCTAGGTTCAGTCCCCTGCACTGCATAAAACTGGTTGCAATTCCAGCACTCAGGAGATGGAGACATGAGGATCAGAAGTTCAAGATCAACCTCCTCAGTCACATAGAGAATTGGAGGCCATCCTGAGTTACATCTCTGTGTCTGAGAAAGAGGAGGGATGGGGGAGAGGCTGTGATTTAGCAATAACTAGGTGATGGGAAACTCAGAAACAGAGATTTTAGAGTGGAGAGGGCAGGGGTTGGAGACTGTGTACACACACACGCACACACACACACGCACACATACACACACGGCTTCCTTTTGTAAATGTCAATTTATTAACTCAGACACAGAGAACAAAACCATCTGCCTTACACAACCGTATTCTTCTTTCATTTTTCCTGTTCTCCACCTCTGCTTATCACTCTATATTACAGAGAGTAGATGGTGAGTTACCACAGGTTTTTAAAAAATATTAGAAAACAAATACCAGAATATGATCCATAAGTTCATTTCTCATCCAGAGGCCTGCTTGGCTGTGGACAAGGACTCTGGTGACATTAGACAACAGATTTTTAGTGAAGAGCCTTCCAACATGGCTAGTACTTCTGGTACGCCATCTGTGGCCTTGGCCAAGTCATTTCCTGGCATCCATAAGCTTCATTTTCCTCACTTGGGTACCTCAATAGATTGCAAAGGCCTGAAGAAGAGTCCAAAGAAGAAGCGGTGAGCTGCTTATGCACAGAAACAGTAGCAATAGAGGCAAGGAATGTTCAGCTCCACAGAGCAGTGGAAGTAGACTGCAGTGTCAAGGTGTGTATGAGGCCAGGCAGGGTAGGGAGGCATGACTGACTCAGCCTACTTTTGCACTGGGCATCCAAAGCAGATTTTGAGACTAAAGCTCAGATTCTTACAATTTCTTTACTGGAGAGAAAGAAAAAGAGGACTTTGTGATCATTGTGCCAGAGAGGGCTAATAGCTACTCAAAATCTACTCTCCCCTATTTAGTAACTACCCTGGGAATTGGCTGTACACAGGATGAGTCAAGTAAAATGCCATATTTCCTCAAAGCCTTTCTTGCAGCTTGATGTTCTCCTGTGACCAATTCCTGGTGGGCAGAAAGCAGCAGATATGTATGTAGGTGACATTCAGAACCTCTCTGTAGGGGGAGACCTCATCTCCTTATTCTCTCTCCACTCAGACTGCAGGTGTGACAGTGGGAACTCCAACAACTGTCTTTGTCCTGGAGGCAGCTTTGTGAGTCGCTCTCACACAGCAGAGCATCAGGAGAGAGGGAGCAGGGGCCTCAGACCCTCGAGCTATCTACCTCAGGCTGCTTACCTCCAATGTCTTTCAGATGTCTGTATTCATTTCTTTCTTTTTCTTTTTCTTTCTTTTTTTTTCTGATCTGACAAATTACCAAAAGCTTAAATGGAACAACTTGTTTTAATCTTGTAGTTTTATGGAATAGAAGTCTGAAAGCAATCTCACTGGGATAAGATTAAGATATCAGAAGGGTGCATCCTTCAGGAGGCTGTTGGGAGAAACTGATAACTGATTTATTTATTTATTTATTTATTTATTTATTTATTTAGAGAGAGAAAGAGGGAGAGACAGAGAGAGAGAATGAGCACACTAGGGCCTTCAACCACTGCAAATGAATTCCAGATGCATGTGCCCCCTTGGGCATCTGGCTTATGGGGGTCCTGGAAATGCCTTAACCACTAAGTCATCTCTTCAGTCCCTGATTTCCTTGTTTTGGTTCAGCTTCTAGAAGCTGGCCTCTCACATTCTTTCAACCCTGGGCTTCTTCTATCTTCAAAGCCAGCAATACCAAGCCGGTCCTTGTACAGTCATCTCTCTCCTCTTCTGGCTTTCTCTTTCCTTTTAATGATACTGTGATTATAATGGATCTGCCCAGATAATACAGAATAATCTTTCATTTATATTTAAAATGTATTTATTTGCATGAGTGAGAGAGAGGAGGGAGAGAGAGAAATAGAGAGTATGAGCCTGCCAGGGTCTCTTGGCACTGCAAACAAGTGCCCATCCAGCTTACATAGGTGGCTGAGGGATTGAACCCAGGCCAGCAGGCTTTGCAAGTAAGTGCCTTTAAGTGTTCAACCATCTCCCCAGCCTTGCAGATAATCCATTAAAAGTCAGTCTTAGCCAGGCATGGTAGCGCACGCCTTTCATCCCAGCACTTGGGAGGCAGAGGTAGGAGGATCGTCATGAGTTTGAGGGCACCCTGAGACTATATAGTGAATTCCAGGTCAGTCTGGGCTGGAGCAAGACCCTACCTCAAAACAAAACAAAAAACAAAACAAAACGTCAGTCTTTTGGTGACTTTAATCCATCTTTATCCTTACTTCTGCTCTGCCAATAGCCTAGAATATTCCCAGGTTCTGGGGACTATGATGAGGCATCTTTGTGAGATCACAGTGGTAGAGAAACCAACCTTACCAGTATCGAAGCCACTATATTTCAGGTCTGTGTTACTAATAGCCAAGCCTATTCCCCACTGGTCCAATCATGCAGATGTGTACTGAACCCCCATCACTCTCCATGGTGGTACTACTTCTGGTCAATTACTTCTGAGTATCCAACAATGACAGTCCTCTGGATGCTGGGAAAGTTGCCCTGCACAGCATCTGTCCATGTGCCCATATGTCCATAGTGAACCCGTGTCATCACCCACAAGCAGCAGAAAGAGACTGTTCCCTAAGAGCTGACTGCAACTGCTCTTCCCCAATACCCGCCAACTTATTTTAGCATACACAAGGAAACTGAGGCCCTAAGCTGAGACACAGGGGCCCATAGCAAGTCATAGCACTGACCACACTGAAACCTATGTCCATGTACCCCTCCTGCATCACGTTCTAGAATTTTTAAGAAGGATGTGTAGGCTGTAGCTCCAAGACCCCAGGCTCTCCTGTCACAAATGCTGGCAAAGGCTAAAGATTGTTTTCACCTCAGTCACAGTCTTCAAGTGATTCCAGGTGTTTAATGCATCCACTAAGTTTAAAGTCTCTTCTCACCTCTGGAATACGCACAGTAAGGTCTCCGGTGTTAGACCATCAGTTTCCCTGCCTTTCACACCCTCATGTTGTAGTTTTTATATTTGTTCAATTTGTTCACTTTAGGGATTAGTGGCCCTTACTTGATAACATAAGACTCTGTTAAGAGTTTCTGCATTCCAGTGCTGTGGATTACTTTGTCTTGCCTCTCCAGCTGTCATCATTTTTGTCTTGAAAGAGGGGCAATAGCACATGTGGCTCATAATAATTGCATGGAGCAGCTAGTGAAATGTCGTCTAATGCCCATCACCATGCTTACTGTCATCTAACTGCCAATGAACAGACACCGAGCAGCTAGGAATCTTGCTTGCCATTGGCTGAGTCACACTCCTTAGTGATACTGAGTGAAAGTGAGAGGAAGTAGAACTAGGCCAGCACACAGAACCAGCACATGCCTCATTAGCAACCTAGGACTATAGTTTTTGCAGGAGAGCCAGAGGGCTAGGGAGAGCTCCACAAAGCCGTCTGCTCAAACCTTTTACACTGCTGGTGCCCAAGTTGTGTGCTCACTTTCCAGACTGCACATCTCAGGTACGTGAAAGATCTCATTCAGTTTAGGTTGACTCACTCTGGTTCTACCTTGGATGGAAATGGTGAAAGGTTATTCTCTCACCCCATTCTCCACTCCTCTATACTTCCACCCATATAATAGTACCCTTTCCCATGCCTGATGGCTAGTATTAAGATAAATTTCTGTACCATTTTATTTTGTAAATATTTTATTGATTTGACAGAGAGAAAGAGAAAGAGGCAGAGAGAGAAAGAGAGAATGGGTACACCAGGGCCTCTAGTCACTGGAGCAATGGCTCAGCAGTTAAAGTTACTTGTTTGCAAAGTCTGTAGGGCCAGGTTCAGTTCCCCAGTATCTACATATAACCAGATGCACAAGTTGGCGCATATATCTGGAGTTCATTTTCAGAGGAAGAAGTCAGAGTCTGTAGCAATGCCAGGATAGCTTTGAACAGGCGGTCACAGAATCTTTGCTTTTTAAAATGACCCCAGGTCTTTTTATTATGTGACCTGGAAGACATACAATGACTTGCCCAAGACTCACCACAATCACTAAATCTTCTAGTAGGTATAATAGATTTCTTCTTATTAATAAAATCAAAAGAATGCACACCAAGATTCTTTTCTTGGAAATATTGTCACTTCCATATGGCTCTAGGCTTCTTGCCCACAGATCTCCTATTTTGCTGAAGTATTAAATACAGGCACCTTCCCAAGCATTAATTAATTAATTAATTAATGCTTCTTTGTCCCTCAAATGAATACTGGGTAAGACATTCTGGTAAGCACTATGCAATAGGATAGTCTCTGTTGTCAATTTGACAGGATTTAGAATCACTGTGGTGGTTTGATTCAGGTGTCCCCCATAAGCTTAGGTGTTCTGAATGCTAGGTTCCCAGCTGATGGAGATTTGGGACTTAACACCTCCTGGAGGTAGCGTATTGTTGGGAGCAGGCTTATGGGTATTATAGCCAGTTTCCTCTTGCCAGTGTTTGGCACACTCTCCTGTTCCTGTTGTCCACCTCATGTTGGCCAGGAGGTGATGGCCATCCTCTGCTCATGACATCGTTTTCTCCTGCCATCATGGAGCCTCCCCTCAAGCCTGTAAGGCAAAATAAACCCCATTTTTTCCCCAGAAGCTGCTGTTGGTCAGGTGATTTCTGCTAGCAATGCAAACCTGACTGCAACAGTATAGTTGGTACCGAGGAATGGGGTCATTTGCTGGTAGATACCTGATTGTGCAGCTTTGGCTTTTTGGAGCTGATTTCCAAAAAAATGTGAAGGATTTGAAATCTTAGCCTAAGAGACACCTTGCAGTGCTTTAAGTACAGCTTGATGGACTAATTTGGTCAGGTTGAAAGACCTGAAATGCAGTAAGAACACTGGACTGTGAAGTTTGGCTTATGAGGGTGAGAAAGAGCTTTGCCTTGCCGGGCTCCATCTTTATCCTTACTTCTGCTCTGCCAATAGCCTAGAATATTCCCAGGTTCTGGGGACTATGATGAGGCATCTTTGTGAGATCACAGTGGTAGAGAAACCAACCTTACCAGTATCGAAGCCACTATATTTCAGGTCTGTGTTACTAATAGCCAAGCCTATTCCCCACTGGTCCAATCATGCAGATGTGTACTGAACCCCCATCACTCTCCATGGTGGTACTACTTCTGGTCAATTACTTCTGAGTATCCAACAATGACAGTCCTCTGGATGCTGGGAAAGTTGCCCTGCACAGCATCTGTCCATGTGCCCATATGTCCATAGTGAACCCGTGTCATCACCCACAAGCAGCAGAAAGAGACTGTTCCCTAAGAGCTGACTGCAACTGCTCTTCCCCAATACCCGCCAACTTATTTTAGCATACACAAGGAAACTGAGGCCCTAAGCTGAGACACAGGGGCCCATAGCAAGTCATAGCACTGACCACACTGAAACCTATGTCCATGTACCCCTCCTGCATCACGTTCTAGAATTTTCAAGAAGGATGTGTAGGCTGTAGCTCCAAGACCCCAGGCTCTCCTGTCACAAATGCTGGCAAAGGCTAAAGATTGTTTTCACCTCAGTCACAGTCTTCAAGTGATTCCAGGTGTTTAATGCATCCACTAAGTTGATAGTCTCTTCTCACCTCTGGAATATACACAGTAAGGTCTCCGGTGTTAGACCATCAGTTTCCCTGCCTTTCACACCCGCATGTTGCAGTTTTTATATTTGTTCAATTTGTTCACTTTAGGGATTAGTGGCCCTTACTTGATAACATAAGACTCTGTTAAGAGTTTCTGCATTCCAGTGCTGTGGATTACTTTGTCTTGCCTCTCCAGCTGTCATCATTTTTGTCTTGAATGAGGGGCAATAACACATGTGGCTCATAATAATTGCATGGAGCAGCTAGTGAAATGTCGTCTAATGCCCATCACCATGCTTACTGTTATCTAACTGCCAATGAACAGACACCGAGCAGCTAGGAATCTTGCTTGCCATTGGCTGAGTCACACTCCTTAGTGATACTGAGTGAAAGTGAGAGGAAGTAGAACCAGGCCAGCACACAGAACCAGCACATGCCTCATTAGCAACCTAGGACTATAGTTTTTGCAGGAGAGCCAGAGGGCTAGGGAGAGCTCCACAAAGCCGTCTGCTCAAACCTTTTACACTGCTGGTGCCCAAGTTGTGTGCTCACTTTCCAGACTGCACATCTCAGGTACGTGAAAGATCTCATTCAGTTTAGGTTGACTCACTCTGGTTCTACCTTGGATGGAAATGGTGAAAGGTTATTCTCTCACCCCATTCTCCACTCCTCTATACTTCCACCCATATAATAGTACCCTTTCCCATGCCTGATGGCTAGTATTAAGATAAATTTCTGTACCATTTTATTTTGTAAATATTTTATTGATTTGACAGAGAGAAAGAGAAAGAGGCAGAGAGAGAAAGAGAGAATGGGTACACCAGGGCCTCTAGTCACTGGAGCAATGGCTCAGCAGTTAAAGTTACTTGCTTGCAAAGTCTGTAGGGCCAGGTTCAGTTCCCCAGTATCTACATATAACCAGATGCACAAGGTGGCCCATATATCTGGAGTTTGTTTTCAGAGGAAGGAGTCAGAGTCTGTAGCAATGCTAGGATAGCTTTGAACAGGCGGTCACAGAATCTTTGCTTTTTAAAATGACCCCAGGTCTTTTTATTATGTGACCTGGAAGACATACAATGACTTGCCCAAGACTCACCACAATCACTAAATCTTCTAGTAGGTATAATAGATTTCTTCTTATTAATAAAATCAAAAGAATGCACACCAAGATTCTTTTCTTGGAAATATTGTCACTTCCATATGGCTCTAGGCTTCTTGCCCACAGATCTCCTATTTTGCTGAAGTATTAAATACAGGCACCACCTTCCCAAGCATTAATTAATTAATTAATTAATGCTTCTTTGTCCCTCAAATGAATACTGGGTAAGACATTCTGGTAAGCACTATGCAATAGGATAGTCTCTGTTGTCAATTTGACAGGATTTAGAATCACTGTGGTGGTTTGATTCAGGTGTCCCCCATAAGCTTAGGTGTTCTGAATGCTAGGTTCCCAGCTGATGGAGATTTGGGACTTAACACCTCCTGGAGGCAGCGTATTGTTGGGAGCAGGCTTATGGGTATTATAGCCAGTTTCCTCTTGCCAGTGTTTGGCACACTCTCCTGTTCCTGTTGTCCACCTCATGTTGGCCAGGAGGTGATGGCCATCCTCTGCTCATGACATCGTTTTCTCCTGCCATCATGGAGCCTCCCCTCAAGCCTGTAAGGCAAAATAAACCCCATTTTTTCCCCAGAAGCTGCTGTTGGTCAGGTGATTTCTGCTAGCAATGCAAACCTGACTGCAACAGTATAGTTGGTACCGAGGAATGGGGTCATTTGCTGGTAGATACCTGATTGTGCAGCTTTGGCTTTTTGGAGCTGATTTCCAAAAAAAAATGTGGAAGGATTTGAAATCTTAGCCTAAGAGACACCTTGCAGTGCTTTAAGTACAGCTTGATGGACTAATTTGGTCAGGTTGAAAGACCTGAAATGCAGTAAGAACACTGGACTGTGAAGTTTGGCTTATGAGGGTGAGAAAGAGCTTTGCCTTGCCGGGCGTGGTGGTGCATGCCTTTAATCCCAGCACTTGGGAGGCAGAGATAGGAGGATCGCCATGAGTTCAAGGCCACCCTGAGACTATATAGTTAATTCCTGGTCAGCCTGGGCCACAGTGAGACCCTACCTCGAAAAACAAAAACAAAAACAACAAAAAAAGAGCTTTGCCTGGACTGGGCTAGAAGCAGTTTGTGTGAGAGGCTTGCTGTTATGCCTGTGTCCTGAGAAGTTGTGCAGGGTTGCATTGCATAGAAATGGACTGGTGTTAGGTAGAGGGGTATGGCAATTATATGAGATTACAATCTTTGAGACTGGGCCAGTTGACCTGCACTGGGGCAACAGGAAGGAGCCTGAATGCTCAAGGAGTGTCCTTTTCTTCAAAGCCTGCTTTATTCCCCCTGGATTAACAAATTGGCATCCTATCTGGTATTGTGGAGTATAAGAAATGCAGGAATGAGAGGGTCATTGAATTTACAATGTGGTCTTATGTTTTGGAAATGGCCATGGGCAGTGTGTAGCAGGTTTGCTGGATGCCTGCATGGAGACCTGATGGAGCTGTGAGGATGAACCTTGAATTGCAGTGAGACCCACTGGAGATGCCATGACCATGAAATGGCTGCTAAGGAAAGCTTCCAGCCCCAGATGAAGATTTCCAGGACTATGAGTAGCCTAGCTGGAGGGGCAGAATTGGAACTCCAGAAACTTGTTGCTAGTTAGAATTATTGGACTTGGAGATTTGTCACTGAGTTGTTGGACTTGAAGTTACAGAGTTTGATGTTTGCCCTGGTTGTTTTAAATCTTTTATTTGTTAAATATTTCTTTGCCATGCCCAATGCCATCTTTTGTAGTGTGAAATTTTATTCTGTGCCATTATGGTTTTTCTTGGGATTTTTTGGTATTATGGCTCAGTTAAAAGATCTTGGATTATGGGGATGCTTGAACATCATTAGGATTGATAAAAACTATGGGGACTGTTTTAAAGTTGGACTGAATGCATTGCATTTTACATCATGGATGGTTATCAGTATATGGGGGCCAGGGGTGAAATGTGGTGGTTTGATTCAGGTGTCCCCCATAAACTTAGTTGTTCTGAATGCTAGGTTCCCAGCTGATGGAGATTTGGGACTTAATACCTCCTGAGGCAATAAATTATTGGGGGTGGGCTTATGGGTATTATAGCCATCTCCCCCTTGCTAGTGTTTAGCACACTCTCCTGTTGCTATTGTTGTCCTTGTGTTAGTCAGGAGGTGATGTCCACCCTCTGCCCATGTCATCGTTTTCCCCTGCCATTGTGGAGCTTCCCCTCGAGTCTGTAAGCCAAAATAAACCTTTTTTCCCACAAGCTGCTCTTGGTCAGGTGATTTCTGCCAGCAACATGAACCTGACTGCAACAATCACCATGGAAACAAATCTCTGAGTGTGTCTGAGAGACACTGTTCCATGGCTAGACTGAGCACCAGTACTCATCTCTCTCTGTTTCCTGACATGAAACTTGAAGTGGCCAGCTGCTGTATGCTTTTGCCACCATGCCTTCTGGGACATGATGGACTAGAACCTTGAACTGTGAGTCACAATAAACCTTTCCTCCTTAAGTTGCTTTTGTTAGGTATTTTGTCAGTAACATGACCTATGTCTGTTCCCTACCAACACCCCAGTGTTCCCATTTACTCTTGTTATTTTCACAGCCTGGAATGCCCCTTGCCCAACTCTCCACTGATCAAAACCTTACTTAACTTTTTTTTTTTTGAAAGAGACATGGGGGGGGGAGAGGAAGACAGATAGAGATGGGAGCGCCAGCAGCCTCTCAGTTGCTGTGAACAAAATCCAGCTGCATGAGCCCCCTTCTGGTCAAGTGGGGCATTGCGCCCTTGCGTCACTTTGCATCTGGCTAAATGTGGGACCTGGAGATTGGAACCGCTGGAGATTGGAACTGGCGTTCTTAGGCTTAGGAGGCAGGCACCTTAACCGCTAAACCATCTCTCCAGCCGGAAACCTTACTTAACTTTTAAGGGCCAGGTCACGTGTCACCTTCTAGGAAGATTCTCCTAATGTTCCTGGTGGGAGCAAATCCTTCCTTTCTCCTCCGCTTAATTCACAAGGCATTGCAAAGGAGTTTTATCATCATTATTACATGTCTTTATCTACATGAAACTATAACTTTTTTTTTTTTTTTTTTTTTTTTTGGTTTTTCAAGGTAGGGTCTCACTCTATTTCAGGCTGACCTGGAATTCACTATGTAGTCTCAAAGTAGCCTCGAACTCACAGCAATCCTCCTACTTCTGCCTCCCGAGTGCTGGGATTAAAGGCATGCGCCACCACACCTAGTTTGAAACTATAACTTCTTGAGGATGAAGTCAGGTGGGATCCCCATGGGCCATGTGTCAGGCTAACTATGTGCATTTGGCATATGTTTACTGAATGAATAAAATTAACATAAAATGCCATTTCCCCCCTTTCCTGGCCTTATCAGACATTCAAAGATATTCAACATCTTCCTGACAGATATTTTTGTCAGAAAGACAGGAAGACTGTGTCTTCCTGCTCACAGTCTGTCTCTCCTGATCTAGCAAACATTCCGTAAAGGGTAAGCAAGCTGCTTCTGTCAGAAAACATTTGCCAGGAATTACTAGAAATGGTGTGGAGTTCACCAGTTTTATTAAATCACAAGGATTCCATTTCTTTTTCTTTTGTAAAATTACATTTTAGCGTAATCTTGTCTTACCCTGTTAAGCACGAAAGAGAACTTTCTCAAGCCAGAAACAGCTGCACGTCATTGCTTCCTTTATTAAGCAACAGGTCAGATTAGCCTTAGAGAGAGAAAAATCACATGCCCACATCCAAATAGCAAGTTCCCAGTATTGGGAAACAGGTCTGGGATCCCCTGTCCTTAAGGCAGATGCTCTTTCCCATCCTGTTAATTTGATGTATGGTTTCACTTCCAAAACAATATTTGACAATTCCCCCTTCCATCTGTGAATTCCATTTCACCCTCTGAGAATTGCACCCCCAAACAGCCTGAGGCTCCCTCAGGGCCAGGTCAGGTCAGCCTTGGCCTCATGTTGCTCTCAGCCATAGCCACATCCAGATCAAGATGCCCTGCCTGCCTTCTCGTTCTTCTAATGGCCACATTGCCAGCTCACTACAGCCTCCTTTCAGCACGTCTGTTGCCAGGGAAGCCATCCACCATGCCTTAGATTCAGCAACTCACTTATTCTTTGTCGTAGCGTGTCATTATGTGTGGTATAGAAAAGCTAAGTCACTTGCATAAGGCCATGGGAGTCTGTGTCATAATGAATGGGAAGGAATGAACAGTCTTGCAATGGCTGGGGTCTTGAGAAGGCCCCTGCTCTTCACGATAACTCATTCTTTCAGGAGCATCCATTGCATCATCACTGTCTCAAACTTCTTTTTTTCTTGAGTTCATTATGGGAAACTCGTTCTTATCCTGGAAGTCACTTCTTTAGGTAATTAGATGTTGGGAGGTTGGTTCTTTTTTTCATACTAAAAATGGCAAAGTCCTGATTTTAAAAAAAAATCTTTAAATGGGATATTCATATTTCCTCAGTAGAAAAATTCACCTCTGGGGTAGATTACTCTGTGGAAAATTCCAACAAAGAAAGGAAAATTTCTCAGAGTGGTGAACAATCACAAAGAGAATTTGACATGGAATAAACAGGCATTTGGTAACCTCTGGTGTTTGTTACTGTAAATGCTAGACCTTACAAAAATGATAACTTCAGGTCAAACAAGTGTGTTATGCAGACTTATGGAGGATTTTGAACTGGCGCTGAGTAGACGTTCACAGAGGAGCCATGTCTGATGGCCCCATTCTGGTCTTAGGTGGGCAAGGAAGCTGAACAGCAGAATACAACATCCTCAACTTGGACCTATCTAGAAAAGTTCTTAGAGTTAATGAAAACTTATAGCCTTGAGTTGAAAAATTCAGGAGAAAAAGGGAGAGGACAAGGAGGAGAGAGGGAGAGACATAGGGGAAAGGGATCGGCAATGCTGTTTATTGCTTTACCTCATTGAAAATATTCTCCAATCAATATAAGTAAATAAAATCGTCACTAAATAAAATCTCCACTACTACAAGTATAAATTACACGCTTGAAAATAATCCATGGAAAGATTACCATGTAGAATTACTCCAAGCAATGTTTAGTGTCTTTATTTGCAAACATCAGTGATCCAAGTCACAGCTTGTCAATCTCTTCTGCTATGACACAGGCCTGGTGCCGTCTTTACATAGAGTCATGGCAGGGCTGCCCACCCTCCTGGGGCCAGGCTATCAGACAAGGTGGCCCTGTGGAATGGCAGGAATGGGTACTCTATGACCTCTGGCCTCTGTATCCCAAGGTACTGACTGCTTTCCCTAGGGGGACTGATAGGAAGAACAGACCCTCAGTGCCAAACAGGGGGTGAAGTTGTGTAAGCCACCAGACACCCCAGGGAGAAATGGGAGGCTGGGATGCAGTCTCCACCACAGCATCCCTCATCCTGTGATCTTAGGAGATCATTTCTTTATGACTGAAGGGCTTGCGAGATGGAATATGGCCTATCCAAGTCTATTATGTAACATCTGCAATTAAAATCCCGTATCTCGGCTGGAGAGATGGCTTAGTGGTTAAGGTGCCTGCCTCCTAAGCCTAAGAACGCTGGTTCCAATCTCCAGCAGTTCCAATCTCCAGGTCCCACGTTTAGCCAGATGAAAAGTGACGCAAGGGCGCAATGCCACACTTGACCACAAGGGGGCGCACACATCTGGATTTCGTTCACAGCAGCTGACAGACTGCTGGCGCTCCCATCTCTATCTATCTCCCTCTCACTCTCTGTCTGTCTCTCTCTGCGTTTCTCTCCAAAAAAAAAATAAAAAGTAATAAAAAAATTTTTAAATCCAGTATCTCACTGTCTCCTTCACTATATGTAAACTGACCAAGTTGGCCAAATGACCCCAAGTGCCCTCTAAGTGAATTATAAACTCTGAGAATCTGTGGTTAAATGACCAAATCCAGGCTCATGGAACTAATATCAAAGGAGAAGCTATGATTCCCAAAAGCACAAAAGCCATCACAATGCTTCCAACGTTCTAGCTCAGGGTAAGGCGTGAGGGTCTCCAGCAGTGGTCAGAGGGCAGAAGGGTGAGGATCTTTGCTCCTTGGGTACATCATGTGAGCTTTCCATGCTTGTGACTCCCATTGTCTGCTACGCCCCATTGTCTGCCTGTTCCAGCAACCATGATCACCTTCGTAGGCCACACTTCCCAACATCTCAGGTCCTTCTAAGGACCTCGGAGGTGACTAACTCCAAATGTCCTACATACACCTGGCAAATAGTTTTCCAGACCCTTCCTGAAGACAGCTTGCTCTATCTTCACAGGATTTTAATTTTTATGAATGCCTGAGGTTAAGGTATGAGCCAATGTCTGTCTCCCAGTAACCTTTATGGCATTGGTCAAGTTCTGACATCTGAGTGCTCCCATAACAAACCTGTCCTCCTCCCCAAGGAAACCTGCCAAACCTTTGTGATAACACGTGTAGCCTTATTTAGACTGCTGCAAGATAAGGGGTGCTAGTTCTACTGATAACATGGTTTTCCATGATCTTTCTCTCCTGGATCATAAATTCTCCAAGTTGCAAAACAGGACATGAGAGTTGGAAGATGTGTCCACCCACAGGCTATATTCCATCAGTACAGCCCAATGAACGGTTTTTGACTCAGAGTAAATAAAATGTTGAAGATAGAAAACAAATAATAAAGTTCTGCATAAAACATTATTGCTACTACCACTGCTACTGCATATGACTACTAACAGTAACAATGGCTACTATTAAATCAGGAACATAAGCCAGGGTCAGCTGCAAGTACAGAGCAGCGAAGGCAGATCTCTGTTTCTCTGTATGTTGCATTCCTGAAACTTCTGCCTAATAGCACTGCAGCTGTTTGGGTAGGCTGTGTCTCAGCGTTGGTTATCCTGAGCTTAAAGACCAGGACACACTACAACTTTATTACACATATTGTTGTGAGCAATATGTTCGTGGTTTCCCAACTGGTTTTCCCAATTCTTGTTACTATTCAGCTGAGGAGTTATCATTTGTTTCTGGGACTGTCTTGTTTGTTCACCCAGTTCAGACATTTGTGGACTATGATTCAGCCATCAAGAACAGTGCTTTCTAACCTTGGCTTCATATCACAATCATCTTGGAAAATTTTTGAGCACAAATATATTTTTTCCAAGCCTCATTCTCAAGGTTTGGAGTCATCTGGTTTAGGGTGGGGCTCAGTAAGTATATCCAAGGCTCTTGGGTGTTTCTAAACATTCAGTGCAGTAGGCTCCATCAATCTCATTTGGCAATTAGTTAAACCATGGCTTTTTGCTGCGTGGTCTCACCCCACACTTGATCAACATGATTTTCTAGGGAACTGCCTGGAGGGAAAGGCTCTACCTGCATAAATGGGAAGTCCGCCTCACACTTTGAAATACTGGTAATGTTTTCTTTCACAAATCATTTATTCATCTATAGGTGAGCTAAGTATATGGATTACCAGATATATAAAGATTTTAAAATAGCCAATACCTAATTTATTTCCACCAAATGGGATTCATCCATACCAGCAATATGCAATCTGGCCAAAGAAACATTTGGATATAGAAGCCAAGGATATCTACTAAGTATGTAGGATATGTAAGTTCAAAACTATTTACCACCCTTCACCTCTTCATTCTATAAGGAAGTCCCGAGAGACGAATTCACTTGTCTAGATCCTTATTCTAAAGAAAAGTTTTCATTAAAAAACATAAGTATGTTTTTCATATAAAAATAACCAAATGAAAAATGTGCTTTATCAAATCCATACCTGCATCCATGTGACCTCTTGAAATCTCACCAGGGTAGGAAGATGTGTTTACTGTCTCTACAAGAGTGAAATACCACACACACCAGCATACTCTCTTCTACTGTCCAACTAAATGCTCCTATCTGTAAGTTCTTGGCATGTAAGAACACAATTGTGCTGTTTATGAAGACCTTTTTTAAAAGTCCGTGCTCCGTGATGACTGCATTTCTTCACACAGATGTATACTAAAAGGCTTCTGCCCACATCATCAAGGCTGTGGTCTAATTCTTAGACAACAGCCTCCTTGTTACATAAATCCAGAGATCACTTCTGTGGCCTGTTCAGGCCCTTAGAGGCCTGCTGTCAGCTCCAGATCTGTTGTTCTCAGAACTAGGCATTTCTAAAAACAAAATGCCATTTTGTTTCTGGGGTCAAAGCTCAAGTCTTTAGAGCCTCTGGTGAGATAGACTTCTGTTCACTTTCTTTCATGTAAGTACATAACATGCCCTAAAGTATGTGCTAATTAATACACCTGTTTGTCTTATGCAGCAGTTGAAAAGCATCTATTTAAACTGGGATTCACATTTTCCTTTTCAGCCTTTCTGGAGAGTTTTGTGCATAAATCAAATGAGGAGTCTGATTGCACGGCTATTTTAAAGAGCTAATTAAAAAGTTCATTAAGTGATACTGGAGTGTTTAGTGACGATTATGGAAGTATAAAGCTATACATGACTTTAACAAGCTCGAAAGTACAACTGGATTTGATGGTGGAATTTATTGGCTCAGTCTTCTAGAAGTCCCTGGAGTCTTTGCTGGAGGACAGGAGTGGGTACCTGGTGTATGAGTATACAGGAGTATAAAACAGTGAGCCAGTTATCCACACTCTGGTTTTCATTGATATAAAGGAATGAAGGGATAGTGATCATCCCTTTAGAAGAAGGCCAGGCTTGTAAGTCTAAATCACATGACTTGAGCTTGGCCAATCCCATCCTTGGTCCCACGACTTTGAATCTTTAGTAAATGAGGTGCAGAGGGAGGAAACAATTGCAGTTCCAAGCAACTACACTGGGTCAGCTTCTTCCTGACAAAGGACTTTGAAGACAGATTCCTGTCTCCTACCTAAGTTTATTCTTTCCGTCTCCTAAATACACTTGAATATCACTGTGACCTGGTTCCTTTTTACATGAAATGATCAGTTCGTTTCTGTTGCTTGGAGACATCAACCCTGAAAGAATATGATTTATCTCTCAGAAGCTTGATACAAGACAGTGATTGACAAACAATATTTTGTTGTTGTTTTTGGACACAGAGTCTCAAGCTCTGTGTGTTAGCCAAAGAGAAAATGACCTTAAACTCCTAACCTGCCTGCCTCCATGTCCAGAGTTCTGAAATTACAGGGGTGTGCTTCCACACTTAGTATATGCTATGCATGCTACCAGCACTCTACCAACTGAACTACATTCCCAGCTCTGAAAGACATTCTTTATTTGGTTACAGAAGGATGACCATTGTTGCGTAACTTTTTTTTTTTTTTTTTTTTTTTTTTTGGGGGAGAAGCTAGGGTCTTACCTTAATCCAGGCTGACCTGGAACTTCCAGGCTGGCCTTGAACATACATTGATTCTCCTACCTCTGTCTCCTGAGCGCTGGGATCAAAGGCATGCACCACCATGCCCAGCTCATGGTATAACTTTTTAACTAACTGCTGCCAAGAAAATGAAAGTAGAAAATTTCCAGTTGTTAGAAAAGTTGAAGAAGTGAGCAAAAGAAATTATGTATCAGGAATGTTCTAGAAGGAATTAATGGCCCTGGTAGGAGAATGGATGAGAACTCAGTCATCAACCATTAGCAAAATGCTTTCCAAGTGCTGGTCCATATTCAGCTGTGCTTCAGGCTATGAGTCCCTGAAGGCTCCCAGGCTGGAAGTCTTTGGTTGAAACCGGTGGTAAGACTGAGTTAGCCTTCACCTCTGGTCTCCTTGAGACTGAATTCTGAAATCTGAATTCTGAAGCTTGTTTGTGAGGTACAGTGGGCCCCACACTCAGTGATGAGTGGATAATCACCCGTTGGTCATTTTGTCTAAATTCTGGGTGCTTTCCAAGTGACTGCACATTCCCAAGTCTGGTGTGTGTACATAAAGCGAAAAATTATGTTCCTGGCATTGGAATCTTGAATTGGTCTACTAAAAAAGTGAACTCATAGGCACTAGTCTAAGATGTTATCTGAGGTACAAAGTGAGTACAAAAGCCATTGATGCATGTCTAGCCCCTGAAGACCCCCAACCGATGAGGGAAGTTAAACCATCAAGTACGGCCCTCCTTGTCAGGTTCCTAGCTCCACCTGGCAGCTGGCTATCTTCAGCCCAACTGCCTCTTTTAGAGTGATGCAGGATTTGTGGGTTCAGGGAAGGGCTGTAAACACCAACTTTTGGGTCCTTATCATATTTAGCAAAAGAATTGCTAAACCAGATTCCGCGAAGGGTAAGTTATGAATTATTAAGTTCATGTAGGGAGGAAATATGAATTGTGAGGTTTATTGTGGGGAAGATTAAAGTGCAGGGAGGATGCTGACTGAAGCCAGAGAACCATTCTCCTCCTTGCCCAGCTGGAAAGGGAGAAGGAAGGTGGACAGAATCTTTATCACACAGGCACATACACCCACACATGGAAGGCAAAGCGCAGGAACCAAAAAAGATCCCCGTCAAAAAAAAAAAAAAAAAAAAAAAAAAAGAGCAGAGAAGAGTAAAAAGCAGTGAAGGACTCAGAGATCAGAGAACAATCATACACAGAATCAACGTGTGAAGGTACCTGAAAGGAAGACACAGAAGGCAAGCGGAAAAGTCCCCAGGCCAAGAGAAGAGCTGGGCAGGGGAGAGAAAGGCTTACACCAACTCACCAGGGAGAAGCCCAGGTAGTCAAGCACCTTTATGCTCATCAGACATCCAGTTAGGGTGAGGCTTGTTATCAGATTCAGTTATGTAAGGAGAGGCCTGATTGGTTTGTAGACTCAAGGCTGACTCAGGAGAAGCCAAGACCTAATTGGTTCATGGACTCAGGGGGCAGACCCAGAGAAGCTGAGCTGAGGAAGAAACAGGAAGTTCCTGCAGGCAAGTGTTGCTGGTAGCCAGCTTAGGAAAAGAAAGGAGCTGATGCAATTTCTAGTTTTGCCAGGACAGATAGAAAGGCACCGTTTTTCCCCTCTTTAGGCCTCTCTCCCTAACTTCTTGTAAAAAGCTATCTTAGTCCTGTTTCTCCTTGAAGAGCAAGCCTGGAAGGACCATGTTGCACACCATGACTTAAGGTCTGCCCTAGAACGGGATCTCACGAGCCTGGAGCCTGACGTTGTTGTCCTCCCAGCTCTCTCCCATCACCTTCCCTGTCACCTCGAGCTCCACCTGGCAGGTGGCTATCTGCTCAGCAAAGCCTGAGCAGGGCTCTGCTCACACCCTCTGGAAGAGGTGTCTGTGACGCCCGTGTGTGGGGGAAACTCTTATCAGCAGTCTTGCTTATGCTAAGAACACCCTTGGAATAAATAAAGGTCCCTAAACTAACACCTTCTATTCATACCAAGTTTGCACGTGAAAAGGAAAGTTTTAAAAATAAAACTCAGAGATAGGGCTTCTCTGCCATTCAAAAAAATTCCTTCACACACACACACACACACACACACACACACACACACACACTCAGCTAATACTTCCTTTGACTGATCCCTTGGAAATTTTTAGAGCTAACAAGTGGGCTTAAAAAAGCAAGGAGTCCAAATTCTTTTACTTGCAAGTGGGCAAAGTGTAGATCAGAGTGAAGTATACCTGGTCAGGCTGATGAGCTTTGTGAATGAGAACAGTTTTCTTTCCTAAGAGACCCCTTCAGGTGGAAAGTATCATGTGGATGACATAAATTAAGTAGATAAAGAACATCAACTCTATATATTTTTAACTTTAGGAAGGAAATAGCTCCTGCTACCTTCCTTTGTGGGGATTGGAAGCAAAAGTTCAGGGTTTAGAACCAGACATTTGGGAATGTGATTCTGAACAAGCTAACCAAGGTATGCTAACTTGACTTGTTTGTAAAATAGGAAGATTAAAGCTAACTGTCTTTGGTTACCTTGACAATGAAAGAAATAATTTCTGCAAAGCATTGAGCCCCATGCCTGAAATACTCAAGAGCATCAGCAAAAATGCACCTTTTTTTTTTTTTTTCTTATCCCTCAAGTCTTGGTGTATATGAGAAATGAATCAGGCAAAACCAAAAGGGATTTGGTCCTTGGGTTGGAGTTTGTCTCCTCAGCGTGGAGGACATTTGGGCAAACATAGTGAAGACTGGACTATTTTCATAGTAAAGTATTTGCTTATATGAAGGCCTAAGGAATTTGGGGTGCCAGGATAACTGGGCAGGGTAAATAAGCTTTTCATTAAGTCCTGAGTGAAGGTTTCTTTGTTGTTGGAGAAAACAGTTTTGGCCTCTTTCATTCCTTCCTTCCCCTCTTCTTCCCTTTCCCCCTTTCTTCCTTCCTTCTTTCTTTTCTTCCGTGCTTCCCTCCATCCATCCTTCTTTCCTTTCTCTTGTCCTTCCCTCCTTCCTTCCTTCCTTCCTTCCTTCCTTCCTTCCTTCCTTCCTTCCTTCCTTCCTTCCTCCCTCCCTCCCTCCCTCCCTCCCTCCCTTCCTTCCTTCTCTCCTTTCCTCCCTTCCTCCCTTCCTCCTCTCTCTTCCCTTCCTTCCACAAAAGAAGTAATACTTCAGCTCAAAGCCTAAAGTTTTGAAAACGTCCTTATAGGAATCTTAAATGTTAGATTGTCTAACCTCCTAAGTAAACCAGGAGTTTCATATGAGTCATTCTGGACAGATTTAGGAATGCTGCTGCTAATTTTACAATAGCAAATGGGTTATTGTTTTTTTTTTTTTTTTTTTTTTTTTTTTTTTTTTTTTGAGGTAGGGTCTCACCCTAGCCCAGGCTGACTTGGAATTCACTCTGTATTCTCAGGGTGGCCTCGAATTGAAACTACTTCTATCCCTGTGGGTCAGAAGGACAAAAAATAAAAAGACTCTATTCAGCAAGTTGCTGAAGGAAGTCAGCCTTTAAAAAAAAAAATAATGCATTAAGATTTATACAAGAATATCAAAACATAGACCATGTGACTCTAAAATTAACCACAAATCTGTTTATGGTGACCATAGCAACAAGTAGGAATCTACATATGATGTTTAATGTACCTATGATTGAGCTTTAACTCAACAGAGTTATAGGTGCCCACACATCATTGTCAAGGATGACCTGTGTTGGAACATTTTTCAGGCTGGCTTTTTCAAGCCCAGGTTCCTTGTCTGTAGGAAATGGAGAATATAAAAGAGCTCTAGAGCTAGCAGCATAATCTAGAAACCTGAACTGATATGCATGGGGGAAGAACAGCCTTGCATCAGTATAGTTCCTGCAGTTTCTGTCTGTGAATGGATAGTTTGAACTTCACAGGTATTGTTTCCTGCACACGTGGCCACTGAAACTTTTCTTGACATGAAATGTTAATTTTAAAATAGGTAATATGACAAGGCCTTGGGAGATGGCTCAGATATTAAAGGTGATTGCTTGAAAACCCTACTGACCTTGGTTCAATTGCCCAGTCACCCATGTTAAGCTGGACACACACACACACACTAAAAAATTTTTAAGGGCTGAAGAAATGTCTTAGCAGTTAATGTGCTTGCCTGCAAAGCCAAAGGACCCAGGTTCAATTCCCCAGGATCCATGTAAGCCAGATGCACAAGGTGGCTCATTGTGTCTGAAGTGCATTTGCAGCTGCTGTAAGCCCTGGCATGCTCATTTTCTTTCTTTCTCTCTCTCTCTCAAATAAATAAATAAATAAAATATTAAAAAATTTAAAGATAACATGAAGGTTGGGGTGGCTCTAAAGTCATTTTTAATTCTGTGATGCTAAGTTTGAAAATAACTGAATGCATTGCCTTGATACCTTGATAAGTGCTAATTTTTTAAATTCCAAATCACAAGTGATTGTGGTTTAAAATATTTAGTAAAATATAAAATGGACTCATTATAAATATTATCATGAATCATATAAAAATAGATTCTTTACATATTAAGCATATAGTTGTTACTATCCCTACAAAAAGCCAGAATACCATCAGTAAAAACTCTGCCCCTTACATATTTTTCTCTGTGTTGAGCCTGAACATACACTCTTATAATAACCATTTTCAGTCCAGACTCTATTTAAAGTCCAGGAAGATTGTTATGACCTGATACTTTTAGTGAACTAGAGAGCTTTCAGTGAGCTGTGCTGTATACATCAGTCAGCCTTCATTGTATTACAAGCCAGTGCAAAGCTGAGTGGCCTGAAACTTCTTGGTTGTTAATATGGGTGGACATTCTGATGAACGTGCCTTGGTGAATTCAGGCAGCTGAATTTAGTCTGCAGGTCAGCTTGGGGCTGATGGTGGGATCACTGAGGCCATGTTTCTCCGGCATTTAGCAGCCTTTTTCATGTGGTAGTTGAGTTATAAACACTGCAACAGAGGTTCAGAATAGAAGCTGCAAGGTTTTTAAGGACCTAAGCTCTGAAGCTGTAACATGCAACTTTTGCCAAACTCTTCTATTGGTTACAACAAGGCACAAGACTAACTTGACTTCAAAGAGTAAAATGTAAATGCTACTTCTTTTTTCAAAAAAGATTTTATTTATTTATTTGAAAGACAGACAGAGAGAGAGAGAGAGAGAGAGAGAAAGAGAGATTGGGTGTGCCAGAACCTCTAGCCACTGCAAACAAACTCCAGACACATGCACTACCTTGTGCATCTGGCTCATGTGGGTATGTGGAATCGAACCTGGGTCCTTAGGCTTCTCAGGCAAGCATCTTAACCACTGAGCAATATCTCTAGCCCTGAACCCTACTTCTTAATGAGATAAATACAGGGATGGGTGAGATTATTATTTCTATCTTTGCAAATACACTATTATCCTATCTAATGCCAAGTTTTGTTTAAATATTAAATTTAATGCTTTTATACCTTGATATTTCAACAAAGTATAGTGTATGAGAAATGCATTTTGGGAGCTAAAACGTAAGCAAATCACAAAGAAAGTGAAACTCAATCCCTCGTCACTGTTAGGATAAAGCCTAGTCATGGCAGAAGCTTGCCCCTCTTGCCTGCGTTCTGTGCACTGTCTTGTAGGGTTCCATTGTGTCCATGTCACTGGGGTCTATACCGTTCTTCTTCTGGAGGACTGTCAACTCATACCATGACATTGTTGAGCTAAGAGAAGTCTGTAGAAATGCACTGGCCTTATTGCTTGCTGTTAATAATACAGTCCTAATAAAGTTTTATGTGGGAAGAAGAAAGTGGCCAGTGTTTATAAATATGCAAAAGAAAAGATATAACACATGTACTAGTGTGGATGCTTCATAAAGGCCTCAGAGGATGTATTAATTCAATCAATCAGCTTCCCTAAATCCCCTCTGTCATCTGTGATATCAGCACATGTCTATGATTATGTGTTGGGGTCCCCCCTAGGGCCAGCCCAGGAGGGACGGCAGGGTCTCTGCCAAGTAAGGGGTGAGAGCCATGGAGTCACGACACAGACTCCGGGAGTTGGGTGGAAGCAGGCAGAGGGCAAGCTGCTGCAAACTCGTTTATTCAAGGAAGTGTAGGGGGTTTAAAGGGTTTGGTTGGCCAATCATTGTATGGGGTGGTCCCCTTCTTGTGACCAATGACAGCCGGTCTCCGGGCAGATCATCTTGCAGCAGGTTTCTCACGAGATGGACTGTAGCTGTTGTCACACCAGGCCTGTGCGGGATGTCACATCCACAGAAGCCACTTCCTGGTTTCTTTTAGCATGCGGTCTGGCTAGGGCCCGACCTGCAATGTGCTATACAATTATGGTTCATGTTAACAGGGTTATGTGTATGTGATTTTATATATTCATAGGGGCAGCTCCTCAGCACAATAATAGCTGATACACAGAATGTATGAATGCTAGGCTCTCCTAGTGCTTATACATGCTATCTTATTGAAGTTCACAATAAACCTACAAAACAGGTACTATAATATCTCCACTTATGTACTGAGTTCACAGTACTTAAGGAATTTGCTAAAGGTCTTAATTTAAGCGGTAGAATGAGCATGTACCAGCAGTCCTTTCCTTCTCTCCCTTCCCTTTTCCTTCTTCTTTTCAAATAAGACTGTCACAAGGACAATCCTTCTGACCCAGTCTCTCAAAATGCTGGGATTACAGCAAGTATGTGGCACCATGCCTAGAGAAATTCAAAAGGCCATATATATTCTCTCAAATATATTATATATTTTATATAATATATAATAATATATAATATATATCATATTATATATTTGAGAGAATATATATAATATACATATATATATATATTTGAGAGAATTTATATTTTATATAAATATATAATATATAATATTTATATATAATAAATAAATATATAATATTATATATTCTCTTAAATATATAATATATATTATATATAATATATATTTGAGAGAATATATAATATATATGAGAGAAGAGGCAGAAAGAAAAAGAGTTGGATGGATAGATAGATAGATAGATAGATAGATAGAGAAAGGCCAGGGCCTCCAGCCACTGCAAATGAACTCCAGATGCATGCCCCATCATGTGCATCTGGCTTACATGGGTACTGAGGAATCAAACCTGGATCCTTAGGCTTCACAGGCAAGTGCCTTTACCACTAAGCCATCTCTCCAGTCCCCCCTTTTTAATATTTCATTTTAATTTTTTAATGTGAGAGGAAGTTCTTAATTACTGTGTTTTACTGCCTCTTGAGTGACATGTAACTGAGCATGTCATTCTTTCTTTTCACACACATGGCCCTGATTCTGCATGTGAACTCTGAAGCTTTGTAGAGTTTCTGAATTCCCTTACTTAGCCTCCACAAGGGATTAGTTCCAAAAATCCCCACAGATGCAAAAAGTCCATAGATGCTCCAAGTCCTTAATATATAACTATACAATATTTGCATATAACCTACCTATACCATCCCATGTATGTTAAATATCTAAATTATTTAAAATATACCTAGTCTGCTTAACTGCTATGTATACAGTTGATATGCTCTATTGTTCAGATAATAAAAACAATACAAAAGCATATAAATGTTCAGTGTAGGCACATTTTTTTATTCAAATAATTTCTATCTACAATTGGTTGACTATAGAAGGAAGACCAACTGCATAGATGCCTCTTGGATTTTGATTCAGTCTGTCCAAGGCTGACATTCATAGTAAAGTAAAAACATGAGCATAAACATAAAATGTAATAATACTAAAAATGAGAAATAAATTTGAAAATATGATAAGTGGTGTATTACAACAATGCTCTGGGCACCCAAGGGGAAAGATATTTCTGGCCAAGGAAGCCTCACGGAGAAGGAAAATAAGATTTGTTCATAAGCGGGTGAAGTGATTGATATATGAGAGCACAAAGTGATCACCTATGGGTAAGTGAACTGAATAGAACATGTGTGCAATGATGCTGCTTATCTGATTCCATGCTACTGACCAGAGCAGAGTATCAGGAGCAAGTCTCTAAAAAAGCCTTAACAACACCACACTGGAGAGTCAGCTCAGTGATCACTGATGGGAATTCCACATGTGTACATCCAAGTCATCTATAAATAAGAATGGAAATGAATATTCACCATCCATGTGATGGTAGGTTATATGTAATATACTATATACAGTTAATGAGCTATAATTAGATACCTAACAGATTATCAGTAAAATTTTCACTGAATGTGTTATACGTTGTTTGTTTGATTGGAGCTCAAGATACAGATTGCAGAGAAAGATAGGTCATTTTCTATCTTAGACCTAGTGCATGAGAGAATTTAATTCTCACAAGGAGGGGCTCTTTCAGAAGCCGAGCTTGCTGAGTCATGTGGGCACATGGACCAGCCACCAAGAGAAAGGTTAATTGGGGACAGCTGTGGCTGCATAAGGCATGCCTGCACTTGAGAAGGCAAGTAGATCAAAGAGGAAACCTTTGGCTCCCAGTCATTCTAGAAAGAAAGAAAATAATAACAATACAGGAGACTAGACAATGTGAGAAGCAAGACAGAATGAGGTGAGCTCTGTGCAAGTAGCTCAGCTTTGTTCATGATCAGGGGGCTTTGACATTGTAATATTTGAAACCTAAAAACAGAAGTCCCCTGAAAGCAAAACTTGGCTTTCTCATCATTTTAGGATTACGGAAGACTAGATTTGGAAGAGGCCATAGAGAGCTCTTAATCCAAACTCATTTCATCTAATTTTAGAGCAGACACTTCTGTAGCTGAGGAAGCAAGTTGTCCAAAGTAAGCTAGTAAATTTACTCAAACAAAAAGAGATGTGCCTGTGTGTATGTGTTTAAAGGAACACTTGAGAATTTCCTAGACATTTCTATTTTTTTAGGCTTCCAAAGCTGTTGATACTTACTGTGTTACTATACTAACCAGATACAAAGCAATACTACAGAGCCAATGAAAGAAAGAAAAAGAAAAACCCTGCTGTTTCCTTTCTCTTTTGTCCACCAAAACCAAATCCAAGAACAAATTCTTTGTTTTTTTTTAAAAATATATTTTATTTATTTATTAGAGAGAGAGAGAGAGTGGCAGTTAGAAAAAATGGGCATATCAGGGCTCCAGCCACTGCATACAAACCTCAGATGCATTTGCCACCTTGTGCATCTGGCTTATGTGGGTCCTGGGAAATCGAACCTGGGTCCTTAGGCTTCTCAGGCAAGTACCTTAACACATAAACCATCTCTCCAGCCAATCTCTGTTTTTTCAAAAAAAAAATATCTTTTAATTTATTTATTTGCAAGGAAAAAGAGAAATAGAGAGTGAGAAAGAATGGGAACACCAGGGCCTCTAGCCTCTGCAAATGAACTCCAGACGCAGGCATCACCTTGTGCATCTCGCTTTACATGGGTACTGGGGAATAGAACCTGGGTTTTTAGGCTCTGCAGGCAAGTGCCTTAACCACTGAACCATCTCTCCAGCCCCCAAGAACAAGTTCTTAGTCATCCATTTACCCAACTGTAACAGACAGCTTCAGGTTCGCTGAGATGAACTTCCAGACCAGGCACCATTATCGAGGAAGGGATTTATTATACCTTACAGATCCAGGGGAAGTTCCATAATGGCAGAAGAAGGTGGCCTGTCTTCACAGGACCAAACACAGAGAGCCAAGCCACAAGCCAAAAGCCGCACAGCATAGCACACCTCAGGAACTCCAGCTAGGCACACTTTGCATATCTTTACAATGGAATCTCAAGCCCACCACCACACCTTAAGATCCGCCCAGTGACATTGCCTCCAGCCAGGTGGCTGTAGAAGCAAACACAAACTAATAAAACACTGAATATATTGGGGGCCATTTATTCAAACTACCACACCAATCCTGTTAATAATTACCATAATAAGGTGCTGTAATAAAGTAATAAGGTGCTATAATAAAGTATTTTCAAATCATCATACAGTAAAAGTATTCCAGTACTGCTGTACTATTGCAACTATGGTTATCATCATTGTCTGGTAAAGAACATAGGAGGCCTACAGGGAATAGCAATGCTCTTGCTTTCAGGGAAGACTCCATGGAGAAGATGTTGGCTGAGCTGGCTATGAAGAACCTACATACGCCAGATGCACATGATGGCACATGAGTCTGGAGTTCATTTACAGTGGCTAGAGGCCTTGGTGAACCCATTCTCTCTCTCCCTCTCAAATAAATAAATAAATTAAATAAAACTTGTTCCCCATTGTGGAAGAGAGGACAGAAAGATTGTAAGAGCCACAAAGTGGGTAGGAATACCCTGAGGCATGGTCTCCTCATTGCCCCACAGGGACTCACTGAGGTTTTCATGACCCCACAGTGAATCCCATAACCCCACTGAGGAGGGCCCCAGGCAAACAGGAGCAGAGGCGAGGGATTAAAAGAGTATTATCTGCTTATATATAGCTTAAAATTTTTATTAATAATTTAAATATTATTTATTAAATAATATTACATTTAAAATTATTTATTAAATTTTAACAAAAGCTTGTTCCCACAGGCAATTTGAGGAGCCTTAGAAAGGGGGATTTTCAGTGAACAAAGACGTGACGTGGGAGTGCGTGACCTACGCTTATCAGAATACGTATAGAGAGAGCAGCAGTGAAAGTCAGTGCTGGGAAGGAAGACAGGGAGACATCACCGGTAAGCCGTGATTTGCTTCCTTGTTCACTGTTCTCATCATGCTAGGAGGCATTTTAGAAATAGAACCTATCATTATAACCTATCAACTCATTGAAAAACACATAAAAATAGGGATTTTAAGAGAAACAATAACTTTTTATCACTTCATAGTTTCCTCTGACCTGGTGTTATAGCACACTCCTGTAATTCCAGTATTCAGGAAGATTGAGTTCAAGGCCATCCTGGTCTATATAGCAAGTTCTAGGCCAGCCAGGGCTACAAAGACCCTGCCTAAGAAAACAAAACAAAACAAAACCATGAAGCAAAAATTGTACTCTTTCTTCCTAGTACAATTTTCATAGACATGGATATCTAGAGAGATGGCTTAGTGGTTAAGGCATTTGCCTGCAAAGCCAAAGGACCCCAGTTGGATTCCTCAGGACCCACGTAAGCCAGATGAACAAGGGGGTGCATGTGTTTGGAGTTTGCAGTGGCTGGAGGCCCTGGAGCACCTATTCTCTCTCTTCTTCGCTCTTCCTCTCTCTCTCAAATAAAGAAATAATAAATTTTTTTAAATTAAAAAAGCAAACAAACAAAAAATACATTCCTATCACATTTGAGTGTCTTCCAGTCAATGTTAAATATCAATGTGTAAGTTAAAGCCTTCAGGAGAAATTTATGTCCAATTACTGAATTTGTTTCATAGGTGATTTTTTAAAAAAGAACAATGGGAGAGGTTAGAGGCAATTTTTTTCCAGATGAGATAGAGAGTGAGTGAGAGTACACTAATCTCCACTTCTTCCCACAGAGGTATCACTGCCTGTGTCGTCATGAGTGACCGTGACTGGCATGTTCCTCGTGGGCATCTGGACAAGGTGGAGCTCTGTGGACAGAGCAGTTTACCAGTCATTTTGCATCACTTCTCTTTTCCTGAGCTCTTAATTTTCACTCCAATATTAGTCCGTTGAGAACATTCTGAGCCAGTGTTCCTTGCACTGTACACACATAGGGATTAACTGGGTATCTAACTAAAAGGCAGACTGTGATTCAGCAGGCTTCAGGTGGACTGTGATTCTGCTGCTCTGAGAACTCGTAGGTGCCACTGATGCTACTGCCCACTAGCACCACTTTCTGAGGCACGGCTGGAGTGCTTCTGATTGTTTCTGTCTCTTCTTGTGCTTGCAAATGAATTAATGAGTTAATGTACTTGCAACTTTTCTCCCACAGATACATAGTGTTATTAGGGTTTTAAAATGTATTTATTAGAGAGAGAGAGAGAATGGGCAAGGCAGGGCCTCTTGAGCTCCAGTGGATACTGGGGAATGGAACCTGGGTCCTTAAGCTTCACAGGCCAGTGTCTTAATGGCTAAGCCATCTCTCCAGCCCTTGTTTTGTTTTCACTTTTATGTCTTTATCATTGCTGAAAAGGTTAGGCCAGTGCAATTTTTATTTCTTTTGAGGTAAATTTCATCCTCATCCTCACTGCCATCATTGACCCTGGTAGTTAGTAATATTATTATCCTTTTCATCACCTGGGTGCCTTGTGGTTTTGCTTTTTCCTGTGCATTGCATATTTCTCTCCTCCTCCTCCTCTGTCTTTTTCTTTTTTGCTTTTTGTGTTTTCAAGGTAGGGTCTCACTTTAGCCCAGGCTGACCTGGAACTCATTCCCAAGTTGGCTTTGAACTCACAGCGATCCTCCTACCTCTCTGCCTTTCAAGTGCTGGGATTAAAGGCGTGTGCCACCATGCCTGTTTTTTTTCAACTTGGTCTATTTAAAAGTGAATCAGTTGCTTTTGATTTTGCCTGAATGCAGTGGACCCTTGTGTCAGACACTCAGGTCAGTGCTGCAACATGGAAAGCTTTCTTTACCTATGCCCTTGAACATCACATTTTTATCCAACTGTCTTGCTGTCTCCTAAGGGCTTTCCATAATCCTTAGGCAAGATCTCTGAGCCTTGCTTTATATAAATCATTCTCTTTTCTAATTTAATTTCCTTGTCATGTTGTTTACTACAACAGATGAGATGTTATTAGATCATTTATGCTTTTGGTTAATATTGAAGTGGACATTATTTTTTTAATTTCTTATTTATTTCTTAGCATGCATTTGTGTGTGTATGTGTGTGCGCGTGTGTATGAATGCATCAGGGTCTCTTGCTGCTGCAAATGAGTGATAGATGTTTGCTCCACTTTGCCTCCAGCTTTATGTGGGTACTTGGGAGTTGAACCCAGGTGGTCAGGCTTTGAAAGTGAGTGCCTTTAGTCACCGAGCTATCTCCCTAGCCCAAGTGGATATTCATTTTCTTATTTCACTTTTAATTTCCTAAAGGACTTGTCTACCTTATCCATCTCCCATTCTCATTATCCTACTGTGTCTTCATGTCAAACTTTCTCTTTATTATTTATGTTCTTGTTTCAAAAAGATAATGCCTTTAAGCTTGTAGAGATTGCCAGAAACTTCTTCATTTTCTTCTAGTTGCTCTAGCAAATCCTTTCCGGAAGTTCCCTCTGCATTGCAGGATGGTGTTCTCCTTTCCTGGTTCTGTGGTGTAGGGGGACATTTGTCATTCCTTCTTTGTCTCGGCATCTGAATATCCCCTCCCTGCCCTACCCTTTCTTTTTATGTTTAGAGAATCTCTTATTTTATGAAGCAAAGTTTGCCTGTCACATATACAACCCCAAATTCTGGTGACTCAGTTTCTCAGTCTTCCTTATAATTATGGCACACAGAGCTGGCAAGACATCTTCTAAAAATATTTTATTTATTATTGATTCTCACGGAGAGTGAGAGAGAGAGGATATAAATGGGTACACCAGGGCCTCTTGCCACTTCAAATGAACTTTAAACACATGCAATTTGTGCATCTGGTTTTTCATGGATACTGGGGAATCAAACCCAGATGGTCATGCTTTGCAAGCAAGCTCCTTTAACTGCTGAGCCATCCCTCTAGTGTCAAAAGCTGGTGTTATGAGTTAGGATCAAGTGCTCTGGTCATTGTCTAAGATAAGCAACTCAAGGAGCAGGACCACTCCAGTTTTCAGGGACAGCATGGCGGCAGCCTTAGAGGTAGGACCCAGTGCCGTAGATGCTACAGTGAAATCTTTAGGCAGCAGGTGCTAAGAATGTCACACTGGACCAGTTCAGTACCTTCATTCCTGGAACACAGTAAACCCTAGAGAGTATTCAACATTGTTGTAATGCATTTATTTCCTGCTTACCCAATTTGTTTCCTGTTTATGTCGGTAGAGTCCAATTTTCTTCTTACAATGGCAAACCTTGACTAAGATTTTAAAAATATATTATATTTATTTATTTATTTTGAGAAAGAGAAGATGCTACTCTGTGCCTCTGGGTTTACATGGGTACTGGAGAATTGAACCCAGGCTAATAGGCTTTGTAATCGGCACCTTTCACTATCAAGCAATCTCTATAGCCCAATGGACATATTTCAAATCGACTCCATAGTTGTCTTGCTTTTGCTTACCTTTCTTCTACTGAGTGACCTTCTGCTTCTCCGAGCATTCCTGCCTTAATTTAGGGTGTCTTCAGGCTTCTGTCTTGTGTAAGTCTGTGGCTGGGGCTTGGATTTTCTGGTCTGAGAAAGCAGAACCAGAGATTTAATGGGGAGAATTTTGGCACAATACTCTATTTGGTACAGATCTTTTCCAGAGGCCCAGAATGTCCTCACTCATCAAGGGAGAGCGCTGGCTTCAGTAAACTTCTAAGTTACATACATGGACACGTGTAGATGATAAGGCAGGAAACGGATTTTTCCCAGTGTCAGCGCTATCACTTAGAATAAATAATTTGAGTGCCGCGGAGATGGCTCAGTCACCAAAGTGCTTGCCTCTCAAGCATAAGGACCTGAGTTTAATCCTTAGTACCCATATAAAATGCCAGGTGTCTTGGCACATAGCTTAATCCCAGTTTGGGGGAAACGGAGACCAGAGGCTCCCTACGGCTAACTGGCCAAGCTAGTCTAGCCTAATTGGTGAATTCTAGGCAGATGAGAGACTCGGCCTCAAAGGAGGTAAAGAGGACATTCCTGAGGGTGACATTCAAGGTTATCACTGGCCTCCACACATGTGGGTACACACATGTACTCCCTCACCCAACATGTGTGCATAAAAAGAGCAAGTAACTTGAATGCAGCTCTGAGAATCCATCAGGGACCCTGTGGACTGTGATAAAGTCCATGTCCAGGTCAGGCTACCTGCTGTCCTGCCACACTCTAATTTCTTCCTTTCTCCTTTTCTCCCTCCCTCCCTTCCTTCTTTCCTTTTCTTCTTCTTCTCCTTCTTCTTCTTTTTTTTATAGGGTCTCATTCTAGCCCAGGATGACCTAGAATTCACTATGTAGTCTCAGATTGACCTTGAACTCATGGCAATCCTACCTCTGGCTCCTGAGTGCTGGGATTAAAGGCATGTACCACCATGCCCAACTTTAATTTCTCTGTTTCTTACTCAGCATAATCTTCTCTTTACCTTGACCCAAATTTTGTCATTTCTATTGCCTCTCCCCTTATGAGCTCATCTTTTCTTATTTTCCCCCCATTTTATGCTGAAGCTTCGATGAACTATTTTTTTTTTAAAGATATTTTATTTATTTATTTGAGAGAGAGAGAGAGAGGAGGAAGAGGCAGAGAGAAAGAGCGAATGGGTGTGCCAGGGCCTCCAGCCACTGAAAACAAATCCAGACACATGCATTCTAGGCTTTGCAAATGCCTTAACCATTAAGCCATTTCCCCAGACCCTCGATGAACTATTTTTAATTCTCTGATCCTACAAGGATCTCTCAATTCTGTCTTTGTATGTTCTACATTGGCTGCCTGGAGACCTCTTCACTGCTCTACATGTATTCACGTAACACCTACTTCTATTTCTAGGTCTCATTTTACCTATTATTTCTTTAGTACATCTTGTTTACCTTCCCCCTCCCCAAGACACGGGTACACCTCCTATGGGCTTCCATAACATTCTAACTTGTCTTTATCTTCACATCTGTCAGTCTCTATAGTAACTGAACATATTCTTGTTTATAGCTTCACTAGTCTCTAGCAAACCCTTGGCCATACATAATTTCCTAATGAATCTCTCATACTTGTTTAGTCAAGTACCAGCTTTATAGTAGGTATCTGAAACATCTGAGGAGGAATAAAAGAGTCATTCAATGGTTCCCACTTTAAACACACACAGCACTTCCAGGTTCAGTAACTGTGTTCTTGGGTCCAGTCACGTGTATATTGCTGATGGTCTTCTGCTTCCTGTTAGAGTGTGATTCATGACTGCTTCAAGTACTATGCTTGAGTACATCTGCATTAATAATAGCCACTCAAGAAAGATTCGCTTGAAGAAGTCTTAAGCCACACAGTAACCATCAATCCTGTCTCTTACATTTGTAGACATGTGGGAGAGAACGGCAATGCTACTGACAATGAGGCATAAATTGGGATCATCCCAGGAAGCTGGGATATATGGCCACCTTATTGAATAATAAGGCTATCACCCAATCATTAACAGATTTTATTTTTCAAGATAGGATCTCACTCTAGCCCAAGATGACCTGAAACTCACTTTGTAGCCCCAGGCTGACCTTGAACTTACAGTGATTCTCCTACCTCTGCCTCCCAAGTGCTGGGATTAAAGATGTGCACCACTGTGTCCAACACTTTTTTTTTTTTTTTTTTTTTTTAGGAGTCTTGCAAAGACTAACCTGGAATTCACTTTGCAATCTCAGGCTGGCTTTGAACTCATAGCAATCCTCCTACCTCTGATTCCCAAGAGAGATTGAGAGAATGAGAATGGGTGCTGGCACTGCATACAAAGTCCAGAAGCATGCGCCCCTCTGTACAGCTGGTTTTACATGGGCACTGGGTAATTGAACCCTGGGCCAGCAGGCATTTTCAAGAAAATGCCTTTAACCACTGAGCTGTCTCTCCATCCCAAACACTTCTTTTTGATTTTGTTTTGAATCAAGAGTGAAAGTACTGGGTTAGGGACAGTTTTTGGTATTATATCCATTTTCCAGTGACAAGCTGAGATTCAAAGATTATTATCTCAGTCAAATATTAAGCACTGAGTTAGTGACAGGGACAAACACCTGCCCCAGGATTATTATTTTTTTTTTTTTTGAGGCCCGGATTTCACTTTGAGCCAGCCTGACCTGGAACTTACTCTGTAGCCCAGGCTAGCCTTGAACTCTACCTCGGCTTCCACTACTCTCAGCTGTTTGCCCAGGACTCAGACTCTTCATTCTCTCGATCCTTTGCCCCAATGTATGCTGCTTGCCTTTTGCTTAAGTGGGGCCCATGCAAAAAGAAGCATGGAAATTTAGATAATTTTTCTGAACTGTAATAATTAGTCATCACAAAGTAGAAGGAAACAAAATCGAAACTGCTTCTTATATCTGCCATGGGGATCAAGCACTATGCTTTAAATGTAGTCAGAGATAGAGACAAAATGTCAGGGCATGTGCTTTAAGGAGTGTAATTGGGGATTCCCAAAGGCAGTGACTACTTTTCTTCCATAAAGAAAAGCACTAGGGCATTTAGACATCAGTTTGGTAATCCTTATTTTAAGAAGTTGCTGTTGGAATGTTATCCATACTCCAGGGAAATCCAGGGAATCCAGGCTGCTCTCCTTTGAATTTGGGTCTGTTTGAGGTTCAGAAGAGCCATTTCTTAGTTATGGGATGACAAACAAAGGGTCAAGTAGAGCACAGAGAACACAGGAGATTACCTTTGAGAGTAGAGAAAAGCACTAATAGTTGCACACCTGTGCACATGATGCTTACAATCGTCAGTTCCATTCAATACCAGGTTCATGCCACAAAGAGACAAAGGAAGGTGGAGCAGGGATCAGAGTCCCCATCCAGGGACTGAAAGCATGAATGCGTGAATGAATGGCTAAGGCACAGGGAGAAGACATTACCTGTTGAGGACCATACCTTCATCAACAGAATTGGGACTGAAACCCAAGTCTCCTGCCTCCTAACCTGAGCAACCTCTCTGTGCTGTCAGTGTTGTTAAGTGCTTCATCTCCACTACATCTACAATGGGAAGCCTAGCGAAATGTGACCTGTCCTTCTTGGACTTACAAATGACACAAATGGTTCCATGTCTACACAGGAAAGCATGAAGGGTTCCAGGCCTCTACCTGCTTCTCTAACATTGGTTGTACCATAGGCAAATAGAAATCTTTTAATGAACTCTTGCTGAACGTAAACTAGAGCTTGTAGCTTCTTGTTGACTGAGGTTATAGGCTGCAGCCAGTGGTGGTCGGGAGAGTGGGTGGTGGGGTATCTGAGACTACAGGGCATCAGGAAAGAGAGGTGGTATATATTCCATGAGTCAGCCTGGCAAGGGAAGCAATATACATTCCTTGCTGAGATTTTGTTAAGGTTCAGATGGAAAGTGACACTGCTAGCCCGTTTGGTTTAAAGAATGCAAATATAGTTTACTGCCTCACTATTTATTATACAAATATATTTTAGACAGTTATTCATATATTTTAATTCTCTGATTTATTATAAAATGTTTTCATTGTTTCTGTTTTAGCATTATTTGTGTGTGTGTGTGTGTGTGTGTGTGTGTGACACAGAGAGAGGGAGAGAGAAAGAATGGGCACTCCAGGGCCTCCTGCCTCTACAAAGGAACTCCAGATGCGTGCAGCACTTTGTGTATCTGGCTCTACATGGGCACTGAGGAATTGAACCTGGGCCATCAAGCTTTGCAAGCAAGGACCTTTAACAGCTGAGCCATCTCTCTAGCCCGCAACTATGCTTTCCCACCCCACTTTAAGATATCAACTCACCAAGCTGAATGTGGTGGTACACACCTTTAATCCCAGCACTCCAGAGTCTGAGGGAGGAGGATCACCATGAGCTCAAGGCCAGTCTGGGACTAGGTGGTGAATTCTTGGTCAGCCTGGGTTAGGATGAGACCTTATCTCTAAAAGACCCACATTCCCCAACAAGGAGAGTCCCTTTGGAGGGGGGAGGGCAGGGAGGTACCAGAATGACTATATACAGACGATCTACATAACTAATAAAAAGTTTTTTGAAAAAAAACCAAAACATAATATTATTTTGCCAAAAAAAAGAAAATATATATTTACATGGAAATTTCCACATGAATGTCCATAGCTGTATCATTGATAATATTCTCCAAAGAGAAATGATCCATCTATCCAGTAGCTGATTAATGAGTAATCATAGTATAGCACATCTTACAGTACTATAATGTTTGGTAAAAAAAGTTAAAAAAGCTGGGCATGGTGGCACACACCTTTAATCCCAGCACTCAGGTGGCAGAGGTAGGAAGATTGCCATGAGTTCGAGGCCACTCTGAGATGACATAGTGAATTCCAGCTCAGCCTACATCAGAAAAAAAAAAAAAAAACACAAAAGTTAAAACACAAGAATACACAACGACAGAACCTAGATAAACCTTGAATACATTATATGAATTGAAAATCACTGCAAAAATCCACACATTTTCTGACTTCCTTGTATGACATGACCAGGACTGACAAATCTAGAGCAACAGAAAGCCGATAGTCATGGGGGGGTCTACAAGTTGCAATAAGCAATGACTAGGAATGGCTGCTAGCTAACTCCTTAAAGTGATAAAACAGTTCTAGTATTAGAATGCAATGGTGGTAGTATGAATTCCATAAATTTACCACTATTCTACCTCAAAGAATGACATTTATGGTGTATACCATACTTCAATAAAACTGTGTACACACACACACACACACACACACACACACACACATTTACTGGTTGAATTGGAACATTACATATGTATGCACGAATATTGAGAAGTGGGACCAGTGGTACCTCTATAGCCATCCAACTAATGATTGCAGATAAAAGTGGTCACTTGTCCTCTTGGCTGGACTCCTTTAAGACCATGAAGAAAGTAGGTTGTGATGATTTTTCTTCCCTCAAGAAACAATGCAGAGAGAAACCTTCACTTAGGGAGTCTGATGACACATTCTTTTCTTATATTGAGATCATTTCCCAGCACTGTACTATGTGCTGCAAAGAACAAAGTAAACAAACCTTTCACAGCACTTTTCATTATCTTTTCCTGCTGCATTCATGTAAAGCCTACCACTGCTATTTATGATAACAAGCATTTGTTTCTTTTCAAAAGGATGATTCATCTGGCTGGGTTAGAGTCACCATCACCCAGGGACTCTGTTTGTATCACACAGTGGTAATGGGATCTTGGGAAAAGAACTCCACTCTGCTATAACACAGGACACATCAAATACTAAAACTTCCATATGTGCTTACTTCTTCCTGCAAAAAATAAACAAACAAACAAAAGGCAAAAGAAAGAAAAGAAAGAAAGAAAAAAAAAAGACTGCATTAGAGTTTCATTTGCTACAATGAAAGACTTGAGGCAGGCTATTTATGAAGAAAGGTTTATTTTAGCTTACATGTTTAGAAGTTCAAAGTTCTATATCGGGTGTCCAATTGATGTGGCCTCTGGTGAAGGTGGCAGATGGTGTCATATCATGTTGGGATTGTGTGTAGAGGCAAATTGTCACATCTCAAGCCAGGAAGTAAAGACAGGAGGGCCTAGGTTTGCTCCTTTTATAACAGTTCTCTTATATTAAAAAATAGTCACAAGACAGCTACTTTATCTTTTAAGAGCAGGACCCCCATTACCTAAATATCTCCTGCTAAATTCCACCAGAAAGTTCCACAACTTCAATATTACCACATTGAGGGTGTATCCTCCAACACACGGACCCTTGGGAGACAAACCACATCCAAACATATCCGTAACTTTTGGTATTTATTAAACCATTTATATGATATAAAGTGGCAATATAGCCATTGTTTTACTTCTATGTGTGTTCTTTTTTTAAAATTTTGTACTTATTTGCACATGCTTGTGCTCACATATGTGCTTGTGTGTATATGGGCACACCAGGGTTTCTTGCTGCTGCAAATGAACGCATGCCAGTCTTAATGTGGGTGGCTGAGGAATTAAACCCGGGCTAGCAAACTTTGTGCTTTAAGCACCTTTTAGCCCTAAGCCATCCCTAGCCCCTGCATGTGTATTCTTATAGCAGAACCATATATTGAGATGACTTATAAAACACGTGTATGCTAAAAGTCCTCGAAGAGAGCACAGAGAGCCAACACACTGTAACAAGTGACAGTGCTGTATCTCCCTCTCTCTGACCTTCCGGGGTGCCGGCCAGACTAAGAGTCCAGGGTAATGCCACCAAGATCCTGGAGAAACTGCATCAGTGGTGCTGCTCTTTCAGCCAGGATGAAGAATTTGTTCTCTCTCGCTCACTCAGTAGCATTCAGTTATCAGTGCTGAGTCATGCTACTTGTCGCTCAGGAGGAGAAAAGTGCCAAACATGAAACCTACCATGGGAAAGGAGGGGCCCAAAGTCTTATGGGAAAGTATAATACAATGGAATAAGCAAATATCTACTTTCTTTTTTAAAAGGTATTTTATTTATTTATTAGAGACACAGAAAGGGAGAGAGACAGAGAGAGTGAGAATGGGCACGCCAGGGCCTCCAGCTACTGCAAACAAACTCCAGACGCATGCGCCACCATGTACATATAGTTTGCGTGGGACCTGGAGAATCGAACCGGGGTCCTTAGGCTTCACAGACATGTGCCTTAACTGCTAAGCCATCTCTCCAGCCCCAATATCTACCTTCTTTAGAGACAGAGAAGTTACTTTCATATCAATGGAAAGTATTTGGAAGGGCAAGGCCATGGGAAGATTATTTGATGGGAGCTAGTAGCAGGGCAGGTAGAATCTGTGCTAATGCAGATGGGTATATTAGAGTCTGTCTGATTCACTCTGAAAACTAAAGGAGAAAAAGCCGAGAGGCAGAAAGTGAAGAACATACCGTGTGTGTGTGTGTGTGTGTGTGTGTGTGTGTGTGTGTGTGTGTGTGTTGGAAAAGGGAGTTGAGTTGCAGCCTCCAGTTAGAAAGCCCATTAGGACTTGATCATGGAACATAGCGAGGGTAGCTGAAGAGTGTACACTCAGCTTTATTGATATTAAGACACCAATACAAGTTTCAGAGTACAGTGTGTTATGCCATAAAAAAACATGGATTTGGTCCTGAGGAGAATGTAGCATCAAACTTGAAGACACACAATTTGATGCTGGAGAACATCCAGTCCAAGACTCTTGTGTGAGCAAAGAAACTGAGACCCTGGATGAAGGACGTGACTCCAGAGAGGTTGCACAACATCTGCAAGTCTTGTTAATTCCCAACACTGGACTCTGATTCTTCCTCCACCTGCAGGCCTGCTTGTGTCTAGATTTCCTCATCTTTTTTAAAAAATAAAATATTTTATTTACTTATTAGAAAGAGAGAAGGGAGGGGGAAAGAATGAGTGCACCAGGGCCTCCAGCCATGGAAATGAACTCCAGATGCATGTGCCACCTTTTCATCTGGTTTCATGTGGATACTGGGGAATCAAACCTGGGTCTTTTGGCTTTGCAGGCAAGCACCTTAACCGCTAAGTCATCTCTCCAACCTCCAGATTTCTTCTCTTGATGAAGATCTCTGATTATTATTTAAACACCCAGGCTGTACACTTCTATTTCACCATCTCCTTCTGCCTTGGAACAGGAAAAACAGTAAGGAAAAATAAAATAAGCAGTTGAATGCCTGCAATGGCCAAGGAAGTAATTCCTTCCTTGTTGAGACAAATTAGATGTTCAGTAAAGTAGGAGAGGAAGAAAAATTACCCAACAGCATGCCCTAGGGTCTTATGCACTAATAGGAACAAGGAGGAACCTGAAGAGGTTGAGTAGGGTTGACAGACAGATGGAGGAAGAAGAATGTTCCTGAAAACAGAAGCTATGCAAAAACAAATGGACACAGGGCAGCAAGATGTGCTTGGGAGACTACCCTATCTTCAAATGGCTGTAGGGGATGGCCCCTGCAGGGATGGCAGAAATGAGGCCGAAGGCTACAATACTGAGAAGTCTGGCCTGATGGGTTTTAAGCTGGGAGAGGTGCCATAGATTGATATGAACTTCCATCTTCCCCAGCCTTCTTTTTTCTTTCTTTCTTTTTTTAAATTGAGAACATACTTTGTGTTGGTACCATCTTTTCCCTCCTTGCTGTCTCTATTCCCAAGGGGCCCTCCACAGTGGGGTTGCTGGTATTCCCCATGGGGTTGTGGGTTATGCCTTGTGGGAGCAGCAGTCAGATATTGGGGGAGGCAGTGCCTCTGAGCATGACATCCCAACCCATGGCTCTTTCAATGTTTCCACCCCCTCTTCTGCAAAATTCCCTGAGCTGTGGTCGGTGAGTTTTAAGTTTACGTCAGTGATGAGCTCTTAGGAACCTCTGGACCTCTGCTTTGGTAGGTGTTGAGTATCCTCAGGGTCTGTCTCCTTCACCCTGTTGCTGATTAACAGGCTCACCATGGAAGCAGCACTCTTGCTCCTCTCCCCAGTTCCTCTGTGGTTTTGCCTGAGCCTTGGCTGAGATGTGAGGGGTGGTTTATCTCCTTTCCCCAGCCTTCTTACCCTCACTATTTCTTCAGTAGCCTCATCATAGCTATTCCTCTCCATCACCTGAAGATCATGGGTCTCCACACTGGAATGCTCACACTAAGAGCGGATGGCCACTCAGCAGTCAAAGACAGGTGCCAGGCTGCCTAGGCTCAGAGTAGAATCTTGGCTTAATCAAACATTAGGTTTGTGCTCAGAGCAAGCTACTTAACCTCCTCAGGCTTTAACTTCCTCATGGACTAACTGCAGAAATAACACCAACCTCCAAAGAGATTTGTGAGGGTTAAGTGAATTGCATAGGAAAAATTGTTATAATATTGCCTGGCATTATATATAAGCACTCCAGAAAAGAACAAGTAGCTGCCTGGGAGCCTTTAGGTTACAGGACTTTGATGGGTACCATGGAGTGGTGGGATCACAGTCAGCTTGTCACCAGCGGACCAGTGAGAATGCTGCTGGCGGCTTTCAGGACACCTGTGTGCCATCCTCAGGCCAAAGGACCCCCCTCAACCCCTGGTATCTTAAGTTCTGTGCTTTTTAAAATTCTTTTGACTTAATAAGTGTTTATTTAATTTTTTCAAGTGTACAGTCAGTTGAACCTCGCCAGCAGTGAAGGCATCTTCACTTGAGCTCTGTGCTTTGAAACCAGTTTGATAAGTAAGTCCTTTACTAAGGAGCTCCTGAAGGAGCGCCCTGGCCAAGAAACCATGGATCTTCAGTCTCAGAGAGTACAGCTGGGGTACTAAGCTTATAGTTGGGAATGTCCTTACAGAGTTTGTCATCAAGACTAGTTTGTCAAACAAGACTAGGTTGTTGCGCTTGTCCCAAACTTTGCCTTCAGACCACTTCTTTTTGGCCTTGCCCTCAGACTTGGTCACTGGACCCTTGTACTTTCTTAGCTGAATTTCGGTGTCTTTCTTCTTCATGTCATCCTTGGGCAGCATGGCAGAGTTTGGAGAGCCACGGTGACCGCTGCAGCTTTGCTAAGCTATGGGATAAAAAGCTCTTTTAGGAGTGCTCGGCACTGAAACATCTCTATCACACCTTCCGAGGCTCACGGAAGAAGAGGTGGCAGAAAGAAGAGCCAAAGGAAGGGTAGGACTCTCTCTAAAATGTGCTCCTCCAGACACAAAATGGCCTGAATATTCATGACCTCACAGTGCCTGACACTACCTACACAAGACCATCATAATAGGAGGAAAAGATGTGGACATCAAAATAAAAGACTGATTGAGAGGGGAAAACGTATGATGGAGAGTGGAGTTGCAAAGGGGAAAATGGGGGGATGGAATTACAGTACCGTGATTTATTGTCTATAACTATGGAAGTTGTCAATAAAAATAAATATATAAACAACCCCCCAAAAGCTCTTTTATTCTTTAATATGGTAAACAAGTATTTTTTTAGCACTGTGCCTGTGAATTTATACAACCTTTTCTTCTAGCCCCAGCTTCTGTTCATAGCAAGTGTTAATAGGATGGTGAAGAAAGTGAGAGCACAAAAGCTAGCAGACGGTGAATGAGAAAGAGGCCTTTGGTTTGGGTTGGGACTGCTGACCGCAAGGCACATAGCTCCGCAAGCATCCAATTTATGACTTTGTCACTTACTGCTCCTGCTGAGGGCCTCTGGAGTCCGTATTATCTCTTGTGATTAACTTTATATAATGCTCATGCTAACATCATATCTACCTGAGCAATTCATAAATATTTTAGGAAAAGAAACACTGTGATCTTCCCCAACACACTCATACAATAGTTTCAACATAATTAGTAGCATTTCTGCATGAACACAGCACTCTTATAGTGTGTATGATGGGGGAAATGAATAGCTCTAATTATACCTTATTAAATTTTATTAATCCTCATTAGAACCCTATTATTCCTTGTAAGTAGGTTGCTGAGAAAGAATAAAAAGAAATGCTGGTCAAGTTCCGCTATACCTAATGAGGATTGGGTGAACCCTGTCTTACCTCATGCCATGCTAGGTCCAACCGCCTCCCTATACTTAGATAGTGGCACTTAAGTTTGCTGAAATGCTTAAGATAGGGTGAATGAATTGTGATCTTTTTTTAAAATCTGAGAATGAATTTTTCCAAGACCTAGTTTCCTATCTAAAACTATGTTAGTTATAAAAATTTCATTATTATGTGGCACGTGTAGGTACTCTTGCCCTTATCATTGCTATATATTTATATTTTTGCTTGTGTAGCTGAGCAAAGTTGAGACAAAGGGGTTAAAGTATTTTGATCCCCAAAGTGTTTGAATTTGACTGAACAGAGGTACACAATAAACACTATGTCCAACAACATGTACTTTGACATTTGCTAACGCCAACAGTGTCATCAAAACATCTAACCTGGGAAGAACATTTTGAGCTTTCCTGCTTGGGTAACTCAGGTGTGCTTTTGTGTGCATGACTAGGCTCAAGGAGTGCTGGAGGGCAGGGCCAGGGTGAGTGTGGAACCCTGGGGTTAGGGTACTTGGATGGAGGCAGTGAGTTCAGGAGCTTGCTCAGTTGTGTGCTGAGCAAGTCACTTGCCCCTATTTTATTTCCATGTGTAAGAGGAACTACAGTTTGTCTTATCCAAAGCACCTGAAGATAAATGCGTGAGAAAGTGCTATGATGATGTGCTGGAGTGAGCAGTGATTCTTTTAGATATTAACAGGACAGAAACACAAAAAGGAAAGTCAGAGGTTTTGAATTCCCTCCTTATCCCCTCATCATAGCTCCCTTATCTAGCAAGTGGGGTTCTCATCACTGCTCACATATGTAATGTCAGATGCAATCTTCCAAGAACAGACTTGTCTTTAGTTAAACCAGTTCACCCAGTTTGCAGATTTATTTATTTATTTATTTTTAAACTTATTTATTTGAGAGAGAGGGGGAGAAAAAGGAGGAGAGAGAGAGAGAGAGAATGAAAATGGGTGTGCCACGTGCATCTGGCTTTCTGCGAAATCGAACCTAGGTCTCTAGGTTTCACAGGAAAGCGTCTTAACTGCTAAACCATCTCTCCAGCCCTATTTATTTTTGTTATAAATACAGAACAACTTTCTGGGTTTCCAGGCAGGGCAGGGAAGTAAGCCTTGAACTCCAGGGACTTCATTCTTTGAACACAGGACAGAGGAAGTTGTCCTGCAGCACCAGATAGCTATTGTTACACTGGCTCACCATCTACCAGAACTTCCAGGAACTGGCTCTGAGACCAGTCTGCCAGTCACTGCGCTAGGTGCTCCTTAGGTCTTGCCAGCTAACTTCAATCGTGGTTCAGGGCCCTGGGGAACGAGGGAGCCTGGATCCCGTCTGGAGGTGGGAATCCTCCCTAGGAGACAGGACCCCAGGTTCCCCCACCCCTCAAGCATCAGTGAGTGTATGACACGCGCGCTCTCTCTCTCTGTGCGCTTCACTGTGCTCACGTGTGGAGTGGCAAGTTGGTCTTTGCCAGCTCTAACATCCAGTTAATTTTGAGTATCGCTGAGAATCCGAGGCGGGGCTCCCGAGGATCTCGGAAGGGGGATCCCACGGGCAGACAGGATCTCTCCTCAGGCTCAGTCTTCCACTTTGGCGCCTGAACAGGGGACACTTGTGTCCCCATTTCTCGGCCGCTTCCTCTTCCTCTAATTCCTCTTCCTCCAAGCGGAGGCAAAGGCGTCCCTCCCTCCTTCCAGGCTCCCTGCATTCCGGGTCTCCTCCTCCTCCACCAGGAAATGCAATGCCCTCCGTGCGCCCACCTTCTGGCCAAAGCCACTGCCCCCTCCCCGGCCGCCCGGCGCGCCGCAGCCCCGCGGGCACCCGCCTTCCCATACCTTACATGGACAAATGCGTGCTGTGCAGGCAAAGTCAGGAATTCAGGCCCCTGACGTCAGCCTCCGGCGCTCAGGGCACCGCACGGGAGACCGAGGGGAGGGGGTGGGGACGGTGGGGAGGAAGGAGGGGGAGCAGGCACCAACCAGCAGCCGCTGCGAGCTGCCCGGCCGAAGTTTCACTTTTTGTCTGTGGGTTCAGCTCCCGGTCCCCCGCGCGAGCGAGCGAGCGAGCTTGGCCCGGGATAAGTAGGTTTGGGGGAAGAGCCGGGCGTTGCAAGGTAAGGGCTGGCTGCACGGCCCCCGGGGTTGGAGGGGGGATGTGGGGTGCACGCGGGGCGCGCGCTCCTCCCGCACCCTCCCCCCCTCACCGGGTGGGTGCAGGACGCGAGATGCGGGGCCGGGCCTGTCCCAGGTTGGGGACAATGGGAGGGGGGAGTGCCCGGGCACCTCCTCCTCCGCTTCTGCCTCCGCCTCCAGCCTCCGCGGTCGCCGCTGCCCTGTCCGCCTCCTCCTCCTCCTCCTCCTCCCCGAGGTATTGTTGCAAATCCTCCTTCCTTCCCCCTCACCCTCCGCCCGCGGTCGTCTCGGGAAATCCCGGTCGTCCCCAGGCGCTGCGGTGGCAGGAGCGCTGGGCACCCGGTGCCCGGCCGCGTCCCCGGGCCCTCCGTGCGGAAGTGCCCGCCGCGGCCCAATCACCGGGTGCGCGCTGTGGGGGAGGGGGGGACCCAGATTTATTTATTTAATTTTTTTTCGGGGGTGAGGGGGTGGGGGAGGAAAGCTTTTACCCTGTGCTGGGCGGGGTTGGAGCCTTTTGCTCCGCGCGCCCCCTGCCCGGGCTTTTCTGGGCGCCCCGGGGGGGCGGGGCCACGCCTGGCCACTTCGAGCTTTCGCGGAATCCGGAGTTGTCACTGCGGCTCGGGCCTACGAAAGCCAGTCATTCACGTCCTCCCATTCTACGGTCAGGGCAACTGAGGCCCAGAGAGGAGGCCCTGCTCCGAAGGCTGTCATGAAAAGTCAAGCTGTACTGAAAATAGATGGCTCAAGACCCCTAGTTCGTTCTTGCTCTTTTTTAAAAAAAATATATTTTTTTTTTTTGGAAGCATTTCTCCAGCTTCTCCCACTCCCTGTGTCAAGCACTGAGTGGATTTGTTGGGTCCAGACTTTGCCCTCAGGGAGTGCTCACTGGAAAGGAGACAAACCGGAACCAAAGCAGCTAAAATTCTGAGGGGAAGAGCAGAGATCAAGTTTTAAGGGGTGGGGGGTGTTCATGGGAAAGAGCTTGATTTCCTTTGGTCCCTGCGGAGGGACCAGAAATGGCCCATGAAGGGGGAGCTTTACTTGATCATAGTTTTTGAAGGATGAGAACTTTGTGAAGCCAGGAGGAAGGCCGTGTCAGGGAGACAGACAGCTGCAGATCTCAGAAGTAAGGGTGGGGAGTGGTATTAGGTCGGACGTGAGGTTTGGCATGAGTTATGAGGTATGAGATGAATTAATCAGTGGAATTGTGTCCTGGGTACTCGGTCATGGCGGTGTCTGTGAGAACTAGGATCCCAAGAGAAATGAAAAATCTTTCTGGCATCCCAAACCTCAGGGTCTTCTCTGCTACACTCCTATGGGACTCACCTCGTTTTTTGTCTCCTTTTCTGTCCCTTCCCCCTTTCCTAACTAAACTTCTTGCCCGGGCAATAAAACTTTCTCACAAAGCTGCTAGTGACTTACTGATTCACCTCTCCCTGCATGTGCACGTTTTAAGAAAGTCTTAGAGGAAGGGAAAGTGCATTGGGCTTATTTAGAAGGGCTAACCTCTCCCTTACCTACCACTCCCACCTACCGCTGGAGCCTGTGATGAATAATGGTGGATTAAAATGGAGGTGCAGGCACCCCACTGAAGAGCCTCCCCTTGTAGGGTTTTTGCCAGCATTAGAACCAGTGAAAGAGAGGACTGTATTTTTTGCATTTAATCTTTGTAAGGCAGCCTCCAATCCCAACACTAAAACTTCTAAGACCATCTAGAATGTAGTCTAGTGAGATTAACTGAATGTGGGTGACGTGTTTGACACAGGCAGTGAGCAACATTGACCAAGGGTTGGTACTAACTAGATGGAGGAAAACTGAGCTGGGAGTAAGATCTTTCTTCAACATGGTGGTGAACAGATGATTTCTCTGAGGCAGGTAGACATTTCCACACAGTGATGGGTGGGAGAGAAGAGTTGATTATGAAAGGCTTTAGAAATGCAGGTTATTGAGCTTGGGTATGACTTGAGCAGGCTGGAGCATGATTTAGAGGGGAGGACTGGCCTCCTGCTGCTCAGTTCCAGCAAGAGAGGTGATAATTTGGCTAAGAATAAGATCAGTGGGAGTTGGTTCACGTATGTTACTGCACACATATTATGTATCACTATCAAGTATGAGCATTTAATGGCAGGTTGCTCTTTTTAGATTTTATTCACCCAATTGTAAACCACATTTTTAATTTATTTATCGGTTGGGGGGAGATAGAGAGAGTGAGAGAGACTGGACATGCCAGTGCCTCCAGCCACTGCCAATGAACTCCAGATGCATGCACCACCTTGTGCATCTGGCTTACCTGAGTGCTGGGGAATCAAACCTGGGTCCTTAGGCTTCACAGGTAGTTAGTTGCCTTGATCACTAAGCCATCTCTCTAGCCCTGTAAACCACATTAAAAATATTCTTTTATTTATTTGCAAGGAGACACACACACACACACACTGGAGGGAGAGAGGATATATAAATGGATGTGCCAGGGTCATTTGCTGCTGTAAACAAACTCCAGACACATGTGCCACTTTGTGCATCTGGCTTTCCATGGGAACTGGGGAATTGAACCCAGGTCATCACGTTTTGCAAGCAAGGACGTTTCACTACCGAGCCATCTCTCCATCCTCCCCCCCTTTTTTTTTTTTTTTAATGTTTTAATGCCACTGAATTTCAGTTGACATATAATCATAATTATTCTAAGTTGGTAATAACTCATCTTGTCATCACTGGTTTGAATTTGGTAACATTAGCTAGTCATGTCCTATGTGCAGGTATAGTGCACTCTGCACTTTGCAAACACTTTTTCATCACATATCCTCTTTGATTCTCAAAGATCCTCTCTGACAACTAAGTCATGGAGCCTATCTCCATTTTAACCTTTGCCCAAGGTTACAGCTAACTAGGGGTGTGCTCATGATTTTAACTCCAAACTTGTAATTCTTGACAGGCACATATAACTTTACCCTGCTGTGGAAGTCACATGGGTTAATTGGCGGTAGGGAAGAGCCAAATTAGACTTGATTTCAGAACTATGGAAGAGAATGCTGGAATGATGAGGGCTTTGGCCAAGGACAGAGTACAACTTGTGAGGGACAGGAAGGATCCTTAGCCCAAAGATTTTCCACACTCAGGAGAAAAAAGAAGCAAAGGAGATAGAACCTTACATGTGACAAGCTTAACCACAGACTGAAGGTACAGAAAGAGAAGAGGATTGGGAAATCCCTGGTCACCCTCACTGTGGACCAGAAATTGGCTAGGCTCTGAGAGTGAAAAGACCAGAAGGAAATAGTGCCTGTCCTCAGCTTGAAGTATATATATGTGGAGTCAGTGTTATAAGGTATATTTGGCTGTTCCATTGGCTGGCAATGGTAGCCTCAGGGAAACCCTCACAGATGCTGTCTAAACTGAATCTCTAGCATTTTTCTAGATCTAGATCTAGGATAAGTAAGAGTGTCCAAGTGGAAGCAGGAAGGTTCAAGAAGGATCTAGTAGGCAAAGGGTGCTGCCAGTACAGATGTTGGGAAGCGGGTGTCTTATTCTTGAGGCTATGTTTTTATATATTTATTTGAGAGAGAGACAGTGGAGAGAGGCAGATAGAGAGGGGGAGAGAGAGAGAATGAGATTGGGCGAACCAGGGCCTCTAGCCATTGCAGACAAACTGTAGATGCATGCACCACCTTGTGCTTCTGGCTTACATGGGTCCTAGGGAATCAAAACTGGGTCTTTAGGCTTTGAAAGCAAATGGCTAAACTACTAAGCCATCCTCTAGCCCAGAGGGTGTGTTTTGAATGCCCAGCCTAAAAAGGGCTCTGTGAAATGGAACAAATATTTTGGCTATATTTATCTCACAGACTACAGGGGCCATTAACTGGTCCTCTGGAGATTCATGATCCATAGGCAAACAAGGCTGGGCATGGGATCTGGAACCTTCTGTGTATGATTACGTATTTCAGAGTGATTTAGGAGGCATTGGTTGGAACACTTGTAGTGAGTGGATAATTGAACCTGAGACTTTCCTCAATGCAGTACTGAGGTCTTTAGAGCAGGATGTGTGTAGTGGTGGTACGGACATTTCCTGGAATAAAGCTTTGCCATGTTGTGTTTTGCTTAAACCCATTAGAGGAAGTGGTGCTCCTGTACACAGGAGGCTCGAGCCTGGGTGGAAATTCATTGGTCTGAAGGCATGTGTGAGGCATAGAGTGCAGGTGGAAGGAGGAGAACATGGAATGGAGGTGTGTTGTGGAAATTGGTTGCAGCTGCTCTAAGGCTTGGAGGAAATGGCTGATGTGTTCCGAATGTAGATCACAGTGAGATTGGTCACCAGTAGCTGAGGGAAGTAAGTTGGGAGTAAGGCTTAGAAGCAAGTAGACCATAAAGCTGAAGCTAGAAAATGTTTATCTTCCCATCGCTTTTTACTTTTCTACTACTAGTAATGATTTTAAACAGTTCTGAATGCTTACCCGTATGCTCAAATAATTACTGTGTTGATCTTTTTAAAGTAGGTTTTATGATTGCTTGTCTAGGGTGTGATTTGTCCCCCAAGGGTGCATGTCTTAGAGGCTTGATTCCCAGCGTAAGGGTATGAGACATGGTGAGCTCTTTATAAGGTGGAGCCTTCTAAAGTAATCATTAGGGGCTGAAGAGATGGATCAGCAGTTAAAGGTACTTGCTTGCAAAGCCTGATGGTCTGGATTTGATTCCCCCATACCCACCTAAAGCTAGATGTACAAAGTGGCACATTAATCTGAAATTTGTTTGCAGTGGCAAGGCCCTGGAGTACCTATCTTTTCTCACTCTCTTCTTCTCTTTCCTTGCAAATAAATAAAAACATATTTAAAAAAAATAAAGTGATTATTAAAGATGTGTCCTTGGAAGTCTCTCGAATCCTGACTTGGTTCTGAGAACAAGTAGTTCTCAGTGAGCCTGACTCCTGTTGTTACTCTTTGCTTTCCTATTGAGTGATGTGCTTCATCTCCCATGGAACCACCTACTATTTTGGCACAAACCTTTGTGAGGCCTTCACCCCAGCCGAGCTGTGCTGGCGACATGCCCTTGAACTTCCAGAACTCCAAGCTAAGTAAACCTCTTTTCTTTATAAAGTTCTCAGCTTTAGGCATTGTTATTAAAGGGTCTAAAAATGGCCCAATATGATTATCAGTCTCATTTTAAAGATGAGAAAATGAATTTGTTGAAATAAGATTACACAGTTAAGTGACATGGCCTTGTTTTGAACCCTTACCTGATCTGTAACCTCCTCACTTCTCTTGTCTGAGCTCACAAGCAAGAAAACTCGAGACAGATAGTTATGTTTTCCACTAAAAGTGTTTTCTGGGGATCTATTCAGCACACGACTTGTTGGGCCTTGGGATTGCAGTGAGGATGGACCTGGACAAACAAGATTCTTGGTTCCACACTGGTGGTGTCCCTGCCCCTTCTGTTCTTCGAGGGTGCTACCATCTCCCCCATTAAGCCAGATTGGAGGGGACAGATTGAGCAAGTCTGCTGCTGCTGTCAACATGCCTGTCTGCCCAGGACTCTGCAGTGATCCGGATTTGATGTACCCAGTAGAGAGGGAGTTGAGGCAGGAAAACAAGGAAGTGATCAAGTGATGGGCAGTCTGGATCTTAGTCATTACTCTGGCCTTCTTGGCTCCTGTAGCAACCTGGGTATGTTCTGATGGGAAACTGCACCTGTCCTGTTGAATCCTGCCCTTCCGTGGGCTATTCTGACCCTTTCCTTCATCAAGGCTTTCTGGACTCAAAGGGATTATCTGCAGTCCCTTCTGCTCCTGTTCCTTCCTGCCTCAGGTACACAATTCGCATATTCATGACTCATAGATAAAGGCCTGAAAGAGCTACTTATGCTCTGGGGAGAGGACACAGAGCCTAGGAATGCACCTGGCCAAATGCATAAGACATTTGTCTGTCTTATCTTGAGATCCTTTCTAGTCTGAAGGTGTCTAGTAACTGTTCATGAGTGAACAAGGTTTACTGACCTAAGCATTGGTAGCCACTTCCTTACAGATGTGCTTTTCTACCTTCCCATTTCTTTATGTATATGTAGGTCTTTATGTATGTATGTGTGGTGGTTTGACTAAAATGTCCCCCATATACTCATGGGTTTTGAATGCTTGGTCCCCAGATGATGGCAGTTTGGCAGGTGGAGACTTGTGGGAGGAGGTTTGTTGCTGGATTGCTGGAGGGGGGCTTAAGGGTGTTAAAGCCGGCTCCCCTTGCTAGAATCTGGCTCACTCTCTTACTGCTGTTTTTCTACCTGCTGTGGCCCAGGTGATGTCCAGCCTCTGCTCATGCCATGCTTTTTCCTGCCATCATGAAGCTTCCCTCAATAGTGTTAGCCAAAATGAACACTTTCCTTCCATCAGATATTTTTGGTCAGATGTTTTGTCCCAGCCACGTGAAGGTAATTGCAACCGTGTGTGTGTGTGTGTGTGTGTGTGTGTGTGTGTAAGCAAGGTCTCACTCTTACAGCTCAGGTTGGTCTCACTATGTAGCTGAAGTTGGTCTTAAATTCCTGGCCCTCTTGCCTCCACCTTTCAAGGGATGGGATTACAGGCATGTGCCAGTAGGCCTGGCTCTTTCTTTTGTTTTCACTGCTTAGTGTAGCTGGGGATATAGCCCTGTGGCAGAGTACTTGAGGCTCTGGGCTCGATCTCCACCACCACCAAAGAAGAACACGAGCTCCTCGAGGGTTGCTGGGACATCTTCTTTGTGAATGGTGATGTTCTCAGTGCTCGGAAGAGTGTCAGGCACATGGCAGGTGCTCTGGACATGTTTGCTGCATGTAGAGGGAATGATAGTTCTACAGCCACAGGATGTAACAGCAGGATGCAGGAGCCAGTGCGTTTACTGTCCAGAACCTTGGGCATGTGGAGAGCTGGAACTGGATTGAGAACTGCCCATGTCGTACCACAGGGGGCATTGGCCTGTAAGACCACAGGGTGAAGACCACTGGGAAGGTGGAGCTGTTGTCACTGGGTCAGCCATGCTAAGTGTAATACCAGGTGTAGTGGCTCTTTCGCTTTTCTCTCATGAGGCCTGATGGTATTTTCCTCCACTGCAGTCTCCATCCATGTCCCTCTCTGTTTTCTCAGCTTAAATTCCCTGTCTGTCTCTTCATGTTATAAACTTGTGTTCCTTTATGATCAAGGTCAAAACCTGCCTCAAGCTGTGAAGCTGTTTTCAGACCTCTTGCTTGCTTTGCCCAACTGTATGCATAACGTATGTAACTTGTCTCTTATAGTAAGTCCACTGTGTGTGTCCTATATCATTACCATCTGCCAAACAGAAATGCTGCATGCTGGCTTCGAAGGAAAACTATGACTGGTGGTGGCTGCAAGGATCTTATTCTAGCATGGGGATCGGGGTGGGGGGTGACCGAGGTAGGCCATGCTAAAGCCATAATAAAGTGGTGGGAAAGGGGGCGATGGGAACTCTAAGGAAGGAGAGACCATTCATATTGAAGAATGGGTGAAACGTACAGAAAATAAACCCTTTGTACTGTTTTTAAAAAATATTTTTATTTATTTGAAAGCGAGAATGAGAATGGGTGTATCAGGGCCTCCAGCCACTGCAAATGAACTCCAGACCCATTCATCACCTTACTTTGTGCATCTGGCTTATATGGGTTCTGGGGAATCGAACCAGGGTCCTTTGGCTTTGCAGGCAAGTGCCTTAACCGCTAAGCCTTCTCTCCAGCCCTGTACTGGGTTTTGAGGGGTGAGTAGGAGTCTACGACAGAGAGGGACAGAAAAGCTTTTCAGGAAGAGGAACTTTGAAATCTGTGCTCTGGCCTGTGGCCTAGGAGTGTTGAAGAAGTGCAGAAGTGTGTTTAGTGATCAGTGGGTGATGGGGCTGGCCAGAGAAGACAGGGCTGGCAGACAGCATGGATCTCTGTGGCCGAGGTGGAAGGCAGAATGGGACTTTATTACACTTTGAGCAAAAGAAGGTCTGGTTGGACTGTGCTTCAGCTGGCTCTTAACGACAGAGTGACAGCAGGTTTAAACAGAGGCAGGGACTCATTCTAGGAGGATGCCAGGAGCAGTGGTGTGTGCCACTTTAGCAGAGGAGAGACAGAAAACATATCCCAGGAACTGTTTGCTAGTAGAATTCTATCAAATTGCTCAGTTCCTGTTCTTGTCATCATTACTTGCCAGTTGATCTGTCTTGGCTGGAGAAAAATTATTTTGTGGCCACCAAAGCTTATAGTCAGTCAGAGAATGCCAAGCTGGCACCAGTTCCTGCCTTCCAAGCATGGGCTGGCTTTTGACAGGTCCATCAGTCCCTCACCACACAGATGAGGAAACTAAGGAAAGGAAGGGACGTGCTCAATCCACATGGCCTGCATTCCTAGCAGGCCCTCATCCCAAGGAGCTTTCGGTCCTGAGTTTCTGCTGTACCTGACCCCGGCACCGGGAGCTTTGCTTTGGAGAATCTGGGGAGTGGCTATCACTTGGAGATGGTTGTAGCACATGCTTGAAGCCTTTTTTGCTTTGAAAACAGTATGATTAAGATAGTGGTTCAGTTTGAGTGTGTGTGCGTGTGTGTGTGTGTGTGTGTGTGTGTGCGTGTGTGCTTGTGCATGCACACTCTTGCTTTGGGGATTTATTTACATTCTCGCCATTCATGCCTGTTACTTGGTTGCAAGAAATATGCTCCTGAATCTTTGCTAGCTCTAAGGGTTCTTGTTTGTGACAGTCTCTGCTTCCATCCCACTGTCTTCCTTTCCTATTTCTTCTTGCTTGCCTGAGCATTTTGAGGCCAGCATAGAGACGTTATGAAGTAGGTCCTTCTGTCTTTTCCTTCCCTCTTAACCCTGCATATCACAACCCTTCTCAGAACCCATTAGTATTGTGCAGACCTCACAGCACTTTTTATGTGGTGAATGTGTTTTATAGTCATTTTTATTACTTACTTCCCAGTTGCAACTCAAGAGACACATTGGCATGATCACTCTTGCTTCACAGAGAATGGACAAGCCTTCCTGAGTGAAGAACCTTCCTACTGAGGGCCTTAAGTGGCAGAGTGAGACTTGGACTCCTCTCTCCACAGTGTCTTGCTCTTTAGCCTCTGCACATGAATGTGAGATAGTTGAAGGGAGTGTACTCAGCAATATGGATAGACTGGCTGGAAACAGTTCATTCACTACTGCTAACTAGTAGTAGTAAGTTCTGTGTCTGGGGTGTTGGAAGTCAAGCTGAAGAATGACATTTCTGGTGACACAGCTAGAAGGTCTGGGTTTTACCACTCTCATTGGGACAATGTCATCACCAGTGACTTTTGTTGTAGGGGAAACAACACCTGTGTTTGAGCCACTTATGAGTTCTGTGATGTTAAGTCAGTGCTAGAACATTCCTGAGGCCCAATCACCTTCAAATAGAGATCCCATGGTACATCTGAATGCAGACCAGAGACATTCCTGTGACAGCGCTTTATGATCCTGATGTTGTGTACATTCGTGTGTGGCCCCTTCTGTGGGCCCAGCATGGCACCAGCCACACAGTGAGGATTCCTTTTCCTGGTGTAAGGATCATGATCTTTACATCCGTACAGCCCCACGTTATCTAATAGAAGGGACTCTACTTTTAGATGTCTTTTTAAAGAATCTAATTTGTTTATACTTTATTAGATTGAGGGAAAGAGGCAGATAGAGAAAGAGAGCGAGTTGGCACACCAGGGACTCTAGCCACTGTAAATGAATGAACTCCTGAAGCATGCACCACCTTGTGCATCTGGCTTTATGTGGGTACTGGGGAATCAAAGCCAGGTCCTTAGGCTTTGTAGGCAAGTGCATTGACTGCTGAGCCATCTTTCCAGCCTTAGACCTCTTATTAATAAGGGTACTAGACAATTAGGTGAAGGCTGTAGACAGTCTCAGGCATTTCCCGGCTGTGCAGACAGTAAGTTTAGAGTGGCCGGGCCATGTCCTTCTTTCCGCCAGGACATCCTGCTTTATCTTAGGATTTATGTTTGCTTCTTCTTCTTTTTCTTTTTTCTTTTTTTGGTCATAAAAGATATTCTTCTCCCCTTCTCTCGCAGTAATTGATTGTGACGTGGCCCCACATTGTGGCAGGACAGCCTCCAGTAGTTGAAATGGAAAGCTCTGGTTGAGGGGTGGGGCTAGGTCTTCCTCCAGAACTTTCCTGGGGAGGCTGGGCCACTGACTGTCAGGAAGTGTGTGTTGGTTTCCCACCACTCTGAGCATGGATGCTTTGTGTCATTGTTCCTTGGCTTGGCAGTCCAGCACTTAGCAGCTCAGCTGCCCCCCAGCGAGGACTTCTCTTTGCTAGGGCAAGAGACTTGGAGCTTCTGGAATGCAAAATTTTTGGTATGTTTATGAGAATGTATATATGTGTATAATATATATATTATGTATATATATATTTATTTTGTAGTTTCATAGGGTCTTGCATATACTAAGTGAGCACTCCACCACTGAATTACATCCTTCGTCCCCCCTTTCTTTTGTATATGTATGTGGTGTGTGTGCGTGTGTGCACACACGTGGGTGTGGTTTGCAGGTGAAGGCCAGAGGTTGGTGTTGGGTGTATCCATGTATTGTTTTCCACCTTATTCTTTGAGACAATGTCTCTCAGTAATAAAACTGGCCAATTTGGCTAGATTCGTTAGCCAGTGAGCCCTGGGGATTCTCTGTTTCATCTTGCCAGCACTGAGATTATTGGCATGCACCCCCATGCCCAATATTTTACATAGGCATCGGGCATCAACATGCAGGTTGTCATGCTAGCCCGGCAAACACTTCACCCATGGAATCATTGTCCCAGTCCCTGCCCGCAGCCCTGTTCTTTTTTTATGTTTCATTTTCAGACAGGGACTCCCTAGGTTACTAAGTGGCCTAAGCTGGCCTTGAGCTTTCCACAGCCCAGGCAAGCTTGAATTTAAGACACTCTTATCTCAGCTTCTCCACACATTATAGGCCTGTACTACCTGGCCTGGCTGAAAGAACATTTTCACATATTAAAAGATCTCTATCCTTAAGGTTAGTATCCTTTTCCTTTCATATAAAAATGCCTGAAGCAATCACACCTGCTTCACAGCTAAAGTAACCCTAGTTTCTGCCTGGCTCACGATTGTTGATTTATGCCCATGGTCTGGTCCCTGTTCCCTCTCGAAGGTGTTCTGACTTGGAGGATAGGTTATACGGTCATTCTTCTTATATTTGAGAATAGATTGAAGTATTTGTAAGTGATGTGCGTAATTCCACACATAAATGAAGGATTCAACAAACATTGACTATTGTTTTTGTTATAGGAGATGCTTGGTACTCAAATGTCTGTTTAATGAAGTACATTTATGAAAGGTAAACTTTTAGGATATTTAAACGTGAAGTCAAGTTTTAAAAAGTTATTTTTATTTATTTATGAGAAAGAGAGAGAGAGAGAGGGAGAGTATTGGTGTGCCAGGTTCTCTGGCCTCTGCAAACGAACTCCACACAAATATGCCACTTTGTGCATCTGTTTATGTGGGTGTTGGGAAATTGAATCTGGGCTGTCAGGCTTTGCAAACAAGTACCTTTAACTGTTGAGCCATTTCCCCAACCCCTGAAGTCAAGAGTGTAGGCCCTGAGTTTGTTAGGATTGATAAAGCATGTTAATAATCTAGCTATAGGAAAGTGCCAGGTGGGAGGCACAGGTGAAGCACTGCTGGACTATAGCCTGTGCAGGGGCTTTCTGAGACTGGCTCCGAGACAGTGAAGGACAGCAAGGCTTAGACCAAGGCAATGGGCAGTCCATATTGCTCTGGCTACTAACAGTTAGGAGAGACCGATTTGCTTTCTCTTGTGTGTACTTTAGCTGGGTACCTGCATCTTATTTTCCCATGCAGTGGCCCATCTTGATAACACTAACTGTGGAAGCCCAATGCTGTGCTAAATGAAGGAAGCACCGGGAGGTCACCAGTGCGACCCGCACTTATTGTTTCTAATGAATTTCCACTTTAGTGAGGTCTTACCTCCCAGGAAGAAAGCAATTTTGCTGGCACCTAGACCTTCTGTCTTGTTTGGTTTGAAAAGTCATCATTTTCAGGAACTGTAGTAAGACATTGCCACTCAGAGGGTGAGGTGTTCCCTGACTCATGAGAAAGGTAAACTTTGCAGTGACCTGGCAGGTAAGTGGTACCTTTTCTTAGATTGAGGTGAAAGGCAGGTCAGATTTCCAGTAACTTGTTATTTTCTTACTGGAAATTATTCTTTTTGGCCGTAGCTTAGCTGACTCACCTGGAATATATTACTATTGACAGTTGGTCAGGACCCTCAAGGTACTTTTATCCATCAATTTGACATGTTTTGTCTGTTCATCCATTGGACACCGTGTCACTATTAACAGCGTATAGATAAATGAAACTCTAGCAAGGGTTTGAGAACTAGAAACATGAATGTTGTGAGATTCCTACCTCCTAGAGGCCATCATGCACATAATGAAGATAGTATCATGTACATGGGAGCCTGAGGAAGGAGCACAATGAGAACCAGGCCTGCCCAGTAGTAGATACTCTGATATTAGAGAGACCTTGGGTCAGAAAAATAAAGTAAGCACGATTTTGTGCAAAAACATATATCTTGGCTCTGATTCGATGGTGACTAACTTCCAGGGACCTGTGGAAACTTCACAAATGAAGAGATTGCCATTTGATAGGGCATTAAAGCATGACTGGGGATTTTTTGAGCTGGTGGGAGGAGAGTATATTTTGATGGGGAAATGTCACGGACAGAGACATATAGGTGAGAATGTGCCTGATGCTTGGGGGTGGACTGCTTAGCAGAGAGGGCACTAAGATGGGTGGGGTATAGATTAAGAAAGGCCTTGGGTCTGGGAAAGCTGGCTTATTGGATAAAGTACTTGATGCACAAGCGTGACTACCTGGTTTGGATCCCCAGAACCCATGTACAAGCCAGTTTGTGGTGGTAGCACCTGTAATACCAGTGCATGCCTTAGGTGAGACGGGGAGTAGATTCAGGAGATGGGCCATGAAGCTCTTAGGCCAACTAGCCCGGTGAATGCAACATATGGACCAAGGAGAGAGAAATAAGGTGGAAGGTGAGGATTAACACCTGAAGTTCTCTGATTTTCACGTGGTCACTGTGACACACATGTGCCTATACTCATGCACATGAACACACACACACCAAGAAAAAAAAGGTCTCTTTACTGTGGCATGATGAGACTGTGCTGGAAGAATCATTGACAGGGCAGGGGAATAGATGGATCTGTGCTTTGGGAAGATAATTGCTTTTGTGCTGGGTAGGTTGACAGATCCTTGACTTAGCTTTGTCACCTTTTTATTTCCCTTGCTTTTTTGAGGTAGGGTCTCACTCTAGCCCATGTTGACCTGGAGTTCACTATTAGTCCCAGGCTGTCCTCAAACTCACAGCAATTCTCCTACCTCTGCCTCCCGAGTGCTGGGACTCAAGGCATGTTCCACCACGCTTGGCCTTAGCTTTGTCACTTTGGCAGTACCATGACCAAATACCTGCCAGAAACAAGTTGAAGGAGGAAAGACTTATTTTGTTTCATGGTTTCCGAGGGTCATGGTCCATCATGGTGGGAAGGTAAAAGGGAGCACGTTGGCCTGTGATGGTGGCTTGTTCACATGGCAGTGGACAGGAAGCAGAGACCTTCCTTGGAACAAGGCCCACCCTTAGTGACCTACCACTGCCAGCCATGCCCCACCTCCTCCTATAGGCTCCAAAGCCTTCAACAGTGTCCCAAGTTTGGGGACAGAACTTTTGGAACATAAGCCCGTGGGGGACATTTCAGATTCAAAACATGATAGTCCCAGAGACACCGAGCCATGCTGCAGAAGCTCAAGCCCGCCAGGGCTGCCTTAGCACTGGGGCTATGACTGAGACAGTGACGCATTAGATGAGATCAGGTGTGTTCAGGGTGGTATGGCATAGACCAGTGCATTATTAGAGAAGGAGGCACACGGTGTTCTTTCTCATGCTACTTAAGAGGAAATGCAGCCCTGAGAAGACCCATGCAAAGTCCAGAGTGTGGACCCAGATTAACCTTGGCCATATCCCCTGCTCAGTACTTTCGAAGGCTGACAGAAGTAATGTCTGTTGACTAAGGAAGCTATCCCTTCCTCCTTTTTTTTTTTTTCCAAGTCTTGTAAGGATTCTGTGAAACCTTGTTTTAGTACGATGATGGGTTCTTTTGGAGATAGTGCATATCTGGTTACTGACAACATTTCAGGAGTAGTAGCTTGTAATGTCACAGCAAGCATTCAGGCATTGTTTGAAGACTGATCCAGAAGATCTTTGATGTGTAACTACCTTGATTCCCCCCCACCCCCCATTTTAGTTTCTGGGAAAAGATACTTTGAGCAATCTCATGTAGAAGTCCTCTCTCCATTTGGCTCTTCATGATTATTGTAACCAAACTGGACAAAAGGCAAGAGAGGTGGGCTGTGGTTCATGCAGCAATGAGGGAACCATTGACCTGACACTTGCTCTGGTCTAGACTGATTGTCAGCATGAATAGGACCTAGAGTCACCTGTGAGGGATGATGCGGATGAGCCTCTGTGGCCGTCTGTGAGGGATTATCATGATTAGGTTAATTAAGGTAGGAAGAGCCATCTAAAGTGTGGGTGGGCTGGGGTCCTGGACGGTATGCAAAGGAGAGAGCTGGCGGAGCAGCAGCAGCCATCGCTCTCTACTGCTGATGTGATTATGTGACATTGGCTTCCTGCTTCCACCATGTCTCCCCAACATGATGGACTCTACCCTCTAGAACTCTAAGCCAATAAACCCTTTCTTTCCCTAAGCTGCTTCTGATCAGGTTTTTTTTTTTTTTAAAGATTCATTTTTTAAAAATATTTATTCATGGGGAGAGAGAGAGAGAGAGAGAATGGATGCACCAGGGCCTCAAGCCACTGCAAATTAACTCCAGATGCTTGCGCCATCTTATGCATCTGGCTTACATGGGACCTGGAGAATCGAACCTGGATTCTTAGGCTTCGCAGGCAAGTGCCTTAACTGTTAGGCCAGCTCTCCAGCCCTGATCAGGTATTTAATTGTCCCAACAAAACATAAATCGACTAATCAAATCATTACTCACAAAAAGAAGATTTTTGGATCAGGCCAACGTGCATAACCTGATCAAAAATAGAGCCAGGGCTGGAGAGATGGCTTAGGGGTTAAGGCGCCTGCCTCCTAAGCCTAAGAACACTGGTTTCAATCTCCAGCGGTTCCAATCTCCAGGTCCCACATTTAGCCAGATGCAAAGTGACGCAAGGGCACAATGCCGCACTTGACCACAATGGGGCGCACACATCTGGATTTCATTCGCAGCAGCTGAGACACTGCTGGTGCGCCCATCTCTGTCTTCCTCTGTCTCTCTTCTCTCTCTCTCTCTCTGTGTCTCTCTCCAAAAAAATAATAAAAAAAAAAAAGTTTAAAAAAAATACAGCCAGCAAAATACTAATGATATTTTCTCCCAGTTATCATTTTATAAGGCTTCATGGTTAACCATGAATTTTCCTACATATTTTAGAGAAATTGTCCCAGTGATGATATGGGGTAGGATTTGTTATCATACAAGTAGCTGCACAGGTCTTTGAAGCTGAGAGAAAGTAAATGACTTGCCCATAGCTGAGGCTATTTGGATGTTGAACCGGGACCTAAGTTTCTGTTAGCACAATACCTGGTCCTCCATTCCCTGCCTTGATAGATCTCCAGCCAGCCTCTAGCTTCATGCTGAGTCTTGCAGATGATAAGAATGTAATACATGCTTATTGAGTGAACATGTGTGTGAATGAATGAATATTATAAATGAGGAAATAAATGACAACTCAAGTTTGAAGAATATTTTTAGTAATACAAAACAGAATGCCTCTAAATATTAAATTAGACTCTCAAAGGACAATGAGAATGAACTCATTTAGAATACATTTTTTCAGCTTCATTAAAGCAAGAAAAATGAAAACACATTCAAATTCATTTAACAGAATACTTCTCTGATCTCTTCGAGACCATAGCCCTAATCTTAACTTACGTATGGGTCTAATGTTTCTTTTTTCTTAATATTATAACCAAAAAGTATTTGTCTTATCTTTCATGTAGCAAAACATTTGATGAAATTGATAAATCCTAGTACAACTATTACTCAAAATTAAATTAAATTAAATGCAATAATTCAGTATGTTAAAAAATGCAATGAAGGCTAGAGAGATTGTTCAGTGGTTAAGGCATTTGCCTGCAAAGCCTAAGGACCTAGGTTTGATTCCTCAGTACTCATGTAAAGCCAGATGCACTAGGCAGTGCACACATCCAGAGTTTGTTTGCAGTGGCTAGAGGCCCTGGTGTGCCCATTCTGTCTCTATTTGCCTCTGTCTCTGTCAAATAAATAAACAACTAAAATATTTATACAGCCCCCCCCCCAAAAAAAAACCCAAACCCTACAGTGATAACTGTCAATGTACAGATAGCTTTTACTCCTTTCTAAATCATTTCCTAGAGACAGTCAAATCTTTGGTACTTCTCCTTGCCAGAGTCATTTTGTCTCTTGTACTTTGTGGTTTTCTTCTGGGATGTAGGAGAACTGCTGGGTTTTCTTGAGAGTCAGAAGGTTTGGACTCTGATAATGGCTTTGTCAGTCATTAGCTATATGACCTGTACTATGTACTTGTCCCCTGTGATCCTCCAGGTCTTCCTCTAATAGTGCCCGTCACGAGACACAACTGTGGAAGGAATCCTGTGGTCAGTGTAGTAGAGCTCCAGGGCCTGCCCTGTAGTGTGTGTGAAAATGTCTGCTCCGTCCTCATCAGCAGAGGCTGTCAGCTCTTTTATATCTCCACAGCGTAGGACCCAGAGCTGGCCTGAAGTGTTTACTGACCAGCTGAATCCTTTGCAAACTTTCTCAAGGAAGAACTATAGGTACTAAAGTCCCACATATTTCTATTACTTTTCATTCTGCCTCCAGAAGATGACTAATTCACAGTCATTTGCAATGTGTGAATCAACTTGCTTCTCTATATCGTCACCAGGATTTAATTTTATAACTTGCATTTGTTAAATGGATGTGTAAGAAGTGATATTTCATTATTGTTATAATTTGCATTTCTTTAGAAAATGGAAAAAGAAAGTCCCCAAATAATGGCTTAGGCATTGTGTTTTTCTTTATGTAGTTGGTCTAGGTTACAGAAACCTATTAAGAGAGAATCAAACATATTTAGTGCATTCATTCATTCATTCATTCAATTTTTACATTTAAGAAATATTCACTTACTTATTTCTGTTACTAGATCTCAATCCAGTTTTTTCATTTCACAGGGCCAGCAGCTGCACTCTAGAAAATTGAGGTGAACTGCCTGGGCTCATGAGCTCGGTCTGTAGTGCAGCTGATGGTTCATTTGAACAGAAATGATTATTACTTATCTGAAATTGTTTTATTTTTACTTTTGACACTTTTGTACATGTATATGATGTATCTCCCTAGTTACCTTCTCTTATTCCCCCTCCCATGAAAACTCTTCTTCCCAGTTAATATCCATTCTACTTGCATTATTTTTTAACCTACTGAGGTATATTTAGGGTTGCCTACATGATCATGACTGGGAGGTTATTTGCAGGAGTGTGGGCAATTTACCAGTGGCTACACCAATGAATAACATGACTCCTCCTCTCCCAGTAACTATTATCTGCCATTAGCCACTCTTGGAGGTGTGGGTTCTTATGAACCCTTCATTCAGCATAATCCAATGTCATTTGGCTCAGTCTTGTGTGGGGATCATAGCTGTGAGTTCATGAGTGTAATGGTCATGTTGTCCATATTCAGAAGACAGCATTCTACAGCCCTATTCCCCATTTTCCTGCTCTTACATTCTTTCTGCCCCTTGTCCTGAGGTTCCTTGAGCCCTGGGGTGATTATTGTATGCTTAGCCCTATTATTATTGATTGATTGATTGATTGATTGATTGATTGCAGTGCTGAAGATCAGATGGGCACTAATGTATGCTAGGCAAGTGCTCTACCACTGAGTTATGTCCTCAGCCCTTGAGCAATAATGATTGAGCGCCAGTTACTATATGAGCAACCTCTTGAATCTTGATGACAACCTGGAAATGTTAGTATTGGGACGTAAACCATTTCTCCAACCTGTGTCTACGCTGAGAAAGCAGTCTTGGTTATGTTCTTTAGTCTTTTGCCTACGGCCTCCTTAGGTCTTTCTGGTGCTTTAATGCACAGTCCTTCCTTTCGGTTTGTATGTTGTTTTGTTTTGATGGGGTGTCATATTCAGGCTGGCCTGGAACTTATGGTTCTCCTGCCTTAGCCTCCTGAGTGCTGTCATTATCTGTGAGTACCGTCATTATATGTGAGTGCCGGCAGACCCTGCTGGCAGAGTCATTTTTAAATCAATTAAGTTAATATTAAAACAGGACCGGAAAACAAGTAGGGTGGATTAATTATGAACACATTTGGACATGTTTTTGGTAAATGGGAGGGACATATGACATATTTCCCCATCAAATAAAATAGTCAATTTAAATTTAATAAGGCAGTTATCTCCAGGTAATAAAAATTCAACTAACTTGCCATAGCTATCTTGTTTAAAGTCAATTAAGAACCTCACATTCCTCACTTGCTGGGTAAAATTTAATAGAACTTCAGTTAGGCATTTATTGCTTATTTAATTCAAAATTAAGTTAATCACCACAGTTAGTAACAACCACTGAGTATTTAATTAACATTCAGCAAACTATCTTATTACATCTAAATTAGATACAGACAGGTCTTGTTTATCCCCATGTGTTTGCACCAGCTACTTCCCCCACCTCTCACTCCCAGTCATCCCCAAAGGGTGGTTGGTGTGCTCGGGACTTTCTTTTTTGACTTATCTTCATTTTCTTCTGGCTCACACTCCACTTGGGTGAAGGGGAAGAGACAGGATCCCATCGGGTCATAGGAACTTTTGGTTGAGCTATAGCTGAGAAACTTCTCCGTATGGCTCTGCCCTATTCTACTTCCCAACAATTACTGAGTACACCGAGAGAGAGACGGTCTTCTTGACACTTTTGGTCTTTCTCATCTAAATGAATGGATTAGATTTTGTTTATGAAACAACGCATTGGCTATAGCGTGTTGGCAGTACCACAGTGCTTCTGCATAGAAGGTCTCTTGAAATGCTGTGACCCTCTGAGACGAGACAGTGTTTCCTGCAGTATGCAGGCTGTTCTATGAGAAATCACTAAGGATGCAAAAGTCTAAGTTCAACTAAATTAGAAGGATATTTTTATCTTGGAGTTTTTCTGAGTCTTCAGTAGTTTCTCAAGAGGATTATTTCCTAGTGATTAGAATACAGAACCCCTGCATTCCCTACCTCCCTTTTTCCAGAACATTTGGTAGGCTTGGTGATCTAGTGAGCTTTGTTTACCAGCCTCTTATAGCCAAGGAGGACTGGGCATTCGTCCTGTTAGCTGTAATACAGCATTAGAAGTTGTACTAGCTTGAAAGGTGTGCAGACACAGTGGGTGATTTCTGACATCAGAACTTGTGGCTGGTCCTGTTGAGCAGGTTTCCTCATGGAGAAGAGGTGGGTCTTATAGATGTGGACTTTGCATAAGCAGAAATGGCTGGACAGTTGGCCAGGAGTCACCAAGGAGCAAAAGCATTAAATTCTGTTGTGGCTGATTGGGTGGAGATACCTAACATACTAATATAACTTGACATGAGTTTCTTTCACAGCCTGAACCTGGAAGGTGACGGGCAGTGGACTTTGGGACAGAACTCTCTGCCTTAGGCTTTGTCTTGGCTCCTTCGTGGACAACTTCATTACAGCAGGTCCTTTTCTGCTACCCTGCCATACCCCACACCCTCTGCCTGTCATTCCTCCCCTTGCTGTCCCTGTTCTGGTGGACCACCTGTGTCCTTAGCTTTCATTTTCATCCCATCTGTGTCATCCTTTTCATTTAAGGCCAGCCACTCTTTCATATTTTCTTTTTTGTACTTTACTCAAAATAATGCTACCAGTGTTCTTTCCAGTAGTAACCAGCAGATGGGATGTGGCTTTGCCATGACTCAGAAGATTTGGTATCAAGTTGTAGTCTTGCAAAGTCTCTCTGTAATATTTGCCTATTTGCTATTACTTTAATTCAACCTGTTGTTTTGATTCCATTTGGGCATGCATTTTTCTGTGCCTAAGCCACAGTTTATCCATCTATGAAATGTTAGTGCTAGGCACTTTAACTAGAAAGGTCCAATTTCTACTAGAGTTATTCTTTTCTTTCCCTCCCTCCCTCCCTCCTTCCCTCCTTCCTTCCTTCCTTCCTTCCTTCCTTCCTTCCTTCCTTCCTTCCTTCCCTCCTTCCTTCCCCCCTTTCTTTCTTTCTCTCTTTCTTTCTCTTTCTTTCTCCCTTCTTCCTTCCTTCCCTCCCTCCCTCCCTCCCTCCCTCCCTCCCTCCCTCCCTCCCTTCTTTCTTCCTTCCTTTCTTTCTTTCTTTCTTTCTTTCTTTCTTTCTTTCTTTCTTTCTTTCTTTCTTTCTTTCTTTCTTTCTTTCTTTCTTTCTTTCTTTCTTTGAGGTTGGGTCTTTCTCTAGCCCAGGCTGACCTGAAATTCATGAGGTAGTCTCAGGCTGGCCTTGAACTCATAGCGATCCTCCTACTTCTGCCTCCAGAGTACTGTGATTAAAGGCATGTGCCACCATGGCCAGCTTTCAAGTAGAAATTTTTGAGTTTTAATATTAACTAAGATAGCATAAACTGAAGTAAACCTGCCTTGCTCATCAAACAGGTTTTTGAGCTTGGCAGTATGAGCGAGAACGTTCAGTGAGCGTTGCTGTGTGCTCACACAGTGCACTGGCATTCCGTGTATTTCACATTGCATTGAGGTCTGCTACCCTTGACTCCTTCCTACATTCATTTTCTTTTTGTTGATTGTTGTTTTTTTCAGTCACATGTTCTCCTTTGTCACTGAAGCTTATCTATTCTTTGCCCATACTTTCACTACTGTATGTGTTCTTCTTTTCCCAAGCTTTGCCTACAAATGTTTAATGAGTAAATATTGGTGCCAGTCCTGCCCTTCATGGGGCCCACAGTAGATAGAAGAAACTGACTGGTATGTTTCTTTTTTGACACATTCAGAGAGGAGGAATGTTTCTTTCTTTCTTTCTTTCTTTCTTTCTTTCTTTCTTTCTTTCTTTCTTTTCTTTCTTCCTTCCTTCCTTCCTTCCTTCCTTCCTTCCTTCCCTTCCTTCCTTCCTTCCCTCCCCTCCCTCCCCTTCCCCTCCCCCTCCCTCCCCTCCCTCCCCCCTTTTTCCCTTTCCTTTCCTTCCTCCTCCTTCCTTCCTTCCTTCCTTCTTTCTTCCTTTTCTTTCTTTCTTCTTTCTTTCTTTCTTTCTTTCTTTCTTTCTTTCTTTCTTTCTTTCTTCTTGCTGGAATTGGATCAGGCCTTTGAATAGTCTCCGAGTATCTACATTCTAGCTCATGCAGTAACCTGCAAAGTGTTCATAAGACACACATTGAAAAGTTCATGTCTATGTTTTACTTTACCGTTGGCCTGGATTGAGACTTCATGAATGAGCATGTGTCTCAAGTAGCATGCTGCAGGACATAATGTGGACTGGTCTGAGCCTTGGAGAACCATGTGCCAGAGAGGGCAGGGCACTCTTAGGACAATTACAGGGATGTGCGTAGATGTGGAGAGGCCACTGGCTATTGAGGGCTGCTTCTGTTTCAGTAGAGACTTTCAGAATTCACGAATTTGCCCTGAGAATCTTGTTACTTCTTGTATTAAATATATTTCTTTTTAAAAATATATTTTATTTATTTATTTATTGAGAGAGAGCGAGCGAGAGAGAGAGCACTTTATTCACTAAATCATTTTCCCAGTCCTTGAATAATTTTAAGTGTACAGCAAGGTTGTGCACATCGTGTAGACCCTTTCTACATGAGTCTCACCCGGTATTTCACATTTTTGACATCTTAGATTGGTGCTAGATACTTTTTCAATATTTTATTTTTATTTATTTATTTGAGAGAGAGGGAGAGAGAGCGAGAATGGATGCACGGGGCCATCCAGCCACTGCAAACAAGCTCCAGATGTGTGTACTACCTTGTGCATCTGGCTTATGTGAGTCCTGGGGAATTGAAACTGGGTCCTTTGGATTTGCAGGCAAGCACCTTAACCACCAAACCATCTATCCAGACCTAGATAGTTTTAAAAAAATTTTATTTGAGAGAGAAAGAGAGAGAGTGAATGCTCCATGGCCTTCAGCTGCTGTAAATGAACTCCAGATGTGTGCACCCCCTTGTGTGCTTGTGTCACCGTGTGTCTGGCTTACTTGGGACTTAGAGATTCGAATATGAGTTCTTAGGCTTCATAGGCAAGCACCCTTAACTGTTAATCCATCTCTCCAGCCCTAGATTTTTTTTTTTTTTTTTTTCGAGGTAGGGTTTCACTCTGGCTCAGGGTGACCTGGAATTCACTATGTATTCTCAGGGTGGCCTCAAACTCTCGGCGATCCTCCTACCTCTGCCTCCTGAGTGCTGGGATTAAAGGCATGCGCCACCATGCCCGGCAGCTAGATTATTCTTAAAACTAAGAAGCTTGCATTGGTACATTCCTGAGAACCTGTGGACACTATGTTGACTTCACCACTTTTTCCATTATTTCCTGTTCCAAGCTCCACTCCAAAGGACTATACTATATGTAGTCAGTCTTCATAAGTCCCCAGTCCAGAGTGGTTTTAACACTTTCTTCTTTGATCTTCAGAAAAGGACTCTTTTTAAAAAAAAATTATTTATTTGAGAGAGAAAGAGCGAGAGAAAGAATGGAGGCATCAGGGTGCTAGCCACTGCAAATGAACTCCAGATGCATGTGCCCCTTTGTGCATCTGCCATACATGGGTCCTAAGGAATTGAACCTGGGCCCTGTGGCTTTGCAAGCAAGCTCCTTAACCACTAAGCCAGCTCTCCAGCCCTGGAAAAGGGCTCTTTATGGGAAAGCTTGTTATACTTGTAATGTTGAATTCATAAACTGGGGCAGCTGAGGATGAGGTGGAGTGGGATAGAACCCCACCTCGCCTTTCCCTGCCCTTTCTCCTTGACGAGCTCAAGTCTTAAAAATCAGATAGTCCATTTATTTTGTTTGCAGCGGAGGTGGAGGTTCACAGAAATGGAATTACAGTGCAACAGGAAGCTGGAGGCTAGCAAAGGTCAATGAAGGGTCCTGGGGATTTCTTGATCTGGCCCCTGCTACTGAATGAATGAATGCAAAGTAATCAAGAATTCCTAGACATCTGGAAGCTTCTATCATTCTCTTCAGATTTCCTTATCTTCAAAGTAGGCTCAGTGGTCACCAGTGCCTTAAAAGATTAACCCTTGCACAGCACATGATTGATTTATCTTGTGAAATGTTTCTCTCTTCCACAGCCGGGAACGTAGTAGGTTCTTAAGTGTTTGAAAAGAGAAGCCCTGAAAATCAGGAAACTGACCTTAGAATATACTTCATGAAGGCTGGGAGAAGTTGATGAAAAAGTAGAAACGGCCATTCATCATGAGATCTGAGCTACTCAGCAGTGGAACCAGTGCTTGAGTTGCAGATAAGCATGATATACTCTCTGTTTTTATTCTTGGAGGCTTTTATCATACAATACAACATTATGTAGCAGTCTGACTTTCACACAAATTGGATCCCACAACCTCTTACAGAAATTAAAAATACAAACTCGTGGGCAGTATGTGTTTTATAAATTACACAAAACAGAAGTGTAAAGACATGGTATAGTAAGTACAGGGATGTCTGCACTGGGCACTAATACAGAGAGGAGTGCGTGGAGGAGGCAGGGGCGACAGCACAGGGGCTGAGAGGCCACACGAGGCATCAGGTGCTGTCCTCAGTGCCAGGAGAGATGGAGGAGGGGCATCTGCAGAGGAGAGTGGGCTAAGAGCCAGGTGGAAGTAGAAAGCAATGAAGGTAGTAGAAGAATGGATGGCAGTGAGTTCTCTGTGTATCTTGCTTGTCTTGATATGTCTGGTCTTGTTGAATGGGGCCAGCTGACTTGGAATCTCAATACCATTGTTTTCTCTCATCCTCATCTTTGTCCCAACATCTCAGTTTGGAACACCCTTCCACACCATCATTACTCCTGGGAACCCAAGTTGATCTTCAAGGTTCCGCCTGTTAATGGCATCTTCCCCATGAAGTAAGCCTTGATATCTGTCCATCCGTCCTAAACAAAAAGCTGTCACTTCCTTAGGACCAGCCCTCCCCTGTGGCTCTTTATCTGTACTGCTTGGTGGGCACACTGAAGACTTCTCTGTCTTTTATTGTCATGATCAATTATTTTATTTTATTTTTGGCTTTTAACTTCTTTAGGACATTCATTCCTATCTGGAGTTTAGCAGTCTTGTATCCGTTTGTCGAATGGATGCATATGGATGGATGCATGCCGATGAATGGGTAGATAGGTAGGTAGATTAGTCATGTCTGATACTGTTCACACTAAATCAATTCTTTTAGATCAGGGTTGTTTATATCTACATCTTCTAGTACTAGTACTGACACAGTCCTCTCTTCTTCCTTTCTTTCCTCTCTCTTCTCCCTTCTCCTCCTTCTTACTTCCCTCCCACACCATGTCAGAGTTTTAGCAGTTAACAGTCCATTTTTTGATAGACTGCGTAGAGGAAGTAGGTCTTTTTTAAAAAACAATATTTTATTTATTTGTTTGCCAGTAGAGAAAGAGAGAGAGGAGAGACACAGACAGAGACAATGGGTGTACCAGGGCCTTCAGCTACTGCAAAATGAACTCCAAATGCATGCACCACTTTGTTCATCTGGCTTTACATAGATCTTGGGAATTGAACTGAGGTTGTTAGGCTTTGCATGCAAGCACCTTAACTGCTGAGCCCCTTTCCAGCCTAGAAGTAATTCTCTCTCTCTCTCTTTTTTTGTTTTTTTGAGGTAGGGTCTCACTCTAGCTCAGGCTGACCTGGAATTCTCTATGTAGTCTCAAGGTGTCCTTGAACTCTTGGTGATCCTCCTACCTCTGCCTCCCAAGTGCTGGGATTAAAGGCATGCACCACCATGCTTGGCCCTATTTTTCTTTATTTTTATTTTGTTTTATTTTATGTTTTATTTTTGATGTGTTTTAAAGCTTGTAAGGTTTATCTGAGTCGTTCTATTCTTTCTTGTTTGTTTGTGTGTTTTCAGTCAGGGTTGTAAGAAGTTCAGGCTAGCCTTGAACTCTTGATCCTACTGCCTCCCCTCCCTAATACTGGGATTACAAGAATACCCTACATCCTCTGTTTGGACTGTTTTATTGTTTTGATCCATAGGGGCCAAGCAAGAAATGGTTTGTTATGTCTACAAGTTATCTTTGACATATAAAGCAAATGCTCCCTCCTTCATTCACTAGCATTTGTATTTAAACGAGATTACTTATTGACTTGCTTCTGGGGTTAACCCCTTTTCCTTTCCCTTTCCTTTTCCCTTTCCCTTTCCCTTTTTTTTTTTTTTTTTTTTCCCCTGAGGTAGGGTTTCACTCTAGCTAGCCCAGGCTGACCTGAAATTCACTATGTAGTCTCAGGGTGGCCTCGAACTCATTGCGATCCTCCTACCCCTGCCTCCCGAGTGCTGGGATTAAAGGCGTGCGCCACCATGCCCGGCCCTTTTCCATTTTTTAAAAAGTTAGTAGCAGATGCCCCAGTGTTTATGATTGAGCCCTCTACTTCCTGGTTTGACATTTTTTTGACGGGTGGGTGTGTGTGTGTGTGTGTGTGTGTGTGTGTAGATGTGCACACATTGTGCACACAAGTGCAGAGGACAGAAAACATCAGAATCGAGTGTCCTCTCTTTGCTCATCTGCCTGTTTTCCTTGTGATGAGTCAAACTCAAATGACAGCTTGTCCCCTCCCCCTCACCCCCAGAAGTGAGCTCCAGCGATTCTCTTGACCATCCCCCCATCCACAGGACTAGGGTTGCAGATATGATGGTCAGGCCCAGCATTTTATGTGGGTGCTGGAGAATGGAACTGAAGAAGTCTCCGGTTCTCTCAGGAACCCATGCTTGCATGGCCAGCACTCTTAAGCACTGAGCCATCTCCCCAGTCCTGCCTTCCCTTTTAAATATAGTGATAGAATGTGTACTGCTTAGGATGTAAGTGGAAAAATGTTCAATAGGAAACTGTTACTCTTCTGTGTTAATCACTGGAGGAAGCTGTCAGATGACCACATGAGCTAGCCAGCTGACACATTCATGGCAAAAAAAAAGTCAGTGGGCCAAGACCTGGGTGGAGTTTGGAGAGGCTGAGCTGCAGAGGCCTCAGGTCCTTGGAGTGGTAGCGCTGGAAGGATGTGGGCAGATGGTTCTCAGGCTTGAAAGAGCATCAGCGTCACTGGTGGATTTGCTGGGCTCCATCCTGGAGGCTCTGCTGTCGTAGTTGGGGAGGGCCCATGAATGTGCATTTCTAACAAGCTCACAGGCTGTGCCAGTGCTGCTGGGAACCACTGATACAATGTAGCTGCTGGTGCCCCACCTCTCTTCTTCAAAGTGAATAGATGGAGAAACAAAACGGAGATGGTTGGTGGGAAGGACTTGCCTGGACTCACATGGCTTGTCAGGTTCGGAGCAGTGAAACCACAAGTCCTGACTCACAAGCTGCTCCTCAGTGATGGCTGGAGAGTGACACTAATGTTCGCTCTACTTCCGGACAGGTCAGGTTGGCCAGCTTTGTCCAGTCTGGTCAGTCTATTTCCCATGGCCTTCCATCTGATTCTCTCCAATTCACTGAGGCAACCCCTATTTGTTGAGCCCTGGTATGCTTGGGTTCGCATGAGGACTAGCAGATGTATAGCACTGGTTTGGTTTAAGAGTGTGCACTTGCCCTGGTCAGACCAACTAATGGCCTTTGTGCTCATCTGGATGCGAGGGCACCCTCACCTCATGGTTATAGGTAAAACTCTAGGCTGGTACCTGCCCTTATTGTGCACAGTGTCACCAGTGAACTGCGGTTTCACTTCCTGTGCACAAGTGGTTTCCAGAGATGGAGTAGAAGGTGACAGCTGACACAAAATTTGGGATTAGGAGAGATAGCATCAAGCCGAAGCTTTGCCACTTCTTGTCAGTGTGGTCTTGAACACATCACCTCGCCCCCTGTCACTGTAATTTGAAGTGCGTTGACTTAGACTAGGCAGTAGGAGAGCAGGATGGAAAGTGGAAGAGGTGGGAATGTCACCCCATGCTATGTGTCAGGCTGATAGGGAGCTTATCTGACTTAAGAGGACTTTGATAGAAGGACCTAGGTGGCCCACAGCTTGGTATCTGAGGGGCAGTCAGGCTTTGGTGTAGTCCTGTGAGAGGTGAGTCCATTGATTGAGAGGCTTGCCAGTCAAAGAGGCACATTCTCAATTCCATGGTGAGGTTCCTGCCAGGGAAGGAAAGCTCTTGAGGGGATGCTGTTTGTCCAAATGGTTGGGAATTTGGGCATGGGGGTGGCATCTGTTTCAGACTGGAGCCATGGGACAGATTGTTGCTTTTGTGCCCTAGACCAGCATGGTAGGGGAGCAAACAGTTCTTCTGGTTGGTGCTTGGGATTGACCTTGGCACCTTGAATTCTGGGCACCTTTAGCAGCAAAGAGGCTTAACTAGATAGATCTTGGATGTGACTGCTGTGTCTTCTTTGGTGGGTTTAGGAGCTGAGGGAGGCCTGGGAGGAAGTTGGGGAAAGTAAAACTTTTACTTGCTTATCTGTAATAAGGGAGGGATGGAGAGCTTATGCTATTGATCCCGTTTGGATTACGGATTAAAGAACTGTGTTGTGGGAAGGCACTTCATGATCGCAAGACCCTAGAAAAGTACAGAGTGTTCCTCTTCCATGAATACACCCAGGAGCTGGAGACGATTGGAGATGCAGAGAAGGAGCTGCCCAGAGGACTATGAAATGTCTTCCTGCTAGCTGCTGTCTGAGCTGGGACAGGGACACTGAGAGGATTTGTACCACGTGTCATATTTAAGAGCCCATATAAAGGGTGCTAGGGCCTGGCCCTTTTGATGCATATTCTTTCTGTTCCTGTCCATAGACTTTTCTGCATGGGTCGACCTAGAAGACCCACAAAGGGTCATAGGTGCCACCCTTGTTTTGTGAGTGTGTGACAAAGCTCTTGTGGTTTCAGGTGTCAGGGCTGCGATGAAATTCCTACAGTTCTCAGGTGCTCTTGTCACTTCGTAGTGAGACCCCAGGGGTTCTGCTCATTACACAAAGGGTGGAGTGGCGGAAGGAGACCCACTAACCTGGCCCTAGTGCAATGCCTCCGATAACAGTACCGCATACTTCTCTGGCAGTTCTGTTTGCCCTTCTCCTGTTGAGTCCCTTCTAGCTGGAAGCCTCATGTTTTCCCATCTATCTCTGTTTTCTATTGCCAGGGGCTACTGTAGCTCTTGGCTGGTTGCTGGCTTTTCAAGGTGTTGGAAATTCCTATCTTTTCATGTCATAACTGGTAACATCAGCATCTCATTCTCCCATTGCCTGTCTTTCAAACGGTTCTTTCCTGGCTGGAACTCAACCCTTTGCCATCCTTTTGCTCTGGAGTTCCCTTGACTTTGGGTCACACAGTCGATTAGTCACTGAGAAGTTAAGAGAGGTTTTGCTCTTTGTAAGATCCACAGTCTACTTGAGGAACAGCAAAGGACACTTGTTGACTCTCTCCTTATTGTTTGCCATTGCATGGAGTGTGGACAGGTGGATAAAGTATCATTTGGCATGGCTAGGAGGTTGTGGTCAGCACCAGGGCAGTGGTGAAGTGTTGTGTATAGGTGTTTATGTACAATATGTGAAAGAACTTTCCCAGCAGTAGGAGTTGAGAGTCTGTCATCATTATAATTTGTAGTACTACGGATATGCTGGTGTATTAGGACATACATACATGTATAAACACACACACAGAAAGAGAGAGAGAATGAGAGAGAGACTGACTGATTTTGAAAATGGTGATGTGCGACCTACCTGATCAGAATCCACTCCACTTCCTAGTAATCAGAGAAGCATGTTGCTCCTAAGGATTTGGAATTTGCCACCTCTGAAGACCACACACTGACTCTTTCGCAGTAGCCTCCTTTCACATCTCCCATCTTCTTAGTGAAGCTAATCTGTGTCTGTCTCACATGAGTCCCTCTCCTGGGCAGCCTCCATCGTTGTTTCTCTGCAGTCCCCTCCCAGTCCCGTGCATTCAGTTGTAGTTCACTCTCTGCCTTGGTCCCTGTGGAAGCTGCGAGGGCTGTCCATAACTGTTCTCCTTTAGTTCTCTGTGATGCCAGAGCCCCTCCCATTCTGGGGTGCCCATATCTGGGACACATTGTTTGTCCAGTACATTTTCTGCACTTACAGTTTCTTCTCTTGCTCTCACATTTCCATTTAAAGCCCTCTTGAGAGGTCTGAGTTTCTCCTGCCAGCAACATTCCTTCTAGCTTACTGGAACCCTACTTCTTATCCTGCTAGGAATCCAGCCATGAGTGGGCCTGAGCACAGTCTCTGCAGTCTCTTGTCTGCTCCAAGACTGTGACCTCTGGATAGGAGGAATGACATGGTGGCCTCATCTCACCTCACAGTCAGTGGGACTAGCAGCTACTTTCCAGCAGCTCCTGTCTGCTCCCTGGAGTTAGACTGTATCTCTTTCTCTTCTGCTTGGTCTCCTCTGCTTTGGGTCTGTTGGTGGACACTGGCCTTGTCTTTCACTTCACGTGTGCCCATGGCCACCAGAGGTTACCTGTGAAGCAACACAGAGTGTTGGCTGTTTTTAGGGAGAAGTCTGAGTGGCCACTTAGTGGTGCTTGGACAATAAGAATGTGTCTATTTGTTTAACCAATTAATTTTACTTACACACACACACAAATATAAGCATGACCTTGTCAGAAACAAAAAAATCAGGAGAACCATTTTGTAAATGGAAGAGGGTGAAAGACACTCAATGACCCCTTCTTTTTCAGCCCTGCCCTGTCCTGCACAGCTGCTCCCCAGTTCTGCCTTATCAAGGATTTCTAGGGAAGACTGCTTCATCTCCCCATCTGGCTCCTCCCGCTCCCCCTCTGCTGGGCTGTTGGTCAGATGCTTCATACTGCACGCCTTGGCTATGCCATCATCCAACTTTGCCTCGGTTTCTACAACTTTCCTGCTACCCCTGCCATTCACTCTCCTGCCTCCGGTCCCCCAGGGGCATTGCTAGTCCCATGGTTTTTCAGGTTTGTGCATTTTAGCCCATGTTTCCCTGAAGACCAGAGGAACCCTTCCTTTCCTTTCTATCTTGGAACTGCCTGCCCATCCCTCAGAGCACAGCACAGATGTCTCCTCTTCCCTGAGTGTCATCTAACTCCCTCCGGGAAGAACTGAAGACAAAAACAAACCCAGGGTTTATTATGTGTTGTATTTTTTGGTACTAAGAGTAGTGTGTGCTCATAACAGAAAAATTAAAGCAAAAACAAAACAATATTAAGCAAGTGAAAATCACTCATAAATTCACTCTTTAGAGATAAGCACTGTTTACGATTATAATATTCTTTGGTAAGTAGTTGCTTTTATTACTTTGTTAATGTATTTGTATTGTATTGATTCAAAATCTTGCTGGATGTATGGTTTAAAATCTCATCATTTTACCAAGCAGTGACCATGAGCACCTTCTCAGGACGCAAAGGAGCATTCACATGTATAACTTTCGCATGTGTGTGTGGCATATACGTGTGTGCAAATGTGCATGGCCCACACGAGTGTGTGTAGAGGCCAGAGGAGAAAGTCAGGTTACCTTTTCTGTCACTCAGCCACATAATTTCTCGAGATGAGGTCTCTCCCTCAACCAGGAGCTGCTGCTGCTGCTGTCATTTTTCAGTGAGCCCCCATGATGCTCTCATTTGCCCTCAGCCCCCTGGGTTATGGTGGTTCGTGGCCACGCCCATGCCCAGCTTTTCACTGAGTTCAACATGGTCTCTGGCCTGAGAGACTCTCATGCTTAAGCAGCTAGTATTCTTAACTGCTGACTCATCTCCCCAGCCCCAATTTTGATAACTTCATATTTTCCATCAAAAAAAAAACAAAAAACAAAAAAAAACACAGTGGCCTGGAGAGATGGCTTAGCATTTAAGGCACTTGCCTGCGAAGTCTAAGGACCAAGGTTTGATTCCCCAGGACCCATGGAAGCCAGTTGTACAAAGTGGCATTTGCATTTGGAGTTTGTTTGCAGTGGCTGGAGGCCCTGGCATGCCCATTCTCTCTATCTGCCTTTTTTCCCGTCTATCTCACTAATAAATAAATAAAATAAAAAATATTTTTAAGAAATAAAACATAGTAATTCTAGTTTTTCATCACTCTTACTAGCACTGTGATGAATATTCATTTTACAAAATTATCAATGGTGATTAATTTTGTTGTTGTTGTTTGAGGTTAGTGTTTCACTCTAGCTCAGGCTGACCTGGAGTTCACTATGTATTCTCAGGGTGTCCTCAAATTCTTAGTGATCCTCCTACCTCTGCCTCCCAAGTGCTGGGATTAAAGGTGTGCGCCACCATGCCCAGCCCCTGATTCATTAATTTTTAATGTGTAGTGTTAGGATTTGAAATAGTTCACACAAAGGCCAAGGATTGGTTTTACCCTTAGTTCAAGAGAAACTTTTGGTCACTGGAGAAAGAATATCTGGAAATGCACAGATAGAAAAATAAAATCCACCTGTAGCTATTTGTAATAACCAACGTGAAATTGGATGTTAAGTGTATCTGTGTAGCTATCATTCTACCTCAGGGGTTGCTAGACATTTCCTATGAAGGATCAGATAGTAAATATTTTAGTTTTGTTTATCTCCTCATCCTCCTCTTTTTCCTCCTTCTCCTTTATGTTATTCTTCTTAAAATATGGAAACTGTTCTTGAACAGTAGGTTGTACAAATACTGATTGTTGACCTTGTTTTAACCTTAAATGTGGGAGTGTCTGCAGCAGTGGGAGCTGGAGATACATTCTGTGCTGCTGCCTGTGACAGCCCTAGGCGTTCTTTCCGGAAACTTCCGCTCAAGTGAAGACAGGATTCTTGACTGTGCTGCAGAAAAGAATTTCTGAACAAGTCCGTATGAGCTGAGTTGGAGTTTAGTAAGAAGAGTTTTTTTTTTTTTTTTTTTTTAACATAGATGTAAGCACAGCAGTTGATAGAAAAAGAAGTGCTCAAAGAAAAGATGACACACATCCCAGGGTGAGCGGGGGCTTCTCAGGAGTCTTGTTTAAGTGTCTTGACAATAGCTGTACATAGGATTTTGGAGGTCTTTGAAAATATGTTGCTCAAAAGGTTTCTAAGGAATCTTTCCTCCTTTTAATTTTTTCTCCTCTTTTTGGTAAATGAGGACACAAGGGTGTTTCGAGATGTGCCTTGGGTAGGACTGCAATCTGATAAGGTAAAATCATAGGTCACAAAGATGTCACAACGATTTCACAAGGGGGCCTATGGACATGTTTGTTTGTTCAGTTGTAAATGGAGTTTTGCTCATGAAAGTCCTAGAAAACTGCAAGCTTACAGCTGGGAAGGAAGAAGGGCCAAATCGGGTCATGTATGCCTGGGTCTGAAACATGGCTCATTACCATTAGCATCCTTATTTGAACTATGTCTTTGTGAAAGGAATATTGTCTCTATGGTCATCGCAAACTTTGTTAATTGTGCTGGAATTCTTTCTGCTATCTGGGTGAGAGATTTTTAGCCAGACTCCTAAGGTGACTCTTGTCCTTTCCCATGTCCTTTCATTTTCTGTTCCACCTGAGGCCATCCTGTATGTCCTGTGCCGTAATTGTTCTCTTCTGACGCTTACGTCATCATGGTTCCTCCTGGTTCGTCTCATGCTGTTCACATATAATTAACAGCTTCCCACTGGGATGGCCACAGTGTCTTGGCCACGTGTCTGGTAGAGGCTTTAAAGCTTCTGTTCTTGTAAATATTTTCTGAGATATTTCCCTTTCCTATCATACACATCTCTCTTTCCAGCCCAGCACATTCTCTGTGTGAAACCTAGTAGGTGTTCAGCCCATTTGTGTAGGAAGGCTGCCTTGGGCCTCAGATAGACCTCTGCCGCCAAGTGTCTGTGTTCAGAATTTTGTTGTCAAGGTTTGTTTCTTGGGCCAGTGACATTAGCATCAGTTATGGCTTGTGAAAAATTCCACCCGTACCAGAATCTGCATTGTCACATGTCCCCCAAGTAATTGATATGCACGTTGCAGTTTGCTTAGCTTCTAGGTTGCTCCTCTTCTCTATGGGGCATATACTTATTTACAGGTATACCCACCTGTTCTTTCCAAGGCTGGGGGCCTCCTGTGATGTCATCATGTCTGGTGGAAACTATTGGAGAATCAGTGCATTGTCTGTGAGTCATGTGATGGTTCAAGGAACAGTCACTTATTTAGAGGGGGTGTAAGAATCTGTAAGGGCAGCAATTCTTCTTCTTCTTTTTTTTTAAATATTTTGTTTGTTTGTTTTTTTGAGGTAGGGTCTTGCTCTAGCCCAGGCTGACCTGGAATTAACTATGTAGTCTCAGGGTGGCCTCGAACGCATGGCGATTCTCCTACCTCTGCTTTCCAAGTGCTGGAATTAAAGGCGTGTGCCATCACACTGGGCTATGTTAGTAGTGCTTACGCATCCGAATTAGAGAACTCTAATTCAGCTCCAACCCTGGTCCTGATTCCAAATTTCTAAGAAATATGTCTGGTCATGAGGAATTAGAAAACTGTGCTTCAGTGTTTCTGTTAGGCTGTTACTGCTGGTCAAAGAACCAAGAGTCAGGCTGGGGAGATGGCTCAGTGGTTAAAATAACTTGCTGTTTAAGCATGAGGGCCATTTGGGCCAGAAATGGCCAAGTTCAGCCCTCCAGAACCTATGTAAAAATGTGGCCACGACCACAGATGTCTGTTACCCCAGTTCATAGGGTGTGGTTGGAGACTGGGGAATCCCTGGGGTCTCCTGATGGACACAGAAGCTTGGGTTGAGGGCAAGACCCCATTCAAGGAAAAAAAAAAATACATAGGTGAGTGATAAGAAGGTGCCCAGTATTCTCCTCTGGCCTCTTTATGCCATGCACGTGCATTTGCACACACGTAGGTACATACATCACACATCACACCACACCACACATATGCTACACATACACACACACATAAGAAAAAACAAAACCAAACAAAAAACAGAACCAATAGTGTCCACCATTCTTCCCTTGTACACATAAGACACATGAAACTTAAAGATGTCATTGGCAGCCCCAGGTCACATGGGCTTGAATAGCAGTATGCAGTCTGAAACAATTCAGACACACATCACCGCACCCGAGCTGCTTGCCAACCTGCACTGCTGGGCTGGAAGCAGAACTGGGTGAAGAGATTGCAACAGTGTCCTTAGAGCTCTGAGCCTTACATATCAGCAATGAGCTGCGTGTTCTGGCAGTCGTGGCTGTAGAGTTTAGATGGGCTTGTACAGTGTTGGGTGCTCCAGTTGACCCAGACAGCTGCCACAGCATTGGTGTCATCCTTCACCTTTGCGGAGTAGTGGACGGTATCTTTAAAGGCAGGAGCAGAAGAAGCCATGTGCTCCCTTTCATTTTTTTCTGTTCCTTAAATGTCAAGAATTTCAATGGGAACCCTGGTCAACCTTTTGTTTTTAGTTGGTCATGCCCAGTCAGTGACAGAGAGACTGGGATCTTGGCTGAGGCTTTGCAAAGACATGGTGTGGAAGAGCTTAGACTTCATGGGGAAGGGTGTGATTAGCACTCTGATTGCCTGGAAGGCCGGAATGGGAAACAGGAATAGAACTAATTACCATGATAGCTGCCATTTATTGATGCTCACTGTGCCGGGGGCATTCTGCCTGCATCATTTCCCTTCATCCTGTACCACAGTGAGGGAGGGCATGGTTAGTGACTTCCTCAAGCTGGGAGGTGAACTCACTTCTGCTTGATTGCAAAATCATGTATCTTACTCCTTCAGCTGCTTTTGGAGTCAACCCCTTTCACCTGTCACCTCTATGGATTTTACCAAAAAGCCATAGATAGATGGAACATGGGAAGAGATGTAAATAAATGGAGTGGGCTGTGTCAAGTTGTGCAAGATTACTGCTCACTGGCATCTCTTGGTGGGGGACCTAGGTGACACATGTGACTGGCCATTGCAATTCCTCTGGGATTCCAACACATCCGGGATTTCCAGTGAGTCAGGGATTTGAGATGTCAAGCTAGTTGGATGATCCACTCATAGAGCAATAGCATGTAGGTTAGGTAAAAGTTTATAAGCTGGGCGTTGGTCAGGCACGGTAGTATTTCTTTTGATGGCCCTAAGAACTGTGCTGCTTGGGTTTTCTAGTACCTGTGATGTGCCATACATAATTGGGGATTCTGGGGTGTTCTAGAAGTGAGAACTTTATCACAGGAAGGAGAACATTTCTCAATGAAAGATATAATCTCCAGTGCCAGAGTGTCAGGAAAATTTTGGGATTACATGAGGGCTGAGTTCAGTGAGAAGAGAAATTAGGACTGTTTTCCACATTGAACATGAATTGGGCTTTGCAAGCTGTGTGGCACCACTTCCGGTTATAGGATGGAGCCATTGAATCACTGCAGAGTGGCCGAGTGTGAAGAGTGATAAGGAGTTGAAGAGGAAGTTTCTGACATTTTCCTAAACTTAGTAGGACTCTGTTAGACAATTTTTTAAATCTGATTTTTACAGAATGAATTGGGTATCTTCCATAATTCAGTGATCATTCTGTACATGGTCCTTGTGGCTGGGTTGAGCAGGTTGATGTCCAAGGATAAGTAGGACCTATCCTGAGGGAAAAGTTGTGCAGGGCCTGCTGAAAGGCAGACCACATAGGTAAGATGAATGTGACACTAGGAACCAGTCTTGAAGAGCTTTAAGACAAAGAAGAGGTTGTAGCTAAGCTGTTGGATGTTATGTGAGAGTTGCTAAGGCCAAGCATCTGCGTTTGAAAGATTTTGGATTTCCAAACAATGGAGTCCATGAGAGCACTGCCCTGAGCGATGAGAAATGTTTTCACATGGTTCCTACCTTATTACTCAGTTTTGTTTGCAACAATGCCTTCCTTGTCCACGATGTCCGTTGCAGATGGGGAAAGGCTTCCATGATTGAGCCTAAAAGCCTGGTTTTGAATTTATCTGTTATCTTACAGTTCTTCACTTTGAGGAAGATGTTTCTTCTCCTTGAGTTGCACAGGTATAAAATAGCAGGTCCATATTCCCACCCTACGGGGCTTGGGTTCCAGGGATGGAGAAACTGTATGAAGAATTCATGGGCCAGGGAGATGGATCAGTCAGTAATACTTGGCACAAATGTGAGGACTTGAAGACTGGACTCACGGTACCCAGGTAAACGTTATGTAATCCCATTCATGGGAGGAGAGACAGGGCATCCCCTGCTCAAGCTGGCAAGCTTGATCGGCCAAGCACTCTCAGTAAAATAAAGTGGAGAGTGATTAAGACACGTTACATCAACCTCTGACTTCCACACACACCTGTACATAAACTTACCCACACGCGTACAAATATGCATGTACACACAACACACACACACACACACACACACACACACCAAAATGAATTCATGTTCCATTCAGGAGGCCAAGGCAGAAGGATTGAGAATTTGAGGTCATCAACTCAAGCATTCAACGTGCCTTCATTCCATCCATATGGATAACTCAGTGCCCCACATTCTACTGACTCTGGACTTTGCTAACATAATGTCCACGTTCTCTAAAGCCACCTTTTCTTCCCAGGTTCAAATCATTTCCGCTGGTTCAGGTCATGCCTCTACCTGATTTCTGGGGAGTCCTGCAGGCAGTAGTTTCCACCCATCCTCTCCTGACCTGGGTCATTTTTACCTGGTGTTGTGTGTTAGTTCTATGTCCACCTTCGTTAGCTCCTCCAGGTCAGAGTTCATGTCTGATTCATGGCTTCTCTCCCTATAGCTGTGAGGACAATGTATGTCATGTTAGTGGACACCTTGGGAATGAATCTCACGGGAATGCAGAAAGAAGTGATTGTGCTGATGACTGGCATTTCTCTGGCTTCAGAAACCTGGGAAGAGAAAATAAAAAAAAAAAGATGCTTTAGGAGCGGATTTGAGGCCTGTGGGTACCATTTCCTCCTTCAGGGTGCAGGCTGAGATTGCCTGGGGCTGTGGATCCTTGAGACTTACCACCTTAGGCCTAAATCTGCCTCCTTTAATTACCTTCTTTTCCAAGAACAGGAGCCCTTGTTTTCTGCCCAGAAGCTGCTAAATATAGTTCCATCCTCCGGGCCTTGGTACACTTTTGGGCCACAGCAGTTCAGTTTGCTGTCTGTTGACTTCAGGCTTTCCTCAGGGATTCTTTACATTTTTAAGCTTTCATTAGGGACTCTGTTTTGTTTTGAAGCCAGTCAAGAGAATTGAAGGGCAAAGTTGTTCAGAAGGATTATATGAGAGAGTCTGGGGAGAGAGGAGGAGGGGAAAAGTTTTTTAAATGAGGACCAAGATGACTTACATAGGAAACCCCTTTGTCATTGACGTCTCTGAAGCAGTGGTGTTGTGTAATCATTTTCCCACAAAAGCCCTTCACATGTGACTTTTGTGGGCTCTGATAGGCTATTTGTAGCAATTCCTTTTTACCTCCAAATAATTTTATTTTTAAATAATTTTTAAAGATTATTTTCTCCTATGAGCATTCAAATAAAGTCATGTAATCCAGAAGCATTTATAGTAAATGCAGGTATCTTGTCCCATCTCTTTTCACTTCAGTTCTAGTCCCAATGGATCAACTGCATGTGCTCAATTTTGTTTTAAATTCTTCTGATGTTTACGGACATGTCTAACTAATATGCTCTTATCTTTATTTCTTGACTTGCTCATTTGAAATAGGCCTATTAACTTTGTTTGATAATAGGCAAGGATAAATGCATTTATACCCCATTCACCCTTCCCATTTCCCTTCTTCGTTCTTCACTGTTCCATCATTACCTTTATGACTGTCACCTCTTAGCTGCCTTGATGAGCTTATATAGTATACATACGCTAAGGCCACCATGTCAGCTGTGATAGTGTCTTCATATACCCTTTTGGAATTTCCGTTTACATTTTGTTTCTCCTCTTTCTCTCCTGGCCTTGTCAGTAATCTTTTTTTTTTTTTTTTCTTTCAAGGTAGGGTTTCTCTCTAGCTCAAGCTGACCTGGAATTCACTATGTAGTCTCAGGGTGGCCTGGAACTCCTGGTGATCCTCCTATCTCTGCCTCCTGAGTGCTGGGATTAAAGGTGTGCACCAGGTTACCGTTGGGTTCCTAAAGGTTTAAGGATCCATGTATATATGTACATGTATATAGTTTGTCAGCATCTTTAGTGCTCTGTCTGTGGTTTGATTGCACTAATTACAACAGTCAATAACATGTGCATTATGATTTCTAGGTAAATGCTGCTCAGTACAGGGCTGTTGTGTGCTATGGTTTCATTTGCTTTCTAGGATTTTGAGGTCACCACCTTTAAGCCACTCATGGGGGACTAAATTTTCCCTTACCATCAAAATCTGATAGATCTTTCTAACTTGCCTCTAATTCTTCAGTCACCTCCATATTTTTATTTATTTTAAAATATTTTATTTTTATTTACTTATTTATTTGACAGAGAAAGAGGCAGAGAGAGAGAGAGAGAGAGAGGGAGAATGGGCATACCAGGGCCTCCAGCCACTGCAAATGAACTCCAGATGCGTGTGCCCCCTTGTGCATCTGGCTAATGTGGGACCTGGGGAATTGAAACTGGGTCCTTTGGCTTTGCAGGCAAAGCCTTAACCACTAAGTCACCTCTCCAGCCATATTTATTTTAATTCTATCATGAATATCTTCTCCAGCCATTAATTTTATTTTAATTCTATGATGAATATCTTGGATGTTCAACTCCTCCTATAGGTTATTATTAATTATATTTATTATTATTATGCATTTTTATTTTCCTGGAGTTTGGGATTCTTTGCTTTTGTTGAGAAGAAAACCACTGTTGAGTTCCTATCCTACTGATTTTGTCACCATCATTGAGTACCTATCCCATGGATTCTGTTACCATCATTGAGCACCTATCTCACTGATTATGTTATCATTGTGGAGTACCTTTCCCACTGATTATGTCACCAGAGATGAGCACCTATCCCACTGGTTATGTTTGTGTTGGGTCATCTAACATTTCTTATTTAAGAATTTTCTTTTTAAGAAGAGCAGTAGGAATTGGGGAAAGAGTAAGATTTTTGAGTCAGCACATTTTGTTTTCTTAGGAGGAGACATTGTGACTTACTGTAAACATGATACTGACTAGAAATTCCACTGATACCACTGGCATTAACAGGGTCCACTGGGACAACTCATATATCAGGAGTTAGAGCAGGGATACACTTATCGCCCAAAAACTTGATGTAATTTTTTGACTCAGTGAATTTCAACATAGCCCACTCCATCTGGATCATTGTCCTTAATTACTGGATTTTTTTTTCTCACTGAGTTTTGGAAAAATCAGATTCATTCTTAAAAACCAGAGTTATTCCTATTGAGAATATTCTACAAGATCTACAATGAAGAACTTTGAGGAGTGGTAAGCTATTAGAATAAGTAGATGGATGTGAGGAAATCTATAGTCATGGGATGTATTAGTTTCAATCTATTGAAGAGGCTGTCTTAGGGTTTTATTGCCACCTAACTGCATGTCACTTCATCGGTCTGCTAACATTTACTGTATGGTTTCTTATGAAGTCTGAATGACATAATTCCAGAAACATGGGCCCATTGTTAACAGCCCATTGATGAACCCTGACCACACACCGAAGGTTGAACACCCATTGCACGTTGGAGAAGTCCTGAGCTCAGTGAGTCATAGTCTAGGTGTTTTAGATACTGGGTCATGACGTTGTATTGGACATGATGATGGGCACCGAGACCTGGAGGATATCAGCTTGGAGAGGATGTGATCAACTCCTCCTATTTCACATGAGAGGTTAGACTCCACACCTCTCTGCTTCTAGTCCATCTTTCTCTTCTTATACCACCTCTTCTTATTGAAACTGTTTTCAGTCTATTTCTCTGTGTGAACTGTACCTCACAAGGATGGGGATTAGAGTTTTTTATTTTCCTCACTTAGAGAGATGCAGTACAATTAATAATGTCTGGAATGGGGTCAGGAAGAGTTTAAAATCGGATCCATGACAAATTTCTGAGATGCGGTAAAAGTGGTGGGAAGGATCTTTCATAGGAAATAATAGATGGTTTGCTTTGCCTAAGACACTGCCCCCTCTGGCATGCAGTTTCTACATCTATAAGAGAAGAGGGTTACATCTGCTAGGTGGGCCTCTATACTCTTCTGCTCTGAGTTTCATGACTCTGTGACTTTGCATTATACCCCATGTCCAAGACAGCTTGGAGAGAGAGAGAAAAGAGACCTTGCTGAATCCGTACCAGCATCACCTGCTTCAGTCAGACTGGGAAGTAGGTCAGAGCTTAGCAGACATGAGAATGTGGTTGGCTCCAGCTGTGAGCTCTGCCCTTTTCAGACACCTGCCCCCCAAAAGTGGGAGGGAGTGACCCTGGGAGGTGGACAAGGGCGTGCTTGTGGCTTTCAGCACTCTGGCAAGGAGAGAAGATTGATAAAAGGCATACTTTGTGGATAGGGAGGTTACTGAGAAGAGAAAGGAAGATGCAGGTGTGTATTGCTTCCTCAGTGTGGAGACTGGGAGCACACAATTTGCTTCTCTCAAAAGCTGTGAGAGTCTGGATTTTCCAGGAAGAGTAGATTGAGAAGTGAGAGGTCTAGTTATTCTTCTGCGATCCCAATGTTGGTAACAGGGAGGAAGGAATTGCTGTTGGCTTGATGTACTGGGCCCTGCCCTGTTCTAGGTGCTGGGAATCACTATTAACGAGACGGGCAGAGTCCAGGGCTGCATACGGCTTCAAGTCTAGGTGGCAAGCTAGGGAATAAACAGGAAAGTGCATGCTAAGCAGGAGAATGCTAAATTAGGAGACAGGCAGCAGTGAGAATTGCATCCTGGTCTGAGATTGTGCATTGTTGAGCGGAAACCAAGCAGCAATTTGCTGAGATTCTTGGAATTAGTGTTTAGCCCTGGTCACAAGATGAATGAAGTGTGTGGCTTGAGCAAGTCACCTTCCTGTCATTACTAACATGGAGCCAAGCAGTCCCTGCCCTTCTGACTTCATTACCTGAAGAAGATGAAGTGGTTTAGTCTGAGGAGCAAGTGTTTTAAAACCTCAAGCGGTTACTGAAATACAGGGAAGTGTTTTTTTTTTTTTTTTTTTTTTTCAAACAGCTTAGGTTACTTTTCAGGCATCGCCTTTTATGTTTATGTGCTGCCTTCTTGGAGGAAACAACTGTTTCCTTTAGTTCTGGAATGAGGTCAAGAATGAGGACTGCTGGTACCAATCTTGATGCTAGAGTCTGGATTTGATTTGTGGTATCAGAGGAACCTTGGAAATGTGGAGCTGGCTTTTCAGTTGTACACTTGAAATAGGGTGAGAGGGTAGGTTGGAGGGGGCCTTGGCTTGGGATTCGGAAGGTAAATTGAGTCACTGGGAAAGCCTGGAATCAAGCGGAGTCTGGTACCACAGTTGTTCACCGAGGGCAGTAGGTCAGTTGGAGAGCATACACTTTTTTGCAGGCCTATGATGGGGTTAGGCTGTTGGTGAGGGAGGAGACAGAGGAGGTTCTGAATTCGGTGAGCACCCGCTGTGACCTTGCCTCGTGCTGAGTGTTCTGGGGTGCTGGGACTTCACCTGCTTCTGGGCCTCCAGGATCATCTCACCCACAATTAATCAGCATTCAGTTTAGTCGATGAGCAATCTGTATGGACAGTCATGATATTAAATGTCTATTATGATATTAAATGTCTGAAGAGCACGGGTTCTGCCAGTTCTTGATGGCTTGTGGGGATCCTTTAGGGGTTCTAAGGGAGGGGCTGAGAAGATTTAACAAAAGTTTTTTTTTTTTGCCAATGTGCAAATATCTAAATATTTTAGTAACAAGTATTCCAGGGAGCTATGTCTCACATGTTGTTATCTGTCTCATACTGGCATCAGTGAGATAATTGGTATGCACATGAGGCACAGAAAGGGAATGGCTACAGGGTTTCATGGGCTTGGTGGTGCTTAAGTTGGATTTTGTAATAAGAATAGGAGTTTGGTAAACACACAGACATATACATATAGACACACACTCTTTTTGGGAATAAGGGAGATCAGGCAAGAAGCAAAAAAGGGTACAGTTATGGCAGGAGAGTTGAATCCTATGAGATTCTGAGCTCAGGTGACTGAGTGCAATGGTGACCACTAACAGAGCCCGAGGGAAAAGAATGGTGCATCCATTTCTTCTCTTCCATGGGGTAGGGAGAAGGTCCAGGGATGTAGGTGAGGTAATGTTTATTTTTATTTTAAATAAGATCTACCATGCATGGAGTGTTAGGCAGTCTCTGAACGTATCTAAATGTGCAGCAACCCTATCAGGTAGGAATTATTCTTTGTTATTTCTAGAACCCAGCATGTCTAAGTGACTTGCATGAAGTCACACAATGGCAGGAACAGGAGTTGAGCTCGTTTGTCTGACTGCAAAGCCGTGATTCTTCTATTCCCAGCACTATGCTATTCTTTATCCCATGAATTCATGTGTTATCCATGAGGAACAAGTCTTTTCCTTTCACAGAAGTATAGCTAATAAAAACAAGAGGTGTCACTATCTTTTTTTCTGCAACAGGAGTGGACAAGTTTTTGCTCCAAACACTGGTGATGCTTCAGGCAATGGGAGCCTGGTCCAGGGCTTGCTGGTGTCTTCTGTAAGACTGCACTTGGGATCGGTAGTTCCATCTTTCTCTCTCCTGTCTGCCCTCAAGGCTTGTCTTTCACTCTCTCCTGTTTGTGACAGAGAGAATATGCTGGTCACATGGGTGCTGCATGCTTCTGGTCTTGTGATAGGGCTGTCTAGTAAATCAGTAACATGGGTCTTGGTTAAGATTTGGCCCCTTCTATGACTTCATTATATGGGGAGAATGTGCTGATTCTTCTGGCGACAGTGTGTTGGTTTGATCATGCTATACACATCCTTCTGTACATTCGTAAGTTGGTGTTTTGCCCTCTTGCCTCAAACAATAAAATCAAGGAAAACAGAACCAGCTGTGAGACAGCATAGCACAGATTTGAGCTGGCTTGCCTGCTCTGCGTTTGCTTTGCTGAAGTTTCCCCACCTGCAGAATGGGCCCAGTGATAGTGATAGCTATTTCATGGAGTCACTAGGAAGGAGTATTTCCTTTTAAAAAATATTTTATTTATTTTTGAGAGACAGAGACAGAGAAAGAGGAAGACATAGAGTGACTATGCTCATGCCAGGGCCTTCAGTCACTGCACATGCACTCTAGATGCATTCACCACTTTGTGCATGTGGGTTTACATGGATACTGTGGAATCAAACTCAGGCCAGCAGGCTTTGCAAAGACATGCCTTTAACCACCAAGCCGTCTCTCCAGCCCCAGTATTTCCCTTTTTTTTTTTAAAAAAAAACCTTAATTCTTAATTATTTTTTATTTTTTTATTTTTTTATTTTTATTTTTATTTTTAATATTTTTTAATTTTTATTTGATCCTCCTACCTCTTTGAGTGCTGGGATTAAAGGCGTGCGCCACCACGCCCGGCTTTATTTTTTTATTTTTATTTATTTGAAAGACGGAAGAGAGAGAGAGACAGAGAAAGGCGCCAGGGCCTCTAGCCACTGCAAACGAAGTCCAGACATGCGCCACCTTGTGCATCTGGCTTATGTGGGTCCTGGAGAATTGAACCTTTGTCCTTTGGCTTTGCAAGCAAGCGCCTGAACTGCTAAGCCATCTCTCCAGCCCTATTAATTATTTTTATTTAGTTGTGTGTGTGTGTGTGTGTGTGAAAGAGAGAGAGAGAGAGAATGAGAGAGTGAGAGAGAGAGAGACAAAGAGAAAGAGATGTGTGCCACAGTGCACATGTGGAGATTAGAGGACAACTTCACGGTGTTTGTTCTCCCTTCATCTTCTTTGAGACAAGGTCTCTTGTTGCTGCAAATGAATCAGACCAGCTGGCCCAAGAGCTTTGGATTCTCCTGGCTCTGCATCCCATTTTTGTAGGCATGTTGGGATCACACGTGCATGCACCACTTTGCATGTGCATTTACATGGGTGCTGGGGAATTGAACCTCCAGGTTACCAGGCTTTGCAGGCAAGAGCCTTTAACTGCTGCGCGATCTCCCCTGCCTCATGAGTTGGTATTTCTGAAGTCTGTAGAAAATTAGCTGGCATATACAAATACCATATATGTGTTAAACAATAAAGTTTCATAAACTGGCTCCACCTTCCAGTGCCCTTATGTGACATTCTATGTTAGTGCATTCTGGTTTGTCTTGAAGATCTGGCAGGTTAGAGCACAGCCCTGACTTCTGTGGTGTGGTCAGGTATAGAAGGGTGACATGCACATATTTGTGGTCTGCCGGAGGCTCATTGTGATGACTACTTTGCCTCAAGAATTTCACTGGCTTTGGAAAATTGTGCCTGAGATACATCGAGTAGAATGCTAACTTTTCTTTTGCTACTAGAGCAGAATTTTAGTTAGGTGGTACTTGCAGCTGAGTTTATTTTTAATTTATTCCTGGCATTTCTCTCTGCAGCCTATGCATCACTAGTTTTAGCTGGGTGGTTCAATCAATGGACAGATTTTAATTAATTAATTAATTATTATTATTATTAATTTGTTTTTTGAGGCAGGATCTCGCTGTAGCTTAGGTTGACCTGGAATTCACAATGTAGTGTCACAGCAATCCTCCTGCCTCTAGGATTAAAGGTGTATGTCACCACACCCGGCTCTAATTTATTTATTTATTTATTTATTTAATTTATTTATTTTGTTTTTCGAGGTAGGGTCTCACTCTAGTCCAGGCTGACCTGGAATTCACTATGTAGTCTCAGGGTGGCCTCGAACTCATGGTGATCCTCCTACCTCTGCCTCCCTAGTGCTGCCATTAAAGGCATGCGCCACCACGCCTGGCTTAATTTATTTATTTTTAAAACCAGAGAAATAGCAAGAGATCTGGATTCTGTCTAAAGGGGCATATGGCTCAGTATTACTACTAGAATGTTGGTTCCTAAGACTTTGGGCTTTTAGGTACACCTGTTTTTATTGTTTCTTTATAAATTTATTTTTATTTTTCATGTCTTCAGTAGTTTTATTTATGCATTTACAGAGGTGATGGGCATGCTAGGGTTTCTTGCTGTTGCAAATGAACCCCTGATACATGGCTTTACATGGATGTTGGAAAATTTGAACCCGGGCCAGCAGGATGCTGAGCCATCTCCCCAGCCCTGTTCCTTTATATCTTGGCAACATATTAGGATGGTGGACATAGAGGAAGCCTCTGCCACCTGTCTCTGAGTGGCCTACCTCATCCTTTTATTGATTTTGGTGAAGGTTCTTTATCTATTTGGTAACTGTGCTTCTAAGAAGTTCTTATTTCAGATTTCTACGTTTTTCCAGCCCCAAACTATTGGGTGTCATGTGAAGCAGAATGAGGCTGACCAACTACTTTGCTTAGCTCTTAGCAGCTGCAAGGGGTGGAGGAACACAGTAACCACTAGGGCACAGGTGACCGCAGGACTAAGGACTGTACAGTGCACTTTTGTGTCTCTGGAAGGGCAGCTGAGCCCATGGCCTTGCCTGTGTCCTGCCGTACTCCTTTGGTTTCTACTCCATGAAGGCAGGCTCAATCAAGTTCCGCAATACCTCTGGATGTGATGACTTGGAAACCCTGCAGTGAGTGTCCTAGAAAAATCAGTGACTGATCTCTGTGGCCTTTGAAGGGAGAGAGAAAGCCGAGTAGTGGTGCTTGTTACAACATGTGGTAACATGGCCCAGTGTTTTGTTGACATCTGTATGCATGCATGCAGACTTGTTTGAAGGTTATAGAATTCTAAGTGCATAGGGTGTGTTTTTGTCATCAGGGGATCCTTCTGAGCTCTGCATTGTTTTTGAATAGTACTTTGGTAGTTTCACATTTCATTTGAGTTTTGCAAGTCTTTGAAATGTGCAGAGTTGGAGTTTTCCACCCATTTTAGGGTAAGGAGAACTGAGGTTCACAGAGAAGTTGCCTGTTTGAAAGCTGTGTGAGTACTCACATAGACCATTTAAGAGGATTGCTCTGCTCCTCTTCCCTATTAACAAATCAGAGGCTGACAAAGCATGCTGTTGGTTCTGATGCAGAATCTCTCTGTAGCCCAGGCTGGCCTTGAACTCACAGCAGTTCCCCAGTCCTCAGCTTCAGCCTCCCCAGTGCTCAGATTGAAAGCATGCACCACCACACTGGGCTCTCCAAACATGCTCTTAAAAGAGCCTAAAATTGGAGGTGTAGTTGACAGTGAGAAAAAGCTGTGGAAAATGCACCCAGTTTTTCAGTGAAATGATGATGCATCTCATTTATCCATCTTTTACTCATCCTCCTATCCACTCATTTAACCATGGTTTTAAAAATTCCCAGCTGAGGGCTGAAGGAATGGCTCAGTGGTTAAGGTGCACAAGGGTGCACATGCATCTGGAGTTTGTTTGCAGCCACTGGAGGCCCTGGTGCACCCTTTCTTTCTTTCTTTCTTTCTTTCTTTCTTTTCTTTCTTTCTTTCTTTCTTTGTGTCTGTGTGTGTGTGTGTGTGTGTCTCTCTCTTCCCCCTGCCTATTTCTCTCTCTTTCTCAAATAAAGAAAAAAAATGCCCATTTGAGCCATGTTTATCCTTGATTCATCAGTGTCAAATCAGAATGACATGTAGCAGTTAAGAATTTAAAATATGGCGAGCTCAAACTGAGATGTGCTGTCCATGTAAAATCCAAACCAGCTTTCACAGGCTTAGTATTAAAAGGTTGTAACATATTTTATTAATAGTTTTTATTATGTAGACTTACTTCTTAAGGTGATATTCTGAGTAGATTCTATTAAGTAAAAGATGCTATTAGAATTTATTTTCTTTTCAAAAATATGTCTGTTAGCACATGAAGAATTATGTGTGTGGTATGTACTGTGTTTCCATGGACAGCACCTGTCTAGAAGCTTAATATCTGGTAGAGACGGAGGCCCACGGGGTAGGTACACCCTTCTCTGAGCTTGTGTGATCCCTTTCTTTCCCTTCTTTGCCTTCACACTTGTCTCTTGGTCCTTCCTGCTTTTGGCTAAGCTTGTTTTTGTCTAATGGAAGCTGTATGTGTCAGCACTGTTCTTCTGGCCTCTGTGGTCTTGTCACTACTCACCAGTACAGTACTTGTCACCAGTACAGCTTCCTTGGCCTGTCTGGCCTCTCTGAAGGCTTCTTTACTGACATTCCTCTTCCTGTCATCCCACAGATGCAGGGATTGCTTTGTTGTCAGCCATCTTCTTGTCTTGGTGCCCTGGCCTTGGTGCTCATGGTTGTCTGGTTTGGCATTCCTGAACTCCAGACTCATCTGTAAATTGCCTTTGGACGCTCCTCCTGGAAACCTTAAAGTGACCCGAGACTCAGCATTATCACCCTGGCAATAGTATAGCTACTGCAGCAACTCATACCCACCCCTCCTCTACCTTCATTACCTCTACGCAGTTGAGGCTCGTCTGTTCTGGAGTGTTTGGCAATTTCAACTGGCCTTCCTTTCCTGTCCTTACCCTTATCAATTGCATTCTCTGTTACTTAAAATTCTGTTTGTGTTGTGTCACTCTGTTTTAAATTTCCTGATGTCTTCCTCTAGAGTCCAATTCAAGCATCCTTTGCATGTATTAAAAGGCCGGGAAGGAAAAAAGGCAGTGGGTGCTTCTTCCTACGTTCATCTCACAAATCTCAAAGGCAACTCTGGGTCTGAGGCATTGCTTTTCTGTCCATTCAATCAAGGTCCCACATACTTTAAAAGACTTCCCTCTCAGGCTTCCTGTGTCCCTCCTTATCTCTACTTCTCCTGTTTTAGATTGTTTGTTGAATTTGGCTACCTTTCCTTAAGGGCAAAAGTCATCCTTTTCATTTTTGTATCCCCAGTTCTATAATAGGTGTGCATGAAATATTTGTTGAACAAATAAATGCTAAAGAATAGCAGAGATATGGTATTGTAGGAGTTGTGAGGAAATTCTAGCCGGGAAGGAGTGTGAAGTGGGGACAGAGTCCTAGGAGCCTTGGGCGATATTTGAACTTGGCCTGGGAGACTGGTGGCTTTGGGTGGGAGGGTGTAGAGTGGCCATCATCAGTGTGTCCTCCAGTCACCACTGTCTTCTCCAGACTGGGTCTGTGTTTTGTCTCTGAGCTGGGTTATATAACTCAGGAGTGCTTTTGTTCCCCAGCACACAGCTGGCGGGCAGGCGGGCAGGCAGGCGGGCGCCCCAGCCCTCCCGGTGAGCTGCCTTGGAGGAAGGAAAGGCTGGATGGTTGCTTGCATTTGCATCTTTCCTTCTCCTCTTTCTGGATGGCGGAGAGGTGACCTCAGCAGCCAGTGACAGGAAACAGCCAAATGAGTCATCTCAGGCCCTAATGAGGTGCATGAGGGACCCTTCCTGAGAGTGAGGGTCAGCCGAGGTCATACTTTGCCTGGGGTGAGTTTTGCCTTGGGGCTCTGGAGCAGAGCTGAGCTAATTTTACCCACAGGAGCTGACTGTGCTGAAAGGCAGGGCTTCTGACATTGGCCTTACCATACTGTGATGCCCAGAAAGCTACCCAGGTACAGCCCTGTTATGTCCGTGCTGCTCTTCCCTTTCCAGTTAAATACAGTTTTTCCTTTAGAGGTTTGTGTGGGCAAGCAGGATGCGGAGGGCTTCGGATGTGGGAAGAAGGCTCTGGAGGTAGATTAGGAATCCTGCCTTTTCCCCTTGTACAACAGACACCTGACCTTGGGCAAAGTTTATAACTCCTTTGACTGTCACACTCCTCATTTGTAAGCTAAGACTTAAACTTGTGTCCTAAGATTGCTCCTAGCTTTTCACACTTGGTGACACTCAGTAAGTGATTATTGTGTGCAGTCACCGTGCTAACTGCTTTATTCATAGGACTTCTACGAGGTGTTGTTGCTGGCTCTAGTCTACATCTGGGGAAACATAAGAAGATTAGGCAACTTGTTTGAGGCCCTCAGAAAGTTCTGACAGAGCTGGCAATTGAACCCAAGTCAGAAGGTCCAGGCCCCACATCCGAACCACTGTACTGCAGCGTTGAAGTGATAGAACCGTTCCGTTTCATATACTCCGTGGGTTTAGTGTTTACTAACTTGCTCTGTCTGGGGCCTTGGGCTCCATGCCGAGTATGGAAGGGTGGTATGGTCATCCTGCAGATTTGATGGCACTTACGGGTGGAAGCCTGGGTCAGCAGACTGGTACTTGGTTATATTTTAGTATCTGATGTTGTGGGCACTGGCTGGAGTGTCCCTCAGCTCTTCTCTCATCTCATCTTTACAACCCCTTGAGCAGCCAGGCATTCCTATCATGCAGGTGAGAAAACTGAGGACCTTGCTCTGTAGACACCAAGCAGCCTGACACTGCGCAGTTTGCGTGTACGCTGATCTTTGTTGCTCCATCAGCTTTGCTGCTGCCCAGAGATACTGTAACAGAACCCACGGCCCCTTTCTGCCCACTGCTGGAAACCTGGAGAAGCCAATGTCTGTGAAAGATGTGATCACTAGTGGGCAAAGGCAGATCTGAATAGTCGAGACTGGGACCAGATGAAGCCCAAAGAAAGGGAAGAGCTTGACTGCAGTTGGCTTTTGCTGTGTTACAAATGGTGGCTTTGAACAACCAATGATGCTCATGGGTTTGCTGAGTCTACATTTTAGGCAGAACAAACAGAAATGGCTTCTCTCTGTAAGGCCTGTATCTGAAAGACTTGAAGGTTGGAAAAATTGAAGGCTGGGCAACTGGAGGCATGTGAATAATAAATGAATTAGGTCAGAAATGGCAAGACTTGAAAGGGGCAGTGGGGGAAGAGGGAAGAGAGAGAGAAGGAGGAAGGGAGAGGGAATAGAGAATGCACCTCTGTGTGTGTGTGTGTGTGTGTGTGTGTGTGTGCACGCACGCGCATGTGCACAAGTGCATGTACTGTTGAGCAACAGGTACCATGTATAAGCTGTGTCGCTCTGCTCCATTGGTTGGAGCAGTCCCAAACTTACTGAGGGTCCAGAGGAGGGGAAATCAATGCCACATCTTGATACACTCCTAAAGAAATATTTTAGAGCTGGTGGGGCATCACGGTGATAAACACAAGTGTGCCTTGGTCTCCTTGCTGCGAAGATGAGGAGAAGGACATTTGTGAAGTCCTATGCTGTGGGGCTGCACAGGGCTAGATGGTAGAAGGACAGAGCAAGGATGCCAGAGAGGTGCAAACCTGGAGAATAGTCCAAGTAAGAAGCTTTCATGAAGACGCCAATAATTACACGGTAACTATGCTTTGTTTGGTGTGAATTGGTGTTTACACTGAGCATAAGCTAGTTTGCGTAATTGTAATTAGACCATTATTGCTGTTATGCCAATTCAAGAGTCCTAGGACTATCACAGTTATTATAGTAAAGTACAATATTGTTGTTTCCTCCAAAGAGGAAAGGGAGGAGGTCTTAAGTATGGACAGGGATAGCCTTGGGGCAGAAAAGAAGTAGAGGGTTGATGATGTATCTGGTCTATTTCTTTTTCTTCATGCATCTATCAGCCGCAAGTCTGAGAAAGATATTCCATATAATTTAAGTGGAAAGGTATCAGTTGAGAGAAAGAGATGCCAACCGAGTTGTTGGAAGGATGGGAACAAGGGTAGTCAAGAGAAAGCTGTTGAGTGTCAGAAGTGATTATATAGTTATCACTGAGGCAGAAGGGAAGTGGGATTGGGGAGCTACTGCTGAGATCCTGAAACTTGTCCCACCATCCAGTAGTTACTTAGTTATAGTTTGTATCTGCAATCACCTTGCTAGAGGCAAGGTCACTGGGGGCCCGGTCTTAAGGTGTGGTGATGGTTTGAGACTCCATTGTAAAGATATGCAAATGTGCCTAGCAGGAGTTCCTGAAGTGTGCTGTGTGACCTTTTGGCTGTAGTTTTTGCTCTGTGTGCTGTGGTGGCTGGTTGGCTTTTGCTCTCTCTGCCTGGCCTTGTGAGAGCAGGCCGCAACTTCTGCCGTTATGGAACTTCCCCTGGATCTGTAAGCTTCAATAAATAATATCCCTTCCTCCATAACTGTGCCTGGTCTGGAAGTCCATCTCAGCGAACCTAAAGCTGTCTGCAACAGTAAAGTGGTACCAGGAGTGGGGTGAGATGACCCTGACCGTGTGGATAGTCGTCTTTTGGAACCTTTGTTTTGGAGAAATGGGCATGGACTTGGTGCTTGCAACTGAAGATGCCTTCTGGAGTGGTAAGCCAAGTTTTATGGACTATTCTGATGAGAGTTTGAGAATGTTAAGTGCAGACTGTATTGAACTTCGAGGCTTGGTTTATGAGCTTTCTAAGGGGAAGGAAAGACAGCAGAGGACTTTGTTGGAACTGGGCTACTGGCATAAGGGATGGCTACGTTCTGCTGTCCAGGCCCAGAAAGTTTGATCAAGGTTAAATTTGTAATGGACTGATGTGCTTGGCTAAAGATATCGGACTGAGATTTTAAGATTTTATGTTGGAAAACCTAAAGCAAGCTAAAAGTAGAGGCACTGAGACTGGTTAAGCTGCTATTGTTGACACATTAGCAATCTTAAGGAAGGTGGAAGGAAGGTGGCCTGACTTGATTTACATTAAAACAATGGAGAGGATGCCTGAGGAAAGACTGTTAAAAATGCAAACTCTTGGAAAGAGCTGACTGGAGAAGGAACCTGCTTTTCAAGGCTATGGTTTATTTTGTCCCTGGATTAAGAATATGGCTGTGTCCTGCACACCTGGTATTAGTTTTGGAAATATGAAAAATGCATAGAATGGTCATGAGTTACACACGGTTCCAGGAGCCGCTGCTGAGATGCGGCATGAAGCAGGGCATGAAGACCCTCAGGAATAGGCTGGAAGAGCCTTTGGAAGATGGACTGTGGGTTTCATGGAGACCTGAAGATGTTTTGGATATACCAGGACTGTGCAAAAGGACTACCATGGAGTGCAGTGTTGAACTGAGATGAATGTTTTCCCTGGAGACTCTGCCCAGCTGGAGGGGCGGAATTGGGAAACCTGGAGACTGTTAGTCTCTGGTTATATTGAACTTGAACTGCAGAAGTTTGATGACTGCTAATGGTGGTTGAGTTTGCATTGTTCTAATCTCTCCTTGCTATGCCTTATACCAGTTACAATGTTTACTCTGTGCCTTTACATGTTGAAAGTATTTAACTTGTTTGATTTTACAGGACTCACTATCTTAAGTTGATCAAGACTGTGAGAACCTTTGAAATTGGACTGAATACAATTTACAATGTGTGATAGTTATAAATCTATTGGGGGCCAGGAGCTAAATATATTGGGGGCCAGGGGCGGAATGTGGTAGTTTGAATATATGTCCCCCAATATATTCAGTGTTTTACTAGTTATAGTTTGTATCTGCAATCACCTTGCTAGAGGCAAGGTCACTGGGGGCCCGGTCTTAAGGTGTGGTGATGGTTTGAGACTCCATTGTAAAGATATGCAAATGTGCCTAGCAGGAGTTCCTGAAGTGTGCTGTGTGACCTTTTGGCTGTAGTTTTTGCTCTGTGTGCTGTGGTGGCTGGTTGGCTTTTGCTCTCTCTGCCTGGCCTTGTGAGAGCAGGCCGCAACTTCTGCCGTTATGGAACTTCCCCTGGATCTGTAAGCTTCAATAAATAATATCCCTTCCTCCATAACTGTGCCTGGTCTGGAAGTCCATCTCAGCGAACCTAAAGCTGTCTGCAACATCATGCCATAGAACAGTTGTTCTTTTGACATAATTTGTTCCCAAGCTTTTAATGAACACTTATTGTGGCCTGGCGCTTAGCTTGGTTTGACAGTGTGGGAGGAGATTCATCCTGGATTCTTTCATTCTGGGAAGGGGACGACATGAGATGCATAGTGAGATTGGTACAAGGAACATCATGATTGATGGCTCACATAGCAGGCTGGCACATCCACGGGAGAGAGATGAGTGTGACCAGATTGAGTGAGGGCTTTACACACTGGTGACTGGGAACGGGAGGCATTTAAACATGTGTCAATGTTTTATTGATTGATTGATTGTTGTCTCAGTCCTTGGAGGTGGACCCACCACTGGTGTTTAGTGGTCTTAGCTAGGGAAACTAGATATCCTGTAAGACACGAAACACCACAGAGAATAACTTTCTCTAGAAGGCAGTCTTGTTCCTGTTGATTTCTCGTATGATTTGAAGGATGTGTAGAATGTGGATATTTGGGTTGGGGGGCTCTAGGAGTAGTAGATCAAACCCCTTGGGCCCCATATGACCCAAGAATTTACTCTGAATAAAGCAAAGAGTTCTGGGTAGCAATAGGAGGAGTATTCTGCGGGAATGGAAGGTTGAATTTAGGTTTTGGAGAAACTTGTGTGATTTAAGACCTGTTTCCCATGGAATATTGGAGCAAGGTCCTTGAGAGCACACACTTCCCTTTAATCTTATAAACACTATTTTAATTTTATTTTGTTTATTTATTTTGGAGGCGGGGCAGATATGTATGTATAGAGAGAATGGGCATGCTGGGGCCTTTATCTACGGCACATCAACTCTAAACACATGCGCCACCTTGTGCATCTGGCTTACATGGGTCCTGGGGAATCGAACCTGGATCCTTTAGCTTTGCAGGCAAGTGTCTTAACCACTAAGCCATCTCTCCAGCCAGCCCCAGGAAAGCTTTTGAGGGAATCAATGCCCAAGAGAAGTTGTGGTTTCTAGGAGTTGTTTAGATGGTGCCTGACTTTTACTAGGGTTAGGATCCTGTGGTCCTGGGAGAGCCCAGCAGTCAGCATGGGACTTTTGGAAAACACACAGGAAGGCATGCTGACCTGCTATGTGCATATCATCTCCACATCCCAGCGAGAATGTGGTGAGGCAGCCGCGGGCGATGCCCACATGAAGGAGAGGAACACATGACCTAAGGCTCTTGCAGGAAAGTAGTATTCTTCTGTGGGTTTCCCTTATGGGGCTCCTCGGGCATGAGGCGTGCTAGGGGCATACTGTGCCATTCCCTTCAGTGCTATTGCAACCCGAGTTAATGGTTAATTTTCAGTCACATCAGCCATTTGCTGCCCAGGTGCCTGTGCTGAGGGACCACAGTTGTTCTTGGAAGCAGCTGGCTGATTTGTGTGGTGATGGCCATCACATGGTGGTCCCCTGTAGTGCTCTTCTGTAGTTCTGGTGTCATTTTGACCTTTCTTCTCTTTTCTCCTGTGGCTCTGGAGGTCGGGTGTGGAAGCTCAGGGATAGAACTGACCAGACATATAGCGTGTGAAAAGACACCATGTTAGTTGCTCTCTACATTTCGTATCTGACATGTTTCAGGGGGAGAGAAAGGGACATGTAGATACGTAGAGTGACCTGATAACTCTCATTTCATGAGTGGAGAAACTGGTTTAAGGAAGGAAAAGGATTGTCCCAAGGTCATGTGGTGAGCTGGCCTTGTGCCACTATTGCACCTTTTATAGCAGGACTTAAGTGCACACAGCTAAGGGGGAGAGTGCAGCGTGCCCATGCTCTGAGATGAAGGATGGCATGTGGCCTCTGGCAGAAACCCTTACTACTAGTGAATTTGTAAAATGGGGGCAACAGGGTTCTCTCTGATGAGAGATGATTTCAAAGGTGAGACATGGGAAAAGCTCTGTCAAGTACAAAGAAATACAGAAGCATTTCTGTGTGTCATGATTTGGAAGTTTATGGGCTGGTAATCAGCAGGACCATCTGTAGTGAAAGGTCAGGGAATGTGCTCCTAGCCACACCCCAGTCTCCGAACACTCCCAGGGGATCATGTGTGCCTTGCACAATGAGGAGACTATGCACATGGTGACTTCTTTGTTCTGTAGAGCTTTTTGGGAAGGTGAAGGGGAAGGTGGGGTTGTTCTCACCCTGGCTTTACAAACAAGGCCAAGGAAGCTCAGAACACAGACAAGATCTCTTGGGCCAGTCTGCTGGTGGTGTGGATGCCAAGACTCGGGATGCACAGATGTTCTTGTGATGTGGAACAGTGAGGTCCATCTTCAGAATTCCAAGATGACCATGAGTTTCAAAGATCCCAAGGATAAAGCTTAAGATTTTTCAAAAATGAGCTGCAGAAATCTTGAAGCTCAGCATATGTTTCTCTTAGCAGTGCTTTTTTGCTGTTATACTATTTGCTCAGGTTGAATATGTCCACAAGAGCATTTCCTTTGCCCTGGATAGCGCTGCAAGCTTTTCTATTTATGGACTAAGATACGCTTATGCATGGGATGATCACAAGGTGGCATTTACTATAGTAGTATTCTGTTAACTTATTCAACTACTTCATTGCCATAAAGCCTTTTTAAGGTAGATGCATAATAATATTTTTTTAAGGTTTTTTTTTAAAAAAATTTTTTATTTTTGGAGAGAGACAGAAAGAGAGAGAGGGAGAGGGAGACAGATAGAGAATGGGTGCACCAGCAGTCTCTCAGCTGCTGTGAACGAAATCCAGATGCGTGCGCCCCCTTGTGGTCAAGTGCGGCGTTGCGCCCTTGTGTCACTTTGCATCTGGCTAAACATAGGACCTGGAGATTGGAACTGGGTTCTTAGGCTTAGCAGGCAGGCGCCTTAACTGCTAAGCCATCTCTCCAGCCCATATGATATTTTTTAATTTTACAGATGAGAAATCTGAGGTTCAGAGAGATTAAGCAATTTGCTTGAAAGAATACAAGTCCTAGGTGGATGATTATATACATGTTCTTTTTAAAATATATTTTATTTACTTATTTGAGAGAGAGAAAGAGGCAGAGGGAGAGAGAGAGAGAGAGAGAACGGGCATGCCAGGGTGTCCAGCCACTGCAAATGAACTGTAGATGCATGCGCCCCCACCCCTTGTGCATGTGGCTTACGAGGGTCCTAGAGAATTGAACTGGAATCCTTTGACTTTGCAGGCAAACACCTTAACCACTAAGCCATCTCTCCAGCCCCCGATTATATACATTTTCTATTTTGACCTTCTTTCTTCTGTGATATACTGTATCCATAGAATATATTGCTTGTTACATTGCTAAAAAGGCTATGGCTCAGACTGCGAAATTGACTGGGATCTGAGCTGGAAGATACTTTGAAGAGCTCAGAGGGCTGATGGTTTTCAAACTGTGTCCTCCCCACCCCGCCGCCCGCAGCCCCAGCTTGGGAGACTCTAGAGTGGACTTAGGGCTGGGGTGTCAGAAGAAGTGAGAAGTGGTGAGAAGTGTGTGTGTGTGAGGGGGGGTGGAGCTCTAAAGCCAGCTTGCTGCTCCAATTTTCTCTATAAACTAAGTATCCTCTTCAGGGCAACATTCTGCTACTCGAAAAGCTGTTGGAAATCTCTATGCCAGCCCAACAGCCCTGAAGAGGAAGACCTGGTGGCAGAGTGGTGAGACTCCCAGCCGGGGACTCCCTTAACTCTAGGGTAGTCTGTGAGAAGCACCTCCATTCACTCACATCCTGATTCTGGTGGGACATCAGTGTTTTGTCCTCCTTTCAAGGAAGTTTGATCTGCCTCATTCCCTCTGAGGCCAAGCTGAAGGTGCAGAGTGGCTACAGAGACCTCAGGCTGCCCTGTGCACCTTGCTTAGACTGGTTGCATTTCTGTGGTGGGTGGGTGGGGGAAGTGAAGTACATTGCGGGCCAGTATTGTGTTACCTGCCTGGCCTAACATCCCCAAACTGTTTATCTAAGTACATGTAATTCCTGAGTGCTCCCGATGAGAAGAAAGGCAAGATTCCCGATTCCAAAACTGTTGTCCATTACTTCTGGAGAGAGTTATGTGATATGTGTTGAATATGCTGGTTATGGAAAGAGGATTTCATCTTCGAAAAGGAAGATGGATAGAATCTGGGAAATAGGAAAGAAGATTGAAATAGGGCAATGCAGTCTGGAAATGCTACTATTTACCAGCTCTGGGACCTACACATTTTATTTTAGCTTTTTAAGCTTTCATTTCTTCAGGTGTAATATGGGAGTGAGAGTAGTTCCCAGCTCATTGGTTATTATTGGAGTTAAATGAGATAATATTACAAAATGTGCATATAAAACAGTAAAATGTCCAGCATAAACTCTCATTATAGTAGGGTGTTACTACTGTATTTGGCAGTAATTTTTTTTTTAACCTCGCTGATAACACTGCTTCTCAAAAAGTCTCCAAAATTGGGCTGGAAAGATGGCTTAGCAGTTAAGATGCTTGCTTGCAATGCCTGAGGACCCAGGTTCAATTCTCCAGTACCCACATAAGCCAACTGAACAAGGTGGCACATACATTTGAAGTTTGTTTGTGGTGGCTAGATGCCCTGGAGCACCCATTTTCTTTCTTTCTTTCTTTCTTTCTTTCTTTCTTTCTTTCTTTCTTTCTTTCTTTCTTTTCTCTCTCTCTCTCTCTCTCTCTCTCTCTCTCTGCCTCTTTCACTCATAAATAAATATAAAAATCCTCTGCTTTTGGCAATAGAGTGTGATCACCTTGGCATAGAACGATTGGCTTCATCTGCCTTTCTGCATTACCTCTGTTAATCTCCACCCAGCTGCACACCTCACTAGCAGCCTGTATGTCCTGTAAGCTTGATTCTAGCTGTTCCCTGGCATATTTTCTCATTCCCTAGGTTCACAGCTTTCATTTTGCCTAGAATTTCCTTTGCACCTTCAGGTCTGTCTAACCCTCTCTCTTTTAATATCTCATCTGAAATCTGTCATACCATGGGGAGGGAAATCAAAGATATCAAGGTGTTTATCATTGCCTGGTCTCCAGTGGGGCCTCTTTCTTTCAGTAGGAAACAGATGCAAAAAAAAAAAATGCCAGCCAGAAAACAACACTGAGCTGTGTGTGCATCAGCCTTGGGGTGCCTTGGGGATGGATTTCCGGGAGTAGTTGGTTTTTCCTTAAGTGACGGTAATGTTCTCTTCACAGGATCTGAAGAGATTCCTGACAACTAGTGTGTTGGGAGAGACCTGAAAGGGACCCAGACCAGAGGCTACATTCTTGGACTTCTGGTATGTAAATGACCACATCTGTTGGCTCACTCAGTGCCTGGGATGCCCGAGTTCCAGGTGGAACCTCTTTGAGCTGGCTTGGGAGGCTTGATGGCTTGGAGATACCTATCTTTTTGGTATCTGCATCGTGAAATATCTTGTGCCCCTGATTAATTCATGCTTGGATGCTTCCTCAGTGCTCTCTGGTAAATAGCTCCTTACGGTACATTCACTTCCCCCAAGGGCTTGTTTCAGCGAGACTGGAGCCTTTGTCTCTAGCAACTTCTCCAAGGGAAGACGCAAAGGCAATGTTTCCGGGACTGAGAACCTCTGCGGTTCTTCCAGATGTCCATCTTTATCACCTCCTTTTCACTCAGCATTTGCTTTTTGCTCCAAGGGGACATATTGTCTTGAGCCATCCTTTAGGCTTAAGATGTGACTTGGAGTTGGAAAACCTGACAGCTGTGCTGGGTTTTGAACTGCAAGTGTGAGCAGCATATAGACATAACCTGTGGAACACCGAATCATTCTCCCTTAATTCCCCGGCCTTAGTGTTTCTTTGTCTTGTGAATGACCTCACTGCTTTTTGTATTTGTAATGGAATGCACAGTCATTTACAAGTAATCACATAGTAATCCCCTTACACTTTAGTAATGCCTTACCCTTTCCCAGAGAGCTTCCACTTTCATTATCTCATTTGATCCTTATAAATGCTCTGAGAGGGAGGCAGAATTACTGCCTTAATCTCTAATATTCTGGTGCAGAAACTGAGGTGTAGGGAGTTAAATAGTTAGCCAGAGGTACCCCAGTTACTATGGATCAGCATTGGAACTGGAAAGTCAAGTCATTATATTACTTTTCTTACTATGTCTCATAGTCTTGTTTTGAACTTGGGAATATACTTGACCTCTCAGAGCCTCTGTGTGTCTGTCGGCCTGTTTGGTGTGTCATGATTCCTCACGGTAACTGTGAGTGGGGATTAAATGTGACTATTTGGGAAAGCAGTTAATGCGTGGCGAGGCATTCAGTGAATGTGAGGCAGCACATTATTAGTTCCTTTACATGATCCTTGAATTCAATTCTGGATCGAGATCCGGAGTGTTGCTCGAGATTGTTGGGTTCTGAGGCTGCCACTCCTGTGATGGACAAACTGAGCTTTCCACCTTGTGTTGCTTTTCGAAGAATTGTGTTGATAAGACCTTCTTTTACTACAGGGCTCTTCTCAAACTCAAAGCTTTTTTGAAACAGCATGGTTTACTGGGGACAGTTTTGAACCTGCAGGACTGGATTCCCACTCTGAAGAATGGGATCTGTATCCCTGAGTCTCATCTACAAAGTGAAGGGCAGGGGTGGGGGCTGGGGCAAGGGCAGCTCTTTAGTTTTCCTTGAAGGCTGTTCTTCCTAGTTTATCATTGAACTAGGTCTGGTATTGCAGAAGTGTAACTCCAGCCACCGTGGAGGCTGCAACAGAAAGATCTCAAGTTCAGTGTTGCCTGGGCTACAAAGTAACACCCTGCTTCAAAATATAAAGTAAAAGGAGGGCTGGAGAAGTAGCTCAGTGGTATAGCACTTGCCTAGCATGCCCAAGATCCTTGATTTAATTCCCCACACCATGTACATCCTAAAAAATATCCATCCAGCCGGATTTAATAGGGTAGTTCTGGTGGTGTACACTCTAGCAGTACATAAGCAGAATGGTTGCTTAGTGGTCACACATTGGAAAACTCCCAAAAGAATGGATAATGCATTTTGAGTTGGCAACAGATGCACAAGTATGATGTGGTCAGGAGAACAGCAGGAGTGATTGTGGACTGAGGTCTGGGATAGCTTTATTTCTGTATACACAGTCACCTACAGGAATTCCAAAGCAATGAGACAAGCATTGGTTGACATATGGTCAGTCCTAAGAGGCGGCATGAGGAGCAGGAGGTTGAAGGCCAGGGAGCCAGAGTTTGGTTCCATATAAGGAAACACTTTCCCGTAGAAAGATGGAATTAGCAGCTGTAGGAGATCATGATCACTACCTCATGAGAACCCCAGTGATGCTGTGGAGGCCTGGGGGTGGGGATACATGAATAGTCAGTCCCTGGGCCAGAGGGGCTCAGTGGTTCAGAAGAAAACAGTACACCACATATGAAGAAAATGAAGGGTCCTTGTGTGGATGTGGAGATTGAAGTCTAAGTGTTTCCAAAGTGGGGAGTTGGTGAACGATCATCTTTCAATTCGGGTGATTTGAAAGCTACCCTGTGACTCACCCCTTGGACTTGTGTTTTTGTTCCTCCCAGCAGATCCCTAGGTAATACTTTAGATGGAATGTCTCATTTCTCTGCTAAATGCCTCTGTCACATACTAGAAGGAATTCTGTGCTCCTTACAGAATGAAGACTGTCCTTTTCCTCTCTGCTCAGCTACCTCCTAGACCCCTGGGAGGCTGCAGAGCTGGGAACTGTCTGTGCACTGAGGTCTGGTTCTGGAATGTGGTAGAAGGTTTTTTGGATCTTGTTGTCTTATTTTCATGGTTCCTTATGTTTGTGTTTATTTATTTTGAAATGTCATAAGTACTATTTGTTTGTTGTGTACCTGCTAAAATATAATGACCTTATCAAAATAAGTGTGGAATGTCTGTTTGGTTAGAGTATGGTCTTAAATAATTTTGGGCTACCTGCCTAATTTGTGGATGAGAAAATGTAAGTCATAGGAGAAGAACTGACTTGAACAACATTGTACGATCATGAGTGATTGGTTGTGGCTGAGGACTGAGGTCTCTTGGCTCCTGACCACGTGTTGTTTGTAACTTGAAGACTCCCCTGGATGAGAACCAGTAACCCAATGATACAGGTCCAAGAGCTAGTAAGTGGATTACCATTCTGAACAAGGGCTCTTCGGACCTCAGAAAGCCTTCACAACCAACAGTAGGACAATATCACACCAAGTTGTACAGCCACCTGGAAGTCAACATGTGGTAGTTACCTTCCCTTACCTGAGAAGCCCCATGTTGCCACACACCTCCTTTCCTTCACATCTCATCTCTCTCTTTTCCCCATTCTAATTCAGTCTGGAGCCTTTTAATTTATTTAATTTTTTATTTATTATTTGCAAGCAGACAGAAAAAGAGAGAGAGAGTGAGAAAAGGCACTGCAGGATCTCTTGCCACCGCAAATGATTTCCAGATGCATGCACCACTTTGTGTATCTGGCTTTATATGGGTACTAGGAAGTCAGACCTGGGCTGGCAGGTTTTGTGAGCAAGCACTTTAACCTCGGAGCCATCTCTCCAGCCCTGGAGTTATTTTAGAGCACATTCACTTCTGGTTGGCATCATCAGTCCAACTTAGTCATCACACTTCACATTACTTCAGGGTCAGAATTACTTTTAAAAATTATATGGAGCAATTTCTTTCCCCTCACCTAACAACCGTATTCTGCCAATAGTCTGGTTTGAGCCTGCATCTTCCAGCCTGATGTCTGATGCATGAAGAATTCATTCTGGGCTGGAGAGATGGCTCGGGGGTTAAGGCACTTGCCTTGGAAGCCTAAGGACCCAGGTTCAATTCCCCAGGACCCATGTAAGCCAGATGCACAAGGTGGTACATGCATAAGGAATTCATTTGCAGTGGCCAGAGGTCCTGCTCATTTTCTCTATCTCACCATCTTTCTCTCTCTCTCAAATAAATAAATAATAATAATAAATTAAAAGAATTCATGCAAAACCAACTTTTTAAAGGGACCCTTCCTTGGCCTGAAGGAATCTGGGAGAGTTGTTATAGGATCTGTCTACCATAGAGTAGATTTTTGTCAATTGGCACAGACCCACCACTCAAAATACCACCTCTTTCCCAAATTAATAAACTTAGTTATGTTGTGTTATTATTTTTTAATAAAAAGTGTATTATGTAGGCTACTGATAGGTTCCTTTTTTCCAGTGAATTTAAAAAGTCACTGTATATATTCGTTGTACATAGTACTGCATTATATTAGGACACTGTCTTAAGTATGGATTTTATCCTGTTGTATATTTGTATTGTATATCCATTGAACACATTCCTCCACATACCCCCTTCTCCTTTCTTACTTCTCTCCCTCCCATTAGTCCCCTTAGTTCTGCTTCCACTTTCATGTCATACATACATATATGATTTCATGCTTTGTATTAAATATAGAAGCCACAAATGAAGGGAAATGTGTGGTATCTATGAGACTGGATGGCTTCACTCACTTGATATGACATCTTCAGGTACACCCATTTTCCTGAAAATGATGCAACTTCTTTCTTTCTGTCTGAAAAAAATAATCATTGTGCATATTTACCTCATTTTCTTTATCCATTCCTCTATTGTTGAGACATCAAGGTTGGTTCCATAGTTTAGCTCATTTCATTAGTGTTGCAGTAAACATTGATATGCAAGTAGCTCTGTGATATGTTGACGAAGTCTTTTGGGTAAATACCCAGGAGTGGTATAGCTGGGTTATATAGTAGATCTATTTTTAGTTTAGTTTTTTTTTTTTTTTTTTTTTTTTTGTGAACTCCTCATAATGATTTCATAGTGGCTGGATGAGTTTACATTCCCAGCAGTAGTGTGTAAGGGTGCTATTGTCCACATCCTCCCCAGCATATGTATTTTTTTTTCCCCTTTAATGGTTGCCATTCTGACTGGGATAAATGAAAGTCATACTGTAGTTTTAATTTGTATTTCTCTAATGGCTTATGAGGTTGAACACTTTTTCACATGTTTATTGGCTATTTGTATTTCTTCTTTTGAGAACTGTCTGTGCACTTCATTTTCCCATCTATTGACTGGGTTGTTTGGTTTCTGGTTCTGTGTTTTGAGTTCTTTCCTTTGTCACATATATAGGTGGCAAAGATTTTCTCCCATTCTGTAGGCTGTTTCTTCCTGGTGTGGCATTTTGGAAAGTTTTCCAACCAACCACATCGTTGGCTGGGTGAGGGAGGCTTTCCCTAGAACAATATAAGGGTACATAGATTCCACTTCTGTGGAGGTTAATGATTGACTTCAAGTGAGGAGTTCTGTCTTATATGGGGCATGTTCTTCAAGTGCCAGAGGAGAGAAGGGTAATTTTTCTGACATCCTCCAGCCTGCTTCTCCATATTTGGAAATGTTTACCCACCACACTGATCTATTGGAAGAGAAGGAGGTGACTCAGGGTTTGGGAGAAGCAGGATTTGAATTCTTATTTCCAGAAACCAAGTCAACCCCTCCCCCGCCCCCTGCCCTTCCTCCTCCATGGCTCTGCCCCTTGTTCTGGAAGTTGAGGAGAGAATGTCTCAGTTCTATTCCCCTTGGGTTTTTCGGACCACTTCCTTGCTGTGCTCTGTCCTTGGTCTGGGCTTGTGAGAGGGAGTGAGGGAGCGCGAAGTCCAGCTGTCTGTGGGGGTGACTGCCTTGCGTGAGTACATCATTATTGCCCGAGCAATAACATTTCTGCCTGCAGACCCGAGGCGTTTGCATGCACAGTGATGGTGATGGGAGATCTTGCTGGGAATGCTAACTGCTTTAATTTGGGGTGTGGGCAGCTGTTTTTCATGGGAGCACTTGTCACAGAGAAATTTAGAAATGGGGTCTGGCTGAGGAAAAATTCTGTTTGTCCTTAAAAATTACTAGACAGATAGTGCCTCCCACCTGTGGCCTAGTTTGAGCTAGGTAGAAAAATAATTTGGGAGTGGTGTCGCTTGCCATAGGTAAGGCACCAAACTAAACAGGATGTGTTTAGGAACGTGCGTGCGTGCGTGTGTGTGTGTGTGTGTGTGTGTGTGTGTGTGTGTGTGTGTGTGTGTAGGGGGTGGTAGTTAATTTACAAAGCAGAGTCATGGTTGAACTTAAGAAGATGTCGCAGGCTAGTGTACAGTGTTCTGATAACATGCATGGTCTGTACACATTGCATGTGCCACCTTGTATAGATTCCCTTGGTGTTGGAAGGAGTCAGAGATTATTGACTAGGTTCATCTGTTGTATTTAACAGCTTAATAAGGAATGGGAGGCCTCGGGAATGTGGCTGGCTTGCTTGCTGTGAAGCCTCATGGCGGACTGGGTAGATTAGAACCAAGACATTCATCTTGTAGTACATTTATACTGCTTCCCAGGCATGGTGAGGAGGATGCCCACTTTGCAGAAGAGGAAATTGGGAGATGCTGTGGAGTTGTCCCCATCTTTATTGAAATGGTTGTAGGAAATGGAGGACTAGAATCTACATCTCCCAGCTTAAACTCCTCTCTAACATGGAACATGGGCTCAGATGCCTGGCTTTGTTGTATTTAATTTGTTTACTTTTTTTTGCGGGGGGGGGGGGTTCTATTTTTCTCCTTTTGTTGATTTCTACTTAGCCCTTTCTTATTTTGATTGCATGAATGCTATTTAAATGTGACCCTCTGATTTCTTTTGTTGCCTATACCTTTGTCTTTCTTCAAGGGGCGCCACAGCTTATCTAGAAGGCAATTGTATAGTATAGTCCTTTATTTCCGAGGCAGTGAACACTATGCACGGGCCTTGAAAGAAGCTGGCCAGGGCTTTCCATGTGAGTCTCTGCCACTGTTTGTGAAGCTGTGAGAATTCTAGAGAATTATTTTCACTCACAGGTGAGCCCTGATTTTGACTACATCTTAAACATACACAGGTGCTCCCCGTCTCTGACACACAAACACTGTTTTAACCTTCTTGATTATGAATAAGGGAGGGTGGGGACCAAGAGGGAGCCACCGCATTGTTTCCCAAGATTTTCCATAGCTGTGTTCAATGGCTCTGTGTGGTCAGCTCAGTTTCTGATCAACTTGGGATAGCCTTTCTCCAATAATGGCAGGCAAGGAGATAGAGCTGTGCAGGGTGAGGCACTGTGGATAGAGGTCACGGAGCAGAGGAAGTGCTCTGACCTCTCCATCTGTTCTGCTCATGTTGAGAGGAGAAGGTCTCTAAGCTTCAGGGAAGCAACTGGAAGCAAGGAACTTTCAGGGGACACATAATCTGTCTCCTGAGGCCCTGCTTTTGAGGTGGGAGGAGACTGCCCAGAGAATGGAGGCGTGGGGTGTTTGCTTGCTGTGGTTCTGAGGTGCTGGCATTTGGGGCTGGCCATGTTGATATGAGTCCGAATGCTGTTACCAGGGACAAGTGACACGAACTGATTACTTCCTGGGTGCTGTGATTTGAAATTATTGAGCCACCATTACACCTGCCTGAGAGTGGGTACCAATTATTTTTCATGATGAAATACTCTACGTAACATTTAACATTCACTATTTTTAAGTGCAGAGTTTGGTAGAGTTAAACACATTCACGCTGCCTGTGTAATTGGATCTCTTCTTCCTGAGAACCGAGAACTATTTTTCCGTCCCTCAGCCCTTGGCAGCCAGCATTTACTTTGTGTCTCTGAGAATAACTCCATGCAAGTATGTAGGTGTGTGTGTGTGTGTGTGTGTGTATACACACACAAAACACAAGGCTGTCTCAGTGACAGGCTTCATTTGCTAAGCACGATGTTCTCTGTGTTCATTTGTGTTAGAGCAGGGGCAGCATGTCTCCTTTAAGACATGTGTGCATAGAGTGCATTTCCTCGATGTGTTACGGGTACGTACCCTAGTTTATCTGCACTTTAGAGAAGAATAATCCCAAATATGAGTTGCCCAGTGTCGTGCAGTCACAGGTGTTGGCCTTGAACCCAAGCACTCTTGACTTCAGCATGCATGCGATCAGGAGAAGCTGACACTGGGTTCTCACTGGGAAAATTATGTCACAACAGGCTACTGCTCAGCTGGATAGTGACACTTCTTCACACCTTGCTGTGACATTTCAGTAAACCAAGTGTTCCTGAGGGCCACACACAGCTTTTTTTTTTTTTTTATTGGTGTCTGGGAATATCATTCTAAGTAAGCCTTCACCCGGAGGCTGATGGAGAAGCATCCGTGAGGGTAATCCTGGTATAGTGAGCCCCACTGAAGCGCTGATTTGGGGTGTCATGCTCTGTAAGTAAGCCCTAACTCCAGACTGAGGGAGGGGTATCTGTGGGGGTAACCCCACTATCGTGAGCCCCACTGAAGTGTTGCTCTGTGACCTCCATACTCCTGCACAGGGACAAGACGTTCCTGGAAGCAGCCACAGGGAGTTGTCATTCCTGGTGGGATGAGACTTTTCGGTCAAGTGGCTGCTCTGTAAGCAGGCTCTCTTCTGAGGCTGAGGGAGATGTATCCTAGCAGTAATCCTGACACAGGAAGTCCTAGCAAAGTGGCTGCTTTGAGAACTCCACCTTCCTATTAATAATCCCTGTCTGTGCTCTCTAAATGACCCCCAATAATCTCATTGGTTCACCAAAGTGGTATTGGTATAATTGTTCTGCAGTCTGCCGTGAGTCTTGCTTGGGGCACAGATAGGGGTTTACCCCCTCAGGGGGAAAAGATTCCCACATCCATGACCAGGACTGAACTTCAGCTCACAGTCCTCCTAAGCCTCAGTGTTCCACTGTAGCGGTTCCATGTGTGTGCTGCCAGCCAGCACGGCCATTGTTTTGTGATCCATACGGAGTGTTTCGCTTCTGCACGTCTCTGGAGTAGGGAATAGAGGCAGTGATGGGATTTTTCTGACACTGCTCCTTGTTTGGTTTTGGTTTGGTAAATGGTGGCTCTTTGCTGAGACTCCATGCTGGCTTGAAAGATGACAGTGAACACTGGTCTGTGCTGAGCCCTCCGTTAACCAGTCCCTGTGGCTTGTCTGCCATCTCCTTACTTGCGTAATGTAGGTGGCTCTTAGCCCCACTTTACCTGTTGGGAACATCAATGCTTTGAGAAGCAAGAGAACCTGCCTTAGACCCCAGTCGTCTGTGAAAGCAGGTTTCATGATCTGGGTCTGACTGACTGTGAGGTTAGCTTTGAGTTCCTGCTCCTATGCTTGGTAGAGTGAAGAATTACGTACAGAAAACAGTGAACCTTCAGAGAGCTTGCATTCTAACAAGGGTGTATCTGGGAGGAGTTAAGACATGGCAGTGAGAGGGTTAGATCAGAAGGTGGGGGGGGGAGGTGCTGAGTGTTGGAGAGGGTGTGCAAAGGACGTTTTAAGCTGAGATCTGAGTGACAAGGGCCAGCCATGCTAACCTCTGGGGGAAGGGAAGCTCAGGCAGAGGCCAGCCAGTGCCAAGTACGATGAGTATGTGTGGAACACAAGGCAGGTGTGGCTGCTAAGAGGAGAAGCAGAAGGTCAGAGCCAGCGGGGACTAATAATTGTTAAAGTTGCGGGGAGCTTGCTTAAGCCTGGAGTTCAGGTGGGCTGGGAAGTCTCTAACTTTCTTGTACAGGTAGCCTCTGGCTGCCATGGGAAAGTCCTTTGTAAGACAAGAGCCACCCACCGTAGAAGCACAGAGCTAGGAGACTTTTGCCACGATCCAGGTGCGAGGGAGGGAGTGTTACCTTTGAGCAGCGCTGTACAATGGGCTGGTGAGCCGTGGAGGGACCGCTTTGGAGGGACTGTCAATAGGATATCAAGTATAACGTCTTTCAGAGAAGTACGAAGCTACGCGGACTCCGGAGGGGAGATGAAGAAATGCGTAGTGGTGGTTGTGGAGAGAAGCAACTAGAATTCCAGACATAGGAATATGTCTTCTCTCTATTTGAGATCCTAACCTTGAGATGGGGCCCAGGAGCCTAGGGCAACGACTTCCGGTTTCTGACTTCCTGGCTCAGAGTTGTGAGAATATGCCTGTTTCCTTTGCTGTCTCTGGGTATTTTTATAAAGCATTCTTTCCCACCAAAGACCAAGAATTTTCTAAGTGATGTTGACTTTATGGGCCATATTTAACATATTTTCTTTGTGCGGTGCTGGGGATTGAACCCAGGACCATGCAAATGCTCTAGCCAGGAGCTGTATCTCCACTCTTTTTCTGATGTGACCTGTGGCTATATAGACCTGCTTCCTTTCCCTGGAGAGGGGTCTTTCACTTCTACTGTCAAATGAGTCTGGAAGGCTCATTGTGAGCTCAGAGAAGCTGTGGCTTGTTGTGACTGTGGTAGGGCAGGCATCTCCCTGTCTTCTCATCTGGATTTAGCTTGCTATTATCTACTTATCTCTGTACTCCTTTGTTTTTTGGTTTTTGAGGTAGGGTCTCGCTCTAGCCCAGGCTGACCTGGGATTCATTGTGTGGTCTTAGTATGGCAATCCTCTTACCTCTGTTTCCTGAGTGTTGGGATTAAAGGTGTGTGCTACTGTGCCCAGCCCCTGTACTTCTAATTGGCTGGGCTTTCTATAAAACATTTCATTTTTCTTTTATCAATAGAGAAATAGTCTTAGAGAAGTTAGACAATTTAGTGAAGTATTAAAATAAGATAGTGGCTAAGTCAGGTGGAAAAATCTGACTAAATCACCAGTCTCCAGCCAGCCGACCACATTGATGTGCATGGGGACTGACACCTCTGCGTGTCCCTTGGAATCTTGTACTACAATTGGCTTGAGCCTGGAGACCCTCAGAGTGCATAGATGAAATCAGATAAGAAGCATTCACGAGCCTTCTTTATATAGTCATCTTGAAAGAGTTTTCACTCTAAAGTTACCAGGTTTTCTAAAAAAGAAGAAAAATAGTTTAGTACCATCTCTTTAAAACAGTGCTTTGTTTTTGCCCACTTATGTCTTTTAAAATTTCTTTCATATTACTCATTCAGTCAACAAACATTTATTGAGTTCTTACTGTATGCTAGGCATTGTGCTAGGTGCCGGGGATTGATTCAAAGATAATTTGGAGGCGTATGGAAGGGGAGTGGATAATTACAGCACAGTGAGATAAGTGCTATAATAGAGGGATATATAAAGAGCTAGAAATAGCACTATGAATAACATCTCTGAACAAATTGCCTTCTTTTTTTCCTTTTGGATTATTCCCTTACGTATATTGCCCAAAGTGGGATTACTGGGTCATTTAAAAGATGAAAACAATTTGGCACAAAAAGATGTAATGACTTGCCTGGGGAACACAGCTCAATTTTCAGCAGGAGGAAAAAAAAATGTTGACAACTCCAGATATAGACCACTTGTCCAGGAGGACTGGGCAGTTTCTGTACTACCCCGTCAACATGGTGGTTTCAGGAGGAGGAGGAGGAAGAGTGCCTGTTCTAAACTTGCCAGCTCCCATGTACAAACACATGCCTCACACTCAGTCCCACAGGTTCATTGCTCTCACTGCAGCCTAGCTCCACAAGTAGTATTGCTTCCATTTTACCAACCACATCTAGTCACTTGCTCAAGATCCTGTAGTCAAGTATAAAAGCCCACAAGTGGGGTACACTTTCTTTGATTTGTAACCCTATATCTGTCTCCATGCTGTGTTTATCGATGGTGGGTATTTGGCTCCAAGTGAGGTCTGACTGAAGGTCAGACTCCGGGAAATCTGTGAAGACTTTCGTATGTGTGAAGTCCAAACCAGGGAAACAGCATCCCTCTGTACATTGACACAAGAGCACCTGGGAGCTCATGGTTCCATTTCCTGGTCCAGGTCTTAAAAAGGTTATTTGCTTGCCCCCAGGCTTGGAGCACAGAATCCCAATGAAAGCTCAAACTTTGCCACAGCTGTGCTTTGAAAAGCAATATTTTTCCTAGTATTTAGCACCTTTAACCAAAGATTCCTGCTCCTTGTATCCAGGGCCTCTCATAGCCAACAGGTGTCCACCATGAGCTTCCTTGATGCCCCTACTCACTTGTCCCTCAGTCATTTCCTGTGCTGCTCCCTACTCTGCCGTGTCTGCTCACCTCCACGCTGCTCCTTTCAACTGAGATGATGTCATCAATCTCCATCTGTAGAACCGCTCCTCTCCTGAAGGGGTTAATCCCAGTCAGCATACACTGCTGCTTTCTCCCATGTACTAGAAGAGGTCTCTGTGTGCTAACACACACCAGTTAGCTGTGAGATGGTAGCATTTCAGACTTGAGTACTTACCAGCATGGCCTCTTGATTTGGGTCCTTGCTGTGTTCCTTCCTAGCTGCCTGGTAAGTTACATGGGTTTGTTTGTTTTTCCACTAAGTGGGTCTAAGTCATCAGCCCGTGCCAGTGTGTTATGAGGGTTTGCCCTGTGATCTGTTTGTCATCTTAGGCCCCTGCCTCCTCTACATTTGTTGTGTTTCCTTCTAGATGGGGAATACTCTTAAGGGCAGAAGAGGGTATGGTGGTTTGAATTAGGTGTCCCCCATAGACTCGTGTGTTCTGAACCCTTGATCCCTAGCTGATGACAATTTGGGGGGTGGAGACTTTCCTGCAAAGGTGTGCCACTGGGGGGTTGGACCTTGAGGCTTATTATCCCCATTTGCCAGTGTCTGCTCACTCCCACACAGCAGTGTTTCTCCTGCTATGGCAGAAGTGATGTCCAGCCCCCGCTCATCCACCTTTTCCCCTGCCATCCTGAAGCTTTTCCAGATTGTAAGCCAGGTAAACAGCTATCCTCCCATAGAAGCTTTTGGTCAGGTGCTTTGTGCTAGTAGCATGAAGAGAACTGCAACAGAGGGTCTCTCATTTTCCTGTTGCCATAGACATAGGGAACTGCTGCCAGGGCTCCTTGAAAGCAAAGACCCATTCTGTACAGCTGGTGACATCAGGCGAGTCATCATTGAAGGTTCTCATGTTGTGCCAGGGAGGCCAGGAAGGAGCTGTGTACTGTGGAAGTCTCAGCACACACATGAGTTGCACAGGGCATGCTTCTTGAGAGACAGGAGAAAATCGGAGCCTGTTCTCAACCTGTAGGAGCTGGGTAGTGCTGGCAGGCTGTGTTAGTGGACTGGTGGTCCTGCTTCGGACACAAGACTTGCTTCATTTCCTGAGATGTTCGTGTTGTCTGTCATAGAGGAGAGGGACACGGAGCTGTGAGCTAGGGTCATCTCTTGAGAGTCACCTTCACCTGAGACGCTTTCTCTCCCTTACACGTTCCTTGCTGTGATGGGAGGCTGACCATGGAAGCGATTCATTTTTTGGTAGTGATTGCTCAGCCATTTCGATTTCATTTTGGATCAGTTCCCACAATGTGCCATAAGAGTCTGCCAATGCAAGCACTTCAGCCAAAGTCCTTTTTGTTCCTCTTTACCACTGCATCCCACTATGTCCCTGATTCAGTCCTGTACCACTGGCCACACCAGATCAGTCACTTCTTTGAAATTCTCTTGGGTGTTTAGACTTAGAAGCCACATGTCACTTGCAGAGAGCTTCCAGACCATCAGGAGGACAGTGCGTGGATGCATGCTTGCAGTCTTTTTACCCTGTCTTGTGTGGTTCAGGCAAATACCTTTAACCACTGAGGCACCTCCCCAGTCCATCTTGTGTGGTCCATCTCCTCTACAGCCAGCCTCTGAGTTCTTGTGAACTTTAGACAGGGGAAACACAGCACCTACACTTGCCTGGTGGTTCACTCCTTACCTTATCACAGATGGGAGGTGCTCGTGAATATCTGTTTTGTTACATTTCCTGTAGGCAGTAGTGCATATCATGTCAGCTAAGTTATGCCAGAGGGATTTCAGAAGTTAAATCAGGCTTTATTTGATCAAGAGCCCAGTCATTGGAATTCCTTTTTGGATTTGGATGATAGTAGCTCAAGACTAACATTTCTCAGGCCTGTTTTCCTGACACTTAGAGTTGTTTCCTTAACATCAGGTCTCTGAGCTTGTTCTTTTACTTAAGAATTTAACAAGGTGGAATTCACGACAGATTTACATGCTTCTAATATGAACTTTTTATTTTTGAAAATGAAACCATTATTTTTATCCCAAAACTCTTTGAAGCATGAAAATGGCAGTTTTAAAAAATTATTATTATTTTTAGGTACATTTCTGCCCCGAGGAGAATTCTGTTTGTAACCGTAATTAATAAAATTCACACTGTGGAGGTTGATTTTGAAGATTTTCTTTCTAATCCTGGTTTATTAGCCCCCAAGCCTTCTGCAGGTACTGACATTCTCAGCCTCCGTTCCTTCCTTCCGTGTACAACTGGAACTTTTTTCCATAGGGTTGATGGAAAATTAAGATATTGGACATGGGGCTGGGGGAATGACTCGGCAGGTAAGAGTGCTTGATATACAGCATGGGGGTCTGAGAGGGCCACAGACTGTATGGGTCCGGTTCCCCAGCACCCATATAAAATACTGGGTGTGACCACACCTGGCTGTAACCCTCCTCCTGCAGGATGGTGGAGATCGGGAAATTGCTAGTTTCACTGACTGGAAATGGCAGCTCTGGGTTGAGTGAGAGCTGCGTTAAGGGAACATGCAGATGAGTGCAAAAGAGGAGGATGCCCAATGTTCTCCCCTGGCCTCGCTCTGCATGTGCATATGCGATGTGTGCATTTGTACAAACATGGTGCAATTGTCACACACGTTACATTGCATGCCCTTATCATAACACTCTACACACACACACACCCAAAAATGAAAACAAATATTTTGCATATGCAGCAGAAATTTCTTGATGTGGGATTCAACAGTTGGACTTTGAGGGCTGGTGAGATAGCGCAGTGATTAAAGATGGCTGCTTGTAAGACTGCTGACTAGAGTTCTAGCATCCACGTTAATTCCAGACAAAAAGTGACCCATACATCTGTGATCCCATGTGCCTGTGGTGTTGGGAGGCAGAGCAGGGGCGGGGCAGTAACACTAGCAGATGAAGTGGCAAGTAAAACAAAAGACAAAAACAACTATAAGGGAGACCTTGACTCAGAGTGGAAGGGGAGGACAAATACTCCAATGTTTTCCTCAGACCTCCACAAGTACACCCCCAATCCGCACATACATAAAGATACATACACATAATTAAAGTAACTGAACACAGACCTTTTAAATAGCATTTTCAAAAAGCTTGCATTTGAAAGAAAAGTTCATCTGTAAGTTTCCATGTATTTTATTTCTCTTTATTTTATGAGAGAGAGAGAAGACAGAGAGAGAAAGATAGGGAGAGAGACTAGGAGGAGGGTGGGAGGGAGGCTGATAAAGAGAATGGGCATGCCAGGGCCTCTAGTCACTGCAAACGAACTAAAGACACATGCACCACCTTATGCATCTGGCTTTATTTGGGTACTAGGGAATTGAACCTGGGTTCTTTGGCTTTATTGGCAAGCGCCTTAACTGCTAAGTCATCTCTCTAGCCCCATATATTTTATTTCTTGAATGATAATATAAATATAAAAGCTTTCTGGGAATGTACAATATCTAACATACTTAAAGAACATCAGTGGCTCAGTTTTTGTTCAAATAAATTAGAACCACACAACCATAATCTTTGAGAAATTCCAGAAACCTTGGAAGGAGGTGAATGTGCATTAATGTATATTGTAAACAGTCTCTGTATGATACATGCTGGGTACAGAACTCCAGCAAATGATTGTCTACACCCTGATGGGTAGGTGATATTAGTTCTGTTCTGCAGACAGGGAAGCTTGAGCTCAGAGGTTAAAACCATTTGCACAAGTGTAATATCAAAGCCTTGAACTTCACATTGCTGTCATGATGGCTTCTAGAAACCCATTACATTTACAGATGTGACAAAGGTTGCCTTTGTTGACCTTGTCCTCCTCCACCAGGGGCAGCTGCTGTTTCAGAGCCAGATAAAGCTGTGGAAATATAATTTCCATGTCCCCTAACTTCTTTAATGAACCTAGGAGAGTGCCTCACTTTTCTTGCCAAGAAGGTGTTTGTGCCTTTGTACTCATTCGGAAGCCTTTACCTCTTTTCTTACCCTTTGCCCAGTTCCATTTGAGAAGTTAGAGTTTATTTAATTAGGCTTATTATTTTGAGGCAGGGTATTGCTCTATCCAAGCTCACCTGGATCTCACTCTATAGCTCAGGTTGGCCTTGAACTTGAGGCAATCTTCCTACCTGAGCCCAAGTGCTGGGATTATAGGCATAAGACATTATGTCTCACTAGGAACATATTTAAAGTAGGATCTATATTTTTATTCATTTAAAAAAATAATTATTTGAGAGAGGGGCAGATAGAATGGGTACGCCAGGGCCTGTAGCCACTGCAAAAGAACTGCAGAGAAATGGGCCACCTTATACATCTGGCTTTATGTGGGTATTGGGGAATCAAACCAGGGTCCTTAGGTTTTTGCAATCAAGCACCTTAACTGCTGAGCCATCTCTCCAACCCTATATTTTCTTTTAAAAATTACAAATCATATCCATTGATTATCTCCTACCATCTTTTGCTACTTACAGACACCATGTGAAAGAGGTGACAGTGGGTTAGAGGATTAGCAGCTGTAGGTTATAGCTTGAATATATCAATGAGCAGGGAGAGGATTTTAGGCCAACCTCTCCTTTCGTTCTAGGGACTTCAGTGTCTTCATCTGTAATGAGTGTGGGCACTTCACAGGGTCATTTCTAAGATGTAAAAATTCCAAACCTTTTGTGGTGTCCAAACCTTCAATTCTTGCTGAGCTGTTTATTCCTGCAGCTGTTTCTCTGATACTTTTCAATCTTTAGATTTAATCTATTCAACAGTATGTAATTTTTTAAAGGGAAGCTCTTATAGATGCTTCTGAAATACAAGGGTGGGGGGGATAAATGGATGTTAAAAAATAGAAAACAACCAATTAAATAGTATATAGCATGTAATTCTCCTTGGAAACTTACTGCGAAATTGAGGAGCACTTTAACAACTGGTAATTTAAATTGCATTTGAACTCTGCTAATGGTTTGTTTGCATGGGAACTTCAATCATCTCACAGTGGTTCTTTAGTAAGGCTGCTTGTTCCCTTTATGGAAAAGGAGAACAAAATTATTAAAAGAGATGTTGACTATGGAAAAGGGAGGCCATGCGCATGGTGCATGGAGAGAGGCTGGAGGGTGTGTGAATGCCTCTCCCAGGGCCAAGGGTGGAGAGCTGTGCCTTTCAGAGCCACTTAGAAACCTGGGACGTCAACTGCTCTTGGCTGCTGTTTGGAAGCTGTTTTGATTTTTTTTTTCCCTCTCTCTTCCGGCCTGAAGGAACTTTAGTTTTATGGGGCTTTGAGTGCAGGGTTGTGTTCTTGTTTCTCATGAGATTGCACTGTCCACAGTTCTAAAGTTGGCCTCCTCACAATCCACTCCTCAGCAAAATTGAAATTGTGCCTTTCAGTGGAAATGACATGGAGAATTCTGTGTTCTTGAAGACGACTAGCTCTCAGGAAACATATTACTTTACTGGGTCCATTTTGATTCAAGTCTGTGTAACAGTTTTTGCTTGAACAAGACACCCAACAAGAAGCAGCTGAGGGAGGGGAAGGGTTTATTTTGCTTATGGCTTCAAGGGTAAGCTTCATCTTGGCAGGAAGAGCATGGCAGAGCAGACTGCCGGGGTGTCACATCTTATCAGTTGGGAGGAAGCAGCTAGTGAGCTAGCCAGGCATCACATCTCCACAGCAGCAGGAAGAAGTGGTCATAACCACACACTGGGCTGGACTAGGACACCATAAAGTCTGTCCCCAATGACACAGTGGCAGCAAGGCTCTATCTACCTCCCCCAGCTGGGGGCAAAGCAGGAAGCTTAATTCACAAATACTTGGGGTTATGGGAAACATTTTAGCTGCATACCATCAAAATTCATATTCTTGTTTCTTCTTGCTGTTGGGCCACTCTTGGAAAGCTTTAGTACTGTTTTGTTCCAACCTGATGGTATGACCAGGGCAGGTGTCTGTACCCTGAGAACTCTGTTAACATGGACAGTAACTTCATACAGTCAGTCAAGCCCTGCCTGCCTCTAATGGTGGGTTTCCAGGATGGTCACTTCTCTACCCTGGTGCCTCGGTTCTCTTCCTGTTGAGAAAGAGTTGAAGGTGAGTCATTTTGAAGGTCCTTCTCAACTCTAAGCTTAGTCAGAAATTTGAAAACTGTAGAAATGTTCATGAAACAATTATGTTTAGTTTAGAATGTTTAAAATCACTACAATGAGGGGAAGATGATGGTTTTTCTAGCATGTGTTTCTCTTATATGTAGCATGCTCGAAATTTTTAATCAGCCCCCTATCCTAGAATATTTGCCATGGAAATGTATGCTGCATAATACCAAGAAAAATTCATAATTCTTAATGAAATAAACTCATACTGAGGACTTACCCAGAAGTATTGAAGTTTTCAAACTCTCCACACGTCAAACTTCTAATTTTTTAGGAAGGTCATGAAGCCCATAGTTAAAAAACTGCCTTCAAACTCATATTCCTTTTCTGCTCTGTTGTATAGTTCAAATTTGTCTATTAATACTGCTTTGTGCAGTGTATCTAGTTGATCTTAAATTTTCTTTAAGATGAAGCTTTTCCTGGGAAAGTGGAGACATGAACACTGAGGCTCCAGTGTTCTTTCCCATCCTGAGTGAAGTGAAGGTGTTGGATACTCACTGGTAATAGCCAGTCAGTCAGGCATCATCCAATTGTGGGCTAGTCGTAGCTGTCATACACTTGTAAGAACTTGTAAGTTCTGAGCTTGCTTTGACTATTGGGATTGATCAACAACCTCCCTCTCCTGTTTCCCACAGGTGGGAACATGGGCTCAGAGAGAAGCTAACTCCATTTAAAAGTGTGACAGTTTGTTCTTGTTCTTTGCACAGGCAGCTGGTTAATTCCTAGTCCAGGGCTTTTTTTTCCCCATTGTTTCGCTATGCTCTTGTTAGAGGGGGTTTTATTTTTCCTCCTTTGTGAGTCCTACACAGAAGAGATACTTCTCTGTGGATACCTATGTGCATGTTTTAATGAATTTATATCAGTGGTCATTTAAAACATCAACACTGGTAACTAGAATTAAGAACCAGAGAAGCCAAATGTCCATTATTATTATGATTATTTATGTTTTTATTTATTGAGTTGACCCAATGTAAACAGACTAGAAATAACAATGTGTGGCAGAGCAAAGGCAGGAGCAGCTTCTTAGAGGTGGCCATGTGAGGAAATTGGAGGAAAAATTGGAGTGACTATGACTTCAGATTGCCAGGGATTGTTTGGCTTCCTTCTCTTTCTCTGTCATGAAGTAAAGTGCTCTTGAACATTAAAGAGCAAAATGAAGATGTCAGGGAACAGTGACATGGGCATTTGTGAGGAAAGAAAGCAGTGCTACTGTTTTTTTGTTTACTTCTTTGCAAGGTGCTTTTTCCTTTGATCCTTTTATTTTCTCAACACCCCCTGGAGATTGGGAGGCTAAATTTGCCTTGCAAAGGGTGGGAGCCTTTGTGTTAATGGACCCTGAGGGCTCTATCTGCATATGAATCAAGTTCATCACCTGGAAAGGAAAATGGTGACCAGGCAAGGGAAGCTTGTATCTTGCAGTCCTCCAGTGTTTAGCAGGTAGAGTCAAATGTATGTAGTTCAATACTCAATGGTGTGCCATGACTGGTGGTGATCTGAGAGCAATGATTAGGGAATCTGGGCTAAGGCTTCCATTGCTTTGGTTCATGTCCAGGATCAGCCCTATGTGCGTCAAGGATTAGCATCACACAGTGTAGTTTTGCAGAACTCAATGGATGCTATAGTGATTGAGAAAAGCTAATCCATTTAAAAGCATGACAGTTTGTTCTTTATCACTGTCTTGTTTTAATCATTAAACCACTGCCTTTTCAATGAGCTGGTACTGTGTGAATTTGACTCTTCAACACTTAAAATCTCAAACGTGAACCTGAATATCCCCTCCCCCCCATAGCTTATGATTTTAGCATCTAATGGGAATAGGGAATGTTTGTTAACCACTTGTGGTGATTTGATTCAAGGGTCCCCCATAAACTTACTGTGTTCTGAATGCTAGGTCCCCAGCTGATGGCAATTTGTTAATTAAAGCCTCCTGGAGACAGTGTATTGTTGGGGACGGGCTTATGGGTCTCATAGCCAGCTTCCTCTTGCCAGTGTTTGGCACACTCTCCTGATGCTTTTGTCCATGTGATGTTGGGAAGGAGGTGATGTCTATCCATTGCTCTTGTCATCATTTTCCCTTTCCATCATGGAGCTTCCCCTCAAGTCTCTAAAGCAACATAAGCCCCCACAAGCTGCTCTTGGTCAGGTGTTTTTTTTTTGCCAGCAGTGTGAACCTGACCACAGCACCGCTTTACCTTCTGCATTTTCTCAGTGTCTAAAATAAACTCATAATGAGTATGAAGCCTTGAAGTTGGATTTAATTTCATGATGTAGTAAGAGAGATGGCCTTACCAATGACATAAGCTAAAAGAGCTCAGGCATTTTCTTTATTCTAAACTAGTTATGAGCCCACAGTAGCTTTATCTTCTGAAATTCTGATGTGGCCTTGGATGGCATTAAATGCAATGTGATATTTAGAATAAGTTGAATAGGTCTTACAGAAATAGAACATATATATGATTCTGAGGTAGAGTGAGCTTAAGGCTCAGCTTGAACAGGACTCCAGCTCTGTGGAGGGGTACCTGACACAGAACAGGCACACCGTGCATTTTTGTGGATTGAAGAGTAGGAAAGCAGTGAGTGTCCTTTTCTGTGACGAGCTGAGTCTGCCGAACAGTTAATGAGGCCGGATGGCTTGGTAGGAAGAGAGTGGAGCAGATGACTTCCCAGGGGGTAGTGTGGCTTAAGACATTTGTTGTAAGCACATAAAAATTCAGAAGATGGCAAGATGGAGTAACAGAAGGCCTGCCAAGTATTAAATGGACAACTCTAAAAACAGCAGCATCTCTCGGTCCTCATTTTTCTAATCTTAGAATTAATCCTTGTCATGCCTGCCTCTTACCTTTGTTAAGGCTTAATCTTTTGATAGATTCCAGTTTTTCTTGCTAATTTATAAAGCATCGTCCATGCATATGGTATTGCAATTGTTTGTTAAATTTATTGCTTTTGAAGCTAACATAAAGTGGACAATGGAAATGAAGTGTCCATCAGCATGCCTAGTGCATGACACTTGGGATTGGTCTGCTCTCCCTACCCCCATGACCGTCCTTCTCAAGACTGGATGAGCACAAACTTATTCTGAGCATTGGAAAGAGGCTATATCTGGGGCCTTCTTGACAGTTAAAATTGAAACAGTTTTGCATTAGTGTGACTTTTCACATTTGCTTCGGCCTGAGCAAGTAAGAGATGTGAGAAGGTAGATCCAGAAACATAGAAAACTCCGTGCTTGAGACATCCCATAAAAGCTGTCACTTAGCCTGTGTGATTCTTGCTCTGTTTGGTTAGATCATTACCCATTCTGCTCTAAGGATGCGTGGCTCAGTGGGGAGTCAGGAAGGAAATCATTTTCCTCTTTTGACATCAATACCTAATTGTTGATGGTAGCCAAGAGTTCTCAGTTTTAATATTTCCTTTTTGATCTCAAGAACAGGTACGAGTCTCCACTGGAAGCAAAACATTTGTCACTTCTGTTAAAGGTCTTGGCTTTCTAACAGTTACTTGGTCAGATGTTTCTGGGCATTTGTGGCCATCTGCTAAGCCAGGTTTTTATTTTAGTGTATTTTTATTTCCTTCATCAATGACAACTGGGACTTACTGAGTCTGAACAGAGACCTGCACGGTCTCCTGAGAGCCTGGGGAATATCATATCGTCTAGGAGGTGTATTTGCTGTTCATGAAAGTAAAAGCTTGTGGTCTCTCTCTTCATTCTTCCTCCTGATTCTGTACTCTTCTATTTCTTGTCTTCGGGTACAGTGGAGAGAGCTCTTCCCACCCTGGGAATGGTTCCAGGGATCAAGGTTGCATTGGACTCTCCTTCATTGGGTTACTGCGTGTTAGATGTCTGAAGCCTGTTGGGTTGTTGTGTGATAGAAGGTGTCTCATACTGAATGAGTAGGTGAAGGGTTTTTAGTAGATGGGGGTGAAACTTCCGAGTATGTACTTGTTTTCTTCCTGGAGGATAGTTGCCTCAGTCGTTTTTCCCCTCCAGTGCTAGAGGCCTTGCATATAACAGATGAGTGCTCTACCACTGAGCTGCATCACTAGCACACTTTAGGATACTGAGGACCCCATGGTGGATTAGACATACTGCCTGATCTTGAGAAGCTTACAGCTAGGGAAAAGATACACGGGAAAGAAAGTAAGCATATACTAGGAAGTGTATTTTTATAATACGTCTGTTAATCACACATATGTGTTAAGCCTCATGCTAGCTAATACACTGGAGATTAAGACAAGTCAGTCATTGTTTCAGATCTGTCAGAGGGATGTAGGTGAGTGGTTCTGAGTGTGGGAAATACTGGGAATGTGGTGAGGTTTTTGAAGAAGAAAAACTTTGGTCTCAGATGTAATCCAAGGTGGTTGGTAGAGTGGACCTGTGGCCATACTTGGGGTAGTCAGGTGGATCCAAGTGATACCAATATGACAAGGTAGGCAAGGAATGTCTTTTCTTCCATGGTGGTTTGAATGAAATGTCCCCCATAGGCTCACGTGTTTTGAATATTTGGTCCCCAGCTGGTGGAACTTAGTAAAGGTGGGGGCTTCTGGGAAGTAGCCTTGCTGGAGAAGGTGTCCTGCTGTGTTTGGACTTTGTGGGAATAACTATCACCCAGTCCTCGGACTACTTCCTTCCTCTTGCAGTGGAGATGGGATGCTCTCCTCTCATCACCGTGTGCCCAATAAACCCTTCCATCAGGTGCCTCTGGATGGGTATCTTGTCCAGCAAAGGGAAAGGTACGTGCTGCTCTTCCATGTGTATTTCAGTCTCCCGCTCATTTCTCACCATGACCTGCACTTGTTGCAGTGGAATTTCACCCACAGCCAAGCCTCTGTGACCAGGATGTGCCTGGTTATATGTCTCAAAGCAAGAATTTATTTTGAATTCTTGGGCACAAGAGATTCTTTCAGGAGTTTTGGTTCCGAATCTCCTAATGATCTATTTCCTCAGCCTCATGAAAAATGGAGAATTTGGTTGGAACCATAAAAATATTCTAGGACTGGGCATTTCAAACTTTGATGCTATATTATCAGTTATCTGTTTCCACAACACAAATTTTCTAGAACATTATTACCTACTCTAAAACAAATGTTTAGTATCTCAGAGACTTTGCAGGTCAGGCATTGGAGGACAGCACCTAGACAGGTGCCTTGGGGTTGCTCAGGATGTTGCAGGTGAGATGTTTCTGTCCGGCTGTCTCATCTGAAGGCCCACTTGGGAAAGATCCTCTGAGCTCACCATGTGATCATGGGCAGGATTTAGCTCCACCTAGGTTGTTGGTCAGTGGCCTTCCGTTACTTGCCACGTGGGTCTTTCCACAGGACAGCTTGTAAGACAGCTGGCTTCCCACAGAGGCCCGAGAGAAAGTCCCAAGTTGTAAGCTACAACCTCTATAACCAATCCTGGAAGTGACACACCATTCTCTTTGCTAGAAGTGCATCATTATCTCTGGCTTGCACAGAAGGGAGGAATCACACAAGAACATGAGCCCTTGGATATGCAGTTATTTGGGGCAGTTTTAGGGACAAGGTTGCATGACATATGCTAAGGTGAGAGTGGGGGGTTCTCTGAAGCTACTAAATAAACTTAGCATATGTCTACGGGCCAGTGTGACCTGGAAACTTTTTTGGGGAAGAGAATAACATCTACAAATGTTAATTTAGACATTGATATGTATAAAAGGATAGCATTCAAGATTGGCATGACATTTCAGAGGAAAGTCACAAGTTTTCAGTTCATGCCATTCTTCTCCATCCGCTTCTACATTTTTTGTTCTCCTCAGCATTCAGAGCTGCTTTGGTGGAAATGACTACAGGTTATTGCTTTAGCTCTAGATGAGACACCAGGACCCGTTGAAGGGACAGATCTGGGGCCACACAGCCTGTCATTGGGCAGTATAAAGGAGGAGTCACCACATTCCTCTGTGTTCTTTGTCCACCTTGCCACCATGTTTGTGTTGGTTCCACACAACCCCCGGCATGTTTTCAGTTCTGTTCCTAACCCCTCTCTGGTCCCAGAAACACATTAGGCAAAAATAGGTCAAAATTTGGCACCTGGTGCCTTTCATGTTGTCCCTTTCATTCCATTTCAGGGATCTGCTACTCCTGTTAGGTCATACTGTGTCCTGAAAAGTTGCATTAATGAGTAGTGCTTGGCTCAGACAGTGTGTCTCTGCAGTTATGAATAACATTTGTATTAGGAACAGAGAGCTGATACACAACATTGCTGTGAAAATGACGAGATCAGACAGAAAACTCAGCCAATACCTTCTGTCTGGGAGAAAGTTTCTTTTCTGGGGCATGCATTTCTTCTCTTTTCCAAACTAATCTTTTTATAGAGCACTCTTCAGTGGGTCATTGTATAGAATGTGTCAGAGATCCTTACATTTCATCATAATCACATCCCAAAAGTTACAATTAAAATTTTAATATATTAAATACTCTCATAGTGCCAATGAGGAAAGCACAGCTTTGGTCATTTAAAATGCCACTGTTTGGAACACTGCTCTTCTGTTCTCTGCTCTCTGGCCCCTTTGAACTCCTTCTTACTTTCTCTGTTTCACACGCACACACAGACACAGACACAGACACGTATTTATTTTTTCAATTGCATTTAGTGTTTCTTATCCATTATTTCATTTTTATTGCAAGCACATTGTAAGAAATAGGATTTAAGTTGGATGAAGGCAACACTAAAGAATTTAGAGTTGGAAGATTGCATATTAGCTGCACGTTCTTATGTAAGTCACTTAATCATTCTTAAACCTGCTCTCACATCTGAAAACCATGGCCTGTGATATGCCAACCTCACACATATATATAGTGCCTACTGAGGGTGGCACTTAGGGCACTAGTCTCCTTTTTTAAAAAAATTCAATCCTCTGACCACTTCTATTAAATTAGATTTTAAATGTATTATTTGAGAGAGAGGGAGGCAGAATGGGCATATGCCAGGGCCTCCGGCCACTGTAGACAAACTTCAGGTGCATGTACCACTTTGTGCATCTGGCTTTATGTGGGTACTGGGGAATTGAACTTGGGTCCTTAGGCTTCGCAGGCAAGTGCCTTAACCACTGAGCCATCTCTCCAACCTTCTCCTTTCTTCTTGATCACCTGTGATTGCTGGGGATCATTTGCAGTCCTCCCCATTGTCACCCTTTTGTGTGCTTTCACTTTGTCCTCTTGACTGGGTAGACTCCTGAAGCACTTGGAAATCAGTCACCCCAAATCTTATGCATTCCCAAATAACTAGAAGCCTTAACATTTACAATTTAGCTCAGTGTCTCCCAAGACATACATCCAAATAAATCATCGTAACATAATCATCTTTCCTGCAATTTGGAAATACAGTAGTTCTCAGAAAGAGATTCATAAACAGTTTTGTGAGGGAGTCATGTGGAGCATCACTACTTCAGGTAAGTGGTTTTCATGAGGAAACTACCTAGAATAGGGGACGAGCCCTGTGCCAGTGCCAGCAGCCACTTCTGTGTCTCTGGGTGGTGCTGTGTCCAGACCTGCCTGGCTCTGACCCTCCTTGGTTCCTCCTTGGGCATCCTTAGGCTGAGATTACCTCACCCTGCTTCAGTGGCATCTGGCTTGAGTTACTATCAGTTATTACAAATGATCTAATATTTTCCTTTTACATTGGTGGCCTTGGTTCATTCTGTGATTAAGCTAGTGATTTATTTACAAGGTAGGAGATGGCTGTAGCCATTCTATGATGTAATCTAAGAATGACATGAAAACCAAATAGGCTTTTACATAATGAAAGTATTCCTGTAATAGACTGTATGCCAAGAATTCCAACTCCCCTGTCAAGAATAGAAATACAATTTTTACTTTTTCCCACTTCTTTATCTTTTCCCATTTTGAGATTTAAAGTCATTAAGTTAATTTAAAAAAATCATTTAAAACTCTCAAGACACTGACCTTGTCTTCATTCTGCTGGTCCCATTGCCGCCCTTCATGGCTGTATGGCAGTCATTCCATCGTTCCTCTTGGTGGGCAGCCTTCTTCTTCATTCCTTTGCCCGTGATGTTTCTTCTCCTGGGAATCTACCACATCCCGAGGTTTCTCTGCTAAGCAGATGTACTGCAGTGGTTCCTACCAGCCAGCTCAAATGTACCTCTTGAAGCTTTTGCCCCTTGTTAGAAAACTTTAATCCAAACTTCTCATAGCTTAATTAGAATAGCATAGAATATTCAGACTATATGGGTTAGCGGAAGAAGAGTGGCTTTAGGGGACTGAGAAAGGGGTTTTGTTTTAGGTCCGCTCCTGATACTGAGGTGTGGGCGGGTCATGCCCTATCTTTGGGCTTCAGTTTTCTTCATCTGAGAAATAAGTGGCTTGAATTTCATTTCCCATGGCCAAATGTGTATTGGCAATGGCTCCATGAGTGGCTGTGTTCAGAACAATTCCCAAGGCTGTGTGCTGATTGAGCCCTGGTTATTCAGCGAGATGTGCCGTGGTTGAGGTCAGAGATAAGAGTGAAGTCATACAGGGGGTCTTCTGGCTGCATAACACTAGACAATGTGAAGTTCGCTTGTCTTTCCTTCTGGGGTGCTTTTGTTTATTGACTTTTGAGTATCTTGCCCAAGGCTACATAGCCCATTAGAGTCTGGAACCCACTTCTCGGTATAGAGATGGCTAAAACTCCATATCCTAATATTAAATGCATCCATGTAGGTTGCATGTGGAAGTTGAGAAGCTGGGACAAGGCTTAGAAGTCTTTTGATATACCAGAGTTATAAATCTCCCCAAGTTCTGTTTGTGTCTGAGGTCAAGAGATGCCTAGGTTTGGTTTTCTCTAAGTCTTCCTTGCTTCCATGGAGGTACAATAGCCACCTATTCTATTTTACGCCAAATATGGCCATTGAAGTTCAAGGTCAGAAAAGTGGGTGACACTGCCATAGTCTTACTTGAATTATCTTGCCCCATGAGTCCATAAGATCCACCAAACCTCTGTCCCCCTACTTCTTATCCCAGACCAAATCCTTGGCTTTCAGCAAAGAGACAAATGGCCAGTGTACTAGATCAGCTCAGAAGCCATCATGTGGAACAACGAGAGAAGTATGGATGGGGAGAGGGAAGAGGACAGTTTAGAATGGTTGAAGGAAACTAGAGTCCAGGGGCATGAAGAAGGAACTGGAAGGGATCAGTGTGGAGGAGAGGGGATGGAGAAGGGAGCAAAGTGTGCTCATAAGGGAACTCTAATGTGGATGGATAAACACTCTTCATTTTCCTTTGAAGGGGTTCTTTGAGGAGTGGGTGGCACTCAGTATGTGAGGATGATTTTTTTTTCTCTCGAGGTAAGGTCTCACTGTAGTCCAGGCTGACCTAGAATTCACTATGTAGTCTCAGGATGGCCTTGAACTCATGATATTCCTCCTACCTCTGCCTCCCGAGTGCTGGGATTAAAGGAGTACACCACCATACCTGGCTGGGGATGAATTTTTAATGTTAAGAGAAAAACACAACTGGAATGTTTTTTTTTTTATGGGGAGTCAAAGTGCTCCATCATAGCGGGTTTAGGTTCACACTGACACCAATATTTTGTAGGAGAATTAACAAGTTGGGCGTTTTTCCAATGCTCAACTTTAGTAATACTCTTTAAAGATGTCTTATGACCCTGTCTTAAGAGTAGAGTTTTCTGAAGACAAATTTTATGTGCATTTAAATTTCCCTTTTATGATGAATGTTTCATGGGACAGTGATTCTTTTCTCCATGAACTTGGCACCCAGAAATACTGGCATTTCTTGGGTTGTTCTTTGCCATACATAGCATTCTTGATGAAGGAAGATGAGGAAGCCGAGTGGGGCATGTGCGTTAGTACTTTTTTGAACTGAGTATTTTTTTTTTTTTTTTTGAGAAAAGTTTCTGTTCTTTTCAAGAAGTTTCTTTGGTCTTCTTCAAGCCCATCGTTAATAATTTGCTTCTCTATGCATGCAATCGAGTATTAGAAGATTACAACCAGTCGAGCACAAGATTGAGAGCTGCTCATTGAATCCTCTCCTATTCCAGAAGAGGATCACAGTGCCTGGTATAGTGGCTTGCAAATGACAATCACTGTTTTGAATGGCCGACTATGTGTTAGACACTACTGTAGACGAACCTGCTGTCAGCAGAAAAAGTGAAAAAGATAGTATCTAGATTGTGATCTAGAGAAAGTGTCTGAACATAACTGAAAGTGTACAATGAAGTAAGGAGCTGGGTATAGTTGGAGTGAAGTCTGTAGAAGTCACACATGCTAATAAAATTAGCACAATTATAAATACCGTTCAACCCACTTTGAGGGTGCTCAGGGAAAAATTACCTTTTTGTGATTTTCAGCATTCACATAAATTAAGACTTAAGATCCAAGGGGTAGTTGATGAGGAGTTGATGGGACTATAGATGTCGGCAGCTCTGAACAAGTCTAGCAGCTGAGAATTTTGGTTTTCCTTCCACCTAGAGTGGGGGCCTCTCAGTTCGGATGCTCTGTTCCCACGCAAGCACACCTGCAAGGATGCTCGGCCCGTGCAGATGGGCAATCGCATGCCTAATCACCCATTTAGGCACCCACTTATTTGTTTTACACATGCAAATATGGTTTTTTGCAGATGGATTTAATATATTTGTTGCTTCCCCATTTTATTTAAAACAAAACAAACGGCCAACCATGTCAGTGGAGGGTAACAAATAGAAACGTGAAAAGTATGGTTTTTGCTGTCTGTGTTGATTACACGGCTGAAAGGGATCCTAGGCAAATAAGTTTTTTTTTTTTTTCACTCAATTTTACTTTTGCCTTATATCACATTTTCTCAGTATCATTGTTTTTCCTTTTTAAAATTTTAAATAGGGATATCTTATTAATTTCCCTAAATACTGTTCTTAATATTCCATATTCCATGGTTTTTATTGTATGGTTTTTCACTTTCACCTCTTTTTGGTTTCTGAATTTGGGTTCCATTATCCAGGAAAGGCATTGTGGAGTCTGCAAAAGCCATGGCAGGTGATGCTTGCAACTTCCTTAGCATGGAAATAAACAAACACAAGTTAGAAGCATGTGCACTACTGATGCACTATTACTATTGATTATGCAGCTTCATGCAAAAAGCCACTTTCATTTATCCGGGAAGGAGTAGGTAAAGGCCAGCATCGGCAAGAGGCTGTTCATGAAGGCTGTCTGCATTTCTAATGGAATTTTAGAGTTCAAAGGTATGGTAGTACAATTGGTAGGTAGTTTGGAACTTATTTTATTCCAAACATTCCACTTTTCACTTAGTGTCCACTGAGAATGCAGATGCAAAATGACAGGTTTGAGGATGAAGAACGTAGTCTAGACTGGAGCATCTGGAACTCTCCTGCCCTGGGCCCGTGGGAATTGCACATGGCTGCCTATGTGGCCGGGGGTGATGAAGAAAGAGATGACTGGACCCCATCGAGGATCTTGTCTCAAGGTGGGGTTTTTGTGTAAATGGTGTCTGTCTCACTTTCCCCTTATTGAAAACTTTCTTTTGGTATCAAATTTTAGGCAAAGAAGTACCAAATTTGGAATATTAGTGCAAATTGTTTGCAGCTCATTACACAAGGTTGCTCAGTGGATGAGTAAGGATTTATATGTAAGGAGATGGACAGGGACACAGGGCGACTCACACCCACTCACACCCCCCCCCCCCCCCAGCCACACAGAGGGTTGGTAGATTCTTTGCCTTTGGAACTTCATGTTAGGCACTGAGTTTCTGAGCTAGCAAGAAGTTTAGAGCTTACTTGATCTGGCATCTTTATTTTGGAAGGAGGCAAAGTGGCTGATGCCACAGTTATAATAACTCTTGCCCAACGTCATCCAACTTTGAGAAATTAGCATCTTTAGAAGCATTTTATGATAGGAACATGTATTTGGAAAAGTACAATTTTAACTATGAAGTTATATCTACTAGTTAGCCAGTGGGAGTGTGTGAGAGGAAGCATGTGCTGCCTTTTGGGGACTTCTTTCTCCCAGATGTGCTTTTGGCACCTGGCAAAGGCATTGAGCCTCATGTGTAGGCAAGCCTTTCTAGGCCTTGCAAACTGGAGCAGCTTCCTAAGCAGAGGTCATATAAACACTTGAGAAAATGGACTTCCCCAGTGGTTGTTTCATAAACCACTCTCTGAAAGATTTAGGCTTAGACATCAAGGCCAATTCTGGAACATTTCATGGGTCCTTTATATGTCACATGTAATACCTTTTCACTTCTTTAAACTATATTTTTATTCATTTGAGAGAGAGCAAGGGGGGGGGGAGAGAATGGGTGTGCCAGGGCCTCTAGCCATTGCAAATGAACTCCAGATGCATGTGCCCCTTGTGCATCTGGCATATGTGGGTCCTGGAGAATAGAACCTGGACCCTCTGGCATTTGCAGGCAAATGCTTTAACCAGTAAGCAATCTCTCCAGCCCCCTTTTTACTTTTAAAAGTAAAATAAGATGTTGAGTTGGAAGGCATGTCTACAAATTTTTGAAGTGATTCTTTTTTCAGTGGTGGTAGGGGGGATAGCTTTAAAGCAAGAATGTCCATATATTTGAAAGGGAAAAGCTTTATCTGGAAATTAGTAAGAGAGGGTTAACATTCCATGTACTTCTTGGGAGAAGAGTGAAGGGTTTCTGGAACCCTGATGGTTGGGAAAATGGTGGAAGGTACAGTAAGGACTGTGCATCCAGCATGAGTTGAGCCTGCTGTGACTGTCTGAGTGGCCCTGCAGCTGTGTGCCCTGAAGGACATACACTACATTTGTCCAGCTGATGTCACACGACATGATCTAAATTCTTTTCTGCTGTGTGATGTACAGTCCCAGATGCCAGCGCAGCTTCCTGTGTCTATGGCAGGCACACTGTCTGAAGAAGAGGTATCTCTTCCTACTTGCTCCCTTTTTTTTTTTTTTTTTCTTTTTCATTCTACTTGAAAAACAATTGAATGGTTTGACATTACATTTACATTCTTTTGTTAATATTCTGAAAATAATTTGTATGCTACTCATTATCTGTAAGTGATCTACCTTATGTGAGATCACACTATAATATGCTAGAGTTATTTTCTTGTATGCTTTTACTTTAATGAAAGTGATCTTGGGTTTTGGGGTTATTGAACAGTGGTAGCATGTTTGCCAGCATAGATGAAGCCCTGAGTTTGTTTACCCACAACAACAAGAAAATAAAAGATCTCCCTTTCCTTAGACCTTCAGCTTTCTCATCAATAGATACCTATTTTTTTTTAATTTTAAAATATTTATTTGAGAGAGAGATTGAGAGAGAGAGAGAGAGAGAGAGAGAGAGAGAGAGAAAGAAACAGAGGCAGATAGAGAATGGGCACTCTAGGGCCTCCAGCCACTGCAAATGAGCTTCATATACATATGCCACCTAGTGTGTCTGGCTTATGTGGGTCCTGGGAATTGAACCTAGGTCCTTTAGCTTTGCAGGCAAGCACCTTAACTGCTAAGCCATCTATCTAGCTCCAAACAACCTATTTTTTGAAGGATCTTTAGAGTTATTGACTATGTCAGAACTACTACAGAAATTATTCAGATGACAGAATCTCAGATTTAACTGGCTTTTCTAGGAACCATTAATTTTTCTGTACTTTCAAGGATTCACAGCAGGGAATAGGGCATTCTGAAAATAAGAAAAACAGCCAAATGAACTGCTGACTTCAGCTAGGCCTGTGGAAAGAAAGCTTTTTATTCCAGTGACCTCTTTGCTCATTGGAAAACTTTGGGCTGGTGGATTTCGTGACGTGACGCTGAGAGTGCTCTCAAGTTACAGGGAGTGATGAGGTTAAGTCGCAGGGTGAAGGATCACTCTCACTGGGCTAGTGTGTGTTACAGAGACATGCTGTCCTTTGGCATTTAGACAGTTTTTTCCAGCAGGATAATGTTTAAGGAATAGCTGAATGAAACCCGCCCCCCCCCCCCAATATATAGAGTTTATAAAGAGCACAGCACCTCAATGTGAGTTAAGTTTTAGTATGACCTGTGGTTAAACTTGGTGGTATTTATTGCATTTGCTCAGCACATTTCTTATTTATAGGAATAGATTTTCTTCTCATCCCCTTGGCCCCAATCCCTTTTTGATGGTGTTTCTGTTTGGTTTTTCTTGCGTTTCATATACATATAAAAACAAACAACAATAAAAAAAACCAACAACAAAACACTGAATAAGTGGGGAGGAGAGCCAAGCTCCAATCTCAGCTTATGGGTTAACTAAAGTATTCACAAACATGTTCATATACTCAATAAGTATGTATACAGGCATTTATGTTTGCTTGGTGGTCCTACTTAGATTACTGATTTTCTTTTTGTACATATATAACGTATTTTGATCAGTTACTCCTATTACCTTCTCTTGTCCCACAGCTCCCTTCTGCTGAAACCCTGCTCCTTCCCAATTTGACCCACTACCACCTTGATGTCTTTTTTTTTTTTGCCTTCAGTGAGTATTTAAATGAGCATTTTAGATCTAGTTTCTGTACATATAAAAACGTATAAAACACAGTTCTTACTCTCTGCCTACTGTCAGGAGCAGAGAGCCAAGTACATGAATAGGACATGGAGTCACTTCTCCTTTCTCAGTCTAGTTTTGCATGTACAAGAGCCAGAATTGAGCTAGATAATCAGCAAGGTCCCGTCTGATGGTAACATACAATCATTTATACAGAATTCATTAAATATCCAATTATTTATCAAACTGAAAATTGGCAAACATTTCCCCTTCCTCCCTCGCTTATAGCAGATAATGTTGAAGATGAATGAGGCAGTGTCTGCAAAATGCTTTAATAAGCAAGTTGGAGAAATATATAAGTTTGAGGCTGTATTATTAATGGAAAAGTGAAAACAAGGGCTGATGTTTTTAGAGAGGGAACAGATGGTTCCTTTGTTTAGAATTTGAGTATAAAGGAGAGAGGAGGAAAAAAAAAGATACTTGCCATATTGTTTAGGTCCTGAATTTGAGTGACTTTAAAATGCCAAAACAATCTGGTTAGGAAAGTCCCATAGGTTCAAAATAGCTGCTACAGTGATGAAACTATAATTAATCTAACAAAAAATGACAGTAAGAAAAATCCTAATAAGAAATGCCATTAGTGACAATGGATAAAAACTAATAAAAACTCCCATTTTTGCATCAGCTCTAGAAACTTAATTTGTCATGTCCTCAGGAGTCATATACCATGTTGTGGAACAGATCAGTATAAACTGATTTTAAACCTTGTTTATTTTTAAGCCCCTTCCCCTTGCATAATCTCAGTTCCCATGATTATGATTTATAAAGGAAAGTTTTTGGATTCATAATACACTTGATTTCTTCTTCCACTTTTGTAATCAGGTACTGATAGGAAAAGGGCATGCTCTGGGGCAGTTTTACTAGAGAGTAACCCTCTAGGGGCTTGGGTGGTGCTGAGGGAGGCCACATCTGGAAAGGCCTTTGATAGGCTTGTCAAGAGTTGAGAATGGTTTCTTTCCTCCTTTATGTCTTAATTCCTTATGAGCTATCTCTGCAGTCCACAGGTTAACATCCTTTTGGTGTGATTCTTGACCATTGATACTGGTACTGTTTGACCTGTGATGTGATCAGGTGGGCTGCCCTTCTCTCTCTCTCTCTCTTTCTGAGCCTCAGCTTCCCCATTGGAAAGAGATTAACTAGAATGAGATAAAGTAGAATGCTTATTTTAACAATGAGTTCAGGTCCCCGTGGTTTTACAAGCTGGTATAGGAAGACTGATAATGGCCTTTATTTGGGGAGTGCTTAAAGCAACCTTAACTTCCTTGAGACAGCCATAACAGAAAGCTCACATTGTGGAGGTGAGAACTGCTGAAACCATGCTTGGGTGTTGCTTAGTTGTTTCATGCACTGTTCCATGGCCAGGGTAATTCGTTCATTGACAGCCTGGGATGGGGCACTATGGTCTTTCCTCTAGAACCCTGGATTGCAGTCCAATTTATATTTATCATGTGTAACCGTGGAGTACCATTCTCCAAGAGTTCCTTCAAGTCCAATATACTGGTTAGTTTCTAATTCATGAAAGTAATTAGAAGATATTGCACTGTTCCTTTGTTAAAATACCAACAGGGCCTGTCTCCATTCGGTGCTCAGTTAATGTCTATATGTGTTAGTTGTGAAGGTGCCATTTTCATACCAGCTGTTCTCACCCTCTCCCCTGGCTTAACCACACTACATGGGACTCACTCATCTGTATTTCCCTTCTGCTGTGGTCAGTCCACTTAGTTGGGTCCTATTGCTTTCTGAAGCCTTTCCATGTGTTATCAGTCCCTGGTATATGGTACATTTTCAGTACAGGTTAGCTGAGTAGATACAGGATGGCTGAGTGATTCTTATTTCCTCCTTAGGCCAAAGTTTTTGTGAGTATGGACAATGTCTAATAAGTTTCTTTTCCCTCTCTCAGAACGTCCTGCCCTGGCTTTGAATGTAGTCTGTGAGCAGAATTGCATGAAGAGAGGCAGCGATGGAGGAGAATGAGAACAGGGAGGGAATATGTTTAGAAGTGTCCTCTGTAGCTTGGTCACATTCAGTATCTTTGTAACAGTCATTGGAGCATTGTGGGGTCCCTGGTTGAGCGCCCCTGGGAGGGAGGTAATTGCTCCTCTGATTTCCTCATTCTGTCACCTCTGGCTTTCTTGGGCTTCCTACTTGCTCTCTCACCTCTGGTCTGGTTTTCATGGTGAGTTTTCTCTTCTTTGCACCCCACCCTCAAGGCTTGAGTTAGGGTAAATTGTTAGCATATTGTGTCTCACTTGACTTCAACCTCTTATGGGCAGGATCATGTTTTTCTTATAATTCTGTGCCTCAGTGGTTCTGGCCTTCTGCCATTTACAAAGGACATGCTCCACAACTGCATTCTCACCACCTAGAAGCCATCTTGCATAGTAATGTTGCCCAGCCAGTCAATACTGCAAAATAAACTTAAAACAGTAACATAGAAGAGCATGGTGTCCTTTCAACTGCCACACTTTGTTAGGATCAAATAAGTTTGCATTAAAAAAAAAATCAAATATTGCTGGAGAGATTGCTCAGCAGTTGAGGTGATTGCCTGTAAAGCCTAATGACTTGGGTTCGATTCCCAAGTGCCCACTTAAAGCCAGATGCACAAAGTAGTGCATGCATCTGGAGTTTGTTTGCAGTGGTTGGAGGCTCTGGCATGCCCATCTCTCTCTCTCTCTCTCTGTTTTGCAATTAAATAAAAATTTTTAAAAATCAAACAAATAAAAAATACATTGTTCTGCCTTTAAATGATATTTGTGAAGGTTAGTCTTCATTGTTAACTTGCCTGAATTTAGATACACCTAGGAGACACCACCCTGGGCATTTCAATGATGGTGTTTGCAGAGCTGTCTAACTGAAGAGGGAAGACTCGCCTTGAATGTTGGTGGCACCATTCCTCGGGCTAGGGTCACAGGCTGAATACCCCGGAGCAAGTGAGCTGAGCATCAGCATTCACTGCTGTCTGCCTCCTGACTGTGGACAAATGTCACCAGCCACTGCATGCTTCTGCCACAGCTGTAGCTGCTCTGGCCACCATATTTTCCGCACATAGATGGACTATATTGTACCCTCAGACTTTGAGCCAAAGTAATCCCTTTTGTCCTTAAGTTGCTTTGTCATGCATTTTGACATAGCAACAAGAAAAGTAATAACATTTTCTTTGTTAGGAAAATGAAAAGATGTCCCTTTTTTCACTGTAATTATTGAAATACATTTTCAATCCCCCCCCCAATTTTATTTCTTGGCTGATATCAACTAGTGTGAGGATTCTTTTTATTCTTTTGTCTTCCCTCCTTCCCTCCCTTCCTTCTGAGATAGTTCTGTTAAATTACTTTGGCCTTAAATCCTTTTGCCTCAGCCTCCGGAATAGCTGAGGTGACCGGCTTGTGCCACCAGGCCTGGTTAAATGTGAGGGTTTTCTAGTGGAGAACTGGTTTAGCATGTCCCTCAGAGGCTCTGTTTGCTTCTTAATTGTTTTATCATCACAGGCAGTTTATTTTATCCTTATCTATTCATTTATCTATGAAATGAGGTTATTGGACCAGATAATCTTTATCCTTCTTTGATTAACATTAAATCAATGGTAAATCAAGAGCTTTGGGAACAGACAGATATATTTAGGTGTCTGTTACATTTTTCTGCCCTTTTAGCAGGAATGATGACCTACCAAGCCCTGTAATCATCAGCCTCAAGAGCGTTCAGAGCCTTGAGGAAGCAGACACCCTGCAATTTATTATGCTAATTTGTTTGTGATTAACATCCTCTGCCCTTTCTCATATCTTAAACTCAGTGTTGTGCAATTTAATGATCGGGAATTCTTTCCTTTCCCAGATTATATGACAGTTGCATTTCATTTCTCTTATCTGAGCTCTCTGCTCCCATTTCACCTCTTTCTAAGTGGTGTCAGAGGGGTTGGGATTGTAAACGTTCTTTCTACTTTCAGCATTTGCTCTTCAGGACCTGAGTAGTCCCTGGAAGTGGGTGAAAGCCTGGGAGACACACTCCACACTTTCCTAACATCTGATGTGGAGAAGACAGAGTGAGGCTCAGACTTAGTGAGATGCATCAAGTGAATCCTTCAGTTTGCATGAGATTATTTATTCTCACTGTGTTGATGGGGAAATGAAAATGTAGTCACATTGCTCAGTCTCTAGCTCACTAAGTGACTCAGTCACTTAATGGTGTAAAGCCTAAAGCTTTTCTTTGATTCTAAGGCCTCTGACCAGTTTATCTGCCTTTGCTAGATGAAGAAAATAAGGCTTGGGAGGAGAACAGTTCTAAATTGCCCAGAAGAACCCAAACTGTACCTCTACTCAACCTGTACTTCAGGGCCTGAAAACTCCAGCGCAGATGCCTAGTATGACTGAGCTCAGGTTACTTGCATCTTCTGAGCCTCACTTGGTCCATCTGTGAAATGGAACAATAAGCTCTTTAAATATTCCTCAAGTTAGGGAGCCCTCACAGATAACCTGTGGAGAAATTTTGTATGAGGTCTACAGTTCATTAAACAACAAAATATACTTTACTAGTCACCAGATACTTTGGTTGGGGGGGGGAAGAGGTTAAGACTATTATTAGAGTAATATCTGTTAGAGATTGGTAAAAAAGCAGTACTTTTGAAAACATAAGGAATAGTATGCATTATAAATATAATTTATTTATTTGAGAGAGAGAGAGAGACAGAGACAGAGAATGGCAGTGCCAGGGCCTCCAGCCATTTCAAACAAACTCCAGACACATCCAGATGCCCCCTTGTGCATCTGGCTTACGTGGGTCCTGGAGAGTCAAATCAGGATCCTTTGGCTTTGCAGGCAAATGCCTTAACCACTGAGCCATCTCTCCAGCCCCAGTATGCATTATAAAGAAGCTAATGATATTGGTATTCACATAGGCACAGTACTTTAAACTTTATTTTTTCTGGAGCTTGGTAAAATTGGTTGGCTCTGTGTTGATGTTTTATTGTTTTAGAAATTTGAGCAAGATCAAGAAATATGATGATGCTATCGGTTGAAGCAAGTTGAAGGGCACCGTAAAATATCATAGGCTAGAAGCTTTTCCTGGAACTTAACGGCTGAAAAGTAATTTAGAATCCTTGAGTCCTTGGGCTCCCAAACTTGGCTGCCTATTTTTTTTTTTTTTTTTTTTTTATATTAAGTAGAAACTTCGGACACAACATATGTTGATACCACCATTTCTCTCCTCCCAGCCCTACTCAGTGGGATTGTTAATGTTCACCATGGGGTTGTGGGTTATGAATTGTGAGAACAGCAGTCTGTCATTGTGGATGGGGGCAATGCCTCTGGATATTCCCTCCCACCCTGTAGCTTTTATAATCTTTCTGCCCCTCTCTCCTGCAAAACTCCCTGAGTCTTGGTGGGTGTGCTTTAAGTCTACTTTAGTGTTGAGCTCTTCAGCAGCTTGTGGATTTCTGCTTTGGTATGTTTGGAGTATCCTCAGTGTCTGTCTCCATCATCCTCGCACAGGTTGTCAGGCTGGCCATGGGAGCGGCACTCTTGCTCATCTCACCAGTTCCTCTGTGGTTTCACCTGGGCCCTGGCTCATGTGTAAGGGGTGGTTCATCTCCTGCCAGGGAGTCAGCTGTCTTTTCTTGTCTTGTTGATAGACATCCAGTTCTTCACAGGAGCTCTTTATCAAATGCTTGGTCTCTGCCTATGGGAATCATAGTGCCTATAGCAGGGGCTCGAGGCATAGTCTTACATTCAAGCTCCTCTGGGCTGAGATCCATTGATATAGTCTGAAGTCTTGCTCTACTTTGATGGCATCTTAGTTTATGTCTTACCTGAGAGGCTGCAGTGCTGACTTACTACCACTCTGGCTGCTGGACCCAGGACCAACAAGGAATTTACTCAAACACAAGAATGTCATAGGTACGCCATTGAAAGGCTTATAAGCCTTGAAATAGACATGCAAAGGAAAGGAAAAGGTTAACATTTTTTACATTGGGATGTACCTTCTTTTTATGTGCCTGTAAATGTTTAAAAATGATAGCAAGCCATAGATCTCATTGTGTTAACTGTTCAAGGTCTTTTTAAAGAAGGCACAATAAAATATCACTTAAGCTAACTGACCTTTATATTTTAAAGCTTTTTGGAAGGGAACCATATCTAGTATTCAGCTGCAGCATAACTTTTCTGTTTATCTTCAGTCAGCGGAGCCTGTTTTGGAATCTAGGGGTTGAGGGTTTTGTTGCATTCCCTGATATTTTTGCCTGTTTCTGTTTAACATCAACTTCTATTCAATTGATGGTTTGTGACCTCATAATGTCTAACCTTCATAATTTTTATTTCCTCTACAAACTTGCCAAGGAGGAGACTTTAAGGCACAATTCATTTTTTTCCTTCTGCTACAAGTCCAGGTGTGGTGGAAGGAAGCATCTATGACCCAATCCATATTTTGACAAGGAAGAGAGCTCCCTGCTCCCCTCCAATCCATTTGGTAATACAGTGTTTAACCCCAAAGGCCACTGCTAATAGGTTTTTAAAAATTGATGCTAGCTATTATGTTGTTAGATATAGCTCATCTTCTAACTCTAAACTTGCTCTTTCTAGAAGGGAAATAGTACTCAGGTTACAAACATAGGGAACTGGAATTTCAGAGGCTTGTCTTGACCTACAAATCTTGTAATTGTAGCTCTCCTTATATTTCTGCTGTGCTCTTAGACATGAGGTGTGGCCTGCCCCCAGGTATTTTAGAAAAAAATAGATACTTTATGTCAAGAAATTAGACAAAATTTTTTAGGTAGCTCTGAATATGTGTGTATGTGTACACACATGTACATAAAATATCTCATGAAATTGCTTGGGCTAAATGTATTGATCATTTTTAAAATTTGGTTTAAAAGAAGTAATTATCAGGTTTCGTGCAGTTTTCCCATTGTGTTTCGCAATGTTTGATGCTTGTGGAAGTTCAGTCCATAGAATTCTCATGCTATGCATCATCTGTTTACTTTGTGTCCCATGAGGTTTATCATTCATCCACCCTGTGTCTGTCCTTCAAATTTGCATATATGTATGTATTTTTTTTTGGGGGATGTGTTTGAGAATCAGTTATCTGTTGCTTCTTGGCATTTTGGGTTAGATCAAGTGGGAATAAGGTGCATAAATCATGCATGGCACCCTATCCTTACAGGTAGTATATCAAGAATAAGGAAAATAAGGATTGCTTCTTCCCGGCCCACTGGAGCTGGAGTACTTCATTTGTATACCTCCTCCATCAGCTGGCCCACTGATATTCTCACCAGCGATTTCCTCCTTCAGCAGAAAGCCCAGCAGAGGACCAGTCAGTTGCTATGGCTTTTTGGTCCTTTAATCTGGCACGTTTGTACAACATTCTGCATACTTCATGGCATGGACATTTTTTCTAGGAGACCCTTTTATTTATTTTTGGAGAGAGAGAGAGGAAGAGGAAGGCAGGTAGAGAATGGGTGTGCCAGCAGCCTCTCAGCCACTGCAAACGAAATCCAGATGTGTGCGCCCCCTTGTGGTCAAGTGTGGCATTGCGTCCTTGTGTCACTTTGCATCTGGCTAAACGTGGGACCTGGAGATTGGAACTGACGTTCTTAGGCTTAGCAGGCAGGCATCTTAACTGCTAAGCCATCTCTCCAGCCTGTTAGGAAAGAACACAATAATCTTCATATTGTTTCTTTATGCTTAAATTCAATTGTACAGTCCCCTAAATAATACTATATTGATATTGTCCTCATGTTCACATTGGGAGCCTCAAGATGTGCATTAATCCTTACTGGTAATCATAACTTTGATCACACTGTCAACATGTTGTCCAGTGTATCCACTATAGACTTAATTCTTTCTTTTCCATTTGCTATTGTTATTTTTTGGCTCCTTTAAAGACAGGGTATCACTGGCCCTGAACTCCCAATTCTCCTTGCCTCTACCTTCCAAATGCTGGAATTAGAGATGAGTGTTGCTGTGCTTGGCTTTCCTTGCAATTGTTAAGCAATCCATGGGGCATGGGTGGGGGTACTTTAGTTTAGTATGAGAATTTTCCTCTAGATTCTGACCCTGATTGTTTGTGTTATGATAGTTGTACAACTAGGATTTTTCTATCTTTATCACTCCTTTAAAATATTTTTAATTTTTTTATTAAGAGAGAGAGAATGAATATTGATATGCAAAGGCCTCCAGCCACTGCAAACCAACTCCAGAAGCATGCTCCACCTTGTGCATTTGGCTTACATGGGTCCTGGGGAATCAAACCTGGGTTCTTAGGCTTCACAGGCAAGCACCTTAACCACTTAACCATTTCTCCAGGCCTCACTCTTTCTATATTTGTCATTTCATGGTGTCTTTTCCCTCTTTCTCTTGGGCACTGTTTATCTGTCATACAGGACATGAATTTCTAGATTTCTTTCAATATTTCCTACCTCATTACTGCAATACAGTTTTTCATTGTCATAGCTGCTGTGACCCTCTCCAGGGCCGCTTAGGGTGTGCCTTCATCACCATTGCTGTTGCTGTTGCTGGTTCTCTTGGAGCTGTTGGATAGGAAGGTGTTCTGGCCAGGCATGGTTGCTCACGCCTTTAATCCCAGCACTCAGGAAGCAGGGGTAGGAGGATTGCTGTGAGTTCAAGGTCAACCTGAGACTACATAGTGAATACCAGGTCAGCAAGTGAGACCTCCTCCAAAAAAAATGACTTTTCTTTTTCTGTCTTCTTTCACTTCTAAAGCCTATCTTTTCTTTAATGACAGCCTCATTCTTTTCAGTGGGAGACATTGTTAGAGACCAGTACCTGAGTGCTACGCATGCTCAGTGCTGTCCATGACTTCCTTTCCTGCTGTTTTCAAGGGCTCGAGCTGGAAAACACTTGCCTCCACATACATAAATATAAAATTAAGGGGATAAATGGTCAGTGTTTTCCTTTTCCTATTCCTTTTTCTTTTTTTCCTTGCCAATTATTTTGGTGGGACTGTCCCTCTGGCATCTTCTACCAGAATATCTGTCAACCTTTTCAATTGTTGCCAGTCTGATGGGTGAGAAATGTATCTCAGGGTAGTTTTAAATGGCTTATACCATTATCCTGTTGTGAATACAACTGAACATCTTTTTATGTGTTTCTGATTCTCATATTTATTTTGATTTGCAGTTTATTAAAACTACAGTTTAGTCTTTTTCTTTTCTTCCCGCCCTTCTCTCCCCCACCCTGTCAAGTATTACAGTGATACTTCCAAGTACTTCTCTCCCCACCCTGTCTTATGTATTGGATTTAAGTCTTTTTTTTTTTTTTTCAAATTACAGAATTCTTTGGAAATTAGGTCCACTAGCATTTAAATATGAAACATGTTATAAATATTTCTTTTAATTTGATAATTTGACTTTGACTACTGTGGTGGTTTGAATGTAAAATGTCCCCCACAACCTCATGTGTTTGGGATTAAGTTACATATTTAATTCCCAGTCAGTGGACTCTTTGGGAGGTGAAGCTGTGCTAGAGGAGGCGTGTGAACGGGCCTCAGAGCTTATAATCAAGCCCCCTCTCCCCACACCAGTGCTCGAGAGCTCACTTTTGCTGTTGCTGCTTGGCTGATGTGACACTATGCTGTCTGCTCCTGCCATGATGAAACTCCCCCCGCACAACTGTTAGCCAAATCAACCCTTTCTTTCCCCAAGCTGCTTCTGGTTGGGTGTTCTGTCCCAGCAGTGATGCAATAGCTGCTATAACTATGCCATTTCTTTTTTCTTTTCATTTTTGTTATGGAAAAAATTTCTATTTATATAGAAGATTTAAGAATCCTTATTTCTTTTCTGCTTTACTTTGATTGTAGTTAGCAACACCAATTCCTGTGTTCACTCCTGATCTCCTCCTGCCAAAAGTTACATGTTTTACATTTGCTCTTGCTGCATGTGTGGTTTATTGTACATAAGAGGTTTCAAGTTGATCTAGTTTTAGCCTTATCCAAATGGTTGTCATCTGTTCCAACTGTATTTAGCATGAAAACCTCTTTGCCCTTACTTTCTGAGAATAGAGGTTACATTTTATTCTCTCTTGGAATCATGGCCCTGCTATATTGCCTGGGCTGGTTTCAGAGTCCTGAGCTCAAGGGATCTTACATCTGCCTCCCGATCTCTGAGACTACAGGTGTGTGCCACTATGCTTGGCTACTGGTAGTTACACTTTAGTATTCACTATGACTAGGTGTGGGGGAGAATGTGTTATGGTGATGAGTGGAGCTGTGAGTTTAGAGGAAAATGTGAGCCTGGCTAGATAATTGTCAAGATGCAATTAATGCTTAAGGCCCTCTATTTTCCATTCACCTTTTGTAAGTCAACCTCTCTGGTCCATTTTTAATCCCAACAAATTGGCTAATATATTTAACAAAAAGTAATTTAACATAAAGAATGCTTTTGGGGGGGTGGTGGTGGATGGAGAGATGGCTTAGCGGTTAAGGTGTTTGCCTGCAAAGCCAAAGGATCCAGGTTTGACTCTCCAGGACCCACGTAAGCCACATGCACAAGGCGGCACATGCATCTGGAATGCTTTGTTTTTTCTTCTTTTTTTAAATAATTCTTTTTTTATTGACAACTTCTATACTTACATACAAAAAGTGCATGGTATTTCCCTCCCCTCCCCCCATTCCCCTTTAGAACTCCACTCTCCATCATATGCCCTCCCTCTCTCCATTAGTCTTTCTTTTAATTTGATGACATCATCTTTTTCTTCTATTTTCAGGGTCTTGCGAAGGTATTGCTAGGCACTGGAAGGTCATGGATATCGAGGCCAATTTCTGTCTGGGCAGTTGCATTGTAAGGAGTCATACCCTTCCTTTGGCTCTTCCATTCTATCCGCCCCCTCTTCCGCAATGGTCCCTGAGCCTTGGAGGGTGTGACAGGGGTGTGTCAGTGCTGGGCACTCCTCCATCTCTTCTTCTCAGCACTATGTTGCCTTTTGGGTCATCCCAGTGGTCATCGCCATCTGAAAAGAGAAGCTTCTCTAACCAGAAGTGAGAGTAGCATTAAAATGTGAATATGAGCATTAAGTGTAGTATTTTCAGGGCAGCTTGGTGGGAATAGTATATACATTTAGTCAGACAAGAGCAGCATCTGGAATTCTTTTGCAGTGGCTGGAGGCCCTGGTGTGTCCATTCTCTCCCTCCCATCCTCTCCCCGCCCCCTGCCTCTTTCTCTCTCACATAAATAAATAAACAAATAAAATGTAAAAATGAATGGTTTGAGCTTTCCTGCTCCTCATTCTTTTTCCCCATGCGGATTGTAATTGCTGGATACGTTCGTGTGAGCAACTGGACTCAGATACCTCTAACTCCTGGTGACCTGATGATTTCTCCTTTTGCAAATGGCCAGTGTTTCTGTGGTGCCTCTGCTGAACGACACCTCTAGTCACGTTGGATAAGAGGCTGACTGGAAAGCCTTGGGCCTGGCAGTGTGATTGTGTGGGGTCAGTGGGAATAGTGGTAAGTGGACTGCTGTACACATTTAATTCTCTGGCATGTGGGAAAATACACTGGTATCTTTGTGCAAGAGTATTGGGAATAAGTACGTTTTCTGATCTCTAAAAGTCTCTTAAAGCTTGAAAATGTTTATAGAAAGCATCAACTTCCCTGTATTTACAAAAAAAAAAAAATTCCCCTTGATGATAACTTAATGTCAATGATACAACCATGATGGACTTCACTGAAAAGGGTAATTTTTTGTGCTCAAATATATTTATTTGGGAAATGTTAATTTAAGAAAATATACATTTAATGTGGGAATTCTCAGACTATGTATTATAAACTTCTCATTTTTTCCCTGTGCTAGAGATTGGACCCAGGACCTGGAAAGTTCTAGGGGAGCCCTCTGCCGCTGAGCTCTTGGTCTTCTAAAGCAGGATCTCCCGATTTAGCTCAGGCTGGCCTACAACTCAGTGAGGTAGAACTTGTGATTCCTTCAGCTCCTCCTATCAAGTGCTAGTACAAATGTTCACCACATTGCTCTTGAATTTGTCATGTTTGACTAGGAACAAAAATCTGCACACCTACTACTGGTATTCATGCTTTGGTCTTCAGAGGTGAATTTCTTAGGGCTACTGTAACACAGTGCCAAGATTCCACATGTATTATTATTTGATGTTATTGTTTCTCTTCAAATTTATTCAAAGTTAAGCTTTATGAATGCAGAAGAGTGGTTTTAAGCTCAATACTAAAGGAGACTTATATCTTATTATTTATTTACCTATTTGAGAGGGAGATACAGAAATAGATACAGAAATGGGCACACCAGGGCCTTCAGCCACTGCAAACAAACTCCAGATGCATGTGCCCCTTGTGCATCTGGCTTACGTGGGTCCTGGAGAATCAAGCCTTGAACCGGGGTCCTTAGGCTTCACAGACAAGCATTTAACCACTAAGCCATCTCTAAAGGAGACTTATAACAAGCCCTTCAAGGGTTCCAGGAACCTTGCTGACGAGGAGCAGAAAGATTGTAAGAGCCATGTCTGTTGTCCTTCCCCACCACCGTGCAGAGACTGACTGGGGTGTTAGTGACTTCACAGTGAATAGGATAACCTCATTGAGGAGGGTCCTCAGAGGAATGGGGACTGGGGAGAGGGAGCATAAGGCTATAACCAGAGGCAAATATGAACAATATGATATGTGTTCAAAAATAAATTTAAAGTGTTTTCTTCATAAATGTGGTACAGACATCCACCATAGTGCCTGACATATAGTAGGTGTTTATTGAATAATTCTGAGCTTGAAGCTGTCAGCTCTCATTGAGTTGATTGCAGTGTTTGTGGTTTGCTTCCCACCCCCAAATGTAGATGTTTTTACCAACTGATTCTTCCTTTTAGTCTAAAAAATTAGATAAACATGTTTGCAAAGAATTATGTATATAACTTCCTGGCCTCCCTGGAGTTCTAAAGCTTCACTGTGAGTCATTATGGATGTGGTTTCATCTTCGCTGCTGACCACCTAGGAACAGGAACATAGACTTGCCTTCGGGAGAGGCAGGTAGTGCTTGACCCGGTGTCTGCTGTGGGGAGCACTGCTCTGTTGCTTTCCAGCTTAGGCTTCCTACTAGATGCCACTGCTGGTTTTCTGGGCATAATGCTCTCCTGGAGGTTTTGTGAGCTATTCTGTCAGCTGCTACTTTGATGTGCTTCACTTCTAGTGGCTCCAAGAGATGACTGTGTATCTCCTGGAAAGTGTGATTTTTCTGTACACACTGAAATCCTGAACACAATTCCATGAAATCCATATTTTACTGTCAATGATGCTTGTGTACTCAGTTCAATTTTTCTCTCCATTTTTCTCCTCCCTCTATATATTTTTCTATTTCTCTTTCTCTCCCTCTATTTATCTCTATCTCAACCTCTTACACATACATCCACACAAACACACCCCTTCTTGTTAAGGATGGGTATGTCAGTTGTCACCGTAGGATATGGGAGCTTACAATTCTGAGGGTGCTCATTCTCTTTTACTCCTAATTTTTGCCTCTGGACTATTACCACACTTTATTTTCAAAACACTTTTATTGGTGCTCTTTGAAAATATACAGTAATTCTTTTTTTTTAATTTTGTTAATTGACAACTTCTATACTTACATACAAAAAACACATATTTCCCTCCCCTCCCCCATTCCCCTTTAGAACTCCAATCTCCATCATATCCCCTCCCTCTCTCCATTAGTCTCTTACTTTGATGTCATCACCTTTTTCTTCTATTATGAGGGTCTTGTGAAGGTATTGCTAGGTACTGCAAGGTCATGGATATGAAGGCCAATTTCTGTCTGGACAGTTGCATCGTAAGGAGTCATACCCTTCCTTTGGCTCTTACATTCTTTCTGCCCTCTCTTCCGCAATGGGCCCTAAGCCTTGGAGGGTGTGACAGAGGTGTTTCAGTGCTGGGCACTCCTCTATCCCTTCTTCTTAGCACTATGTTGCCTTTCGGGTCATCCCAGTGGTCATCGCCATCTGAAAAGAGAAGCTTCTCTAACCAGAAATGAGAGTAGCATTAATATGTGAGTATGAACATTAAGTGTAGTGCCCCCAGGGCATCTTGGTAGGAATAATATGTACATTTAGCCAGACAAGAGCAGGCATTGTACCCCTTAGGCTCATGACCTCCCCTGCCATAGACTTCTTAGTTTTTTCAGTACCAGGCATGTATTCCCTCCCATATACAGTAATTCCTAAAGAAAATTTGTCAAGTGCGTGTGCACGCGTGCACACAGACACACAGGACCAATTGAAATTGGGTGCATTCATGATGGTATCATCATAGACAAATAACAAAATCAGAACTGCCTATAATCCTGTTATCCCAAATGACAGGATTGTTAATAATGTTACTGTGTGTGTGTGTGTATCTGCCTGCTTACGCATGTGTATTCACATGTGCACAGCTATTCTTGGCTTGCCTTTTAAATCAGTCCTCTATTGTTAAGGACTTCCTGTACTCTTACCAATGAGACTAATATTCATAATATTTATGTATTGCAACACTCAAGAGTTATTACATTTACTTAGTGTGTGAAGCAGACACTAAGTAAAGATTGAGCAGGCTGGTTGAGTGATTGTGTAGCAGGTCACCTTGTTACTTCCAAGGTCTTGCTTAGGGCTGTCTGCATGAAAGAGTTTTGCTCCATAAATTATTAATACATTTAAGCAAGTAGACATTAACCTGGAAAAGGTTCTTCCCATTGTTTTCTTAAGAAGTGAAATTCTACACATGATGTGTTCCAAAACTACAAAAGATGAGAGCCAAAACAGAGCTGCAGTGAGTTTCAGTTCAGTAGGAATTGCCTTACAGTGATGTGGGGCTGACTCCTGGTTCTCAGACAGGATCTTGCTTTACTTTGTGGTCAGCACAGTTTGCATCCAGAAGTCCCCACCATTCTTTATAATAGCAAATCAAAATTTCACTGATGTAAAACTGGCTCACATTAATCAAATGCATAAGGCAGCTCAGGATTAACTAAATGCAGCATTCCTCTAGATCTGTAGGAAGAATTTTTCATGAATCGGCTTGCTGGTGTCATCACTGTGCCTGAGATACCAAAGTAGAATTGGTCGTTGGAGTCATTATGTGCTGAAGGAATAATGCAGCAGAGTTTAAAGGCCCCAGTATACCCTTGCCTACCAGGTACAATGGGTAGAAAACTTTCATTGCCTGTCCTCAGGTGCCTAAGTGAATGATATAGTCTAACTCACCCCACGGCAACGACTCGTAAAGTAGGGCCACCCTTCTGCCAAGATAACCTCCTAATGTGATTTCCAAGGATATCAAGGTATTAGCCCCTGGAGGTCTTCCTTGCTTGTGCTGTAATGCCCACCACTCTTATAAAAGGTTCTCTTCTCTATGTAGTACTGGGCAACACAGATAAACCCTCATATTTCTACTTACCCTAATTCTTGTCAACGGAGTTCTAGTATGCAAATGCTGGAACTGCCATAGCTTCTCGACCTGCCCTCGTGGAGATGAGGAAAGCATCTTGGTTGCTTCAGCACCAGTTGGGAACTAGGTCAAAGTGCAGGTGGTCCTGTAGTTGGCTGAGCTTACCTGTGAGGGGGATTCATCCCTGGAAAGAAGCAGAAAGGATACCAGATACCCTACTCTGCCGAGGAGTGTGCTGGATGCTTTCGATTGGTGCCTGTACAATCTTCCTAACATATAATCACAATACAGATGCTCTCCATTTAAGATGGAGAAACTGAGGCTCAGAGACCACATTACTCATGTCCCAAAGCTACCCAAAGAACCAAGGCTCAACCAGGTCCAGATAGCCATAGCATCTATCAAAATAATAGGGATTTCTCTGTGCCAGATCACGTCAGGGCATTTTTCTTTCTCTAAATTGCTCATGAGTTCTGTGCATTTCATCGTGGACACCAAGAATCTTGTCATCTTAGAATCGGGCAGCTCACTGGAAGGATGCATTGATTTTGCCTTTTGCTTTTATATTTGGACAAAAGCTGCTCTCCATAGCTGCATTCATACCTCATGAGTGTTTTGCTCACCTTTCTGAGTTTGTACACAAAATCAAGGCGTGAATGATTCTGGATGTTTAATACTACATTGGTCACTTTGTATCAATATAAAAACACTAGCAATAGGACAAACATGCATTCAGATTTGCTGTATTTCCAAATATAGATGATTTTGCTACTGTGTAAAGTATATTTGATACTCTGAGCTTAATTAGTTGAAATAGTGAGGTAGATATGAATAAGATGTTATAGTAGTTAATGATAATTGTGAAAGCTATTAATTTTATGGGTAAGCAATTCATTAACAACTTTCAAATAGTTAAACAATTAGAGAAATGAATTGATAGTTAATGCAAATATTAGATAAATTCTAGCTAATAGAGTACATTAACTAGATAACTGGGAAGAACTTCCCATCTATTCTCAACTAACAAATGTTTATAAAATGTATATATTTCCATTGGAATAGAAACATTTTTATGAGATTAGATTATATCATAATTATACTTACAATTAAGGATGGCTTAATGAATTTAGAACATTAAAAAGAATAAGTATTGAACTATGTTACTATTTTTTTTTTTTTTTTTTTTTGGAGAGAGAAAGAGACAAAGCAGAGAAACAGAATGGGCATGCCAGTGGCCTCTCAGTTTGTGAACAAACACCAGGCACGTGGGCAAGTGTGGCATTGCGCCCTTGCATCACTTCTTTCATCTGGCTAAATGTGGGACCTGGAGAATCGAATGGGCGTTCTTAGGCTTGGCTGGCGGGTGCCTTAACCACTAAGCCATCTCTCCAGCCCTGAACTGTATTTTTTTAGTTTTTAGTTTCAGTTAAGACCAAAATATTTCAAGGAAAAGCCTATTTAAGAATTTCACATTTTAAAGATAAAGTAGAATGGATATATTGTCTCCTCAACATTGCCTGATCAAAATATTCTTCATATTTATTCTAATATTATCGAACTCAGATGAAGAAAGTAACAGATTATAGCATCAGCTTTAGCCATTTGGCACTTGCTCCAGATAGATGATGGGTCAAGTTTTCTACCTCCAGATCTTAACACATTTGCACAGGGTATGAGCCAGGTTGCCAGATCGGAGAATCTCTCATTTGCCGATTGTCACTTGGTTTAAATTGTTTTCCCTGTTCATCATCTACTAAAATCTCCTGCAACTTTTTTAAAAAACATATTTGTGGTTACATAGGAAGGAGAAGATTGAAAGAGAGAGGAGAGAATGGGTATGGCAGAGCTTCTTGCCCCTGCAAGCAAGGTCCAGACAGATGCACCACTTTGTGCACCTGGCTTTACGTGACTACTGGTACCAGTAGGCCTTGCAAGCAAGAGCCTTTAACTGCTGAGCCCATCTCCCAGCCCATGTCCTGAAATGTTTTAGGGAGTTAGGGACTATTAGCCTAATAGAAGAAACCTGTGGCATAGGGAAGCGATGGGCATTAGTTATGTGAGGGAACGAGTAGTGGTGGAGGCTGACCTTCTGACCATGTCTCCAAACTTTGTACCTCGAATTCCTGGCTCTGGCACTGTGGCCCGTGAGTAGGGAAGCATTTGCTTCCATAGGGCCTGTCTTGTGAGGCATGGTGTAAAACTCATTTGTTAGGATTATGGATAATACTTCCTGGTTTATGAGGTATGGAATCGGTTTTCTCCCATATATACTTCTCATCTTTGTTCATAGAATGCAATTTTTGGTTGAGTTCCTCAATATAATCACAGTAATGTTAATGATTCTTTCTTTTAAAGACTTATTCTTATTTATTTATTAGAGATGGTGGGGGAGGTGGAGACAGAGGGAGAAAGAGAGGGAATGGACACACCAGGGCCTCTAGCCACTGCAAACGAACTCCACATGTATGTGCCACCATGTGCATCTGGTTTATGTGGGACCTGGAGAATCAAACCTTGGTCTTTAGGCTTCTCAGACATGCACCTTATCTGCTAAGCCATCTCTCCAGCCCCAACAGTTGTTTCTTGAGTACTCTGTATGCATATCTTTCCTAATTTTGTAAGCAAAAAAAAAAAAAATCATGCAAGGCTTACACTCCAATTTCCACTTGGCAGTTATGAGAGTTGAAAGAACCATGGATGGTCACTTGAAAGCCAGGATTGACTGCTGGTTTGCCTACTACTCCTACAGTGCTCCAACATGGAGGGCTAGAGATTTCCTTCTACTCCCTCCCCCCCTCTCTGACCTGCCCGAGTAGTGAGTAGAATATGGTGAGGCAGTCACTGGCCTCTATTTCCAAGGGACCCTTGACTTGTGCTCAGAAGTCCACGATACTCTTGTGGTATTTTTTGACAGTTCCAGGCAGCCATGAAATGGCTGTCCAGGATCCCACTCCAGGGTAAGCTGCAGAAAGAGATCTTGAACATGAGCTGGGTTCTCACTAGGTTCTTGAGATGACCAAACTCAGTGGCCAGTACGAGCTTCTGGTTCATCTCACTTTCCGTTGAGCATTTTATCCAACAACCACTCTCCTCGCTGGCTGCATCTGAAAATCACTCGGGGTGCTTTTATTCAGAACTCTGTTCTAGACTCCCCCTATACATCTTGATGTTAATGGACTGGAGTGGGGCCCTGGATATCAGCAGAAATATGGGGATTCTATTGTCCATCTAGGGAGAATCAATATTTGTGGGCTAGAATGCTTTCCTCTTTTTTTTTTTTTTCTTTTAAGTGTTTCATCTTTTTTAAAAAATATTTTTCTGGGTGTGGTATACTTTGAGGGTTCACTGTAGTCAAAATTAAATCTTATAATGTCATCATTCCGTTGAAAGGTAGGGATTCCTTACTAACTGCAGTCCTGTTTTGTGGGTGGCTAAGGTGGAAAGGGTGTTACAGGAATAGTGTGGATATTCAAAGGAGGGGAATGAGCAACACTGGGCATCACCGAGAGCCACTCAAAGGCAGAGCAGCAACTTTTGCCTGCTTGTCTAGTACATTCTCTCTTCCCTCTCCACTAGCCTTTCAGCCCTGAAGGAGTTTATTTTCAAGTTTTAATAACCTCACAATCATTTCCAAATTGTGCCCTGTAATATTATGTATTGTTTATAGTAAGCTGGACATTTGTATATAGTTTTATTTATTTTTGTTGTTGTTCTTCACTACCTAATTTACTATTGTACCGAAGAGAATCACATCCATTGAACTATTTTGGGGGCTGGGGAGATGGCTTCATGGTTAAGGGTGTTTGCATGCATGGCCTGCTGGCCAGGGTTTGATTCCCTAGCATTCACGTCAAGCCAGGCTCAAGTATCTGGCATTCATTTGCAGTGACAAGAGACCCCGGAGCACACACATGTTCATACAAATAAATAAAAATAGTTGAAAAAAGAAATCATCCCTTGGGCACATATTGTGCATACAGCACAGTCGGCCTCCTTGCTGTGGGAATTCCCCAGAGTTCATAGCCTGGAATTCCGTGTCCTTTCCAGAGTTAAGGGCACTCTTTACCCTCCCTGTTTGCCAGCCAGTTAGTTGTCCTGTCCTCTGCTTCGGATATGCCCTGTTCTGGTGTCTCATTCTGCTGGAACACCGACTCAGCCCTGAAGCCGTCTGTCTTTGCACCCTCTGGAATTCATTTGCTCCTTGTTACCACCCCCTCCCTACTTTGCACAGGAGCACTTTTAGAACATGCCACATTGTGCCTTGAGCTCTTTTATTTATGTGTGTGCTTCTACGACGGTATGCTCCGGAGGGTGAGGTGTCCTCTTTAGTTTGGCAGCTTCTCCTGTGCCAAGAATATGGGAATCGTTCCAAAAAAATGTTTCTTGAACAAGTGTATTACTTTCAGTTCATCTCAGCATTTATGTAGCTAGCTTTCTGAGCTCTTGGTAGCTTTGGCGAACATTTGCGAAGGTCTACCGTGAGGGACTGAAATCCAGTGACCTAGTTACGGCTGCAGCAGTAAGGAAAGCTTCTATTTCAACTCTAGAGGGAGAGTCGGCCTCTTTTAAGGGTCTGGTTATTGACATATCTTTTTAAGGGACCCTGCTTCTTTCAAGTATGGAATGATGAATCCTCATATAGAAAAATCAATACACGTATACTAGGGTTTAAAAAAGAAAATAACACCTTTATTTAGTACCCTTATCTATTATCAAACATGTTCTGGTTTAATGACACTTGGCAATGTGAAGGACCACATGTATAACTTACATAAACAACTACGGGATTTTCTACAAATTTCTACAAATACCCTCTTATCAGCAACCTGGCTTAAACATTTCTCTTCTCTTCTCTTCTCTTCTCTTCTCTTTTTTTCTTTTCTTTTTTTTTTCTTTTTTTTCTTTTTTCTTTCTTTCTTTCTTTTTTTTTTGAGATAATCTTCCTATCTTTCCCAGGCTGGTTTCAAATTTCTGTTCTCTAGTCATTTTCCTACCACAACCCCTTCAATTAGCTGGGACTATAAACACATACCACTATTTCTGGCCTTCATAAAAAAAAAAAATCATTGTGTGATATATATGCACACACATATGTACATGAGTGAATACATGTGTACATGGAGTCTTTTTTACATGCCTGCACATTCTTATGAGTCCTGGCAATTATCCTGTCTCTGCTCCCCACAGGGCTGTGGTTACAGATGTGTGTGGCCACACCTAGCTGTTGTATGTGCGTCCTGGAGATTGAACTCCAGTGGTCTCTCAGGTCCTTATACTTACATAGGAAGTGCTCTTACCCACTGAGCCATCTCTCCAGCTCAGCTGTGCAAGTTCTCTCAGACTCAGAATGTATTTTTCTCAAGGATTGTTAATACTTTGTCATTTGTACGTACCCATGATTAAAAACTAGTTGTTTAGGTACAGCTGAATCTTATCTATTTTGGCCATTGTAGTAGTTCTTAGAAAGGTTGCTTCTTAGTTTAGAAAACTTTTTTTTTTTTTTTTTTTTTTTTTTTTTTTTTTTGGAGAGAGGCAGAGACACAGAGTGGGAGAGGAAGACAGATAGAGATGTGCGCGCCAACAGCCTCTCAGCTGCTATGAACAAAATCCAGATGCGTGCGCCCCCTTGTGGTCAAGTGCGGCATTGCACCCTTGCGTCACTTTGCATCTGGCTAAACGTGGGACCTGGAGATTGGAACCAGCATTTTTAGGCTTAGGAGGCAGGTGCCTTAACCATTAAGCCATCTCTCCAACGCAGTTTAGAAAACTTTTAAGTGTTAAAAATGGCAGTCACTGTGCTGAATGCTGGAGTTCACAAGTGTGCAAGATGTTGCTCCTGCTTCCTTAGAGCTCTCAACTCTTATGTAAAGTAGGTACATCAAGTGGGTGGCCTGTGTGAGGAAGAGCTGTGAGCTTGGATAAAGATTGTGATGGTGGTCCCACTCTGTTCTTCATTTACAAAGATGAGAAGAGCCGTATGACATTGCCAGTGTGCTACTGAGTTTCTAATGTCCCCTCCAAGCATGATTCTGGGTATTAATAATATTCACTGATAATCAATCTTGAAAATAATCTATTTATAGTAAAAATATGTGCTCAGTTGTAAGGTTAGAATATACAGATGTTCAAAGGAAATGACATTCACCTGTAATCCTATCCACTTACAAGTAACTATGACTTTTCATTTGCAGAAGTCAATATTGCAATGTGATACCTGGTTTTTAAGTCTTAATTTACTGTTTATAACCTAGTTCTCAGGTGCACTTTATATAATATTTTGAAAGGATTCAAGACTTTAAAAAACCACATCTCAACTAAAATGCTTATGTATTTTTAATAATCCTATCCATATACGTATACACAAACTAGAAATATCATCCTAGCTTTGAATCAACCTCTCATTTTGCAAATAAGACGAGGTCGTAAAATGTGTCAAAGATCATGTTAAAAACACAAAGTGTCAGTCTTCACGCAGCTCTAGGTCTCTTGAATTCCTTCAGTGCTTTTCCCATTCTCCAGCAATACCTTGTTACTAGGTTTTAAGAAATAGTGGCAGAGGGGGCAAAAAGAAAAACACCTCAGTTCTTAAGAGTGCAGGAGTTCCTCCCCTCCCCCCGTGTCCTTTAGCTGAGCTATTTTTGTGACTATTCAGTACATGTACAATGCTGCCTCTTGGAGCATTCTGGCCACACTGAGATGCCATTAACTCCTGGCTACAGTCTTGCTGTCTCCCCATGGCAGATTCCATGGACTCCTTGGTCCAGAAAGTAGATGGGAACAAATATTAAAAAAAAAAAAAATCTGAGTCCGAGTATGCACAGGAAAGAAAAAAAATCACCACATATTCTGTTGGTGACTATGAGTGTAACAATGAATCACTCATTTGAGTGTTGAGGCAGAGGGTAGGGGTGATGCTGGGGTTGATTCATCACTTAGTCTGTAATTCATTCACCAGCTCCAATCCGTCTTAAATACAAATGGCAAATTAAAGAAATACTTTCTAATCTGTGGTTCTTAGCATTTTTCTTTTGCACTAGACTTGCTCTCATTTTCCTCTGTATAGTTGTGACCCTCACCCCTGAACTGTTAGTGATCCTCTGATTTCTTTCTGCCTGTCCAGATCTTACACTTCATTAGGCATGCTCAAATGCGTCTTCATTCGCCCGTGTCTTTGCTCTGTCCTCGAGTGGACTTTTAGGGAGGCTCTACTCTGTGCCAGTGGCAGTGACTATGGAAGGCTTCCTCCTAGTTCTCTTTGTCTCTTCTGTGTGTAACACCAGGGAAGTTGGCTTTTCAGGCCATCCTTGAATATAAAGTCTTAGAGGATCAGGTGCATGGTATGAGGTACATCTTGTCTTTTATGTAAAAAGGAAGTAATGGTGCAGGCATCTGGGAGGCTGAGGCAAGACTAAAAGAGTCTACCTGTCTCCAAAGTGAGTTCAAGGCCAGCTTGAGCAACTTGATGTGACTTAATCTCAAAGAAGGCTGGGTATGTACCACAGTGGTTGAGTGCTCGCCTTGCAAAAAAATAGTGAATGAACTGAGAGCTACTCTTAATACTTGATGGTGTTTGTTACCTTTTATGATGTCAACCACAATCAGAACAAATACTAGGTTTTGGGGAGGGAGAGAGGGATGATGGGGCTGAAGGCAAAGAACTACTTCTGTGGGGGAAGACAAGGAAGGAGGAGAGCTGAGAATAGGACGTGTACAGTATTCTCTGGACCACCAAGCATTACCTCCAAGAAAGGTTTTCCCTGGAATGAGTGGAGCTGGGTCTGGGTTTTCATTTTCTGGAAGGGGTTGGAGCAAATTTTGAGAATGAGTTGGGTGAGGGAGAAAAGAAATAAAAAGTGTTTATTGAAACTCCCTTTCCTGAACAACTCTGGCCCCTCTTCCACCCCCGCCCCCCTCTTCCACCCCCTCTTCCACCCTTCTCCACCTCCCCCTCCCTTCTCCACCCTCCCTCCCTTCTCCACCCTCCCCCCTCCCTTCTCCCCCTCCCTCCCTTCTCCCCCTCCCCTTCCCTCCCTTCTCCCCCTCCCCTTCCCTCCCTCCCTCCTCTCTCCCTCCCTCCCTCCGCCCCTTCTCCCTCTTCCTCCCCCTTCCCCGCCCCTTCTCCCTCTTCCTCCCCCTTCCCCGCCCCTTCTCCTCTTCCTCCCCCTTCCCCGCCCCTTCTCCCTCTTCTCCCCTTCCCCGCCCTTCTCCCTCTTTCTCCCCCTTCCCCGCCCCCCTCCCCCCTCCCTCCTCTTCTTCCCCCTCCTCTCCCTCTTTCTCCTCCCCCCCGCCCCCCCGCCTCCCTCCCCGCCTCCCCCGCCTCCCCCCCCGCCTCCCTCCCTCTCCCTCCTCCCCCTCCCCCGCCTCCCCCGCCTCCCTCCCTTTCCCTCCTCCCCCCTCCCCTCCCTCCCCCCCCCCCTCTCCCTCCCCCTCCCCCCTCCCCTCCTCTCCTCCTCCTCCTCCTCCTTCTCCCTCCTTCTCCCTCCTTCTCCCTCCTCTTCCTTCTCCCCCCTCTCTCTCCCCTCTCCTCTTTTCTCCTCTCTCCTTTTTACCTAAAAAAAAATTCGAGTAAGCAGTTGATTTCAATCTGCAGTTATTTGCCAGCTCACAAGATTGGCTGTATGTATGATAGAGCATACCTGGTCAGCACATCTGTGTTCCATTGGCAGGATTCAGCCTTCCTTCCCCATGGTGTGCCTCAGCCCTTCTCTCCTTTCTATGGAAGGCAGGACATCTTTCAAGAGCTGACTCCATTCAGCACATTCCTGCCTGCTTGCTTGCTTTCTTAAAATTACTGCTAACGAAGTTTTTGTCATGGAAGGGCACACAGATTTAACAGCGGGCATGTGTTAGCTGAGACTCTGAAATAACTTTGGGAAATGCTGAGCTTGTGGTATGCTCATGCTGTAGATACCTCTGGGAGACTGGATTCTGGGGAGAAGAATGGCCACAGGGAGGTAACAAGGTGTGCCAATAACCAATAATACCTGGAGGCGGGCTGTAATAGGATCAGTGCTGGAATTACGAGTGTTGTGGGAGAGCTAGATGTTCTGAACCACTGGGGAGGGCTTTCCCGCCGGGCACTGCCAGTCCACCAGGACTTCAATAAATAAGGAAGAGAACACTCTTAGCCAAGGGGAACAGCAGAGGCATGAAGAGATGTAGAGAAATTGGCACTGGCAGGCTGAGTCTGGAAGGATCATGGAGGTGAGGCATCTGTCTCCAATCATAGAATTCTCCATGGCCTTCCTCGAATGTTCAGGGCTTTTCCTCTGTAAGCAGCAGGGAGCTGTTGCAGTGCAATTTTGGAGAAGGGCTGTTATAGGATTACTCTGGGGTGTGTGTTTTGTTTTGTTTTTACTTTTTACATTTCTATCTTTTTAGGAACTGTTAGGCAACTGTAGCTCTGGGGAATGTGCCTTGCCTGTCTTTCTGTCTTCTCTTCTCTGCTCTTGTCTGGCTCTGCTCCTCCTCATGGTGCTGATAATGAAGTGTGGCAGCGAGGCTCCAAGGAGCTGCAGTGAGACCCTGGAGCCGACCCTGTGTCTGTTCTTCCCATCCTTCCTTCCTTCCTCCCTTTCCTACCCCTGTCTCCTCCTCTCTATAACCACCCCCCACCAGCAGCAGCACTCCCCTCCCTAAAATAAATAAACCAGTCGCTCCAAAAGGTTCCAAGCACATTAGTCACATATCCCAGAAGTTTAATACAGAATTATTTTGACAGCGAGTACAAGAAGTGTTTTCTAGTTGAACGCACAGAACTTGCTTATTCCAACTGGGCTTTCTGCCGCACAGACAGATGATATGTTTTTTAGATGGATTGGCTGTGTGGCATTGCGACTGCGAAGCTTCCCTTGGATACATAACAAACTGCTCACTACCAAATGTGGCTCGGGAGAAGACGTGACACAAGGGTGGCAGGGGAGGAGTAGAGTTCTGTTTCTTCCTTTATTAAACAAGCCCCATAGGACCTAGAACAATGCCCCTCCCCCCAAGCGAAAGCCTGCTCCAGTGGTATAGACAGAACACCTTGCTCTCCCACAGTGCTGAGCATCTCTGGATGCTTCTGTTCCTCTTCTGCTAGCTAGTTTCTTCTAAGACCCAGAGAGAGAGAGAGAGAGAGAAATAAATTTCTTATTGTGAACGTAACTTGTGCACTAATAGCTTCCATGAGTCACTGGGAGATTTCTCTGTTTGTTTATCTGGCTGCCTCTGGAGCTGTGGGGTCTTTTTTTAAAACCCAGGCTTATGCATGTTCTCAAAGCTGAGGATAGATCAAGTGGTTGCAATGCGGGTGGCTCTCCAAGCATTCCAGTTGATGAAAGAATCCTCACTGCCCTTCATCACATGAGTTTAGAGCTAATGTGGTCCGTTTGGCAGATAGAAAGACGAATGTACCTTGTTACCCATGGGGGATTTTTATCCCCTGAGAAGACACCTAGGAATCTGTGGAGTCAGTGTGTTCATGTGCTGTTGCCTCTTCTACCCTTTCCTTCCGGTCCTGCTATCAGATTAGAAGAGCTTTCCTGGACAACAGGGCACACTGAAGGATCTTTTGGCTTTTGCCCAGAGCCAAGTCTCCCTCCAGAATGGTTTGTTTCCATGGAACCCCCTTGGAAAACTACTATATTAGAAGTGCTTCAAGGCCTCTGGAAACCCTAGTGACCTGTGGCCTTCCTGTTTTTAAGCCACCTGCTTCTGTGTCTTCCACCGCTGAGAATGTGCCACTTGTGCAGATCAGAAAGCAGGGTTCTGCAGGAGCATTGGCACGGGTTTTGGGGAAGTCTTTCAAGTTTGCTCACTTTGGCTCATTCTTCTCACCAGGTCTCATTACCCAGGGTTCCCCAGGCCTCCACACTCATGTCTAGACTTGTGTGCCTGGGCAACCTCTGGGCAGTTGGGACCATTCCTTCATTGCTATTCATAATGGGAGTAGCAGTCTCAGGAAATGCTTGTCTCATTGTTGGGACTTTGGGACAACAGTCTGTCATAGGAATACTTACAAAAAGAATAAATAGCATTCATGTGGTTTTTAAAATATTTTAATTTATTTACAAGGAGAGAGATTATGAGTATGAATATGGGTGCACCAGGGTCTCTAACCACTGTAAACAAACTCCAGATGCATGTGTCAGTTTGTGCATCTGGCTATATGTGGGTACAGGGGATTCAAACCCAGGTTTTTAGGCTTTGCAGGCGAGTGTTTTAATGGCTAAGCCATCTCTCAGTCCTCATGCAGTTATTTATTTTTCCGAGGTAGGGTCTTGCTCTAGCTCAGGCTGACCTGGAAGTCACTCTGAGTTTGCTCTGTAAGAGGAAGGCAGAGCACACACTGTGGCTTACTCCTCTGCTGGTATTTATCCAACACCTGTGTTCATATGGCTTTCTGCTGTTCCCCAAGGAAGTTTCTGACATTTGTGTTCAGACTTTCTATTTCGACACTCCCAAGACAATTCCTAAAGTGCTTTCTCAGCTAAGATCTCATTTGAGTCCCACAGTAATGTGGAGGCAAGGGAGATGGAACAAGACAATACTGCCCAAGGTCACAGGTTGTAGAGAATTGTGTGAATTTGAACCTTAGGCACCCTGGCTCATGCCATTGTACTATGCCATACATCCTCATTTAGCAGGAATTTATGAATGTTATTGACAGGTACCATGTATTAAGTGCTTAGATGTCACACACTTCTAGGTAGATGGATACCTTGTTTTAAAAGCCCACTTAACCTATTCAGCTACCCTATAAGTTGGAAATGATTATGTCCAGTTTGCAGAAGAATGACTAATTATATAGCAGATAGATAGCTTCCTCACTCTTCTTCATAGAATTGACTCTAATTAGAACTGTCTGACCCTGGGGGATTTTCTAGTCTAGGATATGATCCTTGCCCATCCTAAGAATATAAAAAGTATAATTCTGAAAGCAGCAAAGGTAGCTTGTGGGCATCCACATGCTATAGTGAATATTGCATAGTGTTAGGGGTTAGCAGGTAACTATTTTTTTTTCTTTGTGCTTGTTGAGGCTGTAATGTCAGGTTTGATTTTCTTATTTTTGAAAAGTTCATATGTGTCCTATATCAAAATTATTAATCCATCCCACTGAACTGTGTGTGGGGGCCACTTGTTTTACTTCTACAACTCCCCCCATCAAAATAGTCATCCTTTTGGATTCTCTTTGTTTAATGCATTTCAAAAATGTTGCTTTGATTTGTAGATACCTAAAAAGACCTTGTTGCCACTGGATTGACAATGACAGGGATATGTCAACTAGCTTTTCTTTTTGTTTGTTTACAAAAGTTTCAAAGTTGACACCACATGAAGAAATCAGTGTGTCATAGCAGTGCTCAGCCAAATGCTCAATACATGTTGGGATTGGCTATCTGACTGTCTCTTGATTTGATTTTATTTTTTAATATCAGTTTTTGACTAATACGTATGTTAAAAGGGTCCTCACTTCCAAATCTGCATATACAGCCACACGTGTGCATGTGCACATAAACACACAGACACAGTCCTTGGGGAAGAAAGCCTGTGACGTGTAAACTTTGCCACCTTTTTGTTAGAATCTGGTTTATATCCTTTCTGGTGAGTATAATAAAACTCTTCATTTCCAAATACAGGGTGAGAATCAATTCTCTCTGCCTTCTGCATTCCAGTAAATGTTTCCTGGATATATCCAGTGGGTTTCCAGTAAAGACAAACAGCTCCAAAAACAGATTGCGTTCATACCTAAGCCCTGAGTTCTGTGACCCAGACACCACCGTACAGCACCGTATATGGCAAAAAGAGGAGTAGGAGAGAGGGGAGCTGAGGGTGACTGCCAGACGTCCAATGCATTCCTAAGAAATGTGCACACACCACCAACAAAACAGGACCCTGCTTGATTTCCGTGTTAAGCAGAACATGAGCTGTGAAGTTCTGAGAAAGAAGCCAGTGTTCCAAGCATCTGCCATGAAGAACAGTTTATTTTCCCCCTTTTCTCTCTGTCACATGTCAGTTTAACTCAGAGTAAGGAGTTCAAGTCAGTGCTAGCATGGGACAAGGACTAAGAAGTTATTCTTGCAGTCAGAAGTAGGTTTTCTGCTCAGTTTGACTGCCATCCAACTGTGATCCATTTTTTTTTTCTGGCCTGCTGTCTTCTGTGGTAAAGTGGCAGGGTTGGATTTGATGATCTCTAAGATGTTATATCTGTTACTTTGCTTCTAATTTTGTCCGAGATTTTCTAGTTCTCTCGGAATTCCCCACAGAAAGTATTTTCTAATTCTTCCAAATGCTCTGTGACTTGGTCTTAAAAGAAAAAAAGAAAAAGAAAAATCTTCTGGGGTCGGGGGTGATGGGTCAGTAGATAAAGACCTAAGTTCGGTTCCCAGCCCCCACGTAAAATGCCAGGAGTCAAGCCTAGAGCCCAGCTGAAAGCCCTTCTGTAATCCCAGCATTCTGTTGGTGAGATGAGCAGTGGGGTCAGGAGAATTCTCTGGAAACACAGGAGTTCATGGACCATCTAGCCTGGTGAGTGTAACCTAACAGTGTCACAGGGGCGGGGTGGCAGGTGGGGTGGGGAAGATTGATTGACACTTGGAAGATCTCCTTTTGCAGAGAATCAGGAATCCATTTCCTGCATCTTGGCCTTCCTCTTCATCCTTCTCGTTGCTGGAGAAGCAATGGGATATATGACTAGTACACAGTTAGAGGGGCAGGTGTACACGGAAGAAATGTAGCGTTTCTATGGCCTTTCTAGTTGCCTACTGGCCTTTTACATTTGTCCTTTATTGTAGAAGAAGGGTTAGCAAAGAAGCAAGTCCAACTGTTTCCTCCGATCTTAAAATATGGAATTGGGGATGCAATACTGATGCATTGGTTTCCGAGTCAGTAATTGATGAGTCACTTGGCTATCACAGATGTTAAAATTATTTAAAAGAAATAGACTTGCAAAACTCTAGCCTTAGTGTAGACTACATTCATTTCTGCTCTGAGACAAGGAATGATTTCAAATGCCCCTTGGTTTTTTTTTTTTTTTTTAATGTCTGCAGCCCATTGTCAACAGACTATAATAGTCCTGTCCTAGAAGCTTGTAACTTCCGGTTCCTTTTTGCAGAGGGTTCTAGTCAGAGTGGACCTCTCCTCTGAAAGAACAAGAGCTTCTCAACAGAGATAGAAGAAGCTTCCTTTGTTCCTGACAGTCTTCCAGTTCATGGTCTTTAATGTCTCAGTGGATAGCCTATGCCCCAAGCTCGTGTACCCCCAAAACTATGGAAAATTACTGCTTTAAGGAAGCCATGGTGGCTTAGGAACCCAAGAGGCCACTTTCTCCTTGCTAAGGATGCAGGTCAGGCAGGACTCTGCAGAAACTCAGGCTCTGCAATTTCTCTTCTTTAGTTTCTTTACCAGAGGCTGGCTACATAGTAGTCACCAGGTCCTGAGAAGAGCGGGCTAGGAGTGGAACTGAGAGGAAAAACAGAAGTCAGGATTCTGTGTTCTGTAGCAGGCCCTACAAATAGTTCAGAGGAAAATTTAGGTGCACTGAGCACAATGCTTCTGCCTCCGTAAGAAGCATAAATTTTAGTGGTTACAAATGCGTGGTGCTATTATGAGCAAACCACAGGAAAGACCAGTCATATAAACAGTAATAATTTATTGACCATGAGTAATCCTTTGGGCAGTATGATATGTGATGTAGGCTTATAAGAGCTGTATAGTAGACTCACCCCTTTCACACTTGTTAATTCATCAAGTCCTTATAACAGGTCTATAAGGGATGGCAGGCTAAGGAATATTACCCTCATTTTACTAATGAGCAAACTGATGCTCAAATAGAGCCAAGTTGTCATGTGGTGAGGAGGTGGCTGAAAGGAGATGGTCATGCTTTTATCATGTTTCTTGAATTTCAGCTTAGTCTGTAAAACAGGATGAAGACACTCAGCCTGCTCCATACAAAGACCAGAGGATGGTAGAAGGTGATATTTACTTAGTCGTGAATCCAGTGAGCTATCATGTTTAGTGAACCACTCTTGGTGATTAGTGGGGTTATGTTTCATTCAGTTTCCTTTCACAGTGGAGTGATAATCTAGGACACAGTGATAGATCACAGAACTGAAGATTTCTAGTGTTTGGTCATTCATGTATATTTTTCCTTACTTCAGATAACAAAGGACCAAACATTCTTGAACTTGTAATATGTACCAGGCTCGGTGCTATGAGCTGATATTCAGAAGTGAACCACAAATTGAAGGCTAGAAAGGACTTTAAAATATACGCAATATAAATCTCATCCCACTTCTTTCTCTCTCTGATATGTAGTCCTAGCTAGCAGGCCAGGCTGGAATACAAAGGCTGCTGAACTTGCAGCCGCCCTCCAGCTTTGGCTTCCAAGGGCTGGGATTTCAGATAGGCATAAACCAGCATATTAGATCCACACTTCTTTGGTTTTTGTAATTATTTTAAAATTTTAAATTATCTACTTGCAAGCAGAGAGAGGGAGAGAGAAAAAATGAGAGTATGAATGAGAATGAATATGTATGTCATGACCTTCATCTGCTAAATGAATTCTGTCACTTTGTGCATCTGTCTTTATGTAGGTACTGAGGAATCAAATCAAACCTTGGCTGTTAGGCCTTGCCAGCAAACTTCTTAATCCCTGAGCTATTGCTCCAGCCCCATTTTTTGTAGTTATTTAGAGGGTCAGCTTATGTCATCCAGGCTGGCCTCACACTTTCCATCCTCCTGCCTTAGTGTCTTGCCTGTGGGAAGTAGAGGCATGTGTCACTGTGTTCAGCTACTCTCTCATCCTTTATTCTCTTCTGATAATCACACCTAGTGATGAATGCTGTTTGACTATTATGTAAGATATCTTGGAGGCAAAGTTGCTCCAAATGTTATAACTTTTGATGTTGAGAAATTAACATGAACTTATTTGTAATTTCTATCAATAGTAATTTTGAAGCTATAAATAGTATTATAAAAACTAAACCTTGGCCGAGCGTGGTGGCGCATGCCTTTAATCCCAGCACTTGGGAGGCAGAGGTAGGAGGATTGCCATGAGTTCAAGGCCACCCTGAGACTACATAGCTAATTCCAGGTCAGCCTGGATGAGAGTGAGACCCTACCTCGAAAAACCAAAAAAAAAAAAAAAAAAAAAAAAAAAAAAACTAAACCTTTCCCCTAAGTCTGTTTTCTTCTTGGGGTGTTTCTCAGGTTGTTGGTTTGTTTTTCTCCAAGTTATTAACTCTTATTTGACTAAAAAGCTGCTCTTCTGTGTTTTGTGGATTCCTTAATTTGGAAATTGAAAACTGAGCATGGAGGCCCATAATGGAATTGTATCTATATAATTGCTCAGATTTTGACTCGTATAGAAACATGTTTCTCATTTATCCCTATGTTATTTTAAACCTGTTTATTCTGTCACAGATCCACAGGGGATTGTCAAGTTCTGTGTAGTCCAGAGCTTTGTCTGGGGTCTTGCTGTGCTTCTTGTTACAATTGCATACACCTAGCACAGTGCCAGTGCGAGCTGACTTAGGTTTCTTGTTCTATCCACTCTTGTTGCCCCTCATTCAACCTGTCTAGTCAGAACATGACTATGACCTATCAAGTGTGATGAAATTAGTGAGTCATGGGTTTGCTATCCTCTACAAGGGCTTTGGGGTTGTGTTTAGATTTTAGCATGATGAGTAATTAATAAAAGTCAGTTCCCGGGTACTCTGTAGATAGTTAGTGCTTCATATGTAAGAAACAGTTAAGACTCTCAAGATTAGGCCCATACCTAGAAAGGAGTGCTGACCTCGCAGGGTGTATGAAGGTCAATAGACTTTGAGGTAGAGGAGGGATTGGTTGAGTATGACTGCTATCCCCATTCTGTAGCCACCACTTTCACCTCTAAGTAATGGTCCACTTCCCATTATGGGCCAAGTTTATCTTCTGAACTCTAGGAATGAATCCTGTAGCTTTTTAGGAGTCTGACTGAACAAGCATCACAGAAAGTGATGGACAGGCGAGCCTTTAAGTCAAGAGTTAAGTTTAGTTCTCTCTGGATCCAGTCTTCTTCCCTAATATGTCTTTAAAGGAGTTGGTAGTCACTTGTTTCAGTGCTGGGAAGGTGGTAGAGGTAGGTGTGTCTGTGTGGTTTGATCGCCTAGGTTGGCCCTGCTTTTTCTCTTAGTATTTCACTTAGGACATTGCTTGCCTTTTGTCCTGGCAGGCTAGTCATTCTGATTCAACTTTGCTGACATGCTGGCTGTCTAGCAGGAGCTGTGAACTGTGTTATAGCAAGTAAGCAGAAGCATTCACTGAATTTATTTTTCTTGTTGACTTTCGAAGCTTTTCCTTCTCACCAGTGGGAATCCAGTCTGATTGGTTATTGTTCATCCCAATCCACAAATACTTAAGTCCTTGACATGTCTCAGAGGCTTTTGTAGGTGCAGGTTGGTGAGCAGAGTAGTTTGTTACAGTTAAATTGGAAGGGTTGAACAAGAGTATGATTTTTTTTTTTTTTTTTAGAAAGGATATGATAAAAGTTGGCTAAACTATAACAGATGGGGCTGGAGAGATGGCTTAGTGGTTAAGGCACCTTCTTGCTAAGCCTAAGAATGCCTGTTCGATTCTCCAGGCCCCTAGTTTAGCCAGATACAGTGAAACAAGGATGTAATGCCACACTTGCCCACAAGGGGGCGCATGTGTCTGGAGTTCATTCACAGTGGCTGAGAGGCTGCTGGCACACCCATTCTCTGTCTCTCTCTCTCTCTGACTTTCTCAAAAAACAAAAACTATACAAACAAAATCCACAACAGCCTTCATTCTGTCCTTTCTGCCTTTCTCTAGTTTCCTGTTTTTTTTTTTTTTTTTCTCTTCTGTAATCTGAATCAACATTCTTTATTTCCCTGCCTTTCCAAGCATAGTTCCTCCTATTCTCTGTCTTCTTTGCCTCCTTGTATTTTTGGACTTTTGAATGAACGTGTACTTTTTTTTTTGTTGTTGTTGTTTTTTGTTTTTTCGTCTTTTTTTTTATTAGTTATGGACATACTTAATATGTAAACAGCACATGTTGGTATCATCCTTTCCCTCACCTATGCCCCCCCCCAAGGGACCCTCCTCGTTGGGTTGTCAGTCATCCCCATGGGCATTATGGGTGGTGCATTATGGGGGCAACCTTCGGTAATGGGGAAGAGTCAATGTCTGTGCATAATGTCCCAACTTATGGCTCTAGCAGTCTGCCCCCTCTTCTGCAAAATTCCTTGAGCCATGCTGGGTGTGTTTTAAGTCCCTTCAATGATGGGCTCTTATCTCTGGATATCTTGTTTGGTAGGAGTTGAGTCTCCTTCACCCTTGTGCTGATAGCAGGTTCACCAAGAAAGTAGCACTCTTGCTCATTTCCCCAATTCCTCTGTGGTTTCAGCTGGGCGCTGCTTTTTTTTTTTTTTTTTTTTTTTTTTGAGGTAGGGTCTTACTCTAGCCTAGGGTGTCCTGAAATTCACTGTGTAGTCTCAGGCTAGCCTTGAACTCATAATGATCCTCCTACCTCTGCCTCCCAAGTGCTGGGATTAAAGGCATGTGTCACCATGCCTGGGTAAAACCATTTCTTAACTTCCCCAGGAGGCGTAGACAATGTCCATATGTGTTAAAGTGTGTTGAATGCATGAAGGGTGGTGCTAGGTAGGATAACTTTCTTGTGAAAATTAGTTCCTTGTTTGGACATGAGAATATGAAAACCACTTTTGACATTGAGTCCTAGATTCCAGTGGCAAGAAGGAAAGAGCCAGCCTCTACATTAACCAGGTAGTTGGGTGACATTTTCTTCATTTCCTGCCAAACCTTGAGGTTTAAGAGTCCCTGACTATCCCCGGATTATTGTTATCCTGCTGAGTTAAATATTTACGAATAAGTCTAGTGATAATTCCTGAGATTTTTCCCTCCGTTATTTTTTGAGTCTAGACCTCTAATTTCATGCTTTTTCTCTTGTCTTTGTTTTTGTGCCGGATACTCACCCACAGTCTCTTAGGTCATTTGTGTCAGCATAACAACTCCCATCGCTTAAGTATGCGCAGTGTGAACTGGGCTATAGGGTAAACTGCTTCCTACAACTCATTTTTAATAATCTTCAATGACAGCCTTCATAGTAGATACTAGTTATCTTCCTTGAGTGGCAAGTTACGGACACACGAAAGAAGTTTTAACTTCAAGGTCATGTAGGTATCGTGGGCATGGTCAGGTTTAGGAAGTGAACTTCTGACAGGAGCTTCTGCTGTTATATTCACTCTGTTCTCCCTGGTTTCTGTTCTCCCCGCCTCACAGGGAGCAGGGTCTCTTTTACCCATGAGGACGAAGGCCTGTGGAGGTGGCTGAAAGGAATGCCCTGCCTTCCCTTCTTCCTCCCCTGGCATTGTAGTTGCCATGCAGTATGCCATGTGCATTTTGCTTTGATCACTCAGGTTCTGAACTGGCTGTTAACAGCGAATCTGCTGCAAAACACCTTCTAATGGGTTCATTTTTTTTTTTTTTTTATGGCTACTTGGTTTATCACAGACTGGGGACAGGTTGACATTTGCTTTTTTGTCCATGGTCTGGGAAAGTACACAGAGCTGTTTGATGCGGATCTCCTCTTTGTGTCTTTTTCACACTTGTCCATCCTAGTATAGTATCTTAGAGTCCGATGCAGAGAGGGACTGGAGGTTGTGGCTCAGAGAAAGACATGGCTACTGCATCTTCCTGTGGATGGTGATGGAGGCTGCATAGCTCAGCCTGGCTTGCTTAAAATCCGCACTCTCTCCAGGGAACTCCCTCAGCCTTGGGCACTTATAGCATGAGTGCTTAGCATTTTTGTATTACTTTACATTTGCAAAGCGCTTTCAGTGATTTATTAGCTGCTCTTGTTTTTAATAGCCCCCAGGGAGAAGTTGATATTCAGCTTTCCGAGAACGTAAATGCATAGAGAAGGCTCATCTCATAAGATATAATTGGATCTGGGTTCAGGGCTCTGACCTCTTGGGATACAGCCTTTTGGGGTCACTGTCTCATGTGGATTAGTAGGAGATCAAGCGGATTTAACTTCAGCTCCCGGTCTCTAAGGGGCAGATGGAATGACTGTGGCTATTTAAGGCTGGTGGAGAGGCCATTATCAAAAGAGCTGGATTCTAATCCTGACTCAACTGCTGACTGGTTTTATTTGACAGTTGCTTAGCCTGTGTTTCAGATTTGCCCTTTGGTAAAGAAGGGTTTTCTCATTAGGTAAAATGTGATTCAATGACTTTGGATTCTGTCTCTAGAAGCCCTTTTGCAGCCCATGAATTATACACCAGAGAGGATGGATATAGACAAGCTGTTGTAGAGCTTGTGTTACAAAGGCATTTGCCTTCCTTTTCTAGAACTCGGGCTGATAGCGAAATGCCTTCAGCTTCATTTTAAGAAGAACAAAATCCCATTCAATGTAAAACTGGAAGAGTGAGTAGAGTTCCTGGAGCCAAGGCCATCAATTCTGTATCTCACGAGTGTCACAGAAAGTAATTAGCAGGCTTGATTATCTCACTGGTTCAACACACATTTTGGGGATGTGATGTAATGTGAGGAAACATTTAGTTGTCAGATTTTAGGGCTGTATCAAATTTATTCTTGCAGGAAAAGTCTAGTTGTCCTGGCAACCTGAAATTGATTTTCTTTTTGCTCTTGTCAGCTGAAACTGGTCCCCTTTGAATCATTCCTCTAATTTAATATAGAGGACTGTATGTCCCTACCTGGTGACCGGATTGTTCTTAATGACAAGCAAGTCTAGCAAATGACTATTCCTTCTGAGCCAGGAGCGATAGTTTATTGCTGCTGCCACCCTATGTTGTTCTCTTTGTGGTTACTTATTTGTCAGTGGAATTAGGTATAGACGTGAATTGCGATTCAATTATGAGTTTAATCAGGCCTGCAGAGCAGTGATGTAATTGGCAACCAATCATTATCTTCCTTTTTCAGATACCTTGGGTCTGGGTGGGAGTTGAATGAGCTCCAGGAGTGAGGAGTCCTTTTGTGGGGATGCCTAACATTTTTATAACCTGGGATGGGTGACATCATGGCCCAGAAGATTGAAAGCAGAGGCTGCTTGTCAGTCCTCCATGCCATGAGGAGGGAGGCAGCCCACCTGTGTCGAAAACTACAGCATTCATAGGAAACTGGTGTCCATGACACATGAAGGGGTGGAGGGAGAAGTCATCAGCTCTACCCAAATGATTGTAGAGCTCATGGGCCAAATGTCTTGTATCTCAGGAGACAGAGAGGACCGTCTGATGGGAAACCATTGCCAGTCATTTTGAGGAAACCTGGGAATCAGCAGAAATGCCAGAAGAGAGGAGATAAGGAAACAGTTGCCAGTTACCAAAAGACAAGGCATCTGGAGTCTAGAATCTGCTGCCTTCATTGTGACTCCTGGTGGTTTTCTAGACAGGCTTATTTGAGAGATGATTTATAGCTCTTTGACAGTAAGTCCTGTTCATAAGAAGCCTGAGCAGTTTCTTATCCATTTCCCAGTGAGTTGACTGGAGCATTGAAGACAATGTACAGAGGACAGGCTTTGGAGATAGCTTGTTCCTATTGAAACCCATGGGCCACCTGACCTTAGCCAAGTAAGTCATTTAATTTCTGTGACTCAGCATCCTCCTTGGTAAAATGGGGCCATTAGGATGAATGAAGGCCTCTATGACACTCAGGTGAGATCATGCACAGAAACTATTTAAAACAATAACTGCACAGATAAGCACTTCATAAATGTTGCTATTGCTGTTATTAGCTCTAGGAAGACATTTGAATTCATTAAAGCTTTTAACAGTCTTTTCACGTAGTGTGGGTAAGGTAAGAACCTGTCAGCTGGAATACGAGATAGGCAATGACAGGTACTGGCTTTTTAAGTAAATCTGCACTTACTAGCAATGTCGTAGAGAGAGTGTGTTTCTAGAGAAAAGCTTCAAAGTCAGGGCCTGAGGAGATTGCTCAGTGGGTAAAGCACCTATCGTGTAGGCGTGAAGACCATGTACAATGTGAGCATGGGCTATGCACCTGGAACCCCAACACTGGGTGGGCGGACACCCGGGATCCCTGGAGCTTGTTGGGCGTCCAGTCTATTCTAATGTTTGAGTCCCAAGTTCAGCAAGAGACTTTGTCTGAAAAAATTAGAGATAGGGAGCAATTAAGACACTTGGTGTTGACCTCTGGCTTTACATACGCACACCCATGTGTACCTACACACATGAGTGTGCATGCACATAAACATATGTGTTTATGTGAGTCCTGAGATCAGTGAGCTCAGAGCTGCTGTCCTGAGGCCCGCGTTCTCTGTACTGTCTTCCTCGGCACTCCCTGTGCTCCTGACTGAAGTCATATCCCTGATTAGGACCCTCCTCCCTAACTGTATACAGTCTCCTGCCTTGTCTATCACTTGTTAAAAAACTTTTTATTATTATTTATTTTCAGAGAGGAATATATATATATAACATATACATATATTACATATATATATAATATATGTGTGAGAGAGAGAGAGACAGACAGACAGACAATGGGTGCATCAGGGCCTCCAGCCACTGCAAATGAGCTCCAGATGCATGTGCCCTCTCGTGCATCTGACTTATATGGGTCCTGGTGAATCAAATGGGGGTCCTTATGCTTTGCAGGCAAACGCCCTAACTGCTAAGCCATGTCTCCAGCCCATCTATGACTTCTTGTTCACCTCAGGCTCTTCTTCATTTCGTGATATGGCCATCTCTGCCAGGAGTTTTCTTCATGCCCACCTCAGTTTCTACCTTCTCAGAAACATTAGCTTTTCCATTTGGAATGGTCTCTCCCCTCATCCTCCCCAGTCGTAAGATTGTGCTTTCGGAAATCCTGCCCCACACCGCTTTGTGTTCCTATGACGACTCTGAGCCATTGGAGCTCAGTGGTTGGACTTTAGTTTGGGTTACTGATGCGGCCTAATGTACAGAGGGTTAACGCAGGAAGCCCAGGAAATAAGGAGGCCTCTGAGGAGTTGCTTTAGGAGCAGAACTTCGAAGAACAACTGTCAGCCTTTCCCAGTTCCTCTTCAATACTGTTTCTTTTTTCTTCCCAAGGCAGAGAAAGAGGTGGTGTCTGCTGAGGATGCTGGGATCCTGCTCATTAGGCCAGAATGTATCACCTGTCTTCCTCAAATTCCTAGAGTGTCAACCCTCCTCCTATCAGACCAGCCTGACTTTTAGAAACAGGAAGTGGCTTATAGGACTACCTCTGAATTTCTAGCTTTGATTATTAATTACTTGCTCTCTATTTCTTATTGTACTGGGGATCTAACGCAACCCCTCATACATACCAAGCAGGCCACTGAGCTTCACCCCCAGCTGCTGGTTATTAACATTCTTAGAGAAGACTTTGCAGTCACCATATTGCCAGGAAGGTAGACATGCCGAGGTAGTGCGTTTGTGAAATGGAGTGAAATTGCAGCTTTGGTTTATGACTGACTTTTGGGAATGGTCCTGGCTCATTCTACTCCCGTGATGTACTTGATAAGTCTGCTTTCCACTAGCAGCACCATTGAGATCTTAACTACACTGCTGCTTGTGAAACACCTTGCCTGACTTGCAGTTGACTGTTGCTTCCAGTGACTCATAGAGGTAATCCTTTCCATTTAAATTGCTTCTGCTAGAGAACCTAGGTAGAAAGGGGACACATGAGGCCAAGGCAAGAAGAGAAACAAAACAAGCACAGGATACTTGAGTTCATAGCCTAAATCTACCAGAGATGTGTATGATATTGGCTTTACTTTCCAGATCTGTAAAATGGGTCCACTAATATCAAGAAGGGCTGCTATGAGTCAGCTGTGTTTGGGGGAAAAACAACAATAATAAAATAGCCTTGCTTGTAATCCTGGGCTCCAGTAGCTGCTTGAATTTGAATGATTTGCAGCACTATCAGACTGAGTGACCCAACCTATTTGAGTCTCAGTTTAAATGGCTTTAATTTGAGTTAAATATACTTTGCATGTGAAATTGTAATGATTAGAGAATAATTAACATGTCCTGGGATGGTGATATTTCTGTATTGGGCACATCAGCGCCCCAAAGAATCCACTTCTATGGAGTGGTGGTTGTGTTTATTGGGGTGGCGTGACTCTGAGGTGTTGACTGACATCCATCTCTGTGGCAATATCGCCTTCCTCTGTCCCGGTTTCTTCTTAGAATCCCGGCCTCGGGAATGGATGCAGTTATGGAAATGGTGATCTTCAGGAGGGTGTCAACCATGACATGTATAGAAAAGTGCAGCTTCTGTGCTGGCCAGGATTTTAGAGCCTAAAGGAGCTGTTGAAGACTGGCAGAGTTTCACCCAGACAAAGTGGGGCAAGGTTGAAGCTGGTGATGGAGAGGTCAGTGGGTGCTTGTACTAGGTAGAGGCAACCAGGCCTAGTGTAAAATTATGGCAGACAGGGATGGTGGATAAGAATTGGCAGGAAGGGTGGGCAGAGAAGTAGAATGGGATCCAAGAGGTGCAAGGTTGAAGGTTCAATTCCAAGTTTGCAATACAGAACCTGAAGACATTGTACACTCCTGGGTTGTAGCTGTAGTGTTCTGTAGGGCAAAAAGGCAGGAGCTCTTTCTAGTTAGCAGCTCACCTATGTGCCTGCACATGCAGACTTGAATGTATAGCACACACAGGACCAAAGCGTTCTGGGACTTACCCAAAGACAAACAGCTAGGAGACCGCCTTCATTTGATTGCAGCGTTCAGTTTGGTAATGACTGTGAGTGACAGCAATGGGCAGGAGGGGGCACAGAGAAAGGGCCTCGGCCCCATTTCCTGCCCTCCTTGGCAGGTAGTGAGTGGGAGTTTTAAGTTTCACTATTTGATAGCATCACCACCTCTGCTTTCCCAGAAATCATTCCTCGAAGTATGAATTGAATTGTTCTTCTGCTGGGAGATGTCTCAGATCAGTGCTGCCTTTTTGCTCTGATTATTTAGTAAAAATTGGTAACAAATGGTTATTCAGAGAAAAGCACAGCCAAGTAGAAAAGAAACATCACCAGGTTGTGGGGGTCACAAAGCCTAGGTGTGGTCCTGGCCTCTTCAAGAGACCCGTATGAACTGGACAGTGAATCTACTTCTTAGGGCTCCAGTTTGTCCCTAGTATATTGAAAAGTAGTGATTTTACATGCTAGGGTTGTTGTGACAACTGCAGTTTTGGTTGTGCTATAATAAAAATGACAGAGGCATAAATTTGAAATCCACCTCTGCAAGAGGGGAACTGTGGAGGTGGGGGCAGTGGAGAACTGGTCATCTCCTTGGAAATGTACACACTTGTAATAGCATGGCAAGATCAGCATCCCCCCCCCTCGTATGTTTGTGTCTCCCAGAAGCTTGTATTTGATTGTTTAAAGGACCATTGCTTGCACACCCTACCCCCATTATAGTCTATAGCAAGGGGATAAATGTTGCTTTAGGATGAAGACATCTTCCCTGTGCTGTCCTGGGAGAATTTCTGAAATTTTAGGCTTTCATTCATTTTTTTTCTCCCATATGTCAACTGGGGCTAGCAATAAGCTCAGCTTTGCTTGCATGGTGAAGGTTAGCTGGGAACATGCAATCCTTCCTGAATTGTGCTGAGTCCTTGGTATTTATGGAGCCCCCCCCCCCCGCCCACTCTCCTTGCTGCTAATGGCCTAGGCACCTCTTTCTTTGATCTTAAAAATCCTTGCTGATTCAGAAGAGGAAAGGGGAACTTACCAGAAGTAGCTGACTTTCCATGGGTCTTGAAGTAGAGGGGACTTCTGAGATTGATGTCCAGCCTTGTCACAATGTGTCAGGTTCCACTTTTGGCTGCGGCTCTGCTTTCCACATGCCTAGATCTTTTGCAGAGGAATGTAGAAACTTCTGAAAGGAGGATCGGCTCTATGCAGCTCTGAGGGTTGGGATACTACTTTCAGAGTGCTGCTATAGGTATCGAGGCCTCCGTTCCTCTGCTCTGTGTCTAGCAGGAATTTGTTCCCTGGGTGTTTGGGTCTGAATGAGGCAACTCACTTTGGGTCAAGAGGACCATGTGGCTTGCTAGGCAGCAGGCAAGAATTAGTCAGAAAGCAAATACTGCCTGTCTTGACCCCAGAACCCACTTACTGTGCATGGATGAGAAAATCCTCTCTCTCTCTGTTCATGGTGTCTTAGGGAGAATAATAGTGTCTCTTTCACTGCCTTATAGGGTTGATATGGAAATTAAAGGACACAATAGTTTTAGTTTTGTAAATAATATTGTATTCTTTAGATCCCAAGATTTACTCTCATTTAAAATGGGCAACTGACTTTCCTTCCTTCCTTTGCAAACAAATGGACTGACGGGAAAAGGAAAGCGGTAAGTGGGGCATTCTGTTATTACCTGGTGCCTGCTATCCCGGAATTAAAGCCTGGACCATTTCAAGCATCCACTCAGGATACATGGTAAGAGTGAACCATGTACATTGGCACTGAAGTCAAAACTATCTGGTTTTCACCAGCCTCATATCTACCTTTGCTTCTAATATTTGAGGTATCATAGACCCTGGGCCTTGAGAGTCCCCATTTTTTAATGTAATCCATGAAGACACGTTTCTCATAGAGATAGACTGTAAGGCTGTGGAAGATCCCTATTTGAGAAACGGAGGATGGACAAGGTCACACATTGAGGAAATGGAAGAATCAAGACTAGAAGCCAGCTCTTCAGATTTTCAGTTCCCTGCTCTTTCTGACACATCACTCTTCCCTCCTGTCAGGTGAAGAGAGAAGCCAGATGGTTTGACAAATGGTTCTTGTTGCTGTCAAATCTGCCTTCTCTTTCTGCTCTGACAGACAGTTCTTACTCCCATCCTCATAAAAAGGGAAGGTGAGTGGTGAGAAAGGGAGGTGGAGGAAGGAAAAAATATCTACTGCTCTATTCTTTATGTAGTAGAGGTGGCCAATAAGCTCTTGTTTCTCTGGCAAAAAGCAATGAGAATTCGTCACCTTGAATTTAAGGCATCCAGAGGCCTAGAAGCAGCAGTCTGTATTAGGCGACAACATTGATTTCATATATATCCATCTTAAAAAAAAACATGTTTAAGATGCTATATCCATAAATACTAATAAGGCTGTCTGATTCCAATTTTCAGGTGAGATTAGCATTTTATTGAGTATTTTATCTGTCAGATTCAATACTCCATGTACCATCCTCCCAGGCTTATTAGCATAATTGCTGTGCTTAAGCAACAATAAAAAATCCAGCAGTAAAATAGCAGTTAGTGCAGGCAATTTGTTATCAAAAGCTTTTACTTAAGGACAGCTCCAGCCTGCATGTATTAGCAAGTTAGGGTTATAATTTATTTTTATTTGGAAAAACAAAAGGAGGGAAAAAGATTTTTTTCCCTCTTTTTTTTTTTTTTTTTTTGGTTTTAGTAATAATAGAAAAATTAGAAAGCTTTGCTTCTCTGGAAAAATCTCCACATCCCTTCCTCCTTTGCTGAATGCAAACTGTGTTGGGAATAGATCCCACTTGAGGCATGTTGGCTCAGATAATAAGTTGCTCTCCTAGGCATTGGAACAAATGAGTAGTAATGTCCCTGTTTTTGTACAGGCATTTCCAAAACACTTTCAAAGCTATGTTGCTTAAATATTATACCAGTTCTGTGAGGGCTCCATTCTTAGAAATAGGAAATTGAGTTGAAATGGCTTGTCCCCGATGAGGTAGCAGAGTGGCAGAGCTGAATTACAGAACTAGTCTTCCAGCCTCCAGCCATATCTCGGCATTGCAGAACTTCACACCACTCCAAATTCCTGGTACTATTTGTCCTTTCCTATCATGGAAGAGTTTTAGCATTGCCCTTTTCCATTGGCTCATTGTATAAACACACACTTACACAGAAGACTATGTATATAAACATGTCTGCACACGCATCTGTGTCTGTATACATCTACGCACAAACATATCCATAGGTATATATTTTTCCCCTGAAATTTAATCATATATTCTTGCATGTAAGAATATTGGTGATGTTTAAAACAATTCTGTCACATGAATTTCTCTTGACATCAAATATCTCCCATTCATTGCCTTTAAACTTTCCCTCTCATGGACTCAGAAAAGTATAGGTTATTACCATCTGTGATGGACCTGGTGCAGTATAAATGATTTTATAAATAATATGTTAGTCTCTGCAGAAAAGATAAGTAAGATTTTAAAATGTGAAGATTGGGAATTTATTTTTCATTCTTATTTCTTGAGAAATAAGGAACAGAAATAAATAAGAACATTAAATTGAGGCATTTTACTGTGGTTTAGGCTGAATTATGGTAATAATTTTCAAATTGAAGACAAAATTTTTGGTGAAAATGGACAATTGGGGTTCCTAAAACTTTTTAGAGAAGTTTTTTAGCATCTTAAATTTTGTTTTATCACAAAGTTCCAGGGAAGATTGTATATTGTCTGAATGTTTCTACTATGAAAAGGTCTGTCATGGACACTGGGGGGGGGGGCTTATAGATGAAACTAAATGAGACTGTGTGACTCCAAGCAAGTTTATCATATTCACAGTAAATTAACATTTTCCTTTTTTTTTTTTTTTAACAGATAGTACATGAAGAACTTGAGTAGGAATTTTCCTATGTCATTTACCTTTCATGTTCATTTTGTCATTCACTGACAAGCACTTCTTCTGGAGCATTTATTATATACCAGTCCCTTTTATGTATCTCATGCATCATCTCATTTAATTTTTAAAAAAATATTTATGAGAGAGGCAGATAGAGAATGGGTGTGCCAGGGCCTCTACTCACTGCAAACTCCAGATGCATGCATCACCTTGTGCCTCTGGCTTACATGGGTACTGGGAAATTGAACCTGGGTCCTAAGGCTATGCAGGCAAGCACCTTAAACACTAAGCCATCTCTCCTGCCCTCATTTAATTTTTATAAAAATCCCATTGCTGATAATGTTAGCATTGTCCTCATTGTTAAGATGTCAGAGTTGAGAGACAGAGAGTTAAGCAACTTGGCCAATCACACATCTGCTAGAACTGTTCTCATCTCCCCCATACATTTTTTTTCTACTGTACCATACGGCCACTAAATTGAAACCGGATGGATGGATAGACAGATTATTAATAATCAGAAGATGTGATAACCTGTGTGGAACCTACATGCTTAAAAAGAGCAATGAACTTGAAACTGAACAGGTCTCCAAATCCTACAGTTGAGTTGGATTTCAATGTCTTCCTTTCAATCGGGACTAATTAAATCTCTCACCTAATGTTTCTATGGGAATAAATCACACTATACCATGTTAGATTGTCTAGAAGTGAGTGGCTCATGGTAGGTGTTCGATCTGTCTTGGAAGGGCCAGAGAGCAGGCCGCTCTGAGTAGGGACAGCCATCAATGCTGTTTGCCTGTGTGTCATTCCGTTATGCCGCAAAATATGTGTCCTTGAACACACAGCTTTACCTCTCTGTGCCTCAATTTCTATATCAGTAAAGTGGACTTAAATCATCGGATCATTTGTGTGGATTGAATAGGTTAAATTGTATAAAGTATGCAGGATGGTACTTGCAACATGTTGTTCTGCACAAAGTGAACAGTTAAGAACCCTGTTAGATCCTTGTGTTTTTATTGGACAGTGAACAAGTTCAGCCTAAGAGGTAGGAGGTGCATTTACATAGCCACTAATGACCTTGGAAGAGTTCTTGGTATCTCTTTCTGTCTTTGACCTTTGGTATCTGCAGATGGTAGGAGAGAGAATACCAGATGAGAGTGTGGGCGGGGACTATAGTGCACTTCTGTGCTGACAAACTCCCTGGTAGAATGTTGCCTTGTGACTGACTACCAAGGGTCAGTTTGCTGGTCAAAGATGACCTGCCAGCAGAATCATTTCCTGTTTCTTCCTGGAAAGGTCTGCCTTTTCTTAGTCTGCACAGGCCTGGATCATGTCCTCAAAGCTGTCTCACATTCTTCTTTCTAGAAAGCGTTGTTAAGAGTAGGACCAGATTTTTCTTTGCTTTCTGTAGCACCAGGGGTGGGTGGGAATTTTGAAATACCTCTTCTTCAGAGGTAATCCACTCTCAATTATGAATCTCATCCAGCCTTGGGTAAATCTACTGTAGATAGTTTTAAGGATATCTGGCTGAGGTGAGCTCTAAAATGGAGTCTTACTGGGCTCATAGTTCAAAACATCTAAATAGCAGGTTTTTTTTTTTTTTTGTTGTTGTTGTTTTTTTTTTTAATGCTGTGTGTGTGTGTGTGTGTGTAAAGCTTCCTGGAATTAATAGTGTTGATTTTGGGGCATTTCTTTGGCCAACTCAAAGCTAATAACATCAAAAAAAGTCTTTATAGGAAAGGACATTAAGATGAAGCCTCACAGTGTGGGGGTTTTGTGGGTTCCCAAAGCACTTAACCATACAGTTTCTTTTGTGTGCTTATCAGAAACCCTATGAGGTGAGCAAGGCAGGGCTTCCCATGAGTTCTCTTCTAGAGCTGGTCTAACCCAGGGTCACAGAGGTGCGGGAAGTTTTCTTATGGTAGTGATGGATGCAGACCCAGAACATTTGACTCTGGATGGTTTGTTTTACCACCTTGACTGAGTGCAGTGAGGTCATCTTTCCAAGTGCCAGGCGAGTTACATAGAGATGCACTTTGTCTCACCACTGCTCACTCTTGTTTTCTTTCTTCACATTGGTTGGGTCAAATATGCTATAATTTGATATGAACTAAGTATAAGTAGCAGTAAATCTGTGGGACTTTCTGTTAAAACCGTGTGTGTTTTTACAAAAAAAACAAAAAAAAAAAAAAAAAAACTCAAATGTCAAAGTATTTCCTGAAACTTGCTTTAATGAACAGGAACAGTGAAGGTAAAAATTTATTTTTTGCATGAGGGTAATTGGAAACAGGATGCACAAACTTGCTATATAAATTTAAAGAGGAACACTTATACTGATGTACAAACTGGATGGGCACCTTACAGAGGATTTCATGCTGTTAGAAATTTCAAGTGAACGTTTTCCCTAAGCATATTAATTATTGTTTTGCATTAAAACTAATCTGTTTCATAGTTGGCTCCAAGAGGGTGTGTATCTTTATCCAACAGAAAAACAGAAGTATGACTCAAACATCTCGTCTGATTACAAAGTGCCTTTATCTGAAAGCCCTGGTGTGTCCTCAGATTACAGACCTGAGGCACAGAAGATGCTCTGGAGCTCGTTAATGACTTGAACTCTGTGCTGTGCTTGCTTGGGAGTGGAAAGGATTGGATTCTCTTTCATGATGTCTTTGAGTTCCTCAGACCCAGTGGCACCCAGTAAGCCCGCTGCTATGGTGTTAGTGTCACCTGCCCGAGTATGAGTTGTAGGGAAAGTGTGTCTTGGAAATCTATTTACATCCTTCACACTCAATGGTTTATTAGGTGGCACTTGTGACACATCTTGGAAACCTACGTCAGAAGAAGGCAGGATATGTTTCAGTTTGTGTGGAAACAACTCTCTTCATCCCTTGTTTTTTTCCATCTTTGACTTTCTTTGGGATCTGTTTCTTCTGGTGATATTAGTGTGATTTAAGCTTCACCTACTGATCACCTTGTATTTTTATTTTTAGGATATATAGTTATGGATTCTCTACCTCTACTGGGTGATTATTATGTCTACCTCTTCCAGCAAGGTTAGAAATAAATCATTAGGGCCGGGCGTGGTGGCGCACGCCTTTAATCCCAGCACTCGGGAAGCAGAGGTAGGAGGATCACCGTGAATTCAAGACTACAGAGTGAAATTCCAGGTCAGCCTGGGCTAGAGTGAGACCCTACCTCAAAACAAACTAACAAAAAAACAAAAAAAAATCATAAGTGTGGCTGGTGAAACCCAGCAAGGAATGATTCCCGTTCACCAAATTTCTCATTCCCTTAGTTCTGCTTGATGGGGCATTGACTTCCTGCTTGTGCCTCTTCTGTTAGACTTTGAACTCCTAGCGGTTAGGTGTCATAGACTAGTCACCAATGTCTAGTGACTATGGCATCATCGTCTGTCCATGATGCCAGATCACATGGCACATAGCGATGCTGGTTTCTTGTCTTTGGAAACTAAGAAAAATGGTTTTCCTATGCAGAGAGATAGCAGTGAAGGTTGTTCCTCCAGTGCACTCCAAGCTTGCACTCAGAGCACGGTGCCCTCAGTCCCTTTTTACAGAGCCCATGATCTGGCTGTCATATCAGTGCGAGCTCATTGTAAGCTGTGATAATGCCCTCATGAACCTGCCACTTCCTTGCCCATTTGCGAAGTCCCTAACATGACCTTCACATGCTTCACCCATGGAATGATATAACTATAAATGGGTCTTCAAGAAGATCAGAACAAGATCTATCAAACTGAGAGCTTAGGTAGCTTACTATTTATTTTGGATGGGGTTGTTTTAATTTTTAAAAGTATGTTTAATGGATAATCAACATGGCATATATCTTTAGATAGAATATTGTTCAGCACTAGAGATAAACTGTTGATATGCAACAGTATGAACAGACTCTGCAAGCATATTACATGGCTCTGTTTTTATGAAAGTCCATCCTAGACAGATCTGTACGTAGGGCCTATCGGCATGCAAAGCAGAGTAGAGGTTGCCTGCAGGATTAAGGTGGTGGGTAGGAAATCACTGCTAATGGGTATGGGTTTCTTTTGGGGGTGCTGGAAGTGTTCTTACATTAGATTGCAATGATTGCCATACAACCCTGAGTATATTTGAAACAGAATTGATACTTTAAATGAGTCAAACACGCTATATATGAATGTCATCTCAATCAAATGATTAAGTAAGCTGCCCTTCTAGCTACAGTCTTTGAAAGTAACTATAGGGAATCAAAGTACATATTGCTAATCTTTTAAAAACTCATCTTGATTTGTTTTGGGCAAAAGAAGTCTTGTGCACTTAACAATGATGAACACAATTAAGGAAAGGTAGATAATGCAACCAATGCCGCCAAACCTGAAGTGTTATTTCCCCTCATTTTATGCACAATCTTGCTTTTTTGGGTGCATTGAAAACTCGTACTTCTCAAATCTTGATTAGTGAGATATTCGATAAGAAATAACAGGGTACTGACAGTCCTGATTGTATAAATAGGCATTTGGGATTGTGTTCATGGCTTGCTTGTCAGCACAAAAGAAACTGTGATTATGTTGAGTGATGGTTAATTTCCTTATACACCCATTTTAAAAATAAAGATTTACAGCTGGAAGACAGGTGCCCAGGGAATAAAAAGGAGACCTGCAGCCTTATTTTTGAACTCCAGAAGTTCCGATTTAGATGTTGGCATTTTAGTCTTGGCTTAACTCCGGTTGTAAGGAATGCATTGGAGCTTCACAAAGGATGTTTCATGAGCTTTTGTTTTGGGTTGAGACTGGACACTTTTATTTTTCTTCTTCCTAAGAGTTCCTTTTCCCACCCTCTCTGATTAACTTACTGTGTCCACAGAGTTAACGGGGAAGCCTAAGGATGTGTGCAGAGGCAGGAGGGGAGTTGTGTTTTCTACCTTTGCATGTGAAGTGTTCATACGCAAACAGTTCTTTGATTAAGTATCTGGTGAAACCAATCCACATGAACTCCAATTAAACTTTAATGAACAAGTGGGTGTATTAATATCAGCTGAGTAATGTAGGCAACACAGATTCCAGTAAGTGACTCACTTCTCTGAGCAGCTCATTCCCCATGCACGGTTAAAGTTACTAGAAAGCTTCCAGCTATATTTGAGTGGATCTGGTCTGGGCCTTGTAATTTTAGCAATCCTCAGGGCTTGTTATTCATCTAGTGACAAAACCACAGTCATCCAGACCTCCGTTTGCAAAGCAACGATTGCAATGGGGAGACTTGTTCATCTGTGGCAATCAGGCTTTTTGTGGAATGGTGCCCATTGGGACTTGTATTTTTACCATCTTCCTGCTTTCTCCCCCTGTGTGTGTGTGTGTGTGTGTGTGTGTGTGAATTCTTTTCCTTCCCAAATCTAGGGGTGGTGGAGGTGGAGCACCTGCTTTCAATTAGCCTCCCCTAGCCTCACTTCCACATGGATCAGCTGTCATGACTCACGTCTGTAGGTTCTCATGGCTACTCCGCAGATAGCATGGTGGGCTTGGAATGGAGAGCTTTTTAGGCACTGATCTTGTTCTGTCTTGAGATTGGTGACTGTACTTTCTTCCAAAGAAAGATTAAACAAGATGAGTACAATGTAATGCTCTTAGTTTTAGTCCTGGCATATAAAAGCTCAGTAAATTTTTAATTTTTTTTTTTTTTTGAGGTAGGGTCTCACTCTGGCTCAGGCTGACCTGGAATTCACTATGTAGTCTCAGGGTGGCCTCAAACTCTCTGCGATCCTCCTACCTCTGCCTCCCGAGTGCTGGGATTAAAGGTGTGCGCCACCACACCCGGCTCTTTAATTTTTTTTTAAAACTTGGATGAAGGGGGTGGGGAGAGGAAGAGGATTTGACCAGGGCTCAGTCTTGGATGATTCTGGTGAGGACAGGTAAGGGTTTGGGAGGGCAGTTGAGGGCTAATCACTGATGAAAAGCACGCACAAGAGCAACAGCATAGATGTACAAGGCAGTGACCGTTCACTGTGGTTAGAGTAAGGGATATACTGGGGCTTAAGGCGCCTCATTGAAACTACCTGTCCGTGGCTAACAAGGCTGATCCCAGCTGTGTATGCTGCTCCCACTCCAGTTCTTTTGTTATTTTCTAGAAACCAGCAGAGATCAATGCAGAAGGATGTATCTAGATTGTGGAATGGGCTTTAGGTCAGTTAGCTCAGTTGGATTGCCAACACAGCATTCTGACTTAGCAGACAAGTCTGCTCACGAGGGGGTTATACCTGCAAACTCCCAAACCTGAAGAGTGAGGATAAGCTTCTAGGAGTCAGGCAGACTTCAAATCTGGGAGAAAAGATTGTGCTGTACACGCCCCATCCCTTTTCTAAACTAAATAATTGTGTAACTCATGCCTGCTGTAGACGAGAGCAGAAGGGAGCCTAAAGGGAAGGGAAAGGCTAGGGAGCTAGAAGAGGCTCTGGCCGGACCTGGATCCTCACCCCTCACTCTTTCCTCATCTCAATTCAGTTCCTTTAGGGGGGAAAGTGGGGGGCTAGAAGTGAGGAACCAGGGATAGTTTTCCAAACAGGGAATGATGCCTGAAATTCAGGCTAGCTAATCTACTGATGCCACCCCAAGGGGAACACTGTGATAGCTTTGGACTTGAACAAACACATCTTGTGTAATGGCTGTCAAGGTCTGTGGTGCAAGAAGCAGCCTCCACCTGGAAGTAACAACTGCCACTCAGTGTCAGGCTTCAGACATAAATCATGAAGATCAGCTCTGGGTCTCCATCCCAAACATCTTCTTACACACTGTCAGAGGATAAAGAAACCCAATTCAATATCTGCCATATACCATAGGTAGAAGTATGTAATTACATAAGATGAGTATGTAATTACATAAGATGAACTCTAATTTTGGAAGTTTGAGGGAAAACAGAAAAGATTCTTGAAAGTCAGAAATGGGATAGATTGGGCTGGAGAGATGGCTTAGTGGTTAAGGCGCTTGCCTGCAAAGCCAAAGGACCCAGGTTCGACTCCCCAGGACCCACATAAGCCAGATGCACAAGGGGGCGTATGCATCTGGAGTTGGTTTGCAGTGGCTGGAGACCCTGGTGTGCCCATTCTCTCTCTCTCTGCCTGCCTATTTCTGCATCTCTCTGTCTCAAATAAATAAAAATAAAATACTAATAAAGAAAGGGGACAGATTGATAACATCAATTAGGAACTCTGTTGCTTATAGAAAACAATATGCCTATTAGACTTTAAAATGTGAGCCAGTAGTTGAGTAAGCAATTACAACCAAGTATTATATTTTTTTGACAGTTAACCTTATTGAATATTCATCTAGGTTGTTAATTAAAATCTGGGATTTCCATTCTACAGAATGGAAAAACAGTAAATATAACAAATAAAACAAAAATGTACAAATTTTTTTTTTTTTTTTTGGAGAGAGACACAGAGAGAGAGAGAGAGAGGAAGAGAAGGGTGCACCAGCAGCCTCTCAGCGGCTGCGAATGAAATCCAGATGCATGCGCCCCCTTGTGGTCAAGTGCGGCATTGTGCCCTTGTGTCACTTTGCATCTGGCTAAACGTGGGACCTGGAGGTTGGAACCAGAGTTCTTAGGCTTAGGAGGCAGGCACCTTAACCGCTAAGCCATCTCTCCAGCCCCAAAATATACAAATCTTTTAGGACAGTTTCCTCTTTAATTTCGTATCAGGAATTTCTTGTTGAAGTGAAAATGATTTGTTCATATAGCTACACCAGACATCAAGATTGCACTTGGTTTTGGTATTCGGGTACTTAGCTAAGCAGTGTACTTTGTGCTCACAGAAAAGATTTGCCTAGAAAATTAGTAGCCATGCTGGTTTATAAAACTTTGATAAATTTCCTATAATTGTTTTTTTTTTTTTCACTGCTTTTGGTTGTTTTAATAATACTTAAGTAATTCTTAGAGGAATTTTTGTCTGCCTATTGTGTTTTTGTCAAGAAAATAAACAATCTGTCTCAGAGATTGGAAAAAGTTTCTGAGGTAAACTGCCTTTGCAAACGCCTCCCCAGTCCTGCACAAACTTACTGGTTTAACCTCACTACAGAGATCCTCCTGGGTAGTTTGTTTTTTTCTGATGATCGTTGGCTGGTTACACTGTTCTGGAGGTGGCTTTCTGTTTCCTTGTCTACAGTAGATTTCTCTCTGCCATCTACATTTGCCCACTCCAAATGCATGCTACTGGCCACTCAATTTTCTTAGGGACACTAGCTGGGCTACTCTATTAATTTTAAAGACGTTTCTTATGTTTTTCCTATGCATCTCTGTTGATGACTGGGCCACATAGCAAGTACTTTTATCTGAGTTTGTGGATAAGAGTTGCTGTGGTTTTATCACAGCTCATCCTGCCTCTCAAAATCTCTGTGTGGACAAGCACGTTACCATTTTGGGATTCTTGTCCAGTAATTGTACTGGATACCCCTTCTCAAAATCCAGATACAAGTTTAGTTATGGCATGCAATGCATAGAGGGAAAGCTTATGAGACATTGGTGTCAGAAAAAGAACGACATGCTGAGGAGATGGAAAGTGAGAAGATCAACAAAAGGGTGTGGTCCCAGCTAGAGAGAAGCAAGATGAGAGGACGGGGAACAAAGGCTTAGTGTCCTGACCATCTGCTTTGCTTGTACCCAAGGCACATCCCACAACCAGTCTTGATTCCACCCAGCAGCACTTTAATTATTTCTACATGCATGCACCATGGGTTCTGTTCTAGACGTTTCCATAGGAAGTGGCTGAGGGCAGGAGTTTGTAGCTCAGCCACTACTAAAGTTGAAGATGAAAATAAGGTTCCATATGACTTTGTAAAGATTTCACTTCTTTTGGCCTCAAGTTCTAAGAAAGGCTGGCCTTTTTGTGTGTGTGTATATATATATATACATATACATATACATACATATATATATCATTTCTCTCTAAATATATTTTCTCTCTATATATTTTTATTTGTATATATTTCCCTCTATGTATATATTTCTCTCTATATATAATCTCTTCTCTATATATGTCCTATATACTTCCTCTCTCTCTATATATTCTCTCTCTCCACATACACACATACACACATACATACACATACATATTTAACAAGTCTTCTCTTGCAGGATCACATCAGATTTTGTTAATACTAGTTAATTCTTATTTTAATATTTTATTTTTACTTATTTGACAGAGAAAGAGTGAGAGAGAAAGAGAGAGAGAGAGTGATAGTGAATGGGTGCACTAGGGCCTCCAGCCGCTATAAATGAACTCCAGATGCATGTGCCACCTTATGCATCTGGCTTACGTGGGTCCTGAAGAATTGAACCAAGGTTCTTTGGCTTTGCAGGCAAGTTCCTTAACTACTAAGCCATCCCTCCAGCCTCCTAGTTAATTCTTTAATAGCAATAAAACAAGACAAAAACAAATAGCAGCAAAAATAACCTCCCCAAACTCAGATCAACCAGAAGTGAGTTTGCTTGGGCAGCCATTTTTCCTTCTCCTACCACAGGATTCTCCCTGGGCCCATTAATAACTTTATAATATTTTCTTTCTTATTTTGAAACTTTGGAATTGACCTTACACTTTTAATGGGGAGTATAGCCTCAGTAAATTCTAATGGAAAAAACTGTCTGATGGAGGGACAGGAAAGGGGCACAGCAGTCCTGGTGAATCATCCTGAGAGACCAGCTAGATTCCTAGACCGGAGCTCCCTGCCTTCCTTCTGCTGATGTACATTCTGTCTTGGTGTGCTGTGAAGAGCTTTTGAATCTGTCTCTGACTTCCTTTCTAGGTCAGACTGTGTCCTTTAAAAAAAAAAAAAATGCCTGGACATCCTCATAATAGATTCTACTAATCCTGTTAGAATAATAGGCCTTATGAATTCTTGACAATAGCAACAGGAAGAACTCCTGAAGTTCTTCAGTAGGGTTTGAGGCTTAAGGGGCCTAGGAAGGCTATCTGTGCAAGTTTTTGTTTTGAAGCAGGATGTTGGAACTTTGGAGTGAGAGGGAAATGAAAAGTCTTGGTGCCCTTTTAGAAAAATCACAAAACACAACTCCTCCTTTGAACAAAGTGAATGAACATTGTAAGACAGCAGGGAACCAGGAAACCCTGAGTCAGGCCTGTCTGTCACACTTTACTGGTGAGCTGCTTTTCTCAGTCAGGGACTGGGATCATCACTAAGCCATTCCCTGAGAAGCTGTGGAGTGGATTGCAGGGATTCATGTGTCTTCCTAGTTGTTACTTTAACCAGGGCTTATTTTTTTCCTATATAAAATATCAAGCTTGTCTGTTTCAATTATAGAAGCATATAAACTCATTAAAAAATTAAAGTGCACAAAAATGTGAAGAAAATAAAAACATTGATCCATTGTTTAGATTATTCTCGTTAACCTAAGTAGTTACTATACTTTTTAAAAGACATGTTATATTTCATATACATTTGTTTTAATTTTGTTTACTTCAATGTTAACATTTTAAAATTTTTCTATCATTTAATGTTCTTCAAAATGTGTTAACCACTGTAGTCTTGCATTATAAGATATATTTACATGTACTGTGATATGTTTGTATATTGTTTACACTGTTTAATAGCTTCTTACAAAGAAGGGAACTTATTTTAAACTGAGGCACTTGGCCCTATATTTTTTATTAGTTATGTGTATACAGCCATGATGACACCTTTTATAGTGGAGGAGTTTGAAGTATTTTATTTCAATTCAAACTCATATTCATTAGGCTGGAACTTAACAGTTTGTTTTGTTAAGATCTGAATTAAGGTAAATGTTAATGCAGAGAAAATTCTGGCCAAAATGAAACATGCTAGTCTAAGTTGTCTTAATTAACATAACAGAGGAAAAAAGCTAAGTTAGACTCTTGAATGCACTTTTTATTTTTCTCTTTACAAGGATGAAGTAGATTTGCTTTGCCCAAAGGGTTCATCATACACACAATCAAAATTTACATATATATAATCTTAATATATTAACTACATTTTTAAATAGTGGACATTGGATTGAGTGGCCTTTGGTATTTTTAGCATGACAGTTTTAGAAAGAATATGCTATGAAAAGGACCTTTTCTTTATCTCAGACCTGTGAATCATCTTTTTGTCATGTCTCTATGTGTAGTGGCTCATTTGTATCACTCCATCTTCAGCTGACATTTTGTACTTGGAGATTTACCCATCCGTGTCTATATATAGCTATGCTAACCATCTATCTCCAAGTGGATGGAGATGATTTTGATGGGGTCATAGTTTTTTGTTGTTGCATTTGCCTCTGAGAATCACTGGGGCCAAAGGCCATGAGAACCAGAAAGTGAAAATGACTTACAAGTCAGCCATTTTTGACTTCAAAATCAGAAGGGATGTTCAGACCTGATCTTATCATTTACCCTATATTGTTCATCAAGTTGTTCTTAATATAATACATTTTAGGGAGATTACTTCAAGTAAAATTTGCTACGAATTGCCAGGACATAGTTATACAAAATAATTTTCTTGAAGTCAAGCTAAGAAGATGCACAAATGCCATCTTTGAGGTATGGAGAGCTGAGTAGCACTTGATATTGAACTAAAAGGAAGGAAAGGGACCAGCTGTTCCTGAAAGGCAGTTTTCTTTTGCGTCTGTGAAAGCTGCATTTGCATTTATTACCTATTTTCATTCTTCCATTCATCCTTGAAATTTACTGCTTAATTCTGTACTACTTAACTCCGCTTTTGGATAAGAAGCAGATAGGCAGAGAAACTATGTACTTTGTCCCAAGTTTACATGGCTGGTGAGTGGCACAGCTTTTGTGGAGACAACTTTGAATCTATAAAATTGTTGCTCGTGCCCAGAAACCATGCAGAAGACTTGAAAACCTTCCCTTGTTTTCCTGGCACCTCATCACTTTGACTCTTAGAAGAATCAGCTTCTGAAGAGGGTCCTATGGCAGCACAGATGTCAGTCCTTGTCTTGGGGGAGGTGGTTTTCCTATGGACATGATAAAGCACTCCAATATGAAAAGAAGCCTGAATTTATAAGCATAAATAGGTTTATAAACATATTTGACTGAAAATGCTGTTGTGTGTTTGTCCTTAACCTTACTTGAGTCTCACTACATAGCATGACCCAAAAGACACAAAGGTCTCCTCTACATGGTACATTTTAAGAAGTTAAACCAGTGAAATTAGGTATCTTTCTCTAAACTTTTATAAGTTCTCCAAAGCCATAAAATATAGCTATTGTATTATATTGGGTCAGGCCAGCTGTTATATCCACAAATGAGCCTGGAATAGTAATGACTTCTGAAATCACAGCACACTTATTTAGTTCTTAACTTTTCCATAGGTTTGAAAGCTTGCTCCTTTTTTTTTTTTTTTAATCATGCTGAACTATAGCTTTGCTAACAACATTCTATTCTGGGATGGAATTCATTTTGTCATAATTAAGAATGGAGAGGGGACTAGCCAAAGAGACACTGCCATGAAACTCATGTGGTTTTAGTCTTTCTTTCAATTTTGATTTTCTCCTGTAAGCATTTAATTGTTTACTGTGTATCCTCTGCTGTGCTATATGGGAAGAAAATGCCAGAACATAAGTTAGCAGACTGTTTCAACAAGGGTCAAGATGGTTAACCATTTCAGCTTTGTGGTTCACGTGGTCTGTACTATGCTATTAGCTCTGCTCTCAGACAGCACATAAAAAGCTCAAGTTTACCATAGAGACTATATAACCAATTGTATGCCACTGTGGACCAAGAAAAAATTATTTACAAAAACATGCAGTGAGTTACATTTGGTTTGGCCTGTGGGCTGCAATTTGCAGCACATGTACTTTATCCGTGAGAGTAGAGGAGAGCATTTTGTTCATGCAAGATCTACCATGGGGTAAATGCCTGGTATATACTTACTGAATGAACACACATGAATGAATCCATGGCAGAATAGATCAGATCCCTTTTATGATTTCTAAGAGCTCATTGTCTAATAGTAGATACAGGAAACATACCTAAAATTGATATACTTTGGAGAGTATAAAGGATTGGGGGGAGTAAAGGACTAGAGTGTAGAGGGTAGGGGAACTGGGTGATACTTGAATTTCATCTTGAAGGTTAGGTAAGCATGTGTCTGCAGACAGATGGGAGAAGCATACTTACAGGTCGAAGCAGCACACAAAACAGTCAAAAAGGTCTCATGTTCTCAGTGAATAATGAGCAGATCAGAAGTTCTGCATTCAGAGTCCTTGACATGTCTGCTCTTTATAGTCAGTGACTATTAACAATGCCTTTTACTTCCACTCCTTTCAGGTTTTGCTTTTGTAAGGCAAGAATGGCTAATAATAATTTGCAACTTGGGAAGGTATGTGGAGCCACTTCTAATTGGGAGAAAAGTTCTCAGTTTTCATATATCTTATATGGCTGTAGGTGTGGTGTGCATGTGTGTTCATAGTTGTGTGGCCTCACAGGCATGCGGCTGTGCACGTACATGTGTGCTTGTGGAATACAGAAGCTGATGTTGGTTGTCGTCTTGAAATTGCTCTTCACTTTATTCTTTTAAGTAGGGTCTTTCATTGAACCTAGATTTCACAGGTAAGATTAGACTGGCTAGCCGTGAGACCCAGGAGTAAATCTCTGCCTCCCCAGCAGTGACATTACAGGAGCATGCCACAATCCCTGGTATTTTGTGTAGGTTCTGGGCATCCAAACTCAACTTCTCATGCTTGCAAGACAAGTACTTTGTCCATTGAGCCATCTCTCCAGCCTAGTTCTTGATTTTAAGATGAATCAGTGTTGATTGATGGTATGTGGGCCTTTAGTGATCCCCTCTCTCCTGTATCATAGAATGAGGGGAGAGCCCGGATAGTACCCCACCCTTGCCTGACTGCCTTTGTATGTAGATGTAGATTAGGGGCAGTACAGTGACTTTATAATACAGTGGCATATGACTGAATCCATAAACTATTGTTGTGTAGATTATAATGATAATATAAAGTTTTGAGTAGCTACTAGCTTCATTGTCAAATATCTGAGAAAGCAAATGGATTCAAGTAGTCAATTGTCATTCTCTTGATGTATCTTCAGTTCAGAGTAGCTTAGCACCCACATTGGTCTGCAAAGAGTGACTTCTGGAAGGCCTGTATTGCCTAAGTCTCCTTTTTGAAAGGAAGGGAAAATCAAAGCCTAAAAGGTAGGATGCCACTTGATTGAATTCTGCCACCCACTTATTGGCAGAAACTGGAGTATAATGCTAACATGAAGTTATTAACGTCGTTTTCTTATTATAGTACCATACCACATTTATAAGCTAATTTAAAAGCTAGGTTCCTCTTTAAATCTCATTGCTTATTCCTGCCTTAGTCACTCATCACATAGTTAGATCTCACTGCCTTCTCTAGACCAGGATCTCAATGTTACCTAAGCTAAAGGGCAAGCTTTGTTTCCCTGGAGAGCTGAACATATATCTTGGCACTTAGCATTTGTTCAGCAAATAATTGTAGGCTTGAAATATCTGGAGCATCTTTTTTTCCCTCAGAGTTTCGAATCAAGTCTATTTGTAGTGATATTTTCACAAAAGTCAGACTGTTCTCAAATTGCTGAAATACAAGGGTGCTTTTCCTTCAACCTCCTTTGAATAAAGTTGGATCCCCCATTTTGGCTGAGACCTTCCTTAATATCTCTTTTGAAAGATGAATGTTAGCCCCTTCAAAAAAGGTCAAACAGAGAAAAATTACATACTTATTTGAGTGGAAATATTGTAATTGACCACCTTAAAATTATAGTAAATGAGAAATTTCAGCTTTCTGCATTGCCAGAACTTTCTTTTTTGTTTCTATACCTTAGGAAGCTTAATTTTTATTTCTCCCACATTATGGTTGATAATTGTACCCTTGCCTCTCCCAATAGTTGGTGAGTTCTTGGGCATTCCCATGAAGTCTAACTATGACAAAACAATACAAACTATATATTCATTGGAAGAGATATTGTTAGGGCATGGCCAATCCTTTGCTGAATTCATTTTATTTTGAAGCTCTTAACAATTTGAACATCTGACTTTGTGTTAATGTTTGTGTTCAGCATTGGTGGTGGGAATGGTATGGGGTAGGCAAACACAAGTAAATAAAATAAAGATGTTGCCTGGTGTGGTACATGCCTTTGATCCGAGACCTGGGGAGGTAGAAGCTAGATGATTGAGTGCTAGCATATACTGGACTGCATATCTAGACACAGTCTCAAACACACAAACTCAAACAAGAGGCATAGTTATTTCTGACCAGGGACTCTACCCTTTAGTGAGAATGTTGACATACAACACGAAAGTTATATTAGAATGTGAGACAGTTAAATATTTGAAAACGTTTTTACATGTACTTAGTGCATTTTGATTACAAACTATTCCTCTTGTTACAATTTGTATCTGACAGACAACTTTCCATCTCTTTCCTCTACATCTTCTCCATTCTTTGGCTTTTAATTCTTTTTTGTTTCCCTTCTTCAGTGATCCCTGAGCCTTGGAGGATGTGGTGGTAGAGGTGTCTCATTTAGTGCTGAGCATATACAGTCACTTATTCTTAATACTTTGTCAAACTTTGAGTCATTGTAGTAGTTACTGAAATCTTCAAAAAGAAGCTTCTCTAGCCAAAGTTGAGAGCAGCACTAATCTTGGTCATAAGTATAAATATTTAGAGGACAATTTGGGCACAATGTACCTATTTATCCAAATAACAGTAGCACCTTCTTTACTAGGCCCTGTGACCTTCCCAGCCATAGGCTTTTGGTGAGGTTTTCATCTTGGTAGCAGGCATGAATTCCCTCCTGTGAAATGGGCCTTTACTTCAGTCAGAGAGGAATTGGTTACCCCATAACCATCATGCTGTTTTTTCATGGGCGGGTGTATCTTGCTTGGATGTTTGGCTATATAGCTTGCAGAGTCCCCTACTGATAAAGAATTTGACTTTTCTACCCTAGCTCCCACCTAGCACTTTACAGCACTATGACAGCTAGCCAGTTGGGAGGACACTTCTAGATCAGTCTCAGCTTGATTTCTCGGTATCCTACAGCTGAAGTATGTAGAATCTTCAAAATTTCTGGTGGGTAACCAAGAATTTGGCAATAGCTTGTATTTTGTGGGCTTTAGGGATCGCCTTGATCACAATTGATGGGATATATTCCACACCTGCTACAGGGAATTTCTTTAATAACCTATAGCTTCTGGCAGCAGCATTATCTACTCATGGAGGATGCTTTTTGGCCCAACTCTTCTTTTAAATTAAAATTTTAATTGCCTACCAAATAAGTAGCTTCCCATATGTATGTATGTATATGTATATATATTGATTTTCAAAGTAGGGTCTCACTCTGGCCCAGGCTGATCTGGAATTAACTATGTAGTCTCAGGGTGGCCTTGAACTCCTGGTGATCCTCCTACCTTGCCTCCCAAGTGCTGGGATTAAAGGCATGCACCACCATACCCAGCTCCCATATTTTTTAAAATACAGTTTTTAGTTTGGTTAAACTTCTTCCTACACACTCCTCTCTCCCATCCCTTACCCTATCCCCATTTAAGTCTTTCTACCCCCATTATTCCACTACTTGACTCCCGCATCTACCTTCCTCTCTCTTTAAACCCTTCCCATTCTTCCATGACCTCTTTCTAGCTTCCTGGCCTCTGTTGATACTTACTGAAAAACACATACAGAACTGAACACTCAAAATTATGAGAGTGAACCTGTGGCCTTAGGCAGTTAATCTGACAAGGTGGGTCAAGAGACATTTTAGCAAAGAGTTCGTATTTGAAATGAGCCTTATTGTTTCCTCCTTCCATTTCTGTCATTGATCTGTCAACATAAGACACACACACACACACACACACACACACACACACACACGTTGAAGATTAGAGCTATTTGTTATATGTGATAAGACAAGAAGGGAGCAGATTTCATTGTGTAATCCAAAAACTTCTCAAAGTCTGAAAGTGCTGTATGAAAGAGTTGGGATAGATGTCATCAGTAGCGGCATGAAGAGAGTGTCTTGGCCGTGAAAGACCTGTTCTAAACGAATGCTCTTCTTTCCCAAGGATTTTCCCATCGAGCTGCTCTTGGTGGTTAATTATATAGCATACACAGTTCTCTGGGTGGTGGGAGTAGAATGTTATGGAAAACTTTTAAAATCAGAATTCTGACTATATCGACCTTTGCTGTTTATTGTGTTACTGAAGGTTGTTAGTTAGCCTCGTCAAAGTTCAGTTTCCTCATCCTTGAAAACAGTGACAACGAAACGTACCTACCTAGTCGTGAGATTAAAAGAGCTAATGGTTTCCACAGCTTCTCTTTTGGTATCCAGGACATGTAAGGTCAGATGCCTGCAGAACCAGACAAGCCTGGAAACATAAAGCACTTTATCCAGCTTAACCTTTTCTCCCTTTAGAGTCTTTGGTTCAGAAAACATTTTGTTCTCCTCTTTAGGTAACAGTGCAATGTTCAAATAGAAACAGACTGTTCCTTAGCTACAGTTTGTGCTTTGTGTGGGGAGAGACCTTCAGGGTCTGGTAGAGTGAGAGCAGCTGAGAGAGCATTTCTTTAAAAGAAATGACAGCTTTTGGGTATGCCAAATATTGCTATATGGCATGCATTTGGTCAGGGTCTGTATAAAATTCTTGGTTTTTAAAATGTTGGTAGGTCATTCAAATATTTTGAAAACACCCTGAAACTCTTCCTCATGGAAGAGGAAAAAATGCAACTTATGATCTCAACTCAATGTCAAAGTTGGCTCAGAACAGCAACAAAGTTCTTTAAAAGTCCGTCCTATGTTGGGCTAGACAGAACCCATCTGAAGACCAGACTTGGCTTGCAGCCCTCCAGTTTGTATCTTCTGTGCATATTTTTAACTGTGCATTAGCTAAATGTGGCATGCCAGTATGCAAAGAATGCTAAATTGAATAACTTAGCATTTTCATTGTACTCTTGGTTTGCCATAAATGACAGCAAACACTGAGTCCTTTCCATGTGCTGGGTACTCTTCACACTACATATATCATTTCACTCTCCCAGTAATCCAAGAGGTATATGTTACTACTGTTACCAATTTTTTGTTTTGTTTTGTTTTTGTTTTTCAAGGTAGAGTTTCACTCTAGTCCAGGCTGACCTGGAATTCACTATATAGTCTCAGGGTGGCCTCAAACTCATAGCAATCCTCCCACCTCTGCCTCCCAAGTGCTGGTATTAAAGATGTGTGCCATCGTGCCCAACCTTCTGTTATCACATTTTATAGGTAAGGACACTGGACACTAGAGCTCAGATTAAGTGTCTTTACAGGGGTTGTACTGGTGAGCAGTGGTTCTCAATCCTTTACTCATGATGTGTCTTTGAAAATCCTGTTACCCAAGCCTACCCCTAAGTAAGTAAATTAGAACATATAGGGTGGGACTCAAACATGGGTGCTTTTCTTCAAAACTTACATCATTCCCTGAAAAATCACATGTCCCTTTACCTGTTTGTGAGACTTTGACCTTTACCCTGGGGATGTGCAAGGAATTAGTCATTGTTCTTATTTGTTATATCCTCACTTTCTTCATCAGGGCCTTGAACATTATCAGTGCCTAGTAGATATTAATTTGAATGAATAATTGGCCTTTCACCAAAGGGAGCTTAGAGTCTCCTAAGGGAGAAAAATACATACACAGATCCTGTGAGGTAAGCTAATAACAGTCCTGTTCGTGATGACTTTATACTGCTGTTACCACTTAGGCGTGCTTAGGAAAAATGGTCTGGACATTTATTGAGTGGATGTTGGCTAATTTTGCTCATCTGCTTCATTACTTGGATTCATTCTGTTTGTGGGGGGATGGGAGAGAGAGAGATTTTTGGTAAGCGGACACATAGATACTCCCCCTATGGACAGGTTTTCAGTGAGATAGCTGGAGATGGCAAGTAGGGGGCGCTAACTTTTGTTACCTTCAGTCCACAAAACTATTTCAAGGCTGCCGATATAACTTCCCTCAGTCTATAGGGAACGTGGATGTCCTCTTCTCTTTCTAGGAACACCATATTGTTGGTCACTTGCTCCACACACCATCTACAGAAGTGGTGTTCAATCTTTATTCATCCTATAAACTCAGGATGGTTAGTTAGCATTCATATAAAACAGTGTGGGCTATACCAGAAGGCAAGCTGTGGTTCAGAGAGTAACTGAAGACATTCTTGGAACTCTGCCCCCCCCCCCACGTCCGCTACTTAGTAGAGCAAATGGGAATGTGACAGCATCATAGGACTAACATTGGGTGCACTCATTTCTAAATAAGAACAAATCATTTGGAGCTTTGGGACTTTAGCCATTACCAGCAACAAATTGCTTGTGATACATCTGAAAATTGATGGGTCTTAGTTATAGTGACAATAACCATGACGTGGCCCAAGTACTGAAGAACTGACAGTAACATAGATCAAAACAGTGGTGTCATTACTCATGCACTGTCTGTCATCATTGGTGATTGGAGGCGTGGTGGGTCTTAAAGCAGCTCAGTCAGTGACGTACAAATTATTGAAGGACATAAGCAGACATTTAAGTTGCTTTCTATAGGCAAAGGAGAGAGTGGAAAGAACCCTTACTATGGAGTAACAAAGCTTGGATTGAGGACGTGGTCTTGCCAGCTGCTTCAGATTGCTTCTGAGTGTACGCTCTGTGCTTCCTGATCTCATGCACGATGGGAGTGGTCAGTTTTATCCCAGCTACTTCATAGACAGGGAAGGCCGACTCAGACCTTAGGAAGCTTGTCTCTTGTTTTGCTCTGATGATCCTTGATCTGTTTAAATTTAGCCAGAAAGGAAGGCTGAGAGTTTACTGGGGGAAAGAGAAGGTTAGCTCAAGCTGGACTTGGTTTTCTACTATCACTGTCCAGAAAACTTACACCCTGTGCATTCCAAAGATAAAAATGGAGCAATCTCTTTCATGGCCAAGCTTGTGTAACGCAACTAACTTGTTGAAATAGGTTCATATCTGTTAGGTTTTTTTCATGAAATGTGCCATGCCTGAGGTGGCCGGTTGTTTTGCAAATGGGCTGTCTTTGACAAAGGGGAAAATCGGGATGCGTTTACTGTAAATTGCCAGTAAGAAACAACAGAAAGTTAAATATTAGAAGAACTTGACTGTCAGAAAACCACACACTTTCACATCAGTAAAACATGGAGTCCTGATCTGAGTGAAATGTGAAACCTGTTGCAGACCACAGAGAATGAAAAGGAGTACTTCTGTTTCATTATTAATATCAGTGTCCTTATTTCTTTAAATGAGAATTGATAGCAACCATAGCAGAATCTTTCTCAAGACCAAAACAGACAGGGGGCGGGGAGATAAAGCATACACGACCCTCACTCCCACCACCAAATCCCATGCACTGAGAATGCAGTATCTTTCACCTTTGTCTGTGAAATCTTGAGGGTGTAGGGTAAGGAGTTTCCATACATATGTAACGAGAGAGCTTCCCATAAGGTGCCCCCGCACCTCATTTTAGAAGATGACAAAGCTCCATGCACTGTTAGAAGGTCTTCGCATCCTCTCATGTCCATCTGGTTCCTTGAGTTCTGTGTTTTCTGCAGGAGTCGGGACAGGTGGCCTGGGTCCACAAGAAGAGGCAGGCCCAGGTTGCTTGGTGGTAAGAGTGTTGTGGATGATGTGGAGGCAGAAGATGCTCATGCCCTGCTACCACATGAAGGATTGAGAAAAGATGGTGTTGATAGTAAACAGTTACAAATTTTTATCCTTTCACCTAGCCACTTCACGGGGGTTTCCCCTCCTTTCTCTGTGCAGTGCATGTTTTCCAGTCATTCTGTGATGGTATTTCTGATTTGCAGTTATGTATTCCATGTTGCTTCCTGAAGAGTTGAGCAATGAGATGGGAGGCTGAGGACAGAGTGGTAGATGCAGAATGTGTGACTGAGCAGAATGTCTTCATCATCTTCATTAGCATCCTCCTCCTCACCACTGGCTTGTATCTTGATAGAACAGGAAATTAACATTTACTGAACATAGATTTCTTCCCAAACCTTGGTCTAGGTGCTTTTACTGTATGCAATTTTACTTAATTTTCGCAACAGCTTTTTGAAGGGTAAATTTTAGCTTGGTTTCACAGCTGTAGACACTGAGGTGTTGAGAGCGTAAAGCAATGTCTAAAAGGCAACATAATTACGAAGCTGCGGCAGGCTTCTAAGTCTGATGCCTTGTCATGCTCATTCTAGATACACATTAAATTTAGAGTTGGAAGTTGCAGGGTATCTAGCGGGCTTCCCTGCCCTACATTTGTCATTCTCATTGATACATTTTGCCCATTCTTTCTTTACAGAAAACCAAAACTTTATTTGAATAAGCAACACAAAAATATGCAACAAATTCAAAACATCTGTTATCTCTCTGTTCACCTGCAGGCAAACCTAAAAATCAATTCTGAATGTATCCTTTTAGAAATAAACTGGGTTATCTATGTATATACACACATATGTAGATATGCACATATATTTTTAGAATATAGTGTACTTAAATATCTATAAAGGGGTTGGAGAGATGGCTCAGCTGTTAAGGCGCTTGCCTACAAAGCCTAATGATCCAGGTTCTAGTCCCCAGCACCTACATAAAGCCAGATGCAAAATGGCGCATGCATCTGGAGTTCGTTGGCAGTGGCTGGAGGCCCTGGCATGCCCATTCTCTTTGGTCTATACCTTTTTCTGCTTGCCAATGTTTTTTAAAAAAACATTTTTATTAGTATATCTATAGAGGAAATTATCACACACTTTTACATCTTGTTTTTTCCCTGCAGTCATATATGTAGATGATCATTTCAGTAATGTCTGATGTCCTGAAGTTGTAATTTCCATTTCTTTGTCACAAGTGACTTGGAACATCATTTTATAAATAGACCGTATATATTTGTAATTACTCTTTGGCAAATGCTCTTTGCCTCATTTTCTGTTAGATCATTGGAATTTTGCTACTTGAGTTTTTATAATTAAGACATTTAGTTAAGGCTAGGACTGTGGCTCAGTGGTAGAGCTCTGCTTGCTTAGCATGATGGAGGCCCCTGGCTATGTACTTGGACCTGCAAATCACAATGCTAAAACCAGCCATCCAATCAGAAAGCATGTTAGTTGGTGATAGGAGACTCAGTTTGCATGACTATTTACAGATTGAAACAAAGTTTTTACTTTATTGTATTCAACTGAACTCTTAGATTTTGTGGTTTGGGGGTATTATTGGTGATTAGGACTGCCTGTTGTACCTTTCAAGAGAGAAAGTGTGTGTGTGTGTGTGTGTGTGTGTAAAATCTCGAATGCCATTATAAACTTTATTCTCAGCCACTATACCCAAATTCCTCACTGTTGGAATATTTTTAATGTAGATTCCTTCATTTTTATTTAAATAATCATATAGTCTGCCAACAATTTTAACTTACCTTTAAAATTTACCTCCAAGGTTTCTTCAATTGTGTTACCATCACAAAAAGAGGAATTTTATATCAAAGGGAAAGTGAATGTCCTTCTATTGCTTTTGCCTTTAATGCAAATACATATTAATGTAAGGCTAGTTTCTGACTGAAAGATTCTATTAATGAGCAGCCATACTTAATTTTGAGAGTGTTTTTGTTTTTAATTGGCATTGGCTATTAAATGATTTTTTTTTCATATATTTTAGCTTTTTTTAACTTAAAAGTGGAACCCATTATACATTCTAAGAAAATATGTATTTTATTTGTTTTTGTCATGTATATTTGCATAACATGTAAATTCAGTTTAAAGGATGCTATCTTCATATAATGAACAACATTAGGAAAAACAAGTACTTGGTCATAGATTATATATTTAAGTGTGTGTGCATAGGTTTCTAGAATCTAGAGGTTAATAATTTCACATCAGTTTCTTACATCAAATTACTTGGCAATTCTGTGTGTATATTATGTTAGAAATTCCAAGTTTTAGTGTCAACATTATACCTAAATAATTATAAGCTAATGGAATTTTTCTGCTTGCTCTTTTTGTTAAAATACTACAAATAGCAGTTACACAGTATATTCCTTAAAAATGCAGGGGCTGGAGAAATGGTTTAGTGGTTAAGGTATTTGCCTGTAAAGCCAAAGGACCTCGGTTTTATTCCCCAGGACCCACGTAAGCCAGATGTACAATATCACACATCTATCTAGAGTTCATTTTCATTGGTTGGAGGCCCTGGTGTGCCCATATTCCCCCCTCACCTTTTTCTCTCTCAATCAATAAAAATATTAAAAAATAAAAATGCAATATAATTTCCCTGGAATATTATCATGACTTGGTCTGTTTTTTGGAGAAATGATTGCTTACACTTTTTTTTTTTTTTTTTTTGAGAGAGAGGCACAGAGACAGACAGGGAGAGGAAGACAGATGGAAGCGCCAGCAGCCTCTCAGCTGCTGGGAACGAAACACAGATGCATGCGCCCCCTTGTGGTCAAGTGTGGCATTGCACCCTCGCGTCTCTTTGCATCTGGCTAAACATGGGACCTGGCGATTGTAACTGCCAGAGATTGGAACCAGCGTTCTTTAGGCTTAGGAGGCAGGCGCCTTAACTGCTAAGCCATCTCTCCAGCCCTGCTTACAAGTTTTTGATTTTTCTGTGCTTGTAATTTGAATTTTGCGTATTTTCGGTGGCCCCTTAGTTTCTAAGAGAGTAACTACTTCAAATTCATTTGCACAGACACATACTTCCTTATGCGTCCTTCATATTTATGGTTGTTGGCATCTTTTGTATAGTTTTGTGGTTTGCATTGTATATTTCTGTATTCCCCTTTTGTTTGGTTTACCAAAAACTTTAATATTTATTTAAAAAATCAACTTATATTGGCTCATCAATTTTAAGTGTCATTCATGTATACACACACACACACACACACACACACACACACACACACTTTTGTTTCTCCATAAATCTTAATACCTCCTTCTTTGTTTTATACTTTTTCTCATTGTTTGCATTTGACACAATTCAGATATTTTGTTTCTGCTTCTTTTTAATACTTATTTTTATTTTGGAAAGAGACACAGAGAGAGAGAGAGCGAGAGTAAGACAGATAGAGAATGGGCGTGCCAGCAGCCTCTCAGCCGCTGTGAACGAACTCCAGACATGTGCGCCCCCTGTGGGCAAGTGCGGCATTGCGCCCTTGCATCACTGCTTCTGGCTAAACATGGGACCTGGAGATTGGAACTGGCATTCTTAGGCTTAGCAGGCAGGCGCCTTAACCGCTAAGCCATCTCTCCAGCCCTGTTCCTGCTTTTTAATAGTTAACACAAGATGTGAAATTTTTTTTCTGCCTTAATTAGCAGACAGATAGTGTTTAGTTTTTTTCCAAGCATTTTGTGTCTTCTTGTTAATCATTGGTCTATGTCACGCTCCATATTATAGCAGACCCCACCAGAAAGGGCGTGTGTGCCTTGTCTGTGTACTTATTTAGCCTCATTTCAATGCTTTATATCAGACACCACCACAGAGGGAATGTGCCGTGTCTGTGTACGCATTTAGGCTGACTTCATTGCTTCATTGCCCATATGCAATATTAAGAAATACTTCTGAGGTTTCTGAGTGGCTGTTCATGTGGAAGTTTCTGGGAGTGGGTACTCCCAGAGAAACCCTGGAAGTGGCTTGCCAGCCCCCTCATTTCATGCTATGCATCACTTCACCTGTATGCTATGGGATATTCTTTGCAGAAAACTAAATGTAAATGTAAAAGGAAGGCAGGGAGGAAGGAACGTTTTTGTCTAAATGGATCCTCATGGAATCATCATGAGATTTTCGCTGGTTCCATCATGCTGCTCTGATTTGTCCTTGCTTTCTTCACATCTTCTCTGTAGGCATCAAAGATAGCATCAGAGATACTTCACGTTATACTCCTAGAAAATGGTATCAGTAGGTTTACTTTAAAATTCTACTAACACAATTTTCTTTAGGTCAGGTAAACCTGGCTAATCATTCTAAAAGATCAGCCCATGAGGGGGAAAAAATGCTTGGGTAGAATCAGGATGTTCCACCTGACAGTTCAACAGAGATGGTAGAATGCTGATGGTTCTTGTGACCTTGCATACTTGACATTAAACCTTGCTGGGTCTTTAATGCAGCAGAGAAAATGATAGAGGCAGATCTAGGGGAGGGGATGATGCAGAGCCAGGGGAGGTCAGAAACTCTAATACTGGCCACTTTTCATCCTGATCTCCCGTGTTTCATTCAAAAACTGTTTTAGTTCAAAAACCCAGTTTTCGAATGAGAGTGAAAACAAAAATGCAAACAAGGCAAATGATTGAAAAACACCGAGTTAGAGTTGTTACAAGGGACTGGGATGCCTGCTTTCTGTCTCTGCAGCTCATGCTATTTCCAGGTTCCTAGGGAGCCTCCTATACCTTGTCCCAGTGTGCATTTTTAGATGGACTTGACATGTGATTACTTCCCTTGGCAGACTCAACCATCCTCACTAAGGCACAGACTTTGTGTTTGCTGATACCCGAGGGGAAAGCCGTTATTTAGGTTCTGAGGTCTAAGAATCACAGGCTTCCTTTTTATTCTCTGAAGAAGCTGCTAATCTGGGTGCCAGTGGTGTTTCTTTTACACAGACACCTGCCCACACAGCATGATTAGAAATTATAATGATGACGACAGGACACCCACGTTCTTTGCGAGATATTTCTACCAATAGTTTTTCCAGAATCAGTTGGAGAACTCCCCCAGTCCCCCTTGGTGTTTCTCTACCTTTCTATGTCAATCAAAAATGCTGGTGTCATTCAGGTGTAGATTAGACATTTATTGTCACGTGACTGATGTGTTTCTCATGCAGAAGATTCTAGTGCATATGTGAGATGTGAGTATGTTTGACTTTAGCTTCCAGCTGTCAGAGCTTTGGTAAGATTGCCTCTAATCTCTGCAATTCTGCCCCTTCTCTTAAATGGGTACCCCATTCTGTTGTATGTTGAGTTGTAAGAATCAAATTGAGGTAATAAGTAAGAAATGTGTCATTAACTCTACACTTTAAATTAAGAGGATTGTGATTAAAGTTATTTTTGTATTATTGCTATCTCAGCCATTAAGGTTCTATTTAGTGTCATATAATCAAGGTGTGTAGGTGTGAGAACCAGGAAGGACAGTTGCTGTATGAAAACAGCAGGTAAGGGAAGGTAAGCAACCAGAATCATATGTAGAATGCTCTATGAATGGTCTCCTCATTGAAAAGCCACCCTGACATGGGGGGAAAAATAGGATCATGGGGGGCTGGCATACATGTGCAAAGAAAGGTATCCAGAACTGAAAGTCTCAATGGAGAAGTAAAAGACATGGGTGAAGGATGGGAGGCTGGAGTGTGGGTAGTGTTAGTGGAATAACGATGTGGAGGCCACCAATGCAATTACATAATTGGAAAAATGCTAGCAGTGTCTTTGGACCTGTGTATCTAGAGTGTGGGAGGACAGGCTGATGCACAGGGCGGCTGTGGGGAACCCTTCTCCAACAGTGCTCTCTGAGGAGGGTAGGAGCTGGTTCCAGACTCCTCACGCCTGCGAAGATCTTCCTCAAGATTTTGATTTTTTTTCTTTGCATTTGCCATTTGTGGAGTACTTTGCTCAACATACTTAAAGAAACATTTTGGGGCCGGCTGCTTCATTGAAGGTCTAAGTGTCTGAGGAACTGCTTAGGAACGATTCTGGTAGATTCTGGGGACAGGCCTAACGTGGAACTACTGTTTCTTTTCTTGTTCATCATTTCCTCACCTGAAAGTTTGGGCTCTGTAGTGTGGTTTCTACTGTGACAGTACCTTTGTCTAAGGGAAAACATTTTTCTAACAGTAAGATAAAAAAGTTAAAAAAAAAAAAGACTCAGTTTATATGTGGATACTTTTGTATAGTACTGTGGGATCTAGAAAGTAAGATCTTTGCTGGGCATGGTGGCGCACGCCTTTAATTCTAGCACTCTGAAGGCAGGGGTAGGAGGATCACCACCCTGAGACTACATAGTGAATTCCAGATCAGCCTTGTCCAGAGGAAGAGCTTACCGCAAAAAACAAAAACAAAAGAGAATATTTTCTAAAGTCTCATTTACTCGAAGACCTCAGCGAGGGTGATTTTTTAGCTCTTATTCTGCCTACTTACCTGCACATGGAAGATCAGTCATTACTCTTTGAGTTTTTGTTGATTTGGTGAATTAAGCAAACTGGATTAAAAAGTTAGGTACCGCTTTCTCTGAGAAAACTTGGAAAAGGTAAATTTTCATAATTCTTTGAAAATTATTTTTTCCCTTAGGCCAGGCTATATAGTTTCAAAGATTCTCCAATGGGAAATAAAAAAAAAATCTGAGCAAACAGAATCTCAACACATCTGTCAGTTATTGGCTAAGTGTCTTTCCACTCTTAGGAACCCAGGTGGAGACAGACTGTTTTTCAGTAAAACAGGGGCATATACTCTAAAACCTTCAAATGAGGTTTGTAAAGGGGATTTATAAAAAGCTACAATCTTTTTCCTTTCTTCCCCATCCCCGCCTCCCAGGCAGGGTGGTGTTACTCAATCAAGATGGACCTTTCACTCACCTTCCTCCAGCCTCAGCCTCCTGAGTTTGGGTTACAAGTGTGTGCTCATCTGTGGAAGGATGATTCTTTTTAGTTAATGGCAGTCTAAACATACAGTTAAAAATGTTACTCATTTGTGAAAAATGAGATTTTTTATAATTACCAATTTCTTTTGTTTCCAATGCGTGCATGTGTGTGTAAGAGAGAAAGAGAGGGAGAGAAAGTTGACCTATCTACTTCACTTAGAAATCTTTAATTCAGCTAATTTCTTACTTTCAGTGAACCCCCCCCCTTTTTTTGACAAAAGTGAACCAAATGCAATAAAACACTTCTAACGTTTGTAAGAATAGGCAACCTGAGATGTCACTTTATATAATGACTTCTGTTATAGTTCAGCCTGATTAGATCTTTCCTGATGGAGTTTTGGTTTCTCTGTAAGAGGATTGTGTATGTTCAATGCCCAGTAATGCTTTTTTTGTTGGTGGTCAGTTATAAGCGTAGTACAGAGGGTCTTACAAGCCCTCCATCCAGCTTCCTCTAATGTTACCTTTCCCCTCACTAATATATGCTCTGTGAAACTGAGAAGTTAGCGGTGCCATAACATGACTGTTGAAACCATGAATGTTCTTCAGTTTCCCTGTTTTCTCAATGATGCATTTTTGTCTGTTCCGAGACCCAGTTTGACATACTGCTCTGTGTTTAGTGATTGTGTCTGTGACTGTCTTCAGCCTCATCCCATTTTTCTTTTTTTTTCCTTTTTTCTTTTTTGGTTTTTCAAGGTAGGGCTTTGTTCTAGTCATGGCTGACCTAGAATTCACTATGTAGTCTCAGGATGGTCTTGAACTCACTGCAATACTCCTTTCTTTGCCTCCCGAGTGCTGGGATTACAGGTATGTGCCACTGCACCTGGCTTATCTCATTTTTCATGACCCATGTCAAGGTCAGGTATTTTGTAGAATTTCACTTAACTATTGTTTGCTTAATTTTTTTTATGATTAGACTGGGGTTGTAGCTTTCTGGGAAGACTACTGGAGAGGCAAAGTGCCTTCTCATCGATTTATATCAGACTGCAAAATCTTCACATGACTTATGACTGCTGATTTTAACCTTGATCGCAGCCAGCTTTGTCGTCTTACCTCGGATGACCACTTATCTGGGACGGTTAGCACCTTGAATTCTTCAAAATTTACTGACTAGCGTTCAGACTACTAGCCATCACAATGGAGAGCACGAACTCTCAATGCTTGGTGCTCCCACATCTAGAATATAGGGTTTGGACCTGAGAACCATGTTGCATGTACACTGTATTCCAGCCTCAGTGTTGGTCTATCAGAGGGGTGAGTTGAATTTCAGTATTGGTTTTGTGTGTACTTTCCCAGTGTACAACACAGGGATTGGGATCCACTAAGAAATAAGTCTCTTATGGAAATGAGAATGCCCAGGAAAGTAAGAAGATGGGAGAGATGGACCCCATCTATCCTTCTCACAGATTTCTGCCAGTGATCCATCCTTTTGATAAGTAGGGCTTAGTGGACACAGACCATTCACCAGTTAGCTAACATCCTCGAGATGGGCAGAAGAGACGGGAGGTTATGGACAGACTGCTTGTTTGTATTTGATGGGGGCATAGAATTTTCTTTATTCATAGGCCCCAAACAGAAAATAAGGAGAATGGAAGGATTCTTACCTCTTTCAACATCTTCATGCATTGGTATGTTGTACTTCTGTTGGATTTTTCATATTCTGTGCTATGTTCAGCAGCTGTACACGGGACTGGTAGGTGTTAATACTAGAGACTGAATCCAGGAAAGGATACTTGTTTCAAAGTATAAAAGAATTTGAGGTCAACATCTGAAGTCTGCATGTGACGCTATCTATAGAAAGGGTATTCCTGTGGGTTCATTGGGCTGTCTGCCCCTTTTGATTTTCCTCATCCTCACATATATGATGCGGTCATTTCTCCCCTGCTGCATTCTCTATCAGTGTCTTGTTTTTGGTCCTAACGTACAGTATTGAGAAAAATTTTGCAATACAGGGAATATGCATCTTGAGCTCTATTACAAAATTTTCTCCTTATCAACTCATGCATTGTTGAGAGATGAGGAAGGGAAGGGTGAGGAGAGGTGGGAGATGTGCTTCCCAAAAATGACAGACACTACGAGTGCATCATATCCTTGAAATATAGCTAGCACCATGTGTTGAAAGGACACTGTTTAATATATATTTATAAAATACATTTCTTCTTACTAACTTTGGAAGAAAACTACTAGATAACTCAAAATTGCATATGTGACTCATATTACATTCCTATTTAACAGTGTTGGGTTAAAGCTTGGGAAGAATCTAGAACATAGTAAATTGACCTTGTGTTCTCTTTTGAGTTCTAATAACATTGGCATTAAAATGAAAGCTTTAGTAGTCATCATTTTCATTAAAAATAGTCTGATTCAGAAGAATTGGCTCATTTTATAATGTTGCTTGGACTGGAGAAAATCTGACATTTGGTATTTTCATAATTGAGAACATAACTTGCCGATTAAAAAAAAAAATCACATTTTGTGCTTGACCATAAGCACCAGACTTGGAGCTCTTAGAAAATAGGAACTGAGTCTTTTTCTCTTGCTCCCATCCTCTCCCCAACCCATTCTTCACACACATACGTAGAAGGTGAAATAGGAATGGGTTGAAAAACTAAAAACCTTTTTAAAAAAAAATTTGTGAAGCTAACTTTCCTGTATGGTTCGAATACAGAATACCTACTTCTGTAAGGCAGCTCATTTTCTTAAGCCCTCCTGAAGTTAAGGAACACTGACTTGATTAGCATTCTCTTCAGGCTTCCTTGCCAGCTCAGCCTATGATAAAGAATCTTTCAAATACTTAACCTCACCCCCCCCATGGTTGAGGGACCACAGAGAGGGTGCTACTTGCACACCTAATCTTCACCTCTATTGATGTTATATCTGAATGTCTCAAGTGCAGGTGAATTCCCCTTTGTCCTATTCTTGGATCCTTTCAAAAGTCTGTCTGTAAGAGAATATGGGGATAATGATAGAAGAGTGAGTTTCATCTTAGACTAACTTTTCCTATCACTGTTTCTTTTATATTTTATCATAATCCAGCTACTCTGTGAACTAGAAGCCCTTGATCATCCAGTAGCTAATCTCTTGTCCTTTACATCCCTTCTTGCTCTGTACATTGTCTGTGGTTCAGTGAGGGACCACGCTTTGTGTGATGCTGTGATTTTGTCAGGGAAAATTCAAGCGTCATTGTGATTCCAGGATCGGCATGGTATAGACGCTTGAGTGGTTCCTGAGACCAGGTTCAGGATAGTCAAGGGTGTATTATCTTGCTCAGAGGCCACCATTACAGAAGCTGCAAAAGCATTATTGTTCTTTATTCTTTTTTTATTTGCTGTCTCACTTGAGTCGTTTTTGAAGCCTTGGTCTTCCTACACAACGGAATGGACAATAATGGGTGCTCTAGCAAGTATATAGCACAGTTGTCATGATGCAGAAAGCAAATGTTGGCCTTGGAGTCAGAAGACCCATGCTTACTTCTTGGTTTTGTTGTTTTCTAGTTGAATGACTCAGGGAGAGCATTCATCTTTTCATCTATCCAAGTCAGACAGTATGGGTCTTGCAAAATTTTCATGTTAATATATGTAGAGTACCTATCTTAGGCCCAATATTTGGTCTTTATAAATGCTAAATGAATAGATTCCCTTTCTCCACAAATGACTGTAGTTTTGCTAGTCATAGGCCAGAAGTCCTCTTTAGTCTTCACTTTGGAGGTGGGGGAGATGGACACTGGAGTGATTGCATGGTAAAGTCTACTTTAATTCTAGCTGTGAGGAAAAAGAGTAGTGGAAATGTGGTAAGCAATTGCTTCTAAAAAGCTTCAGCTAAAAGCACTTGATGGATTTGTGCTGGCTTCCCGGTAGACTCATCTCTGTACTGCCCGCATAGCACAATTAATAGTTATTACTTGAGAAGGAACAAATAAAAAAAAAAAAGAGAGAGAGAGAACAGGCATAAAAACATCCTTTCATCTTCCTGAGATGGTCCTCTTTGTCAGATCCGTGGAGCCATACCTGTGAATCATCTTGGGAAAGCACAGTGTGGGCGACTACAAGGAAGATCTTGTGGCTTTATTTTTACCCACTTCCTGGGCTGGGGAAATGTCTAAGCTCATCTTTCTTATCTGCTGATGCCTTGTCAATATCTATTACCGTTCACCATGCATCTTCAAAGATGAGGGCCTCTTTCTCCCATCCTTCCTGCAAGCATGATCACTGTGAGGAGAGCCAGTTTCTTTCTGGGCAAAAGTTTATGAAGTAAAATCAGAACAAAGTCAAGGTATACATGGGTCTGAGGCAGACCACAGCACCGAAGAGGATGGAGATAAGAATGTGAATATGAATACAAAACGGCCTGTGAAACACTCAAGCTAGGTTTCCTTACCCTGAGCACTTCATTGCACGGCTGCTAGAATCTCCGGGTGAAAACTGACCATTTGGAGTCTCGAATCTGAGTCATCCTGAAAGGAGTATTCTGGAGGAATGTCCCAAGTGATCATATTCTCCTAAAAATTCAACTTATTAGTCAGAATAAAGGAGAGGTTCATGGGAGTTAGGATCTGTTCTTGGGTTGCAATTGAGTTGAAGAAATGGTTCTGGGTGTATTAAACGATGTCTTTGAGGCTCAGTTTGAAAATTATCAAATAAAGGTAGGACTACTATCAGATTTGAAGATAGCACATGTTGAACCTGTCAGAGAACACGCTGTCAAGAGATGACTGGCAGTGTTGTGGTCTTTAATATTACCATAAACATATTAATTTTCTCTGGCCCTAGGGATGGACATAGGACTATGTGAACTATTAGCTGTGACAGCACTCGGCACTGGATAGATAGAAACAATGCAGTCCTGGCTACAGCAATGAACAATGACATTAAAGAAAATTTAGAATAAATACTATATCACCATCTTTTAAATTTCCATTTCCATTATTTGTCTTTAAGCTTTGAGCTTGTTTGTTGCCTTATTTCTCTCTCTGTCTCTCTCTCTGTTTTCTGTATCTCTTAAATCCCCCTGCCCACCTATTTCTACTGTCAGCCAAACTCAGCATTTTCTGTTTTAATGGTGGTCCTACCTTGAGATTTTCCTAGACGGTTCTCAAGAGTGTGTTATACAGAGCAACAGTGTGTGTTACCTAAGAGCTTGCTAGAAAATCCCTATCTTAAGCTACACCTTAACCCGCTGGCTAGGTCATTGGTCATATTATAGCACATCTTCCCTAAAGCTTGATGGGTATATGCTCATTCTGATTCCAGAATATTACTGACTGATGGCTCTGCCTTCTTTCCTTCATACATTACTTTAACTATGAGAGCAGAGTCTGCAACTCATGGAGATTGGAAGTGATTACTTGGTCATATCACACACACATTCCTCTTGCATTATGCTTTGCTTCCATATAGAAACATCTGAACAATCTTTTCATGGCCTGTAAAAGCACTTGGCCCAATATATAAATCTTCCTGATTCTATGCAAAACTGGCTTGGAGTCATGATGTAAGAATTGGCACAAATGTCACATCCTTAGAGAAGTTCCCCAATATTTCACTAAAGGAGCATATCCTTCAATTATGTTTCCTCCTGTTACCTTTTTTATATTTTATATAGTATAGTAGTAGTATGCTTTTGTTTCCTGTATATCCCTTCTAAAATTTGGTGAGTAGTATCTTCCTTTTATATACTATGTATAGTAAATGAAATGAGTGAGTGGACTGGCTTGATTACTTCATTTTCCGTTATGGCTTACCTGTTCATGTTTTTGGTCTTCATGTCCTTGAGGGCAGGCTCGTGTTGGTTCATTACATATGTATCCCTAGTCTATAGAAAATTCTCTGCCTTACTTCTCTTTGCTCGGGGAGTGTTCATTTAGGAAATGATTGGGTTCTAGATAATCACTTTCAAACATGTCTATCTGAAAATAAGAACCGAGAATCTCTCTCCTGCCCAGTTCCAGCTATGTATCTGCAGAAAATACCCCTGAGTTCGTTCTTATATTTCATCTGAGGGGGCAGCAGGTGTTGGAATCTGATTTAGGATTTCAAGTGGTCTTGAGTACTGATGTAGATCCTGGAATTCATCTGACAGCTCTAGGTTCTCAAGTGGCACCTAAACAAGAACAATTCTTTCTTAAAGCCTTCAGTTTGGCTTTTGGCACAATTGGAAATAACAGGCCTTCCAACTTCTGTTTCAATTTTTCTTTTGTGCACATTGGTGATGTGCATATATGAACCATTTATTATGGACTCAGCCAGCAGTAACCATGGTGAGCAGACCCATCACACAGCATTTTTTTCTGAGTCAGTTTAAAATGCTGACAATTAAATATACCGTACTCTTTTAAGCAATCCATCAGTCTCCCTTGTTGTCATGGTGACCAGAGTATATTTAGAAATGTGACAAGTACACTGAGTTCAATTGCACTTTTGCCAAAACATAGTTTTGCAGCTAAAATTGAATTTCCTGATTGAAGATACAAGTGCTGTTAAGGGGGTATGATTGTTCCTATACATTATTCTACAAGTATAAGCTTACATCATTCTATTAAATCAGCAGGTCAAGTCTTATCAGGCCAGGAAGGGAATGCTTCTTGAAGTGTACTTAAAGTTGATGTAGGCAAGTGATGTAAAGAGGGCATCATACTTTCTCAATTGTTAGTGAACTTAGGTCTAACCAATATAATGAGTTTAATGCTTAATTTCTTTATATATTCATAAGTTATGTAAATGGAATGTGTGTTTCCCAGGATTTCTAATTGGAAGTAATCTGTCAAGCCCCACCTCCTTCCTGCTTATAGTCTATTCTTAGCAATACGAGAGCAGCTTTTTGTCTCTTGTTCTGACCTTGGATAGACAAACATCCTTATTTATTTTCCCCCAAGTGCTGTCTTTCTGGATTTTAAATGAAATAATGAGGTATGATGAACACAACTTTTTGCCCAAACAAAGGAAAAGGAAAAAGGTCTCTTGTCTAATCAGGAACTTGGTTTGAATCCTCACTTCCTCAACTTCCTCTGTCTTGTCAGCACTCTGCTGAGAGTGACCATGGGTTTGAGCTAACGCTCACTTGACCACATCAGCATTAGGAACACACTGACTCGGTTGCTGGGTCATGATTACAACCATGATTGTATTCCTGGCCACAAACTAACTCTTCTACTCTTGAGGTGAGAAACAAGTACTTCTGGATAATTTTACATCTCTCTCTTTCTCCCTCTCTCTCATTATTAGCATATATTGATTGTGCAAACTAATACGTTTTTAAAAAATGCTTTCTTAGTCACCTGAGTGAGTCTGCATTTTAAGCTTCTGATAATATATTATTAGATTGTATTTATCTGTTTTATTAATATCTTTAATTAATATTTTTATTTATTGTATTAATATTCCATACAAGCTTATTTGGTAAGAATCACTTTAGTTATAATGGTAGTGGATAAGAGGTAGTTTTTACTACAATCCAGATGGTGAGTAGAGTGAATTCTAGTGGGATTATGCATAGGGTCTCCGCGGTTTCATTCTTATTCTACATTAAAGGAGGTTTAGAGAGATTTTGTAACTTGAACAAGAATATAGCCCGTGGTGTAATGGTGGCTGAATATCTTTCCATTTACCTTGGTAATGCATGCTTGCTCATGGAGGAACACAGTGGACTGTCGTTAATCTAACCAGTGCTCTACTCCATAGTGAGCTTTCATTGATGTTTTGGCATTCCACAGACCCCCTGACTTAGCAGTTTCTTAAAGATGGATAGCAATAACTGAAAATAGAGTTGTGGCCCTTTGTTTCTTAGACTGGTTTTAGAATTAAAAAACACTGCTGGGAAGGGAGAAAGTTTAAGTCCCATCTAGTTCAATGATTCTATCTTATGAGTCCTTTAATTTCTTTAATGAGCTCCTATTCAAGTGGACTATATCGAATGTTAATTATAATAATTTAAGTTAAAACTGAGAAAGAAATATACTTACTGAAAGTATTTATATGAACAAGAAGTATTTTTTTAAAAAATAAAGTGAGAAAAGTGGTACTTGGGTTCTGTACTTGATTTGTTGAGATATATTTTAGATTCAGGTTTATAAACAATGTCTAGCCTCAAAGCTATCTAGTTGAAGAAGGAAATGAGGTTAATTATGGATTTTCTTCTTGGATATATTATCAAAACTTGACAACCTTGACAACTGCTAAAATTGGGCAAATTGCTATTTTATTATTTTTTGTGTTTGGAGTGTGTGTTCATGTTCATATGTGTTCAGGAGCAAATGTGTGCATGTGCTTTGGACACCAGAGTCTGACATCAGGTAACTTACATGATTGCTGTCATTCTTTCTTTTTGAGACAGGGTCTCTCACTGAACCTAGAGATTATAGCTCTCCAATCGGGCTTAGACAAGCGACCCAGCAGACCCAGGGGATCCTTCTGTCTCTGCCTCCCCAGAGTTATCCAGTGGAATATGGTATTTTGACACATGGAAACAAGTCAGGGTAATAAGCATTTCTAACACCTCAAACATTTAAGTTTTCTTTGGGGTATAATATTTAAAAATCTTCTCTCCCCTTTCATTTCTTCTTTCTTCCCCTCCTCCCATACCCCTCCCCTCTCTCTCTCTCTCTCTCTCTCTCTTTTTTGCCTTTTCTCATTTCCTTTAGGTGGGCAGTTGTCCAATAAAACTTTTTCTTTCTTTTGCTTATGATTAGTAATTTATGTGCTCTGTTTTATTTAGCAAAAAGTAGCTAGACTATGAAATTATCATAAAGAATGTTGGGAAAATGGACAAGCCAGATATCATGTACTTTTGAAAATATCACTTCTGTTTAGAGGAGCACTTGAGAAAAGTTGGTGGTTGTTTGAGCTGTTATGTGTAAACATACATGAACAACTGTAGGAAAGCATGAAAGGAAGATTGCAGATTCCCAGGTTATTCTCTTATTCGCTTTATAAATTCTATCAATTATTTTTGACATTGTTATACATGTACATGATGAATTTTGCTCATACACACTCATCTCCATTACCTGCTCTTGTTCCCCTCCCACTGCTACAGAACCCATTCTTCATGGTCCCCCTTTTACTTTGATCACTTTTTTTTGGATGACCCTCAGAATTTAGCATTGCTAGGATGAACATGGGCAGGGTATTGTTTACTGCCGTATAGGTAACTTACTAGTACTGAAACTATTTTGAGATGAACCTGATGTTCTTTTGCAGGATCTCATTTTGTCTAAGATTCACTTACTCTCTCCTACTTGTACCTTTTCTTGAGTCAAACTTCATTAGCTTTTTCTCGATTTTTTCCCATATCTAAAATCTCCCATATCTACCTTAAGGTGTGGTCAGATTTAATCTTTGGCTACCATTTCCTTTACCTTTGAGCATTAGCACCTCTACCATCCCCGGACTCTGGTAACTTACTTCTCACATTGCCTACTGGTAGCTGATTGAGCTCTGGCAAATGTGTTCTTTGTGTACTTCTGTGACGATTGTGACCTCAGGAATTGATCATCTGCAAAACAAGAAAAGGGGTGGGGCTGTCCCATGCTTAGTCAATCACAGGAGCCTGTAGATTTTACCCAGGGCTGGTCTTTTCTTCAGAATTTTATTTAGTCCTCTGAGCTATTTTTTTTTCTTTCTTTCTTTCTTTCTTTTTTTTTTTTTTCTGTCTTTGAGCTACTAAGCCTCTGAAATACAGAACTGCACTGCCCATTCTTCACTGCAGACTCCCCCCTGTGGCCTGGGTGTCACATAGGCCTTCTTTGACAGATGGTCAGTTGGCTTGTTCATGAACAATTCCAGCTCTTTGTGAGGTAGCTTTTCCCGCCCCCCCCCATGGTTGGACAGCTTTATATTTAAATCTGTTTATTGTATTGCTTTGAAATGGAACTTTCCATCATTTCAACCTTAGTATTTCTAGTGCTTCACTTTATGGTTTACAGAAGACATGTTTATCCTCAAATACTTGGGGATAGCTTTATTTCTTACCCACTTATCTGTTCTTTCAAATGTTGCCTTGCCACATGCATCTCATACAAACCTCAGGAACTCCTTTGTACTGCCCCCATTTCCATACTACATTCTAGATTTCTATTACACTTTCCATTCCCAGGACTTCCTTCAAGTTCTTAATTATTTTTGTGCAGTCCAGCAGGAACAGAAGGAGGTGTAGATCAAAAAGCTGCAGTGAAAATTTTCATACCATACTTAATAGGTACATGTGAACTTGATTAGTTACTTATTTTTTCTAAGCTTCAGTTTATTCAGATTCAAGGTAGATGTAGTAATGATGTATTAGAATTATTATTTTTATTTTGTTTTTCGAGGTAAGGTCTCACTCTTGCCCAGGCAGACCTAGAATTCACTTTGTAGTCTCAGGGTGGACTCAAACTCATAGTGATCCTCCTACCTCTACCTCCTGAGTTCTGGGATTGAAGGTATGTGCCACCATGCTTGGCTTATTATTTTTTCTTATAAGATTTATTTTTAAGGATAATTGTATCTAAAATGTTTGTCTCTGTTATTGAAATAATATGGTTAATAAATATTTTATAAAATGTAATTTAAAGGTTTTCAGAATACAAATTTTGTTTTAAAAATTACTTTGTACAATTAAGATATACCACATAAGATACACATACTAGAAAATGACTACTATAGCAAGAAAAATTAGCCCATCCATCATCTCAGATCCTTATGTGGAAGAACAAACATCCACTTTATATAGACAGAGATGTCTTGAATATAATGTGCTCTTTATTAACTGGGGTCTCCATGATGTACATTAGACTTTTGTGGCTTATTCATTCTGAATATATACTACTTTGTATCTCTTGATGTACATTTTCCCATTTCTTTCCCATATCCTCCACCATTCCAACCCTACTAACCACTGTGTTATACACATCACATTGAGCTGGATGAATTCTTTTGTCTCTTATCTATGCAATGATTCTTTTTTAAAAAACAACAACACACATGTACTTGGTTTTTAGAGTTCATTATTTCAGTAGTCCCCCCCCCCATTCTTTATCACCTCCTTTCCCCCTTGCCTGGATTTTACTAACACACTTCTATAAAATTCCCATCACTTTTAGATCTTCCCTCTTTATGTTGTACCTAGAATTTAACTTGGTTTTTTTCTTCTCATTCTCTTTTCCTCCTTCTGCCACCATTATCCTGTTATTCATTTTTGCATGCATGTGTACGTGTCAGTGTATGATGTATGCACATGTATGTGACCAGGCTGTGCACAGTGTACTCTTCTGAGGCTAGGTGTGCTTGCATGCATTAATGAGAGAAGACCATGTGGTGTTCCATTCCATTCTTGCTTGAACCTGAGTCTCTTAACCCCAACCCAGAGATTTTTTTTTTTCTATAAGCCCTGGTGATTCTCTGGTCTGTGTTCCCTTATAGGACCAGAATTATAGATGTGTATGGCCACACCCAGCTATTTATGTGGGTCCTGAGACTTACTCCAGTGGTTTCTCAGGTCTTTATCCATCTATCCATCTATCATCCAGCTTTCTCTGTTAAGACAAAGTGCTGGAGTTTGGAGTTAGATTTGAAGAAATTCAATTCCTTAAGAAGTTGTTTCAGAGTGTTATGATCAACTAAGGTGATAAAAGAACAACTTTTAAACATGGTCTGCATGTTCAATTGGATATTATAGCAGTCTTCAGAAGGCCGTTTTGTCTGTTTCATGCCTTGGCATTGTAGCATGCTTCTGTTATACTAGCATTTGAGAGGCTGAGGCACGAGGATAACTAGTTCTAGGCTAGCCTGGGATTCACAGTGATGTCTCAAAAACAAAAAAAGTCTACTTCATAAACCTTTTTATATCTGTAAAAGCTTTACATTGAGGGAAATACTTACATTTTAACATAGCACTCACTAGGGTTGTGTTAAAGTGGGTAAAAAACGCTGGTTCTTTTTGGTTGTTTTTGTGAGGCCTACCCTCAGAAAACTCTCAGTTCCCTTACCATGGTCTCCATTCTGCTATTCAATTTGGCATCCTCAGGATATTCAGTATTTGCAGGGTAAATCAAAGATGTGTGTGCTGCATTGGAACCTAATTACTACATTAATGCATAGGTCTTATATTTCCAAGCTGGAATAAGAACATTAATGCATTAAAATCAGCTCCTGATACTAGGAAACATTCCAATGTATTTCGCTATCATTTCAGTTACTTCTTGTAAAATAGCTTAGTGCTTGACAGTTTTCTGAGTGCCTTAAGCACTGTTTTAATAGATATTAGTACAAGAATTAGCTCTGAATAATTATGTACGGAAGATCTGCAGTTATTTTCTCCTGTCTTGCAGAGGAATCATGATGTATTTCCTGGTTCATAAAGATCATAAGATCAGGCCTGTTTCTTAGTAGGGGTTGAGGCAGTAGTTCCTTTGCTGCTGTGCATCTCAGCATTGCCTCTTATCCATTGAGATTTCTGCTTTTACTAACAGTAACACCACTTGTACCTCAGTAGGCTGTAGTGGAGACACTTAGATATTTTCATGAAAACATATGTATACAAGTGATGACAATTATCAATACAGAAAACAAGTTTTAGGGCTGGGGAGATAGTTCAAAGATTAAAGGCCCTTGCTTGCTTGATTTCTGAAGTTCAATTCCCCAGCTCTTGTGGAAAGCAGGACACAAAGTTGTGAAGTTGTACATGTATCTGCGATCCCAACATGCCCATGGCCGTGGGAGGTGGACCCAGGACAATTTTGAAGCTGGTGGTCAACGAAACTGGTGCTCACACTGTAGCAAAAACAAGGGACTTCTTGTGTCCAGCAAGGTAGAAGGAAAGGTTGAACACCCCTAGGGTGCCCTCAGACCTCTACATAAATGCTGTGACATGTGCACCTACAGACATGATTAGAAAGGTAATATTTTGGGTGTGGTGGCACACGCCTTTAATCCCAGCACTCAGGAGGCAGAGGTAGGAGGATCGGTGTGAGTTTGAGGCCACCCTAAAACTACATAGTGAATTCCAGGTCAGCCTGGGCTAGAATGAGACCCCATCTCCAAAAAAAAGTAACCTTTGAATGGCCAGATTATGTGTTACTCAGGGCAAGTTCAGCTGACATAATATATTCTTACCTGTTTGTCAAACTTCCTGAGATAATATTTTTTGTATGTTCCTCTCTGCTCACTTTGAAGTGCTTTTTGGCAAGCATTGTTCTATTGCTCTCTGAGTACTTGTGACTATACTTCTTAAGTATTAATTTTATAAACACAAATTTTATTAGTGTTCATTTTACATAGTGTATGATTACATGACGATATTTTCATACAAATATATACCTTGACCATATTCATCCCTTCATCCTCCCCTCTTTCACCTCTCTCCTCCTCTTAATATAATTGTTCCGATTTAAACAATTTGCTATTTAATTTTGTTTTCTTCAGATGGAGAGGACAAAGCAGAGAGAGAAAGAATGAGGTGGGTGAGGGAGGGTGTTATCATGGGCATGCCAGGGCCTTCTGCATGTGCTAAGGAACTCCAGATGTATGTTTCACTTTGTGATCTAGCTCTATGTCATGGGCAATCAAACCTTGGGCTGTCTTCAACTGCTAGACCATTTGTCCAGCCCCAATCTGGATTTTTATTTATTTATTTATTGAAAGAGAGAGAGGGAGAGAGAGAGAGAGAGAGAGAGAGACAGAGAGAGACAGAGAGGAAGAGGCAGATAGAGAATGTGCATGCCAGCAGTCTCTCAGCCACTGTGAATGAACTCCAGATGCATGAGCTCCCTTGTGAGAAAGTGCAGCATTGCACCCTTGCAACACTTCGTGTCTGGCTAAATGTGGGACCTGGAGAATCCAACAGATGTTTTTAGGCTTAGCAGACAGGTGCCTTAACCACTAAGCAATCTGTCCAGCCATGGATTTTTTTTTTATTGCCAAGTTTTATAAATGTATGAAGTATTTTGCTCATCATCACCCCTTATTACCTTTTTGGAGCCCCCCTCTCCCCAGTCCCCCTTTTACTAGACCTGGGTTTTCTCAATGAATCTGTTTATTTGATGTCTATTTTATTTGTTGAGTGTAGGTGTGACCCGCTGAGTTTAATTAGGGTTGGCTGTATGAGCATAGGTAAGAGATTGTTTACCAAGGCACATGGATCCTACCAGTAGTTACTCTACCACAGAAAATGTCTCCGACTCCCACTCCCACAGCCACCATTAACTACCAATAACTGCTTGGAAAGGTTTGGGAGTCTCATGCCTACTCTCCTTATCCATGAAAGAATGTTGATGGGACCAAAATTGTAAGGGTCTTGTGCAAGATACGACAGTCACTGTGAGAATATGATTGCAATGGTCATGCTGTGCTTTGAAAGCAGTGTTCCACAGCATTCTTTTCCATCCACTGGCTCTTAAGTCCTTGCCATCCCCAATTCGGCATTGTTCCCCTAGCTTTAGAGAGGTGCTGTAGATGTCACTTAGTCTTAGCACTTCGAGTTTTGAGTCTCCTCACTAGTCACTACTATCTGCAAACAGAAACGCCTGTAACCAAAGGAGACAACAGCACTAATCTATGGGCATAAGCATACATATTAAAAGAGCAAGTTAATGAGCGTATAATAGATATTTAGCCAAACAGCAATACTATATTCCCTCTTAGGGTTTATGACTTCCACAGCCATGATGGCTGTGGACAAGGGGGAGGACTTAAAGAGGGGATAGTAGAACAAATATGCTATGACAATAGAGAGGTGGAACAGCAAAGTACTGTAGATATGTTTCAGTGGGGTTGGGGGTAGGTGATGGAGGAGAGGAGGGGTACAGTGTTAAAGCTAAAGATGTATGAAAAAGGTGTGTGGAAACCTACTTCTCATTTGCTAACTAAAAATGTAATTTAAAAGTAGAGTTTGAACAGAAGTACCCTGCATAGGTGGATGCTGCTGTTCCATGAAGCTGTAGGTTATTTTAGGAAAATCCCAGGGCCTACAATCCCCCAGTGGGATACTTCTCTGTGAGTTATTGGAGGCTTCTAAGGCCACTATAACAATACAAGCTATTGCCACTACTCTTGGTTGCCCACCAGAACTAGATAGTAAGACCCTACTGCTAAGAACACCACATGCTTCAGTTGCAGAATACTTGAGAAATCAAGCTGGAACTTAGCTAGAAAATTCCTTCCTGCTAGACAGTGCTATTTGGGCTCTAGGTGGGAAATGTAATCAATAATCTTACTAAGCAGCGGCGCCTACAAGCTACATAATTTATCATTCAGGCAGGATGTACTTACTGATGCAATAGTGGCATGGCTGTTACCGAGGTAACAAACTGCTCTCTGATTGTATTAGAGGTATTCCACTGGAGGGAATTCATGTGTAATACAGAAACCTTTGTTAAAATTTATCTTTTGAAGTTCAATGATGTAGGTCTGAAAGTAATTGTGTTTCTGGTCAGGATTCCTAAAGTCTCTCATTAATTTCTATATAAGCTCCATTCAAAGAACCTTTATAAATATCACATTAAGAAGTGGTGTGTCACCTTTAGGCCAAAGTAATTTGCTTTTGAGAAATCTGATTAATTTCAGCATAATCACCCAGTGTGTCACATGATTTCAGTGCTTCTGATCAATCCTCGCAGGTGAGGAAATTAAAATCAGGAGCAGAAGCAATTATATACTGACAGACATTACTTTAATGAGACAGCCAAATCGTTCATAAGCTGTGTAATACCTTGTATTCTTGATAAGTATCTTAGGGTGGTGGTTGAGAGAGTACATTTAAATTAATATTTGATGATCAGAGTTAATGATAGTCCACATTAGTTAGCCAGTGCCTTTGTCCTAATTTAAACTTTCACCTGCTTCTGGGACAGAATTGAATTCAGTGTTTTTCATAAATAAAATATTTTAAAAATAGAGAGAGGCAGATATAGAATAGGCACACCAGGGCCTCTAGCCACTGCAATAACAAATTCTGGATGCGTGCACCGCCTTGTGCAGCTGGCTTTATGTAAGTACTGGGTAATCGAGCCAGGGTCCTTGGCTTTTGCAGGCAGAATACAATGTTGAAAATTATGTTGTTACTTAATTTAAAGAAATTTTAATACAAGTAATCATTAGGCTGCCACATGAAATTTATAGAAATACAAAAAAATCTAGACCAAATACTTCGTAGTCTCCTCCCAGTGGTTTAGAGATGACCTTGGTGAAGAACTATGGACAGAACAACACGATGGTGTGTCTGTTCTGTGACCTTCAGTGAAGAAATGGGCATTACGTGACAGAAACATGAACCCAGGCCCCCAGCCTCTCCCTTTTGTTTTTTTCCTAGGCAGAATCTTGCTGTTCCCTGGGCTGTCCTGAAACTCACTCTGTAGCCCCAGGCTGGCCTTGAACTCCAAGTGATCCTCTACCTCAGCCTCCAGGCTGCAAGGATTAAAGGCATGTACTACCATGCCTGGCCAGTTCTCCCTTTTTTACTTCTTTTTCTGACAAAACTTCTTGTAGAACAGGAATGTCTGGGACACTAGGTCTTAAACAATTACTAATTTATTGGCTCTAGTGAATTTGTCTGCAAGGCTCCGTCTTATTGCTCATTTGTTGAGGTATCACTTTCTTGGCCTAATGCTGCCTACTCTTTCTTCTTGTCACTTTCAGACCCTCCTGTTATGGTTTAGTTGTTTGAATGCTTTCTTTGGATGCAGTGATAGATTAAAGTCACTGTGGATTGTGAAAAGCTCATTAAAACAGATCTGTCTGTTCTACTTTCCCATGTTCTTCCTTGCTTTTCTACCCCCCCACCCCCCCCGCCGGTCATTTTGTGTTGCCTTATTGTATTTTTTTCTAGCCTTCATGTGTTTTGTCCTGTTTTATCCAAAACACAAAAGGAATTACTCATAATGCAATAGCAGTTGCTGTAAGGTTCCTGAGTCTTGCTTTGCATACGTTCTAATTGAGGTTTTGCAAGTTCAGGCTTGATTGTGCAGATTATTTTTGGCTGGAATCGCTTCTGGAGGTGAGAACATTTTTCTTGGGAGAGGAAAGATGATTTCACAAAGGATCCAGCCATGCCAGGTTCTGGGTCAGCAGTCCTAAAATACACCGAGGCAGCCAAGGATATCTGGCTTCTGTGGGACTTGTCAGCCGTCCCATGTCTTTATGGGTTATGAGAACTTCATTGCATTGTGAAACACACAGGAACTGCTGAGGACACATGACACTCAAGTTATGTGGAGAGGAATGATGGACTGCATAGCTAAAAGCCTTCAACTTTTCCACTGTTGATGAGGAAAGCACTTGATGCAGGATTGCGCACAAACTCACTGATGCAGACTCCGGTTTCGTGGTTTGTGTTTCAACACTTCATCCAAGGACGTGGCATCTGTGTAATGTCTCTGGGTAGATCCAAGCTAGTGTACGTAGTAAACCCACATGGAGCACTCTGTCTCTGCACTGTCACTTGTCACTTTCTGTGTCGACCACAGATATGAAGGATCTCCCTTTCCTTCCACTTGTTAGGAAGGCAGAACCCAAAACAAAATTCATTTGTGTTTTGACAATTAAAGTTTTTGCCTTTAAAAAAAATCAGAACATATTTTTTTTTCAGTTTCATCATGATATTTCTACAAAAGCAGGCACATTGTATTTCAGTCAGATTCACTTATCCTTCCCTTATACTCTCCCATTAGTTCCTGTTCTCCAATAGTCACTTTTTCCTTTTTCCTTTTTTAAAATGCTTTTTTGTTTATTTTTTAATTTACTTATTAGCAACAGACAGACAGGAGAGAAAGAGGCAGAGAGAGAGAGAGAGAGAAAGATAGTGAGAGAATAGGCACACTAAGGCCTCTAGCCACTGCAAATGAACTCCAGATGCATGCACTATCTTGTGTATCTGGCTTATGTGGGTACTGGGGAATCAAGCCTTGAAAACCGGGGTCCTTAGGCTTCATAGGCAAGCGCTTAACCACTAAGCCATCTCTTCAGCCCTTTTTAAAATCTAGGTTCTGCATCTGAGAGAAAACACGGGGCATTTGTCTTACTGAGTCAGGGCATAGTTTACTTATTGACAATTTAAATGGATGTTACATATGTGTTTTCCATTTCCTAAAGTTATTGTTATTCTTTCTAAATAGCTTTGTCCTGATTTGGAGGCTATATCATATATGAGAAAGGTACTTGAGATCCAAGGTGCATGGTTAAATTTTTACCTGCCTCATGTTAATGTTGTGAGCGTTGAAGTTACTTCTTTGTTTGTAAAGTTGGAGCAGTGAGATTTCATTGGAATTACAGCGAGGATGAGTTGAGAAATAATGGCTATGAAAAATTTCCCCAAGTACAATGTTAATGGGTGATTGGTACTTTGATTTTGCTGTTTTTTTTTTTTTTTTTGCATCCTATCAACAACCATGTTGTCTTAATCTCATCTGGGTACTTAGTGAGAATTGAACATTTTAGTGAGACATTTTTCAATAAATGTATGTACAATATCAAATCAGATTCTTGATAGTTTTTGCAGTTCCACTAGAAGCTCCATCTCTGAACCTATGGCACATCTGTAGGCACAACTTTTAAAATGTGTGATTCATCAGTAATTAACTCTTCCGTCTAACTGCTGTTGGGGAATTTAAGGGATGTTTGATTATTTCATTAGTTATTCAGGTATGTGTGTTGTGCATGTGGGCAGGGTGTAATATGTATGTGTATGCACACAGAGGCTAGAAGTCAACATTGCATGTCTTCCTTAATTTTTCTCTACCTTTTTTTTTTTAAACAAGTTCTCGTTAAACCTGGAACTCTGATTCTGCTAACTAGCTAGCAAGCCTGAGATACCCTTCCATCGCTGCCTGCCCAGAGATGGAATTATATGCACGGGCTGCCACACCAGGCATTTAAGTAGGTGCTGGGGACCCTAACTCGGGTCCTCATGCTTGCATGGAAAATACTTTCTTGACTGAGCCATCTCTTCAGTCCCTTATTATTGCTTTGAATGACTTGTCTTTCAGGCCAAAAGTTTTCCACGGGTGTTCATTGTTGTTAGGTGAAGTCAAGTGAGATTGCCATAGATTAAATCATTGTGTTTTTAAACTAGGAACATGAATCGCAGAACTATCCATCTGAAATATTCATAAGCGCACACACGTTTTGTTAACATTTTGTATATCCCAGCTATCATCTTGTATATCTCTTCTGTTGATAGAGAATAAGGGAAGAAAACCTTCCCCTCAAAAGTTGACCTGAGGACAACGGTGGCTATGAATTTGATATTCCTCATTTCCATATGAGGAAATGTTTAGCATCTTAGCAACTTTAAGGCCAATGATAAAAGGAGGGCAAATTGGATTCTTTAAATCTCTAGCCACTGCAGATGAACTCTAGACACATATGCCCCTTTGTAAATCTTGCTTTTTTTTGTTTTGTTTTGTTTTGTTTTTTTCCCATATGAGTACTGGGGAATTGAACTCAGGTCATCAGGCTTGATGGGCAAGCGCTTTACTGCTGAGCCATCTACGCAGCCCTTGCCATGTTTCTGAACTTCATTACGTGAGTTAGGTTAGTTCCTTTCGTGTTCTTTCTGTCCCCCTGGGAACTTTCGGCTTTCTCGGCTATGAGTAGAATACTCTCCCCTGCTTTTTTATCAGGTTGCTGTGGGATGAGAGAAATGTTTTGCAAAATAAGAAACTACTACAATAAAATAAGGTTATCATTACTGCTGGATAAAATTAGGCCTAGTGCCAAAGAGTAACCTCTGCCTATTTCATTTGCAGACACTAGCATTTCAGTTGACTGAGCCTCGTGTCCACTGTTCATTCCAAGAGCCAGCAGCTGCCCCAGGTAAGGAAGGGTGATCACTTTCATGTTTATCCAATGTTCATAAGCATCTGAGCCAAGATGATTAAGCTTGATCTTACTCTCAATAGAAGAAACACATTGGTATTTCACAAGCAACAAAAATGTGAGAAATAGGCAAGAGAATTACATGCCATTCATTTATATCTTCTTGATTCTTCTCTTTCACTGAAAATTCCAATCACTTAAGGCTTAATATGAAATTGAAAGAGTATGAGCATGATGGAAGATTCCTATTTAATAGACATTTGATCACCCATAATAGGCTATGAGGTAGGATGTTCTTTCCTGTTTGATTGCATCAACAGCTAGTGCATAGCAGGAGGACTTTTTACCTAGTTTCCTCACCCTTCCTCCTTTGGATGTTTCTTCCACTGGGGTGTCCTGCCATGTTTATTTGGTTCAGAATGGAACAAATGCCAATAGGATTCATCACCATCTCTTATCTGCCAAAAAAATCATTTCCCCAAAATAGATTCCAAGGTTATCCTGGGGTGGGGGGACCAAAAGCACAAGAACACAAAGTGAGTCAGTCTTTTGAAATCCAGGACTCCCTGTATCTTCATGCCACCCTATTGGTACACTAGTGCCAAAGGTTGCAGAGGTCCATGGAGAGAATGTGTTCATCATGGGATCACAAAGGTCCCAAGAAAATGGAGGCTAATGGGAAAGAAAAGGAATATCTTAGTTCAACAGTTTGCTAAGTGTAACTTTTCTCTCATAGCTGCTGATGCATATTCCTCATACTAGTACTACTGTGTTCTATGTAATCTTGTAGATGTCTTACCCAAAAGTAGGGGAAACTGTTGGCCTTATAGAACAAAGCATTGTCAAAGATTTGGTATCCTTGTTTAGACTGCCCTAAACACTGATTTTGTAGTTGTTACATCCTTTGATGCTATTGCTATGATCGTGAACTGCAAACATGACTTTAGTTGCAAAGTCTCCTGAAGAGATTGAAATTGTATTGTGTTGCCCTACTATACAATTAGCAATTTAGAGTCAAAAGGAAATTATGGTGTTATGTTAGCATAATTTTCAAAACTAATACTTATCAAATATACTAAATATGGGTAGCTCATGAACAAACAGGTGGGTGACATATGAACTGAGAAACTTATAATTAAATACAGCAGCCACTGTACCTATTGAGATCTTCTTATTCCTACAAATTAAAGCATTATTAAATAAAATATAGGCACAACACAATAATTTTTAATATTTTTTAATATTTTTATTTTGGAGAGAGACACAGAGAGAGACAGAGAGGGAGAGGGAGACAGAGAATGGGCACGCCAACAGCCTTTTAGCAGCTGCGAATGAAATCCAGATGTGTGCGCCCCCTTGTGGGCAAGTGCGGCATTGTGCCCTTGTGTCACTTTGCATCTGGTTAAACTTGGGACCTGGAGATTGGAACCGGTGTTCTTAGGCTTAGCAGGCAGGCACCTTAACCGCTAAGCCATCTCTCCAGCCCAATTTTTAATATTTATGTACCACTTTAGTCTACAAAACATCCATCTAAACTTCTTAAAATAGACTTTCAATATTCTTTATTTATTAGAGAAAGAGGTAGACAGAGGGGGAGAGAGAATATGGGCATGTCAGGGCCTCCAGGCACTGCAAACGAATTCCAGACACATGCGCCACCCTGGGCCTTAACCTCTGAGCCATTTCTCTAGCCCCCTCTAAACTTATTAATGCATTATTCTTATGACCAATATATCAGAGAATCAAGTGCTGTAGGCATCTATCACAGGTTTTGACAGCCCTAATGGAAGGCAATTTCCCATCAGAAAGGACAATAGCCCATCTTCCCCTATTTGTTGACATTGTTCTGGGTTTTTTTTTTTTTTTTTTTTCAGCAGATCTGGTAAACTCACTTCCCACCAACACTGTTAAGAGGTAGTTTCCTCTACTGTTTGACTTTTCCAGGGTAAATCACAGGGCCTGTAAAGAGAGGTCAGAAGGTCAAAGCCAGAGTGGGTTTTGAAAATCAACCTAACCAAACTTTCTCTTTTAGAGATCTGATCTGTACATTTGGAAACTGTACTGATAGCATGCTCATTTCCTTAATTACTAGTTGTTAAATACTGATAGAATAAGCTTTGAAAAATGTTTAAAACTGTGTCCCCTTCCCTGCTGAACTCCATCTTAAGACTACAAAGGAATGTTTTAATCAAGCATTGAAAGGTTACCAAAATTGCACTTGAAAACAAGGAATTTTATATATCTAATCTGTCAGTCTCTCTTATCCTCATCTATCATCTTTCTATCTATCATCGATCTTCTGCCTATCATTAATCTTCTGCCTATCATTTATCATTTGTTCGTCTTCTGTCTATCATGTCTGTCTTCTGTCTGTTGTCTATCATCTGTCTTCTATCTGCTTTATCTGTGTCCTGTGTAAGAATTGAATCTGTCTTTTGGGGAGGAAAGGATAGAAACTTCTCAAGTAACCTCTGGAAGGTGGTGAAGCAAATATTCTGGGAGCATGGTGTAAAAATTTAAGATAATCTTGGAAGATCAGTACCAGTGGAAGTAGTGAAGAAAGTATATCAGTTTAAATGAACACACCGGACAGTAGATGTGTCATAGGTTCTCGTTTACTGAGTGTAATTTTCTCTGCTTTCCATGTTGCTCCACCAACTGCAGAGTGTTCCTTGTCCCATTTCCAAACCAAATCTATTTAAAGCTGTACTTCATGGAATATGAAACTGTAGACCCTGTTTACTATTTAGAGCTGATACCTCATGTTCTTTAATAGCCAAGGTCTGTACTAGAACAAGAACAGACTGCTGGCCTAATCTAGACCATTGGTTATTCCTGTTTTCCATATAGTGATTCATTAGCAGGGATGAATAATTCCTAATTAATTCTCAAGGACTCATCTGTATTGCCAGAGTAAAATGTTAATTATCGTTTTGGAGAAATTGCTCCAGTCTGCCTTGAATAAAATTAATCAGTCATTGTTGCTTGAAGTAGAGGTATAGGCAGTAGTTACACATGAGTTGACTTCCTTAGTTACCAGAATAGACTCTTGTTGCTTTGTTTGCTGAAAGAATGTTCCACATGCCATGAGAACAAAATTCTCATGCAAGTCTGTCACTTGGCTTTGTCATCTTCCATCTCTGGGGTCCATTTCAACATATACCAGTAGATGTAGGTATACCAGCTAATCATGGCATTCCTTTTATTAAATGTTCTATTATCTGTGGCTTTATTTTCTACCTTGTCCCTCCTCCATTTCCAGCCATATTTCCAAAACTCTGTGGCTCTACCACAGAGCTGTGCATGCAAATCCTTATTCTTTTGCTTAGCTCTTTATTCTTTGACCAGCCAGAAGAGCTCTTGGTGATTGGAATTATATATATCCTATGTCTGGACATTGCATACCTGGTTGTCCTCTTCCCCAGCAACGTGCAATCTAAAGTTAGGAAGAAAGCTCACCTTCCCCTATTTCCTGATATCTTCAGTGGATCTAGTAAATTTATTTGCTTTTAATGCCATTCACAAGAGGTAAATTCTTCTGTGATATGACTTATCCAGGGTGTATCATTGGACTTGTAAGGAGAGGTAGGGATATCTAGGCCAGAGGTCATTTTAAGATTCAGTATAACCATTTTTTTTTTTTTTTTTTTTTTTTTGAGTAAGCATAGAATCCAATTTGTCTAAGTTATTGGTGGCCAATCCTGGGCTGAAATTCTATTTGATCCCACACTGGCATCTTTATTTCACTTGACAAAACATCTTCCACCAGCATATGAAGTGTGGTCTTTCAGAGAAACTGTGTAGTATCAATGCACAATGGACTGCAGGCACCCTTCCTTCCTGTTTTCTTGGGGGTGTGGCAATGTTGATTAGGAGAGGGTGGCCCCCTTATACTTCTCTATGAAATTGTGGAGCATGCCCACCATGTTCTCCTCCACACCTTCCTCCCCTTTTCTGATCCAGTGAATTATAAGTTACTGATGATGAGCTCCTAGGTAGCTGTTGACTACACACCATTGGGAACTAATGAAGAGAAGACAAGAAGGGGAATGGATAAACATGAAGATCGGAGATGAACATCCAGTGCAGCACAATCCACTCCTTCAGTTTCTGGGGCTACCCATGATTTGTTCACAGTCTCTTGGTGTTTCAAACCTTCGTTCTGTCATCTTGTGGGTCTATGCTGAGACAGAGAAGCAGTTGCATTATTTTTTGATGAAACCAAACTCCTGTTTTCATGGGACCTCAAGCTTCATAGAAAAATGTACTAAGTATCTGTGGGGTGGAAGATGGAGATCACTGCACTTAAGCTCCCACCCTGAGCCTTAGTGCACAGGTTCTGTTCTGTCCTGTGAGCCTCACTTATCATGGCTCTGGACCTTGACATGTACATGTCTGTTGGGTGCAGTTTCCATATTAGGATTGTTATTTTGCTCTCTTCATCAATGAATTCATTCACTGAGTGCAGTTTAACCAAAGTGTCTGGTGGGTACTAATCATTTTCATACATTACATTATTTTACTTACTCTCATAAAATAGAAAATTATATTTCATCATTTTTTATATAATAAGGTCCCAAGTTCAGGAACATTAACTAGTTTGCTAAAAGTCATACACTAATAAATAACAACATTTGGTTTTAAATTGAGAGCTGTTCTAAAATCCGACTATTTCTAGAGATGACATTGCATATGAAACAAGTTCATAAACCCTGGAATTCCCCGGTGGGGAATGGAATGGGCCCCAGAGAACAGTGATTACTGTGAGACTTTGGTCAAGAACAGGAGCCACATTCTGAATCGCTTATGTGATCACTTACTAATTAAATTCTTACCTCACCATGAAGGCAAAATAAGAAATGTCAAGCAACGCTACAAATACATAACTAGCTCATAGGTTTTTCCTTGTTTTTCAACCTTCCTTCAGGCTGGTTTTCTTAGCATGTGAGTTAAGAGGGAGACAAAGTAGTTAGGATCATAGTGTCCTGATTAGACTGAGTTTTGGACTGAATTGGAATTTTAATGCTTTGGGGAATCTGTTGTCTGCCCCCACCCCTGGGTATATTGAGCGTGGGATTTTTAAAAGAGAGATTTCTGACCGTGCATAGATCAGCACAATTCCAGATGTGAACAGCTAGAATTTGGATTCTGCCAAATTATAATGACTTCCACATGTGTGATGCTGACACTTAGTACTGGTGACCCACTGGGAGTGTATATTAAAGCCAGTAGAGTGAAAGGCAGTGTTTGAGACAGTAGGGGTCCCACAGGTTGACTGGGATAGCACCTTTGTCTTACAGGTAGGGGAGCAGAGGCTAATAGAAAGGATGCAACTTATAAAATTTAGGTAGCAGGTTAATAGCCCCTTGGGAATGATGGTGGAAAAATCAGACTTCCAGCCAGCACTCTGCAGGAAGATCTCCCGTTTTTCTCCTAGTGGCTCAGACTCACACTGCCAGACTTATATACCTGGATCATTATTAGCTACATGATCCTGGAGAGGTTTCTTGATTTCTTTTCATCTTCGCTTTGTTACGTCTAAAACAGAAATTATATCCTAATAACAAAATTATTATGATGGTACATGAGATGAGATATTACCATATATGTGATTAGGAATCCTCAGGCTTAATGAGAGAGAGAGAATTATCTTATTTTTACATGTTCTCTTTACTGACTTCATCTTGATAATTTTTAGGTGCTTGCCTCTCAGAGTTTAGTCCAGTAGCATCTATGTTACTGGAAATAGCAGAACCCAGATTATACTGCAGACTTCTTGAATCAGAATCTGTATTTTAACAAGATCGCTGGTAGTTCACATTCTCATTAGAGTTTGAGGAACATTCATTCACGTATGAGACAATTTCAAGATTCTTCACCACATTCTGCTGACCATGACTGGCACACTGTCAGCATTCTTTGGGGCAAGGGGTACCCAGACATTGAGACAATGGGTGGGAACAAGGTGTAGTTACCTCTTAGGAATAGTAGAGGAATAGGCTGAAGGCATCCAGCAGGCCTTATCATTTCAACACCCTTCATTTCCTCAGAAGTATTGTTCATAGGATCAAACTAGATAGGATTCCAATGCTTTCAGATACCAAAGTCCATGTTCTTTTTATTAAAGCACAGTGCCTCAGTCAAGAGGAATGCTGGGTGGTGGGTATGATAACGTTTTGTCTTTAGAATGTGAGTTCTTCCACATTGACTGATTTCTTCTTACTACTCAATTACTAGATGGGAAGAATTTAAAAAAAAAAATTAAAAATCTTGAGCTGAAAGCCAGGAGCCTGCAGCTTAATCAGTTATTTTCATTTTTTAATGAGGGCGACTATTGTGAAATAAGTAATTATTAATTACTCAAAACTAATGAAATATTTTAGTTTCCTTGCTAAAAAAGCATATGGAAGCTAAAAGAAAGCATATGGGTGTTTTTTTGTGAAGCATATTGGTGGATGGACAAATTACGGTGGTGCCAATATGCCTTAGCTGTCTGGATGGGGCCATCACTACGTGTGCTGGCATCTGAGTCTTTGTCTGTATGAAGGATTAAAAAAATATTCCCATCTGATATGTGCCTTGGGTTGCCTCTGTAGCTACACAGTTCCATCACATAAATCTCACCATTGTGCTTTCAGTCAGACATTTCTTGAGGGTCTACTCGGTATAAAACCTTTGCTGGAAGTACTGCTGTGGGTCTTGTTTCCATATGTATCTCATCCTTCACAGTAGACTAAATGACTCTCCCAGAGAAGAACCAAGTGTTGAGAGTGTCCACGCAGCACTTAACCATAGTGCCTGCCACAAGCGCTACCTTACAAGGCAGGGTCTCCATATGAGCCCTGAACTGACACTGAATTTCTCCACCGAAGAGTTCTTTCTTTCAAAGTAGCATAGTAATACTACTGCTCCTTTGTTCACAGATAGGGCTGGGTATCCCATTTGTCATCTTTGCCCTTGGTTCTTCCTCTTCTTCCCTTTATATCTTTTCCCTTTATTTGCATAGCTTGTCATTTTAGTGGGGTCGGAGGCAGTTAGAAACATTTTCTCTGGTCTTGAGATTGTACCCTTGTGGGCTTTAAAAACTTGGGGGCAAACATGGTATATTTTAAAAGGTACTTGGTAAGTGTCAGAAAACCACGATTCTAAGATGAGTTTGTAAGCATTTGCTTAGCACCTGTAAGTCAGGTGGCTTTTTCAGTGTCGAAGGAGAGAGTTAGCAGTAGAATTTAATCTAGGTCCAGTAAAGATACAGTGTAGTGTATGAGTTCAGTGATACCATAGGGAGTGAGACAATGGAAAAGGCTTTTTTTCTTGGAAGTTTCTTACATAGTCAGGGGATAGCATTGGCTTTGATACATAATGGTATTTTCATAGAATGATACAAGGAGTATGAAGAGCCATACAAGGGGTCGAGGAGACCATCTCTGGCAGGCAAGGCAGAAGCTGCCTGAGATCACCGTGGAACAGGTGATTGTGAGGCGAGTCTAGCACATAAGTGTTTCGTTGACAACAGTTATTTCTTTTCTTCTTTACCACGCCCTTCTCCCTTGTAGCTTGGAGTTTTTGGCAAGGTAGCTCTTCAGTAGCATGAAGGACTGCTGCTTGCATTCTAAGCAGCGTCTCTTATGGCCAAAGAAGCCACTTAGCTCAAACCTGGTAGTGCAGTATTGCTGGTGGAGCAAGCCTCAAACACATGTGTCCTGTTTATTGTTTTTTCTTCTGTTCACATAGTATTTCAATGGGAAGTGGTGGGATGGTCATCCTTCTAACCCTTAGTCTATGAAACAGACTTAAGTGACTTAAGACATAAAACTAATAAGAAATTTTACAACAGCAAAGACTGATGGCCGTCCATTGCGTAGGACTAGCCCTTACAAAGCACAGTGCCCTTCGTATGTCTTTGCTGTCCTTTTCCTGTCTGAAGGACCAGTATTCATCCCTCCACTTAGGGAACCATGGTATGCCTTCATGTTGGATATGATTTTCATTTTGTGTATAATGCCTGTGTACATGTATGTGACTCTAGGCTGTAACTCATGTGTAGAAGTTAGAGGACAACTTTTGCATGCCTGTCCTCATTTTTACCTTCCTCCTTGTTTGAGGCAGGGTCTCTTAAGGTTTGTCAGGCTGTCTGGCCCACAAGCTTCCCGCTTATTCTCCTGCCTGTACCTCCTTTCTTGCCCTAGGTACATGATGGTATAACAGACACGTGTAATACAGTGTCCAGCTGTACATGGGTCCTAGGTATCTGAACTCAATACTCAGTCTTGTACACACTATTCACTTTATCCATTGAGCCATTTCCCCAGTCCTCCCCACCCCTTTATTTTAATTCAGAGATGGAGTCTTCCTATATTGTCCAGGTTGGTCTTTAGGCAAACTTCCTGCCTCAACCGCCTACCAGTAGCTGGGACACACATACCATCACATCTGGCTCAACTTTGTTTAAGGATTGCAGGCTTCTTTTTAAAAAATTATTGTTGCTTTTTTACATTTCACCCTTTCCTGCTCTTCATGTTATACAGGACTTCATTCTGCCTCTCTGAATTCCCTGGCATAGTTTTTTTCACCCTTTCCTGCTCTTCATGTTATACAGGACTTCATTCTGCCTCTCTGAATTCCCTGGCATAGTTGACCAGAGATAGTTCTCACCAAAGCAGTCTGTAGGACTGTCTCCTTCAACACATTGTCCCTTGGCTTCTCACTTATATGAGATAGATTTGTGACTTAGAATTGCAGAAGTGAAAAATAACTTATAAATGATCTGTCTCGTGCAGCCCCACTCCCAGGGAAGATATGACCTAGCTTGATTTCCCTGCCTAGACGTGGGCATGTATAAGATTGGAGCTCACATCCAATCAGGCATTAGAGAGGTGGTTGGTATCTGAGTCACTCTATACCACTCAGCAGGCCTTGGCTGAGCATCTTCTGTCTGTGAAGACGTAAGGAATTCTGTGTTACAGGTGGTACTAATGCTGTACCGAACAGATGGAAACAAGCAGTCATTCAGTATCTGCTATGTGCCAGGCCTTGTGCTGGATGCTATCATACAGTTTAGTTTGGCCAATGAAAAGCCAGAATTATCATTCCTGCACAAGGAAGACTGGTTGCTTGTAAGTAGGACATTTGGCGGAAAAAACAAACAAACAAAAAAACCCAAATTCTTGCCTATACACTGAAAGGTACTATGTAATGGGTAGGTACTTATCTTCCAGAACATGGGCATATGTTCAGTGGAGTGGCATGCATGACTAAGAGACTTATGTGGAGATAAGTGAAAACTGGCAGAGGGTATGATCAGAATTGAGGTGCAAGGACCTGTGGTCACCAGGTTGAAACAGAGGACTAAGTTCTCCCTGCCTGTTCTCCACACATACATTTTGAGTCTTTGGAGAGATAGGACCTGCTGCTTTATTCTTACTCTCTCCTTTTCCTAGCTAGTCCTGATCCCAAGGAGAATGTTTTCCTCATTTGTATGTATGTATGTATGTATGTATGTATGTATGTATGTATGTATGTATGTATGTATGTATTTATATTATTATTTATTTATTTATTTATTAGAGAGAGGGAAAGAGCAGGTAGAGAGAAAGAGAGAGAATGGCTGTGTCAGGGCATCCAGCCACTACAAATGAACTCCAGAAGCATGGGCCACCTTGTGCATCTGGCTTACATGGGTCCTGGTGAATCGAACCTGGGTCATTTGGCTTTGCAGGCAAGTGCCTTAATTGCTAGACTATCTCTCCAGCCCTTATTTTTAAAATTTTAAAATTTATTTATTTGCGAGAAAGAGATAGAAATACAAAGAGAATGGGTGCACCAGGGCCTTTAGCCACTGCAAATGAACTCCAGATGCATGCAGCACCCTGTACATCTGGCTTACATGGGTCCTGGGGAATTGAACCTGGGTCCTTTGGCTTTGCAGGCAAGTGCCTTAATCACTAAGCCATCTCTCCAGCCCTTGCACTTATTTTTCTTGCATTTCTTTTGCTTCCTCTGCTCCCTTCTTCTCCTGAGTTAACCCTGGGTGGCTTCAGGTCTTTAAGGGTCTCCAGGATACAGCATTTTGTATTGGACTGTGGACACGTTAGCAGGGCAGACAATGCACAAGTCTGTTAAACACACAGTAAAAATAGCTTATGATCTATGGGACTGGGTATTAAGCAAGATGATATTAACGAGGTTTGCATGCCTCTCTGAAGTGTGGCAGCTGCACACGCATCTTGGCTGCTTTTCCTCCCTCCCTTTGGCAGCTCTTGAGCAGTGTTGCCATGACACTCCTTAGGCTCTGTTTAGATCAGCTATTTTCTGAAGGAGTCCCTGACCTTCCCCACATTAGAAACTGTTGATGTGGTCATGTCAGAGCCTCATGATGACTTGTATGACTGGTGAGTCCCCAGTTGTCACTTGGAAACTGGGGGACAGAGAAATTGAGTGCTTGAGAGTTAAAGATCCTCCAACACTGGATGTCTGAGGGTACTGTGGCCCATTGAGAAGAAGTGACTTGATCAAGGTCACAGACTAAATTAAAGACACTTCGGGGATAGGAAGTTATGTCTCCTGATTCTCAGCCAGGAGATCTTTCAACTTGTCACATTGATTCCTGCTTCTGTTTTTTTTCACCATGAAGGTTGTTGATTGCTATTATTGTCCCTAGTAGCTGGCAGAAAAGGTTAATTAGAAGGAGGGGGTCAGAAGTAGCTCCATGCCAAGGAAAAGAGGAAATGTAGGGACTGCAATGGTTTGCATATCTCCCCAAATTCATAAGTTGGAAACATAATCCCGAATGCAGGAGTGTTGGGAAGTGGGGCCTAGTGAGAGGTCAATAGACAATAAGGCCTCTGCCTTATTATTATGCTGTAGTTGTGGCAGCGGTTTGGAGTCTCCAGAACTGGCTTCCTATCAGAATGCATGATGCTCTCTTGCTGTCTTGTTTTCATGTTCTCTTGCCCTTCTTCCTTCTACCATGAGATGATATAGCACAAAGCCCTTCATCAGATGATGACGTAATGTGCTTGGAATTCCCAAGAACCATGAGCCAAAAATAACCACTGTTGTTTATGAAGTACACAGTCTGAGATCCTTGTAGTCAACACAAATGGACTTAGACAAGGAATAAATCCTGAGGTCTTACTCAGGACTCAGTACCCATTTCAGAAATGTATCGGGCAGAGCTTTCCAGTCAAATTCCACATATCCAGTGAATACTCATATTGACAGGAAAGGTGTGTCATGGTCTGTGTTGTGCTGAGCCATTTCCTGATGCCACGTAATACCTTACCAAAAACTTCCATTGGAGCCACTCATAATGGGTACAACGCTTAATTTGTTCATTATCATGGAATGTCAAGTATTCTTTCTAAAGTTCACACATGAAATGCTGTCTCTTCCATAGCATAGGTGTGTGGGGGTCCTCGGGGGACAAAGTGGGATTTGGATGAATCTTCCACTTTCTTCCTTGCCTCCCTTCTTGTCTTTCAACCACAGTCCATGGTAGGGACCTGACCATGCAGATTAGGATGTGTATAGCAAATTTTTGTTGACTTAAACTTAGTTGAATTCAAATGACCTTTCACTTTATTATTGAAAAAGTTGGCAAGTAAAGATTTTGGAAAACTGTCCTCATCAGTTTAGATTTTAAGACTTTGTGTATGCTAATTTTCATAAATTCACTGTTTTTATGTATAGTTTTTATTGATAACTTCCGTACTTACAGACAATAAACCATGTTATCACCCTCCCCTCCCCCACTTTCCCCTTCACAACTCCATTCTCCATCACATCCCCTCCCTCCATTAGTCTTTTATTTTGATGTCATCATCTTTTTCTCCTATTATGAAGGTCTTGTGATGGTATTGCTAGGCACTGTGAAGTCATGAATATTGACGCTAATTTCTGTCTAGACAGTTGCATTGTAAGGAGTCATACCCTTCCTTTATCTCCTAGATTCTTTCAGCCACCTCTTCCACAATGGACCCTGAGCCTTGGAGGGTGTGATAGAGATGTTACAGTGCTGGACACTCCTTCATACCTTCTTCTCAGCACTATGTTGCCTTTTGGGTTATGCCCGTGATCACTGTCATCTGAAAAGAGAAGCCTGTCTAACCAATAATGAGAGTAGCATTAATATATGAATATGACTAATATATATATTATATATTTAATATATATTATATATGACTATATATGAATATGAATATTAAGTGTAGTGCTTTCAGAGCAGTTTGGTGAGTGTAATATATGCATTTAGCCAGACAAGTGCAAGCTTTATACCCCTAAGGCTCATGACCTCCCCTGCCATAGGCTTTTGATTGGGTTTTCAGCGCTGGGCATATATTCCCTTCTATAGAGTGGGCCTTCAGTCCAGTTTGAGAGCAGTTAGTTTCCCCAGAGCAGACATGCCACTATTACACCCATTTAGTCATTGGACCTGTCTGGACAAACTTGAGGCTTCCAGTGTCCACTGCTTCCACTACTGATGATTTCTGTCTCCCATGGGGTTGCATGCACTGCAGCTTTTTCCAGCTTTCGGTTGGCTGGTCTACAGGGAGAAGGTCTTCAGCTCAGCACCAGCTTGATTTCTCAGTGACCTTGCCACCCAGGCACGTGAAGACTTTAGCAATAGGGTCTTATCATCTGTTTGTGGTGGGAAACCAAGGGCCTTGGCAATAGCTTGTAATGTTTTGGAGGCAACAGGGACCTCCTGGCAAACAACTCACTGGAAGGTATCCCATCTCCGGCACTGAAAATTTTCTATTAACAATCTATGGCTTATAGATGTGCCATTATCCAAAGAAGTAGGCTTTCATATATCTTGTTCAGAATATCTTGAGTTTTGATTGACCCTCCCCCCACCCTTCTTTTACTCAGTCACTTCCCCTGGCCTCACTTAGGCCATTCTACTCCCTGTAATCTGTTCTTCTACTTACATATATACAATACCATCCCCTTAAATCCTTCCCTCTCCTCCCTCCTTTATAGTCTTTTTCTAGCTTATTGGCCTCTGCTACTGGTTTGGTTTGGTTCCAGCTCACACACAAGTCTAAACATTTGTTGCTAGGATTCACATATGAGAGAGAACATGCGATATTTTGCTTTCTGGGCCTGAGTTACCTCACTTACTATAATCCTTTTAGATCCATCTATTTCTCTGCAAATTTCACAATTTCATTGCTCTTTACTGCTGAATAGAACTCCATTGTGTAAAATGAACCACATCTTTATTATCCATCCACCTGGTGAAGGACATCTAGGCTGGTTCCATTTCCTAGCTATTGTGAATAGAGCAGCAATAAACATGGTTGTGCAAGTATGTCTAAGGTAGTGTGAAGAGTCATTAGGATATATGCCTAGGACTGCTATAGCTGGATCGTATGGTAAATCTTTTAGCTGTCTCAAGAACATCCACACTGATTTCCACAATGGCTATAACAGACTACATTCCCACCAACAGTGTAGCAGGGTTCCCCTTTTTCTGCATTCTCACCAACATTTATTGTCATTTGTTTTCTTGATGGTAGCCATTCTGACAGGAGTGGGATGGAATCTCAAAGTAGTTTTAATTTGCATTTCCATAATGGCTAAGGATACAGAACTTTTTTTACATGCTTATATGTCACCTGTATTTCTTCTTTTTAGAACTATTTAGTTCCAAAGCCAAATTTTTAATTGGGTTGTTTGATTTCTTATTGTTTTGTTTTTTGAGTTCTTTGTATATTCTGGATATTAATCCTCTGTTGGATATGTAGCTGGCAAAGATTTTCTCCCATTTTGTAGGTTGTCTCATTGCTCTATTCAGTGTCCTTTGCTGTATGAAAGCTTTGTAATTTCATGAGATCCCAGTGGTTGATTAGTGGTTTTATTTCCTGAGAAATTGGGGTTATATTCAGAAAGTCTTTGACAAGACCAGTATGTTGAAAGGTTTCCCCTACTTTTTTTTCTAGCAGTTTCAGAGTTTAAGGTCTGATATTAAGGTCCCTGGTCCACTTGGACTTCATTGTTGTGCACAGTGAAAGACAAGGATCTATTTTCATCCTTTGACATATAGATATCCAGCATTTAATCCAGATGTCTGTCTGTTTAATTTTTGCCAGGATGACCTGTCCATTGATGAGAATGAAGTATTGATGTCGATGAGAATGGAGTATTGACATCACCCACTACAACTGCATTTTGTGTTATTTGTGACCTTAAGTCTAATAGTGTTTGTTTGAAATTAGGAACCCCTGGGTTATGTGCATATATGTTTAGGATTGTAATGTCCTGCTGTTGGAGTGTTCCTTTAATCACTATAAGGTGACCTCCTTTTTGTCTTTCCTCACTAATGTTGGTTTGAAGTCTATCCTGTCAGATATTAGGATAGTACCTGCTTGTTTCCTAAGCCCATTTTCTTGAAATAGTTTTCCATCCTTTTATCCGAAGACAGTGTCTATCTTTTACTGAGATATGAGTTGTTTTTTTTTTTTTTTTTTTTTTTGAGGTAGGGTCTCACTCTAGCCCAGGCTGACCTGGAATTAACTATGTATTCTCAGGGTGGCCTTGAACTCACAGCAATCCCCTACCTCTGCCTCCCAAGGGCTGGGATTAAAGGCGTGCGCCCTCACGCCCGGCTAGATATGAGTTTCTTAGAGGCAACAAACAGGCTCCTGCCTTTAAATCCAGTCTGCAAGCCTGTGTCTTTTAGTTGTGGCATTGAGTCCATTGATACTAAGTGTTACTATTGAAAGATATATATTTGTTCTTGTCATCCTATTTTGTAGTGCTTCCTGTTTTCCCTTTGTTCTCTTGTTTTAACTGTTGAATAAAGTTTATTTTTTCCTGTTTCTTCATGTGTGTGCTTTGCTTTCTTTTCAGCATGAAGGATTCCTTCAAGTGTTTTCTGTAGAGCTGGCTTGTCATAAATTTCTGTAGCCTGTTTTTGTTGTGGAATGTTTTTATTTCTTCTTCAGATTGAAAAGAGATCTTTGTAAGATGAAGTAATCTTGGTTGACAGTTGTTATCTTTCAGAATTTGGAATACATTCCAAGCGCTTCTGGTTTTTAACATTTGTGTTGAATAATCTGCTGTTACTCTGATGGGCTTGCCTTTGTAGGTGACTTGTGTTTTCTGTCTAACTGCTTTCAATACATTTTCTTGTTTTGCATATTGAGTAGTTTAATTATAACATGGTGAGGCAAGATTCTTTCCAGGTTTTGTCTTTTTGGTGTTCTAAAAGCTTCCTGTATATGCATTAGCATTTCTTTCCCAATTTGGGTAACATTTTCTTCTATGATTTTGTTGAAAATGCCTTTGGATTTAAATTCTCCTTCTGCTATATCCTGAATTCTTATATTTGATCTTTTCATAGTGTCCCAAATATCTGGAAATTCCCATTCATATCTTCCTATTAGCTTGTCTTTCTCTTTCTTGGATTATATTTGATCTGCCACCTGGTCTTCTAGTTTAGATATTCTGTTCTCTCCTTCATCCATTCTACTGGTGAGACTTTTTCACAGACTTTTTTTTTTTTTATTTGACATACTGTATTTTTCAGTGCTAGTATTTCTGCCTGGTTTTTCTTCAGTATTTTTATTTCCTTATTCATGACATGTAATGACCTCCTTATTTCATTAAGCTGGTTTCCTGTGGTGTCTTGGAATTCCTTCAGAAGTTTGTTTTCTTCTTTAATTCCTTTGTTTTCTTCTTTGATTTCTTTGAGTATAGATAAAATCTTTTTTTTTTTTTTTGAAATCTTTGTCAGGCATTTCATCTAAAACAGTCCCATTGGGGATCATTTCTGATGGATTTATAATTTTTGGTGGGATTGTATTGTCTAGATTCTTTGTGTTTCTTATAATGTAGTGATTTTTGCATTCTGGGTTGATTTGATGCTTTGGTTTTCTAATTATTTGTTGTGCTCCTAGACTTGGAAATCTAACTTTATGTGCCTTCATAGTAGGTGTTTAAGGTGCCAAGTGAAACTCTTGTACTGCAATCCACCTGCAGAAGTAATCCTAGGTGTTGAGTTTGCCTGCTATTCAAGTATTCTTGTGGGGTTGGTGGAGCAATTTACTGGCAAAATTTTAAAATTCAACTGAGAATGATACACATTCAAAAAAAAAACAAAAACAAACAAACAAAAAAAAAAACAAACCAGCACAGAGTATGCAAGTGTGGGGATTGAAACATACAGATAACATTATCAAGCCAAAATGCATCAGGGTGTGTGTTGCTTTACACCTTTAATTCTGTCAGGTGGGAGGTTGAGGTTTCTGTTCTGGAATGGTTTCCAGGTCCGCCTGGGTCTGAATCTGACTCTGCACCCAGTAATGACAGAAGAGAAAGACAAAGGCCCAATCAATCTGAAAGCATCAAAGGCAATAATAGTCAACCCTCAAATACAGCTTAATTGAGAATGGTAAAGCCAACCATGAATATGTAACCCATAACCTGCCTTGACATGAAAAGAGAGAATAGCAATTCCAGTGCTGCCTATGCACCTGCCTTTTTGTCATCGGCTTCCTGACCTTTTGGGGTGGCTTCCATCTCACCAATTCTGAGTGCCCAACTCAATCCCTCCATGTTGTACTGTGGAGCTGGTGCTCTGAACAGCTGTGCTGGATTTCTTGCTACTAGGGGCTGAATGTATTCTCTGTAGGTTTGTGGTTCTGATGGTTGGGGAACTGCTCAGCTGGTTCCACCTATATCCCTTATAGCAGCTCCTTAGCTCATCTCTGCTGTCACCCTTTCACATTTCTTGACTTTGCAAGGAGGCTGATGAGGCTGGAAAATCCCCTTGTTTGGTGTCTGCTCCTGCAGCTCAGCACCGTGCCTGGGCGCAGGTCTGCTTGGATCAAAGCTACAAGTGCCTCGGTGGAATTCTGGCTGGTTTCTTCCCCCTGGTAGATCTTGGTCTTTACTGCTTCTCTGCTGTGGTTGATAAAAACCTATACACCTTTACTTTTTGGAAGAAAACTCTATTTTGCTGTGGTTTTACTTTAATCCCTCCCTAGGCTGGTTTGGTATGACTCCTATGTTAGCCATCTTACCTGGAAGACTAGAGACGCTGGACTCACCAGGTCTGTGGATGCTGCAACTTCAACAATGGAAATTTGTTTCCTCCTGATAAACAATAAAAAACACCTTCTCCTACAAGAACTGCTTTAGCAATTGTTATAGACGTGGAGCACAGGACCCTAAGACAGCTTCCTTGCTGTGCCTCATCCACCCCTACCCCCTGGCAGTCACTGCAACACTCCTCATGCCCAGTATTTCTCATTTATTTCAGAGACAGACAGACAGACAGACAGACAGACAGACAGACAGATAGATAGAAAGAAAGGAAGAGAATATAGGTATGCCAGAGCTTCCTCCAGACATGTGTGTCACCTTGTGCATCTAGCTTTATGTGGGTACTGGGGAATCAAGCCTGGGTCATCAGGCTTTGAAAGCAAGTGCTTTTAACTGTTGAGCCATCTCAACAGCCCTCAATATGTTTTTAATCTGCATTTTGTAATGAAAAAAAATGAAAATCAAATAACCTACTCCAATTCCCCTCAAAATAGTATATGCTGGGTAACTGATGTTCATCTCCTCTCCTGCCTCCAGATTGTGGAATATCACAGCTGCTCTCCCTATCACAGCTGCTCTCCCTAACGCTTACAGAGGAGCTCCCATTTCTTCAACAGGGCATGAGGCTCCTGCTGAAGTCCCTGGTCTTTGGCAAAGTACAGGACCCATGTTCAAACAGTAAATCCTTATGCTTTGGACAACACTTAAGCTTGTTTGTTATTTCTATCTTGATATAGTTTCTCTAATTCTGAACATCTTTTGAAACAACTTGTAATATGCCTTTAACTTTGAACAGTTTGGGGAATAGATAATATGGATGAAGGGATTTTTCCTCTAAACTACTGACTTAATTTAGTGATGAGTGAAAGACCACCTCTTTGATTGTGGAAGGATGTAGGGTTTTCTCAATGTCAATGCTAAAAGTCAGATTTTGGGTGACTATTATTTTGTAGGTTTATCTCAATATTTGCTGTATTTATTACATCATTCCCATTATAACTCTCCAGCATTTTATAAGATGTGGATGAGTTTTATTGATATTGTTTCCATCCTTTCTAAGAAATCACAAATATGGAGCAGTGTTCCTTTTTTTTTTTTTTTTTTAAAGAATATGCTCAGAAAGAGCATTGGTGCCTAATTTAAATTTCAGTGCTAAAACACAGCTCATCTGTAGTAGGTGTATTATCTTGTTAAATATAGATCCCATGTTTCATTCTGTGCTGTTCCAGGTGCTTAAGGAAGGTGAGTGGAATTAATAATATTTAGAGAGAAGCTGAAAGCAAAGATACATATGCATGTTGGTCTGTTGGTGTGTCTCATGCCTGTGTTGTATGTGAATGTGCAGTCATGCCTATGTGATGAGATTATTGCCTTTATAAAATCTTCATAATTTGTAAGTGCACAATAACTTTGAAATTAACTAAGTAAAAGTTGAACTGAGACAAATATTTGAGGAAGAGACAAATGACTTTTCTTTTGTTTTAGAGTTGCACGTAGAGTGAAATGTAAGGAAGGTTTAGTATGAGATAGAAATCAAACACGATGTTTCTTTTGAGAAGAAAGTGTGTCTTACACACCTGAACCTTTTTGTACACTTTATAAATTTTATAAACTACTCCAGATGGCCATAGTTTGCTTAACACAGAAATTGTGAGCAATGGGAACATGTTATTTACTATATTAATAAAGAAAGGAGGGACGGGAAGGGCAGGGCATTGAATATGTTACTTTTAGCATTTCTTTTTAAATTTATTTTTATTAGAGACATAAAGGGAGAGACTGGCCTCAAGCCACTGCAAATGAACTCCAGACACATGAGCCACCTTGTGCATCTGGCTTACATGAGACCTGGGGAATTGAACCTAGGTCTTTAGGCTTCATAGGCAAGCACCTTAACTATTAAACAGTCTCTCCAGCCCTGTTTTAGCATTTCTTAACATGTGTTTCTGCAGCAGAATGGGAATATTCTGAAGACAAAGCTCTTGTTATGTATACTTGTGACAGTGGATTTATGAATCAAGTATAGTAATTTGAAACCATCTTTATAAAATTCTTTGTGGGGGGTTCACAGGCTTAGAATCTCTTCTGAAGCCATCCTGTTAAGAAATCTCGGTGTTTTGTACATGTTTTCTGGAATGCAGAATGTCCATATCCATTCTTGCCAAAGCAATGGGTACTCCACTGGCCCAAATTTTCAATGTTGGAAAAGGTTTCATGTATTATAAAATGTTTCAGAGCTGGAAAAATACGCAGATGTAATATATAGAGTGCATATATATGTACATCTATATGATCTGTTCCTTGTCACAATATTTAACCTAAAATGCTATTTACAGTAATGAATCAAAATGTCAGTTTTAAAAATATGAAGTGTCAAAGTGTTCCCACGTTACAGAAAAGTTTGATGTGACAGTTTGTTAATCATATGACTATTATATCAAATGTGTCTCACAATGTGTTTTGCTCAACACTCTGTCTTGTATGCTCCTCACACTTTTCCTCAGTGAATTCCTGGTTCAAGTTACTAACCCAAGGAGCACATTTGGCCTACGTGTCTCCCACACCTCACACAAATGCCGCAATGTTTTCCTACCCTTGAAACTGAATGAATTCCACATCATTTTTTGAGTGGTTTGATTTTGTTCCCGACACATTTATGCATAGTAGCTAAAAAAATTTTTCCTCACTTACTGTAATTTTTTTTTTTTGTATTCACTGAAGAACAGTCACATGAAACTGCACCATACAGAATGCAGCCTTAGTGTATGTCTCTGAGCTAGATTTCCCAAGGTTTCATTTGGCTGTTTGTATTTTTATAGTGACCTCTCACTGATGTTGGATACTCTTGAATTTTGCTTAGTGCATTGGCTATTTCAACTTCTTCATCCTCCTACAAGGACTGCATTTTAGAACCCAAATACATGCTTGAGAAAAGGCAACATTTAGGAAAATGTATGGCTGTGCTACCTATTAGCTCTGTGCCCATGGATCCCAATCTCTGTGCTTCAGTTTCCTCTGAAGAGTTCAGGGTTAAATTAGCTTTAAGCAGTTATTTTTTTAAACTTACCCTCTAAGGAGCCCAACAGCTTTATGGAGAAGTGAAGCCTGCAAAGATGGGGTGTGAGGTGGCCCATGAGGTCTCTGGGTCCTTCTGGAGAAGTAGCTGTGCTCTTGATTCAATAGTACTCTGCTGTCTTTTGGTCACAAAAATCTTCCTTTTGCTGATGGTGATGACTAGTGGGAAGACCCCAAACTTGTCAACGTACAGAGAAGATGTTGACAATTGAGTGCTCAGCACTACACGAGACATCTCAGTCCCATTTGTTCAGGCTCAAGGAACATTGCAGAAGTGGTAAAGGAAAGAATGCAAGAGTCTTAGGATGGGGAAGAGTACTTTGGAATGCTGTTTTCTGGACTCAAAGTGGCAGTGATAGCAGGTGCACAATCCCTGTACAACATGGGGCCCGTTTACCTGTTGTCATGGGTGATGGGACAAAACAAACAAATAAACAAAAAAAAAAAAAAACATTGAAATACAAGAAGGTCCAGTTGGATAGAAGGGTTCCAGGGCTGGAGATATGCCTTAGTGGTTGAGGTGCTTGCCTATGAAGCCTAAGGACTCAGATTTGATTCCCTAGTACCCATATAAACCAGATGCACAAGATGTCACATATGCCTGGAATTCATTTGCAGTGGCTGGAGGCCCCAGCATGCCCATCTGCTCGCTTTCTCTTGCACTCAAATAAATTAAAAAATAGAAGGGGTCCATTGGAAGGAGGACAAAATGTAATAAATGAGATGGGACTATGGTCAAAATATATTTTCAGCCTGTTTTAAAATTGGCAATTAAAAAAGGAAAAAATACTTTTATGCTATTTCACTTCAATGGGCGTTTCAGGTTTCTCCTTTCTGTTTTTGGAAATGATCATCCCAGTTGCTCTGGAGGTAACCTAATCTGGGTCAACTTATTCCCTGCAGTGGGCAAGTGTACCAACTAGTCCTGGCCATTCTAGTCTCCACACCAGTGTTAACAGCAGTAAGCCTTTCCATACTGAGATCTCACCGGTTTGCAGTTTTAATCTTCATGTCATTGTTTTATTATTTTTCTTGGTGTTACTCAGATCAAACCTAGAGCTTTGTATATGCCATACAAGCTTCGTACTACTCAGCTGCATCCCCAGCTCCCTTTTAACTTTAATCAGTGTACTTTCAGCACAGACTTTCAGGTTAGTAATAGCCATTATTTGGAGCAAGTAAGGCCTAGAACCTTTGGCAGGTGTTTTATCTTCTGTCAAGGATATGAATTTTACTCTTTAAGCCTAATACATTTCAATCAGTTTTGGAAGGAGAGTGGACATGAACACTTTGAAGTTTTAATTCATTCATTGATTTCTACTCACCTCTCTCTCCTGTTTACATATCCATCCATTGTCTCTGTGATCCTCATTAGGTTGTGTTTCCCTGTGCACATTGCCAGATATGGCACAGTAACATAATACAAGCTGGGGGATTCTACATCAAAGCAAAGATTAAGAACATTAGAGATCCAACAGGTATCAGTTAGTATCACAATGAAAAGTTTGTAAGTATCAATCAAATGGAAGTAAACTTCACTTCATAGATAAAAAGAGTAATAATGCTAAAAAATGGAAAGAAGATGAATGATCATGTTCTAGATTTTTAGCTTCATTTATAAAGTGCTTTAGCAATCCAATGTGAGAACAGTTTGACTTGTCAGAAAAAATTGTTTGAGAGAAAGAGAGAGATAAAAAAGGAACAGTTGGAGAATGGGCACACCAGGGACTCTAGCTGCTGCAAATGAACTCCAGATGCATGTACCATCTTGTTCATCTGGCTTACGTGGGTACTCGGTACTCCGGAATCGAACCTGGGTTTGTTGGCTTTGCAGGAAAGCTCCTTAATTACTAAGCCATCTCTCTAGCCCAGAATTAATTCTTTAAAAAAAAAAATTATTTATTTGAGAGGGGGGCAAGGAGGGAGGGAAGGAGAGAGAGATAGATGAGTAGATGGAAAAAATGGACATGCCAGGACCTCCTAGCTGCTGCAAACAAACTCCAGACACATGAGCTACCTTGTGTATCTGGCTTTACATGGATACTGAAGAATTGAGCCTGGGTCCTTAGGCTTTGTTAGCAGGGGCCTTAACTGTTAAGCCATCTTTCCAGCCCCCAGACTTAACTCTTTTTTTTTTTTTTTTTTTTTTGAGAGAGACACAGAGAGAGAAAGGGAGAGGAAGACAGAGATGGGCGCGCCAGCAGCATCTCAGCTGCTGCGAACGAAATCCAGATGCGTGCGCCCCCTTGTGGTCAAGTGTGGCATTGCGCTCTTGTCAGACTTAACTCTTAATTGCTGAAATTTACAAGGAAGAGAGTGGTCAAGTCCATAGTTTACTGAATGAGTACTGAAATCTTTTGTAGTGTGAAGTTCCTGGAGTAACAAATGTCAATAAAACTGTGAGTACTGATATAGCAGCTGAGTATCATGTCAGGTCTTTGTTTCTTTTTATGCAAGAGAGAGTAAGAGAGAGAATTGGTGTGCCAGGGCTTCTAGCCACTGCATTTGAACTCCAGAAGCATGCAACCCCTTGTGCAGATGTGCGACCTTGCACACTTGTGCCACACTGTGCATCTGGCTTAAGTGGGACTTGAGAGTTGAACATGAATCCTTAGGCTTCATAGGGAAGTGCCTTAACTGCTAAGGCCTCTCTCCAGCCCAGGAATTTTTCAATGTCATTGGGAAGTCCCTGAGTTTACTGGGTGTGTGTGGGGGAATATTAAAAAATCCATGTAAAGGACAATTGTTAAAATCCAGGAGGACTTTCTTGTTCATTCCCTGAAGTAATTGGTAAAATGAAACAAAATATTTGAAACAAATGCTGAAATTCAAAATAGACAGTACTGCAAGGATCAAAAACATCTGGTGTCTAGCTTTCTACCAAGTAGAGTTGCCTAATGGCTTGTTTGAGTACAACAGGTATGACATGTAAGAAGCCTCTACACACAGGTTGTTATTGCTTGTGTTGCTTTTCCATTGATTCTCTTCTGCCTCCCCCCTTCCTTGCTAGCCTGTAATAACTTTGAATTAAAGACTGTTTTCCAGTACCTGGAGTTGTACCTGGGTTATAGGTGAACTCAATAAATATTTACTGTATGGATGAGTGATTTTTGAAAGGTAGTTTACTGAGTGGGATGGGTGAAAAAAAAAGTCCATAAAATACATCAGAAAAAAAAATAACCGTGATATGCCCGCTTCCTTAGAATTTCACTAAGTGCTTTTTGAGTGAGGCAATGAACCTTTTCATCTTTGACTCAACTTTTATAGCTGACCCTGAAGAATATTTTAGGTTTGCCATTTCACATATAAATTAAGAGGCAAAGATGTTTTATAATTTGCTCAAGGTCACATGTTTCATAATAACAGGCCAGATCTGAACTCAAGAAACTTGGTACATGAAATACTCTCTTGGCCACTAATCTGTACTGTCTTCACCCAACGCATATAAGTGCACTTTCCTGTTGTCTATAAAATGTTAAGTTGAAAAGGTCTTGTCAGTGAAAGTCCTGGAGAAAGGGAAAAGATGAGCCAGTTTGTGAATTTGAGACAATACATAACTATCACGTAACTTATAGTGGAAACTCAGAGAGGTGGAGAGCAGAGCCTCCAAAGAAGTGATTCTTGAGCTTTACCCTGACATTGAGATTTTGATAGAGATGCTTTCCTTAGCAAGTTCGGTGACCATGCCTTTAGTTTAAGGAGTCTTCTCTAGGGCAGTGTGTAGTGAGGAGTGGGGTAGCTGTCAATGGTGCTTGTGGCAGAAGTATCCGTGATGGCTCCTGAATAGGAAGATAAAAACATAAACATATCTTACCCTCTTTTCTGGAGGTCAGCTCTGGTCAAATCCCTGGCCCCTATTTGGACTTTATCATGCATTTAGCGCATCAGTGTTTGAAACATTGTTCATAAATATTAATCTCGGAGGATTCCACTTTACGATGGGTAGCCACATACACTTGGAAAAGGCTGCAGTGCTTATTGCCTTCTGAAGTGCTGACACTGTCTCCCAGCATGCCTCGTGTATTAGGAGGTCCTGTGAGACCGTGGTTGTGCTTGCTTTGACTCTGACCTTGTTTGCTCTTTGCTCTGGACAACTCCTGCTAGCATCTCCAGGAAGTTGCGCACTGGGAGGCTCGCCCAGCCCACCAGATGGATGCATTGGTGTTTTCTTTTCAGCGAACTTGGTCCTGATGAACAGCTCACCTCAGAATAGGCCAGGTCCACTTTCAGGGCAGCCTCAGTGCCACCTGTAATCTGTAGAACACATTTTTTTTTATAGAGACTGGTATTTGTCAGAGTTTCAAGGCCTCAGACCAAGTGGACATGAGCAGTAAAAAGTGACGATGCCTCAGAGATTGAAGGGGGATGTGCTTGCTGGAAAGGAATAGCTGCCACCATGAGGACTCCCCTCGCCGGCTGCCAGAGGCCACATTTGGAGAAATCATGGTTACCCCCCAGGCGAGAGGGCTTACTGTCATTATTCTTCTCTTGGCCTCCGTTGGCTGATGGGGAATGGTAGTTGGATGTATTGGTGACCATCCAATCTCAGATTCCCCCATCAAGTCCCTCCCTATTCCATCTGGGCCATGATCATTCATTTCCTTTATAGAGGACCATAGCCTCATCTTTGTTTTCTATCCTGGCATTTGCCATTCTTCGTGGCTGTTTGGTGAGCCCATGCTTCCTTCAGAAGAGAAATGAGCTTTTCTTCTGAAGAGCCTCTGATCACCATGACTTCAGTCTTAGTTGTGCCCTCTTCACATGTTTTACATCCCTACAGACCCACCACGGGCCTGTGCAGTGTTGAAACCACGTGCTTAGGGTGTGTTGAATTCCAGCCTTCTCTCTACATGGCTTCACTGGTCCTTCTTTGACTCAGTTTTGCACAGAAAGATTTTTCTCTTCACCTTAATGTTATAGACTCCCCTTTTATTCTGATATATTCTGAGTTTTCTGGACTCTGGGAATTCTTATTTTAAATATTACTTACCCTGTTCTTAATAAATGCCTATTACCTTCAGACTCCTAAGTCCTACTTGAACAGAGGTGGAAAAGCTGTGGACTCGAAATTTATTGAGTCACTGGGGGAATGTTCAACCTAGCTGAGTCTTGGTTTAGCTTACCTGAGATAGTGTGGAAGAATTTGCCTATTGTGCTCCTAGACGTTGCTAAAATAATGTGGGCTTACTGTGAAAATTACGGCTTTAAATTACAGATGGGGAAAAAGAAAAACTGTTTTATAGGAAATTTAGCTATCTTAGATCAAAGGGGCTTCCCTCCTTTCATCCCTTTTACCTATCCTCCTCCCCCCTTGTTTTCTTCGTTTCCTCCTTCTCTTTCTTTTTCTCTTCTCTATTTTGGCCAGTTAGTTGGCCTTCTTCCCCTGCATTGTTTTCCTTCTCATCCTTTTATTTAGTTAATTTTTGGCTGGTAATAACTTTAGAGAAGGAAGCCAATTTTGTATGAACAAAAGTCTGGATAGGAAGTTGGAATCCTGAACCTCCTTCTGCCACACAGCCTTTTACAATCTTATTAGCTGTGTGTTCTTGGGAAAACCACAACTTTGGGACTTTGAGTTTCCTCATCGCAGAAATAATTATTCTAGTTTCTTTTATTGTAGCTCATGGCAAAGATCAAATGAGATCATAGATACATAAATAAGTGTGATGCAAATATAATGACATTTGTAGTAAATTAATGTTTGGTATTTTGTTTTTACATAGTTGACTCATTTTTTTCCCCTTTATTATTAATGGTGAGGCATGAAGGAAATGCTATGAGTTTCCATTGACAGGTGGCATGGTGGATGGAGCTGGAGGGTTGTTAAGATTTCAGGAAAACTGTTTTATGTTCCTGGAAATGATTCTTCATACTAGGACTTGAGCTCAATTCAGAAGAACAGTGCTGTATTTATAGTGTGATTTTTTTGTTGTTGTTGTTATTCAGTAGACCATGATAATGATTTTGAATACTGTATTTACATTTGGGATTTCGTGTTCAAACTTACCAGCAATGAAATCACACTAGTGGCTTCCATGTACAGGAATGTGAATTTTTTGTTTGTTTAAATATTTATAAGAGGGAGGGAGAGAAAGAGAATGTGTGCATTAGGGTCTCCAGCCGCTGCAAATGAACTCCAGACACATGCACCACCTTGAGTATCTGGCTTATGTGGATACGGGAAATTGAACCTAGGTCCTTAGGCTTTGTAGGCAAGTGCCTTATCTGCTAAACCATCTCTCTAGCCAAGGAATGTTGATTCTTGTAAGTTAATTTATAAATCCTTATAAACTTTTGTCTCCAATACGAATACCTTAAAGAGAAAGTGACCTAGATTTTATTTTTTAGAGATAGTATTTCTTTGCAAGTAGAGACAGAAGAGAGGCAGACAGAGAGAATGCATGCGCTGGTGCCTCCAGCACCTGCAACTGGACTCCAAATGCATGTGCCACTTTATGCATCTGGTTTTGTATGGATACTAAGGAATTGAACTCCGTTTGGTAATCTCTGAAGGCACGTACCTTAACTGTTGAACCATCTCTTCAGCCTGGCCTAGATTTTCTTAAGAAAGCACACTCTTTTCTCCTATACTTAGACTGCAAAGTTCAGGTCTAGTGGTGAAGAATAAAATATAGCTTAATGTACATCATCTTCTATGAGTAGGTCACAATTCAAGGGAGAGACCACAATGAAAATAATGAACGGTTGTCTAAAGCAAGATGCACTAGATGACAAAGAGGAAAGGAGACCCAGAGGTGGGCTAGGGGGTGGTGGGGTGCTATTTGAGGTGGTGGTATTTGAACTCACTTAGAAAGTGAACAGATGTGCTGGAGAGACGGTTTAGCAGTTAAAGAATTTGTCTGCAAAGCCAAAGGACCCAGGTTTGATTCCCCAGGACCTACATAAGCCAGATACACAGGGTTTTGAATGTGTTTGGAGTTTGTTTGTAGCTGCTGAGGGCCCGGGTGTGCCCATTATCTCTCTCTCTCTGTATTTGTCTCTTTATCTCTCAAATAAATGACATAATTTTTTTTTTTAAGAAAGTGAGCAGATGAAGTTGAAAGTTGGAGCCTAGCAGGTAAGTGGAGATCACTGCAGTACTAATGAGGGTTTCCTAGTTAAAACTATGGGGAAACTAAGAGGTGAGGCCATCAGACCATCTCCGTGGAAGATCCTCCTGCTTGTCAGACTGTGCTTACTTCATTTACCTTTGTGCATCTGTTTGTTTCCTCATAGGACATTCCTTTGGCTACTTCTCTGTGGTGTTCTTCTCTGGTCATTTGTCTCCTGCTCAAATGGCTTGTCAGCACTACCATACTTCTTTGGATGTCCTCTTTCTCCTGTCCCCAAATATTTTTAAATCCACCTCCATTACCACTTGGCTCTAGTTTTGATTTGCAGCCTTAGCAGTGGCTTCTGTTTTATTTCCCTGTGTAAGTTAGATGGGTGTGTTTGCAATAGGAACATGCTGGTTACCCCTCCCCAGGCTTGGGTGGTAAAGTCCACAATGCCATGGGTAGTCAGCACTATGTGTGTCATGCCTAATTTGGCTTAGAGGAGACAAGGGCATGGCAAAGGGAGTATGTTCTTAAAATCTCAGGGGACAAGTTTGCCCGAGGTTGCACTGGACATACCATTCTGTCGTGGCCTCGCCAGAATCTTTTGGCTTTCAGAGCCTTACATTTTGAAACTTGTAAACATATCTTACATTCTTTTATCAACTGGGTCTAGGCAACTTTAGTATGAAGTACATTATTAATTCCAGATGGGAAAATTCATTAGGGCTCAAATTTTGTTTGAGGCCCAACTGTTTCTTAAATTATTATTACAATTATTATCTATTTAATTTTTTTTTACAATGATGGGTAGAGAAATTTAACAGCTGTGTGATTAGCAGGGCATGAAATTAGAAATGTTTTTCATAGAATGAAGAGGCTGTTTACTACAAAATTCTTCATTTGAGAATTAAGTGTCATTAAAATTGGCCACAAGATACTCTTTTACTGTTCACATTTGATTTGCACACCCAGTTCTTTGCTAAGAGGTCTTTACTGCTCATGGACTCCTCCTTGAGGCAGCATCAGTATTTATAATAGTGGTAGTTAAGGTGACAGCCATATTTCAGTCACTTCCAAAATCACAGCACAACTAGCAGGCTAGCCTCCTGCTTCAGAGAAGGATTCCTAAGTTCATATCTGCAGATATGAGGTGAGCTAGCAAAGACTGTCCTGTGTTGGTGGCTGTGTTCTCCCTCAAGCTCCAAGGTATTTCTGTTTCCATGGAGCCAGGCTCTGATCTGGGATATTTATCTTATATTGCCCTTCATTGCTGAGGTCCTTTGCACACGTCTTCCATCATCTGGCTTCTTGAAAGTATGATACCATTCTTCCATTGGGCAGGATGTTGATACTTTTTTGTAGAAGTACAACATTATGGGTAAACATACTAGCTGGAATATTTTTTTACTTAGATTTGAAGTCAACTGTGTTTCCAGAAGGTATACAAACTCTATACAGCTTATTTGCCTCATGATCTCCTTATCTAATTCAAGTAAGAACAGTACCTATGTGGCAGACAGCTTCAGGTTTGCTGAGATGAACTTCCAGACCAGGCACAGTTATGTAGGAAAGGATATTTATTAAAGCTTGCAGATCCAGGGGAAGTTCCATAATGGTACAAGAAGCTGGCCTGCTTTCACCGGCTCAAGCAGAGAGAGAGAGAAGCCACAAGCCCAAAAAGCCAAAACCCCAAAGCTACAACCACAAAGCATATTTCAGGAACTCCAGGTGGAACTAGTCACTTTAAATATCTTTAGATTGGGATTTCAAACCCACCACCACACCTTAAGATCCGCCCAGTGCCACCTCCTCCAACCAGGTGGCTGCAGATCCAAATTGCAAACTAATAAAACACTAAATATACTGGAGGGGGGCATCTATTCAAACAAACACATTCTGCCCCTGGCCTCCAATACATTTAAAACCATCATATACTGTAAATTGCATTCAGTCCAATTTCAAAGGTCCCCCATAGTCTTTACCAACTTAAGATAGTTCCAAAGTCCCACATCTCATCTGAGATTTACAATTGTGTCTTAGATGTGAGTCCTGTAAAATCAAACAAGTTATATACTTTCAACATATAAAGGCACAGAGTAAACATTTTGAACTGCTATAAGGTATAGCAAGGAGAGACTAAAACAATGCAAATTTAAACACCATCAAAACCCATCAAACTTCTGCAGCTCAGGTTTAGTGTAACCAGAGACTGACAGTCTCCAGATTTTCCAATTCTGCCCCTCCAGCTGGGCAGAGTAGCCAGGGAAAACTTCCATCCCAGGCCAACACTGAGGGCTACATGGTAGCCCTTGCACAGTCCTGGTATATCTAAAACGTTTTTGGGTCTCCATGCAAACCATGGTCCATCTTCCAATGGCCTTGCCAGTCTATCAGGGCATCATGCCCTGCCTCATTCCATAGCTCAGCAGTGGCTGCTGGAACCGTGTACATTTCATGACCACTCCATGCATTTTTCATGCTTCAGAAACCAATACCAGGTATGCAGGACACAGCCATATTCTTAACTCAGGGACTAAATAAGTTGTAACCTTGAAGCAGGTTTCTTCTCCAGTCAACTCTTTCTAAAAGAGTTTGCATTTCTAACAGTCTTTTCTCAGGCATCCTCTCCATTGTTTTAATGTAAAGTGGTTGGGCCATCTTCCTTAAGATTCCTAATATGTTTCACAATAGCAACTTCAACCTAAAACCAGTATCAGTATCTGTAATTTTGATTTGACTGAGGTTTTCCAACTTAAAATCTTAAATCTCTTAGTCCAGTATCTTTAGCCAAGCACATCAGTCCATTACACACTAAACCTTGGTCATACTCTCTGGGCCTGGGCAGCAGAATGCAGCCATCCCTTATGCCAGTAGCACCGTTCCAACAAAGTCCTCTGCAGACTTTCTTTCCCATTAGAAAGTTTATAACCAAGCCTCCAAGTTCACTTCTCTCTGCACTTAGCATTCTCAAACTCTCATCAGAATAGTTCATAAAACTTGGGTTACTGCTTCCGAAGGCATCTTCAGTTGTAGGCACCAAGTCCATGCCTGTTGCTCCAAAACAAAAGTTGAAAATCCATATGGTCAGATTCATCTCACCACACTCTTGGTATCAATTTTTGTGGCAGACAGCTTCGTGTTCACTGAGATGAACTTCCAGAGCAGGCACAATTATAGACAATGGGATATTTATTAAACTTTACAGATCTGGGGAAGTTCCATAATGGCAGAAGAACCTAGCCTCCTTTCACTGGTCCAGGCAGAAAGAGAGAAGCCACAAGCCCCAAAAGCCAGAAGCCACAACCACACAGCATACTTCAGGAACTCCAGGTGGAACTAGTCACTTTGAATATCTTTAGATTGGAATTTCAAACCCACCACCACACCTTAAGATCTGCACAATGACACCACCTCCAGCCAGGTGACTGCAGATCTAAACTGCAAACCAATGAAACACTGCATATATTCTCGAACATAGATATACTATTCTTCCGTTGGGCAGGATATTGATAATCTTATGTAGAAGTACAACATGATGGGCAAACATAGTAGCTGGAAAATATATAATTTTTTACTTAGATTTGAAATCGGCTGTGTTTCCAGAAGGTATATGAACTCCATAGAGCTTATTTGCCTCATGCTCTCCTTATCTAATTCAAGTAAGAACAGAACCTACCTTGCGAGCGACTTTGGGGATTCAAAGAGTTAGTGCTGCAAAATGGACAAGTGCCCCACATTTCCTGATCCACAGCTCACACTTAGTATTTGCTGCCTCCATTTCTTTTCTTTTCCTGTGGTGCTGGGGTTGTGCTTTAACACTGAATTCCATCTCCAGTCCCCATCTCCAATCTTCATCCCCAATGCCCATCTTCTTCCACACTTGTTTATACCTGAAATACATTACTCTGTATTGGAAGGAATTTCTTACACAGTAGGCTCTACCTAGCTCAATTTCCAGCTGGACACCTTCAGCTGCCTTTGTCCTATTGCTTTAATAGAGTTTTTCCTATAGGAAACTAATTTATATACTGTCTTTAAATTTTTTAAGACAAATTTTATACTTGAAATTAAACCAGACCTATATTCTTTCCTTAAGGATTTTTCCTTTTGGGAAAATGGACTTGTCAACAATTAATGCAGGTAACTTTTACTGGAGATGGACAAACTCCTCAGAGATATAATTAAGGGGTTTGTTGTCATTGGAGGACATTAACAGTAACTTAGTTTGGCATCTGAGACAAGTGTAGAGAAAATAATGGAGCCTTCTTGGGAAAAGGGGGATTTGATGTGTCACCTGCTTGCCATCACTTGGCAGCAAAGAAGAAAAGACTCCTTAGGCTGTTGAGGGCTGGGAGTTGTTTTTACTTTGTTTCCCTCGTGGTCAGCATGTAGCCATGTAAACCAGCATCCAGCCCTCTTACTTACTATAGGTGGTACCAAAGTTCTTGCACCCTTGAGAATGTGAGTGAAGCTTTTATAGTCCTGAGTTTACATTTTTTTTTTATGATGGAATACTTGATAGAAGGAACTGAACAGAGGAAAGATTTATTTTTGCCCCTATGTTCAGTAGTTTAGTCTTTCCTGGTAAGGAAGCCATGAGCCATGGAGAGTCTCACATTCCAATGGTCCCACAGCCTCCCCAAACAGCACCACTCCCTGGGGAGTAGAGTGGGACTAGGTGACCATTTACCTGAGTCTGTGGGAGACATTTCACATCTAATCCATAACAGCTTTCATGTTGTGAGTATGTATTCTAAAAGGGTCTGACTTCTTTGTCTGGGTCAGAGGAAGGAAGAGGAGCAGTGAAAACAGCTGGAAACATTGAGTGTTTCTAGAAGGGTGATGAATCTGCTTTGGAAAATGAGACACAGGGCGAATAGAGGGCTGTTGAGTATGATGTCCTATTCGTTTTTATCTATCATCTATCATACCTTTCATTTATATACCATCTATCATCTATATTCTTTTATTTCACCTTCCATTCTTCCTTCCTTATGAGTCTTAAGAATAATTGTAAATATTTGTATTGTTTGATAACAGATTTCTTTCTTTACATCTCCATTTTCCTCGGAGCCAGCATTAAGTCTTTCTTAAAAGTAAATGAGTGAGAGTGTTTCCTGGAATACATTATCTGCTGGGCAGTAGATCTGGAAGTCTAAGTACCTTTCCTGTAGAAGGTCACATGACAAGATTGGATGCCACCAGCCAGCTGGTGGTGGGTGGGAAGTGTGTTTCAGCACTGTGGGTGCCTGCTTCAGCTCTCTGCCATGTAAAAATGGTTTGAAATTGACTGTCACTTTTAGCAAGTGGCCTGATGAGGCACTGTAGTGTGCTTTATGCTGGCCAAACATTATGGTCATGGTCTCAAAAATCGCAAGGATGGAGTTTTAGCTAAAACCCCAGAACATATGGCAGCAGCTGTTGAAGGTAATGTGGGGGCAGGTACAGACAGAGGGACACTTGACTCCTGAGTTAGTGCAGTGCTTAAAACACCTTTGGAAAGCCTTTTTTGTCTGTGAAAAACTTTATTATATTTGATTTTCATTCCAGCTTTTGTATGGTATTATAGGTAAATAAAAGTTACATATGTATTTTCAGGAATGTATTATATTGTGAAGTACATTTCCACTGTGAAATTATTATGAAAACCAAGTTATTTATCAGATTCATCACTTCACATCCTATATTTTATATGGTGAGAATATTTAAGATCTGTTCTTTCAGCACATTTTAACTATGCATGACGGATTAGCTCCTGCCATTGTCCTGTGCATGGCATCTGTAGGGCTTCTTATCCTGTATCACTGAGTCTTGGCACCTTTTCACGTCTCCCCAGTCCTCTTCCCCTAATTCTATGAGCTTATCATTTTTAGTTTTCACGTATGAGAAAAATGATGTGCTATTTGTCTTTTGTGCCTGGCTTATTTCACTGAATGTCATGTTCTTTGGGATTATCTATGTTGCCAGAAATGGGCAAAGTGGCAGAAAGTACTTTTTCCTCTTTTTGATTATTATTATTTTTTCATTTTATTTATTTATTTTTTATTTTATTATTATTATTTTTTATTGACAACTGCTTTAATTGTAGACAATATCCCATATTATTTCCCCTTTGAACCAGGGTGGTCTGAAACTTACTATGTAGTTCAGACTGGTCTTGAACTTGCTATAATTATCCTGTCATAGTCTCTCAATTACTAGGATTACAGGAATTCAACCACCATGTCTAATTTGCTTCCATTTGCTTCCCTTTTTCCTTCTATTTTTCTTCCCTTCTCTCTTCCCTTCCCTTCTCTCTTCTTTCCCTTCCCTCCCCCTCCCTCTTTTCCCCTTCTCTTCCCTTTCCCTCCTGCCATTTTTTCCTTCTCTTCCCTCCCCTCCCTCTTTTTCCCTTTCCCTTCCCTCCCCTCCCTCTTTTTCCCCTTCCCTTCTCTCCCCCTCCCTCTTTTTTCCTTCCCCCTCCCACTTTTTTCCCTTTCCTTCCTTCCCCCTACCTTTTTCCCCTTTCCTTCCCTCTGTCTTCCCTCTCCTCCCCTCCCTTTTCTCCTCCCCTCCCTTTTCTCCTCCCCTCCCTTTTCTCCTCCCCTCCCTTTTCTTCTCCCTTCCCTTTTCCCCTCCCCTCCCTTCTCCCCTCCCCTCTCCCCTCCCCTCCCTTTTCCCCTCCCCTCTCCCCTCTCCTCTCCTCTCCCCTCCCCTCTCCCCTCCCCTCTCCCCTCCGCTTTCCCCTCCCTTCCCCTCCCTTTTCTTCTCCCCTCCCCTCACCTCCCTTTTCCCCTCCCTCCTTTTTCCCCTCCCTCCTTTTTCCCCTCCCTCCCTTTCTTCCTCCCCTCCCTTTCCTCCTCCCCTCCCCCCTCCTCCCCTCCTTTTCTTTCCCTTCCCTTCATTCTTTCTTGCCTTCCCTTCCCTCCCCCCTTCCCTTGTCTTTCCTTTTCTCTTTATTCCCATCCATTCTTTCCTGTTTCCTTTCCTCTTTTTCTCTCCTTCCCTTCCTTCTGCCCCTCCTTCTTTTCCCCCTCCTTTCCTTGCTTCTTCCCTCCCTCCCTCCTTCCTTTCCTTCCTTTCTTTTTTCTCTTGAGACTGAACAATATTTAATTGTGTGTATGTGCCACACTTTTTAATTTTTAAAATACGTTATTTATTTATGAATGAGAGAGAGAGAGAGAGAGAGAGAGAGAGAGAGAGAGAGAATATGGGCATGCCACGGACTCCAGCCATTGCAAACAAACTCCAGAAGCCTGTGCCACCTTGTGCATCTGGCTTGTGTATACCACACTTTTTAATGCATTCATTTGACAGTGGACAATTGGTTTGATTTTTGTATCTTTACCATTGTGAATAATGTTAATGAACATGACAACACAGATGTTTCTTTGAGATACTTATTTTGCTTTAGGGGAAGGTCTGGTGCTGGGGTCTGCCAAAAAGTGCATTTTTGCCTTACTTCTCTGTCCTTATCTGACGGTCACCTCTCATATCAATGAACTTTGTTTGCTTTGGGGAGGTTAACATAGATATTAGTAATTTCCTTCCCACCTTTGTTGATACACCTTATATCTATGCTCTACTCAGATGCAGGGATCTTCACTATGATTCTTTAGCTCTTGTGTATTTGTGAATATGGAAAGTTTGTTAAAATCTGTTGGAAATACCCATTTACATCACCTTGTTGACATAACTGTTCCTTTCATCTTCAGAGATAATGATGAGACACCAAGAGACACAGAAGCATGTCATGTAAGAGCATATCATGCACGTGGACATGCCAAGACCATAAGACACATATTGACATGTACTGCAGGTTTTTCCAGTCAAGTGGAGGTGACATTACTTCTTGTGCCTGCATTACCTCTCTGCTTCATACTGTCTCACTATCCTACTATTAATAATATTGGTTCTGAAGTAACTGTTTAGGGGAATGGAGGGAGGAAGCAGGAGAGGGAGGGAGAAGGGGAAGGAGTGATTGAGAGACTTGATTTTGGACAGTGCCAAAGGAGAATCAATTAGTAGAAGAGGGAAAATGCAGCCCTTCTCCAGTACAATTCCTTCCACATCTCAAGAAATGATGAAAATAAAGTTGAGCATACAACATCCTAATTGGTCCTTAGAACTTAACTTCCACAGGTACAGATGCTTTCTGGTGCAAATCCACATCTTCATGGTGACTTGTCATCTTGTGGCAGAATTTCATAAACATGTTCCATGGAATACTAACTCTACAAATTGTGACACCCCTTTGGGTATCCATTGCTATTCAGCCTACCACTTTCGATAATCTTCCTACAGATGAAGTGAGTTTATCTTTGAGAAGTCAACTTTCACTCATCTTATGCTCAATTCATCTTTTGTCAAGTCTTTGTTATTATGGAATTATTCCGTGAATAATTTCCCAGACTTTTGTCTATAGATCAGAAGAACATTCTTTGGGTAGCATGACTATTATTAAGATGCCTAAGATTTACATATGTCCTCCTGTCATTTTGTCAATAAACTTGTGTGGAATATATCATTTGAGCTAAACTATAGACCTCTACCTGCCTTTCTATCACCAAAGGAGAAATTATAGTTTAATATAAGGATAACACAGCTTTCATTTGAAATGTTGTTAGGAGGGAGAAAACTTTTTAGTGCTTAATAATTACAACCAAAAAATAAAAAACATAAAAAGAGAGAAAAGAAAAGTCAGTGTTAGAAAAATGCCACACCAATTTTGTGAGTTAAAGCTTTAACTTAGATATTCCTGAAAAGAGCTTATTTTTGGTGGTAGCATTTCTACCAGAAAAGGTAGAAATCTTTTCTTAAACTGACATTTATTATAACCAGTAACAGAAGTTGAAGAGCAATCAGTACTTATTAATGTAATGTTTTTGAGGCAGTTGGCTTGACTAGTATAGCATTTTCCTCCTACTTGTTTAGAAATTTCACTTTTTTCTATTTAGTGACAATTTTCCTGTATGCACATATATTTTTATATTTTACGTGTGTGTGTGTGAGAGAGAGAGAGAGAGAGAGAGAGAGAGAGAGAGAGAGAGACGGCGGGGGGAGTAAGTGAGTGAGTATGGGCTTGCCAGGGCCTCCTTCCACTGTGAACAAACTCCAGATTCATGCAACACTTTGTGTATCTGCCTGTTCATGGGTTGTGGGGAATGGAGTCCGGCCTGTCAGGCTTTCCTTTTCTTTTCAACTAGGCCCACTTCTGTTTTGCTGCCTGTTTCCCCTCCTCCATCACTCCTGGCAGAATGTTGACGGGCTCAATACTGGGCACATCTTGTGCACTACAGCCACTCTAAGGTCATGACTGCCATGACTGCTTCTTGTCCAGAAGACTCCATTCCAAAGCACTTTTCCCAACCCTCTGCTTCTTATATTCTGCACAACCCCTCCTCCCCCCACCCCTAGAATGTTCCCTGAGCTTTGGAGGGGGTGACAGAATGTCTTTTAGTGTTCAGAACTCAACAGTCAGTTATTTTCAGCAGTTTGAGTTTACGTTCTCCTTAGGAGTTACTGCCATCTCCAACATAAAGCTTCTCTGACCATGTGTGAAAGCAGCACTAATCTGAGGGCATAAACATAAATATTTACAGGGCAGTCTGGGCACAACATATCCACTTAGCCAAACAGCCCTACTAGCTTCCCCCATATGATCTTCCCAACCATCTTAACTAGGTTTCCTGTACCAGGCATGAACTACCACCCTATGGAACAGTCCTCAAAGCCAATAAGAACAGCTGATTACCCTCCACCCCATAGCAGACGTGCTGCCATTTATTTCTCTAGTGGACACATCTCGCCTGGCTGGCAGGTTGTGTAGCTCACAGTGTCAACTGCTAGTTACTGACTATTGATGACTTTGCTCCCTCAGAAGCCTGCTTTGCACTTTCTAATACTGTGACAACTAGTCAGCAGGGAGGAGGCTTCCAGCTGAGGTCTAGTTGATTTCTTACTGTTCTGTAACCAAAGAATGTGGTGTGTTCATCAGCAGGGTTTGTTGGACAATCAAAAACATTGGCAATCACCTGCATTCTTCCGTGGACCTTTGGGGCCTTCCTGACCAATAATTCACTGGGAGATATCCCACCTCTTCTACTGGGATTTTGTTGTAACAACTTATGGCTTCTTGGAGCAGTATTATTTACTTTGGCCCAGGTACTTCTGCCTAAACTCTTAAAAAAATATATATATATATATTATTTTTTTTCTAATTGGCTAACAAAGAAGTATGCTTCCATATAGCTTTTTCTTAATGTGTTTAGTTTTAGTTAACTCTCCAGACAACTCCTCCTCCCTTCTCCTGACTCCATTTGAACTTTTCCACCCCTTAATATTCCACTCCTCTAAGCTAGAAGGGCCCTTGGCAGTGTAGTCCAGAACCACACCACAAACGTTTGTTGTAACCTTCCTAGGTCTCTTTCCTAGTTAATGACATGACCTGCACTGAAATCAAGGGCTTTGCTTATCTGTCATTTACCTTTCATACACTATTGAAATGAGAGGAGAGAACTGTTTGTTTTAGTTTGCTTGTATTCAAAGATATGAGAGTAGCAAAGCCAGAGAGATGGTTCAGCAGTTAAGGTGCTTGCCTGTAAAGTCTAATGACCAGGGTTTGATTCTCCTATACCCATGTAAAGCCAGATGCACAAAGTAGCACATTTATCTAGAGTTTGTTTGCAGTGGTTAGAGGCCCTGGAAAGCCTATTCTCTCTCTTTTTCTCCTCTCTCTCTCTCTCTCTCTCTCTTCTCTCTTTCTCTGGGTGAAAATAAGTAAATAAAATACCTAAAAGACAAGAGAGTAGGGAGATAGACAATGGTCTGTGTTTGGAAGGGACTTTATCCTCAAAGAGGAGCCCCATAGGTCCTTGGCTTTCTCCCATTTGGAAAGACTGTTTTTACCTCAGATCAGTCTTTTCATCCAATTCACTTGAGCAGCTGATTCATTTTAAAAGAAGAGGTATATGAAAGAGATGGTCACGTCACATTTTTCTTTGTTTTATTTTAGACAGACTTAATCAAAATAGTCTTTATAATTTACACCACAAGAACTGGTTCCTTTCCAAGTTCATGAGGACATCGCTTAGTTTTGTGGTTACTTCTTACTCCACTGCCAGCCACTGTTGTATCTGTCTTGGCCAGGAGGGCTGTGTCTCCATAGACCGAAAAGGGAGATCAGATATAAGGAAGACTTTCTTCTAGGTTTTCTTCAGTGCAATTAGAAACACAACACACTTAACCTGTGTATTGAGTTTCTTGCCATTAGGTAGAAGGATTTGATAGGTAACATTGGCAAAGTTGTTTAAATTTCCCATTAAAAAAATGGAGTATGCATAATCCACAATCTGATGGAGAATACTGGCATCTCCACTGAGGAGGGTCCCCAGCAGAATGGAGGGAAAGGACAATATGGTACCAACACATGATGTATCTAGACAAAGTATGTTCTTATTAAAATAAAATAAAATAGAGTAGCATCTGATCTAATGTAGCAAAATGAAAGGTGCCAACATTCCTCAGTAACTCATAATAGAAGTTCTAGCCTGCACATCTTTAGCAATAGCAACGAGACTGGGAAAGTTAGGAACATTCTCAGCCACAGTTGTCCTACTTTCTTCATATGGGCTTCAGGAATTCTGATTCTTATCTTCTCATTTCTCTTTGCTTCTTTCCTGCTGATGTGATGCTATAATGTGGGCTTCCCAATCTGGCCTGCCATGCCTTCCCCACCATGACACACTCTGCTTTCTGGAACTGTAAGCCAAGTTAAACCTTGCCTTCCATATGCTGCTCCTGGTTGGGTATTTTGTTGCAGCACTGAGAAAATAATGTACTGAAAATTGATAGTAAGAATTTCAACCATTGCTGTGATACACCAGACCATGTAGTTATTTGTCTTTTAAAACTGGCTTGCAGGAACAATATGGAAAAGTTTGCTACTATGGACTAGAGAAGTTTTACAGTATTGTACCCAAATGGCCCCTTAAGCTATGTTTACAAGTTTGGAAGGCCAGAAGGCTGAGAAAAATGCACACAATAGAGTCTTGGCTCATGAGATTTCATGAAGGGAAAGAGAAACTGGCTGCATTCTGCCCATGTCCAGAGAAATTGAATGAAAATATATTTAAAGGCATCAGAAATTCAAGGCACAATAGCATTGAGTCTGTGGCATGGCTTTTCTTAGCTGGTAACATTCAGATGTACAGCGAGAAAGAGCAAAATGCCAAACAGAAACGATATGAAAAATGTTAACTTTGGCACAACAAGAAAAGTGAGCAAACTTAAAGTCCCAAGCAAGATAGCCTGCTTAGGCGATGATTGCCACCATTAAAGAGGAATCCACAACCTTGTGTTGGGACAATAGTTTTAAGATACTGTGAGGGTAAGACCCAACCCTTTGAAGACTCAAGACATTAAGAATGCAAATTCTTGGGAAAGGAAAGAACCTGAGGGGGGAATGAGTATTCTGTTCTCCAAGGTCAGCAACTTTGCAAGGCTGCATCAACTACATTGCAAGCTAGCAGCAGAACTTGGTGGCATTGCTCACATGATATTGGTTTTGGAGGCAAGAAAAATGCAAGATGGAGTAGATCATGGAGAATTGCCTCTTAACTCCAGAGACTTACAATGAGTATCTTCAAGGAGGGCCAGTGTGTGAAGCTGAGAAGTCAAACTCTTATGTTACAATTGAATCCCCAGAGCATTAGAGGTGCCAGTACTGTGGGATATCTGCCAAGAAAGGCTGTGGGTTCAGGGCGTGCTTGCCTGGGGTAGAACTGCTCCAGCATTTTGGAGCCCAGGGAATTGCACTCAGAGTTGCAGATACTTGACATAGAGCTGTAGAATTTGGTGTTTGCCCTGATGGATTTTAGTATTATTTTGGTTCAATCTTTCCTGCCTAATGTCTCCATTCCTCTCTTCTGGGATGGCAATGTTTATTCTGTGCCATTATATGTTGGAAGTATGTTACTTGTGTTTTCATTTTACTGGTCTCACTGTTAAGAGACTGCCTTGAGTCTCTGATAAGACTCCATATTTTGGATTTTTAACAGTATTGAGACTAGTGGAGACTATGGGGATGTTTATGTTGTGAGGAATGCATTTTGCATCATGAGCCTACCCCATGGACTCTGTGCAGGTTGGGGGGTAGGATGTGGTTGTTTGAATGCAAAATGCCCTTTGTAGATTGATGTGTTTGAATAGTTGATCCTGAGCTAAGTGGTGCTCCTTGGGAAAGCTATGTAACATTTAAGAACTAGAGCCTTTCTGGAGGAAGTGTGCCATTGGGGGTGGGACTTGTGCCGTAACTCTTGTGTGCTTCCTGTGCTGGGATTTGAAGGTGATTTCTCCTTCCATGTCTTCCCTGACATGGAATTTCCTTCTCAAATTGTAAGCGGAATTAAACCTTTTTCTTTCCATAAGTTGCCTCTGGATGGGTATTTTTCATAGTAATGAAAAAGTATCTGATACAAGTTTAATTTGATGGGGCATCATGTGAGGGGAGGGGCACTGATTTCAATGCTGCGTGATAGGAATTCTGGACTGCATGTCTCTGGCAATAGCAACTGGACCTTGGGAAAGTCAAGAAAATTCTCTGAGCCACACTTGACCCAGTTTCTCCACGATTCCTATCTTGTCCACCTCCTGGGGTGGTTGTGAGAGTCAGGTGAAATAGTAAATGCAAGCAGGGTTTGTAAATGACAAAAATCCCCTATTGTTATTATCTGCAAATGTACACTGCTGAGCCAGGTACAGTGTTGTGCTCTTGACCTCCATTGACTCCCATCTGACAGTGGTTCTTACCTCGTCAGCAAGCAGCTCCAAAGCACTGTGAACCAGAGGCCTGTCAGCTCACATGGATCCCCTGTGATGAACTCTGCCTTCCCTTTTCTAAGCATGAGAAAGACTAAGGTCAGGGTCATGTTGAATGTAAGAGTCTGGTATTTTTGATTCTCTCAAGCAGAGTTCTAGCCCTTGTGCACTCTGTCACTGATTATTTAGGAGAAGTTCCCATTGAAGGGAGTGCTTTCCAAATCTTCATTTCATAGAGAAGACCCTTAACAGCACAGAGAGCTCATGTGACTTTCCTAAGACTTCAGTCAATAAGTAGTGGCACGGGCATTCAAACTTGGCTGCTGAGATATGGTGCCAGCTAGATAGTTATGGATAATTTGCTAGGGAGTCAGGTATGTGACATTTTCATATTCTGCATCTAATCAGCATCACGATGACCCTCTAGTTCCTTACATTTTTAGGCTGTGCTGTCTTGCTTTCACATTCAGCTTCCCAGTGTCTTGATGGCTGGGGTTCCTGTACTTGAACGTATGCTCTTCCCAGTTGCCTCAAGGTTGGCAGAGGTAGTGTCCTGCTGCTTGTGCACGGTTTATGTTCTGCTTGTCTTTTTGATTCTTCAAGCCTGTTGGGGTTGGCATATACCAAACTGGGTTTGGCAGAAGGGATTTTTACACTGCCCATGCAGGGCAGGGAAGGGCATTTGAGGAGGCTGGTCTGGCACAAATCTCAGCGAGTTTCTCCCCAGGGGAAACATGTTTCATGTTGTGGCCTGTTTGTTTTCAACGTGGCATGTGGACACTGATTTTTTTCTTGTGGATGAAGGACTCAACCAGTGCCTCCTGGCTGTTTCAGGTTTGTTTTGCTCTTATTTTAGTGTGGTTTTCTTAAGGACTTGTTTTCCTGGGTTCTGACTGGATACAACGAAAAGATTGACCAGTTGCGTCTGGGAGGGTTGTGCCCGTTGAAATTGGGCGAACATTTACTTTTGGAGACCCAGGAACCTGGCATAATTCTTAGCAGCAGATATGTTGGGGCTTTGACTCTTTTGTGTGTGTGTGTGTGTGTGTGTGTGTGCGCGCGCGCGCTGAGTGGTGAATGTGGTGTCTTGTGTCTTTTGATGGTACTCAGTATTCTTGTACCATTGACACTGTAAAAAGCCTTTCTAATCCCATTTAATGACTTTCTTTGGAATTTATTCCATCTATAAGTGAATTATTTGAGATGAACTATGTGCTACATACTTAGCTAGGTACCACAGGGAATACCAAAATGGACTAGACCTAAATCCCTACTTTCAAGACATAATATTTGAAGGGGGAGATCATTAATTAATTCAGCCAAGAGCTACTCATAACTGATGTCAGACATTTCATTGGAAATGGGGGTATGAGGCAGATAATTAGAGGCCTCTGGCCTATGGGAGAAAACTATCACATTCAAAATTTTAAAAATGATTTTGTAATTATGGTTGCCATTCATTTGTAAAATTTTGATTTTGTAATTATTAGGTGTCACAAAGGAGAGGCACCATATATTGTGCGACTTAAACACTTTTTGCTGACCTCATTTGTGGGAAGAGCATTTCCCGTAGAAGTGGAATAAGCCTGCTTGAAGGTGGGCAGGGAAGAGCAGATGTATGCAGGTGCTCCCAAAGAAGGTGGAAAGTGTTCAGTGAACAACTCAATTATTTTGCAAGTTGAGGAGAAATAACTTTCTAAGAATTGATAAAACTTGAGCATACTTTTTTGCTACCTCCATTTTCTGTGATGGTGAGAGGCAGTGGCACTATGACCTTGGTGGTGAGTCCTGTCATGATGCAAGAAAATGCCTTTTTTTCCTATTACCTATGCGTGTTAAAATAACTCATTATATTTCATATATATATGCAATCTTCTTAAATTGTTATATAACATGGAAGTAAACAGCTAGTAAAAAATTGTGTATGTGTGTGCATATGCATGTGTATTTGTGTGCACTCTCGTGTGTGAGTGTGTGTGTGTGTGTGTGTGTGTGTGTTTGCCTTGAAGTCCTGCTAGAATCTGAGAACATCTTGTAAGAAATGGTTTCAGGCCTCTTATTTTCATTGCACATGGTTGTCTGAGAACTTTATTAGCTGGATTAAGGGAGTATGGGGGTGGACAGAGTCAGGGCTGCTACTTACAACTTTTCAACTTGTGTCTTGCTTGAGAACAAGAGGACTAAAGTCCCGCTTTTTCCTTGGCAAGCCAAGAAGAGGACCACTTTTCCCTTGCTCGCACAAAACAACTTCATCATGGGAGGCCTAGGAATGGAGAATGTCTGATATGTGTGAATTTCTCTGAAAGCACACAGGAATTATTTGGGGAGGTACAAACAGGAAAAAATAGATAATTTATCATTCTTTCCAGAATGGCATATATTAATGAGAAGTACACATGTCATTTGGAGGGGACTCAGTTGTACCATTTTCACTATGTTTGAATGGAGGAACTCAATTTATACAGTGTTGAAGGAGCTTGTGCAAATTTTCTTCCTTAACTCAATCAACTCAAAGTATACAAATAAGTAAATTTTATTATATTTCCCAGACTGTACACTCATTACCAGAGTCACTTTAGAGAGAACTCTAAGCTACTATTCCTTATTTTACCCATAGCTCTTAGCAGCTATTTAGAATAGGGTGAATCCACTGTTTATTTTGTGATGTTTTCCATCCTGGACACTGTGTGAGATAGAATCATACAGTATGTGTTCATTGGTGGGTGATTTCATCACATTGTGGCATCACGGGCAGGCTTTTGATAGTGGAGAAGGAAGGGAGTTGTGTTGGTGAGTTTTTTGTTACTGTCATGAAGTGCCTGATGCAGGCCAACTTTATAAAGTAAGCCACTTATTAAGCCTATGGTTTGGGAAGGTGGGGAAGCAGATTTGTTGCTGGTAGACTCTTAAGGCAGCAGCTCGTGGCCTTGCATGACAAGAGATGGGGAATGCACTTATATAATGTTTATTTTTCAGTCTGTGCAATGTCCCTCCTGATTCTTTTCAAGCAGCAGGATTCAATCACAGGGGCTCTGCCATAATGACCCAGTGTAATTCTAACCACTATGCCTGAGCACCATATTTGGATTAAGATTCTGTAATTTTAATACAATTAAATCACATAATGCCTTGGAGTACACCCGAACCGTATCTAAACCACAGCTGAGGTTTACCCTAAATGTCTGCATGAGAGCAAGCTGTGAGAATGAGCATCGTAAGAACCTATGGGCTGTGTGTGCAAGGATGAAGTAGAATTTAGGCTTACAGAGTGCAACAGATTACATTGGTAATAAAATCTAGGAATTATGAAGAACTTTGAACTCTTTCAGAGATACAATTTTCTCTATAAGATGAGTGATGTGATTGCAGGGGTATTGTTTGAAGAAAATTTGATCCATTCAGGATGGTGGTAGGCCAGGTATAAAATTGGGAACACCTAGCTCCAAGTATGTTCTCCTCATGAATAAATCTTAGCTGGAGAAAGTAGAAAAGGTACATCTGCCATAATAGTTTCAATTGTTCAAAGCTTGTGGGGAGATATGTCTTGCTCGGTCATGCTGATAAACATTCCTTGGTTACTGGGCACAACTTAGCCAAGGTCCCTCTGTTTCAGTGCAAAAGGGGGAATCAGGTCTTCTCCCAGCTCACTCCAGCTCACTGGTTGGCCTCTCCAGGACCCCAGAACCTGATGTTTTGAAGACAGTTTTTCTTGTTTTGTTTGTCTGTGGACGTGTGGCCTCCAGCGTGTTCCTTATATTCATTTGATAGAATCATGCCAAATTATCCTAAGGGGAATTGGCCTTGGCCCGAATCTCATGAGGCCAAGAGAAAGTCCTCATTGCTTGTTTCTGTGCAGTTCTCATTGTAGGCTTTTGCAGGAAGAATTTTTGATACTGTGATTCAGGGGTTATTGACTTAAAGGTTTAGTAGTTCACGAGCCTTCTGAAATTGTCTGCACAGTTCTCTTCATTTATGAATAGATGTATCCCTCCCCGTGAGATTCAGAAACATTTCATCATTTATGGAATGGCAGTATTGAACATTTCTTCAGTGTGTATATTATGCCATGTTGAGGACATGTTTAAACAGCTCTCTTGTGTTAATCTAGTCAATCTTTATAGCCCATCCTTATGAATTAGGACACTGAGTCATACATACTGCAGTTGACTTGACTTGCTCAAGGTCACAGAGCCAGTAGGTTACAGAACCTTGATTCAGGTGCTGCATCCTGAAGCCAGAGCCATCCTGTGTGCTCCTAACATTACTGCTCGTTTGGCCGCTGAAGCCCTCTTCTTTGAGACCTAATTGCAGGCTGACTTTAATTCCTAAATTGGCAGTCGAGCTCTAAACAAGTAAAACATGTCCACAGTGGTCTTGTTATTAAAGATGCACACAAATGCAGTGCCAGGCCAAGGAAAGTTAGCTTATAAGTTCTAGACTAAGTTGACAAATGTTCCTTTATCCCCTTTGTTTCTCTAATGACTCTCTTCTCCCTCACTGGTGCCTCTTCTTTTTACCTTTCCTGTTCTCTTCCCTATGTGCCCTTCAAGAAGCATTATCGATCTCTTAGCTTCATAAGATGGAGTCTTTGGTAATTCACTGTTGTATTAAAATGATTTCATGATCAGGAGAAATGGAGAAAATCCTTGTTCTCTATGACCAATAACTATGCCCTAGAAGTTTCTCGATAGAGATTTCATACTGTAGTCAACACTTTTGGGAAGCAGAGGACTGTAAACGTGCGTAGCCAGGGTGAGTTTTGGATTGTTTCCCTATGGAAGTTTCACCCCAACCTTCACATTTAGGTGAATGTTTAAAGGATAAGATGAGAGGCTTTGGAACTTTTCATTTATTTAAAGGTGGACTTTAGAAGAAAGGTCACGGGGGGAGGAGCTGTCAGGTATAATAAATAACATTGTTGTGTTGGTTGAGGGAACTTTTGAACAGAGTGTGTCCCCTGTCTCAACTTCATTTGCCTCATGGACAGTTTCAATTGCTCCTGTCACCTTCACTAATATGGCTGGACGGGACATAGCACACACAGTGGAGATCATACTGATCTGGCAATAAGTTGACCTGTGCTTTGAGTCTAGGCTTTGTTCTTTGTTTGTGTGAATGATGGATTGATTTTCATCCTCCTTCTGATTCCAGGGTTGTGCAATGGGATTAACATTATGTCTGCCCTGTGGACCTTGTGTAGTTGGTTCACTCTGAGACTACGAGTAATGGGTGTGAAAGCTTTTAGGGCAGTTATTTGGGGGGGGGGGTTGAACTCTAAACTCCTTAGGACTGATGTATAATTTTTCCTTGTTTTAGCCCCAAACAGTGTTATATGTATCAGTTGTTCTCTTTCCTTCCCTCTCTCCCCTCCCTATCTGATTGTCCTTTCTTCTGTCCACTTTCCTTTCTGTATCAGTTACCTTGTTGGTGGGACAAACATTGGCCAGAAGCAACATACAGGTGGAAACAGTTTATATATTGGCTTGCAGTTTTGAGGGAAATCTTCACCATGGCAGGCAAAGCATGGCATGAGCAGGAAGCTGGGTCATATCTTGACATATCAACAGCAGAGAAGAATCAGCTAGAGAGAGCGAGCTCTCAATAGCCAGTGGGCTGAACTAGTAAGCCTCAAGGCCCATCCCCCGAGATTCACCTCCTCCAGTAAGGCTCCACTATCTGGGGACCTAAGTAGGAGGAGGTTTGGCCACTTGAAGCTATGGGGGGCTGTGGTAGTTTGATTCAGGTGTCCCCCATAAACTTAGGTGTTCCGAATGCTAGGTTCCCAGCTGATGGAGATTTGGGAATTAATACCTCCTGTGGGTAGTGTATTGTTGGGGCAGGGCTTATGGGTATTATAGCCAGTGTCTAGCACATTCTCCTATTGCTATGGTCCATTTGATGTTGGCCAGGAGGTGATGTCCACGCTCTGCTCATGCCATCGTTTTCCCCTGCCATCATGGAGCTTCCCCTCGAGTCTATAAGCCAAAATAAACCTTTCTTCCCCACAAACTGTTCTTGGTTGAGTGATTTCTCTAGCAACGTGAACCTGACTGCAACAGGGACATTTTAACTTCAAATCACCAAACCTTCCTCTTTCTTGTCCCTTTTCCCCCTTCTTTCCCTCCTTTTGCTCTGCCACTCCCTTCACATTTTTATTTTATTTTTATTTATTTGAAAGAGAGAGAGAGAGAAAGGCATGCTAGGGCCTCCTAATCACTCAAAGGAACTCCAGATGCACCCCCCCCACCTTGTGAAGCTGACCTTATTTGGGTACTGGGGAATCAAACTGGGTCTTTGGCTTTGTAGGCAAGCCCCTTAACTGCTAGGCCATCTCTCCAGCCCCCTTCATATTTTTAAAGAGCATTTTCATCAAAGGACAATGGGTCAGTAACTTCTGAGGGCTCATGTGCTGTCTGTTTTGAAGCCCTCTCTTCTTTCTTACCCTCTGGTCAGTGTGCCCTCTCTCATCTTCTGAGGTGCTCTCTTTCTGCCCCAGCAATGATGATGTTAATGTAGCTACATCTATCAACCCACCTGCCTCTGTGAGAACAAGGCTAGTGAATGTACTGTCTGGCACAAGTCTACCTGGGCATTGCTTTGGAGATTGAGTCTGTTTCATGAATTTTGTGGGGGCTGACTAGAGTTTAGTTCCTGCTCTCTTCCCTCCCTCCCTTCATTCTTCCTTCCTTGCCTTCCTTCCTCCCTGCCTCCTTCCCTCCTCTCCCTCCTTCCCTCCTCTCCCTCCTTCCCTCCTCTCCCTCCTTCCCTCCATCTCTCCCACTTTCCCTGTCTCCCTTCCTTCCTTCCTTCCTTCCTTCCTTCCTTCCTTCCTTCCTTCCTTCCTTCCTTCCTTCCTTCCTTCCCTCTCTGTCTCCCTCTCTCCCTCCCTCTCTGCTTCTCTCCGTCTCTCCTTCCGTCCATTTCTCCAACTCTCCCCCTTTCCCTCCCTCTCTCCTTTCATCCTTCCTTCTTCTTTCTTCACTTACTCCTTCCCCCCTCTCTCCCTCTTTTCCTTCTTCCTCTCCCCTTCCTCCTTTTTTCTCTCTCTTGAGGATGAAATTACTGAGAGTGGAGTTTCAAAGGGGACAGTGGGGGGAGGGAGAAAAGTACCACGGGATATTGTCTAAAATTAAGGAATTGTCAATAAAAAATAGAAAAAAAATTAAATTACTGATTGTTGTCATACATAACATTTTATGAGAATTATTTTAATATTTTAAAGTTAGTATACAATTAATGTACCTCACTGTAGCATTTCTATAGTTGTAGGCATTATCTTTTCTTACTGTCTTCCTTACTGCTTTCTGTTACCCCTACATAGTCTGTTCTGCTGCTTTCATGTCACACTTGTGCCCTCTTTCCCCTTTAGAGCTCTTCTTCCCTTCTCAGAACCATCTCTCCACTTTTGTGTCCTGCGTGTTCATGTGCATATGTTTAACACTGAAAGCCTCATATGATATCAACCATGCAGTATTTGTCTTTCTCAGTCTGGCTTATTTCACTTAACATGACAGTCTCCATGTCTAACTATTGCTGCAAATTGAATGACCTCATTATTTTTTTATCCAGTTCTTTTTAATTATAGCTTGAATTGCCCATTTTATTTTGCCTTGTTGAGTGAGGTATTTTTTTCTATATACAATCAAAGATCATACTAGATATATGACATATATTGTGATATATCATATGATAAATTTATTGCATCATATTGAAATATAAAATGTACTGGTGCGTATAACCCATTTTAATGGATTTTAAAAAATATTCTCAATTTTCTTTGCCTTTCTTTGCATGGCCACATTTTATTTAATGATAATATATGTTTGTCTTTAAAATTCCCCCCAAACAGAGTATAAATACATTTGTAGCCTGTCTTTACCCAAATAAGGAAATATTTTGATATTTCAATTGATTATAATATTACCCTTTTTCATATAGTTATGTTTTTGAATTTTTAAATTTTAATTTTAATGACAGGCAGTTAGAGAGGGAAAGAATGGGCACTCCAGGGCCTCTAGCCATAGCAAATGAACTCCAGATGCCTGTGACACCTTTTACATCTGTCTTTCATGGGTACCTTGGTTCTTTGACTTCACAGGCAAACATCTTAACTGCTAAGCCAACTCTCCAGCTCCTGATACATTTTCTAATTTACTTTTTTTCTAGATTATTGGTTGTATTATATTTCGATTAGATTTGTCCTTAATCCAGATCCTCAAAAGTGTGATGTTTGGGGGAACTGGCAGTTACATGTGCTTTTTATAGTTCTTTGAAGAATTTCTTTTCAAGGAGACATTCTTCTTTTATGCCCTTACCAGCAAAGTACTCACTTTGAGAAGATGCTTATTTTGTACATTTCTCCTCATAGAAAGCATGAATTGTGTATTATCATGTTTTTACTAATATATTTATGTTTAAAATGTTACTGCATTGTTTTAATTCTCATTTCCATGATATTTGACAAGAATTTTCCCACATGCCTTTTATTAAGTTTCTGTATTCTTTCACAAAGTCAGAATTAATATCCTGTCTCATTTGATCTTTTAGGTTTGTGGCTTCTTTCAGATCAAATTTTTTTAATCAACCTGTGATATATTATTTCAGTTTTTTTAACCCAGTTTTTCTTCTTAGTTTAGTCATATGTATGTATGTATGTATGTATGTATGTATGTATGCATGTGTCATGTGCACACATCTATATGGTTTGTAGATCATGTCACTGAGTAAGTGGACTGCATCAATGACTCAGGTCATTACGAAGACCCGATTATCATGAGTTGTTAAGAATAAGAAGTTTTCGAGATCCCTGGGGCCTTCCTATGGCTGCACCTGAGGAAACAGAGGTTGAAATATGTCCCTCACAGCTCATCAGGTTGCCATATCCTGTGTTCATCCTGGTCAAGTAAGGTGATCTTGGAGTAACAATTTTCTTGTCAAGATTCTCTCTCTCCCTGGGTTTGCCACATACATGTATTCCTCTTCCACCCCCTTCTCTCCCTCCCTTTCTCTTTATGTATCTTCTTGTTTACTTATTTTAGACAATAAGTCCTTTATGGAATTTTGTCTGATTTCTTCCTTCTCATCTACCCCAAGTGAGATGTGCTATTCTTCCTCTGTACCTTTCTGTAGTATTGGTCATAATTCTTGTCCTGAACCTTCTTTGTATCTTGTACAGAGTGAATTTTAAATATCATTTTAAGGCAGGCACTTTAACCTTTGCGCTAATAGGGGATTTTCAGGATAATTGTGTAAGCATAAGATGTGGTGTGGGGTGAAGACTTGGTTTAGTCACACCCTTCCTGTGCATGGCTGGGAAGGGAAGAGCAAGTAGCACCTGCAGGGCCTAGACTGTAAGAGCTGGTGCTCAGATCATGGCATGGAAGTGTTTGCCATGCTTTCTTGAATGCTATTTTACAAGGAATAAGAACCAGTAGAGACTGTGTTTAAAAAGTTGTGCATCTAGGTGGGGAGGCAGGCACATTAATAGGAGTATGTGCATGCTAGCTTAGGCTGAGATTTCCAGTAATGTAGACAAGAAGGAAAGATCATACTCAGTAGTTAACAATTACTTATGCCTTATACTAACTTACCATCTCCTACTTATTATTTCATTGCAGCTCAGACTACTGTTAATAAAACATTTATTCTGGTTTTCAAAAGATAAACTACCTCCCCCCTCACAAAGTCATGAGAGATGGTTGCTGTGAATTTCTACATTGAGAAATTACTTGAAACTAGGAAGCAAGACTTCTTGCATATCATGCAATAGGAAACTATCTTGCCCATTTCTGGTGATGTTGCTCAGACTCCAGTAAAGTGTGACTTCTATAGATAATGCTAAAATCATAGTATCTTCATATTCTCACATACACAGGCAAACACATATAATCTTTCTGCCTTAGTAACCATTTTTTACTTACTGTCTTACCTGATGGTTTATTTTCCTTGTTCCTTTCTAAATATTACATCTGCTATGACTTTAAACTGTTAGAATTCACAGAACACGAGTACAGATGTAGATGCTCACCATTTTCCTTAGCTATCACAGAATACTAGACAGTAATTATAGAAAGCCATTGTATATGCATCTCTTTTCTTCTGAGTTTGTTGTCAAGTTGGAATTAGAAAAAGTCAAGAAAATATCAGCCAATAGCTTTTGAATTTCATCTAAAATTTCTCCCTAGTGGCATTAATATATTGCAAAAATTGAGACTTTGCAAATTCTAAAGTAAACATAAAATGCTTAAACTCATCTTTACTTTTAAATTGGTGTTTAATTTAGAACTGAAATTGTGAGGAAGACATTGTCCACAAAACCAAACCAAACAACAAAACTCAGGCTTTTGTAGAAAATACATGCATTGAATCCAGGTACTCTGCTGAATTCATCTATCTATTTTTTTTTGTTTGTTTGTTTTTCAAGGTTATGTCTCACTCTAGTGCAGGCTGACCTGGAATTTACTGTTTAGTCGCAGGGTGGCCTCAAACTTACAGTGCTCCTCCTACCTTTGCCTCCAGAATGCTGGGATTAAAGGTGTGCATCACCATGCCTACCTGCTGAATTCATATTTGATGAGTTTAATTTGAAGTTTAACACATCAAAGCACTTAGTGGAATTTTAAAAGCCATTGTTATCATTAGCAGTAAATGAACATCGCTATTTTCAATTAATTTATATCATAATTTCCCCTGAATACGTTTAACTTTAGAAAAATAAACATTCAGAAAGTCTATGTAGGGCCTGGAGAGAAAGCTCAGTGGTTAAAGGTGCTTGCTTGCAAAGCCTGATGACCTGGGTTAGAGTCCCAAGTACCCACGTAAATCTAGATGCACTACTAAATGGCACATGTGCCTGGACTTCGTTTGTAGTGGCAAGAAGCCCTGCCATGGCCATACTTGTTCTTTCTGTGTGCCTTTCTCTGTCTCTCTCTCTCTCTCTATCCAATTTTTTTAAAAAAATGCTATGTAGGAAAGAATCAATACTATATCTCATATCTGGAGATGTGGATAGTCTCAGTTCTGTGTCCTATTCTTGGCATCTTAGGAAAGACCATTCATACCACTTTATTTTCTCACTTTTATGAACAATAAAATTCCTGGCATATATTTAAGGATTAGTGCCCTCTAGTTTTCATTGTAAAAATCAAATTTCAACTCAATATTATAAGATCCTCAATGAACAAAATAAATTCATCTAACACAGGTATACTTTATCATTTGTCTTGGAAGTATTTAGCTGTTAACATAAACTTGTCATAGGACTGTGTATTTAGTCTTTTCAGTATTGCTGCATTTTCTTGAATGATTATAATTTTAATATCTGCTTAATATTTCACTGAGTGTTTATATATATCTTAGTTAAGCATTATATTATTTTAAAATTTTGCCATGATCAACATTTTTATGCCTAAATATAGATTAGTTCCTGAGAAATGTCCAATGTGATGTCTGCGAGTGAAATGGCAGGGTTAGAGGCTAGCAGGTTTGTGTTTATTCATGTCTGTGTAATGTTTCTGTGTCTTTTACTAGAAGTTGTGAGTCAGTATATCCCCAGTCATGCCAGCATTAAATGTATAACACTTTAGTATTAGCATTTTCTTGGTTAGTCTTAGGGGAAATAATTGCCATTATGTGTTGCATGCCTAGTTATGTTTTCATATCTTATTTAGAGTATTTTCTATCTTTTAAGTTCTCCTTCATAGAAAAACCCAAAGGAAACATTTTAGTGAGCCTTTTATATTTCTTTTCTTTGGCATGTATAGTGTGTGGGTGGGTAGCACGTGTGATGTGTGCTATATGCTAGCGTGTGTGCAGGTGCACTCGCTCATGCATGCGAATTCAGAGGCCAAAGGAGAATGCTGGTTCTCCCTCTCTTATTGCTCATCTGAGTATTTTCTCGAGACTGGGTCTTTCCATTAACTAGGATCTGTATTTCAGATGAGCCCCATCAATTTTCTGTTTCTTTCCCCCATGGGCTGGGCATACAGATATGCATGACCATACCACACTTTGCTTTCTACATGGGTTCTGGGAAATCCAACTTGGTGGTCTTGGTGGAGACCTTTACGAGCACTTGTAACTGCTGACCCATCTCCCTATCCCTTGAGTATGTTTCTCGAAGGGGTTTCTAGAAAATATTTGAGTCATACACAGGGCACTTTGAAAACATTGCAAGTTATACCTCATTTTTAAATGGAAATATACAGATTGCTGGTGGTCATTTCCTCTTACATTTCCTATAATTTCAGCACGAATCTTGAGTCAGTGATACTTTAATTTCTATATAATACTGTGAAATTTCCTTGATAATAAAGTAGAAAACAGAAATATGCAAAAAAGTTGTTAGGACCAGGTACCAGTTTTTAAACCACACTTTTAGGTGCTGAAAGCTTGGTGGTGAAAATGGAGACCTTTGCAATACAGAAATAGCACCTATATATGGAGTCAAACATGTGGCCAAGAAGCCTCCCTGAAACACTCTGAGGAGGAGTTGTACCCTCTAGATGTTGGGCTTCTTTTCCCTGCCTGTTAAGGAATTAAGTGGCAGGAAAGTATTTAAAAGAGTAAAATATATTTTAATGTAAACAGTAAAGTAAGCAGAGACAACACAAACTCCAAGAAAGACGGGGCTTCAGAGCTGGAAGGTCTGCTGCCCTATGGGAAGCCAGACTTTTACTGAAGGAGAGAAGCCTGCCTGTCCGTAGTCCATGATTGGTCAACATAAAGACAAAGGTGCTGGCTGGTCCAAGAGGCATCTAGTACTGCACTGGTCCCAGAAATACCTGCCAAGCTAGCCCACTGGTGGGAAAATTCACTTAGACAGAGGAGATGTACCAAGAAGTGAATCACGTTCTTCACCATCTTAGTTTGTCATCTTAGGGCACTCTAGAATATAATGACCTGCCAAGGACCCTTTCCCCCTATTTGCCTGCCTAGCCAAAGAAACTGTCTAGCTCCTGTAGTGTCTCAAAAGGGCATAGGCTTAGGGTATCAGAATAGTTGGCAGACATGACTTTTGAAAGGGTTACCTTATGAATATATGTCAAAATAAACCCTGATAGAAATGAAAGGCTCACAGAATTATAAAAGGCTTAAAAAAAAAAAAAAAAAAAAACAAAGGGATTCATTCTATTTTTTTTTTTTTTTTTTTTAAATCTGGAAGCGACAGTTTTTAAACTCACTCCTTGGGTCCTGATGGCCCTTCTGTGAAAAGCCAAGTATTTTAGGCCTTGTGGTGTGAAGGCTCTGTCCTAGGTACTTGACCCTGCTAGTCTAGCCCAGCAGCATCAAAAGATGTGTCATATGTTCAGTAAACAGATGTCACAATCACTGGGTTGTGTCAGTTTCCTCGTGCATTTTTTTTCAGTGAGTTTTCAGTTAGACTTTTTCTTTTCTTGACAATCTCTTTGTAATATGAAGTAGTACCCCATGGCTGTTTTGTTTTGCGTTTCAGTCAGAACTCTTGAAGGTGTGTGTCACACTTACCTCCTGGAGAGGTATTCTTTCCTGTGTAATAGGCAGGGAATGGATCTCTCATTTCCCCTCTGTCACCAGTTGTCCCAATGCCCCATCAACTCTACAGTATCTCCCGTCTATTGCAGACAAACGTTTACCATTTTGTCCCATGATTTATATGACGTTTGGGGGGGGGTCGCTTTTTGATTTTTTGCTCCAGCAGCTGGGATTTGGCTTTCATTTTAGCCTTTATCTGTCTCTGGGCCTGGCTGCTTGCTGGTCGGCTGAGGACGTTTTGCCCCAGTCAATCCTGAGCAGTGTGTGCTGTACCTGTTGCTTACTTCTCTTCTGCCTCCTCTTGGAAGTCTTTGAAGTAGGCGTTCCCTGGATATGGTCTAATGCTGCCTGTGCCCTTTGGGCCCTGATATCTAGCTGTGGATAACATCCACTTCCATATTTCTGTCCATCCGGGTGAGCAGACCTATGGCTTGATTCCTTGAGGGCATTGTCAGTAGTATATTTTGCTCCTGTATTGCACTAATTGGAGTTCTCCAACAGACAGAACTGAGATGGGCACCGTCTCTTACATGAGCCGCCTAGAAATTCTCGAAGGTACATGCTCTGCGGTCGTGAGTACTGAGGGAGAAATCTGTTTCTCAGGGCTGTGACCCCCTTCCCTTGGTGTACCAGGGTTACTGTCTGTGGTGCCCCTCCCTGCCGTGTTTCCATTGTTGAGTGTGCTACAGGAACTGAGAGGATTATGGCAGAGTGAGCTGGTTTCTCTTCTCCTTTGGACATCACTGTTTGTTACAATTCTGATCACCAGTTTTCTACACATTATACCATGGTAAGAGCACTGCTCTATTTACATCTCCTTTTGTTGCCCAGGTTTACGTTGCGTCACTTGTTGCGTTCCTTTCACATTCCTTAATGGACAACCCTCCTTCATAAGTGCAGAACCTCATCAGCGCATCACTTTACTGTTCACACATGCTTTTATATCCAATGATTTCACTTTTCTTTTTCAAAATTGCTTTGTTTTGTTTATTTGGGGGGGGTGCAGATAGACAATGGGTGCACCAGGACCTTCAGCAGCTGCAAACAAACTCCAGATGCATGCACAACCTTGTGCATCTGGCTTGCATGGGTCCTGGGGATTGAATGTGGGTCCTTTGGCTTTAGAGGCAAGTGCTTTAAGCGCTAAGCCATCTCCATGATTTCACTTTTCATACAGACCTATGTGGTAAGCAAGGCAGGAGGCATTGCTCTTATAATAGCTGAGAAAATGATGGTCCAGGAATGGCTGGAAGGTTTGGGCTGTGCTTGCTGATGGAACTGGTGGCAGCACTGTGGTTATACCTATTCCTGGGCTCCTCTTGCCAGTTTCCTTCTTGTTCATAAAACGGCTTCTATTATATGAATTTCAGGGATTTTCAGGCCTAAGACACAAATAAACAGTGACTTTTTCTCGAGAGATGGAAGCATTATCTCATCTGTCTGATACTTCTTTTCTGCCATCTATGGGTCTGAATACTTTAAGAGAAGACAGGATTTGTAAAGATTCCCCTTTCTCGTTAAGCAGTCAGAGTTCCCGAAGAAACTATATTGCTACTTTGCATTATTTTTTCATATTAAAAAATATTAGAATACAAAGAATTAGTTTTCTTCATGACCTTGTTAAAATAAATTCCTTTCTTTTTACTTCCCGCTTACTGCCACTGTAGTCATGGTCATGGGGTTTTCTCTGCGTGCCACAAATCATAACATTTGGGATCACTGATTCCGGATCTCTTTGAAACTGTAGCAGGTCGGTAGGTGGTGTGACCTTTGTGTTCTCATCTTCAGTTTCGGGGAACGGAAAGTTTCAGTTTTGTGAGGGCTTGAGTCCAGGTAAATTCCCTCCTGTTTGCAGATGGAGATGTGGATGTTAGAGATGAAGGGGCTCCACCACATCTTCTTCTTGATTAGCAGACATGGCAGTTAGTGACAGAGCTATTGGAATAAGGCTGGGAGGAGATTGATTTGGCATCCTCTGGCTTCTTCCTCACCACTCGGTGTTTCCTGGCTTGATCCTGACTCTTCCCACAGCCCAGAATTGCACTGAGAGGATGACCCTGTCTGCTCTGTACATGGCTTCCCTCTCTAGTGACAGCTGTTGTGCTCTGCATAGGCAGTTAGCAGTTACTGACTCAGTGAATGATACACATTCACCTCTTGATAAAATAGCATTGTCAACCATTAGCAAACCAAATGGTAAGAATCTTGAAGCATTTAATGTGGACATTTATGTGGGAGGGATTTCAGAGAGGGTGTTAGTAGTGGTTAAATCATTACTATAAGGCTTGTATGGAGCAGGTTCTAGGCTGAGCTTCTAGTAATGAGCTGCACAGCCACAGTTACTGCATTTTCTATAGCGAGAGTAAAGTCACAGGGTGTTCTCTGAGTAGTTGAGTTTAAGACTGTACCATTGGGTTGTAAGCCAGAGGGCAGGGAGTTCCTTTTTTTTTTTTTTTTTAATTCTTTCTTTTTTGCAATTCTTTTCTTTTGTTTATTTTTATTTATTTATTTGAGAAAGAGGCAGAGAGAGAGAGAAAAAGAGAGAGAGAGAGAATGGCCCATTAGGGCCTCCAGCCACTTCAAACGAACTCCAGATGCATGTGCCCCCTTGTGCATGTGGCTTATGTGGGTACTGGGGAATCGAGTCTTGAACCAGGGTCTTTAGGCTTCACAGGCAAGCACTTAACTGCTAAGCCATCTCTCTAGCCCTATTCTTTCCTTCCTTTCTCCCTCCCTCCCTCCCTCCCTCCCTCCCTTTTTTCCTTCCTTAAATATTTAGGAGAGGCAGAGAGAGGGAATGGGCATGTCTGGACCACCTCTAGCTGCAAATGTGCCACCTTGTGCAACTGGCTTGACATGGGTCCTGGGGAATCAAACGTTGGTCCATTGGCTTTGCAGGCAAGTGTCTTAACTGCTAAGCCATCTCTCCAGTCCAAGAAGCCCTTTTCAAGAAATGGATAATTGGGCTCTAAGACATGGAGTCAAGATACCCAATGCTTCATAGTTTCTGCTTGCCAATCACCATGCTGAACACGGAGTATGAGAACATGGATACAGGCAAGGCTTACATCTCAACCATCGTACTTCCAACAGGAAGCAGACTAGAGCACTAAGGAGATGGCTTCTGTCTTACCTTTGTTATCTTCATCTCAGTGCAGAGTATATATTTTATAGATGATGATGATTTGAGTTTTTTTCAACACAACCCTATTAGTACAGCAGCTTCTGTGATGTAGTGGAATGTTAAGTTTCAATTTAGGGAATACCTATGGGGAATTCCTGTTTCTTAAAAAAAGAAAAAGTGTCATCAGAAGGGAAGACCCTAAACTGGGAGAGTACTCTAAATTGTTTTCATTTCAAACATTTTGGAAAATATGAGGGATACAGGGAGTATTATAATAGTGCTTATCATGTCTTTGGGGCAGTCTTGTCTGAGACAAAGTTTGTCAACTTTTTATCCTGTGGTCTCCACCCTATACTTCCCCTTAAATATACACATAGAATTTGCAATGTAACCAACTAAACTAGTTTGTTAAAAATATAACAAATAGAGGCGTGAACTTTTGGCCTGTATTGAATTCTTCTAACTTCTGTAACAGTTAGAAATATGAAACAATAGTTACTCATCCCTTTGGCCTTTACCCATATGACCTACTGGATGAACACATTTCAGCTGCATTTTTTTCCTGTTCAAAATTAAGAATCAGGCATTACCTGTGACTCTACTTATAAGTCAATGGATGATATAGTCTCTAATACTGGTATGGACAGGGGATGGGGGTACAGGACAGGCAATAAAGAATTAGAGTGTTTCACCTGATCTTTGTAGAAAAGGAGGAGGCTGGGTAAGCAGGTGAGAGGATGACTGATTGTGTTAGATCTCTCTTGCTTTGACACTCCAGAGAACTTTCATGTTCATTCTTTGCTTTTTACTAAGGAATGCATGTCCCTAACAGCCAGGAAGTCCTTAAAGTCTCTGCTCCTTTTGCTAATTGCTCTGCAATCCTAGTAACTTTAGTAACATACTCACAATATTAGACGTCTTCATTCACCTGGAATCCTTGGAAGAATAGCTGACAATATTCAGGATTCATTTGTACTAAGTGAACAAAACCTATCACAGTGCCATAAGTACATGAGGGTACATATAACTTATCTGATCTGAGACATTTTTGAACAGAGCACTGTTACTAGGCATACCAAAATAACAGGCTTATGTTGAATGTACAGTCACCTAAGTTATAAGGAACCATGAAGAATAGTGTTTGACATATAAACTACAATGATTAATAAATAAGGATTTAATTTGGTATATTCCCAAATCTGCTTTCTCTTTTATATATTAATCACCTACTGAGCAACGGTGATGTGATCGACCCTGTATCAAGCACTGGGAAAATAAAAGCTAGGGAAGATAACATCCTTGTTGATCATTCACTCATAGTCACTGTCGTAATTATTTCAGGTTAATGGGTTTTCAGCCTGGCTCACAGCATACTAGGGAATTACCTTTTATGTTTCCACACAAGTTCAAGTACATTTTGTCAGTGTAAAAGGATTTAAGTGTCCAACCAACTGTTTTATCAATTTCTCTATATTATAGTTGGATTCTTACTAATATTTGTCAAACATAGAATACTTTTTTATTTTTGTGAATGAAAATTTTGAAAGCTACTGGCTGAGATGTAAATTTCTGTTACTGTTCTATGGCTGTAAGCCTAGTTGGGAGTATAGAGAAGGATAGAACTAGACTGATTAAACTTGAAACACAGGAGGATATATACTTACGAGGAGATAAATTATATTAAATTTCTGAAGAGTTGTCATAAATGACTTCTTGATTGCATACTGAAAAGATGGGACTGGTGGGGGGGACACTTATATGAATACAGACTTTGGCTACATAGAAATTTGTAGCATTTAGCACTTTTTTGACCGTGGAATGGGCCATTTTAGGATGGATCTTTGGCAAATGAACTCAGAGATGGTTGTTTTCACTTTCACTCCGTAATAGGGGAGCCATATTAATAGTTTTCTGCCTCATGGATGTTAAATTTCTCCATTGCTGAATGTTGGCTCAATAGCTACTACTTTAAAAATGTCATTGTGTGCTTATGTGAACACACGCATGTGTGTATGCACATGTGTATGTGTGTGTATACATACATGTGTGTGTGCATGTGTTGATACCTTAGAATATTAACAAATTGAGTACATTCCTCATACATTTCAGTTTTTAGCATAGTTGTCAATAACTGATGAAAATTTAGAATATAATACTACTACTCTCATAGTGAGAAATTTAAAGGGGAATAACAGTTTTTAATGTGATTCTGAAAGTGATCTGAAATAATCAAGTTCCTTTTACTCAGTTGCTATTGGTCAGTGCTTCACCAGATTTTGTCTCTGTTTCAAAATCGTGAAATAAAAGTGGAATAGTTTCCAGCACGATTCAAGAAAAATGTCACCAGTGAAAATGATTCCAAATGTTTTGCTATTAAAGTTGTAATTGCAAAATTCACTTTTCTTACATAATTTAATTTATGACACATTCTAATGAGAAGCTTGTCTGATTTTTTTTTAACCATTTCAAATACTAAAAAATGATTTCTCTGGCTTTTTGAATTGGTGGTAAACAACAATATTACTTCAAAGCATGAAGTTGATTGTCTTTTTTATGTATGTGGACATATGTGTGTTGCATGTGTGGGCGTGTGCATGTACTTGCATGTGTGAGCATGTGGAGGGCCGAGGCGGATGCCAGTGTCTTCCCTAATCATTCTTCTTCATATTTACTGAATCAGGGTTTCTCATTTCTTGAAACTGGAGCATATGTGTTCAGCTCCTCTTTTGGAGCTTTCATATTACAGGCTGCTCACTATGCCCACCCAGCATTTATGCCAGTGCTCACGATCTGAACTTGGGTCCTAGTGCTTGTACAGTAAGCTCTATTCACTGAGCCTTCCCCCCTGTCACAGGGTGGCTCTTTTACTTAAATTTCTCTCGTGATTCTTAAATGTTGGAATTTTTTATTTTTTTTAACTTTTTTTCAATAACTTCCATAATTATAGACAATAAACCATGGTAATTCCCTTCCCTCTCCCACTTTCTCACTCACAAATCCACTCTCCATCATATCCCTTCCCCCTCTCAATTAGTCTCTTTTATTTTGATGTCATCATCTTTTCCTTCTATTATGAAGTTCTTGTGTAGGTAGTGCCAGGCACTGCAAGGTCATGGATATCCAGGCCATTTTGTGTCTGCCATAGTGCATTGTAAGCAGTCCTACCCTTCTTTTGGCTCTTAAATTCGTTTTGCCACATCTTCCACAATGGACCATGAGCCTTGAAAGGTGTGATTGAGATGTTTCAGTGCTGGCCACTCCTCTGTCCCTTCTTCTCAGCACTATGGTGCCTCTTGAGTCAACCCAAGGTCACCACAATCTGAAAAGAGATGCTTCTCTGACTGAAAGTGAGAGTAGCATTAATATATGAGTATGATTGTTAAGAAAAGTGCTTGCTTACAGGGCAGTTTCGTGAGCATAATATATGCATTTAGCCAGACACCAGCAGGTGTTACAGCTTAGGACTCATGCCCTCCCCAATCATAGGCTTTGACTAAGCTTTTAGTACCAGGCATGTATTCCCTCCTGTGGAGCAGGCCTCTATTCCAATTAGAGAGCAGTTGTTTTCCCCCATAACAGACATGCCACTATTTTACCCGTTGGCTCATTTGGCCTAGCTGGCCAAACTAAAGTCTTGCAGTATCCACAGTTTATCACCTCTGATGACTTCTCTCTCTTGCCCATGGAGCTGCATGCAGTGTAGCTTTTTCCAGCTTTCAGTCAGCTGGTCTACAGGGAGGAGGTTTTCAGCTCACCTCCAGCTTGACTTCTCAGTGATCTTGCAGCCCAAGCATGTGTAGCCTTCAGCAATAGGGTTTTACCATGTATTCCTGGTGAGAAACCAAGAGCCTTGGCAATGGCTTATATTGCTTTGGGGGCATCAGGGACCTACCTGGCCAACAACTCATTGGAAGGGATCCCATCCCTGGCACTGAGTATTTATGCAAGAGTGGAGAGTAAAGCAGATAACTGAATAAAGTCAAAGTCTGTAAGGATGTGTCTTGTCCTACAGCCTTACTCCTGTCAACTGGGGGGGGGGGGTGAGATTTCTGGTCTGAAATGGGATCTAGGTCAGCCTAGGGCTGAGTGAAACCCTGTCCCCAATAATGACAGAAGAAAAAGATAAAGGCCCTATAAGTCAGGAAATGTCAATGCAAAAAACAATAGTCAACACCAAAATACAGCTTATTTGAGAATGGTAGAGCTGACCAAGAATACATTAATCAAATCTAACAGATAATTTGTCCTGACATGGAAGGTGATAATAGCACTTCCAGTGCAGGCCTGTGTACCTGCGTTTGTGTAAGTGGGCCCTGTTACCTTTTGGGATGGCTTCCCATCTCACCTATGCTGAGTGCCCACCTCGGTCTCTCTCTCTCTGTTGTGCTGTGGACTCAGTTGGGCTGCTTGGGTCACTTGATGCTGTGTGGCTTGGGGGGTGGTTCTTCGGTGGTTCATGGTGCTGGCGGCTGGGGGAAGGGAGTTCTTGGAGTTGTACTGGAGATGCTCAGCTTCCTCCTTCAGCAGCAGTTCAGCCTTTCCCTTCTATCATCCCTTCAGGTTTGTTGATTTTGTGTGGAGGCTGGTGTGAGTGCGAAATCCCTTCACCTGGCTTCTGTAGCTCAGGCAGAATCAGGTGCTATGAGGAGCAGCACTGAGTGGGAGCTGATTCTGGCTGGTTGCCTGCTTGTTAGAAGCTCTGGGTCTCTCCTGCTTCTCTGCTGAGATTAATAATTCCTATACCCCTTCACTTTTCAGGTGAAGAGTCTATTTTTCTGCTTATTTCCCATTTTCTGCCCCCCCCCGGCTGCTTTGGCATAACTACTACATTGCCACCTTACCCAGAAGGCCCAGGGTTGGAAATTTTTATCTCCCTCTTCTCTTTGACATTTAAAATATTTAAGCAATGTGGTTGCATTTGGATACATTTGTTTTGGAAACCTCAGTTTGAAATCAAGATATGATTAAACCAGGCACTTTATCATAATATCTAAATTCAGTGATATTAACTCAAATTATAGTGACCAAATTCAATGCAAAAGGTCTAAGGTAGTTTGTTTTCAATGGTTGTGACATAGAGTAGAAAAAGCACAGGCTACATGTGACGGTTTTGTGAGTGGATGGTCTAAGTATAATATTTGATTCCACATCTGATTGCTCTTAGTGGGTTCTATGGGATGAATAAATCTAGCTTCACAGAGAATCATACAGTATTACCATACAAAATATGGCCTCACCTTAATCACTAGCACACACGTAGTCATTGGAAAAAAATGAAGTATTTCTGCTTTTCCAGGTTCTTAGATGAAGTTTTTCTGTTTTCCTCTTTTTGGGGAGATGATATCAACATGAATTGACACTAAAGGAAAAATACAAACAAAAGTATTAAAAAAATTAAAAGTAATTAAGACGTACCTAAAATGCTAGTAAAATTCCATGGCCTGTCTAATGGGTACCAGTGGGCTTGTAAACAGATAACTACAACACAGTGTGTATGTGTTTTAATACAAGTTTGGACAAGCTGCCAGGGGAATCCTGGCAAGTGAGCAGCAATTAACTTGCAGACCTGCCCGCTTATTGGTAGGTTTAAAGGAAGATTCCAGAAAACCACTAAAGAAACTGCTAGACCTTATTAGAGATTATATGGTTGGTTTTTCCCATCATGACTTTTTCACTGTCTTAGATGGGCAAAACCTTTACGAATTAGGCACCCGGCATCTTTGGTTCGTAAGTCCAGATGTCCACCTTCAGAATTAGATGTACTGAGCTCAGAAAAAGTCACTTGTTGAGTCAGATGTGGATGCAACCTACGAATACCTAGGATACTTCAGAGGAGCCATACCATGATGCAGTGTCGAGTGTTGTTGTGGGAAATGCTCTCAGACATCACATTGTCAGTTGCTTATTATCTCAGAGCTGGAGACGCTGAAGTCCTGAGAATGTTTTCTTGGTCAATGAAGCCAATCAAGTAGAACTGTTGCTATTAAATGTGACCTAGGGTGGGAGTTTTTTTTTTTTTCCTGTGATCATTTTCACTGATACGGGTATGACTCCTGGAAGAGAGATTCTTTACTCCTGTGGACATTTCAGTGTTTTTTTTTTTTTTTTTTTTTTTTTTTTTGGTTTTTCGAGTTAGGGTCTCACTCTAGTCCAGGCTGACCTGGAATTCACTATGTATTCTCAGGGTGGCCTCGAACTCACGGTGATCCTCCTACCTCTGCCTCCCAAGTGCTAGGATTAAAGGCCTGCGCCACCACGCCCGGCTCGTCAGTGTCTTTTTATCCACACTACCTGATTGTCATTCAACAAGCAGTAGTATTAACTTGCTTAGTAAACTTTACCACTGTAAATGCTTTTTAGAGGCAGAACAAGGTTTGAATCACCCTTATAGTAGCTTCTACCTATACTATTACATTGGTTATGCCAGCTCATTTCCCCTAGACCCTCCCTCCCTCCCTCCCTCCCTCCTTCCCTCTCTCTCTCTTTCTTTCTTTCTCCCTCCCTCTCTCTCCCTTCCTCCCTCCCTCCCTTCCTCCCTCCTTTCCTTCCTTTGTACTGTACTCCAATTCACAGAAATACATAAGCTCTCAAGATTTATCTTAGTTGGGACTTTCAATGACCTCTTGGTTCTTGCTGGCTTCTCCTTGTCAACCATGTCTTTATTTATTTATTTATTTATTTTTCCTATAACTGATAGAAATTGTAGCAAACAAGAGGCCAGTTAGCTCACATGTCTTGTATTAACCTTCTGTGTTGAGTCCTGGTCTTGTAGTACTATTGTTTCTGTGTTCGGTGATGCTGTGGTTCTCAGGAGAGAAAGTGCAGTTGTCGGGCGGGTCTCCATTGTGTCCACTCAGGTTGACGTGTGCTTGCTGGAACCCAGCGCCTCTCTTTGTTGCTTTGTGGTTCATTTGTGATTCAGACACATGGGGTTTCTCTTGCTGCTCACAGTGTTGCCAAGTGCTGAGAGGACATTGTTCCTGCTATTTCCAGTTAGAACTTCTGTGCCAGGCAGGTTTTGTGTATTGATCCTACTCTTCCTTCCTTCACTATACACTTCCCATTCTGGGGGGCAGGGATAAGCGTTCCTGGGAGTGAAAACATAGTTTAAGCAACCTCAGTTGACTCAGCTTGTGACTTGAGGAATTGTGGGGCATGTTAGATAGAAGGAGTAGTAGCAGGTATCTAACATTTACTTTACACATAAGGAGTAGAGGTTCAAGAGCTCTGGGATATAAAGTCATAGAGCCAATTAGTGACTGAGCAAGGCGTTACATCTAAGTCTAGTGCTGTTTCCCTTATTTCCAAGTGTCTCTCAGAGAGCCTATATAAAGGCTTGGCATTTCTGTAGAGCTGTTTTCTCATTACCTCTTCTGAGCAATGCCAGCTGTCCATGCAGGGAGTGGGGCATTTCGGCAGTGTCAGACTGGGCCAGTGCCGTCTGTAAAGAGAAGTTGGAGGGGTCTATTGGCATGTTCAGCCTGTGGCATGCTGATGCTGCTTTGCCCTTCTGGCTGTATCTGACCTGATGCTTCAGAAAAAGGGTGATTACATTTGGTGCCACTCTAACAATTGTGTGTAATTCTCAGCCTGCTTTATTCTCCGCGCTGTCTTCCCACGCTTCCATCACATGCCACAGCATATCTGCTTCCTAATTATACTGGTGGGACTTACCTACATCGTTTGGAAAAAAGGTTTGTCTAAAGTGCTCATTTACTTGTGCACAGTAAATCTTGATTGATACCCTGGTAGTGTCTGAGATCAATCCAAGACTCCCTCCCACAGTCAAGAGGATTGAAGAGTCAGGGAATTAAGTGACAAAGGGGGAAAAAAAAAAAAAAAGCAGAACTGAGCTTCTTTATCGATGGTTCCTGATGAACTGAGAGGGAAATTATAGGCGATTTAGGGTTTCCAGACATGACTTTTGCTTGGTTTTAATGAGTTTAACAGTAAAGATTTCTGATAAACGCATATAAATGCTTCTGAAGATCTCTGATAGACTTGCTATAAGTATTCATCTAATCCAATTGTCGTGTCCTCAGAGAAGATGTATATCTAGAGAGCAAAAGTGGTACTATAGGCTCATGGCTGAGCTAAGACTGGAAAGGGGGTCTCAGTTCTGAAGAAAAGACATCTTCCAGCCAAATATTGGTATGTGGGAAAGAGTAGAGTTCAACCTGAGATGGAAGCCCTTTGTTCCATTTTGATAGATGATTAAGCTTGGTATTATGTCTTGGAAGAGTACCTGCTTAACATGCCCAAGGCCCTGAGGTCAACACTGGCAGCAGGTGAGGGGAAGGAAAGTAGTTTAGAAACACATTGAGATTCCAATTATCCCAGTTAAATGGCTATAATTAAGAAAATAAACACAACAAATGCTGGAAAAGACACCCTTACCCTTATGCACGGTTAACAGGATTCTAAGTCCAGCTATAACAAGTCTGTATATGGAATTTATTCAAAAGTTAAAAAATAGAATTTATCCTATGCAGCTATGCCACGTTTGAGTATACCTGAAGATATATAGGTCAATATACAGGAAGACATCTGCACACCCATGTTCATTTTCGTGCTGTTCAAGATAGCCATTATGGGATTTTTCTAGAAGTCCATCAACAGAAAATAAAGATGTACTATAAACACAATAGACTTTTATTTGTTCATAAAGAATAAAACTAGGTAATTTGCATGAAAAGGGGTAAAATTGAAAATTGTTGTTAAATGAAAAATAAAACCTATATTCAGAAAAACAAACATTACATTTTCCTTATGTGAAATGAAAAAAAGGTTAAAACGTGAAGTTAGAAGTGGAGTTATTTGGGAAGAGGAAGGGGAAAATGATTAATATATATATATGAATGAAAATGTCACAGAAAACCATTTTCTGTACAATTAATGCATGATAATGAAAACATTTTATAAAAGCAGTTTTTAATTTTCAGTAAGGAGATAAATTTTAGACACACACACACGCACACACACACACACACACACACAGAGGACATGTAGGTTTTAAGGATGTTATTTAAATAATAGCTGCTTGTCTATATGAAGGCAATGTTGCTGAGGGATATGAATGCTAAAATCAAGCCTATCAACCACTTCTGGTGTTTAAGTCATAGCACCCTACTAACTTTCAGCTCATGTGCTAATAGAGTAGTGTTAATTCCTATCCCTTCCCTCAATATCTTTAATGTATTTAGCAAATGATAACCAGTTATCAGTGGTTGTCTAAGCACTAAGACAATCCCATTTAGAGTTTAATATGAATGCTTTAAGTCAGTTACTCTCAGCCCTTAAATCAACATATGTACATAAAATAGTGGGGGGGGGCAGATATCCTCATGGTAGTTTTTGCATAGTATGTGTAAGGCACTTGGTCTCGTCCTTGCACTGCAAATTAATTAATTTATACAGAAAGATCCCACTTTATTTTCCTATGTAAATTGCTTTGGAAACAACACTTGAAGTTTGTAGCACTACATAAAGACATATAATGATTGGTTGGTCCTGTATAAATGTTTATAAAATAGAATATTGATTTAGGGGGAAAAAGGGAAAATCTGACCAAACAAAATTATGTTCTATGTTCAGAAATGACAATGGGCTGGCACTCAGGTGATGCTTACAGACGCTTGGTGGCTTTTTGGATTAATGCTATCTTTGAGAGTGGCCTTCAGCTCTCTTTCAAGTAGAGGAAAAGTCTTGGCCATCAAATGGTCCTTTTGAATCATGTGCATTCTACGTATCATGAATAGTTTGGCCTGTTGAGTAATAGTTTCCTTGTTTTGTGATTGTTGGCTTACTATGGTTAGGTTTGAGGGAACTGGACAGAATGTATTGTAACTGCTGGTATTCAAGACATGAAGCATGAAGATGAGTCAGAATTATTATTCATAGAAATTCATGGGTTGAGGGGAAAGAATCTGTATCTTGGTCTCTCTAGCTTTACCATTATATATCCTGAATAATGTATTCATACTTTTACAACCTCACTTTTGTGGGGTAGTGGTGCTGGGCATTATTGTATGACATTACATATACAGAAAAGTATCCTACTACTGAGCTACATCCCTAGCCCCAGCCTTACTTTTTTGAGTTTGTAAATGTGGATAAGGATAGTTTTTTTTTTTTTTTTTTTTCTTATGTGGCAGTGAGGTGGCTATGTCGTTATTAGAAAAGTTACCTTATCTGTAATAAGTCATCAGTAAAAATCTGGAATTTATGATCAGTCTGTGACTTTTCTGTGCTTTCATGATACTAAGGAGGAGGTGAGAGTAGTAGGTGAGAAGCTAACCAGTGAAACCTTGTAAGTTTTCCTTCCTGGCTTAGCATGTGACATAGATCCTGAAGGAATCACGTTCAAGGTTCAGTGGCCACAACTCCCCGTCAGTAGCCATATCCCTCTTACTTACATGAGGGGCATTTTGCACATTATCCTTCTTGTGATGATGATGCTGTATTTTCAAAACTTCGGGGGGGGGTGGTCTTTGACTTCTTTCTTTTATAATTAGAAGCCTAGAATGAAACCTACCTGGGAGCAGAGGAAGTGAAGAGCAGTGAAAGTTTTGATCATATACCAGGCGTTGAGATTATCCAATGATATACACTTATGTTTTCGAGGATTTGAGGGTTTATTTCTGGGATACAAGTGTTCAAATCATACAGAGGCACATGTTGACTGTATGACAGTAGGATGCTTAGGATGGTTGGCATGTAGGGGCTGGACATGTAACTTGAACTGAAGGATTAAATGTATGGCTTGTATCTTTCAGGACTGTTGAGAAGTGATTTCCAGGATCAATTTATGCATTATAAATAAGAAATTAGAGACAACAAGGCAGAAGAATCACAAAAGCTCATTATAAACCCTGGGAATGGATATTTGGGACCCTGTTGACAGTATCTAGAAAAATATCAGAGAAGATGCTGTGAAGAGCATCTGCTAATGGCTGTGGCATCTCTGCTGAAGCTAGAAGCTCTTCCATGGGAAAAGCACTGTTGGGATCATTTGTGGTGCTGGGGCGTCATAAAACTGACCATAGAGCCAATGGTTTGCATGTTGATTGCTTACATTTTCTCTCATTGTTATACTCCCCTAGTAGTTGCTTGTTTATTTATATTTATGGGATGGCTAAACAGTCCAGCACCCACAGTCAATATCATAGGATTGCTTTGGAAATAGGCATCTTTGTTTTAGAAACTATTGCATTAGCCCACATTAAAAAGCTTTTACTCTGCAATTCCAGAAAAGGTATAAGGGACAGTATTAACTTGTTTAAAAATGTACAATTAAAATTTATGCTGCAAATAGGTACAGTGTATTAGAACTTTTCAACTTCTGATCTGATTTGCTCCCCATATATACTTATATTAGTCATAGAGCCTCAGTTACAAACAAACAAACAAAAAACCCAAAATGGCTATTTCTCGAAGCTGAGGCATGGTCTTAGTCTTGATACTTAAATCTCAAACAAAAAAAAAGATTCTGAATATATACAGCCAGATTTAAGAACTATGAGTGAAACAGACATTTCTGATTATTTTTCTATATTGGTTTTGTGAAATGCCTTGGTGATAATTTAAGGAGATCTAAAATATGGTCCCTGCCTTTCCAAGGAGCTCACTATTTTGGAAGTATATATGTATACATGTATGTGTATATATATATAAAATGTACAGGGGAGGAAAAGAACAGAAGGGTCCTGTAACCACAAGGGGGCCGGGGGGGGGGACAATGTCATGATTGGCTTCAATGGCACATGACTTGATTCTCAAATTAGAGTGTTTTCCCTGATATAATCTTCTATGGACAAGGCCACACTTTCTTCCCTTCATATAAGAGGGTCATATAATTCTCAACAGCCTTCTATGAAAATTACAGTATTTCTTTTCCCTCATTTTGCATAACAGTGGATAGTAGGCATTATAAAGTGCTTTAATCTTATTTTACTGGTTGTCATAAAAAGCTCTGAGTTAAGGAGAACAGGTGTTTTTCAGTCTGAAGTTTAACAGTGCAGCACAAGTTCAAGGCCATGCCCTGGTCTAAGGTGTGGACAGACAGCAATTCCTGGCAATGCCATTTCCAAACCTCCTCCTTCCAGCCACTCTACTGCTGTGCTACATGCCGAGACCATTAGTTTCTGCATTTTCTGTACTCTTTGTCTTTACAGACATCTGCTGATAATCATGTAGTCCTCTTAATTAATTCAGTTCAATTAATAAATTAGTAGATGGATTTGGGGCTGAGAGTGGGTGCAGGGCACCTTCCGGGCCTCCCTGTTCTGGAGTGCTCTTACAATCAGATGTGGAGAGCCTCCTCAGCTTGTCTGCAGGGCTCTTCCCCAGCATGCAGGCTGCCTGAAGGTATGATTGGCATATCCCCACAGAGGAGCCCTCCTTCTTTCTTCACACACTGTGGATAATCTGATCAGAACTGCATGTTGGCTGAGCTGGTTATCCCCCAAGTAGTTAAAATGAGTTGTTCATAAATTTCCAATATGGTATCAACTTAGCATGACTCTTGGTGGACATTTCTTCAATATTCAGTGCTGACGTGTGCATTGCAAGTACCAAATATTCTTTTCTTTCTACAGTAAATAAATGGCAGTGTTTGTTCCAGGCTGTTCGGCAGCCAGTGTCCCCTTTCCAAGTGCTTTAGGTAGGGAGCTGAGCTGGTCTTACAAAGGGGACATTTTAAAGTGTCCTGTCATATATCTGTAATGAAGTAAACTTTTACTGTCCACTTAAAACCTAAATAAATTTAAATTCCTCAAGCATCCATGCTCTCTGACTTGATTCCATCACATGCTTTTGTTCTTGGCCAGCTACTTTACATGTTGCCCTTCCAGCCACACCTAAACATAAGTGCTCTGTGTGTTTTTGCCCATATAACTTCACTACCATTCTTCATGCCTAAGTGCTGTTCCTTACTCAAGCTTAACAATTCATCACAAAAGTCTTCTTGGTTCTACTTCCAGTAAGAAGTGTTCTTTTTTTTTTTTTTTTTTTTTTTTTTTTTTTTTTTTTTCCTGCAAACCAGCAACACTTTTAAAAACCTCACTTAAGGAACTTATCTCATTAAGTATTACTATATAATTAGTTTTGTAGTCATCTTTATAGATTATTAACAAAAGGTTTTCTCCATTGTCCTTCATAGAAACTTCTTGAAGTAAAGAACCATTTCTTACGTGTATGTCCCCAAGAGTGCCAGGCATTACAAGTTGTATGTATTAGAAAGTAAGCATTCTAGTATGATGGACTGTTCTTTCCTCCTTTTTTTTTTTAACGTTTTAAAAATATTTTTATTCACTTATTTGCAAAGAGAGAGCGATAGAGGGAAGAGAGACAAAGAGTTGCATGTGCCACTCTGTGTATCTGGCTTTTCATGTGTACTGGGGACTCAAACCTGGGTCATTAGGCTTTGCAGGCAAGCACCATAATGGCCAAGGCATCTCTCCAGCCCCTGAATACTTTTTTTTGGGGGGGTGTTCGAGGTAGGGTCTCACTCTAGCCAAGACTGACCTGGAATTCACTATGTATTCTCAGGGTGGCCTCGAACTCACAGTGATACTACCTCTGCCTCCCAAGTGCTGGGATTAAAGGTGTGTGCCACCATGTCCAGCTCCTGCATACATTTTGATAATAAAAAATAACCTGAGGATTCTCCTACCTTGAAACGAGTTCCTTACAATAACTGTAGTCACCAAGATGCTCTTTTGTAAGAGCTGGTTTGCCGTACTGTTCCTTTTTTTTTAATTAAATACATATTTTTTATTTATATTCTGATTTTACATTCATAGTATTGGTTCCATTGTCCTCCTCCCTGCCCTCCTACTTTCAAAGGGACCCTCATCAATGGGGAATGTGGGTCGTGCATTGTGAGGTTAGTCAAGAGTTCTGGGGGGGGAGGCCCCAGTCTCTGTGCATAATGCCCCAACTTGTGACTCTAACAATCTTTCCGCCCCCTCTTCCACGAGTTTCCCTGAGCCACATTTTTATTTACAAATGGGGGGGGGTGGGAGAAAGCAAGCAAGCAAGAAAGAAGGAGAATAGGCATGTCAAGGCCACCAGCCACTGAAAATGAACTCCAGATGCATGTGCTTCCATGTATCTGGCTTTACCTAGGTACTGGGTTATCAATCTGGGGTCATTAAGCTTTGCATGCAAGTGCCTTACACACTGAGCCATATCTCCAGCCTGAGCAGTCACTCAGGTTCTTTTTCTACTCATTCCCCAATCCTCCTCTTTCTTCTCTTCTTCTTCTTCCTTTTCTTCATTCTGATGATTCTTCTTTCTCCCTTTTTCTTCATCTATATTGTTTTATTATTATTGTTTTCTGTAGAACTTAAAAAAAATCACTGAATATGAATTAAAATGATACAGGATTGAAACTTGATATGATACATTCATTTTCATGCAGGTATGAAAGTGTTTATTATTATCTGTTCTAACTGCAGATTTCAACAATGTCTCACCCATCTTGGCTGCCACCCAAAAGCACTGGTGAGCCTTTGGGCCACGTGCCTGCACGGATGGAGACGACTCATTCATTTGGGACACCAAGTATTTCCGTGTCCACACAACAGCCACCCAAGAAGTTTGCACCAGTAGTTGCTCCAAAACCCAAGTACAATCCATACAAACAACCTGGTGGTGAGGGTAAGTTGTGGTGTTTCAGAGTTGGGCACCCAGGATGGGGATTCAAGTGTAACAGAGGTAATCTGCAATGCATGGATATATTGGCAAGAGGTGGCTCAGTGGATTTTCCATAGTTCATGAATTTATCAAAGGTCAATGAGCCCCCAGTAATCTTTGGTGACAAAAGATTAATCCCTCATAGGATTGTATGGCTAGGGACATACAGTCAAAAATAGGAATCATGCCCATGGAGAAATGTGACATAGCTCACTATCTTTTGATCACCTTGTCCTCTATGCAGAGTTCCCAATGGTGGCACCTACGTCCATCAGACATACATTTGCAAATGCTGCCATTCATTAGTCCAATGAGAAGCCTGTAGGATGTTCCTGTAGCTATGCAGTTCCCCCACTTTCTTCATTCAAGCTGCTGTAATGTAGAATGATCTGGATTTCTTTGTGAGATCTGCATTTGTTGAGCCTCACTGACAATGAAGTGAAGCTTTATGGGTTTTATAAGCAGTATATTTAGAGGGCATAAAATATAGTCTGCATGTAACAGAAGCTGAGCATTCACCTGTGTGGATTCACTGTGCTCCCACATTACAGCACACCAGGGGCTACAATGTGCCACAACCTTGAGGTGAAGAGGCTCCATGATTATACTAATCAATGTCATCCATGAAATCGTAACTGAGAACTTGACATCCTGCAGCTGCCCCGGCCCCCCTGATGTGGAATTCAGCCCCACATTCTCACTGTTTTGGGCCCCTACCCACTTCCAAAAATACTTACCGTTCCCTTCCATGATTCTTCACTATTTCACTATTACTTTCTAGGTGGTATTAGCATATTTGTTCTAGCCAGATTGTGGTATTATGGTATCATTCCTTCTATTTTCTTTCTAGTCCTCCTCTGTTCCCTGTAAACATGCCACTACTTTATTAGAGTTTTAGAAATTATTGCAGAAACTTGGTCGTCATAGGCAACTTGCATAAGGTACCTGTATGCTTTGTCAGTGTGATAAGGATGTAACCTCCCCATGCCTGGTGCTATGGCTGTGGATTTTGAGGGATTCCTTTTCAAAATAACCATTGACAAGGTATCTGAGAGCTGCTCTGGACAACACCAGCATGTGAGTGAACTGAATTTTACGAAGGGGGAGCCGGCATAACACCCCTCAACCTACCCTCAAGAATACACACTTTGCAGCAAGGCTTCATCACCCATGTTTACCATCACCTGGGGCTCAAAAATTCGGAACATGAGCTTATAGAGAATATCTGACTGAAACCACCACAATTAGATTATTTATTATTAGATTTAACTATATCATTTTCAATCCAAATTTATTTTTGCTAATTCACCCCCATTCTGCCTCCCTCTGATTTATATTTGTGCCTCCCATAGTCTCCATTCCACTTCCATGTCAACTGTGTCCTCCTCCCTCCTTTCCTAAACACCTATTTTTCTTCTGTTTTGGTCTTTTTTGTTTGTTTGTTTCACAGTCTATACCACCTCCACACCTACTTATATCCATACCTATAACATTATAAGATAGGATACACATATGAGGCATAATGGATTTTATTTTTTGTGTGTGTGTTTGAGTCTGGGTTACTTTGCATAATGTAATACTTCTCAGACTGATACATTTTCCTGCAAATTTTATGATTTGATTTTCTTGACACTACATAAAATTCCAAATGTAAAAATGTGCCATATATTCATTATCTATTCATCTGAAGATGAATATATATATAGGCTGCTTCCACTTCCTTGCTATTGTAAATAATCCAGAAATAGAAATAGATGTGCAGATACTCTGAGGTAGGATATAGGGTACTTGGAGTAAATTTTCAGGAGTGGTATTTTTTTGGTCGTTTGGTAGTTTTATTTTTAATGTTTTGACAAATGTATGTACTGATTTCCATAATGTCTGTACCAGATTAATCTCCCACCAGCAGTGAGTAAGAGCTCCTCTTTCCTCACATGCTCACAAGTACTCTTTGTTTTCTCGTCTCCTGATGATAACATTTTGACTAGAGTGGGATGGAATCTCAAAGTAGTTTTCCCCTAGTGTTTTTCTAAAATCTTATTTGTGTCATTTCTCCCAAAATGTCAGGTATGGCCTAGGTCAGAAATGACCAGGTTCTCCAGGTTTCCAGAGATGATCTGCTTATGACTTTCACATTTCTACTATTTAAAGAAAAATTTATTTACTTATTTTAGAATGAGGGAGGAGAGGAGAATGCGTGCACCAGGGACTCGTGTCCTTGAAGAACTCCAGATGCATGTGCCATTTTGTGTATCTGGCTTTACATTCATAATGGAGAATGGAACCTGAGCCAGCGTGCTCCCTAAACAAGTATCTTTAACTGATGAGCCATCTCCCAGTCTCTCTACTACTTTGGTTATTGTTCCTATTGTTGTTCACTTATTGAACATGTCATATTCATAGGCACTATTCCTTTCCATTATTCTATTATTGCCTTTTCATATAACTCTAGGAAGTGCCCCGCCTCATAAAAGAAATGGAAGAACAAAAAAGGGTGACCTTCTCTATAATTTTATGCATAGTGAGTTTTTGAGTTGAGGCTATTGTACATATCCAGCATGTATCTTCAACCTGCCTATTCTGCTCACATTTATTCTCCTTTATTCATTCTATGAGCTTTTCAATCAAGACGTTGTTTAAGTCACTGCTGCCTTCAAGTTACCAATTACATTTCTCATATTAGTGTTATGCCTGTAGTTTCTGGGGTTTGCTTTCTTATTTTTTAATCCTGAATATAAATGCAGAAAAGTACCCACATATTTTCCACATCAACTTATATTTATGTGATACTCATATGTTATAATTTTATTTTCTAAAAACACTGTGCTAATAACATTTGTTTAAAAGTTTGGCCCTCTTGAAGTGAATGTGCTTTTTATCCATAGTTTTTTAACCCTGTGTTCTACTTTTTTACTCATTTTAATGTTTGTATTTTCTCTAGCTATGTTTAAATGTCTCCATACTTCTATACAGCTTCCTGGGTCCAACTCCATGTGTTTATGTGCCTCTGTGTGAGTGCATGTTATATTTTGCCTTCTTTAGATTTCACAGTATTGACTATATATAACTTTTGTAAGATTATTTTGTATGTGTTCATTATGTTTTTCCTATGAACTTTGTAGCTTATGGAAAACAAGATAGTATATTTTTCCTTCTAGTACATTCTACACCATTTATCTGCTTCCAGCTCAAGCATTAACAACTGAGAAGACAACAAGGCACATTAAAACTAATCAAAAATCGTTTCCCCTATGACTCTGTGGCTTCAACCCCTACCAAATCAGATGTCCAGAGACACAGAGACTCACAAAACCTTGCCACTGAAATAGACTTAAAATGAACCTATCATGGCTCGGGAAATTTGTGGAAGAGGGAGCGGAAAGATTGTTAAAGCCATGAGGTGGGTCATTATGCACAGAGTCATTGTCACTACTCCATAACTGATGGCTACCCCAATAAGGCAAAACCCACATTGCCCTTGGGGGGTGGACAGGGAGAAGGCTAATGATGGTACCATCATGGCTGTATATATACTATATACTATATACATAACTAATAAAAATATATTTAAAAAGCATGAAAGCTAAAACTTTGGTGCCATGAAGAAGTGTGTTTTTTTTTTTTTTTTTCATTATTGATAAATAGCAAAGTGTGGGAGCTTGCCTGCTCTTCTAACATATTGTTAACTTGAAATGGTTTTGAAGATATTATACTATTACAGTCTCGGAATTAGAATCTCTCTCTTTTCACTTTAATAGTATGACTGAGCAAGGTGTGGTGGAGTATGCCTTTAATTCCAGCACTCAGGAGATAGAGGTGGAAGGATTGCTGTGAAATTGAGGCCAAACTGAGACTACATAGTGAATTCTAGGTCGGCCTGGGCTAGAGTAAAATCTTACCTCAAAAAATATAGTATGAATGATTGAAGTTTGATAGTTTTGCCCCTCAAATCCAGTAGCTATCCATACAGAATAATTCAGAATGTTGATAAATTTGTAAAGTTAGTTTTCTTGGACCTAGAGTTATCTTTCTGTAATCTCTAAAATTCTATTCACCAAATGTTTTATGTCTAAAACAAGTGAATCCGTAGAGTACCTGTTTTTGGTGATCTTTTAGTAAAATCACTTTGTAGTGGTCCTTTTTTTTTTTTTTTTTTTTTTTTTTGTTTTTGTTTTTCCGAGGTAGGGTCTCACTCTAGCTCATGCTGACCTGGAAATCTCTGTGTAGTGTCAGGGTGGCCTTGAACTCATGGCGATCCTTGTAACTCTGCCTCCTAAGTCCTGGGATTAAAGGCGTGCGCCAACACACCCGGCCTTTAGTCCAATTTTTTATAGTTTGTTCAGCACTTCTATGTCATTGTTTCTAATTTTCAGAGTATAATTTTTACTGCAGCTTTCTGTGGCAGACATAACAGATGTTGTTGCCATTTTACTGATTGTTAGACCACCAGAATTGAAGAAAGTTATGAAAGAATCATGTAATGATGGTGAGAATATAGTTTTATACCTAGTACACATGTATACACTCAGCAAACAAGGGCTGGAGAGATGGCTTAGTGGTTAAGCACTTGCCTATGAAGCCCAAGAACCTTGTTTGAGGCTCGATTCCCTAGTACCCACATAAGCCAGGTGCACAAGGGGGCGCATGCATATGGAGTTCGTTTGCAGTGGCTGGAGGCCCTGGTGCCCCTATTCTTCCCCCACCCCTCTGTCGCTCTCAAAGAAATAAATTAAAACAAAAAAATTAAAGAATCATGTTTAAGCTCATCTCTTAAAAGAGTAGAGCTGGTCCTTCAGTCTGGGCCCTTATTGATTTTAAACGTATCTATTCATTAAATGTTCATCTACACAGCCTCAGGTCTTTTTACATTCCACAGTTTTAATAGTTTATGCTAATTGTTTAAAGAAAGTAATTTTCCTTTGTCACAAGCGTCATACATGCATTGCCTTGTAAACTTCTGTGTAATATAAATATGGCCTCTGCTTCCAGCTTTGCTCATATCACTTAATCTAAGGTAATGAAGATTGATCAGGGAAGGTGGCATGGATTTCTACAAATGGCATTCTTATGTTGGAATTGATTTATTTCTGTGCTTTTTGGTATTCTGAGATTAATCCATTCCATACAGAAGAGAAAGTTATGCATTATTACTCATATGGGATTAACAGATTAAGAATAATGCTATCACAACAAAAACAACTGAGTTTCACATGGTTAAGATGACATCCAAGCTTATTTCTTTCATGTTTGCAAGGCAGGATCTTTTTTTTTTTTTTTTTTTTTTTAAACTAATTGTAAAGTTTGAAAAGTACAATTAGAAAAGGGTTTGAAAGTGGACTGGAGAGATGGCTTAGCAGTTAAGGTGCTTGCCTGCAAGCCTAAGGACCCCAGTTTAATTCTTCAGGTCCCATGTAAGCCAGATGTAGAAGGGGGTGCAGATGTCTGGAGTTCGTTTGCAGTGGCTCGAGGCCCTGGTGTGCCCATTCTCTCTCCCTCTCTTTCCCTCTGTCTTTAATAAATAAATAAATAAAATCTTAAACAAGAAAAGGGTTTGAAAGTTACCTTGTCTAGTCTTTCCCTTTGTTAGATGTGAAAACTCAGTCTGAAGGGGCAGTGTGTGGTAGTTTGAATGTAAAATGTCCTCCAGAGCCTTACTTGTTTGGATGCTTAGTCCAGCATTGTGGCACTTTTAGGGAATATTGTGCAGCCGTTGGGAGGTAGGCATTTACTGGAGGATGTATGTCACTGAGGGTAGGTCTGATGAACTCTTGCCCTGCTCCACCCACCACCCTTGACTAGCTTTTCCTACCCTCGCCCTTTTATGTAAAGACCTGATGCCCCGTTGACTGTTCCTACCATAGTTTCCCCACCATATTGCAACTTTCTCTCAAAACTATAAACTAAAAAAAAAATACCCTTTACTACCGTAAGCTGCTTCTGCTTGAGTATTTCATCCCAGCAACGAGATGGTAACTGCTACACGAAGAAAGGTCTTTCCTACATTATCCAAGCATTTCATACTACTCTGTGTCGGGATCCAGGTTTCCAAATGCACTCATTCCACTGTGTTCAGTAAGAAGCAAGGTTGGTGGTTGGGTCCTAGGAATTGCTGAGTCCTGTATTACTGACTGGTAGACATGTACCATTGGTGATATGAAATGAGATGTTCAGTTAGGTAGGCCGTATTTATCTTCTCTACTGAGAAGTAACATTGAGAAGATGAATGGCAATCTATGGCATTGCGTTTAGAGGAATAGTTCAGAGTTTTTTTTTTTTTTTTTAACCCACCATTGGTTTTGAATATATAGTCAGCTTGGGTTTTGCTTCTCTTCTTACTATTATGAAAACCTTTTTCTTTTTCAGTCAAGAGCAATGGTGGTATGACACCATGATATGTAAACCTGTAGACTCACAGCATGCTCAGCTGTCTGTAGAGTCCTGTCATCTTGTTCCCCATGCAAGGTGACGCTTGCCTATAACTTTGGAGGCACAAACAGGAAATACTTTATTTTAGTAGGCCTTGTGGTCCTGTTAAATTACCAGTAATCATAGATGAGTGTTTGCAGTGCCGTAGACATTTGCTTTAAAGATGCAGTACAGAGTGGGTCATGAGCATATTTACACATCTTCGAAATGCTGACAACTCTACTGTGACTCTAGTGTGATTGTCATGCTCCTTTGCTGGATTAGAGTAGGCATCTCAAACCTCGTTTTCTGCTGTGGGGTGCAGGCCATGGGTCTCATTTTTCAGATCCTCAGGGAAAAGAAGAGACAAGCTGTTCGCTCATTAAACAACCAGCTACCAAATAATTTGATCTTTCCATGGCAGCGTCTTCCAGAGAAGAGAGCTCATGATCTGTGATATGACATCAGATCATATAAAATAGTTTATATGCATCAGTGGAACAGAAGAGCTCCGTGAATTCAGCACTGGCTTGGAGATCTGGACATTTTCATCCAAGCCTCAGCTTTACCACTACCCTTGGCATGATGTTTTCCTACTCTAGTTTACTTATTTTATAAAGCAGCTGGTAATACAATCCCCAAGACTATTTTAATATAATTAATATAATGATGAGTATGTCAATGTTTTTGAAATACAAAATATCTTGCAACCATAGGGAACCATTGTTTTATGTTGTTCAATAGTCACATAAGCAGATTTTGTGCTAGCCACTTTTCTAGGGCCTGAAGTAATGACAGCTAGCAAAACAGGCTAATCTTGGCATTATAAGAATATACTTTCTTCTATAGTAAGCATGAGTTATCTTATTACTAAGTAATCGTGATAAAATTATAAAATGGTATTTGTATCACAGTGCATTTTATAAATTAAAAAACATCAGATGTAATACAGATGTAATATTATAAATGTTACTAACAGTGGTTCTCAAAAATACTGATAAGAACTAAACTTGTAATCATAGCAGTAAAAATCACAGTGCCTCAATATTATAACACAGAGTTGTGGATCCAGGAAAGAAAAGCTAGTATAGTCCTTCATTTCCCACCCAAGAAGGGTTGACTCCCAAATACATTTGAAGGAGGTACAAGAACTTTGCCAAAAATGCTGTCCATCCCAAACGATTCCTTATTTAATGCAGGTAGGAACCATTATCCCAGTTCCAGAGATTCAGACTCTCCAGTGGCTTCTTCAGTGTTTCACAATAGTGAGTGATAGATCACATGGGATAAGTCATATGGGATTTCTCCCGGGAGCCCTTCAGTCCTCCATCACAGATACTGTTCTCAAGAGCTGCTTGGAAGCTGGAGAACTGATGTACATGAGCATAGTAGGTGAAATGTTTCAAGCGAGGAGATTCTCATTTATTTTGTAGCCTGTAGCCTAATTAACTGTTGACATGAATTCTTTTTTTTTTTTTTTTTTTTTTCAAGGTAGGGTATTGCTCTAGTCCAGGCTAACCTGGAATTCATTATGTAGTCTCAGGGTGGACTTGAACTCACAGCAATCCTCCTACCTCAGCCTCCCTGGTGCTGGGATTAAAGGCATGTGCCACCATGTCTGGCTTGATATGAATTCTTAATAAGATGAATTCCTAATTCTTACATGGTTTCAAAAAACACGGTTAACACTGACTTTTGTATGACCAGATGCTCTTATCTCATCTTTATTTTAAAATGTATAAATGTACAATGTTATTTCACTATGTTTCAAAGATGAACAGAGCTTAATTTCTACTTGGCCAATAAAAATATAGAGACACACAGTGAGGCAGCCTTAGCTTTTGGAACAGATAAATAAAAAAGTGTGCTTGTGAAGATGTGGGGAAATACTCTCACATTGCTGCTAGGAAAGTGTGAAGTGGCATTGCCACTTTCAAAACTCTTTGGCAGTTTATGACTTTTTTAAAGTAAGCATGTATTAACAATATGACTCAGCCATTGCACTCTTTGGTATTTAACCCAGAGACACAAAAATTTAGGTTCCTGCATGAACTTGTACACAAGTGCCTATAGCAGCTGTTTTTTTTTTTTTTTTTTTTAATTCTCTAATGACAAAAGACTGTAAACAATCCAAATTTCCTTCAGTGAGAGATGCAAAGTCTGTTATGCCCATGGAATGGGATAATACTATTTCTGCAGTTCAAAAAAAAAGGAATGACCACTCGACAGATTGGATTGACATTAATAACTTTCTGCTCAAGGGAAAAACAGTCATGAATGATTATACTGTCTTGTGTGACTCCATCCAGAAGACATTCATGCAATGTTAAAGCTTTAGAGATGGTAGCCGGGCGTGGTGGCACACGCCTTTAATCTTAGTGCTCGGGAGGCAGAGGATCACTGAGTTCAAGGTCACTCTGAGATTACATAGCGAATTCCAGGTCAGCCTGGGCCAGAGTGAGACCCTACCTCAAAATACCAAAAAACCAAAAACAAAAACAAAACAACAACAACAACAACAAAAAACTTTAGAGATGGGGCTGGAGAGATGGCTTAGTGGTTAAGGCACATGCCTGTGAAGCCGGTTTGATTTTCTAGGTCCCACGTAAGCCAGATGCACATGGTGGCACATGCATCTGGAGTTCATTTGGAGTAGCTAGAGGCCCTGGTACTCCCATTCTCTCTCTCTCTCCATCTCTAATAAATAAATAAAACAGAATCTAAAAAAAAAAAAAAAAAACTTTAGAGATAGAGAACAAGTAGATGATTTGTTTCTAGGGATCAGATATAGACAGCGTAGGGTAAGGAGTGGTTGTTTATGCTAAGAGATAGCAACAATTTTCTTGTGATGGTAGAATAGTTGTGTATTTACACATGGGACAGATTGCATGTATAAAACTATTTACACTTATGCTGATTTACTTAGGCTAAAAATCCAATGAGGTTTTACACAGTGATGTAACAGGGTCAATGTTCTGGGTAAAGCATTCATAAGACTCTGTACTACCTTTGGAACGTTCTGTATATCTGTATTTCAAAGTAAAGTTTAATGATTGTGAGATTAAACAATAGCTTTAGATTTCTTAAAGTACCCTATTATATGCAGCCTGACGTCCTTACACCATATACACATTTTAAACTTACATTTATAATGTCTGATTTAAATTGGTAGTTTCTTGAGCTAGCCAATCTCAAGAAAAACTTGGAAAACATTTTCCAGAAGGAGGGAAAAAAAAGATATCTATTTCCTACTTGCCATTTCAGTACCACAGAATCAGGCTTCAGGAATTTCTGTGAAAACACTGCAAAGTTAATACAGCACTGCCAGGTAATTCAATCAACATGTGGTCATCACTAGTTTATTTTATTAACCCCAATTACTTGTACCCTAATGTGGTTTGGGGCTTTCCCACATCTTGTGGATTTATGCTGTCTCCTCACTAATGGATGGTAGCTTCTGAAGGTTTACCATCTTCTCTGATATGGGCAATAATCTGGGGACACAACTTATCCTCCATGATGAACTACCTCTCTGTGTTTTTACCTAGGGTATCTGAAAGAATCTTAATTTGGGATTTAAAAACAGAAGGAAGATTTAAAACAATGCAAAGTTGCTTCCGGTAGGATGCTCCAGCATGCCTATGTCTGTGTTGTAGGACACTTACTATTGTAACTTCAGGTAGGGAAGTCTGACACCTCACCTGATGGGAGGTCATGACAGGCCCATGTAAATCATCTATAAATGGATTCATTATGTCCATTATAAAAATAAATCTGACACCTGAGCCTTTGGGCAAGTAGACTATATAGAGAAATCATAGTTTAGGGTAATGATTGACCTTAAGGGGCTATAAAAATTTTCATTGTATGGTATTTCTGTCTTCGTTCCTTAAAATTACTCAGTCATAGGCCGGGTTGCTGGGGACAGAGCCTGGGGAAGTGGATGACAGGTCCCTGGATAGGCCTTGAGGCTCCTGGCATTTTGCCCTTTCAGCATTTTTCCTCCCCGGTTCAAATTTTTCTGTGTTTTGCTATCTTCAATGAGGATATATGGTCTGATTGTCAAGATTGACTATAATAGGCACCTCACACCCATCAGGTTGTATTACATGTATTTATTGACCTAAAGGAAGATGAAGGTTGTCTCACAGGAAAGTTGCAGCAACCAACACAGAGGAGAGAGATCTGATTTCAGTCTTAAAGAGATTGTTAGCTATTTTCTAGGTGAAAAACCACGCCAAGCAATGTGAGCATGCCTGTCACTCTGTGGCAGAAGTACCGCCTGACAGTCCTGGCCATAAGTCTCATTGACGTTCCCCACCCTGGTACATAGTCTGTAGAATCTTAAGACGTGAGCCAATGTAAACATTTTGTTGTTTTTCTGCTTTGCTGTCTTCGTTATCTACACATTGGGATGATGCTGAGAAGCAGAAAGAAATGCAATAAGATATTATTTTAAAATATTTATTACAACTTGTGACTTTAAAAATATGTGTATTCCCATGCACACATGCATTTGAATAAATTTCAGGACACTTTCTCACACATCTAGTTTAGTTTCCACAGGGTCTTGTAACTGTACTGTACTTCTTATGTCATTATGATTAGTTCAGAAAAATTAAAACCTGAGATTCAGAGGACCCACAGTAACACTAATACATGTAGGACCCACATATGACCAAATATTAGTATTTATCTCATACTAGTCATATACAATAACCATTGTAAAATAACCATATATGCAGGAAAATCCTCTCCTACTGAGACGTATCTCCCAGCCCTAATCGTTGATTTTTTTTTAAAACAAATTTTAAGCAAATTCTCTGAACATGTTTGCAGGATATACATATCTTCTTAGTGGATTTATTAGTTTTCATTGCATACGAAGCCAACTTGGCTCTGCTGTTTACCTTTAATGTAAGGGATATTCCCACCTTCATTCTAAATAGAGTATAATGTATACCACAGTAACCACTTACTTTAGGGCCAAGCTGGGAATTGAACCTCTCTCCTAATTCCAACCCAGTAACTTTTTCTCAGCTTTAACCAAATCCCAAATTAAGGTTCGTATTATTACTTTTATTAAAACAAAGAATATTTTTCAATAATATCCACAATGATATTTTTGAGAGCTTTTGAAAATTGATAGTATCTAATGAGATACCTGTGCATGGATATGCATGATAGATGACATCCTAAAAGTGTCAGTGATCTGAGGAAGTTAATACAAAGGAAGGATTATTTCAGAATACCTTGTGAATAACCACTTGAAATGTGCAATAATTCAAGTGAATTGCTTAAACTTATGAGATAAAACTGGTAATTTTGTTGAGATTAAGGTGAAATTAAAATGACACTTTAATTTGCCTTTATTTTTATTGATCTGTTTACTTATGCTATAGTGATTTGGATATTGTTAAGTACTTCCTTTTAAAAACTTACTTTCTGGAAAAGAGTTCTTCAGGTTTTATCATTTCTTACTAGAACTGTCACCACTGGAAATAATGGTCAAGCATCATATGCATCCACTCATTGTAGCCCAGATTGGTAGTTTTTTTTTTTTTTTTTGTTGTTGTTGTTTTGTTTTTTTGTTTTTTTGAGGTAGGATTTCGCTTTAGTCCAGGCTGGCCTGGAATTCACTATGTAGTCTCAGGGTGGCCTTTTGAACTCATGGCAATCCTCCTACCTCTGCCTCCCAAGTGCTGGGATTAAAGGTGTGCGCCACCACGCCCAGCTTATTCTTATTTTGTCCACTGCTTTTATCCAGGTTCCTTTCATATCCATCTCATACCACTTTAAGAAATATCTTAAGATACTTACTTGAGAGACAGAGGGAGGATGGAGAAAGCAAATGGGTGTAGTCAGGAACTCCTGCCACTGCAAAAGAGCTCTAGATGCATGCACCACTTTGTGTATCTGGCTTTATGTGGGTACTGGGCAATAGAACCCAGCCTAGCCAACTTTGCCTTTAACCAGTGCACCATCACCCCAGTCTTTTACATCATCTTTACTGAATTCCATTATATAAAGATAAGTAGATCCATTCATAATCCTTAAGCACGTTGTTGTTCATGAGAAAGATGACAGTTAGCTTGTAGCGCATAAAGCCTTAGTATCAGTTTTCTATTGGTGAAGTGTTTCTATGATTAACTACCAAGGTCTCAGCATGAGGAGTTTACCTGGGGACAAGGCAGTATTGAAAAGCTTTGAGATAAAGGACTTAGAGGGGACAAAAAAGGGTAGTGGGATAGGAATATGATCAAATTATAGTATGTGCATATATTAAGGTTCTCAATTAAAAGGACCCATGGCAGGCAGTGTTTAGTGTACACTCTGGAGCATTACAGTTCTGTGTTTGAATTTTTTAAAATTTTTATTTATTTAAGAGATAGGGGAAGAAATAGGCAGGTAAAGAGTGGGCATGCCAGGGGGTCCAGCCACTTGCTCCTGCAAACTCGGATGGGTGCAACCCCTGTACATTTAGCTTGTGTGGATCCTAGGGAATTCAACCTGGGTCTTTTGGTCATTCAGATAAGTGTCCTAACCACTAAGCCATCTCTTCAGGCCTTGTGTTTGAGTTTTGAGTTTACAGTTTATAGTTTACAGTTTCATTTATCTGGGAACTTGGGCTCCTTTGGCTTAGGAACTATCAAGCTGTCTCAATTTGTTCTTATTTTCAAGTAGAGGATGTATGCGTGTCAGAGAGTTGCTTTCAACATTAGGTGCAGTAATAAACTGGCACAGTATCTGACACAAAATCATGAGTAAGTTAGTGGGAGCTGCTGTCCTTATTGTTGCTGTCATTAAATTTAAAACACAAGCCTTACCTCTTGATGTCATAATCCATGACTTTTAATCTATATGTTTTAAATCTTAGCTATCCAAATGGAATTCATGCTGAAAACTTAAAATAGTCTTTGGGGTTTTTATTAACCCTTTATTGGTGCCTCTGTATTTGTACCTTGATGTTTTAGGATCCGTTTGTGTTCTGTTTGTTCTTCCTAGAATTATAGCATGCTGACATCTGTTTTGGAGTTTTTTTCTGACATCTTTTTTATACTGAGCTCTATTTTATTTGAACTATATGAGAATAAAAACTAAAAGGATTCATATTTGTAGCAACCATTTAAAAATTAGTATTTAAAAAATATTTGATAGAGAAAGAGAGGGAGTTTGGGAAAATGGGTATCCCAGGGTTTTCACTGCTACACATGAACTCCAGATATATGTGTGTCCACCTCTACATGACTACTGGGGAATCAAACCTAGGCCATCAGGCTTCTCAATCAAGTGCCTTTAACCACTGAGCAATCTTTTCAGCCTAAGAATTAGTAGTTTTATTACTAAACTTTAATTAAGTTAATAATATAGATTAACATATAAAATCATGCTAATAATTTAATCTTATTAATTAAATACTAATTTTTAATGGTAATGTGAGAATCTAGAAATATTCCTAATTATATAATAACATGAAATTTGATTCAGTTTAGAAATTAATTATGGGTTATATTCCTTTCTATATTTTATAGATGAAATATTCAGCCTGCATCCTGAAACTGTACTTAAACTTGGCCCATATGTATGTTAGCTGTTTTTAAAGGCAAGGCTTATAATATCACCAGACTTTAAATAGATCCTTACCTTACTTTTAAGAACAGATAACACCCCCTGTCTAATGGTTCTCTAGTCTCCCAAGGCAGGTACATTGGTGTTGCTTAAAGATTTTAATTTCCTCTCACCAGATTTAGTAGACAGTATATGAAGAAAGAACTGAGTATTGAGCAGTGGTAGTGGGGGGGGTTTCTAATAATATTAGAAAGTGTAACTGCCTTTTGTGCTTGTACACATAGTGTTCTATGTATACGTGGTTAGGTGGTAGTGGGAAAGTTCTAATAATCACATTAGAGTGTAACTTCCACATACGCTTGCATGCGTACAGTGTACTATGAATACATGGTTAGATGGTAGGGCGAGAGTTCTAGTAATCTCACTAGAGTGTAACTGCTGTGTATAGTTGCATACACACAGAGTACTATGGATATATAGTTACGTGGTAGTGGGAAGGTTCTAAAGATCACATTAGCGTGTAAATGCTGTGCATACTTGCATATATATGGTGTACTATGTATACATGGTTAGGCAGTAGTAGGAGAGTTCTAATAATCACATAAAAGTGCAACTTCCATGCATACTTATATACACACGTTGTACTATGTATACCTGGTTAGGTGGTGGGGGAGAGTTCTAATAATCACATTAGAAAGTGAAACTGCCATGTATGCTTCAATATGTACAGTGTACTGTGTATACATAGTTAGATTATATGCTTTACAAAAACATTGTTACATTGTTTTTCTTGCTTCTTCACGTGAAAAATGTTTGCATGTCTCCTCTGGACTAATCACAAGACAGGACAGGGTGGAATGGAATGGGTTCTTTCTGCTGAGAGCAAGGCTAGACAGGGATACTTGTCTTTATTGTAGGTGAACAGACTGAGGCTTGGTGCTGAAGCTGTTTGAACGTCTTCCTGCCCGAGAAAAGGAGCCAAGAGGAGATCTCAGTGTAGCACTGCTGAAGAAAATGAAATTCTCAAGCTACCGCATGTTTTCTGTTGCTTAGCCTATAACTGTTACCTGCACTTCTTAATTTATTTCCTTCATATGTGAATTGTAAACATATATTTGTTCTGCTTACATTATTGAAGTTTCGGATGATTCACCAGTGCAATGGGCCTATTTAACTGAGCCACAATAGCCTGGGGAGAAAGGAGAAAGGATCCAATGGATTCAAGAATGGAAAAACGCCATCTTTTTATAGCTAAAATTGCAAACATCTGGCAATTGCTTTTCTACCTCCCTTCAAAAAAGAATTGTTCCTTCAGCTGGAGCCTGCCACTGGCTTTAATCAAGGCAGCTATGCAAGCCTTAAGTAGCAATGGGTTTTGACTCAGGGAGTACATTGCTTCACCCACTTGGCCAGAGACTCTTTGGAAAATGTGCTGTTTAATGTCCCCCATATGCTACTGTGTTACATAATGATAAAATGGTAATATGGCAATTAATAACTATTTAAGAAAACCTTTTGCTCTTCTATGTAGATCATTTCTGTTGGCTCTCAATGTAGCTTTCATGTTTTCAGAGTTAACTGTTCAGGTCAAGTTCCCCTCTCTCCATCTTCTTAAGCCATTTTCCCCAAATGAAAGATTCAACTAAATCAATACAACCAATAATTACTGGCTTGATTTTTATTGTAAACTGGACTGGTAACATTTGACGGAAAAAGTCTATTTCTTTTTAAAGCCTGATATTGATCTTTTAATCAAAAAGCAGTTTTCCATGGTCCTGTTCCCCTACTGACCCCACCCCTATTTCTTCTTCTGATCATTGTTTATGAAACTAGTTCTTCCTTCATTGGCAAAAGTCATCTCTGTTTTCAAGGGAAGTGAGAATAGCTGGTGGTTTCAATAAATTCTGAGAGGCAAAACTTCTGCATTTTTCTCTCTGTCCTGGGATGAGTATTCACTCTGGCCTTGACCGGTGCCTTTGCCTTTCTAGTCCCCATTTATCTTTCTCTCCCACTGGCCCTCTGAAATGTAGAGGGGGACTTTAACCTTCAGAGCTTGTATAAGCCTTGTTAGTGCCATTTACTTTCATTGCAGGGTATCTTGGTAAATAATCATCAGTAATTACTGAGGGGAAAATATGTAGTAGGACAGAAAATCAAGACTCAGTGGTATGGTGATTCACAAAAGCAACCACAAGTCTTGAAAGTAGGCCACTTTCTAGTGTCAATGTTCAGGGATGTGAAGTCGTAGACATTAGGAAGGGCATCCTTGAGTATTTGGGTACCTGCCTGTTGGTCATGTGACTTTGGTAGAACTGTATTAGGTACTGGGAGATACAGCTTTTCTTCTGATAAAGAGGATTTTGGTAGGCTGTCTTTCCTGTCAGTCTTCCCAAACTTTCTGTGAATTTTGCCAGCTTCTCATTATATAAGTGCAGGATGGAGAGAGAAGAGATTGTCACTAGGTAATTTTACTATGAGGGAGAGAGAGAAGGAAGGGAGAGGAAGATGGGAAACTCTGAGCGGTATTGAAAATGATGTGTGCTTTAAGTTATTTCCATGTAGAGGTATATGAAGGTATATGATGATCCCTGAAATATCAAAATGAGTGTCCTTCCTTTTTTTTTTTAACCTTCACTCATTTATAGTCAGTCTTTCTTCTTCACTTACATGTCTTAAATTTGAGCTACTTTATATTCCAGCCAGACTTGTAACCATATGATATTTCCTTGAGAAAATTGTATGTAATATCCTTACAATATTTCCTTTGACTGTAGGGAGCATAATTTACAAACTGTACAGAACCCATCCCACAATGTGTTGCAGATGTATTGAAGGTCTGTTCTGGTTCTCTACCCCCCACTACTTGAGCCAGACTCTGTGGAAGTGCTTAGAACTTGCCTGTCATGCTCACAGTCATTGTTCAGTTCGTGGTTCCAGAACCAGGTGGTAACAACAACAAATCTACAGTTACCAATATGTGGGCTTCACCCACATATTCTAATATGAATTTAAAATTCTAATAAAAGCAAAATCAAATCTCTTGTTGTACAAAACTACACATAAGTAGGTGAATCTCCCACCTGGCACTTGAGCTCCCATAGTCTATCTCATGTCTTTTAGTTGTACCTTGAGTATAGGAGTCTAGAAAAGGGAAGCAGCCTTTTTTGTGTCTAGAATTTTCTGATGCTTTTGAGTTTGTCAATAACTACACTTGAATTCTATCTGTATACAGTGCAGTGATTTCTCAGTCTTACAAGACTGTTCATTGCCATTGAGTTAGTATTTAAAAAAATACACTCCAGAGAAAGACCACTAAACCAAATATTAGTCCTCTGGTCATGTCCTGGCAGTTATCACTGAGGCCTCGTCAGTTGGGATCACTCCTCCTCAATTTCTGAGTTATAAATGTGCAGATCAAGCTAATTGGATGGAATGATGACAATCTTTGCACAGGTTAAGCCTGGGGACATGGAAAACTATAAGCCTTGGGTGGAGCTTTTTGAATACCAGAGGAACACAGATTCTCCAAATATTTTCTGATGAACATAAACAACTCCAGATCTGATCTGATGCAAACTTGTGATCTGTCGTATGCTCTGATTCCCCATGTCTTTGACTGCCTGAATCTAAATAAAAGCTGTAAGTACAGTCAAAGGACGAAGTGCTTGAACTCCTCTCCTTGACTGTTAAATCATATTATTTCTGTGATGTGTTCATTTTGCATTTATCCAAACATCACTGTACAGTGTACAACAATCTCATGGGATAGCATAATAAAGAGCAAACAGCATGGGGTGGGAATGTTCTGGAATGAGGCAACATTAGAATCAGCTCCTAAATCAGATGGTTGGGTAGAAAGCTGCCGCTTGGTACTTTTCTACTCAAAGTTCTCAGTGCCCAATGCTCGCAAAGGCATAGAAAAGCATTCAGTGAGTATTCATGGCTACATAGGACCCAGAAGGGCTAAAAGGTGCCTCAGTTAAAATTAGATATTGAAGCGAAAATTCTTCAATATATCAATGCTTTAGAAGATAGGGTATTAAAAAGTCTCTTTTGCAGAGAAAATAAGTCTTAAAATATTTTGACACAATTTTGATAAGAAGTATGCAGGTTTTATATCGTACCACAAAACTGAAATAGTCCTCCTTAAACTCTAGGCTCGTCAGTAGCGGCTGCCTCATGTGAATGTGTTCTCTCCGACCAACTTAAGTTTGCTTTTCCCCAATTCTGTGACAGGGTGACAATATATTTTCGCATATTTATTTGAAACCTATCTCAAACCTATCTTTGCTCCTAGTTCTTATAGATTGAAAAAGTGAGATCTAATTCTTTTTCATTATATTACTCCTTTAAACCTGTCAAAATTGTTGTATTCCCTGTTTGACATTTATTCTTTACTTTAAATTAGAGATTTTCCTTGGAAGATCTCTAAAGGTTAACTGTTGAATTCAGCCGATTCTGGAATTTAGGTGTGAGGCCCCAGGACTGATTGGAATGGAAATGAATGTTGGTAGAGGGTCACAAGCTCTTTGCATGTTTCTTTTGTGAACAAATGATCAAGCATGTGAGCATTGTCCATGTGATATTTTGGGCTCACTTAGAGACTTCTCCTTCCTGGTGCCATTGTCTTTTCTCTGGGACATACATATTTTTGGAAGTACTATTTCCTCCTCTGTGTGAGGGAAAGAATACATGGTCTCTGAAAGGAGAAATGCCAAAACAGAAAGTTAAATGCGTACTGTAATTAGCATAAGTGGTTTGTTTAAGAAAAATAATATTTATTGCTAAGAGATAAGTTGGAGTTCTTGAAACCTAAGCAAGTGTCATGAAAGAAAAAATGAAAAGAGTTCAGAATAAGTAATAGTAAATCAAACTAATGTTTTATTTTTTCAATTTTTTAAAAAATAACTTTTATTGGGAATTTTAATTTACAAATGTACTGCAAATTGGTCTTACTCCCATCAATTATTCTCTTTTTTCCCCGTCTTGCATACAACCACCAAGGGCCATACTCAGTGGGGAAAGTCCCCTTTGGTTCCTGTGGGGAAAACAATGGCCTTTAGTAAGCCTTCCCACCCTGTAGCTCTTAAATTCCTTCAGTCCCCTGTTCCATAGTGTTCCCTGTCTTGGAAAGTATGTTAGAAGTCTCCTTGAGTGTTGAGTCTGAAGAGTCATTTCTGTCACCCACTGGGTCTCAGGAAACATCATAGTCGAAGTGGCAATTAGGTATGAGTACTACTCTCACTGCTAGCCAGAGAACCTTCTCCATTGAAATGGTAACAGATACTGAAGAGACACAAACTCCTCAAGGCAGAAAAAAAAAAAAAAAAAAAAGATTTCTATTTTGAAAAATTAGTATATATAGTATTAGGTATTATTAGAGCTTTTAAAAACAAATTTATTTGGTGCTTATTCTGTTTCCATTTTTTCTCATTCCTATCCCCCATTATATCCTTCTACCCCACCACAGACTCCTTTCCACTTTCTTGTCACAGGTGTCCTATTGCCCTGTTGCTGGCTAACACTTCCATTTCGCCTCTCATTATATCCCCATAAAATATTTATTATGAAGACTATTCAAAATCCTGTGCTAACTTTTTGGTTATTTGAACAGTTTTGTATAGCTTATCTTGATTGCAAGCTTAAGTTGTATTTTAGCATTTTAATTTTTATCATTTGCTTTTAAGAAAGTAGGGTTATCATATCTTGTCTAGAACAATGACTTGTGCTATCTGTGTGACAGTTACATGACTACCTGTGTGTAGTATATTGGAAAAATGAACAAAACCCTTAACAGCTGCACGTACATAACTGGGGTGGTAGAGTAGCCATAGTCATTTGCTCTCTTCTATTTAGTTATGATCAGATGTGTTTGTTTGGAATGTAAAATATATGCAGTTAAAGTAATAGATGCAAGGGTTTCACATCCACTAACACATAGAGCAGAAATGCTGATGAGAATACCATTCTGAACTTCTAAACCTTTTTTTTAAAGATTTTATTTATTTATTTATTTCTATTTATTTATTAGAGACAAAGGGGGAGAGAAAGAGTGACAATGGGTGCACCAGGTCCTCTAGTAACTGCAAATGAACTCCAGATGCATGTGCCACCACATGCATCTGGCTTACGTGGGACTTGGAGAGTCGAACCTGGGTCCTTGGGCTTCACAGGCATGCCGTTAACCACTAAGCCATCTCTCTAACTCCTAAAAACTTTTTTTTTTTTTTTTGCAGTAGCTTGCAAAGACAGAGATATAACTCATGACTTTGTAGATAATCCAAGTTCAATAAAGTTGGTAACACTTTTACACTATCATTGATGACCTTGATCATTTCATCTAGCCTGCTCTGCAGTCAGATTGGGGGGCGGTATGTAGATTTTATTATTCCAAATGTTTGTTATAATCATCAAATGATATATTTTTTTCTCTCATGTCTCATGGCTTCTGAATATTCCATTATTATTCATAAATAATCATTTACTATAACTACAGTTATAATAAATATAGGATGTTTTGAGATACCATGTTTCTAATGGTGAGATACATGTTTCTGAGCAGTTAATGCAGTTTTAGAGTGAAAGTTCCATTTGAAATTGCTGCCCTTTAACCTAAAATGTTTAGCTTAAGACTGAGTCCATATCTTGGATGACAGAACCTATTGAGGACTGTGGACATATTTTCTTTCTGTGAAACATCTTACCAGGGCACCTGTTATCACTAGACCAGTGTGTTAATTGGGGATATTGCTGGAGTTGGAGGAAGGACGAAACTCTAACTACACAGGACACTGGTTTAGAAGCTAGGTACCACATGAGCGAGCGGTGTCCACCTCCCCCTTATTCTCACCTCTTCTTTCTTTTCAGTTCAAAAAGAACCATGATTCCTAGGTAATTGCTAGAATCCACCATCACATTTGACTCTGTTCTGAACAGAATTCTATACTTGTTCATAAATAGATATTTTAAAGGTGTGTGTGTGTGTGTGTGTGTGTGTGTGTGTGTGTGTGGCTGGGGTGAAAGCCTATCAAGCTAAAGTCAGTTTTACCTTAGAAGAAGGTAGCATCTAATCAGAAAGGCTGAGTAAGACAGGATAGCCCATGGAAAAGTTGGTGAGTAGAAAGACACTCCCCTGGGGCACTGAAGGCCTGTGTAAGTCACTGAAATACTAGGTTCAGTTTCACCAATTGTAAAACAACGTGATTGAACAATACGTCTTCATTTCCTTCCTGCTCTAAAAGTGCATGAAAGTATGATTCAGCCACAGACATTGTGTAAAATTGGTTACTCGTAAAAGACATGGGATAAAATTGTTCCCACGAAACAAGAGTTTAGTTAGGTTGTGAAATGGGTTTTGAAGCTCCATTCTATTTGCCAGCCCATGCTCTCCCACATAGGGCTCATATCCTTACATACTCTTGCTCCTACACTCAAATGGTGCATGCGTCTGTGTTCTTAAGTGCAGGCAGACCATAAGTGACCTAACATTTAATATGCCTCAGTTATTTGATTTATCATTTCATAGAATCATTATAATTTGGCAATGTAATATTCTCTTTGCAGGCAAATGAAATCGAGACTCAGATAATAAACTGCCCACTGTGTAGTGGCTGACAAATAATGAGTCTTTGAGTGCAGCTACATCTAAATCCAAGTTCCAAGATTATTCTACTGGGTTTCTTTGCTGACTTCCAAGTCTGTATAAGATATTTGTCAAATGAATGCATACTGAAAGACAGATTTCCCCCTTCTCTCCCTTCCTCCCTCTCTCCCTCTCCTTTCTCTCTCTCCATATATTTTGCTCTCAAATGGTCTAAACTGTTGACAAATTTATGTCAAAGTGAAAATATCAACAGCAGAGCTTCAATTTTAATAAAATCAGAGTCTTAAGCTGAAGGGATGATATTTGATGGGATCTGGGTGGTCTACCATCTTTGTATAGATGGTAGTTACATAGATAGATGATAGACAGAGGATATATAGTAATTGTATGTGAACTTGCCTTATGTTAGGAAACATTTTGAAATTTTTTTCCCAGGTTGAACTTATGATAAGGTGGGTGATTAATAAATAATAAATAAGTGAATGTCTGAGTATGTATTCCAAGCTGTGTGTTAGAAATATCAGCCAAAGGTAATGTTGACAGCAAAATTGCGACTCTTGTTTGTTTATTTCTCTCTTTTTTTTTCTCTTTAGTGTGTTTTTTTTTTTTTTTCCCAAGGTAGGGTCTCAATCTACCCCAGGTTGACCTGGAATTCACTCTGAAATTATCAGGGTGGCCTTGAACTCATGGCAATCCTCCTACCTCTGCCTTCTGAGTGCTGAGATTAAAGGTGTGTACCACCACGCTTGGCTGAGACTCTTGTTTCTTAATGTTTAATTTTTGGTTTGTGGCTGCTTAAATTCTTGGTCTGTTTCAGATCTGTGTAAAAGAAATTGCATCCTTTCCTTTTCCTAAATGGTTTCAAAAGAACTTGGGGAATAGGAAGAAGTACTTTCATAATTCCCATTCAGTAAACACTACTGAATATCAGGGCACTTAATGTTTTCTTTCTAGAGTTGGGTAGGATTAGAAACTTGCCAAGTATGGTCTTGGCTTTGGCTGTCCATAACAAAAAGCAAATTAGAGACTGACGTTTTTGGCCAATACATATATTTCAGTAGGTGACAAGGAGCAGTGTGTTAGTTGCTGTAGTGATGGATATAGTGGATCTATCATTGCCACCATTTCAAAGGAAGATAGAGAAATCCTTTGACCCTGTGTAAAAAAGCAGATTAGCAAATCGTAGCCTGTTGGTGACGAGAGGGTTAAGAAAGTCCATCATTTTGTAACTGGGCCCTGAGATCTTCTGTGAGCTGTGTCAGGATGTTGTCTGCATGCTGTCTTTGCTGATCACAGTAATCGGGTCATAAGAGAAAGAGAAGTAATAGAGTGTCTCTTAGCAACCAACCCCAGGAGAAAGAGAAAATTACTCAAACCAAGCCATTCGGCCAGGAAAGTAGAAAGAAAAATATTCTGAAAGTCTGCTGCAAGTGCTCAGGATCCTGAGTCTTATAAGTGGCAGCCCCTGTTGGTCTGAGTGAGGGGAGAGGGGGGAGAGAAATGTGCTGGAGGAGGGTAGAGAGGAGAATAGAAGCAGAGTAAAGGGGCATGGGGATAGCTGAACAAAAGTCTATGAAAAATTGAAATTATCTCCCCCTATCCCCCCTCTTGAAAAAGGAAAAGAGACCACGAGTGAGCAGGGACAAAAGAAATCTTGTCTCCTAAAATGGGACCTTGGTGTGCAAGCATGGGAGAAGAGCTGTGGTGGGTGAGATTGATGGAAACATCATTATGCTGTATCTTCCAATGGAGATCTGCATTGCACTTCCAAGGGGGCAGCACTCTGGGTCTAGTGGTGGTGGGTTTACTTTCACATGCCAAGCTTCTGCCTTCTCTGCTCGTTAATGGACTCCTGAAGTATGGAAGCAGTGAGCTGTACAATTACTATTTATCCCTGCAGACTTTGTATTGTGAGAGTGACTTTCAAATATTACTTTATAGAAGTGGTAGCAAGAAGTAAAATTTATAATTATATATACATACATATATAATATGAAAGAAAAAATGTTAACTCCTCATACTTGTATTTATATGTTGCACACTGATGCTTTAAGATCTTGTCCTGGCATATAATTTAGAGCAGTCCACCTAGAGCCTTACCCTGGACTGTCAACAGTTTAGAAAGAGGCTATTGTGTGGTCAGGAAGCACTGGACTTAGGTAATGCCAGCAGTCCTTTCCGAGTCTACCATTCTGGAATTGTAGCTAGAAGGTGCCATGGAAATTGCCCAGTCTAAAATATCTCTCTGAGCATCATTTCTCAAAGATGAATACTGAATATTCCTGACTTCTTTTTAAAATCTATTGGGAATAAATACTCACAAAATATTGAATCTTAGTTCCTGTCTTTAAATGTCCCCTCTTTAATAGGGAAACCACACTGTCTTTGTACATAAAACTAATTTCAAGAGAAGACATGGATTGTCAAGCACTGTATTAGCAGAGAATTGAAAAACAACTCAGAAGATAATTTGAGTGATACAGCTGATGACTACATTAGTATAGGAGGACGAAGCCTTTGTACAACACTTTGAAAGATGGAGCAAATTTCTAGATGGATAGATTGATGTTGCAGCATTCTGGGTAGACAACACTCTGTAAGTAGTATAAGAAGAAAGGTTTCATTGCCTCCCTTAACTTAAGCTTTTGACCTCAGTGACCTCATCAGGTTTGATTGTATCAATATTAACTATGTCTTATAGTTGTGCTTTTTTCAGTGGTAACACGAATCTTTAATAATGACCCATTGCCTACTGCCTGTGGCTAAGGTGAAGCTTCATGAATACACTAAGAATGAAAATTGGTTATATAAAAACAAGATGATGTTACCATTTTTTAAATTTGGGACCACAGAAGAAAGTAAATATGGCTGGTGGTCTTTCATAATAAACAACAGTTGAATTGTATTGGTGCTGTATTTTTTTTTTCTTCTTCTTCATCCTTAAGTAAGGAATTTACTTAATTTGATTTCATCTTTCAGTGCATGGTAAACCATGGAATATTTGGCGTTATAGGATATGTTGGTAATGTTATCTATGGTATCACTTGTAGAACTAGACTTAGTTTTGTTTATTAAATCAGATAACAAATAATTACAAAAATACCCAGGTTTAATAGAAAGGTGTTCTGTTGATAATTACGCTTACCTTCTGTACTTTGTATTTAGGCTCCAGGCACTGAACTCTTTCATTCCGTTGTCCAGTTCTCTGACATTTTCCTGTGTGATTCAGCAGTGTACTTGATTTGTCTCCTGACTTGCTGCTTTGCTAGGGATCTCTTCCAGAGCAATCTTCCCAAAGTTTGAGCTCTTATTCTTCCTCTGTCTCAAAACTAATGTCAACAATGATATGAGCCAATAAAATCCCTTAAAATTATGTGGTGGTTTACATTCACTTCATACATCAACAGCTTTATTTGATTATTCTCAGAAATCATTTCTATGTTAATGTGAAGGGTTTTTCTTCCTTTTTTTGATAGCTTTGCTGAAGTATCTAGTGCTGACTTAATCCAGATCACTGACTAGGTAACTGTTGTATCAAAGCTAGAATAATGGGGCTCATGACCCCCTTGAAGGATGTGAGCAATGCATGATCCTATGATCATTGTTAGACATTTTACTTAAAAAAAGGCCAATAGAATAGGAGTTACAGTGATTGGGAAGTCATTACTTGCAAACACAACTTTGACTCCAAGATTTCACATTGCTCATCTCTTTTTCTGACCCAAGCAAGTAGGCATGGATAGGCCGGAGCAGGTGAGTTTTGAAGGTTGTGCAGATGAGATGGGGAAAGGATGAAGAGAGTGAGCAGGCAGTGATAGGATTAGCTGCATAAGATTAAATCCCTCAACATTCCATCATGGATGATGAGGCTTCACCCCTCCTGAGGATATGTTTGCCAGTGAATGTATGTGGAGGGTGGGAGAATAATTTCATTTATTCACTGTGTAGCCACTGTACATTGCCCATACTAAAGAAATGACTTCCCACTTATGCTTCTGCAAGCAGCCCTAATTAAACTCAATGGGTGAAAAAACAAAGGTCATAAAAGTAGGCAAGGGACTAGTTGAAAAGAAGAGATTTTGATGGCTTGAGAAAGGAACAAGAAAGAATAATTGGTCGGTGGATAGGATCAAAATATGATTTAAATAAAGTGGGCTTGGGGAGATGTCACAGAGGTTAAAAGTACTTGCTGTGCAAGAGTGACAACTGTAGCTTGGATTCCAAGAATCTGTATAACTCTGGACACAGTAGCACACTCTTCTATAATTCCAGTGCCTTCTGGCAAGATGGGAGGCAGAGATAGCATCCTGAAAACAGTGGGAAACAACAGAGACCCTGTCTCAAGATGTAAGGCAAAGACCCACTGTTGAGTTTCTTCTGGGACCTCTACATGCACACTATGGTGTGTGTGTGTGTGTGTGTGTGTGTGTGTGTGTGTGTGGTGCTGTGATCATGTATGCAAGTAAACACACACACACACACACGAGAGAGAGAGAGAGAGAGAGAGAGAGAGAGAGAGAGAGAGAGAGATAGTGAGTGTGTGTGTGTACCCTGAGCCAAGATGAGTTAAAGTTACAAACTCCTGGGCTGGAGAGATGGCTTAGTGGTTAAAGCGCCTGCCTTCTAAGCCTAAGAACGCTGGTTCCAATCTCCAGCAGTTCCAAAACCAGGTCCCACGTTTAGCCAGATGCAAAGTGAGGTAAGGGCGCAATGCTGCCCTTGACCACAAGGGAGCACACACATTTGGATTTAATTCACAGCAGCTGAGAGGCTGCTGGCGCTCCCATCTGTCTTCCTCTCCCTCTCTCTCTGTTTCTCTCTCTCAAAAACAAGTTAACAACTCCTTAAAACAAATGTGCCCATCTCCCACAATTTCCACTAGTACTCACACGTGAGTAATTAGAAAGTAAGATGATCTTTGATGCGAGCAATTTGTCTAAACAACACTTGATGCTGCTGATGAATGAGGCTTTGCCACAGTACTGCTGCTATCAGCTTCCAGCCTGAGTGGGGCTCCAGAATCAACCCTTCAGCCTCTGTTCCAGAGGACTGCTTTTGACTTGGTGTATCCTTTAAGTAGAGAAGTTCCTGCTATTAGAATAATTTGCTATGTCCTACAAATCTGTTTTGGATTTTTTTCTTTGTATATGTCACATAAACTTGAAAGTTTTACTTAAATTTGAATATGTACCCAAATTACTTTGTAAGATCAAGAAAACCAGCTAAATAAACCCTCAGTCCTGACTCTGTAACGTGTCAACTCCATTTCCTCTGCAACATTTTGGTGTCTGCCATTATACACCTGTAGTATTTATAATGTGAAATTCTGGAAGAACTTTATATTTTCCATTTAGTGTGATAGAATAATAATTTATCCCATTAATTTTGTCTAACATTTTTTGCCGAGCATGGTGGTGTACACCTTTATCCCAGCACTTTGGAGGCCGAGGTAGGAGGATTGCAGTGAGTTTGAGACTACCCTGAGACTACATAGTGAATTCCAGGTCAGCCTGAGTTAGAGTGAGACCTTACTTTGAAAAACCAAAACAAAATTTTTCTTTTAAATTATATTTCCATAATTTTTAACAATGCCTTTTTGAAATTATTGAAGTGAACATAGCAGAATTTATATCCTAATCGTCTTACTACTAATGATATATTTTGTATATATTTATTTTTTGGTTTTATATTTTTTATATTTTATTTTTATTATATATATTTAATAATGATATATTTTTCTGTATGTGATCATAGTAAAGGTCTCATGCTTATACCTTTACAAGGAGACATTAAAGAGAGAAATGGGGAATATGGGTACTACTAGCTTCCATGAACCAGTACCCTGCATGCTATGGTAGCTTTGACAGGATTCTTGCAACTGGATAGAATAGATTTTATGTGTGAGTAGGTGGGGATGGACTTAGCCTACCTGCTGAGTTTAAATATTAAAGGTAGAAAATCAACTGTGGTCCATTGACATTCCTTGTATAAAATATCATTTTGGAGCCTCTGGTATAACTCAGTGGCAAAGTGCTTTCCCACAATGCATAATGCACTGAGTTGCAATTCTAAGTTCTGCATTCTTCTGTGAGAATTAATTTGAGTCATTTCCCGGTGGACAGAGCAGTGATGTGTGTTGTATCGTACTTCAGCAAACAAACAGAGACGAGTTGGCATTCATAACCACAATAATGGCTCTTCAACTGTAGACCTGCTTTTATTCCTGCAACTAATGAAAATCCAAGTTTTGGAATAACTGTGGTCATAACTATGGGACCTATAATAAAAATTTTGAGTGTTAACTATGTTCCAGATACCACCTGTGGTGGTGTGATTCAGGTGTCCCCCATAAACTTAGGTGTTCTGAATGCTACGTTCCCAGCTGTTGGAGATTTGGGAACCAGTGCCTCCTGAAGGCAGTGTATTGTTGGGGGCAGGCTTATGGGTATTATAGCCAGTTTCTCCTTTCCAGTGTTTGACACACTCTCCTGTTCCTGTTGTCCACCTGATGTTGGCCAGGAGTTATGTCCACCCTCTGCTCATGCCATCATTTTCCCCTGCCATTATGGAGCTTCCACTTGAGCCTGCAAGCCAAAATAAACCTTTTTTTCCCCCACAAGCCTCTCTTGGTAGAGTGATTTCTGCCAGCAATGTGAACCTGACTGCATCACCACCTTTCCAAATTAACCACCTCACAGATACATTCAAACTCATTTAATCATCACCATCACTTTAATAATGCTGTTATTACTTTTATTCAATGGGCAGTGAAACTGAGGCCCCCATCAGTAAAATAATTTTCTCTCTTATGATTAAGAAGTAGAACTAGCTGGGCATGGTGGCGCACGCCTTTAATCCCAGCACTTGGAAGACAGAGGTAGGAGGATTGCTGTGAGTTCGAGGCCACCTTGAGACTACAGAGTGAATTCCAGGTCAGCCTGAGCCAGAGTGAGACCCTACCTCCGGGGGGGGGGGAGTAGAACTAGGACTGGAGAGATGGCTCAGCAGTTAAATTGTTTGCCTGTATACCCTTACCACCCAGGTTTGATTCCCTAGTAACCACATAGAGCCACATTCACAAAAGAAAAGAAGTAGAACTAGTCTTTGAACTCAGGTCATCCATCAGACATAATGTGTGTATGTGTCCTATTTAGGAAGTAGGAAAAAGTAGAGGCAGCATTGGCACATGTTTGGGGTGGATTAAAATGTCTTAGACGTTTAGATTTGTTACATTGAGCAAAGGTTCTCTATACTCCCTGAGACTACAGATCAGAAGTAAAACCCAAGCTCTAATGCCAGTAACATCTATAAAGAGAATTAGTGCAACAGTCAGCAGAGATCATATTTGGTTGCATTTTTTCATGTTTTAAAATTCAGCTCTTTGTTTCTTAAGGATTATGAGTCTTGCACAGTAGGTACCCACTAAATATCTTTTAACTTAAGGTTTGAAGGAATGAATATGATTATTTGGAACAAGCCTGATTATGTCTTCATAGCTTTGTATCATTGCCAATGTGTGCCCTTTCTGCTAACTTAAAATCTTTTAATGAGATTAAATGATAACTCCGCAACTGTGAAAGGATATTAACTCATTTCAAAATGCATTGGTTTGATTTATTGTTTTCTTTTTCTGATAAAGATAGGGAACTAGACCCCTCTATTTGTTCATGAAGTCACCAGCTACCCTTTCTATTTTCATAGTTGTGGTAATAGATGTTTCCTGGAAAATTTCCCCCTGTCTATTAATACAGTGAAAGGGGTTTACAGCCGTGACTCACTCCAGGAAGTCAGCCATCTTTTGCTTCCTCAATCTCACAAAACACTCCCTATGTAGATAAATCAATGACTTCTGCATACAAGTTACTTTATAGTTCTTAAGAATGTTCTAGAAAATACAGTATTTGTGGTTTCAGCAGTACTTCCTGCCATGGTGGGGAATAAAACTCAAGTTCATGTTTTGCTTTTTTGGTATTCTTGAAATCACTGGCCAGGTAGGGTCACTAAGTGACATTGCCTAAGGAGAACTTCCACCTGCTGTTTCATGAACATCTCTTAGTATGGGGGCCCATCTTTGCAGAGTTATCCCCCAGGGCAAGGGCTTATGCTTCTTTATGTTGCACATGAGCTTCTGTCTCTGTTCATTTTTTTTTTTTTTTTTTAGGTGAGCTCAACTGCCTGGCCTTTTTTTTTATGTGAGAAAATATGACTGAGAACAACATTTGGCATGCCAGGGCCTCTGGCCACTGCAATCAAATTATGTCTGCCTCCCTGTGCACATGTGTGAACTTGTGCACTTTGTGTGTCTGGCTAATGTGGGACCTGGGGAGTTGAACATGAGTCCTTAGGCTTCGTAGGCAAGGGCCTCAACTACTAAGCCATCTCTCCAGCCCTGCTCAGTCTTCTGATAACCTTGAAATTCATGACTGGACACATTCACTCATTCCTTGACTCAATATATTGTGCATTACTGTAGACTAGGGATCATGCTAGGCTTGAAAAATATAGCACATACTTAGTACCTGCCCTTGTAAGCTATAGTCGTGTATTTGTGAATATTATTTCATAGTTGACCACAAGGATAACACTTCAGAGAATGCACAGGCTGTGGCTTGAACTAAAGGAATTAGGCCTCAACTGACGCATGTATCATTGTGTAGAGTAAGGTTATTCATCTTAATCCTCTAAATTTTCCTGCTTAAAATTCATTTCATTTATGCCTTTATTCCAAACGCATATACTTAAACATAGAGGAGGAGGAGTTACCTGTGTGTTTTCTATGATACTTCAATTTTTTTTTGTTTTAATTAGCAGTCTTAATTAGACATAACAATGGGTTTTATTGTGATAATATCTAAGTGTATTTTCATCGTACTTCACCTTGTATACTTTCTCTTCTTCCTCTCCCACTCTCAATAATCTCCTTTCTCATCCCAATTTATTTCCCTCTTTCATTTCATTGCTATTTGTGTTATATTGAATTTAATTTGGGTGGATCACAAGATCATTATGTACATATGGGTAACTAACCAGTCACTACACACCACTAAAGACATGTTTTTCCTGTCACAGGAACCATCAAGTATCAGTAACACCTCATAGGAACCCTTCTCTAAGTAAATGTTAACTGTCCATAAATGCCCAGGGATGGGTGGGGCCTTATGAGCCCTTCCTTCATCAATAACGGAATGCCCACTGCCCCACTCTTGTGCAAATCTCTTGGAGGAAATCAAGCTTCTGGGAGTTCTGTAACTCCCAGTACCAGAACTCAGTTACCACCCACAATGAGCTGTTGATTGGGAAGACCTACAAGGTCCCCAAAACAAGACAAGCATCTGTTAAAGCACTTGAGTACCTGCCTTGGGTAAATGGTAAGACCCTACTGCTGAAGATACCAGAGAGACCTGGCTGGAATCTGGAAGAGAGCCAGACCCCAGACAGCCTATCTAGTGTTGGAAAGTGCTACATGACTGTTGGGGAATCGTGGCCAACATTTGTCTGAGCATCCAGAAGTCTAAGCTACTCAGAAGCAAATACCTGATGGGGTGTACACGCAAGTACAATTGGTGGCACATGGCCTATGTGGGTAACCAATAGCTTTCTGATTAGCTAAGAGATCTGCTCTAGTGGAAAGTAACCCATATCTGGAACTAGGAACCAGGTCAGAATCCTATGGAGACAATGATTGTGCTCTCCAGTGTCAAGCTCCCACTAATCTTTGGCTACAAGAAAGAATGCATCCATCAGAGTCTCTCTAAATTAACAATGCTTATTCCATTCTATTTTTGATTACCATATTTTAACCTCCATGCCTGTTCTTTGAGTAGAATCAGTATATGATATTTTATAGACCAGGAATATCTTCCTCTTGATATTTCCCCTTTACCTGCTCTCCTGTTTTATGGGAGAGTTTAGTGGATGATAACTATGTGACATTTGACAAGTAAGTGAACTTCTTGGGGCCTCAGTATCCTTTTCTGCATAAAAAAGAGGATGATAACAGTTCTCATTTTATAGGTTATTTTGAAGGTTAGGTCTTATATTTAAATTTCTTTTAATAGTACCTGGTACTTAGTAAGCATGTACTTAATGTTATTATTGATAAATGATCTTCTACTTATAAAGCAGGAACATTTCCTTCTAGGATTTTCTTGTAGTCCCTTATGATTGATAGAGAAGAGACATGCAGTCTAGGATTTCACATTGGCTTTCTTTATATAGGAAACCAGATGTAAATATGCTGTTTCAGTTGTGCACATCTCATATTCTCGTATGCTTGCTGACAAAACATTAAATACAAATTATGCTACCATTTCACTTAGATGTCAATTCATAGTCTCATTAAAGTCACAGACATTTTCCTGATACTTACTGCTGACACAAGTTCTATCAGTAGTTCTGTTAATCAGTGTCATCATTTAGTGATCTTGCTTGGAGTTGAACTTCAATCTGTCATTCATTCTATCTGTGAAAGCAGTCAAGAACAACAGATTTTATATTGCCTTACTTCTCTCTCCCATTTTCTTCCACCATATAAAACAAGAAGGGCAACAGATCAATCAGAAAATTACTGCAATGGAAAAATTTGTGATGAGAAATATACCCTCTCCATCCACGTGTATGTGTATGTATGTGTTAGATCTTATACCTACCAATCCTGTGTGGTTGACACTGCGAAGATGATTCTCATTTCTTAGATGAAGTTCTGAGTACTCGAGATCAAGGCTTTCACTATTTTGTGTGTGTGTGTGTGTGTGTGTGTGTGTGTGTGTGTGTGTGTGTGCATTTATTAAAACATACCAGAAGATGATTTGACTGCATGGTTGGAGGTTAGATTTTAAGATTCATATCTAAGTTCTCAGCCCAAATAAAGCCATAGTGGGTCTTTACTTGTCATTCAGAAGCCTCCACTCTCCTTTTCATTTGCTTTATCACAATTTCTTCTGTGTTCTGATACCTGGGCTCTGAATAATACGGTATCAGCATTGAATGGAATGGCCTTCAGCCCTCTAAAACTCAACCCCAGGAGAATTCAGTTAGATACTGCAGAGTAGAATTATTTGATCATGGCTTCATCTTCTACTCTATAGTCCATGTGGTCACCATTGCATGTTAGGAGTCTACCATGAATGCTGACAGGAAACAGATGCTTAGTGACTGCTGTGAAATAAATGAAAGAACAGTTCAGGGAACTAAAACTTCAGGATGCCACTTCTCAAGAGCTTTTTAGTTATTTGAATACAAGTTAATGAAAAATTACTGAAAATTTCTTTGTTCAGCTACTGGCATAGATGACTTGAAGTGTATAGAGAAAGACATTTGTTATCAAAACTAATAATTTCACAAGAGGCACTTACAATGTGAGGAGTGAATTATAGCAGAGCTCTAAGTAATGCCTTTTCAGAACAGCAGAGATACATATGATGATTTTTTTTTTTAATCAGGGACATTAGGCAAGCCTTCCTTAAAACTCGTTTTAATTGCATCTTCAATGAAGTAGATGGGTTTTGGGTGGATGGGAACAATGTTAGGAAGTGAAGCAAGTGGGGGAAGAATATAGGAACAGAGGTAGTTTAAGGTGCTAATGTCTAAGAGCCTATGTAGAGTTTAGTATGATCCTTATTATTCTACTTTGTTTCAGTTATTATGTATTATTAATTCCTTTTCACAGTTAGTCGTGTGCTATACTTTTTCTTTTTTCTGTTATGATCTGATGCATAGGTATTGGATTACTTATGAAATTAGCACTTGACATATATATTAATGTGTTATATTAACAGCCTGGCAAGAACATGTTTTAGTAACCTTATTGTTGCTGTAACAAAACACCCAACCAAAAGCAGCTTATAAGAGGAAAGGATAATTGTTTTGGCTTACAGTCTGTAGAGGAAGCTTCGTGATGGTAGGAAAATGTAGGAGAGCAGAAGCTACACTTCATCTTCTTGCCAACATCAGATGGACAACGGCAGCACGAGAGTGAGCCAACCTCTTGCAAGGGAGTTGGCTGTAACCCAGAGCTTACTCCCAGAAACACACCTCCTCCAGCAAGGCTTCACTTCCCAAATACTGTCAGCTGGAAACCAAGCTATCAGAACACGTGACTTCTGATTCAAACCACAACATCCTTCTAAAAGCTGAATTCGTTTGTTCATGTATTTGTTTGGGGGGGGGATTCATACTGTTAAGTTCGGTCTACATTGTGAAGACTTTTCTAAACCTAAGAATCTAACTGTATACCTTTAGTCTGATAACTGCTCTGTCAAATGGTTAGTATTTTCCCCTTAAAATATTATCTGCCTTTGTCAGGTAGTAGAGCAGTGTGCATAAGCTGAAAGAATTTTGATTGACTCTATTTTTATGAATGGTGGAGGACCTAGGTATGATGGTACACATTTGTAATCCTAGCATTTGACAAGACAAAGCAGAGGGTTGCCATAAGTTTTAGAACATCTTGGGCTATATAGTAACGCTCTGTCTGTTTGCAGAGTTTCTGTCTCTAATTTAAAAGCTATCTTGGAGATGATGAAATTTATTGTAAGTAATACAAATGTTCTTTCAAGACAGGGTAGAGTTCAAGAGATACATTAGAATATTTGCTATTTTTTTCTCTGAGAACTCTGTTTTACTTTTATTACTGATTTCTATATGAAAAAGGTACATATAAAACTTGTGAAAAAGGGAATATCTGTTTGTATATTTGGATTTATTTTCACTGTTTCCTCATTTACCCTTTTAAGTAACAGGAAAAGGATATACTATAAGTCACTGACAATGATGCATGCAAAGAGAAGTTGCTCTAACTTATAGCTCCATTATATGTATAGCCCAGAGTTAAACCATTCAGTTGCAGGTCTGCTTTTCAGATGTGACTTTATCACTTGCAGACATGGTGATATATTTTATTGAGCCTACATTTGTCCAATTTAGCAAATGAGGATGAAAAAATATTGGTCTGCTTTTACTTCTTCAAATAATGGATTAGGCAGAAGAGGTTGGAATGTGGATAAAGTCAGAAGGCTGTGATAATTTCACACGCTGGCTGAGAGGAATGGGTGGATGAGTTGTGTGGACCATCTCTGCTATTTTGACTTCGCGTCTTCAGATCTTCTTATGAGATATTTCTAAATGGCAGTACCAAATCTCAGTATTGTATCAGTCCTTCATCCTTCAGATGCAAACAAATGTATGTGTTTTTATAGCTCCAACATGTGCGGGACATGAAAGAATTGTGTTGGCCTTAGAACCTGAATTTATCCACGTTACTGACTTAAAAATTTAAACATGCAAGCTTAATATGATTCATTAACGCAGTATTTTTCCTGCCTTTTCTTTTCTCTTGGGAACAAAAGGAAATGGCACACCCCAGCACTTTTAATAAGTTCTCATTCAGCAAAAGATGGTGTGCTAATAATTTTGTTGGCATGTCTTTAAAGAATGTACTTTAAGTAGAGATGCCTCACTCTGCAAATACAGTGCACAATTTTAAGATACACTTTGAATCTGCCAAAAACCTGCTCAGAATTTATGGTTTTTCTCCCTTCATTAAAATGTTCCAACCTGGAAATTTCATCTTTGGAATTCAGACATTTTTTACATCTTGTGAAGAGAAAACTAAATAATTTCAATACATTAAACTACAAGGATGACATCTTTTGTTCTGCACAGCATTCTGATGGCTGAGCTGTATTTTGAGATCTAAATAATCCATTGTATACATGGCTGTGTATCTATTCGTGTAGGTGTTGAAAGGAAAAGATTTTCAGTGGCAGTGTTTGAGAAATTAAAACACAATTATGGATGGCCTATATGCTAAAATTCTAAACTTGAAAGCAAAAAGTTACTCTAAATCTTTGATTATATATTAAATAAGGAAATATGTTTATATACCTGAATTAAAGTGGTCCCGGGATGTTCTGAAAGAAAAGATACAATCATAAATTTAGTAAAGAACATACATTCACTGATTCAGTTCATTAATTCATTTATCTACTCATTCAAGCAATTTTTACCCTATCATGTTCTAGGCACTGTTTCTCATACAAGAAGAAATAAGGATTGAACTCCTTAACCTCCTGGATATCACATTGTAGAAGGAGAGGAAGATAAAATATAAAGAAAATGTATAATGGACCAACTGGTTAAAAAAAAAAAAGTGTATATCCCCCCCTTCCCCCTCACACCCACACACGAGAGAGAAAGAGAGAGAGGGAGGGATAGGGGGGTAGTATAAGAAGGTACAGAATTCTCAGCCATTTGTGCTATAGAGCAGATCCAAAGATATGCTGTCAATTCCATCACCCTTAAAGCCTTGCTAATAATTATTTACTTCATCCATGTCCCATTGGGCAGTGAGGGGAAATGTCTACTACTTTTGCACCTAATTTTCTAGTAGAAGCCTTTTATACAATATAGACAACTCTCTGTCTGTTCAAGAACAGTTTCTTGCACATTTGCTTTATGCTGCTTAGATAACCTTAAGAGATGTAGTTTGAACCCAAGGCTTTTTCTTGGCTGTACCTGCTCTGATCTCAGTTGAGGAGAGAGAACGGGCACACCAGGGCCTTTAGCCACTGCAAATGATCTCCAGGTGTATGTGTCACCTTGTGCTTTTGGCGTATATGGGATCTGGAGAATTGAACCTGGATCCTTAGGTTTTCACAGGCAGGTGCTTTAACTGCTTAGCCATCTCTACAGCCCAAGGATTGTCTCAGGAATCTTGTCCACAATGATGACCTTTCAGTGTACCAACACTGAGATGATTGGAAGTAGTTTTTGAAAATATTTCATTATTTATTTATTTATTTATTTATTTATTTATTTATTTATTTATTTGAGAGTGAACTGGGGGAGGGAGAGAGAGAGAATGATTGGGCATGCCAAGTCTTCTAGCTGCTGCAAATGAATTCTAGATGCATGTGCGACCTTGTGCATTTGGCTTATGTGGGTCCTGAGGAATGGAACCTGGGTCCTTTGACTTTGCAGGCAAGTGCGTTCTCCAGTAAGTCTTCTCTCCAGGTCAGAAGCATATTTGTTTTTTGAATACTCTCAGCTTTGTTTTGTCACTCAGAGCTGATGTGGCCCTCAGGAACCAGTGACAGCAGGTGTGCTGCCTTCCAAACTTTCTGCCAGTGAAACTTGACTAGATCAAAACAGCATGAAGTGAACTATTGATCATGTTGATGTTTGCTTTTCTTTTCCTTTGAAAAGCATCATTATAACCTGTTACAGTGAGAGACATTTAACCTCTCTGTCTTTAGCATCTTAAGTGGCTGGTTTTTCAGTGTCATCTAAAAGATTTCTGTGTTCATTTTTATGATTCCTATTTTTATGTACTTTTCTTCATGTTTAGGTAAATCTAGCCCCACTCTGCTTTTCTAACCTGGTTTCACTGAGGTTCCGTACTTTCTTACTAATGGAAAATACCATGCCTGTTGCAAGTCCTGTAAGCTACCTGTTGGTATCTAGCCTTCCTGACTGTTCTCCAAAGCTCACTCCAGCTTTTGCCTTCTTTCATTGTTGTGTGATTTCAACTTTGCAATAGGGAGACTGATAGGATTGGAGAAATGGTTCTTATGCTTCCTTTTGCTTTTATTTTTTTCCATGTCTTGCTTCAAGCACCTATGTTTCTATTTTCCACAGCCGTCTCCTAATGAATAGATGCGGGTGACTACACAGCTCAGGGAGGAGGCACTGCTGTCTTTCCTTGGTGGGGCTCTTAGCTGGAGAGGCTAGGCTATCTGAGGTGTTGTGACTTTAGAACTTTTGGAATCCTAAAGCCGAGCCCCCTGAACATGCCTGATATCCTCAGGACAGTGGACACGGAACAGGCTCACTCTTTAAGTCTATGAAGTAGGAAACTTCAGAGTGTCTTGCCTTAAACCTCAGAAGTCCTCTACGCCATGTACCATGGCTGTACTTCAGATGAGCTTCTGAGAGAACTATGTTAGGGCCACACTTCTCAGAGGTTTAATTTCATTGTTGGACAGTGGAATTGCACATCACCAGGTTTTTTTCTTTCTTTTTTTTTTTGTGAGGGAGAGGAAGACAGATAGAGATGGGCGCGCCAGCAGTCTCTCAGCTACTGCAAACAAAATCCAGATGCATGCGCCCCCTTGTGGTCAAGTGCAGCATTGCGCCCTTGCGTCACTTTGCATCTGGCTAAATGTGGGACTTGGAGATTGGAACCAGCATTCTTAGGCTTAGGAGTCAGGTGCCTTAACCGCTAAGCCATCTCTCCAGCCCACATCGCCAGTATTTTATAAAGTTTCCCCATGTATTTTTGTGAAGCTAGAGTTACGAAACATCAGATCAGAAGAAAAATGATCTTTCCAGGGTCCCATAGTGTGGCCAGAGAGTCAAGACAAAAACATGTGTCTCCTGGTGAGAGGAGGTGCTGTTGATCCTGCATGTACTGCCCATGCTCATATTCATTTGTGTCATATTCTCCAATTTTGTCCTGTGGAGTAGGGGGTTTTTTACTCATATCCCATAGGTGAGTAGACTGAAGCTTATTGGATGCTCAGACTAGACAACATTGTGAACAGGTTGAGTTTATCAGCTTTGATAATGACACATGCTGGATAACTGAGACTACAAAGAGTCCCAAGCAAAGTGTCATGACTTGAGGGCATCAGACCTGTTTATAGTCTGTAGAAATCAGCTTGTAGTTCTGTGGCATTTGTGCTGGGTACATATTGAATCTGTTTTTATGCAGTTTTGGAATATTCATTCCTTTCCTTTGGGGCTTTACCTTAGGCTGTCTGCAGTGGAGATAGCACTGTCATTTCTCTGGTTGCTTGAGACGGATTAGGTGAAGGCTCACACAGGATAAATATTCTAAAAATGTTAGCTGCATTTTGTAGTAAAGCAGGTCTATCCAACATTTGCTATAGCAACTGAGATAGGGCTAAACATGTAACCAAATTAGAAGGACAGGTTTTTGCCAGTTTTACCATGGGCATTTAGGAGGACTTATATGGTAGACTGTAGACAGACATTACAGTCTTGACATTCCCATGGCTTGTTTTGCAGATGGCGGGTATAAGGGTCAATGTTAGCTAGTCATATACCCTCCAATATTTGTATAAATTTCATTCCACCTTTTTGCTTAGTATATCCTAAAGTTTTCACATTCATAAAAATCTTAATGAATATACATATATGTTCCTATAATAACATAAATATTAACTTGTTCAACCTCGTGTGGGGTTTGCTTCCTAGCTACAGGATTGTCTAATCTCTGTTTACACATTCCCAGTGATAAATTACCACTTATTGCCTGAAGACTCTGTATTTGTTAGGCAGAAGTGTGTTAGAAACATTCATTTTTTAAATCGGATTTTGTCTTCTTAAATATCACAGAGCAAGTTTGATTTCTTTGGGGGGGCTTTTTTAGTTAAAGATTATAAGCTAGCATAAAATACAAATTAACACTAGTCAAGTGAAGGTTGGTTTATTGTACATCAGAAAATCTGAAAGCTGTTGAAAGCAAGGAATATGGTACTCACAGTAGCCCTGGGGTCTTGAGAAGCAAGAGCTTCACACTTGCTGAGCTTCACCTTTATCCATGTAACTTCATGAACACTTTTGCTAACAGAAGTCAGATCTGTTGGGTTGAGTTAAATGGATGACTTCAAGCACCAAGTCACTGTTTTAGTATTGTCCCTATATGATACTCTCTCCTGTTTTTGTCCTCATTTTCTTTCATTTTTCCTTTGTATCTTACATTCCTATTCAGATGTGGTTTCAGCATTTCTTACTTAGGCAAAAATCTCTAGGGATATAAATATGGTTTTAATTAACATCATGACAATTTATCAGTCACATCTCATGTTCTAAGCTCTGTTCCATGTCCTTTACTAGAACCTATAGTGGCTTATAAATGAGATTGGGATATCTGAGAGTTAAAAGTTAAGTCAGAATTCATAATTAAGCAGTTACATTCTCTTGCTCACCTGTGTCTGTTGCTTTTGGGTGTTGGTCATACTATACATGTGACCCTATTTCTTACCTTTATTATTTTTTCTTTTGTTGTTTAGAAGAGCACTCACCCAGTTGAGTGACACTGGTATTATTTAATTATAACACAAATAACATAGTAGAGGATTCCATTTTTGGGTTATGTTATTATGTAATTTGAATAGACCTAATTCATCATTATTTTTATTATTTTGTCAATGAGAAAACATCAACATAACCTTACAAAATGGTCAAACATGTACAAATATGTAGCCACATCCACAAAAAAGTTTCAATGAGCATACAATGGTCAGGACCCTGGTATTATCTCTGGTACATGCCTAGTTCACAGACAGGAACAACTGCTCTGCTGTTCTTAATGCATTTAAAAAAATCATATTACTATGCATTCTTTTCTTTCTTTTTTTTTTTTTTTTGGAGAGAGACACAGAGCGAGACAGAGAGAGGGAGAGGAAGACAGATAGAGGTGGGCGCGCCAGCAGCCTCTCAGCTGCTGTGAAAGAAATCCAAATTCGTGCGTCCCCTTGTGGTCAAGTGAAGCATTGCACCCTTGTGTCACTTTGCATCTGGCTAAACGTGGGACTTGGAGATTGGAATCACTGGAGATTGGAACCAGTGTTCTTAGGCTTAGGAGGCAGGCGCCTTAACTGCTAAGCCATCTCTCCAGCCCCTTAGTATGCATTCTTTATATTACCATATTCTTTAAATGATCAGTTTACATTGTAGCCCTTCTAAAGGTCTATTGTCCCAACGATTTAGTGTATTCCATACTGTATATTCAATGAATTTTATAATTTTTAAAATTATTTTATTTATGGGATAGAGAGATTGTTTAGTGGGTTAAGGTGCCTGATTGCAAAGCCAAAGGACCCAGGTTCAATTCCCCAGAACCCACATAAGCCAGATGCACAAGGTGGCACATGCATCTGGAGTTCATTTGCAGTGGCTGGAGGTTCTTAATCTCTGCCTTTTTCTCTCAAATAAATGAATAAAAATGAAAAATAAATTATTAATAAATATTTAATTGCAAGCAGAGAAAGAGGGAGGGAAAGAAAGAGAAAGGAAGAGATCAGATACACTTGAACATCCAGCATCTACAGATGTACTCAAGATGCATGCACTATTTTGTGCATCTGGCTTTACATGGGTACTGGTGAATCAAACCCTGGTTGTTAGGCTTTATAGGCAAATGCTGAGCCATCTATCCAGCCCTAATTTTACATTTTTTTCTTTTCTTTTTGGTTTTTCAACATTGGGTCTTCCTCTATCCCTGGTTGCCTTGGAATTCACTACATATTCTCAGGGTGGTCTCGAACTATCAGCAATCCTCCTACCGCTGCCTCATGAGTACTGGAAATTTTATGATTTTTGTTCCCTGGGACATACCTCATATTTACTTAGTCATGTACATCTAAAACTTTGGTCCTGGAAACCAAGTTAATGTGAATATTTTTGTACATAGGATCAGGGAACTATATCATAGTTATATATCATATATATATCATAACATATCATAGAACTATGTGTTCTGTGCAATTACATATTCAGTTTTATTATCTTCTACCCAATTGTTCCCCCAGTAAGGCATGTTTCTGGTTTTCTTCAGGTATCCTTGCACATAACATCATATGACTTTGTAATCATTTCCAGTTTCTGCTTCTCTTACATGAAAGATATACTGTCTCAGTTTCTTACAGTGACTGTGCTGGAAAGCTGTCTGTCTCATGAGGGCAAAGTGTCTACGTCCTTTCAAATGGCTCTCTGAGATCATGGCTTTAGAGAGTCATGTGTCTTCTTAGCAGGTTTTGTGGGTAGTAATAAAATCTCTTGAAAATATGGTATTGCCTGGGAAGTCTATTCTATTGATATTCTTTTTTGTTTTGTTTGTTTTGTTTTCGAGGTAGGGTCTCACTCTAGCTCAGGCTGACCTGGATCTCATTTTGTAGTCTCAGGGTGGCCTCACACTCACAGCAATCCTTCTACTGCTGCCTCCTGAGTGCTGGGATTACAGGTGTGTGCCACCATGCCTGGCTCTATTGATGTTCTTGAATGGTCCTTCTTTCCCTAGTTTACTATTTTTTTTCCCAGTGTTTACTGTGTGACCACCATTTCCTACGAACTTTTCCAGGTACATGGAAACGTAATTGTGCACAAAATAAACATGGCCTTGGGCATCATAGTGCCTCTAGTTTAGTTGGGAACATAGATGTTGATCAAATACTCAAACACGTAATTGCAAGCCATGGCAAGGGAAAGCAGCGTAACTTTTTAAAGTAGTAGCTAGCTAATACAATGATGTTTATTAGATGTATGTATATGTTGAGGTCAAGAAAGTTATAGGATAAGATAAAGTTGTAGGGAGGAACATTTAGCACAATCTTTGCATAGACCCAAGTGCATGAGGGCTTTGGACATCATCCAAGGATGGGAAGACTAGGGTGGAATCTATGTGTGGCTGCATTAGTTTACTTATCCCCAGTACTATAGGAGACCTTTCCACATCCTTACAAGCATATTTTATGTTTTGTCTTTTTAATAGTCTTTTTAACTGTGGTGGGATGATAGCTCATTGTGGATTTCTTTGCGTTTCCCTATTCACTTTTGACCACTTTTTCATACCCTTGTTTGTCAGTTGGACTTCTTTTGAGTAATGTATATTCAAGTCATTGATAAATTTTAAATCATTTTTTAAGACAGGTCATTGCTATATATCTCATATTGGTCTTAAAATTAATATGTAATTTCGATTTGCTTGAATTTATACCATTCTTCTATCCTCTCAAGTGCTGGGGTTACGAGTGTACACTACCGTACTTGGTCATTTGTCATTTGCCCACTTTTTAAATTCTTTTTCCCCATTGAAATGTATGAATTCTTTATGTATTCTTAAAATTAATTCCTGGTTAGATGTATACTTTGCAAACATATTCTATTCTTCACATTGTTTCTTGAATGATTTTTTTTTGTTACATAGACGTTTCTGTTTAATATATTTTTCTTTGCCATTTTTTCTCTTATTTCCTGTACTTTTGAGGTCACCTACAAAAAACATCTCCCTACACAAATATCTGGAATTATTTGTTATATTCTTTTTGCAGTTTCACAATTTTTGGCTTTACTCTTTTATACAGTTTGAGTTGGTCCTTCTACTTGGTGAAATGTAGTGGTTTGGTTTTGCTTTTGTATCTGAATATCTGGTTTTCCCTTCAGGAGACTTTGCTTGTTATTATAGTTATCTTCATGTTGCTGGCACAAAGCCCCTGACTAGAGAAAAGTTGTTTGTTATGGCTTACAATTCCAAAGGGAAGTTCTGTGATGGCAGGGGAATGATGGTAAAGCAGAGGCTGGATATCACCTCCTTGCCATAGAGGTGGCAAATAGCAGCAGGGGATTGATCTAGATTCTAGCAAGGGGAAGCTCATAATAATACTATAAACACACCCACACCAACACACCTCCTCTAGGAGGCTCCCCTCCTAAATTATCAGCTGGGAATGAGGCATTCAGAACACATTAGTTTATGGGAAACACTAATTCAAGCCACAACATCCTGTCCTGACTCTTATAAACTAATGGCCACCCATAATGTAAAATACAATGCATTGAGTCCAACTTTAAAGTCCTCTACTTTAAAATTCCCCACTTCAATTTTTCAATCCAGTAACTGTTCAAATGACCCCATAATCCAAGCTCTAATTCTGAGCTGTAAAGAAAAAAAATAAAAAATATAATAATAATAATAATAATAATAATAATAATAATAATAATGGCGGCACAGAGTAAACATTCACAGTGCAAAAGATGGCATTACATGGAAAGATTGAATCAGTGAAATAACTTAAACAGGATAAACATCAAATTGTATCTTTCACTCCAACATCTCTCACCAGAGATGAAAATTCTGGAGTTTGAATTTCACACCTCCAGCTGGGCTGCTCATAGCCATAGGAACAATGCATCCCAAACTGGTAGCAGTCTTTGGCAGCCTTTCCACAGTTCTGGCATGTCAAAAAGTCCTAGAGGGTCTGTGCTACAATACATGGGGCTTATCATTCTCATGGATGTCAAAAAGTCAGTGACCATTTAAAAGGCAAACAAACCACATTGGTCTGTGAGCTATCACATTTGTTAATCTATGGGAGAAGAAAGTTGACTTTGAAGATGAGGACATTTCTTCAGCATTTAGGCCCATTACTTTCAAAGAGTCAGCATTCTTCCTCCTGTCCCAACACTGAACAGCCAGCCCACTCTTAATGATGGCAATCTCTCCAACAATTGCAGCTGAACAGGTGCTCTCCAGCCTGAAACCTTGATTTTTTTTTTTTTTTCGGTGCCATAACCTTTTGTTCACTCCAGTCCATTTCTGTACAACACAATCCTGTACATATTCCTAGAACATGGGAAAAAATGGAATAAGCCTCTCATATAAACTGCCTCTAGCCCAGTCTGCGCAAAGCTCTTTATTCCCCTCATAAGCCCAAGCTCACAGTCCACAGTTCTTGGAAATTTGTTTTTTTTTGCACTTGTATCTCAGACCAAGGGAATTCTTTCCACATTCCTCTTGCTAATTAGTTCCCAAAGGCCAAAAGCCACACAGTCAGGTTTCTAGCACCAGTGGCCACTTCTCAGTACCAGTTTTCTGTTGTTGAGTTTGATGTCACCTACCCTTGCAAAAGCATATGGGAAACAGCAGCAGTGAGTGGAAGCTCCATGATGGCAGGGGAAAGATGGCAGAGCAGAGGCTTGACGTCACCTCCTGCCTATACTACCCTTAACTTGCCCTCCTCCCCCAACAAGACACTTCCTCCAGCAAGATTCCACCTTCTAAATTGCCATCAGATGAGAAACAGACATTCAAAACAAATGAGTTTAAGGTGAACTCATAATTTAAGCTACCATAATTAGTGTTCTGATAGGAAGAGTCGACCCATTTCTCTTTGAGTCTTCCATCATCCTCAGGTGCCAAGACACACCCCTTCTTTCCAGTCCCCTTTGCGCTCTGTAGCCACATGCTTCCAGTATCCCATTGTTTGGCTTATCCATAGTTGAGATTCTTCCAGAATTCTGAAACTTCTTATCTTATCTAGGCCCTGGGTCTTCAAACATTGTATTCTATACTCTGTTTCTTGTATAGTATCATTTATGTTAGAATTCTGTTGAACTCTTGAATGAGTCTACATTACTCATGTTAATATATCCTAATCCAGTTAGGAAATTCTGCTTTCACTGCTTGATTCTGGCTAGTTATTTATCTGAAAGTTTACTTTTCTTATAGTTTATCGTACTTTTCTGGTAGTTCTGGGATGGAGGGAGAGAGGGGGAGAGAGAGAATAGGTGCACCATGGCCTTTAGCTCCTACAAATGAATTCCAGATGCATGTGCCATTTAGGGCATCTGTCTTTATGTAGGCACTGTGGAATTGAACCCAGTTTGTTAGGCTTTGTAGTCTTAACCTCTGATCCGTCTCTCCAGCCCAATACTTGAATATTTTAAAGTATTTTTATTTTGTGGACTTTTGAAAATTACAAAATGAGATATATCAAGTTACTAAATCTCACACCTACAATCTTTTATATATTACTTGAAAGCAGTCCAATTTTAGGCACTATATATAAGAATGATACAACTGCTTATCCTATGTTGTAGATGATATTTATGCTAAGTTATTGGCAAAACAATTTCTCTTAGTTTTGATCATTTGGACAAGCATTCTTTTTACAACTAAGATGCCAGAAGTTAATACCTATGTTTGACTTTTAAAGATCTGAACTGGAATAGCTTCATGATTTTAGTGCTAGACAGCCAGAATGAAGGTTATTAGATAGCCGTGGTGTCATATTGTCAAGTTGAACAGCATTGTGTGGTTTAGAGGAATAAAGTATTTAATTGGGAATACAGTGGGATCATGGGGTCACTGTTAGTACCTTTTGGAGGGTACCAAAGTGCTAATGTGACAAGCACAGACCAGGAGGTGTCAGGCAGTCCTATTGCCTCTTTCTAAAGAATCCTGATGTGTTGTGGAAAATGGAATCTGCACATGCCTGGGAGAACAATTTTCTCAAAACTGAAACTTGTATTTTCGGGATGTGGTAGCATAAGCCTGCAATCTGAGTATTTGGGTAGCAGAGGCAGGAGACTGCCAGAATTGTGAGGCCAGTCTGGTCTGCATAGCGAGTCCAGTCAGTGTTACACATGAAAACCCTGTGACAGACAAACTGATAATCAGATGAATAGGTTTTACATTTCCAAAGATGGGGCTTAATTAATGTGGCAAGTTAATAAAAACATTCAAGAAGAGTGGTCATATTCTTGGCTTCCTTGATTGATGAAATAATTGATACTTCTTATAAAATTTATGAAAATTTTAGTAATTACTTATTTTGTGTTAGATATAGAATGTGTCTAAAGAAAACAAGTTCTTGGTTTTGCAGTGAACTTCCCTCCCCCCTCTCTCTCTCCTCTCCTCCCCCCCCCCTCTCTCTACCTCTCCCCTCTCTCTCCCTCCTCCCCTCTCTCTCCCTCCTCCCCTCCCCCCTCTCTGCCTCCTCCCTCCCTCCCCTCTCTCTGCCTCCTCCCCCCCCCCCCCCCCCTCCTCCTCCCCTCCCCTCCCTCTCTCTCTCTACCTCCTCCCCTCCCTCCCTCTCTCTGCCTCCTCCCCTCCCTCTCCCTCCCTTTCTTTACCTCCCTCTCTCTCTCCCTCCTTCCCTCCCTCTCCCTCCCTTTCTTTACCTCCCTCTCTCTCTCCTTTCCTCTTTCTTACTCGAGGTTAAGGTTGGTTCTAACTCTAGCCCAGGCTTACCTGAAACTCACACTGTAGTTCCACACTGGCCTCAAACTCACAGTGATCCTCCTATCACTGCCTACCAAGAGCTGGGATTAAAGGTGTGCAGCACCATCCCAGCCTATGAACTCTTGTTAAAAATATTTTTACTTGAGAGAGAGAATACATGAGACTGAGTATGGGAACAACAGGGCCTCCCACATCTGCAAAAGAACGCCACTTTGTGAATCTTGGTTTAAGTGAGTGCTGGGGAATGGAAACGGGGTCTTCAGGCTTTGTGGGCAAATGCCTTCAACCACTGAGGATACACTGAGGACTTCAAGTATTGGGAGACTTGTTACTTGAACAATATGCTTCCTAACAGGGGAGCATTTCCCAGAAGTAATCTCATCATAGTGAACAAGTAAACTTCCATTCTCAGCAGGGATGCTCTATCTAAAGAGATTCTAGTGTTTTCATAAGCTTTCCTCCCCTTAAGTAGCAAGATAAAATTATTCACACCCCCTGTAGTTAAGTCTTTATCCTGATATACTGACTAGAGAATGAAGAAGGAAATGTTTATAAGCTAATAGAACAAAAGAAAAAAATGAGTGGTAAAATCTACATACTCAACTCATGAAGAAATTAGCTTTATGAAACATTTGTCAGGGGTTCAGTTTATTAAGGAACAAAGGGATCTATATTTCAGTAAATTGAAAAGTGATATAGCAAAAAAATAAATGTAGGCTGGAGAGGTGGCTCAGCAGTTAAACGCTTGCCTGTGAAGCCCAGGCTCAATTCTCCAGGACCCATGTAAGCCAGATGCCCAAGGGGGCGCATGCATCTGGAGTTCATTTGCAGTGGCTGGAGGCCCTGGTGCACCCATTCTCTCTCTCACTACCTGCCTATTTCTGTCTGTCTCTCTCTCTAAATAAATAAATAATGAATTAATGCAAGTAGATACTTGTTGATAGGCTCACCCACCCATTCATCCATCCATCCACCCATCCACCTAGCCTTTCTGACACTGCATAAAAGATTGTGTTATGTACCTTTGGAAGAGTTACTAAAGTGAGTCATGGGCACTACAGTGGGCTACCCATCAAATGATGGAGTTTGGTTAGTTTACCAGGAAGACTTTACATTTGTGTATCTTCTATGCCTGTGTCTGCGCTTGCTTAGGTGTTGGATCTCTTTGTCACATACATTTCTTCCTTAACAGTGGTCAAATTTGTCTGAAAAACTGCCAAGGGAATATAGCGTATTGCACAGTTATGTTGCTTACAGCTAAGTAGATTTAATTATAATGGAATATAGCATGTGATGATGCTTTAAGAAAGACACAGGTATTTTACTCTGTTAATACACTGAAGTCAAAAGAACTTGGATGAGGACATTGGCAAAGACATTAAGGAGATACCCTTTGTGACAAACTGAGCAGGTGAATGATTTTGAAATGTGTTTGGGGTAATGACATTAGGGTGAGGATCATTGACTGTAGATATGGCTAGAGGGATGAAAACATTCTCTAATATTTCCAAAAAGCACTAGGTTTCTCTTGTTCCTTGATAGAGCTATCCTGGGGTAACGGGTATAGGTGGTGTATCAACACACTGAGAGAACAAGTGATCCAGACAAGTGAAGCTGCATCCTTGTGGATTTTTATTGATTTTTGAGGGCAGGACCTGGGTTGTAATAGTTCAGGGGAGACAAGTATGTGGAGTGACATAGTAATAGCCTATAATTACTTTTAAGATTGCTACAGGGAGGATGTGGTGTTTGCTTACTTCCTGAATTTTTACAAGAAAGGGCAAGAGGCAACTAGACAACTTTGGAGTCAATCCTTGCAAAAAATTAAGTAACCATATTAGTTGTATTAAGTACTCAAAAACTCTGGGACTACACTGAGGTATTTATAGCCAGAAAATATTGAAGAGTCACACCCAGACAGGAATTTTAAGAAACCCATTAGAAAGAAGAATTTGACATTCTCTAGGAATGTTTAAGAGTGCACATGTGTCGTAGATGTAGTGTTATCATCATGTAATTTAGTCCTAAAAAATCAAATAGACTTTCTAAAATGTGCTAAAGTCTTGACATTGAGCCAGGACAATACTGTTCCTGGGAGATCTGGCAAATGAGATATTTGGATAATGTGGGATGCAGTTGCCAAGGCATTGAGATGTTTTCCTACTCTACAGCCTCCACTTTTTAAACTTGTCATCTTGATATACATACACTGGGGTAATTTTTAAAGAGTTTCTTATACAGAGGGTGTTATGCAGAAATTTGGGTGCCAATCGAATTACAATTTTATTTTGCTATTTAAAATGAGGAAAACATTAAAATACTAGAATCTGTTTAGATAGAGCATCCCGGCTGAGAATGGAAGTCTACTTCTTCCCTATGATGGGCAAAATTTTGGGAAGTGCTCCCCGGCTAGGAAGTAAACTTCTCAGTGGGCATTTCAGGAATTAAATCAGGGGCAATGTTCCCTTTATCCTCTAAGGTCACTGAACTGATGCTGTACAAATAATGGTGGCATTATTAATGATAGTCAAGTGCAGATAATCTATATGATATATTCGAATAATAGATACCGTATTTTTACCTCATTTCCTTAGTCAAATGCAAATTTTATACTTAGTTACCTCAGGCATTCACATGGTCAGTTTATAAACAATTTCTAGTAAATATGAATCTTAGGACAACTATTAGTTTTACATGCACTAGGCACTCTTTAAGTTTCTGAAGGGATAATTGAAAGAGAACTTGGATATGGGATAAATTATATAAGTGTATAAAAGATTCAGCAAGTATTTAAGGTACTTACAACCCACATGAAACATTAAACACATTAGCTGAGACTAGCTTGAACTATGGGACTTTTTTTTACTCTGTAGAGTTGTCTACTTTTTATATTTTATGAAATGAGATGAGAGTAATATAGTTCAGCTACAAAATGGACACTGTGAGGTAAGGGATGTTGTACTAACTACAAAAAAACTACTTCTCACATTGAAAAATCTTGTGGAAATTTCCTAACATCAAAGTAACAGCATTTTTAATATTTTAAAATTTTTATTTATTTATTTGATAGGGACAGAGAGAGAGAGAGAGAGAGAGAGAGGCAGATAGAGAGAATGGGTGCTCCAGGGCCTCCAGCCACTGCAAAACTAACTCCAGATGCATGTGTCACTTTGTGCATCTGGCTTACGTGGGTCCTGTGGAATCAAACCTCGAACTGAGTGGCTCTTCTGGTTGTTTTCTATGCTTGGTCTAAGTTCATTGTGACTATCAGGTCAGATGAACTTCATTAGCATTAGGGAACCTTTTGTACTAAAGCCCAAACAACTGCCATTCCTAAAATCATCTAGGCTTTCATTAAGTATTTTATTTATAGCAGAGTTGTGCTTTTAATTTTAAATGTATTTTAAGTGAAATCACTGGAATTAGAGCAGGTGCATTCAACCAATACTTCAACAGTGATCTCATCACTTCCTACATAAGGGGAGTCAGCCTTTGTGTAGCAAGTATAGGAGGTGTTTGGTTTTAACAAAAACTTCTAGAAAACGGAGCCTGAGGCAGAGTTCAAACCATTTTTTAAAATTGTAATATATTTTTATTAGTTATGTATATAGTATATATACAGCCATGATGGTACCATTGTTAGCCTTCTCCCTGTCCTCTCCCTGTGGGTAATGTGGGTCTTGCCTTATGGGGTAGCCATCAATTATGCAGGAGAGGCAATGACTCTGTGTATAATGACTCAACTCATGGCTCTAACAATCTTTCCGCCCCCTCTTCCACAAATTTCTCTGAGCCATGTTGGGTTCATTTTATAATAAAGTGACCCAAGGAGCCAGAGAATGAGAGGTGGGGGAAACATGAAGAGAGAGGGGGAGAGAACTGGAAGGGGAGGAAGAGAAACTGGATAAATCATAAAGCTATGTAATATTTGCCTTCAGGTGCATTTGATTTCTTGTTTTTATAGTACATCTCCATGCGTTTCCTGTACTTGTACATTGCAGTCAGGTTTGCATTGCTGGCAGAAATCACACAACCAAGAACAGCTTGTGGGGGGAAAATAACGGTTTATTTTGGCTTATAGATTCAAGGCGAAGGTCCATAATGGCAGTGGAAAACGATGGTATGAGCAGAGGGTGGACATCACATCCTCACCAACATCAGATGGACAGCAGCCACAAGAGCATGTGCCAAACACTGGCAAAGGGAAACTGGCTATAATACCCATAAGCCCACCCCCTACAATACACTGCCTTCAGGAGGTGTTAATTCCCAAATCTCCATCAGCTGGGAACCTAGCACTCAGCTTACCTAAGTTTATGGGGACACCTGAATCAGACCACTATATCTTATGTCTCCTAATATTTCATTAATAACAGTGAACTAAATGAGTTTATGCAAGATTTTATAGTGCAGATTTTAATGTTGAAAAGTATGTTTCCTATTCAGTTCTGACTTTTAATGATAGTTGCTATCCTAGCACTACTGTCTTCTAAAGTAATTCTCTTAAACATTTGTTTACTTTTTAATATGAAGATTATGTGTATTAGTCAATTTTTTCAGTTACTGTGACAAAATTATTGACCTAAACAACTTAAAGGAGGAGAGGTTGGTTTTGGCTCACAATTTCAGAGGATTGAAGTCCATTGTGTTAGGAAAGGCCTTGTGGAGCAGCTCCCTCTGTGGGTGTAGGAACAGGTGATGGGGCATCTTGTTCCTGTCTTGGCTAAGTGGGAGCAAGTCCTTCAAAGGCGCACCACTATTGATTTATTTCCACCAGCCAGCCCCATCTCCTAAAGGGTCTACAGCTTGCAAAACAGCACTACAAACTGTAGACCGAGTGTTCTAAACATGAGGCACTGGGCACATTTCATGTTCAAATGCTAACACTGTGGAATGGAAAATTCTTAATGGTACCCACAAAAGCGGTTGTATTTAACAATATTTCTTACCAAAGCTAGTTCCGGGTGTTAATACCTAATTATTATTAATATAATCAGATTATAGGGCTGGAGAAATGGCTTAGTGGTTAAATGCTTGCCTGTGAAGCCTAAGGACCCTGGTTTGAGGCTCAGTTCACTAGTGTCCATATAAGCCAGATGGACAAGGTGGCCCATGTATGTGGAGTTCATTTGCAGTGGCTGGAGGTCCTGGTGTGCCCATTCTCTCTTTCTGTCACTCTCAAATAAATAAATAATAAAAAAAAAAAATTATATATACGTGTGTGTATATATATATATATATATATATATATATATATTATATATAATCAGATTATAGACATACTGGTATTGTTCTTAGTAGTATATATTGCTTTTTTATTTTGAGAACTCTCTTTGAGATGAAGAAAATGTTCTGCTGATGTGTATGTGTTTTAAACTAGTCAATGGGTTTTCACCATTCTTTCTCATGTTCATGTCTTTTGCTCAAAATTGGCAATTCTCTATTCAAGGAATCAGTGCTGAAGAGTTAGTTGGTAATTTCATTGCAGCACTTTGATGAAATCATTTCCTGCACATGGAATAAATTAGTCAGCATGTAAAAATTCTAGCTTTAGTTTGGCCTGCCCTATGACAGAAATTTTTAGAAAACAACTGCCTGATTAGTTTCTAGAGATGTTCCTATTCATCCAAAACAACTCCAGATTTTGGGATATGGTAGCCTTTTCTGGCTTTATTGTTTGTTTGTTTGTTTGTTTGTTTATTTATTTATTTATTTATTTGTTTATTTATTTATTTTGTTGGAGTAGTATTCATTAACGAAGGGTGCTGAGGTCTCGGACCCACTGGGGTTGGTGTGCAAATACTGACTGTTTGGTCTTCTCAAAAACTGTGTGTCCTTGAGAATAATGCTTCTGCTTTGGCTTCAGTTTCATCATCCTACACTCAAGGATGGGAAAAGATAGCCCTCACCTATTAGGCTTACTTTGTCCTATGAAGGTTATTTATGTTGCAGTTTTGGGGATCAAACCCAGGGCCTGGTGAGTGCTATGTAAATACTCTACCACTGAGGCTTCACCCTCAGCCCCTGAAGACATGAAATCCCTGACATTTGTACTAAGCACTTTCTCTTGGAGAGTGTGGGACTCGGAAACTAGGCTCTGTTCCTTACAAATAACTTGAATTCTCGGTCCAGTTATTGTTGCAAACAGCAATATCTCTAGTCTTTTGCTCACATTATTTTGAGAAAATAAATTATCTTACATTTACTCATTAGTGTTATCTATATGACATGTTTGGAATATATATTTTATTGGATGTATGTGTATGTTGAGTGTGTATTTGCATGAGTGTGAGTGTGTGCATGCATGAGTGGGGGTGTGCATGCGTGCGTTTGGCTGGAGGACAACCTAGGATAGTATTCGCAGGAAATGTTGTCTGCCTCTTATTGGCCTGGAGCCCACCAATTAGGCTTGACCAGCTAGCAAGCTCAACAGGAGCTTCTTGTCTGTGCCTCCCCAGCACCGGGAATACAGCAATGTGTCACTATGCCTGATAGGTTTACATGAGTCATGAAACCTGAACTCCCATCCTCATACTTGCAAGGAAAAGACTTGACCAACCAAGCTATCTCCTCCTATTTTGCTCCGTTAATGTCTATCTATTCTTGTGTGATTTCCTTCCCCTTTACTTAACATTTTCTTAGCCATATCTGCACTCTTTGGAAGGTCAACAGACTGACAGGAAGTGAACTCTTCTTTTGCTCATTATGTCACATGTGGCCTTTGTGTCAGAGGGCATCTGCAGTGTGCTGTGTAGTTATGGCTGGGCTAGGTCCTGAGTGGAAACACCACCAGCTTTATAGTTCCCGGTCCTGGCTACCTTTCAGTGCAATGGGAATCAGGATTGAGCAGCCGTTGTTTACTGCCTGTTCAGTATTAGGCTTTTCCTGAGAATGCACTGCAGCCTGTAAGTCACATGTCCAGTAGAAGGATGTTAGATGTATCCATTACCAGGGCAGCACCTGCACTTAGTGCTTTTTACTGTGTTGCTGTTTCTTTTGTGCCATTTCACTGTGCACTCAGTAACTACTGTGGAGTTCCTCTTGGCTAAGTGCTTGTCACACTATCTGATATGAGGTTTTCAAGGAAAGTCTGGTAGGGTTCCTTTTCTTATAGGTATTACTTAATATAAATAAAAGGAAATACATGCCATGAGTTCATATTTTGAGCTTTTACAGAAAAATATTGAACAAGTTTACATATTTGGTATTGAAATCTTAAAAAATGGAAAAAAAAATTTTATACTCAATAAGAAATGTTTTTGGGTGATGGGGAGTAGAATGAATCATTCTTGTGTACATAATATAAACAAATATCTGAGGTCTGATATGTCATTACTTAAGCTCTATGCCACTATTTGAATTTTAATTTAAATGTATATTAAAATTAAATGCAACGTAAAATTATGCACTAGCCATACTTCAAGTGATGAGTGTCCACTTCAAGGAAATACCAGGGTGTTAGGGGACATTGCCCTCTTACAAAAGTACAGGGAGTTGTATTGCAAAGTGTGGGTCTAAATCATTCTATAACTGCATGGTTTAGGAAAAAAGTATTTAAGTATGCGGGTATTAATTGCTGGGCGTGGTGGCACACACCTGTAGTCCCAGCACTTGGGAGGCCGAGGTAGGAGGATTGCTGTAAGTTCGAGGCCATCCTGAGAATACAGAGTGAATTCCAGGTCAGCTTGTACTAGAGTGAGACCCTACCTCGAAAACAAAGAAAAACAAATATTGATAATTGGTGACACATTGAGATACCATAGTACCACGTGATTTACTACACACAAAACAAAGTAGCAACAAGATAGAGGTGTCATTGACTAAAAGGACAGATCAACACTTATACTTGCTTTGTAACAGAGAATTAAATAAATGCACAGCTGAATTCCATAAAACATCAAAGAAACAAAGGCCATAGTTGTTTTAATGTCATCCTAGGAGTCCTGCTTTTGCAAGATACATGATGCATTCTCAACTTTATTCCCAGTGGCTTGGAATGAGCTGCTGATGTGGAAGCTTGTGTGGCAGAATCAGTGAGTTCTACACACTACTGTAACTTCCACCTAGACTGGAGGCTGAGGAGACCTTACTATGACAACAAATTTGATCAATGAAGAAAGTACAAATGGACACCATGAATTTTATTGTATTATACACATTCTGGTGTCAAAAGTTATGGTATTATATGCTCTGTGAATTTACTTATTCATATTAAATTCTTTGTAAACTTTATTATTATTTGCAAGGGGGGGAGAGAGAGAGGAGAGACATAACAAGCATACCACAGCCTCTTGCCATTACAAATGAACTCCAGATGCATGCACCACTTTGTACATCTGGCTTTATGTGGGTACTAGTGATTCATTCCTGGGCTGTCAAACTTGCAAGCAAAGTGCCTTAACCACTAAGCTATCACTCCAGCGCTCATCTTAGCTGGTCTCATTCTAGTTCAGGCTGACCTGGAATTCACTATGTAGTCTCAGAGTAGCCTTGAACTCACAGAGATCCTCCTATCTCTGCCTCCTGAGTGCTGGGGTTAAAGGCGTGTGCCACCACACCGGGCTCATCTTAGCTTTTAAAAATATTTTCATGTTTTTTTTTTTTTTTTTTTTTTTTAACTTATTTGAGGGGGGGGACAGATGGCAGGGACAGAGAATGGGCACAGCAGGGCTCTCCAGCTCTTGCAAACCAACTTCAGATGCATGCGCCACCTTGTGCATCTAACTTACATGGGTCCTGGGAATTGAACCTGGGTCCTTTGGCTTTGCAGGCAAGTGTCTTAACTGCTAAGCTATTTCGCCAGCCCTTCTCTTAACTTTTTAGTTAACTTTTCATAAATGTACTTTCTGTTGTCCCCCTCACCCTTCCCACTTGCACTGAACCCATTCTTTTCAACCAGCCCGTCTTCTGTTTGATAACTATTTTTGTTGTTGTTGCCCTCTTTTATCATACATGATGGAAAGATGATGATAGCCTCTGTGAGGTTCATGCCTGGAAGACAGTGCTCCAGTCCACTCCTCACTATCCACTGGCTTTTAAATTCTTTCTGTCTCCTCTTGCCCAATGTTCCCTGAACCTTGGAGGGAATAATAAATATATCTCAGTGAGCAGTGAGCATTCAACAATCACTTGTAGTCATTAGTATGATGAGTTTTTTTGTCTCCCTAGTAGTAGTCAGTGATCTCTGCAAAAAAGAAGCTTGTCTGATCAATGCTGAAACACTCATCTGTGGTAGAGACATAAATATTTTGAGGGAATTTGTTGGGCACAACATAACTTTCTAGCCAAACAACAGTAAGAGGTTCCTCCTCAGGGTCCTTTGACCTTCCCAAGCCATAGCGTATTGACTAACTTATTTATAACAGGCATGAATTTTCAATTCTTTGGTTCACCCTTTAAGAGCCATGCCACACCATTGCTCTAGTGGTCTTATCTTGCCTGGCAAGTTGGTTGCATAGCTTCCAGGGTACACTAATGGTTAAGACTGTTGACAACTTTTCTCTCTGAGAAGACTGCATTGCATTTTCCAGCAATAACAGCTAGCCAGCAGGGAGGAGGCTTCCAGTTGAGTTCCAGCTTGACTTCACAATGTATTGCAACCAAAGAATATGGTGTCTTCAGTAATAGAATCTTACCATCTAGTTTTGGTGGGCAACCAAGAGCCTTGGAAGAGCCTGTATTGTTTTGAGAATCTCCAGGTTTCTCCCTGACCAACCACTCAAAGGAAGGTGTATAGCCTCTGGCTTCTGGACATAGCATCAGACACTCCCATTGAGAGGGCACAGGAAGTTAAGTTGACTGGAGCTCTAACAGGAAAGTCTGTACTCGGGAGCTATTAAGGATGATCTTACTTCTTATCTCCTGTCTAGTTCCCTAGTCCTGTTTTTCCTCAAGCAACCTGGACCTGGGAGGGGAGTCTTTTATTTAAACATTGTAGTATGTCAAGTTCAACACCCATGCCGCCCCCCATGTGGTGTTAGGGCTAACCTCTTCCTAAGATAGCCCCTAGCCTATCCAACCAGGTGTCCCCCTGGCTCACCTGAGCTGAAAGACAGGGTCCACCTCTATAAAATTATAAATATCTTTGCAAGGGATGGGCAAATTTCTCTGAACTGCCTGACCTCTTGGGAACTTCTGGCTGTTGGTGAGTTTTCCCTCGGCTGGACCTGGGCCCAGCTGGGCTGAGTTGAGGGGTGAGCCTCTAGCCCTTATTCTCCATATGGGCTCAGGCTCTTTAACCCCTCCAGAGTCCCACAAGGAAGGGGAGCACTTCTTTCCCTTGTCCCACAGTTTCTAGCCAAGTGGGTGCCTTTCCTTGGCTCTGTACTTCCCTCAATAAATATAATAATTTAATAATTACCCTTCCCAGTCTTCTTCTTGATTTAATTCTTTGATTAAAATTAGAACTGAACCTAGGGTTTGGTGTTCAAGGATTTTTCTGAACCCTGAGCTCTCATCATACCATTGTGTACTTCTGCTCATATTCATTTTTATTATATTTTTTAATTAGCTAGCAAATAAGGAGATTTCCTTATGGCTTTTTTTCTTTTCTTTCTTTCTTTCTTTTTTGAGGGGGGGGGAGAGGCAGAGACAGATAGAAAGAGAGAATAAGCACACCAGGGCCTCTAGCCACTGCAAACGAACTCCAGATGCATGTGCCCCTTGTGCATCTGGTTTACATGGGTCCTGGGGAATCAAACCGGGTTCCTTAGGCTTCACAGGCAAACACCTTAACTGCTAAGCCATTTCCCCAGCCTGGCATTTTTTTTTTTAATTTTTTTTTTTTGTTTTTCGAGGCGGGGTCTTGCTCTAGCCCAGGCTGAACTGGAATTCACTATGTACTTTCAGGGTGGCCTTAAACTCACAGCGATCCTTCTACCTCTGCCTCCCAAGTGCTGGGATTAAAGGCATAAGTCACCATGCCCAGCTACCCAGCCTGGCTTTTTTCTTTAGTTTTGTTCAATCCTCTTTTCCATTCCCCCTCCTGTCCCCTCTTAAACCTTTTCATCTCCAGTATTCAGCCCTTCTATTTACATATCTATTATCCCCTCTCCTGAGTCCTACCCCTTTTCCCCTGCCATCATAACTTCCTGACCCCTACTTTTACTTCAGTTTACAGGAATTTAACATCATTTGAACCTGGAATCCACATATGAGCCTGGGTTACCTCACTTAAAATATTTTCCAGATCCATCTGTTTTTTTTTTTTTTCAATGAATTTCATACTTTTACTTTCTATAAAGCTTTATTCAGTTTCTTTGTGTTTATGTTCCACATCTTCATTATCTATTCAGCATTTGCTGGGCATCTATACTAATTTTCTTTAGTGGCTGTTGTGAATAGAGTGGCAATAAACATGGGTAAGCAAGTAACTTCAAAGCTGGTGGACATATTAGCTATGAAAATATCACACAAGTATATTAACAAGAATTCCTTTGACTTTAGTAACTACTGGAAAAGTGAACAAGGCTGGTATGGAGTATAGCGGGATTTTGGTTACTTGAGATTGATGTAGGGAGGGTTTCCATGGGGATTACTGTTACCTTTCAAAAAGTGGGAGGTGGGGGCTGGAGGCACAACTCAGCAGTAAAGGCACTTGATTGCAGTGTCTAACAACCCAAGTTCAATTCCAAGTTCAAGTGGTGCATGCATTTAGAGTTTGTTTGCAGTGTCTAGAGGCCCTAGTGCACCCACATTCATATTTTCTCTCTTTTTCTGTCTCTCTGGGGGGAGGGCACATGCAAATAAATTAAAGAAAATGGAGCTGGCAAAAATATGGCAAAAATATATGGAACAGTTGTTGGAGGTTGTAGTTGGTTGTACTTAAGGAGACTGAGAGGATGGAATAAAGAGGGAATAATGTATAAAAGAGGTGGAGAGCTGGAGAGATGGCTTAGCAGTTAAGATACTTGCCAGCAAAGCCAAAGGATCCAGGTTCGATTCCCCAGTACCGACATAATTCCAGATGCACAAGTTGGTGTATGCTTTTGGAGTTTATCTACAGTGGCTAGAGGCTCTGGTGTGACAATTCTCAATCTCTCTCAAATAAATAAAAAAATACATGGAAAGGAAGAAAGGGGGTTGTGAAAAAAAAAGGCAAATCATATGAGTCATGGCATGGGAAGACTCAGAGATCACAATAGTAAATTGTTTGGAGAGAAATACAGAATAAATGTAAAGTCCAACTGAGCAAAATACAAACACAAGCAAAATCATGGTGGAATATATACTTAAGAGTAGAGATTTTTCAAAAAGACACTGACAGAGTTTTAAAAAAATACCTAAGTGGCCGGGCGTGGTGGCGCACGCCTTTAATCCCAGCACTCGGGAGGCAGAGGTAGGAGGATCGCAGAGAGTTCAAGGCCACCCTGAGACTACATAGTTAATTCCAGGTCAGCCTGGACCAGAATGAGACCCTACCTTGCAAAACCAAAAAAAAAAAAAAAAAAAAAAAAAAAAATACCTAAGTGACAGATGGTATCCCTAAAATACAAACCATTAAAAGGGGCAAAGTGGGGCTAGGGAAATGGCTGAGCCATTTAAAGTGCTTGCTTGCAAAGTCTCTTGGTTTGATTCCTCAGTACCGATGTAAAACCAGACGCACAGAGGGATACATGCATCTGAAGTTCATTTGCAGCGGCAAAAAGTTCTGGTCTCTCCCTTATCCCTCCCCCCACACCCCCTCTGGTTTTCCCTGCAGTTTTCCAGGTTCTGGCTGTTGCCGGAAGCCATGACCCTGAGCAAGGAGAAGTGCTTCCAGGTGACCAGCTGGAGCCATTGTGCACTGATTGCCATCAGCTCTCCTGTTTCTCTATTGACTATCTTACCTGGCTTAATAAGTTCTTTTACAGATTTCGTGTCTTGCTGAAAACAAAGCTTCTTGAATGTTATCTTGTTTCCATTTCACCCAGTTTTCTTTGAGAAGCTCCCATTCCATCATCTTAACCAGAACCTCTATTGATTCATCTTTTAAGGAATGTTTGTGAGTGCAGTTTAAACAAAAAATATCAGAAATATATTTCCCTCTTTGTGGGAGAGTCAGAAAGGAAACCTACTTGAATTTCAGTTCTAGAGTAATCATATTCTCATCCGTTGGCACCCGGAATCTGGAATTTAGTTTGTGACTCATGACTAGGTGGGGGTTAATCTGAAAAATTCCACAGTGAATAAGTTGGAAGCATTTGATATTATGTGCAGAGAGCTTACATGTCCTAGTTAAGGCTGTGTAAAATAAACTGGACCCTCCTAATGAAGTGGCCCCAAAGATTAGATTTAATCCTCTGGTTTGACTGCTTTTACAAGTCTTTTCAAGAGCCTAAGTGCCATAAAATAGTACTACAAAAGCATTCATTCCAAATAATGTGTGTGTCGGCTCATGTCAAGAGCTGTTAGCATAGAACAATGTGCCTAAAACCATAATATAATAAACAAACAGATAATCTAGTTTAGTTTGGTCTAAGTAATATAATGTCTCTATCAAACTATTTCCTGCACCTTTCACTTCTATTCAGAAGGAAAGAGTTCTGCGTGGGAATATGTGTATGGGCCCTCTTAATAAAAGGATGTGGCTACTGTGACTAGATGGCTTGTTTTTCTCTTCTGTGGAGCTCAAGTTGTTTATGGTGGGAATTTTCCATCTTGGCAGTTTGGTATTTCACTTGCTTTTTATTGTCAAGGGTGGGGATGTGTACACCTCAATTTCAGAAATAATGTTGTCGCTTCCTCCATAGCTCACGTTGGCTAGGTTGGGTAGTACTCACTTGTTTTCGTGCCTTTCTACCAGACCTTTCCACTCTTGTTAAATTGAGGTGAGGGATAAGCTCTTTCCATGAGCAAGCTTGGGGATTTGGGGCAGACAGGGGAGTGTTGACAAAGGTGCAATTCTAGGACATCCCTTGAGACTGCTGAGTGAGTACCTATTTGGCCTGGAGAGAATCATGGCTTTGTAGTAGGTAGGATATCACTTATTAAGAAAGCTGTGACTACTAAGAGCTTCATTTTCAATATCGCAGTGAAATGTGGACATATGGGTCCGTCATTGGTAGTTGTGCATTTCTAATGGCTTATTGTCTAATCTTGCTTAGAAAATTATTTTCATGTGTGGTGTTCAGTAAGCATCCTCTTCCAGTTAGGCTCCCTGCCCTGTCATGACATCTGGGAGTATTTTCTGACTATTCCCATTTTTGAAAAGTCTAAGACTTTGCTACTATTAATTGGCCTTTGCCCATAGTGTCATAGAGTCACAAACCATTGGTGTTGAAAGAGTCTTTAAAGACCATGAAGTGGTTACCTTGTATTTATACAGGTTTCGTTGTCATTGTAATAGTCAAATTAAGTAGTCTTGCCTCTAGAATACTTTCAGAAATTTGTCATGGTTGCATTCTCAAACCAGGTGATTCTATTTAGGTTTCATGGTTAAGACTAGGGATTTATTAATTCAGTTATAGTGTATTGATATGCCATTGTTGATATGTTTCTGTGAAATTTTGATAGTTTGCCAAATAAACTTAAATTTTTTCTGTCTGAATAATACTAGTACAGGGTCATACCTTTATATTTCTTGTCATTTATATTTAAGAACTAAATAAATTTAAAATGAGTTTGTCATCTCAAGTGTGTGATTGGTATAGCTTCACACTTTTAGGAAATCATAGCAACTTTTTTTTAGTGTAATAGATTTTATCAGCTTTTTTTTTTAAGGCATTGCTATGTAATGAATTACAAGTACCCTCAACTAACCCTTGCCATTCTGTTTATATAGTATATAACATGTAACTTCTTCCAGGCCTTAGCTATGGATCTGGACCATCCTGCATTGCCTCCTCGTCTTTCTGAAACATTTTTTTTAAATCCATAAAATGGTGTTAAGAAAAGCAGTCCCACAGGGATGGTATGTAACTAGCTTAGCAGAAAATCTAATTGAACCTTCCTTCCTGAAATTCCTCAACCTAATAGCTAACATGGATATTTCTTAAGTGTGGTAGCAAGATGATAACTATGTTAAAAAAAAAAAAAAAAGAACAAGGTGTGTAGGGCAAAACAGAATTATTTTAAGCAACGTGCTTAAATTTAGAAAAGTATGCTGAAATAGGAAGGATTTCTTAGAAAATGGTGTGAAGACCCACCAGTCTTCTATACTGTGAATACAAGTATATGGAGACTACACTTGCCTGAGCACTGATGAGGCACTGTTCTTAGCATCTTCCCAGCACTATGAGCAGCCTTCCCTCTCTTCCCTCCTCCATGGTATTTGTGACAGGCAGAATTTGTGGCCTGCAAAGGTACCCACATCCTACTAGCTACGCTTTGTGAAAATGGCACAGGGGAATTAGTGACTCAAATGTCGCTATGGTTGCTAAGCACCCAAAGATAGATTATCCTGGAGTGTATGGGGCCCAGTGTTCTCATAGGGGTCCTTCGGAGAGGAAGAAGGAGACAGAAGAGATGCTTGGAAGGGGATGATATGAGAGAAAACTCAATGCATCTTTGCTGGCTATAAAGACAAAGAAAGGGCCAAGAAATGTGGGTCTCTCTTAGTGGCTGGAAAATGCAAGCAAATGCATAGTCTGTAGAAAATCCAGAAAGTAATGCAGTCCTAGAGATACCATGACTTTAGTCCATTAATACACATGAAAGACTTGATTTATAAAACAATCACATAAGGGCTGGAGAGATGGCTTAGCAGTTAAGGCGCCTGCCTGCTAAGCCTAAGAACCTGGTTCCAATCTCCAGGTCCCATGTTTAGCCAGATGCAAAGTGACACAAGGGTGCAATGCCGCACTTGCCCACAAGGAGGTGCACACATCTGGATTTCTTTCACAGCAGCTGAGAGACTGCTGGCTGTCAATTCTCTGTCTCCCTTTCCCTCTCTCTCTGTCTGTCTCTGTGTCTCTCTCCAAAAAAAAAAAAAAAAAAATTAAAAAAAATCACATAAGAACATTGTGTTTTAAACAATGATGTGGGTGTTAATTTGTTGTAGGAAAAATAGAAAATTTCATTTATTTCAAAAATAGAAAAAATCATTCATGTTTCCCCACTGGTAAAATGAATTCCTCAAGCTATTCAATGTTGCCTCAAAACACTCAGCACAGTTCCATATGAAAAGAACAAAAGTCTCTCCCAATGTTGCATCCATGTGTGTGGACCGAATTCCCAGCAGTATTTTCCATATCTTCCTCTGGAAATTTTTCTTACTTCCTGGGAATACTGTATAACATGTATGAATCTTAATTTTCTCATGTGGCCAATAAGGTTTTGGACTAGATCAGATGCAGCAAGCTTCCTTGTAGGTCCAAATAGTTCAGATTTGGGCTTTGTGGGGGATTTTGGGTTTAGCTTAACTCCTCAGTTCTGCCATTGGAGTGCAAAAGTAGCCATAGATAATAAGAAATTAATGACCTTGCCATTTCTCAATAAACTTCATGAAAGCTGGAGGAAGGGTTGGGTTGGGCCATTAGGAAATTGTTTATTGACCCTGAGACTTTTGAACCTCTTTCTTCAGTTCTAATTTCCTTCTAATCTGATCAGTCTGTGACTTTACAAAGTTTCATAGTGTCCTTTAAGCCAAGGAAGTGTCAGTAGGGTTTGGAGGAGTATCTCAACTGACAGGATGGGTCTGTTTATAAGAAGCAGTGTAATACTGCAGACTCAGGTGCCAGGAAAGGAACTGCTACCATGTCCTTGGCAAAGGGACCTGGGACAAATGCTCTTAAGGACGAGACAGTGGGAAATCCTTGAATGCCAAGGGTGAGCTCACTGAACTTGAGACTGTGAGAATTACAATGACTGTTTGAAGAATACAAGGGTGCAATAAATCCACTGTGTTGTGGAATGAACGACCTTCTGAGGCAGCTGGCCAAGTCAAGGAGGGAATAAGCTCCTCACTCAGCTAAATTACGTCTTTGGGCAGGTGTATCAAGTCTGCTAAAATAGCTGGTGCCTGAAGTTCTGCCCAGAACATGCCACCAATCTTTGCTATTTGCTATTTGTCTTCCATGACAGGACTTCTGATCAGAGTGAAGAAAGTGAAGTGAATGAAATACAAGGAATGATGTTTATCTTGGAGAGATGCCCTAGAGATAAATCCTGTTTTTTTCTGGAGCATGTGCTATGTGTTGAACTCCCTCTACAATTTCAGAAGTCTTGATTCTTGCTTGATGAGCATCAATAGATTCTTGGAATTCTTTTGAACTTTTCTGTTAAGAACTTAGCCCTACACATCCTTCAACTTCATTCTTTAAAGACTAATTGACATGGTTGGATTCAACTTGTGTCATAAAGTATCTTTTTCTAGACACCCAGTAAACACCTCCTGATCTCTCCTTCATTTTAGCTTTGTGAGTACATCAGAAGCAGTGTTGTTGGCATAGGATGCCCTCTTCAGTGTGCATGTTACAATTCCTTGCTTGTGTCTTTTAAGTTTAAAAGTTTTGTCCATTAGGAAAAGACAGTGACCTGGAAATGCCAAGTCCCATGGAATGGCTCAATATCTTCCATTCAACACACCCATGCTTGCACTAGATGTGCGATGGAAAGGTAGCACTTAGGAGGATCATTTGTCTGGGATCAGCCAGAGATGTCTGAGTAGGGTTGCATCTGATATGGGCCAGCAAGAATAGTTTCAGCTCAGATATAAAGAAATGATGACAGGGAGTTTGTTGGAGATAGAAACATCTGAACAAATCCTTGGGTCTTGGAAACAAAGGGAAGCAACCTTGTATATTACTGAGTATGTACCTTAGAAAGAGTGGGTGTCTTTGAAAACACATTCAAGAAAGCGGCCACAGTCACATTTGCTACAAAACAAAAATGTAAACATATAGGAATACATCTAAACAAGGAAAAGAATCATCTCTACAATGACAAGTATAAAGGATGCACAAAATGGAAATATATCCCAGGTTTACAGATTAGAAGAATTAATGCCATGCCTATCAAAGTATGGATGGCATCATGCTTCCAAGAAAGTGAACACAGAAAATTAGAATTCATAGAACCACAGGAGATCCAGAATAGCTGAAATAATTCTGAGGAGTAACAAAAGTTGGAAGAATATATAATGCCTGGTTTTAAAATATATTGCTAAGTTATAGTAACTCAACAGTACCGTCATAAAAACCAACACATAGACCAATGAAATAGATGAGAATCCCAGAACTTACTTCATATACATATAGCTCATGGACCTGCAATAAAATCATGAAAGATATTCATTGTAAAAGAAGACTGTTCAATAAATTATGCTGGGGAAACTGTATACACACACACACACACACACACACACACACACACACACAGAATGACACTAGATCCCTTTATCTTGCATGAGTAAACCACGTTGAGCTTCTATAGTCTCAGCACATAGCTGGCAAGATGGGAGAGGTAGAAACAGGAGAACTTCTTGGAATTTCACTAGCACAGCCAAGATTGAGAGACCCTGATTCAAATGAGGTAGAAGGTACTAACCAACCCTGGAAGGTAGTTGTCTGTCTTACACGTGTACACCCCCCTCCAAATAAATGCATAATGAATAAATAAAAATTGGAATTATCGAATTAAAATGTTTTTATATAGAAAAGGGAATAATCAATGGAGTAAAAAGCCAACCAGAAGAGTGAGAGAAAATCTTTATAAATTGTCTGACAAGTAATAATGTCTAGAATATATAAGGAGGTCAAACAACTCAGCATAAAAAATATAAATGATCCATTTACAAATTGGAAAATTATTTGAAAAGTATTATTAAAAAGAAGATGTATAAGTGGCCAAAAATGTATGAAAAATTCAATAATACCAATTAGGGAAATTCATATCAAAACCATGATGAAATATCATCTTACCCATTTAAAATGATGTTGGAAAAAAAAATAACAAATGGTGGCCAAGATGAAAAGGAAGGGATCTATTATACATTGTTTCTGGCAGTGTAGATTTATGTCACCAGTATGGAAAACAATATGGCAATTCCTCAAAAACTAAGACTCCACAACCTCATTACTGTGTATATATTTTTTAAAAAGTTAATAAAATAGGGCTGGAGAGGTAGCTTAGCGGTTAAGGCGCCTGCCTGCTAAGCCTAAGAATGTTGGTTCCAATCTCCAGCGGTTCCAATCTCCAGGTCCCACATTTAGCCAGATGCCAAGTGACGCAAGGGCGCAATGCCGCACTTGCCCACAAGGGGTCGCACACATCTGGATTTCGTTCACAGCAGCTGAGAGACTGCTGATGTGCCCATCTCTATCTGTCTCCCTCTCCCTCTCTCTCTGTCTCTGTGTGTCTCTCTCCAAAAAAATAAAATTTAAAAAATTTTTTTAAAAGTTAATAAAATAATTATATCAAGGAGATGCCTATTCTCCTATGTTATTTGCAGCATAGTACAATTGTCAAGCTAATAATCAACCAAAGGATCCATCCATGGTTGAATGGGGGATGAAAATGTAGTGTCTATACAGACTGCCATATCACTGACTAGAAGAGGAATAAAATCCTGTCATTTGCAGCAACACCATTGTAATTTGTCATGTTGAATTAAATAACAAAGGCATGGGAAGGCATGTTCTTACATACATGTTGCAACTAAAAAAATGTTCTTGTAGAAGAACTGTGGAATGGGAATCTGTACCAAATGGGAAGGACGGGTCGGTGGGGGGAAGGATGAACAGAAATCATATAAGGCTCAACCAAACACAGCTAATAGGAAAAACTCGTGGTAGTGCTCTCTAGCTTAATAGGCTGTTAAAAGTGTACAGCTATCTGTGATAATTTCAAGATAACTAGCTGCATCTGAAGGTCCTCAGCACAAAGAAAGGATGTGTCCATAAGGTGATGTAACTGCTACTTTGACTTGATCATTATGCATAGAATATACTTACATATCGTATTATCATGAAGGCCCTGTAACTAATTAATAGTAACATAAAAAAGTTTGAAAAGGTGAACAGTTTGCAATTTAGGACCTAAAGGGGTTACTGTTTGCATCACAGAAAATGTTTATTGATCCACATATTCTAGAGGGGTGTATGTCACCAATTTGAGCCTCTTCCAGATAAAGGATTCCTTTCATCCAGAATGAGATTCTTCAAGTCCACAATTCTGTGGATTGCCGTGGAACAGACTGACCACAGATGCATTTATTTCTGCACTGTCCTATTCCCTCCATTGGTTCATGTGTCTGTCCTTTTGCCAGTACCACGTTGTTTTGATTACTGTAGTTTTGTGAAATGTTGTGAAATGAGGAAATAGAGTCCTCCAATTTGGTCTTTTTTTTTTTTTCCCTCTAAGACTGTTTTAGCTTTGCTTGAGGGGTGGAGTGTCAATGGAAGTTTTCAATTTGGCAGCAGTGTAGATGGTGCTTTGCAAAGTAGTAGGTAAAAAAGAATGGGGAACATTTAGAGTTAGACAATTTCATTGGTCTAATGTGTGGGGTAACAATGTATTTTGGCAGTAGAAATGAGTTGGAAAAAATTGGTCTCATTTAATGTGCTTTACTTATATTCAGAGCAGATGCTGGGACAAAAAGCAAAAGGGTTTTCAGTCCTATTGATGGAGGGGAATTGTAACAAAATAAATAGGAAAATAGAGTGCACTCAAGAAGGCCATCAGGTAGGTCTGTGGGCTAGCATATTTAGATTCAGTGCTGAGGGCTGGGCTGTAGATTCAGTTGGTGCTGCTTAGCACAGCCCATTAGTGGGATGTAGAACAGAATCAGTGAGTTCCATACTAACTCCAGGTCTTATGTTGCTTGCAAATGGTATATTCATTTAGAATTGCTTTTAAAATGAAATGGATTTCTGGTAACCATGGTGGCCAAAGCCAAATAGAGTGACGTAGTTAAGGACAGTGGTAAAAATTGAGATCTAAACTAAGTTCAGGAAGCTTTTGTACCTTGCCTTGGCAGAGAGTACACAGAGGGCAAGGTGGCTGTTGACATGTATTTTATTCTGAAGTGACTATTATTACCAGGGTTTGAAATCCTTAGCCTTCATCTCTTGGAGCCTAATGTTCCTGTTCTCCAGCTGAGAGAGACTAATTCACCATCTTATGCTGTAAACACTCACTCATTTTAACTGATTACACCTCCAGTGATTCTCAAATCACTAAAATTACTAATTGCTATTCCTTACACATCAAAGAGTGAATCCTGAATAATTAACCCCAAATAAAATTAGATGAATTGGCCCTTTTAATTAGAGTCCCTGCTGCTGTTTGTTCTGAGCTTCCTTTCCTTACTGTTAAGAGACTTTTAGAATGATTAAAACTGTTTAAGACTTAAACAGCCAGTGACCTTTTAATACAATATAAATCCATGAAAGCAATATTTCAGCTAGCAGGTGGTGAAGTAAATTTTTAGAGCAAGTACCTGTCAGCTCCAGTATTCCTGTGGGGGGAAAATACATGCCAAAAAACAACCGCCTTGAAATGAAGTGAGTGTCTCTATTTGATTATTTTTAAAGCATTTATGCATTTGCTAAGCTTCAGACTTGATGAAATAAATGGCAGAGTTGAAGGAGAGTGAGTAATGGTTGGCATCATTTTATATAAATAGTAACAAGAATTTCTCAGTGAGGAGAATTTGAAGTGCATAAAAGCTGAACACTGGAGAAAGTACAGAAGGTCCCCTAGCTTCATGTAGCCATTCTTGTGCACAGGCCCCAGCACTGGGAAAATGGAAGTTGGTAGAATATTTTTTGCTTCAGATTATAGAGTTTGATGATTGGCCTATTCAGGCTGCATCTTGTTGAAGATCTTCTCCATATTCCTGCTCTAAATAAATAAATAAGTGATTTAAAAAAGAACTTTTCATTCTTCTGAAGTTGTATGGATAGGGCAGGTTCCTGCTAACTCCTAAGGGGTCTTCGTTTAAAACTCTACCATGTACATGGTACATCAGACTTCAATTATGAACTAAATTTTGGGTTACAGGTGGCGTCTTGGTGAATAATATCCTACAATGTTTGGCTACCTAACAAACTTGTGGAAATTTTTCTTTGTATATTAAAATAAAAACAAAATTGGACTAGTTGAAAGACATCTTTTTCTATAAACTATAAAACTGAATTTTGAGTCTTTACTCCGAAAGATATCAGCTTTTAGAAAAAATGGAAAATACAGTATAAACGACTCATTTAGATTTTATGTAATTGCCCCAAATACAGAAACCTTGTATAATGAAGGATATTAACCAAAATCAAGTAAGTCACAAACATAATTCAATTACTAATATATGGACCATATTCAGATTTCATTAGTTGCTCTGTTAATCTTTTCTGGTGTATGACTTAATCACATTTCCTGTAGGTATATTTCCCTAAATATCTATAATTTCAGCCTTTATTGTCTATGGTGGTCAGAATCTGCCAGGATTTTGGTTTAAGAATTATAGAGTGGAGCCTTCTAACTTATATGGTCTCAATGTCTAGAAAGTTCCTGTGTCACTCCTTGGTTAGAAGTTTGAGTACTTCAACCTCTGAAGCACTAATATTGTGAGATTGTATCCATACATTTCCCCTTCCCTTCTTTCATTTGTGTACTCCATCTCCATCATTAGCTCTAGTTTATGGAATGAGAACTTACTCCCAAAGTGCCTAAAGGCTTTGGAGAACTTTCTGGATGTGTTATTCATTAGAGATAACCTTAAAATTATTCTGAGATCTTTAAATACCGAAGAAAAATCAAGTACAGAGGAGATGGCTACAATGTTTACAGGACTGGAGTACCCTCACTGTCAGGTTACACTTTAGGGTGAGGACTCCATCACCATTCTTTGAACACATAATATCTTTCAAATGATTAGTGAACAAATAAAGACTTCACAACAGTGACAGCAAACAAACAAAAAAAGATGGCTTCTTTACAACTGACATTTTTACCTGCCTATCTGTGAGCACCTATGATCCATCATTATGCTAATGCCAGTAGGAGTATTGCTGTACCTCATGTCTGTAACTGGCAAGAAGTAAATTTGAATCTAGAAAAACACATGTGGACACACACACACACACACACACACACACACACACACACACAGAGTATATTACCAATTTACCAATCTCTACATAGAGTATATAGAACATACAAGAATTGCTCGGTAAATAGTAATACAATTATAAGTTATTAGTCAATCAGGAAGCTTCAACAGTCTCATGGAATGATTGGATGAATCAATAGGTGCAGGATTTATGATCTGAAATATCTAATCGGGAATTAAAAATACATTGTTTTTATAGATGAGGTTTGTTCACTTTATGGCAAAATATACTGTGGATAAGAGGAATTGTCACCTATTGACTGTGCTTTTATTGAGAAATCACACTCCCCTAAGCTCTATGGCTATCTTTGGAGAGAAGGTAGGTTTCTGTTCTTGATGGCCACACCATCAAGTAGGGATATTTTTGGAAGATTCTGTCAGCACAGTGGCATTTATTTGCCAGCCTCCTTTTTGAGTGGTTACCAAATAAATTAAGATCTATTTTGTTTATTTTCTGGGGTGTTGACTCATTCTTTGAGTGCAACCTGATTGTACAAATTTTGTTTCTTCTTCAAGCAGAGAATTTTGCTTTTTAGTGTTGGGGCTGAAGATATCTTAATCGAATATTGATGGATCCATCAAGTTCATCACATTGCCCTATTTATTTTTAGTGCCCACATTTGAAAGTGAAAATATATGATGTGGTTTTTTGTTGTCATCGTTGTTGTTGGGATAGCAATTACAGGTTTTTTTTTTTTTTTTTTTTTTTGGTAAGACATTGCACTTGTGAATTTAAAAATGCTACTTTGTTCTAGTCCCTTTTCAGAGGCAGAGTCTCCTTTCTTTGTATTGTGGAACATTCCTTCTATGCTCTCAACAGAGAAAACACATCTGCTCTTTCAACAAACGAAAGGCACTGTGTGATAGGGACATATAATGTGCTTAGATGTAACGAACTCTAGTGGTTCACTTTTGTGCAGAGTGTTTATCTGTAATTCAGCAAGAGAACTGTTGAGCTCTATGAAGTCTCAGAAGTTTGATATTTGCTAAATATGGAGTGAAACTGTCCAATTTAAAATCAGAGAGACATCATCCACTTAAAAGATAATAAGTCTTACGGCTTTTAAATTGAGAATCTCCAACAGCATTTCAAGCAAAGTTATTTAGAAAGATGACAGCACATTAAATTTTAGCTTGGGTAAATATAGTATTACATTAAAATTAAACAGTAGGTTGAGTAGATTGTGCAATTCATTTCAAAGTACCTTCTGATTCTGAAAAAAAATGCATGACTACATATTTATTGTATAGAAATTAAGTCAAATGGAGAGGCACTACAAAGCAATCTTTAGTATTCCATAAGCTATAGACAGCGTATATTAACATATAGGATGGTAGAACAGTTGGACCATAGCACAAGCTCTGTTCAGTTTGTCTTCTCTTCACTTGTCGATAGTTTTTCATGTTCTGCTCCCAGATACTCCATGACTCAGTCCTTTGCTAGACTGAAGCCTTTGCCCAAAGACCACCTTGAGGAGGCATCTCTCAACTCGTCTTTGAACGTACCACATCCTTCCACCATCCTAACAGTTCTAGTCCTCTTACTTGATGCATATTTCTTTAGCAGGCACATTTCCACCTGGTATTGCATATGGTTTTATTTATTTCTTATTCATATTTCTGTACCTACTATGGTGTAGGTTCTATGGGGCAAGGATTTCCACTTGCTTGATTCTTTCATTTGTTTGTACCTTTACACCTCAGGGTCTACAATCATGCCTCATACTTTATAGGGGACATAATGAATAAATAGATGTCAAATACCAACGAAACCCATCATTTTGATGCCTATATTGCTTAACATTGTGCAGCTGAGTACAGTGCATTTTTAATCAATAAATATTGATGAACCAAATGTAAGTATGGCTACTATGGTTGTATCATGATGAAAATCCCATATTAGGCTTTTCTAATACATTTTTGTAGGATGGTTTCTTTTAATATTCTCTCTCTCTCTCTCTCTCTCTCTCTGTGTGTGTGTGTGTGTGTGTGTGTGTGTGTTTATGTATACAGGTGCATTGTGCCATGACACACATGTGGATGATACTGTTGCATGTCAGTCTTCACCTTCCGCCTTCTTCAAGGCAGGGCCTCATATCCTTCACAAATACTTTTGCCAGGCTAGTTAGCCCGAGAATTTCTCATGGAGTCTCCTGTCTTTGCCCATCTCCTCATTGGTAGAAATCGCAGGGATTACAAAGGCCTACCACCATGTTTAGTTGTTGATGTGGGTGCTGAAGTTCTGAAATCAGGTGCTTTGGTTAGTGTGGCAAGTGCATTATACACTGACCCATCTGCCTCGCCCTGGACAATTTATTAAAATTAACATTGCTGAATTAAATATAAGCATGTTTGAGGATTTTATAGCTTTGGTCAAATTTTCTGTTAGTATTTCTAGTTCTATTAGGAACAAACAGGAGCCCAGGGCAGGGTTTCCTATATCAGTATCAAAACCATACTCAATCACATGTTTAACTTCATTTATTTAATTGACACACAATTTTAGAAACTATAATAATACGTTCATATATGCATTCATATATGCATTTGTTTGTGTAAGGTCAAACAGGATAATTAATATTAATAATTAATATTAATAATTAATATTAATAATTAATATTAATTTCAAAATGTTTTGGGCTTTGTGTCAGGTATTAACATCATCTGTTATAAAATTAAGTACTTTTGGAAGCAGAAATTTGCTTCTTAAGTAAAAAATGAACATGGATGGAAGGTTACTTTTGTAGTGTTTGGTCATGAGTATATAGTTAAAGCCCAAATAAAAGGATACATAGCATGACAATTTGGGCAGTTTTAGGCAGAGTCACATATTTTCCTATGTATAGATCAGGTTGTATCATTTGAGGGAGGAATTATTATTTCTACTACAGTGAAGACCTTGAGGTCCTGCAACTGGGAATAGCCATGCCTTGCTTTGACAGTGAGCAGTTTTCCCAGTTAGCTTTCAGGGGACTTGCACATTCTGAGAATGGGGACAAATGAATGCAGGCAGGGCTTTGCTAGTCACTGCCTGGATGATTGCCCTGCCTCCTTGTGCACGGAGATGGTGCATGAGCTTAGGAACTGGCAGGCTTTTTATCATCTCCTAAGGACCCTTACCTTAGGAGTCAGTGTTGTAAGCTGCCATCCCTTGAAGGAGCTGGCTTGACACTCTGCTTTTCACCTTTGGAGACAAGAAGACAATGTTCTAGGCAACTTCTAGCCACTCTGATCCAAAAGCCAGATGCTAAATAACTAGGACAAAGAACTGTGGAGATCATCTGGACACTTCTTTTTAAAACTGAGATCCACTGGCCCATGGGACACATTTGAAATCCCAAACGACTTGGGAGGTTGAGGTAGGAGGATCCAGTTCAAAACCACATAGTAAGATCATGTCAGCCTTGGAGGTAGGCAGGGACTCTGTTCCTCCCACAATGCTGGAGACCAAACTGGAGACACAATTCTAAGGGTTTCTCTAGGGCAAAGGACAGGATGCTGAGTTCTTACCCCTCCCCTTCCCAACCATACCAGGAAGAAAAAGTATAAATGAATCAAACAATGACAAGCTAAAATTTATATGATGACCAATATGTTTCTCTTCCATTTACCCATCTCATGTGCAAAATAAGGCTGTTTTTCCTTTTTAATTTTTTATTAGATATTGACATATTTAGTATGTAAACAACACATGTTGGTACCATCTTTCCCCTCCTCCTTCCCTCTTTTCTGAAGAGGCCTTCCTTGTTGGTGATGCAGGTGAACCCCTTGAGGATTCTAGGTGATGCATTATGGGTGGGGGCAGGGAGAGGAATGTCTCTAGGCAAAATAAGGCTTTTTATAGGAAACTTGCCACAATTATTTTCTTAAGCATTCATTCAAGTTCCTCCATTATAACAGGTATATCTGCATAGATAATATTATATATTGCTGTGCATGATGCATGTCTATACAATGGCTAGCTCCAAGCCAGAATTCTTATAACTCTCAGGCTGATTTAAGAAAGTTACTAGTTTTTCATTCTAACTACCTCACTTGTTTTATTCTTAGCCCTCAAAAATTCATCTTTTTTACCCTCTGTCATGTTTGTACATTTTTTCCTAAATATTGATCCACTCTTAAATATCACTGTATTTTATTTATTTTAATTTTGTATATAATTTTAAAATATGTCACTAAAGAATGCAATGAAAAGCTTTTCATGGTGAACGTTGAAGAACCAAAAATTTGAATTAATGACTATCTAAATAGAGCAGGTAATTACTATGAAGTTATCCCCAGGGCTTTTAAAAACCTACCCGTTTTGCTTAGAATCATGATTTCTGCTGATTTGAAGAAATTTTGTAACAAAAAAATTTCAGTGTTTTTCTTTTCATACTCCCAGCATTATTGTCAGCCAGTGATTGCCTGTATAAAGATCTACTAGAGGAAGGGCTGGAGGGATAACTTAGTGGTTAAGATGTTTGCCTGCAAAGCCAAGGGACCCAGGTTCAATTCCCCAGGACCCATGTTAGCCAGATGACATGGGGGCACACGTGTCTGGATTTCGGTTGCACGCCCATTTTCTCTCTCCCTGTCTCCCTCATCCCTTCCCAAGTCAAACAAATAAATAAATAAATAAATAAATAAATAAATAAATAAATAAAATACTTTTTTTTTTAAAGATGTGTTAGAGGAAGAGGGGACTCATTATATAAAGATCTACCAGAGGAAGAGAGTAAATAAGATGACTTAGAATAAACAATTATACTTTTATTTACTTCCACAACTAAGTTTCTGTGAAATTTTGTACCATTCATGTTGGATGCATTATTTTCTTATTCTCCTTTATATGAATTCCCAAGATTTTATCCAGGTCTGACAATTATATATGACACACACACAGTGTGGTAAGTGATATGAAGGTTCTAGGTGGCTTTTCCGTGGGGGTGAAGAAGACACAGATCTAGGTGGAACATTTGAATATGGAATCCAGCAGTGAATTATAGTTCACTAGTCATGCCTTCAGCAGCCCAGATCTTTGTCTTATCACGTAAGATTTTTTGTGTGCATTTTTCTCATTCATGAAGATCCTTCAGGGCACAAAAGGATTGGGTGACATTTCTTTTTTCTTAATATCTACTAAATATTTTCTCTCTCAGTGTGTGGCCAACTGAGAGTTTCCCAGTCCTGGGTGCACATTTGAATCCCCTGTGTTTAAAGGTGCTTGGCTCCTCCTCCCTGCTCCTTCCACCCAATCCTGGGATTCTGATTTAGTTGATATGAGGTAGTATGATATGTATGGATGGATATCAGGAGTTTTACAGAAGCTTCTTGGTGATTCTAATATGTAGTTGATGAGGGGTGGAGTTAATGAGAACTTTTGAATTACAAATCTAAAGTGGATGAAAATGAGGTGTTTCAGAGTTGTGGTAATGCCATGGGTTTTGATATGATCTTTTGCATAATGCAAAGTGGGTCTAAATGGTTGACTCCAGAGCCAATCCTATCAGAATCACCTGGGCCCCTTTACAAACTTACAAAATCAGTGTCTATGGGAGTGCCACCCAGCAGACTGCATTTTTAACAGGACCTCTAAGAGATCCTGAAGAACTCTCAAGTTTGAGAACCATTGTTCCTAGAGGGTTATTATAAGATTGTGAGATGTAGTATATAAAAATCTTAGCACAGTGGGACCTAGTGAGATCCTTGAGACCTCATGTTCAATTACTTGGTAGCCTGAGTTTGGCAGGATGTATGAATCAGGCTCTGTAGAGGAACAGAAGTGATGGAATAAGTTTATATTATAAAGGAGTTTGGTACTTTGGCTTATACAGTACATGCTAGGCAGTCCAACCCTGCCTGTTTACAGGCTGAAGAATCTTAAGAACCCAGTAGCTGCTCAGACCATGAGGCTGGATGCTTCAGCATTTCCAATCTGGAGCTGAGGACCTGTAAAGTTCCTGGAGAGCTGCTGGCCTTCAGTCCATACTGGGAAGCTAAAGAAGCCTGGTTCAGATGTCAGTGAGGATGACTGCCACAGGGTGGATACACTCACCAGTGAGTAACAAAGGCAAGTGGGACATAGAGCTGCTTCTTCCAGGAACCTCCTCCTGAAGCTTTTATTTATAGGCTGCCTCTAGAACATGTTCTTTTAAACCAGCCCAAGAGGTATGTGTCTTACCTGATCCTGTTCGGATCCAACTGTCTGTAGAAATTAATAGTCACATATGGAGTTAAACTACTCTTCTGATATATTATTGTTTTTTTCCTAAAGACCATGGAGGCCAGATGAATTATCTAACCATCTGTCAAAACACCCATCCTTCCACTTGACTTCTCCTTCCATTCTTAGACGTTCCCCCCCTAAGGATCTAAATTTTGACATTTTGATGGTATCCAAAAGCAACATGTTTAATGATGAAAACCACCGCCCTTCAATTAAGGGTTGACTGGCCGGACTGCAAGCAGAAGCTACTCACACTTAGAGGAGAATGCTTCTAAACAAAGCATCAAGACATTATTTATAAAAGAAGATATATGCATATATATGTGTGTGTGTGTATATATGTGTATATATACCTATGTATATATATATATGTGTGTGTGTATATATGTATATATGTGTGTGTGTATATGTGTGTGTATATATGTATATATATATGTGTGTGTATATATATATGTGTGTGTGTATATATATGTGTGTGTATATATATGTGTATATATGTGTGTATACATGTGTATATATATGTATGTGTGTATATATGTGTATATATATGTGTGTGTAGATATATGTATGTATATATGTGTGTGTATATATGTGTGTGTATATGTGTATATATGTGTGTGTATATGTGTATATATGTGTGTGTGTATGTGTGTGTGTATATGTGTGTGTGTATATATATGTGTGTGTGCATATATGTGTGTGTGTGTGTATGTATATATATATATATATATATATATGTGTGTGTGTGTGTGTGTGTGTATGTGTGTGTGTATGTTATTAAAAAGTTTCTGTTTCCTAATAAAATATGTTGTAAATCTATTTTAAAATATTCTCACTTGTGGCCATATGTTGAAAAATATTAATTGAGGAGATCAAGGCAGAGTGACAGAGATGGGGGGAGAGTGGGGTGGGGAAGGGGGATAGGTGTGCCAGGGGCTCTAGCCACTGCAAATGAATGACAGATACAGGTACCACCTTTCATCTAGGCTTTACATGGGTATTGGGGAGTCTAACACAGGTTGTTTGGCTATTCTGGCAAGAGAATAAATGCACTTTTTCAACAGATGTTCTTGTATGCCAGAGATTTTTTTATTTAATATTTTATTTTTTATGAGAGAGTGAGAGAAAATTGGCACAACAGAACCTCTAGCCACTACAATTGAATTCCAGATTCATGTTCCATCTTATGCACATGTACCATCTTGTGTGTCTGGCTTACATGGGTTCTGGACAGTCAAACCTGGGTCCATAAGCTTTGTAGCAAGCACCTTCACCACTAAGCCATCTCTCTAGCCTTTATTGTATTTGAGAGAGAGAGAGAGAGAGAGAGAGAGAGAGAGAGAGGCAGATAGAGGAAGAATGGGTATGCCAGGGCCTCTAGCTACTGCAAATGAACTCAAAACATGTATGTCACCTTGTGCATCTGGCTTACGTGGGTCCTGGGGAATCAAACCTCGGTCTTTTGGCTTTGTAGGCAAGCACCTTAACTGCTAAGCCATCTCTTCATCCCTGAGATTGTCTTTTTTAAAAAAATTTAATATCCTGAACCTCCTTTTCTGCCTAAATTGTACATTGGTAAATAAGATGCTTTTTATTTTAATTTCTCTTCATTGTTTCTGCATATGATTTTAGATTAAAATTTAGTAGATCTTATTGTAGCCTTTGTTGCTCAGAATGCATAATCAAAGTTGGACTCTGGTGGGTATTTATCACTATTTGATGGTTATCTTTCTAATTTTTATCATTCACTGGTATTACATTACATTCCTATGCTAGGTTTTATTCAGTATGTCCTGAGTGTTTACTAATATGCATACATTCCCCTGATTTGATGTCTATACTGGACTTGCTGCCCAAAACAAAACGTTTAAAACAATTCTTGTACAGCCTCTCTTGTTTCTACATACAAATGCAAAGTATATTTTTTGCCAGTTTCAAGAAGTTTTCATTTGTAAATTTTACTTTGTATTACCTTAATTTTGTACAAATGTTTTCTTCCTCTGCTTGACAAAAATTATATTAATGCTATTTTGGTTTCCCTACCTCTCCCTCTACTTTTCCCTAGCCCATTCTCTACTCTTGTGTAACACTCCTGGTTCCATCTGACTAACTTATATGCCACCTTTAAATATCAAACCTGTTCTTCTTTCCTATAAAAGTTAAGGCTATTAAAGTGAGAGTAGCTAAGGCAGGGAAAATTCCTCCACTAGTCTAACAATTATGAGCTAAAGCCAGTTATAGTGTAGTACAGTACCAGCAAGGGTATGATTTTTAAAAGTACTATAAAGTTTCATGCTGGTTAATTTCAAATGTGCATTTCTTTCCTCCAGGTGATTTTCTGCCACCCCCACCTCCACCTCTAGATGACCCTGGTGCCCTTCCACCTGGCTCTGGACACTTCCTTCCTCCACCACCTATGGATGAAAGTGGTTTCAAAGTGCAGGTAATAGCTATAGTAGAACTGGAATTAATAAGCCATGGTTGATTTTTCTTACATTTAGTCATCTTCAGTTTGATTTTATATTCTGTTATATTTTGTTGGAGGTGAGACTTGAAATACCGTTTAATGCATACCACTTTAAAATTCACTTAATTTGTTTCTTCTGGATTATTGTGGGATCTATTTTGTTGAATTTTATAATTTTTACCTCTAAAGAATGTTTGACTGGATGACAGAAAACATATCTGAAAAGTAGTTGAGAAATGTATTCTAGTTAAGTGATCTTGAGAAAATCACACTAAGTCCCACCTTCTCCCAATTATAAAAGAATGTAAGGGGCTGAAGTGATGGCTTGGTGAGTAAAGATGTTGCTCGCAAAACCTGGCAGCCTGTGTTCAATCTCCCAGTACCCTTATAGGACCAGGTGTTTATACAATGCCATATGCATCTGGATTTCCTTTGCAATGGTAGGAGGCCCTGACATACCATTCTCTCTCTTTCTCTCTTTCCCTCTCCACCTCTCCCACTCTCCCCACTCTTTCCTTCCAAATAAACAAATAAAAATATTTTAAAAGAATGTAAATATACCTTAATTCTTACAGTTAAATAACATACAGGTAGATGTTCTTGAAATCTGTAAGTTGGGGTAGTTGTAGAGACATTATGAATCTAATGTGGATACTTTATAAATCTAATAATATCAACAATAAAGAGGTTATAGTAGGCACTATGTGAAATGGTAGCAATAGAAATGTTATCTAGATTAGATAACTAGTTATCTAACCCATGCAAGTAGGAATCCTTTATATTTATTTGTGTCTGCACAATATTACATCATCAAGATTGTATAGTTTTCATTTTAGCTATCTTTTCCATCCTTTTAAAATGTATTCCCAAGTATTTTTTGTTATTGCAGCTATTATTAAATATGTCTTCTTTTTAATTTCTGTCTCAGATACTTAGCTTTGGCATATAGAACCTCATGGTTTTCATATGTTGCTTTTGTGTCTTGTAACTTTTCTGAATTTATTTATTCAATAGTGTTTTTGTAGCATCTGTAGGGATTTCTATATGTGCATCATATTGTTTGAAAACAGGGGAAATTTGACTTCTTGTTTCCAAATTAGACTTCTTTTAATTCTTTGTCATGTCTAATTACTCTGGCTGGGACTTTCAGTACTGTGTTGAATAGAAGTAGTGAAAGCTTGTATCCTTGTCTAGCTCATGAGGCTTTCATAACATTACAAAAAGCCTCTTTCTGTGTGGACTTTGTTCAGATCAATGTACTCAAGCCATGGCTCTGTTTTTGAAGAGGAAGGAAATAAACAAAAAGCCTGTTGCCATGCTGGCTTATGTTCTCTGTAAAACAGAAGGGAGGAAGATAAAAAATAAAGTAGTGTTTGCCAAATGGAAAAGGACAAATCTGGTAGGAAGAGTGTGTTATTTATGAGGATCTTCATGTGAAATATTCTTGGTGAGTTAGAAGCATGGTCCTGTCATTTCCCCGAATAGTAGTGACTTAGAAGAAATAGTCATTTGACTGTTCTCGGGCCATGCTTATACCACCTTTATATATTAGCTATAAGGTAGCCTGGAGTAGAGAAAGTTTTGCACTTGTTTCCCCTCTCAGCTTTGATGAAACTTTACATTGCCAAGTCCAAATTATAGCTAGTAGATGTGTGTTTTTATGTAGAAGTTTGTTTATGCTTCCAGCCAGATTTTCAGATTAGAGCCAGAGGAATGTCTGCTAAACGTGACAAGATATTCAGGGCTGAAAGAGAATCCAGAGACCCTTTAATCCAATTTTTACACCAGATACCTATGTAAAACATTTTCAAGTACTTGCTCCGTGACTTAATTCCTACCACTCTCTTTTGGAAGTGGGGAAACTGAGACCCAGTTTGCTATATATAGAAACGGTAGCTTCTGTGTGAGCTATCAGGAATAGTTGATATTGTTTGTCAACTTGACAGGACTTAGAACCACCTGTGAGGGTTAGATAGATTAGGCCAGCCTGTGGTCACATTTGTGAGGGGCTACTTCAGGTTAATCAAGGTAGGGGCGCCACCCATGGGTTGCGGTTGTAGACTGGAAGAGTGGCTGAGCAGCACCATTCGTCCTCCTGCCCTGCTCGCTCACTGTTGGACTGAATGTGACCCCCTCCTGCCGCCATGCCTGCACTGCTCCAGTGGAATGTTCACCGGATTTAAACCAGTATGCTCTCAAACTGATTTTTTGTTAGGTCTTCTGACCAGCTCGAGGAGTTGGCTGATATACTGTCTCACTGAATTTGCAAAACGTGCACCTTCTTTACACTCTATCAGATGTCTGTGTACTTGGCTATACCTTAGTCCTCTCTGAAGCTGTGGGGCTCTCAGGGGCACACTAGGGGATTACTTGCTTTCTGGGAAAGGACCCGTTGCTGCTGGAGTTTTCCTGGATTCTCTGGACTTTTGTTATGTGGTATAAACTATTATTTGCAAAGACAAGTATATGTTTAGTATGAATATTTATTCTTCTTTGGGGAATTGTGTCTTTAGGAAAAGATGAATCTTCAAACACACATGCAGTATTGGTTTTTGCATTTTTGCCAGTCCCGTCTGACTTTTGTGCCTGTGAAGTCATGAAGTCCGGAGTCATCCTTTGACAGTCACCTTACTTTTTCTTCATTCATGCAGTGTAAAGTGAATGCCTTCAGTAGACACATATACTAGGCATTGATTGGTTACGTACAACTTATGACCTGAAGATCAAGCGCTGGAATATCACATGGCTTTTCTCTGATGTGATGCTTCAGTTGGAAATTTCTCATATCACTCAGCCCATGGGCAATATATAACACTGTGTGTGATCTTTATAAAAGAATAGGATATAATCAAAATATTTCCTATTTGCAAGGGAATTAGACATCAGTCACTCCATTCGTTTTATATTGCTTAAACCTTCTATTTGTTTATCTGTGTGTGGGGGAGAGAGAGATTGTGTGTGTCAGTAAGAAAGAACACTAGAGAGAGTCCAGACCTCTCGTCACTGCAAATGAACTATGTGAGCAGGCGTGTGCACGTGGGCATGCATGTACACACAAACACAGACACATACATACACGTGTGTATGAAAATCACAGGACAATAATTCTGAGTTGCCTGGTAGACTTACCTATTCATATCTGATGGGTTCAAGTAGTCAGTATTTAATCTATTCTTTTTCGGTGACAGTTTTGGTGGATCTTTTTCCTGATCTCCAGTGATCAACTTTGAACTTAACTTGTCCCCTCTTGTGGTCTGGCATAGCTGCTTGCTATTTGTGGCCTGCTTTTCAAAAGTCCAGTATTTTGAATTCATAATTTGAATACTTCCACTTTTTTCTCTTTTTCTACTCATTCAAGATGATTGTATTTGCTAGTGTAACTCCAGTCAATCTATCTCAAAAATTACTTTTTTTTTTTTTTTGGCCCTTTCCTCATTATTTTAAATATTAAAATTTCTTTCTTTATATTGAAAAGTAATCCTTTAAGATTTCTTTCCCATTTGGGAATAAAAATAAAGAGTCACAGGAACAAGGAGGCAGGGAGATGGATATGTACAGTGTGCCTCAAAACATTGAGCAACAAAGCTTTTGGCTGAATGTGAAGTCTCTAAGGATAAGTGAGAATGCATCATCATAAAACTAGAATTAGCAGAAAAATGGAGACGAAAAATGTCTGCAGCCATTGGCCTTAAAAAATCTACTTCCTGGGCTGGAGAGATGGCTTAGGGGTTAAGGTGCCTGCCTCCTAAGCCTAAGAACATTGGTTCCAATCTCCAGCGGTTCCAATCTCCAGGTCCCACGTTTAGCCAGATGTGAAGTGACGCAAGGGCACAATGCCACACTTGACCACAAGTGGTCGCAGATATCTGGATTTCGTTCGCAGCAGCTGAGATACTGCTGCTGCGCCCATCTGTCTTCCTCTCTCTCTCTCTCTCTCTCTCTCTCTCTGTGTGTGTCTCTCCAAAAAAAATAATAAAAATTAAAAAGTTTTTTTTTTAAAATCTACTTCCTGAAGCTTTTATGTAAGCTTACTCTTATGATTATGAAGGTAATTTGAATCAAACATATATGCACACCCTGCTTGCCCATTTCACATGTTAATAGACATAACAAACCCAGGCCCACAGCCACAGTCACAGCCACTATAGTTCTTTCTCCCACAGATCCCAACAGCAGGACTGGCCTGTCTTGGTTTAAACAGACATCATCTTAGAGGTAGCTTCTGCTGCCTGCTCCTCTGATGATGGAAGACACTAGATATCAAAACAGATCCTGGCTTCTGATATTAAGAATGGAGGTGGTGGTAGGTAGTGTTGGCTAAGGAGACACAAAATAGTCTAAAAGGACTGTAATCCACACTGATGTACGTGTGCGTCTCATAGGACATTGATACAAAGACATGTTGACCTATGAAAATATACAAGAAAGAAAAAGTAAACGCTTATTCCCTCATGGCCTTTCCCCCTGCTCCTCTGTGATCAATAAGCCCTAGGTGACTTTTAGGGTATTAGTGGTCCTGGCAGCATCAGCAGCTGGCTGAGTTAATATCTCCTACTATGATTTGCATATATGAGTTAGTGTGGGTTAACCTAGGCTGCATGCATTCTATGGTTAGTATGACTTGCTAAGAGGGAATGTCAAAGTTTTCTCATTGGCTCTTTTGCTCTGCCTTAGTTCCTGATTGGGTATTTAGATGAAAGGAGAGAAAAATTTTGGGAATCTGTACTAGTGGAATTTTATTTGAAAAAAAAAGGGGGGGTTGTTAATAAGGAAGCATTCTAGTATTTGATTTAGAAGTTTAACCCCTTTTCATGGAATGCCGTATTTATTGTCCTCCTTGTCCCTTATTTCTTCTTTTAATGTGCTGGGGATTAGGCCCAGGGCTTTATGAATGTCAAGTACGCATTCTGTCATTCTACCTGTCCTCTTTAGATTTTTATAATTGTCTCAGGTGGATTTCATGTATCCCTATAATCCCAGCTCATAGGAGGTCTAGGAATAAGAATTGAGTTGACGGTCAGTTTAGGCTGTCTAGTAAGACCCTTTTTCAAAATCAAACAAAACTAACAAAAAAGATTCATAATACTAAATTTTTCCTGGGATTCCTCCTGGAGCATGCACATACACCCAGCCTTACCAGCCCTGTCACTTTAAACATGATCTGGGACATATCAATTTTGTCTATGATGAAAGATTACTCAGACAATACACAAAATCTTTTGGGAAAGTGGTGGTGATCAGTTCTGCTTTATTGTGGGATAACCAATGAGGCCAGTTTCACTTTCACCCTTGATTTTCCATAAAGGGAGTAACATTCTGTGTTTGTTTATTACAGAAACTGTCCTTTGCTCACAATTAAATGAAACTACACTTGGCTGTTTTTGAATATTTACAAGTTTTTATCTCATTTTCTTTCCTTTTAAGAGTATCATTAATGCTGAAGTGTATTAATTGTTGCTTTTGGCTACATAAGAAGTTTATACATATTTTCAATTTATAAAAATAATGTATTCAAAAGAAAGAGTACAGATTTAACATTTTCTTTTATTTTTTAATTTTTTTTGTTGTTGTTTTTGTTTTTTTGAGGTAGGGTCTTGCTGTAGCCCATGCTAACCTGGAATTCACTACATAGTCTCATGGTGGCTTTGAACTCACAGTGATCCTCCTACCTCTGCCTCCCGTGTGCTGGGATTAAAGATATGTGCCACCACACCCAGCAAGATTTAATATTTTCAAGTGAATTTCTTTGCCAAAGAAAAATTATGATCTATGTATATGCTCCACCACAATGTATACAGATGGAAAAAGAGTGAGAGAGAACACGCAATGGAAGCTTTGTAGAGTTTGCCTTTTTTATCATGATTTCCTAAAACAACTTCTACGTGTAATAAGCAATACTTTTCATATTCTTTCTTATGCTAAATTGTCTAGCCAGGCTAGTAACTAGCTAAGTTTCACATCCGGGCTGCAGTGTTTCTTCCCGTGTGCTCTTTCTCTTGTATGCACTGTCCTGGTCAGTGTCCTTTTGTTCTGTTTGCTTTTCTCTTGCAGTAGCTCATCAAATCATTTTATCAGAAGGGTATGTAAGTGCTATACTTCTCTAGTTTTTGAATATGTAATTTTTTTATATTTTCCTTCACCTTGGGTAAAAGCATGTCTAAAAATAGAATTGTAGAGTCAAATCTGCCTTATCTTGACATTGTACAAATGATGTGACAGATATCAATTAGTAGCAGTTATTATTTAGAGATGGATGAGAAATTAGATCCAGTCGTCTTTTTGCATTTTTGTCTTTAGACTTATATGTGAGTCAGCCATTGCACCTGGTCAAACAAGAACTCCCTTCACACCCATTCCACCATTTCTTTCTCATTGATCACTCATTCTCTGCTGGATCTGAGAGGCGAGATTATTTTTTGGTTGTAGGTTTGTTTTAGCTAAAGGGGAAATTTTGTTGCATTAGTCGGAAGAAAAAGCATTTTAATCTTCAAGTTGTCACAATGTCCTCTTACATTCATATTGTTATTTTAAAGATACTCTCTGTACCCTTTTCTCCTTTCTTTTTTTTGCTTCCTTCTTCCCTCCTCTCTTGTTTTCTTTTTCTACTCTTCTGTGTTTTTCTTTTCTTTCTTGGACTTCCAGAATGCATTTGCTTTTTTGTTTCATGGTGTGATTATGTTCCATAGGTCCCTTTGTGTGTGTCCAAATCTCGTCAATCATTTTTGTTAATTATATGAAATACTTGCTATTGGATAATCTTCAAGTTCACTGATTTTTTTTAACCTATTCTGCTTTTGAGGAACTGTAGTGAATTTTTGTTTCAGTTATTATACTATTCATTTCCAGAATTTCCTTTTATTATGTTTTCTTTCTCTTTATTCATATTTTCATTTCCTTGTACATGGTACCTTTTATAGATTTTAAATAGATAATAGTTTTAAATACCTTGCCAAGTATATTCACTGTAAATTCTTGTTTGATTGTTTTATTTTTTATTTGAGAGAGAGAGTGGACATGCCAGAAGCCTCTCAGACACTGAACAAACTCCAGGCACGTGAGCCCCCTTGTGGGCAAGTGCGGCATTGCACCCTTGTGTCCCTTTTTGTGTCTGGCTAAATATGGGACCTGGAGATTGGAACCGGAGTTCTTAGGCTTCGCAGGCAAACGTCTTAACCTCTAAGCCATCTCTCCATCCCTAAAATGTTTTCCTTACTACAAAGTTTCTGTTGGTTCATATTTCATTTTCATGTTTTACTTTGAATGAACCATACATTTTATTTCTTTGTATGTGGTGTTCTTGTTCATGTTGCTTAAAAGGATATATTTGAATACTATAACATGGAACTCTAGTAATAAGATTCCCCTTTTCTTGGCTTTGCTGTTATTTTTTCTTCTGCTGTTTTTTTTTGTTGGGGGTAGGTGGGTGGGTATTTTGCTTTATTTGTGCCAGGATTCAACTTTATGTGGAAACCTAATGTTTTTAGATAGTTTTGAGTCCATAACTTCTTTTTATCTTGTGTAGTGACTGTCTTAATTTCATCTATATATGTCCTGGTTTTGAATGTCTTATTCAACAATATCTGCCTCCAAAAATAAAAAGTGAAATATACAGGAAAAAAATTAATTGCATAAAAATTCACTCTCCTTGAAGACACTTTGGTCACGTGAGTGACAGCTGACTTTTGTTCTCCATGTCTGTGAGTAGAAATTGCTTTCAGTGGTCAAAGTGTTGCTCCTGAAAGCAATGTGAGTGAAGGATGAGGTTTTGTTTACCCACCCTGGCTTTTACAGCAAGGTACAGCAGGAATATATGTACATTTGTCTGCGGAGATGTGGGACAGAGTGCTGTGACTGTGTGCTTAAAAGTTGAAATTCTCCAATATTCACCACCATATACAAAGCAAGGCTTTTACTGAGATGTTGGAAGCCTTCTAGGCCCGACAGTTCCAAATCACTGAGGTCACACAGATTCTATCTTCGAAATGTTTGTCAGGTACCCAACCTGATGTCCTTTGCTTTCTATCTGCCACCTTCACAGAACCTCTTCTGCATTCAGTTTCCTTAAAGAGCTTCCTTGCTTTCTCCCATGCACCTATGCCCATCCTTTTTCTCTCTTCCCGCCACCAAATTATTCTCTCATGTTCCTGTCCCTAAATGTACTTCTCTCTGTCTACTCCCTGGAAGTCAGAATAATGCTTATGATGCTGGCTCTGTGTTTATTTGTCTTTGATGCTAGAGTGCTATATATCCATTGGCTTCTGTGGTAGTTTGAATATATGTCCCCCAATATATTCAGTGTTTTATTAGTTATAGTTTGTATCTTCAATCACTTTGCTAGAGGCAATGTCACTGGGGGCTGGTCTTAAGGTGTGGGTTTGAGATTCCATTGTAAAGATATGCAAATGTGCCTAGCAGGAATTCCTGAAGTGTGCTGTGTGACCTTTTGGCTGTAGTTTTTGCTCTGTGTGCTGTGGTGGCTGGTTGGCTTTTTCTCTCTCTGCTTGGTCTTGTGAGAGAAGGTCTCTTCTTCTGCCATTATGGAACTTCCCCTGGATCTGTAAGCTTCAATAAATAATATCCCTTCCTCCATAACTGTGCCTGGTCTGGAAGTTCATCTCAGCGAACCCGAAGCTGTCTGCTACAGCTTCTTAAAAGTATTTATTTACTTATTTGAGAGAAAGAGATAGAGAAATAATGGGTCCACCAGGGCATCTAGCTACTGCAAGGAATGAACTCTAGACACCTGTACCACCTTGTGCATCTAGCTTTACATGGGTACTGGGGAACTGCACCAGGATCATTATGCTTTGCAGGCAATCACCTGAACCACTAAGACAGCCTTTCCACTGGCTCTTTTCCCAGGAAAAGTCTTCTGCATCTCCATATTCCCTGCAGCTGATATTTTAAGTGTGTCACCATATTTCCTCATCTCTAATACAAAACTCTGTGTTCAGCTGGACAGTGTCCATATGCCTGGCCCCTATACTAAATGCATTATCTAGGTCTGAGGGCATGAAAATGATGCCCGGGTTTGTTCCAACCCATTTACATCATGTCCCATCATCTTAGCTCTTTTCTTCTCCATATTACAATTGACTCATTGCATCAACTCTTTTTTATGTTCCAGCTTCTCATTCTTTCTTCCCATTCTTATCCGGTGCTCAAATAGTTCTGTGTTCTTCCTGTGGCTCTTGCGTTGTATGCCACATAAAGTTTCTTTCCTTGGTTGAATTTTTTGAGCACTTTCTGGCTTACCTTGCTCTCTGTACCGCCCATTTCATCTGACATTGTTCTCCCTATATAATATTGGAGATCATTTGTTTTCATTGTTAGCTACACATGCCAAGTTACTGTTTCTTATTTCATTCTTGCTTCCTGATAACCCACTTCTCTCAGTTGACCATTAACCTTTCCTGTTTTCTTAAAAATCTTAACCTAGCCAGGCATGGTGGTACACAAGTTTAATCCCAGCACCCAGAAGGCAGAGGTAGGAGGATCAGCATGAGTTTGAGGCTATCCTGAGACTACATAGTAAATTCCAGGTCAGCCTGGGATAGAGGGAGACCCTACCTTGAAAAACCAAAAAAAAAAAAATCTTATCTTACTCTTCAAGTATGGCTGATGCCTCTGGTTCATCTTGATCCTTCTTTGCCTTCACTTTTTCCCCTAAATATATATATATATATTGTTTTTTTATTTTTTTTTATTTTTGGAGAGAGACACAGAGAGAGACAGACAGAGAGGGCGAGGGAGACAGATAGAGAATGGGCGCGCCAGCAGTCTCAGTTGCTATGAACGAAATCCAGATGTGTGCGCCCCCCTTGTGGGCAAGTGCGGCATTGCACCCTTGAGTCACTTTGCATCTGGCTAAACGTGGGACCTGGAGACTGGAACCAGGTTCTTAGGCTTAGCAGGCAGGCACCTTAACCTCTAAGCCATCTCTCCAGCCTCATACATATATTTATTTATTCAGTCATGAGAGAGAGAGAGAGAGAGAGAGAGAATAAGAGAGCGAATGGGCATGTCAGGGCCTCTGGCTGTGGCATATGAACTCTAGACACATATGCTACTTTGTGCATCTAGCTTTATGTTTGTACTGGTAAATTGAATCTAGGATATCAGGCTTTTCAACAAGTACCTTTCATTGCTGAGCCATAACCCCAACCCAAGTTATTGAGGAAGTTCTGTGGTACACCTACATGAACCCAGGACATCTTAGAGCTAAGAAGCTTTGCCTCATTTTTGTTATCACTGCTTCCCATGCATAATAGGATTACCAATGATAGTTTCTGAGAAAATTATTTTGGAGATGAGCTACAATAATAATAATATTTTATGCAGCAGTTTCTACTTCATCAAGGGGCTCCTGTGAAGTCATTTAAAACACAAATCATTTAGTTGTCCTTGACTTTTTTTACCACATAATAGATGCCTCTTTGCAGACTGAAATAATTACTTCATGTACAGTCATCTAGCCACTGAACTCTTATTTCTTAAAACCAGAAACACAGCAGTATGAAGGAACCTTGTAGAAATCATGTTAGCACTGGGTTAGGGAAATGGCTTTGTGGATAGAGACTCATGCTTACAAAGCACGTTGACTTGGGTTCAGTGTCCTCGAACCCAAGTAAAGTCAGGCACCAAATGTACAATTACATGTTGTATTCATTTGCAGCAGTAAGAGGCCATGGCACACATGTACACATACATGCACACACATGCATATGTAACACACACAAACGAAAATCTATTTAGAAGAATATTGTGATTACAAAGTCTCAGATTTGACTGATCTACCTCTAGCCAATCATTCTTTTTTTTTAAATACTTTATTTTTATTAATTTCTTTGACAGAGAAACAGGGAGACACAGAGAGAGAGAATGGGCACGCCAGGGCCTCCAGCCACTGCAAACAAACTCCAGACGTGTGTGTCCCCTTGTGCATCTGGCTAACGTGGGTCCTGGGGAATAGAACCAGGGTCCTTTGGCTTTGCAGGCAGATGCCTTAACCACTAAGCCATTCCTCCAGCCCCCACAACTTCCCTTCCTTCTTTCCTTCCTTCCCTCCCTCCCTTTTCCCCACCCTCTCTTGTTCTTTTTTTTGATTTTGTAATAGTTCTCACTCTGCAGAGGTTCTTCTCTGGTATGTGTGCTTGGGGTTTTAAGTGACTCTTGTGTTTGGAAGACTTCTGTCTCTAGGTTTAATGAGTGAAGTTTTCTGCTACAATTTCAGTAATCTTTCCATTCCTTTCACTGTTGTCTCAGCTCCTTCTACTCCACAGTGTCTAACATTTTGCCACTTGAATGTATCTTAGACTTTTTGGAGTATTGTTCATGTTCTTAATTTTTTTCTTTATATGTGTATGTATTATTGTCTTAAGTTTGTCCTCTACCTCTGAAATTTGGTCTTCTGAATGGTCTTGACTTTTATTAATGCTCTCTTGTGAATTTTGTTTGTTTGCTATTGTTGTTGTTTTATGTGTTGTTTCTTTTATTTACAGAATTCTTGTTTGGTGGTTATTTAGTGTTTTTTATTACCTTGCTAAATTTCTTCTCCATGTTTTGGACTATCTCCTCTGGATTGCTGATAGTATCAATGACTCTGGAGTCTGTCATTCACATCCAGAATGGCTACTTGTTTGATATTTGTGGACTGCATGTGACTGACTGATTCTTTGACTTGGTATTAAGAATTCTCAGAAGGTAGACTGTACCGTATTTACCATTCCCAGCCTCCCTTTCGTGCTCTTGGCCCTGTTGTAAGTTTGTACAGGGTCCAGGATGTCCTCCTTCTGTGTCCTCACTCAGGGTGGTGAGCAAAGGAAATGGGAGAGGAAGTTATATACATTTTGAGCAAATCAAGCTTCTTATTTTTAGTTCTTGTTACTGTTTGGAAATTACAGCTCCGGTTCATGGCAGTCTCACATGCATTTCCTTAGTACCATTTCAAAAGGATGATAAATACATATGGAAATTGTTTTTGTCGTAAAAATAGTGAAATCACATAAGTTTCCTCTTTTTTTTTTTTCTTGAAACTGCAAACTCACTAGGCACAGATTATTTAGGCTCTGCTATGTATGTCAAAGGCTTACACAGAATAGGAGACCAGAATCGGCAAAACCAAGTTAGCAAGATGTGTTCTGGTGGCCTGAGGCAAGGGCCAGTATGGCTGGTAGACATGGGGAGCAATGGCAATGTGTGTACCTATTTGGTGGCCAGCTACCAGATTGTTATCACTGGAGAAAGCTGAACCCAGAAGTAGGTGGACCAAGACACACAGCATTGCAAGCCTTTGCTCAAGCTGTTCCTTCTACCTGTGTATCTCTCCATGATGAAATTTACCCCAAATATCTTATAGCCACACCCCTGGTTCAAATCAACATATTACCTCTCTTTAGTAGTTATGATGGCATTTTGGAAGGAAATTTGGCAATCTGAGGCTCTGTAATTTATCAGAGAGCAACAAACAGCTTTATGCACTTGGCTTTGATGACCCAATCTGGGTTGAAAAAGGATTAATTTAGTAGTGTGTGACATAACTGAGCAGAAATGTCAATGATCACAGTACTGGAGATAACCTCAGGAGCCCATAGTTGCAAAATATGACATCAAGTGGTGGCCATGACCTTCGTGACAGGGAGCTGGAGTCCAAAGCCATTTCAAAAGTGTCCACGGGCAGGGAGGAGTCCAGGGTGCTTTTCCGAGACTCTCACTTTCTTTGGAGTAGATGTTTTTGCTTCCTGTTTTTTGTGTGTTTTCAATGTGAAGATCCTTTGAAACACTGGGAGTCTGAGGCAAGCATGCTACACATACTACTCAAAAAAATGCTGATAATAATGAGCAAATATTGTCCCTAATTAAGGAGAGGGTCCAGGCAGTCTCCAGTCTTGAGTGCTTCTACATAGATAAAATTGTGTCAGTAGGGTGAGAATAATGCAATGCTATAATTAATGCTAATTTGTGGATGTTGCTGTGGTGGTGTCTTTGTTCTCTAATTGAATATGTATTAGCGAAGCTCCAACAGGGTGCAGTGAATAATGCCAACGTATTGTTGATTTATTAGAGCACTCAGAAGACTTAATAAACACTAGTTAATGGAATCACACAGCACCCCTCCAAGGTGGTAAACATAGTTGCCATTTCTACCAAGAAGTGGGGTAGATAATTCTCCATGATATCCTTCTTGAGATGGTAAGATTATCCCCTTGTTTTATAAGCAGTAATTGAAAGTAAGAGCATATGGGTTGGTCAAAGAGTATGTTTGTTTAAGTCTTGTCCATTTAAATCTAGTGCAGTCTAGATTTTACTTGAATTTTTAACCACTGATGGGAGACTGGTACTGAGAAAGTTTGAAATCAGGTAGGGAGAACTTAGTCCAACACAAAGTGATATCTACCTTATAAAGTTCATGTCAGAATAGCCAAAAGATAAGAGGGAAAGGTAGGAAGTCTAGTTCAGGCATTCATTATTTCTCTGCTAAATTACTTTTTAAAAGCACAGACGGTATTTAGCCGTTGATGGGCAAATGGTAGACTTTTGGTTATTATTCACTCTGAATTGTCTCTAAACAAGAAAATATTTGGCAGAAGAGCCTGAAATGAGGCAGGAGTATAATTGTGAGATAGGAGTTTTTTTTTTTTTTTTGAAGTTGAAAAAAGAATAGTGAAATCTGAGATGACATCATTCTTTCTCCATAGGCTGTCTTCAACTTATAAGTCATGGCAGCCTGTGAACTTGTAATCCTGGTCTAAGGTCCAAATGTCCATATGCTTTAGTCATCTTTGTTTGCTGGGTTGTTGAAACACGATTTCTGACTTAAGTGTCATCAATAGGTTTTTGATGTGGTCCCATACTTATTTTTTCAATAGTAACATTAGTCATAAAAATAGGTATTCCTGTTGGGAGTGTCAATGTAAAATGTCTGCAATGCTCAAAAACCATGTGTTTGTTCCCACATCAACGCTGGGTCCCATGATATAATTACCCCCACCTACTCTTCCCTTCCTCATGAAGACTGTATATATGCTTTGGATATCTGTACCTTGCAAAAGGGCCATGCTCCTTGCATTCCTAGTATCATGCACACACGCATGATGTATCACAGCTTACCCTTTAGGTCTAATCTTACTGAACACTCATGTTTCTACACGTCCTTATGCTTTACAGTGTTCCTACAATATTTTTTAAATATGTATGTGTGTGTGTGTGTTATATGTATATGTGCTTGCCCCCTGCACGTACATACTGAGGTAAGGCTATGGCATCAGGTATCCTCTTTTTCTCGTCCACTTTATTTCCTTGAGGTGGAACCTCTCCCTGAGCCTGCAGACTTGCTGAGCATGGAGCCCCAGGTATCCTCTGGTCTCTGGACTCCAACAGGGATGTGGTTGCAGGCATATGTGGTCACATGAGACTTTTTACTTGGGTGCTACGGATCGAACCCAAGATCTCTTGCTTCACTACAAGAGCTCTTACTGAGTGAGTCATTTCTCCAGCTCTCTTTCTCAATATCCTTAACTTCTCTAGATAAATATCTTCATTCTGTTTCCCTATCGTGTTTCCAGAGTAAGCAGTAGAGTCTGTGCCCTGGCAGCCCTATCATACCAGGGTTGGTCACCTTTCCTCAAAAAGCAATGAAATGAGCAAAATTAATAATTAAAAGCAGGAAATGTGGCCACAAGAGACAAAGAGATCCAGTGATCCCCAAGTCCATCTTCAGGGTGCTGACATAGGATTTGAGTTTAAGTAGGGGCCAGAAGTATGTAGAGCTAAGCTGTCTTGGTCAAGGTAGTGTCACATACATCATTGTCTGGGAACCAGTCTCTTAAGTAAGGTGGTCTGACAATTGGCTAACACTGAGTTAAATCTCTCCAGAGGAGATGAAATCCCTCTCTGAGGGAGACAAGTTTCCATCTGATTGGCCTCAGATTTTGGCATTTTCTTTCTCAGAATAGGAGATTTCTGGGAAATCAGATTTTTTAGAAGTTCATTGTATCAGTAGTGAGGTAGCCAAAGACAATGGCACAGGCAGCCCTTTAGAATCTTGTCCTCTGTGCCATGCCTGTTAGAATCCATGCTCTTCCCCATTGTCAGTTCATCCCTGCAGCCCTCATTCATCTCGCTGTTTCTTTCCCAATGCCTTGTGCTTCATATGCTCACCTGCATGTATAATGACCTGTAATGAGATTTGTGATTCAATGTAATTGTAAGCCCTTGTAGAGCAAACAATTGTTTTTCTTCCTCCCTCCCTCCCTCTCTCCCTTCCCTCCTTCTCTCCCTTCCCTTCCTTCCTTCCTCCTTCCTTCCTCCTTCCCTCTCTCCCCTCTTCTTCCTCCCCCCATCTTCCTCCTTCACTTCCTGCATCTCTCACGTACTTCTATCCCTCTTTCTCTTTTCCTTTCTCTTTCCCTTCCCTTCCCTTTCCATGTCCTTGCATTCTGAATATTTAATCATGTGTTTATAGGAAAGTGAAGAAAACTGCCTTTCATCGGGAAGTAGAAGAAAAATATTGGATATTGTAGCTTGGCTCTTTAATTCCCGGTACCATAATATCCTCACCTAATCTTCTGTTGGTGCTTATAAACAAAACCTTTTCCCCTTTTCATTTTCAGCCTGATGTCAAGTGAAGGGCAAGAACTTTGGAGGGAAACATTTGAATCCTGAATTCCAATTTGTTTTCCTACCTGAGTGACCCTGAGATAGCCTTCTTTTGATCTTTGGAATCTATTCTTTAAACAGAAACATTGACATTGGCAGATTTTCAGACATGTGGGGGAAGCCAGTGAAATATTACAAAATTGCTTTTCTAGGCTTAGGTGCGTCTCTGTTGACAGTGTAAAGGAGTGATACCTTTTCTCCTCTTCCAGGTAGTGACTAAATCCAGGTAGGGTGAAGTTTCCCTATATTTTTCCATTTTATACTTTTGTAATAAGACATAATGTGTATTTTGCCTGTTCATCTCCTGTTTGCTCACATTCAGTCAGTCTCACTTCTTTTCTTTCATTTCCACTGATGAGCAAACAATAAAGCAACAACAAGAAGACCCATGATGTTCTTCATAAAGTCAGGTGGTTATGTGAAGGGACCAGAAGAACTGCCCCCTTTATCCTGTTATATAACAGAAATAGAAAGTTCCAGACTCTGATTTTACCAGTGAAAGCCTTAGAAAGAGGCAGTGAGTTGCCCATGGTCACCTATGCACTGTGGCAGAAACAGGAAGAAGTACCTGAGCCCATGCCTGCCTCCTCTCCTCGGTTATATACCCGTCTTCCTGTCCACTGTGGTGTCTTGAGGTTACATTGCAAAGGTAGCAGCTGTCAGGATGCTGAGCCAACATTTCTAAATACTCGGTCATGTTCCAATATTAGCTCACTTACAACATTCTGGGTAGAGAGCCACTATACTGTCTTCTTTTATTTGAATGCAATTTTTTAGTGGGAGAAGCAGGAATTGGAAGCTTTGTTACACATCTGTAGGTCACAAGACTGAGGCTATCAAGTACTCCGATACCTTGTTTCCTTCTTATCAGGACCACAGAACCTTAATAGATGCTAGCAGAACTTCTTGCTATCTCCAAAGTCCATGATCTAGGGCTTTCAAATACCCTCATTTTGGGAATTCTGAAGTTGTATTACATTATGCACTGGTCTGAAAAAAAATGAACTCTGTTAATTTTGTTGATATCTTTTCACATTTAATGCAATTGGATCAATTGTGGGTATTTCTTCTATATGTTTTTATAGTCTGGGAGAGGGAGTGACAATAATTTTCCTATTGCTTTTATTTGTTTCTAAGATGATCCATTGGACTAAGGTATGTGTGATCTCTTTGACAAGTGTGAGATGCCTAGTGTTTCATTCTGGCTCCATTGCACTGTTGTCTCAGCAAAGTTAAATCATCTATTTAAGGGAATTTTATTGCTTTTGAAGGAAGATGTTGAAATAGCTATGTAATGCCCCCACCAGTTCTAATATTTCATGAGCTTGCTTTACTTTATGTATTGTGATTATTTCTAATCACGTTCTCAAACACCTTATGCTGTGCTTAGTAGTGCTTAGCTACTGGCATTCCCAAGAGTTCCTCACTCATCTCCATGCCGGGGGCAACTCTGTTCTTTCAAAGCTCTCTCTATATAACAGGGCATACTTGACATGAGCCTGAATAGTTTTTCTTGGTTTCCTATTTTGCTAACATTTTCAGGGGTCTGAAATATTTCAATGTGAAAATTATGGAAAATGAGTACTGAACTTCTTTTAAATATCCTAACAGTAGGAAAATGTATAAAAGTGACATAAAAATTTTATCGTACCTCAATGTATTCAACACGTTTGATCAAAATATGCTTAAAAGGCTACCCCCACAATGCACGACCCACATTTCCCAATGAGGAGGTTCCCTTTGGAGGGGGGAGGACGAGGAGGAGGCTACCGGAGGCACCAACATGAATATAAAGTTAAAAAAAATAAATTTTTAAAAAAGTTAATACTTTCAATTGGCTTAGGGCTAAAATATGTATTTTTTATTTTTATTTTTTTGGAGAGAGAGACAGAGAGGGAGAGCGAGAGAGAGAATGGGCGCACCAGCAATCTCTCAGCTGCTGTGAATGAACTCCAGATGTGTGCACCCCCTTGTGGGCAAGTGCGGCATTGCACCCTTGTGTCACTTTGCATCTGGCTAAACGTGGGCCCTGGAGATTGGAACTGACGTTCTTAGGCTTAGCAGGCAGGCACCTTAACTGCTAAGCCATCTCTCTAGCCCTGTATTTTGTTTTGTTATTACTGTATCCAAATTAGTAATTATGCAGCAAACATTCATTGAACACTTGTGGGAACAGCAGTTGACATGTATGAAATTATTTAATCTTTCCATCTCAATGAGGAATGCAGAGAGCTTGGAAAAAATGGTGTAAGGTCACAAAGCCATGCATCAGATCCAGATTTCAAATTTCCACACTTTGAGTTCACAGACTTTATTTACTACTATTCTTCTTTTTTAAAAATCCAATGAAAAGTTCTTTTTTAAATTTTTATTCATTTATTTATTTTTTTTTTTGAGATAGGGTCTTTCTCTAGCCCAGGCTGACCTGGAATTCACTAAACATGTGAGTGGATTTTAGTTTTTACTTTTTAATACTTTTTATTACTAGGGCTTTTGTGACCTCCCTGACTCGTAGCTCCTTGGAAGGTAGCTCATCCCTGTTGGGATTTTTGACTAACCCCCTTTGGTTTCTGAGTGCTTTTTTATCCATCCATGAAGGGAAGACTTATTTAAACAATTAAAGAATAAATTTTAAGTTGACATGCTGTCCACTGCATAGACAAGTCCTCTATACTCACGAGCGCAAAGCAGATGTGGTTTCCTGCACAGGAGGGAGTCAGTCTACTTCATCAAGATGAGGGAAGGGTCCAAGAGACCCTCATACCTCGCAGAGTGAATTGTGGCAATCTAGGATTTCTGGGGAGAAGGGGAGTCATGTCCTTCAGTCTTGTGGCTACTAGTGAGTTACCCTTTCTCCTGTTCATCACCTTCCACACAGGGACATGCAGATGACTTTTATTTAATTCATGGGGAAACAATTAAGACAGGTAATGAAAGTAGGGCGGGGATCTAATGAGATGAAGAAAGGTTTTAGAGAGAAAGGAAGAGGGGAAAGATAGAAATCAGGAGAGTTAGGATCAAAATGCATTGTATTCATGGATGAAAGTATAAACTTTTTGTTCACTTTTAATAAAAAACTAAAATGAATAATGAACCAATACATATAATGTTTCCATATTCCTTAATACAGATACTGCTTTTCTATCATCTTTAGCTAGAAGGTTAGCAATATTTTGACTAAAATACAATATATCCCAGACAGTTAAAAATCATCTGACTTTATTTCTCTCACATTCTGTATATTTTGATTTGAAGGTTTTTTTTTTAAATATCCTTCCAGAGTGGGAATCATCCCCTTGTAATTCTGCTAGTGGCTCTGAAAATTATGATTTTCTGTGTCATAATAAATCCCAAATGTGGTTTTGTAAGCTTTGATCACATATCTTATTTGGGGATTGAATACAAATACCTTATGGCAAATAGCATTTTATGAATGGTTCATTCACCGGGCATGAAATCACGGGATGTGTTTTGAGCCCAGCTTTCTTTTCCTCTTTGTATGTCAGTGGTTGCCACAGTGACCGTGTTTGCATGAGTACAACGGGGTGGCGTCTGTCTTCACTGGCATTTCTTTGCCTTCACTTTCAGTCCTGGATCTTATCTCCAACCATTCTGCATAGTAGGTCAAGCATTGTAGGGGGAGGGTGGTTAAAAGTCCATAGCAACTATAAACTGAGAACAGAATCCTAAGAATATTGATCTTCTATCTGTAGGGTTTCATCCAAGGGATTCATCCTGTTGCCCATGTTGCTGACAAACTCAGTCTAACACTTTTAATTTTTTCTTTTAATTTTTGGTGTCTGTGTACATGGACTATGTGTATTTTCCTGTGTTCATGTGTGTAAGACTATAGGATTCTGAAGTTGGATCGTTGTAGGACTGTATTTTGAATATCAAGATAGTCTGTAAATCCAATGGCATTAAGATATTGGATGGTATAAATCAAGAGATGTTTTCTGTGGAAATTTCAGTTATTACAACCAAGGCAGACAAACAAAAATCACATTTGGAACAGACGAGGACTGCTATTCTTCATAATGGCGACTGAAGAGTATATACAACACTGTTATTATAAAAGTCAGCTTGGGAAGCAGGAAAAAATGTGATCCTACAAAATCATACAAAAATAGGCTGGAAATTATAAATTGCATCAACCTAATATGAGAAACCAAACATAGGGAGCAGTTCCAACTTGGAGGGAAAGGGCAAAGGAGACTGGAAACCTGTTGATGTCTTACAAGTGTGGGCTGGTTGGACTCCATAATTACTTGGTTCATTGTGTAGCTCGGGATAATTCTATGACTTTAGAGTCTCTGTGGTTAGATATTTCAGTGACTTAGGGCACAGGCAGTTGGTACACTTTCTGCTACAGTAAAGTATATAAGTTGAAGACCTGATTATATCCTGTCTCTTTGCTGGTACCCCAAGGGAATACTTAATGATGCTTACCTCAAGCAGAAGAATAATTAACAATAGCTATATTATACCTATTAATTTATAGTTACTGGTTGCTATAATTAATGCTATTTATGAAAATCATCATAATTATAGCACTTGACAATTTACAAAGTATGTTCCCATCCATTTTCTTATCTAATCTTGTAACACCCCTCTGGCTTAGGGAGGGCATGTGATGTTCTCTTCACTTTATAGAAGAAACTGTGGCCCAGGGAAAAATTTAGCCAGACTTCTTTATATTGGGATGCTAACATATTGTGCCATCTATGAGTGTGTGTGTGTGTACATGTATGTATGTATATATGTGTGTATGTCTCTATCATATATACATATATACATGCATACATATACATATTTGTCGTACATGCTTATGGTAACATTTGAGGTCTGCTTACAAGAAAATTACGTTCACTTGCTTCTCAGTAACCTTCCATAACAAGTGTCCTGCATTTCCTTGTGGTGCCAGCACTCATTACCCAGAGCTTTCACCTGCATTTTAAATGTTACAGCAATATTTCTCTAAGTTTAGTTTTTCAAATTACTAATGTTCTTTGGGCAAAAGATGAGATCTCCTCTGACAGAAGAATTAGCATAATGAAAATATCCACTCATTTATCAAAGATTGATTGTCCTTAAACTTTCAGTCACACTGGAAACTAGGGTTCTGAGAAAAACACAGTCTGCTTATTGCACTGTTCCTCTCTTCAGTTTTGACTGGAGCAAAGGTGCTAAAAGAAATATTCTTGTTTCACAGACCAAACCTCACTGGTCTATCCAGCCAGATATAACTGTACACTTTTCTGTAGACACACCCATGTACATGTAGCCCAATCCATTTTGGCTTCCATTTTATACCATAGTATTCAATGCTTCCTATGTACCTCAGGTTATTTTTTACCAAAAATAGGGTAACATCAAAACATTACTGGATGGACCGTGGTAAAATTACTCATTAATGACTCAAGAAAATAACTATTTGTGTACTTACATAATTCAGGTAAGATACTGGCGTAGTAGTAAGGAGCAAGTAGCTAGCATCCTTTCTCTCATGAAGTTTATATGATTCCGGAGGAAGAACCATATACAGACAGATGCTCATACAATGTTGATATGCTGATAAACATGATGAGAAAAGCAAACAAAACCGGGCGTGGTGGCACACGCCTTTACTCCCAGCACTTGGGAGGCAGAGGTACGAGGATCCATGATGAGTTCAAGGTCACCGTGAATTCCAGGTCAGCCTGGACTGGAGTGAGATCCAACCTCGAAAAATAAAAAAAAAAATAATAATAATAATAATAAAAAAACTGGTTAAGGGGATGAGCCACACAGTGGGGGGGGGGTCATAACAGTAAATACAGAATGAGAAGGTATAAGATACCTATTTTAGATAATGAGGTACCACATTTATATAGTGTGATAAGAGACACACATTTAGAGAGCTTAAGGAGGAGGATACTGCCAGGTGTAGTTGTGCATGCCTTTAATCCCAGCACTCGCCAGGCAGAGATAGGTGGATCCCATGAGTTCAAGGCCACACTAAGACTACATAGTGAATTCAGGTCAGCATTGGCTAGTGTGAGACCCTACCTTGACAAGAAGAGAAGGATTCCACCTTGACTTAGGAAACGAAGTAGCTATCTAGATTTGGCCCAAATAGGTTGATGGATAACTGGAGACAGCTGCTATTACAATATTACCACATGCATGGTACAGATTTAGTTCCTTGAAGAATTAACTCATGCTGTCTGAATTTGCAGGAGACCACCAATACATCAGCTCCCATCAACATTGCCTTCATATAGAGATTGAAATAACTTCTAGGCCTCAAAGATTTTGGCTTGGGGAGCAAAGTACTAAGAAAAATAGAACCAGTAGTTTTAAATGGCAGGGTCATTATGCACTGTGTCTCATGTCACCTATTCACTCAAAGGACAATCTTAAAGTTTATAAGATTTATTGCTAGCTTGTCATGGAACCCAAACCTTTTTTGGTACTGTCTATGCTTTAGTTTTCTGGCTAATGCCTTTTCTAAACTCATGCACTTTCTCGCTTTGGTATTTGCCAAATACACTTAATAGATTACAGTAAGCACCCATTCTTTCTTTCCTATTGGGGATTATTCAAAATAAATACATGGGTTTCTTGATTGTGCATATTGGATCTTTTATCACCTTGTTAGTTTAAACATTAGTTTTACTTCACTCTGTTTCCAAATCCTTGGGTCACCTTTTGCTATATCTCCTTGCCTGGAACTGTAGGCAAACAGCTTGGTTTTTCCAATGCCTGCTCACCATTCTTGGAAATATTGTGTGATAATGCTGTCACTCTTTCCTCTCCTTTTATTGACTGTGAGTGTAGATGACAAGGAATGCTGATATTTGACATGCATAGCTCCCAGCTTCATCATCCATTCTCTGTGCATCCCTGCGGCCAGAGCCCTGTGGGGCCTCTTTCTGTTTAATGTTTACACGCGTGGCTTGGACCTCTCTCACATATACACCTGTTACAGTTACCTTCCACTTGATAGGATAATACACCCATCCAGAAGCAGGTGATGGAATGAAAGGGTTTATTTTGGCTTACAGTTTTGAGGGGAAGTTTTAACATGGCAGGTAGTGTGTGGCAGGAACAAACAGCAGGGTGCCCATCTTGGCACATCACCTGGCAGGACCCAGCAAGGGTGGCTAGCACTGGCAAGGGTGACTAGACTATGAAATGCCAAAGCCCAACCCCCAGTGACACCCCTCTTCCAGAAAGTTTCCACCTCCTAAAGGTTCCATCAAAGGTGGATTGTGAGGCTTAATCACAAACACATGAGGCTGTGAGGGATACTTGAACTTCAGACTACCACAACATCTAATAGTCATTGACCCAGTTGTCTGAGCACTTTCATGCTCTCTTGCTGATTTTTCTTTTGAGTCTCACACTTTTCCTCTTTGCTGCTCCAGTAAAACATCCTTATTCTTTGTAATTATCCCTGGATTCAAAAGTCACCCATTAGTTCTACCTGTAAAGAGAGATTGGGATATTTTTTAAAACATTATACATATTTATATATTCTGTACATGTGTATATATACTTATATATATACACACAAACACATACATACATGCATACATACATATATTTATATACTTTTGGATGAACAAAAATTTTATATTTTCAGTTTCCTTATCTGTCAAAAGGTGTTAATTCCCCTCTGTCCTACCTTATAAAGACTTTGATGAAAGCTTTTAAAAAAGTAACATGGAGTAGAACTTGGAAAATGGCTAATCATGAGAAATTTGAGCTCATGTTATCTTTATTTTATTTATCTTTAATGTACATGATCTTTTCTTTTTCTTCCATAGGGAAATCCTGGAGGCAAGACACTGGAGGAGAGGCGTTCCAGCCTGGATGCGGAGATCGACTCCTTGACCAGTATCTTAGCTGACCTTGAGTGCAGCTCCCCTTACAAGCCTCGGCCCCCACAGGTTTGTGTTGCCCATGGGTGTGTCTCTGAGGAGCTGCTGCCCAACCTCGTAGGCAGTTGCATCTGGTGTTATTCCAGGCCTATAAAGGATTAGAAAATTGAGGCTGAATTTACAGGAGATGACAAATGCTTCAGATTCCATGAAAGATGTCTTAATATGGAGATTCCAGGACCTGGACAGCGAGAGATATCCTGCTCTTGCCTGCAAGTTCCTTTTCAAAGCCCTTTCTTTCTTTCTTTCTTTCTTTCTTTCTTTCTTTCTTTCTTTCTTTCTTTCTTTTTTTCTTTCTTTCTTTCTTTCTTTCTTTTTTTTTCCATATTCTTAAATTGTCCCCTTTTAGAAAATATCTATCTATCTATCTATCTATCTATCTATCTATCTATCTATCTATCTATCTATAGATAATGTTTTTTGAGGTAGGGCCTCACTCTATCCCAGGCTGACCTGGAAATCACTATGTATTCTCAGACTAGTCTCAAACTCAGAGTGATCCTCCTGCCTCTGCCTCTGCCTCCTGAGTGCTTGAATTAAAATCATCTATACCAGGACACCTGGTCCTTTGTTTTATAATTGAGGCTGGATTGCATTATGAAATCCATGCTACCCTTAAACTCCCAGTCCTTTACTTCCCAAGTCCTAGGAATAGAGCATGTTACAGGCATGCACCATGACTCCAGACTCAATTTAAATTTTTATTTACAACATGCGGTAGTTAACAGACAGTGATTTCTTAAATTGACTTTATAAGCAGTTTACTTGAAATGACACAATAGGGGCTGGAGAGATGGCCTAGTGGTTAAGGTGCCTGCCTGCGAAGCCTAAAGACCCAGGTTTGATTACCCAGTTCCCATGTAAGCCAGATACACAAGGTGGCACATGCATCTAGAGTTCATTTGCAGTGGCTAGAAACCCTGGCATGGCCATTCTCTATCTTCCTCTTTCTATCTCTCAAATAAATAATTTAAAAAATGACACAGTAGGCATCCGGGGAGCTGGCTCAGTCTATAAAGCACTTGCTGCATAAACATGAACACTAGTTTGGGTCCTTGGATCCCATGGAAATGCCAGGTAAGGAGGCACATGCCTGTCATCCCACTCCTATGGAAGCAGAGAAAGGATGAGCCCTGAGGCACGCCATCTAGCTAGACTAGTTAAGTGGGTGAGCCTGTCTCAATATGTAAGTGAATGATTCAAAATGAAATCTGATATTGACCTCTGGCCTCCACATGCACACATGTGTAACTGTGTACACGTGCAGCCCACTGGCATACATACAAACATAGGAATTACACACATATAATAACAAAATAACGCTGAATCTTTTATTTCATTGTTGAGGTCTTTTTCCAAGACCTGTCGATGTGGATATGTTCTGGCACTTTAAGATCTCTACAAGTATGACTTAGTATGCATATGAGGTTTAGGGCAGGATCTGTGTCTTTTGTGGGGTAATTCCTTTTGTGGTATATCGAGGTGGCTTCCATTTGTGTTATGTTGTGAGAAATGGTCAAAGGGACATGCTTCTTTGTATTTTCTTGGATTTCTAACAGTGGAATGCCTACACTGGAGAGAATGACAGGCTATTCCTCTTGTCTTTCTGACAGTTGTAAATAGTTTGTACCAGTCCTCTGACTGTAACAATTTCTCTTCTCAAATTCACTGGAATTAAGTGACAGCATTGATTGTGTGTTTTTAAGTGCAAATGGTGTATTGCTAATAGTTTCCTTTGCGTATTATGGGGCTTGGCTTCCTTCCCTCCTGAACTGTAATTTATTATTTGCATTTTGGGAGCTGATATTCCACAATTAGTGATCATCTCCTGCATGGCTAAGTCTTGAAGGGATCATGGCAAATTAATTTCAGAGCTCACAGGTTCCAAGAAGGCAGGCATCTGAACTTTAGATGCAAACAGTTCCTTTTGTTGTTGTGTTTTACTCTTTGCTCATCTAGCTGACAGCACAGCTCATCTGAGTCCCAGTCTGTTCAAGAGCAGCAGCCCCTGCATTAACAGTGGTTCCTCTAGGCAACTAAAGAGCTGCCGTGCTTCTTCGCTATCAGACATCTGACCACTTAACTGTGAGAACATTTGTACTGCTTTCTTTTTTAGACATATCACCATTACCTTCTCAGCACACATAATGGAGCTGACAGCTATGTTGGACACAGGATAAGACGTACCATAGATGAGCTCTTCTGTAGATCTCTCTGATCTTGGCTCGACCAATCTTGTAAGCAGTTAAAATGTACTTTATTCCTCTAGTCATGCACCGTGCTGCTGGCATAAACCTGGCATGTGATCTTTATGGGAAACTGACAGAGTGGATAGTTGTAAGGAAAGTGATAGAAATCAGTGGTCATCTTCCACCAGGTCCTTATATTGCAGAAGATAAACTAAGACTCTTATGGCCAAGGCACAAGGAAGAAAGTAGCATAGTCTTTTTAAGGTAGCACAACCTGAAAATTTTTCTCAGAGGACGTGTGAATTCACATAAAAGAATGGATGCGATTTTATTGCTACACACAAGAAGGGAGTGGCCTGATACCCAGGCCAGGATGTTCAATACTGCCCTTGGAGAACTCTAAGCATCCGAGTGGGCCTCAAAAGCCACTGAAGGCTAGAAATAACTTTAGGACAGATTCTTTCTTACTGACAAGTGGACAAATTTCAGTGCTAGATGAAGATTTTTGCTTGTCTTTTATAGTGAATAGGGAAAACTTAATAGGTTCTCAAGAAAGAGAAATCTAAAATTCATCTTGAACAAGGAACTTAAGGGAAAAGACCAACTTGGAAATAGTGAAGAGAAAAGGACCATTGTCTAGAAATATTCTCTAGCAACACATGCTTACTTCATGTCATTTGATCTTCAGCAGCTTTACAATTCTACTCAAGAAAATAAATGTCCCATGTCTTATTTCTTAGCACAACAAGGCCACTGCTTTCCCTGGGGCTCAGGTGCTTTGTGCTCAGATATTTCTCTGTCCTTGTTTGCTGGATTTTAAAACATTGTCTGTGTTTAATCTTTGTGTTTTACTCCTTATTGCTTATAATTGAACTACACACACACACACACACACACACACACGGAAAATTATACTGTGAGATTTCTACTTAATGCACCCTTCATTCCTTAGGGCTGTGCCTACACATGCATCCCATAAGCCACCATATTTTAATGGGTTATTCAGCGGTGATGCTATTGTTTGAATTCTCTACATACAAACTTCTATTCACTGGTGTGTGGACAGTAGTTTACTAATTGTGAATCACTTTTATACATAATCCCTCCAGAGCAAGGTATGTACATATCCCATCAGAATACAGATACTGTTGCAGTCAGGTTCACATTGCTGGCTGAAATCACCAGACCAGGACCAGCTTTTGGGAAAGAAGGGTTTGTTTTGACTTACAGACTAGAGGGGAAACTCTATGATGGCAGGGGAAAACAATGGCATGAGCAGAGGGTGGACATCATCTGCTGGCCAACATCGGATGGACAATAGGAACAGGAGAGTGTGCCAAACACTAGCAAGGGGAAACTGGCTATAAATTCTATAAGCTGTCCCCCAACAATACACCATCTCTAGGAGGCTTTGATTCCCAAATCTCCATCAGCTGGGAACCTAGCATTCAGAACACGTAAGTTCATGGGGTACACCTGAATCAAACCACCAAGATGCTGAGCATATTTCTCAGACAGGCAAAGTGAGACTTGGCAGACAAGTGACATATTTTTTTTTTTTTTTTTTTTGGTTTTTCGAGGCAGGGTCTCACTCTAGCCCAGGCTGACCTGGAATTAACTATGTAGTCTCAGGGTGGCCTTGAACTCACAGTATCCTCCTACCTCTGCCTCCCGAGGGCTGGGATTAAAGGCATGCGTCACCACGCCCGGCTCGACATATCTTTTTGACCATATATCTAGTACTGGACCTTGATTTTCAATATGAGCTTTATTTAAAGTTGTAAAACCAGATTAAAGATGTCAGGTTATATATAATTTTACTATTGGCAAAAAGTATAAAATCAGTCTTTAGAACTGTCCCTTTAGAATGGCTTTCCCATTTAAAAAAATACATTTATGAGGTTAAAAATTAAACAGGATGAATCTTAATAAATTAATAATTATTACAAAATCTACTTTCATTGTGCCTTTTCCATTCCCAAATCTAAGAGTGATCCAAACTGCTTTTTTTAAAAAAAAAAATTCTAATTTATAAAATCAAGAGTTAATTTGGAGCTACAGCTTATCCTTCTGATTTAGCCTTACTCTGGTGGATCTGAGTATGATGTGTTAGTATCTTTTGGCTAACTAATTATATACTCTGAGAACAATAATCATACATTTAAATACTAAAATTTGTGCCAAGAGAAGATAATTTCTTCCTTAAATAGTGTTGTGTTGTAATTAAAAAAGGTATTTCAAAAGTTCCAGAAGTATAGAATATTTATATCCAACTTCTATGGTTTCTAGTTTTGAGCTAAAGTGATTCTCAGATTCCAGGTAAGTCACCAGAAGCACCTGAAGTAGGCTATGAGGTCTAAGACTCCTCACTTGTCAGCTGTGTGCTGTGTGTTCCCCCAGATCTGTTAGTCACCCTGGTATAGCTGCTTTGACTCCTGTGTTTGGTGTAAACATTGTAAATGTGGAAGGGCTCTGCAGGAAGAGGGCCCAGAGAGCTCTGATCATATCACCACTCAGAGCACATTTTATAGGGAGGGATTTTTTTTTTCTCCTTTTTCTAAAGAAATACCTCCCACTCTGAGTTCCCAACGTTCTGTTTACTTATCCCTGGGTTTATTTGGGCAATGTAGCTTAATTCTACATATTCTTCATCCATTTAGGTAATTACATAACATGGATTAGATATTAGAAATATAAAGGTTATTGTTATCATAGCCTTTGTGGTAGTTTGAATATATGGTCCCCAATATATTCAATGTTTTATTAGTTTATAGTTTGTATCTGCAGTCACCTTGCTAGAGGCAATGTCACTGGGTGGTTCTTAAGGTGTGGTGGTTGGTTTGAGATTCCATTGTAAAGATATGCAAAGTGTGCCTAATAGGAATTCCTGAAGTGTGCTGTGGCTTTTGGGCTGTAGCTTTGCTCTGTGTGCTGTGTGGCTGGGGGTTTTGCTCTCTTGTCTGGTCCTGTGAGAGCAGGCCGCTTCTCTTGCCATTATGGAACTTCCCCTGGATCTGTAAGCTTCAATAAATAATATCCCTTCCTCCATAACTGTGCCTGGTCTGGAAGTTCATCTTGGCGAACCTGAAGCTGTCTGCTACAGCCTTGCTACAGTCCAGAGAATTCTTAATCTTATAGAAGTGATATACACATAAATCAACCACAGTGAACCAGACGAAGGGCTTTAGTGTGCTCTTTATGTTAACATGTGTCTCAGCTTTATGGTGAAAATGTTCAGAGGTTAAAAACAGGAATACCAGCATTATGTTTCCTGCCTTTCAGTGCCAGGGAGAACCTCTTAGACTAGGCCATGATCATGATGCTCTGGCTACGTGTATTCTTGGAAGGACTTTGAATTCAAGGGGCAGTGTTATCAGGAAAAAAGTCCAGGAATTTTGAAGAGATATGTCTTGTTTGAGGAACAAATGAATTTTCCATCAATATAAAGTATGTGGAACATAAAGGAGAATGAATCAAATGTACTTAATACCCAGAAACTCTTGTTGCCCTGAGGCGGTCTTAGTAAAAATTTAGAAATTTGTTGGCCAGAGCAATGTTGTTTTTGGTTACTGTGGATTTGGGGTAACAGCTTTAGAAAACTTTACCTAAGATGTATGAATACACTCATGATACGGCCTGGAGTTTTATAGCTAAACTTCTTAGTGTTTGGAAATAAACTTTCTGAGCATTTGATAACATGCTTTTGGAATAGCTTTAGCAAAATAGACATGAGAAGATGAGAAGTGATTATGAGTCATTTTTAAACCCAAAATGAACATAGATTATTAGGGTTTTTTGAACCTCATAGATCATGAAGCCAATTGCTTATTTTGCAGGTAAATTGATTTTATTCAGATTGGGAAATATCATTGTTCAAGAAGGCTTACTTAATGTTTTATTAGTTTTTCTGAAGATTTTCCCCAGAGCAGAGTGCTATCAAGTATAGTTAAGTGTTGCTATTAGTGTATTCCCAAATACCTGCCATTTATAGTACTTTCTTTAAAGTATGTCTTGGCAGTATAACAAAGGGTCAGATATTTCAAAAACATACCTCAAAAGTAAACATATAGGGGCTGGTGAAATTCCTTAGTGGTTAAGGTGCTTGCCTGAAAAGCCTAAGAACCCATGTTCGATTCCCCAGGACCCATTTAAGCCAGATGCACAAGTTGTCTTATGTATCTGGAGTTCATTTACAGTAGTTAGAGGCCCTGACACACCTGTTTTCTGCCTCTGTTTCTGTCTCTTAAATAAATTAAATTAAAAGTAAACAAAAAATGTGTCAGTCTGCTGTCTTGAGTTATCTGTATCCCATTCATTGGACATTCTTTATGAGCACAATTTCTGTTTATACTTTAATGAAGCCACACAGGGTGTCACACTGAAATGCTGGTTTCCTAGAAGATGAGGGCAATTGTGGACTCAAGATTACTTTTTCTGCTTTTAAGGGAGTCCGAGAAATAGTGTTGTTCTTCTGATTCTTAGTACAAGATAGTCTTTTGTTCACAAGGAGTTTGTTCAGATCATAGGTGACATCTAGGTGGCTTGGGTGATTTTTTTCTTGTCTTATTAATATTTTAGTGAAGTTGGGAATTTCTTAATCAAGTTGCTTTTTGAAAAGTTCAAATAGAATTTCACTATTGTTATTAAACTAGTATGATATGGCATAATTATAAAGTAAGGAATGAGAGAGATGGAGAGGGAGACTGGGAGTTTAGAAGTGGATAGAGGCAGGGAGGAAAGAAAGCAAGGAGGGAAAGAGAGCACTCCTAGTTTCTATCTGTTCCTAAGATCCTTAGAATTTACTAAGAGATAAAGTTGATAGGACAAGAATGCCTTTTGTTTTAGTATTATTTTCCCTCTAACCTAGAGCTATTAACCTCTGTATAATTTCCTCATTGATAGCAGGGTTTTTTCAATATAATGAGGTGGCTCTTGGGGAGTTCTTGTATAGAGGTCACCAGAAACTCCAAGATGTGATAAGAAGGCTTGAACTTCCAAATCTGTTTTATCCTCTGATAAATGGATTGAATAGATATTACCTATGTGATGAAGACTATAAATATACTTGATGACTGACTGATTTAGGTAGCTTCCAAGGTAGTGAACATATCCATGTGCCTGTTAGGTGGGTTACCTTAACTGCCCCAAAACATAGTGCCCTTCTAGACATAGCTCTGTATACCTCTTCATGTACCTGCACATCTGTATCCCTTACCGCGGCCTTTATGACACACTAGTAAATGCATGAAGGTGTTGTCTTGAGTTATTAAGCCATTCTAACAAATAACAAAACCTGATAATTTGCTAGTATTCCCAGTTTGGAGTACTAGTCAAGTCATGGCAGAATACGTGTAACCTGCTAGCTCACTTCTTTGTGATTGAATTGTGAAATCTATACAGTGTGGGGGAACTGTAGAATATTCAACTGATATCAGAATTGGCCAATGTATGGATTTGATGACAAATTCATATCTTATATGAGTGGTATAAAGGGAAAAAAGTGACTTTTCCTTTTTCAAGTAATATGAAAAATAATTGGAAGTATTTGGGATGAGGATTCTTTGGGCCTACCTTGGTAGTTTTGTTTCCAAGTTTGTTAAGCAAAAGAGCACAGTATCTCACTTCCATTCCTAACTTCTCCAGAAAGAAATTCACTGAAAGGAAAAAGTCCGCACTGACTAGTGGGATCTATTTCAGTACTGTATTTGAAAATGTGTGTGTTATTGCAGGACAATAAAAGTGTTTTTAAACTTCAAGTATAAGATGGTAGATCATAACAACAGCCTATACAGTTCTTCCCATTTTCTTCGGGGATTATTAGCTTGTGTCTGGACTTTGCATTAAAGGTGCAATGATTTTGAAGGCTTGAGTTGATCTTTTTTTACTTATGCTATAAGTAAAAATTTTCACCTTGGCACTAAAGGCATATAAATTATTGTAACTTCTTAGTCCATTTGGGAACTGAGAAGCATGTTGAATGACCATATGGAAAGAACCTGAACCAAAATCTCAGCCCTCCCACACTGAGTTCCATTCATAGAACATTAGTCTTTGAGGCAACCTGAGAAATTATTTCAAGCGGGTAGACATTGTATTGAAGGCTTTTCCTTAGGAACTCATGTGGCCCTAGATTGTGGATGTAGTAATCAGGGTGGAGTCTGTGGTGCCCTGGATCTTCTGTTGTCCTCTGCTCCATGTTCTAGCTTGCAAAAGCCATAAGCAGCTGCAGGGGAGATTAATGAGTAATTAAATCATTATTCACTACAATCCAAACATGTTGGCCACTGGGAGATAAAAGCTGCAACACACTGATATGTATCATGAGGCACACTGTGCCTGCAGACAAGAGACTTGATTTATGTGTGTATGTATGTAGATAGGTAGATAGGCACATGTGTGTGTGTTTACTTTTCTATGACTTCTTGAGAACTGAGAGAGGAACAGGGTGTTCTGTTGGAGAGAGAATAGGTATGTCATTTGTATGCCGTCTTCCTCTTGCCATACTTTCTTGGGAAAATTTAGGAGCATACTATTTGTTGAGATACGGGTTTGTTTATGTTTACATTGTCTGCTCACTATAGCTTTCTTTGAGAATTACAGTACGAACTGGAATATTATAGAACCATTATGTGGAAGCTACTAACTGGAATCCAGTAAGACAAAATGTAAAATATAGCCTATTCAGGCTGGAGAGATGGCTTAGCAGTTAAGGCGTTTGCCTGCAAAGCCAAAGGATCCCAGTTCGCTTCTCCAGGACCCATGTAAGCCAGATGCACAAGGGGGCACATGCATTTGGATTTCAGTTGCAGTGGCTGGAGGCCCTGGCGTGCCCATTTTCTCCCTCCTCTCTCTCTCTCTCTCTACCTTTGTCTGTCTCTCAAATAAGTAAATAAATAAATAAAATATTTTTTAAAAAACGAAAAGAAATAATACCCTATTCATTTTTCATTGCCTGTCTTTAGAAGATCTGGGTTATTTTGACTAGGTTATATGTGCCAGAAAGCTTCAGCAGTTAAATAACAATGAGGTGGGGGTGGACAAGTGGTTTGCTGACTCAGTTACATGCCACAGGTTTGATGACAGGCAATTAATTTTTAGATTGTATATAATTACATCTCTATAACATTTACATCTCTTCTTTCTTTTTTAAAAGATGATGTTTGTGTTTATGATATATGTGACCAACGTAACCAAACATCTATTAGACATTGGGAATGTCACAAAATGTAATAATTTTGGAATGGAAACTTAGTCCCCTAAATCAAGCTTGCATTGCACCGTACAAAATGTTTACACAAAAATGTCCATTTCTCATGTGCTAGTGTGAGGGGGAGGTTTGGCACTGAGCATGGAGCTGTCGGATGGTACCATGGGTGCTCGCTGCCCGGATGCTTGAGAGACAGATGGGACGCCTTCTATGCTACCTCGGCTCTGGCCCCAGAGACAGTAACCTTTACTGCGATTTGTTTGCTAGACCTTGATGAGTCCTTGGCTCAGAATGATTTTGTTACATTACAGTGAATCACTCAATCCAGCCTTGGTTTAAAAGGAAACACACAAAGCTGCCTCTTGAGTGTTTCTATTTTATAACAGCATCTTAGTGGAAATAATTAGCCCTATGTCCATGCAGAAGCACACATCACATTTGCAAAATTAAAGAGTGTTCCTGTCAGGACTGGTTTCCCTATTTCTTTCTTCCTCTCCCACTGTTTAAACATCTATTTTGGTAGTGCCCTTGCTTGGAAACCCCATGGTCCATTTTTTTTCCTTTTTTTTTTAATTCAAAAAGCAATAAAAAAAGCAAGTCTAGATTTTTGTTAGTATTTTTCAAAGTTGGTTAGACTTAACCAGAGGAACACATATTATTCCTGCTTTTTTTTTTTTTTTTTAAGGGAAAATGCCATATCACCAACAGTCACTGGTCATTGTTTTCTGTATTTTATACCCATTTTTATTTTGTCTGTAGCCAGAGTAAAGTGTAATGATGATAATGATGGTTTGTATAGACAGAAGATGGGAGATATTTAATAGCCAACCTTACATAGCATTCTTTAGAATGGTGAATAATGAGTTGGCTCTCCACACAAAATACCACATTGGGTTTAAGTGCTAAACTTATTTTCACACTATAGGAAAAACATCAGGAAAATGACCACATCAAACATTTTCTTTGGATGGATATATTACTTAAAAATATAAAGTCATAGTTTGTCATGTTTCAACATTTGAACATAATTATTTCCTTCTAAAACTGAACTGGAATGGAATTGAAATAAATGGTAAAACTGAACATACACTGTTGTGAATTCATTAGTTTGTTATATTTTTAGTTAACAGATTTTATGTGTAAAGGCAGGTAAAGCCATTTTTAGATTTTGGAATTTCTCTTTCTATTCTGGTCTCTGGGTCAGCATTCAAGGATGTATGTAAGCCATGTGGTCATGTTCAGTTTCAGCATACGGAAATTGAAATGGGTTTTGTTATACTGAATTAATGAAATATAAAGTAAAATCTCTAGACATATTTCCTAACAGAAGGTAGTTTATACTGAGAATATTAATTGTAAAGTCCCTTGAGTTTGAATATCAAAGAAATGAATGTGATAAATACCAGATGATGAAGACTCTGTTGAGTATATCATATGTCTCCTGGCACAAGCACAACACACAAATTATTTTATTTTATTTTATTTTATTTTATTTTATTTTATTTTATTTTATTTTATTTTATTTTATTTTATTTTATTTTATTTTATCTTGGGGAGGGGGGAGGAGAGAGAATGGTCATGCCAGGGCCTTCAGCCACTGCAAATGAACCCCAGATGCATGCACTCCCTTATGCATCTGGCTTACGTGGGTTCTGTAGTGTCGAACCAGGATCCTTTGGCTTTGCAGGCAAATACCTTAGCCACTAATCCATCTCTCCAGCCCCTACAAATATTATTTAGTTGTGTTACTGAATAAATAACTTGGAGTTGTCATTAAATCTAGGAATCTAACTTTAGACATATGCTAGAAACTCAATCTTGAGTTGACATGGAATTAGTACATGACAAAATCACATCTGTTTTATAATTTTTCTATGATGAACATGTCTTTAAACTAGTAAAAGGTTCATGCTTCTCAAGTAAATCATTATTTGGTAGAGGCAACCTAATGGGAACTGATTTCCCTAAATTTTTTTCCCACCTGCATTGTTTTCTGACATTTGAAGGCAATGTACTTTGTTGAGAAAATGAAGTTATCCCAAATTATAATTCAATATTATTCCCATTGTCTGGTTATTGCAATGATATAAGAAATAAACATCACATTGTCTTTATGTGTGTATTTTCTACTATTTCTTGCTATTTCTGAAACAGTGTAAAATATGGTAAATTTCTTGAATTTAGTGACAGAAGACAAAAACTTAACTGACAGATGAATTGCTGTATTACTATTTTTGCAGAAACTAATAAAATAACCCCCTATAGAATTATCATGTTTCATTTACATGACATGATTATCTTAAAGTTCTGCTTTTTAAAGAGTCCTTAAAATTTATCATCATCTTCCTTTATTTTGTCTCTTTTTCATTTCCTGCTACTTCCTGACCTAGTATTGCTACATCATACATATATTTCATATTGGCACACATGTCATTTCAAAATGAATTAATTGCCTAAATCTAAGCCTATGGAAATCTATGGAAATTATATACATATATATATATGCATGCCTTTGGTTGACTTTAAAAATAAGCAAGCTACATACTTTTGCAAAAGAGAGAATTGATACCTAAATGGATTCTTTGCATATATTGATAACAAGCACCAAATCCATTAAAGTAACATTCTGCTAGTGCAAATAAAATATAACACTTAAATATGTTGAAGGCTGGAATATTATTCTTTGAAAAAATAAAATAGGTGATACACATTAAGTTTCTTGTAGTCTGACATGCAAGCCCATAACTTGAGTCATTTGTAAATTTCCTTGAACTCTTTCTAATCCCATGTTGATGTGGTGCTGCTACTGGTAAAATAATAAGAATATTGCGTCTTAGATGCTATTAGGGATGCTAAGCTTCAACTGACACAAAATAACATCTTATTTCTGAAATGGCTAGTTTATTGCAGCTTAATCCTCATCAGGTGGTTAAAACCAGAAAAAAGTTTTTTAAAAAATACATCCTGGGGCTGAAGAGATTGCTCATTAATGACTTGAGTTCATTCAGTTCACCAGTACCCATGTAAAGCCAGTTGCATAAAGTGGTGCATGCATCTGGAGTTCATTTGCAGTGGCTGAAGGCCCATTCTCTCTTGCTGTCTATCTAGTGTCTCTCCCTCTCTCTCTCTCTCTCTCTCTCTCTCTCCCCCTCCCTCCCCTCCCTCCCCTTGCAAATGAATTTTTAAAACTGCTGGATGACTTAATATTCCATGAAATCCTAATTTCAGATTTTTTTTCTCACAAACTGACTTAGATTAACGAAAATTATGATGATTAATTTTGTATATGTGAAAGCTTATATCAATGATACTTGTAAATCAGATCTCATACCCAGTAAGGACTTAGACAAGATGAATCAGGGTGGTTTATTTTCAGCTTTGTTCAAACAAGTGTTTTTTCTAATACCTTTGGAAGGAATGGTATAGACAGAAATGGGTCACTTATGGCTATCACCATTTACTATTATTGGTCATTTCAAGTAAGCAAATGGGCAGAATGTAAGAAAATTAATAAATGAAGCTATTAAAAAGTTAAAATATACCTTAAATGTGTGACCTTTTATGGTTAACTTGTTGAGTTGGGCATAAGACTAAGAAGATGGAACTTGTGAAGGTACCATTAAGAGTTGCTCAGGTCCTGTCATTCATTTACTGTTTATTCCCCATTAACTCTTGCATTCAATGACTAATTATTGAGCACAAAGCCTCTTCTGTATTGTGGAAACTTAATAAAGAAGCCCAACTACATGGGAAGGCACCTCATGCTTATTACTTGGAGGAGGTGATATTTGAAATAGAGGAAATGACACATATTTATATATTATATAACAACATATAATATATAATACCATTTGGAATTATAGAATCAAGGAAATCCCTATAAGGTTACAAGCTGATTCTGTTTTTTATTTAATAAGCTAATCCTAAAATTTAAGGGCTCATTTAAATGACTTTGAAATGCAAAACAATAAAGATTAGGAAAGTGAGAATAACACTTCCCAATTTAAAAATTTACTACAAATCTTCAGAATCTCAAAATTCTCCTTTTATAAAGTGAGTTTATGGGTTATTATAGTAGGACTGGGAGTTCAGAAAAAGCCACTAGGCTATGATCAACTGATTCTTAACATAGTATTGAGGAGATAAAGAAATGTGTAAAGGCTCATATTTTTGGTTTTAACAAATGATGCAGGAACGAGTAGATATGCACAACTAAAAGATTGAAGTCCCTAACTTTTAAAATATTACTTAAGAAACTTAAATCAAAGTAGATGAATGCCACACACATAAAAGTTAAAGTTTTACAACTTACAAAAGGAAATATTGAAGTGATATTCATGGCCTTTGATTAATGAGTAATATGGCACAGTAAACTCAAAGAGTAGACAAACCAATTCATGTAAATTAAACACAGTTATATTTCAAGTGGCCACAGCACAAAAGTGAGCAAGCAATTTTTGGAATGGAAACTGTTCTCAAACCATGTTTCTGAAAGATTTTTTTTTCCCTAAAATGCCTAAAAATGGTTACAACTCAATAAAAAGACAACCCATGTACACATTGGGAAAATGATTTGCACAAACTCTTCTCCAAAGAATAAAGATGGCTAATAAGCATAGGGAAATATTGGATACCATTCATTGTCAGGGAGATGCAAGTCAAAAACCACAATGAGATATCACTGCACATCAACTAAAAGCTTTTATTATCACCATCATCATCATCTTCTTAGACCATTATAAGTGTTGTCAATGAGATTAAGGAATTTAAATAGTTTGAAACTGTTGGTGGATTATAAAACTGTGCAACACTCTGGAATCAGTTTGATGGCTCTTTAAATGATTAATTATTCATAGGCCTATGTCCAAGAGAATTTAAACAGATAGCCTTGAATGATAAACTAGCATAGTACATAGCAACATTAACCCTACTAGCTAAAATTCATTAAATATCCACCAACTGATTAAAGGATAACAAAAATCTATGTTCACATTGCTTAATATTATCCAGCCTCAAAAAATTGAAGGGCTAGAGAGATGGCTTAGTAGGTAAGGTGATTGACTGCAAGGCCAAAGGACCCAGGTTTGATTCTCCAGTACCCACTTGAAGCCAGCTGCACAAGGTGGCACAGGCATAGGTAGTTCATTTGTGGACCCAGTTTTGATTGTCCAGTACCCACTTGAAGCTAGATGCACAAGTTGGCACAGGCATCGAGAGTTCATTTGTAGTGACTAGAGGCCCTAGCATGCCTATTCTCTCTTTCATATAAATGAAAAAATTAAATATTTTTAAAAGGGAAAAGAACCATTAAAACATTTCCAGTATATGAAAAAAACAGACATAACTTAGCAGTTTTTGTTCCTCCATTTATATGAATGGACAAATCGATATTTACAAAAATATGGTGTGTCTCTGGGGTGAGCAAAAAATGGAATAACTGCTGGAATGTACATTTCCTTCATGAATGATGAAAATATTCTGGAAATAGTTATAAAGGTTGCATCATTCCTTGAATATACTTGTCTCACCAAACTACATTTTTAAAGGATAAATTTTATGATATATTAATACCACTTTTTTAATACTTGTTTTATTAGAGGGAGGGAGAGAATGAGTGCACCAGGGCCTTTAGCCACTGAAAACAAACTACAGATGCCTGTTTTACCATGTGCATCTGGCTTATGTGGGTTCTGGGGCTTCAAACCTAGGTCCTTAGGCTTTGCAGGCATGTGCTTTAACCATTAAACCATCTCTCCAGCCCCTCACTTATTTTTTAAATTCATGAATAGAAAATCTACTTACTGTTTTCAGAGAGCACAATGAAAAATTGTGAATCAAATTACTCCAATGAGATGCATCTTCTGTTGGGGGAAAATATGAAGTAACAATTCTAATCAGAGTTTGGAGGCCAAGGAAAAGGCATATGTAAGGTGGTTTCTTGATCAAGAAGATGAGTAGCTGCCTGTACAGCCTTAGGAAATTAGGGCCCCTCATTTCCTTACTTTTGGGAAGAACCATCTGAAAGATTAGACTGCTATGTAGTGCCGGATGCTGATGCAAGACCAGTGATTAGAAGCTGAGGAAGGCCACCTGCAGCATGAAGTCAAGATTTATCTAATAGTAAGGGCAATTAGAGCTCAATGTAGGGTGTCTTAAGAGTATAACAAGTTTTTCTACAGTGGGAGCATTTGAAGTGACTCTGTAAACCTTAGTATTCTGAGGTAATAACATAGAGTTGACATGCAGACCAAATGGAGTTATGAATGAGTGCTTAATGAATGAATACAAGCTATCTTGTATATAATACATGCTATTAATCCTATTATCTCCATCATTATGAAATGGATTTTAGCAATGATATTTGGGGAAAATGTAGGTAGATGGAAGGATTGATGTGAATGAAACTAAGATTTCATAGTATTATCATTCTTAGTTTCAGAACTCTCTAAGAACTCTTATTCTTGGAAGTTACCGTTCCCTGCTATAAACCTTGGAACGAAAGAAGACTTTGATTCTGTTCCAGGCCTCCTATTGACTATTTCTCTGCAAAGGCAAAGCACTCTCCCTCAGCAGTAGCCTTTCAGTTGATCACAATAGGTGCTTTAGATTTTCATGTATTCGAGAAAGTATAGGCGAGAACTTCCAATGACTGGAGAAAACAGCCCTTATGAGTAGATATAAAACTCAGAGTAACACTGAGTATTCAGGCAGAAGGCATTATGTTCGCAGCACTTTAAAGACTATGATTTTCTTTAAAAGAAGAAACTCTATTAGTCATCTAAATATAATTCTTAAAGAAGTTTAGAATTTCTAGGATTGGCTAAGACATTTAGTAGCTAGTTACGATCTCTTTTTTACTTTGAGTATTGTAAAGTGCACTTATATACTTAGGTGATCTTTCCTACTTATGACAACTTTGATTCTTTCTCAATATTTTTTAGAAAGTGGCCTGTGGCGATGGCTCAACTGTTAACTGAACTTCTTGCAAAGCCTGACTGCCCGGGTTCAATTCTCCAGTACCCATGTAAAGCCAGATGCACAACATGGCACTGCATCCAGAGTTCATTTATAGTGACAAGAGGTCTTGGCTTTCTCACAGGCCCATTCTCTCATTCATTCTCCTCTTCCCACAAATATTTTAAACCATATCGACATTTCATTTGTGGTATTGTATTGCTAATGTTTCAAGATTATTTTGTAATTTGTTGCAGTCATATACATAAAACAAAGGGAACTATCCACAAAATAAAGGAACAGCCATGTTAATCAAGAAAATTTAATATTACTGAATTGCTGGGAGTTGTGGCACATGCCTTTAATCCTAGCACTTGCGAGGCAGAGGTTGGAGGATCTCTGTGAGTTAGAGGCCACCCTGAAACTACATAGTGAATTCCGGGTCAGCCTGAACTAGAGTAAGACCCTACCTCAGAAGACCAAAAAAAAAAAAAAAAAAAAAGATTATTGAATTGTATCAGTAATTAAAATAGTGGATTCTAGAAAAGTACCAAAGTACTTTGGATTCAAGTCTTAACTCCCTATTTCTAGATGTTACCTGGTATACAATGACTTAAGGGTTTTGTTCCTCAGCTGTGTCATCTCTGTAATGAGAAATAATTATAGTGACTATCTCCTAAGATTGTCATAAGGACAATGGTAGTCTACATGATAATTTATAATAAGCTTCAAGGCACATAATACTGATAACAGTTTGGCATATATTTGGCAGTATATGCATTAACAAATTTATTGGCGGCTGATTTCCATGTTTTTATTGCTTTATAAGTTGTTATTGCTTTATATAAACATACTTATTCATGAATTTAGTGTATGGTATCTCATTCAAGTCTCGGAAACAGTTTATCCTTTTCTTTGAGCTGGGTATCATTTTTAAAATTTTAGGGACTATTTGACTGTCCTTGGGCTTTCCCAAAAAGTCTATGGTTTGTAATCCTTGGGCTCAAAAGCTAGAGCTTTTCCTCTCATTTTACAAATGTTTGAATCACCTGCATCTGTTTATATGGATTACAAAGTAATTCTGATGAGTGAACAAAGTTAATTTAAAAACAGAAATCATGATTCAAGATTATGAACTTACTACTCTCATTTGCCTTTTGGTGTAAATTGACATTGTTCTATCTTACCTGCGCAGAGACTAAATCAAGTAAACCACAGATAAAATGTTAGTTCAGAGTACCCTGGGCAGCTTGTTAAACACAGATTGCTTGCCTACACTTTGTCTTCCTCAGGTGTGGTTTGGGGTTCAGTCATGAGTATTTCTAAGAATGTTTTCTAAACAGACTGCATGTTGAGAACCCTTCAAATCTACTTATCAGCCACACTCCTTCCTCCTTTCCTTACTCAACAGTAGTTCCCTCAGGATTGTTCTGCAGTCATCAGCCAAAACTGATTTTATGCCTTCATCTATTAGTGGAAGAAGCTAAGTCAGATAAGTTTCTTTGCCTCATTTTATACTAACTACATGGACTTTCTTTTTTTGTAAAACAGGTAATTGCTCATGCCTGCAATTTATTTAATATATTTTTTGTTGGCTATATATGTAGTATATATACAGCCATGATGGTACCATCGTTAACCTTCTCCCTGTCCTTCCCCCATGGGTAATGTGATTCTTCCCTTATGTGTGTAGCCATCAGTTATGTGGGAGAGGCAGTGACTCTGTGTATAGTGATCCAACTCATGGCTCTAACAATCTTTCCGCCCCCTCTTCCATGAATTTCCCTGAGCCATGTTGGGTTCATTTTAGGTATATTTCAGTGATGAGGTTTTGTGTATCTCTCTGTCTCTGGATTTCTGATTTGGTAGGGGCTGAGTGTTATTTGTGTCTATCTCCTTCGCCCTTGTGCTGATACCCTGTTCAGCAATAAAGCAGAACTCTTGCTCATTTCCCCTATGACTCTATGGCTTCAACTGGTGCCCTGTTGAGGTGCGATAGGCAGATTCACCCTCAGGATTTGCATTCATCTGAAAGAGTAAAGCAGATTCTCCCATGGAGAGTGAGGTCAGTGCAAGATACATGGATATCCATTATTATTTTAGAGAGAATTTAATAGATGTAGGCCCTCTTGTATCCCAATTATTTATTTTTTCAATTTATTTTTATTAACAGAAACAGTTTCATATATTTTTACATGTCTAATATCTCTTATCATAGATCACTGCACATTACTCTTAGAAATTATGTACTATATTTTTTGGCTATTTATTATTTACTTTTATTTGAGACAGAAAGAGAAGGAAGGTGGGAGGAAGGGAAAGAGAGAGAAAGTGGGCATGCCAGGGCTTTCTTCAATTTATTTTTATTAACAGAAACAGTTTCATATATTTTTACATGTGTGATATCTCTTATCATAGGATCACTGCACATTACTCTTAGAAATTATGTACTATATTTTTTGGCTATTTATTATTTATTTTTATTTGAGAAAGAAAGAAAAGGAAGGTGGGAGTAAGGGAAAGAGAGAGAGAGTGGGCATGCCAGGGCTTCTAGCCACTGCAAATGAACCACAGACACAAGTGCCACCTTGTGCATCTAGCTTATGTGGGACCTGGAGAATTGAACCTGGGTCCTTAGGTTTCATAGGCAAGGACCTTAAGTGCTAAGCCATTACTTCAGCCCTTTCTTATTTTTTAATTTATTTTTAATTGTGTTTGGTAATTTTTGATTTAGCACTTAAATTTATAAAGTTAGAATGTTGATTTGTGCTCAACCCTATTTGGAAATATGAATGCTAGTTGTTTTCTCTCTAAACCTCATTGTGCTTATGCATGATATTAATGTCCCCTCTGCTTGCTGTTTTTGGTTTTGTGAGAAATAAATGATGTACTGCACATTAAAATATTTTGTATAGTATGAAGTGCTGTGCAAATATTATTTTTTCATTCCCACCCCATATATCAAATGTATTATCATGATAAACATCACCTATTTTACGACAGCATGTCTTTCCCTGCTCAGCTAAGATAAATATTGATTTTTGTGTTTTTAAAGAGGAAATGGTACTCTGTAAACTACTCTTCTCTTACACAGAATACTTTCATTTCCTTTGTAAATTGCATTTTGTCCTAATATCATGCTCTTGAAATAAACAACTGAAGCCTATCATTTTGCCACTTAAGCATCTAAATACTTTCATATATACACCATATATATTTATATGAATATATAACCATATCTATATATGATTGTGTTATGTGCTCACATATATACACATATTTACTAATTTTTCCCTTAATACCTTTATTTTAATTTTAGTATTGTTTGTTTATGTGCAGGTAGAGGGAGAAAAAGAGAGGGGAAGCAGAATGAGAATGGGCATGCCAGGGCCTCCATCCACTTCAGACAAACTCCAGATGCATTTGCTATCTTGTGCATGTGGCTTATGTGTGTAATAGGGAATTGAACCAGGGCCCTTAGGCTTTGCAGGCAGGTGCCTTAACTGCTAAGCCATCTCTCCAGCTCAATAACTTTTTTTTTTTGTAAGATACTTTGCCAGTCACATTTACTTCTTATAATGTGATGTGGGTTTTCATTTTGCCTGAAGTGCATCCCCTGGCATTGCTCATGCCAGAGCTTGTGACCATTGCAAGAGGTGAGTGAAAGAAAGTCGCCAAACCACTTACTTGGTGAAGATTGACATTTTGATATGATGGGCATAGCTCAGAACCAGGAGTAATACCTGGATCTGTCACGTTTGCTTTGCATCTGAGGGAATTAGTAGCAAAGACTGGGTTACCCAGATTGTAATGTGGAGTGACATTTCTTAGACATTTATATTTTCTATGGTTGATTATCAAATCAGCTCTCACTTGTCAAACTTCTTTGTGAACTATAAAGGCCTTCAGAAAAAGAGTGGTTTTATTTGGGAAACCATCATGCAGGTTCAGCAAAGGCAAGCACCTTTTTGACTTGATCGTAACCACTTTAACTACTCCAGATTTGCTACTGTTTAGGTCTCATGTGTAATGTTCATAGTATTCCAGGTGGGTGGCTTATTCCAAGAGAGGTTTATTACTTGAATGCAGAAGATTCACTTTTGAGACCTATCGTTCACGGGTGGCAGGTTGATGCCAGGGGCTTGAGTAGAATTGTGCTTCTGGACCTTGACTTCTTTCTCTGGTAAACTTTTTACAGTGTTCCAGAACTCTGTGAGAGCTCAGGACCTGACTTCCCATGCCCAGCATCACTAGGAAGCGTAGCCATTATAGGAATATAAAACTTGTCATTGTAGTGTATCATATTGCTCTTGATCAAATTTTCTTCTAATGCTTTGTTATATTTATTTCTAATTGTTGAAGACTTACTGTATGACAGATATGAAAGTTATATGGTATTCCTTATTTAATTCTCCTATCAATCAGGTAAGATATTCCATATTCATATTTACTCTGAAGAAGCCAAGACACAAAAATGTTCAATAACTTGGAAAGGTCAAACAAACTCAAACAGGGCAGAGTTCAGACTTTAGCTAGATGGTTTTGGGATGAATATCCCATACTTTTAACCACTCTGGTAGATCATTTCTATGTTTTTATCTTTTCAGTATCTGAAGTCATTTCTAGAGCATTCTTTCAACCAGTGCTATGTATTACACATCTCTACATCTCTTTCCAAGAGAGTGAGTGTACTGGGACTGCACAGCAGCTGGGGTAGAGAAGAATTAAGTTCAACTGTTTTGTTGTGTTAATGGGTCATCTATTGGTCATCTAAGGTCAAGTTCATTAGGCTTCAAGAAAAGAAAGAAGGTATCATCTCACTGATCCGATGTGGCATTATAGTGGCTATAATGATTTTGCCTTTAATCCAATAAGCTTTTAAAAGCATCTAGGGTCATACATGAATGGCAACTAAGTAACAAAAATTGGGTGGAACAAACAAGGAAATGAAAAATAAGAGCCAACATTTGAAAACTTATGAAACTAAGGAGGCATCTCTTCTTGCTCAAAGAAGCTTTGCTATCTGGTATTTCAGGCAATCACACCTTCAGCCAGTTAATTTTTCTAAGATGAGACTTTTACCAGTCTCTAGTCCACACATTAATCATGTACTTGTTTTGATGAGTTATTAAAACTCACTTTCATTTATTTCTTTATTGAATCAGTAATTCCACATTGCATGCAGAAGACTGGGGAATAAATTCAAGAAGCAGCCAGTTCCCATTTCTAGTGGATTTCTAACATAGAAAACAGATCTGTAATGAGATAATAATGTGATAAATAATACATGTAAAATGAATGCATGAACAAGACTCTCAGCTGAGTTTGGAAGATCCCCTGCTACCTTCATCGAAGCTTTTACATGATGGCATCTGAACAGATATATTATGGGAAATGGAAATGTTCAGTCTGGTTAAAGCTCAGACAAGTGTTATGAGATAAGCCTGGAAAGGAAGACAGGTAGTTATGTCTCTGCAAATTCATTCCCTCCTCTGCCTTCCTGTCTGCCATATATACACAGGGATGACTCAATACCAAGAATTTCAGGAAACAAACAGCCAGCATGTGCAGTATGAAATTTCTCCGCAAGGGCTCTATCTGGCCTCAAATGCAAATACTTTAACAGTCACTCATCAAGAAGGGAACTGACAAAATAACACATGCACTTATGATAGTATCACACCAATCATAACTCACAAGGTTCTTCAGCTGCATCCTTTCTTCTGGCCCCAGTGTTTTATGAAGTTGTTGAACCTGCCCAGAACACTACTACATAACGTTCATGATGTGTAAGTGCTTTACTGCATGCAAGCACTATTCATACTACACTTTCTCTTTCACTACTTAGCACTTGTGAGGTAGTTGTTAACTCCTCTGATATATGATGAGAGAGCTTACAAATGGGAAGTGACTTGCCTTAATTCTCAGGAAAGACACACTAAGGAATCCTTAAATTCTTTTCTTTATACAAATCTCATCATATTTCTAGTGTATCAATGGTCCTTTGTAGCTGTCAACTCTGTTCACATGTACTCTGTTGGTTTTTTAATATATAACGTGGCTGGAGTGGAGCAAACTGAATGAAATGGGTAGGTAGGGCTCTGAAGGATGGCTGAGTATACACTAAGAAATATCTATTCCGGTGCTATGAGAACCATCCAGTTGTAATGTTCTATATCTCTATGTCATATATTGGGCAATATAGGAAAGAGAAAATGATCATTTTCTCGGTGGTGGGAGGGTATATTACTGACTTTACATCGCCATAACAAAATACCAGAGAGGGTAGACCTAAAAGGAAGAGAGATTTATTTTGTCTCAGACTGTCAGAGGTTTCATCTATGATCAGCTGACCTCATTGCTCTTCAGAGACATCATGGTGGAAGGGCATGTTGGAGTAAAACTGTTCACGTTATGTCATCCAGAAGGCAGAGAAAGTAGTAGGAAGGCAGGTGCAATAAAATGTACCTGTAAAGTACAATCCTGCTCCAAGGTCCTCCTTTCTCGCAATAGGAACTTCCTCATATGGTTCACTCTACTGTGAAGACTTCAATAGATTAACACATTGATGAGGCTAATATATTCATGATGTAAAACTTTTCAATAGCATCACCATCTGAGGACCAAACCTTCAACACATGAGATTTTTGAACCACTCTATAACCAAACTACAATGAAAAGGAATCCCTCTTCATGAGGGATTAGCTATGGCCCTTCTACTGATTCTAGTACCTATAAGGCTCCTATGCCTCAAATTCCAATGCACGTGTACACACACACACACACACACACCAAAAAAAAATAATAATAATAATGGAGAAAGGAAAAAGAATAAATCAGTCAGAAGACAATAATGTAAGACACGGAGAAAAAACCGTAAATTCTTATCCTAGATCCGCTTGCTGTGTGGTCATACCATGCAAGCCACTCCTCTTGTGCCAGGGTTTCCATTCACAAACTAAAGACTTAGAATTGAATAATACTCAAGTTCTTAGAGAAGCATTCCATGAACATGTCATTCCTTGAGGAATACAGAGTTTGTTTTACCTTAGAGCCTAGTGGGAGAGAATCAGCATTACTGCTTCCCACTCCCGTTCATGTCTTTTTTGTTTGTGTGTTTGTTTTTTTTTGAGGTAGGGTCTCTCTCTAGCTCAGGCTGACCTGGAGTTCACTATGTAGTCTCAGGGTGGCCTCAGACTCGCAGCAATCCTCCTACCTCTGCCTCTCAAGTGTTGGGATTAAAGGTATGCGCTACCATGCCTGGCCCTCCAGTTCATAGCTTTTAAGGAAGGTGTTTTGAAGGTATCCTGGTTGATGTTTTGAAAGAGTTTGAGTTGAGCAAGTCAATGTATGGGAATTCAAAAAGTTCCAATAAAAAGTATTTTCCCCTGTTCTTTTTCTTTAATTTTTAAAATTAATTAATATTATTATTATTTTGTTTTTTTCTTTTCATATATATATATATATATATATATATATATATATATATATAATTTATATTATTCTGATTTTACATTCATAGTATTGGTTCCATTGTCCTCCTCCCTGTCCTCCCCCTTTCAAAGGGACCCTCATCAATGGGGAATGTGGGTCAAGCATTGTGAGGTTAGTCAAGAGTTCTGGGGGGTATGCCCCAGTCTCTGTGCATAAAGCTCCAATTTGTGACTCTAACAATCTTTCCGACCCCTCTTCTGCGAGTTTCCCTGAGCCACATTGGGGTCATTTTAGTTCTGCTTCAGTGATGAGGTTTGGGGAGCCTCTGTGTCTCTGGATATGTGGCTTAGTTGGAGCTGGATGTTCTCTGTGTTTATCTCCTTCAGCCTTTTTCTGGTGTTGTGATCGCCATGAACGCTGTATTCTTGTCCTTCCCCTGCGTTGTTCTATGGTTTCAGCTGGGCCCTGGTGAGGTGTGGTTAGCTGATCCTCCCGGCAGGTTCGTTGTCCACCTGAAAAAAGATAAGCAAATTCTCCAACGGAGAGAAAAGTTAGTACTAGGTAGAAGGGATGACCATCTATGTTTTGGAGGGAATTTTATATGCGTTGGCTCTCTTGTAGCCCACATTTGGTGGTATCTTGATCTTGGAGACCGAGCTCATTTTTTGTACCTGGTTTTGACTTATTTCCCAGTTGCAGCTTTTTGAGATAGGGTCTTGCTCTAGCTCCTAGCTGATCTAGAATTAGCCACAGGCTGGCCTCAAATTCACAGACATCCTCCTACCTCAGCCTCCCAAGTACTAGAATTAAAGGCAGGTTCCACCATGCCTGGCTTTTTATGTTTGTTTTTTTTTTTCTTTTGTAAGGTTCTGGTTTATTCGTCAATTTACCCTTTTTACCTGTAACCTATTAAGTTCTGATTTCAATTTTGGCCTAAATTATATCTCCCTGTATTGTAAAAAATATAAAATGTTTTACCTCACCAAGAATCCTATAAATGGATGGAACCAAACACTCTGGGTGCCTCCTCTATAAATCCTTTAGTCTGATTCAATATAAACTACTCTATAAGGGGATAAAAGATTGTTAGCTTGACAATTTAAGGTCCAAATGACAATTAATGTTTAAAAAAATTTGGTAACTCTGAGCCAGGGAATAAACTCTTAGTTTCAGTGTGCATTTAGACCCTGCTGTTACCTCATCATCCCAGAAGAGAGGATCTGACTTGCAGAAAGGACAGATGAGAAGGACAAACCCAGTAAGCACAACCCCATTCTACAGAAGACTCAGAAGCATGGCCCTTCAATACTGCCTTTCTCTTCACAAAGAATTTGGGGGTGGTATAAAACAAATACATTTCTGCTAGCATCCAATCTTTTTTTTTTTTTTTTTTTTTTTTTTTTTTTTTTTTTTTTTTTTTTTTTTTGAGAGAGAGAGAGAGGCAGAGAGACAGGGAGAGGAAGACAGAGATGGGCGCTCAGCAGCAACTCAGCTGCTGGGAACAAAATCCAGATGTGTGCGCCCCCTTGTGGTCAAGTGTGGCATTGTGCCCTTGCATCACTTTGCATCTGGCTAAACGTGGGACCTGGAGATTGGAACTGCTGGAGATTGGAACCAGCGTTCTTAGGCTTAGGAGGCAGGTGCCTTAACCGCTAAGCCATCTCTCCAGCCCTATCCAATCTTTTAAATCATGAATAAAAGTAAGTACATATTTATATGTTTCTCCTTTTTTAATGACAGCTTCTATAATTATAGACAATAAAGTGTGGTAATTCCCTCCCCCGCCACTTTCCCTTTGCAACTCTACTCTCCGTCACATCCCCTCTCCCTCTCAATCTGTTATTTTGATGTAATCATCTTTTCTCCTATTATGATGGTCCTGTGTAGGAAGTATCAGGCACTGCGAGGTCATGGATATCCAGGCCATTTTGTGTCTGGAGGAGCATGTTGTAAGGAGTCCTACCCTTCGTTTGGTGCTTATATTTTTTTCTGCCACCTCTTCTGCAATAGATCCTGTGCCTTGGAAGGTGTGATAGAGATGTTTCAGTGTTGATCACTCCTCTGTCACTTCATCTCAATAGTATGATACCTTCTGAGACATCCCAAGGTCACAACCATCTGAAAAGGGAAGCTTTTCTAACCAAAGTGAGAATAGCATTTATATATGGGTATGGACATTGAGAGGAGTGCTCACTGGACAGTTTGGTTAGCATAGTATTTACATTTAGCCAGAAAGCAGCCAACCTTACACTACTAGGGCTCATGACTTCCCCTGTCATAGGTTTTCAGTAACAGGAATGTGTTCCCTCCCATGGAGCAGGCCTCCAGTCCAGTTAGAGAACAGTTGTTTTCCCCCATAAAAGACATGTCAGTATTACACCCATTGGCTCATTTGGCCTGGTTGGCCAAATTTAAGGCTTGCAGTAACCACTCTTGTTTATCTATGCTGGTGATTTATCTCTCTTTCTCATGAAACTGCAGGCAGCATAGCTTTTTCCAGCTTTCTGTCTGATGGTCTATGCAGAGGAGGCTTTCAGCTCAGCTCCAGCAGGATTTCTCAGTGACATTGCAGCCTAAGTATTTGGAATCTTCAGCAATAGGGTCTTAACATCTGTTCCTGGTGGGAAACCAAGAGTCTCGGCTGTGGCCTGTAATGTTTGGGGGGCTTAGTGACCTCCCTGGCCAACAACTCACCAGAAGGTATTCCATCTCTGGCACTGAGAATATTCTAGTAAGAATCTATGGTTTCTGGGTGTTCCATTGTCCATGATTTTTTTTCTTCAGTTTCTGCCAATGAAAGTCTCTGTTGGTCTGTATTAAAACTTCAGTGATAAACATAACCTCCTATGTATTTTAGAAAGTAGAGTTTATGATCTGTTACTATTTAGAAAATTTGAACATTGGATTTGAGGCTATTTCTTTGTGAGGTCTCAGATGATGCAGTAAGTTTATGACAAGGGAACAGAAGCCCTGTTTTTGTATTAATTTAACCAAGATACTTCAAAAGAAAATTATTCTTTATTACAATCTTCTCAGATCCCCAATTTGACATGCTCCACAATTTTCATAGCAACTTCTGTTAGAAGCAGAAGTTTGTGCAAAATGTAAAAACCATAATTCAGGGTAGGGCAGAAAAATAATGTGTTTACTAACAATGCAACAGTGTTTGATACTCAACAAAATCTTTGCATATTAACAACTGTGGTTGTGGCCTAAGCACTTGTTTATTTTGTTACTGAAATCTTAGTAAAACAAGAGCTAACTGGTCTGCTTATGCAGGCTTCAGATTACTGATGAATGGTAAGGATTAGAGGTGGGAGGGCACATAGAATATGGCAACATATTCTCCATTCTTAGGATGGTGGCAAAGTTTCAGTTCCCACTCTACTCATGACAATATTTCACATGAGAAAATTCTGAGAGTGCTTCATTGCATTTCCAGATCTCCAGACATTAGTTTTTTGTTGGTATATCTTTGTCAAAGTTTCCCATTGTGGGCCTCAGGGAATCTATTACATTTACAGAATGAAATTGGGTTATGGGGTATTTTCAATAGGAATTGTATACATTTCTACATGGATAAATAATGCTCAAAGAATGAAGTCATAGAAACCAACTGGTCTGTTTTTTTTTTTTTTTCCTAATAAGGCTTAATAATAAGCCAAGTTGCTATATACTGCCTTATATATGCAAATATTTTTAATGTTTTGACTTCCCTTCTAACTAATTGGAACTAATTTGGGATGACTCTTATGTTAACTACCCAGGCTGTGAAAAAAGGAAACTTTTCTTCAGAACTTTGCATTTTAGAAGGGAAAATATAATAGATGCTAGTAAAGGATATGAACTGTCACTGGGTATGTTTTGGAAGTTGGAGTAGAAAGTGGTTCTTCTTGAGTTATTTTTGGCCAAGAAGACAATTTTGTGGTGAATCAGACCTTTAAGTGCTGAACTGTGGACACTCAGTACCACGGTTGGAGGGACCTAGGGACAGAGATGGTTATCGTCAACTTTCACCAGCAATGTGGTGTACTTTAATTTTTGTCTTGGATACATACAGGGAATGAGAACAGAAAAAAATGGATAAAAGTCCAAATTAAAAAAAAACAAAAATATATGATACCATCTTGCAGGTCCTTGCAAATAGGTGGAAGGATTTGTGAAAATAGTCTGAATGTTGACAGGATATACTTGGTAATTTTTAAGGTAGTTTTTGCCTCTAGTATTTTATAATTCCCTAGGTAATTATATCTTCAGCCCCACCTCTGAGTCATTTGTTGAGTATGCATTGCTAGTCATACTGTACTGTTTCCCATGGTAGATCTGTAGCTCCATGGGGCTAGCCACCCAGCACTGGATAAACACAAGCAGTGAGGATTCTTATGGACAGAGGACAGGTATGTTGCTTTTTAAAATGGTATTAGAGACTCTATGGTTGATACGAAAGAGAATTCTCATAGGACCATTAGGTGCACTTGAAACATGAAAAAAAAAAAAAAGTGGTTGGCAGATCAGATGAGCTTGACCTACCTGTTGATTTTGTACTATTGCTGTAACAAAACACCAGACATGACTGTTTAAAGCAAAACTTAATACTTTATTTATTTATTTATTTGGTTTTTTGAGAGGTAGGGTTTCACTCTAGCTCAGGCTGACCTAGAATTCACTGTGTAGTCTCAGGGTGGCCTCAAACTCATGGCAATCCTCCTACCTCTGCCTCCCAAGTGCTGGGATTAAAGGAGTGTGCCACCATGCCTAGCAAAACTTAATACTTTAAATTTTAGCTTTATACATCAGAGTTCAGTCTACATCTCAAAGGAGTAAAATAGAGGTATAAGAAGAACTGTGTTTACTTTATAGAAGCTCTAGGAAAAAGCCTGGTCCTTATCCTTTCTAGCTTCTAGAGGCTGCCTGTGTTCCATAGCTCATGGCTCTTCCTTTGTCTGGAAAGCCAGCAATACTACACCTGTGATTATTCTTCCACAGCCAAGGCTCCTTGTGCCCAGAATTGGAAGCATTTCTGCTTTGAAGGACTCATTTGATTAGGCACACCTAGATAATTTAGGCTATTCTCCCCATCTCAGAATATTTAACCCTTATCATCTTTTGGGCAAGTGAAGTAATATACTCACAGTTCTAGGAATTCAAGTGTGGATATTCTTTGGACCCCAGGTCTGTTTGTGGGACTATAATTTTTTATAAGTATTGATACACTTAGGGTAAGGACATATGTAAGAGGAGATAAATTAGGCATGGGGGATGTTTGCTCATCATGTAAAGTGCACTGAAATTATCCTGATAGCACTAGGGAGACAGAAAATTCTTTTCAATGCAAGAATGTTTACTCTGTTATAGAAGTAAACCATTAAAGGAAGTATTAAGTCCCTGATACCCAATAATGTTCAATATTATGTATCTATTTATGTGGGAAAGTGAAGTATATATTTGACTTAGAAAACTGACAATGTTTCAGTATTGTACCATTAATGCTTTCATCCCATTTTAATCATATTTATTTATTTTTTACCTTCTTTCTCTACTTGTTTTTTTTTTTTTTCTGGGGTCTGATGCAATACCACTCATGGCCCATAATTTATCTAAAAGTTTTGGATATGAGTTTACATTTTCTTGGTATCATAAGAGATGCCTATTCCTCACAGTGGTAGCACATTGAGCTTGTATTTCCTGAACCTGACATGCCCTGAGTAAGGAACTGCAGGACCTCTTCATATGTTCAACTTGGGAGCAAACTGGAGTCCTAAGATGAGACCCAGGAAGTCTAATGAAAACATTTGCTGTGCTTCCCCATGCCTTTGATGTAAGGGTAGGCTCTTAACTTGTGCGTTTGCCTGTGACTTAATTGTAATATGTAGGAGCTGGTGAATAGAAATAAGTTGAAAGACACTTCTGATGGAATAGGGAAATAGAGATGTTTTGTTCAGTCAGTTCCAATTACACTGCTGCCTGCAGAGGAAGGCAGTAACCAGGATGTTCACTTGTAACTCCACCAAGATGGAACCAACCTCAAAGAAGACCTTGTCAGTGTGGTACTCATGGCGGGAACTTCTTCCAGGTGAGTCATTTGTGAAAAAATGTCTTTACGCAGATAGAATCATGGTGCCCACCCTGTATGTGGCCACAGAAATGTTACTGCGTGATAATCTGCTGGCTTTGATCTTCATGGGATTGAAGGCTTAGAAATAAAGAGAGGTGTGCAGTTTTAAAGGTCATCTCTACTGCTTGGAAGTAAACAGTATCAGATCCCCTATATCTGTGAGACTATGTATAGAGAATAAATGAGTGCATTTAAAGCAAAACTGTGAGTTGTTTTTCATGTGTGAATTTGATGCTCTTTTTCTTATAAAAAATATTTTTTTCCTGAAATAGTTTAGCATCCTGAATACTTGCTGCTTCTGTGTTTTAGTTGATAATATCTAACGCCCACAGTGGCACATGAAGAGGAAGAGCCTTCTATCCTCTACTTTATGTGTTAATGATGTGGCATAAATTTTTTGAAACGCCACACAATTGCAAATGTGACTTCTTTCTTAACTTGCGAAAAGAGTTTACAACAGCGAAATATACCCTGAAAGAGTGTCATTTGAATACGTGGTGGTTAGCTTCATAGGAAATCATTGCAGGGAGAGAATCCACACAGAGAGAACTTCTGTCTGAGAACATACAATGCCTCAGTGACACTGCCAGGCCGGGTCCCATTGTCACCTGACACCTAATACTCTTTTCTGGCTCAGTGCAGCTGCCTCCCACATAGACTTCTCTATGACTCACATTCCAAATCTATCATGACATACAATATTTTACTTTGATTATGAATCAACAGCCTACTTTTAGAAGTGCTTACACGGTGACATGACTCTTGACGCTATTAAATTCTTCAAGTGCCGTCATCTGTGTAACTCCAATAGGAGTAACTAGAGGAGTCATTTATTAGAATGTATTTATTTCACACTTGTTGGGTGGCAAGCCGTTGTCTGCATAGTGATGGATCAGTTGTGCGTAAAGCAAAATGTCTAAAAAGAGATTTTTTTTTTTCCTGTGGGAGAAGATTTAGATTAGGATTCATGAAGCCCTAGTTTGATCTGTAGCACTGAATGAACCAAATGAAGTGTCTGTCCTGTGCCTGTAATCCCACACTGAGAATATGGAGATGGGAAGGTCAGAAGTTTAAGGTCATCCTCAACTACATAGTGAGGTTGAGGCCAACTTTGTCTACATTAGACCCTGTCTCAAAACAAACAAACAAAAAAAAGTCTTCAGTATCAGTAAAGAGAATCCAAGCAGGAAGAAAAGTGAAGGACAAATGACTTCCAGAGTCAGAGTAGAAAATAGACTTCAAGAGTCAGTGATGTACAGTGTACAGTTGGGTCAAATACAAGAAGATTCAAAGTTGGAACACTCAGTTCAGATCTTTGTTGGAATTTACTATGTTTAAAATATTCCCATCTCTTTTCTGAGCACTGAGTTCATAGTGGCTGTTTGTTCTCTTGTCAAGGTGAATAGGGCATACTAAATAGTCATCAAAGGCAAGGGGTCTGAGGTTGCACTGCCTACAGTCACATCTTAGTCCTTACTAGGTGTTTGAAATGCCACAAGTTAATTAACTTTTCTCTATGCTTCAGACTGCTCTCTCTCTCTCTCTCTCTTTTTTTTTAAGCGACGTTACATGCCTCTTAAGTGATATCAGGCTGAATGAAGTTCCTGGGACTGAATAACTTAAGTGAGTGCTTAGCATAGTATCTGTTCAGGAGTGTTATAGTTACCTTTCCCTTCCTGGGACCAAATACCGGAACAAAAGCAGCTGATGGGAGGAAAGTTTGTATTTGGCTTACAGTCTCAAGAGGAGCCTTCATGATGACAGGGAAAAACAGCATGAACAGAGGCTCTGCTCCAGCGGGTGGGAAAGAAGCAAGAGATTGAGCTGAGCTCTGGCTAGGGGGAGTTGACTGCAATATCCCAAAGCCCATTGCCAACACCACCTCTCTCCCAGCAAGGCTCCACCTCCCAAATTGTTACCAACTGGGACCAAGCATTCAAAGCACATGAGTTTCCAGCAGGTTTATATTCTATCTAGACGATCACATGACATCTTTTTAAGTTCTAGAGTGGCTTTGAGCTGGATGAACTACTTTTGTCCTTTTTATTTTGGTTTTGTCTTGCTTTTTTTTTTTTTTTAAAGCCCAATTTTCATTACTATGTGAACTAATATAATACATCAATCTAGTTAGTTTCACATACTTCTTCCCCTTCTGAGGTATCACTGCTTGCTCACATTTTAAACCTAACAAAGTTTAGCGCTTTTGTCATTTCTTCTTGAAAAGTTTCGCACTCACATGTTTATGGCAGATCTATTCACAATAGATGGCCTGAATCTACTTATCTATCTATTGACGGCAGGATGGAGAAAATGCATGATAAACTCATACTGCAATATTATTCAGTCACAAAAGAGTAAAGTCCTGTTATTCTGAAAACTTGGATGCAGTTAATGAGTATTAAGTGCAATAATACAGGTACAGAAAAACAACTATATCACAAAAACAAATATGTTTCTATTTGCATACATGTTTGGAAAAAGGTACTGAACTTGTAGAAATGAAGAGTAGAACAAATGGGACTAGAAACTGGAGAGAGATGATGACTTGGGGTGAAATAAAGAAAGAAAAGTCCATGTGTAGTTACCTTCAAGGATAAGTCCTTCTGTTCTATCACACAATAAGTTGAATATAGTCAACAATATTGTATTGACCATTTCAAAACAGCTGGGAAAAGAGATTATGAATGTTTTTACCACATGAAAAGACAAACGTATGAGTTAATGAGTATGTTAAAATTTATTTGATTACATATTTCAAAAAAGCACACTGTTTCCAGTAAATATGTACAATTACTATGTATCAGTTAAAAACAAGCTAGAAATAACAACAAAGACAGATAAGTAAGTGATTAAGTAAAATGGTTTCTTAGTGCCTTGGTGATTGATTGGTTTGGCACCTGCTGGGTAATTCTTACACTCAATGTGATAATGATAGGGTATAAACTTTATTAATGGAATTTCCTGTAAATAGATTCTAATTTCCTAAAATATGTTTTCAGTGTTCTTTAATCTACCCTCCCCTTCATAAGTAGAAGCCCCAGTGATTTTTCTCACCTTTGTAAGAACAAGCCATCAATCTGAACAAGTGGTTATAATGATGGTGTTCTTGACTTATGGTAACAATTCAGGAGAGGTGGCTTCCCTTTTTACTTTGGGGACCTAGATCTTGGAATTTGATCTTGTATTTTTCCTTTTCTTAATTTTAGAATTTTATTTTTATTTTATTTTTTTATTTTTATTTTTTGGTTTTTCGAGGTAGGGTCTCACTCTGGTCCAGGGTGACCTGGAATTAACTATGTAGTCTCAGGGTGGCCTTGAACTCACGATAATCCTCCTACCTCTGCCTCCCGAGTGCTGGGATTAAAGGCGTGCGCCACCACTCCTGGCAATTTTAGAATTTTAAATGAAGTGTCATTAATAGTTTCAGATGTGACCTTCATGAATGAGGAAAAACCCCGGAAATATATGACTACATGCAGCTATTTACAAATATGAAATGTAGAAAAATTGTGTTTATTAGCTTCTAGTTACACAGTTTTTCAAATCTAACTCAAGTTCTGGACTGGAAGGAATTTTCACAGGGTGTGGTGTATTTTAAGATCTATGTCCCTGGACAAAATAGAATACCATGATCAAATACTTGTTCCCATTTTGATGCCCGTTCATGAGTGGCAAGAGGTGGTCTTTACGCTTCTAAGGTAGCTGTTAGGTGGTCTCACTTGCTTCCTAGGGTATAATGAGTTCAAAGTAGAGAGGCTGTGTCTTGTGTCTCAACTGGCTTCTTTTCTCAGAATATTCTATGGACTGTGTCACACCTGCAGGAAATTGGATAATAGATTTTTCAGAGCAATGGTAGAACAAGGAGGAACAAGATGGAAAGCAAAGGTTGTAAAGTCAACTCCCATTGTTATCACAACATAATTTTCTCAAGATATTACCAAGACCCAAGAATTCCTGTGTATTCTTTTTCCTTGTGCCTGCAGTTATACAATAAGCAAGATACCACATGACAAGGCTACTGAGAAGGCTCATTTTTATTATTTCAAATTGAAAGTCTTCACACAGGTCCTGACGTGTGAACTACTTGCCGCACTCCTTTAATCTCAGCACTCAAGAAGCAGAGGTAGGAGGACTGCTGTGAATTTGAAGCCAGCCTGAGACTATATAGTGAATTCAAGGTCAGCTTCGGCTAGAGCAAAACTCTACCTTAAAAAACAAACAAACAAGAGTTCACAAATCATCAGACATCACAATTTTAGAGCAGAAAGCTTGAGAGTATGTTTGTACTCTTGCCTGTTTATTATCACATGAACTGACCAGTCATTTCCTCATCTGCCTCAGTGTTCTCTGATCCCATTATAAAAACTATCCAGTTTGTTTAACCCAGCTCCTTAATTCTAGGCAAAATAGTTCATGCCAGAAACATGCAGCTGAAATCCCATGTCTATGAGACCTTCTCCTCTTGCATCACTATGTCCCCATAATGAGCGCTTACCTTGTCTCCTCTCTTACCTCTTCAGTTGCCTTTTTAATTTCCCAGCTCTTGGTCATCTCCCTTTAATGCCCCTGATCACTATCTAGTCACCACCACACCTCTTCACCTCGTACATTCAAACCTGACTCTATTCTCATGTGAGTTGTTGGGCACGTACTTTCCTGGCATTTGTCTCCTTCTATACTCTGTAGAGGTATGGTAATGTGTGTATTTCATTTGCTAGGTAGGACTAGAAATGTACTTGTACAAAGTATGTCTCTGTGTGTTGTGTGCTTCCATTCTGGCCTGATACTTTAGGACTTCGTATGGGTCATACACTTTGAAAAAATGAGTGATGTTGGAAAGAAATCAATGCCTCACCATTCTCAAGAAATTGAGTAGAATTACTGCCAGACCCAAGTCATTTTTGCTACTTTCTGTCTTTAGTAAAAGCAGATAAAATCACATGTATTCTAAAGACCAAAGGATGAATATAAAGAATAATGGGGCAGTGGTAATGATGTTTGACCTAATGATGATTGACTACTTTTGTCTGAGTCTCAATACCTTTCTTCTGTTGTGAATATAAGGGAAGATGTGATTTTTGATTGGAAAAAATAAATAGATCTTGAGCTGGACATGGTGGTGCACGCCTTTAATCCCATCGCTTGGGAGGCAGAGGTAGAAGGATCACCTGATTTCGAGGTCATCCTGAGACTACAGAGTGAATTCCAGGTCAGCCTGGGCTAGAGTGAGACCCTACCTCAAAAACAAAACATCAACAAAAAAAAGAAAGAAAGAAAGAAAGAAAGAAAGAAAGAAAGAAAGAAAGAAAGATGATCTTGAATTTTTGCCCCAAATGAAGGGCAGAGGGGCATTACAGAAATTAGGATGCAAAATATCTAAATTTAGAAGTTGGCTCTGTGTCTACCTTGAGCTTGTCCTTGCCTCGGTGTAGCTCATTCCCAGATGGAACACGAGGAAATGGAAATATCTGATTATGAGTACCTATGTCCACCAAACACATTAGGCTGGCCTTCTAGTTTGGGGCACAGGAACCCTTGACGATGCATATACTAACCTTCAGCTTTTAATTACTCTACCATCATGACACAACACCTCATTAGCCACCGAGCCATGAATATAGGAATAGTGAAAAGCTGTTCAAAGAATGTGAAATTAGGGTCCTAAATATTCTATTAGATGCATATGTTGACTAACTTGTTCAGGATCTCAGCATGTAAAATGATGTATAAAACACATTGAGGAGGACTGAGGATGTTATGAGAAGTCAGTGTAATATCAGTTAATTTTTATGACTGAAAGATAATAGAGGAGGCAGAGGTCAGGTTCTGTGAAGCCTGATGCTGGCGCTCATGGCACTGTGTCTAGAAAGGAAGTTTTGAGGCATGTTGTTTCTCACTTTTGTACTTAATGACATCCAGAATCAATGGTTTCACTCAAAGCTGAAAAACAAGGGGGCAGGGAGATTAATCAGTGATTAAAGGAGGTTGCTTGCAAAGCCTGCCTGCCCAGATTCAGTTTGACAAGCACTCACATAGAAGTAGATGGACATTTGTTAGCAGTGTCAAGGGACCTTGGTGTGTCCATACACCCCCCCCCATACACATACAGACACATCTACTCTTTCCCTCCCTCCCTCACTCCCTCTATCTCTAATGAAAAATAATTATAAAGGGAAAACTGTAAAACAAGACCCTTTTTTTGTACCTCCCCATCCCAGTTGTATTGATATCAATGCATTTGTTATTCTATATGATGCCAGCATACAAAGAGGAGTGTTTACCTTAGAAGATATAGAAAATCTGATGATACTTTCTCATCAGAGAAAAGAAAAACACCACTCAAATGGACTCACTTAAGAACATATGAATGATGCACATTATATAGATAACTAATAAAAAATTTAAAAAAACATATGACTGTGACACAGTTCTATAATGACTTTCTTCTTTGAATGCCAGGGTGTCCGTCCACAGCAGCTTCCCTGATCTTCTCCTCCCAGGGCTTAAGAACCTTCCATCTGTTTGACTGGCATATGAATGGTGGACAGAGCCTTGTTTGTCTCTCTCTAGTGGCTGGCCCTAGATTCTGGTTCTACCACCCAGCAGCTCTGTGAGTGCTCGGAAGCTATTATACATCTCTACATCCTGATTTCCTGATGACAGGAATAGAGACATTTCCTTGTTGACATGGTTAGTGTTAGGAGACAGAGCACATTGAGGACATCTCATGCCAGCCTGAACCCTAGTCGGTGTAGGTTCACTTTTCCTCCTGTTCTTGTTCCAGAGTATCTGTTTCTCCCTGTGGTGTATCTCTGGGCTAAGAGATTTCTTTCATCACACTAATAAAGAAGCAAAGGTGGTTAATGGTAATCTCTCCAGATTCTGTCTGATTTAGTGACGTTTATGATCCATAGAATCTTTGCAGCGTTATGATATCAGGCTCTGTGTATGTTTCTCAGGAATCTGTGGTTTCCTGTTCTTGAATGAGAGAGGGTCCTGAGGGGACATCCAGAAGCTATGAGTTCCAGCCCCAACTCTCCAATTAACCTAGTGTTTGATCCATGTAAGGCCACTGCATTTTGCATATTCAGATGCCACTCTGATGCCTTAAGTCTCTTCAGAGACACATAGATTACTAAGGTCTGTTTCTCTTCTGTTTGCGGTACTGAATATTCATGAAAATCAAATGCTTCCTTTTCTCTGTGCCCTTCTTTTTCTTGAATGGAAGTTTGTGTTCTTGATATTATCCCTGCAATGGAACCCTATGACAGACATTTGGTGCCTGATTTTGAAGTCCCTTCTTGAAGGACACTCTCCCTGCTTGACATTATAACTCAAGTGATATTTTGGCTTTGAAGTTTCACAGTAACACTGGTAGTAGGGATTCTTATTCATATTGTAGAGATGAAGAAACAGGGTGAGAGTTGAAATGTTTTGCCCAGGTTTCCTACAGTCCCTCCTGAGGAGTGTACATTCCAAGCAGCATCATTCTTCCAGACCAAAGTCTATAAATATGACTCTTAGTCCAAGCTGTAAGCATGGTATACTCATTTGTTCCTAAGTCAATGTGTCTTCACGGAAATGAAGTAGAACTTTCCAACATTTCTTAAGCCTATGAAATCTACTTTTTCATCATTTAAAAATATAACCTTTCAGGGGGATGGCTGTGAGATGGCATGTGAATTCCAGGTCAGTCTGGGCTTGAGTGAGACCTTACCTCAACAATCATAACTAAGAAATTAATTAATATGTAAAACAACCAATGTTTCTATGGGTCCTACATTTATGGATTTAACTAAATATACATTGAGTATACTTATTAAAAATAGCATTCAGGTTGGGGAGATGGCATGGCAGTTAAGGGCTTGCCTGTGAAGCCTAAGGATACAAGTTCGATTCCCCAAGACCCAAGTAAGCCAGATGACAAGATGGTGCATGCTTCTGGAGTTCATTTGCAGTGGCTAGAGGCTATGGCATGTCCATTGTCTCTATCTGCTTCTCCCCCCTCCAACCTTTCCCTTTGTCAGGTAAATAAATAAATAAAATTTAAAAATCATGTTTGTAATGACTATGCACAGAATTTTTTTCCTGTCATACAGTAAATGGTACCACTATTTACATAGGATTTATGCTTTTTAAAAAATATTTATTTTAAAATATTTATTATTCATTAGTTATCATTTATTACTTATTTGAGAGAGAGAGACAGGGAGATAGAGAATGGGCACACAGTGCCTCTAGCCACTGCAAACAAACTCCGGATGCATGTACCACAGCCTGGATCTGGCTTACATGGGTTCTAGGCAACCTAACCTGGGTCCTTAGGCTTCAAAGGCAAGCGTGTTAACTGCTCATCCATCTCCCCAGCCCAGGATAATGCTTTCTAAGTATTATAAGTAAACTAGAGATGATTTACAATACATGAGAGAATGGCTTTGTTTTAATGCAAATATGCTATTTTATATAAGGGAATTAAATGTACACAGAATTTGGTATCTGCAAGGGTCCTGAACTATTATGTGGGTGTTGAGTGCTGACTGTATTGGTAAGTTTAAATGCCTTGATAAGCTAATGACAATTTCAATCTAGTGAAGTAATTTACAATTACCATTGGTTTCTGGGGAGCCTGATATACACCTTTTTTCCTGGTGATTGGTTATGGAGGGTGGCTGAGACTTTCCTGCTTATTCTTGTAGTACTGGAACACAGCCATGGGGGGTGGGGGAGAACAACCTTCCTGCTCATTCTTGTAGTCCTGGAACACAGTATCACACACACACGGTTTAATTATATAAGCAGCCTTGATTTCATGATTTATCTTTCATGAAATTCTTTCCCGTACTTATTAATCCACTGAGCTTGTCAATATATGTCCTTGCCATCACTCAAAAATACAAGGAAAGAGCACAGGACTAAAGTCAGAAGAGTAACAACCATCCTTTTTCAATAACTATTTGATTTTAGCAGATGACTTCACTTCTCTGGACACCTATTTCACCTTTTGTAAATCATCACTCTAGATCTTTCCAAGGTTCTTTTTAATGCTAGTAAATTCTCCAGTATATTAAACTTTCTGGTTTTTTGGATTACTTTAAATTTTTTTTTTTTCCTGTGAACTACCTAGTATCCATCTGTAGTATTAAAAGGCTTGTTCTCCTGGTATATTTGCAATGATTATGTGAAATGTAATTAGAACATAATAATGTTTGAAGGAGGGAGGCATTCCAGATGGGGAAGTGCTTGGTGAATATGGACATGGCTGTTTGGAAGTGCTTATATAACTGAGGGGAACAGGAAATCACAGAGAATCTATCATTCATGGTCCTATAAATAGCCAATTAAGGCAGAGAGGGTGGGCAGTTGGGGATTGGCCGTTTTGGATGGTTTCCATAGTGTGTATGTTCATTTGTGAGTACCCATACACTGTTGCCTATTGTTCTTTTCACTTTGGTCCACAAAGACAAACTGCCAAGATTAAGTGGACTTGTACATTTGATCGGGACTCCATTTAAAAAGATAGGGAAATCAGGCATACTAGCATCATTGATTCTTATGAATATCATTTTGGGTTGTAGCCATTCATCCTTCCCCTTATCTGAGACTTCCTGTTGGACAAGACTTTGGACCTGTTCATTTTTGAATTTTCACCATTCATGGGTCCACTATCATTGGAGCTCAGTGATCAGTGCTTATAGCAGTGAGCTACTGCCTGCCTACATCAGTGCTAATGAGAGTGGAAGACAGTTTGTCTTATATAGAATAACTAGCAAAAATTTTGTGTTTGTTAATGAGCTACCGATAACAAAATTAAACTTCAACAAAAGAATTGACAGGTTGGATCTGCAATCTGTCTGACCTGACAATTAAAAGAACTTATTACTGTGTCAGCCTGCCAGATGGATCTTCTTGAAATGTAACAAGCAGCACTTCTGAATTTAAGTGCAAGCTTCCTTTTCTCAACCCCCCACACCCCCTTCATGTTTGTTGAGATTGGGAAAGAAGCAGTTTTATTTGAACTAAACCCACTCATTTCAAGTGTGTTTAATGACAGCAATATGTGACAGATAAAATAAAATCCTACGGCCTTGTTTGGTGTTTGTTTTAATTTCAGACCTCATTGAAGGGATACAGAGAAGATAAAACAGTATGGCTTAAACAGAAGACTTGAAAACAAATGGTCTTGTCTCATAATCTTAGCAAAGTTTCTGCTGAGATACTGAGAAGGTCAACTAATATGAACAATAATTATCTGAGCAATTGAGTCTTAGATAGTCCTTAGCCAGATACAGAGTGGATATCTGTTCATTATTGCATCAGCTCTATGAATTGGCCTGTCCGGAAATTATCACCTCAGTGTTCTACATATGGTTGATTGAGTTGTACCAAGTCCTTATTTCAACATGGTAGATCCAGGGCTTACTCCTGTTCCTACTGATTTTGAATTCAGTATTTCCTCTAGTGCTTGCTATATGTGGGCCCACCAGTCAGCATATGGGCCATATTGGGACATCTTTTTTTTTTTTTTTTAACTTTAGGGAAGTATATGCTTACATGGAACATTTGAATAATTCTCTTAATATTCTAGCAGTCAGAAGTGAATGTGTGATACTTAAAGTTTCTTTCTAGTTACCTACTCCATCCCACTGAACTCATTTCCAAAATAGTCATCACCAGTTCCTTGCTAATGAATTGATAAATGCATATTAACTGGTATAATACACACTAAAAGTGAGTATGTGAATATGGCACAATTAGTGTCATCTATTTTCTCAAATTCACTTTTTTTTACCAGTCTGATTTGTTAGGAACAAGAGATCTGACGTAAAAATTTTTAACATTCATATAGCTATCTGTAATGTGATTGTTTACCACTGTTGGCTGGATTACATGGATGGGCATCAGGTGTGCTTTATTGTATTTAGTTCTGTGTCCTTGTGTAGATAGAGTTGTGGAATTGACCTTGTACTATCCCAAACCTTGTCTTCTTGATGTTAGCTCATGGTACCCACCTGGACACCCACCTACTTGCTGGGGGATGTATTGTTTATACTAGGACCCTTCTTTAAAGAAACACTTGTGGCTAAGAGTAAATGTTGAGGTTCACCCCCGACCCCCGCATAGCACTGTTTGAAAACATTTACTTTCCACAGAAGAATGGTAGGATATTCTTGTACCAATTTTGTTTACCTAAAACTGTCACCATTTTTTTTGTTGAAATAGAAGGTATGTGGTATAATAAAAATAAGAAACCATGTACTAAAATTTCATCAGCACTTTTTTTATTCAGTGCTTTCCATATTTCCTAGCTGGTCATTTTGGAGGTAGTTACTATGGCATAAAAATCTGTGGCTGTAAAGATGGTTTAACAATTAAAGGCATTTGCTTGTAATGCCTGATGCTTGGGTTTGATTCCCCAGTACCCATGTAAAACCAGATGTACACAATGACGTATGGAGTTCCATTACAGCAGCAGGAGGCTGTGGTGTGCCCATACTTTCTCTGTCACTCTTGCTCTTTCTCTTTTGTTTGTTCTTCCTGTTTCAAGTAAAATATTTTTATTAATAAGAGACTTTGGGTGCTTGAGAAAAAATAGAGTTCATCCAAATAGATTTTGTGAATTATAGATTGCAGAAGAGCATCTGCACAGACATTTCAAACTCACAGATAATCTGTTGAGCTTTGCCAGCAGAAAAATACAAAGTAACATCTCATCCCATCATTCTATATTCCTTACTCATTATATTAATAGGTTTAGTAATTTTTAAAACTACAGTATACCATTTGATTTGTATCCCTGTTTCTTTACCTGACAGTAGGATAAAGAATGTTTCCTAGTCTGGTTTAGGTAGATCCTCCCATTATACAGGAAGCCAAGATGTGGTCAGTTACCTCGCATGATCTTTAGGAGTGGAGGATTTATAGTAAGCAGACAAGGATGAAACAGAAGTACAAAAAGAAGTCTACAACTATACTATCTAGTTTCATGAAGACTTGGCATATAATTGAAGACCCAACAGGTACACTTTTGTCAACCCCTCAGAAATTACCATCCAGGGCTCCTATGTTGCTTGGTCTCCACTGGAACAGGGATCAGCCAGCTCCTCCAGTTTGTCCTTTTTACTATTGCTGCTCCTTTTGTAATTCTCTTTATTCTTCTTAGGGAAAACAGGGTGTTCCCCTTGCCATGTCCTTGCTGCCTGGTGGCTTTTTCACACTACTTGTGGCTTTAGCTTTACTCTGTTCCTGCAACCAGCTGTTCTTCCACCATATGCTTTTACTCAAATGCTTGCAGTACTTGGCCATTACTGTAGTTGGTTCTTCTCCAGTACAAATTGGGAAGGTTTTCATGCTCCAGCACAGCTCATGGGTATGTGGTATGGTTTTTTTCAATCTCAAAATAAGTTAGTGTGGCCAAAGTTCAGAATTTCCTGCTACACAGTGGTGACATGAGTTTATTAAAATAAGTCTTACAGGCTCTCTGCTTCAGCAGTTATGGGGGTAGATGAGACTGAATATTTTATGTATACCTCTATCATAGTGATTTTTAAAAATTTGTCTGAATAGAAATTTTTGAAGATGTTGCATTCAAGTCAACATGATATGTTCAGACAACCTAGATTCAGTTTATAAATGTTAATTCTTACTAGCAGTGGAATGGTCTATACATTTAGTTCTTATGTCTAAGCTACAGATTTGACTTTTTTAAAGACTTTTTCTATAATCAAAAGAGGAGAGGTTAAGACAAAAGGATGGCCAAAGTTACATGCCTTTTACTTTCATTACCAGGGGGAAAAAGTGAGAGTTGTCAAAGAAAAGGTTCTTGTTGAAAGAGATGTGGAAGACTCCAGTGAGTGTAGAGGAAGCAGGGAGGGAAGGAGGACAAAGCTATGAGGTGGTAGTAATGAACAAAGCCAAGAACAAGATTGGAAAGATTTGCATAGCAATATTGAGCAGCTGTTGGCATCTGTTCCTGTAAAAAGGAAGAGTATATCTAAAGAAAAAGAGAGGCTGTTGAGACAAAAGGAAAATAAAGTAGATTCTATAGCTTCAGTTTTCTCAAGAGGAGGAAGAAATGTCCTCTGTGGATAAGAGGGTGGATGATAAACAGGATGAAGTTTCGATGGACTCATAGCAAGTGATGTATGTATGTATGCTTCCATGAAAAGGCTGTGGTCTAGCTCTGAGTCTTAGTATCACATTGCTTAGTCAGGTCTGCGTGGTGGTTCTTGGTTCTCTCAAGAACATTTATGGACCCCAAGCACACTACAACGTGCTCCAAATAAAGAAATAGCAGAAAGTGTGTGTGAAATAAAGGGTAACAAGTTTAGCAAAGTTTCAGTTGTGACTTCAGGGGACAGAATCAATTGTACTTACCACTCTGTCCATGTTCAGAAACCAGTGAGAAATAGAAAAGTCAGACAGATGGGTGCTATCATGTGTATGATTGTCATAAGTCCATTGGGCGAATGGCTTTGGACTCAGCCAAGGGAGATGACTACTACTTGGCCTCTGAGTAGAGTGATTTGTCCTTCTGATTGTGGCCAGCAGTGGTGACCTGAATGAAGTCACTTTCATTCATGGATGAGTACACCATTCATATAGGAAGCTCAAGATGTGGGGAATAAAGCTTGCTACTTCATTTTAATGATGGCAGTATTTGAAGTGTAGAGGAAAACATCTGGCTTCCTCTCTGAATAATAGTTTCCATGAGCTGCATAAAAGTAGGATTATGTAATTTTCATAAAGGCAAAGGGAGTCCAAAAGGTTCTCAAAAGAAGATAGGATTGAAATAGGAATATATTATGGAGGCAGCATGTAAGCCTGTGTGGAGGTACGGTGGTGACGTGTCGGCAATGGATATTGTTGACTCAAGGATCAGAGTGCAAAGGTGAATCAAATATCCTACGTTTCAACTTCTCCTGCAGATGCAGTTAATAAGCTATATAACTTAGAGAATAGATCATCTCAGACTGTTCTTGCCTCTTATCTTGGCCTCTAGGTCTGTTCTTTCCAACAGTATTTAGATTGCACTTTAGTTTTAAGTCTATAAATCTACTGGATAATGTTCTTGCATTTTCTGTTGGATGCATGGCATTGTATTTGTTGAACCTAATCTTCAAAAGCTCACAGAACCCTGTGGGGGGGGGGATGGGCTATATCTTATCAGTCTTTCTCATTCATCTGTACTGTTATGTACATTTTTAAATATGTTGTAAAATAGTTATTTTGGCTGACCCAAGATTCTTGGAAAAATGAGCAACTTCTCACAGGAAAACGGTTAATAAAAGACATCGCTAAATGTTTGTGTTTCAAGTAATGGTTATATCCTAATTACTCTTTTAGCAATATAAGAAATAGTTTGTGTATTATTCTTTTCACTAGTAATTAAAGGGGCTCAGTGGAGGTTCACATACTAAAATTCTGTCAATAAAATCTGGACCCTGCCCCCTTGACAATTCTTTATTGCTTTTCTGCCATGGTCAGTGTGAGTTCCATATGGCTAGACCATGCCCTTTTGCATATACTCAAATCTATCGTATATATGGCAGAAAGCTTTATTCCAAGTAAAACCATTCTCTTAATGTGCTAATACACTTTTCAATGTATGAGTTAGTATCTATATATTATTTACAAATTCCTGATAAGTGAAATCAACACAGTAGTGAGCACATTAGATAAAGTTGGGAGACACCTTATTAGTGCTACCAAAAGGAAGTTTCATTTTATTTCTACCAGTAAATATTTCTACCAGTGATTAAAATTCTTGAATATGGTTTTGAATTTTTAAAAACATCATGATGCCATAATGTATCTTATTTGTCTTATGAACTAAAATTATAGATTAAAACTTTCATTATGAAATAATGAAAATATTCATTATTTGATGTGTCAGAAGGAACTTTTACTATCCTTCAAGGTTTATATAAACACTTATCATTTGAAATGTACAGAAGTCTCTCTCTTGAGAAACTGTTAAACTCATAGAGATGTGGACTTGCATATTTGTTAGGAAAGGTACATTGTCTTTATCTGCAATAAAGAGATGATGTGGATGATAGACAGCTTTGTATTACTTATGGCTTAGACACAGAGATTTTGGAATAATCTGTGTGTAAAGGTTTTAGTAGATAATTAGTAGTAATTTTACTTTAATAGGAAAATGAATTAACAAGCTTCACATTCTCTGTAACTATCCAATGTTTTAGATAAAGTGCTATCAGAAAATTCTTTCATTTTGTTTCATCACAGTTATCCCTTGCATGATTGTTAGACAATATAAAGGGTCCACACCTTGGTTGCTTTTCACAAATGGTTTGGAATGTCATATATATTGATTCTCATATGTGGGCAGAGGATTCAACCAACAACTTTTCTGAGCTTGAGGTGTTTTTTATATATAACACAGTATTATAAAATGTCCATGGGCACTTGGTTGTCTCTTTAGTTTTTGCCATTTATATGTCATTTCTGATGGCTGCTTCATATCACCCCACCAATTAGCTTAGATGTTTCCTATTAAACCTCTTCCATGACTAACCCAATTTCACTACTGAATGGCCAGCTGTTTGTCAAATTGTAGCCCTTTCTCTAAATGTGTTATAGCTGTCCTTCTATCTCCCTTCCTTCCAACACTCAACACATTCCTAGATGTCTCTAGACAGTTTAAGATGTCATGTTCTCTTGCTACACGAATTATTGTAAGGTTTCCATTAATTATATCCATGAAACTAACCATAATATGGTGAAGTCATATTTTAAATATTATGATGTAGAATATGATGGGTCAGCAACATTATTACAAACTTAGAGCGAGACTTAAGATGGTAAAAGAGATTTAAAAACAAAGGGATTTTTAAGTTCAAAGAATGTATATAATCTTGTGAGTATAGGAAGGATTAAGAAGATTTCAAAGCAAAATCCCAGTGATTATAAAAAGATCCCATGCAAATGAAGTTATTGACATGCAAAGAGAATGCAAATCATAAAAACTTGAAGTTCATTGTTTAAAACTGCTATGATGATTTGAATATAATATCCCCCATGGGCTCATGTGTTTGAATAATTAATCTCCAGCTATTGGCCCTTATCTGGAAGATTATAGAGCCTTTAGGAAGTAGAGCTTTGCTGAAGAAATGTGTCTCTGGGGGCAGAAATTTATGTTTTATAAATCAGCCCCATTTGCTGTTCTTTATTTTTCTTCCCTCTTTTTCTTTTTATGTTTCTCCTCCTCCCGCCATCCTTCTTGCTGATGTGAGGATATTATGCTGACTTCCTGCTCATGTCATACTTTCCCCAACACAATGGACTCTATCTTCTAGAATGGCAAGCTAAATTAAACCATTTTCCTTACATAAGCTGCTTCTGGTCAGGTATTTTGTCTTGGTAATGAGAAGGTACAACTGCTATCTTTTATTTTCATAGTACTTCATCATTATGAACTATGAGGACAAAACAGAAGAAAGTACAGAGAACAAACACCTAAATGTTGTCCTCTAACTTCCACATACAAGAGTACATGCACCCATAAACACCAATCAATTAATAAATATTTTTTAAATGTGAGACCTGAGAACACCATACACTTCAATGAAGTGCTATTAAGTCTTCCTAGTTGAGCTACATAGAGAAGCATCCTAAACCTTGGTATTGTATAGTTTTCTCTGCAAAGTGAAGCTGAAATGCTTTCTAAACCCCAGTATTTTTAATAATTGTTATAAGAACTTGTTTCATACCCTTGAACAAAAAAAACCCTATTGTGCCTTAAATTTTACCTCTTTAAAATAAATGGGGTCAATGATAGTCTCTTTCTCATTTAATTAAGAGTTTTGAATGTGCAATGTTGTGTTCTTCCTTTTCTATGAAGAATGTTCTCTATTGCAGTTATTCTTTGAGATCTGTTCAGGAGTACATTCCATAATTGATATGGTATGAAACAGTTGTGGTATTGATTAACCAGCACCCATCCTTTTTTAGAGATTAAAGAAAAAAAATATGATGAAGCACCATCAAAGGTGCCACATAGAGTATGTAAAGTTCTTAGATCAGAGCATACTACATAGTACACTTCTAGCATCCCACTTTTATCATATGAGAAACTTAGACCACTGTTTTTTTTTTTAAGTTGGTAAAACACCCACCCATACAGCTACTGATTTCTGCATTATTTTTCAGAAATCCTGATCTTTATTTGAGATAATACAACCTAGGAGACGTTCCACAGAGCACACAGCTGAAAGGTATAGGTCATGATCTCAGGTTGCTTTATTTTGTTTTTGTTTCTCATATCTCTTATTGTTATATAAACTCTGGGTACTAGCAATGGGGGAGAAATGCTGGCCCAAGAGGTTCTGTATCTGACTGACCTTACATGGAGCAGAGGTTATGGAAGTATAAAAGCCTCAACAGTAAACCAGTAAATAAACTCAAAACAGGTCTGACAGTGCAAATGGGAGTGATTGTGCATGCTTACTTTGAAAATTTTGCAAGGTAGGCCTCTCTGAGGTGACTTACAAGGTGATGTCAAATGGCCACAGTCAGAACTTGCCCTTGTAGGAAAGTGCATGTGCCCCAATGCATGAGTGAACTTGGGTCATTTCAGGAAATGGCATGAAGCAGGGTAAATCAGCCGTTTTAAGAGGGGGGGGTGGCTGTGATTTTAGTACTCAGCAGAACCTGGGGATTTTTGTCTTAGAAGCCGATGGGTAGGTATTTCTTAGCAAAACTCATAAGCGTGTGTTTGTAGGTACTATAGAGAGGCTTGTGCATTCAGGAGTGACATGTCTGAATCTTGAAGATTTTATCATGCTTACCAGAATGAGAACAGTGCAAAACAAAGGTACAGAATTATTCCCCTGGTTGCTTGTCATTTAGTGTTAGTGGTATTTGTTAAGTCACATAGCTACTCAGATTTCAATTTTGGAGGTTTTTTTGTTTAAACTTAAAATCTTCCAGGGGGGCTGGAGAGATTGCTTAGTGGTTAAGGCATATGCCTGCAAAGCCAAAGGATCCCGGTTTGATTCTCCAGGACCCGCCTAAGCCAGATGCACAAGGGGGTACAGGCATCTGGAGTTCCTTTGCAGTGGCTGGAGGCCCTGGTGTGCCCATTCTCATTCATTCTCTCTCTCTCCCCCCTCCTTTTCCCTCTCTTCCTCTCTCCCTCCCTCCATTCTTTCCTCCCTCCATCCCTCTTTCTCTCTCTCAAGTAAATAAAATATATCTTTAAAAGTCTAAGCCGGGTGTGGTGGCTCACGCCTTTAATCCCAGCGCTCGGGAGGCAGAGGTAGGAGGATTGCCATGAGTTCGAGGTCACCCTGAGACTACATAGTTAATTCCAGGTCAGCCTGGGCTAGAGTGAAACCCTACCTCGAAAAACCAAAAAAAATAAAATAAAATAAAATAAAAAAAGTCTTCCAAATGGGAATTTCTTATAGTACTAATCCTTCAGTGACGATACTCTAAGAAATTGTTCCATAAATGAAAAAAAAAGTCATTTTTTCTCTTTCTGTGTTTTTTATGTTACTGGATCTCAATATCAGCTTTGAGAAATATCAATTGTTTTTTGAAATAATACATCAAACAATGGCTCACAGCATGTCCCCTTGTCATGCATGTCAATACTTGTTTAATCTGATCATATGAAGAAAAGTTGGTGATTCCATGATGTTCCTCTATACTTTTCAGCACTAAGTATTGCCTAGTCTGTACTCATAACTCTACATATGATTTCATCAAGGACAGGAATCTGTTAAGTGTCATTAATGATATTAATTAGGCATTGTTATAGCATTTGATCTGCATGATATTAATTCACTTACGTTGATAGTGGTATTTATTCCTTGTGATATCACTACAATTTGCCTGCTCAGAAAGTTGATATCAATTTGTTGAAAGTATCTAAAACTGACTCTTATAAAATTCCATTTGGATTATACTTCTATAAATATGAATGAGCATCTTGTGATTACAAGACTCCACATAGTCACAAGACTATAAGACCTCTGTCCTGCAACTGGGAGGTAAAGCTATGGTGAAAGAGATAGTTTGGTAGTGCAGATTTGTTTTGCAATGATGTTTTAAAGAGATAATTTATTTCCCTTTCAGTTCAGCAAATAAAATTAGATTTTAAAGCAGCTGATCAATACATTCACTTAACAAGTATTTATTGAGTACCTGCCATATAGCAGGGACATGCTGGGAACTAGGCATATAGCTGTTGACAGCAGTTCTACAAAACTTAGCTTGTCACAAAAAGTCTGCTGACAGTTTTCCACGTGGTGCTATAGGCCAGTATCTACTGTTAGTGTAGGGATAATGAGAACACATTGGAAGGACAATTGATGCCTAGTTGTAGAGGCCTGGGGGAGGGTTCTGAGAGGTATTCAGCTATAAACAGGTCTTGGAGACATTTGTCATTTGAAAGGCCTCTGGTTTGGGGAAAATGGAGATGGAATTTTGCCTGATGAGAAAAAGGCAAATGCTGAAGCTCAGATCTCAAGTCCACTGTGAAGAAACTGATGGCACAGAGTGGGAGGGATAGTAGTGGTGAGCATGGGTGGTGGAAAGTCTGCCTATGAGATCTTCAGCAGGGGTGAGTATGTCTGTCTATGAGGTCATAAAGAAGGACGAGGTCAGCTGTAGGGTGTGCCATTGGAATCTGGTCATTAGCAAAGTCTGGGCAGTTGGTCTAAGCAGAGGTAATTGCGATTGTAAGAAGAAGATGTGTGTAAAGGATTCATGTTTTCAGCTGTGTAAGTCAATTGAAGTAATTGAAAAATAGAGTAAGTAGAACAAAGAAAGAATACAGGTGAAAGGGAAGATTGATAATAGTGGCCAATACAACTTAAAAATGGATTCAGCACAGTACAATGGTTTTGTATGTTGTACAATTTGTCCTATAGATGCCTGGGGAAAATAGGGACAGCAGACTGGAAGAACATGGGAACAGTGAGGGTTTATGAGAAAAAAATTAAGTATGATTTAGAAAGAAAATGTGGGAGATACAGTCATATGCCTGTACTTCATTGAACAGTGATTATCTAACTAGGCTGTTCCAGAAAATTCTCTCATTTTATCCTTTTTTTGCAGTAATTGCCAATTATTTCTAATACCGGAAATTATAATTAAATAAAATATGAAATAACTAGCATTTAGTAATTGTTATTTCACTGCTATTCGTTAATTCACTTGATTCTCAATAATAGAACCCAGTGTAATAGGCAGTCGTTTTACGAATGAGAAAATGTTGATCCAGAGGGTTATAACTTGCTGAAGATAGTCATCTTCATAGGTTTGGTCTTAAAGCGAAGACGTGGTTTAGAAGCTGAAATATACAAGTTCATGATTCAGAGTATAGTTGAAAATGCTGTTTGATTATCAGGCAGGTAGTGGAGAGAGATGTTGAACAAAGAGTTTTTGTTCACTTTTTTACAATTCAGTGATTTGTGAAGTATTTTCAGACTTACACAATCAGTGTATCATACTCATTTACTCCCAAGACTAACCTCAATTTTAGATAACTGAGTGGTTATTGTTTTTTCTTCTTTTTTCCAGTAAATGATTTTAGTTTAATGGCCATTTGTTTTTAGGCAGTAACAAACCTCAATAATTCAGGAGTATTCCATAGACTGAAACTCTAATTTCTAACCTGCATGAAATTAGCATACTTGTTTTACAATTAGGAAGAGAGAACTGTGTAAGTGCTGGATCTTTGTTAGTTGTTGGTTAAATGTGCCTGAGTAAGATTGCCCCTAGCCCATCTCAATTCTCTGCCTTTCCTATAAATGATGCTGATAACATACAGAAGTACATTTCTATAGTAATCCTCATGTATTTGTTGAAAGGCTTTTTGTAGAAGTCACTGATTTTTTTTTAAACACAATTTAGTGTCTGTGAAAGATTGGACTGATTTTTAAAATATTTTACTTTTATTTATTTATTTGACAGAGAAAGAAAGAGAGAATATGGGCTCACCGGGGCCTCCAGCCACTGCAAATGAACTCTAGGTGCATGTGGCCCCTTGTGTTTCTGGCTAACATGGGTCCTGGGGAATCAAACCTGGGTCTTTTGGCTTCACAGCCAAATGCCTTCACCACTAAGCCACCTCTCTAGCCCTAGAATGATTTTTTTAAAAAAGATAAAATCCTCATAAGTTTAAAATAAAATAAAGCTCTATGTCCTGGCTAGAGTAGTATCTGGCACAATGTAACTGAGCTGTGGAGGGGCTAGATGGACAAGTTGGTCTTAGGCAGAGAGGAACCGCCTAGACCCTGCTGCCTAAGGAACCTCAGTGCCTGAGTCACTGAACCTACTTGGTAGCACTTAGGTCTGCTGTGCCTTAAAATAAAATTTGCAAATGCAACAGATTTAATCGATGCTAGTATTTCTTTCGCTCATTCTCTGAGTCCCGAGTTAAAAATAAAATCCGCCTGCCTCATTTTCCTGTATGCTAGTTGGTAGGATTAGATGGAGCTCTCAACAGGAAGGCAAGAGCTCTAGTAGACAGCATTGTGTGGTGTGCGAAAGCCCGGCAGAGATAATTATACAGTCACTCCCACTATATTACCCTTCAAAGAAACTGAGCCTAATATTCTCCTCCTAAGAAATTTAACCAACTTCTAAAAAAAAAAGTAGAAGATATTATTTAGAGAATGGAATAGCTACTGTATATAATCAGGAGGGAGAATTAGAGCCAATTATTATAGTCATTTGATAAGTGAATAAAGAGCTGAGCTCAAAGCTTTGCATGGTACCTTCTAAGTAATCATTGGGTTGTGCTAACTGTCCTTTTCAAAGGGAAGAAGATAAAGAACTAAGAAAGGAGTCAATTGTTATACCTGTTCAATGGGGTTTTCCCTCTGGGCACAGTGAGTCTAATTTTATGCTCCAGATGGGTCAAATGCATGTGCATTTTCAAGGATAATGTCCAACTATATCATAAGAACCAGTAAGAAAAAAATGCAGTAAATGGTTCTTTATGTGTGTTGGAAGTAGATAAATTGCTACAGATAGTTGCTCATTACACATATATTCCAATATTCCAGTATTTTTTCCAAGGTGGGGCTCTATGTAGAACTTTCCAGTAATTCTTTCTAGAATCATCAAGAATTCAAATTCTACTTGTCCACACATTAGAAAAACACAGGCATGCACAGATACACACACACACACACACACACACACACACACACAGAGGCTGGCATTGAAATTGGGGTTATTTCTCCTTCGCTTTGCTTTAAACAAAATAAATGTCTAAGTGTGTAAACTTTGACAGTTAAACAACTGAACAATTATCTTTGAATTGGAGATAATGTCCTAAGTATTCAGACAAAACAAGAACAAAAAGCTGAACTAACTGCTACTGGGAGAAGCTCTGGAACACTGCTAAGAACAAGTTCTCTAAGGACGTCAGAGAGGCTGAAGCTGACTATCATGCCCACCCCTTGCAAGCAGTACTCAACAAGTGTCTTCGTTTCTCCAGGTCTGGGTTCTTGATCCTCATTGCATCTTCTAAATCCCACCGCTCCTTACAAATTTTTGTTTTCTACTACATACAGCTAGTCACCTGCCCATCATGGTACAGTTGTCATTGTCCATACAGATTCATCAGAATCAGCTGATTGGGAGGACTAGTGGCCTGGTTGAGAATTCTGGTGATCATGGTTAAACTGCTTTTGTCATAGTTCTTGTTGGCTCAGAGGACAGAATTATGGGATTATGGAGAAAAAAAAAAGACTGATGATTTTCAGTTGAAAATTGTTTCAGAGGCTGAACTCTGGAAAGGGACAGTCATGTTATTTAGTGATATAACCATTGGCAGGTTGCCCATCCTCCAGAAAATGACCTCCCACCCATGAGCATATGAAAAACCCTAATTTAACTTGATGGGTCAAAAAACAGAACAACAAAAAAGGCATGAAAGTAGGATGGGGATTTAATGGGAAGAAGGGTTTTAGTGAGAGGGGAAGGAGGAAGAGACTAGGTAGTTGGGGAAAGAGTAGGGTCAAAATGGGTTATATACATGTATGAAAATGTCAAAAAAAGAAGTCCTATAAATAATAAAACCTATTTGAGATAAAAAATAGAATGTTTCAAATGCTTCAGTTTCCTTCACTTACATATTTCTTTTCATATTTACAGAAGGATGACATGCATAATAAAAACACCATGAGTAAGCTATTTTAAGCCATTGCCTTTCAATGAGTGTATAGTAGAATTTTAATAAAGTGGTAATTTAAATGACAGTTATTTTTGTCTCATAGTATAATAGTTAATGGTGCATTTTATAATTAGCAGCATCTTTGATTTGATGAGATATAGTAATCACTCAAAATGTTAGGTTTCTCATTAATATTTGTGTAAAAGCTAATGTTGGTAGGTGCATACATTATCTGGGCTAAGAAGCTCTAAGGCTAAGTAGTGTTATGGGTTTACTAAATGTCTAAGGAACTTTAATTGTGGCCATATTAGTATGAATGGCTCTAAATTTATTTTTTAAAAATTATACTTTTGGGAGTTAAAATTCATGACTGCTAAATACATGTTTCCTTCACTTTTTCATGGATTATGAAGATAGAGCTGAATGGCAGATGAGAAAGCATGGTGCAGGCTGAAATGGAAAGCATCAGTCAGTCAGGAAAACTCAGGTGATGTCATAGTACCACGTACTTCCTTTACACCGTTGAGGGAGACACTTGACCACATTGGAGGAAAGGTTTTATTTTGGCCTATACTCTCCAGGGGGAGCTTTATGACAGCACAGGAAGAATGACATGAGTAGAGACCTAACTGCTGTCACAGCAGGTATGAAACAGCAGCGGGAGAGTGAGCTGAGAGCTGGTATCCCCAGAAACACCACCTCCAGCAAGGCTCCACCTCGCAAACTGCTGTCAGCTGGAGGCCAAGCATTCAAAACACATGATTTTAGAGTGGACATCTGATTCAAACACAACACTGTACGAATCTTTGTGCTTAAAATAAGACTTTGTTTCTTGCTCTTTCCGCTTGCGAATCATAGGTCTGGAAAGGGCCTTGGCCCATTGAGGGAATAGCCCCATCATCTCAAAGGCTGCTCTGAAAGTGGCACTGACCAGACCTGCTCAGCTCTAACCCTTGCACCACAGCTCCTTAGCTATCGCCCTGTAGCCAGCAGAATGTCAGAAATCCAGTATCAAAAAGGAAAATCAATGGCTACTACTGAGTTGCTAATATAGTAACAATGACTAACATCCAAGGCATGTTCCCCATGTACCAGTTAGTGGAATAAATACTTTTCATGGATTGTCCTTCTATTGTCATGACCATTATCTCTACAGGGCAAATGAACAAAAAAGGGGGGACAAAATAGTAGACTGCCATGCACAGCAGAGCTGTGGTAGATATTAGGCATTTGCTGCAGAGTTGTGTCTCAAATTATAATGTATTGAAATGCTATGGATCCAGCCATTAACTTGTCAGTGCTTAGATAGTGCTCTGTTACTGAGCCATATCTAATCCATTTGAGCTATTACTTAACATACATTTTCTAAACTGTAAAAGGAAATAACATATAGTAGAATTTTTTTTTTTTATTCTAAAAAAAGAATAGACTGAGTTAGGTGATTCTTAGGTCTTGTGTTGAGGATGGCTAGGTAGGACACATGAAGGGCAGGACTGAAGGGCATCTACTGGTCATTTTATATAAGCACTAAACTTCATTTGAAATGAAGCAGTACCTACTCACCTGTGTGTTGCTTTTATAGAAAGAGAGGAGAGGAGAAACATGTTGTTAATGCGCACCAAAATGATTCCCTTCTTGCCAGGTTCAACTTTAGCCCGCTTTGCTCAGTTAATAGACATAGCCGAAATCTGCTGTGAGTCTACCACAGGGGAGCTCCTTGACACCCAGTTGCCTAGAGAGAAGTATTGGAAGTAGAGAGACATCAAGAGTTCAGCTACCTGGGCCTTCCTGGAAGTATCCAGAGGTCTCTGGGCCACCTCACCTCTGGGCTTCCCTGGAAGATACTGAGTTCCACACATATCTACCATAGCATTTAATGAACAAATGTTCCTCAAGTGCTTTGAGCTCCCCATTTGGATAGATTAACTGAAATGTGAAATACCTCTCACTGCCTTATTTGTTGCTCCAGCGAGCACGCTATATGCTGGCAGCATGTATCTTCATTTTAATTTTATCTCCCACAAATATAGGCATTAATTTAAATCACATACAGAACATAACAGTTTTTATAGAGGCAAACTTATTCCAGTGTGCTGCATTTTAATATCACACTTTACCATCTTTTCTCACTTGATTCAGGAATAGTATCTCTTCCTGCCTCAGCATTTAATCTTAGGACAACAGAAACTTTGTGTGTGTGTATGTTCTCACTCAAACTTTTTCTCTGCTTTGGTGATAGAGAGTTGTGAGTTTGAGTGCAGATGTATGTTAGCTCCTTTTCTTCTTTGTCCGTTTATCTCCTGGTGGGGCTGGAACAATGTGAAAGGTTTTACAGCCGAACATGATACTTTTCTAATAATACCTGATGTAGAAAAAGCCCTCCCTCCACAAATGCACGTGCTAAAAACACATAAGAACTCTTCCCTTTCCCCTCACCTTCCCCTACCTTTTTTGTTGTTGTGATTTTAGGAAAAAAAGAAAATTCTCATTTATTTAGTCATAAATTTATACTTTCCCCTGAGGGAAGACAAGCTGAAGGGTTCTGTTGTGTTTGTGGCTATGGTACATTCCAGTTAGCTGCTACACCCCAAGCAAGGATGGTTTCCCCATCCTTAATTTGTGGCACGGAAATTTGTGGCCCTCTTCAATTAAGTCTTGCAGAACTGCCTCTGACAGGCAGCCTGTTCCCAGAAGTAGGGCCGCGAAGACAGTAATAACATGAGCACCTCGGAGACAAAGCGGCTTTCAGAGCCATGCCAGCCTCTCTTCCCAGAGTGCCTTCCCTCCAGAATTAGGAACTAAAAGGAAAACAAAACTTAATATTTTCTGTTTTTCCAGGTCACTGAATATCCACACGTGAAGACATAAGTTACCATTGACTCCAGCTGGGCTCCCCTACCCCCCCCCCCTTAATCAGGTTTAAAATGTAGCAGTCATTATTACATTCCCTGTATGATTTTCATTTCAGTGTTGTCAGACAGGTACCACATCATCTTCATTTTTATAGAGAAGTAGGAGAGTCGAGAGAAATTTATTTTCCTAAAATCACTCAGCTAACACGTGGCAGGGCTGGGAGTTAGAATTTTGTCTACTATAACTAATATGCTTTTGGAAAAGCTCCCTTCAGGCTAAATTCTTACCAAGTCCTTATTCTTGATGTTTCTAGGAGGATTTTATCTGTGGTAAGTACCTGGTAACCCTGGAAACCCACAAGCTAGACTAGAAATACAATTATAGCACCACACCTATGGCATTATTTCAATCTATGTAATCAAAGCAACCCCCAAAAATGTTCTTTCTCAGATACACTCTATTTGGTCATGGAGTTGGAAAACTGGGAAAATCCATTTGCCTCATTAGCTTTCCCTAGTAGCTTGAGATCCCTGCACTCAGCAAGATGCCCAGGGAATTCTGCCTCTCCTCTGAATGTGGTCCACCCACAATCCCAAGAACTGCTGAATTGGGGCCTTGCTCTGTAGTCATGAAGCTCGTGTTGCTAAAGTGCTTCTTATTTGACTTTAAACTCGTGATTGAAGTCCATGCTTAGTTCAGGAACAGCCACAGCTCTGCCATAAACTTTGGTTCTTCAGAGACTTCTCTGCACCAAGGACTAGTGAGTTTTCTTTACATACACAGAAGCCAAACAGAATCAAACTAATGTGGTCAGTGTTCTGACTGGTGGCACCAGTTTGCTTAATTAAATGGTATTTGATAATGCTGAGCTTGCTCCTACATAACACATGCTGGACTAAGTCTATTACTTGTTACTATGTTCACCTGCACTCACTTGCTTTCTCTCGCTCTTAAAAAAAGTAAAAAATACATAAAATATTTTTTAAAAAATTTTTATTATTTTTTATTTTATTTTTTGAGAGAGAGACAGAGATAGGGAGAGGGAGAGGGAGACAGAGATGGGCGCACCAGCAGTCTCTCAGCTGCTGTGAATGAAATCCAGATGTGTGTGCCCCCTTGTGGGCAAGTGCGGCATTGTGCCCTTGTGTCACTTTGCATCTGGCTAAATGTGGGACCTGGAGATTGGAACTGCTGGAGATTGGAACCAGCATTCTTAGGCTTAGGAGGCAGGCGCCTTAACCACTAAGCCATCTCTCCAGCCAAATAAAATATTTTTTAAAAGAAAAGGTAATGGTGAAGCTAGCAGTAATGGCTTGCTTTTCAGTGATGAATTTGTGACAACTCAAACTTTTCTACATATCACTGTCGCAAGGTCTGACTTTCATCTCAGGAAACAAAACACTGGAACTGAATTCTGTGTGTTGTAATTGTTATATAGAACTTTTATCATCTTGGAAAAGTCTTTTTGAACCATGTCCAGTATAACATGACAGGAATTCAGGGAATAAAGAGGCTGTGTCTTGCTGGGTCGTGGGTGATGGTCTCATCATCATTCTATTTATGGTCAGACATGGGATGAAGAGAACTGCATTTCTGCAGAGATCACCTCACCTTCTGCAGATATCTCACCTGTGAGATAACAATCATGCCCAGGTTGGCAGGGGATAGTTCAGTAGAGACCCTTAATTCAACCTCTTGCACTTCTTGCTAAGATGAATGAATAAAAGATAGCTATCTTTCTCACATTCTCCTGTATGGTCAGCCTTCTTTTCTGTATAAGACTTAAGATGGGGCTATTTTTACAATCTTCATGTGTAATTATTCAATCTTCACTTAAAAATAATCCAAATTCTATTTTTAATTACCTGATAACAAACTCTTCTAATTTTCTCTTCAGTGAGATGAGAAATAGCATTCTAGTTTCTTAAATCTAGAAAACCTTTATCGGATGTATAAATATGTGTCATCTGATCTGCATACACATTTTCATATACTTGTAAATGCACATGCATATTTTTCAAAAATTGAAAGGGAAATATATCTACTATTTGTAGTTCTGAGGTTTGGAGAGATAGGCTTCTTTCTATACTTTTGTATATATTCCTAAAGTTTCTTTAAAGTGTCCATTTTGCTAGTTATCTACATTTACTAATTTTAAAAAATATTTTAAAATTGGTTATATGTTGTATTAGCTTTCTGTGACTATGACAAAATACCTGAGATAATCAGACTCTAAAGAGAAAAGGTTTATTTTGGCCCCTGGCTTTGACAGTTTCAGTCCCTGCTTGTTTGGCTCCATTGCTTTAAACCATGCCATGGTACAGCCCATGTGGCAGAGGAAATTGCTTAACTTATAGCACTTGAGAAGCAAAAGACACAGGAAGGAGCCTGCATCCCAGTGTCACTTGCCAAGAGCATACCCTCAATGGTCTAACTTTATTCCACTAGGTTTTGCCTACTAAAGCTTCTACCACCTTCCAATAGCAAGGCACTAAGGACAATGCATTAAGACGTAGCCCATTGGGGGACATTCTAGACTCATTTTAGTAAATGTACATGAGTCTACCTCTGAATATAATACATGGAAGCATGCTTGACAAAGTAAGACACAATATTTTCAGAGGTGTATCATAAATTTATTCCTTCCTTCCTTCCTTTCCTTCTTTTTCTTTCCAGAAAATCTTTACCTGGTATCTTTCACAGCAGAAACTGTGAGGCCTAGATCTTAAATATAGTATTGTAGAAAAATAAAGTGAGACTTTTTTTTTTAAGTGAAGTAACTTGTTCTTGTATATCTAAATAATTGACGCAGTATTTTAAAACATCTAATTATTGTTTTTAATACTAATATCAGTATTTTTGGAATAGAGTTACCTCTTTCTATACTACCCTGATGAGATGGGACATTTAAAGAGAAATCTGGTGGCTGTAGTTATTATTTACAAGTTGGAGGCTTCCCTCCATTTCTTCCTCTTCCCTTCCTCTTCCTTTTGCCTTTAAACTTCATTGGAAAATCATGATAAACTGTTTCCTCAGCCAGGGATTTTGATCACCAGTAGGTAAAGTTTATGCCCTTTATTTCTCCTCTTTCTAAATATCTGTTATGATAGGAATTTCAAATTTAATTCCTCACAACTTGGACCACCCGTGCTATACATGTTTTGTTAATTGCTCTATGTTATGCTATTTCTTCTGGTGGCTATGTTAATTTATTCCTGAGTGAAAATATTCCTGAGTGTTTTTATTTCAAAATTAGAGGGCAGAAATAGATTATCACTTTAATGGGATTAACTTTAACTGCTGGTCCACTCACTTTTTTTTGTTGTTGTTGTTGTTCTTCTTCTTTTCTTCTTCTTTCCTCTTTTTCTGCCCTCTTCTTCTTCCTCCTCCTCCTCCTTCCTCTTTCTTCCTTCCTTCCTCCTCCTCCTCCTTCTTTATTGATTTCTTTTCAATTTGATCAGTTGTAGTGAGGAAGCCACAGTTCTCAGTAGTTAAGATTTTTTCTGCCCTGTGATTCTGAGTTGCTCGTTACCAGCCCTCTTAGGCATAGTGTAGTAACATTGGGTAGACCAGCTGCCTGTGGCAAGTGCTCACAGGGCAGCCTCTATTCAGTTTCTAGAGGATTTTCAGGAAAAGGCGGAGGCCCTTTCTGACTCCAGACATCTTTCAATGGCTCACTGAAACTGATGGTAAGGTTATAAATAGTCATTACTAATCCTGTCCCAGTTCCAGCACAGATTGAGGGGTGGGGTCTGAATTTTACAAAAATTATTTGGTAAAATATCTTTCCTGGGTCTGGGAGTTAGTGAGTACATTCCAAAATATGGAAGGTGGTAGAAGAATAAAAATAAATATGATAATTCACATACACTTAACCTTCACTGAGTGAGTAATACCAAAAAGGGGGTGATGCAGGCTCTGCTGACCAGAATTTACACATGGATTCCAGGAATGTATTTAGAATTGCCAAAGAAATCTCTGAACCCTGCCAGAAGTACCCCTTGGGCTTTTGCTAAAGGCCGAGAAAGCTAGGAATATGTGATATGTATGTTTATATGATGCAAGACTATTTTACCCAGAAGTATGTAGTGAAAAAAACTATAAAATAAACAAAAACAAGGTAGGAAACCACTCTCACCTCTAAAGTTACCTATCCAACTTGCAAATTCAGGCAAGTGTGAAATAAGTATATCATGGTAAGATCTTTATACTCTGTGTCCACCTATTTCAATGCACAAGAATTTATACATATTCATTAAGTCTCTTTGTGATTAAGAAACATTTTAAGGTAAAATTCAAAATACAATTGAGGCAATGAAATAAAAAAATAGCAAGTTAATTCAGCTGAAGTCTTTCTATATTTTAAAAATCACAATGAAATAAGATAGTAGATTGAAAAAGCATTTTAGGTAAGCCATAATACATCAACTGAGTTGACAAGGGTAAGAAAGATGCTGTTAAAATTAAATACTTTTCTCAATAGATCCCTTGTTTCCCAGTGTAAGAGAAAAATATCTAAATTTTTGTGTCTTTAATTAGCTAATTATTTACACATTTTTGGTAGCTTTTTATGCTGTTCAGTTGCTTCCCCTTTTTGTGTAACTGCTAACGTTTGGGTGGGTTCAAACAGCCGCTGTCTCCTTGTAAGGCCCTTATGTGACTATATTCCTAGAGTTCTCAGCCTATAGTAAGTAGTAGGATATGATTCTTCAAAAGCAAATGGTCAGTTTACCTTTTATGGTAAAAAACTTTATGCAACAAGAGACATCTGCAAGTATTAACAGATTACTTCTGAGAGAGTGGCTTTGGTGACTGGATAGGCCAGCTATGCCATCTGACATCCATATGGGTGGGGTGTTAGGAAGAGCAGCTTGGCACTTCAAGACATGTGGTTAGTTGCTGTCTACAGGCAGGATTTGTTCCCCATGAAGGAATCGTCAACTCTACTCTAAGGACTTTCTGTTGATTGAATCAGGCCCACCTAGTTTATCTGGAATAATCGCTTTCTCTCCCTCTCTCTTTTTTTTTTTTTAGCCAACCGATTAATCATGGGCTGTGATTATATCTTGATGATATATCCAAAGCCACACCTTGATTAATGTTTGATGTCAGGGACATTAAATGAAAATGGCATTCTAGTTGAGGCATGCTACAACGTGAGACATTTTGCTCACCTGCCCTGGGAACAGAGCCTGTGTTTGCCAATAGTTCCTTCTTGCTAGTTCAGAGTTGACTATGCCCTCTTGTGCATTTTCTGCATTGAGGTTACAGGCATTAACCCTAAAATATTCTTTCTTTAAAAAAATATTTATTTGCAAGTAGAGAAAGAGAGAGAGAGAAACAGAGAGAGAGAAGGAGGGAGGATGAGGGAGAGAATGGAAGTGCCAGAGCCTATAGCTATGGCAAACTAACTCCAGATGCTTGCGCCACTTTTGTATGTGGCTATAAGTGAGTAGTACTGGGGAATCAAACTCCAGTCCTTAGGCTTTGCAAGAAATTATGTTAACCATTGAGCAATCTTTCCCACCCTGAAATATGCTTTCTTCCACATTACCACCATCATTATCCCTTTTGGTCCTTTCCTTACTGGACAGAATGTAGATAGGCTGGCTCTCCTGTCTGCACCCAGTCCTGTTGGGAAATTTCAGGGCTCGATTTACTACCCTCTCAATCCTTGCCTTCTCATTTCCTGTGATTCACATCCACCCAACAGCATTCTACAGAGCATTCGATCTTGTTATTATGTGGCTCTATTAGCTATATTTATCTCTGTAGTCATAATATTAACTGCCCCATCCCCCCTGACACCACCACACAGGCCCAGCTTGCTGTCACTCAGACAACTCTGACTTCTAGGTGTACTTGCCTTTTCTCACCTGTCTCTCTCCTACTCATTGGTCCCTGTCTGTGTTTCTTGCCTTATCCAACATAGATGCTGTGATTCAGATCTTCTGGCTACTCTCCCCACTCTTCTGTCAGGATTTTTTTCCCCTGGAGTCTTGATTTCATTCCTGCTCCTGTACAAACCTGTGAATCCTTCAGGCCATCTTGCCAGCCATCTGAGGTCAATACACACCACTCTCTTGGCTTTTATCAAAACCTTTTTGAACATTTCTACCTTAGGGATCTCCTCAGGTTCTCCTCTTCTGCCTCTCAAATGTTGTTTCCCTTCGGGGAGGTTTGGGTGAGGGTGTCTTTCTCCTGGCCAGTTGGCTTCAGCTTCAGTATTGGGATGGTGTTATATGAATCTGTTCCACCAAGCTTTCTTTCACTTCAAATCGAGATGCTTTTAACTTTTTCGTGGTTAGGTGCACTTAGGAATAAAGCAATTCATCAGTATCTCTCCAGAATATTCTTTCTCCTGTCCTGTTTCATTAAATGCTGTCACGTCCTATCTAACCGGTTTCGCAAGGTACAAGTTTAGCTACTCTTTCCAGGCTACCCTGTCCCTTACTGTCAACCTTATCTCCTAAATATTTTCACACATCTATTGCTCTGTCTTCACTTTTGCTGAGTGACTTGAGGTCACCATCACCTCCCATGGCTGCACTACCTAGCTTTGTGTCCCTGTGACAAAAATATCTGAGACAAACAAGGGAAGGAGGATTAATGTTGCCTCATAGCCTCATATATTTCAATGTATGGTTGACTGTCCATTGCTGTGGGTCTATGGTAAGTCAGAACATCATGGCACCAGGCGAGTGATAGTGCTTAGCTCATAACGCACAGTAGCCAGAGGTGAGGGGAGGAAAGAAGAGGGCTAGCAATGAAATATAACCCTCAAATCCCTCCTCATGACCCACTTCACCAACCAGCCACTATCTCCTAATTCCACATTCAGCTTTGACTTTAACAGTGGGTTGATCCATTGACTGGGTTAGCATTCTCATATCCATTGACTTCTCAATGTGACTAATTTCCAGCCGCAGACCAGTCCTCCAGCATAGGAGCCTTTGTGGGGGAGAACTTCAAACCTGAATCAAACAATGGGCAATATTTCTAACTGAATTCTTGATAGCGACTTGTTGGCAGCCTGCTCACCCCAATCTATGTCCCTACGATGCAAATCTTAACCGTATCCTCCTCTAACACCTTATCTCCTTAGCTAGGTGGTATCCCATGTTGAATAGGAAATCAGGCTCTGAAATCCAATTAAAATGAGTTTGAATTTCACTTACATCCATCTATCTATCTCTTTGCTTATCTATCTATCTGAAGACTAGACATCACACTTCTCTTAGTTATATCCCTCTTTGACTTTTCCTGTTTGTGCTCCCCTGGCATTCATGATCTGGCCATGAAAAGGCACTGAGCAGACACTAGACAGTAAAGTACTGTTCTCTGTGCCTGGAACCGTTTGTGTACTCTAGTCCTTCATTGTCATATGTCATCATAGAGTCTGTTTTCCTTAATGTTTAGCAGCCTCCTCCTGTCTAATTTAGTTTGCCTGTCCTGCTGCATCATCCTGTGCCTTTCTTTCTGAATATCCTAAGCCCCAAATGTTCCAACATAAAAATGCTCCTTGGCCTGCTATGGGCTTATGCCAAAAGATTACTCTCTCTCCATTCACTGTAATCCTGAGGCCACAAGGACCTTAAGTATCTTGCTAAGCTTCCAGTTCCTGTTGCCCAGTGCTTAATACAGAGTCTCACAGCAATGGGGCACTTAGAGCATATTTGATAAATGGTCATAACTTGACTTTCTCACTGGTGCACATACATTTTTAACACAGTCACCAGCTGTCATTCTGTGGAAGAAAACAGGACATGTAAAATTTTCGTGCCCTTGCAATGGCCACCTAGGAAGCCTGACTGCTTCTATAGAGCTATTTGCACAAATCAAATAAAGTGGTCATTTATAAGGAGGGAAAGCCCTAGGCCAGTTCCCTTCTGTTGACCTAAAATGTGTTTGCTTTCTGTTTTCCCTTTTGAAATTTTGGTTTTAAGCAAAAAACCTTTCCCTAAGCTCCTCAAAGTCCTACAGATGCATTGTTGAAAGTACATGTTTTACCTCTCCTGTTTCCAATATGAGGCCTTGGGTAGAGGTCTGTATAACAACTGTCCTCTTTTTAGCGCTACTTGAAGGAAGTTTCTTGGTGGCTATGTAATGTGCATTCATGGATAGCTACTGCACTTTTCAATATCAAACTTTTTTTTTCATACATATTGAAAGAAAGTTCACATTTTTTTTAAAGGGAAGCACACCCCTTTTCATTAGTTCATTTTACCTCATGCTGAGTCATGGATGAGAGAATTTGTAGGCGGCAGAGCTCAGGAAAAGTAATACTGTCATTCACCCTTGCAGGCTGCTGTGCTTTCCAGAAAACTTTTTCCGTAGGTTGCAAAAGTGATTAATCTCCTGTTAAAACTGACAAAGTGGCTCCCTCATAACAGAAAAAAATTAAATGGGAGTTTTTTTTTTTTTTTAAATAAACAGCAAGCTACTTCTCCCACTTTTAGATTAGAAAAAGAAGACTACATACCATTTATTGAGTTGAAGGGTTTGCATAATGTAGTTTTCAATTTAGTCATGATTTAAAATGATTCGATTAAAATTATTTGTTTTTATTATTTTGTTTATTTCTATGGCTCTTTTTCATGTTATATTTAAACTATTTTTCAATATTTTATTTCTTTGAAAGAGAGACATAGAGAAAAAGAGAAAGAGTGTGTGTGTGTGTGTGTGTGTGTGTGCGCGTGTGCATCAGGGCCTCTAGCCACTGCAAAAAAAAAAAAAAAAGTCTCCAGAAGCATGCCCCATCTTGTGCATCTGGCTTTACATGGGTACTGGGGAATCGAATCTTGGTCCTTAGGCTTCACAGTCAAGCACCTTAACCTCTAAGCTATATCTCCAACCCCTTCATGTTATAGTTTATTCACTTCTTACTCCTCTTCCCTCTTTTTATTTTTATTTTTTTACATTTCTGTATTTGAGTTCTTAGTTTGAACACTTTTATACATTTTATTTCTCAGTCCCTGATCTTGTCAGCCAACCTCCTTTTTCAAATTAGACATGAAGATGTTCTTTAATAGACCTCGCCTCCTCCCCAAGAAATTTTATTCGTGTATCATTTTTATGACATTTAGCTTGGACGCATGATTTTAAGGTAATTGAAGCATCCCATCACATCTTGAAGAATTTACAAAATTTCTTGGCATTTTTCTGTTTTAAATTACCTTTCCAGCCAGGCATGGTGGCACACGCCTTTAATCCCATCACTGGAGAGGCAGAGGTAGGAGGATTGCGGCGAGTTTGAGACCAGCCTGAGACTACATATTGTGAATTCCAGGTCCCCTGAGCTAGAGAGAGGCCCTACCTCAAAAAACCAGAAAAAAAAAAATTACCTTTCCATCAATGTCTAGCAAATAAACATGGAATTTGGTCTTCTTTCAGGAATCTACACCATTTCACTTGGCAACTGAAAGAGATGATAAAAATAAAATAAATAAATAATCAATTGACATAGTCTAACTTGTTTTAAAATTCAGCAAGAGCCAGTTACTCATTCAGGGAATTCAGAGACTTAAGGTGGCATTACATGTTTATTGAACCTTTTTGCTGTGAGCTTGTGTTTTGTTATGCTTTGTTTTGGGAAGTAGAGGTCTCCCTATTTGGGCCACTTTCCAGCCTCAGCCTCCACAGAAACAGGAACTATAGATATGTGCCACCACACCCAGATCTTCCCTTGAGCATTTTCAAAAGGCCTGGTTTCTCAAACATCCCTATGGATTTTAAAATTGCATTGTCATAACCTTGTTTCTTTCATGCTTTCCACCCTTATGCAGCTCATTTCATTTGGGAATATGTAAAGAGACTTTCTGATTTCCTCCCCTTCTCCTTTGTGGAACTAAGAACTAAGAACTGTGGAGAGGATTTTCTCTCAGTTCTGCCAGCACTGCCCCCCAGTGAGATAGGGAAGAGATGCAAATGCCTTCTCTAACTGAATGGACCTGCTTTAGGAAGACCTGGTTCTTTTAGACCTAAAGCTTAGCTATCCATAACACTTTCCCCCCAGGCTACAAATCTAAGCTTTAAAATTCTGAAGTTAGAAATGTCAAAACCATTTATAATTGAAAAATCTGCTCTCAGTATATATATCTATGGATATTTCATGGGAGAACAAAAATAAAAAGATGGAAGTGTACTTCCTTTATATGAATTGCTAAGATTGTTACATTGTGTATGAAGTATATGTAAATACATACATATATATGTATCTGAATGTTTGTACACATATATAAATCTAGTGCAAGCAACATTTAGGTAACACTGTTGTACATTCTCTTCCCCATCCTCTGGGAACTATTTGTATCTTGTAGCAAATGATTAAGGTTGTTGTGGAAGATGGTCTGTAGGACAAGAGGAAGGGTCAAAAGATATTACACATTCTACTTTAAGTAGAACAAGGTGATTGCTACCTAACAGAGCAGACTTTTGCTGGTTTGTTTCAGTTTTCATTACAATGTAGACAGTTTTAAGCCAAAGGAGAGTAGGGAGCCTCTTTTGTTATTGTTATTATTGTTGAGATTAGCTGTCTTACTTTCAATCATCTCTAGTGCTTTTAATTTTGAGACATTTTGATTTGATATTTTAAGAGAAAAAGGTTCTATACATATTATGGAACAGTTTTTCTCTTAGCTAAATGCCAACAGCAAAATTTAAACCAAAAAGTAGTCATGAAGCAATGGTAATGAGATATGATTATGGTTCAGTAGAAAGGGGAAAAAATGCTCTGCAGGGAACAGTATGAGTGCTGTAAATTTTGAATTGCTACTAAATAGGTCTCATTAGTCCACATTGTGTTTAATTGACATTAGAAAAGAATCTGGAAAACTATGGGAAGTTCATAGGAGACAGCTTTGTGTAGAACTAATGAAAATCCTTGCAAGCTCTGTTTGGAAAACTGAAGTAGTTGATTGTGAAGTGTCCAGGAAGCAGCACTCATTTCACTAACCCATGTGTATAGCAAAATGCTTCACAAGAGAAATGAACCTGCCAAATGCTAGGGAATGCAATACGTGAATCTCTCCTCTTGTCTTCGTATGTTCAACAACATAGAATGGACTTTAAATGCTATTACCAGGAAACTTGACTGTATTGAGGACTCAAGCACAGAAAAGGGACATTTATACTGATTGTTTATTTCCATGTTGTTACCCTACACTCTCTGCAAGCCAGAGCACCAGATGCTAAATTATATCAGTATGATGCATCTTTAATTAAATATTGTACTTGCAATACAATTAATAATGTGGTCTGTTTCTATAACTTTATTCAGACATTACCATAATTTTATGTCATAGGCTAATAAAAAGGCAGTGTGCTTTGAAACAGTCTTTCCTAAAGTGGTTATGTATTTTGTGCCTGTAGAAGTTTCAATTTAGATTAAGAAGTTGTGAGCAAGAACCATTTGATGCAACATGCTTAGAACTTTAAATTACAAAGGAATTCTGTAGCATCTAGTAGTATTTGCTTCCTTTTAAGTGAAATAGGTTGCTTGGTTTTTAGTGAGCTTGCTGTTGAAGAGGTATAGGAAATAATTCTTGGGCTTGCTTTGGGCTCCTTCTTTCCTCTGACTGTTTTTAGAACCCTGAGGCAGTAAAACCAATGATAATTCCAAACACAATACAGTGGGATGTGATGGCTCCTAATCAATGGAAGGTCATGCTTCTGGTTCCCTGGTATCCTTGGTACTGTTTTAATTTTCACAATGTGTTAACATGATAATTAAATTTCCCTAGCTGTCTTATGAAGAAAGAATTTTTAAATTGCAATGCAAATAGACAAAAAAATAAATAAACATTGGTGTTTAAAAATAATCTTTTAAACTGAAATCATCTGGGTGTAGAATAGTGCATATAGCTATGACAATAGAGTTTTGATAAAAAAATGTTTAGCAAGCTGTCCTTTTAAAGACCATTTGAAAATGTCACTCCACCTTCAGCTGAACAGAAGTAATGTACATGAGTGGTGTGTGTGTGCCCTCACTCTTAATGAAGCAACAGGCACCTCTCTGAAGAGAGTAATTGCTCTGCCTTGTAATGTGTTTTATTTTCAGTGTTCTCTCCTTTGCCCTTCTTTTGCCCTAATATTTGTCCTTTAATTGTATCAAGGTATTTGTCAACTAAAATTAAAAGCAGATATTACCTTTCACAATTTGCCCCAGCCTACTTTTGCATTCTTCTCTCAGGTATTCTCCTTCATGTGAACTAGAGAGTTGGCTCCCAGCACAATGTCAGAGCCTCTATGTCTAGATTATGATACTAGCAATAGTTGTGACCTTCGACAAACCTCAGCACAGTAAAAACTTTTAAAATATTTTCTTGCATAAAGTAAGGACAAAAATAGAATCTTCATCACTTGTATGTAAAGCATTTTGATAAGGATTGGTGTTATGTGTATCAGCTATTATTAAATTCCTCATTTGATTTTTCTCCAAATACACTTACCTTTTCTGTGAGTCTATTCACAGCATTTACTGAAAACAAGATCCTTCTTCACTCCAAAAACAGGTCTATATGCAGCCACACAGCCAGGTAGGACTCACAAAAGCCACTTTCTGCAAACCAGATTAGGAATAATCCATCTGAAACCTTCATATATTTGTCTGTGTTACTTAGCATTAGAAATTGAATGATGTGGCTATTTACAAGCATAGCTAGTGTGTTTTGTTGAGGCCAGGGATGTCCTATAAATTCTTTCCAATTTCAAAGAGAACAGTTTCTTGTGATGAGCTATTATTCTCATTTAGTGAAGTGATGGAGGGGGCAATTTTATATACATAATTAGATATATTTAATATACTTTTATGTGTATGTGATGGGGTCTCTTAGTTTTGCATTTAAACTACCATTTCTGGTTCCAAAAGTCTGGAAATTAGGAGGAAACAAAATAGGAAATATATCTTGTCTTTGTTTAAGCCAATGTGAGTTTGTTTCATCTCATTGAGTTCTAAATTTTAAAAAGAATGACAAATTCATTATTTAAAGGAAAATGAAAACAGATCTGTTATTTTCATTATTTGAATGGCATTTTTATCATTAATAGGTTCATAACTAGAATATTTACAAGCATTTGATTTGCATGTTTGTGTACTACCTTTATGAACACCATGGAAGAAACAGCCTCCCTGGCTTATTTGTAATATTGACTTGTTCACCAACAGTTACATTCTGCAAATCAGAAGCTGAAATATTTGTAAAATGATTGTTCTCTAAGATGAATTTTTAATGCCATAAATTATATTATAAAACATAGGTTAGACTATATTTTCTTACCACTAAAAACGTATGAGACTCAACATATTTCAATTATACAATGAAGATTTTTAGTTGATCATATTGTAAAAACTTATAAAAATGATAGTTTCACATATTCTGGTGGGATATTTTGTTATTGTATACTTCTAAAAAGTGAGATAATTAAATGAAAATTTTAAATCCAGTTCATAAAATAGCCAGGCTGGTGCATGCCTTTAATAGCACTTAAGAGGCTGAGGTAGAAAGACAGCCACAAATTCGAGGCTAGCCTGGGATATAGAGTGAGTTCCAGGTCAGCCTGGAATAAGATGTGCGACTGTACCTCAAAAAACAAAAGAAAAAAAAACATTATGAAATGTGTGGATCATGTAACTCAGTCAGAAAGAATGGACAAGTTGTTCTTTTTTGAAGCATGGCATCTTGAACTTGATTTTGTTTTGGTTTTTGAATCATAGTTTGTTTTTCTGTCATCATTTTCTGTCATTGTCATGACCAAACTCTTTGTGTTGTTACACAGTGCTGCTTAACATAGGTCTGAAAACCATCGAGTTCTTCAGTGATGAGTGACAGTTCACTTGCATGAGGGTGCTACTTGTAAGATCAAATCCTGTTAAGTAGTGTATGAAATGGAAGGAGATCAAATATATGGTTGTACCATAGTGGTATTTTAAGTTGTGCTGTCTTGTACAAATGTGTCTACATTTACATATAGAACATCTAGGGGAAATGGACATGTTATTTGTCATTTTTGAAAGCAAATATTCCTTTTTAAGACAGATATCCATTACAAAAGTATTGGTCCATCTTAGTTCACTGTACAAAAAGCCATAGTGTTAAGCAAGACCATTAATGTTTAATGCACTCCTGGCTTCTGGTAGTGATGGGGAGGGTGGCCACATAGGGGACTCACCCCACTCTCTTTCCTAAACTTGCTTCCTTTGGGAGTACAGACTCAGTGTCACTAGATCCCTAGAGTTGGCTCCTTTATGCTCTGTGTGAGAAAGCTCCAGATTAATATTTCTATAATACAACTGATCTGTTCTTCCATAGTTGGCTTTTGATCTGCAAGACCTTTGTGTATGAAATTCAGCACCACAGGAAAAACTTGTCACTTTAGTGTTTTATCGAATTCAAGTCATCGGTCTTTCTTTTCTTGCATCATCTAAAACTTCCTCAATTTTAGATACAGGATTTTAGAAAGTGAAATGAATATATGATTTGCATTATAGTTTAAATTTTTGTTACTATATTGTTGTTGTTGTTGCTGTTGCTTATGTTAAATCAAATGAGTACTGTGCCTCTTGGATTTCTCAATGAAACAAATCATTCTCAAAGATCCACTAAGTTTGAATGTCACTTAATTTGAATGCCAGAGTTAAGATTTTTAGTTTAAAATGGACTTGTTCCCTGGTTTCTTTCCTCCAGCCTTCTTCTGATAGTTCATTTTAATATTTTTCTTAACTATGTGGTGGTTTGTTTCAGATGTTCCCATAGACTTATCTCTTCTGAATTTTTGCTCCCCAGCTGATAGAAATTTGGGACTTGGAACCTTGTGGGAAGTGTGTTGTGGGGTAGGACTTGTGGTGTTATAGCCAGCTTCCCCTTGCCAGTGTTTGGCATACTCTCCTTCTGCTGTTGTCTACCTGATATTGGTCAGGAGTTGATGTCCAGCCTCTGCTCATGCCACAATTTTCCCTGCCATTATGGAGTTTCTGTACGCCTCCTACAAACCTATTTTTCCTACAAGCTTCTTTTGGTCAGGTGTTTTGCGAGCAACATGAAGCTGACTGCAACACTAAGATGTTCAAGCATATTTTCTTGATTTGTAACAAATAAGCCATGCTAGTGGAACTCATCTACCCCATACCTGTTCATATTAGGTGATATCATGGCCCAAAGGAAAGGCACTAGAAAAAGACCGGCTAAGACACACTAGAATGTCTGCAGGTCTAAGCACCATAGATAATTCCCTTGGAGAATTTTCCCTTAGGGTTTCATCATTTCTTACCTGTATGATTGCAGTAGATTGTTTAGTGGCTCCTTTATGCTCTGCATGAGAAAGCTCCAGATTAATATTTCTATAATACAACTGATTCTGTTCTTCTGTGGTTGGCTTCTGGACAATATATCTGTGACACAGAGAGAAAGCAATAATAATAATAATAATAACGATAATAACAATAATACATGACTGCTCTTAGATGTTCCATCTCAATATCAGCTGTCACGAGACAAGAGGCTGTTGGAATTCAATATCAGAGTGAGGTATTTGGAATGGGTATGATTTACTATACATTAGAGGCTGATGCACACACACAAAAAAAGATTATCTGAGAAACCTGAAAAATGAGAAGGTGGGGGGGGGCAGTGCATTCCTAGCATTTTAATGCTTTATTCCTTTTACCCATTATGTTCAGAAACAAACTCCTTTGTAAAGTAACTATAGCATAATTTAGGTCATTGTAAACATCTTAATTTATTAAATATACATAATCAGTAAATTACTGCCCTGCCCTGAGTATATACATTTGTTTTTTTAAAAAAAAAAAAAAAAAAAAACTTGATGACTTGATTACCACACTATCAACAGATTTTTTTTTGAAGAATGCTTTATTTGGGGGTGTGTGTGTGTGTGTGTGTGTGTGTGTGTGTGTGTGTGTGTGTGTGTGTGTTTGCAAGCTCATGCATACATATATATGTGCTGTGGAGCACATGTGAAAGTCAGAAGACAGACTCATCTATTGGTCCTTGCCTCCTCCATTGTTTGGAGGCAGGATCATTTGTTGCTCACCACTGCTTACACCAGAAGAGCTAGCCCTTGTGCTTGTAGGATTCAACTGTCTCCCCCTCCCATCTTGTCATAGGAATGCTGGGATTGCAGAAGCTTGTTACTGTAGCTGTCCATCTTTATGTGAGTTCTTGGTATTTGAACTCAGGTCATCAGGCTTGCACAGCAAGCACTTTTACCCACTTGGCCATCTCCTCAGCCTCAAGAAATTTTAAATGTGTGGATCTGTGATGTAATGTTAAACATTAAGATAGCAAGCTGCATAGAAATGGAATTCACATGTAAACATTGTCACCCTCCCTACTACACATGTGAACACATACTTCATACACACAAACATGCATAGAAGTATATACAAAAATAACTAGGAAATTAGCTTGTACCAATTTAATATAGCACTAAAGTTTTTTTGATTAATTTAATTTAATTTAATTTTTTATTTTAGAGAGAGAATTGGTGCACCTTGAATTCCCATTGCTTGCGCCACCTGGTGGGCATGTGTGACCTTGCACTTGCCTCACCTTTGTATGTCTGGTTTAAGTGGGATTTTGAGAGTTGACCATAGTTCCTTGGGCTTTGCAGGCAAGCACCTTAAGTGATAAGCAGTCTCTTCAGCCCTTGATTTTTTTTTTAAGTTTGCTAATTTTTTTGTTAATTTCCACCTTTAATACAGCCATTTTAGTGAATGTATGTAATTTACTTGTTAATTTTCCTAGCTTTTTCAGCTAGAAATCCCGGGAAACAGCAAGGGATGATATAATTTGTCCAGACATCATTAACATATCATGAAGGAACTCAGGATTAAAATAAAACAGTCACAGTTAAACTACCATTTTATAATAAAATAAATCTCAAATTGGTCTGTTTCCCAATATCTTTGGATAGTATTCATGGGAAATTGTGTGTTTTGCTTGTTCCTTTTTTTTTTCTTTTTTTTTTTTTTTCCTCTACTGGGATAATGAATGAAGAAATTCAAGAAATTCAGCAACAAAATACATATCTATAATGTGTCAGGGTCATTTTGGGCTCACATTCTCTTTTCTATTCTTTTTCAGTTTTTTGTTATACCTTTTCCAGTCTTCTTGCCATATACTGTCCTAGCTATTGCTACATAATATATTGTTATACTGCTCTAATAGCAATCTTGAGATTCATATAGAAACATACACATAAATCAGAGGAAGACAAACAAGAAAATGAGGAATAACTGAGCCTTAATGTCTTTATTAATTCAAGTCTTTAATTTTTCAAAGATATTTTGATGTTCAATTTTGGTTCACTTTTTAGGGTGTCATGTTCTTAGTGGTATAAAGTGGAAAGAGTACTATTAGAACCTGGTCCGTGTGATGAAGGTACACAGTTATGATAGCCTTTTATCCACTCGGTTATTATAGAGTTTGAAATATCCTCCATAGGCTCATATATTTGCACATGTGTTCTCCAGTTGGTAGCCCTGTTTTGGGAGTTTGTGTAACCTTTGGGGGTGGGGCTTACTTGGCTAGGTAGGTTTCAAGGACAAGTCCTTGAAGGTTACACCCACATGTAGTTCTAGCCTAAGTACCTTGCTTCATGGTCTAGCTGCCATCTAATGGGCACTACTACACACTGCTGCCATGGATCCTATTGTCCATGCCTTCTCCTCTACTGTGAACTAAACCCTCTGAACCTGTGAGCCAAGATAAGTCTTTGTTCCCTTAAGACACTTCTGGCAGGTATTGTCATCACAGGAATTCAAGTAAGCAATAGAGAAACTGTTTCTTTAAACTTGAAAATGTGTGTGAAGATCTTAGGTGATTACATCTCTTTTTTAAATGCTTTTCTTTTCTTTTAAAATATGTTTTATTTATTTATTTGAGAGAGAGAAAGAGAATAGGCATACCAGTTCCTCCAGCCACTGCAAACAAATTCCAGGTGCATGCACCCCCTTGTGCATCTGGCTTACATGGGTCGTGGGGAATCAAACTGGGATCCTTTGGTTTTGCAGGCAAACACCTTAACTGCTAAGATGTCTCTCCAGCCCAAGTGATTACGTCTTAACTGAAGTACATGGAGGTATATGTTGGAAGTCAGTCGTCAATGTGAAATGTGTTGCAGCATTTTTAGCTGTGACCCTAAAGAAAGGCCTGAGTTATAAAGTCAAGAATGTATCATAAATTAGTCATTTACTAATTCAGTATCAAATGAAGGACCTTTGTTTTCTGTCTCCTAACCTACTGTTCTTTGGCTGGCTGGGAGGTGATTCTGTTTATAAAACAAGTGGCCTGGCATGGGAGGAGTGTGCTCCAAGAAGACCTTCTGACTTTGTGAATCTGAGGAGTTCCCTCTAGTTTTCTGCTTGTTTCCCTAAATATATGTGAATTCCTTGAGGCTAGGCATGGCATTTCACCCTGTAGCTGGCAACATTCCTGGTATTTAGAAGGTGGTAAGTAAGTGGTGGATAACTATGAATGACACCATTTTTAGAAGGAAATGCTAAAGTCATACATTTAACACAAGCTAAGTATCATATTTCTTTGCTCTTTGGGTGGTTTGGGAAAAGACAATGTGCTATAAGGAAATTATATTTGGAAATATGATTTTCTTTGTAAACAAAGTTTTATTATTCTAAATATAAGTGTGCATGCTCATTTTATCTATTAAAATGAAGACAATGTGAAATACCTATGTTCCTGTTTCTCAGTTAGCACTCATAGTTTTGTTCTGTTTTCCTAAAGATGATCAACTTAATCATGGTCTATGTACAATTTTTTATCCTTTTTATGTAACATTGTGACATCAGGTGCTGAAATGTGTTATAGCATATGCAGAATACGGAATTTTAAACAATAAATTTTGAAAATGCTATCAGAATGAAACTGTTAATTTACAGATCATTTCAAAAGACCACTGGTATTCAGAATCTATCTGCAATCAAAGCTGTCTCTTGACTGCCTTAAGAGATGCAGATTTCACAATTAGTTTAATCAAATCCACTCATTTTATAAAGTGGGAAATGAGACCCCCAAAATCATATAAGTGAATTTGTTCAGGCCTAGCATTTTAAACCTTCTTCAAATTCAGAGTTGTGTCAGGAACAATATATCCTTGCATTCTCTATTGTTTGCCATTCACCAAAGAAGGGTGGGCTGGGTAGATGGTTTAGCAGTTGAGCCGCTTGCCTGGGAAGCCTAAGGACCCAAGTTTGACTTCCCAGAACCCACATTAGCCAGAAGCACACTCTGGCACATGCATCTGGCATTCGTTTGCAATGGCTGGATGTCCTGGTGTACTCATTTTCAATCTCTCCCCCACCCCAACTCTTCATCTCTCTCCCTCTGTCAAATAAATCCATAAAGAAATAAAATTTAAAGAAAGAAGAGGGATGAACTAATCGTCATTGTACCTTCATTCCAAACTGGAAGACTAGTTCCTGCTTAATTGAATTCTGCCTACTGATCATGTACCTACTTGACAAAGGCCAAGTCTTTATTCTTTGGTTGTCCACAGAGCTTTATTCCTTGTAGCCATCACCTTAATCTTGATAATTTCTCCTATAAGCCATCCTTAGATTTCCAACTAACAGAGGCTCTGAAAAGATGATCACAATTTCTGTTAATACTATTAAGTTCTGGGAAACCTAATGCAATATACAGTCTAAAATATCAAATAGGCACTCTCAACCATTTTCAAAAATATAAATAGCAAAGGGGCAAATTCTACCAAGGACTGTGGTTGCTTCTCTAAGTATTATTTCTATGAAGGCTGTTGTACATTGCAGAGCCTGGAACCAATTCCCCTTTACCTCTGAGGTTATAAATCCTATTTTTTAAACAGTTGCTGGAAAAATAGAGAGGGAGCTGCCTAGCCTTTCCTCTGTATTCAGTGATTGAGTGACAATGACAGGCTTGAAGTGCCCTTGCTTCTACATCCCTCCTCATGCTCTAACCCTTTAGAAAGGCCACACCCACTATAAGAAATGAGTCTACCCCATGTGGTCACTGTAGGATTTATTTGGGCATTTGCTGAACCTGCTAGCAATTTATTTTTATTTCTTCCTGTAGACATGGATTTGGCACAGGAAAGTGAATTCTTTCTGGAGCAGCAGATGTGCCTGGTACACTCGTTTGCAGTAACCATTTGTGCTGTGGTTGAAAAAAAAAAAAAAATGAAGAGTGTAGAATTGTTAAAGGGGGAGGGTTAAAAAAACCAGAACCATTTTAGCGATTATGCAAAGTTAGAATGTGAGTAATTTTGCTGCAGTTAGTCATTATGTGCTTTCATAGCTTGTTTTACAAGGATAAAGGGATGTGTACAGGTTTGGTGAATAGAGCCCTTATTTGTCCCTAATAGTCACTTTTTATGAAAACATTTTCTACCCTTCCTCCTACTCAGTGGCAAAAAAGCTCTCTCCTTAGAAATTATACCCTTCTGTGATTCAGCCTTTTATCCATCTACAATCAGCAGATAAGCAGCCTCTATTACTGAGAACAAACATGTCAAGAGAAAAAACTTTTTGCTCCTATGTAATATATAATGTGGTTGGCATATATTCAAATCATAAAAATGCACTTATTATTTTTAAATGAGCATGTGTTCTCTGAGGAAAAAAAATGAGGAAATATCTAGTGACTATAATGAGTGCAGTATGCTCTAAATATTGTCTCTTCAATATTTTGTATGTTTTAAAAAGTTTTACTCATAGTATTTGTAGATTGAAACATGCTGACTATTCCTTTGTGCTTTGCTTTGGGGCATTCAGATTCCTTTGGAAATATACGAATGGGGGTTTGTGTGTTTCTAGTGAATCAAATATAGCTACTTGCTCATACTCGTGGCTTCTCTTTCTGAATCCCACCACTATTTTGGAAACTCATGTATAAAAATACAGTTACCTAGCTTGTCCCCACTGAACCTTGTTTGTGGTTTCCATAATCTTCCCAGTATCTATACACTGGAGTCTAATTTTGTTGAAAAATCAAACAGGAGTCTTTGCTTTTTGCAGATTTATTAAATGGTCTGGTCATTCTATTGTTATGGTAGGAGCAGTGGTCTGAAATTCTGGAAACAATAAGTTCTAATGCTGACTCTTGCAAGACATTATGCTTTGAGCAAACCTTGCCTGCATTTTATTTTTCCTTGAAGAGAAGGTAAAAATTTATGATGTTTACCTTCTTGACAGGTTTGTGATTCTATAAAGAATATTGTATGTTTTAATTATGTACAAACAAGTTAACTTATTTCTTCTCATAAAAGGGAGTTTTTAGTTGAATTTTTAAATTAAAAATTTCAATAATCTTACTGAAGCAACATTGATTCTCAGATAAATACTATGGATAATCTCTTAGCTCTAACCACAGGACAGAAAGCTGAACTAAAAAGTCTGAGCCTTATGGAGCATAAAGGGATAAGAGGTTGTTAGAGAAGTAACTGCAAAGCTGGAGACCATTGATATGCTAATGTGATGGCCCCTAGTAGAAAGCCATCTTGCTTTCAGGGATGTATGACTGGCTTCCCAGAAGTAGAACTTCATTTCCTAAAATAGGAATGCTAAGAGTTGGAAGGTGGAAAGCAGGTGGGAACACATTCTCCTCAAGCTAGCACTGAGTCCCATGAGGAAGGAGGTAAGGGACCATACTTCTCTCCTATCAAGAAAGAATTTGAACTTCATCCCAATAACGGTGAGGGCTTCTTGACATCTTCATAAAGGAAGTGGAGGGTTGAGCTTGTGCCCTAAAAATATTCTGCTTACAGCATAGAGTATTACTAAAGGACAATGAGAGGTCAGTTACTAACACATACATATATAAGTGTGTATGTTTATTTGTGTATTTCAGTAATCTCAGTCACCAATGACAGTGTGCCAACAAGCTCATAGCAGAGAGGAAAAGAGTATGACCATAGGTGTGATGTTTTATCACCTTGCTAAATCTTTCTGGCCTCTACCTACCTTGAAATATGCATAGTTTTTGTCATTGTATATAACAACTTTCACTTCTCTTCATAGGCTTTCACGGGCATGCATGTCCCTTTTCAGTATCACAAATATGTCACTGCATCAATGTGTCATAATTTCCTCAATCAGCCTCTCATTTCCCTTTGTGTAAACTATGCAATTTATGGATTTCTTGATAGCTCTTCATTGTAAGGTTTCCTTCTGAAAGAGTTCATCAAACATCCTTTGTGGCTGCGGGTCATTTAAAGATGTACCTGTGCTGTTCTCTCCTGGGTTGTGTTTTATCATTTCTTGGCTGACTGGTTTAGTTCTTTGAACCTTTGGCCTTGCGGGGATGATTCAGTGAATGAGATGGCTTGCTATGGAAACAGGCTGCTTCTTCACAACGTTCCTAGATTATAGAATACACTCAGATTGAATTAGCTCACATCCCAGTGGCATTTCATCCAATCCAGGCACAGGCATACTAGAGACCAAGTGTAGTGTTAGGCACGTGTGTCTTTACACCAGCACGAGCCTTGGAGATCTCTCAAGTTCCAAACTGAAAGCATACCATCTCATTTGAAAGTTGTGTGAAGAGGCACTCCTTATAATGCCAGCTCTCTTGACTTCCACAGGATGCCATGCTAGTTTTATGAATCTGAGAGGAATGGTCTCACTTGGACCATTGCTCCTCTGTTTAATATCAGGGAAAGGAAATGAAGAATTCCAAGGTACAATTGGAGGGCTCCCCCTCAGCTTGACTTTATTTCTGAGAAAACAACTTGAGTAACTGCCATTGGAGTCTGCAGTAGTCTGGGGAGTTGCTTGTCTTCGGTGCTTTATATCCACTCAGTCGTGTTGTGAGAATTAATTAAATGGAAACACTTTTAACACAAATGGCTCTGGAGTGCCACAGTGGACTATATTGCTTCTGCTATTTCTGCCTCAGAATTATGAAGAGGAGCCCGACACTAGCTTTAGTGTGTTTACAGAGCAAGGGACTGTGAAATGAACACGTGCAGATGCATTGAACAGAAGTAAGAGATTTATGCCTGCCTCTTTCTGACAAGAACTCTGTGGGGCCTTGGAAAATATGTGCACATGTGTGCACACACACGCATATATACTTGCTTTGTGTACCAGTGAAGGCCTGAAAAAAGTTCAGTATGGGTATCTTTGTATTGGCAGCAATATGTTGAACTCAAGGGTACCAAATGAAATCCTGTGATTTGATTTCAAGAAATACTAGCAATTATTTTAACTGACCACTAGGCTTTATGTACCATTTTCAAGATTGATTTTTTTCATTAACACAGAGGCTACAAAAATAAAGGTGTGAGAAAATTTCTCTTAAGTATATTCCAATATGCAAACTTTTAACTCTTTGCTATGTTCTTTTTTTCATGTATATACATGCAAATTGGAACAGGACAATATTGGGATGTCAATTTTTATAGCAGTATATATTTATTATGTGTTTTTAAAAAGTACACTCATTAATATGAGAAAATAAAGGGTATATAATGTGTACATATATAATTTATATAATATATACTCATATATAACTATTATGCATAATATATATTATATAGAACTATTTTTGGACCTGTATACATAAAATACATATTTTTGCATTTAACTATGTTATATGATTATGACAGGAACTTTTGGAACATAGTATATTATAAAACACCCTACCTAAATTATTCCTTTGAAATAGCCAATGTAATCAATTTAGGGATAAATCCCCCATATCCTTACTATGTTTGTATGTGTATATACATGTTTATGTGAAATAAACATGGGACATTTGTTGATTAACAGGTATGAAGTACTATTTTCTAACCTGATTTTAAAACATATGAGATTGCTCACATGCTTTTAGTATTATTTTTATTTTTCTATGATTAAATATGCCTAGCATACAATTTACCATTATAAATATGTTCTGGCTAGAAGTACATTCATATTGTTGTGCAACTGTAGCTACTGCTCTTCTCCTGAGCTTCATCTTCCATCACTGGACTGACAACAGCAACAAATACTCCTTTTGTTATCCCCTGCCCCTTGAATCACCATTCTACGATTTTTATGAACTTGTCTACTCGAAATAACTTACGGAATTGAAATCATAGGGTATCTATACCTTTTTATCTGCTCATTTCACTTAGCACAATGCCTTTAAATTTTACCTGTTTTGTAGTACAAATTAGAAATTACTTTTAAAAAATTGAATTGCATTGTATCACATATCCACCAGTGAACACAAGTTGCTTCCTCCTCTTGATACTGCAGGTATAAACCTGGCTTTAGAAATACCTGTGTTCTTGCTTTTGGTCCTTTTAGTATATTTTTGGACATAGAATTCGTGGATTCTTGCTATTTTTAGGTATTTTGTAGAATAATTTCTAATGGATGTATCTCTTTCCAGTAAGTGATTGTACTGTAACTGATTTTAACAATCCCCATACAATTTTCAGATTTCTCATTATTGCCTACTTATATACACTTGTGCCATCCAGGGCCATTTCTTTGGCTAAAACCCTAGAAATAATATGACAGATTTTAAAGATTCTGTAGAAAATATAATAATTGGTAAAGTCTTTACAAAAAAAGTATATAAATATTCACTATTATTATACATCTTTAGTTACCAATAAGTATTTGAATTTGGGTTTTCTGCCACAGAGATATCCAAGTCTATGACTGTAAGTGAAAAACACCTCATCAGGAATTCTTCAAATAATACCAAACAATAAGCATGGAAATATAATTGAATTGGAAATAAATATCCCAATCTTCTAAACCGTCCACTATCCCTCTTTACATATTTTCTATTCCTCATCTACATAGAAATATAATTTAAGTAGCTTTAATCATAGTGTCTGAATGATTGATTTTTCAGCCTATGATTTTCGTTTAATTAACATTTACATGTATTTTAATATCTTAAGCAGTTTTCAATGTCAGTATATACTTGAAATTAAAATATATGGATTTTGAATCTGACAATGCTGAAAATTTGGACATTTGGGTTTTATCTTCTCTCACATTCTTTTATGTCTAGTTAGAAATTGATGTGATATGTATGGCACATCAAATCTTTCACAAAATACTGAACAAGTAGTCATTTTCTAAGTACAATGACTGATTTCCTTGGTTTTATTGTAGTCTACTAATTAGCTCAGTGTTTGATATAGAACAGGCTTTATTAAATACTTATATTTAATTTCTAGTGTTGGAGATATTGTAATTACTTAGTAGTTAATTCCAAAGATATTATTTCAGGATGGCCCTGAACTTAGAGAAATCCTCCTGCTTCATCTTCACAGTACCACACTTTGAAAAGCATTATGGTGAATGCATCAATATATTGCATTTCTTGGTGAATACATTTAAAAATCCATCCCTTAACTCCCATGTAAGGGTACGTGAGCATCCAGTTATAACTTACATGTACCATTTGACTGAAAATTTCAATAAGCTGCTAGGTGTGGTGGTGTTCACCCTGTAATCTAAGCAGTTTGGAGTCTAATACCAAATTTATGAGTTCAAGGTCAGCCTCAGGTACCTAGTAAGACTGTCTCCAAATAAATAAGTTAATTAATAAAATAAAAAGTACCTAAAATGCTTTGTGGAAACAAAACAGCACTAATAACTTTTATATTAAAACCAGTAAAGTCTTTAGTGGAAAGAAGAAACCAATGGCATCCCTGTAATTAAACATGCATCTGATTTATCAGTTCCTTGATTGTCGAGTCAATAAGGAAAATTAGATGCTGACATTTTGCATGGTTATAATTTGTGAAGAGAAATGAATTTTCTTCTGAGACCATCATTCTTGCACTCAACAAACATTTCTTAAATATCTATTATAAGATATGATATAGCAAACCATTGAGAATGGACCAATACCCGTGAATAAAAAGGACCAGTCCCTGCCCCTAAGGAAACAGGAACATATGTTACTAAAGAAAGGGAGAAACAAAAGGCTATGTGTGCTAGAGAATTCAAGCTAATGTTGGTATAGGAACTGGAAACTTGTACTGATATTTAAGGGATTCTGGAGAATGCAGGTGCAATGGGGAGGCATCTGGATGTGACCTTTGATATGTAAAGAGTTCAGAAATTGGCCAGTGCAAGAGAGTGAAAGGATATGACACACTCAAGGAGAGGTGTAAGAGATAAATGTGAGTCCAGTTTTCCACTAACAGATTGAAAACTTTTAAAGAGAACAGCAGTGCAATTAGATGTAAATTTGAGAGACATTACTATAGCTATTAAATGAGGGATTTGGAAAAGCGAGAAAAGACTAGACTAGGAGAGCCCCTTGGATGCTGTTGGAGAATGCCTGCATAAATAAAAATGGTGGTGGTGTAGATTTAGGTCACTGCAGTAGAGATGGGAAAATGTGGACATTTTCAAGATAGGAATTTGCCTAAGATCAGAAGGATTCAGTGACTGAGAATCAAGATAGAGGTCAATGGGTAGACCCTAGTGCTCAAAAAAAAAAAAAAAAAAAAAAAAAAGAAAGAAAGAAAGAAAGAAAGAAAGAAAGAAAGAAAAGAAAAAAAGAAAAGAAAAGAAAAGAAAAGAAAAGAAAAGAAAAAGGGGAGGAGGAAGCAGACTCAGAGAAGATTATAGAAAAAAAGGTTTTACTACACTGAGTTTGAAAGGCAGATAAGATATCCATATAGTTACATGAAATAGTTGAAGATTTGGGCCTTGTAAGCAGAATACAGGTGAATTCTATGGAGAGACAGTGTTGAATGTCTTTAGAGTATAGAATATGTTTCCAGGGGTGGAGCTTGTAATGAGAACAAATAAGAGGAAAGGGGTTCTGTGTGGAATAAAGGGAATCTCTTATTCAGGGGCTGTTGGGTAGTTTGTTGATTATTAACAATTACACATACAGATCAGAAAATCATTTTATTTATTTTGATGTGGAACACAATTTAACATAGATATATGACTTATTGTTGACCTACATTGGCCAAGATATAAAGATGGAAAAATTTCCCAAAGCCAGTTGGTTAACATCTCATTTGCAGTTATTCTCACCTGGCAGAAATCACTTACCCATGAGGAAGAGATTGGAAACGAATAGGGACTTTTAAAATTATGATTGTGAGGGGCACTGAATGAGGAGGGAGCCATCACATTGTCAAGCCCAAGATGTTGGTACTACTCATTGAGAAGTACACATCTTCCTCTGGAACACTGATTATCAACTTATACACCTATTTGCCTAAGAAGTCTCTCTGGGTTCTGTCTGTCCAGCATTCACTTCCTACTGTTTTATGACAGCCCCAAGTTTTCTGGAGCCTAAAATTAATAACAGCTCTGGATGTGCTGGTTCTAGATTGCTCCTTGAGCCCCCATGGCCTACTGAGTGGACTGATGCATGATGCCTGCATCAACCAATGCTCTAAGAAGACCTAGTTTGCATTGTCATTGATTTTTTTTTGGGGGGGTCCCAATGCTAACATCTACCATTTCCATACATCATTTGCCTCCAATATAGATCCCTGGAGAGGCTATTATTCTAAATTACAAGATTTAATTCTAAATCTTAAATGTCACTCTTTGCTAAGTTGTAGGAGTCTTCTAAATACAGAATTAAATCTTCTTTATTTTCATACTGTCTTTCTAAGGGGAGGCTCATCCTGTATATTTGTAAATCAAGCGCCTTGGATATTGCTACCTTTGTGGAGTATCCTTTCCCTTTAGGTTGAAAGTAATCCTAATAGGACCTCTAGAAACTGATATGGGTTTTCCTCATTCAGCAATGTATTATTAAAATTGAAATTAAAATACATATGCTGAAGACATTGTTAATGAAGTACTTAAATAAAACTGGCATTCTGTAATAGCAGGTATGGAAAAGTCAGTTTGAGCCTGAGAAAATCTCAAAGTTAGATTTTTTTTTTCCTACTCAACATTGTGAGTCATTAACATGTATGCAGAGATGGAACTAAATGAAGGAATAGAACTTTGCTTGTTTTGGGAACTCAAACTCAGCGAACATTGAGAGTTCATGCTTTGAACACTTTACAAGCCCAATGCTAAATGGAAACAGTGAGTCAGGATGTGAACTAACAGAGGGTATCTTCTCAGCTGAGGCTATAAAGCCTGACCCAAAACAGAGACTCAAAGTCACAGTGTGAAATGTTAAGCCAGTCACATTTGTAAAGGGAGGCTGAGGTAGGAGGATTGCTATGAGTTTGAGGCCAACCTGAGACTACATAGTGAATTCCAAGTCAGCTTGGGCTATAGAGCGAGACCCTACCTTGAAAAACAGAACAACAACAACAACAAAAAAAATTCAATATGGTCCTCACTTCTTGGAAGTAAGATTTTTCATAAATTTTTATTCTGATGAATGAATTGAACATGTATAATATATTAGTTAGATATTCTCAGCCCTTGAGTGACAGCAACAGGGGATCATCTCAGGAGCCATTGCTTATATAAAAAAATGATGTCTCACATGCAGAACCTTGTTTACATTTTTATATATGTGAATATATTAGGTTTGATTATGGGTATAGAGCATGAAACTATAAAGGAGACTCTGTGAGGTGCAAAAGACATTTGAAGAAGGGAGAAATAAGATGCTAATAAAATACATGTGATAGGAAAGCAGAAAGCGGCTTCCTGAGTGTGGAAAGATAGAAGCGGGAGAGTGGGAAGAGAACTGGGGAATGAGGACCTAACCAAACTCAACATGTGTGAAAAGGCCATAAGAGAACCCATTGCTTTGTATGCTAATTAAAGAGCAAATGAATATACTTTGAATGTGACCCCTTTGTGGGGATAAGATTTCTCTCAACTTGTATGAATTCCATTGTGTATGTGCTGGCATATACTTAAAATATTCTATATATTACAAGTTTGTTAAAAATAATATATTTTGGTATTTATATTTTCTGCTGAAGTTTTATGTTTTTATCACTCAGGTAGAGGGGATCAAAAGCAGAATTTGACATTTTAAAGCATATGCATTTATGGTCTTCATGGTTAAAGAAAGCTATGGCAACACTTACTTGGTCCACATGCTCAGTCAATTGAATTAAATAATCGTGTTGTTGGATGTGTTCTGTTTATTGGATTATTTGGTGTTTCCAAGCATACATTTTTGACATTTCATTTTATTTTTAGCTTTGTAAAGATTCTTGAATTTTTATCATGATTTAACATTTTCATTTTGAGAATTGAGCACATTTAAATATTATACTCATCTATAAATATATTTATGTATAACATTCTGAGAGTCTTGGTTTATGTGCACTTCTTCCACTCCTCATTTTCCTAGCTAGTAATCTGTATGGGGGATGTTATGCTTTCCAACCCTGGATTTTTTATAGTGTCGTAGCAGAACCAATGCATGAATAGCAGATGTATGTCTGAGATTACTGACGAGAACTGACCGTTGTCAGGAGACAACAGATGAGATGTAACTCTTGTATGTTCTTGTTCTTTTTTTTTTTTTTTAAGAGCAGGCTCTCACCTTCCTGTTTACTCTTATCAGTATAGCATCATCTCTGTCTGTCTTACAACTCTTTTTGTTTATTTTTATTAGTTATGGACACACTTAGTATGTTGGTACCATCCTTTCCCTCATCCCTGTCCCTTTTTCAAAGGGCTGTTTGGGGACTGGCTCTCTTCTGGATTCCAGCCAGGTCTTTCCATGCTCCTTGCTGACAGCATGTGTTGTCTTCAGCAGTAGGGTCTTGCCATTAACGTCTGGTGGGTAATCAAGTGCTCTGACAGAAGTCTGTCTTGTTTTGGGAGACCTTGTAGGTCTATGTGATCAACAGCACATTGTGGGCGTTAACCGCATCCTGGTACATGGAGTTACAGGCCAGTGCCAAGGGAAAAGAAAAATTGAAAGAAAAACAGGAGAAATTTAAGGTTAGGCTTCATCTTACCCTCTCCAGGGCCCTTGGGCTAAGGTGTTCCCCCTAAGGATCTGCTGAGGGTTCTACCTTTTTGTCTATATTCCAGGATATAGGTTTCTATGGTACTAGTTCAATTTGGGTTCAGTTTTGTGTTACCCCCTCTTAATACTGGTTTAACAAAATTTTAAATGCATAATTCTTGATTGATTATTGGTAAACTATTGGATGATAATCCCCACAGCCTATTCATCTTCCTTGACTAAGAATACATCTTAGAATTAGTAATGCACCCCTTATTACCCTTTTGTAGCCATAGCCACCACCATATCACTCTTTGACTAAGTGAATTTTATACTTTTTGACACTTTGTGTGGTTTCATCATGCAATGTTTGTCTTTCTCTGTCTTATTTCACTTACTGTAACGTCTTATTCTTTTTGATGCTACTCTCAATGGACTTGTTTTCTTATCTTTCACTTGTATATTAGTAGTACATGGAAAATAAAAACACGATTGATTTTTTTAGTTAATGAAATCTTTAAGGGAAGGACCTCACCCTGTTAGTTTCCCAATTAATACACCAACAGTAATTGGCAGTTTTAGTTGGTCACATTTTATTTTTCATTTTGTTTCATTGACAATAAACTCTTACTTCTTTTTTTCTCTTCAACTTCAGGGTTCTACTAGTTCAACAGTCGCTCCTGCAGTGTCCACCCCAGTCACAGGACATAAGAGAATGGTCATTCCAAACCAGCCCCCTCTAACAGCAACCAAGAAGTCTACAATGAAGCCACAGCCTGGACCTCAGGCTGCACCCATCCCAGTGGCTCCAATTGGAACACTCAAACCTCAGCCTCAGCCAGTCCCAGCCTCCTATACCACAGCATCCACACCTTCAAGGCCCACCTTTAATGTGCAAGTGAAGTCAGCCCAGCCCAGTCCTCATTACATGGCTGGTCCTTCAGCAGGACAAATGTATGGTCCAGGGCCCCAAGGCTATAATACTCAGCCAGTTTCTATGTCAGGACAGTGTCCACCACCTTCAACCCATGCTGGCCCTGACTATGCATATATTCCACCCCAGGGACTTCAGCCTGAAGCTGGGTATGGATATGCCCCCACACAAGGACGTTATTATGAACCTTATTATGCAGCAGGGCCCGGATATGGAGCCAGAAATGACTCTGATCCTGCTTATGGCCAACAAGTTCACCCGAATACTTGGAAGCGGGAACCTGGGTATGCACCTCCTGTAGCAGGGAGTCAGAACCCTCCAGGGATGTATCCAGTCAGTGGTCCCAAGAAGACCTATATCACAGATCCTGCCCCCTGTGCACCAGCCCTGCAGCCAAAGGTAAGAACTGCAGTAAGCTGATGGGATAAAGGAATAGCCACCTCTGTCCACCTTCCCGAGAGCAGAGCTAAAGGCAAGCATGCATCTGCTGCTCTTCTCCTTCAAAGCACGTGTTATACTTGCTTGGATCCTAAATGAGTCTGCAGCACTCATACTTTGGCAAGTGCAAGGAATTATTGGATCTGTAAGTAAGAAATGTCCAGGGCAAAAGTGTGAGCTGCTGTCAGATTTTACCTATGGGAAAGTGGTTAGAACTCAAGCAGTATTTGTATCACAATGGCTGCTAGAATACAAGCAGCTGACCAAGGAAACTGGTGAGGTCATGTGGCTCCAAGACAGGCTATTTTTCTTGGGAAGTAGTGACTGCTTCATGGGGCTTGTATGTTGTCTCTTGTTTTCCACATCTCAGATCTTCCTGGAACAATCTTACTCTTCAGCAATTTGCCCTATTAAAGAATGTTTGAAAATCTTTTCTGAATAGTGGTTAGCATCACTTGTTCCTCTTGTTTGTCCATATTGCATAAATGTGCCTTTTAAATTTGACATACCCTGTTACATCTTCTGACTACATAAGGTGTACTACTGTAATCCCTACTAACCACAACTTGGATTTCCCATTAGTACTGGAACAACACTATGCTTTTCCCTACTATGGTAAGAGTAACAAATGAAATGTATTTGGAAGGAAGGAACACGTCTTTACTATTAGTTAGAGCCTTGCTATGATTAGGAATACAAGAGCTCTTGGTGACCTCATTCATAATTGTAACTGGGAGAGATGGGTTGAGTAGAAGATTAGACCACTTTTTAATCATTCCTTTATTTTTATAACATTGTCAACTTCACAACAGATCAATCTCATATTCAACCTTATAGCAAGCATAGTCCTTATAGGATATCTGGAAGACCATTGTTCATTCTTAAATGAAAATTGTTGCTATATCACAGGTTTCCATGCCACTCTTCAGTAGTTAGGGGCATGGAACCCTGCCTGAATGTCACCTGTGAAGAGCTGTGAATAAGAATCTGTGTACCTCATGCGTGACCACTACATGTAGTAGACCAGCCCTGATCATTTTCTAGTTTAAGGGTTCCAAGTTAAAACATTCATTTTGAAATGTGACTCCTTTGTTTCTAAAGCTGATTAATGGAAAAAACTATTTATTAATTTTTAAATAAGGTTTGTTCTTTACATCCATTTTGAGCAGCTTTTCCCTTTCCTAACATCATAGTAGATTTGCATGAGTCTCTCTTGTCCAACAAAGTAACTGATTTTGAAAAGTTGAGATTACTTAACTTTACCCCACTTTGGGACAACCGCTACAAATTCAGATAGTGATAAAATAAAAGTTTAGTTTGGCACTATTGCTGTCAATATTCAAGTGTTGGTAGTTAAGTAGTTTTACCTTGTCCAAAATAGCCTTACTAAAAGATAACTAAATGATGTTCCTAAGGGAAATAGACCGTATCAGAGTTGTGTGAGTGTGCCAGTGTACCACTAGGAAACCAGACAGGAGAGAAAATAAAAAGTGCATCTATGTGGATGGATGATTTGGAGAGAAGTAAGGAACCATATATCAAGTGTTCTGGTTTCTAGCTACAGTAGACAGGCCTTACTCAGTATTTGGAACCATTGATAAAGAAGCCTTTGGTCTGTCCTCACCAACTCTTTAGGACATGGAATGATTTTGTGAAGTGCTCACCAGAAGCCATTAAATGTTTTTTGTTTTTCTTGTTTTCTGGGTCTTGTTTAAGTGTTCAAGATCTATTACATGTATTGCAAATTTTAGGTGTCAGTGGAATGTATAACACTTTTTAAAATGTTGAAATACTTGTTTTTCAGCAGTGTCATAATTTGTCACATCATATTTGGTTATGTATTTAAAAAATGAAAACCAAATCATGTACTTTTCACTGTGATAACTAAAGAGAATGGTAAGAAGTTGGTATTGAGCCATCTGTCTGTGCTTTGGGAAACGAAAGAGACTGAGGAAGCTCTGAGGTGTCATCTGTGTGTGGTGTGGGTCATCTGCTGATGGAGTGGATCCTTTCAGTCGGCCTTTGAGAAGAACACTCCTGAATTCAGATGCACCTGTGCACAAAGGGTCCTGTTCTCTGCATACTAACTCTGTTTGGCTTATTGACTTGACTTCTCACTTGAGAAATAAGCTTCTCATTCTTGGACAGGTTCTTCCTCACATTCCTCCGTCAATTAGAGGAAAACATCTAGACTTCTTTGTGTCATGCTTCCAGTGCCAATAAAGGAAAACTTCATCTTTCTTAATTAATTGATGTTTACAATGGGACTGGAAATTTCCAAAGACTGAATAACTGCCAAGTGAGGGCTATTTGGCTTTTTCTTGACTTACGTTTATTTCTAATCTTTAAGTCACTTATGGACAAATTACCATTGTACTTTTTCAAATAATGATCTTTTATTATGTTGGAAATTTCAGAAGAATTTGACATAGCTTATTAAGGATTTTTTGAACTAAACTCAACCATCTTTTAGATTTATTTGGATTATATTTCTTTAATTTTCCTGCATTGTAGATTATAAGAGAGGTAGGAAAATAGAAAGGAAAGAAAGGAAGAAAAGTAATGGAGGCAGAGAAGAAAGAAGGAGAGAAAGAGAGGGAGACAAAGAGGAAAGAATTTGAGACAAAGAAGAATGAAAAAGAAAGAAATGTATATAAGAGAGCTGCAGGGCTTAGAGGATCAGGATTATACTTATGTTCCCATAATGTGCTGACCAGGGAGTTTATAGGCTGCAGTAGACCATAACATGTTTCCTGTACCATCTGAGCTGAGTTCCTTGAAAAATATTATTATAAGCTTGTCATTATTAGGTTGAAATGTTCCTCCTCAGTAGAAATCCTCTTAAAGCTACAGTAGATTTTTTTCCCCATGTTCACTTATATGAGCTGATATTAAATCCATGTTTCTGTGTTGTTCACTGTTGTCCTGTGAATTATATGTATTTTCTTCAGTATTCAGATAAGGGGGCTCAGTTGCAGGCTCAGTGCCACAGCCAAGACCTGGAGGCCACCACTGTTCTCAAGTCCATAGTGGCAAAGCAACTTCAGGCCCCATTTCCTAGTCTTCAGGATCTAGGTCAGCCACAGCTGTGATATGTAGACAGATATTGCCATACTGTGCATAAAAGCACTGGTGCTGTACACCCTAGAGAAGGTGGATGATCTGCCTAATGCGGTAGTTAAAGTTAAATTTGTAAAATCATGAGGAACTGTTAGGGTCAGTGTTGAAGGAAATCCTAGATCTGTATTTTCTCTTAGAGATTGAGAAGGTATTTGAGAATGAAATAGTGGCATATGACACATTCTAGTAATATCAAGATATTCAATCTTTATCTTTCTTTCTTTCTTTCTTTTTTTTTTTTTTTTTTTTTTGTTTTGGTTTTTTTGAGGTAGGGTCTCACTCTAGCTCAGGCTGACCTGGAATTCACTCTGTGTTCTCAGGATGGCCTCAAACTCATGTCAATCCTCCTACCTCTGCTTCCTGAGTGCTGGGATTAAAGGCATGTGCCACCACGCCTGGCTCAATCTCCTTTAACTTCCTTTAAAGGCATATTTCTCGGTACAATGCAAAGAACTGCTGACATTTTAAAAAGAATCATGTTTGCAGTAATCGCTGTGCTCAGTATCTCTCAAATCTGACATCAAAAAAACCAAGAAAGGGTTATTTAGAACAGGCAGAAAGGTGGATGTGAACACATGCCTTAGGTTAGTTTCTAATACCTGATTTTTTGTGTGATGACAACAAAATAGAAGAAATGGCTTGAGGAGGCATTGTAGTTATTTTTATCTTGTGGTACAAAACACCTTGATCAAAAGCAGCCGGTGTGAGCAAAGGGTTTACTTTGGCTTACAATCTCAAAGGTAAGTTGTATTATAGCAGGCAATATGGTAGAGCTGGGCCATCACATCTTTCCATAGTAGATGGAAGAGATACAGCAAAAATGAGCTGAGCTAGGACTGGCAAGCTGGCGGGGGGGGGGGTTAATAAACCTCAAGTAAACTAAGCAAGCGACACACCTTCTCTAGCAAAGCTCTACCTCCCTAATGGCCATCTGCTTGAGACCAGTCATTCAGAACACATGTGTTCAGGAGGGCTCTGGCAGTAATATTAGTAATTTGTCCTTAGGAAGAATTTGTCAGTTTCTAAAGCACTTGGGCACCTGAATATTAAGCACAAGTAAAGGCTTTCCTCATTGTGTTGGATTAAAAAGCTCAGTGATGGGCTGGAGAGATGGCTGAGCAGTTAAGGTGCTTGCATGCAAAGCCAAGGGACCCAAGTTCAGTTCCCCAGGAACCATGTAAGCCAGATTCACAAAGGTGTGCATGCATTTGGAGTTTATTTGCAGTAGCTGGAGGCCCTGGCATGCCCATTCTCTCTCCCTCTCTTTGTCATATAAATAGATAAATTGTTTTATCAAAAGCTCAGTAATGAGTTGATTGTAGATATTTGTAAAGGTTGCTGATTCATATTCTGTGAAAAACTTACTGAGATTTAACTTACATGCAGTAAAGTTTGCCCATTTCAATTGTATAATATGGGCAGATATGTGCACCTTTGTCAATATTACCCCAGTCAAGATCTACTCAGAGGTAGTGCAACCTCATTGCCATCACTTCCATTTTCCTGTTGCCCCAACCAGCCATTTGGCTTTTAAACATTATAGCTTATTTTGACTCTTTTATATTCTATTTACCTAGGATCTCATTCTAGTCCAGGCTTTTGTGAGTCGTCATGTTTTTTTTTTTTTTTTTTTTTTTTTTCTTTTTCTTCTTCTTCTTCTTTTTTTTTTTTTTTTTTGAGATTCTTTCATGTTATGTATTTCCAGAGTTCATTTTTATTGCTAAGTAGTTTCATTGTGTGGGCATGCCTTATTTTGTATATACTATTCCCATTTGGAGTTCAAAATAAAGTAGTTGTTAATGTATGAATGTTCATGTACTTGCTGTTAGGTGAACATCACCCTCATTTCTCTTAAGTAATTAAGGAACTGTAGAGACCAGGCCTGTTGCTCAATGGTAGAGATCTTGCCTGACATACTTGAGGCCCTGGATCGGATTTCTAGTGCTGCAAAAATAAAGAGATTTAAAAAAAAAAAAAACTCTTTAGTAATTTTCCTAAATGTAGCGATTTATATTTTCACCAGCCATTTGAGGTTATAGCTTCAGTTTTTCAGCTTTGTTGGCTGGCTCCATTGTTCCTGGGGCTGTAGTGTGAGACACAGCATCAGGGCAGAGTTGTGGCATGGAGCAGATTTACTTACATTATGATAACCCAAAAAGACAGAGGAAGGAAGCTACCAAGGACATGATGCCATTCAAGGCAATGTCCAGCTTCCTCCAATAAGACCTTAACCTCATAAAGCTTCTTCCACCTCCCAAATTAGTGCTACCAGCTGGAAACCAGGCACATGAGTCTATGGGAAACATTTTGTATTCAAACCAAAATAATTATCTTTATCCTCTTTCAAATGAGGACTTTGTTCTAAATCATTTCTATTTCCATATACATATTATCATTAGCTTATGAAGTTCATAAGATATCCTGCTTGGATTTTAATTGTATGTGTGTTGTATATATAGATCGATTTTAAAATAGCCTCTATCTATTAGCCATAACACCTGAACTATGCCTCATGTCATTTTTTTAAAAGCCTATACCTTAGCATTGGGTTTTTTAACCCACAAATATTTCATTTAGTATAGCTCTTAATTCAGCTATATATTGTTTAATTTTTTGCAAAATTTATTATGATTTTATACTTATTTTATTCTATTATATGTGTGCCATAGATTTGGATGCTATTGTAAATGGTATTTTCAGTTTTTCTTATGTGTGAAGATATGTGCCCAGAGCACATACAGAAATGAAAAGAAAGGAAATGTCCACTTTGTTTCCTTGATAGAGTCTTCACTGCACCTAGAGGTCTCTTCCACCATGATGCCCCCATGATTTTCCTGCTTATCCTTCACCCCACTGGACTAGGTTTAAAGGCATGCATAGCCATGTCTGATTTTTTTTTCCAGTGGATGCTAGGCATTAAACTCAGGTCCTCATGCTTGAGCAGCAAGCACTGTTACTACTAAGCCATTACCCCAGCTTCATAAATGGTATTTTTAAATTTTACTTTCTGTAGCAGACAGCTTCAGGTTCGCTGAGATGAACTTCCAGACCAGGCACAGTTATGGAGGAAGGGATATTATTTATTGAAGCTTACAGATCCAGGGGAAGTTCCATAAAGGCAGGAGAAGAAGCCTGCTCTTCACAGGACCAGGCAAGAGAGCAAAGTCCAACCAGTCACCACAGCACACAGAGCAAGAACTACAGCCAAAAAGGTCACACAGCACACTTCAGGAACTCCTGCTAGGCACATTTGCATATCTTTACAATGGAATCTCAAACCATCACCACACCTTAAGACTGGCCCCCAGTGACCTTGCCTCTAGCAAGGTGATTGCAGATGCAAACTATAACTAGTAAAACACTGAATATATTGGGGGACATATATTCAAACTACCACACTTTCCAATCATTTGTTACTGGTATATATAAAAAGAATCATTTTGGCTTTGGATCGTAGACTCTTAAATTTCAGAGTTCTACTGAATCATTAGATTTCTCTACAAGATTATTTTATTCCAGATTTAAGCAATTGTTTATTTTCTTGTTCGATTGGAGTCTAGGAGTCTATCCAGTAACTTCCTGTAATTGAAGAATTTGCCATCCTGATTGAGGAACAAAACAAAATGTATTCTACAAACACGAAGGATCTAAATGGGAGTAGGGTAGAAGAAACTTTTATTGGTTCAATACTACACTAATTTACTATAACTGCCAGACATATAAACGGTCTTCAACAGCATTAAGTCGTATCACTAAAGGTGATAAAGCTGAGGTTTGGTGGCCAACGTGAATAGATCAGATAATTAATAAATAATAACATCTAAATAAAAAACTAATAATCTTCTGTTTAAAAATATTTTATTTATTTTAGAGAGTGAGAGAGAAAAGCAAAACCATCTCTCTAGCTCCAAAAGATTTCTTTCTAAATGGCAAAGTTCTCTATAACGTGAAGAAAGGAAGTGAGGTCAGAAGTAAATGACACTTCCAGGGTGTACAAATAACCATTGACTAACCACGTGAGCTTGGATACTAGCTTTAGTCCTCCATCTTTGGATTTGTAAAACCATTACTAATAGGAACTGGTTCCTTCTTTTCTCCCATAAATGCTGCTAGGAAAATACTAGTTCTCAGGGGCTCTGTAATGATGACTCAGCCCACATGTACTCCCTCTTCATAGTCAATGTTATTAATTAATTTAGGTTAGTGTCCTAATAATCCATAGCGTTAGATGTTGAAAAATATTCCTCAGGTCCCTAATGTTTTGTGTTTTTTTTTAATTGGAGATGGAGAGAGTGCTCAGTGGTTAAAGGCACTTACTTGCAAAGTGTGACAGCCTTTGGTTCAATTCCCCAGTACCCACATAAAGTCAAACACACAAAGATGTCACAAGCATCAGGAGTTTGTTTGCAATGATGGCAGGAAGCTCTAGTGTGTTCATACTCATTCTCTGTCTGTCTGCCTCATTCTCTCTATCTCAAATAAATAAAAACATAATTAAAAATAGACCATATTAATAGAAGAATCTAGAAATATGTCATTTTTGTGTTTATCAACTTCAGTTTTTTATTTTATTTTATTTTGGAGAGAGAGAGAGAGGGAAAGAGAGAGGAGAGAGGGAGGGAGGGAGGGAGGGAGAGTAAGACAGATAGGTAGGCGTGCCAGCAGCCTCTCAGCCACTGAGAATGAAATCCAGATACGTGTGCCCTCTTGTGGTCAAGTTTGGCATTGCACCCTTGCATCACTTTGCATCTGGCTAAACATGGGACCTGGAGATGGGAACCGCTGGAGATTGGAACCAGCGTTCTTAGGCTTAGGAGGTAGGCGCCTTAACCGCTAAGCCATCTCTCCAGCCCAGTTTTTATATTTTTTTGTTTTCTTTTATTTATTTTTAAAATTAGCAACACACAGAGAGAACAGGTGCACCAGGGCCTCCAGCCACTGCAAATGAACTCCAGATGCATGTGCCCCATTGAGCATCTGGTTTATGTGGGTACCAGGGAATCGAGCCTCGAACCAGGGTCCTTAGGCTTTACAGGCAAGTGCCTAACCACTAAGCCATGTCTCCAGCCCCTTGACTGCAGTTTTATTGCCTAGGTCTTTACAGGATATTCAACATCCAAACTCTAGCCAAAAAATAAAAATAAAATAAAATAAAAAACTGAGGAAAGCATGTTTAATCCTGTTATCCATTCCATCTAACACATATATCATAAGTCATTTATCTAAGAGAGAGATGAAGCTAGTGGTCTCTGCAAGAACAGTGAGTGAGAATGGGAGGGAATTTCAGGAAGGTAGTCTGGTGAATTTGGATCCAGGACCATGCAAACTATGGTCCATGAGATAAATCTCATCTTTCCCTTTGCTTTGTAACTAATGCTTGCTTGAAATGAGGCCATTATTAATGTGCATAAGCCAGTGAGCTAAGCAGGTGCCTGTAGAGCTCAAACATGATTTCTATGTCCCTTTACAGAGCAAGTTTCCTAGACCGTTATCTAAAATAGGATAATCACTTTGCAAATTTTAGATTCTTATTAAAATTTCTTGAATATCCCTCTGCTATTCTTCCATATCCAGTCAATCTTGAATCTTGAGTTAGAATGCACTGTAATAGTCAGTAGAATTTTTATACAGAAAAGGAAGAAATATAAAAATAAAAGTTAACCTATTACTTGGACAGTCATTTGTATAATCTTCTTCTGGCCTAGTGAATTCTTGTTCTGTTTATTTTTCAGATCTATATCTTATAAATCTAACTCTTTGGTAAAGCTTAGCTATTCACTCAGTTCTCATATTATTAGTTTATCTTTTCTCTAGAACTTTTCATAGCAAAACCTTCACTCCTTTACTGTAATATGTACCTTTTGGGTATTTTTTTTTTCATTTTTAAAATTTTATTTATTATTATTATTTTTTATTGACAACTTTTATACTTACATACAAAAAAAAACCCACCTGATATTTCCCTCCCCTCCCCCCATTCCACTTTAGAACTCCAATCTCCATCATATCCCCTCCCTCTCTCCATTAGTCTCTCTTTTAATTTTATGTCATCATCTTTTTCTTCTATTTTGAGGGTCTTGTGGAGGTATTGCTAGGCACTGCAAGGTCATGGATATCGAGGCCAATTTCTGTCTGGGTGGTTGCATTGTAAGGGGTCATACCCTTCCTTTGGCTCTTCCATTCTATCCGCCCCCTCTTCCACAATGGTCCCTGAGCCTTGGAGCGTGTGACAGAGGTGTTTCATTGCTTGGCACTCCTCCATCCCTTCTTCTCAGCACTATGTTGCCTTTTGGGTCATCCCAGTGGTCATCGCCATCTGAAAAGAGAAGCTTCTCTAACCAGAAGTGAGAATAGCTTTAATATGTGAAGATGAACATTAAGTGGAGTGCTATCAGGGCAGCTTGGTGGGAATAATATATACATTTAGTCAGACAAGAGCAGGCTTATATCCCTAAGGCTCATGACCTCACCTACCATAGACTTTTACTTAGGTTTTTCAGTACCAGGTATGTATTCCCTCCCGTAGAGAGGGCCTCCAGTCCAATTATGGAGCAGTTGGTTACCCCAAGAGTAGACATGCCACTATTGCACCCGTTCAGTCATTGGGCCTGTCTGGCCAAGCTTGAATATTCAGCGTCCACTGTTTTCACTGTTGATGACTTCTGTCTCCCATATGCTGCGTGCAGTACAGGTTTTTTCCAGCTTTCAGTTGGCTGGTCTACAGGGAGAAGGTTAAAATATTTTTATATATGGTATTTTAACCGGTATAATTTTAATAATTATACCAATAATTATAATTTTAAAATATGTTATTATTTTAGTACATTAACAATTAATTGTTACTTCACCCCAGAATGTAATCAGGTATCTATTATCAGGCATTTTTCATTTTCCTGCAATCTTCTAACTCCATGAAATCACTAATTCACTATTTTCAGTACATTTACCAATTTTATCAATACAGAATCAGACAATAAAATCTTACTTGATCATAGTTTTAGCTTTATATTTTGCAGTTTCATCCATGATGTAATATAAATATGTACTTCATTACTGAATAACATTTCACTATATAGATATACCACATGATAGATACTTATTAATAGATGACATTTGAGGTTTGCCTGAGTTTGACAAGTATGAATAATTACTCTGTTAATACCTGAATATAAGTATTTCTGGAAACATATGTATTTAGCTATTGTGGGCATATTCCTAGCTGTGGAATTAGTTTATTGTTCCAAATTTTGTGGAACCAATAGATGTTTTCCAAAAGAGCCACATGTTACCACTGTTTTACATCCCCACCAGAAATGTACAAGGGTCTCATCTACTCTACATTTTCTCAGTTCATCCTGATTCTTAAAATAATGATGGCTTGGGAGGTTGTGCTGTATAGAGAAGCAGGCCATAATTAATCCTCCTGCCTCAGCCTCCCAAGTGCTGGGAGTAGCTGATTTTAATCAGGTGGTATGGCCATTTTCTGAAGTAGGAATTTGTATTCTTCCAGAGTAGAAACCATGTCTTTGTCAAGTTTCTTTTCTCATATACTTGACAGAATCATTAGCTTTCATGAGTCAAGCACAGCTTAGTGAATTAGAAAGTCAACTCTTAATTGAAATGACTTGAAGTATCATGAATGCATGAGTTGTTGGTCTTTGAGATATTTTTTTAAGTGAAGTACTCTGTTTTCTTCCTTTATTCCTGCTCTCTCTCCTGGTTTTTTGGTTACAGTTTTGATTACCAACAGACTAATCTTCATTTAGCTGCAATCTGTTTTCATCATTCACACTATTTTTCTAGCACTATGTAAATGTACTTTTTCTTCCTTTGGATGTGTGCAACTTGAGAAGCTTTTGTTTCTGTGTGGTCCAGCATGGTGAGGCTTTTCATCAAGGTTCATTTATGGAAATATCTCCTAGTCTCTCTCCAACTCAAGTGTGTTCCTCCACTCAGTTCTGCTCCTCTTCAACACTGGGGATTCTGCAGTTAAAGTCTGAAACTTGATGCTTAAACTTAACTCTTTTTTGTCATGTGGTCAGTGTTTTTATATTTCCTCTGTATAATATATAAAATTTATGATTTCTTCCATTCCTATTGTCCATGTCCTGGCAACGTCCATCCCATCTTACGTAATTATAGCTGCTTCCCACTGCTCTGCTATCCTACCCCCTGTTCTGTTTCACCCTTTTACCATTGCTGAGTGCTTCTGAATATTCATATGATTTTATTTTCCTGGCCACAACCCTCTGACAGCTACAAAAGCCAGAACTGTGATTTCAAGTACCTGGTTGTCTTTTATTTTTTATTTATTTATTTATTTAAGCCAGAACTCTGGTCCAGGCTGACCTGGAATTAATTTCAACCTCTGCCTACCTGGGATTGCGTGCGCCACCACGCCCAGCCCTGGTTGTCTTTTAATGAACTCTATGTCCTCAACTACCTGAGGTTACTCCAGTCTGCCCAAAGTGCACTATATTTTAGCCATGTTCCTGCTTCAGGGCTGTGTTTTCAGTAAGAATGTGCTAATAATAAATAAATGAGCAAGTACTGGTTTCTGGATCATCCCCTTTAAGATGATTTCTACTGGTAGAGCTTCAGTGTGGTAACAATGGCTTTGCTATATGAGAAATGGCACAAAGTCCTGATGTTCTACCATATGTGACAATCCCTTTGTGTAGGATTTCCCTGGCTTTTCTGTTCTATACCTCATTCTCTGGTATCTAACCTTCCCAGTGTGACCTTTCTCTTCCATGTGTTGTTGACTTGTCTTTGAATTTAAAAGTATAAGAAAAATTGTGGCCTCAAGTGTGATGATGGATTCAGAGGTACTTTTTATTATAAAATGCCACTTCAACATGAGGGATTATTCTCATACCTTGCAGTGTGTAAGCTAAAAATAGAGAAAAAATGTAAATGATAGACAATCTTGTTAAATGTTTTAAAGCTCTGGGGATTAATGGCTGCCAGTATTGATTATTTTTTGTCAGTTACCGTGCTGAGTACTTTGTACGGATTGGCTCATGTAATCTTCTCATTAATATGTTCATGTAGATATTGGAATGCTTTTCATTCTGGTGACGAAGAAACTTACACCAAAGGAGAGGAAGTAGATGAAGTCCATTCTAGGAACTCTTTGTTTCATGAGCTTTCATACATATAAACAAAGTCAAGTGTTAAAAGAGGTCAGTTTGCTAAAATGCTAGCACAAGTGTTCCATATACTGAATAAAATTATTCAACTCCTAAGCTGGGCATAGTGGTGCACGCCTTTAATCCCAGCACTTGGGAGGCAGAGGTAAGAGGATTGCAGTGAGTTCAAGGCCACCCTGAGACTAATTAATTCCAGGTCAGCCTGGGCCAAAGTGAAACCCTACCTTGAAAAACAAAAAAAAAAACAAGAAAATTATTCAACTCCTATTTTTGGTGTTAGGGTTAGATTCAGAAAAAGATAAAATTTTATTTCCTCTTAAAGTTTATATATTTTTAAATTTTTTTGTAGTTATTTTCTAGCACAGAGAGATAGAAGAGAGAAAAACAAAGAGAATGGGTGCACCAGGACCTCCAGCCACTGCAAACAAGCTTCAGATATATGAACCACTTTGTGCACCTTGCTTTACTTGTGTATTGGGGAATCCATTCTGGGTGGTTAGGCTTTGTAAGCAAGTACTTAAACATTGAGTCTTCTCCCCAGCCCCTGAAGTTTTTATTCATATAGTGTTTTTGGAGTCATATAAAATATATTATGATAAAGCACCTTCTTCTCATGAGCCTTATTTTCCTTGCTTTGCTCCTCCCTCCTCCTTTTCTGAGTTGTCACTTTTACCTAAACTCATGTGAACTTTACCATCTGTGTGGAAGAGAGAGTGGATGATTTAAGTAGCCTGCTTTAGGGAAGTCTTTGTCGGAATGGCATTTGAGGAAAGGCGGGGAATATGTGAAGGAGCCAGCTCTTCTGAGGCCTGAGTGAAGACTATTCCAATCAAGGAAAACAAGGATGATACTTAGTGGTCTGTGTTAGGCTTTTGTAGGCAGAAAGGGAAAAGTCAGGGTGGCCACAACACAGTCAATGGAAGAGAATGAAATAAAATAATATAAGAGACCTCGCTAAGGTCCCATGTGATGGTGAATCCTGTCGACTTTATTGGACTGGAAAGAAGATTAAGAAGCACACATTCTAGGTAGGGTGTGTGTGTGCGTATGTGTGTGTGTCTGCATGTTTTGTAGAGTACCTATTCAGAGAGGACTAAGGGAGACGACACACCCTGAATGCAGGGAACATCATCACATAGTCTCAGGGGCAGATGGAATAAAAGGGGAAAAATGAAGCTGAAGTCAACTAGTACAAGCATTGTCATGGCCCAGCTTCCTGGCCACCAAGATATGAGCCATTTTGCTTCACTATATCCTACCCACTTGAAAGAAAGCTACAAAACTGTGCTCTTAAAAAAAAAAATCTGTTTTATCACAGTGATAGGAAGTTTGGCTGATACAGTCCAAATCTTATGAGAAATGTTAACAAGTTTCTCATTCACTGTATAATGGTAATAGAAGTGTTTCTACAAAAGGAATGATGGTCTCTGATTGTGTCTTAAGATAATCTCAACAACTGTGTGAGATGAGGATAAAAAATGGAAGATCTGTTAGCTTCCAGTGTACCCATGGCTTCCTTTAACACTATTGAATAAATGTGCTTTTGAACTTATTTGTAGATAAGAGAGCTTTTACATTAACATGTATGGACCACTGTGATGCTATGGAGAATCTATCTCTAGTTGCATATGCTTGTATGCTTAAGCAAACTTTTAGCATCCAGCTCAAGTGATAATGGAATGATGTTTTGGTGAATAAAGTGAAAATAATAAACACATCATGCATTCTCTAATAGGTAACAGGAAATATTTTCTTAAGCCATTATGGAAAGCATAATGGTTCAAATGTTATAAGTTTAGGGGATCTCCTACAATTGCATGATTTAGGAAAGTTCAACTTTAGTCACATATTCAAAGAAGATATAGCATGACACCACTATTTTAACAACACTTGAATAATTGAAAACTGTGTAAAGAGGAGAGGCTGTAAGCCTGGGTGAGCGAGAAAGGTTTAACCTCCTGTTTTCACGGTGGGTCAGTAGGTTAACAGGAACAGTGTGTTTTAGGCAGTCGAGATCTTGCTGGTCTTGCTATCCAGTCAGTACCACTGATGGTAATAGAATCAAAAGAAAAATTAGATAATGGTATGTGCTCTACAAGAGTCCAGTCCACACCAAATACCTCTGGTCTTGACATGCTGTCTTCTCACCTTCCCTTACTGCCTAGTTAATTCTTTGCCTTGAGCTCACTGTTGTGATACTTTGCAAACTCTCTATAATTAGCCCAATGGGCATATCCCTTGCAGGGTACTTCTTTTTCAGAATTAAAAACAGAACAGTTTCAGAGAAACTTAGTGGTCCAAGCCTTTAATACCAGCACTTGGGAAGTTGAGGTAGAATGATCACCACAAATTCAAGGAGAGCCTGGGTCTATACAGTGGCTTCCAAGGTGTTCTGGACTAGAGTGTGACCCTTGCTCAAAAAAAAAAAAAAAAAAAAAAAAAAAGGGACAATGTGAGGGTTTTCTTTATAGATCATGAGCTGCTTACAAGGTAGTTGCATCTGGTTATGACATATGATGTGCGTGCAGTAATCTTATGTGGCTTTCCTAGAATTTTAGGAAAAATTGTTTATTAGATATATGGTTTTAGTTACACCTAACAATGTCACTGCATTGTCACACAGGCTGATTTTTTTTTATTTTTTGTTATTTATTTATTTGAGAGTGACAGGCAGAGAGAATGGGTACACCAGGGCTTCCAGCCACTGCAAACAAACTCCAGATGCATGTGCCACTTGTGCATCTGGCTTATGTGGTTGCTGGGGAATTGAGCCTCAAACCAAGGTCTGTAGGCTTCACAGGCAAGCATTTAACCGCTAAGCCATCTCTCCAGCCCTGCTGTTTTTATTTTAATCAATGTTTAGTATATACCATATAGATGCCACTGTTCTGAATGCCATGGGACATAGAAACATTAACAAAATACCTTCAAAGTCCTTAAAATCAAGTAGAGGAAATTAGATTTGGTTTAATGATGATATTGACTTCTCTTTGCTTATAGTCCCTTATTCATTATTGAGCTAGACTCTCTACTTTCTAAGGGACTAAAGCCTTTCCTCTTCATTGGATATGATTGGGATTAGATCACACTAAAGAAGACTTTCAAGTGCTAGAAGCAAGTCCCTTTTAAGCATTAATGGTAGAGAGCTCCTAAGATAACTTATTTCTCTGAGATGTCTTTTTCTACACTGACTCATTTAGTCACTCCAAAATATATTCAGATTTTATTTAGACCCTGATTTGTCACTATGTGAGTTTAGGTCATTTGCCCAAGACTCCTTGACTAACATTCTCATCTGTGCTTACACTGCTTTGTGAAAAGAAGTTATCAAATATCCTCACTAATTTATTAGAGACCAGGTTTAAACCTGAAATCAGTTCCCTTGATTTCAAGCACATTCTGGATGCCTCTTCACATGAGTGAATGTCAGGAGAGAATGGTGGTAGTATTTTTGAACAGAGAACTACAGGTTATGTCTTCACATTTCTTCTTTGAGTCTGTCCTAACTAGGCAGTTAGAAGTCGAGTGGTAGGCTGAGGTCTGTCATGGTTGGACACTGTGATGGAATGAAGGAGAATGATAGTGAGGAGAGAATACCAGATTACCTTGAACCTCGGAGAGGAAAGTTCACTGAGCTGTGGGAGATGCAAGAAGACCATGTGAGGTCCTCCACAGCCCCATTCACTGCTTCTGCTCTGGTCTCCAAGTGAGAATTGAGTACTTTCAGCAAAGTGAGAAGCACCCACTTTTTGAAAAACAATATAATTTCACCCAAAGATGTGAACTTCTTCGCCAAATGTCAGGAGCATAACACTGTTTTGCACATTAGCATTGAAAATGTGTTTCATCATTGAAGACTAAAAGGGTATGTGAAAAGGAAATGTTAAAATATGCTGTAAAACTTTGGCCATGTATATCTGAAAGTTAGAGTCAGTTGAGCAAAATGAATGCTGCATTTACTAATCACATTTCCCATTGATGCAAAACAAATCTGGCTTGAGAGAGGATTAAATGAGTAAGACTCCAAGAGCTGTCATTCCTGAAACCTTAGGATAGAACACTGAGTTGCCTTCCTGTAGGAGAAATGTCAAGTGAATGAGCCTAGGCCAGGCTTGTTTGAAAGAAAGCCTTGTATTTGCAAAGCAGGGGTGTATAAACCTGCTCATGAGAAGCCCAGGACTGCTCAACCTTCTGTGGCATTTCTGTGCATTCAACTACCAGGCTGTTCACACAAAGAAGCTCAAGCATCATGTCCTCTGTATTTTTCATACCCCTTCCGTTAGCAAAAGAGAGCAGTGTCTCTGGTTTCCAGATCTCCTCATTCCCAGTGTTAACATATCTTATTAAAGAACAGAAGTCTAGCTTTCTGGTTTGAGTTTTAACTAATTACATAGTCATGAAGAAGTCCTAGAAATTGCAACGCAACATTCTCACTAAACTTCTAAAACATAATGTTTCAAATAAATGTTTGTTCAGTGCTGAGGAATTCCTAGAATTTTGTACTGTCAGAGAGAAAATAAATGTGTTCCCACTGCTGTTATAAGAAACCATTCTGTCCATTCACAAGAAACTTAAGGCCCAAGAGAATGACTTGAGGCCTCACAGCATAGATTACACTTTAAAACTTCCCTGGAACCTCTAAGCTCAAGAGGTTGAAGACTATAATGTGTGCATTCACATATGATAAAATCAAATAATTGTTCAAATGGTCAGCCAAAGAATATCCCACTTAGTAGAAAGTGAGAGATTTTAATGATACAAAATTACCTTCCCAGTGTGTCCACTCTATAAGTCTCAGAAATCTCTATCCTTGTCTCTAAAATTAAATAAGCCATTAACAACATGAAATAAATCACACTTTCCACCTGTTTTCTTTTTTTTTTTTTAATCTTATAAGTTGTCCCATTACAGTTGCTTAACTCTTAGTTAGACTGAAAGATAGGAAATTCACTCAATTGCATACTGAACAAAACCCTCACATGTATGTTGGGGAATTTGTTAATCTCCTCCCTAATGGTGAGTATCTCCAGAAATTCACTCTGTATATCATTTGGTTGTACATACCACAGAAAACAAAAATTCTGGCAACTTGATTCCACTAGTCATTTGGCAGTTAATAAGGTATAAGGGGCTGTTAAAAAGGAAAGCTTTTGCATAAAAGACTGTGTAAAAGTAAGAATTTCTGAAAAACACACATTGACCTTATCTACTTTAGTGTTAATATACTCACAGGTTGTGGTTTCAATGTAAAATGACCCTCATAGATTCAAGTATTTGTGATGAAGCCTGCTATTTCACTAGTCCCCATCTGGTGGAGCCTTTCTGGTGGAGCCTTAATGGAGGAGGACTATCATGGGGGCTGACCTTGAGATTTATTCGTCTAACCTACAGTATGTCCAGAGCTAGCTCCCAGCTCCCTCTCGCTGTTTTCTCTCTGCTGCTGATGACGATGATGTGATGCATGATGTAAGCTACCTTAAGCATTTCTCCATCATGATGATACCCAAACGGTGGGCCTGAAATAAGCCGCTTTCTCCCATAACCTGCTTCTGGGCTGATGTTTTCTCCCAGCTTGAGAAGGTAACTGCTACACCAGTGAACAATGGTGTGTGTGTGTATGTGTGTGTGTACACATACATATATTCAGCTTTTTTTTTTTTTTTTTTTTTTTTTTTTTTTTTTTTTTCGAGGTAGGGTCTCACTCTGGCCCAGGCTGACCTGGAATTAACTATGTAGTCTCAGGGTGGCCTTGAACTCACGGCAATCCTCCTACCTCTGCCTCCCGAGTGCTGGGATTAAAGGCGTGCGCCACCACGTCCGGCTTCATATATTCAGCTTTTGTTTAACATAGCTCTCAAGCATCTTAACTTTGAGGAGCACATCTGTTAAAAGTTCAAAATCATCAACAGACAATTGTAGCAGCTTGCTAATACTGCTGTATCAACATACTGTGAACTGGGAGAATTAAACAACACAGGTTCATTCTCTACCTGCTCTGGAGGTTGAGAAGTCTGAGGCAAGATGCCGGCAGACAAGGTATCCATGAAGACTTCCATGAAGTCTCTCCTTGGCTTACAGATGCCCACTTTCTTTCTGTGTCTTCCTGTAATCATCTCTCTTTGTCATGGTCACCTTATGTTAAAAACTTCTTACAAGGATACCAGTCATACTTAATTAAGGTTCACCCTAGTGATGTAATTTTTACTTGATTACCTTGTTAAGGGGCCTTTCTCCAAATATAGTAACCTTCAGAATACTGTGTGTTAGACCTTGAACATACTTAATTTGGAAACATAATTTAGCTCATAACAATTGGGTAATAAATTGAATACTCATTTCTAAAGACAACAGCAAATACAACATATTTTAAATTAAGAAAGGCCATGAAGTATCACCAAAACAATGAAAGTTTTCTTAGTAAGTGGCCAATGACATTTTTTATATATTGTTGACTACATATTTGCAGATCACTTTTCCATACAACCTAATATTGTAATGATTTGCATAGATAAGAGAGAGAGTATTTTCAGTCTTTTTTTTCTAGAATGGGTGATTAAAATTTATTATTAGTATTACTATGGAAAGTTTAGAAAACTTCCTTTAATCTGGACAAGTTTTTATTGCTGTAATAAAATTTAAGATCATTATTAAACTTGGTGATAGTTAATTGGGGAAATTTCCATCAAGTTTCTTTTATTTGTGAGCTGTTAAAAATGTGTACTATTTGTGCAAGCCTATTGGCTGGCAAACTCTACTATGTGCAGTTTTCATAAGAAATCAGATTAGGTGTGCATTTGTATTTGATTCCAGTATGATATTGAGCACTTTTCTGTTAAGAGAAAGCATTTTCTGTTGATTTTTTTTTATTATTATTGAGAGAGACACAGAGAGAAAGTCAGAGTCAGAGAGGAAGAGAGAGAGAGAGGATGGGTGCGCCAGGGCTATTTCAGCCACTATGAATGGACTCTAGCCGTATTTACCCCATGTGGGCAAGCGTGGCCTTGTGCGTCTGTGTCACTTTACATCTGGCTAAACATGGGACCTGGAGATCAAACGGGCATTCTTAGGCTTGGCAGGCAGGCTCCTTAACCACTAAGCCACTCTCCAGCCCTTCTCTTGAATTTTTAAAAGCCATGTGTTCTCCCTGCACATAATTTCACATGTTCCATCATTTTTTTAGCTTCTGTCTGAAGATATTTTGCCCCAGCATCTCTCCTCTACCAACATAGACCCTAAACCTGATGCTGTAAGACACATTAGTATCACATGACTTTTGGCCGCACAAGTTACTGAAAAGTGGACCCAGGTCCATTACAGATATTCCAGGAGCATGTTTCAATAGAGTGATGACTGCCAGTGGCAAAAACACACATACTATTGACTGCAAACCCTGTAAGTGTTGCCAAATACACTCAGCTAAACACGTCTTTCACTCATCTTCCCCAACCCAAAGCTCCCGATTTCTGTGACCTCACACAGTGCTATCCCTGAGCATGGGACAAAAGGTAGAACAAGTAAAAAGGCAGTAAGAGTAAGGCCCTCTCTGGACCTTGGAAGGGAACAGTGTAGCGGAGAGCCTGGAAGCATCATTTCCTGTCTTCTCCGTCTAAATTTATTTTTTTAATAATTTATTTTTTTATCTATATTATTCTAATTTTACATTCATAATGGTGACTCCATTACCCTCCTCCCTGTCCTCCCTCTTCCAAAGGGACCCTCATCAATAGGGTCAGAATGTGGGTCATGCATTGTGGGGATAGTCAAGAGTTATGGGGGATAGGCCAAGTCTCTGTGCATAATGCCCCAATTTGTGGCTCTAACATTCTTTCTGCCCCCTCTTCCGTGAATTTCCCTGAGCCACATTGGGATCATTTTAGTTCTACTTCAGTGATGAGGTTTGGGGAGCCTCTGTGTCTCTGGATACCTGGCTTTGTAGGAGTTGGATGTTCTCTGTGTTTATCTCCTTCAGCCTTTTTCTGGTATAGTGATCACCAAGCACGCTGTACTCTTGCCCTTCCCCCTGGATTACTCTATGGTTTCAGCTGGGACCCTGGTGAGGTGTGATTGGCTAGTCCTCCCTTCAGGTTCATTGTCCATCTGTTGTAGTCAGAATTGATGCCCCCCCCATATATTCAGTGTTTTATTAGTTTATGGTTTGCATCTGCAGCCACTTGGCTGGAGGAAGTGTCTCTGGGCGGATCTTAAGGTGGTGTGGTGGGCTTGAGATTCCATTGAAAATATATGCAAAGTGTGCCCAGTAGGAGTTCCTGAGGTGTGCTGTGTTGTGAGGCTTTTGCCTCTCTCCCTCTTGCCTGGTCCTGTAAAAGCAGGCCAGCTTCTTCTGCTATTACGGAACTTCCCCTGGATCTGTAAGCATTAATCAGTAAATCCCTTCCTCCCTAACTTTGCCTGCTCTGGAAGTTCATCTCAGGGAACCTGAAGTTGTCTGCTACACCATCTGAAAAAGATAAGCAAATTCTCCAACAGAGAGAGAAGTTAGTACTAGATAGATGGGATGGCTAGATATTTTAGAGGGAATTTTATATTTGTAGGCCCTCCTCTTTCCCACATTTGGTAGTGTCTTGATCTTGGAGACTGAGCTTATTTTTGTACATGGTTTTGACTTTCACAATGAACTGTTGATCCAGACACCAACAAGGTTTCCCAAAAAAGATTTCTGTCAGAGTTCTTGATGACCCACCAAAGGTTAATGGTAAGACCCTACTATTGAAGACAGCACACACGTGTGAGACAAAACATGGAGACCTGGACAGAATCTGGAAGAGAGTCAGTCCCCAGACAGTCAGCTAGTCTAGTGCCAGAGGGTGCTACATGAGCAACTGGGGGAAAATGGCTGACATCTGTCCAAACAACTTGCAGTCTAAGCTACCCAGCAGGAAACAACCTGACATCATGCTCAAACAAGAGCAGTAGTAGCACACAGCCCTGGTGGGTTACCAACTGCTCTTGATTTGGCTAATAGATCCACTCAGTGGAATGGAACTCATTGCCAGAACTAGGAAATAAGTCAAAACCATGTCCATCTAAATTTATTGAAAGGACTTCTTCTCTGAGTACTTGCCTAGAAACTATCCTTCTTTCCCTTCCTTCTCCTTCCTCCCTTTGTGCTTCTCTTACTTAAACATTAGTTTAGTGTTGCCATATTCCAAGCCCCATTTGAGGGATAAAACACCCTTCGTAATGTTGACAGTAGAAGGTAGGAAGTGATGAAAGAAATATGCTGGATATTCAGAAGTTTGAGGGTTCACATTCAGCTGAACATTCGTGGATGGCTTCTTGGGAAGTAGCCTCTGGTCTGACTTAAAGGAATGACAGGATTGAGACTGTGGCTACTAGAGGGAGGGAAAGGCATTCTGGTGGGCTTATGCAGTATGTGGAGGCCATTCTGCAAGGCATAGTTTTATTTGCCCCATTGGCCAGGACAGTTGATATAGAGGAAACCTGCAGTTTGTGACCACCTCATAGTTGTATGAGAAATGTCCTGCAGAGGGATGAAGAGATGACTTAGAAGTTTAAGCACTTTCCTGTGAAGCCTAAGGACCTAGGTTCAATTCCCAGTACCTACATAAGCCAGATGCACAAGATATCAAATGTGTCTGGAGTTTGTTTGCACTGGCGAGGGGTCCTAGCATACCTATTTTCTCTCTGTGTCTCCCTCCCTACCTTCCTCTCTTTCTCTGCCTTTCTCTCTCTCTATCTTAAATAAATAAATACATAAATAAAAATATTTTAAAAAGACATGTCCTGCAGAGTTTTATGCCTTCCTATTGCAGGGACTAAGAACATCCAATCGCATGACTGTATGGGACACTTTTAAGGAATCTCTGTGACAAAATCTCAACAAAGGATGCTTTATTCTCTTTATCAGAAGTGTACTTTAAAAATGTCTAACACCAAGACCTCATGCTGCAGTAAGAACACCCATGACTGAATGAATATTTGTTAATCCCTGCTTTGAAGTTGCTCCTGTTCTATCCCTCCTTCCTTCCCTCCCTCCCTCCCCCACTCTTCCTCACCTGTCCTGCAAAATTTGTTGTTGTTTTGCATATCCTCCATTTGCTCTTCTGTTTTATTTGCTTATTCCAGTGACTCATTTCTTCATAGAAGTTAGCCTGTGCCTACTGTCTTTCTGAGCTGGAGAAGAGTCTAGCACAGTACCTCATTTATAGGTGATAACAGGCAAATCATTGGCTCAATATCAGCCAGTGGGGCCTAGTATCAGAACCAATAGGAGTTTTTAAGTATTCCTTCTTGGCATGATTCTTCCTGGCCATGAAGACCTATTGGTATTTCAGTGTTCATACATGAGATGTACTGTCACAAATATACTGAATGAGTGTAGGAGGTGGCACAGTAGATCACAGAGAATTTGCATTCTGGTAACATACAAGTGCCCACTAATCCCTACACATCCCAGCTAGCTCACCTCCCACAATACTGTTGGAGTGCAGTTTATCACACTGGCGACACAAATTGGTATTGTCATGGCTTCCATAACTATTCTCACCCTAATTTGAGAAGGCAAAACAGCCGCTGTGCCAGTGTTTCATGGTGGCAGTAGTAGCCCCACAACAACCTAGTTTTCTTTTAGGAATTTCAGGAATGGCTGTATGCTACTCTTAAGAGAAGTAATGGAAAAGCTTATCCAAAAACAGTTCCTCCACTTAAAGTGATGAGACATCCTCATTCTCATTTGAAACCCTTGAGATTTCACTCAATTCTTCTTTCCATGGTGATTTTTTTCCCCACCTAGCTTATTCCAGTGTGCAGATCCATTAACACAAAATCAGATTTAGTGGGGAATAATATGCCAGTACAAAGAATCCATCACTTCTGACAAACGCAGGTAATACAGTTACAAAATTTACAAGTAAATGGCAGGAATATAATTGAAAAATTCATGTGTATGTCATTCATATAGCTACTTGTCAATCTGTTGTTGACAGTCCACCTCTGATGAATGCTTCCTCAGTGCACAACGTAATGGAGTACTCTTCCTTTATACTCTGGCTTTTGGTCATGGAAATTAATTTTTGAAGGCTTTTAACTTTCTTTATCTCATATTTTCCTGTGTTCCTGGCATGCTTACTTGCTACCAGATAAACTGCATAGTTTGATCAGACCAGAAGTACACTGCCTACTTCAGTTTCATTCACTCCAAAATACATTTGAAGGAATTTATACAAAAGGCTGAATTAAAATGTTGCACACAAAGTGTGGTTACATAAACCATAATAAAAAGAAAACACCAGGAAGTATTTAGAGTCTCAAATTCAAGAGCCAAATTTCCTTTTCTTTCTTTCTATTTTCCCCATTCAACTGACCATTTTGATGGGCTTTTAATTTTTTTAAATTTATTTATTATCTAAGAGAGAGCAAGAATGGGTACACCAGGGCCTCTAGCTACTGCAAACAAACTCCAGATACATGCACCATTTCGTGCATCTGGCTTATGTGGGTACTGGGGAATCAAACCTGGGTCCTTAGGCTTCTCAGGCAAGTGCCTTAACTACTAATCTATCTCTCCAGCCCTATTTCCTTAAATTTTTAATTTTTTAAATTTATTTTCTTATTTGAGAGAAAGAGAGAGAGGGAGAGGAATGAATGGATGCATCCTGACATTTTCTTAGTTAAATACTGAAAAGAATCTACTGACTATATGATTCAAATTCTTTATTTTCCTCAATTGTTCCTCAGACACCCATTAATTAATTAATTATTTTGTGCCAAGCCTAGGTATTAGAGACAAAGAGGAGAAAAAGTATAATCCCTGACCTCAAAGGCAGTGGGAAAAGAAACATGGGAGTAAGCTCAGTCCCATATTCTTCACTCAGTATCTTGTAGGTAGAGAATAGAATAGGGACTGAAGTAGAAGCAGCACTCCCCAACCTGCCATCCAATTAATGCGTGCAACGCTTGGCTAGTGCTTCTTAACTCGAGACATAGCTGAGGAATTAATGAGTCTAAAATAATCTATGTCTTTTGTCATAAACTTCATGGACTCTATATGTAAACTTGATGTTCAAGATGTGATTTTTTTTGGTTGGGGGGTGCTTGGGTCCATTGACCTTTGGAAAGAGAAAGGGTTCTTCTTCTCTAAACTTGTAGGAGCCTCTGATCTCAAATTCTGAATTGCTAGAAGGGTTTTGTCTTTGCTGAGCTTTTACGGCACAACAGAAGCATTTTAGGAAGTCTGATTGCATCTAAATAAACAGAACTTGGATGTGTTTCCAATTTGCTTTCATTAGAATAGTAGAGCATAATTCTAACAAGCCAGCCTGTTCTCCAGAGGGGTGCACTGTAGTGAGTTCTTTTCTTCCCACCAATAATGTCAAAACAAACCCTGCCCGATCATTTTGACAGGCTGTGCTTATCTGTGTTGGATGTCTGCATGCACAGAGAAATGCGGACGATAGTACATGATTCTCCAGGAGGTACTCTTTGTGGAGGATATGGTTGAGAATTGCCTCAATAAATCTGTGTACTATGTACCATTTGTGATATACACGAATCCAGAAGTTTAGGGGATTTTGTTTATTCACGTTGCTGTCTCTTTCTTTCTTTCTTTCTTTCTTTCTTTCTTTCTTTCTTTCTTTCTTTTTTTTTTTTTTTAATGTCACAATGAGAAATAAGATGTCATGGAATATGAATGAATGCTGTTGTTCCCTTGAAGTTATGAGCATTTATTTCATGACTTAGTATCTCTCAAATGGGGGCTATTAGTACTTGCCAAATGTTTGCTGAAGTGAATTCTAATTCATTATTTTATTTCCATGCTAAAGGGATTTCAGTGGGCAGGCTGACCACAGAGAGAGGAGGCAAGGGCGAGGGGAGGGCAGTTTACACAAGCAGAGCCTTTTCATTGATTCTGGAACTTTGATGGTTTCACAAGCCCCAATGATACTGGGCTCTCTGCTCCCCAGAGGACTGGGATTATAGATGTCCTTGGCCATGTCCAGCTTTTTACAATGGGTTCTGGGGAATTGAACTCAGTGGTCTTTGGCTCTCTCACCATCATGCTTATAGAGGAAGTGCTCTTGTCTGCTGAGGCATCTCCCCAGCCCTGATTGTTTGCTTTGTGGCATGTTTGTTTGTTGGTTGGTTTTATTTGGCACATCATTTTCCCTAAGTTATTTGTTCTACCTAATGTCTTTACAGTCTTAGAATTGAAACTGAATGATTTTACAAACTGAAGAATCGGCCCCAATGACATTCCATGGCACTCACTTGAAAATATGGAAGTCCAACCTATGAAATATGGGTCTATTTCCAACTTAAACTACTTGCATGGAATATACTGCTGCTGGTATAATTTTCGTTATCTTGCCATGTGTCTCTTTTGGGTCACTCAATTTTTATTCTTACTTGAATTTGCCATAATAATAGTAAATGGTAGGAGGTAGGAAATAAGCTCTAACCACAGAGTAAAGACCAAGCCTTTTCTCTGTATCATGACAAAGATTATTAATAATAGACATAATTTTTTATAAGCAACTTTCCCCTATCCCACAAATTTCTGTCCATTTGTGTTATTCCTGAGAAAAAAAATATCGAACGCCATCATGGGCTCTTTTAGAAGTTATAGAAATGTTTAAATCCTGTGCATATAGACTTCTCATCCCAGTTTGTTCTCAATGACTAATCTGGGGTGAGTTTTGCAAAGCTAAACAATCTCCAGGGATGAGGGCACATTTGTAGTGGATTTGTCTCAGCAGGTGAAATCTAAAGAAGTAATTATGACTCCACATTTCTGATTTGCAGGAAACAGTGTTATGCATTTCCTCTAGATGAAAATAAGTAAGAGGATAAAGGGAGACTCTCAAATTGCAGTCTGTGTGACCCGTTTTTGAATAAACATCATCATATTCCACAGTCAATTATCTCCAGAGTACAGTGTGTTCTGTAGCCAGTGAGAGAGAGAGAGAGGAGACTGTTAGAAGTGGTTAGAGAAAAGGACACAAGCATTGAAGTGTACATTATTCTGTTGTCCTCTGAATAATTTTATACAATTTGAGAGGGGGCAGTGTGGAAGCTTATATACAGTATTTTTATGTGATTTCATAAATATCAAATTGTAGTCATCAGTAAAAGGGACAAGCATGGCTAGGAAAACAAAACAAGATATGTTATGTTCAGCTCCTAATACCAAAGGAAAAACAAGTCATTAGTTACCACTACTGAATGGAAGTGGTCTAATTGCAGCAGCAGGATAAGTATCCCATTTTATTATGGCCTCATTGTATGTTTTGCAAAACTCTGTCTTGCCAATAAAATTATTTTCTGTCGCAGCACGGCAAGGGTTTATTTTACTATTATTTTTGTTTCTACCATGCTGCTCTTCTGGGAGAGGAAATAGCATTTTGGATTTTCTTTCTTTTATCCTTTCCTCTCACCTCACCTGTGAAAAGATCAAAATTATAGAGAAATATTTGCTAGAGAATGATCCTTTGGAAAAAAAAAAAAAAAAAAGCTTAGAGTTGGTCAAACTAGTGTTGGCCACAATGAAGGCAGGTATATTACCACCACCTCTGTAATCAGTTCAGGGGTTTTGTTTTTATTTATTTATTTTTCCTTTTTTTATTATTTTGAGAAAATAATGAAAGAAAAGGCAGGAATCATATGGATGAAATACCAATGCAGATTTCTGTTAATTCACATGGGGACCAGGCAACATCCCAAAATAAGTGTGACATTTGATTGTTCAGATAGAAACCCCTTTTCTGTCTGTGTGGCCTGGGAATCCAGAGGACTTTGATCCTCAGCCACTTGCCTGGCTGGCTGCTTGGTGGGGTGGTGCGGATCCTTCTTTCCAGAGAAGGCCTCTTCCCATCAGAAGTCAACCACAGCCTTGCTTTTATAGCAGTTAAGCTTGATAATTACTGGTGATACTGGCATCTGCCCATGCTTACTTCCTTCTTCATAAGCCTAAAAGTAGTATTTAAAACAAAGCTAACATCTCCATTTTTATTTTTTTAGGGAATAAAGCTACCCCAATGTTAAACCCCAAAGATGACTACAGAACACCAATAGTAGAGTGTCCTTCTTCTCATTGTGCCAACAAATCCTCAGAAATTATTTCTTTCCCATTTTAGACATTGGACAGTGACTCATTGCGCCCTAGAAATATTATCACTGTAGTAATTTTCTTATGTGGCTTAGCTTAATGTTAGAGAAATGGGTAGTTACAAGTCCAGACACTATAAAGATGGAGCTAAATATTCTAAAAGTAGGCTGTTTGGTTAAGGTTTAGTAGTCAACAACTTCCCTGCAGCCACACACAGTGCCACACTAGGAAATGGAACGAATGTCCTCACGCTTTAGAAGACAAAACTTTTAATGTTACAGACTCAGAGTACGTTGGAGTCATCTCTCAGAATCATTGCATGGCATAGTGGAATCTTTGCCACAGGATTTTAATAATCAGTAGGAAATGCTATGTTTATAGGTAGTAGATGTCATAAAAACTGACCTAAGGATAGTGTTTCAGTCATATAACCAAAATATAAAAGAACTTAGGGTGTTTCAGCACTAAACATAATTTCCTCTAGCTTGTGCATAAAAACAATAAAAGCTTGAGAATTAAGAATGGATATGAGAAGAAGGGATGGAGGAGTGTCCAGCACTGAAACATCTTTATCACCCCCTCCGAGACTCAGGGTCCATTTCAGAAGAGGTGGCAGAAAGAATGTAAGAGCCAAAGGAAGGGTACCACTCCTTACAATGCAACTGTCCAGACAGAAATTGGACTTGATATCCATGACCTCCCAGTGCCTACCAATACCTTCACAAGACCCTTATAATAGGAGAAAAAGATGATATCAAATTAAAAGAGAGACTAATGGAGAGAAGGAGGGGATATGATGGAGTTGTGAAAGGGAAAGGGGAGGGAAAGGAAATATCATGGTTTATTGTCTGTAAGAATAGAAGTTGTCAGTAATTTTTTTAAAATTTAAACAAAGAATGGATATGAGAGAAATTTTGAATACTACTGTATTTGTTACTATTAGAATTTTTAAGAGATAGAGCCTGAGGTTCAATCGCAACATTTTACAGAGGAAAAATCATTTACCTATCTGATATGGCATAGCTGTGACAAGTACCACTGTGTTGTAGCAAATATCAGAAAGCTTACTTTGCTAGATTCACTGCATTTACATTCTTCTATTTATTATGAAGCCAGGGGCTCTCTTCATCTTTATTAAATACGTATTAAACTTAGAGAGTCATCTACTAGGAATACCATTCTACAACAGGATTATATAGAGGTATAATATCACATTGCTAAATGAATGTGGTAAAAATTCTGAGAATGAATTTCTCTGATATTTTTATAAGACACTAAGGTTTTTGTGAATTCCCATAAAAATAACCATATTGCCTGAAATGCATTTTTGGAAAGGATGTAAGCAGCTGGGGTGTTTGAAAGTGATGTTATCATCTACATATAAGTATTACTTGGGATCCTGGCAGACCAGGGGAGACTTTTTGCAAGCCATCACTCTAAAACACTGTGATTTTACAATGGGTGGGTTTGATACTTATATACTAAGTGACTTCTGTGTGTCTGGCTTTGTGTTAAAGATATAGAAAGTAGTCAGATTGCTTTCCTTGAGTAACTTCTAGTATATTAGGAAAAAACATAATGGTAATGCAATAACAAGAACAAATAGAAAATAGTTTCAGGATGGAGATAAAGTTTTTAAATGTTAGAGGTAGGCAGAATGCCCTGACAGATATTTTAGAGAATTTTTTGTGAAAAGGCTCAATGTCATCATCCAATATCCATGAAACACTTAACTATAAGTATTGTTATAAGAATATTAGTACAAGGAAAGAGAAATTAGATCTTATCTGCCAGTGAGTATCTCATAACCTTCATATCTTATGGACAGAGAAATAAGACAGCCTTTCCAACTTCCAAAAGAATGTATGAATAAGAAAAGTTGAAGGCTAGATTTTAATAAGCCAAATCTAATTGGAGGAGGCATTACTGTATCCTAGTTTGCAGAACAAATTGAACCAAGACAGGAACCAAGACTGTGTATGTATATCTATGAGTAATAAGTAACATGCAACTAGAAGAAAGGGTTCTAGTGAAACAACCAACCAAACTTTGACTAGTAAGTGTTATCTTATGAAAAAAGCATTGATTAACCTAGGATTTTGAATATCCTGAACTTCAGGATGGACTCGACACAAGTAGAAATAACTTTAGCTGTGAAGTGATATTTTCTTCAGTTAAAAAAAAAAAAAACTGAATTTATTCATTTCTCAGGGTAACAGAGAAAGAAGAAGCCTGTACCCTTACAATGGTTCTATGTTCCTATGATTCTTTTATTTTTTTAATTCAATGTTTATTTTTATTGTGAGTACTATGTGTGTCTGAGTATGTTGGTGGGTGCTCACATACAAGGAGCTGCACATATGGAGGCCAAAGGTCAATGCCAGGGGACTCCTCTATCATTCTCCACATTAGTTTTTGAGACAGGGTCTCTCATTCAACCTGGAACTCACCAAATTAGCAAGAGATATTCCTGTCTGTGCTTCCTCAGTACTGGGATTATAGGTATGATGCTGTGCCCAGCTTTTCACATGGGAACTAGGGATCCAAACTCAGATCCTCATGTTGATACAGAAAGCAATTTTACCCACAGAGGCATCTCTTCAGCCCTTTATACCAAGTTTTATGAAAAGTGTTTATAAAATATAATTTATAGTTAAGTACTGCACAGATTGTCTATATGATATGTAGTCCAAGAAGAAGAAAAGAAACAAATAAAAATCAACAAGAAGAACTCAAGTTTGTAATGAGAAATAAATTAAAAAGAAAAATAAATCTATGCTAAGAGAACATAGCCAAGTATTGAATGGATCCGTTAACTCCATGAGAGGACAACTGGTTTTTCTAAACCTTTTTGTTTTTGTTGTTAGAAGTATCAGTTGCTAAATTGGTACAGGTTTCAAAGAGATCAGGAACTTGAAAGAATAGTATCAGTGTGCAATTTGAAACTAGTCAGGACTAGGTTCAAAGCTTGGCATTGCCTTCTATTAACTGTGTGACCATGAGTTGATCAAATCACTTTGAACTTCAACTTCCTCATTTGCAGAAGAGTGTAGTGCATCTTCTGTAGGAATGCGGTAAAGAATACTTCAATACACACATAACCACATTCTGGGAGATAGTGTTGCTCTATCAGTGATTACTTTTATTATTGGAAGCATCATTATTTCCAGTAATGCGATGCTTATTGTTCCAGGTACCTTCCCCATGCTGGGAACAAACACCCAACCAAGCTCTCTGAGGGGAAGTTTGATCACACCAGTGAAAGCATGACAGACCAGAGGCTGGGCCTCACATCTTGTCTCATCAGCTAGCTTGAGCTAGCTCCAAACACCCCATGGTTTGCCTCTAGTAACACACCTCATGCTGCAAAGATCTACCTCTGAAAGGCTCCACCGCTAGGGATTAATGCTGAGGCTTGACCGCAAACTCTTGAGGCTATGAGGAATATTTCACACTCAAACTACTGCGTGTATTATCATCCAAACAAGTCATTCCATCTTGAAGTACCTAAAAACTGTCTCCTCTTCTTTCTAAACCCTGTGTGTAATTCACTGTGCCAGACCTTGAAGGGAGAATACGTTGTAGTGGTGGTAGGGGGAAGGCAGAGAGGAAGAAGGGCACATTTTCTAATACCTTTCTTCAGTTATTGTAAAGAAAATGTTCTTAGTCCCTTCAGTCTCCTCTTCATCTGAATGTCCACCCGTACCATAGTCCTTTGACACTTCTTCATTAGCCATATTGAGAACTATGCACCTTCAGCGCATTGGCCTCATTCTTTATATGCAATGCAAGACTCAGTGTCAGTGACTGTGCTTGAGTTGTGGCCTTACAAGTAAACTGTACTGGTACATTCCACTGGAGACAGGTAACCAGTCAGAGCTGCAGCTTAGGAAGTTGGAGTCCTTCCTACATCAGGTGTGCCTGTGGCCCTTTGAGATGGAAAGTAACATCAGAGAAACCTGCAAGGCTCTTCCCTTCTTGCAGATGGAAAAAATGGTAATAAAAATGATACATTGAGGGCTGGAAAGATGGCTTAATGGTCATGGCACTTGTCTGCAAAGCCAGAGAACCCATGTTTGAGTAATCAAGACCCATGTAAGCCAAATGAACAAGGTGGTACATATTTCTGGAGTTTGTTTGCAGTGGCTGGAAGGCCCTACAGGTGCCCATTCATATTCTCTCACTCTCTCCCTCCTCTCTCTCCATCTTTATCTCTCAAATAAATTAAAATTAAAATTAAATTTAAAAAATGGCACATGTAGAAGAAAGTTGTATGCATCTTTATCCTGAGAGGGTTGTAAAGCTTAACTGTTTTTGAATGCTGCAAGTACAAGAAAAGAAAGCAGAAAAAATATAGAGGAAGGGAGGGAGGAAAGGAAAGAGGGGTTCAAGGAGGGAGAGAAGGAAGAAAAGGGAGAAGAAGGGAAAAAAGACGGATAAAGAGTTTGTCAAAGACATTTTCAGTAATTTCTATCAGATGAATAAATGTAAAAATCTCAGTAAAATTTGTAGAAAAATAAACATTTTTAACCATTAGGTAACAGTTGAACAGAAGTCTTAGATTTATATCTTCCAGTTTTGTGTGTTTACTAGGATTTATATCTTGTTTTCCTAAATTTAAACAAAGAAACAAAACTATATCAAGTCTAAGAAATATTCTGCTTATGACATTCTATATATGCCCTTAGCTGAACATATAGAAAATAACCTTCAGGTGTCAGGTTTGTTGACCAGAAGGAATGATATTATGGGTATGAAATGACATTATGCTAAGGAAACGTACTGTGCTAGCCAAGCCATTCACTCTAGTAACCTAGTATGAACTTTTCCTCTATTTTCCTTTGACAGCCAGGAGTGGTCAGTTGGTTACCTGCAGCAGCAATGCCATATGCAAAACCAAACCAAAGTTCTGAGTGTTGAGACCACTCTGGCTGGCAGTCAATAATCAGGAGCTCTGGAAGCCAGCCCTTTGATGAACAGTGATAATAATATTTATAAAGTAGTTATTTGTACTCAATGTAATATAAACTCATTTGTACTATACACTTCTTTGTAAATCTGTGAATGAGTTAAGGCAAAGTTTGTATAGTCTTCATTGTTCTAATGAGGCATTTGAGATAAGGTATTCTATGAAGGTAAAAATGTCCAGGTAGGGTTATCCATGATATAAGCCAGTTCGTCCGGGAGGGAACACCAACAAAACGACTGTGACCTTACTATATCTCGATAGCAGAGACCTCATGAGGTGTGCACAATTGGAGCATTACCAGAGCTGAGAGCTTCCTTAGCAGCCATCTTATCTAATATCTCCATTGGACAGAACACCAAAAAAGTCTGGGAATAGAACATGATTTTATTTACAACACAGTCTGTTGAAACTTAGATAAAACCAGCAAGTCATTATGAAATTATAAAAAAGACCAAGCACTTTTTTGAATCCTTGCAACCTTAGCTCAAATCTTTTGGCTACTTCTCATGCATTTGTGTTTGGTCTGCTTGCATACCTTCCCTGAGCCACACAGTATGTAATACATACAAACTAAGCCAAGTGTTATCATTATTAAACCAAGATGTCATGTCGGTGTTGAGCTAATGCTTATCCGAATGTTAGTGCATCTTCAAATAATATTTACTCTAGCCTTTTGCTCAGCTGGTTTACCTGTTTCAGACAGTTCATTCACTCCTAGGTTTCCTTGTGTAACCTTACTTGCAAAAGAGAGTTGAGGTCAGCAGAGGTTGTTTGCCACCCCCATGGTGCCCTGTCAAATGCAGAAGACTGTCTACCTTGGGTTGTCAGCTGTGATCCTCCCATAGTGCTTACTGTACCACAGAATCTGATAAGGTTCTTCTGATATGATGCCTGGTGGACAGGGCCCGCCAAATGGGGAGATAGGACTTTCTGAATGGATCCTTCATTAGTAACAAAATATTTGCCAGGAGCGACTATAAACCTCAGAGGAGACTTGATTCACTTGCTCCTGTTCTCTTGCCCTTTCTTGGGTTTTGTTTGATTTTGTGTGTTTACACCACTGGTACTGATGCTCTTCCAAGGTGAAGAGAAACATTGCTCTGCCTCCTTCCCCACCCACCAGACCCCCTGGACACCGTTAGGTGACAACAAAAGGGTGTGGATGTGAGACAAGGAGGCATTCACATGAGTCCTGGTTATTATGGGGACCTCAGAGCAGGCGTCGTCTCCATCCTGTCCACACGGGATTAACACAAACCATGTGAGCACCCGAGCTTACCTCAAGCACATTCCTCCAAGGAAAGGGTCACTGCCGGTCATTTCCCCAAAATATCCCTGCTGTCCTGACCTGATCCTTCTCAATGCTAGCATACTTTTCACTCCTCTAAAAGTTTTACTCTTTGACAATTGAAGATGAGGTAGCTCCAAGCAAAGGGACTTCATGATGTGGCCATGACACACAGAGCCTAGGGTCCATGCCAGGACTCAAGTTTCTCTGACCCTCAATGTTTTAATATTTAAGTCTGGAATATTTATATATTTATATATATTTCTCTTTGATATTGTGAGGTTCAGAGTTTGGGTAATAAGAAAGTTCCCTATAGGCAATAATGTACCATATAAATAGGAAAACTTTCCTGGACCCTTCCTCAAGTTGAATTCAGAAATGGAGGGCTGTGCATTATAGTGATAATTGGCCTGAGAACATGATTTAGTTGACTTTAGAGTGAACTTAATATTAGCATTGTCTGAGAAAAGCAAGCTCCTCATGTAATTCTACAGGCTTTGCAGGCTGTGGTGTCATAGGTTTTCAAAAGATGTTGCCTTATTCCCAAAGATAAGACTAGACTCCTAGATTCTGTTTAAGCTCATGGAGTTTTAAGTGATGCTCAGTGTGAGAGATTAAATCCTGATTAGTGCTCCTGACCTGCTCACAAAGTTTTCCTTTCAGGTAATGAATACTCCCAAAGGCAGATTGGTGGGGAATCATGAGCTGTCCAATTGTGACCTGAACTTTGCTCCCATCTTGACATTTCCTTTTGCACACTGTGGGGAAAGCCCTGTGTACCATCCTACTGCTCTGTTCTTCCCATTTCTTTTGTTGTTCTCTCCTGCCTTCACAGTTCTTGAGCCACTTTTTGTCCAACACCCTTATTTTAAACACAGTGTATACTTGAGATGTCTGGGGAATGTTGCTGGTGTTATGTGCACTCTGATGCTCAGACGTGGGGAAAATTTCCACTTGGGGATGGTCTGGCAGAGAAGGTTTATTTTTTTCTTCTTCTTCTTTCTATTTTACTGTTGGCCAGTTTGGGCCAGCATGTTGCTAGGTTGTGTTGGTTTCTTAGCTCTTGTAACCAAGCTAAGTTGTACATGTCAAAAAATACATTTTTTTCTTCTCAAAAAAGGTCTTCCCTCTTTTCAGTAATGCTTTAGAAAAGAAACAAGTATTTTTTTTTTTTTTTTAATTCTAATTCTGGCAAATGGAGTGTTTGCTACAAGGTGTTTTTATCACTTTTGTTACTATGTTAAAGTTTTATTGTCATTGCCATTTTCATCTTAATATAAAGAATGCTTTGTTTGTACTAAGGTTATTCCATATTTTAAGTCAACTCAGCACATGAAATCTCACATGCAAATAATGTCAACAGCGAGAAACTAATTTCATATTTCTCAAATCTTTATAGTTGAAAGGCTGTATATTTTCAGTGCATCATCTGACAGTTATATATACAGGTAAAGAAGAATGTATAACCCAGATTACTATTACTCAAACAAAATGTGTGTGTATATGTGTATAAATACATACACATATATATGGTATATGTATATGATATATGGTATATGTATATGCATCTGGTATATGTGTATGTATATGGTATATATATATGAATATGCATATATCATGATATGCATATATCTATCTCTACTGAGGAAAGAGCTAGGACTATTTGCCAGAGTGGATTCCAAGTTTGGGGTGATAGCCCCCCATCCATATCAGCAAACACTTCTTTAGTTTAAGTAATTGTAACCAGACCAGTCTTCATCTCATCCTACTCAAAGGAGACTAGACTTGACCCTAATTGAACTCAGATCTCCTACAGTAACACTAAGCCCTCAGTGGGAAGTAATGAAACCACAGGTAAAAATTGCAAGCTAGATACAAACCACCTTTGTTGTCCTGAGGAGAGAGCTAAATATTCACATTCCTTTGTCAGGCATCCCAAGTCCTTCAGTTCTCAAGTATTTCTTCGTTTTTCACTGTTTCAAAGCTCACAATTAGCCAAGAGAAAAAAACATACTGGAATCCTCACATTTTCTCAAGACCACACTCAATGAGACAAGATTACAGGCAGCAGAAATAAATAAGAAATGTAGAGAGCAGTAAGAGAGAATAACAGGAGGAAGAGATACAGAGGGAGAGAAGGTAAAAGAGAGGAGAGAGAAGGAGGATATCAACTATAATTCCCATCTTGAAATTGTTTATAATTGAGGAATGAATACGTGTGTAAAAACTAATTCCTATTCCTTGTATTAATATCATAATGGAATAGGTACCAGTGAAACACATAAAGCTTTGATAAATCATTCTGAAGAAATTTACCTCAGCTATACATTACATTTGTTAATTCATAGCCTACCTTGTCATTTTTTATTGCTTAAGCTTTTTAACATGCATGCCTATCTTTCTAGAGTTCAAACCTCATGCTATGTTTCAGATTAGAATATATTTATCACTTAATAACACAACACAGTATGTACACTTCTTTTTATTCATCTATCCATCCATCCTCCAGACATTATTAGCTCTATATGACAGATAGTTGGCCATATCTTCAAAGCAGAATTAAATTAAGCAGCAGCTTATACGTCCAGCACATTTTAATTTTATCTCTAGGACATGAAGAAGTAGAGCCAAGGTACGGCATAGAACACACTGCTTCCTTTGAATCCTGGGAAAGAGAGATGATACAATAGAACTGGAATGGCTTGTTCTTTCAGTTGCCTGAAGAATAAGTTTAGCTGAATGGGCAAACATAAAAACATGGCTTATTTCAAGAAGCATCAACTCCATGTTAAATTAATTCAGCATGAAAATAATTGAACCACAGTTGTTTGCAGTTACATCTTTTATCTCTTTCATCTTTACAATTGATATTGGTTATAGTCAAATTATTTTTATTAAGAAAAGGTCTTAATGAAGGCAGATGCATGGTTTATTTTTTTTTCAAGGTTCCAGTGTTTATAAGCAGCACAATTGACGTGAGCCTACTTGTCACCAACAAAGCCAGAGGACTGGTCCCTTGAGTCAGGCTTCACTGTCTTCAGCCTACATATACTGTCTGGAACTTATAATTGGTCTATAGTAGAGGAGAAAGGGCCTTTGACTCTGGTATACTAGAGTGATCTGCTTCTTTCAGACACTACAAAAATATATTTTTTTTTTACTTCACATTACAGTACTTTCTGCTAGCTGAACTGGCAGTATCTGGACTTCATCAGCTTCCCCTTTACCAACTACCTTCATCAGATGTCATATGACACTGTCAACTTGCATTTAAGATTTCTCCACCTTCCATATTCTTTGTTGCCAGGGTTAGCCCATAGACCCTCAGCAGCTCATCACACAGCTTCTTACTCCATGAATAGGATTTTGGTCTGAGAAGGAAAGTCTGATATCTCATGGTATGTGAGGCAAGAGAAGAGAGGGGCCCTGAGTTCTAGTGTTCACAGTGCTTCTACCCACAGGCTTCCCACTTGGATGTTCATTCCCCTTGCCAAGTGCTATCCAGACTCTTCAGCATGGATGATTCTGTTTTCTTCCAAGACTCGGAGCTCCAAAAGTTCAAGCTCATCAACCTCTGAACCCCTCTCCCCTTTTTTAACTTAGTTCTCTATATTTGGTCCTGGAAACTTCTAACAGTGGTTTGGAAATATGCCTCCTTTCTTAATGGCTTTCTAATGGCTAGACAAAGGACTGAGTCTGCTGCCTGTAATCTTGTCTCGTTGACTGTGGTCTTGAGAAAATGTGAGGATTTCAGTATATTTTTTTCTCTTAGCAAGATCTATCAAAGAATATAGGTTGAGAAATGGGCACTGGAATCAGAACATTAGAATTCACTCCACCCTGCTTCATTCAATCATCTCTGAACCTTGAGCACCTCTCCCAGCCTGCCTGGGCATCTTCTATATGAGGAGTTGTAAATAGGACTGCTTCCCCTGGGCTGTTGTAGGATTTACATGAGCACTGGGAACCTCTCTTGGCTATGTACATTTTACTCATTATCGTCGTCATCACTTTTCTCTTGTTTTTGAACTTATCATGCCATGGCTCTATTTTGGGTTTCAAAAACATGGTTAACATAATTATGGGTTTAATAGAATTTTTGGATGAGCTTGTGACCCAACTCCAATTATAGTTCTGTTTTATGAGAGTGAATTCCCAAACTCATTCCAAGCAGATGAGTTAAAAGAATCACTTGGATTTAAGTCATTTATTCATCAATACAAGATTCTATGAAGTAGAAAGTAGGAAATTGGAAGCCTGCAAATGTATGATATTTATTTATTTATTGCTATGTTGGGGGACTGAGCCTCGGACCTCATGCATGCTAGACAAATGCTGTACAACAGAGCAATACCTCCAGATTAGTGCAAAAAAATAAATTGGTAATACATTTTACTTTTGATTTTGCATTCATAAGTATTTCTTTTGGTTGGCTTATTTATTTGGTTTATTTTCTTTTTCTTTCTTTCTTTGTGAAGACAAGATCTCACTCTGTATCCCAGACTTACAGACTGGCTTGCCTGAAACTTACTAAGTTCAGGCTAGCTTTGAACTCATGACAATCCTCAGAGTAGTCATAGAAGTTTCTAAGAAATCTACTACAATGAAAAGAATCTAGGTTAGATATACAGGCTTTGTTCACTTGGTTTATGAGTAAAATTATTTGTTTTCCTTTTATTTTTATTTTGTATTTGTCCATTTCTGTCTCCTCATTTATTAAGTAATAAATGAGGTTCTGATTAACAGAATGGATAAGACTACAGGTAAAAATGACCAATAGTTAATGGGATGTTGCATGATCTAGACTCAGACTTATTAACTGGAGCTGTTTGTGATTTTCTATTTTCACCATTGCTTGACAGTGGAGATCAATGAGGGCTCGCTAGGCCAAGTATCCTTGACCTGGTAAGCTGTGTCTCCATGTAGCAGTTTTATCATTTGCTTAAGGTTTTGTGAAATAGCCACGATTCCAACTTTATACTTTGCAAATAAAAGTCACGACAAATTTCTTGTGGACACTCTCATGCCTAGAACAGGAAAAGTACTCTGATTTATCCAAAGAAAAATCCAGACTTTATCTGGTGCACATATGAATGTGCAAGGAGGTACAGAAAGCAGAGTACACTGGGTGTCGTGAGGAGAAAACACTCCCTTATAGAAACTGGGAGGAGCTTCTGATGAGGGCTCTGCCAACTGAGGCTGGAAGGTGAGTACTTATACCTGGGAAGGTCAGGGAGGGGAGCACTCATACACAGGAGGGTTATGGAGCGGGCACTTGTACAGGGAAGGTTGGGGTGGAGTACTCATACCCAGGAGGATTGAGGAGTAGAGTATTCATACCCAGGAGAGTTAGGGTTAGGGAGGAGAGCACTCATGCCTGGGAAGGTTAGGGAGGAGAGTGCTAATACCCGGGAGGGTTAGGGAAGGATATTGCTTGTTGAAAAACCACTTAAGAAAATGGGGAAGTAGAGAATTCTGTACTGTGTTCTGTTTGTTTTTTTTAAATATCTTAAAATGGTAGATGCTACTAACTTAGCCACATTTTCCTTCAAGATTCCCGCATATTTTCTGGTGGAAAAAAAAAATCATCAAAACCCTTAAGCTGCAGATGCTGAAACTCTTGGGCTGAGGTGTGTGTGTGTGTGTGTGTGTGTGTGTGTGTGTATACATATACCCCACATGTCTCCACAAGCCAATGACAATACCAAATGGAGCAATTTTACACAATTTTCTCTAAATAACTGTGTGCTTAAGCACCGCACTCAGCAAAATGATGATGTCCATCAGTATTTCTCATTCCTGCTGAGTTTTCGCTTCATCTCCTGGAGTTTTGCTCATCCTTCCTGGGTATGTGTGGAAGATTATAGATTCTACATCTCCAAGCACATGGATCCCTTCACAAATAAACCTCCAGTTCCTCCAACCTTCTTTGCCTCTGGTGAGTCAGAAATTAGGAAAATAGGTTTAGCTTGTTTTTACCCAGCAAAGAGAAAGGAAATCTAATCATATTCAGAGAATAAATCAGAAGAGTTTAGTCAAGTAGTTTCATGAGATTTGGTCAACATCCTAGAGAGAGATAAATGCAAAAAAAATGAGTAATTTATATGAAACAATCATGTATGTATAAAATAAAATGGTAATAATTACTAATCCCATAAAGGTAAATATATCATTGAGAAGCTGTCCATAGAATATCCAGAGTTCTGCTCTTGTCTTGCTGTATAATAAAGGGTATGTCTTGCTGGACTCAGTCACATATTCTAGTCACCTGAATATTGATGTACATCTGTAGTATATCCTATTAGTGTCCAAATCCAAAGCTACCTAGAGAATGATGTCCCAGCTTATAAGTATTATAAGCAACACATGCAAGTGCCCAGAGTTTGGTTCATAAGTACTGTCAGGTTCAAAATGAAGGAAGAAGTATCTGAAAATACTAGAATGATCTTGGTCATCTTTAATGAAGAAGTGAAGCACAATGGTGGGTTTTATAAAATGAATAAAAATCACAGAAAGTATTAGGAAGGCTATGAAACATCATAATATAATGATTGAGTAGATAAACTCCACGGGAGAAGCAGAGTTCAGCTCATTGACAGGAAACCTGAAATGGAGCTCTCTGAAAGAAAGACCTAATTGCTTTTGAGAGTAGTGTCATTCCCCTCCTTCAAGAGTCTAGCACATTGCAGCAATGATACACTTATGAGTGGGACGGCACATGTGGGTAGAATACATCCCCATGGTGGTTTTTTTAACCTTAAGTTTCTAAAATTGTAGCAGGGTGAATGCGTTCTCCAAAGAAGGTATCATTTGAAGATTAGAGAGAATTGATCTTCGTGCAAATTTAGGTAACAATGTTGATTTGAAGTTCTGAATCAGGGTGTGTCTACTGTATTCAGTTTTCAGTAGTGACTTTCTCCTGGTGTAAACAGAATAACAATGAGAACACTTTGATCTTTAAAGACCCAAGCCTCAAAGTCAGGTTGTGAAGACAAGTCTAATAACCTCCTGTTTGCTGTGCCTGCTGATAAATACTGACTGTTTTAAGGCTGTAACAGCAAGAAGTTTCAGTTTTAAAAGTGGACCCATACTCTTGATGTGATGTTTTTACTACTGTCTGTACTTTTGATCCTCAGCAAATCAAATTCATCCACTTATCCATGTCAAATGAAGGTTCTATGAAAGTTCCCCACTTAAGGAAATAAATAATGCATTCAATAGCACACCATGCAGTCCTCTGCAGTATACCGCAGCAGCTCAGTGAAAGAGATTAGGAAACAGAATTACAGAAAAGACCTTCTCAAAGTCCAAAATTACAGAGCCAGGCAATTGTGATGTGAGGAGGCAAGCCAAATTCTCCAGTACCACTTGGTCTTTCTACCTCACAATCCTACTTGTAGCTAATCACTCAATAGCTACTGAAAAGGAGATTCTGGTAAGTCCTGTGAAGGCAATACTTGATCCCTCTTTCCCACAGGGATTTCCAAAATAAAGTCCATGTTGGCCTATTTCCATGAATATCTTTGCAAGTCTTCAGGTATTTTGTTAACCTCTGAATTGTTTGGGGGGTTTAAGTTGTCTGAGGATATATCAATCATTTCCTCCATTCAAGTATGTATTCCTCTTTCCTATCCAATGTGCCCCTTTTCTCTAGTACTATAGTGATGTAAAAATTCCTAGTAGCTTTCAAGGTATAGGTATTCGCAAAGAGAGAATAGAAGGTATTATAATTACTGATTTTATTTATTTGATCCGGATTAGAAGGCAGAGAATTGTGTGATTATTATTAACTTTAGTTTCAATACGTTTTTGCACGTATTGCTATAGTTGGATATTTCTTGATATTATCATGTACATCATTGTTCACAGGCTGGTATAAATTTGGATTACCACTAGTTTTCTTATGTTTTTATTTTGGTTTGTCATTATGCTACACATTAATTTATCTTTAAACAGCGTCCTCTGTGAGATCAAGTCCACCTTCAAACAGCATGATAACTACTTGATACTGTTTACCTTTCCAGAATATTCTCCCAATATTCCCTTACAATCCCCATAGTTCATTCAGTACAAATGCAGTGTCAGTCTCTATGCCTGTAACCCATTACATTCTTCCTCTGTTTTTAATAAAACTGTCCTTCTGTAGAGAATGCCCTTAAATAAATATTAAATTGGCAAAGCCAAAAAATCATAGCTTCTAGCACATGGAAATAATAAAGTATGATTTTGTGTGCTCTCAGCATTATATTGACCCTGTTTTAACAGCATGCCAGTAGTAGGCTCTGTATGTAGAAAGTGGCACATAGATATCTATTTTGGTTCCACTCATATGTGACTGTCTCAATATCCTTATAAACCTTCAAACTCCCTGGAGTTGTTGAAGTTGTCAGGAGTATTTGTTTATTAATCAACACAGTGACTATAATGATGAATGAGGAACTGATATTCTTGTCATTTATATATTGATAGTGTTCAACTTATCCTCAGTTATTTCTAATGAAATATACGCTACTAACTTAACAAGCTAATAAATCAGTGTTAAAACAAACATTGTTTTTCCCCACCTGTTCTTTCTCTACTCACCAACTTCCAGTTCATACAAGACACCATAAATTGTATTCATACAGTTACATGTTTGAAAGGAAGTACATGAGTTTTGGTTTTGGATTTATGAGTCTAAGACACTGTCTATGGACTGACAATACAGAAGATAGGGACATTCTATTCATATGTTTTTTTTTTCTTCTTTCCTTCGCCGCCCTTTTTGAGCTTTAAGAGCTTCCTACTTTGAACTGCATTTGTCCATTCCCTCCAAAGTCAGGGATCTGGCCATTCACTACAGATTATCCAGATTATCTTCAAGTTCTTACAGTGCTGAAAGAAGATATGACAACCTGGTCCTTCCTACTGGTTCCATAGTTTGCCTGCTGACCTGGTGTTTGAGGTTAATTATGTTGCCTTGAAGCCAAAAGATCTACTTGACAATCCTCTCGGGTCCCATTTCCAAGTAACACTGAAAGCTGCAAGAGACAATTAAGTGAAGTAATGATGGAGTGAATTTGAGATTTTTAGTGTTCTTTTAGGAAATATAAGTAGCTTTTAGTAACCACAGAACTGGCAACATACCCGGCATCTCTAATTTATATTTCAAAATATAATTTAGAAACTTAATAAATATTTACAGATCGTAATATATTTTGATACATCTTTGGTATTGGATACATTTTTTCTCTAGCATCACATTAGTTATGTGGGATGTATTTCTGTGTCTCACCAGAGCTGCATGATTATAGAGGATAATCACTGGAAAATAATATAGTAGGTGGAACATTGTATGTAGGAGAGTTATAGGCTGCATTGCTATATTCTTGTGTTATATGTACTTTTAACCTCAAGTTTTACATCAGTGAAATAGGATTACTAATCTTTTTCCTTGAATCTGTGTAACCATAAAGTAAGCCATTACACATAAGTGACTGTGTAGCTCCCAAGTTGGTAACAAAGGCACCAAGTGTACCTGTGGTATATCCTGTGCCCTTCATTTATTCAACAAATACTTGTTCAGTTGTACTCCCAGGATAGATTCATCCAAAGTAAGAATGTGGCAGACAAGGTGGTAATTGTTCACTTGAATATAGGCTCCAGTAGAACACAATAGTGTTGCCAGGCTCTTGTTCCTCATTTCCCCTGGATTACTACAAATCCCTGCTCCATACCTCAGCCTGGAAAGAGTTCCCAACATCAAGCTTCTCACAGGAAACCATTGCCCAGATCAATGTTTCATTAAGTTTATTTGCTTTACACTTTTTTAACTTTATTCTTTTACTTCTGCTTTTGATTAAAACCCAATATCATACAAATACATTCTCTAGTGCACACCACACAGATTGAGAACTGGAAAAGAGTTTGAAATCCCCATGGCCTCTACCTTTAATCCTTATTGTTCTCAAACCTTCCTTTCCAATACTTCATTACTTACCAAATGGTTTTTATTTTTTGTGTAACAATATCTTACTATGCACAACATTGTTTGGAGCTTTCAAAACATAAGGGTATGAGGATAACAGAAGAGAATGGCACAGCACAGCTCACATATCCTTGGTGGTGTTTTTCCAGTTGTGCATTCCCATCCTCTTTACCTGCCTCTGCTCATGCAGTGTGGAAGTGCTTGTAAGTCCTTCTCATCATGGAGCTAGCTTCTCAGTGAATGCAACAGCATATGTATTATCTATTCTACTTTTGCATATGAAGACAGAAAATCTAGGACAATGAACACTGATTCTTGAAGGATGCTACTTGAGTCCTGTCAAAATAAGAACCATTCATGAATAGGTATACCACACACATGTATCCATTATATGATGATCTTATGCACAACACTCCTACCTGGTAGGTATTTGGTCCCATTTTATTGATGTAGAAGTTTATTATAGAAATTGTTAAGTAGTTAAAATTAAAACCAAATGTGACATTGAACATTCCTATGAAAGCTTTCAAATACTCGAGGTCTCAGTAATGAACATCGTAGAATTGTACATTTTTGAAGTGAAGTGGATTTCTCAAGGTGTGTGTGTGTGTTAAACTATTTTTGAGAAGTTGTATGTGTAACGATAAAGTATTTGAATAATTTCTCTCCCTGCAATACAGAATGTTGCTTGTTTCTTTCTAAACTAAAAGCTTCCTATGAGAAACAGATTCACTTCATAGAATCTAAGAATGTTCAGTAAGTAGTAGTAGGCATGTAGTCAGTCCTTCCTGAATCAAGCTTGCTAGCCTTTTATTGTCCCGAAGTGATGATGACATCGTTGGGCTGCTTCACTTTAATGTGCTCAGTTGGCATGATCTGAGGTCACAGGTACTGTGATTCCAGTCTTTCACTGCAGTCAGAGAGCATCCTTCCTGCTGGGGATGCTATGGTACCAATTAATTAGTATTAGTTCCAGTTATGTTTGTTTTATTCTTCTGAAAAACACCATGGGAAAATTCATAAGATAATAGAAGAAAATACTGTAAAAATTACACTTGTGGTTTAAATGTAATTGTTAATATAGTTGTGAATAATTCCAAAAACCTTACTAAGTGACCTAAAGTTAATTTCATGAGGAGCTTCCATCCTACCTCCTTTTGTTTTCTTTATTTTCCCCACTTAACAATGCAACCTCACTGGGATGTGTGAATCAGCATATTGCCTATATGTAATTTATCTTCCTGTAATGCATTTGGTTCTGAATTTCTGAAATGCATGTGACTTTCAAGAAATCTTTAAATATGTAAATAAGGTTATAAGCCTATGATGAATTGCAGATGAACTGTATTCTTCTAGTTGTCTGAGTTATGCAAAGAAAAGCTCAAATCCCCTGCTGTATTACTTGTGTCATATGTTACATTAATAAACATCAGTCAGCCTGCAAGAATGCTGTGTTATCTGAATTTAATGAACTTCTGAACTGAATGGAATGTGCCTAATTGACAAAGTGTCATCAAATAGAACAGAAGACAGTACAAGTGCCCTGAAAAAAGCACAGGAAAATAAGAAACAAGAGGGCAGGATAAAAGCTCACAGAGCACTCTCTGGGGGAGAAACAACCACTGAAAGGCTGTGATCTGCACATATCTGTCTAAGTGCTTGGTTTGGGCTTCTGGTGCAGGAGTCTTAAATCACAATAAAAGGCCCTGGGATCTTTGGCATTTAAGTTTTCCTTATCTCTAATTGTAGATACTCACTAAAGACAGGAGTGGGAGAGATTCTTATAAAAGATTATCCTTAGTAAAGATTTCATGCTGTTACGGAAATTTAATGTTTCCATAAGAGGCTTTTCTTTTTGCCTCCTAAATCTCCATGTGCCCAATAAACTAAAGATAAATTGTTTCAGACAAGCTTTTAAAGTTGTTATTGAATTATTCATCTCTGTGTGTGTGCATGTGCATGTGCGTGTGCACACATGGAGGTCAGAGGAGAACTTTGAGGTGTCTGTGCTCTACCTTCCTTGAGACAGTCTCTTGCCACTGTAATCAAACTGCCAGACTGACAGAACTTGGGCTAGCTGGCCTGTGACCTTCAAATATCTCTTGGCTCTGCCTTCCATTGTTGTAGCACAGTGTGATCACTGATGGATGCACCATTTGTATCTGGCTTTATATGGTGCTGAACGTGGGAGTCAGTCCTTAACACGAGCTGTCTTCCCAGGCCCTCAAACAAGTTTTGCTATTGTCTTCTCTACCCTGGGCTTTTTGTTTTGTTTTGGCTTTTTGTATCTAGCATATTCCTATTAAACACTGCTACAGCAGGATGTACTGTTGGGTATGGATAAACACATTATGCACATTTTCAGAACACAATGATATGGGGCCATTTTCTGACATACAAATACTCTAGTAAGTTGCATATGGCAAAATGTTGCCATTTATGTCTTCATTGGGATAATTTTAGGACCATGATTTGGGCGAAAACCAATAAGATAATCTTTTCCCATTGTATATAGCCTGGTGGGCAGACTAAACCTATGACACATTATATATGCTACATGAATAATTGGGTAGAGCTATAGTTAAGGCAGAGCAGGGGACCTGTCAGCCTTTTCACATATTTAAAGTAAAAGTGATTATCACCTCTCTGAACTCCTGTGGTTCTTCATTGTACACCTTTCATGGAAGTTTTACTCTTCTCCTACATATTGTTTATGTTTGTAGCACTCTAAGAGAGGATGGTGTGCAAGGATGTGTGTTTTGCTGGCTTGTTGTAGTATGCTGTTAAAATGCCTAAAATACAGAAAGTATCCCATCACCTTGACTACACGAAAGAACAAACAAAAGCTCATGTGTTGTTTCATGTTCACCTAATTTGTTTGAACTTTTAAATTTTAAAACAACTGTGAGGCTACAGTCTTGTGTATTCTCAAACTTACATATACTCAGTGGCATGATGAATATAATTACTAGAAATCTTCACATTTATATTTTTGTTAAAATTTTATTAGCATAAGAATATTAGGTTTCTTTATGTATTTTTCAAATAGTTATCTTTAAAAACATATATTAATTTAAACCGGGCATGATGGCATACACCTTTAATCCCAGCGCTCGGGAGGTAGAAATAGGAGGATAACCACGAATTCAATGCCACCCTGAGACTACAGAGCAAGACCCTACTTCAAAAAATCAATATATATATATATTTGCAAGCAGAGAGAGAATTGGTGTGCCAAGGCATCTAGCTACTGCAAACACACTCCAGATGCATGTGCCACTTTGCACATCTGGAAATACAGAGACATGGGAAAAGCATGACTGATGGTGCTCACTGACTGCTATGATTTTCTGCTAAATTGCTCTACGACAAATATATCTTTATATAACTTGTTAATTGCTTATTCATTCAGGTATTATAAACAGAAAAGCTGGGCGTGGTGGCTTACACCTTTAATCCCAGCACTTGGGAGGTAGAGGTAGGAGGATCGCTGTGAGTTCGAGGCCACCCTGAGACTATAGAGTGAATTCCAGGTCAGCCTGAGCTAGAGTGAGACCCTACCTTGAAAAAAAAAAAAAAAAAAAAAAAAAAAAACAAAAAAAAAAAAAGCCCTTTTTTTTTTTATTTGTTGCTCAAAAATTTAGGTATAATTCATTCTGACATTTTCAAATGCAATTTATTTTATTTCATTCTTGGCCTGCTTTCCCATCTACAACACCTCCCAAATCTTCCCTTTCCCTACCAATCTCTCCCCTCTGTTTGCGTGACAAATGTCATATGTGTCATTTTTTAAAGAAGTAGGGAACTATTAGTTTTGTGGTTTAGGGAAATTTTACACCGAGTGCCTAATTTTATCCTAGCCTGTGCTTTACTGGGCTGGATCTGACCCATCCTAACAATTAATGTTTTACCAGAAAGTGAACCATTTACATTTATCTCCCTTAAACTTTCATCATTTTTATTCATTTGTGTAGTCATTCAGTCTCAGAAGGACCACTCTGCCAACCTCTGATATCAACTGCTGGCCAGTTCATTCATAAGTAGATGGATAAGTTATGTGAGCTGGCTGAGGAACTTTGTAAAGTAAGAATTATAACATTAGTATCTACTTATAATTTTCTAATATTTTATAGTTAAATAAGAAAAGAGCAGTTCATATTTGCTCTCAAGGGACCGTATACCAAGTTCTTCCTTTACTATTTTCTAACTTATGGTTTGATCTTATCTGATCCAATGATTTTCTGAGTGTTGTATTCTTAACCCCATCCTTGAAGGTGGAGAACTTCAAGGATCAGAAAGATTTATGCAATATTGTTTGTTTTCAAACAAGGTGACCTGTCCCAAGGGACTTACAAGGTTCATCAAAGCAATGTGGATTAGTGGTGGAAATTGGGACATGGGGCATCTGCCACCAGCACTCTCTGGCTATGCAAACTTAGCTAAGACTCTGAGCTTCATATTTCCTTTTGTGGGAAATAGGGCCTACTTCCCTGATCCCTTTAGAGAGATGATTTCTTGGCAGGGAAGGTGGAAAGGGATATCCTCAAAGGGGCTGTCATTTAGCAGTCATTCTGCATATATTTTCTGAGTGTCTACTATGTGCCAGCCACTCCTCTCGACCCTGGGATTCAGTATTAAATATCCTAGTAAATATCCTGTTGTGAAGATGTCTACATGCTGACTATGTTACACTGAAGGAGGAATAAGGAAGTTGCCAAAGGAAGGAGTACCTAATACCATGATGCAATTTTCAAGTATCCTCCTATCCTTTTCCAGCTCAACCCCTCCCCATTAGACCCTTACCAAAAGACAGCTACAGGGATTTGTGTTTCATTCCTGAGGTGTGCATGGATACACAGTAAGAGCATTGATTCACGTTGTCATCTCATAAGCTTTCTTACCATTTTTTTTTTTTTTTGGTTGAGACATATACATTCTTTGTAAATGAACAAAAAGAATATTTTGTTCTGATTACATGGGGTTCATCTAAAATCCAGACAGGCTTTTGCCATTGAAGTTAGAGGTCATCAAGCTCTATCCATTTTACTGTCAAGTAATAAAGGCTTTAGCAAGAGAAGGCTATTCACCCTGTAACTCTCAGACATGTTTACATGCGTCCCTTTTAGCACGTGCCACCCCAGAAACTCTACCCAGAAGTTGTTGGGAGGACAGAAAAACTGAGATTAGAATGTGGGATTCCTACCCTTCATACTTCACATTTCTTTAAAATCTCATGCGGTGCATTTAAGTTCTGACCTGTTGTTAGAAACTGAATTAGGCCATTGTGGTAATCGGAGATGTTTTAATAAGTATTCTCTTCTCTGTTCATTAATGGTAAGGTAAAACCCATACACGAGTTTGAAAAGGGAGGATCTTAGTAATGTGTGCAGCTACTATTTCAGAAAGAAGACAGACTTCTTTTGATGAAGCCCTGACGGCAGCAAACGGAGACAAACCGAAAGCAAAACAGCCTACTCAAGGTTAGACAGTGACTGGAGTCATTTCATGCACTTAAACAATATTTAGGATGACCCTATGTAAACTCATATTATCACTTAAAGCCAGTGTAAAAATATACCCCATCTGCTGTGCTAGTCCTGCTGTTGCTTGCCACATTTCTCTGACAAGCTGTTACCTCAGTATATAGAGAGAGTATACATTTTGGAATCCGGAGTTTGAGTTGAAAAAAAAATGGTATCTGGTACATATGGACTAGATTCTGTTCTTCCAAATGTAGATTTGTAACCTCATTTATTCTTAAAGATGATGTGTTAAATTAGGTTTTTTTTTTCTCTTTTTTTTTTCAATTTCCTAGGTTTTGTGGTATTTTTTTTTTTACTCTGAAAATTTGAAGCTCTTACAATTCTATGCCTGTAACATGAACGAAGTACAATAGGAGATTGGCAGGTCATACCCACCACTTGATATGCAGACTGGATATTGGGAGTTGTGTACAGCAAATGGCATAGCTGAGTTCTAAGGTACATATATAGTGTGGTGTCTTTAAGTTTTTAGAGTAGTGAAGATTTTGAAAGACTTAGAAAGTAAAGTGATGTGTAGTTGCTTCCAAGCAAATAAGTTTTAGAGCTTAAGAACTCTAATTCCAGGTGTGTTAGTGGCATTGACCCAGATAAGAAGTAATGCGCCTTCTTAGTAGTATTTGAGCATAAGAGTCAATTCTCAGCCTGCATACTTCCCTGTGATGCAGGAGTCTGTGAGTAGAGTCTATAGCTGGGAATTACAACCTGAACAGTGGTGTTAGATCATGAGCAATTCACTGATTTTTCCTTTATGGGGAGAAAAACAACCACAAGAGCTGTGTATGATCTGTGTGGTCTTTCTTGACATTTATTATTAGTACTTTCTCCAAGATTTTTCTGGATTTTTTTGTGTGACTTTAACTTAGAAGTTTACTAAATACCTGACATTTTACTTATTCCATACAGATTTATTAAGTGACCATTATTACCTGTGAAACTCTGTCAAAAACATACCTGAGTCCAAAAGACTATTCCAGTTGCCTATAGACCAGTCTGGAAGGATCATGGGAAAGTATATTTTTAGGGAAACTAAAAAGGGTCAGTGAATGTGAGACAATTAGCAGAGGTAGTAGGATCAAGACACTAAGAGGACCTTTCAAATCCCATGCCCGCCCAGTAACAGCATGTAGCACTGAAAGTCAGGTGATGTCAGACATGCCGTGCACCCTCCCGAGTCAACGGTCTTTTTGATACAGTTTGTGAGCAAGGGTCTGAGAAAACAACAGTCATGCAGATGGTCATGGAGACTGTAAAAATTATTTAATGAAATATTCAGCAAGAGAACCCATCTTGTTTATCTCTCGGGTCAGTAGACTCTGTGCCCTCTGGTTTCTTATCTCTGTTCACTGTTAGCCAAAATGACTTCAAACCAGAATTTAGGTGTTGAACAAATTCCAGACAAGGGCATTTTTGAGAAGGAATCTCCTGTTAACTAAGCTCCCTTCCACATTGACACACATGCTACAGCCTTCTTGTCTTTATCATTTGCTATTGGGTTAACACATGTGGTAGTTGGTGCTAAAGCCCTAACCCCGGCATCTTTGAAGAGTGCACTCACTTTTGAACATAGTTTCTTTGCCGCCAAACTGGATAGCTAGGAGCTTGGGGGTAGCAAAATGTCATGGGAACTCTGAACTGTCACATATCATAGAATAGCTTTTTGTTCTGGTCAGCACCATGATTGATGCTATTCCCATTGCTGTCGTGTCCTTGGCTGTCATCTGTGCTTCCTGGCAGTTACAGGTTCCTATACTAATGGGCCAATTGCAGTTCCACCCACATAGTCCACATCAATTATTCTTTGTTCCTACGTGCTTCTTTATGACTTTTAGTCTGTTCTGAACTTTTCTTCCTACCTCTTAAAGTCATTCCAGTTTTTCAGTCACAGATCAAGTACTGCACATGTTATTTTGGCATAGTACTCCTTATTCCTTAAAATTTTTCCATGAGTCCTGTAACAATCAAGTTAAAGTCTGTAAAAATTTGACATCAAGGTGTGTGAGCAGAATTGTTAATGTTCCCTTCTGTCTATTAAATTTCAATCTTTACTGACATTTTAGAAGTCAGCCATGTCCACTTTGAAAACCATCATAAATCCAGCCTTCTTATCCGGCAATGGGAAGTTCACATCTTGCTGTGATATGAGTACCGACTCTTCTATGGTCCCCAAAACTCTAAGAAGTAGCTGCTTAATCCTTGGGAAAAGCTCGTATGTAATTTTTCCTTACTGCATTTTGAATGTAACTGTTGCAGAGCTATTTACTCATTCTCCTCAGGTAGATCTCTTTCAGATGAATTGCCAGGATAGGACCCTATGTTCATGAAGGCACAGAGAGAATCCAGGCCCAGAAAGGCTGTAATACCTGAGGAAGCATTTGCATGTAACATTGACTGATCATTTAACCACAAATGACAGCTGGGAATATTGTGCTCTTTTTGCATTCTTCACTGAATTTGTAAGACATCTAATTATGAAGAAAATAAGCACTTTTTGGTGGTCTCTAGTAACACCACCACAGGAGAATGAGCAGGCATTCTGTACCAATCATTGTTTAAATATAACTGCTTGACAGTCCTCCATTAATCTTAATTTTTTTTTTTTTTGGCGTTTTGAATGTTTGCCTGCACATACTTCAGATATCAAGGGACCAAACGAGTCTGTACTAATTTTACAAGAATTTAAGAATTGGGAGGAGCAGAAATAAAGAAACCATTTGCATTCCTGGAAGGCAAAACTTAGGTTTGCAAACCTTCATGGTGCTAATAAGAGGTAGGCATCTCCCAATGGTTTTTGTAGTAAGCATTTGTCTTTTTTTCATGCTTTTAAAATGAATTATTATTTTTTATTACGTATGGATATATTTAGAATGTAAACAATACATGTTGGTACCATCCTTTCCCTCCTCCCTGCCCCTTTTCTGAAGAGACCTTCCTTACTGGGGATGCAGGTCAACCCCTCAACCAAGTATGTGACTGAGCAGTGGGAGATTTTCATCTTCACCATTTTTTTCTTGTTTGCTGCTCTTCCTTTTCCCTGTCCTAGGCAGAAGCAGCCCCTGCAGGCAGGAGTGGAAAATCTGTCTTTGCCTCTCTCCACCCACCCTGCCATTGGGGATTGGCCCACTGTTCTTGAATTGCATATTCTTTCTGCAAGTCTGGGCTTTTCTCTCTGTGGCTTTTACAACCACATATAGAGCTGTTTCTAGAGCTGCTGTTAAAGCAATGCCTTATTTTCCTTTGTAGAGGTCTAAACCCTGGGAAGAGAGGAGCTAGAGAACTTGAGCCAACACAACAGATGAATCATTTGCCACTTCATAATGTAAAACTTAACATTTTATTGCTTTTATTTCTTTGCTTGTTTGCTGAGAATCCCCAGTTTGTTTTCCATCCCAGGTATGATATAATATGGATACAATATGGTCTATCAGTTCACATAAAGAAAATTACATTTAAATAACTGTCCTACAAATGATAAACATGCCTTGTGGAGTCATTTTTGCTTTCAAGAAAACCATAGAAGTGAAGAATTGTTTATTTGTAGCCAGGAGAAATTCAAAGTGAACTGTAGAATTACTAAAAAATATATAAATAAATTAAATAAAAAAAAAAATATATATATATATCTCCATCCCCCTCTTCTGTAACAACTTAAGATTCCTGGCAATTTGGAAAAGTTATATCATCCTATGAATGAGTAGGGCACTTCATGATCAAAACAAAATCTACCCACAATGTTGTAAAAGGTAACAGTCATTCACCTACTTCAGCAGTAGAGTAAGTTACTAAATTCTTATAAAGCTGACATTTTACAATCTCTATAATTAATGGATATAACACTTTATACTCATTCACTTAAAATCACGATCACATCCTTCCATACTAATGAGACTCATGTTTTTGTATCTGAACTTTCCAAACATCATGGGGTTGGGGCCATTTGTCAAGATTCACACGTTAGCTATTGAAAATATGATCATACTTTTTTTTTGTTTTGTTTTTGGTTTTTTCAATGTAGGGTCTTGTTCTGGCCCACACTGGCCTGGAATAATTCACTATGTAATCTTAGGGTGGCCTTGAACTCATGGTGATCCTCCTACCTCTGCCTCCCAAGTGCTGGCTGATCATTTTTTTTTTTTTTTTTTTTTCACTCCTATAAGCTACAGTTTGGGATTCTGTGAACCTTCTTTTCTATTGGAGTAGGGGAAATGGGCCACATTTCTCAGGAGACTAGGAAGCAAAAACTGGGTATGCTTTGCTACATCTAGATTTGTGGGGCACAGATAGTGACTGAAAAGAAGCAGTATGAAATGAAATCAGAACTAGCATCAAATATCCTGAGGAAAGTCACAGACTCTTTAACAGAATATTGAGTATTGTTGTCTCTCCAGATGACTAATAAAATATAAATGATACTTGGGTCATTTGCATTTCATTCCTGTACATGTGGTGCAGTGTGGAACATCCCCAAGTCATCATAGCTATGTATTGCTCTTCAGACATGTCATAACAAACACAACAGCTGTAATAGATTACTAGCATTTAGTTATTGATCCATTCATAACCAGGCAATGATTTTACAAAATAAATAAATAAATAAATAAAGTGATAACTCAACTTTGACTCCAAAGGAGCCCCTCTCTCCCATATTGGTTGGCCTAATAATCATGCTTTCTCCTAGTCTAAAGCAAATGTTTCCCAAGTTCATTTTTGTAAGCAGGCATGGTGATTTTTTTTCAAACATTTTCTTATTATTGTTACTGTTTGATTTTTATGGTACTGAGGATCAAACTCAGGCCGATGCGTATTTTAGGCACATAGTCTACCACTTACGCCCAGCTCAAATGGTCACCGTCTTATGGATGATTCCATCCTCTCCTTTCACTTTTCATTCATGTAGCAATGGCTTTGATTTCCTCTTTCCTGACAGGGTAGAATAGTGCATTTAGAGCATTTAGCTACCACAGTCTGCAGTATAATTTACATTAAGAAGCTTTTCATTGGTAAATTTTAGTTGTGGCCAAACTCCAGCTGAATTAACTATATCTTGTGCTATTTGTAAAAAATTAAGAAGGAAAACATGAGTACCGATTTTGCATCAGATTTGGGTTAGCTGTCTTCTTAAACAGTTTCTCACTTAATCTTTATGATACCTGTGCTAGGTATAGAGTGCCATTTCATTTTACAGTGTCTAATCTACAACCAGAAGTATTCAATACCTTGTGTGAGCATGTGCTCAGAACCAGGCTTTGAACTCCAGGCACCGATGACATCAAAATCTGCCATATAGAAGACCAAGTGATGGGTTCTCCAAGGTTGTGCTGTGTTTATTACCTCAAAGTTGTTTTTTGTTTGTTTGTTTGTTTCTTTTATTTTTCCCACTGCAGTCAATGTTAAGGGGGCTTTATTAGGGCCACAAGACTATGGGTTTACTTACTTTCCTCTTGGGGCGAAGGTTGTTGGTGTGGCCACACTTCTTATGGTAGTAATGGCATAGGGGTGCAGAGAAGCATAACTCTTGCAGCAGATCATCGTTGTCACATTTGCACCTCTGGTCAAGCTGGCGCAGGCAGGCTACACGATGCCTCTGTGAAAACAGGGACAGAACCAGGTGCAGGGCGGACTCTCTGTGGATGTTGTAGTTAGAGAAATCACGGCCATCCTCCTGCTGTCTGCTGGCAAATATCAGCCACTACTGGTCAAGAGGGATGCCTTCCTTGACTTGCATATTGCCCTTGACATTCCCGATGGTGTGTCTAGGCTGAACCTTGAGAGTGGTGGTCTTACCTGTCAGGGTCTTCACAAAAATTTGCATCTTGGTGTCAGTTGAGCCATCTTCTTAAAGAGAAAGAGATACTTCAAAGTTTTTATTATTAGTAGTAGTATTAGTATTTGAGAGAGACAGAGAGGAAGAGGCAGAGGGAGAGAGAATAGGCTCGCCAGCAGCCTCTCAGCCACTGTGAATGAACTCCAGACACATGCGCCACTGCGTCACTTTTTGTGTCAGGCTAAACATGGAACCTGGAGATTGAACTGGAGTTCTTAGGCTTGGCAGGCAGGCTCCTTAACCGCTAAGCCATCTCTCCAGTCCTACTTCAAAGTTCTTAATCTCTGAACGTTAAAAAAAGCCACATTGTTGGAAAACAAAAAGATAGCAGTTACTATCGTATTTCGCAAAATCCAGTTCATTAATTTATGTGTTCATGCAGTAATTTACAAAAATTCCTGTTAATACTTATTGGGAGGAAACACCATATTGTTAAAGCAACTATGTTTTTCAGGTAGTTCAGAACACCCTAATAAAGAGCAGATTTTAACAAATCTTGAGAATTTTCAAGCGTCTCTTTCATGTTTTCTCATTTCTTAGACAAATTAAGGAGGTACAGAACAGACACAGGCAATTAGCATTGAAGTCATTCAGGTGTTTGCTTGTGTTCAAGTGGCCTCTTTGACCTCCTACAGGTATCAGTGAGATTCTGGAATACTGGAGAATTACAAGGGACTCTGATATGCTAGAACAAACTATAGCCCTTGAAAAACCTAAATAGGATTATGGAGCAGTCTTGCAAAAATCTGAATTATGTAAAAAAAAAAAAAAAAAAAAAAGCCAAATTCTCAACTGTTCTCAACCAACTAAACTATGATTAGCTACTTGGAAAGTTCTCATGAATCTTCTTTAATATTTCTAATATTTCTTTTCTTTTCTTTTTCTTTTCTTTTCTTGTTTTTTTTTCCTTTTCTTTCTTTTTTTTTTTTTTTTTTTTTTTTTTTTTTTTGAGGTAGAGTCTTACTCTAGTCCAGGATGACCTGGAATTCACTATGTAGTCTCAGGGTGGCCTTGAACTCACAGTGATCATCTTACCTCTGCCTCCCAAGTTCTGGGATTAAAGGCATGTGCCACCAATCCCTGCTCATTAATATTTTTTTATATCTCTTAATGCATCACTTCCATGTCAATATTAGTAAAGCCCTCTTTTTTAAGTCTCATTCTTCGTCACATTGCTGTTATACATCAGGTTTCAACTCCAAATGGATGAAAGGAGGACTGGTTAAGACTGCTTAAAGAGTTTAACAAATCAGAGGGCTGGAGAATTGGCTTAGTGGTTAAGGCACCTGCCTGCTAAGCCTAAGAACACCCATTCAGTTCTCCAGGTCTGACATTTAGCCAGATGCAAAAAGTGATGCAAAGGCATGATGCCTCACTTTCCCACAAGGGGGAGCACACATCTGGAGTTCCTTCACAATGGCTGAGAGGCCAATGGCGTGCCCATTCTCTCTCTCTCTCTCTCTCTCTCTCTCAAATTAAAAAAAAAGAGAGAGAGAGAGTTTAACAAATTAGTCTGTTCTTCCTTCCAAAGGACATCACATTACATTGATATATATACATTCCGCCCTCCCCCCAGGTTTATCTTAGGTTACTCAGACTACTCCTAAAACATTTTTTTTTCAAGGTACGGTCTCACTCTAGCCTAGGCTGACCTGGAATGCATTATGTAGTCTCAGGGTGGCCTCAAACTCATGGTGATCCTCTTACCTCTGCCTCCCAATTGCTGAGATTAAAGGCATGCACCACCATACCCAGCCTAAAACATTTTTGAATGAGTCACCAAAAGAATTTGAGAAAAACTCAGTCGGTGTGCACCTTAACCTGGAAAGTATGGATTATCTTCTAGGCCCAGAATATACCACATTCTTCTGCTTTACCAGTGAGCAGAGAACTCGTAAAGGTTATAAAAAATTGCCCCAGAACTGAGCCCAGAAGTGGCAGGGAATGGATGGGACCCTAGTCTCTCTAATTCTGAACTTCATTCTCTTTATTCTCTTTCCACCATGTGTATCTATTTACGTTTAGCAGAAAACATTTTCTGCATACTTGCTATTTACCCTGTACTATGACAAACATAAAAATGAATAAAATCTGGAATTTAACTTTATAGGGTAAAAAGCAGAATTTAAATCTTTTGGGAATAAAAGAGATGTATAAAAATAAGAGTAGATCCTAAATGTGAGAAATTGGCTTACATATATCTGCTGATGTAGGTGGGTAACTTAACCTTTCTGAAAACTATTTTCTCATGGGAGGAATGGTGTTTGTAATCTCTTGGCTTTATAGGTTGGTTGGGAGAATCAAATGAGGAAGCATTGTGAATCCATCATAGGAATATCTCTGAAAGCCAATGCTGTGGACTTTGTCGCTGAGGAGGTTAGAGAGCTGACAGACAAGGGATTGCTGCCTTGGAACTCAGTGATCTGGACTACAGTGCTGAACAAGTCTATCTGAATGTGTTGGGTGGTTGTTGGAAAAAAATTTATAACATCGTATAAGTATGGCTACAAATAGTGAAAGTATAGGTAAAAATTGAATGGTGCTGCCAAGAATATGACAGAAATGTCTTTCTTTAAGATTGTATCTTTATATAATCATTTAATTTCTTTTGTCTTTACTATGTCCACTAGAGCCAAGCAAACAGGCATTTTAATTTTAGTTAACTTGCTTTAACTCAATGCTTTGAGTGGTGTGTGTGTGTGTGTGTGTGTGTGTGTGTGTGTGATTGGAATTAAACGTTTGGCTAGAAGATCTGGTAAATTGGTCTGTGGCCCTGCATGAATTAATTATATTGTGATAGCATTGGATGAGGACCTTGTTAAATGCATTTCATGTCTTTTGTTTGTTTGTTTTGTTTTTCTAGTTGGGACATTCTGGGTATCTGAAGCTCTTTGATGATTAGGTCATGATTAGGTCATCACCACAACCATGTAATATTACTGCTGAAAATTAGTAATTTTGGTCTCATTTCCCCTTTAGGCAGCATCTGTTATATCTGCTGTTACTGAGCTGCCTCAGTCTTCCCTACCATCTTCTGATATTTATTGGTTCCAGTCTCCTGTAATACTAGGGAAGAAATACATGGGAAGAAATCCACGTTGTTTTCTGGCTTTATCAACACTGTTTTACTTAAGGAGTTGCTACTGCTGACTCTGTGGTCACCGCTACTTCACCTTTTCCTCTTCGTCATCTTTTTGTTCTTTCTAGATCTCTAGAAAATCTGGAAATGACTATATGCTGTTACCCTCACACTCTGCTAGGATTTTATTCTTAAAATAATAGGACACTCTCTAAGATCATTGCAGATTGTCTCTGGTCTCTGCATCTTTAAGAACCAGCGTATTTGAAACTTTATCTGGTTGGTTGCTTTCAGCTATTTATTTGGACTGTCAGACAAGAGTGCTCACAACCTTTCAAATGAAAGAGACAGCTTTATTTCCAGTTCACACCCTTCATAATAAGAAGGGTATTTGAAATAAAGCCAAAAATATAACTTCTCAAGCTTCCTATTTCAAATGCCTGCAGGAATAGGAGAATATTTCCTTACCTACCCCACTATATCCCAATTCTGAAGCAGAAAGTGGTACTTATGTACTTATACTCCAAGAGGAAAAAGGGGGGGAAATAACGCTTGCTTAATTTGTGGGAAAGGCCTGGGCTTTCCTAAGCTTGCACTTTGAGGCAGTAACTGGAACAGCCTTGATAGAAGAGGGTGCCTTGACTTACTTTTCTTCCTTATTGCCTTTGAGAGAACCATCATGCTGCTGTCAGCAAAAAAAAGAGCCTCTGTAACAAACTTTTTGAAATTGGCCAAATTCTCATTAGAGATCATGGATCTTATTTTCTAATAGTTAAGATTATAAATCAAGGGCTAGAGCAAGGAGAATCCCTATATTAGCAGAACTTTCCGTTGCAGTAAATAGAAGCAAACTGAGTGAGACTATTACAAAGACAGCTCCATCACAGGACACCTTCATTTCCCTTTTGTAATCTGGTAGCTCCCCCCACACCCAAGGTTACCAGCTCTACTTCCTTCTTGTCTGTGGCAGTTCTCTAAATCCGGCTCCAAGATCCCAAATGCTAATGAAGAACAGTAGCTCTCCAGGAATTTACATGCATGTGAAGGTTCTTTTCTGAGCTGGCTTTGTTGTATTGGCATTGTATCCCAGGCAATGCTATCTAAAACCTCATCTTTGTACCATTTATAAACCCTCTGAAGGCAGAAGACTCCTGTTGATTTATTAGCTTTTCTTATGGTCAGTGTCAGAATGTGGTTTTCAAAGTATGCTCTTAGTAATATTTATGGGAAGAAAGAAAGGAGGGAGGAAGAGAAGGATAGATTATAGCACAAAAAGCTTATGTTACAGGCTTTATGTAATAATATTAACAAGTAATTTTTATTTTTTTGAGACAGAATCTATGTATCCCAGGATGGCCTTCGATTCTTGATTCTCCCACCTCCACCCCCCAGGCCGCTGGGATTACTGAGCAGTGCCAGACTTAACACTAAAAAAAAAAAAAAAAAAAAAAAAAAAAACTTTACATTTTTCTAACTTTTTAATTTTGTTAATTTTTATCTCTCTCTCTCTGTGGTGTGTGTGTGTGTGTGTGTGTGTGTGTGTGTGTGTGTGTGTGTGTGTGTGTGTTCATGTTTTTGTGTGAGTACACGTGCATGCATTCCATGGACCAAAGTAGTAGTCAGAAGACAACTTTCAAGTCCCTATATTCCACACTGTTTCACCTCTTTGGAGAAAGTTTATTTTATTTTTTTCTTTTTGTGCTTGCTGAGAGCTGGGAAATTCCCATCTCCTCTTCCATCTTGTTGTCAGTGTGTCAGTTTGCTGAGATTTACAGAAACCCACCATGGTTTCTGGCTTTGACACAAGGTCTAAGGACCAAACTGTGGTACTCAATCATAAGCAATGATGAGTACTTTATCCATGGAGCCATCTCCGTAGCCTTTAACACTTTTGAGGGATGTACCCTTTTGCAATGCACAAACTTCTGTTTATTTTTCTTTGTCACACATAACTATCCAGATAGTGTGTGCTTGTGTGTGTAGGATGCTTATATGTGTGCATCTGTTTAGTGTGTGGTGCGTGTATTAAACTTTCCCACATTCATATACAAACCCGAGTCCTATAAGGGAGTACTGTATCCTCATTTCTGTGAATAATGAGCAAGGAGGTGGATTTGTTAGATGAATGAATGAAGATATTGCCTCATACATCCTCACCATCATCACTTAAATAAAATGTCCGTATTATAGCTTCCATTTTTTTTGCAGGGAACAAAACTGAGTCCTAGGGAACCTGCTCAAGGTCACTTAGCTAGATAATACCCATACAAAGACTTGACTTCTGGTTTTCTATTTAAATATTCTTTCTTTGCTGTCTTCTGGGAATTTGCTATATTAATAGCAAAGCAAGAAATGACACACAAGGAAAAATTGCTTCCAAATTTAAATTCATGTTACATACTCAAGAAATTACTGACTTTTCAATCCAATGGTAAGGCAGATTGTGTGAGTTAGGGGAGGAAAAGACTTTTATTTTCCCTTTTCTTGCCTTTATTAGAATATGTGTCAGTGCACACACTTAACTCATCACACAGCTCTCACTTTATACTTTTCTCATCTCTAATTCCTTCACAGGCTGTTTCTTCCTTTACCTATCAGGGCGCCTGTCACAGTTGTTACAGTGCCATATGCCTGCCAAGTGACATCTAGTGGCATTTGTTAGGGGTGCTTTGGCACATGTACAAGGCTAGAGAGAAGAAGAAATAGTAAATTAAGTTGGGTGCTTATAAAAATTAATATTCACCCCAATTTTATATCACTCTAGCAGGTTAAATGAAATGTAGAGTGTCCCCCATAGCCTGTTGTATGTGTGATCAAGCCTGTACTTGGTCCTCAGCAGGTAGACCTTTTGGGAGGTAGAGCATTATTGGAGGAGGTGTGTTACTGGAGGCAGCGTTCAGGGTAATGAAGTCCAGCTTTAAGCATTCCTGCTTCGGTAGAGATTTGACACCTTGCCTGGTTATGCTTCCATGCTTCCCCTGCCATAATGAAACCTCCTCTCAAGATTATAAACCAAAGTAAATAAACCCTTTCATTCATGAGGTGTTTCTGGCCAGGTGTTTTGTCCCAGCAACAAGAAAGTAATTGTTACACTCACATTGGCAAGCAGAGTAAACCCCCTGTAAATTGCTAAGCTGTACCAAACATACAAGTATATCATTAATCACCCTGAAATCCAAGTGGAATACCATTTTTTTTTTTTTTATTGAAACAGATGCCATGGCACCACATGTAGTCTCCAATCACTGGATCCAGATTTGGCACATACACACTAGCCAGGTAGGGACAGTCCTTGAGGCCCTCCTGCCTATAAAAATCTAAGGACCTGGAAGCCAAGTAGAGGTGTCACAGCACTCAGTACTTCTCTGGAACTTCCTTTCTCCCTTTATATTATACCAGGATGTTTATAAATGGAGATAAGGTATACAGTGACTGAAGGTCATAAATTAAAATATCAGGGAAGGGCTGGAGAGATGGCTTAGTGGTTAAGGCACTTGCCTACAAAACCAAAGTATCCCAGTTCAATTCTCCAGGACCCATGTAAGCCAGATGCACAAGGGGGCACATGCATCTGGAGTTCGTTTGCAGTGGCTGGATGCCCTGGCCTGCCCATTCTCTCCATCCCCTCTCTCTGCCTCTTTCTCTCAAATAAATAAATAAATGAAATATATTTTAAAAAATAAATAAAATAAAATATCAGGGAAAACTAGCATGACTTTTATCTAAAATGCATGTTGGTAGGGGTGAATGACTGACAAGTGCACAAGAAGGATCTTGAGTTCTGCATGATGTTACAGACGCTATGGCAATGGCAATGAGTAGCCCATGAACTCTGTAAGTACTATTTTTATACTCACCTAGACAGACGGTAATAAGGTAACGTGATGTCTAGTCTATGCAAATTCACAAGTCTGGTTCTGCATTTGATCATGAGTCAGGCTTCTGGCCTTAGACTTAGCTTCTCCATGTAGTGAAACTTATTTTCTTTCTCTTTTCCTTCCTCATAAATGACTCAGAAGACTCACCAGAAAGCTGCATCTTTTACTGGAATTATCATTTGAGGAAATGCTTGTTCTCTAAGCCTTACTGGATTCCCCTTAGGAAATGTTCCCCTACTCCTATTTTACCTCCCATATGCGGTTTGCAGCCATGGACCTTTGGGGTTTCCCAACAGTTCACAACTCAAAGTTTCTATTTCCACATTTGCACTGACAGTTCCATATTGGGTCAAGACCTGCTTTATGCCTGGTTTCCTAGGGAGACAGTTTGGAAGAACTGCTGTGTCCATCTGCTAGACTGCCCGAGTTTTTGACTATGTACCCTGATTACTCCCTAACCTGTTCTCACATGCAAAAAAAAAAAAAAAAAAACTTCTGGAACTTTGTAGAAAGTAAGTTTTGTTTAGTTTTTATTTATTTGAGAGCGACAGAGAAAGAGGCAGAGAGAGAATGGGCATGCTAGGCCTTCCAGCCACTGCAAACAAACTCCAGATGCATGTGCCACCTTGTGCATCTGGCTTACATGGGTACTGGGGAATCAAGCCATCAAGCCTTGAACCCGGGGTCCTTAGAGTTTAAAAGCAAGCACTTAACCACTGACCTGGCAGATTTCTTTTTTTTTCTTTATTATTATTATTTTTTTTTGTTGTTTTTAGTTTTTTGAGGTAGGGTCTCACTCTAGCCCAGGCTGACCTGGAATTCGCTATGTAGTCTTAGGCTGGCCTCAAACTCATGGCAATCAACCTACCTCTGTCCCCTGAGTGTTGCTGGGATTAATATGCATGTACCATCACGCTCAGCTCAGAACACAAGATTTCTAATGAGCATGAAGAGCCTGGCATGTGTGCTTTTATGTTTCTGTTTATGTAGACACTTAAGGCCACTAAAATAAGGCATTTATAGCCACCATGGTAAGAAAAGTATGCAAGTACACAGAGAAGGGTCAAGAAAACTTATTCTATACATGCAAAGACATGAAACACACCACAGACCTCCCTACAGTTTCTTTCTGTCAGCTGTGTCACAGCTGAAGGGATACCAGGATTGAAATCAGGAAATCTGAGATGTGCTGGTAACCTAAGGCTGGATTTTTCATCCACAAGATCTCAGATTAGCTTTGGAATCTGGACCCTTTGTTCAGAAGTTTCTGCTACCAAATTAGATTCATTAAGTAAATAGACATTTTATTCTCTTGCTTATACACTTAATGGCACATAGTTATTGAGCAAGTGGAGCTGTAGTTTTGGGTGTGGTGGCTTATGCCTGTAATCTCAATACCTTATAGAGCAAGACCCAACAAACCACCCAACATGTACAGAGCAGTATAACCAGTCTTCTATACTGATTTGATTTTCTGTCAATATACTGTCTTATCCGAGATAAATGTTTGTATATATTTAGGCTTTTAAAAGTTTATAAGCTCCTAAATTTCCTTTCAGCATACTTCATAGACATACTAGGCTCCATGGCCAGCAGATAGTGAAATATTAACCTACATGATTGCTATAACATCCTCAGGCTGCTTTTGAACATTATTAATCAAGGGCTGGCAGAGAAGGCAGCACAGTTCTTACATGATGAACACACTTATCTTGCCCCTGTAGTTATGATGGCAAATCTAATACTAGTCAGAGTCTCTGCTCCAAAGATTTGTCTGTATTCCAGAAGTTATAGGTAAGCCAAGCTTCCACTGGAGGCTCGTGAATAGGAACTGTTTGGAGAAAGATGCTACATAGGCCTCACATCAGGACATTGTCACGTACCTAGTGTTAGAATTAGAACCCTCAGCAAATAGAATCTGGTGTTTCATTTAATTACTTTTCAAGATGCCATTGTAGGAAATTTTTATGTAAATACATATTTTATTCCCTGAGGCATGTTAATATGAAATCAAAATTATACAACACTGAACAGACAACAAAACTTCCTTTTTCACCAGATCCCACTGATGTGTTATTATCCACACGATATAGACTAATGAAGATGCTCAAACTTAGACAAAGACTCCTCCTTTAGTTTTTACCCTGCAAGATCATATCAGTGTCATCAGTGACATTCAGCAGAGTTCAGTTCAGTGACTATTTATGGGTCACCTTCTTAGGATCCTGCGTCTCCACTGTGGGAAGTGTAGACACCAATAAAGAAACAAACCTTCCAGTGCCTGCATGGTGTGCTAAAGGCATGTGCTAAAGGAAGCTATACCAGAGGTAATTAATGTCTCAGAGATAGCTATTCATTTATCAAATACTTTATGTCAAAAATCATCATGTCCATCTTCTCTACTCACATGATCCTTACAACAGTCATTTCATGTGTGAATACTATAATTGCCTACTTTTGATGAGGAAGACAAAGCACAAGGAAGGTAGGTGATTTGCCTAAGGTTACACAGTCAGGCAGTAAGCTCTGCAATCAGTGTGTAGTCTTCCCCAAAGTACCGAGGGAACAAGATGAAAAAAAGAATTTGAATTGGGTTTGATGGATTAGAACGTGACTTCAAAAATAGGACCAACCTGCAGAACGAATGTATTCAGGAATGTCAGACTCTAAGTTTCACAGCAGTGAGAATAACATAACAAAGGCCTTGAGGACGAAAGAAAGAAAAGAAAGAAAGGAGATGAGAAGAAAAGAGAAGAAAAGACAGACCCAGAGAACATTGACTGAACCAGTTTGAAGCAGGAAGGATGTATCAGTAAAAAATAAGATTGTAAGCCAAGTTTAGTGGCAGAACATGAGGGTGTTTGACATTGAGAATCAGTCCAAAAGAAGAGCCCATCCATATCACCTAATTTATCTAAATGGATCCACCAGGCAATTGTGAGTATAAATTCAAAATGGCAATGATAAGTCTTGTGTGCACAGCAGCTCTTGATTTGAAGCCTGGACGCTGACTTCATAAAGGTACAATCCTGAGAGAGCCACACCAAAGCATGACCCAAGTAGGCCAGCCAGACCATGTCCCCATCTTTCAGCCCCTTTACTCTTACAAAGGCCAGTATCCCTTAAGAGTAGTGGATTCCAAATAGTAAATTCTTCAACCTCCCTTAGGATACTTCTCTTAAATAATTATTGGTTTGTCACTTCCCAGAAAGTGATATCCATGTATCATTATCTCTCCCTGTGATGAAGAGTTTGATAGTCAGATACCACCTATTCAACCTGGTATGTCTGAGTCCAGGCTTTATGCCAAACAACCTTCATTATTCATAGTTTGCTTGTATAATCCTAGATAGTTTCATCTGTATAATGGGGAGATTAACTGCATTTGCCTCACAGGGAGGCTTAGATTGTTCAATGTAATAAATTACTTGAAATATTTGCACCATTACCCTGCACATAAGTACCCTGTCATTGTAGCTGTTATTACAGATAATATAGCATGAGCTACTTGAGACTTAATCCTGTCAAAGTACTTGATACTTTCTGTGGCTGACTTTGTGCAGGAACAGACCTATGCCAAAAGGAATGACACACACAATTCTAGAATCCTTTAAACTGAGCTTGAAGTGTCTAACTCATCCCCATGCCTTTTCTTGCATGTTTAAGCTGATAGATGTTTGTAGAGAAACTTAGTAGACTCCATAGATGCTGGCTGGAGATCGCAGAGAGTAAAAGGAAAGAGACTTGACATAGTACATGACTTCTGATGTCTAAGTAACAGTTGTTCTCACCCCCAAATAGCCATTAGAAGTAGCTGCAGTGCTTTCCAACTCTGTCCCTTCTGCAGAGTAACCTCATGGAGAGAGAATTGGTCTTATTGGAGTATGCACTAACTATGGTTTAAGCATCTCAAGTGATTCTGATAGTTGGACAGGTTGAAAAACCTCGGGAGGAGACAGGGGATGGGCAAGCCAGGAAAGAATCTGGGAAAGTGCTTATGACGATCACAGACAAGAACTCAACATGAGCACAACCAGGTAAAGCTTTGTTTCTGCCAGTTCTTGTAGCATAACCATAGCATCAAGCAGGTAAAAGCTGTTTCTATTCAAGCAGGCATGAGGCAATGGCATGAAGACCTAAACAAAGTGCTGGCTGTGTGCCTCAGTGTTAGGCTCTCCAAAAGGTCATCTCTTACCTGGGCTTGCTATCAAAATAATAAAAGAATGTCATGGCTTGTATGTGGATCTAAATTCATGTACGTTGCTATGTAGGCTCATCTTTTTTCTTCATACTTTCTAGTAATTTCTATTTTCTAAGTTATAGTTCAGTTCTGTCTTTTTCATTTTCCTCATGAGTGCACTGCGTGAGCTGAGTTCTCATAGTCAACAGACAGAATCCCTGTCTCCCTGTCCATTACACATGGTCTATTCTAACACTTAGCTCACCTGAACTTTATTACTGACCTTTCTGATTTCCTCACCAAAGCACAGGCTAGCTCTATGCCATCCGGCCTAACAGGTTGCCTTATCTTCAAGAGCGGCTGGCATGCCATCTTTCTATTGGCAAAATGATTCCCTTAACTGCCCCAGGCACCATTGCAGAGGGACCCATGACCTTGCTGAAGACTGCTGCATGCCAAGGAAGACTTAATTTCCCCTAAGTACTTGGGAGGAAGAAGACAATAATCTATATGATGGGCTTTTGGCTGAAGCCCATATCCTTTAAGAAGAAGATGAAAATTGGCCTAACATATTCTGGTTTAAAGAAAAATGTTTTGTTCTGATGTCATTTGTCTAATTAATGTAAAAGAGGATTGAATTTTTCCTATGCAGTATCATCTAGACTTTGAGATTTTAGAGTTAAGTGCCCCAAATCAATTGTCTTCTGTAAAGCCTTCTCAATGCCTTCAGTTTCATTGATCTAGGTCTGGTATTCACAAGGCATTATATTCATGCCTAAGATATAGTGTGGTTATGTCCTTTCTCAGATTTGATAGCTCCTTTGATCCATCAGCATTTATTGAGAATCACCTATATGTCATGATAGTTGGAGAAGGTGAGAGATGCACAGAAGCAATGGGGAATCAGGTTGTGAAGATCAGGCTGTAAAGCACCTTGCTGAGTAATTCTCAGGGTGTTGAAACAAGAAACCAGAGGAAGTTTGAGGAGGAAAGGAATTAATATAGTTATATTTGTATATCTAAAAGAAATCATTTATTATCACTCATTTATTGTGTGGTAGACATCATACTTAGTGAAGATATAGGAGAGAATAAAAATGGTCCTTGCCCTCAAGGAGCTCACAGTCTATTGAGTTGCCTTTCTGACGTTCCCACTAGATTGTGAGCTCCTGGAGGGCAGGCACTCGTAATCTTCTGAAAAAAGAGCCTAAGAGTCAGAATCAAACTGGAGTTTCAATCCTGGCTTTATTCCTTACACTATAGTCATGTTGATGGGTGGAATGGAACGTGGAAAGACTGAGAAATGTAAGGGACGTTGTTAAGCATCAGGAGCTCTATAGACGCAGTTTCTTCCTTCCACCTCTTAGAACCTGGCATATGCCGGGTGACCAGTGTACTTATGTTGGCCGCATGTCTAGAGAACAGGTCTTTGATGCCTCATGGTTCAGGATTTCGGCCTCAGGTCAGCTTGATAGATACCTTCTCAGCTCAGCTAGTGATCAGTTCACATATACCCTAGGCTGTGAGCTAGCGGCCAACATATTAGGATTGGGTCCTGGAGTCTGAATCCCAGACATGCGTCGCACAAAAGTCAGTATCAAAGTCAAAAGAAAATGACGAAATTTACTCTCTGGCCAAAATGCTATTATTTCACCAAGGGCAACAAATCTTTTTGGCAGGAGAAGCTGATTTGATTGTGCATGTGTAATCAATTCTGTTTGCAACTGACAGAGTCCTTGTCACAGCATGGCTGTGTCTTGTCTTTGTTTGAAATTGTATTGTTTCCTAAACTTCTTTACAATTCATTACTTACTCAGTGCTAGCAAAGTCTCTGAAGTCCCTGCAATAGGAAGCACACTTTACTGTATTCACTGAATCATAAGGGGTGACTATGAGCCAGGGAAGTTAAGTGCCTTGCCCACAGTCTGTAATTCATTGTACTACCTGTATGTGAGAGGTTTGCTATTGTGTCAGAGAAATGTTAGTACTTTTTAACTGGCTAACACATAATGGTATTTCAGGACCTCAGGAACCCCTCTTTTTTTTTTTTTTTATTACCAAGTTAGTTTCAGAAATTTGAAATTATTCAAAATTGATAGAGCCAAATGGTCCAGAATAGAAAGGTGATTTACAGAGAGATTATGTAACATATGCTAGATCATATGACTAGAATGTGACAACTTTGGAAGTTAACTTCTGGTCCTCTGGTTGCACTACAGAATATCCTGATCTCATGATCTGCCTCCTTGCTGGAAGTTACTTTAGTAAACCTAATTCTATACATGTTTCTGTTTGTCATAAATAATGCTGACATGAAATATCTGTTGACATGAAAAATAGTATTTTTAAGTTGGGCGTGGTGGTGTATGCCTTTAATGCAACCCTAAGGAGGCAGAGGTAGGAGGATCACTGTGAGTTCGAGGCCATCCTGAGACTACATAGTGAATTCCACGTCAGCCTGGGCTAGAGGTAGACCCTACCTTGAAAAACCACATATACATACATATATATGGTTTTAGAGGATCTGCTTCTTTTGCTTAAAGAGAAGTTTTCTTTTCTGACTTAAAAAAATCTATTCAGTGTTCCTTTAATCTACAAGTTGAAATGGAGAGGTTGGCCTAATTTCTGCATTCCCTTCTAGCACAAGCAATAACACATTCTGAAGGATGATAAATAGCTGTGTAAAATGTAGATGGGTTCTATAAATATGTACCAAAATCCCTGTAGTCACAACCAAATACAGTGAGAGGCCTGCCAAGGCACCTTTCCTGCCATATCCCTCTGCCCTTCTAGAAAGTAGTTCAGTGGTTGAGAACACAGAGGCCAGGGCCAGGCAGATAGAGCAAACATGCCTGATCAGTATTTCAGCCAGACATCAGCTCACTCCTGAGCTTGCTAAGTTTCAGTGTCTCCATCTTAGATTTATCTGCATCTAAGGTCTTCTGGATGCCCAGTCAAATCACTTGAAGCCATATCTTTTGCAACAAAGGAATAGTATCAGCCTCACTTGATATCAGCTTAAACTATTGTACCAATGGGGTATTTTGCAATTCTACGTTTATCCTTATGTTTATATTCCAATACTTACCAGAGCCTGGGCTGCCATTTTGTACCTGCTCACTTAATTAAATTTGGACTAACAGATTTTTTTTTTTAATTTTCACTTATGAGTACAATATATCAACATAGCCCAAAGTTTGGACAGTAGAGAAGGAAAACAACAAATACCAACAGTACCACACTTTGGCCTTCCACACTGTGTTAGGACCACAGACTGTGGAGTTACACTTGAATCTGGATGCAGAAGCTGGTGCTGTTCTCACTCCTCACTGTTTCTTGTTCCCCATTGCTGAATGAAGGCAGTAAGAGTAACCACCTAAGCAGGATGTCAGGAGGGTGAGGTGTATTGGAAATAGTTGGAAGTCAAGCAAATTTTGCTATCATGATAATAGAAGGATGATGAAGACAAGGATAATGATGAGTTGTGGAACCCCATTTATGCATGTCACCATTCACAAAATATTGGAATAATACTGCTCCTGTTCCCTGGATTGTTTCAAGGGGTAAAGTGTATTAAGAGAATGAAGATGATTAAATTCATCTGAGGAACTCAAACTCAAGAGGTGAGATGATTACCATAAATCTGAAAAGTGCTATTTATATAAAGAGGAACCTAGAACTCATCCCTGACCAGGCTGCTTACTTTCTTATGTTCTTTTCTTCTTGAATAAAAATGTTCTTGACTGCTAGTAAAGACCTGTAATTGCAGATGGAGTCACAGAGACAGTAGAGCACAGTGAGCTCTTTCAAGCTGTCTGTTATGTTAATGCTGGCTGTGTGTGATGCTGCCTCATGCACTGAAGTGTGCAGATGGGGAATGCTCTCAGCTAAGGACTTATGGAAAATAGCACATGAAAAATACTTTTCACAACTCTGTGAAGCCCACCAAAAAAGAAACAAAAAATGTCAGCATCCTAGCTTCTTTTTTTGTTTTTTTGTTTTGTTTTGTTTTGTTTTGGTTTTTGGTTTTTCATGGTAGGGTCTTGCTATAGCCCAGGCTGACCTGGAATTCACTGTGTAGTCTCAAGGTGGCCTCGAACTCACAAGGATCCTCCTACTTCTGCCTCCCGAGTGCTGGGATTAAAGGTGTGCACCACCACGCCTAGCTTCCAGCTTCTATTATTCTCTCTCCCATCATGTGGCAGCACATCGGCTCAGGGAGCTCCTGGGCAGCCATGTTTCTCCACCCTGGCCTTCCTCTAAGTGCTAAGTTGTATGCATCAGAAATCACAACAGCCACTTTAAGCTTCATTTTCTGCAGACTCCCATTAAAGCAATCACTTTTAAAAATCAGCAGCAAGAACATAAAATTCAGTGAGTGATGTTTGGCTATGTCTGGGACAGCTGACCTTTTGGTCCAGGGTTCTGGGGTGACCTGCAGACAGCTTCCTGAAGCAACCTCAAGTTTGTCCCAGCTCTACAGCAGGCAGCACCCCCACCACCACCACTTCCCTAAAATATCACTAAGACCTAACACAGAAAATGAAACAAGCAAGGAGTCTGTGTTGACCGGAAATGCTGTCCATGTGACTCACATGTTTGTTTCTCTTCACATCTTCACCCAGAGTACCAATTTCATTCCATCTCTAGATGTCCAGATTCCACCTTTATCCAATACCTAGTTCAAAAGTTTCTCTCCATCACCAGACTGAAGCATCACCTGTATGTGTGTGTGCGCGCACGCGCACTTTGGTAGCACACAATGCAAACATTTCGCTTTGGATCGATAGGCATGTCTGTGTCAGTACCCGTACCCATGTTTCAGTATTTTCTTTACCAAAAGTAGACATTCAGTAAACATACCTGGCAGGAATGTGTTATGTACAGTCAGGCCCATGCTGATGAGACCCTGTGCCTCTGAAGGTTCCTAGTGCACTAGAGCATCTAGTTACCTGCTCTTCTCCACGAGCCATTCTTTTTTTTTTTTTTTTTTTTTGGAGAGAGAGAGAGAGGGAGAGGAAGACATATAGAGATGGGAGCACCAGCAGCCTCTCAGCTGCTTCGAACGAAATCCAGATGTGTGCGCCCCCTTGTGGTCAAGTGTGGCATTGTGCCTTTGCATCACTGCATCTGGCTAAACGTGGGACCTGGAGATTGGAACCGCTGGAGATTGGAACCAGCATTCTTAGGCTTAGTAGGCAGGCACCTTAACCGCTAAGCCGTCTCTCCAGCCCCACAAGCCATTCTTTATATTCCTCTCTGTGCTCGGGCAGCTGTGGAGGCTGCATCCTTGGTGTGAAGCATTGTAAGTAGGGTTGACATGCTGCTAAGTGACCTGGGTTAGTCAGTACTCTGCATTCCTTAATTAGAAGCAAATCAGTAACTTGCTTTCCACCTGTTGCTCAAGATCGATAGAGTGTGACGGGGATTGTCAAATGTATGGAGATTTGATGATATTCCTGGTTATTATATTATAAGAATTATTATATATATTATAATAACCATTTGAGTGTTAGTGGCACTTAATTGCATCTAATGCATTTCATTTGACTGCATTCACACCTTGAATCCCCTTCTGCCTGCTCTTAATCTCCAGTTACCAGAGGTGGAGAAGCAGTTTCTAGAACCAGTGTGATTGATACAAATCCTTTCTGCATATATGTATATGCTCTGTCCCTGAGGTACTTATTTACCTTCACCATGTCTCAATTTCCCCATCTTTAAAGGGAAGTAGTAAAAATGTTCCTCTCAATTGGAATTGGAGAGGAACTAATAAGAATAAAGCAAAACGTGTGTGAAGATGTTATGATGAAACCAATAACTTCCTCTGCTGACTTAAAACTTATTCCTCCAACTCATTTTAGAAGCAAAAGGAGAGGGAATGCTTAGAGTTCCTTACACTATAAATCTTATTATTGCAAGCCCTAGCATTCATAAGACCCCAGATAAAGAAACTTCTCTACATACATTAGAAGTTTTTTCTTTGAAAGGCAAGTCATTAGGAAATAGCAACTGGAAAAGAGAAAGAGAGAGCAAATAACCCCAGCTTGAGTAAGACGTCAGACTCCACTTAACAAGCAGTTATAGGGGTCACATCGCCTGAGAGAAGCTCCCTTTGTTGGTCAAAGAAAATGAAACTTGCATAGGGATGGCAGAGAACAGCCCAACAGAATCTGCCATGTACCACATCTGTTTGGGCCAGCTGTTGTCAGTCTTTGTAGGCTCTCAGAGAATAACACCAATGACTTCATGTTATAGCAACTTCCATCTTGAGCTCTCAGAATAATTCAGAAATGTAGATTAGGGCTCCCAATGTTTTTGCCAAGAATGAGCATACTTTTCAGAGCAGCAAGAATGTGCGCTGTTTGGAGTCACTCTTCTGCAGTGTTAAGAAGATTGAACTAGTTTGAAATAAGTCCTGCTTTCCTGATCTGAGCTTTTTTCTTGGTTTCATCGCCACCCTACCGCATCCTCACTTTCTAGATCATCTTGAACAACCCAGCCTCCACTCCTTGTCTCTCCATTGTCTCATATGTCCTAGGATTCATCAACCATTAAATGATCTACAATGTGTTTTTTTGTTTGTTTGTTTGTTTGTTTCTAAAAACCACAAAGTGTGACCTATCTAGAGTTGCCTTCTTCATCTTAGACAGGACTAATTTCATAGATAACAGAATACATTCATAGCATCACTAGACTAGTTCCCAGCAGAGTAAATTTATCATAGTGGGTCACTAGGACATGTCACTGAATTTTAGCTTTTGATATTGAAGACTGTTTCATATGTTTTACTCTTTGCCCACCTCTAGGGACAGTGCCAGTTCTTCCTTTCTTCTACTTTTTTAAGGTTTACCATTAACCCTCCAGCTTGTGTCTGAGATGAGTAAATGAAACAGGTCTGCAAACAGCATGTCCATTTGTTTGGCTTAATCATAATAATGACATCCAAATTGGTCATTTTTTCCAGAATTGGGTACTTCTGAAATTTGCCTCACAATTATATGGGTGCTACTTATATCCTTGGTTACCTCTTTTTATGCACAGAGAAAATATCATTGAAATGTAATATTTGATGCTCATAAAGTTTCCTTTGGTAGAACTTTCTAATTAAATTCCCCCATAATGAGGAGAGGAGTTATAAAGTCCCACTGAAAAAATATGCAGATAAATTGAGAGGTGGGGTCACTTTCTTTGTTGTAAGCCTTGCTTTCTGGGAATGACCAGCTGAAGTGAAATCTCAGGCTCTTCACCTATTATCAAGGGAATCTTCATACTTTCATCTTCTCATTTATAAAATCAGAATTGTAACTACCTATCCAAGTTTCTTCAGTGGTTAAATGTTTTATTTAATGTAAAATGCTTTGAACACTGCTGGGCATCTGCTAAAAATTTAGTATATCTTAATTATGTTCCAGTCTCATAAGTTATGAGTCCATAAATACATAAATAAAAAATAAAATGGCAAGGTATTTCTTTTCTTTCTTTCTTTCTTTCTTTCTTTCTTTCTTTCTTTCTTTTCTTTTTTTTTTTTTTTTTTTTTTTTTTTTTTTTTTGCCTTTCAGAACTCATGAGAAAGTATAAGGAATTCCTTCAGTAGGTATACTGTCAGGATTCTTGCATTGGTGACTGGTTAAAAAAAGTGCCCTCTCCTCACCTTTAGATCCTCGATCAGAAACGATCTTTTTTCCTCTAGCTGGAAGAGCTCAGGAATGACACTACGCCATCCATATCCTCACATCCACCTTCCTGACACATTTAAGTGACATCTGTAGATCAGATTTGACAGACTTTGTGAAAGTTTAACACACATAGTCATGAGCTAGTGTTAAATACTAGCACATGTCATGTAGCATCTGAAGCATTACTCACAGAAGCTCTGAAATGGAGCATCAGTCCCTTCTCCTCTACCTGCCCTCCATGCCGTGTAGAAATGAAAAAGCTAATTCTAAGGGTTTTTTTTTTTAAAGTGATAAATGTTATACAAAATAAGTGGTATAACTGTATCCTCTTGCTCTGCCTCTAAAGCCTACACTTTCTCCATTACACCACAATCAGTGTTTCTGAAAGTAAAAAGGGCCACATTACTCTCCGTATTCTGGTATAATTAACATCATGCTTTAATCAGTGAGGTTGACTGTCTTGATTAACCTTTATGATAGATCATGTAAGTTTCATATTTCTAAATGAATATATAGAAGTGGCTGTAAATTAGTGGAAAAACACTGAGCCTGGTTTTGAAGACTCATGTTTAACTCCTGAATCTACCACTTAGTATGGGTATGATTTTGACTAAATCAGTTAGAAAACTAGTGGCTTGATTTGTCTTTTCATATGAAAGAAAGAAAAAAGAAAAGGGAAAGGAAAGAAAAGAAAATGGGAATGGAGTAAAGGGAAGGGAGGACAGAGGTGGAAGAAAATGAAGGGGAAAAAAAGGAAAAGGAGAGAGTAAGGAAATAGGAAGGGAAGCCCATAATCTTATGTTCTTGATATAACAATCTCATGGTGGTAAGAGTTTTTTTTGTTTGTTTGTTTTCCAATGGTTTGCATGTAGACTATAAAGAAGCAAAGAAACTTCAAGAGACTTTACCCAGATCATGGAATAGAAGGCTGCTTCAGGTCCTCTGAATATTTCCTCTCCTTCAAGTCCTAATTCAAGCACCTGATCCTGTCACGTTTTTAATACACACCCACCCATCATGACATTTATGCCCTCTTGAATCTGTATCATCCATTGATATATACTTGGATACTATTCACATGAATAATGTCAATGCAACCAAACAGATAAGTCCTATAATCTACTTTTATGTTTGGAACAACTAATATTTTGTAAAATACACATCTTGCCTTAGGTCACAAAATTGGCAAGCAGTGTATATGGGATTTAAACTCAAGGAGAATCTAAAAACCAGATTCTTAAGCATCTATGATATACTGATTATAATTAACATTGAGTGATATGGGTGGTGGTAGTGGTGTCACTTTTTTTCTTTTATTTCTCCCTCATGTTCTTTGATTTCCTGACTGAATTAAAAATTCAATGAACTAGACGCATCACAGTCATTATGACAGTTGCCTTAATATCTAATTACTACTAGCATTCATGGGCAATTTAATATAGATTTAATCAGAAGCTACAATTTCCTATACTACCTGAATACCCTAGAAACAAGAACTTTTGACTGTTTCCTGTTTCTAACTAGAAGCTTATCTTCCCATCATGTTGTATCACTTTGATTTCCACAAGTCACAAACAAAAAAAAAAAAAATTTTTTTTCTCCCTGTTATTCTCAGTTATGTACTTTGCCTGCTACCCTGCAGAGGGCCAGAAACACAATGTGATTGTGTATCTGATTGTGTATCAGAAAGTGGACCTGTTTGCCAAGGGTGGCACTCTTTCTGAACAAAACATCTTTGCAAGCCAGGTGCCTTGGATTGCTGAACAAGAACCCCTTTGACTCAATTGAAAACCACCTTGTGTCAGATGAAATTTGGGGGAGTTAACCATTTGTTTGCTGGTTTGCGTTTCCCACGAAAAACTCAAAAACAGAAATTTACCTTAGCCACGGAAAGTGATGTGCCAAGCATCATATTCGCATATTAAAACTGAAAACCGATTTGCATCTTATTTCAGTGTCTTGTGTCATACTCAGGCATCTGTCAATCCCACCAGATAGAAACAGCTTGTACAGTAGGAAAGTGTTTCTATGCATAGAAGACTGAAATTCTAGGTGTCTTCATTTTTTTTTCAGCCTGTCCACACTTTAGTTTTTCATTCTCTTTAGGCTTCATGCTGAAAATACTAAAGAGGTTGGAACTCCATATTTTAAATAGCAAGTTATTTTCTAAAAGACCTTTTTTTTCATTTTATTCTATTAGACTAGTAAAAAGTATAAAGAGGACTGGAGAGATGGCTTAGCGGTTAAGGCGCCTACCTGCTAAGCCTAAGAACTCAGTTCCAATCTCCAGGTCCCATGTTTAGCCAGATGCAAAGTGACGCAAGGGCTCAATGCCACACTTGCCCACAAGGGGGCGCACACATCTGGATTTCGTTCGCAGCAGCTGAGAGACTGCTAGCGCTCCCATTCTCTATCTGTCTCCCTCTCCCTCTGTCTGTCTCTCTCTGTCTCTCTCCAAAAAATAAAAATAAAAAAGTATAAAAAAAACTATATTGCTCATACTCCCATCATCCTAACGTAAGCCTAATGAACATTTTGCTAAATTTCTTTCTAAAATCTTTTTTTAATATTCACATAATTAACCTGGCACATATATTATACATTCAGAATTTCCAGACATATTGTTTTAATATATTCAACATAGTAGCAAGAATCATGGGACAATCTAAACATTTAAAACATGTGACCAGGCAAACCCCATTCTGAACAGAAATTAAATTAGAATCCACATCATGGCAAAAAGCCCAGTAAAGGGAAACACTATTGTATCTTTTCAGTGGCTCTTTATTAAAAGTGTAGTTTCTTAGTTGAATACATCAATACATACCTGTTATTGCCATACTTAAGAGGTGGAAGCAGAGGGTCAGGAATTCAAGGCTAGCTAGAGCTATATGAGATCCTGTCTCAGAAATCCAAAAAGTAAGTAAATGATTTATAGTTGTTCAAGGGTAATTTTTTTTTAACAGAGCAACACATAGAAAGCCGTGGAGTGTGGTAAAACCTTTTCTACCCAACACAGAAACAACTCGTTATTTTTCCAGACAACCAAAATAAAGATGAAACTCATTCTCTTGGTAATTCACTGCCAGGTACTTGTGGGGCATGCCAAAAACAATTGAAAACATAACCATGGACAACAGGCCATTCCATCTATCAAACTTCTGTCATCAACCTTCAGGTGGTGGTGGGGGTTGTAAAACCAAGTCAAAGAACCAGTGTCTTATAACCTTCTTACCTTTGTGAATGGATAAAGCCCAATTAATGAGATGGCTTGTGGATGTCAGCCAAAATAATAAAGAGCTGCTTTTAGCCTCCAATAGACAATTTGCTCTGTCTTTTCAGAAGTGTCCCTGGAGTTACAGAGTGAAGAACAGCAGTGAAGTGGGACCCTGGAATTAGACTGAAAGAGAACTGTGACTTCTCTGGTCCTAATGTTGATATTTAGGGCTCCTGTTCCTTACCTTCCCTTGTGCCCTGTAGGCCTGGAATATATCTGTGCAAGAAAGAGTGAGGGAATGCTGCTCAGTTTGCAACTACCAAACCATGAGCCATATGTCGCTATTTTATGTCTTAGTGCCAAAAGTTAGGATGGAGAAAGGTAGACAGTGTGGAGGGGTAGCAAAGCCTGCATATACCAAGTGTCATATGGTCCAAGCTATAGAGTTAAAAGTACTGGGAATGATAACTTCACTTGCTAAGACAATTCATGTGAAACTCACATATACCATACTTATGTACTTTACCAACAGGTAGGAAAGTGGGGCATTACCGGAAAGACCAGTAATCAAGCATTCCACTTATTTTTTATTTTTTATTTAGGCCTACAGACTGGCCTTTTTTATGAGAGAGAGGGAGAGAATTGGCACACCAGGGCCTTTAGCTGCTGCAATCAAACTCCAGACGCATGTGTCACCTTGTACCTCTGGCTTACGTGGGACCTGGAGAGTCAAACATGGGTCCTTAGGCTTTGTAAGCAAGCACCTTAACTGCTGAGCCATCTCTCCAGTCCACTTTTATTATTATTATTATTATTATTATTATTATTATTATTATTATTTTGGAGAGAGACACAGAGACAGAGAGAGAGAGAGAGGGAGGAAGACAGAGTTGGGCGCGCCAGCAGTGTCTCAGCTGCTGTGAACGAAATCCAGATGTGTGTGCCCCCTTGTGGTCAAGTGTGGCATTGCGCCCTTGCGTCACTGCATCTGGCTAAACGTGGGACCTGGAGATTGGAACTGCTGGACATTGGAACCAGTGTTCTTAGGCTTAGGAGGCAGGCGCCTTAACCCCTAAGCCATCTTTCCAGTCCCAGTCCACTTTTTTAATTCAAGAATTTCATTGTTAGTTCTAACTGTCTTTCCTTGTAATTATAATAGCCTTTTATATGATGCTTAATATTGTATAGTGCTTTTTGTATGAAATAGATATTACTACAGACCAGGGTATATGTGAGAAAATCAATGATAGAAAACAACATCCTACAAGAACTCAAATGACGTCCTAGACATGAAGACAACAAGTCAGCATACTCCAAGCCCAGGCATTCTTGAGGCTACCTTGGACTGTGAAGAAGAAAAGAGGTAGCTAAGGAGAGAGTCCATTCTTCCCCAGCTTAGGCTAGACTAAAGCAACATAAAACCCCAATGCACAAGCACCACAGGCCTGTCTGTGCATGTGCAGCCCCATGTCCTGACTGCAGTAACTTGTGAGCAAGTGTACCTTACTGAAGTTCATGTTCATCAGCCCTTACCTATGACTCCAACATTGACTTAAGAAGGGTGCCATAGAACCACCAGTACATGGCACGATGAAAGGGAGATGGCAAAATAGAGGATGTGAGAAAATCAAGCTTTTGAAACATGAAGACTGATAGAAGGGGCATGACAGCTAGAATAGAACTCCTAATGTCAAAAACTTTGAGACTTCCTTGTTGTGTCCTGATCATTATTCTAGAACTTATGAATGGAAGAGCAAATATTGTTGCTCCTGATCCCAATGAGGATTGTGCATTTGTGGCTTCTAGTTGTTCATCAACAGGTAGTTATCCCCTTCTCACCCCCTGACTTCTCAGCCCAGTACTGTCCATTGCTTTTAACCTGAAACAAAACAGGTATTTAGCAAAGATTCTGCCCTTGGCCAGAAAGTCTGCTTCATTCATCCCATTACACAGTGAGACAATATGAACAGAATGGGATCTCAGTGAGAGTCAGAAAGTAGAGGCCGCCATAGGAAATTGCAAACTGCAAACTTGACATAGCTAAATGGGAAGGGGGATGTATCAATATATATATATATATTTTTTTTTTTTTCTGGCAGGCTTTCAGCTCTAAAATGGGGCTAACTATACCTTTTGAAAAGAAGATAATTTCAATGCTTCTTTTTTTTTAAGAACACATAATTGAAGTCATTTTCCCTTTGAGAAGGAACTTCTTGTACATCATTACAAATGGACAAGTAAAATGAATATCTCTGGTACACAGCACGATAGAGTATTCATTATCATGTAATCTTTCAGCATATTTTGGCTGCCTTTTTCCAGTGTTTTATTTGCCTGGATAGAGATTTTTGGGTAAGATTCGGATTTTCACTAAGGTCAAGTTATCTCGTATTATGCAGGTAGGAAATCAACAGCAGTAAGGACCAAATGGGAAAATGACTCAAAGCAAGTCTCTGACAGAGTAAGTTCAGAAGCTCACATAAATGACAGGAATGCAGTATCCATTTTGTAAGATGGAGCCATAGCCCATTGAAAGCATTACATTGTAGGGACAAGATCCATTCACAATGGTTGGGTATTGATTTGAGTCTTCATCATTTGTGTCTTATTTCGAGTTGTTTTGTACATTTCCCTTTTTTTCTTCAGAACAGATGAAGGAGAGGGTGTGCTTGCTCATACCTGTCATCTCATCACTTGTGGGGCCTAGGTAGGATGATTGTGCTTTCAAGAATAGTCTGGATGGCATAGAAAGTTCCAAGCCAGTATGGAATACATAGCAAGACCCTGTTTGGAAGAAAAATGGTGGAAACATTCCTTCTCTAGACAATATACGGACATGGGCAGATACAGTGGTTAACCTTAATTGGTTCTTGATTTCATAACCCGAGTAGTGAAAGTTCAGTATGTTGCAGGAGCCCTGTGAACTACCCACTGCTTACTCAGATGTAGAATGCTGAATGAGGTTCTGGGTGTTTCAGAGGGTGCTGACAAATCCTTTTCCCCTCTTGTAAATGGAAATCTCTGTAATAATGAGGTTTCCACTTACTCGTGCATATCTGTTTGTTTAGGTTATAAAGTATCTGTAAATATAGATATCTGTGATTTCACCCTAACGACTGGTAATGACTTGTACCCTGCAGGTTATGGGCACAAAAATATGGTAGAATAGATTGAACAGAGTCAAAGAAATTTTTGAGACTATCATTTTACACATGAAGAAACCAAGTCCCAGGAAATTAATGATTTGATCAAAGTCCCTAGGCAAGTTAAAGGTGGAAGAAAAGGAAGGAAACCTGAACAAGCAGGATTTGTCCACCAATGCAGATCCTATGTAAGAATGTATAAAACATTTTCAGCATAATGAAATTTTGTATGAATATGATAGGTGTTTGCTATTCATGTCATTGTTAACCTGGTGGGATTTCCTTTTTTCTGGCAGGAATTATAAAATCCATTTGCATATTGTTTGCAGAAACAGGTCCTCATAATTGCACAGGACCACCCATGATACTAGACCAATATATGACTGCAAAGTTAACATTTCTATTACATCATCATCAGAATGGCATTATCAGAGCTCTAGCAAGAAACCAAACTGCACAGAGAAGAAACAGTTGTAGTTAGTGGGGTACCCTTCATCTGAGAGGAGAAAAAAAAGAAACAATTAAAAATGTTTAAATAGAATTAAAACTAACCACTGTCCCATAACTTTCACCTACTAGCCTGATCCTATCTATTCATATTTCTTTCCTCTCCCTGTCCTTTAATGGTATATATAAAACAAGTTAACCTGCAAAATAGATGGCTGCCATCCGTGTGGTAACTCAAGGCTCAGACTTCCTTCCTTGGACCTCACATGGCCTCATTTGAGACAAGGAATCAGAAGTGTAGACTAACTTCATGCCCAGGGGGGAAGAAACTAATATTGGTCAGTAGTTAGCCACACTAAGTAAATATCAGAGACCTTTGAAGCACATTAGTCATTAAATTGCTCAGAAATGCCATGCTGATGATGTCTAGTCGTATTTCTCAATGGCTGTGGTGTTTGTAGATGTTTGCCACTATGCTCATTTCACAAGTATAAATCTAATACAGGCAACTAAACCATGAAAATCTCCTAATGATTTTCAGTTACCTAAGACGAAGTCTTGGCATTGGCCAAAGCAACTTCTTTCACTTCATCCTAGCCCTGTTTATCCTCTTGTCCTAAAACTTTTGCTGATGCATTCATTTATTTTAAGCACATTGTTCTTGGAATTCCTCCTTCCCTTCCTTTCTCCCCCTTTTGCTTTCTCCTTCTTTCCCTCCTTCCCTTCTTGGCTTTCACCCTCTCTTCCTTTCTTGCTTTTCTACACTTCTCTTATGAAGTCCAGTATGTACTTTAACAACAAACTAAGAAGTCATTTCTTTCTAGCAGCCTTCTCCCATCTCAGAATCGAAACAGAAAAAAAAACGTGTTTAAATTTGTCAAGCAAATAGGGATGAATATTTGGAGAATAAAAGGAATGATATTTTTTAATTTATTTTTATTAGTTATATATATATATAGTATATATGTAGCCATGATTTTACCATCATTAGCCTTCTCCTTGTCCTCCCCCATGGGTAATGTGGGTCTTGCCATATGTAGCCATCAGTTATGCCAGAGAGGCAATGACTCTGTGTATAATGACCCAGCTCATGGCTCTAACAATCTTTCCGCCCCCTCTTCTGCAAAGTTCCCTGAGCCATGTTGGGTTCATTTTTAGGTCCATTTCAGGGACAAGGTTTTGTGAGTCTCTGTGTCTCTGATATCTGATTTGGTAGGGGTTGAATGATACTTTTTGTTAAACATCTATGAAATACTGAAAAAGTATGTCCTTTGAAATTTGACATTTTGATAAGTGCTAAGGATAGAATCTGTGTTTCTGGGTTGGTTTTGTAGGTGGGTTAGCTTTCTTTTTTGTTGTTGTTTTGTTTTTTGAGGTAGGGCCTCATTCTAGCCCAGGCTGACCTGGAATTCACTATGTAGTCTCAGGCTGGCCTACAACTCACAGTGACCCTCCTACCTCTGCCTCCCAAGTGCTGGGATTAAAAGCAAGCATCTCCATGCCCAGCTGAGTTACCTTTCTTACTGCCCTTGTTTATTGGCAGCACATCAGAAACATTAGAATTGGACAATAATAAATTACGTCTCGTCCTTGTGAGCCCATTTCCTCTGGGTCTACCTGAGATCTGAAAGCAGGGCTTGTCATGTGCTCTTTAATAGCTGTTGAGTTAATTCAAACAAATAGCAACATTTTTATTTGAAGTAATATTGGATGCTTTGCTAGCATTACTCTGTGGGAGAAAATATTTGGTTGGAAAAATACATGAATGGAATTTGGAATCATATAACTCCTAAGCTAGGTTCAAGATTGCCCTTGATTGCAAACTTTAGGGAAGAATTCAGGTGTCTTTCCCACCTTTACTCTCTCTTGCTACCAGAAGTAAGATGATGCAGGTAAGAGACTGAGAAACCTCATTCATCATATAGTCAGAAATAGTTCAGTTTTATGTAGTATGTGATTCACATTATCTCACGTTATTTCTCACACAGACCAAGATGTTTTGGTAAGCCCATTAGACAGGAGGGAACCAGAGATTATGCAAGGTTCACAACCTTTTCTAGGACTCAAAAGTCATGTCACAGTTGTATCTCTTCCTCCAACTCTAATGATCTTGCCACATATTATTTGAGTTGAGTGTTTTCAGCCAGAAATCCCCATCTCATCCCACTCTTCCCCTCATGCTGTTATCCAGAGAGAAGTTTCCAAACTAAATTAGAGCATTCCCTCTCTAAAAATCCTTATTATACTTCTCTGTTGCCAGGATGTTCCTAAAAACATGCAGATATATTCCCTGTAGTCTATGTACTTGACATTTTAAGTGAATGTTGTATGCATTTTAATAGATGCCATTTTTTTTTTTCTAAAGGGGAGTTTAGTTCATCAGTTTCTGAGTTGGCGATGGCCTCACCAATGGGTTTCTGATTCATAGAGAAGCCAAACACAGCTTAGTATCACAAGGAAACAATTAAATTCTCTTTCTCACTTTGGACTTAAATGGTGAGCCATTTATAGTTTGTCCCACTTACACCAAATTGCTTCTCAACTTTGACATTTTACTTTTGGGATCAACTACTCAGCATGGATTAGAAACCTGTTTCAGGATTTCAGTAATATCCAATATATTATTATCACTTTAAGTAATCTTGGTTTTAAAAATCTTGTCTCACAGACTGCAAAAGTAGAATTCTATAAAATGTAAAATAAAGAAACAAACTTAAGGTGTAGAAATCCCCTAGGATTCCACCCACCAGGAAAAAAAAAAAAAAAAAAAACCCTCTACATTTATGCTTTGGTATATGTCCTTTTTAAACTTATTTTTCCAGTTTCTGTCAACATCTATAAATAAACTACTCCCTTTTCAAAAATGGGGTTATCATTTAGATAATCTTATTGTGCAACTGCATTTGTTGATGTTTGCATACTTATGCATAATGATTTATAATGTATTTATAGGGTCCGTTTGGTTAGTTATCATTTTTTTTTATTCATCCTTCTCTCATATATAGCTCCAATCATTATTCTTGGTCACATAATTCCATGTAATTACCTGAGCATTTTTGAAACTTCTTTCTAAAAGTAGATAGTATATATATATATATATATATATATATATATATATATATAATTTTTAATACTGAATAATCATTCTTCCTATTCTTGTTTCTATGCACATATCCACTAATGTATAATACATCTTATAGCCACCTGTACATGTTTCTCATTCCCACTAGAGTCCTGTCTTCTTGAATGCAAACATTATGCCTCATACACCTGTGATCCCTCTCAGGTGCTTCCAGTGTATCCACAATAAACAAGGTAAACTAATAAATCCACTAATCACCCACATACTCACCCAACCCTATAGGACAAAGTAATTTTGCATTTCCAAAGATGTCTTCCTTTTAATGCCTAATGTTTACTGGGTCCACGAGTGCGGCTAGCAGGGGCTCTGCCCCAGCTTTACCATAACTAGCCTTGTTCTTTGGCTCTCAGTTTCTTTGTCTCACAATGAGGAGGATGATGTAATGATCCTTCAGATTATACAGCTGTGTTTTCTGTCTGCCACCTGACAAGCAATCTTTCACTCAGTTTTTTCCCCCAAATGTTAAATCTAAATGTTCTAATGGGGCTGTAAAATCTTATAGGAAGAGTAGTGACTAACACAAGTTTCTTGGCTTTTTCACCTGCTGTGCTGCTTCATCCCAGGCAGCTTCCATCCCACGTGTCAAAGATCCTTCCACAATGACTATGAAATTTCTATAGCTGGCTTATATTTTAGGTGCTATAGACCTTCCTCTTGGCTATAAAATCTTTATTACTCATGTTGTTAATAAACATACAAATGATAAGTGGTGACTGATTAGCAATTGTTCAACAGAATAGATTCCTCCTGGTGGAAAACATGGGTTTCTAAAGTATGATGGATGGCTCATAGATAAGGCAAGAATAAAGAGGAATGTCCAAGTTCAGGCAGTGAATAAATAATAAATCTTTAGTGCACAGGTCTCCAATTGTACAGGTTCAATGTTTTTTCCTCTGTAGTGCCAACACTCCTTGGTCAGGATGATTGCTTCATTGATATTCAAACTGCAGTTAAAGGCTGTGCACTTTCTCCTTTTCAGGGTGGACACACTGGGCCTATGGGGCCTCCATCCATTCCCCCATCATTCCGCCCAGAAGATGAGCTTGAGCACCTGACCAAAAAGATGCTATATGACATGGAAAACCCACCTTCTGATGAGTACTTTGGTGAGTGAATTTCTAAAGTGAATGCTCTGCTCTCATGTCCCTGCTGAGCAGTGAGGACTATTTATTATCACCTCCCCTGGAAGAAAAAAGAAGTTTGAGTCCTGATTTTTGAGAAGGGCTCTGCTTACAGCCAGCATGAGTGTTGCTGAGGAGGCTGTATAAATATCTACTAAGCTTATCCTGAAAGCTTAGTGGTTCTGACAGTTACTTGAGGTTTAAAAGTCCAGACTTAGCTTTTGTTAACTTATTAGCTTCCATGAGGCAAAAATTGAGTGTCTTGTGTTCATTCATGTTTCCCACTGATCTAAATGTTTATGTATAAAACATGAAATCTGGTAGGGTTTAAATGTGAGCTCTCAATTTTTGATTAAGTTTGGAAACAATTGATCTCTAGTTTGTGTTTATTTCTTCAAAACTATGGATATCTGTTAGCACTAGTCTTTCTAATCATTACTATAAACATATGAGATATGCATCTGTGAGTTGCTGAGGACACATAATTCCTTAGAGATGGTAGTGGGTCAAATCATAAAGATTAATATACAAGTGGTTGTTAGTGAGAGCAGAAAGAGGTAAGAGTAAAATGAAGGTCAAGGCCACATGTTAACAATGTTTAATCCCAGTCAGGAATGACAATAATGCTTGATAAAGAAATTGGTGGCATTTGAACCTGGACACTTTAAACCATTTTGTGTGTGTGTGTGTGTGTGTGTGTGTGTGTTAACAGTTTTCCATGCAAACTCTTAGTGACCAGTATTTTTATACCATGTAATTAAAATTAATGTCTGAGGAAATAAAGTCAAAATTATAAAATATTAAACAATACAAAATGGGAAACCAAATGTTATTATAATACATAAGAGATAATAAATTACCCTTTTAAATTGTTGTGAAATAGTTGCAAACACTCATTTTGACATTTGTGTGTGCCTCATCACAGAGGGATAACATTTCTCTGTTAGGTGCTGTATTAATTATCTTGTCCTTGCTGGGACAAGGTTACACTCTATACTTGATTTACATTTAAGGTCCTAGGAAAGGCATAGCTGCAGGAAGATGAAGCAGAGCTGGTCACATTGTGACCACAATCAGGAAGTAGGGATAATAAATATTGTTGCTCCACCAGGTTTCTCTTTATGTGTTCTAGGACCCAAGCCCATAGAAGGGTTCCACCAACAGTTGAGGTGATTCTTCCCACCTCAGTTAACATAATGTAAAGATAGTCCTTCACAAACATACAGAGGCTAAGCTTCATCATCCCTCACAGGTGATTCTACTTCCTACCAATATGACAATGAATGTCCACCATCACCAGGTCTGTGTGATTCTGCTTTCTGCATTGATTCTTGAAAGACACCTAGGATACATAATGAGTTGAGGCTCTAAAGTGGAAGACTGCACAAGGGTTTTGCTTCCTCAGATACCCATGCCTTCCTTTCTTCCCTTTTGCTTCCTACTTGGGGTAGACAATGAAAGGAAAGCTACAAAGTGGGTGGAGTGGTAGTCACTGGGAAATGAACAGTCTGGCCTTTATTGTATGCAGGTGGCAGTGGAGTTTGGCTAAAGGAGCATGGTTGTGAATAGGAAGTTTGATTCCATTGCTTCTGTGCCCCTGCTGGCTGCATAATGCTTCATGTTCCTCAACTGCCTCAGCTGTTTCCCACCTTGGCAAAGCAAAGACATGAAAGGAATGCTCTCTAATAGTTCTTTCAATGCTAGTAAATTCACTGTGGAAACATTAATCCAAATACCCAAAGCAATAAAGCCATACAGAAGTTTATGAGAACTGGAACAAAATAACAACCAAGATCTTTGATTATATTCAAATATAGTAAAAGTATATCATGCTGTATTCATTATAGTGGGTTGTGGTTTCAGTTCAAGTGTAAGTTAAACTTTTCAAAACCATGTTAACAATTAAAAATAAGGTCTCTGTTTTAGAAAATATAAATCAGTAAAAGCTAAATTCTAATTATATGTTTCAAATATCACTGCTACAAAATATATGTAGTCATAAAGAAAACAGAACTACAGTGGTAATTCTGTTCATGGGTATAAAGACTTTGTACAACAAATAAAACTATTGTCTTTATACTTAAGAAATATTCTAACTTTACTACATACCAACTTAGAAAACTTGAACAATTTACTTTCTCTCTAAACTTTCATTTTTATTTTATATATAATATGGAAATAATAGATAACTATCTGGTACTGTTACAGTGAGTAATGAATGAAATATTTATAGAAAGCACTTAGCCAGTTCTTGGCATGCAGAAAGTGCTTAGTAATCTGAGTTTTCCAATGGTCCTATGGTTTGTAGTTTATTTAAGAAAATAAGACACCCCATCAAAAACCCATCATTAATGCTTGATTCAAGTTTACATTCCTAACAATAGAACATCTGTCACCCATTGGTAAGTAATTATTACCAAATGGAGGTTACTAACCATGAGAGAGAATTGGGGAAATGACTGATTTTTATTGGGTGTTTATGATATACCAGCACTATATATGTACCTTGGAAATTGACTCATTTCGTCCTTATAGAAAAACACAGAAATGGGAAATAGGTGCTGTTTTCATTTGAAGATTAGGAAATTAAGACTAACAAGTGTAAAATATTTTACCCAATGCCAATAAATAATAATAAGTTGCAGAACTACTTTAAAACCTTTGTACCCAACCTGTTCCTTAAATCAGTATGTGAGAAATAGCTCAGCTGTATACTTCAGAAATGATGGATTGGGGAAATTGCCTTTGGACAGGTAGGTAATGAAAGATGAGTATACTGTCTTAAGTAGATAAAATAAGCACTATATAAGTTGATCCAGATCATTGAAAGAAAATGTACTTTATGTGCAACACTTCAAAGTGTGGGTTCTTTGACAGGCTAATCTTCTGGAACTGTTGGATACAAATGTGGCTTTTACCTTTGGAAGTGCCTAAATCCTAATAGGAATATGTGCAATATTATAGTGTTTTTTGTTTTTTTTTAATAATGTGATTTAATTTAAATGCTCCCAACATTCTTAGAAATTTCAGAAAAAGAAGAGGGTCATATCCAGAAGTAGGTCCTGGGTGTGAATGCTATCCCTATCTATTTAGCAATGTAGACAGGAGGCAACAGAGATGTGTTAATAAAACTATTACTGATCCTCTCTCTAATGCTTCCCATCATCTTCTCTGAGACTGTCATTGTGTTAGATTAGGGACACCCAAATGGAGTGATGTCGTGCCATTATGAGCCCCTGCATAATGACTTCACTGCAGATTTCAGCCCTGTGGGGAGATTGACTTAGAAGGTACAAGAGTATAGAAGACAAGGCCTGTAAGCCTGCCTAAAGATAGAAAGAGGGTGACGTAGCCCTGTCTGTACCAAGAAGAGTCGGCAGAGATGAATAAAGTTTTCACTTGTTCTCTATTAGAATATTACCTTAAAAGCAGGAAGATGACCCCATAGATAAAATATTTTCTTTGCAAGGATGAAAACCCAATATCAGTTCCACAGGACTAGCATAAAGGCCAGGGAATATGACAGCTCACCTGTAATTGCAGCATTCAGGAGGCAGAGACAAGGGATTCCCAGGGGCAGTCTAGCTAGATTAGCTAAATTGATGAGCCCTGGGTTTAAGTGAGATTCCCTGCTTAGAAACGTAAGGTGGAGACCGCTCTGACCATGAGTATGTATTTTGTATTCTGGACTTCAATAATAATTGTTATATATTATCTTTAGCCATCTGAATTAATTGATGGTATATAAACATGTTTGGGGGGGGCTTAACTTTAATTATGTAATTAATTAACTTTGTTAGCTACCTTTATACTGTCTGTTGACTTTGGAAGAAGGCAAGTCCTGGAGAGTCTTAATTCATTTCTCATCATATTAGTCAACTGTGTGTCTTCTGATATTTTATAAAGTGATTTCTTCAGATAATGTGCTTGTTTTAGCATTTTTCTGTTGTCCCCTATCCAACTTCATTATAAATTATGATGATTATGATATTAAGTACATGCCATGGAGGGTGAACCGTTATGTACTATTTAGAAAAGTCCATAGTTTCAAGGGGAAGAGAAAGTATATACTGTGAGTGAATCCCATCTCCTTGTACTTGATAATCTGAGCATGGCTATGTCTTCCCATGGGCAACAGTGTTGTTCAGCAGGCCTGTAACACTGCCCAATAGGGGGAAGGATGAAAACAGAAGAAAAGTGGAAGTAGACAATTCAGCTAACAAGACAATGAGACTTTAGTTCAACTCAGTTGCAGCAAACTCCAAATCCTGATCAAGTTCTTTTTCTTTGGAACAGTCTGTTCTCCTGAAAACCTAGAAAAGTATGCTTATATCTAAAGAGACTGTCCATTCCAGTGATAGATGTTTAGAATGAATATGGGATGCTAAACTAGAAACAATTATGATTTATGGTAAATTTAGAATTTACAAGAGGGAATTTTTTTAAATGAGCTAAAATGAATAGAGGAAAACAGTATCATTGCCAGAAAATTGGGGAACAGCATGTCAACTTACCAGCGCTAAGCTTACTCCTTATAGATAGTTTTAGGGGGAAAATATAAAGAAATGTTGACTTTGTATATAGATAACCATGGGACATTGCTTCAAAATTCCCCAAGAGTTTTCTGTGTTTGTAGACAGCAGAACCTCTAAGATTTCTGCTTTCATCTCAGAGGCCAATATATGTATGTATGTGTATAGATATATATATATGAAACATTTCATGAGTGTATGCCTAGGGCCATGGCATGATTCTAAATAGTATTTGGGCTAAGCTGATTCTAGGGTGGCAAACTCTACTGGAACACAGTGTCTCTGGAAGTGGATGTTGTAGTCTATCTCAGTGAATTGAAAATATCTGACAGCATGTTTTAAGCATGAAACTGTAATTACCTTGACATTGTTTATATGGTATTGTCTTAATCTTTTTTTGAAAATCTGAAGTATGTGAGTTTTAAAACTCTTTCTTGAGGTATCTGAAGAATCACTATGCCTTCAACATGTAGCACTAGGTAAATTCTCTTCACAGACTTGGCATTTATCTAAGAGAGTGTTTGTTTAGCTCTGAGCATTATGAGTGAATGATATTAACAATTCTCTCATGAAGATGGGATTTTTAAAAATTCACACACACACACACACACACACACACACACACACACACACTATAACAAACGATACTCTTTTATCCCCTCTCCCTGGTCCTGTTTCCCTGGGGCCCTCCTGAGTTGGGTTATGAATTCACTATGGGGTCATGAAGGCCTCAGTCAGTCCCCATGAGATACTGGGGGGATGATGTCTCAGGGTGTTCCTACCCACTCTGTGGCTCTTACAATCTTTTTGCACCCTCTGTCATAATGTTCCCTTAGCCAAGATAGGTTTTTTGGCAGTCTGATTTGCATTGAGTTCTCTGTAGCCTCTGAATTTCTGCTTTGATAGGTTTTGATTGATCAGCATGTCTAACCACCATCACCCTGGAACTGGTTTTCAGGCTAGCAGTAAGAGCAGTATTTGTGGCACTGCTTTCTCTGCAAACTCTCTCCCAGGCCCTAGGAGATGTAGCATGTGCCTGTTACCCCAGCTTCTCAGAAGGCTGAGACAGGAGTATGCTTGAATCCAGAAGTTTTGGGCATGCTGAGCAAGTGTCTGCACTAAGTTCAGCATCAAGATGGTGACCTCGCTGAGTGGGGTGCCTAAGGAGAGGTGAACTGGTCCAGGTTGGGAGACAGGATTTTGATTAGAACTGGGCTTCTTCCAAAGGATGGTTGGACAGAGGTAGAAGATGAGGCAGCATGAACAGGAGACACTAGTAAAGCCTAAAGGAAAAAAGAAGAGTGAAGAGATGTATGCAGTTATTCCTTTAATGCTAAAACACTCTGTCCAAACCATGCTAATCATCTTCTCAACTGAGATGAAACTGGACATCCAGGGATGTTTATGAATAGAAGCAGAGATCTGGAATAATTATGACCCAGTCCAGTTCCATCATATAATAGTTAGACTAATTGGTGAGTGAGCATGTCTGCAACCTTTGGCTAAGATGCTTAAGAGAATGGGTACATTTGAAGCTATGTTAGGAAAGAAAAGCTCTGCTCCTGCCTGACTGCTCCTGGATGACTACCATATACAAAAGGAATTTGACTAACACATGTGATTGCAAAGTTAGCAACAAAGACAGGCATAGGATAGGGGAGCTGGCATATTCTCGTTCACTATGGCAAACTAGAGGTTAATAGAAAACTAGTCCTTGGAAAAGCCTAGAAATTCTCAATAAATGTAGCTGCTGATCATTATGTAAGCAATTGATGGGTGATTAGATTTCTCATTTACTGCACAATCCTGATATTCTATGACACTGCATCTAAAATTACCTTTAGGAAATTCAATTTGGAAACAAGCCTTTTACATTCAGTTTTCAGTTCTAACTCCATGTTGTCATTATTAAAAGATTGAAACTAGCATTTTCATAATACTCTTAAAGCACTTTTATGCTTGCTGGATCATTTGGCAAGTTGTTTTTTTCCTTTTGATATATAGAGCTGGTAATTTGGATTCACAATTAAAGGATTTTCTCACAAAGCTTGCTTGGGTTCATTCCCCCAGCCATCCATGTAAAGCTGGGCAGCCAGTCATTTGTAGAGGCAAGACACCCAGGTACATCCATTTGATATATGAAGAAACAGATTGGAAAATTCTTAAGACCTCCCCTAACCTCTCTAGGACCCTCCACTGCCTTTATAGGTTCAGACCTCCCGACTCCAACTTCCATTAGTTCCCACTATGTCATGTTCTCATAACACCATGCTGTTTTGTTGGTCATTGATCATAAGGTAAACCACATAGCATACTTTGTTTTAGCTTTTAAGTGTGCATAAAGTACAGTGAGATGCCTTTGGATAGGGCTTACAGAGTCTTCACTAAGAAATGATGAGTAATTGGCACTTTATTATTTTTTATTAAAAATGTGTGACAGGAAAATTTTTCCCATTGTGCTCCTGTCAATTACAAACCTGGAAATGACTCCAGATGGTCAGCTGCCTTTAGTACAAATGGAATCTGAAGCCTTGGGGATCTTGTATTCACAGATAAATTACCTAATTAATTAAAACCATCAAAACCACAATGGGAGAAAAATTAGAAAATGAACAGTTTAAAGAAAGGGTGGTATTGATTGGGGAAAAATGGGTTTTTGGTTTTGTTTCTAGCTTTTTAAGGTTGTTAGTCATAGGAAAGGTGCATTTTCTAGTTGGTGAAACACAGTAGATATACTTCTTTTGTGGTGGTGACTCGTGGTCAGATAGTGAATGTTTATAGTGCTAAACAAACAATGATCATAAGCATTTTGCATGCTCCATCTGAACACATGTTAATTTTCAATTAATTCAGATAATATGTTTTTAAACATTGATTGGAATTCTCGATTTATAGTCAAACAATGTGGTCTTAGAAATTATATAATACTTTTTCATCTTCTGGAAAGTTAAAGCCCAAATGTTTCATTCAATGTCATACAATAGGAAGTACTTAAAAACTACAGGTAAAATTTCCTTTTGAATAAAGAATAAAAATAGTGTCTGATGATCAAAAGGGGAAAGTACTATATACAAAAATGAGGAAGCATGTGGACCTGCCATCTTTGAGAACTCAGATCTGGAGACATCTTTGTCAAACTTGGTTGACAGCATATTGCTTTTAGTCACAATACAGTGGTATTTTGTCAGGACTGATGACATGCATATGTGTCTGTGTGCACGCGTGTTTGCGTGTGCATATATGTATATATGGCCTAGTTTTCAAGTACAAAATTTCTAATGTCATTTTTGTATCACCTTCAATGCATTTGCATCCTTACACCATCTGTCATCTATCTCCTTGTCTAGCAAGGACAGCAGTTTTGTTTAGTTTACTATGGTGTCTTCATGTCTGTTCCTGGAACAGTATCTGGCACATAGGACTTGTTTGATGTGCTTAATGGGTTAACAGCTAATAAGTGAGTGTAAGGAACAGTGGCAATAAACACATGGTACACGTATTGACTAAAAAGACAGAATATTTCGATCACTTATTTATTTACTTATTATCACCAATAGGAGTTATTTAAAAAAAAAAAAAAGGAGAAGGATCTAAGTGCATCCAGGAAAAATTCCCCCCTCCCTTATGTCTAGAGAAGTTGAAAATGAATTTTCTAGGATCAAAACCCAGTTAGTAACAGAGCCATGAATTATAACTTAAACTTTCTCATTTCTTTTTTTTTTAATCACTCACGGACACTAGGGCATATATAAGTTGAGTAAATTGTGGTTGCTGAACACATTCAGTGAACTTAACTTAAAATTGGATTGACACTTTTAGACTTGATCTGTTTTCATGTGTTTTCTGTGAAATTCAAGGGTTGAATTGGTAGGATGGAAAGGGTACATGGTACAGATTTTATTTGTTAAAATACTATATCATACGTTCCTCTAGTGTGTATGTCTTCTGTAACTTGTGATTCCCAGTTGAGTCTCTTGTATCCTCAATTACACCCTGTTCCAAAAGAATTGGGTCAGAAGACAGGACATAGGCTTGAAAGAAATATCTTTTCCCCATGCTTATGTAAGTTGTCTATAGCAACTATCACAGAAAGATTATCCCTTTAAAGAAGGCCCCTTTCAGGTGATGAATCACCTCCAACAATTTCTGTTTTACATGACCTTGATCCAAATAACAGACACCTAATCATCCAGTTATATTTACCATCATCTGTTGTAGCAAAAGAATGACAGAAGTAGAACAGAGGCTCTTAGGTCATAGTTTAACATGCTTTGACCATTAATCATAAAAGCAAACATGGCATTCTGTGAGACCAAGTGCTGGAGGGGCATTCATTGTTTATGGTACAATAAGTTTTGGTTTCCAGGGTTGTTTGCTGACATGTGCATGGAGCTAACTGAACCTGCAAGTCATAATTTCGCATTTTTCTTATTCTTTTTCTCAACAGATGAACATGCCACAATGAGAACCTGGCTCTCTTTCCCTCTAAGCTACCCTTCTTGTCACATTCCTGAACTTTCCCCTCCACTTTCTCTAAAACACAAACATGATTATCTCCTTCAGGTGCCATCAGGATTGTCACAAGGCATAATTGACTGTAAGCAAAGCCATTGTTTGAACATCTGCAGAGGCATCTGTTGTGCTTTTAATTGAGTGGAATTCATTCATCTACAAATATTGAGTGACTACTATCCACTAATCATCCTATTGTGTATCATGAGAGATAATGGAAATGGGAGACTGTAGTGGCCCAGGAAGAGAGACATTTGTTATATCCTCTTGTGCCAAGGACTTTGAGGCAGAAGAAAGTTCACAATGACTAAGGAAAATCCACTTTTTGCTACCCAATTCAGAGGATTTTGTCACAACTCTGAATAACCTATGCTTCATAAAATGCAAAAAGAGTCCATGTGAGGAGATACTTCTGGGCCATAAAGATGGATATGAACAAACATAATGATATTTTGCTGGTAAAGTCCCAATAACATACAATTTTGAATATTTTTAAAGAAAACAAAGCAGACAGTGTCCAAAGCCTCATAAAATGACCTTACCCAAGTTATATCATTTGTTAAAATTCACTAAGCACTCACAGAACCATTACCCAGCAGTGACATGCTAAAGAGCCTAAGACGATACTGTAGGCAGGAGTCATGGACACAAGTTTACTCTGCTCATCTCTGTCACTGCTTGCCAGCCTCATGATCATGACCAAGTTAGATCTGTAGCCTACAAGCATGTGGCTTGTGGAGTTCCATTCTTCACCTTATCAAGGGCATCTTCATAATTTTTATCATGCACATAAACCAGTATTTACCAAAGGCTTTTATTTAAATCAATGAATGTTTAGTCTACGTCATATCCATTCATGTTAATAATACCCATAAGACATTAAACCATCATATTTAATTTTAAAACCATTCATCTGTGAGCCAGCTAATATTCAAAATGTTTACAAATGTGTATATAATTTTAAAAAAAAGACAAAATGATGGTGAGATGATGCCTTCGTTGAGTCACCTGTTGTGGTTTGGCTTTATAAAGTTAGCTTTTTTTTTTTTTTTTCCCCCTGCATGCAGTCTTCAGGCTGTAATGAGACAGTGGAATGGGGTAAAGATTCTGACATCCAGTATTTGGAGGCCTTCAGAGCCTCCTCAGATTACCCCATTTTTCAAAGACAACATCTTAGACCTGTCTCTTTTAGGGTTTACCTACAATATTTGAGATTAAGCTACATGATCTGTAGAGATCCTTTCGTTGTCTTAATTCCTTTGCCTCAAATACATTTCTTTCTTTCTTTTTCTTTTTCTTTTTCTTTCTTTCTTTCTTTCTTTCTTTCTTTTTTTTTTTTTTTGCTTTGTTTTCTGTGTACTGGTAAAATGTAGAAGGATTAGAAAATGACCATTCTGTATAAAATTACAATAAATGCTTTCTTCAGTCTCAGAGTAACAATGCAAAAGTAACCCAAGAATTATGTTTCCTAGGCCTTTTTATACTCTGCTTGGCATTGTCCTTATTTCCTGAGTTTTATGAGGAAATTCCCTGCATTCAAAGTAGCTCTGAGTGCCAGTTAATAAAAATAGACTGGGAATGTAGAAAATGATGTAGAGTACCCTGTATCAGCATGAGGTGCCATCCCCTCACTTTGCATAAGGATTTCCTGGGTCAATATTGTTATTCACTAAGTGTTCTTGGCATAGATAAGAGATATTAATATTGGTAACCATTAATAGGACAACAGTATTTAGTGTAGATGATACAGCACTGCCATGAAAATGAATAATTCATCATTTGATAGATGGCATAGTGAAACAAGTACTAGAGTTGGGAGTCAGGAAATATAAGCATATGTCATTTGGCTGTTCTTGTTGACATTGCTGACATTTGATTTTTCTTTAGAATACTTTTCTATGTATTAATAAGAACTGTTCTGTTAACAATTTTCATATTAGTAGTTTTGCCAGAAATATAGTCTTTATGAGGACAGATTAAGACATGTAACAAGATCTAGGGGTGTAACTAAGTGGTAAAGTGCTTGCCTTAGATGCATAAGGCCCAGGATTCAATCCCTAGATGTAAATAAAGGGAGGGAGAAGAATGGAGGGAGAGAGAGAAGGATGGAAGAAGGAAGAGAGATGAAAAGGAGAGCTGAAGGAGGAGACAAAAGGGGTGAGGGGAGAGAGAAAAAGAGAGGTGAGAGAGAAGAGAATGAACCAAAATCTTACTTTAGGTATTTGGATTTTCTGGTTTCAATGAGCTCCTTTGTAGAATGACTTAATGAGTTGCAGTTATTTCACCTATTTAAGAGAAGATCATCATGTCTATATATGTTTGATTTCTTATTACGGGGATCACTAAATAAGATGTATGAATCTTTTCTAAACAATTAGCAGATGACCAAAATCATGTTAGTACTACTTACCAAGGCAGCATTGCATCTGATTCATGTCATTTATGATTAGTGGATAATAATCATCTTTCTCAGTCTCTCATGTGTGTGTGTGTGTGTGTGTGTGTGTGTCCATTTGAATTGATGCATTGTGTTTTCCTATGGTTTTCTCTTGTTATTGGGACTATGGAAGAGAATTTCTACATTTTTTTTTTAGTCACTGTGTGAGAGAACGCAACACACCAAGACATACCACAATGTTCTCATTTGCTGAGCAAGCTACTCTTGCTTTTTTAATGTGGAATGCAGAAGAACTAATTGAAAAAAGACAAAATGAATTTTGACTCAGATTATTCAGGGTGAGTCATAACCTCCTTTCTCATCTGAGAAAGAAAGAAAAAAAAGTAAAGAAAACCAACCCTCCCTCCCTGCCCCACAGCTTTACTGTCAGTGTCAGCACAATCAATTCAGCAAGTCTTTTGACAGAACAGAGAGTAAATTTCTACCAGCCTGAGAACTGCAGGTAGTGCAAAACCTACTTGACTTTTTTCTTTAACAGTACTCTGCTGAAGGTGTAGATTTTTCTTTTTCATTTTCTTTTTTTTTGATTCAAGCATGCCAATCACAGAGTTTTGTTCCCATTACCAAGTGTTATCCAAACCAGTCTACCTGTGGCCTCCATTGAACATTGAGGGGCTAGAGAGTCAGCTGAGCCTTGGATCCTGGTGTCTGCTGACTAAGTGGTAGGGAGTAAAGGAGCAACAGATAGCAAGAACTGGCCTAGGGGCAAGTGATGATTCCTTGAACCCATCCTAAGGGTTCATCTAAGTGTAGGTCCTCTTTGGGGATGAAGAGAAGAGCTACATAAACAGATAAGCAAACACATACATATGATAGCAATAAGCCCCATAAATCACCACAAGTACTTCATGTTGTTCCTTTCTTAATATTCACAGGGAACCTACAACTAGATGATTATTTCAGGTGTCTTTCTATGCTACTTTATCAAGACCTTCACTTAAGTAAAGGTATTCTTATATGGTTTGATCCTAAAAATTCCCATTACTTGTTTTTGTTTTGTTTTATTTTTAATATGGCTAACACACATTGAGTACTACTACATATGCCAAGCTTTACATGTGCTGCTCCTGTATCTCAACTATAACACGATGAGGCAGGCTGAACTGCTACCGCTTCTAGCCTGGCTTTTAATCTGTGCATATACTAAAACTATCACAATAGCATGCAGAAGGTCAGCTGAAACCTGGCAATATCTGTGCACAAATCTATTCTTTCTCCCTCTTGCTTCTTCTGAGGGATTTTGTCCTTTTCTATTTTTATATTTTAAAGAACAATTTGATTTCCTCTAATTAAAGGGTCCCACCATTAACAAGTGGTGGAATTCTAGGTGAGCCATCACTCAGTGTCTGCTGTGCCAAATGTCCCCTATAAGGGTGTTGGTTCTCCTATAGCCCTTAAGATGCACATCTGCATTTTGCTTTTTCTTCTTTAACTTGATTGAACCTGGCTGTTGGCTTTTTAAAGCATTATTTAAGTTCAGAAAGTCCCCACGCTTTGTCCCACTAGACTATTGCCCACTTTCACACATGGGCATAAGTACTTGAAGTTTGACCAGTACATTACGGTGATATCTTCTAGTCCAGCGAACCTTAGGACAGTGGAAATGTGAGAGAATGAGGAGAAAGGAAGAGAAAGGAACTCATCTGGAAAATAAGGTCACCCTATTGATATGTCCTCAGTCAGGGGAGATCAAGGCAATAGCTAGCAATTGGCTCTCTCAGTCGGAAGTTGATACTATTTTAGGCCATCAGCAGGAGTGTCAATGTATGTGTGAATTTTGGCATTTTATTTCATTAAGGTGGTTCAGGAAGCCAGACACTGATTAACTGATTCTTCAAGTTAGTTCCCACTCCTAATTTTGGATGTGTGGTATCTCCAGACAGCTGTTATGACACTGTGCTTCTAAAGAAAACTTTTTTTTTCTTGTGCCTCTGAAGAAGTTCTGGGGACAGTTCATCCTACATTCTACTATCCTGGATCTTCCAGTGCTCTGCATCTCTGGCAACAGGTGACTTGGGAGGGGAAGCACTGTTATTCCTGGATATCCTTGGGCATATCAGGGAAATACAGTTCAGGTATGTGCATCCACTGGTCATGCAAACTTTGCCATAGTAGCCTTGTCACTGATGCTCTGGGCTCACGGTGGACTTCCACTAGGAGAATGCGTAAGAAGATACCCTTGAAAGAAAAGGACTTAGAGAACTAAAGTAATTTTGAAGTTAAGAGAAACCTAGACAGGCCATGCAATATGTGTAGGTAAGTCTACAAAAATTCTAAATAATGGCAGTGGTGAGAATTTGGGATCTGATATTGTATATAAATGTGCCTTCAGTGGAAGGACAGTGATTTATAGATAGAAAACCTTTGGTGTTCTTTGTTCCTTCGTTTATTTCTTCATTCAGTAGTTACTGTGCCCAGGACTCTACTAGGCACTTCCACTAAACATTCGTCCAAAAATTAAAGTGCCTGCAGATAAATTTAGTATGACCAACATATTGCTAGAGTTTAGTGATACTATGGGAAGAAAATGGTTACAATGGTTGACTAGTATCAGAAGAGCATGGAAGGGTTTCTTCTGCAGAACATGTGAGGATTGAATATTAGTGTAATTTTACAGGTATTCCATAAATCCAAGGGCATTTCTAACAGTTAAGTCAAAAAAATCAAATAGGACCAATAGAAAACTGCAAAAAATATAGCATGGCTAGAGAATCAGGTATGAAAAGAAAGGAAACTAAAAGACTGATCAGTGTCCAGATCAAAACAGCTGTTTTCTTTTTGCTGCAGTATACAGTTTGCAATCTTCTTTATAAAAAAGATTTATTTTTATTTATTTATTTATTAGAGACAGAGGGAGAGAGAGAGACACAGAGAGAAAGTGAGAATGGGTGCATGCCAGGGCCTCCAGCCACTGCAAATGAACTCTAGATGCATGTACTACCTTGTGCATCTGGCAATCATGGGACCTGGAGAATCGAATCGGGGTCCTTAGGCTTTGCAGGCATGTGCCAGTTTGCAACTTTTACCAAGGGCCTGAGAGCCCACGAAGAGTTTAAATAACAGCATGGCAAAAAAATAATTAGGGATCAGTGCAGGTCATGTTGAGGGGATGGCTGTGTACAGGAGAGGACGTGGAAGTATGGAGATCAGGCTATTTCATTTACATTAAATCTAAGAAAAAGCAGAAGCCTGGGCCAATGCAATCATGTTTCGACATCTTGAGATGCTGGAGAGAGGCCATCCGGACAGTCAGGTGGGGTGTAAAGGCTTATTCCTGGGCTTCTTGCTTGGGTGATAAAGGATATCACTAAGTGAAGTGAGAAAACAGAAGTTTAATAGGCTCACATCATTAGCCCACTGAGGACTCGCCCTGCTGGGAAGTACTTTAGTTCCATTCATCAGTACTTATTGGGCACCTGCTATGCACACTCACTATTATTTATGCATTGTTGGAACCGCAATGAAAACAGCAGACAAAAAAATTCTCTGCTTTGGGGCACACATTCTAGTGAAAAGAGAAAGATAGCATATAAATGAGTTAAATATTTAGCATATCACATAGTGGATATTGTACAGAAAAAAATAAGCAGGAAAAGAGGGGCAGTAAATGAATCAGTGGAGGTGAGGGAGGGAAAAATAACATGGCAAATAATGTGATGATATAATTGTAAGTGTCTTGTTGGTGAAATCTGGTCTCTAATGTTGTTTCTTTTCTATTTTTATTGTTTTCCCTATCTTATAAGTTATTTTTTCTTCCTAAAAACAACAGTAACAACATAAACATTTGCAATCACATTTTTCTATATATATTAGTTTGTTTTGCCAACATGACACATGCTAGGAAAAACAGAATAAAATAATAACTAAAAAGTAATTATGAAAAGGGAGAGTAAGAGAGAGAGACAGAGTGTCCCTCATACACTAATCCTAGTCAGTCACAAAGCAAGATAGTTTGAACTAGAAAGTCATAGAGTAGAACCTTAGATCAAATACAAATCCCATAATTTACATAGAGAAACCTTGGAGCTAGCATGGAAGTCATTGTTTTCCAGGCAGGTCTAACACTATTTACCAAAGTTTGTCCAAGATTCCGCTTTACATGCCATACCAGAGACCCAGTGCTTGGGATCTGTGGTTTGGCTATATGGGATTGAGTCTCCACTCTTCCACAATGACCTTGAACAAATTTCACCTCTTTTCATACCAGTGTATTTGGTACAAATTAGGGACAATTACAACAGCATTTGTGATAATGATGTTTTGTTTTTCTTTTTGAAGATTATATGAGTAAACAATACATGGAAAGTTCTTACAGCAGGGCCAAATACAGGTTAGTGTTCAGTAAATCTTGGCTGCATTGTTGTAATAATAGGGTATTAGAATACCTTAGTGTAAGTTACTTTGCTTCATCTATTTAGACATGAGCTTGTAATCAAATCTCAGATAGTAATGAGAAGGAAGAGTTTTCTGGAAATTTCAGTTAAGATCTTAAAATATTAACTAATTCTTTTGGGGTCAATGGAGAACTTAGTAAAGCATGAAAATAATGTTGACATACATTTTCATTCACAGAAAATTCTAGAAAATCCAATTTCAAGTTATCTGAAATTCTACACTATAATGGTACTTGCTTAACACATCCACACCTTAAATTATTATCCTTTCTGTACCACTGCTTACACTCATATATGGAATTATAAACTCATAGATTACTGTGTTGGGAAGGACCCTGAGTTTCTTTTTTCTAAGTATGAAGACTAAGAATCACCCAAGGAAACTTTCCTGGCATCAAATCACACCCCTGCCTTGCAAATACATAGGAACTCTGAACACTGATAAAGCCTTAGACTCATCACCACTGAGAATATTTAACTGAGTGTCGCTATATTTCCCAGGGATGATGAAAGAAAAAACTGGGTTGAGAATTATTGTTCTGGTACAATGTTCTCATATCAGAGGCTTGAAGATGGAAACAGAGAGTGACAATGACTTTCATAAGATCTCAGCTCAGTTATGACTCTCACTGTTAGTTGATGTTCATGCTTATTTTACAAAACTGCCTTTATGGAATGCATTATGTATCACTATATGGCTCTGCTAGATGGAAGGCAGGGAGTGATCAGTTTGTCTAGGATCACATACAAATCTGTTGGTAGAGAGAAGGTAAACTCATTGGATAGCATGGACATTGACCTCTTCACTTGGGTCAGTAAAGTCACAGCTCATCAAGTATGGTATGTAGTACTCATAGTGGTAGGCCTGTGGGTTGCATAGCTTTTGTGCGTTTCTGTTTTCGATTTACATTCCTTTGAAAACCTAATAAAAGAGGTGAAACCTAACAAAAATTATCTTCTAGATTTTGTGTGATCTCATTTCTGTAGTGATTCAGTAGTGACATAGTAGATGATAAGCATACTTTGTGCATTTATTAAATGTATATTTATGGAGAAAAAAATCTTTGTTGGGTGAGTCAGAACTGTTGTACAGCATTTATAAAAAGAAAATTAATAACAAATAAGTTTGGGAGTCTACCCTCAAGGACTTAAAGTACAAATGAACTCCAGACGCATGTGCACCATGTGCATCTGGCTTACATCGGACCGGGAGAATCAAACCGGTGTCCTTAGGCTTTGCAAGCATATGACTTAACAGCTAAGCCATCTCCCAGCCCCCAATTCTTATTAAAATAATAAAAAATCAAATAAATATATGTCTTGGGATATATCTTAATTATAAAGCACTTATGTAGCATGCACAAGGCCCTTGGTTCAATTCCAGTATTGGAAAAAATTATGTGATAATCTTTATTTTCCATAAGATAAATATAATAAAATAACCCAGAATGTATGGCTATAAGAATGTTGGCGGTGGGTAAGGTAAGAGGTCGTACCTGAGCTAAATGTGAAAGAAAATGTAAAAGTTTTACCAGTAGTCAAAAAGAAGAAAGTCATTATATACAGAGGAAAAAAGCATGCACAAAAGATGGGAGGTAAGAAAGCATGGCATATTGCAAACACAAAGATCCTGTTGTAGACTTAACAGCAAAGCTTCTCTGGGACTATAACCATGATGTGTAAGTCTGTGGGGCATGGAAAGAGAGAAAGAGAATGTGGGTCTGATGACGAAACCATAGATAGCATCAGTGATTGATTTTTATTCTGGAAAAAAAAAGATGAGTAAACACTTGTGTGCTGCCACATACCACTACTAATGGCCACAGTAATTTTTTAAATCCACTTCACAGGTTGGTAGTGGAAGTGGAAATTTTGTGAGAGCAACTACAAGGGACTTAACAGGAAAAAAGAAATGATCAGATAGTGCTGTTTTCTGTTCATACTTCAAAACGGGAAATACCTAAGTGTGTGGAATCACAAATCAAGTTACCCGTGTTTTATGAGCCCTTGGTTTCTTTTTTCAAATTTTTAGTGACAATATTCATACATGAACATAATGTGATTCAATCAGAATACACTCCAGTTACCTTCTTTCATTCCTTTTCCCTCACCCCTTCTTTTATTTTGATATCTTTTGTTTTGTTTTGCCTTCCTCCATTATCAACGTAGAAATGTTGATGAGGCCAATATTGTGCAAGTAAAAACAGCTGCTGAGAGGCCGTGAAATAATGACCACTTCGTATTACAAAGATAGCATCCCAAAGTACTCCTCCTCTGGCCCTTACATGTTTTCCATCCCTTCTTCCATGATGTTTCCTGAGACTTGGGGAGCTTGGTAAAGAGATGTGCCCTTGGATTTTGGCACATCAGTGCTACCATGGGGACATTGTGGAAATATTCCATCAGATTCAAGGAGGAATTTCAGATTTTAATAGTATAAATGTAGACCACCCACAGAGATTTAAGAATTACTTTCATCTTTCAAAATATATAAAACTGTGTGTGTGTATGTGTGTGTGTCTGTGGTTTCTGCCACCTGCATTTACAAGTAGAAAATGTTTGAGGATCCTGATATGTGCTTAAGAATTTGCATGTGTTCTACAGTGGAAAATACTTTGGAAGCTATCTCCAAATGTTTTTAGGGTTGTTTTTAAAGACTTTATTTTAAACGATTTATTTATTAGAGACACAGAGGGGAAGAGAGAGAGTGAGAATGGGAATGCCAGGGCCTGTAGCCACTGCAAACAAACTCCAGATGCATGTGAATCTGGCTTATGTGGGACCTGGAAAATTGAACCTGGGTCCTTAGGCTTCACAGGCTTGTGCCTTAACTGCTAAGCCATCTCTCCAGCCTATTTTTAGTTTCTTGATGAAGAAAATGATAGCCAGAGAAATATTGCAGCATAAACAACAGCCACAATGTGGCAGTCTGCAGACTACAATTTGATGCTTTTCTACCTTAGAAACCTCATTTCCTTTTTTAAAAAATTTATTTACCAAGTGTTTAGTTATTATGAATTTAGTATATTACGACAAGACATACCTTAGTTAGCACTCGTCCCATGCTTCGCCCTTGTTTACAGTTTTGCTTGGTACAGTTTCTGTTACCTAGAGTCAATGCAGGGCCAGATATATTATATAGAAAATTCTAGAAATAAATTAAAAGTTTAAGTAACACACCATTTTGAGTAATGTGATGAAAACTCATGCTATCTATCTCCATAACATTTAGGACATGAACCTTCTTCCCTTTGGTCCTTGTTCCCATACCTCGTATGACACCTGTGGTTTTAGTACTTTGTAATAGCCTGTAGTACTGTGCTGATTGCTGCACTGTGGACATGCCTGTGTTCATTATTCCTTACTCCATTCAGTAGTAGCCCCACTTAACCCAAAAGTATTGATGCTGGCAATTCAGAAATGCTGAAAGGAAGCTGTAAAGTACTTCCTTTTCCTTGAAGGGAAAAAGTGAAAGTTTTGTAGTCTGTAGAGAAAAAAGTTGTTAAGGTTGGTAAAATCTACAGTAAGAACAAATCTTATCTATGAAATGTGAAGAAACACATATGTGTTAGCTTTGCTATCTTACATTAATGCAAAATTTAAGACTGCACAGAGGGATAAGGGTGTAGTCATGATGGAAAAGGACATTATAGGGCTCTATACTCTCTGTGGTTTCCAGCATCCACTGAGACTCTGACTATATTTCTCAAGAATAAGGGGAGCAATGCTGCACTATATTGAAACCTGAAAGGGAATAGTGTGGTTGAATTTATCTTTAACTTGAATCAAAACATCTTTTTTTAAAAAGGGAAGGGACAGAAGCTTGTGGTTAAGAAGTCAGAAACCTCGGACCTTCTCCTTTTTTCCTGTTCACTTGGCTTGATAGGTTAGGGAAAGGATTTTTTTTTTTAATCAATCATAAGGGATGTGTCAATGTTGGCTTATGATGACTACATGAATTTTATGCTGCTATGGAAAATTACTTTAAACAGAACTTAAGCAACACACATTTGCTATTTTATTATTCTGTAGGTCAGAAGTCCAATGTATCAGTCAAAACTAAGGTAATAGCAAGGTTGCATTCCTTTTCTTAGGTTGATCGGAGTGTGTCTGCTTGTCTTTCCCTTCTTCTGCAAGCTTCCCACAGTCCTTGACTGATGATATCTCTTCTGTTTTCGGAGACCCTAACATGGCTTCTCTGATCATGTTTTCCTAGTCATATTTTGCTCTGATCACAGCCTGGAAAAGTTCTCCAGTTTTAATGTCCTAGGTGATTAGACTCCCCCAGTATCATTTTGGCTAATCTTTGCCTCTCAAGATCCCTAGACTCATCTTCCAAGGCCCCAGTAACATGCTCATATGTGTCAAGCATTAAAAGCAAGTCATCTTAAGGAGATATGTGTGGTCTTCCACTGTTCCCTCCTGCTAAACATTTCAGTGACCTAGAAATAACTCTGCCAGCCTATTCCTTTAGGCATGCAGGAATCCTTTAGACAACAAACAGGAATTCCCAGCAAATCTTGTTAAAAGGCTGACCTCTCAATGTGAACTACAGTCTTGAAGTAAAGGAAAGCTTCAGATTTGACTACACATTTTTACTGGTGCTGATATTCCACTGTGGAAGATGTCATTCTGACTTAACTGCAGAAAGGTCCTGGAGTAGTTAGAGCACACTGATAATTCAGAGTGATCTTTCGGGAAGAGCATTAGAGATCATAAACCTTTAGAAGCCTTCCCATAATTTTCTTCACCATTGGTCACTTTCATCTGTTCCCTCACTAACCACATCTGGGCTTCTGCCCTTCCTACACTGATTTTCCCTTCCCTCACTTTTCTTTTTCATTTGCAAAGAAATGTTTGGAAGAAAATAAAAGGTTGAAAGAAGACAGATATCAGAGAAGTAACTATGTGTGAGTGTGGAGGGGTAATGAAAGATCATCCCCATCCTGTCTTATCCAATGCTCTTGTTTTCTGGGAGCCTTGATGACATGGTTTCATAACTGACAAGGAGAAAGCACTAGTGGATGACTGAAGAGAACTAAGGACCCTTATGACTGATGCTTTTAGAAAGGACATGCTGATCATGGCATAGGTTATTTCAGAATTGAAATCACAAACAAATATGGTCCCCTAGTGGAAATATTTCTCTCTAATAGAGGAAACCAGGTCAAATGTGATTTAGAAATGAATAAAATGATCATAAGTTCTACTTACTAGGGGTTCATTCTAGTGGTCTTAAAGGTACACTTTCACTTATATTTCACAGTTCTATATATGGCATATGAATGCTAATCAAATATGGCAGTTCTATTAACCACCATTGATCACAAAATATACTAATGAGGGCTGGAGAGATGGCTCAGCAGTTAAAGTGTTTGCTGGCAAATTCTGTTAGGCTAGATTCAATTCCCCAGATGCACAAAGTGGTGCATGCATCTGGAGTGTGTATGCAGTGGAATGAAGCCGTGGCATGCTTATATGTGCTTTCTTCCTCTATCCTTCTCTTCCTCTCCCTTCTTTTTCCCCCTCTCTTTCCTTGAAAATAAATTTTTTCATTCTAATGGAGAGGAAAATCTAAAATTTTCTAAGGTGCCTGATTCAAATTTCTTCCTGATAAAAATGCATTGCATACAGTATTGTTGCCTAGATCAAGCTAGGCAATATCAGTGAAAATGCCTGTAAACTGTAAACAGTGAACTTGTCAACTATTTCTCATTCTAGTCCCTCTCGTTCTATGATCTCATCTTGGCAATGGATTGGAATTGGCTGGTCCTGAGCCCTTCCTGTCAGAGTCATGCCTGAAGGTTACTTTAGACAATTACCTTGACAGTAGTTCCAGTCCCCAAATAGGTCTCATGTGTGACTATGAATGAGGACAGTTTGTAAGCTAGCACCCCTATATTTCTGTAATATAAATGCTAGCTTGTTACATTTAAGATGCATAGGCCTGAAGAAATATGTAAAATAATTCACCATGTACATGTTGCCTAATCAATTGTGCCAAAACCATTTTGTAAAAATTCAGCTTGTTGGCCTCAAATTAGTTTTCTCTCCCTTTGTTTGAAGTATTTCATACCTTTCAATAATTATTTACATTGTTTCTTTTTCTTGATAACTTCATTCCAAGACAGTCCCATTCCATTGCTGTCATGCAGCCTTCTGGGTCCATTTCTCGGTGGTCACTGCTGGAATGAAAGGACAATCTTGAATTTTGCTTTCTTCTATAGCCAAACACGTTAGTGAATTACATTAACAAACTTTCTAGTGTCTCCAATGGTTATTAGATTATGGAAGGCTGTGTTGGGTTTTGCTTTGTTTTGTTTTAACTTCTATTGGAATACATTTAATTTTTAATATTTTTCTAGAAAATCGAACATTTTTTTGTGATTTTCAGCTGTTAGCCTGATGTTGACATATTACTCACTTATAATTTTAAAATGCCTTGTCTGTTTATATCTCCCTTTTTATTTTGGTGGTCTTTTCTTTTTCCTTTTTAATTAAATTTTCCTAAGTTGTATGTGTGTATGTGTATGTCCGTCTGTCTAGGGAAATTGTGCAAAAAATGTGATTGTTTTATAACTCATAATTTTTAGTATTTATCTTTAATTTCTATTAATTGCTTAATTTAGTTTATTATTTCAGTTTTGCATTTTCATCTGAGTGCTAATTCCATTGTTCTCTTTTCTTTGTTGTTTAATGACATGTAAATTGAGGCATGTTCCTTTCTGACTTTATCTTCATCTAATGGTTTTTGGAGTCATTTTTTGTTTATTAAATATTTTGCATTTCCTTTGCTTTTTATCTGAGAATATTTAGAAATTTACTTCCAAGTCATTTTTAATCTTCTTTATTTTTTCCAAATATTGTTAATTAAAAAATACATTGAAATATATTACCAACATATAAATTCTTTTTTTAAGTGTCTTTTCAACTTAGATACCATCCATATCCCTATCCATCTTTTTTTAAATTTTATTTATTTATTTATTTGAGAGAGTGTGCACGCAAGGTCTTCCAGCCACTGCAAACAAATACCAGATACATGTGCCACCTTGTGCATCTGGCTTACATGGGTCTTGGGCAATCAAACTGAGGTCCTTTGGCTTTGCAGGCAAGGACCTTAACTGCTAAGCCATCTCTCCAGCCCCCAACATATCAATTCTTGACTGAACATTAGGAAACTAGTTGAGTTCATTGCTAAGTTTGGTATTTTGTCAGCTGGGAACACTAAGTACCTCCACTTGATATTTGTAAAGCTTAGAGGAGCCTTGGGGTTCCTGTACACTTTGGCAGTTACCCCATGGCTAATTTGGACAACTTCCAGTTCCTTGGGGAAAGACAAAGAATTGTCTCATTGCCACCTGCTATTAAGTAAATGCTTAGGATTCAGTGTGCTGGGGTGACTGGAAGGCATAGGAATTGATTACTGTGGTAACCTATGGAAACTACTTCCCTAGGAAATTTTGAGAACAGCGAAGAACCATCTGTCTGGCATGGCTTTAAGAGCAAGCCTGCCTGAAAGCAGGTGCATGGATTAGATGACTAGTGAAGATTGTCATCCACTTTATCGGAAAGGATGCATTTGCACAGTTTGAAAAGAGTCCAGGAGAAACACTGATAAGTCTGAGGAACATATGGTCAAGCCTGAGGGTATTGAGCCCTTCATGAAAGTAAAGCCTCTTGGTGTCACCCGATAGCCTAAAGTCCAAAATACCATAAGAATCCAGCAGTTAGTTATCTCACCTTTGGAAATTATAAGCATGAGAGGTTCAAATTGGAGTTGTTCATTTCTTTGCTGATCATAAACAGAATTCTTTTTGTAAATTTTATTTATTTATTTGCAAGAGAGAGAGAGAGAGAGAGAGAGAGAGAGAAGAGGCAGAGAGAGAATGGACACACCAGGGCCTCTAGGCACTGCAAAGGAACTCCAGATGCATGTACCCCTCGTGCATCTGGCTTATGTGGGTCCTGGACAATCGAACTGGGATCCTTTGGCTTTGCAGGCAAATGCCAGAACTACTAAGCTATTTCTCCAGCCTGAGAATTCTTTTAAAGTAGATATATCACCTGATCCAAATCTAGACAGACATTAAGGCAAACATTGAGCTTGTTTCATCTATACAAACCAGATCTGCCTGAATAATGCTTCATGCAGTAGCCCACTGGACTTCAGTCCATCTAACGTTGATCCTCAGTGGATGATGTATGCTTGTTTTAGGCAATTAAGTGTAATGATTAATCTTTTAGAAGAGCTGTTAAATTATATCAACATTAGCTTTATTATAAATAATACTGAAATGAAATAACCAACTAATGTCACCTTTATTATGATCCATTTCTTAGGATATACAATGTAATAGTGCATTTTGAAGTTATGAAGAAAATGCAATGCTGAAAACATATTTTCACAGTGATATACCAGACATGATGGTTAGAGTTACAAACTAGCAGTGTGAAAATACCTATGTATCTGTTTGAGATGTCAAAGTATCCTGGCAGCCAAGGCAGATGTAAGAGTGTCCCACTAGTACTTTGTACTATCACCATAACATTACAGGAAAATGAAACTTAGGCGAAGATTTCATGGAAGTGTTAATGTAGATGATCAGCTTGGGGACATCCGTTTATTTAGAAGAGGTTGACAGGCCCAGCCACAAAACTTGTCAAAAGGTTCAACTAATTAAACACTGGTTGTAGCTTGTTTAAAAGTAGTGCTTTTCTAGACAAATTAGACCCTTAATATAATAACATGAGACCCAAATGGATTAAAATTTTAATGTATAGAAACCAATAACTTTCTTTTTAAAAGATGAAATATAAATGATGGCCTTGTACTCAGGAATTTCCCTGTTTTATGCTTACAGAGCACTAAGAAAAAAATTATGAATGTTTCATAAAATTTTAATTAAACATTTTATTTTTATTTTTTATTTGATAGAGAGGCAGCTGGAGATAGAAAGAATGTGAGAATGGTGTGCCAGGGCCTCTAGCCACTGTGCCTCTGGCTTACGTGGTCCTGCACAATTGAACCATGGTCCTTTGAATTTGCAGGCAAGTGCCTTAACTGCTAAGCCATTTCCCCAGCCCATAAAAATTTAATTTTATGTAGATTTCTGAGATAAAATTAATAAAAATAGGAGGAATATATTTGTAATAAATAAGCAAAGGATAAATATTCATATCAGCATAGCCACACAAAATAAAGTGAATCAACAGGGATGTAAACAGTTCCTAAATATATAGTTATAGATTTGTAATTAAATCAAATTACAGTCACATTAGTTTTAAATGAAAAGTGAAAGAACTGATATATAATTTTGCCTATAAAATTAATAAATATTTAGATAATAAATAACTTTGACTTATAGCAGCTAAGAATATAAATAATTCCAACAAATCTACAAAATTATTTGATAATATTTCTATAAAACATTAAATGTTAGTTCTCAATTGAGATGGTTAGATAATGATAGGTAGGTACATGATAGATAAATAGATGACAAATATAGACAGATCAATACATGGACAAAGAGACATGTCCTTAAATATAATTTTGTTTCAGTGCTAAAAAAACTTTGCCTATCAATAATTGAGTGCAAATCATTTGAATTCCTAAATTCAAGCTGAATGGATTAAAAAAAAAAAGATCCCACTATAAAACATACAAAATATTCTCTTCCCTTCCAAGGATATACACTTTACAAGTGGAAAGATGGAATAAGATATCCCATGCAAATACAATCCAAAGGGAAGCAGAAGTTAGCATATTTGTATTAGATAAAATATATTGTAAATAAGAGCATCAGAAAGAAACAAAACCTTAGAACAAAATGATAAAGAGGTCAATATAGCAGAAGGGAAAAGTTTCAAATATATATGTGGAAATTATGGTAGCAATCTGTAAAGCATACATTAATAAGCATAATAGGAGAGAATCTAATACACTAATTATAAGGTAATTTTAAAACTATGTAAAGGTCATTCAAAGCTATTAAAATACAAAAAAAAAATTGCAGAGGGAACCAGCACTCTAGATGAAATGGACCAAAATAGACAGGAAAAAAATTATCTAACAGCTGAGGAGCACACAATCTTCTATTTAATAAGTAGAACATTCTCCATGAGGATCATATAGTAGACCACCAAGCAATTCTCAACAAATGTTAACAAGGTTGCCAACATATTATTTCTTTTGGCCACAAAATAAAAACTTGCTATAAATAAAATCTTTAGATTATATACAAAACGATGAAAAATCCACAACTTCTTAATAACCAAGGAAGTAACTGTGAAGGAAAATTTACAATTTAATGAATAAAATGAAAATGGAAAAAACATACCAGAATCTATGAGAAACTGAAAACACATTTATTTATTATAATGTATATAATTTAAATTTAATGTATTTATATAATAAGTATCAAGGAAAATTTATAATAGACATTGCCTTCATTTAAAAAATATGTTAAGTTAGAAAGCAATAACCTCACCTCAATGAACTAAAAATGAAAATCAAACTAAATTTAAAATTAGTAGAACAAAAGCAATAATACATATTGGGGCAGAAATAAATGAAATAGGCACCGAATATTTCAAAAAATCAATGAAATAAAGGTTTTGTTGATCACACAGATTAAATAAGGGTACAAGGATATGTAGATCACTGGTAGAACACTTAACTTGCATGCATTGAGGACCTGTGCTCAATTCCCATTCCCAACAAAGAAAATCGAAGAATGTACAAATGTCAAACCTTTAAATAAACTAATGAAAGGAAAAATTCATAAATAAAATGAGAACTGAGAATAATATAACTGAACCATTGAAATCTTTACACTGCCAGGGTTATTATTGTAGCACTATTCACAGTAATCAGGAATTGGAAGTAACCTAAGTACACATCAACTCATTGGGCAAGTAAACAAAATATTGTACATATCCACAATGAAATTCTATTCAGCCATGCAAGCAATGAAGCCCTGTCATTTGTAACAATATGAAATGAACTGGAAGCCATCATGTTAATTTAAATATGCTGAACACAGAAAGACAAGTATCTCATAATCTCATTCATATTTATGATCAGATTGATCTCATGGAATTTGTGAGTAGAAGGGTGGGTTATCAGTACTTGGTGAGAGTAGCAGGAAGGAAGTATGGAGAAATGTTGATTAATAAGCACTAACTTGATAGAAGAAAGAAGTTCTTGTGTTCTGTTGTACAGTATAATGACCACAGGTAAGAATTGTGTACTATATATTTCAAAGAATCTAGAAGAAAGGCATCACAAAGACTATGTAGGTTTGAAGGAGATGTTTTCTGTACATTTAAACACTGTACATTATATATATGCATCAAAACATCTCATGGGCCTCCCTTAATTATAAGTTAAAATGTAGTATTTATCAATACACATCCTAATTTTATATGTGTATGTCATACAGAACTATATTTTAAAATCTAGATTTATGAACTTATTCATTGAAGTATAATTAATAGCAATCAAAACATCAAAATGACAAAATGGAGCATGTATTGAATAAACTATTGTTAATCCTGTTGCAGTCCAGGTTCACATTGCTGGCAGAAAACACCCAACCAAGAGCATCTTATGGGATTAAAGGGTTTATTTTGGCTTACAGACTAAAGAGGAAACCCAGTGATGGCAGAGGGAAACACTGGCATGAGCAGAGATGAACATCACCTCCTGGCCAATATCAGGTGGACAACAGCAACAGAATAGTGTGCCAAAGACTGGCAAGAGGAAGCCTTCCCCCAACTATACACTGCCTCCAGTAGGGTTTAATTCCCAAATTGCCATCAGCTGGGGACATAGCACTCAGAACATAGAAGTTTATGGGGGACATCTGAATCAAACCACCACAGGCCTAAATGATGAGATTGTGGGAAATGACTATATTTGAAGAATTTAAGTGATTTATGAAAATACTCTTATGGGAGAAAATAGATAGAATTTATATACTCACTATTATCAAACTTATATAAATACAAACAGAGAAATTCTAAGAAAATGTTGAAAGATGAACATTCAATAACCAGACTGTGTGATTCTTTCTCATTATTTTCCTTTAATTATAAAATATTTGCATGCACAGCATATAAATATTTTACAAAATAGGAATACATAGAAGAACCAGGAGGAAAGGCCCTAAGGCTGTGAGTGCAGTAAGCACATGAACCGCGGATTGAGAGTTGTCACTCTAAAACAAGATTTGGCATTTCCTTTGCTAGGACAAAGAGTCAGTGAGCCAGTATTTGACCAAAGAGTCCTTTGTACCCAATGTTCCCTAGGTCTGCCAACTCTGACAGAAGGTTAGCACCCAGGTTAAATTTCTTGTAAATGAATTTCAAGAAGGCCTCCCCAACCAATCACCCTTCTTTTCTTGTTTAAAGGAGATCTAAGAAGCTATTTGTGCCATCTATATTCCTTCCGTACCCTGAGCTGTGAGTTGGAAGAGATAGATAATCCAATGCATGTTTTATGGTCTTAAGCAGTCTTAGATACCATCTCAGTGTAAGACTTGGTTTTGGCTGACTTTAGCTGTGGTTTGTTGTTGAGTGTACCAGTCATGGACTTCTGGAATGCTTAATAGCCTTGTAGAATGTGTCAGTGTCCCTAGATCCACCTTTTTCAACCATGTGAATCAGGCTGTAATTATAGCCAGCATATTTGGAGGCTCTTAGCTTGCACAACTGTGTGTGGCTCAAATGCCCCACAGTATAGTCTTCCTTCTCCCTGCTTCATAGCTGCACGCTACGTTATTCTAGGATGTGGCCTATCCTACTGAAGCAGCTCTAGTCTGCTTTCTACATTACATATGAATATGAAAGTATCCTAGTTGATTGAACCCCCTTCTGCCACTTGCATTCCCTTTCATCGTGCTATACAGTGTTTACTATGACTTACTTGTTCATTATGCACATGACTTGTGTCCTTTCCTTTCAACAGTCCTGGAAATCAAATATAGCCTAAGTCCAGTATCTTGAATAGAAGGTTTACTTCACATGATTGGGATATAACCTTTTGTAGCAAACGAATTCCCTGGAGTGTTGTTCCCAGATGATAAGAATAGACCTTTTATTTCTATATTTTTTAATATTATTATTAATTTGCAAGCAGAGAGATACAGAGAAGAGAGATGGAGAGAGAACAAGCACCTCAAAACCTCCAGCCACTGCAAACAAAGTCCAGATTCATGTACCTCTTTGTACCTCTGCCTTCACATGGGTACTATGGAATCTAACCCGGATCATTAGTCTTTGCAGGCAAGCACCTTAAATGCTGAGCCATCTCTCCTGCCCAGGGTAGAACTTTTTCGTGAATCTGTGGATTCTTCAAGCAGTAACAATAGCTATGAAGAGGGAAAGTCAGGCGAGGGAAAGGAGGACACAGGAGGGAAAGGACAAATAAGTCCTTCTTGCAGATGACAGCATTTGAGACTTGTTTGGGCTAGTAAAGTAGATCTTCACTGGTGAAACGTGTTGCTCAGTATGGAGATTATTGACATAGCTAAACAGAGGTTGGAAAAATGGGGCAGATGAGAAGGAAGTCCAGAGACTTTTTCTAGTTCTTAAAAGATGATTCTTTCTATTTCTTACCCAGAGGACTTTTCATTTCAAATGCTGAATCTAAACAAAACTCCTCAGGAGAAGAAATGATAGAAAGACTGAAGAGGGACTGATAAAGAAGTACACCGAGCTGGTAACTGAGGGTGCCAGTCTGTTACTTTATAGAGGCAGCATTCATACAGCTTGAAGCATTAGTCACAGTGCTGTCTGTGAACCTGCTGAAAACAGAATATGCAGTGGCTCTTTTAGCTGCCACCATCCTATCTTTGTCTCCTAGCCAAAATTGGAATGAGCCCTCTCATTTGCTCGATAATAATAACACAATTTTAATGAGAACAGTCCAATTTTATAATCATCTCTGAAAGCTACTTCATAGGATTTATGCATCTTATATTTCATAAAAGTAAATATCTTGTAACTATCATTTATTGGCCATCATCAGTAGATTATGGATACTTAAAAATTAGTTTTCTTAATGTAATTTATTTATTGATTGGAGAGAAAGATACAGATAGAAAGAATAGGCATGCTAGAGCCTCTAGCCAGTGCAAAGAAATTCCAGATGCCTGCACCACCTTGTGCATCTGGCTTATGTGGGCATTGGGGAATTGAACATGGGTCCTTAGGCTTTGCAGAAAAACCTTAACTACTAAGCCATATCTTCAGCCCACAAAAGTTAAGTTTTTAAAAATAAAATAGAATTTGCTTTCTGTTGTAGTCAGCTTCACATTGCTGGGGTGAACCTCCAAACCAGACAGTTTACAGGAGGAATGGAATTTATTTCAGGATTACAGATCCAGGGTCGGGGGGGGGGGTGCGTTCCATAGTGGTGAAAAAGAGAAAATCTAACACCAAAGCAAGAGCACAAACAGGCATCCAAACAGCAAGGATCCCAGGCAGAACACCATCACTGTATTACTTAGGCTGGAATACAGATCCACACCCAGTAACACCGTAGGGCTGGGCCCCAGGACCGGCCCACAGTGACTCCTTCTCCAGTCAGGCTGCTGGAGATCTAAGTTACAAGCTTTTACAAACTCTTGAATATTGGGGGACATCCATTCGAACTACCACACTTTCCAAGCTGAATATCTGTAGAAATCCTCAGTGACATTATCTATACCAACACAACAATATATCCCCACATGTACTAGCAAGACTCAGTGTGGGTGAAGAATCTAGGTTCTTAAAATGAGAGCTAATATAAATATGAATACAGACGCCATCAAGCTGTTTATGTGGTTGCCCTAGTTCACTAATTGATGCTTTTATAATAGGAGCTCTCTTGTCTAAGGTGCTCTGAACTTTTATTTCTCAAAATAACAACAGTGAGTAAATGCATCCATCTGTGGACTTCAGAGTGGTGTCACCTATGTTTTAGCCCTATAAGACAATAATGGGCATTATTCGCTGCTACATTCAGATCTATTAGAGCATGACTATCCAAGTCCAATACCCTACATTAATTTTAACAAAGAAAAATTGCATTTAAGTGTGTCTTTCCTTCCACATTAATCCATTATGAATATTTTATTCCACTGTGTTAAAAATTATATTCACTTCATTAGTGAAATATGTTGTTTTATAAGGAATACTTCTCATTTATGATCCATAGCGTATTTTAAAATTTTCAGGCAAATAAATTATGAATGAGAAACAAGCCTGAGCTCATAGAATAAAGACCATTTAAAGTCTTTTTTTGTGTTCAGGTTTGGATCACACAGTTAACCCTAATTGATGTACTCAGCAGGTTGTAAAAGTCATACCTTTTAGAGTGATCCATGAGAGATGACTTCATCATAATTAAATACTTTTCAGTTTAATTTGTGTTAATTGCAAACTGTCATATTTCCCACACCAGGAAAAATTGTGTGGGTTGTTTTGTTTGTGTTTGTTGAATATCAGAAAGCAAGCACTAATTCTGATCTCTTGGTAAAATGTAAAATCTGTTTGCTGATCCTCTGCCTAGTCTCAGTTTCCATGACCATACACAGTTATTTTTAGGAAATATACAGATTTGAGGCCAAACATTAATTCATAAGTCATACACAAATGTCCTTTGGGAAAGAGATAGCATACAATTTACTTGTAAAACTTTCATATTTCTACGTAGTCTTGTGCCACTCAATACCTTCTGCCTCTGTTATTGCTGCCTTGTGACAAATCGTCAGGTAGTTTTAGTTCTCTAGCAAACCTGATCATATGGTTCACATCCCAGCTACTTGGGAGACTGGCAGAAGAATCACAAGTTCAAGATCAGCTTAGGAAGCACACTCAAACTTTTTATTTTTTGCTTTTTCTTTATTAACTAAGTAGAGACTGAACACACAACATCGTCCAGCTGTGTTCTTCTTTTCAGAATGGGTTGGACTCTTTTGCATTTATTTACATTGTAGAATTTGGTTGCTAATTTATATCAATAAATCCCTCTAGTATTATAATGCTCATTTAAATCAGACTGGAAAGAATTAACTTTCAAAATACTGTCCTCCAAAGCATACAAAAGATATATCTCTCCCTGTATTTAAAGGTTCTTTTTATTTCTCTCAGTAATGGTTTGTACTTTTCATTATAAAAGTCTTAGGTATATTTAGGATCAACATCTAAACATAAAAGCTACAACTGTAATGTTTCTCCTAGAAAACAGAAAAGTCTTATGTTCAGGGTAAGGAAAAGATGTCTCAAAGAATCTACAAAACCTCCATGAAAGAAAAATTATAAATTCAATTTCATAAACACTCTAAAAGTCAGGGTGGCACATGCCTGTAATTCCAGGAACCTGGGTCCCAGGAGGACCATGGAAACTTTCTCTGACAGTCTAGGCTATGTAATGAGACTGTCATAAAAAGACACATTTCTAAAACTTTTTATTTCAAAGAAACCATTGAAAAATGAAATATCCAGCCACGTAGGAGAAAACCATGTGTAAGATATTTGTATCTGACAGAGGTCTTATATCCAAAAATAGAGGAAGACCCCTTTGAATCAATAAAAAAAAACAAAGTGCACAACTTAGAATTGGTCAGAATATTTAGACATTTTTCTAAAGAAATTAATAAAACAGACTGGAGAGATACCTTAGCAGTTAAGGCGTTTGCCTGCAAAGCCTAAAGACCCAAGTTAAATTCCCCAGAACCTATGTAAGCAAGATGGATATGTTGGCACATGCATCTGAGATTCATTTGCAGTGGGTGGAGTCCCTAGCATGCCCATTCATATTCATTCATTCCCTCTCTCTCTCTCTCTAATTAAATAATTATATTAGATTGGATTAAGCTAATAATCAAATGAAAATTGTTCAACATCTGTAGTGTTAATAGTAACAAAGCCGCACAAGGTACCTCTGCATGAATTAGAGCTTCTGAGATTGAAATCATTAACATTACCAAGTATGAACTATGAAGGGGAGCAGCTGAAATTTTCATGTGCCACTAGGGAGGTTGTAAAATGGAGCAACACCTTTGGAAAACAGTTTGGTAGTATCATTAAATGCTACACATATATTCTACATATGACCTAGCATTTCTTCTTCTAAATGCTGACCCAAACAAATGAAAACTGTTCTTTTCCATGCAGACTTGGGCATAGTCAATTATTAGACTCCACTTGAAGGTGAAAAGAGAAATTGTGTCATTTATATAATAAAGTACGGCTCATCTGTAATAAGACAATGAACTAACAATATACATGATGTGGAAAACCCTTATAAAGATCAAAATAGACAACAATCCAAAGGTACCATTCTGCTATCCCCAAATAGCAGTACATATTATTTAATTCCAATTTAATAAAAGTCCTGGAAAATAGGTAATCTATATTGAGCAAAACCAAACAGAAGTTTGCTGAGAGTGGCAAGGAATGACTATAGCAAGGTACAAGAAAACTTTTAGAATGACAGAAATGTTCTAGAACTTGATCATGGTGGTAAATACAACAGTCTGTTGTAAGTTAACTTAAAAACATTAAAATATTTGCTTTAAATACTTAGGTGTTCATGTAGGTTGTGCCTCAAAATTGTTAATATAAACAAGCAACATAAAGAATATTTCTCCATTTTCTTTTGAAATATGGACAAAGTATACTTGAAGGAGGGTTGTCATCTTTGTGTTTGGAATGAGCCATAGGACAAAATGTCATAATGGACTCTCTCTACTTTGTTTTGAGTTTCTTTATAAAAGACTAAGAGCTGAAAGGCATTCATGAAACAATGTGAGTATAAAATGTTGTTGAGACTTCTGTCTTTTCTCCAAATGTTTTAAGCTTGCTTTCATATATGTGAGTTATATTATATTATTTACCTATATTATATACCGTTATGAAAGCTTGCCATATCATTCAACGTGGATTATAAGAGCTTAAAAAATTCTTACTCTATTTTGTTTCTCTCACTGTTGAGGTTTGAGCCCCTGGGTCTTACTCATCTCAACATTTGTTAGAATGCTTTCCTATCTCTTCCTAATAAATTTTCTATGTGGTTTTCATAGCATGATACCACTCCTTTCTAAAGTCTTATCTGATCAACAGCCTTTCCCCAACTCAAACCCATTCTTAGAAAGAATTGTACTCTCACATGACTCTCAAGTTCTGTGTGGTTTCATAATAGCATTTGATATGTTATGCTGTGATTATTATTTTTATTATTTTTCCCTTTTTATTAACAGCTTCCATACTTATAGAAAATAAACCATGATAATTCCCTCCCCTCCTCCACTTTCCCCTTCACAGATCTACACTCCATCATATACCTTCCCTCTCTCCATTAGTCTCTCTTTTATTTTGATGTCATCTTTTCCTCCTATTATGAGGGTCTTGTGAAGATAGTGCTAGGCACTGTGAGGTCATGGATATCAAGGCCAACTTCTGTCTGGTCATTTGCATTGTAAGCAGTCCTACCCTTCCTTAGACTCTTACGTTCTTTCCGTAACCTCTTCCGCAATGGACCCTGATCCTTGAAAGGTCTGAATAGAGATGTTTTATTGCTGAACATTCCTCCATCATGTCTTCTCAGCCCTATGGTGCCTTTTGGGTCATCCCAGTGGTCACCATCTGAAAAGAGAAGCTTCTCTAACCAAAAGTGAGAGTAGCATTAATATATGGGTATGAATATTAAGTAAAGTGCTTACAGGGCAGTTTGGTGAGCAAAATATATGCATTTAGCCAGACAAGAGCAGGCGTTACACTCCTAATGCTCATGACCTTCCCACCATAGGCTTTTGATTAGGTTTTCAGTACTAGGCATGTATTCCTTCCCATAGAGCAGGTCTGCAGACCAGTTAAAGAGCAGTTTCCTCCATAACAGACATGCCACTACTGCACCTGTTTGCTTGTTTGGCCTAACTGGCTGAACTTGAGGCGTGCAGTGTCCACTGCTTTCACCACTGATGGCTTCTGTCTCCTATAAGGCTGCATGCAGTGCAGCTTTTTCCAGCTTTCTGTCAGCTGTTCTACTGGGAGAAGGTTTTCATTATGTTGTAATTATGTATGCCCCTGTGTACTAGAGAAGAAAGGTGCAGGCCCCAGACATCTTTATATTCCAAGTTTGACTCAGGGTGCCTTATCCACAGAGTGACCACTTGATACATGTTTATTTGAATGTTTACATTATCCTCAGTCTAAAAATCTTTTAAAATCAATAGTTAAGGCTGGAGAGATGGCTTTGTGGTTAAGGCGCTTGCCTGCAAAGCCAAAGAACCTAGGTTTGGTTCCCTATGACCTACATAAGGCAGATGCACAAGGTGGCACAAGCATCTGGAGTTCGCTTGCAGTGGCTAGATGCCCTGGCATGCCCATTCTCTCTCTCCCTCTTTCTCTGTGTCTCTTTCTCTCTCTATCTCTCTCAAATAAATAATATCTAAAACCAGTAGTTACATTCTTCATAAATGTTCTATTGAATAATTATTTTCAATCCTATTGGGAATGGTATGAGTTCTCTAGTCTTCTGCAAAATTTTTGGTAATCCTTTGTTACAAGTTTTACTTAGAATGCTATTTCCATGAGGGTAAACCTTCAATCTTTACTAGTCTGCTAGGTTGCCACATAAACAAAGAAGTCAATAAGAATTTAAGTATAACTTTAGTGACTGTTCTAAATAATACTAGAGTCTTTTCAATAGGAATGAATTTAAAACCATTTCTAATATATTGTTTAAACTTTGTAAATTGGTGAATTTCTTGTGGGGGTGTGTTTGTGGGTGTGTTATGTGTGTATATAGATTCATGTATGTGTATTGTAGAGGCTAATGGTCAATTTGGTTGTCTATTGCTTGCCACTGTTTCTTGAGACAAGACCTTTCACAGAACCCAGAGATAATTTATTCAACTAGTCTAGCTAATTTTCTTCCTCAAAACCCTCTTGACTCTGCTTCCTGAGTTCTGGCTTGCAACCACAGACCTGGCATTTACATAGGTGCTGAAATTCTGAATTTAGGTCCTCAAAGTAGCATGGCAAGTGCTTTCCTGAATGAGCCATCTCCCCATTCCTAAGTAAATAATTTTTTTATAAAAACTTCTTGGTGTGGTAAATGCCTCAGAAATAAGAATTCTGAGGAAGCTGATGACACAGAAATGACACCAATGCAGGGGGTCATTTTGGAGCTTTGTTCTTCTTACCTCTTGTTCCTGTGCCAGAACCTAGAAGAACCTTCCCAAGCCTTACGATTCATCATCCTGCCACCTTTGGCATACACATTAAGTTATGGAAGAGGAGCCAAGACCTAAGGTAGTAAAAAGATAGCCAGCTCATGTCTCCTGACTCCTATCTCTTTGTTCCTGCCACTCCCCTTCATGTTCAGTTTTTCTGTCTCCCAGGGAGAGCATTTGAAGCCCTTTAATTTTTTTCTTTAATAAACATTTTCACTTTTCTCTGAGAGACACCATCACTCCCAGTTGCACCACCTGTAGCAAGCTAAATTATTCCTTGGTGCTTACACCTTTCAAATATTTATACACCATCATCACGGCACTCCTTAGTCATCCTCCAGCCTATATATGTACATAATATATCGCTTGTTTAATCATTCTGCATAAGTCAGTCCCTCCCAGTCCCTGAATCATTTGTGCTATTCTTTCTCTAGTGCCTATAAGAGAATGATTTGAATATATTCCATATGGCAAAAAAATAACCCCAACATGTTGCAACGAGAAGAAGAAAACCACACAGAGTAGATGAAAAGAACATACTACAGGTTAATTAGTAGTATGGCCACCAATATGTGTGCAGTTCTGTTGCAGAAATAAAGCAAGCTGTATTTGTTGTAACTGTGTCTTCTTTGAACTTGGCAGAATGCTGATAATACCCATACTATGTTTATGGTTCAAATTTTTGCTAAACACCTTCAAATTTCCACTCCTTGCCTAAGATGAAACTTTAGATATCATATAGTGATGTGTGAACCCATGACTCATTTCTCTGTTGTGCAGTTTCAGTACATTTTTATGGTTCCTCGGAACTCCCTAAAAACCTCAGTAAGGGAAAAACCTTAATTCTTTGACTAGTTACTGGGCATATGTGTATTAGTTATCTTGTAATAATTAAATGAGTTTGCTCAAGATGATAGCCTCAATATGGAAACTAGTACAAGAGAGACTGCTAAGAAATACTCTACTAACATAGATAGAACATGGCTATATCCATGCTTTCTTCTTTTATTGCATACCTTTTACAGTGTTTCACAAATGTGAGGTCTTGAAGGCTGCCAAGAAATCACCAATTGAGTGGAATCTCAGTCTTAGTTATCCTTAACTTAGTTTATGTGGTCGTTTGATAAAATTTACCCCTAAATATTTTTTTAAATTCCTTAAGACTGCTAGAATCCTTAGAAAAAAAAATCTTATTCAGAATATCTTATTAAAGAAAAATAGAGATGTTCCAAGCCCAAGCATATAGCTCCCTAGGAAATTTCCCATTTTCCAAAGTTTCACACAGTACAGAGATGACTCCTTTGAGCCAAGCCAAGCCCTTCCTATAGAATGTTCTGTTATTTTTCTGCTGCTGCTGTTTCTCTGGTGGTCTTTGGTCTATGACCACTGGTGATTCATTTCTGTTTTCATTTTACAAAGCATTTGTCTTCAATCTACAAATTATGAGTGGCAGTGGCTTCATTAGAAGGTAATTTAAACTTTTGGGCAAGAGAGATGGTTCAGCTCTTAAGGTGCTTGCCTGCAAAATCTAACAACCTGGGTTTGATTCCACAGTACCCCAAAAGCCCAAAGAACAAAAGAGTATATGCATCTAGAATACATTTGCAGTGGCTGGAGACCCTGCCACACCTATTCTTTATGTCTCCCTCCCCCCCCCCTCTCTCTCTCTACTTGCAAATAAAAATATTTTTAAAAAATATAATTTAGGGCTGGAGAGATTGCTTAGTGATTAAGGTGCCTGCCTGCTAAGCCTAAGTGGTTCCAATCTCCAGGTCCCACATTTAGCCATATGCAAAAAGTGACACAAGGGCACAATGCCGCACTTGCCCACAAGGGGGCGCATACATCTGGATTTCATACGCAGCAGCTGAGAGGCTGCTGGCGCGCCCATCTCTGTCTGTCTTCCTCTCCCTTTCTATCTGTTTCTCTCTGTGTGTCTCTCTCCAAAAATAAATAAAATAAAATAAATTTAAATATAATTTAAACTTATATACTTAAAAATCCCAGTGGCTCTGTCCATCTGCAGGTGGCATAAAAGGGCGGCTATTTTCTTGCACATGTGCAAAATTGTGAAGGGACTTATTCTCTCAATGAAAGAGGAGAGGGGAGAAGTAGAAACCTTCTCATGTTTTATTCAAATGTTAACAAAGAAAATTGAGAAGTGTGTTTTCTTAAAATTGACACCATCTTTATTCCAAACATTCTGGTAAGTGATAGCAGATGACTATGTAAGCTTCTACACACACACACACACACACACACACACACACACACGCACACACACACATACACAGAGAGAGAGAGTTGTTTCCAGGAGCACAGTCCCGGTGGGAAGTATTACCTCAAAGTCATACACTAATCTCTTTCAATCTTGCATATTTTCACATACTGTGTGCACACATACATATATTAATAACTGTTCCCTAGATATCACTTCAGAGCTTGGAGAGCTCAGCGTTGCTAAGCAAGTGCTGAAGGTGGAGTCAGATACAGATGGTAATTCAGCAGAGAAGGCTCCACAGAGATGCTTGAGGGGAATGCCATGAGGGCATAAGGCCCCACACGCCTAGTTCTCTTTGAGTTCTAATGTAGTACCATCATGTCAGTTATGCATTGCCTGCAACTGTCCACTCCCCTAGGAATTTATAAAGGCATTGTCAGTATTTGTAAGACACTTATCTCCTTAAAATATGTACACTTATATAAGTCCTGCATTCTGCCTTGTATATTTTGAATATAAATTCCTTACATTGTGGTCTCAGAATGGAATCTCTAGATACGTATGTACATTCCACACTTTCATGCCTGGGATCCATTTCGATGTTGATAAAAGCCTTCATTTATAGCAACATATCTTAAAGGAATGTGCCATATTTATAATACATAAATATATATACATGTAAATGTATGGGTATATTCTTCCCAGTAATATATTTAGGCATCTAGGGCTAAGTTTATTATTCCTCATCTGTATATGGCTCCAATGTATTAGTAGCTTGCCCAAGGTCACAGATCATGTATATGGTACATCTAAGATCAAAACCCAATTCTTCTGTCCATGAATTCACTATCCCATGTACTTCATATTCATTTTTTTTAAAGAAAGCAAAATCATGTCTTCTATCAAATCATTGTAATAGCACATGACACCACCATGTAACACAGTCTGTCAGTACCAGAAAAGGCCAAATCGGGACTAGAGACTTCTTGTCTTGTTGTCCTAGATGTAGCTGTGCAGAACCCACTACCTCTAATCCTGCTGCAGTCCCTTAAATTTTCACAACACAACAGATGTACAAGCTCATAACATTCCACAGTATTTCAGAGAGCAATGGAAGGGTTCAGATGGGAATATTGTTTACCTTGTTCTGGAATCATGTAGGATTTATCCTATAGACTTTGCAATCCCCCATATCATACTTCTGTCCACAATGTAATGTTACCATTGTATGGAGAGAAACAGTTATATGCCCAATTAATGGCATCCTGCTAGTAGAAAGAGGCTACTATATGGCATAATGCACTTGGGAGATGTAGTGTTTGTAGCTTGAGGAATGCCACACTGAATCACAAAAGCCTGAATTTAGATCCCAACTCTGCCATAGGATTTTAATCAAGTCACTACCTCTTGCTTTTAGTCTGTTTGATTCTATAATAAGGCTGGACTAGATCATGCATATCCAACCTGTAACCTATGGACAGCATGTTCCAAAATAGCTATGATTGCAGACAACATATTTGTGGATGATAACATCATACCATAATGTCAAAGGATTGAATACCCCTTTACATAATGAATTTTCTACATATGACAGTGAAGTCTTCTCTGTAGTGCATTCTGAGAAATTTGGCTCTAAATGCACAAACACTAGTCTAAATATGACTAAGTTGCATCCTGAGGTGGTAATATCATTTGAGGTTTTTCTCATACTGGTCCAGTACCTTGTGTTCAGGTCTTGTGCACTGACGTGAAAATCTGCTTTGCTACCCACTTCTCAACCCATGCACAAGGTTACGCCTATGTCAACATTTTTGGTGAAAGGTAGTGGGGGGCAACTGTCTTATTTAGCTTTTAGTTATTATACAATTCAAATGAGAGTATGAAAATTATGAGATGTCATTATAATTGGTATATTACTATCAATCTTCCTATATTAGAAATCTAAAAGGACAATTGTGGTTATAACTCTCATTTTTCTCTTTTTAATCTATGACTTAAATCTGTATCCCCTATGGAGGCAGAAGCTATAAGATAGAAATCTTTTCTTAGCCATGCATTGTTACAGTCTATTTTATGCTACTGTAACAGAATAACTGAGACTATATAATTTATAAAGAACAGAAATGTATGTCTTTATAGTTGTAGAGGCTGGGATTTTTAAATCAAGATACTGGCAATGTCTATTGTTTGGTAAGGCATGTTCTCAGCTTTCAGGAAGTCCTCTGGTTACTGCATCCCTGTATAGCAGAATGTTGCATGAAGTATTCATGAGATTTTCATCCCACTCAGAATATAGACACTCTTCAAGGTCCCACTTCTGAATATCATCCCATTGGCCACAAAGACATTTTGGAGGGGATGTACTGTCTGATGCACTTGTCATGTCTACATTGTAAAGGTGTTAATCATTGGAGGAAATCAACAGGTCAATATGTTAATTTTATCAAGGGGTGTGTGATCACATGTGGATATGCAATATTACTATTTTCCAGAGGATGTGTTCACTGTCTGCTTTCTTCTGTTGTGAAGAAGAAACTTAGGAAAACATTTGAGAAAGCTGATGTCCCTTAACAGGACATGATTAGTATTGCTCCATGTGTAAACTGTGACTCCATTTTATGTTTTCAGGGTTATGTGTTTTGTATAGGTCATGTCCATGGATTCCACCTCACTGGAACATATTCTTTTGCCTGAGATGTTTTCTAGAAATAAGTTCACATACTGAGTCCTTAACTAGTTCCATAGGTCATTAAGCCACTTTACATTTCAGCTTTTTAATTATTAAAATGAGACTGATCATAGCTCTTACAATTTGCTCTGACATAACCAGAGTATATTTGGAAATTGTCTACCACAAAAGTGAACAGTAAATGGGCATCCTTGACCTTTGATTGGAACAAAGGTCAATAAAGATTTTCATGACAAATCCCATAGAGCAAACTTAAACTATAACTCAAAAAGTTACTAAATACTGAATTTTATATTAACAGAAACTCTAAAATGAATACTGAATAGGTAGGATAGCTTAAGAAGTAACCATGTGGTCGAAGATTCCCCAGCCCAGTCCACTACCAATAGTAACTTTGGGCACACAGCTTCTTCCTGGCACCCTCTTTATTTCCTATGCTGGGCTTCTCACAATGGGCTATTTAGTGAGTATAGGCTCAGGTCTTCTCCCTAGCACCTTTCCCCTCCCCCAGTCCCACCCTGAGAGCCAAGAATATGCCATTGTAGCCAGGGCCCTGTACATGACTTCAGGCACTCCCTAGAAACCCTTCTCTATCCTCCCTGGCACTATTTTTGCCTTTAGAATAGGAATTTCCACACAAGTTCAGACATGGCTACAATAGAACTAAAATCACTTCACATAGCCACTCATGAATCAGCACTAAGTATCTCCAGGATTGAGCTCCAAGAAGCATAAAGCAGAGCAAAGGCAAGTGACACACACACACCATCACCACCACCTTCACCACCACCACCACCACCACCACCACCACCACTACAAACCATTCCAAACACTCACTTAACACAGATGCTCCAGAATGGCATGACCAACACACTATACTCCAGATGGTTTAGTTTCAACGGAAGATGGGCAACATGAAACATCTAGCCGACACAGCTTTCTCCTCCACAAAACTACCCATCTCACTGTAGAGGACCCCCTGAAGTGCTACTTAGAGATAATTCCAGACAAAAGCTCAAATAAATACCTTTAAAGAACTTGAACAAATGGATAAATGTATAAATGAATTCCTGAATAAATTCAGAGGATACAAGTAAAATGTCTAATGGAATGCCTAGATGAAATGAGAACATGATGCAGTGAAGCAGTCAAACCAGGATCCAACAATGGAACTTAATAAAGGGATAAAAATCCCGAAAGAAAAACAAGAGTGAAATGAAGCTGGAAATGGGAAATAAAATCAATCAACAGGAAGTTCAGTAGAAAGCCTCACCAATAGAATGGATCAGGTGGAAGACAGAATATCAGGTCTTAGCAGGGCATGGTGGTGCACACCTTTAATCCTAGCAATCGGGAGGCAAAGATAGGATCACTGAGTTCAAGGCCAGCCTGAGACTAGATAGTGAGTTCCAGGTCAGCCTGGGCTAGAGTGTACCCTACCTCAAAAGACTGGAAGAAGGGGAGAGAGAGGGAATAACAGGTCTTGGAAGAGAATTAGGTCAGTTAGTCAGAACCATTGTGAGAAGCAAAGAAACATAGGAACGGAAGACAAGATGTTTGGGATATCATGAAAAGGCCAAATATTTTAATAATGAGCATAGAAGGAGAACTTCAGGCCAATGTCATACAATTTTTTTTTCATTTTTAAAAATTATTTATTTATATTATTCTAATTTTACATTCATAATGGTGACTCCATTATCCTCTTCCCTGTCCTCCCTCTTCCAAAGGGACCCTCATCAATGGGGAATGTGGGTCATGCATTGTGAGGATAGTCAAGAGTTATGGGGGGGATAGGCCAAGTCTCTATGCATAATGCCCCAATTTGTGGCTCTAACATTATTTCTGCCCCCTCTTCCGTGAATTTCCCTGAGCCACATTGGGATCCTTTTAATTCTACTTCAGTGATGAGGTTTTGGGAGCCTCTGTGTCTCTGGATATCTGGCTTTGTAGGAGTTGGATGTTCTCTGTGTTTATCTCCTTCAGCCTTTTTCTGGTGTCATGATCACCAAGAACACTTTACTCTTGTCCTTCCCCCGCATTACTCTATGGTTTCAGCTGGGGCCCTGGTGAGATGTGATTGGCTGGTCCTCCCTTCAGGTTCATTGTCCATCTGAAAAAGAGAAGCAAATTCTCCAACGGAGAGAGAAGTTAGTACTAGATAGATGGGATGACCATAGATATTTTAGAGGAAATTTTATAAGCATAGGCCCTCTTCTTGCCCACATTTGGTGGTGTCTTGATCTTGGAGACTGAGCTCATTTTTGTACATGGTTTTGACTTATTTCCCAGTTCCAGCAATGAGTTCCATTCCACTGAGTGGATCTATTAGCCAAATCAAGAGCAGCTGGTAACCCACCATGGCTGTGTGCCACTACTGCACTTGTTTGAGCATTAGTCAGGTTGTTTCCTGCTGGGTAGCTTAGACTGTGAGTTGTTTGGACAGATGTCGGACATTATCCCCCAGTTGCTCGTGTAGCACCCTCTGGCACCAGATGAGTTAACTTTCTGGGGACTGACACTCTTCCACATTCTGGCCAGGTCTCTCCATGTTTTGTCTCACATGCATCTGTCGCTCCTAACCTGAATCCGCCTGAGATGCTGCCAAACCTAATAAGCACTCTGAGTACCAGACAATAGGGCAGGTGGGATGGGGGGAGGGTAAGGATGGGAGGGAGCGAGAGGGTAGAAGTGAGGACAAGGGTGGGGGGATACAAATAGGGACCCAAAGGAAATGATTCAATAAAACCCTTTTTTTTCCAAACAATAGGCTAAAACACTGATCCTTCAGCAGGCCCGCAGAGGGAACACCTGAACCACAGGGTAGTGGAGAAAATCATGAAGACCAACCTTAATCTTTTCCTGCTTCTCTCTCTCTCTCTCTCTCCCTCCATCTCTCCCTCCTTTCCTCCCTCCCTCCCTCTCCTCTCTATACTCACTTTCTCTTTCATATTATCTATCTTTTTCTTCCCTCACCTTCCTTGGCACTGACTTATAATTCCCAGCACAGGATTAACTTTCACAATGAGCTGTTGATCCGAGACACCTACAAGGTTTCCCAAAAAAGACATATTTTTGTCAGAGTTCTTAATGACCCACCAAAGGTTAATGGTAAGACCCTACTGTCAAAGACAGCATACATGTGTGAGACAAAATATTTTTAAGTAAAATATAGAAGCAAAATCATGAAACCTAGGAAGAGATGCCCAAAAAAGTCACTTCATACTGATTATGGCAACTATTCTTCAAAATGACATTGCAATTCTAAATACATACATATCAAATAGAGCATCACACAATCTTATAAAACAAATTCTATAGTCTTACCCATCAGTAGACACTGCCAGCTATGCACCCATCCTTCTAGGCAAGATGTGACCATTAGTGAGATAGTGGCATGGCTATTATGGGGGTAAACATCTGCTCTCTGATTGGATTTGAGACCTGACACATGATAGGGAATTCATGCCTGGTACTGCAAACCAAGTCAAAGGTCCATTGCTGAGCTGGAGAGTTGGCTCAGCAGTTAAGGCACTTGCTTGCGAAACCTAATGACCCAAGTGCAATTCCTTATTACCCACATAAAGCCAAATGCATAAAGTGGTGTATGCATTTGGAGACCGTTTGCAGTGTCCGGCGGCCCTGGTGCACCCATTCTCTTCCCCCCCCCACCCTCTCTCTTGTCTCTTCTATCAGTCTGCTTATAAATAAATAAAAAATATTTTTTAAATCCCATTGTTGTGGAGGTCATAGAATCTAGGGGTGAAGCTACTATGCCCATCAAATTGCCCACTAAATGTTGATATCTGTGCCCATAGATCAGTACTGTTGCTTTATGCAAATGGCATTGACTATGGGGGAGAATAAAAACACATCAAAGGACAGAGAATAAATAACTGTTGAGTACTCAGCACTAATTGATACATCTCTAACAACTCCTCCAAAGCTTAAGGAACATTTAAGAAGAGGGGAAACCCAGAGCGTAAGATCCATAGAATTGAGAGGGATGCTTTGAATCACTTCCTAACATGAAGTGGCCAATGTATTTATGACCTTACAACAACTGTCATTACCTGCACAAGACTTATATAATATTGGGCCCATCAGCATTTTTTTATAGATGATGGAGGAGAGCACAAAAGGAAAGGAACAAATAGCAAAACTGAAGTGGGATTAGTTGGAAAGAAGAGATTCACTGAAAGTGGGATCAGGGAAGAGAGACAAAGAAGGTAATAGGAGAGGATTATGATCAAAATACATTTTGCACATGTATGAAAAATTTTAACAAAAAATGTTTTCAAACTAAAAACAAATAGAGCTTTAGTTTAGGGCTAGAGAGATTGCTTAGTGGTTAAGGCACTTTGCCTGCAAAGCCAAAGGACCCAGGTTCGAAAGTAGATGCACAAGGCTGCACATGCTTCTGGAGTTTGTTTGCAAAAGCTAGAGGCCCTGAATGCCCATTCTCTATCTGTCTGCTCCCCCCTCTGTTTGTCTTGAATAAATCTATTTTGGGCACAAACTTTTGGTGGGAGTGGATAGTGGATAATGCTGCTCTCAAAAGCCATAGGTTGTTATAGGAAAACCCCAATACTAGTAATATAATAGCTCCCAGTGAGTGGTTGTTTAATTCTATTAAGCAAAATAAGTCAATCTTACAAGGGCAAATACTAGACATTTTCTCTCATTTATGGGTCCTAGATTTTATATAGATTTGCAAAATGACATTACACAGATGAAAGTAGAAATGCACCTCTCTAGACCAACAAGAGGAGTTGAGGGGAGTGAAGGGGATATGTTCAAGGTATAAAAATGACCTTATGTAATGCAGTATATTTTTTAAGAGATCTGGAACCTTTACATGCAGTAATCACTAGGAAGACATTTGTAAATAAAAGACTATCTGTATATTGTAAAAACATGCAATTCAAATTCCTCTAATACAAAATAACTGAATCTTTTGATTTTTGTAGACTGTTATTCTCCTCTGATGCCTCACCTAATACCTGTTTAAAATTCAGTTTAGGGGTGGAGAGATGGCTTAGGGGTTAAGGCGCCGCCTCCTAAGCCTAAGAACACTGGTTCCAATCTCCAGTGGTTCCAATCTCCAGGTCCCACGTTTAGCCAGATGCAGAGACGCAAGGTTGCAATGCCACACTTGACCAGAAGGGGGAGCACGCATCTGAATTTCGTTCGCAGCAGCTGAGACGCTGCTGGTGCACCCATCTCTATCTCTCTCCCTCTCCCTCTCCCCCTCCCTCTCCCCCTCCCTCTCCTCTCCCTCTCCCTCTCTCTCTCTCTCTCTCTCTGTCTCTGTCTCTCTCTGTGTCTCTCTCCAAAAAATAATAAAAAATAATAAAAAAGTTTAAAATTCAGTTTAGGATTCTATGTTTAGATCAATTATTAAAACTTACCATTTGAAAGAGTAAGTCAACCAGGGATATGAGAGCAATGAGAAAGCCAAAGCCATAGCCCAGAAATAAGGAAATCTGATTTAGGTACTCAGCTCAGGGATGACAAGTACTTCAGAGACATCAAGGAAGTTGCTGCAGATGGAACAGAGAAGGGAGCGGTACCTAAGGTCCATGGCTGGTGCTACGGACCATATTAACAAAGGAACAAACTTTTGGTGTGTGTGGTTTGTGAGACCTCATTTGCAGACAGAATCTGCAAGCTTTCTGGTCCTCTGTCTTTGGTGCTTTATATTTGCTGGAGTGAGGGTTGCCCAGAGCCCTGCTTCCTTCATGCTCTGAGGCCTTGAATCAGGATGCCATGGCTTTTTGTCCTGTGTAAAGTGCTGAGACACTTGTCTAAAAGATGTGCCATCTAGTTGTGTGTGCATTTAATTATATGTAGTATAAGTTCCTCAGAAAGCAAGTATACACCAGGCCTGAGTAGCTTTCTTTACATTCTTCTCTAAAATGAATAGTTTCTAAGTTTTTCTTAATGTAGAAAAAGGAGCATTTGGGCACCTTTCCTCGGCTGCTGGTGTATAAAGCTATTTTTTAACTTTTGCTCATCACTATTTTTTTTTCTGTGCTTGTGAATTCTAAGGTGCCAGACAGGCTGCCCTTGAGGCCAGTGTCACCAATTTATTCCAAGAAAAGGAAAAATAAGGAGACAGTGGCACTGGTCATGTCTGAGTCCAACACATTAGCCTGACCCATTCTGGAAGAATATTTGCCAAAACATAAAAGAAAAAAATGTTTTTGAGAATAGAACCCATTTGTTTTTGTGGCTAAGGAAAAAAAAAAAAAAAAAAAAAAACTTGTGCCATCACCAGGTAATGCTGTGCTTAGTACCCAATAAGCCACACTCATTCATTGCCTTGGTGGAATAATTTAGAATATTTTTTACCCTTCTATCTCTACCTGTCAAATTTAATTTTAAGGTCAAATTTGAAGACTTGTTTCCCTACAAAACCTTTATAAAACCCTCTGATATTTGGTTTCCTTTCACATTTATGTTTAAAAAAACTTGTTATTAACAACCTTTGTATGTATAGACTATACAATATATTCATAATGCCCTCCCACCACTCCCCTTTCCCCCTCCTAAATCCCTCCTCCACTGAATCTCTTTTTTTTTTTTTTTAAAATTTTTTTGGTTTATTATTTATTTATTTATTTGAGAGCAACAGACAGACAGAGAGAAAGAGGCAGACAGATAGAGAATGGGCATGCCAGGGCCTCCAGCCACTGCAAACGAACTCCAGATGCAAGTGCCAACTTGCGCATCTGGCTTACGTGGGTCCCGGGGAATCGAGCCTCGAACCAGAGTCCTTAGGCTTCACAGGCAAGCACTTAACCGCTAAGCCATCTCTCCAGGCCCCTGAATCCCTTTTTCTTTCCAACTGGTCTCTCTTCAAAGTTGATGCCATCATTTTTCCCTCCTATTACGCAGGTCTTGTGTAGGTAGCATCAGCTGCTGTGAGGTCATGAATACCTCAGCCACTTTGTATGTAGAAGAAAGAAAGCTCCTTCCAAGTTCCTGTAGCACTTTTTTTTTGGGGGGGGTGCAAAGTGTCATACATTTTCCATGGATTGTTGGCTATTAAAAGCACTGAGTAGCCTAATCAATTTCTGTATGTCACACAAATGCAAACTGTATGTAGTACTGGACAAAGAGAAGGACTCTTGGGTGGTCTACTGAATGGTTAAAAATTGCAAGAGTGGGCTGGAGAGATGGCTTAGAGGTTAAGGTGCCTGCCTCCTAAGCCTAAGAATGCTGGTTCCAATCTCCAGCGGTTCCAATCTCCAGGTCCCACGTTTAGCCAGATGCAAAGTGATGCAAGGGTGCAATGCCGCACTTGACCACAAGGGGGCGCACGCATCTGGATTTCGTTCTCAGCAGCTGAGACACTGCTGGCGCGCCCATCTCTGTCTCCCTCTCCCTCTCTGTCTATCTCTCTCTCTGTCTCTCTCCAAAAAATAAATTAAAAATAATTTTTAAAAAATTAAAAAATAAATTGCAAGAGTCTCTTCCCAGGCCCAACCTTTCCCTTTAAGCCAGTAATAAAAGTTTACCCCTAGATTCTCTGGATAACTGTCAAACTCTCCATAAGCCATATAGACTCAAGCTCTTCCATTACATTCAGCACATACTTTGGATATTCATGGTCTAGATCAAAACTGCTGCCTCGACTACCTTACCTGGCCATCATGGCTGACAGATGATACCTTTCAACCAAAATTATTTGGATTTGGGAAAAATGTAACCTATAGATATATGAAGAGCCAATATTACATTAAGTATACTTTCTGATATATACAAAGGAGGGGGGAATAATATAGAAAAATAACTTTGTTGACTTGGATTTAATAAATTTATAACATTAATAATCATAGGAATCCAGTATATTCTTAATTAATGTTCACATAGACAACTTACATTTCCTGTAGTCCCCAGTATGTTTTCTGTAATGAAAAATTAATTAGTGAAATTCTCAGAATTATAGCATCATTTTCAAATAGACCGTAGTGAACTTTATACTAAACCAATTAAGTTGAGGGTGAGTAATTACTATTGTTTTATTTTCAGAATAATCACAAAAAGTACCATATTTATGATGTTCATTTTACTACTATAAACAGAGAAAAATGATTGAATTTTAAGCGATCTTTCTAAATTTTATATCTAAAATAAAAGCATATATAAGGTAACTAGGTTGAAGTTTGTCAAACCAGCCACAAAACTTATTTTTATTCAATGTCAAGAATATAATATTGAGACTTTATAATAATCTGAAGCAGAAGCAGTTTGTTTTCAAAGAAGTTCAGCCTTTGTAAGATTTCATTCATGATAGTTTGTGTGTTATTAAAAAGAAGGCTGCAATCCTTTCCAAGGCCAAATGCAAACAGAGAGAATTAGAAATATATCTACCTCTTTCCTCCCACAGTGAAACATTTAACCCTCCACATTCTGAATGTGACTCAATGGTTACTCCAACGTGACGGAGTGCTGAAAGCTGTCTTCAATGAGAAGTCACTCCATAATGCTCCCTAACATAGGGTCTGCGTGGATTCTGGTGTGCAGAGTCCCGAAGCAGCAATACAGCCTCGTGGTTGGGAGCATAGATGCTCAAGCTAGGATGCTTGGGCTTGAAGTTAGTTAAACATATTTTGTGATTCACTTTTCTCATCTGAAAAATAGTAATGATCACAGCATGTACACTAAGGTTTTGATATGAAATGAATTATTATAGAAAACCCCAAGAAAAATGTCTGACACCTGTAAAGCTAAGTTTGCTACAGTTTATGTACAAAAGCCTGAACATTGTTGTTACCGTGCCCAGGGGCCTGTAATTACCTCTTAATGTTTTTGTTGTTGCTTTTACATAGTAAAGACAATCTGTAAGGACTAAAGCTTTGTGCCTCTGGATCAAGCATCCCATGATATTGGAATATAGATTGTAATAGCATAGTGTCTCTGATTCATAAAAATTCTAGTCTTTATTTTAATTTTATTTTGTGGTTCTAGAGATTGAACTCGTGGCCTAGTACATGAATTTGTGCTGAGCAAGTGCTCTCTCCTAAGCCCTAAAATTTTGTCTTAAAATATATTGTATCATTCTTTAAAACGTAATTTGTTTAAAAAAATCTTACCCTGTGTACATATATGTGTGTCTGATGCCACCCTTAATCCATTTAGGAATACTGTGGCTTTGCAAAACCCTGGGCAGACAGGGCCATAAAGAGCACCACAACCCCAGAGTATGTGCAATGACTGAAGTTGTTAGAGACTTGAACTAAGTCAAGTATGAGGGGCAATTATGACTGAATAGTAGTGTGTTCAAGTGCAAGAGATGAGACTTGTTTCATGGGCCCAGGAGACAAGACTAGAACTACTGGGTAGGTGTTATAGTGAGGCGTACTCTGGCTCCATAGGAGAGACAGCCTTACAGCAGTGATAGTGCTCTGGATATAAAGGTGATGACCACGTGATATGCCTGTACCTGCAGAGGATTGGAAACCAAGGCTTTTGCAGAAGGAATTGAAATTTGAGTTTAGGATGGATTCCCACCTTCTGACTGAGTGCCAGCATTCACCCCAGAGAATAGCTTCACTAGAAGGTTGTGTAAAGTGTGCCGTTCACTTCCAACCCCCTGCGTCATTCTCCTATACCTGTGAGATGAGCGGTCAATCCCAAAGTCTGGGATGTGAGTTCTGCTCCATCACGTTGGGACTTTGGCTCGTTCTCCTCCACTGACTCATGGAGACACTCACTGGGCCAGTGTGACAAGCACAGTGGTGACTGCGCTGGGGGGCTTATTACTTCCAGGTAGAGATGACAACAGCATCACCTCTCCTGGAGCTGCTGACAGGATGCACCTGCTGTCTTCTCCACAATGTCTTTTTTGGAAGGATCTAAGAGTTCCTTTGTAAACAGTTAATACCTTTTCTCTTCCAGGCCGCTGTGCTCGCTGTGGAGAAAATGTAGTTGGGGAAGGGACAGGGTGTACTGCCATGGATCAGGTCTTCCACGTGGACTGTTTCACCTGCATCATCTGTAACAACAAGCTTCGAGGACAGCCTTTCTATGCCGTGGAGAAGAAAGCATACTGCGAGCCCTGCTACATTGTAAGTTCCCGCATGTTTTGTCCTCTTGTGTTTGGTCTTTTTAGCCATATGCCTGCCACTACAGATAGAATGTAAAATGTAATCGTGAGATTACTAAAAAATACACGTGCCTGTGTGATTTGGTATGCTGTACTGTTTTCTCTGGCAGTTGTCATTCACAGGAGGTCCTAAAAATGTGTTGGGGTGGGAGGCCCCTTTCATACGAAGTCTAATTCCTCAGCCTGTGGCTTTCATGCATGTGTGAACAAGCTGGTGTGCTCCTCTCCAGTGCATCAGAAGGCTTCCCAGTCAGCAGAGTCGTACTCCTGTTAGTCAAACTTACCAGCATTTGAAATCCCAAAACTTGTGGAAGATTTGCAGATGGCTGAACTTGTCAGTGCCCTTCTCCTCTTCACATTCCAGGTCCTACTTACCCTAATACTACACAAATTTAGTTTGTTCAGAATGCAAAGACAAACGTAGTGCAGTCACGTCCTGTTGTTGTGAAAGAGGAGAACGATGTTTAGTAAGCAAAATCATACCACAGAAGGCTCTCAGAGATCATCCTTTGACACTTCCTGATGACTCAGGGCACCATTATAAAATTATTGTTTTAAGTTGTAGCAGTGATATACACAGAGCTTTGTGGAGCCAACCAGGCTCTTTGTTCTTAAACTGAGGGACTGCCCTTTTATGGTTCTGTTTTTGACTCTGGTGTTGATTTTTGCCACTCTAATGATGCTTTTTGTGGAGGCCTTGTCAAGGTACACATTTTGCTTTATCTATATTATGAGCAAAAAGTCTTAAATGCAGTACTGGGAAACAGTATAAGTTTGCGGTGAACACATTTAAATTTAAATTTGGCCCAACTGCTCAGTGCTTTCTATCTTTGGCTAGTTACTTGGTTTTTATGTTTGTTTGTTTGTTTGTTTGTTTGTTTGTTTGTTTGTTTGTTTGTTTGTTTTGTTATGTACCTCACAGATGTATCTCTTCCCCATTTTTAAAGGCAGAAGAAGCCGGACATGATTTTTCAGTGGGTTTCTATAGTGTATGGGCTCAGGTTTCAGTCACCAGTGTATGATCTCTCATCCTTCATGATGCCCACACCCTCTGCTCTGGCTACATGTAACGTACTCTATGATGGCAAGGAAAACTCTGGGAGATGTTTAGTCACACACTTGGAAGAGCTGAGTGAATTCAAATAATGCAAAGCCTTACCATCCGTCTTTCTTCACTTATCCCCCTCATAAGAACCTTACACCGAGATTTTTCTTCAGTGAAATCTTTCCATGGCTAATCTGAAATGTAATTTAATTCTTATCAGCATTGTGAAGCATACCGAAAGGCCCTTGTTCAATGTTGATTCCAGCATCCAACACAACCCTCACATGGATGTGTTGACACTTGTTTCTCCTAAACTTTCATGATTCTAGTGCGCATTAGAAATGCTTACAGAATAGGAAAATAAAGAACGTAAATTAAAGCAAGTTTGTTTGAAAGGTGGATATTGTCATAAGGATAGCCCTAGAGCTGCACGGCTTGTCAGGAACCAAAACTCTAGAGCCAGAGACATTTTCTATGTAATCCAGCCAAAGGGTCTTTCAGTACATTGCAGAGCACTGATATCTACAGACATTGTGTACAAAGCTGAAGAATCTGAACCCTGGCCATCAGTCTTGGTACACTGTGGGGCACTGGAATCTACGAACATTGTGTACAAAGCCAGAGAACCCGGTTTTGAATCTGATCCCTGGGCATCAGTCTTGGTATACTGTGGGCACACTGTTAACTACTAAATACACTGAGTACAAAGCTGAAGAACCCATTCCATGGATATCAGTCATGGTACGCCACTGGACACTAGTATCTAAAGACATTGTCTACAGAACCAGAGACCCTGGTCCCTTGGCCTCATTCATGGTACACTGTTGGGCACTTGTATCTGTAGATGTTGTTTACAAAGCCAAAGAACCCCTGTCCCTGGGCATCAGTCAGGGTGATTTTCCTTTCATTTTCCCCCTTCCTAGGTGGGATAGTGTGCTGGTTTGTTTCAGGTGTCCCCCAGAAACTTAAGTGTTCTGAATGCTATGTCCCCAGCTGTTGGCAATTTGGGAATTAAACCCTCCTTGAAGTAGTGTAGTGTTGGGGGTGGGCCTATGGGTGTTATAGTCAGCTTCCTCTTGCCAGTGTTTGGCACACTGTCTTGTTGCTGCTGCCCACTTGATGTTGGCCAGGATATGATGTCCACCCTCTGTTCATTTTTCCCAGCCGTGAAGGAGCTTCCCTTTGAGTCTATAAGCCAAAATAAATTTTTCCCCCACAAACTGCTCTTGGTCAGGTGTTTTCTGCCAGCAATATGAACCTGCCTGCAGCAGATTGGAACGTGGCTTAGTTAATTATTTCTGGTAAGGAACACCCCTGCTTGACCCACATAAACCCAGGAATGAGACCAATCTAATTTAAATTTCTTCCAGAATTATTGATAAACCTAAAATCATATTTAACTTAAATATTTATATACTTTTGAGATCTAATAATTTGGTAATATCTTCTGATCTGGTTCAGTGCTTATTAGTATCTTACTAGGTCTCTTGAATTTTTAATATTTGTTCACAAGCATCTATGATTAGAAAAATTTGTTTCAGTATGACATTGTAAATCTAGCTATATATTTTTGTTTTATTTTATTTTCTGTTTTCTATTTATTACCCTAATATAAATATACATATACATATAACTTTCCACTGGCATTAGTACTCAGTTTTAGCTTCTCTTCTGTTTAAGTTTACATTATGTTTATATACTGTATTTTAAAACAACTTTCTTAGCCAAAAATTGTAGGTATTTTCAGTATTGTAACTGATATGCTTTGAGAAAACTGAGTAAAATTTTTGTATGTTTAAAATGGCTTCCTTAGTATAATTTTAAAATTTTATATTACCAATTCAATTGTTATATACTGTGAAGGACTTTTACATTGCCTTCCTATGCATGTTTGTTTGTTTGTTTGTTTGTTTGTTTGTTTGTTTGTTTGTTTGTTTTGAGATATAGCATTACTCTTGTGCCCAAATTGGCCTAGAACTCACCTTATTCATGCTTCACCCTCTGGCTAGCACACCAGCACCTTGCAGCATTTCTATAGAAAGTTTTTGTCCAGCTACAGGACCACTAACAATAATGAGTTTACTTACTAGTCTCTGTGCTATTCCATATTAGAGAAGTTTATGTAGATTTATTTTGGACAAATTAGTGCATTATGTTCTAGTCATTTTATTTGGTGTATGTCTTTTTTTTTTAGCAAAGTCAATAGATCTTTTAGAAATGTCATTTTGATTCTTTTTATAGTTTTGAAAAAATATACACATTAAGAGCACTAAAGTAAAATAATTTAAACAAAGTTTATTTATCCTGGTCCTGACTCATCAGTTGTAACCTTCGGTATTATCATTTAACTTCTGAATACCAGTGCTGTAATTTATTAATGTTTGATGTTAATTCCCTTTGTTTAAAGAGAAAGAAGGAGCACATGTATTTTTGGTATCACCAGCCATTTGCTAATAGAAGTGATTAATTTGATTAGTGATGTTATTACCATTACTTTTTTCCTTAACATTATGTGATAAAATAGACGAGTTGGGGCTGGAGGGATGGCTTACCAGTTAAGGCACCTGCCTCCTAAGCCAAAGAACGCTGGTTCCAATCTCCAGGTCCCAGGTTTAGCCAGAAGCAGTGATGCAAGGGTGCAATGCCGCACTTGACCACAAGGGGGCACACGCATCTGGATTTCATTCTCAGCAGCTGAGACACTGCTGGCACGCCCATCTCTGTCTTCCTCTCTCTCTCTCTCTCTGTGTCTTTCTCTGTGTCTCTCTACAAAAAATAAAAATAAAAAATATTTTAAAAAATAGACGAGTTGTATCACATAGTGTGGGCAGTGACTTGGCTATGGTTACTGGAGGAGTATTGAAATAAATTGACTTCATAGACAGAATAGGGGGTTGTGTATAAGAAGAGATCTATGCTTGGCATAAAATAATTTGTGTCATTATGAGTACAACATTTCCTTTTTCTTATTTACTCATCTGCCCTTAGTATGAGTCAGGCTAAATTCTAAGTGTAAGAACTATTGCTTTCTTCTTAGCATTTCCATGGAGTCTAGTCTTGGGTACACAGTACACTGGAAATATTCAGCTAAATTATGTAGCCACAAGGCAAGCTCAAGACCCTCTCCTTAACCAAGGCTTTTCTGCAGAGTAGGTGGGATCTAATATCCAACTCCTCCCACAAGGGAAGTTGATACAGGCATGTTTATTGAAGTTGAAATTCTAGTGATTAAGGACCTCTGGAAATGGGAAGCCAACTCCAAAAGAGGCTAAACACTTTCAACATCTGAAATTAGCACATTTGTGACCAGCGCACAGCAGCATCCTGCTCTTACGTCTCTAACTGACCACAGTTAAATAAATATAATTTTCTTCAATTTATTTTATCTTATTATATTACTTTTTTGTTTTGAGGAGTTATAAAATGAAGTTAATTATTATTTTTTAAAGGTTATATTCCTATCCACCCTGTGACTTTTACAATTTTTCCTCCCTTTCTTTAGTAATGTTCCCTGAGCCTTGGTGAGTATGTTAGAAATCTGATTTACTGCCAAATTCTCTGTAGGGTTTCCTGCTTATTAACACTGTTGATAATCATTATTCCCCAGCAGCTCCCATAATACTTTCTAGTTCCAGAAGTGTCCTGTGAGCACAGGCTATGGTGTCTTCAGCAATAGGGGCTTATCATGTAGCTCTGTCTGGTAACCAAATGCTTTGGCAGTGGCCTGCATTATTTTGGGTACTTCATGGTTCTCCCTGACCAACAAGCTTACTATGTGGCTTAACCCATTTCTAGTCATGGAATGTACCAGACAAAACCCGTGGTTTTAGGGTTGAGCATTCTCTCCCTTCTAGGAGGCACTTCTGTCCAGGCTCCCCCCCTGTCCAGGGTCCCCACACCCTATATTGAGGGTTATATATTATAGAATGCTAACTTTTGATGCTCCAATATGAAGTAGTATTTTTGTACCTCTGTAGGAAAGTTGCCCTTTGATATACTCACATTCCCCTAATAACATGTTTTAAAAGCAGCTATGGTCTAGACTTTATGTGGTACTGGAAAAGTAATGGTGTTGTACTCCAACTGAAAAATCTTCATGGGCATTCCTCTTCCTTACTGCCTACCCTGCTCTCTGATCTCCATGATGGCTTTCCTTTCATCTTTCTTTCTCTCTCTCTGACAACACACACACACACACACACACACACACACACACACACACACACACTCATACATACTCTTCCTGTTGTTTTATTGTCACCCCACTAGTATTCTCCCAGAAGCAAAAAAATGGATCAAGAATTTTTTCCAAATGATCTCTTGCAGGATTTCACCGTGTACATATCTCTTCTACTCCTAAGTATCTATAACATGTTGACATGCCTATTAGAACTGTGTGACAGACAAGGGGAGATTTAGTCCCCACTTACAAACACAATTATATAGTTATCACTTAAAGTAAAAGTCAAAATGAAGTCCAAGAAGAGACCTTCTGACTTGCTCTTTATTGTGGGTTTTATCTCACCACCCTGAAACTAATGCTGTGCTTCCTAAATACGTGGACATTCTGACAGCCACCTGCTACCCAAATGTGAAGTCAGTTGCAATGAGAACCTTCCACTTCCAAATTTTAATTGATAGCCACCAGCCTGATTTATGCCTTCCAGTCTTACAGAATGTAGATGAAACCCGGTAAGCCTATCTTGTTCCTTTAGTGTTTATACATTATTCTTCCTGAAATGCCTGAAAACATGACAAAAATCTCTTTTGTGTTTAGAATTATAAAAAGTCCTAACAAAAACTAAAATTGATATGGTGCTGTAACTTTTACAAAATATTTTTCTTATCTCCTTTTATACTCAAATGATCACAAGTAATAAGTGAATCATTTACATTAATTTCCAATTGCAAGAAACTGAGGCCAAAGAAGCCTCACCTTGCTTGATTTCATAGAGCAGCATCTCAGAGCTGAAACTTCCCAAGTATAGCATTTTCTGTTGGTCTAGCAGAAATCACTAGAAATCTCATTTGTTGTTGCTACAGTTACTTTTTTCTTGTTATTTTTCTTTATTACTATTTATTCATAATATCTGTTTTGTTTAAGTAATTCAAACTTAATTTTAGTGATGTATCCATTACCTTATATTTTAGATGTTTTAAGCAAATATTCTTACCAAAGTTATCTTTTGTGTGATGGCAGTTCTTTAACAACACTCTTTTAGTATTATGTTCATTAGAAAAAAATTATGAAATTGAAGGGAAAATATCTCATTATTCCATCCAAATATGTTACATTTGATTGTACATTCCTTTCCTGTGCCTATGTACTTGTATGTGGATATATTTATGTAAATATAAAAGTGTATCATATGGTTTTCACATTCCATATCTACTAATTAGTTACTTGTTTTTATTGCAAAACAGTGTGTCAGGCTTTACCTTTTGCTGAAATCACTTTTCAAATATTCCATGGACATTCCTATCCTTTCTGAAAAGTGATTCAAAGAAAATTTCCATTAGACCAATAAATTTATTGAAAATACAGTGTACAGGAAATCCAAATCAGCTGAAAGTGTGGTAAGCAACAAGCCAGTAAAATTCCTAAAGATAAAGAAATGGAGGAGGGCATTAGGAGTATAGCTCAAAGGTAGATCATTGGTTTAGCCTGTACAAGGCCCAGGATCATATCCCAGTATGTGAAAAGGAAGGAAAAATAGAATCCAAAAATATAAATGAATAAACACATATTCATAACTTAATATCATTAATTTACAGTATCTTGAAAAGAATATTTTCAAAAGAATATCTGAATCACCCCTAGCACTAATAATAAAGAACAACTCAGAACAAATGAATCAAACTTTCAAACTGAGATCTCAGGAAAGACAGTCTATGGTCTTTCATCACTAAACATCTTTATTTTGAAATACATAACTAAAAATATTGATGAAAGATGAAAGTGTAAAGCCTATTCTTTATGAAACTAACAGATTTCTTTCAGTCTTTGACAAATCAATTACATAAGTTGGGTAATATAATTAATATGATTGATTTAATCAAAGTGAATTAATCTATGCAATAAATAAATTAAACCTTCTTTACAAATATACAAAGAAAATTGAAAAGCACGTTGGTCATAAGTCAAAATCTAAAAGCAAGCCAAGTGTGCTGAGGCGCATTATAATCCTAGTCCTCAGGAGGCTGAAGAGGGTGGATGGCCAAGTTTGTGGTCATTTTGGGCTACATAGTGATACCTTGATAAAAAGGAAAAATAATAATAAAACAGGATCAGGGCAGTGGCTTAGTAGATAAAGTGCTTGCCACACATGCATGAGGAACTCACTGTGGTCATCCAACACCCACATAAATGCTGAGAAGGTATGGTGGCCTGTCATTAGTAATTCCAGTGGAGACAGAGGATCCTAGAGCATACTGGCTCCTAGATTAGTCAGATCTGCAAGCTCTGAGTCCATTTTAGAAATCTTGTCTCAGTAAATAAGGTAGAGAGAAATCTAGGAGGATATTAAATACCACCTCTGAAGTCCACACTTGTAAACATGTATGTGCACCTGCCTCGCCATACATTCACTCCCACACATGTGAACATGCGTCACACACACACACACACACACACACACACACACACGCACACACAAACTATGAAAGGAAATTGTAGATAGTTCCTACACTGGCTGACAGAGATAACAGTTCAAAAAACCAGGAATGTATGAAAGGATAAACAGTAAATACATAGGAGTTAAGTAGTTGCTTCTAGAAAGTAGGGATGAGGATGACACTGCATGGCAGTGAGAGTGTGGCACAACCAAAGTCAAATTTTAAGTAATGTTGGTGATTGCAATATGAAAGAATATAGGAAATTGAACTTGATGATAAGAGAAGCAGATGATAGGAAAAAGGCATTTATTGAAAGTTATTGATAAGTTAAAAAATGCAGGGCTGGAGAGATGGCTTAGGGGTTAAGGTGCCTGCCTCCTAAGCCTAAGAACACTAGTTCCAATCTCCAGGTCCCACGTTTAGCCAGATGCAAAGTGACGCAAGGGTGCAATGCTGCACTTGACCGCAGGGGGCACACACATCTAGATTTCATTGGCAGCAGCTGAGACACTGCTGGCGCGCCCAACTCTGTCTTCCTCTTCCTCTCCCTCTCTCTCTGTGTCTCTCTCTGTGTCTCTCTCCAAAAAAATAATAAAAAATAATAATAAATTTTTTAAAATGCAGCCAAGTATGGTTATGCACGCCTTTAATCCCAGCACTTGGGAGGCAGAGCTAGAAGGATCACTGTGAGTTTGAGGCCAGCCTAAGACTAATTCCAGGTCAGCCTGGGCTAAAGCGAAACCCTACATCAAAACAAACAAATGCTAAAATTTCTAGTTTCAGGAAATGTAACAGTTCCCTTCTTGTTGCTAGGAAGAAAAACCCAACCAGAAGCAGCTCATGGAAGGACAGGGTTTATTTCCAGCTTATAGTTTTGAGGGGGACTTGCATATTGGCAAGGAAAACATGGCTGAACAGACAGATGGGCTTCATATCTTGTCACATTAACTTGCAGGAAACAGCAAGTTTGAACTCACTAGCACTGGTAAGAAGCTTGGTTTAAAAACCCTAAGCCCAGGGCTGGAGAGATGGCTTAGTGATTAAGGTGTATGCCTGTAAAGCCTAAGGATCCAGGTTCATTTCTCCAGGTCCCACATAAGCCAGATGTACAAGGGGGCACACACGTCTGGAGTTTGTTTGCAGTGGCTAGAGGCCCTGGCATGCCCATTCTCACTCTCCCTCTCTTTTCCTCTCTTTATCTCTAATAAATAAATAAATAAATAAAAATAAAATCTAAAAAGAGAAATACCAAGCCCACCTCCAGTGTCACAATTCCTCCAGTAAGGCTCCACTTTACAATGGCCCCACAGCTCTCCCTAATTGCCACCAGTTTTTGAGGACCAAGCATTTAGAACATATGAGCACACATCACTCAAAACAGCACAGAAGAGTACTTCTGAAAAATAGAAAAATAAAATAGTAACAGGATAGAAGTGGTAACACACCCCAGTTTTTTCAGAATCCAGGAGGCAGGGGCAGGATCACTAGAAGTTCAAGGTCATCCTCTGTAACATAGCAAAATCAAGGCCAGTTTGGGCTACATGAAATGCTATCTGAAAAACAATAGATAAAAATAAAACAAAAATGATTTTAAAATGTTAAAAGTCATTCAAGATGGACAGAGACAAAAATTACAGCAATGTCTGAAGTATAAAGAAGCTGTAAGCATAAATAAGTATAGGAAACACTTCTAAAATTACTGCACTAAAGCTAAGGATGTAGCTCAGTTGACACAGTGCTTGACTAACATGCATAAAGCTCTGGGTTCTATCCCCAGCACCATATAAGCTGGGCATGATAACATTATGCCTATAATAGCAACAAGGTTAAGAAAGAAGAATTAGAAGTTCAAGGTTATCCTCAGCTATATAGTGAATTCAAGATCAGCCAGGGATATATGCAGTCCCATTTTAAAAGAAAAAAATTCACATATGTTGCATTTAAAAGTTTATAGAGGCCTGGAGAGATGGCTTGGTGGTTAAAGCATTTAACTGCAAAGCCAAAGGATCCCAGTTCAATTCTCCAGGACCCAGGAAAGCCAGTTGCACAAGGGGGCACATGGATCTGGAGTTTGTTTGCAGAGGCTGGAGGCTCTGGCATGTCCATTCTCATTCTCTCTCTACCCCTCTTCTCTCAAATAAATACATAAATAAAATATTTAAAAGTTTATAGAAACAAGACTTTTCCCTAGAAATTTAAAATATTCAAGAAAAAAGTTTGAATAACCCCATAAACATAGATGAAAGTCAGAACTGCTACCTGAGAAAGACTAGAAAATTGTACTAACAGGATTTTCATATCTTCAAAGGACGAATGATGCCTCTGCTATTTCTGCTTTTAGAACCACACGAAAGAGAAGCTTTTCAAATCACTTTATAAGGCTAACATAATCCTGAGGTAATGCCGAATTTAGGGTGCCCCCCCCAAAGAAAAGTCTATGCTGATGTAACTTCAACTAATCCAAGTATCAAAAGATATTAAACTGCGTTATGTACAATAAATTGAAACTGTAAATGGAATATGATGTAAAAAATGTTGTAGTCTAGTCCATGATTGCAATATTAGAACAGTATTTGAAATCCTTATGATATTTTGTTATACTTACAGTTCAAATTGGCAAGCAAAAAAGAAAGAAAGACAGAAAGGGAGAAACCTCAGTACAGTTATTGCCATAGATGCTTTTCATTGAAAAGACATTTCCTGATAGTTTTCACACATTCATTTTAAAACAAAACAACTATGATAATACAAAACCAGGTCTAAGTAAAATAGAAGGAAGAAGAGGATGTGGATTTCATCAAGGAGACATACATAGCATCACCAGCCTTCCTGCTCCCTACTTCTAGAAACACAGTCTTGCCTCTGCTGCAGTGATAATGTTAATAGCATTCTAACCTTTGAAATGAAAATGAGACACAAATAAAAAGTTAAATACTTAGTATGTACATATTCTTCAGATTATTATGTAATTTGTTTTAAGTTTTTGTTTTATTTGAGAGAGAAAGAAAGACAGATAGAAAGAATGGGCATGCCAGGGCCTTCAGCTACTGCAAACAAACTCCAGACACATGTGCCACATTGTGCAGCTGGCTTAAGTGGGTCCTGGAGAATTGAACCTGGGTCTTTTGGCTTTACATGCAAGTGCCTTAACTGCTAAGCCATCTCTTCAACCCTATTATGTAATATATTTAATGCATATATTTAGTACACAAATGTCTACACATATATCTATGAACACATTTAAGAGAAGTTAGAAATTTACTTGAAAGTCTTTGGGTTCTTCTTTCTGATCCCCATTTTCAGAATTACCTTATAAAAGTTGCTGTTCTAACATTGCTTTTACCATATCCATGGATTTCTAATATATGCCTCAAACACTTCACTGTGTTATTTGCATCGAGTGTTTCTTAATTTTAAATGAATGGCAACATGTCATTCATCTTTTTCTAAGACTCTTCCACTCAGAATTTTAAGTGCAGGATATATAAATATTTATAGATGATATGAGTATAAATCTTAATATGATCAAAAGTATTAGAATACTTCAAAAGTATTAGTGTTGAAGTCTGGTTCGCATTGCTGGCAGAAAACACCCAACCAAGAGCAGCTTGTGGAAAAAAAGGTATATTTTGGCCTATAGACTCAAGGGGAAGCTTCATGATGTCAGGGGAAAATGATGGCATTAGCTGAGGGTGAACATGACCTTGTGGCCAATATCAGGTAGACAACAACAACAGGAGAATGTGCCAAACACTGGCAAGAGGAAGCTGGATATACCACCCATAAGTCCACCCCCCAACACTAAACTGCCTCCAGAAGGTGTTAATTCCCAAATTGCCCTTAGCAGGAAACTGGCATTCAGAATACCTAAGTTTATGGGGGGACACCTGAATCAAGCCACCATATTTAGTAAGCTGACAAAATAAAAAACAAGGTTAGATTTAGAGAATACAACCCTAAAAATACTTTGAAACAGTAGCAACAAAACTTACAAAGCACATAGTTGAGCTTATAAAATAAACATAAATGATCTAAGTGAGGAATGCTAGAAAACTTTGGGGAGAGTGATTCATTCAGGCACACAATGATGTTGAAATTGAGTGCACTTGAAAAGCATCCTCATCTGCAAGGCCACCATGGTATCCTCCTGTTCCTTCAACAGCAGCAGGGTTTCAGTGGGGAATGAAGAGTTACTGGACTACTCTTTGCTAAAGGTATCATTTTGCCCTGTCCCCCAAATAGCCCCCAGCCCTTTGCTGATCTTGATTCCTGCTCATACATCCCTGCAGGCTCAGAAGCAGCACTAACTGGCAGGTAAAGTGATCACAGGCTCATGAGTGGGTTGCTCAGATCAGCAAGAAGGTCTAGCTGAGCACAATATCTTCCTCCTGAAGTCCTTTCCCAAACTCTATATAGACTTCTGATGTCATAGAATTAAAATGCTTTTTCTGGGCCAGAAGGAACCTTGGGAATTCAATACAATCATTTTATTGCTGAAAAAGCTACAGCCCAAGAAAGCTGACTGATTTGCCCCAGGTTATATGGTTTATTAATGACAGAGGCAGGAATAGAAACCATGAGCCTTGATGATACCTTCAAAGAACTGCTTTCTTTGGAACAGACAGACAGAATTTTAGCCATATGTGGCTGCAGATCCAGAGAAACATCCCTGGAATACACTGGATCCAGTAGACTTTGGCTGCAGAGTGTGGAACTAGAACAGTATTTGCTTTGGTTCTAACCAGAGTGAAGGGTCTCGAATTTCCAGGTTAAATGCCTGTGAAACTTTATTCTAGAACCTTCCCACTGCCCTAGTTTGTTTATTTTTACATCAAGCATGAACTCACCGCTCAATGTTTGCCAGAGTTTGGATGAATGTCAGCATCAGGCCACTGTAATAATGGTTTAAGATTCTTTAATCCCATTACTTATACACTTCATTAGGCTGAGTGAATTGTTGGCTGTGGTTCAGTGAACTTTCTACTTTGGAGATAAAAGGATGGAAAGAAAATAGGAAAGTAGTTGATTCCTTGTTTTCTTTCATATTTATATTATAGCTCTTAATGAATAAAGGAACAATAATTAGCCACCTACAGCATGGACTCTGTGTTAGTGAGGGCCTCTGAACTGTTCTGTGTCATTGACTAAAAATGTCCATAGCATTCCATTTACTATTAGAGGTTAAGAATAAGGAAGTGGTGTGTGTATTGGGGGGTGGGAGGAAGAGACACACAGAGTCAGAGACAGACAGACTAAGTGTAATGGGTAGTGGGGTTTATGCTATAAAATCAACCCAGAAACTCTGAAAAAAAGTCAAAGATCCAATACAATAATAGTCTTTCTTTGAAGGAGGTTGCTGTAAGAGATCAAGGGATTTCATAAACAGAACATGGAAACTGAAATTACCTTGAGTATGAACTAAAAGTGTTTATCTTACTTCCCATTTCTATCTTTCAAAAAGGAGCATTCCAAGAGGACAGGGCTAAGTAAACCAATCAGGGAGGACTTTGAACATTACCTAATTACACCAGGCATAACCCAAGGGATTTATACAGAATGTACAAAGGAGAACTTTCACTAACTGGATTCATCAGCCCTCCCAGTGTTTCAGTGTCTGGAGTATTACCTGCGCCTTGCTTGCTTCAGAGCTCATGGAATGTGACAGCAATTCCATGAAGTTTGGTTTTCTCAGAATGTGTCATATATCACCTCCTTTGGAATCACTGGTCAATTCTCATTAAAATAAATGAATAAATATTCTGGAACTTTCCTTAGAATATTTACTCAAGAGAGCAGGAACCTTATACTTTTTACCAGGCTCGGTGGAGGGACCAGAGTTCTTAAACACATTTAAGTTTGAGAGCCACGTATTTATGTAAGCACAGCTTACACAAGAAATGGTTCCAAAATTTTTCTTCACTCTTATCTCCCATCTCTAAGTTACACGCTCTTTTTACAATACTTGGCCAGAACTGGCTCTCTCTCTTTTCCTGAACTTTGCTTTCTGTGGCTTGTTTGCTTAGACCCAGGCTTCTGTCGACATATCATCTCTTCCCGTCTCCATCCTTCAAAAATCTGAATCAGCCAGCGTTGTTAAAAAGCTTTCTTTGAAATTGCCAACTAGCTGGTTGTGGTGGCACATGATCATAGGAAATTGCTGAAAAGGCAGGAAGATCAGGAGGTCAAGGTCAGCATGAAATTCCCAACTAGATGTGGCTTTTCCTGAACATGCAATGCATTTTGTCTGCCTCTTGCATAGGACTGAACTGACCACTCCTGGTATTTTAGTCACTGGAGTCCTTGACACATTCGTTCACTGATATGAACTCCTTTATGGAATATGTGGGATTGGGGAGGTCACAGTGGATTCATCTCTCTGTTTTCTACTGTGCTAACCCCAGCATGTTATCCTATCCTTGCTTGTAGAGCTAGGGTGCCTGGAGGGGGTCTGCTTTCATGTTGGTTCTTACTGGGATTGGCTCCTAAACTCTTTGCTTGCCCTTTGGTGCACTTGGACTTGCGACTCTGTAAATGTAAGAAAGGAAGCGGAAAACTTGGCTCCAGGTCCCTATGGACAGAGTCACTACTGCAATGTAAATATCAAAGACGGAGGGGAAAGATGTGAGAGTGAAGCCAGCTGTCTAGCTTCCAGCCATAGAATTGTCACAAGAGCTGCTACACTCAAGGTCAAATGAATACACTGTCCTCATACAAAAAAGTTGCCAAGGAGTTGCAATGGAAAGATCTTTGATGTTCTGATGATTTTGAAGGAGACCTGTTCTTTCCCTCCTGTAGCCAAGCTCAAATGAATAAATAGAACTTAGTTGATTGCTGGTTGGTTGGTAGGTTGGTTGGATAGTTAACTTTCAGACTGTCTTCAGGGAAAACAGAGAATACCATTGAAGTTGATGTTATCATTACAAAAAGGGAACTTCTCTTTGGGGACATCTCACAGTGACCAGGCCTAACATATGGGATACATAATGCCCAGGAGAAAGGAAAATTGCTTGAAATACCTCAATTAGATGGATAAACAGGATTCTGAAGGAATCTGAAGATCATCTGTGGTAGCATATGTGATATGTGGTAACATGTGTGGTAACATTTCAAATTGTATCCATTATTGGCAAAAAATAGTAAACGTCGTCCACCAAAGTGATTTTTACTTTCTAAGTTCTTATAATGGCTAAGAGATTTGAGGAAATCTAATTAGCCCAGCTCATGGGAAACATTAGTTCAAATGAAACTGAACATTCTGAGATGTTATTCCTTTAAAAGTGAGTATTTCAGCCGGGTGTGGTGTTGCATGCCTTTAATCCCAGCCCTCGGGAGGTGGAGGTAGGATGATTGCTGTGAGTTCAAGGCCACCCTGAGACTACACTGAGACGACACAGTGAATTCCAGGTCAGATAGGGTGAGTTCCTACCACACACAAACACAAAAAAAAAAAAAGACAAAAAGTGAATATTTCTATTTCTACTGCATGCTCAGTAAAAAGAAAAAAAATTCAAGTAAATAATATTGTAAAAGCCTAAGACATATGCAAATAATTTTTCCAGAAAGTGGAAGGGAATGACTATATTGGAGCTTAGAGGGAAGAATTTGGGGAAATAAGTGCAGGAGTATTGGGGAAATGTTGGATGTAATTGGCCTCATCGCCTCAGGTATTATTGGTTAAGCTGCTTCTGGTTGGGTATTTGTCCAGCAATGAGAAAGTAACTGTAATGGGGGAAATGAAGAATTTAGCCAGAACATCTTCATGGAGGAAGCCACCTGCAAGGGTATGTCATAGGGCCCATATTGCTTCCTCCTAATGTCACATATCTATTCATTTTTGGCCTCCAGGGAGTATTACTCCATTTTACAAATTAACCAAATCGAGGACTAATGCTGAGGGCTTTGCAAAATAATGACAAAGGCAGAACTTTGAGCTTCTCCCTTGTTTTTGAAAAACTTCATGCTGCCCGATAACTGTTTTTTCTTGGTTTTTCTTTATCAGCAAGGTTCATATGTTAAGTTTTCAGATTCTACATTGGCTACATCTGTTTTGAGAATCCTTCCAAATTCCACTCCAATATAATCCATGCTCTGTAATCTATACCTTAGTATTTATCTTTCACTTCTGTTTTAATCTTTTACTATCTCTTCTTCATATTGGAAAATAATCACACTGTCTTATACATATGTGGTAGTTTGAATATATGTCCCCCATAGATGCAGATGTTTTGTTAAAACTGAGTTTGCAGCTGGCAAAGAGACTCCTGCTTCAAGGGGGCATGCCACTGGAGATGGCTCTGAATTCCAACCTAAAGATACACAAAGAGGTTTTGACCTCTGGCTGTGCTTGCTTATAGTGGTGGCTGTTTGGATTTATGAATGGGTGCCTGCTTCTTCTACCATTTGATGGAACTTCCCCTGGATCTGTAAGCTTGAAATAAATGCCTTCCTTGCATAAACCATATCTGGTTTGAATGTTCATCCCAACAATGTGAAACTGATACAACATACGTCATGAGCTCCTTAGGAGCAAGCTAATTTTGTCTGTTTTCTTTTTATAAAACATGTCATTTATTCACGTGTATGCATGTATGTATGTATAGGCACATAAGTACCATGGTGCATGTGTGGAGATCCCCCCCCCACCTTGAAACATGGTGTATCACTGCTGCAAACCAACACCAGACTAGCTGGCCCTTGAGCTTCGGAATCTCTGGGCCACCTCCTATTTTCAAAAGCCTGTTAGGATCATAGATTATGTACTGCTTTGCCTCTCTTAAAAAAAATAATTTTAGGGCTAGAGAGATGGCTTAGCAGTTAAGGCACCTGACTCCTAAGCCTAAGAATGCTGATTCCAATCTCCAGCGGTTCCACTCCCCAGGTCCCACGTTTAGCCAGATGCAAAGTGACACAAGAGTGCAATGCTGCCTGATTTTGTTCACAGCAGCTGAGAGGCTGCTGGCACGCCCATCTCTATCTGTCTTCCTCTCCCCCTGCCCCCCCAACTCTCCCTGTGTCTCTCTCCAAAAAGAAATAATAATAATTTTTAAATTTTTACTTATTTGAGAGAGAGAGAGAGAGAATGGGCATGCCAGGGCTTCAAACCACAAAAAAAAAAAAAAAAAAAAAAAAAAACTCCACATGCATGTGCCATCTTGTGCATCTGGCTTTACGTGGGTTCTGGGCAGTCAAATTTAGGTGGGCAGTCAAATTTAGGTCCTTTCGCAGGTAAGCGCCTTAACTGCTAAGTCATCTGTACAGCACTTGCCTCTGATTTTAAGTGGGTGCTTGGGAGGATTGAACTCAGATCAGTAGGCTTTGCAAAGCACCTTTAATTGCTGAGCCATCTCCACACCATTTTGTCCATATTCTCTGTGTGTTTTTCTTTCCCTACCCACCTCCTAAACTTTACCACACATTTCCCAAAAATAATATCCAAAGCAATAGTTATCTGGAGAGTATTTAGTATATTTTATTTTTAGTTAAAGTCAGGTTTATGAACCATAACAAAATACCATCAAGTGGGTGGTTGCAACAATAAAATTTTCTTGTCTCATAGTCTAGAACTTGAAGATCAGGAAACTGGCCTTATGAGGTCTCTTGTGTGTGCCCTTACTGGTTTGCACAGAGCTACCTTCTTTCTGTGTCCTCACATGCTGAGATGAAAGCCATCAAGCAAGCTTTCTGGTCTCTCTTCTTCTAATGTTGCTATGATAAATCTTGTTATCTCCCCCCAATCTGTCTCTCCAGATACCGCCACATTGTAGAGTAGGGATTTGTTAATACGTTGGCTGTTTCTGGAACTTGGTCCCCAGTTTGTACTATTGATAGAGATGTTGCCTAGCTGGAAAAAAGTCGGTCACTAGAGGTTGGCCTTTGAATGCTATAGCTGCGCCTAGTTCCAGTCTAGGTCTCTTTGCTTTCTGGTGCACTGTCATTGAACCCCTATTGGCACATGTTCCTGCCACCACACATGGAGCCTCTCCTACCATCTGGCCTTTCTGTATGATTGACTGAAATCATGAGCCAAACAAACCTTTCCTCCCTTAAGTTGTTTCAGTCAAATGTTAGTCACAGCAATAAGGAGACTATGCAATAAAAGTGAACATAGGAATTAATAGCAATTAGTTGAGTCTTATCACCATAGGTTTACAAATACATTATCAGCCCTGGCTGATGAATTAGAAGTAAAGAATGTCCTGTTTCTAGGTATATAAACTGCATAGTTATTTGAAAGGTCCTTCTGAGCATCCTCTTGCATTAGAAAAAATTTTTCTAAGTACTCAATAGGGTATGTGGTGTACTGTTGATGTTTAAAGCATTGTATAACAGGTTACATTTCCCTTTAAGTATATATTTTTATATACTACATATCATCTCAATGTTTTAAAAGCAAGGAAGATTTTTTTAAAGAGAATTATTGCACGTTGCTATTAGGCAACTGGCAAAAGTGGCAGGAAACCAACATGGTCTGTGTCTGGCTGGGTATGTCTACAGGTCATCCCAACAACCGTAGTGGAATAGTCATGTGTTCTCCGCTAAAGTGCTTTTTGTCACAGTGTCTTTAGGAACTAACTCCTCCTTGTGTACGTATCAGTAAGCCTCACTAATTTGCTAATGTAATTAAGAGATAGGAGGTTAAGCATTATGATTTATTAAGTTCAATGTACAATAAAAGAAAAGAGGTCATTTTGTGGAATGGTGCTGCCAGAGTTCATCAAGGGTCAGTCTGAGTTCTCCCAGTGAACTTCAGGGAAGGGCAGGGTTACCTTGTCTGCTGCCTTGGGGAAATGAGCATCTAGATGCCTTTGGCACTACAATTTATTTTAGGCAATCCCAGTGACTGGCATTTTTATTTTATGAGAGAGAGAAAGAGAGAATTGGCATGCCAGGGCATCCAGCCACTGCAATTGAACTCCAGACGTATGTGTCCCCTTGTACACATGTGCAACCTTACATGCTCGTGTCACTGTTTATGTGGCTTACATAGCGCCTGGAAAGTTGGACATGAGTCCTTAGGCTTCATAGGCAAGTGCTTAACCACTAAGCCATCTCTCTAGCCCAGCAATACATGTTTTTAACTGAAGAGTGAACCTTCTGCCACTTGGAAGAGGCATTGAATGAGACATTACAGGTGGAAAGTTGCTCAGTGCTCTGAGGTTCAGAGGTACACAGACAATGTTGCGTTCTCACAGCCCTTAGCTGGTGAGAAGGGTCAAACAGACGAACCCAACACAAGGCAAAGTCTTTTGACTTACTTGTGTAAGAGATTCAAGCAGTGATATGAGCTCAGAGGAAAGGGTCTGATCTAGTCTAGGGACGGGGCAGGGGGGAGCAGCATCAATAGACTCAGAACAAATAGCATTTGGTGCTATTTGTGAAGTTGGATTGATAAGGGAGAAAGAATGATGAGAGCAATTGCCATTTCTAAATTCATTATTTTGCATCTTGAGCTGTATTTCCCTTAGCCTATTGGTCAGTAAAGATTTTCTGAACATTCATTATATGTGTATTAGTCTTCAGAAAATATGGTGTAGAAGAGGTAAAAATTATCTCTGGTTCACAATTTTTTGCTCCAGTGATAGGCTTCAACTAATCTTCCTTCTCTGATGTCATCTCTGGAATTCATGGCAAAGGCCAAGTTTCCTTGTCCTGCAAGGAAGGGAAAAGTCATGCTGGCGATGTCATTCCCTTGCTGGCAGGCTGGCTACCTAAAAGCTAGGAAAGAACCACTCAGGCACCAAGATCACTTTGCTGGAAGAATGAAGTAAAAGGGCAAACTGTCAATCCATCAAAGACGGGCAAAACTGTGAGCATTCCATATCCCAAGACCATCTTTGCACATTAATAAAGAGTGTGTTCCACTGACAGAGACACATGGATTTCTAACTCTTAGAACAACCAGTTTGTATTTTGTTATTTTTAGGAAAGAAAAACTTGGCTCCCAACTACTGTTGTATGGTATTAAAGGAGGAAAACAGTTTCTCCCTACCCTTTGCATGATTGATAATTGAGTGTGTGAAATAAACTCAGAGTAGATGAAATAAGAGGAGAAAAACCATGCATGGGTTTATTAAGTAGATGGGAGTATCACAAGAACGAAAATGACTTTCTGCAAGCCCCTGCCCTCCTCTTAGATGAGTATGGAGGGGATGTAGGAAACTTTGGGTAGGGTAAATGTTTTCAATAAAGAATAAATAAGTCCTCGGAAGAATGAGGAAAACTTGATCCATCTGTAGAGTTGGTGCTAACTTCAAGTCTCCTGTAATAATCTTACGTGGTTGATGAGATAGCTAAGGAAGTGACTTATGATAGTTGTCTTCCTTCTGACTATAGTTACATAAGAAAACCAGAGAAAGACCCTCCCTCAGATTTAGAGAAAGAAGGAAAAGAGAAGAGAGTACAGGAGGTTAGACACCGTGGTCCAAAAGCTGCTTCTTTGTTAGTGCAAAGTCTTTGGTATGCCAAATCCCCATACTTGGGGGTATTATTTTCTGAGCACTAACACTAGCAGCTTTAGGTGGTAATCTACCTGTTTCCTAGCTACGTTAATTATATATCTTTTAGAATTTAACACCTGCACCAATTGCTTAGCATAATAATATCTTATGCTTACATGCATGTGCCCAAAGAACTTTTGTAGTTGTTTTCACTTGATGTGTCCAACAATCCCACAGACAGGTGATATTTCTAGGAAAGATATGAGAGAACTGAGACCCCAAGAAAATAGCGCAGATAACCAAGAACAGAATCAGGGCTTAGATATCCATTTCCTGATCTCTGCACCTCAGTTAGTAGATAGCTCAGTCCCTTGAGAAGTCCAACTAATGAATATTTACAAACCATCTGTAATATTTTAATAGGCATCTTAAAAGACAGAATCACCAATCCTTGAGAAACTCACTGTTTGACAAATAAAGAGTGCAAAATTTTAGAACGTTAGATTCAACTCCATAATGAGTATAAACTGTCTTAAGAGGTTGTCAGTGATATGGAAAATTGAGCGGATAATTTTGGTGCAGCCAAAGTATGGAAGGGTCTGGTCTTCCCAACTAGACTGTACAAGTCTTGCCATGTCCTTTGTCTCCATGCAGCTCCTTACACAGGCCTCAGACTCTGTTGGCACTCCTTAGCATTCATTGATGATGCTGTTGTTTTTCTCTTCTGACTTCCACAGCACTAGAGAGATTTTCTCTTGGCTTTCAAGCATAATTGACTCAATTGATGAATTTGGGTTAGCCCTATTACGTCATTTACCAGGAAGATAAATAACTATGATATAGTTTGTAAAGGCTAACTTACTCAACGCATTCACATTCTGGTGTAGCCAACTAATACACCAAGATGATTGGCAGTTTAGAGGATTGTGCCTTGAAGGACTCTTCCCTTAGAGACTATTAATCCTTCCAAACAGCCTTTAATTGGCCCAAAAGTTCTAATTATTGACAAGAATCTCATCTTTACCTGTTTCATTGATTACTTAAGTGGTATCAAACAATTTAACCTGCTTCTGCCCCACCGAGGACTAGTTGTCAATAGAATTTAGTGGAAAATAGTATGTGAATTTTCTAGCTTGTGGTAAAAATATTACTCAGTGAAGTGATGATTATGATTCAGTTTCTCAGTTGTCCAAGTTTAGAATTCTGCTGCAGGAAGTCTATGTTCTATATTGCTTTATTTTGGTCATGTATTACAATCAGAATGTTTCATAGCTCATTCATATTCTTTTTCCCTTTTCTGAAATCTTACTTATCAAAAGTACCAGAAGTAAAGTGAATGTTGATCTTTTATTATTTGGATCTAAAAGAGATTGCAATGTGTAATCCAAATTCTGCCTTGGATCAGAGCTCATCATAAAGAGTATAGGTAGGCAACCTATATAAAGGAATTACCTATTTAAGTGGATCTCCTAGTATTTCCTACAAATTCAAAGATAAATGGGTAAATCTGGCTTGCTCTCCCAAATACCAAGGTACATATTGTGTACATATACAAATGAAACTTCACACACATGGCAGAGCCAGAAACCTAGCAAGGAAACAAAGTTCTGTTTGCCTTGAGGGTATATAAAACTGTATGACCTCTACAAAATTATTTATTAGAAAAATTATATGGAAATTTATAAACAGACACTACAGCACTAATTTATCAACCAGGCAGCAACTTAAATGGGACAAGCAAAAAGAAACTGTAATTTAAAGACTTTTGAGTATGATACTTGTGTGTGTGTGTGTGTGTGTGTGTGTGTGTGTGTGTGTGTAGGGATGTATTGAATTTGAGAGTAATTTATGGAAAGTGCTGCCAGCATGGTATTTCAGATGCTCTACAATTTGAATTTAAACTACTCAATGGGATCATTAAGATTATTATGCATGTTTTCTAAAGAGTTTGAATCCAAATGACAACTTTAAAATAAAAAAGGATGCCCTTTAAAAACTGAAGGATGTTATTGCACTTAAAGAAATTTATGCAATTTGAAGGAATTTGTCACCCTCTCTTCTGAAAAGTACCTGATGATATTGTGTTTGAGAGGTAGAGGTGTTAGAGAAATGGCATGTTGCAAATCCATCCTTTGGCTTGTCAAAATTGATTATACAGCAGGCTTTATGGACAAATAATTATTTCATTTAGTACAATGGCAACAGCAAGTTGAGAAGGGATTTGGGAATCATGTCCCATAGCCCTATGAAACATTCTGATTGTAAAATATGATCAAAATAAAGCAATATGTGGAATAATGTGAGGCTGAAGCTCAGAAAGTATGAAGGCCGAGTAGCAGGTGAAAAGGCAGGTCCCTTCAAACTTGTGATTTCTACCATGCTTCCCTTTCTGGGGTAGGCAGTTTAATCTGGAGTTCCCTCTGCTTCCGTTGTTTACCTGGTAGTAAGTGAAGAATGGACAAAAGAAACACAGGGGTGCCTGCTCATTTTTCTAAAGATGAATTTACAATGGATTTGCCATTGTAGTATTTTTTTTAAATATGTGTAATTCTGATGATGGAAAACTTACTAGTCCTTTTTGTTGGTTGGTTTGTTGGTTGAATTGTTTTATTTATTTATTTATTTATTTATTTATTTATTTATTGGGACACAGGGTATCAGTATGTAGCCCAGGCTGGCCTACAACTCACTATGTACCCAAGCTGACCTTGAATTTGTATCATGAACATGCTATGCCAGAAATGTAAACAGTCGGGGCTGGAGAGATGGCTTAGCCGTTAAGGCATTTGTCTTCAAAGCCAAAGGATCCCAGTTCAATTCTCCAGGACCCATGTAAGCCAGATACACAAGGGGGCGCATGCATCTGGAGTTCGTCTGTAGAGGCCGGATGCCCTGGAGTGCCCATTCTCTTACTCTTCCCCTCTCTCCCTTCTCCTCTTTCTCTCTCTCAAATAAATAAATATTTTTAATAAATATATTTTAAAAAGAAATATAAACGGTCACATTTTCCCCCACAATGTCAGTATTTATTGAAGAACAATAAATTCACAAGCTATGTCAGTTATATTGGCTGTAATTTACAAGGGAGTCCTGATCTCCCTTGATTGCTAGCTATACACAAAACAGGTTCATCTACTCCAGTCATATTAACTCTCAGAACTAACTCTCTCTCTCTCTCTCTCTCTCTCTCTCTCTTTTCATTAGGTTGCCAAAAGGCTACAAAAGTATTTAAAAGGCCCCAGAAGTCAAAGAGGTCTTACTGGAAGCCAGCTGATACAATTGCTAATATAGTCAGGACAGGTGATTCAATAGATCTGTAGGATTCCACAGAGCTGCAGAATGGGGCTCAGACACAGAGGTGCAGGACTCTGGAGGCAAGGCACTGGACTGAGTCTGGAAAGACAAATGGGTCAACCAACAATGGCAATTTGAGCTGCATGAAGCAATCAGGATCACAGTGAACTAAAGATGGCTGATCATTTGCTGTCTATGGGTCCCTGGATATGTGCATTAAGGGGTCAGGATGCCAGATCATTGCAGAGATAGCCACTACAGTGTTAGGTGTCAGTCTCTATGTGCAGAAGATCAGAGTGTTGTACCCTCCCCGCTGTGCTTCATGTGCCAGATAATTTCTTAGGCCTGATTTTCTTGTTTGGTTTTAACACACCCATGTGCTCATCTGGTTCCAATCTACTCTGATGAGTTTATAGGTGGTACCTTACACTTTTATAAATAAGTTATTTATTTATTAACGTGTGCCTCAGGGTGGTCTTGAACAGGTGATGGTATATTTCTACATGCATAAACAAAATGGAAAGTCATTCTGCATCTGTATTTATTCTCAAAACAGAACAAAACGCTGCTTTGGAAAATAGAGTTACCCAGAACAAGGCACAGCCTAAGTCCCCAGTTTTTCATGGTATATGGTAGGAGAGTAACTGAGAGCCGAGCACAGCCTGATCTCAATAACTCATTACCCTGTGCACAGCTCAGCCTCCACTGTGCCAGGATTACAGCCATGCTCCACCATAATAGGTTTTTACAAGTTCCTAAGGCATCTTTATTTGTTGAATTCTATAGAAGTTTATACTTAACTGTTATTTTGGACAGAAATCTATTTCCTATTATCTCTTTATCTACAGTCCTCAAAAAGATAGCCAATCCATTTTATTCTACTTGATGGTATATTATGTCCATCTAAATCTTCATCTGTTCTGGTTCCTTCATCTACTTCTATGTCTCATCACCCTGACCACTTTCTTCTGGACTGGTCCAGATTGCTAATATAACAGAGCATGTGGTATTTGCATTGGTTTAAAAGAAATGCACCTACTGGGACATGTACAACTTTGTTTTGGAGACAGCCAAGGAAGGGAAACCACAAAAGAAGATGCAGAGTTATATATGATGTGTTTTAAAGTTGAAAGGAAATTTTATAGCCCATCTCCTCATTCGAGTGGATTAACATGAGGTTGCATGTTTGGTCTTGTTCTTTCCAATCTATTTTAAACAGAAGTGAAATGAAAGGTATGACATTCATCGTTTTCTAACTTGCATTAAAGAGTATGTTCATCTCCTTCCAGGAGTAACTTACTCATTCTTTACTTTTAGCACTTTTCATGTAGGAGGTGTTCATTAATTCTTGAGTTACAGAACAGTAATAATTTTAGCTCATTCCAAATTATAAAATATTTCCAACCTAAATTTAAGCCCAGTGAAAAGGTGTCATCTTTTTATTAAAAACATAGAATATAAGCAAGTCTAGATTGAGAGGGCCTTAGGGACTTAAGAATGCAGATATGACTACAAGGCACTGTGCTACAAATCCTGTTATTTAGACCAGAACTTCTATAGGTTAGTTTTATGTCCCTGTTTGATTCCTGCCTGGATAAGACATGTTGCAAATGGTTGAGAAAGGCAGACTTCTGATGTCTCTGTTCCTGCCAGAGGTGTGAATCAGACTCAAGGAATTTTTGCACATTTGGAATCGAACCTTTGAGTTTCTAGGAGCCATGCGAGCAGCATGTGTGATTTGTCCCCTCCCTGTTATACAAAGTGAATCTGCATGAACATGTGAGAACAAGAATTAGGATCAAAAGTGAGGCAGCAAATGAGGCCTGTTGAAGCTCTCTATCAAAATCCATCATCGTGGGGCTGGAGAGATGGCTTAGCAGTTAAGCACTTGCTTGTGAAACCTAAGGACAACGGTTCGAGGCTCGATTCCCCAGTACCCACATAAGCCAGTGCACATGGTGGCACATGCATCTGGAGTTCGTTTGCAGCAGCTGGAGACCTTGGTACACCCACTCTCCCTTTCTCTTCCTCTCTCTCTCTCTCTCCCTGTGTCTCTCTCTGCCTCTTTCTTTGTCTGTTGTTCCCAAATAAACAAAAATAAAATAAACATCTTTCTTTTAAAAAAAACCCATCATCATAAGTGGGATAAATGGGGCTCCAATGTTCCTAAATGATTCTCATGGATTGAGGAAAAGAGCTTTTGCTCAGAGCTCCTGGTCTCTGCTGGCAACTCTAGCAATTGAGCATGGTCTTACAAGAAAGCCAAATATATACATACTCTGGACTTTTAATACTAAGAATCTGTTGCCTCCCCCTGTCTCTTCCTTCTAATCAATAATCCACCTCTCCACTCTCCTGACCTCATCCTGCCTCAAGTTGCCTCCCAACTTCCCATCACACATTCTGTTCTGATGTCCAATGAAGCTCTGTCTCATTCAAAAGACCCCAGAAAACATACATATTTAACCAAGTGTTCAATCACAGCATCTCTTTACATTAATCTTAGTACAGGGTAGCTGGTTCCAATAGTGAAGGAGTCACGTTCTGTTAGGAATGGATCACACTTGCAGAGGAGTTGGAGCTGTCTTCTTAGCAAGGTATATTTAGAGGGTGAATCTGGGGGTTAAGAGTCCCTTTGAGACACTGCAAGCACTGGAGTGCTTCTGATGAAAGGACTGTTAGAATGGGCTTATAGGTATCCATTTTGTAGAATGCACTGGGAGAAAGAAACGGTGTTCTGTTTCTTCCTTATATAAATAGGCACAACAGTACATATGAGTGTTTTTAATAAAAAATAAAGTAGGGTTTAGGACAGTGGTTCCTGCCAGTTTCAGGACTTCATCAGCCCCATGCAATATGTGCTGTGCCCAAAAGAGCTAGGGTTTATAAGTTACCCTTCATCCTTCCTGTGCAAAAAATGGGGCAGAAATTAGATGACCACTCCTCATATAATCTGTGGGCAGTACACTTGTCACGTATGGGGATTGAATAAATGACCTGTGCTGGTCTTTCCATCATTGAGGTGAAATGGAAATAGGATTTCTTTATACATGAATCCCTAGCCATGCTTGTACCCATACCCCACTTGACGTTTCCTGAATTCTTAGAGGAGTATCAAAATTAGTCCCCTGTCTTGGGTAGAAGGGGTCTGTGTCACTAGTGTCTTTTGCTGTTAAAGAGAGTTTGGCTTTAGCAGAAATTGCAAATTTGTATCAGTAAATACAAAAATAAGAACTCGTCATCTCATGACAGTCAACATAGTTCTTGCCAGTTGGATCAATTTCCATATCTTAAAAGCCACACAGAAATGTGCACAGCTCAGTATTTAAACTGAAGAGAGTTTGAATCCAGACCCTGCCATTTTCATCTTTGTGAAAAGAAGTGATATAAGCCAGAGTTTTTGTGCTCTCTAAGCAAATATGTCCTGTCTATTAAAGGAGGCTGATACCAAGGAATTACATGTGCTTGGCTACATGGGTTCATGTGAGGTAAGTGCCTAGCGTAGTGCCTGCCTCCTCATAGACAGCTCATAAAAGTCTGGAGACAACCAGCACCTTATGCATTCTCTGAAAATAGATCACAAATACTCTGTGAGAGTTAGCTCTATCTTGTCTGCCTTCCGTCCTTTGCCTTGGCCTCCAGTTTCACTTTCCTGGGAATAATTCAGTTTGGATGAGCTCACCACTTGTCTTTTTCTTGCCAAAGCAGCTGAACATTGCTAGAGAAAAACACATAGCCAGGTGTGGTGATGTCATTATACATTGTGACCGACATAGAGCTGATCCTCATTCCATTCCACATTCCTGTCTCCTGCTCCCAAGTGTTTCATAAACTCTACTCTTGCCTAATTTCGGTCTCATCCCTACTTAGTTTTTCTTGAGATGACTTTACCTCATTCCTCAGAGAAAAAAAAATGGAAGCTTCTGGAAAAATCTCCCTCAGCAGTTACTATCAAATTTTTGTTCCTTACCATCCACCAGATCATCATCATATGCTTGGATGTGTGTTCTTCTACTTTCTGAGGCCTTTTCTTCCATAAATTAGCCATTTCTTCACCACAGCTTCTGCTTTCTCTCATTGTTGGAGTCTTCTCAACTGTGTGCCCAGATGTGTTCTAGCATGACCTACATTTTGCTCCATTGATTCCACTGCTCTGTTTGAGCTTTTGATTAATCCTTCACAGCCCAACTTTCAAAGAAAGCTGTTAAAAAAAAAATGCTGCCACATTTCCTTACCTAAAGTTCTGTCTTCTTTCTTGCCTATCTCCTGTCCCTTCCACTCCTGTATTGAGTGACTAAGACAACACTGTGACTTCCACATTGCTGAAACCATAGGTCTATGTTACTGTTCATGTACCATAACTTCTTAGTGAGGAAGGGTCATTTTATCTAAAAGTTCCCCCTATAACTTCCTTGGCACCCCAAGCCTCCCAATTTTATATTTTATATACTTCTCAGTTTCCTCCTTCATGACCCCTAAATTATCCAACTTATCTAGCCCCTTAATATATGTCATTTGTCTCTTTGTCACTTATTTCTTTCCAAGTTTTTAAATACTATCAGTATTCTGTCTTGTCTCAAAAAGAAACCTTGATGCCATTGTTATTACTTGCCAGCCATTCTGATAAGTGTACAATGATGTATAGTTTCATGCCAGTTATAGTTTGCACTTCCCTAACAGCTAATAAGGTTAACCATCAATTCTAGAAAAGTGAAGAAACTGGATCACTCGTGCATTGTACATAGAATGCAAAATGACACAAACACTTTGGAGAACAAGCAGGACTTTTCTTTATAGACTATTCCTGCAACTACCCTGTGACTCAGCAATTATCCTCCTAGGCATTTGTCCCAGAAAAATGAAGGCATGTGTTTACTCATCAATGTGTTCTTAGCAGCTGTGTTCTTAACAGTCCCAGCCTAGAAACAATCTAGATGTCCTTCATTGGTGAATATGTAAACCTTGTACTATCGTACTCTGGAATACTACTCAACAATAAAGAGGAAGAAACTACAAAGGCAATTCATCAATAAAACTCTTAAAAATGGAATGTAAAAACCCTTCTACAACTTTGCATCTGCCTCTATCACTTACAGCCTGGCCCAACCCCTGCCACTGCAGCCCTTTCAGTTTCTGTGTCTACCTGGCCCCCTACCCCACCCCCCTCAACATCTCTGTATCCTTGTTGATGCTAAATACGCTGTAGTCTATTCAGGCTTGATTATTCCTTAAGCCTCTGCAACATCTAATGACATCGACACTGTCGTATGGAAACATTTTTATCCCCTGGCTCAATAGCCTTATACTCTGAGTTTTCTTCCTACTTCTACACTCATAATTTCCTACATTTTTAACAGCTTTCTCTTTCTCTTCATTCCTTACATTCTCTGAGTTCTGTTCAAATCCCTTACCTTGTCTCATTGTACATTCCTGAGTTATTTCATCTGCTCCCATGACTTCAGATGTCAGGCATGTGCTAAAACCTCTGTGACCAAGACCATTCACTGATCCCTAGAGTATCAGCTACCCCAATAGTCTTCATAAATAGACCCGTAGACTCATGGGACATTTCCAAGCATAGCCCAGGATTGTATCTTTTGAAGCTACTCTACTTCATGGTTCTATACAGTGAATGACACTAGTTAATTAAGAGGCATAGGAGCAATTCTATAGTCCTATTTTCTTTCAGTTTTTTCTTGTCCATTCACTAACCAACTTCTGATAGAATACTTTTATTTCCTTCATATCATACTTCATTCATGTGGCAATTTCCTTCAAAGCCTTTCAATGACTTCATCACCCTGAAGAAAGGATGTATCCCTCTCAGACTAGCATATGAAAAGTCTGTAGACATATATACGTGCACTGTGTACACATATAGATATTTCTAAAATACATACACTGTGTCTTCCCTCTGGGTTGCACAAATACTTCCCCTTAGTGGTGTGGGCTTTTATCCTCACTACTAGCTAAAAACTCTCAGACCTCAATTTATGTATCAATTTTTTTTTTCCTGAAAAGTGAAGGCAATTCTGGTACCTAGCATCCTGTGTAATAACATCTCTATTGCTTTGCCCCATCCTAGCATCTAGAAATCTGTGTTTAAATTATCTATTTGTCATAGACTCCATTAAGATAAATTCCCTCTGGGACATTTTTCTGCTTCTTGCATATGATTTAGCAAGTACTTTTTCTCTTCTTTTAGGCAGTTCTGGGAATCAAACCCCCAGGACCTTTTGAATGCTAGGCAAGCACTCTGCCTCTTAACTACATCTCCACCTACTCAATGAATGTTTCTTGACCAAGGAGGTCAACTGAGCAAATACATGATCACAGGTTGCGAAGCCTTTAATGTGAGCTCAGTAGCTGGATGGGTCCCTTTTCTACAATCCTGCTGTATGACCCTTCATTTCCTCTGAATCTTGCTAGAATTCTTTTCCATTTGCTTTTAGTTCTCTCCATCTCTCCTACATTGTGTAGAACAGTGCAGACTGTAAGTACTGTGTCATCACCCCAAGCTTCTTCGCAATTTCCATGGCTGCTCATTTCTTAGCTGACAGAAACCCAGTACACCTTGCTGATCCTTCTCATGTGTGGGCACTGTGGCCTCAGTTATTGTATTACATAATCATCCATAGTGATTAGGGTTCCTTTTTATTATTTTCTTTGTAATGGTTACTGAATGTCTGATCTAGGGGGAAATACCTTGAACTAGAAGTCACAAATCTAGGCCGACTTGCTTCAACCACTCTGTAGGGCACCTGCTGAAGGGACTGACCATACCTGTCCATTCAATTCAGAGAGTTGCCCAGGTTGCCTTTTAAAAAAAAAAAATTTTTTTTATTTTTATTTATTTTTGGAGAGAGACACAGAGAGAGACAGACAGAGAGGGAGAGGGAGACAGATAGAGATGGGCGCACCAGCAGTCTCTCAGCTGCTGTGAACGAAATAAAGATGTGTGTGCCCCCTTGTGGGCAAGTTCGGCATTGTGCCCTTGCATCACTTTGCATCTGGCTAAACGTGGGACCTGGAGACTGGAACCAGGTTCTTAGGTTTAGCAGGCAGGCGCCTTAACTGCTAAGCCATCTCTCCACACCCCAGGTTGCCTTTTAAGGATCTTTAAAAACTTTATGATAGCAAGCCCTTATGCCATTCTATCCCAGAGTATGGCTAGATTTTCTAGTGATTTAAAACACTCCAGTAAAGAAATTCTTTGTAAAATGCAAGTCTTAATGGTTTGTAATGTGTTCTCATATGCATCTTCTCACTCAGTCCTCACAGATTTGGAAACTGAGGCTCAGTGATATTCCTGTGCATATGAATGACAAATATTGGAACCACTGATGTATATTATGGACAAAGACTCAAAATCAGTTTACAATATATTTAGTTATTTGCAAGGAAGGAGGGAGGGAGAGAGGGAGAGAAAGAGAGAGAGAAAGAGAGAATGGGCATGCTAAGGACTCTTGCCACTGCAAATGAACTCCAGATGCATGTGCCACTTTGGGTATCTGATTTTACATAGGTACTGGGGAATCAAACTCTAGGCTATTAAGCTTTGCAAGCTAGTTCCTTAACCACTGAGCCATCTCTCCGGCCACAAAGTCAGTTTAAAGAACCAAAAATTAGAGAATCAGTACATAATTTATAGAAGAGGCAATAAAAATAACCTATGAAATATTGTCCAATCTTATTTAAAGAAGTACAATTTAAAAGATCATTCCCTCTCAGATTAGCTAAGATACACAAGTTTCATTCTGAGTATTAAATATGTAATACTTTCATGTAGTTTTGATTGTAGTACAAATTGTTTTTTTTATTTTTTATTTTTATTTTTTATTTATTTTTGGAGAGAGAGACAGAGATAGAGAGGGAGAGGGAGAGGGAGACAGAGATGGGCGCGTCAGCAGTCTCTCAGCTGCTGTGAATGAAATCCAGATGCGTGCGCCCCCTTGTGGGCAAGTGCGGCATTGTGCCCTTGCCTCACTGCATCTGGCTAAATGTGGTACCTGGAGATTAGAACCGCTGGACATTGGAACCAGCGTTCTTAGGCTTAACAGGCAGGCGCCTTAGTCGCTAAGCCATCTCTCCAGCCCCAAATTGTTTTTTAAAAATGCATATGAGGGCTGGAGAGATGGCTTAGTGGTTAAGTCACTTGCCTGCAAAGCTGAAGGACCCATGTTTAACTCCCCAGAACCCACATAAGCCAGATGCAAATGGTGGTGCATACATCTGGAGTTCTATTTCAGTGACTGAAGACCATAGTGTACCTATGCTTTCTTTCTCTCTCTGTCTTAAATAATAAATAAATAAATAACCATAAGAAATAAAACACTTTCTTTGTATACATGTGTGGACTTTACAACTCAGTTTCACACAGTTGTATACTCGAAGAATTTGCATGAGAACACACACAGAGATGCTTGGTAAAAAAGACATATTGCAACATTTTTGTATTACCATAAAGATAGTAATAAAATGATAAGACATGTACTGGAAACATGGAGTTTATTAGAAAAATAAACCCAATACTTATAGAAGATGATAAAATCACCCCAAAATCATTTTAAATTATTTTTTAAAAAGATGTAGAATAGGGCTGGAGAGATGGCTTAGTGGTTAAGGCACATGCCTCCTAAGGCTAAGAATGCTGGTTCCAATCTCCAGGAGTTCCAATCTCCAAGTCCCACGTTTAGCCAGATGCAAAGTGAGGCAAGGGCGCAGTGCCACACTTGACCACAAGGGGGCGCACACATCTGGATTTCATTCACAGCAGCTGAGAGGCTGCCGGCGTGCCCATCTCTATCTGTCTTCCTCTCCCTCCCTCTCTCTGTCTCTCTCTGTGTCTCTCTCTCAAAAAAAGATGTAGAATAGTTCATAAAGGATGTTAATTATGCTTAAAGATAAACTTTGAAACTAGGGTTGGGAAGATTGTTAAAGGTTCTTGCTTGCAAAGCCTACCAGTCTGGGTTCATTCTCCTAGGACCACATCAAGCCAGATGCACAGTGTGCCACATGCCTGTGGGGTTAATTTGCCACTGCAAGATGCCCAGGCTCACCTATTCTCATTCTCTCTCTCTCTTTCTCAAGTAAATAAAAATATTTAAAATATTTTTAAGGGCTGGAGGGATGGATTAGCAGTTAAGGTTTTTGCCTGCAAAGCCAAAGGACCCAGGTTCAATTCCCCAGGTCTCATGTTAGCCAGATGCACAAGGTAGCACATGCGTCTGGAGTTCATTTGCAGTGGATGGAGGCCCTAGCACGTGCTCGCGTTCTCTCTCTCTTTCTCTCTTTCTCTCGTTCTCTGTCTCTCTCCCTCCCTCTCTCTCTTTGTCAAATAAATAAATAAAAATAAAATAAATATTTTTAAAACTTTAAAAATAATGTGTCAAATGCATTCACCTGCATACAATAAATTCTGGAATACTAGGCTTTTTGATGATAACTTCTGAAAAGAAGTTTTTCTTTCCACTTTATTTCTTTCTATGCTAAATAAACTTTTAAATAAGTATATACATGAAATTAATTTGCATTTAACAAATTTAACTTTTCTCATTCTGGTTAAAGACTGTTTTTCAGTGGTTCACCCAATTTATTTAACCCAAGATGAAAATATTAAAGGGAGAAAAGACTTTAGAAGTATTTGGCTCTATAGGACTTTTGATGTAAGTCAGAATTCTTGCCCCTGGCCCCAGAGAATACTGCACAAGCAGGTACCTGCTTGGCTTATCTTTGGCTTTCTCTGTACCTTGTTTATGAGCAGTCAACATGAAATATTGGCTTCAGAGTGAAGAGCCTCTGGAAAACACCAATTGTCACCTAACAGTTGTACAGAGCAAGTCTTGCACCAGGGAAAACTAAGTGCCCGCCCACTCTGTCCTCCAAGCAGCTCTTCTTCCATCTACGCGTCTACCCCTGTCTTCTCCAAAATGTTCCCTTAGGGGAAGAAGAGATCTTTCTGAAACCCCAACTTCCTGTGCGGCTCTTCCTCTACTTAAAGTCCAGTGTGCCTTGTCTCAGGTGTTCTGCATATAGAAACCAAGGTTCTGAATGTCTCAACTGTGTGCTCATTTATGTGACCTTTTGTCACTGGCCTTGTACTGGTGACACATGTTCAGCATTAGGAAGCCGGGTTCCACTGTGTAATGGTTAGCTCTCTGGAGTCTGAATGAACATACTGAAGCAACTAAGTGACTGAGAAGGAGGCATTGTTATATCTCTCTGACCTCTTCTTCCCTCTGTATCCTGCCACATTGAACTCCATTCAGTTCTCTTCTGTGCAGAATCTTCCTCTTCCTGCAGTACTTTCTTGACCATTTTCCTGCCCTCACCTTCCCATCCTTCCCTTCTTATCTGTTCTACACCAGCTCTCTCTGGTTTTGTGAGACTTAGTCCTCCTCATACTTTTTGCTTTAAGCAGTGTGCTTGTTACCCTTCAGAGCACCTGTTAGCTTTTAGTGTGGATTTTAATTAGATAACAAAAGTTCCCATCCTCTTGTGTTCATGATGCTATTACCTGTTGCTGGGCATAGTACATGCTCTTTAGTGTGTGCTGAATGAAGAACTGTTAATGCCTGGGGGGCCAGACCACGGCAGACCATATGGTCCTCAAAACCAACCAGATGCTCTTCTTTTACTCCTATTCCAGACTCTCTTTCCACTGACTTCTCCCATTTCTGTTCCCACACCCCAAATACCACATGCATCCTATCATGTACACACTATTCTGGGTCCTTTTATTCTAATGATATAGACAATAACACTCTAATAGCCTTCACGATTATAACAGAGAAAGGATAGAATATCTGGAATGGTTCTCACTTTGATAAATGCTTTCCATCCTTCATAGTTTCAGCAACAATCAGATACGTTCGCATGGGCCAGTCAATATTTGTGGGTACTGGGGACAATGCTACGATAGGTTTCACCTCCTCCTGCCTAACATAAGCTCTCCTTTCCCCTCTCACATTGTTCTGGGTGTCCCAGTTTTACTACTGCTAATAAAATAAGAACTAAATCCTACCTTTCTGTCCAGGATTCCAACAAACCTCTTATTAAAGCCTTCAGACAAGAAGTCACATCTGCACTGGCAGCATTTTACAGCTTCTTCTTTCCTCTGCTTTCCAAGAGCTACTGTGCAGCTGACAGGACCCCTCCCTGAAGTGGTACAGTTCTTGGGAACCATCTATCAGCTTCAGCATTTTTTTAGGTAGGCCTAAAGAAACCTGGCCAATTGTGAGGCAAAGGAGAAATGTTAAAAGTAAGAATATACTCGGTTAATTCATTCTTTCTCTTTCCCCATTCACTCGAGCCAGTATTGAAGTCAGAAAGAAAGCCCAAAGTAAACGCCCCTGCTCTGCCTTCCACCCTGCTCCCCAGACCTTTGTGATCCTTCGAGAAACTCCATTCCACGATCCACTGTGTGGATTGCTTATGGTGATGACATCAACTTTATTTTAAAACTAACTCACTTTTTGGCATGAGGAAAAATTCCTAGGAGGAAAACAACCACAAAACAGAGGTAAAATCTTGACTCATCTTTGGAGGGAAATTCAGGGGACTGTCAGTAAGTATACCTCTAGTCCCTCTGGTGGGCAATGGTCCACATCACAGGAAGCCCAGCTATGGTGGTTGTTAGTATCCCAAGGGCTAGCTGACATGGAAGTTTCCTTTGACGGAACATAACAGAACAGAGATTATGAATGTAACTGAGTGAGTGAAACCTCTTCCCTCGTTGTAGTCTTAGGGAGACTTGAGCCCCAGGGGGTCTAAACAGTCTCTTCACTGACGTTCTGAAGCAACAGTAACCATGGACCTGCCTTTTAAGTCAAGCTTACTCATGTGGAGCATGTTCACTGTATTAATTAGCAAAGTGTATTCAGGGCCTCTGGAAAGCTGTCTTCTTCCAAAATGGGTGAATAGGCAGCTATTGCAGCCTCTTACCCACCTTGGTTTACTGACAGTGAAAAAAATCCTTTACAGAGTTGGACTCTCAGGTACAGGGGAAGTATCATGGATGTAGGGTACTGCTGGAAATGATGTAGTTGTTTGTACCCCATAGAATTCACACTCCTGTACCTGTTGGGGACTTTAGTCTTATCCTGAGTGGTAAAATGACATGTGTACAATTTCCTTTACAGGACAGGGATCATTGTGTTGTTGTTGTTTGTGCTTTATTCTTACGTGGTGTTGTTTACTTTTTAGAGATAAAATCTTAAATTCCTAGTCCTCCTGCCTCAGCTTCCTGAGAGCTAGCATTTCAGGTGTGTTCTACCACACCCACCTTCCTCACAGAGACATTTCATAAGCTCCAAACCAACAATGCTTGAATAGTGGGCAGATACTACAAAAAAATTAATAATAAATACATAAACCGACAGATATATAAATAAAAAATAGTCTTCTTCAGACAATGAAATCAGCCTGGTTTTTAACAGTTGTTTTGCATAAGTCTCCTTATAAGCAATATTACATTGTATTATCTGCAGGCCACTATTCACACACAGATAACACATTGGTAGTTTCTGGTTCCACAGAGGTGTTTTCTACTATTTTTCAAATCTGAATGCATATTGGAATCACCAGGAGAATTATCAATTCTGATGCCCAGATATTATCAGTTTATTATTACTTTAAACCATATACTGATCAAATATCATATGAAATCTAGGGTTGTGTGGGGATTGAGTCATGTTTTTACACTGTAGCCCCAGACTGGCTTTAAGCTTGGCAATAGTCCTGCCTCAGCTTCCCAAGTCCTAGGATTACAAAGATGAACCACTACCATCCCTGGCTTCACATGAACTTTTACCAACATATTTGTAAGGAAGATCAACCCACAAACATCACTAGGATAAAGTGAAATCTCCTAAATTTTCTGGCATCTTCTTCAACTGCAGGTTGAGTACTCTGTTGTCATCTGCCACCACACTCGTCTCAATTTATATTTTGTTGGACTTACATCAGAGGACCAGGAGGGGCAGACCAAAAAGTGACCATTTTCAAGCACATTTCTATGTGTTAGAAAAAATGTTTCCTCAGAAAAAGTCACCTATGATATTTGGGATGTACCACAAAAAGAAATTAGATAAAAATTAATATAGTTTGGAAGGCTAGTTCCTCCTGTACTCTCACAAGTGAAATCTTAGCCTAAATATGTTGATTACCTGGCAATGACATTTAACTGCCTTTTGCAGTAGAACTGAGCTAGACAGAGTGCAACAAGTTTCCACCCAGATTTGGACACCTATGACCACAGCTGCAGTAGGTCAGTAGGACTTAATGAAAAGCTGTGTTAGAAGTAGGTTTCACCCATCAAATCTATGTGCAATATTAACAGGGAAGGTAGAGCACAAACATTTATTTATATAAGTATAATATATACATATATGTACACACATACACATATATAGCACATATTATTTCAACAAGTTCCCCAAACTTAGTACTTTAACATAATAGAAGTGTATTTCTTTCAGGCTGGGGAGATGGCTCAGTGGTTAAAGGTGCTTGTTTGCAAGGCCCTGGTTCAATTCCCCAGTACCTACATAAAGCCAGATACACAAAGTGGCACATGTGTTTGGAGTTTGTTTGCAATGGCAAGAGTCCTGAGAGTCTCCATATGTTCATCTCCTCCCTCCCCCACCTTCAAGTAAGTAAATATATTTTTATAAAGAAGCACATTTCTCTTGATAACTTCTCATTCCTAGTTTCTATTTAGATACTCATGGACTTGGTCTTGTTCTGTCCAGCCCCTCTACCATTCTCTAGAGCCCTAAAACCCTGTGCTACATTCTCAGACTCTGACAATTGAGGGTAAGACAGAACACCGAGGTCTTGGAAGATAATGATGCCTGATCTCAAGATGTTCCTTTTTGGATAAGGGAGATGAAGAGAGGTTTTCAGAACAAAGGGATATTGACCTAAAAGAACTAGGACTAAGGAACTTGACCTAGACAGAATGGTCAGGCAGGCATTCTGGAGGAAGTGATACTCCACAGGACCATGAACAAAGAGCAGGGCTTTAAATGTCTCAGACAGTGGAGCATACTGACTGGAGGAACTGAGAAAAGTCAGTGTGGGCAGAAGTCAGAGAGGGAGGGGAGCAGGATGCAAGAGGGGTTTTGAGAGATGAGCCAGGAAGAACTTAGGCCTTGCTAGGGGTTTCAGCCTTTCTCTCAAAAGTAAAAGACAGCTCAGCTACGTTATTACTTCTTATACCCCTTAGCTAATACAGGGTATTCCTGAAAGGTCTTTGGCAATTGAGATATAGAAGCAGCATCATGAGTAAATGAATGACAGAAACTTTTCCCCATGTGTTGTGGTTTTAAGCCACACAAGGTAAGCCGGAGGTAAACATGCTCAGTGAAAACAACAACAACAACAAGGGTAAATATGTTTCCTGCCCCAAATATGAGCCCAGCTGCACTTGCTACCCTATACTTGAAGCTGTATTTCTAATCTTTTCCTCTGCTAGCCAGTTGCACCTTATAGATGACTTTTGACAGTTGTTCTCAAGAAACAGGGCCTAGATTAGCACCGATTTCCAGTCCAGGATACTCTTCACTTCTCTGCACTGATCTCCCTTTTGTATCATATTGAGAGCATCCCTTCTGACTAAGCCTGACCTCTGATTCTTCCTTTCCTTTTCTACATACTGATGTGAGAATTTGAACAAACTGGCACTCCCTCTAAAATTTGAACTAAGTGTAAAGATGGAGCTCATAACCCTCACCTCCACAATTCTGTCCTAAAAACCAATTTGTTGATTGCCCTCCCCCCTCCCCCCAAGAACTAGATAACTTTTTGAGACATTGCTCTTAGTTAGTTGTCTTGGTAACAGATCAGGTCTTAAGGCTGGTGACCTTGGGCTTCAAAGACTTTGCTAAGTCTGGGAGGACAAGAACATAGGATGATGGTTGATGTGGCGATGAGGTATTTTGAAGTTAATCCAGCCCATTCTACTTGTGGTGGCTAATAATTAAGTGTTCTAGAGATTGGAAGTTGCCCATAGATTAAAATCATAGAATCATCAAATCCCCTACCTATACAAGTGTGGAGGATATCAAAAGCCTTGTGTCTGACTCAAATTGTGTCTGATCTTGTCTCCTTGGACACATCCTGTGCTACACCCATCCTGATCAAAATGTCATCCCTTTCCTGACTGTGACGTCCCTCGTTATATGTCCAGCATTGACACACCTCGTGGTGAAGTACATATCTTCTCCTGAAGATTCCCCTTTTATCCCAAGTTGAAATTCATCACTCTCTATATCCTGCTCTCCCTGCGCCATTTACTGTCTTAACGTATATACTTGCACACTCCTATGTATGCTTGTTTTATGTGCTGTTGAACAAGCTTTGAGAGAACAGCCTGTAACTTATCTTGTATTTGTTTCCTAGAGCTCCTTCTAGTGGGAAAAAAGTGCTCTGGGTCAGGAAATACTAAGCTCAGGCTGAACTCTGTGATGGAAGCATTTGTCTGTCAACTTGGACAAGCTTATTAACTCTCTTGACTTCACATAAATTCTTCACCAGGAAAATGGGAATATTTACTTGATAATGATTAAATGAAAAAAAGTGCTTGAGGAAACTTCTGGTGTGGGGCTTGACTCATGCTAAGTTCTCACAAAGAATTTTATATCCTTCATACATTTGTATCTCTGTTGGACATTGAATGTTCACATGACATATGTTAGAGAAACAGTGATCATTTGAACATTGCTGAATACTGTACTTACATGGCACGTTGCATTGTGGGAAATGGGTATTTAATTAAGGAAAAAACTAAGACTAGTTTGATCATTTGTCTATTTAACAGAACTGTTTGAGGAAACTGAAAATTGACCTAAGTCAGCCTCCAGTACCTGTCATCTTAGCACTGCTTTCTGATCTTTCCCCAAAACATTAGATAATGCAACTCATAAATCTAGCCCTTTCCAGGAACATAATAAAGTCTGGTCACTTTCCCAGACATTCAAAGATAAATCTCTGTTCTCCTGTGAGCCACTTTCTCTCTAGTCTATATATCCAAGTCCATTTTTCCTTTCCTCACAGATAAGATCTTCAGCTCTCTCTGTCAGTGTACATCTTGGTTCTTTGGCCCTGGACACAATCCAGTTCTTTCATATACATCTTAAAGTATAGGGTATGTTTCTTTGAGATATGAGTCAGGGAGGTGAGGGAAATAGGTGATGTATAGACCCCAGTGTCAAGAAACACTTTCGTGAGCCCTTAAATGTAACCACGTGTTGACTTGATCAAGCACTGAAAACAACTGTGGAATCCTGAGCCAGGAAGATGCTGAGTAGAAATAAGGGAATAGTGCCTAAAGGAAGGGAAATTTTAAACTCGGTGAAGCTTATGTCTAAATTTTATGTTTAGATTTTAGGATCCTTGCTGATGAATTTTCTAGCTCAATGTCTTAAAAATACAGCTGCACTTTGGGTTCTGCCCTCTTCACTTATAAGGGTGATTAACTATTTATGATGAATAATTATTTAATTGCCAGTTCTGATACATTTGTGCGGTTGTTTTGCTTTTTCCTTCCGTGGAGTCAAGTCTTCTCAATAGTAAAATTAATACAGAATTAGTCATCTGCCTTTTAACAGGTTTTCGTTCAGTCTGCCATAGCCAGAAAATTCCAATTTTACATCACCTTTTGCTTTAAAAAAATAAACAAGTAAAAGCTCCCACTCAGCCAGTTAGATTTTAACTCTTACAGCATATCCAGTAACTTATAACAAAGCCTGTACTTCATTTTGAACATTTCTTTCTATCCTTGGATAAAAACCTAATCAGAAAGAATTATTGCTCCTTTAATACCCATTTAACCTTTATATTCACAGTGGATATAAAACCACTTAAAATTTAAAGCTCTCTTTTATGGACTTGTCTGCTGATCCATCTTTTCACAGAGATATTTTTTGCAAGAGTTGTTGAAGCATGACATGCAGGTCCTACACACTTCCAGGCGTCACCATTGACTCTTTTCCGTTTCCATGTACTCAGCTCTATTAATTATTTTAATAATGACTTGCTATTTTAAGGAAGTTCTTTATTAATGCCACTAAATCTTTTTTTATAGTTGAAATCATTCTTCTTTCCACTGTTAGATATATTTCATATTTTCTGCCCTGTGAATATATGTGTTTAACTTCCTATAAAGTGTGCCTGGCCATCTTAATTTTATAGGCTTTCCCAGAAAAGAAAAAAAAAAGGTATATAAGTGCAAATCAGAATGTTGTACGGAGCTTAATATGTAATTTGGACTTCAATTTCCTCCCTCAAGCAACTTATATATACAGCGACAGCATGTGACACACTTCCGTGTCCTGATTCTTTTGTTTTCTTATTACAAAAATAATTCACCATGTAGTAAAAAAAAATCAAATTATACAAAAGCCTTTAAAGTGCAGTATTCTCCCAGAGTCTCCCTAGAACAAGCCATTATTAATCTATGCGTTTATTTCTAGAAGAGAGAGAGAGAGAGAGAGAGAGAGTGTGTGTGTGTGTGTGTGTGTATGTGTGTTAGCATGCACATGCAGCAGCACACATGTGGAGGTCAAAGGACAACTTCTTGTATCAGTCCTTGCCTTCCACCTTGTTTGAGGCAGGGTCTCATGTTCACTGGTATGCTTGCCAGCTAGCCCAGGAGCTTCTAGGAAATCCTCCTGTCTTTGATCCATGTAGGAGTGTTCATATAAATACACACAGTAGTATAAATATTGGTGTGTAGTGTGTATTTCACATTTGTTTTTGTTTTTGTTTTTCCTTGACAGTGTATGCTTGGTATCTTTCTCCAGGTGATACTTAATGTAGGTTTGAGTCTTCTCAATGGTTTTTAGGATACATGGGCTTAACTCCTTCAGCCATTTCCCTCCCTGCAGATGAGTATTCAAATGCTCCATTTTGCCACTTAAAGCAAATATTTTTGTACAATAATGTTCCTTAAATTTTTAATAATTTATTCAGGGTAGATTTCTGGAATGGGCTTGCTGAGTCAAACAATGTATTTGTATTTCCATTTGTTACCTGTTGAAATAGCTCTCCATACACAGGGTCTCGGCTAATACTTCTCAGTGATACGTCAAAATATCTGATTCCCCATACTCACAGTAACCACTTTCCATCCTTTGAATGTTTGCCAGGAAGGTCATTTAAAATTGGGATCTCAAAATTTTCATTCGCATAATTACATGTTTGGTGACTCATCCTTTCCTGTATTTCCTATGTGAACTTGCATGCTTGCACTCTTTGTCCAGGTTTTGGTTGGGTTGTTCACGGTTCTCTACTTACTGCACTGGTAGTTAAATTAATTTGAACTCCTTGTCGATGGTCATTTTGAAACTGTTCCACCGAGCTCTTGCACGTTCTTGGAGAACAGCCCGCGTGGGGAGAAGTAGCCTGGCTGGCAGTCCTCAGCACAGCCCAAAAACCCTTCCTCTACTCCATGCACAAATAAACCTGCATGAAAAGACAGATCAACTTTTACCTGCATTTCCTATTGGTCTTGGAGCTTGAGATGAAAACAATAGATCCTGAGACTAAAAAAAAAGGTTTCAAAACACACTACTTTGGGAGAAGAACCCTACATTTTGACATAAGCCCCAGGTTCTGCCACTCAGAATTAACAAATTGTAAGAGGCTTAGAAATTAAGTTCATATTTTAAATATATCTACATATGTTTGTTATAAATAAAATACCAACAGAGCTGTGATGATTTTAATACCTTAATGGTACCATTATTTTATTCATTGTAACAGTTCTAACATATTTGAAAACTGGAAGTTCTCATATGTCTATAAATAATTCTCAGGGCTTATCATTATGATGGTTGTACTTATGCATATAGCCATTTATTATCTGTTACTTTATTTAGCGCCTAGATGCTGTATTCATTTGAGGACTCAGCTAACTCAAATCTTTTGCTGTTTTTAATTCTATAAGTGGAGAGAGAAATTTTGTTGATGTTCAGGCAATTAATAGTATACTCCTACTGCAGTGTACTTTCTCTTTGCAGTTTTTAGGGGTAATCTTAGGCATATCAAATTGTCTTAACTTCTAAGCTACTGTGTTTTCTGTGTTGCAATTGGAGTAAGAATGCAGCCAATGACATTCTGCCTAGGATGCAAGTTACCAAAAAAATAAAGAAATTACCTAGTATTTTTTGTCTCTCATTGTGGCAGTAAAAGGGAATTGCCAGTTTAATAGTAACTTCAGTAAATAGGTTTTGTGTTTGCCATATTAAGATACCGTTAGATCAGTATTGATAGTTTATTTGCAAGTTAATTTATCCCATTTACATGTTTTAAATTATATTTAGATCATATTTAGAAAAAACTGAGAATCTAATTTTTTCATTCTACCTGAAATAAGAGAGGTAATGACTATATGGTCAAGGTAGTTGTTTGAGGGTGTTTTCTCAATGCTTCTTTCTGTTTTCCATTGTTTAAAATTTCTTTTAATATTTTATTTTTATTTATTTGCAAGCAGAGAGAGGAGAGAGAGAGAATGTGTGTGCCAGGGCTTCCAGCCACTGCAGACAACACATGTGCCATCTTGTGCATCTGGCTTACGTGGGTCCTGGGGAATTGAACCAAGGTCCTTTGGCTTTGCAGGCAAGCACCTTAACCGCTGAGCCATATCTCCAGCCCTGTTTTCCATTTTTTTTAATTGCCTGCTTTCTGCATTATATATAGAACTATTTAGACCAACTTAATCATTAAATAAGACTTATAACAATATATTGAGTTAAAGAAATTCAAACAGTTGTTTTTGTATGTGTGTGTGTTTCTTTTCTTCATTTTATTTCTTTTCTTTTTATTTATTTATTTATTATTTATTTATTTATTTATTTATTTATTTATTTATTTATTTATTTTGGTTTTGGAGGCAGGGTCTTGCTCTAGCCCAGGTTGACCTGGAATTCACTATGCAGTCTCAGACTAGCCTTGAAGTCCTTGAACTCACAGTGATCCCCTACCTCTGCCTCCCAAGTGCTGGAAATAAAGGTGACCCCATGCCCCGCTCTTGTCTGTTTTTTTTTTTTTTTTTTTCAAGGTAGGGTTTCCTCTAGCTTGGGCTGACCTGGAATTCACTATGTAGTCTCAGGGTGACCTTGAACTCATGGTGATCCTCCTACCTCTGCCTCCCAAGTGCTGGGATTAAAGGCGTGCGCCACCACGCTCAGCTTCAAACAGGATTTTTAAGTGGAAAGTGGTAGGTACCTACAGTGTAATATATGAGAAATGTTTGTTTCCTTGAATTTTTTTGATTATGTAGAGCCAATACATTCATTCATTCATTCAGTATTCAAGGGTCTTCAAATACATCACAGAACGCCGCAGGCAGAAACACTGCTTCTGTGATACTCTTATTTATAGTGGGAAACTAATAAACAATAGATGTAACACATATGTAAATCATGCAGAATATTATACATTAAATGGATATACAGGGTACAAGAAAAGATTGCAGACAGGGTAACCTTTGAAAAGATTGTCTGTGAATGATTCAAAAGCCATGGAGTATATCTCCAGTGTTAGAGGGACATTAATAAGTCCACTGTAGCTGTAGAAAAATGGACAAGCTGAGTAGCAAGGTATGGCATCAGAGGGATTATTTGTGAAGGAGACCACTGGCTCTTGCAACTCATAGGTTCTTTTAAGGACCCAGTTAGGGAACATATGACTAATGTGAGGTTGAACTGTTCATCCTAAGTTCCAGAATCAATGACAGAAATGCAAACTCTTCCATCAGTACCATGCACATAAAAATAGATGACCTAAGATCAACTGAAGCAACAGTCAATAAGATGCCACATTGTTCAAAGGGAGGAACTAGGATAGTCTCACATATTTATGAAGAACTGAACATCAGGAAAAAAAAAGACTATCAAATGATACCCAGTGAAGGGGTTGGAAAGATTGCTTAATGGTTAAGGGCACTTGCTTGCAATGTCTGATGGCCCAGGTTTGGTTCCCTAGTACCCACACAGAGCACATGAACCTGGAGTTCCATTGCAGTGGTGGTAGGACTAAGTGCACCATTATCTATGTATCTCCTCATCTCCTCTCCCCTTTCCCCTACCCCTGCTTGCAAATAAATAATAAAGAAAATACTTTTCAAATAAAATTAGAAAGAAGCTGGGCATGGTGGCACACACCTTTAATCCCAGCACTCGGGAGGCAGAAGTAGGAGGATTGCTGTGAGTTCAAGGCCACCCTGAGACTACAAAGTGAATTTCAGGTCAGCCTGGACCAGAGTGAGACCCTACCTCAAAAAACCAAAAAAAAAAAATAATTAAATAAATAAAATTAGAAAGATACAGAAAAGATTAGAGTGTCCCCTGCACAAGGATAATGTACTAATTTGTGAGGTTTTCCAGATTTTTCAAAAGAGGATAACATGATCGGAACATGACGAAATTACAGTATGTTCATACATTAATGTACTCAAGAAAACAATTAAAATGTTAACAAAAATGTTACCCATGAGTGTCTGAAACTGATAGCTTTTCCATGTATAATATAAATATAAATTTCTATATTGATATATATTCAGCCAAACTACTACAAAGTGGAGCTATTCAGTAAACATCACTCTGAAGAGAAGGCACAATGCAAGCCTTACAGCAGCTGTCTCCTTCATGCTAACCTGACTGTATGTTTTCCTCCTCCCCAAGAAGGTCACTATTTTGTCAGAACATACGATCAATTAGTCTTCGCTACTCTTGTACATGCTTTTACAGGTTTTTTTAAAATTTTATTTCTGTTGTTTGATGTTCTGTGTCTGAGGTTCTTTTTAGGATTTCTGTATAGTTACAGTTCATTTATTTTCTTCTAAAAGTTTTTTTATCTTTAGATATTTGTTTATTACAAGTTAAATTTTATATAAGATGACCAAGATTCTATTTCTTTTTGTTTGTTTGGGTTTTGGCCATATGTTCTAGCACCACTTGTCATAAATTAATAAACTGTATATTGTCAACAATATACATATTACAGATGGCATCACTGTTCTCCTCCATCAGTCTGTGTTTCTGTCCATCCTTCAGTCTTCACACTGTCTATTACATACTACAGTTGTGTAGTAAACCTGGAAATTAAGTAGTATGCTATGTTCTGATTTTAAAATTCTGGATTTTCTGTTCTTAGTACTTTGCCTTTTCATATGAATTTTAGGAGTTTGTTTAGAATTGTGTTGAACCTAGGGATTAGTCTAAGGAGAAACACAATATTAACAAAATTGATTTTTTTCAACCCATGAATACAATGTATCTCCATATACTTAGATCTTCAAATTGTTTAATCATCGTTTTATAATTTTTGCCTGGTAAATGCTGAAGCTATTTTATAACATTTGTAATGAAGCATTTCATGGTTTGAATGGTTTTGTAAGTTCATTTTTTTAAGAAAAATTTTTATTTATCCTTAGCTACTATATAAATTAAGATTGACCCAACGTGACCTTGTTAGATCTACTTATTAATTAAAACCACTCTCTGTATAGAGGCAGTTTCTCTTCCTTTCTATTAATCTGAGCCTTTTCTGTGTCTTATTCTAGTACAGTGGCTAGGGTCTCTAGTTATATGGTGAACAAAAATGTAAATGGGCAATCTTGCTTCATTTTCAATCTTAGGAGAAAGAGTTAAGTGTTTTGGTTGTTAAGTAAAATGTTACACGAAGGTTTACCACAAATGCTGTTTATCCTTTCTCATGCTGTCTTCCTTTATGCTAAGAATTTTAGTCATGAAAGGGAATAGAATTTCATCAAATGTTTTTAAATATCAAGTGATGGACTGATGATATTTGCCTTGTGTAGCCTATTAATATAGAAGAATATACTCATGTATTTTTTTAATACTGTATGAGCCTTGCATCGTGAAGGTGACCCTAGTTAGTTATGTTGTTAATAATTGTTTGAAATATATGGGGTTTAATTTGTTAGCACTTGGTTTTGCTGTATTGCTCAGGCTGGTCTTCATGGGACTCCAGGTGTGAGTGCCACCATGCCCACAGCCAGCTTCATGTTAGTTTTTTTTTTTTCTTGCTTTCTATGTAGTATGTGTTTTTTTCTTTAAACTAATTTCAAGATCTGTTCATTGTCTTCCACAGTCTGAAAAATGATATGTTCATTGGGGTTATTGTTTGGAATTCTTATTTCTCAATTTACTATATATGTATATGCATATACATGCATGTGTGCATACATATATATATATACACATACATATATATACATATATATTCTTTATCAGTCCCTTAATTTATTATTCCATATCTATATATTTTTATTTTTAAAGCCATTCACAGCCATTTTCTCTTCACATTTTTGTTTGTTGCCTTTCTCTTTTTATTATGGGCTTCTACATTCATATGTGCTTCATATTGTTCTACAGCTTTGCTTCCTCTATTTTGTTCTTTCCTGCATTTTGTTGAGATTTTATGTGTGTATACCTGTCTTCAAATTTTCTTTATAATCTATGAATGTATATTTAATATAAATATATTAATCCATCTTTAATTGTTCTTATTAATTAAGCTATTTGAATGTGGGTCTCTTGGTGCTGCAAATCGTCTTTCTCTACCTGGGTGCTAGGAAATCAAACCTGTGCTAACAGCTTTTGTAAGAAAGAAAACACCTTTGACTGCCGAACTATCTCCTGAGTACCCATTCCCACCCTACCACCTTCCATTCCACTATATCTTTCATTAGTTGAGTTTACTTATGAGGTCATTGGAAGTATTCTTTTTCTTGTTACTGAGCATTTTGTTTCTTGCATTACTATTTTACTCTCATAAGAAACAATAATGTCAATGATCGTGTATGTTTTCTTCCTTTACACCAAAATTTGTAACATTAATCAACATTGTTCTAAATTTATTATTCAGAAGTTACAATATCTGTTTTTTTCTGAGTCGGCTTCTTTTAGTTGCTTTGTCTATTATTTATGATTTTTTTAAATTTATTTTTATTAGTTGTGGACATATATAGTATGTAAATAAAACATGTTGGTACCATCCTTTCCCTCATCTCTGCTATTATATTTGTTTATGTGTATGTATTTTTTTGAACAGTCAAATATCTTGTACAATATAACAGAAAAATGGGAAAATATATTTTATGCCCAGAAACAGACATGTCTTTTCTTCTTCTTCATTTGTTGTTTTCTTTCAAGTCTAATCAGGAATGAACCTTGTTTTGGATGTAGGGTAAGGTTGTTGTTGTTATGGTTACCTCAGTGTACCATGGATTTCAAGTATCGCTATTGTTACCTCAATTTGCAGCCAGCAATGTTTTACCAAAATAATTTTCTCATCTGCTTCATTCTCAGATTTCGACTTTCTCTTTGTGCCTGACACTGGAGGTAGTCTTCCTCTTGTCTCTCTGCAGACACTACATACTGCTGCTTCATCTTACTTGATATTTATGGGCAGGCCCATGCTACTGACTCTGTATTAGCATCGGTTTTAGGGGCTTTGTTGCAGTGGCTCTGACTTTCACCACTAGTATCAAGTTTTCCTTCCTTACCTTGGCTACAGTAGGGATTCACTGGTACGTTTAAAGACAACAGGATTAATTGCCTTTTTCCTGAGGCTGGAGACTTTTATTGTGATTTGAAGATATGATAGAAGGATCTGTTTATGGCATTAAGACTTCTCTACAGCATTTGCTTTCCAAATGCCCAGCAGTCATGTTATCAGACATTTTATGAGGACTATTAACCCTCCCCAAGTGTTCCTTTTATGTACTAGGTGAGATATGTGAGTGAAAGTCTGAACTGAAAATCCCTTTTATCTATACTATCGGCTCTATGCTCTTACACACAGAGACATTGCCTCTTCCCCATAACTGATAGCTACCCCCACAATGCACAACCCACAATCCCCATGGGGGATTACTGGCATCCCCAATGAGGAGGGTCCCTTTGGAGGGGGTGTCAGGGATGAGGGTAAAGATGGTACCAACATGTGTTATTTACACCCTGAGTATGTTCATAACTAATAAAACTTGCAACAAAAAATAAAATGAAAAATTGTATGAACAAAAACATTCCAGATGCAGAGATAGAGAGAGAGGGCACTCCAAGGGTTCTAGCCACTGTAAACAAATTCTGGATGCATTCACCACTTTGTGCTTCTAGCTTTACATAGGTGTTGGGTAATTGAACCCATGTAATTAGGCTTTGCAGGCAAGCACCTAAACCACTGAGCCATCTCTCCAGTCCCCAAAACTAGATTTTTATTTCTCACCCTACACAAAAGTCAACTCCAAATTAATCAAGGACCTTAATGTAATATTCTGAAAATAATATTCTGAAACACTGATAGAAAAAACTAAATCATACACCTTAAGGTATAGGCACAGGGAAGGACTTTCTGAATAGGATTCCAGTTTCCCAGGAGATAAGGTAATCTCTACATGGGACCCCATGGGTTGTATAGCAAAGTAAGCTATCCACCCAGTCAAGAGCCAGCCTACAGAATGGGAGAAAACATTTGCCAACTACACATCTGACAGAGGATTAATATCTAGAATATACAAAAAACATCAAAAAATGATTGACCCAGTCAAAAATTCTTTTGAGAGTTCTCAAAAGAACAAATACAAATGGTTAATGGGTATTTTTAAACCTGTTCAATGTCCTTAGCCATCAACGGAATGCAAAGTAAAACTACTTTGAGATGCCATCTCACTGCATTCAGAATGGCAATTATCAAGAAAACAAATGAAAACAAAAGCTCATGAGGATGTGGCAGAATGGGAATTCACTTACACTGCTGGTGATAGTGTAAAAGAGTGCAGCCACTGTGGAAATCAGTATGGAGTTTGCCCTAAAAGCTAAAGATAGAACGACTGTATGACCCAGCTATACCACTCCTAAGCTTATACCCAATGAACACTGTAATTTACTTCAGAGATATTTGTACACCCATATTCATTTCTGCTTTATTCCAAATAACAAGGAAATTGAATAAATTTACATGCCCATCAATGAATAACTGGATAATGAAATGTAGAACATCTGTACAATGGAATTTTATTCAGTTGTAAAGAAAATTTAATTATGAAGATGACATCAAATTAAAAGAGAGACTAATGGAGAGAGGGAGGGGATATGACAGAGAATGGAGTTCTGAAGGGGACTGGGGGGAGGGGAGGGAAATATGGTTTTTTATCTGTAAGTATAGAAGTTGTCAATAAAAAAGTAAATTATGAAATTTGAAGAAAGAATGGATGAAACTTGAACCTATTATATTGGGCAAGGTAACTCAGGCTCAAAAATGCCAATGGTACATGTTCTCTTTCATAGGTAGATTCTAGCTTTAACTCTCCAGACCTATCTGGTCCACTGTCAGCCCCTGTTGGAAAAGCTTTTGCTTTGTATGGCAGTGGGAAGACAGCTGATGCAGTGAGTGATAACTGATCAAGTATTGAAAATAAGTGCCTCATGAGTGCTCCACCCCATGCGAAACATACATCATCTCCTCCAGAGCTCATGGACATGTGGCCATTGCACTCATGAACTCAGAGCCATAGGTACCTGACAAGACCTGCATGTGATGGTGCCCTTCAACATTCTACTATGGATAGAGGTGGGATTTTGAAGGCCACCACCTGCCTGGATGAGCTAATGGCAGCCTTTGTCTGTCTTTGTGACATAGTCACTGGTAAGAGATGAGGACTACAGTGGGGCTAAAGACAAGGGAGAGTAATGTGGGGCACATAAGACCAAAATGAAATATATTTGTATGAAAAGATGAATTTTAAAAGATAGACACTAAAATATGCATAACAGTAATATAAATAACAAAAAAATAATGTGCGATCATGCACCTTTTAAGTGCTGAATAGATTATTAGCTTCTACCATCATCAGTTTTCTGACATCAGTTTTGCCTCCAAGTCATCTTCAATAATTTCATATACCTTAGACATTATATTAAGAATGAAATGGGGCTAGAGATGGTTTAGCAGGTAAGGCATTTTCCTGCAAAACCAAAGGATCCCAGTTTGACTCTCCAGGACCCACATAAGCTAGATGCTTATAAACCAGGGGGTGCATGCATCTGGAGATCCTCCTGGTGCACCCATTCTCTCCCTTTCTCTCTCTCTCTCTCTCTCTCTCTCTCTCTCTCTGCCTCTTTCCTTCTCTCAAATAAAGTATATATTGTTTAAAAGAATTAAATATATGACTTTGTTTTATGGCAGTTACTGATGATATTTGGTTGTTTGGTCCTGGAAGAAATAATCTTAGAACTATTATTCATTGAGGTTCTTCAAGGGTTCCTTAAGGGTTACTGGGTCTGAAATATTCTCCTACACATAGGAAACCATAGGAAAGACACTGTGCTAATATGTGAATTGTTGCTATTTTGTCAATATAATTGGTTTCTCAAAATGCAATGATGATCTTGACAATAAGGAATAAATTAAACTGAGGTATCCTTGTTCCTCTGCTGTTCCTGTGTGCTGCTTGCAAAGTTGTGGGCATTCATCATTCTTCCTGCAACCAGAGAATTCTGAAAACATACTTCTAACATAAGCCTCCAATTCCACAATGATAGCACTGGTGCCTCATACCCAGTGTTTTAATGATGAATGTAATCCAAACATAAAAAGATCTAAATGCATACTTTGAAGGAATTTGCAAAAATGAGGAACACCCAAAAAAAGCACAATTTAGTTTGTTTCTTTCACATCTGTGTTTATTTTTCCCCTCCTCTTGTGCATATTGAGGATTTTCTAAAGATTGTATTTTTAAACTAAATAAATGCTTTCCAAAATCTTCACTGATGGAGGAGATTAGTGAGCTTTTTTGTAGATGTGATTATTAAATAATTCAAAGGACTAACCCCAGAGTGACATTTTCCCCCTGACTTGTGGATAATTTTTAGGATTTTCCTCCATACCAAAAGGCTAATTATATTTTCTCTAGTTTTTGGTCTAACAAATGCTGTTTCATAGATTTTACTATCACTTATTTTTAATATAAGTATAATTATACATTAATTTTACAGATTAATGGGTTTCATGGCTACATTTTTATACATGTGCATATGCTACTTTGATGACCTCAACCTTCCTCCTCATCTTGCTCTTCTTTCTCTTCCTTCTCCCTTCAGTCTCTTTCCTCTTTCTTTTTTTATTATTGATTCTAAGTTTCTTGTTATGTTTACTTCCCTTAACTCACACATGGTATAATTTGATCTTGAGAGGCAAAGTTTACACTTCTTTAAATGTCCACTGATGACTTATTCTAGAAGAATTTTAAAACAAGAGGGACTAGTTGGATAGAAGAAAGATTCCATGGAGTGGGAGAGAAGGGGAGAACAAAGGAGGGTGGTGAAAGGGGATTGATGGTCAAGATACATTGTGTATATGAAGGGAGGGTGTCAATAAAATGTTTTTAAAAGGTTAAAGCAAGAGAAAGGAGAGAAGATACCCAAATTAATTAGGGACTGTCTAGGTAATTATGAACCAAAGGTGACTTCAAAACCTATCAGTCCCTGAATATGAAGTTTTCTCATGTTTTCCCCATTCTGGAACTAGTCCTAGAAGAGATGCAGCATTTAGTTTAGGGGCTCAGTCTACACAGATTCATCTGAATTCTTAAGATGAATTTGAAAATAGTCTTTGTAGACTGGAGTAATAGCTCACTGATAGAACACACTCACCCAGTACACACATTCTCTAAGTTCAATCATCCCACCACCAACAACAACAAAAAAGAATATTTGAATAGTGGAAATTGTACCCTGTGTATACTCTCATTAACATGAAATTATTGGTGTCTTGGATTCTGAAATATGCTTGCTGTTTAATAGCATGTACCATTTATTCAATCATATAAGTCCACTTCAGTTCTTCATAATATCATTTAGTGCCTACTTTTTTCTGTGCCATTGATTATGCTGAAGATGTATGATTACATTTGATGATATATTAAGTGAGACTATTACTAGTGTTACTTAATTGATATCAAAGTAGAAAAAGTTACTTTCAATGATGAAAGTAAGCAATGTTAAACTTTTTCCAATCAGTGTCTCCCAAACACAAAATTTAATGTTCATGTATATATATTCATTAATTCATGCTTAATGAATCACTAGGTAGGTTAAGTATGTATCAGGCAGAGATCTAAGACCTGTTCTATGTGCATTACTAAGTTTTTCACTAAATAATACTAGATACCACACAAAGCTTGTATTATGTCCTTCTGAAATTGACAGACCACAACAGGGTTAATATCATTACTAAGCTTTTTTTAGTATTTTTTATTTATTTATTTATTTATTTATTTATTTATTTATTTATTTGAGACAGAGAGAGAGAGAGTGAGAATGGGTACTCCAGGGCGTCTAGCCACTGCAAACGAACTCCAGATGTATGCACCCCCTTGTGCATCTGGCTTAAGTGGGACCTGGAGAGTTGAACTGGGGTCCTCAGACATCGCAGGCATGCGCCTTAACTGCTAAGCCATCACTCTAGCCCAGCTCCTTTTTGATAACCTGTTTGAACACATCTAACTTATTTTTTAAAAATTCCTTCCTGGTGTAATTTGGCCAGCAGAGCATTTTATTTAGTACCTTTCCTGGCCAATGTGTCCCAATATCATGTTAGGATATGCTAAAGGGCCTTTTGCTTGGGTCAGCTGGTTGACCACTCTTATTTAGAGGATGAAACACTAAAATACACTCAGCTCAGAAAAGACACATGAAAAGGAGGCAGGTTGGAAGAAATTTTGCATCTTCATTACTAGTATTTATATAGCACCAGCTCAATTCAAAAATAGAGGTAAAGATAATTGGTATCCCAGGAATAAATTAAAATCTTCCCTCTTTCCTTTTTCTATCTGTTCAGTTGTTCTAGTCCATTCTTAACATGGAAATGGATCTGAGAGCATTATGCTTTTCTGTTCACTTCTACTTATTGAAAATTTCATCCAAATGTCTTCTCACATGGGTCCCACATATTTCCTTTCAAGTAAATTTAAATGGTTTCTTCTAGGTCAAGTGAATTAGAATTTCACTTTATTACTCTTATTCATTCTTCTCTCATACTACCAGCTTCATTGTGACTTGGATGAAAGAGGTGATCACTCCCTCATATTCATATTCTCTCTCTCTCTTTCTCTCTCTTACACACACACACACACACACACACACACACACACAGAAACATGAATGTAAATGAAGATTGAGGAGAAAAAAATAATGTGTGGTTCTTTTGTCATCCTCTGCAGGAAAATAGACCTTTCATTGCTTTTGTTTGTCAGCCTTGAGAGACAATGTAATAAGTAGTTAGAGGCAGAACAAGGAAGCTCCCCTCTCTATGAACTGGGGAGAATTGAGCATGTTACTTTATCTTCTCCAAGACTCAATACTGTTATCTGTAAAATAATATGTTTTCCTTCTTTAGAGTAATTGATGACTAAATGAGAAAATACATGTCAAGCAGTCATCTCAGTGTCTCATACAGTAGCAACTTAATAAAAACTAGTATTAAGCCAACATAAAATGAATATCTATTAAGATTCCAAATACTACCAGGTTTGACAAGAGTTTAGTATCCTGATCACTTGACTGTTATAAATTCTATGGATAACAAATCTTTATTATGATATATGTCCTTACTTTGCAAGTCAGCCTTATCCCTTATATTAAGCTCAGTTCATAATTCTTACCTATTCCCCAGAGTATTTTGTAATGAGAATCAAGATGTTCAAGGAATATAGACCCAAGGATATGTTTGCTTTTAAATCAGTTTGACTTAGACTCATTTGTTTTCTGGCTAATATTGGTTGCAATAATATAAGTCTGGGTGCATGATGATATATCTGAAAGGCAAAACAAAATATCAGGGGATTCCAGAGGCCTACAGATAAGATGCAATAATTGCATCTTCTATGGCCAGAACATCACAGTAGATTTGTTGGATAAAAAGCAATTGTTTTCATTGGGTGTATGTGTTTATTTGGCTTTTCTGTTGTTCTACATGTGTGTTCAAAGAAGGGCTTGGATAATCATCGTGATTTTCCAAGCAGCTGGTCCTCTTCTGGCATTGTAACAGGGTCAGTCTATTTCCCACTAATCTAACCATAATGTCATAAAATGCTGGCTGTTCCCTTGGCAACTATTCAGTGTAGACTAGCTGCTTTCTCTACCTTGAGCCAATGCTGGACTGTAGGCAGTCTTCTCCAGACAACAGAGAAAAAGATTTTGTTACTAAGGATGTTTGTATCAACAAGTCTCTTGTGTTATTTTCCTTCTAGTTAGAGAAAATCGACACGTAAATTTTATAATGAAAATATTGTATGCTAGTGGGATTAATTATTTTTTAGTGCTTTCAACTAAGTAAAATTCATGGCCACTTTTGATATTTATTCAAATAATGTAATAATAAATCAGAAACTATAACTGATAAACTATAAATTGCTCTATAGATACTTTTCTACCTCATTGCCATTGTTGTGACTCCCATGCCTATTTCTGAATTTAAATACCTTCTTCAAGTCTTGTGGCAAGTTTCCTGACTTGTTCTCCCTAAATTTCGGCAGAGCTTGTACCCCCTCACCCCATATCAATATTGCAGTCAAGTCCATGCTTTCCGGGAAGCTAGGCCAGGGATCTTATTTTCTCTCCTTTTCTGAATTACTCTGCATTCAGATTCAACTGTCAAACACATTCATGTTTGTATTTACTTGCTTGGAAGTGAACAAAACTTAAAAGCAGTTGGGAGAGAGGACAGAAGTATATGAAATGAATATTTTTGCTTCTCATAGCAGAATACCAAGCAATGCATAGGAACACAAAGACATTGAATGCTAAATTGTTTATAAAACATTGGTAACAAATGGGAAGGGAAGCATTGGATCAGGTATTCTTCCTTCTTCTTTTTTAAGCCTAAGTAGTTAAAAGAAATACCCTGGTTTTTCTTTGCTCCTTTGATTACTGCAAGGAAATAATTATTTGAAAATAACCAAGAAGGAGAAATTTGGCTCCCTAAAAAGACCAGATTGTTTTCTAATAAGTTTGAACTTAGAGTGAAGTAAACACCAACGTCCCAGGGCAAAGGATTCCATTTCCTATCATTCTTTACTTATGGCTCATATCAGGGCCTTGTGCTAAAGGCACTAATGGGCATAAAAATTGGGGCTTCTACAGATCTGCAGCAATACTTGCTATGATTTTGCAGAACCTTATGAAGATTGTATACAGACCCCAGCATACAGTGGGCAATGACCTGCTTGCAGACCTTCCTGAACAAGACTTGGTGTGAGCCATTGCAAAGCTCTGAGTGGAAAATCCATTTTCCGATTTCCAAGGGGCTGTTAAAGCACTTAGCTCTGTAGGATAGTGATGTACGCATGAATACAGCACACCGGATGCCTCTTCTGCAGCTGTTTCAATTAAGATGCCAAGTTTCCCATCCTTCCTGCTCTGAAACATATCGCACCTTCTTCCATTTTACAAGGACTTTTGCTGCCACTGCCAAGGCCCCACCCCAGAATAAAGCCCAGCCCTGTTAGGATTCCTGTGGCCTGTGGTGAGGAGAAGAGATCTGCTTGAATGTGAAATGGTTGCAAGGTTGTGGTGTGTCCAGAACAAAAATGGAAAACCAGGCCTTGTGTTTGTCCTAAAACTAAAATTCCAAAACCAAAAGTAAAGAAACATACTCTAGTACAGAGCAATATCCAGACACACTTCAAAGAACAGTGATGGAGTCACCTTCAGACATCTGTTTGACAAGCTCATGTCTGAGTCTTTTAAGTGAGCAATCAGGATCATCATTGGATGTACATCAAATAACAGCAAGGCGGCTGACATGAAAATCTGTCTTCTAGTGATGTCCTGCAGTCATACCTAAAGAAGGTCAGCATTATCAACCCCTATGTTGAATACGTAGATACAATCACAGCTCAGCAAAAGAAATAATGTGCTTAAGCCACCATAACAAATTCATGGCTTTGAGGACTGAATTTCAAGTTTCCTAACTTCTAATTAATGATCTTTTTAAGGTACAGCTACCAATGTGGTGTTATGAGAAGCAATGTGTATAACCAATCAGAACTGTCTAATACTATATGTCCTCAAAAACTATTTAATGGGGATGGAGAGATGGCTTAGTGGTTAAAGGTGCTTGCCTGTGCAGCCTAAGAACCCAGGTTCAATTCCCCAGTACCCATGAAAGCCAGATGCATAAGGTGGTAAATGTGTCTGGATTTTGTTTGCAATGGCTAAAGATCCTGGCAATCCATTCTCTCTCTCTCTACCTCTCTCTATCTCTCAAATAAATAAATAAATAAATAAAATATATTTTAAAAGAAATATTTAATGGTTGATAGTGTTGTCCTCATCCTTGTGCAATAATCTTTTCAACCGGTATTTTTTTCTCTTCAGTCAAGCCTACTTATAATTGCCAAGGTTTCATAGTTCATAACTTGAGCAGGTTTGTTACTCTAAAACCCTCAAAATATATAGAGTAGGAATCATTTAGTCATTATCGTTATCTTTGGCTAAATTGTTAGCCTTGAATATGTGAGAGACAGCTTAGTAGGATGGAACTTTCAGCCTTCAGTAGCCCAGAGTTTAAAAACCCAATTTTATTTTTATTTTTTATTTTTTTGAGAAATGTGGCCTTGAGGAAAGTGTTTATCCTGTTTAGGCTCCATCTCTTCAAATAAGAAAATGAAGAGAGGTCTTTTCCTTGCAGAGTTACTATTGGTACTTAAAGCACCCAACTCTTTATAAACTGCTAAAACATGCTTGCCTACTTCTCAACTTTTTATGGTCTTATTTGTTCTCAATTAAACTGAAGTAGTTGATAGAGTATTGAATAATTTGTCATAAAGGGAGGGTCTAATGCTTATGAAAATTCAGCTGATAAAAATATCAGGATTTTTTTTTGTCTTATTGGAAAAGAATTGTAGTGTAGGGAGAAGGGTGTATGTGTGTGTTTGTAACTTAGGAAGTTCGTCCATCTCTTATTCCTAGGTGAATATTTGATTAATAAGGTTTTAGAATTCCAAGGGTCTCTTTAAAAAATACCACAATACCAATAGTGTGCCTTGCTATAGAGGCCACAAGGTCCATGGAATAAAGCCCTGTCTTCAGAAAGCTCATTTTAGAAAAGGAATATCAAAAAAAAAAAAAAAATGTAAAATGTAAACTAAAACAAATGCTGATATGAAAGGGGTTATAGAAGAAATATAAATTAGCTGAGGAAGGAATTCATTGTAACTGGGTGATCAGCAATAAAATCTTTGTGGAGAAAGTGAAGCCAGGTATGAAAGGAAAATAGATTAGAATCTTTGATAGATGGTGTGGTAGTTTGAATGTGTGTCCCCCATAGACTCAGGTGCATTATGAAAGCTTGTAACACGGGCTACATAGCTGGAGTGGGTTTCACTAGGGGCAGATCCTGGAGTCCATTCCAAAGATATGTTTGAGGATGGATCTGAATTCCAGCCCAAAGGTATGGAGAGAAGTCTGAGCTCTAGGGTCCTGCTTGCTGCAAGTGTGTGCTTGCTGTTTTTTGGTGTTTTCTGGCTGCTGGTGGTTTCTCTCTGAGTGCTTGAGCACCAGCTTCTTCCTCGATTGATGGAACTTCTATTTGGATCTGCAAGCTGAAGTAAACCCATTTCTCCCTGTGTCTGGTTTGGATATTCATCCCAGAAACATTGGAACTATCTACAACAGATCATATAAAGTAGGAATGAGAAGAAATAATGAGGTGCCTAAATAAAGGGTTAGAAGTGGAGAAGATCGCTATATGGGGGATCCAGCCAGCAAGGCAAGAGTGCAAAGGACAAAAGGATGAAATAGAGACAGAAAGATTGATCAGGGTTACCTCATGGAGGGTCTCCTGTGGGAGTCAGTGGGAAGGTATGCCAGCACTGGAAGAATATAAACTAACACAGTGAGCCATCAATTTAAAGGCTGAAGCAAATCCAACTGGAAAAAAAGATTCTTGGGCATCCTATTTGAAAAGAAAGCTTTGTGTTCTACTTGAGGTAGATGTGAGGTCTCATAAAGGTTATACATTGTCTTTGATTTCAGCAACACATGCAAGTCCTCAAGATTCACAATGTATTTTCAGTATTGTGTAAGAGACTTAGTTTTGTTTTGAGCAGAATCTCCCAGGAAAATGTGGTAATCACATGTCTAAATCCATCACATTAAGTGCTATTATCCATGAATCATTGCTTATGTGTGAAAGATTGAAAGAACTTCCCCCTTAGAATTCATTATTATGCTCTCACTGGTATGTTTTGTTGTCCTGTAAAGTTGTGTTTTCAAGTATGTGACATAGGGGGATTCAACTGAAGAAAGACCAGAGGAAACAGAAGCTCAAGAATTCAAGTTATTTTAAAACAAATATTATAAAATATAATTTGGAAATTATCCCTCAAAAACAAAGTGTGTGTGTCTGTGTGAAGATGTGTGCACTGGTATAACAGGAGGAAAGTAATTCCCAAAAGTTCCTATCAAATATCCTTTCAAAAACACAAAACTGTGTTTATAATTGCCAGTGTGAATTATGTTTATTTATTTGTGTTTGCTTCTCCTTACTACCACCTCAGAATATCCCCAACTTTATTTCCTGATAATGCTCTAGCTATGCATCAGAAAGTACTAATGTGAGAAATGGAATTGTGTTGTTGCATACATACAAACATTCAGTGTTATTATTATTGTTAGAAATAAATACAGTGTCCCCTAGAGTAAGCTCAGACAACTTATCTACATTTGCTTTAATTTTTATAAAATTAAAATTTCACATTTTTCCATTAGTTTTACAAGAAGTCAACACTTGTGTAAGAAAGGGTGGATCTAGGGACTGGGGGTGTAGTAGAGCACAATCTAGAGGCCACATGCGTGTTGTGGGGTAGGGTACCGAAGATAGGAGAGTGAGGGACAAAAGAGAGATCATCATTTTCTGTGAAACTATTATTAATGTTTCTACCATGTCAATTTAATTTTTAAATGCTATTCAACTTTAATTCTAAGATTCTTTAACAATTGTTTTTTCTTTTTAATTTCATATAATTTCTGTCTTTGTCCTGCCTACCAGATGCACAAGTCCAAATTCATTGCTCTACTGTGGTGACTGTCATGTTTAGATCTGTGCCATAGCCCTGTCTTCTGTCCTTTGTGATATCTGATTTATTTTCAGATTTTAGTTTCAACGATCTGACTAAATGTGACTTTTAGGTATAATGCAAGTCAAATTCTCTTGAAAGTATGCATTTAAGATAAATACATCACACAGATGAAAAGAAATATGTTCTAAAACCAATGCTTCTCATTTGTAGTTAAAAACAATGATCTGGCACTTTTAAAACTGATGCTCAGGCTCTATCATAGAGCTCTTGGTATATCTTGAGTGGGTCCCAGACATCAGTATTCTTTAAAGCTCTCTGGGTGATACCCATTGAAATTTATTCTTTTTCTAATCATTCTTATAGAAGTTTATCAGAATACAGTATAGAAATTTCATATCACTTGTAATCTCATCATTTAATCTAACATTTTAAAATACCTATCCTCCTTATTTTTCCTTTTAAGTAAAATTTTAGGCAGGTATTGTTTATACTAGATATTTGTATACTTACATATACTTAGATCCTTGAGTATAGCTTGACAATAACATGTGTGTATTTTCACTCCAAATATATTCTACTCATATATATATATATGAGTATATATATATATGTATGTATATATATATATTTCCATATATTCTTCAAACAGGTCTGTCCAGAACCTGGATTTAAATACTTATATTTCTACTCATTGCAACACCATTATTGACATTACTTACCCTTAACACATGAAAGTTAGGAAAACATCCTTAAGATAACTTTGTGTGTGTGTGTGTGTGTGTGTGTGTGTGTGTGTGTGTGTGTGTACATGTACCTCATACAAACATGTATGAAAATTAAGAGGAAGATGCCAGGTGTCCTCTATTGCTCTTCTGCCCTACTTCCCTGAGACAGAGTCTCACAAACGCAGAGCTCCCTGAATTTTGATTAGACTAGCTGACCAGGTAGCCCCAATGATCATCCTATCTCCAACCCACCCCCTACCCTCATTGCTTGGGTTCCAGAATGTATGACCATGCCTGGCCTTTTACATGGCTGCTGCAAATAGATCTCAGGTCTTAAAGCTTACATACCAATAATTCTTTCACACTGAGTTATCTTCCCAGTCCATTTAGGCAACTTTGGCGGCATTACTCTCATTCCTACCTTGGGAATAAATTGCTATCTGTTGATTATCTCCCTTTGAAGACTTAATTTTGTCTATCAAAGAGAATTGTAGTTCCTATGATATCAGTTGCCCCTTAGTGTCTTAGTCTCCACAGAAAATGTAGGATAGGCCCTTTTCTCTTTTTCTGAAGTCTTGGAGTATAAACAGGAGCTTTGGTGATGAAGGGGTCAGTAATAACTGACCAACTTGTCATGAAAATGATTAGATCCTTTTATTCTTTTATGATGGGAATGTCTTGTAGGTTATCAAATGATGGAAAGAACTTCTTGAGAAATTTTGGGGAATATGACATATGAACATTCTCTTCTCACATGTAAAAAATGGACATTGCCTGGTTGACCCAAACTTTGGAGGCTTTGAGTATTTGAGTAAACATTTGAGGCAAATACTGAGAGAAAAGGTTGAAGAATGACACTGGGAACAGATAAACATTTGAGGCAAATCCTGAGAGAAAAGGATGAAGGGTGACACTGGGAGCAGTAGAAAGAGGACAACCCTGAAAATCTGTGGGAATTTGGTTTGCTGGGTTCTTCCATGGCACAGTTTTACAGATGCTTACAGTATACTTGCAAGGTATGGTAGTCAGCTCTCCATCACTATAATAAATACCCAAATAGTCAAGAAAAGATTAGTTTTGGCTTGCAGGTTTGGAGAATATTTCATGATAGGAAGATGTGCTAAAGCAAAACCACTCACCCAACCACCAGGAAACCAAAGCTAGAGTCCCATATTCAACTTCCAAGGCATAGCCCCCATGACCTGCAGACCTCTACATCCTCTGAAAAGTTCTATACCTCCCCATAGTACTAGAATCCAGGGGATGAAGGCTTTTAAGGGATTTCAAGTTCTAAGCCATAGTAGAAAAATTCAAACAGAAATAACCATCTGTATTATAGTTTGGAGTAGTATGTGATTAACCTCTCCCTTCTTCACCACTGTGCTAACCTGTTCATTTTGCATAGCCTTTAAAACACATATTTTTATTCATATAGGCTTACCCATTTGGATGCATGGATCATTCTTTTTTAGGCTGTGTGTGAACAGGGAAGAGCTTGTCATTGTGCCTGGGATGCAGTGGGCATTCACTAGATGTTTGTTGAATGAAAGAAGCAAGCAAAATCACAGCTTTCCCTTCTGGTGATCTGCTTTATGATACAATTTCCAGGAATGCATTGTGTCTAAAATTGGGGACCATATGTACAGGAAATTCTTTCTTATGTCAGCATGAAATCCCTCCAAAGTAAATCCGTTCATAGTATTTTTGTTGTTATTTGTTCTCTTTTAATACAAAGCACAGTAAACTTTATATTATGGCAGCTGTTTGGAGAGGGGAACTGCCCATACAGATGCCTGGGCATGGGCTATATAGCATTGTTTTCATTGTAAAGATAGTTCCACATTAAATGATTCAGTTACTTTCTTCTCAGAGTCCCACTTAGAATTCCAGTCAGTCTGTAAGCTAGAAAACAAGCCAGGATAACAATCAAGGTAATGGAGTAAACGGTGTGAAACGTCCCAGCCTTTCTGGAAGATATGGGAGAAAATAAGTGTCTTCATAATCCCTAATAACTTTTCCCTGATGACAGAGTATGGACAACTGTAAAGCCAGGCCTTCATCCTTGAGGGAGCCCTTACTCATGTCGGGTATGTTTGTGGGACGCAAATGACTGCACAGAGGTTGAACTTGCTTTTTCAATAGTATGTTCGTCTGAGCTTCAGTGTGAATCTTTGTTTTAGAGAGGGTTCACCCAGGGATATTAAACAAAGTGGTATTTGGATGGAAACTTGGCATCCCAGTTTGGAAACATTTTTTTATTGGGTACAGATTGGGGGTGGGTAGGAAAAAAACAAACACAACATCTATGTTGTAAATGTTAATAAAAAAGAACAAGTAAAACAAATTAAAATGTTTTATTTTGCTGTGGCTTTTTTTTGAATTCCCATGACTCCAAAATACTTTTGGATTTTATGACAATATATAACTGCTTTAGTATAAAAAGGCAAAGAACAAATGAAGTTAAAGAAATTGTGAGGGGTTTGAGAGGTGGATAAGTGGATCAGTGGTTAAAAGCACTTTCTTGCAAAATCTAACGGCCTGGGTGTGATTCCCATTACCCACATAAAGTCAGATGCACAAAGTGACACATGCATTTGGAGTTTGCAGTGGCAGGAGGCCCAGATACACCCATACTCATGCTCTCTCTCTCTCTCTCTCTCTCTCTCTCTCTCTAATAAGTAAATAAGCATTGTAAAAAAAAATTGAGACTAACAGAAGTAGGATGTGAAATTATATTAGTCCAATGTTAAAAATTCTAATGAGCTGGGCATGGTGGCACATGTCTTTCATCCACCAGGAAGCAGAGGTAGGAGGATCGCTGTGAGTTTGAGGGCAGCCTGGGACTACAGAATGAGTTCCAGGTCAGCCTGGGCTAAAGTGAGACCCTAACTCAAAAAATAAACAACGGGGCTAGAGAGATGACTTAGGGGTTAAGTGCTTGTCTGTGAAGCTTAAGGACCTCAGTTTGAGGCTCGATTCCTCAGTACCCACGTAAGCCAGTTGCACATGGTGGAGCATACATCTGGAGTTCTTTTGCAGTGGCTAGAGGCCCTGGTGCACCTATTCTCTCTATCTTTCACTCTCACTCTCTCTCTCACTCTCTCTCCCACTTTCTCTTTCTCTGTCTCTAATAAGTAAATACTAAACAACAAAAATTTTAATGAGAATTTCAGCATAACCTTTATTAGTATAAAATGATGCTATTAATAATTTTAACATAGGATTATAAATTATGTTTTTAATTGACCAATTCCATCATTTGTCAGAGAACTTTGTATTCTGCCCTATATTTATCTCTCTTATGAAATATAGCAGACTTTTGTTGGTATTGCTGTCGCTTATCCTAAAGACCATTAATTTTTAAATATATTCCACTATAAAAGTCACCAGTTTTAAGGAGAAAATAGGAAATTAGTGGTCATGATCTGATTCATTAGACACTATTTGTATCATGTTTTTATCTCAGATATGTAGATTTAAGAGAAAGGAAGACTAGAATAAAAAGAGATTTATATAGTCATGTTGGCACAAATGATTTTAAGCAGGTAAGTTTTCCCTTATCCACCCCTATGTTATGCTGTTAGAATGCATTCAGTCATTTGGTAACGGATTCAAGTGAGAGAAGAAAAATGGAGGTCTAGAAATGCATTGTCCTAATACTAGCCACTTGAGGTTTGTTTAGCCACATGCTACATAAAGTGAATGAAATTGAAAATTAAGCTGTTTAGTCACATTAGCCACATTTGAAGTCCTGAATAAAAACATATGGCTAGTGGCTAGCACACAAGGGATTGCAGAACTATTCCACTATCAGGAGAATTGTATTAGGTGGTTCTAACCTAGAATGACAGCCCCTACCAGAGGCCTGCGAATTACTTGAGTTTAGATGGCATCTCTTCAAGTTAGGCTGTAAGCTGCTGGGAATAGCACCATCCTCAAAGACTTCTGGCTTTCCTTGGGCCATGTGCACTACTGGAGACATGCAAGAAGAAGTGGATATTTTCTACTGAATAACATGGCAAGTGCACCACCACAGATGTGAACTAAGTGGACATACTTTTTCCGAATTCTGTCAGTGACATTTTTAGTACCATTGTAGTGCTGGTGTCATCTTCAACACATGTACCTGGTTTCATCCGAGGTCCAGAGTGAAACTTCCTAGTCCCCACCATAAATGTAGCCACCAAAGCAAAGGCGATGATGATGCACAGGTTTCAGAAGCCTCAAGTCAGGTAGGAGAGTGCCGTTGGGAATGAGGAGAACAGGGGACATCTGAAAACCGAGTTGCTATTATGGGTTGGCAGAATAAGTGCCCCCGAGCAGCTGCATCCTAAGCAGGGGGCATTCATCCCTTCAGAGTGTGATGTGCTTCCCCTCACATTCATGGGCATGCCTCATTTTAGAAATTCTTTATAACCCACGCCACCATGTTCCACAGACTTGATTAGCAATACCATGTTTGTTTTACCATGACGTAATAAAATCATAGATGATGATCAGTGACACTGTCTTTGTGCTCTGAATAGATGCAGCAGCCCAGCGCTTCTCAGAGTGTGTGTTGTGTGAGTATGTGCACATATACATGCGTGCATGCTCCTACTTACGCTCACACGTATGGGAAAGTACATTTTTTTTTTTCAGTATGGCAGTGGTTGTTTGCAGCTTGGAGAGAGCTAATTCAAATGTAGTTTTACCACAAACTAGTTGGATCGTTTTGTCAGTTACTTCCCTGTGTGCTTTAGTCTTCTAATCTTAAACAAGGATAATAAGCATTCCTATAACTGAGTTGGTATAAATTTGGAATTCTGGTGTGTATATAAACATTTGCATATTCATTGTTCTCATTAGCATATATGCATACATATGTGAATATATGACAGTGGAGAGGGAGTGTGTGCATATACCTCACTTAGAATATTTCCCAATGTATTATAAGAGCTATTTAAGTTTTGGCTATAAACTAGCTGTAACTATTTGGCCATTGACATACAAAGTAGTAGACATTCAACCACAATTACTATTATTAGTACTTCAAAATTTCTCAGCAATCGAGGACAGCCTTTTATGTGTCTTTTTTTTTCTGGGTATCTGCAGCAGACTTGCAAAAGAGACAGCAGGCTAAGCCCGTTGTGGATCCCAGGTATGTCTTCCAGACACCCATTGCATCCTCATGCAAAAGGCATGTAAACTTTATTACTCTTTTTCTCCGAGAATCTCTTAGACTGCCAAACTAAGTATGATGGCAAGGTGTCTTCGTTAGAGTCACCTTTAAGACTCATGTGTCCTATCTCTGGACAGTGTGAGCCACTTGATTTGAGCTTCTCCTTAGCAAGCTATACAATGCCCCTTGAGCTGATCAAATTCATCCTTCAGAATGAGTTAACCTCAATGTCCAGTGTATCACAATACCCACTACTTTGTCTGTGCTGTGGCAGCTGCTGTCGTTACCAGCACATTGTAATACCCTTCTCCATGCACACATGCACACACACACACACACACACAAAATCTTATACACACAGATACCCCAACTTAAAGGTTTCATTTTGAAAAATACATAGGTTTAAGGAACTTGAAAATCTCTGCTCTCACCTTGACTGAGGATCAGAGATGTCCTGTCCCTATACTATGCTATTGATATTGACAGAAGCAGGACACATTTTTCTTCCATGTGCTGCTGAACTCTTGAACAGAATGTACAAGATGTTTCCTGGTTGCCAAGGATACCTGGTGACATAATCATACCTAGCCTTTCTTTCCTCTCTCCACCCCCTCAGCTATCCTCTCACCTTCCCCTCCCCTGGGTCTCTATGTGCCGCTCTGTGTAGTGTACAGCTTGTACTCTATATCCTCAAACTTATTTTGGTTCAGGAGCAGCTGCCAATGGCCTATGCAGAAATAACACTATACTCCAAACACTCCCAGACTCTCTACTAGACAGCTTACCTCCAGAGGGAGAGCAGCACACGATTTCTTCATATATTGAAGGTCTTTAAGTTTTATTTTGTTATATATTTTACCTTTTTCAAAGTGACCCAATTTATGTTTCATTTGGATCAGGGATTCTGACAAAATATCTACTACCTGAAGATTTACTGATAAGAGGCACCCTGCCATCCTCATTGTGGAATTTTGCACCATTAATTTCCAGCAGTAATTAGTTTAAGGTCTCCTCTAAAAGATTTTTCCCAATACTGGTACTATATTGTCGGTCGGTCGGTCGGAAGGAAGGAAGGAAGGAAGGAAGGAAGGAAGGAAGGAAGGAAGGAAGGAAGGGAAGGCAGATAGGCAGAAGAGTAGACAATGGTGAATGGGTCACAGCATGCAATAGAGAGTGCTGTTTTCTCTCGCCATTTCTAGATAGTTTAGTCTATAGTCTAGGCTCACTATGATCTGCCTTCTTCTCTACTTTCTTGAGCTCCCTTCCTATTCCCTTCAGGTTATCACTGTGTTTTCCCATCACTGGCGTTGTCTTTTTCTATAGTTCCCTACAACCATCCCTAGTATGTGGCCTCTTCTCATGACCCAACTTAATACCTCTTCCTCTGAAAAAGTATTGTCCTGTCTATAAGTAATCCTCATGGGATTCTTATCTCTCACCTGAACCTCTCTTATGTCATCCTTGATCACTTTGTGTGTGTGTGCATGGTTTTTCAAGGTAGGGTCTCACTCTGGCCTAGGCTGACCTGCAATTAACTATGTAGTCTCAGGATGGCCTTGAACTCACGGTGATCCTCCTACCTCTGCCTCCCAAGTGCTGGGATTAAAGGCATGAACCACCATGCCTGGCTATCGATCACTTTTTGACTTAGTGTTTTATTCCATTTAATATGTCTTCTATTCATCACTAGCTATTAAATTTTATGATAATGGTAAGGTGCTGATTTATCTCTCCTTGTGCTCTCTGTATCAGACTTAGGGCAGTTCTTCACACACTGTAATTATCCAGAGAAGACTTACTGAATGGGGGAATGAGCAAATGGTAGAACCCAAATATAGAATACTGATGACAAGCAGATCCCTTGACTGGGGGGGCTACTAAAAAGAGCCTATTGCCTGAGTGATTTGAATAATTTTGATATTGACAGAATGGAAAATAATTGGGCAAGAATTTCAAACTAGTCTAAGTATTACCACCCTAACTAAACCTCTTTGTTTCAAATGAATAAACTAAGATTTAGCTAAGATCATAAAACTAAGATCATACAGCAAGTGAATAGAACTAAGACACATCTCAGAGCTGGCACCCGCCCCTGCATGTTATTATAAAATACGACTGCAGTACTAGTAACAATTACATACCATTGCCCAGACACATTATCAAGAAGGGAATGTCCCACTGCACTGCACTGCATTGCACATGACCCCATAGTTTTATTTTTCTGGTAGTCCAAATAGTTCAGACAAAATAATGCCAATTCGTGAGGAAAACATGATGATTTATGTCCTATGGTGACTTTTTATGGCAGGGTAGAAAGATGGGAAAATAAAGAATTCTTACCCAATTTTGCACTTCATGAAGGTCTTACTGATTAGAGTTCAGTCTGGCAAGTCATTGACAGTGCAAAAGAAAGTGAAATTTGGAGCTGGCCAACACTGGCCAAACAAGGAGAATAGCAATGAAGAAGAAAACCTTGGATTTTTGTGCCTCAAGAAGAGGAGACTGGGCATGAGCCAAATGGTAGGGTGGGGGAAGATTCCTTTCCTCAGCTATGTAACAGCATTACGTGTGTGAACCGAGCTTTCAGTGTGTTCCAAGCTGAATGCCTGCTGGAATGTGAACTGTAAATCTCTCATCATCCTTTTCACTGACCTGCAAACAACCCCTGTTCCTTCCATCTGCTGCCCAAACACCTGCTTTCCAATCTCTCTTTATCAACAGATTTTTCTTCCCATTCTTCTACCTAACTCTGTCTACCTTCTTCTGGTGCATCTCGTCCCTCTTCCAGATATTGCCGTCTGACCCTGTTTACCCAGAAGACAATATGATCTCAACACTTAGTCATTCATATGCTCCAACAACTATCGTCAAGCACGTGCTGTGTTACAGGCACCATACTGCTTCTTTAAAATCCTATAGTGTTAAGAAAAGTGGAATATGCCTGACTACATGGATCTTGCATTCTAATCAATAGTCAGTTGAAGTATGATTGGTACACAGAGACTATTTCAAAGTAATAGTGTTGGAGAGTAATAATGTAGGAGTGAATATGAGGGACTAGGGGAGAAGGGGCTTAGGCATTCTCTTCCAGAATCAGACAACCTGGGCTGGAATTCGAATCTCAGCTATATTCCTTCCCATCATGTGACCTGGTAGGTTAACAGGACTTACTGGCCCTCACTTTTTTCACCTGGATATTAGGAGTCATAAGAGAGCCTGGTGTCTCCTTGGGTTGTTACAGGGATTAGATTAAGTGATACCTTGCTCAGCAAAGAACTCGTGTCGCATCATCATGTAATGATAGTGTGCCGTCACCAGTATGGCAGAATGCATTATACTTACTGTTATCTTTTATATATGTGACATATGCATTTATGTGTTATGGAGGTGTTCTTATTACCTAAACTGGTTCCTGTAGTGTTCCTTTTCTCTTAGCTTATATATTTTCATCTGTGCCCCTTTCCCCTACTGGATTATATACATTTTTATTTTGTATGTGTATGAATGTATGGATGTCTTTATATGTGCATATGTCTTCATACGTATTGGTGTGCACGAGTGTGGATGCCTATGCATGTGTGTGTGCGGAGGCCAGAGGTTGGCACCAAGTATCTTCCTCAATTGCTCTCAATCTATGTAAAGATCTTTATCCTCCATAGTGCCCCCCACACAGAAGATTTTGGAATACCCCTTTTCTAGGCACAATAATCTATCAATACCAATGTTTAGAACCCTACTCTAAGTTTAATTGGTCATTGTGTCTAAACAAGAGTTGTGTTTTCCTTAGCTTTTTTACCTACCTCCTAATCTTGCTTCCTGTTTCTGACAAAATGGCCATCTCACTGACCTTCCCTCCCCCCTGACCCTTCATGGGAGCTTCTCATAGATCATTTACTACACTGTCATTTAATTCTACAGCTGTGTTCCACAACCCTGACTATTTCTGTCCCTCCCAAACCTCTTCATCTGCTCCTTTTGCTAGCAAGCACATTCTTACACAATGAATACTTAACAGTAGAAATGCAATATCTCTTTTGATCCTGTGAACCACTATGTGAGTTACAAACTTCACATCTTACTAGCTTCATCTTGCTACTAAGGAAGGAACCTCAGAGAGGTGGAATGAGAGATCCAAGTGTACGTGGCTAAAAGTGGCAGAGTCAGCACCTGCTCTTTACTCTCTGAAGCAGGATAGTGTCTTGAAAGGATCATGCTTAGCAGTTGTTTGACCTAAATTCACATACCAGCTGTGCTGTTTGCTTACCATCTGATCCTAACAGGGACTAAAAGCCTCAGCTATCATTTCTCTAAAATAAAGGAACTCTTGCCCTCTTCATTCACAAGCATAGTTTGATGACTAAAAGACAGTTAAGACATTTCCAAAAATATTAATCAAGTATAAAATTGAGAAATATGAATAAAACTTGTGAAAATATAATGACTGGTAGCTTCTTTGTAGAGGATAGAAAGGGAAGTACCACAACTGCAAAAACCTCTTTAGAATTTCCAGGTATGAATAAGGGGGTCATATTGACTGTATATAATATAAAACTGAGGGAGTTGTCTTTAATGACTTAAGCATAGAGGTTGAAAATTAGGAATATTTGTAACCCCTTGCATCCAAATGTTATTTTTAAAAATAGTCACGACTAATAAATACATTAGGGGAATAAAGTTATTTTTCTGGACCACTTCCAATATGCTGAGCCACCTTAGACAGCTGTACATCTACTTATAACATTCAGTGATGCTAAAAGATGGCACGTAAACTTGTCTTACTAGAAGTTCTCTCAGCACTGTGGGTCTAGCACATCATACTCCAGGAAACTGTTCACATTCTGTCATTTTCTAGGATTATTGCTGAACTGAATTTGACTTCACAAATTATTCTTTAGAAATTGGAAATATTGAAGTAATACAATTTTTGTGAAATCTCAAGACTATAGTGTTTTATATTGTATAATAAATACTCACTGGACTTATGGTGAATTAAAGTAACATTGTAGCTAAGACCTATGCTCTGGATTACAAAAGTGATACATTTTTTAAAAAGAAAAGAAAAGTAATCCACAGGTAGATATTTAGATTTCTCTACCCTCCTTTTGTCATGTTCTCCAGAAAGCACAATAATTTACCAGGATGAGATGCCAAATAAGTTCTGGTATTAAGTTATCAGAGTTGGCAAAGATAGGCTAGAGGGACATAAGCAGTTCATTCCCACAGATATTACAATTTTACTAGCTGTGGGACAAGCAACCTATAAAAACCAACAGGATCATGGTCATGTCTGAAGGCAAAATCAAGGAGTAGGCTCAGTTGTCTAGCAGAGAAGCTTCTCTGCTCATAGTTGTTCCAAACATGGGTAGGGATTCCTAAATCCCTTAGCCCTGAGCAGCCAGGTCTTAGTCCAGCCCCATCTGTCTGGATCTAAATCAACCTTTCACTCTGCTTGAGTACATGGGTATATCCCTTCTCTCTTTCATGTGGCAATGGCACACTTTCTAAGTAGGGAATCCCACAGAAGATAACCCTGTAAGCCTGAACATCCAATTTCCTTCTTCTGACTGTAGATTGAGTAATAACCCAGGTTGAGGTTTTTCTTGAGTTAAATTTGGCAGCTGTACTAGTCTACATATAACCTGGCCAAATTAATACAGTGCATCTATATGAGACTCCATTCCTGAGATTATCAATCTTGGTACTCCCTTTATGATAAATTAGTAGTACCTCCTTTATTATATAATGTATCAAGCTATATATATCATGATAAGTATATTAAGATGATTCCTGGGGCTAATAACTATTTTAACATCTAAATAAACATTACTATCTCTTCCCCTCAGAAAAAATAAACTATCTGATATAGATAGTCTTTAGTATATACCTCCTAGTTTTTGACGAGCCTCCAGTAAGTGGACAGTATAGCATTTATGTGAGAGATTGAAAGAACACGTTGAAAGGACTTTTTCCTACAAGTTTTCAATACTGATAGTTGTAAAAGACAGGCTCTAAGACAACCCTCAGTGGCTCCTACCTTCTGGTGGTGGTACTTTTGTGTAACATACATTCCTTATATACCAGGTAAGCCTACAGTTTGTTTCCAATGTATAGAAGATAAAGGTATTCAGATGTAACATGATCATGATTATAGAGCACTTTAAGATTAAGACTTGTTCATTTAAGCAGACTGAAGAGAAGCCCATAGGTAAGGAACTGTGAGTGTTCTCTGGGACCAAAGAATGACTCCAAGTCATTAGTCAACAAAAGGGCTCAGCCCTGAGTCATAAATCCATAAAGAAATGCATTCTGCCAATAATCTAAAGGGCTTGACAATGAATCTTAACCTTAACACAGCCAAAGACCTAGGGAAGACCTTAGAAACCATTAGATAATAGATGTGTGTTAGCTTAAGCCTCAAAAATTGTTAGGCAGCAATCAAAAGCTAACGCAATGCCTTTTGCCATTTTCAAATACTGTTTTGAAAGCCTTCCTGCCTGGTCAAGCAATCCCCTTTACAGTGTTCCAAGTACATGGGTGGTTTCTAGGATTCTGCTGAATCACCCTCCGTGACAGACTGCCATTTCACAGGACAGCCCTTTCTGAGTTAACAGGTTTGCATATTGTCAAGAATCACTCTACTGAGGGTAATATACTCTCAAAAGCTGCCAAGGATTTAGCGGGAATTCATAAATGCGCAGTGAAGGGATCTGCGTTCTTTTGTCACTGGAGGATCCTTGGTGCCTTTCTAACAGCCCTGACTTGCCCTTCCTCAAGGAAGGGGGACTGAAGGAGAGTGCATGTGACAAGTCGATCTCATGCTCTAGTTTTATCCCTTGCCAGCAATATAAAGTTTCGCACATTTCTTTAAGTTAATGAACCCCAGCCATCAAGTGAGATAGCATCTATGAACATGCTTATTGGCTATAAATAAATAATAATAATAATTATGATAGTAATAATAATTATTAAAATAACGGTCATTTGTCAGTCAATATTTGTCAAAAGCAGTCCACTTTGATGGAGACGGGCTCTGCAGGGAAGCTACTGATGAAGAGAAAAACAGCCCCAGTTTGGAACTGCATCACTGACTATTCCCAGTGGTACATTTCAGGTCTTGCTTCAGGAATTTGTTTTCTGTTTTGTTTGGTAGGAACAAGAAGCCCCTGGAGCCAGTTATGTTGTCATCAAACTTAGCCGGTAATTGGGCTCCAAAGCAAACCTGTTGCAGAGACAGAGTTGAAACATGAATTCCTTTCTGCAGGTGGGGGGTTGGATCCTAGAGGCGATGTAGAAAGCTTGGCTATTTTTATGCTGCTACATGTAAGAAGGTTGAAGAGAATCTGGGTAAAGCAATTAGCATCCCTCTGTCTGCAGGCAAAACTGGTTTCAACATGTTTCTCCTCTTAAAGGGCTTTTGGAGCCTTGACAGTTACCTGATGAAAGATTCCACTAAGCAACATGTCTTCACTTATAAATCCAGCCACTTCGCACACCTAGTCAGCCCCAAATTCATTTATTTTCCCTAGGGTCCTTGCTAGAACCACAAACCACCAAGAATGAAATGAATTCCCAAGAGGCCATGAAATCATGAGGATATTTAATGTATCCATTCAAGGATGTCCTGGCAAGCACTGGCAACTCTTTTCACATAGGCTGTTCACGTTTTCATTCTCCTCAATTGGAAGAGAGAAATATGTTTTTGTAAATGTGTTTTTCAAGGCATATCTCATATCTATTTATATGGCACTATTCACAGTAATTAATTCAGTGTGGATTTGTTTTGCTTCCTTCAGGGAGAATAGGACAGAGGTCCCATTATTGAAATTAAAAGTCCCCCAAACTTATATTCGATAACTTTCCCAGCCATCTGGCATATCTATAGACTTGTACATTTGGTCCCACCCAAATGTCTCTTATCCTCCATTGGGTGTTTAGCAGACAGCTTCAGGTTCGCTGAAATGAAGTTCTAGACCAGGCACAGTTATGGAGGAAAGGATTTATTGAAGCTTACAGACCCAGAGGAAGTTCTATAATGGCAGAGGAAACAGGCCTGCTCTTCACAGGACCAAACACAGAGAGAAAAGCCACAAGCCAAAAGCCACACAGCATAGCACACCTCAGGAACTCCAGCTAGGCACACTTTGCATATCTTTACAATGGAATCTCAAGCCCACCACCACACCTTAAGATCCGCCCAGTGACACTGCCTCCAGCCAGGTGACTACAGATGCAAACTACAAACTAATAAAACACTGAATATATTGGGAGACATCTATTCAAACTACCACAGGGTGCTTACCTCATCCCTTGTCAATATGATGACAAGTATTTCTGTGATATCAAGAGGTCATAACTTAAACACTATGGGAAGGTGCTATTGTTGTTAAAGTTCACATATTCATCACACCTTGTTTTTGTAAATGACTGCAGGGTGGTTTTTTGGCTTGATTTTGGGTGGATTTGGAGGTTTTGAGGAGGGGGGCTTTGGCTTTCTAATCGAGGCTTGAGGTCAGATGGGAGTTTGCATGCCTGTGTGAATCGTGGCGTTCCATTGGCTGATTATCTGAGTGGTTCAAATATGGTTCTATCAGCCTTATCCATCAAGGCAGTTACTTGTTTTCTCCTCTGTGGTCCTCAGATTTTCCACAAACTAATTATAACACACTGCAGAAAATTATTAAAAATTTACTTGTTTAGGTACGCAGTTTCCTCTAGTAGGTGGTAAGTTCTTACAATGCATGAGATTTGTTGATGTTGTTTGTCATTATAATGCAGGGACCATCCCTTAACTGCCTGTTTTCTTCTGTGTGAATGGATGTTCTAAGGTTCTATTTTCCCATAAGTCAGGTAATACAATATCAGTTCTTATGATGGCATCAGTTTTTGGATAAACAGTGAAGAGAATGCAGGCAAATAATCAGTAATCGGACTTGGATAATCGATAAAAATTCATGCCAACAGCTCCCAAATCACAGATGGGAAAATGCTACAGTTCATACTGTTTAATTAAATTCACAGATCATATAGATGGGAGAGTGCTGCAGTTCCTATGGTATAACAACATTCACTTCAGCTTGCAGATGAGGTAACTGAGCCTGTAGGAAAGACCTGCCTAGCCGCCCCCCCCCCAAAATGGTAAAGTTAACTCCCACCTATTTTCATATCTTTCTTTCTCTCATTTGATTACAATTATATTATTTGTACCCTAGTATTAACTCTTCTGACAAAGCAAATTGAATCCAGCCCATGGCCCAAATGTCATTAAAAGAATAGCTAAAGGGTAGTGTTGGAATAGCCATAGGAGTGGCACGCAGTACCATCAATATTTGACAACTATGAAGGTCCTACATTAAGGGGAGGAAAGTGTCACAGTGATGCCAGTGGAGCCGGACATGGGCAGCATGGCTATTCCCATTTTATCCTGTGGGGAAGGCATTCATCAAAAAGACAGCAGTTCTGCAGGTGCAATAGTGGCATGTCTGTTCTTGGGGAAACCATCTGCTCCCTAATTGAAGGCCCTCTCTATGGGAGGGAATACATGCCTGGAACTGAAAAACCTAATCAAAAGTCTACAGCAGGGGAGGTCATGAGCCTTAGGGGTATAAAGCCTGCTCTTGTCTGGCTAAACGTATATATTATTACCACCAAACTGTCCTTGAAAGCACAACACTTCATGTTCATATTCACATATTAATGCTACTCTCACTTCTGGTTAGAGAAGCTTCTCTTTTCCGATGGCAATGACCACTGGGATGACCCAAAAGGCAACATAGTGCTGAGAAGAAGGGACAGAGGAGTGCCCAGCACTGAAACATCTCTATCACACCCTCCAAGGCTCAGGGTCCATTGTGGAAGAGGGGGCAGAAAGAATGTAAGAGCCAAAGGAAGGATATGACTCTTTACAATGCAACTGTCCTGACAGAACTTAGCTTCGATATCCATAACGTTGCAGTGCCTAGCAATACCTTCACAAGACCTTCATAATAGGAGAAAAAGATGATGACATCAAATTAAAAGAGAGACTAATAGAGAGAGGGAGGGAATATAACAGAGAATAGAGTTCTGAAGGGAAATGGGGGGAGGGGAAGGAAATATCATTGTTTATTGTCTGTAAGTATAGAAGTTGTCAATAAAAAAAAAAAAGACAGCAGTTCTGGAATCGAATACAAGCCTTCTTCCCAGTAATAGTAACAAAAACATAGGTGGAAAGGAAACTGTTCTAATTGCCTCACATATGCATCTTGTTACGATCGATGTCTCTATAGCTTTCATGAGCAGAATGGGGCTTTATTTCTTATCACAAGAACCTTATCACAAAAACCTCAGGATTTACAAGTGCTTTCAGGCAATATTGTTTTTATTTCAGAAAAATTTCACATGTTGCTTCTGTCCAGAACTTGGGGTCACATTGGATTTTTTCAAAACTCTAGGAAATGTTTGTTTTAATTTTCTTTAAAGAAGAAGAGAGTGAAGGAATGAGTATCACTGCCAGCCTACTATTTGGATTTCTGTCTGTGTGAGCCTAGGCTTCCTCACATCTTGAGCCTTGAAAGGCTTTGGTGTTGCTTCTTGAGGCACAAAATGAAAGATTAGTCTTTAGTCTATAGGCTTGGAAGAGGACAAACATGAAACATCTCTGGGTATGCATATTGCTGTGCTAATAATTGATACCAGTGTCAGGACTGTCACATTTGCATAAACTTATATATCATGAGCACTTGGTGTACCCTGAGTTTTCAGTCTGTCACCTTTCCAATCCTGTAAGAATTCCCTTTCCATAGTTTCTGTGTGAGCAACTTGACAAGGACGGCTTCCATGGGCTTTCTCCTCTCTCTGTCCCTGCAGGGCTCATCGTTAGGCTTTGCCCACGATAGGGACTCAGTGTTTGAACAAATTCATGGGGAAATGTTCGCACTGGGTTCTGTGAACTGCTTTATTCTGTTAGATACGACCTAGGCTTTCACAGAACATTCAATTTGTACCTATTTCTTATTGCTTCCAGCCATTTCACAAATGGTTTGGGTCACTTTAAGCAGAGCTCAATGGAATAGAATTAAAGTATTTCTTTTATTTTTTTGTTTATTTTTACTTATTTATTTGAGAGTGACAGAGAAAGAGGCAGACAGACAGAGAGAGAGAGAGAGAGAGAGAGAGAGAGAATGGGCGCACCAGGGCCTCCAGCCACTGCAATGGAACTCCAGATGCATGCACCACCTTGTACATCTGGCTTACGTGGGTCTTGGAGAATAGAGCCTCGAACCAGGGTCCTTAGGCTTCACAAGCAAGCATTTAACCACTAAGCCATCTCTATAGCCCCCAAAGTATTTCTAATTATAAGTTAATAATATCAATATTTTTCCACAATGGCATTGAGTTCATGAATCTTGGTTTCTAGATCTCATGCCAAGTGTGGGGACCTGCTTTTGAGATCCCATATAAATCCCTATCACTGACAGATGAGGGAGCCAACACTTGCCTTGTGCACTCTTAGTGAATGTATTAGGGGTGTGAACTGTCCAGAATCAAGGCACTGTCTGTTTTGTTTTCATTAAGATGTAACATCACTCTATTTGTGACTGTTTCTAAGCTGTCTGGTGCTATGAGTACTTGCTTACCCCCCCCCCCCCAGTATTGATAACCTCAACTCTAGGCCTTGCGTTACTAATAAACTGGGATTAGATATGGTCAGGGCAAAACAAAACCAATGGTCAGCCTCACAACTCACCTAGAAGCTACCTGTTGTATGTCTTTTGTTTTTTGTTTTAAGTTGTGAGTGTGTGCATGCACACATGCTGGTTTACACGTGCAATGGCACGTGTGTGGAGGTCAGAAGACAACTTTCGGCTTTCAGTTCTTCCTTCTTTTTTCCTTCTCTTCTCTGTTCTCTCCTCTCTGTCTTTCCTCTCCCTTCCTCCCCCACCCCATCACAGTCACATCAGTGTGCTGCGATTCTAGAAGCCTTCCATAGTTTCTAGCTTTTTAATGTGTGGTCTGGAGATGGAACTCGAGTACTCAGGCTTGAGCAGCGAGTCCCTTAACCACAGAGCCATGACCCCAGCCCCTCACCTTATGTCTTTTGATATACAGCTGGAAACTGCCTGTGTTTTGTGATGAATTCCCAGTGCCTTAAGTCTTGAAGCTGTCATTTGCTGTTTCTAAGCTAATAATCCTGATTTTCAGCATCTTTTTTTCTACCTTTGAGGCCTTTCTAAATGGCATCATTACTTTGGGGAAAAGGAGCTGAACAAAGTTCCCTTAAGGATCATTGCCCAAGAATCAAGAAGAGAAGCAGAATGTGATGAGCATAGGAGAACCCTTGCCTTGATTTCACAATCTCTGGATGCGAATTCTGGCAGTGCACCCTTCCAGCTTCAGGCAATTCTGGGGCTCTGGGAGCCCTGCCTCCCTGTCTGTCCAGTGTGGGAAAACATGGAACTGCGTGTGGCCACAGATTGCTCTATTCAGATTCCACATATGTACACTCATGTTTTGTAAACTGCTATCTGTAGTAGTCCCTATGCCTAGTCTTGTGTGGTCAAGTATCTTCTGATTGATAACAGTCTCAAAGGATGGTCAATATTTGTTTACCAAAATAAGGCTTACTTATAAATTATTATTCCATTATTGGTAATACTATTTAATAAGAAGAATTCCATTTTTTTTACTTTAGTATTCTAGTTATTACTCTATTGTTAGTTTTCAGACTTACTGTAATGTACAGTTTCAACCATAGATTGAGATTATAGGTGGATAAAGGACTTGGGACATTAAGGTAGATTCTAAAGAAGGGAACTTCATGTACACATCTTGAAATGCTTAAACCCATGTACTTTTACTTTTCCCTAAGGTAAGGGGAATGGGTAGTCCTAATTACGAATCAGTCATTCAGTCATATAAAGCATCTTGGAGTAGTCCACACTGACCCCTTACACGCTCCTCTTTCCTTCTCTCCAAATCATGTAGAAAGAACATTGGTTCCTGACAATGAACAGCCTGGGCAGGGAAGCAATTCTGTTCCTTACTGGGATTTCTCATTCCACACTTAGAATTTCGAAGTGTAACTTCTTCTAAAAGCACTGAGAGAGAAAAGCAGGGGGTGGGAGTCACCATTTTCAGTAGTATCTTTGACACTTTTGTCTTATACTTGATGAGAATCATCAAAGCATAGTTCTCCTTTTCTTTGAAATTTTCTGGGAAAGAAAAAAACAAATCTAACTGTGCCTACAAGTGTTGAAAGGCTTATAGGCTGCCCAGATTTACTTTAACTTGAAAAGTATAGTGTATAAACAGGGAAATATTTTTACTGGTGCTTTAAAGGAGCCTTATCTAAATCTGAAGGCTCACTGCAAGCATCAATTCTTATTCTAGGTTAGACTTCCTGGCCTACAGCTCCCTTAAGGTGTCAACAAAGATTAACTGATGTTTATTCTACATAGAGAGCCCCTGAAGGCTCTAGCAAACATTTTGCACGTCTCTTCTAGGACTAGCACTAAATGTGGTAATCATTGCAAGACTGAACAACACATCTGCTACAGGGTTATTTATTCAAGTAAACAGCAAGGCAGAATGGGGGAGGGTGTGGACCAGAGGACTGAGTCAGACAGGCCAGAGTACAAAAACTAGCTTCACTGCTTAAATGCTTAACAGTTCGTCCAAAGTTATCTCCTTTTGCTGGCCTTGTAGAAATCTGCCAACCATAAATTATTAAATGTAGATTACCATACAATTGTAAAGTATAAGTTGCTGCTTTAGATGCAAAAATGTTCTTATCTAGTTGACATAGGGTATGATATTATTCTAGTCCCACTTCCTCAAATGTTTGTAGGTACAGATTTATCACCAGAAAGAAGGGATGAACTGGCTTCTTACTCTTGAACCTCCTACCTCAGCATCCTGAGTGCTGCCATTATAAGTTTGCATCACCACATCTAACAGGGGTGTTTTTCCTCTGCTTTCCTATTACCACATATTCTAACAACCCCAAGATCCCCTTCTGCCTTTCTGTACACAGTGATGAAGGAATAGAGTGATATGTTCAGATCTTTTGTGTACTCCTCGTCTATTCAGGAACTAGTGCTTTTGAATTGAAGAAACAGAGTCACTGAAACCCATTTTACTTATACAGAATTGAACCATCTCAACAGATCAGGACTAGATATTGAAAATGTAATTGGAAGCCAGGCGTGGTGGTGCACACCTTTAATCCCACCACTTGGGAGGCACAGGTAGGAGGATCACAGTGAGTTCAAGGCCGCCCTGAGACTACATAGTGAATTCAGGTCAGCCTAAGCTAGAGTGAAACCCTGCCTGGGGGGGAGGGGTGGAGGAAAGAAAAAAAGAAAATGTGATTATCATCCATCTTGTGATGTCCAAGGCTAGAACAATGTGTAAAAGGTTAGATTTGAGCCTCCACCGTTTCATTAATTCCTCTTAGCACTCCAAAAGAGATATTATTATCCTACACATAGTCAGTTGCACAGAAAGCACTTTATCGACTCAGGCATCTTCCCAGACCTACTATCCTCTTTTTAAAGAAAAATGTATCATTTGTTTACACTTAAAGAGTTAAACTTTCTCCTAGGTAGGACATTTATCTTTGTTAGTGGGCTATTCTAGAAGTATTTTTTCCTGTGCTTATTTTATGTTTACTAATTATTACTTATTATTTCAGGTTTGTATATTCATGTTATATTTATATCAATTTATTGTTATTTCTATTCTTATTATAATCTCACTTTTAAGGTATAATTTAGAAGTAGTAATATCCTCCAGTCATGAGTACTCCATTTGATGAGATGTGAGTTTTGTATGCATTATCTCAGAACATTCCCTCATGACTTCTTCCCAATCCAGTCCTACCTAGGAACCTGAGAGGTAATGACCTTGTCTCCTTTCAGCATATGTATTTTACTTCAGATCAGTATAGAAAATTCTCTCTCTCTTTCTCCTTCCCTCCCTCTGTCTCTGTCTCTCCTCCCCTCCCTACCTTCCTTCCTCAATCTGGCTTTTCTCATTCAGTGTACAGTTTTTGAGATCCATTCACTCATCCACAATGCTACATCAGCCATCTGTTTCCTTTTGTTGTCTAGTATTCCATGAATATATCACATTCCATGAATATACTGCAAATAATTTATCCATTCTCCTCCCTTGTTAAATTTATCATGCCTTGATTTAATTTATAAAAATAGGAATTTAAGTACTGAGTATTTGCTTCAAGTCCATCTTCCCTTAATAACAAGGGCCTGAGGGCTTCTGGCCTGAAGCATACCCCTTTGCCTCATGCAATCTTGTTCCTCTCTTATTTCTACTGCCTTCACGAGGAAGTGGGCGGCACCTGGCTGGAGAGTTGATTGTTCAAATGGCAGCTCTGCTCTGACTCAGCAGTGTTACTGGCCACTTGTCACCTAGCCTATTTCCTTCCATATGAGTGAAATGATCTGACTGGGCTGGGTGGTTTCCTAGGCGTTTTCATTTCAGCCATCCTGGGCTCCTTTGAAAATCTCTCCTCTGGATTTTACACACCTCATCTTTTTCAGCCACTCCTGTACTCCTTGTTCTGTGCACCTCTGTGGTGAAGCATCCAGAATTTAAGTCCCTATTTCTCTTGCACACCCTACATTTCTTTTTCTAGACTTGAAGCCTAGAGAGGAAATGTCTGAAGAGCATGCCGTGAGGACGATTTCCCTAAAAAGTATTCACTCTTAAAATTTCAGATTTTTTTAACTTCTTAGCGTACTATTAATTTGCAAAGTTAATCATAGTTTGCATACTTTCTACCATACTTCAAAATTGCATTCTAGTTTATTCCTTCTGTCTGCTTCCCTTATTTAACTGTCACTTCTACTAATACTTATCAATTTATATTCTTCTTTTCTGGTTTGTAGTAGAATTTATAAAATCTGAATTTAGGTACAATGAAGTCAAAAGTTGTGGCCTCCCTGCATCTCAGCTCATCCTTAGGTAACATCATTCACCTGGCAGTGCCCCGTGACCTTTAGGACTCTGCCTAGGTCACACCTCTTCTTGCCACACTTCAAAGAAGGCAAAGTTTGTGTCACATAATTACTTCTCATTCGTGAATAGAAATGCTTTCTATGAACTTTTCATTTAACAAGGAAACTTTTCATCAATGTAAGAAACAGTATTTGTCCCTGCTTTGAGAAAGACTGACAATATTTGAACACTGAGACATGTTTTTGTATCTCGTCAGTCAATAACATTATTATTTTAGATGGCTACCCAGAAATACTGATAAATTCAAAATTCCATCTCTAAGCAAAAGTAAATTTGAGACCTAGCTACCATTCATGTTTTCCATATCTACATTCTGATTGTCCATCTATGTGAATATTTTCTTGGCAGCACAGTGGTGTGAAAAGAGCAAGGACTTAAACTTTAGAAAGATTAAGCTTTTCATATTCACCAGCTACATTCTAGCTTGAACCTCTTTGGGGAAAAAATTACTTAACCTACCTTAGTCTTCTCATCTAAAAATTTGGAATAATAGTATTTCTGAGACTGTTTGGAATGTCTTAGATTCTACATGTAAAATGCATGACACATAAAGTAGGAGCCCAGCAGAGGTAAGAACAATTACTTAAGGCTCGTCGATTGTGGTATTTCTCATTATAACATTAAAATTATTTTTCTTAATATTGACCAAAGTGCAAATCTTTAAACACTAACTTTCACAGTTTTAAAAATGAGGTTTTAAAATGAAGTGTAAACTTCATTTTCACACTCACAGGACCTGACAATTTTCACTATTATCTCTTACCAAATTGTTATAAGATCCAGAAAAATCACATTTAAAAAATTTTATTCTTTTGAAATAGGGGAACATGTGCCACAGAGCAAATGTGAAAGTCAGAAAACAGTTTCAGGGTATCGGTCCTCTACCTTCTTTAAGACAAGGCCTCTTGCCACTGCAAATGAGCTGCCTGACTGCAAACGATTTCAAACTAGGTGACACACAAGTTTCAGGTTCTCCTGGCTCCACGCATGCTCCAGTTTACATGCAACTTTACATAGATACTGGGAACTGTACCTGGGCCCCCAGGCTTTGCAAATAAACACTTTAACTGGTGAGCCATCCCCTAGGAAAGTCACATTTTAAAGGCCAATGCATGCCATTTTCCAGGGAAGACGCACAGTCAGAATGTCTGTTGAGTGGCCACCCACTTGATCGCAGTGCTTGAGGGAAGGTCACTGAATTGTGAAAAAATACCAATTAGTAAAGTGAATTTTCACTTGCAGTAAACACATTAATCTAGAATTTTTGAATGGTTCTATCTTCAGGTTCTTTTGAGGATCTGTAATTTGTTCTCCTTGCTCAGACCTGACTGAGTGAGAAGTATTTCTAAATAGGCCTCGCAACCAAATTCTGTCACAATTTTCCTCTGGTGTGTGCACCTTGTACTCTTGAAAAAGAATCTATGAATGGAGACGTTGTGCTCTGGAAGGCAGAGTGCCACATTAGAATTTGGAACTGTTTCTGCCGGACAGGCTCTATGTCCTAGGTCAAGCCTATTCCCAAACAAGGTGAGGAGATGGTATCTGTGATGAACTGAGAGATCATCTTGGAGACAGGCTCTGTGACCATGAGGTGCTCAACCCTGTTCCTTCCTCTGGATAAAGAAGATGGCTAATATCACAGTGCACACTTCCCAACCGCCCCCTTTACCTTTTAGACCTACTATTGTCTGCAAACTCTGGTACCTCCTGAATGAGATGAGGAATTCACACTGTTAATCCCAATGAAATCAACTCTTCCCATTTTTATTTTGTCACTTGTTAACATACGGACACTTACTGATGATATACTAGTTGTGATGGGCACTATGCTAGATAAAAGGTTTGAAAGAGGAGTTAAGTTTTGGCCCCATCCCAAACTATAGTAGAGACAAACTCACACACAAAACCAACATACAGTGTAACAAAGGCCTCCAGGGTATACCTGCAAAACATTGTGACATAGTTATGTCCAAGGAAAACTTATCCAGAAGTGCTTCAGAGAAAGGGCACATATAACTGGAGTCTTGTTCAATAAGTAAAGAGGGGTACAAAGTATAAGATATGTTTATATAAATGCAATTGATATGGTTTTGTGAGGATATAAGGTAAAGTGAGAATGGCAGGATGACCAGCAGCATCAACATCATGGATGTTTTCACCATTCTAGGGATCCAGATTTCTCGTGTAGTAATAGAAAGACCTTTGCAATCTTGTCTGTGCTTTTCTTAGGCCATGACATTCAGTCCTGTATTATGTGATATCTGAAATGTATCTGGAGTACTTTTCATCAACTTCTTTACACAGAAAGGAAAAAAGAACTGGGCTGGAGAGATGGCTTAGTGGTTAAAGTGCTTGCCAGCAAAGCCCAAAGACTCAAGCTCAATTCCCCAGTACCCCACATAAGCCAGATGCTCAAGGTGGCACATGTGTCTGGGTTTTGTTTGCAGTGGCTGAAGGCCCTAGCATGCCCATTCTCTCTCTCTCTCAAATATATAAATTTAAAAAAACAAAAGTGGACAGAAGACAAAGAATTGGACTCAAGCCAAAAATTACATGATTTTTACTTAGAACTAGGCTCAGCTGGGGTGACAGAAAACAAAAAGTAAGCAGATAGCATTCATTTTCCTCTCATTAAAGAAAGTAGTTGCCCCAAGACACTGCCATACTTGCTGTGTGATTTCTCCAAGTTGTGTGTGGCTGTCCCTACATCTCTGAGATCTGAGGTCTTGCCCCTTCCTCCCCTCTAAGGATGCTGCATTCTACCTTCACCCAAGTCCCATTGCTGCAAGGAAAATGGGAAAGCACATATTCTTCCAGGCAGCTGTGTGCATTTAACTACAATTTAGAGTTTCTAAAGAAACATGGAGGGCTAGAGAGATGCTTAGTGGTTAAGGCGCTTACCTGCAAAGCCATAGGACCCAGGTTTGATTCCCTAGGACCCACATAAACCAGACATACAAGGTAAGGTGGTGTATGTGTCTGGAGTTTGTTTGCAGTGGCTGGAGGCCCTGGAGCATGAACTCACTCTCCCTCTACCTTCTTTCTCTTTCTCAAATAAATAAAACTAAGAATAATATTTTAAAAAGAAAAAAAGGAAAATAATTACCCAGACACAATCTAGCAAATTGGGGCGGGGGCATTTCTAGGGTCAGTATTTCATATCCTGAGTCTAAAGTTCTCTCTATCACAGTTATTTAAATCTTAGAAGTGTAAAGTGTGATTAAGAAGCCTATGAAAGGGCTGGAGAAATGGCTTAGCAGTTAAGGTATTTGCCTGCAAAACCAAAAGATCCTGGATCAATTCTCCAGGACCCACGTAAGCCAGATGCACAATGGGGTGCATGCCTCTGGAGTTTGTTTGCAGTGGCTGGAGGCCCTGGCATGATCATTCTCTCCCTCCCTCCCTCTTTCTTTCTCAAATAAATAAGTTAATTAAATAGTTTTAAAAGGAAGTCTATAAGAGCACTTTGAATATGTACTAATTTCATATGTTCGTATCAGGTACAGTGTTTACCCTTTGCTAATGAAATTTTTGTTTTTATTAATCCTTAGATTATATAGATAGGAATCAAGCAATCCTGTATTCAGTTCTTGTCTACCAACTTATAACTTTGGATACATGTGACTAAAAATATGTTTGATTTTCTCATTGAAATTCTTAATATATGGTATTGTCATAGTGAAGTTATTTTAAATGGACTAATTTCATAAAGTGCTTAGTATTGAATAGCAATCAGTTCCCTTCTTTTCCCCCTCTTTCCTGTTCTTAGATCTTCTCCTACCCTATGACAATCTAGCTTTCCCTGAAGATAATTAAATGGAGTCTAAACTCCTTGACAAAGTTGTTTTTCAGACTTCCACACCAGAAATATCTAGATGTATAGTCTGTCAAACGAATCTTGACATTTCAGGAGCTCTGATATAATCAGAGAACCTCTTAAAAGTTATGGATTCCTGGCCCCGAACCCCAGAGTAATGGCAAAATAAATCTAGAAGTCATAAGTCTTTAAGCTGAATATTTGGAATATAGACCTGTTTTAATGTGTCTGGTGCACACTTTTGTCAATATGGAAAAGAGAGAAATAAGAGGCTGTGAGACCATGAGGCTAAGAGGTTGTTGTAGTGGTGGAATAATATGCTAGAGATAGACAATAATAATTGGAATTAATGTAATTCTGTGAAATCTTCACAGAACTTGGTAAAAGAAGGACAACTGATGCCATCTTTGATGTCAAACAACTTTAAAAAGTGACAAAACTATACTCTGGAAGTTTATCTACTTGAACTTACTGGTTAGGTATAAAGGATGTGAGGAATTATAATATGTAAAATATCACTCTTTTTAAATTAATTTATTTGCAAGCAAAGAGAGAATGAGAATGGGCATGCCATTCTCATATTGGCTTTTCAAGGTAAGGTCTTGCTGTAACCCAGGCTTATCTGGAATTCACTATCTAGTCTCAGGATGGCCTCAAACTCATAGCAATCCTCCTACCTTTGCTTCCCCAGTGCTATAATTAAAGGCATGTGCTACCACACCTGGCTCTGTATCTAGAAATTTCTAAATTCCATGGGACAATGAACAAAACCCAATAAGGTAATCTAGGAAGGCATGACTATTCCCATGTTGTAAATATCTCTGTAAAGGGGTTGCAGAGACGGCTTAGCAGTTAAGGTGTTTGTCTGCAAAGCCAAAGGACCTGATTTGACTCTCCAAGACCCACATAAGCCAGATGCACAAGGGGGCACATGCATCTGGATTTCATTTGAGTGGCTGGAGGCCCTGGTGTGCCCATTCATATTCTTTCTCTCTTTCAAATAAACAAATATATAAATAAAATATTTTAAAAAATTAAAATAATCATATGTAAGACCATGATTTGCAGGTCATTTAATGAGACCACTCTTTATTTTAACTTTTAAGAGAGATCAGCTGAACACAAGATCAATGAGAACAGAGAAGAGTAAATGCAGTCTTTGCACTGCTATAAGAAATTTGCAGGACACATACTAGCTATAGTGCCAAGAATGCTGTGTTCTGGTCTGGTGATGCACATGTTCAAAGGGACAAGGACAAACCAGAATCTGTACCAATGACAGTGGTTGGGAAGATAATATGACATAAATATCCCATAAGGAACAATGGAGGAGTCCCAGAGAAGGCTCAAAAGGCACAGAATTTTCTGTAGTCAGTAGGGTTATTTCATAGAAAATGCAACAGACTCACTTGCAGAGGACAAAAGGATGACTGAGTGCAACCCTCTAATAATTAAGTCATGCAGTAGAGTGGACATCTTCTAAGAGAGTCTGCTGCCCCTGAGCAGGATATAGTCTCAGGATGGACAAGAACTGAGCCACTGAGGATCTTATAGAGGGAATTTATACATAACCATTTCACTCTAGTACTTCTCCAAGATTCTTTGTGAAATTTTGGCTGCTTCATCACTTCTTTGACCTCACAATTAAAGAAATAATTTGACTTTATCAATTGAGGACTACCCAAATGAAAGCTGTTGTCTTTTCACAGTTAGTTATGTTTATAATAGTGATGGGTGATCTTGAAGGGAGTGAACCATATACATGTTCCTGTACCACTGTATGCTTACTTATCACTGGGAATAAATAGTAGTTTACATCATTTGAAAACTCATTGCTCCCTTTCTGGAAGAAGAAAGTCTGTTTTGCACTCCTTACTCTATGGTTTATTCATTGTTTTCATTCACGAGTAGTTTGAATAAAGCTGTTTTCATACATTAATTTCATTTGACTATGCCCCAAATTTATTTACTCATTCATTCAAGTACTTATTCAACAAACCACATCTGTATTTCATGAACCATCTTCAGTGCTGTGAGCATAAATAGAATGCTTTTGAAATCCTTTTATTTTAAGAGGTCATAATCAGATGTGGAAGCTAAGGGTATGTTGTGAGTGTTGTATCCACCATAATTGATCATTTTTTATCTTCCACAGTTCAGTGAGTCAGTGACCCAATAGCATCTCGGTTACTTGTGAAGTTTCTGGGATTACATGTATCAAAGGCTCCTTCCTCTGCACAAGGCCTAGTGTGGAACAAGTAGACTTTTTAAACATTTATCTCCATCTGCAAGTCATCTCTCCAACAAATCAGCTTTGGGATAGCCCCAGTTTTCTCATTGTCATTCAGAAATCCAAGAGAAAAGCTTTGTCACATTTTGGGATTTTCACAGGGAGCCACACATCATGGATGCTATAGCACTCCATTAGCCAGGCACTACCAAAGATCTTTCTAGGGCTGTAGCTCTTGAGGGGCCACGTTTACCACACTTCAGGGTGGGATGCCTTTTGGTGTGGTTCTGTTTTAAATTCCAAATTGCCATAGTGAATAAACAGATAAGTGTTTGATGCATGTCCCTACCATAGAAAGGTCTGACCAGTACTGTGAAAGAACAGAAAAATAATAAAATCAGAAATGAAGGGAATAACCACACACCCTGGGCCCTAAAAGGGGGGGGCATTTAACTTCTTAATAAAAAAATTCAAGGCTGAGGTAACTATGAGTCCACAATAAGGAGACAAAAGTGCTAAAAAGTTTGAGTTGATAAGAATGAAAACTGAGAGGCTGTAGAGATGGCTCAGCAGTTAAAGGGCACTTGCCTGAAAAACCTAATGATCTGTGTTCACTTCCTCAATATCCACATAATGCCAAATGTACAAAGTGGCACATGCATCTAGAGTTTGATTGCAGTGGCTAGAGGCCCTGGTGCAACCATTCTCTCTGTCTCTCTTCTCTCTATTTCTCACTGCCTTTAAATAAAATAAACAAGATAAAATAAATATTAAAAAAAAAAAAAAACAGATGATAACTGAGTAGAGAAAGGTATTGGCACCCGGAAATAGAAGTTAAGGCAGTATAGGGAAGAGTCTTGATGTTAAGTTAACGAGCCATTAGGAAGCCATTATTGGCTTTGGAGCATAGACATGTAGAATGATGGCTTGAACATTCTTTTCCATCTATTTTCTTAACTTGCCTTTGATAGTAAACATATCATCTCTGTGAAAGTTTGCTTCCTAGCTTCAACTGAACACAGGCTCCAAACGAGCGAATCACTTTAGATGATTTTTTTTCTCCCCTTCCACAAACAACTTTGGGATGGCATGCATTTGAACAAACCAAAAGTGATTTTGCTCTTCTAATTTTCAGAGCTTTTTGGCTAAATGTAGAGTGAGAAATTCATACCTTTTTCAAACAGTGTGGGTTCTTTTTCCCAATTCCTCTCATCCATCTGGTTCTTTGGAGGTCTTGGAATCCAGGAAAGTGTTAGTTCACTGTGCTGAAATCCAAAAAAGACTGCTAAACTGTGAAAGAAAATTTGCATTCCAGAGACACTGAGAGAGCAAGTCCACCACACATTTGCAGTAGCAGTGAGGCGAAAACATCTGTATCTTCTGTCTTCTTTGTGTTTCAACACTTGAAAACCCTATAGAATGGAAAGCTCTGGGTGTGTCATCTGTGCCTTTCCTACCTCGTTAATCTAAACCACTTTTGGGGTAATGGGAAGTATATAAATAAGAACCAAAACACGGGGCTGGAGGGATGGCTTAGCGGTTAAGGTGTTTGCCTGCAAAGCCAAAGGACCCAGGTTCGATTACCCAGGACCCACGTTAGCCAAATACACAAGAGGGTGCACACATCTGGGGTTTGTTTGCAGTGACCAGAAGCCCTGGTGCACTCATTCTCTCCCCCCTGTCTCTGCCCCTCTTTCAAATAAAAAATAAATGAACCAAAACATGTAATTATTTTATCTCTAGTGTCAGAAATACTATAGCCAAGGTACCATTTAAGAGCTGGGTCTATGACACGCCCACCTGCAGAGCTCTGTGTGCTCAGAAGGAACCGCACACTTGCAGCCATGATGTTGGTGTGTCATCGTGACCTTTCTAAGCTGTGGTGCTGTCTTTTGTCTTCCATTGGCAGAAGTATAATTAGAAGGCTTTGTTTTCAACAGGAGCCAAATGATTGCCAAATGTGCTCAAGAGACCTCCAGCGGATCAGTTAGCTCACCACCCTCTGGCTGTTCTCTCTGCCACTCCCAGGAGTTATAAGCTTAAAGTTTTCCCTTTCTTTTGAAAGATCAGGTTTGGTTCAAACAAGCTTTTCTGTCCTATCCAGGAGTACCAAGAGCAACCTTCAATGACCCTGGTCATTGGCTCCGTCCAATGGTGACTTGCTATAATATAGGAAGTAATTGCAGTGCATTAAGTCAGGTAGAAATGAAGCATGTTGGCAGGGCTGAGCTTCAGACAGCTCTGAAGAAACATGATGTGGTATGGGGAACGTTCTAGTCTTTTCTTGCAGATCTCAATTCTGATGGGCGATTCATAATGCTTTAATTCTGATCTGAATTGTGCAGGCAGCCTGTTGTTATGTCATTACTTAACCCCGGGTTTAGACTTTTCCCCTGGATGGGTCAGCTACCCTTCATAGACAAACAGCATCACTAAAAAGAATGTTGCGGGCTGGAGAGATGGCTTAGCAGTTAAGGCGCCTGCCTGCTAAGCCTAACAACCTGGTACCAATCTCCAGGTCCCACGTTTAGCCAGATGCAGTGATGCAAGAGCGCAATGCCTCACTTGCCCACAAGGGGGCGCATGCATCTGGATTTTGTTCACAGCAGCTGAGAAACTGCTGGCGTGCCCATTCTCTGTCTCCCTCTCCCCTCTCTCTGTCTCTCTCTGCGTCTTTCTCCAAAATAAATAAAATAATAATAATAAAAAATTTTTAAAAAGAATATTGCCCTACTTGCTATGTTGTCTGATTAATTTCAGATCACTTAAATTCTCAGGGAAATGTGTAGCACCTTTGGTTTTGTTTTTTTGTTTTTTGTGGGGTTTTTTTGTTGTTGTTGTTTTGAGAAATATACTCTTGCTAAGAATCACAGAATTGGAAGGCACCTTAGATGTTACTTTAGTGCAGGTAGCTCATAAGGCTATTGCCTGCCTATTACAGTGCATTGAAGCTTGGAATGCAATGGTATCTCAAACGTCCTGTTGAGAGAACAATAATGATACAGGTTGACACTCACAAGAACTAGGAAAGCTGGCACAGATATCAGACCATGAGGTCAAAGGTAGGATTAGCTCCTCTGAGTTCCGGGGCAGGAACACCCATCTTATCACTGTGAAACAGTCTCAACATTGACATAAACCCAAATGGAAATGTGTATGTTTGGATTAATGATTTTTGCTAATATTCATTTTGTCACATTCTTGTAGGAAGGGCCAGATCATAAAGAGGAGTCTGGTGCCTGATAAAGAATCTAGCAAGGGGCTTTGGGAAAGAGCATTCATAAGTAACTTCGCACTTTCACTAAGTGGGTGCACCATTGGGCAAATCCACTTCTCTAATGGCAGTGTTCTGATGTATAAGATGGAAAGGACAAGATGACTTCATTCTGTAATGCATGGCCAAATTATGTGTCTGTGAAGTTTTGTGAGGCAACAGAATGCTGAAGACTAGTGACCACATTTGGTGGGTGGCCATTATAGGGAACCAGCTAGAATGATGCAAAGGAAACTTGTAATTCAAGGACAATATACATGGAGAAGGCTAACGATGGTACCATCATGGCTATATGCACATTACATAGATAACTAAAAAAAAAAGGATAAAAAGAGAAGAAAAAAATAACCTTCTTTACCTTTGCCTTAGAAGACATAAGTTCAAATCCTGATCACATTATAATCATGTAGTGAAGTATGGGGCAGGAGTTCTGCCATTCTACCTCGGATGCCAGATTGTTGTGGTCATGTGTTTATACACTTAGGAAGTTTATCCAGGAGTCACATCAGTCAGCTTTTGTTTTGTTTTGTTTTAGTATATAGGGGAATGAAAAAATATTTTTATGAAGAAATGTATGGATTTGGAGTATATTATGTTTGCATAAAATTAGCTTTTCAATAGCATTCTGGGGAAACAAGGGACATTAGGGATCCAGAATGCCATTGTGTATCATTATTGAGGACAATACAAGGAATCTCTCAACAACGCTTTGCAGCCGAGGCAAAGCAGCAGGTGTATCACAAGCTTGAGCAGAGCTTGGACTCCATAGAGAGTTCTAAGCAGCCTGAGATACCACAGTAAGACCCTTTATCAGAATAAAAGAAAGAAGAAAGAGAGGGAGGGAGACACAGAGGGAGTAAAGGAGGGCTGGAGGGAGAGATGTAAAATGAAAACTATATATGTTTATATGGCCTAATTTAATTAAATGACTAAAGGATAACATGTTAATTCAGTAATTTCCTCACCCCTTGGAATGTGTGAGGCAATTACATAAAGCTAACATTATATACCAGGCAATAAGGACTTGCTTTCACACGTAGGATATATGGGATCTCATTTAATTCTTCCAGCACTGCAGTGTAGACATTTTCAATTTGGTCAGCTGACAAGGACACAAAATGCCAGAAAAATCAAGAGAATGCCTAGATTCAGAGCTCCTGACTTCATCACTAATTCCCGCTACTGTACATGACAGGCCCGCTGTGACTCCCAAGTGAGTAAGTCCTAACGAGATTGTGCCTTAAAGATGTTGTAAAGGCAAAACTCTGCTTTGACTTGGCTCAGCAGGAAAGGAATTCTGTTCTTTTTTGTTTCCCTCTCATGATAGTCTCAGTGAAGTTCTATAGTCTTTCAATTTGCCCTTGGCATGAAGGTCTGACACTTAAACACAATGTTCACCTCCCTTTGTTTCTCAAGGGTTATGAGACATTCTAGAAAAGTGCTTTAGAAAACCTAGCATGCCACATGGCTTACATGTTTGGTGGTGAAATACCACTTCTCTAAGACTTATGGTATGCTTACCCTAAATATCTTTTAATCAAAATACTTTTTTTCAGAGCTCCTAAAGCTCAGATCATAATCCCAAACCTAGTGCTAAAGAACAAACAGCAGGATATAATTTATCTCATGAAGAATGTGACTTGGGGGTGGGGATATGGCTCCGTGGATAAGAAGAGCACTTGCCATGAAAGCATGAGGACCTGGTTCACCATGAGTTCAAGTCCCTAGCACTCACATAAAGAGCTGGATGTAGCCACACATGCATGTAACCCCAGTTCTGTGGAGAGCAGAGACCAGAGAATCACTGGGGCTGTCTGATCAGCTCGTCAAACCAAAAATAGCAGCTCTGGTTTCAGTGCCAGACTCAAGAAAAGCAACGTGGAAAGAGTGACAGAAAAGGGTACTCAATGCTATCTGCTGGCCTCTGCACCTGGTACAATCAAATGAATGCAGGGCAGGAGCGATGGTTCTTGCCTATGAAGCCTAAGTACCCAGGTTCAATTCCCCAGAACCCACATAAGCCAGATGCACATGGTAGCACATGCATCTGGAGTTTGTTTGCAATAGCTAGAGCCCTAGCATGCCCATTCTCTCCACCATAAATAAATTAAAAATATAAAATATGTTTTAAATTAATGATTTGTGGCTTATGGAAAAAGTGAATAAAATAGCCCAATCACCCGTTTATGAGTTAGAGCATATTTCTTAGTTTCTTTTTTTTTTTTTTTTTTTTTTTACATGTAGGGGCTCACTCTAGCCCAGGCTGGTCTGGAACTCACTCTGTAGCCCCAGGCTGGCCTCGAATTCACAGTGATCCTCCTGCTTCTGCCTCCCAAGTTCTGGGATTAAAGGTCTGCATCACCACACCTGACCATATTTCTTAATTTTAAAGAAAATTTACAAAGTTAAATATGAACGAAAAATCTTGTCTGCTGTCTCAAAAGCCTGTAATAGTTATTGTGCATTTATCTTACTTGTGCTCATTCAACTGGCAAGATTCAGCTCACTAATGCACAGAATTTGGTTATAATATTTTATCCATGAAGTGAACTTCATTTCTAATGCTGGGTTATCTAAGACTTCTGTCACTGAAGCCTAGATAATGAAGATATTTGTTATAATATAGAGTTAATTCCAAAGAGTACTAAAGTCAGCTTGTTTTCAACTGCCAGTTCAAATCCCACCTAGAATAGCCTAGAATAGAGGTGTGGAGTCTTCAACCACAAACACATAGCATGCTCTCCCCACCCCCACCCACAAGTAATTACTTTCTCCTCTGGGTGCCCAACACAGGTTACTCATGTCTTCATAGCAATATTGTGTATCCTCTGCCTTGAGTAGCCCATATTGCCCTGGGAATACCTGAGGGCCAGCAGGGTGTCCCAATCTTCTCTTTCCTCTTGTACCTACCCGGATGCAGAACACTTCATTCTCTAGGCCTTCGGCGATGCTAGACCAAGTAAGTGGAGAGGCAGCACTGCTCGCTGGAGAAGGCATGTGAGGTGTTTGTTTCAGAGGAATTTGTAAGAAAGTTGTAGTAGTCTAGGCATTGACACAAAGAATGGGACTCAAAAAGAATGTACCCAAATGTGCAAAAATGAAAGTAAATTCTTTTACTGAGTTTTCAGTTAGGAATTTCATAACTGTCATTTTTGTGGAAGGCAAAAAGTAATGACATCGAAAGAAAATGCTTCTTAGGGTTTTGAGGCCCTCTAACAAACTGTTTAAAAAATTTCTAATTTTAACTTCATAAAGAATAAATTTTGATTCTGATTAGAAAAATCAGTCATGAGAATCAGATAACACTTCATTTGTTGCTATTATTTTCACTGTGTTGTGAAATTTTGATGTAGACATAGATGGGGCAGATCTTAAAAGATAAAAAAAAAAATAACTGGTAGTAAGAAATGTGTACTTCACAGGAAAAGGCTTTTATTCTGGAAGCTCATTGGAACTGCTCAGCTGAAATGAATGTCTTGCTACAAAGGAAACCCAGAAGCATTGTCACCCTCTGGGGGATCTTCATGATTACCCGTATCAAGACACATCATAAGTTTAGACATCTCATAAGGAAGTTAGGCCACATGATTATTTGAACTTAAATAGTTATACTGGCACTGCAAGAGAAATTTGCTGAATTATAGTCTACTCAATGCTAAACCACACTGCTGGCATTCTGTTGTCGCAGCTAAATTTGCAATGCTTCCCAAGACTTTCCCATCATGGTTCAAGTGGAAAATCATGGCATTTATTCTGCACTCTGGAGTAAGTAAATGAAGTATCTCCTCTGTCCCCTACCAGCCTTCCCAAACGTGATATGCCTGGAAACTTGGAGGACACTGCCTTTGTCTAGAAGCTGAGAAGCTTTGGACCAAGAACTGTCTTTGCATGGAGGCACAGACTCATTTCATTTAATATAAATGACTCACCTAGAGTTTATTAATTCTCTTCTAACCAAAACTTGGGCAGGATCAATTTCAAGCAAAAACATTATTGTGGGTATTGGGATCCAGCAATGGGTTTTCTTATATATGTAGGAGTTTTAAGATTTCAGTGTTCCCTGACTTCATTTCCCTTTATGCAGCTTACAGGTAGGGAATGCCTTCTGTTTTTAATGTAGCGTGTGTCTGTGGAACTATCCAAATTAAGTACAGCTAAGAGCAAACTAAAGGTTCCCACTGAGGATCAGAACTAGATCTTAATTCCAAAGCTGACACTTTCCATGCTCACTATTCAGGCCTGGCTTCTTGAGTCTGAACTACTCATGGTTTGCTAACTGTACAATGTGTGTCCCCCATGGGCTCCATCCTTTCTCACTCATCATCCAGAAGTGAGTCTTGCCTCAAGTGGATGGGCTTCCTGATACGTGGTTTCCCTAAAGACAGTACGGTGAGGGACGTTCAAAGTCCCTGGATTAGATAATCTCTACAGACTTCAAGATCTAATAACTTTAGTCTCCTTTTTTGCTTCCTATTTTTATCTAGTAATACCAAAACTTTGTCTGGAACATGAGGTGGCACCCCTTTCATTTCATGATCCTTCTTCACATTGCTGTCTCTTGGTGGAAAATTCTTAACATCATTATACCTATTAATACGTAGTAAGCTATAGTAATATTGTTCTCTACATTCCTTTTTAAAGCAGAGTCTCACTGTAGCCCAGGCTGATCTGGCGCTCACTCTATACCCAAGACTGGCCTTGAACTCATGGTGATCCTACCTCAGCGTCCTGAGTGCTGAGATTAAAGGCAGGAGCCAGCAGGCCCAGCTTTTATTTTTTTAGTATCACACTAGTCGTTAGTATTTGTGTTGCCTGCATGCTTCATTTATATTCAGATGATTCTTCCAGCTCTTCTGCCTGTGAATTAGAGAAGTTATTTATACAGCATCTAAGGATATAAAAACTACAACCAGATTGTATCTCTAATTTAAAAACAGTTGCATTTGAGAGTTTTATGTGCAAAGTTTGTTTGTGATTTTAGTTTAATTTTTAGTTATTTTTTTTGTTTCTAATCACAACTGTATTACCATCATTTCAGAAAAGTTTAAAATTTTATTTCCTTCTCCTGCTACTCTCAAAGCTTTCCAATTTATAACCACAGTCTGATTAAAATGACTACTTAAAACATTTTCTATGAAAAGTAAAATCCTCAACAGTGTCTAATGCACAAAGAGTCAAATCGATAGTCTTCGTTCAGCTTATGTGGCAAGGCCTTCCACATTTCATTACCAGTTCCCTGCCATGTGCCATGGAAGAGGCAGGCTCTGAGTGAGAATGATGACTAGAGTGGGTGATATATTGTGCTGCTCAGAGACTTCCTCAAGACTCGACCTCTCATTCCCCTAGTATGGGTATGTTACTGGTGAAGACCCATAACTGAGATCCTCTGTGCTAATTATCCTGATAACTAGGGAAGCACATCATGTGAGGTCACACCTCCCTCTTGGGAACAGCCTATGTCCACTGATTATTGGATGCAGAAATATAAATCTTCTAGGTGCTCATGGAAAGCAGCTCTTCAGGGCAACCTCAGCTGCCACGTTCTGCACGGTACCCTCAAGGCTTTCTCTGTAACAACATCGGAGTTCTCACCAGGTACTTACACAGTCTCCTACAGGTGTTGATTGCAAGGACACTTCTCAGTAATAACTTCCTATGTGCAAAGTTGTTTCAGAATCTGTTTCCTAGGAGACACATCCTCAGGCTGTGGTTTCATGGAGAGAGTGAGGGGGAGAGATCACCACTTGGTTATATAGGTTTTGTAGGCGAAGTATCCTAGATGTGGCTCAATTTGCATGGGCTGTAACAGATGGAAAGAAATTTTCACAATAAAGGACCTTTGAAGTTCACTTGTAATAATAAGTCAACTTTATCTAGGCACAGAAGAGAGCGAGGTAGTGTGGACTTTTAAAGTGTTTTTTGAAGATGTGGCTTCTGGAAAGTGAATCCCATGTGGGAGATCAATGGTGATGACTCAGGAGTCAGATCATAAAACACTCTACTGATTTTGAAGGATCTTAATCAGGAATGTGCTCTTAGCTGTTATCCGCCCATTTGTTAAACACCTTGATCCACATGCAAGATATGATCTGAAAAGGCCTAGAGACATTTCTCTTCCCCTGATGCTATTAAAGTATATTCTCTTTAAAACTATTTTATTTCATATTTTACTATAACCTGCTAAAGGAAAGCTTCATATGTACATAAGGAGCTTTTTAAATTTTTATTGAGACAATAACCATGTAGAAGAATTCCTTTGTATTGTGGAAACTTTTACAATTAGGCATGTCTAAAATCATGAGTGGGAAGGCATAGTAAATATAATCTTGGGTTTCCAACAGGGGAGCCCTACTTTCAAACCTCTCAGCAGGGATTATCCAGTTGTTTCAGTAAATATCTGGTAATGATAACACTGGCCTTTTCCTGTGTTGTTACTACTGATAAATATCACTAATAAAACTTGAAAAATTGAAATTAAACATCATTTTACCACTGAGAAAACTATGATTGAGAACAGAGAAATTATTTACCTAGGATCATACAGTGGCTATTGACAAAGCCAAAAGGACAATTTCTACTCCATCTAGCAACTTTCCCTCTTTAATATTGATTTTGTCGGAGCCTTCTCTGAATTGCTGAAAGTCAGGAAAGTGAAGTACTGCTCCCATATGCCCTTCATGGGTGCCTGCTTCAGTTAACCATTGGTTGTTCAGGTATGTTGGCTCACCTGTGAAATGAGCCTAAATGAGAAGTCGCAGCACCTTCCCCCTGACATTTTGAACAATTATCCCCCCTCTGTCTCTCTCTGAGAGAAGCCCTGTATTTAGATGAGCAGTGAGCCACAAGAGTGGAATATAGTAAAAGTTAAAGGTTAATGCATTCTTCCTTATTCTCCAATCAAATCAGCTGCTCTCTTAGAAGCTTTGTTTGCTGATTTGAGGCATTTTTGCATGAGGCTAATTTTAGGCATATTTTATACTTTTTTTCTTATTTAGCAGCAATGTTCAGATTACCTGTCTTCTAAACAGAACATCCATATACCATAAAGCTTCCCATCAGAAACTGACTAAATCTTACATGTTGTTCCCTGGTTTTGAATAAATGACCTGAATCTTTCAGACAAGCCTCAATGCAAACAAAAACATTTCGTGGTCAAGCATTTTCTGATTTGTTAACTCCATTACAGGGCTTTTTTTTTTTTATTTCTTTTTCTTTTCTTTTCTTTTCTTTTCTTTTTTTTTTTTCCTAGTTAAAACCCACAGCGAAGCAAAACACAAGCCCAGGGAAGACAATTCTAGTCAGATTAGCTCAGGGTTCTCATTCTCCAGACCATCAGTAGCTTCAGACTCAGCCTGTGCTATTCTGCTATTTTAATTTCACCACTTCAGAATGAGGGAAAAATAGGTTAATAGTTTCCATGAGTTTAGACTGTGACCAAAGGCGTACCAAGCAATTTCAGAACCTCAGGCAACCACAGCTCAGAGAAGATGATGATGGATTTACCAACGCAGCTTGGGATGGATTCCAGAGTCAGAGGGGGTGGGCTCCCATCGTGCAGCCTCAGTGGCATTAAACAATAGCCCTTCATTTGTCCTAGCTGCACACTTTCATTCCCAGTTTGTTTTTATTCCAAGTAGCATATTAGAGAAATGTATTCTAAAGACATCCTTATTGAAATTGCCGTGTCATAGAATAATGAAGAGCACACAGTAAGTACTGTAAGCAAAGTAAGTAAATTACAGGGAAAGAAGGAAGCAATCCACTCCAAGTGGGGTCATCAAAGAAGCCTTCTGACTTTTGTCTTGGAGGGTCATAATGGCAAATTGTAATTCCTCTAGGTATTAACCAAGGTACAAAAGTGTGAGTTTCTCAAAAGTATCAGTGGGACGCTGGAGAGATGGCTTAGTGGTTAAGCGCTTGCCTGTGAAGCCTAAGGACCCCAGTTCAAGGCTTGATTCCTCAGTACCCATATAAGCCAGATGCACAAGGTGGCACATGCATCTGGAGTTCGTTTGCAGTGGTTGGAGGCCCTGGTGTGCCTGTTTTCTCCCTCTCTCTCTCTCTGTTGCTCATAAACAAATATGAACAATTTTTTTTTTTAAAGTATCAATGAGAATAAGCACTCTGCTTGGGTGCTTATGAGGGGTTGAGCCTAGAGGGGAAGGTTGCACATTATGTCAGGAATTCACTCTTTTTACATTATGGAGCCGGAACTTTAGTTATATGGAAAAGTACTTGGTTGCATCCATGTTTTGGAAAAGAAATTCAGTATCATTATGGAGAAAAGGGGGTTATTGCTGGCGAATTTCCAACAAGGAAGCCGACACAGAGACCATTGCCCTGGGTCAGTTTTCAGCATAGTGGTTCTTTCCATGCAGGCACACCTTAGCTCAGAGTCACTTAGGGGTTCTCATGGTGAGAAAGCCCACAGTGAATTTCTACAGCTGATCCAATCCTGTGACTTTCTGTGAAGATCCACACCCCAGGTTTATTCCAGTGAGTTAATCCAGATACTTCATTTGGAACACAGCATATCACATGGGGGAAAAGATTGTTGGATAGGGGGACAGATCCTAGGGAAGAGAGGAAAGTCTATAGTTGACCTTTGAGTGCCGACTCACTGAATGTTAGCTCTCTTAAGGGTCATTTGTGTTTCTCAGGTGCAGCATTTTTTTTTTAACAGTAGTTACATGAAATTTCCTAGTTTACTTCTTAAAGCCAGGCAGCCACTCAGTTCAAACAAAAAAATCTATCAATAGTTCATTGGTGTTAAGTTTGAAGATTTTGATAATCTTGGTTGAAATCAACGTGTTAAATGTGAGCTTTGATATGGACTATATAGACAGGATGCATTTGTCTTAGTTGTCACAACACTGCTCTCTAAAACACTAGGACCCTTGATGACCCTACTTTATGATGAATAAAGTTTTATGAGTAATACTAAAGCATTCCCCAAGTGGAAAATGTGGGTGTTGTAGCTCAGTGAATGAACCGTAGGCATGGCCCACATCTAGCCATCACCAGTTTTTGTAAATAAATTTTACTGGAAGACAACCAGACCCTTTGTGGGATCTTCGGGGCACTTTCGGAGCTACAAGGATGAAGTCAAGTTGTTTCACTAAAACTACTCATACTCACTATCTGGACCTTTATAGGAAAGTTTGCCAAACACCTGGGTGACTGTGGAAAAGCCACCTGACCCATCTTTGTGCCTCACTAACTGTAGAGTAACAATCAGTACTCTGCCATCCCTGGAGTTCTGTGTTAAGCCTAGGATCCGGAGTATTTTGTAAACATACTCATCATGGCTTAACCATGACTTAACCAACCCAATGCAATTTTCTTCCCTCCTTCAGAATACTCTGGAGCAGTGCAATGTGTGTTCCAAACCCATCATGGAGCGGATCCTCCGTGCTACCGGGAAGGCATATCACCCTCACTGCTTCACCTGTGTGATGTGCCACCGCAGTCTGGATGGCGTCCCATTCACCGTGGATGCCGGCGGGCTCATTCACTGCATTGAGGACTTTCACAAGTAAGCAGCCTGTGCTCTCTCCTCCTCCAGCCAGCCAGCCAGTCCTCTTAGAGTCCATTCTTGTTGTCTGGCATTGGGTCTACTTCTGGTTCTGAGCCATAGACTACTGTGATGTAATGAACCCTTTCCAAACTTCATTTCCAGTCCAGGAATTGATATTAAGTCTTCCCTGTGGCCATCTTGCCTAGCCTCCATTCAAGGTTTCTCTGGGATTTGTCTATGGTATACATACATACGCACATACGTGTGTGTGTATGAATGACTCAGCTTAGGTATGAACAATATGTGTGGCATTTTTCAAGTTTCTTAACTCCTTAGAGTTCTTCAGGTTAGGCATTAAAGCAAACATTGTCCTAGAGGTGTCTCAGGCTATGACAAATTCTGTATCCCTGACACTCTATAGATTGGAATTGATGGTAGAGAGATGTGGTAAAGCAGATCAGTGTGGTCTCCCTTGGAGAGAGAGATGGAGAGAGCATGCGTGAGAGTGAGCTTCATGCCATAAACAACTTACTCATGTTCTCTTCAAGCATCCTCCTATACCCAAGTCTTTTCCATCTCGGGATATTTTCTAGTGAGATTACAGTCATTTGAGAAAGATTAGAAAGTACAATCTTAAAACCAAGGCTACTAAATAAATAGGACTCCTCTCCATCCTTCTCTGGGTTTTAGGCCCAACTCTCTTCTATTATAACTGAGGGTTTTGACAAAATGATGGTTTGTACCTTTCTTATTTTTACTTGGCTGTTTGATCACATGCACTGCATATATGGAAAGGATACGTGGAAAGCTGCAGATGTGATTTGCTAGTGGTAGGTTAGGATGGTTTTCCAGGCTCCTATTTGTAGGGCGGTTACTTAGAAGGCAGCGTGTGGGGCTCACAGAAGATGGAACACACATTTCTTACTGCTTTTGCACCCCCAAGAGTGAGTCTCCTGGGTTAGTTTTCACCACTGGGTTGTCAATAGCAGATACTTTCCAAAAGCAGTTTGGGGACCTGAGACTCATGTTTTAAAAATGAATTTCCTGACCACTTTCCAAGCAGCAGAGAAAGTGAAAACCTCACCCAAAGATGTGAGACTGAATGAATTAAAAAGCCCAGAAGCAGAAATTTCCAACCTGCATTAGACAAGGAAGGGCTCAGTTTTAAAGGGCAGTCACAGCATAAATTGTACTTCACATTGTTGATATTTTTAGCTTGTAATTACACATTAAAAAAAAAAAAAAGCCTGCATCTATTTAAGGGAAGTGAAAGATACCAATGGGAGGTGTATTTCTGTCACTGTTTCTCTCTTTTCTTAGACTTTCACTAATCCAAGAAAGATAGATATTATCAGAGCACACATGTTTCTGTTACAGGAAAAAACTGATACATTACACCCCTCAATTAAAATGGGAAATCAATTCTGACAAATTTAAGTTTATATCTATGCAGCTTATCTTTCATTTCCAGTGGTGGGGAGCATAATTAAAGACTCACAACTAGTGACATAAGTGTGTGGGACTGAAAGCTCCCCAAAAAGTAATGATGTTTGAGCGAACCCCTCCCCACTAGTGTAATGCATGTCAAAACAGAAATGATTTTTTATATAAATAATGTCTGAATGGAGGAGGGACTCATAAATCCCCACACCTCTCAGAGGAGTTCATGGCAGCTAAAAATCGGTGGCAGGGCTGGGGGTAGGGTGGAATCATGTTCTTCAGTGGTATAGCTCCTGATAAATTACCCACACTCCAGTAAATAACCTCCCACCCATGCTCATGCAAGTAACCAAAACTTAACTCAGCAAGTCAAAAAAAATACAATAAAACTGGGCTGGAAGGATGGCTTGTGGATTAAGGCACTTGCCTGCAAAGCCAAAGGAACCAGGTTCAATTCCCCAGGACCTATGTGAGCCTGCCTGATGCACAAGGTAACACATGCATCTGGAGTTCCTTTGCAGCAGCTGGAGGCCCTGGCATGCCCATTATCTCTCTATATCTGCCTCTTTCTCTCACACACAAATAATGAATATATATATATATATATTATAATTTATATGTATTTATTTTGTTTTTCAAGGTAGGATCTCACTCTAGCTCAGGCTGACCTGGAATTCACTATGCAGTCTCAGGGTGGCCTCAAACTCTTGGCCATCCTCCTACCTCTGCCTCCTGAATGCTAGGATTAAATGCATATGCCACCATACCCAGCTGAAAATAAAATATTTTCTTTTAAATTTAAGATATGAAAGTAGAAGTGGATTACTTGGGAAAGAAGGTTTTTAGGGAGACGTGGAAAGTATCAGAGGTTAAGAGGGAAATAAGATCAAAATACATTATATAAACATACATGAAAGTATCAAAAAATAAATTTTAAAATCAAATCTCTGCATAATTAGCAGGTATGTAGAGAGGGAGAAAAAATTTTGATATTTGTTCATCTGTGAAAGGAAAATAAAGGAACATGTGTCAGAACTCTTTGTTCTGAGCCTTGTTGGTTCCAGAAGACAGAGCAGTGAACCATCCAGCTCAGACTGGGCATTGCAAGGCTAGGACGGACCAAAAAGGGACATAGTTGCCTTTTCCATACTGTTTTGGAGAGGGCTTATTTTTGGTCCATCTGACTAGGTCTGCTTTTGTGGGCTTTTAGGAAATGTAATCCTGCTCAACTCTGCTCACATTTGCAAAGCCCCTCTGGTGCCAGTAACTACTGAACGAGCGCATGTCAAGGAGAGAAACCCAGATCCAGGGACGGAGGTCCCTGTCTGCAAGGAGCACTTTGTTGGGAGAGGCCCAGGCATGTGCCACCCCAACAGCAAGACAAGGCAGAAAGTGCAGCACTGTAGGGTTAGGAACAGCAAAGGCTGCACTGTCCCAGTCAGAACAAGTCCCTTGGCTATGGGATCCTGGCAGACATCATGGAAGCAGAATTGGAAGTGTGTCATGTGAGAAACAAGGGGCTGCCTGAGGAAATGTAGAGAATGATTATTGACAAGACCTCAAAAATGCCATCTCAGAAACTTGTCTCTTAAAGTACAAAATCTTGAGGACAGGCTAATGGGCCAGTCCCCTATATCTATTACCTTTGGATAAGGTTCTCTCATGTCCTCAAGCTCACTGGACACAAACTTTTTCACAGTGTAGTATCAGATGACTGCCAAAAGCTCACTTCCCTAGCAGACTAACCCCACCCTCACCCTGTACCCTGTGCACATTTTATTTCCCATGTCACCAAATTGGTATCTTGACAGAGGCCAAATTCAATTATCTTCTCCTGTCAGGAAGCTTCTTTGATCTTATCCCTTCATCCATCCTTGTCCCCATGTTTAAATTCATACATTTTTCTCTGTATTTGAGTAAATTTTGTAAATTTTATATAGATCATGCAGCTTGATTTTGATGAAATATGTAAATAAAGTTTGATAGTACCCACCTTATTTTTACAATGAGATAGAATATACCAGCAATCCCACTAAGTAGGGCCCTCCATGGAGTGGGGGCAGGAAGGAAGGAAATGATGGTACCGACATATGATGTGTCCATACAAAGTTTCTACTTAATAAGAAAAGATATGTGTATATAAATTAACATAGAAAATGCAGAAATACATTGCATTCCCTCTCAAGGCTATGCCAGATACTTTTTGAATTTGAGTTTTCAGTGCTGGGTCAGTGAGGAAGCCCAGGAAATCAAGCTAAATTGTTCTTCATTGTACTTTCTTGGCAAATGCATCATCTGACTTATTAGTCAGACATTTTGTCCTGTGATAGATACCTGAAAAGAACATTCAGGGCCGGAAAGATTTATTTGGACTTACAGTTTCAGGTTTCAGTCCGTAGTAGGCTTCCTCCATGTTTGTGGACTTGTGAGACAGTACATGATGGTAGAAAGGCCTGTGCTCACAGAGCTATTAATCTCATGGCAGACATGGAGGCAGAGTAAGAGACCAAAACAGGCCAGAGACAAGGAATGCACTCTGCAATGTGACTCTACCTAAGCCTCACTTCCTAGGTCGCCACCACCTCCCAGTAATGCCATCAAATTATGACCTACTCCATGGATGGGGGAAATCAGGGCTTGCAAACCAAATAATTTCCCAAAAACCCATCAGCTGCAAACCAAGCACCAAGATTATGAGCCAGTAGAGGACAATTCATAGTCAGTCCATAACACTGATCCATTTATTTGTTTAATCAGCATTCATTTGTTAATTGCCAGAAATATGTTGGATATGAGATGACTGAGATCATTGCTCCCTTGACTGAAAACTAGAAATGATAAAAGTACTTCTTCATAATGTTGCTGTCAGTAAAATATAATAACGGCATTAAAGTGCTTAACAGACTTAGTACATAATAAGCTCATGCACATGCAAGTTACGATCATCAAAACTGGCTCCATCCCATTTCTTTTTATTATTATTATTGTCCACTTAGTGAGCTAAACATTAGAAGAGAGCACCTCGGATTTTGAACATTCTTAGAAGTACCAGCTCAGGAGCAGCATGCCTCCTGCCTCTTTCCTTGGTCTTTCCCCTCATGGAAATGAGACAGATTTCTAAGAGAGAGTAATTGCTTAGCAAGAATAGCATTCATGACTTCCAAAAAAAGAAGGGTCAGGAAATTAAACATAAAATCCAAATCGTACCTTTTTTATAGAGAAATAGGTGATTTATTACATATCTCTTACCGAGAAATAGGATAGTTCAGGTCCTATTAGGAATGCTCAGGGTTCTCCTTTCTGAACCACTCATGATGATCACAGTTTAATGGTCATTAAATATATGCAAACAGTTACTACCAAAACAGGAAAATTCAATAAAGGAAAAAAATATCCTGAAGTAGTAAGTAATTTTTCTGGAGAAACTGAGGGAGGCTATAGCTATTTTTTCCCTGAACAGAATTCATTGTCCCAATGGGCTTGTGGAAAGCAAGTTCTGTAGTTCATATCAGAAGTCTGCTTATTTCATTACTGATGACCCAGATTCAGAAATAATCAGGTAATCCAAAGCAATTTTTTTGCCACTGAATATAAACTTCTTGCATAAAATACCAATTATAAGAACTCTGATTAGTGCTGCAGTTGTACCATGATCCTTTTAATTTTCCTTTCATAGCAATCAATCGATCTGTTGCTTAATTCATATTTATTTAGATTGCAGCCATACAGATGCCTTTTGGGTGCTGCCAGGAAAATTAATATGTACATATAGAGTATAATGTATGTAAAAATGCTTTGACAACCATAAAATGCTCTGCAAAGAATTAGATTACTATCATTATTTCTTTTTAAGTCACCCTACAAGGAGATAAATTTTAACATCATTAATCTTAAAACCATTACCATGAAAAAACTGAGTTGTATGGTCCTCCTCCTCCTTCTTCTTCTTCTTTCTTCTTCTTCTTCTTTTTTTTTTTTTTTTTTTTTTTTTTTAGGCAGGGTCTCTGTCTGTATCTCAGGCTGGCCTGGAATTCAATGTGTAACCCAGACTGGCCTTGAACTTACAGTAATTTTCCTACATCAGTTTTCCCAGTATTGGGATTTCAGTATCATACCTAGCACTTTTTTTCTTTTAAAAATGTTTCCAGTTCTTATCAATGTCCATTTCAAAACATGCCTCATTTCATTTCTTCACAAATGCCATCCCTAAGTTCCAGAAAATGCAGATGGATTTGTGCTCTATATATTCAGCCAATTAATATTTTTAAAAAATGAGCAATGTTTCTGAAGGCTTAGTGGGCCTGATAGACTAATAGGAAAGAAGAAGAGGGCCAATGGAAGGGGCTATGGGAAAGGTGATAAAAGAAAGTAATCATCTGGGCATGACGGTGCATGCCTTTAATCTCAGCACCTGGGAGGAGGATTGCTGTGAGTTTGAGGCCACCCTGAGAATGATTACATAGTGAATTCCAGGTCAGCCTGGGCTAGAGCAAGACCCTACCTCAAAAAGCCAAGGGGAAAAAAATAAAAGAAGGTAATAGGAGGTGATTCTCATCCAATTATATTATGTTCATCAGTAAAATGTTTTTCAAAGGAACTTATAGGCCATCTTAATAAATGACAAGAAATTAAGAAATATTTAATTGTTTACCAGCAGCTTCAAAAATATGTTTATGCATATCTATATATGTGTTCATATATGCAGGCTTTAATGCTAATTTCTTTAAAGAATAGTTAGCATGGGGGCTGGATAGATGGCATTGTGGTTAAGGCATTTGCCTGCAAAGCCAAAGGATCCTGATTCAATTCTCCAGGACCCATGTAAGCCAGATGCACAAGAGGGCACATGCATGTGGAGTTTCTTTGCAGTGGCTGGAGGCCCTAGTGCACCCATTCTTTTGCTCTCTCTCGCAAATAAATAAATTGTGTGTGTGTATGTGTGTGTACGCGCACATGCGTGTAGAATAGTTAGCATGACAACACTTTAATTTTCCTAATAATGTTTAGTACAGGCCAGGCATGATGGCACAAACGTTTAATCCAAGCACTTGAGAGGCAGAGGTAGCAAGATTGCCATGAGTTGGAGACTAGCCTGAGATTGCATGATGAATTCCAGGTCTTCCTGGACTATAGCAAAACCCTACCTAAAAAGGGGGGCTTAATGCAATCAAAATGTAGGCAGTACACCCTTTGTCATTATATGCATGTTGTTGAATGTATTAGTTTGCTAACCTCTGCCATTTAGAAAAGCTATGTATTTGAGTTTTCTTGTGTTGGTTGCTAGAAGTCAAGACATATCTTCAAGAAAGAGGCAGAGATATCAGCCTTGGAGTATTTATCTAGGGTCCAAGAAAAATATACAAATGTCTAGGAGCAAAAGTCAAAGGCAGATTGGAACCTCCAGGACCTTTGCTTCTGTGTCCCACTCAAGCCACACTCGGGGAACGATGTGCCTCTCTGCGCAGGGCCACGAGCCATGGTGCGTGATATGTAGCCATGCAAATCAGTCTGGACTCCTCACCCTCAGATAGCACTTACCATCTGGGGGAAACTCAACTCTCTCTTCTGGTGAAGGTGGTCCAGTGTTCTGACTACAGGTTTGTACATTTTCTTGTTCCTACCACTTTGTTAGCATCTCCACTCACTATGTAACCAGAATACTGTCCATTTTCAGGAAATTTGCCCCTCGCTGTTCTGTGTGCAAGGAGCCCATCATGCCAGCCCCAGGCCAGGAGGAGACTGTCCGCATTGTGGCTCTGGATCGTGACTTCCACGTCCACTGCTACCGCTGTGAGGTCAGTATGGGCACCCAGAAGGACTGGCCATGCCTGGCAGACATTGAAAGTCCTTTCAGCATTGGGTATTTATAACTATGGAAATCATTGCATTTGGGAAAGATGTTGGCACCTGTGTTAACAGACTTTAGTTTTAGCTCTGACAATGACATTTAATGGAAGTGATATTAAATGAATTCCCTTACCCCTATGAGTCTGTTTTTCTGTACAAAGGATTCAAATTCTTCCCAGATATGTCTGTGACTGACGCACAAAATTATATATCACAGGACATTGTGAATTATAAATTATTACATTAGTGAGAATTGGTATCATTGTAATTGCACAGAATCTTTAGCTTTCTGCTGATGCTGTGGTTAATGGCAGAGATGCTATTTCTCCCCCCCACTGAGAAGTACAAAAGTTCATTCATTTCAGAGGAGGAGAAGTTTCTCATTCAGAGTCATATTCATTTATATACTAGCCAGCATTGATGGAGCCCTTAATGGGAGAGCGATCAGAAGACTACAGAGAGCTGTAGCCATAGAGTCATGCACAAGATGCTGTAGGAATCACAGTGAAGATCTGTAATCAAGCCCGTGAGTGAGAAGAGGAGCCTTTGGAGGAACTCAGCTGAAGCTCAAGCAACACACAGCTGTGAAGACAGCGAAGGCAGAAAGCCCTCCCTTATGCCTCCATTTCCAAAGGGGCACTGCATTGAGACACTGACTATAAAGCATTTTCTTTGTTCTACAAGTTGCCCAGACCCTCTCCCTTGAAACACTTTTCTTTTTCCCTAGTAGCTCTTCTCAGTGCAGCACTTTTCAGCTCCTTATTGTATCCGTGTAGAATATGAGCTTTCTTATTGACATATCCTCATAGTCTAACTAGGAGATGCCCCAGGACACAGGCTGGCAAGGCTGTGAGGACCACTCTGGGACTTTGTCCATTCCATTCATTGCCTTAACTGTGACCATCTGTTTTATGCATTGTGCTTTGTTTTGCCCTAAAGCCCAAGTTGTATATCTCTTATCAGCCTAAATATAAGAGATAATAAAAAACCTTAACAGCTTTTATGTAAAGTTTTATGACTGAGGAAGTAAACAACAATAATAGTCAGCTGTCATTTTTTTCCATTGACCCGAATGATGAGGGCATAAGAGCTAACAATAGATCCTTTAAAGTTCATTTTACAGATGGAGAAACTGAGGCTCAAAACCTCCCCAGGACTCCTCACATGTTTCAATTTCACACCAATAGGCTTTGACCAAGTTTTTGACTTACATCTATTGTGCTATACAGAGTGGATCTGCTTTAAAATGCTGAGCAAAGTTTAGAAGCAAAGCCACAAAATGGGAAGAACACTGAATTAGAAGAGAGCAAGCATGGGTCTAGCCCAGCCAGGGACTCAGAATAACACTGGGCAGATCAGTTCCCTCTTGCTGGTCCTCTCTTTCCTCTCTGTGCTGGCTGCTGGGCAAAGCTGCACTTTGCTCTATGATGCTAGACATGGATGTTTCCAGGACCATGGTCAACTCTGGCTTCTTCAGACTCCAGATGACCATAGATAGTAGCTTATTAAAGGCATAAGACCATGCCACACCATCTATAGAAGTATTTTTACTGTGACAAAAACAAATGTTTTGCTTACCCCATCACCCATTTTCCTGCAGTGTACTTCTGGAGTGGGGATGGTAAAGCAAAACTTCCTGTGAAGCCTGATCATTGCTGCTAGTGCACCTTGGATAACAGGTTATTTATTTCCAATAGTTAATTTTTTTTATTTATTAGAGAGGGAGAAAAGATGAGAAAATGGGCATGCCAGGGCCTCCTGCCCCTGCTAACGACTTCCAGATGCTTGCACCATTTTGTGCATCTGGCTTTATGTACGTATTGGGGAACTGAACCCGAAACATCAGGCTTTGCAATAAATTTTATTATTTGTCAAATGTGGACATGGCTCCACTCATCTCTTTGCCATTTTGTTAGTCAGCCAAGGTGAGCTTTGAAGTGGTTGTGACCCAGGAATGCCCCTCCTAAAGTTAGCAAAGGCACAGCTAACTGTTTATTTTCCAAAATGATTTCCATTTCCTCCAAGGGGAAAGGCCAGCATTTAACTGATACAAGGGTACTATCCAAAATGGACCCTCACATGCACTGTCAACATTAGCACAAGCTTTTACACTCAGTAGCTCTTTTTATTTTTCAATTTTCATTTTATTTATTTATTTGTAAGAAGAGAGAAAGAGAAAGAATGGGCCCAACAGGATCTCTAGCCATTGCAAACAAATTCCAGATGCATGTGCCACTTTGTGCATTTGGCTTTACGTGGGCTCTGGGAAATTGAACCTGGCTCATTAGGCTTTGTAGGCAAGCTCCTTAACCACTGAGCTATCTTTTCAGCCCTCTTTGCATTTTTTTTTTTTAAATACATCCACATCTGTCACCCGCTTTGACCCTTACAAGTGTGTGGGAGGGTAGAAATTGTAGGATAGATTTTCAGAATGGCATTCGGCCTTGTGGGCATTGAACAGGCAGTGATGGGACTTCAGGTGGAATGTGAGGGGCCTGTCTCAGCCTAGCACCCCTTCCTCTCCACCTTGCCATCTTTGTTGGAAAGTACAACAAACTACAGCTCCCCACCACCTTTAGGTCTTCATATCCTTATAGTAGTGATTGGAGAAAAACATGCAAAAACCATTGATAGCTCCTCTGCATGGAAGGAATCACACTTTTGCCTGGTAATGGCCAAAACCTTCCATTCCTACAACTATCTCATCTTTTGGAGAGATCCTTAAACTGATGGTAAAGGTTCAGTAGGAATTCTTGCTACTATTTGAAAGAGCAGTACCTGGGAGTCAGAATCTATAGGCTTCCTCTTCTCATGTTTCATAGTAACTGAAAAAGACTAGTTTTACACCATTCATATTTATGTCCCCTATCTCAGTTTCATTCAATATCTTCTGTGTTGAAATTGAGAGAAGGGATGCAGGTAGGGGCTTGATGACACATGAAACAGGACATTTAAGTCGTGGCCCACACAATGGAAGCCTTGACTAGAAAGCAAAAGACTTTGGATTTCTCGTGTATGTTCTACATTTTCATTTACATTGTTTCCACCTCTCTTTACTTTCTCAGGATTGTGGCGGTCTTCTGTCTGAGGGAGACAGCCAAGGCTGCTACCCCTTGGATGGACACATCCTCTGCAAGACCTGCAACTCTGCCCGCATCAGGGTGCTGACTGCCAAGGCGAGCACTGACCTGTAGATTGAGTAGCCTTCTGAGTGCATGGCTCTGAGAAGAGAAGAATGAAACACGAGAAAAATAAGGAAAGAAATACAAAAATAGAGGCCAAGCAATTCAAGCTACGGGACAGTCTCTGTTCTTCCTCTGCTGTTAACTTTTCTTTAGAAGCACATAGATGATGAGATTTTTTTTTCAGTTCTTACCAAATACACATTTCACATTTAATCATGTAGGGCCTCGATGGACCTTTGTTCCAAGGACTTCCACATTTTTTCACGGATCATGCTCTATCCCATTCACTTCTGCATTCCTGTAACTTAATCCCTATGTTGGCCTCACTTTTCATCTGGTTGAATAGCTTTCTAAGTGTGGTATTTGCTGTCACATGGTTTTCCCTGGATGAATGTGCCAGCTCGCAGGTGCTTTTAGCTTGAAGTCTCGTCCCATCATTTCTGGGCTGCCTATGGCTACGAAAATCAGCCATTCTCTTACTGGGCACCAAGGACCTGATTATGCTCTCCGTATACCACTCGTATCTCTCAGAGAGAAAAAACTGCACACTTTCTATGTTATGCTAAAAGAATTTATATTGTAAGATACGTAAACAAAAACAAGCACAATTTTGAATTGTCATCCAAATTCAAAATCTGTACTGACCAGTGGTCAGGACTCACTTGGAGTTGTTATTGGTCCACAGATAATGAACGGTGAAAAAGAACTAAACTTTGGTCCTTTGCTAAAGAAATGTAGAGATGAGATATTCTAGCAAAAGCGTTTCCTGGGTCTGTTTGGAAATGCCATTATAATTTGATAATACTACCTTAAGATTTTCCTTTCCACACTACCTAGACATGAGCAAGATAGATTTGTTTTTGTAACATTTCCAACACTGTTCCATTCTCCAAATTAGGAGTATTATAAATTTCCCCTAAACTCAAAATACAGCTACCAAAGTTAATATTTTCTATATAACTGTTAAAATTGTTCAAATTCATTTTTCTCTCTCTTTTTTACTTCCCTTCCTCCCTCCCTCCCTCCTTCTCTCCCTCTTTCCCTCCCTTCCTCCCTCCCTCCCTGTCTTTCTTTCTCTTTCTTTCTTTCTTTCTCTCTCTCTTTCTTTCTTTCTTTCTTTCCTCTCTCTTTCTCTCTCTCTATCTTTCTTTCTTTCTTTCTTTCTTTCTTTCTTTCTTTCTTTCTTTCTTTCTTTCTTTCTTGACCCAAGCCTAATTTTTTTTTTTTGCCTGAGAATTGCAAACCAGGACACATAAAATGAAGTTATGTAACTTTGTTTCATTTACTTTAAAAAAAAAAAAAAAAAGCTGGAAGATTGTGAAACCACAGTTTTATTATTCTCATAATCCTTCTGCAATTCAAATTACATATTGCAGGAGACATTTTCATATCATCAGTGTGACATTTACACCACACTTTCAAAGACAATCACTGAAAAACATTTGTCTTTCTGAGCTAAATATATGCAGAAACTCTGCCTAGAATCTTTATTCAAACTTATTAGCCAGTGAAACACTTGCTTGCCAACTGCAGAGCCATATTTACTAAGGTCTAGCATGCTTCTTTGAAGGAGAGACACCTAGCTTAGCAATAGCAAGTTGCCTTGGGATAATATTTCTTAAACCTTCCTTCAAATCTCCCACAAATATATACTTTTAAATTATGGAGTACTTTAAATATACAAATGGTATAAATAATAATAATATAATGAATCCTTTTGTACCTAACACCTAGTTCAAGAAATATAATCACATTTTCCTATAAACCTTTCTTTAACCCCTAATTCCCAAAATACCATTTTTGTTTGTTTACTTTTGTCTTTTTGAAGTTAGGGCCTCAAGCATGCTAGGCAAGTGCTCTGCCACTCAACTCCATCCCCAGCCCCTCACCCCTACTTTTTTACTTTATGAAATGATTTTTTTTTAGTCTGAAAGTTTTAATTTTAACATCTAGAGCAGAAATATAAAAAAATGTCTGCATGTTTTAAATTGAAACCCATGCCTCAGGAATTCCAGTTAAATTTATTTTACTTCAATAGTAGTCCTCATAAAAGTGATTTAAAAAATGACTTAACCCCATGTCCACCTCCATTCATCTAAGTCATCTTTGTCACCTAACAGTTCTGTGTGAGAACCACCAAAGTTAATAGATTTTTAACAGTTTCCTCTCTACACTGTCCTGTTCCTATCTTGCTTCTCTTATCTGGATCTTGTGTTTCTCATAATGTGAATTTTAATGAGATTCACTTAAGGGATCCATGTGAGATGTAGGATGAACTTACTGGTGACTATGTCTCTGTAGTCCTGGGTTCCAGATCCAGGGCTAGACTCTGCTGATGGCCTCAGAGAGCACAGATGGCTGGACCATGGGGTGGGGTGTGGGGGGATAGAACTAAGTGAATTGATTCATTAATTCGCTTATGTGTTTACTATGAAATACTTCAGGCAATTGTCTTGAGGCCAAAAACATGGTCCAGTTTAATGACAGATAGGTTTGAATCTCTGGAAATGCAGTCAAGAGTACTATAGATTTTGTCAACAGAGGAAGAATTTATGAACTATTTATACTATAAACATGCAATGGCATCCTATTTGTTACATTGAACTACTTAAGCAATGAAATGTTTACATGTCAAAAGTTATGAGACAATATGCTGCCCCAGACCCATGGTAGTGGCTCAGCCGGCAGGGCTCTGCTTGCTTATCATCTTCACAGTGCATTCTGATCACATAACCTCAGAGTATCTACCAACCAAAGATTTTTAAAGTAAATCTCTTTTTAATATAGACTTATACTTTTTAGTAAGTAATGTGCACACACAACATACATAGAAATATTTAGATTTAGATTTTTTCCACAAGGTTTAATAAGTAAAGGATCCTACCATACTTCAATCTAGGATTTCTTAAATATATGAATTATATCACTTTCTTCTTTTCTTCTATTAGTCATTTGATTTAAACAATGCCAAGTCACCCTTTACTATTTTAGTTACATGAAATGTTGCATATAACACTGATTTAAGGATAATATTACAATAATGGTTATACTCATATTGTCTTTTGTTATATTTTCTTATTATCATTTAATGCATAAATAGAAAAAATTCAATAGTGTCTAGAACAGAAAGACTGTAAAAATATACCAGATTTTTAATATAATCAAGAGCACAATTGGCAATTCTGTAAAAAATGGGATGCATGGAAAAAGGAGGGGGAAAACCTACTATGACACGGGCTCAGCATTTCAAAATATGATTTTCTCTTCTCCTTTACAGTGCTGGGGATGAATCCCAGCCCTGTACAAAATAGCCAAGTGCTCTACTATAGCTAAACCCACAGCCCAAAATATGGTTCCTTAAATGTTTGGGTCCTCAGGTATTATTGACTCAGTGTGGAGTCTGCTTGGCAAATAAAACTGACTTTAAACTCAAAAGTGTGGGGCTGGAGAGATGGCTTAACGGTTAAGGTATTTGCCTGCAAGGCCAAAGAATCTCAGTTCGATTCTCCAGGCCCCACATAAGTCAGAAGAAGCACAAGGGGGTGGATGCATATGGAGTTCATTTGCAGTAGCTGGAGGCTACCCATTCTCTCTCTCAAACATATATATGTATATATATGAAAGAAAATCTCTAAATTAAAAACTCAAAAGTATGCCCCAAGTCCTTGCATAAGGCCTCAGGGTTTGAGATGTTGACATCTCTGCAGCTCAAAGATGTGGGCTATTTTACTGTTATTAACCCATTTCTGAAGGAGTGACTTCTCTAAACAAAACTACTTTGTGGGTGTTACGGTGGTTAATGAGGTGGACATAACAACACCAATTGTTTTCTCTGAAAGATTCTGCAAAGATGTTTATGGTGAATTTTTAGAGAATAGAAAACTTTTTAATCACATTCAAACAAGTACTTTATATTTGGGGCCAGGGGAATAAAAGAGGGCTCTTGCAATGATGGTTTCGTAGATAGTTAATAGAATGTAGACAGATCCCTGAAAGTCCAGCTGCCAACCATCTTCCTAGTTAGTACAAATCCTATTAATGTGAACCAGCCAGGAATAACCGTGTTATTTCTATTTGATATGGTTTAGGCTTCTCTTGTCAAATCTGTGTCAGTTGCCCCCTGATCCTTCCATTATCAAGTTTTGAAGGGTGTTGGGGAAATTATGGCAGCTGCTAGGGATAGCAAGAAAACACGGATGGAACCTCACAGCCTCTCGCAATTCCTCTTGGCTTGGAAAGGCTTTTTTTCATATACATTTCTAGAAATATTGCCATTCTACCTTAGTATTTCACATTTGTAGTTTAAACAAGTGATTGTCCATCTGTTGCCTAGAGCTACAGTACATGTGTGTTATGAATGAAATATGACAGCATGTTCCATACCCCTACTTTAGCCATCTGTAGGAAACCAGCAAACTGAAAAAGATATACCTCTGCAAAATGTGCCTCAAGTCCATTTCCTGGGATGGCTCTTTTGGTGCACTTTCATGGGAGACAATCAAAAAGCAATCTGTAATTGTGCCTTATTTTAAAAACAATCTGTACTACTGTGGCTATTGCTATGGTGCAATAAGAGAAATAATAGTAGCCCCATATCTCAAAGATATAAAGCAAAACAGACTATACTGAACTTTTCATCTTAATGTATTCTAATACCATTTCTGTTCTTCTCCTTCTGGAAGGACCTCATGGGTCCCTAAATTTGGAGAGTATTCTTATGCCAAAAGGTGATATGTTGGGGGCTCTTACTCTTTGTTTTGGTCAACTGTGGTTTTAGTCCTACAAAGACAGAAACATGAGCATTTGACACCCATTCAGCATATACTTGTTTTTTTTTTTTAATTGCCTCATTTGTTTAACTTAATAGTGATCAAAGTAAATTGGGAATCTTGGTTTTGAGCCAGCCATTATTGTGGTACAATCATGGACATCTGGGGGCAAGGTATTTACTTGACAGATAATTGTACTGCACCTGTGCTCATGAAGCTGCTGTTTGGTTAGCATGACTTTATTTCAGACATTTAAAAAGTAATCTGGCTAAAGCCACTGTGATTTGGAAAGAAGGAAAAGCCCTCTTTACCTTCCTTTCTGCCTCATCTTCCCTTTTTCTCCTGTTTTGCCTTTTTCCCCCATCACATTCCTTTCTCCCACCATTCCTTCTTTAAAGCCTGCTTGCTAAAACTGCCTTACCTGGACTTATTACAGATTTAATCAGCACATTACAATTCTTATAAAGTTATGATTACATTAAGGGGAAAGGCTACTAGAAAATATATTTGACATCCAGAAAAACTTTCCCTTATGGGGGCATATTTTTCAAGTTTTTTTTTTAATTATAGAAAGGAGGTAATGGTCTTTTGGCTTTATGTTAATAAGTCTTTATCAGAGACTCAGCTATTATATTCTAGGCACATTCATGTGTGGCTACTGTAGTTTCTAACCTATACACAAAGTAGTCTATCTCAGACAATGTTGAGATTTTGTTTATAAATCAAGAGCATGTTAGCCACAAAATAATTATGATTTTAGTAGTGACATAACATTTTATTCCATAGAAATTAGCTCTATAATTTTCCTCATTGCCAGAGAAAACTTATCTTTCCATAATTATAACACACAGAAGCACCTAGTCAATAGTAATATTAAATATTGCTAAATGATAAAAATTGAGCCATAATATGTCATTGGCTCAACATTAGATTTTTTTTTTTTTTTTTTTTTTTTTTTGGTTTTTTGAGGTAGGGTCTCACTCTAGCCTAGGCTGACCTGGAATTAGTCTCAGGGTGGCCTCAAACTCATGGTGATCCTCCTACCTCTGCCTCCCAAGTACTGGGATTAAAGGCGTGCGCCACCACACCCAGCAGAATTTTTTTATAGCATAGATTATAGGCATATTTTCCCTTCAATACAGAAAACAAATACATTAATTCACTTTTGTTTTAATTTCCTGTTTCTTGTTTAAAAGTTTATATACAATATTTTAGCTAGCCAACATTCATATGACTTGTTTTGTGGACATCTGGGCAAAAGACACATTTTCCAAACTGGTTCAAGTTATTAAAAAATTCATAAAGTCTTTGACCTTTATTTCTAATTGTTATTCAAGGTATAGTAGTTTCTAAGTACAGAGATTAAAATAACAAAAACAACAAATGGTAGTATGTTGCCAATGCTTGTAAGAATGGAGAAATCGTACAGCTAACTCCTTAGTAGCACTTTAAGATTCTTGCAGTCAGCCTTCCCTGCTGAGGGAGTGTCCAAGTTGTCCATGTTACCTATACACTTAGAGGCAAGAGAAAAGCTATCAGATTTTGATGGATATTTACTTAGTATGCCCAAGAAGGGGAAGCCTTGTTAAAAGCCACAAATGCTCTGAAGATAACTTCCAAAATCCAGTTCAACCCTAGAAGTAGAAAGTTCTACCAGGAATATAAGTGTCAACCATATCCTTAGATGTTCTACATCATTCTAGAGAGGCCTTATTGACCACTGTTCCTGGGTAAACACTACCATGGTCCTGAAAAGATATAATTGTCTTTTTCCTACCTATTACCATCCAGATATTCCTATGTCAGGCCAATATGTAGTACTTCCCATTGCATCCTAGTCTAGCTGTAGTTGACACTCTAAAGGGTTGTCTCCCCACCAGCTCCTCCAACTCATTTTCCTCATTTATTGGTGCAGTGTTTAATTCCTTTTGTTCTTTGGCTTCCACTTTGAACACTTTCACCTCAAAATATTTTCTAATAATATTTCAGATACTCAATGAAATTTAGCATCCAGTGTGGGTCCAGTTAGGTGAAAACACTTTGCGTGAGGTTAAAGGAAAAGGGATTGGAATGACCCAAAGGAAAATGATGGACTTGCTTGAAGGGAATTAACCCAAGTATTTCAATGCATAAAGACAGATCACATGAGTGTAAAAACAGTGCTCTTCAGGCTGGTTGTGATGCTGATAAATCCAAAGCCATTCTGCAAAAAGAAATCCAGCTATAGCACATGTCTTCTGTGACATGCCAAGTCTTTGATTAACTTATCATGTCTCTTCTGTCTTTCCCTTTATCCCTGTCCTCTCAAGAATAGGACACAACAATAGTGTGCATTTTCATATTGAATATAGGAAAAGAGTTCTTGATACTTTGTAAATTATACCTAAACAGTTATTGGTTCTTTCATTGTCAAATTCTCTCCCATTTATACTGTGCTCACGTATTTCTGTCTAGAGAGATCCTACTCTAAACCAGATAATCTTAGCGTCTCCCCATGATCAATTACATAAACTGCATAGGAATTTATGATTTATCTTAAAGTTTGTCCTCCCAGTGTCTTTATCCCTTCACTCATCTTGTTTTAATAATAATTGTTTTACATACTATAAGAAAATCAGCCTATAAGCAGCTTTAATTCAGGCCAAATTCAGTTAGATCAAACAGGTTCAATCGGTACTTTTCCCTAGAAAGGAATAAGGCATGAAACAGAGTAATTTCTCCCAGTGGCCTTTGTGGGACTTCATAGAGAAAACATGATAAGACATATTGAGATGCCTTACTGGTTTGATTTAGAAGTTGGCACAACAGGAACAGAGCTTCCATCCTGAAAAAGTGTTCTGCTTTGGCCTAGATGTCACTAACTCAAGAATTTGCTTCTTTATAGGAGAAAAGGCTCTTGTATGTTCAGGATCAGTGGAGAAAAATTAATGCAACTGTTACATCCTTTTTCCATCACGAATAATCAAAAGAGTGTATGCTTTGTCCAAACATAACTCAATACATCTGGTATGCACAGAAAGCAGTCCTCAGTGAACTTTATTACATACAAGTGCATGATTCTGCCTCTGTAGCTACACTCTCCACTTTGGTAGACATGTCCTTTGACACACAATGATGGAGTAAGCCCACTCTCCTTTTGTACTTATTTCTTCTAAGAGGGGCTCTCTAGTCATCTTCCCTCGTGATTTAACTGTCCATCACAGATGCCCTACTAAACAGTAATCCAGACTCTGCTTGAAGAGGCACTGTGTCAAGGGAGTCATTGCCCTGTGAGGTATTGCACTTCTTCTCTTTGTTCCAAGCTATCTGTGACATTAAGTAAGAACCAGCCTTTGGGCTGATGTCTTCTTGGTGGCACACAAACCTAATCCTACAGCACAGAATAAAATGTTGCTCTCTCCCACCATTCTCCTTCCTATGATAACAGCTTTGTTTTGAAGTAGTATGTTACTTTAAAAAAAAAAAAAAAAAAACTTTTTTAGCTGAGAATTATAATAATCTTTAAACATCCCTGAAAATGGTGAAAAGTATTTCTGAGGGTCAGATTTAGGGGTGATTGTGCTTTCTTATTTGGAAGACAAACTTTTCTGTCAGTTGTTACATGGCTTCATGACCTAAATTGTGAGCAGTACTTTCTATTTATCGGACCTACTGACAATGTCTTTAAAAATGTTTGGAAATGTCAGTGTGTAATCTCTAGCTCTAACAAGGAAGAAGTCAAGAGCAGAAGGAAAACCGTTGAGAATGGGTTACTTCTGATCAGTGTTTCTGTACAAAAGGATGCCACTCTTAAGGGAAGGGATTATGCAATGCCATAGTTTTATGCAGAAATGAACACATTCTCACACTGTAGTCCTGGATGGCAATTTGAATAGTAATTTCTAATTTGGGAGGGGGGAGGAGTGGGGACATATAGAATAGTGTCCTCCTCTATCCCAGCTTTGAATTTGAGAGTCCTACAGGCAGAGCCTGCCATCCTTCTCTGAGCAACACCTAGGGGTGGGTTTCTGTGCTGTAAAATAAATCTTGAGCTTACAAACTGATTTCACAGGTAAAACAGTCCTAGAAGAAGGGCTATTAATAGTCCTACCCTAGAAGAGAAAGCTAAGTTTCAGAATCTTGTCATGATTTGCCAGAAACAACATAGCTGGGAAGGGTCAAATTTGGGGATGTACCCAGCTCTTGCAAAGCCAGTGCTCTCTTAAAGAACAATGTGCTCTTCTCACTAACTACACAAGCCCCTGTTCGAAAACATCCAGGGAATTTCACAAGGGCCGCTGGGCAATCAGTGGCAGATCCCCTGCTGTGCTGTGGCATTTGAGATCATTTAGGGTTCACCCACATCTTCCGTGACAGTGTGAGGAATCATCAGGTATCCTGTGTGAGGAGCACCATGATAAAGTTGGGGGGGGGGAACACTGGTAGAACATACCATACAGAAGCACGTGGCAGAAAACGTTCTCGCTGAGAACTGGTTTACATTCTTTCATGTGGCCCTGGATGGAAGTTTGGTTAGTAATATCTAAGTTTCTATTTGGGCGGGGCTGTATAGAATAGGGTCCTTCTCTATCCCAGCTCTGAATTTGAGAACACCTCTCTGTACCTATTAGACCCAGAATACCAAATGAGGCCATTCTTTTGGAATTCAGCAGTGTGCAGAGGTGCCTTGATCCTTAGGAAGAGACTCTCTCCTGTGGACCACAATGCACATCCAGCTATAAGTGGCAATGAATACTCCATCTGTTCACACTTACTGAGAACCAAGAATATGATGCTGCAACAGGCTTTTCTGGTTCAACCAACTCATGACCTTGAAAGACCATGAAATGTCTGAATAAATGCCAGGGAACTAATGACATTTCTGAGACTTGGCCTTTACTGTTTAACAGAGTAGGCTTGCCAGGCTGCTGTACTTTTGTGATGAATATATCTTTATCACAAGGAATTTGGTGCTATGTTGTTTAAAAAAAAAAAAAAAAAACTACCTGGAGGACTCTAGGTAGATTCTAGAAATTGCCTCTCAGCACAGCTCAACAAATAGACATTTCTTCTTTCCTTGGGGCTGAATTCCTGGGGAAGCTCTGCTTTGGGGCACATTCCCTAGATTTCTGTGTCTTCCTCCTTCTCTTGACTAGTTGCTTGATACAAGTTACAATCTGTCAAACAATTGAGAAAATACCTTTTCTCCACATCATTAAATCTAGGAAAGCTTGAGAGTGATCGTATTTGGTAAAATTTTCTAAGCATCTTCCTTCTAGACAGCATTATCATGTGTCTGCTTGTTCCCTGGGATGAATGGAAAGGCAAGCTAAACAACAAATGGCCTCTCCCCATCTCCCAGTGTTTGCAGAAGAGTAATGCAGGTCACCAGCAGGACCAGGAGAAGGGTGACCTTGGCTAAGAGGACAGGGTCACAGGCTGGAAAAGTGCCTCATGTTCCTGAGATAATTGTAGCACAGGTGGAGTACCTTACCCTAACAATAGATTAGTAGAAGCAGCATTTTGAGCTCCTCTCAGAATTACCAAAAAGTGTATACCTGAGGACCCACTCACCTGTGTGGAGTTGAACCATCTTATTAGAGAAAACACAGGTACAACAAGACGGTGACTATGAAAAGGCAGTCCTTCAAGAATACTTTCATTTTCAAACAAAGAAACAAACTAATGAAAATCTATCTTCTTTCACCTTGTACAATACAGACCCCAAGATCTAGGGAAATACAATTGCGTTGTCATATACATTACATGTGCGTAACCACAAACAGGTCTTCTAAGAAAGCTATTCCTCCAAAAGAGGGAAATCTTATTTTAAATCACTTCAGCTTTTCAGGCCAACAAATTAATAATTCCTAAACCTGACCCATTTTTGTAGCTGCCAAAAAGGAGAAGAAAAAGCTATTTAAGTTCTGTATGGATCTATTTATCTCTTAAAATATGCCAAAGCAATTTGAGGTAGAGGTGGAAAGTAGGGTATTTACCTATCTTGCCTGATTCCCTCTCTATATTTCTACCTGTCAAGAAAATGGTAGAGCACCCTCTGTGGACGTCATTATTGGGTTATTGTGTTACCGTTTTATATGGTGCTGCTTTGCATCGTGCTGAGGTGTAGATATGAATAGTGCCTCTCTCAAGTCCATTCCCTCCCTCATACAGGAATAAATACTAACTCTGAATATTTTTGCCCACCAAGTTATTTCTATTTCTGAATCTATTTAGAAAATACAAGATAGGCAGATCTGACTTTCATACATTCCTTAACTGCTTTTCTTTTGTCTTTCTTTATGTCTCCTTCCTCCCTCCTCCCTCCTTCCCCCTCCTCTCTTCTCTCTCTCTCTCTCCCTCTCTCCCTCTCCCTCTGTCTCTTTCTTGGAGGAGACTTAAGGATAAAGGGGGAAAGTACCTCTTCATGTCTCTGACTTTAGATGGACATGATGCTCATTTAGTTATTATAGCATATAGCAAAACAGCTTAGCCGGGCTATGATATATTCAGCCAACATGTTTCACTCCTCCAGACATAGACTTTGATAGTACACTTAATTTTCATATATGGATGCCAGCAATAGGAGTGGCCTCATATTTTTTAGCTGTCAAATAATGAAAAGGGAGTTTGATATTTGGGTAGTCTGTGCATTTTCCCAACCCCTCTTGCTACTTAGTTTCTAGAAGAATACCAAATGCATGACACATCAGGATTACACTGCCAAAAAGTAACACCATCTTAGATTTGACTCACTAGGTGGCAAATGGAATAGCATGGACTGTCTCTTCTAGTCAAGTAAAGAGTCTAGACTGAGATGTAGCCTCGATGAAAGGAGATGTAACATCCTAGAAAATAAATCTTGTCACAAACATGATGCAGGGAAGCAGTAGTAAAATCATTTTTCAGGGACTTTCTTTTCCCATTTATTCACTTGGGAAAGCTGATGAGCAAATTATCTAAGACTTATTTCCTTATTAAAGAAAGGTAGGATAGTTCCTCTCTAAAACTTGAAAAATGTCTTCATTCTTTTTTCAGGAAAAAATATCAGAGAGTAGATAAAATTAAAGATGGCATGATATCTGATTTTTTTAGTATGATTAAGATTATCATGTGGAATTATGTGCCTTATGTGAAAACTTCAATTTAGAAGCAAAGCTTCTACAGCTGGAAGTGATGCTGAAGTTTGGTGCTCTCTGTGTAGTGAAGTACTTTGTTTTTTCACTTGCTTTGTCTCTTAACCTACACCTTTATCATTACTTGAACAGATTTGAGGTCTCTCTTTCTCAACTGCCAAGTATGGGAATATGTGCAATTATGGGATGTACAAAAGGAAAGAACGTTCTAAGCAGCAAATCAGTGCCTAAAGTAGATGTGACATGAAGACACAGAGCCTGAGGATAGTAATTTTCCCTGAGCCACATGCACGAGATTTTATTCCATGGCTTTGTCACAGGCTTTTTCCTTCTGTGCCATCACCTTTGAGAAAAAAAAAAAAAAAAACTATTGCACCTTCTCCAAGTCTGCCTTTTTAACAGCTACAGTTGAGTTGGCAAGACTTCCCCAGCTCTGAATATAGCCATTTGCCGACTCCGGCCTCTTTGCGAGACTGACTCAAATCTGTGATCTTCTGTTCAGCATACACATCAGCAAAGTGAGAAGATGAACACTAAATATAGGCTCTATTAACTTTACTTTTAGATGTACTGCCTTCAAAAAGTGCCTATTCTGAGAAACATAAACGTTATTCCTACATATGTATGTACACACGGTACCCAGGCTCAAATTGTTCAGCCTTCAGAAAACATACCATGAGACAGAATAGGTGCTGAGGTAAGGGAAGATTGCCAAGTGGAAGGTCATTCATGTCCAGTATCCCCTAGAAAGGCTACCATGAAATGCGCTACAAGCACCACCTCCCAGCAATCCGTGTTGACCCAGCAGCTTTGTGTTTATGCCCCAGAAATGGTGGCAAGTTTCTGAGGTTTCCTGTATTCCACTGCAAGGGAATGTATGTTCTGTGAAATTGGAGCACATTTGATCAGGAAAAAAAAAAAAGTTTAAGATAATTAATAGCGCCATGGTCTGTATTAGGATATGTGTCATATGCATGTTTTATAAACTAAGTATTGCAGGTTTCTTTTATCTCTCGGGCTAACAGAGAAAACTAAAGAAACATCTTGGCTGTGGGGAATGTAGGCTCAGGGGGCCAAATGTCCCTGCCAGATTCTTGAAGCATTTTTACTCTGTCTCCTGAGAATAGTAGTCTATGCTATTTGTTTTTGTTTCTATACTTCTGTCTCTGGCAGAAACGCTCTAGATAAGGCATCAGCCCAGCCTAGAAGCACAGGTTCTTACCCATGGTGGCAAGAAAAGAGGACCCAAGGTAGAAATGACGGGTAGATAGTAGATGATTGTAGAAGGGTTGAAGAGAGGACATGATTCCAAAAAAGATTGTTCTCAATGTGTCGTCTGACTCAACCAGCTGGCAGATTATACTTGCCAACTCGCTTCCTTTCCTTCTAAGTCATTTGGCTCCACATTCCCCTGAATATGCCTCTGCTGAAGGAAAGTAAGACAGGTCCACTTAGCCTTTCTGAAAGGAAACTCTTGATGTCCTTTTGGTCAACTCTCCTGTCCAGTTTTGCCATTGGAAGTAAGGGGACAGACAACGGAAGATCAATATGATGTCATTGCTGTCTGCTTTTCAATTAAGGAGCCCAGTTACACAAGCCAGGGGTGGGGAGACAGCACAGCAATGGTGAATAATTTCAAGATGGTGGCCATAGTAGCCATCAAGTTAGGAGTCAGGTGGATTCTTGGAGGAGAAGGACACAGTCTTCACCCAAATCATCTACTCCCCTTTCGCTGATCCTTTAACTTTACCTTATCTAGTTTCAACACCAATCATACTCTGATTTTTTTGTTGTTGTTTTGTTTTTGAAAACAAGCCTGGAGTGCTAGAATTAGTTTTTAAAAAAATCTGTGTGATGAGGCTTTGAGACTTTTCTTCCTTGGAAACAAATGGACCGAGAAAGACACAACAGGGCCTTGCCCTGGGTTTCAATCTGATACTGTGCCTATGAGAGATGGTTTGATATAGAGGCTAAATAACATTTACATGGGGACTCCTTAAGGTCAGGGAGGAGGAAAAAAAAAATCGACTAAGTGTTTTTACTTAGAGCAGGCACTTCCCACCAGCTAATCACAGCCATCGTCTCACTGGCATTGGCTTCTAGTTGGAGTACCATTCCCCAATTTAAGGAAAGCCACACAAAAACCAAGAGAGAGAAGAGAGGAGAGGAGAAAGGTCTTTCTTATTGGTGTGATACTTAACAGCGTCATGGTATTTCTACAGTACAGGTTTCTGTTTTGAACTTTTTGAGCCAATTGCATATACTCACTACATCATGAACTACCCTTGACATCTCCCAACTAGTGCTACAGTGCCTTAGGAAAATAAGAGAATAAATCCTGTTATAAGCAAGTGGTTTAGGTATTTCCTTTTGTATTTATGCATTATTCAATTGTATTAAGACATGTTTGATTTACTTTCTATCAACTGTTATTCCAGTGTTCATGAGACTAAATATGAAAATCATATTCTCTTTCTGTAAAAGACCTACTTTATTTTATTTAGAAATCCAATAAACTTATTACATTTACTTGCCTGTGTGTGAAATTCTTTTTGAGTCAAATGATCTCTGTGTTTTGTTTTCTTTTAAAGCCAGTAACTGTGCTTCTTTTTTATCTCATTTGCCTTCTGTATGGCCCTCTGAGGATGGGAATGTCTCTCAAGTATGCCACAAGTGCATGAAGTCCTTATTCAGGTCCCCGTCAACACAGGTGCACTTATTGCCTGCTGCATTCTGAAGTCACTTCATCACCCTCTGCCTGGAGTCTCTACAAATACGTTTTTTTAATTTTATTTTATTTTAAAGTAGATCCAAGTAAACAAGACCCTGGGAGTTGGGGAGTTGGGGTTGGAGGGGTTTCCACCCACATCAACAGCTGACTGACTTTGATACACTTTTTCTCCCCTGTGTTATGAATACTTTTCAGACATCAAAAATGCACTCTACACTGGTGTTCACTCTTCATGGCGAGTTATGAACAAGCATCTATTCACCCCCAGATAGGGCACCAACAACAGACCAAAGAGACTTACACCCAAGTTGAAAGCTAGGGGTTACCTCAGGAGTATGAATGACTCAGGCAGCTGCAACAGGGAAAAGTCCACCCAAGCATAGATGACAGCTCACTCACTGCAGGACTGTCTGTTTAGAGTCTCCTAAACAGTTCTTACTCCATTTTCTTTCTTATTTATTTATTTTATTTTATTTATTTTCAAGCAGAGAGAGAGGGAGAGAGAGAGAATATGAGTGGACCAGGTCCTCTAGCCACTGCAAATGAACTCCAGATGCATGTGCCACTTTGTGCATCTGGCTTTATTTGGGTCCTGGGGAATCAAAACCTGGGTCAATGGGCTTTGCAAGCAAGTGCCTTAACCTCTGAGCCATCTCTCCAGCCCCCATGCTCCTTTAAAACCTTGCAAAGGGACCTTTTATATCTTCTGAATTTCAGAAACTTACTGAAAATTGTGAATTATTCACTTCACTTTATAAGGATCCTATGCTTAGGAGCCTCCCTGTAGGATAGAAGGTTTCGAATTAGAGGAAATTACAGTACTTTTCCCCTTCCTTGGCCTCTTTCATTCTTTCTACCTCTCTTCTCCAATTTCCATGAGTCTTGGAGTTGTTAAATAGATATTTATGCAGGTCTCCCCAGGAAATGTTAATACTACAACTGGGCACCTTGAAGAATGTAGCCAAGGTGCCCATAGAGTTGAGCTGATAGACATATGAGTACAAGTCGCTCTGAGGAAAGAAAGGGAGAACCAATACAGGAAACTGAAACTTCCCACTTTCAAAACTTTGCAGTTATTATTTTCAATACATCTGGATTATTTTACCCTCGAAATATGAGAATGGGAGAAAATAACCCATGATTATCACTCAAGAAACTTTATTTTTCACTTTTGAAATTAGCAGGTCTGCAGGAGAATGAAAGCGTCCAGGCCTCTAAGCTATAACCATAAGTAGAGCTACAACTCTCACAGCAGAAAGAGTAACTCTTCTCTCTTCCAGTCATGCATCATCTTTCAATCTACTAATTGCTGGGACACCTGAGAACGACGGATGGGAAGCTCTGCCAAAGGCTGCCAGATACAAGGTGCATCTTCGGTAAATGATAAATAAATCACTGATCCTCAAGATAGTCATAACTTCTGGCCAGGAAGTTGTAAACAAGAAAGGACATATGCGATGTAATCTTGTCTTCTCTTCCCTTGTTCTTATTTAATGTTTTTTCCCAGCCCTCATCCTTGTTCTCTGAAGTCTGATGGCTGTCCATCCATCCATTTTCTTCTGTTGGTGGAAAGTGAGAGCTAGAAGGGCCCTTAGAGATCATTCACTATGATCTGACAAGGGAACATTAAATCCCAGATAAATGAAGGCATTTCCCAAAAGTCACAAAATAACAAGACAGGGTTTGAGTCCTGGCCTCTTGATCCTCAGTCCAGTGCCATCAAACAAATGGCGTTAATAATGTGGAAAGTAGTCACACTTAGAACTGAACAAAGCTGAAAGGAAGTAATATCTCTTAACCCTAACTAAAGGAATATCTAAAAGATAAATTTCAGGAAGAAGGAAAACCTAGAAAGGAATACCAGTAGTGCAATGAGTGCAGATGAGCACGTGGGCACTTCATGGACACATACATGTACATTCACCACTCACACCACACCACACACACACACACACACACACATATGCAAAAAAATAATCATAGGGAAAAGCAGAATGCAATAGAATAATGTGTACAAGGAATTGTCTCATGGAAGAGAAAAAATATATGGCCAAGTGTCCGATGAAAGAACAATAAAATCCGAAGGACAAGGAAAAGTCAAACTAACATGATTTACTATGTTATACCAGCTAGATCAGCAAAGTAATGAGGGTAAATTGTTATAGCTCACATTAGAAAATAAATCTAACATCTAATCAATGTGAAGATATGCCAAAATCTATAAAGCAATGTGTTCATTAGTTTCCTACTACCATAACAAGTACCCAAGATAACTTAGGAAAAGGTTATGTTTACAAATGGATTTAGGAGCTCCAGGCCCTGTGCATGTGGGCCTGTACTGAGATATTATATCACAACAAGGAGCACAGAGTGGAACAAGCTGCTCACTTCATGGAATCTGGAAGAACAGGCAGCAAGAGACCAGGATTCCACAATTCCCTTTGGTGACTGACCCCTAGTGATCTAAAACTTCCCTCTAGGCTCCACCTTTTAAAGATTCAACACCTCCCAATAGAAGAAAGGGAAAAAGTGTGATTGGCAAAAGACATAAGGAGCATCTATGTCATTACCAATATTTTTTTTCTCTAGTTGAGTTATACCATATACCATTTTTATGTATGTGTATACATATACATGAAATCACATTTTTCATCATTGAACAGTTTAAAAGAAGAAAGGGATAGAAGAAATGTTCACTGGTACTTCCATTTTCCATTCCATGGCAGTCAAGATCTCAGTACACTTTTAATGGACAGCATATATGGCACAAAGGCCACCACGGAGACATCAATGAGAAGCAGTGCCAGCACTTGTCAGCATTTTGTAAATGTTGGGAGCAAAGCTCTCAATATAGACCATGCAATTATAAGACATGTCCCTGTCTCTTTGCATGATCCTGGCTCTGACATAGTTCTTAAGAATTTGTCTTCATGGAGTCTTCAGTGTTTTTTCATTCAATCTCATTACCTCCCTCTTCCAAGTTCCCATTAGAGTGAAATCATGCCATCATTCCTTGGTTGCATACACCAAACAGTCATGATTCCTCTAGAAGAGAAATTAAGTGCTCCCAATGTCTGTAACATAGCCAGGCACATCATAGACCCCTAAACAAATGATTACCCAGTGGAGTTAAATTGATACCTGATTCAACTTCTCCAGACTCATGGCTAAAGTAAAACATACCTTTCTTTCTATCCTGGCTATGTTTTTTTGTTTGTTTGTTTGTTTGTTTGTTTGTTTGTTTGTTTGTTTTTGAGTTGCTGAGTAACTTGAACAGACATATGCTAGGATAGCTAGATGAAACTAAAATTTATTTTTCTTCTACCCAAACTTCCATCTAGACTAATTGTGTTTTACTCAGCCCTATATGCCAGCACATAAGAGGCCTGGAATAAATGTGTACTACATAGATAAGTGAATGAATGAACAGAGGCTTCTGTGTGAAATGATAGGGTTAGAGTGCTCTCTCACTAGAGTGCTTCATAAGGGAAGCGGAGGAAAAGGAAAAGGAAAAGGAAAAGGAAAAGGTTACAGAGCAGGAGGAAGACAATGACCTTTTTTTAGGAGGAAAGGATTTTTTTGTTTGTTTTGAGTAGGGTCTCACTCTAGCCAAGGCTGCCCTGGAATTCATATGTAATTTCAGGGGGGAGTTGAACTCACAGTGATCCTCCTATCTCAGCCTCCCAAATGCTGGGATTAAAGGCATGCACGACCACACAAGGCGGAATATTGACCAATATAGATTTGTCCTCTGTTACCTCTGAAATATTTTCTACTCTATTTTTTTTCTCTCCTCTAAATCTTTGTTAGTTTATATGAAACATATTTTCCTTTGTGTGCTATGAAGCATTATTTTATATTCTTCATTGCAATGGGAGGGAGGAGAGAAGGGGTTCTTCAATTCCTTCAAACACTGAGATTGCCCAACTGAAAGGCCTTCATCTTGGCCCTAGCAGATGAAAATGTGTGATGTCAAGCCAACCGAAACTCTCTCATTGTTCTCAAGAATGACTAAATATTGATGAATATTACTTCCTCCGGCACTTTTTTTTTCTGCCTCAGCACAATGGAAAAGTTCCAGGCTGTTGTTTTACTTCCCAGTCTGGACAGAATGACTTCCTCACATCACAGCCACTTGAGACAGAAAAACTGGGAGGAGCCCAGCCCCTCAAGAGTACTCTTCAGGTTGAGCAGTGGGATCTTTGTACCTGTGAAACACAATGTTAGGGTTTCAGGAAAGTCCTTGAACCCCAAACCCTGGGTTTGCATTTACCCAAAGAATCAGGCAAACCGAACTGAGAAGGATAATTCTTATATTATTATATTTATTGAGGGAAGTACAGAACCGAGGGAAGAAAATGAGAACCCACGTGGTGGAACTGGAAAAACTATGACCTTACTGTAGTGAATGGCTCAAGTGAGTCAGAGAGACAGCTAGAGGCTGTCTCAGGAAGAGACATCCATGAGGCCAGTTTCTAAGGGCTGAACTTGACAAACCATGTCAGGATTAGATTTAAATTCTAGGAAAGGGAACCTCTTTCCCAGCAAAGGCTCAGGTTGTTTGTGGGGAAAAACAATACAGATCTAGGGAAGAAATAACTCAGATCATACTTTGATCTCTAGCAAAGTAAAGACCTCAAAGTCTGGGGCCCAGTCACCCTCACTGCCTAACAAACCTAGCTACCTGACTGCCTCTCACCTGGACTTTGTTGTTCTATGTTATTCACAAAAGCATAAATAATATCAAAATCCAAGCTGTAAAAGACCTGGCTCATGTGAAGTAGTGAGGGGCCAACACTCTGCCTTCCCATCCTGAGATTTACAGTGTCAGCACATCCTCACCCCCCAAGGGACTGAGACTGAATAAATGTAAATACTCTTTCTCTTCAGGAGCTCTGTTCCTTCCAAAACAAGTCCTCACATATTTGGGCTGTCAACAGTTTCTCTTGCTTCCCTGTAGGTTATTCTTAGTTCTTTCTTCTTGGAAACAGTGATGTTTGCATACACTGAAGAGATTCAGAGACTTGCTCCATGCGGACTAGATCACTAGAGACACAACTGGTAACAACTTTACCCAGAGAGAACATGGAGAGATCTGCAGAACCAATGCTGCAGGAACGTCTCCAGGGAGTGGAAATGGAAGGCACTGCCCAAAGCTGCCTTAGAACGTCCCACGAATCCCCTGTTCCATGTCAGAGGATGGATAACCCAAATTGTCTGACCAAAGCCTTCCAGACTGAATGAATCCCAGTACTTTCTATACTCTCTCCATCCAAAACTGTGCGAGATATCTATCTCTGCTTTACCCAACTCCTTTTAGCTTTAGCCTATAGCAGCTTCTACCATTTGGCTTTCTTCTGATCACTCATCATTTTCAGCTTCCCTTTTTCCCCAACCAATTAGTTGGCAGCAGGGATCAACTGTCCCTTTACTATTTATGGAGAAAGCTTGTTACCTTCTGTCAAGGTGGGAAATCTCTCTGAGAGCTTTTGCTTTGATTCTGAGAGGCCTAGAGCATTCAAAAGGAGGTTACAGCTCTCTCCTCTCTTGGAAAATTAACCAACTGTGGGATTCACTTTTCTCAGGGTGTGAGTCATCTCTATAACATTTGAGTTTCCAATTGTTTTAGGGTCAAAGGAAAACCCAGCCTACATGGGACCTTTAAGCTCCCTGGGAATTAAGAGAAAGGATTCATTACATGACAGAGATGATTGTTTTTTTTCTTTTCAACTGCAACTGGTGGCCCAGAAACCACAGCCATCAAATGCAGGCTCTGCTAAATCATCACTATTTCAGCTACTAATTAGGCCTAATGCTCACAGCAGATGAGTCTGTGGGGCAATAAACCACTTCTTCAAGTGATTAAACTTCCAAGCAAACACACTTTGATGACCACAGAACCATTCCCTTGCAAAGGTTTTTGAGATAACTGCAGTGCCTGCGTGAATGGAGTATCATAGGTCTGGAACTCTGCATGCGTCCAGACACCCTGTCTTGTCTGGAAGACACCTGCTTGATCTGTGTGGTTCCGATTAAGATGCTTCAGGATACCATAGATGTGACAAAGTCAAAGAGGTGCCAGTTGCAAGGAATCTCACTAAGTCTCTGACAAGATGGCAGTGGCTGAAGGCTCAGGCCTCCTGAGGAAGCAGAGCTTCTTGCACAGTCAGCGAGCTAATCATCTGCTACTTCAGGGTACTAGGTCCCCAGGTTGAAGAAGTGGGCTAGAGAAAGAGACTGTACTAATGAGGAAACCGGTTACCTTTACATGAGTTATCCCATTGCAAAAATTTGGCATTCTCTCCAGATCTTTTTCAGAGGTATGCAGTTAAAAAAAAAAAAAAAAAAAAAAAAAAAAAGATTGACTGAAACTCTACATACACAAGGTAGAAAAACAGAAAGTACAGACCAGAGCCTGTTGTAATTTCATTACCTAAAGTAAGGTTTCTTAAGTGGACACCATAGTGTCTAGTTTTTAGCACTACCCTGTGTATTGCCAGATATTTAGGGCATCCCTGGCCTCTCTCCATTCACTCTGCTCCCATTTAGATTTTAAAAAAACATATTTTATTTATTATTTATTTAGGAGGAAGAGAGAAAGAAGCAGATAGAGAGAATGGGCGCACCAAGGCCTCTAGCCATTGCAAACAAACTCCACACACATGTACCACCTTATGCATCTGGCTTATGTGGGTCCTGGGGAATTGAACTTGGGTCTCATACATGTGCCACCTTGTGCATCTGGTTTTATGTGGGTACTGGGGAGTCGAACTTGGTTCTTTAGGCTTTGTAGGTAAGTGCCATAACTACTGAACTATCTCTCTAATCCCCATGAATGTACAATTTAAAATGTAGCTGTAGCATATTATTTTGTATTTTCACTTTCTCTTGATCATCTATGCTGAACACTTCCCTTTAATGATATCTTCAACACACCTATCTTAATGGTGCCATCACATAGTTCTACTGTGGTTTATTTAACACATGACTTATGAACATCAGAAGTACAGAAAGAGCATTAAAGCACAAAGAGAAATTATATTCTTTTACTTTCCTAAACTGGGAGGAGGTAGACATGATGCCTAGTAATAAGAAAAGAAATACCCGGCTACTTTCCACTTACAAATACCACTGGGAGCAAGACAGTGGAAGGAATCCCAAGTTGATTCTTCTGTGTTATTAACCACTAAGAGCCTGCTCAGAAGTCTCTGGCTACGATTGAAACATAGAGATCCAGAAGAACTTGAAAAACTGTAGGGGAAGAGAAATAGCTTAAGGATGGCAGCCAAAGAGGATGCCAAGAATGAGGAGCCCTTCGAAATAAAGAGCAATCGGATGCGAAGAGTCTGAGGATGAGTGGATGATGAGGCACAAAGTCTTTTGGGATGTCAACCCCTCCATCCTGCAAACCCTCAGTGAAAACTCACCATACCTCTTGCCTGTGGCTCAGGTACCTATTGGAGTGAAGGGTATTTAGGGTAGGTTGTATTTATGGGTAGTGATGCACTGGAGAAAAGACATAGCAGAAGGGGAAAATCAAGAATAGAGATGGAGACCTGGACAGAACAGAGGCAGCTCGGAGAACAAGAATCAGCAGATGATACTGTGATTTGAGTCACAAAGCTTTCATTATTCATGAGATGGGTGGCTAACTCAATCATGCTAACTATGCAAGGCAAAATGGCCTCAGAGTGATCACTACTTTGAGGAATACCTAGTCAGACTACACTTAAATATACTTTTTTGGGCTGTGCTCTGTAAATAATGCTGCAATAGCCATTGTTGCATGTCTTTCTCTGTTTTAAAGGCTATACATTCAAAACAGAATGGCAGAAATGCATGTGCTGAAGGCTCCTAATACAGTTATTGTCAAACATCTGTGGTAATAATAATTTCCTATTTTAACATCAAATCCGCAGAGATAGCCCATCTCTTTTCCCCATTAGTTCACCCAGCACTGGGATATATACCTCCTGTTATATAGACAAAGTTTGCCCACGTTCAAAAAAGGAACCAAGAGCAACAAGCAGAACTGGTGTCTTTCTGATTCTAAGCCCTGCACTCTTCTTTATCTATGATGTTGCTTCCTGTGGCATAACTAGGGGATGTAACCATTAAAGACTCAACCAGCATCAGAACTGGATTCTGTCATGCTTCTGTGGAACTTCAGTGCTTTGAAGTTAAAGTCCAAAGTCTTTCAGGGACTGGGAAACCCCTTGTCAATCTAATACTTGCTTATATCTCCATCCTCTGTGCAATTCCTTCCATTAATATTTCCATTTATTTATTTTATTGTTTGTGAGAGAGATAGAGAATGAGAAAGAGGCGGAGAAAGAGATAAAGAGAAAGAAAGAGAGAGAGAATGAGCACACCAGGGCCTTTCAGCTTCTGTAAATGAACTCCAGACACGTTTGCCCCCTTGTGTACATGTGCAACACTGCATGCTTGCATCATTGTGCATCTGGCTACATGGGACCTAGAGATCCAAACAGGAGTTCTTAGACTTCACAGGCAAATTCCTTAACTACTAAGCCATCTTTCCAAGTCTCAACATTTCTTTAAGTTCTCAAATGCACTTTGCTTTTTTTTTTTTTTTTTAGCACCCGGGAGCATTTGTTCTATTTATTCCTTTTCTCCTCATCCATCTATCTTCCATTCACCCCTAAGACCTAATTTAAAGGTCTTTTCCTTTCTAACCCTGAATTCTAAGTTATGTGTTCCTACTGTTTCTGTTATGATTTGAGTCCACAATGTCACAGTATTCTCCAAAAGCTCATGTCTTGAAAGCTTGGTCCCCATGCAGCAGTGCTCAGAGGGAGAAAATCTTAGATGACAAAGGTTCTGACCTTATCAATAATCCAGTGATGGAGTCATTCTTTTTTAAAAAAATATTATTTTTATTGACACCTTCTATACTTACATACAAAAAACATATGATATTTCCCTCCCCCCCCCCATTCCACTTTAGAACTCCAGTTTCTATCATATCCCCTCCCTCTCTCCATTAGTCTTTCTTTTAATTTGATGTCATCATCTTTTTCTTCTATTTTGAGGGTCTTACGAAGGTATTGCTAGGCACTGCAAGGTCATGGATATCAAGGCCAATTTCTGTCTGGGAAGTTGCATTATAAGAAGTCATACCCTTCCTTTGGCTCTTCCATTCTATCCACCCCCTCTTCCGCAATGGTCCCTGAGCCTTGGAGGGTGTGACAGAGGTGTTTCAGTGCTGGGCACTCCTCCTTCCCTTCTTCTCAGCACTATGTTGCCTTTTGGGTCATCCCAGTGGTCATCGCCATCTGAAAAGAGAAGCTTCTCTAACCAGAATTGAGAGTAGCGTTAATATGTGAACATTCTTGATAGGGAGGTGGTAGAAGCTTTTAGAGGTGGGGCCTAACTGGAGGTATTAGGTCACTGAGGATGAAGGGTATATTTTGCTTTACTCCCTGCATCCTGACTGCCCTAATGTGAACAGCTTTTCTCTACCATGTGTTCCTACCATGATGTGCTATCTTGCTGCAGACCTCAAAAACAATGGAGTGAAATAACCATGAACTGAAATCTCTGAAACTACAAATTAAAATAAATGTTTTGGTGTTGGTTGAGATGGTTCAGAAGTTAAGGCATTTGACTGCAAAAGCTAAAAAATCAAGTTCCATTCCCAGGTACCCACATGAGGGCAGAAGCACAAAGTGGTGCATGCATCAGGTGATCATTTGTAGTGGCTGGAGGCCCTGGTACACCCATTCTATATGTGTGCCTGGCTCTCTTCTCTCTGCTTGCAAGTAAATAGACAAAGTATTTTAAAAATTAAAATAAAATAAATGTTTTCTTGTTTAAGTTTATTTCATATTTTGCCACAGTGACAGAAAAAATGACTAACACGGCCTCTGTGTGCTTCTACTATACATTTCACATCCCCATTGTACTCTTAGTATGTATTACCAGTGTTGTCAGATGTGTCTACTGCTCTGTCTGCTCATCACCTTTAAGCAACCTAGGACCTATTCCATATTTATAAAATCCAGGATCAGTAAAACCCAAGATGAGTATACAACAGGCTGATGGAGTCTCAACCACTTCTGAGAAACCATCCTGTTTCACTCATCCATGCTCTCTGTTTGGCATCCTGAGGCACAGGAGTACAGGATCTGTGCCATAGACACACATATTTTCTGTTTATGTCAGAGCAAATTCTTCCAGTGGTGAGCTATTTGACAATAGCCTAGACCCTCTCTTCATGCTGCAACATAATCTTTTGCATGTAACCTCTGGTCTTGCCAACATGACTGGGAATGCACTAGGGCAGGAATTAGCTATACGATTAACCAGAGTACCTCGTGCCAGGTGGTCTCTGAATGCGCCGGGAGCCAAATTGAACTGAACGTCTGTCTTGGCAACAGAGAACTTTCTAAGACTCAACAACTTGCTCCCAGCCCAGCCAAAGGCTTGCTGCTCTGAGGCAAATGTCACTGTGGTAGAGTTGTCTTAATGAGAAGGCATGCTTGCCTCTCTTCTGGGGGAGTTTCCTAGAGCGATGCTCTTAGAAACTCCTTGGCAGGAATCCTGAGCCAGGCTTGGCATTGACAGCGTCCTCCTGCTGGCATTAACAAGCCTCTTATTTAAATGTAAATGAGCTCTCAGTGCCAGTTTGTGAGTGAAACACATCGCTTGTGTTAAACCAGAGCTGGGAATGCTACAACACACCAGATGCCAGCTTGGTTTCCACTTCCCCACCACATCCGTAGTTCTCCATGGACATCTTCGCCTTGTCTTCTCCATCTGCAGAGTTGGAGTTGTAGACAACAGAGAGAATCTGGCAAGTCCAGGGATCTTTAGAGCCACGAATCTACTTTGCTATGACCTTCAGGCAATTCCTTAGATATGCGAAAAAAAAAAAAAAAAATGAGTACCTTATAGAGTAACACTATATCAATACCAGTCAACAAGCAGCAAGACAAGGCCCACCAGGTGAGCTTCTTTTTCTGGCTTACTGGCTATGTCACAGCAACTGTTTCCAGGACCTGACCTGTGCTATATATGCTCTGGCCCTCATACACACTCTTCTTTTTGCCTAGATTGCTTCTATTTTTACATAAACACATGTTGTAATCTTGTCTAATACCCTGATGCTATTTAGCCATCTGTTACTCTACTAGTAGTTCCACAGACTCTATTGCCAATATTTTAGCCAATATCCTATTTTGGTATTTCTCAATATTCCAGAGGTGACTAGCGTCTAGCAATCCCTCTCCTAGACATGCCAATAACCAAAATAATTATGACTTGCATTATGCTGAATGGTTTGTGTTCTCATGTACCTTATATAGCTAGACTATGTGTGCTTATTGAGGTCAAGGCTACATCTCTGTAGGTAGCCCTACATCCTAGTCAAAACGCTAATGAAAGAGTGAAAGGGAAAATAGAGAAAGTTCACTCCCATATCAAAATCTTACATCTTACTACAAGAGTCCAAGTAGGGCTTTATTTCACTTTACCATCCTTCAGTCTGGCATCTGACATCTAGCCAAGTATATTAGTCAGAGTTCTCCAAGGGAACAGCCAATAGAAAAGTGAGATATATATGTGAATGAATTGGCTCACACAGTTATGGAGGCCAAGAAGTCCCACCATCTGCTGTCTGAAAGGACCAGAAAAGGCAGTAGTATAACCTAGTCTACGCCCAAAGGCCCATAATCTGGTATTCAAGGGCAGAAGACAGGAGATTCAGCTCAAGAAGAGAGATAACGAATATGTCTTTTGTGGCTGTTATATTCTAGTCAGGCTCTCAACACATCAGATGCGGTCCAGCTCCATTGGGGAGAATAGATCTCCTTTACTCAGTCTACTGATTGCAATGCTATGCTCTTTCAGAAACCTCTTGTCTCCATCTACTTTGTGTCTCTACGACAGAACATCAAAGACTTAGTGAAGACTTTATTTTTATGATGCCTGATAAGTCCAAGATCAAGATACTTACTGACTGCTGGTGAGGGTTGCTCTCTGCATTCCAACATGGCACTATGACTGCTATGTCTTCCACAAGGAAGTCGTGTTATAACTCACATGGTGGAGGACAGAATGGGATGAATCCCCATCATTGAGTCTTTTTACTAGGGTATCTAATCCCACTCATGACCGCAGGGCCTCATGGTTAAATGACCTTTAAATACCATCACATTTGTAACAACTGAACTTTGGAGGGGACACCAAACCATATCACATAGTCACATCCATGAATAATGCTCTACCAGCTCGACTTGACACATAAGCTCTTCAGATGCTCATCTGGAAAACTTCACAACATGAAGACAACTGAGTACATCTGTAGGATAAACTACAATATGAGTGATGTATCACAGAGGTCCTTCCTAAGACATACAATGGACTCAACTCAGTGATGAGATAAGTGATATTCAAGAAGTCCCTGAGAGATAAGAGAACACTTGATTAGGATATTATGAATCCAGCAAAGGCCTTTGTTACAAAGTAGAACAGAGCTGTCAGCTTTACTTTCTGCTTATCCACATTTTGGGCTGCCTCAACTCCATCAACTGACATAAAAGACATTTTTTTAATTTTATTTAAGAGCGAGAGAGGCAAATTTCATATATATATATATATGTGTGTGTGTGTGTGTGTGTGTGTGTGTGTGTGTGTGTGTGTATTTATATATATGGAGAGAGAGAGAGAGAGAGAGAGAGAGAATGGGTGCCCCAGGGCCTTCAGCTGCTGCAAACAAACAACAGATGCATGCACCACCTTGTGCATCTGGCTTGCATGGGTCCACGGAATCAAACCTGGGTCCTTTGATCTTGCAGGAAAGTGTCTTAATCACTAACCAATCTCTCCAGCCCTCGTAAAGTACATTTCTGATGATTGATCCCCAACTAAAATGCTCCCATTCATCCCTCCCCAAGCCCAGCCCCACCCATACTCCTTTATAGCACTTTGTGGCTGGCTTATGCTGGAGAAGAGGATTCAGGTTATCAATGATGCCTTTTGTCCCTCATAGCTGTTAATGGTAAGATGTGCCACTGAAAGGAAGAGTATGAGACTGATAGGATCTATTGGGTTTACACAACTCTACAGGAGAGTGAGCATAGACGAGAGGATGTAAGGCAAAGGGGAGGGAGGGCATGCATCTACTCCTTCTTCAGGGAACCAGTGACAGCCTTCCAGTCTCTAGACAGAAAGCTTAAAGACAGGAGACTTGACCCCAACCTGAAATTCTTACAGTGCTGGGTGGAAGCAGGGAGATGTCCATATTCAGTCTATGGGAATCAGCTCTGCTCAAGGAAGCAGGAGTAGAAAAGAACAAGGCAGATGAGTTTTGCTGACACTCTGCGAGTCCATGTGAAAATCCTCTTTGAGGACTCTCAGTTATAAATGGGAGACATCCTAAGGGAAGCTATCACTGAAATCTGAGCTAGTGGTGGGTTTTATAATCAATATTTCCATTAAACACAAAGGAGACACCCCAACAGTTTTGTGGTTGCCATGACACCAAGTGTACTATACTCTATGATTATCAATAAGTCCTTTCTTTTGAGGACCTTGTTTTCCCATCTGTGAAATGAGATTCCTGGATTAAATAAGTCCTAGGAAAAAGCCATTTAAAAAGAGCAAGGTACAATCCAAACTTTCATTAATTCTTTCATCTAACAATTACTAGTAGATGCCTTCCTATCCGTGGAAGTATCCGTGGCACTGCAGGTGCTATGCAAAGATGACCAGATATGAGACTTGTTCATGTAGATGTTTCAGTCAAGTAAATGAGACAGCCATTAAAAGATAAACATAAAAATGAAATTATAACAGAGATAGCACTATGAACATACAAGAAATGAGGTTTTTTGTAAAATGAAAGAAGAGGGCTGGAGAGATGGCTTAGCAGTTAAGGCACATGCCTGTGAAGCTTAAGGACCTAGGTTTGATTCTCCAAGTCCCACCTAAGCCAGATGCACATGGTGGCACATGCATCTGGAGTTCAATGGCAGTGGTTAGAGGACCTGGCATGCTCATCCTCGCTCTCTCTCTCTCTCTCTCTGTAAATAAATAAAAATAAAATCTTTTTAAAAAGAATAAAAGAAGAAAGATTTCAGGGACTCAGTGCTTCTCAGTGTATTGTAGCAGAAAAAAAGACATATGGGGGAGGATGAGCACGAACAGAGAAAGATGAAACGGGCTAGGGCAGACAGTGCCTGATCATAGAAAAAGAAATATGTAATGAAGTGCTGTCATGTAGACCAAGAGAGAAGAGCGGTTTGACAATGAAGTATCCCAGTAAGAACTGACAGAAATACCTATTGATTCTTTACTTTTGCTTATCCCCTTCCCTAGTCTTAAGGCAGGTAGCATAACACCAGATGCAGACTAGGTACCCCTTGTGTGTTTGTGGAATAAATACATCTTTCATCTATATAAAAAAAGGCAATTTAATGGGATGAAATGAATTGTATCTAGGCACTCAGCCTCTTGGTCACTAGAAACAAGATTGAAATCTGATATTGAAATCATATAGCCATTTAAAACAAGGGTTTTTTTCAGGGGGGGGTTATTCATTCATATTTGCAAGAAGAAAGAGAGGGGAGATAGAGGAGGTGCCAGAGGGCCTCTTGCCACTATAAATAAACTTTAGATGTAAGTAGCACTTTGGGCATTTTGCTACCTGGGTATTAGGGAACTGAACCCTGGCTAATAAGCTCTACAAGTAAGCACCTTTATCCACTAAGCCACTTCCTCAACCCAAACTTTTCTTTTCTTTTCTTTTCTTTTCTTTTTTTTTTTTTTTTGTTTGTTTTACAAATTGGTACCCAAAGGAGAAATTTCTATTCTAGTAAAGGCCTGAAGAAGAAATATTCAGTCATAGGACACACACACCCTTCCTTCCTCACCCCATTCCAACTTCTTGTTATTGCTGTGATCACAGAGCTTGTTTAACACAGTCTCTCTCTCTCTCTCTCTCTCTCTCTCTCTCTCTCTCTTTTCCTATGATGCATTTTATTTTTTTCTCCTCCTAGTGGGATATTACAGCTAAATGCTATCTGGGAGGCTGAGGAACTGGGTAGTCATCAGATTTACAACAGGAGTGGGTCAGAGGCTAAGTGGAAATTGTGTAGATGTAAAACATGTACTTCTATGAAATACTGCCTTTCTCTATGAAATGGACACAGGAAATGATCTATTGCTCTCTGGTTCTCTTTATTTGAGGAGTTTATATATTACTTTCCAAGAGCACAACCTCTATCTAGACATTTGGCTGGGTGCTGCTGGGCGGATGGCAGCTGATCTGCTGAGGGACCTCTGAGTGCTTCTGCAAATGAAAGCGAGAGGAGGCTAGAGGACTCACCTTGGAGAGGCTGGGCTTCAGCTAGAATTCAGGCTGCCTTATTAGCCTTTGACCGGAGCATTTGAATGATGGAAATGGATTCCACATCAGTGACATTCATATATTTCATCTTTGGAAAGTGCAGAACAGCCTGATGCCTCTTCTAAATTCCTGGAACAGATTATACTTCTTGTACTTCTCAAGATCAGAGAGGAAGCTACCTTAACCTGAAGGCCAAAGATAATCCTGTCCCATGGTTAATTCATATTTCCTGTAGTCTCGAATTGCCCACATGGCACAGTTTCACAATACATTAACTGTGGACTGTGTTTCTCTCTCCCTCCATCCCTTCCCCCTTCCTCCTCGTCTCCCTCTTTCTTTCCCTCTCTCTCCCTCCTTCTCCCTTTCCCCTCTCTCTTTCCCTTTCTCCCTCCCTTCCCCCTTTCCTCTCTCTATGCCCCCTCCCCGTCTCTTCTCCCCCTCCTCCTTCTCTCTAGGATTGATCTGAAGCTGAGTTGAGTTCATCCTGGGCTGGCATCTGCATGAAGCTGACTAGAAAATATAAAGGAGTGGAGGGGGGCAGGGCAGTGGGGGTGGAGTCTAACAGGTCCAAAGAAAATGTTGAAAGAAGGAGTGTTCATTTCCAGCTTATTTGTCTCTGATCTGCCTGCTGATTCAACTCATTCCAAAGCACAGTAAAATGCATACTTATGCAAATCAGTCTGTGATGGTAGCTATATTGAAGACTGCAAGGTTTGGGAGCCCCAGGCCACTCTAATTGAGGTCTCATTGACCATCACACCACCTTAACATAGCAAATGAGGTAGCACAAAGTAGCTCTACTGCCTTGAGGGTAGACTTATGAGTGCTGTCTGCACTCTTGACAACATATATGCACTTGAAATGAGAATGAGGTAGCAGCATGAGGTTTTTTTTTGTTTGTTTGTTTGTTTAGTTGGTTGGTTGTTTGTTTTTGCCTCAGTCTATTGCCAGGGTCAATAGAGAAAACTGAAAAGAACAAAATGAAGTATCTCAAATGATGCCTGACAAGGTTCTGTCTGTGAGAGCAGGTACAAGCCACAGCCTTGGGCTTCTCAGACGTAGTTGGAGAGGATTTTCTGAGGTCTATAGTTTCAAATGTTGACTGGATAAGGCTCCAGAAAAGACTTTTTAAGCACAATAACCATAGCCCCACACTTGGTACAAGGCTAATGTAATATGTGGACAATATGGAACTTGTTCTGACAACTACCATTATGACTATCAACCCATGCAATATATGTTTAAGGTCGTAGCAGCTAAAAATCAGTCACTATATGTTATATATGAACTTCTATTGCCTAGCATGTTCAAGACCCTTGGTTCAATCCCAGCACAATAAGAAAAGAATTTTTGAGACTGGCATATAAATACTAAGTCTGTTGATTTCCTTTATCTAAAACTGTAAGACTTCTTTATTTTGGAGTATTTACTTTGCGTTGAAAAAAATTACATGTATTCATAGTTTACATGAATATCCATTATATGTGATATGTGATATCTAAATATTTAATGTAGATAAAGTGTATATATGTATGCATATATGTAAAGATAAATAAAATTAGAGCAGTATATGTGTACATGCATAAAACATCAGAAAAGATGTTACTAGTGTTCTTCTCGCTTGTCTGACCAGGTCAACATTTACATCTGGTTGGCGATGTTCCATTCCCTTGCTTGTCCTTCCTGTAGCAGATGTCCCCAGCCAGGGATCCAGAGCTGCTGGGCAGTGTATGTTCTCAGAGATGAAGAGCACCATGCTTCCAGAGAGATTCGAGACTGGACTTTAACTCCTGTTTATTTATTTGCTTTTATTTTGCGACCACTTTCATGCTTCCCCACTTAAATGCAAAGGCCTCCGTATCAGTCCTGCCACATGTGGTCTCAGATCAGTCACTTCTTCTATTGGTCAGCTCAGTGCCAGTAACAATATATCTGAACTAGACCACTTATAAAGACAACAGACTTACTTAGTTCACAGTTCTGGATGTTCAAAGGTATTGATTTGACTTGTGGTGAGGGCTCACGTGGACGAGAGCAGCTCCACGTCTACTCATGTTAGAGGACTGGCTTTACATAAGACTTCTTAAGAAAAGATACAGATAGAGTAATCAGGCACAATGGTGCACACCTACAATCCTAGCACTCAAGATGATGAGGCAGAACGACCATGAGTTTGAAGCCAGTCTGGGCTATTTAGTGATCCTGTCTCAAAAACCAAATACAAAACAAAAAAAGTTACATTGCTAATTTTTTAGAACTTTCTTGCTATCAACATTGTCTGATGTTCGAGGTTCTTAAAATGTGGATTCTGTGATCCCTTCCTGGGAGAGTCATGTAACATTATAAAATGAGACATTATACATGTTTAGTTAATAACATATATGTAACATTATAAAATGAGACATTATACATGTTTAGTTAATAACATATAAGTTAAATTAAAGCCTGCATAAATACCCTTGTTAATTCTTGTCAATGATTCTCACTTCATGTACTTTGAGGGATTTCAATCTGATTGAATCTTGTCAAGAAACCCATAGGAAAAGCTCTGCTTTCTTCAGAATATTAAGTTGTGTCAACCACAAAGTGTTGGTTAAGCTTAAGCTTTACTTTCAGAGTATGGTACCATATTCACTTAGGGCTGTGGTACTTACCCATTAATGACACTTGGCAGATTTAAAACTAGTCAGTGTGGCAAATATGTAGTCCATCCCTTAATAGTAGAATTTGGAATAATGAACAGTGACCACATACACACACTGAAGAATTATCTCGTTTTTTCAGAGCTCAACCAAGTAAACAAAATCTTGACAAAGCCAGTATTCCATTGAGAATCATAGTGGAGGCCTTTTAGGTGTTATTTTGGATGAAATAGGATTTTTATTTTCCATGAAGCCCATTCCTTTATGGTTTTCTCTCTAACAATCTCTCAGAAGTTGTGGCTCAGGGAAGAAATGGGATCTGTCCATGCTGCTGCACTGCACAGTAATACTAAAAGAAAACCAGTATCTTAAACATGAGTGCATGGGGGATCATTTCCCTAGAGTCAGAGATAAGACTTCACAAATAACATTGGAGCTACCAGTTTTCCCTTCATGCTATCAAAACAAAGTGACCACATTCAGTAGTATGGAACTTCAGCTTGGGAAAAGTCCCAAGAGATTAAATCATTCAACTTTTATGGGCAGCTGGAATCCCCCTAAAACATCTCTTCCACAAGGTCAGTGAACATTGCTTGGTTACCTCTAGGGATAAGGAACTCACCTCCCTGGTGAGTTACAATACTATAAATGACTTATGATTTCCACCAACTGATTCTAGTTATATCATCTGATGCCACACAGGAGAAAGTTCCACAAATCTACCCCCTTCTCTTCAAGGTAGCTCTTTGATTTGAACGTTGTAAATATTGTTTCTTAGAAAAATTAATGAGAGCCAGGCGTGGTGGCCCATGCCTTTAATCCCTGCACTCAGGAGGCAGAGGTGGGAGTTTTGCAGTGAGTTCAATGTCACCCTGAGACTACATGGAGAATTCCAGGTCAGCTTGAGCTACGGTGAGACCCTATCTCAAAAAAACAAAAAAATAAAAGAAAGAAAAATGAATGAAATTTTCATGCTAGACAGTTCAAACCATTGCCTCCCACCGTCCTCCCATTATTCTATGGGATTAGATCCCTCCTCATTAGCCCAGGGGGATCAGAGAGATGCAATTCGGAAAGACCACCCACCATGCAGGTGATATATCAGAAATTCAGGACCAGCCCTAGAAATCTATCAGTTGGCCTCATTTTCTTCAGCTTCTTAGCACAATTGAGTCTGGTAAGCCCTCTAGAAGGAATACCTATCAGGTTTGTAAAGTCTGGTCAAGGCTGGCACTGACCCACAGCATCTTTACATGGCCACCTGGCCCTGTGTGTTATGTCTTCTCACAGTCATTTTCACCAATCCATGTAAATAAAGTATTGAGCCCCATCCCTTCCTACTGCAAGAAATCCAATACCACTTTGGAGGATTTGGGGAGAAGGTTAACATTAGTGCTTGTCAATGTGCCTTTCAATCTCAGAAACCCTACTTCAGTCTCTGCTAAACACCCTTGGCTTCCTTGTCACCAGTTCTGGTGAATGATGTCATCTTTATTAGGTCATAAAACCAGTACTGCATCCTAACAGATTCACTCTCTCCTGCTCCCCTGACACAAACACAAGGCTGCTGTTCAAGTCTTTATTTAAGATTTGGACTATGGAAGGGACATAAAATAGTAAACACCTGAACACTGTATATCAGACAGTGCTGATATTTTTAGTCTGTATGGTCCCTCATACTCTTCCCTGTCTAAAAACAGTCCCTTCTTCTAGTATCTTCTAGTGTATTCTTTTAATGTTCAAAGGAAAGAAGAAATCTCTTTGCATGCATAAAAACAATTCAGTCTATGGAAGAAACCATTGTACATCATCACGCAAAGTAATTTATCTCTTCACTGGCTTGACTTGCACTTCAAGAATTATCCTTCCTGAGCAAGTTTCACTCTGTGTCTATGCAAGAAGAAATACTTGTAGTCAGCATAAAAATTAGGAGAAACGAGATGGGGTAGAAGGGAAGGAGGAAGGAAGGGTGACTGGTTTATTCACGGGATATTGTGAGACTGTCCACCCTCAGAAATGCAATAGAATTGTTGTTTTTTTAAGTTATCATATAGAACAATGTGATTTCGTATGACATTTTCATGCATACTTTCTTCTTATTTGTCTCCTCCCCCACACTCTTCCCCTCCCCCTGATCCTTTCTTGCGGGTCTCTCTCCTCTCTGCCAGTAGCCTACATCTTGATTTCAAGTCATAGCTTTTATTTGATTTTTTTAAGTACATAAGACGCAGTTCAGGTGAAAATCTGAATGTTCTCTGTCATGTTCCCTACTTCAGAATAACAAAGAAAACTGAAGACAACAGGTCAAATGAAAGCAGTGGTCTTGGCTGCACCTAGGTGCTGGAGACCCTAAAATGTCAGGTCTCTTTTGGTAGACAAAGGGAAAAAGAAAGATCTCCCTTCTTCTGTCCGTCATGAGGGACAGGAGGACATTCCTTTAACAAATGATAGGTTAAAAGGAGAAAAGTATAACAAATGTATGCAATCAAATTTTTTTTTTGTAACATGGGTATTTTCAGAAGTGAAGACACACCCAGGGGATCCCTCTCTTGTTCTCCTCATATTCAGTGAAGAATGGGCAGCCGTGTAGAATTGGTATTGGACAAAGGTGTTTGTTTGATCGAACCATAATAGACTAAGGGGAAAAGCAAGAAAGACACGCTGTTCAGGTTCCTCTGGGTGTTTCCATATAACATTCCTTCCTCCTAGGTATGGGACATGAAGAGTCTTCAGGGACAAAAAAGACAAAAGGACATGAGCAAGGCCTTTCTAGGTTTGATGGCTAGCTCTGGAGAGGAGCTTTTCTAGTTTCTATGACCCGTCTTGGAGGTGGCAGGACAGAACTCAGGGTCCTATGATTCAGCGGGAGGAAGAGGGATAAAAACACAGGACAATAGGTCTGAAGCGCTTGCTGTTTGCGGCCCTTAAAAATCCCCTTTAGTTCAACACGCAGCGTGGTATGATACCATGCTTTGGGTAACATTGTCTGAGCCTTAACATCTAGAACTAGGCAGAGAACTAAGATATAGAATCACACTAGAAAGCCTGCTCAGAGTCCCAGGCCCCAGCCCTCCTGCTGCTTTCCACACAGCAATCAGCTCATGGTCATATATTCCAGAGACAGTCTGAAAAATCTCTTCCCCTGGTTTAGAAACAGAATCCACTGCCTAATTGAGAATCCTTTCTGCTTAATTACTTGATTCCCAATTTTTTTTTTTAAGCAGCACAGTTACTGTGGAATTATGTGCTGTATAATTTCATCATTTAGTAATATGTAAATCAGGTAGAAGAAAGGAAGACGTGCAGGAGAGACGCAAGCACTGCTCTGAATTCCTCTGTGGTAAGATGCTTGAGGAGGTATGTTTAGGCGCTGTAAAAGCTCAGCCCCAGGGCACGGCTGGGTTTGAATTCCAGTCCTCGCTTACATAACTGTGTGCTCAGGCAACTCAAGACATCTTCCACAACCCCTATTCCATTGTGCCAATCCCCCCCCACCCCGCCAGCACCCATCACTGCTATTGGCTCTTGATAATTAACTGATGAATGACTGAATTCCTGATTGTCTCCCCTGGCTGGGCATTGTTCACAGGGCAAAGTGAATGATGAGCTCTTTAAAGAAGCTATGAAATACTGATTACGTATAGAGTACCTGAGGGCCTCATAGAGAGAATCCTTGTTAGTTAGTGTCTAAACCAAACAACACAAAACCAAAAACATGGAAAATACCTTTTCCTGCCTTGTTCATTGACAAAGGGGTCTACTCACAAGCACAGATAACATGATGCCTCAAAGCATTAGCATGGAGTCTGGAGCCCATCATTTTTAATCTTGATGGCTGTCCCCTATGCTCTACCAATGACAGACAGGTGGACATGAGCGCATTTTATCAGTGAGTTTAGGGAAACCTCCTATACTGTGTATCCCCTAAATTCTATTCATGCCTGAGGCTCCTGTGAGTATAATTCTCAGGTTTACTGACCCTCCCTTTGTGTGTGTGGTGACAAGGATATGGTTTGCCTCCAACTCTGTAGCTCCTGGCTAGGAACAGATGCCCACAGGCTGCTGCACTCCTCAGGGGTGTCAGGTGCAGCTCTCTGGACTCCTGAGAACACCTTTGTTGGGGTGTGCTCGGAGGGACCAGATCACATTCTTCTCAGGTGTGTGTGTGGCGGGGGGGTGGTGGACATAATTTCTGTTGCTTCCTCAGCTCAGGCTCTGCCCACCAGGTTGTGGGAGATGCAAACCTAGCTCCAAAGCAGGACATTGAGTTTTGACTGCCCATATGTCTTCAAGAGATGCTGTGGACATCTCTATAGATGTAGAAGACCTGGGAAATTCTTTCTCTGTTTGTAACAATGCAAACAATAACAAAAAGGCTGTGATATCCTGGGGCTCGCATAATATCCCTAACTTCTCTCCTTCTGAGATCAAAGTCCCTTGGCCTCATGGCCCAGTATTTTGACACTAGCTAATTTCGCATTGGCAGAGAAAATAATTCAGTGAACCCAGTGAAGCCATCTTCTTCTTTGGCAAACTAGGGAAACTCAACAATGGCAAAGTAGAAAACTAAGCCTCACAAACCCTGTTTCTCATAGAGATTTGCCTTATTTATGGTGCACACACAGTGGAATCTAGTGGAGAAATTGGGATCACCGGTCCTGAAATTGAACACTGCCCCTGTCAAGTCGAGTCAGGTGACCCTGGGTAAATCACTTGACCCCTCTAAGCTTCGAATATCCTCACGTGGAAAATAAGGTTAATAATACTTGCCCTCGCAAGTGGTTATAGGATTACATTAGAAAATAAATTGTAGGGCTGAAGAGATGGCTTGACAGTTAAAGGTGCTTGCTTGCAAAACCTGATGGCCCGGGTTTGATTCCCCAGTACCAGTGTAAATTCAGATGCATAAAGTGGCACACGTGTGTCTGGAGTTTGTCTGCAGTGGCAAGAGGCCCTGGCATGCCCATTCTCTCTCTCTCTTTCTCTCTGTTTGCAAATAAATAAAAGTACTTTAGAAAGAAAATAAATTTCAAATAATAGACTATTACAAAAACAAGAGATACTATAAATGATATTTTTAGCAGCTTTAGAACAGACTAGACAATAACTATAGAATATATCAAGGAGCAAATAATAGAAATGAGAAGGCCCTAAGTTTATACTTTATTTTGAACTTTCCAAAGCCATCTTTGGTGGTTTGGTTCAGGTGTCCCCCATAAACTTAGGTGTTCTGAATGCTAGGTTCCCAGCTGATGGAGATTTGGGAAATAAAACCTCCTGCAGGCAGTGTATTGTTGGGGGCAGGCTTATAGGTGTTATAGCCAGTTTCCCCTTGCCAGTGTTTGGCCCACTCTCCTGTTGCTATTGTCCATCTTATGTTGGCCAGGAGATGATGTCCACCCTCTGCTCATGCCATTGTTTTCCTCTGCCATCAAGGAGCTTCCCCTCGAGTCTGTAAGCCAAAAATAAACCTTTTTTTCCCACAAGCTGCTCCTGGTTGGGTGATTTATACCAGCAATGCAAACCTGACTGCAACATCATCTGAGATATAAAAAAAAAATGAAATCTTGTACAGTTAAAACGACAGTAATTTCTTATGTATCATTGTCTCTTGCTCCCCACCTCAGCAGATATTGAATCTGGTAAACATAAAATATGGGCTCCTGCTAGAAACTAGATAGAGTTTCTACAATCTGTCTGTATTCTCATGAGAGAATCTGAAGTTAGAACGTAAACAAACTTACCAAAAGTTTCATGTAGTCCACTGGATTAACAGATCACAACTAAAACAGCAGTTTTATAATAGCTTTGCTGGACAGTGAAGACTTCCCTGAGCAGATGACATTTGCACTGGGCTTGAAGGATGGTAATGAGGGAGTTGTCTCTGAGGGAATTAGAAATCAAGCAAGGCCTAGTTTTCGGGGCTGGAGTCTTCCCCTGGCATACCTATTGACCCATGTTGTTTTTCTCCTGAATCTGGAACACACGCCTGGTCAGTTAATCAAGCTTTTCCTCCTCCAACCCTGATTCTCTTCTTGTGAGGATCTGAGGCTTCTCCTCTCCTACCACTGGGCCAAGGCAGAGCCTTCTCTAAACTCTCGTGGCATATCTGTTCCAACAATCATCCCCAGGCCTCATTATTCTAAGCATCCATGCTGTGAGTCACGTGGCATCTAAACAACTGAGTCCAACAGTGATTGGGTTTTGTTCATTTAATAGGTATCCCGAGGAGACCCTGGATATTTAGTAAGAACTAGTCTTCAATCATTAGGAAGTTTCACAAAGTCTATTTATTAAAGGGTGGAATAGGGACATGGATGCTGTAAAGTGCACACCAAACATTTTCCTTCATTTACCTTGACTCTGTAGGACCTTGACTACTTCAATGGCACGATGAAAGGTGCTACTGGCATCACAGGAAGAAGTCAACCAGAATCTATGCTTTCCAGAAATTTTGAGTTTGGTGAAGATAAAACCTTGAACACACAAAATGATTGCAATCGAAATGATACTGTGGGCAGAGAAACATCACAGAAATACAAACAGTGGGAAGGGGTGGTTTTTCCTTGAAGCTGAACCATGGCAGGCTTTTCAGAAGAGGTGACATTTGCCTGAGTCTTGTAGGGAAGGAAGAAAGAACAATATAACTGGAAGGAGAGGTAGTAAGTCATGGAGGCAGGATGGCAGAAAGAGCTTGTTTGCCCACACTCCCACTGGAAGGAGGTGTCCCTGCTGCCCCCGCCTTGCCTTCTAGAGAATTCTGTGTTCTTACTGACTTTTCTGTGCCTGGTTCTCAGTCCGCCTTTGATTGCTAGGGCCTGGAGGATTCTCTTGCTTCTCTGAAGACAGTGTCCATAATAGCCCCCTCAATCTAAACAAGGAAACATCAGGCAGGGGGTCAGGAGGTGGGAGTGCATCCTCTTGTCACTCTCCTTTAAGACCCAAGAATTGTTATATCCACCACATTATAATTATTCTCAGCTACTCACTTAAATGTATGCTGGGCTGAAGAGATTGCTTAGTGGTTAAGGAGTTTGCCTACAAAGCCAAATGACCCAACTTTGGTTCCTCAGTACCCACAATAAAGCCAGATTCACAAGGTGGCACAAGCATCTAGAGTTCATTTGTAAGTGTCTGGAGGCCCTGACATGCCCATATTCTCTCTTTCTCTCTCAAATAAATAAATAAATAAAATTTTAAAAAAGGAAATGTATATGAACTGTGACCGTTATACCAGAAAAACAGGTAATGGTGACATCAAAGAGGCACTAATTTCTCTGATAACATACATCTGAGGATCAGTCCTCCAAAGCCCTAAAATGCCGGCCACCTGGTACTTTTCACTAGCAGCCTGACAGTCAGCTTGGACCCAGCAGATAAACTAAACTGAACTCATTCGCTCTCTTCTCCAAACTCACCTTTTCCCATATTAATTTGGGTAATTTTTCATCTAATGATACTAAAGTACCAAATCAACTTATTCTATTTCTATATTTGGTTTATTACCACCGTAGCAGACAGCTTCAGGTTCTCTGAGATGAACTTCCAGACCAGGAACAGTTATAGAGGAAGGGATTTATTTAATCTTACAGATCCAGGGGAAGTTCCATAATGGTAGAAGAAGCTGATCTGCCTTCACAGGACCAAACATAGAAGCCACAAGCCAAAAGCCACACAGAACAGCACACTTCAGGACCTCCAGCTAGGCACACTTGGCATATCTTTAGATTGACATCTCAAGCCCACCACCATACCTTAAGACCAGCCCAGTGACACTGCCTCCAGCCAGGTGGCTGCAGATGTAAACTACAAACTAATAAAACACTGAATATATTGGAGGCCATCTATTCAAACTACCACAACCACTCTCCAGCTTTCTCTCCTTATACATCAAGTTACTGGCCAATCCTGACAATTTTACATCCACCATGTTTAAATCTTCCATTTCATTGCCAGAAGTGTGGGTCATCATCTGGCTACTGCACCAACTTCCAACGAGTCCTAGCTTCCTCACTTGTGCATCGTTTACATTGTTCTTGAAAGAATTTTTCTGAAAGATTGAATGAGAATGTTCCTCAACTATTTTGGGTTTCTCTGTGCGTAGAGAGCACACATGGCTGGTTTCAAGTAGCACTCATGATCCTCCACACTGTGGCCTAGATACTCACTCACACATATCTTATATTCTATTCACATTATATTATCTGCTATTTTATAAAGATAAGTCAGTAAATAAGTGCGATGTAGTGTGTGTTCATTTACAATTGAAATTTAACAAATTCCCATCCCCCACTAGTGCCAAAACTACAATCACAATGTTGCTGAGGTGACGAGTTTGTTGTGGGGGGTCATATCACTGTATACCTAACTGAGGGGCTTCAGGAGAGCATCAGAGTGCTCACTTTGTCCTCTTATCCAGCAATGTCCTTCAAGGTAGACCTTCTCTTTGTGACACCCTCCTCCATCCCCAGGCTTTTACTCTGGCCTTCATTGTGTTGCCAAAGCACCTAATTGTTTCTTTATGTAGTAAACAAACTAATGTCACCCTGTATTGCTCACAGCCTCTTCCCCTGAATCTTTGAATATGTTACCTTACATAGCAAAAGATCTGTAGGCATAATTAGGTTAAGGATCTTGAGATGAGGAAATTATCTTGCATTACCAGGTGGGCTCAATGCAATCATAAATGTCCTTACAGAGGGAGGCAGAAGGTCAGAGAGAAGAGAAGACACTGAGTTACTGTCTGTGAAGGTGGAGAAAGGTGCGAGAACTTCTGTAAACCAGAAATAGCAAGGAAAGAGGTGCTGAAGCCCCTCAGTTAGGGATGCAGTCCTATCACCTCCACTACATACATGTTGCCTCAGCAACAGTGTGATTGTTGTTTTGGCACAAATGGGGGGTAGGCATTTGTTCAAGTTTCAATAGTAAACTAACATAGTCTGTATTGAATTTATGTATTCTTTTTATTTATTTATTTATTTATTTATCTTTTACTTTGCTGTCCTTCTTAATATTATAAACTCCTCAAGAGTGAGCACTAACTGATCATATTGACTATCTCACCACTGAGTGGTGCCTAACACTGGGCTCTGAGTATGTATACGATTAATCGGTCTTTGAATTTAAAGAAGTTTCTTTAAGTGATTCATGTACTAACTTCAACTTGACCTCTTGTCATAGGTAGGATATGAATGAAACAGTGTCCATTCTTACTAAACTTACCAATGAAATACACAAGTGCTCTGGTAAGGAAAGATGCATGGAGAGCAAGTTCTTAGCGGGTTACCTCAAGAGCTGTGCTCAATGACTCTCCAGTCTCCAGTTACTTCCTAATGCACCCATTTATTCTCTTAGTCATTAATTCAACCAATCTTGAATGACTAACTTGTGGTTACATATGTAACAGGCACTAAGCAGACCGAATTAAAAAGGTACAGTGCTGGGTGTTAAAGGTATCATATCAGAAGAGGAGAAGAGGTAGATACGGTGGAGAAGTAAGCCTGTCCTTAGGAGGTGCACTAAGGTTTGTGTATGTATACACAGCCACTTACTCATTCTTTTCATTTTTCATTGCCATAGCTTCTGTCAGTAGGCAGGGCCATGGCAACTGTGAATGTCATTTGCCTTGTACAGAAGGCCCAGAAGCAGGGCTTTCCCTCTGTAATGTGTTGTACTTCATATATATAGCTGTACCTTTGGGTTTGGGGCTGCCCATGCATCCAGCAGTATAGATTTTCAGTATTGTTGGTAAGACAAATAATAGCTCATCCTTTCTAAAAGGAAATAAGCATCACTGTCCATTTGGACTTAGCAGGTCCCAGTTACTAAATGTTCCCCTTCACCCTCAAGCACAAGTCATGATGGCTGCTCTGTTGTTCACTTACTCTGTGATGTGGGCAATCCATGTCCAATCTCTGGGCTTCAGTCTCTTTCTCCTGAAAACTGAATATGATCCTTCGTCTTGCCCTACATACCTCCTGTGAGTTTTGTGAAAACAATGTGATAATGAGCAGTAAGAGATGTTGCAGCCTAAAAGCTATTTCATGTGTTAGCTGTGCTTAAAGTAATCATAGTTATTTTAATATAATATTTATACTAATAATTATTGTTGTTATTGATTGTATCACTATTATTATCATGGGAGAATTGTTACTTGCTTCCAAGAATCAATCAGCTGTCATTGTTAAGTGTTTCAATTGCCACACGATAAAAAAATAGGCAACATCAGAATGCGCCCAAAGCCCTCTTTCATAAAAAAAAAAAAAAAAAAATCACAGGGATTGAAGCTGTTATTCACTGAGGCCCATGGCAGCAGACTTCACCTATGATGACAGTGTTTATGGGGATACAGAGGTTTGAGCTCATTCTCAGCCTGCTTTAGGCATGATCCTTCTCTCTCATCTAGATGGAGGGTTTGACTTGGGCTACCAGTGATTAGGGCCTGCCAAGATTTGTACCTGGTCCCATGGTATCCCATTTACAGACCACTTTGACTTGATTGCCAGTGATATAGGGTTTGCTTTGGCCTCTGACATAGTTGGTCCAGATGCATTTAACTTCTCAGAATCTGGGGGAACAAGGGAAGATAGAATAGGGCTTCAGGGGCTGTCCTGACTTTCAGAAGGATGTATTCCCCCTTTTCTCATTGGGTCCTCAAGGTGCTTTTGCTCCTACTTAATTACAAGACCCAGGTTAGACTCCTTAATGACTTCCATCTCCCTTGTTGATGAACTATAATCAAGGAAGTTTTGATGTTATTTGTAAATGCTGCAGCTTAGCAACAGGGGTTCTCTGTTATTCATGATTAGAAATGAGTCCAAGCAATGAGCTGATCCTGAATTGCTACTTCCAGTATGAGTGTCCTAGGATAGACAGCCAAACATGGAGAGAGCTGGGTCTTGACCCTGCTACGTGCTGATTATGCAGAAATTTATTTCTCTTTTCTCAAACCCTCTGGAATATGGACATGTAAGACCTTTGCAATGAATAGCAGATTTTATATGTAGTTCATTAATAATTAGCAAATGTCCTATAAAGATTACATAATATTGGGACTGGAGAAGTATCTCAACAGTTAAAGCACTTGCCTGCAAGGCCTAATGACCTGGGTTCAATGCAGAGTACCAATGTAAAGCCAGATCCACAAATTGGTGCATGTATCTGACATTCGTTTGCAGTAGCTAGAGGCCCTGGTGTGCCCATTCTTTCTCTCTCTTTCTCTCTTCTCTGCTTGCAAATAATAGCAATAAAATTTTTTTAAAGCAGGCAATATTAAAAGACTACTGGGAGATTTTAGTGCTTGAAATAACTAAACAAAAAATATACGCATTACTTATTTGTTATTGATTGTCTCTCTCAATGGCAGAGCCAGGGGAAAGGGTGGCTGTGGTAGTTTGAATAGATGGCCCCCAATATATTAAATATCTTTTTAGTTTGTAGTTTGCATCTGCAGCCACCTGGCTGGAGGCAGAGTCATTGGGCAGATCTTAGGGTCCAGTCCTAAGGTGTGGTGGTGGGTTTAGGATTTCAATCTAAAGATATGCAAAGTGTGCCTAAGCTGGAGTTCCTGAGTTGAGGTGTGCTGTGCTGTGTGGCTTTGGCTTGTGGCTTTGCTCTCTGCGTTTGGTCTACTGAAGAGCAGGCCAGCTTCTTCTGCCATTATGGAACTTCCCCTGCACCTGTAAGCTCCAATAAATATCCCTTCTTCCATAACTGTGCCTGGTCTGGAAGTTCATCTTAGCGAACCTGAAACTGTCTGCTACAGTGGCCATAGTTGCTGCTGTGGAGAACGGATGAGGTGGACTACACATTTGCAGTTAGGAGAGCTTTGCCACCTATCTGATACATTGTGGGTACCCAAGTACTCCTGTTTCTAAGCCTCATCAACTGATACAAACCCTGCTGCTAAGTCAAGACAAAGTAAACCCATCAACAAAATGTCACTGTTATACAATAGAATAAGTTAAATTAAAAACCCCTAAGAAATTAATAGTTGCAGTAAAGAAAAATGCCTTTCTAAGGTCAGCTACTCCATGGGTAGCAGTTAGGGGATCACCTCATTAAATCTGCATAGGAAGCTAGAACGGAGAGGTCGGGGTGGTGTGTGGGGAGGGGGGCTGCACTGCAAGGACCTGGGCACCAGTACTGAGCTTAACCCTGAGCAAAACTGAGCCTTGATTTCCTCCCGTCACCCAAAGGGTGTGAGCTAAATGTTTTCTGAGCCCCCCGCCCTCCCCCCATTTAAAAGCTCATGAATGTTAACTTCTTTGAGTCTAACTTCTAACAAGTCCTGGGCATGAGGAGGAATCAGGCCGGCCTCCCTCATGTGTGCTGAGACGATGGGCGCCTGCTTGGAGCAGATGGAGTGTGTCTATCATGGCGGCAGCACAACCAGTCTGGTCACTTCAGATGTCTCTCCAATTAACACTCATGGTGGCGGCCAACTGCTCAGGCAGCAGAACGTGCTGGTGGAAATGATGGCGGGAATGCCTGGGCCCACTGCCACACCTATTATCTAAGCCTTCCCCCGCCTGTGCAGGGGAGGAGTGGGAGGAGCCAGCCAGACTTCACAGAGTGTAGAAGGTGGGAGGAGAGTGGGTAAAAACGGGAGGTGAGATGCCTGCCGAAAGATTTCTTTAGCTGCAGAGTCCTAGAAAGTTAGAAATGGAAAGCGCTCATTCAGTAACAGCCCTTACTATGCGCTTGGATTCCGCTCCCTCCTCTCTTCTGCATTGCTTCTGAGCCTGACACAGTCAGGACACTGCCTGACTGGTCTGTCTGCCTTCTGTATTATTTTATCCTTTTTCTCTCAAAACCATGTCCTGAAAGACAGCCAGAGTGAGATTTCTAAAATATAAACGTGATGGTGTGATCCCCCTGGAGTATTTCCTCAGTGCTTCCAGGGGAAAATAAATCTAAAATTACTTCTCCTTCCCTTTCCCATCTCACAATATCTAGTCATTGGGGAATTAAAAAAAAAAAAATCCCCAACTCTCTCCTTTCCATATTTCTTCTTCTGTTTCCCTTTACTACTTTGTCCAAAAAAAAAAAAAAAAAAAAAAAAAAGTTTTCAGCCTTCAAAACTCAACTTAGGTATTACTCTCCTGGGACCACAGGCAACTTCCCCTGGGCGAGCCCATGCACACTGGTTGCTGTGTGCTTGCCTTACTACAGCAAGGCTTCTGGGTAATGCGGAGCAGTCAAACTTATTTCTCTATGCGCAGTCTACCACAGGCAAAAATGACCTTGACATCGGATGTCCTAGTTCCCGCAGACATTTACTCGCTGTGGTGTTCCTATGGTTCCATTAAGCTGGGACTGTCACGGGAGAGTGAACACACCGTGGATGTGAGCTGATTGGAAGGAGGAAACCCTTCACTTCACAAGGGACAGGCCTAGAAAGAGGGAGCGATTCATGGGAGGACACACAGAGGGAGAGTCCCGGGAATCCCACTCCTCATTTCCTAGAACACTCTTCTACACTCTCGGCTGGTTTCAACCAGCGCTCCTCACCTGACAGAGTAGAACACTCTTCCTGGACATTCTGTTTGTGCGAGTACAAAGGAAACCCCCATTTCCCCTGGATTTGCCATGTCCCCAAACTCTTGGGGAAGCCCTGGGTTTATGGAGTTGTATATTGAGAGATGGGCCACAAGGGGGTGGGCAATGGTAGAGCAAGGCTATCCAAAATAGGCTCAGAAGTCTGGAGGCTCCTAAGGGTGATAAGCACTTAGAAAAAAAAAGAAAAAAAAAAAAAAAAAAAAAAGAATTATGAATGGCTTATACAACATCTGGTGTGAATGTTATCTATGGGTCTCCCTGGGCAGGAAATGGCAAAAAAAAAACACCCAATACCCTCCTCCCACAAGCACATACAAAATTCCTGCCCATATTGTTCTTCGGGAGGAAGCGTTGGCTATGGATAGTTTTTTTTTTTTTTTTTCCTGAAAAATCAAAACAACTCTAGAGTGGCCCTCCCAGAGGTAGCCTGGGAGCTGGGCACTCTTCCTTGAGCCTGGGTGTGAGTATGAAGGCTGCTGGAGACAAGAAGGGTGTCTGAAGGTCAAACTTCTGGGAATCTAAACCTCGGAGCCCGATTTACAGCTTGAAGGACTTAGATATTCTCTAGCTCAGTCCACAAAACTCTCCAAGCTCCTTCTCCAGGAGCCAGCCCTCCTCAGAGCTGGGAAATGAGATCTAAGCAGTGGCCTTTCTAGGCTTGCATATGGATTCTTTCTGGAGAGGGTGGCAGAAAAGAAGAGAGACAGTTCTGGAAAGTGTGGGCAGGAGAACGTCAGGGTGAGTCAGCAAACAGTGGGACTGGAACAGGCTGGAGATCATCCAGCCAACATGCATGTCTTTGCTTCATTTTGTCTTTTGCTTTTCTATTCTTTTATCCCCACTTCCTTTCCTTTTCATTTCTTCTCTTGTTGTGACTTCCATATAAAAACCTACAGAGAAACCCAACATGTTAAATTTAAAAATAGAACTGCTCCAGGTGCCTGTAGATTAGGGTTCTGCCCTGCCCTTCTGAGCTTTGTCTCCATTGTTTCTCTCCTACAGGCTTGTGAGGCCCCTGCTTGAATCTCTGAATGTGACAGATTGAATAACTCTGCTGTGATCCAATGCCCTCATTTCAAACATAGGGTGTCTGGCATGCAGGGAGGTGACACGTCTTATTAAAAGACAAATAAGTGGAGCTGGGGAGATGGCTCAATGAATAAAGGCATCTGCCTGCAAGTTTGCCAACCTGAGTTTAATTCCCTAGCACTCATGTAAAGCCAGAAGCAAAGAGGCACACGTTTCTGTGATCCCAACACACCTACGGCAATGAGAGCAAAGCTAGGAGAGTCTTGAAGCTTGCAGGAAAGCTACATTGGCAGGCATGCAAAGCAAAACATTAGGAGATCCTGTCTCAAAGAGAAAGAAGACAAACACCCTGAGGTTGTCCTCCGATCTCCACACACATGGCATAGTGTGCATGCACACACACACACACACACACAATCATATACACACAATCAAACACACACTCACACACAATCACACACACTCACACACTCATACACATAATCATACACACACAATCATACATACACTCACAAATTCATACTAATAAGTAAATTACACAGTCAAGTATAGAACTAGGGAAGAAGTTGGGGCACCACAAAGATCCCCCTAGACTTTTATGCTTCTTTCTAGATTCCATGTGGGGCCCTATAAAGGCTTTGTCTTCAGTTCTGTATTAGGTAAATCTTATTTTTATTAAGGAAATGACAGTGTTTCCAGAAGCTACAGGTCAATAACTCCAAGAAACTAGTACCAAGGCAGCTTGGCTGTGGAACCCATATATTGGGTCCTTGTGGAGGTTTGAATGTAAAATGGCTCCCATAGCCTCATGTGTTTTGTCTTTTTAATTTTTTATTTTTTAGAGGGAATAAGAGAGAAAGAGAGAGGAAACATAGAGAATTGGTGTGGCAGGGCCTCAGCCACTTCAATCAATTCCAGACACTTGCACCACCTAGTGGGCACGTGCAACCTTGCACTTGCCTCACCTTGTGTGTCTGGTTAACATAGAACTTGGGTCTTTAGGCTTCACAGCCAAGTGCCTTAACTGCTAAGCCATCTCTCCAGATCCCCCCAATGTGTTTTTGATAGGCTTCATTCATACTTGATTCCCAGCTGGTGGTGCTGTCAGGAGAAATTTGTGGAGTCTTTAGGAGATGGAGCTTGGCTGAAGGAGGTGTGTCACTGTGGGTGGGCTTTGGGGTGTCATAGCCCTGTCTTGCCTACTGCACTTTGCTCAACTCTACTTCTTCCCTGACAATGGGAAGATATTATGCATGGCTGTCTGCTCCTGCCACAGAGAAACTTCCCCTTGAAACTGTAAGCCAAAATAAACCTTCCAGAAGCTGCTTCTGGAAGGGTGTTTGGTTCCAGCAAACACTGCTACAACCCTGAGAGGGTGGTTCGTCTCTCTGCACACAAAGCTTCTCATTCCCATTCCCACATTTGTAAACTTCTTGGGCTGATTCTGCCTTTGTGTTAATAATAAGAGAAGAAAGAATTGACTTTCTTATTCTGTTTTCCACCCTAGTCTGTCCTATGTGTTAGGATGTGTAGCTGCTCCTAGGCCCTTGGACACTAACCACTGCCTAAATCTCTGTTCACTGGCTCTTGGCCATGTTGAACATGCTCTGCTTGTCACCCACGACCCTACCAGGCCATTCCTGACACAACCTTGACGCCATATGCACTGCCAAGGTTTGTGTATTCCTGACAATCTTCTTCTGTCCATAAGCCTTTAGAGGAAGCCCCCAAAAGGTGGAAGGGGTTAACTGAACTTGGAAGTTTCAGGTCCCCAGTCTGTACAGTCAAGCTTCTCTAAATCACCCTCCCACATCCTTTCCCTTCTACCAGTGAGCACCTGAATTCTGTGTTAGAACTGCGCTGGAATATGCCCAGCCATGACCTCTTCTGTCTGATTCAGTAGAGATCAGAAGAGACTCATGGGCCAAGCCCATTTATGTTACAGAAGCTACCAAATCTTCTTCCTCTCCTGGAGTGCTACAAGACCTATGAAGTCTCCAAACCCCTCTGTTCCAGAGCATCTTAAGTTCTGCAAGCTGAAATTCTGTGACTGCTCCTTTTTTCTGCCAAAGCCCATGGTCAATGCCCTGCTGGAGGGCAGAACTAGCCCCAGGCTGTCCCTGCACAGTATATATGTCGGAGATCCAAGGAGGATCCTTTCCTGCCCTCATGACATCAGCTACTCCTTCAAATGCAGGACCAGAATTAGACCCACCTGTCAAAAGACCAGCAGAAGCCAACCTGCTTTCCAGAAGAAGTTAACACGAATGGAGCTTAAGCAGTAGTTTCTACCTTTCTCCATCCCCAGCAGCCTTGATTGACTATGTCTTCTAGATCTCCTTCCCAATAATGACTGAACACAAATGGGCTCAGGCCCCAGTGATTTATAGAATCATAAACTGTCGTAGTCAGGTTCACATCGCTGGCAGAAATCACCCAACCAAGAGCAGATTGTGGGGAAAAAAAATGTTTATTTTGGCTTACTGACTTGAGGGGAAGCTCCATAATATCAGGGGAAAACGGTGGCATGAGCAGAGGGTAGACATCACCCCCTGGCTAACATAAGGTGGACAATAGCAACAGGAGAGTGTGCCAAACACTGGCAAGGAGAAACTGGCTATAACACCCATAAGCCCACACCCAACAATACACTTCCTCCAGGAGGTGTTAATTTCCACATCTCCATCAGCTGGGAACCTGGCATTCAGAACACCCAAGTTTAGGGGGATACTTGAATCAAACCACCACATTCTGACCCTGGTCCCCATAAACTGATATCCATACATGATATAAAATACAATGCATTCTGTCCAACTTTAAAAGTCCCCATAGTTTTTATCAATCCTAATTATGTTCAAACATCCCCATAATCCAAGGTCTTTTATTTAGGCCATAATACCAAAAAAATCCTCCACAAACCCATAATGGCACAGAATAATCACACTGCAAAAGATGGCATTGGATATAACAAAGAAATATTCAACCAATGCAAGATTTAAACAGGGCAAACATAAAACTCTGTAGCTCCAAGTCCAACAACTCTAGTCAGTGAGAAATCTCCAAGTCTGATAATTCTAACCAGCAACAATTTTCTGGAGTTCCAATTCCACCCCTCCAGCTAGGCTACTCACAGTCCTGGAAAATGTCATCCAGGCTGGCAGCTCTCCTTGGCAGCCATCTCGTGGTCCTGGCATCTCCACTGGGTCTCCACTGCAACCCATCCTCATGGCTCCATCAGTTGTCCATACAGGCATCCAACAAACCTGCTTCACACTGTCCATGGCCATTTCCAAAACCCAAGACCATGTTGCAACTCAATGACTATCTCTTTCCTGCATTTTTTATACTCCACAATACCAGGTAGGGTGGCAGTTTGTCAATACTCGGGGGAATAAAGCAGACTTTGAAGAACAGGACATTCCTTGAGCACTCAGGCCCCTTCAAAAGAGTCTACATTCTTCCTGTTGCTCCAGTACAGGTCAGCTGACCCAATCTCAAAGGTTGTAATCTCTCATAAAATTGTAGCTGAACAGGCAGAAGTTTCAGCCCAAAGATTTCATTTCTGTGCCATATCCCTCTGCTCACATCAGTCTGTTTATACCTAAAGTAACCCTGAACAAATTCTCAGAACATATGCATAACAGCAAGCCTCTCACATAAACTGCTTCTAGCCCAGTCTAGACAAAACCTCTTTCTCATCCTCAAGAGCCAAACCTCACAGTCCATAGTTCTTACTGTATTCAGGTCTTTTGACTATGACTGTAAGCTGTTCTTACAGTACTGCAAAGAGTCTCTTAGTCCAATGTTTCAAATCCTTCCACACTTCTCTTGAAAATCAGCCAAAGCCTCATGGTCAGATGTCTAGTACCAAATAACCCCACTCCTGATATCAACATTACTGTTTCAGTCAGGTTCATATTGTGGGCAGAAATCATCCAAACAAGAGCAGCTTGTGGAAAAAAAAAGGTTTATTTTGCCTTACAGACTCGAGGGGAAGCTCCACAATGTCAGGGGGAAATGATGGCATGAGCAGTGGGTGGACATCAGCCCTTGGCCAACATAAGGTGGACAATAGCAACAGAAGAGAGTGCCAAACACTGGCAAGGGGAAACTGACTATAATACCCAGAAGCGTTAATTCCAAAATCTCCATCAGATGGGAACCTAGCAATCAGAACATCTAAGTTTATGGGGGCACCTGAATCCAACACAAGCCAAATTCACCTAGCTTGTCAGCCTAAGTGTCTCCCATAGCCACAGTGCCTGACTCCCAGACCAGACACTATGCCATAGTCAGTGGCCCAGAAGGGATCTCTATCTATAAGGGTCCCTGAAGCCCAGAGTGGTAACAAAAGGGCTTAAGAAGTGGAGCTACCTGGGCAGCAAGGGCAGACCTGCAGGTTAGGCATGTGGGGAGCATCTCCTCTATCAGAGCAGAGAGGAATACTAGGAATTCCAACTTGGGATGCAGTTTAAGACAATCTATGAAGTTCCTGCATTGAGAAGTCACTGGAGCCAGAATCCTCTATTTTTGAAGGATTGGGGCAGATATAACAAACTCTGAAACAAAGACCAGCTAGGGCTCCTATCCCACCTTTTCTCCTGAGGTGCATCCTGATCATAGGCAAGAGACAACACATTCTAGAACCTATCATGAGGCCCTTATGTGTCTCCAAGAACCTGGATCCCTTCAACGAGGCCATAGCTAGCTGGAGGCCCACTCAGAATGCCTGAGCAAAGCTGAGACAGAAGGAGAATGTGATACTTGTTTGGGAAGGTTCATCCATCCGTGCACCCTGCAATAGAAAATGGAAAGCAGAACAGAGAAGGCAACGTCTGTCAAATTCTTCCTCCAGGCAGCAAACCTAACTGAGGGTTAAATTCTTTTTTTGAGTAAGGCATTGGTCAGTCTGCCCTCTCTAGCCTAACCTAGCCAGGAACTCTTATACCCACAGGCTGGTTTCATGACCCACATCCAGAGACCATAAGCTCAGCACTTTTGAGCCTTGAGCCACTCATTCCATCTCTCCCAGCCTCAGGCCTCATCTTCAAAATGCTGTGAAAGCACCTCCCTTCCAAGGCTGCTGGGATTCAGCTAAATGCCATGAAAATTTCCCTTGAGCAGTCAGCATTCAATGCTTCCTTTTTTGAGTCTGCCTCAAGGTCAGGCCTGGGGAGAAAGTGTGGATTTTATAGTCATCACAGCCCTCCTCTGGGTCTGGGAACAGGCTGGAAAGTGGCACATGGCCTCTCTGGGTTTGATTTTACAGATAACATCTACATGATATATTCTATTCTAGAACAACGTGCTGGATTTTAACAACTGGGACAGGAGGCAGGAGGCCAACATTCCTTCTCCAAGTCTGCCCCAAAGCTGATGAGTTAGCTACTTTATGATTCAAAGTTCCAGATGAAGGGAAAAAACAATTTTTTCTCACTCTTTCCAATGTCCAGTGACTGTCAACAATTCTTACTCTATATTTATTGTAGTTGTCTCCTTTGCACTAAGTAGTGTTTATATACATGTACAATTTCTTATTTAATTCTTACAACAGTAATATGTACCTTACATGTGCTTAGCTCTATTTGATGTTCTGGGAAGCATATATGGTCAATTAATGGTCTGGAAAAATAGATGAGAGTTCATCTCACCTCAAGCAACCCTTCCTGCAACTACAAGTATTTATTTAACTTCATTTAGAAATGATAAGGCAGACTCAAGGTGATAGAAAAAAAGAGAAATTTACAGAGTTAAGACATAGGTTATATTTTAAAAGCAGAAGGCTGAATTAAAAAAAAAATTTAAAGTCTCTGAAGTGTCATGAGGGTTCTAGAAACTTCTAGACATTAATTCATCCTAGAGTAATGACTCTTCAGTAGTAAGGCACATAAAGAGCCCTTGACCAAGTGTGGCCAGTGCTTCTCTAAAATATTTACCTCAAGAAGGTTCCTGAGCCTATTAGCAATGCCTGGACAAAAAGAATCCAGGATTGAAGTTGCATTTACTGGTTTAGTGGCTGTCTCTTTACTTGCCCTGACTCGGACTTATTATTTGTAAATGGCAATGCGTCCATCTTTGTGTTAATATAAAGATGAAGTCAAAAATTAATCTACCAACTATAAAGTGCCAAAAAGTTAATTATTATTAGAGAGTCTATGTAAAGAGTGCCTGAATGAGATTCAATAATACATTTTCACTGTGCCTTATTAATTTTCCTTTCTAAAAATAAATGACTCCTGCCACTAATTCATCATTATAACAATTCTTATTCATACTCCTGAAAGCAAAAGAAATCACAGTCATGCTTTTTGGTGCAATGAGTCCTTTAGTTAAATAAATCTTGAAATGCTTAAGGCTGAGGTTTTCCTGAGGCTCTCAGACATTGATAGTTTGTACAATGTTAGAATCACTGTGAAAGAACTTCATTGGCTGGCATGGTCTTTAGGGGTGGGCTTATAAGTCAAAACAATCTCAAAATAATTTTACTTTGCTATACAAGAACTCAATCCAACCAAACCTAAATGTATTTAAAGACCTTTCTTTTCAGGAACTACACTGTTCATAGAGACCTTCACTATGTTAGGTGGGTTCTCCAGTGGAACAGACACACATATAAATGTAATGCAAGATGATCAGGCATCAGTTCTAAGGGAGAAATCTTTTGTGCCATGAGGAAGAAAAGATTAATTGTGAAACAGGGGGTATCTGGGATATACATGCAGTGAAAGTGCAGGTGAAGCAAAGTCCTGAAAATTTACTAGATTATCATGAGGGAGAGCTCCCACCCCCAGCAGTGGAGAGATTACCAAGTACTAGGGGAAAAGCAAAAGGTCTGATGTTTTATGGAACTGAGCAGTGGAGAAATGGGCTACAGCCAGACAAGGGTAGAGAGCTCTTGAGCACCAGCGAAGGCTGGCTCAGTTCTATAGAGAAGAGTATCTGGAGGGGTCAAGGTAGATTAGATAGATCAGATCAGATCTTCTGTGGGAGAAGTGAATCAAGGAGAAGCAAGTGTGCATTCTGGACTTCCACTTCCTGCTCCACAGTGGAGTGATGTGGGAAGGAAAGGCTGGTTAATGGTGTTCAGAATGTTTCCACCTAAACCTTCCCCACAAACCATTCCTGACCTTCTTTTGTAAATACCCAATTGCATGTTCATTTCCCTGTTACCTATTCAGTGAAATAAGATCCAGGGCTGTCGATTCTAACTTTAGTTTACATTTAGGATGTCTGCCCTCAGATCATAAGGAAATGCATGACGGCTGGGAACTTTCCAGACGAGGTTGAGGTGGGGGGAAACTAGCACTCAACTGACAAGCTTTTAGGAAGCTGAATCATATCAAATGACGGGAAAATACTTTTGCAATATAAAAAAAAAGAACCAGAATATATGTTTTCTAGGAAGTTATTCCATATTAATAAGGGGATAAATGCTTATTGCCAGACCTCAGAATACAAAGCTGAAAGGCCCCTGTGAGTTCCTATCCACAGCTATGGCTGCACTACAGCCTTGTGGGTAACTGACGCTTCAGTGACGGGCTGCCTGGGTGAGGTCCTGGGTCTGCCTGTGAGCGTCACTAGGCTTCAGCTCACCCTTCCTTCGTGTGGGGATGTAAACAATGGTCTGTGTCACTGAGGAGTTGTGAAGACTAAACGAGAGATTCTAGAACAGCGCCTAACTAAACAGTGCAGTAGGAATGCTACACAGCCATTCGATATTATTGTGATTGCTACTTCATTTCTCTGCCTCTGGAGGAAGGGAAGAAACCAAATACACTCAGGGACTTACTCTATATGACACTTTTGTCGTTGTTACCTCATTTAGCTCTTCATAATTTGCATAAGTTATTATCAGCCATTAGATTGAGAAGGAAATTGTGAAAAGTTAGGTGACCTTGTTGGTGTACCCAGCCAGGATGGAAACTCAGGAAGATTTGGTCCTAAATTTCCAAGCAGCATAATGAATGCTCCTCTATTGAGACTGTTCTAGGCAAGGCTGGTTGATCCAGTTTTCTATATCAGTTTGGCATGTTTTGCTATGCATTATTAATGGTGGGATAAATCTATTCTCTCTTCCTGTTTTATTTGCTCTAGTATAAACAGCACAAGCAGCTTTTGCAGACCAGAGTTACTGAGTTTCCTTGTGCTCTGTAGATAGAATTCATTGTTAGTCCATTGAAGATGAAGACAGATGGCAGCAGAAAGCAGGCATGGAAGCAACAGCCTCTCAGCAGGTACTTTATGACCGAAGAGATGGAGCAGGGAAGATGATTGAGGTTGAAGAAAACCCGTTTGACAAGTTCTAATTAGCAAATGGTTACAAACTCTTATAATGAAGAGAACTTACTTGTTGCACAGTACTCTCCCACATACACAAATTATCTACTCCTCTTAACAGTTTGAGATCACCCAGCCAAGAATCACCTCCTGGTTTTAATGCTTGACATTAAGACCTAGGGAGGCTAAAATGCATTATAAGTGTCAGAGCAGGTTTAAACTTGAGCCTTTCCTCAATGTTTCTGCCTCTCATGGTGGAAAGAATATCAGCATTAGAGACAAGGTCAGAGCCAGGCCTGTTGTCATGTGCCAGCACCTGGAGGCTGAAGCAGGGTCTCTTCAGACAGAGGTCAGTCTCAAAACAACAGCAAACATGTAAGACAAACAACCTTGAAACTGACAGAAAATAATGTGAGCTGTACGAGAGTGCTATGGGATTTTTGCCTTAAAGAAATCTTGTTCCTATAGAAGTGATCAGACATACCTGGAAGATGAAGGCAGAAGGAGCAAGAGTTCAAAGCCAGCTTTGGCTACATGGAGAGTTTGAGACTACCATGGACTACAAAACAATAAATAAATAAAAAGCTCGAGCAAAATACTTTGGGACATTAAGGAACAAATGTTTTTTTCGAGAGGAAGATCCACATCTCTGCTTTACCTCTCAAGGTTGCTAAGTAGCCCAAGAGGACCAGAGTGTGGGTCAGGAATAAAAATCACTTTGCATTTGCTCTTAGACTCTTTCCTACCCCCTCAACCTCCCTCCTTCTGCCCATGGTACTTTGATACAAGTAGGAAGTATTTCTAGGAACTTCTGGCTCTGTGTGTGCACGTCGGTAGTAATTTAAAAGCCTCATTTCTGGCATCTCTGGGAGGGCCAGCTCTGAGGCAGCAGGGCTCCTGAGGAAGCAGCTGGCTGAATCCTCATCCTGCCTTTGTTTGCCTCTTTCAAGGAATAATTCTGAGAGCTGAGTATTTCTAGAACACTCCCACCTCATCTGTTCCCACTCCTGACTGGGTGACTGCTGAGATCTGTGTGTTGACTGCCATGACCAACTAATCTGGTAGTGTCCTTTGAGTGATGTTTCATATGTGTATGGCACTTAGGTGGGGCCTCACATTAATTAAGTTCAGAAACACCAAGGTCTATCATCTTTCTGTCAGCCAATGCTGAGGTTTCTACTTATTCTTTAGCTCAGTGTGGGATATCCTCTCATTCCCGAGGTCCTACCTAGACTCAATAGGCCAAATAGACTCAATGAAGAACTTAATTTTGGCTTTTTCTGGAATTCTGGATTGGAGTGGGGGATAGTTAAGAGAGGGCCAGCTCAAGTTTCATGTACTAGTTGGAAGGGCACAATAGAAGGGTAGTCAAGAAGGTCTTCGAAATGCAGAAGGAATGCTCTCGAATCCAGGAGCAATGCTCTATATTTGTGACAGCAATCTAATGAAACACAAAGCATCTGCTACCCAGGCCCAGCAAAGGAGGCAGCACAAGGTTCCAGAAGGCCTGAGGAATTCTCCCGGGACAATTTTCTTAGGATGTTCTTGGGACTCTTGAGGTGTTTCTCCATCTCCAGCTGTGCGGGGCGGTTGCCACTTAAATCCACACAATATAATTCTACTCTCTCTCTTTATGCTCAACAGTTCCCATTGGTGGCTTTTTGATGTCTCAAGCACCAGATGTCTTACTCTCTTTCTTTATACTCTCTTTCTTCCCTCACAATGTCCTCTTCTTTTTACTGTGTTTGCAGATGGGAATAATAGCTCTTTCTTCATAGTTCTCCCTTCTTGACCCACCCTTCCAGGCAAAAATGTGAAGTTCATTGTTGAATTCTCCTTCTCCTTACATACAATCTGTTCATTCTATAACCATGCCATTTTCATTTCGACCACAGTTTTCCTGTCTGACTGAGGACCACTTCAGTGGCAGCCTAATCATCTCTTCCAGCCCCTCTCCCCATAAAGCCTTAATAGAGTTTCCTGTGGTTCTTTCACAAGGCTCAGCTCTGTTCATTGCATTCTGTCCTTCAGAATCCACGGACACTCCGCGCTGCTTTTCCTTGGCATTTGTGGTGCATACTGTGTGATCCATATGTGCATCCCTGTTACTCCCATCTACACTTTTCCTCTTACTTGCTTCTGGTTTTGTTTCACTGTCCTGGAATTCTCTTATCTCATAACTCTCTGTGAAAATCTTCAATTTTTTTTTGTTAAATTGTTCAAGGTTCTTCTCAAATTATACTTCCTTTATAAAGAAGTATTCATTGATTTCAATAAAGAATGTAAAAATATTTACTCCACTCCAATACATATCAGAGTTGAGTCTAGTCATCTTCATAAAATTAGCCTTCCCTAACTTCATAGAAGTAAACCAATATTCTCCTCTCCTCCCTTCCCTCATTCTCCCTGAAGACATCTTTTTTTTCCTTCAAAACACATTACTTCAAAACTCATTATCACGTTTGGTTTTTATTTGCTTAAAGTACACTACGGAAGTTGAATATGAGAGTATGTCTATCTTCATGGTTAGCTTGCCAGTCCCTGCTGTGCATGGAATTTAGGAGCAAGTAGGAATGGAGAGTGTATGCACAAAGGTTATCAGGAATTAATCCTTCCCTTAAAAACCCAAGACAATGAGTAGAAAGAAAAGACCTTGGCCAAACCCTGGGATTAAAATTAACTACTATTCCTGCCAGCAAAGGCTAAAGACCCAAGTTTGATTCCTAGAACCCACTTAAAGTCCTGGGTTAGATTCCCAGTACCCAGGTAAAGCCAGATGCACAAAGTGGCACATGCATCTGGAACTTATTTGCACTGGCTGGAATCCCTGGCATGCCCATTCTCTCTGTCTCTCCACTTGCAAATAAACAAATAAAATACTTTAAAAAATTAACTGCTCTGTCATTTGTGCTCACAGAGCCTTGCACCCCAGTAATGATATATATGGACACCTCCTCTGCGGTAAACTGTTACATTTTATCTTGTCCTTTAGGGCAAGGATTCTGTTTGGATAAGGACTATATATTATTCATTTCATTCGCTGTGCCAACAACTAACTTTGTTCACTTAGTATGTAGGCACCAGAGGCTATGGCAGGCATTACATATGCAATAATTAGTGAGGTACCCCATATCCTTTCAGAGCTTTAATTTCTATCTCCAAGGGTTGGCATAGTAATGGCAACACAGTAAAGAGACAGGACACATGTGGACTATGTGGAATTGAACATCCAGGAGCATGTGCTTGTGTGGTAACAAGGTTAGCTGGACTTTCTTTCAAAATGTATATTATAAAGCTATGAACTAGTCTGTACTATTGTTTCTGAAGGTCACGGTGGGGCTCAAGGTACCACTCGCCCAACATTCTGCAGAGACTGCAAGAACAGGCATTCAATCCTCTATTCTACTCCTCTGGATGCTTAGACACAAACTGTCCCTCCGGGATCAGATTTGAGTTATTTGACCATGTTCTAGTCTGAGCTAATTTTGTATGTGAAATTGCCTAAGAATGAATATGAAATCTTTGACTGAAGCCCAAATATATAAATACCCATCACATTTCCTTCCTCCCCAATTTTGCAATCATCCAAAAAAGCTGTTCATGTTGTCCAGCATAATTAGTTATTTATACACCCTCATGTGGTCTATTGTTTGGAATTAAATTGTCTGGTATACAGGATTTCTCTCGCAAGGCTTATTTTGCCATTTTATAGCTTTTTGGAAACTGTTTGTAAATATGTCCTTGTGGAACCCTTAGGGAACCAGGACTGCAGGGGAAATATAGCAGTCTATGTGAGCAAGCAAACCCTCTGAAGTCTCACACCACCACTGCCTCATAACACAAAGGTTGTCAAGAATTAACCCTTCCCTTAAAAACCCAAGACAATCAAAATGAACACAAGTACAGTCACAGGAAGGTGGAAATGGAGATGATCTTGAAGAACTAGTCACTAGCTCATTGAGACTCAAGTTTGCCCAAGGAGAGTCTCTGGAAGGAGAAATGAAAAGGACTCCGTCCGTAACCTCATGTCAGTGAGAATCAGAACTGGGCCCAGACTCTCTTCAGCTCATATCATACTCTTTCTTCAAAACCGCCTAATATAGGAGCATGGGACTTCTACAGACATTTATGAGTTTGTTCCTATTTGCTCCTGAACTACCTGGCACAAGACTGCTATGCCAGAGCCCTTGTCCCTATGTTTTATATCAACTCAATTTCCTGCCAGATGGTTTGGCCACCACTTACCACTAATGAGTTTCTGTCATCATGTGCCAATTCTGCCTTTTCTTTTGTCACAATGTCATCAGGGATCCAAGAAAGATTATCCCCAAGTTATATATAAAATGAAACTTATTTCTTAGTGAGGATCTGAAGGGCTCTGTTTCATGGGACATTCCTAGTTTCTGTGGCCTGGAATGGGGCTTCTCTTGATGAATGCTCCCTGTGCACCTGGGAAGCACAAGCACTGTGTTGTCACTGGATGGTGTTCGACAACTGCCACTAGGTCCCATGGTTGATGCTGTTTGCTTCTGCATCCTTGCTGTCTTCCCAACCACAGGTTTCATATGGTAGAATTTGTTACATTAGCTTTCAGTATTCCCAGGTATTTTTAGGTTTTTGTTGAAGTTATCTTTGCCTTGCTGGGAAAAATCTCCTGGAGAATGGGCTTTATTCCAGCTCACAGTCTCAAAGGGAAGCTTCATCAGGTGGGGACAAGCACAGCAGGAACAGGAAGTTGGCTCATATTGTCACATGTCAACAGGGAGGTAGTAGAGAGAGTGAGCTAAGTTAGTCAACAAGCACCCAGTAGGGCTGCACTAATAAATGTCAGCCCTGACTCCATGACACACCTCCTCCAGCAAGGCTCCACCTCCCAAATTTCTACCAGCTGGGCATCAAGTATCAAAGCACAAGAACCCATGGGGTGCATTTCATGTTCAAACCACCACACTTTTCTTCCCATGTAAGAGTTTAAGATCCTGGATTCTTATCTTAAAATGGGGCTTTCTGGTCTGACAGGTCAGCATTTGGAATGGTTAGCTGAATCGTGTGATTGGAGGAAATCCTCCTCCCCATGTACATGCAGGCTGTAAGTATGAAACCTATTGACAAGGTTTTATTGAAGTAAAACCTGCTCTTATAGTTGGGAAATAACACACCACCTAGCCAATATTGTAGCACTTAAAATTCATTACCTTACTATGCTATTATTCACTAAATCACAAGATTTTCTACAGTAACACATATTAATAAAATTTATTAGATTTTAAATATTTACCACTATGTATTTTATTTAAAATTATTAATTAGTAACCATACAGGAAGGATATAACAGATGTCATGGACTCATCATTAGAATTAACAGATGCTAACATTTTCCCTACTTGCTCAGATCTCCTTTTTCTTAAAAGAAATTAAACATCGCATGCACGTGCACACACACACACACACACACACACACAGTTAATGATCTTCCATTTCTTCTTCCTTTCTTTTCTCCCTCCCAACATCTATGTAGGAATCTGTTCTCCTGCATGTGATGGCATCATTTCCGTGAATGTTTTTGTATTTTCCCTCCAGGTCAATGTATCCACAGCCATTTTTCATGGCGTTTATTGGCTTTTTAAATCAGAGGGGCACAAAAGACTCATCATCTGTCATGTTCAGAAACCCTAGATCCATTTTAATCTCTATTCTTTCCAACTGGAATTTGCTCTAATCCTAGCTTTTATGTTCTTTTCCTGGTGATCTACCTACTCAGCTTTATTTCTTCCTAGTGAAAACCTAGTCTTTCTTTGCCAGAAATGGTAGGTTGGACCTTGTTCTCATGACTTGACATTTCAGAAGCTGCCTGTTTTAGGTCGCTCCAGCCCCAAATCATGTACTCTGGGCTCTGGTTACGATGACGCAGCAGGCCCCTGGACTGGATCTGTAAGTGGATAGAGTTGCCTCCTGTCAGATGTGACCAGTTGAGTTCAGCTTCCCCACCTGAGTAGATGGGTTCGGCCCTACGCTGTCTTACTGCTCAGCTTGGATTTTCTATGGCTGGGACCCAACTCCTTGAGAGGACACATCAAGGAGAGCTGGGACTGGAGGACTGGGGCCAGTGAGTACAGTGAGGACTACGGACAATAGCTAACATTCTTGGGGAATGCAAGCCAAGTGACATGATTTAAGATGCAACACAACACATTCGAAACTTGCTTTCCAAAATAATATGGAGTTTTGTCCTAGATACTTTAGTTCATTCTTTTCTCGTTTCTCTTCACTTTCTCAACTTCCTCTCTCTTTTGGAGCCCAGGCTAGCCTTGAACTTACTATGTTGTGGAGGAGGACCTTTAACTCCTAATTCTCTTGCCTTCATTTCCTGTAGGCAAGGGTTACTGATATGTACCACCATGCCTGATTTCATTTATTTTTCTGAAAATAGCTCTATATTGAATAGATGGAACAGTGGAGGCATGCAGAAGCAGTGTGCTGCAATGGAAACCGTACAGGTTAGAATGGGACAAACTTGGGCTCAGACTCTAGCTCTACCATTTGCAGCATATACTGTCTATGCCTAGCTGCTCATCTTTCATGAGCTTGGCTTAAGTAGCTGCTCAGGGATGGTGACTACTGTTAGTACAGAAGACCTGAGTTCTGGCACTGGTTTACAGTGCAACTGGACTTAAACCTTTGCTACTTCTGTCAGAGCAACCCCCTTTTCAGTCATTAAAGTGTCTTGGTGTATGAGAAGAACACTAACTCTGAAAGTCAAAGCCTTAGGTTCTGTCCTTTATTACTCATGAGTGACCATGGACAATTCATTTCTCTCTTTCCTTTTATAAAATGAAGAGGTTGAACCCAGTAAACTCTAGGTTCTGCTTATTCAGTCCCTGGCATCCTGTGTCTCTGCTTGAGAAACATAGCACCAAATACCTTCCCAGTGACACGAAGAAAGGCAGTGAATGCCACTGGTGTTTTAAAGACGGTCAGGATAGGACAACAGGCAAAGCTTCTATCAGCTGCTTGTCCTAAATCCTTAGCAACTGAAACCACTAGGATTTCTTTTCTGCTTCCCAACTGGAGCTGGGAAGGGATCCAGTTAAGAGAGGGCTTTAGAAGACAATGAAACGAGTTGCCTAAATTGATAGCTTTGTAAGGAAAGTTTCCTTGCTTCTCTTCCTTCTCTTCTTCTTTCATTTTATAGCAAAGAAGGATGGAAGCAAGAAAATGGCTAATCAAAATGATGAAGGGGTGGAGTATTACAGGAGTGATTTTATTTCTGCTCTAGGTTTTATAGCTTATTTTTCTCCCTCAGTCCTTTTGTTTTTATCTTATCTTATATTATTTTAGCTTAATTTTTAGGAGAGGGTGGTAAATATTGAGATTTGAAGGATTATGAAAGAAGATTTCCATTTCTTTTTAATGAATTTGTCACCCTAGGACCATCTGTTGGCTGAACCACTGTAGTAGTCCCTTAGGCCTTGGGATTAAGGGACTATTCATTTGCTCACAGACCCTGTTTCAACTCCTGCTCTGTGCCAGTGACTGTGGTTTGCCCAGGATCCTGTAAGGAAGGGAGGAATCCCATTCCTCCTCCTTCTCATAGACTCCACAGGAAAGTGAAAAGTATGAAACCTGAAAGTAAATGTCCATCATGAAATGTGAGAGGTGTTACTGAGCTTCAAGGCCTCGGAAGCCCCTGTTACTTCAGCTCTGTTGTGTCAGAGAAGTGCTCCTCCTCCATGTCACTTCTAATACATGACATTCTTTAGACTTCAACACATTTGCCTGCTGTGCTCAGTGGGAATCACATGGTCTTCTGGGCTTGCCCTGGGTTCCCTGGGCTACTCGGCCTCCTTGCCCATCTCCCTGATCTGTTGTCGCAATCTACTTCTGCCCCTTCTCTGCTCAGGTTCTCTTCTGGGAATGCTGGCCGGCTTGCAGTGCAGTAAACACACCCTTTCCATCCCTAGGTAGGTGCTTGCTGCTCTCTAACAGAAACTTCTCTCTCAGCTATCTCCATGTGCCTGGATCTGATTAAGTCCTCCAGGGTGTGTTCCTGCTTTTTTCTTTCCTTCTCCTCCTCCTCCTCCTTCTTCTTCTTTTGCTGTGATTGCAGTTATTCCTGACCCCTCCCCCACCTACAGGTATCTGCTTGTCCTTCTCTGCTGTTTATGACACTTGACATCTTCATATTTAAAGTACATATCAGTCCCTGTCTGGTATCACTTACTCATGTACTCATCTTAGGCCCTTACTCACGAGGCCCAGCCCTGAAGACATCTATCTCAAGATTGATCAGACATAGTGCACTGATGATAAAGTTAATAATAAAGTCTGTGAACAATCGTATAGAACTCCAACAGAGTGTTCATATATAGGATTCAAATTTAATCGTGACACAATCTTGTATGAGTTGAATTGTTATAACCCTATTTTTCCAGTGAGGAATGAACACCATGCTATATTACTATACAGTGCACATATCCTACAGTGCTGTAGAGCAGAGTGCTGACTTGCTGCTAGGTACTATGTTAAGAAGCTTATCCATCTGACATTGTTCAATATCCCAGCTAATAAAAACACTAGTTAGCAGACTGAGTAATTATCCCTTGCCAGACATGTCTTTCAGCCTTTTACATTTAAGAATGCATTTTGTTCATAGTACTATGTCATTTGGATTGTTACCTTCATTTTATATATGAAGAAAAATGTATCTAAGTCAAAAAGTAGAATTCGGGGCTGGGAATATGGCTCAGTAGGTAATGTGCTTGCCACAGATGCATGAGGACCTGAGTTTGGATCCCCAGCACCCACATAAAATGACAGACATGGAGGTACAGGCCTGTAATCTCAGTATTGGGGAGATGGAGACAGGAGAATCCTTGGGACTAGCTTGCCAAGTAGTCTAGCCAAATCAGTGAGCTCCAGCTTCAGTCAGAGACCCTGTTTCAAAAAAAAAAAAAATAGCTGAAGAGTGAAGGTACCAGACGCCCATGTCAACCTCTGGTCTTCACATGCATGCACACATGTGTGAATGTGCACACACATATGTATACCTTACCCACATAGAAACATGAATACACACACATGTATACCTACCCACATAGAAACATGCACACACTTACATACACCCCCACACATATAAACATGAATACACACACATATACTACACACATAGAAACATGCACACATACACAAGCATACATCTACTCACATAAAGCATGGATACACACAAACAAACATGTATACCCACCCACATAGAAACATACATACACACATGTATACATACCCACTTAGAAACATGGATACACACACGTATAACTACCCACATAGAAATATGAATACACACATGTAAAACTACCCACACAGAAACATGGATACACATGCATATAGAAACATGAATAAACATACACACACATATATACCTACCTATATAGGAACATGGTTACACACATATACATACACACACTCTGCAGATATAATTCAGATTCCATCTTGGGTCAACTGGTTGTGGAGACAGCCATTCAGCTTTGAGCTCCATCTTGACTCAGCACTACCAGGCTGCTCAGTTCTGCCTCTATGAGGCATTTTATAGATAAGAAAACCGAGACCTCCAAAGGTTCAATAACTTGCCAATATTATGCAGATGGTTGGTGCAGAACCATTACTGGCAGGTGAAATCCCATGTTCTAACCACTCATCCACATTATCAGAGAAATGTGGTAATAGCCCACTTTCCACAGCCCACTGGATTGGACTGGACTTAATATACTTAATATATGCAGGGATACTGGGAACTTACAAAGACTAAGATGCTTGCTTCAAAGAGGCAAGTTAGGAACTAAATAACCTCCACACTAGGTTTATTTCAACCTGCTATTCAATGCTGCATCTTAACCCACTGGCAGAGGTAGAGATCTAGAAGTGGCAGAATAGCCAACAGGGAGTTCAACATGTTGAGTCCAAAGCTGCCAGCACAGTGAGATGGCACAAGGCACAAATTGAAGTTGGTCCAAGTAGTGAGAGAGACTAGTTTTGTTACATGAAGCCAGCACAGTGTCTGGGCTTAGAGACTTCTGCCTAAAGAAGGTAGCTGCTGTCTATATCACTTCCATACTGTGAAATAAAGTGGGAGGGTGCATGGGAGTGGTAGCCTCAGACCTACAGAATGGAGACACCTCTGGTTACTTTCAGCCATCCTTCTGTATGACTAAAGGGGCTCGGGCTTTGCAGACCTAAGTAAGAAGAGGGCTGGATTCAGCAGAGGGTCAGGCTCTGGCTTTGGCTGTCTGTTCAAACACTCACCAACAGATGATTGTGAGCAAGTCAGCTCTTCCCTCTCGGTCTGCATCTGCAGTCACTGGAGTGGGCCCTAGACCTTGGATTGTCTTGTGCAGGCTGTGTGAGGGCATCGTGCTCATTTCAGATCTTGGGTAACTGAGTGTGAACCCAAGGTGCATGTAATATGCCAACAGGGAAGAAGTCTCTGCTCCCTCCTCCCGCCCTCCTCCCCCATAGTTCCTCATAACAGGACCATGCTGACAGAACCCATATCCAAGCGACTCACATAGAGCTGACAAGAAAATGGGCATCGTTTCCAACATGACCGTTTCTAGGCCTTGAACTGTCAAAGCTGTACATGAGAGTCAGCTGGATTCTGCAGGTTCTGGTGCAGGCTGGAAGGTGGGACCAAGGAGGTGCTATACTAGGGGATGAGGAGATCACGTGTGCCCAACTTCCATGCCAGTTGGTGTGAGACTTACTTCAAGTTCCAACCTCGTAAGGCGTGGGCTGCAGGAAGACCCCAGCTTTCTCTCAGTCTTACACCCACTCACAGGTGCTCCCAGGAATGTCCTGGAACCTTTCCCAGCCTCAGTTTCCCCATAGATAAAACAAGACACTACTTGCCAACGTCTAGCAAGAACCTGCGGCTCCTCTCATCCCTGGAGAGATTTCTAGGGCGAGAGGTGAAAAGTCTCCTTGTGTCTCCCTCCATTGGTGGGCTCGAAGCCTCTTAAACCGATTGGAGAATTCTTCTCTGGGTGGCGGTGGAGAGCGCAAGGATCCCTGTCTGTGGGTGAGCGTGGGTTGGGGGTTGTTGGTGGTGACAGAGGGCTTTGAAACGGATCACTTTGTATCTAGCAGGGCCGCACCTGCTCCTCAGCCTGCACAGGCCCGGTGAGCAGCACGATCATTCAGAAGCACCGCTTCCCATTCACGTCTATAATTAGCTTGCTGCACCACTGGAGGGACAGAGGAGAGGACAGCTTGGGGGCGGGGCAGATCCTAAGCCCCGCCCCTGGGCGTCACCTCCCAACCCTTTCTGCCCAGTCTCTTCCCCACCCCACCCCCACTTCCATCCCCTTGGGCTTGGCTCTACACCGCAGGATTCCTGGACGACAGGGCCTGCCAGCCCCTCATTTTGGGATCTCGCGCTCACAGTTCGCCAGCACCTGGAGGGATGCGATTCCAAAGGGCAGCTATATTTAGAGTGGCATCCCTTCCCTGGTCCTGCTCTGCCCTCGCTCCCGGCCACCATGGCTCACCCCGCCCCGCTCCCGGCCCCTCCCAGCCACCTCTCCCTCCTCGTCGCATTACATAGTAATCTGAGATGCGTTGGACGAGCTCCAGGGAACAGAATGTACTTGGCAGAGACGCAGAGCTTGATGTCTGCAAAATGTCGGAAACGCAGCCAAGAGCTGCTAACTGGGTCATTAACCTCCCAAAGCAAAGCGAGGACTGTAGGCCCGCTCTGCCTCCCTTCATCTCGCCAATAAAAGTGCCTCAGTGTGAGGGGAAGAAAAAGCCCAAGGTTGAATGCTTTGATTTCTAGGCACCGAAAAGCAGGCCCGTCCCCTCCTCCTGGCCCCAGGCCCCAGCTCCTCCGGGCTTGCCTCTGTGCTGCACTGGAGTTCACAAGTGGCCTCTGAAAGGCCCAGCAGCCAGACGTTACCATCAGCCCTTTCCCTACCACTTAGCCTCAGACCCATTCTCTTGGGTTGGGGAGGATATGAGAGATGGGAGGTGTGGGTGGAGAGGTGGAAGGAGAAAGTTCTCAGCCCACCTAATGTGAGGAGGGCCTTTGGCACTCTTCTACTTTTCCCTTCAGCTCCCTCCCCCCCCACCCCCGCCTTTCCAAGAGCTGGCTGGAAGGCTTAGGCATATACAGAAGGCCTGGCTACAGATGAGAGTTCTAGTCACAGCTGTCATTTGTAACGTGCCCCTTGTGTGAGTCACTCATTTCTCTGCTCTTTCATTCCCTTGTGCCTTAGCTGTTCACCATAACAAGCTTTCCCAGCCTACCTCACAAATACTGAGGTACACTCAGCAGAAAGTCTCTCCCTTACTTTTGGGCCTCTGAAGCCTCAGTCATCTGAGTTCTGGGGCTCGTGTACATTCCTGGAAGGCAGTTAGAGGTGCCTCACCAAGAAGCTTCAGAGATGGAATATTTACAAGGGCATGGTTCTGCTGCAGGGCTGCTGAGGGAGAGGGAGGCATCACCAACAACAACGCAATAAAACTATATTTGAAAACCCCATATTGAAACCTACATAATACTTTGTATATTAATTTTAAAAATAAAAAAAAAATTAAAGCCCCAAGGGGATGGCCCCTAAAATCCACCCCTTCAAGTTTCTTAGTCTGGTTGAATTTCCAAAGAGATACTTCCTCTGAATGTCCCAAAGGCCCCTGTAGTGGCTAGAGAGAGAAAGTGCCTGGTACTGAAACCAGAAGTGGTGGTGCAGTTCCTCAAACGAGACTCCCTTGCTGATGGAGGGAAGAGGGAGGACAGCTGGCCTGGTGAAATCAGCAATAACCTAAGAGATGTGGGTCTCACTGGTCATAAAAAAAGCCCAGGACAAGGAGAATTGTGCAACTATGGTGATGGACGGAGGACACTCATCCTCTGCAGTTTGCAGCAAATTAGAACCAGGCCAAAGCTGGCCCAGGGAACCCTGCTTGCCATTGTCACCATGGTCTAACCAAGCCTTCCACTGTGGCCACCTCAGATTAACTGTGCCTCACTGCATGTCCCGCAGAGGCTCTGGTCTGCCCTGTCAATGGATGTTGGCTAAGCCTTCTTCAAAATATTTGAAAAACTAGGGCTGGAGAGATGGCCTAGCAGATTAGGTGCTTCCCTGGGAAGCCTAAGAACCCAGGTTCAATTCCCCAGGACCCACATAAGCCAGATGCACAAGGTAGCGCATGCATCTAGAGTTTGTTTGCAGTGGTTGGAGGCTATGGCATGCCCATTCTCTGTCTCTATCTACCTCTGTCTCTATCTGCTTTTCCCTCTTTCAAATAAATATATTTTTTTAAGTTTAAAAATTATTTGGATTTGTTGGCCTTTATTTGGCCTCTTGTCACATATTGAGATCCCTGTATGCCTCAAATGTCAGTGCAGGGGTTGGAGAGATGGCTTAATGGTTAAGGTTCCTTCCTGCTAAGCCTAAGAACACCCATTTGATTCTCCAGGTCCCATGTTTAGCCAGGCGCAAAGTGACACAAGGGCACAATGCCACTCAGCCCATAATGGGGCGCACACATCTGGAGTTCGTTCACAGCCACTGAGAGGCCTCTGGCATGCCCATTCTCTATCAGTCTCTCCCCCTCTCTCTTTCTCTCTCTGTGTCTCAACAAAAAAAAAAATCAGTGCAGCTGTCTACCCCTCCATCTCCATGGGATCTTTCTCCATCACTTCTTCCTAGGGGAATTTTACTAATGCTCTGTGTAACCAGCTAAGCTTGGGGCTGTGCCCCTTTTGTGCTTGTTGGGGCCCTGCTCTGTGGGAGATGATTTTCCCAGGTTGGGTAGAGATCATTTGTTGTCTGGATCAACACTGTTGCTGAAGGCCATCACCAATTGCCTTCCTAGTTTATGTTCTTTGTCCTGGTACAATCAATTAGCACTTTAAAATAATGTATGAACAGTTCCTTCTGTCACCCTGCCATGTATGGTTTGGATGATATTTTATATGGTCACCTTACTAAAGGTCTTTATCCAAGTACCTGGATCCTCCGTAAACAGGCTGCATGGCATTGAAGAATGGTAAGAGCTGTTTCTTACACAGCTCTCTGGAGCCGTCAACCCTACCATTTTTAACAGCTTTCAGAAGAAAGGCTACCATTTGCTCCTCTTACTCCTCCCTGGAGAGGACTTCAGAAGGACCCATGCCCACTTTCTTTTACAGGATTTTAAAATGCTCTGATTCAACAAGAAGAAGCTTACTAGGGCTCTTCCCATTCTTCTCAATTGCCAGGCAGTAGACTGTCACTAGAGGTTGGAAATAGGAACTTGAAGAAAAGCACAATCTGCTTTGAGGGACAAAGTCTTCACGTCTAACCTGAACTGGAGTTGGTCTTCCCAATTTCTTTGTCAGAGCAACTTGTCAGGACCCTTCATTATATGGTTACCCAAGATGATGACAACTTGCAAAGTTCAAAGCTCTTTTATTATAAAATATGTAGTTAACATTCTAGGTTCTATTCAGAGGTTAGGGAAAGGCAAAGTCCCTTGCCTGTTAATATCATAACAGAAACTTACTCAAAATCATTCACTTACTCAAAAGTAGGCCTACTGCAAGGAATGTGGAATTTTGTAGGAGATACCAAGCATTTGGAAATAACAGTAGGCAGGATGCCTGGTCTTGTGAATGGGACTCTAGTGCAAGTGTCAGGAAGCCTGGGTCGTCTTCTCATCTGACTCACTGCTAGCTGGGGATGATTCATATGCCCTTTCTGTGTGATGGGTCTCACTTCCTTCATCTCCCTGATAAAATTGGTGTCTTTGCCATTCCTACCACACAGAAGGGGCCTGAGAGTCTCAAAGAATTGTTGCTAATTACACCAAAACATTTAAAAGATAAAAATATGCTGGGGATGTTTTTGCCTTTCTGAAGAGGCACACATGGAGAGAAGGATGCAGGAAGCGGTGATAGGATACTTCTGGAGCTTCTGGACTTCCTGGTCACTGAAAGAAGCCTCCCAGAAGCTGGAAATGGCCATGAGAAGCTGTCTGTACATGGGGTGGGACAGAGGCGAGAGAGTCTGGTCTGTCTGAGTGCCAGCCAGGAGTCAAGAGGAACATGGAACAAGGATAAGAAGCAAACACAAACACAGCTATCCTGCGGAGGGTTTCAGTGGCAGGCTGGGCCAATGAGACACTACCAAGAGACATGGGAGATCGACATAGGATATGAGGGAGACTATGGCACAATTTGCAGTGTGTTTCACCTCTAATTAATGGTAGCATTGCTCTGTCTGAGCTTCCATTTCCATCTCTGATGAATACGTGAACTAGCACTTCCCCTGCAGTAAAAACGATGAAGAAATTATGTGTGTGTGTGTGTGTGTGTGTGTGTGTGTGTGTGCACACGCTTAGTGTGGGGAATGAGGTATGAATGAAATAACTGACTTATTAGACACAAAGCCAATTCTGGAAATGTTGCTCTTCAGAGAAGAAGCCTGGCCATCTCAAAGACTCCGGCAGGTCTGGAGAACCCCTTGGGTAGACCTGTCTGCTCCCCACTTCCTAGTTCAGGTGAGCATGTATTTGAAAACATTATATCTGCCTTCATTCCGACCAGCTGTTCCTCAGCAACCTGTCCTGTTATTAGAGTCTCAGGAAGCCTCATACAAACAAGGGCTACATGGCTTGGTTGCCTTAGAACAGTGTGTTGGAAGTACAACTTGGCATGCACTAAGGATTGTTGTAAGTCTGCTATGTAGAAGGTTCTATATTATGATGCTGTCAGGGTAGCACCTGTGAAGTTACTTAATGGCCTTCAGTCAAGATACATGTCAACTTATAGAGAAAATTCCTCAGTGAAACCACTTCGTTAAAAAGAAAGTTTTACTGCTCATCTGTTTGGGTTACATTAATTTCCTTTAATTTGAGGATAATTGTGTATACACACATCTTTTATAGTGGGGCTTAAAAATACTTGTGCTTTCTATAGTTTTAGCTTAATGTAAATGAATAAGTGAAGGTCAGTTGGTCCTAGCTCAGTGTAGGAAGTAAAGAAGGGATTGCACTCATCTCATAAACAGTGAACTGACGCAGGCTATCATAAGACCTATCTGAGACAGAAGATTCACATTTCATGGCGCAGCAGGTGAACACAGCTTCCACTGAAACTGTTAACTTGGTGCTTCCGTTCTGAGGTGCAGCATGAATGAGAAGCAGCATCATGACGCCATGATGACTGAGAGAAGAAAATCCAAACAGTACTGTCTGCGTATGGGGGATTTTGGAGTGAAGAGGTTATCTGACAGAAGTTACACTTAGCCTATTAAGACGCCACCATCCTGATTCATTCTCCCAATGACTCCATGGCCTTGACATCTCTGTCTTGCACCTACTGTACAATGGGTTTATTAGTCCGTTTATGAGAAGTTTCTCCAGATACTCTTGTTCTACTGTCAGAAAGGGTGATGGCACTCTACCATTCCAATCTTGGAGCCTGTAGCTAAGAAATGTTCCCTGCCTCTATGCTGCTGATGCACAAAAGTGCAGGTAGAGATTGGAAGGGAATGTGGCATCATGAAGTTCATATCTATTTGCAAAATAATGACTGAATGGATGATCAGCTACCCTTAATCTCTATTATATTATTCCCTAAAGAATTTTTTAATTTTGATTCTAACATGCTAGAATCTCATAACTCAGAATACAAAACATGAATTATGTCACGGGTTCTGGAGTTCAGCTCACTCACTCCACAGAAAAGGGATAAAGACACTTACCTAAGGGACCTGACCAAAGGCAGAGTCAAAAAGTTTGAAGCCAGAGTGGGGTCCACATTTTCACTGTTCTTTGTGGTTTGATTGATTTTTTTCTCTTTTACTTTTTTCCTTTCCCTTTCTTTTTCTTTCTTTCTCTCTCTCCCTTCCTCCCTCCCTCCTTTCTCCCTTCCTTCCTTCCTTCCTTCCTTCCTTCCTTCCTTCCTTCCTTCCTTCCTTCCTTCCTTCCTTCCTTCCTTCCTTCCTTCCTTCGTTCTTTCTTTCTTCTACATGCTGGAGCTTGGTCCTTGGATTGCAATAGATAAATCTTGCTTAGTGACCTAGTTGCTAAGATTTCATTACATCATTCTTGGGCTCAGAAATTTTTGTGAGTCTGTGCTGCTCATTTCTAGTACACTGTTCATTTTTGTCATTATCTGCACTGTTTATATGTCTGCCTCCATTTTTAAAATTTATGAATTGCTTTGTGTGTAAGGAAATGGGAGGTGGTCTTGCTTAAGCAGACTGGCTATTTCTGACACAGACACCTACCTTAGTTAATCTTTACCTGGTTTCTCAGCCTCTGGTAGCTCTACTGTGCAAAATGTTCTGTAGTCATATTTCTTAAGTAATTTCTTTTTTTTTCTTCAGATAAATTAGGTTGTTTTTTTCTGAATAAAGGGAAGAAGAGAAGGTAGAGCTTCAGAATAATTTAACAAGGCTATGAGGAAAATTGTATAAGGCAATGTGAGAAGGGCCAATGAGCTGCCTGTCCTTATAGGTCAGTATAAGACCCTGATACCACCAACTTACCCTTCTGTAAAGGAAGCTGGGATTGTCCTCCCTGACTTTCCCAAGGCCAAACCCCAAAACTACTCCAAGCGCGCCCTCTGCTGGTTTAGAGCAGGACACAACATCCTCAGCCATCTTGGAAGTTGGGCCAATTGGGATTCTGAAAGGATGAAAAGGAAGATTCAGATCATCTTAGAGATAGGTTTACATCAGCCATGAATGATATGAGCACAGTGTATGAGGTCATCTTCTCCATTTCTCTTTCCTCTATTTCAATTTGTTTGGTAATTTCATCTTAAAATGCAACATGGTATAAAATGGATAGGAGTTACATAGACAATGGAGTCCAGTGAAAGGAGCATAAGGTTAAGAGTTCTACTTGTTATCAATGCCTAGTTGCTTTGTTAAAAAAGATAATTTTAGAAAAGTAACATAATTTCTAATTTCAGATGTCAATATGCCTTTGGTTAAACCTTCACCCACTTATTGCCTATCAAGTTGAGGGAACAGTTTTTGACATTCGAGGACATTTGTAAATTCATGATACATTATTTTGTTTGCATTTAATTTAAAAAAATGTTTATTTTTTATTTGAGAGTGACAGACAGATCTAGAGAGAAAGAGGCAGATAGATAGAGAGAGAGTGAGAGAATGGGCATGTCAGGGCCTCCAGCCACTGCAAACAAACTCCAGATGCATGCACCACCTTGTGCATCTGGCCTCGAACTGGGGTCCTTAGGCTTCACAGGCAAGTGCTTAACGGCTAAGCCACTTCTCCATACCATTTTTGCATTTACTTTATCAAAGCTAAGAATATGTTTGTTTCAAACAACAATTTCATTCTGATCCCTGTTTCAGAAAAAGAAAAACACATTGAAAAAATTTCAAGTATATTTGAATATCAAAAGTCAAATATTTTATATTAAACATTTAGCAGAACAAATAATCTTTAGTGTAATTATGAATAAGGTGAAATCCTTATTTAAGTAATTAGCATTTTACAGTCAAGAAATAATTGATAACTTGAATTCTTTCTTTAACACTGATATAGTGCTAGCATATTCTTTGGGAGTGAGACAAGGTAAAACTTATTTGATATTAAACTATGTAGGGGACTAATGATCTTTGGAGCATTTAAACAAAAAGAGAAACAGTGGCTATAAAGATCCTTATTGAATAAATATAGTAATATTTTAACTACTGAAATTATGCCTAAAAATTGAAAAGCAAATCTTGATGAAACCTTAAAGAAGCTTCAATTATGTCACAACTGAAATAGAAAAGTGAGACTTGATAAGAATAATTTTTTCCAAAACCTTGTTATCAGTTTCTGGTGAAGACTAAATAGGAACCTAACCCATCCAGTTCTCTATCCAGAGCTCTTGCCCCTACCCGACCTTATGTTAGTAACTGCCTTCCCTACAATGGCATGCCAGGGAGGCACAGATAAATAAATGTTAATAGTTAAATGTTAATAGTATTTGCAAGTGGGGTGGATGGGAGATAGTTTAGTTAAAGTCATGAGGGAAAGGTCACCATAATTGTGTTTGTGGCTTTATAAGTAGAGAAGTGACTCAACTTGTTCTGTGTGATCATGTGATGTCCTGTGCCATCATAGGACTCTGCAAGAAGTCTACCCCAGCAGGAAGGACCCTCATAATAAGTGAGCCAGGCTATGGTAAATAAATATTCTCTACAAATGACTCAGTCTATGGAGATAATTTAAAACAACTGAAAACAAACTATGAGGAGGTTGCAAAGTGCCGTTGGAAACCACTGCCTAAATTTCCATGAAATTCAAAAGAGTTTCTTAATTCGGACTCCATCCCAGCTCACATATCCTTACGAGACTGAGAAACAGGGTCTTCAATTCTTTCCCCTACGCCAATCCTTCATTCTGTTTACACACTCGGCTGACCAGATGTTAGAGAAATAAAACAAACATTCACAGCTGCTATCAGGAGTAGGGCGGAGCTCATGAGGATCCCAAGTTTTGATCCAACACATCAGAATGCATTTAATTTTTACTGCTTCTGAGTTTACTGCCTCCGCTTCCCCTACAAAAGCTTAACTTTTGCCACTTGATATTGAAGCTTGTACTGAGAAATGCCAAGGGCTTCCTGAACTAACTTAAACTCATTACCTCGGTGGTCCAGATGACTAAGGCAGTTACTGATTCACCATAACCTCGGGGACCCCTCACCCTTACTCTCCAGTTTCCTGATGAAGATGGTTCTCCCTAGCAGGCAGAGGCCCAGCACTGTGTGAGAGCCAGTATATCTTAACGAGTGCAATGGGCTCCGGGTTATGTAACATCTAGCGTTAATCCTGTCAGAGTCATTCACTGGCCATGTGATTCAGAGTTATTTATGTTGGAGCCTTGTTACCTTGGTCTATTAATCTAGACCCCTATACAGCTGATTTTTGCTCAGAGAACATGTATCCTACTCAAGTAGTTCTAGTGAATAATTAGATATCTCTCTGGGACACTGCAAGAGGAGATTGATTGAAATTACATAAGGATTCCAGGTTTGGAACTTCCTTGAAAGAAGATCATGAAACCTGTTTGTTGGAAATCTTTGAGAATATAGCAGAATCTCACATGTTGAAAGAGTTTGAGTGCTGCGCTATTTGCTGATACAGAAGACCTCTTGTTTCCTCCCAGTTAATGCAGGACTTGCATCCTTTTTAGCAACAGAAATGTAAAAAGCCTGACCCCTAGTGGTCCCTGTCTCAGTGTTGGATGGAAGGGGAAAAGGCCACGAAAACAAGGACAATCCCCTTGGAACTTTCCTAGTTAATTTTTCTCATTTTACAAGCAAAGAACTTGCGTCAGGTGAACAGAAATGTTCCCTCAACATCAGTGAGTTTGTACTAAAGCTTGGGGCAGAACACGGAACATTTTTCAGGTGTTCTGAGTTCAAAAATCCCATCATCTTTCAGGATCTTTCACCTTGAATCTGCCCCTTAGTTTTTTTCAACTTTTTGTTGATAATTTTTATATGTATATCAACGTATTTTTTTATCAAGACTGTCCCCCTCCGGTTACCTTCTCCTATGCCCTCTCCCCTATACTCTTCTACTGAACCCCTTCTTTCCAACTAGTCCCTCTTCTATGGTGGCATCTTTTCCCCCGTCCTGCAACATCCATGACTATGCAGCTCTTGTGCAGGTGACAGTGGTCCCTGTGAGGACGTAAAAGCACTGGCCATGTCATGTTCAAAAGACAACATTCCAAAGCAGTTCCGTCCATCCTTCGCCTCTTGCTTTCTTTCCAACCCATCTGCTACAATGTTCCCTGAGGGAGTAATACTTAGTCTCAGTATTGACAAGTTATTTTTTTTTAGAGAGAGCAAGAGCAAGAGCAAGAGAGAAACAGAGAGAGAGAGAGAGAGAGAGAGAGAGTACCAGGGCTGAGAGCTGCTGCAAATGAGCTCTAGATGCATGTGATGCTGTGTATCTGGCTTTATGTGGGTACTGGGGAATTGAACCCAGGTCTTCAGGCATTGCAGGTAAATGCCTTAACTGCTGAGCCTTCTATCCAGCCCCAATATTGACAAGTTTTGAGTCTCCATAATAATCTCAACCAACTGCAAAAATAAATAAATAAATAAATAAATAAATAAATAAATAAATAAATAAATAAGTTTCCCTGACAAATTGAGAGTAGCACTGATCTGTAGGCATACATGTAAATATTTAGAGCGCAGTTTGATGGTAACAACATATCTATTTAGCCAAACAATACTAGCTTCCTCCTAAGGCCTATCAGCTTCCCACCATAGGCTTCTGACTAGGTTTTCAGTACCAGACATGAACTCCATCCTGTGGAGTAGGCCTCAGATCCAATCAGAGTGTAATTGGTTACTCCCATAATAGACATGCCATTATTGTACCACTGGGCACATCTCACAGAGCCCTCTGCTGGTTAAAGCCATGGGTCAGTTTTCTTCCCCAGGAGCATGCGTATTGTTTTCTAACCCAATGACAGCTAGCCCAGTAGGAAGACAGCTTCTAGCTGGGTTCCTACTTCCTTTCTCAGTGTCTGGCCACTGCAACCCCTTGTTTTACGTAGAGACAGCAGATAACCACTTGGGTATACTTCAGGATATGGGGATTTAGTTCTCGGTCTCTTCTTCTCCGTGCTGAGGAGCAGCTGATTGTTCAGTAGATGCAAACTGACTGAAACCCTGCCTGTGTGCCCTTTGGAAAATATTCTGAAGAATGTCCAGAGAATGCAAATCTAGATGCATCCTACAGTTTCGTTTTGTCCCCTACAACAAATAAAACAAAAGCAAACAAATCTGAACCACCTACACTAAAAGGATAGAGGAGGCATTATGGAATAGTTTATTCAAGAAAATCAAATGCCTTAAGTTAAAACATACGTGTTTCTATGATTCTAGCTTTAATCAAATTTAATCAAATTTTCTGACTAGTTGACACTGAAATGTAGCAAGGGAGAATGCTTCATTAATATTAAAAGTCAGATATCAACTGTGAGCATGGAGGCACTCGGGAGGCTGAGGTAGGAGGATTGCTGTGAATTTGAGGCCAGCCTGAGAGTACATAGTGAATTCTAGGTCAGCCTGGGCTAGAGGGAAACCCTACCTCAAAAAAACAAAAAAACAAACAAAATCAGATATCAAAGTGATAATATCGAGAACAGGCCCACTTACTGTTTCTTGAGTGCTAATTCCTAGAGGGCTTGAACTTTTTCAAATTCCCATAATATATATATATTTTAATCTATGTAGACCTGTCTTAAGGGGAATTCTCATAGGCACTTGTCCTTTTGACACTATGTGAGCAATACAGCAGAGCCAGACACAAAAATTCACCTTTGAAGCCATCTATCTAATAATTAATGTTTGCTCACCTTAGCTAACCAGTCATATCCACTCAAAATCTGGAACCAGGAACATTGTTCAATGCCTTAAGATTTTAACAGTGCAGAAACGTATATGCTCATTACCAGTATTATCCTCACCTCTGTGAAGTGAAAGAACTGGAAGCATTTTCCCTAGCTTAGTGTCTGGAGAATATTCTATGCAAAGATGTCCACTGTAGCATTATATATGGTAGCAAACACACTAAGTATTTTTTAACTGTTTAGCAGCAGGGCAGCCATTTATTTGTGATATTTTGGCCAAATATAATTTCATAGCTAGTACTGGTTGTTTATATAGTCATAAGGAGGATAATTATAGATCATAGCAATAAGGAAAAATGCTCTCATATATTAAGTGAGGACAGAAAATTACAAACTGGAGTGAGTGGTGTATTACACACAGCAAATGAAGGCATGTCTCTGAAGAGCAAAGGAAGATCTGAATTTTCATCTTTAGCCTGCCTTTGTTTTTTTTATTTAATGATTAGAAAACACTATATACATAGTGACTGGCAGTTCATCCACTTTGCTATCCTTGAGATACCTCAAAAAGTTTGGGGTTTGACTTCAAGGTGCCCAGAGCCACACAATCAGCCCTCAAGGAGTGAAATTAGTCAAGAGTTTACTTGACTATTGGTGGGCTGAGCTAGATGGTGTTTTTGAGATCATGAAGATGCATTATAGTACTTCCCAGAACTCTGGCCTTGAATAAGTTCCTTAACCATATTATATATTTCCTGCCTCATATGATGACAAAACAGTCTATGCCCTGTGTTTTTTGAGGCTTACACTGTATACATACATACATACATACATACATACATACATACATACATATGTACTTGGCACAAAATTAGTGCTCAATAGTTGTTCATATCCTAAGTAGGGGTTGAGCCTAAGTCCATATTCAGGCTTTGTGGGTTCTCTACGGGGGCATATTCTATCCTAACACATCATGGATCTTTTATCTTGATGTAGCACCCTGTCTTGGGTGAGTGCTGCCTAAGAAAAGGCCATTTCAACAATGCCAGGGAAACTCAAAACTCACATAGCTCTTTGCTATCAAGTGAGCCACAGCACAAACTGTAACCAGGAACCATCGACAGTGAGGAATATTAGAGGAAAGGGCAGTGATGGAACCAATAAAATGATTTCAATAGGAGAAAATCAGGCTCATGTTCTATGGCTACATATGTCCTTCACTTGCTCTTAGGAGCCTCAGTTTTCTTACTGAATCAATGAGGGGAAAACCTTTTTTGGGGGGCATGTGGGATATGAGTTGCCACATGAGAAGGGATTTGTAATTCATAGAGGTGACTACATTTTTTAAATTAAAAAAAAACTTTATTTATTTGACAGAGAAAGAGGGAGAGGGAGAGAGAGAGAGAGAGAGAGAGAGAGAGAGAGAGAGAGAGAGAGTGGGCACACCAGGGCCTCCAGCCACTGCAAACAAACTCCAGATGCATGCGCCCCCTTGTGAATCTGGCTAATGTGAGTCCTGGGGAATCGATCCTGGGATCCTTTGGCTTCGCAGACAAACACCTCAACCACTAAGCCATCCCTCCAGCCCAGGTAACTATATTTTTAAGTTATCTTATTTAAAACTCTAATGTCTGTTCCATGCCTGGCATCAATTCACTGTAGAGACTCTTCTGGTGGTCCCATGAGGCAGACTCTACATTATTCCTGATTTACTTTGGGAGGCACAGGAAGGCTGAGTGGCCCACCCCACACCACAGAGTTGGCCAGGCTTGCAGCTGAGGCTTGAGCAGAAGTGGTCTGAATAGAGACAGTTCATGAACAGCCCTTGTGTTGCCGCATTATAACTGTGAGGGCTTTGTTCCCAAAGTAAAGAAATAGGAATTCTAGTCTCTGCTCCCCTTCCTTAAAAGTTCCAATTCTGTTTGGTCCAGTCCAATTCATTCCAGTCAGATTCAATCCAATCCAGTTCAGTTTAATTCATCTTAACTGAACAAACAGCTGCAGTTCTCAGCACTTCAAGAGCTAACAGAGAGGGATGGGATCCAAGCAACTTAAATTTTGATGAGGAAAAGTAAATCATATGAAAATAGTGATACAATATGGAGTGAGTAAGGCTGTCTCTAGGAAAAAAAAAAAAGTCAAATGTATCTGTCCCTGTGAGAGTTAAGATAAGGGTGCTTTGTACAGTCTCCCCTGGACTTTCTGGAATGGAAACTGGCCCGTTCGAGAGTAGATAGGAAATCCTTGGGAAGCAGAGTCTTGAGCTGAAGGACAGGGATTCTGGACCCTGCAAACCAGATGGGCTAGGACTGGACTTCCATTTCCAACACTGAGACTGCTCTCTGTGTTGTTTCAGCCAGTGTGGCCAGCAGTCAGCTAAGCTAAGAGAAAGCCACCTCTGTGGCTTGGTGTGTGTAATTTCTTGTTGTTCCTCTCTATAAGTATCCCAGAGAAAGCCTGCACATTGGTGTGTGGTTATTTATCTTTTAATCATCAAAACGAAGCTATATAAAGCCCCCTGTACAACATCTGCCTCATAGTGTGTATATGGTGGTAAATCTTTGTGACCTAATCATGTTCATATGGCTGAGAAAGATCTAATGGGCCAGAATCCTCATTTGTGTTGTTTGGGAAGCTCGGTCTTCCCATTTCAAGATGAAAGTGGAACAGCCATGTGAAGTGTCCAAGGTCATGCTCTTTCATGTCCAGTGGTCACACCATATGGAGTCTCAAAATGCCCTGTGGGCAACTTACTCCTTTACATAACACTGTTGAAGCTACACTATTAAAAAGACTTGCATATTAAAATTTGAGGCATGTGTAAGTACCTCATAATTAACTGCTGTCTATTTAACTAGACAGTTCTAGCAAGTTAATTTGATGTCTGTTACGAGACTTAATAATTGTCAGTGATTTTTAAAACAATTTACTGGTATAATCATTAACTACTGCTAGATTATCTTGTCAAATTGATAATTAAGTACCGCAAAAATTCATTATAGAGTCACCATATTAATAGGAATGTAATTAAGTAATGTTTGCTTATGTAATCTAGGCTGTATTACCTGTACACTTATTTATCTTTTCTACATTTATTAAATCATCCTGGGGCCTCTTCAGAATCAATAGGACACCAAGAGTCAATATATGTCTTAATAGATCAAAATATCCAATTTAATTCTGAGACTGTGAAACAAATATGGAATCTTCATACTTATGGTGATGGAGGAGAAATTATTTCTATTTCCTATAGGATTATTATCTGAGAAAATCTCCTACCCTTCTTCCATTCCTTCTTGTATCCTGTTTCTGCCTTCTGTTCCTCTCTTCCTTCTTTATTCCTTTTTCCTGCATTTTCTTTTATTACATTATTCCTTTCTTTTTTTTTCCCTTCCTCTTTTTTTTTTTTTTTTTTTTTTTTTTTTTTTTTTGCAAGGTAGGGTTTTCTGGCTCAGGCTGACCTTTCACTATTTTCTCAGGGTTTTAATCAAGCATTTAACTTCCTGCTACATAAGACACTGATATCTATCTATCTATCTATCTATCTATCTATCTATCTATCTATCTATCTAGCATGAATTCCAGTCTAATAAACATAGGAGAGCATATTAGTCAGTTATATGTTACTTTAACAAATATCTCATGCTGGATAGATGGTTGAGTTGTTAAAGTGCTTGACATGCAAACATGAAGACTCAGGTTTGGATCTCCAGCATCCATGTAAACTCTGGTCATGTTAGTATCTACTTGCAATCCCAGCTCTGTGGAAGTGAGGTCCAGAGGATCCCTAGGGTTTAGTGGCTAGCTAGTCTACCTAGATCAATGAGCTTCAAGTTCAGTGATAGACCCACAAGTGACATACATATAAGCCCCCCCACCCACACACACACACACACACACACACACATGCGCACGCACATGTAAAGAAAAAGACGAAGCACTTATTTTATTTTTAAGATTCAGAATTTTCAGTTCACAGTCATTGGTCTATTCCTTTTGGTTCCATGCTAAGCCACTGTATCATCATGGGAATGTGTGGCAGAGGAAGCTGCTCACTTTATGGTGTCCAGGAAGCAGAGAGGAAAGACTTGCATCCCACAATACCTCTGCAACACACCTAAGACCTGCCACTGGGATCCAACTTTTAAAGATTCCATTTCCTCATTTGGGGTGGGGGGACATTTTAGATCTAAACTATAGTATGGGGAGATACTGTGTACCTATAGACATACTTACTACTACCCTAGAAGACTGTGCCAAGTTCCCGGAGAACACAGAGCAAGGAACGATTAATTGACTCTGGAGTCAGAGAGCATTCCTCAGAGGAGATAACATTTGTACTTGCAGGGAATAAGAGGCAGGAATTTGTCAAGGTGAGAAAAACCTGTAAGTATCATCTGAGGCCCAACAAGTGCACTAGCCTGGAGACAGGGCACAACACTTACTGGTAAGAAGTAAGATGTTAAGGATGACTGCAGAGTGTCAGGATCAGAGCTGTGTTTTTGAAAGAATAGTCTTGGGGGATAGACTAGGGATTTTAGTAGTTTACACAATTATATCACTCAGTGGCTTGTCCTGACATCCCTGAAGTATCTATTCAACTGTATGGCCTTTCTCTCTCCCATCTCTTTCTGCTGGTGATTATCACATAACAAGGGTTTATAGGTTGTACTGCATTTCTGCTTTGCTGGCACTGTAAAGACATTCAAACCTGCTAGGTCGCATATCTAAATTTTGAGGTTCATAAAAAAGATCACAACATATTTCAACCTGGGCCTCACAAAAAAAGGTATATATTATTCAGCTTATTTATTTCTAGAAATATTCCACTGTGCATAGAAACAATAGAATAAAACTCAGGGGCCTAGAGAGATTGCTCAGTGGTTAAAGGTGCTTGCTTGCAAAGCCTGATGGCATGGGTTTGGTTCCTCAGTAAAGCCAGATGCACAAAGTAGTCCGTGTATCTGGAGTCAGTTTGCAGAAAACCCTGGTGTGCCACGCTCTCTCTTTCTCTTTCTCAAGTAAATAAATAAGAATTTTTTTTTTTTAAAAGGAAACCAAACTCAAGGATGTTTGTGTTATATGCACAACCATGGATAAAATTTTAAAAGACATAGCCTCAGACCAATTTTCAATAATCTATCTAGAATCCAGCCACTCATAACCTTCTTGCCTTTCATGAATGCTTAGAAACACATGCGTCAGTTATACAAAGTCTATGTCCCTTACAAGTGACAGTCACCATACAAGTCACTGCTTATGTGGAGCTGGCCTTTGAAAAATGTCTCAGTGCCTTTGTGTGAAGCAGAGAAAAAAAGAAGAGGTGGTAGGAATAAGAACCCATTTTGGTGCCAGGCATGGTATTTCATGCCAGCTACCCCAGCATTTGAGAAACAGAGTCAGAAGGATTGCATATTGTCAAATCCAGGATTTAAGCTGCAGTGCAACTCCACATTACAGCCCTTGTCTAGCATGAGCAAAGTCCTGGGCCCAAACCCCAGCATCAAAACAAAGAGAACAAAATCTATATTCTGGTGTTCAAAACAATATTGGCTGTAGATAGCAAGCAGAAATGTCCTCAGACTCTGAAGACCTTTTCACCATGCCTGGACATCAACTTTACATCCTATGCTATTCTTTAGCTAGATCTATGAAAGATTCTGCTTGGAGAACTCTCCTTACCCCGAGAAATAAGTATGATACATTTCTGATATTGATGGGCTCTGTCTGGGCCAAGCCTCCTAAGCAATGTGACCTGTGACTAACATTGATTTAAACAGACCAAAATCGCCACATTCAGTGCTCATGCTAGACAGAGGAAATCAAAGCTAAGTAATTCTGAGGGTTCCAAACTCTCTAAACTCATGTTCTGGAAGCATTTACATGTAAATGACAAAGACCATTACTATAAATGCGAAGAACCTGAGTTTGACAAAAGGTAAGAGTATTCCTTTGTAAAAAACAGAATTTGAAAACCCTACCTGAGATATCTTAGGAAACTTTTGTACATTTGACCAGAGAAGTAATTCAGTTTTTCAAAGCTTTGGACCAAGGTGCTAGCTGTCATATAATTGAGGATAGATGTTAGTGAAGTGAAGCTTGGCCATGAACCTGAAGATCTACCACTTATTCAGTGTATTTCTCAGGGCCAGAAACCTTCTCTGTTGTATGTAAAATGGGGATAATAATTCCAGGTCCTCTCAACCCAAATGGTTGTTGGCATGATCAAACGAGATTATGGATGTAAAATATATCTTCAGCAAGTCATGAAGTCAGGGTCAGTGCTATGAGAATATATAAAAAGTAGACTCTGAATAGTTCAGAAGAAAATGGCCAAGTCCTCATGGTAAGAGCTAGCTGCTGACTTGGCATCTGATCTGAGCTCCTGGGATTTCATCAACAGATTTGGAGATTTCTATTTTCTAGAAAGCATTGTTATGCCTGGGGGTTCACCATAGTGGAATTTTATCCTAGTTGCCTTGTTGCTCTGTCCATACATACTCTTCATTAGTTTTTAAGCTCTTGAGAGCAAGGCCCATGAATATTGTGGTAGGATAGCACAGTGGTTAAATGCGGAGGCGGTAGAGTCAGGCAACATGGCCAGTCCTGGTCTTTAGAATTCCTAATAATCTATTGTGTAACTTCTGGGAAATGATTGCATCTCATTAAATCCTGTTTTCCTCATCTACAACATGGATAACAAATGTGCTCACCTCATAATGATAGTAAAAGATTATATAAATTAGGATATATCTAATATGAAATGTGGAAAGTGCTTCAGAAATTCTGGGTATTTACCACCACCACCATCATCATCATTGCTATTCACTTCATACCTGTGGTGCCTAGAATGTTTAGTATAATATACTGATTCAATGTAAACAGTGAAAGGATGTACATGAAAGTCTCTGCCCCAGCAGACATTCATATTGAGATAATGAATCCTGAGTCAGAAGAAAATGGAGAAGGGATTGAATTACATGGGCTGGAGTTTCAAAGTTTGAGTCCGTTTCCATGATTTGTCTTTACCAATGATAAGAGGAGTTCTATCATACTGGAAATTTGCAATATTGTTATAGCACTTTAGAGTTTTACAAAGAACTCTTCAGGCCAGTATTTCATAGCTTCACACACCAACCTGGTGGGAAGGTGCTATTCTACTCCCCACTTCACAAATAATGATGGTGAAGGTGTGAGTAGGGGAGTGTTCATCACATATTTAGCTAGTAGAGAGAGGTTCTGAAATAAAGATTTTGTTTTTCTCATCGTTTCTTCTCTCTACCTCCGCACTGAAGCCTAATCCAACCAGAACTGGGTCTCTGTTAGTGGTGGTGGAATGCCATCTTCAGGAATACCCGGATTGTTTCCCTGATTGCAGGAGCCCAAACTAGAGGGCAGCCCCTAGTGAATATGATTTCTTATAGTATTCCATTATCCTTTCATCTGTAAGTCAAAACCATAGAGAAGATTATTAGCAACTCGGATTGACTTTACTTTGGTTTTGAACCCTAATGTCCCTGGCATATAAAATGTCCTTCACCATCATTGTGCTATGAAGCCAGCTCCTACTCTGAAGACAGAAATCAGAAGGGACACAAATCTTTCAACCCAACTCTTGGGCAAATTAGATACTGAAGTATAATTCTGCCATTGTTCAACTTCATAGGTCCTCCAGAATATAAGCAAATGAAAGCATTTCTCTCAGTAATTCTAACTCCCTGGATAATTTCCTTTGAAACAGTACCAGAAGATGACAAATGTAGCATGGCTATCCCCCGACTAAACTGACACCTCAACTGCACTACCTGCCTGTAAAAATCTTTCCTTCAGAGTTTCTTGGGAATCTTTAAGTCTCTAATTCTTCTCCTATGGCCCCAGCCTGTCCTTCTGTTCTTTCTGAGTCTTTTCTTCTCTTCCTTATAACTCTGGATACTTCCTGAAGTCAAAACAGATGTTCTCTATGTTTTCTTCTTTCCCTCTCCTCATCAGCCCTAGTTTCTCAAGAAGCTCGCAGGCTGAGCTGGAAGAGATGGATGCCGGAACAAAGCCTTCTAAGCTCAATGAACTTCTGGGCTTGATGGGAGCCATTGGAGTTGAGTAGAGAGAGGATAAATAGTAAAGAGTGAAGAAGAAAAATTCAGGGATGTCTGAGGAGATAAATTGGTATACCTGAATAAGGGGAGGGAGGAAGGCCATTTGAAAACACAAACATAATTTGCAAAAAGGAATCAAAGGAGAAAACTGAAATCTGGAAAGTGTAGATAATAATGCTATTGTGATAACTTTCCATGGCGTACATACAGAGCCTACCTTTAATAGATAATCAATGAATAGGTAATAATTGCAACAAGCCCTGTTCTCTTCCCAATCTTATTTCCTGTATTTGAAAAAAAAAGATGGAATTAGCCTTGAATTGTTTTTGTTGTTTTGGTTTTTCGAGGTAGGGTCTCACCTTAGCTCAGGCTGACCTGGAATTAACTATGCAGTCTCAGGGTGGCTTCAAACTCACGGCAATCCTCCTACCTCTGCCTCCTGAGTGCTGGGATTAAAGGTGTGCGCCACCATGCCTGGCTGGCCTTGAAAATTTTAAATACCTTATATCCACAGCTTTACAACCCCCTAGGGATATTTAACAGTGCAACCCCTTCATATATTTTCCTAATAATCTGACACACAAAGCTTTACTCCAAGGGGCCATCAGTTTCCCGGACAAAGGCTTCCTTATTAGGTGTAGCTCACCATTGAATGGTGAGTCTGCCTTTGTGTTCACTCTGTGCGCGGGCTGAGCCTGTCTCCACACTTGATGACAGTGTCCCTGGGATAAGATGGTGACACTGGATCCAGAGCAGAACTTGCTGAGTTTGTGGTTTTCATTCAGGTACCTCCTGGCTACCAGAGAGTGGGGAAACTGGTTAACCTTCATCAACTTATGTGTGAAATACAAAGCATGACAATAATTCCCTTCTCGGAATTTGTATAATGTTTGAAAGGTCTAGTGCCATAGCACTTTGTAGGCTACAAAGTATTATTTTCTATTGCCTTCCCTTTCAGTATTTTTATTCATCATGACTCTTGTTTGCAGTTAAGGTACTTCCAATGCAAAGTAGGCAACATGAACAAACATCTAGGACATATCACTGAGTAATTGCAATAGGTATTAGGTAAGAAAATGAGAATGGCGCTTCTTTTCAGCCAGGCTTTCTTCTGTTTCAACTTCTTTATTAAGCACCTTTTCCCTTATTATTTCAGCAGCCACAGGTTTATGTTCTGTCCATCTAATAAGCATTAAAAAAGTGTTTTTTGCCCTATGTCATTTTGGCAGAAATAACTCATTGAACTGAGATTGGCACAGATCTATCTGTAATTCGATGATCACTATGATTATGAAGCTATTTACATATGTTGATAGGCCATCCTGGGCCTGCTCAACTACCGAAGTCTAGTGGAGGCAGGTCAATTCCTCATAAACTACTGGAATGAGGATGGGTGCAGAGGTTTCCCAAAGGAATAGGTGCTGCAAAGGACAAGCCTAGCACAACTTTCTTTACAGCCTTGTCAATCAAAACTTCAAAATCTTAAACAAATTCTATGCATCTGTGCTGTACTGAATACTGAGCCAGTGCCGTGCGGATGTATTATGATCCCTCTTGTCAGGCACAATGGGCATTCAAAAGAAATCTAAAAGAAGAAAAACCGTAGAAAGTTCCAAAACAGGGACCATCATCAGGCATATATTGTAAGTCTGACCAATGTTTAATGGCCTTGATGTTGTTGAGTTCCAACTGGCTTACATGTTTCATATCCTGGCATTGGTTAGCTTGAGAACAAGAGGAACAGAGAACTTTCTGAGACTATATTTTTAAACAAAGTCTTTTGAAATAAAACATTCATTCATTTGAATACCTGTCTAAAAGCGGGAGGGCCTCTGGAGGGTTCACCTTGGGACAAGCTCAGTGCTATGGAGCCAGGCTGCCGGGAGCAGGAAAGGGCAGAGCCTGCAGCCACAAGAGTACATTGTCTCTTGCCAGCTGGGCTGTCCTCCTCCCCTGGGCCTCCAGGCACAGGTCCCCTGACCTTTAGTGTCTTTGCTAGTGAGCATCAAGGGTGGAGTTCTCAGCTGAGGCCCAAGCTCTGTCCCTCAGACCAAGCTACTAGGGACTGGCTGTATGAGATAAATTCTGTGAAGATGTTTGCAAGAGCTTTGGGAAATCAGAAATGGACCCTGACTTTTTGTTGCCACTACTTTGGAAAAACAGACTGGACCAAGGGACAAAGGTCCCTTTCCACTATTCCCTGTCCACACCTCACATCTACCCTTACTTGTTCACCATCTTTTTTCTCCTTTTTCTGCTTTCCCAGGTTGCAATTCCACTCGGTGCTACCATTTATAACCTTATTATTTACAAATTCCTCATTGGGGAACACATATAAAGTTAATGCAAATCCTGTTTTTAAACTTGCATTGTAACAAACCCAAGAAAGGCAATGTTGATCATGTGCCCCATCTGGTTAGAGAGTTCAGAGGCAAGAGAGTTCCTGGAATATTTCCCAAGGGAGGTTTTTATTCGATTCAGATTTTAAAGGCCACCCACTGAAAAAAAATCACAAGTCAACCTGGTCAAGGAAAAGGACATGAGCAAAGTCACAAGATGGGCTCAAGTTCTCTGCATCAATATCCACCTCCTTTGCTAATGGACTGTATCCCCACGTCCCAGAGCCTGATTGCTTTCAGTCTACACACACACCTAATCTGCTTGTCTCCCCACAAATGCATATGAATTCCAAAACAGTATTTTAGAAATAAGGAAAGGTTCTTCCTTAGGCAGTCTTACTGAGGATGGGCAGAGCACAGATTGGTTACTTGGTAAGGACAGGGGAGGTGGAAAATTCTCCCCCAAAATCTCAATTAGCTAAACAGTCATAGCAAAGGGAATTGAATGTGGAGTGCAATGGTCCTTAAGACTTAGAGTCTTTTAGTTGTGTCATTATATATGAAAGACAAAAGCATAACCAATTTTAGAAAGCGCACCATCCAAACTGGATTAAGTAATTTTAATGCTAAAACCATAGGCCTTTGGTATTTGAAATGCCATGTCCTAAGAAGAAATAATTTTATTGGACTTTTACAAATCCATATTATTTATTTCTCCCAGATCCCTATGGCAGAAGCCCTCATTCCTCCTGACTGTGGCTTTCAGCTATTACTCCTGAGTTTGCCACTGTGAGCCCTGTGGCTCCTCCTCGCTAGTACTTTCCACATGGCAGTGAGGAGCAGGGCGACAAGCTCTGGGGTGGAGACTAGGAACTTGAACATTGGTCTTGCTCCCCTTAAGAGCAGGAACTTTTGGAGAAGTAAGGTCCCTTCTCTGACTTTCCGTCTTCTCCTTTGGAAGATGAGGATAATAAACTTTTATGCTGTGAGAACCAAAGGCATGAATGGATGTGAACATGCTTGGTAAACTGAGTAGTGGCTCAGTTCTCAACTCATGCATGGTACTTAAATTCTCCATCTACCCCTCATTATTATTGGTACATGTTTTTGTCTCCTTCACTTGCTCATTAACTTATTTGAAGTTCTTTTCTTCTTTTTAAAATCTTTCTTCCTGGGCTGGAGAGATGGCTTAGCGGTTAAGTCGCCTGCCTGCCTGCCAAGACTAAGAACACCAGTTTGATTTTTCAGGTCCCACATTTAGCAAGGCCCAAGCGACGCAAGCATGCAATGCCGAGCTTGCCCACAAGGGGGCATATGCGTCTGGAGTTTGTTCAGATCGGCTGAAATGGCCCTGGCTTGCCATTTGCTCTCTCGGCTGCTTCCCCTCTCTCTGTTTCTTTCTGTCTCTCTCACATCTGGAAGATAAGTTTTGCAGGTGATGTGCACTGGAAAATCCTAGGGGAGGGTCACTACTTCATAGAGGCAATGGTGTTAATAGGATCCTCTATGTGTGATTCAGGGCCTATAATGCCATTGTCTTTGTACATAGTGGTTCTTAGCTAGGTCCTATCTTGAACATAAAATATTGTTGAGTCCTGGCCCTGAATTGAAACCTTTGCACTCTTTTATTCAGCTTTGCACCCAGTTTTCATGCTTTGATTTTTGTCTTTGACTTGGCCAGGCTACTTGTACCCTTGGGAAAATCCTCTCAGACTTTGGATAAAGAATGGTTTGAGGATATCAGGATTTCAAAGAAAAATAAGCAAACCAACTGACAATCTTAGCATTTAGGCTTTGGTTTTTTAAAAAATTAATTAATTAATTAATTGGAGAGAGAGAAAGCGAGAGGATGAATTGGCATGTCCGGGCCTGTAGCTACTGCACATGAACTCGACATTCATGCACCACTTTGTGCCTTAACCTCTCTCCAGCCCAGGCTTTGGTGTTTTAATCCCCAAATAGTTTAAAACAAGGTCTTTATCTCGACAGCCAGGCTTGTAAGTGATGGTCAGGCACAGGATGTGGGGCACAGCATATTTTCTGGTCTGTTCCCTTCTCCCCACTCCACTCATTATGGAGATTTCATGGCATCTAAGAAACATGATTCAGTGACCATTTGTTTCCTGGTAAGTGTCAATTTCTTTGTCTGCATGCTGGGAACTAATCATGCCTACTTTGCAGGGTTGTTTAGGAGAGAAATGAGATTTCTCATCTATGCATCTAGGCAGAAAGCATGACCCTGTAAGGAACTCACCGAAAGACAGATGAAATCTAGGACTGTGGTGGCAGGGAGCTCCTAACACCTGTCACTCCTTAAGACTGCTTGTTGTTGCTAGATAGCTCTGATATAGAACTTTCTGCTTTGCAAGTACAGATCTATAACTCCCATCCAGGAGGGCCCTGGGCAAGAAAGAGGAGTCTTCCTGTTTTCTTGGCCTCCTCATTCTGTCTCCTATGAGGACAGACAGCACAGGGCCACTGTGGTCAGAGAGCAGAGGAGCCAGACAAGGATCTGTGGTTACACACTTATTTATTTCCTTATTTATTACTTTTGCAGCTAGCATTTTACAATCGTGTTATTTTGTGGTTTATTTGCAAAATTCACAGCAAGCCAAGTTTGCTTCCAATGTGCTCTGAGTGGAAAAGGGTTGCACAGGGAAGCCAGTGAGAGTGGAGAGGAGGACAGAAGAGCAGTTGCAGAACATTATATAATTTATCTATTTGTTAACATACCCTTCTTTGTAATTATGGCACTCAAGGCAGATGGAGAAACGGAAGCAGAGATCCATGGGCTCCATGAGTAGCAACATGAACAGATGTTACAGCCTCAGAAATGAAATACAAAGGGGACAGCCTGGGCACTGAGGACAGACAAATCAGGACAGGGCTTCCTTCCTGCCCAGTGACTCCTTAGTGCCAACGATGCCTCTTCTGAAAGACTCTGGAAGAGACTAGAGGCTGCTTGTTGAGAGAGAAGAGACGGATAATGAATTAATTCATTAAAATATTATTAGAAAATTTATCAAAAATTAGTTTTTGCAGATATTCATAAAAACAAAAGCCGCATTTTCTAAAATGAGCTTAAATAAGTTACCAGAGAAGTTCTGTGAGAAGCTGCTTGCCTTTTAACTCTGCTTTCTTTCTATGTCATGCCACACCCTAGGCACTGGAAGATTCTGTAAGAGGAGTCCCTGTTGTGGGTGAAGCCCATTTTGACTGTGCTCAAGTTTGCTCTTGTATTATTCCATCTGGTGGCTCCCCAAACCACTTTCTGTTTTTATTCTCCTTGTAAATATTTATATAAGAAGGTTCTTGCAACGGCAGGATCCTATATTGGTGGATTGGCACAAAGCAGAGTCTTGATGTTTTATTCCGTTTATGAACAATTTGGTTAAGTGGATTCCCTCCCAGCTCATTAAAAGAAAATCCTTTCATTTTAATAACACCATCAGAAACTAAATAGCATCAGAGGGAAACATAAGTTTGCAATGCAGAACCTCCAGTGGCAGTCTCTGAGCTACTCCGCTCAGTAGCTGTTTACGGTTGGTGCAAGAACTGGTGATTGCAGTTAACGGCTGGTATGTACTATGCACTCGCAACGTCTTCTCCCCAGGCAGGACAAGGATCAGTGGTATTTTCTGAGTCAGCTAGATACATAAGAGATCAGATAGCTGGATTAGGAGATCAAGACACGGTTCCCAAACTTCAGACACAAGCCAGCTCCTCTTGTCTCTCTCTCTCTCTCTCCCTAAGGCACTGTCTTTGTTTTTTTCTTCTCTGCCCTCCCTCCTGGACATGTCCATCCTTGCCCACAACTTTAACTGACACCTCTCTGGAGATTATAGTTTCTCTTCAGCTCTGCCTTCTCTTCTGAGCCTGGTTCTGCATTCTCAGCTGGTCTAGATATTTTAAGAAAGATTACCACCACGGTTCTAACACTCCAAGATGAACACCAACCTGGACATGGACCCACTCCTGCTTCTGTGAATGTAGCCTCTTCTCTCACTGAAATCTACATCATTTTTTTTTCAGACACAAAACTACTAAATCTCTTCCCTTTGCCCCATATACCCTGCTTTGTCCTGAATGTCATCTGTTACCAAATGCCGTTGATCTGAATGTCTTGTAATGGCTTTTATGTTTTTTGTTTCTATCTCTACTATCATTGCACGAGGTTGCTTGACAAACTACATGTTCATTCTTTCATACATACACTTCGATCCTTTATTCAATGCACATGTTGACTGGATAACTTCCAGATGCAAAACAACTAGCAAGGCACTAGGGGTAGAGAAGCAAAAAAGAAAAAAATTAATTTTCACCTATTCTCATGAGGACAGATTTACACACAAAAAATTAATGATGGTGCTAGAGAGATGGGTCAGCAGTTAAACGTTCTTTTTTGCAAGTCTGCCAGCCTGAGTTCAACTTCCAGTAGCCACATAAAGTCAGATGCAAAGTAGCACATGTGTCTCTGATCCAACACAACTATGGCAATGGGAGATGGAGCCAAGAGAATCTGTAAGCTTGTAGGCCAACTAGACTGGTTTACATGAAGCAAAGAAGCAAAAACAAATTAACAAGGAAGACCCTGTCTCAGGCAGGGGAGGGGAGAGGAAAATACTCCAAGGTTCTCCTCAAACCTCCACATATGTGCTATGGCACAAAACAACCATATACATACATTGTACACATCCACACATACATACAGATTCACATATATGCACATAATTAAAAAATAATGATAAAAACAGCACTTTGAGTATGATCATAGAGAAGAAAACCAAAACCAAGGGAAGCTGCATTCCTCACTGTTTTCTGACTCTCCCAGGGTCCCGCTGCATAATGTTTACATATTTATTCTATTATGTCTCTTTTCTTCTTAAATTCTCTCAACGTCTCTCAGGGTCACCTACTAACTTTTTCTCATCTGTTTTCAGTGGTGAGTCAAAAAATGGCACGTTGGTTGATGATGGTCTGCATATACTGCTATCTGTGGTGGTTTGGATGTGAGAGGCCTCTAACGGCATCATGTGTTTCAAACACTAGTGGAGCCTTTGGGAGGGGGTGGGCACATCTTGAAGTTTATTAGTCTGTCCCACTGGCTGTAAAGAACAAACTCACTCAGGCTACTTCCTTCCTGGTGCTGTGACAATATATGACTCCAAGCTGCCTGCTCTGCTATGCCTTCTCCACTATGAGGCAACTTCCCCTTGAAACTGTCAGCTGAAATAAACCCTGCACTCCCATTAGTTGCTCCTGATCAGGTGTTTTGTCCCAGCAATGAGAAAGTAACTGTTATACTACCCTGGCCTATGTTTATACCACCTATTTACCTTGTGGTCATCTTAATTTATCCAACCGTGATCTACAATGTTCAAGCAATGATGAAATCACCTGCTAGTGAACTTCTCAAAATATATTCTGTCATGAAGTGATGTGTGACTGCATTTATTCCTCATTTTCATAGCTTTGTGATTCTCCTTTACCCAGTGTCATTTATTGTCTCTATGTCCTGGCTAAGGTAATTCCTTTTCCCTATAGCACCTTCTTCCTGTCACACTATACCTGGCCCTTCTTTGCTTGGTTAATTGGAGAGGCTCTTTGATTATTGGCAAGGTTAGCAGCACTAGGAAAATCTTTCCACATGTTGACTGGCTGATTTGCTATCCCTTCATCCCACCTATCAAGTAACTGTTGACTCTTCTTGCCTTTAGGAGAACATCATAGTGCTTGATACTGATTCAACTGTCCGTGAACTCTTGATTCTGCAATGCTATCCTGGATTGATCTACAAAACTTTCCTAGAGTAATAAATAGTCTTTAAGGTTAAACCTTCCACTTTCCCAAAAACCCAGGCATGGATATGACCCATCTGTAGACTCCTTGATGCTCTTACCTGGGGTACACACTTCTCCATTTAAGCTGAAGCTCACAGAAGCTACCACTGACATAAGTAAGCTCCTTGGTTATTACTGTAAAATACTAGAGTTAGAACATGTAAAGAGGCAGTTTCCATATGAACATTTATTATGTGCCATGGAATAAAAGGGCATCATATTATAAAGCTGGGCAGCCACTCTATGACAAGTGTCATTCTTCTCTATTCCTTTACTTTTTTTTTTTACCTTGTGCATCTGGCTTATGTGGGTCCCGGGGAATCAAACCTGGGTTCTTGGGCTTTGCAGGCAAGCACCTTAACTACTAAGCCATCTCTCCAGCCCATCCTTCACTCTTTTTGTATAATTTCTACATTGGAAAGACAAGGGCAGAAGAGAACTGTATCTCATCCATGTTATAATGAATTTGAAGAGATGATAGGGATATGAGAAATAAAGTTTCAAAGTGCAAATTTCCATATTTGGTCTCCTGAACTTGAAGAGCTCCAATGCAAATTGGTTGGTGGTGTGATGTTTTGTTCACCTTTATTTTGATTCCTTCATAATGTAGAGCCTTCTCACCCTGCTCTTAAGAAAAGAAATTGAAGCCGGGCGTGGTGGCGCACGCCTTTAATCCCAGCCCTCGGGAGGCAGAGGTAGGAGGATCGCCGAGAGTTCGAGGCCACCCTGAGACTACATAGTGAATTCCAGGTCAGCCTGGACCAGAGTGAGACCCTACCTCGCAAAAACCAAAAAAAAAAAAAAAAAAAAAAAAAAAAAAGAAAAGAAATTGTCTAGCATTCCTGCTAATGTGGGGTCTGCTGTAGGAATATCACATTACATCAGAGAACAACTCAGACGATTGAGCAACACCTGGCTACAGCTGGACCAAAGCAGGAAGAGTCTCAGTTCTGAGAAAGACTGCACATTCCCTGGCTGGAAAGACAGGCATTGTTTCGGGGAAATATTCAATAGAGAGATTTTGAGACACAGAGTCCCATTCAAGGGAGGAAGATTGGAAGGAGCTGTTTTCTCTCTCAAGGCTTGGCGCTGTCTGGAAGGATGCTATTTAGCATGATCGAGAACTGATTATTTTGTTGATCATATTTCAAAACCTTTGCTCTTTAAACACGTTCCCAGAGTAAATTGAGTGCAATTGTGGGGAATTTAACTTTAAAAAAAGTCTCAATATATTTTGAGATTGGAATGGAGAGATGGCAGAAGAGGGAGAATGGGAACGTGCCCAAGGACCTAAGAATCATAAGGGGTGGCTGTGGGTGAAGAGGGCAACAAAAGCTTGGGATTCTGGGTTGGAAACTTGCTGAATGAGTCAGCCTGCAGAACAAATGAAACCTCACTCATCACTTGGTCTTCCTTCTCAGGAGCAGAGACCCAAACAGTGGGGCCCTGGAAAAACATCAGCAACTTCTTGCAGCAGCTGTAGGTGGGGAAGGTTTCCAAGCCACAGAGAGGGCTGTGAACGCAGTTAGTTACTGGGGCTCCAGTTTTTCTCAGCCAAATAGGAAGAACCTCCAAACTGACCTTGGAAAAACATACTCACAGAAGGAAAACATATTGTAAACTCCCCCTGTGTATTTGTATTAACAGATTTTTTTTTTTTTAAAGAAACAAATACATTGCTTTCCAGTCTTCCATGAAAAGAGTCTAAATACTGGGGGATACACAGTTGTAGAACCCGCAGAGTGTGGGTTGGAAGGCAGAGGAGAGGAGTTAAGCTTTGTCCCTCTTTACTGAATACAAGGTCATCTACACAGTACAACTGTATTCATATTAAAGAGCCTGAAGGGGAAAGCATTCTCACCACTCCTTTCAGCGAAGATTGCAATTAGCATTTTTATGAAGAACATAAACTCTGTGTATCAAAGATGCACTTTTATTGCTCTGAAACTGGCTTGAATAAGCATCCCGCAAACGTTTTGGCTCTTTTGCTTTCAGGAGGAGGCCAATTAAAACAGGGTCTGTCTAGCTGCCAGTCCCTACCCACCCTTCACCGAGGCAACAACAATACTGAGATGGTGGTGTTGTCGCCCTCAAAAGTGGCTTTTCAGCTATTGGGGCACCTGGAAGGAAAAATGATTCTTTGGCTCTTCTCACGAAAACAGAAATATAAAAAAACGAAATCTCAAAAACACAAGGCTTATTTTGTTTGCCCCTCTCCACTCCAATTATGGAGGCCGTGGTTGAGACAGATGATTTAACTTGCTACAGATTGTGTCAGCCGCCGTTCCTGTTCTCCCCCCCCAGGCAACCAGGCTCCAGGATGGGCGAAATGACTGTGGCTCAGTGGCGCCAGAGTGCTCTGAGGTGCTGTGATGACCCTCCAAAAAGGAGCCTGAGCCAGTGGACTGCTTGCTCTTAGGAGCCGAAACTCAAAAGCACATTTCCCTGTGGCCATCAAGTCATGCCCATGACTCCATGTTGTTTATTCAGATACCATTTGGTAGTATCGGAGGAGGACAGGGTGTGGTGTGGGACAGAGTGAATAGGACAATGTCTTGGGTCTCGCTGCTCTTGGAAATAGATGTTAACAGGGAGACTTTACCTACCACGGGACTCCATACATCCCATAAGCTATTTTAGATAGGATTCAGGTTCATGACTCACTTCCTTTTCCTCTTAAATGGCACCAAATTTGGGCATATAGACTGTGCTCATAGGAGTGAACATAGAGAGGGAATATTTTTCTGCCACATGATTTTTAGATGCCATCTCATGTTTTTTTTTTTTTTTTTTTTTTCTCCTTAGTGTACCTCTATCCATTTCCTTCTACTTTTCTGATAGGATGACATTTATTTGTGTGATTCCTACAAGCACCCTCTTAGAATGAGATTTCTAGATGATAAAGAAGTGCCTTGATTTCCTATTAAAACAATGAGCACAATGTTTGGAAGGGTAACAGTTTTGATGCCTTTAGCATAGGTCAAATAAGAGGCTTCCTTTCAGAATCAACTCAAATGACTGATGTTTATTCACAAATATTACAAAAAAAGATGTCAGCGATTAGCAGTTCTGAGGTTCAATTTATAACTCACCTATGTCAAATGCTAAGGCGATTGTCCTCGAGGTTTTCTTGGCCTTCATGGTTTCTAGATGGCTTATATAGTTCCAAACACCAAGCTTCATAGAAAAATGCTCATGCTAAACTGGAGGAGACACTTTAAAAGACAAAACAGTTTTCCCTTACCTCTCACTATCCATAACTGTGCCACATGAAAACAATTCTAAACATATATGCACTGCAAACAGTGTACCCAATTTCATCAAACACTATTAGATGGAAAGTCACAGATTAATGCCAGGACAATAGTAAGGAGAGACTTTAATACTCAACTATCATCAACTGACAGGTCATTATGGTAAAAAATAAACAGAGAAGCATGTGGATTAACTTAAATCATAGAAAAACAGACCCAACAGATGCACACAGCACATTTTATCCAAATTCTACAGACTATACATTATTTTCAGTAGTGCATGAAATTCTCTATAAAATAGAACACATATTAGGATGCAAAGCAAACATCACAAATGTAGGAAAATTAAAATAATTCCTTATATTCCTTCTGGTCACAATGAAATTAAACCAATCAATGGTAAGAGAATACAGAACATACAAAAACTCATGGAATTTAAACAATACATTATTAAATGATGAATGGGTCATTGAAGAAACCAAGAAGGAAGTAAAAAAATTTCCCAGCATCAAATGATTACAATGGGATACAATGAATGCAGTTCTATAAGATAACTTTATAGCTCTAAGTGTCCATATTAAGAAATAGACCTAAAATAAAAAAAAAAAAAAAAAGAACTTAATAACACACATTAGCACTTTGGAAAAAAAGCGAACCAAACAACTCAATATATGGAAAGAAATAATTAAGACCAGGGCAGAAATGAATGAAATAGAAGTGAAAAACAACAATATAAAGAATCAATTAAACAAAGGGTTAGTTCAATAAAAGGATAAGCAACATTAATAAATCCCTAACAAAAGTAACAAAATAAAGAGAGAAAAGACCACAGATGAATACTGAGCCATTATAATCAATATCAATGAAATTCAGAAAATCAAAAGGGCATACCTTAAAAACATATGCTGTACTAAATTAGAACATCTAAAAGAAATGGATGAATTTCTAGATACATACAACCTACCAAAATTAATGCAAGATGAAATTAAACCACTCGTACTAAGTATAATGAGCAATGAGACTGAATCAGGTGTTAAAAGAAAATAGAACTTTCTCAACTAAAAGAAGTCCAGGCCCAGGTGAGTTCACTGGAAAATTGTACCAGGCCTTCAAAGTGAACTAAAATTAGTGCTTCTCAAATTATTCCATAAAACAACAAAGGAAGGAAAAAGACAAAGCTCCTTTTATAAAATGTCTATTTACCCTGATACAAAAACCATATAATGACACAAGAAAAAAAAATCACAGACCAATCTTCCTCATAAACATAGATGCAAAAAAAAAACCTCAACAAAATATATGTTTTTTTTTTTTTTTTTTTTTTTTTTTGGTTTTTCGAGGTAGGGTCTCACTCTGGCCCAGGCTGACCTGGAATTCACTATGTAGTCTCAGGGTGGCCTCGAACTCTCGGCGATCCTCCTACCTCTGCCTCCTGAGTGCTGGGATTAAAGGCACGTGCCACCACGCCTGGCAAAAAGTTGTTTTTTTTTTTTTTTTTTTGCTAGGTAGGGTCTCACTCTGATCCAGGCTGACCTGGAATTAACCATGTAGTCTCAGGGTGGCCTTGAACTCACAGCGATCCTCCTACTTCTGCCTCCCGAATGCTGGGATTAAAGGCGTGCACCACCACGCCTGGCTCAACAAAATATTTTAAAATAGAATACATGAATACATCAAAACATCTTTCACTATGATCAAGTTGGTTTTATTTTAAAGATGCAGTATTGGTTCAACATATGGAAATCAATCAATGTAGTGTATGATATTAATGGACTAAAGGCCAAAAAAGTATGATCATTTCAATAGGGTGAGAAAAGCTATTTAACAAAATTCAACATGCTTTCATGATAAAAGTCCTAAATATAGCAGAAAACAGAAGGATCATATATGAATACAGTAAAGGCTATGTACAACTAACCTGTAGCCAACATTATACTAAATGGGGGAAAACCTCCAAGAATTCCCACTAAAATCACAAAGGTGTCTACTGTCTCCACTCATTTAATATAGTATTGGAAATCATAGCTAGAACAGTGAGAAGAGAAGGAAATAAAAGGAATACAAATAGGAAAGGAAGTAGTTAAATTATCCTGACTTACAGATGATATGATCCTGAGTAGACTCTGTCAGAAAACTTTTAGAGCTGATAAACACTTTCAGCAAAGAAGAAGGATACAAAATCAACACACAGAAGTCAGTAGCCTTCCTATATACCAATAACAGACATGCTGATGATGAACTCAGGGAAACAATTCCAGTCACAACACCTCAAAAATACCTAAGTATTACTGTAATGAAGGAAATGAAAGACCTCTACAATGAAAACGTTCAAGCACTCTAGAGAGAAATTGAAGATACTAGGAAATTGAAAGAAATCCCATGCTCCTGGAGTGGAAGAATCAATATTGTGAAAATATTACCAAAAGCAATTGATAGATTTAATGCAATTCCCATCAAAAAATCCATGTTCATCTTCACTGAAATAGAAAAACAATAATTTGAAGGACAAAAGATATCACATAGCAATCCTGAGCAATAAATAAATAAAGTAAATAAATAAATAAAAAAGGCCAGAGATATCACTATACTTGATTTCAAAGTATATGACAGAGCCATAATGAAGCAAACAACATGGTACTGGAACAAGCACAGACATGTAGAGCAATGGAACAGCATATAAGATGCAGACATAAACCCACACAGTCGAACCCACCTGAGTTTTGAAAAAAACAAAAAGCCAAAAAGGTCTCACTGGAGTAATAAAAAACAGCCTGTTTAACAAGCAATGGTGGAAAAATGGTGGAAGCACTGAACTAGATTCTCATTTCTCTATGCACAAGAACCAACTCTAAATGGATTAAAAACCTTAACATCAGACTTGACCTTAACATCACCTGAAGCTGCTAGAGTAAAAAAAAAAAAGGTGGGGGGAATGCTTTAAAATACAGGAATAGGTCATAGCTTTCTGAATAGGACTCCAGTCAGTCAGGAAACAAGGCTAATAATCAACCAATGGGACATCATGAAATTAAAAAGCTTTCATACAGCAAAGGAAAGGTTAATCAAGTGAAGAAGTAGTGTATAGAATCTTTGCCAGCTATGCCTCTCACTGAAGCTTAAGATCTATAATATACAAATAACTCAAAAAAAACACCCAAAATAAAAAGAAATCAAATCACTCAATAAAAATGGACTATGGAACTAAACAGGGAGTTCTCAGAAGAATAAATACAAATGGCCAATAAAAAAATTTAAAAAGTGTTTAATGTCCTTAGCTATTAAGAAAATGCAAACTGACCTATTTTGAGATTCCATCTCACTCTGGTCAGAATGGTCACCATCAAGAAGCTGAATGTGCTGGTGAGGGTGGGGGTAATATGAACCATTATCCATTGTTTATGGGAATGTAAACATGTCCAGCCATTATGAAAATCCTTCTAAAAATTTCTGAACCAGCTAAAAATGGACCTACCACATGACCCAGCTATATATACGACTCCTTCATGATTTACTATAGAAATACTTGCTCATCCATGTTTATTGTTTATTCACAATAGCTAGGAATTAGAACCAGCCCAGATGCCCATCAAGTGATAAAAGGATAATTAAAATGTGATACATATACACAATGGAATTCTACTCATGGTAAGGAAAAGTAAAATTTTCAGGCAAATGGATAGATCTGGAAAACATTATACGAATCTTGGTAACCCAATCCCAGAAAAACAAATGATGTATATCCTCTTACATATGTGGATCTTAACTTTTAATTTGTAGATCTGTGTGTAAGTTGTGAGAATTAGTAGAGGCCAGGAAGCTAGAAAGTGGCCATGAGAGGCATGAGGATAAGTGTCCTAAGCAGATGGAATAGTAGATATTCTAAGCACAGGGTCTGAACACTGGTGGTAGAAAAGTTTAAGTAGGGACAGGGAAAGAGGGTGGGAGAAAGGATTAGCCCAAACTAAAAACATATGAAAAGGCCATATGAAAACCTACTTCTTTATTAGCTAATTAAAAATATAACAAAAAAACCCAGACAGTTTGAACAGAAGTATCCTGTGTGGGTAGATCTCAGAAGCTATAGGTTATTACAGAAAAATCCCAGTGCCAGGGCTGGAATACCTCCCAGTGAGCTGTTGGTCATGGAGGTGCCTGAGGTCCCCAAAACAATACAGGATACTGTCTATGCTCTTGGTGACCTATTAAATTGGAAGATACCACTTGCTTTTGGTTGAAGGATACTAAGAAATCAAGGTGGAACTAGCTGAAAAGCCTCCTCCCTGCTGGCTAGCTGTCCATAATGCTGGTCATTGCAGGTTGCTTGGAGGAGGAAATCCATCAACAGTCTTGCCCAGAAGTGGACCCTGGGAGGTACAGAACTGGTCAACAAGGCAATAAGTGACCACTGGTGCAATAGTGGCATGCTTGTTTCAGGGGTAAATAACTGGTTTCTGATTGGATTTGAGGGTTGCTTCTTGGGAGGCAATTCATGCATATTTCAGTAGTAAGAAACCGATGGCTAGGAAAATCATAAGCCCTAAAAGGAAAGCTACTACTATTGTTTGGATAAGTGGATATATTTTGCCCCCTAAATACTTATGTTTATTCCCATAAATTAATACTGCTCTTGCCTTTGATCAGAGAAACTTGTTTTTGCAGTTGGAGGTGACTACTGGGTCACTCCAAACTTGCCAGTGCTCAGAACAAGTGACTGTTGAGTGCTTAGCACTAAATAAGACACTTAATCACATCCTCCCAAGCCCAGGGAACATTACAGAAAATTAGGTGAAAAGCATGTAAGAGCCAGCCAGAGGATAAGAAAAAGTACTTTGGGATGCTTTCTTCTGGACATGAAGTTGATGTTGCATTCATGCCCTCACAACAGCTGCTTTTACTTGCACAAGAAATGCACAGTGTTAGGCTCATCAACATTTTATCATGGATGGTGGAGGAGAGGGAAAAAAGACAAAAATAGAAGAGGAACTAGGTGGAAAGAAGAAGGGTTCAATAGAAAAGGGATGGTGGAATGGAGCCAAGGAAAGGAGAGGATTATGATCAAAATGAACTTTGTACATGTATGAAAATTAAAAAGAAAGTGATCTCCAGGTCCTAGGCTACTGTGAACCAACATAACAGAAGGTCAAATTTCCTTCTTTCTCTCTCTCTCTTTCTTTCTTTCTTTCTTTCTTTCTTTCTTTCTTTCTTTCTTTCTTTCTTTCTTTCTTTTTTCCTTCCTTCCTTCCTTCTTTCCTTTATTTCTTTCATTTCTTTATTTCTTGCTTGCTTGTTTTTTGAGGTAGGGTCTCACTCTAGCCCATGCTGACCTAGAATTCACTATGTAGTCTCAAGGTGGCCTTGAACTCACAGTGATCCTCCTACCTCTGCCTCCCAAGTGCTGGGATTAAAGGCGTGTACCACTATGCCTGGAGGCCAAATTTCTTTGAATGAATCACAAGCATGATTTTGGTATTATGGGAAGAAAAAGCATATGTTGGGGAACAATAAGAGGAAAACCTGAGAAATTCAAACATAGTGCAAGACTTCAGATCATGGGAGAAAAGAGCACGGTGATAATATTTGGTTGTGGGAGAATCAAAAGGTTTCCTAGCAGGAAGAACTCTAGTGCTGGATTGGGATATATTTTTTTCCTGGTGTGTTGTCATGGTCATCTCACACATCTTTCTCAGATCATCCATGTTATTCTCCCTCTTGTCTCAAGAGAGCACAGTGCTAGTTCTGTGCTATGTGGAGAACTAACCAATGATCCATTAGTGGAACTGACACAACACAAGCAGGCCTGCAGAAACAGGAGTCTGTGATCAGTGAGCACTCCTATTCCCACCAATAAGGAATGGCAGGAAACCGGAGGGCACTGGATCTTCACATGGCACTGAAAGGGAGACGGGAGTGAGGATGTGTTTGGCTCAATTTTATCTAGATTTTTTTTTCTGAGGTAGGGTCTTGCTTTAGCCCAGGCTGACCTGGAATTCACTATGTAGTCTTACACTCATGGCAATCCTCCTACTTCTGCCTCCTGAGTGCTGGGATTAAAGGCATGTGCCACCATGCCTAGCTGTATCTAGATTTTAAGGAGCAAGGTAATCCCAGATGCCATCTAAATTCCCTATGTACATTGCACCACCATTATTTTTAGGAATAGCCATCCAATCTTACATTGGTTTATAAGTGACCTTACAATATTTCTTTGTGTTGTATTCTTCACTTTCTAAGTCATACTATTGCCATATATGATTGATACTAGGAAAAGCAATATAAAACTAGGCATCTTATTTGCTTAAAATGTCTTTCTATCTATCTATCATCTATCTATCTATCTATCTATCTATCTATCTATCTATCTATCTATCTATCTTTTCTATTCTGTCTTTCCATTTTTGAGACAGAATCTTGTTCTATAGCCCAGAATGGTCTTGAACTCATGATCTTTTTTGCTTCAGCCTTTTGAGTAGCTGAGATTAGAGATATGTGGCCCCATGTTGGGCCCTAATTATTTTTTTGTTAAACTGGGCATGGTGGCCCATGCATTTAATCCCAGCACTTGGAAGGCAGAGGTAGGAGGATCACCATGAGTTCAAGGCCACCCTGAGAGTACATGGTGAGTTCCAGGTCAACCTGGGCTAAAGTGAGACCCTACCTTGAAAAGCCAAAAATTTTTTTTTTTTTTTGCTTGAAGCAATGCTTGGTGGTATAATCTTTTAAGCCTAGCACTTGGAAATCTGAGACAAGAAAATTATGAGTTCAAGGCCAGTCAATGTTACATAGCAGGATCATGTTTCACAAAACAAAAAAAAATAATAAGTTAAAGTAAAATAAATCTTGAGATACCCTTAAATTAACATGCTCTCATGATCCTTTTATGCAGTTTCTACCTGTGATAATTCCTGTAAAAACCCTAGTGTAGTATCACCACCAGGACATTAACTTTTATTCTATCAAGACACAACACATCTCAATCGCCCATTTAGCCACATTCCTTCCATCCAAACCCATTCCCAATCAGCCCTTGGTGATGAATATTCTGTTCCCAATTTCTGAAATTTTGTTATATAAGGAATATTACATCAATGAAACCATATAGTAAGATACCTTTGGCATTGGCATTAAGCATTTGGCTTAATTTGGGTTTCACTCTAGTCCAGGCTGACTGGGAATTCATTATGTAGTCTCAGGCTGGTCTTGAACTTGCAGTAATCTTCCTACTGTGGCCTCCCAAGTGCTAGAATTAAAGGCGTGCATCACCATGCCTGGTTGTATTCTTTCTTTTTTCCCCTTTTCTTGGTGAGTAATAATGACATGCATGTAGTGCAGTTTATTTCAATACTCACCTATTGAAAGATCTCCAGATTATTTTCAGTTTGGGGGTATTACAAATAAATTTTCTCATACAGTTTAAATTCTTATGTTCAACTATGAATCTATCAGCTTAGAATTTAACCATCTCTGGAAACAAGTGTCTTTTTCTTAAGAGAATGGAGTATGAAATTGATTATATATTGAACTCAAATAAAACCATCTCAAAAGGAACTCAGCAAACTTCCTTTATTCTTCCAATGTCTCTAGGAGCTCTCATCCCAATCCCAATAAAAATATAATTTTGCACATATAATATTAGCAAAGACTAAAAAATATTCAAAACTTATGAAAATGGCAGATTCTCGGTTTAGAGAGGTTAATGAATGGGTCATATAACACCATTTCCAGAGGACTCACTATTTGTTCAATTGCAGCAAAGACAAAATCCCACAGCCTTCTGAGCCACAGGTTGATATAAGGGGCCCCTGAGCATGTGTCAGACTGGCTGGAGCCACTGTGGGAAGGCAGAAAGTCTACACTGCCAGTACATCCTTCAGCTACTTCATCTACCCAGTCTTGCTCCTGCTCTTTCAGCATCTAATGGAATTGTTATATGGCCACTTGTAGTTGAGATGATAGTTTTGCAATGATGAGATAGAACCAGGATTTATCATTAGATAACACCAGCTTATTGTCCAGGAAGTGGTGATGCAGGTTCATTTTTTTACATGGATTCAGGTACACTTTCAAGTTGTTGCAGACATAAAAGCCAGAGCTGCAACGGAGAAAGGGGATCCGCCACTCCCCTAGCTTCTTCTTCTTTTAAAAAAGTATATTTATTTATTTATTTATTTATTTATTTATTTATTTAAGAGAGAGAGAGAGAGAGGGAGAGAAAGAGAATGGACATGCCAGGGCCTCTAGCCACTGCAAATGAACTTCAGATGTATGCGCCCCCTTGTGCATCTGGCCTACGTGGCTCCTGGGGAATCGAACTGGGGTTCTTAGGCTTTGCAGGCATACACCTTAACTGCTAAGCCATTTCCCCAGCCTTCCCCTAGCTTCTTAGTGATGTACCTTTGAGGAACTGCTGTGGTTAGTGGGAAGGTACAACTTGTAGATCCACTCTCTGTCTTTCAGTGGTTAATCCACTTTGTACTGGGTATGCCTGAGACCCTGTGGAGGTAGCCAAAGGAGCTCAAAGCAGAGACTACCTTTTAATTCTTTTTTTAAAATTTATTTTTTATTGACAACTTCCATAATTACAGACAATAACCCATGATAATTCTCTCCCTCCTCCCACTTTCCCCCTTGCAACTCCACTCTCCATAATATTCCCTCCCCCTGTTAATCAGTTTCTCTTTTATTTTGATGTCATCATATCTTCCTCCTATTATGATGGTCTTGTTTGTCAGGCACTGCGAGGTCATGGATATCCAGGCCATTCTATGTCTGGAGGATCTACATAGAGACCGCCTTCTTGATGTGAGTGTATAGAACACCAAAATGGAAGCAGGAAAAATTTTAATGCTCAGACCACTGTGGACTGTGATGGATTCATAAAAAATGAACAGCATGCAATTTTCACGTATGATCACAGGTAGTTTATGCCTATTGGCAAAGGCCATGTATTCTTTCAGTGAGTCAGAGGAGTAGGTGTCACTCAGAGGAAACTGGGAGTTGATTATCAGAGGCCTGTGACCATTTTCTTCTTCTTGTTGTTGTTGTTCTTCTTCTTCTTCTTTTTCTTCTCCTCCTCCTCCTCCTCCCCCTCCTTCTTCTTCTTTTTGGACATAATTCTGGTCACAAGCACGGTAAGCTTTAACTTGTCCTGGAAAGTATATGCATTGGCTTAGTTGCCTCACTTTAAAAGAGGACAAAAGTCATCTTGACTTTCATGTACAGGTGGGCAGGAAAGGGGAAGCCACCAGATCAGAGAATGGGGAGCAGCAAGGGCTTTCCTGGGTCACACAGAACCATGGCCACTGCAAAGACGACTGAGAAGGTGCCATTTAATGCCACCACACGTTCTGGATCAAGGTGGGTAGATGCCTTGTAGTAGTGGGTCAGAAACATGGCTACTACTTCTCACATAGAGGGCTACCCTCTTCAGGTGTACTACAGCAGTACCTCCCCAGTGCTGTTCATGTCAGCCCAACACAGCTTTTTTTTTTTTTTTTTTTTTTTTTTTTTTTTTTTGGTTTTGCGAGGTAGGAAAATGTGTAGCCCAGGCTGGCCTCGAACTCCTGATCCTCCTGCCTCCGCCTCTTCAGCAATATCCTACCGGCGTGCGCCACCACAACCGGCACCAACACAGCTTTTTAATCATAAGTCATATCAAGGCACCGCTTGTTCTCCTTGGTGCCAAGGTTGAAAAAGCCCAAAGGTTCTTGTCCTCGTGGGATCAGACTCTTTGGTAGGCCTCTCAGTTCCGGAAACTCAAGTGGAAAGAGTTGAAGATGTTAAGCCCATATTTGGACAGGACATGGTTGACTAATGCAACTTTAAAATCATTCCTTTGGGGACTTGGCTGGACAGGCTGTCCAGATAACACATCCTGCTGCCCACCTGTGACATTATCTCTAGGGCCTGGGCACAAGATAGGTGAACCTCGCTCGGACCATCTACAGTGTCAGATCACGTGATGTTCTGGCACATTAAATGGCCGATCCAGTTTTTCTCCTGCTGGATGTTCTCTGTGCACTTCTCTTCTCCCATCAATTGGTTCTGCACCTGCCTGGTTGTCCGCAGCATAAAGTGCTCCATTATGACCTCCTGCAAGTTGATCATCATCTCCAGGGCCCACTACCCAAGCTGGATCCAGACCACAGGGCAGGTGTCTGCCTGATGACTTACCCTCTGGGTATCTGTGTCGCTAGAACCCTTGTCTGTTTCCATTCATCACTTACCCATTCTAAAATCCTCATGTCCACTTGAAGTACTCTTGTCAGTCAGGGCGCTCAGAGTCCTGGTCCATGGATCGCCTCATCTCACTGAACTTGCTTCAGAAATAGGGTCTTAGACAAAGTAAAATGAAGCCATTATGAATAGTCTCCTTATAAAAGGTCACAATGGACACAGATGTGACACAGAGTGAGCATCGTGTACACATGCAGCCAGAACTTGAGGTGATGTTTAACAAGCCAAGGAGTACCAGAATTTGCCTGAGACTTTTCAGAAACTGAGAGAGAGAAAGAGAGAGAATGTGCATGCCAAGGGCCTCTAGCCACTGCAAATGAACTCCAGATGCATGTACCACCATGTGCATCTGGCTTACATGGGTTCTGGGGAATTGAACCTGGGTCCTTAGGCTTCACAGGCAAGCATCTTAACCACTAAGCCATCTCTCCAGCCCTAAAAAATAATTTGTTTATTTGCACACAGACAGAGACAGAGAGAGAGAGAGAGAGAGAGAGAGAGAGAGAAATGGGCACACCAGGGCCTCTAGCCACTGCAAATGAACTCCAGATGCATGTGCTATTCTGTGCATCTGGCTTTCCCATGGGTACTTTTTCTCACAAATCTTAGAAGAAAATAACACTGCTCACACCGTGATATTTTTTTTTTATTTCTAGCCTCCAAAACTATGAGATGAGAAATTTCTGTTGACTACGCTATTCAGTTTATGGTACTTTGTAAAATGCATTACTAGCAAACTAATATAGTGTCAGAAACATTTAGAGACAGGTTTTTGAATTAATCCAAGCCTTTGTTTCTTTGGAATAAATGCCCAGGAGAGCAATTTTTGGGTCTTAGAGAAGATGTATGTTCAATTTCTTTAGTAGTCAAACTGTTTTCCAGAATGGCTGTATATACATTCCCAGAGCAACATATGAATGATTTAATATCTCTTCATTTAGTAATATTTGATAATTTTTTTTATTTTAGCCACTCTTGTAGATGTATAGTGAATCTCATTATGGTATCAATTCACTTTCCTAATGGCTAATGAGCTCTCCATGCGTATGTTTAAGTGGAGTGGTGAGAGTTTGAAACTATTTTCCCCGGTGGTGGAGTGTTCAGCCCTCTCCTCGTAGGGTCTTCTGTGAGTAAATCTGTGCTTTTGATGAGATCTACCTCATCACTTGAGCACTGTATGCCTCATTCCTTCAGTGCCAATTCTAAGAAATCTTGCCTCTCCCAAGACACTCAAGACTGACCCATGCTAATTTGTACAGGCTTTATAGTTTTAAGCTCACATTAAGCTATTTATCCACTTTCTGTTATGGTAGGTTTTTATTTAATTTTATTCTTCTTAATTGACCATTTTCGTACTTGGGCCTAATGGAACTTGATACCCCTTCCCACCCACCCATGATGCCTGTTGGGAGGCCTGCTCTTATACACAGCACATCTTGTCCCGGTAAACACTGCTTCTGTGAGGTCATGGGTGCAGCAGCCATATCATGTGTGGAAGACAGTGTTCCATACCATGTTCCCCATCCCTTATTCCTTCTGCTTTCTCCTCAGTTGATATTTCCTGAGCCTTGGTGGGGATGACATAGAAGTCTCCTTCAGTGCAGAACACTTCATAATCATTTATTCTCAGCACTTGGACAGTTACAAGTATCTACAGTAAACCACTGCCCACTGCTAAAAGAAATTTCACTGACCAAACTGAGAGAAGCAGTAGTCTACGAGCATAGATACAAATATTTAGAAGGCAGTTTGATGTGCACAGTATGTCTGTTTACCAAAACAATAGTAGTAGCTTCCCCCTAGGCTTCCACAACCATAGGCTTTTGACCAGGCGTGCAGTACAATTCCCTCCTGTGGAATTGGCCTCAAATTCAATTAGAAGAAGCTGGTTACCCCCAAACAAGTCTTGCCACTACTGCACAGTGGACACATTTTGCCTGTGAGTCAATATTGAGGCATATAGGATCCACAGATTGGTAGTAATGTCCATAGATTTTCTCATCTACCATCCTGTATATGGCAACTTTTGGCACCAGGGAAGCTAGTCAGTAGGGTAAAAAGCTTCCAGTTCAGCCCAGTATGGTGGTGCAGGCCTTTAATCCCAGCATTTGGGAAGCAGAGGTAAGAGAATTGCCATGATTTCAAGGCCACCCTGAGACTCCATAGTGAATTCCAGGTCAGCCTGAGCTACAGTGAGACCCTACGTCAAAGAAAGAAAGAAATTAAAAAAAAAAAAAGCTTCCAATTCATTTCTAGTTTGATTTCTCCATGTCCAGCAATTGAAGTATGTGCTGTGTTCAGTCACAGGTTTGACAGATTGGGTAATTTATACTGACCTTGGAGTTCACTAATCTTTATATCTCTATTGTGCTATTGACCTCATTACTATGATTTTGATTTCAGCTATTTTATTTTACATTAAAATAGTTCCATTTTGTTCTTTAAAAACACTTTGAATTTCTTGTTGAGACCTTTATGTTTATGCTGGGATTTTACCTTTTTCATTTTCTTCAGTGGTGTCTATAAGTGTTCACTAAAGTCCTTTTATGATGCTTGCATCACAGCCATCTAACATTACTATCAATCTGTTCTTAAAATTTCTTAATTGTCCTTTTTCATTCAATTCATGATCTGACCATTTTGTGTATTAATGAGAGGCTGTATTTTAACTTCTTCTTTTGGTGATAAATTTTATATGGAAAAAATGATGCACTGTTTTGTTTCAAGGTTGGCTTCCATCAGAACACAAAAGGATGGGCTCTTCTTCAGGCTCCCGTATTGTCCTATTGAAGCTTGCTTGTCTAGGAGAGGCAAGAGTGCTATGTTACTAATGAGTATGTGGTCTTTATTTTTCCCACTGGTCAGTGGTGATAATCATAGTGGTCTTCTCATGTTATGAAGTCTATTTGAGGAGTAAGAAGAGTGTACCATTTCTTTGTAGTAGGTGTGTATGATGATTAAGGTATTGTCAACTTGATCTGTTCAATAATCCACAGAAATCCCATTCAGGTGGGTCTGTGAGGTTACTTCCAGGAAGGATTAACTGGAGGAGGAAGTCCTTCCCCCAGAGTGAGTCCTTCCCCCAGAGCGGGTGGCCCTCTCGGCGGGGGGGACTTTATATAAGGAAGCTCTGGGTGAAAAGAGCCCCTTCCTTCCACTTGGCTGCCGGAGCTGCTTGCTGCCTTCCAGCATGAATTGGAGACCAGCATCAAGTGAAGACCTGCCTGGATTGAAAACCAGTGACACCTCAGGAAGCCTCCAGGCCTTCTGTGCTGGACTGGGACTGCTGAGGCATCCAGCCACTTAGCCATGTGGACTGAGAAGGTACCAGGTTATTGATTCTTGGGTCTGCAACTGCTATTGTATTACCATAAACTAATCCAATAAATTACCTTTTTAATATAATTCATTCTGGTGGTTCTGTTCCTCTAGAGAACCCTGACTAACACAGAGTTTGGTTTCTATCAGAAGTGTGGTGCCAATTTGTTAATCCAGGGGGGAATAAAGCAGACATTGAAGAATGGGATGCTCCTTGAGCATTCAGGCCCCTTCAAAAGATTACATTCTTTTTTAAAAAATATATATTTTTTATTTATATTATTCTGATTTTTCATTCATAGTATTGGTTCCATTGTCCTCCTCCCTGTCTTCCCACTTTCAATGGGACCCTCATCAATGGGGAATGTGGGTCGTGCATTGTGAGGTTTCTTCTGTGGTTCCAATGTAGGCCAGCTGGCCCAGTTTCAATGGTTGTAATCTCTCAATTGCAGTTGAGCAGGCAGAAATTTCACTCAAAGATTTCATTTTTTCTGTGCCATATCCCTCTGCTCACACCAGTCCATTTCTATGCAACACAACCCTGCACAACTTCTGACGGTCATAACAGAAAGCTTCTCACCCAAACTGCTTAGAGCCCAGTCCAGATAAAGCTCCTTTTAACCCTCATAAGCCAAACCTTATAGTTCAAAGTTCTAACTTCATTCAGGTCTTGCAACTCTGGCCAGAATAATCCATTAAGCTATACTTATAGCACTGCAAGACATCTCTTAGGCCAAGATTTCAAATCCTTCCATATTGCTCTTGAAAACGAACCCTAAAAGGCCAAAGCCACACAGTCAGATGTCTAGCAGCAATCCCACTCCTCTGGTGCCAGCTTTACTGTTGGTTTGCAATGTTGGCAGAAAATATCCAACCAAGAGCAGCTTGTGGGAAAAAAGGTTTATTTTGGCTTATGGACTTGAGGGGAAGCTCTGCAATGACAGAGGAAAATGATGGCATGAGCAGAGGGTGGACATCACCTCTCACCAACATCAGATGGACAATAACAGCCAGAAAATGTGCTAAACACTGGCAAGGGGACACTGGCTATGATACCCATAAGCCCACCCCCAATAATACACTGCCTCCAGGAGGTGTTAGTTCCTGAATCTCCATCATCTGGAAACTTAGCATTCAGAAAACCTAGATTTATGGGGACACCAGAATCAAACCACCACATTCTGCCCCTGACCCCCATAAACTGATAACCATACATGATGTAAAATACAATGCATGCAGTCCATTTTAAAAGTCCCCATAGTTTTTATCAATGCAAATGATGTTCAAACATTCCCATAGTCTGAGATCTTTTAACTGAGCCACAATACCAAAAAAATCCCCCAAAACCCATAATGGCACAGAATACACATTCACATTGCAAAATATGGCATTGGGCATAGCAAAGAAATATTCAACCAATACAACATTTAAAACAACCAGGGCAAACATCAAACTCCATAGCTCCAAGTTCAACAACTGTAGCTAGTGACAAATCTCCAAGTCCGATAATTCTAACCACTGACAAGTCTCTGGAGTTCCAATTCCACGCCTCCAGCTAGGCTACTCACAGTCCTAGAAAACTTCATCTGGGGTCAGTAGGTTTCCTTAGCAGCCATCTCATGGTCCTGGCATCTCCACTGGGTCTCCACTGCAACCCATGGTTCATCCTCATGACTCCACTGGGTCTCCATGCAGGCATCCAGCAAACCTGCTACCCACTGCCCGTGGCCTTTCCAAAACACAAAACCATGTTGCAAATTCAATGACCCTCTCTTTCCCACATTTCTTACACTCCATAATACCAGGAACCCTGACTAATACAGTGTGGAAGATCAGACTCCCCATGTGGATTTCTTTGATGTTGTCAACCACTTCAGGGTATCTGGCAGAATTCATTTCCTTGAGTGAAATTGAACTTTTTACCTTAAGTTTAGCAACTATCTTCCATGTCTAAAATTTGTTCCAATTTATGATATGTATAGAACAAACAAAGACTATATCAGTCAGGATATATTAATCTTAGTAATTTTTTCATAGTAAAATTTTATCTAATAGTCACCCAAATGTACTAAAAATGTAGGATTTTTTTAGGCTGGGGAGATGGCTAAGCAGCTAAAGGCACTTGCTTGCAAAGCCTGGAAGCCCAGCTTTGATTTTTCTCTGTTTGCAAATAAATAAATGAATAAAAACATTTTGAAAAAATTTAGGACTCTCTATGGGGCAATTGTACCCCATATATGGATTCGGTATTTTAGCTTAGATATGGAGTCTCCAGATCTATATGTACTTTCTATATAGTGACAGAAGAGCAAAATGAGAGTTAGGTATCTGAAGTTTAACAATTCCACATAGATATGCCCAGCTTGATGAAGTGAATAAGCATACACCTTCAAGTACTGAGAAATAAAAGTTATCTAGATATTGGTATGTAACAGCCTAAGCACTCCAGTGTCTTACACTTCAGAACTACTTAGATGGAAATAAAGATAAGGTAGCTGATTGTGCTGTCTTTATAAGAAAAATATTCCACCCCCCACATCTGTCTTCACTATTACTTTGTTCACTAAGTTTGAAAACCACAAATATGTTTCTCCCAACAATGTAGGTAAACAATCTTGTAATGTATCATATCTGAGTTAGAAATTCATGTTAAATCTAACAGTTACATACTGTTTGTGTGGCCTACCACTCACAGTTGCTACCTCAAGTGAAATCATGGCAATGGAATGACTAGGTGTAAATTAACATGTTAGGTAAATATTTTAAAATGCTATGATTGTTTCATTCTTTGAAGTTCTTCTAGGCAACACTTCAGCTGAAAATTGATTGGTTGATGCATCAAGTGGCATAAGCCTTCATTTATAGAATTTAAAGGCCTCTCAGCAACAGACTCTCCTAAGCATCTATCAAATACAAGACTTGCCAAATGTTGTAGAGTAGAATAGGCCGGGGGTAGAAGGCAAGAGTACTTGGTGATAAAACTGTGGCTCACATAGAAAATTAAGGAAGCCTACGGTATGAATGTGAGCCTGCTGAGATCTGCTCTGTGATTCTTTTTAATAACGGAGTGGAGATGTGTTAATGAGCGTGACACAGGGCACACAGCCATCAAGTGAATTAGTCATAGCTTGATTCTTTTATGTGCCTTGTCTAATGGGAAACATTACCCAGCAATCACAGTAGAAGCATTCTCAGATGGAGCAGAAGGTGTGGAAGGGAGTAATGAGGCTGCCTAAAAACTGTTTTACAGAGCCCTGCACCAATTCACAACAGATAATAGAACTCAGAGCCAGACAGATAATAGAAGCGACAGCCATTTACTGCTAAGAGACTGTCTGAATATTTGTGCATGAAACAGCCCACTCCAAGTTTTTTAATCACATTTCCTGAGAGAGAGAGTGGCAAAAAAGAAAGACACGTGGCAGGCTACTTCCATTAGTGTGTTCTAAATGAGTATAAAGAAGCGAAATGAGTAGATACGAAGAAAAAGAATAACAGCAACTGCAGATCAGAACAGCTTTTGGCTGTTTGAATCCAGAAAACTAGGACATCTTCTCCTTGTGACTCAGATAGGGTATGAGAAAGTGATTTTGTCCCGGAGGTATTTGATATGCAGGATGATTGAAAAGTATCTTAGTTTATAATCTTTGATTTCCAAAAGAGAGGAGGGTGAACCTAGGCCCATCTCTCTAACTAACCTAGACTTTGACCCTTTTTAAGTATTGCGGATAGTGGAATGAGAAATGAACATGTTAACGGTGCCCTGCTCTAGAAGATAGAATGCAGAGTTCCCAGGAAGGACTTATAAAGACCAACAATCTTATATTTGGACAAAAAGGCTCAGGAACGGATCAAAAAGGAAACTTAATCATATTACACAGCCTCCTAATATGAAACTCCAAAGCCTTGATTTTTCACATTTTCCATACTCCATCTGGCAATCATGTTCTTCTGTGTTGCCACATGTTAAGAAAGTCAGTAACCGGATTTGGTACATTCAAAATAAGATATCCCAAATATCACTAGAATATAAAACTATATCATTTAAAAACGATCAGAAGGCCTGGAAAAAAATAACATAAGGAGAGCAGTGAGTAGGTTGACAACAGTGTTCAGAGGCTGATGACTATTCCTCTGTGAAAGAGGGATGAGCTATGTTCTATAATACTTTAGCTAGTAGAAAATCATAGAAAGCATGATTAAGTCAAAGTACATTAATATTAACCCGATGGTAAGCATTATTCAGCAGTGGTTAGAGCTGTCTAGGAATTGAATAGTCTATCAAGAGTAGTGAGGCCCTCCTTGGTGGTTGTGTTCCAGCACACTTCAAGCAATCACTTATGGTGGAATTTGTAGGGAAAAAAGTTACACTGGAAATTTGTCCTAATTGTGATGTCTACTTGAATCTGAAGTGTCTGTGCTATTATTCTCTCATGATTAGTTTCCTCCAATAAAGCTCTCGCTGCATTGTAACCTGGAGTTTAGGAGATTAATGGGATTGGGAAAATGGGTCTTTTAAAGGCTATACTTGAAAGCTTAATTCTGAAGTGAGAAAGATTTTATTGTTCAGATGATGACTATGAAAACATTTTTATTATTGGGACAAAACATAGATTATGATGGCCTAAGGTTTGAACAGTCCTTTCTTCTCCCTGGAATTGATAGTTCCCTGTTAATTTCTTTTTAGTACACATGAACAGCTCTCAGATGCGCTGTAGCAGACAGCTTCAGGTTCGCTGAGATGAACTTCCAGACCAGGCACAGTTATGGAGGAAGGGATATTATTTATTGAAGCTTACAGATCCAGGGGAAGTTCCATAAAGGCAGAAGTAGCGGCCTGCTCTCACAAGGCCAGGCAGAGAGAGCAAAAGCCAACTAGCCACCACAGCACACAGAGCAAAACTACAGCCAAAAGGTCACACAGCACACTTCAGGAACTCCTGCTAGGCACATTTGCATATCTTTACAATGGAATCTCAAACCCACACCTTAAGACTGGCCCCCAGTGACATTGCCTCTAGCAAGGTGAATGAAGATGCAAACTAAAACTAATAAAACACTGAATATATTGGGGGACATATATTCAAACTACCACATGTACCAACATTTTCATTGATAAATATTCATTATTGATTCATGTACAGTTAAATGAATAAGTCATCTATCAAGTGGACATGCAATAGCTTATCACCCAACTCTAAGTTGTATATTCAAAAATCCATTTTACCTTTCTCTTTTACTAATAGAAGCTTTTTTTTTTTTTTTTTTTTTGGTCAGCATTATGTTTATATTTAAATATTAAATTGCTAACATATTTATTTACTAACATACATTACTCATAGTAAGTATTGCCCCCAAAACACAGTCTGACCAAGAGGATGAAAGTAGATATCTACTGAGGACTTGGTTCTTTCTATTCAAGACATTGTGTATTCATCTTCATCACCTACAACCACCACCATTTTCTTTCTCTTCTTCTCCCTACCCCTCTATGTCATCATCCTTTGGGTCTGAACGTGCTGACTTCAGGTGAGGGGATGAGCAGCCTTTATGCAACATGGCAATCATAGCAATCACTATGTTAAGAGCAGAAGATTAGAAAAGTTTGGGATTGCACACCTTAGTCTGGGACATAGTAATCTTCAAACCTGTCCTTAAATAAGTTGGAAAATCCATTTGATCCAATAATTTTGTTAATGTCTCTAAGATATCTGGCAAATATAACTTAACTGATACCAGTGACATTTCAAGCCCTTGAATTCCTCAACAATTATGTTCAGAAATGTACCTAACTACTTAGAAAAAAATGAAGTGGAACATTTGCCTCAGTTTTTATACCAAATGTAATTCCAGATGGACTAATAATATAAATGCAAGAAACAAATCATTACAGTGTTAGAATACCATGGAGCTTATAAAATACAATCTAATATTATATAAATTTGCCTAAGTATCACTAAAATCTCCTCATATATATAATTATATAGTAATTATTTTTGTGCAGATGCACAATAAAGCAAGCAAACAGTTGTGACATTAAGGCAGAGAGTTCTCCTTAATCTGTTAGGAACTATTTAATAGCAAGAATAAAAACATTCTCAAACTGATTAAGAAATCATCAAAAGAAACAAATAAACAATTCCAAGGGGAAGAGGAAGGCTAAGAGAAGCCTGTAACAAAATGAACTAAAAAAGTAATTTAAATAAAGAGAAACTTGAACAAAGCAAACATAAGTCAACATGAAAATTATAAATAATATCCTTAGAGATAAGAGCAAATTAAACAAGCTTGGAACAGGAAAATGGTGCTTTGTGTATTTAATAATTATAATAAAACAGGACTAGAGAAATGGCTAGATTGCAGCACTTGTGTTAAACATCAGACATGGATGTACATGCCTGTAATCCTAGCACTGGGGAGGCAAACACAAGAGGACCCCTGGTGCTTCTTTGCTAGTCAGGTCAGTGAGCTTGAGGGTCAATAAAAGATCCCTTCTCAAAAAAGAAGGGAAAAAGTGATTGAGGAAGACACTTGACATATACCTCTGGCCTCATACACATCTGCACATGTGTGAACACACACTTGCATACACACATATGCTCATACCTACACAAATATATGATCATGCACACATGTTATGCACATACAAGTAAAACAAATGAAAACACCAGAGAAGTAAGAGTTCTGGGAAATTAAAACAGGGTAATGAAATGCCTGATGAATACTTGGAATATTAAATTAGGCACTTAACCAGGAAATTAGGAGGAGAAAAACACAATGAAATTGTGAATAAGAAAGAAATAAAAGAGGAAATTGAAAAGGCTAAACAGCAAGCTCCAACTACTTGGAGCTCCACAAAGACAAGAGGAAGTGGGTAAAAATATTACCCAGCAATATTCTCTTCAGTATTACCTAAGCTCAAAGGATGAAATGTTTTAGATTGAAAGTGTATTGTGATGGGTATGATAATGACCAAAAAAGTAGATTGGGAATGGCATGGACAAACAAGTGTCTAACAGCTTCAGGGAGGGAGAGGAAATGCCATATGCAAAGGTTCAAAATAAAAATTACATATCTATATCTCTCTTTTCTATTTTATTGTAACAGTTGGAAAGGATGTGGAGATTTATCAGTACTTTTCTTCTGAAGTTGAGTAGTAAACCATGTGAAGCCCATTCTGCTGATGGCCCTTTGGTTGTGGCAGCTGAAGCACAGGGGAGACTCAGTGCTAGAGAGCAACTAAGGAGGCATGGCTCTGTGTCATTTCTAGGAAATAGCTTCTAGTATTAGTATAGAAATTTGAAGTTAAGGAATTTTTAGGAAAGTGGCTGGACCTGGAAAGAATTACATTAGCTCAGAAAGACCAAAACCTCATGTTTTCTCTGACATGCAAGTGTTAGCTTATACTATTTATAAATATGTATAATAGAGGTCAAATGTGGACAAAACCTATAAAGTTAAGTGGGTAGCCAAAAACAAATATAAAGAGATTATCAGTATAAGGGACGAGGGAAGGAGGGAGAGAAGATATTAGAGAGGAAGAAGGGAATTATGCAGGAGGGGTGTGAGAACCAAATTGTATGTGAAAATACCAGAATGAATGATATGTAATGTTGTAGTTACCTTCTTGTTGTGAAAAAACATGGGAACTGCTTTTCCTGATGTTTTGCTTTTATTATTGTTTCTCAGCTCAGCATTTAAAATTAGGGTCCCCAATCCTAATGCTGAGCAATGCAGGCTGTATTGTACCATAAAGAGAAAATATGTGTTGAATAAACTTCATTCACTGAATTGTAATAATGTTGACTGTGATTTAATATTAATGAGTCATATATATATATATATATATATATATATATATATATATATATATATGGAGAGAGTGAGAGAGAGAGAGAGAATCTTTAAATAGAAACACACAAAAAACAATGTGTATTTATTGGCTGATAAAAATGATATGACCACAAATTCACAATAAGCTAACCCTGTGTTTCACCGAGGGCTGAAGCTTGGTATTTATTCATTAACTCTGTTTACCATGACATAAAACACCACTGCTGTGAAGAATGATAATCAACCATATTGCCATGTTTACAAAACCATGAGATTATTGTGGTTGAATTTTTCCTGGAGAAATTTATGTATTTCTTCTGAACATGGTGCTGGACAACTGTAATTCCAGCACTTTGGAGGCTGAGGAAGAAGGATTGCCATGAGTTCTTGGCCAGTATGAACTACAAAGTGAATACTACACCGTCAAGGACTACATATTAGGACCCTTTCTCAACCCTGCTCCAAAAACAGACAAGAAATTCTATGTTTCCGAAATTTATAATTACTAATGTGTATGGATTTTAATAAAAGTGACAAAGTTTTTCAAACTATATACATCAAAAAAAAAAAAAAAAAAAAAAAAGCAGCTGATGGGAGGAATGTTTTTTATTTTGGCTTACAGTCTCTAGAGGGAGCTTCACCACGTCAGGGGAAAGCGTAACATGAGCAGAGGCTGGATTGATCACCTTCTTTCCAGCATCAGGAGGAAAACAGTACCAGAAGAGTGAGCGAGTTCTTGCAAGGGGGACCTGGCTATAACACCCCTAAGCCCATCCCCAACAACATACTCCCTTCAACAAGGCTCTGCCTCCCAAACTGCCACCAGCTAGGGAGCAAATCTTCAGAACACATTAGTTTTTGGGTGACACCGGATTCAAACCATCATACTTAAGTCTCTGTATGCCAGAAAAAAATAACAACAAATAATAAGCAAGAACATGTCCACTGGAAGGGGGTGGGAAAGGCGGACAAGGTAACGTTAGAGGATATTATCAAAATACATTGTATACATGTATTAAAATTGTCAATAAAACTTTTCTGGGGACTGGAGAGATGGCTTAGCAGTTAAGGCACTTGCCTGCAAGGCCAAAGGACCCAGGTTCAATTCCCAGTACCCACATAAGCCAGATAAACAAGTTTACACATGCATCTGGAGTTCATTTGTAGTGGCTAGAGGCCCTGTGTGTTAGTTCTCTCTTTCTCTGCCCCCTCTCTCTTCTCTAAAATAAATAAATAATATATTAAACAAGCTTTTATTTTGTCTGGGGAGATGACTCAGTGGTTAAAAGTACTTATTTGTAAAATCTGCCAATGCCAGTTCAAGTCCCCATTACCCACCTATAGCCAGACACACAAAGTGGTACATGCATCTGGAGTTAGTTTGCTACAGCAAGAGGCGCTGGCATGTCCTCACTCACTAACTCTCTCTCTCTCAAATAAATAAATAAATAGTATTTTTTAAAAGTTAAAAAAAAATTATTACAAAAACAAAAAGAAAGCAGCTCACGGGAACTGGGTTTATCAATGGCAGTTTCGAGTGTTTGTAATGAAAATGATTTCTACTATCCATCTCCAAGCTTTGGCATGGGAAAGGAGAACTTCCAAGCCGTTCGGAATCATATCTCTCCTGGAGCTTTCTCACTGTAATCACACTAACTCCGTGGGGCGGTCCTCTTAAATAGTCTCTTGCTTCTTGTGAAGTTCAACAAATTGTTCCTAGGAGTTTTAAATATATCAAATCCTGAAGAAGTCCTTAGGGAAGCAAAGATAAGATGAGGAAAGTAAAACCTTTTGTTTATAAAATAGAATATAGGGGCTGGAGAGATAGTTCTGTGGTTAAGGCACTTGCTTCCAAAGCCTAATGACCTACGTATGATTCCCCAGTGTACACAAAAGCCAGACGCACAAACTGGCACATACATCTGGAGTTTGTTTACAGTGGCTAGAGGCCCTGGTTCACCCTTTCTCTCTCTCTCTCTTCCTTCCAGTCTCTCTCTGTTTCCAAATAAAATAAAAAATATTAAAATAGCTTATAAATTTCTGTTTAGATTGCCCAACCATGTTTGTTTGTTAAAGGCTGAGGGGATGACAAGGATACAAATAAATCCAGTATGTTCTCAGGCAACAGTTGTACCAAAGTAGCTTGGGGTCTATGATAGTTGCCCTTTAGCTTCAAAGAATGATCACAGTCTCTGGAGGCCTTGGAGAGAGTTGTCATCACTACAGCTCCTGGGGTTATCTCCATGGAATGCACACCTGACCACCTATGGCAGGAATGTCTTCCAAGCATCCCCAGAACTCCATCACATGGAGCTCTCATGTGCTTCTTACCTCACCCTTCCCAATGTCTGTATCTGTGACTAGAATAAAATGATGTGAAAGGATAAAGAATATTGGTTCACATTTTATTTTATTTGTAGAGGTAGGGTCTCACTGTAGCCCAGGTTGACCTGGAATTAACTATGTAGTCCCAGGGTGGCCTTCGAACTCATGGCAATCCTCCTACCTCTGCCTCCTGAGTGCTGGGATTAAAGGCATGTGCCACCATACCCGGCCACATATTTATTTATTTATTTATTTATTTATTTATTTATTTATTTATTCATTTTTTATTTTATTTTATTTATTTATTTATTTATTTTTGAGGTAGGGTCTCATTCTAGCCCAGGCTGACCTGGAATTCATTCTGTATTCTCAGGGTGGCCTCGAACTCATGGCGATCTTCTTACCTCTGCCTCCCGAGTGCTGGGATTAAAGGCGTGCACCACCATGCCTGGCTCTGGCCATGTATTTTAAATTAGTTAAGTCAAGACCTTTGCAAGGAGACAGAGTTCATAGTCCAGTATAGCCATGAATGTGATCTAACCCCAAATCATAAACTTACTTAAGACATGATTTTTTTTCTATAACTCAATTGTGTACTTTTTGAGTTAAAACTTGTTGATTGACAATATTTTACCATAATGTAAAATGGTGGACTCATCTGTTTAGAGAAAGAAAGGGTGGTTATGAAGAACCACTCAGTGGAAAGGAGGTTCTAGATGTTTGACACACACCTAGAAGCCCAGTATGGCTAGAAAGTAGGAAAAAAATAGAATAATATTACATTATGTCAGGAAGTAGGAAGTGATTTGAATATACTGTTTTTTTTTTTTTTTTTTTTTTTTTTTTTTTACAGGTCATGCAAAAGAACTTGGGTGAAGACACTAAATGGATTTAAATTATAGCCTCAAATTACAGTAAAAATATACTCAGAGGTATGTGTAGAAGGATGTTCTGTGGATAGAATCACAGAGGCAAAGGGGAAGGACAGTAAGACCAGGCAGGGAGGTGTTGTGGCTATTCAGGTAAATCTAAGAGTCAACTTCTTCTAGGTGGGAGCAGTGGAGGGCTTTATGTTTTGTATATCTTGAAGATGAAGATAACTGGACTTGCGTTAGCCAGGCTGGGGTGGAGTCAAGGGAATGAAATCTTGGACTTTTTTTTAGAGAGAGATAGAGACAGAGAGAGAGAGAGAGAGAGAGAGAGAGAGAGAGAATTGGTGTGCCAGAGCCTCAACCACTGCAACCGAATTTAAGATGTTTGTGCCACCTAGTGGGCCTGTGTGACCTTGTGTTTGCCTCACCTTTGTGCATCTGGCTTACATGGGATCTGGAGAACATGGGCCCTTAGGCTTCACAGGCAAGTGCCTTATCCACTAAGCCATCTCTTCAGCCCTCTCTTGGATTTTTGATGTCAACCAATAGCTACAGTTGATATCTGAATGCCATTTATTTATCCCAACACACATGGCATACCCATGCAGAAAGAGAACATTGTGAAGCTAGTCAAGTATTCTTCCTACCTGTGGTGTTAAATATTTCCCATCACAAGCAAGGCTCTGGTGCCACACTGCTAGACTTTGTATCCATCCTGCCACGTGCTAGTTAAGATAGTCACATTTATTCCTTTGCACCAGTTTCCTCATGGAAGGTTCATAGAATATTGATAGAATTAATTGAGGCAGCTCATGAAAAACACTTATAGGCGCTATATTTATGAAATATGTTAATGGCTACAAAAGATTGTATTATATGGTAGTACTGGAGTTTGGGAGGGAACTAACTTAGATAGCTAAGTTGGTTGCTTTGCAAGTATGAGGACTTAAATTGATCCCAAGAACTCATGTTAAAATAAAAGCCAGGCACAGTGTGCAAACCTGTAATCCCAGGGCTGGGGAGTCAGAGACAGAAGAATGAGTCCCTGGCATTTCACTGAGCAGACAATCCAGTCTATTTGATGAACTCCAGACCTTGTCTCAAAAAAGGTAGATGGTACCTGAGAGGAACAACATTTGAGGTTATCATTTGGCATGCGGGCTTTCCCATTATTCCTCCAAATTAATACTACTTTGTTTGACATTAAAATCTCTTGTTCTAGTTATATCTCTACAATGGAGAATCTTTTGAAATTTTTTTTATACTTTTAAAAATTTATTTTTGAAGCCAGGCGTGGTGGTGCACTCCTTTAATCCCAGCACTCAGGAGGCAGAGGTAGGAGGACTGCCATGAGTTTGAGGCCACCCTGAGACTACATAGTGAATTTCAGGTCAGCCTTGGCCAGAGTGAGAACCTACCTTGAAAAATCAAAGGAAAAAAAAAAAATTTTTTTGAGACAGAAATTTTTAAGAGAGAGACAGAAAAAGAGAAGAGAGAGAGAAAATGTGCAGATGAGGGCCTTTAGCCATTGCAAACTAACTCAAATTGTTGAATAGACTGTTTTGTGTTAAAATTTCACTTTTTTTTTTTTTTTTTTTTTGTTTTTTTCTGAGGTAGTCTCACTCTAGCTCAAGCTGACCTGGAATTCACTATGTAGTCTCAGGGTGGCCTCGAACTCACGGCGACCCTCTTACCTCTGTCTCCCGAGTGCTGGGATTAAAGGCATGTGCCACCATGCCCAGCAAATTCACATTTTTTTATTAGAGTATTCCAATTTTACTTTTTGATTTGTAGTAGCTGTTATCTGCTACAATCTAATTATGCGTTAGTGTAGTTTATCCATTAGTTTTTTTTTGTTGGATTTAATGTGGATATCATTTACTATATTGTATCTGCCTCTTCATCCTAATATCATGTAAGTATCAACAGTTATTTAAAGCCTTAATAAAAGTAGAATTTATTTCAAGCTATGAAAGTTAATACCTAGGTTTTTACTTTTTAAAGTAGTTAAAAATTACTCCATATTTTGATTTAATTCTTAAATTTTTAAAAAAAATTTAAAAATCCACCTCATTTTAATGCACAAGAACATTTTGTGCACACATATCTGTTTCTGAAGTGTCTTTTATTTGCCTATCTGTATTCATGAACTAATAGCTTATGTTTTAAATAATTATTTTTAAATAAAACTCTTTTATCCCATTTAACATCTAACATCTCTCTATCTACAAACACAAACAATTCTTTCAAGTTTAGCTTGTATAGTGCAACCTGCCCTGGCCAGCAAAGCTAGTGGATACAGCCCATCCCTCAAGAATAGGCACTTTGTACTCTGGAGCTGGCTCCACAATATTCTCTAGTCTAAAGGGTTTTGGTTCCAAAGAAAAGGATGATGATAACTTAGACAGCAGTAAGTAGGCAGTCTCTTGTCTGATGTTACTGAAACTGCCTCAGTGCAGATACTTGGGTCACCCATATTTTCTGCCTCTTTATTTTCAGTTGGCATATATTCATGATAAATAGTATTGGGTTTCAAAAGGACATGTTATTATGTAATACTCATACCTCCTATGCTCCCTTCCTGGCTCCTGATTGTCCCTTTAATTCCCCTAGACAGTTTCAGTTCTACTTTCAACTTGTACATATGTATGTTCATACATATACACATACATACATCATGCATACATGATTTTATGTATCTGTACAAAACCTAGAATCAACAAGTAAGAGAAGACATATGATTAATTGTATTTCTGATTGTGACTTAATTTGTTTACTATTAATAATCTCCAGTTGCCCCTTATTTCCTTGTCTTCTTTCTTTCCTAATTTTATTCCCTTTATTTCCTTCTCTTGTCTTAATTGCGGTAAAATTTCATGCATTGTGTTGAATCCAATGGAGACAATGGATATCTTTGTCGTGTTATGGGTTTTAATGAAAGTGCTTTTTTTTTTCTATTTGGTATCAGGTTGGCTATAGACATGATATGTATAGACTTTATTATGTTGAGTATAATGTGTTATATTACATTTATTGATTTGAATATGTTGAACCATTCTTGCATCCCTGGAATTAAATTAATTTGATTTTGGTGAATGACCCTTTGGTATGTTCTTGAATTTGGTTTACAAGTAATTTATTTAGAATTTTTGCATCTATCTTAATAAGAAAGATTCATCTGTTTTTTTTTTTGTGTGTGTGTCTTTATTTGGTTTTAGAACAGGGTAATATTGGCTTTGCAAAAACAGTTGATAGTATTTCATCCCTTTCTTTCTTATGAAATAGTTTGTGGAGCAATGATGTTAGCTCTTCTTTCAAGGTCTGATAGAATTTAGCAGTGACTCCATCCAGGTCTGGACTATGTTTAGCTAGGAGAACTTTTTCAAGTTATGTCTTCAATCTCATTGCTTGTTAGAGATGTATTTAAGTGGTTTATATCTCTTTCATTTAGCTTTGTTAGGTCATCTATATCTAGAAATTACCCATTTCTTTTAGATTTTTCAATTTATTGGAACATCGAAGTTTTTAAAGTATGTCACAATGATTTTCTGAAGTTTGTCAGTATCTGATGCAATGTCTCCAATGTCTCCTTTTTCATTTCTAAATTTATTAATTTGGGCACTCCTTTTCTTTTTGTTATGTTGTCCAAGGTTGTGTTGATTTTGTTTATTTTTTCAAAGAACAAATATTTGTTTCATTGACTTTTTTTTTCATTATCATGTTATTACTTTTTGCCCTGATATTCATTCTATTTTTTCTTCTACCAATTCAGGGTTTGTCTTGTCTTCATTGTTACACACCCCTAAAGTGAATTAACTTGTTTATTTCTCTGATCTTTTATTGTAGGCTCTCATAACTATAAACATCTCTCTTAGGCCTGTTTTCATTGTATTTTATAGGTATATGTAGTGTTTTCATTCATTCAATTCTAGAAACTTTTAAATTTCCTTTTTGAGTATTTTAATGACTCCATTCATTATTCAAAAGTATGTTCAGGGCTGGAGAGATGGCTTAGCGGTTAAGGCACCTGCCTGCTAAGCCTAAGAACTGGGTTCCAATCTCCAGGTCCCACGTTTAGCCAGATGCAAAGTGACGCAAGGGCACAATTCTGCACTAGCCCACAAGGGGGCGCACACATCTGGATTTCGTTCACAGCAGCTGAGAGACTGCTGGCATGCCCATTCTCTATCTGTCTCCCTCTTCCTCTCTCTCTGTCTCTCTCTCTCTGTGTCTCTCTCCAAAAATAAAGAAAAAAGTATGTTCAATCTCCATGAGCTTGTATTGTTTATATCATTTCTATTGCTATTGATTTCTAATTTTATTACTTTGAAAACTTACTACACCAAGGAATTTTATAGATCTTCATCTTTCATGTCTACAAATGTGACTCTTCATGTGAGAATATCTATCCAGAATTCCCCCGGATAATAGAGTACTTGAGTACTGTATGACAACCTTGCTGAGAACTCACACTGGCTTCCTGTGTGACTATCTTCTGTTTTCTTCATTGACATTCAACATCATGTTTATTTTTAAACACTTTCTTGAGGGCTGTTGCTGTAAGGGGGTTAAGTGACTTAACACAGGAAAAGTCCTTAGTCACACCTAGCTCATATATGTTAATAACTCAATAAATAAAGCTATGATTTTTATGGCTTTTGAGTTGTCAAAATGAAGACCGAGATATGTGCCCTACAAATTCTTCCTCTAGGTGTGTGAAAAGCATGGCCATATTTTCCCCTCACATGTCCAGGTCTCCTACTACTGATGTTTTAGGGAAAATGATTGTGTTTGTGGAGTTCTTAATACTTGTTCTACACCATACCCCATGGACTAAGAGTCAGAGAGAGAGAGAGAGAGAAGAGAGAGAATGAGAGAAAGTGAGAATTTCAAAGTACCCTGAGGCACTGAACCACAAGGCTTCAGGACTGGAAAGGAGTGACTGATCAGTTTGGCTGGAAAGTGTCTTTTGTTATCTCCAACCATAGGAGCTTCAGGCTTCCATGTCATTTGGAATGGCAAAGTGGTTTACCACACCAATGGCTAACTAAGTGAAAACCTTCTCAACTTAGGGCAAAATTCAACTCTGGAACTTTCACTAGAATTCTTGTTTTGTTCTCTGGACCCACACAGAATAAATTCATTTTTTTCTTCTTCAAGACTTAGCTTCAAAATTTTATGTTCCTACCACAGCTGCTCACTCTAGAATGAAGTTGTGGAGTTATACCTCTTATAGTGACTCACTTCAAAGGCCAAGTGGTGATACATGGTCTCTCACTTCAGTTTTATTGGCTAGATGTGATCTAGATATTGAGTTTGATCATTAGACTTCTTTTGAGCATATGGCCAGGAGTGGTATAGCAGGATCATAGGTACTTCAATTTTGAGCTCTTTGAGAAACATCCACACTGATTTCCATACTGAATGCACCAGTTTATACTCCCACCAACAGTGAACGAAGGTTCCCCCTTCCCCATAACCCTGCCAGTATTTATTATTTTCGTTCTTGATGAAGGTCTTTCTCACTGGAGTGAGATGTAATCTCAAAGTGGTTTTAATTTGCATTTCTTTAATGGATAAGGCTGCTGAATTTTTAAAAATATCTGTTGCCATTTTTATTTCTTCTGTTGGGAACTGTTAATTAGTCCATTTACTGAGTGGCTTTTTTCCCCTGGTGTCTGCTCCTTGTTGCTGGGACAAACAGCCAATAAGACATAGTGTTTAGGAGGAAAGGATTAGATTCAAGGTTACTGATCCAGGGGAAGTTCCATCAAGGGTAGAAGAAGGTGGTTCCCTTCCACAAATACAAGCAGAGAGAAACAACCAAAACAGCCAGCACCCCAAACAAGCACAAGCCCCCAGAGCTCAAACTACTCTCTCCATACTTTTGGGCTGTGATTCAGATCCTCCCTCAAAAACCCAAGGGCTGGACTCTAAGACATGCCACCCAGTGACACACTCTCTGAAGCAGGAATCTGACTGCTAGGGGTTGATGTTGCAAACTCTTACATTCAAACTACCACAGTGTTGAATTTATTTATTTAGTTTTAAATTTCTGTTTATTTATTTATTTGAGATTGACAGACAGACAAAGAGAGCAAGAGGCAGATAGATAGAGAGAGAATAGGCACTCCAGGGTCTCCAGCCACTGCAAATGAATTCCAAATACATGCGCCACCTTGTGCATCTGGATTACGTGGTTCCTGGAGAATCAAGCCTTGAACCAGGGTCCTTAAGCTTCATAGGCAAGCACTTAACCATTAAGCCATCTACCAAGCCTGATTTATTTATTTTTTTTTTTTTTTTTTTTTTTTTTGAGAGAGAGCTAGAAAGAGAGAGAGAAGAGAGAGAGAGAGAATGTGTGTGCCAGGGCCTCTAGTCACTGCAAATGAACTCCAGATGCATATGCCATTTGTGTACCTGGCTTTATGTGGATACTGGGGAATTGAACCCAGGTTGGTAGGCTTTGCAGGCAAGTACCTTAATGGCTGAGCCATCTCTTCAGCCCATAATTTTTGTAATTTATTATATATTATGTATATCAACACCCTGTCTGAGGTATAACTGGCAAAGATTTTCTCCCATTTTATAGGCTTTCTGTTCACTCTGCTGCTAGTTTCCTTTCCTGTGGAGAGACTTTTTAATTTCCTGTGGACTCATTTGTTGATTCTTCATAGTACTACAGCCTGTGCAGTTGTACTTGTATTCAGAAACTGCTTGCTTGTGTCTATAGCTTCATATGCATTCCTTATATTTTCCTCTAGAAATTCAGCACTTTAGGTTTTAAATTATGGTCTTTGATTCATTTTGAATTGATTTTTGTGTGTGTGTGCAGGGTGAGAGATAGGATCTAATTTCATTCTTCTGCAGGTGGATAACCTGTTTTCCCAGCACTGTTTGTTGAATAGACTGCCTTTTGTGTATCTTCCTGATGCCTTTGTTGAGAATTAGGTGACCATAGCTGTGCTGGTTTATTTCTAGGTTCTATTCTATTCCATTGGTGTCTATGTCAACTTTTGTGCCAGTGTCATGTTATGTTTGTTACTCTGGCTCTATAGTATAATTTTAGCTCTGTAATTGTGGTACCTCCAGAGGTATTCTTTATTCTCAGGATAGCATTTCCCCCCACTACTATTAGTTTTGAAAATTTCCTTGCTTGCTATAATGGGCATGATTTGTTCATTTCCAGACCATCTTTGTTACTTTGTTCCTTTGTTCCTTTTCTTAAATTTATTTTTTATTTTTATTTATTTGAGAGAGAAACATACAGAAATTGGCAGGGAGAAAGAAAGAGAGAGAGAGAGAGAGAAAATGGGTGTGCCAGAGCCTCCAGCCACTGCAAACGAACTCCAGATGCATGCTCCCCCTTGTGCATCTGGCTTATGTGGGTCCTGGGGAGTCGAACTTGGGTCCTTTGGCTTTGCAGGCAAGCACCTTAACTGCTAAGCCATCTCTCCAGCCCCTTTGTTACTTTCTTGATGGGCCTTCTTACCTGTGTTCTTGTGGGTGAAACTAATTTTCTTCTTCCTCCTCATACAGTACTCCTTTAAGAATTTTCTGTAGTGATAGTTTAGTTGTCATGAATTGTCACAATTTGTGTTTGTCTTGAGATATTCTTATTTTTTCTGTCTACTTAGAAAGATAACTTTGCTGGCAATAGCATTCTTGGGGGGCAATTATTTACTTACAGGGCTTGAAATACATCATTTCATGCTTTTCTTACTTTAGAGTTGCTGGTGAAAAGTCTGATGTTATTCTGATATTCTTGCCTTTGCATGTAGCTTAGCATTTTCCCCTTACATATGTTTTGTAGCTTTAACCTTTAGACTATGATATTCTGTGGGAAGGTTCTTCTCCCTGGTCGTGTGGTTAGGGGTTCTAGTCATTGCTTATGTGTGCATGCTGTTCTTTCTCTAGTTTAGGAAATTTTCTGCTGTGATTTTATTAAACAGTCCACCAATTTCTTTAGATGTTTTCTCTATAACTTCTACCCCATGGGTCTCTTGATATATTATAGACTTCTTGGAACTATTACTGGTGTTCCTTAAGTTTTTTCTCAATATATTTCTATGTGTATTGTTTTGCTTCCATCCTTGAAATTCATTTTGCTGTATGGCCTTTTCTGTGTGATGATTTTTCTTTGTACGATTTTTTTTTTAATTTCCAGAATTACTGTTTGGTTCTTTTTCAGTGTTTCTATATTCTTTCTGAATTTGTTTCCTATGTCTTGGAATTCTTCTTCCAATTTATTAACAATATCATTCACTTTGAAGACTGTGTCATCAAGGTCTTAAATGATTTCCTTAGTTAATTTCTCTGCTTACTTGAATATCCTATGTGGTCATTGAACCTTTCTGAAAGTGGAATTCTAAATTCTTCCTGTGACTTTGGCTTCCATTATAGAGGACGTGGGAGATTGGGAATAGATGGTGATCGATTGTTTGCTCATATACGTCTCACTTCTTTGTTGTTTTGCTCATCTGTTAGAGTAGATGTATTTAACCCCCTCACAATGTTTTTTAAAATTCTACTTGGTTTTTGTGTCTGTGAGTCCTCCGAAGGCCACTTTGCATGTCATTGTGACCTCTGCAACTACTTATGCCAATTCACCATGATGTTCTCCAGTTATTCATTCACATTCATGGTTCTGCCTATTTGTAGAGAGGTTCCTTTTGCATTACTCTCACAACCCTGTTGTATTTAAGAGACAGCAGTGTTTGGTTACCGGCTGGAGAAAGACCAGTTCATAAAGATTTTAGAGAAAAGGGTATCAGTATGTTTGATTTCAATGTAGAGTGTCCCCCATAGACTCATGTGTTTGAATACTTGATCTACCATCGGGGAAACTGTTTTGGAAGTTTGTGGAGCCTTTGGAAGGTAAAGCCTTGCTAGTGTGTCATTGGGGTGGGCCTAGAGGTGTTACTGTCCAAGCTCTGCTTAGTGCTCTTAAGCTTTACTACTTCCTTCCTTTTGATATGAAGATGTGATACTGGCCATCTATTCTTGCCGTGCCTTCCCTGCCATGACTAAAACTTCCTCTTGAAACTGTAAACTGAATAAACTCATCTATAAGCTGCTTCTTGTCAGGTATTTTGTCCAAATCAAAAAAGAAAAACAAAAACTACAACACAATATATGAGTAGTGAGATGAAAAAGGGATGCAGAAAGATGTAAAGAAGGATATGGTATGAAATGGAAGGTGGCACCTAGAGGTATAAAGGGCAGTAGTGAGACTTTTCTGGATGAAGAAGTGTAAAGGAGGGTTTTGTTCTTATGGGAAAGTGAAGGACAGCAATGCAGGTATGCTTTGATGAGGTATAGGTTAAAATATCATAAATCTCTTTTTGTACAAAGTTACAAGTAGTTATAAACAATATACACTAAAATATTAGAAATTTAGAAAGCCAAAAGGAGAAATCAAAGGTGCCATAAAACATTAAAACCAAATAAAGAAAAATGTAGTGAAAACATGTGAACATAGATACAGCCTAAACAACCAACCAACAAACTAATAACAAACAAGAAAAAAAAATAAAATTGACAAAAAGGTTGTTTTTGATTTTCAACAGTACTAGAATAGATTCCCAGAGGTGTATCTGGGAAAAAGCTTAGCTATAGAGGATTGACACACCATTCCACAGTGGAGTCTCAGTGTTCTGAGTGAGCCAAGGTCCTTATATCAGACTTTCTGTGAGCCAAAGCCCTCATACTAGACTTTCTGCTCCCACTAGGATGCGATCTGTGAGGCCTGTGCAGACAAGGACACACAGGATAGACTGCCAGCTCCCACCTAAATCCTCATATTTTCACTACATCAAGTTGTTAGAAACATAATTTGTACTACAGCTAAAGGGCATGAGCATTCACTTGGCATGTGGCCATAAAAGGAAGTGGACAATAACAAACTCCCAGAAATGGAGCCAGTTATCACAGAAACAAGTGGACACATCTCTCCTCCTCAGAGCTTAGCAACATCTAGTCAGCAACCCATCTCCAGCTCCTTGAATAGGAGATTTTCAAAATGTTTTCCCAAAGAAAATTTAGGAATCAGTATTGATCAATCATTTCCGTGTCCTCTCATTTTCCCTCTATTTCTAATTTGGCAATATTTCCTTACTTCACCATAGTATATTACATGTAGCTTTTAAGTCACTGGACTATAAGAAGTTATGTCTGGATTGGGTAGACAGAGTTGACTTGAACACCCTGGATTTTTAATTTAGTGTAGCAATTGGTTAGGACTTTATAGTGTGTTCTTAGTAGTATCCTCAAAAAAAAAAAAAAAAAGTCTTTTCTATAGACCAAAATGGTTCACTACAGTGAAAGATGCTAGTTTGTTTTATTAGAAATGAAAAATTTAAAGTGACTATACAATTAAACTAATTTTTAAAACTGTTTTAAACTTTATTTCAGAGAGAGAGAGAGGGAGTGAGACAAAGAGAGACAGAGAGAATTGGCATGCCAGGGCCACAGCCACTGCAAGCGAAATCCAGATGCTTGTGCTATCTAGTGGGCATGTGAGACCTTGCACTTCCTCATCTTTGTGTGGCTAACTGGGATCTGGAGAGTCAAACATGGGTCCTTAGGCTTCACAAGCAAGTGCCTTAACCGCTAAGCCATCTCTACAGCCCACAATTAAACTAATTTTAAGTCTTCCTTATTTTTAAAGGTAATCAACTAACTAAATTTAGGTCAATGATAACAATAGAAGTGATATGCCCACTTCTGGGCACAGGTCATAAAATCTTTCTTTATGTGATCTCTCCTTTCTCAGCATTAATTTGCTGGCTGTATACAGAGACCTTCAAGGGCTTTAGAAGAGTGTTACAAGGTAGGCTGTGCCCCTGGATATAGAATAGGCTCTTTGACAAACTTGCTCCTCAAACTTCTTTTTTAGCCACTTGGTAAAGTTGATTTCTCTTCTGTTAAGAAATAACCCCTCTTCTTCCCATGCCTGCACAGCCACTGATAACACTGTCCAAGCAAATGGGTTGTGAGAAGTTTGTCATATTAGTTACCCTTTTCATTCCTGTGACAGAATGCTGAAGGCTGAGGATGCAGCCCATTATGTCAGGGAAGGCATGGTGACAGCAACATGAAGTCGCTGGTTCTACTCAACCCACAGTCAGAGTAATGAATGTTTTTGCTCAACTAGCTTTGCCCTTCTTATACATTCTAGGTCCCCAGCCCATGGATGGCACCACCTACAGATAGAGTGGATCATCCAACCTCAATTAACCTTCCAATATACAGTTGCACAGAGTAAACATTTCCATTTCAAAAGGGAAGAGTGGGAACATAGCAAGAAAAGACTGAACTAAAAGCAAATTCCAAACACAGGAGGACAAAGACTAAGTTCTGTAGCTCCATGGACAGTATCTGGATCACATGATGAAACCATCTGGTCTCCAAAAGGCTTGAGTAGTCCCAACCCTCTCACTCTACTGCATGCCTCAACACATAGTTTGTCTCTTGGGTCAGCTCCACTCTGAGCTTGTAGCTTCCTCAGCCTAGGTGCCATTGTTCTGACATCTCCATAATCCTGGGCTCTCCACCACAACTTGTATTTTACCTTTGCAGTGTCACACAGTCCCGGTCCTTGCAGGGGCTCAGACCTGACCACATATGGCTTGATGCCAGTAGCTGTCTTGAACATACATGGAGGTACACAACTCCATGATGCTCTAATTCTTTCCTCTCTCATGTTTGTCTCCTATGTGATGCTAGTAGTATCACATGTATGATGGTGCCAAGTTCTGATGCCAGCTTCAGATGTAGCTTGGCGCCTTTGAACCACAGTTCACCAGGCTCTGTGGGCCTTTCAGGCTGACCCCAAGGAAGCATTCTCCTAGGTGGTTGTGTTTAAGAAGGAAGCCACTTGAAAATTTGAATTTTTATAAGATGGCACCTCTAATGGGTGAGATTTTTACCTTCAGGGTATCTTTTCTATTATTCCAGTACAGCAAAGTAATAGTGTTGACCTTTTTAATAGTTATGACAGTATTTTTTTCCCAATAGAATCCTTGTTTGTAAATTTAAAGTCCCTCTTCACCCAAGGAAAGGATATATTTTTCATATGTTTTTGTTCCACTTACTGTTCTCTCTTATGATAGACCTGGATCAACGCAGTAATCAGTAACTATGACACAGCCTGAACACTATCCCATTTGTAAGATTTCCTCTACCAAATAAATTAGTCCATTCCTTTTGATTTCATCCTCATACATTCTTAGGATATGAGAAGAATGCAGTCAGATTCATTGTCAGACTATAACATGAACTGCTGCTATTCTAGTTCCTGATAGAATCTTTTTTTCCCTCTGAAACCTTATAAGCAGTGCCTTCACTGTGGATCTTCTCCCAACATTCTACTCTCCCAAATTCCCACCACAATGGCTCATTAGGCTCTATTTAGAGGATTCTATAGATTTTCTAGCCTATTATTCTAATTGTTCCACACCCCCACCACAAACCAGTTCCAAGGACTTACAAACCACATGGTCAGTTTTATCAAAGCAATGTTCTACTTTCTGTAGTCTGTATTACTTTTCCCATTGTTGCAACATATTATCTGACAGGAAACAAGGTAAGAAGAGGGGTTTATTATTCCTTATAGTTCAAGGGGATGTAGCTCATAATGGCAGGAAAGTTGTGGTGGCAGGACCATGAAGCATCTGGTTACATTCAAATCAGTCATGAAGCAGAGAAAAGAGAGAGAGAGAGAGAGAGAGAGAGAGAGAGAGAGAGAGGAATGCTGAAACTCAGCTAGCTTCCTCATTTTTATGTAATCTGGGGTCCCAGCCCAAGGGATGTGATTAGGGTGGGTATTTCTACCTAAATTAACTAAATCTAGAAACTCCCTCCCAGGTATGTCCAGAGATACATCTCCTAGCTTATCCTATATCCAAATGAGTTGATCTCAATTTGGAAAATTAGCCTGGGGAGCTTTCTTTGCGTATTCCAGTGCATACTCCTCACTTTTATGTCAATGTCTAACATAGCTTAAGTGATAGTTCCACATTTTCCATCTGCTTTTATTCATGGGATCAAAAGCTGCTTGAACTCATAGAGTGTGATTTGCCTCTTTCATCATCACAGTTCCAGTAAACTATGGTTCATCCTGGGTGTTCAGCATATCTTAATGAAACAGTTCATTGATTTCCAAATGGAGCAAATGAGAAGTGAATGGGATAGGGCTGCTGAAAAGCATTTTCACATTCTGAAGCAGAGATACAGGCTCATTGCAAAGCTCACCAGTGGTATTTTTGGGTGCCTTCAACTAATAACTTAAAATAAGCAATATGTTATTTTTTTTTTTCTGATGACTCAACTAAAGTTGAATACCTGCAATCAAGAAAAACCTGCTGACAATTTTTTCTTTCTCCCTTTCTTTCTTTCTCCCTTCTTTCCCCCCTCCCTCCCTTCCTTCCCTCCCTCCCTCCCTCCCTCCCTCCCTCCTTCCCTCCCTCCCTCCCTTCCTTCCTTCCTTCCTTCCTTCCTTCCTTCCTTCCTTCCTTCCTTCCTTCCTTCCTTCCTCTCTCTCTCTCTCTCTCTCTTTCTTTCTTTCTTTTTTTTGAGGTAGGGTCTTGCTCTAGCCCAGGCTGACCTGAAATTCACTATTTAGTCTCAGGCTGGCCTCGAACTCACAGGTATCCACCTACCTCTGCCTCTCATGTGGTGGGATTAAAAGCATGTGCCACATGTCTAGCTTGACAGTTTTGATTATATTATTTTTCAATTTTTTTTGAGAGAGGGTCTCATGTAACACAGGCTGGCTTCAAACTCTCTATATAGCTGTGGAAGGCCTTAAAAACCTGATCTTTGTGTGTCTATTTCCTAAGTACTGGAGCAGACCACCATGCCAAGCTTTCTCACTTTTTAAACAGTAATGATTCTCCGAGGAAAAGATAGCACCTGAGTGTTATGTTCCTTTTGTTCTTTTAATTTTTTGTAAATGGAATATCATTATTTTGCCTAGGCTAGCTTGAATTTATTGGCCCAAGAAATCCTGCCTCAACCTCTTGAGTAGCTGGAATTATAATGTACACCACCATGCCCAATTTTTTTTTTTTAATTAACAAAATACGACAGAAACACTCATGGAAATTATAATCCTTATTTCTATAACTGGTCTGTGGTTTTAGCTTCTATCATAATTATTTTATTATACTACCTATTCTAAATTTCCTCTACCCTCAGCAAGTACCTCAGGAAGTTTTGTTTTTAAACCTAGAAGGGTGACTCATACCTTCATTTCTGAAAGGTCAGGGTCATTTGTCATCATGTCTGCATTGAGTTGTTGTAGCTTCCTAACTGACCTTGATCATAGGACAATGCCCACTTGGTCCAGTAAGCATAATGACATCAATATAATGGAGTAGGGTATGACCTTGTAGAAGAGGTAGGTGATCAAGATCTCTGAAAAGTAAGTTGTTTCATAGAGCTGCAGAATTAATATACCTATCGAAAATAAAAGTAAAAGTGACAGCAAATTACATTTGGTCATTAAATATAGGAATGGAGAAAAAAGCATTTGCATGACAAATAGCTGTCATGACAAATAACTAGAAATATGTTAACCTGCTCAAGTGAGGAAATTCCACCTTGAACAACAGCTGCAATTGCAGTCACTAGTCTATCAAGTTTGTGATAATTGGGGGCTGGAGAGATGGCCTAGTAGTTAAGGCACTTACCTGCAAAACAAAAAGACCTAGGTTCCATTCCACAGGACCCTCGTAAGCCAGATGCACAAGGTGGCGCATGTATTTGGCATTCATTTGCAGTGGCTGGAGACTGTGGCATGCCCATTCTCTCTCTCAATCTCTCTCTCTCTCTCTTCATCTGCCTCATTCTCTCTCTCAAATAAATAAACAAAAATAAAATATTTTTAAAAAATTGTGATAATCAATTGACATACGCTATGACTCACCCATTTTTCTGCACAGGCTATATAGGATAGTTGAAAAGGGTGATGGGAACTACTACCCTGCATTTTTCAAATCCTTTTTCTCTGTAATGCCTTCAGAAATGAGATATCACTTTTTTTTTTTTTGCTGATTAATTTTCCTTGTAGAGGCAGCTCATATGGCTTCCATTTTGCTTTTCTAAACATAATAGCCCTCACTTCACAAGTCAGAAAATCAAGGTAAGGATTTTTCCAACTGATGACCTGTTTTCAGAAACCTCTTTTGACTGGAGGGCTGTAATGCTACTTAGGGTCTCCCAGAATCATCAACATAGAGCCAATTTCTAGTAAATCCTGAAAGGTCCTATTATTTTCTTTTCCACGATGTTCAGTGACCCCAGGAAAAGGCTTACAGGTCTTTTGTAGGAAGGAAGGAAGAAAACACTAATAGTGAAACTTTCATATGACAGCCAGTGTTCTTCAAGGAGACCTGGCTTCTGCTTAATTAGAGGGGTCCTTGATCTCTAAACTGGTTCAAGTTTAAAAATTGGTTGAGTGGTCATTATGATCTGTTTCTATGACTCAAGGTAGCTGTTTATATTCATTTGCTTTTGACATTTTTCTGCCTATAAAGATAGAACAAGAACTTGGTAGAGTTCCCATCTGCTTCAATTCTGGGAACACCATGATTAATTAGCCAGGGCCAAAAGTCTACATGAGTCAGACCATGAAGAACATTGCCTTGCCTATTCTGTCCATTACAGTAAGTACACTCTTCTTGCCTTTAGTGATTCAGCATCGCCACTTGGCCCTGGTAACTCTGGAATCCAATTAGACCATTGCATTTAAGTTACCCAATTGTGCAGCCATAGCTCCCTTGGTAAGGTCTGGCATACAGAGACAAGCTCATAAAGTATGCTGATAGTCCTTTCACACAGGTTTTTTTTATAGGATCAGAGAAGGGCCATTGTGGTGGTTTGATTTAGGTGTCCCCCATAAACTTAGGTGTTCTGAATGCTAGGTTCCCAGCTGATGGAGATTTGGGAATTAACACTTCCTGTAGGCAGTGTATTATTGGGGGTGGACTTATGGGTGTTATATCCAGTTTCGCCTTGCCAGTGTTTGGCACACTCTCCTGCTGCTGTTTTCTACCTGATGTTGGCTGGGGGCTGAGGGTGGGATGTCCACCCTATGTTCAATGCCATCATTTTCTCCTGCCATGGTGGATCTTCCCATTGAGCCTGTAAGCCAAAATAACCCCCGCCCCCCTTTCCCTCAAGCTGCTCTTGGTCAGGTGTTTTCTGCCAGCAATGTGAACCTGACTACAATAGGCATGCTTTTGGTTACTCCTTTTGTGGAAGATTAGGTTTTACAGGGCAAATCAGCTCCAACATTCTAATTTCTTTGAGCCTTTGAATCCATTAATCACCATTAAGCTAAGGGATATCAAGCTTCAGTTCATTCACAGTCAGCCATCTTTTCACCCACACTTCCACCCACCTAACAAATAAACTCTTGGAATCTTTTCGCACTGTGTTTTATGCAGCATTACACCCCAAAATTCTGCTTAACGAGCCCATAACAATGAACTCAGCCCTCCATGTTCTCCAGACTTCTACTCATATTAATTAAAATCATTTATGAAACTCTTTAAGCATGTAGTTTATGTCTTTATGGGTCACACTTCATCTCTAAAGGCATGCTTATCCTTGACAGTGGTTATTGGTCTAGAGGCAAAGCTGAATAGACTGAGGGTCATCAACATTATCTTGCTTGCCATCTCCTGCAGGACATGTCCATAGACAATGCAGCATGAATTTCTTCAAGGAAGAGAGGAGTGGGAGTGGGTGCATGTGATGCTAAGGTTAGGGAGACTATCTTCTCAGGTAAAATAAACCTAACAGAATGTAAGAGTTACATGCTCTCAGCTTCATCAGAGTCCTCCCCAACGGGTCCAAGTTAGAGATCCTACTCTTTCCCAAATCTTGTGTCTTCAGTTTAGCTGGTGAAACCTTTCAAGACTTAAATTTGTGTTCTTTACAACCCATGCTATGATGAGGGCTTGGGTTTGGTTTTTGGCAACTTGATCTCCATGGCTGATGAAGGGAAGGTTCTCTTTCAGGCACACTGAAAATGTTTAGATTGTTCATGTGCATCTGGAGCTAGGAAATTTCACATTTTAGCTCCTCTTCTCTCTCTCTTTTTTTTTTCATTTTTATCCAGAAACACTAGAAATACCTCCCCCAAGCACTATTATATTCCTTACTTTTCCACAAATGTTCACATGTTTTATATGTGGAATCACTGAACTACTTGTTCCTCATGAGAGGGAATCAGGAGTATCCCAATTCATCTGTCATGCACAGGTCTTTAAGTAGCCCATTACCAGGGTAACCTTTAGTAGGTATAGGTTTAGTTGAGCTCAAGATACCATTCCACTAGAAAAATTCATCCTTCCAATTCGGTTTCTCTAAAACCATTCCTAGTACAATCTACATTAGGCAAGGTTCTCATGGTAGATAGAATGGATGTATATTACAAAGGGGAAAGATGAGGTTGGTTTACACAATATAGGTTGTTTAGCACCACAATGGTTGTGTACCTGCTAGGAAGGCTGGGAGCCTGGTAGACATCCAGTTCACAAGACTGGATTCCTGAGTTGTTCTAATCTGGTACTAAAACTGGTGACTTCCTGGACAGCCACTGGTTTTCAATCCATGTTGGATGGCCAAAGAGCTGAGTTCTGATGTCAGTGAAGGACGGTAGCAACAGAGTAGTTGCACACATCAGCAAAGGCTGAAACTGGTAAGACAAAGCACCATGACTGTCTTTCCCTCAGATGTTCTCATATGTGGGACACTCTCTGGGGACAGTTCTCTGCCTATAGGTAATCTTTCCAAAGACTCTCCCCGCTCCACCTGAGACCTTCCCAGAGCCATTTCTCTTAGTTGATTCCAGATCCATTTAAATTGACAACCAAGATTAATCCTCACACAGTTAAATCAAAATTGTTGGGACATAACTGGTCATTAATAATTACTAAAGTGTTATAGGTAATTCCAATGTGCAAGCAAGGTTCAGAATCTGTAGAACTCTGACCTGGGTTTCTGAAATATAGTTTAGAATTCAACTTATTACCTGATTTTATTTTGACTAAACAAAATTTAATGTATCTAAGAGTAATAACTGGTATTCTTTTTCTTTGTAAAGCAAGAATTTTCATTTTTCCTGGGCTTAAAGGGTACATGGAAAGCACTAAACTAATGGCATCCTAATCTGGTTTGCTCTTTACTGTAGGAAACTGCTGTAGGAGGCCATATTCATCGTAGAGTGCAGAGTTCATGGATTGCTGAAATTATCAAATGGGTATGAAAGAGGGATTTTGCATGAGGCAAATTGACCTGTAATTTCTGATGGGCTAAGAGAAGCCAAATGGAAAGCATCGAAACACCAGGTCTGTTTCAATAGAGTCCTTAAGTGTTACTCTACATTACTTCCAAGCAATGGCAGTCATGGACATCTTTATGTTATCTCTGGAATACAATGGTCTCTCTTTCCTCTGTCAGACTTAGAGTGTGGGTCACTGAATGTGGTGGTTTGAATGTGAATGTATGCCCCCCATAGCCTCAGGGATTTTTGCTTAAGCTTCCTTCTTAAGTCTCCAGCAGCATGCTAGAGGAGATCGCTGAGATCTTGTACTCCAGCCCTATGGTGTGTTCAGAACCAGTATGAACTCCGGCTGTCAGTGTTTGCTGGCTATTTGGTGATGTCTCTGTGTGATGCATCTATAAATGTGAGCCAGTTTTTTTCCACCATTGATGTTGTTTCCTTTGGATTCTGTAAGCTTGAAATAAACCCTTTCCTCCCATAAAATGCTTCTGGTTGGATATTTGCCCAGTAATATGAAGGTATCTGCAACAGTCAAGATGGTTAAGAGAGGAATATAAGGATGAATTATGCCTTTTTTATTTGGTTTTAGGTTATAGATTTCCATTCAATATCTTCAGATTAGATTTATTTCTTCCAGAACAGAATATAAGGCTACTGGATCAGTGACACCATTCTGGTTGGTAACTAGAATTATGATTTGCCTCAATCAACATTTTATAGCATGTTGGCTAGCTATCTAGGCTGGAGAATACAAATTTGGGGTGTCTTTTCTGAAGGCATGATTAAAATCCAAGTTCCTACATAAAAGTCATCAGCTCCTATTAATATATTTAGTTTATTTAACTGGTTGGATGAAAAAATAAAACATAGACTGAGTGTATGTAAGTGATTCTCTAGAGAAAGGTATGTGCTAGACCAACGGAGAAGAGCATGACTGATGCTCACTGGGGAAGGCAGCTCTACTAAAATCCTATAAGGAAGACTTTTGAAGACTGGATTGCTAGGGAGTCCATTCAGTGAGACTTCCCTTCTTTCCCAAGTTCTAAACATAATACTGGATTATCAGAGAAAATTTGGGAATGCTTAAGTTTTCTTTAAAAAAAAAAAAAAAAGCAATAGCTGGATTGAGGAGATCCCTCATCTGTTAAAGCATTTGCTTGCCTAGCTTGTTGGCCTGTGGTTCAACTCCCCAAGATCCATGTAAAGCTGGACACTAAAAGTGGCACATGCATTTGACATTCATTTTCAGCACCAGCAGTAGCAGCAACAGCAGCAGCAGCAGCCCTAAACCATCCATAAACAACACACATGCACACACATACACATGCACACACAAATAAATAAGTAAACATTTTAAAAGGAGCAACTAAATTAGTGACATTTTGCAATCCTTCCAGTTAATACAAATATTTTTCTGGTCATTTCTATTAATCTTATAATGCAGGGTTATTTGTTAATAGAAGTAAATTTAGTAGTTGTTTGTAGAATTTACCTAGAATGTTACCCTATGACTCTCAGACTGGCAACACCCAATTCTCAACTGGTTGGCTCAAGAAGTGTTAGTACTATGCTACATTGAATTTTAGTATGATTTGAGTGTTCCCAACTTTGACTGACATCTCTCCTTCAACAGGATAAAATCAGGGAATGTCTTGCTGACCCTGGGAAGAGACATGGCACAACTGTGCACATGCTTGCTTTCTAGAGGGCTCTCTAGGCTAGGAAATAATGTTCAGTCTTTACATATTCCCGACAAACCTATGGGATCAGTCACTCTATGTACAAATAAAAAAAGAATAACAATACCATGCTGGACAATGACTTAGAAAAAGTACAAGAACTCTGGGGGATTTTAAACATAGAGAGACCCTGTTTGTTGCAGTCAGGTTCACATTGCTGGCAGAAATCACCTGACCAAGAGTAGCTTGTGGAAAACAAAAAGGTTTATTTTGGCTTACATACTTATGGGGAAACTCCACAATGGCAGGGGGAATGATGACATGAGCAGAGGGTAGACATCACCTCCTTGCCAACATCAGGTGGACAACAGGAACAGGAGAGTGTGCAAAACACTGGCAAGGGGACACTGGCTATAATATCCATTAGCCTGCCCTCAACCATACATTTCTTTCAGGAGGCTTTCATTTCCAATTGACACCAGCTGAAGAGACTAGCATTCAGAATACCTAAATTTATGGGGGACACCTGAATGAAACCACCACATTGTTTTTCCTCAAAAGTGAGTGGTTGTCATTAATGACTTCTTTCTCAGGCACTTAAAAATACATTAGTTCTTTATTAGTGAATAATCAGAAATTATAGGGCTAAAAAGTACTCATTGAACCCATGATTGAATCCATGATTGAGACTCCCCACCCTAAGGAGCCTTGGAGAGCGTGGCAGTCAGCTTGGGCAGACATAAAACACAGATGAAGTGATTAAAAAACAAAAATGAATCCCTCACAGTTCTGGAGTCTGGAAGTCCAAGAGCATAGTGCCAAATGCAGCTGGCCCCTGGGGAAGCTTGTCATCCCTGATTTCAAACTCCACCTCATCATGGCATGCTTTCTGTCGGTCTGTTCTCCAAGGATGTGTCTCTTGTTTGCTTATATGGACACCAGTCCTATCAGATTAAGTTTCCTCCCTTCTGACCTCATTTAACTTTAAACTTCTTTAGAGGCCCAACTCCAAATACAGTCACATGGGATTTAGGGTCTGACAAACACATTTTGGCAGCAAACAGTTCAATTCTCAAGGAGCAAGTGACTTTAGCATGTTGGAGGTCAGGTGTGGTTTCTAGCAGCTCTGCTATCAGAGAGGTTTATTCCAGGTCTCGTGAACAAGACAAAGACAGGAAAATTAAAACCAGGCTTGGAAAAGCAATATACAGATTTAACGTGATACCAATGAATATACCAGCATCATTCTTCACAGAAACTGAAAAAATGATCTCAAATTCATATGCAATTTTAGCAGACCTCAGATTTCCAAATATATCCTCAGCAAAAAAACAAAACAAAACAAACAAACAAAAAAACCTCTGTTGCTATCACCATACCTGATCTAAAACTGTATTACAAAGCCACAGTAACAAAAACAGCATGGTACTGCCATAAAAACAGAAACATAGAGCAATGGAACAGAATTGAAGACCCAGACCTTAGGTCAATTAACTACAGCTGCTTGATCTTTGACAAAGGTGCCAATAATGTAGACTGGAGAAAAGAAAACATCTTCAAAAGTGGTGTTGGACAAGTTGGATGACCATATGTAGAAAAATGAAATTAGACCCACTCATTTTGCCATACACAAAATCAAGTCCAAATGGATTAAAGACCTCAATATGAGACCTGAAACTCTTCAACTATTGGGAAAAAAAGGAGGCATTCTCCATGATATTAGGACTGGGAAAAGACTTCCTGAACAAAACCCCAGTAACCCAGAAAATTAAACAAGCACTCAATCAATGGAATCTCATGAAGCTAAAAAGCTTTTGCACAGACAAACATACCATAATCAGAGCCAAGAGATTACCCACAGAATGGGAGAAATTTTTTGCCAGCTATACACTGACAGAAACCTAATATCTAGAATCTACAAAGAACCAAAAAAACAAAGCAATAAGAGATCAAACAACCCACTCCAAAAGTTGGGCAGAGAATTGAATAGGGAGTTCTCAGAGGAAGAATTACAAATGGCTAACACACTTAAAAAATGTTCAACATCCCTATACATTAGGGAAATGCAAATTAAAACTATGAGATTCCACCTTAGCCCAGTAAGGATAGCAAACAATAAAAAATCAAATCAAAACAAATGTTGGCAGGGAAGTGGAGAAATAAGAACACTCATTCACTGTTGGTGGGCATGTATGCTGGTACAACCACTATAGAAATCAATATGGAGCGTCTTGAATAGGATGAATATAGAGTTACCAACAGACCCTGTTATTCCCTTACTGGGCATTTACCCTAAAAGCACCACACCTCAGTTCAGAGAGATTTGCTCAACCATGTTTATAGCTGCTCAATTCATAATAGCTAAGAACTATAATCAACCCTGGTGCCCATCATTGGATAGATGGATAACCAAGATGTGGTATATCTACACAATGGAATTCTACTCAGCAGTAAGAAAAAAAAGACACAATTAAATTTGTAGAAAAATGTTTGAACTTGGAACAGATCATATTAAGCAAACTCACACACTCACAGAAAGACAATCATCTCATGGTCTCATTCATCTGAAGTTACTAACCTGGATCAGCCTGAGTTGCTGACATGCCTGAATGGCATCTCTTGAGGCTTGGACAATAGGGAGGGTAGGGTTTGGGGGAAGGGTGTGGGGATGACATAAAACTGAACCCAAATTGAATTGGTACCATAGAAACCTATATCTTGGAAGTTAGACTAAAAGGTTGAACCCTCAACAGGACCTTAGGGGGAGCACTTGAATTGAAGGGCCTTGAAGAGGGTGAGATGAAGCCTAACCTTAAATTTTTCCTGTTTCTCTTTTTATCCCTGTCTTTTTCTTTTTTATTTTCTCTTGACGCTGGCCTGTAATTCCCTGTACCAGGACATGGTTAAAGTCCATAATGAGCTGTTGATTGGAGAGACCTACTAGATCTCCCAAAACAAACAAGACAGACTCTGTCAGAGCACTTGATTACCCACCAGAGGTTAATAGTAAGACCCTACTGTTGAAGACACCATATGCTGTCAGTATGGACTGTGGAGAGACATGGTTGGAGCCAGTCCCCAGACAGTTAGACCATCTAGTGCTAGAAGGCACTACATGAGCTACTGGGGTAAAGTGACCAAGATCTGTTCCAGCAATTCAAGGAATAAGCAACTCAGAAGCAAACAACCTGACGTGATGCTCATACAAGTGCAATAGTGGCACACAGCCATGGTGGGTAACCAACTGCTCTTGGATTGGCTAACAGATCCACTCAGTGGAAAAGAAAACATATCTGGAACTGGGAAAGAAGTTAGAATCATATCCAGAAAATGATTTTGCTTTCCAATGTTAAGCTCCCTCTAATCTTGGGTTATAGGAGGGTCTATACCCTTTAAATTCTCTCTAAATTAATAATGGCTATCCCATTTAACCAGTGCTCACTTTACTGTCCATTGGAGACTCTGCTTCTTCTTTTCAGAAGGGAGCAGGACCTGAGGAGATAAAAAAAAATGACTTTATTCTTTGGGCTTTTGACTCTTTTAAAGTAATATAGACTGATGAAAGTACTATAGGTATTAGATGAGCCAAATTATGTAAAACATTTAGAAAACACCTGACCTGCAGTGGGATGTGACTGTTTGTTTATACAGTGAAGGTGGGAAATCATTAGAGAAATCTCAAATCCACATGTTCATTTGGGCATGAACAACTTCTTTGGAAAAATTAAATAAAAATAATTACCGCTGTTGTTTCTACTATTTTTATATACCAGGCCTTCTTCTGTTAACATTTGGATTTCCACTCAATGTACTCTGGTCTGCCTTTTTGATCCTGCCAAAAGAAACTAAAATCTCCAACCAATGTTCAGAATGTCTATAAGCCATCAATAAAAGCTTGTCTAGGGCATGCAGCTGTTCTAAAACTTTACATCTGGGCTAAGTGAGGTATGTAAATAGAAAGTTGGAACTATGCTAAATGTCTCATCATTTTTCTCCTTTCACTTGAACAACTAGACTATAATGAACCAAAACAGTATAAAATCTGCATAGGAATATAAACACATAAGCCATCAAGGATATTATTATGATTAAAAATATTGACAAGTTAAGTTCTTCACTAGGTTTTTAACTTACATAGCCATATTTTTACATCTCCAAGCAATAATCCACACTTTTTGGAGGATGGTATTTGGACCCAGTTTGAGTGAGTCTGTGTTTTGGATGAATTATGTAAAGCCTCAAATCATATGTTTCGTAAACATGAAAAAAGAAGTGATTCCAATAGATAGGAAAAGTTGTTCCAAATTGGGAAAAAGGAAAATCAGAGCCAGATGGAAGTGTATTGGAAGGCTTGACAACATGAGTATTGTGACAGTGGACTTCTATCATGTCTCCTGTTTTGAAGTGAAGGAATACCTGTATTCTGACTCCTGGGGTCTGAAGTAGGGATCATTATTTTTCTGTTTATTTATTGTTTCATTAAGTATTTATTATTTATTCTTAGGGACTCAGTGTATGCCTTATTCTGGAGGATACTAGGAAACTTACATGCTAGTAAATCAGAGGAAACTAGACTTTGGTTATATGACTCAATACCATGACTTAAAAAATGGGGAAGCTGAAGCCCAACATCAAGAAATCGAAGTATGTAAACCAGGCTTCAGGTTCCATGACTTGCTCTCCAGTGCTCTATTTGCCACATGATAATAACATTAGAAGTTTATGCTTAGCATCATTCTGTGGCTCTCTGTCCAACGGAGCTATGAAAGGACAATGAATCAAGCCCTTGGAGGTATGTCTCACCTCTTCTCCAGTGTGGTCAGGTCATTCTCTGCTGCCCTTGCATAGTGTGCTATATTAGTTGGCGTCCTCTAGAGGGATAGAACTGATAGAATGAATACTTATTATAGAGGAGGATTATTGGATTAGCTTACAGGATACAAGCGGAGCAGTCCAACAATAGCTGTCTGTAGGTGGAGCATCAAGGAACCCAGTAGCTACTCAGTGCATAAGGCTGGTTGCTTCAGCCATCGCAATCTGGCACTGAAAGCCTGAAGAATTCTTAGAAAGCCACTGGTCTTTAGTCCATGTTAGAAGGCTGATGATGCTTAGTTCCAAAGTCCAGAAAGGATAGCTGAAACAGGGTAAATACACACATAGTGAATAGCATGGAAAGCCATATGAAAAAGAATGTGGATCTCTCAGAGCTTTTATGTATTGGCCCACTAAACAGGGGCAAGATCATCAGTCTTGGTGAACAGTGAAGTGCTCAGTGAATGAGTTTAACTTATGTCTGTATCAACGAGGGCACAGCCTGGCCCCCACCTTCAAGGCACTCTCAGTCTCATGGGTAAGGCAAACAAAAGCATAAACAATTTGTCTGCATAGCCAATTATCCTAAGCTTTTTAATGAAAACATAAGTGTCTTGGAAGAGAGGAGTAAAGGGGGAAGTTTTAACTTTCTCCTTGTCTTGATCATTGTCTATTTCCTATTGAAGATGGAATTGAATAAATGTGTTCCATGAAAATCAAAATAAAACAAAGTGATTTAGTGGGCTTGATGTCAGAATTTATTTTATGTGAACAATTTGGAAATAGGCTCAATGAAAATTGAGCCTTTTTAGTCTATTCCGGGATTTTTAATGTGATAAGATCTACTATTCTGTAACAAGGAAGCCAGATAAACAATACCTTCTTATTGAAATTTAAATTGGTTCAAGGGGTTAAAAAATCAGTGGATGAGATGTGACTTCCATAGCTAAGCAGGAGTACCTGGAAATGTGGTTCATTTCAAGGCACAATGTTTTATGATGCTGCCTCTGCTGATGAAAAGAGCAAGGAATAAACAGCATAGCATGTTAATGCTATAAAACGTTCCCTGTGAACTAACATCAATAGAGAGGAAAAAGGCTTTAAAGTAATTAATGCCAATCTGTCTCTGTGCTATTGTTTATTTTAGAATAGACAAAAGCAATTCAACAGGCTTTTCCTGGGCAGGCTCATACCATTTTAATTAATGGGTTAATGATTTTAGGAAGAGAGGCAGAAAGATAATGTAGTGTCGTACTGTACAAATGAATTGGAAGCTTGATTTTTCTATTCAAGGAAGATTTTTGTTTATTGTGACTAGGTAGAAAAGCACTCTGTTTACTGTGCTTTCTCAGTTTATCCAAATTCTTCTGGCCTGCTTTGTCCTCAATGGAAGGAGTTACAGACCAGGTCTCATTCTGTCTAGATGTGGGAAACTGTATTTCCTTATCTATATTCCACCTCAAAATGAGAGGATTAGGTGAAACCATTATCTGGACTTCTGATTTGGTTTACCAGATCTGGCAAAAGACAAATGAAAACAAATCTAAAACTAAATGAAAATAAACCAATGACACTCAGCAGATGCTGTATTTTATCTGGTAACACTATATTTGAAGCAATATTTGCATTATTGTCTCAAAATTTTTAAATAGCCTCTGAAATAAAAACAAATCAGAGTATCAGAATCCCCTCTCCTCCTAGTTAATTGAGATTAGATAATTTAGCTTTCAGGTAAAACCAGATTCTCTTTGTTATTCCTCTAATCAGTATTTCCAATAAAATTTACTAGAAGTAAACTGTAGGCAATCCACTTAAAGGTGAAGAAGCCAATAGCTTCTCCCAGAAGCAGAAAGGGAACAAAAGCAGGTCCCAGTCTTCTCCCTGGGAACAAACGGCAGTCACCATAGGTGACTCTCTCCCTTAGGCTGCAGTTCATCATGCTGCTGCTTATACTCATTTCCCTATAACATAAAAAAAAAAAAAAAACATTTAATGCATCCATTTAATCTCAGTCCAAGGCTTTACAAATGCCATTTGTTTTGAATGTAGAGGTTACACACAGACATTTGCTGGTTCCTGCTTATGTGTTTTTATACTTATTGAAGTACTTACCCTACTTAGTAATTCAATGAATTACCTTCCCCTATCATCATCATCATCATCCTCTTTTCCTGATAAGGAAACCAAAGCATAGAAAAATCACATGATTTGTCTAAGATCATGTAGCCAGTATGAGGCATGTCCAGTGCCTATACCTAAACTAGCCAACTTGAGCACCCATGTATCACCATAGCATTAAAGTTTCATCTTGGCCTCAACATTCCCTTCCATCACAGATGACTCCAGAAAGTATTTTAATTAAAAGTCAAAGGAACAACAAAAACTATATGAAATTTAGAAAATGGATGAAATAATCCCCATTCACTTTACAAGAAATATGATACATGCACATGCAATATATGCAGGAATGTGCAGGAATGATGTCACATATATTTATTTATACACTTATGTCAATCCTATCTTATACAAATATGGGTATCGCTGAAGTCAAGACATGTAGCATTATGTTGTAGGTGAACATCTTCTCTAGTGTCTTTTCCACATGGCATACCTCGTGGCCTTTTTCCTACTTTTGTTGTGGGTACATGCATTCTATTAGAGGGCATCACTTGGCAAACTTTTGATGAGGGAATTCTTTGTTTCAGGCACTTTTGGGTGCTTGAAATACAATAGATGCAAGGCAGCATTCTTTAATACCACCATGGATCATGGGCTCTTTGGAAGTGTGTTTGAGAGCAAAATAGGAAATTTAAGGCATGTAGCAGACAGCTTCAGGTTCACTGAGATGAACTTCCAGACCAGGCACAGTTATGGAGGAAGGGATATTATTTATTGAAGCTTACAGATCCAGGGGAAGTTCCATAATGGCAGAAGAAGCGACCTTCTCTCACAAGACCAAGTAGAGAGAGAAAAAGCCAACCAGCCACTACAGCACACAGAGCAAAACTACAGCCAAAAGGTCACACAGCACACTTCAGGAACTCCTGCTAGGCACATTTGCATATCTTTACAATGGAATCTCAAACCATCACCACACCTTAAGACCAGCCCCCAGTGACATTGCCTCTAGCAAGGTGATTGCAGATGCAAACTATAAACTAACAAAATACTGAATATATTGGGGGACATATATTCAAACTACCACATTGTGCCCCTGGCCACCAATATATTTAGCTCCTGGCCCCCAATAGATTTATAACTATGACACATTGTAAATTGTACTCAGTCCAATTTCAAAGGTTCTCACAGTCTTGATCAACTTAAGATAGTGAGTCCTGTAAAATCAAACAAGTTAAATACTTTCAACATGTAAAGGCACAGAGTAAACATTTTTAACTGGTAAAAGGCATAGCAAGGAGAAACTAAAACAATGCAAACTCAACCACCATCAGCCGTCATCAAACTTCTGCAGTTCAAGTTCAATATAACCAGAGACTAACAGTCTCCAGGTTTTCCAATTCCGCCCCTCCAGCTAGGCAGAATAGCCAGGGAAAACTTTCATCCCATGCCAACACTGCACTCCATGGTAGCCCTTTTGCACAGTCCTGGTATATTTAAAACATCTTCAGGTCTCCATGCAAACCACGGTCCATCTTCCAAAAGGCTCTTCCAGCCTATTCCTGAGGGTCTTCATGCCCTGCCTAATGCCGCATCTCAGCAGTGGCTCCTGGAACTGTGTGCAACTCATGACCACTCCATGCATTTTTCATGCTTCCAAAACTAATACCAGGTGTACCAGACACAGCCATATTCTTAATACAGGGACAAAATAAACCATAGCCTTGAAAAGCAGGTTCCTTCTCCAGTCAGCTCTCTCCAAGAATTTGCATTTTTAACAGTCTTTCCTCAGGCATCCTCTCCATTGTTTTAATGTAAATCAAGTCAGGCCACCTTCCTTCCACCTTCCTTAAGATTGCTAATGCATTGACAATAGCAGCTCCATTAACCTAAAACCAGTCTCAGTGCCTCTGCTATTAAACTTGCTTGAAGTTTTCCAACTTAAAATCTTAAAATCTCAGTTCGATATCTTTAGCCAAGCACATCAGTCCATTACAAATTTAAGCTTGATCAAACTTTCTTGGCCTGGATAGCCGAACGTAGCCATCCCTTATGCCAGTAGCCCACTTCCAACAAAGTCCTCTGCAGTCTTTCCTTCCCCTTAGAAAGCTCATAAGCCAAGCCTCGAAGTTCAGTACTATCTGCACTTAGCATTCTCAAACTCTCATCAGAATAGTCCATAAAACTTGGCTTACCACTCCAGAAGGCATCTTCAGTTGCAAGCACCAAGTCCATGCCCATTCCTCCAAAACAAAAGTACCAAAAGACGAATATCCACACGGTCAGGTTCATCTCACCCCATACTCCTCGGTACCACTTTACTGTAGCAGACAGTTTCGGGTTCGCTGAGATGAACTTCCAGACCAGGCACAGTTATGGAGGAAGGGACATTATTTATTGAAGCTTACAGATCCAGGGGAAGTTCCATAATGGCAGAAGAAGCGACCTTCTCTCACAAGACCAAGTAGAGAGAGAAAAAGCCAACCAGCCACCACAGCACACAGAGCAAAACTACAGCCAAAAGGTCACACAGCACACTTCAGGAACTCCTGCTAGGCACATTTGCATATCTTTACAATGGAATCTCAAACCATCACCACACCTTAAGACCAGCCCCCAGTGACATTGCCTCTAGCAAGGTGATTGCAGATGCAAACTATAAACTAACAAAATACTGAATATATTGGGGGACATATATTCAAACTACCACAAGGCAACACATTTTTGCAAAATGGTGTGACAGAGACTGCATGTAGCATGTTAAAATGTTTTCCAACAAAGACTTTCTTTGAAAATCACTTTTCAGAAAAGTATCTTATTAAAAATATCACTAATAATAATAATAAAAATAAGCAATAAAAACATTAATAGAGTTTGGAAAATAGGGGTATATTGATAGGATTTAGGCATGGACATTTATAAAATGGACTTCAGGAAACTGTTTTTTTAAAATTTATTATTATTATTTTATTTATTTTTGGAGAGAGACACAGAGAGAGATAGACAGAGAGGGAGAGGGAGACAGATAGAGAATGGGCGTGCCAGCAGTCTCTCAGCTGCTGTGAACTAAATCCAGATGAGTGTGCCCCCTTGTGGGCAAGTGCAGCATTGCACCCTTGCATCACTTTGCATGTGGCTAAATGTGGGACCTGGAGATTGGAACCGGGGTTCTTAGGCTTAGCAGGCAGGTGCCTTAACCGCTAAACCATCTCTCCAGCCCAGGAAACTGTTTTAAACAAAGTGTGGCAGCTAGAACAATACCACTTCCCTCAAATATGCCCATACCCTAATTTCTTAAACCTAGAAGTATATTACCTTATGTGGCTAAAAGAACTTTGCTGATATGGTTAAGCTATAGATTTTAACTAGGACAGTTACCCTGGACTATTTGATTGGAGCTAATATAACCACAGGGTCTTTAAGAGAGAGAAGGAAAAGTCAGAGTCCAAAAAGGAATCATGATGATTGAGGTGGATGTTGAAGTAACGCAAGGAAGAGACCATGACCTAAGAAATGCAGACAGTTTCTACATGCTGCAAAAGACAAAGAAACATATTCTTCCTTAAAGCATCTGGGACAAATTAAATCCTATGTGTGTACCTTGAATTAAAACTTTTGTTTTCTAAAACCCTATAAAGAAAAATTTAGGTTCTTATATTCCACCAATGTTACAGTAATGTCTTATGGAGGTATGCATATCAAATATACATGGGATGAGTTATTTCTCTCTCACATGTGAATCAAATGGTGGGTGGTCCAGGGCTAGTGTGAGGGCTTTGCTTCACCTATTACTAAGAATCCTGACTGTTTATAATTTGGCAATATTTCCTCTGTACGGTGTTGCTTTAATCTATGGTCCAAAATGTCTCGCAAGCACACATATTTTGAACAGATGGATGGAAGAAGTGGAAAAGAAAGGTCATGTTTCTTCTCACCAGGAAATATTCCCAAAATTATATACATCACCCTGACTTTTCTTCAAGTTTTGATCAGAATTTATCACATGGTCATGCTACAGGGAAGGCTGGGAAATTTAGCCAAACACTCTAGCCCTGTAGGAAAGAGGAAGGTGGATAATAGAAACAATTAATACAGTTACCTACTAAGTAAATTCCCCTCTTATTGATACAAAATCTATGTAATAAATTATCAATGGTACCAAGGTTTTGGGAGGTATAGGGAAAAATAAAAGGTACATGAGAACACTTGTCTGGTTAGGTGAAAATTATAGAAAATTATTAGCTTTTAAAATATTGATGACTTAAATATATATGAGTATTATTAATAACTTAAGAATTGCACCAGATATTAATACTAGAATGAATTCTATCAGAACAACCAGAAGGATATTTATCTACCAAATGAAAAACATGGAAAAAAGAAAAAGAATTTATTATAAATAGGAAACATAAATAATGCTTGTCAAAGTGAGTTCTAGTAAGGACTGGGGATAGAGCTCAGTGGCAGAGGGTTTGGATAGTGGATGAGGCCTAGATTCCATCCCAGCACCACATTAGAAAAAAACACTTACAAGCTAGTCAGTATAGTAAATACAAATGAAATAATCTCCCTAATAAAATACAGAGCAAACCTAATCCAACGATAAACTAAGAAAGCAATTTCCTGGTTGACAAGATTAGGAAGAAAGAATCATTATTAGGAGCAAACAAGATAGACATGATATATTTATATATAAATAACATCAAGAATGCATAACAATCACATATATATGTTTCCAACATATCAATGTGTTCAAAATATATAAAACAAAAACTCACCAGACTATAAAGCAATAGCTTACATTTTAGAATGTTGAAAACTGTTAGTTAAAGCAGATACAATACACCAAAGACAAAAAAGATTTGAACAAAAGCAAAAGTATCTTTCTATAAGAGAATCCACAAAAACACTATCCCAGACAAATTAGAATGAAAACAATGAGAAGATAAAATTAATTCAATAAGGGATACTTATATTTTACACATGGGAACAAAATAGGCAAGAATCATAAAGATGAATGAAATGTATAGGTTCCAGTAATACTAGCAACTTTGATCAACAGAAATAAAAGGACATGAAAATTAGCAAACAAGAGCATGATGATGTATCATTATACATATAAGAGATGATGAAGATTGTCAATAGTATCTATGAGATTATCAAACTAGATGAACTAGATCAATATTTGAGAAAAATCCACTCTTGCAGAATAAATAGAAGATTGGAAAGTTTTGAAAAGTATAAAAGAAAATGAACTAGTTATGAGGGATCTTTATCCATTTTTCTATCACCAACCCTCTCCAAACAAACTGATAGTTACAGGTGACATCTTGAAAACAAAACAAAACAAAAAAAAAACCAAATTTTGTAAAAATCCATGTACTCTAACTATACAAAATAATGTATTTCCTGTGGCACTTTCATACATGCATACATAATGGAAGTACTTTGAGTATATTCACCCTACAATATTCTTTTTTATTACAAGTTTTCCTAGAAAGTGAAAATATTAAAAACTCAGGGAACCCAAGTAATTTTCTGAGGCTAGTATAACATTGATTTTTGACTTTACAAAAATTTTATCTATAAAGAAAATGTATAAATGTACATGTGCAAATCTGAAGGAAATAAGTAGAGTCAAAAACAGTGATCACATTACATAGAAGGTTACACAATGAAAATTTAACAGTATTAATTTGCTAAGGAAACAAATCATGTACTTCATTCAGTAGGTGGAAAGATTATTAAGTAAAATTTAATTTAAATTTATAATACCATTTTTATTTTTTTCTTTATTTATTTGAGAGAGAGAAAAAGCCAGGGAGACACACACACACACACAGAGAGAGAAAGAGAGAGAGAGAGAAAGAGAGAAGAAAAGAATGGGTGCTCCAGGGCCTCCAGCTACTGCAAACGAACACCAGATGTATATGCCCTCTTGTGCATCTGGCTTACATGGGTCCTGGTGAATTGAACCAGGATCCTTTGGCTTCACAGGCAAGCGCCTTAAACACTGAACCATTTCTTCAGCACCTATAATACAGTTTTTTTTTGGTTTTGCAAGGTAGGTTCTCACTCTTGTCCAGGCTGACCTGGAATTAACTATGTAGTCTCAGGGAGGCCTCAAACTCTCAGAGATCCTCCTACCTCTGCCTCCTGAGTGCTGGGATTAAATACAGTTTTTACAAAGTCAGGGACAGAAGAAAATCTCATTAACTAATGGATGCATAATAAAAACCTGTGACAAACATCTTTTTTAAAGGAGAATATTTAAATATTTTTTATATAAGAAAGCTTGTGCTGCCATTACTCATTAACCTAACAGTGAACATAATCACTGTAATTAAACCAATTAAACACTATGAAGTGTCCATATTTGAAAGGAAAAGTATTCAGGTGATAAAAATCATATATAGAAAATAACAATATCTTCTACACTATTTTGTGAAAACTAGGAAGAATTTCTACATTAAAGATCATCATATAATAATATTCCAATGAAACTTTAAGATACAAATATGAAAAATGTACAAGATTATCATAGATAAATTAATAGATCTGTCAAAAGATATACAATAAGGTCTGAATAAATGTGATCTAAACCATTGTCCTATGGATGAGATAATTTAACACTTTAAAGATGTCAATATTTTTCTAATAATCAATGCATGGAATTCCAGTCAAAATATCCACAGGAAAACTTGGAATACTAAGTTTGAAATACATTTTGAAAAGCAGAAAAGAAGAACAAAAAGGAATGTTTTCTTTCCTCTATACTATTAGGTAACATTAAACAATGTGTCCCCCCCCCTCAAAAAAAATGTGTCCCATCTCATGGACAGACATATAGAACAGTGGGACAAATTAAAGAGTCATGACCAATCCCAGATACAACATGTAAAATTTTACTGTTGGCCTAGTAAAATTACAAGTGATATCTCCTTTGCCCTTTCAAATCTCCCTTGAATTGGATTATAAATTATGTGACATTCTTGTGTATAGCAGATACACTTGATAAGTCAGTAGAGGAAATATATGGAAAAGTGGATTAATAAATGTAAAAATAAAATTTGACAAAAATTTAAATATATTAAACAGTAGTAAAGAAAACAGGAAGATCATATAAATGCAAACTCAACTTTACCAAGAAAACACCTTGGTCCCTTTTGAATGGGAAATTGCTTCTTGAACGGCACCATGAAATGAAAATGGTAAAAGGAAAAATAGATGGATATGGTTACATACCTAAAAATAAACAATTTTTGTTTAATGGAGGACACAATATGTAACAGATGCGAGACAGAGTAAAAAATATAATTACAGTATTTAAAACTGACAAGGGATTAATATTTAGAATAGTTAGGCAATTCCTGCAGCTCAACAAGAAAAAAAGAGAGAAGTGGTAAAACAAATATGAATAGGCAATTCAGAGAGGTGGAAATCCAAATTGCCTACATGCTCATTGAGAGATCCTCAACATCAAAAGTAATCACAGAGAGACTCATTTTACACCCATCAGCTTCATGAAACTTGTAAATTCAGATGGTAGCCTTGTTGGCACAGATGTGGAGAAAAAAAGACTTCATGCATGGCTGGTGGGAATGCACACTGGTACGCTCTCTTGGAGCACACCTGCCAGAGAATTGAATATTTATGTACTTCATGATGCAGAAATCCTACCCCTAGCTCCATATCCAGAAGAACTTACCCAAAGCCATGCAGGACCCCATCAAGGAGAGTCAGTGTTTAAGTTTTGGTAGGCAGGTACTGCTCTGTGGTCCAATCCCAGCTGGCTCTGGGTGTCTACAGGCCTGGATCAGCTGCTGAATCTTTAGTAAAAGAAAAAATATGATTGCCCTCTTCCACCATGGTTCTAGGACACTATCACATCCCATATATATATATATGTCTGTTCCTAACTCTGTCTAAAAATGTCAATGCTCTGTACTAAAATTAGGATCATAAATGCATAAAAATGTTAAGAATTCAGTGTATTCCTAACATTTTAACAAGTGGATATTAGGGGCTGGAGAGAAGGCTCAGCAGTTAAAGGTACTTGCTTGAAAAGCCTAACAGCCTGGGTCAGATTCTCCAGTACCCACACAAAGCCAGGTGCACAAAGTGGTGCATGGGTCTGGGGTTTGTTTCCAGTGGCAGGGAGCCCTGGCTGCCCATATTCACTCACTCTGTCTGATTCTCTCTCTCTGTCTGTCTGTCTCAGACAAATAAATAAAAATTAAAATAGTACTGTTGGCTCTGTGTGCTACAACTGAAGCCCTGTAGCCCCTTGAATGTGTTTATTCTTTTCTTCAGTGCAAAATATTCCATCCAGTATTCTCTGTAGGGCTGGCTTAGTGCTCATATATTAATAAAGCTAATTTTTATTGTGTGAAGTCTTTCTTTCACCTTCTATCATGCAGGTTAATTGTGTTAGGTATAGTAGTTTGGGTTAGCAGCCATGGTCTTTCAAAATGTAAGATACTCCTTTACAAGCTAATCTGGCTTTTAGAGTTTCCACTGAAAAAATCATTTGTAATTCTGATGGGTTTACCTTTGTAAGTGATGAATTGTTTTTCTTTTGTAGCTTTTAATACTCTTGCTCTTTGTTTTCTATGTTTAGTGTATTAGTTATTCTGTGAGGTGGGGATTTCTTCTCTGATCCTGTCTATTTAGTGTTTGTGCCAGGTACCTCCTGTACCTGTATGAACCTCTTTTGTAAGAGTCAGAAAATTTTCTTGTATAATTTTATTAAAAATATTTTCTATACTTCTTGTTATATGCCTTTCATTTTCTATAGTTCTTCACCTTATGTCCATGATTCAAATGTTTGCTTTTCTTAGAGATTTGATATTTATTATTTATTATTTATTTATTTATTTATTTATTTATTTATTTAAGACAGAGAGAGGGAAAGAGAGAGAGAGGGAGAGGGAGAATTAGCATGCCAGGGCCTCTAGCTACTGCAAACTAACTCCAGATGTGTGCTCCCCCTTGTGCATCTGGCTTACATAGGACCTGGAGAATTGAACTGGGGTCCTTAGGCTTTGCAGGCATGTGCCTTAACAGCTAAGCCATTTCTCCAGCCCATGTTTGCTGTTTTTAAAGGTGTCCCAGATTTCCCTCATGTTCTGTTCATAAGACTTTTTTTGGGGGGTGGGGGACCTGTTATTGCTTTTGGTCTCCTGATCTATTTTCTCTGTATTATCCTCAAGCCCGGATAGTCTATGCACATGATCTATCATGCTGTTGAGGCTTTTTTAGGTAGCCTTTTAGGTTTTTCTTCAAAATCTCTGTTTACTGAATTCCAGTTTCATGTCCTAGTTTGTCTTTCTTATTATGTGTTGGAATTCATTCTTGTCCTCTTTGAGCTCAGTTCATTGACCACTGAGTTCGTTTTGTTCATTCTCTTTCATTTCAGGCATTTGTTCATGGCTCCATCATGCCTGTTGAATATGCTTATTGATATTACGTTTTGAAATTTTTCTTCTGGAATTTCCTCTAAGTAGTTTTCTTTGGAGGATTCCGCTATGGTACTAGGCATTCTTGGTGGGGATGTCTTGCCTTGGCTCATTGTGTATTTGTTTTGTGTTGGGGTTTGCCTATCTGTCGATGGTCCTTTTGTCTTGTGAGAATGCAAGGACAGTGTGAAGACTTTGTTGAGTGGCCTCGTCAACCTTGATCCATGTGGGCATAGGTTAATGGTCTAGCCACAGGTCTGGGCTGGACACTTTGGAAGCTGAGCAGGCTTCTTGTGTGTACAGCCTCCATGTAGTCTGGGCTGGGGAATGTGACCAACTTTGGTATTGCTATGCACGGTGGCACAGGTGCGCAGGCCAGGGAGTGAGGTCAGTGCAAATGGGCCTAATCCCCACTCTGTGCATGCTTTTCTGGCTTGTACCTCTGGGATTGAATGGACATGGGAAGTGCATTCACCTGGACCTTGGTGAGTGAGCTGCCTACTTAGTACTAGGTCTGGGAAGTGTGGCTAGAGGGGTGTGACCATCTTGGGGGTACCCTGTCAACGTCAGTTTTGGAATTTAATATATATATTATATTATTAATATATAATATTAAATATATATATTTGAGAGAGACAGAGGGAGAGAGAGATTATTGGCATGTCAGTATCTGGTGCTGCTACAGACAAACTCCGTGACACAGGTCCTACTTTGTGCATCTGACCTTATGTGTGTACAGGGGAAGCAATCCTGGGTCAGCAAGAAAGTGCCTTTAACTGCTGAACCCTGTCAATTTTGGCATTTTTAAAATGATAAAAGTACCTACCTTACAAGACTATTGGCAGGCTCCAGTAAAGTGTCCTGTGTCATTCAATGTGTAAGACATACCATTGTTACTACTAGTGACAAACCCCAAACACACGCAAGCCTTAGGCAAGATGTCCATGGATTCAATTTTCACCTCCAAGTGGGGAGGTACAAGCAACTTTCCCATGCTTAGTCCTTTCTCTGGTACCAGCAAGTTTTTTTTGACCTAGTACCCAGTGATGGTGCCCTCTGGTGGCTAAAGAATGTAATTTCTTCTAGGCAAGCTTGTTTTGAATTGAGAAGAGTGGGAATACCCCAATTGATGTTAAAGTCCTATAGGGAGACCTAACATTTACAGGCTAAGCTGTCTCATTTGCTGTGTATTACCAAAGGGTGTCCATTGTCAAATACACCAGAGACCAACCTCAAGTCTCACCTCATTTGAAAGGAGGTGTAAAAATCAATTTCCCTTCTCCCGAGCTTGACATCTTGGTTTGTTAATGCCAACCTCTTAGACTAGATTCTGAAGCAGTGGGGAGTTCTAGATACAAATGCTACAGTGAATTATATGATTATCTGCTGGATAACAAGGCTGACTGAGTTCTAAAGAGACCCAAACCTTTGAAAAATTAAAATATTGTCATCTTTAGGAATTAAAAGAAAAACTCTAGGGCTGGAGAAATTTCTTAGTGGTTAAGGTGCTTGCCTGAAAAGCCAAAGAACCCAGGTTTGATTCCCCAGGATCCATGTAAGCCAGATGTACTAGGTGATGCATGCATGTGGAGTTCATTTGCAGTGGCTGGAGGCCCTGGTGCTCCTATTTTCTCTGTCTCTCTCTCACTCAAATAGATAAATAAATAAATAAATAAATAAATAAATAAATAAATAAATAAAATGTTTAAAATCTAAACTGTATGTCTATTTCTCTATTATTATAACTTAAATATATTTGCTAAGCTTTCATGAATAAATTTATTTGTCATTTCCTCACTTTTTTTTTTTTTTTTTTTTTGGCTTTTTGAGGTAAAGTCTTACTCAAGTCCAGGCTGACCTGGAATTCACTATATAGTCTCAGGGTGGTCTTGAACTAACGGCGATCCTCCTACCTCTGCCTCCTGAGTGCTGGGATTAAAGGCGTGTGCCACCACGCCTGGCTCATGTCCTCATTTTTATTATTGCTGCTTTCTGCTTTGTGAGTATGCATTTTATCTTCTTTCTGAGTCATCTAGATCTGTCAGACATAAAAGAAGTTTGACATCAGAGGTGAATAAAAGTATTGTTACCATTTCTCATCTGTGAAGTTTATAGCATCAAAATGCCTGTCACATCTTGAAAACCTCGCACCAATTCTACTCCATTACAGGTTTTCAGTAAGAAGCTTTTGAACTTAGATCAGGGTGGAAGGTGTCTTCTATTTGCTGATGAATTAACAGAGTCATTGGTGAGCCTTGGCGTCTTAGTGAAACTTCTCTAGAGGAAAATAAAATATAGAATGGATATATATCACAAAAGGAATTTATTATTTTGGTTCACAGAAAAAAGGCTCAGTAGTTCGACAATAGCTGTCTTCAGGCAGGAGAGACTGAGGATGCTCAGTCCATATGGCTGGATGCCTCAAGAGCCTCATATGGTGCTGAAGGCCTGGAAGGTTTCTGAGTTTCTCATCTTCGGACCACAGTGGAATGCTAGAGAAGCTGGGTTCTGACATCATCATAGGATGGCAGCAAGAGGGTAGACGCACTCACCAACAAGGAAGGAGGGAAGCCAGACCGACTCAAACATTGCTATTTCCTTGGACGTCGTTGTATTTGGACTGCTGAGGAAGAGTTGCCCACTCTTGGAGAGGGTCTTCCCCTCTTCATTAATGTCTCTTAGAGATGCCTATAAAGAACCACACAAACACATGTTCCACTCAGAGGAATCTTACTTTATATCTGACTGAATCAAGCTCATAATTGAGATTCAGTGTCACAAATTCACTCTTTGTCAACATGATACCCACCCATATCTCTATATGTCATGCTTAATTTCCAAATGAAGAAGGTAAGTCATAATTGCACCTAATATGATGTAACTGTCCCATGTACAACTGGAAATATACTATTCCTGCCCCTCCCCACAATAGATGAAAAATCACTTGAGGAAACCTTAGTCTTTTAGTATACCATAACTTAAATATGATAACATAGTGTGCATACGTGCATGTGTGTGTGTGCATGTGTGTGTGTGTGTGCGCGCATGTTCGTTTGTATGTGTGGGTTTGCTTGGGTGGATGTTAGAGGACAATTTTAGGACTTTTGTCCTTGCCTTCTAGCTTACTTAAGCAGGGTCTCTCACTGCTCAGTTCACTCGACTAGCTGGCCCAAAAGTTTCTGACGAATTCTCTTGCCCCAGTCTCCCTTCTCACCATAGACACTCTGGGATCAGAGACACTTGCTACAATGTCTGGTTTTATGGAGGCTTTGGGTATGAAATCAGGTCCTTATGCTGGTGTGGTAACTGCTCTCCTCACTGAGCCATCGTCCCAGTCCTAATGATATAGATTTAACAACATTGAACTACTGAGATTATCTCAATCCATGCTATAATATACAAAATAATTTTATTTGCTTAACATATGTGTATACATTCAGAAACATTTCTTAAAAGACTAGGGTAGAAACACTTCTGACAATTATAATCCTCATTTCTATAACCAGTCACAGGGCTTTGGTTGTTATTTATATCTGTTTTCTTCTGGTATCTATTCTGTATTTTTCTACCCCCAGCAGGCATCTCCGTATGTCTTGATTCTTTACCTAGAGGGATGATTCACAGCTTCATTCCTGAAGAGTCTGGGCCATGTATCATTTTGTCTGGATTGGATTGCTCTAGTTTCCCATTGACTTGAATCACAGCATGGTAACACTACAGGAATACCTAAAGTTTCTCCTCCCCTCCAGACATGCTCTTCCTTACTTCCATTGTAGAGCAACCCCTCAAGTTACCCCTGGTATTCCAGTTCAATCAAAACTGGGGACTGCATAGTGTGTAGAACCATCTATAAACCAGGCTGAGCAAGCAGCTACTCATAGGGCACACTGTCTGAGGTGAATGGTGCATGCTGTGGATTAGAAGGAATTGTAGCAGGAGGAGGGACCATAGGCATTTGGGTCACTTCTTCACAACCTTCTTGGTTTCAATCACATATTGGCCACTTCTATTTGATGATGGAGTGCTGCTATTCACATCCAGTTTTATAGTTTGCTGGGTGAGGTGACAACTAGCTCATCATGGCAACTTAGTGGCCCCTTGTCAAGTGTTCAGTTTCCAGTAAAGCCCAGAAGCAGGTCAAGAGCTCCTTGTCTCAAAGTGGGGGGAGGTAGTTGTCTTCTGATGATAGCAGAGCCTTGCTCCAGCATCCAAAGGGCTTCTGCTGTGACTCATCTGTGAGGAGGTTCTAAACACTTATCATTCACACTTATACCTCAAGTACCATCTGGCCTACTGCATCATCTAGCCCAAGTGACAGGCATCCTCCACTACAGCTTGGACCTTCTGAAGAGATTTCAGCTAGTATGGACCCCAGTTTTTAGTAGTGGCTACCTTGTGCTTATTTGATCCAATCATAATAATGCCATCAATGTAATGGAACCGTGTCACACCTTGAGGAAGAGACAGGTGATCAAAATAGCCAAGAACTAAGTTATGATATAGAGAGCGAAGAATGAACATATCTTTGATGAAGGAGAGTGGAGGTATGCTACTGGCTCTGTTTAAGGACAAGATGGATAGAAAAGAGGAGTCATCATCATCATCTTCCTTGAAAAGTAATCCTCCAGTGGAGTTCATTGACAGATACATTCAGGAAGGGTGAAGAGGCCAATACTTCAGGGATTTGGAGTAAGCGTGAACACACATCTTCCAATAAGAGCAGAGAGGCAGCGTGTGCATCAAAGTACGCCTGTCAGAATCTGAGCAGCCAGTGTCCTTGGTCTCATCGGGGTTCTCCCAACCATCTCCAACCCAAGTTATGGGATTCTACTCTTTTCCAGTAAATACTGTCCCTTTAATAGTAGGCAGTCTTTGAAGCTGGAACTTAAAACATTTGCCTTGTAAGTCAGTCAATTGGATGTTATGTGCTTTTTGGGGTCAACTTCATCCTTATTATTAATGGAGAGAAGATTCTCTCTCAGTACACACTTTATGCTGTGGATGTGCTTCTGGAGCTGGGAAATAGAAGCTCTGAGATCTATCTTCTTTGTTACTTTATCTATAAGTGTTAGAATCTGCCAACCAGTACCACTGTATTTCAGAGTCTTCCAGAAACATTCAGAGTTTACAGAGTCACTAAGTTTTCTTGCCTCTCATAGGTGATGGATTATTTTGCCTAATTCTCTAAATAGTTCACATCATGGAGTAACATACCACCGGAAAAATCCTTTGTAATTTTAGTTGTGGTCAAGTTGGAGTACCAGATTAAGATATCAGCAATCTTATTAGAGAAATTCATCCTTATAATAGTGTTTCTTCTGGAACTACTGCTGGTATCATAATCTCTGTCACATAGAGTTATCTGGGATTGACCGAAGGTATGCCTATATTTTACAAGAGGGGATTCACTAGACTGGCTTACAGGATATGGGCTGGATAGTCTTACAATGGCCATCTGAATGCTTGAGCTGATGAGACCTCAATAGCTGCTCGGTCATTAAAACTGAGTGCCTCAGCAGCCCCAGTCTGTTCAGAAGGTTCAAAGATTCCTGGAGAGCCATGGATCTTCAGTCTACATTGGAAGGCCACAGGAACTGAAGTCTCATATCATAAGAGGATGGCATCTGGACCATTACCATCACCTTTACCTCCACCACCAGCAGCAACAGCAGCACCTACCCAGCAGAAGCAAAGGTGGGCTGACAACACTGCTTTTCCCTCAGACACCCTTCTGTATTGGCCACTGTTGGAAGGTGAGGCCCACTGTGAGGAAAGGTATTATCCTCTTAGTGAATTCTTTCTGGAAATGTGCTCACAGACCACCTAGAGTGTGTCTCTTAGTCGACTGAAGATGCAGGTAACAACCATTATCAATCAATCAACACAAAAGTTCAGTCTGAAGTGCAAATTACTGACCTGAACATGGGGCCTAATGACACCTGAGTTCTTATGAGAGACAGAATTCATCCTTTGGGGGAACAATAGAGAGGGAATACTAAAGGGTACAGGAGACTGCAATGGCCTAAGACAGTGAACTAGGGGCATTAGGTTGTATGAAGATCTCCAACCCTCTCATAGACATCCTTTGGGATCCTATGCAAAACATTCCGAGTGCCAGTATTTCTACCAGTAAAATTAGCAAAGTTAAGTCAGACCTTGGAGTCAGTGCCTATAATCTCTGCAGTTAGGAGGCTGACGTAGGAAGATCATGAGTTTAAGGACAATCTGGGCTAAAAAAACGAGTTCCATACCAGTCTGGGTTACATAGCAACACACTCAATTTAAAAATAAAAAAAAATATATAGAGTATGGTTGGACAACCTGCCATTCAAGCTGTTTCTGAGATTTGTCTCCTGTGACAGTAAGTTTTCTCTTTACTATTCAAATTTTCACCCCCAGGTAGAAGAACAATTTTCTGATTTCCTATGAAGCAGTGTGTCACCAAAGTTAATCCTCTGGTCAACCCTCGTTGCAATGTTTTGGGTGACAACTGCCTCCAGGGACTGGCTTGTGGCTGTGTATGGAGAGTATGCTTTTCAGCACTTCATTGGTACTGGAGTCTTCTGACGCCTACTGCTTTGAATTGAATGAGGGCATGGTGACATTGACATTTCTGCCTAGGGCTAGCAGTTGAGTCACTCTGCGAAACTAGCAGTTGATTACACTGACTGAGTCCAACAGTTTCCACAAGGATGTCATTAAGAGAAGTGGCTTTCTTTATTAGACTTGTTGAAATGATGGAGATTTTGAATTACAAAAACTCTTTATGGCATTTGAGCTCTACTCCCTAGTGGAGTTTAGACACAGATCTTCTCTAATATTCCATTCTACCTAGCAATCCATTGTGAATATTTTATTGGTGTCTGTGTTGAAAACACAGATGGAAGCATAGAGAAGTACAGAGAAGGAAGGAGAGAGGGAGGGAGTGGACATGCATTTTAATTTATAAATAAAAGGCCTACTGTAATCTGTGCTATAGGAAAGACATAATTGTCCTAGGTCCTTCTGAGCTGGAGAGATGTGATGGAGCATCCTCAACAGGAAGGAATCTGAGCTGAGCCCTGAAAGCCAAGTGCATTTTCAATATGTAAGCATAGCCAAGAACTGGAAGAAGATGCCCAAATTAAGAAGAGCATTCAGCAAAGGCAGAGAGGGGAAATTCTGTTTAGAGTAGAGCAGTGGTCTAGGATATATGAAGTAGGGGAGAAATCTGGAAAAAAAAAATTCAAGTTCATGTCTTTCTGGAAAACACCCGAATGGAAGAATCTTTGATAGCTATTGAAAATGGGGTCGCTGGGTATTTTTGAGACGGGCCAAGAATAATAGCAAAGAAGCAGGGTCACTGCACTTAGCTTATGACAGCACACCAGGAGAGTGCCTTCATTTATACTTTAGACCAAAAGAGGGATTTGCTTTTCGGTAGGGTACTGCTTACCCTGGGTGAAGAAAATCTACCCTTTCAGGTGATCGGAATTTTTATTATTCCTGGAAAATGATCAGAAAACATCTATTGCCTGGGAAGACCTAGGTTACCTAGCAGAAGCAGGGGTTACTCGTACTTCACTGTACCATTCATTGGTTAAGCTCTATTTTAAATCAGTGCTTGCATATTTTTTTACATCTCATACTACGATGAACATCCTCAGTAGCAAACCTAATATTTCAATTCTAAAAATACCCAAGGACTGCCTCTCAAAATATGGCTTTTTAAAAAACAGTGATGCAATGTAATTGTTAACTGTTCACTGCAAGACCCCTGCAAGAATGGCAGTACATTCATTGATTCCAGATCCAATTTTCCAGCTCATCTGCATGAATTAGTAATGTGTGTAAGTGCTCCCCAACACTGTGGAAAAGGAGAATACCATTCCCCAATGCATGCTTTCTAAATAATAACACATGGGTTTAATTACTGAATGGCTGTAAGCACATGGAAAGGGATACTAGATGAGAGGACATGGGAACCAGGAGTTAGGAGAAACTAAGAAAAAAGCCTTGCAATAGTTTGTGTCCTAAATATCTCCCAAAGACTCATGTGTCCCGGGATGGTGCTGTTGGAAGGAGGTGGAACTTTGAAGAAGGGAGATTTGATGGGAGGTCTTTAGATCACTGATGGCATGCCCTTCAAGGGGAGTGTGGTAGACCATTGTCCCTTCCTCTTTCTCTCATCCAGGTACTAACCAAACCTGACTCTGCTTTGCTTCTGAATCCTATAGGATATCGTGCACTGTGGGTGATATGATTATACACAGTACATCACTATTTAAAAATTAATTAATTAATTTGAATGAGAAAGGGAGAGGGGGAATGGGCAAGTCAGGGCTTCTTGCCATTGCAAAGAACTCCAGATGCATGTGCCACTTTGTGCATCTGGCCTTATGTGCGTCCTAGGCCCTCAGGCTTTGCCTACATGCACCTTGAACCACTGAGCCATCTCTCTAGCCTCACACTACATCTTTGTTTGTTGCTTTCAGGTGGTAATGTGTGTAGCTTTGCTTTGACACAAGCTCACACCATGATGCACTGTCTCACCCAAAGCAATAGGGCTAACCAGGCAACAGTTGAAACCTTTAAAATTATGAGCCAGAATATATTTGTCTTTTAAAAGTTATTATTTCATTGTAAGGAGATGATAAATAGATGATAGATAGATAGATAGATAGATAGATAGATAGATAGATAATGGCCTCCAACCATTGCAAATGAACTCGATTTGCATGTGCCACTTTGTGTATCTGGCTTTATGTAGGTACTGGAGAATCAAATCCCTAGTTGTTAGGCTTTGCAGGCAAGAGCCTTAACTGCAGAACCATCTCTCCAGCCCCATACTTGTCTTTTCTAAATTGATTACCCTGAGTATTTGCTATAGCACCAGAAAGCTGGCTAAGCCTCGTTAAGTCTTGACTGAGGGGGTCAGTGGTTCTCCACATGGGAACTAAATTTCTAGGTCAATGACAGCAGGATTTAACATCAGAGTCTGCTGGTTGGTGCACAGAGATATCTGGTAAACCCTTTGCTCCCCTTAGGTGCCGAAGTACACTCAGCATGTGGACTTAGAGAATATGAAGGTGACATAGTTATTCTGATACTCACATCTGCTTCTTGAAATTTCTGCCAAAATCCTCTAATTAAATGCAGGAGGCAGAGTGAATGGAAGTATCTAGGAAATACATTTCCTGACTCAAGTTATAGGGAATAATTTTTAAAGGACTTACTAAAATCAAGAATCTACCAAAAATGAAATGGAAGGCAAAAGATTCATCTGAAAAAAAAAATAAGGAAAATTAAAAGATTGTGTAGCAGATACATCATCGTAGGGTATTTTGAAAAACTTGTCTGAAAGATTTACTGGTTTCGTTTTGAAAAGTTTCTATTATGCTTTCCTGCAATAGAAACTCTCCAGAGAAGATTTTTAAATTTTATACCTATTAGTTAACTCTTTCAGTTCCCCCTCCCACCTCACAATTCAGACCACCTTCAAACACAGATGCAAAAGTACATGAGTCTTATTAAACACAGAGGGGAGGAAAAATATTGGATCCAAAAGCTGTTTGTTCCCCCTGAAAAGATACATATGTCTCTTTTTGCCGAGGCCAAGTAGATAGAGAAGGATTTTATAAAAATTGATACCAAAAGAGAAATTTACCTTATGCATTATCACTTATCTATCTTTGTACACCTATCAATCTATCATCTATCTCTCTTTTGTCACCACATCTGGTTTATGCAGTGCTGGGGCTTTAACCCAGGGTTTTGTGCATGCTAGGCAAACTATTAATTGAACTATATTCCCAGCTCCTATCTGTCTTTTAAATACATATTTTCCATAACTTATCTTACAATGAAACCTTACGTGATATTTTGTTATCTATTTCCTCTGGACTGCATTTTTGTGTGTGTATACACATTTATATCAGAAACAGAAAATATCTTTCCAAAGTTACCCATTAGATTGAGTCAGAGGTCTCCCAGTGTGCACACTCTTGCTGCCTTTCTTCTAGTGTTAGCTCACAGCTCATCTTTCCAGATACCTGGTGCTCAGTGCTTAGGGTGAGGTGCCCAGAAGTAGATCTCGAAGCAGGGGACCCTGTAGAGTCCAGCCTTAACACAATGCAGGTAGGGAAGTGGGACGCAGAATATGAGAAAGCCAAGCTAGAGTCCCTATCAAGAGAGCTCTGAGCCGGGCATGGTGGTGCACGCCTTTAATCCCAGCACTCGGGAGGCAGAGGTAGGAGGATCGCCATGAGTTCAAGGCCACCCTGAAACTACATGGTGAATTCCAGGTCAGCCTGAGCTAGAGTGAAACCCTACCTCGAACAACCAAAATAAATAAGTAAATAAATAAATAAATAAATAAATAAATAAATAAATAAATAAATAAAAGAGAGCTCTGCTTTTCAGGAGAGCCTTGGGAAGAGTGCAGCCAGCCCCAGAGAGTTGTCCACTGAGGGGCAACAGAGTTGGAGTCCTGGGCTTTGATGCCCTTCCAGCCTTTGTTAAGGTCACTTCTCACTTCCCAATCAGGGCCAAGGGCTGGGAGAAGCAGAATGGAAATTGCCAAACACTTCTGATGTTCCTACATGCAAACAAGTTCTCCCCAGTTCCTGTAGCAAACAGTCCTCCCAACAAAGAGATGATAGTAGGTGCTGTCAGGAGTAAACATCCACTTGTAGCTGGTGTTCATGACATTGGTAAATCGAGCCAAGTGGATGTATGTGGAGTCTTGTGTTTGTCCAGGGGTACAATAGCACCTGGTCTAGGATCCCCTTTACCCTTCTGCGAAGCCCCGACCTCCCCGTCTCCTGCTCTGCAGAAGCTGTTTCTCCTGTTTGCAGAGGCACCTTCTGCCTTCCCACTGGCACTTCCTGCTCTGCTCCTGTGAGAGTATCTCTCTTACTGTTCCTTCATGCACCGCTCCCCCATGCACTCCACATCTACTTCCATTATTGTATTGTCACAGGGATTACTGATGTTCTCTTTCTCCCTATTTGTAGGGCCCCTTAAATAGACTCAGCAAATGAATGAGAGGGACTTAGAGGCTTCCTCACATTTGAAAGAATATGTCTCCATGATTACATCATTTTTCTCTTTTAATTATCCTTAGATGCGCGCAGTCATTTTCCGGATGTTTATGAGCTCTTGAGGTTTAGAATGAGGTCGGATTCCTCCTGACAGGACCGACTGTGGGTTATGAACTTGGTGACGCCTCACATGATGCTAAGGGCAGAGCCTGAGCCACTCTCGCCCTGCTGACTTATGAACGGCTTGACCATATGGTCTTGGCACAGGGTGGGGGTTTCCGTTCTTCCTCTTGTTCACACCTACTCCTTTGGGGTTTATGGCACAAACCAAAATGATGGGAAACCTTTGGAAAGCATCAATGCTGTGTGGATACTGAAGATGATATACAGTCTCTAGTTGGCTGAGGTTTTTATTTTTTTCTCTATTCTTCCAACTGCGACTTGAGCCCCCCCCCCCACCTCCTGGAGGCATAATTCTGAAGGGTAAGAATTAATCACTCTCTTGCTTCCTCCTTGAAGCATTGCTAAACTAATGACTTGACATCACATCTATCAAGCTTTCTGTAAGCTCTCTAAGGCCCATTAGGATTGGGGAGTTACTGGGAAACTGGTTTTAGGCTGAGAAAGAAAATCTTCCTTGGGAATCAGTGAGTGAATCCAAAAATATTTCATAGATAGTGGCATTTGGGGCCCTGGGCTTATTCCTGTTGCTGTTGCCAGCACATGATGTATGCTCAAGCCATGAAATGTTTGCTTGCATCCACATTGGTTGGTAACCAGTCTCTTCAGGTCTAAATCATTAAAGTGGAAAATATCCCCTCTGGGCTGTAACATGAAAAAGAAGATTTTTGGATTGGAAATCATTTTGTAAACCTCCAGCAATTTTATTTTGTCTAGACACAGGCAATAAAAAGAAGAAAAATCATCAGATGATAATAAGAAGGCACGTGCCAGAGGATCTGCTTCCTACAGAGTACTGATTGCTTTCTTCTTCTTCTTTTTTTTTTTTTCTCTTTAGACACATTCTGTAGCATCCTTTCCCTAAATCTATCACCTTCGGCAAATGTTTTATCCACTCTTCTGCTTCATTACTGGTCTGGGGTAAAAAGTATTTGTAGCTGTGGATCAACTTCTTACTGCACAAAAGCAATAACTAAAATACCAGAAGAAAATGACCTGCTGATAAGTGTATATCAGGGCACAATTTTTACTTCCAAAGTATAGCTCACATTTTCATGTATATATTGACATGTACATCAGGTACTTTTATTTCCGGGAATATAATCTTTCTCTCTGTTGTGGCATTGAAACCAAATTGGAAAAGGCCAAATTGCCTGCATAGATTTGTACCCACAGAGAACAAGCACAGCAAGGGCCTTCGAGAACTATTGCACCCTTCCCCACCCACACATCCTGGTGAGGAAGAGTGAGGCTCCAAAGATGACATGAAGTTAAATATTTGCTGGAACACCACCTTTTTAAAATAATTTATTTTTATTTTTACTTTAAAAATTTTTAATTGACAACTTCTATACTTAGGTACAAAAAATGCATGACATTTCCCTTCCCCTCCCCCCATTCCCCTTTAGAACTCCAATCTCCTCCCTCGCTCCATTAGTCTCTCTTTTAATTTGATGTCATCATCTTTTTTCTTCTATTATGAGTGTCTTGCGAAGGTATTGCTAGGCACTGCAAGGTCATGGATATCAAGGCCAATTTCTGTCTGGACAGTTGCAATTAAAGGACTCATACCCTTCCTTTGGCTCTTCCATTCTATCCACCTACACCCTCCAAGGCTCAGGGCCCATTATGGAACATCACCTGTGAACAAGCCCCTCAAGATCTATCAGCGCTGTTTTGCTCATCTTGAAGTCATTTTTAACTCATCCATGTGCTCCTTTTTTGTGTGATTGAAGAGTATAGTGGGGACACAGAAAGTCAGATGAAAATAGAAAACAATTAGTTGTTATTTTAAATGTATTTGTGTGTGTGTGTGTGTGTGTGTGTGTGTGTGTGTGTGTACAAATGCGCCTGCCAGAGTCTCTCACCTCTGCAAATGAATGCTGGATGCATATGCCACATCTTGAATCTGGCTTTACATGAGTGTTAGGGTATTTAAACCTGGCCAATAGGCTTTACAAGCAAGTGCTTCTAACCATTGAGCCATCTGTGTAGGTCTGGTTGATTTTTATAAACAGACCAACCACTTAACTGATTATATTTTATTCTTTGTATAAATGTATCTACACTCCTTTTGGGAACTCATAGAGCATGTGGTTTGAATGTAAAATGTCCCCATTGCCTCAGGGGTTTGTGATTAAGTTTCCTACTTAGTCCTCAGCTTGGAGCATTTGGGATGTGGAGCCCTGCTGCAGGAAGTGGTGTGTCACCAGGGGCAGACATAGAGGTGGATTCCAGCCCTAGGTGTGTGTTTAGAGTCACTAGTGCTGACTGGTGCTAGGTGTTGTCTCTCTGCTGTGGGTGTATGAAGAGAGCCAGCTTCTTCCATCATGATGAAGCGTCCCATGGATTCTGTAAGCCTGAAGACAACCTTTTCTCTAGTTATGTGTTTGTCCCAGCAATGAGAAGGTAACTGCTACAATCCCAATTAATCAATAGATTTGAAATGGGTCAAGGATGCCTTGGATTAAATAAAGTCTTAAACCAAGAAACATGCATTGTAAAAGTGTTTTAAGAAAAATAAACATCAATGTTGTTTTCCTTCTACTAATTTTGATGTTTTCATGCATGCATATAATGCATCTTGATCTTATTGCTCTCCAATTGCCATCTCTTAGGCCCTTCCCCAACTAAAACCAGTCTTCCCAGTTAATTCCCATCCTACTTTCAGGCCTTCTTCCACTCTCACCCCATGTGTTAAAGTAAAGTTGCTTACATGAGCATGGGTGGGAACTTATTTACTGGTGTATGGTTAAGTTACCAGTGGCTACACCACTGAAGATCATGACTCCCCCACAGCCAGCACTAAGCTGCCTTTAGCCACTCTGGGAGATGTGGGGTCTTATGACCTCTTTCTCCATCCTTGGTGGAATAGTGACAGGCTCAGTCTTGTGCAAGAAAGACTGCTGTAAGACTGTGAGTGTGACAGCCATGTCTTACCAGAAGACAGCACTCCATTGTCCCTTTTCCAATTCTCCTGCTCTTTTATTCTTTGTGTCCCCTTCCACAGAAGATTCCCTGAGTCTTGGAGGGAGTGATATAGATATGCTCTTTAAGGCTGAGCCCATATGAGTCACTTATTCTCAGCAATTTTTTCAGCGGTGTATTTATGCACTGACCTCTGCACATTGCAGAAACTTCTGTGATCAAGGTTCTGTGTAGCACTGATCTATGTGTAACAAATATATATATGTGTGCTATTTATACTATTCAGCATAGTAAGAGCCATAGCTCTTCCCCCAAGCCCCACCAGAGGCTATATCCCTAGCCTAAGGCTTATGGCCAAGTTTAAAATATCAGGCATAAATTCTCTACTGTGGACAAGCCCCAAATTCAAATAGAAAGTGATTGGTTATTCCTGTAGTAGTGAAGTCACAATTTTACCAGTGGGCACTGGCTTGGTGGGGTGGTTGTGAAATACACAAGCTCATCAGCTGGATAGGACTGTTGGTGACTTTACTCCCCGGCAGCTTGCCTGATACCTTCTAGCATGAAGAAGGAGAGTCATCAGGTTGAGAGCTTCTAGCTCAGTTCCAGATTGATTGTGTTGTCACCTGCAACGGAAGCATGTGGTGTCTTCAGCAATAGGGACCCACCATCTAGTTTTGGTGAGTAACAAAGAGCAATGGCAACAGCCTCTAGTGTTCTAGGAGCCTCCGTAATAGACTTAGTGACCAAATGTTGGTTTCTTAGAGTTGATGCTTCCTTAACACAGCCATGGGTTGTCTGGGGAGGTGATTTACCCAGGATGCAGCTGACCTCCAACAATTATATTCAAAGTGCCTGCTGGGCCTGTATCCCTAAGGTTGAGGGTAGTTAATGATTTATGCTTGCATTACTCTGGTTGCCCAGGACTTTCAGAAGCAATCCTCAGAAGCACTGAGAAAGTCCCACATGTATAGAGACAAGTTCTCAAGCAAAACTGAAGAAAAGTCAGCCTGAGGAAGGCTTGGTGTTCTTTCTGTAAGCCTGTCTTGTTTTGCTCCTCTGAGAAGCAGCTCCAAGACTGTCACAGTCATCAGGGTGTCCCCAGGCAGATATGTACCAGTTTTGGTTCCATCATTTACAAGAGTGTGAATTTGGGCAAGTTTTACTCCCTTCAAATTTTAGTTTCCTTATGCCTATGAATAGACAATAATACCTAACTTTCGGGATTGATGTGAGGATTACACAAGATAGTCCCAACTGTCAAAAATGTAGTAAGAATAACTAATATTCACTGGGTACTTTTTATGTACTCATTGCTGAGTACTTCATACAGATTAGCTTACTAAATAGAAAAATGTATCAGACTGGTAATATTTTGTTTCAGTTTTGTAAATGAAAGAATTGAGGCACAAAGGAGCTAATTTGCCTAACATCAAATAAGCCAGTAGTTACATATCTGAGACTCAATCTTTGAGAGTCAAGCTCCAGGGGCCATTAGTTATTACTGGTATGGTATTTTTAGAATAATATCAAAAAGCAGATTAGAATATTATTATGAACTTCTTGCATAGCAAAGAATTAAAAATTGTTCTCTAAGGACAGGAAGACTACTCGAGCTTGTATCACAGGAGTTAGTAGGTAAATGAGGATGAGTAATCACCACATCCTTGGTTCATCATTATTGGGGATATTAGAAGTTTAGTTGCCAGGATCTGAAGTCAGAAGCACTGAATTCAGACATGATACTGAAGTACCTGAGGCTTGTGAGAAGTTTAAGGAACCACATCTTAACCTATAGATTGATGATGAGTCAGGGAGAGGCAAAAGATGAGAGGAGGGACTGGGTTCCAATCATACCACTGGAAACTCTAGATCCAGCAGGCTAAAGTTTTTCCATAAAGTTCTTTGTTATGAACGACATTGTATTAAAACAACCCCCCCAAAAGAAGGATGAGGAGCCAGGAGAAGGCGAAAGGGAGGAGAAGGTGGGGAAGCAGGGCTAGGAGGGAGAGAGGAAGGAGGAATAAGGAGGAGAAGAAAGAGAAAGAAACTGGCAAACTGGTTTAGTACCTCAGTACGAGTGGAACAACACAATAGAGGCACCTCCCCTCCAAACAGAAATGAGAGACATGGACCAAGTCTTTCTTTACCTTGACCTCCAACCTAGCAAGGGTAAGCAGTCTAGGTAGACTCATCCTTCCTTAAGTTGGGGGATTTTCTTTGATGAAAGCTGGTCTACTGGGGTCTTTCAGAAAGGGGGAATAATCTGAAACGCCTTCAGCAAGAATCAGCCATCTGAAGAGTACTTCTCTCATTTGATTGCCTTAGCAACTACCTCCTTTCCTTCCCCAGCGAACTGGCCAAAAGAAGAAACCTGGGCTAGGAAATCCTCTGATTCTCAGGCCCTGAGAGTCTCCTCTTTTCTTTTTCCCAAAGAGGGTGTCCCAACAAATGCCCAACATGGGAAGCTCTTTATACATCCTGCAGACATTATTGTGGATGCCACTACAGTATTTCCTTAAGGAAGCTTCTCCAGTTCCATGGACCAAAATCTCCCCTCTCCAACTGGGACATTCTCAGTGACCCATTCTCTGCGGTGATGGCAGTAGTGGGAGCCTTGCTTGCAAAATTTAGGGAACTTTCAGCAATTGCTTTTCAAATATGTATTTGAAGAATAAAGTGGGAGCCCCAGTCGCTTCACATAAAACAAAGTGACAACACTGCAATGCTGAGAACATTAAGCCACCACTGACTCACAGCTCAGAGCAGAAGTCTATCTGCATACATATCTAAACAGTGATAAAATACGACAGGCATTCTCCTGACACAATAGACAAAATGCCTGGTGTAGAATGATAGATCCTTTGTACCAAGAATTAAGAAAATCACAACTTGAATGAGAAAGATAATCAACTTTCAATGACAGTGAGATGAATCAGATTTGGATTATCTGTCAAGTATATTAAAGAAGCCACATAAAATGATTCAACAAAAAGCTGCAGATTCTCTTGAAGCAAAAGAAAAAAAAATCCCCACAAAACTAGAACACTTTGTAAAGAAATAGAATTTTCAGAAAAGAAAGCAATTATAAAAATTAAAAATAAACTATCAGAAACAAAAACATTTTGGGTAGAATTAGTAACAGTGCAGTCTCAAAAAGTAGAATCAGTGAATTTGAGGACAGATTGACCAAATTCACTTAATGCCTATAACAGATTCGATAACTGTATAAGCAGGTTCTCAGAGGTCTGTAGGATAGCAGTGGAACCATCCACCTTCTTAGCATCTGAGTTCCTGAAGTCTCCTGCAGAAACTGAAGGATTTGAAAAAATACTTGAACAAATTACAGCTGCAAGCTCCCAAATTTGGCAAGAACCATGTACCTAAAGACTCAATAAGCTTAGTAACCCCAGGAAGGACTAAGGGTCTACTATGGTTTAGATATGAACCCTTAGGTTTGGAGCCTTAGTACACAAGGTGGTGGTATTGGAAAGTCCTGGAACCTTCATGAGTGGGGCCCAGAAGGATGTCCTTTGGTCATGGGGCCTCAAACTCTCAAAATAAATTTTGCATTTTTCCTATAACTATTAAGTTCTTGCAAGATACCCCCTCCTTTGCTATCTCATCCTTATTCAAGACACATTCACTTTCCTGTGCATAACCCTGCATTTTGTCAAAAGGCATTTGCCAGAGTTTTCAATTTTTAGTCTACAAAATTCTCAGCTAAGTCAGACAGCATAGTGGCACATGCCTTGGGAGGTTGAGGTAAGAAGCTCAAGAGTTTAAGGCAATTCTCAGCTACACAGCAAGTATGAAGCCAGTCTAGGGGCTACATAAGATCTTATCTCAAAAACCAAATCAAAACAGAATTATCAGCTAAATGAACCTCTGCTTCATACATAGCCCACAATACATATTACATCACAGTAATGAAATGCAAACATGACCCCTAATCTATATTAAGACACATCACGATCTGAGTATTTTGCTTTTCCATCTAAGCATTAGAACAAGTTTGGTGATAGCTACAATAGAACATGCTGGAAGGGATATTCTTGTATTATTACTTATTTTAAAGGGAGACCTCTAACTTTTTATTATTTTTAGTATCATATTATTATTATTATTATTATTATTATTATTATTATTATTAACAACATATTTTGTATAGATACATCATGTATTGGTACCCTCTTTTCCTTCATTCCTGCTCCTATTCCACTGGGGACCCTCCTCAACGAGGTTGTAGGTATTCCTTATGGGGATGTGGGTTATGCATTGTGGGAGCAGCAGTCAGTTATTTTTGGGGGAAGGAAATGCCTCTGGGCATGATGTCTCAACCTGTGGCTCTTATAATCTTTCCGGCCCCTCTTCTGCAAAATTCTCTGAGCCATGGTGGGTGAGTTTTAATTCTACTTCAGTGATGAGCTCTTAGGAGCCTCAGGGTCTCTGCTTTGGTAAGTGTTGAGTATAAGTAAGGTATTAATTAGCTGTAGGATTTTGTAGATGATTTTGTTTTAGTTGAGGAATATATTCCCATATTGCCAACAGTTTTTAAAAATCCCGAGTAGGTATTAGATAATTTTCAAATACTACATATATTGATATGATGATATTATTTGTAAACTTGATTTCTTTCAGGCTGGTCATGAGCTCTTGATCCCCCCACCTCAGCCTGAGGAATTTTGCAGTTACAGGTCTGTGATATTTTGCCTGACTTGTAACTCAGATGCAACAACAGTTCAGTGGAGGAAATACAGCCTTCTAAACAAATGGTAAGAACTGGACTTCAGTAAATCGAAATTGAACCACAAACTAAATATATATTTGCATATATATACATATTCAAAATATACCACAGACTTAAATGCATAAACAACACACACACACACACACACACACACACAGACTTTTAACTTTTTGAAAAATGTGGAAAGTAATGGTTTAGGATCTAGGCTAAATCATATGCTTATTGCCACAAAATTGATGAGAAGAGGGAAGGATGAAAGGAGGGAAGAGAGAAAGTGTTACTGAGAATATTCCTTGTGTGTTTGTGGCTGGAAATCTAAGATAGCTGAGCACCCAGTGTTCCTAAGATTTACATTGTGGAAAAGTTATTGCCCTAAGTGTGGGCAAAGGCACTGACCCAAGACACTTAACAGGTTGACTGAATTATGTCTCCAAAGAAGTTTGAATCCCTAAGTAGCCATTGCTGCAAAGTGTGCTTTGCTGAGAAAAGCAACAAAGCTGAGGATGAAGGGAATGAAGAAACGCCAGTTGTTAAGGGACTAAAATTCTCAGTACAATTTCTGAGTTCCAATACGGTGACCTAGCATGACCCTGTCTTTGTTATCTACCCTAGGACTTTTCAGGAAGCACGGAGAGTCAGAGCCAAACAATACAAAAAGGAAGTTACAGAGAGGTTGTAGAGGTTCCATGAAGGCTCCCACAAAGAGACCAAAGCAAAGATTCTGACCACAAGGTCAGCGACTGCCAATCAGCTCTCCTCCGAGGTGCTGATGTAAGCTGAAGGCCAGTCCCACCCTGTGTGCTTCCCCTTGTCCCCCTTTCCCAATGGCAGTTTAAAGCTATCTCTGTACATTTCAGTTAAATGACGCAATATACATTGTTCATCCATTATACTGAGCACTATTATTTTTGTCTGTATCTATCTAATCTATTTATCATATATCTATGTATCTAGTACTAAAGATACTTATCCATAGAGAAACAGGGGTGTCCACATAACCACAGAGAGACAAAAACTTATGCATGTAACCACCAGTGTATCTGTGTAGGGACGGAGGAAGAGAGAGACGACTGTGAGATGGGTCAGCATGCAAAGAGTGCTTTTTGCTGTTGCACAAGTATGAGGGCCTGAGAAAGCCTGAAAGGGCCTGAACGTGATCCCACCCACCCATATAAAAACTGGCTGTGGCAAAGTGTGCCTGGTACCCCAATCTTAGGTAGGGCAGGGCCAGGCAAATCTTTAGGGCTGGCTGGCCACAGCTCCAGGTTCAGTGAGAGATTATGTCTTAAGGAAACAACACAAAAGAGCAATAGGGTAAGATAGCTGACATTCCCCGTTGACCTCCATGTGCTTGTGCATGGGTGCACATATCTGCACATATGCTATACATGCACTCCTCCATACCACACCATACCACACACACCTAAAAGAGAGAGAGAAAGATGGCAGAATGTGGTAAACACATAGGTACAGAAAAAGTCCTTCCCCGGGGCCTATGCATATATAACAATTTCTTAAATATACAATTAGGAGTCACTTTCTGCCTGTACCTTTGACATATAATAGCCTAAGGATATTCAAAGGCATAAATAGTATGCTTATTGCAAAAAAAATGATGAAAAGAGTTATACTTTTGAGTATCAGAAGATGATGTGGGATTACAACCTAATAGAGGTTCCAAAGGTTCAAAATCTGTTAATTAGCTTGTGTATTCGGTTCAATACAGCTTTTGTTTCCACAAATATGAGCCGTGCCAAGCTCTCTAAGAGTCACCAGCAAGCTGGTCTCTGATAGACTGTGGACTGTTAGAGATGACTAAGTTCTCTCCCCTTAGCATATGTCTGGACGATGAAGAAGTTAAGCCTCAATTTGTTAAGAAGTTATGATCAGGGATTGTAATGTGTTGGCCATTTCTGCCTTTGTCAGACAAGCTAAATAGTGATGAGTTAGGGGATAAGGGAACAGTTACTATTCTACTGAACTTGATTCTAAGATACATGAGGCATCATGAATAGTCTCATTCTTCAAGGTTACCCCTCCTTTCCTCAGTGTATTATGGAAACTTAACACTGATACAATACAAATTGTAGTCCAGAGTTGTCAATTGCCCTGTATTGTCCATTATAACTCTTTTCTCCTTATTCTACTTCAGGATCTAAATTAGGGCCATGAATTCAATCTAGTTTTCATGTGTCTTTATTATCTTTTAATATCTATCTCTTCTTTGTGTTTTCCTGTTATTGATTGGCCTGCCATTTTATTGATTCTTTTAATTAGAGTGTGTGTGTGTGTGTGTGTGTGTGTGTGTGTGTGTGGCATATGCATGTGTATGTGTGGATGCAGTGCCCTATGCATGTGGAGATCAGCAGGGAGCATTGGGTGGCCCCTTCTGTCACTCACCTGCCTCTTTTTCCTTGATGGCCTTTTACTGATTCCAGAACTCCAGTGAGTCTCCAGTCTCTGTTCCCCACAGGACTAGGGTCCAGGATGTGTGTGGCCATACCCAGCTGCTGTTGACATAGGTTCTGAAGATTCAAACTCAGGTGGTTTTAGGCCATTTCAGGACATCATGCTTGTGTAGGAAATGCACTTAATCTCTGAGCCATTTCTCCAGCCCCTTTATTTGTTTTTGTCAAGTAACCACAAAGTGATCAGTTTCATTATGGCATTTTTATCCATGTATGCCATCATACTTTGTTCTTTTGTTTTCCTCCTTCCTTATTGCCTCCTCTTCCTAAATAGTCTTCCATTCTCTTGTCATGTCACATGTAGTCCATTACAGTCTCTCCCCACCAACACACATCTTACTCCCTACCTTAAGATTTCTTCCTCCTTTCTCATAGCCCCCTTTCTACTTTCATCACACACACACACACACACACACACACACACACACACACACACACATCTATATTCCACTTGAAAGAAAGCATGCAGTATTTGTCTTTCTGAATCTGGTTAACCTTGCTTCATCTCCAGCTCCATCCATTTTCCTGTGAATGTCATATATCATTTTTTATGGTTATATAAAATTCTGTTGTGTATATGTAGCACATTTCCTCATCCATTCATCTGTTGTTGGACATCTTGGCTGGTCCCAGTTCTTGGTCCCTGTGAATAGTAGAAGCAATAAACATGAATGTGCAAGCATCTCTGTGGTATGTGAACTTGAATCCTTCACATAAATACACCAAAGTGGTTCAGCTGTGTTCTACTGTAGTTCTTCTTGTTTTGAGAAACTTCTGCATTCCCTCACATAAGTAGACTGGTGATTTTAAATACTGTTTGTCAGTGCGTGTATTCTGCTATTTCCTCATGACAAAAATGTAGATTATTCCTTTATGGCTAATATGCTCCTTACATGATAAGGTATCTGTTTTGGGGTACCACATCCAGAGGCTCGTGGTGTCTATTTACCCTTCACTAGCAGTATTGATTTTGATCTTTTGTTTATGTATATTTACTTCTCCACATTATTTCCTTTTATATGTACAAATAATTTGTAGTAATAGACTTTTGACTTTACCTTGTTCCTTATAGGCTATCCTTTCCCTAAAATCTACTGTCATTACTTACTATCTCCCTGTTTGTCTATTTTTAATTAGTACAGATTCATGGATTCTTACTGTGTTTAACCAAAGATAATCCATACTTTCCTCAATAGTTTTGATATTCAAATTGTCCCACATCTTAAGGTGCATGACCCTTCCAGCACATTTTTCTGTACTGTTAGATGCTCTCGAGGGTTCACACATTTCTTTACTCTGGAACAAGAAGATCATGTCCTATACTTCTCTTGCATCTCTTTTGCCCCAGTTCTCAAATTAGTCATTCTTCAAGGAACACTATTTTCTTAGCTTGGTGTCATGGCTTTTTGATCTTTAAGTAGACAGACCTGTAGGTGTCCATATGGAACACTGCATTTGTTCTGTTTCCTTCAATTTCATTCCCACCTTATAGACTCGTTTCTTGTCTTTCCCATCCATGGTGGTGTTCTTTCTTAAGAAGAAATCCATTTCCTGACAGTAAGGATGTCAGTGTTGTGACACTCAAACATGGAGACAGCATGGTGACAGAAGAATAATGAAGCATTGCTATTTGCTTGTAGATCTTATATTTTTCCTTAGATGAAAGATATGTAGGTGGAGAAGAGAATTAAAACTGACTTGACTAGTCCCCCCCTCTTTAGAGTACTGTGTTATACATTTGAAATGTGTTATTTTCAGTTGCTTCTGTTTGTACTTGGTTTTGGTGTTTCCTGTCTCATCCTATGATTTAATTTCATGTTTTGAATGTGTAGATCACTGACATGATACCATATGTCAAAACATTAGAAAGGGTATAAGCATAGACTTGTCACATTTCCCTATTCCTTTCACCCTGTGTAGGCAATCAATTTCATTTTTTTAAGTTTATCTTTTCAGTGTATCTTTTAGGAAAAATAAGTATAGCTGTGTTATTTTTTTCTTTCTTGTCAATGTAAATCGTATACAAAAGTAATGTTCTTGCTGCTATACATACTTGAAAAACTCACCTATATGGATCCAATATTCTCTGCATTAGTTTACTTTCCATACTTTCCAATATAGTTTGGAACTTTTGCCATATTTTTTCATGTATTTTTATCTTCTTTTTAGTCTTTTCATATGTCTGTGTATGTGTGTAGCATGTAGTGTGTGTGTGTGCATGTATGTGGTATGTGCATGTGTGTTTACATAAGTATGCACTGATTGCACACAGGCACACTCAAGGTGGCTCAAAGAAGAGATCATGTTTCCTTCTCCTATCACTCTTTCACCTTATGTCCTTGAAGCAGGGTGTTTCATTGCATTTGGCACTTGCTGGTTTTTGGTTAAGCTGGGTGACTAGCGAGCTCTAGCAATCCTCTTGTCTCTGTCCCAACACTGGGATTACAAGAGAGTTCTGCTAAGCTTTGCTTCTTACATGGTGCAGAGACTCTAACTCAGGGCTTCATAGTTGCACAGCAAGCATTTCTGCCCACTAAGAAATAGTCCCAGCCCTCATCTTCTTCTTTTTGTTGTTGTTTATTGTTGTTGTGGTGGTGGTGGTGGTGATGCTGGGGGTCAAATGTAGGATCTTGCATCTGCTAGCTTAGACTCTACCACTCCATCCCCTCAGTGCACCTTTATGTTGGGGAATGCTGTACCTCAAGCATTCATGGCCATTGCCTTCTTGAACTCTCAGCAGCTTTGATTACCCACCAGAGACCTGTGCAAGATTGGGCTCATTAATGCTCCAGTATAGAGGAGAGGGGCTCACAAAATCCTGCTCCTTCCTCAGGATCTTTAAGTCAGGACTTGCCTCTCCATGGGGACATATAGGCAGCTAGTGGTTGCTAGGAGTGACTTTGTTCTTCCATGGCACAGTTCCAAAAGTTGACCATTCTCCTGTAGGTAACCCCTCTCCCATGCTCCCATAAGTAACCCCAATAAAACTCATTGGTTCATCAAGCTACACTTGGATGGAATCATTTCTTTGTTTAGTGTCATTGGTGTCCTATGTGGAATGAGTAGACATTTGTTCTCCTCTCCCTAGAAAAAATTCACACAACATATTACTTTTTGAATGATAGTTCAATGGGAATTCAAATTGAAAATAACATTTTCTTCAGTACTATAAATGTACTTTCTTATTAGTATTGGAAATTTCTTTTGGAACTTACCCAAAGTTTTGCAAATGCATTAAGATAGATTAATTAACTTTTATTAATTTCCTTGACATGTGTTTCTTTTCTTTTTCATTTTAAATTTATTTATTTATTTATTTATTTATTTTTTATGTATTTGTAAGCATAGAGAGAAAAGAGAGAAAGAGAGCTTTTCAGCCTGGCACGTGTTTCTTAATTAAAAGGTCTTACTTTATGTTTCAGGTTTGGAAACTTCTCTGACATTTAAGGTTTCCCTCCCTCTTTTCTCTTCTTCTGAAGCTCTTGTTAAGTCCATGTTATGGTATCTGAGTTTGTTTTCCATGTGTCTTAAGTGTTCTGATTTTTATTTCTTTGTGCTATTCTCTCTTCTACTAAATTTATTTATTAACCTTATTGCCATATCCAGCTGTTCATTTATTTTTTTTTGTTCTTTCTTCATATTTTTGGATAATCTAAGTTGTTATTTCTTTGTTTTCTTGAGTTCATTAGCATGCTTCTTTTGAAGTTTTTGTCACAGTAACTTCACAAACAGTTCTTGTTCAGATTGTTCATCAACTCAGCCATCTTTCTTCACCCTGGATTTCTCCCATCTCAGTACTAGCCAGGTCCAACTCTACTTAGCTTCTGAGATCAGATGAGATTGGGCATGTTCAGGGTGGTATGGCCATAGACCACCATAACTTTCATTTGCTTTCAAATTTGGACAGATGGGCCCATTTCAAGTGAGGGGATTGCTTTTGTTTCTTTTCTTCCCTGACCAGCAGTCTCCTACTTTTGTAGTCATTGTACTTCTTAGGAACCCATCTTTAAAAAAAATATATATTTTTTAATTTATTTACCTTCAAGAAGGGAAAAAGGGAGGGAAGATGGATATATCAGGGGCTTTTCCCACTGTCAGTGAACTCCAAATACATGCTCTACTTTGTGTATCTGGCTTTACATAGGTTCTGGGGAATCAAACCTGGGCCTGCAAGTAAATGCCTTTAACCACTGAGCCATCTCTCCAGCCCAGAGGCACCCATTCATGAGCCTAATTTTATAACAGTATGGTCTTAAATGACATTAGTGACAATAGGTTAGTGGGCTCAGTTCCATGTAGTCCCACATCTTGGGGACTACACCTATCTGTAAGCCATGGCAGCAAAGATAAAGTTGGAAACCTGTTTTATTTTCTGTAATTTTTCATTTGAGGGGTTACCATCATGAGTAAAACCTTAAGCTCAATCAGTGAGCCTTATTTTGTTCAGCTATCTTGTAGGCAACATTTTTATATCATTAATCTATTGGCTTATACCTCAAGAGGCCAACTGGTCATCTCTCAATGTGTACTTTTGTTCCATTTATGAACAAAGTGACATGCTTATTTTTTAATGCCAATTTTCAGGTAAAGATATTAAAATATTAAGCTGCAATGATTTGCCTAAAGCTACATGGTTATTAAGTAAAGGGGCTGGGACTCACATCCAGGTGTTCTTGGCTTCACATTCTGCAGTTTTTCCATGACTCCAAGCAGTTTTTCTGTTGGATTTTATTTGCCCACTTAGCATTTTTATAACCATTTACTGAGTTTGAACATTCTTTAATAATTTAGAATATAAAGTGAAGCACTCTTTCTAAATGAATAGTGATGTGCAAAAGGGACTCTGGGCCCTAAGTTAGCTCACCTGTGTTCTAGTCATAATCAGAAATTAGTTACATTTCTAGGCTTCAGTTTTCTATCCCATAATAGTGCACGCTTTGACTGAGATACACTCTCAGCTCTATTTCAGCTAAGATGGTCGGTGAGGACAACTTTAGTTTGCCCCATTCTCAGCCAGCTGTTGGTTGTTGATTGAATATCATATCAAAACTATGTGGGTCTGTCTGTAAAAGTTTTTATTAAAAATAAAAGTTACTGTGTATAAGAATTAAATGGATTACTGACATGGAAGAATGGTTTGATTTGTTTGAAAATTCTAGTCAGCGTCAGGAGTACAGGTGAGGAAGCTCTAATGAGGCTTGGAGAGAGGATAAGCAGAGAGGGACCAGAGGAGGAGATAGCAGAAAGGCAAGTGGAGAGACCAAATACAGGGGTGGAAGGGTCTGGGGGAGACAGGAGTAAGGGAAGGAGGGGGGAAGGGAGATATGCAAAACTAATGATGCATGAATGAATACCATAGACACCTACCTCTTGGTTAGCTAATTTAAAATGATCCCTCTCTCTCTCTCTCTCTCTCTCTCTCTCTCTCTCTCTGTCTCATGATAGTTTGGCCAGAAGCATCCTACAGGAACATAGAAAGCTTTACCATAAAACTAGACTATTGCTAGTAAGTTCCAGTACCAGTATTTGGTTACCCCCACCCACACACACACCCCACAATGGGCAACTCACTGTTCAGGGAGCCCCATCAAACAATGAAGGCCATTGCCAAAGCACTTGATTAACTACTGTGGGTCCTTGCCATTCCCAGGGGTCATTGGCCACCTATGTCCTGGGCACAGGAGGAGTTGGGGGGAAGCAAGGTCCTGGAGCAGCAGGTGAGTGCGGTGGGCAATGAATACCTGGGAGGCAGTCTGATGGATAGCATGTTCTTGTTTTTTCAACAGGGGAGTGGGCTTATAAACACTTGAGAAAGGTTGAGAAGGCACATACAGACTATATGGCAATTGGATAGATAGTTTATGGGTTGATATCTAATTGGTTGACAGGCAGAAGTGCAAGGGAGATAGTGGCAGGAAAAGCTATGTGGCAGGAAAAGCTACATGACTTCAGAGTTGCGAGGGAGGAGCTATAAGGGAGACAATAGAAGTGGCAGGAAAAGCCCTGTGACTTCAGCCACATAAGTGTCTTTCAGGCAGCTAGCCACAAGGTCAGGAACTGTGGGGGGTGGGCAAAGCCTGACTTATGGAATGGTCAGATGCATTTGGGATCGAAGGGGGGAGGGCCTCGCCAGTTCTGCCCACTCTGGGCGAAGACAGGACCCACTAAAACATTGCTGAGGACAGGGAGAGCCAGTCACTGTCGCCAGGGTGGGTTCCCAACAATAAGGCCAGCAGCAACCCCACAGTCCAAGGTCTCTGGCCATGTCCAAAAACCCAGGCCAGCTTCCTCATAGTCCCAGCCTGTTTTTAGCAATGCCCAACAACCCACCAGAACTAAATCGTAAGATCCTGTTTCTGAAAACACTACAGACTGTTGCCACAGGACATTGAGAAATCATGCTGGAATGGAGATGGAATCCAGCTACCTGCTATCTTTCATGGTTCTGGAAAGTACTGTGTTAGCTGATAGTGTATAAAGGTCATCAATAGCAAGAATAAGCAGTAGATCCTGTAAGCCATATGGCTTTTGTGGTGGTAATCAACTGTTCTCTGATTGGATATGAAACCTGCTCAGTAAAAGGTAACCCATGCCTGGAATTGGGAGGCAAGTCAGAAGCCTATGGCTTGGCATGCCATAGACCATAAAAGGAATTCTCCACTGTTGTTTGCCTAAAAGGAGAAGTTATGCACATAAAAAGTCTTCTAAATGTCTATTTTTATTCCCTTTGATCCATGCCACTCTCAGTCTTGGCTAGAGAATTTGCTTTTTGCTGATGGCAATGCATACTGGGGAGACCCAAGACCCTTCTCTATCATATCTCAGAGGGACCAGGAAACATTACAGAGGAAGTGGCAGATGAAATTTGAATGTTATTCTCACTGCTAGCCCATGGAGCTCCTCTAGAGAGATGGTGGTAGATACTGAGAAGACTTAAAACTCATCAAACAGAATATCAGAAGCTACTAAGAGCTCAACACTAAAGGCAACTTCTAACATGCCTCCAAGGCTCAGGGACCACAGGGTAGGAAGGTGTGCTCTGAAGCATCCCCACCTCCAGAGACTGACTAATACATTCACGAACCCACAGTGAATACTGCTTACCCCACTAAGGACAGCACTCAGTAGAATGGGGGTGGGGAGAGAGGGGACATAAGAGTATAGCAGAATGGAAATATGACTAATTTGTAGCATTTTCATATATTAAAGGTCTCATAAAAAAAGTGAACATGGGCTGGAGAGATGGCTTAGTGGTTAAGGTGCATGCCTGTGAAGCCTAAGGATCCAGGTTTGATTCCCCAGGTCTCACATAAGCCAGATACACATGGTGGTGCATGCATCTGGAGTTCATTTGCAGTGGCTAGAGGCCCTGGTGTGCCTATTCTCTCTGTTTCTGTTTCTCTCTCTTTCTCTCTCTCTCACCCTCTCTCTGTCTCTAATAAATAAAATTTTTAAAAAGTGAACAGGCTGGGCTGGGGAAGATGGATTAGTGGTTAAGGTATTTGCCTGCAAAGCCAACAGACCATAGTTCGATTTCCCAGGACCCACGTAAGCCAAATGTACAAGGAGGTGCATGCATCTGGAGTTCATTTGCCGTGGCTGGAGAGTCCCAGTCTCTCCCTCTCCACCTCTTTCTTTCTCTCTCTCAAATAAATTAATCTCTCTCTCTTTCTCTCTCTCTCTCTCTACACATACACACACACACATAATATATTTAAAGTGAACAGGCTCATTATCAAGAGCAGATAGTTAGCAAGCTTAATGACTGCCTGAGTCTATATGGAACACTGTTGTTAAGTTCTGGGTTTGACAGTCTCTCTTTCACATTTTAAAGGCATAGATTAGCACTATGACTGATTAAACAGTGTAACTAAGAAAGGCATGTGGGGGGGATAGAGAGATAGCTCAGTGGTTACAGAATGAAGCAGACTGACAGTGCTCTGGGCCAGTGATGACGTGGAGCAACAGTAACTTTACCAGGACTGGCCCGAGTATGAAATGACACACAGCTACAAAACATTCCGCAATTTCCTGTAAAGCTGGATGTGACTCTACTAAGGACTAAGCACTTTCACTCCTAGCTAGCTACTGAAGACATAGGAGAGCTCTACAGATGACTGAACAGTATTTCTTAGCAGTCTTATTAATAAAAAATTAAAATCTCAGAAAAAAACAAATGTTCATATGGTAGCACGAGTGAATTTCAAAAATATCACATCAAATGGAAGAAACTAAATGCAACAAAACACATGCTGTCTGAGTCTCCTAATTTTAAAGGCAAAATTAATTTATGATAGATGTCAGGGCACTTCTGTGTCTGTGGAAAAGATTGTGTGGAAAAGGATGTGAGGAACCTTCTGGAATGATGAAGGTATTCAGTAGCTTGTCAGGAAGAGTGAGTTTACGACGATATGAGATTGTCCAGACTCATGGAAATGGACAGTTATAATTTGTGTATCACTATATCCTAATTATGCCCCAGTTATAAAAGCAACTAGAGGAGTAAGTTGATACATTCCAGAGTCTGGATCCATTTGTAGATTGGATCCATTACTGGAAATGTGGGCCTAGATAGTTGTTTAAAGATACAAAGCATCTCTTCCTTACCAACTGTGAACTTATATTTTAGCTTTGCAGCTCCATGGAATCCAGGTATGACACACTGTGTGATGCTCCGAAGGCAAAGCCGATAGAGACTCCAATGCTGTGCATTCTACTTTTTTTTTTTAAATTTTTTATTTATTTATTTGCAAGCAGAGAGAGAGAGAAGAGAGGCAGACAGAGATAGAATGGGCACACCAGGGCCTCTAGCCCCTGCAAACGAACTCCAGATGCATGTGCCCCTTGTGCATCTGGCTTACGTGGGTCCTGGAGAATCGAACTGGGATCCTTTGGCTTCGCAGGCAAACACCTTAACCACTAAGCCATTCTCCAGCCCTGTGCATTCTACTTTTAAGAGCACTATTGCTCTAAAGATTATCTCCTAAAATTCATTTCCTTAAAAATGTGTTTCTGGGGTTGGAGAGATGGCTTAGCGGTTAAGCAACTTGCCTGCAATGCCTAAGGACCCAGATTTGATTCCCCAGTACCCATGTAAGCCAGATGCACATGGTGGTGCGTGCATCTGGAGTGTTTGTAGTGAATAGAGGCCCTGCATGCCCATTTTCTCTCCCTCTCTCCCTCTCTATTTTTATCTCTCCCCCTCTCTCAAATAAATAAAATATTTTTTTGAAAATGTGTGGAGAGGCTTGTCTGTGTAGATTAGGAAGGCAATGCTGGGAAGTATTGGAGGTAACTAGTTAAAATGCTAAGATCATGATATGGCTTGCAGAGATCTTCAGTGTTATAAAGTGAGAAAAAGAGTAATTTTAAATGTATTTGAATAGAAGGACACAAGATTGAGCAAAGAAAATCACAGAAGAAGTTTTTAAGGTCATTCACATATAGGCCAGTAAGAATACAGTCAAATACTGTCAGAAGGTGGAGAGATGAGTAGGTAGATTAAAAGTTTTAGCAAAATTTCATATAATAGTATGAGAAAATGAAGAATGAGTTTAAAATGAGGTGAATTTCTTAGCCTGGATAACTGGGAGCTGAAAGTATGATTGAAATGGACCAATGACTAAAGATGATATTATGCTATGAATAAAGAAAATTATGAATATATACTATCAGATCTTGCTTAAAAGAATAAAGAGGTCATGTGGTGTTGGGTGTCATCATCAGGACCTGAGAAAAAAAATGAGGAAACAGACTACATACATTGGGAAAGAGAGTGCTGTAGGCACCAAGGACATTTCCTGAGTAATGTCTTGAAATACATAGAACTAAAAAGAGGATGAGGAGCCAGAAAAAGGGACAGTGTGGAAGCTGAAAAGGTAAGAAGATAAGTAGAATTCAAGAAAGAAAGTGAGTGGGCTGGAGAGATGATTCAGCAGTTAAGGTGCTTGCCTGCAAAGCCCAACAACCCAGGTTTGATTCTCCAGTACCCATGTAAAGCCAGGTGCACAAAATGACACATACACCTAGAGTTCCATTTGCAGAAGCTAGAGGCCTGGTGTACCCATTCTCTCTCTATCTCTCTTTCTCCCTGCTTGCAAATAAATAAATGAATAATTTTTTAAAAAAAATTTTAAAAAAGAAAGAAAATGAGGTGACAAGTCAGGGCAAGATGGGGAGTCAATACTGTGCAGGGACAAGAAATATGGTTCAGTTTGTAATGTATGTCCACATAATAGGCAATCCGATATCCATGTTTGGATAAAAATAGAATAAAGACAAGCACTGGTCACACGTGCTAAATGATACTGAGAAGTTGATGCAAACACAGAACAAGAAATAATTAACAAGATTCACTTAGCGTCATTTAATTTGCAAGATTATCACACAGTTTCTCAGAGTTCCTTAAAATATAATGATGTAATTCCTTATATCAAAAAAATGCAAGCATACAAATTAATTTAATAATCTCTTCTGTTATTTCTTTCCTTGTGAATGCTACATTCTACAATTTGGTTCATGTACTGGTACATGAAGGATTTAATTTTTCTGAGTTTCCTTGGTTTTAATTCTAGATGGCTGAAACTTTTTGTAGTATCAAATTGGCATGCCCTCGGGATTCATCAGGTTTAGCTTGATTCTGTGTTAAGATAAAGGTAGATTTCAGCAGAGCATAAATGCTTCAGTGGAGAGTTGGGGGCTATTTGATGATAAATTATGTAACTTGTCTCTGCTTAGTGGAACAAATGGACCATATATCTCTCCAAGAAGAACCGTTCCACAGTAAGTGACAAAGAAGGGGTCCATAGGTAAAAACATGAAAGATGCAGTCTCATATGGGAAATGTGGGAAGGTGGCCTGCAGTTGAATAGAGTCCTGGAAAGCCATGCTTTTACAGTGAGAAGACCTGGATCTTGCCTGCCTTCCTCATCCTTGAGTGACAAGAATTTTGGACAGAGCACTAATGAATTTGTCTGGTTTGGGGGAAGGCTATTGATGCAGTTACCTTAGCCTTACTGGCTCAAACATTCAATCAAAAGCAGCTTATGAGAGAAAAAGGTTTATCTCAGCTTACAGATTCTAGGAGAAACACTTTCAATGGCGGAGGAATCTTTCTTTACTTCAGCATCTACAACAGAGAGAAAGAGAAGCCAGAACTCCAGCTGGCTCTTTATACACCTCAGGGCTGGAGGAAAAGATCACCCCCAGTGACACCTCCTCCAGCAGGCTGCTGGAGACTTGAGTTGCAAGTTTAATCAAAAATACCTCAGGCTATGGGGCACATACATTCACATTCAAACCACCACAAGTACCAATGAGAAAATAAAGTGTGCACATGGATACTTGGCTCAAGATAGGATTTCTTGTGCTTTAAAGCATGTTTCATCCAGAAAGAGGAAACCGAGTCGAATGGGAGGCATTTTGTCCATAGGCCAGATCTCAGTAGGGAAATTCTGTCACCTAACTCTCTATGGCTGTGTGTAGCCCTCTAGGCTTTCTGAGTTGAGTTCCTTACAAATGATTCTAGTCCAAAACAAGATGTGACACTGGACACCCAAGCAGTAGAGAAGGCATGCTACAGGGTGTCTTGCCACTCACTGCAATTGGGATAAATTAATTCTATTTTAAACTTTATTGTTTATCTTGAATATCTCAAGCTCAGGGAAGCAAATCCCAGCAGTTAGAACTTTTTTTTAATAAATGCAGTTGTAGCAGTTATAAACTGTGGCTGACGTGGTAAATGACCAAAAAGCAGCAAGCATAGAAGAAAATGTGGTTGCTTACTATTTCTTTGCTAAATCTATACACATACATGTGGAACATACAATCGTGCATTCACACACACATTCAAGGAGCCAATATCTCCCTATTTTGGCAATCACTCATGATACTTAGGAGATTTGCACGTAATGGAAATGAGAAGTTTGGGTGGGGAAAGAGTGTGAAAAGGAGAAAGAGTATACTGTGTTCACATCCTATATTTTCCACTGATTGGATTTGGATACCTGTTACTAACAGGGACACAACATATGTGGAAGCTAGGCAGATATACTTAAAAATATTTTGTCAGGGCTGGAGAGATGGTTTAGCAGTTAAGACATGTGTCTGACAAGCCCAAGGACCCATGTTCTACTCTCCAGATCCCACATAAGCCAGACACACAAAGGTGAGGCAAGCACAAGTTGCACATACACACTAGGTGGCGCAAGCATCTGGAGTATTTTGTGAGATTATTAACACAAGCAAAATCACTGGGGTCCAGGTGGAGGGTGTCACTGGTGGGAGATGCCCAGGATGGTGCCATGGAAGCCAGTACAGCTTTGATGCCTGAGGCCTGCAAACTTTGAATGACTTTGCCCTGAATGTTGGACTTCTAACCATGGGTGGAGCCACAGGAGAGAGGATAGGCTTCTCTTAGGGGTTGTGGGCCAGAGGAGAGTCTTAACAGAACCAGTAGAGGAGAGGGAGGATGAGGGTCTATGTGTTACAATCACTATAGCTGGCTTAAGTTTGTCTACCTGGTACACGGTCTGGCCAAGAGCCTTCGAGAAAAGTTGAGCCAGGTTTACGTGACTTTTTGGGAACCTACACATCATCTTCCCTCTCCAGGTCCATGGTTTTCAATCTGGGGAATGAGAATTTTGGAAGTAATCTTTTGGTTCTCTCTAGGTCTAATAGTATCCAACACACATTTATTGTTTCATTTGTACTTACTGAGTGTTTTTCAAGTGCCTGTGTCTTTTACAATGCATGGTGTGGTAACACATGCCTTTAATTCCAGCATTTGGAGGCATAGGTAGGAGGATTGCCCTGAGTTTGAGGCCACCCTGAGAATACATAGTGAATTCCATGTCAGCCTGAGATAGAGTGAGACCCTACCTCGAAAAAAAAAAAAAAAAAAAAAAAAAAAGAAAGAAAGAAAAAAAAATTATCATTTTATTTGTGTGACTGATCCATTTTTCCTGCCTTATCTTCATGTCCTGATATTCTATCTGCCACATGATCCATCTTACACGTAAGGCTTTCCCCTGTGCTTTTTATTTAACTTATTGTTTTATTTCTAATTTCATTTGTTTGGTTTTTCTTTAGTTTTTTTTTTCTTCTGATTGGATTTTATTTTCACATCCCCACATGACATACTTATTTTCATTTAACTGTTAGAGTCCTCTTGGAACTCACTCAGGAGTTTATTTATTCCTCTTTGAATTCCTTGAAGGTATTTGTAATTGTTAGTTTGAATTCTTTTAAGTTGCTCTCACTGGGTCCATTACTATGAGATTTTTTTTTTTTTTGAGGTAGGGTCTCATTCTAGCCCAGGTTGACCTGGAACTTACCCTGTAATAGAGGTTAGCCTCAAACTCACTGTGATCTTCCTACCTCTGCCTCTGGCATGCTGATTAAAGAAAGGCAGGCTCCACCACACCTGGTGAGATTGGTAGTGTTTTAAGGAGATATATTGTTTTTTTCATGATCTTTGTATTTTTGTTTTGGCATTTATACATCTGGACAGTTGATTGGTTAGGTCTCTAAAGAGTTTCTGGCACATCTGCCTCGAGGGGACATTTAGATAAATTCGTGGCATATCTCAGCATGGGTAGTCTTTGATTGTTGAGGTAATGCTTGCAGTTCAGTCAGGAGGACGGTGGGTATGCTGATCCTTGGGTGTGGAAGCTGAGGATTTACCAGCATGGCCTGGGGACACATGGCCTCATACTTCAGAAGATCCATGTGGGTTGGCAGAAGTTGAGGGGTGCCAGCCTCAGTGAGGTTGTGGCCTCTGTCCTGAAGAACAAGCTGAGGCTTCTGATAGTCATGAGGCTGTGTGAGGTGGTGCCAAGGTTGGTGGAGGGATGCCCTCTGGTCTGATAAGCTCGAAGGTGCTCCTTATGATGCTGAGACAGTCTTTAAAATGGCTGTTGGATTTCTTCACGACTGAGGTCTCTCCAAACCCAAACACACTCCTGTATACTCACACATACCCTCAGATATATCATCTGTATTTATGCCCATGTATCCTTTATATATTAGTATTTTGTACAAAAATACAATTTAGACGTTTTGTTTTGGATTTTATTCTCTGTGGCCTTATATTCAATTGAGTAATTAGAGGACTCATATTTGAAACTAACATTTGATTGGTATCAGTATTTGCTACAATTTTAGAATCAAACAAAAGGCTGCCTGTTAAAAAATACTTTGAGAATGTAAGTCAGTGGTAGAATACTTGACTAGCATTCCCTAAGCCTAGAGTTCAATTCTCAGCAATGCAAAACAAGAAGAAACAGGAACAAAACAGTTTAGTTTGGGGCTGGAGAGATGGCTCAGCATTTAAGTCACTTGATTACAAAGCTTAGTGACTGGGGTTCAATTCCCCAATACCTTCATAAAACCAGATGCACATGATGGCACATGCTTTTGGAGCTTGTTTGGATAGCTAGAGACCCTGGTGTACCTATGCTCATTCTTTCATAAATAAATATTTATAAAAACAGTTTGTTTAGTTTAATGATTACTATTTACTTTCCTAAGTACAGTGGTTTGCGTGTAAAATGTCCCCCACAGACTCATGCATTTGAATACTTAATCCCCAGTTGATGGTTCTATTGCAAAACGTTGAGGAGTCTTGTTGGAAGAAGTGTGTCACGAGGGGTGGGCCTTGGGGTTTATAATTCCAGCCCTGTTTGCCACCTTCAGCTCCCTTCCTGCTGATTTAGAGATGTGATATCCAGCTGTCTGCTCCTGCCCTGATGTCCCCACCATGATGAAACTTCCCCTCAAAACTGTAAGCTGCCAATACACTCTTTCTTTCTATAAACTGTTTCTGGCCAGGTGTTTTATATTAGCAATGAGAAGGCAACTGCTACATTTCAAATATTGTAAATTTTGTTCAGAGTTCAAACTTACTATTATAAACAGTATTTTCTTAACATTTTGAAATGTATATACTCACATGTGTATAAATAGTTATAGGGGTGTGTGGGGGGGTGCTATTCTTTTAACATTTTGAAAATCTCTTACAGGGTTGAGGAGATGGCTCAGTCGTTAAAAGTTCTTGCTTGAAAATCATTTTCAGGTTTTCTGGATTGGTAAATTGGTTTTACAAGATTTTGTCTGCCTTTGTAAAACCAAGAAATAACTATCCTTTTACATTTTTTTTTTCATGTGGGTATGGTATGTATTCATGTTTGTTTGTGTTTGGGTGTCTGTGGGTGTGAATTTGCATAGGCGTATGTACATGTGAAGGAAGAGAGGAATGTTGTGTGGTATCTTCCAGAATGCTGTCCATATTTTTTTTTTTTTTTTTTTTTTTTTTTTTGGTTTTTCGAGGTAGGGTCTCACTCTAGTCCAGGCTGACCTGGAATTCACTAGGTAGAATCAGGGTGGCCTTGAACTCTTGGCGATCCTCCTAGCTCTGCCTCCCGAGTGCTGGGATTAAAGGCGCGAGCCACCACGCCCGGCTTGTCCATATCTTTTTGAAACAGCATATCTCATTGGCCTGGAACTCACCAATTAGGCTAGCTTGCTCTTTTCTCCACTTCCCCAGCACTGGGATCACCAGCACAGCTGCTCCACCTGGAATGTTACATGGGTACTGGGGATTAAAGTCTAGGTTCTGATGCTTGCAAAGCAGGCACTTTACCCACTGACCTTTCTCTCCAGCCCTTATTAGTATTCTCAAAGAAACATAACATTTTCTAGTTTCTAATTTTATTAACATTTCTTGGTATTTTATAATTAGATTAATAGTTAACATGTTTTAACTTTTTCTTATTTAATACTACTCACATGGGAGAACATACAGATTCCTTTATTATACCTTCCCACTCTGTGGCTCTTATAATTATCCCGCCTCCCCTTCTGCAATGTTGCTTGAGCCCTGGCAGGTGTTATGTCTACTTCAGTGTTGGAGTATCCCAAGTCATTGCCCCCTGCCACAGAGATTGACTGGTGCTTTCATAACCTCCTGGGGAATACCAGTAACCCCACTTAGGAGGGCCCTCAGTGAAATGGGGGCAGGGAAAAGGGGATATAAGAAGATAACACAAGGAGAATGGGACCAACAGGTGATTTGTTCACACAGTAAAGTTAAGAATTAATTTTAAAAACTCCTGTATTACATAGGCTATATCCTGCAACTTTGACATGTAAAATTATCACTGTCATCCATTTATAAATAGTTTTGGATCACATATATTATTTAAAAGAATTTCTTAATATTTACAAATATTTGTAGAAGAAACAGATACCCATTGTTGCTGTGGATACATAATGTTATTGTTTAAAGATCAGAAATCCTTTGTGCAGTTTTTGCTTTATAAAACTTATTGCAGCTTCTTTGTAGCCTGATAGAAGGTTAATTTTTGTGAATATGCAAAAATTTTAGAACAATATATACAGATATTATTAATAAAATTAGTCAAATAATTATTTGCTTTTGTCTACATATAATGTTAATTTTAAGAGAGAGATAAAATTTCCCACTAAGTCTTGATTTTTCATAACTTTCTCTGAGTTCAGAATCTGTGATAATTAGCTTTGTAAGTTAATTATACCTTTATTTTCTTGGTTAATTGATTGTTAGTTTAAACCATTCCTCACTGATTCTTTGAAATATCTTTCACCTTGAATTTGGCTTTACATATTAATGCCAATATGTGTCTACTTTTAACATTGACCAGGTATATCTTTTAAATGCCTTCATTTTCAGCTTCCTGGATCTCTTGTTTTATGTGCTTATTTGTAAATATCATATAATTTAATTTTCATTATCAAATTTTAACCTCTAGTTTATAATAGGAAAATATATGTCAAATAGTTTTTTTATTTGATATATTGCATTTTGCAATTGTGTCTTCGAATTGCTTTATATTTATGATAAGAAGCAGAATCCCAGAGTGTGGGTATGGCCTGGATTAACTAATGCATGTCCAACATGGTAGTTACATGCATTTTCAAGCCTTAGTTTCTTCATCAACTAAATGACAACAATCATAACTATGTTCAATTCACTATCTTGCATTAAGGATCAAGAAAAATATTGTATATAAAATGTCTAGCCAGGTTTGGTGGAACACACATTTAATCCCAGCACTCAGGAGGCAGAGGTAGAAGGACTGCCATGAGTTCAAGGCCAGCCTGAAATTCCATACTGAATTCCAGGTCAGCCTGGACTAGAGTGAGACCCTACCTCGCAATACCAAAATATAAATGTCTAGAACTTTCTTCTATAGAGTTAGCATAGTAGAAATGTTGGTTATTGTCATTATGGTATATTTTCTCCTACTTGTATTTGCTGAGCTAATCTAAAAAGACTGCTTCCTTTATCTAGTTTATCGGAGTTGGTGCGTGTAATTTTTATTATTTTAACATTTACTTTGTATATATTATATAGGTATTTATACATTTGAATATAACTTATATAAGTATCATTTGCATATGACATTCATATGTTAATTTTAATTATGTATTTTCTAAATTTTGTCAAATTTACACATTTATTTAGTCACTACCATTATTTAAGCAGAAAACATTTTTACCATCCTCAAATTCCTCATACTATTTCCAATGAAATATCCCCTCTACTCATTTTCCACCTCTCTTCAACCCCAGGTGATCATTGACATGTTTTTGTCAATATGGTTTAGATTTGACTTTTCTAGACATTCCTATAAATAGAATAACAAAGCATATGGTATTTTGTGACATATTATTTTATAGACTTATTCAATAATTCTATCTTCTATTACATAAGATACCATGTAGTAATTCATCTCTTTTCTCCTTTGTCTTTCTCCTTGTCCCTTCCATTTTGATCAGACCTTGGATTTTAGATATAAGTATTTAAAAATTATGCATCAGGGGTCATTATAAATAACTTATATTTTCTACTCTATTTTGTTCTGCTTTTTTATCTACATGTTATGCAATGTTTTATTTGTTTATTTTCTTTTTGTTTCAAACAATTCTTTCATGTATATTCAAATATTAAATATAAATATATTTACATGCTATGTAAATATATTTAAATACAAACATAATCTTTACATATAATATTTTAAATATATAAATGATAAATTAAATATATTATATTTATATATAGATATAGTCTATTGATATTTAAACATATATGATATATATATATATATATATATATATATTTCTAGAGAGCATGACAATTGGAATTTTTGTGAACCATTAGAATGCTAAATGCTTTTATTTATTTATTTATTTATTTATTTATTTATTTATTTAAGAGAGGGAGAGAGAGAGAGAGATAATGGACACGCCAGGGCCTCGAGCCACTGCAAACAAACTCCAGATGTATGTGCCCCCTTGTGCATTTGTATTACGTGGGTCCTGGAGAATCAAACTGGGATCCTTTCACTTACTTTGTAGGCAAGAGCCTTAACCACTAAGCCAGCTTTCCAGCCCCGAAATGCTTTTATTTAACTCTTTTACTGGGCTGGTAGTTTGGCTGCTGAATATAGGATTCTACAAAATTTTTTCTCTTGATATTGAGCTTTTCCATCAAGAGCTCAGATGCAGTACAAAGAAAGACATGCCAAGTAAGCCTTGTAACTAATTTTCAAATCAACTACAGCTATTTCTACCTTGCAGATGACTGACATGTAAAATATAAGCAAAATTTATAATGCAGAGTTCAGTGCTCCTTTAATAGAAAAGGTACTCCACTCACCTGTGAGTCTTGTTCAAATGAGATTTCTTTTGCTGTAGTCATTCTAGAGTGAGATTTTGGCTTCCCACACACATCCAGGCAATCGCGTGCGGCTGGTCTGCACTTTGTGCTGTGAATGGCATGGGCCTAGCAGCCCTTTCTTCATGCCTGTGACATCTTCTTTCATCTTCCTGAATTGGCTAGCTTTTTTCTTAAAGTTCTTATGCTGTTTCCTTTATATTAATTCTGTTTTGTGAAGGCTTTTTTTTGTGTGCATGTGAGTATGGGTGTTCATGTGTGTGTATGCACATGCATATGTGGGTATGAATGCACATGTGTGTGCACGTAGAGGCCAGAGATTGACATTAGACATCTTCCTGGATAGCTTTGCTTTTGATTTTCCTGAGACAGGTTCTATCAGTTGAACCCAGAGTTCTACTCCGCTTGCCCCAGAGATCCGTTGTCTCTGCTTTCTGTATGCTGGATTATAGGTGGCCAGCATGCCCACTCAGCATTTAAGAAGATGCTGGGGATTGGAATGCTGGTCCTTAGATACACTGGACAAATACTTTATTCACTGAACCCTCTCCCCAGCCACTTGTTCATAAAGCTTGTCCTTTTTCAATCTATGGCTTCTTACTTGCAGTATTGCTTTGTCTTGTTTACTTTTCCTTTAACTTTCACCCATTTATAATAGGGAAATTAATATCAAAGTCTTTATAAATGACATTTTTGCATTTGTGTCTCCAAATTATTTTCTGTTGGTGACAAGAAGCAGCATAGCAGAGTGGGAATATGAGTTGACTTGAGGCTGTTGCTCTGTAGGCTGGATCTTTGAGTCTATCTGCTCCTGTGACTGTGGGCGAGGGGCAGCTCGCTGCTCTAAGCAATGTGAGCAAGTGCGGTGACCCTACACTGGGAGTTCTAACCAGAGCAGGGAATTGGTTTTTTGTGGGCAATCATACTAATTGTTTATCATAATCTACGTGGGAGAGATAACAGCTTAGCGATGCTGTAATGTAAAAATAACAACAAAATTAATATTGGTATTGCCTTTATGTAACTTATTGTTTTAAGTGCTGCACCCTAATTTATTTAATATTTGCAACTTATCAACAACTGTTTAAACATCTAAATCCCATCAACTGTTATTCTCTGTATTTTATTTGCCCTTTATTTGTCTTTAAAATTTTTTTTTATTTTAATTTTTTTTTATTTATTTACTTATTAGAGATAGAGAAGAGAGAGAGGAGAATGTGCATTCCAGGGCCTCTAGCCACTGCAGACCAACTCCAGACACATGTGCCACCATGTGCATCTGGCTTACATGGGTACTGGGGAATTGAGCCTCAAACTGGGGTCCTTAGGCTTCACAGGTAAGCACTTAACTGCTAAGCCATTTCTCCAGCCCTGCCCTTTATTTTTCTTAACGTGATAAACATAACTTTTTATTGTTGTTTCATTCCACTGTTCTTCACATCTATGTGTAAATGGAAGGATGGTCACAGTAGACATTTGTCTAGATAAAGTAGCCCAACAATTGTAGCTTAAAGCATAATATCCCAGAGCCAAACTTTAAAATGGAAAAAGAATGAACCCCGGAGAGAAAAGAGGGGGGGTGGGGGGAGGAGGAGGAGGAGGAAAGAGTAAAGAAGTTACTGAGGGAAGATGAATGGACAAGGGAAAATGAAGAAGAAATGGAGTGAAAGTAAATACGGGGGAATTTAGCTACATGATGCTTGATTTTAGTTTCTGACCGTCTTTAAAAACTTTCAGATCTTGCAAACAAGAAGATTAACTGAGTACCTTCAACATTCAGTGAACCCAGCTGGGGTAACCTTACAGATCTGACCCAAGATATTAGGTGGAATATAAGTTAATATAAATATATATGTTAATATAAATTTTGTCTTCCAAAGAGGCAGATTTTCATAACTTTATTGAAGAAATGTTTTCTTCTTTTTGAGCAGAATACAGTCGTCTCTGATTGTGTGGACTTGAAGGGGTTTAATTAACAATATTTACTTAAATGCCAAGAAGCAGCCATTTAAATATTGGAATCTTACTAAAGTGAATTTACACTTAATGTGATCTCTCATCTTGGGAATTGGTCATTTTACTCCTCTTCCTTTCTCCCTCTCTCTCTCTCTCTCTCTTTCTAGTCTCTTCCCATCATAGAATTTGACTCTGAGGCATTATGCTGCAACATTTGGGCCTTTGTTTCTAGACAAATGTCCATATTCACTGCTCATTGAATGGACAATGGAAAGAGTGGAGCAACTGGGGCTCAGGCCACTCATTTCTAGTATGTTAGGTCCTGGAAAAGCTGAACCTCACACTCTAAAAAAAGGTGTTTTTTTTTTTCTTTCTATTTTTAAAGGCAATTGTTTTGTAAAGCAAACACAATCCTGACTTTGCATACTTATCAAAACTTGTTTCTTTAGTGATTATCATATCTTCATGGGATTTTCTTTGTCTTCCATTAAGACCAGGCAGTCTATTCTGAGCAAAGAAAAACTAACAGAAAGGATGTGCTTTGAGCAGCCCTGGGACACTGAGTTTGTGTGCACATCCATTTTAATCAATTGTCCATCTTTCAGTTTGTCACTTGAATCTTATTGGAGATACAGCCCAGAATGCACAGAGCTCTCACTGAGCTGTGCCCTGGGCTTGACCACTGGACACCAAGATCCTCAGAGTTCTTCAGGGACAAAGTTTTGTAAATACAGTGCTATAGTTCGTTATATGTGCTACCACAGGGATTTGTAGAGGGCACTGGATGTGTTTAGCAGAAGTGGGTCTCTCTCACCCTGAGTAAGGAAAGCACTTCATGGTCTCCACAGTGGAGGCAACATTCATTCCAGATCATTCAGGATGAGTAGATGGTTTGGAGTAAGAAATGACCTACTGTTTCTTGGCTAAGTGGACATATTATGCCCACCAAATTGACCTCTAAATATTTATGTTTATACCCATATATAGTGTTGCTCTCAATTTTGATTAGAGAAGCTTCTGTTTTCAGATGGCAGTGACCACTAGGAAGACTCAAAATATATTAATGTGCTGAGAAGAAGTGGAGGTTGAGTGCTCAGCTGTAAATGAGACATCTCTACAGCACCCTCCAAGGTCAGGGACCAGTGTGGAACAGGTGGTAGAAAGAATGTAAGAGCCAAAGGATGGGAAGAGTGATTTGGAGTGCTGTCTTCCAGCCACAAAGTGGCCGGTGTCTTCATAATGTCACAGTGGTTATTGTGACCTGCATAAGACCTGTATTAAATCGGGCTTATCAACATGTCATGGATGATGGAAGAGGGAGAAAATTACATCACAATAGAAGAGGGATGTAGAAAGGAATGGGGAGGGGGGCAAGTAGTAATTGGAAGAGATTATGATCAAAATACCATATATATACATATATACTATATATATGTTCAATTAAAAATAAGCAAAAAAAATTTAGACAGGCATGATGGTTCACACCTTTAATCCCAGCACTCAAAAAGCAGAGGTACAAGGATGACTGTGAGTTCGTGGCCAGCCTGAGACTACAGAGTGATTTCCAGGTCAGTCTGGACTAGTGCAATGCCCCACCTCAAAAACATCCCCAATGGAATGGGGGCAGGGATGAGGGAAAAGAGGGTATCAATATATGATGTATCCATATAAAATATGTTGTTAATAATAATAAGGAAAATAAATTGACCTTTATCAAACTCCTCAAATGGTCCAAACTACACCCTCCCACCCTCCTTCTTCTTGTCATTACACTGTTCGATTTGTACCCTTTCTTTATTTTTAATATTTATTTTTTTGAGAAAGAGAAAGATACAGAGATTAAAAAGAGCCAGAGACAGAGTGTGAGCATGCCTGGGCCTCCTGCTGCTGTGCTATTTGTGCATCTGGCTTTACATGGTGTCACAGTCAGGTTTGCATGGCTGGCAGAAATCACCAGACCAAAAGCAGCTTTTGGGAAAAAAAAAAGATTTATTTTGGCTTACAGACTAGAGGGGAAGTTCCATAATGGCAGGGGAAAATGATGGCATGAGCAGAGGGTGGACATCACCCTCTGGCCAACATTAGGTGGACCATAGCAACAGGAGAGTGTGCCAAACACTGGCAAGGGGAAACTGGCTATACCCTGAACATTACACTGCCTCCAGGAGGTGTTAATTCCCAAATCTCCATCAACTGGGAGCCTAGCATTCAGAACACCTAAGTTTATTGGGACATTTGAATCAAACCACCACATGTGCATACTGGGGAATTGAACCTGGGCCATGAGACTTTGAAAGAAAGCACTTTTAACTGCTGAACTGTCTCAATAGCCCCTGTACCCCCTACCTTTAAAGTATTATTTATATACAAAAGTATTCTGCCTGCTCTGTGAATCCCCAATAAATGGTGTTTTAGGAAGCTTCAGGCTGACAGGACTAATTTAAGTCTGAAAGCTTGGAGAATGATTTGCCATTTATCCTACTGAAATCCTCCCACATTTCTACCAGTGCTGTTTGCATCTTTGGTTTGCATCATTTGTTCCTACACAGCTCTGTGAGTTGTGGCACAAAAGTTCACCCAGGCCCAATTAATTTTCTCTCAGTGTCACTTGTATTGGCAGCCAATCCCCAAGAGAGGAAATGTCTTAGACTTGGGTAATTTCAGAGATGAGAAGTAGTGCTGAATATCTGCTCTTGACAGTGCTGATGGGGGAGGCATGAGAACTATGTAACAGTGCTTTGCACAGGGGAAAATCCCCTTGCTGTCATCCATCACCTGAAGCCCTTCCCTCACTCTGATGGTGGCAGGTGCAGGTCCATCTATCCTGGAGGAGCAGAATGTGCAGCCTTAGGAAATGATTGACATTGGTTTTTAGATGCTCCTTCAGTTCCAGCACATCATATCAGTCTTGTCATGTGCATATTGATTGTACGCTTCCTTACAGAGAGACTGGCTCATGACTAGGGCAGCAATGTGATTCTTCTGGCTGCTGTCTAGCAAGAGAGAGAGATAGAAGAGAGGCCGTGTGAAGGTGAAACACAGACATGATCTTCAGTGGCTGCTGTCTCATCTGTCTTGGGTGCCTGAAAGGCTCATTGGCAGTGACACCAGATACCTTTTACCTTAACTTATGAGTCCAAAAGGGACAGGTGGTATGTGTGCCAGGATGGCAAGATGTCCAACAGTGGGCAAAGGAGAGGAGTCACAGATCAGAGCAAGATAATTATGCCTTGGCAGCATATCTCTTTGTATTCAGATGAATATCTACATATTCAGATGAGATTAACAGATATTTATGAAGAACATTCATTGTGCTGAGGGCTAAGGATACAGAAAAATAAAATAATCATTCCTCCTGAGGAGCCTTTGAATTTGTGAGTTTATGTTTTGTATTTAATCAGTCTTCATTTTCAAAAATCTGCCAACCTGTGCGTTTCCTCTGGGAAGCTTCACCAACTTTGGATGAAGTTCTTTCTGTGCTCTGTGTTAGGGAAGCATGGTCCTGGGCAATCAGGCTGCTATGTGTGAGATACTTCACAAAGTATCAATTACTTTCTTGCTGCTGAGATGAAATGCTCAAACAGATCCAGTTTAAGGGAATAATAGGCTGATTTTGAAGTTTCAAGAGGAAGTTTCATCATGGTGGGAACATGATAGAAGGAGAAAGCTGGTATCACATTATGACATCAGCAGGGAAGGTGTACAGACAGAGCAATCAGGGCTGGGCTATAGCACTTTCAAGGCCCTCCCCAAGTGACACACTTCTTCCAGCCAGGTTCTACTTCCTAAAGGGTTTCACTACCATCCTAAACAGTGATACAATCTAGAAATTAATTATTGAAACACAAGAGTCTGTGACAGGGTGGGGAGAATTTTACACTCAAACCACTACATTCTGCCTGTGTGCCCCCCCATACTCATAGCTGTGTCATGATGCAAAAATGTATTCAGTCTAACTTTGAAATTTCCCATAATCTTTGCTGGTTCTAACACTGATTAAGATTCCAGAGTTTTATTTGAGACTCTATACAGTCTCTTACTTGAGAGCCATGTAAAATAAAATAAATACAACCAACATATACTTGCACAGAGTTAACATTCTCATTAAAAAAAAAGCAAAGCAGGAATGGAGGTATAGCAAGGACAGATGGGAATAAAGCAGGATGTACAACAAGCAGGGCAAATATAAAATCTTAAGGCTCTATGTCTGGTATCTGAGACTCATGATGAAATTCTCTAAACTCTACATGGCATGGGTATCTTGGCCCACCCATGTGTATTACCTTTAGCCTCATTTGTTGGCCATATATTTTCTCAATCCACACTTTTTCTTGGCATATGTCCTGGCATCTCTAAGTTCCTGAGGTCTCCATTGCAACTTTTGGTTCACCTTCACAGTGTCACACAGTGGCCTTGCAAGACTTTCTTGCAGGGAATTCTACACTGCCTCATAATTCTTAGTGTCAGTGGTTTTCTGGAACCATGGTGTAATCCATGACTTCCATTTTTGCACCATTCATTCTTCCAAAGCCAGTACCATGTAGATGACACTTCAAGGGTTACTATCAGATCAGGATGAAGACCAGTCTTGGATCTCAGTTGTAGCAGTTTCTGTATGTTGACTGAGAAGCAGAGACTTCCAATAGTATTGTCCTTCAGGCCTATAATTCCAAAGATTTTAAGTTCTTACTAGCTTGAGCATCCAATGGGTTAGGTCTTTCCTTCAGGCCATCTTTCCTATTGTCTATATTGTCCAAGTGCAGAGAGTCAGCTTATCTGTAAAGGTGTCCCTTGTGTTGGCCATTCCAGCCAACACTCCTCCCCGCCTTGGTATTGTTATTAAGGATTGTTTCTTTTCTATCCCCTTGCACCCCTGAGACTGACAAAACTTTGCGTTCTTGGTCCCCTGCATCAATAATTCAGGAACTGCCAAACGCTTTGAGTAGATGGTTCTGCCCCAAGGTATGGCTAATAGCCCCACTATATGGCAAGAAAAGTTGCTACAGCATTAAGGCCACATTTAGATCAAGGCCTTAATATCTATCATTACATGGATGACATCCTATTATGGAAAGACTCCTCCACCTCACCAACTGAGCTATGGGATCAATTAATACATTCCTTCACTGAGGCAGGCTTCAAAATTGCCCCAAATAAAGTCCAACTTATCACACCAATAACTACCTCTCCCTCACCTCTGCCCAGCCTCTTTATTTTAATTTTATTTACTTTGTGTTAATTGATAACTTCTATACTTACAGACAAAAAAACCATGATAGTTCCCTCTGTCCCTTTCCCCTACAGAACTCCACTCTCCATCATATCCCCTCCCTATTTCCATTAGTCTCTCTTGTAAATTGAGGTCATCATCTTTTTCTCCTATTATGAGGGAGTTGTGAAGATATTGCTAGGCACTGCAAAGTCATGGATATCAAGGCCAATTTCTGCCTGGACAGTTGCATTGTAAGAAGTAGTACCCTTCGTTTGCCTCATACATTCTTTCTGCCACCTCTTCCACAATGGGCCCTGAACCTTGGAGGGTGTGATAGAGACGTTTCAGTGATGGACACTCCTCCATCCCTTCTTCTCAGCTCTATGTTGCCTTTTGGGTCATCCCAGTGGTCATTGCCATCTGAAAAGAGAAGCTTCTCTAACTAGAAGTGAGAGTAGCATTAATATGTGAATATGAACATTAAGTGTAGTGCTTTCAGAGCAATTTGGTGGGAATAATATATACATTTAGCCAGGCAAGGGCAGGATTTATACTCCTAAGGCTCATGACCTCCCCTGCCATAGACTTTTGATTAGGTTTTTCAGTACCAGAAATGTATTCCCTCCCCTAGAGCAGTCCTTCAGTCCAATTAGAGAGCAGTTGGATTCTCCGAGAACAGACATGCCACTATTGCACACGTTCGGTCATTTGGTCTGTCTGGCCAAAGATGAGGTTTTCAGTGTCCACTGTTTTCACCACTGATTATTTCTGTCTCCCATATGGCTGCATGCAGTGTAGCTTTTTCCAACTTTCAGTTGGCTGGTCTAAAGGGAGAAGGTTTTCTGCTCAGCGCCAGCTTGATTTCTCAGTGACCTTGTCACTCAGGCAAGTGAGGTCTTCCACAATAGGGTCCTACCATCTATTTCTCAAGGGAAAACAGTTAAATCCCATTGTGATCAAGTAGATTACAGGGGATTATTTCAGTTTTCCAGTATTTGTTAAGATTTGCTTCGTGTCCTAACATATGTTCTATTTTAGAGAATGTTCCATGTGCTGCTGAGAAAAATGTATATTCTGCAGCATTTGGATGGAATGTTCTGTATATATCTGTTAGGTCCATTTGTTCTATGACATCATTTAATCCATATGTCTCTCTGTTTATTGTTGCTGGGATAAACTGAAAACTGATGAGAGTGGGGTATTGAAGTCACCCACTGCAATTGTTTGGTGTTATTTCTGACCTTAAGTCTAATAGTGTTTGATGAAACTGGGAGCCCCCATGTTGGTGCAGATATGTTTGGGATTATAATGTCCTCCTGTTGGACTGTTCCTTTTTTTTTTTTTTTTTTGGAGAGAGACAGAGAGAGAGGGAGAGGCAGAGAGAGAGAGAGAGAGAGGAGAGAGAGAGAGAATGAGCATGCCATCAGCCTCTCAGCCACTGTGAATGAACTCCAGATATGTGCTCCCCCTTGTGGGCAAGTGTGGCATTGCACCCTTGCATCACTTTACATCTGGCTAAACGTGGGACCTGGAGATTGGAACCAGCATTCTTAGGCTTAGTGGGCAGGTGCCTTAACCACTAAGCTATCTCTCCAGCCCTGTACTGTTCTTTTAATAAGTATAAAATGACCTTCTTTATCTTTCCTCACTAGTGTTGGTTTGAAGTCTATCCTGTCAGATATTAGGATAGCAACCACTTCTTATTTCCTAGGCCCATTTGCTTGAAATACCATTTTTCATCCTTTTTACCCTAAGATGGTGTCTATCTTTTATTGAGAGATGAGTTTCTTGGAGGCAACAAATTTCAGGATCCTGTCTTTTAATCCATTCTGCAAGCCTGTTACTTTTGGTGGAGCATTAAGGCCATTGATATTAAGAGTTATTATTGAAAAGTATGTATTTATTCTCACCATTCTTCTTGTTTAGTATTACTTCCTGTTTTTCCTTTACTTACTTGTTTTAACTGTTATTTGAGTATGGTTTATTTTTTCCTATTTTCTCCTGTGTGTGTTTTGCTTTCTCTTCAGTGTGAATGATTCCTTCAAGTATTTTCTGTAGAGCTGGTTTAGGTGTCATAAATTCCTTTAGCTTGTTTCTGTTGTGGAATGTCCTTATTTCTCCATCAATTTGGATAGATAGCTTTGCAGGATAAAGTAATCTTGGTTGGCAGTTGTTATCTTTCAGAACTTGGAATACATCATTCCAAATCCTTCTGGATTTTAAAGTTTGTGTTCAGCAACCTGCTGTGATCCTGATGGGCTTGCCTTTGTAGGTCACTTGGTTTTTCTCTCTAACTGCTTTCAATATATTTTCTTTGGTTTGCATGGTTAGTAGTTTAATTATAACATGGTGAGGAGAGGTTCATTCCAAGTTTTGTCTGTTGGGTATTCTAAAAGCTTCTTTTATCTGCATTGTCATTTCTTTCCCAATTTGGGGAAATTTTTCTTCTATGATTTTATTGAAAATGCCTACTAAGCCTCTGGCTTGAAATTCTTCTCCTGCTACTATACCCTGAATTCTTTTTTTTTTTTTTTTTTTTTTTTTTTGGATAGCATGCTCATATATATATATCATGCTTTATTCAAGAGGGGATTGGGTCTATAAATACTTGAGAAAAGTTGAGAGGGCACATATAGACTATATGGTGATTGGATACATAGTTTATGGGTTGCTAACTAATTTGCTGGTGTTGTAAGGCAGAAGTTGTGAGGCAGGAAAAGCTATTGACTTTAGAGTTGTGAGGAAGGAGCTGCAAGAGCCATAAGAGAAATGGCAGGAGAAGCTACATGATTTCAGCCACATAAGGGTCTCTTGGGCAGCTAGCCACAAGGTCAGGAACTGTGGGGGGCAGGCAAAGCCTGACTTATGGAATGATCAGATACGTTTGGTATCAAAAGCAGGGAGGGCCTCGCCAGTTCTGTAAACTCTGGGTGATGACACAGCACACTATAACCTTGCCTGAGGGCAGGGAGGGCCAGTCACCATCACCAGAGTGGGTTCCTAAAGATAAGGCCAGCTGCCACCCCCACAGCCCAAGGTCTCTGGCTATGTCAAACAGCTCAGGCCAGCTTCCTCATAGTCCTAGCCCGTTTTTAGCAATGCCCAACAACCCCCCCTTTTTTTAAAAAAATGGGGCAGTGTCATCTTCGGTAAGTTTTTTTGTGGCTTACTGTATGTAGGTCCAATTAGAGCCAGATAATGTATAAGGACCTAATCAGTCCATATTTGTCCATATTGTTTGAGCCCTAATTTCACATACAGGGAATTATGCATAAGAGTAGTAGCAGGGTGCCTGATACCAACAGTAGCCAAATGAAAAGCTGAGAAAGAAACTGTTTGGAAGATAATTTTTGTAATGTGGTCTGTAAGGCATCAAAAACAAAATCCTTTAGCTGCCTTATCAGGATCACCAAAAGACAAGTGACGATGTGAAATAACAGATATTTCCTTTCATAAACTTTGTAAATCTATGCCGAGATTATTATGATTCCAAATACCCCGAATATGATTTTCAACATTCCACATTCAGTAGCTATCCCATTGTAGGGTAGAGGAGTAACACATATGAATTGATAATTAGCATGACAGACCAACTGCATTTGAGCCGCCAGATTGGCAACCCATCTTCCTAGATATGTAACAGCATCCACTAGAGCATCTAATCAGACTCACACCTTTTTATCAATATCTATCTGTGATGAAAGGGCTTGAGATACCTTTTTAGCCAGTCCATTAACATGATCAGCTGTCTTCATTGATTGTGCTGGGGATATTGCTGTGGTGGTAGAAGAGGAAGTGATGGTGATTGTAGCAATGATCCCCACAATTAGCTATTCTATGAGTCTTTTTCGTGTCATCAATCTATTGAGCTGCTGGAACACTTGAGCTCCAAAGCTGGAGTACCAGAGCTCAGTCATTTTGACTGGCATGATTAAGTAAGGAGGCCATATGACAGTAAAGACTACATTGGAGTAATCTGCAGCTGTGCCTCCCTTAGAGTTGATACAATTGGTGATAATACACTGGGTACAACTAAGATAGTAAATCCCATTTTGGTGGTTGACCCACCCAGGCCCAACTATGAAAAGGTAAGGGAGGGGCAGCAGTCATGTATTTTCTTTTAGGGTAATTACTACTTTCCATAATTCTGGTTGAGGCTGCCCTTGGGGGCTCAAGATGGGTGGTATCTGATTGTTTGCCTTCCCGGGGATCCAATTATAATCATAAGTTATATTTATTTTGGTATTCACCATCTGTAAATAATGGGTGGTTTGTATACATTATATAACATCCCTCATGAAAAGCAGATAGGCGGCTCTGTTGTGAGAGAGGTCCAGTTAATTGGTTTAGTCGCTTCTTGCAAGAATTCTATGTCATAATTGGCAATGGTAAGGGAAGCATTTGAAAATATCTTAGGTAGGGGTTCTTCCCAAAGAGCAGTCCTAGCTAGAGGGGGGGGTCAGGTACATAGACCCAATATGCTTGTTGAGCCTATGATACTTTTAAGATCTGGATAGCAAGTAAGGATATAAACAGAGTCTCTGGCGATAGAGGCTATTGTGAATTTTGTACCAGATTGACTCCTTGTTGGCCCAGGACCTCAATTTGGCCCCAGGTCAGCATGTTTTCCTCCTGGGGGGCCTGGGATGCTTCCGTTTCAGTGTCAGATGAGCCATTTCCTCGGTCAGTGGGATTGAATCAGACATTTTGAACTGGGACCCAGATAGGCCTGGGCTGGTCCTGTGAAAATAGAAGCAAATCCTCTCCCCATAGTTAGGAGGGGTCTGGTCCCTTCTATATTCCATTTAAAGGATTTCACCATCACACCAGAATAGAGGAGGCTGCTACTGGTGTGTGCCAATGGAGGGAGATAGGGGGATGCTGGGAGTTTTTGTATATTAGATATATTAACCCTATGAGAGAGTTAAATACTAATGAGCCAATTTTAACGTTAAGATAGTTAAAATGTTGGCAAATAGAGGAACTTAACTAACTTGCTTGAGTACTCTAAATTCAGTCTTTCATAACCATTATCATGACCAGATTAACATCAATGAGTTAAAGTTTTAAGTTTACAATCTGAATACCATAGTAACCTGCTATCAGCCAGGGCTATGCTTTGTTAGTCTGATGTAAGCCCGAGGTTAATAATCATTTTATTAAATCTCAAGAAGTCTGTAATCTAATTTAAGTATTTTGTCTTTAACCTTCTGTTTAAGCTTACACATACCTTCATCCACATACTTTACTCGTACCTTCATCTGCATACTTTTTCCTTACAATCAATTAACCACTCTGTAATAGTCTTTTTAATCAGTTACCAACATTTAAAATTTCATCTCCTGTTTATCTTTCTTAGTCAGTTCATCTCATTACTATCAGCAAAAACTTTCATTATCCTTACCTTCAGACTTTTAATAAAAGGCCTTTTGAAATAACTTTTTTTCATAGTGTCCCTGATATCTTGAAATTCCCATTCATACCTTCCTATTAGCTTGTCTTTCTCTTTGTTGGACTGTATTAGGTCTGCCACCTGATCTTCTAGTTTAGATATGCAGCTTTCTCCTTCATTCATTCTACTGGTGAGACTTTCGACAGAGGTTTTTATTTGACTGACTGTGTTCTTCAGGGCTATAATTCCAGCCTGGTTTTTCTTCAGCATTTCTGTTTCCTTACTCATGTCATGTAATAACCTCCTTATTTCATCAAGCTGGTTTCCTGTGTTCTCTTTAAGAGTTTGTTTTCTTCTTTAATTCCTTTTTTTTCTTCTTTCATTCCTTTAATTATTTCTTTGATTTCTTTGAGTATAGATCAAATCATTCTTTTGAAACCTTTGTCAGGCACTTCATCTAAAACAGTCTCATTGATGATCATTTCTGATGGATATATATATATATATATATATATATATATATATATATATCCTACATCTATAACAAACTATTCCCAATCCTGCTTTACTGATATTCCCCTCTTTGATTCTGGTCAGGGTGTGCCCCTTTGTCTGTCCAGCTCCAAGCCAACCAGAGCTGAATGCCTCCTCAATATTTCCATAACCAGGGCCAATTGAGTCAAGACACCAGCTGTCCTTTGGTGCAAAGGGGTAACCACCCCATGCACAAATGTTTCCTCTCCTAATTATTGGTCCCCAGTTTTGATTGTTCCACAGGTGTATCTCTATGAGGAAGAAGAAGTGGCTTACAAACTCCAACACTGCCCACATCAAACAAGAGAGATTTTCATCAACCCTACTGGTGGGCCTTGGCATGACGCTGTCCCTGGGGGCCTCTGGTGTTGTGGGAGCCACCCTGGTGCAAACCAAACACCTTATAGGGGACTTCCAAAACAAGCTTGTTCAGGCCATGATATCCACTACCAACAGCCTCTTATCTCTCTTGCGGGTGTGGTACTCCAAAACCTTGAGCCTTAGACCTCATTGCCGCTGAACATGGGGGGACATGTGCAGTCTTGGGAGAAGAATGTTGTTTTATTGTTAATGAATCAAATACCATTGAACAAAATGTTAAAACTCTCAACAAATTCTACAAGGAGCAGCTTCACCGCTACAAGCCTTAGGACCCCACCACCTGGTTCTCTAACCTTTTAGTCACTTGGCTTCAACCCTTCCTTGGCCCCCTCCTTGATATAGGAACCTTATTACTTGTAGACCCTTGCCTCATCAAATTTCTCAGACAGCAAATAACAAATATTGCTAAAGTGGCTACTAATCAGGTCCTCGTGCACCATCTAACTCTATCTGAACCTAAGATAGATTATAAAGGTCTCACTCAATATGATGGCACCTCCCCATTATAAAAACAAAGGGGTGCTGTTGGACACAGGGAGGGCCCCAGGTTACAGCAGGCCTAAGCTATCAGACATGACTAGGGCCCCAGGCTTTGGAGAGGTCACAGCAGCCTGGACCCTGGGCAAATCTTGGTCCCAAGACAGGCAGAAGTAAGGCTCCTTCTCACTCCTGGGGGTTGCAGTGAGTCTGGACCCCCAGAAAAATCTTAGGCCCCAAGACCAGCAGGAGGAAGGTCTCTCCCTACCCCCAGCCCAGGGTGCCTAGACTTCCTGATAAGACTTAGTCTTTGCTTACATCCTTGTGACCTTTAGCCAGTTACCTAGGAAATCTTTATATGGTACCAGCCAACAGCCTTTACACAGCCAATCTCCCTATGACTCATACCCTATACCTTTTCCCGCCCCTACGTAGATCACCTGATCCTTTCACTACATGCTGGAATGAACATCCCTATATGCCAACTAGGCATTGGCAAACAACCTTTGAGCACACCAATCCCCTTGGGACCCTCTTCCCACTCTTTGTCTCAACTGCTTATAAAAACCCTCCTTGTTGAATAAATAAGAACTGTTCTCTGAAGCTGTCTACTGGGTGTTTCTTCTCATCACACTCACGGCCACTCAAGACCCTGCTCCACAGTTGCCTGGATGCCTCTGGGGAGCTGGTGCACAACAGCTCCTCGAGGAACCAGGGACCCACAATGTTGCTTAGTTACAAAGTCTGTTTTTCTGACATCATGTTTCTATGACACTGTCTGACACACCTCAAGCCCCATCTCCCAGTGACACACTCCTCCAGAAAGTTTCTACCTCCTAAAGGTTCCATAACATTCCAGTACAGCACTACCAGTTCAGGATTAAGAATTCAAACACATGAGTCTAAGTGGGGCATTTTACATTCAAACAACCACACATGGGTTTGTCCCTGTGAAATGTTGACATGGCAGCAGCCCTGAGCAGGGAGCGGGGATGAATTACACTTGATGAATTTCAAGGGTTATACTTGATTCTCTGACTCATGCACTGTCCTCAGGTTGGTACACAGGGACACTAGCCAGGTACTGACTTAAGAAGTCATCTGGTGAAGATCTTGGATCCTGGCAAAAGGCATTTTGTTAGGTCCACGTCTCTCTAATTTGTACTTGGCATTAATTATCTCATCTCTCTTGACTTTCATCAGCTGTATTTACAAAATTTTCTGATATATTCTATAGGAAAATGGATTAGACATCTCAATCCACCTGTGGCCGTGGCTTCATAATCATTGCCTTCATATGCAGATTAACTGCATGGGAAGGGAAGCTTCTCTCAGAAGGCCTACAGGCCACATCTCACTTGCGCTAGGAGAGTACCTGCTCTTCACTCACTGCAGAGTTCAGGGCAGACACAACCTTTCCCTGGCCACATTGCCTCTTTTTTGACTCTGTTGAAGGCTCAGTTTTTCAATTGTGCTTCTCCACCCACTACCATGCCTCTGGGATGATGTTTTAACCCCGTTCCTTCCATTCCAGTGGATCCCAAGTGTTTCTTCGTTTTTGTAGCACTTCAATATAGAGTAACTATTGATCTGTATGCCTTATCTTCCCACTAGATGGTGAGCACAGAGCTGGATCCCTAACAGTATCTAGCACTGGGCCTTGCTCTCACAAGATGTTCAGTAAATGTCACACTGATTTACCTTTTCTTCCTTTAAAAGTAGTCTAGAGGCAGGGGATATTGATTAATTGTTAAAGGCACTTTGCTTGCAAAGCCTTCCAGCCACAATTCAGCTCCCAAGCCACCTATAGAAAGTCACACTCATAAAAGCCAGATGCAAACAATTGTGCAAGAATCTGGCATTTGTTTGTAGCAGCAAAGGTCCTGTGTGCCCATACATGACACACACACACACACACACACATGTGCAAATGTGCAAATAAATAAAAAAATAAAACATAGTCTGTACTGGTGCAGCTCAAACATTGGGCCTCAGATCTTTATTGCATGCTTTGAACATATTTGAACATAAAAATATTCTGCTTTTCAAAAAGGTTTTTCTTACATACTCATATCTATTCATATAATGTATCAGAAATTAAAATAGAGAAACTGAAAAAAATCATTAATTCATAGAATTTTCAGGAAACTTTTTTTTCAAATCTCTTTAAATTTGGCTTATTAATGATATAGACTTTATTACCTCTTTAAAATATTTTATTACTTATTTGATAGAGAGAAACAGGCAGACAGATTTTATACACATATATCTGTAATAAATACACACACACACACACACACACACACACACACACACACACATATATATATATATATATATATATATATATATATATATATATATATATGGAGAGAGAGAGAGAGAGAGAGAAGGAGAGTGTATGGGTGTGCCAGTGCCTCTTGCCACTGCAAATGAACTCTAGAAGCATATGCCACTTTGGGCATCTGGTTTTACATGGGCACTGGGGAATTGAACCCAGGCCATCAAGCTTTGCAGGCAAGCTTCTTTAACCACTGAGCCATCACTCTGGCTCTTGATTATGTTTTATATTCATCTACAATGTATTGTTTGGCTGAAGCTGATGGAAGAACTTCTGTTTATACACATATCTGTATTTGGAAAAGGGTGGGAAATGGTACTAGTTATTTTGAGATCACGTTTCTTTGCTACTACATAAAAACTCCATGGTTTGTAACCTCTTAAAAGTTAGCTGCATTGTGGGATGTGGAGCACATTGATGAGCATTTTCTATATTAAAAACTATTAGTCCATCTGGCATTGTAAATGGATATTTCCCCCATGCACTATTGTAATACTATGCATTGGTTATTCTGAGAGTATGTTTTCAATTACATATCTTTCAAATATTGGTACATTCAAAAATTCAAATTGTTACTTATTCTACCACTAATCTAATCAGAAAAGTTAAGTGTTTGAAAGCTGCTAAGTTTTTAAAAAAATTATGTGCTAACAATCTAATTTTTGATTGTAAGGTTGAATTTATTATTGCAAATTGTTTTGTCTTTGAAGTGGGAGATTCACTTTGTTCATTGTTAAGAAAATTTATTCACAATGTTCAGGTTTAAATAACCAGTTTGTCATTTGTTCTTCCCAGCAAATATGTTGCCTGAAAGTGATTGACTTTATTTACATATTGAGTTGGTTTGAATGGTAGTGCCTGTCCCCCATAGTCTCAGGGAGCTTTGATTAAGGTTCATCTTCCTACTAAGTCTCCAGCAGCCTTCTGGCAGAGGTGATACTGGAGGCAGATCTTGTAGTCCAGTTACTTCAAAGGTGTGTTCAGAGCCAGTTTGAGCTCTGGCTGTTCCTGTTTGCTGGCTGTTTAGTGATGTCTCTCTCCTACGGAGCTACAGAAGTGAGTCAGCTTCCTTTGCCCTGATGGAACTTCCCCTGGATTCTTTAAGCCCTAAATGAAGCCTTTCCTCCAATAAAATGCTTCTGGTTGGGTTTTGTCCCAGAAATGAAAAGTAACTCCAACACATCCCAAGTTTGTAGTACTTTTCTTTGAGAGAATGATTATGCTTCAGTATGTGTAAATGCATTATTCACATTTCCCATGTTATCATGAAATAGAAAGAAGGTATGTACTCCTAGCCCTAAACTTCATAAAACAAATTATAACCTTATCTGCCTCAGTAAGGGAAAGTCACTTTGGTGTTTACTTTTGATCCTGATTGTGAAGAATGCAATCCAGTGTGGTTTAACTACCCGGCTGTAGGCTGGGGCTCCAGCAATTTTATCTGCCATTATTTTTGCACATCAATGCAAATAGAAACAGTGAAAAGGGTAGATAAAGTCTTATAACTGTTATTTATTTATTTAAGAAAGAAAGAGGCAGAGAGAAAGAGAGATAGAGAATGAGCGCGCCAGGGCCTCCAGCCACTGCAAATGAACTCCAGATGTGTGCCCCACCCTGTGCATCTGGCTTACGTGGGTCCTGGAGAATTGAACCTGGATCTTTTGGCTTCACAGGCAAGGGCCTTACCTGCTAAGCCGTCTCTCCTGCCCTCTTATAACTGTTTTGACAAAAGCTTTGACCTTATGAATTCCCTGACAATCCTTAGAGGTTCCAGGATCACACTTTGAGAACCATTAATATATGGAATCTTTTTGCGGTTTCTATTCATTTCTGTGTTTATCTTACACCCCCCCTAAAATTCCAGGTCAACAAAATATAACAACAACTAATTGCACTAGATCCCTCTGAAGATCAAGAGGCAAGACAGGATTTTATCCTTGAGTTGACTTCTTTCGTTAACCTTGTTTTGTTCTTGGTTTAGTAGGCATCAATGCCCTTGTATGAACACAGGGCTAAGACTCCAAGACTCACCAGTTGAGGGGAACCTACACTTCTTGAGAGGGAGAAATAGAAAAAAAGAATGGGGTGAGGAAAAACAAAAGACAATAGGATGTGAGGAGTAGGACTATGAGAATTAAAGCACAATGAACTGGGGAAGAGAGCATAGGAAAGGAACAAGAAAAGAACAGAAGAACAAGAAAAGAACAAAAATAAGATAATGAAGAGGTGGGCTCAAGGGCAGGAAATTATGACTCACTCTGCCAGGGATGCTATGAATCAGGAGCCCTGGGGGTTAGCAGGACCTTTGTTCTTTGACTTTTTTTCAATCACCTCTTCTCTTTGGAAAAATGAGACTCTTAACAGGTGGGAATAGAGATAGACAAGAATGCCTGCAGCCATTTCCAGTAGGGAACACTGATTCTTATATAGAAGGGGATCCTATGAAGTGATACTGAAACAGTTTCCCACTCTTCAAATTTCACATTCGTTGCTTTTGACCCTGAGCAAAATTCAAGATGAAGTCTCAGACCTCTATTAAAAAACAGTACACCAATCACTGCTAGTCCTCAACCTTGCCACATTGCAGCGTCTAGCAGGCAGGACAGGTGAGAAGCCAGAGACTCTAGGTCCATCCAGCATAGCTGCCACTTGCAGTGGCAAACAGAAATGGTTTTACCCCATATGCCTGAGTTGCAGCTCCTCTGGTCTCAGTTTGTTGTCTTGGTCCCAGAAAAGGAACAAAGCTGGCCAAGTCTGATGAATGCGTTGCAATGGAAAACCAGTGCTACTGTCTGCTGGCAGACAGGGAGGCCCCCGGCACCACACTCGGTCAGTTCTCCCCAAACAGCATTAATTCCTTGCCATTGCTGGCTTTGGCAGGTGCTGAAAATGCGGGTCTGAGAATACAGGAAGCGCTGGGTCACAGTGACCTGTAGATGTTGACGCCAGATGAAATATGCCCTGGAGGTTCTCCAGGGTCACATGGCGTGTGAAGCAAGGGAAGGCAAGGCTGCTCTCTGTTGCGCTGACAAAGTGGATTTTGGCTCCGAAGTGGCACCTCTTGGGGAGTAGGCGGAGCTGTGGGTGAAGGGGAATCAGGCCAGGCAGTGGTGTGAGAATGAGCAGTGGAGAAAAATCAGTTTCCCTTTGGTTATCCCATCCTCTGATGCCGTCTTTCTCCTGGAGGAAGGGGCATACCCTTAAATCACACACACAGAAAATTGAGGAAAAGTTTGTGTGTGGTTTCCGAGGAGGATGAATTTCTAACCCCACACATGCTGGGTTTCATAGCTGAGTCCAAGCAGTGAAAGAAATGGGGCTTTATTTATAGTTCCTCAGTAGTTCAGCAACTCAGAATGGAAGTTGACTGTGACTGCTCAGGGATGGGCTGCTACCTCAGGCCTCCAGTCCCCTCACATGCTATTTGGGAAAACTTCACTCTTCCTTTCCCATCCTGCTGAAGTCTCTTCACCTTGTTTCGGAATATTGGATTATACAGTCCCTGGAGGGACAAGTGTTGTTTCCAACTGAAGCCTCTCCCAGAAGTCAGATGATCAACACCCATCTTTTTCTTTCCCCCTAGGTCCACATGTCTAAATACAATCTCAATGCCAGGACAGAGGAAAGGGACTTGGCTCCTAATACTTTTAGGAATTTGGAACAGGGAGCTGAAATGGAAAAAGATGAGAAGGATCCAAGTTGAAAACAAGACTCAGCTGGAGGAGGCCTAGACCTATAAGCAAGCTGACTGTAGGAAGTGACCCAGGGGCCAGAGGGAGGGGTTCGCCCCAAGGAAAGACAACTGGCCTGTGATGCATGAGGATCTTATTTTACTGTCCGCACCTGCTTTCTGCTGTGTGGCCACTTTTGCTCCATTTCCTACTGAACGCCAAATTGCTTCAGCTTTGATGAAAAAGAGATGCAAATGCTATGCCTGAGAATCTGGAGGTTTGGGTCTTTTAGGAAAACAAAACACATCATTTGTGGGCCAGCTCCAGTCTCAGTTCCTCCAAGAAACTTTTCCCTTGGTTCTCCTTCCCTGCCCCACCCTATCACACTTCATATTTTGCTTCTAGTACAGCTCCAACGGTCACATAATGAGTTATTTGGTAATGGCAGTGACTAGTATTTGGACAGGGAGTCTCTGCTTACAGAGCTTATTGCCTTTGCAAAGCTCAAGTCGACTACTCTCGGTAATGGACTGAGAAGAAGTTAGAATAGTTACTGCTAGTCTTTATTTGAGACAGAAAGGAACAGAAAGCACACAGCTTCCACTTCACTGGATAAGCTCTGTCATTGGCTGATAATGTGGGACTTCACAGCTGGCTAGACCTTTCAGGCAATCGTGGTTCCATGAAAGAAGACTGCATTTTCTCCTCTGTTGAGGAGCCCTTGCAGCTTCCACCAGGCAGCAGGACTTGGGAAAAGAAAATCTGCCCCTTCACATCCAGAACAAGTATTTTGGAGACATCATAATTTTGCAACATGCTGTTTGGAACCTTGAGGAAATGCCGTGGTTTTGTATCATCAAAACAACTTTTTTCCAAAGTTTCTTTTGGAAACTTGAAGGCTGTCCTTTGGCCAGTTTTCTCATCCTAGTTCTTCTTGGCAACCAAGTTCTTTGGACATGCCTAGTCCTCTGGACATAGTCTTGAATCTCTACTAATGCTTTGATGATTCTCTCATGTATCCTTCCCAACCGTTTGCATCTTCCTACCCCAGAGGCCCACCTAACAAACTCCCGTAGCTTTAGTCTCTTCTTAAAGTTCCATATCTGCCCTGACTCAAAGCTGTTCTTCCCATCAGGATCTACTTGTCTGAAGGTTTTCTTTTTTAAACTTGGACTTGTGATACACATTTCTTAAATCTTACCTGAAGCTGGATCAATATAAATGTTCCCCACTTTTCTCCTGCCGGCTCCATTTCTCTTAAAGATACCCACTTAGCTACACCACCCAATTCTTCCACATCCTACAATGCTCTCTGCCACAGTCATGGAGTGCTTAGTTTTTCTTTAAATCCACTGAGGACTGTCCGTACACCATGTAGGTCTCCTTCCTTTTCTCAACCTTACCACTGTTCTGAAGGATCAGCATCCAGATGGCCACCCATCTTTGTCACAAACACCAGAATCTCATTTTCTAGCTTACTCTCCTCCATCTGTGTAACCACTTATCTTTTCAGAAGTATTCTTTTCCTGATGTCTGCAGGGCTTTTTTTTTTTTTTTTTTTTTTTTTTTTTTTTTTTTTTTTTTTTTTGTACTTCCTCTGAGTTTGCCCAGCACTTGGTACATTGTTCTGCTAATTGGGTTAACGCCCCATGTCATAGTTCTTAACTTCATTTTGACCCCAAACACCTAAAACCAGAGTTGTCAGTCTGCAGCCAGTGGATCATATTCAACCTTTATAAGCACAAGTTTTATTGAATAAGCATGCCCATTTGGTTAAATATTCTCGGTGGCAGATTTTTACCTCAGGAGTAGAGGTTTATCAATGCTACAGAGTCTGTTTGTTACCAAAAGCAGAACATTTCTTTGCACCCCCTGACTCTCCATCAGTTATTGTGTAGCACTGTAACTGAGTAATAGGCCAGGGTGACCGGGCCCTAAAGGAGAAAATGAATAGAGATCTAGCCAAGGAGAAGTTGTAAGGGGAGTGAGAATTTTTCTGATGTAGATACATGTGCTAGAGTTCCTGTCCCATGTTTGAACGCTCCATGTCTATGTCTTTGTTCTTCTAAAACACCTCTTACCTATCACAATTCAGGGACTCTGGGCTTTGTATCTGTGTGTCTATAATACATAGCATAGTAATAGGCTATTAGGAGTAAAACAATAAATGAAAGATAAGGGAAAATAACTTTTAGAAGGATACTGAGAAATATTCATAGGTTCTGCTGAAGAGCTGAACATTCCAGCCTTAGGAAAGACACAAAGAATAGAAGGACATGAGTGTTGTGGGGACCCAGTGTCAGCCTTGTGCCTGCTCTTCTCTGTGTCAGCTTCACACTTTTCTTTCAATATTGGTTTCCTCCACCTAGAAGAACTTATGGCCCATCCCATTTTCTAGAATTTTCTCCTTATAGTTTTCAGCTACTGATGATAATTGTGGTGGTTTGAATGTGAAATGTCCCCCATAGTGTCCTTTGCATGTGATTAAACCTCATGCTTAATCCCCAGCCGGTGGAGCCTTTGGGAGGTGGAGCCTTTCTGGAGGAGGTGCATCACCTGGAGTGTTACAGCCCAGCCCACTTAACACAGCTAGCTCTCTCTCTCTCTCCTCTCTCTCTCCTTCCTCCCTGCTGTGGAGTTGTGATACTCAGCTCTGTTCCTGCTATAATTTCCCCACCATGATGAATTTTGGTTTTGAAATGTAAACTGGAAATAAGCCCTTTCCTTTCATAAACCTTTTCATTTGTTTTTTTTCCCCAAGTAACAAGAAAGTAATTGCTACAAGAACTAATCTTGCACTTATTAGTTGCAAATCCTGTAAATCAATTTACTTTAATCCATGGCCAAGCAATAGATGCAATAGACGTTTTAGTGGTACCTATAGATAGACTAGAGATAGTGGAGGATCCAAGAGGAACAGGGCTGCTGTTTCCAGGAGAAAGGATAGCTAGATGTTGCAGTCAGGTTCACATTGCTGGCAGATATCACCTGACCAAGAAAAGTTTGTGAGATAAAAAGGTTTATTTTGGCTTACAGACTTGAGGGGGAAGCCCATGATGCAGGGGAAAATGATGGCATGAGCAGAGGGTGGACATCACTCCCGGGCCAACATCAGATGGACAACAGGAACAGGAGAGTTTGCCAACTCTGGCAAGGGGAAACTGGCTATAACACCCATAAGCCTGCCCCCAACGATACACTGTCTCCAGGAGGTGTTAAGCTCCAAATCTCCCTCAGCTGGGAACCTGGCATTCAGAACACCCAAGTTTATGGGGAACACCTGAATCAAACCACCACACTAGGCAAATAAAGCAATAGGTGTTAGATGCCCTCCATGGTAACACATAGCAGGTTCATAGTTGGTGTATATTGACTCAGTAAGTGAACCAGTAAATGGAACAAAGGAATTAACTTCTGCCAAACCTTTGTATTTTCTGTAAAATGAGAATGACAACTACCTCACAGACTTGTGTAAAAGCACTTATTACAGAGCTAGCAGATAGAAGTCACTTAGCAAAGGCCATCTAAGCGTTCAACTCCTCAAATAGGTTGAATTAGGGAGGGAAATTAAGTGAGAATTCACCAGAGCCAATTATCTTTTAAAATTACTTTATTGTACCTATTCTATATTGACCATTTAGAATGATGTGTTTATGGTGATGGTTTCATGCGTGTAATATACTTTGATCAAAGCTACTGCCTCACCACCCTCCCATTCCTTACTACCCTCTCCCACATCCCTGTGATCCCCTTCTTTTCCTCTATGAATTCTATTTCTACATTCATGTAATCTTTTCTCCAAGATTCTACACATGAGAAAAAGTGTACCATGATTGTATTTCTGAGATGGGTCATTTAAGTAAACATGATGATATTCTGTTTCATCCACCTGCTGCAGTTGTCAATAAACATGGTTTGTGTACACAACATTCTGACTTTGATTCCCAGCAAAAATATAGATGGATATTTTTCTTCTTTTGTGTGTGTGTGTTTGTGCATGTATGTTCATGTGTACATCTGTGGATGCATCTGTGTAGAGGCCAGAGGACAACATCAGGTATTGTCTTTCAGGTGTAGGTCACTCTTTTTTTTTATTATTATTTATTCATGAGAAAGGGAGAGAATGGGCATGCCAGGGCCTCCAGCTACTGCAAACAAACTCCAGATGCATGTGCCCCTTGTGTATCTGGCTTATGTGGGTCCTGGAGAATAGAACCAGGATCCTTTGGCTTTGCAGGTAAATGCCCCCTGCATCTCATGTAGCACTTTCCAACAGTGTATATCAGACTATCTGGAAACTGGCTTCCTTCTACAGATTCCACAGTATCGCTTGATGTTCTGTGTCAGTACTGGGTGTTGACTTCAGCATTAGGGTCCTATCTTTTACCTCAGACTGGTAATCAAGTATTTTTTGTCCTGACCTTTTTCTGTCACCTTGAAAATGCTAAGCTTCTCCATCTCAAGACCTCCTTGTGTTACTTTTCCAAGAATATTCTCATATTCTCTATAAAACATCTTTCCTTCAATTTTTCCCTGCTAACTTCTCAAACTTTAATCTCTGAGAAAGTTTTTCTCACCTTGATCAGATTATGAATCAGATCATCTACTATAATTATTCATATTGCCTTTAATTTTTCCTTATGGGAAATATAAATTTAATTATTTTTATTTTTTAATGTTTTAATTTTATTTATTTGAGAGGGAGAGAGAAAGAGACACACACACACATACACACACATAAACATATATAGAGAGAGAGAGAAAGAAAGAGAGAGAGAGAGAGAATTGGCATGCCAGGGCCTTAGCATGCACCACCTTGTGAATCTGGCTTATGTATGTCCTGGGGAATTGAACCTGGGTCCTTTGGCTTGGCAGGCAAGCACCTTAACTGCTAAGCCATCCCTTCAGCCCAAGAAATATAAATTTAAATGATGTATTTATTTGTATGATAGTTTAATACCTGTCTTCTCCACTGTATTATAAAATTCAGGAAGTTTCTAATTCTGTTTATATTGTCACTGTGGAATCCCTAGTGCCTGGCAGAGAGGGCTTGGTTGTATTAGCTCTTCATATGTTGTTTCCTATACAAAAGAAGATGAGTAAATGACTAATTTTTACACTATACTCTTAACTTTCCTATTTTCTAACATTTATATAAAACATTATGGTTTACAAAACTTTTTATGCCCTTGTGAGTCAGTCAGCTTGACAATACTGTAACAAAATACTGAACTATTCAAAAAGAAAAAAAAAAAACATGTTTATTTTAGTTCAAAGTTTTAAAGACTTCAATCTATGCTTTTGAACATGCCACAAGGTAGAACATCATGATGGGAGTGTATGTGGAAAGAAAATCCTCCCTTTATGGCCAGAAGTAAAAGTGAGAGAGGAAGATAAAAGGGTCCCACAATGCTGTATTGAGAATATGGTCTGCACCTGTTAAAGTTTCCATTACTTTCTCTTGTTTTACAGTTTCAGCTTTCTAGTTTGCATACAAAGGTATAAAGTATCATGCACCCTGGTATTTTCAAATACCATTTGTTTCAGTGCCAAGCTGAAGACCAACATGTAACAAAATATGGTCCTTTGAATGACATTGCAGATCAAAGTGTAGTTGAAGGGAACTTCTTATGGTCCCAGTTTCCATTTGGTGATACTAAAGCTTAGAGAAAGGAAGGAATTATTACAAACTCATAACTGGTGTTGTGTGGACTGCAATTAGAACTGGGATTGGATGTTAGCCCTTGACATGTATTCTCTTCCCTGGAAATTTTAAGCAAGCAAAACTGAAGAATCACTTTTAGAAATAACTGGAGTACACATAAAGGCAGTGGCATATACTGCATAGAATATAATCCCCTGAGGGTTTTTTTTTTTTTTTTTTTAACTAAAGCATTCTTTTCTGAGCTCTTCCATGTATATAGCAAAGTTGAGCAGACAGCAGAAATTTTCCACTTACCTCCTTACCTTTACAGTTTGGTTTCTTTACATAGCTTACTGTATAGGGAAAGTGAAGGGAGGACTGCACTGACTTAATGTTTCTCTGAGTATTTCAGAAATTCAGACATACTGTATGTAATACACAACACTTAAATTGTAGAAATGATGCCTTTATTGGAAACATGTTTTTTTTGTGTGTGTGGAGGAAATTGTCCAAAATGAAACTACTAGTTTTTTCACTTTTTTATTAATAACTTATTTTTTTGTTTATATTATTCTAATTTTACATTCATAATGGTGACTCCATTATCCTCCTCCCTGACCTCCCTCTTCCAAAGGGACCCTCATCAACTAGTTTTTAATCAAACTAATAACTTAATTTAAAAAAATCTAAAACATATTTTTACTTTATAACATGTCTGTTGTAAATTATTCCAGTTTTTCTATCAATTTACCTCAGTTTACTTATAATCATTGTTGCATAATGTGGAAAGCAATATAGCCCTGTTCCATGAAATTCCATATTAGACTCCACCCCCACAAAGTGGTACCAATTTTCTTCCAGTATTTTGAAGTTGGTAAGATCTGCTGTTCATTCACTTGCAGTCAGAAAACAACAAAATCTCAATACTGTCATATAGCACAAAAACCATTAAATAATGAATTGGTATATCACGACAACCTATATATGATTTATCTCTTGGTATACAATTCCAGGAGATGACATCATACCTTTTCATATGTCTATGGAATTATCTAGGTTTTGATTTGTTATGGAAGAAAAAAAATTCTCATAATCTAGTATTATAATTTTCAATTTCTTGAACAAGAGGGAATTAGATAGAATCATAAAATCTTATGACAGTGGGAGACTTTACAGGCCACTTAGGACTTCCCTTGAATCCCCTCTGTGATGAGCCCTCCAAAGTTAAGTATTTCATACCTAAATTTTGCATAATGGCAAAACCATGTTCTGGAATCGCTTCACTGCTATTTACATGCATTGAGGGCTAAGGCAGGAATATTCCCTATGCATCTAACTTTGGTCCCTCCAACTCACCAAAGGCTACTGGCTTGTGAAATCAGGCCTCCATTAATGTCTGAAGAATGCACCCAAGCTTTCCCAAACCTTGGGAATCAGGAGAGAGTGGTCTGAAATTGGAGCCAAATTGCTATTATTTAGACTCTCTGGTGGCAATGCAGGCTGGCTTCATTAGGGGTTGAGGCTTGTAGAACATGGAGGTGCTTGCTTGCTAGAAAGAAAGTTTTTAAGTCAACTTTCCAGATGTCCCTCTCACAAATACAATGATATCACAATATCACAAATAAGAGCCTTTGGGGAGTATTAGAAAAAGGAGAATATATAATGTGTGAATTACTCTTTTTCACTGGTCTTTTAATTTTAATGTTCAACAGCACTGATTCCATAAATTTTGTTTTAGAATCTGGTGTTCTTTCTATTTTATCATTATTAATAATTTCTGCTTCAGAACAACTGTAGAGAATGCTGATAGACCCACAACTTTTAATTTTACTACATGTATATTCTTTTTTGCCCACATTATTCCTTAAAATAAAAAAATGGCTTTGTTTTCTAGAGCACAGCATAATTTTATAATAGTTTTCGCAATGTCAAATCAAGAATCCATATTTATCAGACCCTATGAAATGGGATTGTTTGTTCAGACAGCTCCTCTTCCTGGAAACAACAATAAAGGCAACATCTTTAAACATGTTTTTCCCAAGGTGAGGTGGAGTTATATTTAAGGTATGAATCTGATTTCCATACCAGTGCTCCCATCTAGCTTTGCTCTCCCTGCCTCCCTGTAGTTAACTCTCACACTGGATTGCCTCAGGGGAGGTAGTGCTGGGACTAAAATCAGAATAGCCTGCAAGTCTTTCTGACATTCCCCAAGTTGCTTAAGCCCTTAGGGGAAAATAGAGAGGTTTGTGGAACAGGTAAAATTTTGGTATTTCAGGATTCAGACAAAATATTTTTGCCAGAAGGGAGAGATGAGAGAGCAGAGCATTCCTCTAGCCTGTGTACAGAGGAGAGGAGGTAGGAGGGTGGAGGAGGGAAGTCAATTAAATAAGAGAACTCTGTGGTTCAGAGAGAAAAAAAAAAAAAAAAGTAGAAGAAGAAAGAATCAAACCTGCCTTACAATTCCAGCAGCATGATGGAACAGAACAAAAGATCCTGAAGAGGAAATGGCTGCCTAGCACAGAGGTACAACATGAAATAATACCCAGCAGCCTGTGAGAGAGAAAGATTCCATGTAGCCTGAGACAGTGGATGTAACTGCTGTGTGAGATTACAATCTGTGGCCTCTGTTCACACAGTTTAATGACATAAACTGGGAGAGATGTTGAGGTGGAATCCAACCAATAAGAACTTTGGAAAAATATTACATTGAGTTAGAGAAAAGAAATGTGTACAATCCATATAAGTGTGTGTACTGACAGACATAATTGCACACAATCAAGAATTATTTCACTTTGTTTCCTTACTTGAAAACAATATAAAATTAACATAGGATGAAACTTCCCTTTAGAACAACATTTAGTCTTGAAATCGCCATTACCTCTATGGCCATCCCATCTATCTAGTACTAACTTCTCTCTGTTGGAGAATTTGCTTCTCTTTTTCAGATGCACAATGAACCTGAAGGGAGGATCAGCCTATCACACCTCACCAGGGTCCCAGTTGAAACCATAGAGTAATGCGGGGAAAGGGCAAGAGTATGGTGATCACGACATCAGAAAAAGGCTGAAGGAGATAAACACAGAGAACATCCAACTCCTACTAAGCCAGATATCCAGAGACACAGAGGCTCCCAAAACCTCATCACTGAAGTAGAACTAAAAGGATCCCAATGTGGCTCAGGGAAATTCGTGGAAGAGGGGGCGGAAGGAATGTTAGAGCCACAAGTTGGGGCATTATGCATAGAGACTTGGCCTATCCCCCATAACTCTTGACAATGCATGACCCACATTCCCCATTGATGAGGGTTCCTTTGGAAGAGGGAGAACAGGGAGGAGGATAATGGAGTCACCATTATGAATGTAAAATTAGAATAATATAATAAAAAATAAATTATTAAAAACAGAAGTAGAACATTACCCACATTGCAAAAATCTCCCAGTGCTTCTGCATAGTTAACCATTGCTCTTTGGAAATTATTGTTTTGTTTTAGATCCAATAGTCTTGGTTTTGTAAGAATGTCATGTAAACCAAGTCATTCTTTTATGAAATCTTCTAAATTACAACAGTGAGAAGTCAAATATAGAAAATCCTTAGCATATACCTTAAAATATATTCAGTTGATTGGAATATCTAGAAAAGCAGAAAATTTCTAGATTCATATTACCTACCAAACTTAAACTAAGACTGCATAAACAATTTAAAGAGATATATAATAAACAATGAGATGGAAGTAGTAATTTAACAATACCTTCCAAGTTAAAAAAATCTAGAACCTAATGGATTCACTGCTAAATTCTATAAACTTTTGAAGAAAAAGTAAAGCCAATACTCCTCAAACTATTTTCTAAAATAAAAAAGAAGGAACACTACAAAATACTTTTAAAAAGCTAATGTTGCTGTGATATCAACACTAGATAAACATCAGAAAATTATAGCCCAATCTCCCTGATGAACATATGAAAAATTACTGAGTAAAATATTTACAAACAAAATTCAAGAACACATCAGAAAAATCATTCAATAAGACTGAGTGGGCTTCAATTCAGAGATATAAAAATGGTTCACACATAAATAAAGTGTGATTCACCACATTAATACACACAAGAAAAGAAGTCACATGATCATCTCAATAGATGAAGAAAATTCCTCTGACAAAATACATCATGCCTTCATGATAAAAAACCTTGAAAGATCAGGTAAAGGGGGCTATATCATAATGTAAAAAAGGACATATATTACAAACCTATTCCAACATCATGCTAAATTAAGAAAAACTTGAAGCATCACTACTGAGATCAGAACAAGACAAAGATGCTCTCTCCCTCCAATTCTGTGTAATGTGGTGCTTGAAGCTTAAGTTAGAGAAATAACATAAGAAAAGAAAATAAAGTGGAAACAAATGGGAAAGAATGAAGTTAAAGTATTCTTATTTGCAGAGGATATGATCCTATTTGTAAGATGACCTAAAAATATCTAAGTTCCACTAGAAAACTGTTAAAAGTTACACAGTTTCGGTCAAGTGATGAGGTACAAAATCAACACACAAAAATTAGAAGCTTTCCCATATGCCAATAACAAACATGATAGGAAAAAAAATTAAATCCTATTCAAAAATACCTAAAAACAATACCCCAAAATACCTAAAAAGACAGGAGAAAGAAATAAAAGGGATTCAAATTGGAATGGAAGAAGTCAAGGTAGCCCTATTTGCAAATGACATGATCCTATAAATAAGTGACCCAAAACTCTCCATTTCAAAACTTCTAAAGGTGATAAATTCCTTCAGCAAAGGCAGTATACAAAATCAATGCACAAAAACTAACAGCTTTTCTATATGCAAAGGACATATATACAGAGAAAGAAATCACTGAGACTGGTCCCATTTTTCAATAGCAACAAAAAATTTTAAATACTTTGGAATAACACTATCCAAGGATTTGAAAGACCTGAATAATGAAAACATAAAAACACTCAAGAAAGAAATAGAGGAGGCCTTCAGAAGATGGAAAGTCCTCCTATGATTCTGGATAGGTAGAATTAATATTGTGAAAATGGCAATTCTACCAAAAGCAAAATACAAATTTAATGTAATATCAACAAAAATATCAGCATCATTCTTTACAGAGATTGAACCAATGATCATAAAATTCATATGGAATGGCAGAAGGTCTGGAATATCCAAACATCTCCTCAACAAAAAACAAAACAAAACAAAACAAAACAAAACAAAACAAAACAAAACACCTCTGGCAGTATCAACATAGCTGATCTAAAGCTACATTACAAAGTCATAGTGAACAGCATGGTATTGGACTAAAACCAGAAACATAAACCAATGGAACAGAGTTGAAGACACACACCTTAGGTAAAGTAACTTCAGCTTGGACAAAAGTGCCAATAATAGAGACTGGAGAAAAGACAGCATCTTCAAGTAATGATGTTGGATAAATTGGATGACCATATGTAGGAAAATGAAATTAGATCCACTCAATTCACCATATGCAAAAATCAAGTCCAAATGGATTAAAGACCTCAATACAGGACCTGAAACTATTCAACTACTAGAAGAAAAAAATAGGAAGCACTCTCCACAATATAGGACTGAAAAAGATTTCCTGAACAAAACCCCAGTAGCTCAGGAAATTAAACAAGCAACCAACCAATGGGATCTCATGAAGCTAAAAAAACTTTTGCACAAACATACCATAAGCAGAGCCAATAGATTACCCACTGAGTGGGAGAAAATCTTTGCCAGTTATACCACTGACAGAAGCCTAATATCTAGAATCTACAAAGAACTCAAAAAAACTAAACAATAAAAGATCAAACAACCCACTCCAAAAGTAGGACAGAGAACTAAATATGAAGTTCTCAGAGGAAGAATTACAAATGGCTAACACACACTTAAGAAAATGTTCAACATCCCTAACCATTAGGAAAATGCAAATTAAAACAACGATGAGATTCCACCTTACCTCAGTAAGGATAGCAATCAAATGGGGGCTGGAGAGATGGCTTAGTGGCTAAGGTACCTGCCTGCGAAGCCTAAGAAGCCCGTTCGAATCTCCAGGTCCCACGTTTAGCCAGACACAAAAGTGACACAAGCACGCAATGTTGCACATGCACACAAGGGGGCACACACATCTGGAGTTCATTCACAGCAGTGGAGAAGCTCTGGCATGCATGCCCATTCACTCTCTGCCTCTTCCTTTCTATCTCTCTCTCTCCCAAATTTAAAAAAAAAAATCAATTGAAACAAATGTTGGTGAGGATGTGGAGAAACAGGAACACTCATTCCCTGTCGGTGGGAATGTAAGCTAGTTACAACCACTATGGAAATCAATATGGAGACTCCTAAAAAGGATAAATATAGAGCTGCCAGCAGACCATTATTCCCTTACTGGGCATTTACCCTAAAAGCTCCACGTCTCAGTTCAGAGATATTGTTCCACCATATTTATAGTGAAGAACTAAAATCAACCCAGGTGCCTATCATTGGATGAACGGATAACCAAGATGTGCTATGTCTACATGATGGAATTCTACTTGGCAGTAAGAAAGAAATGACACAATGAAATTTGTAGAAAAATGGTTGAACTTGGAACAGATCATTCTCAGTGAACTCACAAAATCACAGAAAGATAATCATCACATGGTCTCACTCATCTGTGGTTCCTAACCTGGATCAGCCCAAGTTGATGACATACCTGAATAGCATCTCAAGGCTTAGACAATAGTGAGGGTAGAATTTGGGGAAGGGAAAGGGTGGGAGGTGACACAAAACTGAACCCAAATTGAACTGGTACCATGGAATTCTATATCCTGGAGGTCAAACTAAAAGATGGAACCCTCAAGAGGACCTTAGGAGGACCACCTGAATCAAAGGGCCCTGTAGAAGGTGAGATGAAATTTAAATTCAAGTTTCTCCTGTTTCTCTTTCTTCTCTGTCTTTTTCTTTTATCTTTTTCCTTGGTGCTGGCCTTTAATTCCCTGTACCAGGATTTGGTCTACATCCACAATGAGCTGTTGATCAGAGAGACCCACTAGGTCTCCCAAAGCAAACAAGACAGACTTCTGTCAGAGCACTTGATTACCCACCAGAGGTTACCTACTGCTGAAGACACCATATGCTCTCCATGGCAAGGACCATGGAAATATCTGGTTGGAATCTGGAGGACAGCCATTCCCCAAATAGCCCATCTAGAGCTTGAAGGTGCTACATGAGCTGTTGGGAGAAAGTGGTCAACATCTGTCCAAGCAATTCAAAGTCTAAGTGACTCAGAAGCAAACAACCTGATGTGATGCTCACACAAGTGCAATAGTGGCACACAGCCATGGTGGGTAACCAACTGCTCTTGGATTGGCTAACAGATCCACTCAGTGGAAAGGAAACCATATTTGGAACTGGGACACAAGTCAGAATCATATCCAAATAATGATTCTGCTTTCCATTGTCAAGCTCCCCCTAACCCTTTTAATTATCTCTAAATTAATAATGGTTAACCCATTTAACCAGTGCTAACTTCATTCTCCATTGGAGAATCTGATTCTCTTTTTTAGATAGAAGCTCCACCCTGGCCCCAACTGAAACCACAGAGGAACTGGGGAAATGAGCAAGAGTGCTGCTTTCTTAGTGAATCTGATATCAGCACAAGGGTGATGGAGATAGATACTGAGGATGCTCAACACCTACCAAACCAGAGATCCAGAGGCTCCTGAGTGCCCATCACTGAAGTAGACTTAACATGCTCCCAGCATGGCTCAGGGAATTTTGCAGAAGAGGCAGTGGAAAGATTGTTAGAGCCACAAGATGGGACATTTTGCACAGAGACAATGCCTCTCACCCATAACTGACTGCTGCCCCCATAATGTATGACCCACAATCCCCATTGGGTTGATCTGCATCCCTAATGAGGAAGGCATCTTCAAAAAGGGGCAGGGAGGAGGGAAAGGATGTTACAAACATGTGTTGTTTACATATGTCCATATCTAATAAAAATTACTTAAAAATAATAAAACACCTTGGGATAAACCTAACCAAAGATGTGAAAGAACTTTTTAATGACGAATTATAAATACTGAAGAAAGAAATTGAATAACTCCAATGTTCATGAATAGGCAGAATTAATATTGTGAAAAGTGCTAGGCAATCAAAAACAATCTACAGATTCAATTCAGTCTCCATCAAAATTCTAGTATCATTCTTCACAGAAAAAGTAGTAAAAAATTCTTAAAGTCCATATGGAAGCACAAAAGACTTAAGGTTGTGACAGTGCTTCTGAGCCAAAAGAATAAGGCTGATTTCAATTTCTATTAGAGAGCTACAGTATCAAAAGTAGCACAGATGATCACAACACAGACCCATGGATCAATGGAATAGGATAGAAAGGCCAGATATAAACCCATGCAAGTACAGCCACCTGATTTTGACAAAGATGGCAAAACATACACTGGGTAGAAAACAGCATCTTAATAAATGATGCTAGGAAAATGGACATTCACATACAGAAGCATAAATCTATAATACTACCTCTAATCCTGCACAAACATTAATTCCAAAAGCATCAAAGACCTTAGTCAAAAACTCTGAAATTCTGAAACTGTTAGAGAAAAAAATCAGCAAAATACTTCAGGGTATAGGCATAAGCAAGGACTTTTTGAATAGGACTCCAGCCAACTAGAAAATATGAATAACAATAAATGGGAACTTAAGAAACTAAGAAGCTTCTTCAAAACTGTCAATCAAGTGGAGAGACAGCCTTAGAATGGGAGGGCCTCTTCTAGTATACATTTGACTGAGGATCAATTTTTAGAACATACAAAACTCAAATAATTAAACAATAAGGGAACAAACAACCCAGTCAATAAATGTACTATTGAAAAAAAGACAGTTCTCAAAAGATGAAATACACATGATCAATAGACATAGGAAGAAATGCTCAACCTCACTAGCCAGAGAAATGCAATTCAAAATTACAGTAAAGGCTGGGGAGAATGATCAGTGGTTAAGGTGTTTGCCTGAAAGGCTTTATAAGCTAGGTTTGATTCCCCAGTACCCACCTAAAGTCAGATACACAGAGTGACACATAAGTCCACATTTCTCTTGCAGTGGCTGGAAGCCCTAGCACCAACACCCCCCCACCCTCGTGTGTGCATGTGTGAGTCACACAGTAGAGTCCATCTTACTCTAATCAGAATGGTTGTTATCAAGAAAGCAAACAATCACAAATCTGGGAACAGATGTGGAAAAAGGGAGCCCTTATACACTGCTGGTGAGACTATAAGCTTGACCAAACACCAGGGAAGTCAGTGTTGCAGTCAGGTTCACATTGCTGGCAGAAATCACCTGATCAAGAGCAGCTTGAGGGAAAAAAAGGGTTTATTTTAAATTTTTTAAATTTTTTAATTTTTGAGAGAGACACAGAGGGAGAGACAGAGAGGGAGAGGGAGACAGATAGTGAATGGGTGCGCCAGCAGTCTCTCAGCTGCTGTAAACGAAATCCAGATGTGTGCCCCCCTTGTGGTCAAGTGCGGCATTGCACCCTTGCGTCACTGCATCTAGCTAAACGTGGGACCTGGAGATTCGAACCCAGTTCTTAGGCTTAGCAGGCAGGAGCCTTAACCGCTAAGCCATCTGTCCAGCCCAAAAGGGTTTATTTTTGCTTACAGACTTGAGGGGGCACTCCATTATGGCAGGGGGAAATGATGGCATGAGCAGAGGGTGGATATCATCCTCCTGGCCATAAACAGATGGACCACAGCAATAGGGAGTGTGCCAAACACTGGCAAGGGTAAACTGGCTATAATACTCATAAGCCTGCCCCCAATAATACACTGCCTCCAGGAGACGTTATTTCCAAAATCTCCATCAACTGGGAACCTAGCATTCAGGACACCTAAGTTTATGGGGGACACCTGAATCAAATCACCACATTCCACTCCTGCCCCTATATACTGATAACTTATACATGATGTAAAGTGCAATGCATTCACTGAACTTTAAAAGTCCCCATACCAGCACTCAGGAGGCAGAGGTAGGAGGATCGCCATGAGTTCAAGGCCACCCTGAGACTACATAGTGAATTCCAGGTCAGCCTGAGCTAGAGTGAGACCCTACCTCGAAAAAATAGCAACAACAAAAAAGTCCCCATAGTTTGTAATCAATTCTAATGATGTTCAAACATTTCCATAGTCTGAGATCCTTTAACTGAGCCATAAAAAAAAAAAAAAAAAAAAAAATCCTCAAAAAATCCATAATGGCACAGAATAAACACTCACACTATAAAAGATGGCATTGGGTATAACGAAGAAATATTCAACCAACACAAGATTTAAAACAAGGGCTGGAAAAATGGCTTAGCAGTTAAGGCATTTGCCTTCAAAGCCAAAGGTCCAGGGTTCGATTCTCCAGGACCCATGTAAGCCAGATGTACAAGGTGGCACATGCCTCTGGAGTTAGTCTGCAGCAGCTGGAGGCCCGGGTGTGCCCATTCTCTCTCTTTCTCTCTCTGCCTCTCTCTCAAATAAATAAATAAATAAATAAATAAATAAATAAATAAATAAATAAATAAAAATGAAACTAAAAGATTTAAAACAACTGGGACAAACATAAAACTCTGTAGCTCCCAAGTCTCCAACAACAAGTCTCTGGAGTTCCAGTTCCGCCCCTCCATCTAGGCTACTCACAGTCCTGGGCTGGCAGCTCTCCTTAGCAGCCATCTCATGGACCCCACATCTCCACTGGGTCTCCACTGTAACCCACAGTCCATCCGCATGGCTCTATCAGGTCTCCAGCAAACCTGCTACACATTGTCCATGCTCATTTCCAAAACACAAGACCATGCTGCAAATTCAATGACTCTCTCTTTACTGCATTTCTTACACTACATAATACCAGGTAGAGTGCTAATTTGTTAATCCAGGGGGAATAAAGCAGACTTTGAAGAACAGGACACTCCTTGAGCCCTCAGGCCCCTTCGAAAGAGTCTACATTCTTCCTGTTGCTCCAGTGCAGGTCAGCTGGCCCAATCTCAAAGGTTGGAATCTCTCATATAATTGCAGCTAAAAGGGCAGAAGTTTCAGCCCAAATATTTCATTTCTGTGCTATATCCTTCAGCACTCGCCAATCCATTTCTATGCAATGCAACCCTGCACCAGTTCTCAGTACACAACCATAACAGCAAGCCTCTCACACAAACTGCTTATAGCCCAGTGCAAGCAAAAATCTTTCTCGCCCTCATAAGTCAAACCTCACAGTCCATAGTTCTTATTGCATCCAGGTCTTTCAACTCTGACCAGAATAGTCCCGCAAGCTGCACTTATAGCACTGCAAGGCATCTCTTAGGCCAACATTTCAAATCCTTCCACATTCCTCTTGAAAATCAGCTCCAAAAGGCTAAAGCCACACAGTCATGTGTCTAGCAGCAATCCCACTCCTCTAGTACCAACTTTACTGTTGCAGTCAGGTTTGCATTGCTGGCAGAAACCACCCAACCAAGAGCAGCTCTTGGGAAAAGGGGATTTATTTTGGCTTACAGACTCAAGAGGAAGCTCCATGATGGTAGAGGTTAACGATGGCATGAGCAGAGGGTGGACATCCCTTTCCCCAGCCAATAACAGATATCACAGCAACAGGAGAGTGTGCAATACACTGGCAAGGGGAAACTGGCTATAATACCCATAAGCCTGACCCCAAGAATACACTGCCTCCAGGAGGTGTTACTTCCCAATTCTCTATCAGCTGGGAACCTAACTTTCAGAGCACCTAAGTTTATGGGGGACACCTGAATCAAACCACCACAGTCAATATGGAGGTTTCTCAAAAATCCATTATATGTGAGACCTTATTGCCAAAAAACACATAGGTTTTGGTTGCAGAACACTAAGACCTAAAGCAGAAACTTAGCTTGAAGTCCCCTTCCTGTTGACTGTCTGTCATTGTGCTGGAAAGTTCTCTGCAGCCTTTTGGGAGAGAAAAGGCATCAACAGTTTTAACCAGTAGTGGATCCTGTGAGCTACATAACCAGCCAGGTGCAAGAGTGGCATGACAGTTGTGGGGGTAGCTAACTGCTTTCTGGTTAGATTTGAGGCCACTCTGGTGAGAGGGAATTCATGCCTAGTACTGAAAACAGTGGAAAACCTATGGCTGAGAAGGTTTTAAGCCCTAAGTGGGTAGCTACTACTGTTGTTTGGCTAAATGGATATTCTGTGCCCATCCAAATATTTATGTTTGTTTATGCCTATAGATTAATGCTGCTCTTACTTTTGGTCAGAGAAGCTAGTTTTTTTGTTTGTTTGTTTGTTTTGCAGTTAGAAGTGTCTACCAGAGACACTCCTCCAAACATGTTAATGCTGAGAATAAATGACTATTGGGGTGCTCAGTACTAATTAAGATATTTAAGTCACCCCCCCCAAGACTCAAAGAAGGGGCAGAAAGAAGGGCTAGAGAATGAAGAGGATTTCTTTGGAACAATCTTCTAGACAGGAAAAGGTTGTTGCATTCATAATGTCATAGTGGCTCTCATTACCTACATGATATTGGACTCATAGATATTCTGTCATGTAGGTTGGAAGAATGCAAAAAGAAAGACATTGAAATAGAAGAGCGACTAGTCTGAAAGAAGAAGGAGTTCAGTACAAGGAGGTTGGAGAGACAAAAGAAGGTAATAGGAGAGTATAGTGATCAACTACATTACGTATTTGTATGAAAATTTTCAATTAAAGAGGTAAAAGAAAGTACCATGTGATTCAGCTAAACCACTGCTAGATACTTACTGAAGGATTCCAAATCAAGTATATTCACATCAGTGTTTATTGTTGCACTATTTGTAATAGCTAAGTTATGGAACCAACCTAAATTTCCAATAATAAATAAGAAAAATTATCTATCTATCTATCTATCTATATATATATGAATATAATGTTATGGAGTTTGTAGAAAAATTGATGCATCTTGAGATGATCATATGAAGTGAATTAAGTCAGTCTCAGAAAGGCATGTCCCAGGTTTCCTCTGACTTATGATTCTTAATTTTGTATAGATACCTAAAATCAAGGTAGTGGTAACGGTTTGTACACTGTGAGCAGTGTATGAAGGCTTCTAGCTGTTTCACTTTATGTTGCACTTTTAAAAATTGTTTTGCAGGGTGTGATGGTGTGTGCCTATAGTCCTAGTTATTCATCATCATGTATGTATGTGATTTTATGTATCTATATAAGTACATAAAAAGTTCAAATGTAACTATATAGGAGAACAAGTGGGACTCATGGGAAGGGTAAGGGGAGAAAGAGGAAGTTAGGACAATGTGGAGGGAATATGCTGAGCATATGATGTATATGTATATGGAGATCTGAAAAATTATGACATAGAATGACAATAAAAGAAACACGCACTTGTGATTTGTTCATGTTGCATGTTTCAATAGTTTGCTCTTCTTATTCCCAAGTCATCTTTGATTGTGTGCTTGTGCCATGCTTGTTTTCAGCTTTGGAGGCTGTGCAGATAAAGGTGTGAAAAGCGTTACCCTGCAGACTTTTGTGGGAATGCTGGCTTTCATCTCAGTAGGGTAATCACCTGGAAGTGGAATTGCTACACGGTGTGGTGTGTGTTCAAGTTGTAAGACTCTGCCAGACACATTTCCAAGGTAGTGGTAACAGTTTGTACAGCGTTAGCAGCATATGAAGAGTTCTAGGTGCTTCACTTCATGTTGTCCTTTGAAAAGTAGTTATTTCAGAGCTGGACGTGATGGAGCACATCTTTAATCCCAGCACTAAGGAAGCAGAGGTAGGAGGATCACCGAGTTCCAGGCTGCCCTGAGACTACATAGTGAATTCCTGGTCAGTCTAGGCTAGAAAGAGACCCTTCCTCAAGTAACAAACAAACAAACAAAACCCCAAATTTGTTATTCTGTTAGGTGTGATGGTGTGTGCCTATAGTCCTAGTTATTCAGGACGCTGAGGCAGGAGGATCATTTGAGCCAAGAAGTTCAAACCTAGCCTAGGTAACCTAGATAGGCTGCATCAAAACAAATAAACAAACAACAACCAAACAAACAATAAACAATTTTGTTTGTTATTCTAAGGGTATAATGTCATATGTCTGGTGGTAACTTATCTCACTTATTTGCCAACTTTATATTTGTGATAGATTATATGGTCAAATTTTTCCTTAATTTAAAATTATTTTGCTTGATTTTTGAGGGTTCTCCAATTATTCTGATTATGTGCCCATAGTCAGATACATCATTTGGAAACACTTTCTCCTGTTCTATTCTTTGCATTCTGCTATCAGTGATATTTTATTGTATTATCTAGCATACAAAGATATAGGTTTTACTCATTATAGCATTTTCAAATATAATTTGTTTTGATTCATTATCATACCCTTCTCCTGTCCTGTCTCACCCCCAACTCCTCCCCACTATACTATTCCCTTTAGCTTACATGTCATGTGTATCTTTCACCTGTCCCTCACCCTTTTCTAGTTCATCTCCTTTTTAAAAAAAATAATGTGTTTCTTTTTTATGTTTGTGTGTGATAGGAAGAGCATAGGCCCACCAGGGCCTCTTGCCACTTCTAAGGAACTCCAGACCCGTGTGCCACTTTGTGCATCTGGCTTTATGTGATATTGGGGAATTTGAACCCAGGCCAGCAGGCTTTGCAAGCAAATGCCTTTAACTTCTGAGCCCTCACACCAGCACCCAGCTCATCTCTTTTTACTTTTGCTTTTGGTTACTATTCTACTTTGTAAGTTTTGCTCACATTTGCCTCCTTATAATACATACGTACATGTGTGACAAGCTAACATAGAGAGAATATTATAAGGTTTTGATCTTTCTGAGTTTGGTCACTTCTTTTAATATAATTATTGCTATATCCATCCACTTTATTGCAATTTTCATTTCTCTGTATTGCTGAATATATATATTCAATATCAGGTGTTATGATACCTCCAGCTATCTTCTTTCTCATTAGGGTTTTTGGTGATTCATAGGTGCTTCCATATGAATATCTGGATTATTTTTTTCCAGCTTAGTGAGGATTAGCATTACAATTTTGATGGGGATTGCAATGACTCTGTAGACTACTTTTGGTAAGACAGCCATTTTTGCACAATTAATTTTGCCAATCCAGGAGCATAGAGGCCATCTCTGACAAGCCCACAGCCAAAATATATTTAATGGAAAATCTGAGATCATTGTCTCTAAAATCAGGAATGGGATAAGAATGCCCACGCTCATCACTTATATTCAATATCATAGTATTAGCTACAGCAATAAGACAAGAAAAAGACATAAAAGGAATTTCAAAAAAGGAGGAAGTAAACTATCCCTTTTTGCAGATGATATTATTATGTACTTAAAAGACCCAAAATAATCTGCAAGAAAATTCCTATAACTAATGAATATTTGTAGTAAAGTTGCAATATACAAAATGAAAAAATTAGTAGCTTTCATATACACCAATAATAAACTTACAGAGAAATAAATGAAGAAAAACACCCTATTCATCATAATTATAGAAAATTAAATACCTAGGAATAAAAACTAAAAATGTGAAAGACCTCTACAATGAAAACTTCAAAATACTAAAAGTAAGAAATAAAAGCTGATACTATCAGTGATTTTGTTTTTGTATTTTTATGAGTGAGAGAGAGAATTGGCACACCAGGGCCTCTAGCCATTGAAATCAAACTCCAGACACGTCCACTATCTTGTGTGCACGTGTGACCATGTGCACTTGTGTCACCTTGTGCATCTAGTTTACATGGGATATGGAAAGTTGAACATGGGTCCTTAGGCTTTGCAGGCAAGCACCTTAACCACTAAGCCATATCTCCATCCCTATCAGTGATTTTTGAGAATAAAATTCTTACATTTTTTAAATATAATAAATTTTATTTTTGACTTAAAATTATGATGTCATATCTAAGAACTCTATTTATTCCAATGTTAAAAATGCATCACTTTCTTCTAGAAGATGGAATCTCTATATAGAAGTTATATAGTTTTAGGTTTATGATCCATTTTGAGTTAATGTTTTATATAAAATACAAACTATAGATTCAAGATGTTTTTCTTAAAAGCAGGTACCTGGTAGTTTCATTATTTGTGGAAAAAAGTATTTTTCTTTTGTTGGATTATCTTTGCATCATTGGTGAAACAAAGTTTACCATGTGAGAGTTTTTGGACTCTGTTGTGATATTCATCTAAATATCTAATTTTCTTCTAGAATCAACTGTATTAATGATCATAGTGGTGGCAGTCACCTTCTTGTTGCTGGCAGAAAGCACCCAACCAAAAGCAGCTAATGGGAGGAAAGGGTTTATTGTGGCTAACAGTCTTGAGGGGAAGCTTCATACTGGCAGGGGAAAGCATGGCATGAGCAGAGTAAGGACATTACTTCCTTGCCAACAGCCAGGGCAAACAGATGCAGCAGAGTGAGCTGGACTACTACTGGCAAGATAGGAAAAACAAACATCAAGGTCCACCCTTAGTGACACACCTCCTCCAGCAAGGCTCCCCCACCCAAATTTCCATTAGCTGTGATTAAACATTCAGCACACATGAGTTTTTGAGGGACACCTAACTTAAAGAACTACAAAAGCATTATAGTAAACCTGGAAATTAGCACAAATCTGCCAACTTTACTTTCTCTTTCTAACATGTTTCAACTTTTATTATTTCTTTGCCTTTCTCTGTAAATTTTGGAACAGTATATACATTTCTAAAATAGGAATATGTTCTGCTAGGATTTTGACGGTATTGCCTAGAATCTATCTTCAGTTAATTCCATCTATGACTTTGGTCTTCTTTAATTTATTTCATTAGTTTTTTATAGTTTTCCTTATAGAGGTCTTGAAGATATTTCATAAGATTTATGCATGAGTATTTCAGAATTGCCCATATTTATCTCTACACACATATATTCTCTCTATATAGATAGAAATGGTATGATATATGCATAATACTCGAAGATCTCAAACTTTTATTTCAGGAAATCTTTCTATAGTTCAAGCAGCTTTACTTCCTTTATCCCAGGAAACATTTAATCCACTACTTTCTTGGTAGGTACAATGTCAGGATAGTGAGTGAGGAATAAGATGACAGAGAGGGTAGGCAACATAAAGTACATGCTTATTGAGCTGGCTACATAGGAACAAAACACTGTGAGATGCAGCTCAGTCATATGAACTACATCAAGAAGGAGTGGGGGAAGAACTTATTTCCCAGGTTCTTTATACTACTTGTCATTTAGTAGTCAAAATTCTTATTAAAAGAAACTTATTCCTTCATGCTTCTGGGTCACATCATCTGTCCCCTGGAGAGGAACTGTACTTGTGGATGGCAAGCCCTGTGGTTTACAACTTCATCAGCTTGGTGGAAGTCTCATTAAAGGGTTAAGAAGTGTTGAAGATTATGTCTAGATCTTTCCTTGAGTGAATGACTGAGTGTTTGGCAGATGAGTGGGAACACTTTAAATATACTAATTTACTCTAGCTCCGCCCCAAGCAAGGATGAGTCAGGGAAAGATGATAGCCAGGCTTAATATAAATATTCATCCAACATATGAACATGGTCAAAATGTGAAAATCCTGCCCAGAGAGATGCCTACACACTGGATCTCATTGAAAATAACTACAACTGAAAAACACAGAATTCATGAGTTTCACTGAGGGGGATTCCCTATATTGGTAAAGGCAAACAGAGTTGCCATACCAGTGTATACCACCATACCTACAGGGCAAAGAATGCCTGCTTAAAATGAGACATAGGGACTGTCATTCTCAATCCAGTGTTCAACACAGGCTCAATGTGGGCTGGAAATAATAGCTAAATATCTCAGATGGAAGTGAATGAACTGATGGCTTGGGCTGTCACCACTGATGCTTCTAAGATGACTTTCAAGAAGGCAGGGAAATTACTTCCCTAAGAGAACATGAGTGAATATTCAAGGGATTTCTGTCAAACTGAGTTACAAAAAATTATTAAAAGTATTCTTATTTTCTTGACCCAATGACAAAGTATTTTATTATTTTTTTATTAGTTATGTACATAGTTATTATACAGCAATATTGCTACCATCATTGTATTCTTATTGTCATTCTTTTCTAGAAATTTTCCAATTTCATTTTTTATTTGGTCCACTACCCATTTATTGTTTAAAAGTGTGTTGTTCAGTTTCCAGGACCTGGTGGGATTCCTACCACATCTTTTGTTGTTAACTTTTAGCAATATAGCATTATGATCTGATATCATGCAAGAAATTATGTCAATCTTCCTAAATATATGGAGGCAGGCTTTATGACCCAGTATATGATCTATTTTAGAGAAGGTTCCATGGGTTGCTGAAAAGAATGTGTAATCTGTGGATTTTAGGTAGAATGTTCTGTAGATGTCTGTTAGGTCTAATTGAGTTATGGTTTTGTTTAGCTTTCTTACTTCCCTGTTAATTTTCTGTTTGGATGATCTATCTATTGCTGATAGTGGAGTATTGAAGTCCCCAACTATGATGGTGTTGGTGGTTATTTCTGTTTTGTTGTCAAGTAGGTTTTGTTTTATGAATTGTGGTGCACCTGTGTTTGGTGCATAAAGATTGATGATTGTGATATCCTCTTGTTGGATCATTCCCTTGATGGGTAAAGAAGTGCTGTCTTTGTCTTTTTTTGATTACTTTTGGTTTGAAGTTTGAATATCAGTTTCCACCCTTCCACCCTAAGGAGGTATCTGCCGTTAGTGGTTAGGTGGGTTTCTTGAAGACAGCAGATTGAGTGATCTAATTTTCTGATCCCCCCTATTAGCTTATGTCTATTGATGGGTGAATTAAGGCCATTAATACTTAGGGTAATAGCTGTGAGATTTGATTTAATACCTGACATATTGTGGTGCTTTATGTAGTTTGGTGTTTTACTGTACTTTGCAATTTTTTGTGCCTTCTCTGAGTTTGGTTATTGTGATCTGCTTCTTGTAGACATTTGAGTTTTGTTATTTGATTCTTCTGTGTGGAGAATTCCTTGAAGAACTCTCTGTAGGCTTGGCTTTGTGTTCATATAGTTGTAAAGCTGAGTTTTATCATGAAAAGGTTTTCTTTCACCATCTATTATGAGGGATTTTTTTGCTGAGTATATTAGTTTGGGTTGGAAGCCATAAGTTCATGCTTGGAGGCATGACTGCAGTGACAAACACCTGACACAGAATCTGGCTTTAAACAATATTTTATTGGGCTAGAGAGATGGCTTAGTGGTGAAGGCATTTGTCTCCAAAGCCTAAGGACCAAGGTTTGATTTCTTAAGATCCACATAAGCGAAATGCACAAGCTGGTGCATGTGTCTAGAGTTTGTTTGCAGTGGCTGGATTCCCTGGCATGCCCTTTCTCTCTATCTGCCCTCACCTCTTTCTCTCTCTCAAATAAATAAATAAAAATATTTTTAAACATTTTATTTATTTATATGAGTGAGAAAGGGAGAAAGACAAAAGGAGGAGAGAGAGAGAGAGAGAGAGGAGGAGAAGAGAATGGGCATGTCAGGGCCGCTAGTCACTGCAAATGAGCTCCAGATGCATGTGCCACCTTGTACATCTGACTTACATGGGTACTGGGGAGTTAAACCTGGGTCCTGAGGCAAGCACCTTAATTAAGCCATCTCTCTGGCCAAGAATCTGTCTTTTGACATGGGTACTGGGGTTCTGAACTTGGGTAACTCATGTTTGTGGGGCAAGTGCTTTATTCATAGAGTAATCTTCTAAATTCCAAAACTGGAACATTTTAATGTATTTTTGGAATATTTATTTATTTATTATTTGTTTATGAGAGGGAGAGAGAGAGAGAGAGGGAGAGAGAGAGTACAAGAGAGAGTGGATGAGTGACCCAGGGCCTCTAGTCACTGCAAACAACATCCTGATGAATGTGCCATGCTGTGCATCTGACTTTATGTGGGTACTGGAGAATCAAACAACTCAGGTAAGCAAGTGCCTTTAACCACTGAGCCATTTCCCCTGCCCATTGTTGTAGTTTTTAAAGTATGCCTCTTATTATAATATTTGAACTCATTATTTTCAAATATTGGTTGATGCAAATAGGGGTGCTTTAGAATAATGAGTGAGAGAGATTTGTTTTAGAATATAGAATGGATTATGTCCTTTCAAATATTTTATTAGATAAAAGGCTAAGCTTTCTAAATTGACCCAAGGAGGATACACAGAGAGACAAACTGTTTTACTAAAAACAACAACAATAATAACAACATCAACAAAAACCTATTTTGTGAAAGTAGAAGCTGAATTACTTGTAAGAGGCAGCTCCTCTTTCTCCAAGGGAAACAATCAACATACCACCAGGTGCCATATAATGGAGAGTTTAGCATTTTTAAAACACTGTCATGTTGCAAGTGTGGTAACAACCAATATTACATTTTAGCTCATACCACCCTGAGATTTAGCTGTGCTTGGGACTGCCATTCTCAGTCAATAAAAGTAAACAAGAACACACAAAGACAAAAGGATTTTCCCAAAGGCATATATCTACTTTTTGTTCTGTAAACTGTCATTTCTAAATAATAACATGTGTGGCATGAAGACAGACCTTAACACAAAATGTGAATTAACATAGACACACAGACCATCTTTTAAACATATTAAAATCTTTCAGTCATATATAAGGTTTTGCAATATATATTATCTGTACCTTTAACAGAACATACTTTCATAGGGCATAATAATGTAGTACAGTGCACATTCCAGTATCTGTTTGTACCATATGGCAATGAACCAAATTCTGAAACTTATACTGAGATAGACCAGTTTTGGTTTATAAGAGTTCACCATGTAATTAGAGCCAAAAGTAAAGACAGCTAAGACATGGGACCACATAGTAGTCTGTGCTGCAAGAAAACCCCCATCACTGAAGGTGTCCTGAATATGAGCACTTTTAAGTTGGGATAGCCAGAGTGATTATTGTGGAGGCAAGGACGACGTTTTGGATGCCATTTCTTTTTGCAAAGCAATTTTCTGAAGCTTTCTTATCCCTGCCTACATATCCTTTACCTGGTGGATGGTCTATAAAAGAATGTTTCTCAGCCTCCCTGAGGAGAGGTTAAGACTGAGTTTTGTTGACTTTGGCTAACAGAATAAGAGCAGAAAGCAGTAAGACATGTCTAAGCTTGGTCTTTAAACCCATCTCACATATTCTGGACTCTTCTTTTAGTGATAAACTTGGTGATAAATTATATTTTGTGCAGCTAAGAAAGCAGAAGCAACTTAATTCCTTGAATCAGGGATATCCTGTACTCTGAAATGAACAACATATAAATATTTGTTGTGGTATTGCCTGAATTATTTCTTCTTGAAGTAGGTCCTGATCTATCCCAAGTGCACGCCTCCCTTTCAAGCTCTTTCTATGACTTCCTTTAATTTGGTGGGTGTCATTTGTGACCTGAAGACTTGCTGACTCATTAGACAAAAGGAAGTGAGGATGCAAGCATCTACACAAGATTTTTTGAGAAAAAGTAGTGAAAATAAGACTCATGAAGAAAAGCAGGTATGAGGAGTCAAAGCATAAGATTAAGTTAGGACATGCTGTGTTGGAAGAATATTTAACCTTTGGTCATGACTAATTCTATGCATGTCATTTGGGGAAAATGTTGTTCTATATGTTTAACATCCTGTGATATCTACTACCTACATACCATTTGTATTTTTTGATGAATCAGTTCCTTCAAAAGAATTCCAGCGGAAATGTTCTGGCTCTCTGAATCAATAAATTTCACTAGGAGTTCTGATCATGTTTATACTTTTTGTGTATATGCCTAGAATTGCCTCAAATTGTCCACACAGGCACATGAAATGCTTGCTTAAATCACAATAGTATATTTATTCTGCTTCCAACACCTACATTTTCAGAATATTTTCATGTAACATGCTCTCATTCTTCTCAAAAAAAAAAAAAAAAATCTCATTAGGTATATTGCACAAGCCAACAACAAATGTTAAATCCAAGTTTATTGCACAAGTGATTTGGAAGGTCAAGATGATCTCTACAACATGCATACCAGAAGCTAACTCAATTTTTTATTTCCCCCAAAGACTTTTCTTGTGAAATCTGGTTTTCATATCTTTCTATGCTAGTCCCTAATGGCTTGCTTTTATATTTCAACATGTAACCAGGACAAAGTATTATAGAAAAGTGATTGTGTTTTACTTTTCTTTGAAACTTCTTGGACTGTTTTATAGAATTTCTTCCTAGAAGAGTTTTGCAGGAGTGGGTAGCAAATGAGTGTTGACTAGTTTAAAGATCCTGGTTTGAGCTGGAAAGATTAAACTTGGAATCATCCAGTTAAAGTTCGCCTTTGGCAGTTGGAGAAAGAGAAGCCAAGCAGTTAAATGTCTCAGCCCGGGTCACAAAGGTCTGGTGTCACTACCACTAATGATGCTGCTCCTTTAATTCTGTGCATAACTCAACAGTTCACAGAGCCATAACTCATCTCATCGGGTGCAATGGCCATGGGAAGTAGAACACAGATATTATCAATCATTTTTTTCTTTTTAAAAACAGATGAATCTATTGGGCTTCAGAAAAAGCAAGTCAAATAGTTGAATTATATTATTCACTGATTCCACAAATAATGATTGAACTCCTATATGTTCCGGGCACTGTTCTAGTTTTCCAACAAAAACAGACCTACATGCCATCCTCCTTTTAAGAGGAAAAATGAATGACACTGAGAAATACCACACATGATGAGCACACTTATCTCCTGCCTCCATTCCAGTGGTGGTGGTACCCATCCATTATCTTTTAATTAATTAAATTAATGAAATTTCCGGTGGATTCATTAACTTTCCTTTATATAAGGAAATGATCCCTTTAGAGAATTTATACTCCAAAGAATGCAAAGCATTTTAAATATTTATTTTTACTTTTATTTATTTATTCAACAGAGAAAGAGGATGAGAGAGACAGACAGAGAGAGAGAGAGAAAGACACCGAGAGAGAGAGAGAGAGAGAGAGAGAGAGAGAGAGGAGAGAGAGGGAGAGAATGGGCACGCCAGGTCCTCCAGCCACTGCAAATGAACTCCACACAAATGTGTCCCCTTGTGTATCTCGTTAGCATGGGTCCTGGGGAATCTAACCTAGGTTCTTTGGCTTTGCAGGCAAATGCCTTAACCACTAAGCCATCCCTCCAGCTCTGAAAAGCAGTTTAGATGTGGCAATAAAAAGAGGGCTTCCAAGAGTTATATAATTTTATGTGCTCAAGAGAATATGGGGAAACATCAGTACATGTTTCTTTTCTCTCCAGCTCTCAGATTTATTATTGGTCTGTTACAATAATAATAACAACTGAATATTGGCGTGAGAAATATATTTGATTCAGTGGGTAACATTTGACAGCCTTAACTTGTGAAATGTAGAAAAGTTCTTGCAGGAAGCTGTTGCAGAATCTGTAACCCACAAGAAGGTATTCAGGAAATGAAAAAAATAAAATAAAATCAAAGGAACCTGCTACCCAATCTGTTTCATTAAATATGAAAATTAAAATGCCTTACAAAATGCTTTCTCTTCCTCTCTCCTCCCAACAAACAAAAGCTTTGGTAGGCAGCCTGAAATTGCTCATCAAGGAGAAAGACCAGATTTGGATTTTAAATGGCTTCTTCTGAATGAAGCAATTAATGCTAAAAGGAACATGCTGTCTCCTCGGCATTTGTAAGGTACAACGTTCATTGTACTTGCTGGCATGCTATCAAGCTTCCCCTTGGCCTAAGCAAAGAGAAAAATGGCTTGCTGCATATGCTCTTGACCTCCAGTAATAAGCAGCATTTGGCGGATTGCTTGGACTAGGTTTGAGCCTGGGAAGTATACCTTGAGTCCTCTCACTCTGATTTGCTGCCATTAAGGCTGGCATCTCCTTTTTGTTGAATGTAGATGTCATCCTATGATTGTTTAGGTCTTGGAATTCATTAGACTAATTCAACTGTGCATTGTCTTTACTTAGTTATATTGTTCTGATTATTGATCTTTTTTTCAAGAATATTAACCTCTTAAAGATATTGTTTGGAACTCACAGAGTTATTCTGCATACAGGAGTCAATGCATTGCAGTACATTGGAGACAACTTGGGAAGGCTCTAAAATGGGTACAGAGAGCCAGAACAAAGGATGCTTGTCTTCCAGGGTGCTCAGTCTAGTGAGGGAGGGCAGAGAATTTCCCGGTGACAGTATAGTACAGAGGCTTAGAAGAGAAGCACCTTCAATGTGTAGTGGATGCTCAGACCAGAGCAACAGCACTCTTCTCGTTAGTGAGTTACGACAGGATTTTGGACCTTGCCATTTGGGCACAAGGAAGCCTGGAGAGAGGGAAGGCTGGACTGAGAGGGTTTAGATGTGCCCTCAAAAGAGAGACATTTTATTTGCTCTCTCTCTCTCTCTTTCTCCATATATATATATATATATATATATATATATATATATATAGCTTTTAAATTTTATTGTTTTAAACAAACAGCTTTATCTGCCTGCCTATCTGTTTATTAGATAACCTAATGCTCTAATTTATTTTATTATTTATTTATTTATTTATTTATTTATTTATTTATTGGCAAACACTGAGAGAGAGAGAAGAGCAACAGACAGAATGGGCACGCCACAGCCTCCAGCTGCTGCAAATGAACTCCAGATGCATGTGTCAAATTGTGTGTCTGGCTCTATGTGGGCACTGGGGAATCAAACTCAGGTCATTCATTAGGATTTGCAGGCAAGCACTTTAACCACTGAGCAATCTCTCCAGCCCCTGCTTTTCATACTTTTGAAAGCAGGAGGCAATATTAGCCTTGTGCATATGAGGAAACTATTTTGCATAAATCAGTACTCCATATTTCTTCCTTCATGAAACCAAAGTACAGAAATGTTTTCACGTTCAATTTAGTAAATTCAGTATGACAGCCATACCTCTATTGTCAACTGGTCAGATAAGGAACAAAGTAGGAGATATACCTCTTGGGTAGGTCTGAGAGGATGACTCCAGGGATGATTTACTGAGTAAGGAAGACCTCTCTGCAGAGTAGGCAGCCTTTCAGGTGATAAACTACATATAAAGAAACTCCAGAAAACCAACTACCTTTTGCTTAGCTGCCTGTGCTGCTTGCTGGTGCATGCACCTACTCTATTACGTCTATCCTTCATGGACATGGGACCCTGGCTTCTTCAGTGTGCCAATATGGAGTGAAGACCAGCATCAACTCTCCATGTATCCTCCAGACCTTCAGTACCATATTGAGACAGCTGAGGCATCCAGCCTTCTGAACTGACCAGGTTCTCCAACTCTCCAGCCTGTGGACAGCTACTGTGGGACTGACCAGCCTATACTGTGTAAGGCAATCTATTCAATCCCTTTTATAATACATGTTCATTTCATTGGTTCTGTTCCTCTAGAGAACCCTGACTAATATTGTCAGTAACTGGCATGCAGACAGATATTTATTTCTTGAAGAGATGCATTATGTAGACCCATCTTTGTAAAGAATAAAGTATGTTAATGGCATGCTACAATTTGTTTTATTAGCCTGAAATTTTAATCATTTTTGAATCACAGCACTAGCAGATCTTCTGATACAATCTTATGTGATTTTCTTTTTTTATTTATTTATAAGGAGAGAGACAGACAGATGGAATGAATGGGTGCACTTGGGCCTTATAGCACTGCAAATGAAGTCTAGATGCATGTGCAACTTTGGGCATCTGGCTTTGCATGGTTACTGAGGAATGAAATCTGGGTTGTTAGGCTTTTCAGGCAAGCATCTTAACCACTGAGCAATCTCTCCATCCTCCTTATGTGATTTTCTTTATTTTAACCTACTTGTAGTCTAGCAGATGATCTGTTAAGGCCCTTGAAATCTTTACCCATACTTCTTATTTTCCAATCTTGGAGAGAAATGATAGATTTTATTCATGTTATTAATTTCTAATCAACTATACAAAAAGAAATCACCTTAAAATAGTTGGTTTCCACACTTCCTTCATGATATTGATACAGGATTTTGGGATTCAGCAGGGGTCTCTCAGAATTTATGAACCCCAAGTTTTGGGTTCTGTCCTACCTTCAGTAAATAATTAATAAATAGACTGGGCCTTTAATCCCAGCACTTGGAAGGTAGAGGTAGGAGGATTTCTGTGAGTTCAAGACCATCCTGAGACCAGTTAGTGAATTCTAGTTCAGCCTGGGCTAGAGTGAGACCCTACCTCAAAAAAACAAATGAACAAATAAAAAGGAAATAATATAAATGGATTCAAGAAGGATGAATTATTATGTTTTTTGAGAGGAAAGTCACAAATTATAGGGTTTGTTTAAGAGAAATTGAGGTTTGGGGAGATAGCTGGAATAGAGCAGCAAGCACGTGGACTTAAGAGAAACTGAAGCTTTTAAAGAGAAATTAGGGTAAATTTGCAAGCACATAGAGTTAAAAGAAACTTGGGCTTTCAAAGAGAAGAGAAATTAGAGTAAATCTGTTAGCATATGGAAAGCAGAATCTAGAAGCTTGTGTAGGGAGACTTAAGAAGTACATGCATGGCGTCTGCCATGTGTTTTTAGAGAAGTTAAGAGGACAAATGGTGAGGCTCAAGGGAAAAAAAAATGAAAGGGCAGACATAAAAGCAAAGACCCACAGATTCAGAGGAGAAATGTGAAATGAAGAGAGTTAGACTCATGGGTACCCGATTTTAAAGAAATTACATAGTTATCAGAACTAGAGTTAGTGAAAGTACCCACCTGGTAAGATCTGTGTGTAAGGAAAATATGCAAGTGGTAGATTAGAGGCCAGAGAAAAGTCATGCATGTAATCAAAGTGAGAAGTTACCCCAAACAACAAGGTAGAGGCAAGCAGAAAAGCTCCCCCAGACCACACAGTTTTATGTGCTCCCCAGAACACCACCCAGCCAGACTGGGAGAGGGGGAAGCATCCCTGTGGCCAAGCAAAGAGATGCAGAACCAAGAGAGAGAAGACAGGTCTTTATAGGCAAGAGGAAGATGCCATTGCTTGGTAGATTTAGAAGGCAGATCCAGCCCTTTAAATCCAGCCCAATCCGGACCATCTGTCTAGGTATTGTGCTAGACTGGGCAGCAGGGCATTGCAGATCAGTCTGGATCATTCACAAATTCCATTTCTGCTAAGAGTTCTGTTCTTGGTCAAGGCAAGATGACATGTGGGGTGGTATCTCCTAGTTTTCTCTTAGGGTCTTAACCTCTAAAACTGCCTTAAAAAGCTAGCTTTCTCCTGTCCTTCTTCATTATCTATGTGCTATGGGGAAATTCAATATTCTGCAGTCATAGAGAGTGGTTCAGCTACAAACTTAGCTGTGTAAACTTGAATCTCTTGTCAGTTTTCCCAGATGTCAGATGGGGATAATAATTCTGGCTGACCTCCCTTAATGTTTTAGAGGATCAAAAGACGTGATCTAATTGAACTGGTACATTGAAGTATAAAGTCCTACATAAATGAAAGTGCTTATTATGCACGGAGCCTTGGGCCTGTCGGATCACATGATCTTCCAGGTTGTTTGTTTATAGCTGATTCATTTCTCTTTCCTCCTTCCCACCCCTTTTGACATTCACAGAGGCTGAGGGATTAGCAAAGAAATAAAAAGATGTGGTTTTCATGTAAACAACTCCTCCCTCATGGCAGCCTTCTCTAGCCTCTCTATTCTCCTGCTTTCTTAGTCACACAGGGACCAGCTCAGGAAGTGGCTCCTTCTTCTTTCTTTTTTTTTTATTTTACTTTTATATATTTGAGAGAGAAGGGGAGAGAGAGAGAATGAGGCAGAGAGATAGGGAGAGAAAATGGGTGCACCAGGGCCTCCAGCCACTGCAAATGAACTCCCGATGCATATGCCACCATATGCATCTGGCTTATGTGGGTACTGGGGAATTGAACATGGGTCCTTAAGTTTTACAGGCAAGCGCCTTAACCACTAAGCTATGTCTCCAGCCTAGTGTTCCTTTATTATCCCATTCTTCATTTCCAGGATTTTATGTTCTTTCTCTTTTTTCCTTAGATCTGGCTAAGGATTTATTGATTTTAATGTTTTTTTTTTTTTTTTTCAAGGTGGGCCTTCATATAACCCATGTTGAACTTAAACTCATTATGTAGTTGAAGCTGGTCTTGAACACCTGATCTTCCAAAGTGCCTCCAAAGTGCTGGGATTACAGGCTTATGCCCCCAGGTCTGGCTGATTGTATTGATTTTTTTTTTCTAAGGACCAGAATTTTTTCAAGTTCATTGATTTCTGCTTGAATTTGTACTATGTCTTATCCTTTGTTTTGTTTTGTTTTGTTTTGTTTTGTTTTTGGAAGCGGCTCCTTCTTACTGGGACATGGCTCCAGTGGGAGCAGCACCTTTGAGCCTCAGAAAAGACCATCCTCCTCTGTGGACTTTTCATGCTGTACTTTACTTTTATTATTATTATTATTATTTTATTTATTTTTGGAGAGAGACACAGAGAGAGACAGACAGAGAGGGAGAGGGAAACAGATAGAGATGGGCGCACTAGCTGTCTCTCAGCTGCTGTGAACGAAATCCAGATGTGTGTGCCCCCTTGTGGTCAAGTGCGGCATTGCGCCCTTGCGTCACTTTGCATCTGGCTAAATGTGGGACCTGGAGATTGGAACCGGCGTTCTTAGGCTTAGGAGGCAGGTGCCTTAACAGCTAAGCCATCTCTCTAGGCCCTACTTTACTTTTTAATTGTGTGATTTTATTACCTACCCAAGAAAATGGATCTACAGGGTGTTTATTTCTATTTCTACCAAGAAATTTTGTTTTATTTTATTTTATTTTAATTTAATTTTTTTTTTTTTTTTTTTTTTTTTGGATTTTCGAGGTAGGGTCTCACTCTAGCCCAGGCTGACCTGGAATTCACTATGTAGTCTCAGGGTGGCCTCAAACTAACAGTGATCCTCCTATCTCTGTCTCCCGAGTGCTGGGATTAAAACCGTGTGCTACCATGCCCTGCTTGTTTTGTTTAATTTAATTAATTAATTAATTAATTTACTTATTTATTATTTTTTTGGTTTTGCGAGGTAGGGTCTCACTCTGGTCCAGGCTGACCTGGAATTAAGTATGTAGTCTCAGGGTGGCCTCGAACTCTCAGTGATCCTCCTACCTCTGCCTCCCGAGTGCTGGTATTAAAGGCGTGCGCCACCACGCCCGGCTTGTTTTATTTTTTAAAATGTCTTTTAATGATCAAAAAAAAAAATGCTTCTGCGAGAGCATTGCTCTGATGGCATTGCCTCCCTGCTGTCTCGTGTCAGATTGACTTTTCTGACAGAGTGCAAGGTAGGTTTCTGTACCCAGCACAGCACCATGAGTACTGCTGACGCCGAAGCCACGCTGCTCTTTCCCATAGCTCACCACACTGGTATACATAATAAACGTTCTGGAAGCAGGGCGCTACTGGCAATTTTACTTGGGAAGATGATGAACAGGACAGAGAAAAGTCCATTTTGGGCTGTGGGGTGCTGACACCAGAAAAACTCCTTGTTCCAGATGAAATAAGTAAATTTGACTCAGAGGATAGATGGAGAACAGAGCTGACTCTTGTAAGGTAGCATGACATTCTCATATTAAAAATCACCGTGCTTCCAGACTGAACTGGAAAGTGATGCTACTTTCTCTAGTTGAAGGAATGTGGTCAGAGAATCAGAGAGCAAGCTTAAATCTCACTTTGCCCCTTGTTAGCTGGATGACAGCAAGACTGAACCCTGGTTATTTCTAAAGTGGGGATAAAAATACTACTCTTATGACCACCTTGTGTGTTGTCATTAAATGAAAATTCCTTCGCGTGCCTCATGATGTTTGATTTTTAAAGCATTTTCAAATGATTTAACACAATGTGAGAACATGGATTTTGGAGGCACTTATATATGTATGGATCTGATTACCTTTATTTTCTAGCTCTGAGAACTTATGTAGTTTTTCTTCAGATTTCTGGGCTTTGGTTTCCTCATAGCTCAGAAGCAAATGGGAATGCCCATTTAGCAAGGGCATCCAAAGGGTTAGATGATACATGTGAAGCATGTAGCTTGGTACCAGAGGATTATATGCACTCAGTGACTTGCTAGCTGTATCTTATTTGATCCTGTCAAACCACTGATTTCCAGGGTTTCTATTATAAAATAATGTACAGTCAGAAGCACAGAACGTTGAAGTGTGCTGCTGGACCATCACAGGTGGATCTGGAGTTTGCTATACTATCAAGGGCAGATCTGCAGTCTGACCTATGAAGGGCAGATCTAGATCCTGCTTCACTCTAAGGGGCAGATCTATAGTCTGAATCCAGATTTTAGACTCAAATCCAGCATAAAAGTGCATCCTCCCTTTCAGGCAGGCTCTTCCCTGCAGGGGAGTTTCCTCCTAGATGTCATGTTGTTGAAATATGTAAAATAACTCACCACTACTGGGTCTTGGAACATCCTTTATGTAAACATTTCTAAGGATATGTCTGATAGACCTTCAAAGCCGAGAGAAGAAATGTGGGAATCTCCAACACAGTAGACAATAAAATGATATTCATGGAAAGTTTTTTTTGTGTAGCCAAGAAAGGTGTTAGCACCAAAGAACAACGATTTAGATCCCTGCTCCATCAGAAAGCAAGAACCCAGAGAGCAATGTCAGAAGGGGGAGGCACGGAGAGCATGAAGTTTGCGAACCAGTGGAAGCTACTGATAAAAGTTAAAATTGATGTGCCTGAACTAGAGGACTCTCAGAAATAGACCAAATTGTTACTCATTCTAAATAGGAAGTTGGGTCTCATCTTTGCTCTATAGGCACTGGAGAAAGTCCTACCATGAACACAAAAAATATCATCTTTTCTATAAAAACCAAAAAGGATATAAATTATGGATTACAGGGGATGGAGAGATGGTCTAGTGGTTAAGGTGCTTTCCTGCAAAGCCAAAAGATCTAGGTACGATTCCCCAGGACCCATGCAAGCCAGATGTACAAGGTGGCACATGTGTTTGGAGTTCGTTTGCAGAAGCTGGAGGCCCTGGTGCACCCATTCTCATTCTCTTTCTCTCTCTCTCAAATAAATAGATATAAAAAATATGGATTATTGTGTTTATAACCCCCAGGTAAAAGCCTTAGGAAAGTAATATGGAGATTTAGAGGAAAACAAACCACACTTGACTTGGAGAAATTGAGGGAAAGCACAGTTGAGGTGCCCTTGGAGAAGCCTCTTGATGGCCTTATCCTGTGGAAGAGGAAGACAGAGTATATGTAATGGATGGCCTAAAAAAAAAAGATAATCATTTCCTTCTGAAGTAAGGAGAGTATGTATCGTCGTCAGCCTCAGTACCTCATCAGGTAAGTGGGGACAGACATAACTTCCTATCCACTTTGCTTGTTTACGTGAATGTGTGATGCTTCAACCCTCCCTCTTCTCGTTCATTCACCCTCTCACATTTCTCTAGAGAATGTGGGAGTTGGGCTGGAGGGTGCTTTTATCTCTAGAACTACCTTAGGAGTTATTAGTGGCTCTGGTCTTTCCTTAGAGCTTAAACATCTGCTTCACACCAGTATCATTGGGCTGTTGTGAGAGATGGACAATAAAATACCCTTTAAAATAAAACAAATTTTTGTGAATTGCAAAGTGAGTCAGAGAGAGAAAATTTCTCTGAGTCATGCACTCTTTGTAAATTCAATTTACCAGGGTCACAGTAGACTTATACCTGTGTCTTTCCTTTGGAGATGAGCTACCATGATGCTTTGATGAAATTATTATGCCAATACTGCCTCCTTAGCATTGTATAAATTGAAGCTGAATTAGAGAAAGACAAGGCCATCTTAAAGAAAGTGATGATGTATTAGAAGTTGGATAGATCTAGGTCTGCCAGATTTATAGATACAAATATAGCAGACTAAATTAAATTTAAATTCAAGGTTAAATAATTAGTATTTTTCAACTAATAGATATTTTATTTCAAATTCAACTCTACCTTGTAATGAGAGGTAGTTAGGGTAAGTAAGACCAATAAGTTATATTTCTAAAAAAATAGCTTATAGTTTTCATAGTGTTCCATATTCCTCAACTCATTTCATAGCCACCATGGTAGGTACAATTCTCTTATTTTAGAGATGATCAGTGGTGAGGAACAGAGTGCTTAGGTGATTTACCAAAGGATGTATCGACAATAGCTGGTAGTGTTGTCCTCTGTGCACAGTCATCTTTTAAACCTCTATTTTGACATTTTAATAATTTCACTTACCAAAAGAAGAAAGAGAGTTCCTGTATTCCTGTCTTCAATTTCTCCTAATGTTAGCACCTTATGCACCCATAGAACTGTGATAGAACTAAGACAGTAACACATATGGCTCACTGAATTCCCATTTTGTTCCTATTTCACCAATTATTAGGCAATTCCCCTTTTGTATGCCCTTAAGATCCAATTCAGAGTCACACTCCTTTTGTTTCTCAGGTCTCCTGCCACTTGGAACTGTTTCTTTTAATGTCTCTTTGTCTTTCATGATTGTGACACCTTTGAAAAGGATTGATGAATCATTTTGTAGAACGTCTTTCAATTTGGCTTGTCTCATGTTCTCTTGTGTTGATGTCGAAAGTACTGGGAAGGACAGCAGAGGATGGCTGTGTCCTTTTCAGAGTATAATTTCAGGTAAATTATGCTGTTATATATTATTGGTGAAATTAACCTTGACCACTTGGTTAAGGTGGTACCTGCTGAGTTTCTCCACTGTAAATTTATGCTTGTTATCTTCTGTTTATTAAATATTTTGAGAAGACACACTGAGAGTATAAAAACAGCATGTTTCTGCTTAAACTTGTACTCATTAAGGACTTAATACTTAAGTATATTAGGTATTTAGCCTCTAGTGGTAGATCTTGTTAGCTGACAATATTATTGTGGTGTTGTGAGGGCCATTTTCCATTTGCCATTCCCCTTTGCCTTCTTCAATTGGGATTCCTTTTCAGGAAGGAGTTATCACTTTATTCCTTATTTGAGCCATTTTATTTCCATGTTCCTTTCTCTCTTTACTAAGACACAGATAAAGAAAAATGTCTGAGCCATGATGGAAGTGTGGCTGTTTCAAAACACCGTGGAAAGAAAATGAAGAAAACATTATTTCCTGAATATTGATCAAATATTTGTTTCCATATAGTGGATTCTATGCAATGCTAGAGACGAAAGGTAAATGCATAAACAATCACAATGAGGCTGATCAAGTAAAGGTAAGCACGGAGGGCACTAGTAATGATAGTAACTTCTCAGCTAAATACTGAGCTGAAGAATGGCGGCAGGGAGGATTTGGCAGGGTAGGCATTAATGAAGCCCTCAGAGCAAATTCAGCTGTGCTTGGTATATGGCACCTCAACAAGATGATCACAATGTATGTGCAGATCTTGACACCTTAGGTTGCAGGATGTTCAGCATTATGGCTTCTTTCTCCATATTCATAGAAAGAGGAGTCTTACTAGAAGATTATCACCTTGATGACCTCAAGGATCTGAAATTCCTTCTTGTCTTGGAGATATTGCAAGGTTTCAGAGAATTTAAATACTGCTCCTCATTAGAGAATTGGGGACTTAACATATGTATAGTATCCTCTCTTCCCTAAATCAAATCTCTGCTCTTGGCACTGGCTTTCTTAACTGGTCTGAAATAATCTGCATAATCCAAATATCATCAGAGCAAAATGGGCTGGAATGGCTAAAGCATCATTTTTTTATTTTAATGAGTAGTCAATAATAAACTTAACAAGAACATTAACATGAACTCGAGTTAGACAGGGTGACTCTGGAGCACACTTGGGCATTATCATAGACTCCAACTACCAGAACCAGAAGGGGACAAGAGGGTAAACTAGTTAAAGCTTGTCTTGCAAGCTGGAGAAATGGCTTAGTGGTTAAGGCTCTTACTTGTGAAGCCTAAGGACTCAGGTTCAATTCCCCAGAACACATGTAAGCCAGATACACATGGTAGCACATGCATTTGGAGTTTGTTTGCAATGGCTAGAGGACTGGTGTACCCATTCTCTCTCTCTCTTTCAAAAAAAAAAAAAAAAATGAAGCTTGTTTGCATTTGAAGAAACAGAGGGAAAGCAAGTTGTCCCAAAGCCCTTGGACTTTGTGGGATGACAAGGGTGTCAAATACACATTCTCTTGTTGTATGTAGGTAATTGTTCTGCAGTTCAGGAATCACTTACAAATTCCCACTGAATAGGGCTTGTCTGGACATAGCACTGCTGCTTGCTGGTGGAGCATACCAGCCATTATGACACCAACATCTTAAAGGACCCTCTCATCAGATGCATTTATTCTAGCTATAATAGTCTTTGGGAGTGGGGAGATTTAACCCAGGGTAAAAGCGTTCTACCATTGAGCTACTCCTGAGCCTTCTCTCATATTCTTATATAAATGTAAGCAATGGCCCAGTTTTGAGGAGCAAATAGGTATGAGATTGAAATCATTTCAATCATCCTCTGCATAGTAATGTTGAGGAGACTGGGGTTCAGTGCCATATACCACTTTTGCTAAGGATGATGGGCCTTGAGCAAAAGATTTAATGTGCCTGACTCTGTGATATGTGCTATGTAAGTTCATGCCATGTTAGCAGTGGTCACTGAAATTCCTAAAATTCTTCACAGCTGTCAGCAGAGTGGCCACATGTCCCACATGTATGGAAGGGCTCAGGGACACTTCAACTTGGTCTTCAATCTTTGAGGTGATGGTAAAGAACTTGTTGATAACCTGTATCTATACTTATACCTGCATTCTAATATTAAACTTTATGTGTATCTACTTTTTTTTCTTTTTATGTCTGGAAAAATACAAGATACAATTATAATTTGATCTTAAGTAAATAAATGTGTGTTATATTTCTGTAATAAGTTTACAAATAGTTTTATTTCCTTATTGTAAAAAAATATGGCTTCTCAATGGTTCAAAATGAGCATGTGCAAAATCTATAGCCAAGAATAATCTTTAATATTTCTCACTTAGAACTAAAGGGTCTCTTTCAGCTGGGAAAAACAAAAACCTATTTTGAAGAAAATAAGACTAAATAGGACATAACAATTTTCCTAATAATCAGAACCATTATTTATTATCAAGTATTTTATGACAATATTTTCTCCTTTAAACAATACAAATACTGACTTAATTCTCTGTCTAGTAAATGAAGCCAACATGCAGATGTGGGATGAATGAAGCCGATCTAGCTGTTCTGGGTGGTTCTTTCGGGCCTTGGATCCAGGCCTTTAAGTTACTCCATATTGGCTCTGAGGGCTAAGTGAGAGACACTGAGGTTATGTTTTAGGCCTTTCAGGGCTTTTGGTTGTTTGTTTTACTTGTTTTTGCCACTTGCCTCTCATTTTCTCTTTACCTACTTTGTGCCATTACATCTGGCCAGGGAAATTCCTAACCAGAGGAAAAGAAGCCTGCAGTATGACACAAGAAGCTGATCTACGGTGAGAAGCAAACCTAATGTGAATTTCTCTCCAAAGTTACTCAAAAGAGCACTGGCCGGGGCTTGCTATGACTAGAATGAGGTTTAGGCCCACTTGCTGTCTGCTTTGAGTCCTCTGTTTCTCTGAATGCAAGCTATGCTTTAACTAATTCGTCCCAGTGTTTCCCTCTGGCTCTCGTGGGGTGGATCCCATTATTCTGGGCTTCTGGGGAGAGTGAATTCCAAAGCTGTATTCCAGAGTCACCCTGTCTCACTCAGTCTCTACTCTGCTTTGTTTTTGGAGTTAGCCCAAAGAAAAGGTCATTTTTGCAGACATCTTGAGGTTGTGCTCCAATGTCCTCGTTAAATAACAGAAGTCCAGACTGGCAGGCCCAGGGGAATATTCACTCAAGGAGAAAAAAGGCCAAGTCATTACTGGAACCTTGTCATCAGAGTGGTAAACACAAGCATTCACTCGCGGGAGTTAGTGAAAATGTGTTCAGTTGCACATGCTCTCCTGACGTGGGCTCCATTTGTCAAATGTGTGTGACCCTTCTGATAATTCATGAGAGTCAGGAGTGGGAGAGTGGTAATAAAGAAAAGAAAATTACAACTGTAAATAGGCTGTGAAGAGTGAAGGATCAAAACAGACAGCCCCTGGTTTGACTGGGTGAGTCAGTGCTGCTGTCAGACCGCAAAAACAAGTGTGGCTTTTCCACTTAGCGGTAGTCTTCCTGTCTGGAGAGGAAACATGGCTCTCATCAGAGATATTGACATCTTACAGACTTCAAAGCACCTTACGAAATGAATAGAGGAGAGTGAGAGCAGGTAAAACAGTTTCCAAGTGCTTGTCTGGAGAATCAGCTACTCAACTCTGATTTGAAGCTGTTTGGAAGCACTTTCATCTTAAGCCAAAAAACTGTTTTTATTTATTTATTTTTTCAGTATAGTGGTATTCACATCTAGTGTCTGCATCTATTTTCCCTCAAATAGCATCAATTGTTTTTCCAGGCACTGAGCTGCCACTATAGGGGCTGGAAAGATAATGACTAAGGACCATCTAAGGAGGAAGTGGGAGAAGCAAGTTTGTGTGTGTGTGTGTGTGTGTGTGTGTGTGTGTGCGCACGCACGCACACAAACACATCCTGATGTAGGGAGAAGAAATCGGTGCTGCCAACAGACAAACATGAGACCCTGAAGGTGTGAATAAAACTGAAGTGGACTTCGACAATTTGGCTTACCAGAGGCTGTTGGAAGAAATGTCTCATTTGCTCAGGCTTTGGTAATGAGTCCTAGTTTAGTTTGCAATGTATTATACACGGTAGGGAGAAGAGAGAAAACTGCAGTTACTGGGACTAGGTCAGAGAGAAGCTGGAAGATTGGGACCTTACACTGAACACTTTGGACCTTCCTCTGTGTACTGTGAACATTGGGAGAGAGGAATCAGGCACACTGTGGAAAAACAACTTCAGCCATGGAGAGGGGAGGATGGGGAGATCCAAGATCCAGGGAGATCACTTAGAACTCTTGCTACAGTTCACGAACCACATGAACAACGGCTGTAGTCCCTCTTCGGTGCTCACTGGGACTTCAGGACAATCTAAAGGAGGTGACATTATTGCACCTCAAAATCAGATCAATAAGGATGGCCACATAAACCTTTTACATTTTGAATAGCTTAGTGTGTGTTAAAAACATTGAACTGAAGACTGGTGACCAGCTCAAATTGGCACAAAGGAAGAAGGCCCACTTCACAGACATGGGGGCAAACTGTGTGGGCAGTATGACTCACAATACATAGTCTGCTTGCTGCTTGGGGCATTTGAGTGATACAGATTGGCTCCAAAGCCCACATTTCCTTTCTGACCTATGAAGACATTGTAGAAGACACTGATGCATGGAAAGTAAGAGCTTCTGTATGTCCGGTGAGTCTGCCCTTACACATTCTCTGACCTTGGGGAAGTCGTCTGTCCTCACTAGGCCAATGATTTCCTTATTATGTGAAAAAAGTGTGGGGCTGAAGAGATGGCTTAGCAGTTAAGAAGTTTGCCTGAAAAGCCAAAGGACCCAGGTTTGATTCCCTAGGATCCACATAAGCCAGATGCACAAGGTGGTGCATGTGTCTGGAGTTTGTTTGCAGTGGCTGGAGGCCCTGGTGTGCCCATTCCCTCCCTCTCACCCCCTCTCCTTCTTCTTCCTCTCTCTCTCTCACAAATAAATAAATAAACATAAAATATTTTTAAATGAGCTAACAGCCCTGGAAATAGGTAGTTAAGTACCATTGTACCCATTCCTTACAGATGTGCCAACAGAGTCACAGAAACGATAAGTAAGCCAGGCATGGTGGCACACACCTTTAATCCCAGCACTCGGGAGGCAGAGGTAGAAAGATTGCTGTGAGTTCGAGGCCACCCTGAGACTACATAGTGAATTCTAGGTCAGCCTAAGCCAGAGTGAGACCCTACCTTGAAAAAACAAAAAAAACAAACAAACAAAAAAAAAAGATAAGTAATTCACGGGGCCATACAGTGAACTATGCTTTATTCAGGACTCAAACCTCAGCCATCTGAGCCCCAGCACAGTGCTCTCTGTTCTCAACCTTGTTGTACTGGTGTCTAAGAAGGGTCAATGAGGGAATGGCCTCAGACTTCCACGATAGTTCTTGGATATCCTTTGTTTTTATTATTTCTCCTGCATAAGGACAGGCCAGCAGACAGGGTGTCATTTTAATGGGGTCACTGAGACATTTTACTAGTTCAGTATATTTTATTTAAACCACTTCCTCACATTGGGATGTGTGCAGCTGTTGAGCTCCACTTTGTGGTCAGTGCTTCCATAAGCAGCTGCATTAGGTTACATACTTGGATGTGGTCAGCAAGCAGAAAGTGGGACAACTATACTTTAAAGTGTGGGTCACTCTGGTCATACAATGATAAACATTCTAGCCTAAAAGGAACCTTGAACTTATGCAATCCAATACATTGTCCAGGGCTTGATCTTTGATATGGTGTTTTTAAAAAAATATTTTATTTATTTATTTGAGAGAGAGAGAGAATGAGAGTGCCAGGGCCTCCAGCCACTGCAAATGCACTCCAGACACACATGCACAACCTTGTGCATCTGGCATAAATGGGAACTACAGAATTGAACCTGGGTCCTTAGGCTTTGCAGGCAAGTGCCTTAACCACTAAGCCATCTCTCCAGCCCTGATACGGTGCTTTTAATGGTTGCCCAGCATTGTCTTGAACTAAGACATGTCAGAATCCAAGATCTTCTATTGTCAATTGCTCTTGACAGCTCCATATTCTTGCTCTAGTCAGCTCACATTGAACACGACTACAGTAAAGTCTGTATTACTTTCTCCAGATACTTCCTTTCAGATAGCATTTCCATACCTTCAGTCCAGGAAGCTGAAACTTTGATCTTTTATAGCCATTTCTCCTCTGCAATTATTAAGTCCTTCCAAGACCCCCTCTAAAATCTCTGTGCACCATTCTTCTGTGCTCACTTCCGCTCTTCACATTCAGTGCCTGTGCCAGTCTTCCCTGGACTATGTAGTCTGACAATTGCTTTATAAGGGGTTTTGATAGTCAAGTCTATACTTTAAATTTGCTAATAGAATGCATTTTCCAAACCTATCAACCATGGAACATTTTTTCCCTCTCAGGGCATTTTCAGAAAAATACTGGTCTAGCCTTTCTAGATGAATTGCAGTCCCCTATCCTTGTGACATGTGTCCACCCCTCTTTGCTACTGAACTTATTATTTCCTCTGCTTAGAATGCCCTTCTTCCTGACTCTTGCCATCTGGGGAAATCCTACACATGTTTCATAGCCCAATTGAAATGTTTCTTACTTTCTGAAGCCTTCTTTCATCTCATGACCTAGCTTAACCTCTGAGCTCTTAGAAGACTATATACATGAGTCTATTTTAATATCTAGCTATGCATGTTTCTATCTGCCAAAGAATTCTAAGCTCTTTAAAGCCTAGGAACTGTGTGTTCCTACTGTCTGCAACTCTAGAATCTGGACTCTTTCCTTTGTGTTCTTTCCCTTCCCTCAAAATTGACTAACATATGGCTACTACTTGGTTATTTTCCATGTATCTAGCCCTCCTCTCATCTGCCACTATTGCCTGGGTATAGATAGTAATGCTGGGGTGTGAGAACAATGTCCTAGAAAGGAAGAAAGGGTATATTTACAATCTTAGTGCAAGGTCCTTATGGGAGAGAACTTCTAGGAGAGGAGAGCTTCTGAAGAGGGGATTTTAGGGGTGATTCCAGAAACTCCCTTATTATCAACATCTTACATTACTGAACAGCTGCACTGTGCAAGGGGGTGTGTTAGAAACTCAAAAGACCTTAAAGGAGCCTCTGGTGAGTAGTTAGGCTTGCTAGTGACCCCCAGATCCTATTACGAGGAACCAGTTCTTCTAGCTGGATGACAAAGGAAAAAATATTTGAAGATGTTGAAGTAGACAGAATGAAAAAAGCAGCTAGACATGAGTTGAAGAAACCAAAGGAAGTAGAACCACCCTGACTCCAGGTTGTGGTCCTAATTTTGTCCTTATTCTCTCTGGTTGTCTGTTGTAATCTTTTTTCTTGCCAGAGGCTGATCTTCTGCACCTTTCTGGCCATTTGGAAAGCGGTGTCAGGAATGTGGCTAGCACTGAATCCCAGGTCTAGTTGAGGTTTCTCAGCCACATCATTTCTCCTCAGCCTCCCATATGCACCAAGGGATTTGATTGGCACAAATGTCAGTTGGATGGATTATTTTGCCAAGGTCTGCCTCAAGTCATTCTTCAAACATGGTTGAACTATAGATAAATGAAATGTTTTAGTGACTCTGTGTGGGAAATTCTTTTCCAATTCTAAATTCCAATATCCTTGGCTAGACCAAAAAAAAAAAAAAATCCTTTGCTTTATTTTAACAAGTAAGCATATGATTACTCTATTATGTGTAACCCTTTTCTGCCAAGGAACATTCTAATCCTTTCTTCCCTTCATCTTTGGTAAGATCATGTACTACCTTTCTGCTTGAGCCCCCCATTTGCATGTCAGCTCGGGCTTCCTCAATAGTACTATGTACGTTTGGAAATATAGTTGCCAAAGCATATCCAAGTACCCTAAAATAGCTCAGTAGCTCTTTAGTTTGGGGACAGTCCACACATTCCCCATCTGTGCAATAATAACACTTTCCTAAGTACGTCACTACAGAATTTACAGAGTGTTTGTGTGTCTATAACCTTATATGCTTTCTAAAGCAGCCATTCAGCCATTCAACCCTGTTTGATGAGGGTATAGCACACTCCAAGTTCTGAGACAGGTGTAAGGATACAACTGTGAACAACACGGACATAGTGTCAACATTATGGAAAGGACAGTCTTCAAGGTAGAATTCATATTTTCACTTCTTCCTATTCTGGAGACAAACAGACCAAGGGGAAATGATTTGTCTCAATATATGGCAGAACCAGAACTCAATCCCAGGCTTTTAGTTCTCAACCCAAGACTCTATTATGCAAATGTCTGTCTCAAAACCACTGGGAAATCCCTAAGTACTCTCTAATAATACACTGAAAAAAATAACCTGGTGCCCATGAGAAAGTCAAAGTGGCAAAGTGAGAAGTACTATATATATATATATATATATATATATATATATATATATATATATATATATAACATTCAGCAGGTGATAAAATGAATTGATTTATGAAATGTCCAAAAGTATGCACTGGCATAAGGAGACTTCTTAAATGCTAATAATGAATAGTAAATAGCCGCAATCACTTGAAAGTAAAATCAGGACCAAAAAATTTCCTTCAGACCTAGAACCCAGAAGAATGTTTTTAGGTTGTAAAAGCAGTGTTTGATGTAAGCACCCAGGTCCAACCAAGCATAGTACTCTGCATGTCTGTCTCCCACACCATCCTTATTGATGGGCTGTGCTGGGCTCAAATATGAACAGGTTAAATCTTTACCCCTTGCCTTTAAGAAAGATCTTCAGTAGGAATGTCAGCATAAAGTGGGCACTGAGGCCAAGAGGCCAGCTTGAAAGGGATATCCTTCGTACTTGCCACACTTTGTGCTGGTACTCGGCCTCACATCTTTGTATCAAGGGCAAGGCTTGTTGGATACATGGTAGAAAGGAAGAAATGATATTTCCTTTCTATGCTGCAATACAAGATCTTCTAAGTGGCCTAAAGTTAATAGATATTTACATTAATCTCTTTGCCCCTCCATTTTCAATTTATGAGATGTAGGCCTGGGACACAAAGAATTAGAGAATGTACAGAAACTGCGTGAAGGAATAAGAAATGTCGCTGACATTCATCACAAAGGGATCAAAGTAGTCATGGTACCTGCTTCAAGAGGCGGAAGCTGCATAAACCATGATCATGCTCTACTATAACCAGGGGCATGCACATGTTGTGTAGGGAGGAGAAAGTAAAGATTCCATTGTGTGGCTGTTTAGGAGCTCAACCTTATACATAGATGTTTCCTCTGCAAGAAAGTGTCACTGGGACTGAGAAGGGAGGAGCCCAAATGAGCAAAGGCTCAGAGGGGCAGGACATGTTGCTATGCCCACTGGGGTTTGGATGACAAAGCACTGCTTAATGAGACAAAGATGAAGACTGCCTGTGTTTCAAGGTGGGCTGGCATATGTTTTCTTTAAAAAATATATTTTTACTTATTCATGAGTAAATAGGAGAGGGACGGAAGAAGAGAGAGTGAGAGAGAGACAAAGAAAGAAAGAAAGAGAAAAGAAGGAACAAAAGAAAAGGAAGAAAGAAAGAAAAAAAAGAAAGTAAGAAAGTACAAGCATGCCAGAGCCTTTTTGCTTCTGCAAACTCCAGACACATATGCCGTTTTGTGCATCTGGCTTTATGAGACCGACATGCTGCATCTTACTGAACGAAGGCGGTGCCTGCATCTGTCTTCCTGCGGGTACTTGGCGAATCAAATAGGGCTAGCAGCTTTTGCAATCAAGTACCTTTAGCCACCGAGTCATCTCCTCTGCTCTGGAGTACTTTTTCAACCAACCAACCAACCAACCAACCTACTTACCAATCTCAGTGGACTTGTATCTCTCACTCAGCTCATGGTCCCATGCAGGTGACTTTATTTTCCCTTCTGTCTTTCCCACTCTGATGGTGGGTGGTCATAAATAATGAAAGTTATGAACACCTAGAAAGTTTAATGATGAGGTCTCTAGAACTTTCTTATTTCTTTTCCTTCCTTGGCTACGACCTAGCCACATGACCACACGAAATTGCAAGGCTTCCTGGGAATGGGAGCCTAAGGGGAGAACATATACTGTTTAATAATTTTTTTTTTCAATCACATGTTTTGTACTTTAGAGAACAGGAGAATGAAAAGAATGGGTGTATGATGCACACATGACTGGACTTGCTCAAAGCCTTCTAGAAGACTCCCCAGGGGAAAGGCATGTGATCAACCAGTTAGAAAGGCTTCCAGGTGAGAGATGACTTGTGGCCAAATTCTTAGCCCACACTGAACTCTAACTGAAAGATCTACCTAGATGAAAACAAGATCTGTTCCAGACAAGAGAAAGAAGCTCTTAAAATGATAGCAAAAGGAAGCTCAGCCTTGCAGATAATTTATAATCCCAATCTTTTTAAAATTTATTTTTAATCCCGATCTTTTTAAAATTTATTTTTAATCCCAGTCTTTTAAAAACACAATGTGGCATACTGTTTGCTGATACACGAAGTTCTCAGCTGACCTTCATTGGTATCTCACGAGGAGTCCAATTAAAATTATTATTACCATCTCAGAAATGAAAATAAAAGAAAAAGCTACGTCCATAGAAGTTACCTAGGGTTGAGCAGTAAACAAGAAAAATTTGCATCTTAAACCCACACCCTCTCTTTCCCCAGTTACACAGATCCTCCTCAGTATGAAGGAGATGTTGGACACATTTCAGGAAGTTGATGCAGATCCAGCCTTGGACATGAGGCCAGCATCCTGGGGACATTTTCCTTAATCACCTCCCTTTCTGTCTGTCTGACTGTTGGCATCGGTGGAACAACTGCTTGCTCAGAGTGCATGTACATGTTAGCTGTCAAGCAGTGTGTGCAGCATCTGACATCTCTAATATCACTGTTTGCATTATCAGACAATTACCAGCCGAGCTCATATTCATAATTCGACTAACAACTTGCGACAATGATTATTTTTCCTTTTTCTGGCAAAACAAATATAGCAGCATTTTCTTTTCAGCATCAGCGCTGATGCTCCTTGGCATTCCATCAGCTGAAGAATTTTTTTTTTAAAGATGTTAGTCGTACTCCCCCACATTTCGCTAACTTTACAGTCCCCCATGGCATCTGTGTGCAGTGAACTGAGCTGTTGAGACTAAATGTAATTTGCAATCAAGCTTCTGTTAACATGGAAATGTACCGGCTGGTCTGCTGCAATATGGGTTCTCATTCTGTCTAGCATATGGTTGCATTAAATCCAGTCTCCAGAATGTCTCTTGTTACCACATTGTCAATCCGTGCAAAGCAGAGAACCCAAAAAACCACTAAAGGAACATATTTTTGGAATTGGCGCTTCTATGGATCTTGACAAGAGCTGTCCAAAGACATACTTGGTTACTTGAAATGAACTAGCCCTGTCAGATCCATGCACACATACACACCGAGACACATAGCAAACTTGAAAACTGGTTTGATGATCTATAGTTTCAAGCATAAGAATTATACTAGAGGGCAAAAATGGAGGGAAGGACTTGGCTATACTAATGATATTAGGTACTGTTTTGTTTTTATCTTGCTATTTCAGTATTCAAGGAATCCCAGAAGCTTTTGTGCTGATGGGATTTCAGTGGTCTTTGCAGCTCCTAGCACAGGATGCAGAGGCAAATGGACCTGGGAGTGAATTCTCACCTCCATCTCCCCTGAGCTGGCTGGCCTTGGATACCTTCTGAGTTCTTAAGTGCCTGAGTTTCTTCATCTGTGGAATGGAGAGAAACAAGTGTGTCATCAGAGTTTAGGGTGTTTGCAGATTAAGTGACTCAACACTGCACCTGCCTTGATAAACGGTGACTATCTGAACATCTGAACTGGCACCATCATTCTCACCATTTCTACTCTGACATTGGATGCTTAAATAGTTCCCATAACATTTTATTATTATTTATTATGAATGGCCTTTGCTTTATGTTTTCTTTTGTCTTGCACTCTTCTGGTGTCCAGGTTGTCTGTCCTTTCTAAGGTACTCTGTTAAGCAGATTTTCTTATAATAATCACAAAGCTGTCTTCTACCTGAACTTTTCCACAGGACACAGGGGTCTGGCTTGGTGTTTTCTTTCAGGCATCTAGAGAAGTACTCACTCACTTTGTAAGCACTCTTCTACACTCAGCACTTCCTCTCCTTCACGTGACATGCTCTTGAGTCCCCCACCAGGCTGGGATGTGCTTTGTCATGCCCACAGTGCTCTTGGCGTGGCATTGTGTGACTGAGCAGCTGTCACAGAGCCTGGCCTACCTGTGATGAGTGAGGACTTGCCTGATTTCTTCAGCCCCACTGCAGAGCAGACCTGGTAGCACACAAGCACTGTGCTATACAGAAGCAGAACTCTCCTTGGAAAAGTCACACGTCGCCATTTTAAAATCAATCCCCTCATACGTTCTTTAAATTAAGATATGTGGCAGGGACTCCACGCCAACAGGTCCCTGCATCATGCCATGGAGAAAAAAAAAATCTGGGAGAAACTGCCTTCATTGTGCACTTATTCCTCTGAAGTTTTGTAGGATTTACTGGTTGTGTGCAGAGCAGGGAACACATGCATAGAAGGTGTATGAGACAAACAAGTGCTGGGACGTGATATTCTTCTAACATTTGCAGAGGACTTTGGGAGGTCAGGACAAAACCCAGGGAAGCATTCTAGCTGTTCTTTTGTTCATTTGCTTAAAAATGATGCCTGACGCTGGGCGTGGTGGCGCATGCCTTTAATCCCAGCACTCGGGAGGCAGAGGTAGGAGGATCGCTGTGAGTTCGAGGCCACCCTGAGACTACATAGTGAATTCCAGGTCAGCCTAAGCTAAAGTGAGACCCTACCTCGAAAAACCAAAAAAAAAAAAAAGATGCCTGAGCCAGGCATAATAGCAAGCGTCGAGGATGTATCTAACACATTGTTCCTGCCACAGAGAGGCTGGCAGGTATGTTAACATCAATAAAGATACAAAGTGATATGATCTACAACAGAGACAAAAGCGCTATGCTCTGAGGGTACCTCATTCCTTCCCAAGAGAGGCAAAGTCCAGAGACAGATATAAAAATGCAAGCAAAGGACTGCCTAGCTATTTGAAGAGTATAGATGTGTGCTGAGAACTGTGAGGAGAGAAATGTTTTCTGAGCACTCAGTATGCATGGAATATACAATGAAGAACAAAAGCGATACTTCCTGAAAACTGATCAAAGTTAGAGAATCAAGTATTTTGTGTGTGTGTGTGAAAGTTAATCAAGCATATGCACAAACACAATACAACATACGTAATTTAGAATTGTGGTAAGCCTTCTGAAGGAAGAAAACAGCCTTCGAGCAGAAAAGTGGATGGGGCCTGATTTAGATGTGGGTGGGATGTCGTGGAAAAATTCTCCTGTGCACTTAGCTAGAGCCCTCCATGATGAGTGGCTACAAGAATAAGAGAGACGGAGGGAAGTGTGTGCAAAGCTCTGAAAGAGGATGCTTGGGAGTCCAAGGAACTAGCAGAGACAGAGTGACAGGAAGAGAATCTGCAGGCTTTGCTGAACACTGCCTGCTCAGGAATGTTATGCAGATGACACTCCAGGTGTTTAGATAGCAGAGGCAGCCGTGGTGGCGGAGGCCTGAAAGGATACCCACCCCAGTCTGACAGGAGCTCCATCCAGTATAATATTTGTGGAGAAAAGAAGTTCAAAGAGTGAGTAGGAAAGGAGAAGATAGCATAGCCAGATCATAAGTGACTTTGACAGGTATTTCCAACCTTCAGCTTGTGGGCTACGTGCCTCGAATGCGACCCAACACATTTACAGATGACAACGTTATGTCACAATGTTCAAAGGCTGGATGCCCTTGTAAAATATGTCAAGAGACTGATATGTATCTGAAGATCTCACAGCAATGAAGAGAAGCTACATTTTTAAATTATGTTCTAAACATAACTATCAGGTAAGTTTCCAGAAGTGAGAGGAGGCATGAATTGTGGCATCCCTGTGTTCTGCCCACCACTCCCATCTATGACAATTAGAAAGCAATTACAATACAATTCAATTCAGTCAATTAAATTTCCTCTCCTCTTGGTACTTTGTTCCCAGCTCTGGCTGGGGCTCTGGGGTGTTTTCCTGACATTTTCTATTTTGATGTGTGACTTGGTGCTGCAGTCCTTCATGTGAACCATGAGCTTTAGAAGATCCTAACTTCAGCCCCACGAGGTACAAGTCCTGTCACCTGACAGGGAGGCTGCTCCCAGAGGTGTGAAGAATGAATCATCTCACCGATCACATGATCTTTGGCTGCCACCTGGGCAGCTCTTCTTGAGATCACAGAAGTCAGAGGTCTGTTAGGCTGTTGGGGCCCGGCACTCTGGCTTAGTGAAGAAACTTATCAGCTCCACTTAATGAGGGAAACCAAACACTCCCAAACACACTTTAACGTCAGCCTCCTTCCTGCCACCTCATTAATATACTTTGTAAAATTTCGTACACCTTTAATGTGGGAATGATTGTCTTAATACTTTCGGCACTTCTTAGAATCAAGCTATTTAGCTAATGAACAAATAGCACAAAATTTGTAAGTGGCAGCTGCTACTTTGGACAGGTAAGATTCAGTATTATTAAATGTGGGATTTTTTTTGAACAAGTTTATATAGGACAAAGGCAATCATTTAGGCCTAGTCCCATAACACGGCCATTATAAAGTCTATCTTTTTGCTTTGTAGCATTTTACAGTTTTCAGAAAGCTTTTACATCAGTGAGTTGATTCTTGTAAGATACTAATACAAACTAGGGGAAGAAGGTGTCACTTTTATTCCACAGATGAGGATTTAAAAGCTCAGAGTAAAAGACTTCCCAAAGTTGACAGCAAGAACACAGATGTCAAGCAAAGGTAGAGTGACATTCTGCTCTGTCAAGAACAAATAGGGACTGAGAGAGTCATGGCTACTGAGCCTGGGATGGACGAGTTTTGTCTTTCAGCTTACCAGGACTATGTACACACCATCTTCAGTGTAGTGCAGCTCAGCACGTGTGTGCAGTCAAGGTCTTTTCAAGTTCGCCTGGAAAATGATGTTAGGATGTCACCTTTCAATCCACTGGTCTCCCATTCAGGCAGAGCCCCACAGTCATGCCGGTGGCTGGTTCTGATTGGATAACAGCATGCTTTCTTTCCTAAGGGTGGGATGGTGGGCCTTGAGTTTGGACTGCTGATTCCTCCCTAGAAGGCATTTCATTGCTTCCAGTGCAGGTGCCTGATGTCTCCACTGGGCTCTTCCTCTCTCCCTGGTTTTCCTGCCTTCCCTTAGAAGTCACCAGTGACCCTTTCCACAGAACCTTCTGATGAGGCCTGCTCTCTAGAAAAGAGCAAGTGCACTTTAGTATGAATTTGACGACACTCCCGCATATTCTCATCGTCATAGTCTCCCTGTTTACTGCCCCAGGGGCCTTGCTGTGCACTGTGCTGCCATATGATGACGAGCAAGCCGGCGCCATCCCTGCCCTGCTGAACTCCTGGATGTCAGTGTGGTGGTGTGGAAACTCTACTCTAGCTTTCTTTAGGGGCCCTCGTGCTTCACAGGTGACCGTTGATTTCTGTCATCTGAATGCATTTTCACCTTGATTTGGGCTTTAGGAATTTTGAACAGACACTTTTTTTTCTAGGTGTCACATGGGCCACAAGGAAGAACAGTATGTGAAACAGTGCTGTGAGTCCACACTTGAAAAACACAGGAGTTCCTGCTGACAAACTGACTATGAAAATATAACTGGGGATGTGGAAGAGAGTGATTCTCAATAGCACTGGGAACAGGCAAGAGTTTTCTAGTTTCACGAGAGATTCTTTTTGGAGGAAAGAAGAGCTCTTTGCCAATGATCAGATTAAACACTGAATCCAGGGAATTGTATGTTTATCTTGGTTCCCGCTGAAATTCTGGAGTGGATCGTTACAGAACTGACGTGCACATTTTGAAGAGCCACTGATCACTGGACTGGAAATGTGAAGTGAACACTCCACCTCCTTTTCTTATCACACCACGAGCAGAATGAGGAAGTTTTAACAGCAGATTGTCATGGACTCCTGCGATGAGAAAGTGTATTAGTCTATACTATGTTCTTGGGATTCTTGTTTATGTCAACAAAACTCACAACTGAGGCTTACTGAAGTTCCAACCAAACTGGAAGGAGGTTGCTGATGAAGCCTGGAGACCATTTTATCCACTCAATATTCTGTACTAATAAGTTAGAAAGTTAACCAGAAGAGAGAATTCTGAAGCTCAAAGGTATTTTTAAAAAGCTGGGCAGAAAAGGGGTTGGAAATCAATCATTGGGAACAATGTTATTCTTGTATTCCCAGGAGGAATAAGTTTTAATATTCTTTGGCACAACACAGCAGGATGAATATAACTAACAAAACTGTACTATAAATATCAAAGTGGATAGAAAAGAGAAATTAGTATTTGAATATACTCACCATGTAATGATGATTGCTCTGGCTTAATTACTGTCCCATAGAAGTGAATCAAATCATTATATTGTACTTCATAAGTAAGTACAGATAGCATGTGTCAACAAAATAATTTAAAAATTAATTTAGGGCAGGAGAGATGGTTTAGTGGTTAAGGTACTTGCCTGCAAAGCCAAAGGACCCAGGTTCTATTCCCTAGGACCCACGTAAGCCAGATGCACAAGGGGGTGCACACATCTGGAGTTTGTTTGCAGTGGCTAGAGGCCCTGGTGAACCCATTCTCTCTCTGTCTCCCCAGCCTATTTCTCTCCCTCTCTCTAACAAATAAATTAATTAAATACATTTTAAAAATTAATTTTAAAAATCCACAAACTTGCATAGACATGGCATTGTAGGATGAAAAGACTCTCAGGCCATGGAAGAACACAGGACTGGCCTTGCTGTTCCTCTGGGACACCTCAGCTAGATGACACTGATCAGGAAAGCTCTGAGTTCAGTTCCCTCACCTGGAAAGTAGGAACAGGGTGGTTCGAGTTCTCAGATGAACATGAGAACTTAAAAAGAAGTCTATCAAGGCCTAGTATCATGCTTAGTACATGCTTTTTTTTTTTTTTAACAAACTAAGAGCAATAATAAAAATTAAAATAAAAATTAAAGATTCAGGGCTAGGGAGATGGCTCAACAGTTAAAAGTGATGCATGTGCCTGGAGTTCATTTGCAGTGACAAGAGGCTCTGGCATGCCCAGTCCTTCTCTCTCATAAATAAATAAAAATATATTGGCTAACAGATCCACTCAGTGGAACGGAACCCATAGCTGGAACTGGGAAAAAAGTCAGAATCATATCCAAATAACACATTTGCTCTCCAATATCAAGCTCTCTGGTGGGCTTGATATCTTGGGCTACCAGAGGGCCTACACCTATTAAATTCTCTCTAAAGTAACAATGGCTATCCCATTGAACCCGTGCTGACTTCACTTTCCATTGGAGAATCGGTTTCTTTTTTTTCAGATGGACGCAGAACCTGAGGAGAAAATCAGCCCATCGCACTTCACCAGTGCTCTAGCTGAAACCATAGAGGAATTGAGGAAGTGAGCAAGAGTGCTGCTTTCTCAGTGAACCTGGTATCAGCACAAGGGTGAAGGAAATAGACACAGAGAACACTCAACTCCTACCAAATTAGAGATCCAGAGATACAGAGACTCCCAAGATCCCATCACTGAAGTAGACCAAAAATGATCACAACATGGCTCAGAGGGGGCAGAAAGATTGTTAGAGCCACAAGCTGGGACATTACACATAGAGACATTTCCTCTTCTCCATATGTGATGGCTGCCCCCACAATTCACTACCCGAAATCCCCATGGGGATAACTGGCATCCCCAGTGAGGAGGGTACCTTCTGAGTGGGGGACAGGGATGAGAGTAAGGATGTGCTGTTTACACACTGAGTATGTATCTAACTAATAGAAAGAAAAAGAAAAAAAAAGTTAGTGATGGCTTAAGTAGCCAGGCTCATTTGAAAAGAAAGGAAAATCAAATATCAATGGTGTGTTGGTCTTAACCAGTGTATGGATGTATTTATTCTGTATTATTTTAAAGAGCAAAGCTGAAAATGGAGGGTGTTAATAGAAAGACTTTTCTGATCACATTAGAAAATTTGATGTGGAGCAGTCAGAACTTTCCAGTAATGGATCTGGTTAGCTTGGGGGACAGGAAACCCTCTGTCAGACACACTGGCCTTCCCTCCTTGCCTGACTGAAATGCAGACAACACTGGTTACAAGAGGGATTGATCACACCTTTGTTTGTGTGTCATTGTTACTGAATATAGGACTTGTTTCAGGAACTGAATTAAGTACTCAACTTGGCAAGGAGATCACAGCTTGGAGGAGGAAGGAACCCCACTGCCTGCCCTCCTGCCCCCCTCCTACCCAGGGAATGAAGAAGATCTGGCTGGAGCCACTTCCCAGGCAGGAGTATATTCCACTCAGAGAGAACAGCTATGTCAGGGTTAAAGGCATGAGCATCATAATGGATTCTCAAAATACAGATGCTGCTGGGACAAAGCATTGTCAGCAAGGATCACGAAGATCACAAAGGATTAGTAAGTCCTGTGAGGAGCGTGTCTTCCGTATCTGAGTGCCCCGTGCCTGTGCATTCATCCAGCTGGATCATAACATGACTCTGGGTAGAGCTCCTCCATGCTCAGTGAACTCCTTGAGAGCAGAGGACGTGTTTTAACCATCCTTATACCTTCATTGCCTCCGGATGCCACAGGTTATTATTATCTAAACGAGTCCTACTGAATGAATGAGTGTGGATAACAGCAGCAAGGATCTCATTTAAAGAATGGGTCCTGGTGTCATTTATGAGAGATTTTTAAAGTCTGAAACTGTGCTACATGTATAGTCTTGAATGATGTTTAGGGATCAGTGTCTGCTCCAGTGTACTGCTGCTGATGCTAGCACTAATTATAATTGCTCACATTTCTTTTGTGAACTGTACACAGGTGCTCTCCTGAATGCTTACCTGCCTTACCATTTGATTTGCAAAGCATCTTTTACAGTGCGTGTGCATTTCCCCTTTTATAGATGAGGAAGCCTAGGATTACAGAGACAAAGTGACTTAACCACTAGAAGAGCCAGCATGTGGTTGGGCCAGAATGTGAACCCTGTATCTTCACCACTCTGTAACTCACGGAAGTGGGACGTCAATCAGGGAGGGCAGTTATGTAGGGAGTTCCACCAGCAGGGAAGCCCCCAATGCTCCTTGCAACTAAAAGAACCTTGCTTAGTTAGGAGAAGCTGAGCTCTCTGGCATCTTCTGCACTCACTTTCTAATAAAACCTCAGCTCTAACAGTGGAGGAAAACACCATCCTTTGGTGTTAGACAAGTTTGGAGGAACCGGAGTGCGTGTCGTGAGAGCAGCAGCCACCCCTCCTTGCACTCCACCTACTGCTTTCCCAATAGTCCTCAGAGAACAGATAAAGAATGGCAATAGCGAGAGGCAGAAAGAATGTGAAGTCGCAGGCCCCTTTTGCCCTTGGGTTTTCAACAGTCTAGAGAGTCCATGTATATTTAAATTTTTATTTTCACCTGAACTGGGATGCCGCCCCCACCCCATCATTTTGGAGCCCCTTGGCTTCTGAGCTGCTCCTGAGACTAGCACAAGGTGCACAGGTAAAGAGGCCAGAGGTTCTGGGCCCAAGCCTACCTTTCAGTTCACGCCGCTGGTGACAGAAAGATGTCTCTGGGACACTTGGCCTGACCAGCACCGTGTTTTCCAATGGGAAAGGAGGCCAGACCTCAGAGAAGATGCTGCCTCCAAAGTGCTGGGTATTTCCCCAAAGGAAACGAAATCAGTATGTTGAAGACATATCTATACTCCCATGTTTATCAAAGCAACTATATGAAATTATGTCAACGTTAAGTGTCCAGCAATGAAGGACTTTATAAAGAAAATGTACCATGTATACACAACGGACTATTAGTCATTTAAAAATACAGCAAACTTCGGACTTTGTAGCGACATGAAAAAGTGTAGAGGATGTTGTATTAAGTGAAATAAGCCAGGCACAGAAAGAAAACTTCTGCCGGGATAATCTCACTCATTTGAGAAATCTCAAACACTGATCTCATAGAAGTTCAAAGTAGAAAAGTGGTGACCAGAACCCGAGGGTGGTAGATGGAGGAGATGGTGGAAGAGACACTGGGCCATGCATAAAAACTCAGACTTCAGTAAGAAGAATAAGTTATGTTGCTCTATAGCATAATAGTGAATCATATCGTAGTGTGTATTTCCAAGTTTCTGTGAGAAGAGAGGAACTGGAATGTTCTCACTGGAAAGAAATGGTAGAAGTTCGAGGTGACATATATGCTAAACACAATTTGATTGGTATACAAACTATGCATGGATGTAGCCATCAGTGTGTGTAGCCATCACACTGTAACTCATAAATATCTGCAACTATGATGTGTCAACTAAAAGTAAATTAAAAATTAGAAGAAAATTAAATCAAAGATACTTGGCTGACATTTGTTGGCTAGTTGGATCTGACAGATGGGCGTGGGCAGGAAGTTCAGGAGCCTCAGAAGGCACAGCCATTAGTGGGTGTTGGTGACCATTCATCCCGGTTGCTGCAAAGATGGGCACCTTGTGCTTGTGAAGATCAAACTCAAAAATCCAAGTTTCTGAGTTTTGGTCTTTTCATAGCCGATGGGAGGAATGTCTGCACAAGACACCAGCATACAGGGAATACAATGGCTGGAGGCAAGGGTTCTAATTCCAGGTTGGGAATTCTACTGACCAGTGAATACATCTTGGTCTTCAGAGCTCTTGTCTGTCTGCAAGGACAGAGATGAAAGACAATTTGTTATAAAATCCTTCTGCTCGCTCATGATTGGTAAAGGAAAAATGTCCACACACTGCCATCTGGTGGGTATTATTGGGTACTGCCTTCTGGATGAGCCCAATCTCTCTAACATTAAAGGGCAGGCATGCTGCCAGCCAGTAGCAAGACAGTAATGAAAAAAAAAAAAAAAAAAAAAAAAAAAAAACGGTTTCTGGTCTGGAGGGACTCGTAATATAATGGAAGAAATTGACATGTCAACCTTTTAAGTAAACTGGGCCAGGTGCTATCACAAGCATAAGACCTCTGACTGGGAGGAATGGGAATCACGCCTTTGAGCTAGGTCTTGAAGCTTGCCTTGTGGGTAACACTGTGGCAAAGAGCACCAGGGCCATTCCCCGCATAGAACATCACTGTCAAGTATGTGGGGAGAGACGCTAGTTCAGTGTTCCTGGCAGGTAAGCAGAATGGGAAGAAACTACAGGGAAAATGTTGGGGAAAAGGCATCACTAAACACAGCGAGCCTTGGATGCCTAAGCAAGACAAGGATCCTGCTCAGAAAGATGAGGAAGCCACATTCAGGTGGTACACAAGCATAGGGAGCCAGGCCTGGGGGGCTCATGCCTATGATCCCAGCACTCAGGAGACTGAGGTAGCAGAATCACTGTGATTTCAAAGCCAGCTAGATGACAGAACAAGTTCTAGGTGAGCCTGGGCTAGAGAAAGACCTTGCTCAAAAAAAAAAAAAAAAGTCAGGATGTAAGCGGGATAAAAATAATGCAAATCAGAGCTCTTGATGTCTCAGATGGAATGTGAGGTCTTCTCAGTAGAAGAAAACTCATGGCTGCCACTGAGAACTAAGCAAAAGCCTATGACTTGGAATTCCATAGACTCTAAAAGGAAGATCCCACTTTTCTTTGGCTAAGTGAAAACATTATGGCCATTAAAAAGCCTTCTGATGTGTACGTTTAATCCCTTTGATTAATGCTGTTCTCACTTGTGGTTCCGGATCCTGTTTGTGACAGATGGTGGCCAATACTGTGGGAACGCAAGCCTCATCAAAATGAGAAGAGAAAGGCCAGGGCTGAGCCCTGGACGAGTCATCTCTGTCACACCCACCAGGGCCCAGGGAATGTTGCAGAGGCAGTTGCAGAAAGAATATGAGTGCTGCTCTCACTGCTAGCTGCCGAGGAGACTCAAAAGTCTTCAAAGCAGGAAATAAGAGGCTGTCAAGAACTCAACATAAAGGAAAATTTTTATCATGCTCTCCAAGGTTCAGCAAACATCTCAGGGGATGGGCAGAAAGAATGTAAGAGCCACTGAGTGCATAGGCATACTTAAGGGTACTGTCCTCCTGATAGCAAAGCAGAGGAAGGAGTACATTGAAAAAGGAGGGTCTCCAGGGAATGGGGCAGGGGAGAGGGCACAGAAAGTAAACAGAGATGGGAACAGGATCAAGTTTCTATATGTTCTGGTATTAAAGTTCTCAATAACAATTAAAAACAAGCACCAATATCTAGTATCTGTACATAATGCTTTCCAAGTATTCATTATGTGAAATCATGTATGGAAACCCACTTTAGGAAACAGGGAAAACCACGCTTATTATGATTGGAGCAGACGTTGAGATTCAGAGCCCAAAGAACGCTCTCTTACTCCACTTCTCTCATTCTTGGTTCATGGGGACACCTTGGACATTGTCCGTGGTTCGTTTGATAACTGGTGTTATAGAAGCTTCCTGACCTGCTATGACCATACCCAACTGTGATTTTGGAGCCACGAAATCCTGTCCTGTCTCTCTCTGACCCAATTCATCAATTAGGTTATAGATCATTCCTACCCCATTTTCAAAAGCTGTCCCAGAGATCCAATTTTATGGTAATCTGCATGTTATTGATCAGTTAACTTTTCCAAACATACAACTTGTATCACCTGACCTATGGTTCAACTTGGCTTTGCTGGAGGACATAGGGGGATAGGAGGATAGAGACCAGCCATCTCCCCTGTCTCTTAAGCATCACTTGTCTACCACTGGATGTAGTAATTCAGTCTCAGTATCTGCCACATGTGTCATCTTCTTCAGCCCATAGATTATCTATAATCAATCTATGAGAAGAAATGCTCTGGCTTTTATGGAAAACAAGAAAACTGCTTCTTTCACTCCAACAGTGTCTCTTTTTTTGATGTTTATTTTGATATTATTATTATTATTTATTTAATAGAGAGAGAGAGACAGAGACAGAGAATGGGTGCACCAGGTCCTCCAGCCACTGCAGATTAACTCCAGATGCATGCACCACCCTGTGGTCTTACATGGGTTCTGAAGAATCAAACTTGGGTCCTTGGGCTTTCCAGGCAAGTGCCTTAACCACTAAGCCATCTCTCCAGTCCTCAAGAATGTCTCTTGATAAGCATTCAAGAACCATCTGGTGAATGGCTGTATTACTAAGAGTTTCTGTTTTGTGAAGGCATGTGGCTTCTTCATGACATTTGCTACAGTAAGAGATTTTAGACCAATAATTGACCAGTCCTCTGATGGGCAAAGATGGTTCTGTTCTAGCAGTGTGATTGTCTTCTGCCATCTTTGGACGCACATGTTCGAATGCAAAGCAGATTCCACCCACCAAACAGTATTTCCTCTTATTCCCTCTCATGCTCCTTGTCTTTACTCACGCCTTGCCCACTCTCTCTGCAGGACGGGTCAGTTTGCTCTCACTTTCCCACACTAGTGTCTCTGTTTCAAGACTGTGTCCGGAACTACCTCCTTCTTGCCATCTGGCGGCTATCTGCCACATCTTCCCACCCGGCCCTTTCCTTGGAGGCCTTCACACAAAGATGTTAATTCACTCAGTGACTTTTTCCAGTACATGATTATGTACACAGTGCTTTCCACATGGTTGAATAACTACTTCAGCAATGACTCTTGCCTGCATTACTTAGGTTAATTGTTATTTTCCTTAGGGCACACTGACCAGTGTCCTTTTATATGCCCAGTGCCAAGTTCAATAAACATTAACCTAGTGAATATCACACTTTACAACTAATGAGTCTGAGCTGTTCTATTTTTCATTAGAGAAAATGGAAATGTAGCCTAGCCTATTGCCTTTGATGAAAAGCAGCAAGCCTGGAGGCCATTGTTCACTGGAAGACTGCAAGCGGCTCTCTGCTCTCTTGCTTCATGCAGCTGTAACTCAATTCCATACCCGACCTTTTCACTAACCTAAAGCCCTCTGAGGAAGGAAACTATGTTGCTCGTCTTGGGTCCTGACATGATCAATGATTAATTTTTCAGTGGATTTACACTTCACTCATAAAGATTCACATGAATACTGAAGACATTTGGAACCTCCGTAAAGGTACTCCAAATCAGATGGTGACACTTTATTTTTATCTTTCTGGAATCATTCTGAATGCAAATCAGTGAGCTGGTGGATACAATGTTACACTGCTCATGTTGTGCTCTCTTGTCATGCTCTCTGCATGGATGAGAAGATGTTCATGGAGAGATGGATGCTGCTAGGTCATCTGTATACAGCCTTGATGTTCCCACTTGTGTGTACGGGGGCTCAGGACCTAGTCTTCCTATTTGCAAAAGTAATACTTGACTTGTATGATGGTTAATCTCTGGCTGTCAATTTGACAAGACTTAGAATTACCATGGAAACAAATCTTGTGCCATGGCTGCTAGAGATAGTCTAGATAAGATTAATTGAGTCGAGAAGACCCACTCTAACTGGGGGAGGCACCATTCCATGGGCTGTGGTCCTGGAATGTTCTACGAGGAGATAGCTCAAGGAGCACTCACACTCATTGTTCTGCTCCACTTCCTCCCCACTGATGTGATGATGTGATCCTGGCTTTCTAATACTGCTGTGCTTTTTCCACCATGATAGACTTCCCCTTAAAACTGTAAGCTGAAAATACATTATTTCCTTCCATAAGTTGATTCTACTCAGGAATTTTGTCCCAGATATGAGAACATAACTGCTACAACTTGATTCCCTAGGATTGCCTAGCTCTAACAATGCCTTATTTTTATTTATTTATTTTTAATTTTTTTATTATTTTAAATTTATTTTTGGAGAGAGAGACAGAGAGAGATAGAGAGGGAGAGGGAGACAGAGATGGGCATGCCAGCAGTCTCTCAGCTGCTGCGAACAAAATCCAGATGTGCGCGCCCCCTTGTGGGCAAGTGCAGCATTGTGCCCTTGCGTCACTTTGCATCTGGCTAAACGTGGGACCTGGAGATTGGAACCACTGGACATTGGAACCAGCGTTCTTAGGCTTAGCAGGCAGGTGCCTTAGCCACTAAGCCATCTCTCGAGCCCCTTATTTTTATTTTTAAAATGGTTTTGTCTCAAGTATCCTTCTCCTACACCTTTAAAATTGTGCATGATTGAATTACATTACTGAAGAATTTCCAATCCCTAATATTCCAGAGCTGGCTTTCAGTATCTGTAACAATGGCTATGGAAAGACCTGTGCAAATGATTCCCATACACTTCTGAAATAAGTCCCTTTAATGGTGCTCGACTACAGACTTTCAGTAAACTCCAGCCCATCACAAGAGCAAGCAGGGACTCAGGATGTAGCTCAGTTGGTACAGTCTAACATGCATAAGTTCTGGGTTCAATCCCCAGCACTGCTATAGTGTGCTGGTGGTACACATCTAAAATCCCAGTACTTTGGAGGTAGAGACAGAAGGATCGGAAGTTCAGTGTCATCTTTGGCTACATAACAAGTTCAAGGCCAGTCTGGGCTAAATGTGACCCTACCCCCAAAATCCCCAAAAGAGCAAGTGGCAAGTGGGCTTTGAAGACACAGAACACTGGGCTATTAAGAACTCACCAATATGGAGAAAACCAAATGAGTGGGGAGATGAAGCTGATATCCCAGCAACAGTTTTCTCACTTCATAGGCTAAGACTGTGTGCTAAGTATATTGCAGACATATCTTAGAGATACAGATTGACCCAAATATAGCTTAAAATCTTGGTATTGTGAAGGGCTTTGGAATAGGATATGACTTTGTGCTTAGTTACTCATGGTGTTAAGCTCCTTTGGTTGTGACAAGGAGAAGCCCCCGCTACTTAAGCAGCAGAGGGTTTACTTTAAGGTACACACACATGTGGAAAGCCCCCCACCCCGCAATTTCATCAGGAGACAGACAAGCCTTAATCATCACCCCTATCCCACACATTCTCTAGATAGGAAAGGTGGTCTGGCTTCATCAGAATGCTTGTGTTGGTCTGATCTAGGGGTTGGAGTAGCCAGACCACAGGTTCTTATCCTATGGTTTACCTTGAATATGACTTCTTGCTGGCTTCTGTTCCTCTAACAGCTCCTTTTTCCTGCCAGCAAACTGCACCACATATTCCACAGTAAGACATCCAGAGGGATGTAATTTGATTACCGTGGTTCATTACCACAGCCCCTAACTGGATGGTTTTCCTTCAAGTCACACCCTAGTGCTGAGCAGCCTGTTTTGGTGACTCTTGTGGAAGGGGACTTTTGTTCTAATGTCTCTAAGCAGAAGCAGGTTCCAGGATAAAAAAAAAAAATGGCTGTTTCTAAGCCTGTTGGCACTCTCACCTCTGTGTGAAGACCGTCTGTCCGTGGACAGCTCTCTTACAAAGGGCATGTGATGGTAGAGTGGAGGGTGACAGAGCAGGACCATTTCCATTGACAAATGAGAAGCCCAGCACGGGGAGGGCTGCTTATCTCAGCTGCTGTCACAGCTGTCCTATTCAAGTGGTACCTGGTACCCCAGATCCCACTAAGGAAGAACAGTACAACAATGCAATGGAACACAAGATACACAGGGAACAAGCTTTTGGTTAAAACAGAAATTGGCAATCATAGTACAACATAGATAGTGTGGGAGGTTTTATCAGATAGTGAGTTTTTCATTGCCAATGTGCACTTCACAAATACTCTTACTACTCACTGAGCATCATTACAACTGGACAGGGGTAGATACTATTTTTATTTTCGTTCATTTATTTGAGAGGTAAATAAAGAGGGAGGGAGGCAGAGAAAGAGAGAGAGAAGAGAGAATCAGCACACCAGGTCCTCCAACTACTGAAAATGAACTCCAGACTTATGTACCACCTTGTGCATCTGGCGAATGTGGGTCCTGGGGAATCAAACCAGGGTTCTTTGGCTTTGTAAGCAAATGACTTAACTGCTAAGCCATGTCTCCAGCCCTGGTAGATAATATTTTTAAAACGAATACTGTACTTCTACATATCTGGTTATCATGCAAGGTATGCTTTATTTCAGGTTCTATACAAGAAGATCCTGAGAAGGGGTTCAGGCACACGTGTGGTCTTGGGGAGTATGGGCTTCAAAATCATCCCCCAGGAAGGAAAGAAAATAGAAGTGATAAGGGGAGAGGCTAGCCAGTGATATGACCTTCTGAAAGATTTATTCTGATTCACAGGGGTCTGGAGCATAACTCACACTGGGCAGTTGTCTCAATCTCACTCAGGGAGGCTGAGCTCCTAAGCCCTGGGTCAGTCAGCCACTGGATACATGATATAAGGGCTGCTGTAACCCCTAAGTGTGTCTGGTGGCCCAGCTGCCATCAGCCCAAAGCAATTCCTCAAAGATCAAGTATGTGAGGTAAGTTACCAGTTGTGGTTTTATGTGGCGATGGGGAGAAAGGCATCCCAAGGGGCAGAGGAATCTTTGTAAAGCACCACAGCTCCTACTGCAAGGCTCTCTCTGGGTGTTCCAGGGAAATCAAAGCTAGTAGAACTAATGAGAGAAAGTGATTGGGAAGCTACAGAGGGCTAACTTGATCTGAGAGAGGAGGCAGGACCAGATGTAGACTATAATTAGGAGCCAAGGTGAGCTTAGCACACTACATTGTAGAGGACTTAGCACCATGAGCTAATTTCAGCCACATGTGCATGCCTTGAGTAGCATAAGACCCAGATGCCACCGGGCATTGCTGTAGCTACACTAAAGGAATCCACATCATAGTCATGCACACCACTCTCTGAGAGGAAGCATCTTATTGGTTAAATATAGGTCATATGTTCATCATCTATGTGCCCCAAAGTGGAGAGTGAGGTGGCTTTCTTTTCTTTATTAGTAGGAAGTCACTGCATATCACTAGTACCTCACATCATGTTTATCCTCAGCAGTGAAAAAGAACCAGGCAAGATGTGACTCCTGGTACAATAGTGGTAGCCAACTGCTTCTGATTGGATTGGAGGCCTGGTCCATGGGAAGGAATTTAAGTTTGGTACTGAAAACCTAGTCCAAAACCTTTATCTGTGGGCGTCATAGGCCTTAGGAGGGAAGCTACTACTGTTGTTTGGCTAAATGATTATGTTGTGGCCATCAATTTGGCATATAAATGTTTATGTTTATGTCCACACATTAATTCTGCTAGATCCCAGATATTTCTTTACACAGCTAGTGTTAACTACTTAGGAGACTCAAAATTCTTCAGAGTACATAGAATAAGTGACTGTTGAGTGCTCATAGCTAAATGAAACTTCTATGTTATCCCCTCCAAGGCTCAGAGATCATGCCCAAGAAGAGATGGAACAGAAAGGAGTAAGAGCAGGCAATGGGGTAGGATGCTGGGAACACTGTCTTCCAGTCACAACATGGTCACTGCATTCACGACCTTGTTAGCCTGCATGAAACTTGCACAGTATTGGGCTCATTGCCATTCTGCCTTGGAGGAGGTCATGAGGACCCCAGCCTGGCCCTGAGGTTGCTGGGAGACATTTTCTTCAGTGAACTAACCACTGGTAAATTGTCCATGTTCTGGTAAATAAGCCCCCACCTATGTTCATGTAGACAATCCTAATTAAACTACACTCAGATTCTCTCTCTCTCTACACACACACACACACACACACACACACACACACACACACACATGCATGCACATATGCACATGCACGTGCATAAGAAGAGAGACATCATAGTAGAAGAGGAACTAGTGCAGGAGAAGGCGAGGTTCACTGGAAGGGGGTGGCAGGAGAAAGCAATGTGAGGACATTATGAACACAATACATTATATACATGTATAAAATTAATAAAAAGTTGAAAATGTTTAAAAATTTAATAGGAAAATGGGTTAACTGCTGATAGTAAAACCTCACAAATGGACAGAATGCCTGAAAAAACTTGAATGCCTAGTTTAAAGGTTATGAAGATAGAAGCAATGAGAAATGACATCATTCATTGACTCAGGTTACGCACCTTTACGCATTTATTCCATTAATTCCTGATTAATTATAGGCACTCTTCCAGGTGCCTGGGAGTCAGCAGTGCACAAGTTTGGCAAAAGGCCCGGCCTGCCCTCATGCTGCACATATTTCTGAATGTTCTGGAATAGGAGAGTGAGCAGAGAATAATTGGCCTCTAAAACCTATGACATTCCAGATGGTGATAAGTACTAGTAAGCAAAATTATGGCAGGAGTGCAGGAGTGTCTGTGTTCTAGAGATGTTGCCATTTTAATCTCTGACCAGTCAAAGTAGGACTTGCTATGACAGTAACATCTGAGAATGACCATGAGGGAAAAGAGAATGTATGATGTGAATACCCAGGGGGAGTATCCTAGGCAGAAGAAACATTACATGCAGAATCCTGAAGCACTAAGGCCCCTGGCGTGTTCAAGGATCCCCAGAGAGTAGTTTGGGGTCAACGAGGGAGAGAACAGCCTAGGGACAGGAGGTAGGAGCCATGGTGTAGCTGCTGCTGACTTAGGAGGACTTCAGAGCCCATAAAATGCTTTGTGTGTGGGACCATCGTGAGCAGACTTACATTTGTAAGGGTATAAAGAAGGAGACACAGAGGAACTCTCTTTAGGAGACTACTGCAATAAACCAAGTATGTGAACATGCAGGAAAATGGTTAGCATGTGATTTTGTAGAAGGCTGAATAATTGCCCTCAAACATGCCCATGTCCCAGTACCTGGAAGTTAATAAGGCAAATTAAACTTTGTAAATGTGGGTAAAGATATTGAGATGGGGAGAGTATTTTATATTATCAAGGTGGGCTCAATGGATTCTTACAGGTCTCTGTAAGAGGGAAGCAGTCAAGTTAGGAAGATTTATAGGGGCTAAGATAAAGAATTAACTCAACTGTCCATCAATGGGTGGCTAGATGAAGAAAAACACACACACACACACACACTCACATATGCACACACTCACACACACTCTCACATGCACACATATTCTCTCTCTCTCACACACACACATGCACATACTCACACGTACATTTATTGAGCTTAAAACACAAGGGAAATCTTGTCATTTAAAGAATATGCACGAACCCAGAAGACATTAAGCCTGCCACAGAAAGACAAATACAGCATGATCTTACTTCTATGTAGAATCTAAAAAAGTTGACTTCATAGAAGCAGAGTGTACAATTTTTAACAAAGGTTTAGCAGATAAAGGAAATGGGAGAGTTTTCTTTGAGCAGGTTATAGAAGTTATGGGCATTTAATGTCCAACACAGTGACTGTAGTTAAGCATGCCATTAAAGACTTGAAATTTACTATGAAGGAGGACCCTAAATGTTCTTTTCTCACAAAAATTGTGTTGTGTGACGTGATGGATATTTTAATTAGCTGGATTGTAAGTAATCATTTCACAATACATATCCATATTCAAATATCATGCACACTTCTTAAGTACATTTTTTTGTTAACTAAACTGTGATACAACTGGGAATAACAGGAAAAATGGCATAAAGAAAAAAGATATTTCACTGTAGGGTTTGATGATGGAGGAAGGGGCCATGAACCAGGGAAGAAGTTGGCTGCTAGAAGCTATAAAAATCCAAGAAAAGCTTTCCTAGATGTCCCGGCAATGTAGCCTCTCAGATTTTTGATTTATAGAACCATAGGAAAATAATTGGGTTGTTTAAAACATTTTTTAATTTTTTTATTCATTTGTGTGTATGTGTGTGTTTATGTGTGTTGTGTGTTTGGGTGCACCAGGACCTCTTGCTATTGGAAATACACTCCAATCACATGTGCCACATTTTCCATCTGTCTTTATGTTGGTACCAGAGAATTTAACCTGAACTTGAAGGCTGTTGCTGTCTCCCTAGCCCAAGTTGTATTCTTTGAATCCATTGCCTTTGTTGTGATCTGGGACAGCATCAATATATGTTATATGTTGGGGTTAGAACCCACAATGGTTACTGATGGATCGGGTGCAGACAGTGAGGAGTTACATCTTTGTGCGGGAGAAGATGGAAGAGCAGAGTGCCTTTTGTTACAATGTGGAAGGTGTTTTCCAAATGACATGGCATCAAAGTCTACCTGGCTATGCTCTTTCCATTCAGACTACAGAGAAGAGGCTGAGTGAGGACAATGATCAAGGGATATGTACCTGGCTTGCTGGTCAGATGGGCTTCTCTACTGCCACCACATCTGCCTGATTCTACTGAAGAATGTGCACCCTCTGCTGCTTCTCTTCATCAGTATTCTTGCTGTTCTCTGATGGGAGTGGGAGGCACAGCAAAGAACCAAATTACATTTCATTTTACCACACAGCAGAGAAGATATTCAGGATATAAAAGTTGTTTGGTGTAAACTGTTTTGTCTGGAGATTATGGATGGTCTACTTATGTTTTTTTTTTTTTTTTTTTTTTTTTTGGACTGAAAGAGAATATTTTCACTGATAATCCCATCACCAAAGACCATCACTGCACTCTAATGGTCTGACTCTGTCAGTGACATAGCATTCCAATGTGTAAAAGTTAACTGGCGTGACCTTGCTCTGCTACTCTTCCTGAGATAATTGTCTTTTAGAGACTCAGCTTCCCAACTGGAAACTGGGAGGTGCTGCAGCCGGTGTTTTCCAAGAGCTCCACTGGGCCTGGTTCTCTCTGGTGTCTATTGTGCATTTGTAGTGTGGCTTGAGCGAGGGCTCGGCTCTCCAGAGTCTCAGTCCTGCCTGTCTCGGGTCCTGGGGAGCGGGCACTGACCTACTTCTGTCTTCTCTTTCCAGCCATCTTATTGGGCTTTATACTGAACATAAATTTGTCATTGTCCAGGCTGTAGTTAGAAACCTTGCTTATTTTCCAACTGGTCTGTGACTCACATGTCCATGGGGCTAAGCAGGGAGGACAGTGTCCCTTTGACAGAGTCCACAGCAGATGGTCATACTTCCTTTCCAGACTGAGCATCAAATGCCAGGAACTTGGTGAGGTGCCCTCTTCTTCTGACTTGGAGCTCTGAAAGGCAGACACATAGGCCAGGTTCCGGCCACCTTCTGTTCTGTTTTGTCTAATGATGCTTTTGGCGAAAGACAAACAGGAACAAATGAAACAAGGAAGAAAGAGATTAGCTTGGTAAGGGAGTATAGCAGGCATCCTTGACCTTTTGAGAGGAAGTTTCCATGAAAATAAAACACAAAACAAAACACTGGGATGCTGCCTCCCAAGGGAAATCAGCTTTGAAACACCCTGTCCTCCCCAACTTCCTCTCTGGACAGCAGTGATAGCATGACACCCACTAAGCTTGTATCACATGAATTTTAACATTCCCTTTCCTTACTGGCTGTAATGAACCTGACCTGCCTAGCAGCCTCTAAGACTGAATTACCTGAGTTGACCATTGTACAATGCAAAGCAAATTATAGAGACTTATCATGGCCAAAAGCAAATGAGCAAACGGATTAAAAGCATAGTTTGTGTACTGTAACCCTTTATAAATGTTCCATCATTTTTTGGGGGGGGGCGTTCAAAAGGCAGAATTGAAATAAACTTTAGTGAAATCCTTTATAAGAAGTTGAATGTCAGTATCAGAGTTATTTACTATAACTATCAGAAGTTCCCGGAGACAACTGAGATAGGACATTGTTAGCATCATTATCTACTGCCTTTTAAAGGGTTCTTAACCCATTTTCTCCATTAATTCCCCAAATAATGGAAACCAGGGTTTCTTATCCCTCTCTTTGTATAGCCTCCAGATGATTTTGAGAGAGAACAGGCATCACTCCTTAGAAGGCACTCAATTTCCCATGACCATATCCCCAGCCCACCTCCAGTCTGTGTCCATCTTGTGGGGTCCTGCCTCCTCCTTATTTCTCAGCTCCGCTGGCTGCCTTATGCATGTGCTTTTCTGGCAGATGAAGCCAAATTATTCTCATTTTCACAGCAGATGTTTTCTCCATTTCTCTGGAGCTGTCCTCAGAAGCATACTTTCCATCCCAAGAGCTTATCAAGGTTCCTTTTTCTTTTCCTCTCAGACAAAAGCAATTTTCTTCCTAAGAGGAATTATTGTGAGAGCTGTTAAGATAGTAAAGTTTATTGTCTTCAGCATTTTCTTCTGAGTAGCTGGCAGTTACTCCTACAATGATAAAAATGTGCTCTCTTCATACCACATTTACACCCCACTGCCCTGGGTCTGTGCCATTTGGTGCTCACAACTTTTTGTTTCACTGCTAAATCATAGTATATTTTAAAAATGTTCAAAATGGTAATTAATCTGAGCTATGCACCTAAAAAAAGATAAAGTTTCTTACCAGCTTATAAAATAAAAGAGATATGTGTGGGAAGACTGAATTCTGGCTACTCCACAAGTTTCAGAAGGTAGAGTCTCAGGAGGATGACATAGTCTACCAGATGAGTGACAGGAGAAATGGAGGTGGTGGTTCAGGTAAAAGGGTTAGGATGAGAAGGTAGAGAAGTATGGTCATAACCTGGTCCTGATGATCTCATTGAACTGAAGGGAGGCTCAATAGAAATGCGACATGGAAAGGTCCAGGAACTATGGAGTGCACACTAATGTAAAGTAGCAGGGTTGTTCCTGATGATGTGATTTCTGAGTTCTGGTTGTCATGCCAACAACTTGACATCAATCGTAAGTCCAAAACAGTAAGGATCTCATTTAGTGGCTAATGCAATTTAATTATCCAGAACGTTGTTGTTGGTTTAACTAGTATACTATAGGATAGGAGATGAGCACACAGTACATCTCAATCTGCTTTATTCAGGTATTGCACATGTATACCCATGGATACTTTTCATGAGGATTTCCATGAATACGAGGAAGGGAGCCTTCTCAAACATTAACATCCTATGATTAATTCTTGATAAATTCCAAAATCCAAGGAATGCTGCCACAGTGGATGGAGGTGATAAGGATCAACCAAATCAGAGGAGGAAGTGGGCAGAGCTCTTAGCCTGAGCTGAGGTCAATTCCAGGAGTCCTAGGGATTTGAGAATGTTGCATAATGCTTGGCAACTGTGTGTTGGAAATTCAGAAAGAAGAAAGGAGGTCTGAGTAGAAGGACCCTAGTCAATCTGTGGCTTGATGTAGTAATTTCTTCTCCATGGGAAAATGATGCCACATGGCAAACAAAAGAAGGAACCCTGCCTTGCGAGTTGCTTTCAAATTACTTAAGAGAATCTGTGAATGGGAGATATATGACAGAATTTGGTACTTAGTAAAGTCCTGCTCTAATTAAAAATAAAATCACTTGCCTATTTTGTGCTATCATTACTTTGTTTCCATTTAGATTTTTGTCAGTTTAGAATAAATTTCATTTTAAGAGCATCAGCTTCTCTCCATCTTACTAAGAAAAATAAGGAGAAATATTGTGTTGATCATAAGCTATTAAGAGGAAAAGTATTACTTCCTTCTTCCCCAACTCAGGGAGATAGGGACTGGGCTTAGTGGTAGCAACAGGAATCAAAATAAAAGAACTCTAGGGAAAGGCCAAGACTCAGAGGGAAGCAAGCAGATGTTGGTGTGTCCCTGCCTGCTCATCTATCAGACTGGTTTCCATGCAGATTCTTCTCTGGAGGATAAAGAGTGAGATCACCAAGTGGAAAATTCTTGCTGTGTTCTTCATATCAAAAGCAGTATCTTTTTTCCTCATAGGGTGAGGTGGTTTTTATTTTTTTTAAGTTTCTTGTAATATGCCCTTATAAATAGGAAGTTGGAATTTTTTCATGTTTGTTAGTCATATATTCTTCATCTTTTAGGAACTGTCTACTCATTTTATCATACCATATAGTGATTAGGTTTATTTTATCTTGATTTTAGTGTCTTGAGTTCTTTATATATTTTTGATATTAATTATCAGATGTATAGTTGGGGAAGATTTTTCTCTGATCATATAGGTTATTGCCACTCATTTTCCCCCTTTGCTGTGTAGAGACATTTTAAGTTCATGCCATCTCATTTGTCACTATTTGCGGGGAGAAGTGGTAATGGTATGAAAGACTTAATTCGACCCCCTATTCTGGAACTAGGCTGTAAAGGCAGCAAGTATTCCTACATCTTGATCTCTCTCTTCACCCCTTTTCCACTGTCCATTTTATATGCCAGCGTTGATGAAACTTACACTGGATAATGGTTACATTTCTCAAAGAGAAGTTTCATGTTCAAAGAATAATCCAGTCCAGAAATAATGATAAAAGAAATATACCATGTGCTATAAAAAAGTTAAATAAGGGGCTGGAGAGATAGCTCAGCACTTAAGGTGCTTGCCTGTAAAGGACCCAGGTTCAACTCCCTAGTACCTACAAAAAGCCAGATATACAAGGTGGCTGTACTTCATTTACAGTGGCTAGAGGCCTTGGCATGCCCATTTCTCTCTATATATCTGCCCCCTCTCATAAATAAATAAATAAATAAATAAATAAATAAATAAATAAATAAATATTTTTTTAAAAAGTAAACAAGTGGAGGGGGTAAAGGTGAAGGCAGATGGGTCTAAATGGTTGGTGGTGGAAAGAACTTGAGAAAACTTCATGAAAGAGACAACTTTGGAATAGAATTTGGGAGGCTGTGTAGACTTTCTCCAAGGAGATGTAACTCAGGAAGGACTTCAGCCATGTGTAGAACAATGAGCCGTTTGGGAAATGGTTACAGGATAGGTTGGCTAGAAAACATGATCTGCAGAAGAAATTATGGGACATAATGGTGAAGTGTTATTTTTAAGAGTCTTTAATGACAGGATACTAACTTTGTGCTCAAGTTGGCAGCAATGAGAAAATATCGAGAACTTTTTTGAGCAGAAGGGTAAGTAATATGTCTGAAGATAGGGTAAGTTGGCCTCAGAATGCCAACATGGCAGGCTTCACACCTGAATCCAGCAACAGATGAATGATGACAATGACCTATGTCATGGGTGTACTAACTATTAAATCATTAACATGTGTGACATGTTTACAACAGTCATTGGAATATAGTAAATGCTATGTGAATATGTTAAATAATTAGAAATAAATCTAGGACAGAATTTGATCCATAGGGTCTCATTACATAGGGTGACCCAATATAGGGCATTTTATATACTTTTCCTTTAAGTGACATGTTTCCCTGAGGCAATGACTCCTCTACTGATATCACCTCACTTTAAGTGGTATTTTAAATAAAATTTTGGCATGTCATAGCTCAAGTTATTTTGCTTTATTTCAAGGCAGGATTGTGACCAACACTGGCACTGTTCAGCAAACTTGGATACTCTGAAAATGTCAAGCCTGTTCCAGAAGAAAATAATCTGGTATCCTCAGTTTGCCTGTTTCATAGACAGCTGATCTGATTAATAAAATGATTTATCAGTTTTAGCTAAACCTTATTATTTGGGATGGAAGTTTTTCTCAATAAAATGATGAACTCAGTTCCTCATTAGTGCAGTTGGTAGCACTTCAGTTTCATAAAATGATATACTGTATGGGAGAAACAATGTACACTGAACAATAGAAGTACTCTGTTGAAGTCAAAATGCAGTTTATGACTGAGACAGAAACAGTTCATTTTCTCTTAAATTCCCAATTAAAAAAAAAAATTAAGGGGCTGAAGATACTACTTAGTGGTTAAGGTGCTTGCCTGCAAAGCCCAAGGACCCATGTTATATCTCTCTCCAGATCCCACAAAAGCCAGACACAAAAAAGTGAGGCAAGTGTAAGGTATTCCATGCCCACTAGGTGGTGCATGTGGCTGAAGTTTGATTGCAGTGGCTGAAGCCCTGTGACACGCCAATTCTCTCTTTCTTTCTCTCTCTCTTTCTCTTGCTTTCTAAAAAAAAAAGAAAGAAAGAAAGAAAGAAAAAGAAAAAAAACCTTAAGGAATTAGAATTGTCCTGAATCATGAGTGTCTTTCTATAGCTTCCTCAAAATTAAATATTATACACAAATAACAGAGGAGTTGCTTTTATTGAATTGGGGTGAACACCTGTTATCTTTGTGTTCTTGGACTCTGCTTGTCTCCACCCAGAAGCCCCTTGGTGGTATTCTCACTAAGCTGAAACAAGTAGATTAGATGATACTGTTTGCTGATTGTCCATGATTCTAAACAATATACATTTTTTAAATAATGAGAATTTGTTGCATAATTAACAAACAAGTGAATAGATAATACATACATGTATACATTTACTTGTTTTTTTATGTGGAGTTGGGGACTTTGGACCCCATGCTAAAGTGAAAGATTCTCTTGAAATGTTCTCCTTCATGTTTCTACTTTCTAAATTCTTGTGTTTATTTTCCCTTTGTCTTGGAGTGGGGACACTTTTGATTCAAAATACAATTATAAAACAATTATAAAATCTTAGGTCTTTTTTTTTTTTTGGTTTAGTCCCTACTTTTTAATTCACTGGCATTTAGCTTTCTTTTTACCTCTCTTCAACATTGGTATAAAATAAAAGAGAAAATAAAAGCTTCCATTTAAAAACAGGTATCTCAAATTTCAAAGTCTCCTGGCATCACAGAATCCCATGAATATTTAATGATCATCATCAAGACAGGAGGTTGGAGGGAAAAAAATCAGGTTGTGATATTTGGGAACAGCAGGTGTGGGAAGGAGGGTGTTGACACCCTCTGAAAACGGATATGAAATGTTGTGTGGCAGGTTCCCTCCACAGCTCCCATGTCACCTGGGGTCCCACATGTGCTTTAAGTAAATTCTAGAGAGCTGGGGCTTGTCCTCACTGGCTCCATGCCCCCTCAGAGTGCATCATTGGAAGTGAGGTTGGGCTTGGACAAACTGAACTCCTTTCCATCACAACAGCTTTTAAAGGATTTCTATTTTGCATAATATATTAGCATTGTATACTCCCCCACCAAAAAAATCCCTTGTCATTTTTATTTTTCTTACTTACTAATTGTTGTAGTCAGGTTCGCATTGCTGATAGAAATCACCCAACCAAGAGCAGCTTTGGGGAAAAAAAATGGTTTGTTTTGGCAGGGGAAATTTATGGCATGAGCAGCGGGTGGACATCACCCCCTGGCCAACATCAGGTGGACAACAGGAATAGGAGAGTGTGCCACTGGCAAGGGGAAACTGGCTATAATACTCATAAGCATGCCCCCAACAATACTCTGCTTCCAAGAGACATTAATTCCCAAATCTCCATCAACTGGGAACCTAGCATTCAGAATACCTAAGTTTATGGGGGACACCTGAATTAAACCACCACACTAATGTTACACAAGGCACCTCAATTGTGTAAAATAAATTAGTGAAATACAGATGTCAGGCTACAAGCATGGATGGAGATTATTGGAACATAAGAGGTTAGCTAGGAAGTCTCAAGTGATGTAATAGGAGCAAGGTGAGAATAAAAGGGTGGAGTGTAATCTATGTACACATCATTTACCTTCTGTTATCTCAGTCTGCACCCTAGAGGTCCAGTATTCCAGACACACGCATGTCACTGCTGTCTTCTTGCAGTGAGGCTGTTCTAGTCCCCAAGCTCTTGCATCTGCATTTCCTAATCTTAGAAACTAAGATCAGAGATTTCTGAATGATTATTGCCACAGTAGACTGACTTGCAAATATGAACTAAGGAGTCTTGGCTTATGGGTGGGATTCAGTCTAAGTGAAGTCACTTGGGTTTGGGATCCCCACTGCCTTGGGATCACTCCTGGGGTCCTAAACCCTACTCACCCACTATTCTTCTATTAATTCAGAGATGAAGTCCTCTCTATTCCCCAACAAAAGAATTCTATAGAAGCTTGCTCTATGGATCAACTCCTATAGTTAGAGCTTCGCCGTTTTGATTGGACTTTTTTTTTTTCTGCTTTATCCTTTTGCTATGCCCTCTTAGGTTCCAAAATGCATCGCCCTGAAAATCAGTCCTTGTAGTTGAAAATGATAGTGGTTGGATACTTAGAAGCACAAAATTCCAGCTGTCAAGAAGTCCTTACACCCAAAACCCATTTTGGTGACATGGAAGTGAAACCAGGGGAAGCTTGACAAAAATGTACTTGCCCAAGAACTGGTAATTCAGGCAAGTAAGGCTCAAATCCTGATAGCCTGACTAGTGTCCTTTCTTTAGAATCTCTGTTTCAAAAGTCACTTTTATCTGAACTGTGGTTTATCTCAATCTCTTTGTTTACATGTTTAAAATATGTGGAGGTTCCCTGTTTTGATTTCACTTTGAAGACAGGTGAAGTGACTCAGTGCTATTAGAATTTGCATAGGAGAAAAGAGCCTATGGTGATCATTTCATCTTATTGCATTTTAAAAACTTCAGGGTCATTTTCAATTTAATTTGACCCTATATATATTGAGCATTAAAATCTCTGGTTACTATAGTAGAAAAGTTAACTTTGTGACAAAGAAGAAGGATTTCCCCTAGGGGATTGCAAAGGGGCAGAAAGGGGAGATAATACAAAAGAGAATGGATGGAAGAGTGCATGGGAACTGGCATGTTCATTGTGGGAACTTGAATCAGTGCCTTCTTCAATGAGGAGTGGGTGGTGTTTTATCTGATAAGGGAAAGCTGTGTTGGCTGCCCGAGGTCTTCTTTAAGCTCTTGTCTAGTGATGTGATATTGAATGGTGTCATTCACTTCAGATAACACCTATTTCCTCCTCCTGAGCCCCAAGAGCAGGAAGGAGCCCAAGTGCTTAGCAGGAATGACTAGCCTCACACTGGGCATGAGTCAGGCCCCTAATCTATGCAAATGGGAAGGGCTGATGGAAGTGGAGCTTGTGGCTCAGGTTCTATCACTGTGCATATTTCTGGGATGTCTACTTGTAAGGAAGGGCATTCCAAAGAGAAGCTCTGAAGCCCTATCATTAATGCGTCAACCATTGTTTGTCTCTTCTTAGTACACCAGAGTTCTATAAACTTTGGAGGAATAGAGGAGTAAGTTTACGATAGACCCTGCTACACAGTTTACAAAGTGAAAGTGTAGACTGCTCATTTGCGAATGTCTAAGAACTTCAGGAGGATGATTATTCAGTGACTGGAAGGTGATCTAGGCTTGAGAGTGAGGAGCGACCTCCCTGGGTCAGCTGAAATCAGACTACCGCCTTCAGCTAAAGCTAAATTCTGTCTACTTGTATTGAATGGGGAAAATGGTGCAGCACTTGCTGGAGTCTGGTATTCAGAGAGTCTCAAGCTATTGCACTTTGATCCTGTGGGAGTCAGAAACAAACCTGATATTACTGAGAAATAAAGGCAACGGCAGTGGAGGTGACTGGCTCATGGTTACTCTGCTTGTTACTAGTAGAACGGAACTGAATCTGAGGCCTTCTAATTCCCATGCCAGGGCTCTTCCTCGCCCTCATGAAGCGAGGAAACAATGCAATTATTCTCTGTCAGTGTGAATTATATTGGAACCTGGGAGTGAGAGCGAAGTAAAGGCAGGGAACGGAGATAGATAATAACTGACTGGAGTAAACAGAACAATTTAGAAAGCCAAGTGGTCTACGTGGTAGCTGACACAGAACACACAGCAGAGCAGACAAATGTCTGCATAGCAAAACAGAATGGATGAGGCTGATATGTTCAAATAAAATGTATGCATTTCTCACCAGCCTTGAGCTCATCTGATAAGTGACAGGTTTTCCAAGTTAAACTGTGAGTGCAAAAAGATGCTTTGGGCAGAATTTAGTCCCTTGTCAAAATCGAAGGAGGTCTTATTGCTTCTCCCTGGTGACATGGCACCTCTGTAGCTGTAGGGTCTCCTAAGGCTGTGAAGGAAAAGCATTGTCCAGATATCTGCTTACCTATTCACTCATCCACCCATCAACTATCTTTTCAACACCTACAATTAGCATTGCACAGTACCCAGTCTTCAAAAGGATGTTTAGAGATGTGATCCTACTTTTAAAGGAGGCATGGATATATGTATCAGGGGAAGGAATTGACCCCAATACAATGCGAGTACTGTTGAAACTCAAGAAAAGAAATTTATGCAGCTGAAACTTCTCAAATGGTAATGTCCCCGAATGTTCCTATGAGTCTGAAACAGTGCTATTGGAATCTACTCATCACTGACTCAAAGACTCATGGGAAGAGGGGTAGATATATCTGGGTGCCTGGGTGTGAGGTTTCTGACAGTGACGAGATACCCTAATGATATATCTATGTGCTAATTCTCTACATGATCTACTAAGATGGAGGGGGAGACCCCAGGGAATAGGAGTTTTTGGGTCATACCTGGTAAGCATCCTCCTACCCATCTGCTGCCCCAAGAGGTAGGTAAGAGAACAGCTCTGCTTAGTCCAGGAAGAGAGCTGGCTTTAAGAGCTTCACATGTTACTTTGTGCTTTTGTGGAAAATGCCAGGAGGGCAGGACATCTCATCAAACAGGGCTTCCTAACTCAACTAGATACCAGTCTGCATTCTTTCTCATGGAGACTAAGAGTGAAGGAGTAAGGAGAAGAATGTGTAAGCGCCATCATGATAGCAGGAGAAGACACCAAGAGGAATGATCTCTAAATGCCCATTTAGGGCCTGGGACTATTGCTGTCACAGCTCTGTTTGAAACCTATCATGTAAAGCTTCCTCCTTGAGGTGACATTAACACAGGTCTGTTCACCCCAGATAGGGCGTGGACAACAGAACAAAAACACTGCTGCTCCAAAACCAGGTTTGGTGGACCAAGGAGTTGATTGAGGTTCTTCACAGGACCATGGGTGACCTGAGGGCAATTATATCACCAAAAAGGTGACAGCTTATGGAAGCTACATCTCTGGAACACACTGCATGACTTTAGGCAGCCTGGCTGGTCAGAGTCTCTAGCACACTGCAGGATTTGCAGGCAACTCCTTAAATAGGAGATTATCCTGAGCCCACCTCCTCCCTTCAGGAGGGAATTTTTCAATTCAGGGGAAGTTGCTACACATTGGTCAGTCTTCCCCTCACCAAATGTTTTCTGCTCCTATAATTTTGGGGCCTGGTCATTTGACCATTTAAGTTTCAACCCAGACTTGTTGATCCCTTTATTCCCTCCTGTCTTCAGGAGGGGATAGTTCAATGTGGAGGAATTTGTTGTACCCCAATATCTCAGTGGTAGAGCCCTTGCCTCACATGAAAAAGTCCTGGGGTACAACTACTGAAAAAAACAATTAAGTATAAATTCCTATCTAGTAAGCTTATACTATGACTACTCCATAGTGGCAAAGCACGTGAACCTGCCCACAGCCTTGGGAGCATGAGTGAAATGGGTATTGTAGAGGTGGTTCAAATTTACAGAGTTCTTATCACCAGGATCTCATCTGGGTTGGGATCCATATGGTAATCCCCACAATGAGGAAGAGGCGACCAAACCTCAGCCTCTGACATGACTAGGCTACTTCTTCCTCATGTCAGTGAATGGCAGAACAGGGGACAGGTTTCCTGGGTGATATTTCTTTACTGCTGCGTGTCTACTGAGTATACCATTCCTTGCCCCAGCTACTGAAGCTGGAGTGTGACAGGATCCCAGCATAAACAGGGAGGCATTCAGTGGCCATTGAAACCCCAATAATAAAAAGCTGGAGACAGTATTTATCTTGCAATAGCTCCTAACTGACCTGTAGAGTTGTTGTGTCTGTAGTGTGATCTAGATAGCAGTTCTGAGAATCTGTTCAGTCAGGGTCTATATTAAGGGAAGATTCATAAATCGGTTAAGTCAGGATAGGTGGCTTAGCCTATTCTATGGAAAGCATTTATATCTAACTCTACCAGCTGTGCTTATTGAAATCCTGGCCCTCCTTAGCCACTCAGGTTCAATGCTTCCACATGCTGCTCTGTGAAGCCTTCTGGAATTAATTTCTCCCTTCTCTGGATGATCACAAGACTTGTTCTGACCCTATCCATGATGCTCATGCTTTTCTACATGGCATGATGTTAGTTTACTTACACCTGCCTTTTCTGGAACTTTCTGCACTAGTCAAGTATTAGTATAGCTAAGGTAGTTACTCAGTTGAACTGCTTGTTGGGTGTAAGCATGTATTGGATATGTGCTTAACATTCTGAAGACATACTTTGTGACCTGTACCAGGAGGCCCTGATGAGGTAACTTTGTATGTGGTTTCTTCAGGACTCCAGGATCAGTCCCCAGACAGTTAGCTTGTCTAGTGCCAGAAAGTTCTATCATGGAAGGGGAAGCATAGCAGGAACAGGACACAGGCTCACATCATTATACACCAGCCAGGAGGAAGCAGCAAGAATGATCATGCTCTCACTGGGAAGAGGGGCTGGACTATAAAATCTCAATGTCCATTCCCAGTGACATACCTTCTCCACAAAGGCTCAGCTTTCCAAAGACGCCACAAGTTGGGTTTAAGTATGAGGCTTAATCACAAACTCATGAGGGTAAGAAGTTGAAATTCAAGCAGAAGCATATACCACTTACCTTCCTGTACTCTCATTTCTCTAGCAGTTCAGCTCCTTATGTCATCCATATGTGTGGTGTACCAGCTCTCTATGTAGAATACACTTATTTAGGTTTTGAAATATATTCGTTAGGAATCGACTTCATTGCTGTGTCAAGGCTTGGCCTAGCTTCATTCTCATATGGCTTTATTTCTTTCAGATTCTGCTCTCATTTCTGAAGTATATCCACAAGTTACAGATGGGAAAAAAACTTTAAAAGGTAAAAAATATAACTTTCTTAGAGTGAAAATTCATTAAATGGCAAATCAAGATTCAATAAACAGATATGAATTATCATTCGTTCATTATATGTAGATTTGTTACTATCTGGTGGGCATAGTGGGCAGTATTTGGGAAAATACGATATGGCTATTATTCTGGTGATCTAATGAGGGAGGCACAACTCTATAAAAAACAATGTCAATTCTAATAGGAAGGCCAACAAAATAGTTTGTGTGTATATGTGTTTGTTTTCAGAGATATTCATTCTACACTTCTGATATCTATGTCATGGTATATTTAAGATCATATACATCCAATAAATTATGTCATAATGAATATTAATAATGGGAATATGAGCTTCAGGTTCAAGTTTTATTTTAGCTACTTGGGAACACCCAGAAACCATGGGAAATAGATAGAAGCTATCCCTGCACACCCTAGTCAGATTTCAATCAAAGAGGAAGTTGGCAGAAAAATCCAAGATTTCTTGAGAGAGAGAGAGAGGACAGAAGAGAGGTGTATTGTTGCAGAACAAGAAATGCCCCACCCACAAACAGAATTCCTTGCCTCTGACAGGGTGAGTTCCACCCTGTAAACATATGTATCCATACTTTTGAGAGTGCACTTTTGAGAGTGAGCTCCTAGCTTTCAGCTTATTTGGCTGAGTGAGTAAAAGCACAGGGCACTCTCCTTGTGTGCTCCTTCTGAGCCAGCCGTATCTCCACTGGTCACCATTTTTATCTATCTCTCTTTGTCCAGGCAAAGAAAGAAGAGCCGTGAGGATCTGCCACAGACTAGGTAAGACTAGATGGGCTGTCACTGGTTCTACAAAGAGACAGGTGTCTTCCTATGAGCTGATTCCTCCTGTCCCTTAGGCTGGGCTTCTGGTTACCTCCAGCACAGACTTGCATTGTGTGTGTGTGTGTGTGTGTGTGTGTGTGTGATTGTGATTTGTATATGTATGTGTATATGTATGTATGTTAGTACATACCACAGCATGTATGTGGAGGTCAGACACAGTTGCCGTCCTTGCCTTCTATGTCATTTGAGACAGAATCTTGATAGTTCTCTGCTATGCATACCAGGCTAATTGGCCTAAAAACTTCTGATGAATTTCTAGTCTGTCTCCCATCTGCCCATAGGTATGCTGGAACTACAGATGCTCACATTACCATGTCTGGTTTTATGTGGGTTCTGGGGATTCAAATTCAGGTTCTCAGGCTGGCATGAACTTCTTCCAAGCTCCATATTTGCCTTGTGGTCTAGGCTTATAATTTTGCATGGCCCTGTGATAGGCCTCCATCCTTATTTACTGCGCTGGGCTGTTAAGGTTTGTAGGAGAGAATTTTTCAGACGACAAAGTCCATTGACATACTCACCTATATATTGATTTTATCTGTACTGCTTTATGAGCTTGAAAAGATAGGTATAATTTTCTCCATTCAATGGCTCAGTGAACTGGAACTGGCATTGGTTGTTGAGATTATCTCTTCAAGTTTGATCAATACATAAAGCCAAGATGAGATTTGATTTCCCCTTCTCCATGCTGCTGTACCACCCAGCAGGTCACATCTATGCTCAAAAAGGACAACAGAGGTGCAAGTACGCCCTGAGCTTTCAAATGGCATAAAAAAGTGATCATTTCTTTGAAGACAGGTTAAGAAGGCTATTATTTGAGACTTTATAGTGATAAATGGGCCCCATCACATTCAAATGCTTTTAGGCAACAAATGGACATGAACCAATCTCATAAACTGACAAGTCATGTGCAAACATGGAGGGGAACTTGACTTGGATGGAGCTTTATATATGTTCTGAATCTCTGTGTCAGATTTCACTTTGGACTAATGGCCCTCTACTAATGTCAATAGCTACATTAGAAGGTACAGATCACAAAGGCCTGAGGAAATTGAAAGCTTTTCAGTGTTACTATTGGAGGTAGGAAAACAAACTTCGGTTGTGGTTGGACACCCAAAATCGGCAGATTAACTATTGCCATTTTCTTTTCTTATGACAGTGATCGTCATATCTCAGTGTTCTATAGTTTTAAGAAAATCTTCTCTTCAGTGATTGTGAAGTTTATTTTTTTTGATCCTAGCTTTAGCTATTATTTTTCCCCTTTCTACTCAAGTTAATATATTCTTAGGTGTGGAATGAGATCATTTTTTCTCTATTTATTAGTCTCTGTCTCTGTCTCTGTCTCTGTCTCTGTCTCTCTCTCTCTCTTTCTCTCTCTCTGTTAATGGGTAACCAAAATACTAACATGAGCCCACCACAATGCAGTAAATTACAATATTACATGATATTTGGAATTTTTCTGTGTATCTTTAATGTGCTTTTGGCTAGAAGGGTCCTGAAGAAACTAATTAAGAACCTCTTTGACTCTATGAAATAGAGAACCTGATTCTGAGAAAGTTGACATGATGTGCTTGGCATTCCACGAGTGATTGCTGTCTCTAGAGAAGTGAAGTGATGGCTCCTGAGAGGTAGGAAGTAGGAGAGATGATGACTCAGTAGAACATACCATTGTCAGTGACAAGATAAGTGACATGGAAGCGAAAGTCTTAATTAAAATACAATGACATTGTCCTGGAATCATTTCTACTTGACTTCAAGTAAACAGAAAAGAAAGATAATTCCTGAAGGCTAATACCCTTTCTTCAAGAAGTCAGTTGTATAGAAACAAGGAAAGGAATTATGATGTATGGTAGCATTCAGGAGCAACATAATGCCCTCGGTTTCTAAAACATATAAAGCAAATTGCTGCATTCCTTAAAACTAAGCCAACAATGTTTCTATCATATATTCATTAAAATAATAATCACTCATTTATGGCTCACTGTTGTAGACAGCTTTACATTGCTAGGATGAACATACAAACCAGGCATAGTGTAGAGGAAGAAAGGATTCAGGATTCATTTCAAGCTTACAGATCTAGGGGAAGTTCCATAGATAGTAGAGGAAGCTGGTTTTCTTTCACGGATCTGAGCAGAGAGAATAACTACAGCAAGAAAAACACCAGACCAGCACACACACCAAAATGCAGCAAACAGCAGGCACCCTTTCTGAGCTCAGGGCTCTCTGCATACTTGTGGGCTGGAAATGAAATCCGCCCCCAAATACACCTTAGGGCTAGACCACAGGATCCTCCCCCGGTAACATCCCCTCTAGCCAGATGGCTGGAGACCCAAGTTATAAGATTTAATAAAACACCTGAGTCTATGGAGAACACACATTCAAACTGCCACATTCTACCTTTGACCCTAAATAGACTCATGGACATCTCTAATTGCAAATTGTATTCCAGTCCAACTTCAAAGGCCCTTATCAGTCTTTACCAACTTTAAGATCATTCCAAAGTCCCAATTTTCATGTGAGATTCAAGACTGTCTCTTAACTGTGAGTCCTGTAAAATCAAAACAAGTTACAAACTTCTAACATATAATGCCACAGAGTAAACATTTCATTGCCATAAGGCATAACAAGGAGAGACTGGACCAATGCAAAATTAATAACCATCAGGTAAACAGTAAACATCTGCAGTTGAAGTTTGACATCCATAACCAGTGACAATAGCCTCTGTATTTTTATTTCCTATCCCTCCAGCTGGGCTGAGCAGCTGGAGAAAACGTCCATACCAAGCCAACAGCACCCCATGGTAGTCCTTGCATAGTCCTGGTATATCTGATACACCTTTTGGTCTCCATTGTAAAACATGATCCATCTTTCAATGGCCTCGTTGGTCTCTCTACCAGGGCCATTGCTCTGCACTTGCTGTGTCTCTGCAGCAGCTCCTGGAACTGTGTGCACTGCATGTTCCACTTCCATGCATTTTTCATGCTTCTAAAATCAATACCAAGTGTGCAGTGACACAGCCATTTGTTAATTCAGGATGAAATAAGTCTTAGCCTTCAAGAGCATGTTTTTTTCCTTTATTCTCCTTTCAAAAGAGTTTGAATTTCTACCATTCACTCTTTCCTGGGTAGAACCACCTGAAACATGTTTCCATTGTTTCAGTATAGAGCAGTTAACAGTGGTAATCTGTTTAACAATAACAGCTTCAGTAACATAAAACCTGTCTTCATGCCTATAACTTTATTTTTATTATTTATTTATTTATTTATTTATTTATTTATTTATTTTTGAGGTAGGGTTCATTTTTCCAAGTTTAAATCTTATATCTGTCAGTTCTATATCTTCCACCAAAATCATCATTCTATCACTTTTGAATTCAACCTTGATCAAACTCTCTGGGCATAGGCAGCATAATGCATCCATCCTTCATGCCAATGACCCAGTTCTAACTATGTTCTCTTCTCTCTTTCCTTCCCCTTTGAAAGTTCATAAGCAAAGCCTCAAAGTATCATTCTGTTTGCATTTAGAATTTTCAAACTCTCACCCAAATAGCCCATAAAACTTTGCTTACACTCTGTAAGACTTCTCCAGTCCCAAGTCCAATCCTTGCCATATTCCTTCTCCAGCACATTAACTCCAAAAGACCAAAATCCACATGGTCAGATTTATCACACAGCAGCACCCCACTTCTGGGACCAAATTTCTGTTGTAGACAGCTTCATGTTGCTGGGATTAATATCCAAACCAGGCAAAGTTTAAAGGAGATAGGGGGTTATTTGAAGCTTACAGATTGAGGAGAATTTCCATAGATGGCAGAAGAAGCTGGCTCCCTTTCACAGATCCAAGCAGAGAGAAAAATTGCCACAAGCAGAATACCAGCATGAACACACACAGCAAAAAGCAGTAAGCTGCAGGAACCCTGCCATATCTCTGACCTCTCTACATACCTTCAAACTACCACAAATACTTAGGATGAAATACTTCAAAAGGATTTTCATCCTCTGCTGAAAATGTGTACAACAAGGGCAAAAAAAAAAAAAAATAGTGCAAGAAGAAAAAAGAAAATTCTGTAGTTTCACTGAGGAGATAATTATGGAAGTAAGTAGGCTACCAATCAAGATGTTTGTAAGGAAGAAATGACATTCAACAAGAGCTTTATAAGCATAGAGGTGAGAAGAGTTTCCAGCAATAAAAGAGCTTAATCACTCACAATAAAGTACTGCATGAAATAATCTCAAAGGATAGAAAGAATTCACTGTGCATGGATGGTGCCTGGGTGACTGGACCCCTGAGTCTGCAACAGAATGTGGTGTTGAGTGATGGGGCCAAGGGAGTCAGTTCAAACAAGGGTGGTAGGTTGCAGCATTACCACTACCAACCAGGCACTAGACTGGGCTCATAAACATATAAGTTCTTAATTTGACAGTGGCAGAGTGGCTATTTAGGTGTAACTTAGCTATGTTTTAAGCTTTTTAGGATAATTAGCATGCAAAAACCCCAAGTATTATTCACTATTTCTAAATAGAATATATGATACTAAATGAGGGTGGGAAGGTTGTTCTATACAGCAGAGTTAGAAATCTGGACTTTTAAAGCATATTGAAAAGCTTGTAAGGATTGTTTTGTAAAATTGTGGTAAAATTTCTGTCTTTTTTTACTCTGTCTTTCAGAAAACCAATTCTTCTGAGTTATATAAAATTAGAAAAATATTATTACAAAAGTTTTGAACTTGTGTGCTTTGGAGAGCTACTTTTAGTTGGTTAAAATTTATGCTTTAATCTGGGAAGCAGTCATTTCATAATGAACAGCTATAGATTTGGATGTTCTGGTCTTGTACTCTCCCATAAGAGACACTGGTGGGATGTGTCATTATATGTGAGTGTTCCACAGTGGCCCCAATATTCCTGGTTTGAACAAAGGTTCTCATTGTGTAAAGGGCTCCATTGGTCACCAGAGAAAAGCTTATAAACACTAAGCCTGGGCAGGAGAGATGGCTTAGCAGTTCAGGCACTTGCCTATAAAACCTAAAGCTGGGTTCAATTCCCCAAGATCCATGTAAGCCAGATGCACAAGGTAGCACATGAATCTGAAGTTTGTTTACAGTGACTGGAGGCCCTGGTGTGCCCATTCTCTCTCTTTCTCTCTCTCTCAGATAAATACATAAAATATTTTTAAAAATAAGAATAAGATCCGGGTGTGGTGGTGCATGCCTTTAATCCTAGCACTGGGAGGCAGAGGTAGGAGGATCGCTATGAGTTTGAGGCCACCTTGAGAACTACACAGTGAATTCCAGGTCAGCCTGAGCTAGAGTGAGACCCTAACTCGAAAAACTAACTAACTAACTAACTAACTAACTAACTAACTAACTAACTAAATAAATAAAAAAAATAAACACTAAGCCATAATTTTCTCACTTTTATATACATGGTTGTGGTAGGAATGCCTCAGAGTTATATATGGATTTCAACAGAGCTTAGTAGGTATTGTAATGCAAAGTAACATACAGTATTTCAATCAGATTTATTCAGTTATATACTTTTTTGTTGTTGTATTTATTTATTTATATACTTGAGAGTGACAGATAGACAGAGAAACAAAGAGGCAGATAGATAGAGAATGAGCATGCCAGGGCCTCCAGCCACTGCAAACGAACTCCAGATGCATGTGTCACCTTGCACAGTTGACTTACGTGGATCCTGCGGAATTGAGCCTCAAACCAGTGTCCTTAGGCTTCACAGGCAAGCATTTAACCCCTAAGCCATCTCTCTAGCCCATAGTTCAATACTTTTTGAACATCTCTTCTGTAATAAACCATTTACTGAAAATCTATTCTAGGTTTTAGAAATAAGTTTTATCTTTTCTCCAGCCATGTAAGTAGTTCTGATCACAATAGAAGAGAACAAATTCAGTAATTTCTGCTTTCAAGAAAATTACATTTTGGGTGAGACAGATAGAGATTTTTAAAAAATCAGTTGCTAAAAATATATGACATATTAAAGAAAGCAGAACAGTGAAAAGGTGTGGCTTAGAAGTAAAAGTCGTGGAGTGCTGAGATTGAGAAGGATGTACTTATGGCAGAATTTGGGTTACAGCCCTAAATATATGAGGGAACCTGCCAGGCAGTGATTGGAGAATAAGGCAGGAGAAATGAGTGGAAAGATTTTGAGGCAGGGACATGCCTTGTAACACCCTTTCAGAATAAAATATGAATTGGACTGAGTGGAGGAAATTTAGAAATATGATGATGGCATTGGGTGGAAGACAATGACATTACATAAGTGTGTAAGATGCAATAAAGACTTTGACATTTGCTCAGTGAAATGGGAGTCACTTGCAAATTTGGACTGAGGAGTGGCACAGTCCTCTTTTCAAAAGGATCCTTCTGTCAATGTTTTGAAGAAAGATGAGAGAGGGCTGAATAGATTTCAGGCAGATGTGTAATTATTACTTAAGGAGTTTTTACCAGTAATCCAGGTGAATGGTGTAGGTGCAAGCACATGGGGCTGGAGGGAAAGAGAATGTTTTAATTCTTGTTCTGATTAATTGAAGAGGAAATAATGATGCAGGGAACTACTGAGAAGGACCCCATGATTTTATCTGAGTAACTGGTAAAAGGAGCAGCTTCTGTCTGTAATCAAGAAAACCATGAGAGGAACAAGTTTTTAAAAGTATTTTTAGGTGGCTGGAAAGATGGCTTAGCACTTAGGGTGCTTGCCTACAAAGCAAAAGGACCTCAGTTCAATTCCCCTGGACCTTGTAAGGCAAATGCACAAGGTGGCGCATGCGTCTGGAATTCTTTTGCAGTGGCTATAGCCCCTGACATGCCCATTCTCTCTCCCATTCTCTCTCCTACTATCTGTCTCTCTCTCCCAAATAAATAAATAAATAAATAAAAGTAATTTTTAAAACACTATTATTAAGTTTTGTGTGTGTATGTTTGTGTGATGTGCATACATACACATGTCTACTTATTTAGACATGGGTGGGCACACATGTGCTCATCAAGCAAGAGCTTAATATTGAATATCTTTCTCAATTTCTGTTCACTTCAGTTTTCTGAAGCAGGGCTTCTCAATTTGACCTTGTGCTTACTGACGAAACTAGACTAGGAAGCCAAATTGCCCCAGGACCCCTTATCTCTGCCTCCTGACTGCTGGGGTTACAAATGGGCTGCCATGTCTGTTTGGCATTCACATGACTGCTTGGGGTCTATAATCCAGTTCTTGCACGTGTTTGTCAAACACTTTATCCATTGAACCATTCTCCCAAGTCCCATGGAAAAGATTTTCAATGAATCATAAGAAGTTTCTTTGGATCAGATATAGATTGATGTGTTGAATAGTTAGTTAATATATAAATATGCAATTTGGTGAAGATATATGAGCTAAACATAAAATTTGGAGTCACCCTATCACTGAGATGATATCTCCCACCAGCTCTGAGGAATGTTATATCACAGAAATAACTTATGATAGCCAACACATTGTGAGAAAGAAATTACTTTGACTCATATTTTCTATATGTGATACTTGACTTTATCATCTATACTCTGGTGTAGACCACTTTTACCACCTCTCTATCTGGTACTCCCTCTGGTTCCATTGGAATTCAGAAAGAGATGGAGGAAGTTCACCCAGAGTAGTGGTGTCTTCCAGCCAAGTGGAAGTCCTGGGACCAAGGTAGAAAAGACATTCAAGGAGGAACAAGTGGTTGGGTGTGTCAAATGTGGGTAACAAGTGGAGTCAGATGATGTCTGATAATTGAATATAGCAGTCTGTTGTGTTGAGGTTCAAGAGAGAATACAAGAGGTTTTAGAAATGGTGTATGTCAAGGTTCCATGGTATGATGGTTAGCACTCGAGATTCTGGAAATGGGGTGTATAGATATCTTTCTCAAGGGACTTCTTTGTAAAGGAAAAACATAGATTCTGGCTACAGAGAAATGTGAATGGCTTCTTTTTGAAGGTGAGAGAAACATGTTACAAATATACTTTCATAGGGATTGTAGAATGACTGAATAACATGGATATAGCATTTTATTTAACATTGTATAAAGCCCCGGGGAGTAGCTGGGATAAGAGTTATCATCTTATACTCTTTTTCAAGTATGGAAAACTATACTCAGAAGCTTAAAGTCATCTGCTCAAATCACACGGTGAATTAATAGCAGATGGGATTTTAATTTGAGTCCTAAGAAAATCCATCTCATGGTTTCTCTCAGTGAAAAGTGTTCCCAGGTGACCTCACAGATCACCAAGAGCTTTAGAACTCACCCTAACAGCTTCACTTAGCTACTGTTTAAGGAGCTCTTATAAAGCTCAGGAATTCACACTTCTCAGCAATTTTTCCTGAACTAAAGGTACTTTTACACTAAGTGTAAGATAGTTGGAGTTCTGGAAGGGCAGTAAACATCAGTGTTCATATCAGTGAAGACTTTCGGTAGTTGAAGATGCTTCTAAGTAGGGTCAAATCAAGGCTTCAGGTGGACCTACTTGTATTCTACAATATGGGAAGTCAGGTTTGTATGCTGTTACTCTTGGCCTGATTGGCATATCTGTCTCTTCCCCCAGAAGTGAATTTGTATCTATCTACCAATACTTTTGATACATTCGTAGGCTGTCTTCACTCTGCCTCTTTAAAGTTCACATATACTTAATGGCCTGTGGTTGACAACATCATGTCACAATGCCACAATGTTCTCACAACGTGCAGTCTCCATGTTGGCCACCCCTAGCTGGTACTTTAATCCAGCCATGTGTACTCTCTATTTGCATATACCATTCTTTCGTAATATACTTCTCAATGGCAGAAATTGTGCTTGTACATTTCCTCCTAATCACCTCTTTTCTGTTTTCCCTGACACAGTGTTTAGGCCTGAAAAAAAAAAAAAAAACTTTCCCAAAATGTGTTTTAATTAACGAATTAAATGAGGTGCACTTGTATATATCATTTAGAATAGCATTGAGAGGTGAATCCATGACACATGGAAAAGTGAATTACCTAAATTCAAGACATTCTTATATACAGAATTAATTAATTAAGCAAATCAAGTCTAAAGGTTCAAAAACCAGCTAGAGTAATTCATTTTCCACTTGAGTTAGAGTTGCATACATTTGTATAATTGATGTGTACATTTTGAAAATCTGACATCATTATGTATGCTTATAATTCTAAATAGTATTGTAATCATTAATATTTGCTGGCATCACAAGCATTTATTTTTGAATGCATTTAGTAGGGGAAGAACTTTGCTGATGAGGAAAACAAAGATGATGAAACAAAGACAAATGTCTAAATATAGCTATGTAACCCAAATCAAATAATATTGGACTAACATTTTAAATGATTAATTTAAAAATTGAAAAATAGGTGGGAGTGGTGGCGTATGTCTTTAATTCCAGCACTCAGGAGGCAGAGGTAGGAAGATCCTCATGAGTTTGAGGCCAGCCTGAGACTACATAGTGAATTCCAGGTCAGCCTTGGCTAGAGTGAGAAAAAAACACAAAAAAAATTTTTGGAAAAATATAAAATACTCTGCTGACCATCATAAAAACAGACTTCCATGTATTCTATTAATATTTAAAGTGGTAAAATATTTTTGAAGAAAAGGCAAGGCATACTATTTGGCTATAGATAACTAGACCCTAAAATCTACATACTCTTGACCCAATAAACTCACAAGAAAATGAGGCTTATGAAAAGTTTTAATGACAAGTATATACAGTGCATAGTCATTATAGAAGCAAATAAGAGGGAAACAAGGTCAATAATTAATAATAGAGTTAATAACTATGAATGGTTGTACAATAAATTCCTATAAAGCCACTGACATGCTATTGCAGTAAGTTTGTTCATTAGTTTCCAGCCATATTGAACTATGATCAACAGATCAAAATAGCATGTATTCATTGAGCACAATGTAGTGTGATATCTTGACATATGGGTACATTATGATATAATTACAACAATCAAGCTAATAAACATGTCTATTAAATCATTGCATATGTATAATAATGCAGGTATGTGGTTACAACATGTAAAATGTACTTTCTTAGTCACTTGAAGCACCAGGAAGTTAATTTTTGTGTGTATAATGTGGTCTAGTGTGTGTGTGTGTGTGTGTGTGTCTATGTGTGTGTGAGTGTGCACGCATGCATGCCAAATGCATGTGTATGTGCCCATGCAAAGGCACCATGTGCTCACCTGTGGCAGGTAATCTCTTACTGATCCCAGAGCTTTCTGTTTTCTGTTTTTTTTTTTTTTTTTTTTTTTCCTATGAGCCCCAGTGATTCTCTGGTCTCTGCTGCAGGCAGAACTGTGGTTACAGGTGTGTGTGACCACGCTGTTTGTATGAGTCTTTGGGTTGAACTCCATCCCCAAGACTCAGGCTTCCTCAGGCCTTTTTGCTTGCACAGGAAGTTCTCTTAATCATCCAGTCATCTCTTCCATCCCAGGAAGTTATTTATTTAACAATGTAGTAACTTCTATATTGGGGAAAACAGGAAATTGGGGTAGAGTAACCTTTCATCAATTTAGAGCTCCACCACTTATTAGCTGTGTGACCCTGGAACATAGCTTAATCTTTTAAAATTTAGCTTCTTAATCTGTAAATAAGGGTAATTATAGTGGTCAAGCCACAGGGATATGGTGAGCTTGAAATGAGTCAGTGTATAGGAAGTGCTCAGTACATAGTGTTTATCACTGCATGCCACCACTGTCAGTACAGAGTCCTTTTGCATGACAAGTATAAAAGTAACCTTGTGAGACAATAGTTACAGGAAAACTCCATCTTTGAAGTAGAAAATAAAATTGTGTAGACAAATTTAGAAAAAGTCTAAATTCACATGAAAATAATTTACTTTCATTTTTCTGTGTATTGGTTTTAAAGGAAGATTTCTTATTCTTACAATATTTTATTTATTTCTGTGTTTGAGACAGAGTGAAAGAGAGGAAGAGAGAAAGAGAATGGGTGAAACAGGGCCTCTAACCACTGCAAATTCCAGACACATGCACCTTTATTCGGGTACATCTGCCTTTAGGTGGGTACTGGGGAATTGAACCTGGGGCTTTTGGCTTTGCTGACAAGCATCTTAGCCACTAAGCCATTTCTCCAGCCCTCTTCTCTTGCTTTTATATGTCATCTACAACATGGTAGGAAAGAATAAATGGGTTCATATTATAAGTAACTTGAGGCCCATGAATGAGCATCTATTCATCTGATTGTTTTCACCATCATGTCTTTTGTCAAATCATGGTAACCTCTTAGTACTGGATCTAGCACAGCCACAAATATGGTGGCTGGCACTCTGTTCCATGTCCTCTTCTCTTCTGCCCTTGTAATGCTATCCCACATATGGAGTGCATCATAAGCAGGTATTAGCACCAGTTCCCTTGGAACACTGGAGTTCACTGTGGGGTGAGACAAAGCAGCATAGAGGCTAGTTTCTGAGCTAGAAGGACTTATCTTTCCTCCAGAGAGATGAAGAACCTTACAGTGCATTGTTCCTGCATCTTATTGAAGAGGTCCAGCTGGACCTCTTCCATGGGTTCAGTGATACTTCAGTACACCTGTCAGATAGATTTCTTTTTTTTACAGCTTTTAAAAATTATTTTATTTATTTTCAAGCAGACAGAGAGATAGAGAGGAGAGATACAGAGAGAGAATGGGCATGCCTGGGTCCCTAGCTACTGCAAATGAACTCCAGATGCCTCAGCCCCCTTGTGCTTCTGGCTTACATGGGTACTGGGGAATCGAACCTGGGTCCTTTGGCTTCGCAGGCAAATGACTTAACTGTTAAGCCATCTCTCCAGCTCAGGTAGACTTCTTTTACTATAGACCTCCAGAGACAAAGCTCTTCTTTGATTTTTCAATGTGTTAATTATTCTTTGATTATTGATATATACTTCAAATTTATAAAATAAAACCACAGGACATAAGTAGCCATGGACTTTAGTTTTTCATGTAATATTATTGTGTGAATCTTTTCAGCATTCAAAAATAGGAATCTTTTAAGGCTCGCATTACATTCTACTATGGTGATACACACAATGTGATATAGTGAGTATGTTTAATTTTAAATTTCTCACATTTAGGATTGCTGCTTACATCATTCTCCCCTCTACTTGGCTCTGCACTCCATACAATCAGGTCTATTTTTGATGCATTATTGAATGGTACTCACATAGCCAATGATCAGTGATTACTCCTGTGCTGTATAAGATGTCCTAACAGAAATTTTCTCTATGTAAACCAGTCCAGGAAATCATGGCCAAACGACACAGACTTCAGAGTGGCAATGGCCAACCCCACAGTGGTGGGGATGGTGGCATGAGAAATAGATTCCATCTGGACTGACCAGGACAAGATGTAAAAGGCGGAATTTCTCTGCAGTGCTGCTCTCATGGGTAGGCTGAAACAGAAAAAGAATCAGACAGGCAGTTCCTACCATGCAGTGCTTCTTGCTTGTTGAATTAAAAAGCAACAACAAAAATCTGGCAAGTTGCTATTATTGATTTCTTATTCCTGCTGCAATAAAGATGTAATTTTTCTATGAACAAATAACCAGAGACTAGAACGTTTTGATTTATAGCAGGATAAAGATGGTACAAATAAATCTATTCTAGCTCTCAGTCTTGCTCTTTTTAGTTGACCTACTTAGTAAATGATGTTTTAGCTCTTTCCCTTGATGCAACATAGGGGCTCCATGTTGGCCTGACAGGAATTGGAGAGAAACTTAGAGCAAGTAGTAGTTCACTAGCCTGCCCATGCTTATGTTAAAAACAATAAGGAGCTGGGTGTGGTGACACATGCCTTTAGTCCCAGCACTTGGGAGGCAGCCTGAGATGACATAGTGAATTATAGGTCAGCCTGGGCAACACACACACACACACACACACACACACACACACACACACACACACCAAGGGTGGGGAGATAGCTCAGTGGTTCATGGCACCTGTTTGCAAAACCTGCTGGCCCAGGTTCCATTCCCCAATAGTCATGTAAAGCCAGATGCACAAAGTGACCCATTTATCGAGAGTTCATTCACAGCAGGAAGAGCCTCTTTCACATCCATTATTCACAGCAGGAAGAGCCTCTTTCACATCCATTCTCTTTCTCCTTGAAAATCAAAATAAGAAAATAAAACGAGTCATAATGATTGATGCCACGAGAAGAGAAATGGTTTATTTTTGAATTCAGAACCCCTGACTTCTTCTAAGCTAGGGCTTTCTCCATCACTGAATTTCTTTGCTCTGCTCTCAGTTGCTTGTGTTCTTCTCACATACACACAGTGGATGATGACCCCCCCCCTCCTTCTAGCCTTCCTGTCACCAAACTTTTAAAACTATGTCTCCAGTTCATTCAGCTAGCTTTCTTTAGCTCTATTAGCTCATCCAATCATTACACTCTTCTACTGGGTATATATTGTCTCTATTGTACATTTGAGAAAATAAAGCTAAGGGGTTTTAGTTAACATATGACCTCAGGCAGCTGGATTCAAGCCCAGGTTTATCTGACTCCAAAGCTTGAAGAAAGCTATGCTCTTTCCTGATAAAAGCATTGATTTTCTGAGATGAATCAATCTATCTCTTCATTGCTTCTTGTCCATTATCTTGTGAAAGGGCTTGCTTAATTAATTCTCCTAACGTTTGTGTCTCTAAGTTGTAGGTGAGTGATCTTGACACATAAGCCGCAGAGTTGTGCTTAACTCTAATCCTTTCAGGCTCCAGTGAGGAAAGCTAAGATCTCTGATGTAGCCACTCCCACTAAGCAGGGTGCAGGAGGTGCCTTAACAGGAAACACACAGGAACTGAACTCTTGTAACAAACTATGAAGGGAAACCCTTGTTCAATACAGTATGAGCAATGGCACTTCTGCTAGAGTGAAGATATCTTAGGGAGAAAGACTACATGGGGAAGACTTTGGATGCATGAAGGCCATTTAGGGATATGTGATGGAATGTGGGCCAGGTATCCTCTTTTGACATCATTGGCCAAGATGTGATTCTAACATTTAACACAAGGCGGGAGGAAAGAAGCGAGGTATTTCATCCTGGTTCATTCCATACCAGTAGGTTTGAGCCCAGCTTGTGTTGAGGCCCAAGGTGTAGGTCAGGTCAGTGTGGAACACTGCCTTAGATGGCTGTCCTGTACTACTTTCTCTGCCAGACCTTTGCTGAAACAAAGTCACTCCCACCTCTCCCTTCTCCTCCTCCACATCCTTTACTGGATTTGATTTTTTGCTGCAGAAGATTCACACTTCTGCCAAGCCACTGTGTCCAGTTTGTCTGTAACTGTGGTTCTTTATTCCCCACGGATCTGCCTTATTATAAGTGTTAGACTTACCAAGACAAATGCTCCCCATTCCTTCTCACTCATAGCATTTACATAACCGGTTTGTAGCTTCTTGGCCTACAAAGCAGTTTCATAACTCCTTGTGAGAAAAGCCTTTCCCATCAAACACCGTCTTTCCCCATCTCTCCAAAGTTCTGATTTTATTCCCTAAAGAAGTGCAATAGGCAGACAAAGCAAACCACTTGATAACAAGGATCTCAGTCGCAGGGAATCATATCTCTCTGGCTCTTAATTTTAGCTTTGTTCTGCCTTTCATTTGGGAGATTTTCTTGAACATCAAATTTTGACATAGTTTCTGTATGAATGAAACAGATTTTCCCCATAATGTTATGGGCTGGGGAGGGGGAAATCTATCATGAAAATGTGGGTGCTCAAAAATTAATGAGTTATATTCTTAGATATCTTATGAGAATTAATATTTTCCATTAAATGATCTTTATCATATTTTCTTTGTTGAAAATTAGAAAATATAAGTATGATAAAAGATTTCTTAGCCCATTACCCAGAGAAAATGAACATGTTTATAAACTTTTTTTGAACACATCATTCTTTTATAAAACCAAATGCCATGTTTTATGGTATAACCTATCTTACTGCTTGATCTAAAAAGTATGCAATGTTCCCTTTCTATGCATTTGTATAATATTACTTATGTGGCTATATAAAAATCCATATATAGGGCTGGAGAGAGATGGCTCAGTAGTTAAAGGTGCTTCCTTGTAAAGTCTAAGGCCTAGGTTTGATTCACCAGTACTCACATAAAGCCAAGTGCACAAAGTTGTGCATGTGACTCGACTTTGTTTGCAGTAGCAGTGGGCCCTGGTGTATGGTGTATTCATATTCACTCTCTCTTCTCTCTTTTTTCCTCTCTTTCTCTCTATCATATATATATATATATAATTTAAAATAAGAAATAAAGGGCTGGAGATATGGGTTAACAGTTAAGACACTTACCTGCAAAGCCTAAGGACCCAGGTTCAACTCCCCAGTACACATGTAAGCAGATGCACAAGGTGGTACATACATCTGGAATTCATTTGCAGTGGCTAGAGTCCCTGGTGCACCCATTATCTCTCCCTCTCTCTGTCTCTTTTTTCTCAAATAAATACATCAAAGAAATAAAAGAAAAAGAAAAAAAGAAAGTCCACATATACTACCTTTAATTTCAAGTTTCGGTTTGCATAAATTAATTACCACCGATACTTAAGGAAATTGGCATAAGGGATACACTTGGACGGACTTTCTATGAGAATGTGATGGGTTCAAAGCACAGCTAGAGATTTTTATGTGGAGTGATTCTTCTCTCTTTCATATGCTTAAATATTCACAAACAACATGGGAAGATGTGTTAACTGGTTAGCCTATGCTTTCTTTACCACAAGTCTCGAATCTATAATTATGTAATAACAATAAACAAAGGGAGCAACCTCAGAGATGCCTGGCCTGGCTTGAGTGCTGAGCTAGAACATGCAAGGCCCTGCTGCATTTGAAGGCCATCCCTCCACTCCCCACCAAGGAAATGTTCGTTTTAGCCACCATCTAGCATTTTCTGATAAGTATCTGCTGGTAAGACTATTCTGTGGAAGAAGAGATTCATCGTCAAATACATTGGCTGTTTCAGGTAGAACAAAAGAAGAAATAGTGAACAATATTGAACAGGAATGCTACTGAGTGTTAGAGAACAGCCCCAGCGCATTAAAAAGAAAAAGAGAGAGAGAGAGATTGGAAAAAAAAAAAAATGCTGGGGAGATGACTCAGCCGTTAAAGGCAATTGCTTGCAAAGCAGGCTGGCTTGGGTTTAAATGCCCAGTTCCCACATAAAACCAGATGCATAAAGTGGCACGTGTATGTGGAGTTTGTTTGCAGCAAGAGGTCTTGGCATGCCAACATTTTCTCTTTAAAAGAACATAATGAAATATTTTAAAGGAAGATAAAACTTCCCTCATGGTTAAGAGGGAATATATTTTGGGGGTGTGGACAATGTTTTTGTGATCTCTTTAAATTCCACACAATGCCATTGATGATGTTCTTCAATGGAGAGGTGCTCCCAGTGAATAATCGTGTGCCTTAACTATGTGCTGGGATTATAGGACTGCACTGCCATATTTGGCCACACAGGGTTTTTGTTTGTTTTATTTTCTCACTGAAAGCAAATGGAAAGAGCCATTTGATAGATTTTCCTTGCTATTATATAATTGCGTTGGACATACAAGTATAAAATTTTTTTGGCTTTTATTCTTTAACATCCCCAACTATCCACTTTTCTTAAACCTCAGAATACATCTGAATGCTATTTTCAATGCAGAACTACTTTCTCCGTATTGATGTTAGTAACTTCATCCTTTTAATGAGCACTATCTGTACGGCTCTAGATGCCTTGCCTTTTATCTCTGTAGTTGGAACCCTTTGTGTTTTATGTCATGCACATGCAGTGTAAAGATAATTATTATGGGTTCATTTGTATAGCCAATACATAATGGATGTGTCCTATGCACTCTAGTTAGTGTTAAGGACACCTCTGTATTAACAAAACCTTGCTCCTATCATGAAGGCTGTCATGTACCAGTGGGGAGAAAAAAAAGTAAGGAAAGTGAATGGACTTCTGCCTAACGGTATGTAAAGAACACAAAATAGGTCAACCTATTCTATGGAGAGAGACAGTTGATGGGTAAAGATTAGATACTCTCTAAGCTGAGACAAGAAGGGCAGAGGAAATCATGATGGAGTAAAAAAGAAAAGAGAGAGAGGGCTGGGGGGATGGCTTAACAGTTAAGGTGCTTGCCTGCAAAGCCAAAGGACCCAGGTTTGATTCCCCAAGAGCACGTTAGCTAGAGCACAAGGAGGTGCATGCATCTGGAGTTTATTTGCAGTGGCTGGAGGCCCTGGTATACCCATTCTCTCTCTACCCCTCTTTCTCTGTCAAATAAATAAATTTAAAAAAAAAGAGAGAGAAGTCCCTTGATGAATCAGTAGGACTAATGACAGTATGGCTGAAATACAAGGTATGAGTGCTATGGTGGGAAGGAGAAATAGGAGAAGGAACAATAGGGGAGATTGATAAGAGCCTGAACAGGCAGGTCATGCATTAAACAATCTTTGGGAGTGCAATGAAGATCACTGGAAGTTAACAAAGAAGTGATACCATCTATTTTTTGCAATGAAGATCACTGGAAGTTAACAAAGAAGTGATACCATCTGTTTTTTTTTTTTTTTTTGGAGAGAGACAGAGAGAGAGAGAGACAGAAAATGGGCATACCAGAAGCTTTTCAGCTGCTGTGAACAAATTCCAGATGTGTGCTCCCCCTTGGGGGCAAGTGAGGCATTGCTCCCTTGCATCACATTGCATCTGGTGAATCAAATGGACATTCTTAGGCTTAGCAGGCAGGTGCCCTAACTGTTAAGCCATTTTTCCAGCCCCCATCTGATTTTTATATTTGGAAGACTTGTATTGTTGTCTTCCCATTGTGTGCTATGTCATGGGAGGGAGTAACACTGGAGAGATGTCCGTGAAATAAGTACTCTCTGAAAGACCTTCAAGAGATGAACTACACACACATACACACACATGTGAATACTACACATACATACACACATGTACACGGCACACATACTTATACACTCATGTGCATACCACACAAACATACACAAAAATAAAATAAATTAATAAAAGGGCTTAAGAGATGGCTGAGTTAGGATCCCCGGTGCCTGTGTAAAAGGCAGGAATGGTTGTACACACCTCCAATCCCAGTGTTGGGAGGCTCACTAACTAACTAGTTTACCTGAATAGGTGGGGTCTAAGTTCAAAGAGAGACCCTGTCTCAGAGAATGAGTTGGAGGAAGGCACCTGATGTCAACTTCTGTCTTCCATCCCCCCACACATGGATGTGTACCCCCACAAACATATTCACTCCAACTCACTAACATCCATACACACATATGTACATGAAAAAAAAGTGATAAACTAAAAGGTATGGTAATAGAAATGGAGCAAAGCAGAGAGTTCAGTAGGTGTTAAATGACTGAAAGGTAATAGGACCTAGGACTTGATGGGTAAAAATTAGACATCAACAGGTATAAATATGCTTTCTGGCATGGGGAATCTTATCATTGTGGTCTGTTTCACTGATGCTGGAATATAGTTTAATGGTGGATTTAAAGTGATAAGTTTATTTTTGGACATGGTGAGTTAGAAGTTCCCATGAGTCAATAACCTAAGGTGCCATGACTAATTGACAGTTGTACATGATTTATAGCTTGAGCAAGAGATCTTTCTGGTGATACAGGTGTGGGAGTCCCATAATGTGGAGACTGGTTAAACAATGACGACTTGGGACATTACTTCAGTGGAAGTCGCTGCATTTGCAGTACACTTTGATAAGATCAGCCTATTAGAATTAGGACATTGTTCTTAGTTACTTTTCCCGTTGCTGTGGTGAAGTACAACTAGAAAACAGCTCAAGGGAGGAGTGCTGTATTTTGTCATGTAGCTTGAGAAGATACAGTCTGTCACGGACAGGAAGGCTTGTAGAAGCTATGAATGCTTTCAGCTATGCCAGCAAGAGCGTGACGTTACTTGCATACATGTCAGCAGATGAAGGAACAGAAAGCTTGGGTCAGAACTGGGGTTCAGGCTGTCACACATCAGGCCTACTCCTGAGTCACCCACTTGTTCCAATTACACCCTACTTCCTAAAGGTTCCATTCCCAAAGGACTGCTACCAGCTGAGCAACAAGTGTTAAATACATGATACCAGGGAAGGCTGTGGGCATTTGACACTCAAATAATAAAAGGGAACTATAAAGCCATGAGTGAGGAACTAGACAGAGAACAACCAGGAACCTGTAGTTCTATCTACATCATAGAAAGAGAAGCAAATTTCAGGAAGGTTGATGCAACAACCAGCGGTGTCATAGAGCTCAAAAGAGAACGAGGAGAAAACAGCTACTGTTTCTGTGTTAGTAACAAGAACTTTTGGAGAAAAATATGCAGGGAACAAGAAGCAGATTGCTGTACATGACAGTGTGAATGAAACATGCCAGACAGCAAGGCAAGTGATTTTAGAAGGTGGGGGCTTGGCCACGAGAAGCAAGGGTCTGTTAACTTCTTACTCCTTCTAAAGGTCAAGTGGAATAAATATGGTTTTCACTTGTGGCAGGCCTAAACACAAAAAGCATTATTAGTGGCCTATATCTTTTCCCAAATGAATTTATTTAGTACCTTCTATTATTTTTCTCATGTTACAATATCAGTGGTACCTCGACATTTACTGATTCATTCTCTCTCTCTCTCTCTTTCATTTTTTTAAGAGGTAAGGTATGACTGACTCTAGCTCAGGTTGACCTGGAACTAACTCTGTGGTCTCAGACTGGTCTCGAACTCACAGCGATCTTCCTACCTCTGCTTCTCGAGTGCTGGGATATCAAGTGTGTGCCCCTACACCTAGCTATTGATAACTCTCTTTAGAAAAAAGAAATGTCATCTCCCAAGCCATCAATCAAAATTACCATGGGAGGGAGAGACAGAATTTGAAGGCAATGAAGTATGTTTGCAATAACTCTCTGAAATATCTACCCAGGTGTCTGTTGAAGGTCAGGTGACCCTGACTGAGGATGCAAGGGTTTGAGTTGTACTTTGAACCATGCTATCAGATCAGCTCCTCAGAGCCTGACTGTGGGGAAAGGACAGAGCTAAACTCTGACTCATAGAGAAAGAAATAACCATGGAGAACAAGTGTTTCCTGCTCCAGAGGGCAGCTCCATCTAGCTAGGCATCTGAGGCAGTGAGTAAGATTGAGAAGCCCGAAGCCCTGGTGCTGCCTGTAATTTGCTTTATGACCTGAGGTAAGTCACTCTCGGCTACAGATCTGACTTCTTATTTGAAAGGGAGGCTGTTAATGTTGATGATGCCTAAAATGTCTTGGGCTCTGTCAGATCTGTCCCAAGAGTGAATATCCATCCATCTTTGAAAATAATGATGCTTTCAGCCATCAGTATGGAATGGCTTGATATTGATGGTGTTACATGAGAGGATTATGTTATGATTATTCAGTGATCTTCACATTGATGATTGAGTACACGCTACCCTTCAGTAAATATGTTTCTTAGCAATATTTTCATCAAAATAATAATGGGTATAGTTTAATAATAATGGCTAAAGTTTAAGACCTTAGGTCTTAGTTTTTATCGGTACATATTAACTGTCCAGAATAATGGGGTACATCAGGATATTTTCATATACGCATATAAGATACTTTGTTCATATTCATGATTAATCCTGTTGCAGTCAGCTTTGTGTTGTTGGGACCAGAAGCAGCTTCTTGAGGAAGGGTTTTATTTCAGGATTATAAAATCCAGGGGAAACACCATCAATGACAGAAGCAGCTGGCTCACTTCCATAGATTCATAGCAGAGACACTACCAACAACCAGTACCACAAACCTGCTAGAGCTCGAACTGTTCTCCACAAACCTTAGGGCTAGACTCCAAGATCCACCCCTAGTGACATGCTTCTTCCCCAGAGGGCTCTGCCCACTGGATACTCAAGATTCAAGCCTGAGTCGATGGCGCCACACATTCAAACTACCACAAATACCTGCTTATCCTTGCTTTGGTGGGGGTGGGGTGGAAACGGGAGGGTAAATGCTTTAATGGCAGCCTTTGGCGAAAGTCTTTTCCCTGAATTTTATTGAATCTCTACATGAGAAATCACAACTGGCTTAACAAGAAAATTAGGTTGTGGGGCAAATTCCTTTAACACAGCCCCCAGCCAAGAGCATCTGGTCATAGAATATATATTTCTCTTCTTGCCTGGCCTCAGAATTAGAGTGAAGAAGGGAGAAATCCTTTGTAGGCACTCGTCTACACACTGTTCTGAGAAGTCCGAATAACTAGGACTGAGATTCATTCTAGTCTGTAACCAATGCCATGCTCTAGGTCTGACTCAGCAAATTCCAAATGAGCAGTCATGAAGTCTTTGAAGGCGAAGGGCCACAGGTCTGCATCACTGGCCTTGGCTTATTCTTTTTTTCTCTTTGCCCAGTTTTTATTAGAATATGAAGATCTGTGTCCTGCCATAAGGACCACCATCTTTACCCTGCCTACTCCTTGCACACTGCTTCTATATTTTCTATATCTCTCTTTTGTGCATGCAGAAGAGCAGAGGTACAGGATGGATTCATTTTTAATTACTCCATCCCATAATGCTACTGCTTTGCAAATGGTCATGCCATGCATGAAGTAGGACACTTGTACTATTGTCCAAGATAAGTCACCCACTCCATGCCTGACTGACTGGATGCCTTCTTTTGCTTTATCATCTACACATTTTCTGCCAAATGTCCCCTGTCTCAAAATACTTGTACAGGTTTATGTTAATACCTACTTCTAGAATTTATTTTTATGGGACTATGAAGGGAAGAATTTGAGAGACCTGGGTATGTAGTGAAATAGATATTTTGAACAACAAGCACACAAATAAGGAAGAATTTGCTAACCTGAAAAGAAAGGAGCAAGACATGGAGAGATGTGGTAATATTGGACTGTATACAACTGGGTCTTACCTTTCTGTACCCTCTCTAAATTTTTAATGAGATGTCTAATCCCAAGCAATTCTTTTTTTATTTTTATTTTTATTTATTTCTTTGAGAGCAACAGACAGAGAAAGAAAGGCAGAGAGAAAGAGAGAAAGAGAGAGAATGGGTACACCAGGACCTCCAGCCACTGCAAATGAACTCCAGAGGCATGCGCCACCTTGTCCGTCTGGCTTACGTGGGTACTGGGGAATCAAGCCTCAAACTGGGGTCCTTAGGCTTCACAGGCAAGCACTTAACTGCTAAGCCATCTTTCCAGCCCCTTAAGCAATTCTTGAGGCCAGAGGAGTCCCCACAATTCTGACCCTGCCTTTGTATCTCGGTTATCTGGAAAGGAGGAGTGAAGGTAGAGAGAAGAGGATACAGAGAATGTATGAGGAGGATTTCAGATTTGCATCCTCTTAGAGTCATATTTTTCTGCAAGTGGACCCAGCCCTCCAAGGAGAGAGACTGGAGGTGGATAGCTGACGTGTTGTTTACACATACTGTGTTATCTGCTGTCGTTGAACATACTTTCTTCTCATGCCTCACACCTTTGTTTGGAATGTCCTCCACCCATCCGCTGAAGTCCCTTTCTCCATACCTCTCAACCCACTCCACCCACAACAGGTAGTCCCCTCTTTCCTTTCTACTGAATTTCATGCACATTCATTCATCATGGCTCTGTCATGAAAGGCTGCAATTATCTGCTTATCTTCTATACTGTGAGCTTCTGTGGATTAAGACTGTGGCATGTGCTTCTATGTGTGTCTGCAGAACAGCGTATGTCCATGTTTCTGTGTACGCATTTCACAGAATGTCATTGTCGGTCTATTTGGACACTTACCAAGCATTTATTATGCCCTTCATATCTCAGATACTCCAACTGTCCATCCATTTGGGAAAGTTATCCTTGGTACTCACTCTGTATCCTTGTGCATACTAAGCACTGGACCATGGAAAATGAGTGCAGCACCCACCGTGTCTGCTCTGGTGTTGATCATGGTCCATGAGTGAAGATAGAAAAGACAATGGTGATCATGGGGCAGTGAGATCAACGCTCAGGGAGTCAGGAACTCAAGTGCTGTCATAGTCCAGAGTAAGTGAAGCATAGAAGTCCAAGAATATGCACATGGAAATTAATCACCTGGGTCAATATCTATAATGTCATTCATTTTTCCTTAAGTGATTTTGATGAGATCGCTCTAAGCATTAACATCTTGACTTGCTCCATAGACATCAGCATGCTTTACTAGTTGAATGCAGGCATTACCATGGGGGCTGTAGCCCTGGCACGGTGAGAAGTCCTGGTCTTTGTTGTGTGTGTGTCTAGCAGTTTGTCCTTATGGATTTCTATCTGAGTTAGAGATAATGCCCTGAATATCCATGATAGATGCCCATACTGATGACTAAACACCCAGGTCCTCTTCCTGTGACCCCACAGTATCTAACTGTCAAGGGCATTTGTTAGCTGACTTGGAGTTACAGGATGAAGAGATCGAAAAACACCCATATGAATAATCCCCACAGGCTCCTATCTAACAATTCTGGAGAAATCTTGTAGAGTCATTGAGCTAGAAAGAAATTTAAATATAATGTAGTCTGACAGCTTTCAAACTTGAACACCTTTGTTCACTGGCATGAAAGGGTCAGAAATTCATGAAGAGGTAAATGGATCTATTTTGACTGAAACAGGTTTGGTGACTGGAAACCCCACCCACTCTCCCCTCAGATGTCCTTAGCAGTTTCTAGAAGTACAGGTCGCACAACAGCAAGTCTGGTTTTTGAGGTAGGGTCTTGATCTAGCCCAGGCTGACCTGGAATTCAGTATGTAGTATCAGGGTGGCCTTGAACCCACATTGATACTCCTGTCTCTGCCTCCAGAGTGCTGGGATTAAAGGTGTGAACCACCATGCCCGACTTGATTCCTCATTTTGTTGATAAAATTCTGCAGAATAGAAAACAGAAGTGAGGAAGTGACTTGTCCAGGGTCACCCTGAGTGATGAGGACATGAGGCCTTGTGTTTCTCAGCCTACCTCTATGGTATTTCACATCACTGACAAGGTAAGGCACCTATGCAGAGATGAGACCCTGTCTGACCTAGGAAAGGTTGGGAGAAAAGAGACTGCTTTCACTCAGCTTTCTCCAGCACACAGAGCATCCCTGTTGGCGTGCTGTCACTAATATACAAAAATGTGAAACTGGGAAGAATTGCTTGCCAGTTTTCTTATCTACACTGGCACGAGCAGGCTTGCTGGAGGGTGGTGAGGTGCTAGAGTATTGTTTATCCGCTGCACATCCCTTGGTTGCTTGCACAGACTCAGAAAGGCTGCACACATAAATTCACATAAATTACCTTTAGAAAATGTCAAAATTAAAAGTAGATTTTCATTTTGGAGTTGAGCCTGGAGAATGAGAATGTTAACCCCTTCCTATCAGCAGCCATGCCAGCATGGAAAAACAGAGTTGACATGTTTGAATGCAACCCAGGCCACGGGAATGCTTCCATACTCCCATCCCACCTCACCCCCCCACCTGCAAAAGAGGATCAATTCTTGTTAATAAGCCATAGAATTTTCTAAGATCCTGGTTTGCCCACATGTATTAATTCAAATATAAGTTTTTTGTCCCATGATGTGCATCATTTGAATTTTATTGTCTGTAATTTACTTTGACTTGAACAGTAGAGAATTTAGGGAGACACATAAACCTTTGGGGAGTCTCTTTTCTTAAAAGTTGAGTACGTCATTATAACTGCACATTTGTGTCTATAGAAGAACTGTTGAGTTTTAATTCCATCTATGCCAGTATCAAGAACTGGGAGCATTAGTGAGTCATTCAGCCATGAGAATTTGTCCTTCATAGGTGGTATTGCTCCTTTATAAAAAGGAAGTTGTTCCATGGGATTCTGGCTTGGTTCCCAGTACCACCTGTAAGTTCCTTTCCACTGAGCGAGTCTCTTGGCCAATCAGAGAGCCATTGGTTACCTGCCTAGGCTGGGTGTCACTATTGCACAGGTATGTATAGCTTGTCTGGCTGGTTGATTTCATATAGCAGGGTTTCCTGCTTATTCACAACATTGGTGACCACATAATGAATGACTGCTGCTCTCACAGCTCATAACCCATAACCCCATAGTGAATGCCAGCAGCTCCTCTGAGGGGGGTCCTCAATGGAATGGTGCAGGGAGAAAGGGAGAATATATGATTTGTCCACACAAAGTTTCTACTTAATAATAAAAAGGCTGTTGCTTAGCTAGACCATTTTTCCCTTTTCTATCCCTTGTACCATGTAAAGGTGTGGGTTTGTATCCTTCACAGTATGCAATGGCCAGTGCCTAGACCTTAGACTATTCATATTCCAGAAATATGAGAATAAATTTCTGCTGTTCTTAAGTTACCTAGCCTTGGGTACTTTGTTATAGCAGATGGACTGGGCAAACACCGTGTGAGCTGCTATTGAGACAGTCTTCCCAAGGCTCTCCAGAGGAAATGATGAAAATCTGATACTTTTCTATATTACAAAAGCTTTGGGAATACAAACGATACCTGGGATAGGGCTTTTAAAAAAATCTCAGGTGACTTTATAAGGTATCAGGTGACAGACAGAGGAAGTGGAGAAAGAGAGAGAGCAACTCCAACTCAGTACAGCTCACCAGGAGGAAGCTGCAGACAGAGCTGTGCAGGTTGGGGAGGACGAGCAGCACTGGGAAACAGCCCTGAATTTCACCAGCATTCTCATTTCTGTCCTATCGTATGTGCTTGCTTTGAACTATCATACTTTTTGTTATAGTCAAACCGTTCTTTAGTCAAGTCTTAGTGAAATTAAAAGTCTCCAATTCTCCTTTCTTTGTCTCTGATTCAAGTCCTGGGCAGCAAGCAAGGCTGGCTACTCCTTTCTAGCTAACTAGAAGTTGTCAGAATCATTATTTACCTACTTCCCTGAGAAATGAACATTAGCTGGGATCAATTGTAACTGTGCGGATCTGCCTTTGATTTTAAAAGAGAGAAAAGGAGTCATGTTAGATTACACAGCCTGGGTACATGATAGCACTCCATCTGAGTGCAGTGGAACAGTGGCCTCAGGGGCAGGGGTTGGGAAGCTCTGAACCATGGCAATGTCTCTCATTCTAATGTTCTAGATTGCAGAATCTGAATGGAATTTTGATGTGAAATGTGAGGGGTGGGATGTAGGTTTGAGCCACAGCAACATATCTTCTCCACAGGCCCCAGACCCTGCTGCCTTTTAAAATATAATATAATAATATCAATATTTGAATTCTGTGTTTATGACTTAAAATACTTGACTATTTTGTATTTGCATTTTTCCCTCTTTTTGCCATGTTTTGAGTGTTCTATAAATTCTACTTTTTTTTCTCTTGTTAGGAAAAAATTATCAAAACATATTTTATTCTAGAGCTTCTTTCTTTTGAGTTTGAAAATTATATAACATTTTATGTACTCTTACAAGTGTTGGGGACCACTGCTTTCTATATGTAAGGGATCAGTAGTAAGCTTGATTCTATGGCAGGAAAAAAACTTCCACCAGCAGGATTGGTGGTGGGGCTGATGTGGGTGAAGCTGCAGGGGAGAGCTGCTTCATTGTCTACACGTTGCACCTAGAAGAATAGGAAAGAACATTGAATGGGAGTCCTGAAGAGGGAACGAGGTTCCATGTTCTGATTTTATAGATCTGTGTGACTATGAGCAAGTCTTTTACCTCAGTGATTCTGTTCCAGTATTTTCAAAATGAAGGATTGGACAAGATGACAATTCTCTAGCTATAATTTATGCCGTACATGGTTCAGAAATACTATTAAACATCACAAGAATGATAATTAAAGTCTTGTGTAGAGGCAGTTATACTTAGACCAAGATCTGGAAGTAAGTTATTTACTTCTCTTTATATATAAATTTAACTCTGAATTTCCTAAAATCTAAGATATCTGTCCATTTTTTTATTATCTTCCCAAAGTAGTTTGTTATTTTAGCAAAAGAAAGGTAGAAAGCACTTCTTTGAGAAAAATGGCAATTATTCATACATACATTATTATTTTGTTACATAAGTGTAACAGTTAATCTCAGGTTGTCAATTTGATAGGATTTAGAATCACCACGGTGACCAATCCCTGGGAATGTCTGTGAAAGATTTTTGAGATTAGGTTAATCGGGGTGGGAGGACCCACCCTGACTATGGCTAGAACTATTCCTGGCCTGAGGACCCTAATTGAATAGAAAGGAGAAAGTGTGCAGTGGTATTCATTATTCTCTGCTTTCTCTCTACGGACTGAAGGTGACCAGCTGCCTCAAACTCCTACCATCACGCCATGTCTTTCTCTCTGTGATGAACGACAACCTCAAACTGGATGCCAAAATAAAACCTTCTCCCTTAAGTTGCTTCTTGCCAGGTATTTGGTCACAGCAACTAGAAAGTCACTAATATCAAAAGCAACACTCATGTGATTTAATTTTTTAAGACTTAGATAGACTGTATCAGATTAAGAGAAATGAAGGTACAGAGAGCCCCTGCCACATGGAAGGCAGAAGGGAGTAGAGAGGCTACATGGGAGTAGGACCCCCACCCATCTCAGCCCAGTTGGGCTGAGACAAGGGGCTTAGCAGAGCAGGGACCTGGAGGTTCAGGAGTGGTGAGCAGTCAAAAAAGAATGGCACTTACTTTCTAAAGAGAATTCAAACAAAGAAAAGAAAAAAGGGCTGGAAAGATGGCTTAGTGGTTAGGAGCTTTCCTACAAAGCCAAAGGACCCAGGTTTGATTCTGCAGGACCCATGTAAACCAGACGCACAAGAGTGTGAAAACATCTGGAGTTTGTTTGCAGTGGCTGGAGGCCCTGGCGTGCCCATTCTCTCTCTCTCTCAAAAAATATATAAACAACAATAAAAAAGAATTCACTCACAATCCCATTACCTAAATAAGTCTAAATATTTCCACTCTGGTCTTTACTCAAATGTCCATTCTACTTATCTTTTTATTTTTATTCCATTATTTTACTCAGAAGAAAATTATTTTTAAATTGTGCATATGTGTGTGTGTGTATGTGTGTGTGTGTTTGTGCACAAGCGCTTCCTGTGTACTTGTGCAGGTCAGGACATAACCTCAGGGTGTTTCTCCTCTCCTTCCACCTTCTTTTGAGAGAGGATTTCTCTTATTGTTTTACTACTCCCATTTGCAAGCATCCATACATATTGTGTGGCTCCATCTCCCACTTCTGTAGGAACTTTGGGATTACAGGCAGCTGTACCAATTTACATCTGTCCTTGTGTGGTAGCTGAGGATGACTGAACTAACATCATCAGTCTTGCAAGCAAATGCCTTTTGCCTCTGAACCATCTCCCCAGCCCCAGATATGATCCCATTCTCATCCAGATTTGAGGTATGTTATTTTTTAATATTCACACAGTATCACTTGGATATACGTAGCCATTGTTTTACTCTTAAGTTTTCAGACAGTGTCTACTGTTTTATTATCACCCAGAAAGGGCAATCAATATTGTAATTATTTCCTTATTTAGATGATAATTGTCATTGCATGAATTCCCTGGAATAGGACGATCTGGTCAATAGTGTACATATCATTTGTTTTCTGTAAGCTTTGACCTTTTCTCTAAGCCTACCCTGCCAAACCTTACTGCTTTTCCTCTGAGTCAAAAAGTGCTAAGACAACTTAGAGACTCTTAGGGAACAATATGGCTTTCCAGTTCCAAATGGTTCTCAATAGGTCTGTTGCAAAGCAAATTTAAAAGCAATGAGAAGTTTATTTTAGGCTAGATTTGTTATTGACATTTATTTATAAGCTTTTAGCATTTCTGTGTATTTAGTGTGCTTAAGTCTTTAAAAAACTTTTTTATATTTAATTATTTATTTTTTAAAAGATTTATTTTTATTTATTTATTATTTAGAGACAGAGAAAGGGATAGAGAGAGAAAGAGATAGAGAGAGAATGGGCATGCCAGGGCCTCTAGCCATGGCAAAGGAACTCCAGATACGTGGGCCATTATGTGCAGCTAGCTTATGTGGGACCTGGAGAATCGAACCTGGGTCTTTTGGTTTTGAAGGCAACTACCTTAACTGCTAAGCCATCTCTCCAGCCCAAGTTAACTTATTTATTTGAGAGAGAGAGTCAGATAGAGAGAATGGGCACACCAGGGCCTCTAGCCAATGCAAACGAACTCCAGATGCATGCGCCACCTTGTGCATCTGGTTTAAGTGGGTACTGAGGGATTGAACCTGGGTTCTTAAGCTTAGCAGGCAAGCTCTTTGTGGTAGTTTGAATATATGTCCCCCCAATATATTCAATGTTTTATTACTTTATAGTTTGCATCTGCAATCACCTTGCTAGAGGCAAGGTCACTGGGGGCCCCGGTCTTAAGGTGTGGTCATGGTTTGAGATTCCATTGTAAAGATATGCAAATGTGCCTAGCAGGAGTTCCTGAAGTGTGCTGTGTGACCTTTTGGCTGTAGTTTTTGCTTTGTGTGCTGTGGTGGCTGGTTGGCTTTTGCTCTCTCTGCTTGGCCTTGTGAAGAGCAGGCTGCTTCTCCTGACTTTATGGAACTTCCCCTGGATCTGTAAGCTTCAATAAATAATATCCCTTCCTCCATAACTGTGCCTGGTCTGGAAGTTCATCTCAGCGAACCTGAAGCTGTCTGCTACACTCTTAAACCGCTAAGCCATCTCCCCGGCCCCAAGAGGACACTTTTTATTGACTTGGGAATACCGTTACAAGAGACTATGCTGAGGAATGGGAAGGGACGAAGGGTCGCTTAGACGATGGCACTGCTCTCCCGCAGGGCAGGCTATGGAAGCGTTTCATTCACTGTCCTTCGAGATGCCTTTCCGGTGACACAGAGCTAGAAGCAGTCTGAGTCAGGATGGCTGGGCTCAACTTGCCTCCATCTATGGCTTTAAGAATTTAATGGAGCTGAGAATTTCCTTCTTTCCTGGATCTCCAACAGCTTGATCTCGGAGCGCTGCGCTTCCCCGAGTGTTTCCAGAGAAGACAGCCTGAGGGAGAGGAAGTGGTGCTAATTAAATCCTCCCTCTGTTTTCCAGGCACACAAGCCCTGCGCAGATGTCTGTTGTTAGGCGTGGATTCACAGAGTGCGCAAATACAGAAGCAGGCTTTCCTTCCCAGTGACATAAACCTTCCTTCACGGGAACTTTAGAATTCTATCTCCTTCCAACACCCACTGCAAAGGAGGTGGCAGACCTGCATAAATAGTGTGGAGCTGCCACGAAGGCTAAAGTGCCTTGGCAGCCTCTTACTGTCTCTGGATCTCTCCCTCATCTCTCTCTCTCTATGTATGTATGTATGTATGTATGTATGTATGTATGTATGTATGTATGTATGTATGTATGTAATGTATGTATATGTATTTTTTCTGTTTCTCCATACCTTGCAATTCTCTTAGGCCAGTTGCTGCCTTTTGTAATTTTTGTTGTTGTTGTTTGTTTTTGTTTTTGTTTTTTGAGGCAAAGTCTCACTCTAGCTCAAGGCTGACCTGGAATTCACTTGGTAGTCTCAGCTTGGCCTCGAACTCACAGAGATCCTCCTACCCTCCCAAGTGCAATGTACCACTGCACCCAGCTCTAGCTGCCTGTTGTATACCTTCCTTTAAATTATGACCTGCATTCAGTAGAAGGGGCTCAGTGGTTAAATGCAATTCCTGTGAGAGCATAGAGGCCTGAGGGGTTCTGAAACTGAGTGCAAGTCTTCAGATCCCATATAAATAGCTCAGCATGACCACACATGCCTGTAACCCCAGTCCCATAAAGGAGAGCCTTAAAGAGACCAGGGAATCGCCTGAAGACGTGTTCAGGCTCACATAAGATTGAGCAGAAGAGCAATGGAGCAGGGCACCAAATATTAGGCTCCAGCCACTGTGGATGAGTATCCCACATTACAGGCACGCACATGGAGCACTGCAGGGGTGCATAGATGGACACACACACACACACACACACACACACACACACACACACATCACATATGAGGCAGTTTAGGGGTGATAGGGCCCCAATGTGAATAGCTTTCTTCTGGATAAATGCAATAATTGGGCTGGAGAGATGGCTTAGCATGAGGTGCTTGCCTGAGAAGCCTAAGGACCCAGGTTCACTTCTCCAGAACCCATGTAAGCCAGATGCACATGGTGGCGCATGTAATTGGAGTTAGTTTGCAGTGGCTAGAGGCCCTGGTGCACCCATTCTCCCTCTCTCCGCCTCTCCATCCCCGCTTTCTCTCTCTATGTCAAATTAAAATAAATAAATAAAAGTACAACAAAAAATTAAATGTGGGAATTGTCCTTGGGCCTGTAGGGGGAGATCCAGGTCATTTCCACTTTACTACTGGTAAGAAGCATTGGAGAAGGCTCTGGGTTTTCCTCACCTCTTCCTCCTAAGGGAGTGCTTCCACTTCCTTCTGAGAGGCCCTTCCTAGAATTAACATTTCTGGAAGCAGTGTCCTTTCCCAGAAATCCTGATCCCAGATACCTGATGTCAGGACTAACTGGCTAGACCAGCCACCCATCCACAGAGTTCACATAAAAATCCCCAACATGAATCTTGAGGTGGGCTTCTCAAACCCCTCTTGGCTCCTGAGGCAAAAGCTATGTTTTCCTTCCTTTCTTTCTTGAAGCTCCCCTTCTCTTAACGTTCTCCCTCTTAAAGCTCTGAGCTAAAATAAAATCTTTCTGAACCATTTCCTCTGGCCTTGGATTTCATTCTTCAAATTCATAAGACAAGAACACTTCAAAATTATCAGTACATTGGTGTATCATATTGGCGCATTGGTGAGGAAAACCAATTCCTATATAATATTAGTGCCTTGGCGAGAAATCCAAAATATCGTATTTCGTGTACACACATATAAGCAAAATGAAAACATAAATAAATTTTAAAAATAGTACCTGAAAACTCAAGAAAGCCTTTCCTATTATTGCCAGGCAGGCTGGGCATGTTGGACTCAAAGTATAGGACAGTCAGCACTTCTGTTGCTCCCCCAACTCTCCACGTATATCTTTGATGGGACCTCTCTAATCTGTATCTTCAGAAAAATGAGCACAGATGAACCAAGACTCCCAGGGTTCCTGAGAGAACTGGATGAGCTAAACTAGATTCTGAAATGCATAAGACATTCCACTCATCAGCTCTTCTAATTAACTGTATTTTCTCCTACATTCAGCTCCCTCACAGTCACACTGTCTCTTCACTTTCGTCTGAAATGGCTTTGTGTACTCTTTTCATCTTGGCACAAGTGTGAATGGCACTCTTTTTATGTCAAAACACCCAGAATTAGGCAATACTATTATATGAGTTTTCCTAAGAATTGGTGAACAAACATATTTTTCACACCAAACAGGGCATTGGCAACAGACCAAAAAATGATTCTACCCAAGTCTAGCTTAGTGAATGAATGAGTTTGTTGGGGTTACTTACAGGGACATGGATGACGCAAAAGCAGCTGATAAACCCACCTCACATGACTGATGACTCACGAAAGCTGTGTCCCTGGAGCTCCCAGCACAACTTTCAGGTAGCTTGATGGACCAGGGAGTCTCGCCCCCATATATTGCTTATAGAACCATGGGGGTTGGGGGCTTGTGAATCTTGTGATGTTCTGAGCTTCCTGAGTCTTTAAGTTGCATGTGCTTAATATTATTTACTTTCTCATTGTTGCGAACAAATATCTGACCAGAATCGAACTAGGAAAGGAAAGAGGTTTTTCTTTTTTTTGGTTTACAGTGTAGAGTCCATCATGGTGGGGAAGGAATGGTGGTCAGGAAGAAGCAGAAGAGAGCAAACAGCAAATGGGACCAGAGTGTAATACTGCAAGTTCTGACACCAGTGACCTACTTCTTGCAGCAAGGCTCAAACCCCTGAAGATTCTACAACCTCCACAAATAGCAGGAGCACCAAGTATTTAAATACTTGCACCTATGAGAGACATTTTACCTTCAAATTATAACACTCCAACTCTGGTACCCAGGGGATCCATAACCATCTGGTGACGTAAAATGCATTTAATTCAACTTTGAAAGTCCTCATAATCTTTACTAGTCCCAGTACTGTTCAAAAGTCCAAAGTCTCACCTGATACCCAGGTCAGTCTCTAAACTATGAGTCCAGTAAAATCAAAACACAAGTTACATACTTGCAAAGCATAATGGCACAAAACAAATATTCTCATTTCCATTTCAAGGCCTGGTGAAATGGCTCTGCTGTTAATGCATTTACTTGCCTGCAAAATCTAATGATCCATGTTTGATTCCCCACTACCCACATAAAGTCAGATGCACAAAGTGAAGCATGCATCTGGAGTTTTTTGTTTGTTTTGCAGCAGTTAGAGGCCCTGACAGGCTCATGTTCTATCTCCCCCCCTCCTGCAAATAAAGAAATAAAAATATTGCCAGGCAGGGTGGCGCACGCCTTTAATCCCAGCATGCCTTTAATCCCAGGAGGATTGCTGAGAGTTCGAGGCCACCCTGAGAATACATAGTTAATTCCAGGTCACCCTGAACCAGAGTGAGACCCTACCTTGCAAAACCAAAAAAAAAAAAAAAAAGAAAAGAAATAAAAAGAAATAAAAATATTAAAAACTTCTATTACAAAAGAGAGGGATAGAGGCATAGCAAGAAAAGTCTGGATCAAAGCAACACCAAATCCCAGAGGGGCAAATACCAAATCCTGAAACTCCAATATCTGTTCTCTCAAATTCATGATGGTCTTTAAAAGGCTTGGTTAGCTCCACCCTTCAGATCAGCAGTCTGTTGCTTATGTAACCTCCCTCATGGGCTAGATCCCTTCTGAGCCTCTATATTTTCTTTGGCTGATATCCAATGGTCCTGTAATCTCCCACATCCTGCGGATCTCCATTGCAATTTACGATGCACCTTCACAGTTATATTAGTGGCCCCTCAGGCCCTCCTTACATGTATTCTGACCCTCCCATACATTGCTTAGCCTCAGTGGCTCTGTAGAACCATATTACAAAACTCTATGATCCCCCTTAACCTTACATTTTTCTTTACTCCAAAATCAGTGCCATATATACATAGTGCCAAGTTCTGCTGCTAGCTCAGAATGGGATTAGGCCCCATTGGATCTTACAGTAGCAGTCTTTCTGTGCTGGTCTCAGGTAGCAGGAAATCCTTCAGTATTCTCACTTCAGGCTTCATCTTTTCAAAATAACTTCCATTCTTCTATGCTAGAACCTTCAGTGGGTTGGGTTTCAAGTCACTCTTCCCTTTATTCCAAGTGTATCATAGTAAGGTTCTATTTAACGGTGCTAATTTCCTTAATAATTACAGCCTGGTGAACTTCAGTCCCCTTGCCTAATAAGGATAAACTTGCTCATATTTTTCACTTTGAAAAACTGCTTTTTCCTACATATCTTTCTGCTGTGTATTTTCCTGTCATCACTGTATATCAGAATCATAGCAGTTAGCAAAAACCATGCTACATATTCAATTTTTGTGTACCCTGAAATTTCCTCCACTAAGCACATTACTCCCATTACCTTTAATTACAACTTCCATCAGGTTCTCAGAACATGGAAAGAATGCAACCAGTTTCTTGTCAGAGTATCTGATAAACTGCCTCTAGCCATGCTCACAATAGAGTCTTTGTTCCCCTCTGAAATCTCATGAGCCCAGCCTCCATTTTCTATTTCTCTCAGCATTCTGACTTTCAAAATTCCCACCATTATGGATAATTAAGTTCTGCTTATAACAGTCTAAGGCTTCTTTAGGCCAAATTCTAACCTCTTCCATGTTCTTCCCACAAACGATTTCCAAAAACGTAGTAACCACATGGTCAAGCTTATCACATCAACAGCCTTACTCCAATTTTCTGTATCAGAAAAAAACTTATGGAAAAAGTATAGTTTGGCTTTCAGCTCCAGAAAGTAGAGTTTATTCGTGGGGAGTAGGCAAGAGTAAGAATCAGCTGGCAGGAAGGAGAACAGAAGAGAGAGAGAGAGAGAGAGAGCAGCAAGTAGGATAAGGTTGCATGACCTCAAGACTCACCCTCAGTGACCCACTTCCTCCACCAAAACTAAACATCCTAAAGAGTCTACACCCTTCTTAAACACTCCACTAAGGAGAATACCAAGTGTTCAGACACCTGAGCTTATGCAGACATGTCTTTACACTCAAACCACAAAAACGGTCCTTGTGCCTTATGAGTTTCTTGAGCTTCTCTTTTCCTTTCAGGAGTGAATGTTTTGATTTGGAGGGAAGGGTTACACAGCAACCCTGTATGATCATGCTGTATATATATATTTTTTACCTGTCTTGATGCTCCAGTTTGTGCCATTTTAAGTATGCAATATACTATATGATAGGCATTCCCCTGATTTGTGGTAGTTCACAAGAACTGGGAAATTGAACTAAAACTACCCTTTGATTAAGACTGTGGGGGCAGCTCTGAAAAGAAGGTGAAATTCCTAGTTAACAGTGAACCTGGGTATGAAATTTCCTTCCATATACCATTGGTAAAAGGCTTATTATAAGAATTGCTATATAGCTGCTTTACTAGAGGAGAGAGGACTGGATTAGGCACAACAGCCCCTAGGCTTGCACATTCCTTCTTTTTATCTTGTTTTGCTATACGTTTTATGAACAGAAATCATCTTGTTATGTTTTGAATTTTATATGCTTATTATTTGCATATGCATATGTGTGGTGGGTATGCATGTATGGAGATCAGAGGACAACCTCCAGGAGTTTTTCCTCTCCTCCTCCCATCTTCTTAAGACAGAATCTGTTAATAGTGCTGCTTGTGAGTTTCTTTCTCTTAGATCCCCCTCCCACTTTCATAGGCGTGTTGGGATTACAGACGTGTGCTCCACTCTGCATCTAGCTATATGTGAATACTGAGGCTGGAACTTCGGGCTTGCAAGCAAATATATTGACTGTTGAGCCATTTCTCCAGCCCTATATTCATATTTAATAACTACATTGTATTTGGTTATATGACATAGTAGTTTATTTGGCCAATTCTCTATTGATGGATATTTAGTTTCATTTTAATTTTTGGTATTCAATGCCATGTAGCTGAGTGTTTAATGTTATTATATACAATGTTTTTCTACTAGACATAATGTTATGATGAACAGATTTAGTTACATGTATGTGTGTGTGTGTTCCTGGATTTTTTTTTTCCTAAGTTGTTTCCTTAAGAATAAAATTTTAGAATCGAAATACTTTGGTTTGAAAATTAGCCCAGTTCTCTGTGGGTTCTGTATTCATATTTCTTCTGTGGAGAACATAAGAAGCTGAATTATCATTGGTTTTACTCTTAAATGAGCTTGAGACCTGCTAAGGTTTTTAAGCAAAATGTAAGAAAATCGTGAAGAGGAATTTTGTTAGTTATTTCCACATGCTTTTTACTTCTTCAGCTTCTGGTCACCTGACATTAAAAACAAGGAAATAGACTGACATAAAGGCTCCTTTTCTGTGTTAGGAGGATCTCACTCCTCCCCTCTGGGGATCAGAGGTGGCACTTAGCAGTCTGTGCTCCTGACCTCTATCCATAAATGCTTCTTTGTTGATAACATGTGTGTGTTTCCAACTTGAGGAAGGTCCTTTGCCTTCATAGCTTAATTTCCCATAGCCAGGATATAGGTGATGGTTTGTTAATTTTTTTCCTTCAAATGAAAAGGTTATTTCTTCCCATTTTAGGTTAAAGAAATGTCGACAATTGGGAGCTTTGAAGGATTTCAGCCTGTGTCTCTGAAGCAGGAAGGAGATGACCAACTCTCTGAGACAGATCCCCTATCCAAGGAGGAGCGGGGCTCTGGCAAGGACCCAGTGCCAAGGCAGATTTCAAGACACTCAAGTGTGACCAAGTCAACACTGTACCCAAACCCTTATCACCAACCTTATATTTCACGGAAGTACTTTGCTACCCGGGTAAATTATTGGTGCTCTTAAATACTATACAAAGGTTCTTTAAAAAGTCTTACTACCTCCCCTGTACCACATTTTGCTAAATGATTACACTTTTTAATCTCATGTAATAGTCATTTCAATCATGGTGTAATTAATTTTATCCTTCTGTACCAAATAAGGAGCTTTACTTGAGAGAAGTCAAGTCTTATTTTTGATCTCCCAGGCAGTATCAAGGAGTTCATCTAACCTCTTTAGATTCTAACCTCGGTCTTATGTTGATGCTAAATCATCCTCAAAGAACTAATGTTTTATGAATAAAGAAACTATAACACAGTAGCTAGAGTATGAAGCTGTGAACCCATCCTTTGTTTGGAGAAGGCATAATTGTGAAATAGAAATAGTGCGGAGATTTGGATGAATCTGAAAGACCAATGAGGGATGCTGGCATCACAACGTGGGAGCAGGGCTTTGAACTCTCATTCTGGAAAGTAAACAGATGAGGATGGGGCTTATAAACCTGGAGGTAAAAAAAATGCAATATTAAACTTCTAGTATTTGGATCAAGGAGAAAATACTTCGTGGATTTGTACTCTTTCTCTGTTGATCTTTATTTCCTATTTTCTGTTTTTCTTTCCAGTGTCCCAATCTTCTCATTCACATAGTAGTGGTGGGTAAAAACTATCAGAGGAAAATTTGGGGAATGGGCACTGTGGTAGTTGGAATGTATATCCCCTGATGGATTCAGGAATTTTATTAAAGCTTGTAACTTAGTGTCACTGTGGCAAGATCCTAGAGTCCATCCCTAAGGTTTGGGGGAGGATCCAGAGTTCTAATCTCAAACTATACAAAGTGCTTCAGTTCTGTCTGGGGTTCTTGAAGTATGTTTGCTTATGTAAGTTGTAGTTGTTCTCTCCCTCTTTCTCTCTCTTTCTCTCTCTCTCTGTGCATCTGTGAAAGGGGGCCAGTTTCTTCTGCTATTATGGAACTTCTCCTGAATCTATCAGCTTCAATGAATTCCATTCTTCCTACAAACTGTGTCTAATCTGGAGATTAATCCCAGCAATGTCGTTGACTGTGACAGGCCCCTCATTTTCATGGGCACTTGGCACATCTCTGTTGAAAAAATGTATTTTTCAACTTAATATCATAAAAAATCTGATGGTCATAAATTTGTGAAAATTTAGAAAAAGTGTAATGAATCCTGGTATGATATATCTTTGCTTAAGATAAAGATTTAATTAAATCAACCTAATGTGTATGCACATACATCCATATGTGTATATTTAAAGAGCGCATAGACTCCTAAGTGCAAAGTGCTTTGGTAGGTGCTATGGTGTGTGTTTGTGTGAGTGTTTTTGCACATGTCAAGCATATGGTTTGTTTTCCAAATTATGTGAACTTTACTGAATATGCAATGTCAAGTAGAGAAAGAGCTGCAAAGGATGTGAAAGCATCCTCTAGAGTTCTATCACTTGATAGAGATAATGTTGAACTTTGAGAAAGGGCAGCAGAGACATACAGAATAAGGGACTTCTTGTTTCCATGCCATAGTAAATAATAAATCAGTTTATCATGGACAAAATCATTAAAAGATATATGCTGTGAATTGGAAAGAACAGTGAGTGAGTCACAGAATTTATTGGTGAAATGTTTTATCTTACTAAAAGGTCTTAGCATCCCAAGAAGCAGTTTATTAATGAACCATTAGAAAATGTGGATATAAGCCGGGTGTAGTGGCGCACGTCTTTAATCCCAGCACTTGGGAGGCAGAGGTAGGAGGATCACCATGAGTTAGAGGCCACTCTGAGACTACATAGTGAATTTCAGGTCAGCCTGGGCTAGAGTGAAACCCTACCTCAAAAAGCAAATAACAAAACAAACAAAACAAAACAAAACCTGTGGATATACAAAAACTTACTAAAAATTCCACTGTTCAGTGCCAAACACAAAATGCAATGAATGCTTTTATACATCAAGGGCAAATCCTTATTTCTTCCTTTCTTACATATGTAATTTTCTGGATACAAATGTAATTAAGTGCTAAAGATTATTTTATACATCCTTACCCTTCTACAAAATAATTTTAACTCTCTATAATATCCCACTATGCAGCTCTATCTCAATGTATTATTTAACATTAGGTGGGTACTTAGATTATTTTCTGTTTCTTTCATTAAACTGGGAAGGGAAGGTATTTGCTGGCTTTCTGTACCAGGATGGTACCCAGTTTCTCAGATGCCAGGAAATGATACTGAAGGATAAAATAAGATGAAATATGAATTATATGAATGTCAAGCTGGATCTACAAAGGGATGCTAACATAGCTATTGAGATTCTTGACAAACAAGTGATAATGTTAGCATCATAATCTCGGACATTAGAACATAGGTTTGAGTACCATGTCATAAAAGAGGTTAGCCTGACCCATTAGACCTACTCTACACTTTGCTTGTCAGTCGGAAGCTTATTTCCTTCACTTAGGCCTTCAGCCTATGATAAGTATAGTGGTGTGATTCAGGTGTCCCATACACATAGGTGTTCTGAATGCTGATGGAGATTTGGGAATTAATGCCTCTTGGAGACAGTGTATTGTTGGGGTGGGCTTATGGGTATTACAGCCAGCATCCCCTACTATTCCTATTGTCCACCTGATGTTGGCCAGGAAGTGATGTCCACCCTCTGCTCATGCTATCATTTTCCCCTGCCATCATGGAGCTTCCCCCTGAGACTATATAAGCCAAAATAAACTCTTTTTTGCCCTCAAGCTGCTCTTGGTCGGGTGATTTCTGACACAATACGAACCTCAGTGCAACAATATGTTTGCCGAAACTATGTCCTTTTCATTTATTTTAGAAGAATTCTGCTTAGAAATAGAGGACCTTGGGGAATATTCAATCTATATGTATAGCACAGAAAGAGTTACTTATTCAAGGTCAATCAGAAGCCCAAACTCCACACCCAGACTGGAAAACAGGCTGTGTTCTGGGGTCTTGACACTTGCTGCCACAATACTGCCTCTTACCTTGGAAAGTGAACTCAAGGTCACAGAAATGAAGCTTGCTAATAGTACACTTGGGCAACCGTTTCCTCTTGGTTTAGTGTATCTGCTATTATGGCTTAGACATATCTAAAAAAGACTTCATGCCTCCTCTGAACAAAAGTATCCCTCAAAGCTAATAACTTGAGTTATATGATGATAATCATCTTAGTTGTGGAGACTGGTGTTCAAAAGCAACTTCTTATGAAAGGAACAATACTTAACCCACATGAAGAAAGATATTTTTAATCTCTCTGTAGGATTATATTTTCAGATACCTTATCAGAAGGTTGAAAGCGATTCGAGATAGGGAATTATCTCTAAATTTATACTAGAGAATGTAAATTACATACAAACTAATGGGACTAAAACTATTTGATCTTTTAATATTTAATTAATGGTTCCCTGTGGCCTTTTTATAGCTTGTATTCTATTGTGAGCAACAAGACTTTAATAAGCAGCTTCAGGACTTCCCATTGTGCAGTGAGATGTCAGGGCTTCCATGACACTAATTTTGCTTTCATACTCTCTCCCTTCCCCTCTTTTCTTGCTAGAGGGTTCCCTGTGTCATGCCCTGACATCAGGAACAAATATATTTATTAGTTTCATTGTTACAGCCAGTGTGAGTTTCCTTATAGTTTAGAAAATAGACATCTTACTAGACAAGAACTTTCTCAACTTCCCTCACACTAAAAGCCTTGGAAAATTGTGATGATGATGATTTGTCTATTTCCAAGCAGGCATATATGCGATAACATGACAAGATGCATTTTCTTCATTTATAACAAAACATAAATTTACCTTGCCCTTACAAATTACATCTCTACCTGGCCCTCACAGTACTGGCAGGAGAAATCTGAGTGTCTGAGTCTGCAGGAATATTCTTTAACGCACTAGCCCTTCTTCTTACTGTGTAGGTAAGGAGCTGGTTACATGGAAAACTTTAGCAAGGATGTGGACATTGTCTGGGGGGTTATTGGCCTTGGACTAGTCTAGCTCACATAAATGCAAAGGAGCAGAAAACAAGGTCTTTGGAATTCCCCGAGTAGGCTCACTTTGAACTGAAGCTACTTAGTACTAGGATATGATGAGGCAGTCTTTCTTACTGTTATGTGATTGACCCCTGGTCTTAGGCTGCAAAGAATCTCAGAGCTCATTGTGGAATTTCACTAAGCATTTAATCCCTGATTTCTGACCTGTTTCTCTCTCTTTTTAAATGTATGACCAATAAGGAGAATGAGCTTAAAGTATTTCATGATTCAATATTTTCTACTATTTTTGAGTACAATATTTCATGGTATCTCCCAACAGTCCTTTACATTTATTATTATTTTCTCTAACTAACAAATAAAAACACTGACTTATAAAAATGTAAAGGTAATTTATCATTGATTCCAGAGAACTCTGCCAATGGCTGAGATACAAACCTTGATGTCACAGGCACAAAGCATGTGTACATTTTATTTTGGACACCAAATGACCAGATTTGAACTTACTATGGTAATTGACAATAAATAAAATGAAAACAAGTATAGCTTTCTATTGAGGTACATTTCCCTTCTACATTAAGGCCTGACCAAAATTCCTACTGAAAGTAAGAATGGCACAATGAGAATATTGACAGAAACCCAGAGATCATCCAACCACTCAGTAAAGAGACCACATATTTTTAGCATTTAACATTTGAAAAGATGTGCAATAAAACATAACCTCCACCCTCTATTTCCATCTCACTTCTTCTTACCTTTGGAAAACCACTGTTAGTAGATGCCACAGATCTTCCTATTCTCACTTTCACCATATGTCAACAATAAAGATATATTCACCATTATTGCAGAAGGTGGCCCATCTTGCTCTCTCCTTTTTTTTTTTTTTTTTTTTGCCTTTCATTTGATAATATATTTTGAAAGTACTCAATATTAGCATAATTTATTCATTATTTTGGTATCTGCATAATATTATATTGTATTCCAGAGTACATGGATTCAATGTGCCTTATGATATATTTAACTAGCACCCCTTGATAAACATTTATATGTTTTCCTCCAAATTTTTGCTTTACATAAACAAGGCTGAAAAGAGTCCTTTATACATGAGTTATTTTGCACATATATAAGAATTTCTGAAGAATAGTTTCTCAAAGGTAGGATATCTGCATCAAATATAGATTCTTCTTCATTTTGATGGATTTGGGCAATTGCTTTCCACAGGGAAGATAAGTAAGGTTTTGCAATCTTTTACATTACTATAATCATCTTCACATATTTTTGGCAGAGTGCCTGGCATGAAAGCATTCAACAAAATGCTTATTTTAGGATTACTTCATTACCCTCAACTCTACTTAGAGATTATTTTTTTCTGAAAAGTATTAGTTTCACTACTGAGTTATATTTGTGAAGCCAAAATTATGTGCAGAAATTATGAGAAAAGTACCAATGTTGAATCATCAAAGAAAGTATTATGTATATAGAGGACTTTGAGGAGTGGGCCTGGAAGACTCAGACTATCTGACAGGGGCCTGAGACTGTGCCAAGGAAAAATTTTCAGGAGATTATAGGGACTTTCCCTCTGGGGCAGCCTAGCCTTGTTTGCAGAGTCACTGGAAATAAATGAGGTTAGCACAACCTTCTTTGACTGCAAAAGTTCAAGGCATATTTGATTGATAACCTAGACATTGCTGGTTTCAAGATACATGAGATTCAGCAAACGTGAAGTACGTTATTAGCTTTCTGATGACTCTTTCAATAGCAGCAGATGATAGAAGTCAAAAACTGATTGTCCGGTGGTTTGCTATCCAACTCAACAAGAAACCTGCTACCATGGCACATTTAGAATAATTTAACTGTAAAAGCTGCCATCATACTTTCTTGAATATTTGTTAATTTATCTTGGTCATTAGTGTGGCTCAGAATATTTGGTTTAATCAGTCTGTTGACCCGTAAGCAAGGAAATGAAGATCCAGGAGAATCAAGCAATCAGCTATCTTCACAGAATTAATTACTGACAGATCTCATCACCCAAGTCAGTTTAGAAGTTGACACTCTGGATGTCTTGGGAGCTAGAGAATGAATGAGAAGGTGGTGTGGGTATGAGCTAGTTAGGTCAATAAACCTCATCATTTACCCACGCTTCATTAGATGCAACTAATGACTAGACTACATGTTTTTCTTAACAAATGGAAATTATATCCATAATGTTTAAAATTCTGTTATCAAAGGTTGAGAAAAGAGCAAACAAACTCCTATAACTATCCTATCTCTGGAAGGAAGAGGCATTTGACTGGGTTTTAGGTAGGTAGTGTCTCTGTCCCCTTTTGTGAGAGATCAGATATGTTAGTGTTTATAGAAGATGAAGTGTGTGCCATTAAAGTCTTAGTATACAAATAATGCACACGTCGTAGTCACCTTTGTGTTGCTGGTACAAACACCTGACCAGAAGTAGCTGATACGAGGAAATGTTTTTATTCTGGTTCTCAGTCTCAAGGGGAAGCTTTCATGATGGCAGGGAAATGATGGTGAGCAGAGGCTGGACATCACCTCCTTGCCAACATCAGACAGAAAACAACAGTAGGAGAGTGAGCCAAGTTCTAGCATGGGGAAACTGGCTATAACACCCTTGAGGCCACACCCAATAACACTCCTCCTCCATCAAGGCTCCACCTCCAAAATTGCCACAAGGAGGGAACCAATCATTCAAAACACTTGAGTTTACGGCGGGGGGGGGGCCCATCTTATTCAATTCAAACCACCACAGCATGTGATATATTGCAACTTCCTTGTCATGACACTAGGAATAAAGCCAGCACCATATTGCTGACCTACAACATAAAAGGTATGTGATTCTAGTCTTAACTCTGCTGCCTCTTAACTAAGTGAACTCATCGAGTTATTTCCCACACTGGCCTGTTTGCTCATTGCTACAGTGAAATAGCTTTAGACATGCACACTCCTGGGCTCCAGTGGTTCTTAACTTTGACTAGACATATGGATTTTAGTATAAAGTAAAAATTCTCAATGTGCTTATATATGGGCCCCATCTTCTGAATTACTGACATAATTGGTCTAATGTGTATCCTGAGTGTTAGGATTTTTAAAGGCTCCTTGATGGTTCTGCTGTATAGTCATACACTGAGAATAACTGGCTAGAGATCAGGGGCTCGGATTAATTGCAGTCTCACACCAAGAAACACCACCCAGGAACTTGTTAGAAATATAATCTCAAGTCACAGGGCAAAATAACTGAATAAGAAATGGATGTTTCTAGAAATCTGTTCTAACACATACTCTGGGTGGTTCTGACATACACTGAAGTTGAAGAATCACTGGGTGAGGGGCTATATGAACTTATTAGAACTGGTGTAATCAATCTTGTCCCATAATTAGGCCCACAAGTAGAAATACTCATTTTATGAAAGGTTCTCAGAGTTCAACACTGAGAGTTAGGTAAGCTTTAGGATTACAGCACTGGAAGAACTCTGCTATATATATAGTCTCAGCAACATTTCCTTTCTTTTTCTTTTCTTTTTTTTTTTTTTTTTTTTTTTTTTTGGTTTTTCAAGGTAGGGTCTCACTCTAGCCCAGGCTGACCTGGAATTCACTATGTAGTCTCAGGATGGCCTCAAACTCATGGCAATCCTCCTTCCTCTGCCTCCCGAGTGCTGGGATTAAAGGTGTGCACCACCATACCCGGCAACATTTGCTTTGTTAAGATTGAAAATATTTGCTTGCTGACATGGTGGTGCACGCCTTTAATCCTAGCACTTGGAGACAGAGGTAGGAGGATTGTGGTGAATTCGAGTTCACCCTGAAACTACATAGTGAATTCCAGGTCAGTCTGGGCTAGAACAAAACCCTATTTTGAAAAGACAAAAAAAGAGAAAAGATTTGTCTTAAATGTGTATGTATAACTTAAACATATATATATATATATATGTGTGTGTGTGTGTGTGTGTGTGTGTGTGTGTGTGTGTGTGTATCGATATACATTTAGATAGATGGTAGATGGATGGATAGAAGATACATGATAGGTAGATATAGAAATGATAGAAGAAAGAGTTCTAAATGCTTTGAACTTCCTGATAACATGTTTCATTGGAAGAAATCATCTTCCAAAAATGGATATTGTCATTTCTATGAGAAAGAATAAGATTTGAGATGACAAGACGTTGTTCTCCACACAATGAGAACAACTTAGTAAAAACTAGAGTTTTAAGACCAAGTTCTCTGCCAGGCAGTGAACAGAATATACACCAGTAAGAAAACTCTATCTTCCTACTGAGTTTTCTGGAGTAGCTGGTTATTCTAGTATATCGTAAATGAAGTGTGTGGTCAGTCTTCACTAAATGACTTATTTTCTCCATCCACTCAGCCAGGGGCCATTGAGACTGCAGTGGAAGATTTGAAAGGCCACATAGCAGAGACTTCTGGAGAGACTATCCAAGGCTTCTGGCTCTTGACTGAGTGAGTAGTTATGGCACAGTGGAGGGAAGTAGAAATATGTTGTAACAGTGTGATAGAACTCCTGGTTTCTGTATAAAATCATTGAACGGTATTTCCAGCTCACAAATCAGGTTTGCTTATGTCTCATGCTCGGTAGAATGGCTGGCTTTTTGAGTCCAGCTATTGTTTTCTGGCTTGATGCTCTCCCTCAGCCATCAGCACAACTACCTGAGTCAGGCCTGAATCATTGCCTTCATCGACTATTGTAGCAGGTTCTTTACTTCTGGTTATGAGTTCTCGCCCTCACAAGTGCTCTTCTCCCCTTGAACCACATTAGAAATCTAATCATTCCATTCTAGGTACAGTGGTAAAGGAAGGGTAGGAAAAGGAATACATGATGCCCACATATGTAGTTTTGATTATATTTTATATACAGTATATGAGAAGCAATGCCAGAGATATCAGGAAGTATAGGGAGGGCAAACCACTTGTGAAAGTTAGGACAAGAACCAAGTCTGATGTATAAATCTTTATTGCTTTTTGAAAATTTTTATTTGAGAGAGAGAGAGAGAGAGAGAGAAAATGAGCATGCCAGCAGCCTTCTGCCACTGTGAAAGAACTACAGAATCATGCTCCTCCTTGTGGGCAAGTGTGACATTGCACCTTTACATCACTTTTTGCTTTTTGCTGTCTGGGTAAATGTGGGACCTGGAGATGGGACCCAGCATTCTTAGGCTTGGCAGGCAGGCCCCTGAACCACCAAGCCATCTCTCTAGCCTTTTATTGATTTCCTAATGTCCTTACTGTTCTCAAGGCTCACCTTAGCAATGACAGCTTTTGTTGAAAAGACTATCATGGAGATGATTATATTTCTGTCTGACCTAGAATGACATAAGAACTAGTTTATCTGACTATTCACACTTGACAATATTATTAATTCCATTATCTTTATAATGAAAAGAAACATAAAATCATTCTACTATAAAACCCATAATATTAAATGTAAATGTGATTAGAATATCCACCTCAGAATTTTTCAAATAATTTATTTTTATTAACACACACAGAATTAGGTTTCATTATGGTGTCTTTCAAACAAATTTTGTTCTTTGTTTCCCTTCCCTCTCTTTCCCTGACCTCCTTTTGCTCTCTTCTCACCATAACCTTTCTGCTTTTGTACATGTTTCCTTTTGCACCCTCTTTCGCTTTCTCATTGCCTCTTATTCCGCTCTCATGGTTAACTATCTTATTTCTTCTCCTATAGCTGCCCGTGGATCTCATTTGCATACACACAAACATTTTTTAGTCTCTGCATGTGAGCAAGATCATGTAATTTTACTCTTTCAGTATTTGTTCCTACCCTATCCATTTTCCTGCAGATTATGTACTTTCATTTTCCTTTACAGCTGATGAAATTCCATTGTATGTATTTTCATTATCCAGTCATCAGATGCTAGACATGTAGGTTGATTTCATTTCATAGCTATTGTAAATAGAGCAGCAATAAGCATGGCTATGCAAGTACCTCTGTGGTAAGGTATAGAGTTCTTTGGGTATATGCCCAAAGGTGGTATAACTAGATTATATGGAAGTCCCATTTTCAGATTTTTGAGAAACCACCACATGATTGCCATAGTGGCTCCACCAGTTTCACTCCCACCAACAGTGAATAAGGGTTACCCTCTCTCCACATCTAAGCCAGCATTGCTGGAAATTAATTTTTGATTTACAATGAGACATTTTCTTAATTTGTTTCTCAGAAAGTTCATTGTTGGAATATATGAAAGCCATTGTTTTTTGTGTGTGTTTATTTTACATACTGCAATTTTCTGAAAGTGTCTATGGAATCTTGAAGAGTCTGAAGGGTCATTTAAGAAGATCATATTTTCTGTGAATAGAGATAATCCCATTTCATGCTTTCCTACTTTTATCCATTTTGCATCTTTCTCTTGTCTTATTCCTTTAGCTAAGATGTCAATAACTATATTAAGTAAAAGTGGAGATAGTGGGGACCCTTATCAAATTCCAGATTTTAGAGGAAAAAATTTCCCCATTCAGTATAATGTTGGCTATAGCTCTGCTATATATAACCTTCATTAATTTGAGGTAAGATACATATATTCATAATTTCTCCTCAGATTCTTAATGGGTTCAGTAAACATTGTTTCCTTGTTTGATAACTAGCTTTCCAATAACCCAGTAGTTCCTATGGTTGAAGAAAAATTCATTTAATCTTTGACCAGTATTATAGTTTCAAGAAGGAAATAGTTGAAGGCTTACCTATCCAGACAAGCAGAGCAGATTCCTTAAGCAAGAGGAAACAGAAGCAGATAACGTGCAAGCCCATTTCACCATTGTACACTACTGTTTCTAACTACTCCCAGAATGGCATAAAAAGGAACTTTTCAAAACCAACTTGTCTGTCAACTTTGAGCTTTTTGTCTCTGTTTTGCACTTCTCTCTCTCTCTCTCTTTCTTTCTCTCTCTGGTGTGGTGTGGTGTGGCATGTCACATGCTCAACTATGTGAGAGGGTGCTCATCTATGGGTGCCCAGAACAGAACAGCCAGTGTCCCACTCCATCACTCTTCTTTCCAATTTTTGTTTTGTGCCAGAGTCTCTTTATTGCTTCTAGAGCTTGTGCGTATCTGGTGATTCTCTGGTCTCTGCTACCCTGAAGAATTTGGGTTACAGGTGTATGTTGCCATAGCCAATTGTTTACATGGGATCAGGAGATTCGAACTCTGGGGGTAACAGACCCCCTAAGTCCTCAGGCCCTCAGGCTTGCATAGAAAGCATACTTAATCATTGAGCCATCTGCTCAGCCTATGCTATTGTTTCTTTATTTATAAAATGAAGACAAATGTACCCTGAAGATTTTTTGAGAAGACTAAATGAGATAGTATTATAAGTCTTCTTGACATTTTTAATGCATTTGGATTTTGAATAGCCACGAATATCTCTCATCTATTCATAAATACTAACTGTTGGCAAAAGTCCTCTTATTTTTCTCCTGCTGCCTCCTGTGCTTCTTCTCCCCTCCTGTCTCTCTTCATCTTCTTTTCCACCTCCTTCCTCTTCTTCTATTCTTCTCCTCCCTTCTCCTCTATCTTCTTCCTTTGTTTGCCTCCTGCCCATTTCTATCATTGCTTAGTTACCTCTAGTGAAAATCTAGGTTTGTAATTTAAGCTTTGAACTAATTCATTTGTATCAATTTATAGTTCATTCCTCTTACTCATTGCCTAAACACACAGAGTAAGTTTGACCCAAGAAAATGAAAAGCCTGTCTTGATTAAGAAAAATGTGTACATGAATTTGTGAATTCTGGAAGTTTGATCAAAGTAACCATGTATTTAATTTATTTTGACTATGCATCTCTAGAAGGAGGATTGCACAAATGCAGTCTTTCAAAAGCTATTTGTGGCTCTTGAATTCTCAAGTAATTGAACAAATACTTCAAATAAGACCACATATATAATTGACTTAACTTGTTTAGCTATGTCTTTTGATTTGACTTTTTCAGTGATTATTAAACATGGGGTAGACCAAAGATAAATTAGATTGTTCCATCCTCATTGAAGTTTACTACCATTAATTCTTTTTGCTTGATTTAATATCAACTATAATGATAAATGAAACTTTTAGATGTCAAAAACTATGAATAGTTATGTTCTAAAAATGTATGCTTTGAAATCAACCCTGAATCTAATATGTTCTTTTTTATTTATACTGATTTATTTTATTTTTGTTTTTTTTTAAATATATTTTATTTATTTATTTATTTGAGTGAAAAGAGGGAGAGAGAGAGAGAGAGAGAGAGCACACCAGGACCTGTAGCCACTGCAAATGAACTCCAGATGCATGTGCCTTCCTTGTGCATCTGGCTTACATGGGTCCTGGAGAGTTGAACAGGGATCCTTTGGCTTTGCAGGCAAATGCCTTAACTGCTAAGCCACCTCTTCAGCCCCTTATTATTATTATTATTTTGAGATAGGGTCTCACTCTCTATTCCAGGCTGGCCTCAAACAAATGGCATTCCTCCTACCTCAGCCTCCTGAGTGTTGGGATTAAAGGTGTGCAACACCACACCCAACCCTAATGTAGAGTTCTAACATGAATAAGGCACATCTGGAAATTTACATTCTAGTTCTCTAGAATTGGGTGTTGGTACTTATTTAAATTTAGGGCAATAGTAAAAGATGTACCTTGTGCACATGGAATTTCATGCAGCAGTGCTTGCTTGTTTACATTCAGATGTTCTTTCTCTACTTTGCAACCCATCTCTCTTCTTTAAATGGTAGTGTTTGATATTCTTCTTGGTATTCCTCCACCACATCCTCTTCCTATCAAAACCAAATCACCAAAATATCAAAAGGAATTTTCCAGAATGGTTCTGATTTCAGCTTTTTCTGTTATAGCAAATCTGATTTGCTTGTTAAAGCTTATAATCAGTCAGTGATGCCTTCCTCAATGGAAAGACCTGAAGGTGACAAGAGAGATGACTGAAGCATCAGAAAGAAAAGAACAATGTGCTTGGTCATCATGATTACTCAAACAGAAGTTGAGAGAAGGGAAAACCCTTCTTCAGAAGGAGGAACTGGGAAGCTGGGACCTTTAGCCACCATCATTCTATTTGTTTGATAAGTTACTCTATAACATAAATGTAAGGAAAGACAAAAACAAAAAAATAATGGAAACAAACAAACCAAGAAAATCCCAGAACCATACCACAACAAAAACAAACCTAGAAACAAAACTAAATCTATCTGCCTATTTCTCTCTCCTTCTCTCTCTTTCTCTCAAATAAATAAATAAAAAGATATAGGCCTGGAGAGATGGCTTAGTGGTTAAGGCGTTTGCCTGCAAAACCAAAGGATCCCCATTTGATTCTCCAGGACCCATGTAAGCAGATGCACAAGGGGGCACATGCATCTGGAGTTCATTTGCAGTGGCTGGAAGCCCTGGCACAACCTTTCTCTCTTCCTCTTTTATTTTATTTTATTTTTATTTTATTTTATTTTTTATTGACAACTTCTTTAATTGTAGACAATGTCCCATGGTCCCAATGTCCCCCCACTTTCCCCTTTGAAACTTCACTCTCCATCATATCCCCTACCCCTCTCAATCAGTCTCTGTTTTCAGTTTGATGTCATGATTATAGAGAATGGGCATGTCAGGGCCTCCAGCCACTGCAAATGAACTCCAGATGCATATACTCCCTTGTGCATCTGGCTTACATTGGTCCTGGGGAGTTGAACCTGGGTGCTTTGGCTTTGCAGGCCAAAACTTTAACCGTTAAGCCATCTCTCCAGCCCGAAAGTTTCTATATATAGAAAATGACCATAACAGAAAAATCTATAGAGATACAGTATTTTCTCAAAGATTATCTAGGGTTTGGAGGCTAGAGTAACATGCATCATGATAGATGACTAAGGGGTTTCAGGTTTCTTGGTGATATGATAAAATATTCACATATCTGTTCATTTGTCCTAAAATGTTTGAGTTGTACAATTTAAATAAGTGAATTACATATCATGCTTATGTCTCAATAAAGCTGTTAAGGACTGAGGATGTAGTTCAGTTAAGAGAGTGCTTGCTTAGCATGAATGAATGAAGCCCTGGACTTGATCCCCAGCATTGGGAGAACTGGACATGATCACACATGCCTTTAGTCCTAGTACTCTGGGAGGTGGAAGCAGGGGACTCAGAAGTACAAGGTCATCCTCAGCTATATAGGGAGTTCAAGGTCACTTCAGGCTATATGACATCCTTTCTCAAAAAAAAAAAAAAAGAAAAGAAAACAACCTACAACACCTGTTAAAACAAACAAATAAAAACTCAAAAATAAAAGCAGAGCATCTTTAAAAAAACTAAATCTATAATATATACTTTTGTGAAAATATTCTTATGTAACACATACCATGGACAAGGAATATACATAATGGAAAATTTTCAAAAAATTGTATAAAGTAAAATAAAAAAACCACCTCAAAAGCCTAAAAATGAATATAAGCAAAAGAAAGAGACACATAAGTTTTGAAAGGCAAGAGCCCAGAAATTCTGCCTTTTTCAGGTTTTTTAAATAAAGGAATTAGACACATCATAAGTAATGGGACCAACCACACCAGCCAGACTCTCTTCAAATCAATGTTATGCATGTTAGAAATGACCCGGTCTCCTTCTCTCTCAGGTTCAGCTCCTCCCCTAGTGATGAGACTTCTCTGGCTGCTCGTGAAACAACGTAAAACATGTTTATTTTCAGACAAGTACTCCAGTCTCAAAATGCTGAGAGCAAACAGTCTTTTCATGCACATAGTACAGTAAAAAGTGCTTTCACACACATACACATGTGCTAACTTCCTGACAGCCTTGCTGATGTTATGATTGATTGTCACTTTCCCAGCAAAAAGTGAGGCTGAGAACCATGATGCTCCCAGATGGAGAACATGTAAGTGGATGACGGATGGGCAGATACCCTATATCACCACGAGGAGGTTTACTGGGTTCTGGCTCTTTCTGAAACCGTGCGTGATCAAAATCTGGAGCCACAGAGGGATTCAGCTTGATTTGAGTCATGATGAATCAGACTTAGACACAGTTTGATAAATGCTTAAGCATCTTGTTCATTATGGCAAACAACAGGTGATAGGAGCCACTGAAAGGCTGGAAAAGAGAAAAACACATTTACCTTTTATGAAGATCAGCATAGGCCCACAATCCCTTATACATTGGGACCAGATGTGAATTGAAACTGAGATAGTATTTAAATGTTTATGAAGGTTAAATAATGTAATTTATTTCATGCTCCAAGTCATGTTCAAAGGCACAGCCCAAAATCAAATGCATTATAGTTTCTGAAGGGAATGTGAGAATCAGAACAGGATAAAGTTATAAATACAAGGTTCAGATCCGGTTTTGACACAGAGTAAGTTTGCACCACATCTGCCATTTTCAGGGATTTGTTGAGATAGAATTATGGATGAGAGATTGCACCCTTTGCATATTTGAAATGTGAAAGATAAATGAAGATGTGGGAGGTTGAGTGACAAGCTAGGTACTTGCGCAGTACCGGTGAGGGTGTGATCCAGTGATGTATGAAAGCAGGTTTGCGCTAACTTGTAAGAAGAGGTTGGCAATATATCAGGAATTTTAAGAGTCTGTTGTTATTCATTAAAAATCATCTATATAACATTTTCACCAAATAAGTTTAAAGTGAGTGTAATATACTCAAAACTCACCACTTTCTGATGATTTTATTTCATTTTGCCACCATATTTACATACTGAGAATATTGTATAACATGTTACTGCACATTTCTATCTCCCCATTCAATAACCCACCATCGACAACTTGAATTAAACCATCATGGAAATATTTACAACATGGAAACTGGCATGAACCATGGATCAGAACTTATTTGAACAGTGTTTTGTTTTGCTAAGACTGTCTAAACTTAAGCCAATGATGGGAAGATATGTTCACAATGGAGATAAAAACTCAAGTGTGTCTCATCTACAGCTTTTACATTGTGATAACATTACAAAACTAAGGAAGGGGGCTGGCAATGTGGTTCAGTAAGAACAATCACTGTGCTAAAATGAGGGCCCATATTAAAAAATAAGCCAGACATAGCCCAGCAGCCCTGTAACCACAACACTAAGAGATAGGTGGCTTGCTGGGGCTTGCTGATGAGCCAGTTTAACTAAAAAATGGCACAAGCTCAGGGAGAGACCCTATATCACAGAAATAAGGCAGAAGAATGATGGAGAAGGACATCAAATAGCATCCTGTACACACAGAGCAGATGCATCAGCACATACATGTGCCTACACACATCACAACCAAAAAAAAAAAAGAACAAAAGCTGAATTATTATTACATCATTCAGAAACAATTATTAAATGTTATTAAGGCACCTTTTCCACCGAATGAGTATGTCTACACATGCTTGTGGACAGGTTTTCATAGACAGACGCGGGCTGCTTGGTTGCAGAGCACTGTATCTTCTGGAGGCTGAGGCACAGACACCCTCCAGTCACTCTTCTCATACATTCTTTCAATGCAAAACCCCTGTGGGAACTTAAAAAATGCTTTTATTCCATGTAATAGCTTGTTGGTGTCCTGCACTATCAAATATTAACATGTTCCTCACATTGAAGAGAAATATTAACAGAAGCCCCATTGTTTTTCACTGAGCATTTATGGAAGGGTGCGTTTAGAGTCAAGAAGGAAATGTGTTGACACCTGACATGGATGCTCTTTATGGATTTTAGTATTTCATTTCCTATAAGGAAAATTCCTGATAACTTTTGGGTTTGGGCATGGGAAACTAATAGATTGATTGGATCACTATCCCAAGTTTGTAAGGAAATATCGTTCTAATTTACTGAAAAGCACCATGTGAAAACATTGTAAAAAATATGTTTATAATCTCAGTCCTATCAACAATATTTTTGTTACCTTTTACAGAATTCACTGAGTATAATTATTGAGGTGTCCTATAATTATTTAGGTGTCCTATAACGAGCATGCCCTTGGGGAGGTTGAGCAGGTAATTTTACATCTGACTCCAGACACCACTTTAAAGTGTAGTTCTTCCAAACAGATGGTAAGCCTGGCTTGACTAGTTGTTCTTTTCGTTTGTTTGTTTTCAGTTTTTTGAGGTAGGGTTTCACTCTAGCTCAGGTTGAACTAGAATACACTATGTAGTCTCAGTGTGGCCTTGAACTCATGGCAATCCTCCTACCTCTGCCTCCCTAGTTCTGGGATTAAAGGCATGCGCCACCACACCCGACATTGACTAGTTCTTATACTAGTGCCTTCTGTAGAAGCTAAGAGCATAAGAAATTGTGGATAAAGCCATTTTTTCAAAGATGTCATTTAAATTAATTCAGGTGAAGGTCTTTGTGATATTCTAAATTGATATGGATACATTCTTCAGTAAAATAGGAAAAAATGAGTTTGAAGATATTTGAGAAGAGACTCCAATGGGCAGAAAAGCCAAGAAGGGAATTAGAAAGGTGCAGCTCTAAATCCCAGTTTGGCTGAAACATCTCAAGTACTGCAGGGACACTCCTGGTTTCCGGTCCCTCAGCTCAGCCTGCCTTGGTGAATTTTATGTGTACACAGTTCTACATATTTCAACATATCCTCCCATTGGCATCCACCTTGTCCCTTCTGGAAAAGGACATCAGAAAATTGTGTGCCTGGATGGAGAGCTGGCTTAGCATTTAAGGCGCCTACCTGCCAAGCCTAAGAATGCCAGTTCGATTCTCCAGGTCCCATGTTTAGCCAGACTCAAAAAGCGACACAAGGGCACAATGCTGCACTTACCCACAAGGGGGCGCATGTGTCTGGAGTTCATTCACAGTGGCTGAGAAGCTGCTGGTGTGCCCATTCTCTCTTTATCTCTGCCTCTTCCTCTGTTTCTCTCTTCTCTCTCACTCTCAAAAAAAAAAAAAAAAATGTATGCTTGCTTTTAGAAGTGATCCATTAAGCTAACACCAAGAACATCTTGACTCTATGAAATCTTCAACAGTGTGATATAATGGCAATGGAGCAAGTCTTCAGCATGGTGCACTCTGGGTGCCATTGACTACAGCATCATAAGAGGCAAGAGATGGGCTCTTCCTTCACACATATCAGGTCAAGTGGTGGAGGAGAATTCTTTTTCCTTCTCATATTCCTAACTGAGAAGGCTTGCTGTGGTAGTGAGAGTCAAGTGATTCTTGCTTTTAATCTTTGGGGAAAAAATGCTCAGACAGTCTCATTATCTACTTTCCCTCAACCCTACTAATTTCTGTCCTGGAACTTTGGTATCATAAATATGCAAAATCCAATTACGTACCAATGACAAACATAACAGATGATAGAATTGAAAGTGGAACTGAACAAAAACTGTTGGGTCATGGAAATGGACAAATAAGTTTGATGCTAGAAGAGAGGAGTTTGAATCCTATCCCTGTTCTTTCTTGTCAGCATAGATGTGTGAACTGGCGTGAAGATGACCTTTTCCCTTAACTAGTAAATTAGGTTCAGTGTGTTATTTATTCCATTAGAAATTCAATGCTCATAAAGAAATACATCCACTGCTCATTATGTTAGATATAGTCCAGCTCTTTTCTATGCATTTTGCTAAATATTACTTCATTTTAATAATTACATTTAATTTAGTCACTTAAAATACAGCACATATTATGCTAAGCACCATCCATGCATTTGCCATGAGGGTATAATCCATGCAATTATCATGATCTCTAGATAGCCCTTTTCTCTTGTATCTTTCCTGGCTGCCATGTGTTTTATCTAAAGTTCCTCACTTGCTTACCTATTACTTAACAATTACTTTTCAAGCTGTCAGTGGCTACATAGACTGAAGGGCTTTATTATTATTCTTTTAAAATCAAAGCTAGAGATGCTAGCAGAGTCAGGCTTTATGATTGGAAAGAGAAATGAAAACATAGGAAGCAGCCACACTTATCATTTGATAGACATAATAAGTAACATTTCCACAGCACTTTAGAATTTCAAAGTGTTCTTCCTTATTTAAACTTCAGAGCAACAGACAGAGACAGGAAACTTTATCCCCAGGCTTAGGTGAGGAAGGAAGGCTCAGTTAAGATCATAGTACCAGCAGAGGTAAGAGTGCAATCCAGTATGCTGCCTGTTGCTCAGGTTGGGCTAAATTAGCCCTTTCACTAGCGTGCATTTCCACAAGACCCGTGGCATGATTCTGCAGCCTCCCAGCAGGTAGGGAAGGCAATGTCTTTCACGCGTGGAACTTCCTGCAGTGCCCACTGTGTCTTCCCCACAGAAATGTGTTTGAGAAACTGAGAAGTCTGTTTCTTGAACTCAGTAAGATAAGTGGAAGTGTGCAGGCCATCTCTGCTTAACTGACCACTCCTAAGCTTTAAATATAAAGAAAGGCATTCTGTGAAACAAGGGGACATTGAGAGCGGGCAAGGAGGAGCAGTCTTTCCAGCCAGGGTTGACTGAGCACGCGCATTCCCAGAGCAGTACTGCATGTGGCTGCTTTCACACCTAGCTTAGTCTCCTCAAACATTACCTGCAAGATAAGGCAAGAGAAGGGAACTGGCTTTATTTTATGGATGAAGAAATCCAACGATTAATTGACTTGTTCAAGGGCAGCCACTTATTAAGGGTCACAGGCGAGCTTGACTCCATGACAACTCTCTTCCAGCCTTGCTGTCTTCCCATTACACTGCTCTTGATGCCTTTTGTGATTTTTCATCTCCTGACACAGCGATCACAGGAGTTTAAATTGGTTAAGTGATCTTTGCTCTGGCTACTGGTTTCTTTGTTGATTATCCTTTGATTGTGAGCAGGAGGGTCAGAGGTTCATTGGGCAGGTTCAGAGACCTTTTCCTTTTTCCTCTCCAGATCTTTCTCTGGCTTGTGCTATCCCTATGACTTTATTTTTTTTTTTTTTTTCCCAGAAACAACTAGAAAAGTCAAATGCTTATAAGGGTGAGTGATCCTAGTAGACAAAAGCCAATCATGCTGTTATCACAGGGTAATTATAAGGATTGTGAATGAATTCTATAAAGAAAAAATACTGTTAATAAGACATAAAAAGACCAGAAAGTTGATGATCATGAATCTCTAATCTTTTATAGTCCCACAGTATTAAAGGACATAAGGGCCCTGAAAGTTAACATTCTGTATGACTTTTTCTACTCAGCCTTGCTCATTCTTTGCACAACTGACTGCATCATAGACTCCTGCTAATAAATCTGTGGTTCTGGGATTAGCAGTACTCACATGACCTGGGGGCTTGTTAGCAATGCCCACCCTCAGAACTTACCCCAGAAATAATGAACCCAAACTTGATTTTCAAAGGATTCTTATACACAGTAAATTCGAAAATAATGTGTCCTAATAAAGCTCACGCCCATCGTCCATGGAATTCTACATGTCCTTACTGCCTCCACACAATATGGTGCATTCTTTTTTTTTTTTTTTTTTTTTTTTTGAGGTAGGGCGTCACTCTGGCTCAGGCTGACCTGGAATTCACTATGTAGTCTCAGGGTGGCCTCGAACTCATGGTGATCCTCCTACCTCTGTCTCCTGAGTGCTGGGATTAAAGGAGTATGTTGCATTCTTGAAGCCATGTTTGTTATAACTATAATGTCCACTCCAGCTCTGTTTACCTTTAGAAATTCTATGGATTTTACTTCCACCCCAGATCTGATAATATTGTCATTGTACTCACTTGATTTTTTTTTTTTTTTATTTTGCATGATTTCCCCTCTTTGCACCTGACCACAACTTTCCTATCCTTCAGGGATACGAACCAAGTCCACAGGATGGCTTCATATTCACTCAATCAAATACTGTAGTAGTTTGAATATATGCCCCCCCCAATATATTCCGTGTTTTATTAGCTTCTAGTTTGGATCTGCAGCCACCTGGCTGGAGGCAGTGTCCCTGGGTGAATTTTAGAGTCCAGCCCTAAAGTGTGGTGGTGGATTTGAGATTCCAATCTAAAGATATGCAAAGTGTGCCTAGTTGGAGTTCCTGAAGTGTGCTGTGCTGTGTGGCTTTTTGTCTTGGGCTTCTCTCTCTGTGTTTGGTCCTGTGAAAGCAGGCCAACTTCTGCCATTATGGAACTTCCCCTGGAGCTGTAAGCTTCAATAAGTATCCCTTCCTCCATCACTGTGCCTGGTCTGGAAATTCATCTCAGTGAACCTGAAGCTAGAAACACAAATACTCTTACATCCTTCTTTTCACTCACTTTAATTAGAAACTACAGTACATTTTGCACATTGTGGAGACAGCATTTTGAATCTTTGTGTGTGTGTGTGTGTGTGTGTGTGTGTGTGTGTGCAAGTTTCTCTTTTCCTGTCTCCCAGAATTTAGACCACCCATGGTATGACTCCAAACCTTTCATGAGCTTGACTCAAATTTAACTCCTATGCTGACATGAGCAAGGTCCATGGATTGATTTGTCCTCATATCTCTGGATCCCCAAGCAACTGAAGCCCAGTAAGACTTGTTTGCATCCTTGGATGAATACAGCCAGACAGAAAAGTGCTTCAAATCTATCTACCTGTGGCTAGACAAAAGCTCCTCTGTTTCCAGAATCCATTTGTAATGGATGGGTGTCTTCAACAAGCACGTGATTAAACACATTGCTTTTCTCTATACATTCTTCTTGGTGGCAACCTCATCCAGATAGATAATGGTCCCTTAGTGACCTGTATTATAAGAAAATGAAGGCATTTTGTTACTACAGTCACAAATGTAGTTGGAAGTTTTGTTTTCCCAAGACTGCAACCAATTAGAAAGGACTCAGAAAGAGGGGGAGGTAAAAGTATCATGCTACTGAATGCCTAGCTCCAATACCTCTTCATTTCCTAGAAATTTGGCTGTGCAAATATCTTATACTCATTGGCTCTCAATTTTATCATCTATAAAGTGAAAATATTGAGAGTGATTTTATTCTTTTCAATTTATTGATTTTTATTATATATAAAGAAATGGGTTTCATTGTATTTAGTGGGTTTAGTCCAGGCATACATGACTGGTTCAGCATTGAGACATTGATTAATATAACCCAATTTGTGAGTACCTAAAAAAAATAATCAGATAACTGTATCTATTGGCACACAAAAAATGATTGACTAAACTAAATAGCCATTTGTGATTTAAATAAAAACCCTCTCAGAAAGATAAAAGAAGAATTTTTTTCTGTGGGAAGAGCATGTACATAAAACCTAGAACTGCAGTGGTGATGGAAAAAGTCTGCAGTTTTCTGCCTAAGATGGGGAATAGGAAAAGGGTGATCATGGAAAATAGTACTAGATGTTTTAGCTAGCACAGTAAGGCAAAAAGGATACAGATCAGATACTGTTTTGAAAGCCCCAGTTTGTTTATGAAATGATAGCCTTTGTAGAGAATTCCAAGAAATGCATAGAAAAATTCTTAGAGCTAGCAAAAGTTTTAGCAAACTTGCAAGATCAACATACATAAATTGCTCTATAGTGTCTCTATGTATTATCAATAGGGAAGTGAAAATTTAATTAAACATAAAGCAACACAATCACGAAAAATAGAAGAAATACTTAGGTATAAATTTCGCATGACACATACAGAGATTGCATGCTGAAAGCTAAAATTATTTGGATGAAAATAAGCACAGGAGATCTAAGTAAATGGATGGGCATGGTGTGCGTGTGGATTGGTAGACTGGGCAGAGTGAAGATGTCAGTTCTCTTACAATTTGATGTACTGATTTAGCACAATTCCTATCACAATCACAGCAAGACATTTTTGTAGATAGAAATGACTTTATTATAAATTTGTATAGAAGACAAAGAAAGAAGAGCTTAAACAAACTGAAACCTTTGCTCACTGACAAATACTATTCTCTTGGGTATTTTTTGAGGCTCTTGCTAATGGGAATGCCTTCCTTATTTCTTTCTCTGCATGTTTTTCACTGGTATATGAATTACTAAATTTTGTCCATTGATGTTGTATCCTGCTACTTGGCTGAACATGCTTAATTAGTGTTTCAGTGTTTTTAAAGTTACTGGTTCATACAGTATACAAGGAAATAACTCTTTTATTTTTATTTGTACCCCTTTATTTTTTCTTTTGCTGTCTAAAATTTCAAGTGATCATATTAAGTAAAAAATATGAACACTGTTATCTCCTTTCTAATTTTAGAGGAAATGGGTTCAGTTTTTCCCCATTTAGTACAATATTGCTTATAATTGTGTCAAATATTCCTTTATTATATTGAAGTTATGTTCCTCCCATTTCTAATTCCTTTACAACAAAGGGATGCTGAACCAACTTGATCACAGTGTATAGTCTTTTTAATGTGGTGTTAAGTATTTTATTGAGAAGTTTTATAGCTATGCACAGCAGATAAATTAGTATATAGTTTTCTTTTACTTTGTTCCTATCTGGTTTTGGTATCGGGGAAATATTGGCTTCATAGTAAAGTTCTTTAGTGTTCCTGTTGTGGTTTGACTGTCAAACACCCTGCATAAGGCTCCTGTGTTTGAATATTTGATCCCCAGCTGATGGAGTTATCCAGGAAATTTGTCTTCCTTGAGGTTGGCTTTGAGGTGACATAATCAGGTCCCACATACTATTATTTACTCTCTGCTTCCTGACTTGTGAAAGGCGATGACCAGCTTCCTGTTCCTCCATGTCTTCACCATCATGAAGCTTCCCTTTCAAAGACAAGCCAAAATAAACCACTTTCCTATCTTAGGTTGCTGTTGTTCAGGTATTTGTTCCAAGAAATGAGAGAGTAGTTGATGCAGAAAATTGGTACTGGGAAGTGGAGCTAATGCAGTGGTTAGCCTGAGGATGTGTGTTTTAGAGTTTTGGAACTAGTTTGCAGGAAGAATTCAGCAAAGCTCTCTGATGCTATAACAGAGCTTAACAGGCCATTGTCATAGGGAGTTTGGAAGACTAGAAGGCTAAGAGACATGCAAACAGTGGAGGTTTGGCTCATGAGGTTTCAGAGGGGAATAAAGATTCCATAAGAAACAGGGTTAAAGGCAGTTAATACAAAATTATTGCAAAGAAATTAACAACATTATGCCTGTGTCCTGAGAACTTGAGCAAAGTTGAATTGGAAGGTAATGGACTAATGTATTTGGTGAAAGAAATTTCAGAGCAGAGTAGAATTGAGTCTGTGGCATGATTTCTTCTAGCTGTTCTTATTCAAATCCATAATGAAAGAGAGCAAATGCAGAGAAAAAAAGATATGAAGTGTGACATATAAATAAATGTGAACAAGTTTAAAGTCCCAGGCAACGAGACTACAGACATATTTAGCCATAATTGTCAGAGAAATTATGATGAGAAATGTAATATTCTACACTGGTACAATAAGAATTCTGTCATGAGGGCAGGGCTAAACCCATAAAAGGCTCAAGATAGTAAGAATATGAATTATTTTGTTTGTTTGTTTGTTTTTAATAGGGCTACAAGGAGAATACTAAAGGAGTTCTCTGCTCTCTAAGATCAGGATCAGCACATAGAGGCTGCTTTCACTCCATTCTGAGTTGGCCACACAACTTGATAGTGTCATCCAGGTGGTTCTAGAAGAGTGAAAAATGTAAGGTTGAGGAGGTCATGGAGAATTTCACCCCAGTTACAGAAAGCTACTGAGGCCAGGCAATGTAGGGACAGGGCAGGATCACCACTATAATTATACTGAACAAGGTTTGTTGCCTATAGTTTTTATCTCAACACCTACACCATGTATGCTTCCACTTGTTTCAACTGTGTCCCACAGTTCTGGAAAGTTGTGATCATTCTTGTTTTTTTCACATTATATTCAGTTCCTGATATTATTTCTTTTGCCTTTCCTAGTCTATTATTGGTTGCCTTCATCATGTTTTAATTTAATTTACTAAGTTTTACATTTTAAGTATATTGTTGTGTGTGTTTTTTTTTTTTTCCCCAGAGTCTCAATTTTCTTGCTGAATTTTTTATCCACATTTCACACTTCCTTGTCCAGGTTCTAAATTTGTTTATTGGAATCTTCTTTAAGATCATTTGTAATTTTAAAAATGAGTCTTTAGAATTCCTTTTCTGGTGTTTCAACCACTTCTCTATCTTTAGATTCAGTTACTGGGGAGCTTTTTGAGAAATTGGGATGTCTTGTTTTTTCACATTTCCTATATTCTCTTATTGTGATTTGCATGTATATTAGGATACAGATGACTTCCAGATTTCTCCCACCCTTCATTTTTTTCGTACTGTTTTTCAGTGTACTGAGGTCTTTCCAGTGAAGAGATTTCTTTTAGATTTATGATCCCATTACCACTTAGAGAAGAGAGAGCAACAGCAGTAACAAAAGCAATAGTTTGACAACAAACCAGAACCAAGATGTCATAAAAAGCAATTGGTAACACTGACTGTATCACCAATAAATTTAGAGAAGAAAGGATTTAGGAATCTAAAAATTATTAAAACTGTTTATTTCAGACTCAGGAGATGCAAAAAAAAAAAAAATGCTTGGTATCTCTAATCTATAATTTTCTGAGTTCTTCGAATCCCATTTTCTGCTGAATTTGTGGATATACCTGATTGAAGACAGGAGTTAATACATTAGCCTGCTTGTACCAAGGGGGCAGCTGACATGAATAGGCTAATTCATATGGGAAAAGATTTCTCTCTATTAAGAATTTGAAATGGGAGATACAGAGATATACACTGTGTATAAGAGTGTATCAGAAAATTCACATGGTACCTGAATTAAGGATATAACTGAATGTTATAGGCAAGATAGAACTAAAGAGGAATACAAACTGACAGTAGTAGGAACATTCTTCTAAAGAGGAAACAGACATTATGTATAGAGAGACACAGAAATTTTAACAGAGAATTCCTCCTAGAGAGGAATATTTTCCTGTGGCTGTACAGGTTCCATGCATCACAGCTGGGGTTCCTGTTCTTGGATTTATGTGTGATTCTGCCAAGGATTTTTTGAGGATTTACCATGGTCTTGGCTGACTTCTGTAACCAAAGCCCCATAACTAACACTGCGCTAAACAGATCTCTTTTCCTTAAAAATTGAGACAGTGGATGGGGGAGAAATGTGTACATTTGTTCTATACCCTATGCTTATTTTCTTCCAACTCTGCTGCTTCCTCAGCAGGGGTCAAATCTTCCCACCAGCTTTCTTAGCTTCTCATCAAGTGACTCAATTCAGGGCAGAAGAAAATCCTCCAGGGCCTGGACCTTTGATGAGCTCCTGGTATGTTGTAGGAGGTTTGAGCTATTCAATAGCTACAGTAGTTTTGTGGATAAAAATGAAGGATGGGATATACTCTTGATTCTTTTCTTTAGTGTAGCTTTAAAAATAGCCTCTTGTTGATGGTGGTGCTTTAGAGAGAACAAAGTTGTCTTGTAGAATAGGAGAAATAAGTGATTAGAGCATCTTGATGGAACCTATGTAGCCTGGGATGGCTTTCAGAAGTGATGGCTGCTGGGGTTGCCTCTGTCATTTTATTCTAGAATGATGTTACTTCATTCAGCTTTGCTTTCTCAAACTTCCTCTGTGAAGGGGTGAATTAAAGGATGCAATGTGAAACATATCCATGTTTCATACTATGATTGTGTTGTCTGAGATCTGGCCTCTGTTTAAATCTCCCCTCTGTCTCTTCCTTGTTCCCTTTTAAAAATATTTTATTTGTTTACTTATTTTGAGATAGGGGGGAGAGGGAGGCAGAAAGAGAGACAGAGAGTGAGAAAGAGAGAGAGAGAGAGAGAGAGAGAGAGAGAGAGAGAGAGAATGGCTATGCCTGGGCCTCCAGCCACTATAAATGAACTCCAGATGCATAAGCCACCTTGTGCATATGGCTCAGGTGGGTACTAGGGAATGGAACCTGTGTCTAGGCTTCGCAAGCAAGCTCCTTGACTGCTAAGCCATCTCTATAGCCCTCCTTGATCCCTTTGACTCTGTTGCTATGTTTCACAACTTTGCTGAATTCCATCTCAGGGACTTTACAGAATTTCTTCACTTTACTTCAGGTGCTATCCCCACAGATATTCTCCTAAATCCTTTTATCCAGTACTCGATATATGTGTCTATTTAATTTCATCTGTGTGCCTTCCTGAGAAATTGTTTGGCTCACCATCATAGACCTAACGCCTGTGATACAGTAGTTTTCAATAAACAATGGTGGGATCAGTAAAGAGAATTACTTCTGGTCTGTTTACCTGTTATTGCATCGCTAAAGAAATACCTTCTTTATTCCACATAGTATAAAGTCCAATCACAAATCAATAAACATAAAATTTGATTTTGGGCTATATTTCTGCACTGCTTACTTCCCTTGTGACTTTTGACTTGTGCTCACATAGAAATGTACTTGTTGCAGTTCCCTTCTCATTGCTGGCACAAAACACCCAACCAAAAGCAGCTTTGGGAGGCAATGGTTTATTTTGTCTAACAGACTTGAGGGAAAACTTATGATGGCAAGGGAAAAAAGGGCATGAGCAAAATCTGGACATCACCTTCTGGCCAGGTGAACAACAGCAGCAGGAACACTGGCATGAAGGATCCAATTCCCAAATATATATATTTATTTATTTCAGAGAGAAAAAGAGGCAGAAAGAGAGAGAGAGAGAGAGAGAGAGAGAGAATGGGCAAGCCAGGGCCTCCACCCACTGCAAACGAACTCCAGCTGCATGCACCCCCTTGTGCATCTGGCTTACATGGGTCCTGGAGAATCCAACTGGGATCCTTTGGCTTTGCAGGCAAATACCTTAACAGCTAAGTCATCTCTCCAGCCCTAAAGAAAAATTTATACACCATCTATGGTCTATATTTTAAGTCAGAGTAACTTAAATATATAAACCATATATATATTCATATTCCAGTGTAATGAAAATAAAAACAGATGTGCTAGACAAACAGGCAAACATGAAATTTGTCTTATATGTATGGAATTAGTAACTAGTCTTTTGGTAGTTTTAGGAAATTGTAACAGAAAATTAGTGCATCTGAACACTATTAATTGGCTTGCAATGTTCTTTTAAGTGCAATTACCTCAGTTACTCATTAGCATATTTATTAATTAATACCTGTTGTAAACATTTTAAGGAATTGAAAAATTAGCCCTCTCTGTAATATTACTATATTGATAACCATTAATAGTCGAGCATTTTGTGTGTTCCCTGCATTGTATTATATTCTGTATATGCAGTGTTTTGTATCTCTTGACAGGCTTTTAGGTAATACGCTATTATTATCCTTAGTTTTGGAGATGTGTGAATTGAATCTCAGAACAAATAAATAACTTTTATATGATCATGTAGCTGGTCCATGGCAGTGTTCTGTCTTCAGCCCCAGGCCTATGTGATAAAGAACTGGTCACTGCATGATAGAAAGCAGGCCACTGCTCAGAAATGTAGCACTTGAAGAGTGATATGATGAAGGTTTACTCATGGCTATAATATAAGCTCTTAGGGATCTTGACAAAATTCCTGGTCAAGTGTAAATTATCTTTAGGGAAAGGGATACAAAAAGAAATTGATATTGACAAGTCAGTTTCTCTGCACCATACTAGTTCAGGACTGTGACATGATGGTAGTGATTTCCTTGGTTTTAATTGTCTGGTCTTATGAGAGTGGAAGCATTAATTTTAGGGTTGGATGAATGCTACTTGAAAATACTGATCCATTCCAAAATAAAAAGTTGCATAAATGCACAAATCTTGCAGTGTTACCTAAGAGTTCTCCAGGACTAAGTTCAAGGAGCTTATGACTTCAATTCCTAGAGCAGCTCATGGAATGCTTTGTTCCTTACCATTGCACAATTCTTCCTTCTGCTCTGGTTCTTTGTAAAGGATTATAGATGCCTGGACCCCATCTCCACTCTGCTAAATCATAACATTTGTGATTTGTATCCACCTTTCCTGAGCAATTCCATTTCCATGGTATTTGTTTTCTGAAATTATTAATTTTAGGCCTCAAATTGATAATTCTATATTAAATGAATTCTCTCTTGATTATCTTTCAAAACTGTCTTTCAACATAATTAACTCAGAGACTTAATTTTCTAGGTGGCTTTAGATGTTGTTTAGTAAAACAAAGTGGTTAACAAAAACCATGGGCTCTTGAAATAGACCCTATCAGTTGTGATTCCAGTTCCATGACTGGCTGTATGACACTGAACAAGTTACTTAACCTCTTTATATTTTAGCTTCTCATCTATAAAATGGGGGTAATGCTGCTACTACCTTCCTCACAGTGTTGATGGAAGTCTACATGAGGCAACCCATGTGAAGTATATGAAAATAACATCAAGAAAATAACCATTAATCTGGACTTCCATTCTCCATTGTGCCAATATGTATCTTAATATTTATCACTCCATACCATAATGCTTAATTAGCTAATATTTCTTTCCTGTTAGATTATAAGATTAATGATAGGTTGCATTATAAAAGACTTCATATGTCAGTGGATAGGAATATTAGCTAGTCCTATACCAGCGCTCAGCAAACATTACTGATTAACTGGAGAGATTTATTCACTTTCCCTAATGGATGGTGATTTGATAATGAGGACAGCTCCAGGCCTTAAAGTAAAACTTATCTTGGATTAATACTAGTTATGTAACTTAGAGTAACTTAGACTCCTGACTGGTCAGTTTGGGCTGCAGTAATAGACTCTTATGTGCTGCATGGTGTAACCATCAGACACTTGTTTCTCACCTATTTGGAGACTGAGAGTCCAAGGTCAACATGCCAGCTGATTGGTTGATTGGTTCTTGGTAAAGGCCATTTTTTCTGGCCAGCAGAAGGATGATTCTCATTTTATACTTATGGTAGAGAAAGGAAACTCTGGTGTCTTTTCTTCATATATAGGGGATACATTCTACCAAGGGGACTTTGGCCTCATGACCTCCTAATCCCATCATAAGGGAAGCACATAGGTTATCAACATAGAAATTGGGGAGGGATGCAAACATGCAGTACACAGCCTCTTAGTGGGCCTTCGTTTCCTCTTCTCTACTTGTCAATATTGTTTGGTGAAGATTAGAAGACATTATGTAGCACCCGGCATAGTGCTTGATCTCAGATAAGACCACCAACACTTGGTATCTTCTTTTGTTATAAGAAGACACCTGTTGCAATGATTTATATGTACAGAAACATTTCAGCTGCTTTTTACATATATATATATATATATATATATATATATATATATATATATATATATATAATATCTCAGCTAATACTACTGCTATAGTTCTTATATGTTTAAAACATACAAATCTTTGTCTTCTGAAGAAAAACTGACTTCCCCTCCTAGTTAACTATAACAATATAATCACACTCATGATGAGACTTCCCTCACTTAGAAGAAATTGGGTTTTTCATAAATTCATGGTTTGAGGACTTTCCTATGTGTTTATTTTTTATTTATTTATTTGGTTTTACAAGGTAGGGTCTCGCTCTAGCCCAGTCTGACCTGGAATTCACTATGTAGTCTCAGGGTGGCCTTGAACTCATGGCGATCCTCCTACCTCTGCTTCTCAGTACTGGGATTAAAGGTGTGCACCACCATTCCCCACTCTATGTACTTTTTTTTTTTTTTTTTTTTTTTTTTTTTTTTTTTGGAGAGAGACACAGAGAGAGGCAGAGAGAGAGGGAGAGGAAGAGAGGAAGACAGACAGAATGGGTGTGCCAGCTGCCTCTCAGCTGCCATGAACAAAATGCAGATGTGTCACCCCCTTGTGGTCAAGTGTGGCATTGCGCCCTTTGCATCTGGCTAAACGTGGGACCTGGAGATTGGAACCGATGGAGATTGGAACCGGCGTTCTTAGGCTTAGGAGGCAGGCGCCTTAACTGCTAAGCCATCTCTCCAGCCCCTATGTACTTTTTAAGAAAATACTCTGTCTATCCTATGATAGGTGCATGTTGAAAAATTGTTGAAGAGATGAATAAATTCTCACGGAGTTCTTTCCTTATTTACCTTACAAAGAATCAGGGGCTGGAGAGATGGCTTAGCGGTTAAGTGCTTGCCTGTGAAGCCTAAGGACCTGATTCAAGACTCTGTTCCCCAGTACCCATGTAAGCTAGATGCACATGGTAGCGCATGCATCTGGAGTTCGTTTGCAGTGGCTAGAGGCCCTGTTGCTCCCATTCTCTCTCTCTCCTTCTCTTTCTATTTCTCTCTCTTTCTCTTTCTCTCTCTCTCCCCCTTTGTTTCTAATAAGTAAATAAGTAAAAATTCAAAAAAATTAAAAAGAATCAGAATCACCTATACTTTGCAACTTGTGTTTTGCCAACATCAAGATCTTCAAAGAACAACAGGAAAACTTCTGCATCAAATACATGCCTGAGGTTCCTTTACCTTATCCCTTTGGGCAGTGGGCAGGGAATCCTGAAGCAGCAGTTGCCCCAGTGGATTTGAGTCACCTGTTCAGTCATATCGTACCCTTACACACCATGCTATTGTTCCCATATGTGCTTCCTCACAAGACAGCTTTTGTGCACCTCTCCTCAGGATTCTCAGGAAATAACACAGAGACTGGTCCATGCCTGGCAGCATAGAGCAGTGGGGAGAGAAAAACAAATTACAAGTTTGGAGGCCTGGGAACTGGGAAGGCTTGTGGCATTAGATTTTTATTAGAAAACTGTATTTATTTTGAGGGTCTTCTATTTTAAACAAATTGGAGAGGCTTAGGGAAAGGGTAACCAAATGATTGAAAGAGATGTATGAGGGTCATTTAGCTAAATGTTTTACAAAACTCCACTTACCTCAAGGGGTGGAAAAAGCTTTGCTCTAATGCCATGTATTTTTCATCTGTTTGTGTTTGAACAGCAAACCCAAATTGGATTCTCTTCAGGGCCTGGAACCCAGTGAGTGCTCAGGGAATGTGTGTGGAATGAATGATTCAGTGTTTTCCTTCTGGATTACTGACTGCGGGCTAGCCAAGAGCTGGGCATGCCAATAGCTTGAGGGCTACACAAAATATGATCTGTAGGTCACAGGTAGTCACTCTATTCAGCATCATGGAAGATCCCTCCATTGAGCAATGTGAATACAAATGTGTGTGTGAGAGAGAAATAGTTAGAAGAAAATCTGAGATAATTTCCAATACATACATTGATTTGACATGGCATTAAAAGAGCAATTGAAAGTGTTTCTGGGTGAGATACTGGGCTGCTTGGAAAGCATCTAGGATGATTTGAGTGTCTGGATAGCGGGTAGTGGTCCCTGGAAACTTGCAGGCAAAGTCCAGCCTGTCATTGCTAGTTCGCTGTTGCCCTCTGCTGGTGGATCTCTTGTTACTGGAAACTGCAGACAGGAGCATGCATGGCTTTTCTTACTGTCCTTCCAAGGTTCCTTCCATTCAGGAAGTGTTGATGCTGGTGCTGAGGAACAGTGATGTAAAGAAGCCATGCCAGAGAGGATTGGCTCCTCCTCAGAGGAGTGGATCTGATTTTGCGATTTCTTCACTGCTTCTCTCTTCATTTGCTAAGACCCTGTTTGCTTGTTACCTCTGCGCAGCCCAGCACAGAATGAGGAGACTTAGATATGAATGAGGCATCAACTAGATAGAGGCTCTTGGGGAGCAGTCAGTGGGACAAGCAAAGAACCCTGTAAAATAGAACTGTGACAAGGGTCACCAAGGAGACCCCAAGACAGGCTCATGTGGCTGTAAAAGATGACATTCACTTGGAGGGTGAGGCCTCATGAAATATAATTTAAACTAGGAAATGCAAAAATGGAGATTTTTTTTTATTTGCTTATTTTTATTTATTTATTTGAGAGTGACAGAAAAAGAAAGAGATAGAAATATAGATAGATAGATAGATAGATAGATAAAGAATGGGCACACCAGGGCCTCCAGCCACTTAGAACAAACTCCAGATGCATGCACCACCTTGTGCATCTGGCTTACGTGGGTCCTGGGGAATCGAGTCTAGAAATGGGGTCCTTAGGCTTCACAGGCAAGCACTTAACTGCTAAGCCATCTCTTCAGCCCCAAGAATGGAGATTTTATTTTAAAAAGTATTTTATCATAAAGATGGAAAATGTTCAGTATAAAAAAACTGATAAATAAAAACACAAAAAGAAAATCCGCCCCTCTGAAATCATAATGGATACTACCTGTAGCAGTCAGCCTCATGTTGCTGGGATGAACCTCCAAACCAGGCACGGTTATGTAGGAAGGGATTTCTTGAAGCTTACAGGTCCAGGGGAAGTTCCAAAATGGTAGAAGAATCTGGCCTGCTTTCACAGGTCCAAGCAGAGAGAGCAAAAGCCACAAGCCACCACCAAAAAGAAAGCAAGCACACTTCAGGAACTGCAGGCAGAGCTTGAGCACTCTGCATATCTTTAGAATGGAATTCCAGATCCATCCCCACGCCTCAGGGCTGGACTGTATACTCCACCTACAGTGACACCTCCTCCAGCCAGGTGGCTGCAGATCTAAATTACAAACTGTAATAAAATCCTGGATATATTGGGTCCCATCCATTCAAACTGCAACGATAACATTCTGATGTCTGCATATTCTGATGTAACATTCTAATCTTGCTCTTGATACAGAATCTGAATAGTACTGCAGGCAGTCTTTGTGTGCCTTCTCACGATTACAGTATAACATTTCCCGAAAGTTACTAATTACTTTTCTGAAGAGTACTACTGTATAGGGGAATATTTAAATGTGTGAAACTGAGGCCTCGATTCCCCAAACAGCACGAGACAAGGCATATTGATTGTACCAAGCAAGCTCTATACATTCTTTACTAATTCATTTCATGAACTTTTATGGAAACCCACAACTTTGGAGACCCAGTAATCACATCTGATTCTGTCTATGTAGAATACAGAGTATAAGAGGATAAAGGAATGACTTATATAATCATGGAAATAATTGTAAATTTTCATCTGGGATAAATACCATTAGGGAATGTATTATGGGTATGTAAGTGTGTATTGGAAAAGGGGAGTCACAGAGGATGGGGAAGCTGTGCTATAGGGAGGGGTGGTGGAGCTAAACTCTGTTGGAGACAGGAGAGGTTCCTGGAAATACCAACAGAGAGATCCAGAGGAACCCTGCCTCAAATGAGATGGACTATGAGGACAGACTTGAAAGGTGTCCTTAGACCTCTACAGGTGTGCCCATTCTCACCTATACTCACTCACACCCACACTTTGTTAAACACACACACAAAGTAAATAAACAGAACCTCCATCCTGACTGAGGTAGGGTACAGAAGTGGGAAGGAATAGTATGCACAGGTAAAGCAGGTCCACATGGTCAGTATGACAGGTCTAGTAAGCAGATGATGACAATTGTGCAATCAAACAAGAATGGAGGGCTGAAGAGATGGCTTGGTGGTTAAGGCACTTGCCTGCAAAACCAAAGGACCTAGGTTAGATTCTCCGGGACCATGTAAGCCAGTTGGACAAGGTGATGCATGCATCTGGAGTTCGTCTTCAGTAGCTAAAGGCCCTGGTCCACACACTCTCTATCTGCCTCTCTCTCTCTCTCTCAAATAAATAAAATTTTTAAAAAGAGAGAATGGAAATCTTGGCCAGAATTTTTATGTGGACAGAAATGGGTCATTTGAATGACAATTTGGCATGTAATGTGAAGGCATGTTTTGAGTAGAAGGTGACTCCAAAGTCTCTAGCTTGATAACTAGATAGAAAGTTCTTATCCTAGGTAGAAAATGATGAGTCTGGGAGGCATGCACGAGTCATGAGTGTTTGGGGGAAGAAGTTTGCTAGAGAGAACAGTTCCTGGAGTGGCATGTATGGTCACATGTGTTCCTTTAGAGATGTGTTTAACTACATTTACAAACACAGGTTTAAAGGTGGTGACACTGGGGAGAAAGCCAATATTATTCCTAGAGTTAATATCTCAATGTTTGTTTCTGGTCCCAGTACTGGTGGTGGCTATGTATAAAACACTTAGTGTGTATAACAGTTACTTTCTCATTGCTGTGATAAAACACCTGACCAAAAGCAGCTTGTGACAATAAAGGATTGATTTCAGGATTACGGTGTTGAGGGAAACTTCATCATGGCAAAGGAATGTGGCTCACTTCATCCAGACATAGAGGAGGGAGATACACAGAGAGAGAGAGCGAGAGAGAGACAGAGAGAACAACTGTTCACTCAGTGGGCTGAAGTAATCAACCTCAAGGTCTGGTCCCAGCAATACACCTCCTCAAGCAAGGCTTCACCTCCCAAAGGAGGAAGCTTACTTGAAACACTTGAGGCTAAGGGGGCATCTTGGATTCAAACTGCCATAGTGTTCCATTTCAAGTATCTATTAACTTCCGTTTCCTTATCTTTTAAGTAGTCACATATACTCTAAAGGGCTGTATGAGAATCAAATGACAGCAGTGATTTTCAAGGACTTTGTAAACATACAAGAGCTTCACAAACTCAGTATACTGTTTCTATGCCTGTCTCTGTATTTATTGTTATTGCTATCCAAACTTCAAGGGTATTAATATCAGGAGTATGTAATTCAATGTCTTCATCATGAGTTCTTTAAGAACTAAGATGTGATTGAAGTCTAAATAATTATCTCACCTAGGAGCTAGAGATGGTGGTGCTGAACTATTTATAAGCCTGTGTGTTTATTGAGTTCAGACATGTAAATTATGTAGTCTGTGTCACCGCAGAGCACGCTGTGTTCCTAAAAAGAAGTCTCCTTTTTCCCGGAATCCTTTACCTTTTAAAATAAATCTCATTATGGAGTGCTGACATTTTCAGTAAAACCATTCAACCCAAAGCTGCAGGTTTTTTCAGACTTAAAAACAAGTCTGGTTTATTAGGAAGCAGCTTATAGCACACTGCTAAGTAGATTCAGTCTATTTAGAGAGATTTATGTAGATATCTGATAAGACATTTCAGACTCCCCATCTCTTCCTGACTAAGATGGAAAAATGTTAAGCCAACTATCAAGACTTCTCTTTCTCTCGGTGGAGTAGGAGTTGAATATTGCTATGTGTTAGTGTGGGTGGAAACCATAGAACCAAGATTTAAACCACATCTCCTGGTTTCTAGGCTGTTTCTTTCCACTGTAATCTAACTCTGTCTTCATATTCTCATAGGATGACTTTGGCTATAATCTGCTTCAGAGGGTTATGGGCAGATATAGAGCTAACACTTAAAAATATACAATGGCTAGCATGTAGTGGGGCCTAGTCAATAAATTCAGCCCCCTATTCTATTCCTCCTCCTGTATCTCCTTCGTCTTCATTTCCAATTTTTCTTTCATGGCTCCTCTACTTCTTCCTCCCACTGATGTGACTCAGTCTCTCCTTGCCTGTCTTCAGACTGTACTGACATGTAGAAGAATATATACTAAGACTCTAAAGCCATAGCAATCACTAACTTTAAAACCCTAACAGAATCCTTTCCCTTAGTCTTCTCTTCAAACTTATGAGGTATTATGTTCATTTCATAAATAAGTTATCTAAGCTGTGGACACTTAAGTGATAAACTGGAAATTCACCCACATGCCATCACCCAATGGCCTCCAAAGTCATTATAATTGACCATATTTTATTCACTCAGCCAACATTTATTTACTGTAGGTACCTCCACACACATTTTCTCTCATACAGGGTTGACACTTAGCCTATACATCTTGGCACTACCCTACCTTCTGTAAGACAGTAATCATTTTGTTCTGTAAGTCCCATTGCTAAACATGTTTGTGGCTTATTTCTTCTTACAAACTATGTAGATGTATGCAACAACCAGAAAGTATTGGGATGCTTTAATGGAGTAAAATGATGAGCCAGATTTCTAAAGGAGTTTAAGAAATCCAAGGCTTTGAGGCCTGACTTGGACATTGGATATTCTCTCTGCTGTGAGATAGCCCTGGGCAGAGGTCAGACCATTCAGGAATCCACAGTTTGTGTTAAGGATGTTGCATTTGATCCTAAGTCTAAAGGATGCTATATATAAAGTGAGCAAGGAAGCACTATTATTCTGTTTTCATCTTAAGAATTTCATTGTGATTATTATATGGGAAATGGTTGAGAGCAGTGTACCCATATGAAACTGATTCTTTGTGGTGAGAATTAAGACATGAATTGGTCACAAATCAATGTTTTCAATATTTTACTAGAAAGCACGTACTGAAGTAATTGTAATAAATCACAGAATGTTATATCTGAAAGGCTGGACCACTACACAGGCAGCATAGGAACTGTGAATGAGAAATGGAAGAAAAGCTCATTGTCTTTTAATCAGAAACCATTCTTCTCTTTCCTTATTGTTTTCTGTCAGAAGAGTTGTTAACTCTAGGAATTTTCCATGTGTGCAGAAAAACAGTCTCTCTTCTGAGGCAAATCAAATCAGTCAATGCTTATCTAGTGTCTATTTTGTCTTTGCTTCATCCAAACCCCGCTTCACTTGTTTGGGTATATTTTTATCAGAAGGATTTAGTAGGGTAAGCTTAAATAGTGTTGGCCTACATTGAAGTCTCTGTTTTATCTCCACATAGAAATATGGTTTTTGGAGAGTAGCTACTTGGTAGTGAGTAAATTTTGTGGGACAGACAGTTAGGATGAGGGGATATTTTTGGTGTGCTTGAAGGATGATATAATCCAGGTGGATTTCCTAGGAAGCAGGGAAGATGTGGAGAAGAATAAATCAGCCGAAGGCAGGCAGGATGCCAGCTTAGTCATCCTCTAATGGGTCATTATCTGGATCTTTGTGGTGACAACACATTTTCTAGTCTCCTTCCCTCTCCCCTTGTCCTTAGACCCGGGGGGCCTATCTGAGAAGAAAGGGGGAGCATTGAGAATTTCTTAGTTCTTCCTCTTCTGAGGTGTTCAGTCCTCACTGGTGCCAGTGTTTGGTGTTCCAGTATACTTGAAGAGCTATGCCATCAACTTCTCTTCTCTGTGATGGTCCTACAGGATAGACCACTGGAACAATGAAAAGGAGAAAGTGCTGCTGCTCACAGACAAGATGCTCTTGATCTGCAAATATGACTTCATCATGCTCAGCTGTGTACAGACACAGAAGGTTCCCCTGAGTGCTGTGTGCCGTATCTGCCTGGGCAAGTTTACCTTTCCGGGGATGTCACTGGACAAGTGAGTATGATACTTTAGACCTGACAAGTCATGGACTAGGGGATGAGGCACGAAGGGAAATCAATAACCAAATTCACTCAGCAATGGAGGCTGGAGGAAATCAGAAGAGCAATGAAGTTCCATCAGTCAAACTCATCAAGCTACCGAGTGGGTTCCTGTTTTATTGGTCACTGAAGATAGAACTCTGACAAATTTGTATCCCAATATGAGAACCTGGCAAGTAAATATATGGTAGGAAGGGCTGTGAGAAAAAGGAAGAAAGTTCTTGTAGAATTCTCATGGCAGATAATTAGAGAAGTTTTCTTGGAGCATCATAGGATCCAGTGTTTGTTGCTGGATGGGAGTCAGCCAGCTAAGAAGAAAATGTGACTTCCATTCCAAGTAACAGCTGGGGCAATAACTCAGTGGGTAAATTCAGAGAACTTCAGTTTGTTTGTTTGTTTGTTTGTTTCTTTCTTTATTTGAGAGCAACAGAGCATGTACCACATTGTGCATCTGGTTTACATGGATCCTGGGGAATCGAGCCTCGAACCAGGGTCCTTAGGCTTCACAGGCAAGCGCTTAACTGCTAAGCCATCTCTCCAGCCCAAGTTTTTTTTTTTTTTTTAAAGTTCAGATAGATTTTATTACAGCTTAATGTTTCAGTAAGGAAAGCTTCAAGGGAAGGAAGAAAAATGTCACTGTTGCTCAAGGAGGCAAGAGGCACTAATATGATAGAGGAATTTTGGGGTGTCTCCAGATTCTTGTCATATGAGTTCAAAGAATTGACAGCCACTGACTAAAGGAAAGGTGCAGTTTGCAGGTTTTATTGGATTATAAATAGAATTTAAGAGAAGGAAGGAAGATAGAGCTCATTTCCAGTCGTATGTACTAATGGTAGGTGAGACAGCACACGTGGCAGGAGGATTCTTGGGGTTCCCTGGTCAGCCATTCTAGCCTAATTGGTGAGCTTCAGGCCATTGAGAGACCCTGTTTCCAAAGAGATGGATGATGTTCTTAAGGATAAATCCTGAGGTTGTCTCATGGCCTCCACATGCATGCACACACATATGCCTAGGCACCTATATACACACTTGTACCATATGTTTTGACTGCTTCTTCCCCAGCTCATGGTAGTTTGGGAGAGAGAGCCTAACAGGAGGAAGTATGTTGTTGGAGGTGGACTTAAGGGTGTCATAGGTGCCTTCCCTTTGCCAGAACTTGGCTCATTTTCTGGCTGCTGTTACCGCTTGCTATGGTGAAGTGATGTCTAGCCTCTGCTCGTGCCATGCTTTCCTCTGCCATGATGAAGCCTCCCCTCAAGACTGTGAGCAAAATATACCTCATCAGTTGCTTTTGGTTGGTGTTTTGAGCCAACAATGAAAAGGCAACTACTTCTCTCTCTTTCTCTCTCTCTCTCTCTCTGCCTCTTTCTCTCAAATAAATAAATAAATAAAATATTTCTTAAAATAAAAAAAAAAAAGAAAAGGCAACTATAACAACCCGCATACATATGAGCACATGCACACACAGGCCTGCACACCACCGCCATTCCCACCCCCACCCCCCACACACCACAACAGCCCAAGCAGCAAGAGCAGCATGGCCAAGAGAGTGCAGATGGAAAGCTATGTGCCATCTTTGTGGACAGAACAAGAGATAGCCGGTGGCTCTGTCAGTCTTTTGAGGCTCATCACTGGAGGTCAGCCATTCCAGAGATACTGCCAGTTAACAAGGGACTAGAGTAGGAATGGTGAACTGTATACATTCCTGTTCTGGTCTGAGAAGCATAAGATTTCCTAAAATGTTAAGATTAAAGTGAGAAGAATGCCCATTTGCCTCTGACTGAAGGTGACCTCCTCTTCTCAAAGGCAGGTGCCATTTGTGTTGTCCATTAAATGTCTGGCCCTGGGACTGGCACATACTTAGAACTGAGAAATATTTGTAAGATCTAAGGAAAAAAGCACACCTTGAACAAACAATTGGATTTCTTTATGCAAAATTTACCACATTAAAAAAAAAAAAAAAAATCAGGGGCTGGAGAGATGGCTCAGTGGTTAACGGTGATTGCTTGAAAGCCTGACAGCCTGGGTTCCATCCCCAGGTAATCAGGCAAAGCCAGATGCACACAGTGATACATGTGACATCTTTTTTGTCTACTCTAGACACTCAATCCAATATTTTCTCTACAGATGGTAATAATTTCTTTTCTACTTTGGAAGAAATGGCCTATAAATATAAAAGAATAAGGTTTCTCTGTCTGTATGTTTATATGTATGGCAAAGTATTCATCAATGCTCACATATGTATTACATAGTATTTTACCTAATGAGAACACATTTCACAAAATGTATTATCTCATATCCAGTGGCATACTTTGGCTTTCTATTATGTAAACAGTTGTGGGTCCTTGCGGTTCCCAGGGGTCGTTGGCCACCGATGTCCTGTGTGCAGGAGGAGTTGGGGGAAGCAGGGTCCTGGAGCAGCGGGTGAATGCGACAGGCAAGGAACCACCAGGGAGGCAGTCTGATGGACAGCATGCTCTTGTTTACTCAACAGGGGAGTGGGTTTATAAACACTTGGGAAAGGTTGAGAAGGCACATACAGACTATATGGTGATTGGATACGTAGTTTATGGGTTGCTATCTAGTTGGTTGAAAGGCAGGAATTCAAGGGAGATAGTGGTGGGAAAAGCTACGTGACTTCAGCCACATAAGGGTCTCTTGGGCAGCTAGCCAAAAGGTCAGGAACTGTGGGGGGGGCAGTAAAGCCTGACTATGGAATGGTCAGATGCTTTGGGGATCAAAATGGGGGGCGGGGGGAGGGCTCTGCCAGTTCTATCCATGACAGGGCACAGTATATCTTTGCTCAAGGGCACGGAGGGCCAGTCACAGTCACCAGAGTGGGTTCCTGATGATAAGGCCAGCTGCAACCCACACAGCCCAAGGTCCCCGGCTAAGTCCAAAAGTCCAGGCTAGCTTCCTCACAGTCCCAGCCCATTTTTAGCAATGCCCAACAAACATTGACAGATACAGTTCAGTCTTTATTACTCCAGAGTGGTAGATTTTAACTCTAACCTACTTATCTAGCACTCATTTGTGGATATTTATTTTTACCTTTACTGCTACCAACAATGTTCTTTTAAACATCTTTCTTGCCTATAGGACTCTGACTAATTATATAACTATATCTGTGGGGCAGAATTCCAAGAGTTGAATTCTTTGGTTAAAGTTATGTGAATATGAACTCACAGAGATTGAAAAATTGCCTTCCAATAGGTGGTACTCATTGATGCTTCCATATATCAGGATAGTAGCCTTTGCTACAAAATCTTAATAATAATGTGTTGAGAAACCATCCTAATTTACCAGAAAGACTGATTAAAGTATCATTTGCAGGGGGAGGCTTAATTTGTATCACTAGAATTTGAATAAAGTTGAGCATATTTCTCATAAATTAGGAAGTCCTTTCAGTTTTCTGTAAATTGTCCATGTGTGTGTGTGTGTGTGTGTGTGTGTGTGTATTTGGAGACTAGAGGTTGACAACAGATACCTTCTTTAATTGCTCTCTGACTTATTTATTTATTTATTTATTTATTTATTTTTTATTTTTATTTTTTTTTGGAGGTAGGGTCTCACTCTGGCTCAGGCTGACCTGGAATTCACTTTGTAGTCTCAGGGTGGCCTCGAACTCACAGCAATCCTCCTACTTCTGCCTCCCGAGTGCTGGGATTAAAGGCGTGCGCCACCATGCCAGGCCTTCTCTGACTTATTTTTGAGTCATGGTCTTTCATTGAACCTGGAACTCAATGATTCAGCTAGATTATCTGTTCAGCAAACCCTAGGAATCCCATTTCTGCCTCCCTATCATTGGGATTACAGGTGTGTCAACATACCCAGCTTTTTACATGGGTGGGGCAGGGTTTTTTTTTTTTTTAATCTTGGTTTTTCGAGGTAGGGTCTCATTCTAGCTCAGGCTGACCTGGAATTCACTATGTCATCTCAGGGCAGCCTTGAACTCATGGTGATCCTCCTACCTCTTCCTCCTGAGTGCTGGGATTGAAGGCGTGTGCCACCACGCCTGGCTGAAAGCAGGTTTTAATGCCTGCACAGCAAGTACTTCACAGTCTGATCAATCACTCCAGCTCCTAAGCTATTTTCCTTAACCATAGCTCATATATTTTATATTAATAATGTGTTATATTAAGGCTTCTGAATTTTTCTTACTGATTTGTAAGAGCTATTTATATAGCAAAGAATGTCATCTCTCTTCTGCAATACATGTTGCACACATTTTGTCCTTTTTTGTTATACCTGTTTTAACTAATGATGCTACTTTTATGGCCTCTAATTTTTTAAAATTTATTTTTGGAGAGAGACACAGAGAAAGACAGGCAGAGAGGGAGAAGAAGACAGATAGAGATGGGCATGCCAGCAGTCTCTCAGCTGCTACGAATGAAATCCAGATGTGTGCGCCCCCTTGGGGGCAAGTGTGGCATTGCACTCTTGAGTCACTTTGCATCTGGCTAAACGTGGAACCAGGTTCTTAGGCTTAGCAGGCAGGAGCCTTAACCGCTAAGCCATCTCTCCAGCCCGGCCTCTAATTTTTAAATGCCACATTGTTGGGGCTTCTAAATTTGTCTTTTTGAAAAAGATATTACTCATATTGCACATTTCCATGTTTTCTTTTAGTGGTTTCTAAACACACTTCTCCATTTACATGCCATGTGAAAGTGGCTCAACAAGTGTCTTCATGAAAGACAGGCATTCAGCTAAATTTCTAAGCATTATTTATTCTCTCAATAGTGTACCTTTTCTTTGCTGATTTGAAATGTACCTGCATTGTATACAACTTTCCTTGTACATCTGTTTGTATTTCTGTATTCTTCATTCAACTCCATTCATCTAAGTACAAAACAGTTTTTAGCAGTTTTCTAATATTTTAATGAGGATTTCTGTGTATATGGGTGTGACACGCCTAAGTCTAAGGTTTGTGACATTTGCCCTGTCCTCATCAGGGTTAAGTATCTGGACTTGGATTGTGATTCCATCATAAGACAATTCAGGAAGTGTTTTCTCTTTTATTTGTTAAAAGATGTTATTAATAAGTAATGTAATCTCTTTTTTCAATGCTTGTTAGTGTTTACCAGGGAAATCTTGGCATTCCTCAATGGGACAGTTTTACAAAATGAAATTATTTCATAAATGTTGGTTAATTACATTTTTATTGTTTGAGTTTTGATAAATTGTGTCTTTCTAGAAAGCTCTTAAGCTTATTTTAATTGTATTAAAATATAGCAATTCATAGTATTTGCTTGTGGCCCCTTCAATATCCATAAGATGTTTGGCAATCTCTTCCTGGTATCCTAATAATGGCAATGTGTGCCCTCTGTCTTCTGTTCACCACATCTATGTTCAAGTTAAAAAAAAAATGTTTTTCTTTTTATTTTTCCTAACTTGGCTAAGTTCTGTTGTTGCTCGATCCTTATTTTATCAGCCCTTTATGATTCCTTTCTTTTATTAACTCTTGGCTTAATTTTCTTCTTGTATTATAAGTGCTTAAAGTAGAAACCAATATTGTTGATTTAAGATATTTTTTCTTTTCTATTATGATCATTCAGAACTATCAATTTTCCAGCCACAGGTTTTGCTACATCACATAAATTTAAATATTTAACATTTCTTTTACCATTCAGAAATATTTTCTAATTTTTCTTATGAGTTCTTCTCTAGTCAATGACTACTTTAGGAACTTTGTTGTTTAATATCCAAACATTTTTGTTTCTCTAATTGTTTTATATTGATCATTTAAAACTTAGAAAATATATTGTCTTTAATTTCAGTCCTTATAAATACATTTAGATTTGTTTTATTCAGTAAACTATGAAACATCTTTGCAAATGTGTCAGGTTGATAAATTTAGAGAAATACAAATTTGAGTATTATATTTCATGATGTTGTATAGAAATCTACATCTTCACTGAATTTTACCTGGTTTTATAATAGTTATCATATTGGTGTGATTGTCAGTGTGATCAAATACATCAGGAAACAACCTAAAGGGAGAAAGGATTTACTCTGGCTCATGCTGTCAAAGGGTCCATGTTCTCTTGAACCCATGTGCTTGAATACAATGTCATGGCAGCGGGCTCCTGTGGAGGAGGTGGCTGTTCACCTCATGAGGAGCAGAAACTGGAAAATAGTCATGGGACCAGAGACTAGGTATAACTTTCAAAGGCACACTCCTTTAATCCCTCCAACTAACTCCACCTCCAAACTAATGCCACCGGCTAGGGACCATGTGTTCAAAGCATAAGCCTGTGCAGACATTTCATATAAAAAACATAACAGTTACTGTTAGGTGTTAAAATCTATCACTGTGGAATCTTTTAGTTCTCATTAACTTGTTAGTTTGTGTATTTTCTTAATAAATACTGCTTATTTTCATTTTGAAATAGGCCTCTTTGTCTGTGGCAATATCCAATGCTGTAAAATCCCATTTAAAATCTATTATTTTAGCTACATCATTTTATACTTACTGTTTACATCAATTTTTTTTTCATTTACTTTGAATTTAAATTCTGTTTCTTGTAGAGATTGCCTTTTAGTTGGGGTATTTACGCTTTCACTTTGTGTAGTTTTTATATCATTGAAGATAAGGGAACCTGATATTTTTGGTTTTCCACTTTTATTTCTTTGTTCTCTTTTGCACTCATCTTTTGAATATCTGTTTTTCATAATGGATTTTACTCAAACCATTGGCCTCTAGCTCTATTTTTATAGTTTTGCCTTTTCCTGAATGCCATATAGCTGGAATTATATAGACTTTTTAGATTTGTGTCTTTGATATTACTCCATGTTTTCATGGCTTGATGGATTTTTGAAGATGATCATTATTTATTTTTCTCCTTAGATTTATTTAGCAGGGCAAACTATGTCTACTCATTGGCTAATAGTAAAATGTTCTTGTACAATTAATACATGAATTCCACTTGGACTTAATAATATGATTATTAATATGATGTTGAATATTGGTCATAGATGCCTTTGATTTTTGTATAACTATTCATAAGATTAATTGATATAGTTTTGTATTATTGGGATAAACTTCCAGATGTTATAACAATGTTAGCCAATTTTCTGAATTAAGCAGTGAAGTTGGTGTTTCTTTTCAGGGGCAATGGCTTTATCTGCCACTCAGGGGTTTGCTGTCTTTCCTTCGTGAGGACATTTGTGTCTGGTGATTCTGAGGGCTGAGGCACACTACAGCATTCTTTCCTCTATCTATAGTAATGACATGCTCCTATTTTCCCCTCTTTTATGATAAATTTCTGCTATTTGTGCCTTACTATAATGTTAGTTTCGTTCTGGTTTGTAAATATTCATTAAGCTGAGAAAGCAAGAAGAAATGTGATTAGAACAACATCGAGAAAAGATTATTTTGTAAGCAATACCTTTAATCCTGTTTGAATTTTGATTAGCTTATAAATTTCAAAGTGCCGTCTTGTTGGAGTTTATTGTTCATAAGTGAATTTTTTATTTGCTCATTGATTATTAATCTGTATTATTTCTTACTCCTTTATTTTTGTTTATGCATAATGCAGTTTTCAGCATCTTCATCTGAAAAAAATTAATTTATGGTCATTTTCATTAGCTATGTAAGCTTTATGTGTCAAGTTTTTTCACCATATCACTTTTCAGATATATAATGTGCTTTTATTACTAGATATACTTCACTATTTTTGTTTTCTTATTGAAATTAGAATAGATTGAAGTAACATTTTTTAAATTGGGGGAGCTGGAGAGATGGCTTAGTGATTAAGGCACTTGCCTGTGAAGCCTAAGGACCCAGATTCAGTTCCCCAGTATCCACATAAACCAGATGCAAATGGTGGCCCAAGCATCTGCAGTTCATTGGCAGTGGGTAGATGCCATGATGTGCCCATTCTCTCTCTCTCTCTATTTCCCTCTCTTGCTCTCATTCTCAAATAAATAAATAAAAATAAAATATAAAAATATTTTTAAAATTGAGGTTTTTCACCCTATATAATTTTCTAGCTTTATCGCTTTGTGTTCAGAGAACATCTTTTATTTTTCTACTTTCTATAATTTACTGCATATTTTACATTCAAATTGACATTTTTAAATCAATTTTATAAATATTTGAAAGTGCTGTCTCTGCTTTCTTTGTTTCAAGTTTGATAAATTATATTTATACACACTCATCATGTGATTTGTCTTTTCTCTCTCTTCATCTATTTATTTAGTGATGACTGTTTTTGGCTAATTGACCAGTTTGGTCTGATACTGAGGAATAGCATTTTCCTAGTACCATGATGACTGCTCCACTTTCACTTTTGCCAGTTGACACCATGGAGACCGATACTGTCCTGTTTCATGTATAATCCTTTATAGATGCTTGATACAATTTTAATTGTGCAATTGTAAAAATGTTTTACTCCCTAAACCCTTGTGTTCTTTTACTTTAATCAATCATTTATTACCTTTTAATTTAAACTTTGATTCTCTTTTATTTTGTATTTACATGTAGCATATAATGACATTTTAATTAATAATCCAGCATATGGGGTCTTTTTCTTTCATTTAGTAAGATTAAACAATTTAAATATGCATATGCTCACATAATATTTTTTTGTTGTTGTTTTGGTTTTTTTTCAAGGTAGAGTCTCATTCTAGTTCAGACTAGCCTGAAATTCACTGTGTAGTCTCAGGGTGGCCTGAACTCATAGTGATCCTTCTACCTCTGCCTCCCAAGTGCTGGTATTAAAGGCATGTGCCATCATGCCCAGCTGATCAAATAATAGTTTTGATTTTAATTCTGCTATGTTGATTTCACTATTGCTTTTTTTCTGTTTGTTTTAAATTGTGTTACTTGATATTTCACTATTGCATTTTATCTTAATTTTTTATTTATTCACAGAAGCATATATGCGTGCACACACAGACACGTGTATGAGCACACTAAGGTCTCTTGCTGCTGAAGATAGATGCCTGTCTTGCTTTATGTGGGTGGCTGGGGAATTGAACATGGGGCAGTGGGCTTTGTAAGAAGGCAGCTTTAACCACTCATCCATCTTCCCAGCTTCTATTATTATATTTTAAAAACATATTACAGGGGCTAGAGAGGCAATTTAGCAGTTAAGGCATTTTCCTGCAAAGCCTAAGGACCAAAGGATCCTGGTTCAAGTCTCTGGGACCCACGTAAGCCAGATGCACAAGGGGCACATGTATTTGGAGTTCATTTGCATTGGCTGGAGGGCCTGGCTTGCCCTCTCTCTCTCTCTCTCCCCCTCTTTCTCTCTCTCAAATAGATAAGTAAATAAAATATATGAAAAACATATTACAATATTGTTTATAGTCGGGCGTGGTGGCACACACCTTTAATCCCAGCACTCGGGAGGCAGAGGTAGGAGGATCACCATGAGTTCAAGGCCACCCTGAGACTACATAGTTAATTCCAGGTCAGCCTGGGCCAGAGTGAGACCCTACCTAGAAAAACCAAAAATAAAATAAAATAAAATAAAACAATATTGTCTATACTTACTTTGTTTTCCACTATGTGGATGTTTTCTTCAATATCAGACTTGTAGTCCATTTCTCTTTGTACTGATGACTCTAACTATACCTGAACATAATATCCTTAGTTCTGTCTTTTTAAAAATCTCCTTTTATTATTTATTAATCCCTGCTGTAGCAGACAGCTTCAGGTTCTCTGAGATGAACTTCCAGACCAGGCACAGTTATGGAGGAAGGGATATTATTTATTGAAGCTTACAGATCCAGGGGAAGTTCCATAATGGCAGAAGAAGCTGGCCTGCCTTCACAGGGCCATGCAGAGAGAGAAAAAGCCAACCAGGTACACAGCACACAGAGCAAAGCTACAGCTAAAAGCCACAGCACACTTCAGGAACTCCTATTAGGCACGCTTTGCATATCTTTACAATGAAATCTCAAACTCACCACCACACCTTAATATCAGCCCAGTGACACTGCCTCCAGCAAGGTGGCTGTAGATGTAAACTATAAACTAATAAAACACTGAATATATTGGGGGCCATATATTCAAACTACCACAATCCCTAAATAGAAACCCATTTAAACAAACACTCCACTTGCCTCATCTTTATTTACTACTTCGACAGCATTCAGTTTTAGAATAAATTTTGCTTACAATCATTATTATTTAGTATTTTAATGGTTATTTAATGGAAAAAAATGTCTCCACTTAATGTGGATACTCTACTCCAAAGTGGATTAAACCTCCACAATGAAAGATGAGAAGTGTGAATGTTTCTTCTATTCCCCACTTCACTCATCTTTTCTGCCCCTTCTTTTATTAGTTCCATGAGACAGTTTTCACTTTTATGGAATATTATATTTATTTCCCATGGGCCATCCAATTATCTCCACTGGGAGTTGATGGAATTTCAGCCCTCCTAATTAAGCTGTGTGGGGTTATGCACATTTGCGTCCTGTGGTTAGAGGGAGAAAAGCTATGCCAGAAGCCAGCAGCTGTAAATGTCACAGGGCTTCCTCTGTGCACTGAGGGGTGATGAAGAGGTGCTTGCTGAGCAATCTTACATATTAGTGTACTGGTTAGGAGTTTGATCCTGTACTCCATTCCCACTTTTATAGCTGCTAACTCATCCTGTTCTTCAGTGGTGTAGTTAATGGTAATTTGCCCAAAGTCCAGTAAATAACTTCCACCCGGTCCCCATGCTCCTGTAGGCAATCTTAATTTAACTCAACATTGAAAAAAAGGGGGTGGGGATGAAAATAGGATGAGGATTGAGATGAAAAGCAATTTTAGTAGGAGGGAGTGAATATAAGAAAGAGTAATTGGGTGAAATAAGATCAAAATGTCAAGAATTAAAATTTTTAAAGGTGGCATTAGTAGTCATTTTGACTCATTAGCAGTCTTGGTGTTAGGTTCCAATGACATGATATAAAAGCATTTTGTAGCATCCCTCACAATTATCAGGTGTTAACAAGCTCTTTCTCCCAGACTAAAGGTTTTGTTAACAGGGAACTAAGTAGATCAATTTGATTGTTATCTTTACTTCCAACTGAGTCCACCCTTCTCAGGCATAGAAGTCACCCTTAGAAGGTCAGAGGCCAGGGAGCAGCAGGTAGAGTAGGAGGTGCAGGGCGAACCAGCTGCGAAAGAAAATGACAAAGGGACTGCAGAGCAAAGCTAGAGCAGGTTTCTTCCCTAGAAAATTCAGTGATTTGGCACTGGGCCCCTCTGACTCTTGGTGGTAATGCCCACATTATCTGTGACAGCTGACCTTCAACACTCAACAATATGCAGAACTGAATGGCTGCATTTTGTAGATAGGAAAAGTGAGAGATTCTGAGATCTAGGCACCATGGGTGTAAGAGCTATATATGCTTTCTTTATCCTCCTATCCCCTCCCCTCCCTTTCCAAACTTAGCTTCCCTCTTTTCTCCTTCCTCTCTGCTCTCATCTCTTCTCTTTTTCCCTAGTCTGTTTTTTTTTCTGTTTGTTTTAGATTGTTACTTGATTTCCTTGTTTCTATTTTTTTCTTTTTAAAATATTTTTATTAGGGAGAAAAGAGAGAGAGAGGGAAGAGAGAGAGAGAGAAAGAGAGAGAGAGAGAGAGAGAATGGGCATGCCAGGGCCTTCAGCCACTGCAAAAGAACTCCAGACATGTGTGCCCCCTTGTGCATCTGGCTAACATGGGTCCTGGGGAATTGAACCTGGGTCCTTTGGCTTTGCAGGCAAGCACCTTAATCGCTAAGCCATCCCTCCAGCCGCTTGTTTCTATTCTTAATCTCTTTCTCTTTCTGCCTCACTCTCTCCGCCTCTGGGTGAGGATAAACTTCTCCCTTTGCTGGAACTTTGGCTTCTCTTAAGCCATGAAAAAACCTGTCAGAATGCAATAGAACAGATGCCAAAGCATCCCACCTGTGAGTACTTACAAAATAGGTGTTTTTTTGTTTTGCTTGCCTTTGGCATAAGGTGAAGGCAAAGGGTGTAGACAAGTGACAGCTAAAGCCTATGGCTCATTCATTTGTGAAATAAGGCAGACTGTCTAATCATGTTAGATTAGAGAATTGATCAGACACAAAACCAGGAAGTACTGGAAGAGCTGGTTTACCCTCCAGAGGAACTAGTTTTTAGTATGCATATTTTGTTAGAATGCCTTGTCTTAGATTGGGAACCCTAAAATTTATTCTATAATAATTGGGTATCTTCCAAGATTTTAATTAAAAATGGAATTCCCAAGGCTGAAGAGATGGCTTAACAGTTAAAGCACTTGCCTTCAAAGTCTAAGGACCCATATTTGATTCCCCAGATCCCACATAAGCCAGATGCACAAGATGATGCATGTGCAAGGTTGCACATGTGCACAAGGTGGCACACATGTCTGAAGTTCGATTACACTGGCTAGAGGCCCTAGCATGTCAATCTTTCTCTCTCTCTCTCTCTCTCTCTCTCTCTCATAAAAGCAGGACTGAAAAAGGGGAAGACTGGGCTCTGACTATAAGGGCAAAGTTATGAGCAATCCTACCCACACATTTTGCGTGCCTAATCTATTTGAGCAAATCACATTTTGTTTTGGTTTGGTTTGGTTTTGAGACAAGGTCTTGGTGTTTAACCTATGCTGGCCTCAAACAAACAATCTTATAGACTCAGTCTCCTGAGTGCTGGGATGCAGGTGTGTGCTACCACCCTTATTGTGACTTTAATTCTTATGTAACTCAGTGTCCATTCTTTAAATTATCAGTAAGAAAACTTTACTAGGCCTAATTCACAGGGTCATTGTAGATTCAAGGGATGGATGTGAAAGTGTTTTGTAAATTGTAAACCACTGAAATAAGTTTTCATTTAAAGATTCAAAGAGTCCACATTTTCTTTCACCTCTCCTACTTTAAAGCACGTGTTCCCAAGGAATCATAACTGGAAAAGAAAGCTGAGTAGACAAATTGATGTGGGAATCTGGGGTGTCTTTGAGAGTGTCAGAGCCTTATCTCTTCTTTTGAATGGGCAGTAACTCAGGAGCTGGCCTGGAACTCAATAGTCTTGCAAAGCTTGCACTGAGTCAGTTGCCTTTTAGGTCCTTGTTGGATGAATTTCAATGAATTTCAAAGTTCCAGAGCATAAAACTTTGAAAGATTTTTTAAAACATAATTAATTAATTTATTTATTTGCAAGCAGAGAGAGACAAAGAGACACAGACAGAGAGAATGGGTACACCAGGGCCTCCAGCAGCTGCAGACCCCAGAAACATGTACCACTGTGTATCTGGCTTTATGTGGGTACTGGGGAATCAAATTTGGGTCATTGGGTTTTGTAGGCAAGTGTCTTAACTGCTGAGCTATATTTCCAGCCCTGAAAGATTTTTGTAAATAGGTAGAGCTTAGAGTTAAGAGCAGGAAACATTAGAGGTTAAGAGAAGAGAAGAAATGCAGAGAGAAAAAAAAAGGGTTCTTAGAAAATGGGAAAGCCAACCCAGAGACCAAGATAGGGGTCTCTTATGGGACTAGCTAGTCCAGCCCAGACCAGTCTAGTTGGAGTATCAAGATTTTGGGAAAGGGCAATCTTCCCAGGACTCTTAATTCTCCAGGAAGAGTGCAAACTTCTGTTCTCAGATGTGAGTAATCATCACTCTTAGGGAAAGCAGAACAACTCCTCTAGGGGAGAAAAGGTAGGAAAAGGACAGGCCCTCTCTGACATTTATGACTCCTAGAATGGCCCATTTTATCCCCCTACAGGCTCAAAAACATTCCTTGTTTCTTCTTTCGGGGAAAGGGGTGTTACCCCTAAACTGCCTCCAAATGATGGGCCCACTCCTAGAAACCAAGGCCTCCTGCCTCCCATTCCTTTCCACTTTGTGATACACCCGGTTCTTACTTGCCTTCAAATGCATTGGAATGTCTGAAGATAAAGGAAACTGTTTCTTTAGCTATGTTTCCATCTGAACTCTGTTAACACCCACATCTGCCTCTAGGTGACTGAGGAAGTTGCTTGCATCCATGCCTCAGTCTCGTCACTTGCAAACAGATGGCAGAATGTAATCATATCTATCTCCTAGGTCTGTGTTGAGAAGCCAGTGAGCTGTTGCATGCACAGTGCTGTAGAACCATATCCACAACGAGTGAGCACTTGAACTATGCCAGTTAGTGTACAAAATAGCTTTGGAAGGAAGACCCTGCTTTTGCCTTGAGGGTCATTGTCCTGACCAGCTTTCTTGATATGTCTCTTCTCATTGCTGAATCACATTTTGACTAACTGATGGTCTCTAAGGTCTAGTTTTTTTTTTTTTTTTTTTTTTTTTTTTTGGCCTTTTTTTTTTCCCCTTTTGTATTGAAACCCTATTCATGCCAGGCACTCTATTGGTAGAGAAATTTTCCAGAAGTCATTCTTCTTAGAGAACTAAAAGATTTTACCTAATCAATTCCTTCTGTGAAAAATATCTTTAAAGAGATTTTCTATTCGAAAATATTGTGGCTGTTCCATTGCTATGCCAACAAAAGCAGAGTGAGAATGGTGGTGGTGGGGGGGAGGTGGCAAGAAATGTCTTCCTTGCAAGAGTATGCATTGTCCATATCTCTCAGAGCCATTGTCATTTGAATTCTACAAAACGTGGGGAGACACCATGTGGCAGAAGCCAGGTCTGGGCAGCTGCTGCTTGTGGCTCTTTTAACTGACCTTTTGGTGGTGATACCATTGGGAGCTGAGACATCACCTGCCCTTGGTGCCTTAGGGTCAGCATGTGGAGGAGGGGAACAGGGCACCCCATACTCTCCTCCATCATCTTAACTGTGCTGCTGTGAACTCCAGAATCCACAGGCCAGGGTGCTGACCCATCCCCTTAGAGTTCTAATTTGGCATCTTTTCCTCAGCTGAGAGCTTCAAAGCGCTTCTGCTCAGGGTGAAATCGGCTCGTGGCCCAGACTGATTCTGCTGGCTTCGCGTCTGTCAGCGAGTTCTAATCACTGTTATAAGTGTGGTTCAGCAGAACACCTTGTAAAATATTTTCCTATTGCTCCAGCAACATCTCCTGTCTAGACAATCTAATTATGAGCACAGAGCAAATAGCTGAAGTGTATGCCACCCCCAAGGGTTGCATAACTCCAGGACTGGAGCTGGGAAGACAGAAAAGGGAGGTGCCAGTGAGCTTGGTTACTTTTTGTTGACCTGACTATAAATTGAGTGCACCAAAAGAATCTGGATAACTTTTAATTAAGAAGAAATGATGTGGTGGGAGCTGGGCATCTTGTTGTTTTACAAACTCAAAAGGGGATTAAGGGCACCAATGTATTTCCTTCTAATCACATTCTCCTCCCCAATCCGCCCTGGCTTCCGAGGTGCTTTGTGATCCTTACTTAAAAAAAAAAAAAGCCACTGATTAATAAACTACCCTCCCAGCAACATTGTGAAAATAAAATATAACTCCTTAAATGTAGTTCTGTCCAACCAGTATTCCAGTTATATTCACTGAGTCCTCTGTGAGCTCTGGCCTTATGGCATGTCCCTATACGTCATAGTGACGAGACATGGTCTGGTCTCTGTCACCAAGCTGTTCAGACTCCCAGGGAAGAAGACCTATGCTTACGTTTTCAAAGCAGGCATTGGTTAGGGATCTAGTGGGAAGCCAAAGATTCATGGTGTTAGGAGCAGGAATAAAAATTTCTGCTGAAGAATGAGGAAGTCTTATGGAGGAGGTAGAATGAGTGTGGGTCCATATAGGACCAGGAGAAGTTAGAAGAGAGATTGGGGAGGGGCAACAAGACTAATGACTAATGTGCGAAGTCTGTCATGTGTTAGGACTCTTCTGTTGTAAAAGTTTGATAGAAATTTCTGAATGGTCTTAAATGATAGTATGAGGATGAGGAGTTTGGGAAAGTCATAATAGGAAGCAAGATATTGAAGGCTCTTGGGGAGGAACCTGAATCATTTTGCATTTTGGTTTAGTGAAAACATAAACAAGAGAGAGTGGCCAGTAGGAGAGAACTCAGTGAACATGGAGTTGGAAACTTGTAAGCATTATACTGGACCAGTGGGTGAAAAACCCACAGCAGGGTTGTAAGAAGACTTGGCAGGAGTGGAATGTCTGGTGAGAGGACTGGACTGGATTTGGGTGGTGTGGGAAGAGTGGAAGGAGGTTCAGACTATGAACCTACATTTGGGGTAGCTGAGAAGATATTGAAAAATATGATAGTGGAGATAAACTGTTCATTGATATTTTTGAGCCCTTGTTAAATGCCAGGTGCTGTACTGTGCACTGGGGATAACATCAAGAGCAAAGAGCCAAAAGTGCTGTCATAGAGTTCAGAGACAATGGGGCAAATGACAGCCAATCACACTGATAGCTAGGAAATCACCACAGTGGTGAGTGTTTGGTGAAAAGAAAATATACAGGTTTATCAAGAGTTGTGTTCCAACTTAGCTAGGTAAAACAACTAAATATATATAATCAATCTTGGGTTTTGGAGGTAGGGTCTCACTGTAGCATGGGCTGATCTGGACTATGTAATCTCACTATGTCATCTCAGGGTGGCCTCAAACTCACAGTGATCTTCCTACCTCTGCTTTCCCAAGTGCTGGGATTGAAGGCGGCATGTGCTACCACATCAGGCTCTTCTATATTATTTTTCTGTTTTGAAGTCTCTCTTAGCCTCTGTCAAGGTACCAATGGTTCCATGGCATGTCGGAGCTCCACTGAGTAAGAACACTTTCACTGCTGTGGCTGTTTATAGACCCAGGCCCTTGCTGGCTGTTGCCATAGATACCAGTTCTTTCAAGAGGGCCTTTCTATGAAGCCACTGACCACATGCCTGTGTTTTTCCTGGGGGAAAGAGGGGTTGGTAAGAAAGGAGTCAGTCTTTGGTAACCTAACCCTGGAATGGGCAAGAACTACAGTGACCAAAGACAGTTTTTGTTCTGGGAATGATAAACATTGTAAAAACTGGTAGCAGCACTTCAGTGCCCGAAAAGGTACTGTGGGATTGATGAAGGGAAGGAAACAGAACAGAGATATTTTTTTACATGTTCAACAGACATATTCTTAGTCTCCCTGTCTCCTTCTGCTCATCCCCTGAGTTGGAATGGATCCTCAGTTCCACTCATATACTTCATGCTTTTTTGCATGGGAGGGAAGGTGAGAATTTCTACTTTTGGTCTATTAATAATACATGGCATTTAGATGGGCTGGTCGAGCATACCTTTAATCCCAGCAGTGAAAAAGAAAAAAGAAAAAAAAAAAAAAAAAAAAAAAAGAAAAAGAGAAAAACAAGGCACGAGTTCAAGGCCATCCTGGGCTACGAAGTGAGACTGTGTTTCAAACAATAAGAACACAGCTGTGTTCATTACTTTATTCATTGTTGTCAACAAGTACCTGACAAGAAGTAGTTTAAGGAGTGGAAGGGTTTATTTTAACTTGCATTTTCAGAGAATACAGTCTATCCTGGTGGGGAGCGCGTGGTGGTAGGGGGACAGTTGGTCACATTGCATGCACAGTTATGAAGCTGGAGGCAAACAGGAAGTGGGTCTAGGCTGTAAAACTTCAAGGTCTACCAGTGCCCCCCTTCAGCAAGGCCCTCACTTCTTCAAGGTTCTACAACTTCCCAAACAGAGAAACAGTTGAGAACCAAGTGTTCACTTATATGAGCTGATATGAGATTTCACATTTAAACCATGACAATCTCAAACTATGATGTTAAATTTTCTTTATTACAATGTATCTGGTTACTATAATTATCTATCCAATGGAGTGTTTACCTTATCAATAAAGATATACGTGCGCGTGTGTGTGTGTGTGTGTGTGTATCTATCCAAATCAAAGTATCCACTGAGAAAATGAAGTGAGAGATTATTGAACAAGTTTCTCAATAGTTGTCTTTCCCATCCTTTAGTCATCCTTTTCTTTTCTAATTACTGTGTCAAAATTTAGCAAAAGGGAATACAACATTTTTTCTCTTGCACTTTAATCTCTATTTATGTAGAAATATAGAATTATCTCTTTCATACTTAAGATTCAGAATAGATTGCCCTGGGAACAAGTAAAATCAAAGTTGTTAAGAGTGTTGAATTACTTAGATAAGCAATATTGTGAAACAACAATGAAATATGCAACAAAAAATACAAAATTCAATCTTAATGTATTTATTCAAATTTTAAAATGATAAAGCTGGAAAGAAGGGAACTTAATTTTAATATCCATGAAAATGTTCTGCTTTGTGATTTAGAATGGTTTGTATTTTGATTTGTACATGAGTAAAGATGATGAGAGAAGGTGACCATTGATGGGTAATTAAAGAGAAGAGGGGGTTGGCTTGGTAAGAGGCACTGAAAAAACTTCCCTTTTAGGATCAAAACTTTATTAGGGGAGTTATAGTACCATGTCAAGGTAGCAGGGTAGAGAAAGAGAGAGAGAGAGACTGGTAATGAGAGGCAGAGAACCTGAAGAACAAACTGAAGAGTCTCTTTTTATGAATTTCTGGGGGAAGGGGAAAGTTCCATATCACACAACTCTGCCTACAGCCCAATGGCCTTGGAGGCTAGGAGACTGAGGGATAAAGAAGGTTTCTAGATGTTCAAGTCTCTAAAGGGAAGAGGCTGTTCTGTTGCTGCTCAGGGCAGTACTGGGGTCATGTGGAGGCAAGAAAGCACACAGGAGAGTAAAATTATTATGCAAGGTTGCCTCACCTTGGGCAGCAGGGTCTCTTAAAGTGACCACATTTGTGGTCTAATTACAGCCTTTATCATTCTTAGGGTCGCCAAGACTTCATATGCTGTTGATGTAAGTAAAGAGTAGAGCCATTAGGAAAGTGTGTCCCCTCTTCTGAGGGAAGGCATCAAGGTGAGGAACAGTATAGTTGGCTCATCTTCTCTTTCTACTTAGACAAGAAGCAACAACTTGTATTTTATCTGTGGAATGTTTCCATGCATCAATAAAAAAAAAAAAAATCTATCTTTCAGCTGTGTGTTAGAATCCTGAAAATTCCATCTTTACAACTTTAATTTGTCCATTAGAGTATGGGAATGCTTAGTATGAATGGTATGGTGTTTGTACTGGGTAAAATTCCCTCATCTCCCCTTGTGAAAGCAACCCTGAGTTACTGAGGCAGCTGTGGACCTAATTGAAATAGGAAAGAATTCCCTCCGGGGCTATGCTGAAGCTGACAGCTTATTGGTCTAAGTTGTGTCCAATGAAAAGTTCGCAGAAGAAATGCGAGGCTCAGGAGGCCTTCAGAAGGTATTCCTCAGAAGACAAGGCACTCTCTTATCTGCCTGGTCCCAACCCCCTTCCTTCTGCCTGTATGGTGGATGCCATGTTCACCATGTGGATGGTAGAGCCAAAGACCCACCTACGGATGGCAGAGTGAGTTACTTGTACTCTGGCTTCTGATGACTCTTGGAGCCACCTTTTCACCCTGCTCTGCCCACCTCTGGTCTTCCTTAAACAAGAGAAAAGATGTGCAGTTACTCATTAGATGAGAGTTTTATGCTATTTGCAGCCCTGCCTAAACCTACCTAATAGATTTTCAAAGTATGAGAAGTTCTGACAACCCTTGACTGCTGGGGGTGATAAGAACAACAGTTTCACATAATAAACTATTCATAATTGATTCGTGTTTCACCGATATGGTTCTACCATCCATCCTGCCACTTACAGGCTTTGCTAAATAACTTTTATAAGGCTTATGACCTTATCTAACATGGGGGGTTGGGGAGATGGCTCAGTAATTAAAGGTTCTTGTTTGCAAAACATGCTGGCCCAGGTTTGATTGCCTAATACCCATGTAAATCCCGATGCACAAAGCAAAGTGTGCATCTGGAGTTCGTTTGCAGTGGCAAGAGGCTCTGATGCTCCAGTACTCCCATACTCTTCTTTCTCTCCCTTTTTCTTTCTCTCTCTCTCACTCTTTGCAAGTAAATATATTTTAAAATGGAATAATATCAAATACATTCAATGTAGTTTTGAAGCCAGCTTAGTAAATTCTAACTAAGATACATGGGTTACAGAATGAGACCCTGTCTCAAGAAAACAAAATAACAAAAGAAAAAAAAAATTCCTTGTGAGTGTTTTTTTACTCATTCAGAGTTAGATTTTGCTTCACCAACATTCCAGAAACAAGGTTTAGTTGTGGTAGTTTTAATATGATTATATAGCAAAAGGAAGACAATAACAGAGTCATCCCTATAGAGAAAGAGATGAGACATATTGGCCCTCTCTTTGAATATCTTGAGCTCTAATTTGTACTAGGAGACTAATTATGTAGAAAACTAATTTTCATATAAGCCATAACATGACAAGATATCAAATGAAAGCTATTGTGGGATCAAGTAATCTTGTTTTGGGGGTGGGAAGTTTTGACAGAGACGAATAAAGTAGTTCATAGACTGGTGCATAGGGTGGGAGCATGCCACAGAGTTATGAAGATATAAAAGAGTAAACTCTTGCTTGGGAAACCAAGCTCAGTCTCCCGGATCACCATGACTAGTCTCCTGGATCATTGGAATATAGGGAGAGTGGATAGAAAGAGGAAAGCATGTTTGTTGTTGTTGTTTGGAAAACGACGATTCTGTTTATTTCCATTGGCTGAAGGGAGGCATGAAGATTTTACATCCTGGAGGATTTATACCCCATTGTGTGCCTACAACTTGTAGTATACCATCAGTCTGTGACAAGCCCATTGGTGTGTCAGATCAGTGCATGGGGAGCACATGATCGGCACACGGAGCACTGTCTGGGTAGATCATTCCACTGGGAGTTGTATTATCAGTTGATTGAACTGGTCTAGGTAAGAAATGTCCACTGTAAAATGGTGATGCTTAAAGGAGAGTTTATGTTTACTTATTTTTTTTTTTAATATCTCCCTCTTGCAGGCAACTCTGACTGATGGTGTCAGAACCAATGGAGCAGGAGCAAAGTCACTTGAGATTTGCTTAGATGGAGATAAAGTCTGAAAACAGAATTGCGTTGGGGCTTATGTGCCTGCCGTGCTCAGCAAAGGTCACTTTGGATCACATGCTGTGATGACAGTGTGGCAGGGGAGGGTTTGGTCATACACACCCTGACTTTGACTCTGTGGATCTGTGCCAAGAATGCCCTGGATTTGATCCTGGGTGCGGCACTGTCCACTCACTCATAATGACCAGGAAGGCGTGTTGACAAGGATGGGTGGGTGCTAGAGGATTGCTGAGCTATTTCTTGGCAAACCTCTATGGGGAGGAGTTCCCCAAATGCCACAATCCTGTTATTTTTGAGTAATGGACTAAACCCAGGTGCCTGATTGGACAGAACCACTCCCAATTTCTTCCAGATAAATATTTGGTTGCCAAGAAGTTATATTTAAATGAGAAATACCTCCTTGGAAAGTTGTTGCCTAGGAATTCCTGTAGAGGGCAGGATCCCATTCCTCCTGAGGAATGCCCCCTACATTTACATTTCATTGCACTCACTGAGCACTTAGTGTGAGGGCCTGGGTTCCGAGGCTCTGGAAGAGTCTCTCTGAATGACAAAATAAAAAACTCCATCAATGTTAGAGATGAGGCCTTTCTTCCAGGAAGTGCTCCTGGTCTTTAACATTTTCACAGTTCTATCAGTGGCAAAATCCTGAAGCACAAATGGATTCAAGCGGGGTATTTGGCTTCAAAGGGATAAAGTGGTGCTCTGAAGAAAAGCTGAGTCTTGCATGCCTGCAGTCCAGAATCTAGAAGCAGGGAACTGGGGCCCTGAACACACAGGATTCTTTGAGGTTTCTCTTGCTGCTTGAAACCATTTGTTTAAATGGTGATTGCTTTTTCCAAGCACCATCATTGTAGCGTTTCTGTTCTCTGTATGGGCAGAATCTTTCTATTTTATATATTTTTCTTCACTAAATGGACTATTGAGATTTAGCAATTAAGTTTTATATCTGTTTCTGGATCATGTCTCTTTCAAAAATCCCCAACATGTTCAGTATTCTTTTTCAAATAAAAGAATACAGAGCAATAAATAAATAAATAAATAAATAAATAAATAAATAAATAAATAAATAAATAAATAAACAAACAGAAAAGGCTACAGAGGCGGTGGTTGCAGGGTGCGGGGATATGCATAAGGCAAAATTCTAAGTATAAAGACGAATATTCTAATTTTTCTGAGTGAAATTTCAATGTTTTTAATACTGCCAACATCCATCCTAAACATCTATTTTTTGAAAGCATATGATCTCAAGGTCATATGCTTTAAGCTGGGCATAGTAGACCATAATTATAGTCTCAGTATTTGGGAGACCAGAACAGGGCTTTACCATGAATTTGAGGCCAGTTTGGGCTACATAGTGAGTTTCAGATCACTCTGGCCTGTATAGTGAGAACTTGTCTCAAACAAAACAAATTAAAAGGTCATATACACTGACTTTCCTCATAATTTTCTGAAGTTTCTATCCATAATCAGTCATAATTTTTTGCTCTTAACACTGTACTCTTTTGTATTAAAGGTGCTAATAGTATTTAGTGACATACCTCACCTAAGAAAAGGAAGAAATGTGTCCCCTGAGATGAGCCTGAGGGCTATGGTGTCTCAGCTCCCAAGAAAAGGCATGGTGGCTGAAAGATGCTTGGCAGAGCATCACAGGGAAGGATTTATTCCTTCTGATTTATTGTAGAAAAACTTTAATTATGACATGTTGAAACTTTTCCAAGGTGTTATTATTAAAATTCAATAAATGAGAATGAATGATAAGAAATACAGACATTTGGAGCTGGAAAGGATTTTTTTTTTAAGTAACTGGTTCAGCTCCCTTCAGAGTCTTAGGAGTTGAAGAATCCCATGGAAGAGCAGAGAGTAAGATCTGAAGATGGGAAAATGACCAAAGAGGTTGCGCATTGGCCTAACTGCATGAGTCCTAGCAACTTTCACTGTTGTTTTCCTTGTACCTCAGCAAACAAGGACCCCATTCTGAGGCATCTGAGGGATGGAACTTTGCTTAACTGGACGGGAGATGTGGAGCTTGAGATGTAACATCATAAACGGCTCCTTGACACTAGCTCTCTTCTTTATATCCAGAAATTGTTTTTTTTCTTCAACCCCTGCAGAACAATGCCATTCTAGCTATGGATTTCCAAGTATCCTTCAGAACTACAATTCTGTATTTTAAAGGTATCTGCGTATTCTTTGGGAAAAAAAATAGTAAGATAATTAAAAACAAAAAGTGCAGGTAGTGTTGCAGAAATCATGCCACATGAAAAGGAGCAAGCCCAGGCAGGGTCAGGAGCTGTGAACCTGACCCTGTCTCATCAGTTAACCCTTCATACCTTTGTAAATTATCATTTTTGAGAGAAAGGGTTTCCCGTGTGGCTTACAATTTTCAATTAACTTCCCTTTTAAATCAAGCCCATCTGACATCCCTGCAGTTCCTCTGTCAGCTGCTGGGTGGCAGCAGAGGCGCTAAGCAGTGGCTGTAGAAAGTGCAGAAGGGCAGAACTGCTCGGCCCCTTTCCTGTCCTCACAGCAAGACTGGGGTGAAGGTGGAAGGCTGTGGTTACTGTGCAAGGACACAGGATCCTTTCGGTCTACTGTTTGTCAGTGGTCATTTGAATAGTGGTAAATACAGTTACCACACGAACCAAATGCTACGTGATGCTCTATAGATAAAGGATTTTGAGCTCAAACACCACTACTGTGGAGGTAATCTTATCTTCATCCTATGGTAGAGGAAACTAAAGAAAAGAATAGCAAACACACTCAAAGCCACAAAAGCAGTCAGTGGTTAACCTGGGATCAAAGACAGGGCTGCGTGATACAAAACTCATACTTTTCCTACCATGAAGCGACACCCCCAGCCCACATATGGATCTAGCAGCAAAGAATTTCATCCTGGAAGGTAACAACTGATGGCAGTGGGAGTATGAAAGCCTCAGGTACGAGTCTGATTATAGCAAGAATGACCACCTCAGTGCTCAACGCATTAGTGTCCTAGACTCTGCAAGGGCCTTGCACACTCATTGTTTTACTGGACATGCACACACTACTACAGTAGAGGCAGGATGATGGCTATTTCTGAGTTTTATTAAAGAAACCAAAGGCAGAGAGATGGCTTAGCAGTTAAGGTGCTTGCCTAAGGACCCATGTTTGATTCCCCAGTACCTATGTAAGCCAGACACACATGGTGGTGCATGCGTCTGGAGTTCATTTGCAGTGGCTAGAGGCCCTGGTGTGCCAATTCTCCTTTCCTCCCTCTCTCTCTCTCTCTCTCTCTCTCTCTCTCATTAATAAATAGAAACCAAGGATCACTTGGATGGAAGGCTACCATATCAAAGTAAATAATGGAAAAACCAAGTCTCTTGATTGCTAGGCTAGGTGGGAGATTTCCCACTACCCACCACCCACAGTGCCTTAAAGAGATGGGTTGTTTCTCAACATGGAAATTCTACAGATGGGTTAGTTCATAGGCAGAGGAGGAGTCTTAAGTTCTAATGTGCAGAGTTGAGATGTACCCATCAACATAAGAGCTGTCTTTCAGTTCAGCTGACTCTTGGTTACATTTGGGATGATTCCTCTGGAAACTGCACCTGCTGAGAGAGTCATACAGCATATTGTAGCTGTCTAACTTATGCTTATTCACTTGCATACAGAGAAATTGTGAATATGTTGCTTCTTTACCTAGGAACTTCAGTTGGTATCAACATTTTTTTTTTCATTTTTCGGTTTTTCAAGGTAGGGTCTCACTCTAGCCCAGGCTGACCTGGAATTCACTCTGTAGTCTCAGGTTGGCCTTGAACTCATGGCAATCCTCCTACCTCTGCCTCCTGAATGCTGGGATTAAAGGCGTGTGCCACCACGCCTGGCTTTGTATCAACATTTAGAAGAACCTTACAGAAAATAGAAGAGAATGTAGTCTATCTCTCCCTGATGGTGTACAGGTTTATGTTTTTTTTTTTTTTAATGGTTTTTTTGAGGCAAGCCTAACAGACTGACTTTTTTTAAATGAAAGAGATAGAGTTAGATAGATAGAGAGAGAAAGAGAATGAGAGAGAGAGAGAGAGGAGAGGGAAGGGAAAGAGAGAATTGGTGCCAGGACCTCAAGCCACTGTAATCAAACCCCAGACACATGCACCCCCTTGTAAACATGTGAGACATTGTATGCTTGCATCACTGTGTGTCTGGCTTACGTGGAACCTGGAGAGATGAATGGGAGTCTGCCCACTAAGCCATCTCTCCAGCCCAAGTTTATGTTTTACATGACTTAGTTTTTGGAACAGATTATATATAGATATTATTTTACAACCCCAATCTTTATATCAGAAAACTTGCAGAGCTAGATGGGACTTTGGAAACTATGTAGATCCTAATAGGGAAAGTGACTTATGTAAAATTAAATTTCTTTAAAGAAGCATGAACAACTGAGGTGTCCTGATCCCTTGGGCTTGGAGAGTGAACCAATTGGGTTTGAATGCTGACTCTTATTGACTGCCAATAGCACAATGTCTCCAAGCCCTAGCACCATCTGTGATACCAACAAACATACTCTGTGGATAAAGCTCTGTTGGTATTGTGCCTGCCGTGCAAGCCTGAGGACCTGAGTGGGATCCCGGAACCCACATTAAAAATAATGCTGGGTACACACATTTGTGATTACAGTTCTGGGGAGGCAGAGACAAGCGGATCCTCGGGCCTGGCTTTTCAGCTCATCTGGTCCACTTGCTGAGCTCCAGGCCATTAAGAGACCCTGCCTCAAAAAAAAAAAAAAAAAGTAAGAAAGAAAGGTTGACAGATACCTGGAGTTGACACACACACACACACGCACGTAGATAAAATAATTACTGATTTCAGGTTAATTGGTCAATTTGAATAAGCTATTACATTACAAATACCTTAAGGGATGCTTATGCACTGTCTTTTAAGTAGCCTCTGATGCACTATTGGTTCTCATTTGATATAGATTCCAGCTGGATTGTGTATTTGACAGTTTACGGTACAGATAACCTGCTTTAGGAGTACAACTCAGTCTTTGATGGGAAAACTACGGTGCAATCAGTCCCTTTATAATTCATTCACGTCATAGGCTACCCATGTTATAGCATGCTTTTCCCATATGTAGTTTGAACATCTATTATTACGCTTGGGATGTGCTTTGACTTGCACGGCTAAACCTGTATAATTAAGTGTTATATTATAGTGGGCTTCACAGCATTGAGCAATGAAACAAATTCTGACCTTGTAATCAGCGGAATTCTGTGCCAGCTCTACCAGGCCCCAGCTCTGTGATTCTAGAGGATTCTCCTTTTGACACTCTAATGAGATAATTCAGGTAAGCTGAAAGGATATGGCTAGGTTCAGATTAAATTTGTATTTATTTTCTTCTGTTAACATATCTTGAGAGGTTTATTTATTGCACATGTATTATTTTTCCTCGTTGGGTGGTGGTATCATTCTTTCACTCCAAATTAGCTCAATAGTAGCCTATTAAGCTGATTTTCCAAAAATAGACCCATTCTGATAAATTGGTTTCTTTTTACATATGCTTTTGAAGCTCAGTATGAGGGTCAGCAGTAAATCCACTAGTCAGCTCGGATGGACCTTTATGTAGTACCCTCTATTACAGGAAGGTGGCGCTAGAGACTCTCCTCTCAGACTACATATGCGGCTTGGGGCCTCGAATGGAATGGAATAGTCACCAAATTCCTGAACTGGAGACCACCCAAAGCAGGCACCTTCTGTCTACTCACCTTGATAGGTGGTTTTCCAGTCTCAGAAGACTTCTGACAAAATAGAATACTTCAGGCTTGGCCAATTCGCCAGTTGGGGAGCCTATGTTAACAAAGGTTTTATCCTGTGTTGAGTGAAAATCAGCTCCCCTTGATGTTGTAACCTTTTCTTCCTAGTATTGTCCTCTGTAACTGCACTGAATCAGGAAACAGCTCACTAATTAACTATCCATTCAGTTCCCCCTATATGACAAGCACCGCAGGACTATGCTTTGGAGTGGTAAAGCAGGACATCTGTCCTATCCAGGACTTATAGTATGATTGGACAGGTAGAAACATGTGTTGGATATATATATATATATATATATATATGTGGCCCCGTGTGGCAATTGCTAGCACATGTGAACCCTGGTGCACTGCCAGAGCACAAAGGAGTGCACTTCTTCCAATAACGAAGCAAGAAAGGCAGTCCAAAGTGTGTGAAAATCAAACACTTTCATGCCCTCTTCATTTCCATCTTCAGGTAACTAACTGTATTTGTAGGATGTGACAGAGAATGTATTTCTGAAAGTTAAAGAAGGGCTAGGATGTGTGGGATCTAAAGCCAGTTTTGTTGTCATTGTCCCTGTGTCATGATGGTCAAGTGACTTTGTTTCTCACAGAGGATGTCAGTGGCACTATGTTGTTTACTCTCAATAATAAGCAGGGGCTGTATTCCTTTGATGGCTCTGCCCTTGTATTGCCTTCTCTATTTATTTTCTTCACTGGTCAGCCTAGTAGAAATGCAGTGCTTCATCCTTCCTGGGTCTGGGCTTTGTTAAGTTCCATGTGGCCCATCTTCTAGGACACATGACCTGGGGCTGCCTACACTATGGTGCCTTTAGCTTGTTTCTGCAGTACTCTTAGCAATTGGTAAATGGAAAGAACTCCTAAGAAAAGCCACAGAAATGTTAAACGTGCCCAGGCACATTGGAAGTTGCCCCCAGGATCTTTCCATTGACCAGTACAAAAAAAAAAAAAAAAAAAAAAAGATGACTAAGGCAGTGTCAGCCCACTCTTGTGTGGAATAATGTTGTATTTGTCTGGAAGCCAGAGGGAAAAATGTATGTCGAAAATGGCCTGCTGACAGCCAATTTTGTACCACAAATGCCATGATGCTTCCAATCCTTTATGATAAAATTCTTATATATAATTTTTTTTTCAGAGATCTGAGGGTTGGCCTGTTAGAAAAGGCTAATTATCCTGCTGCTGGTCCCTGAGGAGGCTGGTAGAAATGGGATAGGCATTAATCCTACCTGCTCTGGCCAATCTCTGCCAATTTTCTTGTAGCTAACATGAAATAAAAATATTGGGTTAGTGAAATAGTCATACTTACTGGAGTGAAATCCTTTAATAATGGGATATGAAATCCAGTCTCTTGGTTCAGTCCCATAAAACATTATTTCTTTAAATTGCTTAAATATGTAATTGTCATGTCTTCAGAACTGTCTGGATATATTTCAGGGTCCAAGACATTTCATGGAGCAAAGGTCTTATGTTATACGGAACTTAAGGGCATGGAGTACTCTCAGTGTTTGTTGAAGTGTAGTGACTCTCACACGTGTTCTATGGAGAGAAACATGGAACCCTGATGGTGGCAGTGAGAATTCTTTAAGCACATTTTGTGCAGGGTGTTTCAGTCACTTTGTCATTGCTTTAACAAAATACCTGAAAAAAAAATCAACTTGAAAGGGTGGAAAATTTATTTTGGGTCCCTTTCAGACCTTTCAGTCTATGGTCTCTTGGCCTTGTTGTTTTTGGGTCTGTGGTGAGGCTGTTGCACTCACGGCAGGAGTGCATGGTGAAGTAAAGATGCGCACCTCATGGTGGCCAGTAAGCAAAGAGAGAGGGACAGGTCCCAACATTCTTCTCAAGAACATGCCCCAATGACCTAACTTTCTCTTCCAGACCCATCTTTCAAAGGTCCAGTACTTCTAATGTACCATCAGCTGTAACAAAGCTAACAAAAGAGCTTGGGAGGAGATTTAGGACCGAAACAATAAGACAGGGCATAGACTTTCCAGGTTATTTTCAGTAAACTTTGATCATTAAGTTAATTTTTCTTTTGCCCAAAGATACTGCAGGATATGTTATGATCTCTTTTACTTAGATTAAAAGAAATGAGATCTGTCTCACAGCATGATAATAAGACATTCTCACCATTTTAAAACTATTTAGAAGAAATTGAATAATATCATTTTGAAAGCATATGAGTGAATTTACTGTTGATATATATTAAAGGACACTAAACGTTTTCATGAGCATAGCTTGGAAATTTGGTGAATTTTGATGAATGCACGGAAGCGAAATCACTGCAGATGATACCAATGATACTAATATAGGGTAATTTATTGAATGGTTTTTGAGGTGAAGGCATTGCATGTATTTATGCCTTTTGATTCCAATCCAGGAAGCGGAGAATAGAAAATGCATCACTTGTCGGGAGGTCTGGGCGCTTTTCCTTTTTGACTGAACCCTTCCAGTTTAATCTTCTACTTCATAGCTTGGCTAAGACACCAGGCAGCATGCATAAAAGGAATATGTGAATCCAAGTTCAAACAAGCTCTTCAAGTAGAATATCATGCATTGAACATGAATATAAATACTTCACCATTTTAGGTGTTGAAGTGATGTAGAGCTGAGTAACACAGCCCCTGCTGTCAATGGTGCCTGCCTTAATAGCAGGAACAAGTCAAGTATGAGGAAAAATATGGCATAAGGTACAAGAAGATTATGCCAATTGAGCTGGGTGTGGTGGCGCACACCTTTAATCCCAGCACTCAGGAGGCCACGGTAGGAGGATTGCTGTGAGTTTGAGGCCAGCCTGAGACTATGTAGTGAATTCCAGGTCAGCCTGAGCTAGAATGAGACCCTACCTCCTCGAAAAACCAAAACAAAACAAAACAAAAAAAAACAAACAAACAAACAAACAAACAAAAACTATTATGCCAATAGAGAGAAATTGGTGCTGAGGAGAGGATTCATACTACTTTAGCTGCCTTTGGGCAACATAAAGGAAACTGTGCATGATCTGTGTCCATCTGGAAAAGTGAGTAGTTGGGAGGTGAAGCATAAATGAATGGAAACAGCTCTTCTGGGTGGAATATGCGGCAAGCATAATGCCACATGGTCAGGAGAAGTGGAGTCTCAGCAAGCAGTGAGGTGCTAGTGTTTCCCTTGCATGTGAGATGTGAGGAGTGCTTGCTAGATGGTAAAGACGGGTGGGAGAGAGGCTTGGAATACCAGAAAAAAACTGTTGGTACTTGGAAGGATTTTCTTTCATTTTTAACAAATACAATTTTTTTTGGTTATGGTTAGGAGTGTTAAGAGTTATCTCATTCCGATAACTAAGGGGTCTTGGAAAGCATCAGCTAAGGGCTTTCTGACTGGAGAAACGCTACTCCAATATGCCCACTGGTCCAGTCTGATAACACAGGGATTCTAGAGAGGTGTTTGTGTGGGAGGACAGAGTCAGGAAGAAGCAAGGGGAGGGAGGGAAGCTACATGGAAGACTGTCATGATGGAGCAGGTAGCAAGGACTGAGACTAGCTAAGATAGCCACGAAGTGAGAGGCGGTAGCTTGGGAGAAGCACAGGGCAGATCTCGATTTGATGCCAGCAGTAGAGGGTGAGAGGGAGACCGTAGAAGTGGAAGGGCACCACAAGAAACATTACACTGGTTGGGAAGCAGGAAGCTTTCTGTAGGAATATATCTGTCAAGAGCAGCTGGCCTCGGGGTAATGTGTTGAATTCCATGCTGAGTGACCACCATAAAACAAAATAAACAGCTTCCCACAAAATCAGGCTATGAGCAAAACGGCTTAGGCTATGATGATATCATACTTTTCCCTTTTTTATCCTGGAAAATTGAAGTGTCCAGATATTGTCTGAAGCTACTTGAACGTATTGATGTGTAAGGTTTCAATTTGGGGCCAGCTCAGTAGATCATGAGTATTAGCTTTACACTTTAAGACCAGACATTGTTAACAATTCCCGGTCTCTTCCTAGGCTTGGCTGGTAGCTTCTCTTAATAATACCCTGGGATTATTTATGACGACAGGCTTGACACTCCTTGGAACGTATACCTGCCCCCTGAAGCAAGCTACTTCCTTGGGAAGAGACCAAGAGAGGCAGAGTTTTCTCAAAACACCAAATTTCCGTATCTTCTTCCTTTCTTTTAGTTCGTCGGTAAAATTAGTGATTACTGGACCACATGTATATTTTTAATGACCCCACATGCTTTAGGGATGAATCACAGTAGCCTCCTCTCTTTGCCTCCTTATTACTTCATTTCTAACTCCATTTCTGTCTCCACTGTAATTGCAGCACTGGGTGAGACTCTGCTTGAGGAGGAATTAGCTGAACTGTGGTGGTTTGGCAACAGAAGGCTAGAGAGGAAGTAAAGAGAAACAGAAAGACTGTGTGAAATGTGTAGTGTGTGGCTTTCTGCCCAACTAAGACAGCTCCCCCTGCCATTTCCATCTCTCCGGGGTTCTAAAGCACTGAATGTGGGGTGGAGGTGAGTCCATACGCTGTACTTACACCAAACATAATTACCAGCTATGAAGGAAGAGCCTTAAATACACATACACACAGCACTCCACACTGTAAAATCCCAGGGGAATTTCAAAACCACAGACACATTTCACAAATCAGCAAGTGAGAAGAGAGAGAGAAAGAGAGAGATTGACTTATATAGTCTGATCATTTGGTGAAGAGAAAACAGACAGTAAATAAAGTCATGAATTGGGGAAAATGAAGCATGATTCTATTGGAATTCCTTTTGTTTTAAATATTTATTTGGGGAGAGAGAGAGAGACTATGTGAAAGAGGAGAGAGAATATGGGCACATCAGGGCCTCCTGCCACTCCAAAAGATCTCCAGACATGTGTTACTTCATGCATCTGCTTTCCTGTGGGTACCAGAGGCTTTGTAAGCAAGAACCTTTAACTGCTGAGCCAGCTCCCCAGCCCGAGCTTTTACTTTTTCAACTATGCTTACTATTTACTTATTTAAAATATTTATTTGTTTGCACATGTGTGTATGTGGGGGAGGGACACACCAGATTCTCTTGCCACTGCAAACAGAATGCCAGCCATGTGTGTGACTTTTTGCCCTCGTGCTTTCCGTGGGTGGGTTCTCTGGCTGGAGAATTGAACCTGGAGTGACAGGGTTTGCAAACAAGCACCTTTAACCGCTGAGCTGTCATCCCCAACCCACTTAAGGATGCTTTTTTCATTCATGTACAAAGCTTCCACAAATCAAAATGTGTCACTCAGTAGGGTTTTGTGGTGGACATATCATTGTCCAGTGGAAAATACAGAAGAATAAATGGAAGCTTCTAGTCTTCAACTTCAAAGTCCATTAATCAGTTAGCAAGAGCTATTGGAAAACATGAATAGTCAACATCAAAACAACATCTCCAAGAAAACCACTGAAGAGCAGCACAGATATCACGGCCGGGCGGCGTCAGCCTGTGAGTCAGAACACGTTTTAAAACATCACTTTCTAAGACTATGTTATACCCCAGAATGACCATTATTTTAGCTGGCCAATGGGGAAGCCAGTGTTTGCTTCAACAGTCTTAAAAATGAGAACCTCCTTGCCTCCCCAGGCAGCCTCTTCTATTTCTTATTAACTATAATTGTTACAAATCCCTTTTCCCCAAGTTGTAACACTATTACCAGAGTGTGCCATCTCTACTTGCTAACCAAGTTCTATAATTGGAAGGAAGGCCTGGTCAGTTTGCCCTTAAGATCTGTTTTCCTTTGGTTCTCTCATCATTCCCTGCCTGAACAAGAGGGATGGACCAGAACCCATCCCTGCTATGCCATTTGTAAGAGAATAAAATAAGATTCCACAAGTAAAACCTGTCGGCATGTACATTAGGTTGAGAATGTTCTAGATAGGAAGAGTAGGCAAATCTTTTCCATGAAGGACAACATAGTCAACATAGCAGAATTGATGGACCTCCTGGTGTCTGTTGTAGCTAATGGCCAAAACACTGCTGTGCAAAAACAACTATAATTAATAACTGTGCCTATGTTCCAGCAAAGGTTTACAGACAACAGGCAGTACTGTGGGTTTGCTGTAGGCCCTGGTTTGTCTACTTCTGCTTCAGAGGATGCACAGTTGGAACAGTGGAGGGTGACACTTGTAGAAAGGACGAATTCTGTTCTGTGCAAAATCCCAAACATGATACAATTGAAGACAGAGATCACAGATAGTGTTATCTTTAGATGTCAGGAAATCCAGAATGTTCTCCTATTCATCTTGTGACACAATTAGGATGCAGAAAGAGGTTGTTCCTAGTGGCTTATTGCCTTTGGGGTTATATGGATCTACATTCAAATAACATACCACATATCAGTACCCACTGTTTATAGGCCAAAGTAGACTGGAAGATATTTCAGATGATGAACTGTGTCTTACTTACCTTTTAGGCCCCTTTGTAAAGGGTGATATATTTTGAAAGTAAAATGTCATGAATGAGAGGAGATGCAAGTACAATTCAATTAACACAGCTAATTAATAGTGAATAAGAGGTGGAGAGATGGCTCAGTGGTTAAAGTACTTGCCTGCAATGCCTAAGGACCAGAGTTTAATTCCCTAGTACCCACATAAAACCAGATGCACTAAGTGGCACATGCATCTTGAGTTTGTTTGCAGTGGCAGGAAGCCCTGGTGTGCCCATACTCTCACTTTCTGTCTCTCTCTCTCACTCAAATTAATAAAATGTAAAAAATGTAGAGAATGAAGAACTTCCCCCCCTTTATGCACTTCCTACACTCTTCTTCCATCTTTCCTCTTCTAAGCTGAAGTTTAGAGACAAGCATAGATTTGCATTTGTCTCTGTAGGGCAAACAGGAACTCCTGGGACCACCTGGAGACCCATGGGGAGATTTGTGGTGTCTTCTCTCCAGAGGAAGCTGATGATTTGAAGAACACAGGATTTATAGACTGCTGCAAAACACCAGACCTACCACTGCTGTTCGTATCACCTTCAGAATAGTAACTAACTCACTGAGACTTAGATTCTGCAATATGAGGACGATGTTATCTGCATTGTAAGTTATCGATAGAGATGAATGGAGATGTATATCAGACAGCATTGGCTGCCTACCCAACAACCACTTATGCCCCCCTGCTCTAATCAGAACTAACTTTACTTATGTTTCTTCTCATCTGTGAGAAGCCTCAGGAAATCAGGGATGACCAACCCTCTATTCATGCTATGTGCATAGACACATGACCCAATTCAGGCTCAACAGCTACCATGTAATAGGACTTAATGAAAACCAGATGCTGTTATGAGATCTTTACATACATTACCACATCCAGTATATTATGAAGAAGATACTATTAAGTTCATTTTAAAAGTGAGAATGCTGATGGACACAGAACTAGTCCAATGAAACACAACTACTACTCAGTAGAGCTGGCTTCCCATAAAGTGTAAGTGTACTAGCTAAAAAAAAAAAACAAAAACAAAAAAAAAAAAAAAAAAAACCATTTTTTCCACTAATTTTTATAAATGGGAAGATATTCTATATTAGTTGTTCTTCATGAAACCTGGTAAGCTTAAGTGTCTTTTTACCATGGCAGTAAACATAAGGTGAAATTAAGAGAACGACAAAATAGAAAGATGGACACAACTGGGTTGAAAAGGACACTTAGCTGTTAGGTCAGGCAGCCCTTAAGCTATGCTATTGTAGATTCTTGTGTACGTGTGTGTGTGTGTGTGTGTGTGTGTGTGTGTGTGTGTGTGTGTGTGTGTGCATATGTGTGTGTAGGTATAAGAGAGAGGTTGTCTCTTTTGTTATCCTAATTATGTGACATAATTTTACAAATTATAAAATCTAAAGATAACAGGTATTTTATTTCATCTTTCTCAGTTTCTGAATATGAACCAAATATTCATCAAAATCTTGGTAAATAAGGGTTGAGTGGTAGTTGAAAAGTAAATTTTGTCTTCCATAACTTTACTTTACTACATCTACTTAGCTTCATATTTTCTTCTCCATGGCAGTGCCAAACTCTCACTCAGGAAAGACAGCCACAAGATTGCAAGTGGCTGGAAATGGGCTGAAAGAGCCCTCCTGTAACCTAGGCCAATGTCAACAAGCACCTTGCTCTGGTCCAAAAGCCATGAAGTGCGAATGGTGAAATTTTAAGAACAACCTGTAGATAAAGTATGTTATTTTGGGTGGTGGATCATCCGGGCACTTGTGAGGTTGTGTGTAAGTGTTTGTCCTTTGAGTAAGCCAGGCCTTCGTGGGCTGCTGCTGCTATAAACTCTTCAAGCAGCCGTATCTGCCTTGACACACAGTGCACAAGGCAGAGAAGGGGAGAAGGTGTTAAATGCATGGTTATGCATCTTGTTATATTTTCTCTCTTCCTGCATCTCTTACCTCTCCATGTTCTTGCTTTCTAGTCTTTTCTCTTGTTCTTATTCTCTTTCTCTCTCTTTCTTTCTCTCTCCCTTTCTTTAGTAACTGTTTAATGCAATGATTTTTTTTTCCTGGATTTTCTACTTAATTTCCTGAGGCACTTCGAGCATGCTTTTCTCCCCTCCCTGTTTTGATTTCTCTGAGTAGGCATACACAGCTGGCCCCTTTTTTCTTTTTGAGTAAAGCCACAATCTACTCAGCAAATCACTGCTTTTCATTTTGTTGCTGGCGAAAGGGTGAGAGGATCAGATAGGCAAGGGAGGAGGATGTGGAATGGGGGATGGGAAAATAATGATAGACTTGATGATAATTAATATTTTCTGTCTCTGAATAGTGAAAGTCTCATCCAAGTCCCCCAGCCAAGCTCAAGTTAAACTCTTGGTGTGTGGGTTTAAGTGCTCGACAACCTGGCATGCTGGGGCTGGTTGAGAGGGAGTGATGCTGTATGTGTGGAATTTGTGGTTCTCTTTTATTGTTATTACTGAGTAAACCATGCATATCTAAAAAGGAAACTTTAAATCAACCACTCTCAAGGTGTATTCGTGTATTGGGTCTGAGTGACCTATCCCATCATTTAAATTACCAGAAAGTTTATGTATTAATTATTAAAGGCGATGGAGTTTCTTTACCACTCATTTTCATTTTTATATGAAGCCTCAATTATCCGTGCCTGAGAGTTGTGCCAGTGTTTTGAAGCACTCTGAGACTTCTCTGGTAATCATTTTCTGATCCATCCCAATGGCAATCATCTTTGCCAGAGTTCAGGATGGGAAACACCTCCCATGTGACTCTCAGGTTTTGTTCCATTATTTTCTTTCAAAAAGCCAATGTATCACTTCTTATTAATAATAGAAGTTAATACATAAAATAGGTTTTCCTATCACATGATTTGCTGGAAATGTTTGATGCCATGAAATCACAGAAATGATACATATGTTTTCTTAGAGAGAAGCTGAATGCACTCAGGGCTTAGTTACTGTGAAGTTGGCATCTTCAGCAGTTCCCTTAACAATAATATGTGATGGGCTCATGGAAGACTAATTGAAGCCAAAAGGGAAGGCCTCAGGGCCCTGGCCTGGTCAACAGTGCCCAGGTCAGTACCTCATCCTATGAATTTATGAAAACTAAGGGTGGTGAAACACTTTACCTCATTGTTTTAGTTCTCACAATAACTGTTGGAGGTAAAATTATTCTTGCATTTTAAAAATTATTTTACTTATTGGTGAGGAGAAAAAGAGAAGAAAGAAAGAGAGATAGAGTATGGGTTGCCAGGGCCTATTACTACTATAAATGAACTCCAGGTGCATGTGCTACTTTTGCATCTGTGTTTATGTGGGTACTGGGTAATCCAACCAGGGCCTTCAGGTTTGTCAAGCAAGTACCTTTAACCACTGATCAATCTCCCTTGCCCTATTCTTGCCTTTTCAAAACAGAAAAGGGCTGTAGAGATGGCTTAGTGATTAAAGCACTTCTCTGTGGAGACTAAGGACCCAGGTTTGGTTCTTCAGATCCCACATAAGCCAGATGCACATGGTGGCACATACATCTGGAGTTCATTTGCAGTGGCTAGAGGCCCTGGTATGCTCGTTCTCTCTATCTTTCTCTCTGTTCCTCTCTCTCTAATAAATAAATAAAAATAAAATAAATAAATGCAGGAAAAATAAGACATGGGGTGACCAAATTATTTGTTTGGGTTACAGAGCCAGGATTGGGAACCTGAATATTGGGTTAAATCATTAAAAGTCTAGACAGAGGGATTTCCACTTCAAATTTCTTCTTAGCATTTTGCTGTTGTTGTTAGGTTATGCAACAGACAAGACAAGGTATCTGGAGATTTCTCTAGCTTCTTATACGTGTACTGTATCAAAATTAGAAGGAAGTCAATGAGATTTAACAAGAAGATTCCAGATACTGTAGAAAATATATCTGATGTAGTCTTACCCACATTACCTAGCTTTGGACTAATGTTTCAACCTTAACTTCAAGGCTGAAAACTGCCTACCTGCATCTCTCCTCCATGTTATCTTAGGCATGACCTTCATTATTCTTCTACAGTGCTCACTGGCACATTAGAGGGAGACCCAGAGGTTCTGGGAAAGTGGCACTGAACTGTGACTTGTGAATTGTCCACCAGGACTGGCAGGCTTGACCTAGGACAGATGGGTCCATGCTGCTGCAGGACTCCCTTCAGGAGGTACGATTCAGTCATCTGGAATGTCAAAGATGAAAAGGCTCTTTGAGGACATCTGTTCTGACTCATTGTATAGATTTACAATAACAACAAAAAAAGTCTTTCATGTAAAAGAAGCAATCTCAGATGGCATAATGTTAAACAGATATCTTACTAATATATTTCCAGATTAGTACACAGATATGCATTGTATCTAAGAGAAAAATGTTTCCTCAAGATTTTATATCCAAGGATTCTTCATTGAGCATTGAACAGAGTTTCAGTCATTTCATTCCTATTTTTAGAGTAGGTATCAATTCCATTTTACTTGTGAAGCAGGGCTACTTCATTTGATCAAGGGCCTATATCTCTAATAGTATTCAAACTCAGGTCTTCCTGGTTACAAAGACTATGGTCTTCCCCCTTAGGCAAAATGACTTTGCACATGCCCCACAATGACTTCTCTGATTATCCATGTGGATCATTTCTTCTTTCAAAGTTCCATAATCCATTTATGTCTGTGTATTGTAGGAATTTGAGGGTGGTATTTAGCCTATGTTAGTCTTGGGCTTTCCAAGATGGAACCCCATTTGAAATTGTCTGACACTTCTCTTGACTTCCTGCTGGAAGTGGCCTCCTGGCTCACCTTGCTGCAGACACACAGCAAGGAAATGCTGTAGCTTTCAGAGCTTTACCCTTGCTTGTGTGTCTACTTAGAATGCTCATCCCCAAACACCACATGGATTCTTCCCTCCTTTTCTTTAGATTTCTGTTCAAATAGCATCTTACCAAAATCCCAAAAAGCCTATAAAATGGTGGTTTTTCCTGTTGCAGTGATCTTTTTGCTTTCCACTACTTTATCTCATGTATCTCTATTATATTTTATACATTTGTTTGATTCTTTGCATGAACCAGAAGGTGAGAGCTGGGTCTTGGTTTGTTTCACAGCCATGTTTCCAGTGTGGAGAACAGGTCCAGGCCAAGGAGCAGCTCAATAAATAGATCTGAGATGCATGCAGGAGAACTGGGATTATGGCTGGGTCACTCCCCACTCCCAGGTCATGGGAACTGATATTTCTTCCAGGCAGGACCAACCAGTTATTCCCGCATAAGTATTTGGAATTTGGACTTAGAGACACTTTGTGAGAATTGAGATGTTGGGAGTGGGATGGAAAGAAGATATAACCTCAGATTTGTAAGCTAACCATGTACAAGTGGAACCAGATGAAGGCCTCTGATCTATTGTCAAAGACAGGATAATGTAGCTACAGAGAGAGAAGTTGTTGCAGGAGTTGATGTGGTTAGAACTGAGAGAGTGAGCATTTTCTCCTTTGCCTGTTTTGAGATCAAGCTGTTTTTCTGTATTGAGTATTGAGGAAATAAGGAGAAAGACGGCTTTATTGGCATTTTCACTCAGCTGAGTTTGAGTGTCTTAGTCACAAGGATTATATACATTGTGGAAACTAAGAGTCGCTTAAACGCTTGTTTAATGAAATGTTCTGGGCTGATGTTCAGGGACAGTTCACTGGGGCCATTAGGGACATGGCTTTTTTTAATCTGTCCATTCTTCTTTCTTTTACTTGAAGCCCATGTCATTCATGAATGCACCTCACATTTGCAAGATGGCATTGCATACCACCAACCTAACTTTTGTACTTCCCATAGGGAAGGGGAGAAGAAGCAAGAAGGAAGTAAAGGGTTCTTCCACTGGGGCTTTGCCATTTCATTGTGGAGAGAAACTTTCCTTGGGGAATTTTACAGGCATCTTGTCCACACAGTATCACATGGCCAGCCTTGGGAAGTGCATTTTGTCCAAATAGTGTCATGGCCAGCCTCAGGCAGAAAAATCACATATTTGGCTCTTACAGGTTTCTATATAATGGCAAAAGGAAGGAGGTTGTGAACATGTCATCTGTCATTTTGGTTGAATAGCTAATGTGGCCCAGAATACTCATAGGACTTTCATAATGTCTGCTTCAAATATCAGCGTTTTCAACTGGGGGTTGAAGCCAGGTCCTTGAACATGCTAGACAGATGCAATTTGTTAATGAATAACTCTAGGTGAGAATTTGAACAAAACTAAACAACTGAAAACTTAGTCCATATTGATAATACATGGCTTTGTCACCTTGAAAATTAGAACTTTTACTTTTAAATGGTATTTTAAATAATAGCAGAAATGGTAAGAGAGGAGAGCTAAAGAGAGAAAAACAGGCAACAGAGACATAGGGAGATAGAGTGAAAGGAGAGAAGTGAGTTTGTGTGTGGTGTATGTATGTGCATGTGTATGTGTATCCAAACTTCAGCTGAATTATAAAACTAGTTTTTACAATGTGTCGCTTTGGATAAATAATGTAGTTGCTGTACATTTTAAAGTGAGTAACATATTGTACATAAGAAGCAGATGCTATTTGTGATAAACTAAGATAGCAATGTCTATACATTCTGCTTAGTTATTTCTGGAATCTGGAGTGAGTCTGTGGTAGGAAGAGAGGCAGAACTCCAAAGGTCAGAGTAGATCTCAGGAGAAAACAAACCAGTAGTAAAATGTAGTGTTTATCATGTAACGAGAGACGGTTTGCTTAGTTTTGAGGATAGAGGACAGACCCAGTCCATCTCATGACCACGAGTTCCTGGTAACAGAGACAGATTCATATTTACAGGTGACCTTGGAGTTTTGGATTTCATCTCTACCGTCTGTTACTGTGTCACTTTGTGCTTTCACTTTCTGTTCTCATATTAGGTAGGCTAGGGTTGTTTTAGGCCTAATTCTGAGCAAATTATCATTTTGAGCCAACTCCTAGTTTCACAAACCCAGACAAATGTCATTGTCATATAGATGCACATTGGCCTACACAAGGGCCACTTGCTGTGGGGAGAAAGGACTCGCTCAGTGGTCATGGTATCTATCCTCCAGTCACCGATTCATGAGTTTTGAAAATAAAGAGACTTCAGATGGTTTGACAAAGGGTCCCAAGTTATTATATGGTCGCTGAGTTTTTGGGTATCTATATCTGAATGTGAGTAGCCCCCAACTTTTATGGAAAATTGTTCTTGTCACTTGACAATCTACTATATGCTACAGGCTATGTCTGAAACACTGAAAACCCCAGCTGACAGAAGCCGATTGGACCTTCCATGCATGGGGGGGAGTGATGGGGATCACACCACACCTGCGCTTCTTCCCTCTAGCTCTCTCCACCTGTGTACCCCACAGGCATCTCAAACTCAGCATGTCACCTGCTCCCTACGCGTGATGCTTCCCAACAAACCTGTTCCTCTTCTGAAGGTCTTTATTTATGAGATGGGCTCATTATCTTCCCAATTACCCAGGCTTGAAAAATCAGTCATCTCTGATTTCTTCCTCTTTTCTCCCCCTCTATCTAGTCAGGTTGTCAAATTCTGTCGAGTCTATCTTGACTCATTTCTCAAACCTAACCCTCCCCAGTCCTACCTCCATGCTATTACTTTATATCTTTGTCCCCTCATTTCATTGATGGTGATGGTTTTCTGGTTCTTTTATATAATGGTGAAGAGCTTGGCCACTGGAGGCAAGTTCAGGTGCAACTACTTATCAACTAAACAGTATTTTGAGTCTCTTTTTAATTCTCTATTATTTGGTCTCTCTCTCTCTTTTTGTTTTTCGAGGTAGAGTCTCACTGTAGCTCAGGCTGACCTGGAATTCACTCTGTATTCTCAGGGTGGCCTCGAACTCACGGAAATCCTCCTACCTCTGCCTCCCAAGTGCTGGGATTAAAGGCGTGCACCACCACCCCTGGCTCTTTGGTCTCTTTCTAATCTATAAAATGGATGATGATGGTGTGCACTATGTAGGATTGAGACATTTAATTGACTGCATGTATCTAAGCACTAAATAAATATTACCACAAAATTTTTAAGATTCTCCTGCCTCCAAGTCTCAACTAGCTTCAAATCTATTCAATTTAATAATCACATCATCTTCTTAATTTAAAACACCACTCTGATAAACTATCTGTTCAGGGATGCCCATTATCTACTTAAACTTTGCAAGATGGATTACCAGAAATCTCAAGTAACAGAATTTTGATAGTGGCTGTGAGAAACTACAAAATAAAATGTTGTATCTACCTGAAACCTACATTTTGATTGATAAATGATTAATATTTTAGAAGATATTTTTATCTTTAAATTCTCCAACATAAGTGAAGTTCAATAGGCAACATAATTTTAATGATAAAATTTGAGATTATAAGTGATTTTTTTTTCTTTGTTTGTTTGTGGCAAGCAGCCTAGATCCTATGGCAGTGAGAATATTCTTCTGGCAAAGCATGTGAAGCATTAATGCACAGCATTGTAATGTAACACAAAAGACTTTTGCAATATGGTTCCCACCTACTTTTCTAGTTTTTCCATTCCTGAATTTCAGTTATGTAATTCACATCCTCATCAAATCCAACATGTCGATGGTTCCTATATGTGTCGCATCTTTCCTCTGACAGGGAGTGGACTTACATGTCTCTTCCACTGTGCCTTTCCTGAACCACTTAATCACCTCCACATTACACATCCATCCATGCCTTCAAGACTCGGTCTTGGCAATGAACAAGTAAAGAGTGAAGATATTAAGTACAGAGATAACTTGAAGGTTTTCTTTATGGAGGACCTTAATATCAAAAGCTTTTCCTTGAAATTTTGTTAGGGATAAACAGAAAACACACACACACACACACACACACACACACACACACATCCTATTAATGAAACTAGTGATTAAATGAGAACATTTATTCAAAAGCTATATCCTGAAATAAAAAAAAAATTAAAATTTAAAAAGGGGGCTGGAGAGATGGCTTAAAGTTAAGCAGTTGCCCGTGAAGCCTAAGGACCCTGGTTCAAGGCTTGATTCTCCAGTACCCACATGCACAAGGTGGTGCATGTATCTGGAGTTCGTTTGCAGTGGCTGGAGGCTCTAGTGCACTCATCCTCTCTCTCTCTCTCTCTCTTTCTCTCTGTTGCCCTCAAGTAAATAAATACATTTTTTTTTTTTAAAAAAAGCTTTATATGCTGGACGGGAGAGATGGCTCAGTGGTTAAAGGTGCTTGTGCTTGCTTACAAAGTATAACAACTGGTTTTGATTTCCCAGTATCAATGTAAAGCCAGATGCACAAAGTGGTTCATGCATCTGGAGTTTATTTTCAGTGGCAAGAGGCCCTGGTGTAGCCATTTATTCTCTCTTTCTATCTCCTTGCAAACAAGTAAATAAAAAAAAAAACATTTTTAAAAGCTATTTGTTTCATTTGGAAGGAATAACATCATGTAAAAGACAAGGAGCCCTAAATAATTCCAGGGCAGTGATGTGGCTAAGTTTGATGGTGGACCAGTCTAAGTAAGTGTAAAGGAGGTTTGGGATAAGACTGTTTTGAAGAAACCTGACAAATTTCCTTTTAAGTATACACACTGGGACCAAGTCAGAAAAACAAAAAACAAAACCTTTCTCAAAATGATGAATACAGATACTGAGGTGACAGGTCACAATTGCCTTCTCATTCTTCATATGCCAAGTGGAATTCTAGCATGGAATAGGACTCAATGACTACTTCTGGAATTTACTTTGTAAAAATGTGAAAACATCTACCATGTGATGGCTCGAGTCTGAGTATGAAAAGGAGATGTAATCTGCTCAAAACCTTTTTGCAACATCAGTGCAGTGAGTTCCTGCAAACAAAGGCAGTTAAAACCTTTGCAATTGTAGGATTTACACAGAATGGTAACAGTGATTATCTCTGGGTGGTGGGATTAGATATAATTTTCCCCCTTTTTTTCTTTTTTGCTTACTTGTTCTTTCTACCTTTTTTCCCCTTCTATTAAGTTTCATGCAAAAATAGCAGTTACATTAGGTTAACTCTTCTACATTTTGAAGCTTGTATACATCTTTCAATGTACTCATTTGGTGTCCTTGGTAAAGTTCCTTTGCTCCCTGGTTTTCAGTTTCTTTATCTATTTCATAGAAATAATAACAGTACCCAGCTCCTAGGGGTGTGGGGAAATTAAATGTAATGCAATGTAAGTGCTGATACTATAATAGGTGTTAAAGAAATGGATCTACCATTACTCTTGAAATGGTTGGAGCTGGAAATGTATTATTATTAGACCTAAATTCGTTTTTAAATTTTATTTTGACAATTTCATACATGTGTATGTAATATGTTTTGATCATATTCATCCTCATTATCCTTTCTTATCTCTGTTTCACTCCCACTACACCCCTTCTTCTCAACTAGTCCCCTTACTTTCAAGTCCCTTTTTGGGGTGGTGATAATGACTCACTGAATTTACAAGGGGACTATTTTCTGGAATATGGGCAACATAGTAGCGGCTACATCATTGAAAACATGACCTCTCCTCCATCAACAATCATTCACTGCTAATAGTTCCTCTGGGAAGAGTGTGTGTGGGGGGGGAGTCATGAATGTCTATAGTCCCAATCTTGGGCAGGAAAGCACAAATGCTTTAAATTCACAAGTGCAATGACTGTGTCATGTATGGACTACAGAGTTCCACAGCACACCACCCCATCCTTTTGTTCTTATATTCTTTCTGCCCCTTATTTTGTAATGATTCCTGTTGACTCTAAATTTTATTTAGAATAGTCCATAATAACTTGCTAAAATACCTATGTAAAACTTCAAGGTAACATGTGATGCCAAATTTCAACCTTTTCCCACATGTGTCTTTTGACGCTTGGCCGTAACATGCCTTTGCAATGAAATGCTTGGAAGTTTTCAAGGCAATGAGCAGAGAAGCATGTTGTGATCACCTTAGAAGGAAAGCAGGGGAGCACTGTTTCCCAAAGCTGTCCCAGGAGTTGAGGGAGTAGAGGAGAGGGTTCTTTGCAGTGTGGACTGAGCTGCCTTCCAGGACAGGCTGAGATGCAGGCATCTCAGGGTCCCACAGCTGCTTATCTCGGCTCTTGTTCAGATCTCTCACCCAATAGGAACTGCAGCCTCTGTTTCAGAGCTTGGGCTCAGCTTAGGCAGTGCTCTAATTGGTTTGTGTCACTCATTAGGAATTTCTTGTCTTTAAAGTTGGCGACTTGATGCCAGATGGTGAGGAGAGATTGTGTACCACCCATATCTGTTTAGTTGTTCCCGGGGTTAGAAATGAGGTGATGTGCAGGCTGCTCTGCCAGTGGCCTTAGCCTGGCTGCCAATTGCTGTGAGTTGGAGGCTGGATCTGTCTGAAGGGAGGCCTTCACCTCCCATCTCCACCTCCACCAACTGGGAGCTGATGGGTGGCAACGTGCCTGCAGGGGCTGGCCACTGTCTCTTCTTCTGTTGAGCTTCAAACTGAGTGCTTCCTGACCTGGGGCTAGGATAACTAAGCTTCTCTTTCACCCTTGCAGAGGTTTTGGCAAAGGGAAGGTGAGGAAAGGAATAGCAGAAAATGGAGCAAAGGGGTGAAGGATGGGTTTGCTACTCTACAGAGTCTCAAGATCAAGAGGCAGAGGAATTAAGCCATATCCTCTCTCAAGTTGCACTGACTGTTCTGGGTCAAGACCACTGTCTTCTCGCTCACAGAAGAAGAAAACCTCAGGCCCATTGGCATCATTTTTCACGAATATTCCCAGCTAAAGATTAAGATCCTATTATATTTGACTCTGAAATCTGTCATTCTATTCTCTTTATCACAGGAGTTTGAACCCAGATCCTCATAATCTCTCCTCACAGAGGTTCTTGTCTGTCTTCTTTACTTCATACTTCTCAAAATCTATCCTCCTGTCAAATTCTGTCATTAAATCTTCCATGGTCAAAGTCCTATCTCTTCCATTATTAAAATGCTTCCCTTACTCTTTGTAGAATAGTATGCTACAGAACAAGACAAGCTACCTGGACTAGCCTCCAATACTTTCACTTTCCTGCTTAGACCCAACCATCAATGGCTGACTTCTTCCTTGTGATACATATAAAAGAATGCTTTACAACCACTTGTGGTGACACTATATGAAGTGTTAAGGAAAGAAGAATGGAGGTGTCACCTGTTTATTTGTCTTACCAGGTAGTGAAGCCCATTGTGGACTTACTAGGACTTTTAGACTGGAGTTTAAATCTCTCAAAAAGGGTGATCATGAAGATTTGGAATCAAGCATTCAGAACCTAAATTTCATTTGTTATCATATGTAATAACTATAGAGGTGGTGAGAAAAAGCAAGCTTTTTCTTAGAACTAATTCTAAACTGCATAATAACCAGGCTGATGGCATAATATCACTATGTGAAATATATCACATAGTTCTATTAGCACACAGGGCTCAGTTTGCTCCTAGGGGGAACAGAATGAAAAAGGTTTGATTTGGAATGATAAAATGACATTATTGATATATTCCACATTTTGCATGATTTTTGTTGGGAATTTGACTTGGAGAAATACAATAAGCACCCTAAAATATGACTGACCGCTCCATTCTTTATTCTCTTCACAAAGATTGAAAATAGACTGATTCCTAGGAGGAAATGTACAAGCCTAGAAGTTTAACAGACTGAAGCTGGTGACAAATAGTTCAACAATTGTTTTAGATAATTGTTTTTAAGATTTTATTTATTTATTTATTTATTTATTTATTTATTTATTTATTTATTTGAAACAGAAAGAGGGAGAGAGGGAGAGAGTTAGAATGGGTGTGCCAGGGCCTCTAGCCACTGCAAATGAACTCCAGATGCACATGCCGCCATGTGCATCTGGCTTACGTGGAACATGGAGAAACGAACCTGGGTCCTTAAGCTTCACAGGCATACACCTTAACCCCTAAGCCATCTCTCCAGCCCTACTTCAACAATTTTAAGTAGACTCTGTGAGTTTTAATTTCCTCATAGTTATAGAAAATATGAGGCTAATAAATTGCTATAAAGAATGTTTAGAAAGAATGAATGAATGAACATGAAAAATTTGACTAATGACTAGCCACTATGCATCTTAACATCCCCTGGCACTACTCACCACAGAGTGTTTGCTGTGTGGAGAGAGTGTGCATCCTTGCAGAATATGAATGCTTGATCCTATATTCTCTTTCAATTGTTCAGTATGTAAATAAGACACACACACAGGACAAAATATAGAGAATTTAAAAGTATTGCTTATTAAAGACCTAGTAAAAAAACTCAACACTATTCTTCATGACCAAATTTTACCCTATTTACAATAATCTTCCTCTAATCATTAAATGACTACTTCTTTTTCACTAGCAATTTTCCTAACTATTCATCATGAATTTTAACCACAATCACCTCCCATTGCCTTCTTTTGTCTCCTTCTCTTGTCCCCTTCCACTGAGCCCTTTTGTTTCCAACTAGTCCCTGTTTTATTCTTCTATTTGGTGGTCTTCTGTTTTTGTTTTTGTCTACCTGCATCACCCATAACAGAATGTACATGGACCAAATACTGTGCAGGTCTCCTGCAAGGAATTACAGCTACTAAGAGACTGTGGACACAGTGGCCACTTCATGTCCAAAAGATCGTGTTCCAAACCACTCCGTCCCTATCCACTGCCTCTTACATTCTTTTTGCCATCTCTTCTACTATGTTCCTTGAGTCTTGGAGGGTATGGTAGAGGTGTCTCATTTGGCACTGAGTGAGTCCTCAACAGTCACTTATTCTTAGCACTTTAAGGAGATTTGAGTGTCCCCAGAAGTCACTGTCATCTGCAAAAGAAGAGTCTCTGACTCAAGAGGAGAGCAGCTCTAAACTATGGACATAAATATCAATATTTAGGGGGCATTTTGATGGGTATCGTATGTCCATTTAGCCAAACATCAGTCAGCGCTAGCTTCCCTTCTGGGGTCTATGCCCTTCTCAATTATAAGCTTTTCACTAGCTTTTCAGTAGCAGGCATGAACTCATTCCTGTGGGGCGAGCCTCAGCTACAGGCAGAGAGAAGTTGTTAACTCCCATCACATGACTCCCATGCCATGATTTCACCAATGGGCATATCTTGCCAGTATGGTTGGTTTTGTAGCTCACAGTGTGCACTATTCTTTAAGACCGTTGATGACTTTTCTTCCCCAGCAGCCTGCATAGCACTTTCTAGCAGTAAGACAGCTAGCTAGCAGGGAGGAAGCTTCCAGCTCAGTTCCAGCTTGATTTAGTTCTCAGTGTGAATGACAGCTTCTTATCCTTTCCCATTCTGCTTAGTTGCAAATTCTTGCAGGTCATCAAGTCCGATGTGGAATCATCCCATCTGCAGTGTTAATTTCTCCTCTCATGGTGTTTCTCCTCCTATCTTTCTTAAAACACATGTCTCTCCTAATAGACTGTGTTCATCCTGAATACAGAGGAAGTTCCTTGCTGTGAATGCTTATCTGTGGTGAACGCTGCCTAGGGTAGTGTGTGTGTGTGTGTCATTCCTTTCAGCTCACGTTTGTTGAATGAATAATGCTGGCAAGCTCAAGTTGAATCCTTCTGATCTTTTACAAGGCACTGTCTCTGTGGCTTTAAATAAGAATACATCTTTGTTTAGTATGTCATAATTAGATAACATAAATACTTGGGTGCTATTCAGATTGTTAAAAAAAAAATGGTCTCTTTGACCTTTAAATTTTTATGAAGAACCTGCTTGGATATGCTGAGACTCCTTTCTTCTTTGTTTTCTGTAAATATATGTAGAGATATGGTGGAAGAAACCTCTGTTTGGATCCAGAGAATCCTCTGAGGATGTGAAAATTTAAATGATCAGACGCCACCCGACCCCCAGGAAACATGCTGCTCTAGGCAGGATGAAGGATTAATTAAAGATGATGTCCAAATGCTGCCATCTTGGCTCTTAGCTATTTGGATAATACAAACAATGCAAATACCATTAATTTGTCAGGCGCTGGATTGTTCTGACGCCTCCTAATTATGTTGTAGAAATATGATTTATTTGTTTTCACTTTTAAATGATATCTTTTGTTGTGATTTTGAACATGTAAGCCGTTTCTGAAGCATTAACAGGGTTTATGCTTCTTAGCCCTTTTTAGACTCCACCTCTTAATTTAGGAACACTTCTAAAATGCTGGTACACTTTGTGATGAGTTACTAACTCAACGCCTGTCTTGCTAAGATATTACACATGCAATTCTTTTGCTTTTGCCTTGAGCATTTAGCCTAAATAAGTCACCAGGAGGGTTTGTTTGTTCTGCCTTATAGTTTCTGATCAAAAGCTCCTTTATGAAACATCAAGTGCCAAGTGTGGAATTAGACAATGATGTATGTTTTCCATGCCTAATTTCTCCCAGAGTCAATTTGAAAAATTGACTTTTCACAATCTGCTTTGGCAGCAACAGGTGTGACAAACACTTAGACATTTCCCCTGCTATCCCTACACAGTATCCTTTGCTAAAATAAATCCTATTTGCACAAATAGAAAGGGGGGGTAAAGAAGTTAGAAACTCTTATTTGAAGATGAACTCCAGGTGAGCCAGTGGTGAGGTAAGTCACCAGTGCAACCACTGTTGTTGTTCTTGGCCACGTAGCAAATCTGCTGCCTACAGAAGGAAGGGGGAGGCTGTCATGGCATATTCCCCAGGGATGGGATCACTGTTAGAGTATTGTTTTCAGCTCTTGATCTCTTATCTTAATAAGGACACGGGAAAGCTAGAACAAGTACAGAAGAGAAGAACCTGGCTTGTGAGGGAGTTTTCCCCTTGTCATCTGAGGGACAGTTGAAGGAACTAGATGTTGGTAGCAACTGGGGCCTTTCAAAATAAATAAGTTACACATATGTATTTGTGTGTGTATATAGATTTTATCATAAATAATTATATTACTTACTTGTTTGTTTTCTTCATGAAAAATGAATTTTGTGAAGACCTAAGTTTAACAATGCTAATCAATGCTAGGGAAATTATCTGAATTTCAGCTTCTAGATACTGCTTTCAACCACAGATCACTGCTAGACCTTCTGCATCAACTACTGTCTTGTAATCAGAAATAACCTATGGTACATTCTACTCCTTAACTAAGACCCATGCCCTGGGCTCACACTGTAGTGCTTCTTGCCCTTACCTAGTTGTGTCCATTCACATAGCATGGAGAACTCTAAGGGTCAAAGAGATTCAACCCTGATCCTATGCCACTCCCCTCAGCTATTTGTTCTTAAGTCCAGTGGTAACTTAGAAGTCCACAGTCAGGAATTCAGTTCCCACTGCAGACTTAGTGAATCAGATTCTGTTTTAAGAAAGTCCTTTCAGCTGGGCATGGTGGCACATGCCTTTAATCCCAGCACTCGGGAGGCAGAAGTAGGAGGATTGTCCTGAGTTCAAGGCCACCCTGAGACTACATAGTGAATTCCAGATCAGCCTGGGCTAGAGTGAGGCCATACATTGAAAAACAAAAAAAAAAAAAAAAAAAAAAAAAAAAGGTCCCCGATTTATAAGTGCATTAAAATTTGTCAAGCATCATCCCAGACTATGCTCTGGCTGCTTGAGACATTAAAATTCTCTGCCTCAGAAGCTTTGAATCTGCTTTCTGGGCTTCTGGGCTATGTCTTTCCAGGAGAATCTTGGTTTCTACAGTGTTGGACAGGTGTCCCCTTTATAGGGGACACATACTTAGGCCTGGGGGGTTACTAAGAAATGCTCCCATGGGGAATGGACCTATAGATGGAGCTTGAAAACAAGGACTAGTGGTTTTCACTCATGTATGCAAAGCCGGCCCAGGAGAGACAGACACCTGGACTAGAAGACAAGGAGGGAGGGCCCAGCTCTCCTTCTGTTCTGATGCTTTGGTTTTGGGTAGAAATGAAAAAACTCTGTGGCCAAGAGTAAACTTAAAAGAAGAATGAAATCATAAAACCTCAAACTTCTATAAACTTCAATAAAGTGATAAATCAAAAGCCCCAGTAAACCTTAGCTCATTTTCTCCAAAGTAAATATACTATGAAGGATGGAGGTGAATCACTTCTGCTTCAAGAATTGTCTAGAATTCCTGATTTTTGTACATAGCTCAATAATTCACATCAGTTTTTCTTCCTCCCTAAATTTGTCAGTTGACAGGTTTGGAATAAAAAGCAGGAATACAAGAGAGTTCAGAAATCCCATTTCTTCCTTACTTTTCAGTTCTGCTAAAGGAGTGTTTTAAATATAGGATTATAGAGACCAAATGTGCTACATTGTCAGTTCTATGGACAAGTCTGCAAAAAAAAAAAAAAAAAAAAAAAAACAGATAAGGAAAAAGGAAATTGACTCTGAGGGGTAAAGTAGCTTCTTCAAGGTCATACAGTAATAAACATGCTCAGATTTGAAACAAATCTGTATCCACTGAGGTCAAGCTCTTACTATATATATCATAGTACCTCATGAGAAACATAGAGTGTTTCCTGTCTGGACCTCACCTGTGATAAATATATTGGATAGGAGCGGAGGGGATGCTGACCACCCAGTTTTTGCTGCAAAAGCAGAATGACTCCTCTGACCACAAGGGGAATGTGAGTTGTACTCTACCTGCGTAAATGTTAGAAAGGAGCACTTTTGTTTTGTGCATATGACATATGGCATACTGTAAGCAGCTTTAAAGAAAAAAAGAAAGTATATCACATATAATCTCTTGCAACGTGTTCCATTTGAAATTTCTCCAAAGCAAAAGAAGCAAAATTGGTCCTGGTCTTAGGGGCATGATCTACAGAAAGGCATAAGGAGATGCTGGGCTCTGAGTCTGGTCCTCTACCCTCGTGGACAGCCCTACTGCCTCTCTAAGGATGTCTTCTGGCACTGTGGGCCAGAAGACAGTGGTCTCTGCTCTGCTAACTGCCCCTGCATGTATTTGCCATTTACTTTCAGTCTTCATGGAGAAGAAATGAAAACAGATAAAATTCAGGAAAATGTTTTACTCAGAGGAGGCTTAAAAAAATAACTTCAGTCTTATGAACATGTTGAAACTTGTATACTTTGGGTGCTCAAAGTAACTTCCTTTTCAGAGGGAAGATTGAAAACTAAAATAAACCTAAGACCCATATGATTCACCTAATGTCCTGATTTATAATAAAGGGAGTTGCCTCAAAATGCTTCCTTTATTATGTGGCATTTTTCCTTGTATCCTGGCAAGAGCTGCCCTCTCTTTGCCTAGCAACTTGTTGGCATAGAAATGCCCCAGCATAGATGCCAACAAATGTGGCAAAAGTGCTTTCTAATTAGTGCTATGATGATCTGCATGTAAATGTTCAGCCCCCCCAGCCCCCCAAGTCCTAGGCATTTCTCTAGAAGTCTTTATGCACACATTGTAGGGTTTCTCTCATCTGTTTTAAACAAATAGGACACATCTCAATTGTTTCTTTTTAAATTATACAATTCAAAAATAAAGACTGATGAAAGATAAATAAAAGCAGTAGCAACCAAATCTCTGAGAAGTGAGAACTTTTACTTTATTTTGAAGTGTATATTTTGGCAGTAAAGGTCATAAGTCTACTAATTTTAAAACCGTTTAGCCATTCATTCATACAAGATGGATATGGAGATTATGGGACCAATGAACACGATTGGATGCAGATGCCACCCCTGACCCATTCACAGCTCATTTGACCATATAAGGCAAGTGTACAGAATGAATGATTTTATGTTAACAAAAGTATCATAAGTGCTGTCAGACAAGCTCCACAAATTGAGGGATTTGGTTGAAGCTCTGAGACTCTATGGTTTTGAAATTCAAAATATGGGAAGACTTGTACTTAAAAGTTCTTGAGGGGCTAGAGTTATGGCTTAGTTGTTAAGGCGCTTGCCTGTTAAGCATAAGGACCCAGGTTCAATTCTCCAGGTCCCACAAAATCCAGTTGCACAAGGTGGCACATGCATGTGGAGTTTGTTTGCAGTGGCCAGAGGCCTTGGTGCACCACTCTCTCTCTCTCTTTCTCTCTCTGTCTCAAATAAAAATAAATAAATAAAATTTAAAAAAGTGCATGTCTTTTAAAAAAAAAGTAGTTCTTGAACATTAGTCTGGGAAGGTATTTCTGAATGTCCTATGCAACAGGAAGCGACTGAGCTGGTTTTTGAATTGGTTGGATTAGTCTTCCAGGAGGAGGCAGAGGGTAGGCTGGGTTCAGGTGAAGAGAGATTACTAACAAAACTGTTAGCTGTAAGCCCACTGGCCTGTGGGAGATGAGAAACTTATTGCTACAATAGCTTGTTTTCTTCATTATCGTATACAGCCATGGGGTACCACAGAGTTATTAGGATATGGGGAATCAGAGACCTAAATTCTAATACCAAGTTCACCACTTGACTGCTTGAGAGCTTTGACCTCAGCTTATTCATGTGTAAAATAAATCATAAATCTACTGCAGCAGTTACTTTCTCATTTCTGGGGCATAATACCTGACAAGAAGCACCTTAAGGAAGGAAAGGGTTATTTTCAGCTTATGGTTTTGAAAAGAAGTTTCATCATGATAAGAAAAGTATGGCAGGGGCAGACAGTCTGTGTTACATAATCACATCAGCAAGGAGGAAACAGTGCAAGAGAGCCAGCAGGGCTGAATTGTAACACCTGAAGTCCCACTGCAAGTGACAACTTCTTCCAGCAAAGTTTCACATTCTCTAAATTCCATAATCTTCTCAGTGTCCCTGATAGGAGATTAAATATTCCAACACATGATTTTACGGTGGAAATTTTACATTCAAGCCACCACATCTACCTTGAAAGATGATAAAATGTAAGATGATGAATGTAGAAATGTTAACTCATTGCCTGGTGGTTATTAATTGATTATTTATTTATTTATTTATTGGTTTTTCAAGGTAGGGTCTCATTCTGGCCCAGCCTGAGCTGGAATTAACTATTTAGTCTCAGGGTGTTCTCGACTCACAGCAATCTTCCTACCTCTGTCTCCTGAGTGCTGGGATTAAAGGTGTGCGCCACCATGTCTGGCTTGCCTGGTGGTTATTTAGCTATGCTCTTTTGATAGATGCTTATATATTAAACAGGCAACGTGGGCTGCAGAGATGGCTTAGAGGTTAAGGCACTTGCCTGCAAAGCCAAAGGATCCAGGTTTGATTCCTCAAGATCCACATAAGCCAGATGCAAAAGGTGGGGCATGCATCTGGAGTTCATTTGCAAAGGCTAGAGGCCCTGGTGTGCCCATTCTCTCTATCTGCCTGTTTCTCTCTAATAAGTAAAAATAATAATAATAATAAAACTTTATAAAAAAACAGGCAACTTATTATGTTCATGCAAAAAAAAAATTGCAGTAGGATTTTTTTTTTTCCTGAAGTTGGGTCTCATTTTAGCCCAGGCTGACTTCAAATTCATTATGTATTTTCAGGCTGGCCTTGAACTCAGAATGATCTTCCTACCTCAGCTCCAAGTGCTGAGATTAAAGGCATGCATCACCATGCCTGGCCTATAGTAGGAATTTTTGAATGAAGAAAAACAATCTCCAATTTGTTCTAAGTAGTAACGTTCTGCTATTTTTTAAAAATCATTTTCAGTAGTTCATGCTCAGATTCAATGTCAAGGAAAGGAACTGGCTATAGAGGCTGCCTTGGTGTTGTGATTCCTCCCATTGCCAGGCTTGCTTTCCATCACTTTTGTATAGCCCTGGTCTAGACTTGCTACCCTGACTGCTGGTACAACAGTGATATAAGTGTCCTCTTGCTAACACTCACACCATCCAAACTGGCTTCAGGTCTGTGGACTAGGAAATGAAGTAGTTAAGAGTCCTACTTCTCAATCAGAGCTAATCTGGTGTCAATCTCAACTTTCATTAGTGCTGTGTCTTGAAATATTTTGTATATCTAACTTGATGGTAAAAACAATTTCACGGCTGGAGAGATGGCTTAGTGGTTAAGGCGCCTGCCTCTTAAGCCTAAGAACGCTGGTTCCAGTCTCCAGAGGTTCCACTCTCCAGGTTCCACGTTTAGCCAGATGCAGTGACGCAAGGGCGCAATGTCGCACGTGACCACAAGGGGGCGCACACATCTGGATTTCGTTCACAGCAGCTGAGACACTGCCTGCGCACCCATCTCTGTCTCCCCCTCCCTCTCTGTCTATCTCTCTCTGTGTCTCCCTCCAAAAATAAATAAAATAATAAAAAAATTTTAAAAAATAACAATTTCACAAGGCGCAGTGTGGGATCAGGAATGAAAAACTATTTGGTCAGCTCTACAGCTGGTCCAGTATGCAAACAGGCCATTAGAGATGTTTCATTTTTAATTATGCTTAACCCAGCTAGTGTATTTTAGAGAACATCTGGGACTACACCTAAGTGACCTCCATTGAATTAGTTTAAGGTAAATATTATGTCATTAGAGGAGCCTCCTTAAGCTTCCTGTTCTTTACAACACCACCACTACCATCCAGGCTTTAGATCACTTTCTTTCTCCACCTTTTCTTTTCTTTTCTTTTTTTTTTATGGTTTTCTTCATCCTTACTATCTCTTTATTGAATTCCATTCTTTTTATTTTGTTTTTGGTTTTTGTTTTGTTATTTTTGGTTTTTTGAGGTAGAGTTTCACTAACCTGGAATTCGCTATGTAGTCTCAGAGTGGCCTTGAACTCACAGTGATCCTCCTACCTCTGCCTCCTGAGTGCTGAGATTAAAGGCGTGCACCACCATGCCTGGCCATTCTTTTCTATTGTTGTTGTTAAATAAAAACTTTGTATGGACACATGTGTTGGCACTACCATTTCTCTCCTCCCTGTCCACCATTCCACTGAGGGCCCTCCTCAATGTGCTGGTATTCACCATAGGGCTGTGGGTTATGAGTTGTGAAAGCAGCACCCAATCATTGCGTGTGTGGGAGGAGGCAATGCTCTGGATATTCCCTTCCATTCTGTGGCTCTTACAATCTTTCCACCCCCTGCCCCTTCCATAAAATCCCCTGAGTTGTGGTCAGTGTGGTTTAAGTCTACTTTAGTGTTGAGCTCTCAGCAGCTTCTGGATTTCTGCTTTTGTGTGTTTTGAGTGTCCTCAGTGTCTGTCTCCATCACCTTCACACAGGTTGTCAGGCTCACCATGGAAGCAGCACTCTTGCTCATCTTGCCAGTGCCTCTGTGGTTTCACCTGGGCCCTGGCTGATGTGTGAGGGGTGGTTCATCTCCTGCCATGGAGTCAGCTATCTTGTCTTGTTGATAGATTTTAGTTGTCTGCAGTTCTCACTGCCTCTGAAAAACAGATTCTCCAGTGGAGAGTGAGATTAGCATAGGTTTAGGGAGATAAGCATAGTTAATTTAGAGAGATTTTGATGGGTATAGCCTGTCTTTTGGCCAAAAACTAGTGGAGATTGTATGGTAATAAGGGCCCTGGAGAGGGTGGGTTGAAGCCTAACCCTAAAACATTTGTTTCTGGCTTGTAACTCCCAGTACCAGAAAACGGTTACAAGAAATATTAACACTATTTATTGGAGAGACCTACGAGGTTGCCAAAATAAGACAGGCTTCTGTCAAAGCACCTGATTACCCACCGGTGGTAAAAAATAAGATCCCATTGCTGAAGAAACTACATGCTTCCACAGATTATAGAATGATCCAGTTGGAATCTGGAAAGAAGCCAGTTCTCAGATTGTTAATCTCTATAGTGCTGGAAAGCACTACTTGAGCTGCTGGAGAAAATGGCAAACAATACCATGAGCAAGCAGGAGACACTGCTATGCAATAGCAAGCAGCCTGACAAAGACCTGTGCAATGGTGATACCCAGGAGAGGTGGGCTACCAATGGCTTTCTGATTGTCTAAGAGATGGGCTCAGTGGAAAGGAACACATAGCTGGAACTGGGAACCAGGTTAGAACCCTATGGAGACCATGATTAAGCACCTTTACACTTCTTGATGACATGCAGTGGGGAGGCAAAAGACAGCAAGACCCAGGCCCTCTTGTGGACTGGAGACTAAGAAGGACACCTGGCTTGTTCCTGTTTCTCACTCACCTCTGTGCCTATAGGGCCTCTTCATTGTGTAATTTTGAGTCGCTTAAGTAGACCACTCCCTGCTAATTCACCAGTAGTTCTTCCACAGCTTCTGTGGTAGGATTAAGCTACTGTAGACTGTCTACTGTAGACTGCGTAGACTGTCTTACTCTGCTCAACCACTCCCTATACCAAATTCTGACCTATCTCCCTCCACTCTGCTCATTGAAAAGTAGCCCAACTGGAAATAAATATGATCACCATAAAGGCACAAATAATAGCACATGACACATGAATTAATTTTCTTATTTGGATCTCATGAGTTCCTCTGCTAAAAACTTTCTGTTTTTCTCTCTCAAACACTTGCTCAGCTTATCAGATTTCCTATCTATCAAACACCAGATAAGAGGTCAGCTCTTGTTTTATTGAGAACTTCACTGTATGAACACATTGCACATTGGTTAGGTTCCCCTTGTGTTAGACTCTCATGCTGCTTCTCTCCCGTCCCCATTCCATCACGTGTCTTCCTCAGTGGGGTTATCAGGATTTACCACGGAGTTGTGGGGGCACACTAAGGAGACTCAAAACTCATCAAAGCAGAAAATCAGAGGCTGCTGAGAGCTCAGCACTAAAGGGTATTATTTATAACATGCCCTCTAAGGCTCAGGGAATATTGTAAAAGGGGGAAGGGCTGGCAGAAAGAATGTAAGATCCACAGGGAGCTCAACTGTTGTATAAGGTTTACTGTGAGTTTCTTGTAGGCTTATGGATCTTGATTTACATTTGGGTTCATTAAACAGGTATTGAGTAAATGAAGCCTTCTTTCATTCATTCAGTTATAAGCACGTGCTCCTGTCTCTGAAGTCTCCTTACAATATCACCCGGAGCAGATTCTCTGAGTCTTCAGGACATAAGTTATCAGAGAACAATTTGAATGTTTGCAGTGACTGTGAAATATTATGGGAATAACCCTAAAAAGTTTGAGGGGTGGATCAGAATATCAGGGTCTTAATATAAAAATCTAACAATGTCAGACAGAGTTTGGCTCTAAGAAGGATAACATATGTTGTCAGCCCCATAAGAAGAAAGTAGGTTATCATTTTTAATTCTGAGTTTGAATTTCATCAAATATTATTTACCATCAATGTCAATAAGCCAGCTCTCCACTTCAATGGCACTGGAGAAACCAAAGTTTTTCTATAAAATAAATGCATTCCTGTTATAGGAAATGGCTTTTAAGGTGTTGTAAACATAATTTAAAATTTTAAATAATTAAAGATTAATGATTTTATTAAAATCTTTTATTAAATTAGTTATTTTAAATTATAAGAATATATTATTTCCAATTATTTGCCCATGACCTTGATAGTATTTTATTTCTTGGTTCCCTGTGAATAGCTTAGAAAAAAGAAAAAAACCAAGCAGAGCTTCCAGAATCAGAACTGTGTTGATAGCAGCAAGACAAGTACCAGGATGGTGGTGGAAGAGATGGCTGAAACAGTGTAAAACATAGCCATCTACACCGATTAAAGATCTGGGCAGAATCCTTCTCTGCAGTTACTACTGCTGTCAGCAGGAAGTGTAGATATGATGAGAGGTTTGAGTATTACAAACTTTGGTTTCTGTTTTGGTAAAATTAAGAATCCAAGGATGGGGGCTGGAGAGATGGCTCAGTGGTTAAGGCACTTGCCTGCCTAATGACTGGGGTTCAACTCCCCAGTACCCATGTAAAGCCAGATGCAGAGTGGTACATGTATCTAGAGTGGCTAGAGGCCCTGGCATGCCTATTCTCTCTCTTTCTCCTCTTTCTCTCTCTCTTTGCAAATAAATAAATGCCTATTCTCTCTCTTTCTCCTCTTTCTCTCTCTCTTTGCAAATAAATAAATGCCTATTCTCTCTCTTTCTCCTCTTTCTCTATTTGCAAATAATTCAATATTAAAAAAAAAGAATTGAAGGACATAGGGCATACATGATGACTAATAAATTCCTTCTGAGTTTTAATTTGTGGGGTTTGGGACAACTGTTATTAAATAACGAAAGAGTGATTTTTTTAGTATACTATAAGGAAATAACTTTCCAATAATACACCCATACAAATTCGGATTCTGTGTGTTACTTAAATGAAAGTGAAAGGTGGACAATCATTTTCCCTGATGGATCAGAAAATCGAGGTTTGTTCTGAGTTGGAGTGTCCTGCAGACTGGCTCATCTAGTGTTTCCACTGTGGTAAGGAGGGAAATGGTGACCTAGGGCTGTGGCTAGGTCTAAGCCAGAAAGTTGATATATGTGCTAGGATTAGACTCAGGTTTTACTAATTGCCAGTCTAGAGATCTTGTTATCCTAAGATCTTCATCACCTTATGTAGCATATAATAGTCTAACTCCTATACACATCTTAATATTTGAGTTGTGAAGTCTTGGGGTAAACCTTAGGCGTGGACTTTTTTCTTCTCTTCAGCCATGAACATGACTTTTAAGCTCACACATCTCAGCTTCCCCAAGGTCCTCTGGTGGAGCACCCACAGGCTTTTCTTTCCGCCTTTTTGTATCTATACACCCTCACTTTCTCTGATTTATGATTTTGATTCAACCCTTTTAGGTCTTTATGCCTATAGTTAAAGACTATGTCTTCTACTTCTTGGAGCAGAGAGACTAGATCTCAGCCAAACTCTAAGGATATCTCATATTCATTAATCAATTGTTTGCTTGGTGTTTAGTGAGCATGAGACACATTTTGGCTTTTGAGCACAGATCTTATGTTACTGGGACAAACAAACAAAAAAAGGCCTTAGAGATGATCTAACTTCACCTACCTTGTTTTACAGATGGAGTATCTGGGGAGAATAAAATGTTCAAGTCTTCCAGCAAGTTAGGTACTGGCCCACCTACTGAGCCCAAGGCTCTTAATTGGCTGAAGGTTCTCACTGTGGAACCGCAAGACTCTGAAACTTCTGTTTATGAACCTGAGTTCCTTTTTGTTTTATCAATTACTCTACCCTCCAGTCACAAAATGCACAGAATTTCTGGGTTACCCATGCCAGTAAATGGTTAATCTCACTGAGCCCAGGGCCCTGGAAACTTTGGGAGGGAGCCAGGTGAGCAAAGAGAGCAGATAAAGGCAGCACCTGCCGATGGTTTGGAACAGCCCTGGGGACACTGAGAGAATGTAAACACATTCTGCAAATCTTATTGTCTGACTTGGTGCCAGCGTCTTTTGGGTTCTTGTCATGGAAAGTATTTTGTCTGAGGTCATTGAATAAGCAAAAGAGACTTGAATACCCACCACAGTGCCAACACTGTCCCTGCCTTTGTCCAGATTCAGTAAGCAGGGACTAACATTTCATGGGTCTGGAAGACTCGCCTTTCAACCGTGGAAGCTGTAAGGTTGGAAAAGGAGACATGAAGAAAACAGTCCTTGTGGTTCTGAACTCCTTTTCTCCTGGTGTTCGCCCTCCTCCCCCGCGGCCTCCCTCTGTTTGCTCACTGTACTTACAAGCACACGCCCTGCGTTTAGAGCAAGAGTTAATATCTGTGCTTCCTCATAAATCTCAGTTCAGTGCCTCAAGCTATGTTTTTAATTCTGTGGTGGAGCTTTGAGATCTGAAAGGAGTAGAAAGGAGGGGCAGCTGAAGGAGGGAGCAATGGAAGCTAAGCTGTCATTTCTCATTCAGGCAGCCAAGCAACCTTGTTTAATTGTACTGGGAGTTGGTTCTTGCCTTAGTGGAGAATCTTTGAAGGCCTGGGCACAAGCAGAGCAAGGAGTCAAGGGAAAGGAAGCTGACTGTGTTGTCCTTTGCAAAATGATGCATGGCTTCTCTCTCAAGAATGAAAACAATGTATGGAATGAACAAATTAACTGAGGCTGGTGACTGGCTGATAAATTTTCTAGCTCAGCTAAAAATGATTTTCAAAGGGAGGAGTTCTTCCTTGTAGAACTTATTTCTTGTCTTCCAAAGCTTGTTATGCCAGAAAGTTTTCTCTCCATTCAATGTGGAGTTACTTTTCAGGCTTCATCTTGTTTCTTCTTCATGCACTGAGTGTCCTCTGGCTCACATATGAGTAATTCCTTTGATAAAGCCTCACCTCTCACTATGCCTTCACCATGTTGGTATAGAAGGTAGACTTTCTGGTTTGCTATGGCAATTTAAAACTGTAATTGCCTAGGCCTTCTTCACTGCCAATAACTGTGTTTTAGAATTTTGTGTCTGAGTCACTGAGCGGAACATGTAATTAACACAGCTCAAGGAAGAACTGGGGCCTTTGAAAACACGCACTCTGTCTCTGTCTTTGTCTCTCTATCTCTGTCTCTTTCTCTCTGTGTGAAAAAGACATGGAACTGGCCTCTGAAGGAGGCCAGATCAGATAGTCTAGGATCCTAAAAGTTGCTCTCATATAAACCCGTTTCCCTGAGTCCTATGGACATATTGCTCTGTTTCTCCCCCAGTAAGGCAGGCTGAAGTTTACCAGAAGTGAGGACTGCTTTGCTCTTCTTCCTCAGCTATGGGAATGCTGGCCAAACCCAGCTGGTCTCCTCTTCAGGATGGATGGCTGGAGTAAAATAAGCTGTGACGGCAGTCTTTTCCCTTGGCAGTGGGACGTGCAGGTGCCTCTCTGTATCTGTTTGAGGTCTGGGAAGGAGACGGTAGTCAGGTTGGCTCAGATATCATGTGATTAGAGCTGAGTCCTTGATTTCTGTACCTACAACTAATGCATGGAAGAAAGTTTAAAGTGGAAGTAATGAAGAACTTAGGAATGCTTTAGACAACAAACTTCTGAGGTTAGTTAAAAGCTTATTTGTAACACTCGAGGAAAGAAAATTCAGAAATGGCATTCACTTGAAAGGAATGAGAATTGAAACCCTGGTTTAAGTTACACAAATGCAGGTCTTTCCAACAGGATTTAATATTAGAAATATATATATATATATATATATATATATATATATATATATATATATATATATATATATAAATTCTCAAAGTATTACTTGGAAGTAAAGACTTAATGCTTAAGAAATATCCTGATACTCGGAATCAGGTAAAAGTTCAATAGTGTGGACAAGCACAGAATGTTCAGGTACTTCCTGTATGCTAGAGATTTTTTTCTCTGGTCTTATCAATGTTCCGTGACCATGATGTTTCTCTCCTAGTTTGGTTCCATTTCACTAGCGGTTCTTGATTTGATAGCTTGATTAAGTCAGATTTGGTCATATTCATCATTTCTTGGAACTATGTCTACCAAATTAGTTCAAAAAGGTTGTCTAGGTTAATTTTTTAAAAAGCCTTTACAATACAGAGCAGGCATTAATAATTGCTTAATAATTTTGGTGAAGACATTCTTTACCTAAAAGTATTCTCCTACTTTAATAAACCCTGCCGTACTTCTCAGTGAGAATGAACTGCTACTGGACTGGTGGTCTCTGGGTAGTTCTAACTTCAAAGAATTGAAGGTTAGTTTTCACAGGCTTAATTTAGATTGCGCTTTTGGTTTGATTGACAGGTGTAGATCATATAACGTTTTCACTACTGGGCATGACCCTTCTCGTGATGCATATGATTTTTAGTCATGTGTCTGTCCAGATATACAATCTAGTCCAGGCTAGATAGCCCTTGTTGTTTTGATCCCATCTACAATTAATTTATATTTTTGAGAGAAAGAATGATGGTGGTGGGGAGAATGGGTGTGCTAGGGCCTCTTGCCACTGCAAAGGAACTCCAGATGCGTGTGCCACCTGTGTATCTGCTTACATAGGTACTGGGGAATTGAACCTGGGCCACCTAGGCTTCACAGGCAAGCGCCTTAACTGCCAAGCCATCTCTACAGCCCTTAAGATACATATTTGGATAGAAACCGATCACAAATAATAGTTGTGTTGCAGTCAGGTTCAGATCACTGGAAAAATCATCCAACCAAGAGCAGCTTGTGGGGAAAAAAAGGTTAATTTTAGCTTACAGACTCAAGGGGAAGCTCGATGATGACAGGGAAAGTGATGGCCAATGTCAGGTGGACAACAGGAACAGGAGAGTGTGTCAAACACTGGCAAGGGGAAGCTGGCTATAACACCCATAAATCCACCCTCAACAACACACTGCCTCCAGGAGGATCCAATTCCCAAATCTCCATCTGCAGGGAACCTAGCATTCAGAACACCTAAGTTTATGGGGGGTCATCTGAATCAAACCACCATAGGTTGCCAGGAGATGAGAGACTCATTTTATTGTTTGGAGTGAGATGTATGCGTAGTTCAGGGCAGATGGGGGTCCCAGGCTGCCGACAGGATGTGAGCAAAGGGGTGTGTTTACTGTCGAAGCCAAGCAGTGTCCTGGGTTGCTGAACTGTTTCTCCATGCTGGCCCCCTCACCACTAGTCTGCTTCCCCAAATGATATAACTTGTTTATAATTCTCCCCTTCACTACATGGGCTACCTTATTTGCCTATAATAGCCATAATTGCTATTATTGTATATATATGTGTGTGTGTGTGTGTGTGTGTGTGTGTGTGTGTGTGTATTGCACAGGCCTGAGGAGATAGCTCATTCAGTAAAGTGCTTTAACTTGCAAGCATGAAGAACTACTGTAAAAGTGCCAGCACAGGCCTGTCATTCTCGCAGTGGGGAGGCGGCTAGCTAGTCTAGCCTAATTGGAGAGCTCCACGTTGATGAGAGACTCTGCCTCAAGAAGAGGTGGAAGGAAGACCTGAGAAAAAGACAGTCCAGGTCATCTCGGGCCTTCACATGCACACCTGTGGGCCCACAGACGGTTTGCTTTGAGCCATAGGCTTTCTTTTTCACATTTATCTAGTATTCTGTTATGAGTTCTTGCCCATAAATGGTATCAGACTCCTTAGGATAATTTATTCAAACATTTTGTCTATTGGAAATAAGGTTGCTTTGCATAATAGCAGAGATTGAGTGTTGACTCCCAGAATGGAGAAGGGACCTCTGACTGGGGTCTCGGGAGAATGAGGCCTCTCTCCTGCTCATCACTGTTTCGTGGTGACACTGTATAAACCACCTATAGTTATTGAAATAACAATACAACAACATTCTAAAATGATTTAAAAACAGATATGGATGTCATTCCAGTTTTTTTTTTTTAATATGAGAAACATTCAGAACATGAAGAAAGAGAAAATATTCAGATACAAATTCAGAATCAGGTTCAGATAAGCAAATATGATCTGTTCTTATAATCACATGTTATTAACTCTCAAAATCATAACTGACACAGGACTACTGGCATTATGGTCATTGTCCTTATTAGTTCACATGATTCTCTCATATCAGTGCCAGCTCCTATTGCATGCAGCATTTCTGGTGGTAAAGACAAGTGTAGTCTGCACAATTATCCCAAAGAATTTGAACAGAAGAGAAAACAGCTATAGAGTTTCTTTTTAATTTTTTTCTGTGTGTGTGAGAGAGAATGAGTATATCAGGGCCTCCTGCCCATGAAAACAAACTCCAGACATGTGCATCATTTTGTGCATCTGGCTTTTTTGGGGAATCAAACCTAGACTATGAGGCTTTGTGAGTAAGTACCTTTCACCACTGAGCCATATCTCCAGTCCCCAGCATAGACTTTCATAGCGCTCTGATACTATTGGGTGTGATTAAGCCCCACCTTAGAATTTACCAGTGGAAAGATAACTTAGTTTTAGATTGTTATTCTATCTTCATTTCCTGAGCTCAAAAAAAAAAAAAAAAAAAAAGAATCGAATACTTTATGAAAGATCATTGTCATAGTCGAATTGATTGGCTCTTTAGAAATAAGGTCCTTCTTGAACATTATGCTTGCTTTCCACTTGGGATTTCCCTAAAGTAAAAGAATAAAATATACAGTTACTAGAGGATCTGTCTTTGGCAGATTTTTCATCCCTTCATTCCTCTTGGATTAAAAAATAAACTCAGTACATATGCTGACATATGAAGCAATAAAATAATTCCATTGTACAAGTACTCCATTAGCCAGAATGCATACAGTTTGTGAAGTTTAGACTTTTTTTTAACCAGGCTGGAAAAAAAAAGTGAGAGAAAGAACAAGAATGTGACCAAAGATGTTAGTAGAACTGCTGAGAGGACAAGGATTCAGAAAAGGAACCCTATAGGCATAAGCAATATTTTTTTCCTACTTTTAGTTATTATGCTTTTTCTTCTTTTTGGGAAAAGAATTAAGGACAAAAAATGTTGGGTGTCTGCTATCAGATACAGTCATCAAACATCTGAGAACTGGACAATGGATTGCAGCTCTTTTTATTCTTTCTTTCTGTAAGAAGAAGCCCAGGGATCAGCCCACAGTGGCCTGGGCTGCGTGCATATGTGTGAGACTGTGTTTATATTCTCCTCTACATGGATAAACATTCAGAAACCACAGTGGCATTCCCAAAGGAATCCTTCCTTAATACAGGAAGTGACAGCTTTGTGAAGGCACCACAATTAAGCTCTGGCTTTTCATTCTAGAAATCCCAGGATTTAATTTCTAGAAGAAATGGGACCTCTGGGGTGCTTCATGGGGTTGCTTAGAATTGCAGCCAACTTGGTTTTGAAGCTGGTGAATGGGATGCCCCTGAGCTTGGGTTAACCTCTTCATCATTGTCTTTGCTTTCAGAGACTTCTAAAGCCACAAACCCTAAATTCTGTAGGACCCTTCTAAAAGAAGAGGCCACAGAAATGGCAGTTTTCTGACTCTGTGTGGCCACACTTCTGCTGTGACTTCCCTCCCTTTCCTAAGATGACTGTCCCTTGCTCTCACTTGGATGGAGCAGGTGACCAGGCCTGGGTTATATCAGACGATGGCTTCCTGCTGAGCAGTGAAGTCAGGACACAGTTTAGGGGTAGGAGGAGGAAGAATCTCTGCAAAATGTTGGTGCATCCGTTGCTAGGTGAAATGTGTGCCAAGAGCAGAGAATTAAGTCAGTGAATTAAGAAGCTGGGCATTTTGAATTGGTCACTCTCTCTCTAAGATCACATATGTCCTACTCATTCTTGCTATGCTTTTGCTTTGTTAAAAACGGTCACTTTTATCATCCCACCTCCTTTCTTCTTGAGACCATTTCCCATCTTAATCACACTTCTTTTCCACCTACAACTCTCTTTTTCTTACCTCCTACCATCAGAATGTTGGCACAAGGTCAACACCTGTATTTTCATCTCTGGCCACTGTCAGAAGCACCAGAGTCACATTTTGTTTGAAGACTTCCACAATCTCTGAAACATACCATGTTGGAAAAATAAAGTCATCCTTTTCTTCTTATGTAAATTCTCTTGTGCAGTTTAACCAGATGTGAGATAAGCTACTTATCTCAGTGGCAGTAAACAGGCTACATGAAGTATTGTGTTCCTTTACAACACTTTTCTTCTCATATTAATCTAATGGAAATGGACAATCTAATGAATTTTTTTTTTCCCTTTAGGAGACCAGGAGAAGGCCTTAGGATCTACTGGGGGAGCCCAGAGGAACAGTCTCTGATGTCTCGCTGGAACCCGTGGTCCACTGAAGTTCCTTATGCTACATTCACTGAACACCCTATGAAATACATCAATGAGAATTTCATTGAAATTTGCAAAGTAGGTGGCAGGTTGGGCATCCCTTTTAGATGAGCTGTGTTGGTGAAGCTATGTGATTCTAGAACGTGTATTGTTTAAAAAGATATGATATAATCTGAGCTTCCATATATCAAAACCTTAATAGCTTTATAGGATTTTTAAAGTGAAAAGTATAGCTGTTTTATAGATGTTAGTCTATATTCCATTTATATGAGCCATGATGCGTTAATTTCTTTTATTAGACTATTGTTAGAAATTGAAAAACTTACTTGCTTGCACTTATTGCCAGAAGGTGAATATAATTTTCTCTAAATAACTATGTCCTAATTGCCTTATTCTTGGGAGAAAAAAGATGGAATAATGTGAAACATGTTTCTCATGGAATAGCTGTATGGTCATATCTGATAATGTCACTTTTCTCTGAGTCTGGCAGCCTCATCTCTTACATAGAGGTTGTGGACACTACACTTCCTCCCAACCTTAATGTACCACTATAAGGTCAAATGATCATGTGTGTGAATGTTCCACAAAACATTAAGCAAATAAAATAACTATTTTATGTCTTTAATTCTCACTTCCTTACTTAGATTTTTAATTCACCAGTGACCAAGGATAGTCCTTTGAAGTAGTCTATAAGTTCCTACAGAGTTTTTATATTCTGGAGCACTCTAGTAAAACAGTGAAGGATCAAACCATTTTCACGATACCAAATATACCTATAAGTAGGTGCTCACAGGCCTAGAATCCATTACTGTTCTATGCCCTTTTTTCTATGCCATATTTACTTTTATATTTTATCATTCACTTCAAAATATTATAATTCATTTGGTATAAATTCAAAACTTGTGTCATTGTAAACTTACCTATGCATGCAAGTATATATGTTTGTCTGTGTACATGTAAGTACTTTATGTAAAAGAGTTTAAGTTACCACATGGGTAATTAGAGGCCAGACAGGGGTCTTTTTTCCCTGTAGTAAATAGATGATGTTGGCTCCAATCCATTCCCAGGAATAGCCAGTGGTCCTCTCAAGATGCATGCAGGTGTCCTCAGAGGCTCATGGCTTGACAGTCTGCCGCTCATATCCCCTATCACAGACACTGCATGAGCTCAGTGCATGGATCATATTTCTACACTTCATGTGATATCCCTATTTCACAATCCCTCAAGCTAGCCATCACATCAGCTCCTAGCCTGACTCTTTTACCAACCAAAGCCAACAAAACAAAGCAAAGTGATAACCAAGCACAGAAACATAACTCTCCCACAATGGCATTGATGTAAGAGTCCATTGCTGAGGGTGTCAGGAAGAGAAGCAGGAGTTTATATCATATGGATGTGCCTAACTTCTGATGGATATTGACTCTCTTGTTTGCTAAAGTCCTTATGAATAATAACACCCTGACACATTGTCCCGTCATTCTCTCTCTGTTCTTCTGTTCTAGAACCTCCCTCCTGTTCTTTTCATTATTATCATTACCAGCAATGGATAGTTTACATTGCTTTTTAAATACCTGTTCATTCAAATGAAAGAGCTTAATAATCTGTTTTCTTAAAGGTATTTTATTTTACTTTCTTAAGGGAAATCTAGCTCTAGTCATTGAAATGATTAGAGAGTTTTGAATTAATTGTTGAATTTTATTATAAGAACAGATAAATCCAAACTGTCCTAGTCATTATAGTCACCACTTCCTGGGCCAAGCCTTCTCACATTCCTCATACCCAGTACAGCAGCTTCTTATTTCTGAATGTCCTCTGCTGGAAGAAGATCACGTTCATGGTGAAGGAAGAAGTCCTATGACCTACTGAGAAACACCATGCTGCATTCTAACATCAGATGTGCTTTGTTTTATTCTACTAACTATAAATGCAATTAAATTACCTAAAAATGAAATGAAGAGTAAATACAGAAGGGAATGAGAAATAATTATTGCCCAAGTGCCCATGAATATACTTAGTACACTACAGAGCATTGCATTCAACCCTAGTGTTCTACTGGCAAAGGGTTGAGGGAAAACAATGTTCTATGAAGTTCCTACAGGATGGAAGAAGAGAAGAGATGTGTGTGTGTGTGTGTGTGTGTGCGCACACGCAAATGCTCATATACTCACACAAACATGTGTACCTCTGCATGCACAGATATATGGGCATGCATGTGTACATGGGCATGGGAAAGGTGAATGGTTGCTAGATGTTTGGTTGTTTTTTAATCAGTCAAATTACTTTGTGAATCTCTTAAGTGTGTTGCTTTTAAAGTCATTTTTGTGCATGTAGAATATACACAAAATTTATTACAGAGTGAATTTGGGGTATTTCAAAGGATGGGAGTAGACAATGAGCAAAGCAGCCATTGCACAGGCACATTCTCTAAGCTGGGAACAGACAATGGCCAGAGAGAGCCTTGAAAGGCTTTTTTTTTTCTTTTCTGGAATTATTCTTAATTCAGTCTTTTATTTTCTTTCTGGAAGCAGCCCGGCACTTTCATTTGTCAATCCAGTTCTTAGTCCAAGGCCACCCCAAGTCCTAGTTCTCTAGGAAAGCACATGATATCCATTTTGCTTTGAGAAAGTAAATACTTTGATCTAGGTCTTTAAGTCTTCATTTCTCTTTTGTTGTTGTTTTTCATGTCGTAATATTTTATGTACTTAGGATGTTTTTCCAGGATAGGCTTTGATTAAGACATAGTTATATGAATGTAAAAGTGGAAATACAGAGAAGGATAATTTGCAGGATCTAAAATCCCTTTCATGTGAATATTTTCACATAACATAAGTTTTTTTTTAAAGTAGCTAAAGTCATTTTTGCCCATTTCTTTTATGACTGAAATAAGGAATAAAAAAAGAAGAAAATGAGAGACTTGCATAACTCAGTCAAATTTGAGAAACAATTTAATTCAATTTAGCAAATCTATTATGAACAGGGAATGGAATACCATAGGGTTGAGTTACACATAGTCAAAATGTTCAAATTACTTACAAGCTAATGAAATAATTTATCATTAAAATATTCAAATATTCATCTTTCCTCAGAGTCTTTCCCAACACCTAGAATCTCTTTAGTCAGTAAGAATTTTCTGACATCTACAAAATGTCCGTGTATTGTGCTTTTTGCTGAGAATACAAATTTCAACAAGATGATATTCTTGAGTTTGTGCAAGAAAATGTTTTACTGAAGAGGCAGGTAAATATGCAAAGACTTAAAAATGCAAATTAATCGACTAAACAGAAGTTTGGTTCAACTGAAAAGGATTGGAAGTATTTTCATGCAGACATAATGTCTATAAGATAGAGAGATGGTATAGCAGTTAAGGCATCTGCCTCTGCAACCTAAGGATCCAGGTTTGATTCCCCAGCACCCAAATAAGCCAGATGTACCAGCTGGTGTATGTGTCTGGAGTTCATTTGCAGTGGCTAGAGCTCCGGTTGCACCCATTCTTTCTCTCTGTCTCTTTCTCTCTCCCCAAATAAATAAATAATAAATAAATAAAGATATCTAGATAGATAGATAGAATAGTTAAGTTTAGCTGCAGTTTAATCTTACTAAAATTCCTCTACTATGAACATAATGAAATAATAGATATAAGAGCCTGCACTAAAGAGTAATCACTGAGAGAGAAGATGAGAAAAGTTTGAGCTATTCAGCAAAGATTTAATAAAAGCAAGTTACTAACAGGATATAGGAAATGGTGGAAAAGTCAAGATGGTATAGTTTCCAACTGGGACAGATGGTGGTCCATTAATTTAAAAGGAGATAACTATAGAATGGGTGGGTTAGGACATATAACATTTGAAATGTCCATAGACTGTGAGCTTGAACTTATTGTAAGACAGTTCGAAATTTAGGTCTGAATCTCTGAGCAGAGAGCATGCTGAGCTAGAAACAGACCTTTCAGATGACATGTTATTGCATTGAAGCCAAGTTATTGGGTAGCTATGCATGAAGGTACCCAAGAAAGCAGAAGCTAATAGACGTACTTGAATTGCAATTCCAACTCATATGATCTCTATATCATTGATCTTCCACGTCCCTGTCATATTTTATGACATGATAAAAAACATCATTTCTCCTTCCATCTATCACATTAAATGTAGATAACTTCCACATCTGGTGAACATGATGCTCAAAGGCCTCCTTACCAGCCAACCTAACCAGCCATTTCTACTTGGTAGATATACACACTTGCAGTACTCATATAAAACTATTATGAAAATGAAACATTCTAATTGTTTTGTATTTAAGGTACTAGTATAAGACAGAAACATTTTTGAAAGTTACTGTGTAAGTGGACTGTATATTTGTTGGCTATACTGTGAATGATATAATTGGGATAGATATATTTTTATTTTTAAAATGAAGACATTTAGCAAAGGGCTTAAGTGTGAATATATATTAATAACAGCTTGCTAATATTATGGGAAATAGATCTAAACCGAAGGGAATTCTGTGGGAGTGTATATAGAATAATGAGTATAGAAGGCTATGTGTGTGAAAAGAAAGGGCAACAGAGAGAGAAACACAGATGGGGAGAGAAGGAGGAGGAAGAGAGAGAGAGGAAGGAGAGACAAAATTTGTGTTCATTGACACAGTGCTAGGATCTTACACTGAAATCTAACTCTACTATCTTTGTTTTACACGTGTTATGTTTACAAAGAGTAGCCTTAGCCTTGTCTTTTATTTTATTTTATTTATTTATTTGAGAGAGAGAGAAACAGGAGAGAGAGATAGAGACAGAGAGAGAGAATGGGCATGGCAGGGCCTCTAGCCACTGCAAACGAACTCCAGATGCATGTGCCACCTTGTGCATATGGTTTACATAGGTCCTAGGAATCGAACCAGGATCCTTTGACTTTGCAGACACATTAAGCCATCTCTCCAGCCCTTAGCCTTGTCTTTTATAACCCTTACTTGTCTGAGTTGTTGGAATAGGTGTAGTGTACTGTTGAGAAGAGCTGGGGAGTGAGCCTCATGAATAATAGCATGTGTGTCATGGATCATGTACAGAACACCAAAGCTGTCCATGGAACAATCACGTTTTCTATCTCCTAGTACTTTTTACATGCATTCATAAATGGATAGGTTGTGTGTGTGTGTGTGTGCGCGCACACAAGTGTGGAGACCAGAGGTTAACGTTTGGTGTCTTCTTCAGGCGTGACTTACTTCATTTACTGAGGCTGGGTTTTTCAGTTGAACCCACAGTTTGTTAGTCTAGCTAACCAGCTTGCCCCATGACAGGCAGGCCATCATGCCCACCCAGCATCTACATGAGTGGTGGGGATCTGAAGTCCTGTCCTCATGCTTGCAGAGCAAGCACTTTGTCCACTGATTCATCTTCCCAGACCCTGTCCTAGCATCTTCACCCATCTTCAAGGCCATCTTGAAAGTGAGCTGATGTTTTAGGAATCACATTTAACTTCATAGCCTTACCACAATGGCTTCTCTATACATTTATTAAACAAATATTCGTCAGCTATCTCCTGACATTGAGTACTATAAGATGAGCACTGTTCTGGTAACCTGGGATACTAAAATGTATGTAGTAGATTTTGACCTGAAGATACATGTGGTGTAAAGGAAACAGGCATAAAAAAATTAAATTATTGTTTTGTGTGCTAAGACTATTAATAGAGGAATTCCCAAAGTGTTAGGGGAGTCTAGAAGAGAGAAAAGATAAGTCCAGAAGTTAGCAAATGTGATGATATTTGGTGCAGAACTTCAGGTATGAGTGATTTAAGATTCAAAGAAGGTGAGAAAATACATTTTAAGTAAAGGAAATATAATCAAAACCTACAAAAAAACAAAGGTATTTAAAATGCTCTTGGAGAAATACTAAAGACTAATATATTTTACCTGGGATTTAAAGTGTGTGTGTGTGTGTGTGTGTGTGAGAGAGAGAGAGAGAGAGAGAGAGAGAGAGAGAGAGAGAGAGAGAGAGAGAGAGAGAGGATGTGGAGGGAAGATAGGGGACACAGGGAGAGAGGAGAATGGAAACCAGAATGAGTGGAAACTTTTTGTGTGGAAAGGAACATTCTTTCCCTTCCTTGTATTTCCTTCTGTATACTTGAACTACACTCACAGCATCTCTGTAAAGGTAACTGATAATTTCAGGTAAAATATGGATGGGTGATATGTATATTTTGACCAGCAGTATAACTTGCCAAGGGCTTTCATGTCTTCATTGTTGGACAGTTTGCTCTCCATACCACAGAGAGGTTGAAACTTGTAGCCTGAAGGCTTGGAAAACCTGCTCAGCTAAGGAATGTGGGCCTGCAGGCATGAAACCTGGTCTCTTTGCCCAGTGTAAACAGGAAGCAAATGATGGCTGTAATAAAGAAAACTGAGCTTCTAGGCGGGGGAACTGCTGGCAGACAGCACCTGAAGCAATGGGGGCCCAGGCACTCAGCTGGTAAATAATTGCTGTAAAGTCAAGAATATTCCATCCCTCCCCCAGGAATACTGCTGTACTTCACCCTAACTGACACACAGCCCCTGTGTAACCTGAGTTGTCAAAATTTGACCCTCTCTTTTGAGACCAGAATAAAAGAGAGAGCCAGAGGTGGGTGTATAAAAGCTTTTAGAGAAAAATATGTAGCTGGTGGCATTCATATCAGATGACACAGCGTTCCTGTCACACAGATTGTGCTCAGGTGCTTGAAAATGTTCAAGAGCCAGCTTGGGGACATGGCCTTTTGTCTGCCTTGGTTTTAACAAACTGCTTGTCTCTGTAAGTCCTTTGAGGGGACTTCCAGACATGGCTGGAAATGAAGTGCATCTGACTCTAATGAAATGTCAAGTTTATTGAGTATGAAACCATCGAAATTGTCTTTCCAGTCATTAGATTCTGAGGCCATAGAGGATCCTCATGAATGGATGCTTCTGATGAGAACTGAGGAAGCATTTGATAAACCAGTCTGAGGAGGCATTCTTGTTACTCGGATGGTGTTGGCAAGCAGAAATGTTGAGATAAATCACATATTAGCGTTTCTGAGAACATGGTTTGATGATGATGCCATTGATGATTAAAAAAAAAAAAACAGTTACTATTTATTGATGATAGGCAGCAAGCTTCTTCATGGCCTTTGCAATGATTCCACTTTCCTCATCTTACTGCACTTTCCTAACCCTTCCTGCAGTGAGCATGTGGGCACACATGCCATGCATAGCTCATATACAAGCCTTTTCTTCTCTTTAACATTTATCTAATTGCCCTATGGATTTGGTATTATTAGCATACTAGTTTTGTGGATTTTTTGCAATTTTTTTTCTCCTCTCACAAAAATGGAAGCTCTATTGGCTGCTGGTCAATTCACAACACTCAGAATATACCCAAAGTATTGTGTGGGTGTCTTGTAAATATTTTTTGGATCATGTTAGATATACTTTCATCTATTGTTGACACAGAATTAATGTAATGCTGATGGTCCTAAAGTACATTTCTACAAAATTAAAGTAGTGAACACTAAAGGGATACATATGAACATTCATAATGATGACAAACTGAAAAGTCACATATTATTTCTGATAGCAAGAAGCAAAACTTGAGCGGGAGGTCATGCTAAGTGTGTAAAGTGCTGATTGCAAAAGCAAGACAATCTGAGTTTGGATCTCCAGAATCCACATAACGCCAGAAGGATCCCAGTATGCCCATAGAAAGAAGGGAGGTGAGGTCAGGAGGATCTGGAAGCACAGCAGAGAACAAGAGACTGTGCCTCAAAACACGGTGCAAATTAAGGATCATCCACTGGCATCCACACTCATACACATGAGCATGGACCCACGCAAACATACACATACATACAATAAAAAATACACAAAATTTGGCTCCAGGAATGTTAGTCTCGATAGTGCTAAACACTATTATTAAACATTAATTTAGTAGAGTTAAATTTACTTAAAAAATAAACTAAAAACTAAGCCACATGCAGGAAAGTAATAGCATTAAAAGAAGTATTGTTGCCAGGTATGGTGGCATACACCTTTAATCCGGGCACTCAGGAGATAGAAGTAGTAGGATAACTATGAGTTTGAGGCCAGTCTGGGACCACAAATGAATTCCAGATCAGCCTGGACTAGGCACAAGACACACCTCAAAAAACCAAAAGAAAAAAAAAAAGTATTTTTATAAGAGAACCTATCATGGCTTAATGTGACATAAATATCATTGTTTGAATCATAAAAGTTGTGTAGTATGGCTTATAGTCTATCAGGTTGGTACCATTCTGATATCAAAATCATATCTGAAACAATCTTTGTGACCAGAATAATACACTCCTTTGATTTATCTGGCCTGAGTCACATGCTGAAACAAACATACTTGACATATGAGCCTCATGAAAGATGACAGTTTTTCAAAGGAAAGCCCAGTTATTTACATCAGATGAATTGTAAGTGTTAGGAAGGATGCTGGGCTAAAAAAGCAGTAACTATCTGTCGGGCCCTCCCTAACTTATTGGGCCTCATTATTACCTGTTGAAGTTCTACCAATTTTTGTGAATTGCTTCAAGAGTTTTCTTTGGAAGTCATTCCTGATCCTCTAAGTGTGATGTTTCCTTCTTTCACATTCCACCAGCACTGTATGTCTCTCTTTTTGCAGTTCATTGGAGTGACTTTTGTATTACTGTAATGAGTTCTCCTTTACTGTCAACTTCTTTGAGGGCAGTGATGGTATCTGACTTGACCTTGTCTTTAGCAATTCCCAACACATGTCTGATTCATAATAGACTATCGGCAAATATTTATTAAATCGACTCCTTAATGATGTACAAGTTATGAATAATGAAAACTAAATAAGACTGGCAGATAATTTTATTATGTACATACTGCATTAACTGATTAGTTTATTAAATGACAAGCAGAAGCAGCGTCAATCATTCTAAGTGTCTGTATGATTAAGAAGTCAGGACTGGGCTGGAGAGATGGCTCAGTGGTTAAAGGCACTTGCCTGGGTTTGATTCCTCAGTTCCCATGTAAAGTCAGATGTTCAAAGTGGCACATGTGTCTGGAGTTCATTTGTAGTGACCCTCTGCTCTGGCATGCCCATTCTCATTCTCTTTCTTTCTCCTCTCTCTCTCTCCTTGCAAATAAAATATATATATTTAAAGAAGTCAGGACTACTATCCCAGGAGGCTTGCCAGCAGCATTGACGAGGTCCTGCTGGGGAGGAGGTGCTGTAGGAGTTACTCTGTGGTCACTGACTCTGTTCTTCTTCTTCTGTTCTTCAGCTAACTGGGTTCGTGTCTAAGCTTGTTCCAGCTATCCAGAATGCACACAAGAATTCCACAGGATCTGGAAGAAGAATGGATCTGATGGTGTTAACACAACCCATTCTGATTGAGACCTACACGGGGATCATGTCATTCATTGGAAACCGCAACAAACTTGGCTATTCCCTGGCCCGTGGCAGTATTGGCTTTTAGAACTCACTTTGTTCCTGTGTACATATAAGCACATGGATGTACCTATACTGAAGTTTTGTTTAAGTTCACTGTATTTGGGGGCTTCAACAACAGATTATTTTAAAATAGCATTACACAACTGATCATTTGTGGTTTAGGAAATTTAAACATTTGATTGGAATCAAATTTCCTTCAAACTAGAAAATAACTACTTCTTAGGTCATCAGATAATGTTATCAACTGAGTGCCTGATCAAAAACTTGGAGCAGGGCTGGAGAGATGGCTTAGTGGTTAAGACACTTCCTATGAAGCCTAAGGACCCAGGTTTGATTCCCTAGTACCCATGTAAAGCCAAGTGCACAAGGTGTCACATGCATCTGGAGTTATTTGCAGTGGCTAGAGGCCCTGGCACCATTCTCTCTCTCTCTCTCTCTCTCTCTTTCTCTTCTATCTCTCTCAAATAAATATATAAATAAAACATTAAAAAAAAAAAACCTTTGAGCAGACTCTGGCTTTCTGTACCTTCTGCTCTTTTACAATTGTATGTATGTTGCAGGTCTTGGATTTCATTTTCTCTGATCCTCCTTTATTTTCTCATCATGCCTCTATTGTGACAACTGTAACTTTTATAATAATGAAGCACAAACCTATATCCATATCTCTTATACTTATTCCAGATTCGAGTTTTTCTTTGTGTGCTGGTCTCCCTCACATGGGTATTCTAATCGCCCCTTACATTCTTCCTCTCCCAAGTCCTGGATTTCTCTGTGGTATGTTTATGAAAGCTTCCATGTCTGAAATCCATCACTTCTAATTTGTCTAAATGCATCCCAGATAGTAGTAGCCTGTAAATATATGGTTCAGCATCATATCCAGATGCCCAGATACCAAGCTTAAAATACATTCTCTTAGAGCTAGAGGTATACCTCAGCAATATTGGGCTTGCCTAACTTGTGCAAGGCCCTGAGCTTGCAACTTAAAAAAAAAAAAAAAAAGAGAGAGAGAGAGAGAAAGAAAAGAAAACAAAAAACTTCATCTTCTCTTAAAAACAGATCAAATACTTTTTCTCAATCCCATCCTCCTCATGGTAATATTAGACGAAGTCTTCAATTATTACCTTACTATTTTAATTGGTATACATATCACAAAAATATTTCAACCTATCATGCACTTGATCGCCAGGTTCCTAGTGCAAAATTTGATCATATCACTTCATGATGGATACTTTCAGTGATTCATTCTGTTTTTTTTTGTTGTTTTTGTTGGTTTGTTTTAGTGTTTTTTTTTTTCCCCCCAAATGTGTTTGCAATAGCCAACCGAATTTTTCTAATTAAATCTTTTATAGAAGGTCAACAGAAAAAAAGTAGGACCACTCTGATTGGGGCTGGGAGTGCTACTGGCTTCTCCTTTTGTCACTCTCATGGATGACCCCTGTGGAATGGCTGTGCCTCTCTGGGGGTTTTGAGGGCATTTTCAAAAACATTGTCCTTGTTACTTCATTCCCATTGTTCTTTTTTCCCCTCTTACTTCTTGGTGTCTCAATGTCTTAGCTTTAATTTTAAATAATCCAGGAGAGTATGTGTTGCAGTCAGGTTCGCATTGCTGGCAGAAATCACCTGACCAAGGGCAGCTTGATGGAAAAAGAGGTTTATTTTTGCTTATAGACTCGAGGGGAAGTTCCCATGGTGGCAGGGAAAATGATGGCATGAGCAGAGGGTGGACATCACCCCCTTTGCTAACATCAGGTGGACAACAGCAACGGGAGAATGTGCCAAACACTGGCAAGGGGACACTGGCTATAACACCCTTAAGCTCACCCTCAGTAATACACAACCTCCAGGAGGCTTTGATTTCCAATTGCTGACAGCTGGGGAGACTATCATTCAGCATACCTAAATTTATGGGGGACACCTGAATCAAACCACCACAGTATTTTATCTGTTGCATTTATTTCAAACCATATTTTTCTTCAATTTGTTTAGAATAGAAGCTTTGTTGGTCACCTTGAGGATTATTACAGGAAGCCTTTTGCCTTTCTTAGGACCCCAAATTGAGGTACCTTTCTTGATTAAAATTTCAGCTATCTTACTTTCTTTTAGCTTGTATGAAGTTTACTTTTAGAGTCTTTTTTTTTTTTTCCAGAAAGCTTACCTCCTCACTTTCAGAGATTTGTTCAGTGATACATGCACAGATATCAATTTGATGCAGGCATTCAAAACCCAAACCTTGAATAACCCTTCTTTTATTTTGTTTACTTCCTTTACAACACCTATTTTATCCTCCTCCCCTATTATGGCAAATATTGCTAAAGTCCTCCAGGCAAGGAACTTCTATTTAGATTCTGAAAGGAAATGTTGAAATCCTTCGTTGTCCTGTCAATAGTGGTGGAATGAAAAGTCATTCAATGGTCTTGGCAGCACTTCTGAAGCAGGCATTATTGGCAAATTATTATAATATTGTTGCACAAAAATCTCCATTTGCCTCAAGGGAGTGACATTCTTTGGTAGAAGTCTCTGTAATGTCCAGCACATTCTTTTGAGTAATGTTTAAGGATCGCCCTGACAATGTTCTTCTCATTACACCTTTGTCCCTCTCGTAAGCCTGAGTCAGAGTATTCCCAAGCGACCTTCTAGAGGACGTATTGCAGCAGCATCCGTGGCAGATGATCAGAAGGATGAGAAAAGGGGACATTTCTTCTTCTATGATCTATCTACAACAGTGGCTTTTAGAACCATTGCTCTTTCATATGCTCAAAAGCAAACTCTGAGAAAACATGAGACCTTTCTTTACTTTCATAAAGACTTTCAGATAAGCTACTCCATTTAAGGATAAATTGATCTTAGCAGCATTATCAGTGAGAAGACTAAGAATTTGGATAGCAGTTCAAGGTATAAAAGACCATCTTTGCAGTAGTACATATCGGATGATGGAGGAGTTACTTCTTAAGTACCCTTGACATATTACAAAGTGGATCGATAACATACAGTGTGTGAAAGGCATTGATGCAGCATACCATTTGAAATTCTGATATAATCCATCAAGGCCAATAACCTATGAGTCTCCAAAGAATTCTTGCTAGACATCCAGTTAGAAACCCTTTTCCTTTGGGAAAAGACTAGATCCTGAAAAAAATTTTCCTTAACTTTCCTAATGTTTCAGTTTTTCAAATCCAACAAAGGGATAATGACACCATTTCTGCCTCCTTCTGAAAGCTGTTATGGGGGCCCATTTAAATGAGGCTAAAGTCTTTTATGAAATCATAAAGCACTGAATACCTGCCTATGGTGGGTGATAGGAATTGTTCATCACCACGTGGGGCAACAGTCAAGGTAATTAAATTCAGGTGCCATCATGATATTGAATGGTTTTGTCCTGTTCTCACCTGGTTTCTGTGTCAGTAAGCTCCATCAAAGCTATGAACTGGGGGAGCTGTAAGTATGCCTGGGTTTTTCCTTGACTGTCTTTAAAATGTCCCACCAAAGTTTCCCAAATGAGAACTGTAAATCTAATTTGAAATTAAAGGATAAAATATATCACCACAAGTGTCTCCATTGGGGGTATTCTTTATCTGGTTTTATCTTTTCCTGGTAGTCTCACTCCAGATTTTAAGAAGCCTTCCTTTAGTTTGATGGTTAGATAATCCTCTTTGTGTCAACTTAGAACCAGTAATGTCTCACTGCAATCTCTTTTTGAAATATTTTTTTATGTGTGTATGTGTGTGTATGTGACAGAGAGAGAGAGAGAGAGAGAGAGAGAGAGAAGAAGGGAGAGATAGAGAGGAGAGAGTATATGTATATGAATATATCAGGGCTCCTGCCGCTGTAAATGTACTCTAGATGCATGTGCCACTTTGTGTATCTGGCTTTATGTGAGTGCCTGGGAAAAAAAATCCAGCAAATGTCTTTAACTGCCTAGCCATTTTCCAAGCCCTTCTTTTTAATTTGAAAATATGATGACAGGGTAAGTAGGGTAAGCTTTGGTCTCTAGGGCTAGGTTCGGGACATTTGAGAATAGAAGCAAAGCTTAAATGTATGAGAAGACTGTCAGCACTCACTGTGCCCGACTTTCCCATGGTCAATTGGGCTGCTTTGGAGGTTCCACTTCTGTCCAGCCTTTAACATGGAAAGGAGAAAGTAATTTTTGTGTTAGCTGCTTTGGGATCTTTTGCCTTGAGACTCAGTTTCATTGTCCCTTTGTTGAAGCATTACTAAGGGAGCCAATTTACAGAACCCTGGGGCTAAGGAAGGATCTCAACCTTCTAAACCAATGCTTTCATTTCACAGAACATGAAGCAAGGCCTAGAGAGGAGAAAAAAAATACTCAAAAAAGAAGACAGTGAATTCTTTGCAAAACTGGTATTAGATTCAATTTTCCAGGTCCTGTTTTGACCCACCACTATGTTCAATATATTCTCTTCCATTCCTGGGATAGGCATTTCATTTGAATCAATGTGTCATAGAGCTGGATTAATTCTGAAGTGAGAAAACAATAGGCCACAGTTGTTTAGGGGGAATTTCCAGAAATTACCTTTATTTTCTTAAAGGCTAAGGTCACTCACAGAGCTCTCTGATTTCCTATCTGATCAAAACGCCCAAACAGAGCTGCGGAAGCCAGAAGAACCAGCAGATGTTTTGGAAGGCAGTTTTACCTCAGACTGGCATTTGGCAGGGCAGGATAGGGAGGGCAAACGTATTAAATTTAGGCTTAAAAGCTCCTCAGAAATTCTCTGCACACAAGAGACCAAGTTGGAGAAAAGATGAGTCGTGCCAAGGGGAAGAAAGAGAGAGGCTAATACCTGTGGTTTTCAAAGGTTAACAACAACGAAAAAGCCCAAGTATTTGCACAGGGATGAATGCTCACTGGCTTTTGGCCAACAATTATACAAGGGTTTGTGCCCACATCCTGTAGCTGTGGTTTAGGGACGCTGCTCATGAGTGACTTCTTATGCTTAGTGGCAGGAAACTTTAGTCACTGATGTGTAAACTCACCTTTAGTCTGCGCCTCCCACAACATGCTCCAAGGCAGTTAAGGGGCCAGGCCTCCCTCCAGCTTTCCTTGCAGGTATCAGTTAAAGAGGTTAAAAGGAAGAACTTCACTTGAGGCCTTGGAAGTGATTGATGGTTGATCAATAATTATCCCATCTGATTATGGCAATCCTTTTAGGACAATTCTGTAGTCATAAAGAGGCCGTATGGCATATGCTACTAAACTCTCTTTTTAGCCTCAAAGTCACGGCAAAAACAAACCTGTGAACCACAATTTATTCCAAGACTGCAAGCAATGTGAAATATGATGTGCTAAGCCATGAGGCAGCCACGTTGCTATGTAGGTCCTGGACCTCATATGTAATGTTATGCTTCAGTTAAAGACTTTTTTTTTTTTTTTTTTTGAGGTAGGGTCTGATTCTAACCCATGCTGACCTGGAATTCACTATGTAGTGTCAGGGTAGCCTTGAACTCCTACTTCGGCCTTCCGAGTGCTGGGATTAAAGGCATGTGCCACCATGCCTGGGCAAAGATTTCTAAGCAAACACTTAAAGTCTCTTTTTCAGTGACACCAAGTGGAATGGGGAAGCCCGGTTTAATTAACCCAGGATTTTAATGTAGATATGAGATATTATGATGTTCAATTATTGATGAAACATGTGTTGGAATTAATTAAATTCTCCAAACCACCAATTTGTCTCATTTGTCCTACCCTCCAGTTCTTATCCCATGCAACTTAGAAATTCCTTTGTTTGTTTGTTTGTTTGTTTTTTCGAGGTAGGGTCTCACTCTAGCCCAGGCTGATCTGGAATTAACTATTAACTCTGGGTGGCCTTGAAACTCACGGCAGTCCTCCTACCTTTGCCTCCCAAGGCTGGGATTAAAGGTGTGCAGCACCACGCCTGGCTTAGAAATTCCTTTTTTTGCTCACTCTTTATGGACTTGGTATTGAGTGGAAGCGTATAGGCTAGCAGACAAAAAGCAGGCTTTGTACAAAGTTCCTTAGCAGGAGCCCTTTTTTTCTCTCCTCCTCTCCTCTCCTCTCCTCTCCTCTCCTCTCCTCTCCTCTCCTCTCCTCTCCTCTCCTCTCCTCTCTTTTCCTCTTCTTTCTTTTGGTACTAGGGATTGAACTCAGGAGCCTAGGGCTACACAAGAGCTCTACCACTGTGCTATAGCCTCAGCTCACCCTTAGCATAACATTAATTCCACCAATAAGCAGCCATTCAAGATGGTTTCTCTGAACATAGAATGCAAATCTTTCTCTACAGAAATGTATTGGTTTGGTCATAGATCATTGTAGTTAACCAAATAAATGAATATTCTATCTCATGAGATTATATTTCAAATGAAGGCAGATAACTGGTTTTATTTTTGTTTTTGTTTATTGACACAAAATTTGTAGTAGCCATACCATTTTTAATGTGATGCATTGACCAGGGCCCTCATCAGACTTGTTCTTTGCTTATGGACCATTCAGTCTGGTTAACATTTGTTTTAAGATATTAGATTATACACTAGTTCAAGTGTTCAGTTCACTGGCCTAATTTGACTAGTGCAGAGGTGAGTGGAATTGTTCTCTATTCATCACAATACCATTACCAATGAATTGTAAACTCAACTAAAACATAACACACAGAAAGCAGGCTCTGCACTAAGTTCCTAAGCAGAAGCCCTTTTTCTTCTCCTCTCTCTCTCCTGCTACCTCCCCTCCCCTCCCTTCTCTTCTTTTCTCTTTCCCTCTCCCCTCCCCTCCCCTCCCTTCCCCTCTCTTCTCTTCTCCTTCCACCTCTGCCTCCCCTTCCCTTCCTCCTCTCCTCTTCTTTCTTTTGGTACTGGGGATGGAACTCAGTAGCCCAAGCATGCTAGACAAACTTCATCTTCTATATATTTGTTCACATGAGACTTATACTCAATTTTGTGCTATATGTGACATAGAATATCTTTTCTGATTTAATAAAGTCACTCAAGGAACAAATGACACTACATCAATATGAATAACTCTTACTGAAATGCTCAATAATCTCAACTTTCTTGTGTGATTTTGTAAAAATTTATTTGTCAGTTTTTCTACCAAACTATTAAATATCTTGTCCTGTAGTTTCATCCATGTCATTAAAAACCTTTCTAACCAGCATCGTCATAATCATTATCATTAATCACTGTTGTTAACTTTTTTAAAGTGCATTGTATGAGAGTTTGTAAATTGACCCAACTTTTGTTTTGAGAGAAAGGCAGAGAGAGAAAGAGGCAGAGAGAGAGAATGGGCGCACCAGGGCCTTTCAGCTGCTGTGAACAAACTTCAGATGTGTTCTCCCCCTTGTGGGCATGGGTGGCATTGCATGCTTGTGTCATGGTTGAGTTTGGCTTTATGTGGGATCTGGAGGATTTGAATAGGAATTCTTAGGCTTCACAGGCAAGATCCTTAATCATGAAGCCATCCTTCCAACCCCATTGTTAATTTTGAGACAAGATCTCTCTATGTAACCCAAACTGACCTCGGACTAATGATCTACCTGACTCATCCTTCTGAGTAGCTAGTAAAACAGGCATGCATCATCTCATCTAGCTCCCAACTTTAATCTAAGTTAATTTATTTGTTCATTTGAGACAGGGTCTTCTATTGTTGCCCAGACTGGCCTTGGAACTCATTATGTAGTCCAAGCTGGCATTAAAGTCTGCAGTTCCAATATGCATATGGCAATGGGAGGTGGAGCTGGGATACCAGGGAGGCCTCAGGATATTGTCCACTAGCAAAACATTAATAACAGAGATCCTGTGGAAAGCAGAGGACTGACACCAAGGTCATCCTCCCACCTTCACATATGGCATGGTTGTGTACTCCCTTCATTATAACACATACACATATAGACCCAAAATTTTAATTAAAAAAAGGGGTTTTAATCTGTAGCTCAAGCTGGCCTTGAATTTACTCTGCCACCAAAGCTGACCTTAAACTCAAACAATTCTCCTGTCTCTGCCTCCTAAATGGTAGGATTATCGGCATGAACCACCACATGTGGCTTAAACACAATTACTGTTAATAGATGGAATCAAGCACTTACAACTTGATCAGAAATGTTTAAGTACGGGGGCTGGGGAGATAGCTTGGTGATTAAGCGTGATTGCTGCTTAAGCATGAGGACATTAGAGATCCCAAGACTATCTGAGTTTGACTCCCTAGAACTCAATTAAGAAGGTGAATATGGCCACACACATCTGCAACCCCCAGTCTGTAGGTGAGCAGGCAGGAGAGAATCACGTGGCTTACTAACAACAACAGCTCTAGGTTGAAGAGGGAAGTGTGCAGATAAGCAATAGAAAAGGACATCCAAGCTCATCTCTGTTCTCTGCACATATGTATGTATGGGCAGACACATGTGAATCTGTATACACAAGTGTATATACCACACATCTACACCACACATAAAATGCCATATCACATTCTACGTACGCATGCATACCAAGAAAGGCAGACCAAAAGAAAGAGAAAAGAAAGGAAGGGATGAAGGAAGGAAAGAAAGGAAGGAAGAAAGAAAGGGAGACACAGAGAGAAAGAGAGAGAGAGAGTTTGCCTAGGATCCAAGTTCTAGGATAAGATTCTAGAAGTAACTCCCAGAACAAAAATCCTAAATTAGCCCTCTCACTAAACTATTACTTAACTCTGCCACAGACAGGAAGGAAGCTGGGTAATCAAGAAGCTCCTATCCAGAGAGCAGACCCTGAGTTAGCTGCACCCTAGCTACAACCTAGTGATTGGAAAGAAGCCTCTGTTAGCAGTGCTGCTCCAGGTCCACCTCAGCCTGCCAGACTTGATCAGTCAAATGGATGCTGCACATTCTGGCCCTTCCTCAGATGTTATTCTAAGACAGTACCTTAAAATGTAATTTAATCGCAGCTATAGGAGTTTAGGGACTATTTAATATGTACCAGGCAATATGCTAGGATCTTTACATTAATTATGTCATTGAAACCTCAAATAACTTTCTTAGGAGTTTTATCAATGTCATTTCTCCAATTTTGAGATGAGAAAGTGAATACAATGACACAACACAGTTTGTCATAGAAAAGCTTGCTTCAATTAGAACTGAAACAGATCCAAACATCTAGGTACAAAGGGATCTGAGGGATCATAAAATTAAAATTTCTAATCCCTTCAGTACAAAGGCCTACTAATACAATGTTGGAACAGAATTTGAGATGGTCATTCTCATGGAGCCTGGCTTTTGTTGACTATAGTTGTTCAGGTATCTGTTTCCTGATTTCCTGTGAACTCCTTTAAGGTATCTCAATTTCTCCATTAGTGTAGCCATTGTTAATGTGGTTTATGATACTGAGGCCATGGGCATTTTGGTTTCAACATATTTAACTAACTCATGTTTAAGATTCTGTGAAAGTCCCATCTTTTATCATGTGGTTTCATAGAGCAGTAGGCTGACCTTGGGCTCTCTCCCTTATTGCAGGAAAAAAAAAAATTAGCTTTTTGATATCACCAAAGGCTTTTTTAGTCCTCCAACACTTTGCTGGGGCTACATCAAAAGTACATAAGCACTCAGATTGCTCCATAGTTCCTGAAAGTGCAGAATAACCTTTACTGGTGAAAACTAATATGGATAATGAGCCCAGTGATGTCTGGAGTGCATGCCAGTAGGAGCTTGTCAGTTTTCAAACCAAGTTCAGTTAGCAGAAGCATAGGTCAAACCAACAGTAGAAAGACCATGATGACCTGGTAGATACTGGGGCCAGCAAAGGTGTGTCAGGAAGAGGAGACAAGTTGAGGCTGTTCTTGCCAGCTCTTCAGGAGGAGTGAGCTATACTCCATGGAGATGGGTTATTTTCTAGGTGATGGTTTAATAGGGTATGTTGGAAGAAGAGGAGAACGTTCATGGGAAATATATTGTGATCATAGCTCCTGTGGTTTGATTGTTCAATGCCCACAGCAGGTTCATGTGTTTGCATACATAGGCACAATGTTTTGGGAGGCTGTGGGGACTTGCTGTTGGAAGGAAGTCACTGGGGGCGGGCCTTTCGAGATATATTATCCTTGGTTGCTTTCCATCTTGTGATTTGGTTCCTGATCTAGCAAGATGTGAAGACCCTCCTCTATATACACTGCCAGGATGTCTCTGTCATGGTGAACTAAAATTCTGAGCCAAAATAAATATTTCTATACAGATATTATGTATCGGTTTCTCTCCTGAAAACATAAGACTCAGTATATCACTCACTCTATCATTCCTATCCTTTCCTTTTAAAATGTTGATTATTTTTATGCATCTTTTTATGACCTTTGCAAGACTGACCCATTTACTCATTTACTTTGGTTCTCCATAGTCTTTGCTGGTGCAGAAATAATGATACCTCCTTTTCTGTGTGTTTTCACATTTCAAGGATGCAGCAAGTATTTTATTTTATTTTAATTCTTCCATCAAGTCATAAGTTATTAAAATCTTTCTTTTGGAATCAAAATGGAGAGAAATAGAGTGACTTGACCAAGGTCATAGAAATGAGAAGTTGAGTCAGTTACATTATCTGATGATAAGTACTTCAAATATGTGTTCAGTAAGATTTCCTGACCATTCATGTTTGCAAAATAACACTCTGGGTTGGGTTTCTGGCTTCATATTTACAGTCCATAGTGTATGCCGCAGCAAAGAAATTTGAAGCTTGTGTGCCGTGACTACAGCTTCTTTCAAGGAACTCTTAAAATGCCTCCAGGCACAGGGGTGCTTCATGATTCCAATCTGACAAAGGCTTAGCTATGGATAAAGAATCATCTAACATTAAGCTAACATTTACAAAGCACTTATGTGCTGGCATCTGAGCCAGGGCATTTCATATGCATTATCTTGTTTTATTCTCACAGCAACTCTCTAGACATTATATATAAATATATATACATATGAATGATAGAATTAAATAGTTCAGGTTTAATTATTCATTGACTGTGATTTGGTTCTTTCTTGCTATAATATGAGGTAGAATAATCTGAATACCTATTTTGAAGATAAAGTGAATCTGGTAAAGGTCAAATGAGACGAGGTAGTTTGGTTGCTTGGGAGATAGGTGGAGATACAGACATAGCACTTGTGAGTCATAGTGAAGGATTGTAAGATTCGGTTCCTGTAAGCAGCAAAGAAACTGACCCAGATGAATAGGTAATCAGGGGCTCTTCCTGTGCATAAGAGTTCTGGAACTCTTCTAGATTGCTATATTTCAATGAAGATAATGCTGCAATGATTGTATAAGGTTTTGTTTCTGATTCACAAAACCAACCCAGGAAGCTTCCATTCATTCTTAGTAAACCTGTGATTAATATAAACTCACTGCAGAGGTCTTTCAGGTAAAGGGTGGATCGAAATTTCATGCACTTGAAATCTTATATAATTTAGAGGGATGTCTTTTAAGAAAGAAAGCATACACTATCATGAATAAAATTTTAAGCACAAAATTAAATATTTGGGGTAAATTTTAAGATATTATCACTTAAGAAAAATTAAATAGGTTTTCAGTGGTTAAAGGAACTTGCCAGATAAATAAATTAGTCTGTTTACCAACAATTGAAGATATTATCACCTCAAATAAATAAAAAAAAATTTTTACAATGTTACACTTGCCTGCAAAAAGGTTTGGTGCATGTGTCTAGAGTTTGTGTTAGAGTTTGTTTGCAGTGACTGAAGACCATGGTGCGCCCATCTGTCTATCTGCCTCTTTCTCTCTCCCCCCTTTCTCTCAAATAAATTAAAAAAAATCAACAAGTACCAAAAATATCCAGCAAAATCATCCTTATTATGCAACATACTACTAAAATGCTTCACTTGGCTACATATTCATTGATCACCTATCCACATGACATTTCTAAAAATACCCTTTTTATGAAAAATAGATAATGTAGTGTTTTCCCAGATGATTGGAAAATGTTTTTGTAAAAATATTATTGGGAGTTTGAGTTCCTTTCACTCAGCTTCATAGTTCATTTTAGGATTATTTATAAAGTTTAAAAATTATTTTCACATTTAAGGAAACATTTCTGAAATCTTTTTGACATGAGATATAAAATTTTTAAAACATTCTCAGAATATCTCCTAACTTTACTTGTTTTCAACCTTGTTTTTCTCTATTACATTATTACAGTCATATTCTCTGTGCCACATGCTGTAGGGTGCATTTAATTCTCTATACAGCATAACTGTGCTTCTGCCCTGCCTTTGAGTCTCTGCAAGTTTGTGAGAGAAGTATTCTTTCAGGCCTGTGCTAAATCAGCATAAACAATGTTAACTTTATGAAAGTGACTGACGGCCTCATAATTTTACCTTATCCGACCCCAACTAAGTGGAAAGTGACCTTCACACTGTCCCTGAGCAGTTCTCACACATGGTAACCCTCAATGGGAGAAGATGCTGATAGGGAAGGAGACAGGCTGGGAAGGAACAGCATGCATCGTCCCTGGCTCTTCCAATATTTTACTTTTGAAAATTAAATGAACCTAATCATGAGAATATTGTTAAGACCCTTCCCAGAAGGGTCCCAGAAGAAACAATGTTCTGAAATTTTCATTAGCTTTACCGTAGAATCCGCTAATTATTGGATTGTAGAAAGGCTAATAAATTAAGAGTGCAAGACACTGTTTCTAGTCTTTGCTCTCCCCTGACTTGCTATGTAAGCCTTGGGCAAGTTATTTACCCTCCTGACCCTTAGTTATTACTTTAAAAAATGTTTTTGAAAAGATAACACCCAAAGGGCTCTTCTGCCAGACACTGAGAGAACTGGCTGCAGTGGAAGGATTTACTAGAGAGGAACCTCCTGTTTTCAGTGGCTTGGGACCTTGAGGCAACCTTAGCCAACTACTCCACCTTGGAAGTGGTTGCCTTGGGTTTCAAGACTGTAGTTAAAAGAGAGATTTTGAAGGGAAAAAGAGAAGAGTCCTTCTAGGGGCTTTTAGTCCCTTCTGCATCCCAGTGGCCTTATTGAGTGTTTCTGAATGATTTATGAGGAGCTTGTTTCTATGGTGATCATGCCTTTGGTGCTTAGCAGCTGGAGATCTTAACACAGCTTCTTAAGTTGGGCTGGGCATCCACTTAACCAAAGCATTCAGGGCAGGACTTGACAGCTCTGTACTTTGGGCCCTGGAAGAGATTCCAGAAAGGAGAGGGTGGGAATGTAGTGATACCACTCATCTTGGCTCTTAGTTTTTCCATGGGTTGAGGTCTCAAGAGGTATGTCCTAGTTAGAAAGGAACATTAATAGCAAAGGATTATTGAGGGCCTCTTGAATACTGAATGAAATATTTTTTTAGTGGGTGGGGCTGCCCAGTTTACTTCCCAAGACTACATGCTGCTGACCTGCAAGTCTTTATCTTCTGTCTTGCCTGGCCCAGACAAGTAACTGCCCTTTCTAGTGACCTATCAGCTTCATCTAACTGGCTCTGTCTTCCTCCAGATCTTTTTCTCCAGGTTTGTCAATGTCTGATCAAGATCCCTTTGCTTGAATGGGGTGCCATGCCTAAAAGTTAACAGACAGTCACAGCTGTGTGAGAGGATCTGGGTACTACATGCATTCTAAAATAGCACTTGGCTACAGAGGCCATGGAAACCTGCCCTGCTTCAGACTGCCAGGGAATTCAGCCCCGAAGCTTGGGTTTTTCACGCCTCAAACTCATTAAACTCCCAGCCTGCATTTCACACATCACACCCCTCCAAAATCTCTGGTTTCCTTTCTTCACACAGAAGGTCCTTTTCTTCCTCAGGTGGCTTAGTTGATTCTTTATCAATTTGTCATTGATACTACTATTCATCCACAGAATGTAAATGTTGAGGCTATGGAAGTGGGGAACAGATTGTCCCTAAGGAGGGAAGAATTTATTAGAGTCACTGAATTATAGGTATGTGGAACTGGAGGGACTCCAAATCATGTAGTTTGATGAAGATCATCCTACAGATTGAGCAAAAAACAGGACCAGTGGTTATACAACAATTTGGAAAGTGAACATGTTTTTAAAGTCATAATTCTTAACACCAGATAATTTTTTGGAGACTCTTAGATGTATTGTGGAAATAGGCACATAATGCAATTATCTAGCTGACTCTCTCTTTTCATTAGTTATGTATATAGTGTGTATACAGCCATGATGGTACCATCATTAGCCTTCTCCCTGTCCTTCCCCTACGGGGATTGTGGAGCTTGCATTGTGAGGGTAGCCATCTGTTATGGGGGAGAGGCAATGTCTCTGTGCATAATGACCCAACTTATGGCTCTAACAATCTTTTCACCCCCTCTTCTGCAAATTTTCCTGAGCCATGTTGAGTTCATTTTAGGTCTATTTCAGTGACAAGGTCTTGGGACTTTCTGTGTCTCTGGATATCTGATTTGGTAGGAGTTGAGTGTTCTCTTTTTTGCTTTTATTTTAGACTACAGGCTGGTTCTGGTTCAAAAATGCCAAAGAAGGGCTAGAGAGATGGCTTAGCAGTTAAAGCACTTTCCTGTGAAGCCAAAGGATCCATGTTTGACTCTCCAGGTCCCATATAAGCCAGATGCACAAAGGTGATGCAAATGTGAAAGGACACACATGCGCACAAGATGGTGCACACGTCTGGAGTTTGGTTGTAGTGGCTGGGGCCCTGGCACATAAATTCTCTATCTTTCTCTATCGCTATCTCTCTAATAAAAAATAAAACAATTAAAAATTTAAAAACGTCAAAGAACATATTCCCTGATGTGGTGGTTTGATTCAGGTGTCCCCCATAAACTTAGCTATTCTGAATGCTAGCTTCCCAGCTGATGGAGATTTGGGAATTAACACCTCCAGGAGGGAGTGCATGGTTGGGGGTGGACTTATGGGTGTTATAGCCAGCTCCCTCTTGTAAGTGTTTGACACACTCTCCTGTTCCTGTTGTCCATCTGATGTTGGCCAGGGGGTATGTCCACCCTCTGCTCATGCCAGCATTTTCCCTGCCATCATGGAGCTTTTCCCTCCAGCCTGTAAACCAAAATAATCCTCTTTTTTTTTCTCCCACTGCTGCTCTTGGTTGGGTGATTTCTACCAGCAATGTGAACCTGACTGCAATACCTGACTTTCACAAATATTTGTTTTCATTATCCAAATCTCCACGCACATATGTCCCAGTTCAAAACTAAATACACTGGAGCGCAAGCCTGTGTGTGGGTGCTCTCTTTGGTGCTTTGCTTAGGTGGGTTCCAGCACGGCCAGAATAAAAAAATGCTTCCTTCCCCTGTCAGCATGCTGTGACTCTAGGATATGGCAAAGTAGAAGTGAAGGGTTAATTTTAAATGAGGATGTCTGGCTAGAGAGACTGCTCAGTGCATAAGGTGCTTGCCTGCAAAACCTAATGACCAAAGTTCGATTCCCCAGTACCCATGTAAAGCCAAATATACAAAGTGGAGCATGCATCTGGAGTTTGTTTGCAGTGACTGGAGGTCCTGACATGCCCATTCTTTCTCTCTCTCTGTCTGTCTGTCTCTTTCTCTCTTTGTCTCTTTTTCTCTTTGTGTGTCTTTCTCTGCTTGTAAATAAATAAAAAAATTAAGTTAGCTTGTTTAGGGAAGTAATTAAGGAGTAGTAAGTGGACGGTTCTTGAATGATAGGAAAAACATTTCCATGTCCACAAGGGCAGGAGAGTGATATTTTAAATAGAATACTATGCAATATAACACAGCGCTGAAGAGGGCATTGACAATATTGGCTCCAACTTGTGTTCTACTGATATCACATTCCTTGGCTGGGTGAAAAGGAGAAAGTGCAAATTCTCAGAAAGTAGGGTTTCTCCGTGTTATACCTAAATTTCTTCATGGGAATTTTGATATTAGAGGAGTACATTGAAAGGATAGGACTTCCAGATGCTGGGACTTCCCCACTTCACCATTCTACCACAAGGTCATCTCAAGGTCTTTCTATTTGTTCAGCTTTCCATCCTGGCTTTGCCACTGCCTACCTCAGGGCCTTTGGTGACTTTCAGAACCTCCATTTTTATCTATATACCTCATCCAGGGTGCCTGTGAAAATGACAATGACATAACGCCTGAGCATTTCTTGGTTCTAGTGGATGTACGTATTAATATGTATGTTCTTCTAGCTCCTCAGTGGCTTAAAGTAGGCATCACAGCTGGACCAGCCAGGTCACAACTGAGGCTTGGTCTGCCTTGTTCACAGTCATTTATTCATGTGGGAGGAAGGAATTGTCCTGCTTGATCTATGACTAATGGGTTTCCTGTGACATGGAACTTTCATTGCTAAAACTAAGAGAGTCCAATGTGAACCAGGATAGCTGGTCATTTCTCTCACGTGGTTGCAGCGGAGGGATTGAAGTTGGAACCTCTAGAATCGGATCTTAAGTTTTGCATTACTGCATGCATAACTGAACAAGTTACACTGCACCTCTTATTCTTCTTAATTAAAAGCAACAATAATAGTGATGAGGTTTTAAATTTGTCATGGATATTAAATAAATTAACATAAATGGCATTAGGTATTGCTCTTATAGAAGATATTAAGGTTTCACTGTCTTCACTCTCCTAATTTTAGCTTCCACAGCCAATTATGTTGAAAATGCTTTGTTAGAAAGAAATCGAATGATTTTCTATCTGTGTGCTTATATACTCTTTTACGAGGGATTTACAAGTGGAAAGGGCCTGTCTTCTATATACCCTGGTCCTCTTCTGGGCTTGCTCTGTCCTCACAAGAGCCTTGTTCTGCACTGCCTGGTGATTTGTACCATTCGATGTCATACTGCTGTGATGGAACCTGAGGAGACACTATAGCTCTTCCTGCAGGAGATGGTGTATAAGATGGGATGAATACTGGCTGGGAGCCAGGACCCTGCGCTTCTGTACCAGGTTTGTCCTTGGACCTTGATCATGACCTTTCTTGCTCTTGATCTCAATTTCCTAATCCTTTAAATTATGGGGATTGGGCAGCATAGCAGCCAAGGTCTTTTATTCTGAGGGAAATATTGTACTGCTGCGTTTCCTCCTTTTTGGCTTGTCTCTCTTCAGCTCAGGAAGCAGAAGGGAGAGACCAAAGCAGCCTCTTGGCATCTCCCAAAATGTCTTCCACACCTAAAGCATAAAGCTCTGAAGCTTCACACACAGGGCAGTTTAGGTTCTGCCCCCTCTAATTATGGCCCATTAAGGCCCCAGATTCCCTCCTGTCTGTAGAATGTGCTATTTGACAGTCTTCCTGGCAGTGTCTTTGCCAAGGACACAAGCCATTGCACTCACTTCTGTTGATGTTTATGTTGAGAAAGTAGATAATCCTCACTGCAGTGACAAGTTGATGGAAGCAAGTAAAAACCGAGTGGGCTTTAGAATTCTAATTGCTGACAGATTCATAATGGTGTGTGAGGCCGGCTGTCTGCCTGGCTGGCCCTTCTGCTCAGAGCAAAGTGTGAAGTCAAAGAGTATATTGTTTCTGGTATGAAATTTCTCGGCTCCAGAATGGTTTCTTTCTGAATGGAGGCATAGGGGAGAATGGGATGTCAGCATCCACAGCACTCTCAAGTAAGAGGGAGAAGTGGAATTTTCTAATGGTCTTGGGGACACATCTGAGATATCATGATGGAGGGGTGACATGGTATTACAGGACACACATTTCTGTTTTAAAAATATTTTTATTTAATTATGAAAGAGAGAGAGAGAGAATGGACACTCCAGAGCTTCTAACTACTGCAAATAAACTCCAGATGCACGTGCCACCTTGTGCATCTAGATTACATGTGTACTAGGAAATCAAATCTGGGTCCTTGGGCTTTGGAGGCAAATGCCTGAATTGCTAAGCCAACTCTCCAGCCCTGGTGTACACATTTCTTAACTTCTCTGACCCATCAGTTAAATGGGTATATAAGAGAAAGTTTTTATAATTTCATTGTCTTTCTGTAGCTTTCCACCACATCAGTCTAGATAGAATAAAGAAGCACACAAAAATTGCAATATTTTAAATGAAAGTTGACTAAACCAACAGTACTGGCAGAAAGATATATTGTCCACTAAAATTTATGTATGCCTGTGGCAATAAAAAAATTTATCCTAAGAATTCATAGTTAAAGGTATGTAGGACTGGTTGTTGCTGGTTTGATAAAGAGGAGGGTAAGACTAGGGTTTGGCAAAATTATTTCAACTCTACCTGAATAATTTTATTTATTATTATTATTTATTTATTTATTTATTTATTAGAGACAGACAGAGAGAGAGAGAGAGAAAGTAAGAATGGGCATACCAGGGCCTCTAGCCACTGCAAATGAACTCCAGATACATGTGCCACCATGTGCATCTGGCTTACGTGGGACCTGGAGAATCAAACCTGGGTCCTTAGGCTTCATTGGCATGCACCTTATCCACTAAGCAATCTCTCCAGCCCCTGACTAATTTCATTTCTTATAAAATGAAGTATATATGATAAATTATAAACATTTTAAATTTTCATATGGTTAGAAACAAGCATTAAAATAATTTCAGGGGCTGGAGAGATGGCTCAGTGATTAAAGACACTTGTTGAAAAGGCTGATGGCCCTGGTTGAATTCCCCAGAACCCACATAAATCCAGATGTACAAAGTGATGCACACATCTGGAGTTCATTTAAAATGGCAGGAGGTCCTGGCATGCCAATTTCAATCCCCCCTCTCAAATAAATAAATAAACAACTTTTGCACTTCTGTTGCTTGAATTTAAGGAGCTATTAGGGCCTCTGAAAATTATATTTTGTGATTTTTTTTTTTTTGAGAGAGAGAGGGAGAAAGAGGCAGAGACAGAGAGAATGGGCACACCAGGGCCTTTCAGCCACTGTGAACCAACTCCAGACATGCACACTCCCTTGTGTACATGTGTGACATTGCATGCTTGAGTCACTTTTGTGTTTGGCTATACATGGGGCCTGGAGATTCAAACAAGTGTTCTTGGGCTTTGAAGGCAAGGGCCTTAACTGCTAAGCCATTTCTCCAGCCCTTATGATTTTTATGATACCTTCTTTGAACAGCATTATTTTCCCATTCATAACAAAGTATATTTAAGGCTGGAGAGATGGCTTAGCAGTTAAAGGCACATGCTTGCAAAGCCTGACATCCTGTGTTCAATTCCCCAGTACCCACTTAAAGCCAGATGTACAAAGTGGACTATGCTACTGGAATTAATTTACAGTGGCAAAAGGCCCTGCGGTGTCCCTCATTTTCTGTCCTGATCCCTCCCTCCCTCTCTCTTTCCCTCTCTCTTTCTCTTTCTCTCTTTGCAAATAAATAAAATATTTTTAAAAAAGAAAGTCTATTTAAGTTCCTTTGAATCCCCAGTTCTACTTAAGGTAAGATAATAAGGAAAGGAACATTAATTGGCAGGGCAGGCAGAAACTATTATTTTCAACCAGCAAGCTGGAAGGTTTTATCAAAATTCTCCTCAAAATAAATGCAATGACTTCCTGCCAGTTTCTAATAATTCTACATAGAAGCATAGTTCCTGGATGCTGGTTTTAAAATCTAATGTTCATGAATCATGACCAGTATTTCTCTGCCTTAGCTAGCCCTATCTGACTGAGGGAAAAATGATGCTTATATGGGAGAAAGAATGGGCTTTGGGAATCACGTGTAGTTTGAGAATTAGATGACCCTAAGTATACTTCTGCCTAGTACCATACTTTCTACCTGGATAACTTTGAACAATACACTTGAAATTTTCCAGACCCTGATGTCCTCATTTGTAAAGTGAATGGGTGGAACCAGGTGAACTGTAAGGCTTCATCAGTAACAAATTAACGTTTTACCTAATAACAGAACAACAGCAAACCAGGAGAATGTCCCGAGATAGCGAAAGAGCAGGGACATAATGGGTAGAACTCAGGGGACCACAGGGACTAGATTGACTGCTGTGGGCCTTTGCGATGAGTAGAGGACATAAGGGGGCAGTTTGATTTCATGATGCAGTCATTCTTTCAGCCTGTTTCCTTTGAACTTATCTAATTTCCTTTAAGCATGCTCTTTGCGTGCTGTTCTTCTCTGTGCTGCCTGGACTTCTGAAACAATGATGTATCCTAATCACTATTCTCTTGGTGCTTTGATTATCCTTGATAACTTTTTTGTATTCTTTTCACAGTACTGTAGATGAGTCTATGTGCATACGAGGCAAATGTTTGACCATGATGGGGCACTGACTTTTATTTGGTTTCTAAATCATTCTTGTTCTCACGAGCTTGTCTCAGGGAAACGTCCAAAAACTTTAGTGTTGAAAAGCCTTTGCAATGAATATAGAACATCAAGTATTCAATAAATAATTCTTTTATTAATCCTTTTAAGGTTAGGGTTACAGTTAAGGTTACTCACTCACCCATTATTATTATAGGCTGGAGTTAAAACCCCTTCCTATACTTCAAGAAAAATGTGGCATGTGTCCTTAGAGAAATAAACTTTAATACTGTACTATAATTACCTCTTCTCAAAACAATTTGACTTTTTTCAGAATCATCTTCTAAATTTATAACAGTTCTCCCCAAATAAGGAGAGAAGCTTGAGGCACATTAGAAGCTAATAAATTGACAGTTTCTAGATTAAAGCAACTATGGAGACAATGATTAAAGAGTTTCAACACTAGTAAAGTGAATAATACGTACCAAGAGATCATCTTTGGATAAAGGATCCCTGGGGGCATATATCAAAGTCCACTGAGTAGCCAGGGTTGGAGAGCTCTTCAAGAAGAACATACCATAAATCATTTGCCATATATATATATATATATATATATATATATATATATATATATATATATATGTGTGTGTGTGTGTGTGTGTGTGTGTGTGTGTGTGTGTATACACACACATATATATTTTCCTGAGGAAACAGAGACTGAAGCAATGACTTCGGCTTGCCAAGATTAAACCTATGGTTCCAGGAAGTCGAAGAATTTTGACGCTGAGACCACAGAGTTACAAAGCCAACCTGAATATTGATGCCGAGCCCACAACCCATAGATAACAACTCAGGGAGTCGCTTCCGTCCTTTGTAGTTTTATAGAAATTTTGACTTCCCTCCATAGAAGGTATGAAATTCAACAAAAGTACTAGTTGGCCACTTCAAATCCAACAAACACATTTTTTTTTATTTTTACACCGAGCCCTCCTATTGCTAGCCTTTAAGAGATGCCTTTTCATAGATGTTGATTTTTCTTTAATGAAATGCCTCACCCTGATCATCTTAAAGTGTAAATGACACAGAGAAAACAACCTGGATATTGTCACTGTTGATGGACCATAACGAACAAGCTGATGACAGTGACATGTGGGAGAGGCCCCTTGTGATGTGCTTCCTGGTCCACAGAAAGTCACTGTGTGTTTATGGAAATCACACTCTGGGACTGTTTCCATCTCAAGCTTTGGGAAAGAGGACTGAGACTGTGAAGGGAGGGGAGTACAGATATACACCTCACATAAATGAAGTCTTTTATACCAGTTGATTTAATTTTCTTACTTTTCAGGTATAAGGGCTAAATGAGTAAGCTGAACTTTTGTTTTCCTGCTGACACTAGCAAGAATTGTCTTAATATTAGACTAAATGCAGGGGGTCGATATTCTCTCTAACTTCTCTAAAAACCAATGAATGGCCAATATCACATTGTCACAAAATTGCTGTTGGAAGCTGAATTTGATTTCTCCCAGGTCCTTTCTCAGTTCCAACTTTGAATTCAAACTACACAGAACTAAAACTCTAGCTCTTCTCTCTAAGGCTTATACATTGTTACACATGCTACTTAAATTCCATGCCTCAGTTTCCTCAACTCTCAGAGAATAGAATGCCTGTTTTAGAGGATGGGATTCAGGATTAAATGAGAGACAGATATATATTAACACAACACTATTAGCTGTTGCTAGCATTCTTTTTACTGTTATACTGACATTTGATGATACAGTATGCCACAATGTGCACTATAGAGAGGAAGGAAATATCAATCCATGGTAACAAGAAAGAGGCAAATTTGCTCTTCTCATCCACTATTGTAAGGACTTTAGGCACTCTGTATTTCCCTGAGGTTAGGGTTGCATTCCTGGTCTTTGGAATAAGGCTTGGAAGACCTTCCTAGTTGATACACACGGGCTTTTCTAGTCCCACTCTTTGCTGGTCTCCCGCATAATCCACCCGCCTCTCCATGCTTCGCTTAACCCTACTCTGGTTCTCTGAATAACCCATGTCTTGCTCATACCAGGCTGTCAAGGTCATCCCCTCTGTCCAACAAGTGGACTTCTCTACTGTATTTTCTGGTTAATTTCACTTATTCTGTGAGTCACTTAGTCTGAGAAAAATGTCAGTTGTTCCAGGAGAAGCTGTTACTTATGTGTCTCATGTATGCAAGGCACACATTTTGAGTTTCCTCTTTTCTTGTCTATCTTCCTAGCTTAACTAAGCACAGGTCTTCTATTGGGACTAGATTCTCTTCACTGTTTTATTCCTGGTTTCTGCAATAATCTCTGGCACTCAGCAGCTTCTCCATACATAGTAGTTCAACTGAGTGAATAATCCACATTGCGTTTTTGTCTTCATGGGAAGTATCTTGTTCTCCGAAGCACCAGAATTAGAAATTTTCTTCTACTCCTAGTTGCTAGAAAGTGGGAGCCTCCACGCCTACAGTTGTGCCTACAGCTCAGCGTTAAAATCACAGATGCAGCAAATTCCCAAGTGTGACCCATCCAAACTTCTGACTTCACACTATCAGTGTTTAGGAGAGAATCAGCTGGCCTCAGGAGAGGCCATGGGAAAGAGGAGAATGGTGATTAGGTTTCTGGGCTAAGCAACGAGCTGGAAGCAGCATCATCTGCATGTATCTCTGGGTAATCCTCCTTTCCATTTTCTCATGATTACCTGCAGGAGGCTTTCTTAATCACTCAGGGGCTTTAGAGTGTAATCTGTCGAATGTATAATTATCTCTATTATTCAAAATAAAAGAAGACACGTGCCATCCAGCAAAGAAATAAAAATAAAAAGGTAGCCTCCAGAAGAAAGCAAAGATCAACTTTCTTCTGGACTCACATTCTCTTTTTGGTGCTTTCCCAGTGTCCTCCATCACAGGAAATGTTGCTGTATTCCTGTATTTGTGACCTTTGTAATTGCAGTGGCAAGATGAGAATATGTACAAACAGCAGATGGGTATGCTGATCAAACGGCCCATGGTGTTCAGTGCTGATGGAACCAGATCACGTTGCCCTGACACATAGGTAGGATGATGGGTATGTGACTGGGCAGAATTAATTGGCAACACACACCTTCATGATGTTAGAGCTTTGCCCCTCCCAACATCTTTAGGATTTGTGTTATTTACCTACCCTCCCCAAAATCTTTGAATAGTGGATGAGAGTCTCATAGCTTGGCCACAGGCTGATATCTTGTAATCCCTGGAACTCTTGGGTTATGTAGCACAATGACAAAGATCTTTACATGGGATTAAAATGACGGGGTTCTAGAATTGTCTCTGACACATACAAGGTGTGAGACATTGAGATGTTTTTTGCTCAGTGGGCTTACATTGGCTTTTCTTTAGAAGAAGGCACAGTAGATTACAATCTACCTTTCTTTATGAGGCTGAACAATAACTACAGCAAGCTTGGCAGGCCCATGATCTCTACTAAGCCCATTATTTTCTGTGGCTGTGTAGCAGTTACACACAATAGTGCTGAGTGCACCTATGTTTTAGTGAAATTTCATTACATAGACACTGAGATTTAGAATTTATATAAATTTTGCAAGTCAAAAAATAGTCTGCTTTTGATTTTGTCTCATTTATACATTCAAAAGCCATTCTTAGCTCACAGGTGGTACAATTATTGGGCTGGACATATTATGCCATCCCTGGTCTATGCCAAGGTTCTCAAAAGTATGATTAATAGAAGTTAAAGAGGGTTGTATAGAATAAATGCACAGCAACCCTCTTCTTTGCATTGGTCTTTTGTGTCTTTTGTCATAATATTTAATTTGCCTTGAATTTAAAATGTAGTTAAATATGGGTGTGTGATTATTATGTATCTCAAAAGGAGTTAGAAAGATTGAGTAAGTCTTTTCTTTTTGATTATCCCCAAGACTTAGGATTAACCCTCAATGAACCCTTGGAATGTGTTGCAGCTGATCTTTAGCCTATATGGACCTCAAGGTCATCATGGGCTGAGCAATATCTGTTAAATTTAGTTTATTCATGACTATCTCAGGGAGTTGAGATGTGAATAATACAGAAGAATGGATAAAAATAATTCATACTGCATTCAGCCTCAAAATACATCATGAATATTTTTTCCCTTGGAAGATTTACTTGCCTAATCCTCTTTGCTGATATGAAAATGTGTTTGCATTACCTGAGCTCCTAGCAGATTTGAATGAATTGCGATGTGGAGGAGAGATGTTCTGGAAATGCAGTAAAGATGATGCCCCAGCTAAATCTGCCTCCTTGAGGCCTCCTGAATCACCAGCCACTGAGATAATATTTTTTTCTCACCATTATTACACACTTTCATCTGAGCCTGTATTATCTTTTCTATTCTTCCTACGTACCTTTGACCTGACCTAGTTCTGGGGCTTCCTGATGTTTCCCAAGTGGCAACTAGTATCTCAAACCCTACGGTGCAGAAAGCAATTCTTTGTGCTTGCACACAAGATCCTTTCTATTCATCTAGACAGAAGATAGGTCATACTGGAATACTAAGTCTTGTGTTTTCAACTGCTCATGCGATTAACAATATAACATAAATACCACTGTGCATCTGCATGCAGATTATTATGAGCATATCCCTAAGATCCTGCAGCAGGAGCACGAGAGTCTTTACAAATTATCATGGACTATAAATGCTTACTAACCTTTGCTTCCTGTCAATGACTCCATGATGCTCATTTTTGAAAGATGAATAAGATGTTCAGAAGTTAAAGGGTGTCTTCATCTCATTCTTCTTTCTTAGAGCCTGGAACTATTCTCTCCAGCTTCACAACCTCAGGTAACTTATTGGTTCATAAGCTTGAAGACATGAAGGCTGAGTCTCAATTTTTGAGTCTCAAAACAAGCTTTTGAAAGCTCATGGCTGGAACAAAAACCTTCAGAAAAAAATACTTGGAGACTTGTAACATCCTCTGTATTTTAAACAGTAATAATGAAGTTTGTAGCATAGCTGGACTTTGGTATGCAAGTAATAGACATGATATTCATAGAAACTTTGCTATGAATACTGACTGCTGCTAGGGCAGGTGGAAGATTATAAAGATTTATGGGAAGATGATTCTATTTATTGGTTAACTTGAAGGGGTTAAATGGGATGATTTGGGTTACATGTGAACTTGAGCCTACTTCATGAATGGGTCCAGGCCATGGCCCTAGGGTGCCATGTGTTAGCAGAGGGGAACAGCATTGAGCAATGAATGGTGTAGCATCTTGTCTGGGGAAGAAGTGCCAAATGTCTCAGAAATGACTAGAGCCCCAAATTTGGCACAGAAGATATTTAGAAAGTAGTTGTGCATCTCCTTAGAGGACACAGGGGGAGCACTTTGTGGACCTGGAGATTGTCTTGGTCAGTCATGGGGTTTCAGTAACAGGTTAAAAATAATCTGCCTTTGTGACACTTTTGCTGATAAGGGCTGGAGGAAGAGGGGTATACAATAAACACAAGAAAACAACACATTAAAAATTGGTAGGTTCTATAGCTAGACATTATGGCACACCCCTTTAATCCCAGCACTATGGAAGCAGAGGTAGGAGGATTACCAAGAGTTTGAGGCCACCCCAAGACTACATAGTGAATTCTAGGTCAGCCTGAGCCAGAGGGACACCCTACCTCAAAAAACCAAAAAAATAAAAATAAATAAATAAAATAAAAAATTGGTAGGTTCTGTACAGGAAAAAATAATGTTGGGTAGAGACTGTTCTAGTGAGGTGGTCAATTCTAAACTCAGGGAAGGTATCCCTGACGTTGCAGAAGGTGAGAAAGAGAACCAGAGGTGTAAGCAGGAACAACCAGTGCAAGGTCTGGACATAGCTGTGTGCTTGAACTGTGGGAGGAACTGGGAGGCCATGTAGCCACAATGAGGTCAAGGAAAGAAGAGCAGGAGCTGCTAGGTCATATATGCCATGTGCATCCTAATGTTGGAGAACCATGCACTCTGTAGACTCTGGTTTTTATCTCACTCTTATTATAGTGATATGGGAAGCCTTTTGATGTTTGCAGTCAATTTTTAGCAAGATCACTTTAGATGTTCTGAGTTACATATTTTATAAGGGAAAAGTGGGAAGCACAAGCAGTACTCAGGAGGCAATTTCAATAATCCAGATGAAATGGTATAAAATAGTAGATTAGATCAGAGTGCTATAGTGCATATTCATATGAATGGTTAGTCTTAACATTTAAAGGAAGAGACAATACTATTTTAAAGAGATAAAATGTGGGTTATGGGTAAAATAAAAGTCCAAGATGACTTCAAATTTTGACTCAAATAACTAGCAAGATAGAATTACCATTTACAAAGGGTAGAGGATGAAGAGAGGAATTTTGATGTTACAATATACATTACCCAGGCCCAGAAAGACAAACATCACACGTTCTCTCTCATATGTGGATCCTAGCTACAAATGATTGGACATCTATGTGAGCTGGAATAAAACTCAGTAGCAGAGGCCAGTAAGCTAGAAAGGGGATATAAAGGGAATAGAAAGGAGGGGGGCTTTGAATAGGATGGTATTATAGATATGTAAGTAGAAGAACAGATTAATGGGGGTGAAAAGGCCTAGGTGAGGTCAGGGGAAGAGATTGAGTAAAGGAAAGGTGGAAGGAAGGCTAATCAAAATCTAAGAGGATATGAATAATCATGTGGAAACTTACTATTTTGGACAATGGAACAGCCAGAAGCCATAGATTGTTACTGGAAAAATTTCAGTGCCAGGGATGGATACCTTCCAGTGAGTTGTTGGTCAGGGAGGTCACTGATGCCCCCAAAACATTACAGGCCATTGCTGAAGCTCTTGGTTTCCCACCAGGAATAGATGGTAAGACCCTCTTGCTGAAGACTCCACATACTTGGGCTGCAAAGTCACTGAGAAATCCTGCTGGAGCTGAGCTGAAAGCCTCCTCCATGAGGACCAGCTAACAGAAAGCTGGACAAAGTTATGCTGCATGCAGTTCAATGGGAGAGTGGGAAATCACCAGTGGAGATACTCAACAGTGGATACTGCAAGCTTTAAATTTGGACAGCCAGACCAAATAAGCCAATGGATGCAATAGTGACATGTCTGTTATGGGGGAAACCAATTGCTCACTAATTGGACTGGAGGCTTGTTCCATGGGAAAGAATACATCCCTGATACTGAAACTTGCAACAGAGGTAATCATGAGCCCTACGGGTATAACGTTTGCTGGTGTCTGGCTAAATGTTTATACTATGCTCACTAAAATGCCTGGTAAGCACTTCTCTTAATGTTCATGCCCATATATTAATGCTACTCTCACTTTTCTTTAGAGAAGTTTCTCTTTTCATATGGCGATGACCTTGGGATGACTCAGAAGGCACCATGGTGCTTAGTAGAAGTGACAGAGGAGTGCTCAGCACTGAATCATCTCTAACACACCTTCCAAAGCTCAGGGTCCATTGACGAAAGAGGGGGTGGAAAGAATGTAAGAGCCAAAGGAAGAATAGGACTCCTTACAAAGTAATCCTCTAGACACAAAATGGCCTGGGGATCCATGACCTCACAGTGTCTGACACTACCTACACAAGACCATCCTAATTGATGGAAAAGATCATGATATCAAACTGAAAAGAGAGACTGATTGAGAGGGGGAAGGAGTATGATGGAGAGAGGAATTGTAAAGGGGAAAGTGGGGAGGGAGGGAATTACCATGGGCTATTGTCTACAATTATGGAAGATGTCAGTAAAAAAGAAATTAAAGAAAGTTACCATGAATTGCTCTAGGACATGCTATGGGTGGGAGGTCTACTTTCAGGAGAAGGGGCATCTAATGTAACAGAGAAAAGGGTTGATGAGGAGGGAAGGTAGATAAGAACAGGTGCATTTGTGGGTAGAAAAAAATCAAACGCCTCGGCTAACATCAGCGTAGAAACAGTTTTCCCATCATCTACTGTAATCTTCTCAGAGCTGAGATACCTTCTGGCAATGAACACAAAAGGCAAAGCATGAATTAGCATAATTAACATTAAAGTAAGTTTACAAAGATTTATAAATATCATACCATCTCAGGTAGAACTGGAGCTTAAATGAATATTATAGGTTAATAATGTACAGATTTTTTTGTATATCTGTATTTTGTGCATCAATTATATCACATGTGTACATGTGTATACACATGTGTATATCTACATTAGTAGAATCACTAATGGAAAGACAAAATGATGTGTGTATGAGATGAATGACTGGGCAGACCAAAAGGCATGTTTGAAAGTAGAATGCAAAAAGATGAGACCAAAAAAAAAAAAAAAAAAAGAAAGAAAGAAAGAAAGAAAGAAAGAAGGAAGGAAGAAAAGAAAGAAAGAAAAGAAAGAAGAAGAGGTGTGAACCCATGTCATGTGATGGGAGTGATATAGAATGATAGAATGATTGTGTTTGTTTTTCAGAATGCATCTGCATGGCCACTCTTAACAATCCCGGGCATCCTTGGAGGAACATGACTCCAACCACTTCCTACAAGGGAGTGTCATGGAGAAGACTCAATGGAATGGTCCTGTCATCTTCATGTATCTGAGGAGATAGCATAGAAAATAAATTTCACTTTTACTATGGGGTCCTAGAGTATAGATTCAGACTAATGTGGAAGCTGCAGAAAAAATGCTTTCACAAGGTGAAATGAACCCGTGGGGTTCAAAACCTCCAATGAACTATCAGCCCTGAGTGGGGAGTGAGCTTTATCAAGGGAGTTCTCACAAGATTCTATAGCTATTTGGCAGGAAAGTATAGCAAGGATCCAGCACCAAGGTTCTTTAAATTAGCCATTAATGACGGCATGAAAACACTGACTGAGACAGAGGTCAGTTCGGAAGGACCAGTGGAAAATGGGAAGAACAAAATAGGGACAAAACTCTGAAAGTTATGTTCTGCTTTTTTGCATCTGGTAAAGAAAAATAATGACTGACCGTGTAATCTAGAGTCGACTTTAACTGGCTGACTTGACAAAGACTCTGTTTATTTCAACTACAGAAATTTAAATCTCACCTAAATAAATAATGACTAACTTGACAGAGAACTTATTCATACTTTATAAACACACACACACACACACACACACACACACACACACACACGGCAAGAAAAATGTTTCTAAAAGAGGTTTTAAGAGATCAGAAGCTGGGATTGAAGTGGAGGACACAAAGCTACATGTTACTGTGGGGTGTCATTTTTCAAATGTCTCCTAATCACATTGCAGAGCCTGTCTGGAAGGGCCAAAAATTAGTGTGCTTAGCAGCAAGGTGGTTAAGTGATTATTGTCTCATGAAAATCTCTCTTGGATTCAGCTCAGATCAACACAGCAAAATTACAGTCTCTGTCCTTGAGTTGGCCTCAGAAGTTTTTTGACAACAGAGAGGCTATCACAGTACTACTCAGCATATGTGAAACTTAAACTCAGAATCCCACCTCTGTATGCCATGCTGCTATGAGTTTGCAACTCACATGTTTAGAAGTGAGATAGTCATCTCCACGTCCAGAAATTTACTCATTTTATCCATTCATTTGTAAATGCTTGTTTTATTACTTACTAGCAAGTGTTAGTCACTCTGAGATGACAAATCAATTGGGGTAACATTCTTCTCTCTTCAAGGAGTTCTTATGGAAAGGAAAATTCAAAAAAGCCAACAACACATAATAACAGCATATTATTCTACAACAGGTGTGTGATAGAAAGTGGTGGTAGTTATAGGTTTTAGAAAGTGGATAAAAGTTTAAGCTGGTGCTGGGCATGGTGTTGCATGCCTTTAATCCCAGCACTCAGGAGGCAGAGGTGGGAGGATCACCATGAGTTCAAGGCCACCCTGAGAATACATATTTAATTCCAGGTCAGTCTGGACCAGAGTGAGACCCTACCTAGAGAAACTTTAAAAAAAAAAAAAAAAAGGTTAAGCTGTAGAGTCACAGAGGTGATAGAAATGCATGGCCTAAGAGTATGAAATGGGAAAGGAATGGTTAATATTTCAGACTGGCTGAAAGAACAGTTACATGGGTGTAGGGGTTAGGGATGGAAAATTTGGCAGATTTGGTGGTTTCAGAAGGGTTTCACAAAGCATCTGAGATCTTAAAAGACCTTGTGAGCTAACAGAAATAATGAGTATTTTACTTTCTTGTAAAAGTCTGAGGAAGCACTTATGAACTTTTAGACATGTGTGCAACAAGTCACACTTCAACTTTTAGGGAAATGAGAAGAGAAAATGAAATGATGCTGACATTGTACAATGAGAAAAAATATACACAAAATCTAGCTCTCAGGTCAGATATCATCTCAACTAAGTCTTAATTTGGGTTCGCATACCCTTCCTCTCTTGTCTTACTCATTTTTCCAGTTGAATTTTGGAGATGTAATTAGCATCTTGAAAAATTCATGCACCTAATCAAGCAACCCCAATCAAGACATAGAATCTTTCTGCCTTCCCAGAAAATTCTTTATGTACTTGCTGAACAATTTCATGTCAACCCCATATTCCTATGACTAAGGGTATTTTTGTCTTTTCTAAAATTTTGCATTAATGGATGCATACACTATGCATTTGGGGGCCTTCCTTCTTTCATTCAGCATCTTTTTTTTCAGATATCAATGTTGCTGTATATATTAGTTTTTTACTTTTCTTTTTCTGTCATATAGGATTTATCAAAATTTGTTAAACTTCCTAAAGGAAGGCAGGTTCTCTAAAATTTGATTATTCTTTTTTTTAAAAGGAGACGTTTTAAAAAATCTAAGACTATATTAACTTAGATGTAAAATGCAGGGCAGGGACAATGTAGCAGTTACCTTTTTGTTGCTGGAACAAAATATCTGATCATAAGTAACTGGTAGAAAAAAAGGGTTTGTTTCTGGCTTACAGTTTATAGGGGAAATCTATCATGGCAGGGAAAGCATGGCACAAGGAGACAGCTGAATCACATCTCCTTTTTATCAGCAGGGAGAAGGGGGGGTGCTCTGTGTGGCAAGTAGGGCTGGGCTATAACACCAGAAGTCCAACCCCAGTAACACACTTCCTCCAGCAAGGATCTACTTCTCAAAGGCTCTACCACCTCAGGACTTAATCACAAACACATGGGGCTGTAGGGGACATTTCACATTTAAACTACCACATTCTGCCCAGTATCTATAGACTCATGGAGATCTCATAAGGCAAAATGTATTCAATCCAACTTTAAAAGTCCCCATAGTCTTATCAGTCCCAACATTATTCAACATCCCAAAGTTTTTAGCCTGAGACTCAAGACAATCTCTTAACTGTGAGCCTTGTAAAATAAAAACACAAGTCACATACTTTTAATACATAATGGTAGAAAGTAAATATTCCCATTACCAAAAGGAGGATGGAGGCATAGCCAGTAAAAAATGGACCAATGCAAGCCAGAAAATGGAAAGGCAAACATCAAATCTTATAGCTTCATGTGCAGTATCTGGGACTGTGATTAAATCATTTGGGTTCCTAAAGGCTTGGGCAACTCTGTCCATCCAGCTTTGTTGATTGCCATCTGGGCAATCCATCTCAAACCAGCAGTCCTCATTTGTGGTTATCTCATAGTCCTGGCATCTCCACAATCCTTGGGTCTTCACTCATCCTACAGTTTATCTTCATAGCCTCACATAATGGTCTCATAGGGTCTTCTTACAAGGACTTTGACTCTGCCTGACACTACCTAGCCTCAGCAACCCCACAGAACCATCAATTACCCATGATCCTCCATTTCCTTAATCTTCATATATTTAAAACTAGTGATTGGTATGTGATGCTACCAAATTGTTTATCCAAGGGGGAATAAAGCCTGACCTTGAGGAGCAGGAAATTCCTTCAGCATTATTCCATAAGGTCCCGTTTATTCTGAAGAACCAGAACTCCTACTAGGTTGAGCCTTCAGTGAGTTGGAACTCACCCTCATGGCATCTTTCCTATTGGCACAATGAGATAGGTGATAATTATCAAGGGTGATAATCATTTTTTTTTATTTTTAAGGAGGGATTTTTATTATGAAAGTTAATTCTGTTATGTACAGATTTTCTATAGTCTTAAAAGGGAAAATAATTTTTTATTCTATATGGACGTATTTAGTATGTAAACAACACATGTTGGTACCAGCCTTTGGTGATAATCATTTTTAACAATTATAGCTGAAGCTGCTATATTCTCTGGGCCCTAGACTTTTCTTTCTGTACCAAAATTTATACCATTTATAGCTTTCTGTTCTATATTTTCCATCACCAAACAGAATCAATTGATTACTTTTAAATTCAACTTTGTTAAAACTATCAAGACATGAGCAGAATGTAGCCAGTCTTTTTTTTCAAATTTTTAAAAATATTCAAAATATTTTTTCAAAATATCACATGAATTGCCTTCAGCACAATTCCCAATAAAGTCTTTCTTTCCCCTCTGAAACCTCATAAATTAATCCTTCACAGTCCACACCTCTCTCTGCATGTTGGTCTTCCAATCTCTCACCAGAATGGCCCACTAATCTCCATTTATAGTATTTGAAAGATTGTCTAGTCCAAAGTTCCAAATATTTACCCATTCCTCTTTCAAACCATTTCCAAAATACTGAAAACTACATGGTCAGGTTTATAATAGCAATGGCCTCACTTTCCAGTACCAATTTTCTATAGCCGTTACCTTTTCATTGCTGGGACAAATTCACCAACCAGAAGTAGCTTGTAATTGGAAAGGGCTTATTTTTGGCTTATAGTTTTGAATTTATTTCTGGTTTACAGTTTACATTTTGTTATCATGGTGGGTAAAGTATGCAGGAATAGACAGATGGGTATTACATCATTTTATCAAGAGGGAAGGAGGAGAGAAAGAGGAATAGTGAAAGAGAGACAGAAAGAGACAGAATGAGAGCCCTATGTAGCAATCAGCAATCAGGTTGGCTTATAACCCCTCAAAGCCCAGTCCTTGTGATATAGCTCCTCTACCAAGGCTCCATTTCCCAAAGGTCCCTCAAGATGGGGATTAAGTTATGTGGCTTAATCACAAAAACATGAGGCTATGAGCTACATTTTATATTCAAGGAAGTGTAATTTGATACAATGGATTTGAAGAACATTTTGACAGCTCCTATGAAAGTTTCTATATGTCCTTATATTTTTGCATAACAAATATACCCCTCAGGGTTTATTATACAGAAATATATTTTTAGGATTAATCATATAGAAATATCATACAAAAATATAAATTCTCAGTAAGGTTAAAATATTTGTTATAACTTTTTTTTATAATTCTCTACATTTGTTCCCTCAAATATTTCCATCCATTTTGCATATGGTTTGCCTTTTCCATTATTACCTTTTGTACTTCTCTGGTGCCAAACATTTTTAACTTTCCCATATGAAAATGTGAAAAAGGTGCATTTTTCATGTATCCACTTTCCTACACCAAATAACTTGTACCTACTAGCGTTTGAATAGGAACGCTTTCATTACTTCCTAGTCAATGATGCTGGTCTTTTTCATTCATAATTTTGAATTTGTTAAGAATGTAAGAAATCACATGATAGTTTGTTTAAAATGCTAGTTGCTTAAAAATCTCTAGATCAGAGATAATTCATTATCTAGTTAGTTTTTAACCAATTGCCCTTTCAAAGAGCTTTTGGTTTAATAAGCTTACCCTACTAAGTGGTCACTGTAATTATTTTTATTTTATACTTGGTAGAATCTAGTCCTCAGCCAAGCTAATGTCCTCCAAGGAGAAAGGACAGGCAACATCAGAAAACTGGAATCAAGTATGTGCTGCCTTTAATTTAGAATCCACACTCTCTAGCTGTCCAGTTATGCTTAGTGACCACACCTTCAATATCTGCTGCATCTATAAAATATAAATGCTTTGCAATGTGCACACTGCTCAATGACAAGAGTCGGTCAGATGTGTTAATAGGAAAGTGTAGATCTCATATTTGCCGTCTTCATTATTTATTGATTCAATTATTTATCCACTCAAGTGTTTGTGAAAGTCATATTGTATGCCAAGCACTTGTGGATTCTGGGCCACGAGGGTAAAATAGGGATATAGTATACTTTGGCTTTTAGTGATCAATTATCTAATAAGAGAAGGAAAATGTCCAAATAACAACAGTAATACTACATTATTATCATGTGCCAGGCACTGTATGAAATATCTTTGCTATTCTTATTATTAAAGCTCACATGGGGAACTTTGATAATACCTTCTTTATTGAATGGTAGAACTAGGATTTGAACCCAGAAAATTGGACACACAGGCCTGTGTTTTAAACCTATTCACTGTGATGCATTCTAAGATTGCTACAACTTCACAGAGGCCATAGACAGTATGAGGAGGACACGAGTCCTGGAAGCTTTGGAAAGACGGTGGTAGGTATAATCATTATGACATCAACTAAGTGCCCATGGTATACCACATGTATCCTGGTATTGTTTTTTTTCCCCCACAAATTCCTGATTTTGCTATTGCTGCTGCTTCTGCTTGGACACAACATCACTCTGTATCAATCCTAAGTTTCAGTTCACTTGCTTCGGATTTCACGAATGCTTTCTTGAAACCTGTCGTCATTTTTAAAATTATATTTTCACTGCATTGTATCATCACTTTACTTATATTTTCTTTCTGTGCTATTCAAGGGTAAAAACTGTGAACATTGTTTATTTCTTATGTCTATAGGGCATGTTAACTGAATACAAGAGTGACTTCATCTGTCAGTTTGTCCAGAAGTAGGCATACTGTGACCTTACAGAGAAGTAAGGTCACATATTTCCAAGAAGGACTTGGAGATGAAGTGATTATCTTTTTCTGAAATAATCATTATTTTTCTTCAGGTAAACTACTTCTCTACCCTAGCATGTCCTGAAAATAATAAACTGTTTCTTAGATCTAGCTATCTTTTCTCTCCACAGAAAAGAAAAGCCAAGTTAAGTAGATTATGCAAAAAGAGTTGAGGTGAAATGGGACTTGGTCATAAATATAATAGGTCAACATTCCCTTATTAAAATCCAAAGAGCTTAAGTATGCCTGCATTGTCATTCATATGCAGAATCTTTACCAACATCTGTTTGAAGCACATTAAGACTCCTGAGCTCTCTACCAATGATACTCAGAGACCCCCAGGGACTTGGACAACCTGCTCATTTTATGGGCCCAAATATAAGCTGTTGCTACTTCTATGAACATTTGCACAGAGAGGTTAATTGAATTGTCCAAGGTCATAGAGATCTTATTAGGACTTTTAAAACCTAACTCCTCCAATTCACATGGAACTAAATTAAACTTGCCAGGCATTGCCTATAATTTTAGAATTTAAATCAGTTTTTCCTTTCATATAATAGATCAGAGAGAGAAAATACCAGAATTGAAGACACAGAAGTTATATAGGAAAGAGTAATTCTTAAGATACAAAGGGGTAAGATAATTAAAGAAGACATTCTTTCTGGTTTTCCTATCACCTATAGACCCACACCATCAGGCAGTTTTCATTGCAGCTGGTGGAGTGTTAACTACAAGGTACTGCTAGCTGTGCCTCTTTTTTAAAGCTGTACTGTTGAGCTGGAGAAAGGTTCAGCAGGGTGGGGAGGTAGAAGGTAGAAGAGAAGTAGGGGTTATTTCAGGCCTTGCTTCTCTAAGCCTCCAACGTCTGAGCTTCGGGTCAGACCTTCCTGTTGTGAAACACTGGAGCAGTTGTTGCGGTCTGAAGATAAACAACATTCCAGTAGTTCTCCCAGAGGCTACAGGAGGCCTGTGCTTTTTAACATTTCCTTGGCCCTGCAATAATCCAGGAGCCCAGCATCAGTGCAGTAGGAGCTGCAAGACACACAGCAGTAGCTTTGTGGTCTCTGGGCCTTTAAGCTGGGTTATGGTAATGAGCCCAGGGTGAGGTCCGTGCCTCTGCCTGGTCATTAAACTGGGGAAACACTAGTATCCTTTGTGCAGCCTTGGAAGCCCAAGTTGTACTGATTGGAGGTTGGTAAGAACAAGGGCATTTTGCCCTGATGTACAAGGTCTCCATCTTCATTAAAGATTGAGGGTGTACAAGGACTCCCTGGAGCTATATAAAGGCAAGTTTGGAAACCAGATGCAAGATGTTAACAAATTCAACCTGGGCTTATCATGAAAGAGTTGGGCCTACAGTTATTATCCAATAGAAGAAACATTACATATGTGTTTCCCATAAGTTCTTGGTTCTTATATAGATAGGTGGAGTTTTAAGCAGGGAAAATCACAACAAAGAATAGCCCAGACTTGCCTTTCACTTTATGACCGAATGTGGTTTGAGTGATGATTCATGGACTGTGAATGCCAGTGCTGGCCCCTAGCTTAAGTCTACCTGCAAATACCACCAAGGACAACCAATGCATAAGAAACATATTCTCTTGCTTTCCATAACTTTCTATAGCTGATCAATTCCACTAATCCTTAGCAATAATTATTTCCCAGGTTAAAATAGGAAAACACATAAAGGAGGTTTCATGAGGCTCATTTTAGCAGTAAGACACTGAGGCTCAAGTGATATGAAATGACTCCCCAGTTCCCAGAGCTGCCACGATTGTATTGGTAAAATAGCTTAATTCAATGGTATCACAGTGTGTGACACTAAGATAATTCTTGGTAATTCTCATTTCCTTTACTCTTACCTACACATCCATCCCACATTTTTGGTGGTAGGAGATAATATTGTAGCAACTTTACTAATAGTGAACTATGTGGAGGGTTAAATTTGGCAATGCCATAGCGAGTGGCACATTGTACCAACATTCCATATCTGTAAGTGGTGGCAGCTATGATTCCTAGAGCCTTTCTGGGAGTCTGAGCTGGAATTCCCTCCATTAGAATGATTGCCTTGGTACTCTTTTGAGCTAATCCTTAATTGCCCTTAAAAATTTCATTATTTGAAAGTTCTCAAGGCCAGTTATTTTTGTGTTGGGCAGTAGGATTGAATAATATGCCAAATACTTTAAAAAAAAAAAAAAAAAAAAACTTTTGCACAGTTTACTTTGAAGTTTTGGGGTGAGGATGATGAGGATTGGGAAGGGGAGAACATCAGAAAGAGGATGGAAGTTTACAAAGCCCATGAGAGTGCGTGTTCAGTCATCTGTAGGTCTGCTGTTCACTCACAGATCTCCTGACCTATCATCTTAAGTCTTCTTCTGATCCTTGTGGTTTTCCATGGATGAAATGGGAGGAGTAGAGTAGACTTCTCCAGTGTAATATAGTGAAATAGTCTTTGTAAGTAAAGCATCTATTGTAGATCATACCAAGAGAGCACTCAATTGATAACCAGCTTTTCTAATCCTCCCTCAATATGTAATTTTAGAATTGTGTCATTTGGCAAAGTGAGAATCTACTTGGATGTGTTGAGATAGTTAACATAAGGGCAGAACCTAGTGGAAAAAAGTCTCAGAAAATCAAAAGACAGTCTTCTGGACTAATAAATTTTCCTGCATTGTCCCTTTATAATAGCTTCTTTGTTATTTTTTTTTCATTTAATTTCCTGACAATTGGGGACATAATGCTATTGGATACAAAGTATAATGAACTTAACTATTTTGCCCAAAGTTATAACTGAATATAAATCTTTTTTTGTTCCAGTGCTGAGGATTGAACCCAGGGCCTCAGGTATGCTACACAAATGTTCCACTGCTGAGCTAAGCTACTTCCATAGCCATGGTATCTTTTTTCACAGTGGTGCTGAGGATAGAACCCATTTTTTTTTTAAAAACAATGTTATTCATTCATTTATTTATTTAAGAAAGAGGAAGAGAGAGAGAGAGGGATGAGCAGACCAGGGCCTTTAGTCACTGCAAATGAGCTGCCGGACACATGCACCACCTTGTGCATCTGGCTTATGTGAGTACTGGAGAATCAAACTGGGTCCTTAGGGTTCACAGGTAAGCACCTTAGCCACTAAGCCATCTCCCCAGCCCAGAGCCCAGGTTTTTGTGCATGCTAGGCAAGCACTCTACCACTCAGATATGCTCCTGCTCCAAAGTGGTTCCATGTCATGAAGAATTTGAGAACTAGTGAACAAATTTATAAAATGAGAATGCTAAACCAGGCCATGTAGGCCACATGGAGAAGGAAACTTGCAGCCATGTAATTAGTTGTTCTAATTGGCCTGACTAGCCATCCAACTTCATTTCAAAGATGTTCTCTGTTAGAGATGAAAGATGACCTTAAATTCTCACTTTAACCGAACTCTCCTTGCTCTATAGGAGAGAAATCTTGGTTTGAGAGAACAAAGTTACTCTTCTATAGGTCAGGATCTCTAGAAGTGTTAAATTGGAAATTAAAGCACTCAACTAGTCACTGTATCATCACTGCCTAGAAATAATGTCAAGGAATAAAGAATAAGTTTCTTGCATGTTAAACTGACCTTCCTTCAAGCCAAATATTCTAAGCCTTCTCTGGACACTGGTGGGTTCCAGTCTTATAACTTAATGGCTTGGAAAATGCTTGGCTTCCCTTAGAAGAGATACACTGCAGAAGGCTATTTAAAATGGCTTTGGGGCTGAGGACACTGACATGTATTACCCCAATCTCTCATCGTAGTGTGTGTTGGACATTGTGAATCTCAGTGCCCGTATTTAATGATGTTTTTCCTATTGGTTTAGCTTCCCTGGTGCTTCAGCTATTAGAGACACAATCTACACAGTTTTCCACCACAGTTGCTTCTGTTTGGAGAATTAGGTTTTATAATATCAGGGTCCTATAGGCCTCTTGTGTGCCAAGGTATGTTGTCAAGTGGAGATCTGTTGACTTGGGATAACTGATTGATGGGGAATCCTGAGGAAATTGAGCCATAGAATGCACATGCAGGAGAGGATTTTCTGCACCAGAATCTCCTGGAAGTTCTACTGAAATATAAAAGAGACTCTACTGTCTCAATTTCTGATTCATTAGAAGTGAATGGGGATAAGAAATATACAACATTGTCAGCTTCCATAGTGATACTCATACTAGTGCTGAAAGGTCACATTGGAGAGACACTGGCATACAGCATGATATGTTGACACACAGAGTTGACATCCAATAATTTGAAAGGAATATAAAAAATTCGGATAGCATTGTTTGTAATAGGCTTTCAGAGTGAGGGCTTCAGCTTTTCCCCTTGGGTCAACTTGGGTCTTTAAAGCTCTGGCCAGTATTCAGGAAGGCATTCGATATTCTGGTTTTAATGTAAACACTTCCCACCTGTCCCAAGTATGTGTATCCCTTTCCAAGAGCTTCAACATTTCTGACATTGGCAGAAGCCTAATCTTTTCGCTCCTCCCTTCTAATTCTCCCTCTTTCCTGGCCTGCAACTGTTCTTTTCACAGCTGTGGTTGTTTCATTCTGTCTGTCTCTCTCTTCTCATACACAACCTCTCAAACCCCCACCCCAACCCCACTGCCATTAAGATCAAAATACTCTGTTTTTATTTATTTACATCACAGCTGTCAGTGTTGTGTCTGGGCCACTGTAGTGCAGCTTGCAGGGAAATGTGATCCATGAAGAGTCCTTTAAACTGCAGATACTTGTAGTAACCAGTGTACACACAGCCAATAACACACACCTTCCTCTTCTCCCAATTGGTCTGGAGATGGGTGGATTAGGGCCCGGGTGATTCCATGAGGCATGAAGCCTAATGGTCATTGGAATTTACACCAGGCCATTTAAAGGTATTGAACATTTCTGAGTATTTAAAATGTTACCGCCAGATAAGGGTCAATTGTTCAGTGGAAAGAGCTCTATATTAGGAGGAGAGAAACTGAAGTTCAAATTCCAACTCTGACACTAATAAGCTGAATGACCTTGAACAACATTCTGTCCTTCTATCTCTTTCTCTGTCTTTCTCTCACTCCTCTTTCATGCATCTTTAGTAAGAGACATTGGACTTGATGGTTTCCAGGGTCTAGTTTTTAATGGGTCTTTTAGTTGCAGAATTGTTAAATTTTTATTTATTTACTAGAGTATGAATTCATGAGAGAAAAAGAGAGAGAGATAAAGGGAGAGAATGTGCATACTAGGCCATGGCAAATGAACTCCAGACGCATGAGCCATCATGTGCATCTGACTTACGTGGGTTCTAAGGAACAGAACCTGGGTCCTTAGGCTTCACAGGCAAGTATCTTAACCACTCTAGGCTTAAAGTTACAGAACTTTTGAAGATTGAATCTGGCTGTCCTAAATATTATACCTAGTGATCTCTCGTCGGGTTATAAGGAGAGTCTAACCTTAATTGTGGAATGTATAGGAAAAGATTAGGAGGTGTAAGCCAATCAACTAGTGAGGTTTTATCCATCAAGTAGCATGTCTATGGAAGAGTTGAGAGAAGCAGCCGATGAGTGGTAATCTCAGCAGAGATGGAAGAGGCACTAAACTCCACAGAGGAAAGAAGGGAAATCAGGGGCAAAAGCACTGATGTGAAACAGAATGAAAGTGATTATTAGACCTTTAATGTCTCTGCAGTCTCTTCCTTCATGTCTGTGTTCTGAATGACACCACATTTAAGGAAACAGCAAAGAATGATGTCAACAGCAGTGAGGGAAGTGACTTACTTTTGGAGATTAATACACTTAATGTTTTAATTAAAATCATAGCATATTTTTACATTTCTAGTCTTATTGTACAGACACACACACACACACACACACACACAATATGTTAATTTGCTGGATAACCATGACTACTAAAGTGGTTTTATCCATTTTTTTAGTTTATTTTTTCCAGTTTTTGACTCCTTTTGATGCTAAAAATGCATCTGTTGCTTTTTCTATAGAATTATAACATACCACATGGATATTATAGAAAGTATAGTCATTTGTAAAATAAATCAGTATGTCTAGTCAACATTTCCTCATTAATTTAATCCAATAAAAGACATGATCTGGATTTTCCATGATGAAAAAGCTCTTTCACTGAAATTCCTTCAGAAAATACTATTGGGTAAGAATTGATAGGCTGGGTGAATTGCTCAAACTCTCAAAGGAAGTAGGATATGATTTAATTAAGTCATTTCATTCTCTGGAAGTCCAATAATAACACAAAATCAGAGATTGCACTAAGAGAGTCCAATGCTGCTTTCCTTTCTGAGAGATTTCCTTTATTTAATTTGTACAAGGCCAGAGTAATGTTCAGTCACATCAATTCCCTAATTCAACCATTCCACCAAAAATTTTATTCAATCATAAGTTCATTTAAAATTAGTTTGCCAAATACTATACTAAATCCTATGGACATAACATGGTGACAATAATATTTGAAATTTTTAGACAGACGTTTTCAGATAACAACTAATCAACAGTAATCCTCCAAGGTGCACAGAGATCTAGTTTGAGTCTAAGAGAAATGCTACTAACAATGCTCTCAGAAACCTTAAGAAAAAACTTAATTTTGTCCAGGTTCTCATTTTTTAATTAGTAAAATTAGGAATCCTATTTAGAGATTTTAATTTTTTTTTCTGACTTTACATTCTATAACTCTAACTTGGCTAGGTGTAAAAATTCAAGATGATAAAAATAAAATTAATTTCATTACAGAAAAAAGGTAATTCTCTATCACATGAATTTTGAACTGTTTTCATTGATTATGTATGTTATAATGAAATTTTGTGCTTCCTTTATTGTTAGAGGTTTGTATGTTTTCATCAATGTATAGCATTTTTGGGGTTTGTTATAGCAAATATCATGAAAAAAGTGTAGGAAAATTACTTGATTTATATGAAACCATCCCACTTAAAGCTTCACATAGACATTTAAGGACCTTTATACTTTTGTTTATGAAATTGACACAATTTTTGCTTTGGGCAAATTTGGGTCAGAATGCAGTGAGAGGAATTTGGTGGCCTAAACTACATTTGGAGAGCAGACTAAAATTTCTTCTTACGTGGCTTCAAGTTGGAATGCACTGCTTAGAGAATTCCTTCCATCTCCAATTCTCATGATTCTGCAATAACAACTTCCTGAACATAAAAATAGCAGGGCAGTGGATGGTGGCTGCCTTCCACCTAGGGAGGAAAGTTCTCTGCAAGATGGGGATCCTACAGTGCAAGGTATATTCAATTCTGAACCAGGTTCTCCACTTCTTCATTGAAGAGGAAGGCCTGCGAGCTTTCTTTTAGATTACTTTATTTCTAAGGGGCTGATATGATCAACAATACTGAGGTAGTGCAGACACATTCTTGGAAGTGAAAGGTACTCTAAAAATATGGATACCGCTGACCTGGCATTAGTAGGCTCTTACTCCATCTTTCTCTTCATCCTACCCCACCCCTCTGTCTATCTTCAGTAAAATTAGCATCCAACTACAAAATAGATGGGTCATGTCTCATTCCATGGGATCTTGAAATGTCTGTACTTAGAAGAGGATAAAGCCAACACTGTGTTTTAAGTGACCTAAACTAGGGCACGGAGAGCAGCTGTTCTTGTTTTCAGCTACATCCCTCAGCCTCCAGTGACAATGGCAAGGCAAGGGTTACCTTGGCACATTCTCATTTGCAAGCATTTGTAACTCAGTTGTACATTTTAATATGGGCAAACATGTGATAAGTTTCAAAATAAAACAGGAAACAAACATCAAAACAATAGTAAAATTATTATAACTTGATTCCTTCTTTAAAGGAAATGGTTTATTTAAAATACAGTATTACACATAGCATAATGTATCATTCAAAATGACATACAGTAAATTTTTCTATACATTGTTTAACTAAGATGCTTTTGAATTTACAACTTGCTCGCCATTTAGAATGGGTATTCAAAACTCATGTAGGTTTTGATGGCTACATTCAGCAAACAGCATAGATGTATATAAGAGCTTATTGTATACTACGAGGCTTAAAGTAATAATGGATAATTTAGAAGTTAGAAAAAAAATCTCATCTTTTGCTTATTCTTATACCAAACATTTACTGAGAATCTACCTTATATCAGGAACTGTGTTAGAATCTTTGCTTATTTTATTTTACTAAATCTTTACCAGAACTTTCTGAGATAAGGCATTAAAAGTGTAAATGTAAGTCTAAGAAGCAAAGCTCAGAGAAGCTGTATTGATCAAATTTACATGACTAAATAGTGGTAGATCACAGCCAAATTCAATTCTACTATAAATCAGCCTATAGTATAAAACACTGCATTTCATTTGGTATTTTGAAGTATGGCCTTAAAGTACCCCTGTCTGACCTGGAACTCCCACTTGTAGCCCAGACTAGCTAATTTCAGAGCAATTTTACTTCTCGAGTGCTGTGCACCACCACCACCAGCTAAAAATTGAAATTTAAATTGATACTTTTATTCCTCCATGCCAATAGGTCCTTCAACATTATCATATTATTCAAACTAGATAAATTGAATTTGTTTGTAAACTACTATATTTTTTAATTTAATAATTTAAATAGATAACAGAAATGCTTTAAAAAGGCTATCAGTTTTGAATTTTGAACTTTAAATATATATCCCTTAGAAAGAGTCAGAGACGAAGTGATTTTTCTCTAATCCCATCTCCTCTTCCCCCTGGCACACAGCTACATGCACTTTCCACTTCCCTCTATACTTAAGTGTGATGGCAGAATGTGAGTGGAAGTGGTATGCTTTATCTCTAGGTGTGGTGTGTCAAAAATAAACACCTCCCACACAGGATAATACACGTTCCTTTCAGAGACGAGGGGCCACTTCTGTGATGAATCTGACCATGTGGGTTTTGGACTTGAGGAACTTGTGTGTGTGGGAGGGGCGGGTGGAAGGAATTCGTGCTTTGGACTGGAGAAGCCTTAAAGTGGTGTAAGGAGAATCTAATAGACTATTCTGATGAAAGTTTGAACATGCTAAATGCACAGATAACTGCGGACTGTGAAGGCTCAGCTTATGACCTTCCAAAGGAGAAAGAGTAAATCTTGTTGGAACTGGACCACTGGCATAAAGGCTGGCTGCATTTTTCTGCCCAAGCCCAGAGAGTTTGATCAAGGCTGAATTTAAAAGTAATGGGATAAGGGCTGGAGAGATGGCTTAGTACTTAAGGTGCTTGCCTGCAAAGCCAAAGGACCCAGGTTTGATTCCCCAGGACCCATGTAAGCCAGATGCACAAGGTGGCACATGTGTCTGGAGTTTGTTTGCAGCATCTGAATACCCTGGCTCACCCATTCTCTCTCTCTCTCTCTGCCTCTCTCTCTCTCCTCTCTCTTTTTCAAATAAATAAAAGATTGTAAGTAATGGCAGCTGGTGTGTTTGGCAGAAAGCATAGGATAAAAAGATATGAGAGCTGTAAAACTGTGAGACATGGTGTTGTGCTAGGGAGGTGGAATTAGACAATTCCTTGGGCTTGCTGGCCATCTATTCTAGCCTGAGTAGAGAGCTATAGGCCAATAAAAGCCTGTCTCAGAAAAAGCCATTCCTGAGAATTGATACCAAAGTTTGTCCTCTGATCTCCATATGCACATGCACACATGTGCACATGTATTCACGTACATGCATCACACACACACACACAAAGAAATTAATTTGAAAGATTATGTCTTTTTTATTTTTTTACCTATGAGAAAGAGAGAGAGAGGACCTTTTGCCACTGATATGCACATGTACACATGTGCACATGCATACACCTACACGTACCACACACACACACAAACATAAAGAAAAGAAATTAATTTGGAAGATTATATCTTTTTATTTATTTTTTTTTACTTATGAGAAAGCGAGAGAGAGAAAGAGAAAGAGAAAGAGGAAATCTTGCCACTGAAATAAACTCCAGATAATGCACCACTTTGTGCATCTGGATTTATGTGGGTACTGAATAATCAAAACCAGGCTATCAGGCAATACAAGCAAGTGCCTCTAATCACTGGACAATCTTACCAGCCAAAGAAGATTATATCTTTTTAATACTGAATATTTTCAATTTGGAATAAGCTTTTTTTCAATATGTGCAGTATTTGCATGTTTTCCATAAACATTTTACAATGTCTTCATTTATTTTTTCCTGTTAAGCCTTTCAATGATACATATCATAAGAATACATTGATCCCCATGGCAAGAATTTATAATTTATAAATTATACTTCTGAAAAAAGCTGATAAACAATATAAAGAACTAGCATTAACTACTTTGTTATAAAGAAATTTTCCCACAAATGTACCATCAATATACACAATAACATTATATGTATTCACAATTAGAATAAGACATTATAGAAATGGCTATAAAAAAAACAAGAGTAAAATTCCAGAACAACTTAAGATTCTGTGCACTGAAGAAATCTGGTTTACAAGACAGGAATGCTGATTATACCAATGACCTGGAGAGTCAGCTGGACCTGACCCTTTGTCCATTTCTCCGTATGAAAACAAGAAGAAAGTACAAGACATCGAGTTTAAAAATTCTCCAAATGTCAAAAATTATCTGCTCAATCAAAATTCTTTCCTCTTTCTTTCTTTCTTTCTGTCTTTCTTTCTTTCTTTCTTTCTTTCTTTCTTTCTTTCTTTCTTTCTTTCTTTCTCTCTCTCTCTCTCTTTTTTTTTTTTTGCGAGGTAGGGTCTCCCTTTGTAGCTAAAGCTGGTCTTGAGCTCCTGGACTCAAGTGGTCCTACCACAACCTACAGAACAGCTGTGACTAGACACTTTCATCCCTGCCTGGCTCCCTTGTTTTCTAAACAAGAAAAAGGACATATACAATTTATTACATGCTCAAGGCATGGAGTGTAAGGCTGCAATGGGGTAAAAGTCTTCAATGCTGTTTTCTCTTACTAAGTAACTACTAGTTTAAAGCACTGACCAATGATGAATGAAGGTGGAACTCTACTTCCATTTAATCAGTTCTCAACTGTGCCACGTGGAGAAGCAAGTTCTCCTGGCCAAATAAGCAGAAAGTCCCTTGAGGGAATAAGTGCCCTTTTGGCAGATTGGGGAACTCTGCTGGCATAGTAATCATAGTTCTTCAGCGTGGCCAGGACTCCTGCCGAGTTCACGGGCTTCACGTCCTTGTTGTACTGCATGGCACTGCCACGGATATCCATCAGCTTGCCTCCCACTGCCTGCAAGATAACTTCCGGGGACACACATATCCCATTTCTTACATCTCAGGGGCTTTCCCTTCAATTAGCTGCATTATCTTATTTCCTGCCCCTCCCACTCGCAGCACATCATCCCGGTTCATGGCTGATATGCACTAGGTGATGAGCTTGTTGCCATGGGATCTGGTGGCTGTGATAATGCGCTTCTCAGCGGGGGGCTTCTTTCAGCTGAAAACCAAAGGCACCTGAACCCAATGCTCCCCACACTGACCTCCCCAGCAGAGCATCTGGTCCCAACTGGTAGCTGTAAAATTCTTCAATGCTATTTTCTATTACTAAGTAACTACTAATTTAAGTTGCTGATCAATGAGGAATGAAAGGGGAGCTCTACTTCCGTTTAATTAATTCTCAGATGTGCCATGTGGAGAAGCAAGTTCTCTTGGTCCAGCAAGCAGGACGTTGGCTGGTCCATAATGCCGCTATGGCTTTTCCTTCACAAGCAATTCCAATGAGACCTGTTACACTGTCGTGAAGACCTTCAGTGTACTCCTTGGTTCCATCCAAAGGATCAACCCAAACCACAAGCTCTTCCTCCTTGATGGTCCTGTACTGGGACGGCATGGTTGCTTCAGAACCTCCTCCCACTGACCATCTTCTATCAGCACTGGATCCACTTCCCCAGAAGGCAGGTCCTCTTCCTCTATAATGGTTAGCTTGGGAACTTCAGGGACACGGGAGAGCAAATGCTCACCTGCACCAGGCGATCTGCTTTGGTCTGCAGGTCTGTGGCAGAGGTCTACTACGCAATGCCCAGGTTTCCTTCAGCAATGACATGGCTGATGATGGCCCCTGCCTTCTGAGCAATGGAAAATGCTGAGGCCACCAACTGCATCAGCACTGGGTGACTGGAAGTCACCGTCAGCCAGTCACTAGATCTGCAATGACACTTCAGGGGCCATTGAAAAGCCTTTGGCAAGCCACAGTTCCCTGGCCATGTCCACTCTCATGTGTACTTTTAAAAATATTTTATTTGTTATGTATATAGTATATATACAGCCACGATGCTACCATCGTCAGCCTTCTCCCTGTCCTCCCCCATGGGTAATGTGGGTCTTGCCTTATGGGGGTAGCCATCAGTTATGCTGGAGAGGCAATGACTCTGTGTATAATGATCCAACTCATGGCTCTAACAGTCTTTCCTCCCCCTCTTCCTCCAATTTCCCTGAGCCATGTTGGGTACATTTTAGGTCTATTTCAGTGACAAGGTTTTGTGAGTCTCTGTGTATCTGGATATCTGATTTGGTAGGGGTTGAGAGTTCTTTATCTCCTTTGTCCTTGTGCTGGTACCAGGTTCACCAATAAAGCAGAACTCTTGCACATTTCTACAACTCGATGGCTCTAGCTGGTACCCTGGTGAGGTGCGATGGGCTGATTCTCTCCTCAGGATATGCATCCATCTGAAAGAGAGAAGCAGATTCTCCAACGGAGAGTGAGGTCAGTGCAAGATACATGGATAACCATTATTATTTTAGGGAGAATTTAATAGGTGGAGGCCCTCTTGTATCCCACTATTGGTGGGAGCTTGATAATGGAGAGCGGGCTCATTTTTAGATATGGTTCCGACTTGTTCCCATTTCCAGGTATGGGTTCCATTCCACTGAGCAGATCTGTTAGCCAAATAGAGCAGTTGGTGACCCACCATGGCTGTGTGCCACTACTGTACTTGTGTGATGATAACTTTTTTTGTCAGATTCTTAATTTATTGTTGGCCATGTAAAAGAAGATGATGTTTTTATATATTTATTTTCAAACTTACTGCCTTGTTAAACTCTTTCATAAGCTGTGGTATAAATAATGTCATTTTATCTTTAATCAAAAAGAAAGATATATGGTTTATCATAGGAAAAATTCAATCAAGTTTAAAGTGACTGGTACAGCATTCATTTTAAGTTATTGAAACTGTAATTGTTAAGCAGATTACCACCATTAAGGGCGGACCAATTGCTTTGCATCAGGACAATGAAAAGTATCCCTGAGTGTCGAATCCACCTATCGAATAAGTAAGAATACAAATTATGTTATAAAGAGGTGACTTGAAGGAAGAATTTTAAAGGTGTTTGCTACTCTTCTGGGTCAGTATTTATTCCCCCATCCCATAAGATTTACAAATTTGTGTATACCACTTACCCGCTATGGTTTTGGAAGCATGACAAATGCTAGAAAGAAAGGATCATTGGATGTATAACACAGATCCACAAACTGCTGCTAAGATGTGGCATGTGAATCAGGGTAGACATTCCTCTTTGAAGGCACAATTAGGCCACTGTCTGAAGATGAACTGTGGTTTATAGTGTAGACCTGAAGATGGTTTGGAAATACCAGGGCTGTGGAATGGATGCCAAGGAGAGCTACTCAGTCAGCCCAGCTGGAGGTACAGAATTGGAAACCAGAGACTTTGGTCACTTGTTATGGATGGTGGAATTGAACTGCAGATGTTTGCCTGATGGTTATTTTTTACTTTGGTCCAGGCTGTGTTTGTTATGTCTTTTTATAATGGAAATGTTTACTCTTTGCCATTATGTGTTGAAAATATATAATTTGTGTTTTGATCTTATAGGACTCACAGTTATGAGACAGTCTTGAATTTCAGATAACACTGGAAATTTGGAACAAAGTTAAGTTGGTAAAGCCTATGGGATCTTTAAAGTTGGACTGAATGAAATATACATTCATGAGTCTATGAGGGCCAGGGGAGGAATGTGGTTGCTTGAATGCATGGTCATATAGACTCAGGGATTTGTGATTAAGATTAAATTTAGCACTTAAGTCATTAGTAGGCCAGTTCCCTGGGGATGTATCTTCATAGTTTGAGCTCTGGCTCTTTGTGTTGTCCCTCCTGTGATGTATGCTGGAGTGAACTAGCTTCTTCTGCCATGATGGAACTTGCTCTGGACTCTGGAAACCCTTTCCTTCCATAAGCTGTTTCTGGTTGGATGTTATTCCAGTAATGCAACGGTAGCTGCAACAGTAATATTCACCTGTAATGAAAGGATTTGTTTAGCCAATGTGAGACATAGTTTTAACATGGGTGGGGGCACAAAAAGGGAAAAAAACCTTAGTCCCTATAGTGAAAGACACTATACAAAGATCAATAACATTTATGTTTAAATTTTCTGTGAGGAATTGTGCTCCTGTTGGGTTAAACCAGTCAAGTTTGAAGTTTATGTGTCATGTGCTAATTTGGATGGCAATAGAAGGGGATTTGAAAAATATCTGGGAGGATATCTTATGAATGTGTTTATGTGGGAGTCTTCAGTCCAGATGAAGGATGCCTTAAAAGGCCAAGATAAGAAGTTCCTATAGAACCTGGTTGTTTCAAGGAAAATTTTTAAGCATGGGGGTTGTAGGTAAGAACAGACTTGTACCACACTTGAGTCATAAGAAAGAAATCATTTCTAAATGGATCCCAACTCAAATTGTCTAGAAAGCAAAATATTTATTAGACACTCAAAGAAGTGTGAAACATGTGAATAGTAAGCAGATACTTGATGACATTAAGAAATTTTCTTTCTGTGATAACTGAATTCGTATCTTTCTTAAAAGAATTCTTAGGTGGACCTTGTATTACAGGCCTATAGTCCTAGCTGCTCCTTGTGGCTGTGGCAGGAAGATCATAAGTTCAAGAACTTCCTGAGCAGCAGAGTAAATTCAAAGCTAGTCTGAGCAACTTTGATGAACTGATTGTGTCTCAAAATAAAAATAGCAAAAAGGAGGACTAGAAAAAAAGCTCAGCCACTAAGAGCACTTCCCCTGCAAACATGAGGGTTGAGGGTGCCTGAGAGACCACTTGAATTTGGTTCCCAGAACCCACATAAACACCTAGGTATTAGCATGCATGCCTTTGACCCAGTTTTTATGGAAGCAGGAACCCAAAGAATTGCTGGAGCTCATAAACAACAACAACAACAACAAACAACAAAATGCAAAACAAAACAAAACAAAAAACACAAGCACTGGAATCAATAAGAGTCTCCTGTTCAAGCAAAAATAGGAAAAAATGTAATGGCGCAGGACATCCAATGTTCTGACCTGGCCACTGCAGGTGAGTGCATCCTATTTCAGACAAGCACATGGGTGTACACCACACATCCACATATCAAACACACACACACACACACACACACACACACACACACACATAAAAGAAAAGAATTTGCCATATCGCTTAGTAGTAGAGTACTTGCCTAGCGTGTGTGTACCTCTGAAACCCTGAGGGGCAAATTCTTATTATTTTGAGATGGCCTAAATGTTTACAAATGGAAGGAGAAAATGTCTGGAATTTGCTTCAGGAATGGGTGTGACTGTTGATAAAACAGGATTAACTTTGTGTGGATGATTCTGGAAGCAGAGAGATGTGACTCTACTTTTGTACTTGCTTGAAATTTTCTATAATTAAGGAGTTAACAACAGGAAAATATATCCTTAAGGGCAGAATACCTACAGATATGATGATACTCTGAAAAAGTTATTTTGTCATTTTGACTACTGTAAATGACACCCTAGGGGTAACAGGTAAAGAAATACAGTTTAGGAGAATTAGAGAACTGAGAAACATGTGCCTTGCACCCAAGCAAGCCATGGCAAGATACAAAACCTAGTGTGCGAGCCGGGCATGGTGGCGCACACCTTTAATCCCAGCACTCGGGAGGCAGAGGTAGGAGGATCGCTGAGAGTTCGAGGCCACCCTGAGACTACATAGTGAATTCCAGGTCAGCCTGAGCCACAGTGAGACCCTACCTTGAAAAAAAAAAAAAGGAAAAAAAAAAAAAAAAAAAAAAAAAAAGGAAAAAAAAAAGGAAAAAAAAAACCAAAAACCTAGTGTGCAACACTAGTGTCATGGATGTAAATTAGCTTAGTACTGCAGTCTTGTATTGCTCAGTGTGGTCCAGGAGTAGCAAAGAAGGACAATGGAGAGACAGACAGAATTTATGAACCATAGGAGTGAAGAATGGCTAAGCAATGAACTGTGAGGACCAAAGGACATTACTTAAATTCATAGTGGAGTTCTCAGTGGATGGTTAGAGGCACCTGGTGTCTTCTGATGCATTGTGTGAAATACATTTTTGACACTTACATGCTAAGCTAGACAAAAAAAGAGTTGAATCCCCAATATTGACTAAAATTAAAGATTCACTATCTGATAGCATGGAGATCCAACATATGTGATGGATTGAATCATAAAAATAAGTAAGGGTTGGAGAGATGGCTTAGTGGCTAAGGTGCTTGCCTGTGAATCCTAAAGACCTATGTTCTACTCTCCAGATCCCGCTTTAGCCAGACACACAAAGGTGAGGAAAGTTCAAGATCACACGTGCCCTCTAGGTGGCGGAAGCATCTGGAGTTCAATTTCAGTGGCTGAGGCCCTGTGTGCTGATTCTCTCTCTCTCTAAAAATAAAAGAAATTAAAACAATAAATAAAAATAAGTAAAAGTGGGGCTGAAGAGATGGCCCAGCAGTTAAGGCAGTTGCCTGCAAAGTCTAATGACCTGAGTTTAATTCCCCAGTGCCCACATAAAACCAGATGCACAAAGTGATGAATGCATCTGGAGATCATTCGCAGGTGCTAGAGTTCCTAGCTCACCCATTTGCACATGGCATCTTTAATCCCAGCACTGGGGGGCGGGGTGGAAATAAGAGGATCCATGTTAGTTCAAGGCCAGCCTGAGACTATACAATCAATTCCAGGACAGCCTGGGCTAGAGCAAGACCCTATCTCTAAAAACCAACAAATAAATCAATCAATAAAAAATTAAATTAAAAACAAGGGAAAAGCAAACCTTTTGTCTAGCTGCACATTTGAACTATAATCATAGATACTATAATTACAGTGCCTCTCAAAGACCCAGTGCTTATTTCCTCCACAGTTTAGACACCAGATGAAGCTGAAAACACAACCTGATTTTTTTTTCCCTTTTCATTAACCTTCATTTTCACCTTTAAACTCAGTTAAATATTTAAATTGGTGGGTTTTTTTTTTTTTATAAGAGTTATTTCTGAGAGATCAAAATCTGAGTTAGATACTGGGTTCTTCTAGTCATTATTGACATGTGAGGAAATAATTGCCCTCTTAGACCTCAGTTTCTTCCTTAGTGAAATAAAGCTTTGGCTTTGAATCCACATTCAAATTCTTTCTTAGGATGAGTTTTGATGAAACTTCATGCATGATCCGAAATAGAATTTTTCAACCTTAATTAGGAATGCAGGTAGAAGTAATTGGTACTTTATGTGCATGACATTACTGGGAAAAATCACAGAATGTTACAATTTTAAATATCATAAGGAATTTGAGACATGATCTAGTGTATTATCCTGTGACCTGGAGAGACAAAATTATTTGCCTAACAAAAAGATAATCTTTGAACCTGATCATTTGGACTTATCATTCTCTTAGTGTTCTCTTATTCCTTCCAGATTCAAATCTAAACCTGTAGATTTCATCATATTTATTTTATCATTCTGTGCAAAATAGCAGAGCCAGAGATTTGGTGTGTAAAGAACCCTATGAATTCTTCTGTGAAAACTATGTGAGGCATTCGGTAGAAGGTTGAGGACCCACAGTGTATGTGGGCACCCATACTAATGGTACCAGACCATTCCATACTAACAGGGCTTGGATGAGGGTTTTCTTGAAAGTTTCAAAAATGTTTTAAATGCAAATTGAGAAAGAGCACCTTTCTTGAATAATGATATTTGAGTTGTGCCATCTTTTCAGGCAAAGTTTTGATGAACTTTGGTGGGCAGAAATAGAGAAAGAGGGGCTGGAGAGATGGCTTAGCGATTAAGGTGTTTCAAAGCTAAAGGACCTCAGTTTGATTCCCCAGGACCCACATAAGCCAGATGCACAAGGTGGTGCATACATCTGGAGTTCGTATGCAGTGGCTGGAGGCCCTGGCATGCCCGTTCTCTCTCTCTCTCTTTTCCTCTCTCTCTCTCAAATAAATAAATAAAATAAAATAAATAGAGAAAGAATTTCTAGAGGGAAACAACAGTATTAAAATCTAGAAGACAGAAAATGTATTTTGGGTAACCTTCAATGTGCCCATGATCACCGAAAGGATAGGAATTAGGTTGGGGGCATTATGGGGTAATCAATGTGGTGGATAAAGACAGTGGGTAAGATGATCATTATGGATACTTTCAAAACACCAGTGGCACCACCTTTTCCCCAGTGTTCTCTGAGCTTTAGTGGATTTGATGAAGATGTCACATTTAATGCTGAGCACATAACTGTTACTTCTCAGCATTCTCATGAGTCTAAATCTCCCCAGCAGTCACCCTCATCTGCCAAAAGAGAATAACACTACTGTATGAGCATTAACGTGAGTATTCAGAGGCAGTTTACATGGGCATGACATATCCATTTAGCCAAAAGAAAAATGAAAAAAAAAAAAAAAAAAAAAAAGGCAGTAGCTTCCCCTCTAATCCCTCTAACTTTCCAAGCCATGGAGTTTTGACTAGGTTTTCAGTACCAGGCTTGAACTACCTCCCACGAGTCTCAAATCCAACCAAAGAGCCATTGGTGCTGTATGGTGGTACATGCCTTTAATCCCAGCAGTCGCGAGGCAGAGGAAGGAGGATGGCCAAGAGTTCCAGGCCAGCCTGAGACTACATAGTGAATTCCAGGTCAGCCTGCGCAAGAGCAAGACACTACCTCAAAAAACTAAACAAACAAACAAACAAACAACAACCCCAAAAGAGCCATTGGTGACCCTCATAATAGTCATGTCATTGTTGTACTGATGTGCTTATCTTGCCTGGCTCTTCTATTGTATGCTTCACAGGGTTCACTGCTGGCTAAGATTATTGATGACTTTTCTCCCCAAGCACCCTGAAGAGCACTTTTCACATCATGAAAGCTAGCCAATAGGGAAGATGAGTCCAGCTCAACACCAGTTGATTTCTTTGCATCTAGCAACTGACTCGTGGAGTGTTTTCAGCAGCAATAGGGTCTTAACATTCTTCATTTTGAAGAAGCCTTAAGTTATCTGGGTTATCTAGGTCTCCTCACCTGCTAACTAGAAATAGATATTTGTGTGTTTTCATATAGAACCTCTACAAGTGGGAAGGTTTTAGACAAGGGATTTCTCTAAGTCTGTGGGGGAATAGATGAAATGAAGTTGACTTCATTGGAAGCAGGAAAATTCAAGTTTGAATTCAACTAGTGATCAAATTAGGACTGGGAAGATTCTGGCTTTAGTCCAGAACTCAGAAATACCTTGTTCATGTAACTTAAAGTGGTTTAAATAGTTTTAAGTAAAACCATTTGCTCATAAGCACTCTAGGGCTGAGTTAAGGACCTGAAATATTCACAAGTTTGCATTTCCACAGTGACAGGAGCAGCTGACATTGTCAACTATGGTTCTTCTCCCAAGGGCTTATTTTTAACACTGTTGCAATCCCACAACATGGAACACTCAAGTTTTTATCATGAAAACAAATAATTATGTTAGTTTCACATAGTTTCATGGTTTTTGTTAGTTTCCATCTATTTTGACCTTTTTTATTCTTTTTGCATCTCATGGGTACTTAGAAATAAGTATTTTTTAAGGGAATCATTTATACCAAGGAAATATATAGACAAAATGAATCTGTATGATTTCCTATGAGAGAAACTGATCTTATAAAATATTCCCATATGTAATTACTTGAAATGTCGTATGTCTTCACAAACTTTGACACAAGATTCCAATAACTAGATTTTTATTCTATTTCTCTACTTTCTCTCTCTGAGACCTTATCAGAATTTCAAATTCACTATCCCTTAGTTCTCTTTTCTATAATGTGGAGATGATGTTGACAGTAGCTCTCTCACTAGGATATTTTGAGGATTAAGTTGCCACTTAAATTTCCTTAAGAATTAAAATGGTACTTGACAGACAAAAAGCATAATAAAAGTATTAGCTGTAACTATAGTGATAACCATAGCCATTGTAGCTCATTGATTAATTTATTTCTATCTGCCACAATCCTTGCCCTGCATCTAATAGTCTGAGTGACACCCACTCTCCCCAAGGAAGCAAGGTGCCTTTCCATTGCTCACACATTTCATTCACTTGAAACCAGCTACCCTCATTTCACTTCTAGCTGAGACGGTCTCATTCTTTAAAGTTTAGGTCCTGTGATATTTCAGGTGTATATTCCTTTTACACATATCCCTTTCCTAGAAACCTCTGGTGAATTAACTGTTGTCTTCTCCGTGGTTCAGTATAACTTCCACAGTGCACCCCCATGAATGGTTTGTCCTTACCTCTAAAATGAACATGCTTCTGGGCACAAAGTTTTTCCCTTTTGCCTTTTCTACCCAGACTTAGGTCCCAGTTCCAAATAAATGCCATACATACATTTGTTGAATTTATTGCATACTGTCATGTAGTTCTGTGCACGTGGATGCCAGGAAAATTGAGATAATAAAAAAAAAAATCTTGAGAATTCTAATAAAGCTATCATTGGTTTGTCCGAATACCTAGACATAAGAATTTCAATCAATTAATGCCACATGTAGAATTCAATGGAAAGGTTTAACTTGGATAAGGAAGAGTAGTTTCTGAGAATATTGTTATTTTTATGACAGTAGCAACGAATTTTACTTAGGATAAAAATACTAATTTGATTCCCTGCATAAATATTTTAACTAAGTGTTTTAAAATTGAGAGGATTTACAGAATAGTATCTTCGCCACACATCAAAATCTTTGTATACAGACATTTTAATTGTTTGTCCCCCACTCTCAGTTGGGTTACTTTTGCACATGTGCACACTATCAGCATGACAGCCATAACCTCACTTAATCATCTCAGCTAATTATTTCTATGGATTTCTGATTACAGAAGAACATTTCTTTTTTAAAAAGATAACAACAGTCCATTTTTAAAAAAATGTACTCATTTGCAAGCAGACATAGAAGAGAGACAGACATAGACAATGGGTTTGCCAGGGCCTCTAGACACTGGAAATGAACTCCAGATGCATGTGTCACTTTTTGCATCTGCCTTTATGTGTGGACTCAAACCTGGGAGGTAAGGCTTTGCAGACAAGCACTTTAACCACTGAGCTATCTCTCCAGCCTCATTAAGCCCTTTCTTAATAACCCTGAGAGGGCATGAAAATGAGAACTGTCATACAAATGATACTGTAAATGATAATATCTTGCATCATTTTTATAGATTTTGCTATGTAAAAATGTATTTTTAACATTTAAAAATATTTTATTTTTATTCATTTATTTTCTTTTTATTTTGTTTTTTCGAGGTAGGGTATCACTCTAGCCCAGGTTGACCTGGGATTCACTCTATTCTCAGGGTGGCCTCAAATTTATGGTGATCCTCCTACCTCTGCCTCCCGAGTGCTGGGATTAAAGGCATGCGCCACTACACCTGGCATTTTTTATTCATTTATTGAAAGAGAGAGAGAGAGAGAAAGGAAGGAAGGAAGGAAGGAAGGAAGGAAGAAAGAAAGAAAGAAAGAAAGAAAGAAAGAAAGAAAGAAAGAAAGAGAGACTGGGTACATGAGAATGGGTACACTGGGGCCTCCAGCAGCTGGAAATGAACTCCAGATGCATGTGCAACCTTGTGCATCTGGCATACATAGGTCCTGGGAAGTTGAACCTGCATCCATCGGCTTTGCAGGTAAGTGCCTTAACTGCTAAGCCATCTCTCCAGCCCCCTTTAACATTTTTATTGTGTATTTTAATACATAAACAGTAAAACTTGAACACATCCATATCAAATTATCCTCTTTTCTCTCCCCTCACTAGCCCTAGACTCCTGAGCTCCTCTTTCCATGCAGTCTTTCTTCTGCATCAATGTCTTCTTCTTCTTAGAGGTGGGGTATTTTGAGGTAGGGTCTTGCTCTATCCCAGGCTTACTTGAAATTCACTATGTAGTCTCTTGGCTGGTCTCAAACACAGTAATCTTCCCTCTGCCTCCTGAGTGCTGGGATTAAAGTTATGTCCCACCATGCCCAGAAAAGAAAGAGTGAGTGAAAGAGAGAGAGAGAGAGAGAGAGAGAGAGAGAAAGATACAGACAGAGATATAGAGAGGGAGGAAGAGAGAAGAAGAAGGAGGAGTGGGAAGAGGAGAAGAAGGAGGAGGAGGAGAAAAAGAAAGGGAAAGGAGGGGAGGAAAGGAGAGAGAGAAGGGACAAGCCAGTGTCCCTAGCTCCTGAAAACAAACTCCAGATGCATGCACACAGTATTGATAAGGTTTTAGTGGATTGTGTAACCGTGAGTATAGCTATCAAGCATCTTGTGGGCCCAGGAGGATCAAAGTACTCTCTCTGGCTGTGAGCTTTAATCTATCACAAGGTTGCCCTCAGATCTATCTCCTCAGCACCTGAGAATAAATCTACTTGCCTAGTGCCTTGAAAAAATAATATTCTATATTAAAGTTGACTAAGTACAGACTTAAGTAAAATAATGTTTAATAAAAAATACACTTCAAATAAAGAAATAGTAAAAAATGATAAATAAAACAGATGGGACAGTAAATTAGTATTAAAATGTTTTTTTTTTTCCTATCCAGTTCTTTTTTTTTTTATGTTTGTTGACCAGAAGAGTATATACAAATTTCTGCATTTTTAATTTTTGCTCTGTTATGTTGAAGTAAGGGACAGACTGAATTTTAAAATTTAACATGAGACCTGTATTTGGGAGGAGAGCCCTTATAAAGTCATTTAAAACCATTTTTCAGTAGTATTTCATTATATAAGACATATTGATACAACATCTAGAAATCAGTACAGACATTGTTTCCCTGAAGTAAACAGATATTTAAAATTTCAACTATTATTTGACACTGTGGCTGCTGAAATGTGTTTCTCCATGACAGTAAAGCAAATATGGGGGAGAATGCCAGAAGTAGCGTTTAACCTGTTTGATCTATAATTAAAAACTCATAAGTCCATGTCAACATGTTTATTAGCATTGAGATCGGCTGCTTCAGTTTCTAATCTCCAAGGAAGGCATGCTAATAACAGAAGCACTGTATTGCACTGAACGACCAAACCAAATGAGTAGATGGATGTGTTCAAGTGTATCTTCTTAATAAAAAAAAAATTGTATAAATTCATGAGACTTTTGAATTTCTAGTGACATAATCCAATGGGAACCTTCATGGAATTATACTTTTAGATGTCAAGCCCAGGGGACACCCCTCCATCTTTAACTAATAGGTGAGGGGTGCTATCAGAGAAGGTCCAAACCCAAAAGTGAATGGAATGATTATGGGACAGGTCTGGCCTTGGAAAATATTGCTTATGTGAGAGCAGAAAACCGAAAGCTGATTTACCATTCATTCTGGGAAGAGTTCTGTTTGTGGCTTTGTCTTTGAGGGCTTTTGTTTTTGCTGCGTGGGATTACCCAAAGAAGAAAATTTCTACAGCGGTATTTATTTTTAAATTTTCAACGTATACCATTAGTCAACTGCTCTTTGGGGGAAACCCCACATGGCCAAATTTACAGAATCATATAAGGATTAAAATTTGGATATAAAAACCTGGGTTCTGTTTACAAGTCAAACCATCTGTGTGGTTTTACACAAATCAGTTTAACCACTCTGAGTTTGGACAAACTCAGGGCTTTGTGCATGCTGGATCTGAAAGTGTTTTGGTAACTGTCCAGCTCAGGGGCAGGTCTTTGTTGTTGAGGAACTCTATTCATGTAGGCCAGGAGTTCTGGTTCTGAGTACATCTCTGGTTCCCTTCATGAACCTGAACACTTTGAGATCTTTCTGTGCACCTCATTTATTCCATTGATAAAATGAAAGAAAAGTTGGATCAGATCATTTCAGAGATTCCACCTGGTATTTATATTGAATTAATATAGTATTCTCACTTAAACAACTATCTTTAATTTTTAAAAAATTGGTTGCTAACACACCAAGATATATGTTTGTCAGTGTTGTTAGAGTAATAAGATAAAACAGGCAAAAGGAGAGTGATATGTAAGTATTTTGTGACTTGCTCATGTTTTCTCTGCCTTACTCCATTTTTCAATTCTTAAGTACCCCCCAAGGATGGTTACAGGATGCTTATAGATAGCATACAATGATAAGCACTTGCATACTGACTATCTTACATGGTTTTAAAAAATATTTTATTTGTTTTCTTAAGAGAGAGAGAGAGAGAGAGAGAGAGAGAGAGAGAGAGAATGGGCATGGCAGCACCCCCAGCCATTGCAAATGAACTCCAGATGCATGTTCCACCTTGTGCATCTGGCTTAGCTGTGTATTGGGGAATTGAAGTTGGGTCCTTAGGCTCTGCAGGAAATTACCTTATTCACCAAGCTTTCTTTCCAGATCGTTTATCCATGTTTATTGCTCAGGGGTTGTTGTTATATTTTGGCAGTTCAAAGTAAAGGTGAGACCAAGATTATTACATACCTTTGGATTTCTTTGACCACCCCAAGGTCCTTAGCCAAAGAAGAACTCCTTTTCTAACCTTGCTGCAATGAACAAGGATTGGAGCTTCACACTATTGACTTGCTTCAAAATCTGCTTGTAAACAGAGATGTAAAGGCCACAAGAGGTCTTTTTACCTCTTCAAATTTGAAGCTTCTAGCTTCACGTGACTCTTATAAATTGCAAGGAGATTCAGTAGGGAAGGGAAGGGTTTGTGGAGAACAGCATGGTGGAGCATCTCAGGACCATCAGGCAAGCATTTCCCAAAGAAAAGACAGGACAGGATGATGACAGCCACTGCAGGGCTGAGCTGGTCCCTGGGGAAGGTCCTGTGGACATTACGTTCTCTTTCATATTTTCTAGGTTCTCAAGGTCCCGTGGGCACCTTTTCCATCCAGTCCTCACCTCCTGACTTCCTAGGTCCTTCTCACCAGGTTCTGCATGTGTCCTTCTCTATCTTCAGGAAGGTGAGCGGGAGCTTTCCTAGGCATTCCAATTGAAGCACATTTGCCCCACTCAAACTTAGTGTTACTAATTCTGTAGTCACCTTGGCAAAGCATTATAGGTATGTTGTGCCTGGAGCATCTTTTGTGGGATAAATCTGGGTCCATAAACAATATACATGTCATGATTTCCATCAAAAAGCAGTACTTTATTCCCATCCAGCTTCTCTGTCTCTGAGTTGGGGAATACTTGGAGAGCATTTTCTTCAAACATGCCCTTCCGAGTCCAGGATAAAAGATACATGAGAGATGAAGTTCAGTCTCCTTATGATTTGATGCTTGATACCTCTGCAGTCTTAGAGAATGACTTAATCTGGGGATTCTACTTGCTCAGTAGCAAAGTGGAACAGTGACCTACAAGGATTTCCCATATGCACAGCTCACACACACACTATACATCCCCCAGGAGTTTCCACATTACCTTGCATTTATCACGGTCACAGCACATATTAATTGTATAAAATAGGGTGTTTTACTTTTCTATTCTTATATCTTATTGGAAACTTTCTGAAAACAGAAGTCATTATGTGCATTTGTATACAGTGTACACATTTGCACAATAAACATCTCTTGCATAATCAAATGAATGCATTAATAGTAATAAAAGCATGTTTCCTTCAAGCAAGGTTCTTTTTCCACACTTCTGCATCTTCCCTAGTTCACTGCTCTGTCTATTTGAGCCCAACACGCCCTGAGTTGTATGACTAATCAAAGAGTCAGAACTCATTAGCAGAAGCGCTGCAGGGTGAAACCATGCCCCTTCCCCCTTACTCCCCTAGTACTACTGACAAAACACAGGAGCTGAGGGGAAGCGCCCAGAACCCACACCCTTCTTCATACTGTTCCTGGCCCTGTAGGCACAAAGTGTTCCAAAGTCTGAGTCAGCTTTCCCTGCCCGTTCACATGCCTGGCTGCTGTTCAAGACTGAGATAAGAAACCACCCAGGTGCTGGGCCTCAGAACACCATCAACAAGGTGGTCTTGGCCAGAAGAATCCAAATTAACCTAAATGCAGAAGGAAGAAGAATGAAGACTCAGCTGGGAGTTAAGAGACTTGGCCTAGCTTCTGTACAGATAGGTTGCATGACATTTGGCACATCCCTTGTCCTCTCTGAACCTACTTTCATCATCTGGGTTTTGCTGAACAACCTTAGAGTCTTTCTGAGTCCTAAAGTTTGAGGATTGCTATCAAGGGACAGGGGAATGTTATTTACTTGCCTGCATCCATCCCATCCCCAAAGGAAGGGACGGTTCAAAGTCACCCCCAGGAGAGGTTCAAGATGCACTGGAGCTTGGTTGTTCCTCCACTGAGGCTTAGCCACATACTCTCACCATCAAACTTATATTTATTGGGGATAATGTTATTTATTGGTAGCACCAAGCAAGGGCTGTGCTGGTGCCATGCATATTACTGAAATAAGCAGCATGCCTGCTACTCCATCCTGCACACAGTATATGGATGCAGCATCTCCTCTGCTCAGTCTATCTAAAGGATGTTGAATGATCAGTGAGTGCATTTCTATCTTGTAAGTAAGCTTGAATCAGACATTATTCTGAGATGGATCAATTGCAGTAATATTAACCACAACGTTATTTCTACCAAGAGTATTGCCCTTTATTCACTGTATAATGGTTCCAAGATTTGTTTAATGTGCTCCTCGACTCACTGTGTTCTCTTAGTCACTCCATTAGTGAAATAATTTCTATTTTTATACTAAAAGAAGAAATTAGAGTTATGCTTTCTGATCATTAATATCAATGCTATTAGATCTAAGGTCACCTAGAAGACAGAACTCTGAGCATATCTGTGATGAATTTTCTACTAGATTAGCTTCACTGAGTTAGGAAGAGGGGCCATAATGTGGGTGGTGCCATTCCATGGGCTGTGGAAAAAAAACTAAAAAAGGAGACATAAGCTGAGTACAGCATACATTGTTCTCTGTTTCTGGCTTTGAATGCAATGTGCCGGCTGCCCAGCTCCCACTCCCATACCTTCCCCACAATGAATGTCCACAGTCTCACACTATGAGACAAGATAAAGCAAACCTTCCTTAAGTTGCACATATTTTGTTGCAGTCATGAGTAAAGTAAGTAAATCACACATTAATGTAGTTTAGACAACAATCATAAACTGGCAGAGAAAAGCATCAGGGCATTCATGATCCATCACATTTGTGTAGCATGTTAAGCTCACAAAAATTTTAAAAATTATTCTATTAGATTTTCAGTATGATCTAGTGAATGAGAAATGACTGTTACCGCCTCAAGAAATGACAAGGTGAGATGGACTGATGGTATTTCATATCATTTCATTCTCAGCTCTGGGCTTTCCCCGTAACTGTGCAATGTGTACTATGGTTCCCGAGAAATACAGGGGGTTTAGCACATGAATCTTCAAGAAAACTAGCACTGTGGTCAAACATTGGGTGTGATATGGAATTTCTGGAGATTATGGGAAAAGCAAGCGATATCTCAGTGTGTGAACAAATAGGATGAAGGGGGATACATGAGATCACTTTTCTAATCCAATGAGGGATAACATGCAAATATTATGCAAATATCTGCAAGAGTGCAGAGTCCAATCTGTGCTTACCTCATTTACAGCAGACAGAGAAAGAGCACAGAGTGTAGTAGGAGAAGTGAACATTTTGTGTGACATTTCTGTTTCTGCAGGGGCTTTTGTCCTTAGTCAATCTGAAACTTCAAAAATAACTCATTATGCATCTTTACTTGCAGGATATTTGCTTGACCTCACCTTCTCTGCTGCATAGCAAGCTCTCCTCTTTAACCCAATATCACATCATTAGCCAGAGTAAATCATTATCAGTGTTTAGCAAAAACTTGTATGCCTGATATTTATGGAAAAGCATTAAAATCTCAGGATCTGAGTAAAACCAGGGTTGCTGAAGTTGACACTGGTCAGTCTCTGTGATGTCAAAGCCCAGGAAACTTAGGCTTGGTTTTATTTTGTCAATACTTAATTGATAAAAGATGTATGGATAAAACCTTCATGTATGGATAAAACCCTCATGAGGGAAATACGGGATCATCTTGTACATTTTAACTTATTTTATTGATATTTCTTGTCTTAGATAATTCTGTCATTAAACAAATGCCAATTACAGATTCTGGAATTGTGAAAAATACTAGAAAGTAAAAATGTTTGATTGTTTTTGTGACTGTATCTATTCCATTCACACATAAATTTTATAATCATCTTATTATTTTGTTCAAAGAGCCTGCTTTGATGTTGATTAAGTTAAATTTGCAGATCTATTTTGGGGAGGAAATTTTGATAGTAACTTGTCTTTTCACTTTGAATATTGCATGTCTCTCTCTCCAGTAGTTTTAGCAATACCTTTTACTTTACAGGAAAGGTCCTAGTTACTTTGTTCTGCTTCTGTGGGTTGAAATATCCTGACAGAAGCAAGTTGAAGGAGAAAGTGTTTATTGTGGCTTATAGTTCAAGGGAGTACAGTCCATGTTTCTGAGACATTATGCTAGCAGGAGCATGAATCAATTGGCCACACTGTATCTATAGTCAGGAAGCAGAGGACCAAAATGCTCGTACTTAGCTATTGCTCTTCATTTTACACAGTCCAAGACCCTCAGTCCATGGAATAACACCACCCAAAGTTATGGCTGGATCTTCTCCGTCAGTTAAATCTAATCTATAAAATTCACAGACATGCCCAGATATTTATTTCCATGGCAATTTTCAATCCTGTTGACTACCAAAATTAGCTATCACAAGTATCATCCCTATTTTTTTGTTGTTTATTACTGCATATTTGATGGGTTTGAGGATATAGTAAATTACATTTAAAACCTTTTTGGAATAACTCATAACTTAATAAAAAGACAACTGATCTGTTAGTAATACTTTTGTGCCTTTTTTATTGCTTATAACCTAGAGGTACATTTATGAATTGCACTTTATCTTTAATATTAACAATTATATCATATATGAATAACACATATTATTTTCTATCTTTTCACCTTTACTCCTTTAACTTTCTTGACTTACCACAGTGGGTGAGACTACCATTCAAAAGTTAAAGGCAAATTTTAAAGAGATTGACATCCCTCTTTTCTTCATACTTATGTGGAGGAAGATTTCAGTTTTCCACAATTAAGAATAATACTGACTGGGAGTGCCATGCAGATGGCCAGAGTCATGATTGTCACAAGCTAAACTGCATTATTGATGTTTTATCCCACAACTTGATGATATTTAGTACTTTTATTTTTTTCAATTAGTGCTTTATATAATAAATATAGTGTGTTTATTCTTTTTTAATTTTTTATTGACAACTTCTATACTTACAGACAATAAACAATGATATTTCCCTCCCCTCCCCCATTCCCCTTCAGAAAGCCACTCTCCATCATATCCCTTCCCTATCTCCATTAGTCTCTCTTTCAATTAATGTGTGTGGTGGTGCATACCTTTGATCCTCACACTTGGAAGGCAGAGGTAGCAGGTTTTCTGTGAGTTTGAGGCCACCTTGAGACTACATAGTGAATTCCAGGTCAGCCTGGATTAGAGAGACTCCACCATGAAACAAGCGAATAAAGATTACTTAATTGCAGTTACACTTTCTTACAACAACTTCTTAAGCTTCTTTCCTGAGTCTTTTCAGAGCCTTGTCTGCCTTCCTACAGCTGGAACCAGGCTTTGTCACACCTTGCATTGGGCTGTCCTCTTGTCAGTGTTAAGCTACTTAAGACCAGAAAGTCTGGTTCAATTTGGTTGATTTATTTATACCTCAGGCAACCACCAAAACTTGGTGACTGATAAACAGTTGAGCTCACTTTAATCACTCAGTATCCGTCCCCTTTCCATTATGTGATTAGGTTGGGGGGAAGCAACAGTGTTGGTGTTTACCCATTGACTATGAAACTGTCCACTATTTGGTGAAAATAAGAAATCAAATGTTCTAAACACCCAGGGGATTTTAGTTAGGACTTTCAATCATTAAGGCAAAATAAAGAGTAGAAATAACATTTACTGAAAAAGAATGCAGTATGCAGCTTCTGAGATGGAGCTCTCTCTAGACCTAGAATCACCTGTTTAAAAGACAATGGATGGTGGTCTTGTGAAGGTAGTGCTAGGCACTGCGAGGTCATGGATATCGAGGCCAATTTCTGTCTGGACAGTTGCATTGTAAGGAGTCATACCTTTCCTTTGGCTCTTACATTCTTTCCACCACCTCTTCTGCAATGAACCCTGAGCCTTGGAGGGTGTGATAGAGATATTTCAGTGCTGGACACTCCTCCGTCCCTTCTTCTCAGCACTATGTTGCCTTTGGGGTCATCCCAGTGGTCATCTCCATCTGAAAAGACTAGTTTATTTAACCAGAAGTGAGAGTAGCATTAATATATGAATATGAACATTAAGTGTAGTGCTTTCAGGGCAGCTTGGTGGGAATAATATATACATTTAGCCAGACAACAGCAGGCTTTATACCCCTAAGGCTCATGACATCCCCTAACATAGACTTTTGATTAGTTTTTTTCAGTAACAGGCATGTATTCCCTCCCATAGAGTGAGCCTTCAGTCCAATTAGGGATCAGTTGGTTTCCCAAGAGCAGACCTGCCACTATTGCACCTGTTTGGTCATTGGGCCTGTCTGGCCAAACTTGAATTTTCCAGTGTCCACTGTTTTCACAGCTGATGATTTCTGTCTCACATGTGGTTGCATGCAGTGCAGCTTTTTCCAGCTTTCAGTTGGCTGGTCTATAGGGAGAAGGTTTTCTGCTCAGGACCAGCTTGCTTTCTCTGTGACCTTGCCACTCAGGCAAGTGAGGTCTTCAGCAATAGGGTCTTACCATCTGTTTCTCAAAGGAAACCAAGGGCCTTGGCAATAGCCTTTAATGTTTTGGAGGCTACAGAGACCTCCCTGGCCAACAACTCACTGGAAGGTGTCCCATCCCAGTCACTGAAAATATTCTAGTAACAATCTGTTGCTTCTGAAAGTGCCATTATTCAAAAAAGTAGGTTTATATAAGTCTTATTCAGAATATACTTTTTAATATTTACATTTTTATTTGCCTTTTTGGTTTACAGATGTCCAAAATATCTTTAATTATTCCAAAATTGAAGAGAGTTCTGATATATTTTTAAAAGACTCTCATGCTCTGCCTTCTAGCAGAGCAAAGAATTATTTCTCTGAACTAATGAGGCGTTGGCTTGATAAAGAGTATATAGATTCAACTTTGGATTTGTTTAGGTTCTTAGAATTATTATGTTAACATAAGAGATAATTTTGAATATTATTTAGGCATTACACACAATCAATACCTTGAATGCTTTATTTTCTATTTTTAATATAAAACAATTTTGTTCTATTAAGGTATTTTCATACAATTCTTTGGTTCCATTCCTTCTCTCTCGTTCACACTCATTGTATGTAATCTTCCCCTCTTAGTCTCTCTTCCATTTAAATGTCACATATGACTTTCTGTCCTTCCCCCTTTATCCACCACTCTTTTTCTTTCCTCTTGGATTCCTATCTAGCTTCATAGCATATACTCTTTCTTGATCCTCTCATATCCAGACAGACTTTCAAAGTTAGGATCTGCATGTCAGAGAACACATAAGATTTTTGTCTTTCTGGGCTTAGGTTGCTACCACTTAGTATGATCTTGTCTAGCACCATCCAGCTTCCTGCAAATTTCATAATATCATTTTCTGTTAATTTGGATAAATTCCTTGTGTATATGTACTTCATTATCCTTTCATGAGAAGATGGGCGTCTAGGCTGATCCCATTTCCTAGCTATTGGGAATAGAGCAGCAGTGAATGTCGATGGGCAAGTATCTCTGTGGTAGAATATAGAGTCTTTGGGGTTATATGAGCAGGAGTGGAATCTCTGGGCTCTCTGCTAATTCAATGTTTACCTTTTTGAGAAACTTCCAAACTGATTTCCATACCAGCTATATCAGTTTCCACTCCTGCCAACGGTGACTAAGAGTTCCCCTTTCCTCAAATCCTTACCAGCATTTGTATTTGTTTTCTTGATGATAGCCATTCTGATTGGAGTGAGATGGAATCTTAATTTTCATTTTCCTATTGGATAACAATGATGAACATATTGTAAAATATCTGTAGGTAATTTGTGTCACTTGAGAATTGTTTGTTCATTTTATTAGCCCACTCATTGATTGACAGCTTTGATTTTTCTTGTTTTGCAGTTTATTTATTTATTTATTCATAAGAGAGAAAATGAGACATTATCTATCTATCATCTATCTATCTATCTATCTATCTATCTATCTATCTATCTATCTAGAGAGAATGGGTGAGCCAGGTGCATATCCAGATACATATGCCACTGTGTGCATCTAGTTTACATGAGTACTGGGAGACTGAACTTGGGTCTTTAGGCTTCACAGGCAAGCACCTTTACTGATAAGCCATCTCTCCCACTCCCTGCAGTTCTTTATATATTCTTTCTATCAATTCCTTGTCTGAGCTCTAGCTGGAAAATATTTTTCTCCCATTATGTAGGCTTTCTGTTTGCTCTGTTGATAGTTTCCTTTGCTGTGTGGAAACGTTTTTATATGGTTCCATTTGCTGAGTCTTGGGAGTAGTTCATGTGTTACTGGAGTGACTTTCTTACCTCTATCTTCCAGTGAATTTCCTATATTTCTCCAGTAGTAACAGCATTTCTGGTCTTAAATTAAGGTATTTGATCTTTTTTTTGAATTGATCTTTGTACAGGATGAGACATGTGGATCTAAATTCATCTTTCTTCAGGTAGCTATCCAGTTTTTTCAGCACCATTTCTTGAATAGGCTCTCTTTTATTCCAGGGTATGTGTTTAATATCTTTGTCAAAAAATCAGTGACTATAGCTCTAAGGATTTATTTCTGGGTCATTTATTCTAATTTGTTGCTCTAGGAATCTGTTTTTGTGCCAGTGCCATGATTTTCTTGTCACTGTATCTCTTTAGTTTAATTTTTGACCAGGAATCGTGATACTTCTACCAGTATACTTTCAATTTAGGATTGCTTTTGGCAATGCTTGGTCTTTAGTGTTTCCATATGATATATTACATTAGTTGTGGTGCATAAATATTTATAATAATCATGTATATTCTTATTAAGTATTCCATTTATTAATATGTAATTGCCCTCTTTGTCTCTTTTTATTTTTATTTATTTATTTAAGAGAAAGACAGAGAATGAGAGAGAGAGAGAGAGAGAGAGAGGCAAGTCAGGGCCTCCATCCAGTGCGAACAAACTCCAGAGGTATGCGCCCCCTTGTGCATCTGGCTTATGTGGCTCCTGAGGAATTGAACCTGGGTCCCTTGGCTTTGTAGGCAAGCACCTTAACTGCTAAGCCATCTCTCCAGCTCCCCTCTTTGTCTCTTGATCAGCTCTTATTTTTTTTTTTTTTTTTGCAGTCTACTTCATTAGATATGAAAATAACACTGACCAAATTTTTCATTTTCTTCTGCTTGGTATCATGATTTTGATCCTTTGACCCTTAGTTTTGGAGCATCTTTGCTAGCTAGGTGTGTTTCTTGGAGGCACAGATAATTGTGACTTGAGGCTGTTTTGTGTGATGTTCTTAGTGAAAAGTTCTTTCCTATGACTTTTCTAGGTGCTTGTCTACCTGATAGTGTCATGGGTAACAGACATCATTGACTCTTTACCTTTTCTTCTAGTCCTAACTTGATGAATATTCTTTCATGCATTTTCAGTGTTGCAACTCGTTTTGTTCTTAAACAGGATCCTCCACTAGAAGAAATCTATTTCTAAGACAGGTCCAAGGACTACTCAACATAAGCCTAAATGTTTGCCAATTCTAGAAAGTACAGAGTTCTCAATAAGGGGAATATGTCAAAATGACAGAAAAGTAATCCCAAAGATGCTTCATTGGCCAATTCAGTACTCAAATAAATGGTGAGTTTGGAGCATATCCATACAATAAATTAAAAATCTATAAGTCCATACAACAAATGTGAATAATTAGTTTAATGAGACAAGCAAAGTATAGGCTTTAAAAAGGAAAATTCTGATATGCATGTAATGGCAGAAGTGATTAAATGTCCCAGAAGATTAGTGTGGGTTAATTCTTCCTCACTTGCTTTGTTTGTTTGTGGCACTTGCTCCTTAACTCAGTTTCTTTACAGTGTGTTTGTGTGACTTCTCTTAGTCAGTCATAGCATCTTTGCTCAATAACTGGCATTTCTTCTATGTCTAATGTTGATATTTCTTTCTTGGAACCCACCCCAAAGATGGGTTTCTTGTCTTGACTTTGTCTTCTTTTTTTTTTTTTTTTCTTTATTACTTAGGTACATACTCAGAGTGTAAACATATTGGTTCCATCCTTATTCTCCTCCATGTCCTTCCCCCTCTGAAGGGACCCTTCTCATTGGGGATGTTAGTTATCCTCAGTAGGATTGTGGATAGTGAGTTGTGGGGATAGTGATCAATTATGGGGAAGAGGAAATGTCTCTGTGCATAATGTTCTGACATGTGGCTCTAACAATCTTTCTGCCCCCTCTTCCACAATTTTCCCTGAACAATGTTGGGTTTGTTTTGAGTCTACTCCAGTGATGAGGTTTGGGGATTCTCTGTGTCTCTGGATCTCTGGTTTGGTAGGAGTTGAGTGTTCTCTGTGTCTTTCTCCTTCACCCTTGTGCTGATACCAGGTTCACCATGAAAGCAGCACTCTTGCTCATTTCCCCAATTACTCTACAGTTCCAGCTGGGGCCCTGGTAAAGTATCATGGGCTGATTTTCTCCTCAGGTTTGGTGTTCATCTGAAAAAGAGAAGCAAATTCCCCAACAGAAAGTGAAGTCAGCTCCAGATAAATGGGATAACCATTATTAGTTCAGAGTGAATTTAATAGGTATAGGCCCTCTTGCAGTCCAAGATTGGTGGGAGTTTGATACTGGAGAGCGAACTCATTTTTTGGATATGATTCTGACTTATTTCCCAGTTCCAGCTATGGGTTCTGTTCCACTGTGTGGATCCATTAGCCAGTTCAAGATCAGTTGGTTACCCACCATGGCTGTGTGCTACTATTGCATTTGGGTGAATGTTACATCAGGTTGTTTGCTGATGAATAGCTTAGACCACAAGTTGCTTGGATAGATGTTGGCCATTTTCCCCCTGTAGCTCATGTAGCACCTTCTGGTACTAGACAAGCTAACTGTCTGGGGACTGACTCTCTTCCAGATTCCAGCCAGGTCTCTCCATGTTCTGTACCAACAGCATATGATGTCTTCAGCAGTAGGGTCTTACAATTAACCTTTGGTGGGTAATCAAGTGCTCTGACAGAAGTCTGTCTTCTTATGGGAAAACTTGTAGGTCTCTCTGATCAACAGCTCATTGTGGATGTTAACCACATCTGGGTACTGGGAGTTACAGGCCAGTGCCAAGGGAAAAGAAGGAAGAAAAAGATAGGTAATATAAAAGAGAAAGAGAAAAGAGAGAAGAGAGAAGACACAGACACACAGAGAGAGAGAGAGAAAGAGAGAGAGAGAAACATGAGAAGATTAAGGTTATTTTTCATCATACACTCTCCAGGCCCCTTTGATTCAGGTTTTCCCTCTAAGGACCTGATGAAAGTTCAACCTTTTATTCTGTCTTTCATGGTACAGGATTTTTATGGAACCAGTTCCATTTGGGTCCAGTTTTGTGACCCCCCTACCCTTAACCTCCTCTCCTGTCCCACCCTACCTATTGTCTGGCCCTCAAGATGCCTATTAGGTGTGTCAGCATCTCTGGCAGATCCAGGTTAGGAGCCACAGGTGAGTGAAACCATGTGATGATTGTCTTTCTGTGATTGGCTAAGTTTGCTGAGAATGATCTTTTCCAAGTTCCAACATTTTTTTTTCAAATTTCATTGTGTCATTTTTCCTTACTGCTGTGTGTAATTCCACATCTTGGTTATCCATTTGTATAATGATGGACATCTGGGTTGCTTCCAGTTCTTAGGTATTATGGCTTGAGCATCTATAAACATGGTTGAGCAAATCTCTCTGAACTGAGGCATGATTTTTTAATAGGAATAATGAAAGAGAGGAAAATTATTATAGCTCTGATTATCTTTAAAGGCCTTATAGAAAAGAACACTCAACTCGCTAGGTTTTATTTTCCCTCCAGATAAAAATACATATTTTTAGTTTTAAACATTTTTTTATGTCATTAAAAGTGTGTATAGGGGGCTGGAGAGATGGCTTAGAAGTTTAGGTGCCTGCTGCTAAGCCTAAGAATGCTGGTTCCAATCTCCAGATCCCATGTTTAGCCAGATGCAAAGTGATGCAAGGGTGCAATGCTGCACTTGCCCACAAGGGAACACACACATCTAGAGTTCATTCACAGCCCTGAGAGGCTGCTGGCACATCCATTCTCTATCTGTCTCCCCCTCCTTCTCCCTCTCCCTTTCTCTCTCTCTCCAAAAAAAAAAAAAAAAAAAAAAAAAAAAAGTGTATATAGGGCTGGAGAAATGACTTAGTACTTAAGGACTCATGTTTGACTCTCCAGGTCCCATGTAAGTCAGACAAGGGCACAATGTTAAACATGTGCACAATGGGGACACATGCATCTGGAGTTAAATTGCACTGGCTGAGGCCCTGGCATGCCAATTCTCTCTCATAAAACAAAAAGGCCAGTCTGTTGGGCTTGCCTCAAAAAAATTATAAATAATCACTACCACTTAGAAATAAACATTATTTTAAAAATTACATGATTTTTTTAGATCTCTCTAGGTAGGAAGATAATCAAAACAAATTTCTAGGTAGGTGAACAGAATAACTGAAGTAAGTTAAAATTTTATGTCACAATTTTTGTGAACTAATATATTTAAAATGTAACTGAAGTGAAACCTAATGATTTACTGATATGTTTCTTTAGCATAAGCTATATACTAGTGTATATATTCACAAGAACACATTTAAAAATAGTTGTGTCATCTAGGGATTTCCTTAGCTGACAACAATAAACGTAACCTTTCCATCTTAGATCATACGTGGGCTCAATATTCTTTATGCTTCTCCAGTTCCACTTTCCAACTTACTCTGCCTGCATTGTGGTCTGCAGTACTGACCACTGGATTTCACCACCTGTGTGCTCATGCCTTCTGTTTCCCCAAATAGGTTTTGCCAAGAGGAGGCCTCATCAGAGGATCAGAAGGAGAGAATCAGTCTCCCTGGGTAATTTTCTCCTCTGCCCCTAGTTGGCAATGGTTCCCACCAAGGCTGCATGTTGTTTTAGCAGCATCCTCCTCTATGAAACTAGGTTTGTCAGGAGCTGGTAATTGCCAGACTCTGAGTACTTCATCCTCCTTCATTGGTTTACCTAAATGTTTTCCACAGCTTTATAAACATTTTTTTTTATTAAACTCTTTTCATCAACTGTGTGCCATCTGTTTTCTGTTCAGAGTCTGACTGACATTGTGTTTAATGACTCCTTTCTATGAAAAGTATACTTCCTCTCAATATTGGCTCATGGATTTATTGCCATTAACTTTTTTACTGCCCTGCCAGAAACCTTTATAATATCAAATAATAGACTTCTATTTCTTCACTTATACACTTTATGCATTCATTTGCAATAGAAAAGTGCAAAAGAAAAAGTTCTAGGGACTCCTACAGCCCTTAGAAGAGAGATTTGTCAGTCAGATAAAAAGATGCATGTTTATAACTTTTAGTAGAAAAACATAATGTTTAAAATGTTTCTGACCTTGGTCTTTCTTTTGATATAACCTTCATTCTAGCTGAAATATAATTTTGAATATAGCTAAAAATATATGACATTGAAATATTATTTGGGGTATGATTTCCAGCACATATTAAAGACTTTTTTCCACCAACACAAACAAAAAAATTAAATTATTTGGAAATACAAGTATAATGAAGTAGTAACGTTTAGATAATAATCCTTCAGATGACTGTGACCCACGTTTCTGGATATCACCTTACTTGAGTGCAAAGAATTAGAAGAAATTCTTTTTATGTTGAAACATCTAGAACAGTCACAAGCAGAGATATGTTGCCATGGGAGCCAGCAAACCATAGCCCATGTTAGCTAGAACCTAGATGAAAACAATGGATTGTGTGAAGTGCTAATTCCTGTGGACTCCTGGAGTTTTGTGGCACTTGTGATAAGAACTGTGTATAGAAGATCTGCTCCCTCTACAGGCTTCCCCAGATCAACTAGTGGAAACTGTCCTTTCAGTTCCTCAGACCATGTACATTGAAATTGTACTTCCTTTTTTCTCTCTCTCTCCCTCTCTCTCTTGTCCTCCCTCCCTCCCTTCTCCACGTTTTACTCTTTAGGAAAATCTCTATTTTTTCTTTATCATTTACATTATGTAACTCTTCATAGATATTATTTCCATTTTGAAAATATTTTGTTTGTTTATTTACTAGAGAGAGAGAAAAAAAAGATGGGCATGCCAGGGCCTCTAGCCACTGCAACTGAACTCCAGATGCATGTACTACCTTGTACATCTGGCTTACATGGGTACTGGGGAATTGAACCTGGGTCTGTAGGCTTTACAGGCAAGTGCCTTAATTGCTAAGCCATCTCTCTAGTCCCCCATTTTATATTTTTTACACTGGGAGGCTTGAATCTAACTGATCATCTAAGGAAAATGCTTAGGCACATAGATGTCTTTCATCACTGCAAATTCTCCTCTGTAATGTTAAAAACATGTGTTGGCTGTTACATAGAATACAGCCTGTGTAAGGCCTCAGTTTGACCTCCAGCACCACAATAATATAAAGAAAAGATTAAAAACATATATTTGTTATGATAATATTTGCCTGCACTTCAGGCCATTGAAAAATATCTTCTTATTTATAAAACAAATCAAAAGGTCTCCTTTTCTTCCATAGTGCATAATGCATGTGATCTGAGAGCAGTGAATTTGTGGTGTTTGACCCTGCTTGTGAGTTTCACTGTTGGCATCTACACTTGTTCTTTTGTCATGTTTTTACCGGGAGACTGATCCTGAGACTTTTGTATTTTGTCTCTAAGTTTACTTTAATGGATTATAAATGGGTGAGGTTTAATTACTGAAAAATCTTTGTACAGCACACTTTACCATCAGCTTACATTGGCTATTGTTAAGTTGAACATGACAACACTGAGAAAATACCTCAACTGTGTCTATGTTAAAGGTGGGTCTCATGTCCTTCAGGTCACCCTTTGTGTTTAAATGTATTTTTGTGTCTTTGTGATGGGGATTGTTTGGATAAAGTCCCTTTGTTAACCCTGAGTCATTTCTACATCTATTTTTTTATATGGTTAAATAAAAAAGAACAACCACAAAGTGTGTTCACCTTTATTTTAGGAAAAGTTTGATAATCTGGTAAAACAATCCAGTTTTTTTTTGTGTGTGTGTTTTGTTTGTTTGCTTAATCTTAACTTGAATATATGGACAAATAAAAATTAGCAAATACCAAAGAAACAGAATTTTGGAGATTCAACAAGGCAATAAATGGATTTTAAAAAGTTTTAAAAATAGCCTCTTAGTTACAAGTAAAAACAGCAACCAGAAGATTGTGGAACTTGGAGCTATCTCTTGAGATCTATTTTTATTGGTGTGAAGTGTGTCTAATAGTTATTGAGACCAATTTTGAGTATTCAGAATGGTTTCTCTAAGATGTATTATAAAGACAGAGGAAGATCCTGGGCAACCTTGAAGTTTGATGTGCATGTTTCCCAACTCCTGTGTCATCAAAGTAATGGAAAAGGTAACAAGACCTCGTCTAGAAAGCTGGTGTTGGGATTTGATGTCTAGCTCTGCAAAGGACTGTTCTGCCATCTTTGGAAAATGACCTTTTGATAAGACTCAGTTTTCTTGCTTGGAGAAAAGGATATTAGATGTTTAAGCTTCCCTTGCTATTTTCTTCCTGTTCAACTGACAAATATTCTTATTGACTTACCTTCACTAACTAAAACATATGAATGTTTCAATGCCACAAATATTATTTTCTTTAGAACTAAATAACAGAAATATAAGAGTACTTGAGAATATCTTGCCTCCTAAAAGGGATTCTAGCCTTTAAAGCAAACAAGTGAGAACCATATAGAAAATAGCCCACTCTCCAATATCAATCTCCCACCAACAGTGGGATAGAAGAGGACCTACACCTATTAAATTCTCTCTAAAATGATTATGGTTATCCATGTGTCTTGCACTGACCTCACTCTCTGTTGGAGAATCTGCTTCTCTTCTTCAGATGGATGCAGAACTTGAGGAGAGAATCAGCCCATGGCACCTCAACAGGGCACCAGCTGAAGCCATATAGTTACAGGGGAAATGAGCAAGAGTGCTGCTTTCTTGGTCAACCTGGTACCAGCACAAGGGCAAAGGAGATAGACACAACGAACACTCAACTCCTACCAAATCATATATCCAGAGACACAGAGACTCCCAAGACCTCTTCACTGAAATAGACCTAAAATGAACCCAACATGGCTCAGGGAAATTTGTGGAAGAGGGGGTGGAAAGATTGTTAGAGCCATGAGTTGGGTCATTAGACACAGAGTCATTGCCTCTCCTGCATAACTGATGGTGATCCCCATAAGGGAAGACCCACATTACCCATGGTGGAGGACAGGAAGAAGGCTGATGATGGTACCATTATGGCTGTATACACACTACATACATAACTAATAAAAATATTTAAAAAGACATCAAAATAGGAGCAGGACTAGCTAAGAAGAAGGGATTCATTGGAAATTGGATAGGGGGAGGGTACAAAACTCATTACTGTGAAGGAACTATGATCAAAATATATAATGTATATGCATGAAAATAATCAATAAAAAGTTTAAAAACTAAAAATATGATGTCAAATGTTTACTTCTTTATGCGTCTAAATAGTATCCTTTGTCAACAAACTCATGTGATAATCTACAACTCCATGTATGAGGTTTGATTACATATCACAAACCATACTTTCGTTCACATAAACATTTTCATAATAAGTTTACACCTGCACTGCTATTCCTATTTACAGGTACATAGCCCATGAAGGTTTTGAGCAATTTCCTATAATCACATAAAATTAATGAATGGCAGACCTTATGAACTTTAATTTCTAATCTTTAAAAATAATTTTAGGTGCAAGTTCAAATGGGGTTTTTACTAGCATTAAAGGTCACTTTCTTTCCTTTAAACCAAGATATCAAATGGATAGGTTACATTTTTCTTCAGGATGTTGCTTATTTTTCTCCAGTGGAAGGGTTAAACTAGGTAACTTCTACTTCTTCCCAAAGTCTCAGAATAATCAAGCCCATGCACTCCTTTGCCTGTCCATCATTTGCCTCTCTCTAGAGCATACTGAAGTTATCATGGGATAATGGTGTAAGGTTTTCTTTTGGTCCTTCCTCATTGACTCCTACTCCATTCAGCCTGATAAGCATTCTTTGTGTTGCTTCAAAGGAATGATGATAGAGCAGAAAGAAGAAGAAAGAGGAGGAGGAGGAAAAAAAGTAATTACAGTCCTGGCTTTGGAATTTTGGAAGCCTTCAGGGACAGAATGGGATACATGTGCTTAAAAATAACAAATTTGAGTGAGTATAGGATGAGATGTGGAAGGAAACACTGCAATGGTGGAGACTTGAAAGGACATCTCGTATTGCATGCTTCTGACATGGTAAATGAGGATCTATAGCAGGTCTAGGGAGGGAAAGAAGCAATCTTTAGTGACACCAGGGAACAGCATCTCTGCCAAAGACCCCGAGGTCCATTTGTGTACACTCTCAAGTCAGGATTGTTAGTGTGTTGGACTTAGGAACCAATTTAAGAATAGAAACACAGTTACAACTACTCAGAGTCACACTCACTTGCTTTTTCCTGGAGTAATGAGGGTTTTTTTTTTAAGGCATTTTTCTTGTTGATTAGGTGACAGTAAGCCATCAGTTGCACCACTGAATGACCAATGGAAGTGTTACTCATCTAGTCCTAACACTTTATTTGTTCCCCATTCAGTTGTCCTCATATAGGTACACTTTATTTTATTTTATTTTATTTTATTTTATTTTATTTTATTTTATTTATTCTTTTATTTATTTGGTTTTTCAGTTTTTTGAGGTAGGGTCTCACTCTAGCCCAGGCCGACCTGGAATTCACTCTGTAGTCTCAGACTGCCCTATAGCTCATGGAGATCCTCCTACCTCTTCCTGCCGAGTGCTGGGATTAAAGGCGTGCGCCATCATACCAGGCTAGGTACATTTATTTTTAAATCCCATGATATTGATAAGAAACCTACATGGAAGTTTATATCAGTATAGCCAGAGGCCAGAGATTGTGTGTGTGTGTGTGTGTGTGTGTGTGTGTGTGTGTGTAAGAATTAGGAGCAGCCCTAAGGTAAAGAAGACAGTCTCTGGTCATACTATTCTGAGCCTCAGGAGAAGCAACAAAGGACTGAGTCATAGAATATACCTTATCCAACACAACTACTACTATCCTGAACCTAACCTTTATCTTAGGATACTTGCTGACTTCAATAATTAAATCTGCCTTCCAAAGACAAACATTGAGGGTTGGAGAGACAGCTCAGGTGTTAAAGGTACTTTCTTGCAAAACCTGCTGGCTAGGGTTACTTTCCTTAGTATCCACATAAGCCAAACTGCCATGCCCATTCTCTCTCTCGTAAATTAAAAAGAATTAAATAAAAAGAGGAACATTGATGAATTTTAAATAAAAATTTTAATGACAACCTATTATGTGCCAAGGATGATGCTAAATTCTGAAGATACAGACAGAATTTAACATAGCCTGTGCCCTTGCTCAGCTAGACATCCTGTAGCTAAGGAAACCACTAATAGAATGTCTCAACGAAAAATCCTAAATATACTTTGAATGATAAAATTATCAAAATAGCTGAAAATTTCTAAATTTCTGATTTTTAAACCATATTTATTTGGAAATGTTTTCTCTGGTTTGTTTTACTGTCTACACACAGACACACAGGCACACACACACACTCACATACACACACACACACATGCATACATACATGCATACACACCTACACTCAAGCATACACAGCAATTTGGTTCAAAAGACTTGGAATCTTGAAGGCTGGTATTTAATTCTCTCTATTCTGAGGGAATCTCTGGAACTCTTCTACTCTCGGTCTCAGATTTTCTGAGTTGTAGTATTGAAGTAAATTATTCTCTAATGTCTGAGCTAACCCAATATTGTGTAGATGTAGAGAAGTTGCCTGCTTGACTTCTTTGCAAAGTTAGGGGGAGAAAATATCTGTCTATGTTGGTCTGAAACGAGAAGGCCAGCTGCTTTAACAGCTTCATGAAATGAGCTGAGAAATGGAAGTTAGAAACCACAGGGACTTCCCAGTGAGCTGGTGAAAATCCCTTCTTCCCCAAAGTCCATATAGTAGCTTAAACTGAAGGTATAACAGTTTTTTTTTTTTTTTTTTTTTTTTTTTTTTTTTTTTTCTGGTTTGTCGAGGTAGGGTCTCACTCTGGCTCAGGCTAACCTGGAATTCACTATGTAGTCTCAGTCTATAACAGTTTTAATGCAAAGAAGGCTGCTTAAATGGACTGACTTGTGATTGCTAATCCTTCCCTATGGTCCACAACACCCTGCTAGTACCATACACTGAGGCTAAGGAAAGATTTAATTGAAAGGTGATTCATCCTGAGGTTAGACTTTGAGTTAGTATCACATGCTTGGATCCCTACCTATGAGATCTCAAACATATCCCAAGCCAATGCAAAGTATACCCTCTCCTTATTTTGCTTGTTCTGACCCATAACTCTTTGCCCAATATATCTCTTTACTCATGTCTTCATATACAAAAATGAGTAGAAAAATACCAGAGGCATAGTAACATTTTTGCCAGCATCCTTGGGGGAAAGTCATAATTTTCAAAGATAAATGTCTTCTCTCTGGCTTATTTTAGTTCTCAACCATTGCTTTTGAGTTATTTTAGGGGACTATTATTAATTTAATTTATTTAAGTGAATGTGGACTACTAGGCTGGAAGTTTGTGTTTCTCATAAATCACCTTAGTATAAAATTTTCATGTCTTTTTTCAAAATCAGAACAAATTTTGTGAATGTCTATGTCAATAATTATGAGGTATAATTTTGGTGGATATTTGCAATAAGGAGTTCTCTGTCATGTTTGGTTTGATACCTTGAGAAATGGTATGTCTAATGTGTGATGTGAATGTGACAGACTTTTTATGCTGATTATTGAGCAAACTAAAAGTTTGTCAAAGTGAGAACTTAGTTCTCTCAATGCAACACGGGGGCATGCCAAATATTCTTCCTCCCACTGGAAATAAGTAATAATTTACTTTAAATTCATTTTCCTAGCTAAACATTCTTGCTCTCCATATGACACAAGAGACTGCACATCAAGAAGGCCCCAGTCACTAGAGGGAGAGGTACTCCCAAATTCTCTTTAGCAGGTTAGTGTGAAATGGGCCAGTTGGAAAGGCAAATTAATCCAGGCACTGACGTAGTTCCATATCCTGCCAGCAATGACAGTGGCAATGGGTATCACACGCTAAGCTCATCCTCTGCTATTTTAATGGCCACTTACCAGAAAACAGCTCATCTGTCTAAACCTGCAAGGACATCACTATTACAATTTTGGCAGTATTAAGGGACAATAATTTCCATTTGTATTTAAGTACAAACATGTTAGGGTTAGATGCCATAGGTTGCTGAGAGACCGAATAGCTTATTAGCACTATGAAATGGAAATATTTTAGATAATATTTATGGGCTCCAATAAAATACTTGCTTTGTAATGACAGAAGAGGAAGGAAATATACACATCATCCATACTGTCCTCGCCTCAAGTTGCAGATGAAAAGAGAGTTTTAGAGGAGATTTGCCCAAAGACACATAACTAGCTACTTGATGAATGAGAATTGAACTCTGTTCTTTTCAGGTCTCGGCTCCTATCTGCCTTTCCTGAGCACCATCTTCTAGGTCCAACTGTTTGTGCAGAAGCTAGCCGATCTGTCTTTGAGCTAGAGAAGCTCATGGCTTAGGGAAGAAGTAGAGACTTGAATTATAGATACTGGGTTAGGGCTGGAGAGATGGCTTAGCGGTTAAGGCGCCTGCCTCCTAAGCCTAAGAACGCTGGTTCCAATCTCCAGGTCCCACGTTTAGCCAGATGCAAAGTGACGCAAGGGCTCAATGCCGCACTTGCCCACAAAGGGGCACACACATCTGGATTTCGTTCTCAGCCGCTGAGAGGCTGCTGGCGCGCCCATCTCTATCTGTCTTCCTCTCCCTATCTCTCTGTGTATTCCTGTGTCTCTCTCCAAAATAAAAATAAATATAAATACTGGGTTACCCATGTGGGTTTCGATTGGAGGATACCCATGTCAGATTCAAGTGGGGCACACAGGAACGTGGTGTAAAAATCAGTTACACTGGGCATGATGGTACAAATCTTTCATCCCAGCAATCAGGAGGCCAAGTTGGCGAATTGCTGTGAGTTGGAAGCCAACCTGAGACTACCTAGTGAATTCCAGGTCAATATGGGCTTGAGTGAGACCCTGCCTAGAAAAAAAAAAAAAAAGGAAAGAAGGAAAAGACAGAAAAATTAACTATTGGGGCTGGAGAGATGGAGCAGCAGGCAAAGCACTTGCCTACAAAGTTCAAAGACCTGGTTTGATTTCCCAGTACCCATGCAAAGTCAGATACACGTGGTGGCACATGCATCTATAGTTCATTTGCAGTGGATAGAGACCCTGGCATGTCCATTTCTGTCTCTCTCTTCTTTCCTTTCTGTCAGAAGAAAGAAAAAATAATAGTTACTAGGTTTGGTTTGGTTGTAAGTGTCCTAAATGCACAGCCTCAAGGAAAATTTACATGGAAGTTTCTTCCCTAAACCTTGCAAATCTGAGTTCTTTTAACCTCATTTGGGTTTCTGTGAATTACTGTGAAGTTCTGTTCAATGAAAAACAGTACATGCAATGTGCACAATCTGTCAGCTCAATATATGTAAAAGTATGTATGTACTGAAGTGTAACTGAAAATAAGCAGGAGTTGAAGTCTTAGGAATAAATTTATAGTGGGTTGGTACTTTTCTGTTACTTTAAAATTATGCAGACTTTTACGTTCATGAGTAGGTAATTATAGGCTATAAATATATTTTTATTAAAACTATGCAACACAAAATTTAAAATGCCAGACACAGGATTATATCTTTGTGACAGTGGAAATTAGAAGGATTTCATAAAACCTTCAATAAATAAATTAGAAAAATATTGATCATGTGTAGTACATTCAAATATAAATTGATTGTGGTGAATACAACACTGTAAATTTGATATTAAGTCAAAGATTAGAAAGGGATTTTATTCAAATAAATAGTAATAAATGACAAAATTTATGTCCAGAATTTAAAGAGTGCCTTAAAATAATTAGAAAATGTCAAAACACCTAATAGAAATATAAGTATATGCTATTTATAAGAATTTTCAATGAAAAGAAATAGGCAACATTGGCAAATATATAAAACCAATCAGTAATCAAACAAACCTCAATTAAAATTACTGGAAAATAACATTCATACCCATTAGCTTAGCAAATTAAAAAAATAGAAAATTTCCAGTTTTGGGTAGGATGCAGTTTTAGGAAAAAAGTTCCTGTGGCCAGCGGAAGAATAAATCAGGAGCATCACTTAGAAGAACAATTTAATAATATCAAGTAAATCCTACTTTGAAATTCCATTTCAGGACTATTCTTTAGATAAACATATATATATATATATATATATATATATATATATATATATATATGGAGAGAGAGAGAGATGAATGATTACTATGGCAATTTATGACTAAAGAGGATGGGAAAGATATGGTGGCAGGGAGGGGAGATGATTCTAATGTTGGTAAGACAGGAAATAGTGAATTAATAGGAAATGGAGCCAGGCTATGAACCTCAAGGCTCATCTTTAGTGCCAACATTTTTTTCTAACATGGCTCCGCCTCCTAAAGGTTCCACAACTTTCCCAAACAACACATCATCTGGGGACACTGTATGCAAACACAGGAGCTTAGGGGGAAGGTTTTATGTTCAAACCTCTATTGTCTGTCTGTCTGTCTATCTATTGATTGATTGATCTGTCTATCTATGTATCTATCTATCTATCTTCATCATCATCATCATCATCATCATCATCATCCTCTATGTATTTAATTTATCCAGTAAAGTCACAAGTAGCAATTAAAATTAATTAACTTTATTTTCATATGTTCACATAGGAAAATACCATAATATATAATATTCAGAAAAATATAGTGTTTAAAATTGACTTTCAACATCTTTAATTTTTTTACACTTTCATACATGTTTACAATGTATTTGGATTCCATGCTCTCATCCTCCTACTCTCCACTAAAATTCTTCCTATTTAATCCCAATTATAGTTTCATGCCTTTTTATCCAATTAACTTTTAAATTAAAAGTACTGTGTTTAATAATGGCATTTTCATCCAAATATGTCATTATACTTTGCTCTTATTTGGCCTCCTCTCTCAGTGCCCTCCCCAGACTGCCCTATCTCCTTCTTGCCTGTCTTTTACCTTCCCCCAAATAGTTCTCCTTCTGCTTCATGTCACATGTCTTCCATCCTTTTCTTACCTCCTCTCCCTTAAAGTCTCATCCTTCAGACTCATTGTCCATTTTCCTATCTACACACACACACACACACACACACACACACACACACACACACACACACGTGCTTAATCACTCATGAATCAGTTCATCTGCTGACTACTTCCAAAACCCTAGATTATAGGCTAAAACCTCGTTTGTGTACTTATATGTTAATCCCCATTTCTTGTCAATATTAATAGTTTTATTAATATATTTAGTTCTTCTACTGGTTATGTATATAACTTGAAATACACATTATGCTTCTAAGGAACATATAAATGTAATCTGTGTACCTGTGTTTCCTATTTCACCCACTTTAGCTCCTCACTATGGAAAATGAGGAAATTAGAATTGCTATCCTGTTCACATTATCCTCTTCTGACCCCTGTCAATGATGCCTTTTACATATGCATTTTCAAGGTTGAGAGTTATATTATATTCTTAATTTTTATTTTATTTTTGGAGAGAGACACAGAGAAAAACAGAGAGAGAGAGAGGCAGGTAGAGAATGGGCATGCCAGCAGTCTCTCAACTGCTGTGAATGAACTCCAGATGCATTCACCCCCTTGTGGGCAAGTGCAGCATTGTGCCCTTGCATCACTTTGCATCTGGCTAAACGTGGTAACTGGAGATTGGAACCGGCATACTTAGGCTTAGCAGGCGGGCGCCTTAACCACTAAGCCATCTCTCCAACCCATATTCTTAATTTTTATACTTTGTCTATACACTGTATATACACTATTATGATTCTGAAAGTATTCCTTTCAGTCAGGTCCAAATAAAATAACATGTTTTATAATTAATTTTCTTTTCTAAAGTTCAATACTCTGTTACTTTGGGGTTGCTTAGTGGATACATTAACTTCTTTCACTTTACTTGTGCTCAGTCAACTGTTCAGAGTTATATCTAGTAATTTTCACGTGGCTGTTTCAACAGAATCTTCAAAGAAAGAGCAAAAATATTTGTTTACTGCTGAACAGGAAATATGCTTAAATTGCGAGGGGTTTTCATCCTCCTTTCTGATGGTGGTATCTACAGTTTGGGAGATGTACAGAAGGCACTATGCTTGTACAAATATATTTTTTAAAAAGAAACACTATTGAGAAGTAATATTTTAAATGTATGTTATATTATTTTGATTAAAAGTCATAATTATGTACATTTATGTGTTATAAAATGATACTTTGATATATGCGCACAATGTGGGAGGTCAAATCAAGTGATAGTGTACCTATCATTTCTTCTTTTTTATTTTTCGTTTGGTTTTTTCAGGTAATGTCTCACTTTAACCCAGGCTGACCTGGAATTCACTATGCAGTCTCAGGCTGGCCTCAAACTCATAGCAATCTTCCTACCTCTGCCTCCCAAATACTGGGATTATTGAGAAATTTGAAATTTACTCTCAGTTTTATGAAATACACAATATACCATTGCTAGCTGTACCAACACTGCTGTGCAAAAAAAAAAAAAAATCTCATAATCTCTCTTTTGTCTAAGTAAAGTTTTGAACTCTTTGGGGAGCAACTTCCCTTTCCCTCCCAGCCCACACCTATAGCCTCTGGTAGCCAAAGTTCTACTTACTTATGTTCAAGTTTGTCAGATTTCACATATGAGTGAGATAATGTAGTACCTTTTTTGCTGAGGTAATTATTTCACTTAACATTATATCCTCCAAATACATTCATGTTGTCCAAGTGACAGGACTTTACCTTTTGAGTTGGAAAAGTGTTTCATTATACCAGGCTTTGTGCACAGACAGCATGTTGACTTCCACTGCTTGGGATGTTGATCCAGAGGTGAGATTAACGGATAATATGGCAGCTGTTGTTCAATTTTATGTAAATGTCATGATATTTCCATAATGTCCAACATTTGATCTGCAGTTTAGAAGGTTTCTCTTTTTTCCCATATCCTTTCCTATATTCCTTACCTGTGATCTTTTTTGTTTAAAGCCATGAGTGTGAAGTCATATCCCATTTAATAATCATTTTACATTGTTATCATGTCATGATCAGTAATGATAGATTTTTTTATATTATTATAGACCACTTATGTCTTTTTTAAATGACAAATATCTCTTTGGTTCCTATATGCAATTCAATCAAGTTGTTTTCTTGTGATTGAATAGTATGACTTTTCAAATTTTGGAAATGGAGTATTTGTTCTGATTGACTTATTTATTGAATTATTGAATGATTAAATATTTGACAATTTCAAACATGTATATTTCTTTCTTTAAATTTTTATTCATTTGTGTGTGTAAGAATGTATTTGAGTGGAGCACATGCCAAAGCATGTGTGTGGAAGTTGGAGGACTTGTCTGTGTCCCTCCTTCTTAAGATATGGTCTTTTGCCACTGAATTTCTTTCTCTCATTGTTTCTTTCTTGGTTTCTTTCCTTGTTCCTTCCTTCCTTTCCTTCCTTCCTTCCTTCCTTCCTTCCTTCCTTCCTTCCTTCCTTCCTTCCTTCCTTCCTTCCTTCCTTTCTTTTTGTTTTTATTAGGAAAGTCTAACAGACTGCCTCTTTTTTATGAGAGGAAGCAAGAGAGAGAGAGAGAGAGAGCAAGAGGAAGTGGGATAGGGTTGGTGTGCCAGGGACTTCAGCCACTGAAATCAAACTCGAGAGGGTGTGTGCCACCTTGTGCGCTTATGCAACCTTGCATGCTTGCATCACCTTGTGTGTCTGACTTATGTGGTACTGGAGAGTCGAACATGGGTTTTCAGGCTTTGCAGGTAAGTGCCTTTACCACTAAGCCATCTCTCTAGCCCAATATTGTATTTCTTTATGACATGAATGGTTTGCAAATAATGTCATCAGTTCCCTGAATTTAATCTCCATTTTATTGTTTCTTTCTCCTTGTAGACTATCCTTTCTTCATTGTTTACTGTCAGTGCCTTTGTGAAAAAAAAGCCAGGCAGGGTGACACATGCCTTTAATCCCAGCACTTGGGAGGCAGAGGTAGGAGGATCACTGTGAGTTCAAGGCTACCCTGAGAATGCAGAATGAATTCCAGGTCAGCCTGACCTCAAGTGATACCTTATCTCAAACAAACAAACAAACAAACAAACAAAAACAAAACTTTGTGAAAATAAACCATTGATAAAAGAATGTTTTGTTGAATAACTATGTTTACATATTTGCTTAGTTACATGCAGATTTACTGGGCAGAACATACAAATGATGTGAGAATATATGAAGTTCTCTTTTTTTTTTCCCTCACACATAGCTGGCCATTCTCTTTCCTTATGCTGACTAGTTTCTTTCTATGTTGGTCTGCTATTTTTGGCTGATGAACATTTTCCAGAGCAAAACCAGACCTGACAGACTGCAAATATCTCTCTTACATTATAAAAATCATTCCCTGCACATGAAATTCGTAAGTTTAATGTGGGATCCTGAATTGTATTCTAGACAAAATAATGTAATGTAAAACTACTAAATCCCATGTAAATTCTGTAGTTGGTGAATTAATGTTGGCTTTAAAATTATGACAAATACATAAGATAATGAATGACATAAGGGGACATTATAAATTTTCTTTAAATCCATACATCCTCAAAAGAATAGTTAAACAAGTGCACACTTTTGGCTCTGTTCCTTTGCCTCATTTCTTAAAAAAAATATTTTACTTATTTATTTACAAAACAGAGACAGACAGACAGAGAGAAACAGAGAGAATGGGCATGCCAGGGCCTCCAGCCACTGCAAAGAAATCCAGACGCATGAACCACTTTGTGCATCTGGCTTTACACAGCTAATGGCTAATCAAACTGGGGTCATTAGGCTTTGCAGGCAAGCACCTTAGCTGCTAAGCTACTCTTTAGCCCTTCTTTGCCTTATTTCTTACCTGTTTATCAGAATAGCAAGAGTTTAGCTTACATAGCAAATATTTATAAAGCAAAACTATTCATCCCAAATCAGGCCTGATGGTAAACAACTCTGAGGAAATAAAAATGAATGAGATAGTTTAATAGCAAGAATTTCATTTACAATTTACATCTGCCAATCTACCTTCTGGGGAAAGAACTAGAATTCACCTATTTTACCTTTCAAACTTTGACTGTCTGATGACCACAACAGATTAAATTTGTACCTTGTCTGGGAGGTCATGGCAGTCTGTGACTGAGTACCTACCACAAATTGATGCCTGAAGATAATGAGGAAGAAAATGAATTATAATATTCAGTCATTGTGCATTGTGTGCCTACTATGTGGAAAACACAGTTTTTTCCATTTGGTTTATGGTGATACTTGTGATGTGATTTATACAAAGTAACAATTGAAAGCACGTGTGTCAGCTCTGGAAGTGTGACTCTTGGGTCAGTCAGTGGAGGACGGGAAGCAGCTCTGTCTTTGTTTATCTGGTTGAGTAAGTTTCTGCTCTTCATTGATGTTTAAGTAGAACAATGTCTTAAATTGGAAGTAAAAAAAAATGTTAATGAACGCATGCTCCAAAATCAAATTTATTTCTTCTACATGCAGTTCATTACTTTCCAGAAAAAATGTTCACAAATAGATTTTGAATATTCTTAAATATTTTTAACAAAACTAGAAGAAATCATTTCAAAATTTTCTAGTACTGTCAAATGCCTAAGAAGCAATCCAATGGTAGAAAATCAGTTTTCAGTTATTTCAGTTGCTATTACCTGTGTCATGTATCTCTTGTGGGCTTCAATAGTGCCCACCACCCCATTGTCTTAGAGTAAATCTCATTATCATGTGATCCCAAAACTTCGTGGCCTTTCACAGCTCCCCTTTCATTAGGGTTGGAAAAGCAAACTGATCAAAAGTGTCATGTAGTTCAGAAAGTCCCTTGTTGAGAAGTCCCCACCCATGGTTTTTTTGTAAAGCCGGTACTCTTGGGTGGCTCCTTATACAATGTCTCAGAGCCGGGCGTGGTGGCGCACGCCTTTAATCCCAACACTTGGGAGGCAGAGGTAGGAGAATCGCCATGAGTTCAAGGCCACCCTGAGACTACAGAGTGAACTCCAGGTCAGCCTGAACTAGAGTGAGACCCTACCTTGAAAAAAAAAAAACAAACAATGTCTCAATACTTTTCTTTCAAGGAACAAGTCATTGCTCCTTGGCAAAGTCTGCTCTGTTTATCAGTTAGGAGCCTGAATTACAATAAAATAAGACAGCAACAAAAACCCCTCAACATATCTTGCTGAAAACCTGCTATGTACAATGGTCCAAATATACAAATACATAAGTCTCCACAATGCACGTGTAATGGTTTTATTCAGGCATCCCCCATAAACTTAGGTGTTCTGAATGCTAGATCCTCAGATGATGGCAATTTGGAAATTGGGTATTATAGCCAGCTTCCCCTTGCCAGTGTTTGGTACACATTCCTGTTGCTGCTAGAAAACTGATTTTGTGGCTTTTGTCTTTTTGGAACTGATTTGTGGAAGGAATATGGACAAATTTGAAATTTTTGCCTCAGACTACTTGAAGTACTGCAAGTGCAGGTTAATGGACTATTCTTTTCAGAGTTAAAAGACCTGAATGTAATAAGAACTATGGACTGTGAGGTATGGCTTATGAGGATGAGAAAAAGCTTTGCCTGAACATGGCTAGAAGCAGTTTGTGTGAAAGGTTTCATTTGTTTTGCTTGCCTGTGTCCTGGGAACTTGTGAATTTCCCTCTGTTGGGTTATGGAATTTACTATTGGGTCAAGAATTCCTCAGTCAATCCCAATGGTATACTGGGGAAGGGGGACCATGCCTCAGGGTATTCCCACTAATCTGGCTTTTACAATTTTTCCATCCCCTCTTCTGCAATGGTCCATGAGCCAACGCAGGCCTGTTGGCAGTCTGATTTAATATTGAATTCTTTGTAGTCTCTGGAGTTTTGCTGTGATAGGTTGTGCTTGATCACCATGTTTGCCACCATCACCCTGGAGCTGGTTGTCAGGAAAGCAGTAAGAGCAGTGTTCATGGCACCACTTCCACTGCAAGTTGTCCTGGGCCCTGGAAAAATGTGGAAGAGGTGGCAAGTTGCATGGTAGGCAGTCAGTTATCTTTTTGTCTTATTGATGGATCTCAAATCTCCTCTGTTTTCTCCGCCATCTATAAAATAAAGCAGATTCTCCAACCAAGAGTGAGAGTAGCTTGGGTTAAAGACTGTATTCAAGGTTATTTGAGACATTTGTGGTATATAAGTCCATTCTTCTCCAGATGGCAGTGGGGGCTTCTCTGTGAAGTATGAGTTTCCTCACTATGGGAATCTGACTTGGTTTCCAGTACCAGGTATGAGTTCTTTCCCACTGAGCTGACTTCATGTCCAATCAGAGAACAACTGGTTACCTGCAGAGGCTGTGGGCCACTCTTGCACTATTATCTGGCTGGTTGATTTTGTAGTCTGCAGGGTCCCCTGCTTATTCATGTTGTTGTTTACCATTTTCTTCCAGATGTTCCCATACTGTTTTCCAGCACTATGGGGCCTAGCCAGGAGGTAGCTAGTTTCCCTTTTGGTTCCAACATGGTAATTTGATGTCCCATGACCACAGCCTGTGGTGTCTTGAGCAATAGGGTCTTACTTTTAAGCTCTGGCAGGTAATCAAGTGTTTTGGCAGTGGTCTACATTGTTTTGTGGACCTCATGGATCTTCCTGGCCAATACCTCACTGTGGTTGGGTGGAACAACCCAACTCTGGGCCTAATCCAGAACTTCTGATCCTAAAAGAGATGTGATTAGCAGTTCATGGGACTGAATTTTTTTCTCAAGGTCTCATTAATTCTAAGAATTAAAATCAAGATTTGAAATGAAAACTCATCAGGACAAATCCCAATATTAAAAGGTCACATCAGGGCTGGAGAGATGGCTTAGCGATTAAGGCACCTGCCTCCTAAGCCTAAGAATGCTGGTTCCAAACTCAAACTCCAGGTCCCACATTTAGCCAGATGCAAAATGATGCGAGGGTGCAATGCCACACTTGCTCACAAAGGGGCACACACATCTGGATTTCGTTCACAGCAGCTGAGAGGCTGCTGGCGTGCCCATTCTCTGTCTCCCTCTCTCTCTCCCTCTCTAAATGTCTTTTTCTGTTTCTCTTTCCAAAAATAAAAAAAATAAATAAAAAAAAAAAAAGGTCACATCACAACTGCTTCCCAAGCATAGTTACTGCCAGGGAAATGGAGTGAGACACAGGTCTTACCTACAGGATGCCTTCAGTTTCCAGGAGTCAAGATCTGTGCATGACTCTGGACACTTGCAATAGTAGTACAAGGTGCCAGAAAGCAAGGAAAGTTTTAAAATAACAAGATCATCGAAAAGAGAAGGGTAATATTAGTGAGGCCTATAGAGAATGTCATATAGCAGAGAATATTTGGCATGCTTTGATGACAAATTTGTTTTTCAGAATGTATTTTATTGTACTTTGTGCACATTAGTATTTCTTACCCTTGAAATATCATTATTCACACAAATATATTTTATTCATATGACAAATAATAATGAGTGTTACTGCTGTATGCAACCCATTACTGACAGCTTTGTGGTTCACCAAATGCCCCATATCATTTAAATGACCTCATTATCCCTTTCTCAAAGGTAATAGTATGCTGAAAGATATCACTTTTTTTTTTTTTCCTTGCCTTGCAACTTACCTCAAATGTATGTGCCCCTACTCAATATATTGTTTGACTTGGGCTGTTGCAGTCTCCATGTAAATGAACCCTATTAAACGTAGTCTTTGTGACTTGTTTCCAGTCATCACTGTGTTGGAACCTCATTCATGCTGATCTAGGCATCTGCACTTCATTCACCTGAGCAAATGAGCTGCTAATCAGGACATGTTGGTGTGTGGCTTCTTGTGCACACACTCAATACTTGCATATGCTCACTAGTTACTTCTAGGTGTGGAAATGCTTGGCCCTAAAATATGTCATGGCACCTGTATGTGTGATACCTAATTAAAGTACTTTCATTGTTGTATAACCCTCTGTGTATGCCATTTTCAGCTAGTTCATACCCTTGAGAATGGAATCCTTAGCTATCTATGCATCCAAATCTCATAGCATACCACAATCACTTGGCATGAGCGGAGTGACTTTAAGGATTGCCGGGACATGATGCTTATGTAAAGCCAGAAAGAAGATGCAGGTGTTGTAGAACTTGTTACAGAATAAGAATGCTCTCTCTTTTCCAATAAGAGGAGAAAATGACTTTATTGATAAAAGCACTCTGCTAGGCAAAATTTCTTTTAATGTGATAACAGGTGAGTGATTTTCTATTTTGTTCTCTAATGTTTGCTAACATCATTCTTCCTTTTCTTCTTGCCTCTTTTCTTATTTTCATTATTGAACTATATTTATGAAAAAATAAATTATCCTCTTAACTTGCATCATTAATGAATAATTATTATTAACATTTTATGACTATGGCATAATCTAGTTAATTGTTACTGAGACCATTTTGGTGTTAGTGAATTAAGGGTTGGAAAAGGTAGATGGCTTTTGGGAAAGTACACTGGTACAGAATGCATGTAGGATGCCAGAACTTCTTGGCTTTTAGTGTAATCACACTTTCAAGGGAGCAGAGCACCACATGATGAAGGAAGGAATTTAGTTAGCACCTTAATATTCTACCGATAATCAGAGGAAAATAGAATGCTAGGAGTATGAATCCCAACTTTGATGGTTGTAGTCCCTTGCTCTGCAGCTACACATCACCCCTAGAAAGTACCTCAGCAGGGCAGCCAATGCTTCTCCTGATTACACTTCCTTCTTTCTTTCTTTCTTTCTTTCTTTCTTTCTTTCTTTCTTTCTTTCTTTCTTTCTTTCTCTCTCTCTCTCTCTCTCTCTTTCTTTTAGGTAGGGTCTTGCTCTAAGCCCAGGCTGACCTGAAATTCACTATGTAGTCTCAGGGTGACCTCAAACCTCAAACTCATGTTAATCTTCCTATCTCTGTTTTCTGAGTGCTGGGATTAAAGGAATGCACCACCATGCCCAGCTTTATACTGTTTCTTATATACTAGATTCAGTTTAATAATGCACAATATGCCAAACTCTTCCAGTTGTTATTCTTATTGATATTTGTTAACAAACTATACACAGTCATGGGTGTCTTTTCATTTCAATAAATGCGTATAATTAATTAGCATTCCACAGGACATTCTCCCTTCTCTCTATCCAAAATCTCTCTCTCCAACTTCCTACACCTTTTCCCGTCTCTAGCAATTCTTCTTCTTCCTTTTGGTTTTGCATTTAAAATTTTCCACATATGAAAAAAAAACTCATGATAATTATTTTCATGTGTCTGGCTGGCTTATTTTGCTTAACATGATGACTTCTGGTTTCATCTATTTTTTTTTTCCTGAAGGTGATAGAATTTCATAGCTTTCATGGCTGAATAATACTTTATTTTGTGTATTTTCATTATCAGTTAATCCTTTCACAGGTACCAAAGCTAATTTAATACCTTGGCTATTGTGAACAGTATCATAGTAAACCTGGGATTGCAAGTGTGGTAGTTTGAATATTATTCCCCATGGTTTCATGTGTTTGTGATGACGCCTCATAGTTTATGCCCAGCTGATGGAGCCTTTGGGAAATGATGCCTTGCTGGAGGAGGTGTGTCACTGGCAGAAGGCCTTGGGATTTTATAATCTATCCTTCTTGCCAGAACTAGCATGCTCACTATTGTTACTTCCTGCCAGGGGATGTGACGTGTGACAAGATATGATGCTCAGAGCTATCTTCTCTGCCTTGGGGAAAGTTCCCCCCTCAAATTGTTATCTAGAAATAAACACTTTTCCTTCCATTAACTGATTTTGATTAGGTGTTTAGTCCCAGCAATAAGAATGTGACTGCTACAGCAGAAGGTCTTTTATATTCTGTTTTAATTTTCTTCACTATATACCCAAGTGTTGTATAGCTGAATGATAGGATAGTTATATCTTTAGTTTTATAAGGAACCTCCATAGTGATTTCAATAGTAGCTAGGCAAAGTTATATTCATACCAACTGTAAAATGGTTCCCTTTCCTCGCCAACTTCACTAGCATGTGTTACTTTATTTACTTTTTTTTTTTTTTTTTGGTTTTGCGAGGTAGGGTCTCACTCTGGTCCAGGCTGATCTGGAATTAACTATGTAGTCTCAGGGTGGCCTCAAATTCTCAGCGATCCTCCTACCTCTGCCTCCCGAGTGCTGGAATTAAAGGTGTGCACACCACGCCTGGCCTTTATTTACTTTTTGTATGATGACAGCCATTTTAACCTGGTTGAGATAGACCCTCAGTATCATTTGCATTTGTACTTTCCTGGTGGCTAAAGACATTGAGCAGTTTTTCATGCATGTATTGTCTATTTTAATTATTCTTTTGAGATATGTCTATTCAGATCATTTGTCATTAATACAATCAAAATTTAAGCAACATGACCTCAGTGATGTGAGAAATGAGAGGACTGAAGATGGACACTCAGTAATTATTTTCTGAAGTCTCAGAACAAATTAATGAAATGTCTAAATTAGCCAAGGGCTCTGACCTCCAGGACTTCACGTTAAGAGGTTTCTATTCTAGGGCGTATTAATCTCATGGCATATTATACTTTCATTGAACTGGAGATAAGTGACACCTAGGTTTACCACCTGGTATTGTTCTTACCCAACAGGCCTGTCCCTGCTCTTGTCACTTATGGATGGCTTTGTTTTCCTGCCTGTTTCATTCCTGCTCTTTGACATGCATCTGGGAAACATGGGAAGAGAGGGTGGGGCAGGGTGGAGAGGCAGAGTAGGGTATGGAGGGTGATAAAGAGAACATGGCTGGGTGATGTTTTGCTCTGATATGATTGTCTAGTCAAGATCCAAGACAGTGTCCTTCTCTTGTTGCTGTGTACTCTTTGCTTTGTAACTCAGAAGTGTTTGTCATGACAAGCTGTGAGCAGATGGACTGGAGACAGGAGCGAAATTTGACCCAACACGATGTCACTTAAACAGCTGAAGCTAATATGTCACCAGATGTCCAAGCATTTAACCCATCGAGAGCTTTATGAAGACAACTAACAACTTTGTCTGGATGACACCTTAACTAATATTTATTTTTGCTAATTTGTTAATGGTAATATTTTTAAATTATGAAATGTATTTTATGGTTAGAAACATTTGTACTCAGTGGTCTCTGATGCATTCATAAATCCAGAAAGAAAATAAGTGTAAATATTATAAGTGCTTTATTACCAATGAGGTAACTGAGACCCAAATTGCCCATAATGACAGAAGAAGAGTTTGATTCACAATTACCTAGTCACATATCCCTACTCAGGAGATGAGGAAAGTGAAGCCCAAAAGGATCAGTACTTTCCAGTGGCTTCCCAGTGGGCTGGAGTTCAAGAGAACTTGAGTCCAAGACCTCTCTCTGCAGCCCAGGGTCTCCTCAGCTTTACCATGTTGTTCGTCTCAACATGCCTGCCTCAGTAGCTGGCAAAGAAGCAATCCAATGTTCTGGCTGAAGATGAAGAAGATGTGGGACTGCCATGTGCTACCCAGTCATCCTGTACAGTTGTGTCAAGCTTCAAAAGCCAGCATGACTCTTAATAAGTAAATGGGTTACCTGAAAGATTGAAATCAAACATTTTCTGTAATTTTAAAATTGCTTAACTTTCTAGTTAAAAAAAAAAAAAAAAAAAAAGCTCATGTCTTTGATATAGTTTCTCTGCCAACATTGGAGGGAACTGAGAAAAAAAAAAGTCTTATTTTAAATTAGCCTTAAGGGAAAATAGAGAATTGAGAAAAGTAATGTGGAATGAAGAAAAGAGCAGCGGAGTGGTAGTCAAGCAACCAGAACCTGAATTTCAACTATGCTGCTACTTTGAGTTCTGCTCCTCAATTTTTTTTTCTAACATAAATGAGAATAATACCAGTCTGATTTGAATTTGGGGCCCATGGTGAGAACCTAAGGTAAATCAATGTGACTTTGCTATATAATTTAGATATTATGTTACCAAAATATAAAGTAATATTAAAAAACATGAGTGGACACCTCTTCCTTGGTACAGTGTGAGAAGCTGCAAAAGTTAAGCACTCAGAGGAGAGGCTGCAGTTATATTATCTGAATCTGAATTCTGACTTTATCATTTACTTCCTCTGTGACCTTGAGCAATCGACCTCAACTCAACAAAGAATTGTGGGTAGCAGCCTATATCCCACTGATTTGTTCTGAAGGTTTAATTGGCTAACGTTTGTCGTGTTCTTAGAATGATGTCTCTGCATAGTAAGTACTTATTAAATATAGCTTTTAAAAGTCAATGATTACGTTTCAAGGCAAAAATATATGTCTTGAAGACAGTATTTTCCTAAGACTCCATCTTAGCTGTCTTCCTATTTCAGTTTATTGTCACAGTCATTTACCTCCTGCACAAGAAAGAACTTCCCTTCAAGGAACTTAAATGGGCTCACACTCATACTCTCTGGAGACCTGCAATCAAATGTGCCTTCTTCTGGTTTTTCGGGGAGATGACAGGAATTGATCTTCCTGGGTCCAGGTGACTTTATAGCTTTTTAATAAAGTAGCAGAACAACAACCAGAAAATAGTACTGTTTACAGGGAATTTCTAAAATAATTGACTTACTTTGTGGAGAAAAACTCTTTTACTACCACTTTATTTCATTAGTTCTATAGTATATATTTACAATACATTGATACAGAAAATTGTGAACAAATTGAAAGCATACATACCTGATTCTTGATGACCTAATTGGAGGAGTTTTACTGTGTGCATGTCCTTGACGAGGGTATGGTGAGAGTGTGGTCCTCAGACCTGCCCCTTCTGCATCTCCAGGGGACTTGTAACTCAGACTGTAAAGGCCTTCAATAGAGGCACTATCTACAATTTTAGGGTAAGATTCCCCAGAGTTTATTTCTGCTTAGGTCAGATTTTATTTTTTTGTTTCTTCATGCTTATATTTTATATGTATAATATTATTTAAGTGATTTATGCTTTTAAGAACTTATTAACTCATTTTGTGGCTCTCTATGTACTTCCTGTGGTCCTCCTAGGAACTTCTGGTACATTGTAAAGTTTGAGAATCATTATTTTAGAGAAGTCTAAGCACTGAGTGATCCCTGTGTGTCTCTGGAAGTGCTAAGTCTGTTCTATAATCCTCATTGGACTTCCTGGTTTGGCATATCCTTCCAATCCCACTGGAAGCTGGAAGAGTATCCTTAACAGATTGATACTGGAGGGCTGGATACTGAGTACAAATAGAGTAGGGTTCTTCTCTCCCAGCAGTGAGTCTCAAAACACAGTTTTCATTCTTAACATGAGAAGTTCTTGAAGTTTTGAGGCTGAGGGAAAAGTGTCTGCATCACTGACAGGTGGTAGCAGTTCTGGGACTTATGGATGCTCTCTTCACAGGACATTCCATGACAGAATGAGTTACAGGAGGCTATCTCATCTACCACCAAAAGTTGTAAACACAAACTCTATCAAGAGTAAATTTATCTTTTCTTTCATCTTTTGTCAAAAGAACACTTGGTTCTGAACTTGGAACATTACACTGGAACTTCTCCAGAGGTCTATAAATTTTTTGAAGATAAGGTTTGTTGTAAAAAGCACGGTGTCTCTCTCCACAATGGAGTCAGTGGGTTTCTCCCTTCTATTTGTTCAGTGCACATCAGATGACCCCCTCCTCCTGATGAAAATGCTTTATGACTTCCTGTTTCCCCAGGTATCCTTGCATCAAAGCTTCTGCCTTGTCTTCTGTCTGTATGGGTGGGTGATTACTCAAGTCTGTCCATCTCCTTGTCCACACAAAAGTGTCTCTGCCTTTTCCCCAAATGACTGCCATTATATTGCTATAGTTAACTACATTCTTGCCTAAAATTTAGTTCCATTGTCATCTTGTTCTGAAAATATTTCCTGCCATTTCTAATTCTCTTTCATTTATCCACTTCAGGTCCTGTCTACTTAACAAAAACAAAGCAAAGCAAAACAAACAACAAAAGCCATGTACTATTATTTTTGCAGTCCCTTTTCAAAATATCTTATTGTTCTTCTTTTTATTAAATTTCTCCTCCCTCTCTCTTTTCCAGGTAGGGTTTTATTAGTCCAGACTGACATAGTATTCACTCTGTAGTCCCAGGCTGGCCTTGAACTCAGAGGTAGTGGTCCTCCTACCGCTGCCTCTCATGTGCTGGGATTAAAGGTGTGCATCATCATACCCCATTAATTTTCTTGTCTCTATGTATCTTCTTTCTTTAAACTCTGAGACAGTATTATTTTAATATACTAGTCCTTTCCACAAGTACCATAAAATAGTTAGAAAATTCTCTATATTGGAAAGAATGATATATTTCCAGTTAACTCAAAGAAGAATTGGTATCAGAAAAATATGTTAATTTAAGCAAAGTAAAATTTAATAATATACATACAACATGTAAGATACAACAGAAGCGGTCATTACAAAGAATTTTTAGTTTATACACACACACACACACACACACACACATACACACACACACGGAAGGAAGAAATACTGAAAATATGGAAAAGTAAGAACTAAATGTATGTTGTTGAGGCAATGCCTTCTTGCTAAGATGACAGATACAATCCAGGGGTTAATTTCCATGGGGTAACACACAGAGAACATTAACAAGAGCTGCATGGGAGCAGGGACAGCATTTGTGACTGGAGCCCTGAAGGAAGCCACAAAGGTGTGATCCACATCCATCTGAGATTCCACCTATAAACACCACCCATTGGGTGAAATATGGTGAGTAATTTGATCCCTTGCAGGAAGATTTGGAGGGAAACATGGGACTTCCCATCTCAGAGGAACTCCTATCTTTCACACAGGATTTTAAATTCTGTGGAAGGAATGCCAAGAGAATGAAAAATGGATACAGCAACTAAGCAGCCAGTTTTCATGCCATACATCTCCACTCAGCTCTCTCTTCTACATCTACTCCTTTATTTAATATCCAGCATCAATTTAACAGGGCAGCGTGGTCCTAATCTGTATTATTATTATTTTTTTCATTATTGCTGTACTTTCTTCTTTCTACTCTTGCCTTTTCTTTTTTCTTCTCCCAAAGAACAGAGTATTTCTTGGAAGGGTCTCTATGGCTCAGTGTCCTGAGAAATAGGAACACTATGTTATTGGAAAGCATAACTTTACCTCTCTCTTTGCAGTTTACTTTATAGCTAAAACTCCATCATCTCCCTCACCTCATTTTTTACCTCTACAGTTTCCCCCACAATTCATGTTCTCCTCTTCTACTTTCTGTCAACACAATGTACTTACTAGTCAGTCTTGTTCTCTGCTTTTTATTCTTTTTATTTCCACTCATACAAACAGTAAATAATATATTAATTCAAACAGTATTATAAAAACACTGGTTTGGGGGCAAGAAAGATGGCTTAATGGTTAAGGCACCTGCTAGCAAAACCTAAGGACCCAAGTTCTATTCCCCAGTGCCCATGTAAGCCAGGTGCACAGGATGGTGGCACATGCATCTGGAGTTTGTTTGCAGTGGCTAGAGACCCTGGCTCTCTCTTTCTCTGTCTCCTCTCCCCCTAAAATAAAAAAATAAAATGAAATTTAAAAACTATTTTTTTAAGAAGCAATGGTTTTGTGAGTCTATGTGTCTCTGTTTATCTGATTTGGTAGGGGTTGAGTGTTCATTGTGTCTATCTCCTTCACCCTTGTGCTGGTACCAGGCTCACCGATAAAGCAGCACTCTTGCTCTTTCCCCTATGATTCTATGGCTTCAGCTGGTGCTCTGCTGAGGTGTGATGAGCTGATTCTCTCCCCACATTACCCATAGGGGGAGGACAGGGAGAAGGCTAATGATGGTACCATCATGGCTGTATATATACTATATATACATAACTGATAAAAAATATTTTTAAAAAAAAAACAGTGGTTTGAGACTGGGGAGATGGCTTAGTGGTTAAGGCATTTGCCTGCAAAGACAAAGGATTCCGGTTCGAGGCTCCGGGACCCATGTAATATGCACAAGGGGCACATGCATTTGGAGTTTGTTTACAGTGGCTGGAGGCTCTGGCACACCCATTCTCCCATTCTTCTCTCTCTCTCTCTCTCTCTCTCCTTTTATCACTCTCAGATAAATAAATAAAATATTTTATAAAAGCTGTGGTTTATGTTTTTATATTTAACATATTTAAGAGATGATTATTCTATATTTGACTAATACTCTGTTTTCCTAGTGGGTCTACCCCTGGATAGTGTCTGTCATTGCAGACAGTATTCTACTCTTAGGATAGGACTAGTGTCCCGGACACCAGTAAAACACAGGAACATAACACTTCATCTCTACTGCACCTATTCCCTCCTGAATATTTCAAACACAGTCACTGAATGAAGAGAGATGACAAATTAAAAGGCTTTTTCAACCAACTATTTGGCACCAGTCATGCTATCCCAATGAAAAAACATAAATAACATTAAAAGGAAGACATGTCTCCTCCAAAAGTAGACATACAGTAAAGGAGAGATTTAAATTAATAAATTCATCTGAACAGAATATGCAAATCTTTAGGACATCATGAAAGACCAAATGTATGAATTATGAACATAGACAAATTTAATGAAATAAAATGAAATTTTAAAGAAAATAAATTTAAAATTTAATGAAATGAAATAGAAACAAAGAACTAGGAGGGTAACCAGTGGCTCTCTGCTTGACTAAGAGGCCCACTCAGTGGAAACGAATCCATAGCTGGAAGTGGGAATCTAGTCAAAATCCTATGAAGACCAAGATTATGGACTCCAATGAGAAGCTTCCACTAGATTTTGGCCAAAGGAGAGTTTACACCCATAAAAATCTCTCTAAATTAACAATGCTTATCCCCTTTTGCCTGTGCTGACCTCCCATACCACTGGAAAATATGTTCTTTTTTTAGAAAGCAGTAACCACAGAGGACAACCAAAATCTTCCATCAAGACAAGAAAGTATAGCCAACTCCATGACAGGAGTGCCACATCAGCTACAGTCCAAGTGAAACCACAAAGGAACAGGCAAGATGAAAAAGAGTGCTGCTTTCACAGAGAGCCTGACAACCTGTTCCAGGGTGAAGGAGACAGACACTGAAGATACTGGAAATGTACCAAAGCAGAAAACCAGAAGCTATCAACAGCTCAAAACCAAGGTAGACTCAAAACACACTGAGAGCTCAACACCAAAGCAGGCTTAAAACACACTCACCACAGCACACACAGTTTTGTGGAAGAGGGGGTGGGTAGATTGTAAGATCCACAGAGTGGGAGGGAGTACCCAGAGACATTACCCCTTCCCACAGTGACTGCTGCTCACATTTCTTAACCCACATCCCTATGGTGAATACTGGCAATCCCACTGAGAAGGACCCTCAATGGAATGGGGGCAGCCAGGAGGGAAATGTTTCCATACAAAGTTTCCATTTAATGAAAAAAAAAAAACCCAGAAAATTAAGGTAAAAAAATTAGTCTTCATATATACCAATAATATACTGAGGAAGAAATCAGGGAACCAATACCCTTCACTCTCACCTCAAAAAATAGTTATAAAAACACAACTGTACTAGCACAATAAAATGAACATTTAGATCAATAAAATTCGATCGAGAACCCATATGTGGTCCTACAGCTGCATCCATCTGATTTTTTTTTTTTTTTTTGAGACAGAGAAAGACAGAGAGAGAGGAAGAGGGAGACAAATAGAGATGGGTGCACCAGCAACCTCTCAGCTGCTGCAAATGAAATCCAGATGTGTGCACCCCCTTGTGGTCAAGTGTGGCATTGCACCTTTGCATCACTGCATCTGGCTAAACGTGGGACCTGGAGATTGGAAACTGCATTCTTAGGCTTAGGAGGCAGGCGCCTTAACCACTAAGCCATTTCTCCAGCCCTATCCATCTGATTTTTGACAGAGGTGCTCAGAAATCCACAATGGAGGACTGGGAAGAATGCTCAATCACTTATGGCATTTGCTTGCCAAAACTGTCACGCTGGGTTCAATTCCCAAACTACACATTTTAGCTAAATACCAAGAGTAGTGTGTGTGGTGTTTATTTTCAGAGCATGTACAAATTAATAATTAAATAAATAATAAATTAAATAAACACACTGGAGGAAAACATTCAACTTCAATAAATGGTGCTGGAAGAACTGGATATGAACATGTGAAAGAAAGTAAAACCTTGTCTCTCACACCCCTGCTCTAAAAGCAGCTCCAGATGGACCAAAAACCTTAACAGATCTGAAATTCTAAAACTACTAGAGTAAAAAGTCATGAAAATGAGGTAAGACAGGAGCCTAGGAAAGTTCTGAATAGGAATTTAATGTCTTAGAAAAATAAGGCCCTAAGAAAAAAGACCATCAATTGACAAATTGTCATGTCATGAGACTCAAAATATGTTTGTACAGCAAAGAAAATGAGTGAAGAAGTAGCTTGCAGAATATGAGAAAAAAAATTCCAGATATATGATTGGCAGAAGATTAATATCTAGACTATAGAAAGAATTTAACAAACAAAACAACAAGAAAACAAACAACTCAATGACAAACATCAGCTAAGAACATAAATGAGAGTTCTCAAAAAGAGAAATACAAACGTCCAATATATATTGTAAGAATTCCACATCTTTAGCCATTCAGGAATTCCAAGTTAAAAGTACATTAAGATTCCATCTTGCCCTAGGAAGAATGGCAATCATAAGAAAGAAAGAAAGAAAGAAAGAAAGAAAGAAAGAAAGAAAGAAAGAAAGGGAGGGAGGGAGGGAGGGAGGGAGGGAGGGAGGGAGGGAGGGAGGGAAGGAAGGAAGGAAGGAAGGAAGGAAGGAAGGAAGGAAGGAAGGAAGGAAGGAAGGAAGGAAGGAAGAAAAAAGAAAAACCAATGCTGGCCATGGTGTGGGGAAAGAGGACCCCGATTCAATTAAAGTGGGAGTGGAAACTGGTTCAACCAGGGAAGTCATAGTGTAGGATGCTCACAAACCTGAACAAAAAGGAACATGTGTCTCAGCTATACCTCTCCTGGGCATAAACCCAAAGGACTCTCTCTCTCCTACCACAGAGATGTGTGCACATCCATGATCATTGCTTTTCTATTCAAAGTAGCAAGGACACGAAATCAGCATAGATGTCCATTAAGCAAAAAATGGTTCATGAAATGTGATGCATATATACAATAAAATTTTATTCAGTAATAAAAAAATGAAATTATGAACGTCACAGGAAAATGAATGGACCTGAAAAAATACTGCATGAAGTGCAATAACCCAGGCTCTGAAAAGCAAGCATGTTATATTCTTTCATATGAGGATCCTACCTTTCTAATTTTTACATATGTGCATTTATAGAAGAGAATGTGTATAGAGGCCGCAAAACTTAAAATTAGCCATGAGTGGGAAAGAAGAGGCAATCAGGATGGTGGGGTAGTAGAACATATTTGCTATAAAAGTGGAAAGTGGAATACTGGGGAGGAGAAAAGAGGAGGAGTTACAGCTGGAGGATCAACCCAATTCAGGAATGTATTCTAAAAGCTATTAGGGAACTCAATTTTTGCTAAGCTAATTAAAAAATAAAATTAAGAAAAAAACAAGTTTGAATGGTGGTACCTTGTTGGGACAAATAAAGTTGCTCCCAGAAGCCATAGGTCATTACACATGAATTCTAGTGCTAGGTGGGGTAGATTCCAGTGAGGTGTTAGTCAAGAGACCTTGTAAGCCTCTGGAAAAAAATATAGGCTATTTTTACTTCTGCTGGTTGCCCACAAGAAGTAGATGGTAAAATCCTAGTATTGAAGACACCACACACTTGAGTTTCAAGACAAAAATAAATAAATAAACTGAGCTGGAAGCTTCCTCACTACTGGCTATCCTCATAGTGCTGAAAAGTGCTATGCAGGCTGGTGATGGAGAAATGTCATCAACAGTCCTACACATCTGAGGACCTGCTAGGTAAGATGAGTCCTTTGGTACCACAGTGACAAGTCTGTTATGGAGTAGGCAGTCCACACTGATTAATAACAGTTCGCTCCAGCTTCTCGGAGGAGATCTTACCTGGCTTAATGAGTTCCCTCACAGTTCCTGTCTCTTGCAGGAAAAGGAGAGTACTATGTTTGATTGCAATGGTTAAGCTCTGTTGTCCACTTGATCTGATCACGAATACATAGACGTTCCTCTTGGGTGAGACTCTGAGGTTGCTTCCAGAAGGACTGACTGAAGCAGGGGCTTCCCTCCTGGCCATAGGCTTTATTTAAGAAAGCTCTGAGAGGAGCAAGCCCCTTTCTCCCACTTGGCTGCTGGTGGTGAGTGCTTTCACTTGCCCATGCAACTATACTGTTGGGCTACCCCTCATCAGCATTGGAACCAAGTGTCCTCAGACTTCCAACCTGGATGGCTCTCCAGGAAGCCTCCAGACCTTCAGTGCTGGATCTGGACTGCTGAGGCACCCAGCCTCGGGGACTGAGCAGCTATGGGGTTTCTTGACTCAAGCCTGCAGACTTGCTATCGTTGGACTGCCATAAGCTAAGCAAACAAATTCCCTTTTTAATGCAATTTACACTATCAGTTCTCTTCCTCTAGAGAACTCTGACTAATACAATTACCTTCCCATTTTTGCTTTCTGCATTTCTTTGGTGAGTCTCCTATTCTACTATCTTACCCAGAAGTCTGAACAGGTTTGAAATCTATTAAAATAATCAACAATATTTTACCTTAAGGAAAACAACCTTCTAAATGATGTCATTCCTCTCTTCTAAAAGACAACCAATCAGTTATGGCTTATACCACTGGTTACCATAGATTTAAATTAACACATATCTCCAGATTATGACAATCTATTCATATTTGTAAAAGAACTTCAATTCTTTTAAATCCATGCTTTCTAAAAACCCAAATCAAGTCAGTTATCTGTTTCCAAAGAGACTGTTCAGAATGAGTGGTCCCCTCTCTCTTGCCCTCCATAACAATAAATAGCTTTGTCTTCTTATTTTATATTGAGGGCTGGTCACAAATCCTTCCAAAACACAACATGGGAAATTTAGGAACAGACCTGCATAAAAATGAACATTTGATTTATAACAGAGATAGCCTTGCAGATGGGTGAATCAATGTTGCTCATAAAATTTGCTGATATTTGTCACACAATGCTTATGCAATGTATTATTTTGTGTAGACTAAAATCTTGGGCATAGGGCTCAAAACTGAAATTTCTCCTAAGATAATATAAAGCATCTCCATGTCTTCACTCTTAGAAAAAAATGTCTTAATGTAGTCTGAAAACATTGGAAACAAAAAGAAAATAAATGATCTGCTTGCATTAAAAATTTGAACTTATATTACCCAAATAATCATAATGAACATAAAAGAAAGACACAGATAATATACATGTACATTGTCTCAAAGTAGTGCCTAGAATATGTGAAGAGCTTATTTGAGTAAACTTCAAAAAAGCAGACAGCACAGTAAGGAACTGTGTAAAGTTTTCAAACATATACATCAAAACAAAGCCTAGCCAAATAGCCAGTTAACATATAAACAGGTAATCAGCTTAATTAATAATCAGAAAACAAATGAAAATTAAAAAGCAATGAGATTTCCTTTTCAACTGCTCAATATAAATATTCAAGTCTGGCAATAGTGAGAGTTGCAGAGAATGGTTGGTACACTGAATAATCTCACATATTTTTAGTAGGAGTACATATTAGTATGGCATTTTGAAAAATATGTTTTATATTTCCAGTAACATTGAAAACATGCATATATTATTATCAAGAAATTTTACTTCTAGGTATATAATTTAGAAGCATACTAGAATTCGAAATTTAGATATATTTTTGAGATTGAGGATGTCAGTATTTTATTCTTTGTTCAAAATAAGAAAAAAAATACCCAAATTCCCATAAACTAGCATGGATACATGGTAGCATATCCATTAACAAGGATGGTATGCAACAATGAAACTGAGAACAGCATATAGGCTTTAAGTAACAACACTGATGAATGTCACATAGAAATGGATGAAAAAAGTGGATGTTTAAAAGTGGGTAAAACTCATATGTATTGGTTAGGGAAGGCATGCTTAAGGGGGAAGCTAGGAAGAAAACGTGATAATGCCTATGACCACACTCTGAAACATGGATATACCTGGGAGGACAGAGACGGATTGTGATTGTCAAGGTTATACAAGAGGTCTTCTGATATGTTGCCAATACTTGAATATTTAACATGCCTTTGGTTGAAGTTTTTTTTTTTTTTTTTAAAAGATTAGGGCTAGAGGGATGGCTTAATGATTTAGGCATTTGCCTATAAAGCCAAAGGACCCTGGTTCGATTCCCCAGAACCTACGTGAGCCAGATGCACAAGGTGGCACATGAATCTGGAGTTCATTTGCAGTGACTGGAGGCCCTGATGCACATATTCTCTCTCTGTCTGTCTGTCTCTCTCTCTCTGCCTCTTGCTCTCTCTCAAATAAATAATAAAATAAATAATTTTAAAAAAGATTAAATTTTATTTATGGTTTATGTTTTCTTCTATATGTATATCATAAGAAAAATTAATATAAAAGAAAATAAATAATTGATCATCTGTATCAGTATCGTAGAGAAAGCAACAGCTTCATTGTAGTGATGCAAAGAGGGAATGCAGCTTCTAAGTCAGGACCAGTTCCTCCCCTCAAGTTCTTTTGTTCTCTGAATTCTTCACTTGTAGTTTAGTCATCGCCATCAAGATGGCTGAAATGCCTCCCAGTATCACAATGGGATGCCATGACATTGCTCCACCAGAGAAGAATCAAGACCTTCTCTTCCTTTCATTCAAAAGGATCCGAAAGCATTTTCCATAGTTCCACTCATGTTGCATGGCCAGCTAGCCACCACACATTGGTATGTTTGTTACACAGTTCTTTACCAAGCAGGAACAAGATCTAATTCTCTATTGAAGGGGGGATAATGTCTGGGAATAATTCACTGCAACTATTATTAAAGACTAGGGATGTTTTGAGATTTTTAGCAAAAGCTCACAAGTTAAACTGTCACATTTTATGTTTGCTGGCAGAAGATATAAGACTAATGGGTTATTGATGAGGAACAGTTTCTTAGTCATAGCAAGAGAAACTTCCAGAAAATTAGCACTTTTACACTGTCTTCCTGAAGCCTGATGCCTGATGCCAGCAAAAAGAGGCTCAGGTGACATCAACACTCATCGTGGGGACATGAAGGAGAGAAATCATGAGTTCAAGGAACTTTGATATTTTATAGTGCCCATAATATATGGGTTTTTTGTTGTTTTGTGTTTTGTTTTTTTGAGAGACAGCGACATCATCACTATATAAGAAAGCTGTTCATAGCAAAGAGATCTTGGAAGATACATTCAGGACAAAGTGTTGTTTGCAGCTCTACTTATAGAAAATACAAAAATGTGGCAGAGGTTAATTAGATAATTTTTCCCCAACAGTCATTGCAAGTTGTATATCTTAAAGTAGTAAAGTTGTCTATGAATCAATAGAGTGAGTGAAGGCAGGTTGAAAATACCTGATTGGTGTGGAGATAAAATTTTCTGCTAAAAATGGCCAACATGTCACTCTTCAGAGGCAAGGATAGAGCTCAGTCATGTGTGTGGCATGCTTAAGTTCCTGAGTTCAATACCTGGCAGTGCAAATAACTAATAATCATAGTAGATATCAATGTTTCCAAAATAAAATTAGAAAGTAAATATGGGAGGAAATGTCAATATATGCCAAGTGGTTCAAATATATATATATATTTAACAGTTGTTAATATCTTTTAAAAATATTTTATTTATTTATTCATTTATTCATTTGCTGGGGGGATTAAAAAAAAAGAATGCGTGTGCTGCCAGGACTACTAGCCAGTGTAAATGAACTCTAGTTGCACGTGCTACCTAATGCATCTGACTTTATGTGGGTTCTAGGGAATCGAACCTGGGTCCTTAGGCTTTGAAGGCAAGTGCCTTAACCACTGAGCCATTTCTCCAGCCCAGTTGTTAATATATTGTTATGCCTCATCTTTTTTAGATTAATTCTAATTTTATTCTCTTCTATTATAAAACATCTAGTGCAACAGCTTGTTTTGAGATAATGTTATTTGCTCTCTTTTTTTAAAAAGAGTAATCATATTTTTAACAAAATTATTTCCCCCAGACATATTTTCAGGAGAACTAAAACCATTTTTTAAAAATTTGGGTTTGGTAGAATTTCAGACATTAGCTTTTAGGTGAGTTTCTTGCCTACAGCACCCAGCTTCTTTTGGAAATCATGGGGTCTATGGATGGTAGGTGCCACACTCATTTGATAAAAGCAGAGATGAGGAATAAATTTGGGCCATTCAGATGTGATACTTGAAGAGTAGGGTTATGTAGCAATACTACCCTGAATACACCCAGTCTCTTTAGAGGTAATTTTTCCTTAGAAACTATATATATATATATGTATATATATATATATATATATATATATATATATATATATATATATATATTATGTATATATATTTGCAACAGAAAACTACATCTAGAATACTGTGTAAGTATTCAATGAAGAAATATTAAGTTCCAAATTGTCATTGAAACAGTCACTGCCTTGAAAATCTTCTGCTCTTATGCACCATCTATTTCCTGTCAATTCTACCTCTGAGTCTTGGCTGAAATGTGTGTGTTTACTGTAGAGTACAAATAGTAAAGTGAGAAGATTGGAATAAATTATCATCAAGGGCTCAGTAGCTCTGAACTCTCCCATGTGTGGTGGTTTGAATGTAAAATGTCTCACCATAGCCTCCTTTTTTTGTGAATAAGCCTCATATTTAGTCTTCTGCTGTTGGAGAATTTGGGAGGTGGAGCCTTGCTAGAGGAAGGGTGCCACTGGAGCCTGACCTTGGGATGTTACAGTCTAGTTCCACTTACCACAATATATAACTCACTCTTTCCACTTCTTCCCTGCTGTTATGGAGATATAATGCTGAATGTCTGCTCCTACCCGCCTGCCATGCTTTGCCTACCATGATGAAATTCCTACTCAGAACTGTGAGTTGGAGAGAAACCCTTTCCTTCCATAAGCTGCTTCTGGTTGGTGCTTTGGCCCATTTTTCTTCCCAAGCCATACATCTAACACATGTGTGCCTCTTGAAAGACTAAAATTTGGAATTTACCACCTTTCTGCATGATAATCAAAAATAGTATCGTGTTTCAATTAAAAAGAAAGAGCTTGTTGCACAAGATCAGGTGTCTTGCCTAGGGTAATTGATTGTTTAAGACTTACATTAGCAGGGCACAGGCAGGATGGAACTTCAAGACTCTGAAGCTGAATCTGGAGACTCAACCCCTTTCCACATTGTTGTTCTTAGAGAATCCTGCGTACCAAACCATCATGAACAAAAGTCATTTTGTATGAGGGGAGATATCCCAGATTAGAGCTCCGTGTTTGAAGGCTTTTAGCTTTAGAAATGGCCCAATAATTATAAAACAAAATGGAAATATATTTTTCAACCACCCTTTTCTCAATATCAACAATACTTCTCAAAACATCTCACAATCAGCTTTTATTAATTAAAAGTAAGTAAATTCTAACAAGAAGATATTATTGTTATTTTTTGGAATATATCTTTTTAACATGACAGTCATTATTTGTACTGAGCCGCCTCTGCCTTTATTTTTCTTCATTCAATTTGGTCAATATGATGGTATATGTGTGTGTGTGTGTTATAGATCCATGCATAGCCTGTGAAAGTGAGACATTAATTTTAACTCATAACTGGAAGAAATATTAACAATCATAACATTGAATTACTATTACTGGCCTTGCCTGTCTACCCCACAAGATGTCTCAGCCCTTGAAGCAGGGGAAAATGCAGTTCCATGCATCTCTATAACACTAGCTCTAAGAATATGCCACGGTAGATGCTAGTTTCTCACTAATGCTTCATAAATAAACAGTGGTTATCTAGCCTCACTTTTTCATTTTATAAGTGAGGACAAATGAGGTCCAATAAGACAGCAGTTCCTATAAATAGTAAGCACCCAAAATACATACAAAATTTAGGCTTTGACAATAGTGCATTTCTGTCCCCCAAAGACATGCTCCTCCAAAATGCCACCTCATACAGCAATGCAGTTAACTATATACAGTAAAATTAGGGTCTTGAAAGATCCTAGGTCCCCTAGGCTGGAACATGAGCACTTCATGCATGATTAGCTACTCTGAGTGGGATGGGACAGGGGTGTGAGGCACAGAAGAGACTGGTTAGGGATTGCTACTAATCCAGATAATGATTTTGAAATTAAATTGTAGCTCTCATGCTGCTCTGGAAGGTGAGTGCCTATGTGAAAGAGGAACGAACTCGTATTGAATAGGTGTCAGGCTGCACGAGAGATGAATGTGACAGCTCAAACCTGGTTTTGATACTTCGTGAGTGTTCTCACTTGCCATCATTATCTCCCCCATTGTCTCAAATGGCCAGGGAGGTAGGCAGTATGGGTACAATGGCCTTCACGGAAACTAGGGGAAATTAAGTTCAGAATGCTATGTCATTTACCTTATGTTCCAAGTATTCTGTGATCTTGTACTGCTATTGACAATACCATCAGCAAGAATCCTTCCCATTCACCAGAAGGAAGGTGCCATTTGAGCACCTGGCAGCTTTAGCTAGGATCCTCTCTGACACCTTCTGACAGGGTGGCTGTTGTGACTGAAAGCAAGTAAATTATGGGGGTGGAAACTGGGGAGTCAGGGGCAGATGGGATGGTGAGACTACACATTTGCATGAAAACAGCTGAAGCTAGTGACAAACTTAAAGCAAATCCACAAGGAAGAAAAAACTTTTATTCAAGTAGCAGTGGACTTAGTGATGTGTACTTCATTGTTGCTTCTGCTTCATTGTTGCTTCTGTCTTTCATAAAGAAGCTTCAGGGTGTGGGGAGAGAGCTCAGTCATTGACGTGTTTGCCCTGCATGCATATGAACCGGTTTCATCCCCAGTACCAACACAGGCATGCCATGTGTGATGGCATGTGCCTGTGATCCCAGTTTTAGGGAGGCAAAGACAAGTGAATCCCTGGGGTTCACTGGCCTAGCATGTTTAGCCTACTTGTTCATCTCCAGACCAATGGGACAACTTGTCTCAAAAAGATATAGGTAGAATTTATTTATTTATTTATTTTTAGATTTTATTTATTAGAGTTGGGTAGGGGGAGAGAAAGAGAATGGGCATGCTAGGGCATCTAGCCATTGTAAACGAACTCCAGATGTGCATCTGGCTTATGTGGGACCTGGAGAATCGAACTTGGGTCCTTAGACTTCACAGGCATGCACCTTAACCTCTAAGCCATCTTTCCAGCCTATAGGTAGCATTTCTGAGGATAGCATCTGAGGTTGTCCTCCATACTCATGTGCTTGCAGACACACACCCCACACATGCACATTTGCATATTGCATGTTGAAATGCAATGTGCATTTCAAAAAAAAAAAAAAAAAAACCTGTAGCACTTAGGTTTGACAGCCAAACAGGAAAAAAGTGAGTGGAATTTACAAATGTTTAATTCTAGATACAAACACTGGTGATAGTGATCAACGTCAACAAAGCTAGAAAATGATGTCTTGGATCCCTTCATTTCACACTTCTTACTCCTGGGGTAAAAGTCATTCCTGTAGCCATGGTTCAGTTCGTCCACTATGCAGGGCATGCACCCTTAGAAAGCTGGTAGATGCTTTGAGAGCCGTTGCTTCTTTGTGAAACAGGAAGGAGTACTTCACATTGACAGGCTTTGTTTTGAGAATTAAATGCAACAGGACCTATGAGTAAATGGAGCAGCACAATAGCTTGTGCAGTTATTTCTCTGAAATGTTTCCTCATGTTTATTTATTTATTTATTTATTTATTTATTTATTTATTTATTATGTTTTTCGAGGTAGGCTCTCACTCTAGCTCAGGCTGACCTGGAATTCACTATGTAGTCTCAGGGTGGCCTCGAACTCACAGCGATCCTCCTACCTCTGCTTCCCGAGTGCTGGGTTTAAAGGCGTGTGCCACCATGCCCAGCTGTTTCCTCATGTTTACAAGGCAGCCAGTCCTGGCATTCTATGGCCATGGCCAAGATCATTGTAACTCAGTGCTTTTGCTTACTTCTTAATTTATTTATTTCAATTCACTTTCGGATGCTACAACTGAACGCCTAAGACTGCATAATGTAGAAAGGAAAAGCATTTATTTAACATACAGACTTGGAGGGTAAAAATCCAAGCTCCAGAGGCCAAATCATAGTTGTGCCTCATGAGGCAGAATGTTTCAGGGTCATGAGAATCACGAGTGGTGGCCTTGTTTAATCACAGCGCTGTCTTATGGTAGCTGATCTAGTCCTGTGGGAGTGAGAACTACTCACTCTTTTAAGAACTACCTAGTCCTACCAGAACTAACTAGTAAGACCCTATTGCTTTAGACACCACAGGCTGCACTCACAAGTTAATGAGAAATCATGCTGGAACTGAAATGGAAACCAGCTCCCTTCTGCTGGGACTCATAGTGCTGCAAAGTGCTATGCAAGCTGCTGGGGGAGAAATCAATAACAGCACGAAGGAGCAGTGAGTGCATCCTGCAAGCTACCGTTAACAAGCCAGCTAAGATGTTCCCGCTAGTACAATAGCGACGTAGGCTGCAGGGACAATCAACTGCACTCTGACTGGATATGAGGCCTGCTCAGTGAGAGGGAATTCATACCTGGTACTGAGAACCAATGCAGAATCTTGGGGCTTGGAAGGTCATATACCTTAAGAGGGAAGATTGCAGCCTGACATGGTGGCGCACACCTTTAATCCCAGCACTTGGGAGGCAGAGGTGGGAGGATTGCTGTGAGTTCAAGGCCACCCAGAGACTACATAGTGAATTCCAGGTCAGCCTGGGCTATAGCGAGACCCTACCTCAAAACCAAAAAATAAAAGAGAGAGAGAGAGACACACACACAGAGATTTCACTCTTCATTGGCTAAAAGAAGAGCTTGTGCCCATCAAAATGTCATCTAACTGTTTCTGTTTATCCCTTTAATCAATACTGCTCTCACTTTTGGTTAGAGAGCCTGCTTTTTACAGTTGGCTGTGAATACTGGGTAGATCCAAGAAACATCCAAATGATGGGAAACGAAAGCCGAGTGTCTATAAGTCATCTCTTTCACACCCATCAGGATCGAGGAAATATCACAGAGGAAATATCAGATTAAACAAAAGGCTGTTCTCTGGGCTTGCCTGGGAACCTGCTACAGAGCAGGAACCTGCACCAAAGCAGATAAAAAGAGGCTGCTGAGAGCTCAGTACTAAAGGCGACTTCCAAGGCTCCCAGGCTCACTGGAAAAAGGGGCAGAAAGAATGTAAGAGCCACCGGATGGGAAGAGTACTGTGAGGCCTGCTTCACCCACAGTGACTGGCTGGTGCATTCATGACCCCACAATGATTATTGGATTACCCATTGAAGAGTTCCCTCAGTGGAATGGGGACAGGGGAGAGAAAACATGAGGTTAACCTGATGGGAATATGACCAATTTGCAATATATTCAAATATTAAAGTTCTCATTAAAAATTAAAAAAAAAAATCCTGTGATGGCTTAGCACTGCCTTCATGAGAGCTCTGTTCTCAGGACCCAAACACAACATCTTACAAACTTCATAACATCTCAACACTGGGACATCAGAGACTAAACTTCAACATGAGTTTTAGAGGGATTAAACCATAACAATATGAAATATATACTTACAGTATCTTAATTTCTATTAATAAGTATAAAATGGAAAAATATAAAGTGACCCACACATTATACTGAATAATAAAACATAGGAGATTAAAACATACAAAGTGATAAAATTTTAGAACAATTAAATGCCTCAATATAAAATTTAATGAAAATACATGGAAAATTATGCATCGCTGTCTAATGAGCTAAGCCAACTCCTTGGCTCTTAGTAAATGTCATAGAAAGCAGACAATTTTTTTCTCCAGATGCCAGCATCTATTTTACCTAATTGTTGGAATGTTACATTTCTAAAATAAGTGAAAGACAAATATCTAAGAAAGAACTGCACAAATGATCAGTGCAGTTACTATGCTTTTTAATCATGGATGAACAAAGGCACAGAGAGTACTTCATTGGTAAGACATCTCCTGGCACTGTGCTGTAGCTGGAGTCAAAGAAGCAGAGTCCTCTGTTCTCTAAAGCAAACAGTCTGAAGACCTAGTCCTTTTGTTTGTTTGTTCATTGTTTGCTTTTGTTTGTTTTTACAGATGAGATAATTATCCCAACCCTATAAATTTCTCATTGGATGCCATCTAAGAGTTATGAATGAAATTTGTAAACTCTAAGTAACTTTAGTAGAATTCTCATTTTATTAATATTAATATACCCAGATTTTAGCTCATAGTAAATAATCACCAAGTAGTTATGAAACCCCATGGAGACTAAGACCATTTTATTAAATGATGTGAGTGCAATATTATCCTTGTGACTTAAATAAATAAAACTTTGACTACAAGAAAGGAAAAAAAAAAAAAAAAACCCTTCATAGTCCAGCAACTTCTGTCTTCCCAAACTCTTCCTGGCCAATTCCACCAGACATATCCTTTCCATTTAAAAATATAGTAGTGGTTATTTTTTATGTCATTCCTTTAATAATTGCTTAATTACCATCATATATATATATATATATATATATATATATATATATTATTATTAGTCTAACTAAATGTAAATCCTTTCATATATAGAAGTATTACCAGACCAACTGAATATAGAGCCTTTGTGGTGAAGTCAGGTGCTTCATCTAGTTGTTCTATTTACAGGGCTTTCTCTAACTGCGTTTTCCAGAAAATCTGATGATGATAGTATTAAACCCCTGAAACTGCACCCTTCTCCCCTCAAGCCAACAGAAACAAGGAACTAGGAACCAATGATATAAAGCTTGTGGTCTTAAGAGGGAAGACTTGGTCTTGTTTGTTTATTCGACAATCATAACTTTTTCATTAGGAGATATTTTCTTCTTAAAATTCTATCCCTTATTAGAGTCAGCATAGCTCCTAGCTTGCCCACTTTCAGGAAGTGTTTGAGGAATATCTACATGCTAAAACAAAGATAACAAACTTTACTGAGTCACAAAAATACTAGCTTCAAGCTCTTCACCCTATAGTCCATCATCAAGTAGAATCTTCTATTCCCTCTCCCATTCAAATTTTTATTTTATTTTATTTATTTGAGAGAGAGAGATAGAAAAAGAAGCAGAGAGATAGATAGATAGATAGATAGATAGATAGATAGAGAGAGAGAGAGAGAGAGAGAAAGTGATGATGGGCTTGTCAAGGCCTTTAGCCACTGCTGTGTGCATGTGCCATCTTGTGCCTCTGGCTTATGTGTACCCTGCAGAATCGAACCTGAGTTCTTTGGCTTTGCAGGTAAGTGCCTTAACTGCTAAGCCATCTTTCCATCCCCCACTTTAAATTTTTAATGAGGAATGATATTAAAACCGTAGATAGAATAAAGAGCCTATGCCAATGGTATTATAGTTATTAGAAGATTAAGGAAAGCTGCTAAAGTTTTGTAACCAGTGCTGTGAGTTGGTGATTTGGGTCCCTTTCAAAGTCCTTACATGGATAAAAGTAAAGAGTAAAACATTTCTAATCACTTTCACCTGTTGAACTTGGCATAGTTCATGTTCTGATCCACATGGGTATCTGGGTTCTTTAGGATTATTGTTAAAAAGATGAGAGAATTAAAAAAAAATCTATGGCTCAATTAAAGTCTGGGAGAGTCTCAGGGCAGGATGTTTAATAAGAAAGAATTTTGGCAACAGTAAACTCTGGGCTGAAATGAGCCAACAACATTGGCACCTGCAACACCAGGATTTTCCTTTATCTTCTTCACTCTCTAAAAGTTCCCTGAACCTCCCATAGTTCATTCTTGGGCCCACAGGTTTCTGTGAGGCCAAGCTCAGTTATAGCTCACAAAGTAGAGAATCCCTTCTCTTCTGCTGAACCTCATTTTCTTGAACAAGAAGAGTATCATAATGCTGCGTACAGAAACCAAGAAATAGACTAAATATCCAAAAGTGTAGAATTAATATTTTATTATGACATTATAACATGATACTATATGACCAGAGTTATACTGTGCACCTATATTAAAAAGTCATTAAGGAGCTGGGTGTGGTGGCGCACGCCTTTAATCCCAGCACTTGGGAGGCAGAAGTAGGAGGATCACCTTGAATTCAAGGCCACCCCTGAGACTACATAATGAATTCCAGGTCAGCCTGAGCTAGAGTGAGACCCTACCTCAAAAAAAACAAAAAAACAAAACAAAAAAACAAACAAACAAACAAATAAAAATGTCATTAAGGGGCTGGAGAGATGGCTTAGCAATTAAGGTGCTTGCCCGTGAAGCCTAGGGACCCAGGTTTGATTCCTCAGTACCCACATAAGCCAGATGCACAAGGTGATGCATGTGTCTGTAGTTTGTTTGCAGGCTAAACACCCTGGTGCACCCATTCTCACTCATTCTCTCTCTTTCTCTTTCAAATAAGTAAATAAAATTTAAAAAATTCAAAGTCTTTAATATATATCAAGTTATAAACTGCATGTTATATGCATGTACATATTGCATGTATGTATGATCAAATTTCAAAATTCCTTAAATGAGTATATTACTTTTAGGTATTGAAAAAGAAAACACATTTTTTTAAACAGGGCAAGTGATGCATTGTAGACTTATATAATAATACCTGTTGAAGAAAAGCACATGTTTACTGAAAGTAAACCCATAAACCTCTGTTAGCATCCGGTTAAAATAAAAGTTCTTCCTGGGGGTAGGTGGAGGGAGGGAGGGAGGAACCCGAAGGCCGCTCAGATGTCCTGGTATGGAATCTGCCTGAGCATGCTGTGTTTAAGCTGCCAAACATTTTCCTCAAAGAAATACTGGGGTGCTGCAGCTAGGCTGATGAAATCAACCTGACCAGTCCTCTTTGTTTCCCCCCTCCTCCACCTCCAGTACATTGTGCAAGAGAAACCTACACCATCTTCCTGTCAGGTGGAACGAGAGGATAAGCACCAGGTGGTCATGTCCCTGGTCCTCATGGTCAGGGTGCAGCTGCTGGGTTAGAGGGCCAGGCCTTGGCCCAGGGCACACACTGTCCTCACACAGAGGGCTGGCAAGGCACAGTGTTCTCGTTTCATGCCCAAAAGCCTGGACATTTGGACTGAGGAGCCAGATTCTTGTGCTGTGTGGTTGAATGGTTATTAGGAATGCATGGAACAATTTCAGTCTTTTGCAAGAGGAATTTTAAATGGCAAGATCAAGTCAGCAACCTTGTGGTGGCAATAGTGAGAACTATGAAATAAGAGAAGGCTGCATTGATACAATTGACCATTGACTTAAAAATTAATAAGGTAAAGGACCTTCTAGATGCAGTGAGATGTACAGGCAACTTAGAGGGAGCTCTGTCCTTTAGACTGTGACAATTCTGTCTTTATGACAGACAAAGATTCATTCTGATGATTTCACAATGGGGAAAACAAAACCTGAGGTTGAAATGTGGAGATCCAGTGCATCACCTACTGTCTTAACACTGATAGACACAGACACCTTTCCCTTCTGAGTTCTTGGGTAGTTAAGTCAATAAAGATGGCTAGACTAACAGTACATGCAAAGTCTCTTACATCTCATAAAAGCTATCCTAGCCTAATTCTGTGGCTAACTGAAATTTGGACTTTGAAGGAAGTTGTGCGTTTCTTTACTCTGAATTATATTTTTTTCCCTAAAACTCCACCTGGTTCTGGAATTTTCTGATTATTATGTGAAGATTTTCTATGAAAGTCACCAAAGGATAGTCATGTTATAACTGGCACCTTCCCAGCCGAAATCACAGAATGAATCATGTGTAAAAGATCGCAATGGCCCTGGATTTCCTCCTTCTCCTCTGCTTCTTGTCTTTGACATTCTCCACTGCTACCCCACTCAATCCATTCTGTCACTATTTGCTGCGCTGAATTTTCTAGTGATATGCAAAGACACACAGGTCACAATGACAAACATAATACCAGAAGTATACTGTGACAAGTACATGGGGAACTCAAATGTTTGCTTGAGGAAGCTATTTGTCCACTGATCTTCTGCCCATTTTCTTTCAGCCTGACTGAACATCACTCGTAGTGTTTTGCTTCTGGTCCAGCTCAGTTCCTTCTCATCCACCACAGAGCATGACAATGAAAAAAAAAATACAGTAACCTTTGTGTCTATCACAGAAATGCCACTGATCAAATTAGGAAACACAACAGATTTGATGCCCTTTTTTAGAAGGAAATATGCAATAACCTATGGTGATGAGAAGATGAGACTTCTGGCCCGTGCACTGTGTGAAGGACAAGGTCTCAATTAAAGTGTGTCTTTGGAGAATGGACTTGAGTTTTAATAGGACTGGTATAGAGAAATTGGGCAGGCCATACTGTTTCCAAGGCATATGCATAGATAGGGGAAGTTTCAGATTATAATGCTCATCATATCCTACTGGAAGAACAATATAGTTGGGATGGCAGGTTGTGCCAGGTAACATAATGATTTGGACACCAGTGTTTAAGAAGAGGCACATGTACTGAGTAATAGGGGTCCTCAGAGTGTTCATAAACAGAGGGTTGTCATGGTTAGAAAAAAATAATGTATCTTGTGAAATAGTTCAGGGAGCATATTACAAATTTAAGGGTGCCAGGAACAGTGACACATGTCTATAATTCCAGTACTTGGGAGACAGAAAAAACTGGAGTTCAAGGTCATCTTAGCTACATAACAAGTTAGAGATGAGTCTTGTCTCAGCTTCCTGAACACAAATGTGTTAAGGTATTTGTCCAAGTAATTAATGATGAATTCTAATAACACACACACACACACATACATATATATTACGAGGAAGAATCTCTTAGATTTGTGTATTGTTTAACACACATAAGTCAAGAAAAAAATTAGAATTAAAGTGGAATTTTGGAGACAAATTATCAAGTATTTTGTTTGTTGGCCCACGTATAAAAGCCAGGGAGGTCAGAAACAGATCTGTTGTGATTAAAGATGTGGATAACAGTGAATTTCCAGGACATGATGGAGAACTTGATTAGTCTATTCAAAAGTGGCCCATGAGCTAAAATTCCAATATGGGTGGGATTTTTCTGAGCTGATAACTTCTGATGTTGGGAATGAACTGGAGCCATGAGTAAACACGGGAAATGGCCATGAAGATGCTAAAGAGGAAAGAAGTATGCTTGCCTGTGACAGTCTTCCTTGTGTCTGGGAAAAACAAAAAAGCACATGCAGACACCCAAACATGTGGCTTTCTCGGATTTGTTTGGAGACCAGTACATGCAAAGCCACAGCCGCCAGTTTCCGCCTGAGTTTCACCACAGGAATCTGACTCAGGTCAGAATAAGGCCTTAGTGGTCAACTCTGCACCAGAGAGAGCCTGGAGGGGGAGACTCCTTAGTTCAGTGCATCTTTTCTTTCATGCACTCAGGACTTGACACAGAACTGTGATTCTGAAAGCATAGCTATATCCATGTATCCTAGAGACGAACACATCTATCAATCCCTTGTAAATCACAAATGCATATGTTGTCACAGGTAGCATATGGAACAATCATGATGAAAGTGAAAGGTCACTCAGAATCAAAGCTTGACAATTCAGAGTGGCAACAGCTTACTGAACTTCACAAAGAACCAGTGGAAAAGTTTAGAATTCTGGAACTGTCTATCAAATATTCTTTCCTGTTACCATTCAAATGAATCCCCTTCTGTAGCCATGCATTTTAAAAAATTTACTTAACATGGTATGGCGTCTGGTTCCAGTTTTAATTCTTAGCTTACAGTCATTTTGCAATAAATTTCAGCAAGTTGGAGAATGGGAAACAGCTTACGGGCTAGCAGAGGGATGCATTCACTCCACCTGAATTTATTGATTCAATTTGTTAAAGCTTCTGATAGTTGTGTAGGAGATCCAGTGGGGAGTCACAGGGGCTCTTTTTGCACCGCACAGTTCCTGCTGGGAAAAGTCATGCGAGCAGCTAGCTGAGCAAGCTGAAGATGTAAGAGCTCCACTGGAAAATAATCAGACTTCACGTTCTAGGTTTTGCTCACATTCTCAATGGGCAGAAAACTAGGGGTTCCAGGATCTGGCACCTCCCCTGTCGTGTTGAGAGAAGAGAGATAAACTTCCAATAAGTTATTGTTTCATGGTGCCAGTCATTATAGAAAAATTTACTCTAAAAAGTGGAACAAATTTTTCTCCTGACCTGTCATTTTAGACTCAAACTCCAGTGGCCTTAACAGTAGACTCGGGGGAGAAGGATGGAAGCTTCCTATGACCCAATTCACCCAAGATAAGAAGCTGCAGCGTTTTGGGACTGTTGCCAAGTAGTGAGATGAACTTGATAGGGTTCCTAAATAACAGCATGCCCTCAGCCCCGGGCCTGACTTCATGCTATTCCAGTCGTGTGACCTGTCTCCCCCAGTGATCTAAGATAACCCTTATCAGTTTGCTCTGGAATCAGGTTACATGTGCATGTGTGTGTGTGTGTGTGTGTGTGTGTGTGCCTGCTTTCACCACTAAATGAGAGAGCAGTGACCATGGCTTACTCAAATCTCTTCCCCAAAGCACTTGGCACAGGACCTGGCACTCTGTACATACCCGGAAAGTGTACAGAGTTGCTGGAATGTTGGCAGTGCTCCTCTTATCTCATTGGTATATCTGCCGAGGCTTCTTGCCTGATTTGAGAAGGACACAGCACACGTTGTGTTGGAAAAGCCAGATATCACTCTGGGGACCATGGCTCTAGGGGACCGTCCATAACAGCCCTGCAGTTCACTTCTGTGAAACTCTGGGCTCTTTTACTGCCAGTTGTTAGAGGGAGTAAGATATAATATTCTCATAGTTTTTGGTTGTTTTACAAGAAAAATTTGTGTGTAAAATAATTTTTTTGTTTGTTTGTTTTCCCAGGTAGGGTTTCACTCTAGCTCAGGCTGACCTGGAACTCACTATATAGTCTCAGGGTGGCCTTGAACTCAGAGTGATCCCCCTACCTTTGCTTCTGGCATCCTGCTACTAAAGGTGTGTGCCACCACACCTGGCTTGTAAACGTTTTTTGAGTCATCCTCTCTTCCTATATCTCTGCCCATCCTTGGCACTAGAACATTTAAAATAGTAAGCCATTGTTCTAAATTTTAAAATCAGCTAAAGAAAACACAAAAGAAATATAAAAGAAGCACTGGCACTGCTGAGTTATGAATGAGAATTCCTTTATCTGTAGCAAGACATTTATTCTCTATTGCAATCTTTTGCAAATTTTGATTAGCACATAAGAAAACAGCTTGAATATGCTAAGAAAGTTTTTCAGATCACTGAACCAGCCAATTATAGAATTGGAATTCCCATTTTGACTGATTTTATTCTCCCTAAACTGTCTGGTTTTCAATTTGGATATAAAATGCAATAAAAATATTTATGGGAAATTAAAACCATATATGGAGTAGTAGTAGACTAGTTCCTTAAAATAAAGGAGGAATTGGGAGGCTCTTGATGGCATTGACAAACATTTTGGTCCCAGAAACACATAGTGCTTTGTCATGTTACAGCCCTCAGACCAAGTTATAAAATTACACTTCTCATGTGTTCAAGCTACTTGCTTGTACAATTAGAGATTAGGATAAAAAAAAAAAAATAGGGCTAGAGAAATGGCTTCATGGTTAAGGCACTTGCCTGCAAAGCCAAAGGTCCCAGGTCTGGTTCCCCAGTACTCCTGTAAGCCAGATGCACAAAGTGATGCATGCTTCTGGAGTTCATTTACAGTTGCTAGAGGCCCTGGTACGTGCATTCCATCTTCCTCTTTGTCTCCCTCTCTCTCTCTTTTTCTCTCTCTCTCTTTCATAAATAAACAATGAAATATTTTTTAAAGGAAACCAAATATTATTCCTTGTTTATTTTACTGAATATATATATTTCAGGTTGGAGAGATGACTTAGTGGTTAAGGTGCTTGCCTGCAAAGCCAAAGGACCCAGGTTTGATTCTCGAGTACCCATGTAAAGCCAGATGCACAAGGTAGCACATGTGTCTGGAGTTCCTTTGCTATGGCTAGAAAACCTGGTGCATCCATATTCTCTCTCTCTCTCTCTCTTTCTCTCTCTCTCTCTGTCTGCATCTCTCTGTCTCAAATAGATAAATAAAATAAAATAAAAATTTAGAAAAAAATATTTCAAAATTGGCAATCCTCATAAGAATTTTATGGAATAGTATGTTCTCTTGCATTGCTTATAGGGATAGGAAAATCTTTTCTGTAATATTTTGCTAATATTGGCAGATGACAATGATTACTTCTTTAGGGATGTCTTATAAAACATAGTAAAGACTTTAGAACTATATGAACATGTTTATCTCGTTTGCATTTCTATATACCTGCCTTTTACACAGGCGAGCCTAAAGAGTCCATTTTCTCTTTGTGAGGATGTGGAATGGGAGTTCCCAGTGTCCGTTATGATTGTAATAATAAGAATATAAGAAGAAAAAGTCAATATTCCGTTTCTGATAACCCTAAATCAACATTTTATGTCCATAGGAAAATAATTCAATCTAAGGCTTGTTAACAGAGAGAAATTTGATCTCAATTCCCCCATCTCCTACTCACCAAAGTCTGAATGAGTTGGTCATAGCATTGTTTAAGGAAGATAGTGGTAACATGGGAGGAAAGAAAGGGGAAAGCCTGTTTCTGCCCCAGCCCAGTAACTGTGAGATGAAGAGAGGGCAATGTGAGATGCCATGCTTACTTTCTCATCCTCAGAACTCACTATATTATTCCATGTGAAGGGACTTAGACATCATTCTAGAAATAGCTAACTAAGCATGGGGAACCCTTCCCACTCAAAAATTTGGATAATGGGTTCTTTCAGATTGATAGCATGTTAAAAACTAATGCCCTAAAAACTTCAACCTATTGCCAACACCAAGTGTGTATCCAACCCTCTTTGGACATGGTGGCCCAGGAAGCCAGGGGTTTCAGGACTTATTCAGATGTTCATTACCCTCCCAATTAGAGTGCCCAAATGGGACACATAGCCCACCTATTGAGTCATCCTGTAATGTTTGAATAAACTGAGATCCAACCTTTGACAGACAGTTGACAAAGAAACTGACCTTGAATGTATAAAATACTGCAGCATGGAATCGTGACTTATTTCTCCTTTTGGTGTTCATTGACTTTGTATGTATTTGATTTGTTTTGCCTTTTTTGTTTTTTGAAATGGGGTTTTCCTTTGTTGGTCAAGATGATCTTGAGTTGACAGTCCCTGTTCAAAGGGCTAGAATTATAGTATGTGTTATCATACCCAGAATAAGAATATATTTTGTAAATAAAATCACATATCCTTCAATAGAAAACTTTTTGTAAAGAAGACCTATGTCTCCCTTTTCATTTAAAATTCATTGGAAATTTCAATCTATATTTTCAATGGATGAAGTGAAAAATTAAGAGCTCTGAAACTTTTGAGAGAAGTGTGATTATTGAAAACAAAACTTACAAACAGGAGGTGGTAAAATGTCTTCCTATAAGTACAAGAGAAGAACGAAATTGGATGATGAAAAGTCAGACTGAAAATATTGAAGTTAAAATTGTGTTGTGGTGCTGTAGATTATTTAAATTGTTGAAAAGGACTTTAATGAACTTTTACTAACATTAGATAAGTCTTTGTTTTGTTTTATAATGAAACAAAATAGAGGAATTATTTTATCTTTTAATCCTTATGTTTGTTGTAGCTTTCAAATAATCAAAATGAATGAATTATTTGGATCAATTTAGGCTTGTACAACATTAATTGAAGAAGTATTTTCTTTTTAAAAATTTTTATTTATTTTCAAGGATAGAGAGAATAAAGGGGTATGGATACAACAGGGCCCATTGCCACTGCAAATGAACTCCAGACACATGTGTCACTTTGTGCATCTGGCCTTAATTTGGCATTGGGCTATAAAACCTGAGCCATCAGGCTTTGGAAGCAAGTGCCTTTAACCACTGAGAAATCTCCTCAGTGCAGAATAAGTATTTTTAATGAAGCTAAAAGATAATAATTGTGAGGATGTGTGGGCTGAAACATTTATACTATTATATAAAATATATTAACCAGAAAATATCTTTCATTTAGTAAATTTTTCACTGAGCTTATTAAATATTTCAATTGCATTTGTGAGCACATTTCTCAATAAAAATATATCTACAGAAAAGAGTAAGTGGAGAGCGCCAATTATTACAATTTGATTAACTACATAATGCAGAAATATAATTTCTCCTACTTTACTATAAATGAATATACTACTTACATATTTTGAACAATTTTATTTTTGAAAATAGATTTAAAATTTCATTTTTGCACATTAATAGATTATACTACAATATTATGTAAAGTTTTCAAAATAATTTGTATTTATTCTTAGTTTTCCTTTTATTCTCAAGTGTCCTGAACTGAAAATATTATGTGGCCACCCTATGCCTAACATAGGCATTTGTCCTTATAGATGCTTTGTGTCTAGAACAAAGGCTAAATGGTAATCACAGCTTATTTTAAGTATAAAGGAAAGACCTTGAGGAGATCTTTATTAAAGTCCTAAAATGACTGTACTACCTGGAGGAAATTATGAACTACTTTTCTTTTTCTATTTTACACTTTATTTATTTTTTATTATCAAATTATTATATTTATTGAGGGAAGTACAAAACCAAGGAAAGGAACCCACCGTGGCTAGAGATCTAAATGGAAGGCCTGTAAGAATATGCAGAAAGAGGGAAGAAAAAAGAGAGTTCAAGGAGTGCTTGTCAATTGGGGAGCTGGAGGAGATAAAGAACCCATGTGGAGAATAAGGGTTAGGGGGCCGCCATACCCTCAGCTCAACTAGGCAGCTGAGGGTAAAACTCACCAAGAGCTGGAAGTTCCCAAGTGGTCCAAAAACCTACCCTCCTCTTGTAAAGGTATTTATAACCTTTTCCTATTTTACATTTTAAATATTGAGAACATGCAGTTTTCACAAGGAGTCATTATGTTACAGAAATGCACAAATAAATGAACAACAGAAGAATGTGGACCTTCCTGGAGAAAGAGCCAATAGAAGCCAGTGCTACTCCTTCTGGGCTTGGTCCATGTCTCTGGCATGCATGCCTCTCCTACATCTGTCAAGGCATCAGCTGGTCAAGATGTTCTTCTTTCTTTCACCTCTAGCCCCAGCCAAGGTAGCACTGACTAATGAGGTCAGACGTGGGGGCTGAAGTGAGTGAAGCATTTTATATTTATATCCATGGACACACACTCCAGTGTACGTTCCAGTGACTTCAGGGGACTTTCCGCAATCATGGGTGTCTTGTGTCTAGAGGGAGGTAACATTGCCTGGCCCAGTGACTTCTTTTCTGGACACAAACCAGTAGAGGAAGGGCTGGGTTGCAGGATTTGTACATCACTGCTCACTAGCACTCTTCCCTCTTCTGTACTATCTGTCCAATATAATAGTAACATCAGCATCGATTTGGACAGGGAGTTTCCTTTTGTTTTCCTGTCTCAAACTACTGGCTCTACCTTTGATGATGGCCAAATATAGTGGCTTCGTGACTTCTATCCTGGATTTTATAGATACTTATTCTAATTTCACTACAGGGAAATACATACGCTACAAATAAAACCCTTAGGCAAGTATCTGACACATACTCACTACTAGACACACCAGCTCTAACACAATGCAAAAAATGAAGCTTTATATCCAGAGAGGAGTGTATATGGAACAGGAAGGTGAATCTAAAAGATGATAATAAATGACATAAAATAATAGTGCTTAATAATCTAGAAGGCATTACATTGCCTTCAGAATAGAACGAATCATGAAAAAAAAAAAAAAAAACAGGTAATGACCCTGCCCTCAAAGAATTACAGTCAGAACAATGAAATGGAACTGAGTGAAATGTCCATAATGTTGTTTAATTACAACCATACTGCTCAAGGATGAGATAAAGATACCCACATATATGCATATATTTATATATGTACATCTGCATCTATCTATCATTCAATCTGTATCTATCACTTATCTATCATCTGTCTGTCATCTATCTATCTATCATCTATCATCTTTCTCTCATATGAGTTAATAGGAGTTAAAGAAAGCTAAACAAATTCAAGGACTTGAGGTGCATTACTTTATTCAGAAACAACATCTACAGCATTGACTTTGTTTCCCCTGTATCCCATCTGGCACAAAGGAAATGTTTAAACACAAAAAAAGATACGTTAAGGTTGCCAAGGAAGACGCTGCATCTGCCCATGCTGCAGTCAGCCCCATGTCCTTTTGTTAGCACAATGTGTTCTCCTTTATTCTGAGGTGTGAAGATGTGCTCAGGACAGGTGGCTCCTCAACTTTCAACAAACTCACAGGACTGACCTTAATTGCTTTAATGGCAAGGTGTGTGCGAGTGATCCTTGATCTGTGTAGTGATGGTTTGGGGTGGCAGGCAGTCCTCTTCTGGCCAATGAAAAGTGAGGGAAAATGTGCTGGAAAATTTCATATAGAAAGCTGAAGCATTAGGTTAAAAGGCAAACCTTTTAAGACATTTAAAAGAATAAAATGACTCGTGAATAAAATGACCCTTGATTCTAACATCACATAACTTCTCTGCTTCTCAGTTCCCTATCGTGTTACAGTATATTAATAACAAGAAGGCTGCCCAATAAGCAGCAAAATTGTTATCATCCTCTAAAATAATGGGTTTCAAAGCAATTCCCAACTATAAATTTTTATTTGTTTATTTGAGAGTGACAGAGAGAGAGAGTATGGGCACACTAGGGCCTCCAGCCACTACAAATGAACTCTAGGCTCATGTGCCACCTTGTGCATTTGGCTTACATGGGTACTGGGGAATTGAGCCTCGAATCTAGTCCTTAGGCTTCACAGGCAAGCGCTTAACCTCTAAGCCATCTCTCCCGCTCCAATTCTCAAATATATATATTATGTGAAATGGTTACCTTGATTATTAATTATTTCAAAACCTTTAGTTTTAAATCTGACATAAAAGTAAATCAGTAATACAATGAAATTATATGGTAATATACTCATGTAATTCTTACCCTAAAAGATGATATAAATAAAGATGTGTGCAAAAGATTTTCTATGCAGGGCTTGGTGGCGCACACCTTTAATCCCAGCACTTGAGAGGCAGAGGTAGGAAGATTGCAGTGAGTTCAAGGCCACCCTGAGACTACAGAGTTAATTCCAGGTCAGCCTGAACCAGAGTAAGACCCTACCTTGAAAAAAAAGATTTTCTATGCATTTAACTGTACATATTACACTTGCTCAATTAATTCCCTTTAAAGTTAATTTTTGTATTTTAAAATTACATATTTAATGAGGCTGAATCCCATGTTTATAACAAAGGAGATACCTTTGGGATCATTACAGATGAAATACAGATTCAGATGTTTTATTCAATGTTCTCTCTAAAATATTCATTTCAATTTAAAGGATCAGACATATATAAGACAATAATAATCCAGTACATATATGAATACTTAGCAAAAGGTAATGCTTAAACATAATTTCTTAAAATATGTTTTTAGAATAAATAAAATATTTCAAATATATGTCTCTTTGTGCTTATCCGAGTCACTGTATTGGGATTAGACTTTCAACATATGCATTTAGGGGAAAATTATATAGAATCCTTGTTAAATTATATTTTGTGGTTTATGTATGTATTTAGAAATTGCAGTAGACCTTGCTATAATGCCTCCACTTCCTATAATATTAAATAAGCTTCATAACATTAAGACCACCATTTACAGTTGCCCAAAGATTACAGGCCATTTCTCTTTCATAGTGGAAGGTCCCAGGTTAGTCAAAATATTTGATCTAGGAGATTTTATCATTTTACAGTTTCTTAAGGTAGGAGATTATTTTTAATTAATTGTTAACTTTACTGTATGAACCTATTTCATATTCATCATATTCCAACTGGGTCATGAAATTATGCTCTCTCTGTTCAACCCCCATTCCACTGAGGGCTTTCCTCAGTGGTGTTATCAGTATTCACTGTAGGATCATGAATGCACCAGTCAATCCATGTTGCAGTGGGTGGTGGGTAGGGTGAATGCCTCAGGATATTCCTTTTCATCCTGTGGCTCTTACAATCTTTCTGCCTTTTTTTCTGCCAGGTTCCGGAGTCTTAGTGGGTGTGTTATAAGTCTCTTTCAATGTTAAGGTCTCAGCAGCCTCTAATTTTTTTTTAATTTTTTTAAAATTATTTTATTTATTTTTGGAGAGAGACATACAGAGACAGACAGACAGACAGAGAGGGAGAGGGAGGCAGATAGAGATGGGTGCGCCAGCAGTCTCTCAGCTGCTGTGAAGGAAATCCAGATGTGTGCGCCCCCTTGTGGGCAAGTGCAGCATTGCACCCTTGTGTCACTGCATCTGGCTAAACATGGGGCCTGGAGGTTAGAACCGCTGGAGATTGGAACCAGCGTTCTTAGGCTTAGCAGGCAGGCGCCTTAACCGCTAAGCCATCTCTCCAGCCCACCTCTAATTTTTAATTTTGTTGTGCTTTGAGTCTCCACAGTGTATACCACCATCTCCTTGAGGAAAGTCTCAAGCTAGCCTTGAGAGCAGCACTCATATTTAATCTGCCAAGGTAGGTGTTTGTTGAGTGCAATGTCAGGGCTCTTGGGATCCCTGGAACTCTTTCCAGGGGTCTTTAACCTAATTCTTTTTCTTACATGTGGAACAGATAGAGATATAATATACAACTTATTTTAAACTAAGTCAGACATTAAAAGATTTATACCAATCTAAAATAGTACTATTCTTTTACAAATTTGATGTTTAGATCTTAACTAAAATAATCTTTTAGTATAAATACTTATAGGTTTTAAAATGAGATAAATATGTGCTTATAATAAATAGATCAGTCTTAACCTTGATTATGGTAAATGTCAGCAGATAGTTGAATCTAATTTAAACAGTTTTGTTTTTCATGAATAAGGGAGAATGAGTGTGGAAATGACTAGCAGTTCAAAAACTATAGGTGCCCGTAAACATACTCTGTGCATGAAGATTTTGCATGAATAGTACTTCTCAAGTCATTTCATGACTAGCCCTCACTCTGTGCCAAGGCTTTATATCAAAGATTCCATTCACTCGCCAGAGTATATAGGAAATGCACATACTTCATTTAAATTGCAGTGCATTCTACCTCAGCAAGCATGTGCCAAATCTGCCTTGGTGCTTGCAACCTGTAGCATTTCCCAGAATACCCACAACATGTAATGTTATTTTTCTTGTAGAGAAACAAATGCAACCTGCACTGTATCTTTTTGTCCTGATCAGAACGTAACCAGAATGTTTACATAAGCAAGTCACTCTGTTTGCAGGGTGGCTTTCAGAAAACCATCTCCTTTGTACTCCCTTGGGTACTGCATTTTGCTGAACCCCTCATTTTTTTCTGTATTCTTATTTACAGTTTCTATTGTTTTCTAGTTTTACATGAAAAACTATACAAACTGACAAGAAGGTTTTCTCAACAACCGTTTAGTAAAAATGATATTTCCAGGTTGGATAGATAGCTTACTGGTTAAAGTGCTTGCCTATGAAGCTTAAGGGTCTAGGTTCAACTCCACAGAAACCCCATAAGCCAGATGCACATGGTGGGGCATGCATCTGGAGTCGTTTGCAGTGGCTAGAGGCCCTGGCATGCCTATACTGGCTCTTTCTCTCTTTCTATCTCTAAATAAATAAATATAAAATGATATTTCCCCCCATTTTTTCCAAGATAAGATAAAGAGAAGAGACGCTGAGTTATTCCCATAGGTATTTGGTTACATGCCTCAGCCTTCCTGTTTCAGCACCTTGTATGCTTACAGCCACCCAGCAATTCTGTACTGTTTGGATTTAAGTACATTAGTCATGTTAGGTCAACTGCTGCAATTGTAAGCCTTTTGGTTGGGAGATGTGACAAATGTCTATCTACCCTAGAAAAGCACTTAGGAAGACACAAAGTCATAATAATTCTACCCAATGATAGCTAAGTTAACCAATGAGCTTATTGGGGTTGCTTACAGGAGTTCAGTGACAGAAAGGAGCACACATGCATCAGCGATGACACAAAATCTGTATCCCTTGAGCTCCAACTTGCAAAGCAGTAAGTTGCCCCTCGCCTATCAAACCAGCTGCTGCTCATATGGCCTTGGGGAGAGACTCTGTGAGTCATACCTTTCCAGACTTGCTAAGCTCCAATGTTTTGTCAGGTCCCAGAGTCTTATAGCTCTCCCTCCTCCATCCATGGGAGGAGAACTTTTCAACTTCAAGAAAATAGATGCAAATCCACTGTAATAACTCTTAATCTCAATGGGTTAACAGAAGTTTATTTCTTAGTGATTTAAAATCAAAGACCAGTGACCTCCTACATACTGACTTGGGATCCTGGGTTGCTTACATTGTGTGCTTCCCCTGAACTCTGTCCCCCAGCAATTCTCCTTGAGGTTGAAATGGAAAAAAAACAAAAAACAAAAACAAAACAAAACAAAACAAAACAAAACTGACAGGAGAGGATGATGCCGGTATGTTAAAGGAACTTGCTAGGCAGGTAGGGAAGGGTCGTTGGAAATCAGAATATGAGGGCTTGCTTCTGAGTGTGAGGTAGCCACACTCACCCCAAAAGAGGAAGGACATGGTTCTGGGAAACAAACAGTCTTGGCCAGCTCTTGCTGCCCCCATCGCCTGCCAACGAGAAGCATGTGCAAGAAACTTTTGGCAGTGGTACTGTTTTTTGTCTTTGATTCTCTTCTGCTTCTTGGTAGCAAAACAACTTCGTGACCAAACAGCTACTCCACTAGTGCTTGGAGATGTGTGCCACAACCCCTGGCCCAGTTACCCAGGTGTAGAGGCACACGAACAGTTTCTTGATTGGAAAGGAGACCCATGGACAGCTAATAGGGATTAGGGATTGGGCCAGAGATACTTTTCTCCAGGTCTCCATCCAGTCATTTTAAAGATCAGCCTATTTCCTTAGCTAAAAGAGCTTTATGAACTCAGGAACCTAGCCATCCAGTAGCAACTCCTTATGACCACAGGACTGAAACGGCATAGGCATAAGTTCTATATGCAGGGTCATCCAAGTTGGTCACTAAGTAGTTCCCTCCTTCTATCCATTTTATAAGCTTGAAAACAAGAAAGATGAGCTTTTCCCTGCTGTCTGTCATACATGATCTCTCTCAACTTCACATAGTTCGTTGACTATAGTCAATTTACATAGCCTCTCTAGTTTTTATGATATTGAAAGGTTTACTCTTTTGACTGTACTCTACAGACTTAGTGATAGAGGAATCCTAATAGTAAGAAAATAAAATATATATTTTCAATGGAAAGAATTCTAAGATGACTTTTCATTTTCTATTTTTTTACTCAGTATTGAGATTTTGTTTCATCATTTTTTCTTTTGTTCCATTACTTCTAAAGATCAGTCTGAGGATAATGCTAAAAGTAAAGCTATAGGTTGAAATAATTGAGCTTGTTATTGGGTAATCAAAACCAGGATTATATATTTTAATAAATATATTGCTTCTTAGATTGGTAGACAAAATCAAAAGACAAACAAAAATAGCCCCACATTCTCATCATGCCCTCTTCATCAACTCCTCGTACTACAGATGATTTCAGGCCCCTCTTTCACTCTGTTTCCCTTGTTTTTTCTTTCATTTAATATTTATTATTTTCAACTATTATAGTTTACACATTGAAACTTCTTGCCCCTTTGGAGTTCATATATTTTTGTCTTCCACACATTCAGCGTCCTTGGGACCTATCTAAAATTGATCATATTGGAGTATAACACCATAACTCTCTTTACCTAGAGAAATGTGCTTGGAGATGTACTATAGAGTGGCCAAGAATACAGATTGAGATGTGGCCCTCAACTCCATCATTTAAAAGTGTAATACTTTTGAAAAATTACTTAATAACTTTGTACTTCAATTTCCTCATCATAAAATGAGTATAACAGTATTTAGTTAATAGAACTACGATGTAAATAACAAAATACTTGGACTTTATCTCAGTGTGCCACCCTGTAATAAAGCTAGATAACACAGGCACATCCTAACTTGCATAACAATTATTTAGCATTAAAGTAATTATCAAAGCATCAAAGCTACTGAATATATATATATATATATATATATATATATATATATATATATATATAAATCTGTCCATCCATTGGTAATATTCCTCCATGAGATAGATATTGAATTTTTGAAAGAGTTTGCTTGGATGCAATTCTTGATTCTTTTTTCTTGCTTGTTATATAGTACTTGTGGTAAGGATAATTACTATTTGTTTAAGGTTCCTAGCAGTGTACTCAAGGGCTGGACAAAACACTAAGGAGATCCCCTTCCTGTCAATCTCAGATTTGAGTGTTCTTGGCCTTGGGTAATTCCACCTCCTTGAGTGTAAGCATTATCAGTGGCATTTTTCTCACTCACAGACTACAGCTAAGGTGAAGAGATGTCAGCCCAATGATGTCAATATAGTATGTAAATCTCCTTGCTGGGGTAACAGACCTACTGAGAATGTTGTCATTGGCTTAATATAGTTACAGGGCATGTTGGTCCTTTGAGGGGACTCTAAAGTGATTTTGGGCAGTCTGTTTCCCCTAGCCAACAATAGAAATAATGTTCTTGACCCTATAACTGTAGGGAAATGAATATGGCCAGCTATCTAAGGGGATATATCAATAGATTCTTTCTCAATGAAGCCTTAAATTACAAATATTGCTCATCACCAACCTTCCATCTAAAGCTCCAGGTAAGCCATGACTAGAGTCATTACCCATAGCACACTGAAATACAATAAATATGTTAACTAAATTTATGCAAAAACACATAACTAAATTCAGCTTGTCACATGAAAGTACTCATAAGAAAAATACTTAAGAATTCAAGGTGACAAAAGTGAAGTAATTGGCACATTGTTTAAGACTAGTCTGCCTATCTCCCAGATATTTCAGATTAGTGTTTTCATACCCCAGCATTAGGCATCCTGGAACATTTGCTGCTTCAGGAATATTGACTTTAATCATGACTGCTTTTGTATAGCCTCAATATTTTACTTTCCTTTGAATTACTTGAAATTACTCCAAATTATGTAATGTTCATTCAGGACACTGTTCACTTCATGGGGATTTTACTAGTATGCTAGATAGAATTAATATTTTTCTGCTGCTATTAATATATTATTTTTGGTACTGACATCATAAATTGTATTACATTTACTACTTTTAGATTTAGCTACTTTAAAATGAAATTTCAGTGCCAATAATGCAATTTTAAATAGATTTAGTAATTCAAAATTTCCCAAGGACAGAAATCTCATGATCATATTGAGGGATGCAGAAAATCTTTTGCAATATTCCTTTATTATAAAAGTCCTAAAGAAACTAGGAACAGAAAGAACATATTTCAACATAAAACGGGCTATATACAACAAACCTGCAGCCAACATTATACTAAATTGGGAAAAGATGAAAGCATTTACATTTGAATCAGGAACAAAGCAAAGGAGTCTACATTCTCTAGACTTATTAAGTAGAGAGCTTAGCTCAGAAGTCTTAGCTAGGACAATAAGATAGAGAAGGAAATAAAAGGGATGCAAATAGGAAAAAAAAAGAATTGAAAGTATTTTTATTTGTTAATGACCTGATTCTATACAAATGAGATCCAGAAGACTCACCAAAAGATATTCAGAATGACAAACACTTTCAACAAAGTCGTGGGGACAAAATTAGTACACAAACATTATTGCCTTCACATATACCAATAACAAGCCCCTCTGGCATCCCCGTTTCAGTGGGACCCTTGTTCTTTCTAACTGGTCACTCTTCTAATGTAATGTCTTTGTTTGCCATCCTCCATCACCCTCCATGATGCAATGTTCATGGGCCTAGCACTGTATGTGTCTTTCTTGTGTGGGTAATTATAGTCACAATGAGGTCATAAATGCAATGGCCACTTTATGTGTGAAATTCAACATTCTAAAGCAGTCTTCCTTATTCTCTGGACCTGACATTGTCATCTGATTTCTTTTCCTCCATGTTCCCTGAGCCTTGGAGAGTATGATAAAGCACTGACTCCTCAATACAGTTATTTTCAGTGCTTTGACAAAGTTGAGTTTCCCCAGCAGGCACTGCCATCTGCAAAAAAGCAGTCTCTCCTACCAAAAGTGAGAGTAGCACTAATCTATGGCCATAAAAAATTACTTGAAGGGCAGTTTGATGTGTACAAAATATCCATTTCAACAACAGCAGGTGCTTTCCCCTTAAGAACTATGGCATTCCTAACCATAGCCTTTTTTTTCCTGTCTAGGTATTAAATACCAGGAATGGATTTCCTCTCAGGGACCTGGCCTCAAATATAATGAGAGAGCAGTTAGTTACCCCCTATAATAGTCATACCATTATTGTACCAGTGGGCACATCTTGCCTGGCTGGTTAGTTGTGAAATTCACAGGGTCCACTACTGGATAAGACTGTTGGTGTCTTTTTTCTCTCAGAAGCATACATGATACTTTATATAGTACTATGATAGCTACAAAGAAGAGGAGACTGCTAACTCAGCCAAAGCTTGATGTCTTGGGTCATTTAACCAAAAGTGTGAAGTGGCACCAGCTATGGGGTCTTATTTTATAATTCTGGTGTACAACCAAGAACCTTGCCAATAGCCTTCCTGATCAACGACTCACTGGAAGGTATTCCACCCCACCCCTGGCATTGGCATTTTGCTGTAAGAAACCCTGGATTCTGGGAGCTGCATTATCTTCCTCAGTACTTCTGCCCAAAATCTTTATTTCTTCTTATAATTATATTTGTTTCTATTTTATTTTTTTTGAGAACATTAATGTATGAACATACTATAATTTGATCACATGACATTACTGTCCTATTATTATCCTTCTTCTTTCTGAGTAGTCTTACCTCTGTTTTGTTGTCTCATTAATTTTTTCTTCCTCTGTCCCCAATGTCAAAATGTTAATGGGTTCAGAGCAGTGCAGGTCTTATGGGGGTATCAATAATCACTATGGGGTCATGAGTGCTCCAGTTGGTTCATATAAGGAAAATTGTGTTTCAAAGTACTCTTACATATCCTGTGGCTCTTACATTCTTTCTGTCCCCTCTTCCTCAATGTTTCCTGAGCCTTGAAAGGCAGGATACATTTCTGCTTTATAGCTGATTTCTTCACAACCTCTTATTTTCTGCTTTGATGAGTTTTGAGTTTCCTCACTATCTACCACCATCTCCATAGAGAAGCTTCTCTGGCTAGCAAAGAACGGCAATTATATTCATTCTGCCCCTTTCTCTTCAATGGTCCCTGAGACTTTCTGGATGTGACAGAGATGATGCAATCCAGTGATAAGCACTGAGCTTTCCCTTCTTGTCATCTTGATGAGTTATTAGTCTTCTTGGTATTTGACACCATCTGCAAAAGAAGTTTTCCTAAGAAAAAGTGTGAGCAGTATTAAGCAAAGAGCATAACAAACATTTAGCAGCTCACATCGTGCTTTCCAAGACTACAATAGCTAGGCATCAGGGAAATGAATTCCATTTCCAGCTTGATTTCTCAATGTCCTACAGCATGTGGTTTCTTCAGCAATAGGGTCTTGCCATTTAGTTTGATGGGTAATCAAATGCTTTGGCAAGGACCTGAACCATTTTTGGGGTCTAATTGACCTCCCTGACCAACAGCTCATTGTGGGGAACAGTGACCTGTCTTGATTACTAGGATTTATCAGCAAGAGCCTATGGTTTTAGGGTAAGGCTTTCTCTAACCCACCAGGGTACTTCTGCCAATACTTTCTCTCTCTCTTCCTCTCAAACTCTCTCTCTTCATAAAATGATATCTTTTAATTAGCTAATGAAGAAGTAGGTTTTTATAGTACTCATTCATATCATCTTTACTTTTGTGTATATCTACCCCTCTTCCCTCTCTTCCTGTCCCCCCTGTATTCTGTCCTTTCACTTGCCTGTCTACTATCTCATCCTCTACTCCCACTTATCTTCTCTCCAAGCCTCATTTAGCTTTCTGGCCTCCACTACTGACTCATACTTCAACTTATAAACAAATCTAACCATTTCCAACTAAGATCCAAATATGAAAGAGAACATGCAGTGTTTGTCTTTCTGAGCCTGAGTTACCTTACTGAGTACAATTTATTGCAAATCCATCCATTTTCGTACAGATCCATTTCTCTTTGCTGCTGAATAGAACTCCAGTATGTATATGTCCCATGTCTTCATTATTCGTTGTTCATTTGAGGGGCATCCTGAGATGAGTGCATTTTCTTGCTATTTTGAATAGAGCAGCGGCAAGTGTGACTGAGCAAGTATCTCTATAGTAAGGAGTATAGTCTTCAGGGTCTATGCCCAGGAGTACTATAGCTGGGCCATATGGTGGATTTATTTTTAGGCTTTCGAGACACTTCCATATTGATTTCCATAGTGGTTGTAAAGTTTACATTCCCAATGACAGTGAATAAGCATTCCTCTTTCCCCACACTCTCACCAGATGTGTTGTCATTTGATTTTTCAAAGGCAGACATTTGGAATGGAGTTAAATGGAATCTAAAAGTGGTTTAAATTTGCATTTCCCTGATGGCCAAATATGTTGAACATTTTTTATATGCTTATTGACTATTTCTGTTTCTTCTTTTAAGAACGCTGTTCAGCTCTCTGCCCCATTTTTGACTGGGTTGATTGATGTTTATTTAATTTTATTTCTTAGATTTTTTAAAATTCTTAGTGTATTCTAGATATTAAACCTCCATTAGATGCATAGCTGGAGAAGATTTTCTCCTATTCTGCAGGTTACTCATTGACTATCAATGGTTTATTTGGCTGTACAATAGCTTTTTAGTTTCATGAGATACCACTGGTTGTTTGTCTTGTTTCTGGGGATAATGGAGACCCATTCAGAAGGTCTTTCCCTATGCCTACATATAAGAGTGTTCTTACTTTTCCCTCTAGTCATATTGTAGTTTCGGATCCTATACTGAGGTCTTTGATCCATTTGGAGTTGATTTTTATGCAGAGTGAAAAAAGAGGGTCTATATTCATTCTTCTACATGTAGTTACCTAATTTTTGGAGAACCATTTGTAGAAAATGCTATTTTTTCTCCAATGCGTGATAATGACACACAGATCATCCAGTATGCATGCACATCGTGTTATAATAAAGTATTTCAGAAAACATGCTTTTAAGTTCAGGGTTGTATTCCAGCCTTATAATAATCTCTGAGAGATGATGTTGAGACAATAGGATTCATTCCTAATGTGAAGAAAATGAAGTTTGATAATTCAGTTCAATTTCATAGAATTGTTGGCATCTATTGTATGGTATAAATAAATGTTGCTTAAAATTTGAAAATCAAACATTCACTCCAGAGCGAATGACTTCTAAAGATCAGAAAATGTGAGAGACAGAAAGAACTATAGGCGCTTTCATTTTCAAGTGAAAATGGAGCTAAGACCATTGACTTTTCTTCCCAGTACCATGTAGGCTCTGTTTCTGCACATGCTCCATCACTGAGGGGCTTTAGACAAGTTAACTTAACTGTCTGATTGGTTCATCTGAAATGCAGTATCAAAATATCTGTCTTTAAGCATGGTTCTGAGTAAATTTTTTTAAACCATCACAAGATAGCCCTAGCACACCAAGCAGCATTTATACCATTTATAGTTGTTCCTCTCAGGGGATTTGGCATGAAGTACTCAAAGGACTTGCATCCTTCTACCCTGCTTTTTTCTTCTCCCCTAACTCTACAGAAGAAACATGAAGCATTGTGTGTTCTGGGGGTGTGTGGGATATGCTCACACCCCTGCCCACTTTCCAGGGAATCTGTCTGAGGAACGTGAGTTGTTTATGATCTGTGGGTGGTGATCGTGTGGCCTGGCCACTAGGCAGCAGTTCTCAGTGGCACTGACTGCATGGCCACAAGGGTACACATGTGTAACCCTATCCAGGAGGAAAGCAGATACAGCAGTCTTCACAGCACACGTTCAGAGAGGCTAAAGAGGGGACAGGAGCTGAGATGAGTAAGGACCACCATCCTGGGTATGTGAGGCAAAGCCTTGGGAATGTGCCTGAATCCAAGCCACTGGCTGTCCCTAGGTTCTGCAGTGCTTTGAGCCCTGGCAGCTGTCACAGTGTCTGATAAGTGACATCCAGACCTTTGCTGACACTGTCCTTTCTTCTTGTCTTTCACTCACTGCTGATCTTGTTTTCCACATGCAGCAGAGCTGGGGCTTACTGAGAACTAGTCCATGGCCATTTTCCAGGCTGGGTCTCTACCCCAAAGGTATATTTCTGTGGTTACATTCCCAGCAGCTGGAGGCCCTGGTGCACCCATCCATTGTCTCCTATCTCTCTCTCTGCTTGAAAAGAAAATAAAATAATAAAAGAAAATAAGAACAACTACATATCTGTTCTTGTTTGGTGCAAATTTGTGTCAACAAAGCTATCTATCAGTTAAAAAAAAAATCTCTCTATCCTGTCCTTACTATGATCCATGAAACTGAGTAAAGGAAATGTTAAGTCAAAAGCATAATTGGATGCAGCTTTGACAATCAGTTTGGGGGCTATCTCCAGGGACTTGTGCCTAATATTCTCAATTTAGGATTACCCCATTCCCCTTTTCATGCTGCCATAGTAACTTGTACACACATTCATACCATATTTAAATAGCTTTCACATTTGTAACGTTGCTTAGATAGAAGACTCTTATTTGAAGCACGATGTATTTATTACTCATCCTTGTAATTTCTGGGGACCAAGTACCAAGTACAACTATTGTACTAAGTTGTCGATTTGAATGTAGAGCGATGTAGACAACTGTCCCTGAAGGTCAGATAGCATCATAGGTCATATAAAGCTCATGTTATTTGGTCCTCATTTTACTGAAGGGAACTCTGAGTTCAATGTGAACAGGACATACTCAAGGTCAGAAGACTAAGATGCAGGAGTAGGGTTAGAGGTCTGCATCATTCCAATTCCTTCTACCCTGTAGTGTCTAAACCACATGAGACATGTCTGTAACTGCACTGCTATAGGATGCTTCTCTTATAGGAGGACCTCTTCATTTCATGAAAATGTTCATGGATAGTTTTGATCAGACTATTGGCAAAGCCAGACTTTTCGTTCATCTGCTGAGATTTCACATCCACTATGGTAGACTGCTTCTTCTTTCCCTTGTTGAGTTCTCCTATCACAGGCTGGCCTCCTCTGTCAGCTCTCCAAACATCAAGTATGAAGCTCAAGATATGAAGACAGGAAAGATGACTGAAAAGCATGCATGGAGAAACTAAACACATGGTAAACAACCGTGCTTCCTGAGCCTTCTCACTGGAACGCACCAGCAGAGGCGCATGGTTGCCTGTGTCCCTCTGCCTCTGCCCAGTCCTACCTTCTTTGGGTCTGCTCCTCACAGTTGCTTCTATCAAACCTTCCCTAGACCCACAGGAGGGAATCCAAAAGATTCTCTTAATACAAAAATCTTGAGGAGCTATAATTTATTTCCCAGTTTTACATGAATTTGTTTTCATGTATTTTCACTAGCATTGGCTCAAAGGCCAAATGCTCTGCTGTTGGAAATCTTATCATGAGAACATTCCACAGAGTGGACCCTTCCAGAAGATAAATTGGTATGTCTCTTTATTTTATTTTATTTTATTTTATTTTATTTTATTTTTACTTCCTTACTGAAGCACAAAAGGAGAAAAAAATACTAATGAACACGGAACTCCCAATTTTGTTATTCAAACATTTGGATGTATAGCCATAGAGTATTTTCCCCACAACTTGGAAGCTATCTGATTCAAAGGTCAATGATGTGCGGCCTTTGTGAATTATTAGTACTGGTAAACATCTATTGCATGGGAACTACATGCCGAGCACTTCATATGCACCATCTCAAAAACACAAGGAAATGGCACAATGGTGTATCCTGGCTGTGGTTAAGGGTATGCCAATTTTGGCACCCAAACCGACTCACTCACTCCTCATTTACAGAGCTCTCAGCCAGAGTATATTCAACAAAGAATCATGAGTCAAATGATAAATCAAGTGCTGATAATATTCATATAAGAGAAAACCCATATCTGAAACATGCTATGAAGTAGATTTGGAGGGAGTCATTTTAATAGATCCTAAGGACTGAAGGCTTAGGACTGAGGCTTATGAGAGTGCAGGAGACTGAAGATATTGCAGGCAGGAAAGATCCAGCATGTACATTGCTTGACTTCAGAGGTTATGATAAAGCACAGCGTGCATAGCTTCCTGAAGGATTCCAGAAATGGAGAACACAGCTTGGAATCTGACCGTATGACATGGGCACTCTGCCCAGTGGACTCTGGTTTTGACAATCTTCATTAGTTTGCCTGTTTCCCTGGAAGAATACAGTCAGAACAGAGAAAGCAATGTGGTATTAGGAAGGAAGTAACTGTTCCTCACCATGATTCAAGGCGTGAAGAGAGGGGTGTAAGTGTGCTCTGGGCTGTATTTAAAAGAGGAAACTAAAATTCAGTGAACTTTACATTCCTTGCCCTCAGTCATATCTTTAGCAAATGAGATTCAGAAACAATCACAATATACAGGGCCTTAACTCTTTCTTATGTCTGTTCCATTATGTGGGGAATCTTCCAAGGACAGTCGTTTATACTCTTGAGCTTGTGTGGCCTTCATTGTACCTGTTACTGCTTTTCTTTCCTATATCAGCATTTGTGGAAGCATTGTTCTCTATGAGTGAACTAAAAGAATCTTCTTCATGGTAGGTGGAGACCTATGAGTCTATCCTGAAATCCATCTTTCATCTTTCTTTCTCCCTATCTATATGTGACAAACCTCCAGGGCATCAAGCAGGTCCATATTAGCATTTGGATTTCTCTTGTACTGGCTTCATGTTGACTTTTATAGCGACATAGAAAAGGTATACCTCTCATACTACCTCTGGCGTGGATTTCAGGGTACTGCCAAGGTGTCTCTAGACGTTTTAGAGGGACCTGTTTCTGCAGTATTTCAGTGTCTGAAGAATTGATACTACTCACTCAAATAGTTGGGGTGACCATGACAGAAGTCATGTGTTAATTTGCCAACTCCTTTCATTTTAGTGTCTGTTAAATGAATCAATGCTTTTATAATTTATTTTTTCCACCCTCAAATTTTTAAGATTACATAAGATGTTTCTGAAATCCAAATTAACTTTAATTTGGAAATTAACTTTAACTCAACCAAAGTGCTTTATTGAATATAAAACAAAAGTTCCTCTAATTTTTTAGAGAAATCTCACATACTCTGATTAGTTATGAAAGAAAGAATAAATGTTCAAAGACTGCCTTGTTACTGTTCTACATAGGGTGCCTCTTCTCCTGCCCCCCAGGCTGTGAGAGCTGTAGGAGGCAGGCCTTGGGCTGCAGACCTTCTGATTTACCAGAGCCTTAAATTCCTCGCTTATTCCTCAGAATCTGCCTGTGTTCTCTAAACTTAGACTGTCATTTGCTCATATGCCTCCCTGGAGAGACATCCTCCTGTCCCAAACACAACCTTCTGTCACTTCTGAGTTAGAGAGCCCTCCTACCTATCTTCTTTTGGTTTTGGGGATAGACTCACCTGCTCACAACCCTCAAAGAAGGACGTTAATATAATATTTTATGCTTCTGGTTCTTGAATGGTCAATTGTCTTACTATTACCAAGCCAAAAATAGTGTTACACACACACACACACAAACACACACACCACACACTCGCATGCACTGATCTAGACTTATGTGATATTAAAAGACGAAGAAATAGAAAATGAAATGCTTCTTGAATTTTCAGTTCTCATTTGCTAAGCAAATACTCTTTGCCAGTGCTTCAGCATGTGGTGTGTGAGGATAGAGCTGGGTAAGAGAGTTCTTCAAGAAGTACTCAATGGGAAACAGATGGTACATGTATGAGATAATTTGTTAATTAATATGAACTAATAATATGAGTCATTATAATTAAAGACAGTATGACATGATTGTCATCAAAAGATATAAGGATATTATTTACTTGATACAGTAAGATGGTATGGGGGATTTTAACTGTGTTTTCATAGATGAATTATGAAAAATTATATATTTTTAAATATTTTATTTATTTATATGAGAGAGAAAGAGAGATTGCATGTGTCAGTTTGGGTGCACCAGGGCCTCCTGTCACTGCAAACAAACTCCAAATGCACGGGTCACTTGATGTATCTGGCTTTACCAGGGCACTGGGGAAATCAAACCTGTGTCATCAGACTTTACAAGTAAGTGCCTTTAGCCACTAAGCAATCCTCCCAGCCCAGAAAATTATACTCTTCCAAAGGGAAGTTAAAGGACTGAATTCCTTGCAAATGATACTTTGAACTTTTTGTGGTTTGACCTGAATGTGAGACTTCTAAAGAGAAGTGAGTGGTCAGTGCAATCATCTATTTAGAGCTGAGATATTCATGCCAAAGGCTCCAAACCCCATTTTACAAGCCATGAAAGAAGAACCCTTAAAAAGCTGAGATTTCCGGATCTCTGTGATCCTTAGAAATCTATCCATGGTTTGGCAAGAAGGCCAGAAATGAGGCCACACAGGCAGCTGGACTTAACCCTGACTATCCTAGAAACCATGTGAAAACAAACGAGGCATCGTTAGCCTATACAATGAATAATGTCTATATATTTTTTTTAGTTCTTATAAAATCCATATAATTTTATTGTAGAAAGCTGGAAAAATATTAAGAAACTAAAATTAATCCACATTTCTAGAATTAAGAATATACTGTCTTGTATTTTTATCTATGTAACTCCTGTTTTTCTATAGAATCATGCATCTTTGATTTGAGGTATGTATCTTATTGCAAAAATACAAATTATACTATATATATATATATATATATATATATATATAATATTTGACTTTGACTTTGAACTTAGTATCATATAAGCATTTCCAAATATGCTGATTCAATGCACATTTCTCTTTAGTGACAGAAATAGTAAATCATATTTTTAAAATATTGGAAAGTATAAAGGAACATGGGAAATAGAAACTTCCCCAAATTTAGCTATACTGCTATTGAGAGATAAGCACCACTGAATATCATTCAAATATATTTTGATACTTTATTTATTGATTGATTGATAGAGAAAAATAAAGAAAGGCAGAGAGAGAGAAAGAGAAAGAGAGAGAGAGAATGGGTGTGCCAGGGTTTCTAGCCACTGCAAACTCCATACACGTGTGCAACCTTGTACATCTGGCTTACATGGGGAATTGAACCTGGGTCCTTAGGCATTGTAGGCAAGTGCCTTAACCACTAAGCCATCTTTCCAGCTCCTCAAATGTGTATATTTTAAAGTTATTATTATTATTAACAACATATTTTGTATGGGTACATCATGTGTTGGTACCCTCTTTTCCCTCATCCCTGCCCCTATCCCCCTGGGGACTCTCCTCAGTGGGGTTGCAGGTTTTCCCCATGGAGTTGTGGGTTATGTGTTGTCAGGCCACAGTCAGTTATTTTGAGGGGGAGGGAATGCCTCTGGGCATGATTTCTCAACCTGTACCTCTTACAATCTTTCCGCCCCCTTGTCTGCAAAATTCCCTTAGCCCTGGTGGGTGAGTTTTAAGTCCACTGCAGTGATGAGCTCTTAGGAGCCTCTGGATCTCTGCTTTGGTAAGTGTTGAGTATCCTCATGTTCTGTCTCTCCTTCAGCCTGGCACTGATTATCACTATGGAAACAGCACTCTTGATCATCTCAACAGTTCTTCTGTAGTTTCAACTGTGGCTTGGCTGAAGTGTGAAGGGTAGTTTATCTGCTCAAGTCTCACTACCTTACTGTAAGAGAACAGATTCTCCTATGGAGAGTGAAGTCAGCATAGTTTAAATGGAATAAGCATTATTAATTTGGGGAGAATTTGATGTATGTAACTGCTCTTTTAGCCAAAGACTAGTGAGATCTTTTACAGTGGAGCCCATAATGTTGTTTCCATAGGATTCTGAGCTGATTCCCAATTCTAGATATGGGTTCCTTTACACTGAGTGGCTCTCTTAGCCAATCTGAAAGCTACTGGTTACTCATCAAGGCTGTGTGCCACTATTGCCCTTCTGTGTACATCCTGCAAGGGTGTTTGCTTCTGAGTACCTTAGACCTCTGGTTGCTCACACTGTTGTTGGCCACTTTGCCCCTGTAGCTCACGTAGCACTTTCCAGCACTAGCATAATTTTTAAATATTTTAATGATAGAATATATAGTGCTTTTGAGCCTTTTTAATCCTTAGTAAATCAATGCTTATGATAAATCACTTATAAGGGCTTGTTACACATTACTTCACATATATATGCATATAAAATTATTCATATTTATATATTCAAATTATATATCATTTATTTATATCTAATTACAATTATTTGTTCATGTGTCAAATTAAGTTCAAAACAGACTACTGCTTTGATTGCCAAGGAAGAAAATAACCAAGCATGAAAAATAAAGGAGTGGAAAGAGTTCAAAAAATATACCAGAAAGAAATAGTAGGAAGGGTACAATTATTACAATGCTGAATAATAAGGGATTAAGCAAGAAAATACAACAAAAACAGTAGATATAAGCATAGCTCCTTACATAGCAATTCATTTTACATAGCCATTCATCTTCCGTCTTGATCTGAGTGAATTCTTCCATCTGCACTTATGCCTGCCCTGGGGGGGTGCATTCAGTCCTGGCCAGGTCTGGGCCTCTCCTACCTCACTCCATGTCAATGACGTTTTTCAAGAAGGCATGAATAAGCATTTTTATTTGAGAGTAACTAATTATAATGAGCTTTTACAGAATGAGAAGGGTGCTGTTTAGACTTAAACATATTTTGCCTTAAGTTAAAATAGGCCTTGGAGAAATTAGATCCCACGTATCTGAAAGATACATCTCCAAACTCAAGAAAGCCTCCCCACAGGTTTCAAGCCTGCTGAAAGCCTGGAAGCTTCCTCCTTAGAGCATTCTTCTGAGGTACAAGCAAAGAGATGATTTTTCTCATTCTTCAGAGGAGGTGGCGTAAGAGTTCTTTAAGGCATGAGAACATGAGTCCAGCATTCAGCTTTCCACACCCACTGACCATGAAATTGAATAAGTTCATTACTAATACTACCTTGGTTTCTTCACCTGGAATATATAATTAAGAAGATGTTATGATCCAAAATAAGTTCATAAAGTGTTATTTTTTAATTATCTTTAAGCCTTTCCTGCTGAACTTGTCAGTTTTCTGGGAGACACCATGAAGCAGCAGACTATAAGGGGACTTTTGGAACCATGAAAAAGGTCTGTTGGTCTGTTGTGACTTCTTCCCTGTGAACGGCTGTGGCTTCATTGACATGTCTGCTCAACTGAAGTGAATCTACCTTTTCTTGAGATTGTCTTTTGACATCAGGTAGTTTTAGGAAAAGCAGCCGTGTGTACATATGTCTTATGTTTAGTTAGAAGAAACTCACGTGATCTTCAGTTAATCATTCAGTGAACATAACCATCTCGCTTGATCAGCTACTATGTAAGATGTTCTGAAAAATACAAATGCAAATGGGACATTATTTTTGCCACTGGGCACTTCTAATGTGTAAGAAAGGACCACAGTGTAAAACACAGAGCAAAGGGTCATCAGAATTGGACTCATCTACTTGTTCATGAAAATGGCAATAGAACTATAATCTGAAGACAGTAAGATTGCAGGAGCTTCCTGAGACAGGGAAGGGTACTTACTCCTATATAAAGGAAAGGAGGGCTCATGAGCAGGGAGGGTGTTTAGATTCATGCTAACAGATACAATCTGTGATTGGGGGATGCTATTCCTGCCCCAAAGCGAGAGGTGAGGTGTGGGGAGTCAATGCCTTTCCCACTCACCAGAGATAGGACGGTCTAGAAAAGAGCCAGCTAGACCACTGAGAAGGGCTTTGAGTTGGTCTGCCTTTCCCAGTTGCCACGAGAAGATGCTGGCTTTTTCATGAGTGCTGTCTCACAGATGTGAAACAGTTTTCTGGCAAGATTCTGCCTTTATTTAACATCTCTAAAGTAGCTAGCAGGTGCCATACAAATGAAATCTTCCTAGCATGTTAGATGCAGAGACAATTTCTTCCCTCAACAGGGAAAGAAGCATGTCTGACTCTGTCTGGGAAGCATGTCTGACTGCTTTCCACAACAGCTCTCAGTGGGGCCATGTGCTGGTGTCTTCATATTGTCATCTTTGTTTAACGAACTGAAAATATGGCACTTGGTCTGGAACCCACTCAGCCTTTTGCTGAGCTGTGAGTTCCTGCAGGAAACAATTACAATCTAACCCCGCACCAAGACTGGAAGTTTATTTTGCTCCAAGATCGGTAGCAGACTACTGCTTGAGCAATTTAGACAAAATGGCTATTTTTAACCATGATATCATTTGAAAAAATTTGAGTCATTTACAGGAAAATGTTTGCAGTTTATTTTAGAAGTAATCTATTTTATCATGAGTAGTATAATGTTTCTGAGCACAAATTAGTTATTTTTGAAGTCTGAGCTATGCTCTTTTCGGAGTTTTCTTTCTGTGCCAACCTCTGATACTGTGTGGTATTTAGTGATTGCTTTTGATATTTCTCTGTGGGATCTAAATTTAGAAATAAGCATGATAAATATAAAATAAAATATTGTGTGTATAGATGTGTTCATTTTGAGAGACACTTAGTGAGCATTTAGGATGTTCAGGACATTGTAGGTGTGCTTTTTACAATCATGTAGGAGTCTTGGGCATAGGCATAAATAAGTTTATTAAAATTGATAAAATAATATGAATTCCATTAAAAGAATTTTTTAAAACCTATAGAGTATATAACATTTTGATGGATTGTAAAATACGAATGGTATTTAAACAGGTAGGCATGAAAGGAACATTTTGGGATGAAAAGGCAGCGTGGAAAGTAGAGTTTCTTTGGGAAGGCAGCAATATGAAGAGCCTAGACTCACAGAGCTATGTTTGAGCCCAGGTTAATTCTTGAGTAATCGGGGAACCTCAGGGCAGGTTACTTAACTTCTCTTGAAAGCTGATGCCTCCAGTGAAGTTTTATTATCTGATTAAGTAGGTAATGTAAATGAAATCACACCACACTTTGAGAATGCACAAAGAACAGTCTTATATTTGAGAGGAGTGTATCTAACATTATTCTAGAAGGATACATTTCCATGGGATATAGTATGGATGGTGTGGGAAGGGAGCTGAGAAGAGAAAGGTAGATTGGGCCAAACTATGTAAAAGTGAAGCTGAATTAGTTAAATCTTATTTTGAAGGTAGTTAGAAATTTTGGTTTTTTAGGCAGGTTTAGATTAGGCACAAACACCTTCTAGAGAAAGAAGCCTGGGATTAGGAGCAGAATATATTGAAGGATAATGAAGATAATCACAGATTAAGGGAAGGAATTGTAGGACACCAGGTCAGAGGCTGTGGATTTCAACTCTGCACTGCAGATTAGCAGGGGGGAACTAAATATCTAAGAAATAACAATCACAGGCAAAGGTTGAATTGACAGCGTTTGAAGACTACAAAAATGTGAAGATGAAAATTACCAGAATGTTTCTCAAGGAAACACTGCTGCCAGAATTACCCAAAACTTGATGATTTCATCTGAAGGAACCCAGATGCATGTGCCTGGCCTTCCAGATGCGTGGCAGTAGAGAAGGGTACAGGCTTGTGGAAAGGGACATAGCTGTCTGCTGCTAAGTCATTCCCAGGCACATGGGGTGCAGAGTGAATTTACTTGGAGTGCATTGACAGACCTTTGACTTCGTGGTACAGGGATCCGAATCACCTACTATATGTCATCATTCTAATCTTATGCCCAGGAAGTAGAGCCCAGAAACAGGAAGTGATTTAGATAAATCCCTGGAAGTACAAAAGCCAGGTCTTTACAGATTTGGCTAACTGCACTCTGGTTTTAATCCCCTTGAAAGAATAAGCTGTTGCAGAATGTAAACAGGCATTGTTCAATAGCTAAGAAGTGAGGGTTAATTTTGCCTACTTCCATCTACAGTTTCAGTTGCTTGGGTCTTACTTTAATGTTTATCTGCCCACTAAAATTCAACTAAATGTTCAAATAAAGTTTAATTTTCTTGAAGTTAAAACAAATAAATATTAAATTAAAATGTTTATTTATGACAGAACATGTAAACAAACCTATTCTACTAGTGTAAGATCAGTTTTCTGAATTTTGATTATGCATTCATGATGATTTGTTTTCAAAACACTGAACCACAGGATACCAATTAGAATTAGTCCAGGGATCATTCTCCATAAATAGAAAATATTAAGTCTTCCAAATTAGTGGGATAATTAACAACTGAATTACTATTTAAAAATATGTAAGTTTATGGGCTGGAGAGATGGCTTAGCGGTTAAGGCACCTGCCTCCTAAGCCTAAGAACCCCGTTCCAATCTCCAGGTCCCACATTTAGCCAGATGCAAAGTGGTGCAAGGGTGCAATGCCGCACTTGCCCACAAAGGGGTGCACACATCTGGATTTTGTTCACAGCAGCTGAGAGAATGCTGGTGTGCCCATCTGTCTCCCCTCTCTCTCTCTCTGCCTGTCTCTCTGTGTCTCTCTCTAAAAATAAAAAAAAAATTAAAAACTTTTAAAAAAAGTAAGTTTATGATCCTCTGCCATTTCTAGTGACTTACTTATTATCCTATTCACTTAGGAACAAAGTATTATTCTGCATATAAATCTATTTTAAAAATTTATTTATTATTTATTAGAGACAGAGAGGGAGAGAGAGTGAGAATGGATGTGCCAGGCCACTAGCCACTGCAAGCAAACTCCCGACACATGTGCCACCATGTCCATCTGGCTTACGTGGGACCTGTAGAATTGAAGCTGGGTCCTTAGGCTTCACAGGCATGTGCCTTAACTGCTAAGCCATCTCTCCAGCCCTAAATCTATTTTTTGAGACAAGGTCTCACTCTATACCACAGGCCTTCACACTTGCAGCAATTCTCCTGTCTCAGCCTCCTAAGTGCTAGAATTACAGGTGTAAGCTGTCACACCAGGAAGGAAATCTAGATGCTAGTTCCAGTTCTGCTTCTTTCCTTCAAGTGTGCAAGTCTGTTCTCTTCTTTTTCTGTGGCTCCAGTTGCTTCATTTTTAACCCAGGTGGTCACTCCAAATGTCCTTTCAGGTCTGGCCTATGACAACATGATGCTTGGGTTGACAGTGTTGTTGCAGGGAGCAGCATCTAGGACAGACTGAGCGGTGAACAGTCCAACTTTACTCAGAAAGTCAGACTTTCAATTTCACTCTCAAATGGGTCACACTTCAAAAATTTAAACATGGCATGTAATGAAATCTGCCAAGTGCCAGGAAGTGTGTGCAAACCACTTGAAGTGTGTTCACTCATCAAATCTTTCAACTCTATAAAGTAGGTACTATTTGGTCTTAGCAACTTCTTCACATCATAGGATATTTTTGTCATGTATCTAATGGGAAATTTAAGCAGCCTTGCTAGTGTTACTGTAAGCAGGATGTGAATCTAACACAGCCATTGGAACATGTTACTAGAGCATCTCTTCACTAGAGAGAGCTCATTGGCCACATGCATGCTTGCCCTGACCAATGATGCACTCTCCTGCCCAGAGTTGCCAGGATCACTAGGCTGGCAATTAGTCTGAGGAAGTTTACATCATCTCTGTATTTTTGATGTTGCTAAATGTGAAAAATATCATGACCTCAGTGTTCCCTCGCCGAGCCAGATTCATAGCATTACCAGCACCTGCTCTACCAAAGGTTTCCACTGCATGCAGGTTTAAAAATAAGGTCTCTGATCGCTCTCTTGCTTTCTTTAGCAAAAAGGTGTAAGTCTCATTGGAGTGTTTAAGAAATTCCTGGGTGATGCAGTGGAAAGAGCACGTCTCCGTTCTCTACATGACCTTGAGCAAATGAACTCCACTGGCCTTTCAGTCCCCTGCCTCACACAGAGGTTAGGAAGGCAATTTGGAATGAGCAAAGGGCACAGTCAGTGGCTTGTGTATGTGTTTACTGATCTTCGGTCCTCATTCATGGTACAGTGTTGGTGTAGCCTATGAGAGGTTCTAGGTTCCATTACCTGTACTGACCCCAAGCCCTCCCTAATCGTCTATACAAAATTGGTGAATATTAATTAACATGCACAATATGTGAGAATCATTTACTGTTTAAAATAAAGTGCTTAAAGTAGTTAAAAGCTTTGTTTCTTTGTCCCTCTCTCCTTTACTAACATCTAGGTCTACCATCCTGAGTGCTAAGGATACCATTGTCAATGTAATAATTAAGACCTTATTGTTCTGCATACATACTAGTGGGGGGGGAAGAGGTAGTAAGAAGTACCCTAATCAATAAGGTGGTATGATCCACGAAAAGAACACAGCAGGAAATGTGTTTTACATGTCTGGTTGTGAGTCAGAGATTTTTTTTTTTTTTTTTTTTTTTTTTTTTTTTTTTTTTTATCATGTGGAGGGAGGTTAGCTGGAGTTCTGTTTTGCTGAGGTCTGGATGATAACATAGGTCTGGTATTTCTCTGAGGTAAGAGCCTCACAGACTGGAGTGGCAGGTGCCAAGGAGCCAAGGAAGGCTTGAGCATGGTCTGTCCTCAGAACATTGTTTAGATCATTAACATGGAAGAGAGTGACAGCAATGAGACCAAAGTGCTGCCTCCACGCCAGTCGTTTATATTCTAGACATGTTTGAAAGCCACTGAAATGTTTATAGTGGTAGCATGTTATGTTTCACCAGTTTTTTTTCCTAGTGAGTCTGGGAATCAAACCCATAGCCTTGCCATCTTGCCATGCTTCACAGTTGGCACATCCTAATGTTATTACTGTAACGGCTGTGGGCCTCAAGAAGCAAGAGTGGTTGCAGAAGGTTGACATAGAAAAATAAAAATGGAGTACCAAACTACAGAGAACAGGAGTAACCAGAGGCCTGCCTGAAGACATGGAGTTGTAACTCAGGCACAGTGCAGTTCATCATTTATTTATTTATTTTACTTTTAATTTTTTTATTTTTGTATATAATTTAATTTTTATTGACAACTTCTATACTTACAGACAATAAACTACAATATTTCCCCCCTTTAACCCATTCCCCTTCAGAACTCCACTCTCCATCATATCCCTTCCCTCTCTCCATTAGTCTCTCTTTTCATTTGATGTCATTACCTTTCTCTCCTATTATGAGGCTGAGAAGAAGGGACAGATGAGTATCCAGCACTGAAACATCTCTATCACACCCTCCAAGGCTCAGGGTCCATTGTGGAAGAGGTTGCAGAAAGAATGTAAAAGCCAAAGGAAGGGTACAACTCCTTATAATGCAACTGTCCAGACAGAAATTGGCCTCGATATCCATGACCTCGCAGTGCCTAGCAATAACCTCACAAGACCACCATCCATTGTCTTTTAAATAGGTGACTCTAGGTCTAGAGAGAGCTCCATCTCAGAAGCTGCATACTGCATTCTTTTTCAGTAAATGTTATTTCTACTCTTTATTTTGCCTTAATGATTGAAAGTCCTAACTAAAATCCCCTGGGTGTTTAGAACATTTGATTTCTTATTTTCACCAAATAGTGGACAGTTTCATAGTCAATGGGTAAACACCAACACTGTTGCTTCCCCCCCCAGCCTAATCACATAATGGAAAAGGGACGGATACCGAGTGATTAAAGTGAGCTCAACTGTTTATCAGTCACCAAGTTTTGCTGGTTGCCTGAGGTATAAATAAATCAACCAAATTGAACCAGACTTTCTGGTCTTAAGTAGCTTAACACTGACAAGAGGACAGCCCAATGCAAGGTGTGACAAAGCCTGGTTCCAGCTGTAGGAAGGCAGACGAGGCTCTGAAAAGCAAAGACTCAGGAAAGAAGCTTAAGAAGTTGTTGTAGGAAAGTGTAACTGCAATCAAGTAATCTTTGTTTGCTTGTTTCATGGTGGAGTCTCTCTCAACCCAGGCTGACCTGGAATTCACTATGTAGTCTCAAGGTGGCCTCAAACTCACAGAAAACCTGCTACCTCTGCCTTCCAAGTGCGAGGATCAAAGGTAGCACCACCACACCCCGCTATGAACCAATCTTAATGGAGTAAGCATACAATGGCTCTGGCCTGCGATTTTGTGGAGATAATGAATTGGAATCGTCAGATATGTCTGCCATGGGGTAAAAACTTCTGCTCCCCTGCTTTGTTCTCTTCCAATTCACCTTTTGTGTCTATTTTGAGCCATCCTCTTCTTTCATCTGCTTTCAAGGAAACTGAGAGATGGGGAACAGAGAAACATGTGGCCTGGAACATTTAAGGGAAAATATGCCATCTCTTAATCTCATTCTGGAGCAAGGCCTCATCTGATATCCTCAAGGACGTGTTCAGATCAAAGGAGGTAGAATTCAAAAACCATTTTTCTTCCAACCTTTTCCACACAAAATCTCTGTTTTGCCTCTGCTGCATGCTCCATCCCAACTCTCTTTCCAGGCAGATGCTCTAGTTCAGACATTTTCAAAATGTGGTACCCAGACCAGAAACATGAGTGGCACTGCTTGGGCTGGTCGAAATGCAAATTCCAGGACGCGGACAGTACTCTGGAATGTAGCACTCTTGGTGTGGGCCTAAGCAACTCGTGTTTAAGAAGCTCCTTCAAGGATTCTGATGCACATTAAGGTCCAAAACTCACTCAGACTGGTCCTAACATGAAGAAGATGTGCCCAGCACCTCACCTGGGACGTAGAATACGATTTCTGTCGTCTTCAGGGAACTAGAGATCCATCAAGAGGAAAGTCAGCTGTTGTGGGTCCCAGGTTATGACGGTTTCCATTGTACCTTGCTCAAAACCCCAGTCGTTGTAAGAACCACAACTCTAAAGATAATGTGCAGCGTGATCCTTCTTTTAGCTCCATACGCTGTGAATCAGTGTGAATAAACAAAGCACACATTTGGCATTTGGAAATTAAGAGAGTCAGCAGAGATGGACAATTACTACAAAAAATTTAAAAACAAACACAACTTAAGTGATCGACAATTGGAAGAATGAATAAATATGATTTTAAATTTTAAATAAGATTATGGGATATCCAAACATTCTAATATTATACAACCATTAAAATCATGTTTTCTGGGCTGGAGAGATGGCTTAGTCGTTAAGGTACCTGTCTGTGAAGCCTAAGAATGCCTGTGCGAATCTCCAGGTCCCACATTTAGCCAGATGCAAAAGTGACGCAAATGTGCAATGTCGCACATGCGCACAAGGGGGCGTACACATCTGGAGTTCGTTCACAGTGGCTGAAAATGCCCTGGCCCGCCCATTCTCTCTCTGCCTCTTCCTGTCTGTCTTTCTCTCTCTGTGTTTCTCTCTCTCTCTGTCAAATTTAGAGTTCATTTGCAGTGGCTAGAGGCCCTGATGCACCTATTTTCTCTCTCTCCCCCCCCCACTGTCTTTTTCTCTCTGTCTCTGCTTGCAAATGAATAAATAATTTTTAAAGTCATGTTTCTAATAGTACATATTAATATAGATAAATATACATGCTATAAAAGCATAATATAAAACTCCACATTTATAATTGCTCAGAGGTTGTGAATAAATGTGTATGTATATTAAATAATGGAATGGAATGTACTAACATCTTAAATATGTTCATCACCAAGTAATAACTTAATTGAACCTTTTCCTCCATACTTTTATTTTATTCATTTATTTTTTTTAGCTTAGGTCATTAGGCATTGCAGGCAAGTACCTTAACCACTGAGCTATCTCTCTAGCCCCATACTTTTGTTTCTTATTCAATAGCTATTCAACCAATTAACTGTTAAAACTTTATTATCCATAGGTGCCAGTTCAAGTGTATAATATGAAAATTTCTTATTCTAAAATTAACACTCAGTTGCTGGATAAACTCAAACAATCCAACTTTTTTTTTTTTTTTTTTTTTTTTTTTTTTTTTTGGTTCTTTGAGGTAGGGTCTCACTCTAGCACAGGCTGACCTGGAATTCACTCTGTATTCTCAGGGTGGCCTCAAACTCACTGCAGTCCTCCTACCTTTCCCTCCCGAATGCTAGTATTAAAGGCTTGCACCACCACGCCCAGCTTCAATCCAATTTCTTTATGACCTCATGTCCTTCTTCATTCCAGGAATATCAATTAGGAATGAAAAGTGATTTATAAGTGTCTAACCTTAGGATAGTACCAACAACCACTATTGAATATGATTATCAGCTGTATAGGTTTTATTTCCACTCATATCTCAGCAATATTAATATTATAAGAGGGGAAACTATAACCTTATTTTTCATTAAATACATATGAAGTTACTATTTCTCATATTTATTTTTCATTTATATAACAGTGACAGAAACTATCCTTTTCTTTTTCATTCAGCCAGGCTTAGTTAATGTTACCAGGGATGTTTATTTTATGAGGTTCCAATGATAAGGTGTAAAAACCATTATTCAATATAAAATAATATGAATTAGTAATAGTAACAATATTTTACCTAGATATATGTTAATATCCTCAGATTCAGTGGAGAGAAATACAAAGACAGAAAGCCACAGAGAAAGGAGAGAAATAGAGAAAGATAATAGTGGCTTACTAGGAATGGATTTATTCATTAATTCTGTCAATATTTATTGAATGCATAGTTAAGATAAAGCTTTGTGTTAAATATTATCATACAGCTTTACTATGATGTTTATAGTATAACATTTTTAGGTATTCAATGTCAAACTCAGATCAAAGTAAAAAAAAAAAAAAAAGACCAAAAGAAAGTTCTAAGTCAATCACTAGATATAATCAGATGAAGAATGTATATTCCTACTAATATTAGAACTTTTGGTTGAAATTCGGTATTGGGGAAATGACAAAAAGAATGTAATCCCAAAAGAAGCATAAACAAGGACTTTGGGGTGGGAATGATGCTTAGATGGAAACACAAATAGTTCCTTTCACTAAGAATATCCTCCCAAGAGTGCTATTTTGAGAGTTACCAAACTAGAACAGCCTATAGTAAGCCCTCAGTAAATAGTAACTCCTATAATTATCACATTTGGAGTCAATCTCTCTTGGAGAGAAGGAGAAAGCTTGGTTTCCCTGAAAACTGTTTCTGTTCCTCCGAATATCTTGTCCAAACTCAAACCAACTAATCACACCAAAACTCCAACTCAGGTAACGTGAAGAAAATATACCTTAAGAGGCAACTTTTGAAGGAAGCATGTAAGAATTTCTCTAGCCCATCACAACGCTGAAAATTTGAGAAGACAGATTCTTGTTCTCTTTCTTCCACTCCTTTCCACCATGTTTTGGATGGGGAATCACTGGATAGTTGGCTTCCCTCCCTGAAGCAGAAATTTTTCTCCGGGACATTCTAGCAAATAAAAAGATCCATTTGCTGTAGGAAAGGAGCAACAGGAGAGGGAAATGGGAGCAGACAAGAGTTCCTCCGAAGATGCACTCGGCAGCTCCCTAATGTTTACACTCCACTCATCTAGGACGTGGCAGGACTGAGGCCCAAACTCACTACCATCTTATTGCAGACATTTTATTTACTTACTTGTGTACATGTAATCTGCCTGGAATACAAGGTCAGTGTCAAAGGAGATGTATAAAAATTAAGGTTTTGGGGCTGGAGAGAGGGCTTAGTGGTAAAGGTATTTGCCTGCAAAGCCGAAGGACTCAGGTTTGATTCCCCAGTATCCACATATAACCCAATGCACAAAGGGGAACATGTGTCTGGAGTTTATTTGCAGAGGCTGGAGACCCTGGCATACCCATTCTCTCTCTCTCCATTGCGGAAGAGAAGATGGAAAGAATGTAAGAGCCAAAGGAAGAGTAGGACTCCTTACAACGTGCTCCTCCAGACACAAAATGGCCTGGATATCTGTGACCTCACAGTGTCTGACACTACCTACACAAGACCATCATACTAGGGGGAAAAGATCCTGACATAAAAATAAAAGAGAGACTGATTGAGAGGGGGAGGGGATATGATGGAGAGTGGAGTTTCAAATGGGAAAGTGAAGGGAGGGAGGGAAGTACCATGGGATATTGTCTACAGTTAAGGAAGTTGTCAACCAAAAATAAAATAATTAAAAAAAAATAAAAAGCAAAAATAGATAATTTTTAAAAGAGTTTGGAACTAGAGAATTTAGCAGAAACCTAAGCAGGATAAATACAAAAATGGATTCATTTGTATGTGCATATATAATTGAATATTTTGATAGGTGTTAAGTTAAAAAAAAAATTCCCTCTCTCTCTCTCTCTCTCTCTCTGTGTGTGTGTGTGTGTGTGTGTCACACACCAAGGCACGTGTATGGTGGCTGGAGGATAGCCTCTGATGTGGTACTTGCCTTCTACCTTGTTAGAGGCAAGATCCCTTTGATGTTCATTACTGAGTTTATCAGGCTGGCCCATCAGAGAGTTCTCATTCTCTTTTCTCTGGCTCCCATCTGCAATAGGTATGCAGGGATTACAGACCCACACACAACCATTTCTGGCTTTTATGTGGATTCTGAGGATCTAAATCCGCACACTGCAAGTAATTTATCCACTGAGCCACCTCCCCTTGGAACCTTCCAAGGAACAATGTTAAAAGAAACGAAGCACCACCCAAAACCAGCAAAGGCACTTATGTCCGCAGCTCTGATGACTCTCCCAAGAGGTTTTCTCTTAAGCCAGGTTGATCTGACAAGACAGCAGAGCTCAGGAAAAATGAATCTGTTCTTAGGAAGTAAATAAGAGGTCTTCCTTGTGATTGAAGGAAGAAATCTTTCCCTCAAAAATAGTAGTTCCCAGAATTGGCTAGAGACTACGATCTGTGAAGGAGACTTAGAAACTACACATGTCCACCCCTACACTATATCCTTCTAGACTAATTCATGGTTTTTCCACAGCAAGCCAGTGATTTGGATGTGTGGTCAGGGTTTGGAGTCTTACTCCAAGTGAGTAGACAAACTAAAGAAAAGTGGAAGTGACAATTTTAAATAACAGGTAATTAACCAGTGATTTTCTTACAGAAAACTTCACATATACCAAATATACCTAGGTATACCAGAAGTGCTTGTTGTTATTTTTGTTTCAGTAGTAGTCCTGATGTTAAAAATTATTTAAAAGAGAATGTGACAAAATAACAGATGCCTTTAGATAACTGTACATAGGTAAAGTGTTATTTTTTTCCTATTCCTGTATATTTTTGATCCCTTCAAAAACAGATTTAGAATGTGTTAATTTTACAATCAGAAAATATAACAAAACATAAAATCTGCATATTAAATCGATTTATTGTATAGAACTAGATATGTATAGTTAGATGATAATTGGAGAGCTACTCAAATAAGAAAAGATTTTTCAAATATAATGATACTTCAAGCTTCCAATTTTTACCACTGTCTAAACATTAATAAATAACAACTCCACTCATGTAGGGGCCAAGTACTAGACCCTACTAAGTACTGCATACTTGTTCTCTTCAAGCACCTTGGTGCCTGGAGATAAGTACTTTCATTCGTTCCATCTTACAAACGAGGAAGCAACAGACAGATAGGGCTAATTAACTTGCCCAATATCAAGAAGGTACAAAATGCAGAGGTCAGATTTGATCCCCCCCCGCCAACACGCACCCACCCACAACGACCTACTGCAACCTGGTGCTAAGATGACCACTTGTGTTATGAAGCCTTCAGAGAATGCGCAGAGATCAGTTCCCATGTTGTCAGGAAAACATTCCAACTTATATTATGGTAAGGCAGATGCCTAAGCTATGTTTGTTGCCAGGTGCACAGAAACCTTCCCACCTTTAAGAATCAAAAAAAGAGCTTTAAAACTACAACAGTTAATGGCACTTATAGCACTTGCATATTGAATATCCAATGCAGAGAATTCAGGGTTATTTTGCTCTGAAATCACAACAATCCCAGGAGGCAGTGGTCAGCAGTCATCATTACCCCCACTTAACTTTACTAGCCATTAGTGATAACAGAGATAATTTTTATAGGTGCTAATTGACTCTTCAGAAAGCCTTTGAAGCTTTCCTACTAGCTGAAGACTTCTTTGAAGTTTTGTTCTAGCTAAAATGCTCCAGCAAAGATATGGGAAAAATACACATTCGATAAATAAATGCAGGTACCAAACTTGTACTAGATGAGAAATGGCAAAACCATGGTTTAGAAACTGAACAGAGTGAACATGGACTGTACCTGACCATAAAGGTCTTTCCAGATTGCTCTAAAACCATTTCTGAAAATGTTAGCACTGTGTTCTCACACAGGAGAGCCCAGCCTGTGCATTTAAAGTCCTATAGAGCTTTTCCTTTTTTATTTGATCCCTATAATACTCATAGTTAACCTGAATCTTGGAAAATTAAAACAATTGACCCAAGATCTGGGAATTTCACACAGTGGTACGGTGCTTACCTAGCATGTTATGATGGCCTAGGTTCAGTTCTCAGCATCCCCATATCATAATGATAAATCAACCAAGTTCCTTGCTCCAATGAATATATGAATTGTAACTCAATCAGGAGAGCACAGAATTCTACTCACCATGACATTGCTATTGTGCACCTTGACTCTATTGCTAAATCATAAAAGTTGAGTGAGAAGACAAGCAAAGTAACGTACCTATAAATTTAGTCGTGATGAGGCAAAATTACATGAAGAGTTACAAAGGAAAGTAAATGTATGAGTCCTAAGAGTTTACATTCTATTGAATAATAATAATAAAAAATGGATATAATGAGCACAGAATGAAAGCAGAGGCAAATGTTTGGGACTGGATTCAGCAATTGTTACCAGCACCTTTCTTGTCCATTTTCTTCTACCCTGAGCAATCTATGTACTCTGCATGACTAGACAGATAAATTTGAAAAATAGCAGAAGAAGGTGGTCTAAGGAGGCTGTTGTTTGATTCAGGTGTCCCACATAAACTTACGTATTCTGAATGCTAGGTTCCTAGCTAATGGAAATCTGGGCAATTAAAGCCTTCTGGAGGCAGTGTATTGTTGGGGGCAGGCTTATGGGTGTTATAGCCAGCTCCTCCCTTGATAGTGTTTGGCACACTCTCCTGTTGCTATTGTCCACCTTATGTTGTTCAGGAGGTGATGTCCACCCTCTGCTCATGCCATCATTTTCCCCTGCCATGATAGAGCTTCCCTGTGAATCTGTAAGCCAAAATACACCTTTTTTTTTTTTTTTTTCCCCAAAAAAATGCTCTTAGTCGGGTGATTTCTGCCAGCAATGCAAACCGGACTGCAACAAAGACTATCACCATTTATGCACAAGAACTCTGACACACTAGAAATATGAAGTTGATTGCTTAGGCTGACAAGAAACAGTTCTTAACATAGAGCTACAATGTGAGAATTTGATGGGTAATGGCTGTCACTTGAAGTGTTGCTCTTGAAACTTGAGTGAGATTGAAATCACCTACCTTGCTAGAGTGAGGCTTGGCTCAAAGCTGTGAGTAGGGTCAAGCCTTGTGAGTAGGCACAAGCCTGTACACTACTGACAGAAGCTGGTGATCAGAGGGCAAGCCCGTGAGTGCAATGCCATGCAGGCAAGCTTTACACTACAGGAAGACCATTCCTCTTGCAAATTCCTTACTGTTTATGTGAAATAATCCTTTATTAAATGGGGAAAACATGTGGCTTTTCTAAAATTTCTCTTGTAAGAAGTGTTCCAAATTTGGTTTTACATTTCAATTATGCATTATTAAATGAAAAAAGGGCCGGGCCTGGTGTCACATGCCTTTAATCCCAGCACTTGGGAGGCAGAGGTAGGAGGATCGCCATGAGTTCGAGGCCACCCTGAGACTACATAGTGAATTCCAGGTCAGCCTGTGCTAGAGTGAGACCCTACCTCGTAAAAAAAAAAAAAAAAAAAAAAAAAAAAAAAAAAAGAAAAGAAAAGAAAAAAAAAAATGATGTGGCAACTGATAGTCACTGACTTTTCTCTGTGGGTCACAGCCAGCTGCCCCTCATTTTCTATAGATGACCAAGGACGATCAGATGGCCTTAAACATAGCTCCTGAAAATGTGGTGTAAGCATTGAAATAATTTTAAAATCAGGGCTATCTAGATTTCTTTTTAAGTTTCTGAGAATAATAGAACGCTATTCTCTAGAGTCAAAAGGAATCCACCCTTTAGTGGAGGAATGAGCATTCCTGGGAATAGAAGAAACATGGTGGGCATGGACATAGGGAGAAGGTGGCAGATTAACAGCAGTTAACCAGCGTATGATTCCAGACTGGAACATGAGTGAGGCAATATTGATGATCTGAATCTTGTCCCTGTAGGATAGTCACCAGCAGAAAGTCTTCTAGGAAGCACCAGGTGAGCTGGGTGGAAGATGGAACCTAGAATCCTGCGGGATTGACTTTGCAGAGGAAGAAAACAGGTCGTGCGGTGTCATCGTGAGCATGCCTGGAATCAGAAGCGTGGGATAGATGGCTCCCTTACAGCTACTTCCAATTGCCTGGATTTATATACAAAATCCCTCACCTTTTATGCCTCAGAACATTGGAAAGTGTTCAAAAGGCAAATAATCTAAGCACATTCTGTGTCTTTTGAGAACAGTGGATGAAAGGGTCACATAAATTTCTGTTATTATTACTTACGTGCAGTAATTTTACTTGAATTTCCCTGACACACCTTCTCCTTTGTAATATTCCTCAGGGAGTATGCATATGTGTGAGTGTGTGTGTCTAAGTGGCTTTGACCCTCGGGCGCTCTTTGATTTATAGGCAACTCTGTAAGTTATGCTGTGGTGGTTTCAGAGCCTGTTTGTTCTGGCATCCCAATAAAGTCTTGCTTCCCATGGCAACTTCAGGCTATGAAGCAAACCCTAAGGGAAAACACAGTTTGTCTTGCCAACCACTTTGGGGTGCTATTTTGTTGGGTGGTGTATAATATCTAAAGGAAACCCACTCATAGGAAGCTAAAAGAGCTTCAGGGACTGAATGCCACCATAAGAAGTAGTAATCTCAGTTTTCTTCAAATAAATTAGATGATTGATGAGAATTTATTTAGTTTGGGTGATTTTCAGTTTATCACCTGCATAGGGACAAAATTTTGAGGCATGACTCCAGTGAGTCCTAAAAGCATTTACATGTTCCCTTGCAAGAGCCTACTTGTTTGTATTCTAGAGCTCAAAACTTAACTTTAAGGTCAGTTCTCTGTCATTTACACCATCCATTTGTTTTTGTAATATTTGGGTTTTTTTATGTATTTGAGAGAAGGAGGCAGACAGAAGGAAGGTGAATATACATGTGTCAGGGCCTCTTGCCACTGCAAATGAACTCTGGAGGCATGAGCCACTTTGTATATCTGGCTTTTATGTAGGTACTGGAGAATCAACCAGGGCCATCAAATAAAGACAAGCAAATGCCTTTAACACTGAGCCATCTCTCCAGTCCTACACCACCCTCTTCTTGAGTGTGGAAAGAACATGTATTTCTCACTCTTAGGTACACATCGGAATCATCTGAGAAGATTTTTGCTATGCCCAGAAGCTAGAGATTGTTACATAATAATTTCAGTGGTAGGAGTGGGATATATTCTAGTAAGTAGTAGGGCTGTAGAGGCCCTTGATGCCCAACCCAAAAGAGAACTGGCTATTGCCAAGGTTCTTGGTTGCACCCCAGAATGAGATGTAAGATCCTATTGCTTATGACATCACATGCTTTGGCTATAGGAAACTGAGAAATCAAGCTGGAGTTGAGCTAGAAGCCTCCCCTTTGTGGACTAAGTATCATAGTGTTGGAAAGCGCTAAGCAGCCTGTTGGGGGAGGAGAGTCATTGACAGTTTTAAAAAGCAATAGATCATGAACATTGCTCAGCTGGCCAGCCAGGCCAAATGTGCCAACTGGTACAGGGGCGGCATGTCTGTTGTAGAGAAAACTAACTGTTCTCTAAATGATTTAAGGCTTGCTCTAGAGGAGAAAATTCATGTCTGATACTGATAACCTAGTTAATAGTTTATGGCTAGAGAGTTTGTAAACCCTGGTTGGGTGAAGGAAGGGAATTACTACTGTTGTTTAGCTAAAAAAGGGTATGTTATGTTCAACAAATGCCCTCTAAATACTTATGCTTATGACCATATTAATGCTACTTTCACTTCTCCTTTCAGATGGTGACTAATGGGGAGACTCCAAACTCATTAAAGCCCTGTGTGGAAGTAACGGTGGAGTGTTTAGGACTAAGTGAGACATCTCTATTGAACCTCAAGAACCATTGGAGAAGAAGTGGAGGAAAGAATGTAAGAGCCAATGATGTGAAGGAGTGCTTTTGATTGCTTTATTCCTGCCACCAAATAGTGGATGCGTTTGTGAACTCACAGTTCCTGACACTACCTGCACAAGGACCATATAATATGAGGGCAAAACATGATGACACTGAAATAGAAGAGGGGCCATCTGGCTAGAAGAAGGGGTTCACTGAAGGAAGGATAGTGGAAGGGAGAAAAGGAAGGTGTTGGGAAGGGGTTATGATCAGGATACATTGTATATATGTATGGAGGTTGTAAAAAAAAGTTTAAAAATATAAATAAATAAGAAAATAAATAAGAAGATGAATAAATAAATAAAATGAAATAACCCTAGAGGAAAAATATGAATGTTCACATCCTACCTACAAAGATTTTAAAGTGTGAGATCAGTGGACACCAATAGTTTACCAACCACCCTAGAGTATTTAATGGGGACTATTGTCAAGTAAATATCATTAGATCTGCCTTATCAATGACAGTCTGAGAGAGGAACTATCTTTCTAACAGTTGTTAAGCATATAGGCTGTCTTTCACCCACTGGTTTTGTAGCTGATTTTGAAATGCCTATGCTTAGCTAATTGTGCTGTACTATTTTCTAAATCACTGTCATGCTAGTCACAAAGTAAATGAGATAATCTGTGAAAGTTGAGTCCCAGAATACATCTACTGCTATTTACATTGAACAAGGACTTTCCAGTTTGCCATAAAAATTTTAACTATGAGAAAAACTCATATGACACATCCTTCAACTTTAGGAACATCTCATGACATTGTATGTCTTCTATATTGGAAAAGTAACTTGTTTCAATGCTAAAGAACATCCTTGGCATTTTAATGGATTTATCTTTAGTGTGGCATGGTAAGTAAATTCTCTCTTGCACACTACATACCCTATCCTCATTCTTGATGTATGCATGTGTGTCACAAAGTATGAAACTTCAGCTTACTTCTAAGAAAATTATTTTATGAAAATAATGCCTTTGTGCCAAGAGCTGACCTTATTTGTGTGTGTTTGTGTTTCAACTCCAGACACAAGGACACATTTTATATATATTTTCATTGCTTCTGTGTGAGGTTCAATTAAAAACAAATATTTAGGGGGCTGGAGAGATGGCTTAGCGGTTAAGGAGCCTGCCTCCTAAGCCTAAGAACACTGGTTCCAATCTCCAGCAGTTCCAATCTCCAGGTCTCACGTTTAGCCAGATGCAAAGTGAAGCAAAGGGCGTAATGCTGCACTTGACCACAAGGGGGCGCACACATCTGGATTTCGTTTGCAGCAGCTAAGAGGCTGCTGGCATGCCCATCTCTGTCTTCCTCTCCCTCTGTCTCTGTCTCTCTCTCTCATAAAAAAAAAAAAAAATTAGGAAGTGACTTTGATCTTTCCAATGCATTCTTATGATTTCTAATTGAGAGATTTCTCTCAGTACTGCAAAGGCATAGCTCAATTTGTAGATACAAGTTGTTATGTTTACCACTTGTTTTTATTAAATATTTATTACTTTTTATTAAAAATTATTTCTTATTAAAATAAATCATTTAGTTGGCCATTATTAATATAATAGGAATGAATTTGATTTAGATTAATTTGGATTAAGAGTTTGTAAAAATGTTTAGGGGAACTTTATTTCTAAGGGAAACAGATTTAGAGTAGAGGACAAGAAGGGAGAAGCAGTAATCTCAGAGTGAGATAACTTTTGTTAACCCCTGGCTTCTTATTGCCTCTTCTATACTGTTTATGTTCTTCTACCATCTTCCCCAGCAAGGGAAGCAACATTTCAGAACTTATATTTTTGTATCTATTGGCTCTACCTTTTTAAAAATCCTAATGATCTGTTTTCTTTGTCCAAATAATTTATATGGCTTTACTTTACTGTGAAAACTCTATTCTTTTCTTATTGTACCATCCATTCCATTCCACAGATGAAATCTAGGCTCAGAAAGTTAATAGATAGATAATAGACTAGATAATTAGTCTGTGCTCCTATAGTTAAATGAAATACTACATGTCAAAGTTCTAGGTCTTGGATTTCTATCCATTTACTCTACAAATTTAAATGACAATATAAAATGAATTTAAAGTTACAGTAGGCAAGTTTCAGTATGCTTGAGGAATTATTTTGTGTGCATGATACATGAATATTAATCCCATGTTTATAAGAATACTGTTTAACTCATGACTATAATATTAATGGAGGCAGTGAGGGTGCTAACAATAAGTCATTGAAAGCAGAACACTGAACATTACAGCTTGAAAGCGATTCAGTATCACTACACAGATATTCCTCTGAACTGGAAAACAGGCATCCCAGAAATAAATGAATCACTCACATGGCCTCAATACTGAGTAATTAATCTTTTCTAATTGTACGCATAATATTTTCAGAACTGATTTGTGAATATGGTTCAGATTGTCCATGCTGTTTGCCATAAAAGAAAGAGGAGGAAATTTCTTTTTAAAAGTTTAAAGAGGGCTGGAGAGATGGCTTAGCGGTTAAGGCGCCTGCCTGCTAAGCCTAAGAACCCGGTTCCAATCTCCAGGTCCCATGTTTAGCCAGACGCAAAGTGACGCAAGGGCGCAATGCCGCACTTGCCCACAAGGGGGGCGCACACATCTGGATTTCATTCACAGCAGCTAAGAGACTGCTGGCACGCCCATTCTCTGTCTCCCTCTCCCTCTCTCTCTGTCTGTCTCTCTCCAAAAATTAAAAAAATAAATATAAAAAAGTTTAAAGAATATGATTTTAGTTCCATTAATAATTGCATATAATTAGTTTCCTTTTTCTCTTTGATAACTCTACCAACTGTCAACTGGGGTAGGTATTCAGCTCTTTCTCTGAAAGTTGTTTTTTTTTCCCATGAAACTAGCAGGTTAGAAGAACAGCCAGTAGATGGTTTTATTTCTAAAAGGAAGATAAGCTAGCCAGAAGCCTTTTTGCTACATTCACTGTTTGCAAATTATAAATAACCTACAGATATGTTCTCACAAGTTCATCTTATCAAGATCAATAAGGAACTTCCTAATCTTTATCCCAAGGTGAATTGAACCTGGATTTCTATTCTTCCCTGGATGTAACATGGCTGTAGGGGAGAAATGCAAATGATGTGAGCCACACACACAGAGTGAAGAATTCCCTTGGAGTATGCACACACTTTTTGAGAAAAGTTTTGGAAGAAAACCTCCACACCCATCAAAAGTTCCTACCAAGCTTCTGGTTATTTTTGCTGGCAGAAAGGTAAAAGCCCCTCTAACACTCTCAAATAAGACCTCTTTCTCCTTGTGTCAGGTTCTTGTCCATAGGGACAGATATTCATTAATTCAAGCATTTTTTTTTCAGTAATCTGTGAACTACAGTTTAGAAATAGCAATTTATGCACCCACTAACTGGAAGGATTTTGGACTCAAGATGACAACCTCATCTCCCTACTCAAATAGGAGGGTGAGTGTAGGTGTTTGCTGTGCACTAGGATGACAAGCCGCACATTCCTTTGTGAGGCGAGGACTGGGTGTAATGGGGTGTGTCCCAGAGGAAGTCAATGTTCAGAGGTTTATTTTGTGTGTGTGTGTGTGTGTGCGAGAGAGAGAGAGAGAGAGAGAGAGAGAGAGAGCTATTTGGTTTAGTTATGCCCATACTGCTAAATTTCTTTTTGTTATTACTCCTATTCATTTTAATGTTCCCCTCCCTTGGCCAAGCATAGAGAAAAGATCCATTTATTATTCAAACAGCTTCAAGTTTGTGATGCCCTAATAGTTGGAGAAGCCAAGAACTCCAGTATAAAAGGAGAAGGTATATGGCGAAGATGAGATTGAATCCACTTCCAGCTCAGGGTAAAGAAGCTTCTGCAAGGTTAGGATTTTAAAGCTACTTTGCTTGTTTGTAAAAGGAAAAGTGTAAAACAGGGCAGAAGGGGAGGAGCGGGGGCCAGGAGCAGGATCAGAGGCACAAGACTGACAGTGCATATGTCTCTGTTCAGTTTTACATTGGTAAGTGGAATGACAGATTATACATTGACATGCCGAGAACAGCAACTGTCAAAACTGTCAGTCAGCATGAGATTGATTCCTTTCAATTACTTCTTGAACCAAGAAGTTAAGAGATGAAAAAGATCTATGAGACCACTCTAAATTTCTTTGTTAAAAGTCAATGGTTAAGGGCCAAAAACGTTCATTATTTTGTACTGTCAGAAAATATGTGAAAGAACAATCTCAATGTGTTTATTCAGTCGTTTCATTCATTTATTCAAGAGTCTTCCATCCCACCCCCACTTTCTTTGTACAGTACAGGTTCTATATCCTGAGGAAAGTGTAATAAGTACTAAAGCTTGATGGTCCAAAATTGGCACGATGCAACCCCTTTCCTTAAGGGGCCCACTGTCCTTTCAAAGAGATAACAATGTGCAATAACTGCACTTGGATAGATGCACTTCCTCAAATGTATGGACCGAGGACTGATGTGAGTAAAAAGTGGTGATCATATCTCTTCACAGTATTGAAAATGGACACCATTCTCAGAAGTTAAAGCTACCGACCTGAGTCTCCAGGAAAAGTAAGAATAAGCTTCCCACTACGTCTCACCACCTAGAACCTTCTCATTACTGTCTAGCCCAAGGCCCAGAATAAGCAGTATCTTACTTTCTTATGGCCCCAGAGAATCAAGAGTCTTGGGGAATCGATTGCTGATATAGGTGTAGACCAGCTATATCACAATCACAAGAGAAACTTTCAGAAATACACGTTTCAAACTTACATGTTGTGTTTCAGGAAATCTAGAGGGGATTGTAATAATTTTAATGAAGTGATTCTGATGTGTGACCAGTATTGGGAATAACAGGTCCTTTCTGAGTGGCATTCTCAACAGAATCACTATCATGTACTATCACTATCACCTAGAAATGTGTCAGAAAGACGTATTTTTCACACATTCATTAAATTAACCTGGATCTTAAGGGGTTTTTCAAGTGATATTCTGTAGGTTAAAGATTGGAAGGCATTTTTTTATGAGGAACTTGGCCATTTAACTAGAATTCATGCTCACATGGGACCTTAGAGGAATGTTTAAATGGGCTGCATATAGAGATATGGGAGGCATAAGAGGATGAGCAGGGGATGAGGGATAAGCATTAGCAACATATCAAGTGCTCACGACTAAAAGACCAATGAGACACTGGGAAGTAAAAGCATTACAGCATCCTTACAAGAGAGTTAGGGTTTGAAAGAGGGGCCATGTAACAGGACTCTTAGCCTCATAGATTGAAGAGGCAGAAGTAGAACGAATGTGCAATATATCCTTTTCTCCCACATTCCTATGTCTTACTTCTATTCAACCCTCCCACCTTTTGCATTCTTTCTTCCCACCTGCATCGTTCATTTTTTAAATCCAATCAAAAGTGGAAGCTCAGATATCTAAGTAATAAACTCAGGTAAATCAACTTCTAGGGCACAAAATATGCAGAAAAGTGCAAAGAACTGATTCTGCACAGGGTAGACAAATTGTAAAAACATATGAATATGCCTTTTGGATCTCATATCCTCCAATTAACCACCAGTATTTCTGTTTGAAATTTCATTTATTTACTTAATTGTTAATTATGTGTGTGTGTGTGTGTGTGTGTGTAGACAGAGAGAGAGGGGGGAGAGAGAGAGAGAGAGAATGAAAGAGGGATTGAAACCCAGCCAACAGGCTTTGTAAACAAGCACCTTTGACCACTTTGCCATCCATCGTCCAAGTGCCCCGTCCTTTTAAACATTTTGCCACCTCCATTATGTCTGTCTCTCTTGTTAAGAAACTGTTTCTGAAAGAGTCCCAAGATTTTAATCTAGTCATTTATACCTATTGTTCTGCTCTGTCTAAAGGGATTGAGGTCAGTCTGCTGGATTGCTTTTAGAAAAGACCCACTTGGTTCTACTAGTGGCATTACTGGTATCTGCATGTGTAATGTGTTATTCATTTTCCTCCATGTTTAGAGCTTCAAATTTGGTTACTTTGCCCATCATATTATTCAACATTTCCCATTATAATAGAACTCAGCCTTTTATCTCTACAGAAATCTAAACATTCTGAAAAAAAAAAAAAAAAAAATAAGCAAGGGACATGGGAAGACAGGGACTTCAAGCATTTCACAGCCAGACCCATATCTTGGAATGTTTCCAAACTATGTCTTGATTTTTGCAGAACTATAAAATGTTTGATTTGCATTATTTAAATTATCATTAAAATATTTTGAATAAGGAGAAAAGTAGGACTAATATCATACCTCAGTTTTATGACAGGGCTGCAAGGCACATGTAGGTACAGAGTCATTAAATAAATGGAGAAATAACCCTGAGTTCCATGTCTGCTGATTCATTCCCCCTCTCCCTTTCTCTCTCTCTTTCTCCTTTCAACCTGTGAGCTGTGCAAAGAAAGGAAAGTTGTATTTCATGTGTTTTATTTGGGGCAAACATTCTTTACCATCTCACGCCTTTAATCCAGAGTTTCTAAACACCTGTATTTACCTGTAGTTTCTGGGCCTCTAAAGATCACCCCTACTTTCTTCTAGTTTAGAGGAAGGGCTTCAGAAACACAGATTTCATGTCTCACCCTTAGTATTACTTAATATTCACTAGGCACTTAGTGGGGTCAGCCAGAGAATTCATATTTCTAAAAGTATTCTGTTGCTGTTGCTGCTTCTGCTGGCCTGAGAACCAAGCTTTGACTGCCCTATTTAGTCCAGCCTGTACATCTTAAAGAGAGGGTCACTGAGGCTCGGATAACAGTGAAAGCTGCTTAAGAAGGAAGAAGAATGAACAAGAGCTCTCTCTTCCTTTCCCCATCTCACAACTGCTAGGCTCTTTGGAATGGCCATTTTGTTAGACTTATTTTTATGCTGGTTTTATGTCACTAGCAGTACTGGGGTATTGCCTTTCCTTTCCATCCACCCTCAAATAAACACAAGCTAAAAAACATGGCCTCAACATGTTTCCCCTGACAACTGTCCTGTCCCCATCTCAGCCAGCAATCCTCACCTAAAGTGTCAAATGTAGAAGCAATGCAATTCCCTTTATCCGACTTTCACAAAAGACAAGAGTGGCTTACTTAATTTCCTCCTGTCCAATGGCAGATGTCTGAACATGGATTGGAAACTTTGAGAAGTTCATTTCATCTCTCCGTGTTTCTATTCTCTCCATCTGTAAAACGGGGTCAGCTGTATTGTGCCTCATGTGCAAATCTGTGTGTGGTGAGGTTTAGCGGGTGAGGGACTGCAAAGCATGTTGCAGATGGCTGTGTTACAGAGGAACGCTTAATATCAAAGCGAGGTGTCATTTTCCTTCACTCTGCATCTGTAGTTTGTAAAACAAATGCTTCTAAATTCACAGTATTTTTCTCACATGTACTATTTTTTTCCAGGGTGATATTTTCCCAAAGACTCATGCTGACTTAAGCTTCTGGAACCTTGTGGGTGGATCTGCTAAATTAAAGACTTGTATTTAAATTTTCTGCATAACACTGGTGGGTTGAATTCATCAAAGTGACTGAGGGAAATAGAGAAGATTTCTAGTCCCTAGAGGCAGGAGTGGAGCTCTGTGTGTTAGGGGCCAAGATCTTAAATTTGAAACTATTTCTTTCCTTTTTGGAAAAAAAAATTATTTATTTATTTTATTAGAGAGAGAGAGAAAGAGAATGGGCACACTAGGGCCTCTAGCCACTGTAAATGAACTACAGATGCACGTGCCACCTTGTGCATCTGGTTTATGTGGTTACTGGGGAATTGAACTTGGACCCTTAGGCTTTGCAGGCAAGCGGCTTAACGGCTGTGCTATCTCTCCAGCCTGAAGCCATTTCTTTACCAAAATGGATTAAGGTCAGTTATCACTGACATCCCAACCCATACAAAAAGCACGTTAAACTAAGTAAAATGTAGAGTTGACTAGCTGATTGTGCATAAATAGGTAAATGCATAGGTGAAAACTCTATGAGCATATGTATGTACATATGTGAGTATATATACACCATATATATGAAAATACAATCTTTTCAAAACAATTTATTTTTAATAACACACTGAATTTAGTTTATGTTGAACTAAACTTCAATTCTGGCTCTAATACCTTACATATAATATTGAACATAAATCTGAACTTCTGTTTAGTCATTTAGGAAATAAGCTAGTAACATTTCTATTGCCTACTGATGAAGTCTCTTCTGAGAATGGAATGGGATAAAGGAAACAATTGGACTCTGTAATGTATCAGCCATATGTAAGTTCTTTTGGTTGGTTTCCAGCAATTTTCCATTTTTTAACCAACCTCCATTTTTTCAAGAAAACTCATTATTTTCATATTTTATTATACTATGAGTACATGTTTAAACTTCCTTTATAGTAATAAAGAAAGATGATTGGAACTAAGAAGTAAACTAAACTACAATAGGAACATAGATCTATGTATGTATGTATACACACACACACACACACACACACACACACACACATATATATATATATATATATGTGAATATATGTGTATGTTTGTAGATGTATGTATGGGTATAGTTCAAATATAATCTTTAAGGATGGAGATATGGCTTAGTGGTTAAGGCACTTGCCTGCAAAGCCAAAGGACCCAGGTTCAATTCCCCAGGACCCACATAAGCCAGATGCACAAGGTGGTACATGTGTCTAGAATTCATTTGCAGTGGCTGGAGGCCTTCAGGTGCCCATTCACTGTTTCTTTCTACCTCTTTCTCTCTCTCTCTCTGAAATAAATAAAAAATACAAATTGTTGCTTATAAAAAATAGTCTCTAATAACAGAAACATTTCTGGAAGATTTATCTAGAAAATAAGATAGGGAAAGTGCTGTGATCAGATGTGACCTGGTAGGTTTACTCAGACTGCAAGTGCCTCTCCCTATGGCATAGGCCTCACATTCAGGCACTTTGTCTGATTTCTGTAATTCCACTAAAAGAATTCTTGTAATATAGAATTCTTATAAATCAATTATAAGAATTGTATATTTTCATTTTAAGTAGCAGGGATCTGCAGTGAAGGTTCCATAATGTGTAATTGATACCCACTAACAAACAGGGCTGGAGAGTTAGCTGATCCCTCAAGCCTCACTAGACTACCATGAGATGGGTAGCCTTGTCTTCCTACCACTTGTCTTAGTTTATGTGAATGCCAGCAGTGACAAGTCTTACAGTAGGAGAACAAGTTCTTCAGAGAAGATCTATACCCATCTCTGAATCTTCTCCAGAAAAGCACCCATCAGAAGACTGGTTTGATGGGTAGAGCTGGAGGAGTTGGAAGCTTATAAGCAGCTCAGGGAATGTTGTCCACCTAGAACTTTTCTATTGATTTCCTCCTTTCCTTTCTCCTGTCTCTCTGCCTTCTACTTTCCTCTTCCTTGCACAAATGCATACTCATTAATGTTTCTTTGGTATAAAGTTGTAAGAGAAAGAGAGAGACAAACTCAGAATCTATTTTGGTGCTTTCATGTTTTGGCAACAGTTCAAAAATATCATTAAAGCCAACCCAAAATCATTCATAATATTATATATAATATACATTATAAAAGGATAAGTTATTTGGTCTCACAAATATATCAAAAAACTTTTTTTCACATTCCTTCTGTTTCTACACTCATGCTCACCTAAGAATAGATCTCTCTCTCTCTCTCTCTCTTTCCCTCTGTCTCTCTGTCTTTCTTTCTCACACACACATATGATCACACACATGCACACACATTTATTAGTGGTTCATTATTTCTCTAGAAAATGTAATTCTTCCTTAGATCTTCATGTCTTTTTTCCTTAAAACAACATTTCTGTAGTGATTTGCACAGTGCCTTTTACATAGTAATAATAATTAATATATTCCATTTTATTAGTATGATAAGTCTATATCTATAATTTGAAAAAAAAGTTTAAAAATATTTTCATGGTTTCTAACTTCTACTACAAGTCTCTAGACAAATTGTTTTAGACTTAATTTGTGGTAGAAAATGGCATCTTTCCACACACTGAAGAGAAGTTCAAGTTTAGTGACTAAAAGTTAGTTTCTTATGAAATGCTTAGTAATCATTAGAGCTACTCACTGAATATTCCAGGCAGGTGGCATAATGACATTTCCTTGAACACCTTGACGTAAGAGGTGCTTTTGTGACTAGCTTCAAACAACATAAATTGATGCTATTGATGCATGATTAATATTAAACACCGTTTCCAGACAAAAGCCTATACAGGATTACTCCTACTTCATCCTTTTCTTTTTTGTTTACCACAGTCATTGTTAATGCATCAGATCAGAGGTTTTGTCAGTGTGCACACTGGTCAGAATGATCTAGAAGAGAGCCTCCACTCAATGTATGATGGGCCTCCTCATGAGCAAGAAATAAGCCTCTATGTCTAAGTCACTCAAATTTGGAATTCTTTGCATGGGAGTACAGCCTAGCTTATCCTGGTTATGCAATCACCCATTATTCACTCTATGACAACAGCAGGACCATTCACTTATTACCAAAAGCAATGAGCTCCCATGAGGTCCTGTCCAGTCATGATTCATGTTGGGCGGATGCAAAACAAATAAGTCAGATCCTATGCCCTCCAGGCAGAACAGTTATGTTAAGTTATAAGACAGCATGAAGTAAGAGCCCTAAAGCAGGGACAAGGGGAAGGGACTTTCAAACAGGTCCTTATACTTTCTGTGGGAAGTCATGGAAACTTTCAAGAGCATGTGGCGATGAAGAAAGCTTTGAAAGATTTGCACGTGTAAAGGTGCTAGTAATGGACAGTCCCTGTGACATAGCACAAGGTGGACGGTCCCCAAAGCAAGCAAGTGTAGTTACCCTATAGCACAGTAGGACATCAGTAGTCATTCCTCATATCTGGTTGCAGCTTGGTACTTGAAACCTGACCTCCCTCTTACCTCTTTCCTTCTTCCTCTGTCCCCTGCATAGTGCCCACTATAAGGTTGAATCAAGCTTTTTAGTTTCTTCACATGAGTGGAACATATGCTCTTCTGTTCCTGGAAAATTAAGCACTTTCATTTGCATTACTTTCCTTTCTTCCTTCTTGACATAAATTCATGGGGAGTCTACCAATGCCAGGCATTTTACCTTTTCAGTAGACTTTCCTCTATTTCATGTTGTATATAACAATTTCCATTCTGTGTAATGTCTAGCCTAGAGGGAAATAGTCATTCATTAGTCATCTTCTATTTTTCTCCCATCTCTAACACTCCCTTAACAGAGAAATTTGCAGTGTGTACTAGAAATTTTGCTGAATAAAGAATATTCCCCATTCCCATTTTTGCTGAGACAGAGAACCCCAGTGAATTGGTGCAAAGGCAGATATAGCTATATTTGGCTATAGGGCACCTGCCCATCAGAGCTTCTCTCCTTCCTCATGTTAATGGGGTGGAGGAGGGGGCATCAGCCCACTTCAGCTATGTAAACTAAAGTCCAACTACATGGCTCTCAGGATACCTGTGGTTAAACCACTGGGCAACCTTGGGTTTGTGCAAACTGTGTTTTGGTATGAGGGAATGCATGTGGGTTAGAGATTGATTTGATTGACATTTTTTAAAAGTGGAAACAGGATAGAATACTTCTGGTTCCCTATGGTGAGGTAAAACCAGCAGCTATGAGAAGAGGTTTTGTTTGCTTTGTGGCAATGTTTGAAATAAAGCTGGTGTCCAAGCAAAGTGAGGGACCATGGATGTCATCTACCTGAGGAGAAGGAAACCTTCTTCCTGGCATTCAGACTGAATGTAATTTGAAGCAGCTTCTTTTAGATTTCATGTTTACCCCTAGATGAGATTTCTTGGTGTAAACATCTCTTAGATGGCAGTGGCCACACAGGCTTCTCTGTATTTTAGCCACAGTCACAAGTTGATTTCTTAAGTCTTTAATGTGTTGAGGGTAAACTTCTTGACACTGTCTTATGAAACTGAACTCACTCTCTTGCTGCCTGTAACACTGTGTTCTTTTAATTGAGACATAGTCAAAAGAGTCGTTGCTATCCTGCTAGGCTACTGTGATAGTTTGAATGAGATTTTCCCCCATATCCTCAAGTGTTTCGGATACATCATCTTCAAGTGATGGCATTTTGGGGAAGTGGAACCTTGCTATTAAGTTGTTATAGGCCTGTACCCTTGCTAGAGATCAGCTCTCTCTTCCAGCTATCTCCCAGCTATGGTAGCAAAATGTGAAGCAAAATCTCCCCTCTACCTTTCTTTCTTCATCATGATGAAGCTTCTTCTTGAGACTAAAGGCTTAAATAGACTCCTTTCTCCCATCAGCTGTTTCTGGCCAGGAGTTTTGTTCCAGAAACACAAACATACAATAGCTATTGACCTACAGTTGATGGTATATTCTTATTTCATTCATAGGAATCCAATTTCTGTAATGACTCAGGGAAAATATTCTTTATACCATTCTGGAAACTTTTCTCTTAGTTTGGATTATTTATTTTGAAGAGACAATAAGCAAAGGAAGGATTAAGAAGGTGCTGTTTATGAGTGGGAAAGAAAGGTCTCTTTAAGCTGGGTGTGGTGGAGCACACCTTTAATCCCAGCACTAGGGAGGCAGAGATAGGAGGATTGCCATGAGTTCAAGGTTACCCTGAGAATACAGAGTGAATTCCAGGTCAGCTTGGGCTACAGAGAGACCCTACCAAAAAAAAAAAAAAAAAAAAAAGAGAGAGAGAGAGAGAGAGAAAGGTCTCTTTAAACATTAAAAATCTGACAAGAAGATACCTCAGAATTACCCACAATATCCCAGACCTCTGGCACTCCTCTATGAGCAACCTTCTAGCCACAAAAGACTGGAAATAGCCTTCGGCCAGATAGTCATGTTGATTCTGCCCTGTGGCTCCTCTCATCTACAACAGTATCACAGCACATTAAGAGGTGCATTTGCACAGTACTATATGGGGCAAAGGCTATCTTACTAGAATAGGACAATGTTTGGGGTAATAATGCTTCTTTCAATCTACTGTAGTCTCTTCTCTCCATTTGCTTCATATGCCTCGTCTTTCATACACTCTTGGTCAGGGTTCAGGTGCAATGTCCTTCATTCTGAACTTGGTTTTGTGGTTCCACATGGCATCACTCAACATTTTCCTCTATTTGTCATGTTGCCGGTGGAGGCACGGGTGATATAATACCACTGCTATGGTGTAAAGCTTTGTCAGTAACTCCAGTGACCATGCAGATTTTTCTTTTACTTCTGTCTTGATTCTACTTCAAGATAGTTCTATTCCACAGTATAACTTCAGGAGAGGAAAAGGAAGAATGTTTCTTCAGAATTCTTAAGATGAATGCATTAGTGGAAAGATAATAATGGCAGCATAGTTTTCCAGTGATGTGAACGTCCATGTACAAAGAAGACCACTGACAGAGCAGATGCAAAACAGAACATAAAATCTCACAAGCAACGTAGTTAAATTTCATGATGAAGAAACTCAACTGGTGCCAAAATGGCATAAAACTAGCATAGTAGGAGCCTGCAGAGAAACACAGAGAGTTTCCATACACATGGAAAGGGAAAATCCCAGCACAGGCAATGGGTGTTAACTGGAAATCAAAGTAGGTTGACTTTGCACATAGTACTGCCCATGAAGTGCCTGCTAAGCAGGAGATAGCCTCTGATCAATAAGGCCAGAATGGACCTATATAGTATTGACCCTGTAAATATATGGTGCAGACCTTCTAGTATGCCTTTCCAGGAATGAGCCCTACACAGAGAAGAACTGGCAACCCAAACTGAAGAAAGTTGCAAATAGATAAGGAAAGAGAAGAGGCAGGTAAATTGGAGTAGGTACTCAGTTTAATAGAGCTAGCCAGGATCTTTTTTTTTTTTTTTGAGCATTATAAGAATGCAATAGGAAATGCAAAAAACATCAGAGTGTTTGACAGCAATACTTTATGCAAATAGAAGGATGGCATATTTGTGATGCTTAGTAAGCATACACTGATGATTCTCTATCAGCAAGACCAGCTTCCTTATAGAGAAGGCGAGCACAAAGTATTCAATACATAAGCACTCAATCAATGAATATTTTCCCCAAAAAAGTCTTCTGCTGGATGGAAAGCTTTAGAAAGTCAAAATGGCTAAACTCACATTATCATAAAGTCTTGGATTGAATATTAAGCAGTTTCTAAGAGAATATAAAACTTGATCACAAGCTGGTAGTTCTTTTGAGAGATGAATGGATTATGCAGGTGTTAACCTCACTGATAACTAATTCATTGACGAATGCAGAGCTGAAGGGGTTAATGGGAGGTGAGTTCTGGCCAGAAAAAGTGGGTCACTAGGGACACTACCTTGAAGAGTCTGTTTCCAAACTCCCTCACTCTCTCTGGGCACCATGAGGTGAGTGGCTTTGGTCTGTCATGTCCTGCAGCCATGATGTGCAGCCTCACCACAGACATAAAAGCCATAGAGCCTGAAGCGATGGAACAAACCCTCTGAACATATGAGCCAACATAAATCTTCCTTCTCTTTAGATTTTTACCTCTGGTGTCCTGTCATACTGAAGGAAAGAACTAAAGAAAGAACACAGAGACCTAAATGTGAGTTCAAGGGAGTGCACACTGAGCAGTAGTCATGTGTGGCCAGAGAATGGGAAATTTATGCATGCATGTTTCCACGTTCTCTGCTGTGGGGAGTTTAGACTGAGTACTGCTATTCTAAGACAGCTAGATGTCCAATGAAGTCTTCAGGGAGTGAATAATTGTTGGATACACCACTCTGTCTCTTCCAATCTCACGAAGAACCATGTTTCTCCTTTTTGGAATAAAAGAGATATCATACAACAGAATATAATAAATTAAAAAAAAAAAACATCTAGTCTGAGATTGGAAGTATCATTATGATGCCATGAGGACATTTATTTCAAATACATGTATTTTTTTGTACATTTTCTAATATTTTCTATTGAAGTGATCTAGGGACAGTGTGAAGTGAAGTAGCAGTGAATACTGCTAATACCAAATTTGTGATGCTGACATATGTCTCCTTAAAAGACCACATATGTTTAGAGAAATGGATAATTCCAGGGCTGCCACAGAAAATGTGGAAGATAACCTTAGGGCAATTTGTCATTCCAGCAACATGATAGCAAGACAGAGTCCAGACTAGAATTTGAGGATAATAACTTCAGTCCCTTCACCCTCTTCCATGCACCTTGTTTAACTCCTTCCTACCCCGACACCATGGGCTTCCCTCATAAGATTCATCTAAGTCACATGCAAGTCATTGTTTAGCAGCTCTTTCTGTCCCTAACCCATCTGGTTCCTAGTTATGGATGATTTTATGACAAGAACATCTGTTCTTTTGGGATCTAAACTTTAATCCATTATGAGCTCCTTTCATACTGGCAGGAGTAACTTCCAGCCCCTATCTACTTGGGATGGATTCAAACAGGTGTCTCAGAGGAAAAAGTCCCCTTATCATATTACAAAATGCTTCGCAAATGGTGACTTCCATTAATGAAATCCTTCTTGAATTGGTGCAGGGTAGATGCCAAGAGTTCTCTTTCAGCAGGAGCCTTGAAATATCACTGTTATGTCTTTTTTCCTCAAGTATTAATTGACTAATTAATTTAACACATTTGAATTAGCACGTCTATGAGGATGACACTGTGCTGAACTCTGAGGGAAAAATCCAAGACATACCTGAACCATGAGAAGTCAACAGTCTTGTCTTCCCTGAGTGTCATAACAAAGCTCACAAGGTTCAGGCATTGTGTAGGCTGGTAATGTGTGATGTGGGCCAGGATCTGTTGTCTGATGGGACTATACCTTCACAGTTAGAAAGAGAAGGCAGAAGTTTCTCCTTTGAGAGAGAGAGAGGAGAGAAAGATGTGGTTTTCTAAAGAATTATGATCCCATACATTCCCCTCACCCTGAAACATATAATAATGTCAGCTGTTCTTTGTATACATTTTCTATTATTTATTTATTTATTTGAGAGAAAGAGAGAAAGAGAATGGGCATGCCAGGGCCTTCAGCAACTGCAAATGTGCTCCAGAAGTATGTTCCACTTTGTGCATCTGGGTTATGTGGGTTCTGGGGAATTGAACCTGGGTCCTTTGGCTTTGTAGGCAGGTGCCTGAACTGCTAAACCATCTCTCCAGCCCTTTATACATTTTTAATCCTTTCATACTATTTAAAGATAGACCAGGAAACAGAATATGTATATTTATAAATTCTTATACATGGAGCTATACTGTCATTGGCTTTCACACAATTGTTACATCCCTTCCATACTGAACTTATTGTTCCTGATTGATACCTTGTTTAAAATCACAAACTTTTTCTCTAGCATCCCCAAAAGACTTTATGGACATAACTCTCCTGTCAGTTTTTAACCATCTGTTGAATCTGCTCTTTCATAGAGTGTAAATAAAGTGCACAGTTTTCATTAGTCGTATACTTAATTTTACAATATGTTTGCTTAAAAAGAAGAACACGCCTCTGTCATGCAAATGTTAAACACAAAGTTTATCTTCTGTTCACTTTCTCCATTTTATTACAGCATGTAAAAGACAGAGAATTACTATCTACATACAAGCTTTCCTGCTTCCTTCACTGTCTTTTATGACAAAGCAAGGGTCTTATTTTTCTAAAGAAGTTCTCTTTCTTTTGTCAGACAGTAGTAGACTTTTAAAAATTTAATGTGAGATCTGTATCTTTCTTTATATTTACCTGGCTCCAGAACTTTTCACAGAGAAAGATCATTTACAGTTTTTAGGAAGTGGACATTTTTGTTATATTAAGAGATTATCGATAATATCAACATCTTAACAGCAGCTTAACTTTTACAGTAGTATAATGCTTTATAAGATAAAATTTGGAAAAGGCACTTCTTTGTTGAATTATATGTACAAATATAACAATGGGAAAATTGCACTATCATAAAGCCAGGTAAAGCAAGGCTATCCTATACCATGCTGGTACTGAACTAAGAAATGGTGTCCACACAAAACGTAAGTGAGAAATAGTAGAGTGGATTTCAAGTTACTGTGACCAATCCTCTTCCCCACCACCTCTGAAAGTAGTTTTGCATGTAATTTTCTTGAAGAAATACATTGATATTTCCCTTTTCCTTCCATGATAAATTTGAGACTTTGGCTTAAGTTTAAAACAAAATGGTGATGGGGAGATGCCTCAGTCAGTAAAATGCTTGCCATAGAAGTTTGAGGTCCTGAGTTCAGATATCCAGCACCTACATAATTGTTGGGAAGGCATGGCAGCCTTCTGTGATCCCAGATGACAGAGGATTCCAGGCAAGCTGACTTGTTAGCTGGCATACTCTGGGCTCAAATAGAGACCCTGTGTCTTGGGCCTCCACATACCACACACATTCACATACACATACACCTACCTACAAAGAAATGAACACACACAAAAGCATTGATCTTCCCATATTCATTCTCTCTCCCTTCCCTTCTTCTGTCTCCCTCTACCCTTCTTTTATCCCTCCTTCCCTCTTTCCTATGTCTTTCTGTTCTTTTTTTCTTCTTCTAGTCTTTTCTTTAGGCTTTCTTTTTAACTTTAGAAATACATTTAAATTTCTCCTTTCTTTATCCTTCTTCCCTTTCCAAGGAAATTACTGTGTGAATTTGGTGGGTATTGCTCTTAAATTCCTGTTCTCTTGACTGTTTCTTCCCATAAAAATAATGTGGTTTGGGGCTGGAGAAATGGCTCAGTGTTTTAGAGCACTTGCTTGCAAAGCCTGCTGTACTGGTTTTGATTCTCCTGTACTCACATAGAGCCAAATGCACAGAGTGGCATATGCCTCTGGAATTCATTTGCAGGGGCAAGCAGCCCTAGTTTTCCCATACTCTTTCTCTCTCTCTCTTTTTTAATCTCTCTCTTTCTCTCTCAACTAAATATTGTTTTAAAAATAAGGTGGTTTTATGTCCCTCTTAAAGACGATGTAATTGATGTGAATTTTCTGTATCCTTTCCTACCACTCCCTTTCACCCAACATTATGATGGCTTGTGTTTGCATAGTGTGGGTTTTATCAACTTTCCCAAGTCATTTTCTCAAGGCTTAGCTGGGGCACAATGCCCAATTTGAGGTAATAATGAGATGCTTTTTCCCTTCCCTCTAGTGACTCGTCCAGGATTAGTCTAGAACAATCAGTCAGATGGTTCAATTTGAGATCGGGAAAATGGCTCAGTTCTTCTGTAGTGACAAAATAGGAGATATGAGACATATTTCTCACAAGGAGGGAAAGATGTGGGCTGAATAAGTAGGGCAGCTATGAGAAATAAGATGAGGGGAGAGACAGCATGCTGGCAGTTTGCCAGTCCTTGCTGCTGTGGGTCTGATTGTTGAAGCTCCAAGACCCTTTTTTAGCTTGATTTAAGAGCAGAGGACGTCTCTTTTCGTCTTATAGGTGTTGCATTGGGGCTTTGTCTGTAGAAATCAGTTTTCTTAAGATGACTTAAAAATAGTGTTTTGTTTATAAGAGAGAACTAGATTTGTTGAAAGCCTTCGTTCTAAGAACTAAGTGCATTATCTCAATTAATCCATGTAACAATGCTATGAGGTAGATGTTTACCATTTACAGTCAAGATATTTATAGTTGTGAAGTTGAGGCAGAGAATGCAAATAATTTGTTTACACCAAATAGGTAATAAATATAAAACCCAAATTCAATCCAAGATTTTATGACTTTGGAATGTATTTTGTTGTATTGTTTTCTGTTATCTCATGCTATCTAGGTGGTAAGCCAATATTAAGCCAAATGAAATGTTAATCACTGGGAAAAGTGATGGGACTTAGTGTGAGCTCTTCACATGGTCAGGGAGTTAAGTCCAAGCTCTATCCCTTACTTGGATAGGTGACACTGGACAAGCTGAAACTCTTCTGTAGTTTTTCTGTCATCTATAGAATTTTATCTTTCACAAAGAATATGTTATCACCATTAGAACATAAACTTCTCATTTTCCAGATATGAATTTCCAGAAATCTTCATCTTGCATCTAGGACCAAGTTCAGAACTACTAAAAAGATTAACATTTTCATTTGTTTGAGCCAAAACCAACCTTATTGATATAGTTGAAGGGACAAGCCTCCAAAATCTTACTCAAATTTGAAAGAGAACACAATCTAATATCTAGGAAAATATAGTGAGATATTATCCATTGGGTAACAAAGGGTTTTCTAGCCCAGTATTTTCAAAACTTACTTTGCTATCAGTAAAATATCAATATTCTTTATTTTAGCATAAGCCAAAAGTAGTAGTATAGAATTCCACTTTTAAATATACTTTGTTTATATGCTTTAAGTTAAAAGTACTTTTCTAGACATCATAATATCCTGGATCAGATCCCAAAGTAAGATTTCACCTACAGTCAAGTCTGGTCCTCTTCAACAGTAAAGTAATTCATTAAGTATTTTTAACTCTTAAAAGGTTGAAAATGCCATACTAACTGAAAAAAAAATGCTCTTTTTTCAAAATAATTGCTGTATATTTGAGCAGTTTGTAGGTGTACCTAGGCATTTCACACATCCCACACTCACCTGGAAGTTGAATGAATATTAATAATTTTAATTTTTCTACAATAAATATTTGTTTTGATACTACAGATTGATTGAACTCAAACTTTTTTCTTTTATCCATTTGCATATCTTGTTAATTTCCTCTATTGACATAACTATGTTGACACATAGTAGCCTAAATGAACAGTAAATGTGAGAAGGTGTTAAATTCAGCCAAATAACTGTATGGTTACTTATTACAAAACTTATTTAATTGGTTAAGTTTTCAAATTTAACTGCTCTCTTCAAGTTTGTGACCACAAGCAAGACTAAGTTTTGCTATCACTTTCTAGAGGAAATCAAAGCTCTGTGTGTGTGTGTGTGTGATGTGTATATACATAGCCATGTGAACATACTCATGTGTGTTTATGTGTATGTGAAAGCTAGAGGTCAATGATTATCACTCTCCACTTTATTTTTTATTATTGACACTTTTATATGTATATAATATATTTTTATCCACTCACCCTCCAATGACCCTGTCTTCTCCCCCTCCTTTCACACTAAATCACTTCCATTAATCTCCATCTTATATTCATGCCTCTTTTTTGTTGGAATTACTGAGCTAAATTAGTGATGTTACTATGATCATCTCTTGGAGGTTATTTACTGTGGATAGGCAATTTGCCACTGGCTATGCCATTGCAGAACATGACCCCCCACTCTCCAAGCAGCTATTAGCTGTCATTAGCCACTGTAGGAGGTGTGGAGTCTTATGAACCCTTTCTCCATCCACGGTTGTATGGCACAATGCAAGTCAGGCCCTAGCCAGACCTGGAAGTGGCTTCTGTGGATGTGGCATCCTGCACAGGACTGGCGTGACAACAGCTACAGTCCCATGCTTGAGAGCAACCTGCTGCCAGATGATCAGCCCAGAGACAGGCTGTCATTGGTCACAAGAAGGGGACCACCCAATACAATGATTGGCTAGCCAAACCCTTAAACCCCCTGCAATTCCCTCTGCCTGCTTCCACCCAACTCCCGGAATCTGTGTCATGACTCTGCGCCTCTCACCCCCTACTTGGCAGAGACCCTGCCGTCCCTCCTGAGCTGGCCCTAGGAGGGACCCCAACACAAGGTGAAATACTGACAAGCACAATCTGCACAGGAAGCCACAGATGCTATGGATTTTGAGTGTGATGGCTGGTGCTATCCATAAAACAGTATTCCACAGCCCTCCTTCCCATCCTCCTGATCTTGCATTGCTTCCACCTTTTCTGAGAAGTTGCTTGAGCCTTGGAGTGGGTGGTCCATATGTCTTTTTCACAGCTGATTGCAAAATAGTCCATCATTCTTGGCAATTTTGATAGTCGTACATATATTCAGTAACCTCTGCCCATTACAGAAAGAACATTTTGTGATCCAATCTGTAAGCAGTACTAATCTGTGAGAGGAAGTGTAGATATTCCAGAGATAGTTTGACATGGTTTCCATTTAGCATGACCAGAGTGATAAATTTCCCCTACCCCAGGGCCTGTGTCCTCAGCCCTAAACTTTTAACTAGGTTTACAGTAGCACACATTCATTTCCCCCACAAAGTGAGTCTCAAATTCAATCAGAAAGCAGTTGATTACTACCATAATATTCAGGCCACTGTTGCACCTGAGGACACATCTTATCTGTCAGGTCAGTAGTGGAATGTACAGGGTCCATTCATGGGTAGGAATATCGATGACTTTCCTCCCCTCTCCAGTTTATGTAGCACCTTCTAGTGTGAGAAAGTTGGCAGGCAGGAAGAAGCTTTCAGCTCAGCACCAGCTTGGTTTCTCTATATCTTGGAACCAAAGTGTGTGTTATTTCCAGTAACAGGAGTTTACTATCTAGTTCTGGTTAGCAAGCAAGAGCAATGCCGGTGGCCTGTGTTGTTTCAGGAACCTCTGTGTCCTCCCTTACCAACAACTCACTGGGAGGTATCTCCTCACTGGAGATGGGGTATGATTAAGAATATATGGCCCCTGGGAGTAGTTTTATCCAATGATGTATGAGACGCTTGTTCAAACACTTTTTAAAAATTATGTTTTAGGGCTGGAGAGATGGCTTCACAGTTAAGGCACTTGCCTACAAAGACAAATGACCCAGGTTTGATTCCAGAGGATCCACGTTAGCCAGATGCACACAGTATTGCATGCATCTAGAGTTCATTTGCAGCAGTTAGAGGCCCAAATGTCCATTATCTCTCCCTAGCCCCTCTCTCCCTGTTTCTCATAAATAAGTTAATTAATTAATTAAATACTTACTAAAATTATATTTTATATTGGCTTACTAAGTAATAGGTTTCCATGTGGCTTATTCACAATGTCTTAAATTCTAATTCCTTATCCCAGGACTTCTTTCTCTCCCTCAACTCCCTGCCACTAACACTGCTTAAACCTTTTTCTTCAAGTATTATTCAAATATATGTCATGTCACAGGTGTTCTACTATTCCCCTCCCCATGAAATCCCCTTACCCAGTGGCCCTCTAGCTGCTTGGCCTCTATAGACACTCAATCTGATTTGCACCCACTAATCTAGACATGCAGTGCTAGGATCGACAGTGAGAGAGGACACACAACATTTGTGTTTCTGACCTTCATTACCTTGCTTACTATGATTTTTCCAGTTCCGTTCATTCCCTCATTTCATTTTACCTTGCAGCCAAATAAAACTATGCTGCATCTACTAAATTGTCATAATCCATTCTTCAGTAAATAGGCACGTAGGCTGATTACATTTCCAGGTGAGATTATCATGTGATTTCTTTCCTGGAGTCTATTTATATGATGAATGACGTTTATTGATATACCTATGTATAACTATTCCTCTATAGAATGAAGCCCACTTAATTGTGATGTATGGTATTCTTGATGCATTCTTGAATTAGATTTGCAAGTATTTATTGATAATATTTGCATTTATGTGAATCAGGAGACGAGTCTATAATTTTCTTTTTTGTTGTGACTTTATATGCCTTTGGTATCTGGCTTGATAGAAAACACTTGGAAGATTTCTCCCCTTTTTATTTTATTGAATAATTGGAGAAGTACTGTTTTTATTTCTCCTTTAATATCTGGTAGAATTCTGTGATGAATTCTTCTGGATCTGGGATTTTGTTTTTTAGTTGGGTGATTTTTTTAAAAAATACTGACTTAATATCATTGGTTATTATAGATTTGTTTAAATTATTGTTTGAATATTGATTTAATTTTGGTAGGTCATGTGCATCTAAAAATTCATCCATTTCTTTTAAATTATCTAATTTGGTAGAATATTGATTTTGAAAACTTGTCCTTTTGATATTCTGAAATTTGTTGTTATTTATTGTAAGTTCTCCATTTCTATCTCTGATTTTATTAATTTATGTATTTTGTGTCTTCATTTTGGTTTATTTGACTAAGAGTATATTAATATGACCTTTTCCAAGAATTTACTTATTTTTTCCACTGAGTTTTTTACTCTTTTTTCCTTTCTGTTTCATTAACTTCTGTCCTGATTTGGGGATTTTGTTTGTTCTTTTTTCCAAGGCCTTAAATTGAATAATCAAGTTATTTATTTTAAATCTGACTTTTTTAATGTAGGCATTTGGAACTATACACCATTCTCTGAATACTTTCATTAATATCAAATAGGTTTTGGTATGGTGTTTTCTCATTTTCGTTCAAAAATATCCTTCTTGATTTCATCAATGATCCATTCATCATCAAAAGTGTGTTGAGGGGCTGGAGAGATGGCTTAGCGATTAAGGCGCCTGCCTCCTAAACCTAAGAACCTGGTTCCAATCTCCAGCGGTTCCAATCTCCAGGTCCCACGTTTAGCCAGATGCAAAGTGACACAAGGGTGCAATGCCGCACTTGACCACAAGGGGGCACATGCATCTGGATTTTGTTCGCAGCAGCTGAGAGGCTGCTGGCGTGCCCATTCTCTATCTGTCTTCCTCTCCCTCACTCTCTCTGTGTCTCTCTCAAAAAAAAAAAAAAAAAAAAAAAAAAAAAAAAGTGTGTTGCTTAATCTCCATGAACTTAATGTGCTTTTCTGTAACTTCTCTTGCTATCAATTCCATTGTGGTCAGATACCTGACAAAATAAACTTCAAACAGAAATTAATCAGAAGACAAAAAGAAGGCCATTTCTTACTGATTAAGGGAACAATCCTTCAAGAGGACATTACAATTCTAAACATATGCACACCAAAGTTATTTCAATATACTTAGTTTTGTTGCCATTTGCTTTATGTCCTAAAATGTGATCTATTTTAGTGAAATTTTTGAGGATGACTGATTAAAATGTGAATTCTGCAGTGGCTGGGTGGGATGTTCTGTAAATATTTGTTAGGTCCATTTGGTCTACTATGTCATTTCTGTCCAAAATGTTTATTTTATTTTTTTTTTGTCCAGATAACATGTCTATTGATGAGAGTGATATATTATTATTATTGTGCTGGGTTAACTTCTGAGTTTATAACTTGCAATGTTTATTTTATGAAATTAGGGGCATCTGTGACTGGTGTGGATATATTTAGAATTGTAATGTCCTCTTGAAGGATTGTTCCCTTAATCAGAAAGAAATGGTCTTCTTTATCATCTCTTCTGATTAATTTTAGTTTGAAGTTTATTTTGTCAGGTATTAGAATATTTATGTCTTGTTCCATTTGTTTGGAATATCTTTTGCCATCCTTTTACCCTAAAGTGCTGTCTAGCTTTCATTTTGAAGTGTGTTTCTTAGGTGCAGGAAAAAGAAAAAAGATGGATCCTGTTTTCAGATTCAATCAACCAGTCTGTGTCTTTTGGTAAAGGAATTGAGACAATTAATAAACCAAGTTATTATTAAAAAATGGGTGTATTAAATCTTTTCATTTTGCATTATTAGGTGCTTTTTAGTTCACTGCTATTGAACCACTCTCCTTGCGTTGTTTATATTTTTCCCCTTGGATGTGTTTATCCTTCTCTTCACTCTGAAGGATTCCTTCCTGTCTACTCTGTAAAACTGGGTTGGTGGCATTAAATTCCTTTAGCCTACTTTTATCATGGAAAGTTTTTCTATCTCCTTCAATCTTGACTGGTAGTTTCCAGGTATAATAGTCTGGATTAGTAGTTGTCATTTTTTAAGTCTTGAAATACATCATGTCAAACTCTTCTGGCTTTTAAAGTTTCCATTGAAATGTTCTTTTTTCTGTTTAATTTAATGTTTTAACTATACAGTGACATAAGGAGTTTCTCTTCTGGTCCTGTCTATTTGGTGTTTGTTTCTTTTTCCTGAATGCACATAGCTTTTCTTAGAGTTGGAAATTTTCTGTCCTGATTGTATTGAAAATATTCTTTATTCCCATGACATGATTTTCTTCTCATTCTCCTATGCCCAGAATTTATAGATTTGATGTTTTCATGGTGCCCTAAAAATCTTCCATAATCCATCTATATAAAAAAAAAAACATCATTTTCTTTGATTCACCATACCAACTCCCCTACTTTGTCTTTAAGTCCTGATATTTTGTTCTCCTCATGATCCATTCTATTGGTGAGGCTGTCCACTGGTCTTTTATTTGACTTACTTTATACTTTATTTCCCGCATCATTCAGTGTTTTATTCTGTATTTCTCTCTCTATTAAATTCCCTTTTCATGCCTTCCATTGGCTTCCTCATTCTATTCAACTGATATTTTAGTGTTCTCTCAGAATTCTTTCCTTTCTTTTCACATTTTTATCACCATTCTTTTGACTTTTTTGTGTATAGTTTCACCTAAGGCTCTTTCATCAGAGTCTATCATTCTGTGGTTGGCAGATTTTGGAGGGGGCAAATATTGATTTTTCTTTTCATTTTTTTAATTTTCACTGAGGTGTTCAAATCACTTTAGATTATTGATTTAATTTCCTATAAACTCAAGTAACTTTTCTTCTTTCAGTGGAGGTTTTTCTATACTTAGGAATGTCTAACTTATAATAGGGTTGATATGTCATGTTCTTGTGTTAGACTAGTGTTCAGAGATCCAGGATGTATCTCTAGTCCCTGCCCTTCAAGAAGAATACTGCCTATAACAACAGCCACTATCTTGGGATAGACCTACTACAACAATAGTGATATTCTACCATAAAGCAACCATTTCTTAAGTGCTAATCATTTTAGGGAGTAATGGAGCACTCTCAGTATTGTATTATTAATAGATTAGTTATTGTAGGTTTGAGAGAAGAGAAAAAAAGATAAAGAAGAAAAACATCATAGAACAGGTAGTTAGTATTGAGGTGACATAGAGAAAGTAAAGGAGGGAAACATGAATAGAAGGAGGAGCTGTATGAGCACAAAGAAAAAAATGTCAGGGTCAGATGAGGGAATTTTTGTTAAAGGTAGACTGAAGATAGATAGAGATGTGAAGGTGTGCTGGAAGATAATGTGAATTAGTTCTCTCTCACAGGGCTTTGAGGCTCAAAGTCTTTGAAAATCAGAACAGACTGTTTGTTGAAAGAAGAAACTACTTAAGGAAATAATGAGAAAAACAAAACTAAACAAAACAAGAAAAACACATACAAAACAAAAACATAGTACACACACACACACACACACACACACACACACACACACGGAAGCAATAGAGGGCAAGAGTACAGTGAGGGGACTGGAGAGATGGCTTAGCAGTTAAAGCGTTTGCCTGCAAAGCCAAAGGATCTTGGTTTGATTTTCCAGGACCCCTGTAAGCCAGATGCACAAGGGGGTGCATATGTCTGGAGTTCATTTGCAGTGGCTGGAGGCCCAGGCACACCCATTCTCTCCCCCCTTTCTCTCTGCCTCTCTCAAAAATAAATTAAAAAATAAATAAATAAAATATATTTAAAAAAGAGTAGAGTGGGGGAAACTGGCCTTCTAAGATGGCAATAGGTGTTAGAAACAGGATAGGTGTAGAGAAAGAGAGGGCTGGGTGGGTGAAGATATGAGATGTGAAAAGTGATTGGCCTGATATTTGGTTCTTGTATGGACTTCCTCAGCTCCTAGAATGGTGTCTCCTCTACTTCATCTCTTACCTGGGGAAGTGCTATTCTACCTCCTGAGTCATTATTCAATCTCAGGCCACTTCACAGAGTTGTGTTAAGGTCTTCTCTTTGTCTGGAGTGGAGTTAGCTACTGTGGGGAGTTTGGTGGTGGTTTATTGCTGGACAGTTCTCTTGTGGTTTATCTCATTCTTGCGGTACCTGGGAGCAGCTGCTTTCTCCTCCAGACTGTGGTAGGATGAGGGCAAGGCAACTGTATGCATTGGAAGCAATTTAATTTCAAATTTCCAAATCCCTCTTCTTGTGTTTGCTTGCTATTTTCCTGGGGGCCACACAACTTCAAATTTTCTCTTCCAGGACTGGGGATCTGAAGTTCCTAGGCAGTATTTTTCTATAGTCAAGGGATTGGGACTGTGTTCAGGGCACTCACTGGCTCTTCCTGGTGTGGCTGTGGGTTGCAGAGCCAAATTTATTGTTCTTTGCCTCTTTTTAACATTTATTACCAAATATTTCATTGTTTTATTTTGAAGCTCATCTTTCATTTCTCTCTTTGGGTAGAGTCTAGTAGCTTCATTTTTTTATTTCATCTTGTTCATGTGACAGAGGTGGAGAGAAGGTGGCCTTAGGTTGTCTCAAAGCATTAGTGGCTTCATTTTGACATTCTCTTTCAATGGTTTGTAATTTTCTAATGTGCCATCGTACCCACAGGTTCCCCATTCTATCTTATTGTGAGGGACAGGATGTCTCACTAACTTGGGGTCCACCAGTTCCACTAGATTAGCTGGCCCAGGCACCCGCTGGTCTCTGTCTCCCTAGCACTAGGATTATGAGTGTGTACTACCAAACCTGGTTTTTACATGGGTGCTGGGGGCCTTGAACTCAGGGTCTCATGAATGCACAGCTTTACTGACCAAGCCATCACCTCAGCCCTGAAAAAATAGACAGTGATTCCTTCATTTGAAATATTTCTTTTGTACTATGAATTCAATGCAGGTCTACACATCTGGGATGGAGAAATTACCACCAGGTCACTACCACATTTATTAGGATCCTTGCTTTCCCTGTGTTCCTGATCTTTTGACTTCAGAATCCCCTTCTGTCTTCCTCATGTCTGCCTCCTTTCCCTTCATGTGTGTATTGAATCCTCAGCCTTCCTCATGTCTATATCCTTTTATTCCATGATGGTCTGAGGCTGTGGAGGTCACATACTATTTATTTTACAGCAAATTAGAAAATGAATTGAAAATGTGGAAAATGTAAGAGGTTAAAAATTAGTCGTTTTGATGGCAGAAACACAAAATAAACTCTCCTTTGTTTATTACCAGGAAGTCTCCAAATGTACCTTAGTTTCTGCCAGAATCTTTATTATCACTCATTGCTAATTTTTTTTTCATATATTCCTATCATTCCTATCATTAATACTTGTTCCATCATCTACCCAGCTAGACACCAGAAGCTGGAAGTCCCAAAATTAGCTTTCTAGGCACATTGATTCTGTTACTCCTTATAGAACACCTTAGGCAGAGGGTATATTTTAATGTCAGAAATCATCAACACTCAGGACAAACCCTTAAATATTATTTGAGATTAGACATTTCATTTCTGTCTCTTAGCAGGTCCACCAAATGCAAATATTCTCCATATTGCTGGCTCTTTAGTTTATTAGTCAATTAAACAGGTAATTTATAATTAGGGAGTAAGGATAGACAGACAGCAAAATGGGAGCCTTATCTCCCGTTCAGTGACATGCTCATGTAACATAAGACATGAAGAAGCTGAGATTGATACATCCACCTATGTTCATCTCCTGTGCTTCCTCATGCCTTTTCTCTGTGTGTCTTCTGAAGTAAATGGATAGATAGTTACTGCATATTACCTACCTATCTCAGCCTCTCCATTCCCCCTGAGTTATTTTTTTAACTTTAGCTTTTGCATGTGAATGAATATGTGGTAAGTGTGATGTGGTGTGTGATATGTGGTGTGTATGCAATGTATTCATGTGTGTGTGTAGTATATGTGATGTGATACATGTGTGATGAGTGTGCATGTGGGCACATGGGCATGCCCTGTATGTGTGTAATATAGAGGCAAGAGAAGCATGTTGATGTTTCTCCTTCGTCACTCACCTGCCTGTGGCCTTGAGACAGAGTCTCGTATTGGCACTGGATCTTGTAGTTTTTGTAAGCCCAGATGATTCTTTGGTCTCTGATTCCTCTAGGACTGTTGTTTCAGGCATGCTTGACCACACGCAGCTGTTTACATGTCTGCTGGGGAGTCAAACTCAGGTCTCAGGTCGTCTTGGGCACCTTAGGTCCTCATAGTTGCCCAAGATACACTCTTAATCACTTATCCATCTGTCCAGCCCCCTAATATAACCACTTGATGATATTGACATCCTTTTCTTCATTTATAATTAATATATTGTCATATTAAAATTATAAGATTGATTGAAATTACACAAGCTGTTAGATTCAAGGCATATATAAATATCAACCTCAGAATGTGTCATGGAATTCCATTAAATATAGGAGACATTTTCATGGCTAAAATGGTCCAGGGCTGTATAAATTGTTTTCTCATTACTGTGAATAAATACCTGGCCAGAAGCCAAATTTTGATAGGAAAGAGATTTTTTTTGTTGTTGTTTTGTATTTTTGGTTTACAGTTCCTGGCAAAGTTTCATCATGCTGTGGATGCATAGCAGGTCAGGCCAAGAAGACCATGTCACATCTTGCCAGTCAGGAAGCAGAGGAACAAATAAGTGGACACCAGTGAGCTACTTCCTCCAGCAAGATTCCACCTCTTAAAAGTTCCACAACCTTCCCAAATAGTGCCACTTTGCTGGGGACACATCAGCGTACTGGAGATACTTCACATTCAAACCTCAACAAAGGTGATAGAAAAACTGATATTTAAACTAGCTCTTGAAGAGCATGGTGGCATACACCTTTAATCCCAGCACTCAGGAGGCTGAGATAGGAGAATCACTGTGAGAGGTCACCCTGAGACTACATAGTGAATTCCGGGTCAGCCTCAACTAGAATGAGACCTTGCCTCTAAAAACCAAAAATAAATAAATAAAAAATAATAAAAAAATAGCTCTTGAGAAATGGAGTTACCATGGGCAAGACAATATGGGAAAAGGTAATCCCAGCTAAGGGGAGAGCTAAGCAAAGCCTGGATATATACATTCAGAATATATTTAATGAAAAGTGAGACTAATCCATCCTTCCTGACACGGTGTGCCTGCAAGGAAGAAGGAAAAAACAATCTGGGAATGTAGACTGAGATTAGGAGCTGGGTGTCATCAAGGGACAAAGGAAATACTGAGAAGAGAGAGAGAAGGAATGAAAAGACAATGGAGGAACAGGGAGGAAATGAAGAAGAGAAACATAGAGCTGTATTAATTCTCTCATAATATGCAATATGATTTCCCACTGTGTTTTGGGGATTTTTCTAGGATATGGAACAACAAAAATCCACTGTGGACTGGGTTAGGTGAGACATGTAGTTATTGCCAATTCTAGGCAGTCAGTAATTCCGGAGAGACAGGAAATAGAAGGGAGCCCTGAAATTAACTCCAGCTTTCTGCCTTGAGAGAGTTTCCTAACCAAGTTGCAGGAAAAAGGAATCCAGTCTGAACTTATGGGTCTTCTAAACTAATCAGGTTAAACTGGGAATCAGAGGAGGTTAAGGAAGGTCAAGCACACAGGATGAACAGAGGGAAGAGCTATGTGGAAAGAACTGTGGAGACATGTGGATGGGTTCCCCAAGAATTCGTCAAAGTACTGATGACCACATCCATCTGATAATGTTCATGCTACATTATTATCTATGAATGTTTTGTTTTATTTTTAATTAGTGAATAAATTTTTTATTTTATTTTATTTTATTTGAGAGAACAAGAGAGAAAGAGGCAGAGAGAGAGAGAGAGAGAGAAAGAGGGAGCGAATGGGCATGTCAGGGCCTCCAACCATTGCAAATGAACTCCAGACACATGCACCATCTTGTGCATCTGGCTTACATGGGTTCTGGGGAATTGAACCAAGGTCCTTTGGCTTTGCAGGCAAATGCCTTAACCACTAAGCCATCAATGAATTTTATGTTGCATAAATATTATACCCTTATATATTATATCTTTATACTATACATTTATATATGATTAAATATATATTTAATATATTAACCTTCACCATCATAGAATGACTTTAGTGATATGTGATCCTGGCACAAAAAACGTTAGATTTTAAACTATATGCAGTATTATCTTTCTATACTAATGCATGCATATACATGCACAAAGTGGATGGGATCTTGAAGAATATAATGTTAACTGAACTTTCACTTCAGGTAGATTTTAAAAATATTTTTTGTGTTTAAAAATTATTTTTTTAAAATAATAAAATAATTTAAAAATTATTTGTGTTTAATTGTTCTACATTGAGTAAGACTCTCAGGCTGGAGAGATGGCTGAGCAGTGAAGGCACTTGCCTGTGAAGCCTATGAATCCAGGTTCAATTCCCCTGTACCTATGTAAGCCAGATGCACCTGATGGCGCATGCACCTGGAGTTTGTTTGCAGTGGCTAGAGTCCCTGGAAATCTCTCTCTGTCTGCTTCTCTTTCTTTCTCTCTCAAACAAATAAATAAAAATAAAAATAAAATATTTTTAAAGAAATAATCTCATGTAGAGTAGAGTTTAAAGACGCACTCCCTACCGTATTAGTACTTTATGAGTTTCATAACCAGGTGATTCAAGGACAGTTAGTACTTAGCTTCTTTGGAATTGCAGCTGTTTTGCTTAGAGAGGCATTTGGAGGCAGCTCGAAACAGTAGGACATTCCTGGAGGGAAGAGAATTCCTTGTGTTTGCACTTTTTCTGGGTATACACTTTTTCTGTGCTGACTCCAGCAGCCTGCAGGTGGCTGCTCTTTTCTGCATTGGTGTGAAAATGTGGAGAGTCTGACTCATTTTACTGTGACTCTGGGTTTGGTTACCCACAGGCATTTCTGCTGTGACTGGGTATCTCTGGGCAAGTTTTATGTTAACTTACTAGCAGAGGCTTTTCATCTGAACGAATAGTTATGAATGGCTTGGAAAGAGACCACACCCTCTCATATAATATCCATTTGCAGTTGAGAAGGATTGGGGCAACCTGACCTCTTGGACTTGAATTTCCCTTTGGCACCCCTGGGCAAAAGGCCTCACATTTCTGACTTCAAAGTTGGTATTTTGACTTCAGGATAATGTTTCAAATTTCATCATCTATATGCCTCAGCCTTTTCAGACTTTCCTAAAGAGGCCTCTAGCCTTTTGCCATGAAAGGAGGCTCACCACAGAAGTAGTGTCTGGAGATGAAATGCTGAACTTTACTGTTTGACACAAAAGTGTGACTTCCTCCACATTTGTAAGTAAAGTGAACTTCAGCAAGATCTGTGCTCCCTTCTATAAACAAGCTCCACATTGTCTTTTTCAGTTGACCCTACTGAATAGGTCATTATCCAGAGCAATCAACTCATGTTTCAATTTGGTAACCTATACATAACTTCACACATGTGCCAAGAGCTGTGTTAGACTCTGAGAATAAAGAAATGATTAATACAAATTCTCATCTCTGGTAATATAGTGTCCACACAGAATTGGGTATAAAGCAGTATGACTGACTACAAAGCCTGAGAACATGGACAGATATGCATAACAACACATAAGTAATGTCAAGGATAGCTCCAGTTTCCAAAAATTAGACTATAATAACACCTACCTTTGTATTTTATACATACCCTGTTGAATTTGAAATAGTAAGTACTATGGGGGCCGGAGAGATTGTTTAGTGGTTAAGGTACTTTCCAGCAAAGTCAAAAGTCCCTGCTTTGATTCCCCAGGACCTACATAAGCCAGCTGCACAAGGTGATGAATGCATCTGGAGTTTGTTTGAAGCAACTGAAGGCCCTGGCATGTCCATTCTCTCTCTCTCTGCATAAATACACACACACACACACACACACACACACACACACACACACGCCTCTTTCTCTCATAAATAAATAAAAATAATTTTTTAAAAATAGTAAGTACTATGGTGTTCATATAGAGACTGGCCTTACATTCCAGAGAATAATTACATCTGCCTCGTGAAAAGAGTACAGGAAAGAGGCAGAAAGAAAGTTTTGAGGAAGCGTGGATGTTAATCATTTGAAAGAATGGCAGAAGGGTATTCCATATAGAACAGAACTGGAAAATAAATAGACCCAGATTTTGTTTAAAGACAGTGGACATATGGATGTCTCAATGTTTCAAGTAGAGATGCATAGCATTGCTTATGGAAGTTTGGGAGTTGAGATGCTTTAACTACAGCATAGTGCCAGTTTCCTTCCATTCATGACCATTCTGTTGAGCACCAGAGATCTGACAGTCATCAAATTGATTCTGGGACAGAACATAGTCAATAAATGTTCGGATAGAGACCTGGGAAGTGAGTACCTGGCAGCTTGTATTTAGAAAACACAGAAAGGATCAAAGATGTTCCTCCCTAGTAATCTGTCATGACTGCCTACAATTTTCCAGTCCCACAAGATCAATTCTGAATGTCATCCTCTTCAGTGGCACTCAGAAAGGACTGGGGTAGATGGGAGGATTTCCGTAGTGACAGTGCTTGAGCTCCAGACTTGGGGCCTTGGTTCGCCAAAATCCCTGGGAAGATTGATGGTGAACAGGATTAAAGTCTAGTAAAGAGTCCAATGGTGGAAACTAAGAAAGATGTCTCAAAGACTTGCCTGGCATCAGCCAGACACAGGCGTCCAGGCTATCTGCTCCACCCCAGACCCTAGTGATCCAAATTTCCAAATCAGCAAAATCCCCAGATGACTTACACTGTCCTGGTCTACAGATCCAACCATGGTAGAGAACAGCCAAACCACTGATCTCTAACTTGGATCATTGTTGAAATTAGATGGATAATTTTAAGAAATGCTGATTATGTAAACCCCAGTCAGAAGACAGGAGATCGAATCAGGAAAAAAAAAAAATCTTATCAAGAAATATATTCTCATTATCAGAGCTTAATGAAAATTTGATTAAATGGTTTGACAGTGGACCAATGGACAGGCAGATGGGGTGGCCTTGAACTCACAGTGATCCTCCTACCTCTGCCTCCCAAGTGCTGGGATTAAAGGCGTGCACAACCATGCCCGGCTCTGTATTCCCTTTTAATGAGCTTGGCTTATCCTTCACACAGCTTTGTCTTCAGACTCAGTGTAAAGGAGCAGCCATTTTAAAATGTCAGTTCTGTACTGCCCATAATGAATCAGCATTTTCAGAGAGGAAACATATGGTTTGCAGTGTTGCATTAGTCTTTCTTTTCCTTTTTTCTTCCTTTATTTTATTTATATTTATTTATTGTTCTGAAGTAGGATCTCACTCTAGTGTAGGCTGATCTGGAACTCACTCTGTAGTCCCAGGCTGGCCTTGAGCTCATACAGATTCTCATACCTCTGCCTCCAGAGTGCTGGGATTAAAGGCTGTGCCACCATGCCTGGTGTGATCTGCCTTTTTCTATATATGCTTCAAAAGGACCTTACAGATTCCATAGTTTAAAATGTCTCTGCTTCAGTAGAGTACTGGCTGACTCTAGAGGGTCAGTCTTCATAGACTTGTTTCTCATTGAGAGGATTTTGATTTGGACAGGAAAAAGCTTTATCATGTGAAATTGATGCATACCTTGGAAATATTAGAATCCTGCTCTGGCTTCTAGATTCTATACCTCACCCTAGTTATTATCACAACAAAAATGCATTCCCTTGTATTTTCAGACAGAACCTCAAAACTGCAAAATGTTGGTGCAATCTCCTTAGCTCTGTGCCAGGATGTCATGAAAGACTAGTAAGGTATGTTGAGCGTGCCTGTGTATAACAGCTAGCTAGAGCAGAGGTCGAGCCCCAGCCAGTACAGTCACCACTCCTGAAGCTACGAGTGCAGAAGGGATAACAGGGGCAGTACAAAGAGCACAGAACCTCCCCGAGAGTTGCATTTGAAGCTGCTCTCTTGCTATGCAACATCGAGTGACTGCTTCTTCTGTCTGTACCTGTTGAAATTTTAACAATACTTGATTCAGTCATCTGATGCCAGATGAAGAATCCATACTTTATAGGACAAAATTCTATTCACATGGACCTGGGCATCCTTCTGAATGGTGACTTTCTTCTCGTTGACAAACGGAACCTCTAAGGTCTCACCTTAAAGCCTGACGCTGTGTTGTAGATGCTCCTCACAGCCCTGGAACAGCCTATAAGCCATTCCATTAGTTGACTTTATGCATCAAATGCTCAAATAAAAATAAACTGCAGCTGCAATGATAAAGGCTGTTTTTGACATTAGCCTCTATACCCTAAAGCCTGTGAGAATTTCCCCACACACATTGAAGAGCAGGTGGTCAGTGGGAAATTCCCATAAATCCCCTACACAGCTATTTTTTTAGCCTGCTTTATGGTTTTGTTCTATTCTCTCACTTTCTGTTTTGCTGTATCTTTTCCTGTGTCTTTTTCATGCCTTTGCACACACACACACACACACACACACAGAGAAAGAAAGAGAGAGAGTCTTCGAGCCTATGACAGGTATCACCCATTTCCTCTTCCATACCTACTTTCTGGAACCTGATCCCAACATGCCCTCTGCTTTCCAGACAGTGTTGGCTGCTAGGTGGCTCCAACCAGGAGGTCAGAGTGGAGTTCAACACAAATGAGTTTCTTTATCGCTGCTTCCCAGCCCTTGCCTGTGCCCTTCACAGAAGGTCACCTACCTTTCCTAAGGCAGCTGCTCTGAAAGTGTCACAATTTCCAGGATCCTTTCTGCCATGTCTAATCTCTTGGGATGGGGACATTGACCTTACTGGTCTTCGTGTCAATACTATCTCTTGTTCTCCCTCACACTCCACCTACACCTTCACATATATGTACACCATTAAATAGCTGTATTTCATATGCATATAGTATAGATGAACCAAAGTTGAATTATCATAAGCTGAGTGAGGCAACCCTACCCTTGTGGGAATCTATTCATATAGTAATATAAGAAAACCTCTTTGAGAAATGGACTAAAAGTAGCCCTGTGTCTGTCAAGAGTTCACCATGAGACTTTCACCACTAAGGCTTCAGTCTTCCCCCACTAGAAATAAAATGAATTTTTTTATTTTTTATTTATTAGAGACAGAGAAGGAGAGTGAAGAGTGAGAATGGGCATGCCAGGACCTCTAGCCACTGCAAACAAACTCCAGATGCATGTGCCCCTTGTGCATCTGGCTTATGTGGGACCTGGAGAGTCGAACAGGGGTCCTTAGGCTTTGTAGGCATGTGCCTTAACTGCTAAGCCATCTCTCCAGCCCAAAATGAAAGTTTTTGACCGAGGCCTCTCTGTAGCCGCCAAGTGAAGGTTTAACAATAGAATAAAGTAAATTACTGTGGTGACATGAGGTTTGGCTCTGATTAACATTAGCTAGAATCTGCATACCTGTTTCTCTTGACTGTTACTTCATCAACTGGGACGTGTTGCATCTGTGCAGGTGAAAAAGCTTGTGCTGCTTGAATTACTTTGACACTTATTAATGTATGTGATTTCTGGTGGGCGGTAGTTTTGATTGCTGTTTGCTTATTTGGAAATGGCATTCGTATTAAATTTAGAAATGTCTGATTATTGGCCTGTGTTGTCCAAATTTGAATGGTTTCAAAAAGGAAACACGGCTTTCTATTTTTTTTTCAGAAAACACCCAACATCGTCCATCAATCAATCAACTGACTGTCTTGGAACACTTACTGTCACTCAGGCTGATGGAAGCTTCTCAGTTTCCATTGTTTTGACTCTTGGGAGGCAAAGAAAAGCACTCTGTGAAAAGGCAATGACAAGCCACGCTTGTCCATGGCAGCTGCTAATTTGGAGCCAGCAGTGACACTGTCGGCTTCCTTCAAAGTAGTGCTGATCATATGTCATGTTACAGTCCTCTCTTACCTCCCTTGAAGGCACCTTAATCAGAAAGTTTGTACTTCATTCTTTGGGGCTATAAAGAATCTATCAAGCCGATGAGTAACCTGTCAAGACTTACTCAATACCAAAAGCTCACTTTCATTTCCTTGCCGTGCCGCTGAGGGTTACACTGACTATTTTCTTTCCTGTCAAAGTGTACTGCTTTCTAAAGAAACGTTAAATCAACCATAAAGGTCACTTAGTTTGCATACACTTCACAACAGTTTTGCACAATGCTTAACTTCCTGTCATCTTGTTTTACTCCAGCCATGATCATGTGAACTTTGGTTGTGGTGACATTTGGTAAGGGTTGGCACTGCACAGTCCCAGTTTCTAATGGGAGAGCCAGGCTTCATTCTGTGCTCTGTGGAGGATTGCTGTACTCTAGGGAGTGGTTCATGCGTACATCACTCTTCTGCAAAACACAGGACATGCCCAATACACAAAGATGTGTAAGACTCAGGACAGAAATAAAATGCTATCTGAAATAATTTGAGAAGAGTTTCTAGGCTCCCCATCAAGAAGCAAAACTCCAAGAAGCCAATTTTAAGTATAATTCAAACTCCAAGTAAATGACCTCCGTACATCCATCACATGGAACTACCCTACCACTTTTCAGTAATGAAGGCCTCTGTATTTGAACTACACAATGCCATTGATATCTAACTTGGTCTTCTACTAATTAGGCTATTACATCTGTCTTTGACTCTGCATTAGTATGAATTCTATGTGGCATTCAAGTCCATCTGCACATACCAGTGGTTCTCAGAGTCCCAACCTTCTGGTAATCATAATCAAACCTTACCAAAGGTTTGTTGGAGTGGCCTGTTCTATAGAAGTTAGTTCAAGAATAAAGGAAACAAAGAAATGCAATAGAAGTTGCTTCCTCTGGGCATGACAATGTTGTTACTATTGTGAAATCAGAGAAGGTGTGGTTACATCCATGAGACCTTCACAAGACCAGAACTATAGCCTTAGTAGAAGGGGGAGGGAGGGGCTTCTTAGGCCCTCATCTGACATTACAGCCATTCAGCCACTGGCTCTCTCTGGCACTCTCTCAGCTGCCTGCAATCCTGGCCCAGCTGCATGTGGTCTTAAGAGATGTTAGACTAGTTAGGAAGTAGTCAAGTAGTCGTAGTCACAGGGACTCCAGAGCAGCAGCTTTTGTGAGTCATCACCCACGTGGGGATGGACTTTGAAGATACTAGTATATTGAGTTTCCTGTGTTCCTGTTATCACCCTATATGCCTATGCACATAAGTAATCCTAATAGCTCATCCGTTCGCTAAACTGGACACAGAATGAAGCATGTGTTTGGTCTGTCCTGAGTGCCCTAGCTGGGGTACAGGGACATTTGTTCATGTCTCCCCAGGAAATAATTAACACAACAGAAGTAAGGGTTGCTGCGGTAACTCACATGTCTGGAAGTGATCTAAGAAAACTGTTCAAGAAACTTCATGTGTGACAGATGATCAGGCATTGCTGGTACCTCATGCTCAATACTTGGGGTTTTAAAGGGTAATGCTATTAAAGTAGAGACTTACCATGTCAAGACCTAACTGTCGGTAGGACAGTCTTGAGGGCATCATTCCTTCTAAACAATATGCTGCATACCCTTCATCTTTTTGCACAGTACTGCTCTAGGAAAGAGGTTTGAGGAGAGAACTGGAAGCTTTATAAAATATGTGTATGTGGGGGAGGGGAGAGATATTTCTGCCTCAACTTGTTGAGTCACCACATGTGCAGCATCATGCCAGGCTACATGATGAAGCTTTGGAGACAGACGTCAAAGGCTGGGGTGGAAAACAACAAGGTCACTAGCTCCTCTGTTTCAGGTGAATCCTCCCCAACTACAGTAATATCATTATCACTTTCATAGTCTTGATTTTCCTTCATTAGTGGATATTCAGGGATCTTAGAACACTGACAATCCCAGCAACCCCTGTTCTTGAGCAGGAAGAAGACTGGCCATCATCCAACCCTACCATCTGCTAAGTGAGTCCTGGCCATCACGTGGGTCAGGAGACAATTGACAGAGTCAAAATCTGAAGGATTTAAAACAAGGCTGTTTTACTTAGATGCGTGGCAGTGAGAAACTCACTTCTGAAAATTCTTTCACTGTTCTGAAATAAGAGCTATGCTTCATTATCAAGTCCCACCTAACAATCTATATGACTTGTAAAGGAAAGCTGAAAAAGTACACAATAAAGTGACATAAATTGAAAGGTGATGTATCAATGTAAGTTACAAAGATTATGGTAACTGGGAAACAAGGCAGAATAGGTGTTTTTGCCAAATAATGCAAAATTGCATTGTCAGTGAGGAGCAAGGGGTGACAAGAGAAAACATCACTCAAGAAGCACTTTGCAAACTGAGTCTGAATGCCCGGAGGGTTACATGAAGCAAGTGTGAAAGAAAATGAGGAATATTTTTTAAATATATAATTTTTATTTATATTATTCTGATTTTAGATTCATAGTATTGGTTCCATTGTCCTCCTCCCTGTCCTCCCACTTTCAAAGGGACCCTCATCAATGGGGAATGTGGGTCATGCATTGTGAGGTTAGTCAAGAGTTCTGGGGGGTAGGCCCCAGTCTCTGTGCATAAAGCTACAACTTGCGACTCTAACAATCTTTCCGCCCCCTCTTCCACGAGTTTCCCTGAGCCACATTGGGGTCATTTTAGTTCTGCTTCAGTGATGAGGTTTTGGGAGCCTCTGTGTCTCTGGATATCTGGCTTAGTTGGAGTTGGATGTTCTCTGTGTTTATCTCCTTCAGCCTTTTTCTGGTGTCATGATTGCCATGAACGCTGTATTCTTGCCCTTCCCCTGCGTTGTTCTATGGTTTCAGCTGCGTTCCTGGTAAGATGTGGTTAGCTGATCCTCCTGTCAGGTTCGTTGTCCACCTGAAAAAAGATAAGCAAAAGAAAATGAGGAATATTAAGCAAAGCAATTTCTGGATCCTCAGTACCTACTTGCCCTTTTTTCTCCAGAAAATATTAGGAGATGAGAAATCTAGACAATTTCTTCTTTGAAGCTCCCCTTTACATTGAGATAGTTTCCTCACAATAGCCAAAAGGAACTTTCATCCATCTTTGCAGTGCCAGGCCCTAAACTGTCAATTTCTCAGGGATTCTAATAAAAGAATTACTGAAATTATTGCTATAGAGATAACTTTAACCAATTTAACAAAGTTAAAATATATTTTAAAATTGTTTTGTATTTCAATTTATAAATAATCACTAATGTCCTATAGTAATGGCTCATTAAAACTAAGGTCAAATTTATGTGCTGTTTAAAATAAGTGTATGGATAAATAATCATAAAAAAGACTCACAGATATAAATATATTACAAAAGCATAAACTAATATTTGGGAAATGGAATGAATATATCATGGAAAAGAGAAAAATATGCTTTTCCAAATGTTGAAAGAAAGTTAGCTCATGTAATTTTTAAATGATTAATTTATATAAAATAACCACTATAGTATTTGCACTCAGTTAAGCACATTTAAAAGCTTTGTTTAGGGCTTGGGAAGATGGCTCTACTGTTAAAGGCATTGCTTGAAATGTTTGACAGCCAGATTCAAAGTTTCACATGCCTCTGGAGTTCATCTTCAATAGAAATAGAATCAGACACCCTGGAGGAGAAGCCTGCAATCTTCATTTTAACAAGCTCTGTATGTCATTCTGGTGCATGCTAAGCTTTGAAAAATCATCCAAAAGTGTTAGAGAACTTTTTCGTGGGATGTTTTAGATTTTCTTCCATTGCTTTACCTTTAAAACATTCCATTTTCCATAGGAAATAGCAACACTAATGTACTCTGTAAGTTTTATGAACCTGTATGATTTGTAAGATTTTGGTGTGGGGCTAGTGATACCTGTAGGTTCTGGTCATTTAAGAGTCAACTCGAGTCTAAGGAGCAAGTATCTTAAGCAATCCTGTGATTTCCATCCCATCACATAGTTGAAGTAAGTTGAAAAGGCCCTGTGATTACTCATTTGCTTTCTTGATTGACTGTCTATTCATTTTCTAATTGTCCCTTTAAATCATGACAATACACAAGGAGTGCCCCGCTGTTTGATCAGAGGCAGGATTAGACCTCTAGACCCAGACTAATGTGAACATCAGATGATAGGACAAATGAGAGGCTACCCAGAAAGGCTAGACAGCTCATGAAGATTAGGAGAGTAGGAAGTGGAGCCTGAGGGATGACATTACTGGCTGCATCCTTAATTTCTAGACTGTTCTCCTAGGAGGGCTTTCCATTGATAAATATTGCATACCATCCTGCCAAGTATCGGAGTTTCTACAGTAATCTGAGTGACTAAATCCACTGCTTGCTAAGGACATTTGTATTGCCTTCCTCATCATCAAATGTAATCACCATCATCATTAGCTCCATGTTTCGGATAAAGCCACATTCTTTCTGGAAGAAATGAAACAAACCAAAAGTGGGAGCTCTTCTTTCTCCAGGCTCAGCTGCAAAGCCAGCTCTTCTGGAATTCTAGAAACCAGTCCTACGGAGACCTGGCCCTTCTCTGAAGTGATCTGTGTTCTCACACTTCAGCACTTTCAGTACCACTGCACTTGTCTCAGAAACCTCATGTTCTTTCTGCCTTCTTGCCCACAGCTAGTGTCTTGATTTCCACACGAGACCCAGACCAAGTCTCTCCACCTCGGTAAAGCTCCCTTCCTCCTCCAGTGCTCTGCAAAATCTTATCTACAGTCTGTTACTGCACCTAGTCAAATAGCTCCTGTCCTGGTAATCAAAGGTTACCTTTCTAACTAGGAATCTTTTAAGCAGGGTATATGATATACTTAAATGTTAGGAGCGAAAATGACACAAGCCTTCCTGCCAAAACATTTCAGGATAGTTTAAGCCTCTGATGATGAACTAATGCAAGAAATTTCTAAACATGACTATGATTTAGCCCATGGATTGGAGCTTCACTTCTATAGTTGTTTCATTCTTTCACATGACACAGCATTATTTGGGGTAAGAAAACATTTACACATTTGACAGCACTGACAATCAGCCAATTTTCATCTGAAAGTATGCCTCTAGTTTCTAGTGTTCATCTCATGGAGGAGAATAAGCAGTTTGTGTGCTTTTCTAACCATGTGAGGCACTATATGGCTTTACTTAATGAAGTCCTTATCATAACTCTATTGTTGTATTTCTAGTTCTCAGACAATGTTAGTCTTCCATATATGTTATATGTAGTTCTCATTCCAAAATAGGGTGAAAGAAGAGATTCTTATAATGTCTTCTAAAGCCCAGTGTAATCATGTTGCCTTCTCTCATTCCACAATTTTCCTGACCTCTGGGATTTTCATTCTTCCACACAGACTCTTGATTTTGCTTTACTCATGACATCAGCAATCTGGCTGTTCATCCAATACCCTATACACGGACATGTCTTGAGATTCTTCTCCCAACATTTTTTTATTTTTGTTTTTTTTTGTTTAGTTTGTTTTTTATTTATTTATTATGCATTTATTGCCTGGAATATTGCTCTTCTGCTTTTGGGGAAGATAATTTCTAACCATGTATAGAATTCCATTTTCTCTTTTCATCTTCAAGATATTTCAATTTTTTTTTTTTTTTTGGCATTTGTATGTATGTAGGGTGTGCATACCTGTGTGAGATGTGTTCAGATGAGTGTGGGAGTGTGTGTGTGTGTGTGTGTGTGTGTGTGTGTGTGTGTAGGCTAGGGTTGATAATAGGGACCTCCCTCTATCATTCTCCATCTTATTCTTTGAGACAGAGTCTTTCACAGAACCCACAGCAAGTCCACCTATCCACCATGTCCCAGGGATTCCCCCTGCTTCAGCTTCCTGCTTTGGGATTACAGGTTTATTAGCACGAGCCACTGTGGCCACCCATCCCCCATGCCCCATTTTAGCTTTTCTCAAATAAGAAAATTATAAAAAACATAATAACTATAATGAAATTTCTGTGTTGGAAATATCTATGATGCTCCTGTTTTCCTGAGTAAACTTTGGCTAATGTGTTAGTTAAGAGACTACTATCTGAGCATGAAATCAGGAGAGCTGAAATAAGATTCAGGAAACCTAGGATCTAGACTGTTCTCTCTCTTTCCTGACGATAGCAAATTACCTTCTCAACACTTATAGGAGGAATAGATTAATTTCATCTTACAGAATTGAGGGGATGTTTAATCCTATGCCAGAACATCACAACAGGAACAGGGCTGGGCATGATGTACTGTCACATCAGCCATGGGGTAGCATCAAGGGTAAGGTAGCTAATGAACACCCAATAGGGATAGACTAATAAACCTCAAGGTTGGCCCCCAGTGACACACCTCTTCCAGCAAGGCTCCACTTCCTAAAGTCTCCACCAGTTAGGGATTGGGTATGAGGCTTAATCACATGCACACGAGGCTATGGGGGACCTTTCACATTCAAGCCAACATACTGAGCATCTACCTCACATCACATTCCTGGTTTTCAGTATTTGAGTGGAGAAATATTACTTAATGTGTTCTTGGCACCTGATTACATATATATGGTAACATACAGAGCTTGGGTCCCAAATATCTTCATAATTCTCTTTGCTCTGTTATCATTCACTGCCAACTCACCATGCTGTCTCTTTCTTGTTTCTTTCTAATAGACTCCATGAAGTAGCCAGAATAACAGATTATATTTAGTGAACATTTGATTAAATGTAACAATTCTTTAAATTCCTTCATTTCTCACATGATTTCCCATAATCTAACTAATTAACCTCATTTTATGCAACTTTTCTATTCATCCTACCATTCTGCTCTGTGTTACCAGAAGCAATTTCTTTTGATTCTGATAATCTTCCTATGTTTTACTATACCTTCTTCCTCAGATATGCATACCCCATCCTTTGCCTGGGATAGACTATTCATCCTCATGATTATAGACTAAGTGAAAAGTCCTCATTGCCTATCAGTCAGAATCATGCCTATCCTGTCTTCAACACCTTTCTTTTCTTCCTATGTAGCATTTCTCAAAGTTTATAACTATTTTTAAATTAATTACCAAGTGAGTTTCCTTCCCCACCATAAGGAAAGTTACACAAAAGAAGGAAAAGTATGTTTCATGAGGAACTAAAATCATCAGTGTAAATCTCAGATGCTAGATAAACATCTGTTGAGTGAATGATTAAGAAGCCGTTGAAAAATTATAAATAGTGACTTGATCTGATGTGTACTGCTTTTAGAAGGTCACTCCAAGTTTAACCGTTTCAGTGTAGAATGATGATTAGAAGATATATACATGGTGCCCAGCATATTCACATTCTATGGTTTTGTTCTCCATCTGCAACAGGGTTCATAAAGTCCATCTTAACTTAAGATGCCTTTTCATGACACAAGTCAAAAAAATCCTGTTTTTGAGTCATGTTGTTATAAAAGGGAGATTGATGGACTCAGTCTGGTTTACTAGTCCATTGCAAGCAAGGTAAAACCCACATCAGCAAACAGAATTACAGCTGTAAAATCTAAGAATGCATGAATATGACATGACTGATTTCCACACTGAATTTTCATTTTCTACTTTGGGATTCATTTGGATCTGAATGGTTGGCAGGTGTGGAAAGATATCTCAAACTCCTAAACAATGCCTTGAAATTGGGTCCACACATGCTTAACTTAGATGCCTTGCACTCTTCGCATTTTTGTTTAATCTCATCAGCATGGATTCATACAAAATTTATTATTTACACAGGTCCAGATATAAAGTTAAATCCCTGGATTAGCTGACGTTTTCCAAAGAATATTAGATTTGTAACTAAATTGAGCCATTGAGCCAGACTCTATCATGCACTTATACGTTGGATGACTCAATGAGGCTTATCATTTACCATATATCAGACACTGTGTAAAGCTGTGAGTACAAGGACAGGTTATAAATAGGAAGACTACGATGACGTTTCCAGGGGACATTTGGTTGATTAAAAGAGTAATAAGCATCAATGATCATCTCAATTTTTGATCCCTTTCAACTATAGTAGGAGCAGGTATACTATATCCTTGGAGCTAAATATGTCCAGCCTCTTGTTTTATAGATAACATACCTAGGTTTGGTTGTTTTATTGGAACATACCTAGGTTTGGTTGTTTATGTTATGCTGTCATGCTCCAGCAGCCAAGCTGAATAGTTATATGATGTATTCCAAAAACCTGTCAATACTTACTATCTGACCCTTTATAGAAAAGAGTTATTAAATCTACTAACTTCTACATTATAGCAAGGATATATACCTCATGGACTGCTTCTAGAAATGACATTCAGATGATGATCTTGGAAAGGCCAAAACATAAAATAAAAGCAAAAAAAAACTTCAAACTTTAGCTTGACAATTTTATAGGGCATTTCCTTACTTGTCTACCAACAATAAAAATAACAAATTGAATTGAGTCAGTTATAGGTATCAACTGGAATAAACTTAGGGAATATGGGATATCCTTTCACAGATACAGGAACAACTATTGTTTGAGTAAGTACATGTAGTCACAGAGAGCCTATATGACTTGAGATCTGTCTCAGCTCAATCTGAATCAATGGAACAGTAAGCCAATTTTATTTTTGATTTTTTAAAATATATTTTATTTTTTATGAGAGAGTAATAAGCACATATATAGAAACAGACAGACATAGAAAGAGAGAGAGAGAGAGAAGAGAGGGAGAGAGAAAGGGAGAGAGAACGGGCTTGCCAGGGCCTCTAGCTCTGCAAACAAACTCCAGACATATGTGCCACCTTGTACATCTGGTTTATGTGGGTCCTGGGGAATCGAATCTGGGTCCTTTGGCTATTCAGGCAAGCACCTTAATCACTAAGCAGTCTCTCCAGCCCCTATTTTTGATTTTTAATTGCTGAGAACACCATTGAACTAGGCTTCAGGTGTATGTTCTGGTGTCCACTACAGAATTACCCTCCCAGCTGCTCCCAGCCAATTACTGAGTGCTGCAAGGACATTAGCCAAGTCCATCTCAGACAAGCACTGAGAGGACTCTTCAAGATCAACCATAATTTTTTTTTGAGGTAGGGTCTCACTCTAGCCTCAAACGCATAGCAATTCTCACACCTTCTCTTCTCAGGTGCTAGGATTAAAGGTGTGTGCCACCACGCTCAGCAAGAAGGAACTTTTTGTTTGTTTGTTTGTTTGTTTGTTTGTTTGTTTTTCTAAGCAGAGTCTCATTCTACTTTGTGCAAGTCTTCCTGAAAGCCTTGTTGAACTTTCTTTACAATTTGTGGTTATTCTTTTTCACCTTTCTTCTTCTCTCAGAATTGGTTACCATCACACACAATAATCATTCCAAAGTCAAAGATTGCTGCATCTTACACTCTACAAAGGAGGAATCATGGAATATCATGCGCTTTTTTTTTTGGGGGCTCTGGAGATAAAACACTGTATGCTTAATAGTCTGGCCTATATATTAAGTGGCATGGGCCACCGTCAGCCTTGAATAGGGCCTGGAGCAGAAAAAGGGGTTGACAGCCAATCCATCTGTAGTCCAACAGATTCAGCAACTCAGGCCAAATAATTCAGTATCAATATGGGGGGAAAAAACACAGTATGAAATATTTGAAAACCCCAGGCAAGCAGGACCCTGAGCTTCTGGAGTAAGGATATGCCTTCAGCATTAGTCTTTCATAAATATCTCTTGGCTGTCTGCTAAAGAAAAATGTTTCAACAGAGAACACTAAGTGTCCCAGGTTTGAAACTGTTCGACATGACCTAGATTCTGAAACATTCATGAAATAGTAAGGTGTGGTGGCCTCAGCAGCTCACCATGAGATGTAAATGGTATTTGATGCTCAGAAGAACTAGAGGATGTGATAAACTGGGTAAACGGGCTGAACCTGGACAGAAGCAGTAGGCATGAAACTGCATGAGTATGCCCTCACCTTCATGTAGTCCACCTTACCTTGTCCCAGTGGTCTTTTCCTGGCTGGACCTATGATCACAGTGAGATCCTAGAAGATGAGGAGGAAGCTAAGCTCGGATTATGAATGAATATGCTTGATCTTAAGTGTAAACCAAATACAGATAGTGTCTCATTGACTGGTAATCGAAAGACAGTTCAGAAGAAATTTCTGAATACATGGAGCCAGGTAAGGAATCATACAAGTCTCTGTGGAAGGAAATGTGACACAAGGAGACAAGTAGACTTCTGGTGAATACGTGCCTACAGGTCTTGCTGTCTGGTACAGAAGATGAGGGAAAAGTGAGGTGGGATAATGATGTTTGGGTACAGGTGTAGAAATAGACTCAAAGTGTGCATAGGCTGTGTTTCAGACTGAAGGCCATCAGAAAGTACCAACCCTTAGAGAATACCCTGTACAAGCAGACACACCAACAGCTTGGTTAGTTTAAGTTAGGCACAAAGGGTATGTGAATGAAGTAGCCCTGGTGATAGAGTTGAAAGACAGGCAAGAGCTTAACAGCATGGTAGTGTCCAAAGACCGACAAAGGAGCTTGGAAAAACCACAAGTACACTTTTAGCTACAAGCTTCTTACCTGTGAAAAAAGGTGCAGTGATATTGACAGGGATTCAGGTAGCTTTGTTAAGTAGATTAGGGTGACTGGACCGTAAAAATAAAATTCAGATATGTCCCTAAATTTGGCCTTGCAATCTGCACTTTACTAGAGATCAGAAGGATCTCTTGACTAAAGGAGTTCATTAGCTCTGTTTTTCCATAAACAGCTTGAGCACCTCCATGGGAGGGAGTTTCCCTTTCCTAGAATTTAAATCTGATCCTGGCATTATAGTTGGTTAAGCTCAGCCTCAAAACTTGGCATCATGGCTGGCCTCTTCCTGAGCCAGTCCCCCGAATCCACACCAGTCAGCTCTCTCCGAGGCTGAAGTGATCCTCAAGGCAAAGCCCACCACAATAAGGTTACCAAGTGGGCAAACTCTTGTTTTTGCTGTCTGCTCATCTCTCCTAAACTTCCAGGTTTTGGTAAGTCTCCCCTCAACTCAGCGGGGAGCCCTTGACCCCTATTTCCACATGGGCTCTCCACCTCCTCCTGGTCTCCCTATGGCAGGAGCTCTCTGTACTTTCTTCTCTTGCCTCTCTAAATCCCTTTTCACATTTCAGGCTCACATTTCAGGCTCACACTCACTTCCCATGTGGGCTCTCAGGCCACATGGGTGAATCCATTCCCCCTTTCTTGGTCCAAGGACTCTCCCCACCCGTCCTGAGTACTGAATTGAAAATGTAATAATTTAAAAATTAATCTCTATTCTTTGGTTAAAAATAGACACAAACTCAGGGTTTGGAGTTAAAAAACTTACTGAACTTCCAGAACTCCATTGCAATATCTGCTTTTACAGGTTTTCCTAAGGCTTCTTCTTCTTCTTTTTTTTTTTTTTTTTTGTAAACTAAAGTTACTTTACAAATAATGTATAAAGACATAAAATTTGTGCTTATTAATAGTATATTACATGAGGTTTCAGTTACACATTTACATTACAGAATGCTTAAGTCAGGATAAGTAAATTTCCTTTAAAAATGCCATTGTTGCGCAGTTAAAGTTATCTCTGTTCATGTTGTCATAACAAGATAGACTGAGTAGTTTATATACAACAAAAATTTATTCCTCACAGTTTTGGAAAACAAAAAGCCAATGAGCATATCACTAGAAGATTTGGTATCTGCTGAGTTCCCATTTCCTGTTGCATGGATGGCATCTTCTACAGGTGTAGTTCTATAATGAAAAAAAAGCCCAATAAAGTGCTCTTGGGTCTATTTTATAAGGCTATTACATCAATCCTAAGATATCTGTATTGGTGACCTAATTACTATATATATATACATGGAGAGAGAGAGAGAGAGAGGCAGACAGAGAGATTGAGTTTGGGCACACCAGGGCTTCCTGCCATTACAAATGTACTCCAGATGCATGTGCCACTTAGTGCATGTGGCTTTATGGGAGTACTGTGGAATCAAACCCAGGATACCAGGCTTTACAAGCAAGCACCTTTAACTGCTGAGCTATCTCTCTGAACCAGGACTCGTGTCTTAATACTACCAATTTGAGGGTCAGAATCTTAACATTTGAATTTGGAGGAGACACAAATAATCAGAATATAGCCAGGGTCTAAGAGAGTTACTATATGGGAAAAATCATAGAAATTAGTTTGTAAATGTAGCCTTTATTAATATATCTACTAAGTCGAGAAAGTAAGATATAATCAAACTGAAGTATAAAGCAATTACTTAAAAACTGAAATTTACCATAGGCTATAGCTGACTTAAATAGCATTAAACCAAAGTCATATTGACTCAGATCAGAGAAGGACTGAATCTTTAGAGTTCAAGGAGAGTTTTGATTTATTTACTTTTGTGCACATGCGCACACTTGGACATATGTGTATGTGGGTGTGCTGTGGTGTCTTACCCATGCAAACAACCACTAGAAACACATTTCCCCATGGTGTGTGGCTTGCCATGAGTACTGAGGAATTGAACTTAAATCCAGTAGGCTTCACGAGCAAGCATCTTTAACCTCTGAGGATTTTATTATTCTCACTTTTAAATGATTCCTGTGATTTAATCAGCCAGGACTGTCATGGGTGAAGTCATACTAAAGTTGAGAGAAGTCACAAAGTTTATCTTTGGTCTAGCCATAATTGGAATTTTCTGGAAGAATGCAGAACTAGGCAAAGTGGGTTGGCTTCTGAAAGTGTATCTGGGAAACTCAACACTGTCACTGGATTTGTCTCTGTGTCTTTAATGGTAATAATAAGACCAGCAAAATAATCTGATGAAGAAAGCTAAGGTATGCAAGATTTCATCAGAAGGAGCTGTGGCCATGGCCTCTGGGAATTTTCTTCCTGTGGTTCAGAGTCCTGACTGCCTATCTAGAAATCAGGAACCCTGCACTCAGTCATCGACCCAGCTTCTTATGGCAAGGCAGAGCTTCTTGCATTAACTATACCATGCTGCAGCAAACTGACTCAGATGTGGTATTTTAATTGGCATTAAACAGAATTATTACTTAATTAAAGCAAAGGTTAATTAATTTTCTGAGTCATTGTTTGTGTAAAAGATACTAAATTCCAGTCAAAACTAATTTAATTGAATAATACCCAATACTCAATTTGGTGCCTTCGGGAGGTCTATTTTTGTTCTTTTATTTTCATATCTAAAGGGATACTTTTACTAGAAATAATTTAAGATGAAATATTTAGATTCATTAAATGTAATACTAGAAAGAGACTTTGAAGAACCCTTCTTAGCTTACTCATTTTATAGATAGAAAAACTAAAACCAGACAATGCAAAGCAGTAATCCAAGATTGTACATCCTGTTAAGGAGTCAAGTGGCACCTGGCTTTCATTCCAGTGCTCACTATGCTATTCTTAGAAACATGAGCTTTCTGAGGGGGCAGTAGCATGTCAGGTAGACATGGTTGGGGTAATGGAGGACCAGCCAAGTAATTTGCCAGGGTCATGTACCTGGGCCTGAATGAGAGCCCCAATTTCAACTCCAATAACCTCCATAGTATTTAGGCCATATGCAAGTCCTAGAGAATGTGGTAGAACTTTATGTATCTGTCAGGATGTGTCCTACACACCATTTCTGTTATTGCCAAGCATTCAAAACTAAAGTTTTGGAAAGAAATTGCTCTCTTCTATGGGTGAAAAATGTTGATTGTTGCATAAGGCTGACTATCAAACTTTCTGATACCTACTCTCTCTGTTCTAGATAAACTTTACTCTTTCAGACACCCGCTCTTCAATAAGGCTGTGGCCATCTATCCCTTACCGAATGTTCCCTTGTAACCCCATTATATAATACTGGACTTCCTAATAAATTCCCTGCATGTGTGTCTCTGTAGTCAATTTTGGAATATCCCAAGGACAGCAGCAGCTCTACCATCTTACTTATGTCCGCTCAAGTGCTCAGTGTTTGGGTGAGAATGTCTGCTTTTCAGAGGAGCTAGAATGTGACACATTCACAGGACTGGAGATACAGACAATGCTGGCTACTTCTTCAGCACAGAAGAATCAGTATTCCTGTAGTTGGAATGAGCAGAGTTTGAATACAAATGCATGCACAGACTCACTTTCTGGAATTCTGATAGTCCATTTTCCCATCTGAAAGTGATCTTGATCACACCTAGGTCACCAAGTCATAATAACAATGAGAGAAAGTGAGTGAGCAAGCCATGGGTATAATGCTTGACAAATAGTAAATACCCAAGATATAAATCCTAGTTCCCACATTGCTTTGTAGTAGAGAGGAAAAAATCCTACATGGTCTCCTATTTTATTAATGGCAATGACCCAGATACTCCTGACGATTTATTTTCTCATTTTTGCTACTTTCCTGAGAATGAGACAGAAAAGAATGACAGTTAATGTTTCTGTGTTACCTGCTCATGCTCAGAATTGGCTTCATTACTATGCAGGTCAGATAATTTTTTTAAAAATTATTTATTTTTTATTTATTATTTATTTTTATATTTTCAAGCAGAGAGGAGAGACAGATAGAGAGAGGGGGGAGGGAGAGAGAAGAAGGAGAGGGAGTAAAAATGTCTGCCAGAGCCTTTAGCTGGTTGCAAACAAACTCCAGACCCATGAGCCACTTTGTGTGTCTGGATTTATGTGGGTACTAGAGAACCAAATCCAGGATCATTAGGCTTTGCAGGCAAGTGCCTTAACCAATGACCCATCTCTCCAGTCCCACAGATTTTCTTTTCTTTTTTTTTTTTTTTTTGGTTTTGCAAGGTAGGGTCTCACTCTGGTCCAGGCTGACCTGGAATTAACCAATGTCCCATCTCGAACTCCAGTCCCCTACCTCTGCCTCCCAGTGCTGGGATTTTGCCCGGCCAGATTTTCTTTTTTAATTTAGGTTCTGTTATTTTATTATAGAGTGGTTCTGTCAAAATCTATGCATTTGATTCTCATTTAGAGAGCCATTTTCTCCTCACAAGACTTAAGGAATGAGAAAGCCAGTGATGTTGACCTGTTGTTAAAAGCCTTAAAGGATAAATTTGCCAGGTGTGGTGGCGCATGCCTTTAGTCCCAGCACTCGGGAGGCAGAGGTAGGAGGATCGCTGAGAGTTCGAGGCCACCCTGAGACTACATAGTGAATTCCAGGTCAGCCTGGACCAGAGTGAGACCCTACCTAAAAACCAAAAAAAAAAAAAGATAATTTTATTTATTCACAAAGGAAGGAAGGTCAGTGCGTCAGTGAGTTCTGGATGAGGTCAGCATTCAGTTCTTTTGTCATGAACTCTGCCAGGGGGAGGAAACCAGTCCTTTCCTAAAATGGTCATCTTCATGCAAAGCAACGTCAGCTCTGAATTATAGGTTTTACATACACCCAACCATGCCCTGGGGAATAAAGGGCGAGTGTGTGTGCCTTGAAACTACATTCAGAGTGAGTTTTGCGCATATGCAGAAGGAAGATAGGTAAAATCTGTTGGCAACCATTAAGTCAAAGGTTTTATGGGTTTTCCTATGCCCAGGCTTCCCATATTTGAGATTGGTGATTGGTTGGGTCTTACTTCAATGATCTGCCTCAATGTGTGTGTCTCAGCCAAAAGCTTGGGGGACTTTATAACAGCTGTGCCAGGGAAAACAGACTTTAATGAACTTCAGGGACAACCCCATGAGGAAGCAGAACTCCTTTTCAAAAGACCTGAGGGTGATTACAAAATACAGGCATGGGAGGTGTGGAGTAAGCTTTGGATCTGTCTTGAGGCATGCATGGGCAAGGTTGAAAAAGGAAAGAACTCTGCTTTGGAAAGAGTTTTAACTTCTCAGACAGGTAGGGATTTTGACAGTAAGTGAGGAATATGTTTTCTTATGGAATAGGCTATAGATGTGGTGTTTTGAGCAACTGTATTAGGAAGGATCCACACATAGGAAACAAGACCATGTCAGGCTGCTTGCTATAGGGATAGAGATGTCCTCACTTCTCTTCAACTTCTCAGACGTGGAGCAACAGTTCACCTCCTCTTCTAGTTTTCCAAGGGAAACACTAATGAACTCATGACCTTGCAGTGGAGGTTGCTACCCCCAGAAGCCATGCACAATATTGAGTTCTTCAACACTGTCACATAGATGAGTTAGGTGACAACAACAGTACCAAGAAAAGACACATCAAAATATAACTTGGACTACTTGAAAAGAGGAGGGAGGTAAGTGGAATATGAGTGTGAGAAGGAGATAAAAAAGGTAATGGGAGAGATTATGACCAAATTACAATATGTTCACCTGTTAAACATTCTCAATTAAAGAGAAAAATTCCCATGGGCAGAGAGCAAAAGGGTCCACTTGATCAATTATGCCAAGTAGAAGTCTCAAGTGTTTTAGTAAGAAAGGAACCATTTTGAATCTTAGTGCTATTAAGCTAGGTTTTTCCAGTTATGTCTTAAGGACCTAGTGAGTTGGAATGTTCAGCTGCCTGAACTGCCCCCACATCACACAGGCAGTGGGCTCATGGTCTCAGAAGTCCAGCTGCAGTGAGTTTTCACTGGACTGAAGGTGAATGTCAGTTCTCTGCCTTCTTCTGATTCTAATTTCCCTTTGCTATACAGCCATTCATTACCATTTTTCCATGAGCTCTTTCTAATCCAAGCTGAACAACTTCAAAGGCCTTAAGTGCTTTTTGAGAAGCACCCTCGCCAACCTGTTCAGGTCTTGCTAAAATGCCCCACGATGTTTGTTCTTTTCAAAAGCCTTTTGATTTCATCTGAACACCACAATCTTGGCTGGAAATATGCTTGCAAGATTTTGGCCTTTATTTATAACATTTTATTTTTTTTTTTTGTTTTTTTAAGATTTTATTTTTATTCATTTATTTATTAGAGATGGAGAGAGGAAAAGAGAAAGAGAGGGAGTGTGAGAATGGGTGTTCCAGGGCCTCTAGCCACTGCAAACGAACTCCAGACACATGCACCCCCTTGTGCATCTGGTCTATGTGGGACCTGGAGAATCGAACTGGGATCCTTAGGCTTCACAGGCAAATGCCTTAACCGCTAAGCCATTTCTCCAGCCCTATTTATAACATCTTTTATGTGCCTCTCTGGTTTAGAAGCCTGAAATCTTTAACCTGTATTTTGTTAATCACATCCCCATCATTTTGCTATTATGAATTTCTCTTATGTGAAGAGATACAAGGTAGTATAGTTGTTTATTTTTCCATGTGAAATATTAAATGTGGGGTTCTCATACCTGGGAAATGATCTGTTGTTCCCTAAGTGTGCCACCCTGCATGCCAGCTCCGTGTGTCACTGACCTTCCTGTGTTTTTAATAACTTGGACTAACTCATCAATTCATTTAAGATATGAGAATACAAAGGCTTCATTTCCTTCCTTCTGCTTAGCTTTTTGTTCATCTATGCTAATCATGATAATGATAATTATATTGTGATCACTTGGACATCGTTTCATATCTCCATAATTATCATTTTCCTTTCTATGCTAATTTTGTGTCTCCAGTTGCTTTAAGAGAACAATTTCACAAAGTTCATTTCAGATACTGGGCTACCTGCCTTCAAATATTTCATAGATTATAACTAATGAGAAGAGTTAACCTGTAGCCCCCAAAGTTAGAGCAGTTTTAGTAGCTAGAGCATGCCTAACAACTTGTTGGTGTATGTAAAAAAGCCAGCCCGCTAATGAGGAAGGGAAGGGAGTTCCCTATCGAAAAGAAAGTTAAGAACAGAAGTTGGAAATCACTTAAAAGAGGTATTAGAGAGCCTGTGTTAAAAAGTTCACTAAAACTTCCTCTAATATTCCCATCAATCTGAGATTCCAGTGCTCCATAAAGACAGAATAGCAGGGAAGAAAAGATTATATAAATCTTATATATATATATAACAGGGAACATGAACAAACTTTCATTCATTTAAGGCCCCTCAAGCTCTTGGTTGTAAAGTCGTAGCTGGGAGACAGTCCATGGTACATTCTCTCCAAAGTGTTTTACAAGCCTGGTAAAATCTAGTAGGACCAAATCATGTCTGTTGAATTCTTTCCACCTTCACAATGCCTGGGGCTGATGAAAGGGCAGGAGATTCAGAGTGGGAGGACACTGGATTGACAATTTATTGAAGATATGTTTTATCCATTTGTTTTTCAGTGACTTATTGCTACATTTTTCCCTTTCAGTATGTGTCCAAAATGAGTCAAGAAGAGCTGTGCTCACCACAGAAACTCAAGCACAAAAGTGAATGAAGTCTACCTTTTGATACATCTTCCCATGAACACAGACAGGGAAGTATATGGTGAATCATGCTCTGAGCCTTGGAACTTTTGTCAATATTCTGGAAATAAAGAAATGATGTCACATTTTGTTTTGCAACTCTTTGTCTTTCCACCCTTAAGGGATTGCTAACAATCCCACTGAAGTTTTATTTTATATTAAAAAGGAAATATTATCAAATTATTCTTCATTTCTGACTGAGATCATAAAACAAATAAGTCATAATTTGTATTTTCAATTATCCTAAGTCATAAATAGATACAGATAGAGTCAGACAGAGAGACAGAGAGACAGAGAGAGAGACAAACAGACAAAAACAAATACAGAGAGAGGATGAAAATTCTGTTCACAGGTCTTTAGCCTGGATGTTGAAATCACCTTAGGTCTGGAAAGTCTTAGAGGTTATCAAAACTCTTACTTTGTAAATATGGAAGCTGAATGAAGCTCCCTAAGTTGATCCTATGGCTCAATGATTTCTAGTGATTCAGCAATGCAGCCTTTGTAACAGAAGTTGCAAAAACATATTCCCAGTGGGCTTCCTAACATGCTTGTTCTTCATCTCTGGCATTATTGACAGCTGTGGTTTGAGAACGTGTACTACCAAGTATATAAATGTGTTGCCACTTCAGAATTAGTTGGGTCAGCGTGGCAACCCACAAATATGAATAGCCATCCCCAGAAAGTCCTAAGTTTGGACAGTGTGGGATATGTAGCTCATGATTATCAGATACTTGAGTGGAAGGACAGTCATTAAATGGAAAAAAAAATCCCAAAGAAAAGTTGAGAGGAAAGAAGAAACAAACCACTGCAACGAGGATTTTGAGGTTCGTGCTTTTACTGCGTGTGCCAATGCTAAGTATGCACAAGCATTTGTCATATGCACACAAGCAGCTTAACTGGAACCTTGTCACTGATCTGAGTGACACAAAGTAGCATGTTTTGCATGTTATGATCCACTGTCAGTGCTGCCAACTTGATTATAAAGGAGCTTTGTTCCAAAGGCTGTGTTAATTGAAGTATCACTGCAATGTTACAGATGGCTTATAAAAATGCTGATGAAATTAGAAAGTGGAGATTCGCGTTCATCACTTACCAAAACCTCCATATTTGGTGACTGGGGTGCTATTTAATTCTGTCACACAGGGTGTACTTTCTTAAATTGTATAACCAAAATATACTCACTTTTTAAAAGTAAAATTTAAATTTATTTTTATTTATTTATTAGAGACAGAGAGAGAGAGAGAGACAAAATAGGCATGCCAGGCCTCCAGCTACTGCAAACGACCTCCAGACATATGTGCCACCATGTGCATCTGGCTTATGTGGGACCTGGAGAATTGAAAGTGGATCATTAGGCTTTGCAGGCAAGTACCTTAACCACTAAGCCATCTCTCTAGCCCAACACTCACTTTTTTTTTATTTACTTGTTCATAGCTTCATGAAAGAAACATAGGGGTTCTTATGATAGAGAGTCAGCTGCATCTACTAACACACAACAGTTTAACAATAGCATGTAATAAGTTTGATAGGGCCACTTTTGCATAATCTTTGTATTAGTAATCTGTTGATGTCAATCTACTAATTTTCTCATTTTTAAGTTTATAGATCACTCCTCCTCAATACACACACACATGTATGTATGTGTGTGTGTGTGTATATATGTATATATATGTATATATATATATGTGTATATATATATATATATATATATATATATATATATATATATATATATAGACTTATCTTCATATATGACCTATAGATGTATATATCTATTTGATCTATGCATATATATATAAGATTTATACAATGCTTGTATGTCATTACATATTAGCTAAAATTATAAAAATGTATAATTAAGTAACTACAGACCTTAAATCTATATTTGTATTTGATGGTATTTCTAAAGATTTAAAATGCTAAATAATATGGCCAACAAAGCTATAGAAGAGTGATACTGGCAACGTGATGGAATAATTTTTCAACACACATCCTCTCCCAGAAATTTCACTTTTTAAGATTTTCATTCATGAAAATAACTTCAAAGATGGAAAGAATCCAGATGAGAGACTGAAGCATGTGTGAGGAGTAAGAGCAGTGGACGGTAAGGTGAGGAGAGCAGTGGAGGGGAGAGGTAACTGTTTCATATGATCCTCATCAGCCATCCTTGAAGCTTTTCCAGTATCACCCTCAAGCAGACACATTCTTGCTCTATTTTCAACCTGGAGTCTCCTACAGCAGTGCCAAAGGCTTGTGATGGGGAAGAGTTAAGACCTATTGTAAGGTGTTAGGTTACTGACTATGACCTAATAGATAGTGGAATATCAGTCTTTTTCTATATTTTCTGGCTTCCATGAGGTGAGCTGCTCCCTACACTACCTACCTAGTCCAGCCATGATGCACTGCTTCAACCACAGTTCCAATAGCAGAGTGGCTGGCCAATCATGTACTGAAACTGCTAATGCTGTGGGATTGAATAAAAACCTTTTCTCTTCTAAAGTTAATTGTTTCAGGTACTTTGTTACAGTAATGGAAAGCAGAGGCCTTCACTCCCACATCAAGGAAAGATGGAAAAGTGAATAACAATGGCACCATGCCCTCCTCTACTAGACTTTCCTCATGAACCTTGGTACAGACTGACTTCTGAAAACTCAAGCTCCAGGCTAGAATCTGCAAATCCAGATTCCAGATCCATGCAAAACTAAGCTAGTCCACTGACCACGGTACCAGGCCATCTCTGTGAATGCAGGTTGTAGGCCTTTCCTGCCTTGGTACCATGCCAGGTCAGCTGAGAAACACAAACAGCATACCTGCCCATAGACCCCACAGTCACTCTGTCAGGATCTTTGGATCAGTTAATTTCTGAAAGGGCTTTTCTTATCCTTGTCACTTTATAATAGGCTAAAAAAAGTGCTTACTTTACCAAACCCACAGATCAATGCAAGGTACACAAAAGATTAAGAGAAAGGAAGCAAAGAAACCCATTATGAAAAATAAACTACCAAAGAAGACAGACAGACTGGAGGAATGGACAAATGAAACTGCTCTGAGAAAGTAATTGACAAATTGGAATAGTGTCCTTCCTATTGATAACTGTCTTAAATGTAAATGGGTTAAATTCCATCATGAAAGCTGTAGATTGGCTAAATTGAAAGAAAAAAATTCAAACTATATCATCATCTGCAAGAAAATCACTTTAGTTTTAAAGGTATTCACAGGTGGAAATTGAAGCAATGGAAACACATATTGCACACAGATGGTAACCCAAATAGAGTATATATGAGTACACTTGTATCACACAAACCAACATTCCAAACAAAACCCATCACAAAAGACAAAGGAGGTTATTATATATATGAATTAATTCTTTACCAATTGAAAACATGTATGGATCCAACATTATAACATCTAAATACATAAAATATCAACATAAATGGCAGGAGAGATAAACAACAATACAATAACAATACAGTTTGAAGTTTTTAGTTCAGTAATGGGTAGATCATCCAAGGAATGGATATAACAGGTATAATGTGGAAACATCTAGCTAAAAGTAGCAGGAAACATTCCTTTCCAATACACATAAAGCATTCTAGCTGCCAGGCATGGTAGTACACGTCTTTAATCCCAGCATTCAGAAGACTGAGGTAGGAGGATTGTTGTGAATTCAAGGCCAGCTTGAGACTACATAGTGAATTCCATGTCAGCAGGGCTAGAGTGAGACCAACAAAAATACACAAAAACTAAACAAAATCCACATACACACACATATTCTGACATATACACCATATGTTAGGACATAAAGTGAGCCTTAACAAATGAAAGATTTAAATTATTTCAGTATCTTTTCCTACTACAGTATGAGACAAAACAATGAATGAAATACAAATTGTAAAGCTCAAAATAATGTGAAAATTAAACAACTCATACTTGAACATACAATCAATAAAAAGAGAAATGAAAATAAAATAAAAAATATCTTGAAACAGGGGGTTGGAGAGATGGCTTAGCAGTTAAGGCATATGCCTGCAAAGCCAAAGGATCCCGGTTCAATTTTCCAGGACCCACGTAAGCCAGATGCACAAGGGTGTGCATGCATCTGGAGTTCGTTTGCATTGGCTGGAGGCCCTGGTGTAATCATTCTCTCTCTCTCTCTCTCTCTCTCTCTCTCAAATAAATAAATAAATAAAATATATTTTAAAATATCTTGAAACAAATGAAAATGGAAACAAATATGAAAATATATGAGCTACTGTAGCAAAATCACATGTAAATGATGAGATTATAATATTAACTGTCTCCTTGGAAAAAAGATCTCAAGTAAGCTGCCCAAATTTATACCTCAAAAAACTAGAAAAAGAACACAGACCAAAGAAGGAAATCATCTTCTAATATCATATAAAGTTTCAAGTTAATGATTATATATGTAATGAAAACTATGAAGAGACTGTTAGCAGGTGAAATACAACAGCTCTTTAAAAAGATAATGTATAGAACATATATGTATTATATATCCATATGAACAATCTAATGTTAATGCTGTCTTAAAAAAAAAAAAAAGAAAGAAATCTTGTCATTTGTCATAGCAGATGAACCTAAGGGAAGTTATTTCAAGTAAAATAAGTCAGACACAGAAAGATAAATGCTTGAGGATCTTATTTGTATGTGGAGTCTACCTTTCCACAGTTAGATTCACACGCATATGGTGTACAGTGATAGTTGCTAGCCTCTGGGGATGAGAGAGTTTGGAACACACTGGATAAAGAGTACAAGGGTTCTGTTATTCAGGGTGAACAAGTTCTGGAGATCCAGTGGACAGCATGGAGACTATAGTTTCTAAAAATACATTGTATCCTTGCAGTTTGCTGAATGAGGGGAACTTGCATGCTCTCAGCACACTCAGGTTACAGGTAGATTAATGAATATGCCCATGGTTTGATTGTAAAAATCATTTTTATAATATATGTATATATGAAACATGTACACACACAGTAGATATCTATCTATCCATATGTATATATATATATACATATATTTATATATATATATATATATATATTTATATATGTATATATATATATATATATATATATGCAGACTTTTATCTGTCAGTTATACCTAAATGAAGTGGGTGGGGGAGAAACAGCCAATGCTTACATTTTCCTTAAGTAAATCTTTGGCCTTTGTACCACTGAAACCAAATGCATTTTTTTAAGGTAAGTCCAACAGACTGACCTTTTATTTATTTATTTATTTATTTATTTATTTATTTATTTATTTATTTATTTATTTTATGAAAGAGAGAGAATTGGCATGCCAGGGCGTCCAGCCATTGTAATTAAACTCTAGAAGAGTGCACCACCTAGTACACATGTGCGACCTTGCACGCTTGTGTCACGTGTGTCTGGCTTACATGGGAGGTGGAGAGTCAAAGATCAGTCCTTAGGCTTGACAGACATGTGCCTTATTCGCTTTGCCATCTCTCCAGACCACAAATGTATTTTTGTTCCATGAGGTATCAACTTAGCTTCAGTGTATAAGAAATTGCTTTAGCATTTTTGCTAAAACAAGAAAAACTCTTTAGAAAAACTTTATAAAATGTTTGTTTTGTTTTTGTACCACAAAATATCTATTCTACACAACTGGCACATGCTTTCTTTTGTGGGAGTGTGTTTTGAGGTAGGGTCTCACTCTAGCCTAGGCTGAACTGGAACTCACTTTGTAGACCCAGGTTACTCTTGAACTCACAGCAATCCTACTACCGCAGCCTCTAGTTGCTAGGATTAAAGGCTACTTTTCTTATTTTTAATTTTCATATCCAATATCTATTACCATTTTACTGAGAACTTTAATAAATGTGCATACAGGAATTTGATCATGTGTCCATACCTTTATCTTTTTTCATTCCTTCTTCCCCATCCATGGAGGACACTCTTCTAAGTTGTCCTTCCTCTGTTTTGTTATCTCATGCATTCTCTCCTACTTCATCCTCCATTTCAATATATTAATAGGGTCAAAATCATGGTGGTTTGTGGGGATATTTGAAACCACTAGGGGTCAATACATGCCTGAAGGACAATGTCCCCCAGTAAGTCTAAACACCTTGTGGCTCTTACATTCTTTTGGCTAATTCTGCCATAATGTAATCCTTGAGCCTTGGAGAGTGTTAGAAGTGTCCTTTATTGTTGTACTCTCTACAGCCTCTTATTTTTGACTTTAATGAGTTTTGTTTCTCAGTGTCTACCACCATATACATTGAAATAACTCTCTGGTTAGAAATAAGAACAGCACTCATTCTTTCTCTGATTACCTCTGCAGTGTTCCCTGAGCCCTGGTGGGTATGAGAGACATGACCTGTCCTCTGCTATGACCTAAGCTATACTTTTCTTTTTGGATAATAAAATTTATATACTAAAAAATATTTATTTTCTTAGCTTAGTTAGATTCAAATATCAATCTTATTCACAGAAATATTAACTGTTTTAATTAACATGTACAGTTGTTTTATCTTTTCATACTGTATTTAAAATTGCTATTTAATAATAAATTTCACCAATTGCCCCTATGCTGCCTCCATATCTACATGTTTAAGGCTGAAAGTAAATGGAATTTATATAGATTATTAATAAATTACACTATAGGGATTATTAAATACATTTATTTATATATTTAAAGTTATTTAATAAACTTGAGTTTTTAATTATGATAGAATATCTTGTAACATGTTAACGCTCCTACTGAATATAACTTAACAATTAAACATATATAAAGACTGATATAGGAAGATTATGAACTTGAATCCAGTTTTGACTTCATATCAAATCCCTGTCTCAATAAAGGCATATAAAACAGGTATTAAAAGACATTTAAAATCAAATGAGGGCTGGAAAGATGGCTTAGCTGTTAAGGAACCTGCCTCCTAAGCCTAAGAATGCTGGTTTCAATCTCCAGCGGTTCCAATCTCCATGTCCCACGTTTAGCCAGATGCAGTGATGCAAGGGTGCAATGCCGCACTTGACCACAAGGGGGCGCACACATCTGGATTTCGTTGGCAGCAGCTGAGACACTGCTGGGGCGCCCATCTCTATCTGTCTTCCTCTCTCTCTCTCTCTCTCTCTCTCTCTCTCTCTCTCTCTCCCCACCAAAAACAAAATCAAATGATACTGACCTGACTTAAGAAATCTAAACTTTGTAATAATAAGAGCCCAAATATGGAGCTTCAAATCACATTGGCATTTTTCCTGGACAAATCTTCCAATTTGAACAGTAGAACAGCCAAAGGTGAAGAGTAAAGAGCTTAAGCAGCTGCAGTACCTCAACCGGGTAGAGAAGTGAGAGGTTGCAACGAATAATTCGCCAAGTGGGTAGGAGTCATGGCTCAAAATGCCAGAGCGGTAAAACCCTACCAATGACCTCCAACATCCATAGATGTATTTCTCCAGAGTTAGTCTTCAATGCCAATTCTGGGATGGGCAAAAATAGAAAACTATGAGAAAAACAAACAGTAGCCTGAAGACTGAGGCTCAATTGGAGATTTAAATTACCATAAAATGTGCTTTTAGAAATTTGAATGAATTCCCTCCACACCTCTGAGATATAAGAGCCTCAGCCAACATTCTAAACTTTTCAATGAGACCCTCCCAGGAGAAAGGGCTAGGCACAAAGTAGAGCCAGACTTGGCTGGAGACATTCCCAAACCAATTCTCAACTTGATTTGATCATACTTCTATCCTATTACCATCTTTTGTGCCCCTTACTCCCTTATGCTATTCTGCTGAGCACTCTGCTCTTTCCAAGTAGTCCCTCTACTGTCCTCCTCCACGCTCTATGTCAAAATGTTGATGGGAGGGCTGGAGGGATGGTTTAGTGGTTAAGGCATTTGCCTGCAAAGCCAAAGGACCCAGATTCAATTCTCCAGGACCCATGTTAGCCAGATGTACAAAGGGGCCCATGCGACTGGAGTTTGTTTGCAGTGGCTGGAGGCTTTGATGCACTCATTCTCTCTCTCTCTCTCTTCCTCTTTCTGTGTCAAATAAACAAATAAATAAAATTAAGTTAAAACATTTTTAAAAAAATGTTGGTGGGCTCTTGAGGGAGTAACAGCCATTGCTTGTGAGGTCACAAAGATACCAGTCGCTTCATGTCCAGAAGAAAGTGCCCCAAAGTACTCCTTCCTACCCTGTAGCTCCTACATTCTTCCCATCACTTCTTCCACAATATTCCCTGAGCCATGGAGCATATGACAGAGATGTCACCTTTAATGTCAAGCTCTCTACAGCCTCTTATGTTCAGCTTTCTTGAATTTTGAGTCTTCTTAGTGTCTACAGCTGTCTCCACAGATAAGCTTCTCTGGCTAGCAGTGAAGCAGTACATGTGTTCTTTCTGCCACCTCCTCCAAAAATGGCATTGTTCTTTCTGCAGAGGGAATGGTAATAGGAGCTAAAATGGGAACCATGTTCCTTCCTGAGGAAAAATGGCATTAAGGAGCTCACCAGGACAAGTCCAGTCAGTTTCTGCAGTGTTAATTCAAATTTTATACTTAAAAAAAAAATTTTATTTTTATTTATTTATTTGAGAGAGAGAGAGAGAGAGAGAGAGAGAGATAGGGTGCTTCAAGGATTCCTGCCACTGCAAATGAAATCCAGATGCAGGCACCACCTTGTGCATCTGGCTTACGTGGGCCCTGGGGAATTAAACCAAGGTCCTTTGGCTTTGTAGGCAAGTGCTTTAAGTGCTAAGCCATCTCTCCAGCCCTGAATTTTATAATTTTTATTCAAGAGGGTTTCCTGGTCTGGGGACATAGTGCAAATTGCAATATTAATCATTTTGGCATCTTGCTTTCTCTTTACCCTTCTATTTGAAAATTGTACATTCTCTCAATTATTTACTTCATTACATCTTTATTCATCCTTGTGTTTTGATGTTATTTTTTTTTGTCCAATCACAGTTCTAACACTTGTATACTAGTTCTTAGATTTTATTGATTGTTATAAAAATGATTTTCACTACTTCAAAATGAATAATAAGGCAATCTGAAAGCATGTAACTGAGCATATTGAAGAGACAAAACCACTTTACTTATCGTCAAAGATCTTGTTTGAACACTGTGGTGGTCTGAATATATTCTGTCCCCCACTGCCTCATGTTTTGTGATTAAGTCTCATAGTTAATCCCCATCTGGTGGAGACTTCGGGAAGTAGAGTGTGGCTGGAGGAAGTGTATCACTGGAGACAGGCTTTGAGGTTTATTTGTCTATCCCAACTGTGTGTCATTCTTTCTCTTTCCTTTATGCTGATGAGGAGACATGATGTCCTCCTGTCTGCTCCTGCTCTATGTTGCCTGCCATGATGAAACTTCCCCTTGAAAGTATGGTCCAAAACTAAACCCTTTCCTTTCAAAAGCTGCCTCTGCTCAGCCGTTTTGTCCCAGCAATGGGAAGATGACTGATACAAGAACCAAACTTGTCACTTATTATTGTATAGAGAAGACATTTGACCCCTTTGAAAGATTGGATAATATTGTCTAACTGAATAAATACAAATAACCTACTCATCTCCGTTGGGGAAGGGGTTAGAACAGTGAAATTTGTCACGGGTTTGAACTTCAATTCCACCTCTGTTTACTTATAGAAATATGGATAGTACATTTACCTTCTCAGAGCTTTGGTTAATTGAGGAAAGTGAGCCATCTAAAAAGTAACATGAATTGGACATCTGATACACATTAGAGACCCTCTTGGGAACATTATGCACAAAAATCTTTAATTTGGGGCTGGAGAGATGGCTTAGCAGTTAAGGCGCCTGCCTGCTAAGCCTAATAACTTGGTTCCAGTCTCCAGGTCCCACGTTTAGCCAGATGCAAAGTGACACAAGGGCGCAATGCCACACTTGCCCACAAGGGGGTGCATGCATCTGGATTTCATTCACAGCAGCTGAGAGACTGCTGGCACGCCCATCTCTATCTGTCTCCCTCTCCCTCTCTGTCTGTCTCTCTCTGTGTCTCTCTCCAAAAATAAATAAAATAATTAAAAAAAAAATCTTTAACTTTTTACACTTCCCTTCAAAGTAATGTAATTCTGACCTTGTAGATGAGTATCAGATGGAAAGCTAAGGCATTTAAGGTTTAAAGAAATTTTGCCTGAAGTCTGACAGCCAGTGTAAAGCAGAGGTGGTAGTCAAGTCAAGCAGTCCTTCTCCAAAGTCAAATCTTGGTCACTATAATCTACTTGCTTACACTGTTCCTTACAGCTTTAGATGCTCTTTTTTAAAATTTTATTTCTTTATTTTAGAAAGAGAGAGAAACAAAGGCAGATATAGAGAGAATGGGGGCACCAGGGCTTCCAGCCACTGCAAATAAACTCTAAAAACATGTGTCACCTTGTGCATCTGGTTTATGTGGGTCCTGGGGAATTGAACCTGGGTTGTTCAGCTTCGCAGGCAAGCACCTCAAACACAAGCCATCTGTCCAGCCCTTTAGGCTCTCTTTTAATATATATTTTATTTATTTATTTACAAGTAAAGAATGTGAGAGAGAGAGACCAAGAAAGAGACATGGGCACTGGGGAACTGAACCCAGGTCATTAGGCTTTACAGGCAAATGCCTTAACTGCTGAGCCATCTTTCTCTCCATCGCTCCTTCCCCCTTTAGATGCTCTTTAATGCACTGTTTTTCTAGTCAGTAGTCTAGGAGAGGATCAGCTACAGCACCTGCCTAGCAGGCCAATATCCTATTAACTGAATTAACTTAGCTTTCAGGGACTTTCCAAAGAAAGCCCAGTAAGATTTGCAAAGAAACATCAGCAGGGTCTGGTGATTTTATACAAATGCTTTCAGATTTGACTAAATATTTTTGAGGTCACTACAAATAATTTTTTGAGATCAGCACATATACAAATTTGAATGTCCATTAGGAAGCATGAATAACATCTGATGCAGCTGTCTTTGCTATATAGAGGACTTAATTGAATCTCTAATCAGTGTAACATGTGCTGAAACTCATGATATGTTTCTACTACCTTGTGGTTTGAAACTTAAGTTTCATTTTTGATAAAAAGCTTATGTTTCATTTCTTTTTGCTTAGAAAGTCACTATTTTTATTCTCATAGTTGATGGTGTAAACCTTTCAAATTGATTATCCTTTTTTACATTTTATTTATTTGTATATTTACTTGAGAGAGACAAACAGGTAGAGAGAAAGAATGGGTGCCCCAGGGCCTCTAGCCATTGCAAATGAACTCCAAATGCATGCACCACCTCATGTACATGGCTTACTGGGGAATCGAACCTGGGTCCTTAGGTTTCACAGGCAAGCACCTTAACCACTAAGCCACCTGTTCAGTCCCTTGACTATCCTTTTCTGATGACTTTGTTGTTGGACGTGAACTGTAATCTTATGAGTAGCTAGAATTTATATTTGATAATAGAAAGTCTATGAATTTGGGGGAAGTGGAAACTTGATAATTAAAAAAAAAATTGTTTCCTTTCAGGAAAACTTGAAAAACACACATGTATTCATTTTCTTCTTCAGAAATGTCTAAATCTAGCTTCCAGAAATACAGCAGTGCCTGGCCAGAGTGAACTTGGATGTCCTGAGCTATTGTCTTCCTGGAGCCTCCTGCTTTGGGACGTCAGTCAAGCATCTTCAGCTTCCCAAGACAGCATTTAGAATTTGCTATGGAACCTATGAAAAGTTAAGGCTAGAAGAATCATTATAAGACTCCAGACATGATACATGGGGAAAGAGCTCTCCTTCTCTCTGATTACTATCCAATCTTTAGCATGTTGATAGGGTAAATTGCTTAGTTGAATAATCTACATTTTCTTCACTTGTGAGTTGTGTTCAAACTCATATTGTTCAAATTCAGACATGAAGGAATCATTACATTCAAAATTTGTTATTTAAAAAAAATTATTCATTTATTTATTTAAGAGAGAGACAAAGAAGTAGATGAGAGAGAGGGGGAGAGAGAAAGAATGGGCACACGAGGACCTCTAGCCACTGTAAACAAACTCCAGGAACATACGTGACCTTGTGCATCTGGCTTTGCATAGGTACTGGGGATAGAGCCTGGGTCCTTTGGCTTTGCAGGCAAGTGCCTTAACTGCTAAGCCATCTCTCCAGCCCAAAATATGTTATTTTTCCCCTATAAGTGGCATCCTGATAAATGATTGGTAGCTACATCATAGGAAAGGAGAGAGGATTTTTACTTGTCTTGTTTGTCTATTTGATAATCTCACCATGGACAACGTCAGCTTACAAACACAAAGTCACTAAACATAAGCTCTTGTGAAGGAGTTGGAAGTCAATATTGGCCGGTGTGGCTTTCTAACCATGATTTGATGTTGACACTCTGGTGGGAGAGGCAATGTTCTTAAGAAATTCTTGTGCCCCTCTCTTCAGCTAGCAAATGAACACTTTTTTTTTTTCACTTACAAAATCAGTGTATTTAACAGGCACATGGGGAAGGAACTAAAGTGACTTCTGATGAAATCAGGAGAGTCTTTCCATTCTACACTAACTACAGAAATAGATTTAGTGACAGAAACTACTATGTTAGCAATGGGTAGGTGACTTATATCCCAGGAAAATGTGATATTCTTTTCTATTTCAACAATAGGGAATTCTTAAAGACTTATTTTTCAGTGTCTGGGCTTGAATTTTATAATTGTCTCTGTAACAAAGAACAGCAACAACCTGGGACTCAAATCCCCCTTGCTGCAGGAAGCGATGGTTAACCTGTCACTTCATTAAATTTGCAGATGTTCTAGCTTTTGAGTCATGGCTCTCTAGATGGTCACAGGCACAAGGAGGAAATTAGACTTTCTTCTCTCCAGGTTTGGCTAAACTAGGTATACCTATTTTCCTTTACCACATTTTCCCCCTAATTTCTTTTAAAATACAGGGAAATTAAGGTAGCCAATTTATGGACCCAAACAGTTTTACCTTCACACACAAAAAAATTAGTTGTGACTCTTCTAGCCAGTGGAAAGGGCATCTGCTTGTGACATTCTGAGGCGTTAGAGAGATGCTTGAGGTGATAACCTTGTAAATAAAATAAGAAGGAATAATTTTTTAAAATGGCAGGACAATGTATATAGAACAGAACATTACATGTTACTATGGCATAGGGAAACCTGGCTAAAGTGTGGATCATAATGGAGGAAGATCATTAATGCATGGAACAAGCTCAGACACTTCAGACCATCTACAATGATCAAGGCTTCACAAAGGATCCCGTGGCCTGTTCAGATGTACCGTTGAAGGGAGAGTCTACAGGCCAAGAGAGGAGGGAGAAGCTCAGAGCGAGCCTGCCATGAAATCCCTCAGATCTTTTTTTATGGGTGGGAGTTGTGAAATGCTTTTTGCATCTATAATTAGGGAATGGAGTGGAGCAGATGGCCACAGCACAGTTATAATTAAAGTATAATGCACAGTAAAATCACCTTGTGCAGCCAGTGATGCATCCAAGCCAGAGATATTAATTCTCTTTGACTGCGCTTTTAAGCTGCTTCTTTGGGCTGCAGGGAATAGCTGTTGCATCACAACACCAATTTCACACACTTTTCTGTACCAGAAGTTCCATCTGCAAATTCTGGGTAGCCCCATATTAAATTATATAGCTCACAGACTACTTATAGCTGAGCACTATTGTTGAAATCCAGGCACATGATTCACATTAATAGCACAAGAACTAAGTGTGCTGTAATAGACACCCACCTGGGTTAACAATTCAATTATAAACTTCTCAGCTGTACTAGTTAATATGCTCTAAAGGATAAACATCAAAAGCATAGGATCTCTTTTATCCAGGGTTCAACTAGTCAGTTGAAAACCAGTTACATAGTGGGTCACACACATGTACTAATTCCTGTCATGAAAACAGTCCATTTTTTTTTTAATTATTTCTAGATGAGAAATGGTGCAGCAATGGAAATAGCATGGTGCTTCAAAATGCATGCAAGTCACTGACGCAGTCTGGGCCTCTCTTTTCTGACTTACAAAGTGAGGAAGTTAGATTACATGAAATATGTAGACCTTTGTGTTTCTATCACCTTCTGTTCTTTTTCTTGACTTGTCCTTGTCCTCCTCCTCCTCTCCCTCCTTCTCTTCTTCCTTCTTCTTGTCCTCCTTCTCTAACATCTTCTTCTCCTCTCCCTTCATCCTTGAGGTTTGCATTAGACTGATTTCCTCTGTAGTGAATATCCCTTGAATTCACTTACCAAGAGACTGTTGGGAAGTAGGTTTCCTCCTTTGAACATGTAGTTTATTTGGCTTTGTCTGTGGAGGAGAGAAATGAATGGCTCACACTGATTTCTGCTTTTCCTCTCTTAGAAATGATTGACTTCAAAGAAAAGACTGGATTTTATAGAACTAGTCATGACCAAAAAGAGAGAGGATCTTAATTTTTCCCACTTACAAAATATTTTGCTTATGACATTATTAACTAGAACAACTTGCTTTTTAAGTGAAATTTATGGAAGTAATCAAATTGCTAATTACAACAAAAAAAAATTCTGTGAGATGTGTGTGTGCATGCATATTACATGTGTGCATTATGGGTAGAGGCTGTGAGCACTATGAAACGCCCTGGAGATCTAGGGGGAGTGTGTGGGTGTGTGTGTTTTCATGTGCAGGTGTGTGTATATGTTTGTGGAGGCTGGAGGAAGACATAAAATATATTCCTCAATTGTTCTCCACCCTATTTATTGAGATGGTCTCTTGCTGAACCTGGAGATCTCCACTACTTCTAATCTAGCTGATCAGTATTCCCTGGGAATACTCCTGCCTCCACCTCCAAAGCACTAGGATTACTCATGTATGCCACCACATCAGGCATTTAGATGGGTGCTGGAGATTCCAACTCAGACCCTCACTCTTGTGTGTCAAACATTTTTCCAACCAAGATCACTGGAGAAAAAGAACAAGAGGGCTTGTATTTGGGTATGCGTGAGCCAAGCTGATCAAATAAGAGGAAAGATAGGGCTCTAGGAAAAACAACAAAGCTGGTCTTGGCAGGCTGTGAATACCCCTTTGAGATTTTCCTGTGGTCTCTCTCTGAGTTTTCTAACTGACTCATCAACCAAAGTCCTCTATGTACATTTAACCTTATCTAATAGAGTTCCTTCCATCTTGATGCTTGACTTCCATAGGGCTATAGACAACCTCATGCTCAGTACGTAAAAGCCTCTGATCCAGAGTGCTGGATGGCAACATGTCTTTGGGTCTCCTCTCATATGAATTCTCCTTGGGTAAGAGCACTCCTCTCTGCTTTTTGTATACAATAAAGTTTGCTTCCTCTGTGCAATGAGCTTTTTTCTCTAAACCTGCTTTTTTCTTTTTATTAAATTCATCCTTCATTTTGTGTGAGATACATTCTTCAAATTCCATGAGACAAAGAACTCACCTCTATAGACTCAGTAGAACTTTAGTGACCATTGAAAGTTGAGTACTCTATTTCCTCAATTAAACCCACCTAAAAGCTGATAAATGGCTCTATTGCTCTCTCTTAAAAAAGGAGGGGGGCTGGAGAGATAGCTTAGCGGTTAAGATGCTTGCCTGAGAAGATCGCCCGTTCCATTCTCCAAGGTCCCACATTTAGCCACATGCAAAAGTGATGTAAGCGAGCAATGTCCCACATGGGCACAAGAGGGTGCATGCATCTGGAGTTCGTTCACAGCAGCTGAGAGGCTGCTAGCATGCCAATTCTCTCTCTCTCTCTCTCTCTCTCTCTCTCTCTCTCCCTCTCTCTCTCTCTTTCTCTCTCTCTCAAATTAAAAAAAAAAAATCTTAGATTTCCATACATGGATGGCGGATAAGTTTCACATAACACAGTAAGTTGTGAGTCAAATGTACTTAAGTAAATGCTTTCTTTCTCTTTTGGAAAACAGTAGGTAGTAGTATTTTTGTGTCATACTATCTTAATAGAGCAAAAGAGGTATCAAGTTACACTGTTACCAATGGAGCTATCATGTGTTGTACATCTATTTCCTATGATTTAAAGTTTTCCTTCCTGGGGGAAGGATGGAGTCTCCTAAGGTTCAGAAAATAAATGCAATTTATAAGGGCTCTGGAAGCCCCAGAAACTTGGACTGTCCACATGGCCCCTCCTCACCGTTCTACAAGCAGTAGCAATTGTGAAGAAGAGGAGACGGACAGCCAAAATGCCTCCAAGTTCAGCAGGGAGCTCCAAGGATGGAGCTTCCATGGGGCTGTGCTTGTCCGTGATGCAGCTTCCTTTCAGTCTCATACACTCCTGTACTTAAGTCCTCAACCATCCTTATCCCAATATACTTACTGGCCCATTAAGCCAGATCTGGGAGGGTATCATTTCTCTAGCCTGTCATCAGTGCCCTATCTCAGGTCCTAAATGTTTGTTCATATTCCCTTAGGAAAAGGCACGCACAGTCCATCATTACCACCTATTGATGACTCTTATAAGAGTAAAGCAATGGACTGCATACGAGGATCATAAATGTTCTTGAGGACACTGTAGTTCAATTCAGAGGAAATAGCTATGTGCTCACTCCATTGGAATCATAACCTGATTCTTCTTTATGCTCTATTAAGATGTTAAAGCATTAAATATCCCTGTTTTCCAAAAGAGAAAAAGAAAGGCATTTGGGGGTGTATTGACATACTAATAACACTTCAGAAAACACTGCTGACTCAAGGACGTTCATTGCTTTCCTCCTTTTGTAAGAAATCACATGTAGACAATTATATGTTCATACATATATTTAATTCCCTTTCTTACTTTGGTTCTCTTGATTTTCTTCAAAGAGCCAGATTTAGAACAGAGTACAGTTAATCTGAAGCTGGCTATAGAAATTGGTATTCCACAGACAATATGCAAGACAGGTATCTGGGGGGGGGGGCAGGGCATATCTAGTGCTATCAACCCAGTGTAGATTTTGCTGAACTGTAAGTATTCCAAGTCAAATTATGTTTTGAGAAAAGAGTAGGTTAGAATGTCAGACACTGGAATGTCAGCTGTGGGAGAAGGGATGTGTCATCCACCCCCCAGCTACTTCCTACTCAAGGGCAGACAATATAACCCATTCACCAGACAGGTGAGGTCCTGTCTTGATTTGGATTGTTATTAATCCAAATGTGATCGTAGGATCCTTCTACCCACTCTTGACCTATGGGTAGGCCAGTCCTCTTTTTGTGTTTTGAAAATGAAATCTCTTGATGATGGAAGTAGGCCCTGAAAAAATGAGTGATCACAAAGTCATCATTTTAAAACATTAATTTGGTCATGCCACAGCACTTGTTGAAACATTCCAAGACTTTTCTGTTACTCTTGGAGTAAGACCCTGGTCTACCCTGGTCTGGTATAGCTTGGCTCCTAAAACTTTTCTCCTAGCCCATATGCATTTGCCTCTTTCCAACACCCTGACTATCACTCCCAGGCCTTGCCTGCCTCAATCTATCCTTCTGGCATGCTCCTGCCCTCACTCTTCAATTACTACATTATTCTCGTTCTCAAGATCACATGTTCACAAAGATACTTCCTAATTATTTAATCTAAGTCTCTCATACCCCTTCCCCTCTCCTCATTTCATTTCACATAACTTCAGGCTTTCTTCAGGTTCTCTGAATGCCACACTGACATAATTTTCTGTTTATTTAGTTGGTCTCCTTTCCTGGGTTCTGATTGGAATTGACATGTGACATAAAAATTTCACATTTTATTCCCCGTTTCATATGTCCATGCTATGGAAAACCTTGTCTACAATTCTTCTGTCCTTTTCTTCCTTGGCTACTGACAAGATACTAAGGACTTTGATCACTGAACAAGAATCTTTATTTCATTACTTCAGGTCACAGTTCCTTTCTCACAAACTGGATGAGTGTCTTTCACTATTCACAGTGTTCCCTCTGAGAAGATTTCTTTGCTCTTATGTCTTCCAAAGCTACCTTCAAATACCCCTGAAGGGTGCTGCTGTCACTTTAAGCCTCCATCTGCATACCATGTCAACCCATGAATAACTGAGCCTGACACTGAGATGGAGAAGCATCGCCCCTGAGACTTGCAATGCAACCAAGACTGGCCTTCAGCTCACTGTGTAGCTTAGTATGACCTTGTACTTTGATCCTATTCCTTCCACACACAGTTTTTGAGGTGCTAGAGATCAACTCAGGACTTTTATGCATGCAAGGCAAGGATTCTACCAATTGACCTATACCCTAATCCACAATTTGAGCTTTGGTTCATGTATGCTTTCTTGTAGATTAAGATATCCATTTGTAGAATTGTCACAATTTGTGACAGCACCAAGTACCTTCAAATTAACGCAATTCCTCGGGCTGGAGAGATGGCTTAGCAGTTAAGGCACCTGCCTCCTAAGCCTAAGAACACTGGTTCCAATCTCCCAAGGTTCCAATCTCCAGGTCCCACGTTTAAACAGATGCAAAGTGACACAAGGGCGCAATGCCACACTTGACCACAAGGGGGCACATGCATCTGGATTTCGTTTGCAGCAGCTGAGAGACTGCTGGTGCGCCCATCTCTATCTGTCTTCCTCTCCCTCTCTCTCTGTCTCTCTCCAAAAAATAAAATAAAATAAATAATGCAATTCCTGAACTTTGCTTTAAATGAGCTAACAAAACTTAATCCTATGATATAGATTCTCTCTGCCATCTTCTTATTGAGCCACTCCATGGATGCTGGTGGTCACGTTCTTCCACATTATTCTTAGAAGACTCAAAATAACCCAGCGTATCATATGCAATTCCAGACAAATGGTCAAAAGACAAGAGTCTTTCCAATATCACCAGAAGCTGTTTAACCAAAAGGCATATTTCTCTTATTTTGCCATTCATGGTTTGGTCTTACTCCAGAACAGCAGGACTTGCATGGTGATTCTCCTCCTAGAGCTGTGTCTATTGCCATAATGCATGTGACTTCTCCTGGGTCACCCAATATTTGAGACAGAGCACTATAAATAAACATGGACTATGTTGTTACCCCCCAAACTACAAACTAATGCCATCCTCTTTGCTTCCTTAATTGTCGTAGGGGATATAAGATACAACATTTTTAAATTTTCTTTGAAATGCATATTCTTGGCTGGAGAGATAGTTCAGTGGTTAAATGTACTTGCTTACAAAGCCTGACAGCCTGGGTCCAATTCCCCAGTACTTACATAAATCCAGAAACACAAAGTGGAATGCATATTTGTCAAACCCATAACAAAAGGCATCCTAAAGACTTCATTAAAGTTTTAGGACTCTGAGTCTTCATAGGGCTTATCGTCTACCCTTTGAAGTACATGTGCCTTCTCAGGAATTCCTGCACACAAGCCATCTCTTGGTTGTCCTATCTAATCGGCATAATGTTATTGATATAAGGTAACAGCAGTTACATACAGTGTCACATTCTGTGGATTGACCAGGCAGCCTGGATATCTTCAGAATACAGTAAGACATGGAAGTAGAAGAGATAATATAGCTCTGAATCAACATTTTAAGTAAGTTTTGTATAAATAAGGATGTGTAAATGATACACATCCTATAAAAATATGAACTGTTTCTGATAATGTTCCTTAATTATCAGAACAAATACAGATATAGTCCTCCAATCAATGACCACATATCAAATATCTGAAACATTGCCAGTCTGCTCTGGGAAAGATACAAAATCCCTGTAGAAATTGCACTCAGGTTCTTTTTTATTTTAATTTTTATTTTTTATTGACAACTTCTATACTTACAGACAATAAACCATGATATTCCCCTCCCCTCCCATTCCACTTTAGAACTCCAATCTCCATCATATCCCCTCCCTTTCTCCATTAGTCTCTCTCTTAAATTGATGTCATCATCTTTTTCTCCTATTATGAGGGTCCTGTGAAGGCATTGCTAGGCACTGGAAGGTCATGGATATCAAGGCCAATTTCTGTCTGGACAGTTGCATTGTAAGAAGTGATGGATCCTTCCCTTGGCTCTTACATTCTTTCCTCCACCTCTTCCGCAATGGACCTTGAGTCTTGAAGGGTGTGATAGAGATATTTCAGTGCTGGACACTCCTCCATCCCTTCTTCTCAGCACTATGTTGCCTTTTGGGTCATCCCAGTGGTCATTTCCATCTGAAAAGAGAAGCCTCTTTAACCAGAAGTGAGAGTAGCATTAATACATGAATATGAACATTAAGTGTAGTGCTTGTAGGGAAGTTTGGTGGAAATAATATATACATTTAGACAGACAAGAAAAGGCTTTATACCCCTAAGGCTTATGACCTCCCTTGCCATAGGCTTTTGAGTAGGTTTTTCAGTATGAGGCATGTATTCCCTCCTGTAGAGCCGGCCTTCAGTCCAATTAGAGAGCAGTTGGTTTCCCTGAGAGCAGACATGATACTATTGCATCCATTGGGTCATTTGGCCTGTCTGGCCAAACTTGAGACTTCCAATATCCACTGTTTCCACCGCTGATGACTTCTGCCTCCCATAAGGCTGCATGCAGTACAGCTTTTTCCAGCTTTCGGTTGGCTGGTCTACAGGGAGAAGGTTTTCTGCTCAGCACCAACTTGATATCTCAGTGACCTTGCTGCTCAGGTAAGTGAGGTCTTCAGCAATAGGTTCTTACCATCTTTTTCTCAAAGGGAAACCAAGGGCCTTAGCAGTAGCCTGTAATATGGTGGAGGCAATAGGGACCACCCTGGCCAACAAATCACTGGAAGTTATACTATTCCTGGAACTGAAAATTTTCTAGTAACAATCTATGGCTTCTTGGTATGCCATTATTCAAAAAAGTAGGTTTACATATGTCTTATTCAGAATATCTTGAATTTTGATTGACCCTTATCCTCCCCCCGCCCCAGCCCTTCATTTATAAAGTCTCTTCTCCTGGCCTTGCTTCGGCCTTTCCCCTCCCTATAATCTGTTCTTCTACTTACATATATACAAAACCATCTCCTTAAGTCCTTCCAAAAATTGGTAGCAGAGGCCAGTAAGTTAGAAAAAGGCTGTAAGGGAGGGAGGAGAGGGAAGGACTAAGGTTCTCATTTGATTGAGGTTGCAACATTTAGCATCCAGTCTCAGATCTATCTGAATTCTTCAGTGGCTATATTGAGACATTCCACAGACACTCAATGACGCTTCCTCTCCCCTGATCATGTGTTTAAGCTGTATGATACCTTGGAAGTTCTAATATATAGCATACTTTTTGGAGTATGATATTTCTTTTTATTTACTGTCCTAAAGGAGTAAGGAAAGACAGATGAAGAAGTTTCCATGTGGTCTTTCCCTTTCTCATAGTTCTTACTTTGAAAGCCAAGAGTCAAATGTAGGCACCACTGTAAGTACCAATTTTAATGTATCTAGTGGAATACTAGGGAGGTAGAAAAATGGCCACTGGAGGGATTGGCAGATACAGTGGACACTACTTTCTGTAGAAGAACCCTGTGAGCCGCTAGCCCACAGAGTTCCACGATTGCATTTAGGATCACAGGATATAAACGTAAGTTCAAACTTTTTGTATTGAATGTACTCATCCAAGTTCATACTGTAAACAAGAATAGCTGCACGATTTGCCAGGATCTAGTAGAGATGAAAACTGGAAAGTATCTGGTGTAGGGAACTTATTCCAACTATTTCATGATTATGAAAATAGAGCTTTTAATCCATATAATAAAGCCCTTCCAGGCAAAGTTAAGCATATCTCTGCATCCCTGCTTATAGACTCTATCAGAAGACAGGCCCTATAGAAAAAAAGCTTGGTATATGTTTGCAAAGTTTCCCTTTTCTAAGGGACTCAGATACCTCTTTAATAAATGGATTCTAGATTAAAAAAAAAAATTGACTCAGGTCAAGGATTCATGGAAGGGATTACAACTATGTATTGATGTGACAATTCAGCCTTTCACTCTCTATCTTTCTCTCTCTCTCTCTCTGTGTGTGTGTGTGTGTGTGGTTTACTGGATGCATATTTAAAGCAGTAGTCTTGACTGTTGCCCATTTATCCTGCTCATAAGAATGCCAAGCCTCACTGGCCATCTCCACAACTCCCTGAAGCTCAAGCTCACAGTCATTTTCCCCTGCCTTTCTTGCCAGTCAGTCATTATTGTCATTATAGATTACACTCAGATCTGGCAGGTGCAGGTCATTGCTTGATCTCTATGGCTTGAAAATAAAGGGTGACATCTACATGGGTATGAGCAAATCCAACTCTGTGACCAACTCACCTAACAGCATACTGGAGCTCTAGAAAAGAGCCAGCTTTGCATTTCTTGGTAAAACAGAGAACCCTGACCACCACAAATACCCGTTGGCCCACCTTTCTCATAGGTCCCACTGGTGGACCTTTGGATTTTGCATTATATAACCATTTTTTTGGCGAGAAACACAGAGAGAGACAGAGAGAGAGAGGGAGAGGAAGACAGATAGAGAAGGGTGCACCAGCAGCCTCTCAATGGCTGCAATGAAATCCAGATGCATGCACCCCCTTGTGGTCAAGTGCACCATTGCACCCTTGCATCACTTTGCATCTGGCTAAATGTGGGACTTGGAGATTGGAACCACTTGAGATTGGAACCAGCGTTCTTAGGCTTAGGAGGCAGGCGCCTTAACGGCTAAGCCATCTCTCTAGCCTGCATTATATAATCATTTTAACATGTGTACTTCTGTGGCCATCTTTATTCTCTATTTTCCATATTCTAGGAAAACTCAGGCAATGCATTTTCATTTAACATTGGTCAGAATTCTAACAGTGAGTCATTTGAACAGGAAGCATGCTCTATTCTTCTAAGGAGGATTAAATTCCATGTGAAAATGCACCTAAGTCAATACACTCTTTCTTTTGTATCATTTCCCTAGCCGCTTCAGTGAAGTACCTCAATTTCTAACCGTGACATTTCCTTATCTTCTGATGATATATGCTACAGAATTCTGGCAATTCCTTTACTCTACTATGTTTGCTTTCTGATATCATGGCCAGCACATCTCCTGGGTTTTTCTGGGACTTAATCCTACTTAAGAGCCTGGCACTGAAGAGGTAACAGGCACTTGTGGGGTGAGGTACATACTGCTTTAGAGAGAGGTTTTTCCAACCTTCTTAGGCATAAAAGGGAAGGGCAATCCATCTCTAACAATCTCTGATAGTTTATGAATCTGCACAGCCAACTTTCAGAAGAATCCATTCAATGGGCCTATCCTGTATTTCAAGGCAACGGGTATTTCCAACCAGCCTGTGCTGAGCACTCAAATGCTTCTTAAATTCAGTCACTAAGTACTAGATTCTCAGTCTGCAACTCAGTTTTGTTTGTTTTTGTAAAGAGGCTCTTGTTACTTCAGAAGCTATGAAGAGACCATCTGCCTGTTATACGCCCTCAGTTTCTCAATACCTTTTTCATGGTGTCAATACAGTTAGTCATAACCATACAACACTGTTCTCTTTACAGGCACTGTTTTATCTATCTATCTATCTATCTATCTATCTATCTATCTATCTATCTATCAATCATCTATGTATCAAAATCCTGATGCCAGGATCTATTTTCTATCCATCAACGTAAGTTTTCTCAGGTCAATATCAGTGAAATGTATAGCAATTAGGCTTCTACCTTCAACCAGAATGAGAAAAGTTGCACATACCTGAAGAAGCCATCCTACGTGTTTGATGAGTGAGAAAGACAATTCTAAAATTCCAACTTCTGACTCCATTCTTGGACTGCTCTCAGTATCAAATATCACTTGTGTTTTATAAGGAAGGAGACTTAAAAACGATGGATTGGACTTGTACAAATGTGTCAGACAGAAGACCTATGGAAGATAAAGAAGGTGGCAGCAGAAGAGAGCCACTTTGGAATGTAATAAACAGCTTTTGGCAGCCCTAGAGATGTGGAGAAAGGAAGGATTCAGTAAAAGAGATTGAGATTGAAGTGTAATTTTAAGAAAGAGTTGGCTTGGCCAATAAGACATTTGTGGGTTGAAATCACCCATCAGATTTATTCTATATGTCACTGGAATGTGTAAGGATTCAGAGCCCCAACAGTTCCAATTACTGGCTGGGAGGAAACCAGAGGAAGTGTTCTGACAGTGGAAGCAGTATGCATCCAAGGAGAAGCAGTGTGGTTGTGGTCAGCTATGTCCCACATCACAGACACTAAATGTGTGTGCCCACACTGCATCCCTTGTGTTCTAAACGGTGTGTCTTCTCTTGAAACAGTGGTTGTCAGTAGAGAGGACTTAGTGTGAGACAATGTACCCTGACCTCAGATCACACAACTCCATCCTCATCAACTGGCCCATAACAACTTTCTGGATTCCACTCAATCTCACACATTGCACTTGTGGACATACTTCTAACTGTAGTGTACATAGGAGCTCCTATTTTTTTAAATACAGATTCACAGAGTTCTTAAAGATACTTTGCTTAGAAATGATGATCGTTCTTTTTGTCTTTTTCTTTCTATTTTAATACACATTTGCATTATGTAACTCGGGCTGACCTTCAAATTGCCTTCCTCTTGCCTCTACTTCCCAACTGCTTATATTACAGGTATGTGCTAACACATTCAGTGCTACAGGGTTCCTCCCCCATAACCCAGGGACTCAGACACCATTTTAATGGATGGATTCTAGATCTAAAATCTGATTCTGTATATGCTGGCTACTCTTTGCCTGTCAACCTGATAGGATTTAGAATCATTGTGGAAACAAATCTCTGGACATGTTTGTGAATAATTTTCTATATCATGTTAATGGGGATCAGAGGACCACCCTAACTGTGGAAAGAGCCATGCCATGGCTTGGGCTTTTGGTCTGAATGAAAAGGAGAAAGCTAGCTGAGTAGCAGTACTCATTACTCCTCTTCTTTATTGTGGACTCATGAGACCAGCTACCTCAAGCTTCCCCGTTATGAAGGACTGTAACTTTGAACTGCAAACTGAAATAAACCTTTCTTTTAAAAAAAAATGAAAATTTTATTTGCTTATTTTTTGAATATTCCTTTTATTTATTTTTAAATATATGTTATTAGTTATGTATATTTGCTTATATGAGAGAAAGAGAAGCAGATAAAGAGAGAGAGAGAATAGGAACACCAGGGCCTCCAGCCACTGCAAATGAACTTCATCTGAACTGCATCTGGCTTACATGGGAATCAAACCTGGGTCCTTAAGCTTCTCAAGCAAGTGCTTTGAACTAAACTGTCTCTCCAGCCCTTTTTGAAAAAAAAAATACTTTTATTTATTTATTTGTAACCAGAGAGAGAGGAGAGACACAGACAGAGAGAATGGGTGCACCAGGGCTTCTAGACACTTCAAACAAACTCCATATGCACATGCCATTTTGTTGATCTGGCTTTTTATGTGGGTACTGGAGCATCAAACCCAGGTCACTAGACTGCTGAACCATCTCTCCAGCCACCCTCCCTGCTTCATTCCTTAAGGTGCTTCTTTTCGGGCATTTGGTAAGACAAGGAAGAAAGTAAATAATACACTCAGCAAGACACAATATATCCCATTCAACTTGACAACTTGATTCCCATCTGTCATGACCACTTTCTCTAGCATATTGTTTTTAATAGTTATTTCTCCTCAGCTATTTCTTTTCTGTCTTTATTTCCCAATGACTTATTAATATTGGCTTTGGATTTGCAACATTCTTATTTCATTCTCTGGAGTGCTGAGTTTACAATTATGCATCACAATGTCCTGAAGATATTTATTAATTTACTTAATTTAATTTACTTAAGAGAGAGAGAGGAAGATAGAGAGAATGGGCACTCCAGGGCCTCTAGCCACTGCAAACGAACTCCAGTTGCATGTGCCACTCATGCATCTGGCTTATGTGGGTACTGGCCAATCAAACCTGGGTCCTTAGGCTTCTCAAGCAAGCACCTTAAACTCCAAGCCATCTCTCCAGCCCTAGAAGCTAATTCTTAATAACAACAATGCAAATATAATGAGTAACATTTTGGCACTATAGTAAAGTAACAAGAATATAACACGTTCTTTATCATAATCTACACACAACTACCATGAGAAGTTTATGAACTCCTTTGCTTTGCTCTGCACTGTGACAGTGTGTCCACATATGTGTCCTATACCACAGGAATATATTGCATAAAATGCTTCGTCCCATACATTAGAGATTGTGATTTCATTTACTTATTCATGTATTTATTTATTAATTTCAATACATATTTGTATGGTGTTAATATTTATGTGAACACAGTGTTGCATGCATGTGTGTGATTGTGTACTTGGAGGCCAAGAGTCGATGCCATATGTCTTCCTCAGGCTCACTCCACCTTATTCTTTGAGTTAGGGTTTCTCACTGAACCTGGAGCTCACTGATTTGCCTAGTCAGGCCAGCCAGCAATGACTTGTCTCTTCCTCCCAGCACTGGGATTGTAAGTGCACACTGCTCTGCCAGGCATTTTTATGTGGATCTGGGGTTCTGGACTCAGGCACTCATGTTTGCAAGGCAAGTGATTTACCAAATAAACCATCACCCAAGCCCATTTTTATTTATTTTATTTTTATTTATTATGTTATTTATATTTACTATATTGTATATATAGTATATCTAATATATTTATACTGATTATAGATTTTTATTTAATTCATTTTAAAATATATTTATTTGTTTATTAGAGAGAGAGACTGAGAGACAGAGAGAGAGAGAGACAGTATGGTCTGGTCATACCATTATAAACATTCTCCAGATGCATGTGCCACTTTGTGCATCTGGCTGTATGTGGTTCTGGAGAATTGAATCTGGACCAACAAGCTTTGTAAGCAAGCACCTTTAACAACTGAGCTATCTCTCCATACCCTACTTATTTTATTTTTAGAAACTATTTTATATTAGTCAGAAGATAGGAAGTATAAAGTAAAATTAGACAAGAAATTTCACTAAAAGATATTGTATGTATAATATCTATTTTATATTTGTTATAAATATATGACCATTGCATTTACATCATGCATATATTATATCTACAAGTTATATGCATGTAAGTAATTATGTATACTATATGTAATACACATATATTTATGCACACATATGTGTATATATGCACACATATCCATACATATATCATCACCCTTATCTATTTTCTCTTACTAATCTCTATATGTGTATAATTAGGGTATCATGACATGAAAAAGAAGAATGATATCTTAACTTAGAAACAATTTCAATAATTATCATAATAACAATAATGGACCAGATCATTGTGGAAAAGTATTCACTGTATCTTGAACATATAATGTCAGAGTTTGGTGGAAAGGAATAAAGATGGGCTAAATGGATCACTGGCTGGGTGGCTGAACATTATGATTATTACTCGAAGAGAGCAAAGAGAAGCTGTTTCCAGGCTGAGTTTATTCCTTGAAATTACCCCTTAGAAACTTTGCAGAGAGGTATTGCTATAAACAAAGCCCACTTGGGGATCACCCATGGGGATTCCCCTGTAAGATGCCTAGAGAACCATTTCCATCCCACAGAAGCACCATATCAGGGCATCCACCCCCGCATGCTTAACTAGTATGCACAACCAGATTTCAAAATAAGTAGAATTAATATTCTTGGCTCACAGCCCACATGTGTGTGTTCACCATAAGCTCACACCTTCCTTTGGGGCTGGCATTTGTGGGGTTTAGGTGACCACAGGCTTACTGGAGCAGAAACTGGCACAGAGAACCATGGGGCAGACCTGTGCAAAGGACACAAGATAGAAAATGCATCTGGATACATTAGGAACACTTTAATGAGGGGTTGTTCTAAGTATGGCAATAACTTCAGGGAAACAGCTTTCCTTGAGTTCAAATCTTGGCTCTCTCTATCTGGTAGAACAGAATGGTTACTGCAGACATATTAGCTATGTCATCCTGTGTCAAATAGAGAAAACAGAACCAGGGATTTTAGTGCTAACCTAAAGAAAGAGCTAGTGGGCATAAAATATTTAATAAATAGCAAACAGTATGTTCTAGTTTTGAAAATGTTATATAAAATGTGGGAAGCATCGTTTTATTTATATTTACTTTCCCAAAGCCCTGTATAATGTCAGGCATACCACAGGCATTCCATGAATGTTGTTTGAATGGATGATTTTAACTGTAGGTTGAGCTAGGTCTATTAAGACAGTTACTAATGCTTATAGGATGGTGTGATTGCATGCTTATTTCCCAAGATGTCTCAGTGTTGGCTTCCTCACAATGGAAATGGAGTAAATGACTCCACTTGTTTTAAGTCTCTACTTCTCTGGGCTGAAATGAAATATGTCTGTGAGAGAATTCCGTAAAATCTAAACTACTATAGAAGGTTTTGTCATGTAAAGGACATTCTGCTTGCTGGAATGGTTAGCAAATTATGTCTAAATTCACTTTTTATCTTTCAGTAGAATTAATTTTCCAAATTTATAAATGTCTCTAGCCCCTCATTTGAGAGTAGTGCTTCCTAGGTAAATACTATATTTCCGGATGACACACAAAAAGGAGAAATCATCTTGCCATAAGCTTTGGAGTACACACATCTTGGCTCATGACCATCTTCCTTCCTGGCAGAAAGTATGGCTTTCATGACTGCTCAATATGCCAAACCAAAACAAGGCACAGATCTGTGAATGTGTGTCTGGGAAGAGGTTCTGTCACAGTTGTCTATGTTGGGCTCAAACAAACCACACAGATGTTACATTCTCTTCTCTATACCTACATCTGGGCTTCACGAATACTAGCAAATGTGTTCTTACTTCGTCGGTATTAATCAGTTACCAGACACCTTAGAACAAGAGCCCAGCAAGCAAATTGATTATTAGTAACTCCAGGGTTTAGCTGTGGCATATTCACTTCTTTATCTGTGACGTCAAAGAAGCACAAAAGAAAAGAAAATCATGCTCAAGTATGCTGGATGCTGTTCGAAAAGAGGGTAGTCCTTGCTGATTGCTTTTCTCCACCACCTTCCAGCACATTGGTGACTACTTAGAGGAACCCGTGAAAACATTTATGCTGATCACATAAATAAACTAGTAAATAAATGAATGTTTTATATAAGAGAATCATATCAGAAACTCGCTAGAAATTCAGGTCATATCACAGCATCACGAGTGGCTATTTACTTGCAATGAACAATCAAAGAAATGCATTGGAATTGGAAACTGGATACTAAAAGTTGTTTTAGTTAGGTGACTCAGGACAAGCGATAATTATTTCACAGTTTTCTTATAGATAGAATGTAATACACATGACAAAACTGAAAACTGTTATTGTGGATAAAAATCTATAAAATCAGGTGGTAGAGATGGCTTAGAAGTTAATGCACTTGTCTTCAAAACCAAAGAACTTAGGTTTGATTCCCCAGGACCCACATAACCCAGATGCACCAGGTAGCATATGCATCTGCAGTTCATTTGCAGGGCCAAAGGCCCTGGTGTGCCCATTCTCTCTCTCTCACTCTGCCTCTTCTTCTTCTTCTTCTCTCTCTCTCTCAAATAAACAAAATAAAAATAAATTTAAGGGCTGGAGAGATGGCTTAGGGGTTAAGGCGCCTGCCTCCTAAGCCTAAGAACACTGGATCCAATCTTCAGTGGTTCCAATCTCCAGGTCCCACGTTTAGCCAGATGCAAACTGATGCAAGGGTTCAATGCCACACTTGATCACAAGGGAGCGCACACATCTGGATTTCATTCGCAGCAGCTGAGACACTGCTGGCGCGCCCATCTCTGTCTTCCTCTCTCTGTCTCTCTCTGTCTCTCTCTGTGTCTCTCTCCAAAAAAATAATAATAATAAAAGACATTGATCCTTTTAAAAAAAATAAATTTAAAAATGTATAAAATCTTCCTTAGGATTTCACAAATTTATGACTCTTTCAAGAACTTCCTAGAACATGCTGTGTGAAGAAATGCTTTCCTTGGATTTTTGCCTTTATTGTTTATGCTTATTATTAATTTCAACATGTACCTATATACATTTTAAATTTTAATTCAGTATGGTGAGAAAAACTTATAACAAAATGTTTATTGTCTTAATTACTTTGCATATACAGTTTAGTAATGCAAAATATATTCATGCTGCCATGCAATCAATCTTATTTTCCATTGTGCAAAATTGAAACCCTATATCTGCTAAGCTACTGCTTCCAATTTCTGTCCTCTTCCCCAAGAGTCTGACAACCTTGCCTATATATCGTTAATCTTATAGGCTACTTTAAATCATTTTGAAGAAAAGGCTTTTATATAGATAGACAAATACCTGGATTATACATTAAAGCAGCCCATTAGAAGTTTGCCATCATGGAGTCATAGACTCCTGGGGTTTGACACATTCTTTCATAGCCTTGTCTTCTACAGCTCCAATCAGAAACTAGACAGACCTATTTATTGTTTTTGACATTTCTGGGGTATGTGTCCATATGCCCACAAGAATAATGATAAGCTCTATTTCATACATTCTATCATAATAATCACTTCCATGTATGGTATATTTATATTATATTTGTGGAATAAAAAGAGAGAACTTGTATTTTAAACAGACACCGGTGTTATGGGCTTTTCAGATCATTATTTGCATGGCTGTTCAAGGAACACTGCAGACATGTCCATAAGAGCTGGTTCAGGGGTCATTCCCAGACAAGGATGGGTGGTGACAATTTAACTATTCATAAACATAACAGAAAAAAAGTATCCTCTCAAATCCAACTTGAATTAATTTCCTATTGAATTTGCCTCTGGCTGAATCCTAAAATCTCCTTCCTGCACCTATATATGTGCTTCATGGATGCTAGCAAATGTGTTCCTACTTCATCAGTATTAATCAGTTACCTTAGACTTACCACAACCCTATATGGGGTAAATATGATGGGCTGTGAACTAGAGTAGAAAGGGATAATAGTGTTAAAAGATTATCATTAAAATCTTTCATATTTGGAGTGTGCAGGCAGGCACAGTGGTATGGAGTGAGTAGGCCAGAACCCTGTCTCCTCCCAGCTCCTCCCAGCTCCTCCCAGTCCCCTGGTCCTGGTAGGTCCCATGGTTCCTTGCTTGGGGAGGCCTACTCCCTGAGTGAGCTGTGGAATCAGGCCTTTTGCTCTGGTATCCTGATTGGCCACTGTGTACCAACATTCCTGTTTCCTGTGTCAGAGGGTGCATGGGCCAAAGGGAAAAATCTTCCTTCCTCCTCAATAAAATAAAGAGTCTCCCTAAAATGAAAGTCAGAAAACTGAGGGATCTCCACCAAGGATGCCTAGTCCTACAATTGAAGCCTCCAATGAAATCATACAGAGATAAACAGAAATTCATTCCCAAAATGAAAACATGACAACCAATGAGACTCTGATCAAAAAAAAAAATCTCTGAACTAGAAGCAAACCATCAAAAAGCCAACAATTGTATCAAAGAAATTGAACAGATTTGTCTCCTAGAGAGTTCAGCTTTTGACAGTAGGCTTAATTTGATGGAAGAAAACACTAGAACCCTGCAAAAAGATATGAATAAATTAAAGGTAAGACAAGAAATGGAAGATCTCAACAACTAGTTGATTAAGCTTAATGAAGACTTGATCAAATGCAAGAATGAATTATAGGAAGCATCAAGAAAATGAGAACTCAAATTGAAATCATACCTCAAAAAAGAGATAGACACGATGCAAAATAATACCACAGAAAACAAAAAACAAATAGAAATTATAAAAAACTCTCTAGAAACCTCACCAACAGGGTTACTCATGTGGAAGACAGAAACTCTGACCTGGAAAACAAGGCAGAAGAAACTCATCAAGAGGTCAAAAACTTTGTTAAGTTCAAAAAATCAAGTGAACAGAACATGAGGGAACTGTGGGAAACCCTAAAACAACCAAACATCTGGATCATGGGTATACTAGAAGGAGAGGAAATCCAGGCCAGAGGCATAGAGAAAATACTCAACAATATTTTCTGAATCTCTCAAAAGAGAGGCCCATCCAGATACAAGAAGCCCACAGAACACCAAACAGGACCAAATAAGAAATTCTCCAAGCCACATTATAATTAAAACTCTCAGCAACAAAAACAAGGAGAGAATGTTAAAAGCAGCAAGAGAGAAACAACTTACAGCATACAAAGGCAATCCAATCAGCATTATGTCTGATTTCTCAATGGAAAACCCTGAAAGCCAGAATGGCCTAGAATGAAACACTTCAAAGTCCAAAAAACTATGGCTTCCAATCCAAGCTGCTCTACCTAGCAAAAGTATCCTTCATAATAGATGGTGTAAGAAAAATTTTTCATGAACAAAGTCAACTCTATGATTATATGAACACAAAGCCAAACCTACAGAGAATACTTGAGAGAAGATTCCACACAAAATAGTCAAACAACCAATCTCAAGAGCCAACAAGAAGATCACAATAACCAAAATAGTCCAGGCTCAAAGTAGTTCAAAACACAAGAAATCACCAAACCCCACAAAACACCTCATCATGGCAGGGATTAATTCAAACCTCACAGTAATAACCATAAATACTAATTGACTTAACTCACTCATCAAAAGACACAGGTTATCAGGGTGGATCAAAAACCTGAACCCTTTTATCTACTCTCTTCAAGAAACCCACCTCACCACTAAAGATAGACACCTCCTGAGGGTGAAAGGTTGGAAAACAATATTCCAACAAATGGAATTTAAAAACAAGAGGGTGTTGCTATATTAATACCTGACAAAATAGATTACAAACCAAAAGTAACCAAAAAGGACAACGAAGTCCATTTCTTACTCATCAAGGGAATGATTCTATATGAGTACATCACAATCATAAATATACATGTGCCAAACACAGGTGAACCACAGTTTATAAAACAAAATCTACTTGACAATAAAACAGAAATAAACACCAACATCATCATGGTCAGAGACTTCAATACTCCACTATCATCAATGGACAGAAACTCAACAGGGAAATAATAGAGCTCAACAACATCATAGATCAACTAGACTTAATGGGTATCTATAGAACCCTCCACACCAACTCTATAGAATACACATTCTTCTCAGCAGCCCACAGAGCCTTCTCCAAAATTGACCATATATTAGGCCATAAAGCGTGCCTCCATAAAGTCAAGAAAATTAAAGGAACTCCATGCATCATGTCAGATCACAATGCTTTAAAGATAGAAATTAACAACAAGAGACACAACTAGATCTCTACCAGCTCCTGGAGACTAAACAATACACATTTAAACAATGAATGGGTCATGGAAGAAATCAAAATAAAAATTGTAAAATCCTAGAATTGAATGATAATAAAAATACAACCTACCAAATTTTATGGGCCACAATGAAGGCAGTCCTAAGGGGAAAATTCATAGCCCTAGATGCCTTCATTACAAAGACACAGAGATCCCAAATTAATAACCTAACTGTCCACCTAAAGGCCCTGGAAAAACAAGAAGAAACCAACCCAAAGAGCTACAGATGGAAAGAAATAATCAAGATTAGAGCAGAAATCAATGAACTGGAAACTAAGAAAACAACTCAAAAGTATCAATGAAATGAAAAGCTGGTTCTTTGAAAAAAATAAACAAGATTGACAAACCCCTGGCCAATTTGATCAAGCAAAAAAATAAAATAAAAAAAGAGAGAGAAGTCTCAAATTAACAAGACCAGAAATGAAAAAGGAGCGATCACAAGAGATATCAATAAAATTGGAAGAATCATCAGGGCAAACTTCCCAAACCTCTACTCCACAAAACTGAATAATCTGGAAGAAATGGATGAATTCCTAGACAAATAACACCTGCCAAAACTAAATTCAGAGCACATTAATCTTGTAAACAAATCTATCACATCCATGGAGATTGAAAAAGTAATAAAAAAAAACCTCCCCAAAATGAAAAGTCCAGGACTGGATGGCTTCTCAGCTGAATTCTATCAGATCTTCACTGAAGAACTGAAACTATTTTTTTTCTCAAACTGTTTTGCATAATTGGAAACCAGGGAATCCTCCCTGACTCCTTTTATAAAGCGAGCATCACCCTAATACCAAAACCAGACAGAGATGCAACAAGAAAACTATAGGCTTATATCACTAATGAACTTAGTGCAAAGATCCTGAACAAAATCTTTGCAAACTGCAATCAATAACACATCAAAAGCATTATCCATCTTGATCAAGTAGGCTTCATCCCAGGAATGCAGGGATGGTTTAACATATAGAAATTGGTCAACATAATACAACACATAAATGAACTAAACCATAATAACCACATGATCATCTCAATTGATGCAGAGAAGACCTTTGACAAAATACAACACCACTTCATGATCAAAACACTGGAAAGCATAGGCATGTAAGGTTTATATCTCAATACAATAAAGACTATATGTAAAGCTCCTAAAGCCCAAATAATACTTAATGAGGAAAAACTCAAGCAGTTCCCACTGATAGGGGTGCCCATTCTCACTACTGCTCTTCATCATATTACTAAAAATACTAGCCCAAGCAATAAGATGGGAGAAAGAAATAAAAGGGATTCAAATTGGAAAGGAAGAAGTCAAGTTAATCCTATTTGCAGATGACATGATCCTATTTATAAGTGACCCAAAAGTCTCCATCTCAAAACTTCTAAATGTGATAAATTTCTTCAGTAAAGTGGCAGGATACAAAATAAATGCACAAAAATCAATAGCTTTCTATATGCAAAGTACAGATATACAGAGAAAGAAATCAGTGAGGCTGTCCCATTTCCAATAACAACCAAAAAATTAAGTACCTTGGAATAATATTAACCAAGAATATGAAAGACCTACATAATGAAAACATAAAATAACTCAAGAAATAAATCAAGGAGGACTTGAGAAGATGGAAAGACCCCCCCCATGCTCCTGGCTCAGGGAAACTCGTGGAAGAGGGGGCAGAAAGATTGTTAGAGTCACAAGTTGGGGCATTATGCACAGAGACTGGGGCCTATACCCCAGAACTCTGGACTAATCTCACAATGCACAACCCACATTCCCCATTGATGAGGGTCCCTTTGAAAGTGGGAGGACAGGGAGGAGGACAATAGAACCAATACTATGAATGTAAAATCAGAATAATATAAATAAAAAAATGAAAAAAAGAATTAATATTTTGTAATATTTTGAAAATAGCAATTCTACCAAAATCAATATATAGATTTAATACAATACCAATAAAAATACCAGCCTCATTTATTACAGTCATTGAAAAGAATGATCTCAAAATTCAAATGGAATGGCAGAAAGCCTTGGATATCCAAACATATCCTCAGAAAAAAAAAATCCCGCTGGTGCTATCACCATACCTGCTCTAAAGCTATATTACAAAGCCATAGTGACAAAACAGCCCAGTACTGGAATAAAAACATGAAACATAGACCAAAGGAACAGAATTGAAGATCTAGACCTTAGATCAAGTAACTACAGCTACTTGATCTTTGACAAAGGTGACAATAATGTAGACTGGAGAAAAAGACAGCATCTTCAACAAATGGTGTAGGATAAATTGGGTGACCATATGAAAAAAAAAATGAATTAGACTCACTCATTTCTCCATATACAAAAATCAAGTCCAAATGGATTAAAGACCTCAATATAAGACCTGAAACTCTTTAACTACTGGAAGAAGGATTAAGGGGCACTCTCCACTATATAGGACTGAGAAAAGACTTCCTGAACAAAACCCCAGTAGCCCAGGAAATTAAACAAGTACTCAATCAATGGAATCTCCTGATGCTAAAAAGCTTTTTCACAGACAAACATACCGTAAGAAGAGCCAATATATTACACACTGAATGGGAGGAAATCTTTACCAGCTATACCATTGACAGAAGGCTAATATCTAGAATGTACAAAGAACGAAAAAAAAAAAAAAAAACAACTAAACAATAAAAAAAAAATCAAATAGTCCACTCCAGAATTTGGGGCAGAGAACTGAATAGGGAGTTCTCAGAGGAAGAATGACAAATGGCTAACACACACTTAAGAAAATGTTCAATATCCCCACCTGTTAGGTAAATGTAAATTAAAACAATTATGAGATTCCACCTTACCCCAGTAAGGATAGCAAATATATTTTTTAAAAAATCAAAGGACACAAGGGGAAATCCACGGGTTGCCTTCAAAAGCCACATAATTCCTGATATGACATAGTGAGGTAAACACAGTCTCACATTTGTGATGTTTCTACCAAAAGTGTATGACTGAATCTGTTCTGGAGAAAATGTCCATTAAACTAAACCAAGATATATGCATCCAAGCAAGTGGCCTGTCATCTTCCCAAATAACATGAAACACACTGAATATCTATTCCCAATGAAATAAAACAGAACAATGAATGACTCAGGATTTGCTATGGCTGTAAAGATATTGCTAGGACAGCTTTGAATATGAACAGGTAGAGTGGATAATACTTTCAGATATTTTATTTCCTGATTTCCATGTGATTATGTAAGAGATTTCTTCTTGTTAGGAAGTATACCCCGAAACATATCATGTCTTACAACTGACAAATGCTTCCGGAAAAATAAATCTGGCCAATGCCAAATAAGGACTTCCTCTGTTTCCTTATTTATCTCCCACTCACGTGGACTTTGAGCAAAGTAGGGGTGGGAGTGTGCTGCAGCCCCCACACAGCTGTTCGGGTATGTCTGGAAGAGAAGCCCACCCACATTGCTTTTGGACACTGGGTGTGACTTGCAGGCTATCAGGTTTGTCTGTTAGGGAAACTGCCAACCTCCTCCCTACCTAATTGGCTTCTATGTTTCCTCGCATGCCCTCTGAATAGAAAAGTTCCCTTTCCTTGAGACAACCCACAAACCGGTTGCTTACATCTCAATGCACTCAAAGTCGCTGGCTTAGCTTCAGATCTTTCCATTTGACGAATTCTAGCACCTGCACAAAGCTAGATGTCAAATCAAAGAAGAGCATGGCTATGGCTGCAATGTATTTGCTTTCTTCATTGAATTAAAGACTGTTTGCCACCGTCCAGTACATGTGATTTTTTTTAGCTTACACTAACTAGATGTCACACTATGAAATCAATGCAGCAAGAAAGGAGGAACATTCGTAAAACAGACCTTTGTTTTCTACCTTTATAAAGCAGGCTGTGCAGATGAAGTGAGGTTAGAACCTTGACAAAGTGTTTTAAAACTAAAATTTCCCAAGTCTTCAGTTCCTTCAAAGTGAGTGATATTTGGTGACTTTCCTTTAGCACCTTATCTGCTAGGTTCTTTCTCGATTCCTATATTCTATGTATTCTGTATTTCTATGTTATAGAAAATGGGAGCACCAGGGCCTCTGGCCATTGCAAAGGAACTTCACATACATATGCCACCTTGTGCAGTTGGCTTACATGGGTACTGGGGAATAGAACCTGGGTCCTTAGGCTTCTCAGGCAAGAGCCTTAACCGCTAAGCCACCACTCCAGCCCAGTTCTGATATTCTAAAGCAAGTCACAATAAGTTGAAGAGGACAGGTTCAGTTGCTCTGATACCAAGGAATCCTTCCTCTTTGACCAGGAGTGATCTCACAGTCATAGTCGAGACTGCCAGCGCTCTAGAACAGGCAAGATCACATGCTTTAGGCTTCTCATGATCGCGCTGTTGTCTGCCACTGCCCTGTACCTATTGCCTTCTTGGTTAACACAACTCTATTTTCTTTTGCAAACATGACCTGTTCTCAATGGGGCTCTCAATCGAGGTGGGAAGGGTTTTGGTGATACACATAGCTTGCAGCTGTGGAGGGTAAGGTGGCTTGCTCACTTCTGGGTAGAACAGGAAGCAGAGAAAGGAGTGGGGCTAGGCTATACACTGCAAGGCCGGCTTCGAAGAGAATCACTTCCTCCAACTAGGCCCACCTCCCAGACGTTCACAAAACAGCACCACGAGCTGGCAAGCGAATGTACAAACAAATGAGCTCGTGGAGGACATTTGACACCCAAACCGTAACAAATGGGAATGATGGTTTAGGACAGGAGTCGGGCTATGGAAAGTTCTTTTTACCTAGAAATACAAGAGAGACATTTTGGTTTCTGAAGGAGGGCTATACGGATGAAGGTTGTAAAACATCTTCGACGGACAACAAATTACGACACGAGGCATGAGAACCAGAGAAGCATGTAACCTACAGGAGAAAATGCACAGAGGATTGTAGTTGTGCAAATACACTCATGGGCATAAAATATTTTTATAACGAATACCTGAGTTTGGCAGTGCACATTTTCAGCTGCTGGGACTTGAGAAGGAAAAAGTAGCCCGTTCTCCAGACCTTAGATGCTGCTGTTTGCCCGGGTCCTTTCTCCCTCTTCACACAAATCAAGTGTGCTCACAGACATCTTCCACACGATCAGGTCAGAAAGGCAGTGGACGCATAGGCATCAGTGAGAGATCTTCCCTTACACTTTCTGCTTGAAAGCCATAAGTCTCAGCAAAATTTCTAAGTGGTAGACCAAAGAAATGAATGTTTTTTATGTGCTTGTATATTTTCACAGTAACCGGAGTCAACTGGGGCTGATGCAGTGGCAAGAAGAAGCAGGTATGGTAACTATACAATAGCTATCACTGATGCTCTGGCCTTGTGAATGGTTGGTTGTCACTGGTATTTTGGTCAGTTCTAGAGAGTTTATTTTTGCCCTCTAAATCGTCTACTCCCCCTATCTATTTCCATTATAGAATAGGAGCCAATATTTATTTATTTATTTATTTATTTATTTATTTATTTATTTGTTTGTTTTACAAGGTAGGGTCTCACTCTAGCCCAGGCTGACCTGGAATTCACAGGGTGGACTGGAACTCACAGTGATCCTCCTACCTCTGCCTCCAGCCCAATCTTTTTTTTTAAAATAATTATTTCTATAAAATATTTTGTCACTTAATAATTTGTCCTCCCTGGCCAAGTAAATTTAGGATTTTTTTTTACAATAACAACCATTGATGCCATGGCTAGTATTTTAATTTTTTGTAATAAATTATAATATAAATTATGCTGTGAATATTTTAAGATGGAAAAATGCCACAAAGAATGCTTGGAAGTTGATTATATGGGAGTGTATAGACTTGGATAGTAACTTAAATTAATTAAAACATTCTTCCTTATTTGGAGGAGGTATGGATTTTAAATATCATACCTGGAGTGAGCATTGGACCTTGCCACCACTCCAAACTCTGGTCCTGGGGCCAGCATGGAGCCTGGATAACTAGTTACACATGTAATCTAGGCCTCACTCCAAACCAAGAAACCACAATCTATATCAACAAGAATTCCCAGTGACTTATAGGGTTATTGAAATGTGAAAAGGTCTGCACTTGAAACCATCATTTCATTTTTTTTTCTTCTCTTTCTTTTTCAATGCTGAGCATGGAACCTACTGTGCTGCTCAACTACATTCCATTAACTTTTCTTTCTTTCTTTCTTTCTTTCTTTCTTTCTTTCTTTCTTTTTTTTTTTTTTTTTTTTAAACAGAGTCTTGCTATATAGCCATTGTGTCCTTGAACAGGAGATATTTTTGCCTTTTCTTCCCCAAAACTCATTTTCTAAATGGGAAAAGTGAGGACTTTGAGTAATGGACCTCATTGGTTACAGGAAATCCATTACTCTCAATTTAAGAACTTTGTATTTAGGTCATCTGGATTTGCTAATAACAAGGAAGAAAGCCAAACACCTTAACTTCAATTAACAAATCTATAATTAATTAGTGAAATGATCTTCACTTCAAGTTTCACATTTTGTAGAACAAGCTGTTTGATTTGGCTGGAGCTCAGGCCGGCATGTTTGTGAATTTCACAATTCACAGATGTTAGAAGCTCTCAGGCTAAGTAAAGGAAGAGAATGTCAAGTTTTAAATAGCTTCTCCCTGGCTGAAGCAACAAATAAAACATCTTTAGGAACACATTTTGAACCAGAATTCCTTACAGAAAAATGTCAAATCTTTTCTGAAAAGTACTTGAGGTTGTCTCAAAATTTTGACATTTTCTGATGTCACTCATTTGCAGGTGCCGGTCATGAGGACATGAATGGAAGGTATGTCCTTGCCATGTCAGTGACGTTTAGGTGCACGTTCCCCCCCCCACTCTATTCTAATTTAGCTTCTGATCATATTTCATTCAATTTCCAAACCCACAGAGCCAGGATAGGATTACAGCTTACATTAAGAAAGGAAAGAAATTATTCCATATGTATACTTATTCTGATAATATATTAATTCTTGAATGCATGAATGATTTTGTACCAAAGTAGGTCCTGGAATATCTAAAAAAAGAGCAAAAATAGCACTTGAGAGAGTGAGATAAACTGATAGATACTGAAAAAAAAAAAAAACTAGAATGCTTTCAATAACAGGTACCTTGAAATAATTTTCTGGGCTTCAATTTAGAAAATAATGTATGTTTTCCTATGTTAGTAGCACATTAAGAAAACTCTCAAAATATAAAGCATTTTCTTTTATTTGGGGCAGGCAAAATGTCCAAGGGGATGTGAATGGATATTTCTTCTTAGCTCAGATGAAGAGTGAGTTCTAGGTTAAATATAATCAAGGAATTTCCCTGTCTTTGCTATTTGAGATTGTGACCACAACAGGCGGTTGGCTGAAAGGGAGGCTGAAGAGGGGGGGAGGAGGGGAAGATGAAAAAAAAAAATCACTTCCCTAAGCAGCTCTGCAAAACAGTTTAGCCCCAGAAGCAGTGACAGAAGTCGTCAAATCAAACCACTGTCCAGATAAAAGGAAATACTTAGCTGGAAGGAGGTGTACATTCATCAGCTCAGTTCTGTTACAGAGTTCTGGCTGCTGAAATTAACCTCTGCTACTATTCATGCCAACATCCAATCACGAGAGAGATCAGAAGTTCAGAGATGCCTCCAAATTGCCAACAACAAGTGTGGCCACTGCATGTCAGGGGCTCTAAAGCTGTGGATAAGGGGGCAGAAGAACTTTAGAGAAGATGCCCAGCTGGTAAGAATCAACTGTTTATGATGTTTTAGTCACTTGAAGAATCTCATTGGCTAAAATGAAGAAACGCTCCGCCTCTTTGCAAATATGTGTGAAGGGGGAAGTGTCTAAACTTCTATGTCTGATGGCATTTGACCCCATTGCTTTTAGCCTTCTGGCTATATTTCTATATATACACAGGTATATGTGTATATTTTATATAATTGCTTTCCATTTGTTGGTATCCAAGAGAGTTGAAGGAAATGAATTTTGAAACTTCACGGTGTGCTACCCTACAGTACTGCCCCGACCCTTACATCCAGCGGTGAGTTTAAATATGGCATAATTTCTATCAAAACTTAATTGGCATGCCTTTGTGCTGTGAATCTTTCTGTTGTTGACAAAAACAAAGCCTCCTTGTTTAGTGAGCTAAGTGATACTCTTTTGGACTTCATGTGGACTTGAAGTGGTCCCTGGACAACTTTTCTAGATTATTTTTACTTTATCTCTTATCTAGTAAGTGACAAATTTTGAGGACGACCATTTTTTTAAATGTCACACTATTTCAAGATGTTTAAAATACATTAGATGCTTTGCTCAGCATCCCCACATGCAAGAAGAAGAAATTTCATTGGACAAGGATATAATCATCTATGAGCAATCTTCAAACCAAAATAATCACTGGAGAATTTTCATTTGTATGTTAGAATAGATAGACATTGCGATACAAAGCAGATTGTTACATGCCATTTTGGCTCTAAAGTACATTTATTTTTTGTTTCATAACAAACATCATGACTTGAATAATCTGACTTTTAAAATATGTGACTGTACTGAATTTTATTTGTTACAAGAAATATTTACCTAGACTGAAAAGGAATATTAGTGAGAACACACAGTCGTGTGTGTGTGTGTGTGTGTGTGTGTGTGTGTGTGTCAGGGGCCTGTTTCAAATTAGAGTTTACTATTTTTAAACTGGTAAGTGAAATCTGAAGAGTGTTCTCTAGCCTGAAGTTATGGGAGATATTCAAGTCATACAAAGCAGTGTGATGTTGTTAATTTAATGGAATGAAATTTAATGTTGGAATTTTCTACTTTATAAGACTAATGAGAGAGGTCCTCTGAGTGCTGGAAATGGCAGAGTTATAAAGGGGTTAAAGTGACAGTTGCCACCTGTGTCTATTGGAGCCTCACACTACAGTGGAATCGAGTAGCTCTGGACAGGACTCAGTTACCATAGCATTGCCTAGCGGATTAGGAAAGATGTGCGATCTGTTTTCATTAGTGTGATTTGTCACCATGCGGAACATTAATGTGGACAATGTGGAATCTGTTCCTCTTCCTGTGAGGTTTCTGGTGGGTTTTTGATAAAGCAGATGACAATAGGTAAACACAGTGGGGAAGATAGCAAGAAAAGAGAATGCAAAAATTTAGAGAGAGAAACAGACAGTCAGTCCATCAGTCATTGGTCTCCCAAGTTGAAATGGGTATGGCGAATGGTGACTTGATTCCTACCTTGCTATATGCTACAGTTTAGCAAAAACAAATGGTTCTGAAGTTTACCTTCTTGGCTGATTTGAAAATTAAATTTATCTGGAGTTGAGGATAGGGTTGGTGAAAAGGCAACATATTACAGACTTTTTAGTCCTCTATTTTTTTTCCAGTCTCAAAATTATCTATTCTATGAAACATCTTTAGAAATAGATTGATAAGGATATAGCTGTGATGAAGCGCTGACTCTAGAATATTTCCCATGAGGCCCAAATTCAGTATTTGGATCCAACACAGCTTTGCAGATTTGACGAATGGACTAATGCCTTTCTTCAGTTGATAGCAAGTCACTGCTCTGTCCTGCACACCTTGGTCTGGAGGCCTTTCTAGTGATTGATACAAAGTTTGTAAACACACATAAAGAAATTGCTTTCAATATTTTCCTGACAATCAGATTATGGGCAAACATCATCTCATTTCTTAACATATTGTGAAATCCTAAGCAATAATGGTATTGTTGAAATGTTCTCAATTTCTGTAGAATGCTCTGGGCTTTGTTCAGGGTCTTACTTTGAGAAAGAGCCAAGAATATGGATAGATCCACAAGGCTGTGGTTCAGGATGATCTTGGAAAATTTATTTTCAGAATTCAGTTTTAGGCTGGATTGTGTATTTTTCATTTATAATGAAGTTTTAAAAAATTATTTGTATTTATTTGAGAGAGAAAGAAGCAGAGAGAGAGAGAGAGAAAGAGAGAAAATGGACAAGAGGTAGGGAATGGGCATGCTAGGGCCTCCAACTGCTGCAAACTACCTTGTGCATCTGGCTTTATGTGGGTACTGGGGAATTGAACCTGGGTACTTTGGCTTTGCCGGCAAGCACCTTAACTGCTATGTAATCTCTCCCAGACCTATAATGAAGTTTTGACCATCAGTAAAATTAAAATGAGGGAACATTGCCCTAAGCATCCATTGTATATGAGTTATTTTGTGTACAAAAATCATTGAGAAGTAGGGAGTGGTGGCTCATGCTTGTAATAGAAGCATTCAGAAAGTTCGGGCAGATGATCGCAAGGTCTGGGCTAGTCTATGTCACTGGAGAGATCCTGTATCAGAAAACCATAATTTCATTCATTCATATTTACTTAATGTTTATAGTTCTTACATTTTTCTTATCAGATATTTTCTTCAAATACTTTAATTTTTAACATAGATTAAGGACTGAGTTATTACTAGTATTCCTCATGAGTGTATAAGTGAAAGACCACTATAAGACATTTATATGTCAACACAATTATCCAACACACTCTGTTCGATGTTCAATGAGTCAGTGGGTTTTTCTAAGCAGACAACTCTTATAGTTCTCAGTTTACAAAATCTATTTTAAGAAAGACCAAATTTAATCACTCCACAATCAAAGCCATCTACTTTCTTAAATTTGTCTTTAGAGAGAAACCATGAAAATTATTATTTTTTTATGTATGGGCAGGTTAACTTGATGTTTTTAACTCGAAGCTACCTTAATTCTTGTACTGCCTTTTAATGCAGAATAGAGCAGAGTGTGCTGTTGTCATTTATTGCTGAATGTTAGTATCACTCTATAAAACATTTTAGTACACATTTCAAAGTACAATGCTATTCAGTTATAATTGGGCATTCATTCTGTTTTTGTTTTTGTTTTTGATCTTTCCAACAAAATATAACTGAGTTGTGCTCTGAATTGGTGCTAATTTACTTCAGTCTTTGTAACAATTTTCTTAAAATCAGAAAGACAGTTCAAGTTGGAGATTGTTAGAATTACCTTTTGATGGTATTAGTTATTGCATGGAATAAAAAAAAGATAAAATCATAAATGATGTCATTTTATTACCAACTTAATAGGAATCTCAAACATGGATGAAGTTGTTCACAACTAGCTAATAAGCCCCTTGGTTAGTTCTCATTTCCTTATACATAGCAATAACAACAAAACCATATGCAATGATTGCTAGTTGTTGCCTTCTTCATGGAGGAATACTCAACGTGAATCTCCGTGTCAATATTTTAAAATCTAAATCTGTTTATTTTTTGTGATGAAATGGCCTTATTTGTATTATTTTTCTTGTTAAAATTGCCTATCTAGTTTGTAAAATAGACTTTAACAAACTAATTTTGAGACATAATGTTCTTTCAAAATGCCTTTTTAAAAAAATACACCAGTTGAGCTGGGCGTGGTGGCCCACGCCTTTTAGGAGGATTGCCATGAGTTCAAAGCCACCCTGAAAATGAATTCCAGGTCAGCCTGGGCCAGAGTGAGACTCTACCTCGATAAAAAAAAAAAAAAAAATACACCAGTTAAGATACTAAAAATGATTCTTGATTAAGTTTTGAAAGTTGATCACTGCAGTCTCAAAGTGGAAAAATGTCATTTCCATTGGATCCACAGATAAAATATTTTTATTTCTTCTGAACATCCTTCTATCCAAAAAAAAAATCTTCAAATTGCTAAAATGTAAAATTTTGAAGTGTTTCTTATGTGAAATGCATTATCTATGGTAAAGTTTATGCTTTATTGGTTTAAAGGTCAACTTTAGTATCTGCTTTCTAAATATATCCTAAATGGAAGGGTGACGACAATATCCTTACAGTGGACGATCACTTCTTCATCTGATAGTGGTCATCTAGAGCAGATGTGACCCTTCATTGGATGTCCCCTACTTGCTGGGCCACAGCCACCCTCATCCTTCAGGTTTTGGGCTATAGGAAGCTGGCAGTTGCTCTCTTCTCTGGTTTCCTGTGGAGTTTGTTCAAATAGTAGGACTTTTCCACAGGAACTGGAAGTGCTGGGTATTTGTTTCCCTGCTGATTTCTTGTTGAGTTTTCAACTAACTGATGTAGGCCCTGTCAGAGGTCCTTGCTACAGGATCAAGTAACTACTTGGAGAAACACTCCCTACCCTCCCTTTCTTTCAAGTTTAGGGCTAGTAACCCTTCTAGCCCTTGCTAATTCCAGGCCATCACACCATATCCCTTGCCTTTCATTTCTATATTTCCTACTAAGATTATGGCAAAAACAAACATGAAAAAGTAGACCTGTAGTGCACTTTATGTGTTTCATGAAGATTATATAAATAATTGCTATAATGTACATATGTATATATATAATTTCTAATGTTGGCTAAAGTATACATCCACATCTTACTTGCAATGAGGAAGCCAGGATTCGGCCTTCCTTTTTTTATTTTTAAGATTTCTTTTTAATTTTGTTTATTTGATAGTGCAAGAGAGTAAGAGGCAGAGAGAGACAGAGAGAGAAAGAGAGATAGAGAGATTGAATGGGCACACCAGTGCTTTCAGCCATTGTAAATGAATTCTAGATACATGCGCCATCTTGTGCATCTAGCTCCAGACCTTCGTGTGCTATGAAGTTCTTCGCTGCTTTTAGGAAGGAGATTGAGCAATAAAGAACACACGGAAGGCATGCAAAGGCAGCGTCTTCATCAAGCCTTCCAGGTGATTCACTTGTTTTCACATACAGTTGTGTTTTGCCTAAGTAAAACATGACTGAGACCCAGTTCCTATAAGAAGCCAAAATTGGTAGCCAGAGATACACAGCTTCCTGGAGAGAGACTTTATGATCTCACTTACTTAAAAGCCAAATGGATTATGAGGTTAAAGTGGCAATTTTCAATCTGTTTCCAGGACAAGAAAGCCAAGTTTATGATTATCTTATGATTATCGGTTTTGAAGCTCAAATTTGTCCTGACAGGGTTTCGATCTCCTTTAAAGAGCTCAGCAAGGACTGCTCCTCAAGCAACAAGTGATGGATGGAGGGATAAAGCACTGTAATTATGATCAAAGTCCAAATACTCCTGTCTATGTAATTACGCACTTCCTAGCCCCTGAAAGTCACTTTGGTGCATTGAAAATGGGTTGAGAAATGTACGTGAGTTATGTGTACTTATTGGTTAGTCAAGGATTTGGCCTTTTTTTTTTTTTTTGGTTGTTTATTTTTATTTATTTATTTGAGTGCTACAGACAGAGAGAGAAAGAGGCAGAAAGAGAAAGATAGAGAGAGAGAATGGAGAGAGAGAGACAGAATGGAAGCACCAGGGCCTTCAGCCACTGCAAATGAACTCCAGATGCATGTGCCACCTTGTGCATCTGGCTTACATGGGTACTGGAGAATTGAGCCTCGAACAGCAGTCCTTAGGCTTCACAGGCAAGTGCTTAATTGCTCAGCCACCTCTCCAGCCCAAGTCAAGGTTTTGGAAATGACAGTTATTAATATTTTTGTTTTACCTGAAGCCATAATAGTTTGGGGATAATTTACATGGAAGAAATTAATTAGCATTCTATTCTTATGCTCATGTATATATTGTTTGACTTCCATTCTCCATTTCCATTTACCTCACTTATTATGAATCTGACTTGGAATATTAGAATGGAGTTGTTAAAGCTTAGAAGTAAAACTGTAAGGACTCACATTCTCTCGTCACATTCAGATTTTCATTATGATTTTATTGTTGTCTCAAATGAGCAAACATAATCTGTCAGGTTGAACAGCAAGCACCCGTTCTCAAATTCCATTAACTTAGTCAGCCTCTCATAATTGAGGGCAAAGGCCATATCATAACAACATTAAGTCTGAGAACACCTTCTGTGTCCAGAAATGCAAAATGAATCTGGTGTGATGAGTCAATCAGCTACATATTTACCTCGAGAACCCTTTTAATTTAAGCTTTTTATCTAATTACAGATGTTGGCATAAAGTGGAATAAATGAAAGAACACCACAAATTTATGATGAAACAACACTGTGATGGACTTTCATTTTAAATGTTGCACGAGTTGTGCCTTAACTTGGCTGTTGATAGCCTGACATGTTAACAATATGGTCAACTTTTAGAGCTTCCTTAAGCATTCAAACCTTCAAATATTTTATTTTAAAACCATCATTAGAATTCTTTATTTATCTTAATCTGTTTCTTTGAAAGCTCCATTTTATGCCCGAGTCTAATAATAGGTGTTATTGGCTTTTTAGTTACAATGTAGAGTACAAACTCATTAAAGCCACTAGTAAGGAAACTTTTCTTTCAGTTTTCCATGGTACTGCATCTACCTCTCAATAAAAATGCTAATAAGAGGTATGTTTCATTTGACCATCGTTTCTTTTAAAATGTTTGCTAGGTCAGACAATGAATAAAAACAGTTCACTTGACATGATATTGCAAAGTAAATTGTCAGCAATCAAAGAAATTCTAGTGAAAAATGACTGTGCCCACCATCTAAACTGATGCTATCTAGTTTGATAAGTCATTTAGCTGCCAAAGCTCTTTTCTTGCATCCTGTAGAGGGTACTGTGGGTTGGAATGAAGTTTCTTTATTATGAATAAATAATTTCCATTTACATGAATGTTGTATATTCAGTGCACAAATTCTAAAACCACATATTGAACAGTGCCTGCTCACAGAGCAAAACTCCCCAAGATTCTCTTTCAGAGATGCCCTCCTGAACCTTCTGCCTGGCACCTGATGTTGCAGTTTATCTTCCTACATAAAGTTCATATATAATTTTACCTCTTCTTCTAGGAACAGTGTGCCTGTGTTCAAGTTCAAGTGGTAGTTCTCCAAACTCAATATCTTTTTCTTATGTAAAAATGAATACCATAAAATCTTCAAATGAGCAAAGTAAAAAGCTTATTTTTAATTACCTTTTCTCCCCAACTTAATTTCTGCTTTTCCTCATGTATCCTTCATTAAAGCTCTGCATTCTTTTATTTTTTGGTAATACAGAACATACATTAAATACCTTAATATCAGAGTGTTTTAAGTCATTTAAAACTTTCTTTTACAAAAGTTAACAATTTCATAATTGAACTTACATAATTGAACTATGAAATTGTAACAATATATCAAAACAAAATAAATAAAACTGATAAAATATATGCCTTTTTGGATTTTATAGGATTTTTAGTACATTTTTAGTATATTTAGTATATTTGTAAATAATAAATTTTTAAATAAACTAATAAGTGTTTTTGGTTGGGGAGAGAGGGATAAATAATAAAAGGTAGTAAAGCTTTAAGTTGCTCAGTCTTATTGTAAACTGAAAAGCTATTCAATAACACTCAACAAACATTATGTAGTAAATGCTGGATATATGACAAAAACTTGGAAAGCTCAAATATTTAATGTGTTTGCTTTTGTATAAGTAATACAGTTCTAGAATTATCTGAATTAAGTGAGAAGTAAAGGGAGATGTTTGAAGCTCAAATAGAAACATAAATATCAGAACTCTTAGATATTTTCATATGAAATATATTCAGATACACCATGTATTATTATTGAGTCTGGAGTGATTATTCAGCATTTAAAGGTACCTGCTTGCAAAGCCTAAAGACTACATTCAATTAACCAGTATTTACAAAAAGCCAGATGGACAAGATGACACATGCATGTGGAGTTTGTTTGCAGTGGCTAAAAACCCTGGCATGCCCATTCTTTCTCTCTCTCTATCTCTCTTTCTCTCCAATAAATAAATAAAATAAAATAATTTTGTAAAAGTATTAATTTCTGGCTATTAATTATATCTCAATAGTTATTTATGAGACAACAGTTTCAATTATCATGTAAGTCAGTGAAAAAACTCATGAAAGTTATTGCCATATATTCTTCAGGGTCAATAATTTTACAATGTTAAAATTTATAATCTAGAAAATTACAACCTAGAAATACTTTCATTGTTTACCATGAATTATAAGCACATCCATCATCATGTAGTTTTACATTTTAAATCAATAACATAAGCCCCAAAAGTTAGTGCATTAGGATCTCATCAATTAGTGCAAGTTAAAAATTTACTATTGTCATTATTTTAGAACATTATGACTGTTTATTTTTTTTTTTTTTTTTTTTTTTTTTTTTTTGGTTTTTCGAGGTAGGGTCTCACTCTGGCCCAGGCTGACCTGGAATTAACTATGTAGTCTCAGGGTGGCCTCAAACTCATGGCGATCCTCCTACCTCTGCCTCCCGAGTGCTGGGATTAAAGGCGTGTGCCACCACGCCCGGCCCTAATATTTTTATTATAAATTCAATAAGTTTCATAGCTATCTGTCTTTGCAGCTATTTTTTTCACTATTTTTTGAGAGAGAGAGAGTCAGAGAGAGAGAGAATTGCATGCCAGAGCCTCAGCCACTACAATTGGAATACAGACACTTTCGCCACCTAGTGGAGATGTGCAACCTTGTGCTTGCCTCATCTTTGTGCATCTAGCTTACATGGGATCTGGAGATTTGAACATGGGTCCTTAGGGTTGGAAGGCAAGAGCCTTAACCACTAAGCCATCTCTCCAGCCCTTTGGACATATGTTTTGGGAGGGATGGTTCAATAGAGCAAAAATTTGGTGAAAGCAAATTAAAACATCTCACTCCATACAGGGGACCATGTAACTTATTTGTAATAGCTAATAGAGGATAATGTATTGGCTAAGAAATATCTCAGGTTTACAGATGAGGGACACGATACTCAAAGATAATTCTCTTAAGCAGAGTGTCCTATCTAGTGAGTGGGAAGACCTTGCTATACCTTCCACTCACATGTGGGCCAGGATGACCTAATGCAGATTCTGCTGCTGCCCCTGAGAAGGGACAGTTTTGTCAAATAAAACAAAAACAACTTTCTCAGGTTTCTGGTAAAAAATGACTACTATCATAAGTCTGTCACTATATTTTGCCAGTGGTACATCTATAAAGCTTTAGATATTATTAGTTTAAAATTTATTAATTTAATAGATGTTAAAACATGTGGTTTAAGTTAGCATTTTTTATTAACTGGGGCAACTATAGATACCACCATTATTAATTCAAAATATCTCACAATTGGGATGTTGTATTTTTAGAAAATGAGGATAGGGAAGCAACAGATAAATATCCAGTATATAATAAATTTGTCCTCTGTTTTCAAAGCTGTTCTAACTAATAGTACAAGGATATATATAGTGTTTAAAAGTAATACATATATATCCTCTTAGTGTTAGCTCTTACCATCTTTATTCAGTACGTGAAGACATTGAGGCACTGTGCTCCTGTTCAGCCTGCCCTAGATGGAACAGTGAGAGACTCTGTGGAATTGACATGCAGAAAGTGCTAGTGGCTACTTCCTTATCAGATTTTTTTTATGGTTAGTACCTCTACTCTCAGTAAATTCTAAGTAGGAGTGACTTTGAAGCATAAGCTTTAGATATATACCTTAGATGGAATAATTTAGCATTGTAGGAAAATAGTGTGATTCCAAAGAGGGCACAAATTTCCAAGTACCATTCTCAATGTTAATTTAACCCCAAAGAGCCTCATTGATTTTCATCAGCATAACTAGGACCTACAAACAGGCCTTCAACTTTGAAAGCCAGGCTCCCTTTACAAAATTCACTGTTTTGGCTCCCTGTTGCTAACTCTCTTTATCTCTGATATTGAAATCTGCTGCCTCAGACCCTTCTTTCACATACATTACACCCTATCAAATTAATCTTGTACCCTTACCCAATGACCTACATAAAACTTTCCTGCTTCACATGGATCCTTTTCCTCTGGGCAGCTTTTGCCCTTTCTTTGGAACTCCTTTTTCCTTTTGGTGTCTTTCCCACAATATTTTTTATTTATTTATTTAATTTATTTATTTATTTGAGGGAGAAAGAGAAGATGGGCATTCCAACACCTCTAGTCACTACAAAGGAACTCCACACACATGTGCCATCTTATGCATCTGACTTTATGTGGGTGCTGGGGAATCAAACCTGGGTCCTTCTGGCTTTGTAGGCAAGTGCCTTAACCATTGATCCATCTCTCCAGCCTTAACACAATGCTTTTTATTAAAACAATATTTAGCTTGAGGAGATGTCATTCTTACTCTACTACTCCAGTTACCAACCACACAACTGTTAGCAACACACTGGAAAAACACGTCCTTCTTTGAGTAACTGGATAAGGATAGGACACTTTGTCAGGCAAAGATGAGTGAAAACTAGAGGAAAAATTAAAGATATTTTAATTTATTTTTATTTATTTATTTACTTATTTCTGTATTTATTAGAGACAGAGAGAGAGAGAGAGAGAGAGAGAGAGAGAGAGAGAGAATGGGCATGCCAGGGCCTCTAGCCACTGCAAACGAACCCCAGAGCATATGGCACCTAGTGCATCTAGCTTTATGTGGGTCCTGGAAGTCCAACCTGGGTCCTTTGGCTTTGCAGGCAAGCACCTTAACCACAAAGCCATCTCTCTAGCCCAATCCTTCTTAACACTGAGAAAGAAAAATAAAAGTGTACCTTGCAGGGACAACACAGGCAATCCAATGAGAGAATGCATTGCCCTAAACCTTCTTTCAGTTCATTATAGCTTTTACCAGAGAGTGAGGTGCTTCCAGGTCAAAGTGAGCCTTTTGTGCTAAAACCACATTTCTTTCCAGCACTTGTGCATGCATACTTAGGATTGTGGGAAGGGAAAATCACATGTCTGTTACACTATGTGGCATGTGAGAGCTAGCATGTGTGCAAAGGCTGCATTTTACCCATGTAAGTCTAATGCCAGAATTGGAAGGTCATATTAGCTGTTGTTACCACCCAGTGGGTTAGCAGGGCACATGCATGCTTTAAGAACTAGCCTGTATGCCCTAATCAGGAAGAAATAGCTAACTGCATGCTATTGCTTTAACTTTATCTTTGATAAGCTGCCTGGGGATTTCTCTTAATGAAAGGCTCCTTTCTCCCTGAGTTCCCAAAGTCCCTGTCAACCACCAATACAATCACCCCTCAGAGATAGTTATTAACTAAAATTATTCTAGTACCAAAAAAATCCTACACTTTCCAATCTGTCACAATCTGTTGCTTCATAACCTTTCTCCTTCCTTGCCCTGTAGTCAAGCTATTCCCTCTAAAGACAATTATGGTCTTTCCTGTTAAAATGCAATCCCTTCTTTGAGAAATGTGTGTTTAATTTTTAATATACTTTGCTCATGTTTATATACAAGTTTCTTTTCCCTTGTTAGGTCTTTACTATGAAAATAGTGAAGCACATAGAACAATGTTTTTTCCTGCTGCTAAGGTTGAGGAAGCCCAAAGGGTTCTTGTCCTTAAGGGACTGGTCTATTTGGTAGGCCTCTTAGTGCTGGAAGCTCAAGTAGTTAGAGTCAAAGATGTTGACCTCTTATGTGGACAGGACATGGCTAACAAACGCAATTTCAAAATCACTTTGCTGGGCCTGGCTGGTTGGGATACCTTGATGACAAGGCCCACTGTCCACCTGTGACATCACCTCTAGGGTCTGTGGGAAGGAGAGGCTCTTTGAAACCCAGGCCATTTACAGCCTCAGACCATATGAAGTTAATGATCTGTCACATTAAGCCGCTTATCCCATCTCCCTGCTACTGCATGTTCTCTTCTTCTGGCCACAGGCCCTACATCTGCCTGAAGTGATCCATGATAATCTCTTGCAACTTTACCATCCTATTCGTTAGTTCCATGCAGAACTTCTCTGTGAGGTACGACTCCCGTCTTCTGGACCTGGGGCTTCATGGGGCAGGTGTCTGCCTGCTGACTGGAACCTTTGTCTGCAGCTTCACTCCCTTCTTCCCCAGACTAAACCTTAGGGAATGCCCATTTCAAGTGCCCTGGTCAATCAGGGCTGGGAGACCTGTTCCATGGATCTCCTCCACTAGGCTAATTTATGCTTTGGTTTCTAAGCTCTGATTTCAAGCACAGGGTAGCTCCAAGGGTAAGATCCACCTGCACCTTTCCAGGGAGCTCACTCCAGAAGCTTACTGTTACCTAGAATGGTCTTTCTTTGCACCATTATAGAGACCAGACTAGGTAGAGAAACATGCTTCTCAAATTCAAAGGTGTGGACATCCCCTGGTGAGCTCATGAACCACCAGGCCCAGGTTTCTTCAAGAGGCTGTGAGGCCTGGCCTATGTTTATGTAGACCTGTTATAATTCTTTTTGAGGCAATTATGAATGGGATTGTTTTCCTGATTCTTTCTTGGCATTTTTTTATTGGAATACAGAAAAACTACTAATACTTGTATGCTAATTTTGTATCCAGCTATTTTGCTAAAAATGTTAATCAGAACTACAAGATTTCTGGTGCAGTCTTTAGGGTCTCTTCTATATGGAATCATATCATTTTAAAATAATGATGGCTTGACTTATTTGTTCCTGTTTGTAGCCCTTTGTTTCCTTTTAGTGACCTATTTTTCTAACATTTCATGCATTAAGTTGAATAAGAATGGAGGAAGTGGACACATTTTGCTGGTTCTTGATTTTATTCCTTGGAGTTTTCCCATTTAATATAATATTGGCATTTAATGTGATGTATATGTAGCCTTCATTATGTTGAAATATGTTCATTCTATTCCCAGTCTCTTTGGGGCTTCAATCATGAAGTGATGTAGCCTGTTCAATATCTATTGAGATGTTCATGTGATTTCTGTCTTTGAATACATTTATGAAATATATTACAGTTATTGATTTGCATATGTTGAACCGTGTCTGCATTTCTGGTATGAAGCCTTCCTGGTCCTGGTCATTGATCTTTATGATATATTCTTGCAGTTATTTTATAAGTATTTTATGGAGAATTTTTGCATCACTGTTTATCAAGGAAAATGGCCTTTAATTTTCATTTTCATTTTATCATATTTGAAATGGTTTATTATATATTTTTCTACAGTTGTTCCCCTAACAACAAACACACAAACACATTCCCATACACACAAACACACACACGCCTCTTTTCTTCCCATGATAATGTTGTATGTCAAATTCAAATAGGACATATAAAATATAACAAAGGTGGTAACCTGATCTCTCAGGATTTGTTTTCTTATAACAACAAAAATACATCTTAGGAAAAAAGGTGAAATGTAAGTGAGAAAAGTGAGTGAATCTTTTTTGGGACTACTGATGATTTCTGGATGTGCCAGAATTCATTAATTAGAAAAACATCTTTGGTTTCCAAATCAAAATATGTGAAATGAATGCAATGGGAACATTGTTGGAAACCAAGGGCAGCTTTGCTCTGTAATTGTCTTCTCCAATCACTAGGGAAGGCCAGGATTTTTATTGCTCAAAGGGCATCATTAAATTTCAACCAGTGAACCCTTGAAATGAAATTGTCAGGATAACTAACTGACCGTTGGCAACACCACCTCATGGGTCTATGTCACAGAGTAGGGACAGTGTGTAAATAATAGCCTTCATCTAGCATTTCGTTACCTTCAGGAGCACAAATAGTTTTGATGACTTGATTCCAGTTCTTTTGCCAGCTTGCAGGGAGGTAGATTTCCACGTACAATTAGGAGAGTCACTGTATCCCAGAAACCCACACAAATGCCAGTGAAGTCCTTGCACTCAAGACCTTAGACAAACAATGACTGTTTCATCATTCTGGTCTTTTCCCTAACAAGCCATGCTTTTCAAAATGTAGAACTCCACCTGGAGAGTCTGAATTTTCTAAATATGTGAAAATCCATGAAAGACAATGGCTATTTTTATATTTCTAAGTATTGTGATAAGTAGTCCATGAATATTTTAGCAATTTCCCTAGAGTCCAGCTCTACACTCTCCTCTATTGTCTTCTTTAATCACCTCACTGCAATCCAGAAGGTGGACAGAGGATCAGTTGTTGTGTTTTGCTAAAAAACTTTTGAAAACCCTAAATAATCTGTTCTTATGGATATGAGAGTTGTCTCTCTGGATCATTTTTGAATCACTGCTTTGGCTCTTACATTCCTTCTTTTCTTTTTTTATAAAGATTTTATTTTATTTTATTTTATTTATTAGAGAGAGAGAGAGAGAGAGAGAGAGAATGGGAGTACCAGGGCCTCTAGCCACTGCAAATGAACTCCAGACGCATACGCCCCCTTGTGCAAGTGGCTTAAGTGGGACCTGGAGAATCGAACCAGGATCTTTAGGCTTCACAAGCATGTGCCTTAACCGCTAAGCCATCTCTCCAGCCTAGCTCTTACATTCTTTCCACCACCTCTTCTGCAATGGACCCTGAGCCTTGGAAGGTGTGTTAGAGATATTTCAGTGTGGAGCACTCCTCTGTCACTTCTTCTCAGCAACATGGTGCCTTTTGAATCATCCCCCGCCAAGGTCACTGCCATCTGAAAAGAGAAGCCTCTCTAACCAAAAGTGAGAGTAGCTTTAATATATGGGTGTGGGCATTAAGAGAAGTTCTTACTGGGCAGTTTGGTGAGCATAGTATATACATTTAGACAGACACCAGCAGATGTTACATCCCTAGGGCTCATGACTACCCTGTCATAGGTTTTCAGTATCAAGCATGTATTTCCTCCCATGGAGCAGGTCTCCAGTCCAAAGAGAGAGTGGTTGGTTTCCCCCATAAAAGACATGCCACTATTGCACCCATTGGCTCATTTGGCCTGGCTGGCCAAATTTAAGGCTTGCAGTGTCCATTGTTGAGTATCTTCACTGGTTCTTTCTCTCTCTCCCATTGAACTGCATGCAGTGTAGCTTTTTCCAGATTTCTTTCAGCTGGTCCACATGGAAGAGGCTTTCAGCTCAACTCCATCAGGATTTCTCAGTGACCTTGCAGCCCAAGAATATGGAGTCTTCAGCAATAGGGTCTTACCATCTATTCCTGGTGGGAAACCAAGGGCCTTAGCAATGGCCTATAATGTACATCCTTTATATTTTAAAGAATGAACACTAAATACATAGAGACTTTTATGTTTTAGCACCAAAATTATGTGCTAGGGAGAAACATTTCAACTCTTTCATGGACTTCATTGTGCTTAGAGGAGAAATTCTTGAAGTTTGCTGGATCCTCTACTAGAATGGAAGCAAGGAAAGAATTAAGATGATAACTAGATCTCCACTTAGTGTGTGTGTTGTGCTATTTGTAGCAAATGCTATGTCATCTCCCCTTTATTTGGGGGACAATTTTGTTGTTATAAGAATCTGGGAGAATATGTATCCCATTTGTTCATAATATGTCCAAAAGTATAAAATAGTTGAAATATCCCCCTGAATATATTAAGTAAACATTTATTTAGCAAAATAATGTTAACACCAATTTAGAGAAAAACTACCACAGTCTAATAAATCAAAGTGACAGGTAATATGGCAAAAGGAATAAACACAAAGAGAAATGTATATAAAGGAAAACACCATTTTCTTCTATGTGCTATAGGACAATAGAGTAAGTTTTATATGAGATTAAGTAACTGTTTTGTTTACTAGCTTGATATTAGAAAACTAGCAATCTTATCTTACTATTGCAGACATTTACCAGGAGATAAATATTAAAAAAACATTTTCAGAGTGTGCTTTAAAAATTTTGAGAATTTATTTTAGGAACTGTTTTTTCAACTAAATCATTGAAAGAGATATATTAACAATAATTGCCATGAGACTAAAAGTCTCATATATGCCAATGAGTTCATGACATTTTATTTTTAAAAAAACAAATAGTAATGAAACAGACTAAAGAAATGATTAATGGAATGAATAAACTGGAAAATCTAGACATCACATAGACCTTTTATGCATGTTTTAAGGACGGTAATTTAAAAATTTCCTGCACACCAAGATACCCCACACTCGGATTTTAACCTAAAATCCCTTGGCTCATCTCTTTCACGTGATGCCTCCTATTTTCCATTGTCACACGCCCTAGGTATAATTACTTGTTGAGCATTATGAGCTGCAAGGGATCTTAACTGGGTTAGTGGAGAGAAGCCAAATTTGAGCTTTTGCGTTTAGCTGACAGCGCTTGGGTGGGAAGATTGTGAGCAGCTCTTGCAGCTATGACATTGCAGTAAATTTTCTAGTGAGTTCAAGCATGATTACCATCAGTAAGAAAGTCAGAGCTAATCTATGCATGGACTCACCAATTCAGGAGCATTAAAGGAATGGTACTGGCTACATTTTCTCTACTTTAAGCCAACTGAAACACAATGGAAATTGAAATATCTGCTTTTGTAAGAGAAAAAAAAATCCCATTATTTAAGAAGACTTTTGATTTAGCTTCAAAATGAGGATCTGAGAGGCTGTCCAACATGTCTAACCACAAGAAACAATTGAATGTATCAAAATACTTTTCTTGGCCCCATGAGAGAACTGAACTGATTTCTGTGGTTGGTGCTCTCATTCTTGGAGACTGGAAAGGAAGTGCTCCTGATAAAGGTTTACAAATATCAGTATCTTTATAGGTTAAAAACATTTGGTTTATGTACAATGGTGATTATGGTTAAAAGTATAAAATGGGATCTGGAAGAACTTCAGAGCTGGCATGAAACACACAACCCTTGTCACTTACATCCTATTTTAATGAAGACCCTTTTGCCAAGACTAACAGAGGACAGGGTCATACCTGAATATGGTTTATATCATCCTTGGTAGTCCATGGGGATGAGTGGCTATAGAAATAAAAGTATGTCAGGGATAGTTTTAGGCAGTGGACATAAGTACCTTAATTCATGATATGAATACTTTATTTTACCCTCTCAATTTCCTTTTCCCATTCACTCATGCATTTGGCCAAAAATAAGCTTCATGTGCATGTCAGTTACAATATTAGTTTCTATGGAAGTTGTAACAAGTATTAGCTGGCATCTCTTAAAGGCTTACTAAGATTTTTTAGTTCAATTCATTTTTCAGAATTTTTTATGACCTGAAATATAGATGAATTAATATGAGAGGTTAAACCACATGTTTATGCTCTGTATGGCTTTAGATAAGTACAGATTTAAGCTCCAAATGTACTTAAGTCTGACAGACTTCTAAGAGCATATTCCTTTACCTCATTTACCCCACTAAGACCCTCCCTTAGAGACAAAGAAGTTTGGGATGAAACAAACATGCAAACAACAACTATGGCACAATACTCAGCAAAATTATTCTACATAAATTTTACATCACTTATTGAAAGATGATCTCATTATTGAGACTTTTTTAAACTTGGAATTATGAAGGGAAGAAGAATTCTATTCGTTTTCTTCTTACTTAGCCTTGCTTCCCTCCCTTTCTGACTTCCTTCCTCACTGAGAATTAAACCCAAGGTCTCACACATGCCAAACACCACCGCTGAGCCACATGCTGCCTCAAGTATGCTTTTAGTTTTTCAAAATTACAAACTTTATAGCTAAAGAAGATGGACAAGGTTAGTTACTATTGTCTCTCTATTTTGTAGTTGGAGAAAACAATGTCCTTGCAATGTGATATGGACAGACCACAATTACAGAGGAAACAAAGCTGCAGCAAAAGAACACTGATTCAGAATCTCTTCTACTCGTTTATCTTGTTAGAAATGCCATTTTCAATAAGACTTTTATTTCGTCTAGATCAAGTTTCAGTAAGATATGATAGATTTTTCTTCCTTTTTTCCTTCAATAAAATGTTACAATGACTTCAATATATGCTCCGTTTGGTGCTTGGATATTAAATATAATAATGTTTCATACACTTTCATAATTAGTGCAATGGTCATATTCATTCTGTATAATACTTAATAGAATATGTAACCTTGTGTATGCGCACATAATATAAGGCTACGATGCTCATCAGCCAGAAAGGTAGGAGAGAGGGAGAGGCAAGTTTTAGAGCTAGCTTGTACATGCTCTTGGCAGCTCAGTATTACATTTTCAGGAATTTTGCAAACCAGTAGAGAAATGTGACCTTTATTTTTTTTAAGATTTTATTTAAATATTTATTTATTTATATTTATTTATTTAAGACAGAGAGACAAAGAGAGAGAGAGAGTGAGTGAGAATGGGTACGCCATGGCCTATAGCCACTGCAAACAAACTCCAGACGCATGCATCACCATGTGCATCTGGCTGAAGTGGGACCTGGAGAATCAAACATGGGTCTTTAGGCTTCTCAGGCATGCGGTTTAACTGCTAAGCCATTTATTCAGCCCCTGACCATTATTTTTAAGTATTATAATAAATTATGATGAATTAAATACCAGCAATTCCACTGAGGAAGGCCCTCAATGGAATGGGGGCAGGGAGAGTAGGCGAATGGTACTAACACATGTGGTGTCTATCCAAAGTTTCTACTTAATCATATATATATATATATATATATATATATATATATATATATATATATATATATGCTTCTCCAAAATAATATTATTAAATGAAGATATCTATAATCCAAATGCACCTCTTCTATAATCTGCATCCAATGACATCATTTTTATATTTTAAAGCAGACCACAATGGGAATATTTATGATTGGCAGGAATCTTCCCCCCAGAGATTCAGTTGCTGAACATAGACCATCATACCTCTGGGACTAGAGGCATACCACAAGTATTGCTCAGCCACTGCTACCCACAATCCCAGCCTTAGTTTGATGCCATCATCCTTCTCTTTTGCCTTTTCAGCTTCTTTTGTACAGGATTTGGTCATGCTTTGGTATTTAGCTTATGTAAAAAGTAGTTCCATGTAGATTGGAGTCACAGTAACTCAAGAATGAAGTATAAATGTGATCTTTGCAGGCACTATAATTTCTTTGCAACCCTAGATATTTCCGAGGACCAAATCAACAGGTGGAGGATGGCAGAGGAGGAAGAACAGAAGAACCAGGCCCCCGGCAATGTCACTGAACTACTGAATTAATTGATTCCAGCACCACACTTCAGGCATCTTGTCCTATGGAAAAAATGTATTTTAAAGACACATTTAATTGGGATGTATATTACTTGCAGCTGAAAGTAACCTAACTAATATGCTAATTATCCTTTTTACAGATAAAAGTCAGATAATTTCTACAGCCAGGACAGTTGGAAAGTTCATTTAAGGTCTTATTAGCACTTCTATTTTAAAGGCTTGTCTTTTTATTTTTAATTTTAAGTACAACTTTGACTTAATTATAGCTTTGAGTATATGAAAGTGTTATTTGAACTTACATTCTTATGTACAATGCAACCAAAAAGGAGCTCTAAGAAAAGTATGAACACTCCAAATTTATATTCCTATAATTATAAGCACTAATGATTGTGATAAATACTTAATACCTAACCTGAAATAAGTATAGTTTTCTTAGTTGAGGATGTGATATCAGAATATAGTTATTCAAATATGTGCTAAGTCTCTCTTAAATTTTGGAGGTTGTTTCAGCCATATGTATCAAATATCTCATCAGCAAACAAGTATTTGATTAGCAAAGGATGAATAATATTTAATTAAACATTTTCTTTATAACTCTGTAACTTCTTGTAGTTACCAAACAAATATCTTTAATATCTTTAATATATTATCAAAGCTTTAACTCTTTCACAGGGAAGCTTGGTTGAATAAGAAAGAAGTAATTGATCTACTACAACTCCAAAAATTCCTAGGAATTTTATTAAATAAAACTAATATGGGGCTGGACAGATAGCTTAGTGGTTAAGGTGATTGCCTGCCAAGCCTAAGGACCTGGGTTTGATTCCCCAATACCCACATAAGCCAGATACACAAGGTGGTGCATGCATCTGGAGCTCATTTGCAGCAGATGGAGGCCCTGGCACACTCATTCTCTATATACTTTTTTTGTCTCTCTTCTCTCTCCCTCAAATAAATAAATAAATAAATATTTAAAAAATAATGTGGACAAGGATAAAAGAAATGACTGGTGGATATTATTTCTGTTCAAGGTAGGAACAGAGGATAATAAAAAATATTTCCGTAGAAAGCATAAGATTATAAATTCTATCAAATCCTATGAAATATTGTGAATATTCAAAGTTAAGCTACACCCTGGATTCCAATACTATTCTATTGAAAAGAGAGAAATTGAGATGGACAGATAAATTTAAATACATGATGTGGTATGGGTTAATCAAGTATAACAATAAGATTGGCTGATTTGTTGGCTGGTTTGCCCTGTGAGGGGCTAGCTCTTAGATGAAAGGCAGCGGAAGAAGCTCTACTCAGCTTCTTTAGAGAAGAAATAAGTGATGAATACTAAATTCAAGTATGCATGTATCTATATGAGTATCTCTCAGCATGAATAGAATCCCCTCACTGGCTCAATGTCTATTAAAAGGTAAAATCTTTTTCTTTGTCAATATCTTTATACATTCATATGACTTTGCAAAATAAGTAAGTTGGCTTTTTAAAAATTATATTACAGGATTGTACATCTAAAATAATGTAGAGACTCCCTAATATTATCCAAAATATGTAAACTGTTTTGATGTGTTGGAGAAGCTTGCAATTCTCTTGAAAGGAGGACTGCTCATGGAATGTGTCCCAAGCTTAAGCTGAGACACAAGCAGTTACAGCAGAGATAAAACTAAGTTTGCTGAAGGTATTGATGAGACTGGGTGCATTCAGGATGTTACAACGATAGTGAAGGAGCTGAAACCCATAGGACAGAACACTAGAAGTGAGGTGGTTGAGCTAAGTGGGGATCTGAAAACTTGTGTTTAAGGCCTGAGCTTCACGTTAAGTGTCTGTCAAAGGGTAGGACTTCTCAAAGTATGGAAAAGACTATCGAGGAGTAAATGATAAGCAAATACTACAGACTTGAGAGGACAACAGAGACATAAGATTTCCATAGACTTGTGTGCCTGCTCAGCCAGAGTGGAAACGCTTTCTTACATTCAGCTGAGCATTCAGCTGAGACCCCAGAAAGGCCCTGACTAATGTATGGACTGTGTGATAGAATAGGGGTCAGCATATTGATTTTTTCTTCCTCTAAAGGGCTAGAATAAATATTTAAGAATTTCCTGCATCTACTTAACTCTGTTTTTGTGGCATGCAAGCATCTGTAGACAATCCATAAATGAATGGGTGTGGCTCTGCTCTAATAAAGCTTCAATTACAAAATTACCAGGTGCTTGTCTTGCTTTGACCCACAGGCTATAGTCTGCTGACTCCCTTTCTAGAATGAGGCCCGGGCTGTACCTACTCATTACAGCTCAGCTTTGATACCCCCTGCAGCAGAGCGAGTTTACAGTTTAACTTCCAACCTAGTGAGTTCACTGAATGCACTGGTCCAGCAGGCTTGGTTCTCATACATGAAGGCCTGAGAGGGGCTGAGAGTGCCCAAGCTCAATTCCCCAGCACCCACAAAACAGCTGAGTATAACCATCAAAGTCTGGAACCCCAGTCCTGAGGGAGGCAGAAACTAGAGAATCACTGGGGTTCACTGATTGAAAAACTTGTGAAAATGGTGCTCTGTGTCAAGTGAAACTGTACACCAAGGAACAGGCAGATAAAAGAGGCCTCCCAACATTTCCTCTGACCTCCATATCCATGCATACATAGCATGAGCAACTTCACAGATTTGTGCACACACTACACACATCACATCACCATACAGGCTACACACACACACACAAACACACACGCACACACACATACCCTCAAAGCAATTCAGCTATGGGCTAGGATGAAATCCACAATTTGGGGACTGAGGAGAGGGCTTAGTGATTAACAGACTTGCCTGCAAAGCCTACGGACTTAGGTTCAATTCCCCAGAACCCTCATGAGCCAGATGTACATGGTGGTACAGGCATCTGGAGTTTGTTTGCAGTGGCTAGAGGCCCTGGCATGTCCATTCTCTCCTTCCTTCCTTCATTCCTCCTTCCCTCTCTCTCTTTCTCTCTCATTCATAAATAAATAAATATAAACAATTAAAAGTTAAAATAACAAAATATCATATATAAAAATCATATCAAGGGCTGGAGAGATGGCTTAGTGGTTAAACGCTTGCCTGTGAAGCCTAAGGACCTGGGTTCGAGGCTTGATTCTCCTGGACACACGTAAGCCAGATGCACAAGGGGCGCATGTGTCTGGAGTTCGTTTGCGGTGGCTGGAGGCTCTGGTGCACCCATTCTCTCTCTCTCAACCTGCCTATTTCTGTATCTCTCTATCTTTCAAATAAATAAATAAATAATAAAAATTTTTTTAAATCATATCAATAAAAATGGCCAGTAAAAAACTTTTAAAACTTAGTACAGAAAAAAAAAGTTAATGAAACCGATGTTGATATAACCTTGATGTTTTATTTAGCAAAGTAAAATTAAAGGGAGCTATTTTTAATAGCCACCAAGGATAAAATAACAATGTGTTTTTAATGTGACAGATGATACATCTAGATGAAAAACATACAAGGAAATGAAACAGAAATTACATAATAAAAATGCAATAAATGAAAATTTTTAAATTCACTAAATGTGTTTTAAAGCTGAATAAAATATAAATATAGATGGATTTAAAAAAATAAATAGAAATATGCAATATTGAAAATTAAATTATTAAAGAAAATAGTCCCTCAAAGACATATAGGACAATACCAAAGGGTCTGAGAAGTGTTTAATTGAAATACTAAAGGAAAAAGAAAGGGACAGTGGGTGAGGAAAGGGCATGAATCAGTGATAGCTAAGATTTCCCAAATGTTAAGAAAAACAGCATCTGACAAAAAAATTTATGAAAAAAAAAAAAGTTCAAGAAGGCCTTGGGAAGCTCAGAAAATGACAATAAAAAAAATAGAGACAGCCAGGCGTGGTGGTGCATGCCTTTAATCACAGCACTCGGGAGGAGGATCACTGTGAGTTCAAGGCCACCCTGAGACTACATAGTGAATTCCAGGTCAGCCTGGGCTAGAGTGAGACCCTACCTCAAAACTTAAAAAATAAAATAAAATAATTTAAAAAGCAGACAAAATTGTACTCAAAGCTGGGTATGGCGGTGCACACTTTTAATCTCAGTGTCAGGGAGGCTGAGGTAGGATCCCAGTAGATCAAGACCAACGTGGAGCTGCAGATGAGTGCTAGGTCAACTTGGGCTAGAGTGGGACCCTGCCTTGAAACAAACAAAAAACAAAACAAAAAAAAACAAAACAAAAATTTAACCAAAGCATATAAGTTATAAGGTGAGGACAAACCTTGAAAGCCACTACAAAAATATATTCAGTGTATGTAAATGAAGGTGACTTCTTGTGTGAAAATCAGAAACTAATGCACCATCCAATGGCAACTTTCAAACAGAAAAAAGTCTGACAACAACAACAACAATCCTGTTGACCTAGGGTTCCAGTCTTTGAACTATAATGTTGAAAAAAGGACATTTTCAGAAAAGCAAACCGGGGAGAATTGTTGTTAGCCAGCATACACTACCAAAAAATGTCAAAGGATGTTCTTTTCACTAAAAGGAAATTATAACAGACCCTCAAATCTATAGAAAAATGACAAACAGCACCAGAAATGAGAAATAATTGGAGGAATATGAAATGTTTTTGCTTCTGTACATTCCTTTAAAACATAACCCATTGCATGAAGCAAAAATAACATTATAAAATGAATTTTATAAAATGTGTAAGTAAAAAATGTTAGTAGCATGAAGAAAAGGGAAGAAAAATTTGGGCACGCATGTGTGTGATTATAGCACTTTTCAACAGTTGGAAATTAGAAGTGGGAAATCTCACTGTGAAGAGAAAAGTTTAAATCTGAAGTGGTATATTGAATCTAAATATACTGTAATATGTTAAAGATTGATAAATTCTTACAGTAAGTAACATAGCATGATAAAAAGTCACATGGAAAAAATGTCAGTAGATAAAATAAAACAGAACCCTAAAAATACATTCCCCAAAAGACAAGCAAGGAAAACAGGAGGGTTGATGGAAAACAGAAACAAAATGGCAGCTATAAGTACAATATTACTGACATGCACATTGAACGTTAATAACTAAACATAAACTAAAGATTGACAACATTTATGGGATAATTATACTTAATAGCAAGAGGGGGACAAACTAGCTCAAAATTTAGATTCTTCAGAAAATTGGCATAGACAAATATAGAAACCAAGAAGAACATTGATAAAAATGGAAATGGCCATGCACCTTGGAGCAGGAATTCTAAAGAGAAGTGAGAGCTGACAAAGCTAAGACACACACAGTCTATCCACAATCATGGGCAGTTTATGTTTGCTCACAGTGGGGGACAGAACAGCCAACATGTTCAGCATGGCATGGACACAGGCGATATTGAACATCATTCATTCACCATTGTGACCCAACGATTGTAGCACATGACACCTTACAATGACACGATGCATATTATTTTAAAATATCCATCAAATGTCCAAATTCTGGGCAATAAAATGTCTCAATAAATTTCAAAATATTGAAAAAATTAAAATGATTTGACTATAATGGTATAAATTATAGGACAATAAAAGTAAGCTTTGGAGGCTCCCAGTTTAATTACAACATAACTTCACAGGTAGAAGAAGAAATCATAAAGAAAATACATGGAACTAACAAAAGATAATAGATGTAATCCTACAGTACAGAAGGCAACATGTCACTTAAGACATATTTGTTAGAAACAAGATAGGGTAAAACAAGCGATACAAATTCCTACATTAAAATACTACAAGGGGCTGGGATGATAGCTCAGTGGAGAAAGCAGTTGTCACGCACGACTGAGTACTCAAATTCAGAAATCCAGCACTGACATGAAAAGCCAGGTGTTGTAGCAAAAGTTTATATTCCCATCAACACCTACAGGCGAGAAGAGGAAGGAGTCAGGAGAATCCACCCACCACCCTGGTGAAGGCAGTGGTGAACACTGTGAGATTTTGCTCCCAAGGAAGCAGCAGGCAGAACTGACAGGCCTAAATTGTCCTCTGATCCACACATTACACATGCTGTGGCATGCATGTGGTTACGCTCACACAAGTGAACATGCACACACACATGCCAGCCCATCATAAACTCAGCAAGTACACAAACAGTAGCAAAAGCAGAACAAATTGAGGCCTGAGTGAGCAAAAACAACAAAATGAAGACATAAGGAGAAATTTGCACTATAGAATTTTTTAAGTCAGTTGAGTTTTCAACAGAATTAATGAAAGTGGCTAAACTTTTAACAAGATTAATTAAGAGGAAAAAATAATGAAAGTCAAGGTCAGAAATAAAAGTGAGAATGTAAAAGACCCCATGAACTAAATGAAGTACTGTGGTATTCTCTCATGAAATTCAACAACTTATAAGAAATTGGCATAGTCCACAAAAAAATATAACATACCAAAAATAACTCAGAGAACATTTTGAAAACTCTCAATTTATTAAATAGATTGATTTATTAACAAAAACTTTTCAAAACAGAAATTAATAGACCTAGATAGCTTTATTAGTATATCCAGTCAGAGTGCTAAGAATTTTAGTATCTGAATTTTAGAATCTGAATTCTTTCAGATTATAGAGGAAGAAAAAAACTCCATATTTATTTTAACAAGTCAGCATGTACCTGAGTCCTAAATGTGGTAAAGCCATTGTAAATAAAAGAAAGAAAGAAAGAAAGAAAGAAAGAAAGAAAGAAAGAAAGAAAGAGATAAAAAAAGAAAGAAATCATCCCAATACCTTTCATGAACATAAATGCTAATATTCTAGACAAAACAAAAGCAGCTTATGAGTCTAGAAGTACACAGAATACTAACATAAGATGACTAGTTGTTATTCTCAAATGCAAGTTTTTCTCAAAATTAAAAGTAATTTTAATCCACTGCATTATCTGAATAAAAGACAAAATTGCATAATTATCTGATTCAATGCTGAAACACTTTTTGACAGAATGGAATATCCTTTCTTAATAATGACTCTAAGAAGCAGTGAGGAAGAATCTTCTTCAATTAGTTTGAAGTTCACCTATGGGAAAAAAAAAAAAAAAAAAAAAAAAAAACCCTTCCAACTAATAAAACCCTCTTTGCACCTAAAATAAAGGAGAGTTCACAATCAAGTCTGTGACTCTGGAGGATCACATCAGGGAAATGAATGCAAATATAAAAATCGACATAGCAAATAAAGACTGGAACTATATAAAGTGAACAAAACTTCAAACCTACTAGAATTAGTAAGGATGGGGCTGGGGAGATAGTTCAGTTGGTAAAGTGCTTTCTTCGTAAGCATTAAGACCTGAGTTCAATTGCCTGAACCTATTGTAATAAAGCCAATCGTACCTGCTTGTAATCCCAGCATTGGGAAGGTGGAGAAGGACGGATCCCTGGGGCCTCAGTGGCCAGCCAGTCTAGCCTACCTAGCTGTGGATATCAGGCTGAGTACATTGCCAGAGCCTCTGAAAGGATGATGAAGTAGAACTGGTGAGCTCCAAGCCAAAAAGAGACCCTGTCTCAAAAATGGTGGATGGTGTTCTTGAAGAACAACATCCAAGTTTGCCCTCTGGTCTTCACATGCACACATGTATATGTACACCTGCTCAAACAGAACTCCTCTCCTACACACACACACACACACACACACACACACACACACAACATAAGAATTAAGGGTTTGAAGAGATGGCTTTGTTGATAAAGTGCTTTGTTTGCAAACTAGAAGACCTGCAACTGGATCTTTAACACCAATATTGGAGTCACATGTGGTGGCATGTGCCTGTAATCTCAATGCTAGGGAATTGGAGACAGGAGGATCCCTGGGACCTCCTTACCAACTAGTCTAGCTGAACTGGTGAGCTCTAGATTAAGTGAGAAATCCTATTATGAACAGGTAGCTTATAGACAACCGATATTTATTTTTCATCGTCCTAAAATATGGGTCCAGATCTACAGTACAAAGATCAAGGCACCAGCAGATTAAATTAACTACCTGGTGCGTGTCCTCTTTCTGATGCATATATACAAGGTTTCCTGTGTTCTGACAAGATGGAAGAGGCTACCGAGATCCCAGGCACTTATCCCAATCATGAGGAGAAGCTCTCATGACTCAGCTGTCCCCCAAAGAACCCCTTCTACTATCAACTAATTCCATTGACAAGGAGGCTGGATTTCAACATAGGAATTTAGTGTAGTTGCAGGCAGACTATAGAAAATAATTTCATCATAGGATAATGATCAAATTATGAATATCTATTGTGCTAAATAGAAAAAAAGTATGTTATGCCCATACATTGTTTTTCAAAAGATAATAAAAACAGAGACTTCACAAATTTTGTTATATTTAGAAATATTCTGTGACATCATTTTTATAAAGCGCTATTTGTATCATGTCCAGAAATAATTTCAAGATCACAAATATTCCCCATATTCTCAACCAGGTTTTCCCACTGTTCAACTCGGCCTGTATATACACCATTTTCTGTTCTCTTTCTTTCTTTCTTTCTTTCTTTCTTTCTTTCTTTCTTTCTTTCTTTCTTTCTTTCTTTTTGGAGAGAATGGATATTTTTTGTTCCTTTCGATGTTGCATAGCTGTTGCTTCACTGTATAACAAGAGCAGCAAACAATGCAGAGTATATTGTAAAATTAAGGAAGTATCTGACATTGCACAACACACTCTTTCCTCCACTCCTAGTCTCTTCAATGGAAAGATCATTAATAATTAATGAATTTGACTGTAAGTATGTGTGTTACAATATTATGTAAGCCTTATAGTCATAATGCTGTCCTGAAATATATAATCCTTATGACAATTATTCACCACAGATAATTCAGAAATTCTGAATACCACAGCTTAATATGTCTAGTCTTTAGGGCCTGGAGAAATGGCTTAGTGGTTAAGGCACTTGCCTGTGAAGCCTAAGGATCCAGGTTTGATTCCCCAGTACCCATGTAAGCCAGATGCAGAAGCTGGCACATGTCTCTGGAGTTTGTTTTCAGTAGCTAGAGGCCCTGGCACACCCATTCTACCTCTCTCTTTCTTTCTTTCCCTCTCTCTCTCTCAAATAAATAAATTATATATTCTGAGGTATTTTGTTTATTTACAACCATTAGGAAGCTGACAGGGATATTTGTTCAGTAGCAGTGCTGAAAATTATTTCTTTCTGTTGATAGATATTGATACCAATTATTTTAAGTCTTCCCTCCACTGTACTGGAGAAACCCACATGGTTTTGGAGGTTCATAAGACCACCATTTTCATAGGGGATTCAAGGGGTCCCTGTCTTTCTTTCCATTTCTTTCTCTTTTTTTCACTTTTATTTATTATTTGAGAAAGAAAGAGGTAGGGAAAGAGAGAGAGAGAGAGACAGAATGAGCATGTCAGTCCTCCAGCCACTGCAAATGAATTCCCAATGCATGTGCTACCTTGTGCATCTGGCTTATGAGGGTCCTGAGGAACTGAACCCGTGCCCATTAGCTTTGCAGGCAAGTGTCTTAACAGCTTCCATCCCTCTTTTTATTTTCCTTTTTTGAGATAGGATCTCATAAAGCACCCAAAGGCATGGAACTCACTAGTTCCTCCTGCCACTTTCCCTCCCAAATGGTGGTGTTACTAGTGTCTGCCCCATCCAGCTCATATTTGAATCATTTTTTTAAAAGTTAATCTTTAGAGTGGGGAGATGGCTCAGCAATTAAAGTCCTTTGTTTGATTTCCCAGTACCCACTTATAGCCATATGCACTGTAGCAGACAGCTTCAGGTTCGCTGAGATGAACTTCCAGACCAGGCACAGTTATGGAGGAAGGGATATTGTTTATTGAAACTTACAGATCCAGGGGAAGTTCTGTAATGGCAGAAGAAGCTGGCCTTCCTTCACAGGACCAAACACAGAGAACAAAAGCCATAAGCCAAAAGCCACACAACACAGCACACCTCAGGATCTCCAACTGGGCACACTTTGCATATCTTTACAATGGAATCTCAAACCCATCAGCACACCTTAAGATCCGCCCAGTGACATTGCCTCCAGCCAGGTGGCTGCAGATGCAAACAACAAACTAATAAAACACTGAATATATTGGGGGCCATCTATTCAACCTACCACATGCACAATGTGGCATATTCATCTGGAGTTCATTTACAGTAGCAAGAGGCCCTGGAATGTATATTCTCTCACCCTCTCCCCTCTCCCTCTCTTTCTCCCCACCCTTGAAAATAGATAAATAAATGAAATATTTTAAAGTTAATCTTCTATTATAAAAAGCTTATATGCAATAAGCCATGCATTTGTTCTGGTCCCTTGCTCATTTCTGGGCCAGCCATACTTTCAAAGAAAATATGCCTACAACCCATGTCTCCTGATCTCCTCAATGCCACTCCTGAAGAAGTTACAGCAGAATTTTTTTCTTACACAAAATATTCTTTCTACTTCTTATCTGCCTCTGAGGAATAGAATTGGAAAATCTTCCCACAACCTCTTCTTTCCATTATACCGAAACCTCTCTTGGGTTGTTTCTGTCAGATATTTTGCCACAAGAATGATGAAAGCAGGAAATAATCCTCTAAAAACCATTTACCAAATTTAATTATATTCTTTCCAGATTTATTGAAATACAGTTGAATATATATATATGATACAGTTGACTATATATATATATATATAATTTGTAGTAATATAGATGCGTTGTTAAGTGTGTACTACAATCAAAATAAAATAAAACATCTGTCACTTCAGATTTACCAGTTCTTTAATTTTTATTTACTTAGTTATTTATTTAAGAGAGAGAATGGGCACACCAGTGCCTCCACCCAGTGCAAATGAACACCAGATACATGCACCATCTTGTGCATCTGGCTTATGTGAGTACTGGGGAATTGAACTTGGGTTCTTAGGCTTTGCAGCCAAGTGCCTTAACTGCTAAATCATCTCTCCATCCCTATAATTACCACTTCTTTCTGCATAATGAGGATATTTAAATATTAACAACTTTCTATTATATAGTAGAGCAAGAACTAGTCACCATGATGTATATTATTATGAATGCACTTACCTTCTTATTGCTGGGAAAAACACCCAACCAAAAGCAGCTGATGGGAGGAAAATATTTATTCTGGCTTCCAGTCTTGAGAGGAAGCTTCATGAAGGCAGGAGATAGCATGTCATGAGCCAAGGCAAGACATTGCCTCTGCACAGCAGGGGGGCAATAGCAGCAGGAGAGTGAGCAGAACTCTGGCAAAGGGGAGCTGGCTATGATAGCCCTAAGCCTGCCCCCAACAACATACCTCCTCCAGTAAGGCTTCACCTCCCAAATTACTTTCAGCTGGGAACCAACCATTCAAAACACATGAGTTTATAAGTTTGGGGGACACTTAATTCAAACCAGAGCTTATCTAAAATCCTTTCATGTTCATTCTTCATAACTGAAACTTTGTAGCCTTTCACTACTACTGTCATTTCTTCTCCCAGACCTTGCCAACTACCACTGTATTTCTCTGCCTTATTTATTTACTTAGTGTCTTACTCTTTCATTTCATTCAAATTATCACAAGTGACAGAACCTCTTCATTTATAGTGAATGATAGATATTTCTACTGAGAACCCACCGATGAACTTACATAGAGAAGTGCTGTGCATGCTAAGGCTCTTTTCTGTTGCTTCTTTCAAACCCCCCTGTATTCCTTTAACTTGGCTATGTGTCAGTGAAGAACTCTCTAGTTCATATGTCTGGGTTTATCTGGGTTTCTTTTGGATATCCATATCCCCTCACATTTGGAATCTCTATTCTGGATCATTTCTCTGAATAAGCTTCTTGTCACCTTTTTCATTATTTCTCCTTCTAGGAGTTGCATATGAATACACTAGTTCACTGCATTGTAAAACATTACTTCATTGGCCATTTGTAAATTTTAAGTCCTTGTTTCTGTTGTCTTCTTACTGGGTAGTATGAAATCAGCTGACCTGGCACTCACTGACTCTTCAGCTTGATGTCTGGTGGGAAAGCTCTCTGGAATTTTCCAATCTGGTTATTGTATTTTTCAGCTCTGGAATTTCAGTTTGGTTCTTTTCTACTGTTTCTATCATGTTTTTGAACATTTTATGTTGTTCATGTAGTCTTTGCCTGATATCTATGGTCTGCATTTCTCTCGGCATTCTTGTCTTCTAAAGTCCCACCAGAATGGTTCAATAAGCTCCGTCTATAGCACTTTAGTTGCACTCTTCCACAAAACAGTTCTGGAGGCTTACAATCCACCCTGTCAGTTTTATCACAGCAATGACCCCACACTTGTCATCTTTTGTCTTGTATTAGTTTCCTTGCTGCTGTGACAAAGTACCTGGCAAGAAACAGTTTAAGGAGGAGCAGTTTATTTTGACTTATAGTTCAAGGGGTTTTAGTGCATGGTTCTGGGGATGGTGGCAGGAATAGGACATTTCTGGTCATATTACAACTACAGTCAGTATAGGGAGCAATGAATGCTGGTGTTCAACTTGCTTTCTCCTTTTTATTCATTCCTGCACCCCCACCCATGGAATGGTGTCCCCCAAAGTTAAGGTGGGTCTTCCCATCTCAATTAACCTAACCTAGAAACGCCATCACAGATATATCTAGAGGTTTGTTTCTATGAAGATTATAGTATCCCATGAGGTTTGAGGGGCTCTACTAATGTCCTAGTCCAAGGCATCCAGGCTGTAGCTCAAAGGGTTTTTAAGCATAACTTGGTGGCTGACTTGGAACCGAGTTAGTCTTGGAGCCTCTATTCAGAGTGCCTATCTGCTGAGGCTGAGAGTGTTAGGGGCCTTGTGGTACTGCAGTACATGCACAGCAGCCTGCTGCTAGGGCCAAAGCAAAGTGGAGCCCTTGCTTCACTCTCCTGCTGTTATCTTGATGCTTTGCCTATTCATGGTGCCCTGGCCTGGGAGATCATGACACTGGTGTTAGGAAAATCCCTTCTGTATGTCTCAAATGTGTTTGTCTTGCTTCTGTGTTGACTAAGGTGCTATAACCCCTCACCTGTTATTGCTTCTGTGAAAGTATTTTTCTTTGTGAATAGCTCTATTAATTGTGAAGGGACAAGACCTGGAATCTTCTATTTCACTATTTTGCTTATATAATACTCTTCTGCATGAATTTCTAAGTTCATAATTAGTTAGGTAAAATTCTAAATATGTGAATATTAATAGCTTTTCCCTTTATTAGCAAAACTACATGAAAAAGTTATTGGGAAAATCTCATTTAGAGTAATAGCAAAAACATTTATTCATAAAGATAAATTCATATATATATATATACTTTCAGAATTTCCTTTTCTAGTACTCTAATACCAAGACCATGATCAACTTCCTACCCTATTCAGGCTATTCAGGCAGAACTCTTTGGATCCCTAGAGCCCTGGAAACTGAGTGGCTCATTAGGAGAATTGGGAATGAGATTATGGAACACTTGAATGCATCCAGAATCAAGTTAGGCAGTTTCCCTTCACTATTTAAAATCTCAAAAATGATTTAGACGTTATAATAGTCTCCATTTTTCAGATGAGAAAACAGAATAATTCAACATGTATCTATTAAGTAGTAAAGGTATGACATAAGCTCAGGTTAATGTCCATTTATGACTCAAATTCTTGTAATTATAATGACATTGCTTAAAGAACAATAATGTACAATTTATATTAGACAATATGTACAGAGAATGTATGAATTTTCTATGTATCTCTCCATTAAACCTTAACCACAATTCCATGGAACAAACACCATCACCACCCTATGCACAGATGAAGAAGACATTACATGAGTCACCTAAAACCTAAGTCCAGTAAGTAGCCAAGAAAAAGGGACTAGAATGAAGCCACATGCAAGCCTTTACTGTCTTGTGGTGTCTTTGTCATTGATGTGGTACCTTAATAACACTTTATAGCATAGTATTCACTTCTTTCTTTGACAACTCATTTGCTAAAACACAAGATGCCAGAGCAGCAGACGGTGGGCAGCATAAAAAGTGCCATTTGTGAGACATGAAGAGCTATAGTTCTTCCTTAGCATCCGGTGAGTCAGTTTCATCCCCGATCACATTTAACATATTGAATGTCCCTCTATAGAGTTGGACAATTTCAGTTTCCAAACAAAGCCAAGATGATGACTTCATCTTCTGTTCTTTTGTTGGGAACTTGGTCTCCTCTTTATACTTGAACATGAAGTCATCGGAGTAGCCTGCCAATAGTACCCCTGCTCACTACTTCTGAATTCATAGAATCTCTGTCTTGCATGACCTGGAATAACAACAGCTCAGCACCTGCTCTCAAAGTGTTAAAGCGCCCAATGTTCTCACCAGAACGAAATCTGCAGAATCCAGACATGTCACCTAGGATGAAATATAGGATCAGTAATGTTTTACATTCAAAGTTTGAGTCTAATAAGATTTGGTTATATCCTAGACATTTGCAACTTCAGCAACTGCAGGAAAGCAGTTGGCATAATATCATGATGTCTGTAATACCAGGGATAAACAGGCAAAAGAAAAGCCATAGCATGATGGAGAATTATAGAAACATCTAAACATGACAGCCCTTGATGCCCCCAAAAGACATTCTTTCTTTTCTGCCTTCATTCGTGCATATAGCAATTTACTTGGTACCTGTTTTATTCCAGGTACTATATCATATGAAGGAATGCTCAAACATTTTATTTGTCTTCAAAAACTTCAGGGAAGCCTAAGGGAAAATAGATAAGTAATGGTTCTTCCATAATATAAATGTTACAGTGTACACATAGAAAGTATGCATTGTGGGTTAAGCTCACAGTGACTAATTCCAAATTAGAAAGCTTGAAAAGTTGTAAAAAGGAGTGTTAGAAATGGAAAATGCATGTAACTATAACAGCATGACTAAGGAAGGGCTTTGACAACTGTACGTAGCTTTGGGAGTGGGATTAGTTTAGGGCAGAAGATCATCATATAGGTGACATTAAAGGGCTGTATAATTAATCTGTGTATTTCTAGGCATTCACAATTATTTATATTCAAGAAATGATGGCTGGAGGGATGGCTTAGTGGTTAAGGCATTTGCCTACAAAGCCAAAGGACCTTGGTTCAATTTCCCAAGGCCCACGTTAGCCAGATGCACTAGGGGGTGCACATGTCTGGAGTTCATGTGCAGTGGCTGGAGGCCCTGGTGTGCCCATTATCTCTCCCTCTTTCTCTGTCAAATAAATAAATAAATAAATAAATAAATAAATAAATAAATAAATAAATAAAAATATTTTTAAAAGGAAATGAGAAGTATAAATATATGTCAATAGATAAAACATATATACATATAACATATACCTATTTATAAATAATGATACCATGGAGAGGAAAAAAAAATTGGTTTTTTTCATTTTTTTGGTTTTTCAAGGTAGGGTCTCACTCTAGCCCAGGCTGACCTGGAATTCACTATGTAATCTCAGGGTGGCCTCAAACTCATAGCGATCCCCCTACCTTTGCCTCCCAAATGCTGGGATTAGCGAGGAAAAAAATTTAAATATGAGATAAAGGAAAACGATCATGTCTTACTTTATAATGCATGTTATGTACAGTGTAAAGTGAGATTGTATTCATATATACAATTATAACAGAAACAAGCAAGTAAATACATAAGTAAAGCATATCATGGTGCAAAACAGTGGAAGAGGATAGGCAGACCACAAAGTGCCCCAAGAAAACGAGAAATTGGAGGAGAAACTGGACTGTGGTGAAAGCTATGACATTTCCCCAGAACATTTGAGATATTCCAGATGTCACCAAAGATGGCAATGAACGAGCAGATTATCAGTTTAGGAGATACCTCAGAAAAAGGAGTAGATGGAGAGGAAGTGGTTGGAGGGAAAGAGGGTGGTGAAGGGCTACTAATGGGCCTCAGCAGTTGATGTTTATAAAAATCAAGAGCTATGTGGACTGCAGGTACTATGAGGTTTGTTTCTTCTTCCCATTAGCTCCTCCTTTTGCCTCCCAAAGGTCTATAGCTCCCTTACCATACTCTGCTTTGAAAACTTCTGGAATTTTCCTTCTTATTTATCAGTGTCACTTTTTTTCACCCTAACTCCTGTTCTGTCAGGCTTTGTTTTATGGCCTCTTCTTTATTGTAGCATGGACTTCACTTCTCTCATGAAATACAGCTTCCTGTGAATTCCACAAAGACATACATATCTAGTCCATTTCCAGACATGGTTCATGATCAGTCTGCCGTAAGTGTTTGTGGAAGCAAAGAAGAAAATCTCTCTTTGATGGCTTTCCTATAGAGAAATGAGTCAACAATTGCTCAGTACAGTTGTTTCTTTGAGGTAGTTTACCTTCAAAGGGGCAGGGACATGAATCAACAGTCAAATATTTTTCCATCATAATGCAAAAATGCTTGACATACTATGGAACTAACTGAAAAATAAATTAACAGGAAATAGGATAGATCCAGTGGGCTTTTTGTGTGGATGGTGATATTTCTGTGTACCTACTGTGATCTTCTGCTAAGTAGCTCCTGTACCTAGAATAGTCTCACCCTACAAATTTTATTCTCCAGTAAGATGAGAAGTTGTGTGAGAAGTTTTCTAAATTGTTTAATTTTGTGGGGGAGGGACAAGGACAGGTGGTGCAAAGCAGTGACTCTTTCTAGGAGACTGAAAGAAGGCATGGTCCGAAGGTGTACTCTGAGTTCAATGCCAGGCTTCATCCTGATACTGACTTCTGAGCTTTAAGATGTTCCTTTTATGAGGCAAAACAATAAAAAAAAAAAAAAAAACCCATAGAACTAGTCTTCATTGTCTCCTTCTCTCTCAACATTGAGGCTGGGAATAGAAGACCATGAGCAAATGAGAGATGTTCTCCATGAGAGTATCTATAAAGGAACTTTATCAGAGGCAAGATGAAACACTGTCCAAAATTCCAGAGACGTAGCATAGCAGATTGTCCTCAAGTTGATTAGGACAGAGACTCTTGTATCATAATGGTGATGGGGCTGTTGACTGTGATTTCCTCATGGACTAGGAAGCTTAAAAGAAAAAAAAAAATGCCAAAACATCCAAGAGATTAAAAGTAATAGTAAAATTCACTAATTTTCCAAGTAAAGAAAGTGAGCACAAGTGAAATTTGTTTTTACTATGACATTTACTGACGGGGAAGATAGAGTTTTCAAACTGTGGGAAGAGGAGGCTCATGGTGACCAATGAGGAACTAAAAAGAGCACTCTGGACACTTGAGAACTAGTCTATGGTTTTGCATAGACCTGAGCAGAGTCCCTTTGTTTATTGGCCAGGAAGGAGTCTTGAGTTAGGTGCTACAAAGGATGGAGCACTGGGTTGAGTTCTGGTCTATTATCAGCTTCTCTTGTTTTGACTCATCACAATGAAGCATTACATAGATTTCATATCTCCAAAGCCAGTGAACACAAAGCTTTTCCTTTACCTAACCCAGCCCCTTCCTTTCTGAGATCAAAACAATCAATCAAGGAGTGGGTAGCACATGCCTGGTGTGAACAATCTCATCCTTGCATCAGAAATCATGCAAGGAGACCAGCCTGTTGCATGGCCTCAGTGACCCTTTGCCAAATGGCTTTTCATTGAAATATTTACTTCTTTTGTGTTATTCCTACCTCATTTGTTGTCTTCTTGTAGAATTTCAAAGAAATGTAGATTTACAAATGAAAATTAAGTAGCTGGTTTTAGGAACTAGTGACTCTCAATAGTTTCTTATCAAAAATAGCAAGCCAGTCACATGGTGAGACCATTCCAAGAAAATATTGAGCTGTAAATGAATGCTTGGATGAATGCCTTTTAAATGCCATCTAATCCCAAAATTCAGCAGTGGAGGAAATTGGAGCTTTGCGTTATGATTATGTCACTAGCCTCATCATGAGTGTCTGGAGAGCAAATATAGCATGACTCAGGGTGCTCTGGAATGTCACAGGTGTCCAGTAAACTCATGTTAAATAACTGAATGAGAAAAAGAACTAAGTATACAAATGGGCATCTCTTGGAAAGGACATCCATCACAACAGGACTGTGGACTGTGCTGTGGTTCTTTATTTCACTTTCATTTCAAAGAGACTTTCAATGTAATGCTGCCTCAACAACAACAACAAAAAAAAAAAAAAAACAGTGATTTTGCCTCATCCACTATAGTCCTATAATTCTTTTGGAGGAAAAATGATTAAATGATTGATGTTGGAAGAAAAATGATTATATTATAAAACATCAGACATGAAGGTTACTGTATGGCTCTTTAAAAAGATCAGGAAAGTTGTGTTTACAGAAATACTTTAGATTTAAGAGGAATACACTACATTAAAGTTTCAAACTGTAAAATACCTCACAGGTGATGCTGTCTACCCCCTCTCTCACACACTTTATAGATGAGTAACTTGAGACCTAGGAGAGGGATATAATTTAACTCCACTCTTCAGGCCATCAGGTCACAAATTTCAGAAGTGTTATCAGTGAATGTGAGAAGACAGTGTGATCTGCCCTAAGATATAGAAGATTTATTCCAGTCCTCTAGTGCCTGAGGAAAGCTCCTTCTTCACACACAGGCGCCTAGTTGCTTAAGAGGATGTGGTTTACACACACTTCTGACACTGAGAATCCACTATAACCCCTGGGTGTCTGAAAAAAAATAGATAAATAAAACAGCTGTTTAGTATCTTCTGTCTATGAAGCTGCTTCCTGTCTCATTCTGTCAGAACCCACTGAGACTTTATCAGTGCTTCATTGAAACAGAGATGTGGCTGATAGGGCTCAAGCCTTCAAAGGCTTATGGCCAGTGGCCTCATCTGATAGCTCCTGCTGCAGCTTCCACCCTCATTGCCACACCACTGGATTTAGCCAGGACTTCAAGGTTTCCCCATCTGTGTGGCCTGAGAGTTCCTATTTATGCTTAGACCATGTAAGTCTAGTCCTGGTGGCTTACTTGGGAGATAAAGCGATTTGCTTTCCCACCTTACTCTACTCTGAATTAAGACTCTCAAAACAGTCAAGCTAAAAGGTAATTCCAGGCGATCTTGTATTGATGCCTTACTTACATTGCAGAGACAAGAAATTCCCAGACAAAGGAAACTGGCTCCATAAATCACACCCCTCCCCCAGGCATCTAACTTGGTAAAGGCCATACACACAGGTAATTGTAGCCTGTTTTGCCATTGCCATTACAAACTTTGGGGATCTTTAATGAATTTCTGGGGTATCTGTAGATCATATGCATGTAAATGTTGATCTAATTTGTATGTAAATGTGTACATTCCAAACATTAGAGTTAAATTACACCCCCTTTTCAGTCCTCAATTATGTGTGTATGTGGGGGGAGCGGTGACAAGATCACTTGTAAGGTATTTTACAATGCAAAGATTTTAATTTTAGTACATTTTTCTCTAAAATAATTATTTTATGAAAAAGTTCAAAAGCCCAGGGAAATGGTTCAGTGGGTAAAGTGATTTCAGCACAAGCATGAGAAGCTGCATTCAAACCCCAAGCATCCCCATAAAAATGCCAGGCATGGTTGTCTGTGCTGTGATCCTAGTGCAGCTAGACAGAGAATCCCTAGGGCTCACTGGTCTAGCCAAACTGGTGAGCTATAAATTCAGCCAGATACCTTGTCTCAAGGAATAAGATGGAGAGCAATTAATCACTTGACAACAACCTTTAGCCTCCAATATGACTTCTTACAATGCAACTGTCCAGACAGAAATTGGCCTCGATATCCATGACTGCGCAGTGCCTAGCAATACCTTCGCAAGACCCTCATAATAGGAGAAAAAGATGATGATATCAAATTAAAAGAGAGACTAATGGAGAGAGGGAGGGGATACAATGGAGAGTGGAGTTCTGAAGGGCAATGGGGGGGGGAAGGGAGGGAAATATCATGGTTTATTGTAAGTATAGAAATTGTCAATAAAAATATATAAATAAATAAAATGTGTACACTCACACACCTATGCATATATGTGCACTCACACATGTGCAAACACACATATGCATGCACACACCCCCCACCTATATGTACATGCCAAGATAAAATTCATTAACTTGTCAAGAAAGTCATGCATCAAAAAAAAAACAAAAAAAAAATGGTATTGTATGTGTAAGATCACCCGCTCCTGGCAGCAGTTATATATCTTGTAAATATCTCAAGATCATACATATAAAGAATGTCTTGAACTGTGGGAAACATTCATCTTGTGAAAGTAACAGTTATATTGAATGCTCCATTTGAAATATTATCCACAACTAGGGAGGGGTGGGTGGATACTGAGAATAGGTGAGGTAGGTTATCTTTATTTTTTATTTTTTAAAATTGTTTATTTATTTGAGAGAGGTGGGGAACGAGGAAGGGAGGGAAAGAATGAGTCTGCCAGGACCTCTAACCACTGCAAACGAACTCCAGATGCATGTACCACCTTGTACATCTGGCTTATGCGCGTACTAGATAATTGACCCCGGGTCCTTATGTTCCACAGGCAAGCAACTTAACCCCTTAGCCATTTCTTCAGCCTGGCTGATTACCTTTCTGAACTTTTATCTATTGTGTTTTTACTTTCTAGCAGGAAAAGTCCTTGGGTTTTCATCATTTGTGTAATGGGAATCTGTGCTTTTCTACTACCTCACCCACTTCCCCTGCCCCATTAAGTGCGACAAAGTGTTGACTTTCAGGTATGAGATATGGTTATAATTTGTATTATGTCACTTGCTAGCTTCTGATCTGGGAAAGTTGGTTTTCTTCTCAGATTTCAAATCTCCTCGCAATCTTTTACATAAGATTTAATATAATTTGCCTCCTGCGTGAGGTAAGTTATCTTCATTATAAAGAACTCAACAAAGAACATACAGACTACATAGAGGATATACCTGTTTAATCTCTCCCTCCCCCCCTTCTCTCTCTGTCTTTCTCTCTCATCTGTTTAATGGGGCAGGCTTTTCTGGAAACCAGGGTTCTGGCTCTGATACTTGCTTAGCACTGAACCACTCAGCCTTCTCCATGGACCATGTTAGGACCTCTCATTCCTTCTCAGAACATTGAGATATTTAAAAGCAATTGTTACTCCATGGCTAGCTGTAAAAAATTTCTAGTCTCACCATCTTTTCATGAGGTCCTATGGGGATCTGTTGACAACCTTGAAATTCCATGATCCCTTATAGCTACACTTAGAAAAACTTCATTCATATAAATTTCTTAGTGATGACCTTTAGTGAAAGGGAAGAAGCCACACCTAAAGCCAAGATAGAATAAGTGTAGGTGAATGATGGTGCCTTGGACCTTTCCTTGGTGTGTTTCACTATTTTTTCATTGGCACCTGGTTTTTGTCTTGACCAACTAAATGTTGGTATCGAGCATTTTATAGACCTCTTCTCATAATGCAGTTGCTGGTAATCACAGAATCATTTAACTCCTGCTTGAGTTACATTTTCAACAAAAGTTGGAGCACATTGATGTGGGAGGCAGAGTCCAAGAAATAAATAGATGTCCATAAAGATGCAAGAGAACCCGGACCTGTGGACCCTCACTTTAGGTCCTTGTCCCAGTTATCAAAGAATTGAAAACATGGACTCAGAGAAAGGTAAAATATGAATAATGAGATGCATTTCAGGGAAAGTTAGAATCCACAGGGAAGGCAAGCAGGAAAGTCCCAGCTAAAAGAAGTTTTCCCCTTCCCAGACAGGCTGCAGGGGGAAGAGGAGATACATAAAGTCTCCCTCACATGTCCGGGGAAGAAGCCTTTGGGGAAGGGTCTTACACGTGTGGAAGCAAAGCTGTCAATAACTCGCCCAAAACAAGGCACAAAGGCACCCAGAGAAAAAACAAAGCCTGGCTGCGAAGGGTGAGAGGAGAACAAGAATATCCCTGCTAACAAGGAAATAGACACGAGCTTGCCAAGGGCCAAGAAAACCCAGGGGAACCAAAAGCTGAGAAACAAGAGATTTACACATGCCAGACCCATTTGTATGCATCAAACATCTAATCAGGGTGAGCCTTGATTGGTTGGTTTAATCAAAGACTGGCTCAGGAACGCCAGCCCACAGATGTGCTAAGATGAGAAAGGAGCAGGAAGCTGCTACAGAGGAGTCCTTGCTTGAAGCCATCTTGGAAGAGCCTGGATTAGACACAGGTTCTAGTCTTGTCAGAGCAGGCAAGGTGCTGTGCATGTTTCCACGGCTCAGTCTCTAGCTAACTACCAGAAGAAAAAAAAAAAAATGATTAAACAGAAAAAAAAAAAAAAAAAAGGCTACCTTGCTTCTAACCTGTATCAACATTTCACACAGTTAAGGTTTGTTTTGAAAATGGCTGCTTGGCTGAACATTTTAAGGGGTACTGGGGAGAGAACCAAAGATTTATACTTGCTAGGCAAGTCCTCTATCACTGAGAAATAGCTGCACCCAAACACACACACCCCATTTTTTTTACTGCACTCTTGATTCTTGTACGTTACATATTAGAAAATTAGCTGGAGATATCATTGTGTGAATTTTCAGTCTCTGGACCATCATGATAAACAAGATCCAAAATGATTTAAATTACTCTCAGTATATTTACTAGTGGAACATTTCCCATCTGTTTCTTGGCCTTGGGATTTGGAGCTGGGCAGTCATTTGTTGGGCATGCATTTTTGTGCAGTGTGAGATGGTAAGGAGCGTCTCTGGCCTTTTTGCACTAGATAGCACTCCTCTTCCTACGTGGGGGCAACCAGAAACATCACCACACATTTCTAACTGTGCTTAAAAAGAATACCTTTCCTTGTTTAAGCTTCATGGCTCCCATGTGTAAGTGGAAGGCATGCTTCCCATTTGAGGTACCTGAGTCTATACTGCTATCCCCTGCTATTTACACCAGAAATTTCCTGTTAAGGGCATTTCTCCTTTGTTCTGCTATTATGGTCCTTTGACACTTTATTGTTACTAAATAAAGAAGCCAGTTTCTTAATTGGGTGTTTAATAGAAGTATAGACCATCATAGCCAGACCTGGACCATTTGAATCGATTATCAGATCTGATCACTTCACCAGAGACATTCACACTCATGTATCAGTGAGCTGCTCAAGAACAAGCTGGTTAAAGCTGGACTAAAGCACGGGCTTCTTAACCTGCACTTTCTGCCACAGTTTGAACCCTTTGGGACTGTCGTCTTTGAAAGTAGCTATTATCTTACATTGAAAACACAATTTCTAATACTCATTATTTCACTGATACACAGAGGAGAGGTGATACTAATATCACTGGTTAACAGACGTGGCTGAGTTCCTTTCTGTACACCAGTGACACCATTTAGAAAACTTTCCCTAAGGATTCCGAAAAATGCAAAGTGGTTTGTAACTACTTCTGGATTCTGTTTTCAGATTATGTATCCATGTGCTTTCCCTTGTTTCTTTTGTATTTTCCCCTTTCCCCCCTCTATGCTATTCCTTTCCTTTTCCTCCACTTTTAATTTCCATTTTGTCTACCTTTATTCCTCCTCCACTCCTTTCTTTCAATTTTAATATGTTGAATATAAATTCAGTAAATTGTAATATGAGGTTAATATAAGTTTATAAAGGAGCATGATGTCGCTTCCAATTTTTCAGCAGGTTCAAAATAGACAGAAGGAATAGCAAAAAGACTCTAGCCAGGTATAGTGGTGCACACCTGTAAACTCAGTTAGAAGTGGGGGTTATTTCTTCTTTGGGGAAGGAACGGGTTAGTCCCCAAAAACAGACATAGCTAATGATTTCACTCTAAAGCTGGACATTCCTGAATTTCCAAGCCAGCTGTGCTTTAGCTATAAAACCATATACCGATTAATCTTTCATTTCATTTCATTCATGTAAATATGCTACTAAAGGAACTTAATTTTTTTATTTTTTATTTATTTTATTTTTATTTATTTATTTATTTTTGGAGAGAGACACAGAGAGAGACAGACAGAGAGGGAGAGGAGACAGAGATGGGCGCGCCAGCAGTCTCTCAGCTGCTGTGAATGAAATCCAGATGTGTGCGCCCCCTTGTGGGCAAGTGCGTCATTGCGCCCTTGCGTCACTTTGCATCTGGCTAAACGTGAGACCTGGAGATTAGAACCACTGGAGATTGGAACCAGCGTCCTTAGGCTTAGGAGGCAGGTGCCTTAACCGCTAAGCCATCTCTCCAGCCCAGGAACTTAATTCTTAAAAAAAAAAAAAAAAGTTTTTATTTATTTTCAAGGAGAGATAGAAAGACACACAAAGAGAGAGAGAGAGGTTGGGTGGGGAGAGATTGGGCAACAAAGGCCTGTAACCACTACAAACAAATTCCAGATGCATGCACCAATTTGTGTATCTGGCTTTTGTGGATACTGGGGAATCAAACCCAGGTCATTAGGATTTGCAGGCAAGTACCTAACCACTGCATAATTTCTCCAGCCCCAAAACCTATTTTTAAGGAATAAATATGCTAATGTATATTATGTTCTTAGAAGAAAATTGGCATGTAGAACATTGTATATTACTTATGGTGCCATATTTATTAGTAAGTCATTTTTCACATGATTATTAAGATCTAAGGCTTTTATTTCATTTAAATTGCTGCTTAAGATAATTTTAATAGAAAATTTGTAAAAATTACATTGATTGTTTGGGTAGGGGACCATAGTATTATGAATGGTATAAAATGCTAACTATGATCCATTTCTCACATAGATTCTATTGGAATAAAAAGGAATGACAGAACTGTGATGGGTTAATTTTGATTGGCAACTTAATTGGATTGAGAAATGCCTTGATTAGGAAATCTCACCTCTTTGTGCAGGCATGAAGGCATTTCCAGAGAGGATTGACTAAAGCAAGAAGGTTTGCCCTGGTGGGTAGCACCATCCATAGACTGTGGCCTCACAGGCAGTGCACAGGAATGCAAAGGAGAAAGCCCACTAGTGATAACTTTTCTCTCCCTGCTTCCTGGATACCATGTGTGAACTGCTCTGCTCTGTGATGCCCTCTCTATGATGACAGGCTGACGTCCCAGAAACTGTGAGCCTAAATAATCCTTTCTCCCCTCTGTTGTTCATGCCAGGTATTGTATCACAGAAAGGAGAAGGCTGGCTAACACAAACACTGGCAGTAATATATTAAGCCTAACAACTACTGACCATGGCTGGCACATATCAATGAAATGTGCAGCATGGGTTCTACTCACACAGTTTACACTTTGAAAATGAAAGGCTAGTTTTTTTATCAATTCTTTCTCCCTTGGAATAGTTACATCTCCTCTGGCAGAAGTATACGTGCTCACTGCTCATTTTAAGAATGAATTTTAAGAACCCTCTGAAGTTGCTTTTAATATCTTTATTTGGCTGAGGAAGGAATTTAGGAACCACTTGAGAGGTGATTCAGTTCACAAAACTAACAGATAATTTCACCTCTTTTCTCCTGACTCAAAAATCATGATTTTTTATGTACAATTCTCTACCCTCTACATGTTTGCATGCTATCTGGGTTAAAAAAAAAAAAAAAAGAAAAAAACTTCATTAACTTTTACATATGAAATTTGAATTAAACCCCAAATAAGAAGTTTAGACACGGAGCTGGGTTTATACACTAAAAGGGTAGAACATGTGCTTGGTGTGTATGAGGTTGGAGATTCAATGGCTAGCATTACCAAAATAATCAGATATACCTTTCTATTTTGTCTTGGGGTTAGATAGGTCCATAGAGTCTGCATTTACATGCTGTAAAGCACTGAATTTGGGTACAAGTACCCTTAGTTAATCATCCTCTTAAAAAACTGTTCTCTTCAAAGCAATAATGTAAAAATGATGAATCATTAGGAAAGTTGGATCTACCTCTAGTCTATGAATATAGAATTGTTATCTTTGTTATAAAATGGACATATGTATGTACATCTATATCTCGTACAGTTTATAAAACTATAAATATGGATAGTATGGCATAGCTCTATGCATACCATTTGTTAAAAATTATGTCTGGGACGATAGAGAATTTAATTAGGTCTTCCCTTGACTTAAAAGGAAGAGCATGAAACAAATCTTCACATTTAATTCTTAGCATTAAGTAATTAATTAAGCATTAGTTATAATTCTTTGCACACATGTTTACTAACTCAGGATTTTAGCTATTAGAGAGAAATGCTTTATTTAGCTCAGTATTGGCCATATTTTGTTTTAGAAACAGTAGGGCTATGTCTGCTGATGTCTGGCATGAGCAAAGGCTTGTCTGCAGCACTGAGTTGGATAAATCCCCTTGTACCTTTTAGAGGCCTGAGCTGCTTAATCTGTGTTGGACATTTGAAGTGCCTGGAGTGAGCCTGACAAAAGGTGGATCAGCAGGATGTGCGGTAACTGGAGGTTAAATGCCTTCCCAGAGGCTCTTAAAGATGATCCTCTTGATTTTTCTAATTGAGGTTTTTAAATGGGAGCAGCAGGGATTTCTGACATGGCCCTGTGTGGAATAACTCAGGCATTATGAAAAGATGATGCCATTCTTGCAAGATGCAGCTCAGCCTGCATCATACATCACAGTAGGGCAGCCTGGTGTTTGCTGCTGCCCTCTACACTCTGGTGCTCTCACTAAAGCTCTGCCTCCTAGATTGTGCAAGAATTACAGTTGAGAAGTAGAAACACACGTCATGAAAGTCAGTAAGTCACATAATGTTTCCCAGTTGAAAAACTAAGCACTCCAACACGAGTCAGGACAGTCGAGTGACACCATGCAAGCAGGGGGCACAGATGTTCAGGGTCAGGATTCATGGGCCTGGCACAATAAACCGTCAGTGTCTCTTGGTGTGCTCATGTAAAATTTTCATTTTATCTTGCTATTCATGTACTCTGACAGAAGGCAACACACAAAGAACTGGAAGGAAATGTCTAAAAGTTCTGGTCCTCACATTTTCAGTGAGTTTTTTTTTTTTTAACATCCTTTAAATGTTTATAGGAATAATTTTAGGAGTGATTATGAGAAGGGTAAATTACATTAACTCCCATGCTAATGAACATAAGGAGTAACATATCACAGACATGATATCAATATATCATGATTAAACAGATTACCATGACTTAACCAAGCCAAAAACCTCACGCAATGATTTCAGTAGGAGTAATTAATATTGGCTTCCAAGTTTTGTAAAATAAAAAAAAAAATTAAATGAGAGATTTGAGTTATTGTTACTTTTAACAGTCAGTTATAAGTAATGAAACCTGGCACTATTCTCTTCTCACAGCTACTGATGAAGGAGTTAAATAACAAGGGCTCTTGATATTTGACTACATTAATTTTTTGAACTATTTCTTGATAAGTAAGAGTAAGTTTTGAAAACTCTCTAGAACCCAGTTTCCAACATTGTGAATGGAAGAAAATAAATTAAACTTGCTTTATGTGAATATTAACTGATCAATTGCATATGAAAGTGATTTGAAGGGGCACAGAATAAGTCAATGCCCTCATTCTAGAGGGGACGGTCCAGTCTATGCTCAATAGTTATATGAACACAGAGGGACTTTATGACATTTTGTGTTAAGTCTGTGAAGGCTATGAGAATTTCTCCCTGAGAATTCTAAAGGATCACAATGAACAGAAGAAGAGTACAATGGGGATTTAGGTGAGTATACCCAGCAGAAATAGGAGACCAGAGGAAATTCCAAATATTGAAAAACCCCTTTCAGTAATTTAAAGATAAGTGTGTGTGAGGAATGATTTGCAATAACATGAGGGCTGCATGTAATTTTTAATCTGAACAAGAACTGGAAAGGAGTGCAAACTAGTAACCATTTGACAAATATTTACTTGCATTGGAAATGAAAACCAAAGGTTCTCAAATTCTTCCACCAGTGGAGAGTAGCCTAGACTTGAACTTGCCCATGTTGTGCTGAACCTTCTAATTCCTTGTTCAGTGACCGGGGGTGGCTTGCTCCTAGCCTTCTACTCTCCTGTTTTGTAAAAGCAGAGGTGATGATGCCTGGCACGCAGTTGTTCTTAGCAAGATCAGTTGAATGCACTCTTGAATCTGAAGTACCTCTTTGATGTCTCGCTTTTCCCCCTGTCTTTATTTTCGCAGGTAGGTGACTACCATATGCACAGCTTAAGAAGTTGAGGGTGTTGCTTTTTTGCAAGCTTGTAATTTTTGAGTGCAGTGCATTATTTCACAGGGCAGGAGACATTCTTCATCATTTTTGTCAGCCAAACAAACCTTCCACTTAGCATCCGGGACTGTGCTTCACTCCTGGACCTGCTGAATAGACCTTTCAAAGTTCTTGGTTCTGGAACTGCATTAGTGGGATAGCCACTGAGTTTCCACCAGGCTAGTTGTTTTTTTTGGGGGGAGGGCACAAAATTAAAGGTTTTAACCAAAAGTGACATACTAGACTGAAATTGCAGGGCATATATATATATATATATATATATATATATATATATATATATATAAACTTTCCAAAGGTTCATTTGAAAACAACTTCCTTCAAAGCCAAATGATTCATATTTGAAAGCCCCCAGGGCCTCTCTGGAACTTCAGGGCATTAGGGAGCTCTTTACCTGCTGTCATAGATTATCTCTCCTTTGTTTCTTGACTTGCAGAAAAGGCCTGTGATTGGTAAGTCAGCTTTTCCCCAAGGCCTGAAATTCTTTCTTCATTCAGAAGATAAGTAAGAATTGGACTGTGCATTCCACAAAGCTTTCTTCTCTGCCAGGGTCTCAAGGCTAGCAGCCAAGGGTGTGATGGGAAGGGCAGATACCACAGGAAAGAAGGGAAGGGAAAGGTTGGGTGAGCAGTCATAGGCAGAGCCATGGTTGCTGGGCTGTTCATAACAAGGTAATGAATCAAGATTCAGTAGAGCATAAAGCATGGACTTGGATCTGAGTCTTAGCACTGTCATTTGAATCGATCTTTAAAAACTTAAAAAACCTCTCCAATGTTCTTTTCCTCTTCGCAAAAGTACCTGAGACATTATCTATCTCAACATGTTCTTGATATCATTGAAAACAAATCATGTGTAAAAAAAAAAAAAAGAGCAAGAAATCAATATATCATATCATTAATAAAATGCCTTTAATCAGGCAGCAGGTGACAGTCAGTGTACTGTGTACTTAATACAGATTTCCACCTTCATTCATTTCAATCTATAAAACATGTGGGTAGAATAACGCTAGGTTTGATGAACTTATGTAACTTATTTCCAGTCAACTGGCAAGTGCTTCAGGCAGGCCTGGTAGCAGAGCTGTGTTCAGTCTATATGTGTTCATAAACAAAACTGGGTCCCAGTCCAAAGCCTGCCTACTTGAAAAGTAAAAGAAAAAACAAGTATAGCTACCAACATGAATGAAAGAAGTGAAGACCAAAGGATTTAAAGATTTTAAATAAAAGTCATTTTTGCTTTTTAAATCCATGTTGTATGTCCTAATACAGAGAAGGGCCAAGAGAAACACTAACATTTCATGCTTTGGTCATACACTGCCAGCGTTCCATGTAGGCATTCAGAACCTTATCCTTACAAGACAAAACTAGAACTCAGAAAGTGACCATGACTAATCTAGAATCAGATGATGAGTTTTGGGAGAACTGAGGTCAAAACAGAAGTCCCTGGAACCCCAGTCTACCAGTCATGCAACCTCATCTTGGCCTCTGATGGTGGGACCATAATTGACTGGAGAGCTTTGAGATCTCTAAAAGGACCTCACTCATTGCACAGGACCTCCTATCCATCCCTTAAACTTCACCTGAATTAAAGGCACTTTAAAGGTGACTGTCCCAGAGAACAATAGGTTGCAGGTGGACCAGCAGCCTATAGAAAATCTCATTGTACTTATCAACCAGATTTTACACAAACTTCGCTGTATTCTTGTATAATAGGCTGAATGATGAAAGCTGTAACGGTGGCAGACCAATGTGTAAAAGCAGTGTACACATGTGGCCACTACTTGAAGAAAGTCATATCTGGGTGGACATGACTTCAAGAAGAGTGTGCACATGTTTATGCATACAAGGGTACCTATGTGTAGGTGTGTCTATTCTGACTTAACAGGGTAAGTGGTAAGGACAGATTGCTGCATGCTATTTTTCATCAAAGGATGTTCTTTTTCTTCTGGTTTACATAATATTGAATTACCTTTACAACCCTCAATTTCCACTGCTTTCCTCGTAAAGCCACCCAGACCTTACAAAGTCATTTTACTGGCTTTCTAGACAGCTTAACATCAGATAACATCTACCTATTGTTCAGAGCTCAGTTTAAATGTCACTGTCTTAGGGAAACACACTTTGATATGAGGTTTAGGCCCCTTAATACATGCTGTCATTGTCCCTTCTATTCTTTTCTTCATGTACTTGTCACAGTTCCATGATGGCAATTTACTGTGCTTGACCAAAGTCTGTCTCCCTCGTTTAAAAACATGCTGAGAATTTTTTTTTTCCCCTCTCCCAAATCTCTATTTACACAGGGCCTAACAGAGAGCTCCACACAAAAGAGACATGAAGTATGGTTCAATGTCTGGATGAACAGTACTCACTCTGTATTCTATTAAACTTCTCTCTTCTAAAACTTTCAATAAATTGTGTTTCTTTAGAATTTAACAAAGTTTTGGCAAGTAGAGTGTGCTGCAAAGAAGTAAAAATAAATAAAGAGGATAAAGTCTCCCATCCTTGGTGTTTTCTTTTATAAATTCTAATAAATCCAACCAATAAGCTAGAAAGATTCCCAGGGTGACTCATCACTTCCGTCTTTCATCTTAATAGAAAGGATGTAGATGTAAAATGCTGTGACTTAGGACTTGTGCTTACTCAGATGTATGAAAATACTCGAGTATTTTCCAGATATTGTTTTATACAATATCATCATAACATTTTTATTTAGTGTTTGACAACATGAGTGTTTCAACGTCTCAGATTTCTGGGAATGTGTTTAGGGAAGATTCAAGCACTTGGAGTTTTGTGAGGCTGAGCTATTTATCATCTCAGCACCTTTTGCTACAAGTGTCCTTCAGTGTCAACTTCCTCATAGGAAAAATGTATAGGATTAATGCAAAGGCTACATAAGGTTAAATCAGATAATGGACAGAGTTTAGCTGATGGTATGTGGTGAGTTTGAGCTACAATCAACAAGAAGAGTTTTGTTATCTTACTTTCTTAATAAAGTGTTTTCACAATATCAGAATTCTTATTGGTGAAAGAATTCAGGACTAGGGTGAAACTCATGGTAAAGCACAGGAGAAGCAGAGTTCTGGTTTCAATATCCAACAGCAAAGAAGGAAAGTTAAAAGAGGGAGAGAATATCAAGATAAAATAAAAACTGGAGTTTTCTGTAGTTCAAGGAAGGAAAAGCAGAAGCTATCAAACCAAATAGATTTGTTAAACAGCCTAACCCCAACCTTCAGGCTAACTCAAATCAAACAGATTTGCAAGTCAGGTGTCTTGACAGCTATTAAGGGCATTTCTTGTAGTGACTGTACAATAATCAACATTGCACAAAAAGCCCAATTTATTTTATAATTTTGAAAAATATTTTACTTATTTATTTATTTATTTACTTATTTATTTATTTATTTATGAGAAAGAGGGGCAGATAGAGAATGGTGTGCCAGGGCCATCAGCCACTGCAAACGAACTCCAGGTGCATGTGCCACATTGTGCATCTGGATTATGTGGGTACTAGGGAATTGAACCTGGGTCTTTAGGCTTTGTAGGTCATCACCTTAACCACTAAGCCACCTCTCCAGCCCTATTTTATAAAATTAGTCTATACTCTGAAATCCTAATGTTTAATAGACAAATGAGGACAAGAAAGATGACAGCATTTTTAGGTGGATTACTTATTTTTTTTGTTTGTTTGTTTTGTTTTGTTTTGTTTTGTTTTTTCCTTTTTGAGGCAAGCCCAACAGACTGGCCTTTTTTTTTAATGTGTGTGTGTGTTAGAGAGATTGAGAGAGAGAGAGAGACAGTTGGCACACCAGGGCCTCCAGCCTCTATAATCAAACTCCAGGCGTGTGTGCCACCTTGTGCACATGTGTGACCTTGTGCACTTGCATCATCTTGTGTATCTTGCTTATGTGGGATCTGGAGAGTCGAACATGGGTCCTTAGACTTCACAGGCAAGCTCCTTAACCACTAAGCCATCTCTCCAGCCTGTACATCTGTACATAGTTGGAAGTAGGACAGGAGAGACAAAGAAACCAAGTCCTTGCTCTTGCCACTGATACTGGATCCTTCAATGTAGAAATGTGTCGTCATGGGTACCAGCCTCATGAAGAGAATCAACTGACCTGTTTTCTGTCCTCCTTGCCTTCTGTGCTACTCCTTCCAAGGAAATTGCCCGAGTAAGCAAACACCCTCAGTGAGCACAGCCCAGCTGCTGGTCACCATGATGGGAGATAACAGTTGAGAAAGAAATGGACTGATTTTCTCCAAAACAACTTTGCCCTCCAGCAGCCTGTGAACCTGGAAGCATTCCACTTGAGGACACATAATTGAACTGTGTAGGGAGGTTGTTGATGTTCTGACCCAAATCCTAGTTATACTGATTTAATGTGCCTGCGTATAGTCTTTGCAATGGTAATTTTTCTTCTTTTTTTTTTTTTTTTTTTTTTTTTGCTGTTTGGCAGATAACTATCATAAGCATGAAAGTAGTTGAATTGGTCATATTCCTTCTCTCAACTTACCCACAGGAAATTAAAGATTGACACTTACAAATTATTAGAAACAATTCAGCATGTATATTTCCAAGGTAATTCCTATTGTTTAAATTACAAGATCTCATAGAAATGCGTACCTTAGGTGTTTCTTCTTTTGCTATTGAAATTATTCAGTGTTTTTCCTTCTTGCTTTGAGGTTGGTGACATATAACACATGTCATTATTATGCATGAGTCGTACTTTAGCTCATAGTTGCCCTTCTCACCTAGTGAGAGCATGCTTCCATTTTGCATGTTAAATCAGGATGGACAGTATGTGGGGAAACATGTGGAGATCTTAAAAACATACTTAACATAATATATGATTTTATACTTAGAGAATTAAAAAATAATCCCTTGCTTTCAAGATGTTTGGAATGAAAATCCCTAGGAATGGAGTGTACATTAGATTATCCAAACATCTGTGAAACCTTTTGGATCTTAAATAGTTCAGATCTGGAAAGTGATTGTAGTTATCATAAATTGTTCATATGAGAAATAAAATACCTATATACCGTGAATTAATAAAACAGTCCTCGAGCAGAAGTGGTGACACTTCAGAGCATGGGACAGGTGAAATGAAAGCTGATTGCCCTGTACTGCTCGTCAAGACACCATGTCTGTTGAGGCATGAGCTCCTTCCACCTTGCCCTGCACTGCAGGTTAGCTGTTCAGAATGTCTCCACAACAAATTATAACATCTCAGAAATGCTTCTGTCAATTAGCCCTTACCTCCTTTCCACATATAATAAGCACAGAACATAACAATTGTGGTAAACATTATTTTTGGTAAACAGTGATTTTATGAATATTAACAAAAATAGTTTGTCGTCGCAACCTTAGTTCTTTTTCTAACACAACACTTGATTTTTTTTCCACAAAGCAATTCTCACATTAAAAAAAAAAAAAAAAAAAAAAAAAAAAAAAAAAAAAAAAAAACCTTGGTGCTGGAGGGATGGCTTAGCAATTAAGGCATTTGTGTGCAAAGCCAAAGGACCCTGGTTTGATTCCCCAGGACCCACATTAGCCAGATGCACAAGGGGAAGCATGCATCTGGAGTTCATTTGCAGTGGCTGGAGGCCCTGGCGCACCCATTCCCTCCTTTCCTTTCTCTCTTCCTCCCCCCCTCTCTTTCTCTGTCAAATTAAAAAAAAAAAAAAACTTAAAGAAGCTAAAAGAGCCAATACTCGCCTGAAAACCTGAACCAGAACAGCGTTCCTACTCTAGTGGATCCAGGATACATAAGTGTTAATTATTTATGTATGACTTTTATATTTTTTATATTTCATACATATAAATTAGATTTTACCACAAGTACCCAATATAAGATACTTTCTTATTTCCTTCAGTCCAGCTCTACTCCTTACTAGTAGCTATACCTTGAAAGAGAATAACTCCCTTTATGCAAAATCTCTGTTATTAGCTCATCAGAGAGGGCCTCACAAGTCCTTCCCAATCTATAACAAAATGCTGACTGAGTCCATATTGTGCAGGTAACCACATCTGGGGTGAGTCCATGAGTACAGTGGCCTTTTGTACCTGCACACAAGAGTGCCACCGTGCTTCTTCCCGTCCTCCAGCTCTTACATTCTGTTCTTACAGCCTGTATTCTGCAGTGCTCCCTGAAACCTGGAGGGGATGGTGTGTATGTCTGGTTTAGGCTCAAACACTAGTTGTCAGTAAGTTTTTCCAGCACTTCACCACTTGTGATTCTCTGCATTGTAAACCTCCAACTGCTGAGAGAGAGGGAGGCAGACAGAGAGAGAGAGAGAGAGAAGAGAGAGAGAGAGAGAGAGAGAGAGAGGGAAGAAAGGGCTTTTCTGATCAGGCTAGGAGCAGAACCGATCTGAGAATACAAGGATAAATCCTAAGGAGGCAGCTTGACCACATATCTGTCTAGCAATACTGTATTTGCTCCCATTCACCAGACTCTTCCTATCTTCTGCCTGTAGATCCTCAATATCTTGTGATTCTTGTGATGTGTGTGTGTGTGTGTGTGTGTGTGTGTGTGTAAATAGATGATAGATAGATAGATAGATAGATAGATAGATAGATAGATAGATGATAGATAGATAGATAGATAGATAGATAGATAGATAGATAGATAGATAGATAGATAGATAGATAGATAGATAGATAGATGATAGATGATACTGAGGTGAGGTGATTCTCCTCAATAATCCTCAGAATTAACTACAAATCAGCAGCAGGGTGGAAAGCAAATCTGGGGACCACAGAAACATATTACCTTCAGCTTTGATAGAAAAGGACCAGAGAGCATTTATTATATTGCCTAATTCTGAATAGTTCTAACTCGAGACTCCTGATACACCCATGGAGAATCCACACAGTTTCTTCCTATCCAAAAGAAATGATCCTTAGTACTTTGCATAATTTCTCTGATGTGCAAGAAGATCCCTTGTTGTATAACTTTGATTTTATGTAGGTGCAATTCTTTCAAATTTCTCTCACACTAGCTCTGTCACACAATTTTAGTGTACAAATTCAGATAAATTATTTTAATTTGCTGAAAATTTTCATCAAAATTGATTTCATTTTAAGGCCATAATATTTAATATCACTTTTATAATACCTTCTAGATGGATGTTTTAAAAAATGTTTTATCATTTCAACAAGATAAACATTTCTATTTTCATATTTCCTTCCAAAATCTAGCTATATTTTAACACTTGCATACATGTAGTCATAGTATATAAAAACTTGTATTACTTAAATGTATTATATACATAATTTTCTGAATTTGTAGAGTGAGCGCTTTAATCATTGTATCTAATAAGGTATTATGTAGACTTACAAGGATATATTAGAACCAATTTTCTAAAATCAACATTTGATGATAAATTAAGGTTAGTTTTGTAGTTTTTGTATTATTAGCAAATGTATATTTACTACCTATATATACCTATATATACATTTGTATATTTATTTGTTTTAAAATTTTACTTTTGGAAATAATCTCAGACCAGTTTACTATGTCAGAGGGTAAAGATACAATGATAGCTGTGGCATAATGAAATTTTAAGTCTTTTATATAATTCATAAGACTTTATTAAGAAGAAATAAGATGAATATCAGAAGAAATGATACTTTTAAAAATATATCATGAATACTAATATTAAAACAAGTACTATAACTCCAAGTATAATAAATTTAAAATCAGTAAGGAAAATTTAGAGCCTATATTTAAAACTTAAAAAGTTAGCATCTATAAATTTACTTTCAATTACAAATGGATCCTAACTATTCTTTATGACAGCCTTCCAATATTTGTTAGAATTAGCTATAATAAAGATGCTGTTTATAATGTATATGTGTACTGTCTGCACAAAAATAATCAAGACACACAAATATCTATATTGATAAACACACCCTAGAGTTGCATAGGAAAGCTCTTACCTATCCCACACTCAATGGGATCTGAGTAAATACATTGTTTCATTGCATTTTATTCTATTCAGACATATCTAATTACTTCTTTGCCTCCCTCCCTCCCTCCATCCGTCCGTCCCTCTCTCCCCTCCTTCCTTTCCTTGTTGTCTTATTTGGCTACTATGTTCCTTTCTTGATCTGGACCAACAGATTGAAAACTAGTATTCAAGCACCCTTGACAATATCTAGAACTTTAAATGTGTTTGCCAACATTGATTTCAAATAACTGTATGCACTATCTTTTAACTTCAAATTTGGAACTAGTTATAGCAAACATATTTTTCCTGCCAGTTGTAGTTGTCATGAGAAATATATTCAATTAAGGAAAACAACCTGTTGTTTTGAACAAAAATAAGAAATCACAGTCTAGCTTTTGAATTTCTTCCTTTGTTTATTAGCTAGAATATGATTTTTTGGGCTCTTTCATTTGTAGAAACTCAATGGCACGTAATGGCATTCACTTTTGTTGGTAATTTCTTTCTTTCTTTTTTCTTTTTTTTTTTTTTTTTTCGATGTAGGGTTTCACTCTAGCCCAGGCTGACATGGAATTCACTATGTAGTTAGTCTCAGGGTGGCCTCAAGCTCACAGTGATCCTCCTACCTCTGCCTCCCAAGTGCTGGGATTAAAGGTGTACGCCACCATGCCCGGCACTTTTGTTGGTAATTTCTTCTCTTGAGGAAATAAACCTGATTTCTTGGGTGGGGGTCAGACACAAATGGCATATCCTGAAATACAGCAAACCAGAGATGTTAGTATTGCTAATAGGTCGACCCACACATTTGCTTATCAAAATTGAACAAGTTGTAGAGAAAAACATCTGTCAATGCATTTTGAGTAGATGATTCAGGAGTGTGGCCTCCCCAGAACACAGGGCATATATATGACAATGAAAAGAGAATGTTCCCTTTCCAGAATTCCTAAATATGATTCTGCTTCATGAACTTCTTCATACCCACAGATTGGTCTATGCTTGAGGTACCATTAGAGGAAGAATAATAAAGAAACTTTGCGATGTGTATAAGCAATTTTAGGGCATATGTTTTTGAACTACAAAAAGCAATCATAGGCTGGAATGATGACTTAGTGGCTAAGACACTTGCCTGGGAAGCCTAAGGATCCAGGTTCGACTTCCCAGTACCACATAAGCCATATGCACAATGTGGCTCCTATGTCTGGAGTGTGTTTGCAGTGGCTTAAGGCCCTGGCATGCCCATTCTCTCTATCTGCCTTTTTTTCTCTCAAATAAATAAATAAATATTTTTTTAAAAAGAAATCATCTCACATACCTGGAATTGGTTATGATAATATGTCTCCTTATCTTCCATGTAGTTGGAATGTTACTTTTGTTCACATTGAATCTATTATTTTTCTGTGTGATTTATATATTATTTATATACTGTATCATAATATATTATTTATCTTCTACTTCATTTACATTTAGATTTATGTTAACTGGAAAAACAATATTAAACAGATTAATTTTTTATTTTTTGGTATGATTTGAAATTAGCTTTTATAATAAATGATTATGATGATGTTTTCTTGCTTATAATCTAACTTTTTTTTCAAGAGATGAGTTCATGGGTGTATTATGATTTTGCTTTTAAAATGTTAAACAAATATTAAGTTTTCATCTCTAACCTTTTCATTATTCTTTTTTATTTTTTTATTTTTATTTTTTTATTTGAAATAGAGAGAGTGATAGAGAGAGAGAGAGAGAGAGAGAGAGAGAAAGAAAGAGGCATATAGAGACAGAATGGGCATGCCAAGGTCTCCAGCCACTGGAAACAAACTCCAGATGCATGTGCCACCTTGTGCATTAGGTTTACGTGTGTCATGGGGAGTGGAACCTTGGTCCTTTGGCTTTGCAAGCAAGCATCTTAACTGCAAAGCCATCTCTCTAGCCTTTCATTCTTCTTCTTTTTTTATATCATAGAAAAATCTTAAACTGGAGTATAATCTTGAAACTTTATTTTCATTTTAACTCTGTTCTTCATTAAGAGAGATTTACTTGTGTATTTTTATTTATTTCCATTTTTGAGACAAGGTCTTGCTATGTATCTCAGGATGACCTCAAATTTGTCATCCTCTTGCTTCAGCATCCGCAGTGCTGGTATAGAGGGTTACAAAACCAAACCATGTCTGTTATTCTTAACGGAAAGGTTAGTTAAGAAAACTTTTGTGTCCTTTGAGAATTACAGTTGCTTTCTTTACTAAGCCTTTCCATGGGTCGTGACCTTGTTCTCCGACCTGTGACACTAGAGGAGACATACCCAGGGAAAAGCATGTGTGAGTGATGGGATTTGAGAAGAGCTGCATGAAGGAAAAACAAAGATTGGGAAGGGTAGCTCTGCCTTGAAGATGTGGGTCTCACAAGTCACCCTTGTTCCCATTATCTTTGTTCATGAGGTGGACAGATTTTTATATTTCATAGTAACGTTCTGGAAATGAATATTATATGTTAATAAGTGCTTTGCATCATTTGAAATAAAGACACTACCATCATATACTTAATGTATTAATAGCAACAATATGTTGTGGGACAGCCCAGTTACCAACTACTTCTTTGACTCTATTTCCAAAGGCAGACTGTTGTTTACCAGGTTTGTAGTACATAATTATGTCAGGGAAGGACAGGGGGAAATATACATCTTATTTGAGTTTCTTTTATAAATGCATTTGATGAGGTAATACTCCCTCTTTGTCTTTGTACTGGATATTTTCTCCATGCTGTCGAAGTGAAAAATATAATTAAGGAATTGAAGGGACTTGCTTCAGTCCCAGGATCAATGCATTTCCAAGCTAGGAGCTGAACTCAGCTACAATCTTCAGCTTCACAGGACACCAAAGAAAGTTTCTCAGCTTTCAATTTGCTGCTGTGGAAACTTATGTTTGTGGCTAAAATAAGAAAGGGCAGGGCTAATTTAATTAAAAGAAATAATTTATAATATTAACCAAAGAGATTTCTTTTTTAGCTTCCCTCAATGTTTCCATTACAACTTTAGCTGAAGATGTGGATCATTTCTTATTTTATCTTTCAGGTTTGTCCAACTCAGGTTCCTGGACTTACAAAAATACACTTGCTAAAGATGATTTAAAGGGCAGGACTTATCCTGCAGTTTCTCTGCAGTTACTGTTATTCAAGCGGTCATCTCAGAGTGTGTCTCAGCTCTCCTTAGGCTAGAGAAGGGTGGTGGAAGCAGGGGTGGTTTGTCAGAGTTAGGGAAACTCCAAAGGACAAGGGCTGCCAGCTTTCCTTCTGGCTCTTACTTGCCAAACCCCACCCCCTGCTCCCTTTGCACAGCTGTGTGCTTCATTGCATAGTGAGGTTTGCACATCACAGCAGGGTTAAAATGCAGAGCACGGGGAATTCCTGAACACAGGCTGCTGCCAAGTTCCTAGAGTTTTAACAGCATGCTCATCAGACTTCCTTTTTCTCCTCCAAAACTATAAATAAGTTTAATACGAAGTGTTTTCTTCAATTGTAGTGACTCTGTTCTCCTGGAGTGTCTGGATAGTATGGAGAGACATAGGTAATGGTGCCATGTCTAAAGGCAACCTGGTGTGGGGCCTGTGTTGTCAAAAGTAAGACAAGGTGCTGTTTCTCACTTCTAGCTGAATGAGGGACTATTACTTAATCATTAAGAATACAGAAATTTCTTCCTTACAATGATCTTTTCAGATACTGCTTTTTCTCACCTGACGTTACAAAAAGAAATGTGTTTTTTTAGTCAACAAGGATATATATGTTAGTCAAAATATGGAGGGTTTATGTGGGCAAGGTCCTATGCTCGATGGATAGAGAATAACAGCATATGTAAGGCAAGCCTTGTACATGCTAACAAAGACAGTGTGAGGTGTGAGGTGAGGCCCCCCTGGGACCTCTTTTCATAAGGACACTCATCCTATTCATAAGGCCTCTGTCCTCAAGATCTAATCACCTCCCCAACTAAATCTCACCACTAGCTTGAGGTCAGGTTGCAAAATATGAGTTTCAAAATACGTTATGGGATATAAACCTTCAGACCATAATTAAATGTTGAAAGCTCTTTCAGATTGAAGGCTAGACTGCGCAAAGAGAGAGGTCATAACATTGGCGATTAGGAAAGGTTAGGATCACACTGTCAAGTATTTTAGAATCATGCCACTGCGTTTAGACTGAAAACTTGATAGAGACCAATTTAAAACAAAACATGATATGAGATGCTTTTGTATAAACCCAAGGGGGGTGGGAGGGGGTCTTTCATTGCTGTATCTCAAACATGTAAGAAAGAGACAGCATTGGCTTAGAATTCCTCCAGACCACCACAGCATAAGGATGTAGGGCAGGATTGGACTTCCTGTTTAATTACTCAAGGGTCAGTTATGGATTGAGATATGCAAACCTGGCTCTGTGGGTTTTCTAGCCACTTTCTCTCTCTCCTCACCATTGGCCACTTGCAGCATTCTATTTGTCTCAATATTTCTGACATTTAGCACACTATCTGGTAAGGAATAGGTACTCAGTAAACGTTTGCTGAGTGAACAGACAACTAAGTTGTTTCACTAGTGGGGAAGAGTCTGATTATGAGCACTTGAGTCAAGGGTCTACATACGTGCGTCTGGTTTTGAGCAGCAGAGAAAACGAACCTTTGATGTGCTATTCCATCATCCAGTACCTTACTAAGCAGATGAGTTTCTTTCATTGGTAACAAGATCAATCTATATCCAAATCTTTTGAGAATAGCCTTAAAGGAACTTCAACCCAATGGGCTTCAAGCTTCACATTGTTTTTCAATTATTTGCTCTTTGAAATGTGAAAAGATCAGAGATGGTAGCCAGGCATAAAATAGAATTAAAATCATTTTACAAATTGTTCTTTTATAAATGGCATAATTGAATAATTGAATTGCAAGTTCATATCTATAATAAATGGTCTGAACCAATTATTAAATTCCCAACATTCTATGAATCATATATATTTCCTTGAATTTTTATATTTCTTATAATTTGTTTCCATACATTTACAATTACATAATATATTAACAAGCATGCCAGTAATAATAATATCAAACCAATTCTAAGTTTTTGTGTGTGAGGGGGTGAGGTAGGATCTCACTGTAGCCCAGGCTGACCTGGAATTCACTATGTAGTCTCAGGGTGGCTTCAAACTCACTGTGATCTTTCCTCCTCTGCATCCTGAATGCTGGGATCAAAGGCTTGCACCACCATACCTGGAAAATTTTTAGTATAGTTTAAAAATTATTAATTAAGAAATTTTTGATCAAGTGGATGCCATATATATATATGAAGAAAATGATGGTTCAAGTTTGGTCTTAATTTTCTCCAAAGTATGCTTTTCATATTTTAATAGTTCCCAATTGTCATTAACACATCCCAAACTCAAAAGCATTTTTGAGAGTTTTGGATTTACAAATGTTTTTAGTGTGTTCAATATGCTCATACAGATGCTGTATAATTGTTACCTGAAGGTGAATTAAAGGCACCAGGTAAATAGAAGTGTGACTGTGGGGAGTGTGAGCATAATATATGTAAAGGCACTCAGCATAAGTGTTTTCTCTCTTGTGCTAGGCCCAGCTGCTCACTGCCATGACCTTTGAGGAGGGGGTCATGTGTCAGTACTCTACTCTGTTTATTCTGAAAGCTTACAGAGACACATTAAGTCTTTAACAATCATCCCAGAAGCCATCACTTCAGTTAGTACAGGCTCATTAGCCAAGCACAGAATATAAAAGAGAATTATGCAGGAATAGTAACACCAACAATAATGACAGGAGAAAAAAAAATATTTTTTTTTTTTTTTAAACTTTGGTGACATTTGATGACATAGCTTTTTCTTAACACATCTGTCTTTCAAAATCTTGTGTTTTACTGGCATATACAATTCTTTCTTTGATTGAGCTCCCTTTGTAGGATATTATCCTTACATTCTTTCTAAGATTCTCTTAAAATGGTAAGTTTCTGGCATTTCAGGAGGCAACGTGGGTGAACGTGATACAGAAGTTAATTTAGCATCATTCTCCATGTTACTCATTTTGCTCATGCATGTGCACACACACATCTGTTCAAACAAAACACATCTGTACAAGTTTTTTTTTAAAAAATTAAAAAGTACTATCAATAAAACAAAACACAATATCCAAGAACTCAACAGGTTTTCTGCCCGGTGTGAGTGGCACTGAAAGAGAGACAAGGCTGGGTGCTGATAAATCAACTTTTTCTCCCTCTTGACTAAATGTAACTGCTAATTTCTCTTAAAATCACTTGTGGCTATACAATACTGTCAGAAACACTTTCCACTACTTCCAGACTGGGTCCTAAATTTACCCTAAGACCCCTCACTTTCCCTCTAGCTTTTTCTCCCTCCTCCTTCTTTGTTCTTACCTTTCCCACTCTCTTCACCTATAGGCTGGATAGAGAGGAACTAGAGAAAGCCTCTGAAGCAGGGGAGGATAGCTGAGCTGCTAGAAGGAAGGATTCTAGCCCTCTGAGTCAGCTCTGTATGGGAAAATCACCCATAAGACTTGATGTGAAAAATAACATTTGACAGATGAGCTTGGTTCAGAATCATGACATATTTTACTATAGTTCGATTTTAATCTAAAACAAGGACCACTGTAAATATGTTCTGATATGGAAGATGAAGTTCCCAGGAATGCTACATTTTGTCTCCATAAATGGTCTACTTGTGTTCTGGGCGATATGTCTTATAAACACAAGATTTCTTAGGTGTATCCAAGTCAGCACAATGGTCATAATTACATAACTGATAATTAATAGCAAATGTCTCTCTATTCTTAGTACCAGGTCACAGGTAGTGAGTCTAAGACCATTCCTTGGTGGTTTGGGGTACAGCCACCATGGTATGTATATTTGATACAAAAAAGTTTGAGTAGCCAGCCATGTGAAGAATTATGATAACATGCCTGAGCCACAATGAATCTTACTGCAGAATAACAGTAAAGATTTATCACTGTATAAAATTGTGCACACTGAGTTGGTTTGTTTATTTTTCTTTTGTTTTAAAAAAAAGAATCAAGAGACCATAAAATTAGGGGATAATTCTAAGTCTACATGAGTCCTGAGCTTCCCAGGAACAATGTTCCTCATTGTAACTCTTGTGATTCATTGTTCTGAGAGACCTGGAGACTTTAGATCACAGTTTAGAATAGTGACAGCTGTCACCCACCTTGCCAGGTACTGTTCTAAACACTTCATCTACATTTCATTTACTCTTACAGCAACACCACGTGTTAGGTATTTTTAACAATATTTTTACCTATTTATCTGCAAGCAGAGAGAGATAGAAGAGAAACAGACAGAATGGGTGCACAAGGGCCTCCAGCAGCTGCAAAAGGACTCCAGATGCATGTGCCACTTTGTGCATCTGGCTTTATGTAGGAACTGGAGAACTGAACTCAGATTGACAGGATTTGCAGGCAAGTGCCTTCTCCAAAGAGCAGTCTCTGTAACCCATGGCTTAGTTGCTTTTTGTCCCCTGTGAACAAAGTGAGATTTATAAACTATAAGTAATTTGTAAAGGTCAAACCTTTATCATGAGGCAAAACTAAGATGCTAAAATTCTTGTTCCGGAACTGAAGATGTGGCTCAGGAAGAGTGCCTGACAAGCAGATTCAAGCCTCTGAGTTCAACCCATAGCACGGTATTCATATTCTTGGTTTTTAATTGCATCAATACCTCTTTTGTATATATTTTCATCTATTTATTTACTTGAGAGGGAAGGATATAGAAAGGAAGAGGGGAGAGAGAGAGAGAGAGACAGAGAGAGAATGACAGGGCCCTAAGCCACTGCAAACAAACTCCAGACGTGTGCCAACTTGTACATTTGGCTTACTTGGGTTCTGGGGAATCCAACCTGGGTCCTTAGACTTCACTGGCAAGAGCCTTAATTGCTAAGCCATCTCTCCAGCACTCAATATATCATTTTTATTAAGGTTGCTGATTTTAAATTATTTTATTAGGAATTTTAATAAATTAACACATTGTAACTTGATCATATTTCCATTGGGTCATCTTCTTTTGTCCCCTACCCCATTCCCCCATTCCACTGAGGGCCCTCTTCAGTGAGGGTATGAATGTTCTGACAGGAATAAGTATACAAACAATATTTCCAGTTGCACAAGTGTCTTTTATTTAAATAGTCTATGCAAGGAGCTATACACTCTCTGAAGCCACAGACATGATGGAGTTGAAATGTGTGGATGTTTCAGTTGATATACTGTTGAAGGTAGTAAGAAGAAAAGAGTCACAAATACAAAGCCAGTGGGTATAAGAGGGCATGGCCAGTCCATAAAACACTGACTTTCATGGAATTGAGAGGGCTTCTAACAACCACAGCTTCCTTTTATGCAGAAGTCGACATCATCTATCTATAAGCCAACCTGTAGCTATTTTGAAATGACAAATCTAGCTACGAGCTTGCAGATTTGATACATACCCCTGTGATCCTCAGTCTTCTCTGGGTCCCGTGTTGGTCCTTCTCTCTTTCATAGCTGTTTCTTTTGTATTCACTGTGAAATAGCTTTTTGTCACCTAATCTTTGTGGTATCATAACTGAACAACTAACATATTTATCCAACCTCTCCTTTATAATTTGAATTATTCTGATTGTGTAGTTAAGACTTAAATTTTAAATCAAGGCTGACAAATTTCTATTTAAAAAGTTTGTCAATGTTTTTCAGTTTTATAGGCTGGTCTTCCATGTCTTCTCACCTGTGGCACTAAAGTCTAAAAGCCATAGACTATACCTAAGTAATGAATAGTGTTTAAAACACCTCACAAAACTGTTTGTTGCTATATTTGTGCTTTGTTTTGTTTTCCCTCGCCTGTCTCCTCTATTCTCAGATAACAAAGTGAAAAAGGAGGCAGGGGCAATGAGTAAAAGTCCTAGTCACTGGAGTGTATTTTTAAAAAATATTTTTGGTAGCACACGCCTTTAATCCCAGTACTCGGGAGGCAGAGGTAGGAGGAGCGCCATGAGTTCGAGGACGCCCTGAAACTACAGAGTTAATTCCAGGACAGCCTGGACCAGAGTGAGACCCTACCTTGAAAAACCAAAAACAATTTTATATATATTTCTTTATATGAGAGAGAACGAGGCAGACAGAGAGAGAGAGAATGGGCACCCCAGAGCCTCCATCCACTGCAAACAAACTCAAGACACATGCACCATGTTCACTTGAGTGTATTTTAATTTTTTATCCTGTCATATTTATTTTCACACTCTTTGTTGGCATACGTTAATATTCTTGTGCAAAACTAAGCCACCAACACATACTTTATAGACTGTGATCATTACACAGGAGCTGAGAGACCTTCCTGTTTCCAGTCCCATCAGGCTGTATAACTCAAGTGAAAGAAGACTGGCAGGAATGGGAGCCGTCCTCTGGTGATGCAGTTCCTCCATAGGCTTGACCCTCTCTAGGAGCACAGAAAACTGACAGGCTCCCATAGCTGAAGTGCAAATAACGCTAGGTATCCAGGCAGGACACATGGCTTAGCTGTTGAGGTGCTTGCCTGCAAAGCCTAAGGACCCATGTTCAACTCTCCAGATCCCATGTTAAGCCAGATGCAAAAAAGAGGGGCAAGGGTCACACATGCGCACTAGGTGGCACAAGTGTTTGCAGTTTGATTTTGTGGCTGAGGCCCTGGTGTGCCAATTTTCTCTCTGTCTAAAAAAAAAAAGATGTGTGTGTGTGTGTGTGTGTGTGTGTGTGTGTGTATATGTATGTATGTATATTGCTTTATTTGAGAGTGAAGGAAAGGGGGGTAGAGAGAGAATGGGTATGCCAAGTCCTCTAGCTACTGCCAATGAACTTCAGGTACATGTACCACCTTGTGCATCTGACTTATGTGGGTACTGGGGCATTGGACCTGGGTCCTTGGACTTTGCTGGCAAGCACCTTAACCACTAAGCTGTCTCTCCAGCCTGAGAGCATCTTTTATACACAGGAATTCAGCTGAGAGGAAAAGGGATTCCCATAGTTACCTAGTCATCTAGCTCAAATAAAGACAAAGAATGGGACCTGCAGATTGGCTCTTCAGGATAAGATAGATTCAGAGCATGTATGGATAAGCCAGGGACTGATGGAAGCAGGCAGAGGACAGGGGGTAAGGAGGGTACAGTACTCCACCAGGCTGTACAAGTTCAATTAGACTTTCTTTTTTTTTTTTTCTTTTTTGTTTTTTTTTTTTTGTTTTTTTTTTTATTAGTTATGGACATACTCAGTGTGTAAACAGCACATATTGTTACCATCCTTACCCTCATCCCTCCCCCCCATCTGAAGGGACCCTCCTGGTTGGGGATGCCAGTTATCTCCATGGGGATCTGTGTCACGCATTGTGGGGGCAGCCATCAGTTATGGGGAAGAGGCAGTGTCTCTGTGCATAATGTCCCAACTTGTGGCTCTAACCACCTTTCTGCCCACTCTTCCATGAATTTCCCTGAGCCATGCTGGGTTCGTTTTAGGTCTGCTTTAGTGGTGAGCTCTTGGGAGCCTCTGTGTCTCTGGATGTCTGGTTTTGTAGGAGCTGAGTTTCTCTCCTTCACCCTAGACTTTCTTAAAGGAGCATCAAGTCCCCTGAGAGGGCTGCGTTTGTTTTCCTCACAAGCCCAGGCTTACCTCCCTTGCCCTCAGGTTTGTCTGGCTGTCCAGGTGAATCTAATCTTCTGATTGTTTTCACGTGTAAATCACTTGGCCTAGAAACAATGGTTCTCGGCTAGAGCACATGTGAAAATTTACTGTGGAACTAACTCAGTGTTTAGCTCACACCCCTTCTCAGAGTGTGCCCTTCAAACTCCAACTTAATTGGATAGGAGTCATGCCCAGCCATCTGCATTTTAAGAATCCAAGGTATTGGGTATTCTAAAAAGTTGCCAGGTTTGAGAAATCAGGCCTAAAGGAAGCCTGCGAGGTTAAGGCTGCAGTGGGACAGCAACAGGACCCTGGAAAGGTGAGAAGGACAGACAGGAGAGACCAGCAAAGCGTGGAAAGGAGGGGCTGGAGAGATCATGTGGTTTCCAGTGGCCCAGGTGGAAGCACTCTGGAAGCCAGACTGAACAAGACTGACAAGTTAGGAGGAAATCTGTAGGGGCAGATCTGCTCTCTCTCTAATGCCACAGTACACTCGGTTTCCTCAAAAGAAGGAGTGGCGAAGGATTATTGACTCAGAAGAAAGTGTTTTCAACTGTCAGGTAAAAAATAACAGTAATGATAATAATGGGGCAGTACTAGAGAGGGAGTGTTCTTTTACTGTAGACAAGCCCCTGGTCTTAGTTCAGCCAACAGTAATGCCAGCAGCCCCTTCTGAAATGAATGATGGTCTTTAGACCAGAGGGTCTTTAAGCTCATCCTGATTCACTCCCCTCATGGTCCAGAGGATGAAGTTGAGCCGTGGAGAGGGACAAAGACTTGCCTAAGATCCCAGCTGGTGAAGGTGCCTATGGGAGATGTAAAACACAGTACTCACCAGAGTCCAGAGCTCCATGCAGTTTATTCCTCCAGAAGTAAGCACAGTGTGACAATGAGGGATGCAGGCTGCACAATCTTCTCACTGGGTCTGAATCTGTTCCAGTTATAGACCAGGTGTATGATGTTATAGAAGTTATTTAGCAGTCTGTGCAAGTTCCTTAATTCATAGCTCATCACAGGGTTGGATGGCTGGATGGGTTCAATGAGTTAATATCCAAAAGCATTTAGAACAATGCTTAGCATGAAATGCATGTGATCTAACATTGGAATGATTATACTGCTTTTATATTGAAATGTTACCTGAGTGCTGGACATAGAGCTCAGAGGTACAGCACTAGCATGCACAAGGCTTGGGTTCAATCACCAGTACTGTCAAGAAATAATTTTTTTAAAAAGCTGTCTGAATAAACATGACGGTGTCACCATGCCTGTTGAGAGCTTGGAAAACAATCTTTGTCAATTCATTCTCTTCAATAAAAACTCCAAGCCAACTGAAATTTAGGAAACTCTTGAGGCCATGTTTGTAAGCAGTTTCTTCAAAGAGAAATTTCTGGGTTTTATGGATGTTTCACCATTTTATTTTATATTTATGTGGACAGAGGAAGATACTGGCCTTTGAACTACTAAGCTATGTTCCAGCCCTCTATTTATATTTTATTTTTGAGATAAGGTCTTACTAAGTTATCTGTTCTGGCCTTAAACTTGGGATCCTTCTACCTCAGCCTGGTTTGTAGGCTTTAGCTACCAGGCCAAGCCTATGCCTCTTTATTTTAATCAGAATCTCATAGAGCTAGGGACAGGAAATTGGCATTTTTCAAAAGTACTCTTATTGATATTTTAATCATTAACTTGTGACACTTACTGCCAGTTACGGAGGAAATGGAGCATCTTCTTAATTTAAAGGTGAGGCTTCTAGCCTTCTCCTTCCCTGTAGGAAGAGCTGTTGTCATTCTGTTACATACAGTTAAGGAAACTGAGGTGTTGAAACGCTGAGTAGCTTGCCCATAGTCACAAACCTCAAAAATGGCAGACTAGTGTTCTTATGCACTGTCCTCTGTAAGGTGGGACAAGACTATGGAATGAGGCCATGTTGCAAGGTGTGTTCCAGGAAACCTTGTCCAGGATGTGAGCAATCATTCATGCTGCCGTTTCCACCATCACTGCTGGCTTTGCTGCCTGAACGTTACAATAATTTTGTCAGGTACTGTGCTCAAAAGTAAAGCAAGGAAGGACAAACTAAGATGTGGTTCTTTCCTGCAAGAACCAACCATCCCTGAATATACTATTAAAAAAGAAAAACTCTGAGCTGGAGAAGTAGCTTAGCAGTTAAGGCGTTTGCCTGTGAAGCCAGAAGATCCTGGTTGATTCTTCAGGACCCACGTAAGCCAGATGCACAAGGAGCACATGCCTCTGGAGTTTGTTTGCAGTGGCTAGATGGCCCCAGCGTGCCCATTCTCTCTCTGTCTGCCTTTCTTCTATCTCTCTCTCTCTGCTTGCATATAAAATAAATAAAAAAATTTAAAGTTGAAAAAGTCTACCACATGACAAAAGATGTTTCCACTCAATAAACACAAACCCTAATAATGGTTTAATCAAAATAGACTAGAACACATTTCCTAAACACATGAGGGGCAAAGATATGACTACAATTTTCTCCCCAGGGAACTGCAAACTCTGAGTTGAGGAAGGCTGGTTGTCACATAGGTGTTCATTTCAGAGACAGTGCTGACTAGAACAATGCAAGCTGGAAGAAGGGTTTATGGGATGGAGCATGTGAGAGAAGATGGCTATCATCACATAAATAGCTATTCTGTTCAAAGCAAAAATTGGTGAGGATAGAGTGAGCTACAGAGCTTGAAATTTGGGGGCATGAAGCTTGGGTGAGGCAAATGGACACAACCTCAGAAGTAGTGGTTGCTGAGTTTACGTGATGGACAGAACTCGGATGCATTTGGGTTGGAGTGTCCTAAACCAGTACCAGGAGAAGTAAACAGAGATATCCAAAGCTTCATGAAGGTTCTGGTGGGAAAAGAATAGGGTTCTGAAGTGAAGCCAACTAACCATGAGGAGTGGCAGAGTGGAGGAGAGACTGATAGAAAAAAATTCTTAAGAGTTTATCAGTTCAGTGACATATAGTTTTTGAGCTTGTAAAAAAAACTTGAAATATTCAGGCATAAGAGATGTCTCAAATCCATTTTGTCCTCTCCATGTGGAAAGCTGATGTACAGTTTTGAGAGGGTAGATGTTGTACTTGTTCCTTGATATTTCAGTGGAATGCCTGGCTTAGACAACTTAAGGCTGGGAAGTTTCTTTTGCTTTAGTTTCATAGTCAGTTGGCCCCATGCACTGGGCAGGACATCATGGTGGCAGAAGTGTGTGGAGGAGACTATTATTTTCTTGGTAAATAGGATATAGAAAGATTGGAATATAGGAGCAAGATACAGCTCCAGGGTCAACCCCTCAGTGACCTTACCTATTTTTCTAAGTAGGCCCCACCTCATCCCATCCACTGTCTCTGATAAGGTCATCTTGTTGGATGAATCTATTGAATGGATCAGAGCGTAACTGATCTAATTGTCCATGGACAGACTAGCACACATACACTCTGAAGTGTTCTTCTCTAAAGCCTTCCATGCTTCTTATCTCTATCAAGCTACCAATGAAAATTAGCCATCACTGATGGAAGTTTAAGAAACAGATTGGACCTTTGTCACCATGATGGTGAGAAGGAAAATTTTCTGTAGATGGAAATATATTAATGGGCTGGATTTCTACTAGGTGAGTGACTTGGGGTGGTTGATTTAACTCAGTGCTGTGGGTAAATTGATTTCTGTAAACCTTTTGGGGTTGTTGGGTACAATAAAGAGGGAAGGCACTGAAAGACTTCATGGTGTCCTTTGGCATTCTTGAAGCTAAATGTAGAAGCTTGGGAGATAGCTCAGATAGTTGCCTCTCAAGCAAGAGGACCTGAAAGTCCTATCCCTGGTACCCACATAAATGTACCAGGTATGCTTGTAATCCCAGAATCCCAGAGAAGACAGGCAGAGGCAGAAGGCATCTGTGGTGCTTGCTGGACAGCAAGCTTAGCCTAATAGGTGAGCTTTAGGTCAATGAGGAAATGTTTCTCAAAAGAGAGGGATGTCACCTAAGTTTATCCCCTGGTCTCCACATACGCATACACACACACACACACACACACCCCAACATACACACGCACACTTTATACAAAATTAAATGCATTGATAATATAATGATTATGATAATACTAGAGTACTTAAAGTTTGTAATGGTCTGAACTAAAAATACAAAAGTAATTGTGTGATCTAGAATGCGCACCAGACCATTTTATAAATGATCTAGAGAGAGAGAGGTCAGTAAGGAAGCATCAACCAATTGTTTGATGAATTGATAATTGGATAGATAAATGGATATAAGAAGGAAAAGTCATGTTCAGAGTTTTGAACAATTCTTATATGAAGTTGGTTTGAGATATTTCCAGAATATTTGAGTGATAAAGTTCCCTTGAAAATCAGCGAATTTAACTTTTTCTTACAGTATTGCTGTGCTTTGAATATGTCTCCCACAGCCTCATGTGTTTGTGATTAAGCTTCATACTTAATCCTCAGCTGTAGAGCTGTTGGGAGGAGGAGCCTTGAAAAGGAGGTGTCACTGTGGTGGGGGTGGACCTTTAGATTTATCAGTCTAGTTCTGTTGGGTGCTAGTAGCTCAGATTGCTCTCTCTCCTTCCTCCCTCTTGCTTTGCAGACGTGATGCCCAGTTGTTTGGTCATTCCATGCTTTACCCTCCATGATAAAGTTTTCCCTCCAAATTATTAGCTGGTAATAAACCCTTTCCTCCCTTAAACTGCTTCTGATAAGGTGTTTTGTCCAGCAACGAGAAAGTAATTGCTAAAACTACATTTGTGGGGTTGTTTTGTTTTGAAGATCAAACCCAGGGTATGCTAAGAAAGTGATCAACAGATAAAATGTGCATCCTGAGTCCCTCTTATAGCACATTTTGTCAGTTCCTCCCTGGGATGTTACTGGATAATTGGGTTTATAACCCATTTCCATGTTGTCCAGAAAAAAAAAAAAAATAGGGAAAGAAATTGCTAAAAGGAAATGGAAATATTTCTTTCGCTAAACTCATAGTTTCTGCCTTTCCTGAAACATAGTTACATTTCATTGAAAAGATGAAAGAGACACCAGGAAGTATGCTTGTGTTGATTTAACTATAGGAAAAGGTAAAAAGTTATGTCCTGGGGACAAAGGACCTGCATTCCAAGTTGTCTCTGTGATTTGCTAAAGAGATAGATTTTTATTTTTAAATTTAGTATGAGGAAAATAGGGTTATGGTTCCTCTCTCTAGTAGGTGTTGTAGAAGTCTTTTGTGAGTTTTCTTTGGCCCCAGTCTCTTATGTTCCTGATAAACACATTGATTTTATACGTGAAAAATGATGATAAGCTGATGGAAGGGAAGGGTGCAAGTGTCTTTCTGTAGAATATCTCTTCTCCTGCCATGACTTCAATAGGATCATAGCTACTGTGACACTGAGAACCTCCAAAAAGGCCACACTGTCATTCACCCTTTATTGCTCATTTTCTAATGACATTTCTTTTGGTTTTGATGGGAAGAGCTGACTATTGTGATAAAGCAGTACATATTTTAATGAAAACCCCCTCAATATGAAAATGTCATGTTTCCCAAGTTTTGTAATGAATGAAAATGAGAAATTTTATATGTAAGTTAATGATGTATGACTTTAAAGTAATTGTACATTGAAATCCAAGCTTTATCATGTACTACCACAGTGAACTTGAATAACTTGCATTTCAACACTGTGCCTAAAGGTCACCCTGCAATACTGGAAAAGCCAGCTTCAGACAGTGAAATCTGGTCTTAATCAATGGCAATTCTTTTATGCCAATCTTAGACACTTGAAGGAATGATTCAGACCACAAAAAAGGCATGATTTATGCCTGCTTTCCTGCCCTCAAGATAGTCATAATCCAGCGGGAACTTGGGAGTTAGAACACCAACAGTTATGACAAAAGGTAAAAATCAGGTAAAAAGTGAAAGTGTACTACTTATACTATCAGGGAAAAACTGTCACAAAAACAACGTATATTCATCACAAAATCCTCCACCTGGCCTTCCACATAGTAGATACACAATAGATGGTTGAAGCATGTCTATATAAAGCCTTGTAGTACAATACATTGTGAAAGAGGGATAGCATGGAACTCAAAGATAATTTTTATTTTTTAATATGAGTACTTTCACTACTTTCCTTTTATAAAATAGCTTTCAGTAACATGATGATACCACAACAATTATGAGAAGAGTTTTGACTATTAACTTTTAATTTTAATATGACTTGGTTTTAAAATTATTTTATAATGATAAATTATAGGAACCACAATGTTTAACAATTGGCTTAGAACATCCCAGTGAATGTAGCCCCTTGCTTTCAGTTTCATAGCACAGCAATGGACCTTGGACAAGGTCTTTCCAGGTGGGTCTCAGCTTCTTTAAGACACAAGGGCGTGAGGGGAAACTCCAAAATACCACCACCCTTAGCTTTCTAAGGCATCCTCCACAGCTAAGACTCACGTGTGACCACATTCTCACAATCTCCATATGAAACCCGGCATGACTCATTGGAGAGGTGGTTCTTCCAGGTCATTTTGTTGGAATCTCTTGGGGCTACCTTTGCCTTCTGTTACAGTAACTGACACCCTGCCCAGAAGGTCTTTGTGTCAGGAAATCTAGTAGCAGCAATAAGCAAGTGCTGGGATTATAGGCATAGGCAACCACATCTAATCTTCAGCAGTCTAGGGATGGAACCAGGGCCTCATGCCTGCTAGGCAAGCCCTCTACTGATGGAGCTAGCATAACAGACTTTTATTTCTAGTTTTATAGCTTTAAATTTGTGTGTTTCAAAGGAGAATATGGAGGAACTTTATTTACTGAAGAAATGGCAAATGTGTGAAGCGCTAAACAAAGCCACAGGGCGGGCAGGGCATGGTGAGGAGTCATCGGACAGACAGACTTAGTCTTACTGTGAGCAGAGAGCCAGCCCTGAGGAAAACTCAAGATGGGTAAATTGGTTGTTTGTTTGGGCTTAGGTTTGGCTCCGTTGTTTCATATTCAGCTTTCCTAGCTGCTCAATGAAAAGAAATATCATACTAGATGGTTTCTGAAGCCTGTTTTAAAATGACCATGGAAATTCATCTTGTTTTGAACTCAGTTTTCAAGATGTGAGGATTTTCAGAAACTTCAGTGAAGCAGACTAGAGGGACGCCTTCTATGGATAAAGGGCAAGTAGCAGAAGTGGCCTGGTGGCAAGTACCCATTGATGTTTTCCATAATTTCTGTAAAGAATGGGAATCTGCAAAGTTAACACTAAGAAAGAGAATGTTCAAAAAAAAAAAAAAAAGCTGTAAAGTAAAAAAAAAAAAAAAAAAAGAACACATGACTTCAGACTTCCTATCTTTAGGTAGGACTGGTTTGACAAAGACCTTTGAACAGAGTCATTGTTGCATGAGTTAATTGATGCTGATATTCACCCAAAGGCAAAGACTTGGGAGATGGGTAAGGTTTTCTTCAACCTTCCTGCCTTGTGGCATTGAGTGACCTCTTCCTTCTCCACCTCTGTAAGGGTTTGCATGCTGACCCAGGGAATTATCATTAACTAAGTTTGCAAAGGAGAGCTTGCACATCTCCTAAGGTAGAACATTTGTCATTGCTTCTCTCCTCCCCTCCTTTACCTTGTCTGTCTCCTTTTCCCCCTCTTCTTTTCTGTACTTCAGTGATACGGAAGGATGTCTGGAGTCTGCCACTGCTGACTATTTTTGAAGCACAACTTGAAAATCTCCAAATTCTACTCTTATTTTTTACAATGTTTCCTACCCCCACCACCAAGATAAAAACCCTGTGAGGGGGCAGTTTTCAATTTCTCAGACAAAAGTGGTCTAGAAGAAAATGAGAGGTGATAGAAGTATTTCTTGGGCTCAAAAATACACATGAGGGCTGGAGAAATGGCTTAACGGTTAAGGTACTTGCCTGCATAGCCTAAAGACCCATGTAAGCCAGATGCCCAAGATGGCACATGTGCCTGGAGTTCATTGGCAGGGGCTGGAAGCCCTAGCATCCTCATTCTCTATCTCCCCAATAAACTAATTAATTAAATATTAAAAAAGAATACACATAGAGGGAAGTTGGTTTGAACTGGAGATAAATGAAAGATAATAGAAATTTGATGTAACACTCTTACAGCTTTCATATCTTTCAAATAACCTAGTTAGTTCAATTTATCAAGTATTTCCTATGTAGATTATCTGAAGGGATCAATGCATTAGAGGCAAGACGCCATGCAAAACATGATTTTGAGGTGGCCTTTATGCCCCTTTCTGAAGGAAGCATTGCTGAAGACACTGAATTTCAAAGAGATGAATGAACTTCGCAGTACAACTCCAGCCTCGAGGAGCCATTGCACTGTGAAAAAGGCATAGATGCGAGAATGGAGTTCGCCCTCACATTACTTAAACTCCCCTGTCACAGATTACTTGTACAATCAAAACAGAGCTATCCAGCATCAATGAGGTGGAACAAATGGGCAGGAAAGTCCAGAAGGGAACTGGTGAAGATCAAATGAGGGCCTGAGTACTTTGTGGAGTGAAGGGCATGGAGGACCTGGCTGACTTGTGCTTATGTGAGCAATAGGGTACTCATTCCTGTTTCCTTCCAGAAAGCTATTGTTGAAGGGGTGCAAAGGCTTTACCGAGATTTCACAGCTTTAAAAGTTTGAGACACAGAGAACTAGGTGCAGGGAAACAGGGCTGTAAGAAACAAAGCAAACACCAGAACTTTGTATGGAAATCCATGAAAAACAGAAATAGCCAAGCATGGTGATCCACGCCTTTAATCCCAGCACTTGGAGGCAGAGGTAGGAGGATCACTGTAAGTTCAAATCTGTTTTGAGACTACATAGTAAATTCCAGGTCAGCCAGCTAGAGCAAGACACTATGCTGAAAAACCAAGCAACAACAACAACAAAACACAGAAAGATATGAAGACTGTGAACCTAAAATTTCCCAATGTTTTCCTTGTTTTTCTTTCCTGCATTAGAGAACATGACAGCATCTTCTTTTTCCTAATTATTTCTTTCTTTTAGAAAGGGCACCCATCTTACCTTTTGTTGTGTTGTTATATAAGACCTACAATGTTTTAGTCAGTATTACTCTCTTTAGTAGCTGCTACCTATGTTCTGCCCATTTAAAGACTGTTCCACATTTGTTATGATGGAATCTCACATGCTGCATGGCATGGATGCTGGGTGTCTACTTGGTGTCGCCTGTGTTTAATCCTCCAGCAGTTGCTTGACAGGCTTTCTGTTATCACACTTAGTTCTTTGGATGTTGGGGACACATTTCCATAGGAGTTAACCTTTTACCAAGGGAACATTTGAGTTGAGACATAATTTTTTTTTTTAAATTTTTTTTTTTTTTTTTTTTTTTTTTGGTTTTTCAAGGTAGGGTCTCTCTCTGGCCCAGGCTGACCTGGAATTAACTATGTAGTCTCAGTGCTGGGATTAAAGGCGTGTGCCACCACACCCAGCTTCATGTTTTATTTTATTTTATTTTTATTTATTTATTTATTTATTTATTTATTTATTTATTTATTTATTTTTGGTTTTTCAAGGTAGGGTCTCACTCTGGTCCAGGCTGACCTGGAATTAGCTATGTAGTCTCAGGGTGGCCTCGAACTCATGGCAATCCTCCTACCTCTGCCTCCCGAGTGCTGGGATTAAAGGCGTGAGCCACCACGCCCGGCATCATATTTTAATTATTTAATTATTTATTATTTATTTATTTGAAAGTGACACACAGAGAGAGAGAGAGAGAGAGGAGAGAGAGAGAGAGAGAGAGAGAGAGAGAGAGAGAGAGAGAGAGAATGGGCACACCAGGGCTTCCAGCCACTTTAAACGAACTCCAGATGCATGCACCCCCTTGTGCATCTGGCTTACGTGGGTACTGGGTAATCAAGCCTCAAACCAAGGTCCTTAGGCTTCACAGGCAAGCGCTTAACTGCCAAGCCATCTCTCCAGCCCAAGAGAGACACAAATATTTAAGTAGCAGTTTATGCAGTATAGCAACAGATTGTACACTCCAGCAAAAATGATTGGTGCAAGCTGACCCAAAGGGAGTGGTGCTAGTAGCCCATTAGGTCCTGACTTTTTTTTTTTTTTTACTTATTTATTTATAAGCAGAGAGATATAGAGAGAAGAGAGTCAGACAGAGAGAATGGGACTTTCAGGGCCCCCAGCCTCTGCAAACAAACTCAGATGCACGTGTCAGTCTGTGCATCTGGCTTTTCATGGGTAATGGGGAATCAAACCAGGGTTGTCAGACTTTGTAGGCAAGCACCTTAACTGCTGAGCCAACTTTACAGCCTAGGTTCTGATTTTTAAATAAGTATTTGTGAATGGCTATGAAATGGGTAGAATGCCATATACCTGATATAAAGTAACCCTTTTTCTGCTTTCAAATCAAGGTGGATCAGATCGCCCTTTTAGGGTATTTCTTCTCACAATCCTCTTTAAGGGCCCACAAAGGGCATGGGGGTGTCAAAGTACAACCCAGGTAACATTATAATGACATCAGGGTCTTTTGAAGATATTGACTCTTCACATGTGCAGATAGGTGGCAACTGGGGATGCCTTAGTTTGCGATATACCAGGAAAATATTAATAGTCACTGCAGAGGGGCATTCTGTCAGGAGCCAGGACTACCAAAATCTGCAGTTTTCTTTCATTTCCTTATATTTGTTTCCTGGTCCACCCACTCTCACATACACATAACTATTTATGTAACAGTGCCTTTGCACTTTGGAGTTAAATGTCACTTCCTCTTTTTTGTTTTTTTAACCATGGATTAGTAATAGCCTTTGCTGTTGTGTGCAGAGCTAGGATGGAGCATCCCATGTGCTAAGCAAGCGCTTGATCATTGAGTAGCATCTCCACTTCTAGCTTCTACTTGTATTTTTCCCGCATTATTTTGTTTCAGTTTCATCTGAAGCCAAATTTTAATGTAAATCAAAGTATTTGAAAGTATCATCAAATGGTTGTAATTTTCCTTTCTTTAATGTCCATTACTTTTGTTTATTTTGTTCTTGGCGATAAGGCAGACTTGAATCAGATTTTCACACACTGCCAGCTAGTGGATAGAAAGAAAGTAAAAAATAACTGACCCTTTTAATTTAAAGATATTAGGTTTTTATATGTTCTATTATAGACTTTTTTTAATGTGCCACAAGAAACCTCTTAAACTCAGACATCCCACTCCTACCACCTGGTTAACTTTTCCTCTATATTCTCTCTATATCTGCATTTTCATCTCAGAGAAATTTGAATTTCCTGTTCCCTCATTGGTGGCCTCGCTCCTCTTTGCCCCCTCCACTGGACTGCATGCTAGTTATGTTTCTCTATAACCTCTTCAGTCCTGCCACCTTTTCCCTGTTACCTTCCTCAGGGGATACATACCAGAGAGAATCACAGAACGGTGAAAGCAGCAGCCATCCAAACGTCATATTCCCGAACTTTACACACATCTCTTAAACCCTTCTACAGCTAGCCACTCAGGAACTGACCCCATCATTTTCAGCAGATAACTTCGTCTAACCTCTTGCCTCATCAAGAAAATTGAAGCCATCTATTATGACTTCTTTTTCCTGTATGAATAGATTTAAATCCATGCCTATTTATTTTCTTCTTTAGGTTTTCCTGAAACAGTGGATTAAAAGAGTTTAGTTCAGGACTATACTGTCTTTGCCTCCTCACGTCTGCTGTTTCCAGGGCTCCTCTCCATACCATTCCTATTCGTCCCATGATTTTGAATTTATCTCTTTCTGGTGGCACGTACCTTTCTGCTTTAAATCTTTAGACATAATTCAGGTACTTTTTATCCATCTATATCCAAAGAATATTTCCTCAAATCACTGATTTTTCATTGCAAACATTCATATACAGAAAGTTCTCCTGTGAAGATTCCTGATGATTTATTTTTATGTCAAATTTAGTTTGAAATTAATTTACTATTTATTTTGCTTTGAGACAGAGTCTCATAGTGGCCTGGGATTCATGTAGCCTAACATTATGGCAGTCTCCCTGCCTCGGCCTCCTGAGTGGTGGCATTACAGGTGTGAGCATTCATACCTGACCCTTCATTATTTCAAAAACTATATTTTCCTTGAGTTCTGAGATACAATTAAGCTTTTCAGAGTCTGTGACTACGTTCTCCACAGGGTGCCCTTCCTGTCCTCATGGTACCCATTCCACATGGACATTATAGCCAATGTGATGAGTTCACTGTTGCTCTGTGATGAGGATTTTTACTTCTAAATTTCCACCCATCTTTCTGTCCAGACTTTAACACTTATGTAATAGTCTGCTTCCATTTTTATATGTTCCACGGGTACTGTGAACAAAGCATGCGAAGATGCACCTCATTGTCTGTGTTTCCTTTTCTAATTCACTCATTCCCCTCACTCATTCAGTTCTTGCAAGCTAAAAACCTTCACGCTCCAATACCACTACAACCAATATATGATTTAATATGTCTCACTAATAAGTGGACTTGTCACCATCTTTTCCCTGCCAGTGGTTTCTGTCCTCCTGCTGTCTTACCTAGACTATTACAATAACCCCCTAAGTAAACACTTTTATTCCTTCCTCCAAGCAGCTTCCTGATTGGTCAGTACAAAACATATTCTAATTGTGTTTATCAGGAGTCAAATCTTTTCATGATATGGGGTAAATACACTACCAGACACATATGATAAATGTATAAATATACACACAAGCGTAACACTAAAGATTTCTGGAAAAGATTGGTGAATACTGTCAGTGTCAATATTCACATTGTATATCATGCTTTTGTAAGATGCTGACATTAAAAACTGTGTAATAAGGATGTAAGACTTCTCTATATTTAGTGTAATTACATGTGTATGTGAATCTACAGTTATCTCAAAATAAAATGTTCATTTAAAATATCTTGCAAAATTATATCTCAATATTCACATGTGTTAAAGCATTCATACTTCTTTTTGATATAACATCTTATAATTTCCATATCCTTATCAGCTTGATTGTCTAGCATTCTTTGTCCAAGATTTTACATAGTCATAATATAGAGCTGCACCTAATTTTTTTTCACATGCTTGCTTATTTTATTTATGACATTCTACCTGCTTTGCAGCTTTAGCTCTTACTTGTCTGGCAAATCTTTTCTCAGCATCTGTCTCTTTCCTTGGTCCTGCAAATGGCAATATATATTTCAGCTTCATGTTTTGATGGTGCTTTTTACATTGCTATCATATTTATTATAGGTTTTTCCCCTTTTACTTCTATACCATGACCTAAAGGAGGATGAGACATTCTTACTCACTGTTTATTTCCAATGCTCATTATGCTTCTTGGCAAGTAAAAGATTTTTTCTGTATGTTTAATTTGAGCAAATGAATATACTGATGCATGGAAGGTTAAAAATAATTATTGTTAGATCCAATACTACTATCTCCTACTATGAAACTAGAATAGAGTAAACATTTGAAATTGTATAAAAATGATTGCCTATCCCAGGATGCTATTAATTTAACTCTTCATTATATGAATAGAAATGATTTAGAGTGTAGCTTTGCCATCACAAGATAAAATTAGCCCACTGATCACCACAGTGAATCACTACTAAGAGGGTCTATGCAGATAATGTGCAGATTTGCAGAATGCATTACCTGAGAAAACTGGATTTTCCCTTCAGATATGGAGGTAGCAAAGTTTAATTTTTTAAATATATTCTATTTATTTATTTATTTGAGAGAGAGAGAGAGAGAAAACGGGTTTCCAGGGCCTCCAGCCATTGCAAATGAACTCCAGATACATGCACCTCCTTGTGCATCTGGCTTATGTGGGTATTGGGGAATCGAACCAGGGTCCTTTGGCTTTGCAGGCAAACACCTTAACCACTAAGCAGTCTTCTCCAGCCCAAGTTTAATTTTTTTTTTTTTAAATATAAGTAAAGGTAAACTTTAGGACCTAGCAGCAAAATGAAACAAACAGAAATGGCATAAATTGGCATGGAGTTCAAATGTTTGTTTATCCCTTAGTATAACCATGAATTCTAGACTCTAATTAAGAAACCCCCCTCCACACATCAAGGTAAGTAGTGATTTAAGAAAAATAACCACTTAGGTCCAGAGGTTTACTTTTATTGTCCCTGAATGTGATGCTAAGATTGTAGTCATGACAAGGGTGATTAATCTGAATAAAATTTAAGTTCTCTGAAATCACTCTTGTTATTTATTTATTTATTTATTTATTTTGCCTCTAACTTGCTGGAGGCAGAGTGGGAAGAAATTGGCACACCTATAAAATGGGTTTAATGATAGGTCAGGCCTGCTGTCAGACTTAATGAGAGAATGTTTATTTTCTTTTTGAAATCTACAGAAAACAGAAGTCGGATAGTATAAATATAGTATGCAATAATGGTATTATTATTTAGGAAAGGTGAACCTTGATGAAAGACACGATTGTCTAGCATTGGAATTCTGTCTCATTTACTTCGAACTGGGGTTCATGATTCTCCCTAAAGAAACACCCATTGTGTAGCATATGCAGTGTCCTATACGTGCTTATGTGACTTTCTATATTCACTTGATGTTTGCTTAATAATGTTTATTTTAATTTAAATATCCAGTGTCATAAATGCAGACAATATAACTGTAGCTTCATTTTTGTCCTTTTAAGTTTTGTAGAAACCCCAGCTCATTTCTCGTGGAAAGAAAGTTACTACCGATCTACCATGTCTCAGAGCACACAAACAAGTGAATTTCTCAGTCCAGAGGTTTTCCAGCATATTTGGGATTTTCTAGAACAGTGAGTATAAAATATGAAAGAAATGACAGATAATCCATGGAATTATGAACAGTATTGCACGCCCCCTCCAATCTGATGGGAAAATGTAAATCCCAGATAGAGTATGTGGAAAATATGAAATTATTTTTTACTAAGGGATGTAAATAAATCATAAGCTTATATATATCATGAGCTTGTTGTTCTATCTGCCCAGTTTCTTTATAACATGATTTCATGATTTAATTGTCAATTAGTAACTTATCACATATACTATTTCCTACCATTTATAAAATTTACATTTTATTGGAGAATTTTTTTTTTTAATTTTTTTGCATTAAGTGGTCTAGAATTCTTTTGCAACTCACTTGCAGGTATTTTGTAGCCTTAACTAAAGGGGGATAGGAACTGACTGCAAATCATGTCACTATAATTCAAGATCTTAGGGACAAAAGGATCTGATCACTAAGGATTTATGTTCTCTGGAATTTGAATTTGAACCTTTTTTGATTTTTGAAAAAAAATGTTTTTGAGCCATGCTTATGAGGTTGATTGTTTAAGTTAATATTTGTGTATTTGGATCTAACTGCAGAAAAGACACTTCAAATGTGCCTTGGAATAGATAATAAATAGTAAGATGCAATATTTGTATCCCTCTAAGAAATTAAAATCATATTAAAGATATTTTGGGTTGAGAATATTTGGTATTTAGGATATCCATGTAAAACTTGTGAGCAAGCTTTTATTTTGATCAAACTGATCGTCTTCATGTTTGTAATAAAACTGAAGACTCATCCAAAAAAAAAAAAAAAAAAAAAAAAAAAAAGTTTTAAAATCAAGTAAATGTGGGAGGTCAAAATATTGGTAAGGAATATTTCCAGAATCAGTAAAAAGTATTTTTTTAGAAATTTATTGCTTTTATTTTTACCTCTGCATTTAAAATCCATTAGTATATTGGTTTTCATTATTATTGCAAGGTGAAAAATTGTACAGAGTCTAAAATGTACTTCCTGAGTAATCCAAAATATCTTCCCCAATGCCTGACATGCAAACCTATTCCTTTTGCTTGAAGATTTAGCCATTGTTATAATGTAAACATCTCCTTAGAAGGTAAAATGCTGAATTGTGGCATATAAATCTTTCTATGCAAATCATTGTTACTCTTTTTTAAAAACAGGGTTGAGTAAGTGAATAAGGGGATGATGAAATAAATACTAGAGCTGTACGTACTGCTGACCCAACAGGGTGAGGCATAAAAGACTATCCTTGATTTATCTCTTTTTTCTGAATTTCATCCAAAGTTTCTTGAGGAGTACAGTGATCAGGAGTCCCATTCGTCAAATAGAATTTTAGGTTGAGATGCTTGAAATTATATACCTAGTAAATGGTTGAGCCAAGATTCAAACCTGGGATTTCCCACTCTAAGCAAATACTTGCCAAAGATGAAGCTGGAAGTGCTCATAATGATCATCTGCGTATGAATGTGTTCTGGTCTCTCCAATGCAAAATACACATTCTTCTTTCCTTTATGCTAGGCCTATATGTTCAGTTCAGCCCATTGACTTGAACTTCGTGGATGAACCATCAGAAAATGGTGCAACAAACAAGATTGAGATTAGCATGGATTGTATTCGCATGCAGGACTCAGATCTCAGTGACCCCATGTGGGTGAGTGCCATGACTTCCTCTTTAATGCATAGGAAAGGCTACACAAATCTCTCACATCTGACTTTTTAAAGGCATATAAAAGATGGGTGGGTCTGAACAGGCCAGACCATTGGAAAGATAGCAAATGTCACTTAAGGATTCTGGGTCTTCTTCAACCTTCTGTAATGTCTGGGAAAAGAAGTTTTGAAAAAGTACATTAGGCTTTTATCTGAACTGTTCCACAGGTTAATCCTAATTTAGAGAGAACAATGTCACTGAAATTTTTAAGTTTATCCTGTGAACCAGAATCTAGATCTGTTTCTACCCAGAGCACTTGTCACTATGACAACCTCCTCTTTCTCATTTAGCTTTAATGATAAAGGAGGAATTGAGCAGTACACAAATATGTAGATATAAATATAAGTACCTAATAAGAAATTGAGAAAAAAAAGATAGCTGATGTATAAAACACGCATTTCTTGGCTTTACCACTGAGTCACTCATGACTATAGGCCTCCGTTTTCTGTTAAGAATGTCCTGAGAATTCATAGACCACTTGCCTTCCAGATAAGCTCAAGGTATTACTTTTTGATGTGTATAGAGTTGATAGTTTTGGTGGTGTTTCTTTCTTTAAAAAATCATTTAAATACCACTCAAATCCTGCTTCATTTTCTAATTGATTCTTTAAGGATGAAGGAAAGAACTAGAAAAAAGATAGGACTGTGTTTGAGTTCCTGCTCACATTATTAAGGGGAGCATTTTAGAAAAGGGCTGGCCTTCCTACTTGGATACATTTTAGTGGAATTTCCATTGTATTATTCACTGTCTACTGTTTTGACATAAATACACCCTTACTATTGCAAGAAGATAAAGTAGGGTAAGGATGAGGAAACAAGGAAAAATAGAACTGAGTGACTCCAAATACACTGATATTTTGTGAGTTAACTGATGAAAATAAATTCTAACACATTATTGGATCCTTTTATTTCAATACAGATCCCTGACTTTGTGAGGAAAAACTGAAAATCGAAAGGGAAATAGTCTTAAGTTGATAGGTAGCGCCTGCCCAGACAAAGTTGTATGTCTTGTGTTCTCTCTACAGACATTTTATTCTAAGTCTTGGCTACATAACAATAACAACACATTAAAAAGTTCAAAATCTTTAAAAATTTCAGTATCTATTAAAATCATTATTACTGACATATATAAATGCACATACATATATGTGTGTGTGTGTGTGTGTGTGTGTGTGTGTGTGTGTGTGTGTATTTTCAAGGTAGGTCAAGCTGATCTGGGCTTCATGATGTAGTCTCAAAAATGGCCTCAAACTCTATGGCGATCCTCCTACCTCTGCCTCCCAAGTGCTGGGATTAAAGATTAAAGGTACACCTACTTGGCCAGATATGGTTACTTAATGTATCATACTGTTCTTCATGCTTTGAAAATATTTTAAGAGTAACATTTCCATTTTGTCTCTCTTCTGTACAATTTTTATCTGTCCCTCATTGCCCTGTTTGCCCTGCTTTTTTCCTTGGAATCCTTTCTGTCACTGTCCCTCTCACTGGAACTAAATAACATTCCTCTGAAGCAACCTAGGCATATGTTATGTTATATATTACACAACATAGTAGTTGCCTATTGCTATGTTTTCTAAAGGAACATAATTTCTTTTTTTTTTTTTTTTTTTTTTTTTTTTTGGTTTTTCAAGGTAGGGTTTCACTCTTTTACTCTGGTCCAGGTTGACCTGGAATTAACTATGTGGTCTCAGGGTGGCCTTGAACTCACGGCAATCCTCCTACCTCTGCCTCCCAAGTGCTGGGATTAAAGGCGTGTGCCACCATGCCCGGCCCATAATTTCTCATGCCTACTGCTTGAAAACATGAAGGAAGAATTCAGAAAGGATGAAATAGGGTTTGACAGTAAGAAAAAAAACAATAAGTCACTTAAGGCAACTGTATTGAAAGGAACATAAAAGTAGTGGAAGAATGATTTCATTTGAACAAAGAGACATACTGTTCTATAGCTGCCCTGTCTTTGCTTCAAGAAAATTGTGACATTCTTCATAAATCATAGTTCAGTATGAATCATGGGTCTTCCCTTGTGATAGAACTATTGAAATATCTTTATTCATTCTATATAATAGACTGTGTTCAAGTTCCTGTTCACATTAATAAGGGGATACATATAGATAGATAGATAGATAGATAGATAGATAGATAGATAGATAGATAGATAGGATCTAGATAGATATAGAGAAATCAGAATAGTTTTTATGTGAGACAGGTAGAACTAAACTACAACAGTCCTTAGCAGTAGTAGTGGCAAATGGTGAGCTTGCTCAGGAGGCTGATAATTAGTGTTATCGTTCGTAAATTGAAAAGTTGGAGCCTCTGAGATCCCCATTTCCTCTACACTGCTGTTGAAACTCCAGTGGGGCTCTTTTCCTCCATTGCTTAGTAGCAGATTCTCACTTTTCCATATTGAAGTTAATTGCTAAATCCTTTCCAAAGTCGGAAAATAAATTACTTTCCTTGTCAATATATTGTTTTAATAAGTTGGGATCTCAGCCAAGTGTTTTCTCACTGTGCAGGAAATACAACTCTATAATGGACATGAAAAGACACGTCAGATGATTAACAGAATTCTTGAAATTGGGAAATTCATCCTCATTTTTTCTGATTTTTGATATAACCGAAAAATAGAATCTCAATGTTTTGCTCTGATTATTAGCACAACACATTTGAATGAAAGTTCAGATCATGTTTGTGTTTTCGTAATTGGCATTCTCTCAGTGGCACTGAGAGTGAGCTCCACTGAGGTACAGAATGAAGAATGGAATTTCACAAGAGAAACTGGTACTTTAATGTATCTTTCCAAGTAACTTGGTGGTTTTTGATTCTGTTTTCTGACATATTACTTTATTTCTTGGATTTGTATTACTTGTGATCTGTGTAAACATGCTTATCAAATTTTTAAGAGGTGGATGATAATATGAACACCTAGATATTCTCCTGGCATGACTGATGCTTGCCACGTATCTCTTGCATTTTTGTGTCCCTTGTCCTTGATGATGAATTAGATCCCCCCTAAGGAGTCGAGTGGTAATTATCTAAAATGCTCTGCATTCACAAATCCTTCAGGCACCCTGCCAGATAAATTGGAGGATTCTCCAGCTCTGAATATCAATAGACTAACATCGAGACTGTGTATGTGGTGTATAAATGTTTGAATTTGTAAAGGCTTAGAGCACAGCACCTAGTATAGCACCCTACTTCATTTTGGTTTTTTGTTGCTGTTGTTGTTGTTGTTTTCCAAATCATTTATTTATTTATTTATTTATGAGAGTGAGGGAGAAGAAAAAAGGAGAGAGAGAGAACGTGGATGCACCAGGGCATTCTGCTACTGCAAACGAACTCCAGACACATGTGCCACTTTGTGCATCTGGTACTGGGGAATGGAACCAAGGTCCTTTGGCTCTACAGGCAAACACCTTAACTGCTAAGCCATCTCTCCAGCCCTAATTTTTGTTTTTTTAGGTAGGGTTTCACTCTAACCCAAGCTGACCTGGAATTCACTATATAATCTCAGGGTGGCCTTGAATTCATGATGATCCTCCTACCTCTGCCTCCGAGTGCTGGGATTAAAGGCATGAACCACCATGTCCAGCTAGCAACCTTCTTCTTATATGACCCAACACTTAAGATTTCCATAAGAGCCACAGTGATTATTTAACCTCTGCTATATTCCATTTTCCATATGAAAAATATGTGCATATCATATTCTCATCCTTTGATAAGCGCAAAACATAGCATCAAAGGCAAGTGGAACTGGGTGGGGTGGTGTATGCCTTTAATCCTAGCACTTGGTAGGCAGAGGTAGGAGTATCAACATGAGCTCAAGGCCACCCTGAGAGTACATCTTGAATTCCAGGTCAGCCTGGACTAGAGTGAAACCCTACCTAAATAAAATAAAATAAAATAAAATAAAATAAAATAAAATAAAATAAAATAAAATAAAATAAAATAAAATAAAATAAAATAAAAGGCAAGTGGGTATACATATACAATTACCCATGAAACTTACTCAGGTTATGTACATTTTTATAGAAACATTAAAAGATAATGACTTATTGTGCCTAAGAAAGACTGGCAATATATTACAGAGAAGATAGTCTATTGTTAGGCCTAAAAATTTGAGGAAAATTGATCAAAACAGAGGAAAGAAAATGTAGTCTATGTTTGGGTGACTATAATCATTAAATCTAACTTGACAAAGCTCAGAAGTATTAAAGTATATGACTGAAAATTTTAACTATGCACAAATTTATATCAGAACAAAGACAAATTTTAAAAAGCACCATGGGTGGCAAGGGTGTAGTATCCATAATAAACTAAATATTTTAAAATTAATAGCAGAAAGATACATAGCCCCTCACTGGCAAAGAGTACAGGTACTTCACATAAGGTGACTAGGTGTGTGTGTGTGTGTGTATGTGACAGAAGATAATCTCAGGTATTTTCCTCCGACTTGGTGCATCTTTTTTTGAGACGGTATTTCATTGGACTGGAACGTGTCTAGTTAGGCTAGAGTGCCTAGGTAGCAAGTCCCAAGGATCTACCTGTATCTATATCTACTTTCCCAGCTGGGATCACTAGCATGCACCACCATGCCCCACCATGTCCCACTTTTTATAGTGTGGGCTCTGCAGATTGAACTTGGGTCTTCATGCTGGTCAGGCAAGCACATTATTGACTGACCTATCTCCCCAGCATGGGAAAATATTTAAGACCCAAGATTTTCAACTGTTTTACTGGTAAGAAGTTCCTGAATTGAAACCATGAAAGTATTTATCATAGCTCTCCAATCTGCTAAGTTTTAAACAATGGATGATAGTTAATGCTGGTAAGATTGCTATCACTTTTGGTGGGAGTGTAAATGAGTTTAAAATACTGGAGGTAAATTTGTCCATTTTAATTTATTTAATTTGAAGAAATTCACACTTGGACTTACACATATCAGTTCTAGGTATTTATTCCACAAGACAGTTTAAATACAAACCAGTAAACACACACACACACAAATATGTGTACATGCACACTTGAACAGACATGGAGTATTCTTTGTAGTTATACTTATCATAGCTAAATGATATAATGCAGACTTTTATAGACTTTAGAGTTTTGCATTTTGATAAGATGGAAATGAGTTAACATTTATGTTAAATAAGGACAAACTCCACCATGGAGAGATGACATTCGTAGAAATGATATATAATCATATTAAGCTTGGCTATTCTGTTGTACATGATGTAGTTTCTGTTTATTTCTGTCTCACGTGAAGTGCCTTTCATATTTTGGGATAGAATGTGGAGGATTAATTTCTCTTTTTACATGTGTGATAGTATTTACTAATTAAATTACCTAGGACTGACATTACTCTTTCAGAAGATGTAAATTCAATTTCTTTAATAGCTCTAAGGCTATTGAGATTATCAATTTTATCTCATGTGAAGCTTGGAAAATTATGACTTTTAAGAATTGGAAAATTCAGTGTAAGTTGTTGAATCTGTGCACATGAAATTTTTTGGAATATTCTTCTCTTATCCTATTCATGCCTATGAGCTCTATAATAATATTCTACTTTTTAAATTCTTATGCTGTTAACTTGTTATTTTCCTTTTTTATATGCCTTATCAAGACATAACAATTTCATTTCATTTTCTTTCTTTCCAGTTCTTTTTTTTTCTTTCATTCTTTAATTCTTTCTTTCTTCTTTCCTTCCTTTTTTTCTCTTTGATTAGTGTGCAGGGTTTTGTGTGTGTGTGTGTGTGTGTGTGTGTGTGTGTGTGTGCGCATGTGTATGCACATGTGTGCATAAATGCAGACTAGAGGACAACCTTTGGTGTTGTTCATCTCAGACGCTATCCATCTTTTCTCAAGACAAGGTTTCTCACTGGCCTGGAATTCACCATTTGACTAAACTAAGTGGCCAGAAGCCCCTGGGATCTGCCTTTCTTCACATCCCAGTACTGGGGTTGTAAGCACACTTGGCTTTTTTACATGATTTCTGGGAATTGAAATTAGGTCCTCATACTTATATGGGAAGTACTTTCCCAACTGAGCCATCTCTCTGGACCAATTCCAGTTAATTTTTTCAAGTTAAAACCTCGAATTATAGTTTTACTTTTCTTCATATATATGATTTTTTTTATTTTTTTGAGGGAGGGTCACACTCTAGCCTGGGGTGACTTGGAATTCACTATGTAGTCTTACACTAGCCTCAGACTCACAGAGATCCTCCTACCTCTGCCTCCTGATGGCTAGGGTTAAAAGTGTTCACCACCATACCCAGCTATTATTTATTTTGATTTGTTATTACATGGCAAATCTTTGCCTCATACTTTTATAATTAGCATACTTTATCATTAGATATGTTATATATTCTGACAAATTCTGTCTTTTATTTGGTATATTTACATCATTTAGATATAATGTAATTATATATGTATTTAAAGATTGTCATTTACTTGTTTTCTATTTGTTCATTATTTCTGTTTCTGTGATTTTAGATTAATTGGCTTCTTTTAATATTTTTATTTTAGTTTATCTCCTTTGTTTTATATTCTTTTTGCATATTTTAGTGGCTACTCTAAGAGTTGTAATGTCAATATTTTTCATAGTCTACTGAGAATCAATATTTTACCATTTCAAAAGAATATAGAAACCTTATAATCATATTCATTTTAACATCTATTCACATTGTAACCATAATATAACATCTGTGTACACTGAACATTTTAAGATATTTATCAGTTCTGGTGCTCTTTCTTTTTTCTGTTTTTTTTACCTTTCTTTTTGCTCTTTCTTTAAAGAAAAATATTGCAGTTCTCACGTGGCTTTACTAAGAAAATTATGTCACTTTAGTTTATCGGTATGACTTTTTAAAAGAAACAGCACATATAATTTCTAGTTTTTATTTATTTGCAATCAGAGAGCAGAGAAAGAAAAAATATGAATGGCATAACAGAGGCTCTAGCCACTGAAAATGAACTCCAGCTGCATGTGCCACTTTGTGCATCTGGCTTTTTGGGGTAAATTTGAAACACACTTATATTATTAGACATTTGAATCATAATAGCTTCACATTATGTTAAATCTTCATTTGATACATTTTAATATTTAAATATCTGCTAAATATATGCTCTGTGAACAAAGTGTTTATCAATAGACCACTGAAAATTACTTTGATAGGGTAGCTCCACTGAGGCTCCAGTGAGTGGTAAAATGGTCAAGTAAATTCTGGTTGCCTCAGTGAGAGGCCAGCTGTGGAGACAGCAGGAGAAATGCAGGAAAGAGATTGAGAGTGTCACCTCCTCTGAGTCCCAGCGTGCATACAGTACGTATAGTCAGCAGTCATCCACCATTTTTGGTGTGTATTGGTGGTCCAGGTTTCTGAGATGTCTATAATCACCTGTGTGTGATGCCAGCAGGAAGAGCTCTGTGAAACGAAGTCATCTCTTTTCCTTCTCTTCCATGAGTTTATCTTTCCCTGTCCATAGAGAGACCTAAGAAATCTCATTGGCCCTAGAGATTTGTGATGATTTCTTACATTGGTTAGTTTCATTCAAAGTTCCTGACATAAAAATGTATAGTCAAATTAAAAAAACTTACCATTATTATTAGTTGTCTATTGCTTATGACAAGTCTTTGAAGGATATTAATATATAATACCTTTAAAATAAAATGAATACATTTTTTTGATTATAAAAGTAAAATTAGAAAGAACTTTAGATATATGTTCCTACACAATAAAAATGAGTGCAAAAATTTCATTTCTCTTGTCTTTTTTATCTAGGAGAACTATTATAAAACATTTTCTAACATGTCATATATAATTTTTTTCAATATGTTCCTGTATATTTGCATCATAGGATAAAAATGTTTCTCATTGGCCAATCCTCAAAGCAACTTCAATTGCTATATATGGCATATAATTACCTAGTTATATCAACATTTTTTTTTTTTACTTTTTTACTGCTAGGATTTTCAGAAAGATGGTTAAATATAGGATATTTTCTTATGCTAAATATTTAAATGTATAATTATTGGATACAGTTGAATAAATTATAGTCTTGCAGTTTGGTCCATGGGGATTTTTTCTTCCTTTACTTTTGACTATATTCCCACTGACTTTGCAAACTTGTCTTCAATTTTGTTTATATAGTATCATCTTTTAAAACCCAAATATATGGGCTGAAGAGATGGCTTAGCAATTTAGTCACTTGTCTGCAAAGCCAAAGGACCCGGGTTTGATTCCCCAGTACCCATGTCAAGCCAGATGCATAAGGTGGCACATGTGTTTGTAGATCATTTACAGTGGCTGGAGCCTGGTGTGCCCATTCTCATTCTCTCTCTCTCTCTCTCTCTCTCTCTCAGATAAATAAATAACATTCAAATACTTCTAAATGCCTGCAGTATCTAGTCACTGTCACATCAAACTGAAAGAAAGGACTGGCAGGGATGGTAATTTTGGCTGAAGATGAGTCAGACATCTTGGCTGTTAGAGAATCTAGTCACAGAGTGAGGAGACTGTGATGGGAACGAATCTTAGTATGTCTGATACTCTTACCTTCTGCCAATAGGCTTTATACTTTCACACTGTGAATATAGGTGAAATATGCAAACAAGAAAACATTCCACTAAGCACAACACTGTGCTTCTAACGTGCGTTTGTACTTATCTATGTTGCCTTGGAGGTAGCTCTCAGTATCTATTCAGTTTAAACTGAGTTCAGATGTCCCCAAAAGAGCAGACTGTTTCCCTATTCCCTTCTTTGTCTAGTGCAGCCAATAGGAAGATATCACTTTGTTCCAGAGTGCCAACTCAGAGCCTTTACCTTAAACACACGTATACATTTCAAACCTTGAACAAACAGGCTCCTGAATAAAGTAAGGGAAAGGGTTTTCTTTTCTTTCTCTCTCTTCTCTAGAAACTCACAAATATCACTTGACAGGTGACAGCTCTTCCCTTACAAAAGAGGCTGTTTGCTTTTTGCTTTGGTGTTTGGGTAAACTGCAGCCCACACTGGCAGAGAATTTATGGCCTAAGGGAAGGTGTTTGCAGTCCCTGTGTTTAATCTGAAAAGAAACCCTTTTCCTTCTATCCCTCCCTCTCCTTTTGAGGAGGGAGAGTTAGAAGTGATAGCCGCAGGGAAATAGTTTCCTTAACACCTGTCTCTGGTGTAACTCCGACAAAGTTACTTAAGACACTGTGCTCAGTGTGTATGCATTCATAATGACAAAGTTGAAGAGGGCAGATAAACAGAAGGATTTCAGCAGAAACATAGAGCTCCTTCTGACCTTGCCTCCTCTCAAAAACTGATCAGATTGAAATCCTAGCATGCTGACTTGAAAAGAACGTTGTTTGTTTAAAGTAAGAGACATTCTATTAGTTCCCTGTCCTTTTCTTTAGATAGGAAATGCAGTTTCTATCTACAAAACTGGGATATTTCTAGAATGTTGTATATAAGAACTTCAGAAATACTTGAGTGAGAGTCAAACTTTTCCTTTAAGATGGGAAAGCTAAGATCCAGGTTGATTACTCATAACTTCTGCATCACTTCCAGTAAAGTTTGCAAATAAGCTAGGACTAAAGCCAGTGATCTGGGTTTCTATACCTTCTTCTGTGTTACTAGTAGTAATAATAGTGCCCAAGCTCTGGAGGAAGACAGCCAGATGCCTGTATTTGAAGCCAGCTCTATTGTCAGTATTGAGGTACCTTACAAAAAGCTAGACTGTTTCCGAACTTTTGCAGAATGAAGATGATTGATATTGGCTACCACTTGCTGTACAAGGACAATTTTAAAAATTGACATAAAGCATGGAAAACATAGTACCATACATGAGGCCAGTTCTCACTGTAAGGATTTTGCCTTTAAACTGTGATTTTATACGTGTGTGTGTGTGTGTGTGTGTGTGTGTATGGCTAGAGAGATGGCTCAGAGGTTAAAGGAACTTGCCTGCAAAGCCTGATGGCCTGGGTTTGATTTTCCAGTACCCACATAAAACCAGATGTACAAAATGGTACATATGCCTGGAGTTCAATTGCAATGGCAGAAGCCCTGGTGTGCCAATTCCTTCCTTCTCCCTCTACCTCTACTTGTACCCCCTTGCTCTCCAATCCCCTCTTGAAAATAAATTTTAAAAATATTTAATGTGACATATTTAGAAACAGTGAATGTTTAGTCCCAAGTGGATTGTCAGTGCAGGAAGAAAAATGACATTTCCAAAGATTTGACCTTAAAAATATCAGATATTATTTGAAGATGTGTCCATATGTTCATATGACTTTATCTTTTCCTGCTTGAAATTAGAAAGTTGAGGTTTTTTTTTCAAACTACAATCAAAATTTGGAAGCAGACTCATTTGGAAAGCAATGTAATCTTTTGTCTGTTTAGTTACACAGCACTCATGAGAAAACCTTTATATTTCATGTAAGTTTTTAAGTTATTTTGTTCTCATTTAGAAATCTAATGATGAAATATTTTCTATCCAGTCTAATGGCAAAGATCGTGGGCTTTATAATCGTGTACACCAACATAGCTGTTTCAATGTTGGCTGACAAATGAAGTCAGGTCTGCAGAGGTCCCACACACAATCCAGTTTGGTGGTCCTCAAGCTGTGTTCTGAGGAGTCTGATAAAGAGACAAATTCTAGGGTACCATTGCCAATTTAGAATCATAAACTGGCAGGGAAAACAGTAGCAATAATGTCACTACAAGTCTACCAAATGATTCTGGTGTTGGAAATGTTGGGGCAAACATTATACATTGGTATATGTGTGGATATTCAGGCTATAGGGAGTGACTGGTCCAAAGAAATAAAGCTGTGACAACAGAGAAGGAACTTCTGAGATACTCTCTAAAGTAGTTTTAACTGTGGCTTCCATTAGACCATGTATAAGAATGCAATAGTTTATGACGTGTAGAAAATTCAAAGGTAAAACCAATTGTGGTAGCCCATGCAGATGGTACCAGCTACTTTGCAGGCTGAGGCAGGAGAAAGAGGATTACTTGAATTCATATAGGAATAATCCGACCAGCATAGGAAGACACTCATCTCCAAAAATAAACAAAAGAAAATTTAAAAGGTAATGCTGTTGAAGAGATACATTTCATGAACATTTGGTTACATGTGGTGTCTCTACCAGCCAGATGTCAAAAAGCATCTTCATACCTGCAGTTCCTTAACTGTAGAGATGAAACATTCAGTTATCCTCCTTGGCCAAATCTTAAAATGTTAAGTTTATGTTCTGGTTAATTCAACAATTATTTTACCTGTAATCTACAAAATTCATAAAATTCTGCTAAGTGTTCAAGATTTAAATAATAGATCAGAATATCTCTTCTTATAAATTAAAGATGATGGTTGGGGACAGATATGATGCCAATTGACTTGGTGAAACATGATCTAAGTCATTGTGCCCAGGAAAATATTTGTTGTATAATATTGAAGGGTGACTAGAAAAGATGAAAAAATGGTACCCGTTATAAGAACAGAGCAGTGTTCAGTCATGTAAGATAAGATGACTGCTGAGCTACCTGTGCTCAGAGACAAGACTGAGGTTGTGACTATGTGAATGATTCCTCCTGCCACAGTGGCCCTGCATCCAGCTACATTTGATGTTTGATGTGCAATCTGGGAAATGAGTGAATAAACAAATAATACTCTTCTCTTAGGAAACTCCCAGTATATAATGGGATTGGAGATTTTTACAAATAATTCCTGTCAAGATAAAAAGTGCTAAGTGCCATAGGAAAGTATAAAAGTGAGGTCCAGTGGTAATTATGACAATTTCTATTGGAAAGAGAAGAGATAAAATTTGGTCATTTGAAAGAAAAGGCACAGGAAGGGAGAAGAATTTAAGATAGTCAGTGAGGGGACAGGCTCTTAGCTTAATTAAGTATATGAAACACTGAAGGCAAAATAACCTAGTGATAGTTAGAATTGAGAGAGATGCAACTCACCTACAATGAAAAGTGTATGGAGGATTGGGGATATGCTCAGTTGGTAGAATGTTTGCTTAGAATGTGCAAAGCCCTGGGTTTGAACCAGCACCACATAAAATCAGTCATGATGGCACATGCCTGTGATCCCAGCACTCTGGAGGTAGAGGTAGGAGGATCAGAAATTCTTGGTCATCTACTTCATAGTGAGTTTAAATCCATCTTGAAAAAAATTTGAGAAATTGGTAAAGAAAAGAACCTTATCTTGTAACTTGTTGGCCTCACTGAGAGAGACAACATTGTTCAAATATGGGTGAAGAGATGTAGGGAGGCCTATACACAGTCTCTAGCCGGCTGGTGCATCTTGTCAAGAGAAGTGGGTGTCTTGTGATTATGATCAAGTCTGTCTGATATTCTGTTCTCTTCATATAATTATTATGTGCCTTATCTTCCCCACGTTTTGTTCAGAATATACCATCTTCAATTTTGTGAGGTAGAAACAGAGATTCAATTTCATGAGAGACAAAGGTGTGTATCACACTAACCCAAAATCAAGAAGCATAGTGATAAGAGTACTGTTATAGAGATAAGAACAAGGCTGAGGAAGCCAAAAGCTGTATGTTTTATTTCTGATTGAAAGGCTTACCAAAGCCTTTCTCAGGTGAAAGAACACACACACACTGGCATTCTATACCTTTAGTGTGTGCTTCATATGACTACTTTGGGGCACTTTGAAGACACTCCCTTAGCTCTGCACTTTGTATATGGACATGAACTCATCAGACCCTGAGCAACAATGTGAGCTTAACTGCTGCCTTTTGTCTGTTAAAGCCATTCTTTGTGTTTAGAAAAGACATACCATTTATTTATGAATTTTTTAATAAGACAACAGTTCTAGCTTCATTTTGTTTACTTATTATCCTTCCAAACAGCTGAAATCTCTTAATGGATATTACTTAAGTCCTTCCTTGGCACACCCTATAAAAAGTAATGGAGAACCAGCAGGTACCAGTAAGGTCTAAATCCTGAATCTCTGTGGCACAGGATAATGAAAGAAAAACTGAATTAGAGATAAAGCCATGTTCCACTCAATGCCGCGACCTGCTTTTCTTCAAATTGGAAGTAGATGGTCTTAAAAAATAAGACTTTTGAAGTAGTCTTCCATTTGACATGTCTGGGTGGACTGTCAGATCACTTTTCTGTAGATGGGGCTTTTATCAACATTGTAGCAGCTTTTTGTGATGCTGGCTACCCTCCGTGAAAGGGACCAGAGCAAACCATCTTAGCCACTGCATCAAGTGGATGCAGCTGATCACCTGTTTAACCATGCAGTTTTAATTGCAGCCCCACAGTCAGCCAATTTAGCAGGCCACTTCCATGCAGCCATCCTTGTCATATGAGCCTGTTCATAAAAGACACAACAAAGCCACTAAACATTGACTTAACAGAAGAGAAAATGAGGAGGCTACAGAAAGACAACTCAGTTTGCAAATAAGTGTCAATAAGCAAATATCTTGCCATGTAGTCTCAGTTTTCTTGCAATTGAATAAATAATCATTCCAATGGTCTCTTTGGCCTTGGAAGGGAAAAAAAAATAGACTATTTCCCTGCATTTCTAAAAACATGCAAACTTTTATAGTAGAGAAATTTGGTAGGAAAACAAAATAAAACAAACAGCAACAACAAAAAACAAACACACTGGCCTGGGAACCAGGAGTCTTGGCTTCTGCACCACATGGCTGGCATTAATTAGTTTTCTGTTGCTTGGCCCACACTTTTCTCTCTGGACTTACTTACATTACAGGTAAGAGTGTGTAGCTGGGCTAGGTGAATGTTCAGTTCTCTCATACTTAGTCATGTTAGTAATGGCTGAATTGTCAGTCCTTTGCTTCTGAACTGCATCTTGCGAAGACTGCTCTTGTGACTCAGTGCAGAGATGGCAGGTAATTTAGCACACCCAAACCTACTTCCAAGAACCATTTGTGCAAAGCTCTACAGACCAACAAGACCTGGATGAAACATTGTAAAGCCAAACCTCTTCTAAGTAATACCTGTATGATATAAATATCTTTAAAGTTGGGGTATCTCCCTGTTTCTTTCTATCCTTGGCGTAAGTGGAGGTGGAAACAGAGGGGGGAAGTATTGCAAAACCCTCAGTACAAAAGCAACACTTTTCTAGCTGGGAAAAAAAAATGAATGCTTCATAATCAGTGCTTTTTGTGGACTAAGGGTGGGCGGGGAGGGATTACCCTAATAAAGATTAGTCGTAAATATGAATACTGTCTGGGTTGGTGAAAGCAGAAGTAACTCGGTCTCCCACTCCCTCCCTCATGCTGCCTCTATCTTGCTGGCAAGCCCCAAGGCAGTGTTCCTTCCAAACAACTACCGGCCTAACCAGTTCAGTGGAATGTCTTTCCACAGACTAGCTCCTCATTGGGATTTCTTCTGAAATGAATCTCCCTAAAAGCATAAATCATGTTTTTAAGGGAAAAAAAAAAGCTGTAGTAAATGTTGTATACAAAAATCTCTTGGTACTTTTGTTTTTCTTTGAAATGGCCAGGTCTACCTTCCACTTTGAGTCAACAGAAATCCAAAATACTTATCATAACTGTGACCCTGTTCCTTTTAAAGAGACAACGTTTTCTTAGTTGCATATATTCTTTAGTGTGACAGGGATTAGATTCTCCTGAAGTAATCTTTCCTCCTTATTGCACATCCCTTTCTGTCCTGCCCCCTGTAGCCTAGTGGCGACTTGGGAGAAGATATTTAGTATGTGTTGTCTTTGCTGGTATTTTGGGGCTAACAAATAATGTGAAACAAAGGATGTTATTGATTCTTACTAATCTAGGCACAGAGCAGACTTTTTCTTCATACGACATGTAATAGTTCTTGATATGGAGCTAGTTAGGAAATATGAATTATATGCTTCAAAATGTGCATTTAGTGTATAATATCAATAATCACTTGAGCAATATCTGAAGTATCTGTTGATTTTCTTTCCCTTCCTTGTCTGCTTCTGACCCAGTTGTTCATCTCTCCTTCCTCCCCCTTTTCTCTCTCTCTCTCTCTCTCTCTCTCACACACACACACACACACACACACACACACACACACAGAAGCCAAGCATGGTGGTGGATATTTTAATCCCAGCACTTGGGAGGCAGTGTTAGGAGGATTGCTGTGAGTGAGTTCCAGGCTAGCCTGAGACTACATAGTGAATTCCAGGTCAGACTGGCTCAGACCTTACATAAAAAAAAAAAAAAAAAAAAAAAAAAAAAGTATAAGGAAGAGGAGGAAGAGGAAGAAGGAAGGAAGGAGGAGGAGTAAAGGAAAGGAGGAGAAGGAAGAGGAAAGAAGAAAGCAAGGATAATAAAGGAAAAAATCTCCAAGGATACTCGCTTCACTAATTTTTTTGTTCTGACTATGCATAGATCCTAATAAAATTGTGACAGTTCATAATTTATATTCAATGAAATAATAAAGGATAAAAATGTCAGGTTCCCAAATTGTAGCAGAAATGGGATATAATCCAGTGTAATGTAAGCTGAATTTCCTGCTTTACCTGATTAAAATATGAATGTGAAAGAATTATACTGAAATTTACTTTGAAGAATTTTATATTAGGAAAAAAAACTCCAAATTATTTAAATTGATTGGAAGTTTGGTTTTGATTCTGACTCCTCTCTTGTAGCAGTATCATTAACCTAACCACACTTGTCATGAAATAGCTGGCTATGAGTAGCACATGGCTGGCACAACTTGAGCATCAAATTGAAAACCACAGAGTCTAGGATTCCCACTGTCTGATGGCCAATGAAAACCAACCATCATGTTATGGCTGAATTACAAGGGATGCTCAGAAGCTTATCATTATGCTGAGAAAAAGGAGAGCTAGTTACAATTTTCAGAACCTCCATTCTGGCTACAAAGTCTCTAGCATTTATTTGTGAGAACAGATATGCCACTCTTCTTCTTTAGTTTCAGATTGATACTCAAACTGATACTCAAATCTAGGGAAGATTCTATTTGGAATAATGTGAAGTTGTATGTACCATGCTAATATATATTAATATTAGCTATTTTAAAAGATTAAGTCCTTAATCTCTGTGTTGAAATGCCCTGGGTGTGAGAGTAACTGAGATTTAGTTCTTTTTTTTTCTTATTATTATAAAATGATATTGATATGATTATTCTAACATTTATTGTAACATTAAATGAGAGTATTAACCACTCATCATAACAGCTTACCTGATAAATGTTATTTTTAATTTAATATGTACTTTGCATTAATCAATCTTTGAATGCAGTGTGATGCTTAAAATAAATGTAGTTTAGCCAGGTGTGGTGGCGCACGCCTTTAATCCCAGCACTTAGGAGGCAGAGGTAGGAGGATTGCCATGAGTTCAAGGCCACCCTGAGACTACATAGCTAATTCCAGGTCAGCCTGGACCAGAGTGAGACCCTAACTTGAAAAACCAAAAATCAACAACAACAACAAAATAAATAAATAAATAAATAAATAAATAAATAAATAAATAAATGGAGTTTAAGAGATAGTTTTATATAGATGTTGCAATATTTGACCAGACTCAAGTTCCAAATCCTATTTAATTTGATAGCAATGTTATTTCTATAATTACATAATTATTTTTAAATATCTGATTAACAAATTTAAATAGTGGCAAATGACTTCTAGAAAGCTTTCTTTGTGGTCATTGGATAATCATTATGCAACCTACTCCAGAATTCTGAGTGACAGTAAAAAAATATTTTAAAATCAAATACTAATATTATCACCAAAGAATTGTTTTCTTTCTTCAGCACAAGCAACTCCAACTATATTATCCAAAATTTATCATAAGCATGAAAAACACCCATGATTTAATATCACTCACTGTGCATTAGGACTGAATTCTCCTGGGTATTTTTTACTTCACCTTAGATTATGACAAGAGAATGTTCTGAAACTGTATTTGACATTGGCTGAGAGTGTCCTAGGGGAAATTTGTATACAAATTCAAGTGCATGTCATGAAGCTAGATAGTGCCTAGAGAAGCAAAAGTTACAGCACCCAGGCAGTAACATTTACAAGAGGTGTAGGTGTGTTCATAGAAATGGCTGGAGGAGTTCCATTCCAAGGTCAGCACAAAAAACAAGTCAATGTGGCTGTAGAAAGTTTGTTCATGATCTAGCTCTCCAACTCACTAGATATGTCACATAAGGCACATTACATCATCTCCCTGTGTTTGTTTCTCCTGTGAAAAATGGCACCAGTGCATAACAGATGTATTAAACCAGACAATGTATATAAAGTACAAAAATCATGTCTTGCCTTAAAAACTGTCAAACAAGGGTTGGAGAGATGGCTTAGGAATTAAGGCACTTGCCTGTGAATCCTAAGGACCCAAGTTCAATTCCCCAGTACCCATGTAAGCCAGAGACACAAGGTGACACATGAGTCTGGAGTTTGTTTGCTGTTGCTAGAGGCCCTAGAGCAACCATTCTCTCTTTCTCTCTCTCTCTCTGTCTCTCTCTCTCTCTAATATATTTCTCAAATAAATAAAAAGTATTTAACTTTGAAAATGTGTCAAGCATATACCCACTATTGTTAGCCTATGACTATGTAAATAAGTATTTTTACAGACATGTATTATTAACTTGGCATGATGGCTCATGCCTATAACACAGGATTTCTAAGGTTGAGCTAGGAAGATTGCTAAGAGTTTGAAGCCAGCCTTGGGCTACAGAATGCCAGGACAGCATTGGCTAGAGTGAAACCATGTGTCAAAAAAAATAATGTTAAATACTATGATAAGTTTGGTCTCCAAAATCTCTGATTCCATGTAATGATCAAATTGAATCTCACAGTAGAAATTTATTCTTGGCTGAAAGGAAGGTACAATTTTATTCCTCTTAGTTTATTTCTAATTAATAACTTTGAGAATATTGGGCAGTGGAAAGATTATAGAAGTTGTTATTTGCACATATTTCTGTTATTTATTTGTGGTACTGCAGCTCTACCATCTATTTGGATTAGATTGGGCTTGTATATATAAGAGCCATGTTTGATTTTTTTTCTTGCTTGTCTTCCACTGAGTTGGCAGTCATTTCAAACAAATTACTGTTTGTTCACAATTAACCCAAAAGATAATACTAATGTCTTTGATTAATGAGATGACTGAATAAGTATGTAGTGTTGATAGTTTATATACCCAATAATGGAGCCATCAAAAGACGAATACAGTTTTCTAAATGCCTGGACACAGTAGATACTCAAACCTGTTTCTGAGAGGATTATCTTGAGCTGTTTTGTTGCTTCAATATCCGACATACATATTCAATGGAAACTTATTAGGAACAATGCTATTTTTTTTCTGCACATGACCTTCGTATCTAATTTGATCACTCAGTTTAGCTTTAGGCATGTTTTAAAGGATAAAAGCTTGTCACCATTGATTATATTCCAGGAATTAGTCCAGACTGATTCATAAATTCCAGCAGTTGCTCACCAGCTCCAAGCTCCACAGAAGCAGAAATCCTATTTTCTTTCCTTTTCCATAAAGCATATTGCAAAGCTGGGCTCATCAGTGCTCAGCAAATGTTTTTGATGAATGGCTGTGGGTGGGGTGGTGTGAGTAGGCTCATCCTTAACAAAATTTGCCAACTCCTTCAGGAAGATAGTGCAACCTGAGTCTATTGAAGGCCCAGTGTTGTCTTTTTATTTTACTTTTTTCTTTCCTTTTATGGTATTAGGGACTGAATCCATGCGAAAGCATGTGTTGCTCTACTGAACGATGCCCCTGAGTTGCCCACATTTTCCTAATGTAAGTGTTGATCCCTAGAAATAATTTCAACAATGCTTCGTTGTTGTTGTTGTTGTTTGTCCATCCTTGGTGGCTTTTTTGGTTTTGCCTTTCTCCCACGTTATCTATTCATCTAGCTGCCTTTCTACTCGTCAGAAAGGGTAAATATTAATTTTCAATGCTTCTTTGATCTCAATTAAGCAATTTATAATACAATTAAGCAGAAGAAATTAGCCATTTGGGGTCTTATCACAAAAGGCTGCTCTTTTCTCTTTGTGGAATATTTTTCTCTGAGTTTATGCAAATTTGAAGAAGCTAATCCAAGTCTTGAGTGCTACAGATTGTTAGACAGGATGAAATGTTTAATGTTGCAAGTTTTTTTTTCCCTTGAAACTAATGAGACAGTTCTCTTATAATATAGGAGACGTTTGCATTTGAACGAACCAAACCTCATTGCAATGAGAATTTTAACAATAATGAATATTCATAAAAATTCTGATGTTTCTATAATCCTCTGCAAGTTAGCATGTTATTTCACATTTATTTCCACCCTTGTTCTTCATAATAGATGCAATGTATATATATTATAACATTTTTCTTCCTTAAAGAATTTAAAAATATTTTGTTTATTTTTTATTTGTTTTTATTTTTGAGAGAGACAGACAGAGAAAGAGGGAGATAGAGACACTGGAAATGGGCACATGTACCACCTTGGAACTCTAGACACTGGGGACTCAAAGATTGACCCTGGGTCTTCAGGCTTCAGACGCATGTACCACCTTGTACGCTGAGATGTGGCAGTTTGGAGGAAGGGATATTATTTATTGTACAGATCCAGGGACATAAAAAGATTGAGCCCTGGGTCAACCAGCCACCACAGCACACAGAGACAAGGTGCCTTAACCTCTACATTTGCCATCTCAATGGAATCTCAAACCCCAACCTTTTCTTCTTTCTTTCTGTGGTATTGAAGATTGATCCTAGAGCTTCCAGCATGGAAGGCAAAGATTCTACCACTGAAGATTGATCCTAGAGCTTCCAGCATGGAAGGCAAAGATTCTACCACTGAGCTTACATCCCAGAGCCTTTTCCCCATTTTTTACTTTGGGACACTAAATTGCCCAGGCTATGCTAACCTCACTCTGTAGCCCATGAAAACCTTGAACTTATATTCCTGCTGCCTCTGTGCTCCTGAGTTGCTGGGATTAGAGGCATGTACAAATAGGTCTGGATTATTGATAGGTGTGCTTGGCTAAACAAAAGTCTGTACTAACGGAAATAGGGCCATCGTCTGCAGCCTCAATTTAAATGATTTGGGCGGAGCATCGTTTCATGCTTTCTGCCTGCTGGCAGCAGTTAGAACAGAACAGACTAAAAGTAACGAGGACAAAAGGCAATCTTAACATTGGTACCTTCATTGTTGAAGGTATTGATTTGATTATCTCTTCTTCAGTAGTATTACAAACTCAGGTAAGACATCCTTAGTAGAAGGGCTGGGTGTACTTGGTAGTGGCAGTACAAGCTAACACTGTCTACGTGTGCCTGTCTGACCACTTGGTTATCTGGAGACACGGGGTGTCACTTACTATAACAATGTCTGCTACTGCTGGGCAGTGGGTAATCTCACCCAACACTCAGCAAATGTCTGAAATTCATCTCTTCCTATGGAAAACACCCTGTTTAATGTTATATGACCACCTAAGGATGCTCCTGGGGATAACATCCTCCATAGGATTCGATAGCATATCAGAAGACTTGTTTGTTGAGTATGGCAAAGTGATAAATGGTGCTTTTATTTACGTGTCTAACTGTAAGGGTTGGAAACATTCCTTTGATGTAGTAAGAGCAGCTAATGAAGACAGTTAGGTAAACAAACCATTATAATGAGTCTAGGAGTTCCTGTAGACATTCTGCTAATTTGCTTCTTGTCCTTGGCGCAGACATGTGTATCTTTCCAGGCAGAACACCTATTTTGCATTTAATGGAAAGCTAGCTAACTTCCCTTCATAACTTAATGTTTCACTCAGAATTTCAGTGTCAAGATGAGTTGAGACACCGTCTGTATCTAAAACGTTTTTAATCAATGATGAAAATAGCACAGAACAGTAAAGGAACAGCCCCAGCCACATAGACAGTTGGTCAAAGAGCCTGCCATGAACCCAGGTACTCTTGATGGTAGGATGTGTCCTTTAAAAAAATAAGTGCTTGCTATTTCTTGAAACTAACTCTATATCTCACCAGTCATACTAAATCGGACTCCCAAACTTTTGAGGATAATTTTACACAGTTGCTTTCCCACTGTCATTTTGTCTGGTAGTAGTTCATAACCACTTACAGAAGACCTTAAAGCTACAATAGTATGTTTCGTGCCTATAATATGTTGTTTAATAGAAATTCAGGTTAAACTGTGTCCTAATTTTCTTTTTTTTAAATGTATTTATTATTTGTAAGTAGGGAGAAAAAGAATGAGAAAGATAGTGAATGGGTACGCCAGGGCATTGGCCACTGCAAATGAACTCCAGATGAATGTTCCATTTTGTACATCTGGCTTTATGTGGCTATGGGGGACTCAAACTCAGACCATCAGGCTTTGCAAGCAAGAGCTTTTAACTGCTGAGCCATCTCTCCAGCCCATGCTGCCCAATTTTCAAGACTTGTTTTGTAATACTATGCTTCTGTTTCTGCCCGCCCTCACCCCAACAACCTCATCCCACAGTCCTGCTGGTATAATGGATTCATTTTGCAGAAGGTTGCTGCTGCTAGAGGGCTAAGCAGGGCACCAAATCCTCCCTTTGTTGTAAGACAAGCTGCCAGGGAAGTGATTGATTGATACTGCAGACAGAAGCAGACTTCAAGGAAGGAAGATGCAGATAAGTGGGTAATAAGTAGATAATACTTATGTTTTGCACTTTGTGTCTTTTATCTGAGCATCTGAAGGTGGCTGTATCCTCAGACATCAAGGCCCCTCAGTGTAAGGGGAGAATGAAGTCTCCCTATGTAGTCTGTGACCCTTCCCACAATTGATAAATCAATAAGGATATTTCCAAAGATCAATGGTATTTTTTTTTCCTCTGGGAAGCTAAGTCCGTAGGATATGAAGCAATCATTCTAAAACTTATCTTGATCTTGATGCAATATTTTATACATGCACTTTCCCCTATAATGTTTGGATCTGACAAGAACAACAACAAAAAAAAAATCACTCCAGTGTTACCAAGTAAGGATTCACTGTATTATTTAATCCTTTCTGATTGTGTCAGAATCACTCCCTCTGAGTAATTCTCATTTTTGCATTTATTTTACTTCTCAAAATTTTCCATTGTAAATCTTATTTTAGGTCAAAGTCCTTCAATAGTAAAAATTGCAGATAGCTTTAGGTCATTATGGCTCCAAGAAGCCACTGTGAAATGAAGCTGTGTTTAGTAAGGTAGTTAGACCCTGGTTGGGATCACTCTCATGTCTACCTTTATTAATTTTGTATAGATGTTGTTAATTCAGACACTCAAGGTAAGTTGCCAAGCCCAAAGTGATTCCTTATAGCAGACCATGACTCAAAATTCAGAAGCCAACTCCTGGGAGTTAAAGAACAGTTCTGGCTGCCACATGTATTAGATAACTTTACTCCTTATTGAACAACAGGAAGAGTGACTTTTCAGACATTAAATCATCAAACATAAATACTAAGTGGCATTGAGATTAATAATATTGTTTAGTTATGATCTCTATATCCATTTATGAGTTTTGCTGGTTAAACTTTAGTGAGCATGTGTTTGTGTGTGTGTGTGTGTGTGTGTATTTATGGATTTTATTTCATTAAGAAAGATCTCAAAGGTCATCAGATCCAACCATGAAAGGAATCCATCATCAAAATATAAAAGCTACTTGATTCTAATTCCATTAGAATGTGAGAAACAAATGATATATATCCTGTCATTTGACCTTATGGGTATCACTGGGCTTGGAAAAACAAAAAACAAACAAACAAACAAACAAACAAACAAAAAAAAACAAACCAACCAACCTAAGAGAAAAGCAACAATATTACAAAAATCCCCACATAAAACATGGCTTGATACCTCATGTTTTATGACATTTTAAGAGACACTTTAATATGAATCATTTCCTTTAAAGCATGTCAGAGCTTGGGCTGCTGCTTAGCCGTAGAGAGCTTCTTTGGCAGTGGGGACCCCTAAATCCAGCCCCAGCACTGCAAATAGAACCCACAAATGACATGCCTCTCATACTTGGCAGAGTAGGTGACCATTATATAGATGCAATAATGTTTGTCAGGTCAGCTTTCCTCATATGCAAATTCTTCTTTGAGCTGATAACTCTCCAGTGAAATAAAAGATAAAATTTGGAAGAAACTGGGGCATATTTGTACTAGGGTCAAGGACATAAGAAAAAGAACATGGCATAACTACATCGCTGTTTGAGCGATCTCAACACATTATTGCTAGTATTTTCTTTTCTTCTTTTGAATGTATAAAGCAATCTCAGTTTACAACAGTCACAGTTATCATGTAAGTGAGGTTGGTGGCACCAACCCCCTGATTTAATAAAGATTAAAAGGACACAGACTTCAGGCAGGCCTGTTACTCCAGTCCACAAAGGAAATCATACAGCCTCAGATCTACTGAATCATCCTGGAATTAGGAAGTGCTGTACAAAATAGTAAGTACTGTTAGGAAATGTATCCCTAGGACCTGGGTACTCTGTTGGCTAGCTGAGGTACACATATTTCTTAGAAAATGTAAATCAGCTTACAAAATGTATATGCAAAGCCATTTGTCATGACTGGATTCATTTCTGCTATGGTTTTTATACCCCCCAAACCATCTTTTCTTGAATCAGAAGTATTTGCTTTTTAACTCCAAACTCAGAAAGTAGCTGTTACATTCTAGATTCTCCTCTCCCCACACAAACCGAAAACTTCCTTTTAAATAGCACCCTGAATCCTATTGTGTCACCTCTCCCTTCTGTTTGTTTTCCATTATTTCTTCTTTGGGCTTAGTGATGCTCTTTGCTTCCAGCTGTTTCTTTTATTTATTTATTTATTTATTTATTTATTTATTTATTTATTTGACAGAGAGAAAGAGGCAGGGAAAGAGAGAGAGAGAAAGAATGGGCATGCCAGGCCTACCAGCCACTGCAAACGAACTCCCAGACGCATGTGCTACCTTCTACATCTGGCTTATGTGGGTCCTGGGGAATCAAACCCTTGGGCTTTGTAGGCAAGCACCTTTACTGTTAAGCCATCCCTCCAGTGGTGTAATCATCTGCAGTCCCAGGAAACAATGATAAACTCAAGTATCAGTGGATACTTAATTGAATACTGGCCGCTCAGGACTCCCAGTTCTGCAGAAGGGGCATGGTGCAGAAATGGGTCTTTGTATTTAGATCTTCAGTTTTCCTGGGAACATAGACCACTGTCTCCTGGGGTAGACCCCTCCAAGGCTAGAGATCTGTCAGAAGAGCTGGTTTTGATTTTCCTGTTTAGATGTAAATGTTAGTCTCAGCTGAACAGAGTTTAGCTCTAATTAGCCATACAGGTCAGTCTTGAAAGAAACAAGGGTGTCCCATCCAGAAGTGTAGAAAGGCATTCTGTGTACTTGTTTGCTCAAGGTCAAAGGGTAAACTATGTTGTGACAGACAGTTGGGTGGACTTGCTGCACTTCTTTAATGAGAGTGGAAAGAATACTTGATATTGATCTTGGATGATAGCAAGAGCCAAAGGCAGGCCCTCAGATACTCTTTCTTGATAGCCTTCAATTCACATAAAGATTTTCCTTTTCTCATTCAAGTAGTTAGAAAAGTAGGCCTGGGAAATAAAAGGTGATCCAGCTCATGCCTTTATCTGTACGGAATTTAAACCATAAGGTCTTTGGGACCCTCACATCAGCCTTAAGTATAGAATTCACAGAGAATTCAAGACTACCACAGTGGTCCTCCTCTATTGCTCTTCTAATCCACCTTCTCTCGTCCATGTCCCTCCACATTCACCAACTCAACCTTCTCCTTCCGAATACACGGTTTTATGTTTGTCTTTTGTCCTGTGTGTGGCTTCTACATAGGATTCCTTTCCAAGTCCTCCCAAGATTAAAGATTTAGCTCTTCAGCTGGGAGTGGTGGCATACACCTTTAATCCCAGCACTTGGGAGGCCAATGTAGGAAGATCACCATGAGTTCAAGGCCACCCTGAGATTACAGAGTGAATTCTAGGTCAGCCTATGGACTAGAGCAAGACCTTACCTCCAAGAGAAAAAAAGGCTATGATTATTCATGATGCTCCTCTAGCCATACTCTCAAATGGATAGGTTTTTGAGTTTAGAATCAAATCCACTGATTTTTAACCGTCTCCTACTGACTTTCATTTTTCTGTCTGTCAGAAATATTCAAACTTTGGATTGTCTGGATGAAGAATTGACTTGATCCATATGTTAAGTCATGCCAAGGGTGTTTGGGTCCCATAGATATCCAGACTATATATGCATTTATTTTGTGTGATAATATGACACATTTTCATCTACAAAGTTCACACTCTAGTTAAGTTACATTTTTTAATCACTCATAATGTTTTAAATATATGATTTTGTGTTGAATCGCAGACAACAGTATCCTGGCAGGTATGTGAGTACTTCTGTTAGGAAGGGAAAGGGGGTAAGACTCACATTTGGCAACTTCGCAAGGTAGGTGAACCAAAGCCTTTCTAACTTGTCCCAGTGGCAAATAAAAGTGAAGATCAGAGAGGCCCAGAGTGTGTGTTCTGTGAGGAGTGGACTTTAGTGTTAATTGTCTCCAAGGTCCTCTTAGCTATGGTCTAAATTATAAAACTGACCATTTGAAGAATAATTTCAGAAGAAAAGCTGGTCATTTTTCTCAGGCAGTGCTCTGACTAAAGAAGCAGTGCCTGGTTTGGTCCTAATCTGACAGACTCTATCTGTACCACCAACACTGTCATTAGCTCTGCCCTGTGATTTTGTACCTTAAAGTCCCTACCACAGAGAATCTGTATAAGTCACAAAACCCAGAGAATAAAAATAACAAAGGGGCTGTAGTGATAGGTTAGCACTTAAGGAATTTGCTTGCAAAGTCTCCAGCCCGGGTTCAATTAACCAATACCCACATGTAGGCAGATGTTTCTAATGGTGCATGCATTTGGAGTCCGTTTGCAGTGGCAAAAGGTCCTGGTGTGCCTAAGTGTTTCTCTCTCTCTCTCTCTCTCTCTCTCTTTATCTTTCTCTCTCTCTCAAATAAATGAAAGCTTATAAAAAGTACTAAAGAAAAAAAGCTTTAAGTAATGGATTAAAATGTGAGTCACAGTGTATTTATTGAAATTAGCTCTTTGCAACTGAATTACAAATAATTTCTCTTTTTTTTCTTGCTCTCTCATCGCTCTGTGCTTCTCTCTTGTGTCAGTCATCTCTCATTCTCTCTTTTTGTGGTGCCAAGGATGACATTCAGAATTTTGTGTATTCTCTGAAAATAACCACTGAGCTATACCCTATCCCCTAGTTTTATTGTTTTACTTTTCATTTTGTCAGACCCACTATCCATGGATCTATACTGTGTGTGTGTGTGTGTGTCTGTCTGTCTGTCTGTCTGTCTTTGTGTGTGTTTGTGTTTCTGTGTGCACATATGTGCTTCTGTGCATCTGTGTGGGTCTCTAGGCTGGCATTGCCACTTGTTTATTTCTCTGGTGCGGGAACATCGGGATCAGCCTCCATGAAAGAAATGACTGCATCATTACTATATGTTAGACAATAGTGACCTAGTTCTTACTTATTTACGTATTGATTTTATTATTTATTGGTTTTTGGTGGACATGCTGATCTTGAAACGAGGGCCTCACACATGGTAAGCAAGCACTACTGCACCACTGAATTGGTTTCCCTTTGCTCTGAAGAAAATACAGAGCCATCCCAAAGTGAATTTCAATATTTGCTGGAAAAAAACTATTTTTTTAGATGCATCACTCCTCTTGTGACTTTTTAAAATCTCTTTTTGACAGAACTTTGCAGTATGATTGATGTAGATAATGTTTGCTTACAAAATCAAAACAGCAGCCTCCTTTGGCTAGAAGATCTGGCTTAGCCACCTGCTTCTAGAGACACACCTATTTTGGTTGCACCACTTTTTAATCAAGTTGTGAGTCAGGATTGGAAAGCTGGAATGAAGTCAGTTTATTGTGTCTGTAGCACTAGAAGATCGGGAAAAGCTGTTAAAAGCAGATTTGTGTCCATAAGACTTCACCTTTCCCCTTGCAGAACAGACAGGCAAAAATGTCACTTTTTCTGAGACCTCATTCCTCCACATTGTTGGTACATGTGCAAGAAAGTAAGCTCTTCTGTAAGGAGAAATTTAGGCTGCACAAAGAGTATATATGGGGAGTAGAGCCAGCAGATCTGAGTTCCAACTCCAGCCGTAAACATAATTCATGTGTGAGCCTCATTATGACACATACTCCTCTGCAAGTTCATTTCCTTATTTGAGAATCAAACTTAAGAAGGCCATGTTAAGTCTGCCTCACAGACTTTTTGCAAGGATCAAACCAGAACCATCATATATCAGAGTATGAGTGCCACTCCATCTCTATGGGAAACATAGAGCTAAACTGGGAATGACCATTGCCCTCAAGTTCCTGTTCTGTTGAGGGATTCATGAAGACATGATTATAAGGTAATAAAATGAAGTCCTCAATAATGAATGCACTGGAAATTTACACAGCAACAGGCTGCCTAAATAAAATGAAAAATAAATAACATGTTAGACGAGTGTTGAGAGAGTACAGATTATGATGGATAATTCATGACTTTGCCTGTTGGAGAAAATAATGTAAGTAGCATTTTTTAAAAACCTACAAAAGGCTCGGGAGATGGCTTTGGGGCTAAGATGCATGCCTAAGGCCTATGTTCGACTCCCCAGGTCCCACATAAGCCAGACCATGAGGTAATGCAAGGTCGCAAATGTGCACTAGGTGACTCACACATCTGGAGTTCAATTGCAGTGGCTAGAGGCCCTGGTGCATCAACTCTCTCTCTCTCTCTCTCTCTCTCTCTCTCTCTGTCTCTTGCTATCTCTCACTCTCTCATTACAGAAAGATTTTTAAACATTTAAAAAGCTACAAAAAAATTTTTGTGTGTGTTATGCCATAATTTTAACATAATGTATCCTATGGCTTTATATGTGTCCAAAATTTTGTATCACTTCTCTAGTGAGTGCAGCTTTTCCAATATAAATACCCAATTAAGACTTTCATGGTCAAAAATATGGAATATTGTAAAGCTAGAATTGATCATAGGATTCATACCAGAACATTTTCATGTACCCTTGAATTTGAATTTGAATTTGATTTTCTGCTTGGAAAGCAATGCTGAGGAGTTACTTCTAAATCTTGCAAAGGCTTTTCAGAGGCAGGTGTTCTTCCTCTGGTCTGTTGTCACAAATGGATGATGAAGCCAGCCTGATGACATGTGTTCCTGGGACAGTAGCCGGTGCATGCAGTGTCCCTAGTTCAGTTCTGAGAACACCATGGATGGTCATGCTTAAATTACTTCTGTCCACTGTTGAAGGTGGAAGAGATGCAAGTTCTCTTGGTTCCAGTCTTAAATCTTTTGTTTTCTTGATCATTTCATTTCTCTTTCCTTTTAATATGTAGCAGTTTTTGCTTCACACATGTTTTTTTTTCTAGTAAAAAGCTGATATTTTCTACAATAGTTATGACTAGTGCGCATGTGCCCAGTAAGTATGTAGGCTCCTTCAAAGTATGCATAGAATGTCAGGCCAAGCAATGGACTTTAGAAGTCCCACAGGATGGGCCAATCATTTGTTGTGCTAGTAGGGAACTTGGAAAGAGAACAGCAATGTAAAAGACAGAGTAAGTCTCAAAGAAAATAAAGTGGAACTTAAAATTATAAACTACTTTTACATACCCTATCTTAATATTTAAGTCAGTCCTGAACAATGTAGAAGAGCAGGGTGGAAACAGGCCTGTTGCACTGGATTAATTCAACCTGCATGGTGGCCTGCACTCTAGGAGGAATATTGAGACAGGTTTATTCAAGTTTTCTCAGAGGCATGTAGCCATGGCTTCTCCTCCCGTGTACTGGAGGTAAGCTGGAGCCCACAGAGGGTATTCAACAACTCAAGATCCAGAACAACAGAAAGAGAATCAGGAAGGACACAAGGGCTTTCTGGGAGTATTTTCTTTTCTTCCCATTGAATTTAAAAGTAAATATGAACCTTTTTTGTTTTGCCTAATAAACCCCTTATTATGGGTCCAGTATTACCTTCTCAAAGGGCAGAAAAGATGCAGTATGAAGGGAAGGAAAAAAATTAAGTCGCCTTAAAATACAATGTGCAGAGCCGGGCGTGGTGGCGCACGCCTTTAATCCCAGCACTTGGGAGGCAGAGGTAGGAGTATCGCCGAGAGTTCGAGGCCACCCTGAGATTACATAATGAATTCCAGGTCAGCCTGAGCCAGAGTGAGACCCTACCTCGGAAAAAAAAAAAAAAAAAAAAAAAAAAAAAAAAAATACAATGTGCAGAAAGAAGGAAAACACCATCCTTTCTGACTTGTCAAGGAAATAAAAGTGAAGCTTAAAATTGCCAGGCCTAAAGCTGAATGGAAATGAAGTGATCTATAAAATAATTGCTTAACAGGTTCTTAAGGAAGCAATTTCCCAAGGGACAGGCATCTCTTAGCTAACAGGGAAGTTATCTATCTTCAGCAGTACAATTCAGATCATGGATAAGGAAATGTAAATGCTGAGAATTCTGGAATGACAGTTATCAGATACCATATGTATATAACAGGAGATCTAATGAAGAGATTGAAAAAGTGAGGCATGGGCCTGGGAAGTGTTGTGCTTAATTTATTGGTGAGAAGAACTCACCCTGGGTCCATGATGCTGGTGACAGCACCCCTTTTGCATAATCATTAAAGGCAACAGTGGTTACCTTTCTATGGTATTGGATAGAGTAAATGATTAAAACTGAAATTGCATGGAGATAAATTCCAGAATGGATGCTGAAGGAAAAGACATATATATATTTTTTAGAGAGAAACACAGAGAGAGAGAGACAGAGAGAGAGGGAGAGGGAGACAGATGGGCGCGCCAGCAGTCTCTCAGCTGCTCTGAACGAAATCCATATGTGTTCGCCCCCTTGTGGGCAAGTGTGGCATTGCGCCCTTGCGTTACTTTGCATCTGGCTAAACGTGGGACCTGGAGATTGGAACCGGGTTCTTAGGCTTAGGAGGCAGGCACCTTAACCACTAAGCCATCTCTCCAGCCCAAAAAGAGACATATTTTAACTTTTCTTGAGTGAACATTTGTTCACTACTCATTCAGCAAAAGGGACTGACTGAAAATCATGAGAAGCCTTGTCCTTGGTTTTGTTCTGCTGATTCTAGAGATCTTTCCTTTCACCTAATTTTAATGGACATAGAGAGAGAGAGAGAGAGAGAGAGAGAGAGAGAGAGAGAGAGAGAGAGAGAGGCAGACAGAGAAAAGGAAAGAATTGGTGCACCAGGCCCTCCAGCCCCTGCAGTCAAACTCCAGATGTGTGCACCATCTTGTGTTCATGTGTGACCTTGCACACATGTGTCAGCTTGTGCACCTGCTTATGTGGGATCTGCAGAGTGAAACATGGGTCCCTAAGCTTTACAGGCAAGCACCTTAAGCGCTAAACCATCTTTCTAGCTCTTTCGTCCTTTTTGCCAACTGATTTCATTGCCTATTAACAGGGTGGTGTCAGTAACCAGAAAGACCCAGGACAGAAATACAGTTAGAAGCCAGATTATTGAAATATAAAACAGTGTAGTACTTTAAAAAGAATGTGTGAAAGGAATTTAGTAGCCACTCTTAAAGGTATAGGCATGAATAAATAAAATAATAAAAAGGGTAGTGCAATTTTATGGAATGTATTGTGTAAGTAACTATTGTGGAGTTACGAATTGAAAATTATAATATGAGGCAACATTTTGATTTTCAAGATGAAAATCCCCAGTATCCATGTAAAGCCAGATACACAATGTTATGCATGTTTCTGGAATTTCTTTGCAGTAGCAAGTAGCCCTAGAGTTTTCATATTTTCTCTCTCTTTCCCTCTCTCTGTCTCTTTCTCCCTCTCTTTCTGCTTACAAATAAATTATGAATAAAATATGTAAACAAAAAAGTTCAGAGAGAGAATCTATACACTGCTTACATTCACAAGAAGTAATTGATTTTGTTTTGTGGTAGTTTGGAAAGTCCCTACATCTCTGAGCCTCCACATATTCTTTAAAAAAAAAAACAATTTTTTGGGAGGTAGGGGGAATTACAAGCTTACCATGCTGTCAAGTTTTCCTCCCAATAAATAATTATTAAGTACTTGAGATATTGGGCTTGGGTTGAAACCATTATTTTTTTCCCGTGTTTTAGTTAAGTAGTGTGCTTTGATTCTTAGAGGAAAGTCATCACTATGAAATGTGATCTCATAATAAATTTTGGGAATCAACTTTCTTATTAGTGTTTGTAGAATGAAACTGTATAATTGAACCTATACTCATTGATCTGTTAGATTAACTTCAACATGTCTAATGGGAAGAGAGTTACATCAAAGGTTTCTTTAATGGTAGAATTTTTAAGTAGTTTAGTCAACATTCTTATAGCATAAGATTTATCTTCAACTATGGATTAGAAAAGTCCTATGAAGGTAGTTTTAACAGATTTCAAACACACATTACTTTCAGGTAAACATAGTAAGACAATGATGGGATTCCAAATAAGGAGCAGATAGAGCAGAAGGACAGATGCTCACATAGCCGGGCATGGTGGTGCACGCCTTTAATCCCAGCACTCCCAAGGCAGAAGTAGGGGGATTGCTGTGAGTTTGAGGCTAGCCCCTGAAACTACATTCCAGGTTCCAGGTCAGCCTGGGCTAGATGGAGACAACTGAGATCCTACCTCAAAAACAAAAGAAAGAAAAAAAGAAAGAAAGAAAAAGGAGAGAAAAAAAGACTAAAAAGGAATGCAAACAAACAAAAAGAAATGTAGGTAGTGTCAGGCACTGTGAGGTCATGGATATCCAGGCCATTTTGTGTCTGGTGGAGCATGTTGTAAGGGGTCCTATTCTTCGTTTGGCTCTTACATTCTTTCTGAAAGATTATGACATCAAAATGAAAAGAGAGACTGATTGAGAAGGGAGGGGATATGATGGAGAATGGAGTTTCCAAGGGGAGAGTGGGGGGAAGGGAGGGAAGTTCCATGGAATATTGTCTACAATTAAGGAAGTTGTCAATAAAAAAACAAAATTTAAAAATAAAAAAAAAGAAACATGTAGTCCTATTGGCACAGGAAACCTTGAGGACTGTCATGAACAGAGATGCTCTTTAGAGAAGGTAAGGAGATAAATGACGGACTTCTAGGAAGGAGGAAAGATAAGATCTTGCTGTTTATTCCTTTTTCTTTCTCACACAAATAAAAAAATTGACACATAAAGATTGATATATTTAGAATTAGCTATACATTCTTTCATTAAAGTCTCAACTGTAAAAGCAAATCACCAACTTTTGTTTCCTTAAATAAATATCTACCCCTAGCTAAATTTGCCTACTTCATGGCTTCTAACTTTCATTCCATTTTCTTTCAATGCAAGAAAACTAATGTTTTGTGAGGATTCTATTTACTCAAGTTCACAAAACCTTGTCAGTTCCTTCCTCTACACTAATTTCCTCCCACCAAGCATATTCGTCAATCCATAAAATGGTAGAAAAATGGCTTCCAGTTTTTGCCTTCTTGAAGTTTACAAGTGTTATACTGTGACATATTCAGTCATTCATGACACGGACTCAGCATTTCTAACAAATAAATACTTCTGTGTGCCAACGATTTACATACTTGTTTAAATTTTCTCACAAGGAGATATATAGTAGATCCATTGATATTTATAATTTTACGAAGATGTATTTCAAAACAGAGACTATTATGTCTTACTCATTTTTATTGGTAGGGCCACATAAATTCTGAAAAAAATTAACAATATTAACAATCAGAGAATGAAACATAGTAGACCATTGTAATATATTTTCAGTAATTTATAATATTGGGTTTAGGAAAGCCTTTCAAACTGTGCTTGAAAACAAATCATACAGGCAAAATATGATAAATTTGGGGGCTAGAGAGATGGTTTGATGTTTAAGTGCTTGCCTGTGAAGCCTAAGGACCCTGGTTCAAGGCTTGATTCCCCAGGACCCACGTAAGCAAGATGCACAAAGGGGCGCATGCATCTGGAGTTGGTTTGCAGTGGCTGGAGGCCCTGGTGTGCCCCTTCTTTCTATCTATCTGCCTCTTTCTCTGTGTCTGTTACAAATAAATAAATAAATAAATAAATAAATAAATAAATAAATAATATTATAAATTTGGATATGGAAAAAAATCTTTACCAAAAAGCAATCTATAATACCATATGAAAGTTTGATAAGCCAGCCATATACACAGAAAAAATATTCATAGCACTTATGATAAGGAATTGAATAACTGTTAAAAAGGATATTCGGGCTGGAGAAATGGATTAGCAGTTAAGGCGTTTGCCTGCAAAGCCAAAGAATCCTGGTTCGACTCTCCAGGACCCATGTAAGCCAGATGCACAAGGAGGCACATGCATCTGGAGTTCATTTGCAATGGCTGGAGGCCCTGGCATACCCATTGTTTCTCTCTCTCTCTCTCTCTCTCTCTCTCTCTCTCTCTCTCACACACACACACACACACACACACACACACACACTCCCTCTTTTTCTCTCTCTCTCAAATAAAAATAAATACAAAAAAAAAAGATATTCAACAAAATGTTAATGTCCTGTTTTTTCCTAGAAGCATATGTATTGATCTCATACCTAACAAATGTAGTCCCAAAGCTGTGGATTTATGATATTTTCATCCAGGGGGCAGCACTGACCCCTAATTCTGAGGCTATTAAAACTTTTATGAGTGTGGAGAAATGGCTAAGAATGGATACTTGTTCATAATCCTAATGACTGGGACATCAACTTAATATCTTGATTTTGTTCATTTACCTGTAAAATATAGTTGGTAACACTTCTCTACTTAATTAGGCTGCTGGGAAAATTAATGCACATTCCTAAACCTTAGAGATCCTGAGATAAGCATTGTTGTGTGGTGAGTGCAGAGAATTGTTGCTTCTTTGTAACCTCCTGCTTAAATAAATGTGACTCGTACATAATTATCACTTATGGATATGATAGTGTTAGATTCAAATTATATAGACTGTTACCTAATTTTCATCTTGGAGATAGATATCCTAAAGAAAAAAAGGGGGGGGAGCATTTTTGTCCCCAGTACATTGCTTCTTTTCCTCTGTGCATTGAAATATTTAAATATGTATGCAACTTACTACTTCATTATACAACACTGAGATGGGCTAGGTGACAGACACATGTCAGAGTAAAAGAAGAGAGTTACATCTTCAGGAATCATTTACTTCTGCTGCTCTCTGATTTCCCACCAAGGAATCTGAACCCAGAGTGGTTAAGTAACTTGCCCATGGGGCACAGAGCTAGCTAAAGCCCAAAAGGAAAAGATCGCCCCTTCCCCCACTCTCATCCATCTCCTAACTCTCTGTACAGGGCTATTTTCCTCTCCAAATCCAGGGGTAGGTATATTGTCTCATATGTTGGTCTGGAATCTTGGTGTGTGTCTGATTAAGGCCATCGTTAGACATGTCTGTGCTTAGAAAACACACAGAAGCAATTTGACTTTTTCATCTGTAGATCCTAGAGATTCTTTTAAACTTGTGAAGGAAGTTCATTTACCTCTTGACAGAATATCAATACTGGAGATGCTGAGTGTCAAGTATTTAAGGATTCCAGTGGCTGCACTATCACATTAATGTACGACCTCTGGGTCAGATATGCTAACAGTCTTGAATTGAGATCATCATTTCTCAAGGAGATTCACCAGGATCTATAGAACATCCCTTTGCTGGGCCTGTAGTTCTGCAGAGCCCCATGCTAACTTGGGCCAGGTCCTAACATCTCCTTTTAAAATAGACCTGGGATCATCCAAGTTTTTCAACCACTACAAAAGAGTACTTCATTCTACCATAAGCCCTTAACCTGATCGTGGGTGCAAATCTGAGATACATGGAACTAATAACTTTGTTGTAGATCAAAGGGATATTTTCCCCACACACCCAGTTGTCATTTGCCGTTTAGCTACAGGGAGTAGCAGGTCACTCTTCCTGGACAAAGATAAACTTGTACTGTTTTAAATTGTCAACTTGTTGAATATTTAAGATCAAAATATGTTATGGGATGTTTTGCAAAAATAGCATTGTTGCCAATAATTCTGGAGCATTAAGATAACCTTTACTCCAGTGATCACTCCATCCCTATATGTATGAGATTTATGCATGATAAAGGAGAATTGAACAGGAGACAAATCAAAAATCCTGAATACATATGAAAACTTTCATTTGGATGTGTATATTCTAATCTATCCTGGCTTCTAGATATTTTCCTAATTTACTGACCTGAATTTTCATAGCTATCTGAACATTCCTAATAGAACCAGTTACAAATTTTAGGTAGAGCATAAGGACCTGACTTCCTGATTAAGGGTGGAGGTTGTTGCACAGTTCTCAAAATCCACTTAGATTTATATCTGTTACTGACACAGATAACTCTTTGGGAGTGTTTTCTTTTCACTAGGCCAGATGATCTCTATTTGACTGTTCTTATGTATTTATTAAAATCCATTTTAAGATAAAGGCTAATTTATCTGTAATACTCAAAGTTATATTTCAATAATGATTCAAAAAGAAGCATCATGTAAGATAATCATTTTCATTACACATTTATAAGAAATGTTATCTATGGGCCTCAATAAAAACTGTAGGCAAGAGAGAAAAAATGTGCATATGAAGAATATCTTTTTCACAGACATACTTCCAAGGATTTACTATCCATACTAGGAATGCATGTTTTTACAAGTCAAAATGACCAGTCATTTTAATTGTGATTGAAAGACGCTCTGGAAAATCAAGTGGCTTAAGTTGGCAGTGCTTGATATGAAAACACCTGAACTTTTTCTGGGTAAAAAAGATAGAACACATTTGAGCTATCAGATACTGTCTTTTTGGTTTTTATATTGAGGAAATATAATAATGGATTTGAGTATTTTTCTCCTCTTTCTTGCTTTGTGTAATCATTCTTGAAACACAAATGTAGTTTTTTTTTTTTAAGCCTTGCAAAATCTTACCAAGAAGTTTTACTTTTCAACTGCAAAGTATAATAATAACTTTGTGAAATGCCTGCTGTCAGTGGTGGTGGGGGTGGTAAGTTTGTTTGGGGAGATTTTGTTTTGTTTCAAGGACAGAGTGCACTTATGAAAGAGACAGGGAAAGTTTTACCTGTCTGTCTCCTGTGGAGTTTTTTTTTTTTTTTTCCTTTTTCTTTTAAAGATTGGTGATAAGGAATTCTAACTACTTAATGAGATGGGAGAGGCCTCACTCCATTGGAGTGGAGGAGTCCAGGTGGAAGTTGATGGATTGGACAGGTAAAGAGAAGAGTCCCGCCCCTCATGCCTATAGTTGGGTATATATTAGGGAACCTTAAAGTATGTAGAGAGAGAGGAAGAGAGAGGCACCTGAGTTCTGTTATCTTCTTAGAAGATTCATAGTGACAGGATCTCAGAGGGGGTGGGGGGGTTGATAAAATCCTGGAACCAGAAGAGAGGACAGCAGCATCGATCCATCTTGCAGCTAACATGTTGTACCTGGAAAACAATGCCCAGACTCAATTTAGTGAGGTAAGGATTTCAGATTCTAGCACTCTATGCAGAGTGCTTCTTCATTCTAGTTTCAAAAATAAAAATTTACATATTTGTGATTCTCAGTTACCCAATGTGATGTTTTTGCAAGTTGTATATCTAAATCTCCTTTGCGTGGTTAATATTTTCTATGGTGTCTATACGACATTTCTTTAAGTATGAGACAAAAAAGTAGGAGAAAGCGGAAAAGATGAGTAATATTGGGTATTTGAAGAGCCACAATATTCAGGAGTTTGTAGAGTCACTTTTTATACAAACAGACTGTTAAAATGGATCACATTTAGCTAAGTACATTGAAGTGACTCTTCTGACGGGTGTCCGTGTATCAAGTAGATCAGGTGATTGTATATTAACTTTTTCACTCAGATCTGTATCCAGGCTTCATACTAAACCCAAATGAAGTTTGTTTCTTTTCCTTTTCCACTTTTTTTTTTTTAACATAATGAATTGGGATTTTTTTAAAGTGAGATTTATTTTAATTATATTAACTTTAAAGTTCCTTTAAATCCTGAGGATACTTTAACACTGTCCACATTGTCTAGCTTGGAAGTTTACTGTGTAATGACAAAGCTACTTCAGGGTGGATATAGTAAGCATTGATGCATGCATGCATGTGAACGTGTATTATAGCAGTTAAGATTTTATTTAAGGAATTGATATATGTTTGATCTCTTCTTAACGAGTTTGACTTAGGGATAAGGCTGGAAGTGAACCCCTCAGGAGACTGTTACTCTTGAGGGAGTTTTCTAAGGTTGAGGAGTCTAACAACAATATTAGTTTACATTCCTCGGAATAGGGCAGCTGTGTTGACACTAATCAGATTGGGGGGTGCTGATTGTACAGAGAGACAGAGTTCAGGGTTTCAGATGAAAATGTTTGCAGGTGAAGGCTTGGAAAAGAAGGCTAGAGCCCTCCACTCAGCTCCTTAAAATCAAAACAAAGTGTATAGTACTGGCTGCAGACCGCAAAGCAAGGGCAACAAAGCCCGGCCGACACCATTGCATTGACCACACCGTTGTCTAGACACCTGAACTGTGTAAATACAACAGGGGAAATATCAAGTAATCTCCAGAAGGAAAAGGAAGTGACTATTTTCCTTTAAAACATTCAGGCAGTCTTGCTTGTCCTCAGCAGAGAAACTTGAGTTTCTTGTTTTGCTTTACTATTGAAAGTTAGATGAAAATGTTAGCAAACAACTTATAGAACTGGAAGTCACTTTTATGAGTATCTTGTTGTTTCTAATGGATCCAGTTTTGCTCAGTTTCAAACATTAATAGCTGATCTATGTGCCAGTCTGACTTTGTTCATGAGCTATTTCACATAGCATTTCTGGGCACTTTAAAGTCTACGTCTAAGCATTAAATAGGAAAATACAAGGTAGTCCAGGAATATCTATGAGAAAAATACAAGGTTGGTATCGTCAAAGAACTTAAATAGAATATAATGTCAGAGAAGAAAGAAAAATTCATAGACACTGTGACTAGAATATATTTGTAGGCATTATTGTGATAGAGACAAACTCATTTTAGGTGTGAGAAGATGGCAGCTTTATGATGAAATAAAATGCTTTTACACTGGTGTGCACTTTTCAAAAACGTTAGGTAGAAATGTGGTTAGGAGTTCAAAAGGCTGTGCTTGACTTTTTTTCCATTGGAATGCTGCTGAAATGCATAGGCGATATCTACAAAAAAAATATGGCTAACCTCTGGGCCTTCTTGTGTCTTTTTCAATACTTACTTTATAACTTTCACATTCCACCACGGTGCATGTTATGGGGTGACTTCATACATGGCACGATTTCCATTTTGTTTTGTTTTTTAAACAGCTCCTTTTTCTATAAAGGATTTAGTTTTAATATGTAGTTCTCTCTAAAAGTGCAGCTTTGCATATAGGTACATGAAATGCGTGGGAGCATGCTTCTAGGAATCTGGAAATTGAATACAAAAATGATGGTGCTTTGGGACTTGTGATTATTAGTAACTGTCAATATAAAATAGCAGTTAACATGTAAGAATTGTTTAAAATTCAATGGATTAGGAATATAAAAGCCACAGAACTTCCAATGAAATGAGAATCACTTAGTAACTACAATATATTTTCTAGCATAATTGTTTAACTTATTCATAATTTCTTTGAGTTAATAAATCAAAAACAGTATAAGAGCAATATGCTTCTTCTCTATAATCTTTTAAACAAATTTTCAATTATTTTTCCGCAAATAGATTTGGACTGAGGAAAATTATTAATGAATGTGAAAACATCTGGAAGGGACAAGAATATGGGCCAGATATAACAAGCAGGGCTTAAGATTGTTCTTCGGATGATAATGGAGAGGCAAAAGTCAATGGCAGCCTTGACATTCGGAGAAGGAGTCTTAAAAGAAGGGAACTTTTAACAGATTAAATTTTAGTTCAACTTTGTTATAGGGTAAACAAAAAGCCCTATACTGAGTTGATATCTTGTGTGTGTGTGTGTGTGTGTGTGTGTGAGAGAGAGAGAGAGAGAGAGAGAGAGAGAGACTCCATTTTAGACAGAGATTGTTGCTCACATTTCTCATCTAGGATTTTAAATAAGGAGAAAAGACACTGGGGAATGAATTATAATACTAAATAGAATTCAAGGCTCACATTGAAATACACCATTTTATAAAGCGGATTGATTTTTTTTAATATGAAACAACTACCCCTATATGACTGAGTACCATGTATACATATTTCCCCCTTAACTCCATGAAGGGATTTAGTACACTCTAAATAGGTTTGCTATATCTCCAAAGAGGTTCCCATGAGAAACTGCTGTGTGCAAAGCAAGGTGACTGTCCAGGGAAAGTGCTGAGGCAGCAGCATGCTCTCCCAAAGGACAGGTCATTGTCACTCAATTGACCTCTATTTCTTCGTGGTCCAAGGAAAGTCTTTTTACCTGCTGTTTCTACTAGCTAACAAGCTTGTGGTCCTAAGCGTTCCTTGCTGCACTTCAGAGATACTCAGCCTTCTAGGAAAACGAACAGTGACACGAGGCAGAAGCTGTCAGCCACACTACACCTCGGCTCCATGCTGCAACATTGGCTTGTGCTACCTGTTTTCCAATTGGGTGCCCTCGAGCCCAGAGGGGACTGGGAGAAAGAGATCTTAGATCTCAGATCATAGATCATGCCTCCCTACACTACTATTGGAAGGGAGATTTGGTGATAACAAACCACTTGTCCTTTATCTAGATAAGGGAGAGCATGTTTGGTTTGGTTTGTTTTTTAGAAGTGCAGTGATCCTCAACGGGAGGAGGGGTGTAGGACAAGGAGGAAGCATGAATGAGTGTCTGGATTATCTACAGCAGCTACAAAGTACTGGCTCCTCTTCCACTGTGCAATATAATTTTTTGAACACAAAGAAAGTGTACAAAATGCTAAGTTCTTAAATGGTCTTACATATGATCATATAGAGCATTTAGATTCATTATTCTGGTTGCTAAGAGAATATATGTCTGAGATCATGAGATTCTGCTTACCAAGGGGGATTTGCATGGAATAGTAGTTTGGGTATGTTGCCACAAATGTATTCTGCCTTTCTTTGATGTACAAACGATTGCTTGAGGCACAATGTGAGCCCCTAACAAGAAGGGCCCAAACAAAAACATCTCCCTTTATATGATGACTATCAAATCAAAAGTTTTCCAATGTGGAATATTGTAGGTTTATTTTATATCAATAAATAAAAAATTAGCACAGATGATCAAAGTATCTCAGTGAATAAACTTATTTTTATAATTTCTATAACATCTTTACTCTTAGGAAGATAATTTTTTCCAAAACCAATTCACTCTCTATTTGTCTTTTATTTACAAATCGAACAAGTTCAGATGACTGGCAGTGTATATCATCCACTGCTAATTAGTAGAGCCTCTGTTGAGTGTCCAGTAGTATAGTGAATTTTTGTTATTCACTATATTGAAGACAATGGATTGAAATATCAAAGTGAGACAATTGATCCAAAAATTAATCTTATTCCTAATCCCTGAAGAATACAACTTGAAGGCCCAAGGAGATAGTGAACTATGAGTTATCAATATGCCACTTCTTTGAATAGGTTATTTTCCTTAATCCTTTTTGTTGCTGTTGTTGTTGAGCTGAACTTTGTCATTACCCACTAAAATAGTACTGGGAAGAAATATAGGTTAGAAAAAGGACTGGCTTGGGCTGGAAAGATAGCTGAGCAGTTAAGGCATTTGCCTGCAAAATCTAAGGACCCTGGTTTGATTCGCCAAGTCCCAGGTAAGCCAGATGCAGAAGGGGCGCATGCATCTGGAGTTCGTTTGCAGTGACTAGAGGCCCTGGTGTGACCATTCTCCCTTTCCTTCTCTCTCTTTCCCTCTCTCTGTCCCTAATAAATAAATAAATATTTTTAAATCTTAAAAAAAAGAAAAGGGACTGGCTTAATTCTTTTCAAATAAATGTTGATAAAGTATAAGCTATGTATTGGACAGTACCTAGGTTGTAAAAAAAATGGGCAAAAACTTCTTCATATATACTTCATGGGAGAATAAGCCAATTACATATACACATGTGGCTGCAATACAGTGTGTGATGTGAAATAAGTGAACATTTTTTATTATATTATATAAAGTGTCACAGAAGAAGAAAATCTCTAGTAAGTGTAGCAGGAGTGTGCATACACATGCATGGAAGGGCGCGTACATGCGCACATGCACACACATGATGCAGCTTTACTTGAAAGAAGATGTAGAACTGTGTGTCTAGAGTCCTAAACATACAAGAGGGAAGGAAGATTTCAGGTGAAGCAATGAACATCAAGAAGGCAGTGATGGAGAGATGGCTGGTACACTGAGAAATGCCAAATAGTTCTAAGGGGACTGACAATATGAGATAATTGGGACACAAAGTTAGAAGTATCAAATAGAGTGACTAAGGGAGGGCCATATTACTGAGAGAAGAGTGTGTTTAGTAGAGTGGCAATGACATGTCCTAGTTGGGCTTGGGTCAAAAGATGGGATATTTGGAGCTCTAAGGAGCTTTGGGGGAGTATAAATGGCTTTGCTTTAGGTTACATAGAAGCATAAAAATGCTTTTCATTGTACATTGGCTGCCTGTTTTGCAGGAATATCCATTATGTCCCTGGAACCTTTGGAAGAGAAGGAATGAAGTATTTCTAAGGTCTCATTCAAATCAAGTGTCCTCTGCCCATAGGTCTCTTTAATTCCCATGGCCCCTGTCATAGCTCTATTAGGAAACTTGAGTCTTACTTTGTTCTAGTTTATGCCTGCTATTCCAGTATTATTACTGATGCAGCTGTTTTCATTATCAACTAAAATGCCCCAAATAGAAGAAAAATTATTTGGCTACATTCAAAATTGACTACATTCTTCTTTTCACTGCCCCCCCAGAAACCACACGTCTGTGAGAAAGTAGCATACCTTTGCCAGTAAATCAGATGCAGTGGTTTTTATATGTGAACCACAAGACATCTAGATTAATTCTTTTAGTAAAAGGAGCATTTGCATGTAATTCAATACCTGAAAATAATGTAAACACAGAAAGGAGACAAGCAGACAAGAGTAGGGAAGATCCACAGGCCTCTGAGAAGTCACCAGCCAAGGAGGCACACAAGGAACTAATAAATGACTCCATCTGAAGCAAGCTAAGCATCATGGAAGGTTCTCAGAGAGGAAGAATTAACACTTTGTGATGAAAGGTAATATTTCATATGGTTAATGGACTCAGCATTCAGCCAAGAATGGAGAGGAGGAAGGTCAATGTGTATAGAAGGTAGAAAGCAATAAAAATACAAGAAGGTACTGTACCAGGTAAGATGAAAGTTCATGGTATATGGACTTGAAAAGAGAATGTGTTGATTTAAATGCTGGAATACATTCAAAATGGAAGACTTTTCTATGACCAGCAAAAAAAAAAAAAAAAGTAGGAAGGGTTTTTATCTCACTGTGACCTTTGTGTGTTTTGGAAGCATGATGAGTGATCAGCATTTGAGATTCAAAACTTTGATTCCATCCATGTTTTGTGGGCAGTCAGGGGCACACTACCATGAAAGAGAAGAGGTAGCTCAAAGCTTGCTTAAGTTGAGGAGTACCTGCTCAGTTCCATAGACTTTAGCAGAGATGTATATGCTATCTCTTCCTTTATAGAGCCTTAGTCATTACACATCTAAGTTATCAAAGCTAGAAACAATATTCAGACTCATTTTCCATGTTGGGAAATAGTCATCTTAAAAGTTGGATAAGAAAGCCTTTTGCTCCAGTCACAGCTGTAAATGCAACTAATTCTGGAGCTAAATAGAGACAAAAAGCTAAGTGCAATATTTGTTAAAAATGTGAATCCCACTTGGGAGGAAATAGAACAGGAAGAAGTGCAAATGGCTCATTAAAAACAACAATAAATTAGTAAAAATGATAATTCAGACCTTGATATCCACCATAAAATATCTTTATTATGAAAATTTCCATTTTACAACAATATTTCACATTTGGTATTAGAAATGTTGGGAAGAGACATATCTTTATGTATTGTAATAGCCTCTCCTTCTATACTCCCCTCCTTCACTCCTATCTCTCCCAGTAAGTGGACAGTTGAAGAAAGTTCAGACGTAGCAGGAGAGATAAGAGGAGGGCATGGGTGGGTAGTAGATGCTGTATACTGTGTATTGAGGGGAAGGGATTCCATTACTTGATCTAAAGACAAAATCAAGCCCAGTGTGGTTGTATGTGCCTGCAATCTCAGCACTTTGGAAGCAGAGGCTGGAGGATTGCTGTGGGTTTGAAACCAGCCTGCACTATAGAGTGAGTTCCAGGCTAGCCAAGACTACATAACAAGACCATGTCTCAAGAAAACAAAAGCAAAGGAAAAAGAAAGTTAAAAATAAAATAGAGGCAAAGGGATTGGGTAGGGCAGAAGGAAAGCAGAATTCTATGACCAATGGAGGAACATCTACCATGTATCTCTTGCCTTTCTGTCACTACCAATCTAATCCTTTAGTTACACCAAGCAGATTATAAATACACCCAGCCTCACTTGGCATATGACTGTCCTACTCTTTAACTTTTTGTACACATACTGCAAGCAGTCAAGTGTCACAAAATACCAATTTCTATACAGCTTCTGTAGATGACATCATTAGATGAAGTTTCTATAAAGTGTTCCCCAAAATAGCGCTTTATATTTTTCCACATTTTATTTTCTTATTTGAGCAAGTGATATTAACACTCACTAAAAACATTCCTCCTCATTTTCTCTTAATTTTTTTTAGAATTTTTGTATTTCTAAACTTATTTCATATTTGATACGACTAACTTTAAACACTCTAATTTTAAAATGAAATAGTTCAAGTTCCTTTTCCAAAGACAAAGTAAGATTGGAAAAAGATGGCTTCCCCAGATGATATTCATTTGTCAATTTAAAATTCAACAAGTGGTGTTAGGATAAAGCACACATTGGTTCTAGGTGAGGGAATAACTGGCAAAAATAAAACATTGGAATTTTATTGGATATGTGTACAATACAGATTGGTATTTTATACAAAACTTGCGATCTGAATTCTTTTCTGTTTTATCAATGGCAAAAAAAAAAAAAAAAAAAAAAAAAAAAAAAAGGAAAAACAAAAACCTTAGAAAAGCTATGGTGAGCTGCCAGCGGCAGAAATGTATGAAGCGCTCCTGTGAACGACTCTGGAAACACTACAAAAGAAATAGTTGGACTTTCTTATTGGTGCTAAAGCCAGTAATAGGTGCAGTTTAGGATAATACCCCCGTGAGAATCACCACCCCCAAAGTGAGCTTGCTTTGGGTAGAGCTCTGAGCAGGCATTTTCTTTCTTCTTTCAAGCTTGCGCAAAACCCCACAGGGGCCATTTCCAATCCAGCAGTGATCTTTCTTAAGTTGATTCTTTCTCAGATCACAGAGACAATGGGGAGTATGCTCTGTTTACTCACATCAGCCTGGATTAGTGTCACTCCATTGATGGAATCAGAATTAAAAGGAAAACCATTACCCCCTCCCTCAAAGGACAACATCAGATGTTTGGGGAATGGCTTGGTGAGTTTTAAACAGACCACGAGAGATTCTACCTAGACTAAGGTGGAGGAATCTATCAGATACTTATACAAAGAGGGAAATGGGCAACCTGCTGGGGGTAGAAAAATCATCTAAGCCTTAGGCCTGGGAAATTATTTCAACAAACAATGTCCAAGTACTTAAAAAGCCAAGCATGAGAAAAGAGAGGATTCAGAGAAGACTGCTTGCTTGCTCTGCTCCAATACTCTCACAGCCAAGTCTTCATCCCTAGATTAACCACATCAAGTGAGCAGACTCCCCGGGAGCTACTCTACCTCACACAGTTCCCCAGATCCTGCCCAGCCCCTCCCCCCCACTGCCCTGACCCCATGCAGAAGGAGGCCTCCATCCTCTGAATTCACTTCTCTCTGTATGTTCTGGGCACCTTTGCCCTGTCTCTACAAGGAAGGCTTCTGAATGGCAGAGAATGTCATATTCACCTGGGTGTCTTCTATAGGGCACCCAAGGAGCATCCCTGGAGGACATGGGGACAGGCATCTATGACTCTGTCTTGAAGAAATAGAAATGTAATGCATGATGTATACTTAAGGGAAAGGCTATTGGTAGTTGATATGTGTACAAAGTAAAGTGAGCCCACATGGTACACATCCCTGTCCATTGGTGTGTCCTAGAGGTGACAGAATTATGGTTTTCTTTGATAGCTTGGAGGTTATTTTTTAAGTTAACCCATTTATGCTCATTAAAAGATTTCTAGTGAAGAAATACTTGTACTCTTAAAGGTAAATCGTACAGTGTGTGCCACTGTCATATAGTAGATTGCCTATGGGAACAGAGAATGTGATTTAAAAAGAACAGATTAGATATTTATCTTACATTGCAGTCACTTTTAAAAGTGTTTATTTGCTTCCACAGTTTCCTTGACCTGCTGTGCCCCCTGAATAACTCTGGGGGCACCAGCGATATGGGGGGTTGGATCTGGGTGAATAAGCCTCATGGTCTGGCAAACACTTTCCCCCTTCTACTTGTCATGGTCTGAAAGATCTTGAAATCAGTTTGCTCTTAAACATACTGTCTAGGCCTTTGTTTCCCCTTCAGGACATAAATGAGTTGTTGCAGTCATGAAATGGGGTGACTGATGGCTGACGTTATATTGGGGTAAATAGAATGCAATAAATAAATAAGTGCCTTTCCGAGTTACGCATGCCATCTACACAGCTGCTAACCTTGATCCTCTCTTGTAGTTTACAGTGACAGCTTAAAGGAATACTCCAGTGTTGTGTAAGTCGCCACATCAAATTACAGGCATAGTAAATCACCAAAGACTCAATCTCTAATGTAATAATGTGTGGCAATCAGGAAGGCAGTTGACAAACAAAAATAAGCAAGAAGGATGAGAGTGTACTCAGTGGGAGAGCACTTGCCTCCTGTATGTGGGCCTGGAGTTTGTTCTCTGGCACTGCAAAGAAAATGAACAACAATCACAAAGACATATAACTCCTCAAGTAGTGGTCCTCTTTTAAGGACAGTAAGTGTGAGCCTTGTCTCAGTTTTCTATCTCACAAATAGAGGCTCTTTTTGGCTTCTGAGTGTATATTATAATCTGGGAAATGATATCATGAAATTAGGTCATTTCAAAGAAATGGTGTATTAGTTTGATAAACCAAAGTCTCAGTTCCTCAGAACACACATTTGCAAACCATTAATTATCATTGTTGCAAATAGAATTCTGGCTAACTGAACAGAAAGTCGTGGGAACTAGACAGGGAGAGGCCAGTTTAGTGGCCGGTATGTTAGAAACTAGATATCTAACTCTAAGTTTGTTTCTAAGTGGTTTCTTCCAAAGCTGTCTGTATTAGTTCATCACTGTCTTAATAGGAAGTAAATAATGACATGACCAAAAAAGGCTTGGATTTTTGTTACTGACCAACATGCATTGCAAGCAAAGTGAGATCATTGGTTGAAAAGCACTGTGGACATGAAGTGCGAATGAATTCATTTTAAGGAAGTAGAGGCTCACTAATAAACTCCTTTGCTAGGTGTCAGCCACCAAGTATTACTCATAGCACTGTGAGTGACAATTCTGGATATTCTTCTACTGGTTCCCAGCAAAGCTGAGCTGAAAGCTCAACTCCCATCTACCAAGATGAAGAACACAAAGGCAAGGTCATAGAAATCTGTGCGGGTGCCCTATAATGCTCTTCTGGCAGCTGAATGTGAACTGACAAATCCGATTTGCATGCATACTTGATTAAGGAAAATATGCAAGGCTTGGTTGTGTTATAATAAATGAAATGTTTTCTGAAAGTGACTCTTATTTGAAGAATTCTACATGTATTCTCTAAAGAATTGTTTCTTCAGTATCCATTTCTCAGGCACTGCTCCAAGTAGAAGGGACTCATCACCTAATATGACATATATAATCTCATATAAGCTGGTTGTCTAACCAAGAGGGCCAGCCTTCAAGCATAGTTATGTAGATAGTCAGTGTCAATGTTGATTATGTGATATGAAGGGAAAGTGCTACGAAAACGGGAAACGAAGGAGACTCACTCATCTATGGGCATAGTCAGAGGAGGCAGATGAAGCTAAAAGATGAGTAAAGGACTAGGGCATTAAACTTTGAAAAATGAAGGCCTGGTTGCTAGAGAAGTGTCACTGAATACCTCACAGACAATTTTAGGGATGAGGGCCTTTAAGAAAAATAGGGGGAAGCTCAAGGGACTCAGAAGTGCCATGGTGGGTTTGAAATGTCACCGGCACAGCCCTGAGGAACTGGATCCCTAACTCTTTGCAATTACACATATTCTAAGAGCAGCTAACATTTTGTATCCTGTCTTAATGGGCAGAGAAAAAAAAATCTCTACCTGTAGAAAAGACATTCTTTTCTTGAATGCAACTTCCCTGTGAAAACCCCTGGCATCCCTGTGAGGGACTCCTCAGAATGAAGATAACCAAGACAGGGTACTGATTGAGCAGCTTTGCTTGTTTCACATTCTGGCAAATGACTTACCCTGGAGAGTGTCTGCTCTCATAAAGAGACTATGCATAAGGGGCTGGAGAGATGGCTCAGCAGTTAAGGCACTTGCCTGCAATGCCTAACAAACTAGGTTTAATTCCCCAGTACCCATGCAAAGCCAGATGCACACAGTAGCACAAATGTCTGGAGTGGTTTACCATGCTCTGTGTGGTGGTGGTGGTGGGGGCATGGCAACCATTTATCTCTGCAAATAAATAAATAAATAAATAAATAAATAAATAAATAAATGTAAATAGATGTAAAATAATGGCACTTATGAGGACTAAAGCAGCAAAGATATGCTAAGCAGATGAATATAAGGCATGTATTGAGGGTGCAGTAGGAGCATTAATAATAGGAACAGTAGCAGCAATAGTGAATGGCCTTTAAATAGAGAAGCTTGTGTATAGATGTTACACATGCTTCAGACTTGTGGTTGTCCTTCCTTATGTTTGTCACTCTCTTATTGAAATTGACACATCTTCTGTCTCATGTCATGGTGAAACAAAACCTCTTTATGATATAGTCACCCAATCATCTTATGTTATTAATTCTGACATAGATTAGATATATAACTAATTACTTTTGAGATCTGTTAAACTCATTTCAAAATAGCCAAGCGGGGATGGAGAGATGGCTTAGTGGTTAAAGCACTTACCTGTAAAGCCTAAGGATCTCTATTTGGTTCCCCAATACCCATGTAAAGCAAGATGCATAAGGTGGCACATGCATCTGTAGTTTGTTTGAGCTGCTGGAGGTCCTGGTGCACCCATTCTCTCTCTATCTGCATCTTTCTCTACCCCCTCTCATAAGTAAATAAATGAATAAAAAATATTTAAAATAACAGGGCAATTATGGACCTTCTAGTGTTACCAGAGTATATTTTCCACGTAGATGGCCCACCTTTCACTGAAGATATTCTTGAAGGTGAGCTTTCTCCTCTCAGCATTATCACATATGCAAAATGGAGCTGGTAAAGCTTACTGATTTCCAGAGATTGAGAATGTCCTTAGAAAGAAAATGACCACAAATGTATTTCTTCCTGTACTTTAATAAGGAGCTGTTGGGTTGAATAAACTGAAATTCAGAATGCTTTTCTCTAATATATCATCAAGAATAATTAAAATTAAAAGATTTATTATTTCTGTTAAGCCTGTATTTACTTGGCATATGATGTCAATTCCTTTTCTTTTCCTTTTTTTTTAATTGACAACTTCTATACATTCAGCCAAAAAGAAAAACCATGATATTTCCCTCCTCTCCCCCACTCCCCTTCAGAACTCCACTCTCCATCATATCCCCTCCCTCTCTCCATTAGTCTAGTCTCTCTTTTAATTTGATGTCATCATCTTTTTCTCCTATTATGAGGGTCTTGTGAAGGTATTGCTAGGCACTGTGAAGTCATGGATATCGAGGCCAATTTCTGTCAGGACAGTTGCATTATAAGGAGTTGTATCTTCTTTTGGCTCTTACATTCTTTCTTATACCTCTTCTGCAATGGACCCTGAGCCTTGGAGGGTGTGATAGAGATGTTTCAGTGAAGGACACTCCTCTGTCCCTTCTTCTCAGCATTATGTTGCCTTTTGGGTTATCCCAGTGGTCATCGCCATCTGAAAAGAGAAGCTTCTCTAACCAGAAGTGAGAGTAGCGTTAATATGTGAATATGAAAATGAAGTATAGTGCTTTCAGGGCAGTTTGGTGGGAATAATATATACATTTAGCCAGACAAGAGCAGGCTTTATACCCCTAAGGCTCATGACCTTCCCTGCCATAGACTTTTTGATTAGTTTTTTCAGTTCCAGACATGTATTCCCTCCCATAGAGAGGGCCTTCAGTCCAATTAGGGAGCAGTTGGTTTCACCAAGAGCAGACATGCCACTATTGCATCCATTCGGTCATTGGGCCTGTGTGGCCAAACTTGAGGTTTCTAGTGTCCACTGTTCACTGCAGATGATTTCTGCCTCCCATACTCTTATTTTAACTTATCTGCAAGTTTTGAGAGAAAAAGAGACAAGGAGGGAGGGAGAGAGAGAGAAAAAGTTGTCAGGGACTACAGCTGCTTCAAACAAACTCCAGATGTATGTGACATTTTGTGCATCTGGTTTACGTGGGTCCTGGGGAATTGCACCTGGGTCTTGTGGCTTTGCAAGCAAATGCCTTAAAAGCTAAGCTATCTCTCCAGCCCTTAGGTCCTATTTGAATTGAGATTCCTCATGGTTGGTTTCATTGATTTCATGAGTCCTAGTTCATTTGTCCTGATTACCAAAAGGGAGTACTTATCCAGATCCTGTAACTTAAATTTATCTCTCCTTATTCAGTGCATTTTAATGTAGCTAAGTTTAAATCATGTTTCATCTTCAGTATTTTTCCTACTTCATGTCTTTTCCAATACTACATATAATATTTATTGACATTTTTGTCTATTTGACCAGCCATCTTTCTATACATTTGTCTCACTGTTGTGGCTTTTAGAGGATTACTGTCCAAATTATGGAATTTTGGACTTACAGGAATCTTGATACCTTATGTCAGAACACAACTATTTTAGTAAGCTTTCTGACAATACCTGTTTTAGATTTGGGTTTGTTTAAGTGCTACTTATTTGTTTGTTATATGGAATGGGTATATTTTACTTGAGTCCATTTATGTTGTATGGTCACTTTAGAAGATAACATATTTAAATGTCTTTTTTTTTTTTTTTTTTTTTTTTTTTTTTTTTTTGCAAGGGAGGGTCTCACTCTGGTCCAGGCAGACCTGGAATTAACTATGTAGTCTCAGGGTGGCCTCGAACTTTCGGCGATCCTCCTACCTCTGCCTCCCGAGTGCTGGGATTAAAGGTGTGCGCCACCATGCCTGGCTGAAATGTCTTTCTTTAATGTGAATGTGCATGTTTGCATACAGTTGCATGTGTTTGTATGGGTGCACCTCCATATGTGCATGGGTGCTCTTGTGGAGGTCAGAGAACAACCTCAGATGTCACCCTCAGGAATGTTGTACATTTCCTTTGGGACAAGGTCTCTCATTGCCTTGAATTCACCAGTTGGGCAGAACTGATGGGCTAGTGATTCCCAAGGAGCCTAGTTTCTTTGCCACCTCATGGTGGCTATGGCATTGCAGTCATGTTCTACCATACGTAACATTTTTGCATAGATACTGGTGAGACAAGCTCCATGAAATTTGCTTTACCAAATCTTATCTTAAGAAAACATAGCAATGACTACATTTTTATGGTGGAAAACAGTGGTCTAACTTGATATTATACTATAAATGCCTTCTTAACCTCAGTGGAGTGTTTTTAAGTTAATTGTGTTTAATTCTGGCATAAAACCACCATCACTCTTTGAGATGAAGCAGATTGTAGAAGACTCAAAATCGACAAGTATTTCTCCCTTAGGCAGCAGTTGTTGAAAAGTCACTATCCTGGTAATATAAGGGCTGAAAATGTAGTACTGTCAGCTAACCAAATGAAAGCTTTGTACAGTCAGGAAGCTGTTTTCCTAGGAGAGTTTTCACAGATGCCCTTCCATAAAGCCGGAGGCAAAAGGATGTGCTCACTGAGGAAACTATGTATGCTGCCCAAGACAAGTTTGATTTTTAGGTTTGGCTGGGTAAATATGCACAAACAAAATGCACTTATCAAACAAGCCTCTTTTGGAAGTGGTCTCATAGAATTATTGAGAAGAGCTTCAGAAAGCAGATAACAGAATGTAAGAACTGGCACAACCTGTACATTGCAACTTCAGATTCATTCACCCTCCTCAGTTTTACACAGAGTTTCATGAGCTGAGGTCAAAGTAGTTCACTCCCAACGCCCAAGGGCAAAAACACATTGCTGGCAATATTAGGACTTAGAGCTCATGCCACCAGGTCTAAATGGAGAGTTCTGTTACATGCTTAGAATCCATACAGAAATATGAGCAGTGCTGAAGAGTGCCCAACTCCCTAGCCTACCAGTCACTCAAGGACTATGTCTTTCAAGTGAACTGCAGGCAAGTTACTATGCCTAGAACAAGGGTTGTTTAAAGTAAAATAAATAAATTTGTGATCATATATCTGTGCAATATCCTCTCCTAGCCCCCTCTTTAGTCTTTATCCTCATTTTTCCTCACTGCTTGCCATGTACTGTTGACTGTTGCTTCCACATGGTCATAAAGTGCTGAGTGCAGGTAGTCCTAGCTGAGAACTCCTGATGTTTGTCTTGTACAAATAAATTGTTGGTGAGATATTTTTAGTAATACAAATTATACCTATACCACCGTTTACACCACAATGTTCATATTAGTTGATTGGAATCTTTTTGATGTTAATTTTTTATAGGAAGGTAATTAAATCATTAACTTTAAGTAAACTATAAAGCTAGGTATACACCCAATTTAGAACCATCACAAGGATATAATCCAAGGAAGAAAAATAACACCATAATTATATTCACAGGGCATTTTAAGAGAGCATACAGAGAAAGTGTAGTCTTCTATATTGCTATTTTAATCCCCAGAAATCAAATTGGTGAGGAAAGTCTTTAGGTAGTTATGAAGATAGAAAAGGATTAAGGGAAAAAAAGAGGAAAAAATTAGGAAATACTTTTTTTTTCTAGTTGAGGATTTCTTATTATATTTTTCTTCTCTCATGGTGAAATCAAATAACTTGATTCAGTCCTGGCTATTCCTATCCTTACCCCAACCAAATCCATTTCTGAGAACATTTTAATGGTGTTCTTTGATGGCAAAGTATATACTAAGTTGTTATAGGGAACACTTGCTCATCCTTTCTATGAAAAGATCAACTAGGCTGTGATGAACTTGACTGTATTCCAGGTATAAATACTGGTGACATTCCAGCGTCCAGACAGGAGGTCCACAATTTCCAAGTTAATTTTAAAGGAAGTAAAATAATCTGCATAAAATTCAAGGAAATCAACTATGTTCCTTGGTCAAGTTGCAGCAACTAACAGAACAAGTTGTGTTATATTTGTACTGTCATTATCTGCCACTTATTACATGTTTGTCAGTGATTATTTTAAGGTTATCTTCTGAGATGAAGATGCCTTGTGACTAGAGAGAGAGAGAAGACTCTAATTCCTACTTCATTTTATATCCTTTAACAACCTTTGTCACATAGAAACACCTAGGGCATATGGACACTGATAGGATTCTTCCAAGGGAAGTGTCAGTGTTTGATGGGAAAATGCCACATTCTGATCTTTGACACTTCCTTGTCAAGGTTGTTAAGCAATGCATAGCATGCAAGCATCGCACGCACTCTTCTCTCAGTGCTCACCCCCCTCCTCCAGGTTCACTTTGATAGAACTTCAGGGGTAGGTAATACTTTTATTGACTGGGAGAGGGCTACTTAATGGGCATGCAAACTACTGTATGTCACATTTCCAAAGAGAGGCACTATTTTTTATTTGATGCTGTGTTCTCAACATTTAAAAATGCTTAATAATGTGAGAACAGAAACTCTGCATTCTCAGTTTTCACTCAGCACTAGAAATAACTGTGCTGTTCTTCTGGAAGATCCCTGGCTCTTCTTGGAGACGCTGCTCTGCCCTTGGCCTCCAGTAGGACTCTTTTGTGCAGCCTCTCCTCAAATCAAAGAAATAATTACCTTTTAAGAATCTAGGCATCAAAAAAAAACGAATTTCTGAAGAGTTATTTATGGCATACTTTTGACCATTTTTTAAAAATATATGTTTACTTATTTATTTATTTGCAAGCAGAGAGAGAAGAGAGATACAAGATAGACAGATAGAGAATGGGCATGCTAGGGCTTCCAGCCACTGCAAACAAACTGGGGATGTATGCACCACTTTGGGTCTCTGGCTTTACGTGGGTACTGGGGAATCAAATTTGAATTGGTAGGCTTTGCAGCCAAACACCTTAACCACTGAGCAATCTCTTGTGCTTTGACCATTTTTTAAAGTAAATTTTATTAGTTAGCATACAGAGGTTTAAATACCTATCAAATAAAACTTGTTTTAGTTTATCCTTCCCCCACTTCTCCCAATTTCTTTTTCTCTGGATGTCCTCCCTGCTTCTGTTTGTATGTCCCAGGTGTCCTTGTGTCCTTCCCTCTCCCCTCCTCCTGCTTGTCAGTTTATGCTCCCTCTTGGTTACAATTATACTTTCATAGGTTCTAGACACATTTGCTAATCTAAGAAGCATACCCAAGCAGATTGCCAACAATACAATTCTTACTTGGGTGTTTATTTTTGATCTTTCTTTTCGTTTCTTTTCTTTTCTTTTTTTTTCTAAGTTAAGGAAAGCATTCAGGCTGGCGTGTTTCTTTGCTCTCATTCAAGTCCACAATTAGTAGTGCTGGTTTTGTTTATTTTTTTTTAAAGAAAATTGAGGAGTATATGACTTTGATTTAATTTTTGAAGTTTAGTTTGGGAAGATTTTAAATTGAAATACTTTTTTTTTTCATTTTTTTTTATTTTGGTTAATAAGCTGAGTTTTACAAACTACTGACAATTCTAGTTTTATGTTATACAAATTAAGGAAGTGGTAGGAAGCAGTTATGTTGTTCGTGGTACAGTAATATACCTGGAACTGTATAGAATTTAAGAACACAGCAACAGCCCCCATTCTCTTAATGAGTTTGGGAGACATTCCTCTTCCTGGGAGCCACACCCTCTGCCCAGCCTCAAGTAAGGGCAGGGGTCTCCTTTGAGATGCCTCAGTAAATGGAATTTCCCTTTCTCTTAAATCCTTGAAGAATCTACCTTGTGTTTGCTCACTGGCTTTTAAAGCTGCCCTCCCCCCTCCTCAACATTTCTCTTTCTGTATATATTGGGGAGGGGGGGGATTCAAAGGGCCTGTGTCTCTTTGTTCTCATCTAAGCCCACAATTAGCCAAAGTTCCTTCTGTGTAGCTGGGCGGAGGAAGGGGTGGCCCCACAGTCATTTTACTGCCTATGAGAAAGTGCTCAGGCAGCTTCCTTGCCCTTTTGTTAGGGACCACTGCCTCCCTAATTGTCCTGCTGTAGGCAAGCACGTGCCCTTGCAGCTATCTGATTCCTACAGGACTCTTAAGAGTACTTTGCATACTGACCCTTAACTCAAACACAAATAAGATCTCTGCAACCCTTCCCAGACTATTGCCTCAGGCTTGGATACCTAAGAGCTTTAGTTCAGCAGGGGTGTAGACACTTCTACAGAACTGGGCCTCGGGTTTTTTTTTTTATTTTATTTTATTTTATTTTATTTTATTTTATTTTTTATTTTTATTTTTTTTTTTTATTTTATTTATTTTATTTTATTTTATTTAGATTTTATGCTTTCTTAGTTGTCTACCTATAGATGTGCCACACTTGCCAGAAGGGCAAGACGAAGGTGGAGTGTAAGAGAGAGAGGGGTTGGAGTTGTAGAAGTCAGAGGCGAGAGAAGGCGAGACAAACAGCTGCTCTTGTCAGCATGGGGATAAGTGTAAAAAGATTAATAGTTATTTGCAGAGCAGATGGTGAGGTGGCATTCAGCAGTGGAATGTGAATGCATGAATGTAATGGAATGGGCGTGCGACTGTTAACATTTAGACAGATGCCCTTTGGACTGAGTGGAATGGTCAAGTCCCTTCTTCTTCACCCCCTGCAGAAGAATTAAAGTTAGATAAAAATCTTATTGAATTTAAAGATTAACACTGTAAACAAAAATCTATCCCGGTTTTGTGCGTGTGTGTGTGTGTGTGTGTGTGTGTGTGTGTGTGTGAAATCTTAGCCTTGTTGTTCTTGAGCATTTTTTCTCAGCTTGGGACTCTGAGAGTTATATATCTATTGGAAAGCCAGCCTCCTCATTTCCTTTATAAAATAGGTAACGGACAAGGTTGGTTTCCTCTTCCAGCTTTGGATCTCTTCCTCTTCATTAGCTTAGAGAGGAAAGAAGATTCCTAAGGGTCAGAGGGTTTCACCTAGGAGAAAGGGACCCCAGGTTGATCGCCACCTTCTGGAAATAGGATCCATTTGGTTCACGTTTGGGAGCTGGCATACTCAGCTGAGCATGCTATCAGTAGACAGGGCTTAGACTAACCTTGGACTTGGGACCAAAAGAGGTAATTTCAGATGTTTTTTCTTCTCTTTAGTAGTTGGGACTTGGGCAACTTATTTCCATTATCTGGTAGTAAGAAAGTTGTTTTGCAGGTAAAATAGGAAAATACAAACTCATTCTTCCCTTAACCATCTTAATCAAGATCCTGGTCTGAGTTCAGGTCAGTTTATACCAGAGACAAAAGCCGTGAACTCCATGAGCAAAACTACATGGACTGTCCATAACCATAGAATCACACTTCATATAAAGGGTTTCATTTCCTTACATGTGCCCTACTCTAGAAAGAAGAAACAGATGCAAAGAGAATAATTGAACAGATTCTTAAAAATTAGGTGAGGTTTGGAAGCTATGCTAACATATCACCTTTGAAAAGATGTGGTTAGGGATGACATGGTTTGGGCTTGGTAGGTCCAGCTACTCAGAAGGATAAAGCAAGAGGGTGGCTTGAGTTTAAGGGTTTGAGATAGGGATGAGCAACAGAGCAAAACCCCATCTCAAAATCCACATAGCAAAAAATATACAGTGTAGTCTCCTTAACCCTGCCACCTATTTCACTCTAGTCATTGTCAAACTAGTTGCCAGAATGGGTAACTATAGCCCAGAATTTAGAATTAATAATAAGAGGAAGTTTTACCTAATGTAATATATACAACAATTTGCTGCTTAAACTCCCTTAAATCTATGGAGTGGGCTTTCTCATTGTGAATATTATACCAGTCTCTTTCCTCAAGGTTTAAAAGTAAAAGGAATGACAGGGAAGATAATGGAGCATCTTTGTCTAGTCTAATTTCCAGCAGCTTCTAAGAATTGGGCACTTTTTGCATACACAATTTTTAAATATTTTTATTATTGCTCTTTATAATTTATTTTTATTTATATTATTCTGAGTTTACATTCTATTTATTTCTTATTTGAGAAAGGCAGGAAGAGAGAGGGTGATAAAAAGGCAGAGAAAGAGAAAGAGAGAGAGAGAGAGAGAGAATGGGTGTCTCAGGGCCTCCAGCCACTGCAAATGAACTCCAGACACATGAGCCACCTTGTGAATCTGGCTTACATGGGTTCTGGGGAAATGAATCTGGGTGCTTAGGCTTTGCAGGCAAACACCTTAACCGCTAAGCCATCTCTCCAGCCGAACATACACTATTTTTGACACTCTTGAAGATAGCAGTCACTATAGAAAACCACCACAAACGCTCCATTTGATTGCTTTCCCCGGGTATGTGAACTATTTGGGACTTGACGCCCATCATTGTATAACACATGCACCAAATGATGCCATTTTCGGAGCAGTGAGCTATGCTTCCATAGCTAATGCCTGTGTGTCTCTATGTCCTTGCAGCCACAGTACACAAACCTGGGGCTCCTGAACAGCATGGACCAGCAGATTCAGAACGGCTCATCGTCCACTAGCCCCTACAACACAGACCATGCACAGAACAGCGTGACGGCGCCATCGCCCTACGCGCAGCCCAGCTCCACCTTTGATGCCCTCTCGCCGTCACCAGCCATCCCCTCGAACACAGACTATCCTGGCCCGCACAGCTTCGACGTGTCCTTCCAGCAGTCGAGCACGGCCAAGTCGGCCACCTGGACGGTAAGAGCTGCTAACCCACCCCATGCTTGGGGTGCTCTTCATCACTCCCAAGACTTCTGAATGTTTAACACTTAATCAGAGAATGTAGAGGATACCTTTAAAAATGTATATTTTATTTATTAGAGAAAGAGAAAGAAAGAGGCAGATAGAAAGAGAGAATGGGAGGGACAGGGCCTTCAGCCACTGCATATGAACTCCAGATGCATATGGTACCTTGTGCATCTGGCTTGTGTGGGTTCTGGGAAAATGAACCACCTTAACCAGTAAGCCAACTTTCCAGCCCAGATGATGCCTTTTAATGCAAGAGCCCGACTTAATCTGGGAACCAAATGTTTAGCTTCCTAGAAATTTCCCTCAATGTGGTCTTACCTGGGTCACACTCTGGTAAGGTAGGTATTTGGGTGAAAATTTCAATACAATATAAAGCATGAGGCCAAAAAGAAGTATCATAATCTGAGAATACATGTTCACCATGGGGTATCTGCCAATCTGGTGAACATGTACACTTTTTAAGAAGTGATTTTTAAAAATTACTAAAATGTAATAAAAAATAAGACAATAATTTCTTAAGGCATGCTATGTTTATAGATGTGGACTCGATATCATGGGTAACATATGTATGCCTCCCCTTTAGAAAGCCTCTACAACTATACATCAGGGAACGAGGTTAGTCCAAAGGGATTCTGACTTAAAATGTAGGGGAGAAAACAAACATTTATATAAAAAAACATCAACTTTCAATATGTTCTGGATGTAATTGCTCTAGGAAGGGAAGGGCATTTTCCTCCTCAAATTAGAAAGAATCCAGGCATGGTGGTACAGACTTGTAATTTCTACTACTTAGGAGGCTGAAGCAGGAGGACCCCAAGTTCAAATTCTACCCAGGCTACACAGTGAGTTCACAGCCAGCCTGAGCAACTCAGTGCCACTGGGTCTCTCAAAATCAAAAGGAGAAAGAATATGGGGATATATAGCTCCATGGTTACATATTTGCCTACCCATGAGATGCCCTAGGAAAGAAGTAAAAAGCATATCCCATTGCCTAGTTTATCACACAGGTGAAGCTTGCATGTAAAGGAAGAAACCTATGAAGCTGATTTTAATCGGCTTACCAAAGAATGCCCAAGACCAAAGTGCATGCAGGTTCATTAATAGTTTAAATTCGCATGGTTTACAGAAATGCTTCCGAATATCATTTTTTTATTAAAAAATAGCTTTAGGATTATTTTACCAATTCTTGAACACTCTGGCAAATAGGACTCTTTGGAAACTATATGTAGTTCACGATTGGCTTTAACCTTCAGTATAGCATCCATAGTACTTGCTACATCCTGCCATGACCTCCCATTAGTTCCCTCATTTTGACCTCAGATCTTCATGAAGCAGGCAGGAACTGGCTTTAGAAGTCACAATGTATTACCAAGGAAAGCCAAGAGATTCAGAGCTCACTACTGGTATCCTTAAAGTGGCCAAGGCTTTTGCAGAGTTGTACCATTTCTGATTTCTACCTCCCATGCCCTAGTGTGTCTTTTCTTTTTCTGCCTTTTCACATCAGGAAGTCCTGACATTATCTAAAAGAATTAATTTTACTTTAGTAATTCTTTCCATGCTTTGAGAAGCGATTCTGTCATGGCTTGTATTCCACTCATGAAGTTCATGTATGAGCTTAAAACAGGGTGTGGTGGTGCACCCCTTTAATCCCAGCACTTGGGAGGCTGAGGTATGAGGATCACCATGACTTCAAAGTTACCCTGAGACTACAGAATGATTTCCAGGTCAGCCGGAGTTATTTCCAGGTCATCTGGATCACAGTGAGTTAGAGGCCACCCTGAGACTACATAGTGAATTCCAGGTCAGCCAGGGCTAGAGTGAGACCCTACCTCAAAAAAACAAACAAACAAACAAACAAAAAAAAAAACCTTGATCTTCCCCAATTATGGTCCCTGTGTTATTTATCTGTTGTACCATATATCATCTTTCATCCCATTTATATTTATAATGTGGTATATGAGCAAAGAATTTATAGCATGACTTAGTTGATTCATTGATCTTGGTCATATTTTGCTCAGAAACCACTCTAGCGGCCATTTTATAGAGTTGGAAAGTGGGGATTCATGATCACTGAGCTTCAAGGTTATGGTACTTGTGTGGTTTCCCAAGTCCACTGTATTGAGTGGCTTGTCTGAAGGTATCCTGAGGCCACAATTGTATGAAAATTGGAAATGAAGCTGGGCACAGATATCCAATCAGCCTTCCTTTGCTTTCCTTCCTTTCCCTCCTGTTCACACGGAAATCTTAAAGCCTGTTTTCAGCTTCAGCACAAACTCAAACCATCCTCACTCAGAATCCCTTCTCAGATGAGCAAACTGACTGGCAGGAAGGATTGGGCTTAGTACTTAGATCATAGATTGGAAAGAAAAGGAAGGATTTGGACTCAATTTACTGATAAAATTGTCCTTCTAGCGATGACATGAGTTTCCCTTTAATCCCAGTACTCCAGAGGCCAATGTAGGTGGATGGCTATGGGTTTGATGCCGCCCTGAGATATCAGCCTGGGCTAGAGTGAGACCCTGCCTCTTAAAAAAAAAAAAAAAAAAAAAAAAAAATTCCTTATAATATGACAGGGGTAACTGAACAGGAAGAAGTTGTAAGAATCAGGAAGCCTGGATCCAACTGTGATTATCTGTTTGGTCTTCGCCAGATCATGTCACACTTTTAGGACTTGATCTGTGCCTCATTGAGGATGAAAGATGATGACAATGACCCTTTTCTGAAGGTGAGGTGGTAGTATCCATAATCAACATGTATCAACTTAGGTTCTCATCAAGTACTTTGTCACTAATGAGTAAGGATTGATAATTAGTTCTGCTCTCCTGGGTTTCTGGTGGTCTCTGCTGCTGCTTGAATAACGGGCCTGTCAGTGGACTCCACGATCATTATGATTTTATTAAATTACCCCCTTATTCAAAAGCAGACTTACATCAAGCACTGTTACATTATCACCTAAGATGAAATGTTCTCAGTTATGTCACCTGTGTAATGTATATCACCACATCTAGCCAAATTATATATCCCAGTATTAATACGTAAGCTTTACACATATAAAATATTTTCTCATATATTTATTTGTGCCTCATAACCACATCTAAAAACCTCTGGTTTTTCAATGTGGAAACCTCAAGAAACAAAATTACTAGATTCATTGCCACCACAGAGGGAAAGAGACCCAAGGGACCCCGGTCCGATTCACATCCTCTCGCCCTCCTCTCTAGACTCTAGCTCCCTGTAACCCAGGAAAGGCGGGGAACACAGGCGCTGGCCTCATGTCCTGATGGCCAATCAATGCAGGATATTTTTGGTGCCATATTACACAACACCAATTTCTTGGGCATCTGTGCACTTAAAGTAATTTTTCAAAATAAAATGTTCCATCTCGGAATGCCCCACAAACTGGAAGCAGCAGAAACAGCTGTCATTAGGGGAGGGCCACATCACACTTATTGCACAGTATTTAACGATTCTTAATGCAATCTTCTTAGAGCTGTTTGATCACTTGTCACCCATGCATGCTGTTTTCCCCATGAATTTTTCTGGTCTTACTCTCAGAATTATTGTCTAACATACGTAAAGCAGGTGTGCATTTCCCTTTGCGTTTTCTGTTTTAAATAATAAATCTGATTATGGTTATAGTTTTGCAAAAATATAGTATTTATTTTGAATTTCCCACAATGAAATATAAGTATGATAATAGTTTCCCATATTCTCTATTACATATACAAACTCTCAGCTATCAATTTAAAATTTTGTTTCAGACTTTCTTCTTTCACAGTTTAATTGACATTAGTTAAAAAGATCTATTACTTATTAATTTTTTTTTAAAAAAATTATTAGAAAAGAGAGAGAGAGAGAGAGAGGGAGAAAATAAGAGAGAATGAAGTGTATGGGCATGCCAAGGCCTCTTGCCACTGCAAACAAACTCCAGATACATGTGCCACATTGTGTATCTAACTTTACATGGGTAGTGGGGAACTGAACACAGGCCAGCAGACTTTGCAAGCAAGCACCTTTAACCATTGAACCGTCTCTCTAGCCCAGATCTATGATTTAGTAATATATGATTGGTCTCTTAATTTGGCTGGCAATCATGAGCCATAGCACCATTGAAAGAATGGTATTTTGGAGATGGCATGGAAGATAAATGTAGACTTCAATTCTGAAATTTACTATAAGTGTATGAATTTTTTAAGTCTGACTTTACTTCAGTTTCTTTGCCTACACACAGGGGTGACAGTATTTTCTTGGCTGTAAAAAGTAAACAAACAAATGTACTTTTTTGTTTTGTTTTGTTGTTTTCTGAGGCAGGGTCTCACTCTATCCCAGGCTGACCTAGAAGTCACTATGTATTCTTAGGGTGGCCTTGAAGTCATGGCAATTCTCCTACCTCTGCCTCGCAAGTGCTGGAATTGAAGGCATAAGCCACCACACCTGGCTAAATGTACTTTTATTAGTATTAGCCCATATTAGTATTTAGGCATCCAAGTGGTCATTGTCTGAGTTTGAATTTGCCTGTTTGATTTGAATCTTTTTTGTTGTTGTTGTTGTGTTACAGTTTTGTTGAGGATTCAGTTGTACATGATATCCCCTAACCAAATATAAGAAAAGATGATATAGCATAAATAAGCTTTCCTGAACGTGGACTGTTACTGGCTGTCCTGCTTCCTAAGCCTACCCAAGCAGATGTCAACTCTTCACGCCAACACACGGATAGGCTCTTTCCAGATACATCTGTTGATTTCACACATGTCCCTCACTTTTAATTCTGCTTTATGTATTGAGGTGGAAGTTTGTAGTTGCTGTATGAAAAATGATTACAGTATATCTTATAGTTGAAGGGTTCATTTATTAACTTGTAGTGATAAATTAATGGGAGTAACATAAGCATGCACCAGAGGATCACTTGAACACAGTGGAGCAACCCTAAGCATGTGGCTGTTCAATAAAAGCACAGAAGCTGGAGTGGAATATTTAAGAGGAGTGGGAGGGAAAAGGCTTCCTGTGGCCCTTACTTGAGAATGGAGAAGTCTCTGAAGGAACCCACAACTAAGGGCACAGAATTTGCTCCCTGTGGGACGGAAGTGACAAGGCCTCTTTGTGAACTCAGGCCAGCCTGCCTTAACTATTGGCCTCATCTACATTTACTAAGGTTTGTTTATTTATTTATTTATTTATTTATTTTTTGCAACCTATGGCACAGAGCACAGACCATTCTGTGAACATCCTCAGATTAAGATTTTTATTTCTCTCTCTCTTTATGGCTGTGTTAAGACTTCTTTGGGGATGAGGAATTAGTTTTCACTATTATGTCTTTCCTTGTAGATTTCAAAGTCTGATAAGGTAGAAACCCTAACCTAGGCCCACACAACATGAGACTTACAGTAGATCCTTGGTAAATATTGGAAGACATTTTTCCTACTCATGGTTCAAGGAAATACTTGTAGTTCCTGTGAAGCAGTATTCTTCAGCTCCGGCAGTTAGCTGTCCGCACTCTTGGTCCTCTCAGATCATGTTCAGAGCTTGGAAGAACCTGACTCAAGCCAGTAGAGAGGTTAGGGGAATGTTCTTGGAAAGGGGAACAACCAGTTCCCAGGAGCATTCCATTGATCCCAGCATATGAGTTTCAGACTCCCAGGCAGGAGGGCTGTGATGTGCGCCTGTGGCCCACTCCCTGTCATCAGGTTACCTGTAATGTAAGACTTCTTGAAAAAGGCTGCCAGCTCTGTAGAAACTGAATGCAAGCAAGCCTATTGCATGGTCCGCTGGAATGCAGAGACTCTTCAGGCTAGCTCATCAAAGGACACGATGTGCAGACAAACTTATCCATGTCGCAAGTGATTTACAGCTTCACTTCACAAAGGAAATGTTCCTGGGCTGGGGCTATAGCTCAGTGGTACAGTATAGGCTTACAATGCATAAGGTGCTGGGTTCAATCCCTAGTATGGAATACATACATACGCACACACACTTCTCTCCTCAAAAGTTGTTTTAATTTGGGCTTGATATAGTCCTACAGTTGGATGACTATCACATTTTATTTGTGAGGGACAGGATAGATATTGGTAGCTGACAATAAGGTTATGTTTTGTTCTTGCCATAGCTATTCTGTACATCACCTGGTATACATCTGTATCTTTCTGTACCATCCATTCCTGTGAATAATCAGACAATGACATTGAGCATAACTTACAGGTTTCCCAAGCTATTTCTAAGCACTCAAAGTATCAGGGCAGAATGTCCTAAATAAAGTACTTCGTGATTCTTAGTGCTGGTTAATGTAACTTCTATCTGGGAAATGAGAGTTCCAAAGGCCAACAGTTATACACATTATGGGAGAGCTGTCCCTACTCTAGAGCAGACAACCTGGCTAGCATGCTAAAGCCAGATCTACCTAAAGTAATGCCTATCACCCTCCCACACTTGCATGAGTGATTTGTTGACTGAACCATGGAGTTTTGTTTAAAAGAAAAAAAATGAGCTGGGCATGGTGGTGCACGCCTTTAATCCTAGCACTCGGGAGGCAGAAGTAGGAGGATTGTCATGAATTCAAGGCCACCCTGAGACTACAGAGTGAATTCCAGGTCAGCCTGGGCTAGAGTGAGACCCTAGCTTGAAAAACCAAAAAACAAACAAACAAACAAGGATATTGTATATGAGTATTATAAGAACTACTGTTCCAAAATTAATTAATTAAAACTTGTACTGTTTTCTCTACTATGAGAATAGAGAAAATTCCTTTTTCCTTTTCTTCTTTTGTTCTTCCCCTGTTCCTAGATATCCATCCCTTCTTCCCCCTCCTCTGCATCTACACATCTCTTTGTCTTCCATGTCCATCATTAATCTTATTATTAGCAGTGGCAGTTGAATTTTGTAAGTCTTACCATCCACTTGGTATCTTGTTTTTCTATTGTCCTGGAATAGTGGATTGACATGGAAAGAATGATACTATAAACCAATTCCCATGACTCTTTTCATCATCGAATCACCAGAACTTGCACTCAGCAGATCACTTCAAGTAATAATGTGCAACAGCAGAAGGGCCAGGAAGGAGGCATTAATGAATCAAATGACAAGTACAGGGACTGAGTCAAGGTGAGCTAACATACCTTGCCTGCAGGGTCATCTACTTAACCATCATAGCCAGCTGTCATTGAAGAAAGTAGAGCTAGCATTAAACAATTAAAGAGCAGCTAGACACTGGGGTTTGTTTACAATCCCTACACATCTTTATTTGATAGTAGTATTTTTTTCAAAATGTGAAAAACTTAATAGGCTAAACAAAATAGTAGATTTGCTGGAATTTCATAATATATAACATGCAAAATGACAAGAGAAAATCATTTCAAGTTAAATAAAATTGAAAGTTACAGTAAGCTTCTAAGGAAGGGATTATTACTAATGGTTACATTTTATTAAGTAGTAATGGTTCTCTAACTCTTTCAAAAGAAATAATCAAGTTGGGCATGGTGGCACACACCTATAATCTCAGCACTTGGGAGGCAGAGGTAGGAGGATCACCATGAGTTCGGGGCCACCCTGAGACTACAGGGTGAATTCCAGGACAGCTTAGGCTAGAGTGAGACTACTTTTAAAAAACAACAACAAAAAAGAAATACAGATTAATTGCTTGCTACATTTAACTAAACAATATAAGTATATCTCATCTGTATTTTTCTTACGTAATCCATTCTTCATACCTTTTTATTCCTGTAACAGTTTACTGTATAACAAAGTATGATAGTATGCCTTATTGGGCACTTGACATAAAGTAACTTTTTCTGTTTGTAGCATCCGAAAATGTATGGAATCCTGTACCTTAACACTGAAATTGGCTCAAGCTACAATCAGAAGAGGGCAGTGATATTTAACTGGCTTCCAATCAATTTTCTCAGCTTACTAACTGGTGCTTTATTTTTAATTGGCACACTGAGCATGTACTGGAACAAAGATCATCTGAAAATTGGTGCATAAACAGAGAATAACGCCATAAGAATTTTTTAATGACTCAAGAAAGCTATGCTGTATCATTAAGGTCAATGCAGATCCCTTAAAATGAATGTGTATTCAAAATCAGCCCCAAATGATGTGTGTCTTTTACTGTGGGATATTTGCTGTTGGTGCTTTCCCGTATATGAGCTTTGCCCACTCTGCTATGTGCATCCACTCCACATTAGCCATTGCCACAGTGTACCTAGTTTATTCCCTGGCTCACACCCTTTTGGCCAGAGGCATCTGTGTGTTTCTCCTGAGGTCCAATAATCAATTCCATGAGTGAAAGGAATTGTTTACAAAAAAGATCTCAGAGTTTTCTACCTGCATTATTTGTATATTTACTCAGATTGCTTCTCTTCCTCTTACATCTTCCTCCAGTTTTTCTTCCTTCCTCTTATCTGTTCCTCCTCCTTTATCAATGTTAGCCTTAGCTTTGGCCCACTGGTCTGGGGGATGAATGAGACAGCTAGTGAACCCTCCTGGCCAACAACTTCCTATCCTTCTATGTTACAGAATTCCTTGTAAAAGAGGAAGGCAAATCTTAGACTCTTTTAAGCCTTGCAAATTGCTGAAGGAGAGCAATGTCATTTTTAGAGTGTGGAGTCGTGTAGTTACACAAAAAGATACCTACAGGGAATGATTTAGTTAATGCTTTTCCCATGGTTTCAAATAATGATCTAAATTTTATCAGACTAAAATTTAAACTAAAATTGAAATGTAGTCAGAGAACCTACATTCAACTTACTACAAGGTAAAGCAGGAAGGAGTTTCTTCCTTTACAAACATAATGAGCATTTTGTAAAGAGCTAATACCAAAATGTGCAAGTTCACCCATCAAACAAGAGCTCCTTGCTGTAGTACACTCTGGGTCTTAATTTTTATTCTGTTTTGCATGCTGCTTAACCACAATCATCTATACTGGCTCTCAGGAGAAATATAATGAATATGTTGAGAAGACTGTTTCAGAAGACTTCTTGGTGGTTTTTTTCCCCCTTTGAATTGCTTCCAAGTTGTATTAAGAACAAAGATTACTGAACTTAAAAGTTCTCATTTGAATTTCTGAAGTCATCTGCCCCACTCCTGAAGAGTGTGGCTCATTAGCTGGAACACAGCACTCAGGCAACTTTGGGGGACTAATAAGCAATCGGAACAGGGGCAGGTGTCTCTGCCCATCTGTTAAATGGGTTTTATAATATTTACTTGGCAGCATGGCTTTGAGGCTTAATTAGAGTTTATGAAGTGCTTTGGTAGAAGGAGAGATGAAGGTCTAAAGTGGAGTATGTTATTATCTCTTCCTGGACTGCTATTGCTTAGGTTTATCTTCTTGAGCACTGTGTCATGTCCATGTTTATAAGTCAAGCAGTTTGCTGAGGGGTTTCACTTTATAAAGACATATCTTGAAATAATATAGATATAACATGGGATGAATAATATATATATCATATTATGGTTGAAAGGAATTTTTTTTTCAACAGGCTAAATTGAGTCCTTTACCAATCATCTATTTTTCTATTATTTCTTAAATGCCTCAATGTTTTATTGGTTTCATTTCAGCAGAATTAATAAAGTTGTAAAATGCAATCATTTTACTGGGTCATGGGAAGAAAATTTTACTCTCTTAAAAGGAAAGAAATTAACATGCTCATGTATATCCATATAAATTTATATGCATGTGCACTCTGAGTAACAATAGAATTAATTTATAATAGTGATGGTTGATCACTTGGGATACAACTACATCCCTTCCTTCTATCCCCACACTTACTTTCCCCAGTTTGTCAATTTTTTGAGATTTTTCTTTTATATCAGTGACTGTAAAATCCTAGAGTTAATGCAAACTACCTCTACACTGTTTTTCTTTTTTGTATTCTTAAAAACAAATATCACATTTTCTCACTACCACTATGTCATAATTATGGATTACATTTCTGACCAAGAAATCATCATCAAACAAATATGGATATGATTAACTGTATGTTATAAAAGCAAAGTAATTACTACTATAAACATCTATAATCATTCAGAATAGCAAAATGATTCTTATAGTCCTATAAATTATTTTAACTCTCCTATAATAAATAACATAGTTGTGTTAAATGTTCTGATTACAAAATTATATTATTTTTATAATTTGACCTACCTAAAGTTTATTTCCATTATAATAAATATTTAGTTAATATTTGACATATTAGAATTTTGATGCAGTTAATATATAATAGTTTGGAAAGCTTAGAATTCTCAAAATTTTCTGTAGGAAAGTTAGAATAGATTCTGATATGGTATATTCCTGTTACTAGCAATGATATTCACAAAGTTCTATAATGTAGAACATTGCTTATTATTAATAAATCAAATATATTTTATCATATTCATAGAGAATTTCGCTATAATAAAAACTTCCTTATTTAATTTGAAAATATATTTTGTTTTGTGTGCTTACAACTCCTGCCTGACACCCCACTCCCTAAAGTACAGTGGTGTGGATAAGATAGCACCCAAAGTTGATAGATATAGCCGGGCGTGGTGGCGCACGCCTTTAATCCCAGCACTCGGGAGGCAGAGGTAGGAGGATCGCCGAGAGTTCGAGGCCACCCTGAGACTACATAGTTAATTCCAGGTCAGCCTGGACCAGAGTGAGACCCTACCTTGAAAAAAAAAAAAAAAAAGTTGATAGATATGAGAAAGTCTAATGATGAGATGTCGAGTCCTTTGGTCATTAACAGAGGAGGAAATGAAAGACACATTTGTGTGTTACACTAAGCCTTGTCCTTACACACTATGAAAATTTATTGCCTACACTTAATCTTTCAACATTTCTATACAAAACCATGGGATTGGCAGATAATGCCTGAGAGAAATGTTAAACAGTTGATAAATTGGTAAAGCAAGTTAACCAATAGGTAAAATAAAAGGTAATTTTTATAACAGGAACCTGAAATAATTATTTCTGCTCTCCTACAGTTACAATGGATGCTCAGAAAAGGTACTCCTGTTGTGATGATTAGCAATCCCTGCAAAACCAGTCCACCTCAGAAAGGAACCTCTTTATTGAGAATTCTAGCAGTCACTGCAGAAGCTCTTTAGGTATACAAAAATACACTGCTTTCATGTGCCTTAGTATAACTTTATTATCTTTGAGTTTAGGAAAATTAGCAAATAACTGTTTTGAATATTAGCCACATCAGTCTTTCAACATGAAATTGACAGCTCCTAAGGGTTATCACAAGTTAATTCTAGACTGCTTTAGACTTCTACTATTATTCCATAATTCTCATAGTAACAAATTGCATTTTACTTTTACCCATCTTAAAAAAAAACTACCAACTGCACAATCATATGAAGAAATAACAAGAGCATTTTGCAGGTGCTTATATTGTATGAATAGACTAATCATATAACTAAATAAATATTAGTCACTTAGCACATTTTTTGTAAATGCTACATAGGAAGTGATGTAGATGGGGAACTCAATGTCTGGACACAGGAAGTCAACTCCTCACCAGCATGAAAAAGAACTAAGGGCTTCTTATCTAGTTTTCTACTCAAGTAGCAAATATATAGCCATTTACATAAGCTTATAGAGCATAGTGATAATCCAGGATGGACGTGTTACCTAGAAAACATCATTTTAAGTTCTATTGTTTTTCTTTGCACAACTATGGGAAACATAGGTATTCATAGGTATAAGAAAAATTCTGGAATAGCACAGTTCTCACTTTGGTGGGACTGCGTTCTTCCCCACTGGGCTCACATACTCACCCTCACTGTGACCACTGCTCAGCAGCTGGAAGGACTATGGGGCCAAGTGGACAGCACAGGCTTTGATGAATGCGGGAAGGAAGGGGGTATGGCTAGTGTGGTGAAGAATGAATGTCATGGCCAAACCAGACGGTCACCACTTGTGCTGGCAACAACTTCACAAGACAGCCAACAGTACTTTGAAAATAGTTTTGATGTTGGAGAGAAGTTTGAAATGAACTCCAAATGACAGTTAAAATAACTGACTACTGCTCCCACAATGCATATACCACAACCCCACTGGGGAGGTTCCCCTTTTGAGTGGGGACAGGGATGAGGGAAAAGAGGATACCAACACATGATGTCCATATGAAATATGTTAATAATAATAAATCAGACTGCCTGTAGCAAAACAGAAAGCACCTTGTTCAGCATGAGGGGTGGGATAGGAGAAAAGCAGAGAACCATAGAAATTAAAAGGTGAGAAGTTAGTGATGGACTGCCACAGGAACCCTGTCACCTATGCTCAGATCCAAGAAAAAGTAGAATCAAAATACCATCATTGCCTTGGATAGGAATTAGCCGTGAGAATGAAGAAGCCAAGTCCCATGAGCGTATCTTTGTACATCTTTTAACTTTTCATTGCTTTGCTCAGCTATCTTCATCATCCACGTTATGTATGCAATAGTCACAAAGTGTTGGGTTAGCCAGGATCCTCCCTTTGGTTAGTAAGCAAATGCATCATTGCTAACAAAAAGAACAAATTGTGCTGGGCATGGTGGCTCACACCTTTAAGCCCAGCTTTCAGGAGGCAAAGGTAGGAGGATCACTGTGAGTTCAAGGCCACTTTGAGATTACATAGTGAACTCCAGGTCAGCCTTGACTAAAGCAAGACACTACCTTGAAAAACAAACAAACAACAACAAAGAACAAATTGTGATTGTGCTTGTAAATAGGGATTTAAGTGTAATACTGTTATGTCAATCATCCCACCCAAGAGTAAATTTCATGTTAGGTACCTTTTTTTTTTTTTTTTTTTTGGAATTAGCAGTGTGGACAAGAGACAGAAAGTGAAATGGCTTACTAGACACTTATAAGAAGTGCCTTTTATATAAGTATTAAAACTACACATTAAGTGTGTAGTGTGGATTGTTTCTAGGACATATTTGTAGCTTTGATGGTATATGTTTAAATATATGAACTTCTCATTTGGGGAAGACACCCAAGCCAATTCAAATAAAATGTTTCAAAAGAGCTTGCCTCTTCCATCCTTCAGTTCTCTTCTTGGGAGGGCTGACTGAGATATTTTAAGGCAAAAGAAAAGAGCATGTGTCTTATTTGTACTATATTTCTGTACTTCACTAATTTGCTTTGAAATTTCAAGGAAATAAAATTTCGATCAACACCTGCCTGTATATCAGTGAGAAAAAGATAAGCACTAAACTTAAGACCCTTTCTCTATGAGAAGTGCTGATGGTTATATTGTCATTGGGACAATGATGTGGTCTCTTATTTTCTTGTTCATATATCTCTACCTATCAGAAACATTATCATGCTCATGTGTATTACATATGCATGCTTTAAGACTTTCTCTCTAAGAGAAATACTAGAGATTGTATTGTTGTCACTAGCACAATGAGGGTGTTTTTTTTTTTTAATTTTATTTGTATGTTTGTTTGAATGGGGTGCATAGAGAGAAAATGGGTGCACCAGTGCCTTTAGCCACTGCAAATGAACTCCAGATGCATGTGCCATTTTGTGCATTTGACTTATGTGGGTACTGGAGAATCAAACATGTGCCCTTAGGCTTCCCAGGCAAGTACCTTAACTGCTAAGCCATCTTTCCAGCCCAAGGTGGTTGTTTGTTTGCTTGTTTATATATCTCTACCTATCAGAACCATTATCATGCACATGTACATACACATACATACATACATGTATAATACATATACATACTTTTTCTCTATGAGAAATACTAGAAGTTTCATTTTTGTCATTAACACAATAAGGTGGTTTTTAAAAATATTTTATTTGCAAGTATAGTTGCAGACAGAGAGAGAGAAAGAGAAAGAAGTGTGGGTGAGCCAGGTCCTCTAGCCATTGGGAACAAACTCCAGATGTATTGTGCTACTTTGTACATCTGGCATTAGGTGGGTACTGAGGAATTGAACCTGGGTCGTTAGGCTTTGAAGGCAAGCACCTTAACTTCTGAGCCATCTCTTTCAGCCTGAGGTAGTTTTTGTTTGCTTTTTATATATCTCTACATATCAGAACCTTTATTATGTACATGTGTATTACATATACATATATCAGGTAAGGCAAGGTTTTACCATGTTGTACAAGCTGCCCTTGAGCTCCTGCCTAAACCTCCGAAATAGCTAGCATTATAGGTATGTGGCACTATACCCAGAAATTATATTTATAACTACTTTGGAATCTAGAATTTTTCTTTCCACTAACTCAGAAGACAACATAACCACAGAATTTTGATTTGATGTTTGCTTTCACAATGTTTGTCTTTGTGCATCCTGGTGACTACTCTGATCCCTGCCTGTTTCCATGTAAGGAAGAGGTGATCAGATCAACTTTGTCATCTACCTGCCACTGGCCAGTGGAATGCTCATCACACAAGAGAGACCTTGGAACAAAGTAAACTAGAAAAGAAGGAATTAAAATGAGCCCGTTTTTCTCTTGGATACTGCCTACATTATATGAACAGAAGGGGGGGTATATCATTGTGAGGCATGCTTAGAAGCATCCCCATGCTAACAGATTTTCTTTTTAAAAATGGTTTAAGAATTTGTTTTGAAGTTGTCACTTGAGCATATGGTTGTAGGGCATAGACTCACTCCCAATTTCTTGCTTTCTTAAAGTGTTTGACATTGGAATTTAGACTTCATAAACAGAAAATGGAATGCCTTGCATGATCTTCTTTTCAGAAACTCCTGATTTAATATAAAAATGTGCCCTGATAAATTAAAGTTAGATATCACAAAGCACATAGTCTATCCTACTGTAACATATGAGGAGTTCCTATAATGGATCTGATATAATTCTCTTGTCTTTTGTAAGCCTGGAGGTTTGAAATATCATATTCAGTGTACCCTTTTTCTCATTGTATGTATGTGTGTGTGTATGTATGTATGTGCGTGTATGTATGTATGTGTGTGTGTGTGTATATATATATATATATATATATATAATTTATGAGCAGAAAGAGAAAGAGAGAGAGTGAAAGAGAATCAGGGCCTCTTGTTGCTTCAGACAAACTTCAGATGCATATATGCCTTTGTGCACATAGCTTTACATGGGTACTGGGGTAATGAACCCAGTCTGGAAGAATTTGCAAGCAAGTACCTTTAACTGCTGACCCATCTGCCCAGCAACTTGTCTTTTGGGCAACAAAAACTTTTACCTTTTCACTAAAGATAAAAGTGAGCCTAAGAAGGCACAGTGGTATAGGGGCTGTATGCATGGTCAGCCATACTTAATTGAATTTTACTTCTGTATTTTCTTGGCCTGTGTGAGACCAAGAGGGTAGTCTTTTTTCCCTTGATATGGGGCTATACCATTAGTAGAGTTTAGTATAGTGAACATAAAATGCCAACTACATCCTCTGGTAAATATTGAATTTTATTAGGCTGGATTGTAGATTAAGGGTTAGAATTTATATCAGACTTGCTCTACTCAAGCATGTGTTGGGATCTGTAGCAGAGCATCATCTCCTCAGCATAGTGCTATCTTCGGCATGCAAGCTTACCACTGTGCCATTGAGAGGAGGATAGATTATAGCAGAACTGTGAAATGCTTACCAAATCAGAAGCAATGGCATGTAGACTCAGTGTCTGCATTAGGCATATGCAGTCTATATTCTAAAGTTGCCTTTAGAATTCCTGTTCTGTTTTTCTCTAGAACTTAATTCAATTTTGACCTTTAAATACATTTGACTATAAATATCCCCCTCTCAATTAAAATAATCTTCCAAATTGAAACTTCGGGGAAATGAATAATATTCATTTTGTGACTTTTAGTTTTACCTAAACACACTCTCATGTATACTCTGATTTACAAGAACCTTCAGCAGTTTTAACAGTATGCTTTTGCGATGAATTAAACAATCCAGGAGAGAACCCTGGGAGGTTTTATTCTCACAGAGTCAGTTCAGAAAGGATGAGGGCTCATGATGGTCCTGTCCACCTCTTGTGTAACACTCCTCCCCTCTTGCATCAGTCCTGAAACTAGCCACATTCTAGACTTTTTAGCTCCAAAGGGCATAGTTCCCACCCCAGAGGAAAACTCATAGGGAAGTGCACTCCAGCTCAAAGGCTACCTGGGTGAGATGCAGTGATATAACCTCTGGGGCATGCAGAAATGGAGGCAAGACCTCAGACTCAAGGTTTTGGTGGAAAATAAATCAAATGAAGCTATATCTGAACTCAAATTCTGTATCTTGACTAGAAGCCTTACATGGTTAGGGTGAAGAACAGCCATTGACCCACAAGGAGGACTTTCCAGGAGGCTAAGTAAAGCCATAAGCATGCCTGTGTGCTTTTCCTAAGAGTTCTACAGTTCCTCCGGAAGCTGTGGCCTAGGACAGGAGAACTGTGTAAGCAAGGGAAAGTTCAGAAGCTAGGTCTGAAGTAGGCGAAGGGCTTTGGACCATGTTCCATGGGCAGTGTGATGAAAACCTCAAGTGAAATATTTCCTTCAAACACAGGTGTGATTATGCTTAGACTGCGAAGGAAGCGGATTTCTCCAATCCTGTGTGGAGGTGGGCCTGGGGCAGAGGAGAGGAGCTGGGAAAATGTTCATGGTGGTAGGAGAGAGCAGTCTCCTGTGACATGGCTCACTCCATTTTGGAGAGACAGAGATGAGAGAAGACAAGAACAAGTTGTTGAAGTCCCTGTTTCTAGGAGCTTGGTAGAAAAAGGGAGAGAGAGTAGGGAGACAGGGAGAGAGCCAGAGGGTTGGTTGAACTTCCTTGGGCAGATCTGTCTGGAAAGGCAGTTCCCATGTTGCAGCAGGGATCTGGGCAGATTGCTTGACCCCCCTGTTGTCTCAGTTTTCTCATCTTAAAAAGAAGATAATGATATTACCCTCCAGGGTTGTCAGAGGATCAAATGAGATAATGGGGTGAAAGTGGTTTATAAACTGAGAGGTCGCAGCCCCTGTGGACTGCTGCCACCCCCTTGGGACTGAGGCAGCAGGTATGCCTGGCTGCTTCCTGTCTGGAAGACTGCATGCATATCCTTCCATCTGGTCCAAGTTCAAGGTGCTGGTTGAATGGGGTGATTCTCATCTAGCCTATTTCGAAACTTCCTGTCACGCTCCCTCTTACCCCTGCAAATAAAAGCTGAAATCCCACTAGCTGCCAAAAAACTTGACCGTTTTGCCTTATTTTCCCCCCCTTCCTAAGGAGAAACCCAGATATTCTAGAGAATAGAATTTATACTTTTCTTCTGGACTGAGTGGAATGGCTGGCTCTGGGGAATAAGAGAGTCTTTCTGTAGCACTCTTCTAGCGGGGGCGCACTATGGATACCTGGAATCTGTCTACCTCCCTGTGAAGATGACAGCTCTTTTCTGACCACTTTCCTCACAGTATTTGATCACCGATACATTAATGATGGCACCTAGGTCACAGACCATACCTACTAGGAACTGACTTTCCTCTAGAAGCACCAGTCAGGGGAGAAGCTCGGACAGAGTTCTCATGACTGAATCATTGTCATGAGCTCATGTCTCTGGCCTTATGAGTCAGTGCTGGCCCAGGCATCAGTTTTGTAGGTAAAAAAGAAAAGAAAAAAGAAAGAAAGAAAGAAAGAAAGAAAGAAAGAAAGAAGGAAGGAAGGAAGGAAGGAAGGAAGGAAGGAAGGAAGGAAGGAAGGAAGGAAGAAAAGCTCACAGGACACAGATTAGGCTCCCCTATCATCATTCACTTATGCAGACTGGAGACGAAAGGGCAACAGAGCAAGCAGATGGTTACATTTTAAAGATTTTCCTTTCTCATCTGTTAGGGTGAAAATGGAGGAGATTTCTTCAGGAGTCAATAATAATAATAATAAATAATATCAACATTTTTGTGATTCGGTGCATGCATGCGTGCGTGTGAGTTGCTTCAGGCAAAGTCGGTGAAATGATGTGTTTGGGAGATGAATGTTCTTATAACAGGCAAGATGTAGCTTGCAGGAGAACATCTGGAACCGACTCATTCTGCATGAGACAGAGCCAAGACTTGTTTGTGCTTTCGTGCCTGTTTGAACGTGTCTAACATTAAAAAGATTTACAAAGTTTTAGAAGGTTTCCTCATACAACTAGTGTATATACTGAGAGCCTGGTTCAAATATATAGCCTGATGGAATTTGAGCAGTGCAAGCTTTGAACAAAGTGGTACAAAAAGGATTTAGTCTAAAGTAAATATAAACTTGTTTAGAATCAGATGGTTAATATATTAAATATTAGGGAATATATTGTGCTAATGATAGGCTATCAACCTGAAGTGTATGGGTCATGAATCAATCTCATAGGAGGCAACCACATATTGTGTTCATGAGAAATTTTGTAGAATAACAGAGGTATCTGAATCTTTTGCATTTAAATACAATGGGGGTTTGCTCAAAACTTGATTTAAAAAAAAAAAAAACAGACTAGGAGACAGAAATGAGAGGTAATGGGCTTTAATTAAATAAAAATCAATTAAACAGCATGATTTTTCACTGTTTCTCCCCTTCACCCTTTTTCTTTATAATATGTAGATAAAGAAAGATCTTGTAGAGAGGCAATGGGCTATCTTCTTAGGTTGTTTAGTTAGATGTCTATGTATCTTTTTAAACCCATGTGTTTTAAAGCATGGTATTATTTTATGGTAGTACCGCATTTCTTAGCACACCTGTTTGGGAGGAAGTCAGAGCTGTGTGCCATATTTCATAGCAGATGTTCAGCGTTCATGCAAGGCTGCCCTTCTCTGTCACTTCTACTGGTCCTCTGCTCTGCTTCTCTTCTCTCTCATGTCCTTCCTGCTTTATTCTGTCAAGAAGGAAATGAGTGACAAGAAACTGAAAAGGAAGAAAGAACTAGGGAAGGGTGAGGAATATAGGACAGAAAGTTAAAGTGCAGTATTTCCTTTAGGTAAAATGAATCATGTCAGCATCTCCACAGTGAGTTAGCATAATGATAGTTTCTTAGTTCATCACTCCAAACCTCCTTGTACTGTCTGAGTCAACTGTATCATATGCACAAAGGACTATATGTATATTCCTCTGATTTAGAAAATTTCAGTAGTATTTTCTCACTTAAATGAATCTGAACTGATTATGTTTGATTAATTTCTTGGAAAAGGCATCAGCTCACATACAGAATTTGAATTTCCCTTTTGTTCATATCCACTTTAAAATGACTTTGTGCATCCCCACATGCCAATAATGGATCTCTCAAGGGAGTAAAACTGCACTTATTTTCATTTTATTTTTTAACTTTTCACAGCATTCCAAAACACATACACTTTTATTTAATAAAATTAATACAATACAGTATGAAAAGAACTTTCCTGAAGTTCTTATCTCAGTAAAGTACCCTAGTAAAAATATTAAAAAGCATTCTTTATCAGTTAGTTTCAAGAAATCAAAGCTATGTGCTAAACTCCTTAATTTCATGGAAAAAAATATTAGGTGTTGCTTGAAATATTTAAAGTTTCGTCTTCTTAGAAGCTTCAAAATTAGTAGCTATCGAATTTGTGTGACTACGTTGACAGTTTTAATGATCCTCAGAGGGTTTGCCCAACTACAGCCTTATGTACTTTATATCATAAACACATGAACACACAAGCGAAGATGTCTTTGAAACTGAGTTGAGGACCCATATTATTGGCTATCGGTTGATATTATTAACTGAACAGCACTTAAGGAAGTTTACTCAAGGACCAAAAGTTATACTTTGAAGAAAAGCTAATATAATGCCTCAGTTTACCAGCTGGGAGTACAGACCCCTCTAAAGATTCTATTTCCTCTTCTGTTAGGTAGAAATATTCTCTCTTGAAGGTTGTTGAGAGTTCATTTTTACAAGCCCATTGTCCAGAGATGGGCACTGAGCAGGCCTGGCAAATCAACTAGTTATTACTAATGCTGGATGCTATGTGCTAATCATACTAATAGAGAGATAAGTTGGCCCTCCCTCAGTGAGCTCACTGTCAATCAGGAAAGACTGATAAACCTTGCTGTAATTCAGTGTGACAAGTGCTCTAATCTGTCTGGAACGTCCTTTTTTCTACCACCACCTTTGTCTTCCAGGCAGACTCCCACTTACCGATTTAGAACCCCCTGAAGTTTTAACTATAGGTGAAACCTTCACGTGCCTCCCTTGTCTCATATAAACATACTTGGGAATTCCAGACAGCAGGCTGGTCTTTTCACCCCTTTGTTGGTGCTGGTATGTATAACGGGTCTCAACAAACACTTAATCAGATAATATTTCTTGTCTGAACAAAAATGTGACAGAAAACCCTGATTTACCATCTTTCCCAAAGAATTTAATATCTAATATTGGGTCTCGATGTGATAAACTGGGTGTTGCAATGTGTGAAATTAGAAAAGAGGGATCCAGATTAGTAAAGACATGGAGACTTGCATGTATTGTGTAAGCCTACAAGTAGAGAAAAGTCATGTGCACTTGGACTACAGAACATTTGGAGGAAGGAGATAAAGCTCCACAGAGGTCCACAGAGCCAAGCTGAGAAGGAAATGCCATCTTGGCATACCACTCTACACAAATTAACTCTCATCTTGCCACCACAGGAAACCAGAGTTGGTGATGACATATTTTCTATTGAAGGAAAATGACTGGCAGCTGCTCAGAAGTTGAAAGACTGGGGTGAAGGCCACCTGTGAGGATGTTGTAAGAATTAAGATAATAGCAAAAAAGAGGGGAAGGAGTAAGTGTGGGGTGAGATTTGCAGTATGCTTGTCAGAGACTGAGATCCACTTCCAACAATTAGGGTTATTTTGAATCCTATCATTGTAATGTTTCCTACGTGTTTTAAATGGTTATATCTTGCCAGTACCACACTAACAAACAGGTCAAATGATATATCCTTCAAGTACTTAGGAATCATGCTTTATTTATTTATTTATTTTTCATTTAGGGTTAGTCATAGCTATTTATCCCAATGCTTTGTGTATAGCAGGACCTAAAATATGCAGTTGGCCAAATAAACAAACAACTTTGAAATCTGTGGGTTTGACTTCCCCTGGATATGTGCAAGAGGAAGTTGTATTGGTTAAAGAAGGGATCTATCAAGAGAGAGAGAAAGAGAGAGAGAGAAAGAGAGGCAATGAATGGCTTGATGGCTTTGACCAAGCTGTGATGCTATCTGGAGTTTCAGTTTTCTTATCTACAAAAGAGTATAATGGGATAAATCTTTCAGCTTTTTCTTCTTTTTTTTAATCTTAGTAAGAGTGAATCCTTTTTATTAAAATAGATTAAAATCTAACAGCCTTTTAAAAACAAGAAACAACTTGCATTTCAGTTTTGGGCATCATGAGAACACATATGCATTCAACTAATGGTCCCATATGCAAAGTCAACAACAGGAAGATGTCTCCACCCTTTGACCCATGGTGGGTCCTCACTGAATGTATCATACCTTCTTCCCCTCTTGATGAAGAGTACAAATCATGAATTTATTACAACAGGTATTTTCTAACTAAATAGGTTACTTGTATTGTTCTTGATACTTAGAGAAATATTTAGAATCACTGACAGATTAACACACCACTAAAATGGGCTGTAGCAGGTGGGCCCACAGAGAAGACTCTACACCTCATCTGCTAGGGACCCAAGAAGCAGAAATGAAGATTCAGGAAATGATGTGATTTTTTTCCCCTTGCTGTAATGCCTAGAACATGCTGCTTCTGAGGGGTGTGCTGCAGGGATGGCTCTCAATAACAGAGTGCAGTACAGTTAAGGCATTTAAGCATACATTCAGAAATCCAATTCACAGAAACCAGCATAACTCCAACTGTCACTTCTCAGAAAACCGGGCTCCAAACGCCAATCTACTGATTTGACCCAGACATTACAGAAGAAAAACGGGAGAGCTAGAGAAGAGCCCACATGTTTTAAAGTTAAAGCTAGACAGTTTTGGGACTGATTCTATGAAAATTAATACATTTGGATTCTAAGTAAATTCATTGACAAAGATTCTATACTACTCTCAGCTTTCTTAAAACATTTACCCTTTTAGTTCTTCAGTTGCACAAAGAAACCATAACCTTAATTTCTTGCAAGCAGGTTCTACTATTTTTTCTGGAGAACCTCTGAACCCGTCTCATAGGCATCTCATCTGATGTGTGATAATACCTGTTATGCAATTCAGGAGTTATTAAATGTTAGCTGTACTGTCTTTCTTTCTTTTCTCAGACTCTGGAAAGAAGCCAGTCAAAATTTCCTTGGAGAACAATAGAATGGGGGAAGGGGCTTTTGTGGAAAAGTTTAAACTATGGTTTAAACACATATTAGAAGTGATTCTGGAGATGAGATGTTAGATCAAAAACTAGGATCATCTAGCTGGTCTATCAAAATAGACCTTTAAAATTTGTTGTCAAGAGCTACCTTTATAACAGTCTGTTAACAGTCCCTCACACAAAATATTGATAACATGTAGATCTGAAAACTAAACATAAACCATTTTTTTCTCAAATTGATTTACTATGACTTATTTTCATGATTATATTGTGGCAAAATATGGGATAGACATTTGTTAAAATTAAACATTGGATTCACTTTATTTGTATCTTTGTAATAACAGTGGAAATAATCATTATAATAGTGATTGCACAGCATGCACAGTATGTATATGTTTCTTAAATTTTTTATTTTTTTTAAGGAAGGCTGTCACCATGCAGCTGAGTCTTACCATGAACACTCAATCCTCTTACCTCAGCCTTCCAAGTACTGGTATTGCAAGCATGCATCATTCTGCCCAGGTGCATGCATGCAACTGTGCTGTTGTAGCCATTGTTCTGTTATACCTACTCATTGACTAAGAGACAGATCAAGTAAGAGCACTATGTTGCAATTCAGTGTTTTATCAGGAAGACAAATAAAGGCCTATACATAGGGTATAGAAAATTATGTCTTACAGAACAAAATAAAGCTAAATTCCTTTGGGCAGGGGCCTCTGAAGGTGTAAAGGAATATATAGATCTTTAGTAAGTATTGTTTGAATAAAAGAATAGATGTTTCAAGGTAAAATACACATCACAAATAAAGCCTAGCATTAGAAAAATTAAAAAAAAACAATAATTGTCTAAAATTTAAAGATGTGGTGTAAAGTTGCCCACACCTACAATTCCACAGAAATGGCAAAAGTTTCTCCCCCCCCCCACCCTCTGCCTTTCCTGCATGGAATGGTCTGACAAAGTCCTTGCTCCTGTGGCTCCTGTGGTTCCCCTTCTTGTCCTGCCTCCTTCTCCCCACCCCTACCTCAAGCAAATAAAGCCTCCGCAGAGGGCAGAGTCTAGCCAGGGGAAAACAGTGTCTGGCAAAAACAGTAATCCTTATCACTTTGATGTGCAAGGTAGTTATTTAAATGTGCTGCTTGCGATTCCTTGGGTCATGAGTGCTTTATGCACCTATTAAATATGTCCCCCCTCAATTGGTTATTTTCTATCCACTTGATTAAAATATACCTAAAGAAGACATAGGAAAGAAGACAGAATGTTCTCCTAATTCCCCTTGAGGGTGGTTAGTAAAGAAAGGTTTTTATTTGTATATTTATAAGATACAGGACATTTTTTATTTCCATGGTATTATTTGAACTTGACACTCTGAGCTCGGAATTTTTCTTATTTTCATGTTGACAACATGGCTCTGAAGTGGCAAGAAGAGGGTCAGCCTGTGAGGTGACTAGGATTCTGGTTTTCCCATCAGGTGCTCATTTTACAGTGTGATACGAGTCTGTTTCCAGTTGGTTCTGCTTGAGCCCTTCCCCCTTCTAATTTTCTTTCTCTATTGCAGGACCATCATAATTACAGAAACAGCATTTGTCTGATAAGTAATAGGTTTACATTTACAATATAGGGTTGGCTTTATAATTTTTGGCCTGGAACTTGCTGTGGTATGGAAGCTATCATGATGGGAACATTCTAATTTCTTTTCCCCATTGAGTTTTACTAAATGACTGACTAATGGAAAACAGGAGAGTTATCTGAACTGTCTCTGCTTAAGGCTTTAGGCCACGGCATTTGCCTAGTCTAACTCAGACCCTGCAAGATGGATGGCCATTGGAGCCAAAGTCCTAAATCCAAGGATGTAGCTTGGGGCCAGCTTTTCCCAGTACATAGTTCTCAGGTGAACTGAGCCAATTACAACCAGAGACACCCAGCCACATCAAAATTTCAGTGATGTCATATCAAAAAAGAGTAAACTGAAAAGCTGTTTTCCACTTCTTTCATTTACTGATAAGTTCTAGCCTAAATTGTCCTTTAACAGGCAATCGTGTGTGCTTCTTCTTCTGTGTGTTACTATGGTATGCAGAGTGGAGAACTGCCAGGCCGCTCTGAAATGTAGATGATGAAGACACAGTTGGTCATTAGCATTTATTGAGTAGCATGAGCACCATGTGGTACTTACCCTTCTGGAACTGGTTCCTGTGATGTTTCTCCAAGATAAAGTAGTAAAATTCCCATTTTACAGGTGTAAACTTACTGATCCTTGTCTATCTAAAGTCACCTGCTAAATACAGAACTGTGCTGAAGTCCAGAAATGAATGGACTGAAAGCAGGGCTCTTGAAGCCAGTAACCTGACTTCTAGCACTTGGTGTCCATTAACTGCTTTGGGGCTCCATTTTTGCCCTGCACTTATTCTGAGGTAAAGAGAGCAAGAGAAGAGGTAGGGTTGGCTATTCCTTGATTTTCAATTGGTCTACAGCAAATGGGAATGTGTGTGTGTGTGTGTGTGTGTGTGTGTGTGTGTGTGCATGCTCAAGGCTTGCCTCTTACCTGGCTCCTTTCCTGTGTCCCTCCACTCTGGCATTATGACATAGAATGTGCTTTAAGCCTGTGTCACTCATTATTTTAATTTCCTTTCAATTCCCCCCATCTATCTGAGAGAAATTGTGTATGTTGGGAAGAGGGTATGAGAGTGATCACCTCTGGAAGGAGACAGAGTGGACGAGCAACAGCAAATGCATGCTTCAGACCAGCATGTATGCTCATCTCCTGTTTAAAAGCATGCTGTGCCCTTGGAAACTGTCTTCCCAATTTGTGAGCACGTGTAGATTATGTAAGCGCAGTGTCCCAGTAGCAAGCCCAGCCCCTCTTCCCTGAAGTGTGTGAAGCACGTTGAAAGCAGGAGAAGTCACAGAGGCTCTGCAATAGAGGAAAGCATACTTCAATGCCCTGCTTCATAGATTGAGAAATAACTCCAAAGACATACCAATCGGTCCACATTGACAAAGCAGATCCAAGACTAAACTCTAACTCCTATTTCCTGCCTCCTTAGAGGGAGACCATGTGGAAAGATTAATCTTACCCAAGGGTAGCAATTTTCTCTTTCTCCCTCTCCCACTCCCCACCCCCACTTCCTTTCAGAAAAAAAGCACAACTTGTACGGAAGATGCATTGTTGCATAAAGGTAGATCTTGAAACCATGTGTTGACATTAATATTTTTTTTTTCTTATAAGAAAATAGAAAAATCTGATCTGTCCTCCACCAAACTTCAAGGTGGGGGCAGTTTAAAAGTGGGAAACACACCGTGCTTTTGCATGCAGCCCTTTGAACCCATTCACATGAAGAATGAATACATCCAGAGAGGAAAATATTTTATAGTGAAAGGTGCACAAGAAAGAGAACTCTTAAAAGGCAGATTTGTTCAGAATGCGCACAGATACAGATTTTCAAGTCAAAGTCAGCAAACAAGTGGGATGCGCATGCGCACGTGTGCGGGTGTGCTGCAGATAAAGCCGATTCTGAAGGCTGAGAGACATGACGCTACTTGTCAGGTATGAGGGAGACAAGACCAGAGGCGCCGGGCAGCTTGACGACCGCGGAGCGCTCAGTTGAGACTTGTCTCTGCCCCATGGCCTGCAGCGTTTATGTAGAAATTGGGGACGCTTTTACTCGATCCAAAGCCTTACCTGATCAGACCTGCCCTGGTTGGAGTTTGGGAAAAAAAGTGTTTGAAGTAAACAGGAAAATTACTCACTTAATGATGTGTTTTACTGGCACTGACAGTGCTTTGATAGTCTGACAGATTTTTTTTTTTTTTTTTTTAGTTTGGGGAGGAGAGACTTGGGGGATTTTTAAAAAGTGCACTGCACTGTTTAGAAAAACCAACTTTAGTGCTTGCCTTTCTGCCAATAACAAAGGCAAAGTGGATCGATAACATTTAAAATTTCATACCTGTCTCTGCTTCTAAGACAATAGAACTCTGGAATTGCCCATCAGGAATTTTAATTGAAAAATCAACAAAAACAAATTACCACTTAGCCTGTGTGGTGATGTTCTCTGCTGTGTGTCTCTGCAATCACACACCGCAGTCCTCGGAACAGCCTGTCCCAGCACACCGATTGCCTGCAGAGTCCCTCTTGCAGGCTGCTTCCTTCTACCCAGTGATTAAGGCCATAAATCAACAGGTTTGATGAAAGAATTTGGGGCCCTAAACAGAGCAAGCACACCCTAATTTTTCGTGGGAAACATAATGCTTAAATCTCTGCACTTACATCCTTGCTAAGGTTGTTTTTTTAATCAGAAGAAATGCAATCATTTCCACTTGGATATTTAGTTAAGATATATCTGGATATTGATTTTTATGTTGTTTTACTCCTTTTTAAAATATTTATTTGGCTGAAGTGTTAAATACATGTATTTATCCTTTTTGGAGAGCTAAGAGCTGTGCCATGCATTTCTCAATGTTTCAATCTACATTCGGATAGGGATATGTGGCTTGTGTGACAAGAGTCCTGGAAAAGTAAACTGTGTTTCTGAGTTATCCTTCCTTTACTGTGACCTTGGTGGGATCATGTCCTTGACCCAAACTAGGACCCTACAGATAGCAGAAGGTTTTACGGTTAAATTCCTTCCATTTTTCTATTCCCAGATTCTTTTTATAGGTTATTAAAGTAAATAAAATGGAAATTTGTGCACTTTGTAAAGGTGCAGATAACCCCACCCCAAAGTTAAATTCCCAATGCTAAGTGAGGGAGACTCAATTCAAGATTCTGAAAATTTTAAAACAAGTACTGTCTGCCAGCAACTCCCCTTAGTCTTCTGTTTGAGGGATACCTTGAGCATTTTTCTGTCTGAGTCCTAACTGGAGAGGAATCTGGTGGCCAGTAAGCTAAAACAGGTATAAGAATTGACTTTGGTGTGTGTCCCAGCTTCTGGTGTCTCAGGTGCAATTAGCATAATGAACGCATTCTGGGCTTCTTCCTGCAATGTTGTCCCTGCCTTGTCAGCAGCGACTCACTTGCAACCAGAGCCCACCTGGGTTTAAACCATCAGATGCTGGTCTCCAGAAGTAGACTGAAAAAGATTTGGATCACTATGCAGATGTTCTTTTCACTGGGTCTGCCTTTGAAAATATCCCCTTGATTGAATGGATAGTGATCTATTTCCACGAGTATTTGTAGTTTTCAAGAAATTTCAGTCTTGGTGCTATCTCTATTCCACATTCAGGAAAATGTGAATTTTTGGAAAAGAGGTTATTATTATTTGCAATGAGTCATATATACATGCCTAGTTTAGAATACCAATTTTGAGTAGATTTTTCTCCTATCTTCTCACCAGTATAAGATAAGAATCTGAATATATGCCGTGTGGGAGCTTCACAAGAATGATCAACATAAATGAATGACAGCTTTCATCTAAGGAAAGTGAAATTGCACAGGGAGTACTGGGCAAAATTTCTGTGTTGGCTAGCATTAGAAAGTGTCTCTTGAAAAAAGCCAGGCATGGTGGCGCATGCCTTTAATCCCAGCACTCGGGAGGCAGAGTTGGGAGGATCACCATGAGTTCAAGGCCACCCTGAGACTACAGAGTGAATTCCAGGGTAAGCCTGGGCTAGAGTGAAACCCTAGCGCAAAAAAACAAAAAAAAAAAAAAAAAAAAAAAAAAAAAAAAAAAAGAAGAAGAAGAAGGAGGAGGAGGAGGAGAAGAAGAAGAAGAAAGTGTCTCTTGAGCTAGAGAGATGGCTTAGCAGTTAACCCACTTAGTGGCAAATCAAAAGGACCCAAGTTTGATTCCCCAGTACCCACGTAAAGCCAGATGCACAAGGTAGTGCATGCATCTGGAGTTCTTTTCCCGTTGCTAGAGGCCCTGGCATACAAATTCTCTCTAATAAACAAATACAATATTTAAAAAAAAAAAAAAAGTGTCTCTTCAAGGTATAGGCAAGTCTAAATGTATTTAGCTTGTGACATACAGAAACCATGACAGTTCCCCCTTTCCCTCTCTCCTTTCATGCTTAGAGGCAGTGGCATCTTGCTGACTCAATTTGGGCACCATATCTGATCCTTATTGTCCTCATTCCCATTGCCCCTGTTTCACAGCAAACGCTTCCATATACCTACCTGTTCAGCAGAAAGAGCACATCATTGCTCAAGGATCTTTTCTCCCAAACATGTGTTCAGGGACAGGCACTAGGGTCTTTCTAAAGCATCACTCAGATCCCAGTATGCTGATGGTTTGTTGCTACTGGTGACTAAACACTGACCCCTAAGCATGTCATGCCATACTCTATATTCTTTTGTGACCAACCAAACTAGTGATGATAATCCCTTTCTGTTTATAAGATGCTTTGGAGTTTTAATAACACACACATATATTGGCTTATTTTATCCTTATACCAAACCTGCCACATTGCAGGTATTTCCCTCACTTCTCAAATAAAGAGTTATGTAGCCTTTTTTGAGATTATTCATCAATTTGGATAGCAGGGGTGTGAATTCTTGCCTGGGTGGGCACCATGTCCTTCACACTGTATGTGCTTCTACATAAATATCAAGCCTCCAAAGCAGAGGAGTTCCTCCATGGGCATCGCAAGATTAAGTTTGTTGTTCTCTCCTAATTCATTCTTATGTCATGGCTACCTGGCAGTGCCCTTTTCCCGAAACTTTCCTCTCTCCCCTTTCTCCTCCTCCTTTTCCTTCCCCCCTTCCCTTTTAAAAATAAGACTATAAAACATTGTAAAGGTTGAATAAAAATGATGGATATATAGAGTAACTTAAATCTCAATTTTCAATAGAGGCCAAACATTTCTCAGAAAAATTCTATCATTGCTAGTTAATGTTGCTAGATTTGGCAAACTAAAAATCCAAAACTGTATGAGGCTGAAGAGTTTGCTCAGTGGTTAAAGGCACTTGCTTGCAAAGCCTGATAGCCACGGTTTGATTCCCAAATACTCACTTAAAGCCAGATGCATACAGTGGTGCATGCATCTGGAGTTAGTCTGCAGTGGCAAGAGGCCCTTGTACACATATTCTCTCATCTTTTTTTCTGTCTGTCTCTCCCTCTCTCTCTGCTTGTTAATAAATAAATTAACATTAAATAATCCAAACTGTCAAGTTAAGAACAAATTCCACATAAATAATGAAAATGTATCGTATAAGCATATTGCATGTAGTAGCTGGCACTTGTGTTAAATAATTATTCATGGATTTTGAAATTAAACTGGGTGTGCTAGATTTTTATCTGGCAACCTCCTTCCCAACTCAACTGCTCTTTAAGCAGAAGGTAAGTTTTTTTTTTGAAATCTCTGTCCATCTAAGGTTTAACATGAGTGAGCTGGAAAAAAGAAAAGATCACATGTGAGTGTTTAATACAAACTACACATTCATGTTCACATTCCACAGCTTCCTATACCTTCTTCCTTTCCTCCCTCCTTTCCTTTACTCCTTCTTTTCTTTCTCTTCCCTTTTCCTTTCCCTTTCCTTTTATGAGATGGGATCTTGCTGTCTTTACCAATGGTGGTCTGAAACTCTTGGGCCTAAGCAATTCTTCGGCTACAGACTCTTAAGAAGCTGGGGTAACACATACAGAGACATGCGTAGCAGAATGATTCATGTTTATTGGTGTGGAGTAGCTAGTCTTTACAGGCTTGCTTTATTATTTTTTCCTCACTTCTGCTATATTTCAACAAATATACTTTAACCTTATGGTAAAACCAAGGCAGTCATGTCACCCTATCTCCTGTTAGAACTAATTAGAATACTAAGTTCATAAGGAATGCAGAAGTAGACAAAATAAAGCATGATTCCTCCTCAAATACATGAGCTATAAAGAAATGGAACAACATTATGATAAGCTTTAAAGAGGTGTTTCAAGTAGAGGGAAGGGTTTGTTGAAATCTGTCCCCTGCTACCTCATCCCCCATTGCTAGCACAGATTTTACATAGTAGAGGCCCACAGAGTGCCTTATTCATAACCCTGGAAGCAGACAGCTCAAAATTATTTTAGTTCTTAAGAATTTATTTAAAAAGAGGTGGTAAAGTAAAAGTGGGAGAGTTGGCTTAAAAGTATTAGACAGTACACGTGATCTGATTCGTTAAGTGATACCTTCCCTTTCTGGCATCATGAATGATCCTAGCATCTCAGCATTTTAGCATGCTTGCTTCCTGTACTTACCTGGAAAAAAAAAAAAAAAAAAACAGCAATTTTCCTGTTGGATGGTGTAGTTGAATATTTTCAACATGTGCACATTTGTAGCACACTGAAATTCACCCAGTGTCATTAAGTTTAAACAAAATACAGAAAATTGAGGGAGATCAGCAAGCATGGCTTCTGCTCATGTTTTGAAATCCATTCACTGCTCATTTTCCTCTTCTTTCAATCCTATTACATTTACACCTGGGCACACAGTTCTCTGAGGTAAAAATATATATATATATATAATAAAATAATGAAGGGTATAAAATGTCTGACTAAAACTGATTTTCCACAATTATTGTTGGCACTCTTTCATGGGGAGATTTGAAACTCTTTGGTGTTCTGACTTCCCGTCTGAAGGACAGTGCAGTAAATCATGGTAGAAACGTCATACACAGAAGCACAAGGTGACACCTGTGCTTCTGCCACCCTTGAAAAAAATAAACCACATGTGATACTTTGTAGGAATCTCCAAAATAGAATTGAAAATCTCATATCACTTTCACCTGAAGTGCTAGAAATGCTATTCTGATTTTTCCAACATTTTTCTTTTTGCATTCACCTCAGAGTGTGTTGTCGTCCCATGCAATAATGTTAGCTAGCACCTAAGTCAAAATGGATCTCTAGAAATTTATTCTGAAAATGTTTGGTGCCACTCAAATGATTTCGCTCTACTGAAAACAAGCCAACATGGAAACCACCAGTGAGATGGAACAGTGTGTTCCAGTAATGGCAGCTGCTGTCCATGCTGTTAGCCTGGGCCAAGCACTGGTCAGCATGGCCAAGATTATTCTTTTACACCCACAGCAAGTTAATGGCAGATAGTAATACTGTCTCTGTCCTAGAGTGAAGATTCAGCTTAATTTCTGTACTCCACTGCTTGGCTAAATCTATGTAGGTGAATTCATCTTGTGCTGTTCTCTGGGCAGGTAAGGAGCAAGGGCCTAGAGATCAGGGGATCTGGAGTGGTACTTAGCATTGGTTAAAGATTGGGAAACTATTTTAAATTTCAAAGTGTCAGTCCACTTCATTGGCAGATGAACTGGGTCCACTTCACAGGTAGCTTGAAAATCATATAAGACATAAAGAGCATGTGACTAGACTGAAAAGTCAGATTCCAAGAGTGTCAGACTTGTTTTCTGTATCCCTTCACAGTATCTCAAGTGTTCAGAATCTTAGGAACATTGAAGACTGTGGTTCTTTCCTTGTGTATGATCGTGGAGTAATTCTCAAACATGTAGATGTGTGCTCAACATAGGTACCGATTCAAAGATGAAATTGATAGCCAGAGTTATAGTAGGAGTTATTTTCTTAGTTAGTTTTCTGAATATAGCCAAAGACTGTTAACCAATTTTCTAAAAGGAGGCAAAGGAAGGCAGGAGGGAAGGAGGGGAAAGATGAACACACACAAAGTTTCAGAAGGTACTGGTTACAGTATTCGCAACACTGTAGCCATAAGAGAAGTTAATATGTTTTCAGGTTTCTCAATAACCTTCTTGGATTTTGGTCCTAGAAAGCACTTTGGAATTGTTACACTATTATATCTGTGTTTTAATCTTAAATTATACTCATATTGTGCCTTCTTATGTCATAAATATTTATATATATTCAATCTTCCTAAAAGGGGGGTAGGGACTTGGTTTTCACATCTTCCCACACTAGCAGTTACTATAATCACTTGAATACTGCAGGGATTCCATCAATAGATAAGGAAGCATCGTGTATCAGACTTGCATTTTGTACAAATATGCACAGTAAGTGCCCTGGCTTTGAATCTGGTCTTACTATTGTGTTCACCCATTTATGCTTCCAATTCTGATTCTTTGCATTAAAAGAGACTAAAGATGGTTTTCTTATTAAGCTCACTAAGAACCCATAGGGTGTATTGAAATGCTATAAACTGCTAAGGACTATACACATTGGTGAGTGATGGTGCCATCACGGACACCAGTAGATGCTATATTACTTTCCACACTGCCAGTACATACTGACCTATTTCTTTTGATCCGACTGTCCTACCTAACTTTCTATCAAAAATAATACCCCATAGTACAAATTACCATTATTGCTATGTACACGGGGATGCAACTCCAAAATAGCAAGGAACAAGTGTTGATGGGTTTAGTATCATTTTTCCCATAATGCCTGGGCTGTTACCTAGGAGAAGAGCTGTAAACGCCCCCAGTGGTGAATGGCTCTTCAGCATGCCCCTGTTGGGAAGGCTCTGGCCTTCATTAGGATCTAGAGATTTAAGAAATGTTTACCACAAGTCCCCATAAAAAGAGAGTGAGAATGTGTGAGAGCCTAGACAGTGATCGTCTACTTTAGCATACAAAAGCAAGACAGCTGTGGGGGAAGGGACGCTCTTCTTCCAACTTCCACATGGAGGGTGAGGGGTTGTCATTGACCGGTGAGTCAGACATAGCTCTGTGGCAGTGAACGGCCTGAGCCCTGCACAGAACTTCAGAAGCACGGTGAAGGGGGAGTAGACCACCTTTCCAGATTGAGGTCAGACTGAGGAAAGAACAGAGGTGAATGTTGCCATTGATCAAGGCACTGGAGACTCCCCACAACAGCCTCCCCAAGGGGTCTGAGTGATACTTTATTTACCTGAGGCCAAGGATGGCCAAAGTGCAGAGCAATTCTCAGCTCTCCTAGATGGCATGCTATTATGGAAGAGAAGTGATATAACTGACATGTACTGTCAGAGAGAAAGGGAATGAGTGATGGAGAGAGAGGAGCCACCTATATTTCTCCATGTCCAGAAAATTTTCTTCTCTACTCCTCTACCCTGGATTCTCAGATAACATCTTTTAGAAGTGAAGAAGTACAAGAATGGCTTACATGAAATGATGCTGGGTTTGGAAATGAGAAATCATGGGCTCCAATTCTGCTTTCTTGCTGAGGTTCTGTGTGTTGTTTACAGTGGGCCTTTCATTTGTAGCATATTTAGCTAGGCCCAGTGGAAGGGATGGCTAAGAGTTCTCTGCTCACAAGGGAAAGAATTTCATTCCACAGATACCTGTTGCTTTCCTCATTCTGAGAAATGGCCAGGTTTGCTTTATTGAGGGACAGAGAGCTGTTTGCACGTGACTGGTCAGTAATGTAAGGACAGACTCCCCGTGGCTCCCTTCCTGACTATGTCACTTACTGGTGTGTTTTATCTTTGAAGTCTCATCACATTGCATGTAAAACAGCATACACCTCACTCTGGCCATTTTGCTTATGGTGACCATGGACTTAGGATATATGTGAAGACAAGTTAGCAATTATTGAGCACTCACTGACAAACACCTTCCAAGGTCTGCTTTGAGAAGGTGCCTGTGACTGTTATTCCTGGTCAGGGAGGTTTAACACAGGTGATGCTGGCAGAGGACACTAAACGGAAGGTCATTTTAGCCTCCTGGGGAGATAACATTGCAACATTACCAACAAGTGTGTCAAATCTTTTTACTGGCTGTCCAAATTCATACCCTCAGGCAACTAAAAGGAAGTTGGCAGGTTCCAACCCTGCCCAGGCCCAAGGATAGTACCAGCCTGCTGCCTTCCAGCAACCTCCCCTGTAGTGTCCTAACTAGTCATAGATTTGGTGGTAGCCTCTAGGTAGGTCCCAGGTACACTCCTTTCTTCAGAATTACTGTGGCAGTACCTGTGTCCCTACCTTCCCCCCACCCTAGCTTGCCAGGACTCCAGGATGGACTTCATGGTAAGCAGGGAGCAGACAGCCCACCTGCTTGATGTCAACATCTGTGGGTGAGGCCCCAGGAAGAATGTGCCGCTCCCAGCCTCAGCTCAGGTAATTAATCCCCGTAACTGACAGGTGGCAACAGGCGGTCCTTTGGCTGGGGCCATCAGGAAAAGTGCTTGGAGGAAAGATTTTTTTTTTTTTTTTTTTTTTTTTTTAACTATCAAGAGACAATTCGTACATGTCTGGCAGCTAGACGGCTGTGGCAGGAAGGGAGGTGGGGAGGAGAAATGAATAAAAAACTTGCCAGCTGACTATGGAGCCAATTTTGTGATCTGCTCCTGCCTGTTGCTTACTTTAGATCTTGTAGATTAGGGTGGCCTGAGACCTTTTCGCAAGCTCCCTTTCAAAGCCCACTCCTCTTTTATCTAGGTGCAGTCTTAGAAGAACTGTTGCATAAATCAAGAAGATCTGCCCATAATGATTCAGGAAGTCATTGGGAGGTTAACAGACTGGAACCTTATTCACTTGACCTCCTACTCCTACCTCCAGAAATGGAGATAGAACCATGCCTCTATTCCCCGGGAAGGATTGCCTCTTGAATGATACATTGGTTTTCAATCAAACCTGAAAAATGAGTTCTCAAGAGAATACTCACCACCTCGGTGCCAAACCAAATGTGCTCCTTCACTCCCTCTTTTCCATTTTGAATGTTTGGTATGTGGGTAAACTGTCTATCATATAACATTGTCATGAAATTTGTTTAGAGTGGACCTAATAAAGCATTAAAATGGTAACTTTATTAAAACTTTCAAAAAAATCTTTCCCTAGATGTGAAATTTTAGTGTTTCTCAAATGCATTTGTAGAGGACCATTCCTAGGTAGATATATAATTCACCCACATAATTCAATGTAATAGTTATTCAGTATATTCTAAGTAGACCAAACCAAAGTTCTATCTAGTTCTTTCAAGCCTAATTGTATGATAGTGAATTAGGTGTTTGGGATTATTTTCCAAAGCCTCATTTATGATCAGGAATTACAGTGTGAAGCTCATGTATCTCATTTCTGCTACATTCCACTTTTTTGTGCTGTCTTAACCTGCCAGAAATTTCTTTTGTTCTTTCTGAATACCATGTGTTTTGTGATTTTCATCTCTATCAATTCCAATTATTTTTTTAAATATTTTACTTATTTATTTACTTATTTAAATTGGGAAAGAAAAGGAGAGAGAGCATGTGAATATATGAATATGGGCACACGAAGGCCTGTTGCCAATGCAAACAAACTCCAGATGCACACACTGCTTTGTGCATCTGGCTGTATGCAGGAACCCTGGTTGTTATGCTTTGAAAATCAAGCACCTTTAACTACTGACCCACCTCCCTAGCTGCCAAGCCCAATTACTGACATCATCACCTTCTTACCTTTATAAAATGACTAATTAAATGACTAAAAAATTAAGTGCTCAACAGTATTTTAGCAAAGGAAAAGGGTTAAGTCATTGAATCTTTTCACTTAGCATTAAAGTAAATGATGATAGACACTGAGCTTGCTAATAGTTGATCTAGGATATATGGATCTGATATGACAGCTTTGGCCCTTGACCTTGTTTTTCTTATGAAGTATTTTATGTGATTTGCGGTAGTAGAGACCACATTATCTCTTACATTTTTTTAAAATTCTCTGAAAATAGGAACCACAAATTGGAAGTCTACCTTAAATAATTTCTTGTTAGTGAATCATGATATTCTTTTAGATTATTTGTAAACCTCATTATTTTTTGCTCATGAATTTAAATAAATCCTAATGTATTCATTAGATGGGAAATAAAATTAATTAGATGGGACATGTATTTATTAATGCATTTAAGTTTGTGGGAGAGGTTCTTCCCTCTCCTTCACCACAGATATCTTCCCAGAGTAGGTAATTTTCCCCTAAATGTTAATGGGCTAAAGTTGTATCTAGTTTTACAAAGGAAGGTAAACTATCTTGTGGGCTAATGTCCACTAGGTCACAATGCACATAGTATTACATACAAAGAGAAGTTTAAAACATTCACTTTAGCAAAATAGCATGACAGATGTGGGTTGATCTAGAAGCTGGGCATCAGGATGGCTTCGGCATTGACCTGAAGAGAAGCTGTCCTTAGAGACCTTGAGTAATCAGGGAAGTTATAGTGTTTGATGTGTTTGTTCCCTAGAAGTCCATTTCATCCATATTTAAGATTTGTGTTCAACATTGTACTTTTTTTTTTTCCTGTGGCAGATCGAAAGAAGTAGGTCTGTTGTTTTTGATATAGTGGGGAAGGCGGGGCTTCCTGAAGGTTTGTTGAAAACTTATGCAGGTGTGTGCTGATATTAGCTGGCATTTCTATGCATTGTGATACTGAATTACCAGTCTGGCAGCCAAGAACATGTAATACAGTATGTCACTGAGGCAGGTGCTGGTGGTAGGGTCCTAGTCACTGGAACGCTTTCTTTGCCCTCCTCTCTGTTTGCAACATATTATTAGTAAAGGAGCTGGAGGTGCTGTTGTTTCTCCAAATCCCTTGGAATCATTTTATTTGAACATGATATTTGGCTTTAAGCAGCTCATTTCTGAGTATGCCAGACCTCCTCCCCTCCCTCCCAAAACAAAACAAAACTTGAATAAAGCTTACTTTTCCATTTTCCAAGGATATTATATGGCAATAGAGGGTTTGGTTCAGTTGTTAGTTTCTATACACTTTTACCTCATGCCGATGAAGAAATATTTGTTCATCTTGATGCTCAGCATCCTCCGGACTGTCTACGGGGACAGGTATTCAAGTCCTGGTGCAGAATTAGGCTCTTCCTCCTTGCTCATAGGCTGGAACAGCTAGTGAATAAGCTTCCATATGCAGCTGGACATGAACTGATTCCTACTGTCTCTGTATGGTTCTGATTTTAAATAAGGAGTGGGTTGGCACTTTGTTTATCTCATTCTTTTTTAGAGTTTCTTGGACAATTTGACAGGGTTGTTTTAAAAAGTTTGTACCAAATCATAACATGATCAAAGTAGTGTAAGTGCTCTCATTTCTCCACCTGTAACGATTCACTCCACATCCCAGGGACATTGTATGATTTGCCTTGGATTCTTAGCATTTGATTTATTTGGAGAAGTCAATCACTTATGTCTTTAGGACCCAATTATTCCAGTCTGCTTTCTTCATTTTTTCACTTTTTCTTTATTACAGTATATGATTATGCAACTTCACATTAAAGTTTGCATGAAGAGCCACAGCATCACAGGCTCTCTTAGCTGAATGTGGAATGGGATTCGCAGAAGCAACTGCTGATTTATCCAGACTACAAACTGGTGGAGCAGAGTTGCTTGTGAAAAAAAGCAATGGACATTTCATATCATTTATCTTTGAGCTCCCATTTTGAAGAAGCTGGTTACCATTTAGAAAAGCAGAGCCCAGTTTCTCACTAAACTTCTTTGTTAAGCTAAAATGGATGGGGTACTAATGCAAAAAGCAGTATACTTAAAATCCTGCAAAGGTGGTGATAATATATTTTTGTAATATGACATCCAAGCTTCAGATTTATTTTTCTAACTCTGTGTTTATTCAAATTCATTGGTACTAAATCCACCAATTCCACCTTGGTCTCTGCAATATGGCTGTGTGTGAGAAATCACATTGCTCTGTATAATGACATGGTCCTGCTTACCAGGTGTTATCTTGACTCCAAACTGGAGCTTGGGTTTCTCACCTGAAAATGAAGTAGCTGAACGGAATGATCCAGGTGGTTGAAACTTCCTGATTTCACTTTCTAAGAAAATCTTAGCAAAGGTATGTTAAGCTAAAAGTGCCTGAGATAGGATGACTCAGTAGTAGAAACAGAATCAAACCTGTGGTTTCAAAGCATCAGGCTGGTTTTCTCTGAAAATTCTATAATGAAAATATGGAAATTAGAACTATTGTGTCCACTTCCTCATTGCCAAGATTCACTTGTGAGAATTAGAAGTCATGATTTCAGGGTCCCATTGACATTTAAAACTCAAAATTTCTTTACTTTTCACCTTTATTCCTTCTATTTTTCTTTCAGAACTTTTATTATAATTTAAACATAATCTTTTTAATGCCAATACTTCCTTTAGGGTAAAGGATACTACTGGATCTTTGAGACCCAAGACAGAGCCTGATTTAAAACATATGCTTAGTCAATAATTGTCAAAGTAACAGATAAGCTTTAACTCTCTCAGCCTCAGTTTTATATATAAGAATGGAAGAACTTTTGGAAAAAAATACTATGACATTTCTTCTAGCTGCAAATATTGTCTGTGTTTTCTGTCTCCAGAAATAACAAGTTTGCCATAGTTTCACAAGCTGGTGCTGCTCAATCCTAAATTTATCCAGGAAAAAATTAAATTAGGGTCCTATGAATGTAGCACAAGGATAGAGTGCTTGACTACCATGTACAGTTCTATGGTGGTATCCTCAGAAGCACAAAAACAAGTTTGTGTGTTCATTGTTTTTATTGTTACCCTGACTAAATATCTGACAGAAACAATTTAAGGGAAGAAATGGATTTTGCTCATGATTTCAGAGGTGCCAGTCTATCTTGGCAGGAAAGGAAATGGAGAGCGACTCACACCATGGTGGGTAGGAGATAGAACAGAGCAAACATGGGAAATGTTCAAGGCAAGACCTAGCCCCAAGTATACATTCCCTGTGAGCTACTTCTTCCTTGGAAAAGCCCCCACAAATACCAAGTGGTATGTGCTACTAATTGTCCAGATATTTCTCAATCCAATCAAGTTAAGTCAAAATTAAATTTCATCACTCTTTGCTTTGAGATAAGATAAATAAATAAAGGAAGAGTCCCTGAATATTGTATGGCTATGTAAAGAAACAATCAACTTTGTATAGCCAGAAAGACAAAACTGGATCAAAATAGGAGACAAGGAAACCTGTCCAAAGCTATTCAGGCAGGAAAGAACAAGAGCCAAAAGTAGGAAAGGGGAAAGAAATACAAATGTGGAGACATGAGAGGAAACATTTGGACTTAATAAAATTGAGTGTTCTTGTTTTCATCATAAAAGATATGCATGGAAGCACTGAAAGCAGACCAGGTAACATTACTATTCAGAACAAAAGGTGCTAAAAAAGCAATACCAGTAATTTCTTTGTCCATAACAGTAACTTGTTTCTAAAATCAGGGCTGAATGCATGAGCTGGTATTGACACAGGATCCTGATACGCAGTAGTCAATGAAGACTGGCTTTAGTCAGTGGAGCCACCAACAAATAGATAAAAGATGGTTCTAATTCTAGATGAATAAAATAAAACAACATAAGATAACACTGGAATTAATAGTGCAGTTTTGTTGTGAAAAAGGAATGGATATTCAGCTCCAAAGCCAGGAAACAGGCTCTTCTCCAACCAGCAATTGTGGGTAACAATTACTGGATTAGGAGTCAAAAGATCAGATTCAAATTCTGCCTCTTCTATGTTTTCTCTGTCTTTGTACTGTTACTTTGTCTTTCAAAATAGAAATCAGGGGAAAAGGGCACAAACACTAGTACTGGCTGTGTCTTGCTACATTCTTAGAAGATTGCAAACGCACATATTAGTATAGGGAATAATTTTCAAGCGTCAAAGAAAATGTCGAGAGCCTGAGAACAAATCAATGCAATGTATAAAATATAAAGTTGGAGAAGAAAATGATAATCCTAGCACAGCAGTCTAAGATGAAAGAAGGCTCTTAAAGTGGATATAAATGAAGTGAGGAATAGCTTTGGAAATGCAGAAGGCCTGAAAGAAGTACTGGAGGTCGAATGCAACAGAATTCACTATGGAAATCCATGCACCAGATACAGAGTGCAGGGGCTGGAGAGATGGTTCAGTGGTTAAGGTACTTGCCAGCAAGGCCTAACAACCAGGGTTCACTTCCCCAGTAGCCTCGTAAAGCCAGATGCACACAGTGGTGCATGCATCTGGAGTTTGTTTGCAGTGGCTAGAGGCTTGGTGCACCAATTCTCTCTTTCTCTGTCTCTCTCTCTCCTTGCAAATAGATATATAAAATTATTCTTTTTTTGTTTTAAATTTTGGAAGCCTCTCATGGTGGCACATGACCTTAATCCCAGCACTTGGGAGGCAGAGGTAGGAGGATTGCCAGTGCTGGGTTAAAGGCGTGTGTCCACCTGATATAATATAAATAGTAAATGGTGGCACAGCCTTTAATCAGCCTTGGCTACAGTGATATCCTACCTTGAAAAAATCACACCAAAATATTAATAAATAAATAAATGTGGAGAGATGGCTCAGCAATTAAGGCACTTTCCTACAAAGCCTAAGGGCCTGAGTTTGATTTCCCCAGTACTCCCGTAAAGCCAGATGTTCGATGTGAAACATTCATCCATAATTCATTTGCAGTGGCTGGAGGCCCTTGGCATGCCCATTTTCTCTCTATATCTGCCTCTTTTTTTTCTCTCTTTCTCTCACTCTATTTCAAATAAATACATAAAGAATAAATAAAATATATAGAGTGCAGTAGAGAAACATGCTCAGAATGCAAACAAAATGAAAAGATGTTGCTCATGCTTGAGTGTGCACATAGTATGGCAGATGAAATGATGGAGATCCTAGAAACTAGTAAGAGCGGGTGGAACAAAGAAAGACTATTTGACATTATATATGTAAGATAAGATAGGCTAAATGAAGAATTCAGTATATTTCTGGTGTGTGTCTAAGTGTGAATGTACATTTGCCATGGCACACATATGGAGGTCAGAGGACAACTTTGGGTGCTGGTCCTCACTTTCCATGCTGACTGAGGAAGAATCTCTCACTGTCACCACTATGCATATCAGGTTCACTGGTCCATTAGCTTCTAGGGGCTTCTGCAGTTTCCACCTTAATTCTCATCATAGATGTGGTAGGATTTCAATGTTTGCGACCAAACCTGACTTTATATGGTGTCTTGAAATCCAAATTCCAGGACTCATGCTTGCATAACAAGTGCTTTTTCTGCTGAGCCATCTCCCCAGCCTGAGTCTGTCTAAGTAACAAAAATGCCATTTAAAACTTTACCAGCCATTTGTAGGAATTAAAACACTGCTTATAAATTTTGTATCTAAATTCAAATTACCTACAATATCTCACAGTTCCTTTTCCATAGTTGTATAAAAATACCTGATCTGAAGCAACTTAGAAAAGGAAAGAGTTTATTTTGGCTTACAATTCCAGGGGGTAGGATTCATTGTGGTAAGGAAGGAATGACAGAAGCAGGAAGCCAGCTGATCACATTGTTAGGATGGAAAGAAGTTGGGTGACAAAACATTAAGGCATGTCTCCATGTGGCATGCTTCCTCCAGCAAGGCTCTACCTTCTAAAGTTTCCATAGACATCCCAAATAATTTCCCTAGCTGGGGACACAGAAGCCTTATGGGGGATACTTAACACTCAAACTACAGTAGCCAAACGAATTTTAAAATAGAAAAATAATCAAAAGTTTTAGTGTACCTGATTTGAAGACTCTGTAAAATTAGACTGTTATAGAAAACTTGTTATTGATATATAAGCATAGCTCAATTGAGGACAGTACATAGATTTAGTTTTAAACAAATATGGCCAATTATTTTCAGAAACAGTAGAGGAAATGTACAGATAATCTTTTCACAGAGTGGTACTGGTTGAATATATCTTACCTCTCATATCAAGTAAAACAGGAGTGTCCAGGTTGAAAATAGCATATTTGGATTGTGGGTTTGCATTGAAAGGTTTGTATGAGTGGAACACAGGGTGAGACAGGCACAGTGAAGAAGGGTTGGGGTACTGAGAGGAGGAGAGGTAGATAGGACAGAATACAAAGTCCTTATGAAGCTGTGTTAAAAAGCAGTTGGTTATCCTTACATTTTCCAGAGCCATGCCAATAGTACTGGTGGTAGCTTGTACTAGAACCCAGGCAGGCTTCCTGATAACCCAGGGTTTTCTCAGTGCTACACCAACATTTTCTTTCTATAGTTAAATTTGCAAGCAGTGTAGGGAGAAATTCTTGATGATAAATAGAAAACGTTTGAGCTCCATATTAACGTTAGTGAAGACTACATATGCCTGTGAAGTTTGTTTAGAAAAAAATGAAAATGTTATAAACTAGGACATGGTAAAAGATATTTTTCACTTTTGCAAGAGAATAGAAAGATGAACTGTTGTTATAGGAAGAGGACTTTGTTGTTTTGTGTATCCCCAGGCAAGACCCCTCTTTGCCTTAGTTTTCTTATCTATAAAATGGAGATAATAATACAGATTCATTATCTGTGATCTGCAATTCTGAAATTCATAGAGATCTGAAAACCTAAATTTTTCTGTTGTTGTTTGTTTTGATTTATATGTTTATGGAAGAGCGATTTGTTGGTGAAATACAGCCTGCAGTAGGAGGCTCTGTTGTCATTTCCCAGTCAGTGTGAATGTTTAGGATGTCTGCAGAAATATGACTGTTGGTCATGGACTAGAGCCCTAATTCCTCCTGGTGATATTCATGATCGGTGGTACATGAACTTTACCACCCTTTGTCAGAGCTCAACAGTTCCGGATGCTGAAACTTTTCCCTCTGGGTGTTTCAGATAAGATTGTATACCTGTTATACTTTCCTCATAGTTTTGAGTGAAGATTTTCTTTCTAAAAACAGAACTCAGTCAGTGCTGGGGCCATTACTCCCCATCATTATTTAATCTCAGAAGGTAGATTCCCCACCCCTTCCTAAGAATGAGCAAGAATCCATGCTTGATGAGACCTGAAACTTTTCTTCTTTTGTTTCTTTTTCTTTCTTCTCTTCTTCATTTTTTTTTCCTTGAGTTAGGGTCTCATCTACCCCAGGAAGACCTCTGAATTGTCACATAGCCTAGAATGATTCTGAGTTTCTTTTCCTCCTGCTTTTATAGCCCAAGTGCAGGGATCATGGGTATGTGCCACCATGCCTTCTTTATTCTGTGCTAGGGATTGAACCCAGGGCTTTATGCACGCTGGACAAGTACTCCACCAACTGAGCTACATTTCCAACACATAAATGGATTGATGCAACTTTTCTTTTACTTTATTCTTTTCAGCTTGATTTATAGTATATTAACCAGTACAATGAAATATTTCTTCAGAGAAACTATTCTTAACAATTTTTCCTTTTTTCTTATAGTCTTTACCTACTTAGGATTCCTTACTTGCATTCAAGTGTTCGCTGACAGACTTCTTTTTTTTTTTTTTTTTTTTTTTTTTTTTTTTTTTTTAGCATTTTTCCTAAGATGAATGAAATTCATGGTTAGAGTATATGTTTATCCTCACTAAAACACAAATGGATAAGTATGTTTCTTGGTGCTCTCCATGAAAGTGAGTTCTTAATATGCCCTAGAAACAATGATTTTTATGAAGCCATTATTTAAAAATACAAGAGCAAAAATCTCCATCTACATTTCGTTCAGTATTTCCTGAGCGGAATTTTATTTTTGTGGTTGATGTTTGGCATGCTTCCTTTTCTTCACACTATGTAAAACCCTTTGGCTGTGCTAATCCCTGCCCTGTAGGCATGCTGGGCTGGTGTTGCAATCCTCCTTTAGCACTAGGAAATTGTAACTGAAATTTTCATAGCCTGAAATACTTTGGAGAAAATGAAGCATTATTTAAAGAAGCATTCGTCTTAAAAAAAAAAATCACAAAAGCAGTCAGTTTAAATGCTGTTTGGGGGAGAATGTTTGCCCTCAGTCAGATAAGAGATGGATTCTATCAATAATGAATCTCTTGGTGACTCTAGCTCCAGTTCCTCTGTGTCTTTTGCCAGAGATGATGCTTCTGCCAATTTCTGCAGTAACCTACAACATGTTTACCTTTGTTTGGATACGTGTTACCAAGTGCCCACTTTTGGCCAGGATTGTCAGTGCCTGGGTGGTTTTGCCTTGGCATTGGAGAGAGTAGCAATGCAGTGATGGGACACTGACCCTGGGCACAGAGGTGATAAGTTTTAATATGGCACAAGGATTAGAATGGGCAATATCAGTCCTGGGAACCTGCCTAAGATGGGAACATTTTACTTTGGGTTTAGGGCGTGTGCGTTTTTAAACCATATTTTCCCAGTTTTACAGACAATTTACCACAAGGGAGCTTGCTATCCCTGGGGGGGGAAGGGGGAAATGGGGAGGACAGGCTTTAGTCACTCCATTTGCTGCCTCTGGCTTGTAGAACCTTGACTATCAGTGTTGCATGAAGCTGGCCATTTGGGGAGAATAAAAGTGCATATCCCCATTCAGTGCATGCATTCTCTCACACTGTACCACGAGAAGATAGGCACAGTGCTTTGCGGCAGTTTTGGCTCATGGTGTTTTTGCTGTTTGACCTCCGGTGAAGTCTCAGAACCCTCCTCTAGATAGTCCATCATAAAAAGCATTCCATGACCTGTCACTCAAAGGAATCACTATGGGATTTTAAGGGCAAAGTAAATTACAATCTGCTAAACACAAAGCTGTCTCTGTGGTTTGTTGTTTATTATCACCCAGGACATGAAAACACTCTTTCCTGTTCCTTTCTGCTAACTAGTGACGTTACTCATGGTATCATATTCTTAAACCTCTCCAACCCTGAATGTGTTCATCATAAAGAGATCACAGAAATAGTGGCATAAATGCACTATCTTTTGGAAGCAGAAATGATTAATTGGGTTAATGAATGTAAGTTTCTCTAACTGATTGCCAGACAGTGTGGATGGATGGATAGATAGATAGATAGATAGATAGATAGATAGATAGATAGATAGATAGATGATAGATAGATAGATAGAGTAGCATATGGTTAACATGCAGCTAGAAAGTCCATAAAATATGGAAAAATTTTCTTTGTTCTCATTTGGAATGTAACGATGGCTCCCATTGGTTTGCTCCCCCCCAATCTCTAAGCAGTATTCCACAGAACTGAAGAAGCTGTACTGCCAAATTGCAAAGACATGTCCCATCCAGATCAAGGTGATGACACCACCTCCCCAGGGAGCTGTCATCCGGGCCATGCCTGTCTACAAGAAAGCTGAGCATGTCACAGAGGTGGTGAAGCGGTGCCCGAACCATGAGCTGAGCCGCGAATTCAATGAGGGTAAGGACAAGTGTTCAAATGAAACCCTTGAAGACAAGGGTGCTGAGGCCATTTTTATTTGGTGCATTCCTTACTTTATTCAGATTTCTACACTTTTACAATCATGATAAAGACATGTGAGGGCCGGGTGTGGTGGTGCATGCCTTTAATCCCAGCACTCGGGAGGCAGAGGTGGATCACTGTGAGTTTGAGGCCACCCTGAGACGCTAAGACTACATAGTGAATTCCAGGTCAGCCTGGGCTACAGTGAAGCTTTCCAAAAGGTAGAGCTACTTACTCATGTTTCTGAGGACACAAGCAGAGTAGCATGGTAGTTGTATAGCTATGATGGTATTTTACAATTCAAGTTGCAAGACAAGAGAAAGGTACAAAAAAGACCAAATACCATAAGCAAAATAGAGTTGAAGGGGCCCGGGGGAGGAGGGGGTAAGAGAAGAAAGAAGAAATGAGAAAGAAAATCTGGGTAAGAGGAATACATAAAAGATGTAGAACCTAATATGGAGAGTCAAATGAAAAGCTGGCTGTCAGGGACAGGGGAATCTTGTAGGTCCCATGTATGCTTTTTGTCCATGCAAAATACATGCTCCTTCTTCCCAAGTGCATCACAGAAGAGGGGACTTATTCCAAGGGTTCACTTAGACCTGGTGATGTTTCTGTGGGTGATGAAGAAGCCCCTACTCAGGAATCCTCAGTGTGATGAAGGGTCATGAAGCTGGAGAGTTGATACACTTCATAGAAAAATATAAAAAATACATACATGGAGATTGGGAGGTAGTTAAAATGTACAAACATAGAGCAAGAAACAGATTGTAAGAAAATTAATGGAGGCAGAATGAGGGTGGATAGAAATTTAAAAGGGAAAAATAAAGGCAAATTCCTCAATTATTTTTTTACACATTAATTTCTAAGTTCTTGTCGACACAGTCTTGCTTTTCTTTAAGAAATATACCATAAAGAATGTTGAGACTGAGGAGATGGCTCAGTACGTAAAAGTGCTTTGCTGCACAAGCCTGATGATCAGAGTTTGAATCCCCCGGATCCCATGTAAAAACTGGACATAGTCGTGAGCTCCTATAATGATGGCCCTCCTGTGGAGAGATGGAGTGTGGATACTGGAGAGTCTCCATGGCTTGTGGACCAGTTAGTACAGCCATGTGCAACAGGAGAGAACAAGAGACCCAGTCTCAAGCAAGGTGGAAGGCGGGGATCAACACCTGAGATTGTCCTCTGATCTCCACATACATGTCATGACATGCACACACCCACACTCACAGACATGCCTACACTCCCTGCCCCCCACAGTTTAAAAAAAGAAAAAAGATGAAAGATTCCAGGTCTTTAATCCCAGCACTCAGGAGGCAGAGGTAGGAGGACCTTATGAGTTCAAAAAACCCTGAGAAAAAAAAAAAAAAAAATATATATATAAAATAAATATATTTATATATATATATAGTATTTTAAAGATTTTTCTCTTTTTTGCATAATAATTATTTAGAATGTATCACAGCATACTATAATGCAGAGGACATCTTGACATACTTGGGTTTTTACTTTCATTGAATAATTTTCATTAAACTGGATTGTATAGCCAGTGGGTTAGGACATCTTTATGTCTCTAATACTTAGAACACTTTTTTTCTTTTGGAGCATTGCTAAATATTAAAATTTTATGACTTTGCTTCCCTTTTCTTGTCTCAAATCTGGGCCTCTTTCAACATAGTAAACCCAGTAAGGTTCTTATCTTTATAACCAAAGTAAGATCTGAAGATGGAAAAAAGAAAATAATAAGGTAGAAGTCTTGGCCTTTCAATCATCTGCTTTTATTGTGTTTTGTTTTCCGTGCTAGGACTTGAACTCATGAACCTGCACATAGTAGACCTCTGCCAGTGAGCTATATAGCCCCAGTCTTTCTTTCTGCTTCTCATTTAGTAGTTTTGCCATTTGAACTCTACTTTTTTGTTGTTGTTGTTTGTTTTGTTTTCCAAGGTAGGGTCTCTCTTTAGCTCAGGCTGACCTGGAATTCACTCTATAGTCTCAGGGTGGCCTTGAACTCACAGTAATCCTCCTACCTCTGCCTTCCGAGTGCTGGGATTAAAGGCATGTGCCACCATGCCTGGCTGAACTCTACTTTTTAGCCAAATTGATTATAGTAAGTTAATTTGCTTATTTTTCTTTCATTTTCCAGGGAAACTGACAAAATTCTCTCTAGAGATAAGGGCCAAAATGTAGCCTCCAAGTTTCCTAAAAGCTTGGATAGTTCTAAAGCATAGGGCCGTTGCTTGCAAGGCCGAGGAGCAGCATAGTCCTTCATTTTGCTTCAAGGTTGAGCTGTCTCCCCACAAGATCAATTTCCTTTTCAAAGTGGAGCATTTTCTTTCTGACACAGACTCATTGGCCTATAGCATTCTGTCTATACACGTTTTTCTTTTTCTTCCATATTCTTCATTATGAAGGAACATAAACTATTTGTCTTTTTCTATTCTACAGGTCAGATTGCCCCACCTAGTCACTTGATTCGAGTAGAAGGGAACAGCCATGCCCAGTATGTCGAAGATCCAATCACAGGAAGACAGAGTGTGCTGGTCCCTTATGAGCCACCCCAGGTAAACAAAGAAACAGTCAAGACGGGTAGGCAGACACACAGATTGACTAGCCCAGTAGATCTGAGACACAGGCCACTCAGGTGACCTAAGGAATCACTAATGTTTATTGCTATGTAGCCCCTGTCATTAAATATGTAACTTTCTGATATTTTAAAAACATTTTATTTGCATTTATTTATTTATTTGAGAGAGAGAGAGAGAAAGAGAGAGAGAGAGAGGCAGATATAGAGAGAATGGGCACTCCAGGGTCTCCAGCCACTGCAAATGAATTCCAGATGCATGTGCCACCTTATAAATGTGGCTTACGTGGGTCCTGGGGAATTGAACCTAGGTCCTTTGGCTTTGCAGGCAAGCACCTTAACCACTAAGCAATCTCTCCAGCCCAAATATGTAACTTTATAAAATTTCCTTTGGTCTCTCTTGTCCATGTTTGTCTCCCCTTCAAAAGTCCTAAATGTGGGCTAAATTACGTTGGTGACATGGCTTTGCCCACGTTACCTTCTTTATGAAAATAACGATTGTATGGGAAATTTTTTTTTTTTAATATTTTAATTTTATTTATTTACTTGAGAAAGAGATATAGAAATAGGCAGGTAGAGAGGGAGAATGGGCATGCCAGGGCCTCCAGCCACTGCAAAAGAACTCCAGATGCATGCGCTCCCTTGTGCATTTGGCTTATGTGGGTCCTGGGAGTCAAACCTGGGTCCTTTGGCTTTGCAATCAAGCGCCTTAACCACTAAGCCATCTCTTCAGCCCAGAAATTGGTTTCCTATGTGGCATAGTTTTACCTGGCTGACAATTGACTTGATAGTGGATGTAAGGAATGCTGGATGTTATTACTCTCATAGTCTGGAAATGGGAAAGCCTAAGAGATATTGCTTAGCTAATATTTGAACAGATAGTTTATTTGCAAATCAGTTGTGTAAAGATTGTGTGAAGATTGGTGAAAAGTATATAGGAATAATATGACCAAATTTCTGTGGTTTACTTTTCATGTGAGTTTGGCATGTGGCTCTGCTCTATGGGCTTCAGATGTCTTATCTGTGAATGAATACTTCAGATGATTTACCTCTGAGGGCATTTTAGCTCTAAGACATTCATTATGGAAAATAATGTTAAAGTGTTTTGTCTATATAAAGAATACATCCTTTTAGCAATGCTGCTGTCTTTGTTATGTTTTAGCCTTCCTTTTACAGTGATTTCATGTTTGTGGCAAAGTCCATTTGAAGTGGTTGGTTTAGACTATCTTGCAAATGAAGAGGATCACAGATCAATGAAGCATTAAAACCTACTTCACCTATGTTGTATCCAATGCTACAAACATTAAATTGAAGCCTTTCACTAGGCAAGGCCAAGAGCAACCTATTTTTGGTTTCAGAATATACACTCCTAAGTTCCATATGGATTCTTTCAGAAGGGAAAAGAATTGAAAAGGAACACCATCAGATCAAGCCATCATCAACAAGTGTGTTATATGTGTGTTTCTTTTTCTCTTGTGCTCAGGTTGGCACTGAATTCACAACAGTCCTGTACAACTTCATGTGTAACAGCAGTTGTGTTGGAGGGATGAACCGCCGTCCAATTTTAATCATTGTTACTTTGGAAACCAGAGAGTAAGTGGCATGCGTAGAACTGTCATTTAACAATCATGGGCAGAAGACAGTCACATCGCATCTGTTTCTTCATTAACTGCGAATGCAAGGTGGAAAGCTGCCCTTGGTTCTGTCCTCTGTGCTTTAAGTCATTGCTGTAAACACTAAGAGAAGAAAGCTAAGAAAGTGGAGATGCAAAGAGGGTGGGCAAAGGTGTATGGAAAGAAAAGGAGCTTGGCAGGTAGACAAGTCACTTCAAACCTGAGTTCTTGGCATTGAACTGGAATTGATTCTGATTATACACTGTTTTCTTGTGACCTCGCGATATTTAACGTCTTCTTTGAGATGTCTGGGCTGCCTATGAGGACTTATCCAGAGACATTCACTGCTTAATTCAAGTTTCCTTCAAAACTATGTAGCTAAATACAGCTTTTCTGCTAATGGAGGTTCATTGCTAATACTGTTTGTGGCATGAAAGTCAGTGATTTTGTTTTCTACCAAGTAGTTTTGGGTCCGTGCTCAGAGCAGCCCGTTTGAATGGGTGGTGAAGGTGCACTTGTGATGACAATCAGTGCAGTGGGGGAACGTCAGGGCACCTCAAAACCCCATCATCTTAACCCTTCCATCCTCTATTCTCTAATTGCTACTAGTGGGCAAGTCCTGGGCCGACGTTGCTTTGAGGCCCGGATCTGCGCTTGCCCTGGAAGAGACAGGAAAGCTGATGAAGACAGCATCAGAAAGCAGCAAGTTTCGGACAGCACAAAGAATGGTGATGGTACGAAGCGCCGTAAGTAGATGTAGTGGCCCAAAGGGACAGGGTTGGGTCTTCTCCAGATGTGTTGGGCTGGAAGCATACCTTGGGAAAGCTGTGCAGTGGTCAGGGCTCCTCGAAATGAAACTTCCACTGTAGTAGCATCAGCATCAACTGGAAACAGAAAAATACATAGTCTTAAACCCCCAGACTTTCTGCATTAGAAACAGGGTGTAAGGTGTTTTGTAAGACACCCCGGTGATTAGAATGCTATGAAGGCTGTGGGTATCAATGTATCTGCCCTTTGTTATGCAATGGGATCAGCTAGCACCTGCTCACCTCAGGGCTCTATGAGAACCTTATGGTTTAAGGATGTATTTCATGAGGCATAGTCTGGGGATTATGTGGATATGGGTCTCACTAAATCTTGACTTCACATGTATGACCCTAGTGGGTCCTCAGTTAACTTACCTGTCGTTCCTTACCTTGCACATGCACACAAGGTGTTGTATGCATCTAGAGTTTGATTACAGTAGCTGGAGGCCCAGGCGCACCAATTCTCTCACGCTCTTGTGAGCACACTCTTGTTCTCACTCATAAAAGAAAAAAAAAAAAAAAGCCAGTCTACTGGGTTTGCCTCATAAAAGAAAAAGAAAGTTAGAGATGGACTGGAGAGATGATGCTAAAGTTTTTGCCTGTGAAACCTGAGGACCCAGGTTCTCTTCCTCAGGACCCACATAAGCCAGATGCACAAGGTGGCACATGCATCTGAAGTTCATTTGAAGTGGCTAAATGACATGGAATGATCATTCTCTCTTTAGATGTCTTAGCAGTGAAGGCACTTGCCTTTGAAGCCTAAGGACTCAGATTTGATTCCCCAGTACCCATGTAAGCTGGATGTACAAGGTGTCACATGTGTCTGGAGTTCATTTGCAGTGGCTAGAGGCTCTGGTGTGCCCATTCTCTCTCTGTCTCCCTCCCATCCTCTCCTCTCTCTCTCTCTCTCTCTCTCTCTCTCTCAAATAAATAAGTAAAACACTTTAAAACAATGAAATATTGCAAGCACCCTATCTTGCAAATTGATAAAAGTAGAGTTGCTGAGGTTGAAGGTTTGGTAAGTGGCGTGGAGCTTCATGCCTTTGCTCTTAGTCACCTGCACAGAGTTCTGAAACCTCAGCCAACAAAATTTGCAAAGCACTACTCCAAATGTGCTACCAGCTTGTGGTGAAATTTTGTTGCAAGAGAGTGTCTTGTATAAGACGAAGCCTCCCAGCACCATACAATGTATGGTTAAGTTTTTACAAAATGATTTGTTCTTTCTTTCTCCTTATTTCTTTAGTATTTTTTTGAAATAGGATCATATACTCTATCTCAGTTGGCTTTGCAACACACACACACACACACACACACACACACACACACGCACACACCCGCCAGGGTGGCCTAGAGCTTACAGCCACCCTCCTCCCTCAGCCTCCGAAGGGCTGGGATGACAGGTATGAGCTAACTCCTGCTCTGCAACAAGCAGTTGAAAGTCTACCACACTTAGTGTCTTTTCTCTTATTTATCAGTATTCATAGGAAATAAAAATTGTTATATATAAGAAAATCCATCACTGTCAACTGCCAATGTTCAGCATGATATGCTGGGAATTTCTCTCTCTGATCATGCCTCAATATGCCATCTGTATCATTTATGTGCATCTCCATTCTCACTGTATTCTTGAGCCTGCTGGTAGCATAGCTCCTAACTCTTCGTGAATCCTCTAATTACCTACAAGGACTGAGTTCCAGTGAGAACAGAGTATCTGAAACTGGTAGAAGGATCCTCCTCATATTCTGGATGTCTGGGGCATTCTTTTGAGTTTTAGAACTCTTAAGAGGTTTATCACTTGTGAATTCCCTCATTTTACCATTACAGTTTCTACAACATGCATCTACCTCCTTGGAAGATAAAGGTTATAAAATAACCAAAATGCAAAATCAAGTTTTCTTAACAACGCCTCATAATACATAAGCAACATACGGTTTGTTTGTTTTTTTTAAAACAAACTCCAGACAAATGCACCACTATGTACATCTGGCCCCCGTGGGTACTAGGGAATCGACTGTGGGTCCTTAGGCTTCACAAGTAAGTGCTTTATGTGCTAAGCCATCTCTCCAGCCCCAACATAGAGTTTTCTCTAGTATTCCTTGGTCAAAGGACATTTCCCAGCATATTGAATTTCATTTTGCCTATTCCGTTCTACTTGTTCAACCTCTCGCATCCCTCTTTATTCAACATAAGTGCAATTATATATTAAATTATATATCAGATATTATATAAACACACATACACACACATATTTGGAGAGAGAGAATTGGATGTATAGGTTTAAAATTTAATCTCACAGGCTATACCTGTTTAGTATATATGATTAAATATAAATCTTTAACAACTAAATATTTTTACTATATTAGTGGTTCAGAAATATTCTCAGGATGAAATTTGTATTTTTCTTCTACCAGCTTTTCGCCAGAACACACATGGCATCCAGATGACATCCATCAAAAAACGAAGATCCCCAGATGATGAACTGTTATACTTACCAGTGAGTCTCCCTTGGATATTCATAGCTGCTTCATTTAGCCTTCTAATGGGCATTATCTTCCACTTATCTATGGTAATGGGAAGAGAGAACTCAGTCAATTGGAACTGCAACAAGGAAATAACATAGATGTGGTAACTTGTAAGGAACCACCATTTATTTCTCACAGCTCTGAAGGTTGGAAGTCCAAGGTCAAGATGCCAGCCTGATCAAGTTCTGGGGAGGGCTGGTTCTCTTGTGAGCTACAAACTGCCATCTTCTCATGTAGTCATACAGGTGATAGAAGGCTAGATAGCTTCTGAAGAGTCATGACAAGGCACATATCCCATCATAAAGGCTCCACCTTCACAATCAAAGACCAAACCTCGTGATACCTATATTTTGCACTTTAGGATTTCAACATCTGAAGTTTGGAGAAGATAGTCTGTAGTTGCAGTGGGAAGCAATAAAATAAAACTAGGTTATTTTTAATCATGAAGTTATTCTTTTCCTTCACCATTTTGGAATATATTAATACTGTGAACTCCTCTACTTATATTCCCACTAAATATATATTATCTTCCTAATGGCACTTTTTTGTTTTGTTTTGGTTTGGTTTTTGAAGTAGGTTCTCACTCACACAGGATGGCCTCAAACTCACAGGGAATCTTCTATCTCCTGTCTCCTGAGTGCTAGGATTGAAGGTGTATGGTACCTTGCCTGGCCCTTTTATAGTTTTCTATTTATGTTTTTCCTAATGGCACTTTTACATAAAAAAATCATAGTGAATTTGCACTTCCTTATGTGTGAACAATAAGACTATCATAGGTCATATACAGTGTAACTATTCCTTAATTTTCATCAGAAATAGTCTACAAAGTAGATAATGCAATTATAGTGAGTTGACTGTGATTTCCACTTTTTCATTGAGACAATATACTTATATAACTTGTACATACCATCACAGACACTGCTTCAATAATTGGGAGCATGTGTACCATGTGTAATTTTCAGACCAGGGAAATTATCACTTCCTTCATTTCTGAGTATTATATAAAAAAGGCCAAGCAAGGCCAAATCCTCAATCATATATGAGTAGTCAGAAGACTCAGCCCAGTTCTTATGTAAGAATGTCATTCACTTCTGCAGGGAACATCAGCCCCTGAGGGTCACCGATGAGGTCACTTTATTAGATTATGGCACACTTCATTGGTCTCAGATCTTTGCCATCTAGAGTTGGCTATTTATTAAGTCTTGGTGACTAGTGTAGCCCTTGATGCCATCCAAACTGACATGAGACACAGATGGGCAGGGCCAGAGAACTGAGGAGCTACCACCCCAGGACAGGAGCTAAAGCAACTCAACAGGTTTGGGTGTGCCAGGCCTCCTTCCCCACCTACCTTGGGCTTTGGCCCTCAGGGAAATCAGAGAACAAGTCGGCTGAGGTTCTCACTGTCTTGTTTCTAAGGTTACAATAGAAACTGAATTGTGATCTTTAAGTAACATATTATCCATATCAATTAAATACTCCAAAAGACTTACCATGTTTTCGGTCAATGACTGGGAACTCTCCAAAAACCAATATTTTAGTGAAAGTCTGGGGTATACTCATGAAGGAGGTACCCTGTCATGAGTTACATCTAAAATCAATGAATAATTAACCAAATAAAATATATGAGGTGAATAAAGATAACTAAATCAATTCAGTATGTATGTGGTTAGTGGGTATTTGTTGGTTGACAAATAGGCTGGATCTTGAATAATTAGAGATAAGAATGACATAGTTCCTACCTTCAAAGAGATTACCTTATCCTGAGGACACAGCAATTAAAAGGCAATGAAATAAATGCTCAGTAGAGTGAGGCATAAAGAGTTAAGGGAGCGCAAGGGAAGGAAGCAAGATGGAGAAAGACCAAGGAAGTAAGGCCAGCACAGGCTTCTCAGAAAGGGGCGACCAGAGCTGGGGTGATAGGAGTGAACCCAACACAAGAGAGAGAAATGCTGTCCAGTTCTGCATTCTATCAAATTCTGTCTCCTGAGCTCATGTCAGGGCTTGGGTGAATCATATAAAGTGTACATGGTCCAGCATTTACACTGGCACACACCAGGGCTCTTCAAGTTTTCCAAGTGCATTGCATACCTCCTCTTGATATTCTTATCCTTCAAAGCTTTAAAGAGACTGCACATTTTTATCCCTGATGAAAATTTTGTCACTCCAAATACAGTTAGATTATTAAGGTTTCTGTGAAACTTTGGTCCCAAATTTTTTTCAATAGATCAGTGTCTAGCCCTTTAAAAAAAAAAAAACATGTGTTTCTATTTAAGAACTCCCTGTTTGGCTTCAACACTGAACTCACAGTCTATAGCACTGTAACCTGTGCCTGACAAGGTTGATCTAACACAAGTGTTGGCCCCATGCACCACAGCACCACCTTATTGTACCTCAGGACATTAAACAACATTTCAACACTATAATTGAGGGGCATTTAAAATAACAAAGTCATCAATGTGCCTGCAGCATTGATTTTTATGTTACAAGGAAATGATAGTAAGAAAATTAAAAAATACAGCATCTAGGGCTGGAGGAATGGCTTAGTGGTTAAGGCGCGTGCCTGCAAAACCAAAAGACCCAGGTTCAATTCCCCAAGACCCACGTAAGCCAGATGCATAAAGTGGTGCATGCATCTAGAGTTTATTTGCAGTGGCTGAAGGCCCTGGAGCACCCATTCTCTATCTATCTATATCTATCTATCGACTTCTATCAAATAAATAAATAAAAATTATATATTTAAAATACAGCATCTATGAAAAATGAGGACTGACTTATTTCTACTAGGTCTATGGCTCTTCATTTTCCCTTTTCTGCCACCCTTTGATTCAGGTGAGAGGTCGTGAGACTTATGAAATGCTATTGAAGATCAAAGAGTCCCTGGAGCTCATGCAGTACCTTCCACAGCACACGATCGAAACATACCGGCAGCAGCAGCAGCAGCAACACCAGCACTTACTTCAGAAACAGTGAGTGTGTCGGGGTGTTCTTCCAGGCAGCATGAACAGTGGGGACTGTGGCTGTTCATTCACACCAGCACTAGGGTGACTGGTGGGCAGTGTGGAAAGTGATATTGTGAGGCTACAGCCCATAATCATTCTGATGAGCTGGTATGGCACGTACTCTTGAGTTTCAGCCTTCCGTGTGCCTTATAACCTGCCAGTAGAAGCGTTCCCCTGTGTTCCAAAATGGAGTCGGACACTAAGTCATGTGCATGGTTACTAAAACTAACATTCTATTAACAGTAACTGCAAAACTTCAGCTCTCCCTTCATCCAAGTGAACTGGCTGTGTGCCTCCTAGGATGTATGCAATCCACTTTGAGGAATACCACTGCAGGCTAAAGATACAAAGGACGTTTTTCTACCAGGAGTTTATTGTGTGCTTTGTTGAGAGGGAGTTAGCAACCTTGCACATAGCACTTGGGAAAATGCCCCAGTGCCAGATAAAAAGCACATTATCAGGTTTTAGCATCTTAAAGTGAGCTTGTCTTCCAGGGATACATTTTAAAATAAGTAGGGAAGATTTGGCAACTATATTAGCATATGCATACAACTTATTTATTTGTTAAGTTTTACATTCACTCTTGAATATCTGATGATGGCAATTGTTTTGTGACTACCAAGAAGAGAACAGGTCCTATGAAAGGATGGAAGACTGGCCAATCAGGACTCTGCTTATATTTTGGTGGCTAACAAAATGACTTGGTAGCTTAAGATTATATGTGTAGTAGAAGTATTGTCAGAGTCTTTGTAGTTATAATATATATAAATTTTGCACCCACTTAAGAAATCCATACATTCAGCTTTTCGGGCAAAAAGAAGGCAAACACTAACTTACTTGAGCATAGATGAATTTTTTAAAATTACAATAGTAATTTATTTTAACAAAGTGTTTGACCAAAGATGACCTTTTAAAACAGAAACACAAATAGGCAAGTAACGATGGTTTTCTGATGTGTACATAGCTACAATGGGGAGAGAACTTTAGCAAATGTAATAGATAGGGCTTGTTATTCCTTTTCTTTTTTAATATAATGGTTGAGGAAGCTGGATACTATCTAATAGTCAGACACCTTTTGAGAACTTGCTGGATAGACTGTGTGTGAGAAGCAGTGGATTAGGAAACAGCATGCTCTCTCTTCAAATGACTTAAAGCTATTTGAGCTTGAAGGAATCTTATCATTTCTAACATGAAAGTTTGCAGTTCCTAGCTATATCATTTTGTATGTATGCCTAACCAGAATATTTAATCAAGCAGTTTCTTGGGGATGTGGAGTATCCCAAAGGAGAATTAGAACAGACAGAATTCTCACTGCCAACCTGATAGGGATTGTTCTGGATATTAGCTAGAAGATATATTAGTTTATTCAAGTATAGAATTCATTCAATTCGTATAAAATCATACACAAACCTGAAACGTCATACTAGACCTGAAAGAGATGAGCACTTTTCCCAGATCAGTTATGTCCCAAATTACTTTCAGCTCACACTTAGAAAGTTTGACAGCCAAAATGACCACAGTAGCATTACATTCCATACACGTCTATTGAGCTGAACTGGTTGTTCTATCAGATTACCTGGCTTTTTTTGTTGTTGTTTTGTTTTGTTTCTGGCAACCAAGAATGGATCTGACCATTTAGCGCAAGAGAGGAAAACGTTTTCTTTTCTGAAAAGCATGGCAGTATTTGAGGAATTCTGGTGCAGATGGTCTCTCCTGAACTGTTCAGCTTTGTGGCTCTAGCAGGAAATCAGCCACAGAGAACACATAAAGGAACAAAAGGCTGTTAGGTTAATGATTTACGGACTCACAAATTTGATTTCCATATCATTTTCACGTCACAAAATATTCCTCTCCTTTTGCTATGCCCTCACTGTTTGAGAATGACCCTCTCTCTTTTTAACTTGCCATCTCTTCTTGTAGACAAACATGTTTTTCTTTCATTGTTTCTTGAAGTGGAACTTCTATTTGACAGGTACATTAAGGGAGATAATATGTATATTCTAAGGTACAAAGAGAGATATGACAAAATTATATGAAATCTTAAAGTGAGATTTTATGTGACATTTTGGTATGTAAAACAGCCTTTAACATAGATCTCTTTTGTCTTATGAAATGCCTCTGTTTATGTATGAAATACTATAAAAGGTACAATCCCTTTATCAAAGAAAACTATACTTGGCTTGAGGATAGAGATCAGAATGAAGGGACTTCACAAAGCTTCCTGATAGTTTAAAATTTAGTGGGAGATTTCCAACCAAAATTCCCTTTAGAATACTAAGAATATTAGGAAATATGAAGAAAGTTCTGGAATATTTATTATTATTATTATTATTAATTTATTTTTTAAGCTAATAAGAAAACTTAAAACAGTTCCTGGAGGTATATAAGAAAGGAAATGATGTAATATTTGTCTTAGTGATTTTACCAGCAAAGAAGACTGCCGCCCACTCAGGAGCTCATAGACTTTGTGGTTAGACCTGGTGGACATGAGAACACACATCCTTGCATGAGGAGTGATCAGTGCTAGCTGTCTGATAAGCTTACATTGTTCAAGCCAAAATTTTTATTAGAAAACTATTTCACCAGAGAAGAAAATGCATCTTAAGACTATGTTGCAAAAAATAGTCCACAGAAGTTTGGAGACATAGCTTCACTCCTTTCCTTGAGTAGCCAAAGATGAATAGTGCGGAATTAGCTCCACAGTTACATGGGTGTTCATTTTAAAATGACTATATGCATGCTTTTGAGTTAGTATCTCACAGCTGTGATAATGTGCATGGGCGTCTAACAGACTACAAAATGAAATCTTTGCAAAATATAAATGCCTGGTTTAATTATTCCTTTATCATATTACATATACATGTTTCACTGATGATCAATATACATTGATGTAAGCTGCAGCTCTTATATTCTTCATATGAGGTATTTTTCAGCTCATTTATTTTCATGCAAATCTCCAAGAAAGAACATTAATGACTAGACAAAGAAAAATGGAAATCTAATTTCCTGACAATCATTTGGAAAGAATAAATAACATAGGAAATGTTTATAATAGCCTGTAATTTCCTTTCCAAAACATAGTACCACTTTTATGCTGGCAAGGTATCAATTTTGTATTTTTCTTTATAGTAGAGGGAAAATTGGTGGGAAGGTAATATACTTTATATAAGGTGACAGTACTATATTTTCAGCTTGATCACTTCTACTAGTTTCCAACTGTGTGTTTTCTCTCTGCTTGCATTTCATTTGTGCATGGGTTTATTATTTTTTTTAATCCTTCACAATTACCTTCATGATCATAGAATTTATAAAGAACAAAATTTACCTCAAATTATCATAGATACAAGTAGGTTTTATACCCTTTAAGAAGGAATTTTAGGGCTGAGATGTCTCAGTGGTTAAAGAGGGAATATTATTTTAGTTAACATGCCCACTTTAGTATCATAACCCAATCTCTTCTGCTAAACTCCTTCCCTTTACTTTTCATTGGGGCATTAGCTTTTAATAGTTGAGTAGTTGAGAGAGCTATTTAACATTAATTTAAGAAATCATTAATTCTTTATTTCAGAACCATGTTATTTCTTTTCTTCTTCTTCTCCTCCTCCTCCTCTTCCTCCTCCTCTCCTCCTCCTCCTCCTCCTCCTCCTCCTCCTCCTCCTCCTCCTTCTTCTTCTTCTTCTTTTTTTTTCTGTAGCTCACCCATCTGTTCTCAGGCCAATGTGACTTTGTTTGTCTTCCACTTAGCCTAACTCTTGGTTTCCTTTAGAAAATTACCTTTTGTTTTCTATAGGATGGGTTTCATTTAACTTGTAATATAAAAGTCTATGACATCCTGACATATCCCAGAGGTTCCTTCCATAGTGATGCTTGACAACTTTGGCTCAGTAGTGACAAAGTCAAAGACTACTGCCCAGCCCCTCAAATCATAAATGGACACACTGAGGCCCAAGCACTAAACCTGTGATTTCACAGCATAGGATCCAATTAGAACCTAGAGTCTTTGTAGGTTTTTGGTGTGTTCCATTAGCTAAGGAAGTAGCAATACTACAAGTAAAGAGGCCCCTCCTCCCAGTTTCCTGTATCACATAGCTGGTATTTCTTCTTGCTGCTTCACTATGAACTCCTATCTCTTTATGAGAATGCTGGACATTCCATCTCAGCTTTTTGTGCCTAAGAAACAAGCAAGAGGGAATAGACACAAAAAGATTCATATGATGTAAGTCCTTGAATCCACACTTCTAAGTTGGAATTTAAGTCCTCGACATTTTTGAAACATTTGTTTGAAATAGCTAGCTCTATAAGTTTAAAAACAAAACACCACAACACAAAACAAAAACCATGCTGGTAACTTCATAGTATTCAAGTTAGTAGTTACAATAAAAATTCAGATTTTTTTTTTTGTTTTTGCTTTTGGAGGTAGGGTCTCACTCTAGCCCAGGCTGAACTGGAATTCACTATGTAATCTCAGGGTAGCCTCGAACTTATCGATCCTGCTACCTCTGCCTCCTGTCTTTTTTGATTAATGGCATATGCCACCATGCCTGGCCAAACATTTTTATAGTTTACACACTGTTACTTTTGAATTTCACAGCTATATCATTACATTTGTAGGACTAAGGTTCATTAGCTCTGAAGTGTTTATGAAGAAAACATGCCAAGATTAATTAAACTTGGATTAAATCACTTTTCCAAATGTGCAGATCTCATCGCCTCGCTGACTTTGGTGCTAGGTCTTCAAGTTTGAACCTTGTGGTCTTGGCTGGAACATTCATTTGATCACTTCATGTTGTCTCATGCTAGACTGCTACAAGAGAAACCTCAAACTTAGCATCCAAACAATGAGAAGTCAAAGCTGTCCTTCTTTATTTGTTAAGAAGTTGCTTCCCTTGTGATGCACATTCTGGTGTATCTGTTAAGATGATATCAATTCTTGAATTCCTGAACTAAGTAAAAATGGTTTTTGTTTCTATGCAAGTAAAAAAAAAAAAAAAAAAAAAAGAACAAAACAAATATGATTTGACAAGCCAGTCTGGGAAACAACAGTTCATGAGATTACACAACCTTTAACCAAATAAAAGGGCTTGTTCCTGGCCTTCTTGTGGCATAATTGATTTCTTAATTATGCAAAAGTTACTCTCCTGAGTTTGATATACGTATTTATAGGCCAAGTTTGTGACTGAAAGGATTACGGTATTTATCCACCTCGATCTCGGCACGTATAAAAATGCTCATTAATAGCTCTTTACAAATGCGTGATGACACAGCCCCATGCTGATAAGATCATATTTCTTCATACTTTGTACTTTGGCGAGAGAAGAACAGTAATGAGGTATAATAACTGAGCATATGACATTTTACAGATCAAAGTTTGTTCTTATTCATGAATTCCCTTTTTCAATTTATGGAGTCCAGTATACTTTATGCCACTCATTGTACCAAGCACCTGACCTGACTTGTAACCACAATGCTCAAATGGAACTTGGTTAAAAATGAATGCCTTGGCCAGAGCTTGGTCTCAGAAGGAATCTAGGAGAATGCATCATTTTCTTCTTTCTTTTCTTTTCTTTCTTTTCTTCTTTTCTTTCTTTCTTTCTTTTTTTTTTTTTTTTTTTTTTTTTTTTTTGATTTAGGGTCTTAATCTAGCACAAGCTGACCTGGAACTCACTCTGTATTCCCAGGCTGGCTTCAAACTCACAAGTGATCCTTCTAACTCTTTCTCTGGAGTGCTCAGATTAAAGGTGTGTGCCTCCACACCCAGAGCATCTTTTAAAATGAGAACCACAAATGATTCAGATCCCTTATGTATTGCCCTGTCTCCTTTCTTCGTCATAAAATTCATGAAAAGTAGAGCTCTTTGAGTTGGTTTAAAGGAAGACAAAAGGGAAGAAGTAAAAATAAAAAAAAAGAGAGAGAGAGAGAAAGCCCTTATAAGCATTATTTCCTGCCTAAACTGTGATCATGAAGGTACGAGGAGTGTGTTTCTGATGTTGCATGTAGGTACATGGAGCCCTAAGCCTTCACCTTCTCTTTCTCTGGTTCTCTGCAGTCTCTTTTCAGCCTGCTTCAGGAATGAGCTTGTGGAGACCCGGAGAGAAGCTCCGAAACAATCTGACGTCTTCTTTAGACATTCCAACCCCCCAAACCGATCAATGTACCCATAGAGTCCTGTCTCTGTATTTTGAGCCTGTGTTTCCACATGTGTATGTGTGTGTGCACGCGCATGCGTGCATGCGTGCGTGCGTGCGTGCGTGCGTGCGTGTGTGTGTGTTTGTGTGTGTGTATCCAGCCCTCACAAACAGGACTTGAAGACACTGGCTCAGAGACTCAACTGCTCAAAGGCATTCAGCCACTAGTGAGAGAATCTGTTGAAGGGACTCAAAACTTTACAAGAAAAGATGCTTTCTGCAGATTTTGTATCTTTAAATCCTGTCTTGTTTGGGCAGGAACCACAGTGTGTGTCTGTGAGCAGCATTCTCTTGTTTCCCTGGGAGGGAGGGGGATCAGGTGGGAAGGGACATTACAGTGTTTATTGGTACCTTTTTCTGTTACCTTCTGTTGTGTCTCTAAAACCCATAAACAAACAAACAAAAAAAAGCTTTTGAGCAGGACTCAAGCTTAAGATGTCTTTTTAAGAAAAGGAGAAAAAGTTGTTATTGTCTGTGTAAGTAAAATATAGTTGACTGAGGGACTCAGGCCCTTTGAATGCTGGTCATGCAGTAATATTGCAAATAGTGACACAGTAAGGTGTTAAGTACACTGCTGGGCAGAGAAGTGATGATTGCCACAAGTAGCCAATTTGGGGATGGAGCATTCTTTCTGAGAGTTGCATTATTACGGTCATCTCTTAAATTCTGAGTAGAAAATTCGGTACTGGTTCGTCACATCCCGTCTCTGCCACCATGTCAGCATCCAATAAAATAGGCTTCTTTGCATATGAAATCCTAGATACCCACCCCCAAGGTGATTTTCAGACCTCAAGGCATGTAAACTAATTTTATGGTGTAAATAAGGACATGAAGCCACACCAGGGATATTGCCCCAGGTTTACCATCCCACTCATTGCCCAAAAGAGTTCAAAGTCCTCTCACCAAATCTATGATTAATTTGTTTAACTGGAGCTCCAAGCCCCCAATCCTGAGTACCAACCAGAGACACTATAGACGTGTTTATCTGGGAGACTCACTCTGTGACTAAGTAATGTCTAAATTTACATGATCTAAAATCAATACTCATGGCCTAGAAATTACAGATGACTATAAAAAATGATTTCCTCTCAAGAGTTAAGAGAACCTTGATTTCTTTCTACCTTTAAAAATATCTGTTAAAATTAAAGTATAAAACAGGCTTCAACATCCCATCAGAACCAGCTCTTCATTCATTGTCACCAAGACAATGATTTCTTGTTATTGAGGCTGTTGCTTTATGGATGTGTGATTTTAATTTTAAATAAACTTTTGCATCTTGATTTATCTTGCAGTTTGTGTTTCTGTCTCTCTTGCTTTCCCCCTGCCCTCCCTAAAATGCTATTTTATTCTCATAAAAGTGTGGAGGTACTACATGCAGGAGTAATAAACAAGAGTAATAGAATAGTCACCTTAGTCCTGTCTGCACTGCATCTCTTCTGCCATGTGTGGTGTTTCTAGTTAAAATAATTATCTAGGTTATAATATACATACATACATACATACATACATACATACATACATACATAATACATACATAGTCTATGGTAACTTAAAACAGATTTCAGCACCCTGTGAGTGATTATATCCAAGGGTAATAAGTACTACCTGAACAAGCTTCAAGTGTTGTCTTGAATTGTCAAATTTACCAAAATAAATTCAACATAAATCTAAATTTCTAAAATAATGAGTTTTATATGACATTGGCAAGAAATTGAGAGCAGGGACTAGGGTCCTAAGATTTTCTCTGAATTACATTATGTTCTAAAATTTATGTTACTATTATGAAAATTTCAAAAGAAGTTTTTTTAAGAGAAGCTAATCAAGTTCCTTATAGGAAAACCTATATAAAAATATATTTACATGTTATATAAAAATAATATTGGTCAAATCAGAGGGTCTTATTATATTTGCAAAGCATTTTCAATTAGACCAATCACTGAGTCACATATACTATAAATGATTGTTGAACACATGTAGCCTTTAAGATTTCCTTTTTATTTCATAATTATTTTTCTTTCAACCTATTTCATGATATTTTATATACTTTTAGTGATTATTATATAATTGTGCATATTTCAAATCATGGATCATGGAAAATATTTTACAATTAAGGATGACTTATTAGAGCATGAACTCTGCCCTTGGCCTTTCGAAGTAAGATTGCTCATTTAGAAGGAAAGGTCACAAAGAGGGCATACTGGGTAAAACTTAGAAGAGAAACATTTCTTGTGTTATTTATTTATTTTTTGAGGTAAGGTCTTGCTCTACTTTAGCCCAGAGGGATTCACCATGTATTCTCCGGGTGGCCTTGAACTCATGTATTCCTCCTCCTGCCTCTGCCTTCCAACTGAGTGCTAGGATTAAAAGGTGTGTGCCCCTCACCCCCGTGTGCCTGGCTCCTTTCTCTTCTCATTTCTGCACTCCAGAAGTGGTTTAGCTGAATGGATTTAGTCTGAATTCCACTGGAATGTTATTCTTCATAATGGAAGATTTAAGTCAAAGGAAAGTAGTTCGTGGGAGTCTGAACCTCTTTGGAGGCTGAGAAAATAATTTGTGTCTTACCAGCATTTTCACCTTGATCAGGAAAACTGATTTCTAATCCTAGATAATGTGAAAGTACATCCAGCCCTGAAATTCTGAATTTTATTGCCAGTATTGCACACAGAAACTTGTATTGTTACTTAAGTACTAGGATTGGAGCCTAGGGATGCAACTCAGTGGTAAGCACTAGCCTAGTATGCCAAGCTATGCAAGGCCCTGCTGTCCAGCCCCTTCACTGAAGAGAGAAGTGTCCCTCGGTGTCACTGGTACTCTCCCGCATGATAAAAAATACAGGAGACATGCCTTTTTATATCTCTGTTCCATTGAGTTTCTAGAAAAATCTAGGAAACCTCCAGAGAGAATGCCCTTAAGCATAAATCATATGTTATTTTCCTGAGGAGATATGTTGTAACTTTCTTTTTTAAAGTTCTTATTGATGTTTTACTTCTCTACTTTTTAGGAATTTTTTTTTTTAACTTTTGAGAGAAAAAAGGTGAGGGGCAGGTATGAAAATTAACATTGCACAGACTCTTGACATGAATGCATTTCCTTCTCTTTAGTTTTCCCCAAACTTTTGGGGACCATTTATACAAGGCCCATGGCCGTTTATTTGTAGTGAAACGTTTTTGACTATTCTTTAGCCCCTTTCAATTGGCCATGAATGTATTGGACCTCACTCCTTTCCCCAAGTCAGCATCATTCTTCCATTTCAGCCACTGTGCAGTCAGAAATAATACACTGGCCTACTCCTTCTCTTTGTTTCTACACTATAATGGAGGCATTTGAATTTATGATCTCCTTTGATATTATCCCAAATCATTTTCTACTTTTGTTTAATAATCTATGTCAACTTTTGCTGCTTCTTCCTACAAATTTCCAGAATATCACCTCCCATTCCCTGAATAAATATGAGAGGATTGTTAGCTAGTCATTTGGGCTGAAGTAGAAGAGAAAGGATCCCAGATTCCTGAGTGCCTGTGAACCACTGGTTAATGTCCAGGGCTTTTACATGACCTCATTCAGTCTTCACTCATACTCTTCCACAGTGAGTACAATGTCTGCTCTAAAGATCAAGAACATGAGACTCAGATGAGACTTGTGTAACAGTCAAATTAAGTTTGTATTGTACCACAGAAGAGAACCTAGATATTTTGATAGACTTCAAAATTCTCTGTTCTTCTGTCATTTCTGTTCTTCTTCTTTAAATTAGGTGGACTACAATGAAAATTACTAAATGAACTAAACAGTCATAAATATTGACCAGAAAGGAAAGAAAATTGTAACAGAATGTAGATGACATTTACTATAAATGAGGGTTCAGAGAAAATGTAAAGCTTGCAAATGTATTTTGACTTGACTGTGGTATTTAGTGCTCATCATAAGCTCATAAGCACTTGATATAGGTTCAGCTGCCTTATGAGACGGAGAAGCCAATGGAGGTGTTTTTAAAGTACATGGCCAACCTGTGTCTGGAACACAGGCATGTGGCATCTCAGCTGCTTTGTAGCTGGCATGATAGTCACTAAAGCAGGGCCTGGCAATTCATTTTCCTGTGTAATTTCCCTGTGCTTTCCCATACTGTGACACAGACTTAGGGATGTTACTAAGTTGATCTGAACATGTTGATTCCATACCAGGCTCCCACACAGGGATGGGGTAGATGTCAGGAGTGTTTGGTAGCAGCTAGGATGGTCCCTTCCACTTGGTCTTTGCTTCTGGTCTTCCTTGGCCTTCCATATTTCTCATACTCCTTCAACCATCTCTTGATTCTATAAATGCTTGTTCACCATTGTTTTATTTCTTGGGAGTTTCTATGGGATGGAAGAAAAATAATTTGGAGTATATACCATGAAAACAGTTTCCAGCATCAACCTATCCACTTAGCAATGTGCTGTCTTTGACACACTTTTTTTAGAGCTTCCTATTTACTCATCTTTATAATCATAATAATTTCTTTCGATCCATGGGAAGCAATACCATGTCATGGTATGCTACATAGCAATATGGCCACAGGGTCTTCCAGAATGTGGCTGAAAGATATCCAGCTAACCTCAAGTGTTTCATAATGGGAGGTTTTGCTATTTGAATCTCAGTTTGTACAATTTGGGTCTATAATTCCACTCTATAAGGACAAAAGAGAAAAGTCAGTGTGGCCTTAAAAGTAGTAATTGTGAAATGTAGCAATGTTAATTTTACATAGTTATTCTAATTTATGTAAATAATATATAGCATATTGTTTGCTTTTCCCCAGCTAATGTTCCATACTGATAGTGAAATCAAGCTTCTCTGATTCTAGTAATTATGGAGAATGCAGAATGCCATCTTCAAAAATCACCTGCAATAGAACTCAAGTGGTTTGAGCAACTTTTAAAAATTATATTTTCAAACATTGTATTGTTCTTATTTGGAATCATAATTTATTGTGAAGTAAAGTTTTGCCATATATTTTTTCATATATATTTCACATATATTTGAAAATAAAACTCCAAAATGTTTGGCTTTTCCTTTAATATAAATATGACTGTGGCAGGAAGGAATCCCAGAAGAACAAAATAAAATATCTTGTTTGATATTTATTGATGACATGTTATAATCATTCAGTATAAATGCTACCATTTGTAGAGTACTCATCTCCTCTTTTCCAGTTCCCATCATAGCCTTCCAAGGTAAGAGGGGTTCCTGCCCCTGTTGTAATCACTACTTTGGGAATACCTCAATGATGAGAATGATTTCCCCATGGTTTTCCTATCTCTAACATCTAACACACACAGCAAGGGTACATGACTGCAAGTGAAGTTTATGCTGATTGCAAAGCTGCTGTTTTCTTCTTCCATTCATCCCAAGGATGTTGAAAGCAAACACAGAAGTCGTTTGGTTTGCAAGATTCTCCTACATAGAAAGGCTGTTGGGGTCTTCTCATGGCCCATGAATATCTTAGCCAAGGAACCATGTTTCTACCATAGGGGCCTCTTTGTGAGCATAGGATGTGCTGCCAAATTTCTTGCATGATTAGCTTTTTAGATATTTTTGTATTCTGCACATCCCAGGATGATTTAATGATAGCTTTATAGTACCTCCATACTTAGAAAATACTCTCAGATGGAAAAATGAAGGACTTAATGTCATCAATGTCAAAAGAAAATTTTGCAATTGTATAGGGCAATTGAAAATGACTGGTCCCCACTCTTCTGTGTCCCATGCTGACCATCCTTGCCATGTTTGTGTTCCCAGGACCTCGATGCAATCTCAGTCTGCTTATGGTAACAGCTCCCCACCTCTGAATAAAATGAACAGCATGAACAAGCTGCCTTCGGTGAGCCAGCTCATCAACCCTCAGCAGCGGAATGCCCTCACCCCCACCACCATACCTGATGGCATGGGAGCCAACAGTAAGCACATCTTCTGTTAGCAGCAACTGAAGGATGAGCAGAGCTAGGATGCCTGTACTAGGATGGGACCAATGCTCTTTCCTCAGCTAAGTGTCAGAGAGGCATAGTGAGCAGGCCAGACCTCAGCTGAGTGACTTGGTTTTCTCACAGTTAACCTCAATCTTGAGGTGTGTGTTTCATTAAACACACACACACACACACACACACACACACACACACACACACACACTAGTAGAAATGGAGGGGACTGTTGGCTCAGGAGGAATAAGAATCTTAGATCTGCTGATTTCCTGCCAAACTGGATGAATACCTTATCCTACATCATCTGAGATACTCAAGAGCAAATAGACCCATCATGTGGGAAGTAGCATGGTGTGGTAGACTTAAAGAAATTAATTCTCATCTGGACACTCACAAAATTAGCCATGCAAGTTGTCTGTTCAAATGTTCTATTTTCGATCTATAAAATTGTCACTGCATATTCAACATTTTAGTATATGCCCTTGCAATCCTAGCTGCTTAAAATTCATATATTCCATGCTATATACAGTAAGTATAGAGCTGACCTATATAGTTTGGCTTATTCACACACAAATTCCTCATAGTAAATAAGTGTAGGAAATAAAAGGTGTGAATTAGATCCAAAGAGATAAAGCAGGTAACTTGTCAATGAGAAGTAAATCTATGGAAGAGATCACCCAATCTTGAATCAAAGAAAGAACAGTAAAAATGCAGAAGGGTAAATACAATATTGAGAGATATAGAGAATGGAATATTACACAGATTTCCTGTAATTCTCATTCTAAATTAAAAAAAAAAAAGACCATCTATCCTATCCTTTAAAATGAGTAATTATTTTTATCTAAACTTTCTATTTGTTTTTGGTGGTGCATTGGAAAACTGGGTATTTTGAAAGAAGGGAACCTCAGCTTGAATATGTTTGGTAGGGAAGCCCAGATTCATGTTTCCAGTATAGGTGAGATGGTGGTCTAGTATGCCAACAAAGACTTTAGAGATAGGCTGCCCCCTCACTGCTGATAATGTAGCCTAAGGCACAAAACTTTGAAAGGTCTGCTATTTTCACAGTAAAAAGAAAAGGACTCACTCATTTTCTTCATTATTTTTTCTTTCTTGTGACATAACTAAAACATTCCCAACGTGGTTTTGGGACAGCACAATAGTGATAATGATGGGGATTGTTTACATATGACTTTCAGTTTAGCTGCTTTTTAAATTTGTTTTTAATTTTTACTTGAGAGAGAAAAAGATGTGCGGGGGAGGGAGAGGGAGAGAAAGGGCATGCCAGGGCTTCCAGCCACCACAAATGAACTCCAGATACATGTGCTACCTTGTGCATCTGGCTTACGTGGGTCCTTGGGAATAGGACCTGGGTCCCTTGGCTTTGTAGGCAAGCATCTTAATTGCTAAGCCATCCCTCCATCCCTTAGCTGTTTTTGTTTAGCATATACAGTGACCCTTCAGTGTACTCAGGAAAATGAGAGGAGCAACAGACCGAGACACAGTAGTGCTTTGCTTTGTAGTTAGCCTGTTAGCAGGAGAGGCCTTTGGTTGGAGCATACTTCTATTTAGTGAAGTAGGAACAAATTATACTCATATTTTTTTTCTGGACGTATTATTTTCTCTTTAATACCAAATATTAGTATTAAGTGTTTCTGTCAGTGAATGCTTATGGTTCATGGTTTAGGAAAATTCCTGTAAGTCTTGGTAATATTCCCGCATAGAATGCTGACATAGACCATAAGAAAAGAGTTAGAATCTTTAATTATATACTTTCTTGTTACACAGAAAGTTTCCTACAAAGATTGCAATAACTCCTATTCATAAATAAATATTCTACAGATTTGTTCATTAGTTTTCTCAACATGTTTATTTGGGTAGTTCACCATGCTGGGCACAATGGTAGGTTGATATGGGTGTAAACATAGATAAGATTTAGTCTCCATAATGAAGGAAATGAATATAGTGGGAGAATCTTAGATATAACCCATGTAAACCAATACAAGTAGCAATATATGAGCCCTGGGAGAAAAGAACAATCAGACCGGGAATTCAAAGAAGAGGGAGGGGTGAGAAGAGATGATCCTAGGAGAACAAAGGTTCAGAAGGGTGAAATTAGTCTGGCGTTCTAGTGACCTTTCTATTTTGACTAGACACATAGTGTTTGAAGGGAAGCCGTGAGAAATAAAATGAGAAAAGCAAGAGATTTTAGAACCAGTCAACCAGACAAGCTGGACCACTGGGACATAATCACAGCAGTAACCAACCATCTCTGTTCCTCCTGCTTCTGTTCAGTTCCCATGATGGGCACTCATATGCCAATGGCTGGAGACATGAATGGACTCAGCCCCACGCAGGCCCTCCCTCCCCCACTCTCTATGCCATCCACCTCACACTGCACTCCCCCACCTCCGTACCCCACAGATTGCAGCATTGTCAGGTGAGTCCACAGCATGACCTCCTGGGGCTTGTCCTACCTAAGCATCTGTGGGTGGTGGACGGGAGACACTGTCAAAGCTGATAAAGCAATTGGCAAGGAAGAACGCAGGCTTGCGACTGCAGCTCAGTCAGCAATCCTCTCAGATCTGAGCAGAGCTCACACCAGAACTCCTGCCACCAATATGAGAAAAGCTCAAGTGTGCGTGTGCATATGCATACAGGTTTCAGACCTGTTTCCCTGTCTTCACTAGCTTGCTCCTCCTCTCTTCCATTTTTATACTGTCAGTCGTGACTTGCAAATTGGTGCTCAGGGCTGGGTGACCCCAAACGGTAGTAAACTTGCTATCTTGCTCCCTTTCCTGCTCTCTGGGCCTCATTGCTCTCAACCACCATGGGACCATAATTTTGGAGTTGGATGTCCGTGAAAAATTTAAATGTTAACAAAACTGAGAGAATATTAAGAAGAAGTTGATAGCCTCTGCTGCTCTGTATATGGGAATTGGGAACATACCACAGGAGAGAGCTTCAGGAAAGCAAGACTGAAAAGAGTGAAAGAATGTTGCTCAAAGAGGCAAGATTAGGTTCCCAAGTGGCAGGCCTACTGTGTGTGCTAGCCTCTGTTTTTGTAGGCAGCATTTTCCCCCCTTTGGCTGTTAGGACCTGTTAGTTCCCATGCAAGTCAGCCACAGGCATGGTAAAGTGTATTGCCAGGAAGTGGCCCAGTGAGGAGGATGAGGATGAGTGTCAGACCAGCATCCCAAAGAGGAAGATGTATGCTCTGAGAAGGACAAAAATCAGAAGTATTGATGACATTCAACATGTAGGGTAGTCGCCTACCATGTTTTGAACAATATAAGATGTTCTCAGAAACGACAAATGAAATAACATGGGGAATTTTCATTCTAAATTTAAGATTCAAGTGCTAAGAGAACTAGGAGCCTGACCTTTGGACTCTACCTTCACCCCTACAATGGCTCCTTGGACATTTACACAGGGCCAGAGAATACTCCAGAATACCATTGTCAATATCTTCTTGGACCCCTATATTTTCTTTTCAATGGACCTAAAATCCAAATTACCTAACAATTCTGAAACCTCAAATTCAAGACCTTAACATACTTTATTTGCCCCTAATCTCTGATGTAGGGCATCCAAGGGCAAAATGTTGGGTTTTCCTTTATCTCGCCAATGCAGTTGGGGTGAACTTTCTTTTTCTGTTTCCTCCTTCCTCTTCCCTCCTCCCTCTGCAGTTTCTTAGCAAGGTTGGGCTGCTCATCATGTCTGGACTATTTCACGACCCAGGGGCTGACCACCATCTATCAGATTGAGCATTACTCCATGGATGTAAGTAACTGTTAGACTTTTCTCTTGAGTTTTATTCCTTCGGTTTCTCCATCTGGTGACACATGCTTTGTGGTTCCATCCCCATTAGTTATAAAGTTTGTTTTTTGTCCTGCTTCCAATTCTTGATTCTGATGGAACCTGTAACCTTGTTGGAAAGATTTCCTGGCCCCAACCTACCATGTTAGACACTTAATAGCCAATATGCCTCAACTTGTCTGGTTAGTGAACTATGGTCAATTTCACCCTAGCATACACAAACTAGGAAAACACACACACACACACACACACACACACACACATTTCCTACCATCAAGAAATGCTGATCTCAAGTCAAATAGGCATGATCTCAGCACATGCAAGGCTAAAGCAGGAGTATCAGTTTAGCTCAGGAGTTCAAGACCAACCTGGGCAACATAGTGTGACTTATTCTGAGACCTTTTAGAATTATTATAATTATTCTGTATAATTCCCGTGGAGGTGAGCAGGAATAATTGATGTTATTCTCATTTAAATGAATAGAAATGTCAAAATGATCATTGACTATATTAAGACTATGACAGAACCGCAAGAGAAGCCTAGGTGTAAGCATGTGTCTGTAACCTGTTAACTGGCCCTTTTCTGCATCTCCTTGCAGTACCATTCAGCTATTCCTCTCAATTAAAACTGTACCATACTCCACTCCTTTTCAATCTGTCAGAATGCAACACAGCCATCCCCAATCATCTGAAATGATTACTAGCTCTGGGTTCAAGTCCTTACATGCTTTTTAGTAACAATGAAATCTTCAGGCTGTCACTTTGCCTCTGTGGCCCTCAGTTAATCAAATTATCTCTCCCTTCTGACTTTGATATTCTTTGATCTTTCTTTTGCACCAAGCTGGATGTTAGGGACCTTCCTCTTGCTTCCTACGCCATTTCTTGAATTTCTGCTCACATGGGAACGAATTTGGTGTTCAGGTTTTCAGCAATCTGGTTTTGCCCCCCAGGCTGCCGACTATACTGCTTTCTTGGGTGTCTGCTATCCTTTTCCAGCTTCCAGAGAACACTTTGGCTTAGTGAGAGAAGAGACAATCTGCCTCTGCCTCTGCCTCTGTAGTTGGGACTTTTCCTCCCCTCCTTGAGCACCATGCTAATGTCCCAGCCCCACGGGAACAAGTTTACATTGTGCTGCCCTACGCCCATCCCTGTCAACCCAACAAGTTACCTCTGGGTGCTGCCCCAATATAGAAGAAAACTAGAGAAAGATTTAAAAATACATTCCAACAGGACTTGGATAACTTAATTATCCCTTCTCTCCACTGAAGAAAACAGAGTTGTCCCATATGTGAGAATATCCTGTATTGAAGTCCTACAAGATAGAACAGGAATCCAACCCCCCTTGAGTTTTTCATGTCATACTTACTACTTGCTTGCTTATCCCTGCTGGGGAGGAAGTCAGGAGTTCCATCCGTTTATTAAGACTTGTAAATGCTCTCCATAATTACATCCCTGCTGGATTGACTTATTAGTAGAGCCAAGTTTACAAAGAACTTAGGACTCATTGAGAGTCTCAGAAGTTGAAAGAATACAAGAGGCAGAAAGAGCATTCTAACCTTCATCTGTCTACAGATTATCTTCTTCCCAGTGTTTTTTTTCTACTATAATCAGAAGTTGGAATAGCTCTAATGGCCTGAAAATGCATACCATGAGAAAATGTGATCGCACATGGCAAATTTCTCAATTGGGAAATGCTGGAATACTATTCACTCTTTCCATAGTTATCTCGGTTTCTTCCAGATCATTTCTAGAAAAAGAGAACTCTGTTTCAGTTTTGTGTCTTTATAACAATCTAAGCTATGTGATATCCCATTTTTGGAAAAAGAAATATGAATAATTCAAGATCTTCAGTAGTATCCTCTGAAGATGCAGAGCTTAGTTAATAACATATAAATGGTTAAAAGTCAAATTGTGTTTTATAATTTATAGAATACCATCATACCTAGATTTGCCTCAGAGTCTATAATGCATGCTAATTCATTTCACCGAAGAGGAAACTAAAGTCAAATTGTCAAGTTCTATAGTGGCATAGTAAAGTCTGCTGACTCCAAGACCTATATGTTTTGTACACGCCATGCTGCATCATAAAGAAAGTGACCTATCACTAAACAAGCTGATGCTGATAAGCAGAAGAAATGCCACCACTTGTAATTAAGAATGAGTCTATTTGAAATCAAATGCCAAGAGACCTTTTCACCAACAGGTCAATTTTAGACCGTCAAAGTTCACAATTCATTCACCTAGTTGAATAACTTCTAGGCTTGTCAACCTAACCTTCAGTTCCTCTATAAAACAGGTATGGTATATCTGCCACTTATCTGAGGATTAAATAAGATCATGAATATAAATAATTAGTTTAGAGCCTGGCACACTGCCAGAAGCTCTTCTCATCTCCTCCCCCAGTGTTAATGATATTTCATTAATACCTTTCTGGTCGTGATGAGAAGACCATAAATTTGAGGCAGGAGAGATCATCTTTCTCCTGGGAGTTTTTTGTCTGTTTATCTAAGCACCATCTCCTCCATTTTACAAATGAAAAACCAGAGGCCAGTAGAGAATTATCCAATGGCATAAATTACCAGGTTGTCTCTTTGTTCTTTGTTCCATAACTCAATAAAGACGAAACAGCATGAGACAAAACTCAATTTGTAAATTTGTCTGTTTTAAATTTATTGATTTTTTTTTTTAAATAAAAAGGTTATGCAGAGAGACACCGTCCCAAACCTGCTGAGGGTCTTCGGTAGGGTTATTGATCTTCATTGTGGGGACCCAGAGACTTCAGTCAGTCTTTGGTCTAATGCTCCCTGGCTTTTATCTGTTACACAGGATTTGGCAAGTCTAAAGATCCCTGAGCAATTCCGACATGTCATCTGGAAGGGTATCCTGGACCACCGGCAGCTCCATGACTTCTCCTCACCTCCCCATCTCCTGAGGACCCCAAGTGGTGCCTCTACTGTCAGTGTGGGCTCTAGTGAGACCCGTGGGGAGCGTGTGATTGATGCTGTGCGCTTCACCCTCCGCCAGACCATCTCCTTCCCACCTCGGGACGAGTGGAATGACTTCAACTTTGACATGGATGCTCGTCGCAACAAGCAACAGCGCATCAAAGAAGAAGGGGAGTGAGCCCCAGTATTTGGGCTTTTCCTCCAATTCTGCCCTGCCCAGCCTCCTACAAGGCACTCCTGCTTGATTTTCAGAGTGTTCTCTCTATCTCTTCTCCTTCTCAGTCTGATTTCCTAAGGGAAGGAGGAATAAGAGGTTACCTCTTACCTAAATTCTGACCCAGCATCTGATTCTGACTCTGGCTTTAAGCCTTCAAAACTTGCTTGCAGGACTGCATTGTCATGGCTTGATAGATGTGAGCAGAGAAATGGTGGGTCTCTCCTTAAGCTGCAGAGATCTTGCATTGACTTTTATAAAGAATTTTCACCCTTATAGTCTGAGACTATATATATATATATATATATATATAAATGTATAAATATATAAATATATAAATATACAGTATATATTTTGGGTGGGGGCATTATTGTTTAAATGTAATTTAATGGAAATTGAGTTGCACTTATTGACTTTTTTTAATGTACTTATTTTGAATGACTTATCTACCCCCCTTTTTCTCAGGGGTATCATGGATGGTGACAGATATCTTGAGCTGGATGTTCTATGTAACAATGATGTATAGGTCCCTTCAGCGCTTTGATGTTAAACACATCACATCAAATCTTTAGATGGACCCAAGTGTGTTTATCATTGCTTAGTACGAGGTAAAGCTGTATATACATACACAGTTCTCTACATTGGTGTATTTCATGTTATTGTTATGCCTTCCACTGATTCTGATTCACTTTGTCACACACTAAAGAAAAGGACATAGTCTGTTTCTTTCATTTGATAACGAGAGAGTCAAATCATGACTAAAGTTCTCAAAAGGCAGCCATTCCAAAACATCTGGTATGGTATACCAGGGTATATCAATAAGCCCCTCAAATTTAATAATCTTACCTTTTAGTACTTATTAGAAAAATATTCTTGTTGAAGTATAGCCTTAAAACTAAATTTCACTGCTAAATTGATTGAGTTCAATATACACGTGCTGCCGTGGGAGTTCCGGGTGATTTATTTGGGATGAACAAGAGTTGTCTAGTTCTCATAGTGAAGTTGTCATGTATAGTAGGAATAGATGGGAAAACCAAGAATAAATCAGAAATGTTGAAATTCCGCTAAACAGGAAGACATCTCATCCAACTGTGAATTTAATTTCCTTTAAAAGCATGGATGATATTGGGAAAATGTTTCTTTAAAGCACTCTCTATTCTATAAAACTCAGAGCATAAAGGCAGTTTACTCTTCTGTCTTCAAAACAACAATAATTGGGAAATGCAAACTTAGAAATGCAGTTATCATTTTTCTATTTTGGTCTTAAAGTTTCCGGAAGTAACTGAGGACCGGATTTCCCATCTTTCTCCTACATGACTGACTGTACATACACTTAAGACTTTCCATCAAATTATGGAAGCTGTTTAAACCACATCTGCAAAAACTTGTTTTCAAACTTGTGAAAACATGGAAATGGCAATATTCCCTCTAGATGTTTTGGAAATATATTTTGTAGCAAATATATATATTTCCCAATTGACAATATATTTTGTATGTATGCTAAGGAGCTCCAAAGTCTTCCCATACATTCTGGTAAAAGGCTGTCATTGCACATAAGCTTTATTTGTTGTTTTAAAGTGCAAAAGGGCTAATATGGCTCTAAGATATAATGTATGAGTTTTACCTGAATATGTACGTGTGTGAAATTGCATACTTTGCATACTTTGTTGTTTTTGTCTGTTCATTTGTTCTGTTTTTCTATTTGGGAGAGTGGGTTTTCCAGAACCACAGCTGAAATTGTTTTGTTTTGTTTTTTTTTTTAACTGTTTTATATTTTCATGGAAATAACATTTAGTGAGACTACAATGTCAAATAAGACACCATAATTGTAAGATGGGGGGGAGTTGTTTTTTATTTTTATTTTTTAATTTTGTATGCTAAAGAGAGTGAGTCCTTAATTTCAACATTTTATTGTGCTTAAATGATTACAAGCACTATTAATTTCTGGAACAAGCACACAGCTTTGAAACTCATTAGGGAAAGAATGAAAGCTGTGCCTTGGCCTTGTTAGGAAGACAAATAACTTCCTGTGCATCCTGAGCATTTGAGCTATGTCAGCACTATTATGGTGGCAATAGGGACTCTGAGCTATTTCAGCACTATGGAGGTGGCACTAGGGACTCAGAATTTCCTGTACTGTATCTCATGAGTTTGACATTAGCTATCACTAGGCACAGTTCCTCACCTTACACCAGTGTCAAATTGCACTCCTTGCATACATGAGTGGCCGGGACTTAGGTGAAGACACTCATAACAGACATCTGGGAGGAGGCTTGAAGACAGTTTGTGGCCTCAGCTCAATACAGCTAGCTAAAAGAATGAGATGAGTTTTGTTTGGAGGTGGAATAAACAGGAATAGAAAGCAGAATTCTCTTCATTAAACCCAGTTAGCTTTTTTTCCTTGATATTCCTCCCAAATATAGTATGTGGGATGTTGAATATTAAAAAATGTGGGTTTTTTATTTTTATAATTGTACAAAAATTAAGCAAATGTCAAAAGTTTTATATGCCTTATAAATGTTTTTCAAAAGGTAATTTCTTATAGATATAAAACTTTTTTTTTTTTTTTCACAGCTTCAGTTGCTTGTCTTTTGGTATTTTTGTGTTATGGGCTTTTGGTGAGCCAGAGGCAAATCTCTAAGCCAATTATGTTTGCCAGGACATGCAATAAAATCAAAAATAAATGAAAATGAATTGAGAAGTTGTGTTGTGTGTGGTATGGTATGGTATGTATGTGTGTGTGTCTGTATGTTTGTCTTTTTGTCCATCCTTACAACCTCCGTTCTTATTTTTGTCATTACGGAAGAGGAGGAGATACTGAGAGAAGAATTAGAGAAATTCAAATATGAATACTTCATATGTAAGTGCTAATCATCATTCTTGTCTATAGTAGCCAATCTATGGTATAGAAAAGACCAGGAAGCTAACCTCACTTGATAAGTTGGAACCTCAGAGGTAAAATCCTTCTTTCAAATGTGATCAAAGGAAATTGTTGGAGACCAGACTAGGCATAGGATATATAGAAGTTTTTTTTTTTTTTAAACCTATAAGCAATGTAGGTGGATATCAAATTATTTCCTCAAAACTAAGGCCGCCCAAAGTAAAATAATTGTGAGAATGGGACTGATCAGAGAAAAACTAAAAAGCTATGAAAGTGACTAACACTGTAGCATCACAGAACTGTTGACTGAATTTTTCTATTCTTTCTTGAAAAATTGGACAAATTTCTTTCTTAAAATATTTTATTCAGGACTAAAGAGATGGCTTAGCTGTTAAAGTGCTTGCCTGCAAAGCTTAAGGACCCATGTTTAATTCCCCCAGTATTCATGTAAACTCGATGCACAAGGTGGCACATACATCTGGAGTTTGTGTGCAGTAGCTAGAAGCCCTGGTGCATCCATTCCCTTTCTGCCTGCCTCTTCTTCTGTGTTTATTTCTCTCCCTCCATCTCTCTCTCTCTCTCTCTCTCTCAAATAAATAGATGAATAAGTAAATAAAATATTTTATTGCGAGAAAGGGGGGCAGCACTCCAAGGCCCGCTGCCACTGCAAATGAACTCCAAATGCACGAGCTAATTCGTGCAACTATCTTTCCATGGATACTTGGGGAATCAAACCCCAGCCATCAGGCTTTGCAAGCAAGTGTCTTAAACCACTGAGATATCTCTCTAGCTCCTTTATGGATTGGTGTTCCATGATGTCTATCTTCTCTATCTTACAGGTCTTCTTAAGTACAAGTGAAATAACTACTGTTTCAAAAGTGGCAACTTATTATCTTCCACTAATTAGAGGATCTATTAAACAATTTACAAATCCAAAATACATATGGAAACTCACTGCCCTTGTTTCTCTACCTCTTGAGAAATTTTATTTTATTCTTGCCATTACAGGAACTGTTTTATCCCTATTCATTAATCATTCTATTTCTATTTCTATTCCATTCTATTCTTCTATTCTATTAATGAATTTAATTAAATTAATTAAGAGCAAGTAATAGTGGACAAATGTGGACAAAATCCACAAAGGTAGAACTCTAACCAAAAGCAAACATAAAGAACAACCGGGGTAGATACTGTGGGTGGGGTGGGAAACTGGAGAAGAAAGGGGGATTAGGGTTAGGAGGGACAGGAATCAACAAAAATTAAGTACATTTGAAAATGTCAGAATGATACCTAAATCTCTGTATTCCAACAACAACAACAACAACAACGAAAACCTGTATGTTTTGTATGGCTTTAAATAAAGCCAACAAAACACTATTTTCAATCAAGAATGGAATCACCCCAACCGAGCCATCTAATGTGGTAATTAATATAGTCATTAGATACACATGTCTATTGAGCCTTTATATGGATTTTATCAACACAGATGTAAATACAAAATACATGTCAGATTTCAGAGGTTTGGAAGAAAAACCAATGTAAATCAATTTATCTTTTATGATGATTGCATATTAAAAGAATATAAGAATTAAGTAAAATTTGTTTAATTTTCTTTATATGCCTTAAACATTTTAAACAATTTAACATATTTCTATTGTGTGACTGGTCTATAAAGATACAGTAAGCAAAGAGAAGAATGATAAAGTAAATCTACTATTGTATAAATATTACTATCCATAAATATTTCATCACCATTCAGAGGGTGTTGGATGTGAAAAGTCTATGAAATCAGAGTTTTACATTTCTTCTAGCAATGGCATAAATATGAAAACTGACAGAGGAAGATAGTACAAATTTGTTAGGGGACACATATAGAGGCAGCAGCACTGTAGATTGGCGATGGTGAAATTGATCATGTAAGATTAAGTTTCCCAAACACAAACCTAAATAAAAGTGATAATAGTTCTACAAATAAAGATGGCACTCTTATCCAGGTGGTTATCTGACACGAAGGACTTTACTGTATAAGATTTTACAACAAAACCTGTTTGTCCAATTTTCCTAAAAGGACATGTAGTGTTATTTCAGCTGGGAAGATACCTGGGGACCAAGATGTATGGATGCTTTACAAGTAGAAAAATGCTAGCGATAGCTGTACAACAAAGGTAAACGACCAATCTACTTAGCGTAAATCCAAAACACTGTATTTCAAAACTGTGGAGCAAAGAATGTAACATCCTCTCTTCCAAAAATATTACAAGCCAGTAAATGTTCAAATTTTAAGCACTGGATATTGTTTTATAATTTTATTTTTATTTATTTATTTGAAGACAGGGAGAAAGAGGTAGAGAGAGAGTGAGTATGGGTATACTAGGACTTTCTGCCACTGCAAAGGAACTACACACACATGTACCACTTTGTGCATCTGGCTTTAAGTGAGTACTGAGGAATGGAAATTGGGCCTTCAGACTTTGCAAGAAAGCGCCTTTAAGTGCTGAGCCATCTCTCCACCTCTAACTTGGATTTTCATGATGCAAATACAAGATGTATAATCAGAAGCATGATAAACTATAGTGCATCCCAGATTTATTTGAAATCCATATTTATAAGGTAGATATACCCCTAATTGCACAGCAGTTTATGATTAGTTATTTGCCTCAGAATCATTAATGTGGAAAATCTTATTATAATTTCTCTGATAGTTATTTTCTATTATCCCGTTAGTCTATATTACATTCATTAAGTAACTAAAATGGGAGTATAAGGAATGATTAGCCCCAGAAAATAATTAACAATAACCTTTGTTTCCTGTTATTCTGAGAAATTTTAGAATGACTTACATAACAAAGTTATGGGACACCAAATACCTAATGTTGAATGAAACATGTTTGAGCTACCAGAATTTTTTATAGAATTTTGAGATCCAGGCTGTATTTTAGCAGCAGTGTTTGCATTACCTAATATCTGAAGAGGATTCCTAGTTAATGTGCAGTCATCCATGTATTACCATATTAGATAATGGTAGCACATACACAGCAACATTAGTAGGCCTGGGGACATAGCCTTACTCTGGAGTCAGGGATGCACACCCTGACACACGTGGTGCTCATTTTCCTTTCACCCATTCTTTCTTATTCATGTTCTACAGTTTTCTTGTTAGGAATGCCAGAACACTGGTCACTTGAGTGTAGATTTCTCAGTACTCTCTGTGTACCCATAAATATGCAATGTTCACTATCATTTTTTCTGAACTTAATTGAGACGATGCGGTTTTTCTTGGTGCTTTAGACTTACTTTTAAGTTACGCTGGTTAATGGATATTCATGGGTGAGTACCGACACAAAGCAGAAAGAACACAGAATCGAAAGAAGTCTGGTGACTCAGGCTAGAAACTCAACATCAGGAAGATGAGTATTTTGAACCTCTAACTTGTCACTCTTTCAGCAATATCCTTTATAAGTTAGCTAAGGATGACATTAAAAAATCAGCAATATGTTGGGCTGGAGAAATGGCTTAGGGTTAAAACGCTTGCCTACAAAGCTTAAGGACACCAGGTTCCGTTTCCCAGTACCCCCACTAGCCAGATGCACAAGGGGATGCATGTGTCTGGAATTTGTTTTCAGTGGCTAGAGGCCCTGGCACACCCTTTCTATCTGCCTCTTTTTCTCTCTCTCTCAAATAAATGAAAAAAAAGAAAAAATAAATAAAAATCACAATATATAAATAATGTCACAATATCTTAGCTGTCCTCTGCAAACTCATTGCTTCTCTAGACAAATGTTTCACAAACAGGAATATATATTCATATATATATGACATGTTATATACAAGATATGTGCAGTGCATCAGTTTAAAGCTGTGTTTTCAGAGTCATGTTAGGTGTGTCTTTGAAATTTATGAGATTTGTAACTCCTTGTGCTAATCTCAAACCGGTGTGTCTGCCAAGGAGGTGGCAAGTTCTGGCAGGTGAACTTCCCTTTTGTAGTTTTTATCAAAATTGTAGGCCAGTTCCTTGGAGGACTAGCATTTTTTAAAATTCAAATAAAGGAGATATAGAGAGACCAGGAAAACATCCTCTCACATAGAGAACTTGAGATTGAAAATAGCAGAAAATAAATAATTTTATGACTATATTAGCCCATCTGACTTTTGCTCTGTAACTTGGAAACACCAATAGTTTTAAAATACTTTTATCATTTTTTTTTTTAGAGAGAGAGACAGAGACAGAGAGATAGAGAAAAAGGCAGATAGAGAGAATGGGTGCGCCAGGGCCTCCAGCCACTGCAAATGAACTGCAGATGCATATGCCAACTTGTGCATCTAGTTTAAGTGGGTCTTGGGGAATCGAACTTTGGTGCCTTGGCTTTGCAGGCCAGTGCCTTAATCACTAAGCCATTTTTCCAGTCCAGAAACACCACTGTTTTATCTAAGATAAAGTATGATCTTTTGTTTTGTTTTGTTTTGTTTTGTTTTGTTTTTTTTGTTTTGTTTGTTTGTTTTCTGTTTTGTTTTTTCCAGGTAGGGTCTCACTCTAGCTCAGGCTGACCTGGAATTCACTATGTAGTCTCAGGGTGGCCTTGAACTCATGGCAGTCCTCCTATCTCTGCCTCCCGAGTGCTGGGATTAAAGGTGTGAGCCACCACGCACAGCAACTATGATCTTTTTAAATACTGGTTCGATATTTCCAGGAATTACTTAGTACTAGCTGTCATTCTAGTCTTCTATTTTTTTTTTATGTTGGTTTCCACCAGCTGTATCTGTTTCTACAATTTATAATTGCATTCTTAATACTACCTTATCTCATTAAAAATTAAATGTGAGTCAGGCATGGTGCCATATGCCTTTACTCCCAACGCTGGGAAGTCAAGGTAGAAGGATAGCTGTGCGTTCAAGACTGCCCTGAGACTATATCAGCCTAGGCTGGAACAAAACAAAACAAAAAATGAAAAGAAGTTAAATGTTAGAGAAAGCATTTGACAGCACTCACAATACCTCATTTGGTGAATGCTGAAATTCTGAAAGAGAGTGAAAGGAGGAAGAATGTGACAGATCAACCTATTGCAAGATTCTGGACTGTGAAATGAATAGAAAATTCTATTGTGTCATTCCTCAGAGCCTCCTGCTGAATGCATTTTGGAAATGATCAGAAAGTTTGCATTCATAATAGCCGGATGATAGTGGCATCTAGGCACTGAAAGACCCAGGCCAGAGTAGCACCATGACAGGCCTCAGTCACTCTGTAGGCCACAGGGGCGAGTTCCCAGAATCAAAGGAAGAACAAGTAGTACCAGGAAAAACCATAAACTTGCTGTGTGAGCATGACTCAACATTCTTGTGGTCCTGGGCTGGATGGCCCAATAAAATCCACCGTCTCAGAGTTTTGTAAATGTCAACCAATCAAATGAATGTAACCGCGCGCACCAACCTGTTCAAATGTAACCGCTGTTTGCTTAGCCAATTAAGTTTGAAATTCCCCTAGACCTAGCCTGCCAAAATCCTAAGGCCAATCAAGAACCCCCAAGTACAGTTAATGTTCAAATTAGCCAATCATGTAGTTGCATAGGTGATGGTCCCCTCCCCCTTGCTCAAACCTCAATAAAAAGCCCGCCATTCTGATTTTCTGGACTCTTGCATAGATCCACTGCGTTGGTGAAGGCAAGAGACTGAGCTTAAGCCTGAGTAAAGCCCTTTGCATTTGCATACGTGTTTGGTCTTCCTTGGTGGTCACTGGGGGCGCTGTGAGCTGGGCATTACAGGCACCACCACATTCAGTGTTTTAGAACAAGATTAACATTTGTAAATATCCACAAGAAAGATTGGTTCAAAAAATACTACATTTTGTGAATCTCACCCAAACCAAAGAAGCCCTAGGAAACATCAGCCTAACACTACTAGTCTTTGAAAGGGCCAACTGGTCAAGAGAAAGTGTGTGTGTGTATGTGTGTGTGTGTTTATTTTATTTTTTTGCTACCTTTGGGATAAGGGCATTTCCCTGTCCTTTCCCTCTCTTTTTGCTTTCTCCAGGTCCTTTTGGTATCCCAATAAGTTTACTTCTAAACAGTAATACCTCTTAGGAAAAGCAGACCCTGATTCCTTTGGATCATCTCATCTTCCTATCTCCCTCTTTTCTTCCCCTAAGAAGACAGCCGTGTTGTGTCCTGTGCTCTACTCAAACCTGATGTTCCTACCTTAGTGCTCACCCCCTCCCCCACTTTGATGAACTTGGTGGATAGGGCACAAGTGTTCTTTGCATTTTGAGAATTTCAAACCAGCCCTTGGAGGTGGTTGCGCCCTTGGACGTGGTTGCGCCCTTGGACGTGGTTGCCTGCCACCTCACCTTTACCCTCAGGCCCATGACACCTTCAGGAGTCACATGTAAAGCAGGAAGCCATATCTAAGCCTTGTCTCACGGCAAGTTCACCAGAAGGCATCATATTGTCCCATGCCTGGCTGGTGTTCAGTCAGCTTTGAACAATCAGTGGGAGTTCTGCTCTCAGTGGCTAGCTTCTTCTCTGGTATAATATCCTATTCATAAGACAGTAGTTTGGCTGGCTCTCCTCCCTGTCTTTCGTCTCCTCTGCCTCATTACTTCTTGTCCTGCACTATAATACCACAGTCTGTGCTCATCATCACAGCCTCTCTTAACACTTTGACCTCCCTTGGTGAGGGTGGCAGGACTGTGAAGGTCTCTCTCCCATGATTGTAATGCATTCTTTCCTTCTCTGAAGAAAACAGCTTCCCTGGCTCTTGGCTGAAAGATGATTTTCTTATAAACTCCACTCCAATTATTTCCACAGTATGCTTGTGTCGTGCCAGGATCTCCTCCTCCTGTTGAAGGGCTGGGTGTATTCATGGTGAGGAAATCAGAGATGATGTTATGTAGGTTAAGTGTGAGAATCTGATGTGCCGCTTGAGCTCAGCAAAGGTCTGCACTTAGGTGGTGGCATGTGACCTTTGTTCTTTGCACTTCCTGTTAAAGAGATTACTCAGCTTCTTTTGACACCATTCAAGACACTTTGGGAATTCAGAATTGAGAAAGACACAACCTTTTGATTGTACCAAGACAAACCTAGGAGGAACATTAGAAGTGTCTAGGTACTTTATTGGAAGGAGTAGGAAAGGGAGGCCTGGGAGAAATGAGAATGTTCAGTCTTAAAGGAAGGCTGTTTTCCACTCACCCAAAACAAAGAAGAACCAGCTGGCCCTTATCTTCCCTTTTGATATGAGTGCACCCCACTCATCCTCCACTGAGGATGGGCCTCTCTTCCAGGCCACAGCAGCACTTGTGTTGTTGTAACTCTTTCTCAGTATAACTTGGCAATGAAGACTTCCTTGTGCTTCTTACAAATGGGTGCATCTAGCTTACTGTTTTCCACTCCTGTGCTAGTTTTAGTCACAAACACTCATGGCCTAGAGAATGCTAGAATACACACAAGAAGGTGTTTGAACTGGGGGCGAATTTTAGGCTTTAACTATGTAGATCACTTTCTTCCGCTTTTGCCAGTAGGCTTGATTTTTTTTTTTCTTTTGTGTCAGAATGCAAAACAAAATGTTCATTGTGGTGCCTGGATGAATGATGGATAATAGCTCGGATGTCCTTTGAAGAAAGCAAACAAAATACTGTGTGCGACTATTGTGTCCACATGTGCGTGCCATCAACTGTCTGATATTCCTTTTGAAAATCTAGCAGCTCTCTCTGGCTGAAGAAAAGCATCATTCTTGATTTTAGCCTGGAGCCCTTTAGATGGCAAACATGTCGTTTTTATGCCATGACCTTCCACCCCTTCTCCTCATAGGCTCAGGAACCTCTCATAATGCAAACTTCATTCAGTCCATTTCAAAAGTCTCCAGTCTTTACAGTTAAACCACCATTAAAAGCATGAGTCTCTTCTCAGGTAACATCAAGAAATGAATTACAGCAGTTGGGCGTGGTGGTGCATGCCTTTAATCCCAGCACATGGGAGGCAGAGGTAGGAGGACTGCTATGAGTTCGAGGCCACCCTGAGACTACATAGTGAATTCCAGGTCGGCCTGGGCTAGAGTGGGACCCTATATCGAAAAACCAAAAATTAAAAAAAGAAGAAGAAAAAAGAAATGAATTACAGGGCTGGAGAGATGGCTTAGCTGTTAAGGCATTTGCCTGCAAAGCCAAAGGACCCAGGTTCAACTCCCCAGGACCCACGTAAGCCAGATGCACATGGAGCTGCATGCATCTGGAGTTCTTTTGCAGTGGCTGGAGACCCTGGCTGAAGACCCTGATGTGCCCATTCTCTATCTGCCTCTTTCTCCTTCTCTCTCTCTCAAATAAATAAATGAAAAATAAATAAATAAATAAATAAATAAATAAATAAATAAATAAATAAATAAATTACATACTTACAACATGCATAAGGTACAAAGCAAACATGCCCAAGCCAAAAAGGAAGAATGAGGTCCTAGGAAGGACGGCACAAACCAAAGCAAGACTAAAATTTGACAGGGCAAATTTCTGATCTTGTAGCTCCACATGTGGCATGAGGGACTTACAATAAGATCATCTGAGATCTAAAGGGCTTGCACAGCTCTAACTCTCCATTCTCAGTGTCTTAGTTCTGTCTTGAACTGTATCCACCCCAAGGATTTGCTTGGCAGATTTTGCTTGCAGGTTTGCTTGTCCTATAATCCTGGCATCTCTAATATTCTGAGGTCGCCATTGCTGCTTCGGGTTCAACTTTCTATCACCACACGGTGACCACACAGGACCTCCTTACAGGGACTCCGGCCCTGCCTCACACTGCTTAGCTTCTTTAGCTACTGAAAATGTGCTGCCTTACTCTATGATCTCCTCAGTCATGTATGCTCATGCCTCCAAAACCAGTACCGCATGGGCAGTGCTGCCAAGTTTTACTGCCAGGTTAGGATGAAGCCTGGCACACATGGAACACAGTTAAAGAAGCCTCTCTATGCTGACCTGGGGGAGACACTTTCCTTCAAAAGAATTCACATTCTTTTTAAAAAAAATATTTTATTTTTATGTATTTATTTATTTGACAGAGATAAAGAGAGAGAGAATGGGTGTGCCAGGGGCTCCAGCCAGTACAAACCAACTCCAGATGCATGTGCCACCTTGTGCATCTGGCTAACATGGGTCCTGGGGAATCGAACCTGGGTCCTTTGGCTTTGCAGGCAAATGCCTTAACAGCTAAGCCATCCCCCAGCCCCACATTCTTTTTTTTTAAATTTATTTATGTATTAATTAATTTATTTATTTATGAGCGAGAAAGAGGCAGATAGAGAGAGATTGAGTGGGTATGTCAGGGCCTCCAGCCACTGTAAAAGAACTCCAGATGCATGCACCACCTTGTGTATATGGCTTACATGGATACTAGTGAATTAAACCGGGATTGATAGGCTTCACAGGCAATGACTTTAACCTCTAAGCCAACTCTCCAGGCCCAGAATTCACATTCTTACCAGCTAGTGACTCCAGTGGCTTAGGTGTTGTCCTGGGACATTAGGACAGAGCAGCTGGCTTGTCTTGAATGGTGGTAATCTCTTCAACAATGCATCTGGAAAGGCTGCAGTTTCTATGCTGGAAATTTTTGTCTTTTTTTCTGTGCCAAACTATATTTTTCATGTCTTTCTGCTCTTTATTTCCCTCTCATCCATTATAAATCTGAATCGGGGCAACAAAGGTGAACTATGCCTGAAATTTTCTCCACCAAACTCATTTGTCCATTACTTAATTCAGTTTCACTCAAGTTCACAACCAGCATAAGGAAAGGGTTTGGTTTTGGCTAACAGTTTTGATGCAAAGTCCATCATAGTGGGGATAGCATGGCAAGAGCAGGAATGCAAGGTCACACTGTCAATATGCGGGGAGAAAGTAGAGAGACAACTGCTCCTTATCAGTTAGCTTGCTTATCAGTTAGCTTTTATTCAGTCTTAGACACTTGCTCATGAAATGGTTCTGCCTACAGTTAGGGTGGGTCACTCCATCTCACTGATTTTAATCTAATAAATCTCTCCAAGACATTCCCAGAGATTTGTCTCCATGGTAAATCTAAATCCTGTCAAAAAGACAGAGATTTGCCAACACAAGTCCTCCCCCTGTCAGTTTGACAAGGTTCTAGGTTAGAGTCTATCATAGCAGGGAAAGCCTGGTAGCCACGTTCAGTCCATTAATGAGGACACAGAGCAGACCAATGAATGGTGAATTCTCAGCTAGTTTCCTTCTTTTCAAACAGCAGCCATGGAAGTATGATTCTCGTAAGGGGAAAAAATGCCTACGGACATGACCAGAGATTTATTTCCATGGTGATTCTAAAACCTGTCAAGTTGACAATCAGAGATCACATCATGCTGTTCTGGGATCTAGATTAAATAACACCTAAGGATCATTCAAAACAGACTGAACACATAGTCACCAGTCTCTTCATGTCTATTTTAGTTTATTTTAATTTTTTGGTACGTGTGTGTGTTTATGGGTTTCCACATATATGTGAGTGCATATGTCTGCACATGCATATGGAGACTGTAGATTGATGGTAGATGACTCTTTGAATTGCTTTCTATATTATTTATTGAGCAAAAGTCTCTCAGTCATTGCAGAGCTCACCAATTCAGCTAGGTTGCTGAGCCAGCCAATCCAAAGGGTCTTCCTGTCTCTGTCTCCCCAGCACTGGGATTATAGGTACTCACCACTATGCCCAGCATGTATAAGGGGGCAGGGGTTCAGAAGTTAGGTCCTCATGCTGAGCCATCTCCCCAGATCCTTTCTTTTATGTGTGTGTGTGTACGTGTGTGTGTGTGTGCGCGCGCACGCGCGCAGGTTCTGATGTGTGGGCCCCATGCACCCTGTGTGGAGGTCAGAGGAGAATGGCAAGTGTCTTCTATTACTCACCCACGTATTTCCTTGAGAAACAGTGTCCCTTTGAACCAAGAGCTGCCAGTTTCTAATGCTTTTCCAGTCTCTGCTCCCCATAAGACTGGGTTACGTGTGTGTGTGGGTGTCCATGACCAGCTATTCATGTGGGTGTTGGGAAACAGAACCCAGCTGGTCTCAGGCCTGTTCATGCCTTCATGCTTCTGCACCAAGCAATCTTAACTACTGAGCAATCTCTCCAGCCATATTTTAATTTTTGTGCATCTGGCTTTATGTAGGTACTGGAGAAATGAACCCAGGCTTGTAGGCTTTCTAAGCAAGCACCTTTAAACACTGTGCCATATCTCCAGCCCCTTCATATTCTAATTTTTATAAAAAGAATTGTTTATTTCTATCATATTGATTCCTAACAATCTACCAGGTTAAATCTACTCTGTACTTCAAAATTAAGCAAAAAGAAAGGTTTAATGTGAGAAGTACCAATCTAAGCATCGCTATGTTGAAATCAGCTTTTTACTGGAAATTCTTTACCATAAATGACATTCTATACTTTGGAAGAGACATTTTAGCACATGGACAATATGGGTAAGTCTGGGGTTTTGCTTCTCTAAAAGGAAAGGGGACAGAGTCTCACTCTTCTAGAAAGTTATGAGTCTATAAGGAGTGGCCTACCATTTGATGAAGACAATTGAGACTTGTTCCCATTCGGAGACAACACAACTAAAGTTAAGAGACCTCAAGAATGAAGAACATTTAGGAGAAAACTGTGGGAAATGTCTGTAGGAATTGCCAGAAGAAAGGCAAAGGCTTGTACAGCAGCTGAAGGCATTTTTTTCATGACAACATTGCTTCATACCACTAATTCAGAAAATAAAGAGATGATGTCAACATAGGAGAAAATTGAAATTTTTTCTACTTTAGTTTTACTAAGAAATAAAAGTAAAAGAAAATCTGGTAATGGGATCAATGATGTAACAGTATATATGAAAGAATGCTGAATATTTTATTTGTCATATATAATGACTCAATATAGAAGAGAAATGTTCTTAAATTGTCTCTTTTACATTCAAAACACTATGAAATAGAAATATCAGACATTATTAGGTGCAAAGAGGCATGAATGCCTAAGTCTCATACCTAGTGGAATCAGGGTCACAACAAACCTATCTATCTATTCTATCTCAGAGTTCCTTATCTCACTGCACTAGTGTTCTAAAGCTGAGCACCTATGCACCCTGGATATAGAAGCCATGTTTTTTTCTTCAAAGGGAAGGGTTTTTATGTTCTTATATAAATTTCAATGTAATAGTCATTTGATAACAATTTGTAGAATGAGTAAAGACTCCTTGAATGTCCACAATTCTGCATAATGTCCACTTTTGTTATGATGGTCACTTCAACCGAATGCCTGGACATCGTGTCCTTTGTCTCAGTTCAGTCTTTCCACCCATCTTTTAATGACTTACACATTGCATCCACAACAGAGATTCCTGGGTGCACCAACACTGCAGTAACCCCACAGCACTCAGCTGAATCCTATTTCCATGATGTGTGGGTTGGGAGTGATTTCTGTCACTCAGTTTGGTCCATTTCCTAATGCTTAGAAGTTTTTGAATCACGAAGTAGAACATAGCATATCCCCTATCCACTAGGTCCACTAGGGAGGAAGGAAACTATATGTGCATTGCCAAACAGGCCTGCACTAATGCTTTCATATACACTCTACACTGTGGATACACTGGATGCCCATGAGAATACTTTTTTTTTTTTTTTTTTTTTTTTTTTTTTGAGGTAGGATTTCACTCTAATTGAGGCTGTTCGCTATGTATTCTCAGTGTGGCCTCGAACTGATGGTGATCCTCTTACCTGTGCTTCCCAAGTGCTGGGATTAAAGGTGTGTGCCACCATGCCTAGCTTGAGAGTGCAATTTTAGTGTGGCCATCATACTGGTAATAAGAGGAAGTAGCTGACTTCATTAATTTCAGTTAGAGTCCTTGTTTTCAGACTATATATATGTGTGTGTGTGTGTGTGTGTGTCTGTGTCTGTGTGTGTGTCTGTGTGTACTTGGATGATGTTTGCCTACAAAAAGATTGTGGACTTTGGGGGGGGAAATGTTTTTTCTAGAGTTACATAATTCAACAAAATATCTATAAATAACTAGTGGGGCTAACTGCCGCTTGGACTGCTCAGAGTTTTTGTTCAATACCTTGTTCTTTTACACCACCATGCAGGCATATCAGGAAGGCTATAGTGCCTCTATTAGATTTCTACATTGAAAGTTTCTCACTGCCTATACTGAGGTTAGCTGATACAGGAATAGGCCAATGTCCTTAGAAAGGCTAGACACCATGGGAGAGTGGTGACTTTACAGAATATTGACAAGAGACAGGAATGTTATTTACCAGATCTGCTGAGTTGATCTTCTAAGGCTATGAAGCTAGTTAGTGATCTGGGATGATTACCCGGGTCTCTTTCTCATAGTCTGCAATATTCTATCACTCCATGGTCATAGCCTTCCTAAAACATTTCTCTGACATCCATGGACAAAATGCTCCTGTTCATCTTGAACCAACAGCCCATTACTGAGATACTGTGAGTAAAATGTACTCCCTAGGTTATTAGACAAGGCCTGAAACCTGAATTCACTGTTAGGTTTAATAGGGAGTAAAGGCAAGTCTGTTCCTACCTAAATCTCTTTAATAGAATGTCTAGCTGAGCTGCAGGGAAGAGGGCCTGTCCTGGTTACCTACTGTTATATTGTGCCATTACACCCAAATTCTGCTGTTTCTAAAAGACTTATAAGACAACAGAAACAGAAATGACAGAGGTAGTGGATGTCTGAGGGCCTAGGTGGAGCACCATTAAAGCTAGACAGCGCTGCGTTCTTCAAAGACCTCAGGTCTTTGTGCTACTCCAGGTCAGCCAAAGCCTGTCTTGAAAGAAGACCCTTTTTTTTTTTTTTTTTTTTTTTTTTTTCAAAGTTAATCCCACTGAAAGCTTCTTCAATTAAACCAAGCTTTAGGGGCCAAGAAAGAGACAAGGGAATTAAGCCTCAGTGACTCAGCTCCCTCTTCTTCCTTTGCCCTTGTCTCCTAGCCAGGACTGCTAGGAGGAAATGAGTTAGATCAAATCTATGTTCCAGCTCCATGAAGCAAGGAACTGGAACCTAAACCCGCCCAAGGTGATTTTCCAACAAAATTCCTTTTCCTTTACAGTAAGTCTCCCCTAGTTTCTGGTTCCAGTGACTAAGAACCTCACATTTACAGGTCTGGAAGAACACCAATGGTAAGAAAGTCCTGGATGCCCACAAGAAGGCAGTTTGAGTGTGGCCATCATTAGGGTACTAACAGGAGTGGCTGACTTCATTAATTTTGGTTAGAGTCCCTCCTATAAGACCAGAAACAGAAAATCATGATGTAGTTGCTGGCTATGGAATATATCAAAGATTGGGATGCATAATTAATAAAAAAAATATCTAATTAAATATTCTTAGAGTATGTAGGCACTAATACACAGCATTATTAGGTACATTATCCAAAATTTTCTGTATTTTTTAAACATGAAGGTCTTTGATAAAGAAAGGTAACATTGTTTGCTAATTTGTTGACGTTGCATTAGTGCCTTTTGCTTTTCACTATTAACAATTAAGCTAGGGTTTTAGGTATGCCAGGTCACCTTTCTACAAGTGAGTTATATCTCTAGCTATTTTCATTTCTATCAGGGTTCAACACAGGGTCTAACTAGACTTCTAAAACTGCACTATAACACAGTATGTACTCCAGACAGGCCTGTACTAATGCTTTCACTTTAACCTGTAAAGCATAGACAACTGGTTATCACATATATTATATTGTAAGCCATAGAACTCAGTATTACAAGTTTAAACCTTGACTTCTCTGTTTACTACACCTATCCAAGACTCAGATTGTTGGGCAGTGATTGTAAAGAAATAGATCAAATAAACAAGCCCAGTTTTAATAACCAAGGAATATAATGATGTCTCCACAAAAAATTTAATTGTAAATAATTATAATAATAACAGTGATAATACTCTGCATTTCTTCATTTATTCATGGAATAAGTATTAATCTAACACCTATTGTTTTGTTGCTTCTAGATCTGGGATGTCAGAGGACTTAGACAAAGACCCAACCCTTATAGAACTTATGCTTTAATAAAAACACATAAATGACTAACTACAGTCAGGTTATGTGATTGTTAGGAAGAAGATAAAAAAATATTCTCTGACCCATCATATGGCCTGAAAATTGTGCAGAGAGCTCCAGGGTGCAGCTTCCGGGAGTGATACCTCACTCATATCCTTGTAAGTGATCCCAGTAAACTCACCGGCTTTCTAAGCTACCCTTGTCTAGAATCATTTTTCTGATTGTTATTGGTGCCCTGTCTGGGGTGAATAAGCTTTTGTCCATGTCCCTAGGAAAAGTCACACAGCAGATGTGATACTGATCCTTTCTGGGAGCAAAAACTGACTGGAGTCTTTCAAGTTCAAAAGGTTATCCACGAGCAGATTTGTACAGGAGTTATAAGGTGAGGTGCTGGTGACACCAACAACCCTAGATAAGAAGAGATATGTAATGTTAAAGGGAGAAATCCAGTGTGGCTACTTTTTTTCCCATAATTTATTTTTATTTATATTATTCTGGTTTTATTTTATTTTCCCTTAACCTCCTCCCTGTCCTCCCTCTTCCAAAGGGACCCTCATCAATGGAGAATGTGGGTCATGCATTGTGGGGGTAGTCAAGAGTTCTGGGGGGGGTAGGCCAAGTCTCTGTGCAAAATGCCCCAACTTGTAGCTCTAACATTCTTTCTGCCCCCTCTTCCGAGAATTTCCCTGAGCCACATTGGGGTCATTTTAGTTCTACTTCAGTGATAAGGTTTTGGGAGCCTCTGTGTCTCTGGATATCTGGCTTAGTTGGAGTTGGATGTTCTCTGTGTTTATCTCCTTCAGCCTTTTTCTGGTGCCGTGGTCGCCAAGAACGCTGTATTCTTGCCTGTCCCCCACATTACTCTATGGTTTCAGCTGGGGCCCTGAGGTGTGATTGGCAGATCCTCCCTTCAGGTTCATTGTCCATCTGAAAAAGATAAGCAAATTCTCCAATGGACAGAGAAGTTAGTACTAGGTAGGAGGGATGGCCATAGATATTTTAGAGGGAACTTTATATGCGTTGGCTCTCTTCTAGCCCATATTTGGTAGTATCTTGATCTTGGAGACTGAGCTCATTTTTTGTACATGGTTTTGACTTATTTCCCAGTTCCAGCAATGAGTTCCTTTAGCAGGCCCGCAGAGTGAACACCCGAACCACAGGAAACTGGAGAGAACATCATGAAGACCAACCTTAATCTTTTCCTGCTTCTCTCTCTCTCTCTCTCTCTCTCTCTCTCTCTCCGCTCTATACTCACTTTCTAATCTATATTACCTATCTTTTTCTTCCCTCACCTTCCTAGGTCCTGACTTATAACTCCCAGTGCCAGCACGAGGTTAACTTCTACAATGAGCTGTTGATCTGAGACACCTACAAGGTTTCCCAAAAAAGACAGATTTCTGTCAGAGTTTTTGATGACCCACTAAAGGTTAATGGTAAGACCCTACTGTCGAAGACAGCATACGTGTGTGAGACCAAACATGGAGAGACCTGGCCAGAATTTGGAAGAGGGTCAGTACCCAGACAGTTAGCTAGTCTAGTGCCAGAGGGTGCTACATGAGCAACTGGGGGATAATGGCTGACATCTATCCAAACATAGTGCAGTATAAGATATCCAGAAGGAAACAACCTGACATAATGCTCAAACAAGTGCAGTAGTGGCACACAGCCATGGTGGGTAACCAACTGCTCTTGATTTGGCTAGTGGATCCATTCAGTGGAATGGAACTCATTGCTGGAACAGTGTGGCTACTTTGCTAAAGGAAGGGCAAGAGTATGCAAGGGCAAGGTCAGAGTTAGGCGCAAAATCCAGAACAGATCATGTATTTTAAGAAACCTATTATCAAAAGTGTGAATTTTGGTTAATCTGATTGTCTAAAATGAAATCAATGGAGTAACTGGCACAGTGAGAGACCAATTTGAGACATCTTTGTTAAAGACTACACTTTTTTTCCATATGACCACCAGGGTACAGGAACCATCTATGCCTTTACTTCATAGAAACACAATCCCCCTAGCACAGTAAGCAAATGAAACAATAACAGCAAGCATGAGCTCCTCATTCATTCTTGGATATTTTATTTCAGATTATAAAAATAGTCTCAAAAATAGAAATATAAAAAATAAATAGCCGGGCATGGTGGCACATGCCTTTAATCCCAGCATTCGGGAGGCAAAGGTAAGAGGATTGCTGTGAGTTCGAGACCACCCTGAGATTACATAGTGAATTCCAGGTCAGCCTGGGCTAGAGTGAGACCCTACCTTGAAAAACCAAAAAACCAAAATAAATAAATAAATAAATAAATACAAACAGTCTCTAACACATGCAAAATACAACATAAATAATTTCTAGTATAAAGATAAGGCTGCAAAACACAAAAGATGAAACTATCTAAACCTTTAGGGGTTAGAGAAAAGGTTCAGTGGGTAAATTGTTTACCTTACAAACACAATAATCAGACCGCAAATACCCATGTAAAACCAAGTGTGGGTTTGTAAACCTGTAATCCCAGCACTGGGGCTTGCTGGCTATTTTAGTCTAGTTGAATCAATGAACTCCAGGTTCCACGCAGCACCTCATCTCAAAACATAAACTGGAAAGCAACTGAGGGAGATATCAACCTCTGTCCTCCACAAGGATGTGTTCCCCCACACAGAGGCCCAGGCACTCATTTACACATACACACACACACCATAAACTTTAGTTTTGTATTTTTCTAGTTTCCAGTTTTTAACTTAAGATTTTCTGCTTTATTTAGAATATAGTCTTTCCCGTTGAAATTATAGTCATAGCATAATTTTATGTAATAATGTACCTAGTGTGCTAGAAGCAAAAGTTTACCAATGCAGATGTCTTCTAATGTATAATTTTTACTCCATTTACACTTTTGGCTTTTCATTGAGATGCCTTTTTTTTTTTTTTTTTTTTTTTTTTTTTTTTTTTGGTTTTTCGATGTAGGATCTCGCTCTAACCTAGGCTGACCTGGAATGTCAGGGTGGCCTTGAACTCACAGTGATCCTCCTACCTCTGCCTCCCGAGTGCTGGGATTAAAGGTGTGTGCTACCACGCCCAGCTTCAAGCCCAATCTTGTGTGTGATGGACCTCCTCTCTCCTGGAGCAGTAGACCTCTCCACTGAGTCCCCTATCTGAATGATTTTTGTACTTGTCACACTTAGAATATCATTCATTCAAAAATACTTTGTTATGGGCATCTGTAAGCTTCACCATGCCTCATATGTCTTTGTAGTCTAGAAACTATATATATATATATATATGGCATTTGACTTTCCAGTTGCAAATTCAAACTCAGGTTGACCCCTCTTTCCACACTTAATGCACTTACCCATTTGTCCCTTGTGTTGCATAGAGTCTAAATCCACAAACTAGAACGTGTAAGAAAATTAACTTTATTAAATTTTGACTTCATTTACATTTTAACCTCTCAATATTCTTATTGTGGTAAAACAGACAAGCCAGACTTTCTTCTCCCTCTGTCTGCTGTTTAGTATAAGCTCTATCTGGGGCCTTCAAGTCTATCCAGTCGTGTGTATACATTTAGATATATAGTAAGAATCCCACAATCCTAACTAGTCCTTGATCATAAATCCCCAAGTGTTGTCTCTCAGAGGATTTTTCTCCTGAGCCTGGAACCATTCCAGGCCACCAATGTGCTCAAAGGCACTGTAATCTAACTACTCCTATGTGGGGCTCTCTCCTCAACAGGACAGGCCAAACTTTGCTAACTTTCTAGAGTCCTGTTCTTGAGCTGGCTCATCTCTCCTGTGCTCACTAATGCTTATATTCTCACCTCTTTTGCATCATTGTACTCTCTCTCTCTCTCTCCCTCTCTCATCTCTCAAGTTTCTATATGGTCTAGAAAAAGCCAACTGCCATCATCTTCCAAATATATTTTGCTTGTCCTAATTCTCTAAGTTATGTTAAGGCATTTATATCCATATTGTTGGAAAATGCTAACAATTTTTTTTATTTCTACTTTGAAATTTCTCTTGCAAAGTGAACAGTGCTAAATTACCTTTGTTTTCATAAGGAATATGTATGTTCATTTAAAAAAAAACTAGTTTTCTTAAAATGCTAACCCATCATAAGTGCTTTAGTAAGTATCATGAATTTCTACTTGGCCTATACATAATCCGTCATCTTGGGAGTCAGTTCAGACTTCTTCCTCTTACTTATCTGTAATCTTGTGCCTGAACTGATAACAAGAGGACTTCAAGTCTAACAGTATTTTCAATGGTAAGTTCTAATTCTAAATAATACATAATACTGTAGGTATCATAGACTTAAATATTTATGACAATTGTGGAAAGTTGACAAAAACTGTTTGGTTCTAAGACCAGGATATAATGACATAAGTTTCCAAAAGATAAAAATACCTTCTTCCCAATGATCTTGAGAAAAAATACAACATTTTATAATTTTCAGCCACTATAGGCTATTATTTTTAATTAATTAATTTGTTGATTGGTTTATATATTTGAGAAAGAGAAAAAGAGAAACAGAGAGACTATATGGGTGCACTAGAATCTCCTGCCATTGCAAGAAAAATATGGACACATGGGCCATTTTTTGGATCTGGCTTTACATGGGTCCAGAGGAACTGAACCCAGGCCAAAAGGCTTTGCAATCAAGAGCATTTTTTAACCACTGAGCTACATTCCAGCCCTGAAAGTTATTCTTAGTGCTAAAAATGGAGTAACTCCATTTCTTTGGTGATCAAAGTTTTACTCTAGTCACCTTAGCTAATGTTTTCATTCATACAAATGTCCTTTAGAAACATATCAAGAATCATCATTTATTTGGAGATTAAAAGAAAAAGATGACATTAAGGGTTTCTTGGTGTCACCTTTGTTCCACAATCCTACATTAATTGATGCAAAGCTTAGTTTTAGTTTCCTTCCTCAGAGGAGCCACAATAAAATAAAAGTCATACACAAGACCCTGACCTCACCATCAGAAATTTCACAGACTGATTTATGATGTAAAACAAAACCAGTAGTTACAAGATAAGATGATAAGAGCTGCAACTGCTAGGTTTCCAAAGTGCCAAGAAAACACCAAGAAGGAACTAACTAACTCCACCTTGGGAGGTGGGAGAAAGCTTTAATGAAGAAGCCACAGTTGACCTGGGGATTCTAATTTCTCAGGCAAAGGGCAGGAGTGCTTCCCAGAAAGAGTAACCAAGCCTGACTACTTCAGGGAAGTAGATACTTTTGCTACACAACATTAACTGGGGTTCTAAGTTAGAGCACATGGGGTGTGGAGCAGAGTGGTGAAAGACAAATCTGGAAAATCAGGTTGGAGACTGGCAAGATCCTGGTGTGCCAGCTTACTGGTGCTGTGAACTTGATTTTAAATAAATATGAAAAAGAAGGATGCTGCCATTTCAAGAGACTCTCCAGGAGGTGTTCAACAGGGGTGAGGTGGTCTGATAAGTAGAATTCAACTTGAGAAAGGTCACTTTGGAATCTTTGTGGCAATAGAGTGCGGGAAAGGGCAGGACTGGTGAGGGTACTAGACCAGATAAGAGAAAGGCCAACTTAACCCACGGAGCACTGAGGAAACTTTGACATTGTTTAACATCATGGACAAAGTTTTATTTTTGAACAAAAAATAATAATTTCTTATTTATTTATTTGAGAGAGAGAAAGAGGGGGTGGGGATGGATATGCCAGGGCATCCAGCTGCTGCAAAAGAACTGCAGATGGATGCACCACCTGGTTAATCTGGTCCTGGGGATTCTAACCCGGGTCCTTTGGCTTTGCAGGCAAGCACCTTAACCTCGAAGCTACTTCTCCAGCCTTTATGGATAAGTCTAATTGTTCAGAGTGAAAGAGTCTAACTTGGGTATTTTTTGTTTCTTCCTTAGCACAGTCACAACTCCCTGCCACTCATTTCTGAGACTAGAGAAGAGGTGCAGTGTTGTTCTCACAATCCCTTTATTTTTAGCTCTCAAAAAACTATGCATCTTTTATGGAGCATTTTTCTCAATTTGGGATGCTCTTTCATATGGGTGATTATTTGATAAGTATCTGAGGATCTTCACCACACTCTGATCTCTGAATTGTTGACAATTGTGTCTCTATTTTTACCCACTACTGTCTTTGGAAATTAAGAATGTGCCATACACACTATGCAATCAATCAGTGTTGGCTGAGGGGAGACTTAATGAAATATTAAGAAACAATGGAAGTGATGACATGCTACTTGGAAAAATACTTGTTATTTTTATGTTTCAAAATTATAAACAAAAAAATCTTGATGATTTAATTATAATTCAAAATATTTTCCTTGACCTTTATGTCCATATTTTCTCTCCACTATTGCATGTTAGACGCGGCCACTCTATATATTAAGTCCCAGATGTGAAATTTACTTCAAATAGGTTTCACATTGACAAAAGTTATTTTATTCTTTGGACTTTAAATCCCGAAATAAAATAACATCACTTGCTAACTCTGGCTATATTATTAGCATATCCTTTCTTTCTCTCTATAACTAAAGAGGCCTTTTTGACCTAGGGCAAATAATTTTTCAATAATGTCTTTAAATTTGATGAGTTCAATGAAGAAACTCCATGTATGTACTACTTTTAACAAGCACACACACAGAGACAGTCAAACCACTTCATTAAAGGCAGAAAGATTAAGGTAGAAGATTACACAACAAACCACCCACATTCAGTTTTGCAAGTCTAACAGTCATCCTGAATCATCACCCTAAAGCGGACTGCATTCCGTTCCAACTCCTGGATTCAGCTTTCCATTCAACATGCAAGAAAGTAAAATATTAGTATTGGTGACCAAAAGGCAGGTGTGTTTCTTTTTCCTTGGTTACTCTTAGCCCTGGATGCATCAATTGTTTCTTGTTTTTATACTTAATAAACAAATCTCTTGGGATGTAATTTAAAAAACCACTACAAACATTCATCTCACCAAAAGCATATCATATGATCAGAAGAGCTTGGTTTGTCTATCCCAGTCTCTTCAACCAGCTTCTAAATAAGCTTTACCCACCCAAGACTCACTTCTACAATCATAGCCCCCACATTATCATCCCTTCCATCACAAGACTTTTCTCCCAATCCTATTTTTCTCTCTGTGTTGAGACTGGAAAGGAGTAGTCCATGTTGTTCCCTGGCCTCTGTGATTAGAGCCTGCGCTAAAACGTTATAGACAGCTCAGAAGCATCCTGGCACAGTCTGTTTTTACCCCATCATTGCCATGACAAGCCACAAAATGAAGCCAAGGAGTGAGGTACCCCATCCTGGGAATGTTAGAGAAATTTTTACAAATGTAAAAGGCATATTATCAAATTACAAATAAAGTATGCCCATGTCTTACAGTGAAGCAGCAAAAAAATTGGCAATATATGCCAAATAAATGACAAACACTAAATGAACTATACTGATAATGGTAAAATATTGAAGAAATAAAACTCATGTTCTAAAATGCCAACTGAAAATGCACAAAAATGCATGTAAGGGCAATCCCTACATCTTTTATTCAAGGTCCTCCCCTATTGGGAGTACATTTCAATACTTCTTTAATAAAACCTACTTTTTCCCTGCTCAAAAAAAAAAAAAAAAAAAAATTAGAAGGGGGCTGGAGAGATGGCTTAGCAGTTAAGGCACCTGCCTCCTAAGCCTACGAATGCCCATTCAATTCTCCAGGTCCCACATTTAGCCAGATGCAAAGTGATGCAAGGGCACAAGGTTGCACTTGCCCACAAGGGCACATGCATATGAAGCACATGCTGAGAGGCTGCTGGCACACCTATTCTCTATCTGTCTCTGTCTCTCTCTCTCTCTCTCTCTCTCTGACTTTCTCCAAAAAAAAAGAAGGAAAATAAGGAAATATTCAGAAAAAGTGAGAAAAATCAGTGGCATCAGACACTTACTAAAAGCTATACTAAAAGTGGCCCTGGGCAGCAGGAAAATAATAACAATCATGTACCAGATAGAAATGTAAGCAAAAAAATGTCACTAGAAATAATTAAGTATATAGATAATTAGAAATGAATATCGATAGTACAGACAGAAATAGTAATGCTGTTTGTAATACATCTATACATAGAAATATATGACAATATATTTCTTCAAAAGGCCTGAATGTATAAAATGGAATTTAATAGTCCTCAAATGCCTGTAGCTGCTGAGAAATAAACAAAATACTAATTTAAACTAGACACCAGTATTTTAGGATACAGGCTGTAATCATTAGGCTAAGTACTTAAAGAAGAGAAATATAATTTATCTATAATAAGCTAATACATGAGAAAATAGTGTATAATTGAAAATGACTAATTGAAAAGAAAGAAAAAAAGAAAGGGAAGAACAGATGGGGCAAGCCCAAACCAAATAACAGGACATATATTTCAACAAAAATATCAGTGATAAATAATCTGCAAGCAGTATACATATTCTGGATTTGGTATAAAAACAAGTTCACATAAAATTTATGAGTCACACATCAAACACAAAGATGTGGAAATTTTAAAAGAATGAGAAAACATAGCACTCTGCAAATGTTAACCAAAATTCTCCTATTATAACTCTAATAATGAAAGAGAAAGTTGGCTTTAAGATGAAGACAGCATTATAATTGAAAGAACAAAAGTGGTTATAATTATAAAATGTTCTCATCTGATAACACCTTCAATAATAAGAGAATAAAATTTGACAAACTAGAAATTATGACTTCAAAATTTTCAATAACTGAATAAACAAACAGGTAAACATCAGTGCAAATACAGAATACTTGAACTATAGAGTTAACAAATGTGATCCTAGTATTTCAAAATATAAAATACTAATTATGTTTCCAAGAAAAATATATAAACAATATGCTTGTGAAAATATTGCAAAATACTCAAATATTAGGAGGTTAACAAATATATTTCTAAAGTAATTTCTAAGTCAATGGTTAATCACAATGTAAATATCAAAATGTTTAAATGGAATTCAATGAAGAGGATAAAGTTTAGTTATGCAATTGAAATTAACAAAATAAAAGCTTTTGTTTTATAGTTATATATTAGTAAAAATTATCATATTTCTTAACTTAAATTTCATCTTAAGGTATTAGTAAAATAATATCAAAGTAAACACCAAGAAAATATTTTTAAAAACAAAAATACAAATAATATTTAAAAAGAAAGAGCTGGTTTCTGTGATAATAATTTCAAAATGGATTACTCTTTTAGGAAGGATGATATAGAAAATAAAATAACATACATCACAATATAAGGAATAAAAGTAGATGTCATTATTGATAGAGATATTAGAGAGATAAGGGATTGTAAATACTAAGTTTCAGTAATAAATTTGTGAGAGAAACAGAATGAACAAATAATTTGTGAATCATAGGTTATCAAAGCAACACAAAGAAAAAGAGTAAATATAAATATAGTCTTACATATGATCTTTAAAATGAAGTTCTAATTTAAAGCCTCTTATAAATAAATTTCCAGGCATAGATGGCTTTGAAAGTAGGTTTTCCTAAACATTTGTACAAGGAAAGCTCACAAAAATAAATAATCTAAAATAAATTATGTTTTATTGTTGATTTAAAAGATAACTGCTTAACTTAATAATAGTTATTATCATTAGTTCATTATGACATATGAAAAACATAAGCCAACAATGTTATTAGAAATGGGAGGGAGAAATTGCAAATCCTACATAAAAAAATCTTCATAATATGGGAAGGGTTTTATTTTAAGATGCACTCTGAATGGATTGAACTGAACAATGAATATACCATGGCAACCAATAAATAATCTGATCTTTGTATAATAGGCATGCTAAGTGATAAACATAATGATTTAATTTAATTAAGTCACCAGATAAGTCAGAAAAGGAAAAAGAAATTAAGGGCAAGCGCAACAAATAGAAAAGTTTTCAAACAAAATAGACATTTTATATGTCATCTACAAGAAACCCCTTTAAGATACACACTTCTGTTGAAAGTAAAGCTACATAATAGTAAACTTCTTGTTGCTTGAGACAAGGTATCTGACAAAATCACTTTGAGGGAAGAAGTTTCCTTCAAGAAGAAGAAGTTTCATCTTAGAGAGCCATGCTTCAGTCCATCATGGAAGGAAAGGGTTAGCAGCAGAAGCTTGAGGCATCTGCCACATTCAGTATAATGAGGAAGCAGAGAGCCATGAGCGTTGGTGCTCAGCCAGCTCTCTCCTTTTTATGTAGTTCAAGATCCAAGCCCATGAGTCTTCCTAACATAATTAGCCTAATCAAGAAATTTACAGAAATCTACAGAGCCTAACCTCATCTACATAATCCTTCACAGGTGATTTTAAGTCCTGTCAAGTTGTCAATCAGTATAAGCCATCACATGATATACCATGTTAATGTGAATAAAAAATTGATAACATAAATGTGCTAACTTCATACCCATCAGATTTCAGGATGGGGTCAATTATTAGGGATAACAAAGAATATTAGCTAATGATAAAGTGATCAGTTTCCTAAGAAGAAATAACAATATATAATATGCATGTACTTGACTACACTGCCTCAAGTATTGACCAGAAAATAACCATATGCTATGGAAACTATATTTATAAAATTGATAACTTTGATAAAATGGACAAATTTTATGAAGTCATCTTACAAAAGTCCTGTGAATGGAAACAAATGATTTGAATAAGCCCACTTCTAACAAAAACTTAATAAAGTCAACCATAGGTCAAAATGGCTTCACAGTGAGTTCTATCAAACATGCTGGAATGAGTTATTTTAATTCTTAACTATTTTCCAAAACTCAGAAACAGAGGTAATCTATGAAGGCCATAGTGACTATAATATCAAAACCAAATAGAGATCACATGAAAAAGAAAACTACAGCCAATGCAATAGGCATAACAATCACAGCAGATTATTAACAAATTAATAAATTGTATAAAAGTACTATATATGTGATAACCAAGTATAATTTATTCCAAGTATGCAAGCTTGATTAAAGATTTAAAAATAAATGTCATTTACCATATCAAAAGGTTAATTCTAGAAAGGAAATATAATATTGTCCAGAAAAAATATTTGTTAAAAATCTAATATTTATTTATGAATCAAAACAAAAAACAAATCCAACCAAAATAAATTCTTAGGAAACTAGGTGTGTGAAGAACTTTCTAAACTTGGTGAAGGTCTGTCCTTATAGGAATGTCAAACTTTTTAGAATTGTGTGGGAAGTTCTGTTGAGTGTTTTAAGAAAAGTAAAGGAAACCAAATGTATATACATGAGAAAGAATTATATGTATTATGGTGGTTTGAATGTGAGATGTCCTTTGTGGCCTTGTATATTTTGAATACTTGGTCCCAGCTGGTGGCAATTTGGGAGGTGGAGCCTTGTTTGAGAAGGTGTGTCTCTGGGGATGGACCTTAAGACTTATTAGCCCAACTAGGCCATGATGTCTCAGCTCACTCAGCTTTTCAAAATTAACCCTTTCCTCCCAATAGCTGCTTTTGGTCAGGCTACTTGTCCCAGTAATGAGAAGCTAAGGACAAAAATATAACAACTTCCACTGAAACTTATAAGCAATAAAACCAGATGACAAGTTATTTCTGGTAATATACCAAATCAAACGACTGGGGGAAAATGACTGACATCTGTCCAAAGAACTCACAGTCTAAGCTACCAGCAGGAAACAACCTGACGTAATGCTCAAACAAGTGCAATAGTGGCACACAGCCATGGTGGGTAACCAACTGCTCCTGAGTTGGCTAATAGATCCACTCAGTGGAACGGAACTCATTGCTGGAACTGGGAAATAAGTCAAACCATGTACAAAAAATGAGCCCAAGCCAGGTGTGGTGGCGCAATCCTTTAATCCCAGCACTTGGGAGGCAGAAGTAGGAGGATCGCCGTGAGTTCAAGGCCACCCTGAGACTACATAGTTAATTCCAGGTCAGCCTGAGCCAGAGTGAGACCCTACCTCAAAAAAAAAAAAAAAAAAAAAAAAAAAAAAAAAAAAAAAAAGAGCCCAGTGTCCAAGATCAAGCTCCCACCAAATGTGGGCTAGAAGAGGACCTACACATATAAAATTCTCTCTAAAATAATTAGGGCCATCCCATCTATCTAGTATTAACCTCTCTCTTCATTGGAGAATTTGCTTATCTTTTTCAGATGGATGACAAACCTGAAGGGAGGATCAGCCTATCATACCTCACTAGGGCCCCAGCTGAAATCATAGAGTAATGCGGGGAAAGGGCAAGAGTGCAGCTTTCTTGGTGAACACGATACCAGAAAAAGGTTGAAGAAGATAAACACAGAGAACATCCAACTCCTACTAAGCCAGATAATCAGAGACACAGAGGCTCCCAAAACCTCATCACTGAAGTAGAACTAAAATGATCCCAACATGACTCAGGGAAATTCACGGAAGAGGGGGCGGAAAGAGTGATAGAGTCACAAGTTGGGTCATTATGCACAGAGACTTGGCCTATCCCCCATAACTCTTGACTACCCCACAATGTATGATCCACATTCCCCATTGATGAGGGTTGCTTGGGAAGGAGGAGGACAGGGAGGAGGATAATTAAGTCACAAATATGAATGTAAAATTAGAATAATATAAATTTTAAAAAGGAAAAAAGAATAAAATTGAAATTTGAAATTATAAATAGAATACCATTCTAATAACACTATAAAGCCAAAATACTAAACTTGTCTAAATACAGAATATACTAAATCTATATAAATATACCAAAATATGCATTTAAAATAATAGTGGAAAAGTAGATAGCTATTATGAAACAAATCAAATATCATAATTAATGAAGATTCTATTTTTTTATGTACTGGAAACCCAACACTTTGGTCAATTCTCAACTGCATTTAAAAATTCACTTCAAATTCAATTGCATTCCAACAAATTCTTTTGTACATTGTATCAAAATTAATCACAAGCTTATATTTAAATGCTAACAACCTAGATTCATTAGCTACTCAAAAGACAAGGGCTGAGAATATGTCTCAATGGGAGGGTTGCTTGCACAGCATGCTCAAAGTCCTGGATTGAATACTGTGATGGTTTGGATGTAAAATGTCTCCATAGCCTCAAGGATTTGTGATTAAGCCTCATACTTAATCCCTAGCCGGTGAAGACTTGGGAGGTGGAGCCGTGCTGGAGAAAGTGTGTTGCTGTGGGTAGGACTTGGGATGTTATCATTCAGCAGTGCCTGGTGCTTTGGAGCTCACTCTACTTCCTCCCTGTTGATGTGGAGATGTGACACACAGCTGTCTGATCCTGCTGTTTTCCCCACCATGATGAAATTCACCCTGGAAACTGTAAGCTGCAAATAAACCCTTTCTTTCCATAAGCTGCTTTTGATTAGGTGTTTTATCTCAGAACAAGAATTGCTAAAAATACCATATACACATGTACATGAGCACACACTTGTGTGTGTACACACACACACACACACACACACACACACACACACACAGTTGCATAAGCTGTAACAAGAGAATATAATGAAGAAGCCAAAAATAGACTGTAATGGTGCAAGTACATGTTTATAAAAACATTTCTAAACATCCATATGCCACAAAAAAGGACCTACTCAAAATTTGTACCTTTCATAAGAAACTAAGTAAAAGGGAAAATGGATCAGAATATGATATAAGTTGCAAACTTCCTGAAGAAAATATGTATATGTTGAGATGAGTTTAAATATACAATAGAGACATAACCCATGTGTGGTGGTTTGATTCAGTTGTCCCCACCTCCCCTCCATAAACTTAGATGTTCTGAATACTAGATTCCCAGCTGATGGCAATTTGGGAATTAACACCTCCTGGAGGCAGTGTATTGTTGGGAGCAGGCTTATGGACATTATAACCCATTTCCCCTGTCCAGTGTTTGGCACACTCTCCTGTTCCTACTCTCCCCTGATGTTAGCCTGGGGGTGATGTCCACTCTCTGCTATGCCATCATTTTCCCCTGTCATGGAGCATCCCCTAGATCCTGTAAACCAAAATAAACCTTACCTCCCCACAAGCTACTCTTGGTTGGGTGCTTTCTGCCAACAATGCAAACCTGACTGCAACACCATGAAATTAAAAAACTAGTCAATTGTACTTTGTAAACAATAAAACCTTTCAAATTTTCCTCTATGCTGAAGGCAATGTTGAGAACAAGCCACAGATTCAGAAAACTTGTTTGTAAACATTTATCTGACAATAGGCTTATATCCAAAATGTAAAAATGTCTTGAAAAGTTTACAATAAGAAAACACCTTGACAAAATTGGCAAAGCATAAGAACAGACATGTTATCAAAGAAGATGTATGAATTCTAAATAAACTCGCAGAAATATGGTGAAGATCATGTGTTGTTAGAAATTTTAAAAATTTAAACAATGAGGCCCCGCTACACATCTATTTGGCTAAGCTAAAGCAAACATATTACTAGCACTTCCAATTGTTGGTAGAAATGTCTACTCATGGGAAGTTTTGTTTATTGCCAGAAGCAATCCAAAATGCTATGGTCACTTCGTTATATGATTTATCAGAGTCTTATAAAACTAAACTTCAATTCATGATCCAACAATCACTCCCCTAGACATATACCTAAGTGACTTGAAAGGTTAGAAGTATAAGAAATCCACACATACATACTTATGGCATCTTTCTTTTGACATTCTCCAATGCTGTGAGCAAACAGGATGTAAAAGGATGCAGAATTGTGGTATGTGTTTATCAATATGTAAAGATAGTAACAAATGGTAACACATTAAATATTATTCAGTGATAAAAGCAAATGAACTATCAAATTATGAAAATACATAGAAAAGCTTTAAAGAAAATAGGTCAAACAGGTATAATACTTTAATTTCATTAGTATGGATATTTTGGAAAGGGAGATATATAAAAAATAAAAATCCCAGTGGGCTGGAGAGAGGGCTTAGCAGTTAAGGCGCCTGCCTGCTAAGCCTAAGAACCTGGTTCCAATCTCCAGGTCCCATGTTTAGCCAGATGCAAAGTGACGCAAGGGCGCAATGCCGCACTTGACCACAAGGGGGCACACACATCTGGATTTCATTCACAGCAGCTGAGAGACTGCTGGCGCTCCCATCTCTATCTATCTCCCTTTCCCTGTCTGTCTGTCTCTCTCTGTGTCTTTCTCCAAAAATAAATAAAATAATTTTTTTAAAAATCCCAGTGGCTTCCAGGGCTTGGATAGTAGAAAATAACTGAACAGTTGATGCACAGGTAAGCACTAATACTGTTTTACATGATCCATAATGATATAAACATGACATCCCATGTTCATCAAAGTCTTTGGTACTTCACAATACATAGCAGGAATCTTTCTGTGTGCTAATTTAAAAACTCATTTACAAAATTGGAGGATTCCAGGAAAGACTACAGGCTATGATGGGAAAATCTAACTGTATTACAAACATATGAAACAATCCCATTGAAAATTTTGGGGAAAGTGTAGACTGAATTAACTTTGGAAACTACTTGCATGTATTAACTAAAATCAAAATAAACTATAAGCACCGTATTCTAATTGACATAATAGTTTCCACTGAGCACAGAGTTATCTATCAGCCATGATAGTGGTACACAAGAATACTATAACTGAACAGCTACATCAATGGATTGTGGATGATAGAAGTTAAAGTTTGTATTATTGGAGTGTGGAGTTTACAAATTTGCAAAATGGGGCTAGAGAGATGGCTCAGCTGCTTCCAGAGCAAGCAGGAGGGCCTAAAGGGGCCTGAAACTGCCTGAATTCAAATCTCCTGATTCCACCAAAACTGTTAAATATGGCCACATGCCCCTGTAATCCCAGTACTGCAGCCAAGCAGAACCCTAGAAGCTTTAGAGCCCCACAAGCTCTGGAATCAAAACAAGACCAGGCAGAAGGTGAGAGAGTGGTTTACCAGATGTTCCAGTGCCAGCGGCTGCAGGCAAATGACCCCCACTACAGATGAGCATATGGGGCACTACAAGAGCATACACACACATGCATACAAACACTACACTACACTATACACACACAAACACACAAAGGAAATAAATAAAATCAATTATTTTTAAAAATTAAAAAGAAACAAGGGAAAAGAGAAACATTTGTTCACATGGTGCTAGATTATATTTGGTGATAGCAGCTTGAAATGTTTAGCTTAAAATATGAATATAGATTGTTAAACATGGAAATATGTTATATATATATATATATATATATATATATATATATATATATATATATTTACATGTTAATGTATTTTTTTTCTGTTAGCTAGTGGCATGGGCAATGTTCTTGAATTACACAAATTATCAAAATTGAAACAGATAAAAAAATTGAAACAGATAAAAAAGAAAACTTAAGTAGCACTAGATATACTACAGAAAATAAATTTTGCAATGAAATCCTTCCTGTATATAAAACTGCAGTGTGAGATAGCTTCAGTACTAAATTCCATCTAATACAAATTTTAAAAATGAACCAATCCTCTACAAACAGTTGTGTAAAATATGAATGAGAATTATCAACCTGCTTTAATGAAGTTGGAATTGTGCTAATATAAAAAAAAAAAATCTACTACAAGAAACCCTGGAAAAAATCAGTATACTAAAGAAAAGCAGATAAAAAACTTCCTATTAAAGTATTAGGAACTTGAGGTAAAGGAGGTGACGTATTGGGTAAGAACATTTGCTGTGTAAGCGTGAGGACCTGTGATCCATCCCCAGCACTCACCCAAGAAGCTGTGCACAGCCACACATGCCTGGAACCAGCACTGAGAGGGCTGGAGACAGGAGAATTGTTGAGGCTCTCTGATTGGCCAGTCTAACCATAAAATGGCTCCAGGTTCAGTAAAGACACTCTCAAGGAGAACGTGACATCCTACTCTAGCCTCCTTACCACACGCATGGGGTGCATACATCTGCACACATATGTGCTCACACCATGTCCACACTACACACACACACTTACACACACACACAGGCATGTACACACACACATATTAGCCCTTTGAATGTAGCAATATGTAAAAGCAGTAATATGCCACATAAAATAGGGTGTATCCCAGGGATGCAAGAATAATTGAGGAACCAGACAGGTGTGTTCAACTTTTGTCACCTCAAATTGACATTGTCATCTACAGAGTTTGGATTTGAGAACTATACAATGGAGTTTAACCACATACAAACACACAAATTTTACAATATTTTAAGGAACTCTGTTTGGGGCATATTCATAGCTCTCATTGGGCCAGATGAGGTCCACAGAACAAGGTGGATAGGACTTGTGATATAAACAGAGTAAATATGAAAAGATTATCAATTAAATAAATGTTAAAATAGTATTTAACAAAATCAAACACTCATGTTTTTAAAAAAAATACAAACAAGTCTCTTGAACTGGGGCAATGGCACAGTGGTTAAAGGTGATTATTTGCAAAGCCTGCTGGTCTGGGATTCACTTCTTCAGTACCCTCATTAAACCAGATGCATAAAGTAGTGCACATGCATCAGGAATTTGTTTGCCTTGGAAGGAAGCCTTAGCATGCCCTATGATATATAACACATAAATACAGTTTTATATATAAAACTATATAAATATATAAACATAGTATTTTTAGAAAACAAGTCTTATGAAATTGGGAATGGAAATAAATTTCTTCAACTTATTAAAGGCATCCAATAGGAGCAGAAAGTAACTTTATGCATAATGGTAAAAAGGAATCTGACAAAATGTACTAATTGTAAAAAAAAAAAGTTTGGAAGAAGATAAGAAAATTAATCATTATGAGAGCTAATTAACTGACAACAGTTAAATGCTATTGCAGACTAGATCAATTGAGGATATTTTCATTTTGAAAGGGCTATAAGTTGGTGCAATCACTGAGAACTTAACTGGGCAATATGTTCAAAGAGCTTAAAATTAATCCTATCCTCTGACCTAGAGGTTCATGGCCTAGAATCTACTTGAGGATCTTATCAAAGATATAGGTAAATATTTATGTATTAGAAAGTTCACGGAATAGTTTGTTTTTAATTGTAGAACTACGAATTGAGGTTGAACTTTAACATTCTGATAACAAAGATACTTCAACTTTCCTTCTAGAGCACACAATTTGCTTCCAAACCACTGAGGACCTGAATTGTTCGCCATTTCTCGTCAAGAGAAAGGATAAGCAGACAATTATTCTGTTACTTCTCTTTAAAATGGCAAGAACAGCAGTCACCTGCTAGTGGCAGGCCTGTGTGGAGTGAACCTCAGCCCTCAGGAGAAAACAAGAGCTGCATTCCTTCAGGAGTTTCAAGAACAACCTTGAGAATACTGAATCTCGGAATGGCTGCAAAGTTTTTTATTCACTCAATGAAGTACTCTTGTGACTATAAGGGCTAACTAGAAGCAAAGTTCTAAGAGGGCATTTTCTCTGTAAAATCAATATTCCTTCCCTGGGGTGCTGTTGAGATTATCCTAAGCACTAATCTCAATTTATCTTTGTAACCTGTTTTTTTTTCATTATTTTATGCTATCTCCAGAGATACACAGTACATTTAATAACAATTTATAATTTCCATACTCACATATACACACAGCATTTAGAAATAGTATATATATATATATATATATATATATATATATATATATATATATGACAATATAGTATATTGTCTTGACAATGTAGTATACACACACACACACACACACATAAAATTTTCATGTAGTTGTTTCACATGAAGTGTAGTTTGAAATAATCTACAAAGGGGCCTATGATCATTAAGGATTTTCTGGAATCATACTATATAATAGCAGCAACAATAACAACAACAAATTAACCATAAATAAGAGATAGTTTAGCCAAATTGCTGTCTAAATATATACTGTGATATTTTTATTCTACTATTGTGTTCATGAACAAAGACAATCAGAGTATACTGATATTTGAATATAAAATGTGACCTTTTGGCTCATTCATCTCTTTCAACACTTGGTACCTACTTGGTAGCACTATTTAGTAAGGTTGTGGAACCTTTAGCATGTGGAGACTTGGATCATTGTGGGAGGAGCTTGAGGTTTTATAGCCTGGCCTCACTTTCTGTTCATTTCTGCTTCCTGACTACAGTGTAATAAGCCAGTTTCCCACTCCTGTCACCATGCCTTCCTGCCTCATGATGGAATATATCCCTCTGAAATTGTAAGCCCAGTTAAAGCCCTGTCTTCCTTCAGTGTCTGTCATGCATTTGGTCACAGTGATGAAAGAGTAACTGAGACTGAGCATTTCACTGTTGTTTTCACTAGGTGCTGTATTTGCTTAATGAATTTATTTTTCATATATTATATTATATTATATTATATTATATTATATTATATTATATTATATTATATATGCAGGGTTTCCACTTATTATTGTGAACATGCCTGAAATATTTTGAAAATATATTTAAGTGGCCTTATAACATTTTATTATATATTAGCAAACAAATGAGACACATATAATGAAACATCAAAATGTATCCCATACTTTATTGGTTAATATTATCAGACCCCTTCTTTCTTTCTTTCTTTCTTTCTTTCTTTCTTTCTTTCTTTCTTTCTTTCTTTTTTTTTCTTTTCAAGTTAAGGTCTCAATCTAGCTCAGGTTGACCTGGAATTCACTCTGTAGTCTCAGGATGGCCTTGAACTGATGGTGATACTCCTACCTCTGCCTCCCAAGTGCTGGGATTAAAGGCATGTGCCACCACGCCCGGCTTTATTTCTTAATATTTATACATTTGGTTCTACTAATAACATAGCAACTGGTAAAGCAAGTCTTTAATAATCTAAGGCTAGTCAAGAAAAGCTCATTTTTCAACCATGATATTATCATTTCTGCACAGAACATATTAATTTACAATATTTTTCATACTGAGTATATGATTGATTATGTTGGTATAGCAGACATTATTCTTATTTAGAAATGAAAAGGTTGAGATAGAAAAGTTAAATGACTTATCTAATACCACCAGAATAATTATTGATGCAATCAAGACACCAGTCTCCAGATACAAAATTTGGCCAGTGTTCTACTCCATTGTGTGGTCTCCATGATATTTTTCTACAACAAATAAGAAACATTACTGATGATTTTGTACAAGAAGAATATGAAATTTTCTGACTCTATATAATGAATACCTACATAACAATATAAAAGCCTTGGACCTACATATCTACATTCTGACTCTACATAACCAGTGCCCTACATAGCAATACAAAAACCTATAAATGACCTGTACCTACACAGCAACATGAAAGACTATACATTATCAGTACCTACATATCTACTTTCTGACTATACACAGCCAGTAGCTGCACATCAATACAAAAACCTGTTTTGGTTTTCTGGTTCCTTCTATGCCGGTCTAGCTGAACTTCAGGCACAGTGAAACACAAGATTCTGAGGGATCTTAGGTCCTCTGTCTGCATTATAATTAAAAATAAACATATTATGGATCACTAAATTTATTTCTACACCTCAGTGCAAGAGTAGCAGGTATCTAAAATGGCATGAGGACACAGGACAGTTTGGTTTGAGAGTTGCACAAAGGGCTCCAACATCAGTAGGACTATGAGTTATCCTAGAGACCTTAAAAATACAGGCTCCAAAGGTCTATCTCTGATTTATCATATCAAATACTCTCGGATTTGTACTTCGAACCTGCATTTTGGCAGGACTCCACAAGAATTTTAATGCAGATGCTTTTCTGAAACTATTTTCTGAAGACCAGTCGTTTTTTTTTTTTTTTTTGAATGTAAGGTATTTGGCAAACAGTTAAAAGGATTCACTTTTCCAGTATTCCTTCTGACAATTACTTTTCAGGCAAGTATGTCTTTTGAAACATGAATACTTCTGCATGCCCATTGTCCTTCACTCCCATGAACGACAACATGGACTATTAAATAGAAGAAGGAAGTTGGAATCAGGACACTGGCAACTTTCTTAATGTCTTGAATAAGTGGGGAGAAGACTGCCTGCCCAGACCTGGGCAGGAAGTGCTTATGGAAGGAACATGGATAATAGATGTTAAAAAGCTTTGAATGAAAAAGTATTGCTTCTTTGCCTTTCGGCTAAGATCAAGTGGAGAAGGCTTTGGAAAACAAATCCCAAAATAAAAGTGCATTTATAAGATTAGTGGTTCTCAAGTTAATTTTCACATTCGGAATCAGAGGATCCTTGAACATTTCTGATGCCAGATATTAATAATTTTTGAATGGAGAGATTAGCTAAACCCTGAGGTTTTCACCTTGGTAAAGGTTCAGTTTCATTACAAATGACCGAACCCTGATAAACCCTGGCTTCTGTAAAACCATGTCACGAGGTTCTCTGTGATCAACTTTATTCTCATCATAAATCAGTGAAAGGTTTATGATGGACATGAGCAGAGCTGCCAAGCAGACCATTTTCTTATTATCCTTCGACATTGTTTCTCCTTTGTACCACCTGGCTTGGGCTTAAGGAAGTTGGCATCCAAACCAGGGGAGTCTCAAGAAAGCAGCTGCCATACTGTACCTTGCTGCAGGGGAAAGATCAACGTCTCATTTCTGGGAATAGTTAGTCACAGGGCATGGCATCAACCTTCCCCACCACTTAGTGCCTTCTCCCTTCAGGTGAGACTGACTCACTTTTCCACAGTGATGACAGCAGTCAGAGATGGTACAGAGACAAGATGGGAGAGCGACACAAGGATCAGATAGCTTATCACACTTAATTTATTCAATGTACATGCCGCTGGGTACCATTAGTCTAGAAAATCATTAAATCATTCAGGCACCAATCTAGATAAGGACTTTTACCTCTTAAAAGATATGCTCTGTTTTCATAGGCTAGAGATTGGCAACTAATCCTCAGCTCTGTCCTGAAACTAAAACAGCACCATGGGACTAAAGTAGAACAGTGACCTAAACTGACTTGATAGGACACTTAATTGTTTTCCAAGTCAGCTTCTGTGACATCTTCAAAGGTTTTGGTACCATCCACTTTATTCCAAGTCTTTCATCTGACATAAACCAGAGGGCCAATCTCATTGAAATCCTTCCCTCATTATTGTGAGAAAATATGTGTTATTTTGGAATCTCCTCTAGCATAGTTTGACTCCTAACTACCCCCATTAATTCTCACTAGAACATTCACATCATAGAGATATTCTTTTCCTTACCCTCTGGAAATTTAATCCCTGCCGGCAACATGATGGGTATATTTGCTTGCAACTGTCTGTCATTGAAGGGTTATTTTCCCTTGTCCTTCATCTGTAAGCCTGAGCTAATAATTAGGACTACATAAGGTGTTTGGGGAGTGTTAATAAGTAAAAGCACTTTCTATACTATAAAACCATGTTGTCCTTATCAAGGGGCCCAGGTTGCCCAATACATTTCTGTCTTCGGTTGACATCTTGTTATCCTGTCATCCCTAAAAGAGGTCCCAGTGTAGCAGACCTAAAAGAGATATCTCCAACATTTCTCTACATGCCTTCTGGCCATAGTAATGTTAGTGTGATGTAGCACCAAGAATGTTGTAAATGTGAGACTTGTGGTTTGTTCTATCACTGCTGATAGTGATTCAAGGGCTTGATTTCCAATGCTCTCAACTATGAAAATTGAGATCAAAAGGTCTGTTTCAAAGTCTTCTTTTAGTGTTTAAATTGGAGAATTCCCATAAAGTGCTCACCTGCCCTTTACTCCCAATGACAACACAGGGTAATGTTGGCTGTGCCTCCTCCTCTTACTGAACAAGAATCTAGTTTTCTCATTTTGTTTCCAAGACATGTTCCTCATTCTCCATCTTCCCTGTAAATCTCTTCTTTCCTTGAAATAATTCTTTCTGTTTCCTAAAAGTAATTTGTAGCAAATGGTTATTTCTCCGTAAGCTGCTTTTTACCTTCTTCCTTGCAATTTTTACCCATGAACCTCATCCAATTTAAAGTTTTGTTGAACATGAACTTATTAGTATAAAATCATCCAGCCTTTATGCTCTGTGCTAAAGTTTTAAGTTCATATCTGTAGTGCTTAAATATTCTTCATTTCCACTCCTATGATAATGAAACCCAAGCTAGACATCTTCCAGAATGCCCATTATCATTAAAACAAACCACAGTATAGATAAAAAATGGCCTTCATGAAACCTAAAACCAAATTATCTCCACCCAAATGTTCTCCCCTCTCATCCTTGCTCCTGTAAGTTTTGCTATAGCTCCTATAAGTAAATGCATCTTTAATTACATGGCCACCAAATCCCTAAAATTTTCCCTTAATGACAATTCACAAGTGTATTTCCTCATTTGGCATTTTCCTTGAAAGTAGCTTAATTCATGCCTTCACTCCCTGTCCCCCAGGTTACTGCATAAGTATGCTGTTGGACCTCTCTACTTCCATGATCTTGACTTGTGTTACCTTATGTGGGATGTGCCCCAGCACTGCTTCTGAGGTGTATCTCTGGCCAGTTTGCTTACATATATTCCATGTCTTCTTGCTCATCTCCACCTTCCTACCTACTCACCATCTTCTCTTTGCCTAGAGTTTTTCTCCCTCCCCACATCTGACTTATAATTCTTGCCTTTTTGTCTTCAGTAAGACTTTTTAATCATTGACTTCCCAGGATGCTTTCCAGATTTCTCTAACCTGGAAATAATCCTAGTATCATTAAACTGTCAAGGGTTAACCAATTGTATAAAACCTAATACCTGTTACCCCGCAGGCTTTCATGACTACATTTTTAGCTCCCAGGAAAGAGGATCATGTCTGATGCATCTCTGATTCCTTTAGACATTTTAATTGTTCACAAGATGTTCACTATATGACATTTAATTAAATGGAAATTGTAACTCATCTTTAAAGTTAAGACCATCCCTTTCTGTCAAAGAGCAGTGTTGTATGTTACAAGATTATCAGCACATGGAGACATTTTCAACATAGTCATTCTTGTTGTCATGCAATACCTACTCCCACTCTCTTGCAAAGTCCATATCCTATAACCAACTGTTGTTTAGTGGAGTCCATCAGTTAACACTCTGAAGGTCATTTAGTGGAGTCCATCAGTTAACACTATAAAGGTCATTTGCTCTAATGTCTGCATAAGACAATCATTCCATTCAGCAATTTCAACTTCTCATCCTACAAAATAATATGTATGATTTTTGTAGTGGAAGATTTTATTTCCAAAATTAAAGAAAATGCAAGAAAATGGTTTATAACTTCTATATTTTCTCATATATTTATCATATTAATTTTGCAGTCTCTCTTCCTTTGCTAATTGATCCTTTAAAACAATGGCAGATTATTTCTTGACAGAGTTAGGTTTTTCTTTTCCAATGTTTTGTGGCTGTTCTAGGATAGTTCCTTCTCTGGGAGGTAGGTTGTCAGTGTCCATCTCACATGCTTGCTTGAGTTTTGGTTGGAATAGAATTGAAACCATGCAAGTTTGGAAGATTTGAGATTTTGCCAAATGAGTGAGTCTTCTGTGTGTGTGTGTGTGTGTGTGTGTGTGTGTGTTATCAGTGTAAAGAACATTACCAAATTCTCATCAAAAACATAAAAACTCTGAGTAGTGCAGCATATATATATATATATATATATATATATATATATATATATATATATATACACACACACATACACAAATATACATATACTTGATACTTATGTGTGCATATTTTAGCTTTTTATTCTCATTTAAATCATGTTCTGAGATTGGTTTCAAGTTTCAGTTGTTCACTGCTGTTATATAAGAAAGCATCTAACTTTGTTTAACCTTGTATTGTATCCTATAAGCTTGTTGTGACTAGATCCATGGATTTATTATTATTTTGAGGTTTTTATATACACAATCAGGTCATCTCTGAGATCAAAGACAGTTTTATTTCTTTCTTGTTAATCTGTATAGCTTTCATTTCATGTTTTATTGCCTTTGCTCTTACTTGCAGGTGTTGATTCATGACGAGAATAAGTTGCCTTGTCTTATCCCCCACCTCAATGGGGAAGCACTTAGTGTTGTTTTAACTATTAAATATGTTAGGGTTATGTATATATATGTATGTATTTGAGATAGGGTCTTACTCTAGCTCAGGCTGACCTCGAGGTAGGATTCCATTCTAGCTCAGGCTGACATTGAGTTTATGTGATCCTCTTACCTCTGCTTCCCAAGTACTTGGATTAAAGGTGTGAGACACCATGCCTGGTTAGGTTTTTGGCTTTTCAAAATGTTCTTTATAAAGTCAAGAAATTTCCTATTTAATATCCAGTTTGTGTGAGGGTTTTAGCAACCATGAATTGGTGTTAGGTTTTGTCAAATGCTTTTTCTAATCTCTTGATAGATAAAATCATAAGGTCTTTTTTCTTCTTCATCCTGTCAAAGTGATAGATTTCTTGTATTCTGGAATAGTCCTGCATATGTTGATTAAATCCCACTTGACTGTGTTGCATAATTCTTTCCAAACTCCACTAGCTTAAATGTTTTTGTGCTGTTTTGTGAAGACATTTGCACTTCTCTTATGAGTATTAGTTGCCATTACTTTGGGCCCAACACTAAAGTGGCAACCATGTGATGGAATTGTTTCATGTAACTCATTGTGTATTTGTTTACCTACTAGACTGTGAAGAATTTAGAGGTATGACTAACATTTGTTTTCTTATTGTCCCAAAATAAGAAAACTGTCAAACTGTGGGACACATAGGGAGACATTAATAAACATCATTCATTCACTGATCAACCAAATTGTCCATCATGTAGTAACAAAGTCCATACTTAGCCCTCTCCACACACACTCTGTGTCTGAGTTGAGCTCCTTAATAGTGATGTCCATAAACCTGGACTGTACTCTTTTTGACATGTCCAGATATTATTTGAGACATGGTAAACTTACACTTTTTAAATATACCGCAACCCCTCTGAAGTCATAAACACCTATCAATGTGAAAATGAGAGGGAAAAACAGTGTCCTTGGTTTGAAAGCTAAATCCAGTTTATCATTACATTTGCAAAGCATTCAAATATGACAAATTACAAGTGAAACAGCTATATGCTGTGCAAACCAAAGGGTTAAGAAGTACAACTTGGGAATATGTGTTCCTTCAATGACTCAATTTAGTTGAATTCTTTCCTCCATTATCCTTCCCTCCATCATGTACACTTAGCTCCACTCTACGGTAAACAATGACATGAGTGCTGAAGAACTTGCATAAAACAGTGGTGCAGAAGTGTTGTGGCAATAATGGCGGGGCAAGTTTGAGCTGTTGTGTAGTCTACTAAGTGCAACACAAAACCATGCCATAGAATCTGAAAACAGAAGCAGAAAGGAGGTAGTTATTTGTGAATTGCAAAGATACTGACAGGGCTTAGTGATGGAGGTAATCCTTCAGGGAGTCATTTCCTAAACAAATGCTTACAATGTTCTCAGTAACTGCTGGGAACAAGAGGAAACTCCACTCCTTCAAGGCACATAAAGTCCATGCAGAAAGATAAGGATACAGCTTCATAACTCTCTTGGCCTCAAACCCAGCGTAGTTGCTCAACCAATACTTATTGAAATGTAATCAAATAATTGATTCTGTAAGCTTCCATCACTTGGCAAACACAATTATAAGTGATTAAGATATGTAATTGGACCAAACAAACAGCTCAAGTCTCTGCCTTTATGTTGCTTTGCTCCAAAGGGGGAGAATGGTTTAAATGCTTGTGAAACAGAGATATGCCATCTCATACTGAGAAATCCATTTAAACTGATGAGTTTCCTGCTGGAGGACAGAGCAATTTCTATGGATCCAAGAAGGCAAACCATATATTATGTACTTTAAAAAAAAATTACAGATTCAAAAGAAATGCAATCCAACCAGACAAGGATTGATGAATCACAGTCTCTAGGGAATAGAGGACTGAGTGTATAGTGATACAACCTCAAGCACTTGGATGTAGCTGGGTGTGTTGGATGTATAGTTGGGCATCTGAGCTGTAAAGATGGAGAGGAAGAGGATGGCCTGTGAACTTCCAGTGTAGACAGAGAGGAGCCAGTGAAAGCAGTATCACAGTGTTGTTTCCAGAAAGATGGACATGGTGGTGTCACTGAGGATAAGAAGAGGGAAATGGAAGTAAAGGAATCTTTATGCTAATCTGAAATAGTGACAAAATGAGTGTGTAGGCTTGTTGTAACTTGTCTCAGCAAACTTTTCCTCAGGGAACAAATGTACCAGTGAAAATATTCCGTAGAGGTCTCTCCATACCTACCTAGAGATTACAGACCTCCTGAGCATGCTCTTAGTATGGGTCACCTGGCAACAGAGACTTTTGACGTAATACTTCATGTTCCCGCACCTTCTGCCTGTGGAATCCCAAGTCCTAAAACAGCCATTAAACACAGTGTGTTTATATAATACCTCTATCTCCCTGTTCCTATTAGCCTCTAGAAAAATGGGGGCATGCTTATCCCTGACCCCTAACTCCTTTTCATCTCTGTTTGCTTCCTTACCCTTCTGTCCTATTGTATTGGGATGAATAAGAGCTGAGTTGGAAGACTGAGCCGAGGCCACCACAGCTTTGCTCAGGTGACTCTGCTCTCGAGAGAACCCTGGTGAGATGAAGGCAACATTGACAAGGTAGAGACAGGCACCTAACTGCCTCCCAATGATGCCAACCAGGGAAGTCCATACCACCTTAAGCATCTAAGGCCAGGGGAAGGTAAGAACTAAAAAAATAAAACCAAAACTAAAGATAAATCATGCACTCAGAGGTCTGTGAGTGATTCCCAGCAACCCTAGTCAAGACATATATCAACTCATGAAGCTGACAAATTAGAGTGTAAGAACCATCTGGAGCTAAGGCTGGCATACAGCAGCCTGGAGTCACCAAGTCACCAGTGAAGTGTTGACTGTTTTTATTTTTAGTTGTTTGGTTTGGTTTGGTTTTTGTCGTTGTGTTTTTTTTAAGGAGGCCTTAAATTGTCCAACTGCTATTTTTCCTCTTTCTCTAATTATCTGGACTATTGTGGAAATACTAATTTTATTATGAGTTTGAATTTCAAAGAATTACTTGGCTGAGGGTGATAGAATGTCTAAGAAGTGATATGAACATTCAGAGATGTGTGGGTTTTTTTTTTTTTCCTGACTTATTTAATCCTAATTACTGTTTATGTATGCACACCTCTCCCTCTTACTGGACGGCTTCTTATTGCCTGGGAAGCTCCAAGTCATCCTCTGATACCCAAATTAGGTTTAACTCCCAGGGAAACACTTAGTTTTCCTCTCAGGCTAATCTATCCCTGGCCTTTTAATTCCATGGCTTCGTGTACTATTTTTTTTTTTGTTATTTATTATTTATTTATTTATTTATTTAAGAGAGAAAGAGAGAAAAGGCAGATAAAGAATGAGAGAGAGAGAGAGAGAGAGAGAGAAGGCACACATGGGCCCCCAGCCACTGCAAACACATTCCAGATACATGCTCCACCTTGTGCATTTGGCTTAAGTGGGTACTTAGGAGGTGAACCTGGGCCCTTAGGCTTCACAGGCAAGTGCCCTAACCATTAAGCAATCTCTCCAGTTCCTTGTATGGGGTTTTACTTATAACAGTTGCAAAGCACTTAGTACTTTAGAGTCTATCTTTCTCCATAACTAGACCTGAAAGTCAGGGCTGTCTGATTTACTTTTGTTTACCCTCATAGCTCATAATGCAATCTTTGATGCTGTCCGACCTGATGATTTATGAAGAGCTAGACAGTACACACAATAAAAGGAACAAATGTGTAAAGGGGTTGCTTGTCCCATTTCCTTCTCTTTCTGACCCCATGGGTGTAGCTAGAACTTTGGAAGCCCTATGAGGACATGCCACTCCCTTGCCCTATCCTTGTGAATGTCTCTGTGAATTTGCCTGGCCTTTGCTCTATAGGTCAGCCTCTTTGTTCAGCTGGAGAATGATCCTGCCTGTGTGTTGGAAGACAGCTCCACCCCTGAGTCACAGTGCCTCTGGGTGCAATGGTTCCACTCCGTGTGAAAGGTCTTTCTGCAGCATTCCTGCATGATGAGCTTTCTAATTAGCTAGCTTTTCCTTATAAGGTGCCACAGGGGATGGTTGGTCAGCATTATGGCCCATAGAGGAGGATACAATGGCCCAGAGATTTTTGCCTTAGGCTAATGGGTGGGATGAAGCCTTCCACTTGACATCTGGTGGGAATTTAATGACTCAGTTCTCTACTCTCCAGCCGGGGTTCTCTCACCCACCAATTCTCTTCCTTCAGTGGGGATCTTGAGACTGTACTGCTGGCTATAGTTTACATTGGTCAAGGACAATGGACTTTAAATGGCTGCACAAGGGTGCTTCTCTGAGGACCCTTTAAAAATAGCATATTAGAGGGGAGGCTGCTTTCCAGGAAAAGGGTGAGGTAAGGCCAAAGTGCTTACCAAGTGGTTCAGAGGTTGGAAAATGAATGGAGAGCATTAGTAATAGGATATGTTGGTCTTTGTACTACCTAAAGGACTTTTATATGCCACTGTAGGCATATATATATTTTAAAATATGTACATGCCTTGAGATGAGAGGTGATTTTAATACCCCAAGTACTAGTATGAAGCAAGATTTATGTCTAGCCCATGGGCAAGGGCATCTAAATGAGCTCTTCAAAGATGCTGCCAGGATCCCTATGATTATAGGACTTGATCTTGGAAACCAATTCTTTAACTCAGCATGTCCATTTTCATTTATGCTCATAGTTTTAAGTTGCCAAGGTATAAGAAAGAGAGTAAGGGCTGAAGTGATGGTTTAGAGGTTAAGGCATTTGCCTGAGAAGGATAAGGACCCAGGTTCAATTCCCCAGTACCCAGCTAAGCCAGATGCACAAGGCGGTGCATGCATCTGGAATTCGTTTCCAGTCCCTAGAGGCCCCAGTGCTCCCATTCTCTATCTGCCTCTCTCTCTCTTTTTCAAATAAGTAATGTTTTTCTTTTAAAGAAAAGAGGGTAAGATAGTCTTATCAATGGTAAGTTGAGGGGATCTATAATCATTTGGATCCAGGAAGAGGGAAATTCTTACATTATCCCTATGCTAGTCATTAGCTGTGGTAAAGGTAATTCCAGCATGCAAATTGTCCCTCACCTTCTGACTTAAACATACATCTTTTGTGGGCTAAATCCTGTCCCATGATGCTTAGGCATCATGACAAGAAAAATATTCCTAGAACAGGCTTGCAGATAGACAATGTCCTGAGTACAAGGAATGACCTGCCCAGACTGGGAAAGCTTGTGGAGTGAGAAAGGAAACAAACTTCTAGCATTTTGTGTTTGCCTTGCTGGCCTAAAATTTAAGCTGTTTTATATCAAGGGAAGGACTTTACTTCTGTGACACCAGAGGCACCAGGATATGAAAGAAAAGGACCAGGCCTGGCTGCAGTGGCTTGGTTGGGGGCTCTGCTGTTTGAGCTCTGAACTTAGGGAGATGCAGGACTCTTCTATGTTATCACTGGCATGGAATTCTGTTCAATAATTAAAAGGAGAGGTTTGGAGAACATATGTATTATGCAGGAATAATGATAGCAAATATAGAGAACAACTCAGATCTGTAACTGTTACAAGTGTCCATGCGGTGTGTTTAAACTGTGCTGAGGAACAACATCAGTGATGGGGATCATGATGATTCCTGCTATTGACTTCATTTCTCTAGGCCATTTGGCACACATTATTCTCTCTATAACCCTGTACAGTGGGTATCATTTCTTCCATACCACACATAAGCAAGATGGTATTGATTTATTTTTATTTTTATTTATTTATTTGAGAGAGACAGAGGGAAAGAGAGAATGGGCACACCAGGGCTTCCGGCCCTGCAAACAAACTCCAGATGCATGCGCCACCTTGTGCATCTGGCTTACGTGAGTCCTGGGGAATCAAACTGAGGTCCTTTGGTTTTGCAGGCAAGCGCCTTAACTGTTAAGCCATCTCTCCAACCCCACAAGATGGCATTTATATGGAAGGTAAACAACTCTTCTAAAATGACCCATGTTAGAAAGTAAGGTATTTGTGACGCAAGAAATTTCTTTCTATAGTTGCTATCTTCAGCTTTGTGTCAGCCTTGGGTTTGTTGAGTTCCAGGGAGAGCAGGGTGCAAAGTCTGGGGACTCCTGCACCTGTGTGTCTGAGCCACTGGTCTAAGCCACCTTCACTAGCAGATCCAATGCTGTAGTTGATATGGCTAAGTGGTATTTTGCAGCACACATTGTAAGACTGAACAGAAGGGTCTGCTCTCATAAGTTCCAGATCGTTTCCCAAGATATATTCTATGAGAAGAAAGCTATAGATTAAAGCGTCCAGATATTGGGCAGAGGAGGCTGTTTGGAGCCCAAGGTAGAAGTAGGAAGCATGCAGCTTTTGTCTGTGTCAGTCAGGGCAGAACATGGCTCACTTATTTCTCCTTACTCTCAAACAAGAACATTTTATTTAGAGATTATCTTAAGGGGGAAAAAAGGCATGAATAGCCTTTCACCTCCATCTAAAGCAGGATGAAGATAAAATGATTTCTTTATCCCTCTTGACCTGGGAAGCCAATGCCTCCCAGGGAAATGGCCCTTTCCCAGCAGCAGCCCGCTCTTCTTTTTGAAGATGCCTCTAAACCTGTTTGCTTTTGGAGCTCCAATGAGGTTTACGTTCATTGCCGCAGGCTGGCCCAGCTCTGCTGCTCATGCTGAGACCGTGGCTGGCTTCCCGGGTGAATAACCACGACAGTTAATTACATCAACCCAATTAGCAGCAGCACCCACCTTGTGCAAGCAAAGCTCACCTGCAGACTCATCCGTCTGGCAAAGAGCCCCCAGGCCCTAGGGAGAATCAGGAGTTGGGGGCTGAGTGTTTAGCAGTGACCTCCTCCTGGTCCCCTCTTGCCTTGGAGATACATAAGAGAAATGGAAAAAGCCCCGTCTTTTGCAACCATAGCCTGCCAAGCAACTAGCACATAGTAATGGTTTTCAGATTCTCCTACTGGGCAGGAATGTTCTTCCCTCAGCACCCACTGAGTGATCAGAGGTGGAACATGATCAGATTTTGCCTTCGGTAATGAGGCTGTGTCTGCTTACCTCTCACAGAGCACTAAAGAGACAGAGCCCTCTCCCTGCAAGGCGGGAGGCAGGCAGGGGAATCAGACAGCTGTTTTCCTTGGCTCCCCTCTCATGCTTTCCACCTCCACAGGGAATCCAAAGTGCACGGTTCCAAGGTCAAATCTAATCACCTATTTGAACACCTTGAGCAAGTTGCTTAAACCCTCTGAGCCTTGTCTTTCTGTTTGTTAAATAAATAAATAAATAAATAAATAAATAAATAAATAAATAAATGTGACTATACAAACTACAGGGATGAAGAACAAACTGCTGATTGCCAAGGTTAAGTACAGAAGAAAGGCCTCCAGAGGGCAGTACAAGGAGAGCAAGGTTTGGCTGGTCATCACACAGCTCCATGAATGTCTCAAAACCAAAGAACTGCACTCTAGAGAAGATGAACTGCACTGCATGTAAAATTTAAAAATAAATACAGGGCTGCAGGGATGGGTTAGCAGTTAAGAGGCCTGCCTCCTAAGCCTAAGAACGCCAGTTCCAATCTCCAGGTCCCACGTTTAGCCAGATGCAAAGTGACGCAAGGGCGCAACGCCACACTTGACCACAAGGGGGCGAACACATCTAGATTTCGTTTGCAGCAGCTGAGAGGCTGCTGGCGCGCCCATCTCTATCTGTCTTCCTCTCCCTCTCTCTCTGTCTCTCTCTCCAAAAATAAATAAATAATAAATAAATAAATAACTTTAAAATAGGCTGGTAATTTATAAGAATAAGGGTGAGATTATACATAAAAGTACCTAGAAAGGTGAATGGCCATATATTTTCTAAAAAAAAAAAAAATCTATTAGTTGCTTTACTTTCTTTCTGAGCCTACATTTTGTGTCTATAAAATGGGAATTAAAATAATTTTCTTCTAAGTATAAAATCTTATCTTTTTCATAAGCACGGCACCATGAAAATATGAGGTTATAAATATGAATGCTTTATCCACATTGATTTATTCATTTGTTCATTTGTTCACCCACTCACATGTCTAGTATGTCTTTGGAGGATGGGGTATTCCCTCCTTACTTACTCCCAGAGGATTGTTATGCATTCCTAAGGTTTGGACAATTATATTGTTTAATAAATGGAAAACCAAGGCTCAGGTCTGCTGTAGAATCATAGCAGAATACTCTCCCCCAATTCCAGTCTAGGGTGAGAGGCAGATGAGAACATCAGTGTAATTATGTTGGCCTGTGTAAAGTTCGGTGCTTATAGGAGTTTCTTAAGGGGCATATAAATGTAGACTTTGGGGATCCGAGATGACTTTTTGATGAAATTATTATCTAAAATGAGACTTGGATGAAGGTAAGTAGTATATATATATATATCCAGAAATAAAGAAGGACTAGCATATGCGGAGGGAGGAGGTTGTAGGAGAGAGAGATCTAGAAGTGAGATACCAAAAGCTTCATCATTCAGGGATGCAGCATCTATCAGTCTTGTTCAAGTTCAGGGTGACATTAGGAGCCTTGGACTCCCATGGGTACATGATGCTATGTATGATTCTTGGATTCAGACCTTTGTTTCTCCTCGGGAATTGGGGTCAGCGCCTAGGATAATGCCTCATTCTTAAGGAGCATGACCTCGTAGCTTCCTTCATCTACTTTTCAGAATTACTCAGCTTCCAACTTGCAGTTTTCATTATCAGATGGCAAGGGACAGGAGCCACCAGAAGGGCTCCTCTGAGGTGGCTCAATGATGTCAACTTAGTTATCTGAGATTGCTTCTCTGCATGGTAATGCCCCTTGGGTATCAGCATCTGTGTGGACCTGAGCAGAATTCTTTAAGCAGAAAGCTTGCTCCTCCCTGCTGCCTTTTTCCCTCCTGGAACGGAAGTGGCCTGGGCTGTGGCATAAAGGCTAGTGACCTTTGATAAGTTCTAAGAATGTACTACAACTTTGAACATGCTGCTAACGGGATGCTTAAAGGCTAAACTTGATATTCCACTATTCTGCACCAGGACTAGCACAGTTGTTAAGCAATTCCAGCCTGTGATACAACCAACCACTTCCCTGGCCTCCACATCTGGACTGCCCCAGCTGCTGTTACTTTCACCACCCCAGTTTCTGTTCTAGAATCCACGGAGTCTCTTTAAAATCTAGACTGAAGGGAAAAGGCCCATAGAGTATCATAGGTCTTGCTCTGGTTTTACTTGTCTTGATGGACTAGAATGTGCTAGTTGTTATATATTACTTTGTTATATTAGTACTTAGCACCTGTTTGAAAGGCTGACCAGATGGACTGTCCCAGGCTGCTGTGATTATCCTTTCAACATGGAATAAGTTGACTTGTTGATTTCAAAAGTATTTTCCATCTTTAAATGTCTGATACTGCAAAGATGAGGCTAGATATAGTAGACCCTCTTAGGATCTTAGATCCATAGCACATCAATGTTGGAAGGGTTAGAGTTCACTCTGCAGCCTTTTGGGAATGTGTTCTGCAGAATTCTAGAAAGGTCTCAGAGGAAGAAAGGGGTTCAGCAGAAAACATTCATGTGTCTGGCATGATCTTGGAGTTTCATACCTATTGGCTGGATTCAACTCTTCCAACCCATACTTCCTGAAGGTGAAAACCAAGTTCCCAGCGTTGCCCTGTAAAGATTGAGGAGGATGATACACAGAAATAAGCGCACACACACACACACACACACACACACACACACACACACAGGAACAGCAAGGATATTTCAACAGCAATAATTACACTTGCAACAGTTGCCATCCCTGTGTTACCAAACAAGGTGAAAACAGTAAAATCTTATTCAACCACGGAAGAGATCTATCTGATAACAAAGCCCCACTGCAGATTTGGTTACTGCAGAGGTAACAAGCTGACCTCACTGGGTTCCTCTCTGCAGGCAGCTAGACAGGAGGTTGAATAACCGGTCTGGTCCCTTAAGATTAGGGTGTGGTAGCCAAAATACTGTGTCTCATTTAAATTTACTAATCCCCCTTCCCCCCCTGCATGTCCCCTCCCACCAAGCTCCTTTTTTGACTTGGTAGCAGATTTCTCTATCCCACTGGAGATAGCATGGCAGTGTATGGTGACATTCGCCCCTCCCACCCATAGGACAGTCTAGAACTGCCATCTGTTTTCTCTAAATCCACCTATCCTTCCATGACTAGAGAATCCACAGACTCTGCAGACCACTGGGCAGGGCTAGAATAGCGTTCCGTGCTCTGGTCACAAGTTGTATCCGTGCAGGATGTTGACATGTCCCTCCCTCAGTGTTATTTTCCAGGTTTTAGGGCCACTCATCCCTGGGCTGAGGCTCACTCCCCACCCTATTGTAAAGTGCTGTGTCAGCCTGCACAGTCACTGCCTTCTCTGCCTTTCTCCAAATATGGAATTCTTCGTCTTCTGTCTCTTGTATGTATTTCCCTCAGTTTGTAGCTTGCACAATACAGCACTTTCCCTTGTTAATGCCTCTTGCATTTGAATTCCAGTTAAGTTTAGCAAGAATGTTGGATTCTGGCTATTCAGTGTCATTGCATTATAGACAGTGAGACTAACTCTGCTGTAGTGTCTTAAACAATCTGATCTGTGCCTTTTTTATAGTTGGAGAAAATAAGAACGCAAATAAGAGTGTAATTTTTCCAATATCTTCAAAGTCCTGGGTGTCTCAGTTAAAATATGTAATTTTCAGTCTATTGCCCCACCATGCTACTCAGGCCTCTATTTTCATGAACACTTGTAATAATGCATTCAGTGAGTACTTCTAATTTTCTTCTATTTTGTACCTTTTCCAACTAAATCTGAACTATATTTCTAAGTAGAGGGATTCAGTCAATTAAAAAAAGAAATAAATGAGTAGAAAATTACCCAATACTGCATGAAGACATCAAGCCGAGAAGGGTACTGTCAGGGGCAAGTGCAGGAACTGAAATGTAAGGAGACATCATGGTGGGCTTCCCCAGGAAGTGTGCTTTGATTTCCACTTGCTATGAGAGATGAATCACATAGACATCTGAGGGCAAAAGGTTGAGGAATAAGTAATGATAAATGCAAGCATCCTGAGACAGAAAATGCTAAGCAGGTTCAGGGAGCATTAAGGAGGCCAAAGCCTCCAAACAGGGAGAGGGAGTAGAGACAGACAGACAGAGAGTTTGCTGCCTCCAACCTCATGAGCCATTCTAACAATTTGGCTACTGTGAGAGGAAAGCAGTGGATGATTCTGTGCTGAAAAACTATGGGATCTGCCTTGCGCTTCTGAAGTGCTTCCCTGGTTCTATGCTAAAAACATTCTGAATGGGGAAAAGGAAGCGAGGAGAGAACTGACGGAGCTGCTTTCAACAGAGATGCTTGCGGTGTGGAGTGGTACTGACAGTGGTGGGGGCATCAGTGCTGTGCGTGGATAGCAGAGGAGGTGGGCATGAGTTCAGGAAGTCAAGAGTGTCAGAAAGGTCATGGAGGAGCAAAAGGCTGGTGTGGACTGCTTAGTGCAAGAATGTAGACATTCAGCAAAGCTTCCCACAGGAAACAAACATATCCAAGACTAAAGCAGATCCATGATGTAGGGTGGCCAACTGTACACATTCACCCAAGACTACACTGTTTTATTCTTTCTCAGGGAAGCTACTAGATCATGAAAGCTTCCACGTGAGTGTGAATGGTGTCAGAAGGATGCAAATGTTTTATTAGACAGAACGGAATGTAAACATGCCATGGACAAGAGAAGATGGCAGGCAGTGAAGAACAAAGAGGGTGTGGGGGTGACTGGCAACATGCAGGGCTGGGGAAGTAGTCAAAGGCTCCAATGCAGAGTCCTGTAAGCCCAGAAAAGTGCTTCTATTGGCTTTGATGCAATTGGGAATATTTTAAGTGAGGACAGCACTTGGCAATTTCCCCCCGCCTCAGTTAATTTACTTAAAAATCATATAAAGATATATGCATCTAAAGATCACGTTTAAAGTTATCAGATGAAATAACAGGTGAAAAGCATGAAAGCAATAGAGTAGGAAATATAATAACTTAAGAACATTCCAGGTAAGTGTTCAGTTGACACTTGAATGTTCTAATGTCACTTTCCCTGTAAGGTCACTGGTGCTGTTCTGTTCCTACCTATCCTGTTTGCAATGATGACATAAATTTTCTAAAGTTCTACATCTGAGAATCCTGATATATTTTTTTCTCCTCCTCCCCTTCTTGGTGACCCTGTCAGCGTCCAAGTAATTTCTTCCTCCTCTAAAATGTCTCTCCTTATTCTTTGACTCCCATGTTCTTCAGCTGCCAGCTGATCTAGCTGTCCCGATATAGCCTAGGGTATGTGCTGGGGTCCGTGGTCATAGACCCATCTGGATGAAGACGGTATGGGGGTGCTGTCCACAGAGGGTTTGAAACCAATTAGAAGTCAGTGTGCTTTGTGTTACTTCCATGTGTCAGCAATTACAGATAATGACCGTGATAAAATCTCTTTCCCACTAGGGTGCATTCCTTCCAACCCTCCCATCCCCACAACCCAAATCACTATAAAATCTTCCTCCTTGGTCTCCACCATACCTGTCCTTTCCCCTCCAATTCCATAATTGCCAATTTTGCTAATATGCCAAATAAATGACATAACACCTATCTCTGGGGTCCCCAAATCTGAGTCCTCTCTGAGGTTTAAGTCCCAGTACCTCAGTCTATCCTTTGTCAAGATCAATGTCAGCCTTTCATCAAAATGACAGCCTAGTGACTGAAACAGACCCTCCTTACTCTGCATCCCGAACTCTCATGTCCTAGAGACTGTGCTCCACAAAATGTAGTGTTTCTTTCTGTAATACCAAAGAGGAAAATGAGTGTGGATCCCAACACTACCACTGATTACTTATGTGGCTCAAAACAAGTCACTTTCCCTCCAAGAAGCTTAATTTTTCACGAGATTAGTATAATATGTACAGAGCTGAAGAGACAAGATTGCAGAGATGTCAAGTACCAAGTAGTGGTGAGTTCTGTCTTCACAGCAATGGTTGCGGGGGCAGGATTATACCCCTCTCAGCATGCTGGTTGTCAGAGTGTTGACGTTCTTGGCAATGGAAGACTACTTTTGCTTGGGTTGTCTTATTTTCTCTTCACAGCCTTTCAAGTTAGCCACTCCACACCCTATTATGCATACATAAACAGCTCTGGGCTGGGGAGATGGCTCAGTAGTTAAGGCACTTGCCTGCAAAACCTAAGAACCCTGGTTCAATTCCCCAGTACCCATGTAAAGCTAGATGCACAAGGTGACACATGTGTCTGGAGTTTGTTCTTTGCAGTGGCTGGCGTCCCTGGCATGCCCATTCTCTCTTTTCTTTCTTTCTTTCTTTCTTTCTTTCTTTCTTTCTTTCTTTCTTTCTTTCTTTCTTTCTTTCTTTTTCTTTCTTTTCTTTCTTTCTTTCTTTCTTTCTTTCTTTCTTTCTTTCTCTCTCTCTCTCTTTCTTTCTTTCTTCTTTCTTTCTTTCTTTCTTTCTTTCTTTCTTTCTTTCTTTCTTCTTTCTTTCTTTTGGGAGAGAGACACAGAGAGAGACAGAGTGGGAGAGGAAGACAGATAGAGATGGGCGCACCAGCAGCCTCTCAGCTGCTGCAAACGAAATCCAGATGCATGTGCCCCCTTGTGGTCAAGTGTGGCATTGTGTCCCTTTTGCATCTGGCTAAATGTGGGACCTGGAGATTGGAACCACTGGAGATTGGAACCAGTGTTCTTAGGCTTAGGAGGCAGGTGTCTTAACTGCTAAGCCATCTCTCCAGCCCTTATTCTTTCTAAATAAATAAATAAATAAATAAATAAATAAATAAATAAATAAAATATTTTTGAAAAAGAACAGCTCTATATCAACTGCCTTGCAAACACTTCCTGTGCTACTCAAGCCTGTCCTGAACCAGCTCTCCTCAAATATGAATCCTTCGCAGTTAGCAGGCTTTGGCATGTCATCCTATTGTATGCATGATCATCCCCTGTGTTCTGGGTTACATCTTAATGCTTGTTTAGCAGCCTTCTCAATGCAGAACACACATTGGCTGCTAAATCACACCTTGACAAAGTGAGTGTCTGAGTGAATAAATTGAATGCATAGAGACCCTCCCCACATACACCTCTCTTGTCCCTCAGTACAAAATATGTTAATAGTGCCCTCTGCTGCTGACCAATGGGTCTGTTTTCTCTGCAGTGGAAAAGCAAGGAGAAAGTTCACTAAAGGAGGGAAGGAGGGAGGTAGAAGTTGTGTCTGTGTCTTTCACGATGCCTGAGACTGAGTGGAAGAGGGAGAGCCATCTGTGTGTCTCTGTATAGTTGGAGCTGGGAGTGAGAAGAACCCTGTGGGTGGCTGTTGGAAAGCCAAGTTGCTCTTTTCTAAACCAGTGTCAGATACCTTGTTGGGAGTTAAAAAATAACCTTCAACTTTATGCAATGAGTTTCTCTTGTGCAGTAACCAATGCGCTACTTATGGCCAGAGATGATTTCTAAATGTGATTGTTTGAGAATTGATTTGAAGATCCGAGGTTCCTTCCTCAGGCAGTCATGCATTTCAAATGAACAAATCAACTGCAGGTATTTCCTGTGATCTGGAAAGAACACCATGAGTGAACTTCTGGCCTTATTCACTTCCTCTGTTAGAGGTCTTGAGATAGAATAATCAGTGTCCTCTGGAGGTCACATGCTGTGCCCAGGGAAGTTTTTGTATTTCAAATAAATCTCCTGATAACTCATTAAAGAAGAACTACTAGTCTTTTATGTACAGATGAAGACTTAATTTTTTTAATATTTTATTTTACTTATTTGGGAGAGGAGGAAGAGAGAGAGAGAGAGAGAGAGATTGGATATGAGCATGCTAGAGCCACTAGTCCCTGCAAATGAACTCTAGATGAATGTGCCACTTTGTGCATCTGGCTTGACATGTGTACTGGGGTGTCAAACCTGGGTCATCAGCCTTTTCAAGTAAGCACCTTTAATTACTGAGACATCTCTCCAGCCCTGTTAAACTTTAATTTTTTTTATTTATTTGAAAGAAAGAAAAAAACGCAGATGGATACTTTAAAAATGAGGTTAGGAATGTATGCAATATTGCAAACTGGTCTAAGACAGCAGGAGGTACCGAGTTTGTGTCGTCCAAAGCCTGACTGAGATGAATCCATATTGTACTACTAACTTTTTAGTTAACTGAAATATATGAGCTTTCTGGGCCTAAGTTTCCCCAAATCCAAAATAGGGACTGGACAAAGGGACTGGACTCCACCTTTGAGTCAGTGTCTACAATGTCCTTCAGTTTCTGAACCATCAATGGAAAGCACAGTTGTGACAATGACTGTGTCGCTGTCATGGAATTAACCTTTCCAATTTCACTGGCTCTAGAAAGGGAAAAGCTGCCGGCTCTTGCATGAACAATAAGAAGCACTCTATGCTGAGCCTGGATGGCCATTTCAAACATTATTGTCTGTAATTTGTAAATCTTTCTGCAGGTATATAAGGGTTTATTTCTCAAAATTCAATGCATAGTGATATATTCTATGATGTTTCTGAACAAAGTATGGTTTTTAAACTTTCAGCCTGACAAACAGTGGTACTTGAAAGTCTTTAGTGGGTAATTATTATAGTGAGCAATGTGTCCCAGTGGAGAGGCACACCTTGGAGTCCCCTGGACATTTTCCCTGTTACCGAGCCTTTGAAATAACTCACTAGTGCTTCAAAGCAAAAGTCCTAGAACAGGGAGCACATCCGATGTACTTTTATTGCCCTTAGAGACAAAAAACATCACTCAGAAGCCAAATGTCTGGAAGGAAAAATGTGTATCCTGCGTTGGGCCCTGCGGCCTGGAAGTTCAGAGAGGCTTGGAGTACTCGTATGAGGCAACCAGGGCATGTCTGAACAGGATGTAATCAGACCGGACCAGCTCAGAGCCACCATTTTGTGGACAAGCAGCCTCCTTCAGGGTATCCACTGACATGGGAGTGTAAAGGAGTAGGTGAGCCCTGGGGTCAGAATTACTCCCCTGCTTCCTGCTTATCCCCATACCTACAAACTGTCAGAACTGCAACCTCTTCCTTCTTACTTGGGGAATGACAGACCGTGGTAACATTACTTAGGTCAAATTATTCACCTTCTAGGGTACCTGGGCTAAAGTGAGTTCAGTGAGCCAATCCTAGATGATGAAGGTTGCAAGTGGGCATTACCTGTAATCTGTATGCTATGCAAGCAAAGAAACTCCCGCAGCTCCTCACCACCCTCCTTAGACGCTCTTCCCTTGATATGAGGAGCTAACAAGCAGAATAAATCGTCTGTTAATACTACCGAGGAGCCAACTGTGTGAAAAGCTGTGACATCGTTTATCTTGAATGGTGGGAGGCAGGAAACCTAGTCTTTATTTAATTACCAATATTAACTTCAAAGAAATGAAATTCTCGTTCATATTATCTTGCAAGAAAAACGTGTCCTGAAACTGAGCTTTAAAAAAAAAAAAAAAAATGCTGGTGTCGAATAAACGTTGCTAAACATTGGAATATCATGAGAAACCAGAATCCTGCTCTGGTGACCAGAAGCCTTGAAGTTGGTTTCTGAGCCTCAGGGACTCTATAATTTATTCTAAATCTAAGGAATATGATTGCCTAAGACCTTCAAAGGCATTTGCAAAGTTTTAACTAACCAAAAAATAGGTAGAGAGAACAAACAAAGTATGATTGAACACATTATATAATGTTCTATTTGACCTTTTGGTTTTTAAATAAACTAGCTCCATTAACTCCTGTTCAAAGTGATTTTCTTCTAATGATTCCCAAGATTCTGAAACCTCATTCCCTGCTAGCATTGGGGAAAAAATGTCTTTAAAAAGTCACTCTCTGGCTGTCTGATTTTATCTATTGACTTTCTGAGTTTACCAAATGTTTTTTGGCTTTCCAGACATGAGACCTGATGGCTGGAATGTCCTCAGTATTCCCATTTTTTGACATGGAAGTGTGAGTGAGGGTGGTTAGTACACTGCCCCAGGTCATGTAGGGTGGAAAGTTTCTTGGACTCTGAGGCAGAAAGAAATCCCCCTGGGGCTCATCAGATTCAAGCTGTGTGAAGCCCTCAGCCACTTCTGACAGTTGCTGCTCCTCTTCGCTTTGGTAGGAAGCATGCTCCCTGAGGGCTCCACTCCACCCACTTAAATAATACCTCCCTCACAAGGGAACGAAATAAAACTTCCTCCTTACCTAGTATTTATTTGGATATTCACAGTATTCATTAACGTGTTTTTCCCAAGGCAACCTGCTGTAAAGACCTCATTCCACCCTACCCCCAAATAACAACTTTAATATGAACTCTTGAAAGCTCAGTATTTTAGTTTCCCAGGAGAAGCTCTGCTCAAATTTAGGATTTCTCTTGACACTGTGGTGTAGTAGGGGGTCACATGGCCCGTATCTGCTTATAGGTAGAAGAATGTGCACTCAAGACCCAGTTTAATGGCCACCTCTGTGAACCCTTCCCTGTCCCCTATCATTCCGTCTCTGAATTCACCTGGTCTTTTACTCCTACCTCTTTCATAACCCATCTCATAGTGTTTGTTTTATATTATTAATTTACTTACATTGAGCTTTTCCATGTCACTTTGAGTCCCTTAAAGGAAGAGATGGAAAGGTATTTATTTTTAAATAGTACCCACACCTCCTACTGCCTATCAATTCTATCTGAGAAATTAACTCACAATTGACCAGAACTCTAGCACCCTCCCTCGGACTGTTCATCTTCCCTATTTACAAAATGAAGATTATATTAAATGTCCCTCGTAATTATGTAGTCATATATGATTGCCAAGTGCTTCATGACCATAAAAAGCTTTATAAATGCCATCCATGATTATAAGCCTTTGAAACAATAGGTTGGATGGTTAACAAGTGGAAAAAGCTGAGACATGGCCAGCTACTCCTCTTGGCAAGTCCCTGTTTCTGTCCCACCCACTACCAAATAGTAACTCAAAGATAAAACATGAACTGAGGAGTAGGGCAGGCTTAACCAGGGTCTATAGGATTTCTGAGACTTATCTTAAAGAGTTGTCATCATGATTGGAAGGCCGCTGAGTCTGAGAAGAGGAGCCCTGGGCAAAATGTTTCACATTTACATGCATATGAGAAACAGCCAAGGGTTAAAGTTGTGGGCCCTCAGATTCAAACTGGTGCTTACTCTTACCTGTTAAAGTTGGCTGGTTGGCCCTTGAAGAAGAGAAGAGGGAGGAGAGAGACAGTTAAGATGAAAAGAGCTTGTCAAACTGTCTCCTGGTCTCCTCTATTACTGGGAAAGGAGGGAACGGTATGCCACCTTCTTTTTTTTTTTTTTTTAAATATTCTTTTATTTATTTGCAAGCAGAGAGAGAGAGAGAGAGAGAAAGAGAAAATAAGTATGCCAGGGTCTCTAAGCCAGGGCAAACTGGCTGCTGATGCATGCACCACTTGGTGGACCTGGCTTTATGTGGGTCCTAGGGAATCAAACCTGGGTCATTAGGCTTTGTAGTCAAGTACCTTAACTGTGGAGCCATCTTCTCAGCCCCTCCCACCTCCTTTTGTCTCTTCTTCCTCTAATGTATCATATAGTGACCAGAAAAGGAGTGTTACATGGTGAATAAATGCAGCATTCAGATTTTCCTCCTGAGCCCTGAAAAAAAAAAAAAAAAAAAAAAGTAGGAACCTCTTCTTTGGTTATTGGATTATAGGTCCTTAATGAGATTTTTTGATGCCAGTGATGATTCATTAATCCAAACTTTTCACATGGCTCCTGCCATCCATTGTTAAAGAAGAGGTTGTTCCAGACTTGACGTCGTTGTCATCATCATGGGGCCTCAGAGGTCAGCAGTGGGCACAGAAAACACTGTGATTTGCAGAGAGGAGTAGGCAAGGGAGGTTCTGCCAGCAGGAATCCTGAGCTGCAGCCCGGCAGTGAGCTCAAAGGTGGTTGATGTGACTTGTCTTGATGTGCCGAAGATACCAAACAGGGCTAAACACAACAGGCCCTGTGTCTCATACTGGAAACATCAAATTATCTCGGAACAGAGGATTTGTGGGTGGGCTGCTGGGATGATATGGGGAGGTCACTTCACAGCACAAGCTTCTAGGCAAGAGGTAGAGAGGGGGCATTACCATGGACCTGTGGTTTGGCCAAATAGCTCGCATTTCCTCAAAGTTCTAGATGTGGGATCCTTCCAACTTTTCCCATTTCCCAGCTCTAGTACTGTCAGCTTCCTCTGAATGCCTTGGCAAGAGGGGCTGCTGAGGTGGCCCCATTACCTCCTTCCTTGACGTCAATGAGGGAGCTGTTCCCTGTGGCTGTCTGTCTTATGTGAAATAATTCAGCATTTGTACTTCAATTAAAATTCATAGGCATATATTATTAAATGGAACTGACTCATTCCATGGCTTCTCTTCAGCTGAAGGTGTGCCAAAAAAATGTTACCTGTGTGCTAATGATGAAAAGTACAATAAACCCAAGATTTCCTTGTCAGTAGAAAGTCAGACCTGTGAAGAAAGTACTTCTTTACATACCCAGGTCTCACTCTGTCCTGTGTCAGTCATTTTTGAAGATGACATTACAGTTTGAGATATTCTCTTTCTTTGCGTGTTAGGAAAAAGATACCAAAACAGAGTATTGATCTCTTTTGTGAGCTCCATGAAACTGTGCTGTGCACAAGGTATGTCTCAAAAAAAAAAAAAAAAAAAAAAAAAAGGAGCAGAATCAAAATGAACTAGGCAATACACCTCAGGACAAACAAACAAACAAACAAACAAACAAACAAAATAAACATGCCATTTCATCTCACTGGTAGGAAACTAGAAGAGAAAATGTTTTCTTGATTGTGTAAAGGCAAACTTTCTTCTTTATATTATATGCAGTACACCTGGGAGAATGCCCAAGGAAGTCATAATTCTGGTGTTTTCTCCTCTCTGGCTAGAAAGATCTTGCTCCAGAGATAGTGACTAGATGATTGCTACACTGTGTTTACTGCTCCCCATTCCTTCACCTGCTAAGTGGGCATTATATTCAATGTCCAGAACACCCCCAGAATTCCTCTTGTGTGAGCATGCTTTGTGTTACAGGCATACAATAATACAGCTGTAAATGAAAGCATTGTTTGCACTTTTACACAGGGGAGTGTCAGTCAGCAAAACAAGTACTAGCTCCCAAATGCCACTACATTATGTCCTAGTCATAAAAATGGGGCTCAGTAGCCTAAGTTGAATACCTGTTGTGTTCTTTCTATACATACATGGGCCTGCAAAGTCATGGATAAGTGAGCAAATCTTTGGCCAAAGAGAAAAAGGCAGCCTTTCTTTAGATGCATGACATCCTGTGCCATGTTTCTAGTCCAGAAAACCTTGGCTCAGCATACTTGCAAACCCAATTTCAACAGCCTTGCCTTTAGGTCTGGTTCTGCCAGCTCTAATTCAGTGACCAGAGGAACTTCTCTGAGCTTTGGTTGCTGCTGAATGACAAAGAAAAAACTGAACTGTATTTTCTATGACTTTCTTTATTTCTAAAAGAACAGAAATTCTAATGGGTTTTTCATTTACGTGCATAAGGGATTATATAACATATAGACTCCAGCTTCTGAGGTGGACTTTCTTAAGCCATCTGATGGCACTCCCTAAATATTTGAATGAAATTATATATGGTTTGATGTGGAGCAGATTAAAGAATAAATACTTTAGCGTATACACGATGTTCCCAGTGTAAAGCAACATGGTTAACCAGCAAAACAGGAATGACTACTCCATGTTGTCAGCAAGGCTACCTGATGTGGATCTCACACAGGCGTCTAGGGCCGCCTGCACCCACTTTCTGTGGAGCTCAACATCAGCCTCAGTGCTGAAGTCGCTGCCTCTCCCAGAGCGCCCATGACAGCCAGGAAACAGGTACTGGGAAGAGCGAAGGACTGTTTTCTTTGTTGATGTCTTGTTGCCAGAAAACAGAAATTAGATCCTTGCCTAAATCCACCAATCAGCAAATCTGAGTGCCAACAAACACTTCACAGTGGAAGAGCAAACAATAACGATTAACTTCTTCACGTCTCTGGAACTGTTAGCCCTAAAATTGGATGTAAAGTTTCACAGTCACATACACATGGAATGAAGCCATGCACCACTCTCGAAATGTTAGCAGAAATAAGTTTTGCCATATTCATCAATGTTTCTAAAAGTAGTTTTGTTTTGGGTTCGTGTTTGGTTCATATTTTGAGCAAGACAGAGAGGCCTGGGAAACAATTATAACTAATTATGTCATTTTCAGAGAAGGAAACTGTAGCCAAGAAAGGGAAAGAAGACAGGCCCAGGTCACAGAGCAGTGGTGATGTGACAGGGCTGGGATTAGCCTCTCGTGCTCTCACCACTCCTCCATGATGAAAATATACCCAGAACGCCCGATGGAAAAAGTCGCATACAGCAAGGTAACTCAGATTCTTGGTTTCTTATCAATAACCAAGATTAGAAATGGCAGCAGATAAATCTTGCCCTTACCATCATAAGGGTGGGTGCAATCTCCTACTAGCTAGACATGCCACAAGCTCTCAGAGGCTAGAAAGACCCAAATCACGCAAGCAAGGTCAGTAGTAAATCTCCTAGCACTTGAGTAATGAATTAGACATTCTCTAAATCAGCACCCCTATTTGTTAAGCTACTTTCCCAAGCAGGGTGGCCACTTTCTTTTAGCCCCCTCACTTTTTAGAAAAATAGTCATAGCCATCCAACATTGCTCCTGGGTTTTCCCCGGTAATTATAAAAACATTATCTGTAGATAAAATAGACATTTGGGCAACAAACAAACAGATATTAAAATATGGCTCCCTTTTATTAAACATCTCAGACACAAGCATGAATCCACAATCTGAAAAGCAGAAAAAAGGAGAGGCTGCCAAAACAGAGGCACTTAAATGCTGGTACAGAATGTCTCTTGTCACTAGTGGCTGCCCCCTCCCACCCCTCACAAGCAGCCTGGCAACAGAGCACGATTCCGGGGCATTAAAGATTCTCCTCCACAGTCACTGGGGTGAAGATCCACAATGCTTCAAGATAACTCGGAGGCAGACCCTTCCAGAGCACTGTAGAAAGGAACCAATCTTCCAGTGTACAAATTATTCTCTTGTGAAAATGTCAGTTCAGGGGCTAGAGAGATGGCTTAGGGGTTAAGGCACATGCCTGTGAAGCCTAAGAATCCATGTTTGACTCCCTAGATCCCACGTAAGCCAGGCACAAAAGGTGATGCACACGCAAGGTCACATATGCACATACGGTGGTGGTGCACTGTCTGGAGTTCTAATACAGTGGCTGGAAGCCCTGGTGCACCAATTCTCTCTCTTGCTCTTTCTTATACGATATATATATATGCCAGTTCAACAGCTCCACTGATACCCTAGAAAGGCTGGAGGTGGGAGTGGGGAGGGAGTCCCTGTCTCAGACAGTCCTCATCCCAAAGTTCATTTTTCAAGCCTGGATGGCCTTTCTTCTGATATGCCTGAAGCAGCACAGACTCTCTCAGGGCTCAGACCCAAGCGGGGCTCACTGCGGCGAGTCTGAGCTCACAGCCATCAGCAGTGTGAGAGGTCACTGCTGAAAGACACTGAGCATAAAGGCCTGCTGACATTGAGTCACATGCTAACTTTAGATCGGGGGCGAATTTGAGCTGTAGAGATAACAAGAACCAGCTTACTCATTTTGAGCTTTTGACTGGGCAGCAAATGAGTTGTGTGTGCATGTATGCGTACGTGATTGTGAGTTTGGGTATGGTATGTCTATGGTCTGTACGTGTGGTATGTGTGATGTTTAGGTGATATGTATTTGTGTGTGTTTCAGTGGTATTATTTGTGTGGTATGTTCATGTATGGTATTTATGTCATGCATGTGAAGTGGGAGTCTGTATGTGATGTGTATAGGAAGCATGCGGCTGGCTCTGAAAGAAAGTGGAGAAAGAAAGGAATGAGGTGAAACAAGCGGCCTTGGGAACAGAAGGGAAATCGAGTGACTCTTATTAACCTGTTAATTTACTATGGCTTTGTACAAAAATAAAAAGGTTCTGATAAGATTCACAACTTAAATAAATATTTGATAGAACACTCTGTGTCAGTCTCATAGTTCATCCCTGGGGTTAATCTTCAGTCCGATCTTCCCCTGCTGCTCTTGATTCAGGATGGCAATCACTTCATCAGCCTGCATTCGCTCCTGTACAAACCACAATTGACACAATTCTATTACAAGCAGAGTAACCAGCCCTGGCAGCAGATGCTTCTTGAACATTTCCAGCCAGCCATCTGTGCACGGACTGGTGCTAAATCCACTTAAAAATAAACACACTCTATCCCCAAACTGGGGCCTTATTCGGACATCTCTAAGCAATATCTTTCCAAGTTTTTTCTCCTGGAAGAAGGCTCGTGTGTTCAATAGCTTTCTATCCTTTCTTCAAGGTCCTCACCATCTCCAGGTCAGTTCCCCTTTTCCCCACACAGATCACTTGCTAGTCTTCTCCATGTGTTATCATTGTCACAGAAGACTATTTTCCTGGAAAGCCTGTCCCTGATGAACCATCTGGTGTGATCTGTCCTGTGCATTGTAGATGTTAGCATTACTAGCCTGTAATATGTCCCCCTCCCAATTTGCAAGAACCCAAACTGTCTCTAGACATGAGTAAATTTCCCCTAGTGGAGCAAGTGATCTCTCTTGAGAGCCACTGACATAGATCCTCCTCATTTCTTAAGTGTTCCAGAAGCCTCTAAGCAGGTGTCTCTGCTTCACTTTTCACTTAGGCTCCTAAGGGATACAGTGGTAACTGATGTCACTACTACTTATGTGGTGCTTACACTCTTTAATGCCTTCTAACTGTGTGAAGCTCCTAGTTCAATGTTCTTGATGTATTGTCAAAACCACACTCAGGTTTTTCCTCACATTTCAACTCCCTACCATACCTCAGTCTCCAAAACTTCACTCTCAAAAACAGTTCCAAGTCCTAGTCTAAATGCCCCTTGGTAGGCTCTCAGTATAACTTGAATTTTTCCTCACCCCATACCTGTACACCACAGGGCCAGCGGGCCTCCCTACATACTTCATCTGTAGCCTTCCACATCTTTCACCTGTATTGCTACTCTAGTCTAAGTCAACATGTTAAACTAGAGGCATGGTTTTAATCCAGTAACTTCCCAGGACTGAGAGCGTTCAAAGGTGTTCAGGGGCGGGTATAATGGCTTCTCACCCTCTAAATAAAGATTGCATGCCTACTCTTTCTCTCACATCCTGTTTGCATATCTTTCCATCTTTTATATCACATTCTGTTGTAGCCATTCTGGCTTTCCTCCTTTAACATGAGTTGTTCTCTTTTATTTTCTTTCTTTTCCTTTCCTTCTGCTTCTTCCTTTTTGTGTTTTTTGCTTCTTCCTTCTTCTTCCTCCCCTTCTTGTCTCTGTTTCTCTCTCTCTCTCCCTCTGCTGGCACTTGAACCTAAAAGTTTGGATATGTAAAGCACACACTCTACCACTGAGCTGCCCCCGAGCAGCTCTTTCTCTGGTTCTGGACCACTTTACTTTTATTTCCAAGTCTTTCTTGTCCCCTGCCTGGAATGCTGGTCTCCAGAAGTTCACCTCAGTTGCCCTTGCTCCCATGCCACTTGTCGGGTTAGGTCTCATGGTTGTGTCTACTCCCTAGTCACTTGTTTGGTTGGGAGATCTGATTGTACTTTTGCTTATTTCTTGTCCCTCACATTCCTCTAGAATGTAAACTCTGAAAGAACAGAGAATCTTATCTCCTTGTTCACTGCCATTTTTCCAGTGCCCAGAAGATCTACTGACTTATGTCAAAAGTTACTTTGTATTCATTAATAAACACATACATGGGTAAAGGCCTAATATGCATCCCCTCAAAGAAACTCATCTTGTAAAGCTCATTTCAAATATCTTAACAAATCCTATTCTTTTAAAATTTTTATTTATTTATTTAAGAGAGAGAAACAGGGAGAGAGAGAAAGACAGAGAACAGGCATACCAGGGTCTGCAGCCACTGCAAAAGAATTCCAGACACAGGTACCCCCTTGTACATCTGGCTTAGAAAGGTCCTTGGGAATCAAACCTGAGTCCTTTGACTTCACAGGGAAATGCCTTAACCACTAAGCAATCTCTCCAGCCTTTAAAAAAATTTACTTTATTTATTTACTTCAGAGAGAGAGAAAGAAGCAGAGAGAGAACAAAACTTTTTCTAATTGATTCTTAATATCCAGAAGCCATTCATTTGCTGCAGACAATTACTACAAGACTATGTCTTGTGTTTTAATTATTTGGGCTCCTGTTATCATCTCTAATTTGGGTTCAAGACTGTAAAAGTAGGGTTATGTCTTATCTAGTTAGGACAGTAAGTTATAAGAATGAATAATATATGACTTGAAAATAAATTCCCTTTTATACAAGAGCTAATAATTGAAAATGATATTGGCACAAAGTAACTCAAAGGACCAAGTGCATTAAATAAGGGCTAGAGAGATGGAACTGTGGTTAAAGGTGCTTGTTTGCAAAGCCTGCTGGCCCCAGGTCTACTCCTCAGTACCCACATAAAGCCAGATACACAAAGTGACACATGCATCTGAAATTGGTTTGCAGTGGCAAGAGGCCCTGGTGTGCCCATTCTCGCTGCATCTTTCTTTTTATATCTCTCTGCGGCTCACACATAAATAAAAATATAAAAATATACCCAATAATAGAAAACTAAACAGTCACATCTGAAAAAATTGTGACTATGGGGAGAAAGATGTCTCTCACAAAGGACAAAAAAACTCTAGTGGTGGAACAGATCTCTATGAAGCATCCAATAGTTTTGCATCTCTAAGTATTCCTGCTGCTAAACATGCCTTGAAACCCAAGTGCATTCATTGCAGTATGTAATATACATGGGGAATTTGCTAGTCATTCATTCACAGACAAGCTTTCTTTGCTCAGGAATCTAATTTGGTTGAAAGTGTTCAAGCAGAGAATTCACAAACTGTGTTGTATATTAAAACTAGCACGGGAAGCCTTTTTAAAAACTGGTGATTTTCATATAATTAAGTAGAAGTTATGAAGGTAAGAACCAGGCATTAGCAGTCTGTAATTATCCTCAAGTAATTCCAGTGTCCCCAACAAAGTCTGGGAACTGTCGAATATATTTTCCATTAGTTGCTGAAGTTGTTATTTCCTACTGTGGCCACTAGATGCTGCCGTGACTGAAGACTGAAATACTTCTTAGTTATTTTCCATTAAAGGAAGGAATATAGATATTGAGGTGTCCTGACTAGTGCTAGTTTCTTTAACAAAACAGTTCAATATATTGAGGGATAATGAAGAACACAGGATGATTCTGAATTAATTTAAAAAGTGAGGTAATTTTTAAACAACGTGTTGTTTTCACAATGCACTCATTTACTTAGTAATGTTAGGATAGGAAGAGTGTGCTGGCATTTTGGAGATTTCAAAACACAACATGAAGAAAGAGATAAACAATAGGTTCAGTTGCTGGGCCTCTGTACAGCATTCTCTCTTTGGCATCATTATTTCTTTTTATGCCTGGCTATCATCCTGTCTTGTGTATGAGCTAACATGAGACATCTTCAATAGCTCTTCTACATGTGCATAATGCTGTCTTTTCCTTTCCTAGCTCCTAGATCTCTCCATGATCCTTGTCATCAGGGGCAATGCTTTGTCTACCTCTGAAACCTAAAGACCTACCTAACAGAGCTCACTAAGCATAGATTAAGTCTTTCCTAAACATCTGTAAACATATGCAAGTGCTTAGAGAGGGTGCGGTGAAAGGAAAATGTGAGTTTTTTTATTTATTTATTTATTTATTTATTTATTTATTTATTAGGAAGAGGCAAATAGAGAAAGAGAGAATGGGCGCACCAGGGCCTTCGGCCACTGCAAACAAATTCCAGAAACATGCATCACCTTGTGAATATGGTTTACATGGGTCCTGGGGAATCAAACCTGGGACCTCTGGCTTTGAAGTCTAGTGCCTTAACCACTAAGCTATCCCTCCAGCATAGAAAATGTTAGTTTTGATGGCAGAAAGCATATGAGGAAAGAGTATTATTTTTAAACACGTCCCAATTAAACTGGATTCAATTTAGAGACTAAAAGAGGAAATCCAGATAGAATGTAATTTTAAGAACAGAATATGGGCTAGGGAGATGGCTCACCAGTTCAGGTGCTTTCCTGTAAAGCCAAAGGACCTGGTTTCGATTTCCCAGGACCCAGGTAAGCCAGATTCACAAGGTGACATATGCATCTAAAGTTCGTTTGCAGTGGCTGAAATTCCTGGCATGTCCATTCTCTCTCTCTCCCTCTCTATCTGCCTCTTTCTCTCAAATAAACAAATACATAGATTTTTAAAGAATAGAGTTTGAGGCTGCTGGAAATTTCTCAGTAGTTAAGGTTCCTGCTTTCAAAGCTTGCTGACCCAAGTTGGATTCCCCCAGTCTCCATGTAAAGTCAGAGGCAAAGCAGAACATGCATCTGTGATCCCAATGTACCAACAACAATGAGAGGTGAGGCCAGAGGAATCTGAAAGTCTGGCCTTTGCTCATAGAGGCTAGAGACTCTGTCTCATAGAATGTGTTAGAAGAGCGCAGAAACCTCCAGGTTGTTCTTTAACCTTCACTAAATAGCACTCAGGCCCAGAGAATTCTCTGAAGTCATCAGTGAGCCTCAGCTGTAGGCTTCAGGTTCAATTTCAGAGACCAGGATGGGCAGCCTCCTGATCTTGACTAGAGCTCTGGTCAGTACTTCCAAAGCTGATAATTCTACTAAGCCATGGTGATGATTTCACAGTTAGTCCCTTCCGTGAGCCTTGACATTTACTCACAATAGTTTCTACCTAGTAGCCCCTTCACAGGTGATGACAGAAATGTCGGCCCAAGGCCATCCCCAAAGCGGTCTCTTATCCAAACCAAGCATACATGCTACTGCACATACACTGTCTCGATATTCCATTTGATAAGTGATAGGCACTTATGATCTTCTAGGTCCCTTTATCCTCTTCCACATATGATCTGTACACTAACTAGTGAATGATGTTTGTTTTCATGATTTATGGAGAAAAAGAATGCCATCTTTCTGGTGATGAGGAGAAAGTCATACTTATCTCCTGACGCAAGAGTTTGTGACCACAAAGTTCCACTAATGCATCTATTTTTTGCAAGTGTCTTTGTGGTTAGAACCAACTGGTTAAGAATTCCCTTTTCAGTTCCTGTTCTTTTCCTCAGATTATCCCAATATAAAAGTTAGCTGTGTGATTATGTGAATTCAGATTACGAAAAATTACTTAGGTTGCAAGTCAGGGAGAATTCTGTAAGAGTGTACGGTGATCTCTCGGTCATAGAGAATTCTGTAAGAGTGTGCTGATCTCCCAGGTCCCTGAAGCATTATGAACAACTTTAAAGGGATTTTAGGATTGGACGGTCCAAAAAGCCAGCCTATCTTTCTGCGTGTGTTGTGAACTCACCAGTTCTCTGTAAAGTGGGTCTAGAGTGAACCACAGTGCCACAGCGCACCGTTGTCCTTTGGTGACCGCCTTCACCCCATGCGGGTTCTCGCCTCCAGATGAGAAGCTGATCATACGCCCACACTTCGGCTTTACAGAGGCCTGGCAACAAAAAAGAAGTGATGCTTTTGATTATCACATCATGTATATTTCCTTCTCAGGAATTATTTGATTGAGTCTGAATCAAAGAACAATCACTTGCAGAAACATATCCTATCTTCATTTTTTCATCTATAAAACATAGCTTTAGTATCAAAATAGCATTTACTTCATATTTTTTTAAGAAAGCTGAATGTGGGGCACAGACCATGCACAAAGGAATCACTCAGTAATGCTTTGTTAATATCCTACAAACTCAAGCAAGCACAAGTTTTATTTCAATTCACTTATGTATAGTTTTGGCACTGTCATGCACTGGTTATGCAATAAGTGTGCATTCAATATTTGTGAGATTAAAAAGAAATCAGGACATCTGGAGTGCCAGAAAACTTTTATTATTGTTCTAGGTCATGGTTACACCCTTCCTAATCCCTTAACTGTATATCCACAGTTTATACAGTTTTCACAATATAAAGATTTTGAAACACCAAGTTTAATTCTATGTGCTACTGTACCTGTACACCACTCCTTCTAAGAGTCACTCAGGCATTGCTTGACTGCCTCCTATGAGGAAAACTCACTAGCCTTTGGGGTGACCACCTCCAAGGCCTCTGGTGTTTTGAATGACTTGCATATTGCTCTGATGGAGCAGTCCACAAGGTTTCAATAGAAGGCAGCAGTGAGGGAAAATACATTGCGGAGGCACTGAGCTGGCATACAAGATCAACAAGATGGCACTTCGGGTTAACGGGGCTGAGGCAACTGAGTGCTAGGGGCCTTGGTTCTGTGTCCAGTGACGTGTCTAATATGAGTGAAGACCACTTTACCCACTTTGGGAACTGTTAAAACCTTACTCATTCCGTAGCAGGGTTTGGAAAAGCAGAACAAAATAAGGCCAGCAATATTGCTATTCTGCTGTGTGGGAACACAGACTGACTCTAACTAACTACTTTTTGAATTTATTTGATTTAAAACATGCACATTAGAAGAATTTTGTTTTCTTTATGCATCCAATGAGATTGCTACAAGGTTTTCTTTTCCTGGTGCATTCAGGAACATGAACATTGTCCTTACATTCTTGGATGCTACATGACATTTATACAGATTGTGTCATTCCATGTGGAGACTCAGGCATGTGTTAGCATGTGCCTCTGTGTACACAGGTAAGTGTGCATACATGTGTGTGTTAAGGGGAAGAGCAGAAGGGAGCAGTGTCTGATACGCCCTAAACCATAACTGAAGAGGGATAACTATAGGTAGATCTGCTTTTCTTAAGGCGCTTAAGGTGGTTTTTCTGATGTTCCTGTCTTGTGACCACTGCTTATTACTACTGTGCACACTATCAGTCTCTTTATAATTCCCTAGAGAAAGAACTGGCTGGATGTGTATGTCCACACCCTCATGATCAGTGAGGGATGCTTGAGGCCTATGAATGGGGATCAAAATGCCTTGCTAGTAACTGGCCTTGTTGATGGAGCTCCCAGTTGTCTGGGCTTCTTATCCCCTGGCATGGTCAGCACCTGCTCACACAAGGTGGACTTTGGTTCTATGTGATTGCTGGATCTTAGTGGCAACACCTTATAAAATTAAAGAAAAGTATGTGTAAATTTTTTTTTCTTTTCAAAGTAGAGACTCACTTTAGATGATGTGGAACTCACTACAATCCTAGGCTAGCCTTGAACCCATGGCGATTCTTACCTCTGCCTCCCAAGTGATGGGATTAAAGGTGTGGTACCACACCCAGCTTAATTGAGCATTTTCCCTATGATGGAATTAAAAGAACTGAAAGTTTTTTAAAGTGTGAAGAATTTGGGGGAGATTCAGGAACATAAGCTCTCAACTGCCTGAAGCAGTTACAAATGAGCCCATGTGTGCGGGTTCTCAGGACTCTTTGGGACTGATTTCATCAACAGGGACCTTCACATGTCACATCCCAGCACATAAGGAATAAAGAAAGGCTATGGCAAGCCTGCTTCCACCTATGACATGGCTTCTACAGGAAGATCCCCAAACTCCCCAATTTCTGGGTTTCACAAATAAATGCTGCTTTTGAAAATAACCTATCTTCTAAGAAAGTTTAAGAAAAACAACTTTTGTTCTTTCCATTTCGCATTACTAATCAGAAAACTATTTCTGATGTACTTGTCTGGAATAAACATTAACATTCTCTGACAATTCAGTTAATTAAGTTATGTCTGATTTTGATGTGGCCCCCTGTGTGGCAAGGCCCCAGTGTTGTCCCTCAGAGGCCCAACAAGGGTAACCTAAAAGCAAACCTGCCCATTTCTCTTTGTTGAGACTGGAATAAATTTGCTATGGGAAAGATAAGAAGTGGGAATTCTATGATTTTAGAATTCCTAAAGTCTTTACCTGAAAATTCAGCTTATCTGTGAACTAGTTTTAAAACTCTGCTACAAGTACTGATACACAGTAATACTGAGGTTTTGGAGGAAATATTTAATATGGTTTTCCATTTGCCTTTTGAAGGGAGGTTGGATTCAATGTTTTAAAAAATACACGAGTTATTAAAATTATAGATTAGTAAAAGTAAAATTTTATTTTATGTCACTTGTTTAAAAAGCAGAATTGCAATTGACTTACATTTTAAACAATCAGTGAAAACTATTTCACACATTGTGTACATAGCATCCTTTCAATTTGAAATATTGAGCATTTCCAAATATCACCACTAGATGGAGTAGAAGCAAAGAAATCTTTTTAACCAGTTGATTTTCTGTCAAACTGATTTTCTTTTCAAACTGTTGGAGAATTAAGCATTTTCCTACTCCACTTCTGTGCTGGCAGAACTTTGAAGTAAAATACTTCAGACATAAAAGCTCTTCCTAAAGTCAGAATCTTGTATAGGGGCTTTTAGTTTCAGCCCAGATAATCAGTCCTGGCTTAATTTCTCAGATTAGGAAGCATGAACACACACACACACACACACACACACACACACAACTTTATATATATATATATATAAAAGTGAGGCATCACATCCTCTTAAACATAAGTGATTGTATTAAATTTCAAGAAACACATTTCAGTTATAAGTGTGAGAAGACGTTTTTGTTTGTTTGCGGTGTGTGTTTTGGGAGGAGGGATGTGTATAAGTGTGCTCCTGTATGTGCAAATATGGATGCATGGTGTGTGTGTCATGTCATGCACATGGAGGTCATGTTGGAATGCCCCTTTTACCTTTTATTTCCTGATTATTATTTCTTCTTTCTTCTCCCTCCCCTTCCCCTTCTTCTCCTTCTTCTTCTTCACAAGATTTCTTTTTTTTTTCTTTTTCTTTTTCTTGGTTTTTCAAGGTAGGGTCTCAGTCTGGCTAAGACTGATGTGGAATTAACTATGTAGTTCAGGGTGGCCTCGAACTCACAGCAATCCTCCTACCTCTGCTTCTCGAGTGCGTGTGCACCACCACACGTGGCTAGGATTTCCTCATGTTCACCACTGTTTGGCAGGCTAGTTGTCCTGCGAGCTCCTGGAGGATTCTCCCATTTCTGCCTCACATCTTGCCATAGGCATGGTGGAATTACAGACCCTCAAGCTACTGCATCCTTTTTCCATGGGTTCTTGAGCTCCAAACTCAGGTGTTCCCACTTGAACAGCAAGCATCTGATTCACCTTGCCATCTCCTCAACCACCTTCTGAGCAATTTTAAACCCGTTTCTCCCAGGAATCCTCTTTCAGCCCAGCAACATACAGTTGTAGATATCACCTGCTTATGCCACAGCAGTGTCCTGAATGATACACAGATATTCCAATACTGTGAAACATGTGCAAGTTATGAGACTAAAAGCATAAAACCTGAGAAAAATTTTGGAAATAGCTTATGTAATACCAAAACTTTGAAGTTCATCACACGCATGCATGTCCCAACTATTTAGATTTTGCATGGATGAAAGAGACCTCTTCATCTATTTGTGATATATATATTTCAATTTGAAGATTTGGTCTTCCAACTTTCTACATGACCTTTTGCTTGAAGATGAAGAAATTCTAATGAACAGCATATGTAAATACTAAAAGACTGACTTTCCATAGGCATTGGCTTGCTTATGAATAGGTTACTGAATTTAACTTTTGATTTGCATAGTTGAGTGTGAATATCAATTTGGAGGTAAACATTTATGACTTACACTCATAATGATATATGTAAATTTAACAGATAGAAATATTTATCTATAATCTGTCTTTACACAAATATTATAATTTTGTTTGTGAGTTTAATAAATGAATGCCCATTATGCTGGTTATCTGAAAATGACTTTCTTTTTTTAAATTTAAATTTAATTTAGTTGATTTGAGATGGGAGCAGATAGACAGAATGGACACACCAGGGTCTCTAGCCACTGCAAACAAACTCCAGATACGTGTGCCCCTTTGTGCATCTGGCTTTACAGAGGTATTGGGGAATTGAACCTGGGTCCTTTGTCTTTGCCAGCAAACAACTTAATCACTGAGCCATCTCTCCAGCCTAACTTTGTATAATTATTTAATTTGTCTTAGTTTGGTGACATAAGAATTGATCCTCGTGTCTCAATAAGATTACTTGCAGAGTCAGAAGCTTTAGGTTTGATTGCAAGTCTACACTACTTAAAGATCATGATCAAATCTTTCAATATTGCTATTTCTTAACTTGCTCATCTTTAAAATGGAGCAGAATATATTTATAAATGCCTTCCATTTTTATATCATCTATAGAGAGTGCTTAAAGCAGAAAGAGAGAAACAACTCACTACATATATGATCTGTAAACTCAGTGAGATTCTAACTCTTGAATTCTTGAGCTCAAAGGTATTTGGGGAAATGAGCAAGAGTGCTGCTTTCTTGGTTAACCTGGTATCAGCACAAGGGTGAAGGAGATAGACACAGAGGACATTCAGCTCTTACCAAATCAGATATCCAGAGACACAGAGACTCCCAAGACCTCGTCACTGAAATAGACCTAAAATAAGCCCAATATGGCTCATGGAAATTCGCGGAAAGGGGGCAAAAGATTGTTAGAGCCATAAGTTGGGTCATTATGCACAGACACATTGTCTCACCCCCATAACTGATCCTACCCCCACAATGCAAGACCCACCATCCCCATGGGGGGAGGACAGGGAGAAGGCTAATGATGGTAGCATCATGGCTGTATACACACTATATACATAACTTTTTTTAAAAAAGTATTTTAAATCAACAGTCTGTGAATCTTGGGAAAAATGACAAATAAAAATGTTAAATAAACTTGTAAGGAAGGTCTACTTACAGTCACAGTCTTAGCATCCATTTCAGTGAATATGAATTCTCCTCCTTCAAAGTCATCATTCATATACAGTAGAGCACTGGAAGAAAAAACAGGGTAACTCGTTCATACAATGATGTATACTTCAAATACTGTCACCATAGAATACTGAACACTGGGTGAATAGAACAGCCTAAACAGCAAGTTGCCTTTGAATCACATGGACCCAATGACCCACTGAAAGTAAGATCAGGTAAAACTTGGATTATTTCTCTGAAGTGTATATGGATTCCACTTACATTAAAGATTTAATCACATTCAAAACTTGCCTGACATTTCATTTTTCTCAAATAACTATTCTCAATTTAATACAGCCCTTTATCTACATCCACACTGCTTGTAACTGTCTTTGACCCTTATGCAATATTAACTCCAGAGGATGTATTCTTCTATAGCTAGAGAGTGAGTTCCCTGTGGCTTAGCCTGGTTTTCCAGTCAAGGGGTACTCAATACTTGTGTTTTGAATGGAACGTAGCATAGCAAAGATTGATACACTATTATATGTACATGGTGCCAACAATTCTTGATTTATCACTTTTCATAGTAAGATAATTTTCCATATTACAAAGCAACATTTTCTTTGTTTCTATTTTCTTAATTACAAAAGGCAGACATAGGTCTTCATGGGTGTGAATAATAGATTTGCAATGTGATGAGACCATATCCTTGCATTCTTGGTGTAAGAAAAAATATAAAATGATATGTCTTAGTCAAACAGATTTTCAAATAGTCTATTTAGTCAGATGCAGAGGTGCTTGTTTATGGTAAAAATGAAAATGTCACTTCTTAATTACAGCAGCTGCCTCAGATGCTCAGCAGAGAATCTCTGCTTCACAGAAGTGAACACAGTGACAAGTGAAGCAGGGCAGCCTTCAAGTTTCTTGTGTGGGTTTGATCACTGCTGGACAGAATCTTGCTTCAGAAGCAGGTGCCAGGTATACCTATAGTCCCGAAATGTGTATGCAGGTGGCTCCTTCCAGCACGCATTGGCTTCTGGATCCAACAGGCAGTTGTCAGCATGGATGGGATGGCTGAGGTCATTTCTCCTATCTTGCTGACCTGCCAGGAGAAGGTACAGTGGGGGATAAGAGCCAACACGCAGTGACTTCTACAAGTCAATCACAATGTGACTTTCTCCCATAGTGGCAGTATCCCTTGCCAATGTGCACAGAGGGAAGACAGGCCAATCAGATGAAAAGTCTGGTTTGGACATGAACTTGATGTAAAACCTTGGCCAAACCACACCTTTCTTTTCAGCCATAAAAGTCCTCCAGTAAAAATATGCATGCATAAATTATTTGTATCTCATGGGTTCTACTTTGTGTAGATAGCAAAAGCCAAGGAATGAGTGAAGAAAGATGTAAACCAATGGTTCTCACTCAGGTCAAACTCCACAAGGGTAAGGTAATGCCTGCTCCTGTGACTTTTTCTGCTCCCATTCAGGTGAGTAGAAAAGAAGAGAGAAGACATAATGGCCAGAGGAGGGAGGGTGCCTTTTCTTCAGTAACCCTTTCTCGCCTATACTTCAACTCAGTGCTTGGAGATGTAACATCTGTGATTTCTAATTCCTGGATCACTGGAGAGAGAAACCTAGAACATGGCCTATGTGATTTGAGAAGTCGATTTGGAGGCAGATAATGTACAGTGTGGGTTTTCTAGAATGTTAGAAATATAAAATGGGCAGGAAAGGATGACATAGCATTCGTAAGTTTCTTCAATTTTAGAGATCTAGAATTCCTATAGAATATGGGAGTAAAATGCAGGAAGCCTTTTTGTTTGCTATTGTTTTCCTTTCCTTTGGCAGAAGGTAACAAGTTCAGGCATCTTACCAGACAAGGCGGTTCTGCAAACCATGTGTGTATAGGAAAAATACAGGGTTGAGTTCAGCATGAAATAAGATTCTACAATCTTTCGAGCCTTCTCACTGATGTCATAGAACAAACGAGCACTCTTCAGTGGTACTCGGCCTTCATAACCAAACTGCGGGGGAGAACAAACATCAGAAATCAGAGTTGACTGGAGCACTTGAGACAAACAGACTCTAGGTTTTGCTGAACCAATTCAGGATGGTCATCTGCATTGCAACAAATGGGGATGATTAAGTAGAATGCTTGTGGCTTTAGCTAGAACTGTGACCCTCTGAAACAGCTCTAATCACAGAGGGTAAGTAAAAAGCCCTTCGCTCCTCGCTCTTCTCTTATAACACATTCTTCATTTCCCCCTGACATCCCTGCAGCAGAGATGAATTATTTATTTTGGTTTGTTTTCAGTTAGGTCATGAGCTCTTTGAGGACAGTGGTTATATATTCACTGGTCAGATATAAATTTAGGATATGAAAAGTTTGAAAAATGACGGGCTGAATAAAGGGGTGATTTAAAACAACAAAGGTGGTTGGGCGGGGTAGCTCAGTGGAAGACCATGTGCCTAGAATGAATCCTTAGCACTCAAAAACATGACATGCAGGTTTCCATTTCACACTTGGTCCCTTCTAAACTCCAAGGAAGCAGACACTTCACCTTGAGCGCTTTCAGGACCGTTGCACCTTCAAACTTCTCGTTGGGTGTATGGGGTGAAGTTTTCCCTCGGTACCCATCACCAACCAGCAGAATCCTCTGGAAACAGAATGGAAGATGATTTCTCTGTGATAAAAATGAATCTGTCGGGGCTGGAGAGATGGCTTAGCAGTTAAGCCAAAGGATCCCAGTTTAATTCTCCAGGACTCACATAAGCCAGATGCACAAGGGGGCACATGTGTCTGGAATTCGTCTGCAGTGGCTGGAAGCCCTGGCACATGCATTCTCTCTCTCTTTCTCTCTCTTTCTCTCCCTCTTCCACCCTCTCAAATAAATAAATAAATGAATCTGTCATGCCTTCCTTACTGGTTTGGTTTCCAGAAAGGTGAGGACTCAGCAGCATTTATCCAGCCACCACCCCCCCCATTTCAGGATCTAAGTATAATAATTCCAAACAAAATAGGTATTTCCCCTTAATCACTCCACATTTTCATTATAAAATACTTCCTCGCATTAAAGATGTATGACACACATGATTCCTATGTTGGCTAGTTACTGATTAAAATATGGTATTATCCCAGTTACTTTATGTCAGCGATAAAGCGTATAAAAGATGACTTGTCCTAGGAATTAGGGAAAGATACATTCCAGATCCCATCTGGGAAAAAAAAAAAAAAAACAAAATCCCTCCAACCCAAAAGCTATGAAAGTGTCCCCACTATAACTGTTCCTCTCCCAGGGCAAGAGACATTCCAGGCCTTTTTCCTGAATGCAAAGCCCAGGCAGTGGCTGTCCAGGTTCAGGACAGGCTGGTACCACAGGGACTGCAGCTCTTCCCTCCAGTTCTCACACTGGCCACACTGTACAGCTCCCGGCACTGCTCTTCTGAGAGGACGTTATCCAGGAGAACCCTCTGCGTCCCGTTCAGCTGCTCTGAGTTGTACACGAAGGTGATGTTCTCATACAGCAGAGGTCCACCTGGAGGGACAAGGCACAGAGTCTATGGTCCCTGTCAGTGCTGATCTCCTGCAGCCTTCAATGGGGAGCATAGGACACACAGTCTCCGTGTGAACCCTTAGGAACACAAAGACGGATGACATGTTGGAAAGTTTTATAAACTCAATATGGATTCAAGAGAGTCACATGTCTGAGAATTAAGTCTCCCCAGAATAACATTATAATCCACTACATGTGGAATGGATCAACTTTTTTTTCTTTTCATTTGATTTCAGATGATCCTGAATAGTAGACTCAGTGTGCTTCAGGATTCTCCTCCGGAGCCACACTTCTCCACAGTTCCTGTGCCATAACATCACAGTTAATTTCTTGGTGACACGGTCATGTTCCTCAGACAAGGCATGCCCTCCTCAGTTCCACTGGTAATCAGAGCAAAGCCCTCAGCAGGTGACTCAGGCTCCAGCTAACACCACACACTATGGCTATTTCCCCAGGCATCTTCCTTCTTCTTACTACATAGCTAAGTACATATGATTGCATTTGATGTAAATATTGTTCTCCATTTCCTAGGTAAAATCTTTACATTGCCTTTTCTGTACAAGATGGTTTTATGTACCACTTCAGAAAATGAGCCCCATACAGGCTCTTCAGAGGGTGGTAGTTTGGAATCACATTTTAGGTGGTGAAATCAGAAACCCCAAACTGCACAAGATTTTTTGCTCCCAGGGCAGGCCTGAGGGGCAAAGCCTATAATGCTAAGGAAATCTTCAAGGAGGTAGAATGCAAACATGTGGAAGCAGAAACTGAAGAGAAAAGAAATCAACATGCTTTTTACTCTTGGTTCTGGTCCTATGTCTAAGAACCAGGTAAGAGCCTGTGGCTAACCACAGGTCACCAAGAAAGGCCTGCAGAAGAGGACTCAGCTCCCCCTTCCCTCAGTGGGGCCAGTGTCACCAACACAGGAGCCTAAAACATATCAGGTGAAGGAAGAAGAGACATCAAAATTGGCATTGTCTTTATCTGCATGCAACAGGGAATAATATTATCTAAGTGTTCATGAGCTCAACACTTAGACAATATTGCATAGGATACAAGGATACTTCGCTATAGCCCATGACTAATGGAACATTAAAAGACAGGCAATATTACACAGCCTTGAGCCACGCATGGTATCTTTTCAAACAAATCTACCTCAAGGAGCTGATAAATTATTTTAATGCATTTTTCTATGTTTGTAATTATAAAATGATGTAAACATTACCTAGTTTTATAGTTTTGTATAACTGTAATACCAAAACCAATTTAGAAGACTGAATGAAAGGAAGACCGTAAAAACAACTACATGCACATTGGCAATATTAACGAAATAGTTGATGTCACTTTAAGATAAACCACAAGACTGTGTGAGAATATTCTCCCAAATGAACTGGATCAGGTAGTTTTGGGCCACTATTCCTTGCAGGGTAGAGATGTATTCTACCACAGCTTTCTTTAATGAAACAGCTATCTAATCTTAGTGTACATGGCTAGGTATGGTCTTTATCTGGTCTCTACATATTATCTATAAGTTTTTTTCATTTATTGTTTGTCTATAACCACTGGTGTATTAACAACTAGCACCAATGTGATCAGAAGTCTGAGATCATGGAGGTATGAAATCTTAAGCTGGGACTTAGTTATGAAGTGACCATTCTGATGGCCTACAAATTGCCTCATTTAATTTTTAGAATTGTTACATAAACTTATAAATATAGAATTTCAGGGCTGGGAAGATGGCTCAGCAGATAAATGTCCTTGCTAGCAAAGCCTGCCACCTCAGTTTCTATTTCTCAGTACACATGTAAAACCATATGCACAAAGTGGTGCATGAGTCTGGAGTTTGTTCGCAGTGGCCAGAGGACCTGGAGTGCCTATTTCTCTCTCCTCTCTCATTACTTGCAAATAAAACATTCATATGTGTGTGTGTGTGTGTGTGTGTGTAATATTATATATTATATGCATAATTATATTATATTCGATATTATATGTAAAATATATATTAAATTATAAAAAATGGGCTTGGAAATATGGCTTAGCAGTTAAGGCATTTACCTGTGAAGCCTAAGGATCCAGGTTTGATTCCCTTGAGCCCACATAAGCCAGATGCACAAGGCACACATGCATCTTCAGTTCATTTGCCATGGCTAGATATCTGGTATGCTCATTCTCCATTTGCCTGCCTCTGTCCATCTTGCACTCTCTCTCTTCCTCCCTCAAATAAATAATTAAATAAAAATAGATATATAATTTCCTGAAGTCCAAGAACAAATTCATAAGTTCCATAGTTTTCAGTATCACAGTTTTATGATAAATAGAAAACTATATGCTTTTTTTTACAACTCACTATTCCTTAAATTATTTTTTTCTGAAGTCTTGGAAACCACTGGGATGAATAAAATGTGAGGATTGCTTGGAACTCTGAATGTGTGAGTAGGCTCAAGCAGTTATATAGAAGGTGGTGGTTTTCCAGTCCAAGTGAACACAATTTCTCTCCTACACTCAAACTTCTCTCTTTCTTTCTCTTCTTAACTCTCCTCTCTCCTCTCTTCCACTTCTGGTAAGCTCTGAATGCCCTCAAATCTTACTGTCTCATGGGTTCATGCTCTTGTGCAATTGGCAACCCACCCCCAGTGTGGGTGAAGTTCTCACCTGCAGCTAAATTGGTGCTAGTATTTTATATCAATAAAACAAAACAAAAGCAGGACGTCCCCTCACAGACCCCCTTAATACAGCATGGGAAAGAATGGTCTATATGAAAAGGATGCCCCAATAGGGTTAAGATTCCTAGTCACAGTAAGGTAGTTCTTCCTTCAAATATTTGGAAAGAAAACTGCATATTTCTCTATTTGAGAATAACAAAAAGAAGTGATCCTTGAACAAGAAAGTCACAGCTGCAGATTAACTGAAAAACATTCACTAGTAAAAATTTTGATTCCATGCAGAACACCAAAGTTTAATGAGATAGGTTGGTCTGAATTTTGCCAAGCTTTTATTGTTTTCTAATTTAAGGTTGCATTACTTTAATATAATTAGCTCATTCTCAAGGTATAAATTTAAAGTTACTAGGCTAAAGTGTTTAGAAAATTGCCTATCATATGCACTCTGTTTAAGTGTTTGCTGTTTTCACCACCAGTGGATTAGCTGGCTATACTTGGAATACTGTGTTAACTGCTGATGAAACGTTAAAAACTTGATAGTGAACGATACTGAAAGTTCCCCCAACCATGCACACAGAAACATTTAAACATCAGGGGAGAAGCCAAGGTGTCGTATGGAGTCTTAAATATCTAGATCCTAACATATTTAGGGAGAATTTGTGCTAGAAATCTGCTTTTCATGTGGTTAACACGATTTCCACAACAAGGTATGTAGAATTCTGTACAGAAATTTCTCATAAATGCACTTAACAAAATACAACCAATTACCCACTAGCCATAAAAGGAAAAAAAATAAACCTTATCATTCATAAAATGAGTCTAACAGCCCCAAATTGAATTACCAGTAGCACATGAGACAGAGGAAAATGTTAAAATTAAAATAAAAGTGAATGCCAAAATGTCGTGGTTTCTGTGGCCTAGTGTGAGGATGGCTATAGCCAATTCTTCTCCACAGTGCAAAGAGATTTAGTGTCTTGTTTCTTCTCTCATTCATAAAGTATGTGTACAGCTTTGGCTTCCTGGTGGCAACAAAGACCATCAAGGAAAATGAACCTTTGTGCTTGTTCCTTACAGCTTGCAGCAGGGATATCATAAATATCTCCTCAGGTATAGTGGGGGTGTGCAACTAACGAGCTCTGACATAAATGCAGCTTACAAAAGACCTCGTGTTTATCATCTCAAAACGGTTACATCTTCCTTTACACACAAGGGCCACACGAGCTAGAGCCACAGAGGTGTGAGGTGTCCATCAGTGGGCAGCACATCAGTGAAGGGTAGTAAGGAAACCAAGCCTCGAGGCTCCGAGTTCAAAAGTAACTTCAAGCTCACCCAGTGACCCTAGTATCACAGTAGAATGTGACACCAATGGTAGAAAAGGGAATAATCAAGTGGCAGAAATGTCTTCAGCGAGTCATATCTACGTTCCTTAGACTAGAGTCACTTTGTTATGTAGCCTTGAGTGAATGTGATCTTAATGCTGAAGAGTTGTCCAGCAGGAGTATTATCAAATACTATAGTACCCGAGGAGGTGATGGTCTCTTTGTGAATGATGGAAAGGTGGAAAATACGTTATTTTGTGGAACATATAACCTTTCTTGCCTCCTTTGCATCTAATTTTAGCACATTAACATGTGAAAGTGTTCCAAGGTTTTGATTTTCCCTTTAGTCTAGCATTGTTTTCAACTTAGATGTTATTCAAGTGTCTGGAGAGTAGACAGAGGGCTTTGAAGTCATGGTATAAAAGGAAATAAGTATAGTCATGGTCCCCAGTTCCTAGGTCAAAACTTCTAAAACCCTTGAGATTTCCTGAAGGAGATGTCTTTTGTTATTCCCAATGAACAGTTTTTTTTTTTTTTTTTTTTGAAATCACATTTTAGTTTATGTTCATGTAGTGGATTCTGGCTCAGCCTCTGGTTCGACTCATGATGGGACTACTCACAGAACAGCCAAGTGACTGGAAGGTTGAAATGTTCAACCTCACCCATGGACCTCAGAGAGGGGTGGAAAGGCTGGAATTTAAGCTCTGTGTAAGGGGTGGGCTTGTTTGGAGGAGCCTCTGGTTGCTGAACGGGGAGTGTGGTGAACAAAGAGGGTATGATAGCACCCCATCCTCACTGCCTCAATCCCTTGTCTATGTACACTTCCCTTGAGTATTAAGTTATATCCTTTATAATACCCTTTCTTGTAGATATGACCATGTTTATGCGTTCTACAAATAAATCTGTCATATTAATAAAACCCAATAAAAGGAATTATGAGAGCCCCCATACACAGTTTGTCAGTCAAAAATAACCAGAAGTTTAGGTGACAACCTAATCCTGCCTTTTGTCTCTGAGGTAGGAGTAGTCTTGTGGGGCTGTGTCCTCAACCTGTGGAATCTGATATTATGTCCAGGTGCAAAGAATAAGTATTAAATATTAGAAAGTCAATTCAGTGTTCCCAGGAGAATTGCTTGGTGGTCATGGTATGGTTGTGGTAGATACCCCATGTATCTGGTCACATGAATTTTCTGTGATGAATCTAAGAGTAATACAGGAAAATGATTTATTTGTGTTTTTTTTTCTCAGCCATGAAATTTAGAAAAATGGTAGGCTTTAGTAATATAATTAACCAATACATATAGTCCCCTTTTCCACTTTTCCAATTAATAATCTTAGATAGTTACTGGACATTAGATTCCTTGGTAGCCACAAAAAAGAAAAAAAAGGTATTGAAATATAACAACTACTCTGGAGTTTTCCCAAACATTTAGAGCAAAGTGCTGGCCTATTAAGATCTACTCTGTGGGTGTTTATCAGCTTACAACAGAACAGGAACTCAGGCTGACTGTGGAGCTTTCTGGCTCTGGGCTCTGTGCCTAATGAGGATAGTCTAGGTCAGATTAGATGAGCTTATTATCATGTTTTCTGCTTCAAACTGATTTGGAAGCAAGGATAGGGCTGGGGAACATAAGAACCACAGAGAGCCTTTTTGAACAGCTTGGACTATCAGTATACTCCCAAGCAGTGACGTACTGTACTTCTCCATGCAGCAAGTCTAAGTTTATCTTTCAGTTGGGCTTCTGTATTTGTGGTCTAGTTGTGTCTGTGTGTGTGCATGTGTGTGTGTGTGTGTGTGTGTGTGTGTGTGTGTGTGTGTGTTCAACCAAATTTGGACTGGAAAAAGTTGAAACAGAATTGTGGCTGTTCTGAAGATACACAGCATTTTTTTCTGTCAACATTCTCTAAATAACATAACACATGGTTATGCACATCATACATGGTAGTAAGTATTATAAGTAATTTGCCAGGGATTTCAGACATGCAAAGAGGAGTGCAAAGGTTATGCACTAATACTATGCCATATAATATAAGATATTAGAGCATCCTCAGATTCTGGTATCTTTGTGTGAGTAGTCCTGGGATTAATCCCCAAAGATACCTATGCATGACTATACTAGGCAGTACAGGCTATACTTTTGATGTAACTCTTCCCATGTCCCAAGAACCAGGTAAAGAAGAAAACATGGTAGCTAGGTTCCACACACAGTAGATGGGTTCAAATGCCTCCCTTACATGTCATGAGTCGTGAGACTTTGGAGAAGCAACTAAATCTCTTCAGATGAGTGGCTTCCAGTATTAAAATGAATTGCATGCAAATTTGATAGAAAAAAATAAAATCTATGTAAGCAATATTAAATGATAAGAATTACTACTATTGTTAGTACTTCTCTTGCTAATTTTCCTTATTATAATAATAATACCTGGCTTTATTTAAAAACTACTTTGGGCAGCCCTCTTTGTGTAATTGCATTAATTTTGATGTTGTGTGTGTGACCAGGCTCCTAAAATTCTGCTCTCCCTGTCTCTTTACTTTTTCTCCATTTGTTTTACCTACTAGAATAGCTCCCTGCATACCCCTACCAATTCAGTCTACAGAATACTTTTGAGCAGATGGTAACTCAGTGTTAGAACATTTACCTGTGTAGACTGAACCAGGTCCTGCATTCTATTTCTAGTATGCTAAAAATACTAACAATGAAAACCAAATATTTTCTCTCAAATCCCTACTCAGAAATGTATTCAATTATGTTAGGTGAAGTAGTCTATGATCCCATATGACCTACTGCCTCACTAAGATTCTTGGAAATGCTGTCTCTATATCCCACTGTCTTGCATCATTACCTGGCTTGGTGTGGTTTGCACCAAGAGTCTGCTGACCACTCTAAGCCTTGGGCATCTATCTCAAGATGTGCAAGACCAGTCAGCCTTGCTTAACACAAGATTCCGGTGGATTCAGGTGATTCAAGGAATTAGAAAACATTGTTGTAATGATATAAACATCTGAGACATTCTTGTGTTTGAACCTTGCTTTTAGACATTCGTGAATCAATTCTTAATTTTCCAAAGGAAATAGGATTTGATTTGATCTAAATAAGGATTGTCCCACCCCATCTTATCTTTTTCTCCTCATAGGAGTGAAACCATGCAGATACTTACCCTCTCTTAGGTCTCGCTCTATCTTGGGAGGTGACTTTTTCCCCATCAACAACCCATGAAATTCTGCGGCCTCCACATTCGCTCCAGAAGGGACCCTACCCATTCAAAAAAGTAGAAATAGCAATTCTCATTGAATAAAGATGTTCAACAGCAAAGGATACTATCCCCAGACAGTCTATAATCCTGAGTTGTAGGTTCCTGTTGTACACCAGTCCATCTACATTTCTAAATCAAAATATACGTCACTCTGTGCAATTCTTCTCAATTACCTGAAGAATCCTGCATGTCACTTCTTTAAATCTACTTTGTGATGTTTATTGCATTTAATTTAATATATATAATTCCTTAGTAAGAGGATTAACTATCAAAAAGAGCATTTCACAAACTTCTTTCATTTATGTATCAAAACAGTATTCATTTTTAATGATTGATAATCATAGGATGTTAGTGTTTAAAGAATACCTGGTCCAATTCTTTCATTTAAGAAAATTTATGAGAGAAAAATTATGAGAAAATTGATTACATGAAGTCATAAAAAAGTGATTGGTAGCAGGTGTGGTGGTGCACACCTTTAATCCCAGCACTCAGGAGGCAGAGGTAGGAGGATCACCTTGAGCTCAAGGCCACCCTGAAACTACATAGTGAATTCCAGGTCAGCCAGGACTAGAACAAGATCCTACCTTGAATAAACAACAACAAAGAGTGACTAGGTATTAATTTGCAGTTTAAAATTCTTAATTACTTTGTTTTTGCTAATTTCCTAGAGCTAAGTTCCTTGCACCATCTCCTGACTCTAAGCATTTCTTCTTATTTCAAGCATGCTGTCTCTCCACATGGAGAGTACTTACCGATTCTCATCCTGCCGTCCCCCATATCTGATCCAATAATTCTATTTCCAATTAAGAAAAAAATAATAAACTTAGTTAATAAAACATAATTTTGAGGAAAAAAATTAATACTCTTAAACCACTGAGAAGATCTAACATTAGGAAACTTGCTTTATTTATAAAATATATTTTATTGAGAAAAATTAGCTGTAAAAAGACTGATATGATTCTGGTAGAAAATAAATAAAGTGAAAATTGTATGACATTAGCTTGGACATTTGTCCTTTTTTTATAGTAATTGACATAAAATTTAGCAGCAGAAAGAGCTTGAAAGATCATTCAATCCAAGTGTTGTATGGTTCATAAGTAGAGCACAAACAAGTTCATCTTGATTAACTGTCTCCACAGGATCATGATGTGAGTGACATGTTCTGCTGTCTCTTGGGGCAATACAATTTTTCAAAATGACAGGTTGGGATAGACATAAATACTACAGTGGAAATACTTCCTTAAAATAAAATCTCATTTTTTAAATGTGCCAATTTAAAATTATAATATACCATAAATAAGAACAATTTTAAAACTACATTATAATTAATAATTTAACAAACATTTAATATGGATATTGCACCAACAATAAATGAAGTAACTGATGGATAACTGAATAAAATCCACACCTAGGTAATTCATAAAGGATATGTTAGTATATGAAAAGGATTCCTCCTGCTGGTCATTGGAGGACTATAAAGGAATATGAATTAAAATTGCCATGGAATATCATTTGGCATATAATGGATGAATAATACTGGTGCTTTTAATGTTTCTTGCTTAAAAATTTGGTAGACTGTTGCTTTTTAAAATTAAATTAAATTTTATTATATTTATTTTTGGAGAGAGAGACAGACAGGGAGGGAGAGGGAGACAGAGATGGACGCACCAGCAGTCTCTCAGCTGCTGTGAATGAAATCCAGATGTGTGTGCCCCCTTGTGGGCAAGTGTGGCATTGTGCCCTTGCGTCACTTTGCATCTGGCTAAGCAGTCTCTCAGCTGCTGTGAACGAAATCCAAATGTGTGTGCCCCCTTGTGGGCAAGTGCAGCATTGTGCCCTTGCATCACTTTGCATCTGGCTAAAACATGGGACCTGGAGATTGGATCCAGCGTTCTTAGGCTTAGCAGGCAGGCGCCTTAACTGTTAAGCCATTTCTCCAGGCCAACTGTTGCTTTTATGTATCACTAGAAACGATGCATTTATCAGAATTTTTTTCTTAGAAAACCAATGGACGTTAACTTTAAAACATCATATATTTTGCTGATAGAGTAATCCTACTCTTGGTATAGTATTCTAAGGTCATAGTTCTATGGATAGAAAATGGTTAGTGCACTATGCATGGATGAAAGAAATTGGCATGATTCAAACATCAGATGGAAAAGTTATTTATCAATTCTAAATTTGTAACTAAAGGATTTTAAAACCTGTCCAGGTGAAGAATTACCTATGGTGTCTCCCTAAATAAAAATCAGGGCAGATACAGTGATTAGGAGACAGTGCAGAAGAAGAGACAAGGCCTGAACAGTGTCATAAAAACAGTGCAGCTTTGGAAGACATGGTTCTTAAAGAACAAGACTACACTTAACAAAACAATCCTGAGACAAATGAATGATGCATAAAATATTTCTTCCAAACATAGATGCTTTTGACTTTGGACGTCAGTGGTATAAAAATCCATCAAATGATTTTACAGTTCATCATATGTATGAAATAAAGACCTTCCAACCTTAATATTTAATTCATAGAGTGCACTAGAATCTCTAACTAAAGGTGTGGAATAAACACCAGTAAACTTCCAGTGAGATGTTCTTTGATGAACATTTTTCCCCACTTTGCTCTTACCGGTTCAGTGTATAAAAATCCTAGACCCTCCGCAGCTGACTTTAGCAGTTCAGATTCAAGTTTATGACGCTTCACAAACATTGCCAAATCCTGATGGAAAAATAAAAAGAAATTTGTATCTGAATAACAGCCAAGGGATATTTTAAATGTTCACACAGAAATAATTTTCATTAGATAATGACTAATGTGCTAACATTTATATTCAGAGTTGAAAAAAAAAATCGTTCTCATGCCAACCAATTTTCACAAGCTAGCATGCATGAGAAACAGACCATTCTGGCCTGAGGGCAGTTTGAAAGAATTAAAACCTAGAGTGTTTACGACGTTGTTAGATATTAAGAGAAGTGTTGTGCCTTGAGGACTAAAGGAGTCCTCTGAGAACTCTGATCTCACCTCTCGAGCTTCAATGGACCCAGGGTCAACGCTGTCATCCAGCAGACTCTCATAATAGTCCACATTGTCCAGGACATCCTCATCATCAGGATGGAACAGCAAATAGCCCTTGGCACACTCCAACGCTTTCACATATTCACCAACTGCAAGGACAAGGCATTGTGTGGTGAGTCAGCCTAGGTCTACCCAGAGGACTTTAACATGTACTTAACATGTATATTATACTTCAACATGTAAACTTACTTCATAATGTTATTCCCTATTAGAGGAAAGTATGTTGTAAACTGAGATGCCTATGGGATATTCTTCCTAGAGCCTCCAGTGCTCTGAAGAACCCTTCTAACCACACAAGGATGCAAATACTACAACACTCTATCCAGGATGTTTCAACTATGAATTCTTCTGTTGGTTATATATAAAACTTTAGAGTATAATAAACACAGCTGAAGGGTGTGAAAGTGGATTTTGAAGATAAGAAGATAGGAAGACTTTTACAATATTAGTTCTTTCCTACTAAAATTAAGTTGAAAAAAAAGTTGAAAAATCACATTTTATTAGTCTCATGTGTTTTTGTTTTTGGAAGTGAGTATAGTATTAAATTCTGCACATCACTCTCTTCTAATGTCCTTCTGCTCATCTTGTTCTAGCTGTGACAGCATAAAAATGAGAATGAAACTGTGTAAGCCCATGTGGCTTTGTTGATAAAAGGAATCCAGCAGAGGGCTGAATGGCCATGTTACGTCCACAATGATGAAAAACAACTCTTAAACGTCTTCACAGACGATCCTCACTTTACCTCGGTAGTAGGCAAACTGTAGGTAGTCATAATGCAAAGGAAGAAAGTTCTCTATGGGCGAGAGGCGGCCTGGGCGCGTGGCAAGTTCCCTTACACACTCGTGCTGACAGACCAGCACCTGCATGTAGTGATCTGGAAGACAAGAACAAGAGCCATGTCCTCTGGGCTGCTGAGACCCACACCTCCCCCTGGAGAGCCTCACCCACCACACTCAGAGACAGAACACAATCTCGTAAGTGCTGGCCCGAAAATCTCAGCAAGACAGAGGCTTGCCACAGGTCTCGCCAGTGATCAGGAGATGCACTGGATGCCGAACTTGTGGCTCGTGGCCTTTGCCCTATGCCTCACCCTGCCCCTCTGTGCAACAGCTTCCTCCCTGCCTAACACCTCACAATATCCAAGCACACTGAATGACGACTTTCTTATCTAACAACACTGAGTTTCTTTTTAGCTACTAGAGGGCCTGAAGTGCCCTGAAATTGGAGTTAGAAGTTCACATCTTTGTGAGCCCAAGAAGCCATGCAGAGAAAGGAATAGCCATCCATGCAAGGGTCCATCAGAGAAATAAAAAAACACACACACACACACACACACACACACACACACACACACACACACCCTTTCCCTGTTTAATGTTTCCTAAAGGGGAAAATGAAAAACATCATTTCTTAACATTACTCAGAACTCTATTTTATCCAGTTACAAATCAGTTTGTCACCTGGTCATTGTATATTCTAATACAAAGGGTACTGGCTGGCAAAACTAGGGGAAAGAATGACAGCTACAGGATTGGAAGAAACATTTCTATTCATTTGCCTTGCTCACTCTTCTATGTTTCCTGTTCTGTTTTCTCATTTGCAAACAGTGGTGATCCTGAAGTGTAGGGGATTTCTTGCCTCTTTAGCTTTAGGCTTTATTTCATCAAAGAAAATGCTAAGGAAAACACATGTGGCTAATGGTAAATAAAATACTGCCTCCCTTTTTCCTGATTGATTTTTTATATGAAAGATAAAGGTAGTCTTTTCCATGGTGGGAATGGTTCATTCATGCTTGGACTACGTAGGCTCCTTTGAGGAGGATGGCAAAATCACTTGACCTCGGAGATGTACAATTTTTGTTTGTCACATCTGCCTTCTTTCAAGACGCTCTCTGTTCAGTGTTCACTGCGGATCAAGATCATCTTGCAGAGTGATGTTAGACACAGGAAGGAACAGTGCATTCTCCCAGGTGGGATAAAATGTGCCAGTTTCCCATACCTGACTCACTCAACCCTACTTAGGACAGTTGATAGAATCGTTGCCACAATCTACTGATCTACTGCTCTTTAATGTTACTTACGTATGTGAGGTGAAGAATGGGTCTTTTTATTTGATTAGGATGTCAGAAATAAACCACAAGCAGCTTCATTGCATAAAACAACAAACAAGCTTGAAATGTGCTCTTACTTCACATTCTGTGGTCCTCTTTTAACTGCTAATGAACATTTCTTCTAACTCCAAGTGACAAGACCAAAATCTGGTGGAAATTTTTTTTTTTTTTTTCAAAACCAGGTGTAAATAATAGCATTAAGCCTTCAGGACTTCACCAAGTGGAGTGGTCATAAGGAAAGCTACATTCAGAAGTCATTTGTGTTTTTTTCTCCAACTGTTAATCTTTGTTTGAAATCTAAAATTGAAATATTATGACTGTGTAATTCATTTTTGTTATTAAATACCAGTTTTTCTCCAAGTTTAGGGTGTTTTGGAACTAGATAAGAATTTGCACATTAAAAGTTGTCACATTATTTTTATTGGTTGTACTTCTTGTCTTCTTTTTACCTCAAATGTCATTATGCAATGTCATCAGTTTGAGGTCCAAGGCACTTGAGTGTAAGGAAATACTTTGAAATGTTTTCTTCCCATAATAAATTGGCTATGCTTCAAATTCCTAGGAAGATATACTATATTTCTATTATTGGTAATATTTGGTTTGGACTGTAGACTCTATGACGTTTTTCAGAATTATTTCCAAAAGTTTTATTTCCACTGACATCTTCAAGATCCATTTGTCTGTATTGTGTTAAAAACATTTTAACATCATTGGAAGCTATGATGCTAGTGGTGATACTGCTGTCAAGAGTTAATAAAATAGTGAGGGAATCTTTATTCTTCCTGAGCAACCAATGTGCTATAGTGACAATGACCTCCACTAAATACTAACCTATGGAAAATATGTTCAGTTTTGTTACAGGATCTAGGACATTTGCCAAAACTGTTCCTTGGACGACCACAGAGCAAGTGTATAGATATTGTCAAGCTAGAGGTTGGTCACATCTGCCACAGCATACTGAAGTATAATAAAAAGTTAGCCCATTCCCCCAAAAGCAATTAATTATAAAGAAGAATTTATCCATCACAGGGTAAAACATATAAACTTCACATTTAAATGAGCCATGCTTACAACACAGTACAGGCAAATGGATCTTGAAGATGTCAATGGAAATAAAACTTTTGGAAATAACTCTCCCAAATAATTCATTTAATGTATGGCTTTTAGGTGTCTTGAGCTTATTTGGGGCAGTAGGGTTCTTGATAATTTGGTGATTTCATTTAGTGATTTTGAATCTAATAGATACATGGATTCTAGTCTACATTTTGATAGTTATTCTGTAATTCTTCTTCTAAAATTAACTGTCGCAATTTACAGTCCACATTCTCACATGCACAGAGCATTACTAACCCACTGAAGCTACACAAAGTTATGGTTGTGTGTGACTGCTCTTATTCTTGCATTCACCAGCATATCCAGTTAACAGATATTTAGTAAGCACATCATATTTTCCAGTCTCTGTAATTAAGCCTGAGGATGGAACACTGAATGAGATAGGATATTGGCCGAGTCATACAGGAAAACATCCTGAAGCTTAGCAAAGGGAAATGTGCATGGCATATCCAAGGAAACAAAACAACTATAGAAAATAAGAACACAGAGAATTAGCACATACATATGAAAGTCCTTAAAGCTTATTTGGGTTTATTCCAAATACACTAAGCCATGAGGGGAGGGGTATTTAAGTGTGAGTACAGAATTTTGACTGTTAGTACCCAACTTGATATGCACACTAGGAGCAGCAAGGAGGTATTTACAGAGGGCTAGTTAAAGTACAGTGTTCATTTAAGCCAGGTTGATACAAATGAGATGGAGACCCAGAAAGTATTAAGTGCTATTAGAAAGAAGTGTCTATGAATGTTTGGTAACAAATCAGTCATTAGATTGAAAGGTAACTTGCTAGGATTTGGTTTAAGCTTCTATGTAAGTGCTTTTGTAGGGAGCTGGGAGAGCAAACTGGCTTTAGTCAGTTCCACTTTAGTTGAACATGAGTGTTTGATTTCATATCTCTGTGTTCTCAACAAGTATTTGTTAATGAGTTGTTTTTTAAACAAATTAATGTGCCAAATTTTTAATTATGAAGACTGTCAAAGTGTGGGGACTAGATTCAGAAAAGCGTGCACTTGATTCCCAACTTCACTTAGTCATAACATTTAATCTTCCAGAGATACAAATGTCTTATTAGAAAAGGAAGAGGAATCCGCAAGGAGGAACCCAAGCAGCAGACTCAGAGATACTGATCTGTGTGACAAGTGATGGACAAGACCATGACCATGAAGGTCCAGCCTAACAACCTCATCCAAAACGTCAAATCTAAAATCCAGGATGAGGAGGGAATCCCACGTCACCAGCAGCATTATGTATAATAATGAAAAATTGCAACTACTACAGTATTCATCATGGAGATGGTCAAATAAATTATGGAGGAATATTATCTTGCAACTAAATACAATGGGAGGAGTATATATGTACTTACATGAGAAATCCACATTTTGTGAGGCATAAGTAAAACAAAAAATATATATATTGAATGAAATATAGTATTTTCCTTTCTTATATCAATGAAATCATTATAAACATATAAATATGTCAGAATATTTTGAGAAGATAACCATCAAAATTTTAGCACACATAAATCTTTTACTTTGTAAAATATATTCTCCTATATTGTCAAGATAGTTTTACAAAATGCCTGTAGTTTATTTTAATGAAAAAAAATAAAGAAAAAAAATCAACTTTACCTGCAATTGCTTCATAGAGGCTACCTTTATTTCCTAAGTACTCATACTCTTCAAATCTCTGAGGCCCCTCGCATAGCGCTCGGCACTCCATGTCTTCATGGAAATACTCTCTTAAAGCTTGTTCAAAATACTTGATTGCTACTTCAAAGTCATCAGCCTCATAATGCTTCACTCCTGCACTATAGCTCTCCTGAATGGAAACAGAACAAACCAGGTTTGCAAAGATTGGGATAGACACAGCCTTGCAATCATTTAGGAAGGTAGGATAGTGAAATCTCATGTTGCAGAAGGTAAGGAAGGTTTTCAGTGGGCACTTAACTGTAACATCCCTGAGTTCAAATAACTGTTCATAAGAATGAACCTACCAAACAAGTGCACTACTATGGTGCTAATAAACTTCACTGCCTTCTTGGACCTTAGGTGTATACACCAATCTCTTTGCCTGTAGATAAGGAAATGGAACAAGGGCAGGACAGCAGACATGGATGGAACTAGCATCACTTCCAAGTCTGCCCAACTAAAACAGTCTTCCAACTAGAATCTTCCATATGCTCCCATTTTTTCTACAGTGATACTGGAGAATAGTGACTCAAAAGTAAAAATCCCTTAGAATGTGAAATCTAGTAACATTTTATTCTGAAAATAATTATGCTGTTTTGTAAAATTCTGCATTGAATAGTGCAGATACAATGGACAAAGCTCTAGAGTGGGAGCTGGAGATAAGAATGTGACCATGAGCCATGCACACTGGCTTAAAAAATAAGAAGAAAAAAGCTCATTGAATAAAATAAATGTGTTAGGAGTCAGGAATGGTACCTGCATTTGTCATCCCAGCTAAGACGGTTGCTGAGGCAGGTAATTACTTGAGCTCAGGAGTTTGAGACTAGCCAGGGCAACTTAGCAAAATTTAGTACCAAAAAAAAAAAAAAAAAAAAAGTGGCAAATAGGAATTGAGACTTCAGGGAGGAGTACAGATGTCTTCATGACAATCCAGGTATGCCTATAGACTGACTTCCCACGTTAATTTTCACTTAACTCAACTTAAAATTTTTGTTTTAATTATTTCAACTTTATAATAGTAAACACTTTCACCTCCAACAATTATATTATTTAATTCTGTGAATAATGAAAGTATGAACGTTATTGCAAATTGGGAATCCTCTTGAGATAGCCATTTGTACTAATCACCTTTGAGTCAATGAAACAGAAACACGTAGATCCATGTAGTGGGCCAGGGATCCCCAGCACTCACCAGGTGTGGCTTGGCTTCTCGGTCTACAAGTTGGAAGGCTTCCACCCCAGCCATAGTTCTGTAATCCTCGATGTTTTGCTGCATTTCCATGTGCTCAGGGTTGGCCATGAAGAAGGTGTGGGCTGCTTCTACTGCCTTTTCCAGCTGGTTAAGCTGCGGAAGAAAAGGACCAACTGAAGCACAATGTTTCTAACGTAGGATCAGAGATATGAAATGATCAGTCCGAGGTCTCATAGATTGAAAAAAGGTGAAGATACTATTCCAGATCAAATTTATGACATGGTTTATGATTGATCGGAACAAAAAGCTGCATGGATTATTGACACCCAGGCCTTATCTGTCTCTTTTCTCTTTTGTTCATGTTGAAAATGAAAGTACCTCTGTTGTTCTAAGTAATAAAACTCAGTACCTTCACCCTGCACAGTATTTGTTCTTTGGATTTAGAAAGTAAATACTGGAAAGTGAAAAGGAGTAAACTAGTCCCATGCATAAGAGCCAATACTTAAAACTGATTCACATTAATGGAAAAAGGGCTGCTTTTTGATAATCATTACACAGATACTGCCAACCTCCTCCTAAACCAACTTTCACCAGTTTTCATTGAAAAATAACAAAACTGAATTAAATTTACTCAGTGGTCAATATGTTGACCTCTGTTTGAGTTACAAAGAATGTCCACAGAAAGATCTATTTACTTTGTATCAGAAAAATATTCATATTAGCAGTTTTTCATGAAATTGAAAGTATGTTTGATCTATTTTACAGTGTGAAAAATATGAAAACACTTTGAGACTTAACAAGTAAATACTGAATCACAAGACATCATGAAATATTCAACTGGTTCTTCCTTCGACAGTGTAGCTACTCAGTGATTAAACAACAGAAACAAATAGTGATTTCACAAGTCCCCTGAGTTATGGTCATTTGATGATGCCCAGAAAATCAGCTCTTATCACTGAATTCTGCCATTAAGAGCTACTTCTGGGCTGGAGGGATGGCTTAGTGGTTAAAGTGTTTGCCTACAAAACCAAAGGACCCAGGTTCGATTCCCCAGGACCCATCTTAGCCAGAGGCACAAGGTGGCACATGCAACTGGAGTTTGTTTGCAGTGGCTAGAGATCCTGGCATGCCCATTCTCTCTCTTTCTCCTCTTTTTCTCTGTCAAATGAATGAATGAATGAATGAATGAATAAATAAACAAATGTATTTTAAAAAAAGAGATACATCTTCAAACCTATATCGAATGCCTTGATGTCATTTTATTCTTATTCCACACTTTGCCCGATGTTTTGTCTATATGAGTATATTTGCATTCCCAGAACAGCTTTTGGTGAAATGGGACTAGATAAATCTTGTCACTTGCTCCCATTTTGCATGCATGTGATGTTTGTGAAAACAAAGAAAAAGTATATCTTTAACACATCGATGAAATGATACATTACATGTGAGCATAGCTTATAAGCTTTACAGAACCAAAAGAATGAGACTTTAATGAACAGACTTAAATGAGGTCACCATGCACACTGAATATACCATACTGATAATCACAGGTGAACATGACTCACTGACTCATGAAAATGTAAGCCAATTTTGACAAATTGATTTCCTTTTCTTAAATTTGATCACACTGACTTTTTGTTTATAACATCCTGTCCATAAAAATATGAAGGAGATTCCATGAGCTCACACCAAACCATAAAAATTCATACACTGGGCCCTGGCTTTTAAATTACAGTAAATCAGATCTTAAAACCCAAACTTCTGCTAGAGTCCATAAAATCAATCATAATTTTAACTAAAAGCTTTATATATTTCTACTTCAATGTAGAGACTAAATCAACACAGTTGATATGACAAGGAAAGTCTATGTTTATATATATATATATACAGTACATATACATATATATATACTGCTTAAAATGTCGTGTCATTGGATAAAGATTATTATAAAGCCTCTTAAGCACTAGGTTTCAACTAAAGAAGAAACTACCCACTAATCCACTGGGGTGGGGGGAAACTAAACGAAAATTTCATTCAAAGGCTCCACATTGATTTCATTTAAGACATAAGTAAAAGAAACCACAGGATAGGTGACTCTGATATAGGGTAACTCTATGCAGTAGAAAAATAAATTGTGAAATGAAGAACAAATGAAGAACAGGGAGTGATTTGACATGAAAAATATCAAAGTTTGAAAGAAGGTTAGAAGTGCTGGGAAGAAATGAGAAAAGTTTTCAAGAAGTGCTATGTCATTTCATTGAGATGGAAGAAGGAAGGTGAACTTTGGCTAGCCCAAAAGTATGACAGTACGTGGCAGTCATACAGCATGCAAAAAGAAATGAACACTAAACCACACCCTGGAAGCATCCAGAAATCACACTCATGATCGAGTGAGGAAATTCATCCTTCATACACAAAGATCATCCATACCTAGTCATAAAGTAGGCATTTGCTAAGTCCACAATGAATATTCAAAAACCTTCTGAAAAGCTGGGCATGGTGGTGCACGCCTGTAATCCCAGTACTCAGGAGGCAGAGGTAGGAGGATCACTGTGTGTTCAAGATCACCCTGAGACTATATAGTGAATTCTGGGCGACAGTGAGACCCTACCTTGGAAAAAATAAATAAAAGCCTTCTCAAGCTATCCGCTAAGCACAAGAGAGACTCCAAATTCTGCACCATGACATCTAAAAACTTCAGGATTGGAACTAGAAGTGTTTGTCAGTGGTAGTGTGCTTACAATGCACAAAGGTATATAATGCACTGAGTTCAATTCCCAACATCCACCTACACACCCACCCACACACACACACACAAACACACACCCACACAACAGAAAAGAATAAAAAAAGAAACATCTCTAAGAATGGCTCCAATGTTCCAGTCTTACTAGCGAAACTCCTCTAATCTGTCAATAAACTTTTCCTAGATGAACTATAATGACCCTTCTCCTAACTGATCAGACAAAGACATCCAGTCATACTCAAATTCTTCATTCATTTCATCCAATCATTTTGGCAAATGTTCATTTTGCACAAACTCTATTCCATAGTTGATGAGAATATCCATGTGACCAAAACAAACCAAAACTATACTTTGCATATGCTTATATTTACACTAGAGCAAATAGATCTCAAGTAATAATTATTGAAAATAATTTGCAATTATACTAAGTGATAAGAAGGTCAGAACAAAGCTGGGTTGGGCAGGAAGGAGAACTAAAGATCAATTTTTGAGCTGAGCACTAAAAGCAGAGAATCAAGTCATAAGCTTAAGCAGAGAAAGAACACTTCAGGCAAAACAAAGCTAAGTGGAAGGGCCAGGAAATGAGTAAAGTGCTTTTAGAGCAGAGCAGAGGGTAGGATGATCCTAGCAACTGGAGGACAGACCACTCACAGACTATGGCAAGGAGAAGTGCAAAAGGAAAAGATTGAAGAAATTTAAGGCAGGATGTAACAAGATCTCACACACGTTTTCAGTGATAACTGAGACTGCTATATGGGAAGGAGATTTTGTAGTAGGCAGAGAAGCATTGCAATAACTCAGTTAATGCTTTTACTTTGCAATACGACAAAGAGGACAGCAGAGGGGAGTCACCTCCTTTTTGGTTTCCTTTCCCCTCTGTGCCTTCCATTCTTTCTTTCTCCCACTTCCTTATCCACACAATGGATTTTCAATCCAGGAGACACATAGATCAAAAGTAAAAGTGGATCAAAATGTACAAGTTCTTCTCTTCAGGATTAGGGAAAACATAAAATACAAACACTTAGTGTATATGTTTGTGAGTGTAATGGTGCATATGAGATGGTGCGCATGTAGGTATCAGAGCCTCGGTGTTGCTCAGGTGCTGGGGACCTCTTTAGAGACAGGATTTTGCATTGCTGTGGACCTCTCTAAGGAGGTTAGACTGGCTGGTCAGTGAGTCCCAGATATCTTCCTCTTTCCTTCTCCCCACCATTGAGATTACAAATGTGTGTGCCACCACACCTGGCTTTTTGAAGTGGGAACTGATCCCAGGCCCTAATGCTTACAAGGCAAGCTACATCCCTAGTCCTTTTTCAAAGTCAAACATTTAAAATATGAAATTCAGAAAAGTTTGCGAGATGTAAGCTGCAAGGAAAAAGCCTGATTATAAAGCATTATAAAGCATGTTGAAACTCATAACAGCCTCTGTGCTTCAGAAACAAGTGAGTGACATCTTTTTTTTTTTTTTTTTTTTTTTTTTTTTTTTTTTTTTAGGCAAATACAACAGACTGACCATTCTTCTCCTCAAACATCACATTTTCCATGAGAAAGGAATACTTTGCATTTGCCACTCTTGCTTTGGGAAGGTATCCAATATCACACATTACATGTTTATATAACATTACATTTTTACTTATGTTTCATAATACAGCAACTTCAAGGATTTCTAAATGCATATGGTGTGTCTTATCAACTGACAATCACTTTAGTAGACGCTAAAGACTTTTGCTTTCCAAACCACAGTTGCACTTTTGTGTTCTAATCAGAAGATTCTTAAGAGGAAAAAGAATTCATCAGAGGAAACCCAAAATTCCCTGAGATACAGGTGGAAAGCTACATTTTTGTACGGCTCTAAGATATAGATGGTGACAAAGATCACATCTGCAGATATTTCCTCACTTCCTCATCTTCAAATTTATCAAAGATTGATTTAAATTAATTTTCCTTTACAAAAGCAAATGTGTAAGTGTATATATATATATATATATATATATATATATATTAAATATCTGAACACAATATTAAACATGTTCCTCACATATGCTCCTACCTTTTCCTGTTCGGAGGCCGGGATGGTTCAATGTCTGACATCCCGTCATACATTACAGGCTACAATGAAGCCTCTAACAAAACTAGGATGTCCCAAACCCCAGGGAATAGAATAATTTACCTGTGCACTAAGAAGGTCAGGAAAGCTCCAAAAATCAGGCTGACTTTGAAAGGTTCATTCTGTGAGACTTAAAGTTCTTATGAGATTGGCCAAAATTAAAAAACAGTCAACTGGGCTTATCGTGGTTCCGTGTGTGATAAATGTGTCTATGACAGGATCAAGCGACCTTCCCTTATCGAGGAGCAGAAAAATCATTGCAAAGGTGTTGAAGGTGCCAATACTTTTAAAATATTTTTAAATAATAAAAAGCAAGGCTTGTTTTCTGCTTTTGTGTTAAAAAATTCTTGAAAATAACATGAATTTTAAAATAAAATTTAGTAGTTTCTTTGTGCAACTGGAATAAACCAATCCTGAAAGTGATCACCTATCAAATGCAAATGCTGCTTAAGATGATTGCATTTTATTTTTGAAATTTCCTAAACATGCCTATAGAATAAAGTCTTATTTTTAGATAATCATAAAATAGCTATATAAAATGACTGTATTTTATTTCCTAGTGATGCCTTCAACTACATTAATAGAATTTAAAAATGCCTATGTATGAAATTATGTTCATAATTTAGTAATTGGAAATAATAGCATGTCTTGACAAATGTATACAATCAATTTTAGTGTACACAGAGAACTACATAGTATTGTTCTTCCTGCCTTTACTTTAGTAAGCTCAGAACTAGATTTTATCTCACAGTTAGCATACTATGTTGAATATGCAGCATATCAAAACGAATTTGGTATATTTTCTTTTGGATTATCTTATTTTTTTCACTTCAAAAATGTAATTATAAAATAGTTGGTTTAGCCATGTCATTCAAACATTTTCTGGATATAGGAAATGTATACTTCTGTTGAAAAGTGTTTCTCCTTTTAATGGAAATTTGTAGACATTGTATATTTTTCCTATACCTCAATGAAGAACACTCAGAAATTTCTAGCATTAAAGTTTTTAAAGAATGCCAGTGTAGAAAATGAGACCATCTTTACATTTATGGAATGTTAGTCTAGAATGTAGTCATGGTTATGAGTCAATATTTATGGCCTCTAAAATGCTGTTTGGTAAGGATTAAAGTGGAAATGAGATCTCTACAGAGTAACGTTCCCTCTGTGGAATAAGCTGGGAAGGGAGAATGTGTCTTTTTAACACACTTTCTTTTGCCAAACTGTTTATGTGCTCTTTTTAAATTACTTATGGTGCTGAGGTCGATTAAGACTCTCACTATTTTAGTACTCTAGTGATGTCCTAAGCTGATGCTTACATCTTACTATTGAACACTGATGGTGGCCAGCCACTGCGAGTGAAGCCACACACTCATTAGAACAACAGATTCCATCAGCTATCCTGTCCAGAAGATTTCTATGTGAATAAAACCCATTAGTCTAGGCAATGCAGATACTAAAGCAGAACAGAACCCTCTTGATATTAAAAAAAAAAAAAAAAAAAAAAAAAAAAAAAAACCCTCAGGGTATTAGCCAAAAAGTAAGTGCATGCTTAATTGGGCAACATCCCCAAGACATCTGCAAAGTGTCCAACTTCCTACGGAAAGGGCAGCCAAAGCCTGGATGGCTGCTGGGCAGGGGCGGGGGTGCTGTGTCTCAGTGATGGAATGTGGAGCAGTCACCCTGGCCTTGGAGCCAAGGAAACTGGTATGTGTGGTTTACTGGTATGTTGCTGTTGTGTTTGGGTTAGGACTAGGACAGAGGACAGAGATGGAAAGAGCAACCAAGAAGACCATGTCAACCTCTATGCTGTTTGTCCAGCAGTCTCCCTTGAGGTGTCAGAGGATGACTAATGGTTACCGGAAAGAAAGTCTGGGCCAAGATCCCTGACATTTGCTTCCTGCTACTGTTTTTGGACACGTAACTTTCTCTGAAAATTTCTTCTGAAACTATATGCCACTTATTTCATAATACAGTTCTGTCCACATTCTAGGTCTGTGGTAGTAGTCATCACTCTAATGTGCAAATAATCTCATTTTAGTCCATCATTACAAAACTAATAGAAATCTAGCATCTCTTTACACAAACTCAGAACTATACTCCACTAATCTGTGCCCATCATGACAAGGACATCTAGTTTCTGAGGCTGTTAAAAATGAATTTATCCTTGTATACCCTAACACACATTAGAGTAAAAATAATAAAAATAACAGCAAGAAAAGTGGTCATTTATGGAGCATCTAACAATAGGAATGTGAAATTCAAAAATCTGGGAGATGAGCCCCACTACCTTGAACCCCAGTATTAAAATATTTGATGGCTATTCACAAGGGCACACTAATGTTACAAACATGAATTTGCAACAATGTGTAAAAAACTATGTGGGACAAATTGCTCTTCATAAACCTCATGGTATAAAAATAAACTTGGTTTTGCCAATGCCTGATTTTTCAGTCTGATAAGTATAGATGCTTATCTTTCCCTGGTGACATCTAGAGAGTTCTAGATGACAGATGACCATCACTTTACTAGAGCCAAAAGCCAGCTCCCTGCTTGCTAAATCTGACTTATATATCTTTGAAGGTATCAACAGCCCTATCACATTTTCCTCAAACCATGCAAGCTCATAGTCACTTGAATGTATCTACTATGACAATTACCTATGGATTTCTGCTTCTGAAATACCTTTGAAAGTCAGTCAGGACTAAGATAATTTAATACAGACTCGGGACAAATTTTTTCCTATCTTGAGGATATTTCCAAAAAACATCAGAAGTTTTTATGTGCCTTCAGTGTGCTCTATGCAATAACAGAGTGACAGGCATAATTGTCATAGTCAAAGAGTAAGAGGCTGAGGACTAAGAATGAATGTGTGGAGTTAGGTTTCCTGTGTATCGTGTAATCTCCATGTTTCCTCAGTGGGTTGTGCAGGAAGCTGTGGACCACAGAAAGTAATTTGCCAGGTCTTGGGAACATTGCAACAGTGCTAGAATAACACTAGAGGTAGCTTGGCAAAATCAGAGATTTGAAAAGGGCTTTAGCATTTGTGAAGTACAAATAAATACTACTATTACAATTTATAATGTACGTGATTTCCTTATTTTGTGTTTATGATGAAAATTTAATATTCTACCCCAAATACTCCACCAAAAGAAATGCAAGAAAAGCAAACAAGCAAATGAAAAGCTTTTCCATGTGTACCTTTTTGGTAACATAAATAGGCCAAATTCTTCTGAGAAATGTAAACCTTCATTCCTTCAGGGATGAGGAGATTTCTAAGCACCCATTCCAACTCATGTAAAGGAACACTCTGTGGCCACAAGCCAAAGGGAAATTCACTCCAAAGACCCCTTCTGAAGAAAACAACCAGAAGCATCTGAGGTCTGTCCAAGTACTCACTGGTCAGGCTGTCTAAAGGTGCTCCAAACCTGGAAGGCCACTAAGTCTTGAAGAAGGGAGTTTCTATGACAGAGTTGTTTCAACATTTCCAGGGCTCCTCTGGCTTCACGTCTACACCTTTTCCTGTACTCAGTTATAGCCATGACCTTCAAAATGTGCAGCAAATGAAATATCCCTGCCATATTAAGAGTGCATATAACCCCAAACATTCTTTCCACTTCAGCTAGCAGAATGTATTAGAAGGAAAGTTCTAGTCCATCGGAGTTTCTGAGGAAGCAAAATTTGCGAATAAAACTACTTAAGGCCTAAACATTTGAGGTAGTATCAGTTGTGTTACTCCATGAAATCTGTTTACACTGTGACATTTCCTTTATTATAGGGAAATTGCCTCTAAATCCTCTTTAAATCATACACCATCACTGTCTCATTATACTTGGTTAACAGATTTTCCCGGAACACTGGTGGCAGAATTATCATTAGAATCTATATCTCTGATTAAAACACCCCTTCCCAAACAGACCAGTCCCCATTATCTCAACAGAGATAGTTCATACTTCATCCATGCAGCAAGTGTCTGATGATCACCTGTATTAGAGAAAGAAGTGTGGTAGTCTTCACAGTTCTGAGAATACAAATCAACATGACAAGGTCTTGACCTTTCATTAGGTTCAGTCTGGTTAGGACAAGAAGGTGTACACAGGTGAACAGTAAAGAACTAATGTTCTCTAGGATCAGTGGACAGAGAGAGTAGGTGACAATCACCTTGTCTGCTAGCATAAGGAGAGAAATGTGAAGTCATGGTAGCATAGAACATTTGGGTAAATCCTATTGGAAAATGGGATATACCAAGGGACCCAAAGAATAGAAAACATGTGGGTGTCTCAGATGCAGAGCAGCATGTACAGGGAGCAACTGCGGTGCCCCAGATGTGTCTATGAAATAGCGTTTTTCCTCACCACCTTTTATCAGGTCTGGACCACAGAGCCACATGAAGCAAGGAAGACCAGGAGTGGGTGATAGGGACTGCTGAACTCAAACCTATGGCATTTTGGATTTTATTCCTAAAAATAAGGAAGTAGATCTGTGAATGTTATCTATATGTACATGTGTATGAGTAGATAGTAACAACTGTAGAAATTAGAAGGTTTGGCTGGGAGTGGTGGTGTACACCTTAAATTCCAGCATTTAGGGAGGCAGAGGAGGAGGATTGCTGTGAGTTGGAGGCCAGCCTGAGACTACACAGTAAATCCCAGGTCATCCCGGGCTAGAGAAAGATCCTGCTTCCAAAAAAAAAAAAAAAAAAAAAAAAAAAAAAAAGGAAGGTTCACATGGTTACAAATTTTGTTTGTGGATTGGAGAAATTATCATTTAATTTGATCAAGGTTATGTTTGATGTAATAGTAAAATATTCAAAGTACATTTCCTTAGCAGTGAAGAATCTTGACTAAAGATCTGGTCTACTGAGTTCTGAGCAACTCTTCACTTGAGAAACACTTGGAATCTTTGGATCCCAAAGGAAGACAGGGAGAAGTTTCCACTGAAGACGAGTCAGAACAACCAAAAAGAACATGAAATAACATCTGGTTTTATAGTTAGATCTTATCTCACTAAGTATATTTCCTTGATGTTCAAAGGCTTAACAAAATCATTTTATCATTAGTTTAGAAATTCTAAGGTAAACTTTGTCATAAGTGAAACAATTCTCTGTAGGTTAAGCCATTTGGAGTCCTCATTGTACTAGTGAATGGCTAATATCCAAAAAAAAAAAAAAAAAGGAATAATATATTGCATATTTTTCTAACTATTTTGACAAAAACCTTTATGACTACCTCAGAATGGCTCCAAAGATTTGTCTGGTTTCTGAGATACTATTTGGTTGAAGACATGTCACTATCTTTGATATGAGAGTGCCTTTAAATTATAAAAGCATCACCAACTTGTCATTACAACCCCACAACACACTGAATGGCTTATTGACATCATCTGGCAGAACACCTCCCTCCCTTCTGTGGGAATAAAGCAACTGAAATATGAGTAGGAAGAGTTCCCAGGGGCTCATGTACCCTGAAAAAAGAGCTACAACCCACAACATGCTCTTCTCCTAAACTAAGAGATTTTCTGGTATACTTATACATACCTATGATGAAATGGACAATTATGAAATGATATTCTTCACCAGGAAAATGAAGTCTACCTTTTTAAACAAATATATATTTTAACAAGTGATCTCTAAACTGTATCCCCTGCTCAAAACAGTGACAGCCAGAATAGGACAAATTGAAACATTCTCCAAACCACCCCAGAATAAACCAAATACATTAGTGACTACTAATGAGCATAGAAGACCATGAGATGATGTTCAAATGAGGAGACCGGGTTGAAATGAAGAACAGCCTAGAAAAATCATATCAAATAGACTGTGAAATTATATGCAGTGGTTATAAAAACTCAGGGTTTCTGATTTCAGTTTTGCATAAACTGTGGGTTGATATTGGCTCCCATCCTCGTGTAATGTTAAACTGTGGTAGAGGTTAGCTGTTGCATGCTTGGTGGGTGCTAAGAAAAGTCTGTCACTATGAGCTTCCAATTATGGAGTCTAGCATTCCAACTCTGACTGCACATGACAATTTAGACTATATTTCCTTATGTCCCGAGACTCAATCTAGTCAACTTCATTTTGAATTCACTTTGCCCAACGTCTAGGGAAGGTCCCATGCTGCAATTGAGTGGGTGGGATGCAGGAACAGTACTGAGATAATTACTGTTTTTTATAATCTGAGGGACATAGTGGGAAATTAGACACCGTAATTCAAGGTCGAGTAATGGATCTTCAAGGAAGTTAAAACATTTACTCTAAGAACTCAAAGTAGAACTAGCATGTCGGAATGGGTGAATTTCGACCTGAAGTGTCTTTGTGTGGTTCTTAGTTTGAATATAACATCTGTAATGGACTATCAAAGGATGGGATTTCCACAGGCAGGGGCACTGGGAAGATCTTGTCACATCAGTAGACAAGGGATAGAGTCTCACCCATGTGTGAGGACTGTTTTCTATAGAGGCTAAGTGATGGAATGGGGTATGGAGTAGTGGAGGACATTGAGAAAGTAGTCTGATGCTAAAGTGAGGTACAATGTGAAAGCTAACTATATATTCTGTTATGTTTTCAGATGTTCATGAACATTTTACAAGAGTCACATGATTCTATTTATTTTATTTTATTTTTGATAGAAACATCTCTATTTGACTGCAGAGGAGAAAGTCTAGGATTCTAGTTTGCACAAGTTCCATAGGATGATCCAAATGGAGAGAGCTAGAGTAGATTCATCCCACTGAGCAGCAAGTGCCAGCACATCCTGTGCCTTCCAACCAGACTTCCACGTGAGCTTGAATTCCAAGTGTCATAGAACAAAATTTCACTTGGCAGGGAGAACATGGTGATAGAAAGCTACATTATCACATTACCTACAATCAAGTCCACTTTGCAAAATATTTTATTTTATTTTTTGAAAATTTTATACATTCTTGCATTCCCCCCCCCATTTCAGTGAAGGCTCTCCTCCGTGGGGTTATTGATATTGACTTTTCAATAATCTAAAGCTTTTTGTATTTTAAAGATTGCACTTCACATCCAATGTTAAACTATAGAGAACCCTCAGACAAGTCATGCATGAAAAGTCTTGGTTGGACAGGTGCCATGTCAAGTTTTCTTACCAAGAACATATGATTCTACTAGAAATGACATGAGCCTTAGTTCTTTCATAAAAGCACTCCTACCAGAGGAATTATCAATTGCCTTTCTTACTTGAGAAGAGTGAAGCTGTGAGACTCTGTTATACTTTCATTAATTCTTACCCTCTGCCCCATGTGAGCAGAGGAGGTTACCAAGGGAAATGCTTCATTAAGTGATAATTAAAAACCTTCTGCCTTCCTGTTGCAGGAAGCTAGGATGCTTGAGATCCTCAGAGTGAAATCAAGATTAGTGGGAACCTAAATTCTACCCTTCAAAAACCAGCCTCAAAGTAAAAGAAGCTAATAGCAAATTCCTGTGTACAATTTACATCTTCTCAAAAGAAGTATGGTGCACATATATACAGGTACACACACACACATGTGTGTGTGCATACATGAGCCATAGTTTCTTACCAACTATGTTTACAAAGAAATATAAATTATCTTGAGCCATGATCATATGGAGTCTGGTCATATACTGATATATCAATTTCTCACATGAAAAGCATCAATGTCAAAGAAGCAAAGTACTAATACTTATGACTATTACCACATATTTAATATGCAGATGACTTGAAATCATCATTATTTGTTATGAGATGGCTGTGCCCTCCCTCAAATTCATGTATAGAAGCTCTAAGCTTTAGGGATTAATAATGTGATTGAGTTTGGACATAAGACTTTCAAAGGGAAAACTGAGTTTAAATGACGTGATTGCCAAAGGGCCCTATTATGATTGACTAGTATTCATATAAGAAAAGGAGCTTAGGGCACAGAAAGACACTACAGAGGCACTTGCACAGGGAAAAGACCACACAAGGATCAAGTGAGGATTCAGACATCTATGAGCCAAGAGGCCAAGAGGTCTCAAGAGAAGCCAGCCCTGCCCCCCACTTGGATTTGGACTTCCCTCTCTAGAACTAGGGGAAATAAAATCTGCTGTGTAAGCTATTCTGCCTGTGGTATTTTGTTATAGTAGCCGTGGGAAACAATATGCCACATTTCAAAAGCTGAAAATAATAGTGAGTTTTGCTTAAATAAATTCAGTTGTAATTGCAACAGCTAAAAATAATAAGTGACTGAGTCTGATTCCAATTTCAGATCTGTCTGGCACCAGACCTCATGTCTATAATCTGTATGCTGTTTCCTCCCAGTGATACTATCAATTATAAAGGTGGAAATTGAATTTGAGCATTCTGATTTCTTATTGGCATATGTTCATTGTTCAAAGAACTAGGCTTCATGGGGACATTTTATACAATGATAATGTACTTTGACCACACTCTCCCATTCCTCCCTACTCCTTTCCCCTCCATGAGTCTCCTTTGTTTTCCTAGGCAGTTTCACTTCTGCTTTCATGTCATATATGCATGTAAGATTTTATTTATTTATAGTTAATCTCAAATCCACACATCTCAAAATACATCTATTACCATGCAAATGCCATAATTTTATCCTTTTATATTGTTTAATAAAATCACCACATTTTTCAATTCAGTGTTTTGTCTACAAAAGCTTCTCGAAGTGACTTTGATAGAACCATGACGACATTAAAACTGGACAGGTGAAAAGATGAAGAAAAAGAGTGGCAAAGGAAAACTAAAATACCAGGTGGCCTATATAATTTTTATTTTAGGGTAAGACTTTAAAAAATGTCAAAGCAATTGCACATTCTCTCACAAACATTCCAGAATCCTGCGTCTGTTTTTATTGATGGTGCTTAAACCTCTCATTTTGATTCTTTTTTAAAAAGGATTTGATCAAGACCCTCTTCCTCTAGGCATCTCCTTTCATTATGTTGTAAGTGAAATATTTCCTTAATACAGACAACCTCTCAAGGTGAAGATACTTTCCTAGCACTATTTTGTTTTGCTGTCAAAGTTTCTAATAAATGCTGAAAACCCAGAATACCAGAACACCAAAAAAGAGAAGTTTGCCTGGGAAATGCCATCTTAATTTTGTGAAGCATGATTTCTAAGACTTCATAGAAACTCCAGTATGATTAAATTAAAAATAAAATTTCTAACAAAGAAGCCGGGCATGGTGGTGCATGCCTTTAATCCCAGCACTCAGCAGGCAGAGGTAGGAGGATTGCTATGAATTCGAGGCCACCCTGAGACTACTTAGTGAACTCCAGGTCAGCCTGAGCTGGAGTGAGACCCTACCTCGAAAAAAACAAAATCAAAAAGAAAATTTCTAAAAAAGTACTCATATGAATATTGTATGTCCACTGAGAATATTGAGATAATAAGAAGATACCTGTGTATCCTCTGTGATGAAAAGGGCAGACTATGACTCTCAGAGTATGACTGCGTTTACATGATATAAATCCAAAATAAAACAATTGTATTGGAAATATTAATAGCTAGATATCTATGTAGACTCAGGAAAATTAATAGTTAACTAATTTTTATTGTTTTGTTATTTTAAAAACAAGTATATAGTCTGCATTAATGGCATATGAAGAAACAAATGAAAAGTGTGTAAAGAAAGTAATAGTAGAAAAGAATCATGATTTCCCAAAGAAAGAACTATTTAAGGCACAGAAAAGGATGACATCATCTTGAAGGAAGTTCTGGATAATGATTTTGATTTACAGAATTTATAAAAAATAAATGAAATTCTGAAAATCTCTCTCTCTCTCTCTATCTCGTGTATATCTGGGTGTATTGTGTGTGTACACGCGTGAACACATGCACGTGTGGCTGGGTGTGTGTGCTGTTACGGAAGAAAACAGCATAGAGGTCTTTCTTGTGAAGTCCTGCTTCCTTTAACCTATTTACCAAATGGCAGCCAGAGTGCTCTCTAAAATGCAAGTCTAATCTTACCCCCTGACTCAGGACCTCAGAACAGTGAAAGGCTACCTGCTGGTCTGAGGGGAACTTTTACAAGCTCCTTCCCAATTGGTCCTGGCTTACCTGCCCAGCTTCCCTCCTCACTATTCTCTCATTTTCTCAACTATGGTTCCTTCAGTTTTGTCTGAGACATTCACTGTTTTCAATCTCTCCCTATAGTGTTCCTGTTCTTGATATATATTCTTTGTAAGTCTTTGTCTGATATTTCTCACTCCTGTTTAGTGGTTAGTTTAGATATGTTTCCTCTGCTGTGTCTTCATGAACATTCAACTTCTATCCGCTCTCGCAGACCTCTCAAGTTTCCCACAGCGAACCTCTTCAGCAGCATTACAATCAACCAGTATCAGTGCTGAGTTCTCCATTAGTTCTCCTGGGTGTATAGTGCTGAGGACATTGCTCTTCTGTACTCAGAAGATTAAAAGATTTTTAAGTTAAATAACAATAATAATAATAAACAGCATAGTATGGTGGCACTTAATATTTTGGAGACTGGGACAGGAAGATTGTAAATTCAAGGCCAGCCTGGGTTACATAGTGAATTCAAGGCCAGCCTGAGCTACAGATTCGGATGCTGAGAAAAATTAAAACAAACAGAAAATAAGTTTTAAAAATAAATGAATTAATTCACAGAAAAACAATCAGTGATGCTCTGTTTTGCTCATGAAACATTAAGTCTCTATTTCTTCCTGGTGACTTGACTCTGGCTTGATCCACCTTAGGCTTTGATTAAGAAGTTCATGAATGGGCTGGAGATATGGCTTAGTTGTTAAGGTGCTTGCCTGTGAGGACTAAGGACCCAGTTCGATATCCCAGTACCCACATAAGCCTGATTCACATAATGATACATGCTTCTGGTATTCGCTTGCAGTGGCTAGAGGCACTGAAGTGCCATTCTCTCCCTCTCTTTCTCTCTCTCTCTCTCTCTCTCTCTCACACACACAAATAAATAAATAAATAAATAAATAAATAAATAAATAAATAAATAAATAAAATATTTTTAAAAGAAGTTGGTGAATGGCTATTTATATAGTTGTACATTTATCAAACATTAATTAAATGCTATTGGTATGAGCTGCGAACCAATTACCAATCATACACTGTAGTTACACAGGGCATAAGTATGACTTAAAAAATAGTATCAAGGGCTGGAGAGATGGCTTAGCGGTTAAGGCGCCTGCCTGCTAAGCCTAAGAATGTCAGTTCCAATCTCCTGGTCCCATGTTTAGACAGATGCAAAGTGACGCAAGGGCACAATGCCGCACTTGCCCACAAGGGGACGCACACATCTGGAGTTCGTTTGCAGCAGCTGATAGGCTGCTGGCGCGCCCATTCTCTATCTGTCTTCCTCTCCCTCTCTCTGTCTCCCTCTGTGTCTCTCTCCAAAAAAAAAAAAAAAAAAATAGTATCAAGATAAAAAGAGTCAATAACATTGTGAGGTCTACAGCAAAGGTAGAAAAACCAGTCAGGTGGTTAGTGAAATGAAAAAGAAAGGAATGTGACAGCATACAATTAAAATGAGTGACATTTCCTCTATAAACAAGCATATATATGAGATCACATTTGGTTAAAAATATAGCAGACTCCTGCTAGCTATTTTTTTTCTAAATAGTTTATTTAAACTGGAACTACTAGGTCATTTTTTAAGATTCTTAAAAACCACATATAAATGAATAAGTTTGAGGATTTGTTAGAAAAATTTGATTAATAGAAGTGCATTTACTTGAAAAGCCACCAGATTTGGTGAGCTACTAGTGTGGACGTGTCCGTGGAAGGACAAGATTTGTCTTCTTGTCACAGGAGAGAGGGCAAGAGTACACATGTAAGAAGAGAAAAAAAGAAAAAAGAAAAAGACAAATATAAACCTGTAAATTCTAAAGAGAAAACAGATTTTCCTTGTAAATAGTTTCCCTTTGGACTTCTGACATCCTTTATGAAAATAATGATTTAACAACCCTGGCTCTGCCTGCTGCTACGTTTTCAAATATCTTTTTCGGGTCTGGGCATAATAATGGACCAGTTCTCCTTGCCACGGGCAAATGGCTTGAGAAGGAATGAAAACAAAATTAAGATTCAACAAATAAGCAAGTTGCCATTCATGCACATAAAGTATTTCATTTTGAATAAGAACTTGGTTTTGTGGTTCTTATCAGTGAATATCTTCTTTTTCTATAATTAAAAATAGTAGGGAGAGAGTGTGTTATATTTTCTTGGTATTTTTTTTTCTGAAGGAAACTACTGTATGGGAATTCATTATCTAAGTGGAGGAAAACATTTGGTGAAAAATATAAACAATAAATATTTGATTTGTGAGAAGTATTTATGCCCTACAGGTGAGGAGTTAGGAACAGAATGGTTATGCTAAGGTTTGAAGGAAAGATGTGGTTTGGATCTGAGGAGTCAGGGTCCACAGACAGATATGTTAAACTACAGGTGTGACGGAAGATCAATTTCAGTTAGAGAATTTCTTATATGGCTTTGTTAATTTCATTATTTTTTGTAATTCAAGTAAGTTTTATTGCTCTGAGAGAAGAGTAAAGTAGAGATCAACAAGTATGGCTACAAGACAGAGTGCATCACTGGGGAAAAAGAAGTCAGATTCTATAAATGAGGGGACACTTGGGATCAACTCTGATGGATGAACAGGGTTTTGTAGCTGAAGATGGAAAAGAATATTTATGCTACGTGAGATCTCTATAGCTGAGAAAAGTGCAGGCTCAGAAAGGAAGACTGTGGTCTGAAAATGAGCTCCCACTGACCTGACCATGGCTGAAGCTGGGGAACAGGCGAAATTTGCATTGTGAATGGATGTGAATCAATATAGTCATCAGCCAGGAGTCCTCACCCTCTACAGCTTATCAGTGAGAATGCCAGTCTTCTTCACCAGCCAGTGCCTTGGCCTCAGGATGGAGCGTTGTTTCCACTACCATTCAACTCTTGTTCACTAGCCCCACTCTCTCAAGCTGATGTCTGCAGTGCTGCCGCAACTTCCTCACTGGGTTTGTGAGGAAGGAGGCAGAAGTGGGAAAAGGCCAAGGTGTGAGACCTGGCGTCAAGAGACATGCACATTCATTCTGGGGGTGTCTATGCCTTGATGAGTGCCCTTCACCCATCGCTCAAGCTCTCTGTCTCAACTGCTTTGTTTGTGATGTGAGGGTGCCGGCCAGGCCAGTGATGATTTGTGGGGACTTCCAGCTTGCTTCATCTCCATAGTAACATTTCACAAATTTCCTGAAAGACCGGTGTCCCTGTCAATAGGCTGACTGGCTCAATCCATTTTAAAAACTAAACATGAACATTGACAAAAGGTACTTCAGTGTATTGCAAACCTCACTTAGACTAGACCCTTTTGGCCCTTTTCACTTTCTGTAGAACAACTGAATCCCATTTCCACACATCTCCATGACAGCAAGAAAGAGCTGTATGGGAGGAACAGCACTGGCCAGGGGTCTTTGTGAGTGCTTTCTCTCTCTTTTTCATCCTGATTTGACTCAGCTTAAAGTATTCTCCAAGATATAATACTACAAGAGCATTGGTCCAGAGTATCTTCCCCAACCTGGCAATTGTAGGATCAGAATTAGTCATCATTACACTTCCCCTGAGGAAAGATCAGGGCCATTACTAGAATCTTTTTTCTCTGAGTAAGCTAAAGTTAAATTCAGTGCTTTTGGAAACTGCTTTGGGTAAGATCTACACTACACCATTGCTTGAACAGCAACCCTTTCTTGAGGATGGATCTGGTGATAAAAGGCCTACAGAAAATAAACAGTTAGAGGAAGTGTGGATGGGGAAGTGTGTGTGTGTGGAGGTCACATTTGCTGTTTACCTTGTACTTCCTGGTTGAGTATCTTCATTAGCTAGGAAGGCAGGTCTCTATGCATTGTGCTTGTTCCTGGCCTTTAGTTAGTGCTTCTAACACACCTTGCCTTCAATACCTCTGTGTCCCATGAACAGGGGATAGAGAAAAATCTACTACACCAAAGTGTGTTTCCTATTCTGCTATTTGGGGGATGTGAAAAATCTTATTGTGTGTGTATGGTGTGATGGGGGAGAGAGAGAGAGAGAAGAGAGAGAGATATGGAACCAGGGCCTTGAGCTTGCTAGGCAAATGTTCTACTACTGAGCTACAACCTCAGCCCTAATCTTAATCATTTTAAATATGATTACCTTCTTCATATAATGAGAACCAAATCATCATTTCTTAACTTTTTATGTAGAATTTGATTTGTTTAAATAACAACTCTGTAAAATAAAAATCAATTGTAAGTTTAACAAAGTTCCACTGCTTTTTCCATTGTAATCAAAGAGTTAAAAAGCTCTTCAGGGTCACCTATCCAATCCCATCTTCTGTTTTAGTGTTCTGAATCCTACACAAAATTCTGTCAATGGTTCTATGACTTTTGCTTGAATACACCCAGGGACAAGAATTGTATTATGTTTCAAAATAGAAACATCCCATTGCAGTTTTTTGGCCATTCTAATGTCCTTTCTTCTGCTGCCTCAAATCTGTCTTTTTAGAATGATTTATTCAAAGCTTTAGTATGCTCACCATAGTTATGGTAAGTAAAGCTAAGGGAGCTATGAATGTGTAGGTACATTATGGTTATTTCTGAAAGAAAAAAAAAAATCCTAGACTGCCACTTAGCTCCAAACTCATCTTCTGTGTCCACTGCATTTGTTCTCCAGTCCCCTCCCAGCTGGCTGTTTTGTCAAATAGGATGATCATAGGGGAATGCTTCGTTTATTCACTTCCTAAGTCAGGCAATAGCACAAGTCAATGATTGTAGTAATGAAATTCTTTTCAGAAGTATAAATTTAAGCCACCTCAGATGCTCTCTCAAAAAAGAAAAAAAAAGTAAGTACTATTTTACTGGTGGTTCTCTAGTTACAAAAATTTGGGAATCATCCTAAAAATATTTCAAAAACAGACATTACTTCCAGAGACTAAATAGCACACACATGGGATTCGGAGGCTCTGTTGACTATATGGAGCCAGCACCAGCATGGTAAATATATTTGATTTCTAACATTAACCAAAGCAAGATCCAAAGACAGCTTGGGTAATGGGAAAGAGATTTTAAAAGAGCTTCTCTGGATTTCTCCTTAGCACATTCACCGCCAGCAGCACAGTTATGTGCAAGCCTCTGCTTAGCCGCACCCCTATGCCCAACACCCAGAGCTCCTGGTTTAGATGCTAAGTGCAGGGATGCCAAGGCCCTTGTTAGTCTTGAAGTGGGAAGTAAGCTTTGTCGGTGGATTTGCAAGTAAGCAGATGAACATTAGCTACCAAAATAATTTTCTTCCTGGAAGGGAATTTCTTTGACTCGAATGACCTTGTCTATATATAATTAAAGCTAAATTACTTGGGGTAGCAGAATTTTGAAAAGTGGCCCCCAAGAGGGCAGAAAAGTGCTTCTATCATAGAGAAAACTTTCTAATGCTACCAACACATATACCATTTTCTCTCTCTCTCTCTCTCTCTCTCTCTCTCTCACACACACACACACACACACACACACACACACACACGAATAACAAAACAGAGGTAATGGAAGTGCTTATATAATATCTTTTAAATTATCTGGCAGATGAAGTTAGTAATGAGTTCTTCAGCTGGTTTTTATGGTTTTAAAGTACAGTTTCATAATTAGGTGAATATGAGATATGTGTTGACAATCCCATTTTTGTAAATGAAAAAACAAAACCCTATATGGGAAATGTACTTCAGATCTTTCTAACTACGACTTCATGATTCCAGTTTATTTCATGTACAGTTCTAGTCGTACAAATGGTTGTTTATTTCTGCATGCGGGTTTGTTCTTCTAGCTAAAGTACTCCCTATTGTAGGGCAGGGAAAATACTTCTGTCTTTCCTTATAATACAGCCATATGAAAAGTCCTTACATGGTAAAGCCCAAGCTATTATGAAAATACATATATAAATCTTAGCACTGCATTGTGACATATGCAGGAAGAAACCACTACATTCTATACCAATCATCCTTCTGCAAAAAATACATGGGCACTGGGACTATAGTTTAAGCCAAGCCTTCCCTGAGAAATCCAAGAAAATTTCTATCCATTTCAGTAACAAGGAAGAATCAATACAGTCACTCTTTTGACCTGGCATTCAAGAAAGGACTACTTAGACAAATGGTAGAAAGGAGACCTCCAATGTCCTCAAAGGCAATCGACAGTATTCATGGTGCTGATGTTATTTTCATCTGTGTCCTCCTCTGGACAGAATGACTAATTTCATGTTAAAAAAAAAAAAAAAAAAAGGGTATTTCTTTCAATTCCAGAGGGCAGGGTGAGAATCTCATAATCAGGATTTCCAGAACTGACAAACTGTCAAAATAATGATACTGGGTTAATAACTTGTTTATTTATTCTCATATTAGAATGTCCCTCTGTCTCTGTATATAAATATACCAGGATGCTTACAACCATTTTGAGCAGCATTCATTTGGCCCTTTGTAAGAGAAAAAGGATAAACGGCCTATTTATGGAACATTGGCTAAGTGGCTTCCCTGCCCTTTACTTTCAAATACCTCATGAATGAAACAGCAGACACGATCAGTGCTCTGGTCACTTCAAGAAGAAGCTGAGAGGAACAAATGCAAACATGTATATGGCTTTACTTAAAAATGAGCACACCTATATTGAAAATATCATTATACATAAACAGACCCACATTTTTTACATGTGTATGCGTGCACTTGATTGCACATTCATGTGGTGGCCAAAAGTTGACATCTGAATGTCTTCCTCAATGACTCTCCATGTCTACTCTTTAAAACAAGGTCTCTTGTTGCACCTGGAGTGCCATTCAGTTAAACTAGCTAGCATGTGAGCCCCAGGGATACAAGGCTTTCCTGTCTTTGCCACTCTGGAGCTGGGATGACAGGCACAGGCCATGGCATTCAGCATTTCACATGGGTGCTGGGCATACAAACTCAGGTCTTCATGCTTGCACAGCAAGTACATTACACAGTGAGCCATATCCCCAGGCCTTCAGTCCACAGTTGATGTTGCTGTAGTTATCTTTATGTAAGCCAATCTTTACTCCAACTTGGTTAGAAGGGCTGGTCATCAGTTATGTGTCATCTTTGTGATTCGGATGAGTAGGCGTCCAGTGGATATTCAATGATAACAGTATGAAAAGAAAGTCCTGACATGTGTTGTGCTCATAAGAGAAGGGCTTTGATTGGGAAGGGGCAGAGCTTGTTTGATGTTACAGTAAGGTGGGAATTTCTCAAACCCAGTGCTTTTCCACCCGTGAAAGGCTGCTATGTGTCACAGACTGAAACATACAATGCTGGGTTTCTGGAGAAAATTGAAGGCAATGAATGAAGAAGCCTGCATGGGATATCTCAACCACACCAGACAGGAAGTGAAAGGGAAGTTTTAGCATATGAATGAGTGACGTAAACAGTGTAATGTCCTGTAACAGTCAAAAGGATCTGAAAAAAGTAAGAGTATTTCTTTTAAAGTAAGTTTTTCCTTTTCCCCATCTTAACATAATCTTTAAAAAAAAATATCCTTTTTAAAAACATAAGCAGCTTACTGGTGTCCCCAAATATAGCATCGGTGGTAACTTCAAAGAAGCCAAGATGCGTCCTTCAAGGACTTTCACTCATAGCACTCTTTTCATGTCTCCACAGTCCTGACCACCAGGTCTCCTCTTAAAGCCAAAGCTTTCCCTCCTCATGAAAAGCCTTCTATGTGTAACCAGCAATAGACACACAGCAAACTTAAACAGGGTCAAAGTTAAAGGGGCCTCCATGTAACGTCTTTCCTGGGGTGGGACGAGTTTTCCTGTGCGTGGTCTGGCTGGGAACCCCACATGTGCTGATTGCCTTAATCTAGTAGAAGAGCCCAAAGCCAAGGACCTTTCAGAAAGGCTTCCTACAAATTCCTTGTCCAAGGAAAGTGACTCCCTCAAAATTGTAAAACAAATAAAATCCCAGTTAAAATGTTGGGAGAAATGTGGCCACTGAAAGAATGGCAAGGAAACTTTAGGCATTTTTAGTTCAAATCTCTCAATAATCCCTTAATAAAAGAAGAAACTGAGACCCAAAAAGGGAAATGAGTGTTTTGCCAAAAATCACTTGGGAAGTAACAATTCCCAAGACCCTAACTAACCATCTTTGCTTGACACCAGGCTAGTATCTTCCAGATGCTAAGTCTCAAATTAAAAAATGCCAAAATGCAGACATCTGGAAACCTGTATGCAGAAACACCCAAGAACTGCTTCCACATAATCAGAAATTTACTTTGAAAATTAACAGAACATCAAAAATATTTTGGTGATTCCAGAGATTTCACACTATTTACACAGATGTTCAATCTGGCGAAAAACAAACACAATTAGAAATAATAAACGTGGTTCCCTTTCTAAGGCACCAGTGTAGCATGCTAAAATAATTTGCATTTGGCAACATATTTTTTTGTGGCAATTTTCTTAAAGCTGGATAAGTGAAATTCAATTGGCCTATTTCACTTTGGTTTTAAAGTCTTCCTTCTTGGAATTTTTGCTTTGTTTTGTTTTGTTTTACAATTACAATTTAAAACTGTTGCACTACACAAATACAAATCAAATAAGTTTTTCTTTCATAATTTCTCTTTTGAAAAATAACTCTGTCTTCTCTGTAAATATTTTATTCCTAAGTTACATAAGCTCTTTCTCATCCAGTTTTTTAAAATAAAATCCATGCTTTTGTGTTAAGCTATTCAAATTTGTAATATTCATGCTAACAGATGCCTGCCTCGCTGGCTGTTCACCCATCTGCCTGGGCAGCTGTCATCCATCCTTCCTTCTTTTCTTCTCTCCTACCTTCCTCCCTCCTCTCTTCCTTCCCTTCCCTTCCCTTCCCTTCCCTTCCCTTCCCTTCCCCTTCCTTCCTTCTTCCCTCCCTCCCTCCCTCCCTCCCTTCCTTCCTTCCTTCCTTCCTTCCTTCCTTCCTTCCTTCCTTCCTTCCTTCCTTCCTTCCAAGTAGCTAGTTAGTTCTTTCAATGCATTTTTAGTGAGTACCTTTCAGGTGTCATTTATAGTATTAGGCATGAAGGATTCTGGATTTGATAAGAAAAAAAATTCCTATATAATATTAAATCGTAGCATATTTCTATAATGTCATTGACCTCAGAGGACAGTTCTCAAAAGCTTTTAAAGACACAGCTTTGCCTATCTATTTAACATACACTGAAATCTTACAAATCATGTGTCAATGTGTTCAGGGATACATTAATGAAAATGATGCTCTTGTGGAAGTTTACAATGGCATTAGCCTCTAATGGGCTTTTAAAGTATCCTGGTAACAAATGACTGCCTAAACAGACTTCTCCCAATAATTTAAAACACATTTTATTATACATTTATCACTTTTCTTACAATGAATTCCCCCCACCACCACCCACACCAAAGCCGTGTAAAATGAGTAGATGCTTAAAACTTGTAGTTACAACAATTGTTACTTCAGCTCACTGAGAATAACTTTAAAGGCTTCTGGATAGGTTTGCAATTAAGCTGAGCTACAGACCATACCTCATGACTAGAGGGTGCATACACGGGGGTAGATGCACAAAAGGAACCCATATTCTCAATTCAACATGGCTTTCCTTTTCTAAACTTGTACCCAATACACAACTGTTTGGATTAGATACTTGTTTCTTCATGAGATAAAATCCAACAACATGCAAATTTCCTTCAGACATTTTATATAAAATAAAGGCACCTATTGTTATTGAATTAACACACTGAACTCAAAGAAGCTTCACTTGTTAGCTAGAGTAATGCATGTATAGGGACTTCTTTACTTGCAAAGCTGGACATTCTGAAGACCTCTTAATAGGCCAAACCCCAAATGCCTTTGGAGACCAGGCAGACCATGTCAGTAACCACAGGGACACTTCATAAAACCACTGGATGGGGCTCTCAAAATTCTGGATGCATCAAAAACACCTGGGTATCATATTGGAAGACTGCTGATATTCTGTCCTGAAATTTATGATTAAGTAGATCTGAACTGGAAAGTAAAGGGAAGTTCTAACGAGTTTTCAGGTATGCAGTTGATACAAGGACTACCTTAAGAAGTCTCCCACAGGAAATGACAAGGTCATGAGGAGTGAGAATCCTAGATAACAGGGATTTGAGTTGGGCAGATGTTTAAACTTGAATACAGACAGTGAGAATCTAGTTATCTATACATAATTCAATATAATTCACTGGAAAAATATTAAAGAAATAGTCTAAATCCACAAAGATGAAAAGAGAGGACATATTTTTGAAAACTCCTCACTGGCATTGTGTCAAGCCCTCAATCCATGCTATATCATTAGTATTTAAAATAGATATACAAGAGTATGAAAGACAAAAGGGGCAGGCTTCTTCTTAATCATTCATTTCCCCCATTGAATTTCATCGTCGATTCATTAGTAGAACGTTCCCCCCTTTGCCTTAGTTCTTCTTAGAATAAGATTTCATCAGAAACAGTTATTTTATCCTCTGTAGACCAAAAGTACATAATACTGTTGCTTTCATTTTATCTTTGGTAGATAGAAAACTTTCCTTTAAAAATCAATCTTTACTCCTCATCTTTTAGTCATTGGTATACCACATGGTGACTCAATTACGACTTCTTAAACTAAATTGGTTCAATTTAAATTCTAGCTCTGAATTTAAATTCTCATTCTGTTTCATTTTGGGCATATTAATCTCTGTGTGCCTCTGTTTCCTCAACAAGAAAGAAGATATCGTAAGAACGCTCACATTTGAGAGTTATGATGAAAATTATGTAGTTGGATATTTGGCAAACACTGAAAACTATCTTGTGTGCATAATAATCACTTGATACATCAATTAATTCTTGTTCTTACCCAGATCTCTTATTTCTGTACTTGGTAACCTCCTATTAGATTTCTTCCTCTTCCCCTCCCCAGCAGCTCTGTTCAAACCAGGACTAGGGTTTTGAATAACCTACTGGTATGATGAGGATAACTGTGTAAGTGAAACAACCTCTGGTGAACAGACTAAGGGAAGCCATCTTAGGCCACTCAGCCATCTTGTCATTCTTAAAGAGCCATAAGAGAGTAAAGATTAGCACAGACCATTAATTACAAGAATGCAGATGGGTCCCAGTAAGGCATCCGGTGTTTGCTCTCACCCTGAGGTCAAGATGTCCTGATATTTAGTATCTGCTTCGTACCTGGTTCTAACTGCAAAAATTCTGCTTTTGTAAACATGCTTGCTTTCTGGCTCTTGCTAAAGACAATGGTGTGTGGAGGGGGTGGCTGGGGGGTTATCAGATCATTGCAAAGGAATGTGCTTTTTGCCTTTAAAAACTCACTGTAAAAGTAGGACGGGGCTACTCTCTTCCTTGCTGTGAGGGGATAGATGCCAGCAGGCTTAATAAAGACTCTCCTTTTAAATTTTTATTCGGGTGGTCTTCTGTTCACTTTTGGTCTGGGACTCACTGCATAAGTACTATTACACCAGGGCTGAGAGGAGGAATGTCACCCATCCCCAGCCATCAACTCAGTCATGTCTCAAGCAAGTCCCCCCTCAATGAGGTACCCCACCACCATCCCTGAAAACACTTGAAACCCACTCTTTCCCCATACTCAGGGTTTCCAAAGCCTGTCTGCCCTTCCTTTAGAATCAAGAAATTCTCCTCTGGTATTAAATAAACAAACTTGGGCCCAAGAAACAGTTCATTTCCAGTCAGTTATCAGTACCTCAAACCTGAACATAATACCTTCAGATGGGTAAAAACAAATTTAAGAATGGATGAAAAGATAATAGTGAGCTTAAGTAATGATGAAGTTATGTATTTAGAAAATGATGGATGTAAGAATATAAAGGCAGCGTGTGCCTCAGTCGTGGTGTCTAGCGGTATCTATGGGCACATCCAATGAGCTTGGAGGTTCTCTGCAAATCAGATGCAGAACCCCAACCACATACAGAAGGAAAATAATCTCCACTTAAGATTCTTTCAAAATCCTACTTTAGAAGTGCAGAACTAAATTGAAAGTACACTGTAAAACAAAATGTACCAGATATTTGCCTTTTAAGTGAATGTGCTTGTACTGTTAAATTTTTTACTATGATTTTATTTTTGTTGCCATCAATTCTTAACATTTCTCAGGCTCTGGAAGATCTTTCATTTTGGGGGCTCACCTCATACCATGAAAAACATTGCAGCATTTTATTTTTTCACATGAAATTTAAAAGGGTTTTAAAATGTTTTTTCTATGATATGTGAGAACTTGAATTCATCCCTCCTTTCTCACAGCCCTTTTTCTCAAAGAGGGGATTCCTGGGAATTCTTTCCATTCCTTCTTTATAGAAATGTTGCAGGGTCAGCAGAAATAAGCAGGGCTTTGTGACCTAAGAATATAGGAATTCATTTATTCTCACATCCACGGCTCCTTTTCCAGCTGGTGACATGCATGGGTTTTCTCAGAGCTCATATGAAGTGACAAACTGAAAAGTGTTGGGCTTGGCATCTTTAAATTTTGCTTCTAACCTGACTGCTTTGGTATATGGTAAGCACTATGTTAGGTTGTTAGGTTATCGTAAACTAACTCATTTAATCTACATGGAAGTTTTTTTTTTTTTTTTTTTTTTTTTTTTTTTTTCGAGGTAGGGTCTCACTCTGGCTCAGGCTGACCTGGAATTCACTATGTAGTCTCAGGGTGGCCTCGAACTCCTGGCGATCCTCCTACCTCTGCCTCCCAAGTGCTGGGATTAAAGGCGTGCACCACCATGCCCGGCTCTACATGCAAGTTTTAACAACAGACATTCTCATTTACATATGACAAAACTGTGGCACTATGAAAGTCACTTGCCCCAGTTGATAGGGTTAGAAATGACAAAGAGTGTAATTCACCCCCAGGTTGTTTGCCTGAGGCCTGTGCTTTTAAGCTTTGGTACCCAATTAAACCCATGCCACCTATCTTGGAAAAGATAAACCACCACACACTATGAAGCCAGGATAGTGTCACCCTTCCTGTGGCCTTATAATTCAGTGTTCATAAGGGACTCAGTAAAGGGAACTATGGGCAACTAATCTCACCTCTATGTAACCTATAACAATCCACCCTTAACCAATGTGGTGATGCTGCCTGAAAAGTCTTCTAATAAAAGGATTAATTCAGGAATGATGACCTAATATCAAAATATCAGGTCATAGAGAAAGAGATCATATTTATCGATAAAACTGTGTGCAAACAAATGTTTTCACTAAAGTACAGTAAAATACAGGTCTCTAATGAGATTCTTTTAATATTGAGTGATTCTTAGGATGAGTTATGAACTGTTCGTTTTTTCCATTCATATTTATCTCATTTCATTTCATTCCCTACAATTTCATGCCCATGTTGTTTTCTGCAAGGATATTCTAACTGATCATAATTTTCTCAAATATTTCTTGTGCTTCACGGTGGTGGCAGTTTATATGGTCAACCTGACAAGACTTTAAATCACCTTGGAAATGAACTTCAGGACATGTTATTAGTGGCCCTATTCCATAGGCTGGGCCCTGAACTGGATAAAAAGGAGCAAGCTAGCTTAGCACTAGCTTTTATCTCTACCTCCTCACTGTGAACTTACTGTGACCAGCTGCCCCAAGCTCCCGCTACCAAGCCTTCCCCACCATCACGGACTATACCCTTGAACTATAATCTGAAATAAACCTTTCCTTTCTTAATCTGATTATTTTAGCAATTAAATGCTAATGCACCTACGCCTCAAGTTAAATCTCAGGCTGGAGATATGGCTCAGCAGCTGAGGCACTTGCCTACAAAGCCAAAAGACCCATGTTAGATGCCCTAGTGCTCATATCAAGTCAGATGCACAAAGTGGCACATGCATCTGAAGTTCATTTGCAATGGCTAGAGGCCCTGAGCATGCCCGTATTCTCTCCCTCCGTCTCTCTCTTTCTCTCTCTCTCAAATGAATGACCAGAATATTAAAAAAGATAAATCTTAACATAATATAAAAGCATCTAAAATTATACACAGCAGTCTTTCATAAATAATGCTCATAGTACCAGAAAAAGAGTTAGTTGAAACCCCTATTTACATAGTAATACTCATTGCTAATGAACTCAGGCAAAAATCAGACTTAGTGATGATGCTGAAACAAAGCTGGGCTTACAAATGCCATATTAATGTGGTATTATCCTTGCTCAACATATTAGGCTCAGTCTTGAAGAGACAGAATCTGAACAATAATTTGCCTCAGAATTTAGGCATTTAATATAGGTATTATAGAAGATATTCTCAATATGAGTCCACTCCATACAATTTCATAAAATATTTGAAAACAGAAAGAAGCTGAGAGGTTTCATCCTATTTGATCTCATTTATAAACTTTTGTAAAAGGAACAACTTTAGAAAGATTCACAATTATCAGGATTGAATGAGAGAGGGGAGTTAGTATAAAAGGGCTACACAAGGGCATTTTTGGAGTGATGAATCTGCTCTGTATCTTCATCTTTGTGTGGATACTACATGGCTATGTGTTTGCAGAAAGCAGTATATCTGCCTAATAAAAACAAATAAATTTTAATATTGGGAAATTTTTAAATAAATTTTAAATGTTTATCTGGAAAAATTACTAGATTTTTTTTGTTCAAAATGTGCTTCTTTGACAGGAATAGTTGATAAAACAAATAACTTGATATGAGAGGATCAGCTTTTGAACCTTTTGAACATTGTAGCTTTCCTGGCTTATTATATATCAAATGGTATAAGAATATTTGCCACTCAACAATCAGCCTCACTGTATTTGGCAAATGAGTTAGTCATAAAACACTATTAAAATTTTATATGACTTTAAAATCTATTTAAAAGATCCTAAAACATTTTAAATTGCTTCACATGAAAGAACCTTAAATCCTGAAAGGACATTTCCTCTGTTTTGAACTAGTCATTGAGTTTCTCAGCATGGCATCTGTCTCTCCCTTTTTTTTTTTTTTTTTAAATATTCCAACCCCGATATCTACAGCTGTCACTTACTAATAATCCCATGGGCTCTGTCTCACCTCCGCTACCATACTGCCTTTGAAGAACACAGGATGGTGTGGGAGGGGGTTACACTACTAATAACTTGAAGGCAACAGGACAAGGGATGGAGCTTGAGGGTACATAAGTGCTCTAAAGCAAACCTGGGTTACAAATGTCTTCTGGACCTGTCCGTTACCATGTGCTATTGATTCTCAACGAGATTTGGAGTGAAGACAAGGGAACACGAGGGGAAACAGGTTAAGTTCTGTCACTTCAACATAATAAACTGTGAGGAGGAATCCTTGGGTATATTTGTGAGGGGGAAGGTGATGGTAGGGACAGAATTTATCATGGTTATTGTCTATAATTGTGGAAGCTATCAATAAAACAGTAAAAGTCACTTCGAGTTTTGTAGAAGCTACGAGTTAAGAATGAATTGTGGTGGGGAAAACTGCTTGCAATGCAACTCTAAATACCTGAGTTTAGATTTTGGTCCCCACATAGTTCAAAACTGTGGTGGCCCAGTGTGCCTAGGATGAGAAGGGAAGCAGAGAAGGGAGAATTTTGCAGAGGCTTGCATAGGGAGCAATGAACATAGACCCAGCCTCAAAACAAAGTGGAAGGTGAGAACCCATCTGAAATTCATGCACACACATGAACACAGACTAAAACATAGTTTAGAAAGTGAATTAACAAATGTTAATCATTTGAAACATGCATTTTGATTATGGGAAGGCATTTAGATAAAAATCAATAGGTAATTTATCTAGGATAGCATTTCTAATATGTACTGTATTTCTTTTAGTTTCATATAATATAGAATTCAATGTTTATTAAGGGAAATCATGATTTAAAAATAAGACAATGACTGTTTCTATAGGCATAGGCATGAGGATGTAGGTTCAAATAATATTATCTAGTAGTCATTACCAACACTTATTTTCATAAGAAAACAATTTTCTAGTCTTTGTTACATCTATACTTCCTACAGTGATCTCAAAGACCTCTAAGATCTAATGACGGGCTAGATCACACTGCTAAACAGAGGCGATAGTTGTGGAAAATAAAAATAGATAAATAAAGGTGAATTAGGGGGTGGCTTTGTAATATAGATACATCCAAGATAAAATAAGGACATGCCTCAGCTAATTCCCACTCAAATTTTTGCACAATATGTTCACCTGCCTTGTCTAGCCATACAGTAATACCTGTCACAAATGAGGAGCCCTTATTGGCCATAAGCTCTCCATAGATTGAGAGGAGCGTCTGGTGAGAGGCACAGAACTCACTGTACCAGGACTGCTGAGATCTGTCCTGCCTCCACATAGCCAGGCAGCGCTCGGGATTGTCTGTCAGCCCTGCCTCCTCCCAGATGAAAACCCAGACGCGGACAAGAAAAACCAGCTGCAGAATGAAAAGAATGTGAAAACACACAGGAGTGGAATAGAAGTCATCTAACATAAGGACTGATGATTTTTCAGTTCACAATCTGCCCAAGACTCCAGGATTGAAACAGAACTGGAACTGCCATTATAACTTAAAGTATGCTGTCTCTCTACGACATGTTAATCACTGAAACCCAAGATGGAAACAACTGTACAGGACATTTATTTCTTCCTCAAGACAAGCCAGAGCACACCTTGTAGTTTCCTTCCTAAAGTGCATACAGAATTTATCATACCCTGAATGGAACCATATGTTACAAAAATTCACATCTTATGGACAAGACAGAGGTTGAAAGTTTTAAAGAAAAACTAGGCTTAGTATGCCTCATTAGACACTGTTTTTTTTTTTCTTGAAAATTTTCTTTAATAACTGAGCATTATGAAGAAAGTTTGGGAAGCATATGGTAGTTGAATTCTGTACTAACTGTAACCTCCCACAGAATCCCTTAACCATCAAGGTTCAACTTACAGTGAATGGAAAATTATTATTTTCAATAATAATAATAATAATAATACGTGATTTGGGGTGGGGAGCTGGAAAGATTGCTCAGTAGTTAAAGGCGCTTGACCGCACAACCTCGTGGCCTGAATTTGATTTGCCAGTGCTCATGTAAAACCAGGCCCACAAAACATATATCTGGAGTTCATCTACAGTGGCAAAGGGCCATGGAGTGCCAATTCTCATTCTCTTTCCCTCGCTCATTGCAAATAAACAAATGAAATATTTTTAAGAGTGATTTTGTACATTGGCATGCTGCTTCACAGTTTGTAAAATCTTAATTCAATTAATTCTAACATCATAACTTCATGCAATGCAACAGTGTGCAATCCTCAGTACTCATGAAAAAAATGAGCCCTGGTAACAATAAATTACTAACTAGCTCAAGACTTACGCAGTTTTAGTGTCAAATCATCTTAACAGTCATTTGTTCTTAAAAAAAACAAAAAACCCACTTGTTAGGTACATGATACGCACTAAGAACCATGCTGATAAGCAGGGATAAAAGCAAAGAAGCTTGTCTTTGAATGTCGTGAATTCAGTCTCCGAAGAAGCACGGAAGAAAAGTCACACCAAACTCTGAATGGAGAGTTTCATATATCCCCCCCTCACACACACACTCAAAGGGCTTCCAAAATGGCATGAGAGTCATGGAAGGAAGGAATCAAAGAAGGATTATGTGAGATCACTTTGTACTTATCATGGAGTTGGTAGGGGTAGAAAGGGGGCTTGATCATTCTGTGAGACCATTTTGTACTTATCATGGAGTTGGTTGGGGGTATAAAGGGGCTTAATCATTCTGGGTTTCTGCAGACCTTCATATACTCTGTGAGTGTTCAGCAAATGTTGTTTGTGAGGAATGAACGAATGCATCAACTGTCTACTCCCTTATGTTCCCTTATGTTATTCATTCCTAAAACTATCCATGTACTGTAAGGAAGAAACATAGGATGAAAACTCCCTGGACTGTGCCGATATAATAATAGTCATTATAGTCAGTTCAGATGGTTTCTTAAAAGTTTTGAATCAGGCTCCTGATGTCTGTCACAATGTTTATAGTAACTGGCATCACAGAAATTTCTTTCATATTGTATCAAATACCACAGTGTAGACCACAACTTTGTGAACAGTAACATACTGGGCAATAAAGATTCTAGCAACACCTGAAGGATCTGGAATAGATATTTGCAAAATGCTGTCCAAAACTTAGATAGGTTTTATTGGATCTATTGACCACTGTGTTACACAATGAGTACACAGTTCAGATGTGCAGAGGGTACCCAAGGCTTGTAAGAGAGAAAGCCAATTGAAGGAACAGAATCCACCATCTGTGGAATGATTTTAGGAATCTGCTTGTCCCATCAGTTAGGACATAAGTACACAACAAGCTTTTCCTAGGACACAGAAGCGGATCCATCTAGCCATCCAAGGGCATCAGGTTGCAGACAAAGGCACATCCGTCATCATCATCAGCAAGAAGGCATGCTTTCATCCGAATGATCACAAACGAGCTCTAGAGGGTGGTTTTTCACAAATGTGATGGTCTTGCTTGAGTCAAGCAGTTTTTGGTTTCCTGTCTTCACACAAAGAGGTCCTGACTTACGACAAATAATATGATGGTCTGTGGAAAGATACTGGACTTTTAATAATTAGGTGCATTTCTGTTACACTGTACACACACAAGCTGAACTGGTGAGTAGGCAATCCACTCAACAATATTTAATGCACACTCACAAAAAATCTGGGTTGAAATTAAGTTCCATATGGTGGAGTGCATGTCTTTTAAGTAGGCACTAAAAACTGTATTTAATACAAGTTTTCATTAATTATTTTCACATCCTATTTCCTTTAAGCTTATTAACTGAATGAATGTTTGCAAAGCATGTGGGAGTGAAAAGAAAATTTTTTCACAGACTCAGCAAAATGTTTGAAATCTCACTCCAATGAGTAGGTCCCCAAAGACTCACTGCTGGCTTCTAATCAGTGCAAACTAGCCCTTTAGCCAGAGCCTGCTTAAAAACTCCCATGCCTGATGTGCAAAAGTTTAACTGCAAAATGAGCTCTCTGTATTCAAAAAGGCCCCCGACAGGTCAATAGCTCAACATCTGCTGAGGTCTTTCCTGACCCTCTTTGTAAATGTAAAACCCTAAATTAAATCATTCCTTCCAATTGATTGTGCATGGCTTTATATATCCTAGAAACAGAGAGATAATCTACCTTTTTTTTAATCCATAATTTTAAACTTAGAGTGCAAAGCAATACTATAAACAGAATCTAAACTTTGGGATCACTGGAAGTTCAACTTTATCAAATTGCTTAATACACAAAAAAGCATATGAAGAAATACGTCCAACATGTAAAGACACATGTGAAGAAAGTTGAAGAAAATAATTAGCTAATTCCTTTTGTTTCTCTTACCTAGGTTGTTTTACAGTTTTGAATTATAATAGCCATCTAAAATATAGCCCCCCCCCAAAGTAAATACCTTAATCTTAATGAATAAAACCTCTAAAAGACGAAAGCATCCTTTAAGGAGCAGCTCTGAGCATGCTTATCAGGCCACCACTGTAAGGCAAAGCTGGGAGAGTGGAGGGAGGGGTGGCAGAAAGCCATTTAGTTATGCTGTTGAAAATCAGCCTGCAGTAGGACCCCTGGTGTGGAGTTAACCTAGTAGATCTGAATAGGAATCTGAGATTCTGAACTGGGCTGGGGGCAGAAGGACATTGTTCATTGGAGGTTTTTTTTGTTTGTTTGTTTTTGTTTTTGGTCTAATGTATCCAGTCCACGAAGTGTGGGCAAGTAACCACAAAATTGCAATATAGACTACAGAAAGAGCACATAATAAGGACTTCAACACCATAGTCCAAATCTCTGCTATTTTTCATGTCCTTGGACAAGACCTCTTCACTTCATTGCCTTGTGAGAGATGTAGTTATGTCCTGACCATCTATCTCAGAGTGTTGTAGGGTCCATGACAATAAATACAAGCATACTACACACTCTCAAGCTATATAGCAACACCATACCTTTGTAGGAAATCATGTGAAACAATAAATGAAGTTTCTCCCTCAGAACAGTTGTATGGATATTAATATGGAAATTTCTATTTGTAATTGTTGATCTTCCACTAAGCCTTTTGCCTGAATTCAAAGGAACATTTTCTATGTGGCCCTGGCTTAGTGACTACTCCAGCACACTGACTCTTTCACACACAAGAGGTATGAGAAGACAGGGAGAAGCAGTCCCCCAGTCTATATTTTGGAGTATATTGTGACTATTGCTCTGCACTCATAAAAGAACCTTTGGGAGGAAGCCACAAGGGAAAGAAGGCTAATCTATTCTAATGCTGAAAACGAAGGCAGATCTTCTCATGGGAAATGTAACCACTAAAGATTATTATTAACTTTTCCCTAAAATAATGCCCAGCAGTGGAACCAGAAATGACACTGTGCTATTAGTGAGGGTTGCTGTGGTAATACAAATCTCTGTAATCACTTTTGCATTGCCATTGTTATAAATGAACAGAAGTGTGTGTAAGATATAGCATGGCATTTTTCATATTTGTGGTCAAGTCTCATAAGATTTCTATATAGTTATGTTATGAGATTAGAGTAATATGGGTGCCTATTCCTGGGAACACATACTCTGAGGTCCTCCCTATGTTTGCTGCAGGTCCCTGGCCCCCAGGCAACTCGTGGTTGAAGGACGACATAAAGCTTGAGGAGAACGGCAGCAGAAGGTTGCCCAACCTGACCTTCCCTGGAGAACAGGGAAGCTCAAGATGACACAGTGAGGCTGAAGATGGTCAGTATGAGTATCAGAGCTGGAACCCCAGGTTCTCTGACCCTCAGAAAATGATATTCTTTCTACTGGCTGCCAAGTTGGCAAGTTTACTGAAAGGAATAGGAAAAGAAACAAAAACAGGACAGAAGTAAGCTTTAAAGCTTTTAGGAACTAGCTTAAAATCTCAGTTTTATCAACTAGAAGACAAGACACTAAGTGTGATCCTTCCTTGCTTACTTTAATTTTCTCTAAGATATAATCTTTGCTGCTCCTCATTTGCATGGTAGTAGTAAATGGCAACCCCTAAGGGAGTCATTAAGCCTTAAAATCTGTGGCTTTTTTTTTTTTTTTTTTTTTTTTTTTTTTTGAGGCAAGCCCAAGACACAGGCATTTTTTTTTTTTTTTTTTTTTGTATGAGACAGAGAGAGGGAGGAGGTGGGGAGAGAATTGGCATGCCAAGGCCTTCAGCCACTACGATTGAACTCCAGATGCAAGTGCGCAGGTACAACCTTGCACACTTGCATCATTGTGCATCTGCCTTACATGGGACCTGGAGAGTATAACATGGGTCATTAGGCCTCTCAGGCCAGCGCCTTAACCACTAAGTCATCTCTCCAGCGGACCCCCCCAAACTTGTGGCTTTTTTAAAACTCCACTCAGTTTCTTGATAGATGTTTGTGGGCACACTGTACCTGCCCAGGCTTTGCAGAAAATCATCCAGAATGAGAAACATAACACTCACTGGATTTGATTTGACTCTTGTGTGAAGAGTCTTTGAAGTCCTCCATTTGCATTGCATTTCTTTTGTCCAGCCATTTCATAAAAATGCCATGGTCTTTGAAGAACATGGTGACAGTTCTCTCATATGATCTCTCCTTCAGGTTAAAATTTACATTGTTTTTAGAATTCAATGAACTCCTTGGTCTTTTCCCCTAACTGGTATAACTATTAAAGCCTGTTTCTATCATACAGTATGTAACCACTGATGGTACTACTTGTGGTTCTATCTAGCAACTGAGTCAGGATACTTGCAAGGTAGTTATTTTGATTTCTTCTTTTTACTGCCATATGCAATACAATAATTGGTATAGATAACAATGCTATAATTAAGGCCTCAAACACCCTTCTCATTTACTCACCTAAGACCACCATCACTAAACCAACCCCAGATCCAGAAGACATTTTTTTTTATAATTTATGAAAGTTAGCAAAGCTGTTGACCAAGGATCGGGTTCAACCACTTAAGTACTACCAAAATCATGTGCATAAGTATAAGTTGTTAGCATTTACCTACATAAAAAAAATCCATAAATGAGACCCCAATATACTGCTTTTCTGAATGTTCCTGTCATAATGCATACTTCACATAAAAATAAAATAAAAACAGAATTGTTATTTTATTTCAATTTAGTTTTATAGTAAACATCTGTTAAAATATACTAAAGGCCAAATAGTGATTTCTTAAAAGAAAACAAAAGGACAAACAAGAGAGTAAAGAGGTGCCAACTCTATTCCCAGCATCCTTCGGAAATCGTCATCCAGTATTTGATTTTCAGAGCTTGTTAGAAGTAGAAGTTATTCCCAAATGCTCAGTGCTTGCTCTCCACACTTCCCAATTCCAACACATGAGATTTGTTTCAGCTCAACCAGTTGCCAAAAGGGAGAAATTTTGCAGAACAGAAAAAGCAACATGGTGGAATGATACAGAGACTTCCTGCCAAGGCACATTCCTTCACCTTCCAGTTCCATCCCAGCTGCCATACCTCCTCCTGGAATTAACTACACACTATGAATACAGTTCTCACATTTGCCTTCCTTGGGGTCACCAGAAGGATTCTATGACAGCAATACATCACTCAGGACTGGATCATCAAACTCCTCACTGGGGACTTTGGAGTATATGTCAGAAATTTCTAAAAGTAAAGTGTTAAGGAAGCTTATAACAAAATGTACATAATCAGAAATACAATGTTAGAAGGAACAACATTGTCCCTGGCAAGTGAATCGGATGCATCCATTCAAGGCCTACGAAGTGAGCAGCTTTAGTAAACACCAGAGGAGAATCTGGTCATAATGATTTAATTGGGAACAAGACAGATTCTCTGCTGTCAAAGACTCAATCTCTATGTTGAGTACAAGGTTTTGCCTTATTATTTTTAATCTAGCATTTTTTCATAGAAATTAACCAGTGAATTGTGAGAAGAACTGAAATAATCTGAAATATTAAAGAAAAACATCATACATGTTAATAATAAAAGGATGGAAGATAGCTTCTCTCCTTCACGTATCAACAGAAATACCAACTGGACGAGACCAAGAAGCCAGAGGTGGCTGAGTTGAATATACGTTCAGCTGGGCAAAAACCACTTTAAACTAGTACATTCCAAATCTGGAGGGACAAAAAACTTACCTAGGTAGCTTTTATTAATTTACTTGTTTTAGAGATGCCAAAATCCAACACCTGACCTACTAGCTGAAGCCTCTGGGAAGAGGGCATAGGAACATGACTCAGAGGCATTCCTGTAGCATTGTATTGTGGAGGACAGATGTCTACGAAAGCACTCTTGTATTTCACTGGTTTGAGATAAAGTGACAATGAAAACAAAACATATAAATATATAAAGGCCATATTTACCAAAAAAATAAGAGGTACTTTAAAAAATATTTATTGAGCTGGAGAGATGGCTTAGTAGTTAAGGTGTTTGCCTGAGAAGCCTAAGGATCCCAGTTCAATTCTCCAGGTCCCATGTAAGCCAGATGCATAAAGGGATGCATGCATCTGGAGTTCGTTTGCAGTGGCTAGAGGCTCTGGTGGGCCCATTCTCTCTCTCTCTCTCTTTCTCTCTCTCCCCCCCCGTGTCTCTAATAAATAAATAAACAAAAATAAAATATTTAGCCGGGCGTGGTGGCGCACGCCTTTAATCCCAGCACTTGGGAGGCAGAGGTAGGAGGATCGCCATGAGTTCAAGGCCACCCTGAGACTACATAGTTAATTCCAGGTCAGCCTGGACCAGAGTGAGACCCTACCTCGAAAAATAAATAAATAAATAAATAAATAAAATAAAATAAAATATTTTTTAAAATATTTGAGAAAGAGAGAGAGAGAATGAGAAAGAGGCTGATAGACAAGAGAAAGAGAGAGAGCCGCTACAAATGGACTCCAGATGCATGTGCCACCTTGTGCATCTGACTTTACATGGGTACTGGGGAATCAAATCTGGGCCCTTTGGTTTTGTAGACAAATGCCTTAAATGCTAAGCCATTGCTGCAGCCCTAAGAGGTACTTTTAAAAAAGGTTTCTTTTTTTTTTTTTTTTTTTTTTTTTTTTTTTGCAACCAGAGAGATATGGGTGCAGCAGAACCTCTAGCCACTGCAAATGAACTCCAGACACATTTGCCACTTTGTGCACCTGGCCCTATGTGGGTTCTTGAGAATCGAACCTGGGCTACTATGCTTTGTAAGCACGTGCCTTAACCACTGAGCCATCTCTCAAGCTCCCAAGAGGTAGTTTTGTTTTTGTGGTGGTGGTGAGGGGTTATTTAATCTAGACTTATCTTCTACTTCACTAAGAAAAATTCATTCAATCTTTCCTAATATATAAAGGTCTTTCGATTGCCCAGGGTCTAGAACAGAGTTTGGACTCTGAATTACTGGAGGCATGTGAGGGGTAAAATCAGAACAGCAGCATATACCTCTCCATTCATTCCTGCATTTCTTTTTCTTCTTTAATCACTATAATTCAAGAGTTTTCATCTTTTTAAATGACTTTTATTAAATCATGAGACAGTTTAGATTTTTTGTGTGTGAGATAGGGTCTTGCTGTAGCCCAGGCTGCACTGGGATTCACTATTTATTGTCAGGGTGGCCTCGAACCCATGGCAATCATCCTACCTCAACCTCCTGAATGCCGGGATTAAAGGCATGTGCCACAATGCTGGGCAAGAGAAAGTTTAAATATAATATTTATAATTTTGCCTATAAAAATACAAAAACCTCATTTGCCTATTTTGAAAGATACTACTTCTTATTTCTGGCTAACTGTACTGAGGTAAGTCATCCTTACATAAAGTGTTCACAAAAATATTCTGTGGCAGAGAGTTTTCATGATTGCAGCATTTCATGTCTGTGGGACTAGGGGACAGCAGCTGGGGAAGGGGGAAAGTGTAGCAGTCCTGGAGCAATGATTCTTTTGGTCCGATTCATATGTACAAGTTTAAAGAAAGTTCTGAAAGAGACAGGAAAGAAATTCCCCGTTGTCTTCTATCTACATGTACCCTCAGCCCAAGAACCTTCTAAGAAAACAAGAAAAAATAATAATAACCTGGCAGGTGTGGGTGAATGTGTGGAGATAGCATTTCAAGAACGGAAACAGCTGCCTGTCACAGCTGTGTTGGAATTTAGATTCTGGCTTCCAATTACAGAAGACGTGGTTGAGGGCACGTCCATGACTCAGTCCTCAACCCTTGCCAAAGCAGTAGTTTTCTAGATAGAAAACCACAGGGAAAGAAAAATAGAGAGCCAGAAGAGAGAAGAGGAAGAGAAGTGCACATTCAGAAATCCTGTGGGTTGCTAACTCTGGAAGTGTGCTAAGGCGAGCAGATGTGGGTAAGAGAGAGAAATGCACCCTCACAAGGCACTACCCATCATTCAGCAGACACGTGGTTATTTTCCGTCACATTGATGAAGTTCTCTGCATGGTGCCTACACATAAATCAAACCAGATGTTTAAGATGAGCCTCACCCACTACCCTGTATCCTCTCATATTCCTTCCTTCCCTCCTGTACCACTGTCAAGAAATTGGCCATTTTCCTAAATGTATGGGGAGAGATGGAGGAAAGAACAAAATTCTTATAAGCTACAGCCTTACTTTCCTGCTGATGAGTGGCTGTTGATGTGTGCTGAATACAGCTGGCTTTCAAGGCCTCTCTGAGGGAAAGTTAAAAACTGGAGACTTTTTTTTGAAGCAGTTCAGATTCTTAAAGGATTATTTATTCATCACTCTATCAATTTATAATTCCTTTAGGATACACTTTCAACATTATCTACTACATATAAATAAGCCTCAATACCCACCCTTTGTTACAGACACACCACACACATGTGTGCATGTGTTTGTGTGTTTATAGGCTTGCACTTGGACATATGGAGAGAATGGTTTCATGGAATCAAATTCATCTGGCAAATTTCCTATGATAGCATTTCCCAATGTGTGTTCTGAACCATATTTGTGTCACAACATAAGGAAAACACTTGGAGTTTAACTAAATTTGGGGAATACTGGCTGACACAATGTTCAATAGCCTTTTCTGAGGAACTTTCAGTCCTCAAAAGTAAGATAGTATATGTCTTTCCAAGACTCAGAGCCATGCAAATATCTTGTGACAGTAGTGATCTCTGGAGGAGATACGTTGATGTCAATGAGCCCAAGTGTTTGTATAAAATTTCCTGGTGGGGGAAAACAAACCCACTTTGTTCTTAAATAGGACATGGTGTCAGAAAAGAAATCTAAATTAAAATGCACTTTTTTTCCCACACAGAGCCAGAACCTTTTTTCCCTATTTTGTGTCATTGTTCCTGATTTTCTGCTTTAGGATAATGGAATTAATAGTGATGTAATCCTTTTTCTTGGGATAATGTTTTGCATATTCAAGAGCCACACTTATCCAACATCTTCCAGGCAGCACTTAATTTAATGGGTCAAATTACAAGCTATCACCCTATTGGTCAATGTCATCTTTGAGTAATATCATCCAGAACTGAACCCAGAAATTCAGACATACTTCTAAAGACACAACCCTAGATCTCATTACTTCATTTCTGGCAAACATGTCTCACCCTCAATTTCCAGTATTTTACTAAAACTCCTGAGTATTCCTAAGTATGTTCTCTATAGCTAAGTAAGTTCTCTATAGTTCTGTGTTCACATGACCATTTGTGGTTGTGGGGGTGTTTCTGAGAACTATTAGAGGAACACAAACCACTTCCATTAGAGATGTCTTTACAAGACATCATTGTATATTTTTCTCATTACTGTCTCTTGTAAATTTACCTCATTTTGATACAACTTTTATAACTTGAAGAAAAATTGGGGAAGACTGAGAAACTCAGTCCAAGATCAACTCTTTCATAATTTGATATGAAATCAGTCCTTCTATGCAAGAATAAGCCCAAATAATAATCAACCAGAAATATTTCTGTAAATTGCTAATGCATATCAAAATATAATAGAACACACTGTCAAATTTCTTCTATAAGGTACTAATATGTCAAAAATTCAAGTAATGCCACATCATAGCTATATACAAGGCCATGCAGTCCATGATGTCACTTGGTATGCCAGTGCTGGCAGTGGTGTTGGGACAGGTTGGAATTTCAAGAACAAGGCTGGTGACAGTATCTTGGGTGAGCATTTGCAGATCACAGGCAAAATTCACCATCATCATGATGGTGAGCAACCATTATGCAGCAAAACAGGATTTTGTTTTTGTTTTCTCTCTATAAAATATTAGAATGAGGAAAATGACAGAGAAATTCATGTCATTAAGATAAACCAATGTCATTTCAAACTTTGCTCAAACAGTACAATTCAACATGAAAAGTTGAAATAATCTGTTCCCATTTCTGCACCAGTGGACGCTTCTTTTGTTTTGTTTTGTTTGATTTTTTTTTTTTTTTAGTTCTGTTCTTTTAAAAAAATAAGCTCTGGACACTTAGTGGCTACAATAGTAAGATTTTACTTAAAGAAGATGATATTTAAAAGTTATAATTTAGTTTATTTTCTTTTATAAACATTGAAAGAAGGAAAGGTATCTACCATTTAGAAAGTTTAAATATCTTGAAATTAATTTTTCAAATCCTCAACAATTCAGTTAGAAAACAGAAACTGGAAAAATTTATCAAATCACTTTTTTCCCCAAGATCTAATCTGCCAGATTTCAGCCCACGTACGATTCTTGCAACTAAGCTGATTCCCCAAGAAAGGGCATTTCAACCACAAGTGAAGGGAGGCCTTTCAGCTGTGGGGGTGGGGAGGAGGAGAGAAAAGCTTTGAGCCTAAGCCCAGGGCAAGGCATTCCCAGGAGCCTCCTTGCCCATTTGTTCCAGCCAATTCCAGAGGCTGTAGGTCTGGCAAAGACAACAATGAAAGGCCATGAAGCTAGAAAATAGTTCTGAGGAAACTGTAACAGTCACCCTAAAAAAGCAAAACAGAGGGGCTGGAGAGATGGCTTAGTGGTTAAGGTGCCTGCCTCCTAAGCCTAAGAACGCTGGTTCCAATCTCCAGCGGTTCCAATCTCCAGGTCCCATGTTTAGCCAGATGCAAAGTGACGCAAGGGCACATGCCGCACCTGACCACAAGGGGGCGCATGCATCTGGATTGAGTTTGCAGCAGCTGAGAGGCTGTTGGCGTGTCCATCTCTGTCTTCCTATCCCTCTCTCTCTGTCTTTCTCAAAAAAAAAAAAAAGAAAGAAAGAAAGAAAAAAAGAAAAACAGAGGCAGAATAATAGTAAATAAGACTTAAGGAAAGTGAATTACTACCACCACGACATGATAATTTTGTCACCATTATTGAGAACTTTCTCTTTGCTCAGCATTGTTGATGAAGAGTAATAATGTATTCCAATTTGTGTAAATGCAAACAATTTCCTAAGACATTTCTCTGTGTGTATATTTACATTCACATGCATTCATATGAAAACATATATACCTAAATATCTGTACATATTTATATATTTTTACTGGACTATAATCGATTGATAACCAACAAACTATATGCTAAAAATGTAATTTGAGTAAATTTTGAAATATGTATTAGACCCATGAAAGCATACTACAATTGAGATAATTAATATACCCATCATTACTAAAAGTTTCTTTCTCATTACATAGTTCATCTCTTCCCCTGCTCATCCTTAGGCAACGATTGATCTGCTTCCTCTCTGCTCTTCATGGAATCCAAAACATCTATGATTCAGTCATTTAGAGCTTTCTCACGCTGTGTGACTCGTGTGATTCTGAATCTTTCACCACCAATCTGACCTCGGGACACTTTTGGACACCAAGCCTCTGCTTATAAGTGTGTTAGTAACGCATTTCAGAGTTATGAATAGTGATGTGCATAAAGTTTTTAATTCAGTCTAAGAATGCTGAGATTATAAGCAAAATATAAATGGAATTCTTAGAAAGGAACTTCTGCCAGACACAAAACGTCCAGACTTTCAATATGTAAGGTATCTAGTAATTACATTTCAAGAATCAGGTAACTGTCATAACTATAGTTCCAAAAATGATCATCGATCTTTTCAAGGAAGCCAAAGATTACTGTGTGGGCGTTAAGGGCGAGTGTAAGTAAAATAAAGTTCCAAAAATATAGAATACAATATGATTTCAGTTGTATTCCCTTGGCTCTTCTGATTTCTATTTTTAGTTGATAATAAAAGAAGTCTTTAAAAAGCAATTCCAGGGAATGTAACTGAAAAGAGCATGTATTTTTTTTTCTTCTAGTCATGTAATACATTTATTTTGCAATTGGGTTTTATTGGTATGACTGCCTGAGTTATGAGCTGAATGTTTATTCCCCCAACACATATATCAAAGCCCTTGCTCTAACATGGCTCTATTTAGAGACAAAACCATTAGGAAAATAGTTGTACTTCAAATGAGGGCATTAAGGTTCTTATGTAATAGGGTTATTATTCTTATGAGAAGAGTTCTCTCTCACTACATGTCTCTCTGTTTGGAGAAAGGGGGGCAGTGGTCAGTTGGAACCTTGACCTTGGAGTTCTAGCTTCCATAACTGTGAAGAAATGAATGCACGTTGTTTAAGCAGGCCAGTCTAACTATAGCATTTTGTTCTGGTAACCTGGGCCAATATAACACAACTTATTAGGTAGCTGAATCCCTGAATGGCAGAGTGGGTGGTCCCTTGAGGGCAACTACCACCTCACTTTGGCTCACCACTCAACTCTCAAATACTCAACACAAAGGTCCACATAGCAGATACTCATCTTCAGTCTATGGGAAAAAAAAAAAAAAAAATATATATATATATATATATATATATATATATATATATATACACTCTTAAATTAAATCTTTTCAACATTAATCTTGGGAAAGCTTTGTCATTCTCAGTTTGTTCAGCCTACTAAATACTGGAACTCTCTGTAAAGCTCCATGTACAGGGACCATGATTTTCAGATTTCATGACTGCTATCAGGTTAACCATCCCTGCCTGCTTCAAGAGTCTGATGCTGAAATCAGACCTCTAGGGAAGAAAATAGTGGAGATTTTTTCCCCTGAAGCAGTCTACGGAGATGCTTGGATCTACCAGCAGAGTCTGCTTCCATCCATACGGCATGCTGGATCGGAAAAGCAGCTGTTCAGGGCCTCCCCACTTCCTCTGCATAGGGAAAGTCCTTAAGTCCTGTCTAGTCCAAGACTCTGCTCTGTCTTAGAAAGGATAAACTCCCCAGGCCTCAACTCTTCAAATAGACCCTCCCTTTCACCGCAGACTAGAAACATGTTTTTTGGAAAATATGACCTCATCCCAGGGTAACTTAGGTTCATTTATAGCAGAGAGGACTTGAGAGCTGCTGCCAACCTTGCAGACATGGGAGGAGGAGGGATTAGCTGCAACAGATAGAGATGGAGTTAAAAGTGGGATGTATGTCCTACTGAGAAATCAACTCCAAAGATATAGAAGGGTTAACTTTAGATAACTTCTTTCCTTTTTAACAAATGATGAGTGAATTATTCTTGCTGTTTAAGTATGGTCCTCAAGCCACACTTAAACACCTGGGGACTTGTTCTCTATTCTGCTCCCAAAGTCATCTCACATCTGCTGAAGGAAACTGTACCTTATCAAAGCAGGTGGCTTGTATATCTATGAAGGATGAAGAAGCCTGGGTTTTCTGGGTCAAAAGGTTGAATCTCAAAGACATATCTGAACCCACTGGTTCTGATCCCTAACAGGCCTGGAATGACTTGCATCACTCCCTCTCACAGCTGTTTTCTATGGTCTCCCTTCCCTGAGGGTTTTTTCCTCTGTTTCTTTGGAAACACAAACTTCATCACTCCTCCACATCAAGTACATAAGCCCTGGCCCTCCGAGCTTCAATGATGTGAACTTTCAGAAGAAATAAAGTAATGGCCAAACTCTATCTCCCAGGACCCTTCTATAGAGGGAAGGGCAGGGAAAACAGAGATGGTGTGGCGGCTAGGTCTTCCTTTTGGATAGATTTAAATCCATGTACATCTTAGAAAAATTTGACTGCTGAGACCATTCTTTCACAGGAACAAGAGAGTGAAGAGGGAGGAAGGGCACAAAAAAAAGTAGTCAGCAGTAGAAGCCTTCTCTTAGAATGTAAGGTGGGCAAACACCATCAGAAGCTCCTCTTCCTCTTCCCCTCTTGCCTCCAGTCATTCCTTTCATGAGTATCCAACTTACCTTCAACCTGAAATAGTACTGTGTGAGAACATAAGTTTTTATCTAGTAGGGAAAGAGAAGCGACTCAGGCATATAAACAACAGAACGGAAGTTCCTCACTTTTCCTATCTACCCCCCAAATAAAAACAAACCAGCAGGGGTGAAAGTATTCAAATTCCCAGCAGCACTTTGGTGGCTCCACACTCACTGTAATTTAGAAGAGTCCATATTGCTCTAGATATACCCTTAATGGGCCACTAGCACGCCTTTTACATAGAAGATTTTGGTGCCTGTTAATTGGCTTATTGAAGGAGGAGGAGCAGCAGAAAAAGGAGGAGGAAAGAAGGAGGAGGAAGGGGAAGGGGTTGGAAGATGAGGAGAATAACTGGCTCATTTTCAAAGAAGATAGTATGAGCTACACCCACCTGTGTTCATGTTAGCAGCATCTATCACACTCCCCAGACGCCTTCCTAACCCTACAGCACAATGAGTTCTGAAGACTTCCCTGCCCTTCAGAGAAGTAACAGGCACACAAGATCTACAAGGGCCCAACTCTTGGAACTTAAAGCAGGGGTCAAAATTCTGAAATGGAATGGAGAGTGCACAACCCAGGAATGCTAAAAACAACTTGATAACAGAGTGGGAGTGAGGGGGAAAGAGGGGAATGGAAGCAGTGGTGAAGTGTTTAGATCAACCTAAAGGAGTCAAAGAGACTTAATTGCCTTGACAGATTCAACAGCTTGTGAGAAGCCAGGATAGGCAGGGGCCCTTGCTCTGCTGATGCAGGCAGCAAGTTATAGTGAGTATGTAAACAGTCAGCAAAATCCAGCCTTCACTTGAGCTACTGCTGTTATTTTAACCCTGTGCAAAAGGTCACGGTGTTCTCTCTCTGATAATAAAAGGATGCTGGGAAAACACCAGAGAAGTCACAAAACCAAAGGAAATTCTCTAAACAAAGGCCAGATTTAGGTCAGGGAGAAAACAACTGACTCTTGCCAGAGTCTTTACAGTGACACACTGAGGCGAACTTCTTCCCCTGCTGTCCTTTTCGCTGAAGGGACAGGGGTCCCCATTACTGGCTAACAATGACAGGTGTGCAAAATGGAAGTTCTGCTTTCGATACCCACCTTTCCAGATCCATTCTTGCTACCTGGGGCTTCTCTTGGACACAGACTAAGCCTCAAAGAGGAAACCAGGCCAGAAAGGCAGCATCTACTTGGTGGCAGCTGACTATACTGGCTCCTGATCCTTTTTCTGTAGCCCTGTGCCACAGTATCAAAGTGATCTTCATTGGCACCTATGTTCCTCACTCATTATGAGTCCCTTGAACTGCAGGTCTCTGCACAGTGTGTACCTCCTAGGAGCTTAGTACGGTTTGACACATGTTCCCTAGGAAGACAGTCTTCAGAGTAAGGAGCTTCCAGCACAGGCGCATGAGGGATCATCAGAAGCATGTAATTGGTATCCAACAGTGGGGAGTTATTGATTTTAGTCACAGCAGCCTTTTCTTCTCTACTCAAGAGTCACGCTGAAGGAAACAAACCAAGGGAAAGAGGAAACTACAACTTGTCAGAATTGGAAACAGGACACTTTTCATCATTGTATACTTACTGCAGTCCTCCATAACCCCCCGTACCACTTTTCATTGGCCATCTACTCTTCCAACACTTACGACCAATTTTCTCTAAGGCCAGCCTCCTCAATCTGGGAGTATCTTTCACATGGGAAAGAAAAAGTGAATGCTACTTAGGGACTAGAACAGAGATATTCTGGCAATTTTTAGTACCCAGCAAGAGGCCTAACCATCCACACCTTGCAAGGGAGTAAGAAGTAAGAACTCCAGCTTATGAGATTTTGCAAGGTTAAAAGGGAACCATTTTGATTCTTTGTACCTTACACTGGGAAACCCTAGAGGTATGATTCCAATTTTAATTTAGTTTATTTCAATGTGTGTATGTGAGGAGGTTATGGGCACACCACAGTCTCTTAACTGCTATAAACAAACACCCACTGTGTATAGCTTATGTTGGCGGCTTGGGAATTGAACCTGGGCTGTCAGGTTTTGCAAACAAGTACATTTAACCATTGAGTCATCTCCCCAGTCCCTAATTCTTTCCGGCAGTTATCTAGGGACAAGAGCCCAAAGAGAGAACCAGAAGGTGTCACTCAGTGCCCGGGCTTTGACAGAGCTAGAATTCAGCGTCTGATCCAGTCTGATCCACAATGGCTGTAGTGATGCCTGCTCCTTCCCCAGTCTAGCACACTACCTCGGTGGACCGTGAATACACTGGCCAACCAGGTCTCTTCCCTATATACCTGAGTCTGATTACAGAAATCCATCCTAATTAACTATCTCTCTAATCTCTGCATCTGCCATGGATGCATTTCCTATAAACTCTGGCTCTACTGTGTGTGTTAATTCCTTTAAGCTCTGGTCTAACATGGGTGCATTTCCTCTAGACTCTGGGGTCTACCATGTGTACAATTCCTCGGATCTCTGGGTCTACCATGTGTGTTAATTCCTTTAAACTCTGAATCTACCACATGTGTGTAATTCCGCTAAGCTCTGGGTCTACATTGTATGTTTTCTTCTAAGCTCTGGCTCTACTACACGTGAGATTCCTGTAAACTCGGGGTCTACCATGTGTGTTATAACGCTCTTGACTTTCCCACGTACTCATTTTTCTGCCATCTGAATTTCCCCGTCTCTGCTCTAGTGTTTTCCTTGGTTATCCTTCCTTAAGCCCTGAGTCCATCACTTAATCTCTTCACTTTCTCCCATGTGGAGGTGCAAGGCTGATGCCTTTACGCTTTACTCCCACATGAGCGTGTGAATGTTTCTTCCAAATCCTTTGGCATAGGCTCAGGTCCTGTCTTCCATGGGGGTGTGTAACTACTCCAGCCTCTTCCTAGAAACCAATTGTCCCTAAATAAACCCCACCAGTTATAATTTATCCCTAAATAGACTCAATAATTAATAATGTTCCCTTCTCGAATCTGTTATTTTTATCAAGTCTTTGTTAAAATAAGGACAATGAGCCAAAACTGAGGTTCACAAGTCTAGGGGACCCTCCTGGACCCCAAAATCTCCCATCAATTTGTGTGGACAAAATCAAGAATTTTCTTCCAAAGCAATGGCTGTATCTAAGTCACTTAAGCCTAAAACTTTTGATATTTTGCTTAAGACTAACCCAACGCCTCAGAAAGACCTGGATTTTGCAACAAATAGCTGGAAACTATTGTCCAGAAGCAGCCTTTGTAAGTAGCACATTTACTGAAATCCACCACTTTGCCATTTTTGAAATGCCTGCCAGTTAATGGGAAGAGGTATGCATATACTAACCGTTAATGAAATAGTGACTGAGTCCAAGGCATCTACTGTAAAGCCAGGCTTGAGAATTTTAAGGGCTGAGAAGCATTCAGCAGTCGAAGCTGCCAACTTACTGCAGGTTAGGTGTGAACACAAAACCTGCTCCAGTTCATGAAATAAGTTTGTGGGAATAAAAGAACCATGAAGGCCAAATCCGACTTCAGAGAAAAATTTCCTGAATGTTTTGAATAGCCGTGAGTCATGGAAGTATTTCACTGTCAGTGGCTCTAAGGCCAGTTCTCTGAAGGCTGTGAGTGTGTCCTGTCAAGTCATCACTGCTCCTTTGTTCTGCAGTGATTCCATGATGGCTGTGTCTTAGTCACAGTGCCCCAGTTCAGGCTTTGCTTTCTACTTCCTTGAATAATTGATAGTCCCAAGGGACTAAGCAGTGATTGAACATCACGCTATTTTTTTTCCAACTAGTTTGCCAATGACCAAGTACAGTCACAAAACTTCAGAAAGAAAGAAAGAAAGAAAGAAAGAAAGAAAGAAAGAAAGAAAGAAAGAAAGAAAGAGGGAGGGAGGGAGGGAGGGAGGGAGGGAGGGAAGGAAGGAAGGAAGGAAGGAAGGAAGGAAGGAAGGAAGGAAGGAAGGAAGGAAGGAAGGAAGGAAAGAACCCCGCTACAAACATGCTGCAAATATAAGGTAGAAGAGAAGAGGCGGGGGTGGAGGGACTGTCAAGGATGACAGTCAGGGTGGTGTGTTTTATTTTGACCTCTCGCATGGAATACTAGCTTGCCTGCTTCCTTCTTGGGGAAGTGCTCTTGTGAAAGCCAAGGCCACTATTTCTTTTCATTTTTGTTTGTTTGTTTTTGTTGTTTTCTAGGTAGGTTCTCGCTCTAGCCCAGATTGACCTAAAATTCACTCTGGAGTCTCAGGGTTCCCTCGTTTCTGATACAGGACCTACCCAATGTGAAAATGAACTGGGCTTAAAAACAAGCCTAAAATGCTCTCTTTCTCCCCCCTGCTTATGTATACATCCTTTACAATCACCCGAGACTCCCACCTCCAGCTTCTTTGCTCTGCACTGGAGGATAACACTCACTGAATGTGTTGTGTTTGAGAAGTTCCTGCTTAGTATTCCCATCTGTTAGGGGAATGGCCTTCCACATGAGCACTCATCCAGAAAGGAGGAAAGGACAACATGAAACATGGAGTATGAAAGCAGAAAAGAGGCTAATTGGGAGGGGAGGGGTAAAGGAGACAAAACTTGGCTTGAAAACACCATAATAATAAAATACAATTCTTTGTCTGCTGATGAAAAATAAAATAAAATAAAGTAAGTGCACACTTTCCATTGAAAGGTTGAAGTGTGGAACTTTTGCATAAATTTTACCTAGTGCAATATAGTTCTTCAGGCAAACGACTCATAGAAAATGTGGAAGTGAGAAGAGTGCCGAAAGGAAGGTCAGGAAGGAGATAGAGCAGCAGTGGGATGATGGGGATGTGGATTCAACCACCACATTCAGATAGACCTGGGCCACCCACTGTTTCTAGATCCCTCCTACCGTGCCTGGACAAAAGCTAAAGATGGTGAAACCTGGAAGGTTTCACTCCCAGGTCTGGGATGGAGCTCAGTGAGTTCATTTCCACACTGTCCTGCAGACTACCTTTCATTCTCTACTCCCCTTGTAATTAATGTCCTGCTGAAAATACCAGCTCTTGTTGTTCTTGTACCCCTAGTTGTTCTTGCATCCCTCCAACTATCAGGGAAACTGGTGGGTGTGATCATGCTCAGCCCTGCTAAAGAATCATTCATTGCAGCTCATCATTGCATTCAGAAGGCAGAGATCACAACTCAGAGGGAGGAACACATGCTAGGACCTAGGCAAGCCTGGATTCATGCCCTGGTATCTTTCCATCTGACCTTGGGAAAGCTCCTCCCTTCATGCTTCAGTTATTTCCCCTGGTAGCAGGGAAAACACAACAACTATTTGTGGCTGGGAAATAACCAGAGAAGAAGCATGGGACGTGCCTGGCATATAGTGTGGACCCAACACATGATAGCTGCATTTTTTTTTCTCCCCATGGATCTCTGGGATATGGTCATTTTACCTTTCCAATCTCAGTCTAGGTCTATCCTTAGCCATAACAAATAGAATTATACTCTTTCCTCAACAATTTTTACCCCAGGGGCTATAATGTCCTTCATCCCTCACCATGTCATCATCAGATGTCATTTTGTTTTTATGCCATCCTTCACAAGTAGCCTGAAACATGACTCCTGTTCTCAAATCCTTTCCTATTTGCTTCGCCCTCACCTTTCTCTCCAAATCCCATGGTTCCTTATGTTCACCTGTCTTTTGAAACTTCCTAATTTTGTGCCTAGGGGAGTTACAAACAGATGTATATTACAATACTCCTCACACATTCCATAATAAACACCATTTATTCATATCTCTATTCTCAACATGCCTTGAATACATTACCCCATTTCACAAATTCAAATAAAATAAACAAATGCTTCATTGTCGAGAACCAGATCCACTAACAGGAAACCTGTGCTGCATACATTATTGCAGTACACACTGGACCTGGCCAATCTAAGTATGCAGATCATGGGCTTAATATGTGCCAGCGAGTACTTACTGATTTTGAATAACATCACTAGTATTATTCTCAGTATTGCATTTTTAATTGTTTTCTTTTATAAGAAATGGGGTTTCACTGTATATCCCAGGCTCAGGCTCACTGGCCTCAAGTTCACCATCCTTTTTCAGGCTCTTTACAGAGCACTTTACTTTATTTTATCTGTATTTATTTATTTGAGAGATACACACAGAAAGAGAGATTGAGAATGGACATGTCAGGGCCTCCAGCCACTGCAAACAAACTCCCGATGCATGCAACACCTTGTGCATCTGGCTTATGTGGAGCCTGAGGAATCAAACCTGAGTCCTTTAGCTTGGCAAGCAAGTGCCCCAACCACTAAGCCATCTCTGCCATCTCTCCAGCCCCAGAGCACTTTAATGACAAAGCTCCCATGTTAAAGTGTTCCCTTTTCAACTTGCTAGTTATGTGACCTGGGCAGTCTTAGTTTTAATCATCTGTAAAATAGGGCTAGTAAAAGTATCTAGCTTCAATGTAAGTATTGTCCCCCAATCTACACTATCTGTCATATTTGTAAACCTCATACTTCAACAACCACCAAGGACCTCAGTGGGGAGTGGGACCCTAGCATAATGAATTGGTGGGAAGGGTCCACCAAAGTGGGCTAACAGAATTGGGAACAGAAACATAGAAGCGAGTTGTAGATGAGAGCCCTGAGCAAATCCTGATGAATAATTTTCTGTATATTTAGTTTGGAGTTTCCATTATCAAAAACTTTACTCATAAAAAATTCATGTCAAGGAGCCAGTGAAGTTGGGAAAACCATACCCCCTCTCAAATAGTTCCTGAGATGTTTTACTATCAAGTTAAAAGTTCTACTTTTACAAATCACTTCATCATCTATGAAAACATGTCAATGGTAGAACCCAGTCACTGGTAGGGTGCAAGGTGCTTGCGGTTGGTCTGTGATGGTTAAAGACAGCAGGAGCTGTAGCTGATTAGACATGCAGGCTGACATGGAGAGACAGAATTAATCATTTCCATGCCTGAACAGAACATTCCATTTCCCAGGATGCCAAATGCAAAAGCAAGTCTTAGGAGACATAGGCACTTTGCGAAACATTGGTCAATGCATTTAGCACTTGAATTAGGGCCAGGATAAATGTTCCTCTTCAAATATGACTACCACACTTCCTAACCCAGTTGTTTTTTTTTTCCAAGTATTTTCTTCAGTTCCTTCCAGACTTTCTTTGTTGTGTTTTTTTTTTAAATGTAAGACTGAAAGAAAATTTGCATGTTAAATGCATTAATATAATGCCAGCATGTGTTTTCTACATGATTAAAATGTTTATACCCTTGATATTTTGTGATAACTACCTACATGTGTCCATGCCTCCTCCACCCATGCTGGTGGTTGCTGTTCTTACCGTAAGTGAAGCCCATGGAGTGACCAACAGAAACCCCTGGGCTGCTTCCGGATCTGAAGCTACCTCCCCAGGGTTTGCAGAGCAATGACAAAGAAGGGAAGAGCCAGGGGCCTTAAACTGAGTTTCTGATTTCATGTTTTCTGCAAGAATTTGAAGAGTCTCCATAAGACTTGAGTTTTCATATTTAACTGCATAGCTATATAGTTAAATTTAAATCAAGCCAACCTAAAAATGAAAGCAAAATAATTTTAGATCATATATTCTTACTAACAAGATTCCAAGAGAAACTTTGTAAGCTGATATAAATGCACTGAATCTCGTATATATGTCTAGTCTTTGTACGCTCACATTTGTATTACCTATGTGACTTTTACTGAGATTCAGTAGTATTCTAAGCACATGAAGGGCTCCAAAAACAGGTAAGAAATAAAGCTGGACCTCCTAAGGTTTCACTGAAGTCTTAAATGTAAAAATTCATTTAAAAAGGCATGTTCATATTTTGAAAAGATAAAATATGAGTCATTGTGTGTAGCTTTGTAACCCATACCAAAAAATTCAACATATCCCGCACATGTTCCTGGCAGAGGGTCATAGGATGTAATATCAGAGGGAGTTCCCATACTCTGTAAAGATGCTAAACCAGGGCAGTGAGCTGCAGCTCCAAGTACTGTATTGGTCCATGTTGCCAAGCTATGGGGTTCTGTAGGCTGGGGATATTAAACACATTTCATATACACTATTTTCAAGTTATATGGGTGAATTGAAACATAATGCCAGCATAAGTTAAGGCGTACCTATGTTGCCTAAGTCTGTCATCTGTCATTACTTAACATTTTATTAAATATTTAATATGTTCCCCAGACAGCATAACTTTCATTGTTATTTCATTGTTTCATTGTCACCAAGACACAAGCCATTTCTGGGTTACCACAATACTTTCTATTTGATCTTCCACCAGTCTGTTTTCCTATAATCCATAACTTACACAATTTTTTGAACAAAATCTGATAGTGAAATTACTCTGCTTAAAATCATTGGACACTACTACTATTCCAGTTTCAGTTTGTTTTAATGTGCCACTCAAGCTTATGAGTAACCTGGCCCTAACCTACATCCTTTGCTTTGTTTCTAAAGGCTATGTTAGAAAATGAATGAAAGAAGGAAGGAAGGAAGGAAGGAAGGAAGGAAGGAAGGAAGGAAGGAAGGAAGGAAGGGAGGGAGGGAAAAATAAAAGAAAAAAAGGAAAAGAAGAGGGAAGGAGGAAGGAAGGAAAAAGGAAAGGAAGGAAGGAGGGAAGGAGGAAGGGAGAGAGGGAAGGGCCATCTTTTTATCCATGGTTTTGCTTATCTTAGTCTTAATTGCTGACTACCTCCCTTTCTTCCTTTCCATGCCAGCTCAATGTCACCTCTGGCTGAAGCCTTTTCTGACAGTCTCTGGCTGAACAATGATTTTATGCATTATATTCACAAGTAGTTTGGCTTTATAATTAACTGCAATATGCCTTTTTTTTGTTGTTGTTGTTGTTTTTTTTTTTTTTTTTTTCAAGGTAGGGTCTCACTCTGGTCCAGGCTGACCTGGAATTAACTACGTAGTCTCAGGGTGGCCTTGAACTCATGGCGATCCTCCTACCTCTGCCTCCCGAGTGCTGGGATTAAAGGCGTGCGCCACCATGCCCGGCCGATATGCCTTTTTAAAGGCTTTTCCACCATCCATTTCACAGCTGTTCGTATACAATTATGTCTGACCCATCCGCACATGCACGAATTTCTAGAAATATTTATATAATAAAAATAAGATAGACATGAGGAAGGGAAGCAGGAGAGAGGAATGTCAATTTCTATGCAGTATTCTTCCACACTCTTGAAACTCTTGATTCCCCAAGACCTACATAAGCCAGATGCACTAGGTGGTACATGAACCTGGAGTTCATTTGCAGCAGCTGGAGGCTTTGGTGTACCCATTCTCTCTCTATTTGTCTCTATCTCTCTTTCTCTCTGCTTCTTTCTCTCTTCAATAAATAAATAAATAATATATTTTTAAAGATTTTATATTTATTTATTTATTAGAGACAGAGAGAGAGAAAGAGTGAGAATGGGCGCGCCAGGGCCTCTAGCCACTGCAAACGAACTCCAGATGCATGTGCCCCCTTGTGCATCTGGCTTACATAGGTTCTGGAGAATCAAACCGGGGTCCTTTGGTTTTGCAGGCAAATGCCTTAACCACTCAGCCATCTCTCCAGCCCCTAAAAGTGGTTAAGGCGCTTTCCTAAGAAGCCTAAGGATCCATGTTTGACTCTTCATATCCCACATAAGCCAGGTGCACAAGGTGATACAAGTATGCAAGGTTGCACATGCACACAAGGTGGAGCATGTGTCTGGAGTTTGACTGCAGTGACTGGAGGCCCTGGTGTGCCAACTCACTCTCTCTCTCTCTCTCTCTCTTTCATAAAAAAAAAAATTGCAAAAAAATTTAACAAGTATTTTGAAAGCTAGCTTTCCAAGATAAATATTTATAAACCATTTACAAAATACTTCATCAGAAGATTCAAGATGCATTTCCTGAGGAGACCAGTCACAAGGAGGTGAGCTCAGAGCACTAAATATGTACAGATGTTAATGGGGAGCTATATCACCCCATTTCTTATATAGAAATCATTGGATCTTAAAACATACAAGAGTTAGCAAACTAGGCTCACTCGAACCGCAGGTGATGTCAAGGGCAAACATTTTCCTATATTAATACCATTTCTTATATGTAAGCAAAGATAGAGAGCATTATCACATAGAGGGGACTCTTCTTTGAAAAGCTTTTGCTTCCTCAATTAACCAGAGCAATACTTCTTCATGAAGAAGCAGGTGTAGACAGGGCTGTCTGATGAAAGCTGGAGTCATGGTTTTATGAGAGAAGAGCCTTGTCACTTCAAACATCACCTATTTTGCTCAATGGGAAGACTTTCATTTGCCCATTTACATGACGTATATATAATCCTTTGGCAAAATCATTCTTCTTTCTTACATGTTGATGTTTCTGCATCCATGAAATTTAAACTAATGCATAATTTATCAGACTTTTACATTAAGGCTGAAAAAAAACAAAGAGACTCAAAAAGAAGGAAGAAGAGTAGGAAAGGGAAGGAGTGGAGAACAACCAGATTTAATCTTCTCTTGTGACCAACTAAACTCTTGCTATGCATGTTGTCCCATGGCCCAGCAGTGTTGCAAGAAACCATGAAGAATCGCTTTTCATTAAGGTCAGCATTTCTTTAGGCGAAACCTTAAGGAATTCTATTGAAATTCTATTTTTTCTGGTCTATTTATCCAAGACCACTTCACATATAAGTGCCTTGCACATATTAGAATGTCAAAAACAAGTAATCAAGGAATAACTAACAACCTCCATGTGTTTGTTTTCTCAACTGGGATATTTCTAAGACTTGGGTTTTAAGAAAAGAATCACTACAATTGGGCTTGAGATATGGCTTAGCAATTAAGGCATTTGCCTGCAAAGCCAAAGGATCCCAGTTCGATTTTCCAGGACCCACATAAGCCAGATGCACAAGGAGGCACATGCATCTGGAGTTCATTTGCAGTGGCTGGAGGTGTGCCCATTCTCTCTCCTTCCCTTCACCCCCTCTGCCTCTCTCTCTCAAATAAATATTTTTTTAAAAAAAGAATCACTACATTCAATATGAGGCCTAATTAGCTTATGAATATCACAACGTAAAGGCTAGAAAATCATTGAAGGCTCACAGTCAAAGGAAATTTTTTCCCTAGGCTGAGAGTAAATATAATTTATTTGATATGACATTTTAAGCCCCTTTAAAGAATGATCCTCCTTTTTATCTACCCTAAGTTCCAGCCAAACAAACTTCTGTGTGACATATAGACCGTATTCATCCACTTTTCTTTCTTTCCCCAGTCTTGCTGGTATTCTTCTCTGAGAATAGTGATCCTACTCTTCTCTTCCAAGAATGCAATGATGTGGCACAACATTCAGAACAGAAGAGAAAATGCCAACCAAGAAGATAGCGAGGTATCAGTCATTTAAGTGGAAGGATTCCCAGAGAACTTCCCAAAAGCAACATTATGAGAGAAAAGTGCTACCAAGCGGACAAGAACGCTGGCAGCAGATATCTGACCCCTGACTGTAGCCGAGTGAAGACAAGTGGGGAATTATTCTAAGTAACATTTTAGTGCAGCATATATGGAAATCCAATTAGCATGGGTTGCAGAAGAAATGGGAGAAAAGATCATGGAGACAGAAAGGGCAGATAAGTTTTTAAAGCTGTAATAGTAGAACAGTGAGATGAAATACAGCTTGTTGTTTCAGGATGAAGTGAATGAAGGTAGACCTCTGGGGTGATGGAGATTACGCAGTGGGGAGGGGAGGATAACAGCAGCATGAGATCCCCTGGATGGAAAAGGCAGGAACCAGTTATTGCTCAATGTGTTTAAACTACCCTGTTCTCATAGAGAGATCTACTCCTCTAACAGTTAGACAGGAGGAGTAGATTAGGGTCAAATGGGTGGGAGGAGCTAGTGCTGAGAGAAAGTTTATCTGAGCTAATCTCTCGTGTCTGAGAAGCCAGGAGACATTATAAAGTGCAAAAGGGCTCTGGAAGAAACTGGCTAACTTTCTGGTATTTGGTGTAACTAAGTCTTAAGATCCTAGGAATATCAAGTAAGTTCTTGATCCTTAAAACCATGGCAACTCCAAGAACATGTCAGTCTCGCTGCATTCACCTTTTCCTCCATAATTGAGCTGAAGGAAATGCACACCACTGGAGGAAGAAGGCCACAGTCAGATAAAACAGGCAAGAGCTTATATATGGCTCAAGAAATCATATCATATACATAGCTACTTTCTTTTCTTTTTTCATACAAGTGTCTTATGACCACCAATCTGTGTTAACAGTGAGTCTAAAATAAATCTCCCTTTAGTAAAAACATATTGTCCGCTGAGGTGGGAGTTTCCATTACCTCAAACATGTCTCAAATTCCAGCCTTTAGCTATGCCTCCAATTTGCATGCTCATGCACTGCCCCTCACCTCCTTGACCCCTGCTAATTGAGTCCAAACTGTTCATCTTTAAAATGAGGATAACAGGCCATAGTAATCGTGTTACATGTAGAGTACAAAACAAAAAAGATTGTAAGTGATTTAAAAGCAGAATAAGTTAAACCTAGGAAAATAACTTAATAGAAAAACTTTAGTAGGAGAAATCTTGGCTCTAATTCTGGACTCAAGTATTTTTCCATGAGCTTCCAAGAGAGCCATCAACTCAGAAGCACCAGATTTCCTCACTGACTGCCAGCATGTCCAGGATGACATATTTGCATTCACTGGCTAAGTAAGCACACCCTATCCTGCTGACATTCGTAATCTCGGCTCATTCTAGGCACTCAAACAATGCCCAAATGTTCACTGGGTAAATGCTAAAATAAATACTTTTCAGAGGTCTTTCATGAATGCTGAATTCTCTTATCCTAAGCCACAATAGATAGGCAGTGTAATGCCTATACTTAAAAGGAATGTGTCACCTGGAACAAACATTGAATTAGACTATTCAGCACGTTTCTTTGTTAAGTAACTATACTCCTTTGCAGTTCTAGAGACATGTAACTTCTAGATAATTTTTGATTATATAAAGCAATGAAGAAATATTGGTGGATAGTCATTATAAACGTTTATGAAAAAATTAAAACATGGGCTGCAGAGACTGCTTAGTGTTAAGGCCCTTGCCTGCTAAACCTAAGGACCTAGGTTTGCTTCCCCAGTACCCACGTAAGCCAGACGCACAGGATGGTGCATGCATCTGGAGTGAATTTGCAGTGCCTATTCTTTTTCTCCCTCTCTCTCTGTGCCTCCCTCAAATAAATAAATATATAAATAAATAAATATTTTAAAAATTAAAACAGGATGATGGTATTTATGTCAAATTAACTCAGTGAGAATTTTAAAAGTACTATTCATGTATTTTCCAGGAGGACACATCTTGCAAACAGAAAGAAAACATTGCAAATGAAGAGTGACCCAAATGAGAGTGATAAAAAAAGGAATATATATATATATATTTTCTAGCATCAAGAATTTAATTCATATCATTGGGTAAATGTGCTAAGTTTAGGTCTGCATATGGGTGATAGACAATAGAACTAAGAATGAACAAGGACTAAGAACCCGGTTCCAATCTCCAGGTCCCACGTTTAGCCAGATGCAAAGTGACGCAAGGGTGCAATGCCGCACTTGCCCACAAGGGGGGTGCACACATCTGGATTTCATTCACAGCAGTTGAGAGACTGCTGGCACGCCCATTCTCTATCTGTCTCCTTCTCCCTCTGTCTGTCTCTCTCCAAAAATAAAAATAAAAATAAAAGAATGAACAAGGAGCAATAAACAAATTTTAGAATATTTTCAAGCCAGGTATGGTGGCCCATGCTGTAGTCCCAGCTACCCTGGAGGTTGAGGACTGCTTGAATCCAGGAGTGCTGGAATGTCCTGAGCTATGCCAATCTGGTGCCCATGCTAAATTTGGCATCAAAATGGTGACCTTCCAGTAGAAGGGGATCGCCAGGTTGACTACAGAGGGGTGAATCAGCTCAGGTAGGAAATACAGCAGGTCAAAATATTTTCATATTGGTACAAATACATGTTAAGACACAATGAAGTTTTAAGGCATCAAATTTTAATATTTCCTTTATTAAAGCATAGACAGTTGACAGCGATTTTAGAAACTGATAGTACCAATGTTCTAAAGCTCCATTTGGAGAGAACACTGGCAAGATGAGGACGAGGGCTGCTGAGTAGTGGTGGTACATGGGCCTGTGCTCTGAGAGGCCTGGCCCAGGGCTGGGCCCCAGCAAGCTGAATAGAGAATACCTGGACAGCAGCCAGCCTTGGTTGTTTGCATGTCAGCCTAAGCTACTGCCCTAGCAGGGCCCTTGACACTAACCCTGGAAAGTCCCTAAGCCCTTGGGTCTGGAGCCTGGTACATCTACTTATGTTTGAAGTCCCAGACCCCAAACAAGTATGTGAAGCTGAACTCAGGCAGCTCTCTGCATTTTATGCTACTAGGCACTGGCATGGAGCAAGCACTATAATTCAAGGCCATGATCAGTGACCACAATGTAACCCAAGAAGGGAGAACCTGTTCCCTCTGCACCTCATCCCCAGAGTGACTTTCCTCCAGGAGGAGCATCCTCTGACCAATACCTCCATGCCCGAGGTGATGCAGCTGCAGCTTCAGTAAGTACAATCCTATACCAAAACCCCAGATGACAACCTCCTGAAGAACAATAGACTGTCTACCCCTGACTTCCACAGGAGGGCCTCTTCCTCAAGGATGTCCTGGGAGACAGGATCTGCTGCTGGTCTTTCTACAGGAAGGACCACACCATCGTGGAGGTGCGCTGTGCCTGCACTGTCTATGCCACGAAGAAGAGAGAGACCAAGGTGAAATTTCCCCAGACCTGGATCTTGGAAGAGATCTGATCTTATCTGTGAAACTTCTAGTCACCCATACCAGCCATCCTAGGGATCCCAGGGATGTGACTGGAGTTTCTGGGGCAAACCAAGGGGAAGATGAGAACTGGAGAACCTGTGCCTGGTGCCACATCACACACAGTGAGTCAATGTCCTAGCCAATAGATTGTCTTCAAGGACTGACCTTTGACCCTGGACCTACCTTCCTTTGGCTTGTGGGTCCCAGTCCCTCTTGTGTTTTCTGCCTTCATCAGAGTATTGTCCTGTCTCTGCTGTCCAAGTCACGGGTCTTTTATCTGTCCCTTCATTCCACAGATGATTCCGTGGGGCTCAGTTCATCCATTCCCACAACAGTCGGCCTCTTGGGCAAAGCTCTTCAGAAAGCCAACATTCTCCTCCCCCTCTTCATTCTTTCTGCCATCTTTCCCTCACCAGTAGGAACAGAATCATTTAGAATTCTTTTTATTTTTCCATAGTCCTTTGCACATGCCATGTTGAGCAAGCCGTTAGTAACAAACATCACATTCCAAGCTGACTCCTCCACTGAGTAGTTTGCCTTTATATATTCACTCCTAAAAGTAGAATTTCTGGATCAGATAGTGTGCATATTTTAAGATATTTGAGATACATGTGAATTTAAAATTGAATTTAAAAAATGATAAGAAGTTGATATTTAAATAAAATAATGAGAATCAGGAAATACTTATGATAGATGCAAAACTGTACACACATAACAAAAGTATGCATATGTTAAATAAATGTCCATATACTAGCTACAGAACAGTCATTTAATGACAGAAAAGTAAGTATGTTTTTGTATATTTGAGTTAGTAAATCAGTAAATATGTCACATGCAACACATATTTCGTGCATGAAGTGGCATCCAGCAAGATGGTACCAAGTTAGATGTTGGTGGGGACGCTGCGCTGAAAATGAGTTTCCTAGATGTTCATCTCTACTTTTCTTCTCTGCATTTTGCCCATGAATATTAATTATTCCACAAAATAAATTTTTATACCACTGTTGAAATTGTCTCATATCCTGTGCTTTAAAAAAAAATTCACTTGTATCACTTTGCAAATAGAAAAATCAAAATGTCAGAGGTAACATACCTACTAGCTTGTAACCAAGCAAGTGAAAATGTTTACTATCAGACTGTGTCCTGAATGAACAAATACAGCTAAGGAGGCGTTGTAAAGGATCACAAGTGAGGGCAAACAGTCTTCATTAAATGAGTGCTGAACTTGTGAAGGAAAATGTTGATATTTTCATTATGTACATAATACAACAATTAAACAGTTGTAAAATAGGCCAGCCCATGACCCCTGTCTTGCTTATTTGAGACATCTAGGAGCCAGAAAGAGACAGAGGAGGTTATGTACTTAAGCCTGTCGCCCCACTTCCTCGGCACATAGATAAGAAGTGCTGCAGCTCCAACACGTCCATCCTTCACTGCCTTAATAAAAGCCTTCTCTTCCCAACAAACCTTAAGCAGTCTGCCGCCTTTCAAGCTCCAAGCTAGTCTGAGCTAATCTGCTACAGGCAAGCTTACATGCACACGGTAAGAGGGCCTCCGCTAATAGAGGGCATCCTGTCATGCAGCTCAGCAATTAGCTACTCCAGCACTCTAGTGGGCATGACTGAAGGACAATGACAGCATGGGCCGCAAAACTGCTGTGTGGTCCAGGAAAGGAAGACTGGTAAAAACAGTAGGTTCTAGCACTCTGCTTATGGTGAACTGAGTCATCTCATCCTTAAAGCCACTGTGGGATGGATGCTCAAATGAGGTGTGAGGTATGCTGAAGGGCATTGGTTCTTTTGAACTCAAACCATACCACAAATGAGCTCCCAATAGGACTGTCCCGTGAAGCACAATGGCTGTGCTAGAGCATTTTGCCCAAAGTTGCTAAATGCAAAGCAAAACTTTCAAAGAATGTCTTTGAGGATCACTCACTGTTCGAGGAATGACCAGCTACTGAAGCAGAGCATATAGCAAAGCTGTGTCATTAGATTAAGGAATATGCCCACATAAGTAAGAGTCAGGGTACAATGTGAATGTCAGGACACTGCATCTTACCCTTCAGTCTTCAAGAAAAAGCTATGTGATTCTAAACCATTTGATATTACGCTGTTTCCATTCCCAAAATAGTCAAATGTAATTAAGTTACTGAATGCTATGATCTCACCTATTATAATGATTTTGAATTTAAATCTAAAACACCTTGATTCTAAAGTTATTATCTCCCACTAAATGTATCACAGTAAAACAGTATCTAATTTTCAAAATGTGGGGTTGTTCTCAAATTTAGAAGCACTGTGTCTATATCACGTTACAGAACTAATCTCAGCACATTACAACTATCAGGAGAATGATTAAAAGAGATATAAGGTACACATACAAGTGAACACAGTTCATAGCTCCTTAACAAATCTCTCCTCTGATTTTTTAACTATACGTTTCATGACTTTTGTTTCACTTCTCCATATATTTGAATTCCCTTATTAGAATATCAAACAAAATTAAACTGGAAACATCTAAAAATATCACAGAGAAAGGAAACAATAGTATTGAAGGAATCAAGTCAAGTGGCGCCTTGATGTATTTCTTGATTAGAGGAGACCTGCCCTCCTCCTCAGTGCAGCTCTATACTCAGTGTGCACTCAGCCCTGACAAACTGCACTTCCTGCAGAGAGCACTCCTCTGCTCCACCCCATTCCCACTTACTGTACCTGATGAAAGACACGCAGGGTCACTGCAGAGATAAAAGAGAGGAGGCATTGCTGTCAAGGAGCTCATAGCCTAGCTGCATGGAGACTACAGAGAATAGCTGTCAGGTGAAGCCTCAAAGAATAACTGTGGACAATGGGCACACATGCAATCTCACAGGATTTCTGAGAGGGCAAGGCTTTTGTCCAAATTGAGACAGCATCCTCAAAGATATAGCATTTGAGAAGACTCTTGGCGAAAGCTTCAGAATGGAACACACGGAGAAGAAGGGGGAGAAATACCAAGGAAGAGAGAAGCAGGGTAGACATTTGCTGATAATTATAAAGGGTTAGCAAGAGAGGGGACTAGAACGACAAGTAGGGGTAGATCTTGAGAGCCTCGGTCCAGGCAAAGGCAAACAGACTTAGTATCCTCTACAAGAATTATTACACATTGCATTTTGGAGGAGCCTTATGATTGAGTCTGTACTTTAGAATGATTCAAATTAAACTTCTCAAAGAACATGCATGCCTTTTGCACATGCATCAGTGATCTTTCACGGAAACTCCAGAGAAATTTGCAAACAGCTTTGTCCTATACTGCTTATAACAATACCAACTCACTTTGCAGGGCAGGAGGTATGAATGGAGCATAGTTTATCTCATCTATTAATTCATATTTCTTGGATATTTTCAGTTTGTTTATTCCTGGACTCAAATTTCAATGTCAGTAGTGATATCTTCTAGGAAGCTTAAGATAAGAGAATATATACATACACACACTGAAACAATTAAGAATAAGTGTTTTTGCTTTTGAAATAGTCATGTGTTTTGGCAGGAAAAACCCTATAGACATTGAGAGCCAAGGACTCCCTGCTTCCTGGAATTTTGACAAGAAAGAGAATGTGCTTGACCATAAACTAGCAAAAGCCAGAACATTCCCTAATGTTCTTTCTTGACTCTAGGGATTGGGAGTTTGTGTAACTATTCCACACAAGGAAGTGCTACCCTAACCATGCAAAGTTGAGACTGCAAACAGTATACCTCCAGGTGAGAAGGCCTGCATACGCATCCACACACTCCTCTCCCAGTGTACCTGTGACCCCTGCATCCTTGTGACTCCAACGTCCTTGTGCTTCAGTATTAATATGTGCTGTGTTTGTGATAACACTGATTTTCATAAGGTCAAATGAAGCTGAATGTTTCAAAGGATATTTTAATCTCTAGTTCTGACCTCACTCACCTAAGAAAATGAAAATGTACAGAGAAACGTGGCATATCTGAGGCCAAACTGAAGGAGAAATGGGAAAATGATAGTTTTTTATAGACAGTTAGACATGGACAGAGGCCCAAAGAGAAACAAAAAAAAAATGTGACTTTATCTGCCCTGTCAGGACTACAACTTGTGTCTGATCCAGTATCATCCAAGATGGCTGCCAGCAAAGCTCCCTGACAGCAACTTCCTTATTCTTCCTCAGCTCAACAGAACTGGGTGGGTTGGACCCTCCTGAGTTAGCTTCTTGAGCTCACCAACCAATCAGGTCTCTCCCTTACTCACCTAAGTCTGTTAAGAAGGCTCTTCCTAATTAGATGTCTGATCCACATAAAGGAGCCTAAGCACGTGGATATGCTCTGTCTTCTTCATGTGGTCTCACCTGAACACCAGTGTCTGTCTCTCTCCCTTCCCAGCCTGGATAGAAAAGGCGGGGCTGGGGGTACTCTTCCTGATGCCCGGGTATTTTCCTGCTTTCATCTCTGCATGTATCTTGTTTTGGGGTGCTTTCTTACTTTATTGCATGCATTACCTTCTTTCGTTTGTTTTTTCTTTTCTTTCTTTTTTTTTTTTTTTTTCAAGGTAGCATTTCACTCTAGCTCAGGCTGACCTGGAATCTCAGGGTGGCCTCAAACTCATAGTGATACTCCTACCTCTGCCTCCCCAGTAATATTTATTTATTTGTTTGTTTATTTGTTTATTACAGAGAGCAGGGATAGAATGAAAATGGGCACACCAGAGCCTCTACACTGCAAATGAACTCCAGACACATACACCACCTTGTGCATCTGGCTTATGTGTGAATTGGGGAATTGAACCTGGGTCCTTAAGCTTTACAGGTAAGCATCTTACCACTAAGCCATCTCCCCTGCCATTATCTTTCTTTATTCGCTGAGTTCTTCACTATTTCTTAATCCTCTCTGGTCTTTTATGTGAAGGGGATCTTTTGCTGGTCGTGTTTTGCATTCCATGTGTGGGTGTGTGTGCCTCCTCCAGAGCATTTTTACCCTTGAAGATTTCTCTCTGATGGAGATTGTCAGATGTAAACTGCTCCTCTGGCTTGAGCCTTTCAGCTAGCCTCCCTGCATATTAACTGCCCCCTGCAATAAAATTCTTATCATAATTTACCCTGTTCAGAGTTCGCTTTATCAATTATTTGCTAAAATCAGATAAGCACCCAAAAGTTGGGTCTCACAAGCCCTCCCTAACCCCCCAAATCTTACATCATAATTGCTGCTTAGCAGAAGCAGAGGTTAGTGCTAAGACCTTCTAAGTCAGCATAGGGACCCAGCATACCATCCACCCTTTCAAATAGTATAGCGTCTAGATTTCACCACCATAAGGATGATTCACTTGACCAATTATTCCTTCCAATTCAAAGGAATACTGATATAAAGCAAATTAAATCTCTCCTTGTGTGCTATCTGAAAGAATGGCTTTTTAAAAAAAATATTATGAATTATGGTTTAAAACACCATACCATCTATCTCAGAGTATCACTAATATTTTTCTAGGAATTCCATATCCACTGTGAAATCATTAATTATGGATTTATATCTAAAAATAATAAAATAAAAAGAAGATGGAAAAACTCCTGCCTACTCACATCTCTGTTTGATTCTGACTCAGCTTCTCTGGCATGAGTGATTCTATGGTTTATGTCAAACACGAATTCCAGCCCAGCCCTTCATCTAGCATGTACTCATTCCTAAGCTGACAGCAGTCTGGATCTCCTAGCAACACGTCCTCTGCCTAGTCATCCACAGCGATTAGCGCTTTCTCATGGCTGTCCTTCTCTCATCCTTCAGCCAAGCATACCAAGATCCTTCCACATCATCAAATGTGCCTGATGTTCAGATTCAGATATGAAAACTCAACTGAGATTAAATTTATTTCTTCTCCTCCTATTTCCCTCCCACACAAACATTAGAAAACAGATCTGTCCTGCCTGCAGATACTGCATTATGCAATACTATCTAGTACAAAAAGCTTGGAACAAGGCTTATCTATTGGTTAAATGAGATATGTCCCTTTGTCTCTTTAATAACTTCATCATGTGAAGGAGTAATAAAAAATAAAAATCTACCTTCCAGTGTTATTTATGTGTTACTGTGAATGTTACTCAAAGGAATGATAACAGGCTTTTTAGCAATAAAGGCTGCATAGATGGAGTCTCTACATTAACTGTAGTAATTTCAACAGTAAGTATAGAAAATGTCCTTTAGATAAATTTTTAGGAAGAGATACAACTGAGAGAAAAATCTGTAAAACAGTCAAATTTATTTTAAGATGAAATACCTATTACCACGTGACTGAGATTTATGACCTCTGCACCATCGAGATTTAGTTTTACTGGCACTTCCCAAGCATCTATAGAGGGCACTGATTGGTAACTAATGGAGCATATGAGACTAGGCAAATCAAAATGCCATTAGATGGCAAAGGTGTCAGATGGCTCAAAACTGCTCCTGTTGGCCCAATGCCAATAAATCCACAGCCCTTTCTATTGTTTCTGAAATGGTTCAAGATTTTAGGGTGGTACAGATGGGAAATAAGTCCAAGCTTCCTCTTCCTCCTTCTTCAAGAGATAATAAAGCGGAACTGGATTAAGTAGGTAGGAAAATTGAAGACTATCTAACAGGGAGTAGAACTTCAAAGTTTTCAAAGTCCCTGACTTGTAAGCCCCATGAACCCAGAACTCACGTTTCTAGTTATTATTGCTGTTATTTTTTCTTTAATTATCATTGTATTTTAAGCAAGGTATAGCACTTGATTACCTTTTCTAAAATGTTTTTTTATATATTTTATTTATTTATTGGGGGCGAGGCAGATAGAGAGAAAGAGAGAATGGGCACACCAGGGCCTCTAGTCACTGCAAATGAACTCCAGAGGCATGCAACTCCTTGGGCATCTGGCTTACATGGGTCCTGGGAAATCGAATTGGGGTCCTTGGGCTTTGCAGGCAAACACCTTAACCACTGAGCCACTTCCCCAGCCCTTGATTACCTTTTAATAAGCATTTGTTGAATGATGCAACAAATACAGTACTCAGAGCTATGGAACTGGTCTTGTTATCAGTTTTGATTGCATTCATGATTAAGTTGATTTTAAGGCTCATATGTGTCTTACCACTATACAAAAAAAAATGTATCAATCTTTTGGCACTACATAGGAATTCAGCAAATGAATATCATTTTTTAAGATCCCATTACTTTCCATTTCATCTATCATTCATTACTTTTGGCTTAATAATAAGTGATTACAGGAATTATATTCTCAGAGCCTTATAAGCTAGAAAACAGGAACAGTTGTAACATTATCTCCCATGAGACAGGAAAGCATATACTAAGATTAAATGGCAATTATATTCATGAGTTTAAAAAGTTATTGCTATTTCAAACGTCTACTTTCACTTTAATTTCACAAATAAGAAAGAACAGTCTCAATTTCTCCAATTCTAACAATACAGCCTAAGTTGATGGCCAGTTCTTCTGTGTTTTTTTTTTTTTTTCCTTATAAGAGTGCCATTTCTCCCTGCAGAAGATTAACTCATCCACAGAAGAAGCAAATAAGCTGGTGTGTGCACATTCATGTTCTTAGCTAAAGGGGTGGCCAGACGGGGGAGTGGTAAGTTGTGAGCTCTAGAAGATAGACTGTACACCATGCTCCCATCCTCGCTTAGTCATTAATTGGGTATTTGACTTTCACCTTAACTTTTCTGTGTCTCAATAATATGCATTTATAAAGGGGAGACATATTACCTAGGACAAATTATTATGAGAAATGAGTTAATATTTATGAGCACAGATGAAAAATAAATACAATTAAATTTTCTTTTCACAGCTTAAGAATTGGCAAAACCCATTTACATATCTACCTAGAGTTCAAAACATGTTACTTCCTCAATAACTGACCTCTTCCAAGAATTAAAAATCTACTAATATCCCAAAGAAACAGAGACATATTGTCCAGTCCAGTGTATATCTCGCTTTCTAATTTCCTAACCAAGTGCTCACAAGCACATTATTGCACTTGGAATTCAGATACCAAAATGAAGGACAATGAATCTCCCATTTCCTAATTCAGCAATCTAAGGCAATAAATTTGAGTCAACACAAGCTCTGACTTTAAAGCAGACAGATCTAAATTTTGGTTGTGGCTGTCATTTATGAACTGTGCAACTTATAAAGTCAATCTACCAGTGCTATTTCCTCATTCATAAAGTAAGTGAAGGAAAGTATTAACAGCTTTGGATATTTATGCTATTGCATTACCAGAATGTATGGACAGTAAATGTCCTAAAGATGCCCCAAGAATACACTAGGTATTGTGGCACCTGCCTGTAATCCTAGCACCTGGGGGCTGGGACGGGAGGATTATCACAGGAGGCTGAGATCATCCTGGGATACATGAATGGATACCAGCCTGAGATACTCAGGAAAGCTCTGTGTCAAAAGAAAAGGAGGAACAGGAGGAGGAAAAAGAAAATAGAAAACAAAAAAGTTCCTGTTATAGTAGGGAAAGTCAAATTATCAATCTCCTAACACGACCAGTAGAGGCAGATGCAAACAAATACTGTGAGAGTTCTGAAGTAAAAAGAGCAAGTGGCTGCACAGTTTCATCATTCAGTACAGCAAATGCAGTTAGGGTCTGACAGGTTAAAAGGAGCCGAGGTAAAATCACAGACACATAACTGAACATAATGGATTTAGGCAATCCTAATACTCTGGAGGGGAAGGAGTCTGCATTGAAGAAGATGCATTCATATGGAGTGGGAGAGGAGACTACCAAGTGAGCAAGGCTCCACAGTGTAAGGACCTGGAGTGTCATGGAAAGCATGTTGGTTTTTATCTCTTGGCTCACCCTATATCTCATCTTATTGGTTATCCAAGGGAAAAAATGTGTAATTTCTCTAATCCCCATTGAAGAGATCCCTGTACATTTGATGGGTGAATTTGAACAACATGAGCAGCAAGACATACTCGTCAAGGCAGTATCTGTGATGATGAAATAAGAAAACACAGGAAAGGAAAGCAAAGGTCCTCCCATTCTTTGGATGTAGATACTCTCTAATGACAGCATGCTGATATTTCTACTCAGACCAATGCTTTCCTTTGAAGGAACCTCATGGCTTAGGTCACCATGCTTAAGTGAGCAGCTATGACAGACATTCACACCCACTTATGTGTTCCAATGTTCAGATCACTCTTTGCAAACCCTGGGCACATCTATTGTTTCTCCTAGCATGAAAGACATAAATGTCCCAGCTTTTTAAATAAACTATAGAAATTGTCAAAAAGTATGAACCCAATCTATAAGCCAAAAAGTCTATGTTGGGTGATTAAACTTATTATTAATGTAATTTATGTACACAAAAGACTTGGGCACATGAAAGACTAAAAATTAATGCCAATATTACAGTGTAACAGGTTACAAATTATTTAAGATTTCCTTGCACATTTTCTTGAGAAATAGATAAGTAGGATACAAAAAATTTAGCCTTATGTTAGTATTTGTCCCTAGATAAGTAGGAGTCATGGAAAAAGCTTATTAAATTGACTTATATATCTTTCCCAAAGTTTAACTTGAATATAAGTGAAAGGAAAATTCATTTGAAAAAAAAAAACAAAAAATGAGAAGGTCTTTCAATCTTTCTCAAAGAAATGAGTCATTCCTAGAAATGAAATAGTATCCAGTTTGAACAAGTGATCAGTCTTGTCAAGGCAAGAGACACCATGACAAAGCATCCGTATTGTTTCTGTGCCAGCCACAGTCATCATTACATTGCATTCCACCATCACCCTCAATAACATGTAATGGCAAATTCATTGTAAACTATGTCCATTTAAATAATTCTCATGTTTCATACCATGAAATAACTTATAATCAGAAATGCAAAAATGTTAAAGTGGCCACAAAAGTCAATGGTAGAGCTGGGAAGGAAGAATGCTTAGCCACACATTCTAATGTAATTATAGTTCCAGGAGTACAGAAGAGTTGTGAATTGCTAAGCCTTCTAGATACTAAGCTTATTAATGCTTTCAGATGAAGAGGCAAATGTGGTTAAAACTGTGGCCTTTCCTTTGAGAAGAATCTGAATACAAGTCTTAAATTTACCTTTTCCCAATTGTAGAAATGAGGACATGACATTCCAGCTCTCCTCATGTACAAACAAGATTAATCCTAACATTCAACTCCAGATTCATACCAGAAATAAATGAGCCTACGAAGGGATGTCTTAAGCAGACTGCTTTGCTTAAAGTAATATTCAAGAAGGACTAATGATCACTAGCAGTAATGATAAGGGAAAAGAGAATTACTTTCATGATGATATCAATCATCCATTCATATTTCTACAACACATTTTGGCAATGTAACATAATACTCCAAGTTTAGGTTAATGAATCCCATGACATAGAGGTTCATGGAATGTCCTGCAGTCCACTAAAGTCATCAACCACTCAAAACAAAGCAGTCTGTAAGTGTGTGTAGGTCTTTGCCTTATAGGAATGTTGACTTTATAAAATCTTGGCAATACAATTGTGAAAGTAACTTGGGTGTTTTGCTTCTGTAGCATAACTTTATCCAAGTTCACATGTGGCCTGAGCCATGTACAACATCCACCACGTGCATTTTATTGTAAAGACAGGGAGAAGGGACTGGAAGGGACTGGGGCAATTCTAAAACGTAAAACATGGAAGCTATCAACAGCATGAGAGATGAGGTTGGGTCTCATACACATCAACAAAGGAAAATCCACACACCCTTTCTAATGGACTCAGTTCCCTGGCATGTTCTCTTTGACTACACACTGCAGCTTACCTAAGTCTCCTTCAAGGCTGATAAAACAATTCTGTGAAAAAAAAAAAAAAAAGACCCACCATTTTAAAAGGATTTTAAAGGGGATCTTTTAATTGGGTAATAATGAAGGAATAGAAATTGCATCTGTCATCAAAGGAGTTTCCCTTCTAAAAATGTCTAATTGCGGTACGTACTACCCCATTATTGGCATAAAAAATAGTACTACATAAAAGTTATTTCTAAATTAAATGAGTATAAGAATTTGATAGATGCCCTTTGACATTTAATCTTTTCTTAAATCATGTGTAGCCTCCCAGAGACAGTTCAGATTAACACCAAGCCATTCTTTCATGGGTAATAACTATACCCATAAAATATAACCCTTCTGGGGCTACCACTTGGACTGCTGGTTTCAAATTAAAAATTATTTAAAGTGCACAATTAAATATGAACCACAAACTTAGATGGATCTTAAAAATGGAATAGAAATATTTTCATTATAACAGCAATTATTAGGTTAAGAACCTGTGGCACTCTATGAACATTCATCTGGGAGGAAAAAGGCAAAATTAAGTATCTCTCAAAGCTAATGGTATAGAAATCTAAAACCAATGGTGATCTGAAAGGTACTGTGCTTCACCTGGGACTTACACAAATCATCAGGTGTTAAAGGGCAGCGTTAGGATTTTAATCTACTGGTCAGGTCAGGTCTCAATGAATGTCATTGTGCATATCATGTATGCTGTTTAAAGAGCTAGAATTTCCTGAGTTATTCCTCTCCAATCACTTCCTTTATTCTGCCCAAAAGCTCTCCAGTATATTTGCAGCTAACAAGTTTCAAAGTAGGAGTAAGAGATTTCTGCTAACAAAGTGCAAGTAATCTAATGACTTATAAAAACATTGGCATTCTTTTAAATGCATATTAAAAGCATTCTTTATCTGGAAAATATTCAAAAATGTGCTCATTTTCTCTTAATAGGCCTTTGTTCTTAGCTCACATAATTTAATAAATCCTAAAAGTATATTTAAAAGGGAGGAAGGACCAACCCTTGGGATTCCATAAAAGCTAATGTAGAGGCTGGGGAGAAACTCAGTGGGTAACAGTACCTGCTGTGCTAGCATGAGGGCCTAAAAGGCCCCGATTTCAATTCTTCAGCACCCATGTAAACTTCTTTGCTTACATGCACACGCACTCATGCACACACGCACACATGCACGTGTGCACACACATATGCAACTCTAATCCTAGCCCTGTGAGGAGCAGAGACCAGATAATCCCTGGAGTTCAGGTGTCATCTAATCTAATAAAGAAATGGAAGCTCTAGTTTCAATGAGAGGCTGTTTCAAGGAAATGCATGGATATGCAATAAAGGGGGCATGTAACATTCTCCCTTGGCTTCTACATAAGTGTGTATAGGGTGTGCATTTGCACATATGTGTGTACACCATACACATACAACATTATACCTCACATATTACACATAAGCAAAAAATAAATAAATCTAAGATAGTGGTCATACTAATAATTAAATAAATGGTCATGGGTACTAAAAATCATTTTTGCAAGGGTTTTGCATTAAAAAAAAATCTTACTCATAGAATTTAATCCCCAGACCAGAAGCCATACCAATGTCCTACTGCATTGCCTATCCCTGGCATCTCAGGACCCTTGTAGAACTTGCTCCTTATAAAAGCATAAGGGAAGGAGAATAATTCCATGCCAAAGGCATAGAAAATATTTTCAATAAAATCATGGAAAAAATATCCCCAAATTTAGGGAAAGAGAAATCTATCTGAGTAGAAGAAACTTATAGAACAACACCAAGATAGGACTACAAAAGAAATTCCCCATATCATATAGTAGTCAAAACACTAAATGCACAGAACAAAGAAAGTGTACTGAAATCTGCAAGACAGCAGGACTGAGTCACATATTAAAGCTGGTCACCATATAACAGCTATTTTTCCCCCAAATGGAAACTTTAAAAGCCAGAAGGACTTGGAGAAATGTATTTTAAGTTTAAAAAGACTCCAGATGCTAATTCAGAATACTATACCCAGCAAAATCATCTGCTTTAATTGAAAGCAAATAAAAAACTTTCCAAGATAAATACAGGTTGACGGAATTTTTGCCTACCAAACCAGGACTACACGTGATACTGGAAGGAATACTTCAAGGTAAAGAAAACAATAAACATTAAAAAAGCTACAGGGGAGGGCTGGAGAGATAGCTTAGCAGTTAAGGAGCCTGCCTCCTAAGCCTAAGAACGCTGGTTCCAATCTCCAGTGGTTCCAATCTCCAGGTCCCACGTTTAGCCAGATGCAAAGTGATGCAAGGGCACAATGCTGCACTTGACCATAAGGGGCACACACATCTGGATTTCATTCACATCAGCTGAGAGGCTGCTGGCGCGCCCATCTCTATCTGTCTTCCTCTCCCTCTCTCTCTGTCTCTCTCTCTGTGTCTTTCTTCACAAAAAAAAAAAAAAAAGCTACAGGGAAAAAAAAAGAATGTTATATCAGTTTTTAAGCAAAAGAAGAAGAAAATACCAAACCTCCCCAAATCATCAATGTGATAGCAATTAAAACAACTTTTCAAGTATAAATCTGAATATTAATGGTCTCAAGTCCCCAGGCAAAAGACAAAGACTAGAAGATGGGATTAGAAAACTGGATCCATCTTTTTTTCTGTCTCTGATAAACTCACCTCATCACCAAAGACAAACATGACTTTAGGGTGAAAGATAGAAAAAGTTATTGAAAGATTTGAGTTTCTATTCTAATGTTTGATAAAACTGACTTCAAACCAAAACTAGTCAGAAGAGACAAAGAAGGCCACTTTACCCTGATTAAGAAAAGAACCCACCAAGAGGTTATTATATCACTAAATATATACTAACCAAACACAGGGATACCAATTTGATAAAAGTAACCCTTGCAGAAAGAATTAAATGTCTGCAAAAGAACCCAAGAACCACACCATGAGTGTCTGCTTTTCCAGCTGTCTCCTGGGGCAGCTGACAGCATGCAGATCCCCTGTTCTACGACCCCTTCACATCCTGCAGCTGTCTTCCTGGACTTCTCAGTCAGTATACAACCGGAAGGGGATTATCAACTCCTCTGACAAAGAACAGACCTCAGGATTGATAAGCAGAGGTCTGCGGTCATATAGTAATGCTTTGGCGAGTATAGATTATGTCATGAATGGTTAGGGATAGAGAAATCATACACCACAAATTCTACTAATTTGGTTCAATACTCTAAACTAGTAACTCCATCCCCCCCCACCCAAAAAAAAAAAACTTTCCAAATTCTATTACTGGTGTTAATATATATGCATCATCTGATATAATAGAATATTACTAAGAAAAATCAATGTTACCTGTTATGTGGTTGTTCAATCTAATGATCTTAGTCCCTTGGAACAACTTAATGTTGATGAAGAATACAGCAGTAATGTGAAATTCAAGTTCATAAAATTCTATAATGATTCTAATTTATGATAGCTTTCATTCTGGGTTTATGATTTGTTATTGTTGTTGCTTTGTTTTTTGATGAGAAATATTGGGTTGGGGTTGTGTGGGAAGAACGATCAGGAAAGTAGATGAGAAATGCTTAAAGTCAAAAATTGTTGTGTAGAGTGGGAGTGGCCTCAATCAAAAAAGCTTAGAAAAAACCCTCTCTCTAAAGTGCAGAGCAGTCAGGGGAAACACATGTTCAACTCCACAGGAGATTGAAGGAGAACTCTCCTGGTCGGGACAGACAAGCTATAATCACCAGGTGAGGGGGCCACAAACTATAGATAAGTTTGAATTACAGCAATCACCCCAAAGACAACTTACCAGCTCTCTTAAGCTTTTAAATAGTCAGGGACAGACCTAACTCCCCCCTTTACATTGCCTTAGAAACTTGAAGCCCACCAATAATGTAAACAACTTAAGATGACATCAGTCTGCCTGACAAACAGCCTATAAAAGACATGGACTTACCCTAATTTGGGGAGAAAGACATTTGAGTGCATGGAGCTCACTTCAGCCCACTGGTGTAAATAAATTAATTCTCTTGTTCTCTGAGAAATACATGGATTTCTCATTGACTTAAACCCAGATTTTCTGGAAACAGTTGCACTTAGTATAAACTAAAGGCAGAGCTGACCACCAATACTTTCATTGTTAACTAATGTGAAATATGTTTTGCTGTAATTCAAATACTGGCAAATACTAGAAATAAAATAAATGTCAAATTTTTCAGCAGGCTCCTAAAAGCCATTATTTTCTGGTCTCTTAAAATATGAATTATACTGTGAATGATATAATTAAAATTTATGTACTATATTTTCAATGTTACTTTATTCAAGTTTATCTGAGACTATCAATATTATCCCAGTATAGAACATCTGTTAATTAGCTTTATTTCCATAAATGTAGTCTCACTTGGTGATAGACATAAAATTGAAAGCCATTTTGAAGTTGTCCTTATGCCCTTCCACATAACACAACTTTTAAAAGGTTTCAAATAACTAAAACATTTTTTCTCAGCTTAGGATCATATGTAATAATAGATCTAGGCAAGCATGTGGTGAGATATGTCATTTTGCAACACCAAGTGACTGGACCCATCTGGGATGTTTTACGGGACAAGCACTACCATATTGACCTCGAAAGTTCAGTATTTTCTGTTCCTCTGAAAAACTGGTTAAGTGAACACAAAGCAAGATTAAGCTCTTTTCCACATTACTGATGTTTAAATAAGATGCATAGCTCTCTTGTGATTACATTGTCACAGAAATAAGTCACAGTTGAGAATGGAAAGGAAAAAAAAAAAAACTGAGTAACCTCCCGTGTTTCTGATTTATACTTGATGACTGCAGTATTTGAGTGACAATTAACAGGAGTCCAGAGCAGAAGGAAGGTAAACACACTGGTTTTTCTTCCCAGAATAATGTTTGTGGCCTTTGAGAATGCCAAGCTGAAAAAGACCATTTTGTTCTTGAGATTCTAATTAAAAATAAAAATTAAAAAAAAAAAAACTGCAGATATAACTCAATGGAGGGTGCTTTCCTAACATGCATGACGAACTGGGTTCACTATCCCCAGTACTACAAACAGCAACAAAACACACACACACACACACTCAAAGAAGCTTAATAAGATTACTTTGAGGGGCTGGAGAGATGGTTTAGTGGTTAAGCACTTGCCTGTGAAGCCCACGGACGCAGGTGTGATTCCCAAGAACCCAGGTAAGCAGATGTTCATGGTAGTACATGTGGAATTCATTAGCAGTGGCTGGAGGCCCTCATACATCCATTCCCTCTCTCTCTATCTGCCTCTTTCCCTCTCTCTCTCTCTCAAATAAATAAATTAGTGAATTAAATACTTTAAAAATTGATTACTTTGAAAACTTTGGGGCTGGAGAGCTGGCTTAACAGTTAAGCTACTGCTTGTCTACAAAGTGAAAGCATCCAGGTTCGGTTTCCCAGTACCCATGTAAAACCAGATGTACAAGGTGACATATGCGTCTGGAGTTTGTTTGCAGTGGCTAGAGGCCCTGGTGTGTCCATTCTCTCTTCTCCCCTCTCTCTCTCCCTCTTTCTTTGCTTTTCTTTCAAATAAATAAATAAATAAAGTATTAAAAAAAAAAAAAAAAAAAACTGAACCTGGGCTGGAGAGATGGCTTTTTGGTTAAGGTACTTGTCTGCAAAACCTAAGGACCCATGTTTGACTCTCCAAATCCCATGTAAGCCAGATGCACAAGGTGATGCCTGTGCAAGGTTGTGGATGTGCACAAGGCGCACACATGTGGAGTTCGACTGCAGTGGCTGGAGGCCCTGGCACGTCAATTCTTTCTCTTTCTCTCATAAACAAATGAAAATTTTGTTTTGAGACAAGATCTCTCTATGTTGCCCAAGATGGGCTCAAATTTACAACTCACCTGTTTCAGCCTCCTGAGTATTACAAATTTGTACATATAACTATGCCTGGAGTAAAATGAAAATGTAAAATTGGGGGATGCTGGCTAATGCATAAACCTCCTTCTATCTGTGAAGCCAGCAGCATTTGACACCTATACCACTCTTCAACTTCCCCCACACTTCTCCTTCCAGAAGAATTAATGTATATGAAAGCCAGAAGGAAAAAGAAAAACATTCAGTTTTCTTGGCCTTAAATAAAGCCCCTGCAGTGTCCTTGGGCAGATGTTGGGAACTCCACAGGGCCACTTCCAGTCCAGCTTTTTATTTGATCTCTTAGGTCCTCACCATCACCACTCAGAAAGGATGAGTAAGGATGCCTCCAGCTGAAATGAGTCACTGAAGTTAATTAAAACTATCAAAGTTGTGTTTTGGCAAATATTGTGTGCTAAGTCCTAAACATGACATCTAAGCCACCCCCTCCAAGGCTCAGGGACCCTCACTGAAGCAAGGGTGGAAAAGAATGTAAGAACTGGAGAAATAGAAAGGGAGCTGAAGAATACTGTCTTCTGGATACCACAGTCATTACACTCATGAAATCACAGTGGATGAAAGGATGTGTGTTTCCTTCACAAGACTGAGCCAGTCAATAGTTTGTCATGGATGGGGGAGGGGTTCATGATACTTCCCTAGGTAGCTAGTGGCAGCTGAAGATTGCTGGGAGAGGCCGAGTCAGGTCTTTCTGCAGTACAGCCACCTGTATCTTACCCAATCTCTAGTAAGCAACCTCCCACTAATGATCATGCGAGCAACCCTAACTTAACTCAGTGACTCAAACAAGGCACAAATGTAGGATAGGGATTAAGTGAGAAGAAGAAGGGTTTTGGTGAGAGGGTAAGAAGGATGAGAGAAAATAATTAGGGAGAGTGAGACCCGAAAAGCCATTATACAGCCGGGCGTGGTGGCGGACGTCTTTAATCCCAGCATTCGGGAGGCAAAGGTAGGAGGATCGCCATGAATTCGAGGCCACCCTGCGATTACATAGCAAATTCCAGGTCAGGCTGGGCTAGAGTGAGACCCTACCTTGAAAAAAAAAAACAGAAAAATGAAAAAAAATCAAAAAAAAAAAAGGAAAGAAAGAAGAGCCATTGTACATGTGTAAAACAGTATCTATAGAAAATCTTAATAGAAGAAAATGTAAATCTTATGGACCTAGTATGGTACAATAGTAATGAAAATGACAGCCTGTCCATTACTGTGAAGTATTAATGAGGGACACCTAATCAATTATGTGTAATAAAGTACGGGTTGTTAAGATAACCGGGTAAGTACCACAAAGTGTAACCTCAGGCCAGGGCTGGGTTTGGGTGAAGCAGGCACAAAGCCTATCAAGGTCAAGGTCTGACTGTAAGATCAAAAGAATAAAACATTACCACTTCAGAGCTCATGGCCTTCAGATATTCTTGCTGGATGAACTTGGACCAACCTTCAATGGGCAGCAAGCAATGGAGTAAAGAAAACTCGGGGGAGGGAGCACAACTTTCAAAACCATCTTCTGGAACATGCAGAACACAGCATGGCCTTCTGTGTCCTGATGCTGGCTTATTCACCACTGTTTATTATCACCTTCCTTGTGATCTTCTGCCCCTGCCCTCCAAACAGGAGGCAGAGCTGGGTGGTCTGTCAAGACCACAGAGAGCAGACACAAATACTTACCTTACATCCTCCCCTACACCTCCCCAACTCTGTACTTAACCAGTGCAGCAATGTAGCATTTGTGAAAATAAGTCACGGAGGAATGTTAGATACGTGTGAGTAAGCATGTCAGAACCTGGGAGACAGGCACTAGTTGTCCTGCTAGAGCTTCTTATGCCCATAGAGTCATAACAGTATGGGCAGGGCAAGATGGGTGTCCTATTTGTGGGGTCTGCTAAAAAAGACTTGGATACCACAGAGCTACCACCCTAAAGCACTTTGAGGCTTTACACCCTATATTTAGCTGTAATGCCCAATACCACATAACATTTCAATCACAGAGTGAAGAACTGTTAAATGGAGCCTTTGTTGGGGAGGCATTCTAGGCCTGGAAAAGCCTCAGTGGCTGGTGAGGTAAACTTGTGGTCTGGTGTCTATGTCATAAAGTGGAAAAAATCTGGTCAATGGACCCTCTCTGTAGGTGGACTGATTCAGGGCTGGGAGGGAGGCTTCAGAGCTGCTGTCTCTTCAGTGTCCCCAAAACATCTTTTCACTTCTGTTCAGCATCAAGTCAAATAAACATAGCTAGGTTCTCAAATGAACTGGAACTTTCTTTTGAAGACATCATTTGTTTCCTTTCTATTTCTTTCCTTCTGGGTTTGATCATACCATAGACAGCAAATAAATAAGTTGAACAAAACATTAAAGACAAAATTTACTCAGTACAAAATAGTAATTAGAAAGATGAATAAACACATATTTTGTAGACATATATTTTGCAGTTCATGCTGAGCACATTTTAGCATCTAAATTCTTCCGTCAGTTCTTACCCTGGAGAATGAGTTGTACACCTGGTTTGGGATGCTTCACTGAGTACTGACACCTGTAAGTCTTCAGTATTATGGCTCCTCCCTCCTCCTTCCAGGAGGACACTGCCCTGTTCTTTGGGTCTGGAACCTCTAACACATCACTTTGATATCTAATTCTCAGAGAAATTTTCCTTGGGTCTCTCAGAGTTACTCACATCCTGACCAGTGCTATCATAGTTTCTCTCATGTACTATATCTAATACTTGTATGTGAATTTACGGTGTCCTCCCCAAAGATAAGCAAGGTAACCCTGCAGACTTTCTACACCACTCTAACAGGGTCTGCTTTACTTTAATGAAAGATGTTTATGTTTATTTAAATAGTGAAGCTAATTTTTATGGTATGAATTAAGAGGACTACAAAATCCTGAATAAAACACAATGAAAATCATCCCCAAATTGTAACTGTACACTGGCTTTGAAACATGTATGTGTTGGTAGTGCTGATGATTAAAACCAGGACATTGTACATGCTAGGCAAGTGCTACATCCCCTGTAGAAATTTGAAATTATTTCTGATTTGAAGAGACAAGTTTACCAACAGATTATGTTTGTCACGGAGCAACATTATGCTCAAATCAGTTGAATGTCATTTTATCTGATGTGAATCAGAATAATGGAGGAAGTTATACAAGACTCATTTGTCATGTGGAAACTCAGTGGGCATGCATGATATAAATAGTAACTTATTTAAATGAACACATACTCTCAACTTAAGTTTATCTCAAATTTGTTACACAACTAACATAATAGGGTGTCTGTCTCCCAGTCTAAGAAGAGTCATTTCAAGAAGGTAAGATTAAAAAATAAGTATCTATATCAAAATATGGCTACATAGTTAACTATCTCTATTTAGAAGGCTATAACAAAGATGGATTTGGAAAGAATGGTATCAGGTGAAGTTTCTAAAGCATGCTTACATAATAAAATACATGTTTGGAACTCAAGATCTTTTTTTTAAAGTTTTGACAGCAGTGTGACATGATTAAGGCTAGATTCACAGAAGCTGGGATGTCAAGAAATTGATTGCAGTCTCCCCAATGTAAGACTAAGCAAGACAAGCCTGATAGGAAGAACAGAGCTAACACAGCCTGGTGTGTTAGAACAGGAATGATGCAGTTCCCAAGTTAAACTAATATGTCATTTAGATATGGGGTCATCTTTGAGCCTTCAAATATCTTCTAGTACGTCTCAACCAAACTATGTCCATCAAGAGGAAATGTTTCAGCTGAAATAATATACAACAATCACACAGATACTCAGTCCAACAACTGACACTAAAACTACCCCAATGCCTTGAATCTCTCCATCACCATCTGTCAATCTCTGACTGAAAAAGTCTTCCAAAAGACAGTCACTTGTAAAATAGCTGCTGCTCAGGGCAAGACACAAACACTAGAAATATTACCAGTAAGAACTGTATCTCACTTAGATGGATATTTTTAAAACTAAGAAGGGAAAGGTCTTATGACATTTTCCCAAAGGCAGAACACAGTTTTTGTTATCTAACAGTGAGTTCAAGCTAGACATATTAAGAGGATTTTGTTTTGTTTTGTTTTGTTTTTTGTCTGAAAGCCAGGACCCAAACTCTTTTTAGTCTTTCTGGTATGTGCCTTGTTATTTTGAAAGCTCACTCATTTCAAGCAATAATGTCTTCTGTTTTATGTAAGACAATTAAGCAAAAATAATTAGACTTTTATAGAGGGCAGAGCGAGCAGAAGCAGCAAGCAAAAACAGCATTCCTTCTCCCTAGTCTGGGTCCTCTCCTGTATTTCTTCTTCCTATTTGTGGACTCGTAATATACCAGTGACCCAGGTTATGGAACTGAGCCAGCCCCTAGCCCACACGGTTACCCTTGCCTTCACCTTCCTATGCAGAAAAAAATACAGACACCCATTCATATTACCTGCTTAGTGCCTCAGGTGCCCTCTCTTTTCCTTCTCCAACACACCAGCCTATGGCCTACATCCTACCCCTTATTAAAGCTTATCTTACTTTGCCGAAAGATAAGTCAAGCAGAGAACACTTACAGGTTGGAGACCTAAAAATGAACTTGAACATCAACTCTGAGAAAAAATACTCAGCAACATCAGCAGAGAATTGCTGAACAGTTCTAAGCCCAGAGCTATGATCACACAGTGATGGTATGTAGTAGATGGCAGAGGCATCGCCGTGTGTCATTTGTCTGCAATGTTCAGTGAGCATGGTTTGAATGCCATAAAGCCTGACAAGACATAAAGTGATGGAAAAAAAGTGACAATCTTGATGGCACTGCAGCTGGCCATATGCCTCTACATCATCACTGGTCAGGACTGAAAAGTAAAGATAGTTGAGAAGGGCATTGAGGGTAGTTCTGCGATGGGGAGAGCTGGTAAGAAAAAATCAGACAAAGAAACCTGAGAAAATCCATGGGAAACTGCTGAAGTGATGTCCGTACAGTTGTGGAATGCACAGAGGTTGTTTTGAAGTGGACAGAATGTAAGGACAGTAATGAAGCACAGATTAGGCACGGAAATAACCAGAAAAGGTATACTAGTGAGAATTAGACAAGGGATGGGAATTAAACTGTGGCATTACAATTTAGAGTAGTCTGATTTTTTTAATTTGGGGGGAGGTCAATATAATAGCAAAAATTAGCAGTAAATATCCTGGAAGCAATGTAAAAAAGTATGTGGCTTATTTTTCAAATTTTTCAAAACTCATTATATTCATCTTAATAAAAGTTCCTCCAGTGTTGTGTAGCATAAAGCAACATCTAATAATCTAACAATTTCACACATTGATATGGAGCAATGGTCAACAGTTTAATATATATTATAGCTAGAATGAGTAAGAACCACTCTAGAAAAGTAACTGTTTTATTGATTGGATCTGTACAGCTGTCCATGTTGAAAAGTTACTGAGCAGTAGCCCAATAGTGATGTTCCTCGTACCCAGGAAGACAAGTCCCAGACCATGTCCTCATCTCCATGTCCATCCACTTTGAATTATAAGCAGGAAATCCCATGCCAGTTCCTACCTGCATTTCTTCCATACTGTAAGTAGCCTTAATATTTTAAATTTGTATTTATTTGCAAGCAGAGAGAGACAGAGAAAAGAGTGATAAAGAGAAAGAGAGAGAAAGATTGAGCAGACCAGGGCCTCTAGCACTGCAAGAACTCCAGATATAGGCACTACATTGTGCATCTGGCTTTTATGTGGGTGCTGGGTGATTAAACCTTGGTTGTTAGGCTTTGCAGACAAGTTCCTTAATTGCTGAGCCATCTCTCCAGCCAGAGCCTTGGGATTTTTGAAGAAGTAATCACATTAGGAAGAAATTATCTTTTTTTTTTTTTTCTTTCTTTCTTTCTTTCTTTTTTTTTTTTTTTTTTTTTGTATATCTGATGTCCTTCAATTCTATGACCTTTGTTACTTGTAGCAACATGAACTATTCTAGACAAATTGGTCCTGATTTGTCAAACAGTGAGCTACATTTAGCAATCAAGTTAAACAACACTCAGGGACAGTTCCATAAGCATTGGGACAATGTTGACCTTAGAAAGGCTGACTCAAGATCACATTCTGATGGAACAATTTGCTTGTGCCTGAGTACAATATGCCAGTGACAGAAGGTACTTGATCTCTGTGACATTTTTTTCAACCCCAAGCCAGAATTGATGATTCTAGGATACCACAAGGATGCATGCATATAATAGTTTGTAGCTTGCCAAGAATTTAACATAGCCAAAGTAATGAAACATCCTTCCAACAATGTTGCAAAGGAGTTAGGTATGTCACAGTTTCATTTCCCAGAAGAAAATCAACAGAGCCAAACATGAAAAAATGATTATTACAAATTCATGAGGCTGGAAAGAGTGCAATTGGAATGATTATCCACATATCCCTACTGGTCAAAGATATTCTATAGTCATGCTAAATATAATCAATATCACAAATTTGCTTTAAAAAATCAGTATTTACCAAATGGTGGTTCCTTAGTTTTAACAGAAGTCACATGCTTCTTGCTCATGACTAGTCAGTTGGAAGCGCTTTATACACATCAGCTCAGCTCATCCTATGAACACTCCTAGAAACTGCCTCTTCAACACAGAGAAACCATGGCTTCTTTTATGATCACTTAACAGATGATAACACTTTTAAATAATGGTAAATATTGTTCCCAGAATTATACAGCTATAAAAAGAAGTTCAAGTTAACTGTATGTAAAGCCAATGTTTCTGCCTAAAAATCATAAAAGTAAAACCTCAAAATGTTAAGCAATAGATATATATCTTTTTAATAGTTTCAAAATGCTTGATATTTTCCTGCTAATTCCAAATACAACAGGATAACAAATCCCATCCAAAAATTTAAGAGCAGAAATCTGAATTCAGATGGCTTTTGAATTCCATGTTGAATAGTGATATGAGACAGTAAAGTCAATATAAATCAAGCCATAACTATAAACCCCAAGCATGTCATAGTTCTGACTCACTGCAGGTCAGGGGCAAGGTTAGTACCACACAAAAGGCAATGACAACAAAGTCACAAGTCATCATCAACCTTGGCTTTCAATGTCTTATCTCAGATTCTGAAACCCCCACAGTACTTTGGCAGATGATACTGAAATCTAGCATTGTATGCCAATATTTGCACAGAATATAAAAGAATGTTTACTAACAAAACACAAACAGAAACAGCAAGCTATACACTGGTGGACCAAAGTCCGTAGAACTACTATTTCTGCAGAGTGTGACAGACAGAGTGAGACAGCCCAATGTTCTCCACTTCAGATGAAAAAGCTTTTGGTGATTCCACATTTAATTACGCCTCGGTGCTGGGTTCTGGCTGTAAACATGATTCACATAACCAGGTTCTCCTATGACTGTCACAGAACACTGAGTTTAGATACCTCAAAAGGCTAAAGGTTCTCCAATTACCAAAGATTAGAACAAATTAATTATAATCATTCTGTTCCACTACCTTTCTCAGAAAGTAAGTTTAATAAGATTTAGTCCATATACTAAAATTTCCAATTTCTATTGTGCAATTTTGTGTATTTAGCTTATGCAGAGAATTTTTAAGCTATCATTGCAATCTAATTTTATAATACTTTCATCTCCCTAAGGAAGCCTTCCAACTCCTAGCAATCACTTTCAGACTGTCTACACTATTCAAAAATCAGAATAATATTTTGACACTTTTTCTTTCTACACTGTCACTTCTGGATGTTTCAAACGTGCAATCATACAATCTCTTTAGCTTAGAAATACCACACATATGAGAAAAGACACATACAGCAGAAGTGACACCAGGAGGGTCTTGAAACGGAAATTTATTTTATTTTGCAGCTGCAAAGTACTTCAGATATAACATATGGCAATGGTGACATCTTGGCACAGACACTGGATTTGAATCTCCAGTCCTCTTTTGAGTTACGCTCTGTGACACTCTTGGCATCTAACTACACAGATCATTGGACCTCAGCTGGTTGAACAAGTTCTCATGAGGAACTGAACATGTCTGTGAATATATGGCACACATTTTGAAGCAATATACAAATATGAGTGGCGATTATCTTAATACCCATTCAAATTTTTAACATTCAAAAGAAAGAAGATCAGGCCAGGAAGCTGAGTGCTGGGTCACAGAATTCATTCACCGGCTCTCCTTGAGGTGAGGTGCTGCATTATTTAGAGAGGAACAGCTGAGTTCATCCACCCTTTCCATACACTTGAGGTTCAGAAATTAGAGTGTTGTCTTCCCATGCACAGTTCACTAAAGAAATCAGTGAGAGACTTACTCATGCACACAAACAATTGAGCTATTAATACATACACATATACACACATACACAAACATTCATAAACACACACACATATGCACACAACTATGATCACAGCTATTACAATTTGAAAGTAACAAGACCCATATCCTAATATTGGTAAGTAAGATTTAACTCAGAACTATGACTCAGGGATTCATTCATATCCCTTCATTCTTCCTCATACAACATTTCTAGAAAATCTTCTTTCACCATCTAATTCTTATTGTTTGATTCCCTGCAAACTGTTAGATAATCCTGGGGAGTCAATCCTAACATAAGAATTCAAAAGAAGAAGCTGCAAGTATTCTAACCATTGGCCTTCTCACACAGCTGCTGTTCCACGTGCTGTGTTCAGCAGCAGTTTCACAACCCAACCCCCAAGGATAAAAGCATTCATGGGTCTGGACTATATTAAAGGAGGTCAGAGGCTAGAAGCATTCCAAGGACAGAAACTATGTATGTTCTTTTATATCTCTACTACCCATGTCTGAGTTATGTAAAGTAGAAAGTGTTTGAAAAAAATATGTGAGGTTGTACTAAGCTTGAGAGCCAGAATATGTACTCTCATTGTTAAAGTAGAACTAAGCAATTTCATATGGTGAAGAAGAAACACTTTAATTCATTAAAATTAATTTTAAAGTGTGAAGCAATTTTGTAAATAATATAAAATCTTACAGGAGTAACATATAACCTTACTTTTACATAACATTCATACGAATATTGCACATACAAAATATATTTTATATAATCCTTATTTCTATAAATATGATAAATAATTACCAACATCTCACAAAAAATGGAATATTAGTTTACAAAACATTAATGTCTTTTGCAAAGATCCATGCAATCACTTTTATTGTTTTATAATCAACTTAGGTCCTAAACAATAGCTCTAAAGCTGAATTTATTTCATGGTCATGCTACAAAATTAAAAAATTATACGTGAGTTTAGAAATTAAGAGTTCTTACAATTCTTTCTCCATATAAGACAGAACAGACAGTAAGTAGACTATAAAAGAAATAAGAATGATAATATCAGCAATAACTATTTGGTAAGAACTCACCACCGAACCACTGTTCTTCTAAATACATATTTTGCATTTTTAATGGAATCCTTACAATATTACTATAAACTCGCCCTCATTTTCAGATAACAAAACAAAAGTAAAGAGGCCTCACATAACTCTCTCAAAGTACTAAAATACTATTGTTTCATCATTGCTCTGAATTAGTGTTTCTCAAAATATATCAATTGTGTATAGACTACCAACAATTTCAGATGTAAAAGGGATTTCTTTCAAGTGTATTTCACACATTTTTAATGTATGCTTTTATTATTATGTTCTTAACAACTATAATATTAAGTTCATACAACTTTTTCACTGGATTTCACTAAGAGTCCTTTGATAGCTACCAATGACTTATTACGATGCATTTAACAGGATGGAGAGATTGCTCAATGGTTAAGGTGCTTGTCTGCAAAGCCTAACTGCACTAGATCAGTTTCCCAGTATCCATGTAAAGCCAGATGCACAAAGCTGCACATGCATCTGGAGTTCATTGACAGTATCTAGAAGTGCCCATTCTCTCTGTCACTCTACCAGGCATGGTGGCGCATGCCTTTAATCCAGCACTCAGGAGGCAAAGGTAGGAGAATTGCTGTGAGTTTGAGGCCAGCCTGAGACTGCATAGTGAATTCCAGGTCAGCCTGAGCTATAGCAAGATCCTAGCTCAGAAAACAAACAAAAAGATGCATCTAATCTCATAAACCCCACATGCGTATGCAATGATACTTACTACACTAACTAGATAAACTTAGTAGTATTTTTACATTTTTCTATCACTTAATTTTACAAAAACCAAACTACTTAATGGCTTACTGAAGCCTAATACCAGATACAAAGTGAAAAATATTAGACCTAAAATCTATATATTTGGGGGCTGGGAGATGGCTCAACAGGTAAAGGCACTTGCTTACAAAGACTGACAGCCTTGGTTCTATTACCCAGTACCCACATGAAGCCAGATGCACAAAGTGGCACATGCGTTTGGAGTTCACTTGCAGTAGCAGGAGGCCCTGGTGTTTGTTCTCCCTCTCTCTCTCTCTCTCTCTCTCTCTCTGTCTCTCTCTCTCTCTCTCTGTCTCTCTCTCTCTCTCTCTCTCTCTCTTAGGCCTAGAGAGATGGCTCAGCCATTATGTTGCTTGCCTGCAAAGCACAAGGACTCCAGTTCAATTCCCCAATGCCCACATAAAAGCCATATGCACAGATTTACAAGGTGGTACCTGCATCTGGAGTTCCTTTGCAATGGCTAGAGAACTGGAGTGCACATTCTCCCACTCTCTTTCTTTTTCTCATAAATAAATATGTTTTTTAAAAAACATTAAAAGTTTTATATAACTGGTTTGAAAACACATTTCAGCAAAGATAGCTATATTAAATATGAATGTCTTAAGGTTTACAAACAGTATCTCAACATTAACATGTGTTATGACTGTGTGATGGTTTGTATTGATTGACAACTTAGACCTAGAATCACCTGTAAGGGATTATCAAGAATAGATCAGCCTCTGGTAATGAGTGTGAGGGATACAGAGATTAAATGATTTGAGGTGGAAAGACCCACCATAACTGTGGACAGCACCATCCCAAGGGCTGGGGTCCTGCACTGTATAAAAAGGAGACAGCTGGGTGTGCAGCATTAGTCATAGCTCTGCTCTGCTTCCTCATGGGGGGCTGAATGTGACCAGCTCCTGCCACCATGCCTTCCATTCCATGATGGTATATAACCTTGAGCTGTTCCACCAAGCTGAAATAAACCCTCCCTCCCTAAAACCGAGTTTTCACAGGTATTATGTCTTAGCAAGAGAAAGTAAGTGATATAGAGTGCAAATTAGAAAAGAATGAACTTGTGGAAGCATTCTATCTTCAATGATATTGCAGGCCACCACACAGTATAATGCTATATACAATGCAGACACACCATTACTATCACCAGTCAGCTAGAAAAGATCTTAGTCTATAGGTGCACAAATCACTACAGAAGAATCATAGAGAAGTCAGAGATGACTTATTTCTTGTTCTATCACTAAAAGCCCATGCATGAGTTATAGAAAAGACCCTGTTTGTCTAGTTTTATTGACAGTGTTACATGAACCTGAATAGTATTATGATGGATCAAGGTATGTTGAAATAAATGTGGATAATAGAGGTTTTGGGAGAATGTGAAGCAAATAAACACATTTAAATGAGAGGTCTTACTTGGCTGTCAATCTAGACATAAACTTCTTTTTTCAGTTGATGCTAGCAATTAACATCCTGGTCTTGAGTTGACATTATGAGAAATATTAAATATTTTGACTAAAATTGGTCATTCTCCATGAGCTTAGCTCACCCTATAGGGGATCACTTTCCCAGGTACAGAACTCTCTGCCTCTCCTGCCATGGGACTCCTGCTCTCTCCCCGCCTTTCCCAAGGTTGCAGCAGGAAGTTTATACCTTTCCAATTAGAAAGTATTGAAGGAATTTGGGAGAGGAAGAAAGTTAACAAATATATCATTTAAATATCCTCTAATAAGCTTTTCTATAGCAATGTCCTTTAAATATCCTTTTAAGATTTAATTCAAAAATATTTAATATCCTTTTAATATTCCTATATACAAGTGATGGGAAGATACCCCAGCACCTCCCATGTTAAGTTGACCAAAATTAGCACTGGTAAAAGGTTTGGGAGTTGAGCCATACTGTGTAGTCACATCTCAGTGTTTTTAGATTTGCCTCTGTTGTCATACAAATGAATAGTTCAGAATTATTTTTCCAGTATATTTCTAAGAGAGGAATACTCACTTTCAAGTCAATGCATGGATGTACTGGTCAGTTGTAACAAATGTAACATTTAACTTAAAACTTGCAGAGGTACTCTGCAACCACAAGTAAATCCATTCAGATCTTAAATCAGAAAGATGAGACAGAGATCAGAGGACTGGTAGTCATCATACACTGGGATACTATCACTCTAAAATATTCTGTGAATATTATATTATTCTGTGAATATTTAGGAGGTTCCTGCTCTTGTGTTTTAGGGTTCTGGTGTTGTATATTTGCCTTTTTAAAATTATACAAATTACCTACAGGGAATGAATTGGTGATTCTGCTTTAAGATTACACAAACCATTATTTTATGAACATGAGAGAGAACTATACACATTTTCAACTTTAAAAAGGTCACGATTTATCCCGTGTGTGGGGAAAATATGAGTTTTCATGTTACAGAGCCCTCTTTAGAAAACATCATCTGTATCAACACCATTCTAGTTTGAGCCTTATATAACACCTCCCTGTTATGCATTGACGGACTTAAGTTGGAAATTCCCCTGGGGCTTCCTTTATCTCTTAACAGCTCCACGTGTTGGGAAAGGCCTTTCTACTAGACAGAATCTTGCTCTGTGTACCTGCTGGTACGTGGTGGTTCCATAAGATCATTTGTGTTAATGAGGGTCTGGTGTCTGGCTGCCCCTGTCTTAACTTTGCTGAAACAGCTTCTCCTTTGTCATTGTTTGGAGGCTTTTATCTATCTTCTCTGACCCTCTTGAATGCGATCTAGTTTGTCTTATCCTCTTAAAGTACCACAAAGTTAAATATTAGTGTAATTTCTTTTCACATTCCGTTTGAAGTGATTCACAGTCCAAAGGTGAGAACTTGGTGTCCGACACACCGAAGAGCTTCCTTTTATAACTTGTTAAATTTCTTACATCTCCTTTACACCTTATATTCCTTATATTACTATCTCATCAACTTTTGTTTGTTTGTTTGTTTGTTTGTTTGTTTGTTTGTTTTTAGACTGCCATAGGTACATACACTTCTGGCTCGATGTACCAATTTACTAAAGAAACTGAAGGTCCCGATGTTGGAGAAGTGGAAAAGCCCTTATAAAAGAGCTGGTGGAGAGCTGCCCTTGTCCACATGAAGACACTGAAGGGATAGACAGAACATGAGTGAGAGCCTCAGCTTCTTAATTCCTAGACAGTCTTTTGTTGATTCTCTAACCTAGGCTATTTCCCCTAGGTATATAAGATTGAGTTGTGGAAGAGGCTTAGAGTGATAAAGTGTTCCCAAGATACGATGATGTATGTGAAGAGATTTATCTATTAATATGAAATAGGGTTTGAACAAAGTCCTTGTTTATATAAAATGAAAAATAGAGACTGAAATTATGGTATGCAGTGATGGGAGAACCCATGAGGAGAAGAAGTAAAGGATTTAGGATAACAAGCAGGTCAGCTTCCCATGAAGAGGATCCTTTCAGCCCAGTGTTGAAAATGCCAGATGCACCTGTACCTATGTGCCATATAAAAGTTGGAAGACAGCAGCTCAAATTAAATAGCTCAGTGCTAACTGTGTTTTCTCTATCTGCCACTGGTAAAAGTATCCTCTCCATTTTACCTTTTGTTTGCCTAAATAATTACTCAGTTTTCCATCTTGCCTCACAAGCTTACCCCTCTGCCTTGAAGCTATGATGCAAGAAACAGACCTTTTTCTCACAAGGGTCCTTTAATATGAGGTATTAGGATAGACCCATTTTCCAGGTGGGAAACTAAGGACCATATACAAGCTTTCCCAGTGTCATGCAACTAATAAGAAGTGGGACATTTTTGCCGGGTGTGGTGGCTCACGCCTTTAATCACAGAACTCGAGAGGCAGAGGTAGGAGGATCGCCGTGAGTTCAAGGCCACCCTGAGAATACATAGTTAGTTCCAGGTCAGCCTGGGCCAGAGTGAGACCCTACCCTGAAAAAGCAAAAAGAGAAAGAAAGAAGGGAGGGGAGGGAGGGAGGGAGGGAGGGAGGGAGGGAGGGAGGGAGGAAGGAAGGAAGGAAGGAAGGAAGGAAGGAAGGAAGGAAGGAAGGAAGGAAGGAAGGAAGAAGAAAGGACATTTTTGAACTAGACAATTTGATGCCAGAGGCCAAGCTATGCAAAGTGTCCAGGAACCCTGGTTCTGTGATCAAAAAACACATGAATTCAGATTGAAACTCAGTTAATTCCTAACAATGCAATCTCAAATGTACTGTTCCATCCTTCCAAACTTCAAAATATCTACTGCAAAAATGATGATTAAATTACAATCATATCTTAAGATTGTTGCAAGAGTATGATAAAGATAATTCATGTAAAATTTATAGAATATCTAAAACATGGTAATTGTTAATAAATTCTTATTAATACTGATATTCAATCTATAAAATAATATGCCTCCAAGCTATATCCACATACTTTCAATTATTTTATGTCTGTTTTGTAACTTCAGATATCTTTAGAAACTATTTTTCAGGACTATAGAGATGGCTTAGCAGTCTCCTGCTAAAATCTTCAATCCCTTCCTTCTCTCTTTCCTCATGCGATATATCTTTCATAAATAGCTTTTCTTCATTTTGTGCTTAATGGATCTTATGGGTTAGGTGATTTTTTTTGTTGCTGTTTACAAAGAAACTGAAACTGAAACTCACAGAAGGCAATGTGAAAAAAATAAAATAAAACCTATAAGAACAAGAACTGGCCTCTACCTAAATTCCAAAGAAACTTGAAATGGACAGATGGCATTTCCTTTAACAAATTTAACAAATCACTAAAACTACAATTCACTTGGATTGAGCTTTGAGATAATGTTTATAACTACAGTTACCAGTTAAATTCCCTACAAGACCTCACATTGCATTTATTGCCATAGATTTTCCACTCTCAAGATAGTAGGCTTTTTAAAAAAATGACCAAATTTACTTTTAAAACCACATGTGTTCATTTTATTTCATTTTGTTTTGTTCACTGAGACAGGGCATTGAGTAGAACTCAATATCCTCCTACCTATTTCATAAGCACGAGGATTATAGGTGTAAGTCACCATAATCTGTCTGCCTGTACTTCTGATTAAATTAATTCTCCATTGAATGGAGAGGTAGCTTAGTGGTTAAGGTGCTTACCTGCACAGCCTAATGACCCAAGTTCAACTCCCCAGCACCCACATAAAGCCAGATGCACAAAGTGGCACATGCATCTGGAGTTCATTTGCAGTGACTAGGGGCCTGGCATGCCCATTCTCTCTCTGTTTCTCTCTGCTTACAAATAAATAAATAGCATATTAAAAATAAGAAATATACTGAATTTCACATTTTCTGTTCTGCTCCTACAAGTTTTTTTTTTCTTTATTAGTTATGTACATACTCAGTGTGTAAACAGCACATGTTGGTAACATCCTTAGCCTCCTCCCTGTCCTCCCCCTCCCCCCTCGAAGGGACCCTCCTCATTGGGAATGCCAGTTATCCCCATGAGGATTGTGAATCGTGCATTGTGAGGATAGCGATCAGTTATGGGGAAGAGGCAATGTCTCTGCTTAATGTCCCAATTTGTGGCTCTAACAAACTTTTCGCCTCATTTTTTTAACTCTTTTTTCCTATGAAAGTGTTAAAATTCCTATTAAGGCCATTACCTGTATGGCATATTTTCAAGTAAGTCTTTTCCATGTCTAACCCCACCGATTTGATATGAGCCATTCCTGAACAGCCACTGCATAACCATCCAAGAGGACCTGGCCTCCCTTCTAAGGGACCCATGTTTCACTTGGGTGGGCCGTCATCTTTCTCCGGTTTTTGTTGGTTTGTTTTGTTGTTTGGAAGGAAATTACACTATTTGGTAGCTACACAGTGGTAGGCATTGAAATCTCCCTCGAGAGGGTTCTTCTTCTCTCTTCTGACTCTGCTGCCTGGGGTGGAGTGTCGTGTCACCAGGGCAGACGTGCCTCTCTACAACATGATGACGCAGGACTGCAGAATTGCCAGAGTCTGCTCTGAGGTCTGCAGGTTTGGATATCAGTGTGCGACACCCAAACACTGCTCTCAGCAGCTTTCTTTCATGCGACCCCATGTGGACTTCAATTTGATTCTCAACTCACTTCCTCCTGCTTTCTTTTATTTTCAGTATATTCTCTGTCCCCACACCACTCTCACTTTCACCATTCTGGTCTCTTAGGTTCCCCATTTCTCAACTTATACAGGTTGGCATTTTGGGGGGAGGTGGGGAAGCCATGCATCAAGCTACTTCATAAAACAGTATGTGACATCAAGCTAAGCCCAAGAAAGTCAAGAGTGGCAATGGAATATTTTTACACGACTGGGTTTAGTGATTTCCAAAGTGAAGGAGAAATATGTCAATTCTGGAGGTTAGAGTTCACAAGTAAAAAGTGTTAATCTGCAATGCTAAGTCAACATGTTGGGTTATGTTGGGACGATGATCAGAGAAAAGCCAAATGTTCTGGACTTTCCTACAGGTTAAACTTAGGCAGTCAGATAGGACTATGATAGACAAGCCCAGTACTTTGCACTTAAGTGTCCCCCCCAGGACACTAAGATGTAGCCAGCTTTTTGTTCCCATGAATATGACTCATAGGTGTAGTTTGTTGAGTGCATGTATTGGACTTGATAGACAGTCCTCATATATGTGGTTCTATGTATCAATGATTCTCCTTCCAGATGTTTGACCTCCAAGGGACACTTTGCAATGTACGGGAACATTTTTTATTTTTGTCATACTGTTTGGATGGAGGGTGGGTACATGGCTACTGACATCTACTAGCTAAAGGCCAGATGTGTTATTAACCATCCTAAAATACAAAGGAAAGCCTGCCACAAAAAGAATTATTCATCCCAAAATATGAATAAGTCAAGGTTGACTTTTATGTCTACTGATCAGAAAGCCTACATACTCCACTCTTAAATTAAGCCCTGTATAATCCTATAGAATCCCTGATTGACTGCAAAAGTCTTTGTCACTGAGGCATTTGCAAATGCCATGAAGTGAAAGCCAAAATTAATCCCAGAATGTCTTAAAAATATCAAGAAAGAGATCTTGTTTCAGCAGGGCAGTAATTTGTATTGTCTACTGAATTAACCTTTTGATACTACAATCTGAGGTCATTTTTATAAACAGTCAAATCTGGCATTCAAGTAACTATCTGTGTCTAGATCTCTAATTGTGTGTTGATTTCACCATGCAAGACTATTTAACCTGACAGGGTTAAGCTAAATATTTAGCAGTCAAGTAAAAATAATAAAAATTGTCTCGATTAACTTTCCTGTGCTTCATGATTTGTTAGGAATTTCTTTGTTTTGTATTCGCTTCTTTCATTGCATCTTCTGCTTCACTCCAGCCCCATTCTGTATCTTGTGCAATTACACTGCAGCCTCCAGTAGTATGCTGGCACTTTCACAAAAACGGAATCTATTATTTTCAAATAATGAATTCCAGAAGGATCATTACGATAGCCCTGGGCTTCTGGAAATTTTGACAACTTGGATCTCCCTATCTGGCTCTATTTCTTCTTTTATCTTCCAAAGAATATTTTTTTGTCTCATTCAATTTTATTGGGCTTACTAGGGAACAGCATAGTCCCATTCTGCAGTGTCACTTTCTTCCCAGAAGTAAGCAGAATAGGACTACAAGTAATATAGGCCACTGTGTAATGACATCGTACCTTTTTTGAAAAATATTTTTACTTTTGCTTATTTATTTGAGAGAGAGGAAGAGAGAGAAAGAATGGGTATGCCAGGGCATTAAGCCACTGCAAATGAACTCCAGATGAATGTGCCACCATGGCATATGTGGGTCATAGGGAATTGAACCTGGGTCCTTTGGATTTGCTTAGCTTAACTGCTAAGTCATCTCTCCAGTCCACTTTTCTTTTAGTCCCTTTAATTTAGCAAATAGTAGATGTAATGCTACTGTTTCATTTTGATATTATAGAGTCTTCACTTTCCGTGTGGAACTTGTACCAGTATCAATGGCAAGGTCATAGAGGAGGAGTCAGGGAGGTTGAGTTCTAACCCTGGCTTCTCCATTAAATTTCTGAACAAATTGGTACAGCTCAAATCTTTTTGGAGATCTATTTTCTTTTTGTAAAATGAATAGCTGAAACTCTAATATCCCATGAAAATGTGGCAGAGTCCTATCACAGAAAGAGGAGACAAAGGAGAGGGAGAACTCACTTCTATTCAGCCACAGGGGCTCTTCCTCAGGAGACACAGTGGTGCAGCCACAGCTCTCGTTCCTATGTCCAAAATGCCTGTCTAGAGACAGGCACTGACATCTCTAGAACAGACACATTCTAACATTGCTCCTTCCACAAAACCTACTTTCAGTCTTTCCTGCTAACCACTTGGATGTGACTTGTTCTTTCTTGTGAACTTTCATGCAGATGCAGAATTTTTTAAAGGACCTCAGGTAATCTAGCTTGACTCTTTATCTGACACATGGAATGTTCTTGACAGCCTTTGTCTGAGAACTGAAGGAATCTAAACAATTCAGCTCCCCCACCAGCTTCAAATTGCAGAAGACGCTGAGAGAGAAAGAGAGAGAGAGAAAGAGAGAGAGAGAGGAGCTTATCAAAATGACTGGGTAGGGCAGTAGACAATAATCCTCTGATTTCTATCATGGTGGGTACTCTCCACTCTGGGTCTTATATTATAAGCATATGTCATTTAAAATTGTGTGCACTGGGGCTAGAGAGATGGCTTAGGGGTTAAGTGCTTGCCTGTGAAGCCTAAGGACCACGGTTCGAGGCTTGACTCCCCAGTACCCATGTAAGCCAAATGCACAAGGTGCCATATGCATCTGGAGTTTGTTTGCAGTGGCTAAAGGCCCTGACGTGCCCATTCTCTCTCCCTCTTTCTCCCTCCCTCTCTTTCTTTGTCTCTAGTAAATAAATAAATAAAAATAAAATTGTGTGCACTGGATGTGGAGAATGGGGCTCTCTTTGAACCATGGGCCATGCAAACTGTGGTCATGACAACGTCACAGAAGTGGGAGGTTCTAGGTTGTTCCACTCTACTCTTAGGACTTATATTTAATTACATTGAGGCAAAGCAACTCATTTATCTTTTAGACTTTATTTTCCCATATGTAAAATGGATAGTTGGAGCAGTAATCTTCCACAAATGTGGCAGCAAGAGCTGCAGAAAGATAGTGGTCTGGAACATATCTTCCCCAATTCATGAGAACAAATAGCACATGTGAGGCAATGGAAACTAAGGAAGAATGTCAGGGTTGGAGAGACTACTCAGTGGTTAAAGGTACTTGCTTACAAAATCTAACAGTATGGGTTTGATTCCATAGTACCCCCATAAAGCCAGTTGCACAAAGTAGCACACGCACCTGGAGTTTGTTTGCAGTGGCAAGAGTCCCTGGTACACCCATACTCACTCTCAATATCTACCTCCTTCTCTCTATCTCTAAAATAAATAAATAAAAACCTGGGCATGGTGGCACATGCCTTTAATCCCACCACTCAGGAGACAGAGGTAGAAGGATCACTGTGAGTTTGAGGGCCAGCCTGGGACTACAGAGTAAGCTCCAGTTCAGCCTGGGCTAGAGTGACAGCCTACCTCAAAAAAATAATAATAATAATAATAATATAAATAAATAAATAAAAATTTCAAGAATGGAGCTACTTATGATATTTATCATGTAAATAAGAGGTTCCATGTCTTTCATTTTATTTGAACCAGATATCCATCCTTGTTTCTAGAGTTTCTTTTCATTTCCCTTAACAATCACCCTCTCATTTTCAGAGGTACTTTTACCAATAGTACATTGTAGGGGTGGGGTTGAGGAAAAGTCAGGAGCTAAATATAGAAATCTGCACAGCACAATAAAGCAGACAAAGAGTGTGCTCATGTGAAATCAGTCTCTTCTAACAACATTCTGCCTGCTTCTTCAGTACTGAACAGAGTCACACACACTCAGCACACCACATGTGAGGCTGACTCCGATTCTTCCTTTAAAGATGTGTCTGGACCGTTTGGCAAGTGATGATCAGGTCTGGTAGAAATTATGTAGCTAGGAAGCAAACAGCAGGAAAGGAGGGATGAATTAAAAGACATAAAAGAATGACAGAAGCAAACAGAATGGAAAAAAGACAAGAGGGATTATAGTTCCTAATGAGAAATGCAAAATTTTCCACCAGACAACTATGACTCTTGGCTGAATGACCTATGATGTGTCATGTGAAGGAAAATGCAAGGTGGAGAGGCCAGTTCCAGAGGATGTGCCTTGTGTCTGCTCTGCTTCTGAAGGCTATTGGGGTCAATGCAGGTCTTGTGGCACCGCTGAGTCACCAGGTAGTCCCTCAGGCTGCAGCCATGCCCTTTACATAGAGTCTGGGAAGAACACAGGACTAATGGGGAGGACACCTACATTCTCGGCCCAGCTACAATTGCTGGTTCTCCTTGGTTTATCAATTTGAGGCTAATGTCATCAGCTGTTAAGTGACAGAATCCTTAAAGCCAAAGCATTTTATAGTGCCAACAATTACCATCCCTACACTTGCCAGATATAATTTCTTGAATAAAAACATTTTCATCCCTACTTCACTACCTTAAAGCAATTTTTTTTTTTTCTTGGAGCCCCTACTAATCCTTGGTCCTGTGAGTCTATGAAAATCATAGTGTATGTAATAAGTCCTTAGAATTACAGAAAAACAATTGTAATATCAAATCCTATGAGTATACCACTGGAGTTTATCAGTGAGCAAATAATATTACTGACAGAATCTATTTGATTCTTGGAGACAGGCTATGAGAGAGTGAGAAAAAGAGTGCAGGGCAAGAAGTTTATTGTTTTCCTTTATTAAAGCCTGTAAATGAATCTCTGATGTCCCAGGCTGAGAGAAGGCCTATAGCAGGTGATCTAATGGATTTGAGGCCACTGGCCTAGGCACTGAGCATTTATAAATGGGTGACTGATGAAGTTAGACAAGCCCTGCTGGGTGGAACTGTGACTCTAGCACAGGGACCTCCGAGCTGAGCTGGCAACACAGTGAATCTTACACGCTTCCTTCCTCAGGAATGGGTCCAACCTATGGTGACTATCACCTTTTGATGATTCAAGCACAAAAATAAGAAAAGGCTCAATGACAACAGAATGACATTTGCTTCTTGCTTCCTGAGGAAATAGCTATAATCTCAGAACAGCTATTTAAAGAAGACAAAACCACCATTCTAGTTGAAATAACTCTGGGATAAAATGTACATAATCTATAAAGAGGTAAAAAGAGATTGAGATGAGGGATTATGCAGAACAAGGTTTTACTCTGAGCCAGCAGTAGCTACTATGCAATGGTCTGGTTTTCACCTTCTCCTTGGAGGCATTCAGAGGAAACCAGCTATGAAACGAACCTGAGTGAAGAAATGACATAAGCTTATGTGGGTTCTTCCCCGTTTTTTTTTTTTTTTTTTTTTTTGTAAACCACAAATAGATCATGGCCAAGATAAAGGGATTTAAGAAAAATGACTCTAGGGGGTACACAGAATTGCCTCAGTAAACTGCACTTCCCCCATCCTGAGAAGAAAACCAAAGGTCAAATGGCACAAAGCACCAATTCAAGAACAAAATATGCCAGAGCAAGCTCATTTTAAGTAAAAACAATAAACAACACTAGTTTGTTGCTATTTCTTCTTCCATGGCTAGAAGCAGTGAGAGAAAACAGATATGGTCTAACCGTGACAATCCAAGACACAGATAGGAAAAGAAAATCTCTCTCTTATATTTGTTTAAATTCCAAAAAAGTTCACAAGTCAGGTACCATGTGTCAAGGGCTTTCTGAAGTATAGCTTTAAGTAATAAAAACTAAAGAAAAATTAGAAAAAAAAAAAAAAAAAGAGGCTGCAGGGAGTGGGGGTGTGGCAGGGTCAGTAACATTAGCCAGAATTTCCATGTAGAAAATCAGCCAGATTTCTGTAAGTCAGTCCTGCTGTCACTTTTTACCCATCTGAACATCAGGGAGACAAAATAGATAGCTAATGTGGTGACCATACCTGTTACCAGAGAAACACCTCTCTAAATTATTTCCTATACACAGAACTAAGTTAATAGTCATTCAACAAACATATACCATGCACCTACTCGGACCATCCTGTTTACGATATTTAGAGGAAATAAGGTTGTTGATGATGCAACTCTTGACCTTAAATGTCTAGCCCACATTTTAATGCCTCAGAAGTTAGAAACCGATCCATGTAGTAATCATTATCTCTGAGATTCCCTACGTTAGAAGATGCAAAAATAATTAAGACAGTTCAAGAACTTAATTTAGGGAGCTCACAAAAGTGACAGAAAATATTACATGTTTCTCTATGTTTTATAAAATAAAGTTAAGAGGAAAACAATGTGAATTGATGAGAAACAAACCCTACTGTGAACAATCAAAAAGAAGACATGCTTGCTTCGGCAGCACATATACTAAAATTGGAACGATACAGAGATTAGCATGGCCAGTGCAAAGATGGCATGCAAATTCATGAAGCGTTCCATTTTTTTTTAAGGAAAGTATGGTAAGTTCCTGTGAGTCAGGGAAGGTTTATAAAGCAAGCTTCACAGAAATTGGTAAAGATGTGTGAAGACAGTTATAGCAGGATAGTTATGACTTGAACATATATATGAGGAGAAAGCACTTACAATTATGACCTGTAATAAACATAATGCATCTGTAGTATTTGCTGAGAATCAGGTCCTGTTCCAGGCACTCCACATGAATCAACTCTTACACTAACCAAGCAAGTAGTCCTGGTGTTTCTGCATTTTGCAGATGGAAAAAGGAGAAAGTTCAGAAAGCTGATGTAATCTACTCATAGATTTGAATTTCTCATCCTCTCCTATTCCAAAGCACACAAGCTCTCCAAAGAAAAATAGACAAGATTATGAGAGGCAAAGTATTATACATGGGGAGGCAGAGACAGGCAGGCTATGGATACTGGGTTGACGTATATGGACTTTATATAGTAGCAAAGGGATACCACTATGCTTTCTCAGCAAAGTAAGTTATGCCAAAAGCTTCACCATAGGGTTTAGGATATGATGGATCAATTAGATCTTACACTTTACAGTGATGAAGTAAAATAAAAATGAGAAAAGCCTTACCCCACCTTTGAAAAAAAAAAAAAAAAAAAAAACAGTGTGGCTAGGAACCAGGTGGAAATGTTCAGACAAATTCCCAACATGCCAAGCCTCCAGGAAGATTCTGCAGAGCAGGCCTAAGAAGTGTCAAACCCACAGAACAAGGGCCTATTCATTTCTGGAGCTGTCCAAATCTGGCATAAAAATAACCATGGGAAATGCAGCATTCTATGTAACCTGAGGCTATCCATGTGCTGTGGCTCAATACAGGGATGGAATCAAAAATCATGCTGGCCAGCCACAAACCATGACACTGAGCCAAGTCTCTTCCCCTTTGTGGACATCCATTTCTCCCTCTATCAAATGAGAGGTTTAATTGCATGGATCTCAGAGGTTACAATTCTTATTGCTTCTTTCTGTCAGACATATGAGCATAAAGGATCTGTTTCCATCAGCAGCCCACTAGCCAAAAGTTGTGGGAAAGGCTATCACTGCTGAGAGTTTTGCACACTGTAAAGCTCCCATCTAAGAATTATAGTGAGTCCTCTGAGAAATCTTCCTATCTTCATGAGTCAGATCTGGTCCAGAAGAATACTTCTAAGGGCAAACTGTGTCACTGATGTCAGAAGCATTTCCAAGGTTCGAGGCATCAAGACCATCTCCAGGCACAAGGAAGGACTTTTGCATCCTGAATCCCAAAGTTCAAAGCTGTCATGTAGCTGTTCATTATTTGAGAGTTTTGCTTTCGTCTCACAAGATGGCATGTGCTCGCATGCACGTGTATGTGTGTTTGTTTGTGTGTGTGCTTATGAGTAAAGTTCCTAGGAAGCTAAACAAAGCCTATATCTGTAGAGTTGTCATGACGTAAAGGGGAGAAAATAACCATGATACATCTTTTAGATGCTAACATATTTCAAAACTTGTTAACAAATTAGTTGTTAACAAATTTCAACCATTGAAAGCAAATTCCTAAAGAGGTGGAAATATTTCCTTCTTCAGAGATTGTCAATCACCTGGATTCAAGAACTGTTGCCTGGGAAAATGGAGGTGGAGTCAGGTGAAAGGCTGGTTCCACTCTCAGAAAGAGTGCTGGTTGAAAAGAAATATGTGCACAAAGCCAAATATTTCTGAAAGAGTTTCTTAGATCTCACTGGTTTGTCACCACTGCTCAGTAGCTCACCTCCAGAAGGGACCAGGTGTTATTTGCTCTAATAACCAAATTCCCTGGACAAATCTGAGGTACATTAAGCCTCTGGATTAATGTTCTTTCACTTCCAAACAGAGGACAGAAGTAAGGGAAGGAGTGATACATGTTAACACTAACAGGGAAGCAACCCTAACTACAGAATCACAGTACCCCAAATATTGACAATTTGCATGTTATTAACATGGTTATTTTCATATGATTCAACATGAATATGCCCCCTTTTCCATCTGTCTTTCCTGAAAAAAGGAATATCTAAGAACCACCAATAGGATGGCCACATCTCCCCTCACATCAAAGCCTCCTAGAAGACCATCAGGGACCATGTTAGACAGCCACTCATGTTCTGCTCTAGGAACTAGCTTAGGACACCTTAGCTTGTCAGCTCCTCAGGGTCTCCTTTCTGCCCAGAATTGACTGATTTCTGGAAGACCAGCAAACAGTTCTTCTTCACCCTTAAACAAAATCAACATTCATGTATGCCTTTATAAAACCATCAGAGAGTGCAAGCGAGCAGCAGACAAACCCTGGAGAAGATTCTGGCTGTCTCCTCATTTCTTTCCCAGTCTAGTTAACTCCAAAATCTTACCACAACACACTTGAGTCAATACTTATTCTCCAGCTGTGACGTCATGAGCTTTCCTGACCATTGTCAACTTGAGAAACTTATCACCTGTAATGACAGAGAACTTGGACAATAAACTGCTGAAGGCATGTGCAGGTCTAAAGACAGTGTGGGTGTGTGTTTTCATCTCCTTAGAAATGCAGCCTGGTCCATCCTCCACCACTACAAACCAACCTCTGTAATTGACACTTCTCGAATAGCTATAGGACAGATCTTGACATACTGACTTAGAAAGCTAGAAGATGGGAAGAAAGTGTATTCAGAATAACATGGATGAATGAAAAGTGGGGGCAAAATTTTTTGTGTGCTCGAGTATCCAGTTAGACTTTCAATAGTGGGTGTGGGAAACATGCTAATTTACATTGTCCACTTCTTGATCCTGACTTCAGAGAAGGTAAGTACACACAAATAAAACCAGAAAAAAAGAGCAGTGAGCATTCCGTGCCATGCCATCCAGGCCCATAGCAAGATGTAGGAAATGGTAGCCGGTCCCAAAAGAGAAGTCAACACTTGAGCATCTCTCAAGCGCTGTTGTTGCCTCACACAGTCAGTCAATCCTTCCCCATGCCATCCCTTCCCTGTAACCTTTAACCTTTACTAAGTCATAGATGAAGAGAAATACATTTGCTTGGGACTAGGATGACTTTTACGTTGAGGATAATTTCTGTCAAAGGTAAGAGAAAAGGTGCAGAATGAAGTCAAGAGGGACAGGGGAGGACAGAGAAATGTGAATGAGTTGTATGTAGAATGGTCCCTGAGAAGAGAACTTGTTCACTTTATACCAAAGGCCTGTGAACAATGCTAAGTGGGCACTTTCAAAACCTTATCAGTATAGTCCACTTAGGAACATACAGACTGGTGGGAGGGAAAGATGGAAGTAAGGAAGGAAGGGAGGGAGGGAGGAAGGGAAGAAGGGAGGGACAGAGAAGGGGAGGGAACAGAAAGAGGAAAGGGAGGGAGGAAGATGGGGGAAGGAGGGAAGAAGATGGGAGACAGAGGAATGGAGATGGGGAGGAAGGGAGAGAGATGAGGAGGAAGATGGGGAAGAAGGAAGGATTGATTGATTGATTGATTGATTGATTGATTAGTTGATTGATTCAAGTTCAGTCCAGTCTTGATTACAGCAGTTGGGCCACTTTCTGCCTACTTTCCCGGAGATATCTGAAGGGCAAGGCCAGGTGACGACGGAACCCCTGGGAAGGGATCCAGTGATCCTGGAGGGATCCCCCTCCGTGGGGGTTAGGGGAGGAAGAGGAGCGGGTACCTTGATGTAGGCCCTCTGCAGGTAGTTGTAGGGCACTCTGCGCTGGAAGTCGCTGCGCACATCCTCGCTGACGCGGTGCGGGGACGCGGGTCCGCCGAGGCGCTGGCCTTGGCAGCTGCGCAGGCAGCGCGCGCGCTCCAGCAGCGCACGGAAGGCGAGCAGCTCGGCCCCGGGCCCCGCGCAGTCCCCGCCACAGTCCCGGATGCCGCCGGACGGGGGCGCGAGCGGGCGGCGCGCGGCGCAGTGGCGGGAGCAGCGCGCCAGGACCTCCCGCAGGCGCCGGTGGCTGCGCAGCGCCGCTTCCAGGTCACGCGCGGCTCGCTCGAAGTCGCCGCCGTAATAGGCGTCCACGCCGCTGGCGTAGAGCAGGTCGTAGGGTTGCAGGGGCCCGCGCTCGGGGCCGGGGTCAGGGCGCCCGCGGTCCTCGTGGTCGCCCCGCAGCGGCGGCGGCAGCAGCGGCAGCCACAGCAGTAGCAGCAGCCGCAGCCGCAGTCGCGGCAGCGACGTCCACATGCGCTCCAGCATCCTCGGCCGCGGGTAGGCACGGGACGGCCACGCTCCACGCACACGCCCCAATCACGCGCGGCCCCGTGCGCCCCGGCCCCTCTCCCACCCCGACGGGCCGGCGCGGCGCGGCGACCGAGCGCGCTCCGCCACAGCCCCAGGTGACCGCGGGCGCGCAGCGCTGCAGCGGACCGAGTAGAGGCGGAGGCTGCGCGCCGGCCGCCGCTCTTAAAGGGACGCCTCCAGCTCACACGCTCCTCCTGCTGCCCCGGCCTCCCCGGCCCGCCGCCGCGCTCCCTGCCTCGGGCTCACGGGCCAGCCCCGCAGTGAGCGCCCCTCGAAGCCAGCCCCGGGCCGCAGGCTTCACTCGTGGGGTCCCTTCTCCGCGGCAGATGGGGATGATGCTCGGGCTTCCGTTTCCAGATCCGAGCAAAGTGCAGCTCAGGGAGGATGGGCTCTTGGTCGTTTTCTGCAGCCTGCAGGGCCTCGCAGCGTGGTGGTCCCTATTTCACGTGAAACCTGCAGCTCCACCTCAGGCTCTGGGGGACTGCGATGGAGAGAGGGGGCGCCGTGGGCCGTCGAAGTCTTTTGAAAACGACTCAAGACATTTCTCCAGGTTTCTAGGAGCCTTTGGAATTGAAGCAGCTTCCTGCTCTTCCTCTCTCTCTCTCTCTCTCTCTCTCTCTCTCTCTCTCTCTCTCTCTCCTCTCTCTCTCTCTCTCTCGATCTCCTTCTCAAACCACTGTATGTGTGATTGTCCGGTGAATCCAAGGAGTGGACTGGGGTCACGAAACAAGCAGTAAATAACCCGCCTTTCCTGGAGGAAGATGGAGCTGTGCTTAAACGTCTGTCTCTGGCAGGTTTCCAGATGCGTGACCTTGTGCAACTGAGCCTAGCCGAAGTTTCCTTATCTTAAAGCCAGATGCCCAGCAAGTCAAAGTGATATTCAGATGTAAAGCTGTATCGTAAGAGTCCAGCAAAGAAGCAGTTTAATAAATCCTCCACCCCCAAGACGTAAGCAAGGAACATCAACCCAGAAGTGGGAAAGCTGACAGCAACAGCTGCCAGAATCCAAGGAGTTAGCTGGAGGCTTTCCTATTCTCTGCTTCTCCTTTGTCATAAATAAATACCTTCTTAGCCAAGGAGTTCTCTTTTCTGTCCCTTGGCTCCATATGCTTAGAAGAATGTGTACAAGCCTGGGTACTAGAACCTCAGATGCCAGCCTACACCCAACTGCACAGGCTGGGCGTGGGGCATTCCATTTGTTTCCTATTGCCTGCGGGAATTTCACCAGGCTCTTGGCCACTGGAAAAGTGAATGTACGGAATGACATTAAGGAAGAGCTACATGTATTATCTAATTGATTGGAATTTCCCAGAGGGCTTTTATGTGGGATTGCCACTATGCTGAGGAGGTTGCCAGAGTGTCACCTTCATTCTGTTCATTCATTTTGTTGGGTTTCAGCATTTTGGCCACAAACAGCCCTGACCGTACCAGTCTAAGAGAAACTGATTCATGTTCCTACTTTTTCCACCAAACCTCAATACTAAGTTGTCCAATGTGGAGCCAATTATTCACCAAATACCGTGTGTGACCAGCGTTTCAGAATTAGCACTTTGGTCATCCGTCCAGACTCACATCCACACAGAGAGGAATGAGAAAGCAGGAGAGAGACTTTCAACCAAGGAAGACTACGAAGCTCCAATTCCAATGTTGAAGATGTCTGAGAAGACAAGAGTTATCCATTTGGAGAAGGTTTTGAAGCACGTTAGATATGAAATACTACTATGAGACTATAGGCAAGGTACCAGGATCTTTTTCGATATTTCACCTGTACATTCAGAGATCTTTCTATATCATTTAACATGTGTCACTTCCATTCATATCTATGAATGTCTCCCATCAAAGTAGCTATTACGAGGGAAAGAGGAGATAAGGTTAAGCCAGGTCACTTTTGCCTGGGTTACTTAACAGTGTGATAGAGGAGATGAACATGATAATGCAGGACTCTGACACAATGATGTGGTAACTCACTATGTTAGCTTCAATGTTCAATAGGAGCTGCAATGACAGCTTCAGACAGGACAAAACTGGGAAAACCTAGCAGCTGCATTAACATCCTGCTGATTCTCAACTGACCACGTCCTTTCAAGCCTTCTCCATCCACAGTATCTTCTTTCCTTCAGCGGCACCTTAACTCTAGAGAAACCATTTAACACCTCACATTTGTCTGAGCATTAAAATGACCCGGTGAACATAAACATTACTATCTACCTCCTGCTCAGAGGGATATTCTGATTTGATTGGTGCATTTTAGTCAATTCCAGGTGACTAACATGAAGTCGAGATTGAGAACTAAGATCTAAGAAAAACTAACTGCCTCATGCAAAAGAGTAAGTCTAAGTTGTGGTGTAGGTGCTATGGGCATCTGGGAGTCTGAGATTCTGAAGTAGGTACAGTTTTGCGCTGTCTTGCTAACCCATCTTCCCCAACAAAGTTGATCTGCTTTGCCTTTTTTAGGCTAGATCAGTTCAGAAAGTTTATGGTCTTATGTGATGAGACATGCAGCGCAATCATTCCCTGTCATCATACTGTGCCTGGTGGTTACGTCTGTGCTGAAAGACACAGTCCTCCAAGGATCTTTTGCCCTCCTGAAACACTTGCTGAATATGCCAAGAGAATACCCATCTTTAGCTGGGCTGTGCCAGATAAGTAACTGGACCCTATACCAGAGTGTCTGATTCACCACTGTGTGGTAGAATCACCAAGTTTGCATTTCTCACAAGTTCTGATGGTGCTGAGGCTCTTGGTACAGGGATCATATTCATTATTCAACTCCTTGTTCTCAAATGTCGTGGTATCATCAAAAAACCTAATTGAAAACAAAAACTGCAAAGGCTTTAGCATTTCAAAGTAAAATCATGTCGGGCCTTTTATGTTTTTCCTCAGTTCTAGGAAATTCTGATCCCCAGCAAAGCTTCAGAGCCACGGCTTTAGTAGTCTAGAGGAGGAACTCTCAACTGGGATGACTGTGTCCACCCAGACACAATTATCTGGAGACATTTCCAGTTGTCACCAAGAGGCTCTGGGGAGAGAAGTCACACCATTGCTATCTAGTGGGCAGACTCAAGAGATGGTGCAAAATGTACAGGACAAGCCTCCTCTAAGAAGTAGTTCACAATCCCAAGAGTCAACAGGGACACTGCTGGGTAAGATGGTGGAATAGAAGCCTCACCAATAAAACTCAGAGAAAGAAAGTGCTAAGATCATACACACTAAAGCTGGAGAGATGACTTACCAGTTAAGACACTTGCCTGTGAACCCTAAGGACTCAGGTTTGATTCCCCAGGACCCATGTAAGCCAGATGCACAAGGTGGCTCATGCATCTGAAGTTTGTTTGCAGTGGCTGGAGGCCCTAGTGTTCCCCATCTATCTATCTATCTATCTATCTATCTATCTATCTATCTATCTATCTATCTATCTATCTATCTATCTATCTATCTATCTATCTACCTATCTATCTATCTGTATATGTGTGTGTGTCATTCTTTCTCTCTCCCTCAAATAAGTAAATATTTTTTTTAAAAAAATCTTGTGTCTACAAGAGACAAGATTTGTGAGTGAACTTAATCAGCACAGTAAGATATCTACAGGAAATCAAGTTGGAGCCATGCTAAATCCACATGGATCTGTGTCTCCAGGTGAACCAAAAGAGTACTCAAAGCACAGTGGGGACCTGTAGGAAGGAAGTGCTACACACACACACACACACACACACACACACCTACCTTACAGAATCAAGAAACTCAAGCACAGTGTGAGGACTGACTAAGGTGCATGGGAAATTCCAGATAACACTCCTCTCCCATTCGCTAGCACCAACAGCACTAAGAAGACCAAGGATATTCCACAAGCCATGGTGTCCCACTCACCCTCACCCTCACATCACTGAGCCTAGCCAAGCCACGAATGCACCACAGGAACCTCATTCCTCAACTCAGTGAAAGTGGGACAAAAACTCACCCCAAAATGTCTGAACTTGTCTCTATTCTTTAGAGGTAATACATGCTCCAAATCTGGTTTTATAAGTTTGAACTGGAAGTATACGTTGCAACACCCCTAATAGTCCAGGTGGCTAAATGAAACATCACAGAGAGAGAAAGAATTCAAAACTCATACCAATAAAGAAGAAATAATGACAATGCGATTTTTTTCATTTTTAGTTTAATGCACTTTTCTTACATTTGCCTTTCTTTTTTATTTAATTTTGATTTACTTATTTGAGAGAGAGAATAGGTACACCAGGACCTCTAGCTGCTCCACACAAACTTCAGATGCATACACCACCTTATGCATCTGGCTTACAATGGGTCCTGAGGAAGCAAACCTGGATCCTTTGGCTTTGCAGGCAAACACCTTAATCACTAAGCCATCTCTCCATCCCTTCCTTGTTTTTTTTTCTTTTTCTTTTTGATTATTTGTATATTATGGTTAGCTTTTGTATTATTTACTTATGTTTTAGTCTTTTATTCCAATTTTTAAAATGTCTACTCTTGCATAATGTATGTATGTATGTGTGTGTGTGTGTGTGTATATATATATATATATGTGTGTGTGTGTGTGTGTGTGTGTGTGTGTACGTATTTCACAATGGTTTTATTTTTATTATTATATATCTGTTCAGTATTTAGGTCTGTTCAATTGGGATCTCTCTACTACTCTTCTCACACATAATTCATATACTTCCCTTATTCCAAACTATTTTTCTTACTCTTTTTTTTATTCTACTCATTATACCTTGGAAGCTTTGATAGATTAACAACCTCTGAAATCTGTGGACTTTAACCATATCTCAAATTTCCCCTCCCAAATAATTTTCCCACATCATTCTAACTCACGGGTGATCTAACACTAGTAACCTATTCTTACCCACCCTGTTGTAGTTTGAATGTGAAATGTTGCCAACAGGCACATGTGTTGACCACTTGGTTCCCAACTGAGGGCAGTATTTCGGAAAGTTGAATAACCATTAGGAGATGGAGCCATGCTGGAGGAAATGGGTCACTGTGGGTGGGCTCTGAGGTTTCACACACTGGTTTCTCTTCCTGTTTCCCTCTGCTTCCTGACTATAGATGCAAAGTCAACAGCCAGCTTCCTCCTGATTCCATGTCTTCCCAATGATGGACTCTACCCCCTGGGAATGTAAGTTAACAACTAAACCCTTATTTTACTAAGCTAATTCCTATCAGGTATTTGGTCACAGAAATAAGGAAGGTAACTAATCTAGAAAATTTGGTATGGAGAAGTAGATCCATTGCTGTGATAAACCTGACCATGTGGTATGTTGTTTTGAGGGGAATGTGGAATAGTTTGGAAGGTTGGGCTTGAACAGACCTAGAATACTTTAAACAGGAATTAATGGATAACTTTGTGGAAGTTTTGGAGAGCAGAATGCCAAGAAAATGCAGACTACATGGTGGGACAGGCTCACAAGATGACAGAGGAGAACAAGGACACAATGGGAATGGCACTAGAGACCAAGGAAGTTATATTCTGGCAAACGATCTGTCTGCATTGTGTTGCTGTCCTGAGAACTCGAGTGAGGCCATATTTAAAAGTGATGGACTGGGCTGGAGAGATTGCTTAATGGTTATGGCACTTGCCTGCAAAGCCTAAGGACCCAGGTTCAATTTCCCAGTACTCACATAAGCCAGATGCACTAGATGGTGCATGCATCTGAGTTCATTTGCAGTGGCTAGAGGCCCTGGGGCACCCATGCTCTCTCTTTCTCTCTGTCTCTGTCTCTCCTCTCTCTCTCTCTCTGCCACTGTCTATCTCTCAAATAAATAAAATATTTTAAATTGATAGACTAATGTGTGTGATAGAGGAAATTTCAAGGTAGGAAATACTGAGTTTGCTGTTACTACTCTAAGTAAGATCTACAGTGAAAGAAAAAAGATATGAGAAAAGTGATGCTTAACAAGGAAAAGTCTTGGAGTAAGTTTAAGGTTCCTAACAAGGAGATTTAGCCAACATCTGTATTTGTTAAACAGAGTAATATGACTAAAAAGAAAGCTCACTCTCGTCACTGCAATAAGAGGAAAGGTGCCCTGAGGATAAAACCACACCCACTGGAGACTTAACTTGTCAAAAGCAAATTCTTTGGAAAGGAGAAAGACCAAATGATGAATGCAACAGAAGGGACTCCTTGCTCACATACAACCATCTAGGTAAATGATTACCTAGATTCAGCAACTAAGACCCACAGATGCCACTACAGCTTTGTTCCAAGGGGGTGGGGTGAACCTTCCTCCCGAGTTTGCAGCAGAAAATAACAGCATTGTCCACATGGTATTGATAGTGTAGACATGAAAGATGCAAAGTAGAGGGGGTCATGGGCTCTTGCTTCACACTTGCAGAAAACTATTGAGAGCAGGCAAAGTGCGGCAGTGTCAGAGTCTCTGTAAGGAGGCCATGAGAGACCACTGGGTGAAGTGTGAAAATGAAGCCCAAGTTTCACTGGAGACCCCAGGATATTGGAAAAGCCAAGACTATGAGCTGCCCACCAAGGTAAGGAGATATGCAGGCTTAGAGCAGAGCTGGCCCAAAACAGAGGCTATGTGAGCTACAGTCAGCAGAACAGGAGGGGCAGGAATACCAAAGCCCTTTAGAAACCAGAAAATCCCATCAGCCACAGCTGCTAAACATCAAGCTACAGGATACAGTGTTTTCCTTGCTGGGTTTTGATCTTGCTTTGGTCTGACCATTCATTGCTATGTCCTCATTTTACCTTTTTGGAATGAGAATACCTATTCTGTGCCATTATATTTTGAAAGTAGCGATGGTTTTCATTCTGATTTTACAAGGGGTAAGTTGAGGCCAAAATTATGGACTTTTGTAGAGTGTTGAGATTGTAAAATATTAGAGACTGTTGAGTTTGGATGGGATGCATTTTGCATCATGAGATGGCCATGATTCTATTGGAGGCCAGGCCCTGAATGTTGTGGTTTGAATATAAAATGCTACCCATAGCTTATGCATTTGAACACTTAGTTGCCAGATGGTAGTACTGTTTGGGAAAGTTTTATGATCACTAGGAGGTGGAACCTTGCTAGCAGAAATGTCACTGGTGTGGACCTTGAGGTTTTATAGAATGGCCCTTCTTTCTTTTCCCCCCTCTGCTTCTGGACTATGGATACCATGTGAGCAGCCAGCTTCCTGCTCCTGTTTCTATGTCTTTCTAAAGATGGCCTCCACTGCCCAGGAATATAAGGTGAAAAGAACACATCTTTCCTTAAGCAGCTTCCTGTAAAACATTTGGTCACAGTAATGAGTAAAGAAACTAAAACCCAACTTCCCTCCCTCTTGTAATCTTAGTGAATGAAATCCTAATATACTCCCTTTTAATTTATTTTATTCCTTTTAATTTATTTTATCATTGTTATTTTATTTTATAAGTTATTGACTTCAGAGGGACCAATCACTGTTACTAAATTTGCATAGTGGGTTTATTCAGCAGCTATAGTGTTACTCCTGCAGTCAGTATTCTACTCTGGGACTGATATAGGGGTTATATTAGGCACCTTGACCTCCTGGATAGAGGACACAATTCCTGAGGAATGGACCCAAGAATACAATTAAGAAATCCAAGCATTGAAATAGGCCCATATGCATAAATAATGATGCATAATATAATAAACATGAAAAGTCAAAGGCAGCATAAATCTATAAAAATGACTAATAAATAAGTAACGGCTTCCAATGAAAGTGGATTAGACAAAATCCCAGACAAAGAACTGAAAATCATGATTATAATTAAACAGACAGAAGTCAAAGAGAACAAACTCCTAAATGAACTCCTAGGGAACATATACCCACACATGAAACAGCAGAAAGAAATAGATCTGTAGAGGTCAGAAATCTGGAAAGGGGCCATTAAAAAAAAAGATGTGTTAATGGTTGGCAATATAGCAGAACACATGCAATATGAACACAGAACCATACTGGAAGTGGGAAGATTTAAACTGGTATAAAGGATGGAAGAATGGAAAGAGTCAGTGGTGGGGAGGGTTATCTAAAACTAAAGGTTAATATAAGTGAAGGCTATATTAAGCCACATGGAGCCCTACTACTTTGTAAGAAAATTTAGAAAAAGAGAGTTTGAATGGCGATACCATGCATAGGTGGATAGTGTTGCTCCCAGAAGCCATAGGTTATTGAAAGAAATTTTCCATTGCTGGTGGCTGGTCATGGAGGCCCCTGAGGCACCCAAAACAACACAAAATATTTTCATTTCTTTTGGTTGGCCATCAGAGCTGGTTGGTAAGGCTGTATTGCTGAAGATGTGATTACAACAGTGTGGGTGCAGAACACTCAGAAATCAAGCTGGAACTGAGCTAGAGCTTCCTTCCTGATAACTGGCTTACAGAGTGCTGGAAGGGGGTATCTAGGCTGCTGGGGGAGACCTGCCAGACTAAATGGGCCCACTGGTATAATAGTGGCATGACAGTTATGGGACTAACCAGCGGCTTTCTGCTTGGACTTGAAGCTCACTCCACAGGAGGGAATTTATGCCAGATACCAGGAAACTTGTTCAAAACTCCATGACTGGGGAGGTCAAAGGTCCTCATGAAGAACTTAACCACTTTTGTTTCTCCTTAGTAGACTTATGTCCATTAAACTATCTTCTAAATATTTATGTCTATACCCATAAATTAGTGTTGCTATTCGATTTGGTCAGAGAAACTTCTTTGTGGAGTGTGGTCAGTGGTTACTACAGACGAGTAACTAGTCAAACTGTAGAGAATAATTGGTGAGTGCTGAGGATTAAATGGAGCATCTATGTCACTCCCTCCAAGGCTCATTACAGACGGGATGACAGGAAAATGTAAGAGTCAGAGGATGGGGAGGAATGTCATAGAACACTGTCTCCAAGACAAGACATGTTGTGGAGCTCATGAAGTCACAGCAGCTGTGGTTATCTGGGCAAGCCCTGCACCAGATTGGACTTGTCAATATTTCATCATGGATGAGTGGGGGAGGGGATTTATGAGGCCCCACCCCTGTCTGAAATGCTGTTGGCAGCTAATGGTTGCAGGAGGAGGCAGAGACATTTTATTTACTGGGTTAGACCTGAAACGTTGCTCATGCCATGGTCCAGTAGATAAACCCCACCTCCTGCCAATCCTAATGCAAATTCATCCTAGTTTAATTCAGTAGATCACAGAAAGGAAGATGGAACAAGTTGTGAATAGGAAAGGGTTTAGGGGAGGAGGCATTTAAGAGGGCAATGAGGGATGAATATGATGAAAATATTATTATACACATAGATGAAATTGTCCACAAAATAATTATGTTTTAAAGGGTCAACATTGTCAAGTGGAATTTGGGAAACTTGGGACAGTACATAATTTGGCACTGCAGGCCTTGTGAAAGTCTCATATTATTATACAAATGAGGACGCTTAAACTCACAGGTCACAGGAAGAGGAAGAGGCAGGAGAGGGTCACTTGATTTCACACAGTGAAATATAAAACATGTGCTAAATGTCACAGAGTTCTGGGTGTGAATTCCTTCTTTTTTCAGAGACAGAGAAATAAATGCATGAAAGTAAGAAAGAATGAATCCGTGATTTGAGAGGAGTTCCTTGAAAAATAAGATGCTGACATTTCTGCTGAGTTAGGTAACAACTGGGAACCTGAAATTGCAGTTTTGGGCCTTCCTTTAAAATTCAAAAACAGTCAAATCACAAAAGAACCCCCTCCCCCCAAATTGAAAGTTCATTTCCCTTTTTATTCTGTTTGGAATGAATCTTGACAGAAGCTTGAATTTAATTTTGACTTCTGTTTACAAGTCAACAGTGCTACACACAACTATTCAGGGAGCTCTCAGAAAAAAAGGAATTGAGAAAAGAGATTTTTTCAAATGCCTTTTTGTTTCTCTAAATCAGTTTAGATATCGAGTGCTGGCTTTTTCCTTATGAAGTCCTGATGTAAGAATCAAAAGGTTACTCAGTCTTAAGCAGTAGATTTAATTAACACCTTCCATAAGCAAATTTGATACGAGTTTATTTTGATGTATAACCAAGGCTTTTGGTTGCCCCAGACAACTTTGATTCCTTTGAAATGAAAGGAATAATTCTCACTGTGCAACAACCCAGCCCGTGTTCAGCTGCTGTTGATGCTGGCGACAAGGGAGTTGTTTTGAAGCCTTTTTTTTTTTTTCTTGCGCAAATAGGATCATCTGAAGATTTTCTTTTCATCCAAACAAGTTAGTGTGAAAGGCAAGCCACCAACAATCTGTCAACGTAAGAGACTGAGAGAAAAAAGCCTTCCCTAGAGGAAGAGGTTTCTTTTTTTATTTTTAGAAAAATTAATATTTAACTTACATTTCAAATCAAACAGGGGCTGCCACATTCCAGAACTTTCTGTTCCTTTCCAGTGTCCTTAGTAGCTCCATCCCTGTGCTTACCTTAATTCTTGACAGAACTTGAAAATTCCAAATGAAGCAAAGCACACAGTCTGCCCTCACCCATGTGATAACCACGCTCAGACTTCATTCCTTGAGAGGATCACATGGTGTTGAGCAGAAAAAAAGACAGAAAAATAAATGGTACCAAATATTCCCAAAGCAACATAAGCCAAAAATATACTTCCATGTTGAAATTTAGTATGATATTATGTCATTTAAAAAATATGACATTACTTAATTTTCAAGGGTCCCTGTGGTAGTTTGAATATATGGCCCCCAATATCTTCAATGTTTTATTACTTTATAGTTTGCATCTACAATCATCTTCCTAGAGGCAATGTCACTGGGGTCTTAAGGTGTTAATGGTGGGTTTGAGATTCCATTGTAACGATATGCAAAGTGTGCCTAGCAGGAGTTCCTGAAGTGTGCTGTGTGACTTTTTGGCTGTAGTTTTTGCTCTGTGTGCTGTGTGGCTGGGGGCTTTTGCTCTCTTTTGCCTGGTCTTGTGAGAGCAGGCCGCTTCTTCTGCCATTATGGAACTTCCCCTGGATCTGTAAGCTTCAATAAATAATATCCCTTCCTCCATAACTGTGCCTGGTCTGGAAGTTCATCTCAGCGAACCTGAAGCTGTCTGCTACAGTAAAGTGGTACTGAGGAGTGTGGGGTGAGATGAACCTGACCGTGTGGATATTCGTCTTTTGGAACCTTTGTTTTGGAGGAATGGGCATGGACTTGGTGCTTGCAACTGAAAATGCCTTCTGGAGTGGTAAGCCAAGTTTTATGGACTATTCTGATGAGAGTTTGAGAATGCTAAGTGCAGACAGTATTGAACTTCGAGGCTTGGCTAATGAGCTTTCTAAGGGGAAGGAAAGAGTGCAGAGGACTTTGTTGGAACTGGGCTACTGGCATAAGGGATGGCTACATTCCGCTATCCAGGCCCAGAAAGTTTGATCAAGGTTAAATTTGTAATGGACTGATGTGCTTGGCTAAAGATATCAGATTGAGATTTTAAGATTTTAAGTTGGAGAACCTGAAGCAAGTTAAAAATAGAGGCATTGAGACTGGTTTAGCTGCTATTGTCAACACATTAGCAATCTTAAGGAAGGTGGAAGGAAGGTGGCCTAATGACTGCTTTACTTTAAAACAATGGAGAGGATGCCTGAGGAAAGACTGTTAGAAATGCAAACTTTTGGGAAGAGTTGACTGGAGAAGGAACCTGCCTTTCAAGGCTATGATTTATTTCGTCCCTGGATTAAGAATATGACTGTGTCCTGCACACCTGGTATTAGTTTTGGAAGCATGAAAAAATGCATGGAGTGGTCATGAATTGCGCACGGTTCCAGGAGCCTCTGCTGAGATTTGGCATGAGGCAGGACATGAAGACCCTCAGGAATAGGCTGGAAGAACCTCTGGAAGATGGACCGTGGTTTGCATGGAGACCTGAAGATGTTTTGGATATACCAGGACTATGCAAGGGCTACCATGGAGTGCAGTGTTGTCATGGAATGAAAGTTTTCCCTGGCAACTCTGCCCAGCTGGAGGGATGGAACTGGAAAACCTGGAGACTGTCAGTCTCGGGTTATATTGAACTTGAACTGCAGAAGTTGATGATTGCTGAGGGTGGCTGAGTTTGTATTGTTCTAGTCTGTCCTTGCTATGCCTTATACCAGTTAAAATGTTTACTCTGTGCCTTTACATGTTGAAGGTATTTAACTTGTTTGATTTTACAGGACTATCTTAAGTTGGTCAAGACTGTGAGAACTTTTGAAATTGGACTGAATACTATTAACAATGTGTGATAATTACAAATCTATTGGGGGCCAGGGGCAGAATGTGGTAGTTTGAATATATGGCCCCCAATATATTCAATGTTTTATTACTTTATAGTTTGCATCTACAATCACCTTCCTAGAGGCAATGTCACTGGGGGCTGGTCTTAAGGTGTTAATGGTGGGTTTGAGATTCCATTGTAAAGATATGCAAAGTGTGCCTAGCAGGAGTTCCTGTAAGTGTGCTGTGTAACTTTTTGGCTGTAGTTTTTGCTCTGTGTGCTGTGGTGGCTGGGGGCTTTTGCTCTCTCTTGCCTGGTTTTGTGAGAGCAGGCCGCTTCTCCTGCCATTATGGAACTTCCCCTGGATCTGTAAGCTTCAATAAATAATATCCCTTCCTCCATAACTGTGCCTGGTCTGGAAGTTCATCTCAGCGAACCTGAAGCTGTCTGCTACAGTCCCTTTGAATACGGTTATATTACTGTAGCTTTTCCAGAAAGAAAACAGGCTATGAAAGAGAAATGACTTGCCTAAGGTCACCATTTCCGGTAACAAGGCCAAGACTAACGCCTACTTAGTGCTTTCCCAATCACATTACACTGTGTCAAAAAGTTCCTTTGATTCAACGTCTAGAGACTATACTTTTATTTGATCAGTTTCACAGGCATCATCACTTAGAATCACAGATTCCTAAAATTTTTCCACAAAATAAGTATGAGCAAAGTATGTGTGTTATGAGCATGTGTGTGTGAACAGCTGTGTGTATTAAACAGAGGTTAAATATTGATGCAGTATTTTGAGGTTGGGAGGGGTCCCCCAGACTTGTGAACCCCAATTTTTCAGTTCTTGTCCCATTTTAATACAGAATTGATAAAAAAATACTAAATAAGATAAATTATGAAGTACTGAGTATATTTAGGGAGAAATTATGTATTGTCAGGTTTATTTAGGGGAAAATGTTATCTAGGAAAGGATAAAGCAGTTACTCTTGTGGAAGACAGGACCTACAAGCCTGGGCCAAAAGATTCAAAGGAAACCCAACTCGCATAGGAGCCAACACATAAAATCATCAGCCACATAAGAGAGCGTTAGGAGATTAAGTGGTCATGGGCTCTAGAGTTTAAGGAAGGATAACACAGGGAAAGCACCAAAGCAGAGACTGGGAAATTCAGACGTGGGGAAAATGAGTAGTCAAGAAAGTCAAGAGAATTATTACACAAGTGGTAAACTCGGGGTTTCAAGGAATTACACATGTGGTAGGCCCAGAGTTTAGAGTAATCTCATAACAAAATCAAAGAGATATATGGAACAGAATACATATGTGGAACGAGCACAAGAGTAGCTAGACAGACAATGGGAGCCCTGCCCTAGCAGGCTGCAGGCTGAGATAAAGGAGAGACCCTTACTCACTATTTAGATGAAAGAAACACAGGTCAATCAGGATACCCAGGCGGAAGAGGGAAGCTGGACCAGAATTACCTTCTTTAAAGACCACAGCATGTTAAGAAATAGTGAAGGACTCAGAGATCAAACAAAAATTACACATGTAATCAAAGTGAGAAATTATCTCAAAGCATAACGCAGATAGAAGGGAAACAGAAAAATACCCAGGCCCAGAGAAGTGCTCTGACCTTCCCAGCATGGATAAGAAAGGCATGTACTCAAGGAGGCAAGATCACAGGGAAGGGTGAGCTGTGCCCTGTGGGTAACCCAGGCTGTTGCACAAGAAAGCTAAGACGTAATTGGCTTATGGGCTCAGGGGGCTGACCCAGGGGCAAAGATCTCCTTGGTTCTTGGACTTCAGTAGGCTGCTTCAGAGAAGCATAGCTGAGGAAGAAACAGGAAGTTCCTGCTGGGAGGGTTGCTGGCAGCCATCTTGGAGAGGACAGGATTAGATAGGATTTCCACTTTTGCTAGTATGGACAGAATAGCATCGCCTTGTTCTTTCTTTGGGCTTCTGTCCCTGACTAGCTGCCTTAAAAAAAAAAAAAAAAATAAGCTACCTTACTTCTGTTTCTCCTTCAATGTGACTGTGAACTAAACATGACAAACCATATAATAAATATATAAATATTCATGACCACAGAAGTAAATAGTTGCTATGAAATATATATATATATATATATATATATATATATATATATATATATATATATATAATTCTTGGAGACAAGAATATTGTACATGAAAGAAGCAATCATCATGAGATAAAAGTTGGCTCTGAATGTCTCAGAGACCTCCTCCCTTTTTCTATCTCAGCAGTGCTCACAATGGTCCTGGCCACAACATTTTAGGTTCATCTCTGCTGCAGGCTGTAGAGACTGAGTCTGGTCCTTGTCACTCAGTTGTTGGAAGTTTGGTCCCATCAAAACATAGGCCCCACTGTTCTACTCTTCCTCTGTTCTACCTTTGAATCTTGGTTTCAGGACCGAACCTCGTAGTTACTTGTTTGCAGATGCTATAAAGGTAATTACTTACTTCTTCCCAACCTTAGTTTTGAACCATTTGAATAGATTAGAAATAGATGAGATGGATATCTAAATATTGCCCTGATTGAAAAAAAAATGCATGATCAAAGGGCATAACTTTTAATTTTCAGTGCATCAATCTTACCTGCATACTCCCAGGCCAACCTGGATGCATTTAAAGACACTTAAAGAAAACAGGGACTCTTTGCCAATATAAATAAAATAATTGTTAATTTTCTATGAAATGAGGCATGTGCATCAGTCACACCACTTACCTTGAACCAGAACATGATTCTTACTAACAGACTCCTTAGAGGTGAGTGTCATCCCTCTGCTAGGCACCCTTCCCCTCCTAACCCCACTTTGATATTGTCTCTTTACCATTGGACATCTGCACCTCATCCCACTAGCTGTTTCTGTACTCTAAGAGTGGCCTTCCACCCTGCTTTGGTCAGTTGTCAAAACCTTCCCCCTGAACTGGCTTGCCTTCTCTGGCAAGGCTCCCAGATGATTTTCTGCGCCTGGTTGTCTGAAACAGAGATTTGGGGTGCTCCTTTCTCTAGCTCCAACTTCACAGGGAAAGGATAGAGAAACCCACTTCAAAGAATTATATCTTTAACACATTTCTAGAAAAACAGACTACTGAGTTTTCTTCATTTTTTAAGGTCTAGATGGAAATCTAAACATAGAAACCACCAGAATAAATACAAGCATGTTACTTCTTTTGTAGTATTAAATGTTCATCCTTTTTGAGTTCAACAAATAATAACTGAAGATTCCAAACTAGAAATACTTTGTAATTTTACTTGATTTGGGGGATTAGGAGATGGGGAGGAATTAAGAGATATATTTCATACAAACTGTACAAATGAAGAAAGGGAATATATAAACAAGGAAGTTATGGTGTTCTGGCTTGAGTCTGACCCCAGAATCTACTTTGCTAAGGATAGCCTTGTCTTCCAGTTAGTCCACAGTCAAAAATTCTACTTGATAGCAGGAAGTTGTGTTCCAGTTTGCTTGTCTACTCTAAAAGGTTCTTACTTTGTTTTATGGTGGGAACACAGAAAATTAAATGGAGCCATGTACAAGGGCAATGAAGCTTTAGTTACACAGATGTCTTGAGCTCTGAAAGTTGCTCATTACTCTAGACTGTTTTGCCTACCATTTTCATGTTTTTTTCTTTTTATATTTTTTATAAACCGAGTCCACATCATGAATGATAAGACCTGTGGTACAATGTATTCTAGTTTCTATCCCCTCCTGCCTTATATCTGTGCTTCTACGCATAGGCTAATATATGTCTTGCCCTGGGCTATTAAGCTCCCTTCTCTATTCTGTTTCTTAGTGCTAAGTATATTTTGGTGGCCCATCTCAACTAGCCAGAAAATAGGTCTCCTCTAAGTCTCAGGAAGTGCATTGTCCTTTTCCATCTGGGGCCTCTAAAATCTCAGTATGTCATTAATGAACAATTTTGCCTGATACAAACCTAGAATAAATTGTTTTGGAGGTAAGAAGGTGATATAACTTTAATCATATATGTAACATTAGTACCTCAATCAAAACAATCAATATGATTTGGTATCAAATGTAGAATAAAAAATGAGATTGAGTCAACTCATAATTCATTCCTATGAAGAAAAAATAGGGGAGGAAAGGAAACATTTTTATATAAATTATAATAGGTTATTCTCTTTTATCCCCTTGTCCCACCTCCTGTTATCCTGGGGGCCCTCCTCAGTGGTGTGGTGGCAATCACTGTGAGGTCATGAATGCCTCAGTCCATCCCTGTTGGGTAATGGGAGGATATTTCTACCCTCTCTGGCTCTTACAATCTTTCTACTCCCTATTCTGCAATGTTTGAACATTTTTATTTTTCTTTTGAGTCAACAAATATATCTTGAATTTATCCTGCCAAAATTTTAATTGTTCAATAAACCTTAGTGAACATAATATAATTGTTAAACTTTAAGTACTAAACATATATGACATTCACATTGATATTTTTGCTTACTGTAATAACTTTAAAGAATTCATTTAAAGAAAAATGTCAGTAGTGTGGCTCTGCTAGATAAATCACAGGTTACACTTTGCATTGTGACTTCGCTGCTTCTTTTGTCTCCTCAGAAAAAAAAAAATCCAAGATTTTTGTCACATGGAGAACCTGTTCAACACCAGCTTAGTTATCCTGGCTGTTTGCACCAGGAGTAACCTCAACAAGTGTGTTTTGCACAAGTGGAATTGTATTCACAGATAAACTAATGGTTATCTTTCCCATAACCTCTTAGGGGAAAGTATCATATCAGATTGCAGCACTGTGCTTACATTTTAGAAATAAATACATGAATAAAAATTGAATTTGTATCTTAGAGAAAAATGCATTTAAAATGACTCTGAGCCGGGTGTGGCGGCGCATGCCTTTAATACCAGCACTAGGGAGGCAGAGGTAGGAGGATCGCCATGAGTTCAAGGCCACCCTGAGACTACATAGTTAATTCCAGGCCAGAGTGAGACCATACCTCAAAAAACCAAAAAAAAAAAGACTCTGGCAGGAAATCAGAATACGTGGACAAGCCTTTTCTCTCTGAGTCTCTTCCATCCTCTTGAGTAAAGCAAGATGTGGATATCAACCATTTATTTATTTATTTATTTTGTTTTTTATGTTCTCTTTAAATTTTTTTCTTTTTTTTATTGACAACTTCTATACTTACATACAAAAAGTGCATGATATTTCCCTTCCCTCCCCCATCCCCTTTTAGAACTCCAATCTCCATCATATCCCCTCCCTCTCTCCATTAGTTTCTCTTTTAATTTGATGTCATCATTTTTACTTCCATTATGAGGGTCTTGCGAAGGTATTGCTAGGCACTGCAAGGTCATGGATATCAAGGCCAATTTCTGTCTGGACAGTTGCATTGTAAGGAGTCGTACCCTTCCTTTGGCTCTTCCATTCTATCCGCCCCCTCTTCCGCAATGGGCCCTGAGCCTTGGAGGGTGTGACAGAGATGTTTCAGTGCTGGGCACTCCTCCACCCCTTGTTCTCAGCACTATGTTGCCTTTTGGGTCATCCCAGTGGTCATCGCCACCTGAAAAGAGAAGCTTCTCTAACCAGAAGTGACAGTAGCATTAATTTGTGGATATGAACATTAGGTATAGTGCTTTCAAGGCAGCTTGGTGGGAATAAAATATACAGTTAGTCAGACAAGAGCAGGCTTTATACCCCTAAGGCTCATGACCTCCCCTGCCAAAGACTTTTGCTTAGGTTTTTCAGTACCAGGTATGTATTCCCTCCCGTAGAGCGGGCCTTCAGTCCAATTATGAAGCAGTTGGTTACCCCATGAGCAGACATGCCACTATTGCACCTGTTCAGTCATTGGGCCTGTATGGCCAAACTTGAATATTCAGTGTCCACTGTTCACTACTTATGATTTCTGTCTCCCATACGGCTGCATGCAGTGCAGCCTTTTCCATCTTTCAGTTGGCTGGTCTACAGGGAAAAGGTTTTCTGCTCAGCACCAGCTTGCTTTCTCAGTGGCCTTGCCTCTCAGGCAAAAGATGTCTTCAGCAATAGGGTCTTACTATCTGTTTCTCAAGGGAAACCAAGGGCTTTGGCAAAAGCCTTTACTGTTTTGGAGGCTACCAGGACCTCCTTGGCCAACAACTCATTGGAAGGTATCCCATCCCAGGCACTGAAAATTTTCTAGCAATAGTCTACAGCTTCTACATGTGCCATTATTCAAAAAAAGTAGGTTTACATAAGTCTTATTCACACTATCTTGAATTTAGATTGACCCTCCCCCTACCCTTCTTTTACGCCTTCTCTTCCCATAGCCTCACTTAGGCCATTCCCCTCCCTGTAATCTGTTCTTCTACTTACATATGTGCAATGCCATATACTTAATTCCTTCCCTTTCCTCCCTCCTTATAGCCTTTTACCAGCTTACTGGTTTCTGGTACCTATTTTTGGTTTCAGTTCTCACACAAGTCTATACATTTGTAGCTAGGATCCACATATGAGAGAGAACATGTGACATTTGGCTTTCTGGGCCTTGATTAACTCACTTAGTATAATCCTTTCCAGATCCATCCATTCCCTGCAAATTTCATAATTTCATTTTTCTTTACCACTGAATAGAACTCCATTGTGTAAATTACCCCATCTTTATTATCCATTCATCTGTGGAGGGCATCTAAGCTGCTTCCATTTCCTAACTGCTGGCTTGCCTTTTATTTTATTTATTTATTTATTTGTTTATTTAAAGTGCATGATATTTCCCTTCCCTCCCCATCCCCTTTTAGAACTCCAATCTCCATCATATCCCCTCCCTCTCTCCATTAGTTTCTCTTTTAATTTGATGTCATCATTTTTACTTCCATTATGAGGGTCTTGCGAGAAGGTATTGCTAGGCACTGCAAGGTCATGGATATCAAGGCCAATTTCTGTCTGGACAGTTGCATTGTAAGGAGTCGTACCCTTCCTTTGGCTCTTCCATTCTATCCGCCCCCTCTTCCGCAATGGGCCCTGAGCCTTGGAGGGTGTGACAGAGATGTTTCAGTGCTGGGCACTCCTCCACCCCTTGTTCTCAGCACTATGTTGCCTTTTGGGTCATCCCAGTGGTCATCGCCACCTGAAAAGAGAAGCTTCTCTAACCAGAAGTGACAGTAGCATTAATTTGTGGATATGAACATTAGGTATAGTGCTTTCAAGGCAGCTTGGTGGGAATAAAATATACAGTTAGTCAGACAAGAGCAGGCTTTATACCCCTAAGGCTCATGACCTCCCCTGCCAAAGACTTTTGCTTAGGTTTTTTCAGTACCAGGTATGTATTCCCTCCCGTAGAGCGGGCCTTCAGTCCAATTATGAAGCAGTTGGTTACCCCATGAGCAGACATGCCACTATTGCACCCGTTCAGTCATTGGGCCTGTATGGCCAAACTTGAATATTCAGTGTCCACTGTTCACTACTTATGATTTCTGTCTCCCATACGGCTGCATGCAGTGCAGCCTTTTCCATCTTTCAGTTGGCTGGTCTACAGGGAAAAGGTTTTCTGCTCAGCACCAGCTTGCTTTCTCAGTGGCCTTGCCTCTCAGGCAAAAGATGTCTTCAGCAATAGGGTCTTACTATCTGTTTCTCAAGGGAAACCAAGGGCTTTGGCAAAAGCCTTTACTGTTTTGGAGGCTACCAGGACCTCCTTGGCCAACAACTCATTGGAAGGTATCCCATCCCAGGCACTGAAAATTTTCTAGCAATAGTCTACAGCTTCTACATGTGCCATTATTCAAAAAAAGTAGGTTTACATAAGTCTTATTCACACTATCTTGAATTTAGATTGACCCTCCCCCTACCCTTCTTTTACGCCTTCTCTTCCCATAGCCTCACTTAGGCCATTCCCCTCCCTGTAATCTGTTCTTCTACTTACATATGTGCAATGCCATATACTTAATTCCTTCCCTTTCCTCCCTCCCTTATAGCCTTTTACCAGCTTACTGGTTTCTGGTACCTATTTTTGGTTTCAGTTCTCACACAAGTCTATACATTTGTAGCTAGGATCCACATATGAGAGAGAACATGTGACATTTGGCTTTCTGGGCCTTGATTAACTCACTTAGTATAATCCTTTCCAGATCCATCCATTCCCTGCAAATTTCATAATTTCATTTTTCTTTACCACTGAATAGAACTCCATTGTGTAAATTACCCCATCTTTATTATCCATTCATCTGTGGAGGGGCATCTAAGCTGCTTCCATTTCCTAACTGTTGTGATTTATTCACTTCCTGCAGTCTGTGTGCTTGAATCTTTCAAAAAAAAAAAAAAAAAAAAAAAAAAAAAAAATAGGGAGAGTTTTGTGGATGTAGCCCCTCTTTTAGCCAAAGACTAGTGGGAGCTGGACACTGAGAATGTTATCTTTGTCTCCTTAGGATTCATACTGGCTCCCAGTTCCAGATATAGGTTTCTTTCCAGTGAGTGTATCTCTTAGGCAATCAGAAAGTCATTGGTTACCTACCAAGGCTGTGTGCCACCATTTCTTTGCTGTGTACTATTTGTCAGGCTGTGGTTTCTGAGTGGTTTAGACCCCTGCTTGCTCACACCATTGTTGGCAGCTCTCCGAGTAGCTCATGTGGATCTTTCCAGCACTAGACAGACTAACTGTATGGGGACTGGCTCTCTTCTGGATTTCAGAAAGGTCTCTCTGTGCTCTGTGCGGGCAGCATATGGGGTCTTCACCATATGCTGCCTCAGGCAGGTAATCAAGGGTTTTGACAGAAGCCTGTCTTGTTTTGTGGACCTCATAGGTCTCTCTGATCAACAGCTCAATGTGGGTAGCACTGATATCTACTGCAAGTGACAGGTCAGAGCCAAAGTTTTTTAAGGTTAGGCTTCATCCCACCTTCTCCAGGGCCCTTACTTATGAGCATTCCCCCTATACTCCTATTGAGTGTTGTATCTTCAAATCTACCTTCAAGGAGAAAAGGTTTCTATGGTACCAGTTCATTTTGGGTTTAGTTTTTTATCTTCCCCAACCCTCTCATTCCCACCCCTCCCCAAACCCTTCCATTCCTATTGTTTGGACCTCAAGTTACCTATCCTGTATGCCAGCAACTCAAGCTGATCCAGGTTAGGAATCACAAATGAGTGAGAACATGTTGTGTAAGTCTTGTCTTGATTATTTATGTTCACTGAGTATGATCTGTTCTAAGTCCATCCATTTTACTACAGATTGTGTTGTTTTGCTTTGTTCTTACTGCTGAGTAGAATACCACTGTGTATATGCACCACAACTTGGTTATCCATTCATCCATTGATGAGGGTGTGGGTTAATTCTAGTTCTTAGCTATTATGAATTGAGCAACTATAAACATGGCTTAGTAAATATCACTATAGTGAATCATGGAGCATTTAGGGTAAATGCCCAGTAATGGAATAACTGGGTCTGTTGGTGTTTCCATATTCATTTTTTTGAGAAATCTCCACATTGATTTCCATAGTGGTTATACAAGTTTTTATATCCATCAACAGTGAATAAGGGTTGCTCTTTCCCTACATCCTTGCTATTTGATTTTAGTGATAGTCATCCTTATGCTTATCCAATTTAACCTATGCTGGCTTTACTCTCTGTTGGAGAATCTGTTATTCTTTTTTAGAAGGTAGCAAGACCTCAGGAGATAAACCATCCCTCACATCTCAGTCAAGGCCCAGGTGGAAACACAGAGGAACTGGGGAGACAAGCAAGAGTACTGCTTCCATGGTGAGCCTGACAGACAGCACCAGGGTGAAGGAGATAGACACTGGGGATACTCAAAACCTACCAAAGTAGAAATCTAGAGGCTCCTAAGAGCTTATTACTGAAGTAGACTTAAAACATACCCCCAAGGCTTAGGGAATTTTGTAGAAGAGGGGTGAAAACATTGTAAGAGTTACAGGTTGGGATATCATGCCCAGAGGCACTGCTTTCCCCCAATAACTGTCTGACACTCCCACAACACATAACCCTCAACCCTATGTGGAATACCAGTAACCCCACTGAGGAGGGCACCCTGTGCAATATGGGCAGGGAGAAGGGAAAGGATGGTACCAACACATGATGTATCCATACAAAGAATGTCCTTAATAATAAAAATAAAAAAGAATGAAAGATAGGTAGATAGTGTAGCAGACAGCTTCAGGTTCGCTGAGATGAACTTCCAGACCAGGCACAGTTATGGAGGAAGGGATATTATTTATTGAAGCTTACAGACCCAGGGGAAGTTCCATAATGGCAGAAGAAGCAGCCTGCTCTTCACAGGGCCAAGCAGAGAGAAAAAACAACCAGGTGCACAGCACACAGAGCAAAACTACAGCCAAAAGCTAAGCACACTCCAGGAACTCCTATTAGGCACACTTTGCATATCTTTACAATGGAATCTCAAACCATCACTACACATTAAGACGGGCCCCCAGTGACATTGCCTCTAGCAAGGTGATTGCAGATGCAAACTATAACTAATAAAACACTGAATATATTGGGGGCCATATATTCAAAACTATAGATAGATAGATAGATAGATAGATAAATAGATAGATAAAATAAGAAAATGCTGTCCCATTCCTAAATGGTCCTAAAGCATTGCTTCCATTCTTCCTATATGAACTCTGGGACAAAGTTAAATGCTGATTTCCATACACATTTCTAAGTTCTCTCTGGTGTCATTAAAAAAAAAAAAATTCTCAGTTCACACAGAGAATGTGGGTTTTGCCTAGAAATCTCAACTGGCCTCACCAGCAGAGCAGATTTGCCATTGTTTTGAGCCAAGCCACAGTTAGTCACCATGTCAGGCTCTACATCTGATCCTTAAGCCCGCAGCACTGGGAAACCTCCTTTGTTCAGACAGCCCAGTGCATACGTCCTCCTTCTATCTCTCTGCCTTTATCCATAGGAAAGAAGGATCATGGAGAAAATCAATGGCAGAGAGAAAACAGAGTAGAGATTCCACTGCCACCTCAGGGGGGTGCCTGATGTAATAAGTGGATGGGCAAAGACTCTGGCACAGTGACAAAGAAGCTCACCTAAAAAAGTAATCCCAGTTCAGTCTTCCTATGCTAAAGTACTTTAAGTATTCAAGCCAGATTTAGAGAAGTTTGGAAATTTATCATTGGTTATCTGGACACTGTACAGTAACTGAACATCTGTCCAATTTTGAAGGACACCAAGAATTTGTTAGTTCAACCTGAAAGTTAAGCTTAACACATAAATGCTATATAACCATCTGTGCATCTCTCATTAACTTCTACATTGTCAGTGCTGGTGGTAAATCTCTCTGGTCCATAATGATTCTCTCACAAGTCCCATGACTTCACTTTTTAGGTTATAATCTTCTCTTTAATTTATGTGTGAGCATAACTTAAAAAAACACCAGCCAAAGCCTTCATTTGACTGATCCCTGGTCATGTTTGTGTCCATGTCATGCTGGCGCTCTTCAGTGAAAGAGGGCAGGAAGCTACAAGTCGCAGTCCCTTCCTCTGCTTTCTTTTCAGCCACTCGCCTGTATGCACATTTTGTTCTCACAAAACTCTGGGCAGGTCAAGAAAGAAAGAGAGAAGGATATTTGTTGCCCGGGGGGGGGGGGGGTGGCTTCAGCACTACAGACCTCTCCAGTGAATAAAACTGATACTCAGGTGTGGCTGGCAGATGACAGATGCCTGGTTTTTCTCCAGGAGCAGCTTTTATGATTTCTGTGGAGGTTTCTTGCTGGAGTGCTCTCTTCAATCACCTTTACTGCAGGCTACTGTTTCTCATTCCCTCATTGGCACCTTTCTGTCTTGGCTACACATCCTTTACCAAGGACTCTGTGACCTTCCAGTCAGCCCTATTGGTCAGGTCCAAGCAAACCTTCAGTGGGTTTTCTCTCACATGACTTCTAACTGTCCTTGCAAAGTCTCAGCATCCTAACCTTCGTGCGAAAGGATGGATTCTGATACGGGAATCCTTTCCAGGCCCCACCACTAAAGCCAAGCCTGCTCTTATTGCTCCCACTTTTCAATTTTTAGTTTAATGAAGCTGTCCTAGAAGTAGGACTCTTACAGAACTTCATCTGCCTCAGTGACTGGAGAACTGTATCATAACTCTTTCAATTAGTTCCTTGAAATTCTTAGCCCTATATTTAAGATAAGAAATTAACAGACTCCTTCTATCAATGAATGAAATTGACTTTAAAACATCAGTATCCATTTCTAAAGAAATTTCTTTTTTTTTTTGAAGAGAGAGAAAGAGAGAGAGAGGAAAACAGAGAGAGAGAGAGAGGAAGAGGCAGAGAGAGAGAGAGGGGGGGGAGAGGATGGCCGCCCCCCTCCCCCGGGGCCATTTCAGCCACTGTGAATGAACTACAGATGTCTGCGCCCCCTTGTGGGCAAGTGCAGCATTGTGCGCTTGTGTCACTTGTGTCTGGCTAAACGTGGAATCTGGAGACCCAACAGGCGTTCTTAGGCTTGGCAGGCAGGCACCTTAACTGCTAAGTCATGTCTCCAGCCCTCTAAAGAAATTTCTTTGCAAATCTCATAATCCTATCCAACAGATTAGGTATCAGTATATACAAAACTACGTGGTAGAAAAGGCTTAGTTGGATAATTGATGGTTATCTTATTGGTACCTCAGTTAAAAATGAAGAAATGAAAATTCCATTTTAACTTCCTATGCTACCTGGCCAAGTGACACAGGGCAGATTACTTAAACACTTTTTAATTTCCTTGAGTTCAAAGTGAGGATTAGGGGCTGGAGGTATGGCTTAGCAGTTAAGGTGCTTGTCTACAAAGCCAAAGGACCCAGGTTTGATTCCCCAGGACCCATGTAAGCCAGATGCACAAGGTGGCGCATGTATCTGCAATGCGTTTGCAGGGGCTGGAGGCCATGGAGTGCCCATTCTCTCTCTCTCAAATGAATAAAAATAAAATTAAAATTAAAAACAACAAAGTAAGGATTAAGTAAGGTAAGGGAATAACAGGGTATTCTATTAAATGAATTAATACTACGTAAAACTTAGGGCAGACTTGGTTTACTGCAATAACTCAATATTGAGTTTTATTATTTTCCCCAAAATTCAACACAAATGGCATTTCTTTGAGTTTTCTCCATTAATCCTTAAAATTAGTAAGCACACTTTCTTCAATGCTTCCAAAGAAACTTAAGTTAGTTCTGTTCCTTGTGTTTTCAAATTAATGTATCATATTCCCCAAAATACGTATTTATGTTGCTCTTCCTTTAACGTCATTCAAAGCACATACTTTAATGCATTTATTTTTGGTTTCCAAGCACTTGTCTAGTTGAAAGATAAGCAAATGGATAGGACAGAATAGTAAGGGACTCCAGAACACAGGCATCAGTTTTCTTAAGAGCGTCTCTTGATGGTAAGCTTGGCCTGAGTAGATTAATGAATAAATAAAAATCTACAAAGCAAATAAGTTACAGAAAGCTCTCTACTAGCGCAAAAATATGTAGTTTACTCAGGAATTTGCCATTTTTTTTTTATTAAAGCCATGAGAATTTGTAACAAAAAAGTCTAGAAAAGCATTGCATTTGCTAGTGTAATGATATTACGCTATATTCAGAAAAAAAAAGAAATATATTTATAAGAATTTCAATGGGTCATTTACTGAAAGAATATGGATATTAGTAAACAATGGCTCCCTATTGCTCTTGGATAATTCTGGTTCTCTTGACTTCAAAGAGGGAAAATGTAAGCTGTAATTGATCAAATTACTTCAGTGATTAACCGTTTCGTGTTTACATTGAGAGAACAGTAATCTGTAATTACAGTTTCCAATAAGTACAGAATCAAACATAAAATTATGTTATTTTTTCTTTTGATTCACTAAGAACTTTTAGTTTAGAACTTTCTTTGAAAATAATGAAACATTGATTGGAACTGAAAAACACCCAAACAAGAAGAAAATTGTTGACAATGATTTAGTTCTTTTTCAAATGCCTAGTTTTCAGTTGTCGGAGTTAGCAGCCAGAAAAATATTAGTATTCATTAAGAGGAAATAATAGTGAAGGTTTGTTTTTGGTTGTTTTTCCTTTTCATGCCAACATGTTCCATTTATTTAGTTCCATAAGATCTGAATAATTTACAACTTTTTTGAGCCATGAAAAATAAAATTCCTTTAGACCTCATAATTCTTCATGAACATCTCTCCTTAAATACCACTGTGGAAGTACTTTGGATATGTTTTCCTGCATAGCATTTGCTTCATTGTGTCAGTCCTGGACTTTAATTACAAAATAAGACATCAATTTGATAAGATGAAAATGGTTTCATTAACTTTTCAGAGTTAAAGGTCAGCATAGTTCGTAAATATTTACATATAATACATATAAACATATTATTTTTCTGGGGATGGAAAGATGGCTTAGTGATTAGGGTGCTTGCCTGCTAAGACTAAAAACTCACATTCTACTCTCCAGGTCCCACATAAGCCAGATGCACAGCTAAACAAGCATGCAAGGTTGCACATGCACACAAGGATGCACACACATCTAGAGTTTGATTATAGTGGCTGAAGGCCCTAGCATGCCAATTCTCTCCCTCCCTCCCTCCCTCCCTCCCTCCCTCCCTCCCTCCCTCCCTCCCTCCCTCCCTCCCTCCCTCTTGCTTACTCACATAGGAAAAAAAAAAAAAAGGCCAGTCTGTTGGGCTGGCCTCAAAAAACACATTATTATTATAATGTGTTTTGTTTGCCAGAAAAATAAATCAGTTCAGATAAAAGGAAGAGGGGATAATTGTCTTCATGGGGGAAGGGAATTTGATTGCTTTTCAATCTGAGGTTTACTAGTGTAGTTCACACTAACTCAGAGGGACTCAGTCCTTGACTACCCTAGTAAAGGCACACTTATTTTAGTGTATGAAAACTTGGGGGACTGGGACGTTACTCACACTTTGGGTGTTTGATTTGGATGTGTAGGTAAGATGGCATTGTTAAACAAAGGCAGCTTTTCCTAACCAACAGCAGCTGGACAAGTTACTGAGTGAGCTCTGTGGCACAGACCTCTGGGTAGTTGAATGTCCCTTCTTCAGTTCCTCTGATCCTGCTGGTTTGTGAGCCATAGACTATCAGGGGACAACTTGAAGTAATGGGCTTGGAGTCATTCTAACTAACACCCTTTCTGTCTTCAGCACTTATGTTCTTAAAGGTTTCTGATCCCAAACTTCACATTCTGTTTTCTGTTCCTTGTGAGCTTAATGACTAATCAGAAATACTTTAATGAATCACTTATGTGTTATTTCCATGACTTAGCAAAGTAAAATACAGTTTATACCTTTACTGAGTACATGGAGGTCAGACACTTTGAAATGCTTTTCTTTGTCCTCTAGAGGGAAGGAAGAATAATTTATTCCCTTCTTAATATATAGTAGTTTAGGAATTAGGACTTCCAGATGAAGAAGAAAAAAGTAACATACAAATTTAAATATGAGTAAAATTTCCCCATTGTGGCATGACACTTCAGGTACTCAGATTGCCAAGAGTGTAAATTGGGTATTCTAGTCAACCCACATGGAGAACAAAACTACAGGGTCAGGGAATGAGGAGTTTGATCCTTGGGTGGCACTCCATTTTCCTTACTGCTCCCCCTCTGCCAATTGTAACCTCATTTCCTCTTTGTTATCCAGCTTCTTCTGCATGTTTACCTTGCACAAAGCCAGTATGACCATTATCTCTGGCTATACATCATGATTCCTATCATCTGGCACCTACCTTTAGCTGGCAATATTTTCTGGGTCTCTTAGATAAGAGATAAGATCAAGCTGGCACAGATTAATGACTCTATCATTGCCAACTCCTTGAAAACACCATCAATGGTAACTTGTAGGCCACCAAAATAAGCTGGTGATGAAATACAACAGGATTTATGGTCTGCTTCCATGAGGAAAGAAGCCAGTATTTTGACAGTCACTACAGTACCTTAAAAGAAAAAGAAGATTGGAGGATGTGAGTATCGAGTTTAAGGTGAGTTTTCAATGCTAGAGCAAGATTTCAACTTACTAGTTCAGGATTGTTAGATACAATGAAGTTAGGGAAGAACCTTAAAGAATAAACAATGGCCTGATGATCCAACTATAGTGAAGTTTTTTCCCCCCCTAAGAAAGAAGATATGGGAAATCACCAGAGAGGTGCTCTGTACACTCAGTTACAGGTGTGTATGAGAAATACTGAGCAGGCTACAGAGTGATGGGACCAGGAGCTGAGTCTATCATGGCTAGAGAGATGTGGGGTGCATCACTGGCTGTGGAGACTGACAGAAATATTACACAGGACCCTGAAGCTGACATTCTCTATGAACACCCTAGAGTAACTACCTTGAAGTATATTCAGAAGACACCATTCCCTGTACGTCTAGACAAGCCATAACATGTGAACATAAGAAGAGTGTGGAACCTGGCACAACCTTCCAACTCATGCAAGGATTCTTGGCAAGAACTGAGTAGGGGGATGAGAAGAAGCTGTGATTCAGGTGGGAATCAAACACCCAGTAGCAAAGGCAGAACCTACCCCTAAGCATTACTCAGGAATATAAACTTCCTTAGGAAACATAATAAAACACTCAAAGAGAAAAAAGTGGGAAAAAAGACTAAAAACTAGAGGATAGATACATTTCAGTACATGCAAAAACTACAAGAAACAAAAGCTATGAGAAAACAAACCTTTATAAGCTCAAAACTCCTCATCCAGAAACAAAGATGATTAGATTGCTGAAATGTTAGAAAAATATTCCAAGATCCTATTTTAAAAAAAACCCCACTACGTAGAGTATTTGAAATAAGAAATCAAATTGATATCTATAAGAGAGTTGTCAGTGTAAATTAAAAGATCAACAATATGGAGGAGAAATTTCAAAACATAGACAAAAATTAGCAATGAAACTAAAATTTTGAAAAGGAGCTAATAAAAATGCTGAAAATGGGGCTGGAGAGATGACTAGACAGTTAAGGCATTTGCCTGCAAAACAAAGTGACCCAGGTTTGTTTCCCCAGGACCCAAAGTGGCACATGTATCTGGAGTTTGTTTCTAGTGGCTGGAGATACTGGCATGCTTTCTTTCTCTCTCTCTCTACCCCCCCCCCCTTTGTCTGGAGGGATGGCTTAGAGATTAAGGTGCTTGCCTACAAAGCCAAAGGACCAAAGTTTGATTCATCAGGACCCACATAAGCCAGATGCACAAGGCAACCCATGCATCTGGCGTTCATTTGCAGTGACTGGAGGCCCTGGCATGCTATTTTCTCTATCCCTCTCTTTCTCGGATAGATAAAAATATTTTTAAAAAAGCTTTAAATGAGTCAAGTAACTTAATTTAAACACACATGTAGGCTCATAAAAGAATGGAATGAAACACTTGCTTAAACAGATGGGTATGGTAGATAAACAGGATGCTCTGTTGGTCAGAATAGCATTACCCCAGGCCTGCATTGTTGAGCAAAATCCTTAAGGACAGATAAGCAGGACATTTGCAGACTCTTGGTTGCAGGCCTATCTCACACCCCCCCAGGAGCTTCAGAACTGATCAACAGACCTGTTCACAGGTTCATTTTGTTTTTTCTTCCCTATAATATTCTAAGAACAGAATGTCCCTGCTGTAATGCACCAAATTCCCCTTTATGTTTAAAATTACCTTTATGACTGTAACTGTAACATGTAAATTATGATTTATGGTTTAACTCCCATCCTGTTTTTGCAATAAACATCTTGTAGTTTTTTTGTTTTTTTTCCCCTCAATAAAAGCGGACACTCTGAGCAGTCCAGGGCTGCTCTCAGAGATTCTGCCTTCTGATGTGTAGCCCTGGGTGCATCAGTTCACACTCAGCACTTTGTGAGTCAGTGGTCTTACTTGTGCAACACCGGACCCCACTGCAACACACACAGTGAAAGTGTCATGAACAGTATATTCAGGATGGAGAACAAGGTCAAGACAGTAATGCATTGAAACATATAAAGAAAAACCAAACAAGTGTGACCAAAGCTTCCAAGAACTCTGTATATGTTCAGAGACAAACCTAAGAATCCACATGATGGAACTGAAATAAAATCTGAAAATATGGACAATCTTTTCAATGAATATAGAAGAAAAATTACAAATGCTAGAGGAAAAATGGATACCTAAATACAAGAGGCATTTAAACACCAATTATCTATGAGTACAGAGAACCCTTTCTACAATATATTATGAGGCCAAAAATACTAAGAAACAATATTAAAAGCTTTAAGGGACAAAAAGTTCACCTATTAAGCCAAACATATGGGAATAATCACAGATCTCTCATCAGTGACTCTGGGCACCTGGGAAGCCTAAAATGATATGTTTCAAACATGAGAGTAAGCAAATGCCAAACATAATTGCTAGTTTCAGCAAACCTATCTTTAAAACTTGATGGAGAAATAAAGGCATTTTGAGAGCAGGACAAACTAAGACAGTTCATCACAACGAAGACAACACTACAGAAAACACTTCAAGTAGATATGCTGCACATTGGGGAGAGAGAAAGGAGGTCTTATTCACAACATAAGAAAATACAAATTTCATGAGAGGACTAGTGTTTCCAGTACAGTGTACCAGCAAATCCTTAATACCAATAGAGCAAGAACGTAACAACAGAGCCAATCAAGCAGAAAAACAACCAAACCATAGAAATTAATAAATTACTTCAATAATTATACTAAATATAAATGGCCTCAAATCACCATTTAAAAGATGCATACTGGCTGACTGGAGTTAATTAAAAAAAAAAAAAAAAAGATCCAACTATGTATTTCAAAAAAAAAAAAAAAAAAAAAAAAAACACTTGTGGTAATTTGAATTGATGTCCCCCAATAGAATCAGGAATTTTATTCAAGCTTGTAACTTGGTGTCACTGTGGGTGGATCCTAGGATCCAGCCCTAAAGTAAGGGGGTGGATGTGAATTCCAGCCTAAGATATGCAGAGTGCTTGAGCTATGCCTGGGGTTCCTGTTTTGTGCTCGTTTATGATGTTGGTGGTGGTATTTCTCACTGAATGGACCTGTGAAATGAGACCAGCTTCTTCCACCATTATGGAGCTTCCCTGCATCTGTACACTTCAACTAAATTCCCTTCCTCCCATAACTGTGTCTGGTCTGGAGGGTCATCCCAGCAACTTGAAGCTCACTGTGATAACACCACAGTCACAAACACCTGTAGCTCAAGAGTCAAAGAATGAAAGTCAAGCTATAAAGCAAATGAAAGCAAGAAAACAAACTGGTGTATTTATTATGACATCTAATAAAAGAGAGCTCAAAGCAACATTAGTCAAAAGAGATATGACAGTAAAGACCTGGCTCATGAAGTTTCAGAAGTTAGCAAGGACTCTATCAGGAACTGTGCTAGAGCAGATTCAGGTTATATTCTACTAAAGAATGTGGCCACATTCTGCATGTCCTGAGATTTGACTAAGGCTGAATTGAAAAGTAATGAAGCAATTTTTTTGGTGGGAAACCTCAAGACAGGAAAACATCCAGGCTACATCATGGGCATTGTTCATTGTGTTTATCCAAATCTATGGTGGAAGAGAATAACAAGGAGCATAGAAAGATATGGAAAGTGTGCTAACTGGTACAGAAAAGAGGGAGATTAAAGTTGCAGATGAAGGACGTGCTGAGAAAGCTTCTGTTAATTGTTAAAATGATTAGCATAGTTAAAGATAAATCACACCTGTGCTACCCTGAGTCATAGGAAAGCTGCCTTTAGGACAAGACCCCCAACAATCAAAGATTCCTTGTGAAAATCTAAATAGATTTGAAATAAGAACAGCTTTACTTAGAATGCCAGTGAATATTTCTTGCTCAGATACAACTTCTTAGAGAGACGTTTTCCCAGGGTTCAGGGTGGAAGGCACCCAAAGTTCAACCCAACTGCAGCAGTCCAAGGGGGTCAGGCTATATCACCACGTGGCAGCAGAATTTAGCAACACTGCTGTAGTTACCTTCATGGTGCTGGAACAAAACAACCAACCAGAGCAGCTTATGGGAGGAAAGGATTTGTTTTGGCTTGTAGTCTTGAGGGGAAGCTTCATGATGGTAGGGGATAGATGATAGAACAGAGGCTGGACATCATTTCTTGCAATAGCAGGTAGAAAATAACAAGAGAATGAGTCGAGCTCTGGCAAAAGGGAGTTAGCTATAACACTCCAGAGCCTGTTAAAAACACTCTTCCTCCAGTGAGGTTCCACCTCCCAAATTGCCACAAACTAAGGACCAAGCATTGATAACACATGAGGGATATCTGATTCAAATCACTACAAGCATACAGGCATTGAGTCAAGTCTCCACTAAGCCACTGCGGCCAGAGATTGTGTGGCAGGATCAAATTTTCTTCAAGGAGGCCCTGAGAGTCCACTATGTGAACCTGTAAAGTTGAAGCCAAAGTTGCAGTGGAAACTCCAGGAGGTTGAGGATCTGGACCCGGAGACATCTGCAGAAGAGAGCTATATTCATGGAGTGGAGCTGGTCCAAGAGTGAAGCTATGTATGTTACAGGTAATAGAACTAGAAGGGTTCAGTTTTGGAGCCCAGATAATTCTATCACAAGACCCAGTTCCTCCAACATGGAGCTAAAACACTTGGTGTTTGTCCTGGTGGGCTTTGGTCTTACTTTGTCCCAATCTCTCTTTGCAATACTGACATTTCTCCTTTTTAGAATCTTGATGTTTACTCTGAACCATTGTATGTTAGAAGTAAAGAATTTTTGTGGGATTTTAAGGCATCACAGTGAATGGGTGTAAGCCTCAGAAGGGGCCTAAAACTTAAACTCTTAAACAGTATTTGTATTGTGCTCAGGATTTTGATGTTAGACTGAATGCCTTATGCATTAAGAGATGGCAATGAGCCTATAGGGAAAGGGAGTATAAGATCATGGGTTTAAAATAATATGAGTGTCAAATTGTCAAGAAGTGGAGTTGTAACGATTAATATTATTAGCTTGACAAGATCTAAAATAACCAGGTGCCAAACCTCTGGCCAGGCCTGTGAGGGAGTTTATAGATTGTGTTAACTGAGGTGGGAAGACCCACACTAAATGTGGATGGTATCATTCCATTGTGTGGTGTCTTGTCCTAAATGACCAGGGGAAATCAAGCTGAGAGTAGTAGCATGCATTGCTCTGTTTCCTAACTACAGACCAAATGTGAACAGCTGCTCCCTACACTTGCCAGCATTCCTTCCCACCATGATGGATTGCATCCTCAAACCAAGAACCAAAATAACTCTTCCTTCCTTAAACTGATTTTGTCAGATATGTTTTCACAACACCAAGAAAAGTAATTCACAGCCTATAGACTAATCTCTTAGAAACACAAATGCCATCATTCTCAATTCAACACAAATTGAACTCAACAACATATTAAGAAATGTCACAGCCAGGGACTAAAGACGTAGCTCGATAGATATAAAGTGATTTGCAAGTATAGCTGAAGCCCTGAGTTTGACTTCCCAGTAGGTTAGGCTACATGAGATTCTTTTCTTAATATTTATTTATTTGAAAGAGAGAAATTATGGGCATGTCAAGACTTCCTGCCAATGCAAACAAATGCCTGAGACATGTGTCATCCTGTGCATCCAGCTTTATGTGGGCACTGGGGAATCAAACCCAGGCCTTCAGGCTTTGCAAACAAGTACCTCCAACTGCTGAGCCATCTCTCCAACCTTGCATGAGATTCTTTTAAATTAAAAAAAAATACCCTCTCTCTCTGTCTCTCTCTGTCTCTCTCTCTCAAAAAAAAGAAATGTTATAACCTATTGCTTTGAATTCTAACTTAAAAAAAAGGAAGGGGCCTTGGGAGATGGCTCAGAGGTTAAATGTGCTTGCTAACACAAGTTCGATCTTTCCTAGTGCCTACATAAAGCTGAATTCCAAGTGGCACATGAATGTGCTACCTTAATACAACCATGACAATGGGAGGCAGAGCCAGACAAGTCTAAAGCTCCTGGGGAAACTAGACTGGTACTTCTTTGCAACTTCAATAGACTGCCTCAAAAAAGGTAGAGGAGCCTGGTGTGGTGGCGCACCCCTTTAATCCCAGCACTCGGGAGGCAGAGGTAGGAGGATTGCCATGAGTTCGAGGCCAACCTGAGAATACAGAGTGAATTCCACGTCAGCCTGGACCAGAGTGAGACACTACCTCAAAAAAAAAAAAAAAAAAATAGGTAGAGGAATAGTACAGACACCCAGAGGCTGTGCTCTGACCTTCACACACACTACATGCACACACACACACACACACACACACACACACACACACACACATTAATTACTTAAAACTAATAAAAAAGAAAAGAAAAGTAAGGAGAGTTGATTTAGTAGTTGTGTGTTCAGGTAATGTATCTGAGGGTAGTACTTGGAGCTAAACATTGTATCACTTGGAACTTCACCTCCTTGGCTAGTTTCCTAAAGTTAAGTACTGGGCCATATATTTTAGGCTTTCAGTTAGTTCTTAATTTTCAGTGTTGTCTCTTCTGAGAATCACTTGGATGAGATAGATTGAGTTTAAAGAGAAAACATCTGATATGAGACCATCAACATTTTATCTTCAAGTTAGGTGCATGGGAAATATTTACTTTCCAGCTTATTTTCATGTTCAAGGCAGGATAGCAAATCAACAGCCTATATTGTCCATAGCAAGCCAGGCCACACAGTCTGCTGTGCAGGTTCAGACAACCACTTGTGGTGCTGAAGGGTAAGGAAGGGAGGGCAATGAGACATGTAAAATATATTTGCTCCTTGCAGGGATTGTGGCCACAGCAGGTTAATAACTAAAACTTGTCTAAGACGAGGTTATTTATTACCCCTAGGGAGTGTCTGCTCTGGGATGAATCATAGAATGTGCACCGCACCCATATTTTCTATCCAGGTGTTAAAAGGCCAACGCCCTGGAAGTCACAGTGGTAGGAACTGTCAGCCTCTGACCCTGCACAGGGCCTGTGTGGGGTGGGCACACCCTTGCCATAGCTGCTGAGTGGGTGGAGGCAGTACAGGGACTCTTGTTTTTGGGCCATTCCTCAGGGCTCCAGAGAACAAACACGGAGAAGAAGATGAATGGACTCATGTGTGCAGGAGTGCCAGATATGGCTAGGGAAAGGCTGTGGAAACATCAGGGAGACAGAGAAGTAGAAGACTAGCTGGAGGCCTGTTCTGGTATGAAAAGGGCTTGGCTTGGCTTGGCTTGGCAGGAATTTAGACTAATATCACATGACACTTGGTAGGGGAGAGAAAATCAGGTAGGTACTGGAGAGGAAATCATTAAGGTGCTTGTCTCTATAGCCAAAGGACCCAGGCTTGATTCACCAGGACCCACATAAGCCAGATGCACAAGGTGGAACATGTGTCTGCAGTTCCTTTGCAGTGTCTGGATGCCCTGGTGTGCCCACTCTCTTTCTTTTTCTCTATCTTCTCCCTTCTCTCACAAATAAATAAATAAAAATGTTAAAAAAGATAAGTATGAGACCAAACAAACAAACAAAAAAACCCAAGAAATAAAATGTAACCACACGGTTCTCATCACAGTATTTGCTCAGCTGTATGATTTCTGTCTTCCACATACTACACAGGGCATTGAGAAAGCCAGCATTTAGCTCGCTTCCAAGGACTCACAGTGTCTAAAGGAAAAATCTACACACACACACAATTATAAGGATATGATGGTTATTACTAATTGCCAGTTGGACAGACTCTAGAATCACATAGCAGACACACGTCTGAATGTGTCTATGAGAATGTTTCTAGCATAGGCTGAGATGAGAAAACCTATCCTAATTTTGAGCGGTACAATTTCACGCCCTGGTGTGGCAGACTAAATAATCAGGGGAGAGCCGAGCACCAACATTCAGTGATTGCATGGGATCAGCTGCTTCATGTCCCGGCTGCCACACCTTTTTCTTCCACCATGCAGTCTGTAAGCAGAAATAAACTCTTCCTCCCTTAAAGTTGCTTTGTATCAGGCATTTTGTCACAGCAACAAGGAAAGTAACTAATACAGAAAGCAAATATAAGCTTATTTAAAATATATGAAAGAAACATTTATGTTAATGAAGCAACGTCTAGAAAACCCTAAAGACCATGTTAGAGGAACACTTTGAAAGAGTCATTTTGATAACAGGCAAATGGTATTCAGAGTTATGGTTACCCAGGTAACACTAAGAATAAAGTACAAAAGTAGATATAAGCAGAGAATTTTAAGCAAAATGTTTAGCACTGCATGATTGAACTGTAGGGAGAATAGAGATGAGTGTCAGAAATGGAGCTAGAAATTAGGGATGGTTATTAAAGGGACTAGAATTTTATATTAAGGAGTTTAGAGTACAACTAAATTTGGTAAAAAAAAATACTGTTTTTGAAAATACAGAGGATAAGGGAAGCAAAGTTAGTCTTAAAGAAGGAATCCTACAATTCAAGTAAGAAATCTACATCGTGTATCGCTAAGTACTCTAGAATGGACAGTAATGCATGGAGTCATTTCATATTGGCTATTACAAAAATAATTTCTGAAATGGGAGAATTAGCCTTTCGGTGGCTGGTGGCAACCCTCAAAAGGAACTACTGTTTAGGTTGAAAGAACCAGATCCTTTGTGCTCTACTTTGAGCCCAAAATTATTCCTTAGCCAACAGGGAACACTTTCTGTTTACCATTTCTGACTCATCATAGAGAATCATATATGATCAGCACTCTCTGGGCAAAGGGTATTTTGTTTGTTTGTAAAGTAAAGCCAGCTTTCATGGAAGGTTGTACTGTAAACAGGAGTCTTGTAACTACATCCTCAAACACATGATGAATCTGCCAATGGGTGGGTCACCTTGGCAGTAAAAGTAAAACAGTTTGGTTTCTCTACAGAAAAAATAAGGATTTCCAACAAACCACTAAAGACCCTGAAAGCACTTGTCTGTGAACCATTGATACTTGCTGGAGTGACATTTTTAATGAAGATAGATTTTTTTTTCCCCTTTGCCCTTATCCCCACCTCCCTATGCCTATACTGGAGAGGACAGTACTATATATGTGACCTCACCTTAGCTACATCCTTGACCCTCAAAGATTGCTAGAAAATCATTCTACTAGCCAGGTTCCAAGGCCTTTATATGAAAATAAGTTTTATTTCTCCCAACTAACTTAATTTTGCCTTGGCGCATAGGCAATCACAACCACCTTATTTAGTATTTTGATTCAACTTGTTAATTCAGTGGCATTTAAAATACCATCCGTTCATTCAGGCAAAGGAGGTGCTGGGTATATATTGAAATTTTCTATACATCTTGTAGCCTTTGAGGAAATGCTGACCAACAGAGTGGTAATTCAAGGCACACTCAGATGAAGATGGATGTGAGCTACTGACCCCAATTGATCCAACAGATTGTCTTTGGGTGGCTGTCCCAGCAGTATGTGAGTTGCCTCTGGCCTTTCTCTTCTTTCTCAGAGCAGAGGCTTCCCAGGGAAATCATTTTGGGACAAGTTGTGTGCTTGCCTGCTTCCTTTGACTGTTTTTATGATTTCTGCTTTTGTTAATAACATCAGATCTAAGCAGAGAATCTCCTGACTCATTTGATGAAGGTGGGTGCTTTGCTCATGTTATAACTCAGAGATGTGTTTATGACTTCAAAGAAGTACCAGCTTTGCTTTAAAGAAGGCATTTGAAAGGGATGATTGACAGGGATTTTTCCAGAAGCAATATTCTCAATCTTGCTGAAAGTGGTCAGCTCTGTGCTATGGAGATGGAATCCAATATGGAAAACCAAAAGCTATTGAAACTGCAAAACCTTAGTCAAACTATCTTCCTACACCTTCAATTTGTTTACAGTCATAGAAGTCAACTCCTACTTAAAAAATGTTTATGCTAGTCACGTGATAGTACAGATTCACATTTGAAGCCTTGGAGGGAAGGAGATGGTTAGATTTACCAGCTCCTGTCAACGTTCTACTCAGGGAGGGCACCAAGGATGCATATGCTGCATTCTATAGCAGCCAAAAGCTCAAAGTTAACATTTTCTAGCTTATTGTTTTGTTCTTAAAGATGGATCCTAAAGCTAGTGTGAATAAGTTATGTCATATGAGGATAGAGTAGAGATGGGCAGGGTAATGGCAATGTTATTCATCCCTGGTGGCTAAACCTCTGCAGACAGTTGTCAGGAATAACAGTCCATGCCCCACACCTGCTCTTCACATGGAACTCATAGATGAAAAGCTCCCTTTACAATTATTATGGATCCCCATTTATGTAGCCAAACATGAGGTCACTTTAGATTCACAAAACAAACAGAATATGTGTCCTCAGATACACTGGACAATCGAGCCTCCCGAGAATACTCCATCTCATGCTAGATCCTTGTTTGTGTCTTTTTCATATCTGCCCCCTTGATCCCTGATAGCATCTTACTGCTGTTCATATTCACCTGAGAGAGCAGAGGCAGTATTGTCCAGCTTCATCATCTTTCCTCCCAGCAAAGTGTACTGAGCTGTGTCAAAGTCATGTCTGTGCTGTCCTTTCCCTAAAGATGATGACATCCCCTATTTCCAGTGAAGGTCAGAGCTGTACACTAGATCTCATGTTTGGTTCTCCAGAGTTTTACTGCTGAAAATTCACTACTGTCCACAGTAACCTCCAGGAATACTTCATTAAAAAAACAAAAACAAACAAACAAAAAAAACCTACAGATTCTGTTTTTCACAAAGCAGTCTGTAAATGTTACCATCACTGTTATCCTCCTGGCCATGACTGAACCACTCTATATAGGACAGCATTCTGCCACTGAAAGAATGTACCAAGGGCTGGGGAGATGGCTTAGCGGTGAAGATGTTTATCTGTAAAGCCAAAGGATTCTGGTTCTATTATCCAGGACCCATGTAGGCCAAATGCACAAGGGGGCACATGCATCTGCAGTTTGTTTGCAGTGACTAGAGGCCCTGGTATGCCCATTCTCTCTCTCTCTCTCTCTGCCTCTCTTCTATCTCTCTCTCTGCTTGCAAATAAATAAATAAACCAAAAATACTAAAATTAAAAAAGAGTGTATCAATATTCCCAATAAGATTCATACAATCAATCTGGTTATCAGGTCTCCATTTTTCTATTATTTAACTTACGAATAGCACTATCAGAGCTGATGGCTGCTGCTTTGAAATGATACTTCTTTTGGATTTCAAAACCTTCACATTTATAAACCGAAGTGGGATAACACTCATAAACTTAAAATCCTTTTGCTAAACTTCAGAGCTAAGTTATACCATAAACCAGCTGGATTAAATAGATTTCTAGAGAATATCCCTTCACAAAACAATAATCAAGAATACACATTCTTCTCAGTTCATGTGGAAGCTTTTCCAAAATTGAAAACCAAAGATAATCTTTTTCTGATGAACATAAGGGCAAAAATTCTTAACAAAATACTTGTAAACAGAATTCAAGGACACATTAAGGAAATTATAAGTCCCAATCAAGTTGGTTTTAAGCCAGGGATACAAGGCTGGGTAAATATATGCAAATCAATAAACATAAGTCACCATATAAATAAAATGAAGGACAGAGTTCATGTGATCATCTCTATAGACAGAGTAAAAACAGAATTTCAACATGCCTTTATGATGAAAATTCTGGAGAATTTGGAAAAATATAGAACACACCTCAAAATAATAAAGTCTACATATGACAAACCTATAGCTAACATTATTCTAAATGGGGGAAAATTGGAAACATTTTGTCTAAAATCTACGTACTCAGGGCCTCTATTCTCATTCAACATAAATCCTGAAATCTTACCTAGACAGTAGGCCAAGAGAAAGATACAGATAAAAAGGATAAAAATAGGAAATGAAGAAATGCAATCATTCCCATTCACAGATGACATGACATTAAAACAAATGATAGCAAATGTTGGTGAAGATGTGGAGAAAGGAGAACCCTGGTTCACTGTTGGTGGGAAAGTCTACCGGTGTAACCACTATGGAAATCAATGTGGAGGTTTCTCAAAAAGCTAAAAATCGGGGCTGGCGAAATAGCTTAGCAGTTACAGTACTCGCCCACAAAGCCAAAGCACAATGGTTCAATTCCTCAGGACCCACCTAAGCCAGATGCACCAGGTGGCACATATGTTTGGAGTTTGTTTACAGTGGCTCAAGGTACTAGTGCCCCATTCTCTATCTGCCCACCCCTTTCTCTCTCTGCCTCTGTCTTTCAAATAAATAAATCAAATAAAAATTTAACTATTGTATGGTGTAGCTATACCTTTCCTTGACACATACCAAAAAGCTCTTATCTCTTTTTTTGTTTTATAATATTTATTTTGTGTGTGTGTGTGTGTGTGTGTGTGTGTGTACACATGCATCAAGGTTTCTTGCAGCTGCAAATAAATGCCTGCCCAGTTTTATGAGTGTGGCTGAGATTTTAAACATGGGCTAACAGGCTTTACAAGCAAACATCTTTAACTACTGAGCCATATTGTTAGCTGTGCACTCTATATCTTTACCACAAAGATACTTGCATATCCATGTTTATTACTACTGTCACATTAGGTGGGAGATGTAATCAAAAAAAAAAAAAAACATAACCAAGGTAACATTTCATCAATTTTTTGAAATTATTAAAAGGATAATTTTGTATGAAACAAATGAATACTGTGATTATTCTTGTTTAATTTTAGCATTTGTGAGTTTATGAATTCTAAAAGCCCCTTCTCTAATTTTGCCACCAGAAAAAAAATGCATATCAATCAGAAAGTAGTAGCACCAAACTCAAAAGTAGGTGTAGACATTTTGTCCAGTGGTATCAAGTACCTCGCTAACCAGAGTTATGATGTAGGTAAAGAGGTATGTGTGTGGAGGGGGTGGATTTGTATGTGTTGGAGTAGTTTTTCTGTTTTCATCCCAAACCTGAATCTGTCTAAATTGTTGATAGCAAAAAGAGAGGATACAATTAAATATAACTGAATAACTCCAAACCCACTGCTACAGGGAAACATTGTTGAGAAAAATCATCTTTATTCACAAAATGGACCACTTTTGAGTATTTGGAAGAATAAAATTATTTCCTTGTTTTAAACAACTACTAGGTTTCTAACGCCTAGTAAGTCAATCATTTGCTTATGCCTAATAAAAGTAAGGATAAATTGGGTATTTTATTACTTTTAGAACCAAAAGTAAGTTATTTTGGAATACAAAGAGTTCAGATAGTTGTGCATGAAGGCATTTTTTTTTGGCCGGTTTTTATTCTTTCATTTAACATATGGCTGTCTTTGTCCTGGAGAGGTAAGAAAGAAATTATCAATGACCAGAATGGAACTAAATGGTTATTTTTCTGTTAAATAGTATTGAAGCAAACACATCATTTATGGTCATAGATGTTGTAGTTACCGTTGTGTTGCTGGGACAAAATACCTAATCAAAAGCAGCTGATCAGAGGAAAGAGTGGATTTTGGCTTATGGTTGTGAGGGGAAGCTTCATGATGTCAGGGGAAAGATGGTAGAGCAGAGGCTGGACATCACCTTTGCTTCAACAGGTGGACAACAGCTGCAAGAGAGTGAGATGAGCTCTGGAAAAGGATAATTGATTATTAAACACCTATGCACACTCCCAACAACATATATCCTCTAGCAAGGCTTCACCTCCTTCCAAATTGCCAGCAGCCAGGGACCAGTCATTCAAAACACTGATATTAATGAGGGACATCTGACTCAAACCACCACAATAAAATTATTTTATATGGGTTTCAAAGCTTGTACCATAAAAATATAAATATCTTTTATTTCTTGAATGTTAAAGCATATCAGCATCTTATTCTATTAAATTGGTTGAGCACCTTTCTATTATTTTTACATTAAAGGTAAAAACTAGATTCTTTTGGAAATTTGCAGTTTTTCTTGAAATACAATTAAATAAATACTTTCTCTTAAAAGATCTGAATACAACGAATGTTTTACTCACTGTTTCACACCACAGCCTATGTCTTAATTCTGTTTTTTATTTTTGTCTGGGCAAGTTCAAATTTGCTACTAATCCTGATCCCACACACCATTTCATAATCAGAATTGGTTGGAAATGGAAAGAACTTTGCTTCAAGGTTGTTTTTCTATGCTGATAAAAGTTCCTACTTTAGAGGGAAGAGAAAATAGGATTGTTGCTCATTTCTCAATAAATTTTCTTAAAATAATAAGGTGATTATTTCAGAGCAAATTTTGATAACAAGTGTGTTATTCGAAAATATATTTATACATTGGCAGTTTGTTTATTAGATCCAGCAGGACTAAAATTATTGTCAGAATGTTGTGAAATGTTCTTAAACATCTATGTTAATTGCTTTACTAATCTCATCTCAGAAAAGTAATAAAAAGTTTAAAAACTGGCACTTGTCTATGGGTAAATAAAACTCACCTCCTTCTAATAGACGGTGATTCATAATTGGCTGGAAAAGAAATGATTTCACTTGAGATCACAGAGAGGATAACTATTGGAGACAGGCTCTGACCATATGACCTTTGGTGAATGAGCCAGTGCTGTCTGTAACAGAGGGGGCAGCCCCATCTAGCAACTCTTCATGAGGTTATAACAAGGTCTTAGAGACACAAATTCATGTGCAAGCCACCATCAAAACTCCGACTAATTTGTTTTTATTTGAGAGAGACACAGAGAGCGAGAGTGAGAGCGAGAGAGAGAGAGAGAGAGAGAGAGCACCAGCAGCCTCCCAGCCGCTGTGAACAAACTCCAGACTTGTGCGCCCCCTTCTGGGCAAGTGTGGTATTGTACCCTTGTGTCACTTTTTGCATCTGGCTAAACTGTGGGACATGGAGATTGGAACCGGCATTCTTAGGCTTGGTAGGCAGGCACCTTAACTGCCAAGTCATCTCTCCAGCCCTCCAGCTGACTTTTTAAAATCACTTTTGTGTGAATTCCACAACATGAGTTGTTGGTTTCCTTAATACTTTTCCCCCTGCCAAAAAAAAAAAAAAAAAAAAAAAAAAAGTAAGATAGTTTCTTAAGGCTTTAAGACATTGTTAATGTAAATTTTATATATTTATTTAAATACTAGGAGCACAAACTCCAGTAATTAATCAGCTTGAACACATTCATTTTAAATTAGACTTTACCCAGGAGTTCAAATGTAACAAGTCCATATGCTTTGAGCATTTCAATTTTTTCTCCATAAATGTAGACATATTCAAACCGATGACACTTGTTTTGTCTTTCTATTTAAATCTATTTAAAACACTATCTAAATGTCACTAGGAATTGTCAAGTCTGACTGAGTACTCATAAGAGATTAAAAAGTCATTCTATGGACGAGCCTGTTTGTTGAAAATGAATAAATTCTCACATAGTTACATGAACAAGTTCTCTTCTTGCTCTATGTAATTGTGAGTTACATTAGAAATGTTAACTTGCATATTGAATTATATTCAACATATGGTCTTAAAACTTTGCATACTATAGTCAGTTTCTAACTGACTGATCAATGGTTTGATATAGTAATGATGTAAGTGTCATTTTATGGAGATTATCTTACTAATTTATTTCATAATTTTTCCATAGAAAAATTTATGTCATTAATTCCAAAATATACAAGCTATTAAACAGACTTATTTTATATGTAAGACTTAAAATACATAGAAGGTGATAGAACCTAGAATCATGCATAGCAATATGTTCATTTAAAAATGTATGCAGAATTCCAGGAAGCAAAAATTTACCTGATTTTTCTTTAACTAAATTTGGGACACTTTACCCCAACCTCCAATACTTTCCTATGAAATGAGAATGGGGTCTCTCCTAGTTCCATAAGCAATGGCAGTTCCTGTCCCTTTGAGGGCTATAAAAGCACACTAAATGGACATCTCAGCCAGGCGCTCAAGCTCTTACGCCACTTCTCTCTAGTTAGCTACAGTTATTTAATAATTGATGAAGTGGCTTTGCCACTATAGCCTCTGTTCCTGTCACAAGAGACATCATAAAAGACTATTTTTGCATAGACATATTGATATAGAGTAATTTAAATATCTTCTTGACAAAAAGCTTAAAGACATTTACAAAAGAATAGGAAAACTTCTTCAAGGTTCTACGGAGTTAACTTGTTTTATTGACTTTGTAAAAGCTATTGTTAGTGACACGTCCTCAATATGATAAAGGTTGATTGACAAAATCAACTTTTCAGGAGAATAAATCAGATATGCCACCGAACTAAAGAAGGCAAACTTTCTAATCACCTTTCTTAAGGTCTGGGAGGAGCCTGCTGTGCAGGTGTTACCTAACATGGGGTGTTATGTTATGGCCAAGTTTGCAAAATTTTATTTTTGTTTGACTTTCTCTTCTGTTACATTTCCTTTAATGGAGTGTGGCTTGGGTAAACTGTGGGGAAATGTACATGGAGACACATGTGGTTTGAGTCCAGAGGAGTGGGTTTATACAGCTTGCCTTTACTTAAGCTAAAAACATTTGAGTGAAATGTACCAGTAACAACAAATACACAGATAGAGAACACAGCTTAGTTTCTAATACCATTCCACAGAAAGCTATCCTGGTTCTTTTGGAGGACTGGATGCTAGCAGAGTTGGAGCAGAGCTCAATGTGAACTTGCTCAAGAACTTCTAAACACACAAAATAAAATTCTGTGAATATAATAGCAGTTACAAGTACACAAGAGACAGTTTGAAGTGATTGTCAATATTCATTCACAGGACAATATGGTGAGCAAAATGTTCATAGTAATAAGCTATTAATTATATAATATACTAACAATATACAATATATTAATTATATAATATACCAACAAAAAAGTAATAAGCTATATAGCATTAATAAATCAGGGATTTTTGAATCCACATGAGCAAATAGAAAGAGGGGAAAAGGAAGCACAGAAAATAATAAAGCAAGAATCCTAGGACTCTGGAAGCTGATGCTGGAAGATCTCCATGAGTTTGATTCCTCCCTGGGCTACAGAGTGAGTTCCAGGCCAGGCTGGGCTAGAGTGAGACCCTGTTTTTAACAGAATTCTTAAAAATTAAAATATGGTGAATCTAGGTAAGAATATAAAAGTAAACTTGTTATATCTTAAACCTTTGCATGAAATTTGAAGTTATTACCTAATGAAAAGGTTTTATTAGCTATCACTGTCCTCACTTGCAGAGGGATGGCTTTCAGCAACATTCCCTCTGCCACTGTGTCCTACTGAGAAGCAAAGCGAAGGGTCAGAGTGGAATAAAAGTGGGTCATAAAGGGCCCAGCACATGAAATAAGGGTGTGAGAAAGAAAAATAAGATATGCACTGCATTGATCCAGAGGACAATGTGTCTGAGATCTTTCAAATGTCAATCATAAAGCATAGTGAAGAGACATTTAAGTTCTCACTAACTCCCAGTCAAAAGGTTTTTTTTTTTTTTTCCTGATACAAATATACTTGATACAGTAAGGTCAGTAATTATGAATTTTTCTTTCTTTCAAAATTGGTTGGAAGCCATGCAAAAATGAATGTATTATACCCATCATTGGTGAGAAAAACCTGTACTTATGCCAGCTTCACAAGTTCAGCTCTGATAAATATTCAAGTCTGGAATACCAACACAAGGGACCAAATCCAAGCATGTTTGACTCTCCTGCCCCAACATGTCTGAAACTTCCAGTGGAATGGCATGCGTAGTTGACTTTGACACAATGACATGGCCTGAAGCAAAATATGTTCCAATGAATAGTGTCAGACTCATTTCCATATGTGAGCCAGTTTATGCACCACAGAGATTATTTGATCAAGCAATTATGCAACCAAGCATACCATGCCAGGCAATTTAAAAATAATTAGAATTCTTATTACATATATATGTCTAATATTGACTTACAGAGTTGAACAAAACTTAAAAATTCTAAATAAAAGTAAAATTAGGCCAATAATGCTAGAGCAGTTATTGAATTACCTTCATTATATATGGGAAATTTTTATAATTTAATGTTTATTAAGAGAGTTCAAATTGCATGTTGACAAATGTATAGGAAAAATGGATTATAGCACTGTGACAGCATTAGATGATAGAACGTTATGTTAGCTCTTGGATTTTTTGGCATTAGTATTATTTCTCAGCTTTAAAAAAATTCCAATAGTCACTTATTTCTTTGTTATAATAAATATTAGTTTTCATGGGTTACTTTGTTTGCATTGGCATGTAGTTTCTTATAAACTGATTTTATCATAAAATGTTGTTAGATATAATTAAAAGATGGGTGAAAGAGATGTTTGGATAAGTGTTACAGTTTAGACCTAAAATGTCCCCCAAAAGCTCATGTGTTAAAGGCTTGGGCCCCAGCTGGTGGTCTGGGGTCCTAAAGAGAAGCTTTATATCATGAAGATGCTAACCATTCAGTGTGTCAGCACATTGGTGAGTTCATAGCTGAAGGGGTTATTAAGATGTGGGGCTTGGCCTTGAAGTGTCCCCGTGTCTCCCAGTCTCTCTCAGTCTCTCTCTCGCTCTCCTTCCAGGAAGTTTGTGTACACATCACTCCAGTTCTCTCTTTTCCCATGGAATTCTCTCTGTGTCTGCAAATTTCTTCCTTTATATTTCCATCTCTGTATCTAAATTTCCCCACATATACAAACAGCAGTAATCTTGGATTCCAATCTTGGAATCTTCTCTATTCCAATATGAGTTCATCACAACCATTTCTGAAATGATCTTCTTTCTTAATAGGATCAATTTGACTCTCTGATGCTAACTTCTGAGCTTCAAAGTATGATCTCTGGGGAATCCAATTCATCTAGCAGCAGGCAAACTGCAATTTTTCCTATGTCTATTAGGACAAAAAATTGCCCTGGTATAAAAACCAAGAAGTATATCCAATTTATGATGAAGAGAAAAATCCATTGATCAAATTAAATCCTAAATTAATAGGTATATTGGAATGACAAACAAGGTGATTTCAATAGTTACTATTAATGACATTGACATAGGAAAATGCTAAAATAAAGCACAGAAATTAAGGCATTTTCAAAGACCCAAATTGACATTCTATAGATCAAAATTACAGTGTTTGAGTTGAAAAATGAACTACTCAGTTTAATGACAAATTGTATATGCAGAAAGAGATACTAGTGAAGTAAGACATACAGATATAGGCTACTTAAAGGAAATATAAGGAGAAAAACAACACAAAACAACACAAGGGACCAAATCCAAGCATGTTTGACTCACCTTCCCCAACATGTCTGAGAGAAGGAGAGCCTTCATAAGCTGTAGGAGCTAATTAAGCAACTGCAATTCAACTAATTTAAGTACCTGAAAGAAAAGAGAGGGGAAATGAAGAAAAAAAGACCATTTTTTCTAAATTTGTAGAACATTATAAACTTACAGATTCAATAAGTTGGAAAAACTTCTAGTATAATTGCCCCAAATACAGTCATACTAACACACAATAATTTCTTAAAATCAAGGACTAAAGAGAAATTTGTAAGAACAGGAAAGCTAGAATGGTCTCCATACAGAAGAAAAAAAAATGCAGCAATATACTTATGGGGTACTCTGAAACACGACATATACATACATATATGTAACATGTATATGTATGTATTAAAGGAGGAGAATACATATATGTGCATGTATACATACATAGTCTGTGTATGTGTGTAGTATGTATGATGTGGGTGTAAGCACAGTGAGTGTATGCACATGTGTGTGAGTGCAGATGTGCAGACTCCATAGGCATGTGTTTGGAGGTCAGAGAGGAATGGTGAGTGTCCTCCTTTAATGCTCTTCTGCATTGTTTCCTTGAGAGAGTCTCTCACTGCATCTGGAGTTGTCAGGTTTTTTTTTTTTTTTTCTGTTATAGTGGCTGAAATACAAACCACAGCACTTTTCTTCTCTCTACCACCCCCCCCACAGGACTGGGGTTACAGACATTTGTGACCTTGCCCAGCCATCTCTCTCTCTCTCTGTCTCTCTCTCTCTCTCCCTTTAAAAGCATTATTGAGGTTCTGGAGAGGTGGCTTAATGGTTAAGGTGTTGGCCTGCAAAGCCTAAGGACCCAAGTTTGATTCCCTAGTATCCACATAAAGCTTATTCACCAGGTGGCACATGCATCTGAAGTTCATTTGCAGTGGCTGGAGGCCCTGGTGTGCCCCTTCTCACTTTCTCTGTTTGCCACTCTCTCTCAAATAAGTAAATGAATAAAAAATATTAAAACATTCATTGAGAACTTTAGTGTATGAATATATTGCATAATGGTCATATTCCCATCAGGTATACTATTACGTCCCCTTTCCCCACTCTTATCCAACTGAGGACCCTCCTCAGTGAAGTCAGCAGCAGTCACTTTAGGGTCACGAATGCATCAGTAAGTCTCTGTGGGAGAGACAGTGCCTCAGAGTATACCTTCCCACTCTGTGCCTCTTGCATTCTTTCCGTCCCCACTTCAGCAATGGTTTCTGAGCCTTGGAGTGTGTATTAGAAGTCTCCATTAGTGCTGGGCGTGGTGGCAGACACCTTTAATCCCAGCACTTGGGAGGCAGAGGTAGGAGGATCTCCTTGAGTTCAAGGCCACCCTGAGACTTCAGAATGAATTCCAGGTCAGCTTGAGCTACAGTGAGACCCTTCCTTGAAAAGAAAAAAAAAAAAAAAAAAGAAGAAGAAGTTTCCATTAGTGTTGAGCTCTAGGAAACCTCTGATTTTGTTTTTCTGTTTATTATTATTATTATTATTATTATTATTATTAGCAACATATTTTGTATAGATGCATCATGTATCCATTTGTACCTTATTTTCCCTCATCCCTGCCCCCATTCCATTGGAGACTCTCCTCAGTGGGGTTGCAGGTATTCCCCATGAGTTTGTGGTTTATGTATTGTGGAAACAAGTCAGTTATTTTGGGGCGGGGGTGGGGAGAGAATGCCTCTGGGCATGATGATTCAACCTGTGGCTCTTACAGTCTTTCTGCCTCCTCTTTTGCAAAATTCTCTGAGCTGTGGTGGGTGAATTTTAGTTTACTTCAGTGATGAGCTCTTAGGAGCCTCTGGATCTCTGCTTTGGTAGGTGTTGAGTATCCTCAGAGTCCTACATCTGGTGATGATTATCAGGTTCAGCATGGAAGCAGCACTCATGCTTTTTGCCCCAATTCCTCTGTGGCTTCAGCTGTGGCTTGGCTGAAGTGTGAAGCAAAGAAATTTGTAGAAAAATGGATATATTTGGAACATATCATATTCATTGAACTCACACAATCAGAGCCAGACAAATGCCACAAGGTGTCACTTATCTGCAGTTTCTAACCTGTACCTGCTCAAGTTGCTGGCATACCTGAGAGGCAACTCAAGGCCCAGACAATAGTGATGGAGGGGTTTGTGGGGAGGGGAAAGGGATGGAGGGAAAACAAATAGAAAATCAAGTCCAAAATGAGCTGATACCATAGAAAGCTTATCCTTGGAGATAGCTTAAAAGATATAACCCTCAAAAGGAGGGAGCATCTGAAAAGTAGAGTTCTGGTGAGAGTGGGATGAAGTCTAAGCTTAAAAGAATTGGTTTTTTCCTGTCTATGGCCTGTAACTCCCAGTACCAGAGATTAGTTGCTCCCCACATTGATCTATTGATCGGAGAGACCTATGAGGTCCCAAAATCAAGACAACTTTCTGTCAAAACACTTGATTACCCAACTGAGGCAAAAGCTAAGACCCTATTGCTGAAGACATCATATGCTGCTGACACAGAGCATGGAGAGAACTGACTGGAATTCAGAAGAAAGCCAGCCCCCAGACAGTCTGTCTAGTGCTGGCAAGCACTACATGAGCTACTGGAGGAAAGTGGCCAACAACAGTCTGATTTTCTGTTTTGATGAGTTTTGAGTCTTCTTAGTATCTACCGCCATCTCCCTGGATGAGTTTCTCAGGTTAGTGGTGAGAGCAGCCCTTAGGTTGAATCCACCACTTTATCTGTAATGTTTCCTGGGCCCTTGGAGATGTCATAGAGATGACTGTTCTCATGTTAGGCAGTCAACTTTTTTTTCTTGCATTGAGTCATGGGTCTTGGGATTCAGGTTTGCCATCTGTAAAAAGTGAATTATCTAGCCAAGAGTGAGAACAGCATGTATCAAAGGGGATAAACATAGACGCTTACAAGACTTTTTGATGGGCTTAACCTCTCCTTTTAGCCAAAGAATATTGGAAGTTTGCTTCTAGAATTAGGAACCATGTCCTTCAAAGTCATAGGCTTCTGAATTGGGTTTTCAGTACCAGGTATGAATTCCCTCCCCATGCAAGGACTTCATATCCAATCAGAGAGCAATTAGTTATATCCTTGCTCTGCTTTTTATGTAGGTGATGGGGATGGAGCTTAGGTTCTCTAAAGCCCTCATATGACATGCATTTTTTAAAAGAGTATTTACCCCAGGGCCTCTAGCTGCTGCAAGAGAATACCAGTTGCATTTGTCATTTTGTATATCTGGTTTCACATGGGTACTTGGGAATTAATTTTGGATTGTCAGGCTTTGCAGGCAAGTGACTTAACTCCAGCCTACATGGCAAGCATTTTTATCCACTGAGCCATTTCCCCATCCTTTTGAAAATATTTTGAATTGAATGACACTAATATTTTCAAAATTCACTCAATACTGCTCCAACAACAAAGCAAGTTTAATGGCAATAAGCACTTATACGTTATAAAATGAAAATTCTCAAATTAATGTCTCAACATGCTATGTTAAGAATATGTAAAATATTTTGGAAATTTAATTCATTAGAAAATTTTTGTCAGCTATATAACTGACAAAGGCCTATTTACCAGAATCCACAAAAAATTCCAAAACCTAAACAATAAAAAAAAAAATCAAATAACCCATTCACAAAGTGGGGCAGAGAGCTGAATAGGGAGTTCTTAGAAGAAGAAATACAAATGGCAAACACTCACTTAAGAAAATGTTCAACATCCCTAACCATCAGGGAAATGCAAACTAAAGCACCTATGAGATTCCACCTTATCCCAGGATGGATAAGAAACATTAAAAAATCAAATGAAAACAAATGTTGGTGACGACATGGAGAAATATGAACCCTCATTCACTGTTGGTGGGAATGTAAGCTGGTACAACCACTATGGAAAGCAATATGGAGACTCCTAAAATGGTTGACTATAAAGTTACCAACAGACCCAGTTATTCCCTTACTGGGCATTTACCCTAAAACTCAACCCCTCACTTCAGAGATATTTGCTCAACCATGTTTATATCTGCTCAATTCCTGATAGCTAAGAACTGGAATCAACCCCGGTACCCACCATTGGATGAATGGATAACCAAGATGTGATATAGCTACACAATGGAATTCTACTCAGCAGTAAGAAAAAAAATGACACAATGAAATCTGTAGAAAATTGGTTGAACTTGGAACAGACCATATTCAGTGAACTCACCCAATCACAGAAAGACAATCATCACATGACTCACTCATCTGTTGCTCCTAACCTGTATCTGCCCTAAGATGCTGACATACCTAATAGACATCTCAAGGACAATAGGGAGGACAGAGCTTGAGGGGATGGTCAGGGTGGTGGGGGGGACACAAAACTGAACCCAAATAGATCTGGTACCACAGAATCCTATATTCTGGAAGACCAACTAAAAGGTTGAACTCTCAACAGGACCTTAGAGGGAACACCTGAATCAAAGGGCCCTGGAGAGGGTAAGATGTAGCCTAACCTTAAATTTCTTTTTCTTCTATTTTCTTTCTTTTCCCTTGGCACTGGCCTATAACTCCCAGTACCAGGATACAGTTAACACCCACAATGAGCTGTTGATCAGAGAGACATACAGGGTTTCCTAAAACAAAACAGACTTCTGTCAGAGCACTTGATTACCCACCAGAAGTTAATGGTAACACCCTACTGCTGAAGACACCATTTGTCTTTGGTACAGAACAGGGAGAAACATGGCTGGAATCTGAAAGAGAGCCAGTCCCAAGACAGTTAGCCCATCTTGTTCCAGAGGGTGCTACATGAGCTACTGGGGGAAAGTGGTCAACATCTGTCCAAACAACTAGATATCTAAGCTACTCAGAAGCAAACAACCTGATATGATGCTCACACAAGTGCAATAGTGACACACAGCTGCTCTTGGATTGGCTAACAGATCCTCTCAGTGGAAAGGAAACTGTATCTGGAACTGGGAAACAAGTCAGAATCATACAGATAATGAATTTGCTTTCCAATATCAAGCTCCCTCTAATCTTGGGGTACATTAAATTCTCTAATGGTTATCCCATTTCACCTGTGCTGACTTCACTCTCTGTTGGAGAATCTATTTCTCCTTTTCAGATGGAAGCAGGGCCTGAGGAGAGACACAACCCATTGCACTTCACCAGGGCCCCAGCTGAAACCCATAGAGGAACTGAGAAAACAAGCAAGAGTGCTGCTTTCTTGGTGAACTTGATTTCAGCACAAGGGTGAAGGAGATAGACATTGAGGACACTCAATACCTACCAAACTACAGATCCAGAGGCTCCTAAGAGCCTATCATTGAAGTAGACTTAAAATGAACCCAACATGGCTTAGGAAATTTCATTGAAGATGGGGTGGAAAGATTGTTAGAGCCATAAATTGGGACATTATTTATACAGGTAGACATTGCTTCTTCCCCATAACTGATGGATGCCCCCACAATGCATGACACACAATCCCCATGAGCATGACTGGCATCCCCAACAAAGAGGGTTCTTTTTTGGGGATAAGGGAAATCATGGTACCAACATGTGCTGTTTATGTACTGAGTATGCCCATAAGTAGTAAAATTAAAAAAAAAAGAAGAAATAAAGAAATGAAAAAATTATCCAGAAAACAAATTTTAAAAATTAATGGAAAGTAAAGTTGTTTCATCTATAAGGTAAAAATCATAAATATCTATAAATGTTGCAAAACTTGTCAAGAGCCTCTGGCTAGTGGTACCCTAAGGGTAAATCTTCTACTGATGGTTTTGCTTAATGGATATGTAGTTAAATTGCCTTTATGTTTATATCCATATTCTCCATGTGTGATTTATCCTAGATTTAAAAACTTCTAAGGCCTTTTGCCACTGATCCAACATGCTATACTAAAAAATATCACTATCTCACCCAGGCCTATGACCTAACCAGAGGCCCACTTCACTGATAACAGTTTCCCAGTGGAGACGCTTGCTGTCTCCAGGGAGAACCATGGCTGAAAATACCATGCTCCCACTAACTCCCCTGGATGTGTGGCCCAAGATAAAATGGTTCTTTGCCTCATTGCAGACCTCCAAAAGACATCCCATAAGTTTGTCAATTTTGACAAACTCTGGCACTTACTCAGAGGCCTAATGAAAATCTAGCTGAATTTATGGGAGGCCTAACTGAGATACTCACCGCATACACTCATCTCGACCCTGCTTCCCAAGAGGGCATGATAATTCTCAATACCAATTTGGTATCCTAACTGCCCCTGACAACAGGAAAAATAAATTAAATGCCCAAAAAAGGGCCCTCACCTCCCACCCCAGGGAGATCTGCTTGACCTGGCATTTAAAGTTTTTAATAACCAAGAGGACCAGGAACAGACTGAGAGAGTATCCAGAGACAGACAGCAGTTCCAGTCACTGGCTGCCGCCCTGAGGCCTCCTCCAAAGAAGTCAGTGGGGCTGCAACGCTCATCACCAGGATCCTGCTTCAAGTGTGGCCACACCAGTCACTGGGCAAAAGCCTGCCACAACCCACACCCACTGCCAGGACCCAGTCCCCACCATGGACTTACTGGACACTAGAAGGTCAACTGTCCTTCTTTGCCTCAACAAGTTAGGCTAGCCACTTCCCCTTATTCCCCATGAGAGACAATCACTGGTCTTCTGGGTCTGGAAGCTGACAAATGACAGTACCTTGGGAACTCAGCCCCCACCAACACTCTCCATATCACAGTGGAGCAGTCCAGGGTCATAGTCCAGCTGGCAGGAAGGCCTGTCTCATTTGTTATAGGGGCCAGTTGGTCAGTCCTGCCATCCTACTGTAGTAAGAATTTTCCTTCACAGATCTCTGTGTTGGGTATTGGTGGCCTATCCCTCTCCCCATGCATGACCCAACCTTACCCTGTGTAGTCTGGGACACTCCCGTCTCCCATTCATTTCTCATAATACCCTCTTGTCCTGTTCCCTTCCTGAATCAAAATCGTATGCAGAAACTCTCTCTCTCAATCTCCCTCTCTGACTTACTACTGTTCACATTCTGTCTTCCTCCTCACACCAACCCCCTCCCTTACCAAATATCCAAGTTTCCTCCTCCCTGTTCCGAGGTTGATCCCAGAGTGTAGGACACTTCCTTGCCAGTGCTAGCCTCTCACCACATGCCCGTTCTCATCAGACAACAAGAGCCCATGTCTTTTCCCTGTCGTTCTTAATACCCAATCTCACTTAAACATTGCCAAGAACTCAAACCTAGTATTTCTTGCTTGCTCAAAACCGGCATCCTTTGCCCCCCTCATTCCCCATGAAATACCCCAATCTTGTCCGTTATCAAACCTGGCAGGGCCTACCGCTTAGTCCAAGACTTGCACCTAGTCAGTGCCACTGTGATGCCCATACATCCAGCAGTCCCAAGCCCTACACTCTCCTCTCTCACATCCCTTCCTCCACTACTCATTTTTCAGTTCTTGACCTCAAAGATGCCTTGTTCTCCACCCCCTCCACCCTAATTGCTATGATCTTTTCGCCTTCACCTGGGAGGATACTGATATTCATACTGCCTCTCAACTCACCTGGACTGTCCTTCCCCGGGGTTTTAGAGACAGCCCCCACTTATTTGGTCAAGTCCTTTCCACTGACCTTTTGTCCCTGGATCTGTCACCCAGCACACTTTTACAAAATGTAGATGACCCTTTGCTCTGTCCATCCTCTCTTTCTCCATCTAAACTACATACCAACAAACTTCCTAACTTTCTCAGATCTAAGAGATATAGAGTTTCTCCCCCCCAAAGCTCAACTTTCTTTAACCCAAGTTAGGTACCTGGGCTTTCTCCTTACCCCCACCCACGACAACTCACCCTAGACCGTAAACAACATCATTGCTCCCTCTCCCTACCTATCTCTAAGGAAGAAATCCTTTATTTTCTTGGCTTTGCTGGGTTCTTTACAATGTGGATTCCAAACTTTGCCCTCCTGGCAAAGCCCCTTTACGACAAAGCTAATGGAGATTCTAGACCTTAAGTCAAAGACAGATGCTGCCTTCTCCCACCTGCTCTTGGAAACTCCAGCCCTTGCACTTCCAGAATTTCAGTAGCCTTTTCTTCTTTATTTCACAGGAAAAGGGGGTATGATATTGGGAATTCTGGGCAAATGAAGGGTCAATCCCTTGCCCTTGTAGCTTATCTTCCTAAACAACTAAAATGCTCTGTCCAGGATTGGCAACTGTGCCTGTGTGCTCTTGCTGCAGCTGCTCTTCTGGCCCAAAGACACAGAAATTCACTTTTGGGTAACAACTCACTGTCCTCTCCCCCCACAGATTTAAAGAACAAATTCTATTAGCAAAACTCACCTGTCTAACTTCCGAACTTCACCAATCCTGTCCCCAGCTCCTCCCACTTGTCTTAGCCAGAATCAGAGATACTCCTTAGGTCACCTGCTTCCTTAGTCCTTTTAAACTCATATATGGACACACCTTACTATTAAAAAACCCTCCCCCACTACCAGAAATTCCTCTCCATGGATACTTACCAACTTTTACTTTCATCCCGAAGCTTCTCAGGAACATGCTGACACCTGCTTCCCCAACCATCAGAGGGAGCCACAACTCTCTCTTTTAACTCTGGAGATCAAGTCTACCTTAAGCACTCTTGCCCACAGAAACTCAAGCCATCCTGGACCTGTCTGCATCTGGTGATCCTAACCATTCCCACGGTCACAAAGCTTCAGGGAATCCCCAATTGAATCCACCTATCACAGCTCAAGAGAGTCAAGTCTCCTCTGTCCTATGCTACCTGAGCCAGGGATAAGTCCACCTCCACTCTCTCATGTTCCTACTCTTTCCCAGATCTTAGAATGTTCCTCTTGAATGCAGTGATGCCACTCTGCCTCCTCTCTTTTGCCCCAAGCCTTGTCTCTGAGTGTTCATCCCCACCTTGTGCCTGGCGTTTTGATATTGTAACTGTTGACACAGATAACAAGCTCCTTAATTCTTCCTTCTGTCCTCTCATGGGGTATGAAGAGCCGATCTCCCTTACCTTCTCTATAATATATGTCTCCAGTGACTGCCCCAAAGCCAGCTCAATACAGGGATGATACGAGAAAAGTTTCTGTTTTGCTCAGGACCAAGTCATAACAGCATGCTACACTGGCACTGTTGGAGTGTGCTCACTATTGATCTCACCACTCTGTCAGCTCTAGCCACAGTAGAACTGCCTCCTCATTGCCTGCCTTGAAGGGAAACCCATCCACCACATTATCCAGCCTCTCCCATGAGAACTCATCATTCCTACAGACAGCACTAAGACATTCAGAAGAGAAATTACCATTGTCCGTTATCATTAACAAAAGGCTGGAATGTTAGGTCAGGACAGGCTCCCAAGATAGAGTCACCAAGGACAACAGAATGGTGACAGAGGCATAGAAAAGTGGATTATCCACATTCCTCAAGAATCCACCCAGTCCTTATCCCCTCCTTGCCTAACAATGCCCCAGGTCCTGGTTTCCTGACCCATTATCTAGTAACCTACATGGTCACTGTTCTGGTGCCACACCCTAGCTATTTTAAATGTTTAATGTAATGATCTCCCCTCTGTTCAACTTAACAAATGCTTTTTTTTTTCCTTCCTCACATTCCCCCAACTTAAAAAGCCCTATAAAGCCCACTACCTGAAAACTCAGGTTGGCTGTGTTCCTCTCTTGTGAGTCAGCCCTGGCAGCTCATGTTTTTCCCAAATAAAAGCTTTTATCTTTGTCTCAGAGTGGTTTGCGTGGTCTTGGTCAAGCCCAAGCCTTACATAAAGGATACAGAACGAATCCAGAATAACTATCAAGGTAAGATACAGAAAAGCAAGACAGAGTATTTAAGCCTAACCATATTGCTAATTATGTTCCATGTCATTGGTCCTTGGGTACCAATTTAAAGAGATTGTCAAATTGGAGAGAAGAGCAAATGGATATCATATGCTGTCTAAAGAAAGCCATGTTAAATATAAGTGCATATGGGCTGGAAAGATGGCTTAGTTGTAAGGATCCAGGTTTGATTCCCCAGGACCCACATAAGCCAGACGTATAAAGTGGTACATGTGTCTGGAGTTCATTTGCAGTGCTTGGAGCCCTGGCACCCCCATTCTCTCTATCTATCTGCCTCTTTCTCTATTTCAAATAAATAAATAAAATATTACAATTATAAATATATAGATATAAACTAAAATGATCCAAAAAGACACAAAACGTTATCACCAATCTGAAAGAACTTGCCTCTGTAGGAAGCATCTCATATCCAAACCATCACAATTCATGAGCAGTGACCACTTTGTAAGACTTTGGAAGTAAGACCCAATGTAACTCTATCTCTCAGTCATAAGGCAGTGCACCTTATTGTAACACATGCAATTCAAGGCATTAAACAGAAGCAGAGATCTAAACAGTGGGCCCTCACCAATATTCCTTTAACAGTTCTGGTATTCCATTCTTCTCTATTTTCCACTGAACGCATAGTCTGAAGCCAAGACAATGCACTCATTGAAGGACATTATTGGGGACACAGCCAGGAACATTCGCAGCAGAGAGATATTTTTCACAACGTCTGGCCAAGAGACCCTGGGGTATTTTTCATGTGCTAAATTTTTCAATGGAAGATGTGGTTTGAGGATCTAATATCTCTCAGCAGTTACTGCTTCTTAAACCACTTTTCTCTCCATTTGAATGGCTGGTAAAATTAAATTGTGATCCACTTGTAGTAAGTCAAAAAGAAAAACAAACAACTTGAAATGGATACCGGTTTAGAGAAAACGTACTTTACTGTTCCAGTTAGGAATGCTATTGGCTACAAGAAGATGGCTTAAATGAGTAGCTGTCTGCCAGACCACAGCATGTGGCAGACAAACAGAAAACAATGAGGTCATGTAGAAGTAGCTCATTACCCAGAGCTCAAAAATAGAAGCCTGCCAACACTGCTCAGTGTGATGTCAAAAAGAACTGAACTGGAAGTGAAGCGCAGATGTGTGAGTTCTAGTCCTAACTTCCTTGCTTACCAGATGTGTGGTTTTTCTTGCTTCTTCTTTGGCCTCAGTTTCTATGTTTATGAACAAATAATAAAGGGATAATTTTATATGATACCTTAGTCTCTTCCAAATAGGCAATCCATCAACATACATTTATTTAACATCTATGAAGTGCCAGCAACTTTATGATGTGTTAGAAAGAGAGCAGCAAATAAAACTGTTTGGATTCCTCCTTTTATTTAAACATAAAAAAAAGGAGCGAACAAACAGCTTATACTTGGATGTCAAGGCCCTAGACTTTACTCTGAGTATTAAGACTACCCCAAGTTCTATTGTTGTGCCTAGAATAGGCTACCTATCTAGTTAAAACTTTAACTTTACAGACTCTTGTTACTTTCTGCTGGAATGATGACAATCACATCCTGTTCACTCTATGGGTCTCTATTTTTAATTCATTCACTTCAGAAATTGTTTATCAGTATTTCAGGCAACTAATGGTATCATTCCTCTTTTTCAAAACTTTCCCTTTCACTATAACACACAATACTGTGATAAGGTTGACAGAGAGCCCTTCATTATCAAATCAGATCTCTTTCCTACTTCTTATTCTGTGGCCTATATTCCAGTGAAGACAAGCTTCTTATCTCAGTTGCCATAATCTCTGTCCCAATCTGTGTTATCCATGTCCTTGGAGAGCACAGGTGGCTTACTTGTCTCAATGCTAGTGTCTGAGCCAGAATGTGGTGCCCCAGTTAGTAGCGAGAAGTGGTTAGATACCTATTTGGCAGATCACTCCTTAGAGGCTGTAAAAATGCAGTGTCTCACACAGTGAATAATGGATGAGTAACAGCCATTTTACCCATGCTGAGATATAAAAGAATGGTCTTTGAACTGCTCATATCAGTTTTTCCCCAGGATTTAGATATGCAAATTCTTAAGACATCCTTGGGAATCTCTGGGCTTCTCCAGAATTCTTATTACATACTGAAGAGGCATGCCCAAAGCCATTACTAGAAACTAATTTATAGGCTCTGGGGAGGGACTGACTCACTTCTCATTTAATAAAAATGTGGTTATTTAACAAAGGCCAAAATACTTAGGCCAAGGTTCCACTGGTTGATGAAATCTTACAGCCAGCACAAAGCCTAAACTATGGCAAAGTTGAGACAAACCCCAAGAACCTTTTTAAGCTACTTTGCTTATCATAGCACCAACTATAATTGTTCCACTCTCAATGAAAATATGAAAACTAGAGTTCCAGAAGTTGCTTTCTAGTACATGCAGTCTTTGTAAGAGTCCACTATGGCCTGCCTCAGCCAGGGCAAATGGTGCAGAAGGTGATGGTGCAGTACACCAACCGTATCTTCAGATACTCACAAACTAGACCTTGGGTTCAGGTCTGCGCTATGAGCAAGTGAATATACGGGTAGAGGGTTGTATTTTTGGTTTTGATGAGTACATGAACCTCTTGTTTGGTGATGCCGAAGAAATTCATTCTAAAAGAGTCAAGAAAACAACTGGGTAGGATCCTGCTGAAAGGAGATAATATTACCCTGCTACAAACTGTTTCCAACTAGAGATGATCAAGGAAGTGAGCAGATGAGACCACAAGGAAGTGGTTTTTAGGGTCTCTTCTGTTAGAAGTATAATTCTGAAACATTTGTTCTTTTGATGATCCTTATGATATTACTGTGTGACAATAAATGTTGTGAAGTCTTTATTAAAAAAAAAAAAAAAAAAACACTAGGGCTGGAGAGATGGTTAAGGTGCTTGCTTGCAAAGCCTAAGGACACAAGTTATATCTCTCTCCAGATCCATTCAGTAAGCCAATGATAGGTAGGGCTAAAGACCCAAGGCTTCACACTTGCTATAACCTTTACCTTTTGATTTTTCCACTTGGGAAGTTAGGAAAACATTAACTTTTTTTTTTGCCCAGCTACCCTAAGCACATCCCAGTCAAAATTAATTTTCAAATTTCTGAAATTTTAACATGAGCATGAATACAAAATATAGATTGCAAAACTCAATAAGTTCCTACTCTATAAAACTTTTCAGAAGTATTGAACTTCTTTGATACTTGCCTCAAGGCCTAAATTTTATTAACCAAGTAACCGTCCACTCCCATGTTTGGGGAAAACATACTATTTCTTCTTACATAATTGAAAACAAGTGATACCCAACCTTATCCCGAGACTTCAAACAAAACACCTTTCATGCATTCTTGGAAAAATCTAAATGATTGTCCACTGTAACTAATCTGGTTGTATTGCCTAGTGTACCATCTTGATTTGAAGGTGTAGTTTTTTAAAAATATATTTAATTTATTTATTTATTTGAGAGAAAGAGGTAGAGACAGAGAGAGAGAAAGAGAGTGAAGGGGGGGGAGAGAGGGAGAGAGAGAGAATAGGCACGCCAGGGCCTCTAGCCACTGCAAACGGACTCCAGATGCATGTGCATCCTTGTGCAGCTGGCTTACATGGGTCCTGGGGAATTGAACCAGGGTCCTTTGGTTTTGCTGGCAAACGCCTTAACTGCTAAGCCATCTTCTCCAGTTCTAAGATGTAGTTTTGAAGGGACATCATCCCACAATTAATTTCAAAGTATGGGCCTGAGTCCCAGATTAGATACCCTTGGGAGTAAGCCTTTTGGAATTTTATACCCCAAGTATTTCACATATACTCTGTAATGGAGGTGGCAGGTCTTGTCTGCTTTTATTGCTGACATCACTAAACATTTCTATTGGATGATATACTCATTGCTTCCGGTACACTAGGCAGTTTTCCGGAAGTTGTGAAGCAGAAGGAACACATGGTATGGCTGTGGAAATACATATTTCACTGAAAACATTAGAAAATATTATGGCAGTTGCTGTTTTTTTTTCATAAATGATGGAAAGATAAAGAACAAAAGAATACCAAGCCAGATCTCAAAACGTTTCATAAAGTAGATAGCATTTCATCTACATTTGGAAGGTCAGTTTGAAAGACATGGATGATAGAAAGGCTTTGTCAGTACCCAGAATCCCATTTAATCATCACACTTGCGTTAATTGGAGACAAATATTAATACTTAGATCCACTGGTGTTTACATGGATGTGTGAGGTTTTCTTTCCGTCAGCATCCATATCCCATTCCTCATCCTGTGACTTTTACTTGAGCTATCCAAATTTTCTTTGACAATACCACAGCATTGGTGCTGATGACAATGCTGTAGTTTGAAAGGACAGGGTTATTGTCCTGACCCAAGAGATCCAACAGCAGAGGGTAGGAACAGCAAATGTGAGCCAAAGTCTTCAAGTTTCATCAACAACGTTCAAAGCCAAGGAATCCACATGTGTGTGCCAATTCTAGAAGGAAGAAGGCCACATGGTGGAAATGAAATCAGGAGTTCAGTGCCAGGTGAAAGGTGGCATGGCAATAGACCATAAACATATAAAGGATCCTGGAATCTGGACTGGACTACTGAGCCAACACACCTTCTTCCATCCCTTCTTCCCTCTCTTGCTCCCTCCCTTCCTCAACCAGATGTATCATTTCATTCTTTTATAAAACCTGATTTATTTTTAATTAGCATAGTAATTATGCATATTTATGGGGTACAATGGGACTTTCAATATATCTATACAATAGATAATGATCATATCACTGTAATTGGCATATTTGTCACTTCAGACATATTATCTTGTCTGTATTGGGACTGTTCAAAGTCTTCTGCTAGCTACTTTTATATATTACTTTCTATCTATTAATTATATTACAGTGCTATGGGCTATTAGAAGTTATTCTGCTTCCAACAGGACCTCTGTGTCTATTAAGCATCTCCTTGCCAGAGTTCCCTTGGTGCTGGTAATCCTCTAGTTTTTTTTTTTTTTTATATCATTTTTTAGCTTCAACCAATGGGACGAGTCTTTCTGTGCCTGTCTTATTTTGCTTAAGATAATCTCCTCCAATTTGGCTCACTTTGCTACAAGTGATAGAATCTCCTTTTCTTAAAAAAAACAAAACAAAAAAAAAAAAACTTTCATTTATTTATTTGAGACAGTGCGGGGGGGGGGGGCGGGACAGAGAGGAAAGGGTAGAAAGAGAAATAATGAGCACGCCAGGGCCTCCAGCCACTGCAAATGAACTCGATGTGCTACCTTGTGCACCTGGCTTACACAGGTACTGTGGAATCAAAACTGGGTCCCTAGGCTTCATAGGCAAGCGTCTTAATCATTAAGCCATCTACACAGCCCCAGAACAGCCTTTTTTTTTTTTTTTTTTTTTTTTTTTTTTTTGCAAGGCTGAAAAATATTCCATTGACCTGGAATTAACTATAGTCTCAGGGTGGACACTCAGCGATTTGCCTTTATTCATTACGCCATTGATGCAAAACAGCCTTTTTAACGGTTTATTCCATTGTGTAATATCAATATTTTCATTCTCCATTGATGTTTTGAATATGTTGTGCCAGTGCCAGAATAAACATGTATATGCACATATCTCTTCAACACACTGACTTATTTCAAGGTACATACTCAATAATGGATATCCCACACACAGATACATTTCTAAATTTTTAAGGAAAATTTATACTGTTTCCATAGGAACTACTAATTCAGATCACAAAATTGTTCATTTTTCTCCACAGCCTCAGGAGAAATTGTTACTTTAGGGCTGGAGAGATGGCTTAGCACTTAAGGTGCTTGCCTGCAAAGCCTTAGTACCTATGTGCAACTCTCCAGATCCCACATCAGCCAAATACACAAAGGTAAGGCAAGTGCAAGGTTGCACATGCTCAATAGGTGGCACAAGTATCTGGAGTTCAATTACAGTGGTGGAGGCCCTGGCATGCCAATTCTCTCTCCCTGTCTCTTTCTCTGTCTCTTTCTCTCTAAAATAAAAAAGTGAAGATGAATATCAGTGAATAAAACATGCTTTAAAAAAAGAAATTGTTACTTTATATTTTAGCTGGAAGCTATCTGAATTGGGTTGAAATGGTATCTTACTGTGGTTGTTATTTATACTTTTATTATTAGTGATATGGCTTTTTTTTTTTTTTTTTTTTTTTTTTTTTTTTGGTTTTGCAAGGTAGGGTCTCACTGTGGTCCAGGCTGACCTGGAATTAACTATGTAGTCTCAGGCTGGCCTCGAACTCTCGGTGATTCTCCTACCTCTGCCTCCCAAGTGCTGGGATTAAAGGCGTGAGCCAACTCGCCTGGCAGCATTTTTTATATAAATTGGCTACTTGAATTTTTTTTTTTTTTTGAGAAATTGCTACTCAGGTCTTTTTTCTATTTTCTTAAAATTATAGACTTTATAGACTAGTGTTTGTTCTTTTCCTGTTGGTTTGGTTTTGATATTTTGTTGTTTTTTAGTCCATTTTAAACAAGGAAATTAATTCCTTGTTTGATGAATAATTTGCAAATCTTCTGTTTCCTTATGTGGGTTTTATCTTTACCTTGTTCCTCTTACTGTACAGAAGCAAAAATGTATTCCTATTTGTCTTTTCTTTTTTTGCTTTTGCTTCCTGCACTTCTGAGGTCACATCAAAATATTTTTTTAGACAATGTCTAAGCACCTTCTTTATATTTGCTTCCAGTAGTTTTAAAATTATGAGTCTGGGGCTGGAGAGATGGCTTAGTGGTTAAGGTGCCTGCCTGCTAAGCCTAAGAACCCAGTTCCAATCTCCAGGTCCCACGTTCAGCCAGATGCAAAGTGATGCAAGGGCGCAATGCCGCACTTGACCACAAGGGGGTGAACACATCTGGATTTCGTTCACAGCAGCTGAGAGGCTGCTGGCGCACCCATTCTCTGTCTGTCTCCCTCTCCCTCTCTCTGTCTGTCTCTCTCTCCAAAAATAAAAAAAAAAAAAAAACATAAAATAAAATTATGAGTCTGGATTTTTCTTTGACACATTAAGAATGTATTTTATAATTTCTTATTTTCCACAGTGTGTGGAAAAACTATGGCAACAACTACTAGATTATTTCCAAATATGAAATAAGAGAATATTGGTAAATGATCACAACACAACAAAAAGATGGATGTATGAGGTTGTAGATATGCCTAGTGACCTGATTTTTATATAAGGGTCTGTCTAGTTACTTCTGCAAATAAACATACAGTTTTCTCAGTGCAATTTATATAAAAGATTTTCCTTTCAATGTTTTTTATTGCTACTGTTGTTGAAAATTGGATGTCTGACATACCCATTCTCTATCCTTCCCTCTCTATAAAATAAATAAATATTTCAAAAGCAGAAAAAAGCCCTAAAATTTGTATAGAACCATACATGAAACAAATCCCCTAAGAAATGCGGAGTGAGAAGAAATTGTAAAGCAATTTACCTGATTTCAAAGCATACTACAAAGTAACCAAAAACTATGTAATGGCATAAAAACATACAAATAGACTAATGTAACAGACAGTTTATATAAATGTGTTTGTGTGTGTGTGTGTGTGTGTGTGTGTACATGCAATGTATATATATATATATACATATGTGTATGTGCATGTTTGTGTGGGGACATAGAGTATGTGTTTGGTGTTGTGTGTGTCATAGGTAGGCTATGTGGTTCAGACTTGTGTGTGCAGATGTGAACACACTATGCATGTGTGTAAAGGAGACCAGAGGAGAAGTTTGGATATAGTTTTCCTGTTGTTCACCCAGATTTCCTTGATATGATGTCCGTCACTCAAGCCACAGCTGCTCTTTCAATGAGTCATAGCAATTTTCTGTTCTCAGCTCAGCTCCGTGTTAATGTTTCATGGGCATGATAGCCACCCTATAATCCCAGCTCGCTCAAGAACCAGAGACAAGGAATCCCTGGGACTGGCTAGACTAGCTTAATCAGCGAGTGTTGGCTTCAAGTGGGAGACTCTCACTCAGTGAGTAAGGTGGAGAGTGACTGAGGAAGACACATGCCATGAAGCCCTGGCCTCTGCATACATGCACACATAATTGCACACATATGTACCCATATTCATGTCAACATGCATGTATATACATAAAGAAGAAATATTACTTTATTCTCACAGCAACTGGAATAAAAGTAAACTCGCTCCATTTTCAGATGATGAAACTGAATCTCACCGTGGTGACGTGGCATTTAAAAAGAATTCAGCTAATGATTTTATGCCGGACCATTGGATCATATCCTTGTCCTCCAAGATCTGCGTTTTGCGGACATATTAGATGCCTTTCTGGTCTCCTGAAGAAGACCCTTGGAAACTACCACAAAAACTTTCAATGTCTCCCTTCTGCACAGTTCATTCTTTTTCAATAGACCTTCTCAATATGATTGGATAGTGTGTCTCAGAGCAGAAACTGTAGGGGTCTCTGATGCCCTCTCTTGAGAGATTCTTGATTCACAGTTACTTTTTAACAATTCCTTCACCAGTCTTTCCTTCAACCCTGACAGTTGTGCAACTTCACCACATTTTTTTGTCCTTTACACAGATTGTTAAGTCTAATATTTGTTTTTCTCTGTCTATGCCTTACAAACATTACAGATGCTAAACAGCTTTCTGGAGCCCAACTTAAAATCATCATGCTTGGAAGTGGCAGGAGTATGCATACTGCCAAGGAAGCAGATGTGAAGATGACAGCATATCAATACTTGTGTTTGGAAAGGCTGTGTGAAGGCCAACAGATGCTACCGAGTCCTCCAGAGAACAATGGTTCTTCCTTGGGTAGAGAGCAATGAAGACTGGTAATCTACAACAAGATGAATCGCCTATTAACTTGGCATATTAAGTGCAACCCCGTCCTGGAATTTAATAGTCACTGCCATACAGCTCTAATCATCTCATTTGCACCATTTTCTGGGCTCTAGCTAGAGTGAGTTACCTGCTGCCTCTCAAGCACTTCTGTGCTCACGCTGCAGGTCTCTATACATGATGACCTTTGGCCTTGGCAGAATAGTAGGAATAGTAGACTGGCTGGTTGTTACCAAGAGCAGATCACTCTGCTCTCTTTACAAGTTCACTTCTATTTTATAAACTGTATAAAAGAAGAAGAAAAATAGAAAAGTCCAAGGAAATGGCCCATTGTTCAAAAGGTGCAGATCTGAATTGAAATCTGTGCTTTAACTTTCCTACACTGTAGTGCCTTCTGGTGGCTATTCACCTTCCGGTGAAATTCAGAGAAAGACACCTTATAAATACTATGGCATTTTGGTATAAATTTCACTCAGACAGAATAATTACAAAGTAAAAGAATTCAGACTTAGTGAAGGAGAGGAAGGAAAATTACTTTCTGTGTCCAATATTTCCTCTGACTACAACCTTCTCATCTTCTAATTCTTCCTTATCATTAAAATCTTCACTTAAATGTCACTTCTGACCTTGCAGATTAAACTGGCTGGAATAGATGGTCTTGCTCTGGGACTGTTCTCCTTTTTCACCTTTGCCTACAGCATGTTTTCAGAGAAGTACAGTTTTATTTTGCAGGGGACATTTTTTGATGTTAGGTATCTCTGGATGTTGCACTGGGGAATGGAGTTTGGCATCTGATGAGTAGAGCTCAAAGTTCCTGCATGACATTCTAGAATAAAAAAAGCATCTCCCTATCAAAAAAAATGACTTAATCAATATGTCAGTAATACTGAGGCTGAAAACCTAGGTTTTTACTGAAAGATAGTAGTGTGAGCAGTGTTTGTTGAGACTTCTGCCTGTGGGTTGTATGACGTGCTGGTGGGAAACAGAGTTGACCCCCTCACAGAAGTGCCCTGATTGTCCTCGCCCATCCCCCTGCCACACATACAATTCAGTAGAACACTGGCAAGTCTCCTATTGAGAGCTGAGATTGTTTTTTTATTTTTTTCCCCCTTGGGGACTTATATAGATTCCTCACTTTAGTCTAGTATAGCAGTTTCAGAGAAGAGTCCATGGACTCCCACAAAGCTCTTAGACATTTTCAGGCCTTCAAACATTTTTGCAATAATATTAATGATTTATTCACTTTTTATCCCCTTTCTAAATCTTATGCTTAGAATGGAGTCTATATGATACACAATAGTATGTAGTAGATAAAATTCAGACATAAGGATGAGTGTCCATCTGCTTTCTACTAAAACAAATATAAAAGACATTCACAAGCATGTATAATAATGACACTCTTCTCAAAATGTTTAGCTTTTTGAATATATATTACATTAACATCTGATTATCATTACATTGCATGAATAAGTAGATATTTTTTAAAGTTCCAAGTTTCTCTCTTTCACTTTTTCTCTTAGTCTCCCCTCTCTTTCAAGGACTAGGGATTAATCCTAGGGCCTTATGGATGCTAGGCAACTGCTCTACTACTGAGCTATATTCCCAGCCTTTCTATAACTTGTCTAATATAGGAAATAGCAATGAATATAACTCCCAGAAACTAGAGCACATTAGGATCTTCAATAAGATTTAAGGTGAAAAGTAACCACTTCAGTGTGATAACTTACTACACTTCAGTGCTTTTAAAACTTTAATATCTCTATTAATTGTATGTGTCATATACTGAATTACAATACATATTTTGTTTCTGTGGCTATTATGATTCATTTTATGTCTACATGAAAGGATCATGTGGTACCTAGCCATGTGTTCTAACAATATTCTGGCTGGGCGTGGTGGCGCACGCCTTTAATCCCAGCACTCGGGAGGCAGAGGTAGGAGAATCGCCGAGAGTTTGCGGCCACCCTGAGACTACACAGTTAATTCCAGGTCAGCCTGGACCAGAGTGAGACTCTACCTTGCAAAACCAAACCAAACCAAACCAAACCAAACCAAACCAAACCAAACCAAACAAAACAAAACAAAACAAAACAAAACAAAACAAAATAAAGCAAAACAATATTCTGTACTGTTTGTGGATAATATCAGCATTTGCATTAGTAGATTTAGTTGAGCAGAATTCCATCTGTAGTACAGGTGGGTCTTATCCAATCAGCTGGTCTCAGTAGAATAGAGACTGACCTTCTCATTAGAAATAGGAATTCCCTTATGCTTAATTGCATTAGTCCCTCATGCTTAATTGCATTAGGCATTACCAGTTCACTCTTGCCTTTAAACTTGGAAACATCAGCCCCTTTAGGTCTTGACTCTGCAAACATATACTAGAACTGCACCCTTGATCTCCCATGGCTCCAGTATGCCAGATACATGACTTATAACTCTCCAGAATCATAGGAGCAAAGACTTTAATAAATCTATTTATTTGTGTTATATAACTTTCTTCTCTTGTTTCTGTTTCTCTGAAGGATCATTGCCATAATCTTACAGTTCTATTTGGCTCCTGAGATGATGTACTCTAGCAAGTGGCCCACAGACTACAGACAAATGACAGAGAATCAACACAACCCTGAATTTTAGGATTATAAGATCTCAGACCATGCCTTTGATATACTACTGAATTAGAAACTTGTGTGTATGGGTGTGTGTATAACATGTGTGGTGTGATGTATGTGGTGTGTGGTGTGTGGTATATGCATTGGTATGTGCTGATGCAACACCTGTTGTACTCACCTGCAGTGCTCCATGGGATCACAGCCAGTGGAAAATATCAGGTGTCTCCCTCCATCAATCACCCATCTATTTGTTGTTGATTTTTTTTTTTTCCTGTAACAAACTTCCTTACTGATTCTACAGCATGCCATCTGCAAGCCCCACTGATTCTTTGGTCGCCACTCCCCACTCCCCAGTAATAATGTTACAGACATACACAGCCATGCCCAGCTGGGTGGGTTCCAGAGATGAGGACTTATGCAGCCTCAGGCTACCATAGACCCTCATGCTTTCTCTGAGCTACCTCTCCAGCTCAGAATATTTAACAAGATCCATCGATGGTTCATTTTCAGATTAAATTTTAAGAAGCACTGGGCAAGAAGATTACACTGACCCAGAATACAGTCACCTGACTCCCATACTTACTAATTTGGACATTCTGAAGTTGAACACTGTGTGTGTGTGAGAGAGATAGAGAGACAGAGAGACATCTCAGTCCTCTTTTCACTTTGCAATTTCACTAAATTTCCTAATCACGCTTCGAATTTGTGATTCTCCTTCCTCAGCCTCATAGGTGGCTAGATTATAGGCCTGCTCCACCAGGCCAGGCTCTGAAATTTTTAAAATGTTTTTTAAATGTCTGGATTGCATACCAATTAAATCAGAATCTCTCAGAAGGAGTCTGGACAGATAACATGAATACACAGTCATGCATTAAAACTGTTTAAGAAAAAAAAAGGTAAAATAAACAATATGAGTCTTATAGCTTTACTAAATTACTTAGAGAATATAGTGAGAGTAAAAGATTTCCTATGAACATTTAATGTTTCTGGGTATGGAGTCAGTAAGCAAGTAAATAAATCCTAGAATAAAAAAGTGAAGGGCAAGCTGGGCATGGTGGCGCACACCTTTAATCCCAGCACTCAGGAGGCAGAAGTAGGAGGATCGCCATGAGTTCAAGGCCACCCTGAGACTACATAGTTAATTCCAGGTCAGCCTGGGCCAGAATGAGACCCTACCTCGAAAAACCAGGAAAAAAAAAAAAAGTGAAGGGCATAGGGTATTACTCTCCATAAGAAGAAATATTATTTCTATATTTGATGCATGTTTTGGAATATGGATTTTTCTCTAGGGTTCTTATGTGCTGCCCTGTTATAGTAGAACTACAGAGATACAAATGTTCTTAGGATGTGTCTAGTCCAGCCCTTCATCTGCAGATGGGAAAGCAGCATTGTTTATTGGAAGCACTGGCTAGATATGCGATGATCAGGATGGCAAGTTTATCACAGTTCACTGAGCTTCTCATGTACTGTACATACACAATTCATTCATTCATTCATTTATTGCTTACTGAGCTCCTGCCAAGGAGTACCAGGAACTTCAGATATTTTAAGAAGTATTTGTTTTCTGATGTTACAATTATTTATAGAAATATTTAATGGATCCCAAGTCTCCCAATTTCATTTTTTTTTTTTTAATTGCAAGCCCTATTGCCCTCTTTGGCTGACAAAGATGGATGAAAATTGAAGTACTGACCCAATCAAGAAAGAGGACCTGGGACCTAGCTTTCATGCCAAATTCTGCTGTTCTCTCTGCAGCTACTGAGGCCTTAGGAGATGAAATGGACTTTGGAAATCATTAGTAACTGAATGCTTTCCCCAGCTTTTTCTTCTTTCTCTGAAAATAGAACTACTTAAAAAGAGAAAGGGAGTCAAAAAAAAAAAAGCACACTGATGCACTGTATGTTGGAGGGCTTTGGAAAATTTTATAATGTGTTCTGTGCTCAGAGACAAAATTTTCCAAGAGGACATTTATACTTTTTTTCTTACAAGTGTCTGCATCCTGTTACACTGTGGAAGAAGTGACCTCATGGTGTTTGTATTTGTCTCTCTCACAGAACTGCTTTCATAGCATTAATGCATGTGCAGATCTGAGGATGTGTGGACTACATGAGCCTCAGACTTATGAAGGTCATTCAGAGAACATGCTGCTACTTTCATAATGGCGTCATCCGGTTTTATAGTGGCAGAGGGGATGCGAGGGGGAGTGCTGGCTAGGAGAAAGTCTTTGCCAAGTTACTTGGAAAATATATGCTACAGCCATTGAAGGAAGCTAATAAAAGTTCAAGAATATTAAATAGTGATACATGTTACTAGGCTCACAGGAACCGGCAGTCATTGCTGTAATCCCTCACAGTGGATTCGAATCATAAGGTGCTTGCTTACATATTACCTCATTTGTACAGCCCTTTATAGTTTATAAAATGCTTCCCTATAGAACATCTTGATTCTTTCTTCTAACATCTCTGTGAATTCTTTAGGAACAGTATTATCCCAACAGGTGAGAAGACTTAAGCCTCGAAAAAAAAAAAAAAAAATAATAATGATTAGCTTGTACAAAGCATTTGACATGAAGAACTCTTGCATACATAAATTAATCTGATTTTCATTTAAAATCTCTGTATTACATGTAATTATTATTTATCCTGTCTGTGTTATGGACATTAAATCACCAAAGAACATTAAATGACAAAAGATATCATAATAGGTAGGTAACAGTGAGAAGTTAGGTTCAGACTGACTCCTTATAAAGTTCTCTTTCCACTGCATAGAACTTCCTCTTTACAGGCCAAGGGCTGTGGTGTCAGCCAGGCCTGGGTGTAAAGCTTGGCTCCTGTGACCTTAGGTGGAGCCGGCGAAACCTCTTAGTCTGGCTACCACGGTGTGCTCAGCTGTCAAATAGGCAGAGCCCATTCCTACCTCAAGGGATAACGTTGAGGAAAGTATGAGCTAATGTTTGCAAAATGTTCAACATGGTACTAGACACAGAAAGGGCCCAATGACTATTACTGTAATAAATTTTATCCTTGTTTCCTATTAACACTCAGTGCATTGGAAAATGTCAACTGCTTTTTGCAGAAGGCCATCGAGTCTTCCTGGAACAGTATAGATCTGTACTGATCTCTGGAACAGAGTGAAGATGTGACAGACCAGTGCGTTCATCTCCCTACTTTAATGTCTCCTAGGACCAGCAAGCCTTCTGGCTTCCAGGTCTGTACCCAGAAGCCCTGCTGAGTAACTTACAGGATGGGGCTTTATCACCAGACATCATGAGAACCAGCTCCGAAGGGATAACAAGTGGGTTCTGTGAGAACATATGGTTGAAATTCCAGAGATTAGGACCCCACAGGAAGAGGCTCCTGCTTACCTTGACCCAGGGGCATCTCAATCACATGACCTTGGCTGCCTCTGCTGCTCCCCTGCTCCATTCTGAAACTCAAACCAGCCATTGTAGTCAGGCCATAGTGGGAGTGTGATCAGTAGTCACAGACAGTCCACTGCTGGTCCTCATGGGTGACAGGTACTCTTCAAGAGCCCTCTTCCACAAGCTCAGCATTATCTTGAGGCAGAAATTTCCAGAAAGCCTGGCTCATACCTATGTTCCTCGAACGTGGGACGATAAGGCAGGAGGATTACCATGAGTTTAAGGCCAGCCAAGGCCTGATAGTGAGATCTAGCCAGTTTGGGCTACAGAGTGAAATCCTGTTCAAAACAAATCCACAAAAAGAGGAGGATGGGGACATGGCTCAGTGGATAAATTGCCTTCTGGGCAAGCCTGAAAATCTGTGTTCAGAGCCCAAGAACTCCCCTAAAATACCAGGCATTTGGTGCCTACTTGTAATTCCAATGCTGGCATGGCAGAATCCCTGGATGTCATTGGCTATCCAGTTTAGCCAAATCACTGACTCTTACATTCAGCAAGAGACTCTGTCTCAAAGAACAAGATTCCCAGCAGCTGAGAAAGACCCCTGACATAGGCCTCTCTTTTCCACATGTCTGCTCCCACTTGTATAAACAAATTGCACACATATATGCATGAGCACCCACTTACACACAAAGCACACGCACATACATATGTTACACCCCTCCACAAACAAAAACAAAAAAAGAATGACAGGAAAGGGAGGGAGGGAGGGAAGAGTAGAGGAGAGAAGAGAGGATGAAAGACAAGAAAAATTAAAAGAAACTGTCCACAGTAAACTATGAAAGACAAGATGCATTTGGAGAGCCCCAAAGACTATTTGAGGACAAAGGGGCTCTGTATGTGTTATAATGTCAGTAAGAGGTGCAAAACCAGGTGTGACTAGTTCTGGGAATTTCTTTTACAACTGTAGGTTTAAGTAATTATTTATAATTAAAACATGATATTTTAGTTAAAAATTAGTATAAAATGACATTTTTTCTGATCCATATTAATGGACTCTGATTTTTATTCCCACATTGCTAATTAAGAACCCATAGAAAGTGTGGGTTTTAGGATCAAAAGAGTGAGATTCAAACATTAACATCTCTTTACACTAAATAGGAATTTTCTAAAATTCTGTTTTTTATTGTATGAATTAGTATGAAATAGAGAATATCTGTAATAATTTCTAGCTGGTGATCTCAGTAATGAGAAATATTATTTTTATTCAGCTTGTAGACAAGGAAAGATGCCCCAAACTGTCTGGAATTCAAGATTTCCATTTTGGCTTTTTTTTTTTTTTTTTTTTTTTTAATAGCTATGTGAATTGGTCCCTTTAAATTTAATTTAATTTTATTTCATTTTAAATCCAGAGAATCAGCCTCAGAGCCTGTGCATGCTATCTATATAAGCACTCTACTACCCACTGTACTGTATTCCTAGATGGAGTGCCTCCTTAAACCTCTATTTGCTCGTCTGAAGAACAGAGGTCATACACCCATTAGTAAACTCTTTCATTCAGTACCTAGCACCAAATGTGCTACCACGGGCCTAAAAGGTGGGAGGTGCTCCATAAACAGTTCATAGAGTGAATGAGCAACTGAGCCTTCTAAAGACAGTCATTCCACTGCTTGGCCCTGAGAAGTTTAAGCTGCTGGTGAAGTTTAGGTTACCAGAAAGATATTAAGTTTACCTACTCATTCAAAGTCACTTAAAGAAATATAATTTATTGACCTTTTTATATCAAAAAGTTAACATTTAAAGATCCTTCAGGGTTAAAAATTTCTTTGTTACTTTTTTTTTTCTTACACAGTTTTAGGAACTGAACTCGGGGCCTTTGCACATGGTAGACAAATGCTGTTTATTCTTTATAAACATCTTTTGATCTGAGTCCGATTTTTTTCTGAAATAATCTAAGAGATTTGGTGAAATGAAGAAATATTATTTCAGTCAGTTAAAAGCTTTAAGCAAATAAGAGAGTAAATCTTTCAGTGAACAGAAATAATTATTTATTGTTAGTATGCCATGTTTTTAAATGTCAAAAACATACATTTAATATATTACCTAAGGATACGTAGTTCAAAAACAGAGTATGAGTAAATGAAAAAAAAAACCACTTTGAAAAAAATAAACACTACTGAAATATTAAATACTCAATGAACACCAGTGCTAAACACTGATTAAACTTAGGTACAGTGGCAGCTGGAGAACTGGGGCCAGGAGGACTTCACAATGTGAGTGTTTAGAGAAGAGGCGCAGGTTCTCATGCATCCTGCAGATTTGCCCTGTGGTGAACTTCTGTCACATTTCATCCCAGCTTCGCAGCAATGCCCTAGCTTTGGGAAAGCCAGGGCGGATAGCACATGCTGCATGTGTGCAGCACAACTCTGGCCACCCTGGAGAGTTCCTGCTAATCTTCTATCTGATGTTTAACATGCGAACAAAACATTAACAGATGCTGTGTCTTAACGCTGCCTGCTGTCTTACTGTTTTCTCTGCTGGGTCCCCCTGGGCCAAGGATCATCTGACTGTAACTTTGGAATGCTGCCTGGTAGAATAAAGGGAGGAAGGAGGAGGAGACACAGATGGGGGGTGGAGAGAAGGGGAGGGGAAGGAAGAGAGAGGAGTGGAGAGAAAGAAAGGGAAGGGATACAGAGGAAATTATCTTATTCCAAGAATTAAGAAATTTGGAATGAATCTCCACTGCAGCCAGTAGCTTGTTGTGGGACTCAGACAAGTTATTTCTCTCTGGACCTCAGTTTGTTCATATGTAACATGAAGCACAGGGTGATATGGCCTAAAATGCTTTCTTGGCATAACTTAGTACTATGCAGTAATTAGATTGAAACAATTCTATTCAACCGCTACATCGAATAATGACATTTCTGTTACAATGAACCTAGGCACTGAGACACATAAACAGACATCCACGGGACATCTTGACTCTAGGCCTGGTCCTGTGAAGCATCAGGCAAGCAGAAAGCTGGCTTTAGCAGACCATATATAAGAACCTGGCGCTGGTTACTGCAGGAGAAAAGGAAGAACTCCAGACAGCTAAGCCCCGGTGCAATGGTTAGGCCTTCCACGATGTCAGAGGAACTTGATCTAGAGTTCAGTGTCTCGTGCCTATGGCAGTACAGCTGGAGTTCGACATTTGTGCAAAGAATCGTAAGCGATGGTGTGTAACATGTTGTTCAGCAAATGAAGCCTTGGGATTCTCCATAACGCTAGGCAAGATGGAGCTTGAGAAATTCTAGCAGGCTTCTTTTTTGTTAAACTTTTCTTGGGACATGATAGAAATACATTTTAAAATCACAATCTACTGTACCTGTTCATAGAGATGTTCCTATAGAAATCACAAGGTTTTGACTGATGGAATTTGTACCCTTACTATTACATTACACTCTGCTGTTTTCTTGCACATTACATTTTCTTTTTATATTGCCACATTCAGCTGACTTGATTAACATTCCAGTAAAGAGGACTGGAGAGATGGCTTAGCAAAGCCAAAGGACCCAGATTCAATTCCCCAGGACCCACGTAAGCTAGATGCACACGGTGGTACATGCATCTGGATTTCATTTGCAGTGACTGGATGCCCTGTTGTGACCATTCTCTCTCTTCCTGACTCTCCCTCTATGTGCCTCTTGCTCTCTCTTTCTCTCTCTCAAATAAATAAATAAAAATAATCCAGTAAAGAAACACAGCTTGCTGTGTGAAACATATTAGGTCACTGGTGGGGGCAAATGCTGGTGAGTTATGTGCTCTGCAGGAAAGAAAGGACTCAGAGGGTCTGAGACACTTTCTTGATCATTAAAAATATGAGACTTAAGGATGAAAGTGCATTTAAGGTCATAATGTAGTTTTGACATCCCAGAGTAGATAAAATATAGAGTAAAATAAACAGATCAACATGTTAGATGCAAAATACCCACAGGTCTGCAATGGTTGAAAAGAAAGAAAATAACTTAGTTTTTTGAGGACATTAAGGAAGTACAATAACTTATGACCACGTCTTTGAAGTCAGAGACATTTGGTGTATTTTCTATTGACTTTTTAAAGATCAATTCTCTTGCCAGTGTTTACTCATGTGTTGTGAACTATAAAATGATTTTTTAGCGAGTTTGTGAATCAGCTTCCTGTCTAAAACTGTTTATGCAAGTCAGGAAGGATGGCTTATTCTGCCACCTAGTGGTCTGTTCAGTCATGCTGTCAGTTCTCGGGGAGAAAGAAGGAAAGATTTTTTAAGTGTCAAAGGGAGTTGCAAACCAACAAGTTTGTGCTGGGAAAAAATGATCCAAAGGAATATTATTATAATGCTATATTATGTACATATTGTAAGTCATCAACGTGTGGTTGGCTCTCTTCCAAAACTCAGAATACATCACATTTTTCAAAACATTCCTGCTCATAAATTTCCAAAAGCCACAAACTATGTAGAAATAAGCCCATAAGAAATAAACAAGACATTTATGATGAAACATATAGAACGCTATCAAGGAATACAATAGAATAAAACATTTACTGCAACCTTAGATATTCTAACCCTCCATGGTGACAGGGCACCCACCATGCTTAGTAATTAGGACCTTAGATATTTTTTACATTTATTTATTTATTTAGTTAGTTAGTTAGTTATTTGGTTATGTATTAATAAGAGAAGGAGATAGAACGAGGGGGTGAGAAGGGAGGGCGTGCCAGGGCCTCTAGCCACTGCAAAAGGAGCTCTAGATGCATGTGCCACCATTTGCATGTGGCTTATGTGTGTACTGGGGAGTTGAACCTGGCTCCTCAGGTTTTGCAGGGAAGTGCCTTAACTGGTTATCCATGTTTCCAGCCCTCAGGACCATAGTTTTATTTAATATATTTCATTCGTTAAAAAAATAATAAGTAGAACAAATCCCTCCATGGTTCTCATTTATGTTAATGTTAACACTAAAATATTTTCTCGGGCTCTATTTTCTTAGAACCTTGCTTGGTGCAAACAGGTATCATTGTCTTCCTTGTATCCCTTTGACACTTAAAAACCATTTCTTCAAAACATGCACACACACACAAAAATTATTTCTTCTCCTTTCTTCCTGAGAGCATCTTAGGTTCATACCATGGCTACATGACTCCTGACTCCCAGGTGACTATCATCTCCTGGGTTTCCTCATTGCAAACTTTAACTTCCTTATCTGTGACTGTACATTTACTACAGTCAACAGCACTAGCACCTCCGCCTCCCCAGTGACACCATCACCACAGGGAAAAAATAACATTCACTGTATAATAGACATTGTTATAGTATTTAAAATACATTATGATACTTTCCATAGACCTGATCAAATACAAGTTATCACTGTCTCCATTTTGAAAAGACAACAGAAAGTTCAGCTTAAAGTTAGTCATTTGCTTAGTCTCATAGCTTGAAAGTGACAAAACTGGTATGTGAGCCCTTGTAGTGTAGCTCCATAACCTTTGCTTTATGCTAATGTCCACACTGGCTCACAAAATAATAAAATTTCATGCCCAGTTGTCTTCGATGTCATATCAAAGTCTCAGTCTCAACCGCCTATTTCATGGCTTGTTTCTAAAGAAGATCACATAACTCAGTCTTGTTACTTTTCCTGTATGTTCCTGATCATGGTGTGAGTCAACGTTGTCAGAATCTAAAAAGAATCTAAGAAACAAAGGTGAGAGAGTGAACATTATGTGTGATCTTGTCTATAGTGTTTTACAAACAGTAGTCTAGATGTTGCTAGTTTTGGAATCAGTTGACTTTAAGGAAAAAAAGATTGCTTTTGCTAATGTGATTGGGACTTACTAAATTAATTGTAGGCTTTAACAGAAGCTTGACCTTAAAATTGAAGATGGAAACTAATTGATACAGTACATAGTAAAACTAAGGCTTGATCCCAGGGAATTTTTTTCAATGACCACTAAGAATAAGTAAGAACATAAGAAATTACAAAATATTAGTTGTTTGTCAAATTAATTAACAAGGGGATTAACTGCAATAGGAATGACTGAGGAACAATTTGCCTCACAGAATTGTTCACCTGAGGATCAATATATAAGATTGCTTACCTTTTTTTCCTTGTTGGATGAAAGTTATCACAGGACTGAATATATGCACCTGATGGACCTCAGCTTGTGTCAAAGGAGCTCCAGTGCAGAGACGAAAAACTACCTGGTATTACTTTAAGATGAGGCATTATCAGGAAAGCATGAATTGGATCCCATTTCAAATTATGCACTGGACTCTTGGCTGAATTCAGATGTGTGGGGGAGGTGTGTTTCTGGGGGTGGGCTTAGATGTATATATCCAGCTCCCCTTTGCTGAGCTTGGCTCACTCTCTTGCTGCTTTTGTCATCTGCTATGTCAGAAGTGATGTCCAGCCTCTGCTCATGCCATGCTTTCTTCTGCCATCATGGAGCTTGCCCTCAAGAGTTTAAGCCAAAATAAATCCCTTCCTCCCATCAGCTCCTTCAGTAACTGCAACATAAGGTTAAGAGAATGTAAGACAAAGAATATCAACTGGATGAATAAATCAGGCCTTTCACCACTTAGATGTATGTCAGTACTCTATTAAAACAAACATGTCAGCCAGTCTCCCAGTGGTAACTGACTATAATTCCTACTGAAAACTCTATATAAAAGAGTCAGTGGGACAAACTGCAAACCCTGCTGAAATAACTAGTCCCTCACATACAATCATCCATCATCTTTTCTCTCCATTACCCACTCTAGATGACTCCAGTCTGGGCTCATACTTTAAAAGGCCTGTGTTCAGTGGTGTGGAAACTCTCATTTTTATCCCAGAAATGTCTAAGAACACAGCTGACTTGCTCTTGACAAGCTTGACAATCGTTGCTGGATTTGTCTGTCCATGGTTATGACAGCCCAGAAACTATCAAGAAAACACCTGGTGGACCTACTCATTTTCCAAGCATATAGTTCTTCACAACAATCAGGATGGAATTCCTCATCATTATAATTTCCCTGGTGATCTCTTAGCATTAAAAACCCCAGAGAATGTTAGACTATAGTATGCATGTTTTGTTCTCTTACAAAACAGACACAGCCAACGTGATTGTATTAAGAAGTGGGGTTTTACAAGGTCGCAAGGCTTCCAAGGGCTACTCCATTGTTAACAGAATTAAGGCCCTTTTAAAGCAAGGTTTCACTGGGCACAATGCTCAGCTAGCTGCTCACTTGCCATTCTGGCTTCCACATGTGATGCAATAAGATGGCTCTTCTCATCACACCAAATGGCAGTGCCTTGATCATGGACTTTCTAGCTTTCTGCACTGTGAGAAGGTACTTTGCCCCCCTTTAATCATAAATTATACCATCTCAAGTATTCTGTTATATAAAAAAAAAAACACAACTAAGTCAAGATGCTAATAAGACCTTCTGTTTGAGTACAAATCTTACTGGTAGGAACATTCTTCTCACATATTACTAAGACCTCTGATCTAACAGAACTCAAAACTGCAGTTGTACAAGCACAAATTCTGTCCTTGAATCACTGTGAATCATGGTTCAGGGTGGGGTCATCCAAGCCTATTTCTATTCTGTTTTGTTTTCTGGGCCTATGCATTGTAACTAGTAGAAATATGACACCATATATTGATTTTTGTGTTCATAGAATATATACAACATCCTGGAGGAAAATGTTTTTGTCCAGCAGGGTGTGATTTCAGGGCCAGTACCCTACTGAACATTTAATAGGCCATTCCATCATTCTGCCAGGCCAGCTGATTCCCAGTGGTGCAATTTATGGAAAGATGGATGGCTACCTGGGCTCCGAGTCCACTGTAGCAACACTGATACTATAAAATAAGTCCATATGTCTGACACAGTATTTGCTTCTAACTATTTGGCTAGTTTTGTGGTTTCTGGAAGATTACTATATTAGTTTATGCTGAGATAAGAAATATAGTATGGATGGCTCAGACAGAAATTTATTTTCTCATAGTTCTAGAAACCACAGATAAAACTCCAATAGAGTCATTTTCCAGTGAAGGCTCTTTCCTTGGCTTGTTTTAGTATTGTGAATGCATATGAAAGGCAGACAGACAGAAAGAGAGACTTTCTCTGCAGATAAGGCTCAAATAATGTGGTGAATCTTAGGGGCCTAATCTTACAACTTCTCTTTACCACTTAGTTACTCCTAATATCCCCCTCTCTAATGACACTAATATTGGAGACTACAGTTTCGATATATGAATGGCAGGGGCAATACAGTATACAGCAATCCTGTCAGTGAGGAAGGCAAGCCCATACCCAGAAGTGATGTGAATTCCTGCTTTTGCAAAGTAAGAAAGCAGCTGATGTAATATTTTTTTTAAATCATTACTGGTTCTCTTCACTGGAATTTTAGGTATTGTTTTCCCATATGTTCTAGTTGGTCTTTGGGTAGTATTTATTTTTAATTAGCTTTTAAAATCAGTTTGCTTAGTAGTGGGTTTCATTTTTGTATATGTGTGGTGCTCATACTTGGGTGTATGTGTGTTCATATGTGTGTGTGTGCAGATGTGCAGGTATGTGTGTGGGCATATGTATGTGTGTGTGATATGCAGGCATGCATGTGCATGCACTTGTGGAGGTCAAAGGACCTCATGTATGCTGTTGATCTCGTTTTGAGGCAGGGTTTCTGCTAGTCTAGACTGGCAGGCCAGCAAGCTACAGGGATCCACCTGCCTCTGTCGCCCCAGTGCTGGGAAAACAGGTGTGTGCCACCATGTCTGACATCTTGACACAGGTAGAAGGGATCAAACTCAGATCCTCATATTTTCAAGGGAAGCACTTTACTGAATGTGTTGTTTCCCCCAATCCAGTCATTTTAATTTATTATGTGTTTATACATATTTTCTTCTCCTTGACTGTCCCTTTCCTCTGTTCTCCTTTATCCTCTGGTACCCTTCCTTAGGGTTCCCTTACTCCCTTAGCAAAAAGCACACCCTCTAATTTGTGTCACATGTATTCCAACCCTCTGATTATAGTAGTCTTTTTTTCTCACTCACCCCAAAACTGTCCTTCCACTCTCACTGTCCCCTTTCTACCTTTCTAGTTTTACACCAATTTCCACCATTGCCCACATAAATATATGAATGCATGTTCCACTTAAAATCTAGGATTTCCTTTTTCCTGTCACCTTTACCATCACTTATTATCCCTTGTTTTCTGGATGATAGTCATTCAAAAGCAGTTATAATTTTCATTTCCTTTATGGTTAAGTATATTGAACACATTTTCAAATACTTTATGGTCATTTGTCTTTCTGCTTTTGAAAATTGTCTACTTAGTTCAATAGCTCATTTATTGATTGGAAGATTTGTGAGTTTTTAGTTTCTAATTTTTTTTTTTTATACACGATGTTATTCTAGCCCAAGCAAACCTGAAATTCCCTGTGTACTTCAGGCTAGTCTTAAACTGATGGCAATCCTCCTCCTTTAGCCTCCTGAGTGCTAGGATTTTGACATGAACCACCACTCCCGTCTTGCATTTAATTTTTAAAGTTCTTTATATGTTTTAGTAATTAACCCACTCTCTGATGTATAGTTGATAAATTTTTTTTCTACATTCTATAAGCTATATCTTTATTCAGGTGATTGACTTCATTGATGAGAATTTTTTTTTAATTTTAGGTAAGTTAAAGTAATTTGTCAATTCTTGGTATTATTTGTCAGCTCTTATTGTTGCCTAAAATATTGGAGTCCTCTCAGAAAGTTCTTACCTAGGCTGATATCTCAAAGTGATTTTCATGTTTTCCTCAATCAGTTTCAAAGTTTCATGTCTTACATTAAGATCATTGATAAATTTTGAGTGGGCGTTTTGTGTAAGTGGAGAGATGTGGATTTTAAAGCATTTTTCTAAATATGGATAATCCAGCTTCCCCAGCAATATTTGGTATTTCTATAATGTATACTTTTGAAACCTTTGTCCAAAAGTAGATGGTTGTAGCTATGTGAATTCACTTCTGGGAGCTCTATTCCATTCCACTCATCCACATGTGAGTTTTTGTGCCATAACATGTCATGGTTTCCAATATGCTCTAAAATATAATTTGAGGTTGGTCATTGTGAAACTCTCAACATTCCTTTTTCATTGCTTTAACAATTCAGAGTCTTTTGTGTTTCCATATAAATTTTTAATTTTTCTACTTCAATGAAAAATACAATTGGAATTTTGATTAGGATTTCATTGAATATGTAGAGCACTTTGAGTCATATAGTCATATCAGCCTTGCAGGTCTTTCCATCTTCTAGTGTCTTCTTCAATTCCTTTCTTCAGTGACTTGAAATTTTCATTGTAGAGAACTTTTACTTCCTTGCCTAGGTGTATTCCTAGATGCTTTATTTATTTTTTTAAATTTATTGTGGATGGGGAATATTCTGTGATTTGTTTCTAGGCTAGTTCATGATTGATTTAAAGAAAAGCTATGAATGGCTTGGTTTTATTTATTTTTAAAATGTCATTTATTTATTTGCAAGGAGATACAGAGAATGAATGAATGAATGAATGAATGAATGAATGAATATGGATGGGCAGCCTCCAGCCACTGTGAACAAACTTCAGACATATGCACTACTTTGTGTACCTGGCTTTATGTGGGTACTGGAGAATCAAACCTGGGTCATTAGGCTTTGCAGACACGTGCCTTAGCTGCTGAGCCATCTCTCCAGCTCATTTGTTAAAAATGTTATTTGTTTATTTGCAAGGAGAGAGAAAGAAAGAAAGACAGAAAAGGGAGAAAGAAAGGTGGCTTTGTTTTCATGAATTTCCTTAGTAAATATTTTCTTAAAGTGTCCTTAATCTACATTAGTTTTTTTAAAGGTAGCTTTGCTAGCTATAGCAACCCTGGTTGGCAGTTGTTGTCTTTCAGGACTTGAACTATATCATTCCAGGCCTTCTTGGCTTTTAGGATTACTTTTGAAAGACCAGATGTTATTCTCATGCATTGACTTTCGAAGGGAGCTGGAATTTTTCCCTTAAAGCTTTTAAGATAGTTTACTTGCTTTGTAATTTTAACATTTTAACTGTGTTACATTGTGGAAAGCATCTTTTCACATTTATCTATTTGGGATTTTTGAGTCTCTTGTGTTTAGATGTCTCTTTCTCTAAGTTTGGGGAAATTTCTACTATAATTTCATTGAATAAATTGTCGATTTCTTTAGTCTTTACCCATCTCATTCTTGAATTGCACAGATTCTTAGTTTTGGTCTCTTGAACATAATTCCAGGATCTTGGTCATTGTGTTAGTCATGATTCTCTAGAGGAACAGAAATGATAAAATGAATTGTATTAAAAGGGAATTTATTGGATTAGCTTACAATAGTCCAGCAATAGCAGGTTGCAGGCCCGAGAGTCAAGGAACCCTGTAGCTGCTCAGTCCACGTGGCTGGAAGCCTCAGCAATCCCCATCCGGCACTGAAGGCCTGGAGGCATCCTGGAGAGATGCTTCTCTTCAGTCCACGCTGGTCTTCAGTCCACACTGGAAAGCAGCAAGCACCAAGCAGAGAACAGAGAGCAGCACCTGCAGCCAGGTGGGAGGAGAGGATGCCTTTCTTCCCAGAGCTTCTTTTTATCAACCAGCCCCCTCCTTCAAGAGGGGCCACCCACTCTGGGGGAACGGCTCACCCTGGGGGAAGGATTCTTCCTTTAGTTAATCCTTCCTCGAGGCAACCTCAGAGACACACATATGAGGAATGTCTGTGGATTCCTAAACAAATCAAGTTGACACAAACTTAACCATCACAGTCATGCTATTTAATTTTTAAAAATCTTTTAATTAATTTATTTGAAAGAGAGAGGGAGAAAGAGGCAGATAGAGAAAGACAGAGAAAGAATGGATGTGCCAGGGCCTCTAGCCACTGTAAACCAACTCCAGACTCATGTACTACTTTGTGGATCTAGCTTAAGTGGGTCCTGGGGAATCAAACCTGGCTCCTTAGATATTGCAGGCAAGTGCCTTAATCTCTATGCCATCTCTCCAGTTTCTAATGTTTTGTGGGTCTGAGTGTATTCTTTTCTCAAGCAACCTTGTCTTCTATACCTGATATTTTTCCTTCTGTTTGATCTCGCTTGTTGTCTTCCATACCTGATATTCTGTCTTCTGTTTGATTTTATCCATTGATTGTGCTTTTCGCTAGGTTTTTCACCATTATTATTCACTCATACCTTGTACTTTGTTTTTTTTTTTTCAGTGATTCAGTATCTTTGCTGAAATTTTCCTCCATATTTTTGATTTTTTTCTTCTAGATTACAGGTTATTCAATCAATCTTCTTATTTAGATCCTGAATTCCTTTCTTTACTTCTTTCATAAGCTTATGGGTGTCCTCTCTGCATTCATTGATCCTTTTGAAAATGTAGGGCTCTGAAGTTTTTTTGCATTTAAGATACCACATTATCTTTTGTCATCAAAAGTGAAGAGTTGTGGGCCTTTGAAGATATTTTAGTGGCTTATTTTCTTTCTTTTTTTACATTTTGGTTTCTTAGGCTTTCTTCATTTATTGAGATAGATATGCCCACCAGTTTTCCCTTCCTCTACTCTTTGTGTGCTTGTTTTATTTTATGTGAGTCACGTGAGTTGTCCTCACTGTGATTTATGTTCCCAGGACTCTTTAAAGTAGAAACCTACGGCCTTAAAATATATAACTCTGCAGCATTTCCAGTGTTAGAAGACCTTTGGGTACTTTCTTTGGGTTCCAGAGAAGGTTACTGTGGTACTAATTGGAAAACCATAGATTGCAGCTATTTAGCGGTGAGGGTATTAACAATTGTTATAAAATGAAGAGGAAATGAGAAAAGGGGGAAATAGGGAGTAAGAAATGAATGACGGGGGAAGTATATAGGTTGGCTTAGAGGGATGGGAATGAAAGTGAAAAGCACAGTGAAAGGCAACAGTTGTACAAGATAAGTTATAAGCTAAAACAAAATACCTAAATAATTATAGATCAACAGTGTAAACAAAGGCTGGAGAGATGGCTTAGCTGTTAAGGCACTTGCCTGCAAAGTAAAGGACCTCAGTTCGATTCCCCAGGGCCCATTGTAAGCCAGAGTCACAGGGTAGTGCATCATTTGCAGTGGCTGGAGGCCCTGGCATGCTTATTTTTCTCTCTCTCTCTCCATATATATATATATCTGCCTCTCTTTTTCAAATAAATAAGTAAATAAATAAATAAAAAGTGTAAACAAGAATAAAAACAATAAGGAATAAAGTGAAATAGAAGATCATAAACTCAGTACTCCTTCCTAGTTGGGATGAATGTACTTTATTTGTCCCTGTCAGTTGTCACCTCTCAGAGGGGATTGTGCAGGCCAGGAAGGAGTTAGCATGGGGTGTGGGGTGTGGAGACATCACATACCTGTTTGTGGGGAGGGCAGGTTGGCGCCGTGGTCGGTCTACCCTGGTTCTCCGGCAGGTTGGCGGACAGAAGAAAAATCAAGGAAGAAGTCTAAGCAACAGCCAGCTCAGTGTATAAATCCAGAAACTCCAGGATATGTTGGATTTACAAATCTTCCCAATCAAGTTCACCAGAAATCTGTGGGGAAAAAAAAAAAAGGTTTGAGTTCACACTGATGGTGGTTGGTGAATCAGGTCTAGGAAAATCAACTCTCATAAGCAGCCTATTCCTGACTAACCTCTACCCAGAAAGAATTATACCTGGAGCTGCAGAGAAACCTGAAAGAACTGTACAAATTGTGGCTGCAACTGTTGAGATTGAAGAGCTGGGGTCAAGCTGTGGCTTTCAGTTGTGGACACTGTGGCTATGGGGATGCCACCAACTGCAGGGGTTGACACCACCATCTCCTACACTGATAAGCCATTTGAACGACACCTGCACCAGGAGAGTGCACTGAACAGGCGGCACATCACTGATAACAGGATGCACTGTTGCTTCTACTTCATTTCACCTTTTGGGCCTGGACTGAAGCCCGTCGATGTTGCATTTATGAAAGCAACACACAACAAGGTGAATCTTGTGCCTGTCAGTGCAAAAACTGATAGTCTTACTCTGAAGGAATGCTGAAAAAAAAAGGATTTTGGATGAAATTGAAGAGCATAACATCAAAATCTATCATTTACCTGATATAGATTCAGATGAAGATGAAGATTTTAAAGAGCAGACTAGACTCCTCAAGGCCAGTGTCCCATTCTCTGTGGTTGGATCCAACCAGTTGATTGAAGCAGCCAAAGGCAACAAGGCCCTTGGTTGCCTCTACCCATGGGAGTTGTGGAGGTGGAGAGCGACCCCAGAGCATGATGACTTTCTGAAGCTGGGAACAATGCTCATCACTCACATGCAGGACCTCCAGGAAGTGACCCAGGACCTTCACTATGGAAACTTCCGTTCTGAGAGACTCAAGAGAGGGGCAGGAAAGTTGGGAATGAGGACATGAAAAGGAGTCGGAGCTCCGTAGCATGCAGGAGATGATCACAGGAATGCAGGCGCAGATGCAGATGCAGGGTGGCCACAGTGACAGTGGAATCATTGGGCACCATGTGTGAAGTGATGGTTGAACCTTCATAAGTGTGGGAGAAAACACTTGGATATAAAGAAAACATTCCAGGGCCTGGAGAGATGGCTTAGTGGTTAAGCACTTGCTGTGAAGCCTAAGGACCCCAGCTCAAGGCTCAATTCCCCAGGAGCCTCTTAAGCCAGATGCACAAGGTGGAGCATGCATCCGGAATTCATTTACAGTGACTGGAGGCCATGGTGCGTCCATTCTCTCTCTTATCTGCCTCTTTCTCTCTCTGTCTGTTGCTCTCAAATAAATAGATAAATAAATAAAAACAAAAAATTAAAAAAAAAAGAAAAGAAAACATTCCAGATGAGTGCTACAGCTTTGAGTTTTTTTTTTTTTTTTTTTTTTTTTCTTTTTCTTTTTTATTTTTTGAGGTAGGGTCTCACTCTGCCCAGGCTGACCTGGAATTCACTAGGTAGTCTCAGGGTGGCTTTGAACTAATGGTGATCCCCCTACCTCTGCCTCCCGAGTGCTGGGATTAAAGGCGTGTGCCACCATGCCCGGCTTTGAGTTTTCTTAAGGTCCCTGGAAGTGTGCCCTTCCAAATTTGAGTGCCAGTGCTTGGGAATTTCACTTTTTAAAACTTATTTTTTTATATGAAGTACTTTTAACATTTGTATTTCATTGCTATGTTACACTTTATGTTTTATTAGGTAAACTCATTTTCTTCCTCCTTAACCACTAATGTTAGAATTTATTTCTAAGACTCATTCAGCATGCATAGCAGATAGTAAATTTCTTTCACTGAGCTTGTCTGCCTGACTAATCATTGGTGAGCACTCTTGATTTATATTTAGAACATTTAGGTTTACTGAGCATGATCCTGAGAAAGACTTTATAGTGCTATTCTGGTTATACTGCGCTGCAGAAAAGTTGAAGCAGCTATGAACTCCAGCTTTACATGGTAATAGGAATCGAACTGGTTTTATGCAAATAAAAACAAAACCTTTTAAGAAACCAATCTTGGGCTGGAGAAATGGCTTAGTGGTTAAGGTGCCTGCCTGCTAAGCCTAAGAATACCTGTTTGATTATCCAGGTCCCACGTTTAGCCAGAAGCAAAGTGACGCAAGGGAGCAATGCTGCAACTGCCCACAAGGGGGCACATGAGTCTGGAATTCGTTCACAGTGGCTGAGAGGCTGCTGCACACCCATTCTCTCTCTCTCTCTCTCTAAAAAAAAAAAAAAAAAAAAACAAGAAAACAATCTTTTATATTTTATACTGTACCTTAATGTCTGTAACTGCAATGGAAATTTTAGCTCTTGGGTAGCATGCCCCTGAACCCGGGCTTGTCATTGGGTGGTGCTCCTGCATGACATCTCGTCCCCATGAAGCCCAAATATCTTCCAGGGTTTCCTTCCTTGGGTTTCCTCAAACTGTTTTCTTTTTTGAGTCATTTTTCTATTGAGAAGAAAATAGCAATGGTCATTTTTTTTAATGTGTAGATTATCTCATCGGTTTCAGCCATTATTAGTTCCTTCAGTTTGTAGTAGAAATATCTTCATGAGTTCTGGAAGAATGAAAGGCAGTTCAGATCTATAGTGCAGGCAGGTGGTTGAAGGCACATTTGGTGCATATTCTGGCTTGCTCCTCCTGTGCTGCCTTTCATCCTGCTATCGTGTCTCCAAAGTGAATAGGTAGTGACCACTGAAAGGAACAAGTTAAGAAGACAGTCGTGTGGAGGGAGCAAGTGCTAGTTTGGTATTTTCATTTTACTACAATAGAAGTTGAGCAAAAGAAAAATGCTTGATTCAAGATGAGGTGGAATTTTTTTAATGCAAAAAAATCTAGTAATAAAATGAGACTCATAAATTGTTATAAAGATGTACAATAGAAAATAATGTTGTGAACTTACTCACTTTTCCCTCACTGTTGCAACATTGTGAATGGTCAGAGGTTCTTTATGTGAAGTTTCTCCCAAAAATTGTTCATGACTATAGAATACATCCATGTAGCCTGGGTTGTTTCATTTTGTCATTGGCTTTGTTTAGAGAAAGCTGTTTAAAAATTTCTACACAGTTAGTTTAGTCCCTTTGTGCCACTCAGTGCAAGCTGCCATCTGAAAATGGCAACATGAACCAGGAGGTATTGTAGCCACACTTATAAATCCCCTTCCGTTTTACTGACCAAACCTAAACATACACTTTTGCTAATAAATAATTGCTCATTACTAAGAAATATGTACCTATAGAAATGTATTTTGAAAACACTTATTTTACACAGCAAGTTTGTGTCAATTTTAAACATAATCTTTTTTTCAATAAAGCACTATAGTAAGTGAAAAAAAAAAAAAGCAACTGGTCTCACTCATTCCTGTGGGAAGGTTTTTCTATGTGAAATTCCACTTTCTGCAGGGTTCCCTAATGTAAGATGCCTCCCTGGCCCCAAGGCACCAGTTACAGCTCCATTTCTGGTATGTCGTGAGCATTCTTTCCCATGGAGGTTTTGTGTTTGAGGTTCTGATAGGGTGTGTAAGGCCCACCTTGTCGTTTTGTTTTATTATGGCATTTTGAAGCAAAATTTGTTTTTCACTGATTTTCCTTCCTCCTCTTGTCCTCAATGTCCCCGGCACTCTTGTATCCCTCCACCCCTAGCAGCCTGATTACTGTTTTCATGTCATGTGTGTTCTACAGCCCTCCTTTTCTTTTTCCTCAATATCTCTCTTTCCCATATCATGGCCCTCTTTCAAGTTTCATAGCCTATACTCATAATCATACATGCATGCACACATGTAAGCATGTGTGTGCACACATCTACTTTCCTGAAAAAATCAAAATTTAAATATTTTTTTACAGTTTAATAAAAACCCACTGTACATGTATACATCACATTTTATTATCTATTCTCCAGACCATGGTCAATCTAAACTGGTTCTATTCCGGTGCTGTTGTGAAGGGTACAGGAGTGAATGTGAGTGCAAGTATCTCTGAGGCAGCTTACAGAATCCTTTGAGTATATGCCCAAGTAGGGTCTAGTTGAGACATAGGAGGGCTCTATTTTTAATTTCTGAGCAACTTCCATAGTGATTCCCATAATGGATGTACATGTTTATACTCCCAACAGCTGTGTATCAAGATCCCACTTTTTCCAGGCCTTCCTTCAGCATTTGTTGCTGTCTGTTTTCTTGATGACAGACATTCTGACTGGGACGAGATGGAATCTCAAAATCTGACTGTTACATTTGTGTCCCCCACAGTGATTACTGATAATCTCCCTGAGGAGGACCCTAGGGACACGGAGGGACTATAAAAGCACAATTTGATAGGATTATGACCAATTTACAATACATTCATATATCAAAGTTCTCAACATGACTGAATAAATAAATAAGCAGCACATTTGTCCCCACTGATGACAGATAGGGCTGCAGTATTAGCGGTAGCATGATTCTTTTTGGTGACATAATGACCTCCAGGGCTGCCACCATTGGCCACTCCTCCACTCTCACATTTGCATGACCCAGAAGAGAGATTTCTTGATATTCCCTGGAAGCAGGATCCCCTTCTTCCTCAGGATGAGCACCTCCTCTTCAGTGTACGTCACCATAATCATGACTGAATATCATGCATAGATACAAATGTAAAGTGCCAGGGTGGCATCATGCAGGGCTTTAGTGAAAACACAAGCTTGCTGTCACAGTGCCTTCAAATCCTGGTAAAGAAATTCCCAATTTGCAAAAGCCCAAACCTTTGGCACATGTTTCCACAGAATGTCCCAAATGCTTCCGTTTTATGTAATATTGTTTTCTATTTCTTTGTCTGGCGCACCATACTGATGGCAGCTAGGAATCTTAAGTTGTTTTGTGTTTAAACTTTTCAAAACCTTTTCCTGTAAGTTTATTCTCTCATCCACTGGTATTTAATATTCATTATTCATTCATCCCAGAACAATGATTTGAGTTTTACCATGGTCAGTGCTTACTTATTGTAAGCATTGTGTATTTTTCCCATGTAAACTTAGCATGTTGTATCCATCTTCGTTCTAGTGAAAATCTGAAACAGAAAAAATAAATGAATGCATAAAGAATGCATGGGTGCTGTCCTCGACTTGATTACAATGTCAATACATGTAAACTAAATCATTATCACCTAAGTGATAATGGATAATTCAATGGATTCTAAAGTGGATAAGTAGAAACGTTAGGGTAAAGATAGCTTATTTCCTAGTCTGAAAAATCAGAGGAACACTGATGAAAGAGATGTATCTGATGAAGTTATCACACCATTTTTCAGATTCAGAAATGGGAAGACATTTCAGGCATTCTCATGCTGAGGGAAAGGTCTCAAGGCTCTTTCCCTCCCACTGCCCCACCCCTGCTGACAGTGTCTCATTTTGTAGACCAGGCTGGCCTTGAATTCACACTTTTCCTGTCTCATTCTCCCAGACGTTGAGAGGGTTAGCTTTGGGTCACAGTTCTTCAGCTGTGTAGCCACGTGTTTCTTGCACCTCAGTAACTAGTGTTTAAACTAGCACAATTGTCTTGGCAACTATTTAGTTTGGAGGGTTAAATTGTTTTAATTGTGTACTATTAGAAATATTAATCAATTATAAAGTCATCAGATGATCTATATAATATAAACATGATACATTTAAATTGTTTATGATTATTGGTAGTGAATTCAAAGAAATCTTAACAAAAATGTATTTTTTCATATGGTCTCTAATGGCCTGTGGTCCTGTAAAAGTTTGACTACCATATACCAAGACTACAAATGTAAAATCAGGAGTGATTTCCAAGGTTTCCCATTGTCATAAGCTATATAGTTCATGTCCTAATTCAGAGCAGAATGAGGCATGATTTGTTTAGAAGAATGTAACCTTAGTCCTGCTGCACAGCCTACCCTGTATAGAAATCCATAGGACTGAAAGGTTGCAGTGACCAAGGATCTGAAGGACAGCCTCTCTGACGACAGGTGGCGCCAAAAGAGCGCAATTTATAACATCTGTCATGGTCTTATCCTTAACTCACCAAGTGGATGCGTTTCCTTCCTCCCTCCCTTCTTAACCTCCTTCCCTCCTCCCTTCCTCCTTTACTCCATCCATTTCTCCTTTCTTTCTTCATAAGAACTAATTTATTTGATATCTTTTGTTTATTTCCTCTTCATGTCCCCTTTTCTTCTTTATGAAAAGAAAACATCACAGAAATACATGATTTTTACATTATCAAACTGCCAAAATGAGTCTTATACTTAAAGTTACCTTAGGTGACGGTCTAGTCCCTTCTCCGTAGGTTTCCAGGAACAACGGCTCAACAGAAATCTTTCTTCCCTCATTGACTAGATACATACGGCAGAAATCCCAAGAAAAAGCATGCTTTCTTTTCTTTCCACAACACAAGTCTATTGCTTCTTAACCCCTTTGGTTGAGTGTTTTCTCTCTCTAAAGAACACACAATAAATATCATAGCTCTGTCCAATTATAACAAAAGATGTTCAGTTCCCTCAAAGGAAGTAAAAACGGGAATAATTCAATCTTTGACTCAACAAATATTTTTCCATAGCTTTCAAGGTCCCAGTGATTTTTAGTTAGGTATTTCTCTCTGTCTTGTTTCTTTTCTCACAGCTAAGAAAATACATTCAGCATCATGTATGAGAAGAAAAAAATAACAGAATGAGTAACAGGAGAAAACAGAAGGAAAAAAGGAAAGGTAAGAGGGAAAAGGAAGGTAATGAGAGAGGAAAGGACCAGAAAAGAGGGAGGGCATGGCTACATCATGAAAGAGTATCAAAAACAAATTCCACATTTAAACTAAAAAAGAAATGGGGAATTAGAAAATGGGCTTATTTATTTAAGCAGTCTAAACACCAGACTCCCAACACCTCTTAAGGCCCTACAGTGTCCTAGAGAAGTCTGAACTTTTCAGACCTTAAAACATGATGAAAGAAAATGCGCCCACACCCTAAGTGCTCATATTTCTGAAGATATTGCATTTGTCTCTCCTTCCTTCCTTCCTTCCTTCCTTCCTTCCTTCCTTCCTTCCTTCCTTCTTTTCCTTCCTCCTCCCTCCCTCCCTCCCTCCCTCCCTCCCTCCCTTCCTTCCTTCCTTTCTTACTTATTTTTTTTTTTTTTTTTTTTTTTTTTTTTTTTTTTTTGGTTTTGGTTTTTCGAGGTAGCATCTCACTCTGGACCAGGCTGACCTGGAATTCACTATATAGTCTCAGGATGGCCTCAAACTCTCGGCCATCCTCCTACCTCTGCCTTCCGAGTGCTGGGATTAAAGGTGTGTGCCACCATGCCTGGCTCACTCGTCTGCCTCTTCCTTCCTTCCTTCCTTCCTTCCTTCCTTCCTTCCTTCCTTCCTTCCTTCCTTCCTTCTTTCTTCTTTCTTTCTTTCTTTCTTTCTTTCTTTCTTTCTTTCTTTCTTTCTTTCTTTCTTTTGGAAAATTGTTGAGATGGAAAGCACCACCTCAGTTTTTGAGAAACTGAAGTAGAAATGGAACCATTCCTACCTGAAAGGTATGAGAACTGAAAGGCCATTATGGAAATGTAAATCACATCCTTATGATGGTGGGGTTTCATTGAGATAGACTCAACCCACGGAGTCCATGAGCAGTCTTTCTGGAAGCTGTGATGGGAGCAGTGTTCCAGAAGCAAAGTGACTCCTCAGCTCCCTGGACAGGAGAGATCAGCGAATTTCTGTGGGGAGATGAGTGGCTGCAGGGGGCAGCCTTTCATGGCAGCTGCAAAAAGCTCAGTTGCATTATTCACCAGGAAGGAAGAGAATTAGTGAGAAACAGATTTTGAAACTACTAAATGAAGCTAGCAGACATCATTGCAGTTTTATGACTATTTCAGAAAGTAGTAATCTGGAAACCTGGAAAATAAAACTTTTCCTTTACATATCCTCAGGGACAAATTTTAAATCTAGACTGAGTGTAATGAATCCCCACATCCTCATTACTCACATTCTGGAAAACACCAACATTTTAGCAAATATTTGATTTGATTTCATTGCCTCTGAACATGTGACTTGTTCCAGCTTCTGCTGGTGGCAATGTGTCCTTAAGTAGGTTGTCAGAGACTCATCACTGGAAAAGTGTGCTTTTCAGCCATAAGAGACTAAACATTTGAATAAATCAAGTCTACTTCTGCTTTCAGATTGGTTTCCCACAGGCTCAAAACAGGAACAGAATGAGAATTTGGTTTTTGATATAAATAATCTTGCCAAAGGAGCTGACGTGAGGCAAGAAAGCACCGTTGGACAGTTCCTCCCATGGAGCCAGACAGAAACATATCTTAATGATGACTAAATAAACCAATACTTTCAGCAACAGATTCTGTTTAGTAACTTCCCTTCAGGTACTAGATATACACATAACCCTTGATAAGAGCTCTGCCAGACTGTGAACTGGCTTGTCCACCTGTGTTATTTCATTTCAATGTCATGGAGCCCATGGATGGAAGCTATGATTTTCCCGTATCACACACAATGCAACCGAGGCACAGAACTGTTAATTCCCTTACTTATGACACACGGCCAGTGATCCGGACACTTGTGACGATAATGTAGTTTATTCTGATTCTCAATGCATTTGTTTCACCAAATCACCAATCAAGCAGCTAACTTCATCACAAGAAGAAACCAAGTGTTGCTCACCCAGGGATACCTACAGCCGGGTGTCCTCTGGGGAGTGCTGAAATGGATCATGTTGAGTAGGGTGGTCTGATATTCAGATAAGAAAGTGCTTTCATCTTCAAGAAAAAGGAGGGCCAGGATGCAGTTAAGACTGTGTCATTTAAAGTCACTACTTAATACACTAGTATTCTAATACAGTGTCAACTTGATGCTGGAAAAGCTTTGTCCACACAAGTGGGTCATTTTGTGGATAGTTTCAGATGTCTGGGTTTTCCAAAGTGTAATCATGTTTACAATAGGAAATAAACAACATTTTTAGATGTACAAGAATAGATATTATAAACAGTTGTTTATTGAGTTTTATGTGTTTAAGAAAATATAAGTTCCTCACTACCTATAAATGCATGGGCATTATTAGAAGAAAAGATAAAGTTTTACAAGTTAAACAATGTATAGAAAAATATTGTTAAAAATGGTATGACTATTTTATTGGAAGACTTTATAAAATGTCTAAGCATCTTATTTCCAAATAAAGACAGTCTGAATGACAAAGAAAGGAATGATAAGAAGAAAAATGGAAAGAATGTATTTGGAAGGGTAGAGAAGAAAAATGGAAAAAGTAAAATTGTAATTCAGTCAGCTACATGTTGCATGACATAGAACTTCCTCCTGTCACAAATGAAAAATCTGAGATTTAGAGGAGAGAAAGACCTTGCATAAAACAGAACATTATTTTTATAACTTGAGATTTCTGCTCCAAAATATATTTTTCAATTAATCACTCTTTAAAATGAAATATTTTTGTTACATAGAAATAATGTTATGTCTCAGTTCATCTTGTCATACACTCTCATTCAGAACCATATGTATCCATAACCATATGCATGTGTAATATTTTCCTTTCTTTATATATTTATCATTAGCTTACAAAACAATAGGTTTTCTTTTGGATTTTCATACATACACTGCTTTGGTTGATTCTCTCCCTATTTTGTATTCTGTTTTTTGTTTTAAATTCAAAAACCATCTGTCTGGAAGATGTTTAATGTTTTTAAGATTTCATTAGAATCTGGCATATGGGTAGATCCAGATAAGTAAGACCTGTTTAAATAGTTTGTGTAACTAAAGTAAAACATTTTTTTTTTTTTTTTTTTGGTTTTTCGAGGTAGGGTCTCACTCTGGCCCAGGCTGACCTGGAATTAACTATGTAGTCTCAGGGTGGCCTTGAACTCTCAGTGATCCTCCTACCTCTGCCTCCCGAGTGCTGGGATTAAAGGCGTGAGCCACCATGCCCGGCAAGTAAAACATTTTTAAAGAAAATGGGGAGGGATAGAGAGAAAGGAAGAGAGTGAGCTGATACTAAGATCAAGGTGCAGCTTTCTGGAGACCCAGAATCACAGCCCACTTCATCCTCATCCCCGGAGGAACTTACTAAGTGATGTACTTGGGTTCTTGGGGGTTGGGATCTATAACATGGGAACAAACATCACCTTCTTGTACTATATATGTGGAAAATATAGCTAAAGGAGTTCATTCCATCTAATAGTTACTAAATATGTGGCATGGTGGTGTAGGGGTCAGGTGACAGTAACAAATTGAAGAGGAAACACTCTGGAATGGTCTCATGATCTGAAACAGGAAACATTTGCTGTGGTCATACCAACAGAACATGGATTAATAGGAAGGGAAGGGCGGGTTGAGGTGTTAGAATCACTTCCAGAGGAGCTGGTAGGTGTGTGTGTGTGTGTTCTGTGTGTGTCCAGATCCTCATTCTAGGGAATGAATCATTTTCTTCCCCTTAGAGGTTTGGAGAGCTGTGCTATTTCACTTAATAAAGCTGAAAAAAACAAATCTTCAGACCTCAAAAGAGAATTTCCCAGGTCAAAATCTAAATCCTGGTGCCTGGATTCCATGCATCTACAGTGCTTGCAGCTCTTCAGAAGTGTTGCAGGCACCTGGAACACATCAGCTCTCATGTAATTACAGGCCTTTTATCTCCCCATGCTCTCAACAGCAAGTTTCAACAGTGTGTCCACAGTTTATACACACATAGCAGGACAGAGAATAGAAAGTGCTTTAGGGAGAAGTAAATATATTTACATGCCTCGGATTATCAACAGACTCTTACTATCTAAAGTTCATTATTTTGAAAGTAAATACACACACAGCAACTTGTAAAGTATTCCCACCCACTCTTTCATTGCCTTTGCATGATGATACTACAAAGCAGGTGGCAGCATGCTTACGCTTTAGATGAGATGGGAAGTTGGCTCACATGGCTCAGGCTGGGGTGGTTTATGTGAATGAAGTTTGCACTATGTCTCCACACATTTGCCCCTGCCTACAAAGAATGCCTAGTTTTAGGGCTAGAGAGGTGGCTTAGTGGTTAAGGAGCTTACTCACAAAATCAAAGGACCCAGGTTTGATTCCCCAGTACCCACGTAAGCCAGATGCACAAGAGAGTGCATGCATGTGGACTTCTTTTGCAGTGGCTAGAGGCCCTGATGCACCTGTTCTCTGTCTCTGTCTCTCTCTTTCTCTTTCTCTCAAATAAGTAAATAAATTCTAAAAAATATGAATTTCTAGTTTCAGTGCCAGTGTGATGGCACATGTCTGTAACCCCAGCACCTGTGAGTTAGAGACAAGATACGTGATGAATTGAAGGCCAGGTTGAGCTAGTGACCTAATGTGCTAAGAGCTAGGGATGGAGGCTGGGGGCAAAGCACTTGCCTAGCATGTACAAGGACCTCAGTTCCTTCCCATGTACTGCATACATACATACATCAATAATTCCTGATTTGATTTGGTATGGAACACACACACACACACACACACACACACACACACCTGAATGACATAGGAACAAGAGCCAAATGGAGGTCAGAAAGAGTGAGAGAGGATGATAAGAACAGTATTTTTAGCAAGTAGAAATACCAAACATCCATTTGGCATGATTTTCATAACCAAATTGTCATCAACCCCCAGGTGCTCTCATCTGTAAACATTCCAAAAGAAGTAGTCCATTGCATTCTTTTCTGGAAGAGAAACAAGCAAATGAGTCATCTGCAAGTCCAGAGTTGGTGTAGGTTTTGATTTGTCAGAACAATGGGTGTCCATGTTCTTGGGCTTCGTCCTGACCTCTCCCCAGGAAGTAGCAAGGTCTGTGATATCTGCCAGCTTTGCCATCCACTGCTGGAGCCTTTACTCATCACCAGGGTGAACTAGCAAACCACCAGGCCTTGGTCTGTGTGGTTGTAAGCGCAGTGGTTGGGGAGACATGAGGGACACTTATTATGACATTATTATGACATTAACCATTGCTGATCCATTTTGTTATCAGCAAAATGGGATTCAGAATACCCTGACAACTTCTTTTTAAAGAATAAGTGAAATGCCATATGTTTCAGTGACCTTAAAGTAATAAGAATATATATGTTGTATTATGCACATGTACAAATCATAAAGTATACCTGTCATACAAATGATTTATAATGATTTAAGATTTTGCTTTTTATAAAATCCGTTAGCAAACTACATTCCCAAATATCTCATGTACTCAGCAACCATTGTGAAAAATTTAACATTTGATGTTGTGAAAATATTTAATGCAAAAGCTAAAGTTCTTCAGCCTACTCTGCAGTGAAATGTTGGGTATAATTTTCAGTGGGGTTCACTTTGCAAGATGGGTATTTTGTAAGTCTACTAGTTATGTGAGTTCATATAAAGACTTGGAGTAGAATCTGTGAAGGAGGACAACATTTACATGAAAATGTTAAAGAATATCCTTCCTTCAAAAGTTGTTAAAATAACTTAATGACAACCAATTGTCTTATGACACTTTAATCCTTTAATTGATTCCAACTGTGCTCCATAAACCAGGATCTGGAACACAGCTGGGGCTTTAGGAAATGCAGAGTCCTAGGCCTTACCCCTGGCCTCCCAAATCAGAACCTGCATTTAAACAGATCCTCCAGATCATTGTGTGTCAATATTGAGACTCACCAGCTGGTGAGGGATGGATGTTCATATGCATAATGTGATTTATTCTCATAATTCTCCTGTTGAACTGAGGACAGTATTATTATAATTTATCTGCAAACACTATTTTCTAGTGAGAGAAAGGAAGTCAGACTCGTGTATTAGCTAAGGGATGTCAATGAAGGCTTTGTAATTCTGAAGTCTGCACATCATGCATGAGAGACCTCTTCTGATCCTTCCAAACCCCTCATATATAAGGTCTTGCCTTGAAACCAGATCTGGCCTCCAGCAATCCTTCCTGTCTTTAAGAATAAGACACAAAGAAATCCTACTTAAATGCCCCTGAGTGCTGGTATAAGGATCTTTACCGGAGCTGAGGAAGAGAGAACTGCTTCCTTTTGGGGCTTGTTCAGACACCCTTTGGTTCTGTGCAAAAGAGGTGGTGAGGGAAGTTCCCATTTTATTTTTTTTTTTTTTTTAACTTGGACAATTGACGTCTTGAATGACATCAGCCTTTTGGAAGTCTTCCTGTGACCTCATTCTTGGTTGGTCCCATCATCAGAACACCACTACTACAGGGTACCACCCTTGGCATTGCCCAACCTCGGTGGCTGATGAGACTTCTGTCAGGTGCCTCAGGTGCCATTTGGATCAGAGTCTGCTCGCATTGTTAGATGAAGGCCTGACTCATTTGTTCACTATGGAAGTGCTTAAAATATGTGGCTGTAAATTCTCCAGCTCCTTCTCTCTTCACAGAGTCCCAGACTCAACACAGAAAAGATCCATTGTGTGCATACGTGAAAACTGTCCACAGAAAGTTAAAATTTAAAAATGCAAAGGGGAAAATTATAATAGCAAAAGGACTGCAATTTGAAATGTTTTCTTATTAATTACTTATTATGATGTTAGCTATATAGGGAAAATATGTATATAGAGTGGAAGAGAAAAATGAAAAAACCAAGAAATAATAAATAGAGTAAGTTTGTACACTGATGCCTCCTGGGTTCTGCCCTGTGAAATCCTCATGTTTGAGTTCAGCCAGCCTTCCAGGTGGAGAGACCTGCCATTTCAGCCTCTCACCTTGCTTCCTTTCCCAGCCATGTAGCACAGAAGAGTACAGAACTATGCAAGAGACCTCTGGAAATCCTCAGTTAATAGTAAGACTCAGTCACTCACAAAATGAGAACAAATTCCTGGAAGAGCATTTCTGTTTCATTCATGTCAATAAGTACAGCCATTCTGCTCCCCGCCGTTTCCCTGGCATTCCAGCTGCTTTCCAGTGTGTCTTTAACTTTTGAACTATTGTTCCCCCTACCTACAGGTGCCCACACATCCTTGCTTCTAGTGTTCTTTTTATCTAACATGTTCATCACTTCTGCTTTTCCAAATCCCAAGTAAATTCCTTTCTGGATCCTTCCCTTATAAATAAAATATACTCATAGCTCACAGTTTATGTCTCTAATATAGCATTTAGGAATTGGATCTGTTTTCATCATTTATTTAATCTTTAGTCTTTTATTGGGTAAATATCAACCTGGTTTACTAGATTATGTTGTAGTTCTTTGCACACTTTTATAAGCACTCATAATACTAATTTCTTGCTCATTCTTGAAACACGTGGGTATAATAATAACTCACTGTTGGGACAGAAACTTCCTTGCTCCTAAAGTGTGGAGTGAGTGGGCAAGGCTTGATTATAGCCCTCAAACACTGTGGTCTTTGAGGTTGCTTTTGAAGCCTAGGGCTAGAGCTCAACAGGTAAGACTTGTTCTTCAGCCTTCATGAAAAGACTCTTCACTTCAAAAAAGATGTTCCACCCATCATTCCTCATTTTATATAATTCAGTACCTTGCTTGACACCACATAGATAAGTGTGCAAGACGTGAAGACTTTATTATTGAGAAATTAGTAGTTTTGGTACATGTGTCGTAAGAAAAAAATAATGAAGATTGAAGAATAGGTCCTTTGATAAATCTTATTTTCTTTACATAATTGTATTTTATTTCTTACTTTGCTATATAGATAAAATGACTTTGAATAGTTTTTATAAAACTAGCAATTATTTCATGAACAATACTTCTTTGAACAATAAAGGATGGCTTGAAAGAGCAGTTGTCTGGAATACTGCAAAGATTCTGCAAAAGACTCCAATGGGGCTGAAAAGGAGGTTTCCAAACAGACATCAAAACTTTGGAAAGTAGAGCTTGAAAAGTATATAAAAGTAAGATGATTTTGAGAGCTACACAAATCAAATATTCCTCAAATTTAAAAAAAAAAATCTTCATCCTAGTGAGAAAAGTGTTCTTAAGATATAACTTCAAGCCAGATGTGATAGTACACACTTGAAGTCTAATACCCAGGAGGCAGAAGAATCCCTGCAAGATTGAGGTTAGCTGAGGCTACCCAGAGAAGCCCTGTCTCCAGAGAGAAAACAAACCCAGGAAGGCCTCTCTCTAGTTTGCAGTGGTCCTTCTGGAGGTAGATGTCAGTGGTGTCTCCAGAAACGGCTTCTTCCTTTTAGTCTGTCAATAAATATTTGAAGGGTATCACATTTGTGAAAACCCAGAATTAGTCTACTTGTGATGTGAGGGGGGTTGGGATTTATTCCTTATGTAATTATACAGATGAGTAGCAACTAGACCAACACAGAAGTAAAGAGTGCTTTCAGAAACGGGATTGCTTCTTACAGGTTCAGACTACCTAGAGGCAAGGAGTGGAGTTTCCTGGCCACAGGCTAAAAGCCACGTTTTGACCATATGGGGAAGTTCAGTGTTGGGATGAAACACCAGTGTGGATACTCAGGCCAAGGTGAGATCACCTTTGCCCTTGATGCTGACTAAGGGCAGCAGTTCCTGCTCCTCCCACCACTTTAGCCTCCCCACCTTAGAAAAGGACAAATGTACCACATCAGAGGGGGGCTGAGTAACAGCATGTGTGGAAGGCAGAACAGTGCCTAGCACAAGGCAATGTCCTCATTGTCCCAAAATGTATCGCAATAATTGCATTTTTAAAATATGTGTTGATTTAGCTTTACAAATATATGTGTGTGTGTGTGTGTGTGTGTGTGTGTGTGTGTATGAGAGAGAGGGGAAGGGAGAATAGGTGCACCAGGGCCTCCAGTCACCACAAAGGGACTCCAGACACATGCACCACCATGTTCATCTGACTTATGTGGATACTAGGGAATTGAATATGGATCCTTAGGATTCACTGGCAAGTGCCGTAAACGCTAAGCCATCTCTCCAGCTCTCCATTTTTTAAAAATTATTGTTTTATATTGACTTTTATACTTACATACAAAAAAAACCCACCTGATATTTCTCTTCCCTCCCCCCATTCCACTTTAGAACTCATTTTTTATACACTTAGAAAAATCCAAAGTCATTTAGAATGACAGCCATGGCCTCTTAACCACTTTTACATGTTTTATGTAATCCCAATTTATTTCATAAAAATAAAAACTATGAAATAAGTATCACATTAAAAAATATTTATTTCTTTTATCTATTTGAGAGAAAGAGATAGATGGAGGGGGGCGGAGAATGGGCATACTGGAGCCTTCAGCCACTGCAAACAAACTCTACACGCATGTGCCACCTTGTGCATCTCGCTTACGTGGTCCTGGGGAATCAAACCTGGATCCTTTGGCTTTGCAGGAAATTGCCTTACCCACTAAGCCATCTCTCCAGCCCAGTATTACATTTTAATAACATAAAATGCTTTAAATTGTAAGATGCATTCCTATTTCAAAGATGTTAATTTGTGAACACAGCTTAATGTTAAGATCAATGACATATGGGAACCTTACTTTCCATTTAAAATATTTTATATTTTATACATAGGAAACATTAGTTCAAATTACAGGAAACTTCTATGTCATATAGATTGCCCTTCACAGACTGGGGTTTAATTTCAAAGCTCTGAATATTTCTAATTAACTTTACGAGTGACAACGCTTTGCAAATGTGTGCATGTGCATGCACACACACAGCAAAGGAAGACCAATGCTATAAGAATGACTTGATAATATAAACATTAAGCATTTTCCTATGAATCACAAACTGTGGAAAACATTTGTCACAATTAATATACTAAATTTCTTTAATTTAACATAGGACACATACATTCTTTTAAACTAGACAAAATTGTTCGTTTTAAAATTCCTATTTGGAAATTATTGCAAATTTACAAGAGGTTGCAATAATTATGAGTAGAATAGATTTCATATTAGCATTATGCCTCATTTCCTTTTGCATTTTATTGGTATTTGTTCTCTCTCATGCTGTTTTTGTACATTTGTGGATTTTTTTTAAAGATTTTTATTATTTTATTTATTTTTAGAGAGAGACAGACAGAGAGGGAGAGGGAGAGTGAGACAGATAGAATATGGGCGCGCCAGCAGTCTCAGTTGCTGTGAATGAAATCCAGATGTGTGCACCCCCTTGTGGGCAAGTGCAGCATTGCACCCTTGCATCACTGCTTCTGGCTAAATGTGGGACCTGGAGATTGGAACCAGGTTCTTAGGCTTAGCAGGCAGGCGCCTTAACAGCTAAGCCATCTCTCCAGCCCAATTTGTGGATGTATTTTTTAAGAGATTGAACACACTTGCAAAAGACAGTTACATTATACTTTGCGCCTAAATACTTCTATGTGTATTCTCTAAGAGTAGAGGTACTTTCATACTAAACATAGCCCTATAAACTCCATATGTTCATATGGATGTATTGTTTTTCCTATTTTAAATCAGTCTACTAGTTTTTTTTAGCAATTGCGAATGAGCACAATGCCTTTTTTTTTTTTTTTAATTTAGTTACCATGTAGTAAGATTGACCATCCAGATTCACTTAGAACCTTGTGATTTTAGCACTCAGATACTTAAGTCTTAGGTAGTTCATCCATCTAGGCAAAGCAAGATATTTGGTCACAATATGTTGCATCTCTAGCTTTTTAAAAAATATTAAATTATTACATTTATGGAGGGACATACAGAACCAAGGAAAAGAGAATGAATACACCCACTTGGCTTGCGTGTATGGAAAAACCATGGAAAGGATAGAAAAGAAAGAACAAAGAGCTCCTGTCCTTGGAGAATGAGCCCATGTGGAAAGTCAGGGATAGGTTACCCCTCTGCTCAGCCCTGGTGGGTTGAGCTGAGGAGAAACTCACCAGAAGCTGGAGGTTCACCAGTTATCAGGCAACACAAAGACCTTGCCCTCCCCCCACAAACATATTTACAACCTTATGGTGGTGGGCCCTACCTTCTGGCTCAGGTGAGCTGAGGGACAGCTGATTGATTTGGGGTAGGGGCTGTCTCAGGAAGAGGCCAGCCAAGTCCTGGGGTCTAAACTTGACCAATCACAATGTTTGTGGAAAAACAGGTCTAGGGAACCAGGCAAGAGATTAAGAAGTCAGATCATCCTTTGATCTCTAGCAAGTGCAGACTTTCCTGCCTTTTTCTTTCAGGGGCCACCCTAACTGCCTAACAAAAGCTACCTGAACACCTCTGCATCCTCCACCTCCTCTTGAGAAGACACTGGTAGAGGAAAGAGGATTATGACTGGTCAGGCTTTAACTGCTTCTGGCTCAATCTGGGTGTAGAAACATGGCAGTTAGATAGTGTCTTCCAGAGAGGGGAACTATTCTAAAGGACCTTGATGGAGTGCAGGAAGATAGTCCTGGAAGAAAATTCTGGGGAGAAAGAATAAAAGCAAGGAGTTAATGGGAAGTGGGCACACAGCAAACTGGTCACCTTTAGGGTTTTTATTCTTGTGGACTACTAGGCTTTGGAGATTTCTTTCCAGAACTGTTCACTGAATGGTGCAGTGGTGTCTGATATGATATGAATCTGTTCCTGTGTGGCTTATAAAATAGATGGGATATTATTAGAGTTATCAGGAATATATTCAAAACATTTAATCTTGATAAAGGCAAATATAGCATATTTTGTATAATAGCTTCCCAGAGTATACCTTTTTTAGTCTTTCCTGGTGGTAACCTGGGCCAAACATTGGTACCATAGAGCCAATGGGTACCATTAGGGGATGTTCAGCATACTTTTGGCTTCAGGAGTTGTTTTTTAGCAAAACATTCTTATGGTTGGAGTATGATGAGCATGAGTTAGAATGGACTCATCATTGTTTCCAGTATAAGGAAGTCTTACAAACTAAGTGATATATATCATTCTGACATTTATGGATATTTTCCTTGATTATTGTCAAATTAGAACTAGTAGAGATGGGGCTGACATGTCTTAAGGCCTTGTTTGTTTCCCCCTTTGGGAAGCTCTTGTTGTGTTACTTAACAGGCTTTTAGTGACCTCCAAAATTAAACCTTGATTAAATTTTCACTACTGACTTGGTCTTAAACACTCAGAGAGAAATGTATAACCAATGGTGAAGAGATATCTCAAATATTGTATGAATGGCCTTTTAAGTCTCTAGCTTTTTAATCCAGAACTTACTTCAGTTGCTGTCTGCCTCATCTTATGTGTTTGTGTTAGTAGAATGTTGCTCACTTTGTGATTCCTCATGTTTAGATTCAGGCTAATCACTTTCAGGTAGACCAGTTTATGTATGCCACTGTGTCTTTCCCATGTATTGCATAGGTTTGCCTCCATTAACACTGCCTCAGCTGTTGTTTATTTTGCTGTTCTCTTTATAGTGTTAGCAAGTTCTCCACTGTATACTTGCTAGTTATACTTTCTTCCCAGTGTCGAATAAGTAGTCCACAGGAAAACACTTCAAGACCATGCAACTATCCCATTTCTTATACATGCTGTGCTAGAGTTAGCATCTATTGTGGACCTTTGCCTGATTCAATCTTTACCATGATGATTGGACAAAATATTGGTCATTACTATGCTCATTATAAAGAATTTGGACAATATAGAAGCAGAAAATGAATAAAGGAAAATGTATAGAAACCCATCAACTCATTGTATACATAAATGTGTAGTAATTTTGATGTGTTCCTTTTATTTCTTTTCATGACTGTGTGTATATTGGAGTCATACATTGCACGATATGATTACCTAACTCCAACACTCACTACACACCTGCCTTTGTTACTGTTGTAAGAAAGAAGTCCTTTCCTCTATTACTTGATAAATTGATATATATTTTTAGTATGGACTCATATTACCTATTTTTAAAAGTTTTATAGTATATTATTGTGGATAATAATTTGGTGTTCAACATTGTTTCAAATTTAGCTATTAGGATCCTCTTCAAGCTTTTAGTATGTAACATGTCACATTTTTCTTCCTCCTTCCTCTTTCCTTTCTTCCCTCACTCCCTTCCCTCTTCCTTTTGTTCATTCTTTCCTTCCTTTCTTCATTTCCTACTGATGATGTCATGGCAAGTTGGTCACTGTTCCTGCTCCAGCTCTGGGACCATTCACATCTCTTAGGCACATGCAGTGGATGGTTACATTTGTGTTCAGGTTCTGAGCAGCAGGTGTGTTCATCACTGTTAGAGTAGGACTCACTATGACTCAAGCTCTCTCACATAGGGCTTAATGGGGAGGAAAGTCCTCCAAGGTCAGAAATATGATGATTCCACAAACATGACACTTGATGTAAGCCATTTGAAGAAAAGCTGAATTTTCATATTGAAAATTAAACCACTTAGGATGTATAGTCTACTAATCCTGATGTGATAAGCCATTTTTATAATTTGTATCTCAATGTTTCAATAACACTATACATTCCAACTCACATGATCTATGTGCCATTGTTGGGAAGTAGTGCATAGCCATGATTATGATATCAATAAGCAGATCTGAAGTGATATTTGTTGGCATGTTCACAGAACTTTTGTGACTAGAAGGTGGTGCCAAGGTGTCTAGATGTGCTATCAATAATTTGTCCTATGTACATACTGTCAATGAAAATGTTTAAATGTCTTTCTGTGCTAGGCTAAAGACCAAGGTAGGTCAAAAGTCATCATCATGGAACAGAATGGAAATTTTTGAAGTACGACATCATGAATAAAATGTCTTCCAACATGAGAAGCTAACCTGCCTTTCCCAGCATAAATCACCTGCTAAAATCTTGAGATATATCATACACACTTGCCACTGTTGAAAATAGTAAAATGCAGTTCACATACCATGTGCTATAAATGAGAATTTCTTTTTATTTTTTTAAATACTTGATTTACTTGAAAGAGAGAGAGAGACAGACATATATATGAAGAGAGAGAAAGAGAGAGAGGGAGAGACAGAGAGACAGAATGAGCACACCAAGGTCTCAAGGCACTGCAAACAAAAACCAGACACATGTACCACCATGTGCATCTGGCTTTAGGTGGGTATTGGGGAATCTAACTTTGCTGGCAAGCACCTCTCTTTTTAGTTGGTAGCTTATCAGCTCTGTTTAAATTGTGTAATAGAGGAAACATACCATTTTTCTTTTGTAGCAGAAGTTTAATCAGCATATCTCTAGCATGCATGAGAGATAACCCATAGAAATGAGCAAATCTCAAAAAAATATGCCTTAAATATATTATTCAGCTAGAATGCAGAGCAAAAGATAGGGAGATGTTAACTTAAAGGGGCAAATATCCAGGAAAATAATACCAGCAAGAATAAAGTGTGTAACACACTAGTATTTGATGCCTTCTCTATTTATGAGTCTCTGACTGAAGCCATTTTGTCTTAGTAAAAAAAAAAAAAAACCCTTACAAAGGAAGATGTAGATTCATTCAATTTCTTTTATATCTATTCTTGTTTTCAAAGGACATCCTATAGCTTCAGTCTCTTAAAATAATCAGCTCAAAATAATCCTTATGCAAAACAGGCCCATTTTGGAGGGAAGTATTCTAGTTTCCCATCATTGTATTTGGAGGGTAGTATAATTTAGGTCATCTACAGCCATTACTGTTTTTACATAAGATGGTTGAAGAGGAGCTCACATTACGGTTAGCACTGTCAACACTTCCTGTGTTTGTATAGCTGTACTGTTAAATCAATGCTAAGATCTTATTGATTGAACCACACATCATTCTTTTCTGTGCAGTAAAAGAGAAAAATATTGCTAATTAAATTCTACCTACTAAAAGAATAATCTTGATTTCAGAGAGGCCAACAAAAGCATCTCAGTGCTGATATATTATGATATTACAGTTTTAAAGCTTTCCTAAAGCTTCTGAAGTTTTGTGAGAATCAGTTTAATAAAAAATGAACAACAATAACCCATACTTCTGCCTAACTAGGATTATTGGGCAACACATTAAAAGTGAATAAGTGAATTAAATGCTCCTATTCTTCTTCAAGTTGAAGAATGCCCATCATTCTACCCTCAAGACATCTTCAAAAACATGTGGAAGATTCAACCTGTGGCATACAACACACAGAGAATCCCAGTAATGCTTCCAGTGTTGATGCGTTCATTAAATATGAGAACTCAAATACATTTCTCTCTCTCTCTCTCTCTCTGTGTGTGTGTGTGTGTGTGTGTGTGTGTGTGGTGGGGGGAGGCCAAAGAGAAACCTAGAGGTGTTGGTCTTCTTTGAGACAAGTTTCTCTTCTTTGGCCACTGGAAAGACCAGTCTAGCTGTCCCTCAAGCTTCAGGATTCTCTTGGCTTCTCCTTGTCTTCCACAGCCATAGTCCCATTGGGATTACAAACACATGCATGCATCACGAGTGCTGGGGAATAGAATAACCTATCATCAATAGGCTGATAGAGCTAGCACCTTTAAGCACTGGCCATCTCCCAGCCCCAGTTTTTTCTTTCTTTAAAAATCTTAATTGAACTTTACTTAGAACTGTGGCTGTCCTATTTTGAAATCTTAAATAGTGAGATAAACCCAGTTAAGAAATGCATGCCCATTTCCTCCCTTTTCTCATAGACTCCCAAGAAGGTGCAATCAGGAGGAACTTTTTCAGCTGATTGCATGTATTTCCTGTTTCACTATCTACAAGAGGCATAAAAAGACACTCAAGGAATTTCCCGTCTGGACAGTAATTTACTGACTCTCGACTGGGGAAGACCAGGATTGCATTGGCCTGGAACCACCATCCACCTGGACACCTCTCTAGCTCCCCACTCTGGGTGCACTGCAGTGATGTTTGTACCTGCACTCACACTGTTACAACTGTGTGCCTTTTGTATATGCTATGAATCCATTTTGTTTCCTGCACAATTTCTTTTTCCAGACTTAATAAGTTATCTTTTTTCCCCTTAAAGGTTAATTGGTTTTTATGTACCTGTCACTGATTTCACATCACATTTTAAAAGATTTTGTGTATATATATGAGAGGAGAGAGAATGGGAGAATGGATGCACCAGGCCTCTAGCCACTACAAACAAATTCCAGATTCATGCACCACCTTGTGCATCTGGCTTACCTGGGTCCTGGGGAATTGAACCTGGGTCCTTTGGCTTTTCAGGCAAGTGCCTTGAACACTAAGCCATCTCTCCACCCCTCACATCACATTTTAAGTATTAAGTCTTTTCTTTCAACAAGTCAAATGCAAAGTAGAATACAACTTTCATCCTCTTGAACACAACTCCTGGAACTTTCCAGTGAACTATTGGACACATCTGATCACCAGCCTTAGTTTTTGAATACCTTTTAACCATCATTCTGGTATTAGTTACAGCTCACTGCTATGCTAACATTGGCTTTCTTGTCCTAAACCTTTCATTTTTCGTCTTTCACTCATGTTTGTGGGGAGCAATGAGAAAAAGTTACAAGCTTTCACCCATGAAAATGTTTTCTACCACCTCCCCCCTTAATGACTAGTGTGCCTGGGTTTAGCATTCTAGACTGGGAGACTGTGCTCCCAATTTAGAGGATATTGTTCTGAAATTGCTGTTAAGAAAGCCAATGTCAACTGAATTCTTAATCTTATTATTATTAAGTTCTTTGTTTTCTATGGAAGCTTATAGGAGCTTATCTCTGCTTGCAACGCTCTGACATTTTATAAGCCTGTGCCCTGCCTTGGATTTACTTTTTGCCCATTGTACTATGACTCAGAAGATGTTTTTAACTGAAAATTTCATATTATTTGCGTCTGTAATTCTTAAAAATTATTTTAACATTTTCCTCTCTGTTTTCTCTGTCTTCTCCTTGTGGTGCCCAACATTCACCTGATGATCTTGGAAACAAGTTCTCAGTTATGTCTATAGCCTAGGGTCCATATGTTTAATATTTTGTCCTATTTTTGCAATTTTGCAATTCCATCTTCTAAAGCCTTTTAATTTTTTTATATTTATTTTCAGTTTGCAAGGCTTTTCATATTTTTATCAGCATATTTTATAGTATTACAAATTGTTCATGAATGTCAGTTTATTTGTATCATATAATAAGGACAGATTTTTGTGACTCAGTTTGCTTTTATTTTCATTATTTTGGTCTGAGTTTTTGTAAACTTTATAAGGATGACTAAAAGTTTATTTTAACTATACTGCATGAAGATCTTATATGATCCTTGAGGCAGATGTACCCTCTTCCGCAAGAGCCTTGATTATAAACAGGGAGTCCCAGAAGTACCTGAGTTTTTCTTGTTTTCTTTCGGCAGTGCTGGAGCCTGCAGTTAGGGCCTGTGCATTCCTGACTCTGCCACTGAGTTACAGCCCCAGCCCTAAATTTGCTTTGTTAACCCAAGCACTGTGTGGAGTAAATGAGCTCTCGCTCTGGGGTTCTCACTGAGAATTCCTATCCATGTCTTCTTAGATTCATCTGAGAGTCTTTTAAAATCTCATCTCAGCCACCCTGCTGGTCAGGGTGAGCTCAGGCACTGGCTGAAGAGTACACTGAGCATCAGGCCTCCAGTTCAAGTGTCACCCCATGCTCTTCCAGACTGATCCAGGGACCAACACTGCATGATAACCTTAGAGCAGTTTTTCATCCGCACTACAGTATTACATTATGGACCATATACTTTTTGTCATATGAGGGTGGCCTGGAATGATGGTCAAATAAAATATAAAATGCCAATCTTTACTTGAATTTCACATAGACAATAGTTACTCTTTTCACTTCTTTAAAAGTATTTTCTTCTATTTTATTCCTACCTTTTTTCTTTTTCTTTTTTCTTTCTTTCTTTCTTTCTTTCTTTCTTTCTTTCTTTCTTTCTTTTTTTTTTTTTTTTTTTGAGACAGTGTCTCACTGTAACCCAGGCTGAGCTGAAATTCTCTCTGTAGCCCAACTGGTCCTGTAACTAACTATTCATGGTGCTCTTCCTACCTCAGCCCCCTGAGACTTTCTTTCTTTCTTTCTTTCTTTCTTTCTTTCTTTCTTTCTTTCTTCCTTTCTTTCTTTCTTTCCTTTTCCTCTACTTCTTTTGCTATTCTTTCTTTTATGAGCAATTGAGCCCAGGTCCCCAAAAGGTACTTCTCTACTATGTAACATCTCAACCCCAGGATACATTTATAGAATATATATGTCCTATTTAGTATTTAGGACAGATTTAATGAACAAAAGTTGTTAAAGAAGTTCACATTTAACCTGCTATCCTTTATTTTCAGTTGCTAAATCTGATGCAATTGGACTTAATATGTGCAGACATCAGTGTCCTGGGCTTTGGGCCACTAGATGCATGAATCACGTCCATACTCCAGTCTACCAATGGGAAACAGTCTAAGATACTTCCGAGTATCTCCCATTCATGCAGGTTCTGCCCTGGCAGTGGGGTTCTGCCTCTAGTCTAGTGAACTTTTAGTAGGAGAGGATTTAACCTTCTGCTTTAACAAGCCTGGCAGATCAGTCGGAAGCAACTAAAGGTTCAGAACATCTGTCTCGCCTGTTTTCTAACAAGTGTATCTAAGAAGACACAAATTTCCATCACTTAGAGTGAAGGTTTATATGTTGTCTATATCAGAATCATCATCATTCCATATAAATGTAATATATAGGGTATATTATATAGCATAATAATCAGAATTTCAAAGTGGGGGAAAATAAAAGAGATGTAGAAAATAGAATTCAAGTTTTACTCTTTTTTGTTGTTGTTATTTGTTTGTTTTGAAGTAGGGTCTTACTACAGCCCAGGCTGACCTGGAATTGTCTCTGTAGACTCAGAGTGGCCTTGAACCCACAGCAGTCCTCCAATCTCTTCCTCCAAAGTGCTGAGATTAAAGGTGTGTGTTACCATGCTTGACCTTACGCTCACTTTTTTAAAGTAAACATCTCAGTGCTTCTCATATACTGGGGTGTTTGTGTAGCAGTGATTGGTCCAGATTCTTTAAATTTTCTTGATGGGTATCACTAATTCTAATTCTAGTTTCCTATTCCCAAAACAAATTTATTTATTTATTTATTTATTTATTTATTTATTTATTTATTTTGACACATGCAGTCTTTGTTAGCTTGGGAAGAGGGGATAACAATTTTGCTTTTCCACCAAGAAAGTATGTCAGATTTGATCTGGAAAATACACCAAGACCTGTTATGAACTATATTAAAATGTATTAAAATGGTGGCACTGCAAGAGGTGAAGATGCTGTTACTGTTAAAAGCATGATGAGAAAGCCTGGGAGAGTGAGCTGTTTATTTCTTTTCAGTTTAGATCTAGCTGCCCCAGCTACAAAGTTGAGCCACCTGACAACATTTCAAAAACACCACTCCTGAGGCCCCACCCAGGAGCAATGAACTCAGAATCTCCAAGGAAGGTATTTTTGTGAGTCTTAGATGACGATAACACTCTAGTAGGCTTGGAAACCACAGTCCTGTGGGGAGTACCCTTGTCTTTTAAACGGTAACATTCCAATTCCTTTACCACTCGTGTGTCTCGTTATAAATTACAAAATTAATATCCTGGATTACATGCCAGATGTTCAGTGTTTCTTAGTCCATTCTGGGATTTGGATCAAACTGCACTTCTCCAGACCATAGCCACCTCCAGATCCGGGAGTGCAGTGGTGTAACTGAGATCTTCCTCATCTGTTGGCTTTTCCTGTCTTTTTGCTACTGTCTTTTGTAACTCAGTCACACTTCAACTGATTCTTAAAGTGTGTTCCACTAATTGTAACTAAAGAATGGCTTCAAATCTGTCCTCAAAAATAGAAGCACAGGGCTGGAGTTTGGAGGGATAGCACGGTGGTTAAGGCGCTTGCCCGCAAAGCCTGACAACCAGGTTTCAGTTCCACAGTGCCCACATTAAGTTAGATGCGCAGTGGCACATACATCTGGAGTTTGTTTGCAGCGGCTAGAGGGCATGATATGGCCATTCTCTCTATCGCCCAGGCTCTCTTCTATCTCTCTCTGTTTGAAAATAAATAAATAACAATATTTAAAAATAGAAGCACATTGATATTGAACTAATCAAGCCTTTATAGCTAACATTCTCCCCCCTACTCAGTAGCATTGAACCTGTGGCCTAGAACATGCTAGGCGAGAGCTCTACCACTGAGCAAGTCCTAGATCAAACTTCTAATACTGAAGACATCAGGAAGTTAGAGGAACAAATTAAACAACCACAAGGAAGAACTTTGACTAATATAGAAGGCATATACTTTGTAGAATAACTGGCCTGTCTCTTGAATGAGTCATTTTTATGAAAACAAAACAAAAAATGGAACAAAATAATGGTATGGACTTAAAAAGACAGAACATTTTTACTTAGAAGATATACTAGACATAATAAAAGACATAATAACAAGCAATATATATAGACTTCACTTTGATTCCACTTGGATAAATCAACTATAAATGAAATTCTTACATAAATGAATTTGAATATTATCGAAGTATTAGTGTGTGAATTGTGGCAATGATATTGTGATTACATTAGGAATTATCCTCATTTACATAAAAGTGTACACTGATAAAATGTGCTTTACTCTAAATTATTGGAGTCAGAAATAGGCTAAGCCATTCCAGCAAAAATATTAATGAGAATACAATCTAGATGATGGGGGTGTAATTCTTCATTACACTGCTTTGTCTTTTTATTTGCTGGACATTTTTACTAATAAAAGTTGGTATAATAAAACAAATGGATGTATACAGACAGAGGTAGATAATGGAAGCTCTGCACCGAGAATACATCCCCTGAGTCTGGTCTGGACTCTGACTCGTCCCTTCTCTAAGCCTCATTTCTCTCCTCTCAGATGAGAGGTCAGACCAAGTTCATTCCTCTGTGATCCTGGGGATCCGAGGTAATGTCCTGTCTCAAATGTGTTAGAAGCTGGCATGTAGCCAGCAGTGCTAAAAGCAAACTATTGTCAACAATACGATTTAGGCCACCTGTGGAAAACTCTTTTTGGGTGTCCAAATAATGAATATTTTACCATTGCCCTTGGAATTTTATGGAAGACTAAAGTGCTCAAACCAAAAAAAAAAAAAAAGCCCCAAGGAAGAAAAGACTTTATGTGAAATTCTTCAGAGCAGATGCAATTCATGTCTAATGTGTGAAAAAACTTAATGCTTTTTTATTCCAGACCAGACTATGCAAAGAAGGATAAAATCCTAATGGACCCCTTGTGCTTTATCAGGGGGTCAAGTACAGGCTGTCTTAAGTTCTCAAGGCCTAAGCTGCTTCTGCAAGTGGGTTAGCAAAATGTAAAATATGTTAATGCCATTCATTTGAGCAAATTCTCACTAAGTACCTCTGTGTGCCAGCGCTATGTGCTTGCAAAATGGATGTTTACTGAGCTTCCATCATGAGTCAGGTACTCTTTTTTTAAATTCACTTTTTTAAGTGAGAATACAAGGTTACAAGGTCATTATTACACATTCATACAACTATGTCAGTGTACTTTTGAATTCACTCTATTTCCTCCTCTGTCCTTCTCTATCCCCTCTGCCCCCATCTAGCTCTCTTCTTCCCCAACCTAATTATTTTTCTTTCCTTTTCTATTGATAATTTGTACATGTACATAATTTATTTTGATAATAATCTCTTTCAGACACCTGGTCTTATCCCCCTCCTGCTTTCACTGAAGCATTTCCTTCCAGCTAGTCCCTCTTCTAGTTTGATGCCTTGGTTTTTATTTTGCCCTTCCCTGCTATCCAAGATGGAATGTTGATGGACCCCAGTGTTGGGCAGGTCTCATGTATGTAACAGCAGTTGCTGTGAGGTCATGAATGGGAAGGCCACTTCATGTCTGGAAGACATTGTTTCAGAGCACTCTTCTTCATCCTTTGGCTCTTACATTCTTTCCACCTCATCTTCTATAATGTTCCCTGCAATGTTCAGCACTTGCATGAGTTTTGAGTTTCCCCAGTAGTCAACACCAATAGCCCAAAGAAACTTCTCTGACCAAAGATGAGAATAGCACTAATCTATGAGTATAAACATAAATATAGCAGGGCGTGGTGGTGCACACCTTTAATCCCAGCACTCGGGAAGCAGAGGTAGGAGGATCGCCGAGAGTTCGAGGCCACCTGAGACTACATAGTTAATTCCAGGTCAGCCTGGACCAGAGTGAGACCCTACCTCGCAAAACCAAAAAAAAAAAAAAAAAAAAAAAAAAAAAAAAACCATAAATATTAGGGCAACTTAATAAGCACAACATGTGCATTTGGCCATCAACTGTAGTAGCTTCCCCACTGGGGCTTGTTACTTTTCAGACATGGGTTTTTTTCTATGTTTTCAGTACTAGGCAAAAATTCCAGTGGAGAATGCCTTAAATCCAGAGACCCATTGGTCATACCCATTACAGTCATGCCACTGTTGCACCAGTGGTCACATCTTGTCTGGCTATTTGGTTGTGTAGCTCACAGGGTCCACTGCTGGATAAGGCTGGTGATGACTTTGCTCCCCCAGAAGCCTGCCTATGCAGGCTACCTTGCAGGGTTCTGACAGCTACCTTGCAGACAGGAGGCTTCCAGCTTAGTTCTAGCTTGGACGTTCATTGTCCCACCATGTTGTCTTTTCTTCTTTTATCATTTGTCATTTCCCACGAATTCCTTATTTCTTTTTTTTTCCATGTTTCCCTATTCCTTAAAAAATCTATTCCTTTCTTCTTGTGGTCCCTTTTCTACTTTCATGACATAACAGTTACACTTCGGTGTTCTAGATAATCAAAATATAGTCCTTGTCCTCTTGGACTTATACTGTACTGAGGAGAGGCAAACAAATAAAGCAGAAGCAAATCAGCTTTTGAGATTTCTATTTAATTTTTTTTTAAATGTGAAAAACAGAGGGAGACTGGCTTAGGAGTGCTTAGTGAATTCTTTAAGAAAATAATAATTTAAGTGAGACTGGAGTTATAAGGATAATTTTAAAGCAATTAAAATATCTAAAGATGCTATTTGCTATGTCCCAAGCCTATAAGCTATTTACTTTTTGTGTGTGTGCATGTGTGGCAGTAGATTGAATTCATCGTTGCACATGCTAGACAAGCACTCTATCACTGAGTTCCACTTCCAGCTGGGTTTCTGTTTTTATTAGCTAATTTCGGTCTTGCTGCAACTTTATGATGAAGTTCTTTATTATCTTTATATTATCAATGAGGAAACTGAAGTCCTGAGACAAGAGGCAAATCAGCTGATGGGACAGAGCTTCACTTTCACACCTTGTTGAGGAATCTGGGATAGTCACAGAGTCCAGGAAGTGTAAATGGCAAAATCTTAGGAAAGAAATGAACTTAGTGAACTGGACAGATCAAAAGATAGTAAGTGTGGTCTTCCAAGGAGGAGCATACAGGTAGATAAAAGGTAGACTCTATGTTCAATGAGGTTCCACTAAATTATGCACTTTATGGACATTTATTTCTGAGATCCCCAAATATATTAGTAATAATTATATCTTCTCTTTTTAACCTCCTGACCATCCTTGTAATGCTGATTTGTCCACTTTGTTGACTGTAAATAAATAGAACACAAAATTGTATGATAATCTTTTCTTTTTTCTTTTACTTCTAACGTTTGCTCTGTTGCCAACCTTCTGAGTTAACTTTGAAAGATCAGACCCACATCCAGTTCTTGCTACTTCCATTTATAAAATAAAAAGGTTGAACCATGTATCCTCCTTTTGCTTCAACCTACTGTTATTTTATGAAATCTCTGACAACATGAACTATGCCTCTTTGTTTTGATTAAAAATATTTCTTGAACTATCCATTAAAATAAATGAACTTACAAGGGTTTCTGACAGGACTGATGGACAAAAATTAAGCATGAGTTACTCCTTCTTTTTCTTGAAATTAATGTGGTTCATGCCTGAATGAAACCCTTATATGCTTTACCAGCTCCTAAGAGCTCCACTCCAGTTGCTGAAATGAATGCTAATCAGGGACTCCAGCTGTGCAGGGTGAACCTTGTCCGATTGCATCAGCAGGGTGGGCTGGTATGCTCCATTCAGCTCAGAGTAGTTATCCAGCAGTCCACTGACACATAGAAGGTCATGGACTTCAAAGAGAAGGCTGAGTGCAGAGATGAAGGCCTATGCAGAATGGCCCAGTTAATGATCACACTTCATAATTTCATGGGGTGCTGATTCTCCCAGGCACTGAGCTCAAATTGATTCTTACTGGTTTGGTTGGGGAATCAGGAGCCTTCACTCCTGTTACCCTCTCTGATTCCTCTTCTGACTCACTTCAACAATTCCCTTTGCATGTTTAAAATGTAGGATCGCTTAATAAGAGAATAATCCCCATCAGGTTGAGGTACATTATTCCATGAATTTAAAATACTTTCCACATCCCTGACTGCATCTGTCATCTTCCTGGGGTGGTAAGAGTCTCAGGGTATACCTGAGGACCCAGACATTAGCAGGAAGAGAACAGAGTCAGTGGGAAGAACCTGACCTTCTTCACATGGCTGGTGAGTGTCCACTTACTGTCAACCATACCTGCCAGTCCGAGAGCAGGGACTACTTTCTGAAACTTGGCTTCCATCATATGCTCTTGAGGAAGGGGTATAATTCTGGTATTACACCACGGATTTCATAACATGTAATGGTACCATGCACGTCAACTTTTATCACATTCTGAACAAAGGAAAATCTAGAGAAGATGTTTAAAAACCATAAATTTATCAAGTTCTCTTGAAAGGGGCAGGGGAATGCTGGATTTCAGTAGCTGGCATTCCTGAGATAGCATGAAATGATACTAGATTTGGCATTGGGCGGGTCTGTGTTTAAGCACGAGATCACTAGAGATTAATGGGTCTGGGAAGCTCTCTCAGCCCCAGTTTCCTACTCAATGAATTAAAATATGACATCTCCTCTGTTACTCTGCTAGGACTACCTAACAGGGTAGTACAAACTGAGTGGCTTGATGACAGACATTTGCTGTTTCACACTTAGCAAGGAGACTGAAGGGTTAATTCCTCTGAGGTCTGTGAGGGAAAGAGATGTGATGGCTTCTATCTTTGGCTTATAGATGCCAACAATCTTCCTGCATCACTTCAGATCACCTCCCCTGTATTTATCATTGTCTGAATTCATAAAGATATTGGTCTGATTGATTAGATCCCCTCCCTCTACTCTGACTCCATCTTTAATTACATCCATGAGAGTGCTATTTCTAAAGTTTACTGGGGTTAAGTCTACCACCTAGCAATTTCACCAGCAATATAATGTCATAGGATGAGAACTAGACAAGATTATATGCTTTAAGTGTTTGGCAGAGTATCTAAGACATCCTTCTTTTCATACAACACAATCTCTATTGCTTTATTTTTCAAGAACTCCCTTCTGGTTCTCTTAACTCGAACCATTTCAATCTCTTCCCTAACCCTCCTATTATGTATGATATTTTGAGGCCACACCTCTATTCTGGTTATTTCCAGAAGAATTTCAGAAGCCTAGGATGAGATTACATTGGTCCCAACCTATACTTTTCATGGGGGAGAAACCTAGGGTTGAGCACTAGGTAGATTTTTAAGACAGGTTTAGTCCCTCCACCTCTCTTTTTAAAAAAGCTGAGGTCGACCACATTTGCCCCAAACACTACTGTGTCTGAGGTAGGTCCTGCTGCTAGAAGGGTGATTTTTGAATCCATTAAAGTTTGGCCACAAGGAAAAGCTTCTGATAAAATGTCCAAGAGAGGTAATGTCAAACTTTTGAGAAAAGTTCATAAACATGTCTGAGCATGAGTGGGTGTTTCAAGCAGCAGATGCCAGATTCCAAAGAAAGAACAGTCATGATGGAACAAAAGTTCACTGGGGCAAACAAGGGAAGGGAAAATAAAACCACATTTTCTTCTATTCAAGCTTGTCTGAAATCAGTTTGTCAAAGGTACCTCCAATCAGTCTTTGCTTAGTTACCTCTTACTGGAAATGTGTTAACTCCCACCACAACCTGGTATTTCTGCTGAGGATTGTGAAATATCATTTACTATGATAATTAAAGTGATATACCCAAATACTTCCATAGGCAGTTACATGTGACATTCATTTCTAAAGAGCAGCACTGACTCCAGGCTGAAATATCAAAGGTAGAGTTCAAAGATTGAGCAGATCCCAGGCTTGCCTCTGATTGGTTGAACACACCTGCACACAGCGAGTGGCCAGACAGAACCATATCATTAGGGGAGGCAGAATTATTTTTACACTTCATGGACACAAGGTGTATTAGGACAAAGAGGCAAAAGTTGATGCTAGTGTAGATGCCTTTCCAAGATAAGAAACTCAAATGCACTGTTCCGGAAAGATTGTTAGAGTCATAAGATCCACCAGAACTCTTGAGCAAACTCACAATGCATGATAAACATTCCCCATTGATGAGGGCCCCTTTGAAAGTGGGAGGAAGGGGAGGAGGACAATGGAACCAATACTATGAATTTAAAATCAGAATAATATAAATAAAAAATATATATTGATTAAAAAAAAAAAGAAACTCAAATGAGAAATATAAATTCAATTATCCTATGCTCAGATAGCTGTCTGAGAAGTTGGGTCACTGGACTGGAAGTTCCTTTTTGTGAATCTGTCTCATGAAATCTCCACGGCATGCCTGAATCTTGGAAAGTCAATGTGCGAGGATAAGAGCTTTAGAAAAACAAAGAAACATTTTGAAATGAAGGAATTGAGTAGGTGGAATTGAGGCTGAAAGTTAATCTCTTTATGCAGGTGTGTGTGTGTGTGTGTGTGTTGTGTTGACATGGGCTTGGCTAGCTCAGCTGTTGTTTTGGAAGGGAGAAATATTAGCTCTTAATTCCCCACTGTACCATCATCCAGCATTCCAGCTCCACAGTGGTGGAGGTCTTGGGAATCACAGCAGACCACCCACAAAATAAAGACATATGAACATCATTCTAGCTCCTCAAGCAGATTTTGTACTTACTATTTCTCACCATTCAGAGGCAGGAAAACCTTTCGTTTGTGATCACAAAACGTGGGGACTAGGCACCCTCATCTTAGGAGAGAAGAAAGTCAAAATGAAGTATGGTAGTATATACAGTGGTATTCAGCAGTGCCAGCAATGCAGCTGTGCGGCAATAAAAATCTCAATGTAGACTTTCCATTCATCTTTGGGATATGTTTTCCCATGAATATTTCTTTTCTTAAATATTTACTTGTTTAAGAGAGAGAGAATATCAAGGCATATCAGGGTCTCTTATCACTGCAAATGAACTCTAGACGCATGTGCCCCTTTGTGCATCTGGTTTTATGTGGGTACTCAGGCCATCAGGCTTTGCAAACAAGTGCCATTAACGACTGAGCTCTCTGCAGCCCTCACGCGGTTTGTTGAAGAACAAATGGCTTTTGTTTGCAGTGACTGTTTTGACTCTGGCATTAGATCTACTACTACTTCAGACTTCTTTGCTTCTCTTAGCTATATGATTTTCATCATGAGACTCCACAGGGGAACCCTCGTGATTAAGCACTCACCTACACATTTGGTAAATTGAAAAATTAGAAAACAATAACAATAATAGTAATTGCACTAACACTTTGTTTTGCAAAATAATCTTGCAAAAAATACAAGACTGATAATGCTGTTTTGATTTTCTTTTAGAATACTGAGTCCTTACCAAATAATCCAAACTGCAATTGGATTTTTGTAATCAGCAGGGAGAAAGCACTCCGTTGGGTGTATGTCCCTACTCTAGTCAGATAGTTATAAAGAAGATGGCCGACAAGGGAGGTATGGAGGCAGGATGCAGGCACACAAGACAGGCAGGAAGGAACATATTTCATTAATATTTCAAGTATGAAGATTCTGCATGTCTGATGTTGTGCTCACTCTGAAACCATACAGATGTTATAGCCTCCTGTGATAATTTGCAGACCCTGTTTTTTGCACCATTTCAGGGGAGGTTTTCAAAATTTGTGGATTTTGTATTGAACTATATCTCTTATAGGTTAAAGTTACAATGTTCACCCTTGTATCTTTCCCTTTATTACTGATACTAGTACCCTGGTATCTCTTTCATTCAATTCTGAGTCACTTGCTGAGATTTGCTTATTCCTTCGAGGACATTTTTGAAGAAAATATTGCAGTAAGAAGAATGAGAGAATGCTTTGAAACAGGGAAATGAGATACTATATAGAAATATGTATAGCCCTTTTAAAAAGAATTATGGGGTTCTGGGGTTTTGCCTTACTTATTTTTAAAATTTTTTATTATTTTATTTATTTTTTTGAGAGAGACACAGAGAGAAACAGAGAGGAGAGAGGAAGACAGGTAGAGCTGGGCGCACCAGCAGTCTCTCAGCTGCTGTGAATGAAATCCAGATGCGTGCGCCCCCTTGTGGGCAAGTGCGGCATTGCACCTTGCGTCACTTTGCATCTGGCTAAACGTTGTACCTGGACATTGGAACCAGCATTCCTAGGCTTAGCAGGCAGGCACCTTAACCACTAAGCCATCTCTCAGCCCCCTTATTTATTTTTGTTGTACAGAGATTTGAACATGGGGCAAGGGAAAGCTTTACCACTGAGTAACATCTCTAGCCAAAGTCCTGAGATTTTAAGTTTTCCCCTATTGTCACTATTCCTAAACATTCAAAGTAGAAGACAAGAAAAACTCCCCACATTCCAATTCTGTAAAAGACTTGACCCAAGTGGTTCATTTTGTGTCATCTTAATACCAAAGCACTTTCCACTGATAGCCATCAGCCCCATAAACACTGATTCTATCCAACACCATTCCATTGTGTTCAGCAAAGACCAGTGCATTAGCATATTTTTCCACACTCAAAAAAAGTGAAGAGAGGATGGAGAAATGGCTCTGTAGTTAAGGTACTTGCCTGCAAAGCCTAGCAACCTGGATTTGATTTCCCAGTGTCTACATAAAGGCAGATGCACAACATAGTGCATGCATCTGGAGTTCATTTGCAGTAGCTGGAGGCCCTGGCATGCCAATTCTTTTTCTTTCTTTCCCTTTCTTTCTTTCTTTCTTTCTTTCTTTCTTTCTTTCTTTCTTTCTTTCTTTCTTTCTTTTTCTCTCCTCTTTCTGTCTTGCTCTGCTTACAAATAATGTATAAAATATTTTTTAAGGTGAGGAGGTTTGCAGTGTATTGTGGCTCTCAAACCATGGTGTTCTGCATGAAAACTTGTTCCAAATGGAAACGTCTGTGCTGCTGTAGATCCAGACATTTCTGTAGCCCAAAGACATGTTTCAGAAAGTGACTGAGTAAATGTTTCCCGAGTAAATCTAGTGTCAATGGCAGTAAATCTATTGTCGATGGTCCTACACCTCACTTCAAGAAATACTAAGCTATGTCTAAAAGCTCAAGGTATAAGTCATAATGGTCTGGATTTAAATCCCAGAGCCTAAAATTTCCTAAAACTCACTATTAGGTAAATGTTAGTTTTCTTAACAATGATATGGCAATAGTGAGAGCCCCGAATTGCAGTGAGTTTTTGGTGAAGTGAAGCCTGCAGAGCGGTAGTGACTGCCACGCAGTAGGCAATGAATTGAACTTGGTCACTGTTATGACTCCACATCTAAACTCAGCTGCTTTTATAAGGTTTGGCATTTTGAAGGTGCCTGAGGAAAATAATTGACGGCATTTGCTTCCTCACAATGATGGTGAGGCACAATCATATTCTGTTTTTGTCAACTCTACACAACCACAATGCAGAGCAGTAACTTAATTTTGAACTCTGGGAACAGTCATGGCGACCTGTCTTTCAGGACTCTGTACCTTTTCTTTTGTTGCTGTCTCTTCTTCCATTCTGTTTCTTTAGACAGTTTCTCACTATGTAGCCCAGGCTGGACCTTACCTTGCAGTCTTCCTACTCAGTATTACAGGCATGTGCCACGGAGCCTTGTGGGAATCTGAAGTTCCTTAAATAGGTTGCCTACCTTTTTTTGTGGTTGTTGTTATTCAAAACAATCTTATATGAGGGTTGAAAACATAAGGTTGTCACCATCGTATGAGGTTGTGAATGTAATCTATTCATCTGGGTGGCTGTTTTCATGTCACTGTGATTATACCAGTTGTAGTCAAATGAAGAAATGCACGTGAAAACATCTTAAAATTGCACAATTTCTGCAGGCACTACGATATTGTCACAGAGCCTTTATTATGCAAGCTTAGAGCATGGACTGGTCAACAGGGGAACACATCACACACTGTTGGCTGAGTCTGGTTACCCACATGGAGATGTTGGGCTCATGCACAGGATAGAAGGCTTAAGTCACATCATGTTAGAGGTTCCCTTCCATTCAGACACTAGAAAATGATGAGACCTGATATCTATTGAGTCATGGAAGAATAGAGAAGGAAATCTGTCTTCTGAATCATTATTGAGAACTGTATAGTTCCTGAGTAAATTTAAAGTAAAATATGTTGGGTTTATTTAACAAACCTTCATTTTTCAGTAACAGTTCAGTTAAGTAAGAAAACGAAACCAAAATTACACACCAGGTTGTTTATCAAAGGAAAATGCTAACCTTCATTGTGGCTTTGGGATTTGGATTTGCCCATGCTATCGCATCTGGCATGTTGAGCAACACATACCCCAGGCATTGTGCGTCAGTTGTGGCATTCAGTGGAAAATCGAGAATCAGGAACACAGTCCTAAAGTGACGTCTTTCCACCTGTGTAGGAACAACACTGGCCACCCACAAACTAATTAAGCATAGAGTCCATAGGAAAGGGGAAGGAGGAGAGAGCGGGAAGCCAGAACTGCGAGTGTCTCTGGGGAAAATATCATTTGTGTTGACGCATCTTTTGGTGGCTATGCCTCACCTTCAGTGTTACCTATGCTCTGTGCCTGTAGAGCTCAGCAGATGGTTGGCATATCTATTTCGTTACCTCACTTAATTCAGTGTCCTTAGTGGTACATAACACCATTGGCTATCACATATAGAGCTCAGCACAGCACTTGAATATAATAGAATAGATTAGTCCAGAAAATATTGCTGGTAGATTATAGAAAATCCTTGTCTGGTTGGTATCCTTTACCCAGAAACTATACATTTTTTTATTCTCATTTTTCTTGCAGTATTTTTATTTTTAAATATTTATTTGTTCAGTAATGAAAGGAGAGAGAGCAGAATGAGAATGAATGGTATCTTCCAAAGGAACTCTAGACACATGGCTTACTTTGTGCATCTGGCTTTAGGTGTGTAATGGGGAATCAAACCCCATGCTGACAGGCTTTGCAACCAAGCACTTTTAACTGCTGAGCTTTCTCCCCAGAACCATGTTATGGTATTTCTAATGATCCAAACCCAAGAACAACTTTTAAGTTGAACATCCTATAGATAGCAGATATTTAAATTCTCAGACAATGGGGACACAAAGACACGATAGGTACTTTTGTTTGTTTGTTTGATTGATTGATTGTTTTTTTTTTTTTTTTTAATAAAAGGACCCTGAGCTCTGGTAGGCAGGACTCAGAGAGCATCAAGCTCTACAAAAGCAGAGCTCTCCCCATGAGCTACAGAGGAGTTAACCATCACAGACTAGCAGGAGTAGCAGTAGGTCATGGACCTACTCTGGCTGGTTACTTTGCCCAAATTAGAACACAATACTTCTAACATGAAAGACAAACCTTAGTATAGAATTTAGCATGCTTAAATCTTCTGGAACTACTTCCAAATTCCCATTTCTCTGAAACTACAAACTTTTTGCAGAGAACTCATTTGGATAATTCTTGGTCTACAGTTTTGTTGACCTGTCAGGATGGTTGGAATTTGCTGGCTATTCTCTTTGAAACCTTCATACACCATATTTTGTAAGACTCTTCATTTCTACTATTCTATTTTTGCACATGGATTTTCCCCCTAATTTACAACTTTTTCTTTCCCCTTTCACAAAGCCATAATTATTTTCACATGATTTGGCATTTGGCTTTCACCTCCTTTCTCATCAGCTTGTTTTAGAGATCTCGTCATTCTCAAGACACTGACTGCATTAGTGTTTAAGAGATGCCTGCATAACATTCACGCTTGCCCTGAGTTCTACTTTTGTTTCAGATTTCCAAATGTTTGCATGGTAGCTTTTCAATGATGGCCCCTTGTCATTTCTTCATTTCTTCCTGTTCTAACTACACATGAGTGGAAAGTCCCGTCTTTGGTCTGAGTTTCATTGTAAATGAATTAACTCCAGTGGGAGGAGTTTCATTCATGCATTCAATGATGTGTTAAATCAGGATCAGGTTGAATGTTTCTTCTTTTGTTCCTTCTAACTTCCTTCCTCTCTCTTTTTCTATCTTTCCTCTCCCTTCCTTCTTTCCTTTTTTCTACTTTCTTTCTTCATCTATCATCTATTGTTTTTTCTTTTCTTTCTTATATTTTGGCATCTGTATAGTTCAGGCAGGTTGGTCCCATTACAAATAACCAGAATGAAAGTTGTCCAAGTAAAACTCCTAGCTTTTCTAATGAACTTAGAAACTGGACATTTCATATCATTTTTGTTATGGTATTTATAATGAACCAAACCCCCAAACAATATTCAAATTTAAAATTCAGTAGCTGATATTTAAATTCTCAAACAAATCATGTTGTCTTAGGGATTCCACTTTTTGAATGGCCTTTGTAAGATTAAGCCAACAGAACTGAGGATCAGGTGTCCAACAAAAACCCAGGTGCCCATTCCTAATAAAATTATTTCATACTAGTGTTTCACATTTCATTTGTTCATATGGGTCTATTTTTCCAACAAGACTTGGGAATCTTAGAAAGAAAAATTCATATTTTATTTATTTTTAGTCTTCAACAGTGTCTAGTGTTTTGTGTTCACTCAGTAAGTATTTAATGAATTATTTTAATTCTCAGTTGTAGGCTTTTTACATCAACTATCTGAAATTAGTACAAGAAAGTATTGCTTAATCTAGATATAAACATGGATATATGTACTGTTTCCAGGGATGGAATAGCAAAGTCAGTGTCCACAACCTGAAAAGGGGAGGATACTCTTCTGTCTCTAGGTGAGCCATAGCCTGAACCCAACATTGCTGCCACATTGGAGTTCTTCTGCTGCCCGTTTTGGTTAAATAGCCTTAAACAAGAGCATCTGGGCAGTATCTAATGATCACTTGGCAGAAGTCAGAGAGGTGCTCAGGCCAAGGGCAAGTATTCCATGGGAGTCCCAACACATCACGCAGAATGACTTTCTGAGTGTCTTGAATTGCATTTGTTCAAGCTGAGGCAAGGCAATCTACCAGGCAAGAATGATGCATGGGAAGGAGCAGGACCTTCAATAGAAGGGAAATTGAAAATCAGTAGCCCTTGAGTCCTCATCTAGATATATTTTTTTCCAAGTATTGTATTTTCAAAATACAAGGTCTGTCATCTATTGAGTATGGGGTTAAATACTGCTAAGGTACTCTCTCTATATAATTATAGACAGCATTTATACAACATCTTCTATTTACTGAACTGATGTGTGTGCGTGTGCATGTGTCTGTGTGTTTCAGGCCTTCACAAAAGCCTATAAAGTAGCATTGTTTTAAATTCCATTTTATAGATGAAAAGGCTGAGATGTGAGAGGCTTAGGAATTTGCCCAAAGATATTCAGCTAGTGAGACACAGCTCAGACTCAAACACATAAAATCTGACTTTAGACTGTATAACCACAATCATTATATTTATATCATATATTATATTGTATTTTATTTACATTATTATATTATTATAATTATATATAATTATTATATTTATATATCTTATTATTTTATTTTATATTTATATTATAATAACCTTATATTTTATATTATGTTTTAACTTTTTGATATCTATTCAATAATTCCTTGGTGTTCTTTCTGTAAATATGAGAGTTAGAGTTTTACAGGTATATATCTTGCACCCTGAGTCAATATGTAGTTCTCTCCAACTTTGCTGTTGCACCCACCTGGCAGAAGCCCACAGAAACAAGCTCCTGTCTTACACTGACATCATTCGAGTCTCACCCCCTTGGTCATTCCTTTACTTTTCAAAGTTGTCTATCAGGTTTTAAAATTTTGACTAATTTTATATTATTTATTTTAACATTGTTCTATCATCTATTTTGAGCTTACTTTACTATAAATAAGAATAATATATGCCTTTACCAAGGGATATATTCACATCAGATAGTCCTCAACTGTGTTTCTTTCTCTCTGTCTTCAATAGTCTCTGTCTTCAATACTTTTAGCCACACTTTATCTACTGCATGGCATCACAACATTAGACACTCAGGTAACTTTGTTCCATATTCCTGATTCTGTCACAAGCAGTCTTATGTGCCTGAAATTCATTCTCAAAAAATGCAGCCCAAAAAAAAAAAAAAAACCACATTTGTTCATGCTCTCTTCTTCAATGAAGGTCAAAATACTTAGGTGATTGACCTCATGAAGAGTGGACTGGAAAGTTGGGAAGATGGCTCTGTAGTTAAATGCACTTGCTTGCAAAGCCAACTGTCCAGTATGGATTCCCTAGTATCCACATAAAGCCCAGATGCACAAAGTGGTGTATGTATCTAGAGTGGCAAGAGGCCCTGATGCACCCTCTCTCTCTCTCTCTCTCTCTCTCTCTCTGTCTGTCTTTCTGCTCACAGATGAATTATTTTAAAAGAAAGAGAGAAGACTGGGGCTGGAGAGATGTCTTATCAGTTAAGGCACTTGCCTGCAAAGTCTAAGGACCCAGGTTTGATTCACCAGTACCCATATAAGCCACATATACAAGATGGCACATGCATTGAGACTTCATTTACAGTGGCTAGAGGTCCTGGTGTGCCCCTTCTCTCTCTCTCTCTCCCTCAAATAAATTAATAAATAGACTGTAGATTTAGAGAAAATTTTTGCATAGAATCAAATGATAGTGGGAAAATGCCATCTTGCTGTACTCTGGACTGTTCTATTCAGGACTGTGTTGTAACCCAGCATAGGATATTAAAGGCACTCAAGGAAGTGCCAGAAAGTATTTGCTGCTGTAGCTTCTTTCTTCTTCATCCCAGCTGTGCCTCTGTCCTGAGAGAATGTTGATGGGGAGCAGCAGGGAGGACAGAAGAGAAGGCTCTATGTAGCAGGGCCTTGGCACAAACAGACAACTCAAGTGGCCTAGCGTTGAAATTCATGATGAGCGCCTAACCCTTCCTGTAGACCCTACTGCCTCATAGGCTCAGCACTGGGTTAAAATGGAAGAAATCTTGTCAGATTCCTGGATCCTGTTCACAATCTATTATGTCATTTTTGTGTTACTAAAGCTTTTATCTTTGAGGCTTCCTCCATGCTTGCAAACTTATGTCTTGGCATCCTTGCTCAGAAATAATGTATTCAAATTTTTCTACTACAGGTCAATTTGGACCCCTCATTTCCATTTTCTTCTCACTCCTAGTTCTGCAACCACACTTTTGAAATTGGTCCATAGTCTGACTTTCTGGAGTGGTTGTTATTTCATTCATTTCAGTGTAGGAAGCTTAATTGGCCTATTTTCAAACTCACTGCTTCTTTTCTCAACTATGTTGAGTAAACTAGTACACCCATCAAAAGCATTCTTCGTTCTTACTGCAGCATTTTTATTGGAAATCCTTTTTACTTGAGACATGGTCTCACCTAGCTCATGCTGTTCTCAGACTGACTAAAGAGTTGCAGCTGCCTTGAACTCCTGATCCTCTTGCCTCCTTCTCCCAAGTGCTGTAATTACAGGTGTATAACACACCACACATGGTATTTAGTATATAGTGGTTATTCCTTCTTAGAGTTTCCAAATATCTGCTTACATTATCCATCTGATCTTCTATGTTGTGTACTCGATTTTTTAAATTATTTTATTTATTTTTGGAGAGAGACAGAGAGAGAGACAGACAGACAGGGAGAGGGAGAGACAGAGATGGGCGTGCCAGCAGTCTCTCAGCTGCTGTGAATGAAATCCAGATGCATTTGCCCCCTTGTGGTCAAGTGCGGCATTGTGGCATTGCGCCCTTGCGTCACTTTGCATCTGGCTAAACGTGGGACCTGGAGATTGGAACCGGGTTCTTAGGCTTAGCAGGCAGGCGCCTTAACCGCTAAGCCATCTCTCCAGCCCTGTACTCGATTTTTAATAGAGCCTGTTAAATCCATCAGAACCCCATTTCAGTGTTCCTAACAGTGTATAGCTCTAGTAACTTTCACTGCAAGTGGTCGGATCTTGTCTGTGTTTTGAATTCATAAATCTCTCTATGGTGATGTTCTTGTGCCACATTCTCCTTTATCTGATGGGCCCCTTAATCTCTTTGATTTTTTTTTTTCATCTTTTCCTTATAAGGACAGGAGTGGTGACTTTCCAGCTTGCTACCTGGTTTTACATGAAACCAGAAGTGTACTGAAGCCTTCCTGGTGATGAACTTCCCTGGACATGGAATGGTACTGGAAACAAAAGTGAACATGCTGTTCCTCATAAACCTTTGCATTGAACTCTGTGCCAAGTAGAATGGAGCCAGGCTCCGTAGGCAGTGAAGTTATTAGTGTTGAGCCAACAGAAAGAGGCAGACTGTCCTACATATCAGGAAACTGGTATAAGTGAGTTAATGAGCAAAATAGGTGAACATTAATAAGTGCAATAATTATACAACTCTTATAAGAGCTTTGTACAATGACAAAACATAATATTTTGCAGTGTTAAATGTGTGTACCTGCATTCTTACAGAAGATTATAACCTTGGACACAGCGAGCGGGTGCTTATTCATATACTTATAAATCTGAAACTTGAAAGAGAAACCTGTTAATTTTCACTACACAGTAATCCTCTCACACCTGATTCATGTGTTTGCCCATTCTCAAACACCAAATTTTACATAGCTGCCTGGTATTTTGTCAGAGAGCATCCAAGTGTATGCCAAGAATATGAGAAGGAACAGATCTTGACCCAACTTTATTCAGGAGCGTATCTTTCTGAGTGCTGGAGACAGAGTTAGGGCATAAGACCCATTGGATGATGAAGAGAAACTTACATCATTTCTGAAACCAGACTGTGATATAATTTTTATGTTACTTTTTTCTAATTTCTTGTAAGTGAAGAAACAGTCTACATAGTGTAAGGGAGAAAAAAATATTCTTTTTCAACCCATTGTTAGTTTCATGAAGGTACTCACAAATAAATATATTAACAAGAGCGAACATGCATTATTTAACATTAGTTTTCTGTGGTATACAGGTTTTCAGAAGTAGAGTCAAAGAAACAGATAATCTACTGACTGTCATGCTTGAGTTTGGTGGAGTAGACAGACAATCATGCCAATTTATGAGTGCGTAAAGAACTTGAGATCTAATGGTAATTAATTAGAGGCCTGGGTAAGTTTTGGATCCTTTGTTCTTGGGTCTTCCTAAAAAAACACATTACTCTTCTCTGGTATGTTCAGGATTTAGATGCCACCCAGAGACAGGTAAGAGAATTGTTGGATGTTATGCCTGAGGGTAGATGGGCATCTGGTGTTTACTCAAATGTCCGAGGCAGCACTTCCTAAAATGCCTGTCAACAGGAAGATGGCCCAGGCCAAAGAAGTGACTTCTCACTCTATCTCCTCTGTGCTGAGAGGCCAGGATTTCACTGAGAATTGAATACTGTCCTAGAGCACGTCTGCAAGGCAGTAGTTCTTCGCCAGTGGGTCTGGAGTGGTAGTCTTACTGTAGGGGTCAGAGAAGCACAAACTTGGCTTGAGGCAAGGACTTAGGAACACATTTTAAAGGGAGATCATATTACTAGGATGGAAATTTTTTCTAGCAGGATGAATCCAGAGCCCATCTCACAGAAGCTAGATGTTTCCCATTCCATTTACTCTCAGACTTCAAGTTCAAGGAGTAGTTGTAACCTTTATCATAGGAAAAGAACCTTCGGTAGCAATCTGCATTGAGGGTCAAGAAAAGCCCGTGTGACATCCAGCCAAGTCAGTAAGAATCGCTTGCTGCCCTGAAACAAGCTGCAATACATGTCCTCAGGGATCATTTCTACCTTTCCAGTTTTTCCAAATAAATATGTGCCCAGATAGAATACAGTTAATGGTTTTCATAAGACTGATGCCACATGAATATGTGCCTCTACAATACATTATTATTGGCTTTTATAAAACAACTCTATGTATTTTTGCATTGCTTCTTTTACCCAAATTTACTCATATTTATCCATATGGCTATTGACAGTGCAATTTGTTCATGTTTTGTTGTGAGGTTTACCACTGTGTGACTGCACTATGGTTCATCTCTCTATTATTGATAAACACTTAATTGCTAATAAAGTGTGTTGCAGTACAGCAGAAGGTTTCTTGTGCATGAAACCTCTTGGATATTCAGGGCAATTCCTCAAACCCTGTTCTTTCCTAGCTTTTGTGCAAATAAGTGAGTATCAACCAAATGAGAAAAGCAAAAGGTATTGGCTTAGTGCTCACCTTAGCAAGGGTGTTTAATATAACATTAAGAGAATATCAGACCTTCTTTGTTTTTTTTTAAAAAAACATGTTATTTATTTCTTTGCAAGCAGAAAGATACAGAGAGAGTGAGAGAGAGCGAGAGAGAGAGAGAGAGAGAGAGAGAGAGAGAGAGTATTGCCAGGGCCTGTAGCAAATTACATGTGCTCTGTGTATCTGGCTTCTGAACTTGGGTCATTAAGTTTGGCAGGCAAATGCTTTAACCTCTGAGCCATCTGTCAGACATGGAGGCTCAAGGCCAGCGAGGAGGATGGAGGAAGTTTTCTAGTGGGAAAGGGAGACTTGTCAAGGGAGACTACAGGTAGGCATCTGTATGATTGACTAGGGGGTTATTTTTACTTTTGTCTGGTTGCTTCTAAACTGTGAATTATGACAAAAAAGAAGGAAACTGGATCCTTAACTGTTCTGGGGCCAGTTATTCTAAAGCTATTATTTAGCTGGTTGGCTTATTAGAAGAAGCTGTAATCGGGCTTTCTCCGGGCTTTCTCTTAGCAGGCGGGCTTTCTGGGCTGCTGCTGTAGTCATGGGGTGGTCCCAGGACAGTCAGTGCATGTTGTGGGTTCTGCTGTTATGCAGTCTGGCCACATATTCAGCCTCTCACATGTGTGATTTTTGTCAAGTCATCTAGTTTCCCTGAGCCTCAGGTCATGAAAACAGAATCTATTCGTACTATGCTTCTGAAAGTTAGAAATATGCCAATTTTTATACTTACCTCACTTTGTTACCCATATAAGAGCTTTCTTTATATTTTCTCCAATTTCATAGCTACTTGACAGGGCCAGTCAGTGACCTTTAAACAGAAGAAGCTTAAAGAGTAAAAAAAAAAAAAAAATCAGACTTGATTGTAGGTCCTATCTTGATGCTCCTTTTGAACCTGGGAGTCCATGGCCATGCACCGACCATAGCGTCTCTGTGTTCCTCACAGTGATACACGCCCTTGCTATACAAGTTTGTCCAAAGTCCCGAACTGATTGAGTGGAAGAAATCGAGTTTAATTCCAGATGTGGACGATTCCAAAGTATGTTTGCATTTCCCCACTTCTCTCCTACAGCTAAATTCTTTCCAATGTTTAAGGTATATTTTCTTAATTTATAAGGCAAAATGAATATTTTTAAGGTAGTAATGTATTGACAGAAATCAATAGAGAATTGTGATTGAAGACTCAGGGAATAGACCGAAGTTTATTATGTAATGAGGCTCAATAGTAGAAGCACAAGGCCCTGGGTCTAATCTGCAGCCACATCATTCATGCTTACATCATGGAAACAGTTCCACCAGTCTCTTCACTGTTTCTTACCACAATGCCTGCGGTGGTTTAATTTGACATCAAAGGCATTTGAATTGTTGCATATTTCATTTGTTCATAGTTTGAGGACATCAGATTTTTAAAAGTTTTCTTCTCTTTTTTTGACTTTATTTATCTATTTTATTTTATTTAGCTATTAGAGACAGAGAGAGGGAGAGAATGAAAGAGTGAGAATGGGCACGCTAGGGCTTCTGGCTACTGCAAATGAACTCCAGATGCATGCGCCACCAGGTGCATCTGGCTTACGTGGAACCTGAAAAATCGAGCCAGATTCCTTAAGCTTTGCAGGCATGAGCCTTAACTGCTAAGCCATCTCTCCAGCCCAAAGTTTTTTTCTCTTAACCACATAATCTTTTTTGTTTTGGTTGACTGTTCAAATAAATATGTAGGGCAGTTCATTTTTTAAATATTTTATTTGATTTATGAGAGAGAGAAGCAGAAAGAGAGAGAGAATGGGCATGACAAGGCCTCTAGACCTGCAAAGGAATGAACTCCAGATGCATGCACCACCTTGTACATCTGGCTTACATGGGTCTTGGCAAATAGAACCTGGATCCTTTGTTTTTGCAGGCAAGCACTTTAACCACTAAGCCATCTCTCCAGCCCCCAACATTTCATTTTTTTTTTAACAGCAAAAAACACAAAGAGGGCTGGAGAGATGGCTCAGAGGTTAAAGCATTTGCCTGCCAAACTTAATGACCCAAGTTCAGAAGCCAGATACACAGAGCAGCATGTAGTTCATTTGTAGTGGCTACAGGCCCTGGCACACCCAATACTCTCTCTCTCTCTCTCTCTCTCTCTCTCTCTCTCTCTCTCTCTCTCTCACTCTCTCTGTATCTTTCTGCTTGCAAAGAAATAAATAACATTTTTTTTTAAAAAAACAAAGAAGGTCTGATATTTTTTTAATGTTATATTAAACTTGAATAGTGATGGTATTTTTTCACATTTTTATAATACCTATTAGGTATTTCCTGGAGAAAATGTTACAAAAAGTATGACTAGAGTAGAGCTGCAGGAGCTAAATGCTCAACATTAGTGACAGTAAAGAACACAATGCGATTTTCCAATTTTACAAGATTTTACAAATATATTTATTTATTTATTTAGAGAGAGAGAGAGAGAGAGAGAGAGAGAGAGAGAGAGAGAGAGAGAGGGAGATTAGGTACACCAGGGCCTCTTGCCACTGTAAATGTTATCCACATGCAGGTGTTATTTTGTGCATCTGGCCTTATGTGGGTAATGGGGAATCAAACTTGGGTCATTAGTCTTTGCAGTCAAGTGTCTTAATTGCTGAGCCATTTCTTCTGGCCTTTATCAAGTTTGTGAAGTTAAGATTTCTCTCTGCACTTATTTATTTTTTCTAGTTGTCCCAGAGAAAGCTGGCTTTGTGTGGAGGGGGTGCCACAGTGAGAAGGAAGAACTTTATCTAGACATACTAACGGGAATAACCTTTTACCTTAGAGCAGTACTGAAGTGACTCAGATTTCCATCTCATCACCTCCAGACAATTACCACATCCATGCTGGATCTATGGAAACTCTAACATATAGAATTATTGAATCATTTGCACAGCCCATTAAATAATGCTTGCCACCTAATATAATTGTCCTTTCAGAAAAGTCCAGACCAGCTCATGCACAGCTCCATGAAACAGGCTGGATGACTGTAATGACCTCTGTAACACCTGAAAGCTACAGATCAGAAAGTTTCTTTCCTTTAAAGTGACATCCTACTCTCATAAGGGCTTAAGTGAGGTTTATAATTCATCACTATCCTTCCATATATACTGGGAAAGAATGGGAGGATTCAATTGAAAAGAATTAAATTTAGAGAAGAATGTGCTTCAATTATATGTGGCTTTACAGAAGCTTAACAACCAATATGAGCTTTATTAGGACATATTTTAATATCAGTGTTGTTGAAACAATCTTTTAAAATATTTGAAGAATGAGACTATATTATTATATGATAGCAACATCTAAATGAGAAAGAGGATATGCACAAAAAGTAGACGTTCAAGGTAAGAACAATGTACTTGAAATGTGAGGAACAGAGTTTTTTCTTGTCCTTCCTCTTAAGAGAAGTGGGAGCCTGCATAAATTTGCTAGGATTAGCAGTTTCCTTTTCTATTTGATTGAATAGTAGAATCTGTTCTAATATTTCACAATATTCTAGGAAGAATGTACAATATGTGAAATGCAATAACATTTTTCTGAGTATATAATATATAACACTTAGCTATGTTGTATCTATGCATTGACTTGTATAATAAATACACAAATACATCATAAGAGTTTATGTATACAGATATGCAGACATGTTATTGTATATATAGTAGTTCTTTGCTTCTTTTTTTCTTTTTCAAGGTAGGGTCTCACTCCAGCCCAGGCTGACCTGGAATTCATTATATAGTCTCAGGGTGGCCTCAAACTCACAATGATCCTCTTACCTCTACCTCCCAAGTGCTGGGATTAAAGGCGTGCGCTACATCGCCCAGCATACACAGTAGTTCTTATAAAGAAATTAAAACAACCCTTTTCTTTTGTGAAAGAAGCAGGTAATAGGGATTGAGGATGTAGCTCTCAATTGGCAGGACCTGCATGCAGTTCCCAATACCATATGAAAACAGGTGTGATGGGCCCACCTGTAATCTCAGCACTCAGGAGGCAGAAGCAAAACTGCAAGGTCTTCCTAACCTACATAGTTTAAGGCCAATCTCTCTCAAAAGCAAAAGAACAAACAAGCAGATGATAGCAGAGATCACACATCTCTGATAAGTCATTGATAATGAAAACCTGTGCAGAGATAATGTCTTAGTTTCCTATTTTATTTGTCTCAGTGTCTTAGAGTTTTCAGGTCATCATTAGTTGGCCTCTTTGTTTTGGGTCTGTGGTAGCACATTAAGGTGAGAGAGAATGGTGGAACAAAACTCTCATCTCCTGGGTGGGGGGAGGGAGGGGACAGAGAGGAAGAGCAGAGCTCCTGGGGACCCACAATCCTCTTCAAAAGCCTGTCACCGATGACTTCTCATTTGTCCCAGTCTCTTAAAATTATCACCATCTCCCAAAACCACAACTGGGGATATTCAGCCTGCAACATAGGGTATTTTGGGGTAACACTTAAGAACAACTATGGTAGATAACGCACTCTTTTGTATATGTGTGTTTGCATGTTCTTATTTGTGTGGGTACATCTGGAAGTTATCCTAGGGAATGCTGCCCACCTTAGCTTTTTGTTTGTTGTTTGTTTGTTTTATATTATTCATTCGTTTATTTATTTTCAAGGAAGGGGGTAAGGGAGAGAGAATGGGTGCATCTAGCCGCTACTAACAAATTCCAGATGCAGGTGCCACTTTGCACATCTGGCTTTAGCTGGGTGCTGGGGAATTGAACTTGAGTAGCTAGGCTTAGCAGGCAGTGCCTTAACCGCTAAGCCATCTCTCCAGCCCCTTTAAAAAAATATATTTTGGGGCTGGAGAAATGGCTTAGCGGTTAAGGCATTTGCCTGTGAAGCCAAAGGATTCTGGTTTGATTCTCCAGGACCCATGTAAGACAGATATACAAAGGGCACATGCATCTGGAGTTCTTTGCAGTGGCTAGAAGCCCTGGCGTGCCCGTTCTCTCTCTCTCTCTCTCTCTCTGCCTCTCTTCTATCTCTCCCTCTGCTTGCAAATTTATATATATATATATATAATTTATTTATTTATTTATTTGTGAGGGAAAGAGAAAAAGAGATAGAGGGAATGGGTGTGCCAACGCCTCTAGCCAATGCACATGAACTCCAGACACATGTACCACCTTATGCATATAGCTTTACGTGGGTCCTAAGGAATCAAACGTGTGTCCTTTGGCTTTGCAGGTAAGTACCTTAACTTCTCAGTCATCTCTCCAGCCCTTGTTATTTTTTTAATTTTACTTTATTTTTCTTTCTTGAGACAGGATCTCTCATTGGCCTGGACCACACCAATTAGGCTAGACTGACTGGCTTATGAACCCCAGTGTCCTCTGTGCTGGGATTACAAGCATGTGCCACCATGCATGGCATTTTAACGTGAATTGTGGGGATCAGACTCATGTCCTCATGCTTGTAAAGCATCTCCCCATCCCCGACATAGATAAGTTTTGCAAGAATAAAAAAAATATGAATGTTTTAGATTCTATGAGCAGGAAGATTGGAACATTAAATAGAATCAACAATACAGAAATCCCACATTAAGCAAATGTCACAGGGAGGCTGAAAAAAGAAAAAAGAAGAAAAACCCTAAGTGATACCAGTGAAGAGAGTTAAAGACAAAAAGAAGATGCTGACTGAAAACAATCATTTTGTAACCAAAGGGTTTGCTCCATGATGAAGAAAAAGAATGTTTAATGCTATAAATATCATTAAACTAACACATGAGGAAAAACTTTTATATTTTGGTGGGTTTGGTATGAGTGTAGTGTGTGCAGTTGTGCTCCGTATGTGTACATACATGGAGAACATTGTGTGTCTTCCTCTATTGCTTTTCTGCCCCAATTTTCTTGAGTCAGAGTTTCTCACTGGTCCTGGAGCAACCATTTCTCAGTCAGCTGACTGACCAAGGAGCTCCAGCCATCCTCCTGCCTCTGCCCCTCAGCACTGGAGTCAGGAAAGTGCTTGGTCATGCCTGGCTTCTGATGTGGGTCTTACAGTTTGAAGTGAGGGCTTCATGCTTGCACAACACTTGCTCTTACCTGCTCAACCACCTCTGCAGCCCTCTTGAAAAATTTTAGAATAATACAAAGCAAATTACAAAATATGAGACAAAGATGAATGAATATTAATGAAGTATGTTGATGGTTGCCGCCTGAGCTTGTAAAATAGTGAGTACTAACTTATACCATAAAAAAGGTATTTAAGTTAGAAAGGGTGCAAAACAGAGTTACAGTAGACTCTGGCTTTTGTCCAAGAGAAAGATTCAAAAAGCAATAAATATTAGAAATTAGTAAATCAGTTAATCTCCAAAAGAATATTAAAGTTTCTTAAATAATACTGAAAAAAAATATATAATTTCCAAGTTCTGATGGGCAGTTAATACAGTAAAAATAAATCCAAAGGCAATTCAAATAGAAAGGAAATAAAGCTAAGATGGAGGGAATCATAAAATGTAGATTTAAAGTTAATATCTCAGTATTAATAGTATATTTAAACTTATATTTAAACCTAATTGGAGTTTAAACATCTCAACAAAATAAAAGGACTTCCATCTAGGACAAATAGAGGTTTTATATTGTTTTTAGGAGATACATTAAAAGACAGAAAAATGGAAGTAGTTGAGTAGAAAAAAAGAACTATGCAGATAGTATCCAAAGAAAGGCAAGCATGTGGTAGTATCAGATAAGTAGATTTTGAAAGCTAACAGCTTTACTAGAAATAAAATGGTCACTTTAATATAATTACAGGATTAATTTACTAGGAAAATATAACAGCTATAAATTGGTATTCAAATAGAGCAGATTCAATTCCTAATTCAGACTTAAAGAACATAAAATAAAATATTTGACAAAATTATAGTAATTCATGGTATTACGTGCCTCAAGGAAGTTCCAAGCAAAATTTAGCAGGCTGACAACACAGTTGTGTTCACTGACCAAGATGTAATGACTATTGGAATTAATATTTGTTTACATAAGAAGAAAATAGTTTAACATTTTTGAAATTAAGAAACAATTTTCTGTGCTCTGGTAGTGGCTCCATGGGTTAAATGCCTGCTATACAAATAGAAGGATCCAATGACAAGTCACTAGAGCCTGCAGTCTGATATGGTGACAGATACCTATGTCTCACAGTGCCTACAGTGAGATGGGGGTCAAGCAAGAGAGTCCCTGCAAGCTTGTGGATCAGCTGTGAATAAGGGACTGTGCCATCTGCAAAGAAGGCAAGGATGGACACCTGAGGTTGCCTCAACCCCACTACATCCACATGTATGAATTTATTCATTTTCACACTCAGAGAATTGAGAATGTAAAAATGTTCAAGGTTGAGATATTTAAGGAAAGGAGACTTATCTATACCCCAATGCCTGCATTTTAAGCAAAGATATTGCTGGATTTGGTACTTACGTTTTGAATGCTGTATTTCTCTCTCTCTCACACACACTATGTATATTCTAAAATTTGAACCAAGCTGACAAAATTAATGCCAACATACAGCAGTGAATGCTGATGTCCTCCTTTAGAGGTGTCCTTATTGCCACTATTCTAGCTCTACAAAATCTTCTACTTCTTTCCTCACTCTGAGCTTCTCCCTCAAGAATGAGAACCGTAAGTCAGTCTCACTATTCTGTTCCACCCATGATATGCATGACCCTCCTGGGATGTATTTTCTTGTGCTGCTCTTATCACTTCTTGATGGAAACACAGTCATCTTTCTCAGCCCTTCTTCAGTATCTTTTCAAAGTTCCATTCATTCACAGGACAGGATCTCTTTCAATTCTGTGCAATCTGGTCGATAACAGATTTCTTATATTTCCTTTGAATTTTCAAAAGAAGTGAGCATTTGTGAAATTTTTAAATTTTAACTTTGATATTTTTTAGGACTGGAGTATGTCCTCAAAATATTTGCATCCCTATATAGTGTCACACATGATGCTACCAGCTCACATTGAATTAAAGTGTTTAGAAGCAGGTACAAGTGAAAAGTGGAAAAATATTCCTGGGGTAGGGAGAAGAGGTGAGAGGGTGTTCTTGGAGTGGAGGAAGAGAGAAAGAGGAGGGTTCATTTGTTTGGAGCTGATCTTGTACATATCAAATTGCATCTGGCATTAGACGGAACTTGAATTTTCATGGCTGAAGAATTTGATTTAAAGAGCAAGCTTTCCTGGAACCTTAATTTCTATGCTAGTAAGCTAGGAGCTATATGGTTTTTGGAGCCTGAGTTTTGAGACCTTCATAATATAAATGAGGAGAGATGTCTAGCATCAATTCTTGGGTGTTTAGCACTGTGGACAGCATCTCAAATATGAGCCACGAAGTCTCACCATACTGTCTTTATTTTCCCTGATTTGGAGGTAAGAACACAGAAGCACTGTGCTGAGTGTCACATGCTGGCAAGATCAGGCCTAAAGGTTTACACTCTTGACCACTATCCTGTGTTACCAGGACAGTGGAAAACAAATTCACACAGAAAATGCCTGGTGAAAAAATACTTTTCTGAAGAATAACTTATTGCTCTAACAATTCCAGCTGAAATATATGTAGTATTTTCAGAGCCTCTATTAAAAGAAACACTGTATTCTTCTCCTAAGTATCAAATTATAAACACTGTGCTGAATTGAATTGAATATAGTTGAAGCCTTTTGTTGCTATCAATTTAATCATAATAAGCTTATAGCAATAAGGAAAGGAGATTTAGCTAGACCAGCCTAAGATTTTCCTGTGATATAAATGCTAAATCAAGTGTTTTCTTAACTTGCATAGTGATCCAACAGGTTTAGCCTGAACAAGGGTTTATTTTTATTTTATTTTAATTTTTAAATTTATTTTAATTTTATATTCATGTTGGTGCCTTCGGTAGCCTCCTCCTTGTCCTCCCCCCTCCAAAGGGACCCTCCTCATTGGGGAATGTGGATAGTGCATTATGGGGGTAGCCAACCATTATGGGGAAGAGGTGATGTCTCTGTGCATAATGGCCAAACTTGTGGCTCTGCCACTTTTTCTGCCCCTCTTCTGGGGTTTTGACCACCAGCATTGCTGTGAAACTAAGGCTAGAGAAACAGAACTGTGTGTGCCCCAGAGAAACATCGGAGTCACAGACAAGGCATATGATAGTTCTCTGTGCTCATTTACTGCACACACAGCAGAATGAAGACGTGTCCTCAGTGAAGACTGTCACCTGGACATCATTTGGGTATTGCTACATCTAACAAACCTTGTGCAGTTTGTCTAGTCCAGTACAGATACTCCCAGCTACCATATCTCAAAAGAAAGAGCAGATGGCTGAAGAGAGTCTAAATGGTAAACAATCATTAGTGGTCTGTGTGGGGAGCAAATCATTCCTGGTCACTTTTTGTTTTGGTATGCTGTTTTTCCTTCCCAACAGTGTCCTCATTTGGGGTCAGTGCTAGTCTTGAAGTTTTAGTTCCTACCGAGAATACTAGTCAATTAATCCATGACAATGAATGGCTTTGCCTGTTTTCTGTAGCTGAAACAGAATACCACAGATGGGGAGGCTTGTAAACAACAGATATGCATTTGACTCACCATTCTGGAGGCAGGTAAATATAAAAAACAAGAGACTACTTCTGGTGAGAGCCTTCTTGTTGCATGAAACATGATAGAAGAAGCCTTCTCATTACATCAATTCTGTCATTTGGAGGAAGAAAGACTAAGAGAAAGGGAACGAGAGAGAGAAAGAGAGAGAAAAGAGGAGAAGAAAATGAAGGGAGAGAATGGGAAAGCGATGAAAGGAGAAGAAGAGGGGATACAGAGGAAAATTGATCCAAAGATCCACTTATTAGGAGACCATGTTTAAAATGATTAACTTTGCTATAATAAACCCATTAATCCATTCATAAGGGCACACCCTCATAACCTAATCACACTTTAAAAGTCATCTGCTTACCACTGCCATACTGTCAAATACATTTCAACATGAGTTGGGTTGTGAGGATATTCAAGACATACTTAAAGCTTTGCTTGTTTGTATTAGCTTAGTTATCCATGTCTTGAAAAATAGACTGTGTGGGCCATAAAAGTCCTTGTTTATACTTGAGACTTTTCTTTCCTTTATAGTTCAGATCTGGGAGGAGTCAAATATGACCTGGAACTGTCGTCAACATCCTGGGTTTTAAATTATCACTGTTGTCTGTCTATGGAACTAACCAGAAGACACCTGGGCAGAGGAGGAGTCCTACAGGTGGTTGGGTCTGGGTTAGATGCCAAGCTGAAATCTCATTGCCAGTACCTTAGTGTATAGTTTCAGTGTCAGGTAAATACCCTCCTTCTGCCTCACAGAAGACGGCCTTCTTGTCATAAACAAGCACAGGGAAAGATTCCCTTGGAGTCTCTTGCACAAGGTGACTAATCCCATTTGGGATGGCTCTGCACTCCTGACCTAATTAGTTTCCAAAGGCACCACCCCTAAATATTCACACCCTGGAGAGTAGGTTTCAACATATAGTTTTGGGTTGACACATTTTGCCTATAGTTCCCATGCATTAGTTCCATGTGTACTAACTATACCATTCATGTTATATTCTTTTTTTTTTAAATATTTATTTGGAAGCCAAAAGAGATGGAGAAAAGAGACTGAGATAATGGGTGCTTCAGGGTCTCTAACCATTGCAAATGAACTCCAGATGCATTCACCACTTTATGCATCTGGCTTTACATGGGCACTAGGGAATCAAAACCTGGTCATTAGGGTCTGCAGGAAAGCACCTTAACTGCTGAGCCACCTCTGCAGCCTAGCTATTCATGTTATATTCTGGCAATGGATCTGGAACATTCTGGTCATGTCCTGAAAACATCAGTGAGGCTGAGTACACAAGCAATTGATTGATTTGCTTGGTGGAGGAAATTTGAAGACAAGGTATGATCCAGGCTATGTAATGGTTATTGCTCACTTCTCTTCTACAGTGAGAGAATCAGAAGAGAAAACTAGGTAAAAATGTGTTGTCTGGCATAGAAAGGAGAGAGTATAATGCTGTAGATGAGGATGGTTTTGAGACAGCAGCTGTAATTGTCGCAGGTCAGCACTATAAAAGAGAAGGCTCTCTCTCTACTCAGAGGCAATAGGAAATACACTAGGAGGTCAAGGCCCATCCATCAAAGGCTCCAAATACATTTAAAAGAAAAGAACTTAAAGTGAGAATGCCATGGAAGGGTTTTTCTAATTGAAAGCAGACACCTAGGGAAGTATTCCCTTGGGGTCAGTACACAGAAACTGATGCCATCGGGTACAAAGAGGTCACACGACATCTTGAATTAGCAGTAGGACATGGCAGCATCACCCACAAGGTACTGGCTTTCACAAGTAGAACAGATAGAAGAGCGAGGGGGTTAACCAAGATTGGGTCATAGTTGCAGAAGGTCAATGAGGCCAAGCATGTGAAGTAGAATCAGAGTCCCTGCAAGGAGACCCGCAGAGGTCACTGGGTGAAACTGTAAAGATGAAGTGTAAGTCACAATGGAAGCATCATCATGTAGACAATGCCAGGACTTTCAATGGAACCACCACTGTACAGACGATGTCATGACTGTCAGATGGGTGCTGAGGAAAGCTGTAGACATGAAGTGGACATAACCGAAGAGAGAAAGAGACTACATGTGCTGTAGGTAACAGATCTGAAAGGGTAGGGCTACCTTAGCAATTCAGAGTCCAGATGTTTCCATAACATGGTCCAGAAGTCAGGCATGGATTCCCAAGATTTGGTGTTTGCCTTGGTAGTTTTAAGTCTTGCTTTAGTTTTACCTTTTTTTGATATACCTCTATTCAATTTTGGAATGGGAATGCTTTCTGCTGAGCAATTGGTATACTGGAAATATGTAACTTGAATTTTGATATCATGTGGGCCCACTATTAATAGATTGCCTGTGTCTCAGAAGAACCTCTGCACTTAACCTTTTGAACAGGGTTGGAACTGTTAAAGGCTCTGGGGACTCTTTGAAATTGACTGAATACATTTTGTGTCTTGAGTCAATAAAATATAGTGAGGTTATAGCATAAAGTGGGCTAGAGTGAGACCTTACCTTGAAAAAAAAAAAAACAAAAAACAAATAAAAAACAACCACCACAACAATAAAAATGGAGAAAGCAGGCTAAGTACCAGTATTTATCTCTGGAATGCAATGTGACCAGCTACCTCAACAACTCAGGTAACCATGGCTACCTAACCATGATGGATTGTACTCTTGATCCAGGAGTGACTAACACACATGTTTTTGAACTTGTAATTATAACAAGCACTTAACATAATATATATCATAATATATAATATAATATAATATATATATGTCATGTTATATACATTTTCATCAAACTTATATTACCCTGTTGGTTACCAGATGCAGCACAGTACTAAAGAGAAAGCCTCAGACACTATCTCTTGGATTGTATATCATAATCCTTAACAAAATGTTAGTAAATAGCATTCAGTAATATTTTAAAATAATTCAAGGACATGACCAAGTTGTATTTATTCCAGTGATGCAAAGCTGATTTAATGTTTAAAAGTGAATTTTATCTAACATATCAAATAGATTAAAAAAATTAGGTCAACTAATGCAGAAAAAGCATTTGAAAACAATGAATACTTTTGTTAGGAATTAAAAAAAAAAACCTTCTGGACAGATAAGATGAAAAAAAAATTGTTCACATTTTCAGGGCTGGAGAGATGACTTAGTGGATAAGGTGCGTGCCTGTGAAGCCTAAGAACCCAGGTTCAACTCCCCTGTATCTATGTAAGCCAGATGTACAATGCTTCTGGCACATGCTTCTGGAGTTCATTTGCAGTGGCTGGAGGCCACCATTCTCTCTCTACCTCTCTCTCTCTCCTCTCTTGCTTAAATAAATAAATAAAATATTTTAAAGGAAAAGCATTTTCAAACCCAACAGCTATGGTAAGAAGCATGTCTCAGTAGTAGAATACTTTCCCACCATACATGAGTTCCTGGCTCATTCACCAACATGTACATGTATACACACACACACATGCAAGCAAGCACTCACACACACACGCGTGCACACACACACACACCAGCAAAGATGACGAGTCATTTAATATTGATACAAGTTAGAGTCAGTACAAGAGTTAAGGAAAGAATGTACTGTAAGTAGTAAACTATTTCCTACTTACAGGTGCCATGATGTCTGCATAGGAAAAGGAGTTTTAGAACTATTACATGAACTCATTAGAATTACAGTCTACAAAATAAATATACAAAAATTATGTTTCTACCTTTGCAATGAACACCTAAACATTAAGTTGCAATAGCTTTTATGAATCACTTGAAGAACATGAAATACATATTGGATATACATGTTAACAAGGACCCACTGTTGAAAGAAGTCAAAGGGTATCTAAATAAATGTAGAGACATGCCATATGCCATATTTGTGGATTGAAGCACTTAGCCTAGTAAAGAGCCAAATGGAGGGGCAATGAGGACAGGGGACAGTAGAGGGGGAGAGGAACAAGTAAGAACAAAATATAATGTCGTGTGTGTATGGGGGGGTGTGAAAATGCCATGATAGCTGGATATGGTGGCACATGCATTTAACCCAGCAAGAATCCAGCAAGTGAGGCAGAGGTAGGAGGACTGCTGAGTTTGAGGCCAATCTGAGACTATACATAGTGAATTCTAGGTCAGCCTGGGTTACAGCAAGAATCTTCCAAAAGAAAGAAAGAAGAAAGAAAGAAAGAACAAAAGAAAGAAAGAAAGAAAGAAAGAAAGAAAGAAAGAAAGAAAGAAAGAAAGAGAAAGAAGGAAGGAAAGGAAGAAAGAAAAGAAGGAAGGAAGGAAGAAGGAGGGAAAGAAGGAGAGACAGAAATAATGTCACGATAAAGGCATTTTTTTGATGCTAGACTAAAAATAATAGTTTTTTTTTTTTTTTTTTAAGTAGTAGAAAGATAAGGGCTGGGGAGACAGCACATTGGGTAAAGTACTTGCTTCCCAAGTATGAGGACTGGAGCTCAGATTCCCAGAACTCATATAAAAGCCAGGCATGGTAGTGAGTGCCTGTAATACCAGCACTGGGGAACTGGAGACAGATGAATTCCCAGTGTTTGCTGGTTAGCTCATCTAACTGAATTTGTGAGCTTTAGGCTAAGGGAGAGACCTCTTCTTAAAAATAATGTGGAGAACAATCAAGGATTACACTTAACATGGATCTCTGGCCTCTATGTTCATATGCACACTCAACTGCACCTCCACACATGTCCACAAATTTGACCATACACACACGTGTCCATTCATGTGACTAGACACACACACACACACACACACACAGACATGCACCACACACATAAATGCAAAAAAATAATAATAATTTAGGGGCTGGAGAGATGGCTTAGACACTAAGGTATTTGCCTACAAAGCAAAAGATCCTGGTTCGATTCTCCAGGACCCATGTAAGACAGATGCACAAGGGGGCACATGTGTCTAGAGTTCGTTTGCAGTGGCTGGAGGCCCTGGCATGCCCATTCTCTCTCTCAATCTCTCTATCTCTGCCTCTTTCTCTCTCTCAAATAAATTAATAAATAAAAAATAAAAAAAAATTAAAAGTAATAATTGAGGGCTGAGGAGACAATCATTCAGCAGTTAAAGACATTTGCTTGCAAAGCCTGACAGCAAGGGTTCAGTTCCCCAGTGCCTACCTAAAACCACATGCACAAAGTGACACATGCCACAGTGGGGAGGCAGGGAGGCCCTGGTCTCCATACTCTCTATCTCATTCTCTCTCTCCATCTAATCTATAAAGAAATAAATGCATTTAAGGAAATATTAGGGCTGGAGACATTGCTTAGTGATTGAAGTGCTTGCCTGTGAAGCTTAAGGACCTAGGTTCAATGCCCCAGTACCCATGTAAGCCAGATGCACCAGGTGGTGCATGTGTCTGGAGTTTGCATTGGCTGGAGGCCCTGGTGCACCCATTCTTTCTATCTGCCTCTTCCTCTCTCTAAAAAATAAATTTTTAAAAGTATTAAATTTAAAAAAGAAGTACAATTTTGGTTTCTTTCCTTTAAAAAGATAATGACATCCTTGGATGCTGGTGAGGCAGAGGAGCTGGACCACACATCCATTGTGGTGAGGACGCACACTGGTTCAGTCTTTCTAAGCAATGTGAGACAGTTTCTCAGAAAATCTAAATTGTACTGCTGGCATTTTCCCCAGAGAAATGAAAAGGTATGTGCAGGAGTGTTTATAGAAGCTTTGTTAGTAATTGCTCCAAGCTGGACATGATCCAGGTGTTCCTCCATTGGTGAAAGCTACACGGTCTTTTTGTGGCTGGTTTATTTTGCTTGGCATGGGCTCCTCAGGCTGCATCCTAACCCTTTCATATGGCACGGCTGCTGTCCTTTTAAAGACTGAATTAAAGTCTATTGTGTGCATGTGCTACTCTTTACTTACTCATTAGATGTGGGCATTTTAATTTGTTTCCTGATTTTGGCTACGGTAATGGTGCTTGAATGAACATGGGAGTGCGATGTCTCTGTGAGATTCTAATGTCCTTAAAAATGACCACCTTGCCTTCAGCTTTATACCATATGAATATATTTGATCCCACTGAAAAAGAGCACATACTTGTTTGTTTTTGGAACAGAAATATATATATTATAGACATTCAGCTCAGTCTTGAATGGATAGACAATCAATTCTTGACTTCACTACCTCCATATTGTTTTAAAAAATGAGCTTAAGGAGCTCCTCCAACTGACTGTTTTTTTAAATAACTTAAAAGTAATCAAAAATTTATGTAAAAGTAAGTGCTCAAGTTCTTTCATGTGAATATAATATTATTTTGCTTTAAAAAAGTATTTTGTGGCCAGGCATGGTGGCATACGACTTTAATCCCAGCACTTGGGAGGCAGAGGTAGGAGGATCGCTGAGAGTTCGAGGCCAGCCTGAGACAACATAGTTAATTCCAGCCTGGACCAGAGTGAGACCCTACCTCGCAAAACCAAAAAAAAAAAAAAAAAAAAAAAAAAAAAAAAAAGTATTTTGTGAAACAAAAATAATTACTGAGCATAGCAATGTTTTCCAGTTTTGCAAATCTCTATATAAAAGACAACTCCTGGCTGCTTGTGCAGTCTGCTCAAATATGTTATTTGGCTTGAAGTATATGAAAATTAATGCAGCTTTACTCATAAATGCACTTGGAAAATGGAAAAGTATTTCACAGTTATTTTCGATTATTGTGGATACTATTGTTTGATATACCATTAGCTTGACAAATAGCTTAACAAAGATCCATTGAAATGTGGGTTGTGAAACTGTGTCAATACTGATTTTTGTCTTTTCTTATGCAAAATCAATTAGTCAATTCTATGTATTGATTGGATATTTTTCCCACATGATATATTAGTCATTTATAACATATTAATTCATGGAATTGTGTAGATCAATTATTAGATTCTATAATATTAACAAATTATACTTATAAACATTACCACTCCTGTCAGAAAAGTCCTGAAATATTACTTCTGCTAACTCTGATACTGGGTATACCTTTTCTAAATTGCAAACAAAAGTGTTTTCATTTGCAAGTGTAAATTTTGTGACTGGCTACAAATAATTTGGGTTGTTTTCCTTGCTGTGATTGTTTCATTTTATTTTCTTATTCTAGAAAATGTGAACCTAGTAATGATGATGGTTGTTTGTCTTCCAGTCACTTTTTAAAGTAACATCAGTGTTCTATGGAAAACTGCAGCTGATTCAGTTGGGAACTCAAACACTCACACAAGGGCTTTCCTGGTGGCTGTCTGTGGTGAGGAAGGAGAATGCTCTGCCATACTGTCACCCTTACCAGCCTGAAGGTTTTAGGGACCTTGATTCAGGTAAACCCAGAATTCATGACTTCAATACAGAAAAGCATTTCAGGTACTGGAGAGATAGCTAAGCAGTTAAGGCATTTGTCTATAAAGCCTGAGGACCCAGGTTTGATTCCCTCAGTACCCACATGAGCCAGATGCACAAGGTGGTGCATGCATCTGGAGTTTGCACTGGCTAGAGGCCCTGGAGCACCCATTCTCTCCTTTTCTCTCCCTCTCAAATAAATAAATAAAATAAAATAAATAACATTTTTCAAAAAATAGTTTCAGGACTAGCTGCTATGAAGCAGAGTTAAATTTTTATTAGCGATATTTTATTATGAACTTTAAACATGAGAGTTAAGAGAGAGACACTTTGAAGGAAAACAACACATTTGCCAAAGCATGAGTGTGTGCTGCCCTGAGAGAAAGTCTCAATAAAGTGTCTTAGATCTTAGCCGTATATGCCACCTTAGTGCCTTTCAAGTTACATTGCAAAAGGGGGCTAAGAAATCTGTCCCCTTTTATTTCTCTTTTTTAATAAGTGAGATTATACAGTGGCTGTGGTGGTGCCATAAATGGGATTATAGTCTGATTAAATATGATCAGGAACCAATAGGTTGTAAAAGGGTTTCTATGAGTGCCCTCAAAAATTGCAACTCTACAGCTGGTAAGGGAAAAAGGCCTTAAGCAAATGATAATTGTTCTGAAATTCTTGCTTCTCAGCTGGTGAGACAGTTTGACCAAATTCCAAAGTGAGGAGCTCATTTCCCGCTCATGTTCCCATCATTTCCCCCGTCTTTTTGTTAGCAATGAACCAAGAGACAGCTATCATATTGTGTTATGCAGCAAACACGTGGCATGTAGTCAAGGATTTTATGAGGGCATTCTAACAGGTGAAATCAATGTGGCAGTTAAGAGTCTGATACTCCATCCCTGATCCATATTCAGATGCCAGAGCTCTCACATGCAGCATTTTACATCATGGGTGGAAAAGGCACAGGCATGGGTATTTTCATGAAAGTAGTGTTGATATCACAAATCCCTTGAGTAGGTTGCCAGGGTTCCCTCTAAAGGTGGTGCCTCTAACTCTGAACACCCCTAAATTTGGGTAAATAGGTAACTCATTTAGGGAAGATCCTACTTTGATTCCTTTTGTCCCAATGAGGAGACCCTACATTTGTCCAATAAGCCTGGTGTGCTCATATCTAGGAGACACTGTGTTACCATGGAGGATCAATGTTAAAAACAATACCAACACATAAAAATAAAAAAAGAATAAGGGAAATCGAAGTTATCAATGTATCTATAGAATTAAATAAAAATGTTTTATGTATAAACAATCTTATTATTTTTAAGTGAAATGCCTTAAAGTAGCTAATTATCTTTGTCGAGAGAACAAGATATTTTCTCAACGTTTTATAAGAAATTCTATTTGAGGGGCTGGAGAGCCAGCTCAGCAACTAAGGTGCCTACCTGCAAAGCCTAATGATCTGGGTTTGATTCCCCAGTACCCACGTAATGCCAGATGCTCAAAGTGGTACATGAATCTGGAATTCATTTGCAGTGGTTGGAGGCCCTGGAGTGTCCATTCTCTCTGTCTCTCTCTTCTCTCTTTCTCTCTCTCCTTGTATATAAATAAATAAATATTTTAAAAAAGAAATTCTACTTGATATTTCACATTTTTACCACCTCTTACAAGTCTAAAGTTGTAGTTTCTTCTAAGTGAGAACTTCCGATGACCTCAATAGAAAAATAATATTAGCTCAATGTATATCCTATAGTCAGAAAAGCATAACTACTAATCATAGACATTGTCTATGAAGGACTACCATGACCAAGAATTATAGCTACTGATTTTATACTATCAACAACCCAAGGAATTAGGTTCTGAAATTTACCCTCAGTTAATGCTAAGGAAATGAGGTTTAGGGAGGAGAAATGGCCTTACCAAAGTCAGAGTATTGAGAGCTGAGTGGAGACGGTGGGAATGGTTCAAAACAAAGAGAGTTTGGTTTCCTTGTTCTTACAATTGTATGGACCTTTTTACTCATTGGCAGTGGCAAAGCATTCTTAATCTGGCCTTACTTTGAGCATTTAAGGGAAGAGTGCCTCCTGGGAGGTCCTCAGACAGAGGCATTTCCACGCTGAATCTGTGAGCTGAGTTCCAGTGACAGGAGCCCCAGCAATCCTGCTGCAAGGCCCGGGGACTAAGCTGGGTGTTGAAGTTCAGAAGCTATGACAGCTCTTACCCTTGCCTAACGACATGACGGGTAGGGGAGTGGGAAAGAGCTCCTTAGGAACCTGGCAGGAAAATCTTGTAGGTATAAATGAAATAAAAATGTCAGTGGGCCAAAAGAGTCTCCAGAGGGTGGAGCTACTTGGGGAAGTTCCTCAACGTATCTGCAGCCCTGCATGTCTGTGAGGTCTTCATCTCAAGAGGTAGAAGGACTGGACATTTGTCCAAGATCCTGAAAAAAAAAAATGAAGAGTAATTTAATGTCATCAATTGACTAAACAATCATTCCCCATTTGGAAGGGAATTTTCAGCAAAGGCTTTATTCCTCATCATTTTTATTTCTATAAGTTCATCTACTAACTGTGAAATTCTACAAAGTATTTTTTTTTTTTTTGGTATGGTGATGGGAATCAAATACAGGACATCTAGCATTCCAGACAAGCATCTGTTCTTTTTCTTATAAGAGACATAATCTTGTCACATAGCTCTGGTTGGCTTTAACTCAACCCTGTCATATCCTCTGTGGTAGCTGGGACCACTAGCATGCACTGCCACGCGTGTCTCCGTCTTATGAAGAAAGAAAATGAGTGAAATCACAGATAAACAGTTGTTAAAGGCCTGTGATGCCAAATGAACTTATAAACATTGAAGAAATGAGAAAAGGTAATTGTATCACAGTTGTTTAATAAATGCCTGTCTTGATGCAGTTATAGAAACCACAGATTCAGCAGTGAACAGCAACAACAAAAAACATACATTCTGTGGGAATAGAATGATGTGCAAAAATCAATGTGTGTCAGTTGGTGATAATTAATAATGAAAAGGTAAGATGGAATGGATTGGTGAGGGGTTGTTTGGAGTCAAGGGTGTTTGTTAGGTAAAGTGAGATTTGAGTTTCAAGCTGAGTACAGTGGAGGAAATGCATTATGTGGGTGCAGGGAGAAGTTATGGAGGCAGTGAGTAGAGTGAACACACATGGTCTGCATTAGGAATGTGCTTTCCACATCCAAGGAATGCTCACAGATAACGTAGCAGGTGAGGCAACAGCCAAGGCAGAGAATGGGGACCACAAAATACACAGTGCCCTGTATGCCACAGTCCAATACATAGAATTTGAATTTCACTCCAAGTGTAAGAACCCTAGAGGGTTTTCAGTAGAAGAGTGATGCAAGTGGGAATGAATTTTTAAAACGATTTTGCTTCTCTCAAAAAGTTAGACCAATGAGTGAACCGAGATTGAAGCACCATGCCCAGGGAAAGGGTCAAGTAAAATATTGGCACTCACAGGGGAAACTATGAGGAAGGCTAATTAGGTGAGAATGATCAGATATGCGATAAAACTCAGAACACAGCCAGCAGGATTCAGTAATGGACTGGATATAATGTATGTGAGAAAGAATGCAAGCAGAGCACTGTGAGAACCTGGTTTAAAGGAACAGAAGAACAGATACAGGTGCACTTATAAGAGGTGGATTTCAGGCTTCTGTTTTGTTATGATGGCAATGAAGCAAGTGGGCAAGAGGAAGAGGGAGGGTTTAATTTGAAATCTAACCAGACAACCTAGTGTGAATGCTGGTTTACACATCAAGCACCGATTTCAAAGACAGAGTCTGTAGTCCTAACTTGGAGGAGGTTTTCGATGGTTTACAAGAGAGGAAGTGAAAGAAAATCAGGAAGAATAAACCAAAGAGCCTGCCTACTGTTCTGAGAGTTGTTTCCTGTTGGGACTTACCTCATTCTGGGGACTTTTATAGCTGTGTGGTTTCTTTTTTGTTTGTTTGTTTGTTTTTTCATTTTTTTGGTTTTTCAAGGTAGGGTCTCACTCTAGCCCAGGCTGACCTGGAATTCGCTATGTAATCTCAGCGTGGCCTTGAACTCATGGCGATCCTCCCACCTTTGCCTCCTTAATGCTGGGATTAATGGTGTGCACCACAGCTCCCTGCCTGTGTGGTTTCTTTAACTGAAAACACTCTCCTCTAACCTGCGTGAAATCCCAGCCATGTCTAATCATTTTGTATAGTGAGTGGTGGCTTTACAGCTTTGAATAGACAGTTCAAAGACTAAATAATTGAAGTTTCTATGACTAGATAAGTGCTCAGAGCTATTGTTTGACAGTTGTGAGTACTTAATTCATAATTTTGGTTGATTGGTATAGAAGGGCAATGTATTATGATAAATAATACTACAAAATTCCAGAATAGATGCAAATTAGGTCAATTTTTAAATGTCTAGAAAATGCATGCCTTCAATGTATCTTTTTTTAAATTCTAAAAGCCAATTATAGTAAGAATAAATAACACAAACACACACACATTGGTTAAACAAAAAGTAAACTCATGTTTTCAAACATTTAAATCAAATTTAAAATAAATGATTGAAGTATCCAATATGCATTACTTTGCAGTGGCTAGAGGCTCTGGTGTGCCCATTCTCTCTCTCTCTCTCTCTCTCTGTCTCTAATACATAAATTTTTAAAAGACCTAAATTTTAAAAAAGCAATTTCATTTAAAGATTTTTTTTTCTTTTTGCTTTCAAGACAATGTAGTCCAGGCTGGCCTTAAACTCACTATGTAGTCAAGGCTGGCCCTGAAGTAATCATCTTATTTCCACCCCTGCTCCAGAGCTGAGATTATAGATTGTGCTACCACACCCAATCTAAATAGCATCCTTAACCCTTAATTCTGTTTTGAAGACCAAGTCATTGGTTCTGACAAATTCAACCATTGCCTACATTGTTTCTATCATATTAAAGAGTCTAATATAAACCATACTACTTATAAAAATTGGATTAAGAGCCAATTTTGAAAATAACACAAAAACTGTTTAAGAATATAGCAATTATAAAGTTGTTAATATAAAGTTTATCATTCAATTTCATGGATTCTCTTGTCTAGGAAGCTTAGAACACAATATGGATATGCTACTCCATTCTAGCTCTATCATCTTCTAATGTGTCAATACAGAAACAAGGAGAACCAATAAAGAAATTATGCCAGACTTGAAAATTATAAATTTGAAGGCAACTCTCCTACAAATGTTTACTGAGCTACAAATAATAAATGTTTCTGTTCATGTGTAATGAGTGTAAGGTTACATTACATTGCATACATGGACCTCTGGGTGCTGGGTTTGTGCAGACAAATTCCCTTATCATTCCCTCCTAGTCTTGAGATGGGTCTGTGGGGTTGACAAGTGCACATGTTACACACAAACAGTGACTGGCCTGTGTTCTCCAGGATGTGAGGACATCCAAGAGATACTACCTGCAATAATCCAGCAGGGACACATGGATGTAACATGTTTGAGAGGAAAACAAATCTTTATAAAAACAATTTTCTTTCCCTAGAGAACATATAGCTTCAATTAAACTGTGAGGATTAACCCTGATATTTTCTTTAGAGGAATATTTCTGTTTTTAATTTTTCTCTGAGCCAACTCTCCCACAGTGTGGGGGACATTTAGATTAAAAAGAGATTAAATAACTCTGGGAACTTCATCTCGACCTACTTAATTTCCTTGGATTCCTGGCTAGAATACGACATTGTTTTCCAAATACACAACTGGAATTAGTGTTCCAGCTCAGAAGACGTGAGACAGACCAGGACTCGGGCTGAACTCCCCAGCCTAGGTTGGGCTCCATCATGAATTTTGTGAGTGTGAGCTTTTCTTCTGGGTCTCAGTCTTGTAAAAGAGGAGGCTGGTGATTACGTAAGTCAACGTCATTTCAGAAGTAATCTGCAGAAATGTAAGCAAGCCACAGCACATTAAGAATTCACAGAATTGATTTCTGCATGTGACTAACTCTAGCTATGGATGGATTTGAGAATCACATTCACAGCTCTTTCCTTTCCTAATCCCTCAGCAATTCTTTCCCGATAGATAGATTTCTGTAAATTTTTCATTTATTTTTTGGTGTACATGTAAGTGTGTGTGTGTGTGTGTGTGTGTGTGTGTGTGTGTGCAAGTGCATACCCTTTGTGTGCATGCACATAGAGGACATGGGCTGTCCTCCTCTATTGCTCTTCTGCCTTCCTTGAGATAGTCACTGAATCCAGAACTCCCTCCTTTTGGGTTAGGCTGGATGATATGGAGCCTCAACAATCCTCCTGTCTCTGACCCCTCAGACTGGGGTCACAGGTATCTATGGCTATGTCCAGCATTTTATATAGGTGCTGGGGATCACACTCAGGGCCTCATTCTCTCTTCCTTTATTTTTTCTTTCTTTTTTGAGGTAGGGTCTTGCCCTAGTCTGGGAGACCTGGAATTCACTATGTAGTCTTAAGGTGTCCTTGAACCTATGGTGAACCTCCTGCCTCTGCCTCACAAGTGTTGGGATCAAAGGTATGTGCCACCAAGCCTAGTATGGTGGTTTGACTCAGGTGTTCTCCCATAAATTTATGTGTTCTGAATGCTAGGACCCCAGTTGGTGGCAAGTTGGGAACTGGAGCATCCTGGAGGAGTGTATTGTTGGAGGTGGGCTTGCAGGTGTTATAGCCAGCTTCCCTCTGTCAGTGTTTGGCCCACTCTCCTGTTGCTATTGTCCATCTGGTATTGGCCAGGAGGTGATATCCACCATCTGCTCATGCCATCAGTTTCTCCTTGCCATCATGGACTTTCCCCTCAAGCCTGTAAGCCAAAATAAACCTTTTCCTCCCACAAGCTGTTCTTGGTCTGGTGGTTTTTGCCAGGAACACAAAGCTGATTACCACACCTAGCTTGTCCTCATTCTTGCTCTACAAACACGCTTACCTTCTGAGCCATCTTTTTAACCCCTCTAATTGTTTTTGTTTTTATAGCCTAGGTGTTTCTTCTTTAATCTAGCAACTTCTTAGCAAAGAAAACCTGACCTTTATATGGGGAGGCTTGGGTACTTACACTGGACCGTCAGGAGGTACACTAGTTACATTTCCCTACCAGTGAGATCCTGCCATGGGTACTGTTTGCTGACAGCAGTGCTTTGCTACAACTTCCTGGCTTACTCTACTGACACCCTTTAGATGAGGACTCCCTCCAGGTTGCTACCCAGGGATTAAAGACTGCTCAACAACCCCACTCAAATCTCTTCATCCCAGGTTCCTCTCAAACACTCAAGCTAGGCTAGTTTTAGTATGGTCTATAAGCTAATGGTTAAATTTACATTTTATGAAGTTAATAAAAGAGAACGAAACAAAACCAATGAGCAATATGATATAAGCAAAACATGTGACCTAAAACTCTCGGAGTACTTACTATGGGGCCATTCATTGACGTGCTGATGCTATGTAAAGCCTTATACTGTTTACTTCTACTGACCAGCTGTCATAGTGCTAGAAAGTGCTGTGCAGCCTGCTGGGGAAGAAAAGTCATCAACAACCTTAACCAACAGTAGACTGTGCAAGCTAAACAATCGGCCAGCCAGGCAAGATGTGCCCACTACTACAATAGTGGCATGCTAGGTAACCAACTGCTCACTGATTAGATTTTAGACCTGCTCCTTGGGAGGAAATTCATGCCTGGTACTAAATCCTAGTGAAAAACTTGACTGGGAAGGTCATAAGCCTTGGGAGGAGGGGGTTGGGGGAGTGCTACTACTGTTGTTTGGCTAAATGGATATCTTATCCCTAAAAAGCTTCTCTTTAAATATTTATGTTTATACCAATATATTACTGCTACTCTCACTTTCAGTTAGAGAAGCTTCTCTTTTCTGACAGCAATGACCACTGAGGAGATTCAAAACTTGTCAACATGTTAAGAAGTGACAGTTGAATGTTCAGCAATAAATGAGACATCTCTACCACACCCTCCAAGGCCCAGAGACCATTATAAAAGAGGTGGCAGGAAAAATATGTAATAGGTAAAGGATGCATAGGAGTACTTTGGAATGCTGTCTTCCAAACATGAAGTAGTGGTTGATCGTGACCTCATAGAGACTATTGTTACCTGCAAAAGACTGCATAATATTGGGTCCATCAACATGTCATGAATGATGAAGGAGAAGAAAACATGACATCAAAATAGACAAGGAAATAGTTGGGAAAAAGAAGGGGTTTCAGGAGAGGGTGATGAAGGGGAACAAAGGAGGATGATGGGAGTGGAATATGATAATTTTACATTATGTTGATTAGAGACATTGTCAATAAAAAATAGTTTTACTAAAGAAAGAAATAGTAGTCCAGCTTCTTTTTACTTATGGTATGTGTGTGTGTGTGTGTGTGTGTGTGTGTGTGTGTTTGCAAGGAGAACAAATGAAGCAATAAATCACAGAAATTATGATATAATTAAAGTAACATAACATAAACACTATTCAGTTAAGAAGCAATAAAACAATGTTAAGATTTAGCGAAAGAGTTTTCTGAAAATTCACTTAAAGTAAAGCTAACTCATGGGAGAGATGGGATATAAGACTATAGAACCTAAGAAAAATAAGAAAAAGGCTGGAGAAATGGCTCAGGGATTAAAGCACCTGCCTTCAAAACTTAACAAATGGAATTTGATTTCCCAGTAGCCTCATAAAACCAGATGCACCAGGTGGCACATGCATCTGGAGTCTGTTTGCAGTGGCTGGAAGCCCTGGTGCACCCATTCACTCTGTCTCCTTGCAAATAAACAAATAAAAATACAGAAAAAGATGGGCATTTAAAAAATAACAAAAAAGGATTTGAAATAACTAACTCAGGGCTCATGTTATGTAGTCATTTATCCTCTTGAGTTTATATTGCTGTTAAACAAAAGGCTGTTATGAAAATAATTTTGATTCATTTAATATATGATATCCACAGACCATGTAGGTGAGACCATTTGAGGAAAAATTTAAAACAGTAGTGAATGTCAAGAAAGGAGATTATGCCCCGTAGAAATACAGTGAAAGCTTCTATAGGCTACTTTGCTCAATTCCCTGCATTAAACACAGATGAACATTAAAAACCCAGTGCCAGAAAATGAAAAGGAAACCACAGAGAAAGACTGAATAGGTAACAATGCAAAGATTAAGCACCTACATATGTGTTTACTCAGAAAGTTAGTTGTGCTAAGGTTGGTGGTAAGAGTAGTTGTAGCCCATTGGTTTGCAATGCAGGCTGATATTGGAATCCCTTGGAATGCTCAAATGTGTACTCTTCTCAGAGGTCAGATTCTACTGATTTAGGACACAGGCCTGAAATTAGGATATTTCAAAGTCTCCCGGTTGATCCTAAATCTCTATTCTGGAGAAGAACCCCACAGGAGTCCAAACCCTTCATTTTGCAAAGGAGGATACAATGTGTAGAGATCCCCAGGGTCCACATGACTGATCAGAGCAGAGCCAGTGCTGTATTTCAAGTTCATTTCTCTTCCCATTATTCTATTACTCAGATTGAAGAGTGAGTCTAATTCATCTCCTATATCTTTTTGATATGGAAATTTTGGAGTGTCTTTGAGAGTGATAAAGCCTTCCTCAGCTCTTGGGTGGGAAATAACTCAGGAACTAAGGTCCAGACAGCCACAATAATGCAAAGCTTCCATCGAATCAGTGGGCTCTGGGTTACTGTCTTATGAATTTGAAAAATGGCATCCATAGAATAATGTAGAATGTTATGTTCAGAAATATTTATTATACCGATTATAGAGAGAACTTAGAAGAAGGGGAATAGACAGCACTTGTCCAAGAGGAGGCAAGAGTGGGGGAACCAGAAAATGAAAAAAAAAAAAATCTACCTAGAGACACAGTCTGGGGAATTCTATGAACTGGATGGGGACTGAACAAACCAGCCTGGATGCCAGATTTCTAACTGAGGGATCAGGTTTTCTAGGAAAGGGAAAATCTTCCCAAGAACCTTAATCTTACTGGGGGAGTGTAATTTTATCTTTTTAGGAATGGGAAACTCTTTCAGGAAAGAAGAGAGAAGGAAAAGCCAGATTTTCATGACACTTCTGACCTCTAGCAAAGTGGAAGACTCCTTTAGAGGAAAGGAGATACAATGACCCATATTTTCCTTCACAGGTTTAAAGACATAAAATAAGTGAGGACTTATTTTCAGGGCCCTGACACCTCTAGACTATCTTACTTTGGCTTATCTCTATTTAATAGAGTTGGGCCTTTGGTATGTATTTGGAAAATATCACTTCAATAAATCCATATCTCATTTCCAATTGCAAATACTGGCTACTTTGAAACTGTCACTGGAAGTCAAAGACATAAACTGCCATAATATCTGTGGCAGTCTGGCATTGTCTGTGTCTGTTGCTTATTTTTTCGACTTATCCAGCTGCTCTCATAAAACCCTAGAGCCTGCCATGAATTCCTTCCGAGTTTCCAACAAACTAAATACTTCATTTTTCAGGGTGATGTTGTCAATGGGGTTGAAATCTTTAACATGCAAAAATGAAAAGGGGAAATCCACAACCAGATCATAGTAGGATTAATAACCAGCTAAACAATGCTGGAATTTCCCTTGGACTAGTGAGTATTTAGGCATGCTAACTGGGGGCAGGAAAACAGCATCGTTTGCAGGCCCAAGGCCCTCAGATACGCATTAGCTCTCACAGGTGGTGTCTACAAGGACCATAAATCCAAACCGTCCTCCGGTTCTTGTCAGGAACCCCTAGGAATCTTATTTCTTCAGACTTCCTGGACTGGACCTCACGCTTAGACATTTAAGTTCTATAGAAATAGACAGCTGATCTGCTACATCTGTTTAAGGGAATTCAAATCAGACTGACAGGCAATGATTTGTTTCCCTAATCATGCTGATATGTCCAAGATTCCACAGTTGAGCTCATCCCTACTCTCACACCTCTGGTCTCATTCATATGGAAATTACTCAGAGAGAGACCACACCCAAGGTGCTCTCAGTTATTGATACATTAAGATAATGAGTGAACAATTTCATTACTTGTTTTCCTAGGAGGTAGTTTACATAATAATGACTACAAAACAATCATGTATTTCTAGCCTATTATCTATTACTCTTCATTCATTCACTGCTTTATGTCTTCTTTAAAATACATGAACAAAATAATTAATATCTCCTGTTATTTATTAGAAGTCTGGAGAGGAGCTTAGTTGAGGAGAAAGATGGGGTGGACTCCTGAGAATGCTTGATAAATAGTCTTGAAATCTCATCACTCCTTTCCAGAAACCCATGAGTTGGATCTTATCCCAAGCATACTCCTCTTGCAGCCTAGCAGTCTTAAAACACATAATTAGAAAACAAGCCAAGGATTTTTTAAAATTAAAAAAACAACCATTTATTGAAAAAGATTAATGTTTTTACAAATTCCCATTAGAACCCCTCTCCCCTCCCCATCCCAATATCAACTGGTCTATTTCTAGGTATGGTAGCATTGTGTAAAAATACCAAAGATAGAGAAGTTCTGCTATAAAAATTATGTCAGGTCATTTAGGGATATAGAATTTTTTATAGTTTAGCAACAATTATCCACATGCATTTATACTCATATACTGTTAGGATCCATGGATGTGCCAAAACCTCTTTCAATGACTTTTAGAAGTATAAACATACTAAAAATTGCTTAGTTCAAATCCTCAAAGGCCCAGTCTTGTGTATAATTTTCTCCATGTTGTTTTTCCAGGAAGCACAACTCTCATCCTCTCTTAGCAATGTTAGCTACCATCAAATAGCAAGAACTCCAAAGGCATCACTAAAAAGAGCACCTTATATCCCTTTGCAAGCCACACTATTGGCTCTTCAGCCCTTGGTTTTGTTTCCTTCATTACATCTGCTTAGCCACACAAGCATCAACCAATATCCATCAAAGAAACTAGACTTGGCGTGGGAATGGTGTTTCATGCTTCTAATACCAACAGTAGAGAACGGAGGCAGGAAGATCACTGGGCAGCATAAGCATTCCAGGCCAGCTTGGGGTGTAGACTGAGACCCTGTTTCAACAAACAATCCAACAACAAAAATGAAATCAAAACAAAACAACAACAATGAAAAAAAAACTTGAAGGACTTTCTAAAAAGTCCTTTTACCTTGGTGAACTGAATTCTACCTTAGTATCTCATTTGAGAGGTTAAGGCAAGAAGCCTATTTCTTAACATATCCATCTTTCCAGTTATTTGAAAAGTAACCCAAACATATATACTTAAATTCTTTAACTCTTTCTGCTATAAAGGCATATTTCACCTTAGCAAACCACATTTGCATGGATCCTTATAACAACCTGTGATATAGGCAGGTCAGGAATTACCACCCCCCCCTTGTTTTTTGTAGATGAAGCAATAAATCTAGGGCAGCCAAGTGCCTTGCCTAAACTCAGATAATAATTGATAGCACCAAGATTCCAATACAGTCTGCAAACAACAAGGCCCACAACCTTTCTCTGACATTATCACACTCCAATGAACAACCCTTTCCCACACACTAGAAAAGTAAGAGCACTTGTTACATGTAACAGCACCACCAACAAGCTAGGCCCAGATGAAGGGAAGGGAATGGGCCTGTGGTAGAGGTACTTAACAAGGGGAAGGTGTGTGTGTAGGTTTCATTCAGTGACTTCAAAACTGCTAATTGAGCAAAGAAAAACACTGCTTAGGCATATTTCATGTTCAAAGAATGAGAGTCATATCAACTAATTAATACTCACATTACCTCCACCAGCTGTTTAAGAGTAATTATCTCAATTTGACAGATGGGAAAAGAGGTAGAAAGACTGTGAATTGCTCACAGCTATAGAGAGAATATTTGTCACCAGATTATCACTCCAGCAAGTCTAGCACTTTGTGTAGATAAATAGACCACACCTCTCTGAAAAAGAGGTAAGCTATAGGATAATTATATACAGCTGAGGCAGGAGGAAGACAATCGTAGTGTGCAGGATATGGAGCTGTGAATAAGTACCTTAAAATATGTAATCAATAAAATGGTTACAATACTGGGTCAGCAGCACAACCCCTCAGTGAAACAAATATTTTCCAAGCAAACAAGGAGGCCACGGGGCACAGTGCAAGGACCATGTGGGAAAGTCAACAGGAAAATGTCATCTGGTCATGAAGAAAGATTTGCTTTCACACAGCCTGTATATGCAAGCAACAAGCAATTCTCATTGGTTTTAGGTTTAAAATGTGGGTTAGGAAATACATTATTCAATGCAGGAATTAGAGACAATAACAGCCTACAACAAACAGGGGCCTGATAAAGACAGCAATTGCTACTATGGTAATGCAAAATTAAATAAGTGGTTGAAAAGGGCACATATGGAGAAAGGAGACAACTCATACTTGGTAGGTAACTTTTAGTTTTGCGGTAAAGATACTAAAAACTGGTGGACGGTGGTGATATTTCACCTGCGAGTGAAATATATATATGTATATTGGTAGACATAAAACATAACAACACATCAGTTAGCTTATTTAGTCAGTATGGAAGAATATATATTTTTATATTTTAATGGTAATTTAAGTATGCTGGTACCAATATAAGAATACGAAGAGTTTCTTTTCACTGCCTAATGATTTTTTTAATAGAAAACATGTATATACACATCTATACACACTTAAGGAGCACCCTTTCCCCATGTGAGTGTGATAACTCCAAGGGAAGCAGTGGTTCAAATGAACAGGCCTTCCCTTCTGTACTGAGAGAAGAAGACAGAGTACAATTAAGCCCCTCCTAGCAACGAGTTTTATAAAAATATGCTTTCCTATGTAATACCACAGTTCAGGTAACCAGAGTCAAAAGTCTAAGACCTTAATGTCAATGATAGTTTCAATGTCTGTCCACTTTGTATTAATTTCAACAGGATTGTTCCTTCTGCCTCTGTCACACGTAATCTTTCCCACTAGAAGGTGTAGGCTTGGGATAAGGCCGTGGTGTTGGGTAAGATGTTGTTTTCCGGGGACAGGAGCAGCAAAGTAGGGCACCTCCCAGAAGGCAGAGGGAGGCGGCAGCCCAGCCGGTGAAAAGCGCCTGGCCAAATTCATACCTGAAAGAAAAGTCAGCAATGTGTTTGTAGACAGTCAACCTTTGGCAAATGTTCTAATATACATAGGAAAGGAAATTATTATCTTCTTTTTTTTTTCCAGTTGGAAATAAACCTCCAGGATCCCTCAGGATGTGCTCTCAAGTTTGTGAACACATACACACTAGAATGTTCATAATGTAATTATTCACAATGTGCAACAGCCTATCAGGCAATATGACATGCAATACCAGTTTAATGACAGAAATATTTCCAAAGACATTTCCATATAAAGGAGGCTTGTGAAAGCATGTTTAGATATTGTCAACTGGGAATTGGACCACAGCCCTTAGCTATCGATTAACAAATTCTATCATCAAATAGCAATCATCTGTAAAAGAAAAATAATTTTAGTAGCTGATCAGAAGAACTTATATGAACTGAAATACAAAATTTGTGGTTTGAAAGACTTCAAAATGTCTCATGGCTGATTCTGGGTTAAGATGAACCAAGGATATAGTAAGCTTCAGTTCGGAGGTAAGGGACCTGGGGCTGATTGTAGACATCAAACAGAGAAGGTTTGAGTCTGATGCAAGCTCTGCTGCTCACATCCTGGGCGGCAACTTTACCTCCTGCCCACAGTTTCTCCTCTCACCGAAGGTAGTCTCACCTGCTTTGGGCATTCAGATCCTATGTCATTGTATGACAAGTGCACAGTGGCCAGTAATTTACAAATTACTTTCACGTGCATTACTGATCTTACTACTCTGGTAAAAACTTGGCCTATTGACCTCCAGCAGTTTCTGTCCCTATATCATACATAAATCTGGGCGGAGTTCCAGCACAATTGTGGTAGTGTGTTCTGTACGTGGGTGCTTATATAAAAAAGCACACTTATCTAGCACACACTGAGATTTTTTTTCATTCACTCACCCTCGCACTTACAAACAATAATTACGTCTTAACATCCTGACTCTGAATGTAGTTATTAAGCTTTAAAGATGTCAAAACAATGAGACAATGCACCTTGTCCCTGATCAAAGAGTATTGTTACCGAGTGCCAAAATTCAGCTCTTTAACTTGCACAACTTGTGATATTAAAAAAGATGACCTTCATAAGAGCCAACTTTATAGTTGTGCTTGAACATGGAATTTCAAAGTAATAAGTATCTCAATATATTAAAAACGTAAATCATGGTTTCACAAGAAAAACTTAACTATTGGTAAGGAAGTACTATTCATTTCCCACTAAAGTGGTCCTATTGTTTTTCAGCCAATCACAAAGTGTGTATTCATGACAAATAATTCTAATAAGCCACTGGAAACATCAAAATACACTTCAAAAAGACTATGTCAAGTATATTAGCAGTTTGGTTAATGTGTGAGGAATAAAGAAACATGCAGTATATAGCTGGTGGAATACAGCTTAACATTTTTTTCTTTGAAGTGCATATTGTCATCAATACAAGTTGTTAAAGCAATTATCCAACTCATTTTAACATGAGTCATGGGTCATTTAAATTGTTTGCAAGTTTGACATAAAATTCCATGTAATTCTTGAAAGCAAATCTGAGAAACTATGGCACTAGTAGGTCTCTGCCAAACAGAGGTAGGTTTTATTTTTTCTTCGGATAATAAATTATTTTATGCATGAATAGAATTACCTGGCATTGACAGGGGTCATGGGGTCATAGAATTCTTGAACAATTCTATTACCATACCAAGCAGTGGCAACTAAAATTGCCAGACCTACAGAAATTCAAAACAAAAGACTGTTAATCACTGTGGAACACTGAGCAGGAACATACAGACCAGTCAACCTAAATGTATTTCACACAAATGAGATCTAAGCAGTGCTGACATCTTTATTTTACTACCGTAAAAATAAATTTGATTTAGATATGATTTATTGCAACTGTCAAGAAATATAAAAATATCAGGTTGAAGCATAGTTTATACTACTCATGACATTTTATTTATTTATAGTTCAAGGTCACTTGCACAAATAATGCTCTTTAGAAATAAGTTAGCAGGTTCATCTTTATTCAAGACCTTTTTCTATAGCACCACTCTAGTTTAGCCTATTAAACTATACTTGGTAGAATTATTTTTTATTAGCATAGAGCTGCTTTCATAAGGTAATATGTAAATCCTTCTACATTGTTCTTGATAAATGCCAGCTTTACATTTCTTCTGGTCCAGAGGCAACATAAGGAGCTAGATACCAGAAAGAATAGGGCCTGTCTCACAATGGGTCGGGGTGTCCAATTCCTCCTGTGCCAAGTCTAAAACAATTGACATTGGGATCATTTGCTGAGGTGCCACGTCAGACTGATTTATATTACATAACTAAGTTGCCTTTGGCATTTGGATTCACAGTGCTGAAAAATCACTTAGCTAAAAATGCCATTCATCACTTATATGGAATCTAAAATACCTCAGAATTTTTTATCCTAAGATATATTGGTCAAATGAAACAAATAAGATGAACAAGCTTGAAAGACTTATTGTACAAATTAGTGCTTATGGTTAATAATAAGTGTTGCTGAAAAATATGATGAAAGTGGATGTATAATATTCTTACCACATAAACAACTATGTGAGGGAAGGCGTACATTAATGAGCTTAATTGACTCATTGTAGAATTATATATACTTCAAAATACCATATTTTATATAATGAATGCATAGAAATTTGTCAATTGAAAAACAAATTTAAGGGCTGGAGATTGCTCAGTGGTTAAACGCACTTACTTACAAAGCCTGCTGGCTTGGGTACAGTTCCACAGTACCCATGTATGCCAGATGCACAAAGTGACAAGATTTTCTGATTGCATCCATTCCCCCTCTCTCATTCCCTCTTTCTCCCTCTTGCTTGCAAATAAATAAAGTTATAAAAAATTTAAAAAGAAAGCCAAATAAATTTCTTTCTATTGTAATTCTAAGAATTCAACAACAGACAAATTAATTTCTATGCTACTTACTTCCCCTTCCCCAAAAAAGATGGCCCAGTCTAACTTCCTGTAATACTTGATGGAAAACAGATTATTTTGTCTGTTCAAATGCTTGTGAATGAGTAACCTGCACTCCTGAGAATATCCCAGAACTGAACTTGGAGTGTTACAGTCACATTCAGAAGTTAAGAGTGGGTGCTGTGCAATACCCTTCATGCTTCTGCAGGCAGTCACTAATTTGTATTTGGATAAGCAAGACATTCTAACCACATCTTTAGTGAAGTCACACTCTCCCTCCATTACTGGTTAAATTCAAAGGTCTGTCAGCAAAATAAGTAAATAGTTGAATTCTAGTTTTTCTAGTAGTTGATTTATGTCCCCAATGTTATTGCAAAACAATAGATTACTACATCCATACAAAACATAGTGTATAGTGCATTCTATTGCTTGATCTATATATTATGCATAGCATGCCTATAATGTGAAAAATTCATATGGTAAATCCATAATGTAATATCACATTTTAAATAAAACTTTTAAGGAATTGAAATGGTGCTGCATATAATTCATATTCTTTTTTCCTCAACAGAAACATAAACAGGGCTGGAGAGATGGCTTAGCAGTTAAGGTACATGTCTGAGAAGCCTAAGGATCCTGGTTCAATTCTCCAGATCCCATGTATGCCATATGCACATGGTGGCACATGCATATGGAGTTTGTTTGCAGTGGCTAGAGGCCCTGGCATGCCCATTCTCACTCTTTCTTTCTCTCATTCTCTCTGTATCTAATAAATAAATAAATAAAAAATAAAAAGAAGCATAAACAAATGGCTCTATTAACTCTTTTTTTTTTTTTTTGAGGTGGGGTCTCACTCTGGCCCAGGCTGACCTGGAATTAACTATGTAGTCTCAGGGTGGCCTTGAACTCATGGCGATCCTCATACCTCTGCCTCCCGAGTACTGGGATTAAAGGCTTGTGCCACCATGCCTGGCTAACTCTTGAATAAAGTACATGTTCATCTATTTTCTGTGGGTCAAATAGCCTATTTTATCAACATTTTTCAAAGGTATTTCTGTATTGTTTTCTCCCCTAGCTCAGCCAGCCCTACAACCCATGTCAACAATCCACCTATACTCCAATCGGCCTATCTCTGCTCTGACCTGTAAGTACATTCTGTTTATGCTAGAATTCGATCAGCTCATCTAAAATGCTGTCCTCATTTTTTGCCAATAAACCAGGTCCCATTTTCCCCAGTCCTCTATGATTCTTATTTTTTTCTCTTAGTCTTCCCCATCTTCCCTACCCAGCACATATACAGACAATATTGCTGACATTCTTTCGCTCTCTCTCTCTCTCTCTCTCTCTGCTTTGTCCATTTTTTTTTTTTTTAATCGAGATGGTGTCTCACATAGCCGATGCTGCCTTGGAAAACTTATCATCTCTCGATCTCTAGGATTAAAAGCGCATGCTAGGGCTGGAGAGATGGCTTAGTGGTTAAGGCGCCTGCATCCTAAGCCTTAGAACGCCGGTTGCAATCTCCAGGTCCCACATTTAGCCAGACGCAAAGTGATGCAAGGGCGCAATGCCGGACTTGACCACAAGGGGGCGCATGCATCTGGATTTCATTTGCAGCAGCTGAAAGGCTGCTGGCATGCCCATCTCTATCTGTCTCCCTCTCCCTCTGTCTATTTCTCTCTGTGTCTCGCTCCAAAATTATATATATATATATATATATATATATATATATATATATATATATATATATATATTTTTTTTTTTTTTTAAAGCGCATGCTACCCTGTTCTGGTATTTTCTGAATTACATACATTTTATCTGAGTGTCTTAGAGATATCAAACATTTCTCTGCACCTACAGATACTTGTCCTAATGACCGAATAGGTACCCAGAACCTGCATGGATACCCCTGATATATGAGCATGCACACCATATATTCATTTGATTCTAAATGAAACTCAGCTGACCATAGGTCTCATGTTGTCATATTATAAGATAACTGAACAAATTACAAATGCAATGAAACCAAGAAAACCCAAGAAAATGAAAATCTAGATTTCCAACCATACTTGGGAGAAGAAAGAACGAAGAAACCATACTTTAGAAAAGAAAGAACACAGAAGGAAAAAAGAAGGAAAGGGAAGGGAGCCTGGCATCTCTTACCTGAAAAAAGGAATATGACACCCCCAATGACAGCCATCCGCATCTTCTGCACCTCATCATCTTCCAAGCATTTCATGCACTTCATGCCAATGGTGGACACAAAGATCGCAATCAGTCCCAGCAGGATACCAATCACCATCAAGGCACGGGTTGCCTGCAAAGTGCCTGGCAAGAAACATTTTAGAACATATTAAAACTGTGCAAACACCATTGAGAGAACAGTGGCAGAAAACCAAACACATTGCAGCATCCTATTGAAGAATAAAAACTGGATTAGGGGCTGGGGAAGTGGCTTAGTGGTTAAGAAACTTGCCTGTGAATCCTAAGGACTCATGTTCGACTCCCAAATCCCACATAAGGTGATGCAAGCACAAAAGGTTGCATATGTGCACAAGGTGGTGCCCACATCTGGAGTTCCATTACAGTGGCCAGAGACCCTGGTGTGCCAATTCTCTCTCTCGTGTGCACATGCATATGTATGTGCTCTCTCTCACATTAGAAAAAATAAAGCTAGTCTGTTGTGCTTCCCTCAAAAAAAAAAAAAAAAAAAAAAAACACTAGACTAGGAGATAGGAGACTTCTGTTCTAATGATAATTCTTTTGGCCAGTGTTTACTCCAGAAAACCAAGGCTAGATGATGGGTAGGAGGGCCTCACATTTTGGGTTTATAAAATTAAATGCAAAGTCAACTGGACTAATGCATTTTAAACTTGCACAGTAGAATATTTTCATCCTGAAGTGACAATCATAGAAGTGATCTTTAATATGCACCATTGCAATTAAAATGTCTTGAACACATCTTAGGTTCTAGTTGCAAGTTTTACACTTTTGCCAAAAAACTAGGTAGATATGAATAATAAGTGGCAATATTATTTCTCTCCAGTTACTGGAAGGGGTTGAAGAAGAATACAACAGCCTCATTCTTAAGATGCAACAAATTACCACGGAACACAGGAGTATACACACACTGAAGAGCATAACCAGTTTTTAAAATTAAATTGTCATGTTATAGTGTCAGATGTAACAATCCAATGTACTAGTTCTTGGGTTTCCATAAATTTTATAATATACTGCATTTGTCATTAGTGTACTAAATGATGATCAAAGAGACAAGATCAGGGTCTGGAGAGATGGCTTAGTTAAAGCACTTGCCTGGAAAGCCTAAGGACCCGGGTTCAGTTCCCCAGTACTCAAATAAGCCAGATGTACCAGGTGCCACATGTGTCTGGAGTTCATTGGCAGTGGCTAGAGGCCCTGGTGCACCAATTCTCTCTCTTTATCTGCCTCTTTCTCTCTCTCAAATAAATAAAATAAATATTTTTTAAAGATTTCGTTTTAATAAAGGAGACAAGATCAGGTTTGAGCCATTAGGTCAATATGTTTCCAAAAGAGTTAAAGCTAAACCATCATTGTGACATGGACTTGGAAACAGCAACAACAAAAATGTAACTATGGGGCTGGAGAGATGGCTTAGCAGTTAAGGCGCCTGCCTGTTAAGGCTAAGAACCCGGTTCCAATCTCCAGGTTCCACGTTTAGACAGATGCAAACTGACGCAAGGGCGCAATGCCGCACTTGCCCACAAGGTGGTGCACACATCTGGATTTCGTTCACAGCAGCTGAGAGACTGCTGGCGAGCCAGTTCTCTGTCTCCCTCTCCCTCTCTCTCTGTCTGTCTCTCTCTGTGTCTCTCTCAAAAATAAAAAAATGAAAGTTAAAAAAATTATAGATTTAGTTCTTTAGTTGAACACCATGATCTTATTAAGAATGTGTGACAAGAATTTTGTATCTGTAAATATTATTTACATTGTAACAAACCAAATGATATTTGGTGAATTTCTTAGCATTATTGGAGATCGTGTCTCTATTATATAAAATATGAATGATGATAATCTGTATCCAGGCAGAACGATTTACCTCTTTCTGGTCTTCAGTAGTGGCTGTCATGATGATACCCAAATGTTTAATGTATACACAGGCTCAGTCCTCATATGTTTGAGATTAAGAACTTAGGCTACCAATCCTAATTGAAACTGAATAGTTCTACAAAAGCATTAAATTATAGTTTATGGATATTTCTATACCTGTCATCTCTAATCTATTAAAAACCAGGGCTGGAGAGATGGCTTAGCATTTAAGGTGCTTGCCTGTAAAGCCTAAGGATCTAGTTTCAATTCTCCAAGACCCACATAAGCCAGATGCACAAGGTGACACAAGCATCTGAAGTTAGTTTACAGTGGCTGAAGGCCCTGGCATGCCCATTTTCTCTCTCTCAAATAAATAAAACTATGATAAAATCACATTATTACCATTCTAAGAATTACCAAAAGGCTATTTCAGTATTTCAGTCATATGTTGGATATAATTTTTACTTGTTTTCATTAAAGTACAAAACCAAGACACTCTCCCTTTCCTCTTCTACATTCATATGGTCATATGTGCAATGCCCACTCGTACATTATCTTGAGATTCTGAACTGGTAGAGGACCTGCTGCATGTATGGGCCACAGATGGACTATGAACTGAAGTTGTTCACATGACTGTAATGAAACTTTTCCTTGGAATCACAAGCTATGTTGTGGTATGGTGAAGAAAGTACCGAGGACTCCCCATTAAGGTGTGGACTTCCTTCTGATTGTCAGCAGTGTTCCCAAAGACAATTATCACTTACAAGGAAAATAAAAAGGTAATTATATCCCTATACATAACAAAGACTCAGGAGGGAAGCACTTCAGGGAGCTGCTCCAGGTATCAGATGATCCATGTGCCTGGAGAATAGGGTGATCATGATACTAGGTTGATTAGCACTGTCCTTATTTTAAAACAAAAAAATCCAGCATCCTAAGATGACCCTGAGTCCTAGGAGAACTAGCACAGTTGGTTACCCACCTCATGAGTGATAAAATGTAGGAAGTGAAGTACAGCTTAGGTAGGCAGAAAACAAATATTATGTAGAGCCTTGTAGACCAAGGTTAGGGGAGGGTCTACTCTAATTGTAATTTAAACTCTATGGAGAACATAAGGCAGGGGTGGCAAGACTTTTGCTCTCAATACAGAGATGATATAATTAGACCACTGAAGCTTTGGAAGCCTTTCAAATAGGTAGAACCTCTTCAATCTCACAGCTACCTCCACCTTAAGTATCATATTCAGTTTGGCGGCTCTCTACAAATAACTTCTGATGCTTTCTTTGATCTCTTCAAGTTTTCCACTGTGCTCAAGTTATAGGGCCCCAAACTTGACTTCACTTATAAAATAATCATACAAATCTATTCATGGAGTAAAAACAGCAGGACACTAGCCCAACTGGTTTGGACACTTAGCTCAGGGCATCCTTCACAAAGGATCTCTTGGGCATCAAGCCTCATGAATCAGGCATATAAAACCTCTGGTCCTCCAGGCCAGGAGCACATAGGAGTCACCTACTGCATGTTCCATCTATACCACAGAAAATCATCATCTTCAAAATTTTAATCTCTAATTTTTTCTTTCTGAAATTATCAGACAGGCATTCTTAGGTCCTGCCATACCTACTGTATCACTTCTGCAACAATTCTAAGGAGGAAGGGTAGTTATTCTGTTGCAACTTGGAAATAATCTTTCCATGTTTAATTTCCTTATAGAATACCATGTATTTGTCAAACACACACACACACACACACACAGAGAGAGAGAGAGAGAGAGAGAGAGAGAGAGAGAGAGAGGACAAAATAATATTTAGGAATTATAAGACCCTAGTTATCAAGGGGCTCATCTTTTTTCCTTTTTCATTTAAAAATGAGGCAAAGGGATGAGGAATTTGCTTGGTGAATAAATTGCCCACCGTGCAAGCTTGAATACCTGAATTAATACCCCAGATTCAATGTAGAAGCCAGAAGCTATGATAGGCTTCTGTATTAGGAGCACACCACAGCTAGACAGGAGGCAGGGGCAGGGGAATTACCCAAAGCTCACAGGAAACAACAATGCCAGATCCTCCCTCAAAAAACATGGGAAAGTTTTCTGCTACCACCACATGTATGCCATGGTACATACATCCCCTTATACACATGAGCACATACATGTGTCATACACACACCAAAAGATAAAATTATTTAAAAAAATTTTTAAATGTGGTCTGGAAAGATGGCTTAGTGGTTAAGGCATTTGCCTATGAAGCCTAAGGACCCAGGTTCAACTCTGCAGAACCCATGTAAGCCAGATGTACATAGTAGCAAACGTGTCTGGAGTTCATTTGCAGTGGCTACAGGCTCTGCTGCACTCTCCCTCCCTCTCTATCTCTAATAAATATAAATATATTTTTAAGAATTAAAAATGTGATAAGGCAATAGATTAAGAAAGTCATTTTGCAGCATTTTCCATTTGTGTCCTGACAGCCATTGCCTCATGAGTTATTTTTGTATTTTATACTATTAGATTGGCAACAAATGCAAAACTTTATCTTGCTTCATTGTGGTGACATTGGATAATTCTTAACTGTAATGATAAAATGAAGAACAATGCACACATTCACACACTTCACACACATAAAGGTTGTAAATAATAATAACATAAAAACTACCCAGGCATGGTGGCGCATGCCTTTAATCCCAGAATTTGGGAGGCAGAGGTAGGAGGATTACTGTGAGTTCAAGGCCAGCCTGAGAATACAGAGTAAATTCCAGGTCAGCCTGGGCTAGAGTGAGACCCTACCCCTACCTTGAAAAAAAAAAAAAAAAAAAAAAAAAAAAAAAAAAAAAAATTAACAAAAAGTCAAACAAAAAATCTATTCTGTGTCTTCTGTGTCACAAATTACAAGTGTTTTACATGCTAATCAAATCTAAATTGCATGGTTGTAGCTGGAGCTAGGTGAATCCTTTCCAATGAAGGTCCGATGGAAGCCTTTCAAGTCAGAGACCTAAAATATGTAATTGTGAGTTTCTGAATGAATTGAATCAGGTATATATTTCCAGGCAAATCACCTGTCTGCTCATACTATCTGACAAATCAGATGGATATTTCAATCTATACTCAATGAACTTGAACTAGATGGATGTCTTTGTCCTTCAAAAATTGTATACATATTCTTGCGTTTAGCTGGATCTCTGAAATAATACTGATAAATATCTTTTGAGAGCCCAGAGATGCTAAAATTCTGCTTTATAAAGCTAGACACAGTTGAGATTATAAGATGCTAGAAACTAATAAAGATAGGAAAGAGTTGTGCTTTTTGTTTAATTTGCTCTAGTTTTTTTTTTTTTTTTTTTTTTTTTTTTTTGGCATGTGTATATATAGTGTGCATGTCTGTGTGCACAGATCTGGGTGTTTATGCACTGCTCTCATTTTTAAATTATGTGTTCAATGAACTCCCATGATGAAGTTGGTTTTCCTCTTAGTGCAATTACAGAGACAGCAGAGAAGATGGAGGCCTGCAAAAGCCCAACATAATTCTAGGAGCAGAGAAGCAAATCTGTGTGTGTGAAGTGGTGTGACTGACTCAAATCTAGTACTATATACATTTCTCTCTTAGCCACTTACATTTGTACATGCACCTACAATATTATATGTAGCTAAAGGTCTGCTGAGAGTCTGGTTAACAAACATTTAAAAACTTACATGATGGTTTCTTTTGTATTATTTAGCAGTAAACAGAGAAGGTCTGTCTGTTAATTATACTTAGCCAGAATGACAAAGTTGAGCTTTAAGACTTCCTGGGGCTTCTCACCACTTGCCACCTGACGGTTTAATTTAAGAAAATAATTACAAAGATTTTGACTTATAAGATAAAAAATGAGTTCAGCAGTAACCATCTACTAAAGTTATTTTAATCAAAATAAGTATGGGAGAACAAGCATGGCCAAGCATCATTTTATTTTAAAGCTTTAAAGACTTGATATCCAAGCAGTAGAATATCCTGGAAATACTTGACATTGTTTGTGATACACCATAGTAGTTTTACCCCTTGCACTGTATGTCAGAACAAAATACATTTTAATTGTATTTCTGTCCTCAGGTAGTCCTTCCCTACTACAGTATGTGTGGATAAGTATGTGAGAATAATAGATCTTCCCATTGGGTCACCACAATGCTTTCAGTCCCACAGCTGAGCGAGCTCACTGTAGACATTCATAGCACTTACTCCTCTGGATTTTTCAATCTTAAGCCTTTCACTTTTACTGCTTCACAGCACTTCACAAGAGTCCTCCTTGTTGGCATGTCCATTTTATTGGTGCATGAGCAGTGACCACTCACTGTGTGACCTCAGACCATAAGTGCGGTCAGCAATACAAGTGGTCCAAGATGAGGAAATACTAGTATCTTTCAGGAAGTGCTGAAATGTTTTGCTCCATTTTTTTAAAAGTTTTTATTTTTTTATTTATTTACTTATTAGAGAAAGAGAAAGGGGAGAGAGACAGAGAGAGAGAGGGAGAATGGATGCACCAGAGCCACCAGTCACTGCAAACAAACTCCAGAAACATGTGCCACCATGTGCATCTGGCTTATGTGGTTACTGGGGAATTGAGCCTTGAACCGGGGTCCTTAGGCTTCACAGGCAAGTGCTTAACAGCTAATCCATCTCTCCAGCCCAGCTTTGCTCCCTTTTAAAGACTATTTGTGTCTTAAAATACTTCATGATTAAACTTATGCTTATGCAGCACCCAATCTAGGAATCTTAAATTACACCTTTCCTCCCTTGATCAAACATGCAAAGAACATTGGCAGTGGGCAGAACTTGACACATCACATTACTTGCATTCCTGAGTGAGAACAGGGCCAGGCTCAGGGTTGTTGAATGGATGAACAAGTCTCTGATTCTTTTCTCCATTCCTCTATTCTCTGCCTTATTTTACAAGTGGTGAACTGACTGGAGTTCAAGGAAATGAAGTGTCTCACCTGTAGGTACCTACATAAGCAGTGCAAAAACTTAAGAACTTAAAATTCCATGTGTGGTGGCACATGCCTTTAATCCCAGCACTCAGGAGGCAGAGATGGGAGGATCACTGTGAATTCAAGGCCACCCTGAGACTACATAGTGAATTCCAGGTCAGCCTGAACTACAGTGAGATCTAAAATTCCAAGCCAGTGCTATTGTTTAACTTCCATCATTTCAAGAGCCAGAAATAATCATCGAAACATCTGAATATCATTGGCCCTTTTGGAATGCCCTCTACTTAGCATAAAGCAATGTGGAGAAGCCTAAGTGGGTGCCCTCCTTTCTACCAGCCTATGCTTCAAAGCCATCCAAGCCAGTGATTTTGTTTCTCTGATTGAGCCTGACATCATGGTGAGAGTGCTGGGAAACCTCATGACAACCAATACTCATTAAGCACACCTACACACATGTGGATTCATGCCGAGCTAGTTTAACAGGCCAGAGTAGCTTATAAACAAATTACAGAATTTCAGAGCTAGATGAGACTTAAAGAGAGTCTAGCCTAACCTCCCATTTGGTGCTTGGATCTTCCCAACAGCATTCCTCCAGAAATGCTTACTTATTCTCTGTTTCCATACCTCCCAACATGCAGCCTCTGAGGAAAACCCAGTCTTTGAACAATGCTAACTATGAAAGTGAAGCAAGAAGAAGTAATTAACCATATAAAATAGGCAACCAACTGCTCATAATTTTCTGAACTGAATCAAAATAAGAAGACAACATGTACAAGTTACATCTCGTCTATTATAAGTACATCTGGCTCTCTCCTCTGTATATCCTAAATTTCAGCTGCAAGGATTGTCAATGTAGATAACCAGCCTATCAATGCAAAACTTGTTTTCCCAGGAAGTTTCTCAGTTACTCTTTCACAACTGGCTTGGTAAAATCTACTTAGAAAGTCCTGCTGTGTCACTTTTCATACCATATACACTGCATCCTGTACATGGTGGTAGCCCACTGTATTACTATAGGCACTCTGCAACCCACACAAGACGCGTCAGGGAAAGGAAACTATGTGTAGTTGCTGAAACCTTGGTATCTTTCTAGCATGTGAAAGCTAAGAAGCCAAGCGGGCTCTTCTGGTGTATTCAGCAAAGTGCAAGTCCAGGAAACCTAGATCTGTGCTCTTCATCTCAAAGTATTTCATGAATTGAAACCTTTTAGGAGGCACACTAGACATATACGCAGATAATCCTTTTCATCTCTAGGCGTCATAGAACTGTACCAAAACCAGCCAATGAATCACCACCCCAGATCTCATCAGGTGGGCGTGAGTGCCACCATTCAGGTGAAGAAATAGAGACAAGTCCTCTGGGCCCCATCCAAAGCATCCAGTGAATCATTACCCAGCTGGGAGAGAGAACATGTGAGTCAACACTCCTTCTTCTGGGAATGAGTGTGGCAAGAAAGGCCTTAGCTCCATCTTGGATAAACTATAGCTTTAACCAAAATAGAAAGCTGGCAATGGTTAAAGCTGATTCTGTTCTCATCTAAGCACAATCAAAGGAACAAATGAGAAGTTTCCAGAAATATCTATTGGGGTGGGCTTATTAACTGATTTTCATAGTTTTAAATACTATAATAACTATACAAAGGAGGAATAAATTAAAATAAATATCTAATACGGTATTAATGGTGAGGATGATCTGAATGAGGATTCATGGTCTGAGTCATTCTGGTTCCGTTTGTTCATTTAAGGAAGTGGAACACGTTAAAGTGAACTATTTGGATTAGAGGAATAAAATTGACAAGGTAGTTTGCTAGAACTTCTCTTTGCACCCCACCTGCCAATTCCACAATACGGTACTGAAAATGCCAAGCACCACAACACTGTTTGCTTAAATGTATTTTTCCTTCTGTGGGAAAAATCCAATAATTACTGTCCAATCATTCACTTTAGTAGGCTGGGTATTTGTCAGCAGGCTAACAGGAAGCACACACATATGAAATGTACAGATTAATTTTGATATGAAAGAGTCCTCAGGTGGAGACCTTCAAAAAATAGAATGACAGAGACAAAACCACACTGCCTGACTAAATGCTCAGGTATTGGAGGTGTGAAGCCAACTTGGGATAGGCTCTGTCGCTAAAGTGCATGGCTTTTGCATGTTCTATGAAGAGGGACCTCCTCTGTGCTCACTCAGAGGTAAGCAAGTGGGTCCCTGTGTGCACTGCCAGCACTGCTCTCCTCAGCACACAGTGGAGACTGGGGGAGTCTCCTTGTTAGGCAAAGGCTTAGGGGGCTCTTCATGTTGGTGAAAGGCCAAGACAGACACACGAAACAACTAGCGTGATTTCACAGAGGATAAGCCAGACCTGAACGATTATTACCAAAGTAGGAATTTAATTGTTTTCTGACAAGGCACTCAAAATCTTTATTTAGTGGGGGTATCTTACACCTTCCTCCCATCCCTCCAACATCTTTAGAAATACTTCTTTCTGCACAATCCTTTCCAACACAACTTAGAAGAAATAACCCACCATCACTCAGAAGTCCCCTTGTGGAAGAAGAAAACATGGGGAAGACCCCTATGTTCCCTCTCTCACCATTGTCCTCAGCTGGCTCATGCTTCCATCAGCTGCACCCACTTTTTCCATACGTTCTGTTTCTTCTTTTCACACAGTATTGTTCAGAACCTCTCTTTTCTGTCACACCTCCCTCTACCCTCTTCTCACCAACTTTGTCTAAAGTCACATTGAGTCCGCCTCTCCTGAAGACCTTAGGTTGGCAATTAGAACCTTTGGGGGAACCTCAAGTAAGTTTGTTTAGTTGTTCATTGACTTACTTATTTGCAATTTTTATACATGCATATGATACATTTTAATCATAACCCCTTTCATTACCTGCCGCCCCCTCCCGAAAAAAATATCAAGATGTTCTTCAAGGTGTAAATGTAAAATTAAAGATTCATCTTTAGCTGTGTGTAGGAGAAACTGAGTTAGTATATCAAAAACTTTTTTTAAAACAAATCCTCATTTTTGGGGACAGTCTTTTAAATTTGCACGCTTTAAAAACAATCTGATTGTACCTTTTTCTTGCCCAAACCCCTAGAATGTGCGGAAGCGGCCTAAGAGCTCCAGGTGGATTTAGGCCTTCACACTTTGTCCCCACTCTCCCTGAATGGAATTTGAGAAGAAATCACACCTGGAGGGGCAGAAAGGGTCATGCTGAGACTTGAAAGCAAAATCCCAAACCTGGGTTTCGGTCTGATGCTCTCCACCTCCTCATGAGGGCACCTGCTCGAAAACTTGATCAACTTAGGTGACCATATAATCACAGTACGGACCAAGGATGGTTGGCACTACCGCACAGGGAGTCACCCAGGAGAGGTCCCTAGCCTGGGGCTGCGGGTGGGGGATTCACTCACTGTTCAGATTCAGCAAGGAGTCGAAGACTTTGCACTGGATCTGTCCGGTGCTCTGTGACACGCAGGACATCCACAGCCCCTCGTAGATGGCCTGGGCGGTCACGATGTTGTCCCCTGCATAGGAGTAAATCTTCCACTGGGGCAGGGCAGTGCTGACGATGCAGCCGATCCATCCCAGGAAGGCCAGGATGAAGCCCAGTAGTTGCAGCCCCGCGTTGGCCATGGCTCCTCTGAGGCTGGCTTAGCGCACAGGGGTGGCAGGTGCAGGCACTGGAGTTGGCAGGGTGCGAACCCGGGGCTCCCAAAGGTGGCGGGCCGCGCAGAGCGAGGGATAATTGCAGAGACCTGCTCTCCGTGCTGCCGCGCGCGAGGCTCGGGGTGCGGGTCGGAGGAGGTCCGCGGCGGGGATGGACGCGGGATGAAGTGACCTCGTCTCCCCGGCGCCGGCACTGAGGCGCGGACTTGCCCGGCGCGCAGATTTAAAGCAGCTCTGCCCCAGCCGCAGCCGCGCGCGCCCCCTGGCGGTTTCGGGCGGGAGCGCTGCGGGGAGCGCTGAGTCTGCTCCTGCCATCCGCCAGCCCCACGGGGTTTCGTCCTGGGGGCAACCTGGGGGCAACACGGGGAGATCCACGCGACCGTGCCTGTCCTTTCCTGCCTCCTCTCGCGCTGCAGGATTTTTTTTTCTTTCTGCATTTCACTCCACAGTTATGCAAAACTTGCTGCCTGTGGTAACAAACACAAGTGCACGGATAAAACTTCAGTTTCACTCTTAACTTTTTTTTTAGCATTTAAAAAAGAAAATCCAACCAATTTCGTTTTCCCTCCTATATTTCCTCCACTTTGTTCAGCGTCCTCCTCTTTTCTTTTCTTTCTTTTCTTTTCTCTTCTCTTCTTTTCTTTTCTTTTCTTTTCTTTTTTTTCTTCACTTCAAGAACGTTTCACCTGGCTGGCATCTTGCATTATTTCCAGCAGCTTGAAAGACCTCTTGACACTTTAAGAAAGTGTCACCCAAGAAGAAGTGTGTCTAGAAGACAAGAATACTGTCTATAAAACACACAGCAGGTCACACACATGCCCAGCACTTGACTCCCAGCCCAGTGTGCTTCCAGCTGGGTTTTGTGATCTCTCACTCCTTTTGAAAAGCCAGCACACTTTCCCCTATATCTAACACCCACGTACACACACACACACACACACACACACACACACACACACACACCCTCTTCCATAGAGCCGTTTGCTTGTAGTAGCAGTTTTCTGTCCTCTTGAAGGCCTTTTCACTGAAGGGGTGTCAAATGGAATTCAACTAATCCAGCTCATCCAAGCAGTCTTTTTCCCAGTATAAGGGGACTGGGCTGGGATCAAGGAAGCCTGGATTCTGGCTCTGGATTTTGCTTTAAAGGACTATGCCGTCCCCTCAGGTTTTGTTCTACATGAGCCTTTTGCTTTCCTCCATGGGATCTTGCTGTGACTCTAAAACTGTGTTGTGGTTGAGAATCATTAAAATGTTTTCCCAGCTGTGTGTGTGTGTGTGTGTGTGTGTGTGTGTGTGTTTATCTGTCTGTCTGTCTGGTGTGAGCATGGTGGGAAGAGATAGTTCTATAGTTTTAGGAAAAGGCAGGAGACTTGGAGGCAGACAAAAGAAAAAGAAAACAAGAGACACCAACATATGCTCTGGAGACTACCTGGTTGCCACAAGGAATAGATGGTTAAAGATGAGCCCCACCCCTCATTCCCACCTTGCTGATTTTAGACTTGGAGGGACACATGACTAGGGACTCAAGGATCAGCAATGAACAGGAAGGCACAGGAGCTGGAGGAAGAAACAATTTGGAGCCAACAGGATGACAAGTAAGTCCTGCCTTTCTGCCAGCTCTCCTAGAAGTCTGACGGGCTCCAAGATCTGCAGGGCAAGGCTTGGTCAGCATTGAACCCACAGTACCTGGGCCTGCAGGCAGCCCTACTCTGTGGTTTCAGATGAATATTTTCCTGGAACCTGTCAAAGCTGATGAAGAGGTATCAGTCATACATGGTTTATTCATTCCCCAGATCAGAGGAAGTACCTGTAGAATTGCCTGTAGACCAGCACTCTGTCAATCATGCAACCTTATCCATTTTTGTTCACCTTTTCAGAATAAAACTCAATTTTAAAAGACAAAATTTGCATTCAGCAAATGTATTTGTGTCTGCATTAGAACCCGTCTCTATCTAGCATTGGTTGACAGGGAATCGGAGGCCTTAATTTTGTGGTTACCAGGGCACTGTGTTATTGTTTTTATTCAGGTCTGTATGAGACTGATTACTTCACTGCCCACAAGAGCTGGTGAGGCTGAGGTGAACCCTAGCCTGTGCTCCGTGCTTATCCCTAACAGCCTAATCCTGTCTAGTGTCTGTCCCTAGCTCAGAGCAGAGCAGGTGAGATAATAGCTCAGCATAAGTGTATTTACTCAGGAAGAAAAACAACTTACAAATTCTAGTCTTTCATATATGAAGCATGAATAAAGGAGACTGTTCTGTGCTCCAGAAAATTCTGAAAGAATTAATCTCAGTGTTTTCTATGCTACTTCCATGTGAGAGGGAGACATGGAGGTCAAGTCTCTTACCATGTATCACATTTGGCAAAAGACAGTGCAGCACTCCACACCATAAAATTTGGCTCTGGAGCCCATGTGATAAACCACTGTGCTATAGTGCTTCTCTCTAGGAACCAAGTGAGGTGAGCACAGTAGGTATTTTAGATGTATCTGGATACTCTATCATGTGCTTCTTGGTCTAGGCAGTGGTAAGGTGTCTGCTCTGTCACAGAGATTTCTCAATCTTTGTCCTACCTGATATGATGCCATCCCTGGAGGCTCCAGAGTCATGTGGTGGAAAAGTGTCACTTCTATGAGGGACAGGGACAAATGCCAACAGCAAGGAGCCCATGACCACTCCAAGTACATTATGTAGCTGATATTTGGGGTGAGCCCTGAGCCAGTAAAATAAAATGGCAAAGAAACAGAAGGTAAATGTGAGACAAAGATACTAGAAGAAGAGCGTAGACAAAGTAACAAGATCTCGAATGTCCAGGGTGGCGAATTCTCGGAAATGGTTGGTAATGAAAGGGAAAAGCCTTTGGGATGTAAAGCATTCTTTTAGTGACGGTTCATGTCCCTGGTCACTTTTCAGGACTGCTCAGGCAGTGAAAGCAGAATGGATGGACACATTTACTGAGCTAACATTCTGCTGTGTATTTAGGGCTTGAGAAAATGACCATAGTTCAAGTGTGAGAGTTTAATATAGATTTCAGAGTTAGGGTATGAAGGCCACAACTAATTCTGCAAATCTACTGGTGAATTCCGAGTACATTCTTACTGGCCTTTAGAAACTCCTTGGAGCATCTGAGAGAGTGGGATGGTAGGTAAACGCTCCAAGTTTGTGAATACTCTTGCAGTTATTAGTAGAGAAACCTGAATCACTCTCACAAAATCCTGCTTGCCCTTTTTCAAATCATTAAACCTTAAGGCTGTTGTAGACATTTAAAAATCTACCTGGTATTCAGTGAGCAAACATGCCATAGTAGTTATTATTATTCTGAGTAAATCAGATTCACTAAATTTTCTGACCCTGCCAGTTCCAAATGGTCTTTATAGTTAGTCAGGGAGACTTTTTCTTTTTCCTTAACATTATTACTGTCCCATTTCATGTTACTGATAGATCATGTTTTACAGATGGAGGTGAAGCTGGAGCAGTAGACTGCATGTCTGCTTCTCCTATGGCTCTTTCCTTAGGGTCTTTTGAGAAAAAAATGTATTATGTATCATGTTGCCTTGTAAGATTACTCTCTGCTGTATTGTTTGAAGAGGAGTAGTAAGATTAGGTGGGAGGATTAATTAAGAAAAATGGGTTTCAGAGATTATTTCCTATTAATGTATCTATGCAAATGACTACTTGAACCTAGAATGTGTTGATTTTATTTTTCCTTAAGAATTACAGAATGACAGGAAGACATGAAAAGGTGTAATAGGGGCACAGCATGATAAGAGTTGCAATGAACCGTATTACTCGGAAGAGTAGGAAATGGATTGGAGTGGGGAACTCTGGAGAAGTACAACATTGCATACCAGTGAGACCAGTAGAATAATCTGGATGACAGAGACTGGCCAGGACTGGCAAGCCCAAATGGAGGAAAATATAAGAACTGTTAAAAGAAGAGTATGGTGGGAATATGTCATCAGCATGCTGGAAGCCAGCAAGCTACCAAAGGACTATTGAAATGTGAGACAGAGATCTCAACCCTTCCACCTCATGTAACCATACATATGGCCAAATGCAAGATTATGGACAAGTTGAGGGATACTAGGTAGAAATATTGTCCAACTTGAGAATATAGTACCCAACATTTGTAGAGATTTAATGGGATGGCTACTATACTAAGTGCTCTGAGACATTTAAAGAAAATGATTTCATTACCAAATGTTCTTTCTGGGGAATAAGCTAGCTAGCTTTTGTATTATTAATTTACATTTGTATTGTTCTATAATTTGATAACAAATTGCGTCAGATCCATTTGTTCACTGAGACTCACTGGTATGTGCCTTACTGAGTCTGGGGAAGTTAAAGTGAGAAGATTTGTGTTTGATTTTTTTGTTTTTGCACATAGCTAGCTGTGTAACCTAATGCTGTAGATGCTTCACTCTTTCAGTGAAAAATAGAATTCCAGTATTCTTAGAATCATCTGTTGGGGGTGTGGAGCAGGTTATTGCTTACAACATGTTTAGAAAAGGGCATGACACATACTAACAGCTCCTTAAATTTTAGCTGTTATAATGGATATAAGGACATCTGTGAAGATGGTAAATGTGGACAGGGGACTGAAAGTGAGAGATTTATGGTGGGAGGTTTATCATTATGTAACTAAGTATAGTATAAATCATGAAAACCCCATGCTAAGTAGGACAATCATAAAAAAGTAATGGAATTTAACTTTCTTACCATATACATGTGTTTATGTACTTTTAAATTTGGCAGGAAGTGGAACACACATATCATACCAGCACTTGGATGATGGAGACAAGAGGATCAGGAATTCAAAGACACTCTCTTGGCTCCAGAGCAAGTATGAGACTAACCTGGCCTATAAGTCCCTGGCTTGAGAACCAACCCAAACTGCAACTAAAACAACAGCAACCAAAATCTAAACTCTATACTCTGCTACTGTTTCAGGCCTCTTCTTTTTTTCTCCTCTCATCCAAGAAAGGCTTTACAAGGTACCTATTCTACAAAAGTTGCTCAAGTTTAGATATTAATTCAGGTAGCACCCATGAGTCAACAAAAAAGTACAAAGAGTGCAAAGAACTCAACATTGCAAAAGTTCTACAGTTAGGATGAAAAAATTAGAAGCTGGTTTTCTACAGCCCTGACCTGTGATACCATGAGGTATGGGGTTGAGATCAATCACTGAGAGCAGTCTATAGGCTGAAATGCCCACCCTTGCTACTGTAGAGGCTGGGATGTGGGTTATGAACAGTAATCTTCTCCTTGGCAACTGTCTTCCTTGGCTGTGTTGAGTTAATGGTATCGACCACTGTTTCCACAAGCTTCATTAAATATTTACTGAGTACATAGTTTGCTAAACAGAGTTCCACTACTTGGGACAGGTAAAGACTTGTTTTCGATTTGTTCAATATTATTTTGTGAAAATTCCCCTTCAAAAGCTTAGCAAGTTATAGGGAGGAATATTTAATTATGATTCAGGCTCTGATGTCCAGTTTGACATACCATCATCACATGTGGCTATCTAAATATTAATATTAAAATTGAAAATTCTGTCTCTCTGTCATGCTTTTCACATATCAATGGCTATGGATAGATAGAAGACAAGACAATTACAGAACATTGTGGAGCTGTGAATGTGAAATGCCCCCCCCACATACTCATGTGTTTTAATACTTAGTCACCAGCTCATGGCACAGTTCTGGATGGTTGTGAAGCATTTAGGAGGTGGAGCCTTGCTAGAGACAGTGGGTCACTAGGGTTAGTCCTTGAGGTGTTACAGCCCAGCCCTGCTTGCTCTCTACTTCTCTGTTGATGTGATGATATGATGCTTGCAGTCTGCTCCTGATGTGCTTTCCCTGCCAAGACAGACTTTCCTTCAAAACTCGTACCTTCCATAAGCTACTTCTGGTTGGGTAGTTTGCCCCAGACACAAGAAAGCAACTGAGAAAAGCATTCTATCATCTCAAATATTATATTGTTCCACACTGTACTAGAGATTTCTGATGAAAGTTCTGAAATAGATTTTACCAAATACATAGATTTCATTTAAAAAAAAAATTTGTTCATGTCTCTCTAAATAAAAGTCCGTTAGTTTCCCCTGGTATTATCACAAGTTACCTTAAAGTTAGTAACTTAAAACAACAAATATAATATCTTATCCTGTAGTTCAGACAACCTAATTGTGTCTTACTGACTTAAAATGACCTGGAAGTTCTGTTTTGTGGCTCTAGAAGCCACACATATTCTTTGCAACTTCCCATTTCCAAAGAAGCAAATATGAGGCAAATGATTTTCATGAAGTTGGCTCTCTGGTTCTTTTTCTTTTGAGTCCTTCATAGACATATAAAAACTCTCATAATATAATATTGGGTTTGCTCAGAAAAATCCAAGATAATTAATGATCAACTTTAATTCCACCTACAAACAATTATTTTCTTTCCATATATTATAATATATATCCCAGTGAGACATATTTTGACACAAGCATCTTTAGAGAGGGAAGTTTCTTATTCTGTCTACCATGATGAATAAATATTTTACAATGTAAATGATTTTTTTGAAAATATAGGCTAGGCAAATATATTACATATAATTATTCATGTACCCACCATAATAAAATTCTGATAAGAAGTAACAAACAAATGTTTTAAATTAATAATTACAAGAAAAATAAGTGGTCAATAACTTATACTTTATATACAGGGCAATATGGGCTAAGTTTATCAATGCATCCATGTGTTAATTAGAATATTACATGTATCTTAAGTAACAGTGTGGAATAAATGAAGTAAAAAAGGCATAATTTTGTCATAAAAAAAATTCTCTTCCTGGCATGGCAATTTACCCACCTGTGCAATCTAAGATTTTAAGATTTTTATATATTTAGGAGACCAGATAAAATATTCTCCAAGGTCCATCTCATAACATTTTTTCTTTCTAAATTAAGATAGCAGTAAAGATAAGTTTGTGAGAAACTACAATATTGAGCAATTCATAAGTATTACACAGTAATAAAAGAAGACAGTATGTGCTAGAAGAATAAAATAAGATGGTTTAATCACATATATTGACTATATTTAAACTTTGTTCATATGATATCTTTTCCTTGAACACAGTCATGAATTTGGGTAAAAGAGTAAAACTGAGACCAGCAACCATGAAAACCTACACATCTTTATAAGGGTCAAAACTGAAAGAGGAATCCTGAAGGAACACTTGTAATTCCAGTTAGGTTAGACTCTAATTATTAGTTCTAAACATGTTTCAACTACCATTCACCTCCCTGAATTAATTTAGTCAGATGTTTAGAGACAGAAGACTGACATTGCCATCTGAAAGCTACCAGTTTGTCAAAACCTAGCAGACTCTAAGCAAACAAACCTTTGCTCCTAACAAAGGTCATAAACAGATGTGTCATGCAGCAGTATAGTCAGTCACACCAAAGAGCACGATCAAGGCTTTTCTGCCATCAAATTAGGAAGGTGAAAGTTTTTGAACTGAATAAACTTGGGTTTAGGAGTACTGAAAACCCACAATGTTTGGATCTGAGTGTTTTAAAGTAATTTATTTCCCATAAAGAATGTTGACTCTGTGGTGGGTAACCAACTGCTCTTGATTTGGCTAATAGATCCACTCAGTGGAATGGAACTCATTGCTGGAACTGGGAAATAAGTCAAAACCATGTACAAAAAAATGAACTTGGTCTCCAAGATCAAGCTCCCACCAAATGTGGGCTAGAAGAGGGGCTATGCATATAAAATTCCCTCCACGATATCTATGGCCATCCCATCTATCTAGTACTAACTTCTCTCTCCATTGGAGAATTTGCTTATCTTTTTCAGATGGAAAATGAACCTGAAGGGAGGATCAACCAATCACACCTCACCAGCGCCCCAGCTGAAACCATAGATTAATGCGGGGAAAGGGCAAGAGTACAGCATTCTTGGTGATCACGACACCAGAAAAAGGCTGAAGGAGATAAACACAGAGAACATCCAACTCCTACTAAGCCAGATATCCAGAGACACAGAGGCTCCCAAAACTTCATCACTGAAATAGAACTAAAATTATCCCAATGTGGCTCAGGGAAATTTGTGGAAGAGGGGGTGGAAAGAATGTTAGAGTCACAAGTTGGGGCATTATGCACAGAGACTTGGCCTATCCCCCATAACTCTTGACTACCCCCAAAATGCATGACCCACATTCCCATTGATGAGGGTCCTTTTGGAAGAGGGAGGACAGGGAGGAGGATAATGGAGTCACCATTATGAATGTAAAATAGAATAATATATATAAAAATAAATTATAAAAAAAGATTCTTAATTTTTTAGGGCTAATGTTAATTCTCAATATATTAAAATTTTGGCTATGTTGGATACATTAAATACCCTAATCTTAACCACAGAGCCATCTCTCCACCCCAAAAGACTCTAATTTCAATGTATGTACGTTTACTACTTGACTCAAAATTCGAATATTAACTGTAACATTTACAACCAATTAGAAATGTTCACTTACAGGAATTACAATTATAAATTAAACTGTAATTGTAAATATATCCATTGGCAATATATTATTTAAAATTTGTGTGTCTGTCTATCTCTTGGTGTGTAATGTATTTATGATATTCTTTTCATGATAAGTGGGGGGGGGGACTGGCCTAAGGCCTTAGCCACTGCAAAGCAATTCCAGATGTATATGCCACTCTGTGTGCATGCACAACCTTATGTACATGCATCACCTTGTGCCCCAGGCTTACATAGGTTCTGGGGAGTCAAACCTGGGTCCTTAGGCTTCACAGGAAAACCCCTTAACTACTAAGCCATCTCTCCAGCCCTACTTATGATATTCTATGTTGTATGAAGACTTTTGAGAATTCCACATTTATGAGAATCCCTTCATAATTTGGGATTATTTTCTGATACAACAAAAGTAAACTATGCTTTCCCTACAGTTTCTTTTGTTTCTTACCATCTTGTACATTTATTTATCCAGTCATTTAGTCATTTTTATACTTTTTAAAAGATGTATTATTTGCTAAGTACCAGAAATTTATATTCAAATAGAAGTAATAGGGACCTGAGAAAGACATTGTAATGCCATCGCATAAGTTCCTATGAAACTACAGATAAAAGCTTACTGAAGAGATTAGAGGGGTATCTAAAGCATGAGAGAAGGAAGGGAAGACCAATTGTCATTAAAATGATGTTATGTGAAATGGAAACATGAAGGACATTATTGACTCAATCACTGTCCCTTCTGATCATTGCCATGCTGTGCCAAAGAAAGGCAAAAACAAAGCCTCTTCTTTTCTCAAGTAATTCAAGATCCATGTGAGAAACAACTTAAAGAATTAGAGTGCGGAGACTCAAAACTCATCAAAGTACTGAGAATAAGTGACAGTGGAAGGTTAAGCACTTTTGAGACATCTCTAATACACCTTCCAAGGCCCAGAGACCATTGCAAAGCAGATGGCAGAAAGAGTGGAAGAGCCAAAGGATGGAGAGCAGTGCTCTTGAATGCTGTGTTCCAAACACACAGTGGCCATTGCATCCCTGGTCTTAAAGTGACTGTCTTTATCTGTGTAACATCTGTACAGTGTTGGCCCATCTTCATGTTGTCATGGATGATGGGGGTAAAAACATCCAAATTGAAGGAGATGGTCTAGAGAGATGGCTCAGAGGTTAAAGGACTTGCCTGCAAAGCCTATAAACCAGGTTTGATTCCTCAGTATCCATGTAAAGCCTGAGGCAAAAGGTGGTACATGCATCTGAAGTTTGTTTACAGTGGCTAAAGGCCCTGGCATTCCCATCCCCATCTCTCTTTCTCCTCTCTCTCTTGCTCTATGCATTCAAGTAAACAAATATAACATAAAAATGGAAGGGGTAATAGATACTGCAATATCTAGAAGAGAAGTGGTTCAGAGGGAGATGATGGGAAGGGAACAAAGGAGCATGGTGGGAGGGGCCTATGTAAATTTTAAATAGGTTGTATTAATTATTTTAGAAAGGGAAATAAAGAGTTGGGGTTTGAGATGATAGCTGTATGATAAAGCTGGTGTGTGTGTTCACAGTAAAAGGAAGGTGTGGTGAGGTGTCAGAAGGACACACATATATTGGAGAGGGGCAGTGTCATTCAAGAAGTGAAGTACTTCTTGATGAAGTGTGTGAAATCTTGGGCAATGTTCACGTTTGGGAGCCATGGCACATGCTGCTATGAGGTGGGAAGAAAGGAAGAGCTATGATACAGAACCTTCAGCCTGAACAAGTTAAGCTTCATTTCTTCGAGTATGTGGGAGCCCTGCATGACATTTATGCTCAAGCACTGGGCATATTCTGTGAGTACCTCTACAATTTTAATGTTTCTTTTACCTTGCTCTGCCCCCTAGGAAGCTCATTTCTGTACTTCCATCCCTGGTGCCTTTGCCCTCAGGCTTTGGTCAAAGGGAAACACCTCCATGAGATTAGAAGCAGGAGAGAATGAGGCTGGGGTGGTAGATGTTGGTATCCCAGCTCAACTGATTTAAAAAAAGTTATTTATTCTTATTTCTTTTTATGTATTTATTTGAGGGAGAGTGAGAAAGAGGGAGAGAGTGTGTGTGTGAGAGAGAGAGAGAGAGAAAGAGAGGAAGAATGGGTGTACCAGGGCCTCCAGCCATTGCTAATGAACTCCAGAAACATGTGCCACCTTACATGGGTCCTGGGGAACCGAACTTGGGTCCTTTGGCTTTGCAGCAAGCACTTTAACTCCTAAGCCATCTCTCCAGCCCACACCATTTTTTTAAGATGATGCATCTATTGCCTAGGTGCTTCCAGTGTTAATTCTTAAGTTTAAAAAAAACTCACAAGGGCCTGGAGAGATGGCTTAGCAGTTAAGGCATTTATCTGCAAAGCCAAAGGACCCCAGTTCAATCCCCCAGGACCCACATAAGCCAGATGTTCAAGAAGGCACATGTGTCTGGAGTTCATTTGCAGTGGCTTGAGGCACTGGCACATCCATTCTCTCTCTCTCAAATAAGTAAATAAAATATATTTTTAAGAAACCTCACAATACTAAGAAATTCAGAAACGCTCTGCATTCCTTCAAAGTCAAACAAGACAGTACGCACTTGAAGGCTCTAGACCTGTAATGAAATTCCCCTTGCATCCAGACAGGACAAACTCAGAACAATTGACACTCCAGGGCTTTCAAGAAGTTTCATGATTTGTATGTGTCTAGCCATTTATGTGTCTAGTTTCTTGCTTTGCTCCACATTGTTTTCATTTCCTCTTTAAAGGTTTGTCCTGACGGAAGAAATGAATTACACAAGATACTGTGTCTCAGACTTGGATTATAAAACCCAATTTAAGATGGTTATCAGAAATATTTCTTTGGAAACTCTATTTGGAGTTTCACCATGCCCTATCTGGGTGGCAATTAAGACCCTGTCCCATGGTAGGTGACCTACTGATGACTTTCTGCATCTGATAGCAGTATAAATACTCACAGTGAGGAAGAGGCATTGCTTTTGTAGCAGTATTGAGGGATGGTAGTAAAATTACAAAGTGTGCAATTGGGTGGCTAGCACTAAGGGATTTTTGGTACATGTAGGAGAGAAGCATTGATTTAAAACTAGATGCTAATGTCAAGGTCTTCCTTGGCCTTTTTAAAAGAGATTATCACTTGAAGCTAGAGGGCATAGTTAGCTAATTAACAGACACACTTAATTGTGAGAATAGTAGAACTTCAAAGAAGTTGTCTGGATATGCTGATAAAACAGGTTTGCTTCAGAAAATGAGAGATAAGACACACATAGATTCAGAGACTTGCCATATCTATGACACATGTCAGTCTTTAGTGGTCTTGGTCATACTAAGGCATCTCCTCAAAAGGTAGTTACAGCATTCTGTCCATAGGACCATTAAAAGGGAGACAATTGCATTAAATGCCATACGTGGGAGTCCAGCACTGAAGGATTCAGCAAGCAATGTGGAATCTGCCAGAGCAAGAATGGGCATGTCAGCTATGAATATAAAGTGCAAGCTGTTCTACCATGTTGCTCATGTGACACTATAAATCCGACATTGGCACAGTATTATCTCTGTGAGATAAAGATGCCCTGTAGAGGGCCAGGAGTTGTGGGGCACAACTCTACTCCGAGCACTTGAGAAGCAGCGGTAGGATGATCGCCATGAGTTTGAGGCCACACTGAGATTACATAGTGAATTCCAGGTCAGCCTGAGCTAGAGTGAGACGCTACCTTGAAACCCGCCCCCCCCGAAAAAAAAAGATGCCCTGTAGAATCTCTGGCAAACTTTAACAGAAGAGTTTCAAAGTAAATTGGCATGATGCCAGGGGAAATCCATGCAGGAGCTCGACTGTTTCTGGCCATGGAAAGGAAATAAGCAAGAGATTCAAGTAACCATGAGAGCAAAGCTCCTTCTCATGACCTGGGACTGGCATGGCAGCAAACAGGACCGGCCTCAGGTATGCATCAACAATTAAGCAAGGCCATAGGGCTCTGTTCAACCAGATTAACTCCCTTGTCAGCAGCACAGTTTCACTAGACACCCTTCAGTTCAAACCCACCCTCGCGGAAGATTCCTTTTCAGTTCATGGATTGTTCAACTCAATACACTGGTGTGAGTTTATGGCCAAAACAAAATAGCCACATTCAGGAAAGCCCTGAAAGACAGTGGTGCTGGGGAAATGCTAACAGTACACATGGCTCTGTTCAGGGTCATTCATCATCCAATTCTGGTAAGAGACCAGTGGCTCAACGTGAAGATACAACCCATATATATCTATCTGCATGTGCATGTATAAACAAATGTACACCATGCTGACTCAGCATTTGCCACACACTGTAGTTAATCTACATAGGTTGGGATGTGATAGCAAAAGCAACATGGATTTCCTTTACCCTTCTTCATAAACTCACAGATGGATTTGTTCTTCCCACATGTCACAACCTAGGATGCGATTTTTATTTCCTTCTAAAGAACATTCAGCTGCCTTAGTTATAGGAAACACATAAGGGTTTTTCTTAAGCATATCAAAACTGCCAGGAGCACTGCTTTTGTATACTTTGAGGTCATTATTAACTAAAAGTTTAATGCTTGAATAAAAGCCTTAGGATACCTTGACAGTAGATCTGATAACCAATCACTATGTAGCTGGCAGGCTGTGTACCCAGCATTGATATACTAGAGAATAAGATTCCATTCTGAGTGAACAGTGTGACACTGTCTCATACCACTCAGAATGGCATTTAATTATTTGCTGGTCTATAACAACAAGAAAACTATACATACTGGGCTGGAGAGATGGCTTAGTGGTTAAGGCACCTGCCTGTGAAGCCTAAGAATGCCTTTTTGATTCTCCAGGTCCCATGTTTAGCCAGACGCAAAAGTGATGCAGTCTCTCAATGTTGCACATGCGCATCATGGGGTGCATGCAGCTGGAGTTTGTTCACAGTGACTGAAAGGCTGCTGGCACACCCATTCTCTCTCTCTCTCTCTCAAATTAAAAAAGAAAAAAATATATACATATTAATGTGTCATTATGTGATGTTCATTGCCTATTTCTGTTATAAAATGTCCAAATCAGTTTAAACATTTCCTAAAACATCTACAATTTCTTTATGGTGAAAATTTAAACTTCTTCCAGTGACCTCACTATGTTATAGCACTCCAGAGATTCTTGCTCCTAACTTAGGATAGAAGGGTTGCCAATTTAAAGCTTGTGTTGTTTTTCACTCTTCAGTTTTCACTCGTTATTTCTGGTTATCATTGACCCCAGGTAACTGAAACTGGGATGTAAGGACTATTGTCTGTCTGTAGGTGAATGAGTGAGCTATGGTGAATATCATGGCTCATTTGTTCTGAAGGTCCAGAACATGCAATTGTGGGTGCACATGTGAGAATCAATATAAATAAGAGGAGCTTGTCATTATATATTATTGCTTGCAGCTGGAGGGCATGAGGAGTTAGTGTATAAGTAGAGAACTTAATTTATACATCTACTGTCAAAGAGACATAAGCCAACTATGTATGGATAATTGGTCCAATAGATTATAAGCCAGTCTTCTCCAGCTGCATGCATATACTATCCAGGGTAGCTGACAGAGACAACTTGAGGGCCTAAGAACCTGGGCTCTTTTGTCAGTATGGATCACTGTTCTAAACCCTGATTAAATGTCCAAAAACAAATTCTGTGCCTATTCCCTGGTATAATGCAGTCCTTTAAGGATATGAGACAGAAATTTGGCAGCAAGTTGACAATGATGGGTTGTTGCCAGCTTGAGCAATACAGCAATGCGTCTTCGTCCATATTGACACCTCTTCCAAATAAGCGCTTGACTTGCTTTCAACAGAACATCAGCATCACTTGAAAGGATTCACAGAGAGATCTATTGGATGGTTTCATGAATCTCAAATGTCTTGCACTGGCTTCTGTGTGAATGCTTCTTCCTCTACTGATTGCGCTACTTTAAAAAGTTGTAGAACCTACATTATAGGTCAATAGAGGCAGGCTACTGAAGGCTATAGCCTGGTCATAGTTACAGCTCACTATCTGCTTCCTGTTATGCCACGATGTGAACAGTTGTCCTCCCTACAAATGCCCCCACCACCATGACATTCCTCTCAAGCACATGTGAGCCAATAAAATGGACTGAAACTTCTGAAACGAGGAGACAAAAATAAATCCTCCCCATCTTAATTTGGTTCTGTCATGGACTGTAATGACAGTAATGCAAAAGTAATATAGCTGGCTTCCTTTATCACCTCAAAGCAGGAAAACACATTCATTGTGAAGAGGGACATGATACTAGGAACATTGCAAAGATCCTCTTAGTCTCTCAATATACTGATTCTTAGACAGCATGGCCATTTCAAGGAGCTTTTACTGTATCCGCTTGGAGAATACTGCCTGAAATGGGTGTTCAGTTCTTTAGGAAATAGTACATTTATCCTAAATCAAGGGCCAATTTATAATGTAGGATACTCCATAGATGGAATCCATAAGCTCAAAAGCCAAGAGAAAGAGGAAGTAGTGGCTCTGTTTCAACATCACATCAGACTCTGGCTGGAAAACTTGGTATTTCTTTTTTTTCCCCCACAATTTTAGTCCTGTGGTTCTAGGGGTTGTTTGTTTTTTTCTCACAGAAGAAAACTTTATTTTAAGGAACATAATTTAAATGTAAAAACATGACTATACTTAACACTTCAACTTCTTTAGTAAACCAGTAAGCAAAAAAAATAAAAAATTTATAAAATGGAAGTTTTATGTACACTAAAGTATGAACATTGGTTTTTTTTTCAGCCAGACTACCTAAGAAGATAGATTTTCTGCTACTTAATAAGGGCATGGAAAAAAAAAATTTTGGTACTCAGGTAAACCACAAGAAATGTTTGGTACTGCCCAATTTTAATTATAAATTAAAAAGTGCAGTGATCATTGTCTGAGACACACATGGTGACTAGGAAATAAAGGTCCTGGAGAATCAGGGTCTGAGTTACCTCTCCAGACAAGCCACTTAGCCCATCTGAGGGAGGGAGGAATCTAGACTTTGTAGGTGAAAGAGATGATTAGTATCATTTACAGGCCCGAGACTAATTGTAGCAGAGAAGGCTATAATTTTTCCTACTAATGCTTTTTCCAGAAATGGAGACCACTTCATTCCAAAGATGCTTGTTGTTAGAAGCAAATGCATTTGAGAAATTCAAGGAAGTGATCTTCGTTGCAGAAGCTCCTGGCTCCTCTGTCATCCTCTCAGTGGGTAGTTTCAGCGGGTGCAGGTTTTGGTTGACATCTGTTCATGCTGTTCCCTTTATCTACAAAATGGCTCCCTGCTAACTGAAGCTTCACCATCCGGAGACAGATGAGAAATTGGTCTCTTCCGTGCCCTGTGGGACAGCCTGCAGCCAGTGAACAACTAAGGTGGGGATATAGTAGTACAACCCTGTTTCTCTCAGCAGGAAGTATTTCTGGGCACCACCTGACCCTAGAGTTTTCTATGGGTTACATCTACCCTAAACCTCTCCTGAAATCATTTTTGTCCATGTCATCCTTTCCCTGTTATTAATTTCTTAAAGATTTCAGTGGTGAGCGATCCCTCAGTAAATCACTTGCATAAAATTCCCTAAGTCTTCTTCTGGGTCCCCTATTATAAACCAATAGGGTGAAGCACTGGCTGGCTGTGCATCTGCTGAAGGTCACCAGCTCAGCTGGAAATATTTCCTGGATCTAAGATTCACCCTCCAGGCTCTGGTAAATATTGTATCCTTGCACCCACCCACCCACTCACCCGTCAACTTTTTTTTTTTTTTTTGGTTTGTTTTGGTTTGGTTTTCCAGACAGGACCTCTCTATGTAGCCAAGGTTGTAGGCTGGCTTGGAACTCTTACACCTTCCCACCTCAGCCATCTATGTGCTGGGATCACAGCTGTGAAACACTTTGAGCTTCTACTGTCCCTTTGTGGGAGACTTGCAGTGGGTAGCTTTCAGGTAGATAGCATGGGAGCTTTGCCATCCCTTTGATTTTTCCCATTTGTATGCGACAGTGGCTTCATTGCAATCCTGACTAGTAAGGCAGAAGAAAGTAGCGAGGGGTCTGGGGAAATGGCCTAGCGGTTAAGGCATTTGCCTGTGATGCATTAGGACCCTGGTTCAATTCCCCAGGACCCACCTAAGCCAGATGCACAAGGGGATGCAATCTGGAGTTCGTTTGCAGTGGCTGGAGGTCCTGGCATGCCTATTCTCTCTTTTTCTCTGCCTCTTCTCTCTCTCTCCCTCTCAAATAAATAAATAAATAAATAAACAAATAAATAAATAAATAAGTTATTAAAAAAGAAAGAAAGAAAGTAGTGAAGGAAAGATTTAGAAAGCTCAATCTGGCAACAGTGTGCAAGGAAGATTGTGAGAAGGGCAAGTTTGTCTAAGACCATACAATAGATTATAGTAATAATCTAGAAATTAATTGCCAAAAGATTTAAACAGTTACTATGGGAATAGCATGTTTGAACAATGGGTAGACAGTGGATTCAGCCCAAGCATCAAAACATCTCAATTCTCTGAGAGAATTTAAAACATAGGCATTGTTTCATGAGTGTGGTCCTACAGAAGGAAAACATTGCTACTGCCTTCAGGGGGCCTATAGTCTCAGTAGTAAAGTAGTGTGGGCATTGTTTTAAAAGACAGAGGAAAATGGTGCCCTGGGGTTATTAAAGAGAAGGAAAGATAGCTATTGGCCAGTATTCTAGATGAATATTGATGAAAACATCACCAATAAAACATTAGTAAATAGAATGAAACTTTACAACAAACAACTTACACATCCTGATGAAATGGGAGTCGTCCTTGGCATGCTGCTGTTGAGACAGTATATGGAAACCAATTGACATGTCATAGCACACGACAGAGGGGTAAATGAAAGCATGACAAGAAAGTCCTTCAACAAACCTCAACACTCATTTATTTATTTATTATTTATTTGAGAGAGAAGGAAAGAATAAGTGCACCAGGGGCTTTAGCCACTGCAAATGAACTCCAGGCACATACACCACCTTGTGCATCTGGCTTATATGGGTATTGCGGAATCAAATCTTGGTCCTTAGGTTTCATAGGCAAGCAAACATTCTTCTTTTAAAAAATATATTTATTAATTTGGGAGAAAGAGAGAGAGAGAGGGAGAGAGAGAATATGATGCCATGGCATCTTGCCACTGCAGATGAATTCTAGATTCATGTACTACTTTGTGTTTCTGGCTTTATGTGGACACTGGGGAGTCAAACCAGAATCAGCAGGCTTTTCAAGCCAGCACCTTTAACAACTGAGCAATCTCTCCAGAACTCTCAATATTCTCCTTGAACATTCTTGAATAGTTTAGAAAATGGAGAAAGTATTTGTTTAACATTATACTGAGCAGAAACTCAGAGATTTCCCTCTTGTCCAAAGCACAGAAGTTCATTTTGCCTCTTCTGTTCAACATAGCACTAGCAGTAATAGACAAAAGGTTCACAATTTGAAAGGAAAAAGTAAAATAATCTTATTTGCAGATGACATAATCCTAAATGTAGAAAGCACCGAGGATCTCTGAAATATAAATGAATTCAGTAAATTTGGAGAATATTAAATCAACAAATAAAAATTTATGACACTTCTATAAACAAATAATCATGTAAATTTTAAAAATCAAAAACAATTCCATTTATAATAGAATCAAAAAGTATAGAACAATTAAAATATTTATGAAAAAATTTTACCAAAGGAGTAGAATCATGCACTGAAAACTAGAAAATATTCATGAAAAAATGTAATGTTTACAAAAATGGAAATGTGTTCCATGCTCATGGATCAAAAAAATTAATCTTACTGAAATATTTATCCTAGGCAAAGAACTATATTGATTCAATGCTGTTCCTACCAAATTCTCAATGGCATTATTCATAACAGCAGAAAAATAACCCTAACATTAGTATGAAATCAGATAGCCCAAGCAATTTGGAGGAAGAAAAGTGAAAATAGGAAAAAAAAAGTAAAACAAACAATGAAACAAGATAGAGGCATTGCACTTCCTTACTGAACGTTATATTACAAGTTACAGTAATTAAGACAGTATGGTATTGGCATAAACCAAACACACGGACTGAAGAAACAGAGCAGAGACTGGAAATAAATCTAAGTACATATGGCCTAATAATTTTCAACAAGGTTCAATGTAGAAATGATACTTTCTTTAATAAATTGTGCTGTTAAAATTATATTTCTACAGAATAAATTGAAATGGAATCTTTATCTGAAAGAAGCATATCTTAATAAGGCATATATATATCTTATATATATATATATATATATATATATATATATATCTTACTCTCTCTCTCTCTCTCTCTCTATATATATATATATATATATACATATATATATATATATATATATATATATATATATGCCATATATATAGCTTAAAGTGGTACATACTGAACTTTACACTATGCATTCTATATGTATATATATATGTGATAAAATAAATTATTAAATTTATATTTCATGAATAATTGTAATGAGACCCATGGTTATCTGTGAACCATTAATTCATTTAGTGTTCACTGATAAAAAATACTTTAAAAAGAAGGAATATATACATATATATATATAATACATTATATATATATAAATAATAAATGTGTAATATTATCCAATAATTAAATCATTATACTAGCCCTTGTCCACCAAAAGTAATTAAGAGAAGGCAGGGTGAGATGTAAGACATGACCAGTGGTCTCCACAAGCAGGGCGATGTGGGTATACCAGGATAGAGGCTGGAGAGAGGGTCATGCAAGATGCCAAGCCCTGAGGCATTTCTTCCCTCCATGCTCAGATTTGGTTGGAACCTGGGAGAGGAAGGTCAGGTGACTATGAGCTTTCAGATTTAATGAGATGGTGGAAAGATGCGATGGTGGAAGGAATTCTGTGAACCTAGAAGTGTGAATAGACAGAATCAGAAGGAGTAGAGATAGCGCATTTGCTGAGAAAGGATGAGACAATAGGCAGAACGCAGGGACAGATGAGTTAATGGAATGCGTTGCTCTATGGGTCAAGGACTCTAGTGACAGATGTCCTCCTCCACCCTGTCTGAAACAAGCAGTCTGGCTACCTTTTGGTTCATACTGTGGAGTATTTTAGTTCTTGATTCTTGTCTTAAGCAAGAGAATGAGAGTTGGCAAGACTTTGCTCAGCCCAGGCAGTCAGGATTTGAGCTTGGCTGCATACTGCAGATAGCGGGCCTTTCATGAACTCCCTGTTCCTTTTGCTACATTTCAGCTCAGGAAATTTCTCCTTCCCAGATTGCATGCTCATTGCGTTTGAGGAATCCGGTTTCTCTTCCCTTCGGTACACATTGTCTCACTGCACTTCAGGAATTTGAGGTACTTCCTACCAGTCTGAATCACTCTCTGTAAATCGGAGGGTCCACCTTAAGTGCTCTCATTTCATCTCACCATTTTTGTCCTGTGCAAGTGAAGTCTGGTGTCTCCTGCGAGCTCTCTGCTTGTGGACTTATTTCATTTAGACTATTGAGTATGGGCGATGCTGTTTAAGGACATTCTGGTAAGGCAGAGAGTTTTTGCTGCTGATGCCTGCTGAGTTTGGGGAAATGCCTTGCCTCAATGGCATTCTGGTCACTTGTTTCTAAAATCTAGGCAATGACTGAAATGAAAACACTTAATGTTTCTAGTCCATAAAAATTTGGCTCTTTGTCCCATATGACCTGACAGCCTATTCATCTGTTCTCCAATAAAATCATGATTATATGTTTATTGTCATATTTATTATAGTATGTACCACAATCCTTTGTTTACATAAAAATATTTATTGAACTCATGCTGGCTATATGTACAAACAGGACAGCAGTGGCCATACTTTTCAGGACTCCCAGCGCAAGTGAGAATACAGATGAAGAATTACACAAGTGATGAATGTAGCAGAAGGCAGGAGTGGAAGGGACCCAGTGATGTCTGACAGTGGAAGGGACTCCCTTAAAAGAAGACTTCACACACATCCTGAAAAATTAGTTACCTGTGAAAGAAAAAGAAAGAATATTCTAGACAAAGAATACATCATGTAAGAAAGCCTGAAGATTGTAGATTGGACTTGAAAAGGGAATAAAAGTATATCTAGTAAGAGAAGATAAAATGGAAAGAAAATGTTTATGAAGATGGTTATGCATCTAGATCTTTTTTTACAGGGCATCTTGAACTAACTTTATATTTAGAATTCTATCTTACAGACTGCCAGGAATCCTCCATAAAGTTTAAAGTAGGAATGTGCCCTGGTCATACTTGCATTTCAAGTGCCTTAATTTCAGTTACTGAAGATAATGAAATTTTAAATCAATAAATTTGACTTTGTATATACTATAGGCACAACTGTAATTGCTTGACATAAGTTATCCAACTTTATCCTCATAACTGCATTAGTTTCCTGAAATAGCAATCACAAATTACTACAAACTAGGTGGCTTAAACTAAAGCTTCAGGAGCCTGCAAGGCTGAATTAGAAAGGCCATGTGCTCTGTGAAGACAACAGGGAAAAGCTTTCCTTGCTTTCCTGCCTTTTGGTGATGGCCACAGTTCTCAGTCTCCTTGGTTTGCGTTCATCCTCATATGGTATTTCCCTGTGCTTCACACCATCCTGCCTGAGGGCCTGTCTCTGGGTCTAGGTTTTCTTCTTATGATGGCCACCAAACACTGGATCTGAACCACGTAATCCAATATAACCTCATGTTTTTACATTTGGAAAAATCTTATTTCAAAATATGCTCACATTGGATTCTGGAGAGACATACAGTTTGAATACCTTGTAACCTGGTATAACAATTACAAGTAATTCAATTGAGCAAAGAAAGGGTGTCCCATAAGTTAAGGACTATATTCAAGGTCACAGGGTTAAAATGTATCAGGAAATCAGGGAGCTACCACAGAGCAATGGCTATTGTGAAGGCAGGGGTGAGATAATATGGATGGGTCTGATAACTATTTTAGAGTAAAATCAATAACATTTGTTGCTAATTTTTATATGCAGGGTCAAAAATTTAAGGAATCTAGAAAAATTACCAGTTTTCTAATAGAAGCACCTGTGTAGAAATTATGTGGTTTTTGCTTTTGTTTTAATAGTAATAGCACTGGATGAAAGAAAGAGTTGAGACCAAATGGGAAATTTTGAGGCTCTAATGCTGAATTTGATGACCCCATGGAACATATTCTTGGATATAGATATAAATCTTAGCACCCCAAAAGAAAGGTCTAGACTAATCTACCAGTAAACAGAACTATTCATTCTTATACAGGTATTTATGAGAACCAACCATGTATCAGATACTCTTACAGGGGTCAAGGACACAATTATAAACAGGTGAGCAAAATCAACACAATTTCCAAAAGAATCAAGAACTTATTAGACAGCAAAAACAGGTAGTATAAAAGGGGAGTGTTGGGGATCACATTCCTAAGTTTGGGTGGTGACAGTACATTTCTCTGAGGAAATGGCAACTGAAGTGAGACCACCAGAAGATGACGAACTTACCTCATGGATGTAAGTGTACAAAATCTGGAGGCAGCAAGGACCTGGAATTTTGTGTGGAACAGAATACAGGTCAATGCAGCTGCAGTATAGGGAACCAAGAGGGAGCAAAGTACTCACAGGATGATAGATGCCAGCTAGTTTGCCATGTCCCTCAAATATGTGTGTCTTAGGAAAATTGTGTTTCTTACAAAGAACACACAACAAAACACACACACATGCATGCATGCACACATATGCACACACACACACCATGAGTATTATATTAGTTGAAGACCAAGGAATGAAAGATATTGCCTATTGAGAAAACAAAGAGGAATAAACAAGCTTTTGCTACAACAGACTGCATTACTTAAGGCTTATGAATGAGAAGTAATCAGACCATAAGAAAGAAAACAAAACTTTCACATTTGCTTCTCTATTGAAGCAGAAGTTCTCCCTCCACAACCAAACATACTTGTATCAATATGTATTTAACAGGTTGATTTCAAACAGATGAAATATTATAGTAAGATAAGACCTCATTCATGTCACTATTACCAATAGCCTCAAGTTTTTATCTTTTCCATGGTGATAGTATTTGCTCTATGTCTTTGCTGGTCTCTTGTTTCCACACAAAAGCAAGGCAACAGTGTTTTTAACACTTGGTTTGTATATTGTTTCACCATGTGATGTGCTGTGGATAGTGACGTGACGCTGAAGGGACAGTGTGCCAGTTTGGAATGCAAGAACTGAATTCCCCATTTACACATACACTTCTGTTATCACAGGGAGGACATGTCTGAGCTAGATCCAGACTGAAAAAGGAAGCTGAGAGCTGTGTGGAATGCAGCTGTCTCAGCTGTGTTTTTCCAGCCAGGTCTATTCTAGAGCAGAGCCCTCACTGAAAGCAGGTATAAAACTCAGCCCACCCAGATCATCTTAGGACAATTCACCCAACGACCTCACAAGCATGAAAACTGCAATAACTAAGGGTTAGTATGAAATTCAGTTTAGGGGTGAGTAGGCTCACAGGTGGCTGATCTTTTTTCAGTGAGGATGGCCTAAATGGATATCCTGGGGGATGGTGAGGAAATGGACCCAGACGGTCCAGTTCAGTACACAGAAAAAAAATAAGTCATCTCTCACATCTAAACATTCCTCAGTATTTTATGAAGGATCTAGTAGAACATAACTTAGATATTTGAAAATTTGGTTAAGAAAGATTTTTGAGCCATGATTCACTTTATCCCCTGCATATACAACTCTTCAAACTGACTCACAGTCAATGATTTTTTTTTCCTTTTTTTTTTAACATGAGAACTTTGCTTGGGGCTTAGACATCATCGCGCATAATGACGTACAAACTTCATTATAGTTGTGTTGCTTTATTAAATTATCTTAAGGACACTGACATGATTTACATGCATTTAAAAAGTAAAAATGCTGAGGGCAGGGAGATGGCTCATTGAATAAAGCACTTGCCATTAAGCATGTGCATCAGTTTGAAACACAAATGTAAAAAGCCAATCACTGCATTCAGTGTCTGTAAGAGAGAGAAGAAGGTGGAGGGAGGAGCATCTGCTAGAAGTAGGGGACAGGGGAGAATGGCAGCTATCCTGATGACAGCAGGAGAGAACAACATGAGCCTCACCTTCAAATGAGGTGGGAGGCAAGGACAAATACCTGAACATGTCTTCCACCATAGCTCATGTACCCATATTCACACACATGCGCACACACAGGAAATGTATGCAAAAGCAATGAAGAATTGCTAGTTCTGAGTTGCAAATGTTGAGGGGTAGTATTTGATGCCAAGATCAAAAGGATGTTCAAAAGTAAGGTCAGGAAAATTTCATAAGCTATAGAAATGCCTCTGGGGTCAGAGATAGGAATGGCAAACTCTAGCTTCTCCTAAGTAGTTGTGGTAGCCATGAGAATTCATCTCCCAGACTGCCAGGGTATGTGACTGATAGCTCAAGCTGTTGGATTTGAAGGTCATTGCTTCATGGGGATTGTGGATAGGCATCTAGGGCTGATCTGCCCAGTGACTGTGGTGGCAAATGCTAGACTCACCTGTTCATAGTGAACTACCTGTCTGTGATTTTGGCTCCGGGTTCTGGAAAATTTTGCACAGACTCCCTTAGAAGGAAGGCCCTCTGGGATATTTTCCCCAGTCTTCTCTCCATGGATACTTCTCTGGGTCCAGGTTTTCCCTTCCAGCCTTTGCCAGCACCCTTCCCTGTGTCTTCTGCACAGGACTTTCCTATAATTAAATTTTTGCATATTGAATCTTGTCTTGTAACCTGGTTTTTGAGAATCCAGATTAACATACTACTCTCCCTAAGTCTGTGTTTCCTCTTGGAAGAAATAAGGTTGTGTTAATATATCAAAAGCAAACAACATGATGTGATGCTTACACAAGTGCAATAGTGGCACACAGCCATGGTGGGTAACCAGCTGCTCTTGGATTGGCTAACAGATCTGTTCAGTGGAAAGGAACCCATATCTGTAACTGGGAAACAAGTCAGAATCATATCCAGATAACAAGTTTGATCTCCAATATCTAGCTGCAAGAGGCTACAAGAGGGCCTACACCTACTAAATTCTCTCTAAACTAATAATGGTTATCACATTTAACCTGTGCTGGCTTCACTCTTCATTGGAGAATCTGCTTATCTTTTTTAAATGGAAGCAGGACCTGAGGAGAGAAATGGCCCATCACACTTCACCAGGGCCCCAGCTGAAACCATAGAGGAATTGAGGAAATGAACAAGAGTGCTGCTTTCTCCATGAACCTGATATCAGCACAGGGTGAAGGAGATAGACACTGAGGACACTCAACTCCTGCCATATCAGAGATCCTGAGATCCAGAGGCTCCTAAGAGCCCATCACTGAAGTAGACCTAAAATGAACCCAACATGGCTCAGGGTAATTTTTGGAAGAGGGGGCAGAAAGATTTTTAGAGCCACAAGTTGGGACATTTCACACAGAGACATTGCCTCTTCCTCATAACTGATGGCTGCCCTCACAATGCATGACCCACATTCCCCATGGGGATAACTGGCATCCCCAATGAGGAGGGTCCCTTTGGAGGTAGGGCAACGATAAGGATAAGGATGGTACCAACATGTGCTGTTTACATACTGAGTATGTCCATAACTAAAAAAATAAAATAAAAATTTAAAATAAAATAAAAAACACCAAAAAAGAATGAGCTTAAAGCATTGTTGTACAAAGACATTTGATAACATTCAATTAGTATAATCATATTATTTTTAAAAGTTACTTTTGACATTTTGCTTAATTACTGGAGTTGAGGGAAAGATGAAAGAAATAAATAAAGGAAGGAAGGAAGGAAGGAAGGAAGGAAGGAAGGAAGGAAGGAAGGAAGGAAGGGAGGGAGGGACAGGCATGTTAAGGTCCTATCGCCACTGCAAATAAATTCCATATATAGTACCATTTTGTACATCTGGCTTTATGTGGGTACATAGGCATTGAAATCAGGGCATCAGGTTTTATAAACAAGCATCTCTAACCATTTAGCCTGAGGTAAACTAAATGAAAAACATATTAATTAAAGAACAAATTGCATAAAGAATTGATGGAAATATATAGTAGTAAAAATTCACAAAAACTGAAGATCATTTTATCTATTACCCATATCCAGTGAAAGGTGACATTCAGAGTTGACCAAGCAGGATTCTGTTATACAGCCATGGGGATTAAGTTCTTTTTTGAATGCAACGAGAATCAAAAGTTTTCAGTTAAACTTCATCATCTGCTCTCACACAGAAATCAAAATGTCAGAGCGAAGTCTAGCAAACACATCACAATGTTTTTCCTGGCTCGAGTTACCCCAGTAATTGCATATATTCTACATTGTGCTTAGGTTGAGGTCATGTATGTAATTAATAGCTTTAATTTGATAGTGATTATAATTTGAAGATCATGCTTTACCAGGCATTACTGGTGTGAAACTGACACAGGGGAGAGATTTGCTTGAAAACAGTGGGAATTGTAAAACTTCATGTGAGAGGAATGGAGTTCAAGAACACTGCTTTCTAACTTAAAACAATTTACAGTTTTAAAAATGAGTATTAACAAAATAATTTATTTTTTCCTTTTTAGTACCTTCTGCCTATCATATAAATTCTCAAGATTTTTATATTTAATTATACAGCTGATCACAATCATATAGCATATGTGGCTACACTCATCTTTATTTAGATCTGCTTTAAGTTAGAAAATGAACAAAATAAATATTCAAGGTCATTTCCAGCTTTAGGAATGTTTTATACTACTGTGGAATAGTTAATCTAACAGTAGATTCCACTTTATTTAGCAAAGCTCCCTGTGGACTTCTTGTCCATGTTAAATTCTATCATGTAATTAAAAATCAGATTTGCTGTTTTTAAGAACAGTTGTGTAGCACTGCCACATTTGAAGGTGGCAGCTTCTTGTTCTCAAAGGCTCATTAGCCTAAACCCAAGCTGGATTTCCAGGATACCAAAAGGACCTTGAAATATAGCTATTACTTTCAGAACAGTTCAGGGGTTCAAGTGAGAATGTTTCAGAATCTACAAGATCTCTTTTGTTTTCTCAGCAAAAACAGACAACACTCTTAATATTGGCTGCTTCCCAGAAATGGAGACAGCTCTGGTTTTGAGAATTTATCACAGTGCTGAGTTATTTCAGGTTTTTCTCTCCTCTTTCTTTACCCATTCAGAAATATATACAAAATAAACTTGAATGTGGCAACAGATAAGTATCTAGCAATGGTACAGCCTTAGAAAGGCCCTTCTGTAATTGAGGTTTCCTTTCCCTAAGTGCCAATCTCATAGCAAACAAAATGGGATTGTGTAAAACTTATCCTAGAGGTGTGTTATGAAAGTCACAGAGCCAGTCACCCAGTTGGCAATGCTGCTTATTGTTGTATTACCATATTAACATATGAGGGTGCTACTTTCAACCAAAATGCAATCATAGACGAATGTGAGTAATCTATTCCAGGAAACCCATTTTATAAAATTAGTTTCTATCTCCCTCTCTCTCTCTCTCTCTCTCTCTCTCTCTTCTCTCTTCTCTTAAACCTGTATTTAGAGTGTTCATCAATAGGGTCTTACCATCTATTCCTGGTGGGAAACCAAGGGCCTTGGCAATGGCCTATACTTGAGTGGCAAGTTCACTGAGAAAACCTGTTGGAGCTGAGCTGAAATCCTCTTCCATGTGGACCAGCTGACAGAAAGTTGGCAAAAGCTACACTGGATGCAGTTCAATGGGAGAGAGAAAACACCAGTGAAGATACGCAACAGTGAACACTGCACCCTTTAAATTTGGCCAGCCAGGAAAATGAGCCAAAGGGTGCAATAGTGGAATGTCTGTTATGGGGTAAACCAACTGCTCTCTATTTGGACTGGTGGCCTGCTCCATGGGAGGGAACCCATCCCTGATACTGAAAATGTATGACAGGGGTAGTATGAGCCCTGAGGGTGTAATGGTGTCTCACTAAATGTTTATACTATGCTCACCAAACTGCCCAGTAAGCACTTCTCTTAATGTCCACACCCACATATTAATGCTACTCTCACTTTTGATTATAGAAGCTTCTCTTTTCAGATGGTGGCAACCTTGGGATAACTCAGAAGGCACCATGGTGCTGAGAAGAAGTGAGAGAGTGCTCAGAGAAACATCTCAAACCTACCTTCCAAAGTTCAGGGTCCATTGTGGAAGAGGGGACAGAAAGAATGTAAGAGCCAAAGGAAGAGTAGGACTCCTTACAACCTGCTCCTCCAGACACAAAATGGCCTGGATATCCATGACCTCACAGTGCCTGACACTACCTACCTAAGACCATCATAATAGGAGGAAAAGATCATGACATCAAACTGAAAAGAGAGACTGATTAAGAGGGGGAGGGGATATGATGGAAAGTGAAGTCTCAAAGGGGAAGTGGGGGGAGGGAAGGAAGTAACAATGGGATATTGTCTACAATTAAAGAAGTTGTCAATAAATTTTTTTAAAAAAAGAAATATAAATAAATAAATAAATAAATAAACAAATAAACAAATAAAAAGAAGCTTTATTGCACCAGAACCAGAATTACAGCAAAGACAGAAACAGCAGACAGGCTTTGATTACAAACACCCAGTTGGGAATGGGTGGGGAGTCCCAGAGTGGGAACTCAACTGAGGCTGAATTCAGGGAGGGGGTGGGGTTTAGGTATGTTGGAGCTGTCTCTACATGCAATTGAAAGTGTCTAGGAGCTGGCAAGAAGGCTTAGCAGTTAAGACGTTTGCTTGCAAAGCCAAAGGACCCCAATTTAATTCTCCAGGATCCACTTAAGCCAGATGCACAAGGGGGCACATGAATCTGGTGTTTGTTTGCAGTGGCTGGAGGCCCTGGAGTGCCCATTCTCTCTCCCTCTCTTTCTGACTCTCTCAAATAAATAAGTAAATAAATAAAATATATTTTAAAAACCTGTATTTCTATTTAATATAAATGAAATGTCATAAATAAATGTAAAATGATTTATTATGGCATTTTATTCATATTTTTTTCTTATTTCCCCCTTTCCCTCCCTTTCTTCATTGTCCCCTGTAACTCCTCTTTCTGGTCCCTTTCCACTCTCCAATAGTCCCCCTTCTATGTTAATTTCCCATGTATTCCATGAATATTTTTTCTTTTTCTTCACCTCTTCTTCCACCCTTAAGTGCTCTTCTCTCTTTTCTCTCTCTTTCTTCTCTCTCATGATCTCTTTTTTACTTTCATCCCACAGAGCTTCATATATCATAGAAATCAGGCAGTAGTTGCCTTTCTTATGTTAAGAAAAATAGGCCAAGCTATTCCAATGAACTCTTCATGGTCTCCCTGCTTTTGATGATTTTTTTCCAACCTACTTTCCACATAAATACTAATGGTATTATTCCTAAAATATGACTTTTATCATTACAAGCTCATGTCTCCAAGCCTTCAGTTGCTTCGCATTTTTAAAAGTTTTAATGGCCAGGCATGGTGGTGAACACCTTTAATCTGAACCCTCCAGAGGCAGAAGTAGGAGGATCACTGTGAATTCAAGGCCACCCTGAGACTATATAGTGAATTCCAGGTCAGCCTGGGCTAGAGTGAGACCCTATCTCTGAAAACCAAAAATAAATATAAATAAATAAAAAATTAAAAGTTTTAATGGATGTAGTCTTCATTTTTTTGTTCATCTAACACAACAAAATACAGAATATGTCTACACACATACATATGCCACGACATTATTATAATTTGGATAATATAAACACTTAGCAACAATCCTTAAAAGAAGTACAATTTAGATGAAATAAATTCTAAGTAACAGTATAAAAGATTTTGCCCATTACAGTACTTCTATGGTAATTTTCAAGGCCTAATACTCACTTAGAGTAAGTTACATCCTAACACCTGAGACACCAAAGAGTCCTTTTGACATTTGGTTATTTATCTCTCATTTATGGCTGTTTTTATGAAAACTGGATCCCCACAGAGCAGCTCAGGATCAAACTCAAGGCCTTGAACATGTAAGACAAGCACTCTACCATAGGGCACAGCCATCACCTTTGTTCACAGAGTTGTAACAAACAGCTGGCTGTAGGCATAAACATGACAGCCATCCTCTTCTCATCTGTTTCCATTCATACATTAATTATGTTTGATCCATTAACAGCATTAATTGAATTAATTTCCAGAAGCTGCTATAATAAATTGTCATGAATTTAGTGGCTGAAACACACACACACACACACACACACACACACAAATTTGTACTCACAATTGTGAAGGCCAGAAATCCAAAACCAGTGTCATTGGATTGGAATTAAGTGTAGACAGTTCTATGAGCCCCTGGGAGAATTTTGAGGCTGCTAGTTCTCCTTACCTGTGACTATATCATTCTTATCTCTACATCTATGATTTTGTTGCCTTCTTTTTGTCTATATTATTTTTATAACTATTTAGTTGACCACATTTAGGGTCTACTTTAATAATCCCTATTAATATATCTCAAATGTTCTATAGTAATAAAGACCTTACTTATCATATATTGAATATTCATAGATATAAGGAATAAGAATATCATTGTCTTCTGAGGTGTCTGTCATTCAATGTATTCCAGTTTCTTTACAGGAATGATAAGTAGGACCGCCTTAGGCAGAATTCTGAATGATTCTCCAAGATTCCATTACCTTATAAACTAATTAAATGCATAATTAAACATAAATGAATTAATAGAGATACCTTGCATGGATAGATAATGCTGCTCCCAGAAACCATAGGTTATTAATTAGACTAAGATAACACTGCAGGCATGGGATACCTCCATATGAGTTGTTGGTCGGGGAGGCTCCAGAGAATCTTCAAAAAATACAGGATATGGTCTCGGTTACCTACCACAAGAATATGAAGACTCTGTGACCTCTGATTACACCATGCAGAGAATTCAAGCTAAAACTGAATCACAAGCCTTCTCCCTACCAGCTAGCTCTCATAGTGATGGAAGGTGCTATGTAGGCTGCTCAGGGAGAAAAGTCACCAATGATTCTACCAGAGGGAGATCATGAGAACTACAATACTAACCTACCAGGCAAGAGGTACCCACTAGTTTACTAGTGTCGTGGTTGTTATGGGGGTAACTGACTACTTTCTGATTGGATTTAAGATGAGATCTACTCTTTCAGAGAATATTCATATCTAATACTGTAAACCAGGTCAACTGTGCATGGCAAGGGAAGGCCAGAGGCCCCAGGGGTAACCTAGTTTTGTTGTTTTGCTAAGCAGGTGTGTTAAACTTCCTTCTAAATATATATGTTTATAACCAGAGATTAGTGCTATGCTCAGCTTTGGGCAGAAGAAAAATGTGCTATTTTCAGTAGACTGCAGTTAATGTGGCTTAGATCTTATCAAAGTGCTGAAAATAAGTTAGTGATGAGTGCTCAGCAGTATATGGAACAACTAGATCACCCTCCCCTGAGGCTCAAATGACATTACAGAAGTGGGGTTGAAAAGAAGATATGACTGGAGGGTGGAGAGAAGTGCTGTGGTACTCTTCCACCTGGACATGACAAGGCCATTGCATCTATGAACTCAGAGCAGCTGTGGTTACCTGCACAAGACCTGTAAAAGACAGGACCCGTCACCATTCCATCATGAATGGGGGGTATGAGTTCCCACTCCTCCCTGAGAAGTTATTGGTAATTAATGGTTGCTTGGTCTCTTCAACAATGTATCTACTTGTATGTCGGGGTAGCAGAATAAGGAGTTCAGTGGGAGTAGGAGAAGGTTAAGAGAGAGTAACAAGGGTCTATATGATAAAATTAATATATATGTGAAATTGACAAAAAGTAGGGCCTGGAGAAATGGCTTAGCAGTTAAGGCACTTGCCCATGAAGGCTAAGGACCCAGGTTTGATTTCCTAGGACCCACATAAGCCAGAAGCACAAGATGGTATATGGGTCTGGAGTTTGTGTGTAGTGGCTGGAGGCCCTGGTGTGCCCATTCTTCCTCTATTTCTCTCTCTCTCTGCCTCATAAATAAATAAATAACATATCTTTTCAAAAATTAACAAAGAGTAAATAAAGAGAAACTCTACCAAAATAGCAATACAAAGCTACTTAGCTTTATGTAAAAATTGCTTTAGCTAAAACTAGACACAGCTGTCTGCAGACATGCATCCATATCACTGAAATATGGGCATAGATTTGAATAAGAGAATAAAAGTGCTCACCTCTCAGCCTCACGGACTTCTCAATTTATTCATGACAGGATAGTTGCCTGGATATAGTAGACATATTACTAATCACCTAGTTGACATAAAGGTGGAATGTCTGGCTAGTCCATCAGTATTTGAAGTAATTATGATACTGAAGACTTCTTCAACTTAATTTTTTATTTTCCTCCCTCCATCTGCCTTCCATCTTCCTTTGTTACAATGTAAGACATTCACTGATCTACAAGTGAACAATTCTGTTTTACACCATGTTAAACACCCCCTTTCAAGAGTTTTACTAAGAATCCCCAGTTTCCCTTCACATGGTAAAACTCTTGTCTTTAAGACCCAGCTCAAATACAACTTCCTGGGCAACCTTGCCTATCGAACTCCTATTTTCTGTATAGCTAAAATATGTCTAGTCATTGTTCTGTCTTTTAGGCTATTTCATATGCCTGTGTATAATACTTATAATGCAATCTTTTATTGTTAAGCTGTGACTATCTTGGGGCCAAGAATGGCATTGTATCCATGCCTTGCCTGAGGTGAGCATCTGGCTTTACCCAGGACAGTATCCTCCCTTATTCTGAAAATAAAACATTATTTTTCTTGTGGAAACTGTTCTTTCTCCATATGTGCTATACCATAAAGTTCTTTGTTTGTTTGCTTGTTTCCTTGGTGGCAAAGCAAGTGATCTCTGTATTCTGATTTGTGAGGTACAGTCTAGGGTGGTGGTGCAGTCAGTTTCACATTGCTGGCAGAAAACACTTGACCAAGAGCAGCTTGTGGGCAGAAAGGATTTATTTTGGCTTGCAGACTAGAGGGGAAGATCCATGATGGCAGAGGAAAATGATGGCATGAGCAGAGGGTGGACATCACCTCCTGGCCAACAGCAGCAGGAGAGTGTGCTAAACACTGCAAGGGGAAGCTGGCTGTAACACCCATAAGCCCAACCCCTTCCCCAACAATAAACTGCCTCCAGGAGGATTTAATTCCCAAATTGCCACCAGCTGGAGACCTAGCATTCAGAATACATAAGTTTGTGGGGGGATACCTGAATCAAACCACCGCAGATGGTAAATGGCCAAATGTGTCAATATGGTGCCAATAGGGAAGAATTTTGTTCTTCTTGATTGTGGTGTTGTGGGTAATATAAGTCCAGAGTAGCTTGGAAACACAGTTAAGACTTTCTGCCACTCAGGGAGGAAGCTAGAGAAAAGTGAAGAGATGGGTAATCATAAAGGGTATAATGCCCTGAATTTGAATGTCTCTGCGATGAGATTTATCCCTTCTCTTTCTGACACGTCTACGTTTTAGAGGAGTTTTTACAGTCTTGTCTTTTGCTCAGGGTGCTTGGGTTTTAGCATAGCAAGTACTTAACAAGTGGGCTGGTTCTCGGAGGGTGTCACAGTAGCTGTTAGCAAGTCCACACAATCCTAAATGTCTTTTCCAGATGGTCACTGTGAAGAAACTCAGAAAGTCTCCAGAATATGTGATTCATTCCAAGGGTATTTTCAGGACTATTGTATTAGCGTTATTCTTACAGACAGAAAATGCTCCGAGTAATCTAGTGTCTTTCACACACCATCATTACATTCTCGGAGGTAATTAAGTGTCTATGACAAACAGGATTTGTCATGGCTAGACTAAGAACCATTTACCTTTAGATTTTGAAACTTTTAACTTTGTTGGTTTTATATTTTAATTGCACTCAAAATATTGATTTCTATGATCTTTCTTTACCACACTTTTAGCAAATACTTAACAATTACTAACATGTTAAAAATCCCCAAGATTCAGTGCTTTTTCTTTAACCTTTTGACTTGGAATCATAAAAGGATTAAATAGAATATGAGTTCTATTTTTTTTCTTTTTAAAAACTGTCTTTTTATTTTAGCACATAAAACAAGGGCTTTTATCATAGCACTTTCATGCCCATAACCATGTACTTTGTTCACATCACCCTCAATATTTTATTTATTTATTATTTACTATTTATTTATTTTTGGTGGTACTGAGTATTGAATCTATGGTAGGGTTTGATGCTGATGGTATGTGCTTTGTAATATTACAACCCCAGTCCCAGCATTTTCTGCTGGCATGTCAAAAGCTCCTGTCCATCATGATGATTTAAATTTAATAAGATTTTAAAATAAAACATCTGACCTCTTATCCTTGGGAAAGTACTTAAGAGCTTTCTATGTCATTCTGTAAGTAATTGTAATAATGAATATTTAATTTTTATATTTAAAATTTTTTCCTCACAATCTCTTTAGAACCAATATAAGTCATTTCAATGGTATGTTATATTCAATATTATTCCATTGATACACACACATTCAAGCCCATATCAAAGGAACATAGCAAATAACTATTGCAACATCTTAAATATTTTTTTAAAAGCAAATCTGAGGTCCATTCTTAGATTTCTAATTTGGGAGTTGTTTTGGTTTTGACTTACTGTCTGTTTTAGTATGTGAAGTGATCAATCTTTACCATTTCAGAGATATTAGGTATAGATTTGAACCTAAGAAATGAAAGAGGAAATAAAATTTTTTGTTGAAAATCATTTTGTCAGGCTGTGTATGTACATCTCTTTATTTTCAGCTTATTATAACATAGTGTAAATAATATATTAATGATTATATCTTTGGATTATTTTAAAATACATTTGTGCGATTAACAAATAAGCTTGAATATGTCTGTTTTTACAAACGATCTTGTTTTAAACTGATCAAATATTGCTTTAATAAACCTGATAAGGTCCAAGTTCTAGAATAATCATTATATGTAGAGAATTCTTATTTGCTATGAAGTGTTTGTATACAAGAAACATGAGATACCTCATGCCTGAGCTATTATAAGTTCTTGGTGTAATGTGATTCTTGATGGGAAATTTTTGAATTGCTAGGCTCAAAACACTATTGTAAATTACTTATTTGTGGTTAGCCAAAGGTATGTCTATCCAAAATTATTGGATAGCCCTTCCCCAGTCTCATTTAAAACCCAATGTTATTCATAGTAAAACATTTAAAACAACCTATTTTGTAATAAAGCAGACACTTAACAGTATGTGGGATATGCTATTCAGCAAGTAGTATTAAAATAGCTCTATATTTTGAAGGAATAAAGTTACAGATTTTGTTACAACATAGTCTTACTGAAATAAATATTTGACACTATAAAAATATAAGAATTATTAGGACTATGAATCATTCAAAAATTTAAAGCTCAATGATTTAATATAATACTTTCTCTCACTAAGGCTGAAAATATTTTCTCAATCAGTTTCTAAATGCAAATTGGGAAATTATCCTGTATGCAATAATATGCTGTCAATATAGTTGGTATATGATTCTCTATGCTATAATGTATTTATTCTTACAATTTCTTTTTAGTCTGAAAAGCTAAAAATTGGCAGGCATAGTGGCTTATAACTGTAATCCCAGAAATTTCAAGAAAGAGGCAAAATAATTGCTGTGAGTTCAAGGCCTGCTTGTGCTACAGAATGAGACTTTGCCTCAAAACACACACACAGGAGGAAGAAGAAGAAGAGGAGGAGGAGGAGGAGGAGGAGGAAGAGGAGGATGAAGAAGGAGAAGAAGAAACAAGAATTTAATATTATAGATATGCCTATTATCACATGACATATTCAAAGTCCTCTTGAGCATATTTACTTTAAAGGTATTCAAACAAATCACAACACGCTTTTATTTTGGTACTCAAATTATGTTACATCCATTTTACAAATTGCTTCATGTTTTGACTGCCTTCTTACTAATTGTGTTTTAATATAAAAGTCTGGCAGATTGCTATAGATGTGTTTCTTTTTTCTTCTTTTATTGATTGATTGGCTGATTTTGGACATACCTAGCATGGATAAATCATGTGTTGGTACCATCTTTTTCCTTATCCCTTTCCCCATTCCACTGGGAACCCATGGGGTTGTGGATTATGTATTGTGGGAGCAGCAATCAATTGTTGTGGGAGGCAATGCCCATGGACATGATGTTCCAAACTGTGGCTCTTAAAATCTTTCTGCCCCCTCTTCTGCAACATTCCCAAAGCTGTGTTGTGTGTATTTTACAATTACTTCAGTGATGAGCTCTTAGAAGCCTCTGGATCTCTGCCTTGGTAGGTGTTGAGTATCTTCAGGGACACAGTCCTACACTCTGTCACTGATTGTCAGGCTCACCATGGAAGCTGACTTTTGCTCATCTCCCCAATCCCTCTGTGGTTCCAACTGGGACTTGGCTGAAGTGCAAGAGGTAGTTACCTCCTCAGGTCTTGCTGCCTTCTGACAAAAGAACAGATTCTCCAACAGAGAGTGAAGTTAACATAGTTGAAATGGAATTAGAATTACTAATTTAGGGAGAATGTGATGCACCTAACCTCGTTTTTAGCTAGAGGCTAATGAGAGCTTGACACTGGAGAGCATAATCTGTGTCTCCATAAGGTTCCTATCTTGTTCCCAATTTCAGATATGGGTTCCTTTACACTGAGCAGATCATTTGGCCAATCTGAAAGCTATTGGTGTGTGCCAAGGCTGTGTGCCACTATTGTACTGGCATCCTGTCAGGGTGTTTGCTTCTGAGTAACTTAGGTCTGTGGTTGCTCAGACCATGGTTGGCCACTTTCTCCCAGTAACTCATGTAGTGTTTTCCAGCACTAGATGGGCTAACTGTCTGGGAACTGGTTCTCTTCTGGACTCCCCACGCATTGTGTCTGCAGCATATGATGTCTTCAACAATAGTGTCTTACCTTTTGCCTCAGGAAGGTGATTAAGTGCTTTGGCAGAAACCTGTCTTGATTTGGGGGCCTTGTATGTCTCTCTGATCAACAACTCATTGCAGGTAGCAACTGATTTCTGGTACTGAGAGTTACATGCCTGAGTGTCTCTGGCCTGTAGATGTTTTTCTAATACCAGGAACTTGTGTAAAACTGGGCAGACCTGCGATTCAAACCAAAACAACCTTGCTCAACTTTTATCAGTCAGCTGGGCTCACCTTTAACTTAGATTTTAGAATTTTGTTTTGACAATTTCCTCACATTCTCTTCTTTCTTTGGGCTTCCAACTAACACTTTATTTCAAATATCCTTTATCTATATCTGGTCTAAAAGAGAAATCCTTGATTCTTCTCACCTTTTTATTTTTTTCTCTCCTCATTTCAGGTCCTCTTTTACACTCCACCTTTGTTTTAGAGATCTTTGTAGACTCAGGTCTGATCTTCAGAAATTATTTTCCAAATGTTAAAATCAATTATTTAGTATAGTATGTGTGGTGGTTTGAATCAGATGTTCCTCATAACCTCATGTGGTCCCCAGCTGATGGCAATTTGGGAAGTAGCATTTCTGGAAGAGATGTGTTTTGGGGGGAAGGCTTAGGGGTGGTATAGCTTCCTTTTTCTAGAGTTTGGCTCATTCTCCTGCTGCTCTTTTCCACCTGCTGTGACAGAAGTGATGTCTAACCACTGCTCATGTCCCTGCCATCATGAAGTTCCTCTCATGAATGTAATCCCAAATGTTTTTTCCCATCACCTGCTTTTGGTTGGGTGCTTTGTCCCAGCAATGTGAAGATAACTACAACGGATAACTGTGTACAGAGGAGTTAAGTCATTGTAGCTAGAAACCTGACTGTGACTTTTGGCCTTTTGGAACTGATTTGTGTGGGGAATGTGGATGGATTTGATTCCTTAGCGAAAGAGAAGCCTGGTAGTTCTATCAGCAGAATTTGATTGACTAATCTTGTCAGAGTTGAAAGATATAAATTCAGAAAGAATTTGGATTGTGTGAACTTGGATTATGAGGGCAGGAAAGAGCTTTTTCCAGTAAGGGTGATGAGCGGTTTGTGTAAGAGACTAACTTTCTGTGTCCTTGAGATCTTGAGCTGGATTGAATTTAGAAGAGATGGACTGGTGTGAGCAGAAGGATATGGCACAGGAATAAATGAAAGTTTGGGGCTGGAGAGGGCACCCATTCATGTGCAATTTTTTGAGAGATTACCACCATTGAAATTGGGTCAGCTTTTCTGCATTGGAATTGCTGGGAGAATGCTGACTCTTTTGAAAGTAGGGGGCAAGAATGCTGAAGGAGTTTTCCTATTTGTTAAAGTTGGCTTTGTTCTCCCCTTGGCCCAAGATTAAGAGATTTGGCAGCCTACCTGGTAGTATGGGAGTATGACAAATACAGGAAAGAAAGGTTCAAGTATGTTGCAACATGGTTTGTGCTTTTGGAAATGGCCACTGGGAGATGTGAGGAAGAACATTGGAACCCCTGTGAGGAGGCCCAATGGAGCCATGAGGATGAACAATAGACTGTTAGGATTTTGGACATGTCAGGACTATGAGACACCTGGTAAGGAGAGTTGCTGACCGGGATGGATTGTTTCCCAGGCTATGGGCTGTCCATTTGGTAGAACTCCAGAGACTTTGTTGTGGGTCCCAGACAGACAGGAAACTATGGGATTTGATATTTTCCCTAACCTGTTTGTTTTAGATCTTGTATTGGTTAAGTCTTTCCTTGTAATGCAATTATTTGTAGTGTGAATATTGGTGTTATTATGCGTTACTGGTTTTGCATGCACACATTTAAAATGGTTGAATGCTGATAAAAATGTGTAGGAACTTTGGAATTTGGACTGAATGCATATGCATTACATTTTACATCATGGATGGTCATCAGTTTATAGGGACCAGGGTTGGAATGTGGTGTTTTGATTCAGGTGAACCCACAAACTCAAGTATTCTGAATGCTTAGTCCCCAGCTCATGGCAATTGGGAGGTGGAGCCTTGGTGGACAAGGTGTTTTGGAGGGTGGGCTTAGCAGTTATAAAGCAGCTCCCCCTTGCTAGAGTTTTTTCTACTGTTTTCCATGTGCCATGGAGGAGCTGATGTCCAGCCTCTGCTAATACCATGATTTCTCCTGCCATCATGATGTCTCCCCTCTAGACTGTAAGCCAAAATAAAAACTTTCCTCCATCAGTCCTTTCAGTCAGGTCCTTGTCCCAGCAATGAGCAGCAATGAGAATGCAAGTACAATGTAACTCAATAAGGTTCTTCACAAAATAATTACAATTTGTCTTTCCAACTGTTTCTCATACTCTGCTCTCAGGATAGGTAGAGTACATTTTTCTGTCATACTCTGCTGTTCTGTAATGATTTTATCCCAACATATCTTGCATGCTTTTTTTTAACCCTTCCTACATTCTCCTTGAACATCTGTGATAAGCATCATACCCTGTCAAAAGCCATATTTGAATCTTTGTGCCTGTCATATTTCATTCCCCCATTCCCATAGCACTTTATACTAGTTCTGAGGCCTGTGTGACACTTTGATGCACAACAGCATCAACTAAACTCTGTGTTCCAAATTCTAAACTCCTTGAGCAAAGTGATTATTTGTCTCATCTTTTTGTGAGCTTTTTCTCTTGGTCATAGGGCCTAGCCCAGATGTCTGTAAGTAGGAGTCTGATACTATTAATAGACTGGGATCCTGGCATGTCTGAGACATACACACCCTGAGGTTTTAAAAGTCTTATTAAATAGCAAAACTCTGAGGTCTTCAACTCTGCTCACTGTTTGCTCTGTTTTCCTCACAATTGAGAACGATATGGTTTGCTTTAGCGATTTCCAAAAATATTTTCCCAGTGCCTCAATTTCTGTTTCGTAACACCAGAGTATAACTCTGTGAATTTTATATCACAAATATGTGGCAATGAGAGTCACTAGATAGATAAATCTGGAGTATGGAATGTTTTATAAATCATGTCTGCTCTCAGAGTGCAAGTATGTCTCATGTTCGTGCAATCATTTCCCCAGTTCAATAACTCTTAAAGTAAAAATGCCACACCAGGCTAAATACTGCAAGTAGAATAAACATCTAGCTAATTCCTACTGAATAAAAATAAACAGTTCTGTTAAGTAAAGAAATGACTTCAAATTGTTGATCATGCACAGAAGGAGGTCAGGTGGCAGCAGTTACAGAATAAAGGCAAATCCTGTGGCGTTTTGAGAGGCAAGTGGAGCATTGTTCCCAAGATGTCATAATTACTCTCCCAGGCAAACTTCTCCTGGAAAAGTCAACATGAGTTTATTGTCCAGCACTGCAGCAACCCGAGATTAAACAAAACAGAGAGGCCTGGCCCATCATCTTGCCTACCAGGACTGAAATGCAGAGTGCAGTCTCATCCAAACCAGTCCTAGTGCAGATCATGTTTCTGTCTTCCAGTTGTCAGCTTGGGAAGGATTTCAGTGATGAAAATTTGTAGCTCTAGTTGATAAGTAAATTTTCCTAAATAAGTGACCTTATAACCCTTGTTTTAGAAAACACTTATGATTTGAGACATTCATGAAACCTAATTTATTATCAAAGAATGACATTTTTCAAGGTGCAGAAGATTGTATTTTGAGTTCTGATTTGCTGTTATTTTAATATATGTTTATCTTCCTAAATAATAGCTTTAGAGCTTTTCTTATAACACAGTAAAACTTGTAATCAGTATATCTATTCTCTGTATGCAATCTAATGCCTGTGAAGTGCTACAACTGAGCGGTGCAAGTGCTTGAAGTATCTTCTGTGATCCTGTCCATGCTAAAATTTACCTGATCTGTGACTTTAAAAATGCTGAATAAAGATTCTCAATCATTTTAGGGCAGTGGAGATGGCTCAGCAGTTAAAGTTGTTTGCTTGCAAAGCCTGTCGGCCCTGGTTCGATTTCCTAGTACCCACCTAAAGCCAGACACACTGTGACATATACATCTTGCAGTAGCATGAGGTCCCCTGGCAACACCCATACTCTCTAATAATATCATACTGTGCTTACAAAAATTAAATAAACAAAATATAGTTTAAAAATTATCAATTTTTTTCTAAGAAATGACCTTAACACTTAAGTTCATTGTAGAGTTTGTAGATCTGGTATAATAAGGACTTGTAAGTTTGACTCTCTTGATACCTATTCAGCATTGATATTCCTGTTTTACCCACATATGCTTGAATTCTAGCTCTGTGTAGATGTGTAGTGAATTATAGTTGAATTGAGCAAATGCTATCCAGTGCAACTTTGTAGTTCTTATTTATTTGACAGAGAAAGAGTAAGGAGGTGAGAGAGAGAGAGAGGCAGACAGAGACAGAGAATAGGTGCCCCAGGGCCTTCAGCCACTGCAAACAAACTCCAGATCTGTGCACTCCTTGTGCATCTGGCTAACGTGGGTCCTGGGGAATCAAATCTGGATTCTTTGGCTTTGCAGGCAAACGCCTTAACTGCTAAGCCATCCCTTCAGCCCCAACTTTGTAGTTCTATAATTTTTCTCCATTTTTTGTTGTTTCATATTCTACATTGGGACAGAGTAGATGTTCAGTGACAACTTTTTCAAAAGGGAATTCAGTGAGGAATACAATTTTGCTCTCAGTTTAATACTTGAGGAAGACTGACAATGCTTAGAATTGAATGTGATATGTGCTTGTTCGAAGTAGCTGTGGGGACACTGAGGAAGAAGGATGGATTTTTTTAGCTTGTGTGACTTGAATTATATCTTCAGGGATGAATATGGTTCTCCAGAGAAAAAGTTTAGGATATTTCAGAAAGAATAAAGGAGAGGCATAAAGATGCACACAAAAGAAAGAGAAAAGATGGTCCAGGAACTTCTGAAATCAGGTGTGGCCATAATTCAGGGCTGCAAAAGCTCATTAGGGTTTGATAGGAAGGAATGCAAGCTCCAGTTTTGGCTCAGCAAGTGTTTTAATGCTTCTCTTGGATAAGCCCTCCTCTGAGGACAGGGATTCTAACTGGGCTGGGCTGGGCTGGGCTGGGTTAGGCTGACCTGAGCTTAAGGTGTGGCTAACCCTTGGAATCTAAATTTTGCATTAAAGATATCTAACAGCAGCATTTAAATACAAAGTAGACAGGAAACAGCCTAATTTAGGTGCCAGAGCAGAGTCAGAAGTCTAGTCCCCAAAGCAGTGTGAGTCCTTAGGTAAATATGGAAAAATGGTAAGAAAATAAGGAAGATTACTCAAACTAGGTTTGGGTTTTAGAAAATCTTATTTGGCATTGGTGGAATAGGTGAAGATGTTGAGGCACAATGGACATTTTAGAAAGCCAACTTATTAATACAATAGATAAGAAACTCAACTGTGGTAATGGAGTAGAAATGGGAATGAGGCACAAAATCAGAAGAAAATGTAACTTCTCAGTCCATTCTTATTAATGTAATTATGAATTTGGTCCTATGGCATTTTCCCAACTTGTTATTCTTTTATTTTCCCTATTCTATTCTTTTTTTCTTTCTTTCCTGATTGTTTCTGGGGTGGTATTTTTTTCCTCTCATAGAGTGCCCTTATTTACTCTTCTTTCTAGCTACTTCTCTTGGTTGAGCATTTTACTTTACACAGTTGCTCTAGTGATTAAAACATGTATTCTTCAATTATCACCCTCACCTCTGAAATAATATATATCTTCATTTATAAAGAAACTCAGAGAAATAGACACACACTTACCATTTCTGTTTTTTTACTCAAATGACATAATGACAAATGCTCCATAGTTTGACTTAAACTCTGCAGAAATGACTCTTGTTTAAAATCAACAATTTCTAAAGATTTTAAGTGAATCTCTTCTCTCTCTCTCTCTCTTAAATAAATAAGCAAACACATTTTAATTCACTTAATTTTTGATTTTGGGCAAAGAAGTTTCTAAATACATTGTGTGTGTGTGTGTTTTCTTGTTCTACTTGAGCTGTCTAGATTATTTGAATATGTGCACTGCTCTCTAAAAACCAAAATTATCTTAAAACATATTGTTGTGCTCTAATTATTATTCTTTCCTCCTCAAACTTCAGTTGTAATCACTTGATATTCATTGCCCTACCACTAATTATTGCCTCCAATTTTGCCTATCTATTTCAGTTTAGGTAACACTTATTCCCTTGCCTTCCAGCTTGATTATTTTCTCTTTTACTGTTTGATTTGTTATTGAGTCTGTTTTGGATATTGTATTTTTGTTGTTGACTGTCTATCTGGTTCTCTTTAGTACTTCTACTTTGTTTAAGAAATATGTGTTTTTTTCACATCATCCACCATAACCTACAAAGGCTTTACCATAATTATTCAGTCATAGTTACTATTTAAGTGCATGTCTACTGCTAATAATATAGTTCATGTGCTCACCAGCCTTTGTCAGACACTAGGTTTCGTCTCCCATATTACCAAAACCCACCAAGCAACAAACACACAAGCATAAAATGACAAGATAAAGTGTTTGTCTAACAATTCCAAGAGTTGGAAATTGCTCTAGGTTATCTATGGCTTTTGTAACACATTGATTGTATTCTTCTTAGATTTATTGCTATTTATGTTTCTGCTTCATTTTCTGTCTCTTTTTTATTTGTTCTATTCCAGATATTGTGAATGAAAAGATAATGAAGACTATACTCTATTTTTTTAAAGGTTATTTCCTTTGCAATTATGGTGATGTGCTGGTCAGTTACATTCCTGAAAGTGTTGAAGTGTTCCATGGCTACAGATGTAATGTATTGCACTTACTGGCCATGTAAGTTGCCTATTTAGATGTTTGATGCCTGTTCCATGATTGGTTCTGTTTTGGGTAATAGCATGTGATTTAAATTATACATTGTCCCAGATCTATGTTTATTTATATATTCTCCAGGTATATTTTTAAATTAACTTCTAATGTAACAGATTTTCTTATGATATTTTCATACATCATTTGGCTGAATCTTTACCTTTTCCTTCCCTCTTCCTATTCTTCTTCCCTGCTTTTATTCCCTAGTATTTCCTCTTCAACTTTAATTTGATGTTTCTATTGTCTTTCCCACCTCTCTCTCTTAAAGCTGCTTTTTACCCATGAGTACCTTTCTAGTTTCCTGACTTTTAACCACATTCATTCCCACCTACATACACATATTTAAGTTAGGAGCTAGGCTCTGCATGAGTAAGAACATAACAGTATTTGTCTATTTCTGAGCCTTAGTTACTATGTTTAATGAGTTTTCTAGTTTCTTTCAAATTTCATAATCTCATTTTTATTTATGCCTATCCCTTATCATAAGTCCCTCCACCATACATCATTTTCCAAAATATACTCTGTTTGGTGCTCTCAATGTCCACTGTACTTGAGTCTGTGCATAGAGAGGAGGTTTGGTCCTCACTCTCTGCTTACAGGGCTTCCCTGAATGAGGCTATGAACCTCAATGGTTTTGGGGTTGAACCAATGTGGGTTATATAAACAGCTTGGCTGAGTATGTCTACTATGGTGGCATAGAACCTGAGCCATAGAATCATGGAGCTCTGCTCCTCACGTCATTCTAGATGGACATCTTCTAACAATAATTTCGATGGACTCCTCTAATCTTATGATTTTTGCATTTTAACATCATATATCCCTCCTGATGAGCTCATGAAGCATAGCTCCGGCCAAATGATCTCTTGCAATCTTGTGGATAGGTTCTGTACCTCAACCCTATTCTCAGTGGCATGCTAAAGAGTATATTTCAAACTGTGTTTACTTTGCTGAAAATGAAAAAGCATGTCCCTTGAGCTCTGATTGGGGCCTGCCATGCTCCTAGTAGCAACACACTCTGGTTGGCTCAGGTGGCAAGACAGCACTGTAGCCTAGATCTGCATAGTCCTTCATTGTTATAGGCCCATTGGCCCATCCAAATCTGGCAGTTTTGAATGTCTTTTGTTAAGTAATTCAATGCAGTATTTTCAAATGTGGACAGCACTATTTCTAAGAGGGATTCTGATTCTTTTCTTTTTCAAAGTGAAATAATGACTCAGCATGCCCTACACTACAGAGCTTGTAGTCCTCACTGATATGGCAGGCCCCTGTTTTGTTTGGGGGTTTATCAGTAGGCTCCGGTCTTGAGAACTGACTCTGTTGTGAAAATTAGAACTTCTGTCAGGACAGTTGCTTTCCGCCTCCTGTTTGTCCATCATTAATTTTCTTCTACTATGTTCATTAAACAGTATGATCTTTGATTAACCATTTGCCATCTTTTTACATCTGCATGGCTTTTATATCCTTTGGCTGTCGCTGTAAACTTTACAATAATTACATATTCTTTTCTTTTTTTAAAAGGCAAGCACAATACACTAGCCTTTTTAAGAAGGAGAGAGAGAAAAAATAGGCATGCCAGGGCCTCCAGCCAGTGTAATCAAACTCCAGACAAATGTGCCACCTTCTAGGCATGTGCAACCTTGCATGTGTCACCTTGTTCATTTGGCTTATGTGGGATCTTGGGAGTCGAACATGGTTCCGTAGGTTTCTCAAGCAAATGTCTTAACGTCTGAGGCATCTCTCTAGTCCTAATTACATATTCTTGCTTTATAGATAGCCTATGTCCTTTTGAGATTTACCATTGTTCCAGGGAGCTTGTTCTGTAATATCCTGTACTGCTATCACTCTTGTTTGACTCATGCTAGTTTCTACTGATCTTTCAACTATTCTCAGAGCTTCTTCATGATGCATTCTTTGCTGTAAGGCAGAGGTGATATACTGTCTTTTGGACTCTTCCATGGGATACAATTAGGTGGTGAGTTTTCAGCCTTGAATTGTATAACTATTCTGTCAGGTTCACTCTTGAGCCATTTCCTTTCTTTTTGTTGTTTTATTTTCCTTTTCTTCCATTCTTTCATCTTGTGTGTGTGTGTGTGTGTGTGTGTGTGTGTGTGTGTGTGTGTATGTGTGGTGTGTGCAGTGCTAAGGCAGATTGACTCTAGCAGGGATATAGCTAGGTAGCATTGAGTTATCCAAACCCTCTCTGAAACCTTTGATATTTCCTTCAAAGCTTCCAAGAGCCAGCCTAGTAGCTTATGAATAATATCACCTATGGTCCTTAATCAAGTATGAAATCTTGCATCACAAAGAGTGATCCCATTTTGTATACCCTCTCCTGTATACAGAGTTGTGTTTTCCCCAATCCCTCTTATTTCCACCCCTTTATAACTTTTATGATTCAATCCAATAATACTGTCCCAGATAATTCTTCGATATTTGTTGAGGTCCAACAATTTCTTCATTATAATGCCCCATTCCTCCCTTACAGGCTGGTTCTTCACAGGCACGTTTTGTTGTGATTTAAAACTGATTATAGACCTAGAGGAGAGGAGTAGAGATATAAATGGTGAAGAGGGAAAATATACTGCCTTATAAGGCTGAGGTCTCCATATAATTCTCAAGCCATGTAGAAGTCAAGTGATAACCTGGGTGAATGAACCACTGGCCTGGAGGATTCAGATTTTTCAGTCAATGATTTCAAGTGAATTGAGTCAGATATTCATGTCCCAAATTTAAAGATTCTCCTTCCAAACAAGGTCTTTGATCTCAGCACTGAAGACTCAGCAAGCATTAAACCAACACTCGGTGGAGTGATTACATCCTCAGCCTGCATGTTTTTGACTGCTTTAACTGATATCTAGGTGATGAGCCCTGAATAACAACTCTGACATTTATACTAAGTTATAAATTTAAATTAATTTAATAGCTAATGTCTTTAATTGTTTTTCTCCCAATGCATAACATATAGTATTATCAGTGCATCATTTCACAACTTAATGTCATTGATGTTCATCCCCAGTGAAAGTTCCAACGAATAATTTTTTTTTTTTTTTTTTATGGAGAGAGACAGAGAGAGAGGGAGAGGAAGACAGAGATGGGTGCACCAGCAGCCTCTCAGCTGCTGCGAACAAAATCCAGATGTGTGCGCCCCCTTGTGGTCAAGAGTGACATTGCACTCTTGCTTCACTTTGCATCTGGCTAAACATGGGACTTGGAGATAGGAACCACTGGAGATTGGAACCAGCGTTCTTAGACTTAGGAGGCAGGCACCTTAACTGATAAGCCATCTCTCCAGCCCCCAAGCAATAATTTTAATGTTATGCTCATGACTATAAAAGGAACCCACCTGCTGCCAGTGACAGGGTCCGAATTCCCAGAAGGTCAGGAGGATCCAACTTTGAAGGTTGTTTAAATGAGATTTCTGAGGATCGTTCTTGTTTTGCTCAACTAATTAATTATTAATGTTTGTGTGAGTGTGTGCATGTGCATGTATGAGCACATGTCTGTGCAGGCCAGGGGCTCTTGCCCCTGCAAACAGTACACCAGATGTTTGTGCCATTTTTCTCATCTAGCTTTATGTGGATAGCTGGCAAACTGAACTCTAGGCCCACAGGCCTTGCAAGCAAGTACCTCCAACCACTGAGACATCTCTGCAGACTCCTTGGACAATTCTTGATATAAATGGTATATAGTAAAGTTCTCTGGGAATAAAAGGATGCTGAGATGGACACGTAGACATAGATGTTTACTGAAGAGAGCTGATATGCACTTCCCTTTAAGACAGCAAGAAGGCCAAAGAAGATGGAGGGGTCAGTTCAGCTCATATGCAGTGGCACAGGCTTCAGTCAACTTCACAGGGAACTCTGATGTTGAAATAACACTTCGTCATTATTCAAAACTGGGGAAATGGATCTTGATATTATTTTCCCATGTTCAGAAATGTAGACTGCTGCCCTATGTCTATAGGATATCCAGGGAGGATATCCAGGACCAAAAAGCTCTTTTGAACAAAAGAATATTTGTAAATGGCTACTCTGTGAGATACCAGCATCTACCACTCCCAGCTGGGTGGGGAGTGACTATCTCCTTCCTACAGGGAGTTTGGAAGACATACCAAAACTTCCACATTTGATATCACCTGAGCTGGTACCTCCAAAATTTATCAAGAGGATTATAAAGAACTTAACGTCTTGGGGTAGTATGTGACAGTTTCAAGGGAAAAATATTGACATTCAAGATTTTTTAATTTCATCCAAAAGTTTGAAACCAACAGTAATTTGAACTCTCCTTATCTTCAGTTAAGACCATTTTTTCATATCATGCTTTCTTTAGAGTAAGGAGAGTCATTTGTCATTCTGAAAGAAATTGCTTTTACCTCTTAATAATAAGAAAATACTATCAGTCATGATAACTACAACAGCTTGTATTTTAAAATGTTTATAAAAGTACAAGGCAATGCTTTCGATGTAACAGAAAGCAAGATAATATATATCATTATTACTTCCAAGAAATAATCTTCCTATCCTGTGACCTTTTGGAGAATTGATGCCTTACATTTACAAATTACTGTCACAAGTTACCTTCCCTCAGGAGTTTACTCACTAGGTGAAACCCAGTGAACAAAAAAATTGGGCTTGAGAGCTAGTGACTCGATGCTATTGCTGCTGTATGAATTTTTCCAGTGGGGCACTCCATATGGGCATGATGGATAAGCCAGGAGTGTATAGCAGACTTAGATGGTGGGCAAGGTGAAACATTTTACCCAATGTCTTATCGAATATTACTAGTATTATACTATTGAAAACATGACCCCAAATTAAACTTGTTTTGTTTGTTGCATGAATTTTTTGACTAAACTTTGTTGTGGAACTTCTTACTGGATAACAGTAGCATACATGCTATATGTATATGTATATGTTATGCATGAAGCTTCTATTTGAAGGCAAATATGCATAGCCATATTAGTGTACTTCCAAAGCAGTGTTCAATGATCTCCCACTCTTGATCTTCATATGATGTCAGCAGAATTAATGGCTTCTTAATAATGAGATTAGGTCATAAAATGATTGTGCCTTCAGTCTCGGGAGCACCCTTTTCTTCCCTGAACACTCACTATGTAAAGTCATTAGGGATGTCAGAGAACACTCAGGAACCTCTACAGTGGCTTATGTAACACAGACCTGGTCATCAGAAGATCTGGCTCCTACCAAAAAAAGAAAGTAAGAAAAAAGAAAGAAAGGAAAGAAGGAAGGAAGGAAGGAAGGAAGAAAGAAAGAAAGAAAAAGAAAGAAAGAAAGAAAGAAAGAAAGAAAGAAAGAAAGAAAGAAAAAGACAGAATGTGCGTTAAGCATTTTCTGTTGCTATACTGTAAGACTGGAATCTGGGTATCTTTTAATAAAACCAGGCTCACTTAGCTCATGTTTCTGCATGTTCAATAATGTGGCTTCAGCTCTGACAGAGGTCTCATGGTTTATAGTACCACAGTAAGTGCAAGCGGGGAGATCATGTGACAAAACCAGAAGACAGGACAAGACCAGTGAAGGACTATAATGACCTCCAACTGGCCCCATATCTTAGAAGTCTCATCACCTCTAGTATTACCACACTCTGGACCTTGTTGCCCACACTTGAACTCTTGCAGGGCACACTCAAGCCATATGTAAATATAGCAGAGTGGAAAGAGATCTTCCCTTCATCAGTGTCTTCAGATGAGGTTGTAGCCACAGTCAGTCAGCAGCTGCACTGCAAGCTCCTGACAGACCCTGAACCATCTGGCTACAGCCACCCTGTGTTTCTGGTACATAGAAAGAAATGTTATTTTAGCTTGGACTAAAAATATGTGACACAGAAGTAGAAATACAATAATTCAGACTAAAACAATCATTTCATTAGTCTTGCACCAACAGGCAGAGGCATGGATACGGAATCAGAATCCTTTTGGGACCTCAGCAAGAAAATATAGTACATGTACATGCACTTTCTCTTATCTTCAGAACTGCTAAACATATGCAGGTGATGCTGTAGTCATCTCTGAGGATGAAGGGAGCCAGCCTGAAGATAGAGCTATCATCCTAAAGTGAGTAGAGGGCTGGAAAGATGGTTTAGCACTGAAGGCACTGGCCTGTGAAACCTAAGGATCCAGGTTTGATTCCCCAGTATCCATATAAGACAGATGCACAAGGTAGCACATGTGTCTGGAGTTCACTTTTGGTGGTTAGAAGCCTTGGCATTCCAATAAATAAATAAATAAATAAATATGTTTTTTTAAAAGAAAACAAAAGTGAGCAGAGTAAAAATAATTGCAGAAAAACAGACCCTGATTGAACATGCTTAGAATTCCATCTTTCTTCTATATTTTCATTTTGAGACAGGCTTTTTTTTTTTTTTTTTTTTTTTTTTTTTTTTTTTTTTTTTGAGGCTATCCTGGAACTCACTTTGTAGTACCAGGCCAGACTTGAACTCACAACGATCCTTCTACCTCTGCCTCCCAAGTGCTGGTATTAAAGGTGTAAGCCACCATGTTTTTAATCTTTTTGTTTAGTAAGTCATTTTTTTTGTTCTTGTTTTGTTTTGTTGTTTGCTTTTCCAATGTAAGGTCTCACTCTAGCTCAGGCTGACCTGCAATTCCTGCAATTCACTATGTAGTAAGAGGGTGGCCTTGAACTCATGGTGATCCTTCTACCTCTCCCACCCGAGTGCTAGCATTAAAGGTGTATTCCACCATGCCCAACTAGTAAGTCATTTTTGTGCCTATATATATACTAGTATATACCTATGCAGAAATGATGCCTTTAAACCTTCACAAACATCTTAGTTTGACTATATTATAAGGGCACCATCTTATATGCCATCTCTGAGTCTCCACTATACAACATAGATTTTTCACTTGCGTAGCAATCCTCTCCTGGCTTTGTATTATACTGTCATGGGTCATAGGACTTCAAAGATGGAACTTTTACAATGTAACACTATATTCACCTCATTTAAGTTATCTCTACTGACCAGTAAATCCTACTGCCATGTGTAACTTTTTAATTTATATACCACCCTCAGCTAGTGACTGTCTCAGAGGAGCTGCTCCTGAAGGCAGACAGGTTTTATTAGCCAAACGTACCTGTCTACAAATTTTCTTTTCTCTCTGATGGATAATAACTGTTAAGCTCTCAGTTTCAATTTATCTTGTAACTGATTCACTCCAAAGCTATTGTAGGGGATTCACATGAAATTATGTTTGTCTTATGATAGCTGCTCAGAAAACAGAGATTGGACATGTGAATAATCTCTTGGAGATAATTAGTTCTAAATGCCTATAAGAGAGTGGGCATTTAGAAACAAGCATAATTTGATTATTCTTCCATTTTATTATACAACTATTCCCTTAAGTAAGAAGACCTAGAATATATCTACCTGTGCAAAAATGACTTTAAATTTTGATATGATAATCCTTCTTTCCTAAAACAACTGTGTGTATAAAAGTTAATCCTAATAGTATTTAATTTTTCATCATTTAAAAGTATATTTTGCTATGTTACCATTGTAAGGGTGTCAATTTGTTAAATTCTTTGTTACCATAATCATTCTCTCCCACATTTCTTTGTGTTGATCTTTAGGGAAAACTGTGACTCAGGATCATAAACAAAATCTTACAAAGGAATGGCTATAAAATGACTAAACCATTGTTGGCTCTGTTGAGACTTGTTTGTTTGAGGGAAGAACTAAATATCATTTTCTCGTGCTCAAATAAAAATAGGTGTGGGTAGATGAAACCTATGAAGTTTACATGAACTGAGTCAGAGTGAGCACAAAGTTTTAAGAATGTTTTTTCATTCAAAGTAAGGCTGAGACAGATGACATTTGTTTTTACTCTAAACAGTTGACAGTTTTCATGTCATGGGTCACATGAAATAAATGTGTCCATGGGAACCTGGGTACACTTCACAGATCTCTTAGAGGTATTCTTTATATATCTTTATGAAACACTAAGACCAAAGGATGTGTGGATTTTAATTTATTTTAAGACCATATGAGGAATCAGAAGTGGATATTTCTTCAGTTTATGTGTATTTATAACTATTTTTAAACATGCTAGCTAACTTAAATGGGTTTTTTCTTACTTAGTATTTTTTAAACTGATTGTAATGAGTGATTGGTATCATGTAGTATTATGCTTAACATCACTGCCAAGTTAAACAACAATCATTAGAGCTCCTTGTAAAATATTGAGTTTTCTATATGTAATCATGTAGACTAAGTGTTGGTTATTTACAGTGGGGTGTTTTACTGAATCATAAACTTTGTATAATTTATAGCATGTATATTTCAAATATAAGTGCACTCATATCTGTTAAACAATTCATATGGACAATTTCATAGGAATAACTGTTAATACATATATGTAAATTATATTTGTTCATACTAATGTCTCATTAATAAATCTTCTGGCACAAGGAGTAGCTTCCTTACTGTCTCGCTCCTTCATTTACTGCATACTTCACATATTCAATGTCAGTCCAGGCACTGAGACAACTGTGTTACTATCCAGAAGGAACTTACTAGTACTATGGCAATAGTTAGGCTGAGAATTGAGTCAGATTCAGATGTTTTCAAGTTCTCCACTGATCTCTGTTCTTGATGTTATGTTCCTGACTTGTTCGGTGGTACCAGAAGTAGTTTCTGATTTTCTTCTTCCAACAGAAAAATGAGTTCTATGAAGGCATTAACTTTTTGTCTATCTTGTTTATTGTTAGAGAACAGCCTTGAATACATCATGTATTCTCTAAATAAGTAAATAAAACTATTACTTAATTAATATTCTGTTGAATGCATCTGGAAGCTGCTGAATATTCACTCATTGAATAGTGGGATTGTAATCCTACTACCCAATCTAGTCCCTTACTTTCTGCCATTTTCCTTAGTTCTTTATGTGGCCAGGCATAAGCTACCCTGGCTCTAGAGATCAAATGCCTATTATATAAAGTAGTTGAACATCTGCTCAGATGGGCTTTGTACTGCTCTTAGAAGAATAACCTTTGACAATGCTATTCTCTGAAGTCCCAGGTTGTTTCAGAAACTCCAGTGCCAGGGATGGCATACCCTAGCGAGCTTTTGGTCATAAAGGCTCCTGAGGTCTTCAGAATAATATAGGCTATTGTTAAGATGCGTAGTTTTCCACAATAACTAAATGGTAAGACCCTATTGCTGAAAATAACATAGGAGTTGGTTGTAGGGCACTGAATAACCAAGTTATAACTGAGTTCAAGCTTCTTCCCTGCTGGTGTGTTGCCATAGTGCTGGAAGATGCTGTATAAACTGGTGTGTGTGTCGGGGGGGGGTGGTAATCAACAGTCTTACCCAATAGTAGATCTTCCCTGCTTGCTACACAAGTGACTAGCTGCCAGGCAAGATGCTCCTACTGGTACAATAGTAGCATGACTATTCTGGGGCAAACATTTTCTCTTTTGACTGGATTTGAAGCCCACTCCCTGGGAGGGAATTCGTGCTTGGCACTGAAAGCCTGGTCATAATTCTATGGCTAAGAAGGTCATAGACCATAGCAGAGAAGCCATTGCTGCTTTTGACTAAATAGATATGTAACTAGTGCTTATCAAATTGCCCACTACAAATTTATATTATATGTGTGCCCATTAATTCATGCCATTCTCACTGTTGGCAAAGAGAAGCTTCTTTGTACAGAAGTCAGTGGATACTGGTGATATTCAAAACCTGTCAAAGTGCTGAGAATAAGTGGTTGTTGAGTGCTCAGCACTAAATGAAAGATCTTTATCACACCTTCCTTGGCTCAGGAAGCATTGTGAAAGAGGGGCAAGTAAGAATGCAAAGGTCAGCTGGTGGAGAGGGGTGCTTTGGGACGGTATCCTCCCAGATGTGAAATTACCATTGCCTCCATGACCTCATAGTGACCGTTGGCATCGTTACCACCAGAAGGACTTGCTACATTTTGAAGTGGATGAGGAAAGAAGGCAAATAAACAAACTAAACAAGACATCAAAATAGAAGGGGAACTAGTTGGAAAGAAAGGGTTTAGAGGATGGGGTGTGGGACAAAAGGAGGTAATGGGAGGGGATTATGATCAAATCATAGTATGTTCCTGTATGAACAATCTCAATAGCTTTCTTGCTAAAACTATTCTTTTATTTGTTTACTCTACTTTCTGAATCTTTTGCCTCAAATCTCTGGTATCAAGCTTTGCATAGTTTTTCCAATGTAGAATGTACCTCATCTCTAAGTACCAGGCCTTACGACCTCTCATTCTTTCTCAAATCTGTCCCATTTCATTTCCCAGCAGGACACCATACTTGAAAACTTGTTCAAAAGAAAGTTGTATTTGGATGACATTTGTAATTTTTATTTTCCAACTAAGAACTGAAAATCTTTGCAAAGAAGAAGAAGGAGGAGTGCGGCGACCCTTCCCAAACCAGCAGGAAAGGAACAGCCACAAACGAAGATCCTTCTTGTATCACAGTTTTATTGGAGAGCACTTGGTTAACAGATGAGTTGAAAGGGCCCAAATCTGCAAGGCGTTTACTGATTGGTTGCGACCAGCTTGCCATCACCAGGTGCCACGGGATAGGCTTGGGACAGGTTGCGTCAGGATGGCATACTTAGACACGGTTGGCGCCAAGGCACTGTCTAATATGGAGGAGCCAGCGCCATCTTGTAATGGCGACTGCTTACGGCTCCCTGCAGAGGAGGAGAAGGAGAAGAAGAAACCACTTGTCATACTCTGTCAGGATGGACACCAGATCTGCCATAACCTGAATCTTGGGCTTTGACTACCCTTCTGAGATTCAGTATTCTCAAAATAAAACAGAATTAAATAAATGACTTGGCTTTTGTATAAGTGCATAGCATGACCCTTAGTACCTAGCAATTATATACAAATTAGATTCCCTTCAATCCTTTCCTTAAGGGGAAACAAAAACAGATCTGACAAAGGCCTGCCTTGGGTAGCAAAGTCTTCCTAACACAAGAGCTTTACATCTGTGTTGGATCTGCATGCCCACACCTGCCTTATTAGCTCCATCCTGCCAAGCTCCTGTTTCCTGAATGCCAGCCCCAACTTTTATCTCCCCATCTTCTCTTTCCTGCTTACCATGTTACTATCTGCCTGACTCTTCAAAGGGCAGACTCATTGTTTACTCTTCCTTCTAATCCCTGTAGTAACCAGTCCAGATTTTTTGTGCTTCAATACCTTTCATTTGACATATGCAAACTTGAAGAAATCCAATATATAATAAGACTTTAAAGCTGAGACTCCTTTCCTCCCTCCTTATATTTTGAAGATGAGTCTCAAAGCAGTGATTTTTTTTTTTTTTTCAAATAATGGCTGTCTATATGAGTCAGGACAGAAGCCTGGTTCTTCTAAAGCCATGGTCCATTGGCTCAACCAGTTTGATTCTCCTGACGCTCTTCTACCTCTGTGCTGTCACTAAGCCTGTAACTAGAAAACTTTTCTCAACTATGATGATAGAAGTGTTTTATGAGCAGTTCAATTAATCATACACTTATCTAATAATAATTCATCATAATGTAAAAAATGTATTGTAAGTTGAAGAATGACTAAAGTATGAAACAAAGAAACATGTTCTCTGATTTTTAATCTGCTTAATGTGTTTAGGGGAAGTTTTTTACATAATTCTGCTTTTCTTTTTCTGCTTAAAGACTTTAAGAAAGATCATCCTTTATTGAAGTTAGTAAGTGGGAAGACTGGGCATGATTGAGATAGCATCACAATGCATTGCACTGAACTAATTTATATGGCCTTAAATAATGCTATTGTAACCAGGATAGACTGTGCACTCCTAGTGAACAGACTTTCAATCATTTCTAATTACCCCGAATCTAGCACACTGCTCAGGCAGCATCTTTACTTTATGAATAAATTCTTTAGAATTAGTCAATGATACAGAAAATATATCTGACAGTGATATATATTTTAAATTATTAAGAGGGTGCTCGCAGTTCCTAAAATGTAAGATAGAATAGTATTATTGAGAAATATGGCAAGGAACCTAAGGGAGTCTCATACATTTTTCTTCCAATTAAAACCTTTATCTCATGGTTAAGAAACTTCAGACTTTCCCACTTCTTTCCTTTTTGGAAGGGAAGTTCCCAGAGGCTAAACTTCAATGTTAGTTGCTTATTTTCCCTCTGGGTGATGACTGAGGATATATAGTAGAAGAATTTGAGTGTCTTAGCTCATTTTATATCTAATATCATCTTATGTATATCTCATATCATCACAGATTTCAATAATAGAATTGTTCTGGACAGAGCAAAAAGCAGAAAGAAACCTGGAAATGTCAATGCCAGACTTCTGCTCTGCCACAAGAAAAGGGAAAGAGGGGAGAACTTGGGTTCGTGGAAGCAATATTAAGCTTCTTTGTTTCCCTCTAAAACTCGTGTGTGTGTGTGTGTGTGTGTGTGTGTGTGTGTGTGTGTGTAGCTCTTTCCCAGAGGCAGGGGTAAAGGTCATTATTGTGTACATGGAAAAATGTGTAAGTTATCAGTGAGTTCCACTAATTTTCTCAGCCTAGCAAAACTGAAACCAAAGCAAACTAAAGCCACTTCAAGCTCAGCTTATGAAGATGCCTTCTAAAGGAGTGGCAAGTTTACTGTACAGCTTTCCTCTCCTCCCACTCTTTCTAACACTCTGAGATAGTGCATGCTTATCACTGTGCAAGACTGGACTTGCTCCGGCCAACTGCTCAGAAAACAATCCTCTGTGGTTGAAGCTAATACCCAGAGTACATGGAGTTCAGTCTGTATTTAAGTGCATTCCTATAGTCAAATATCAGTGTTAGCTAGATCCATGCACATGACTTAGTACTTTTCATTCATCTGCTTACATTCATTTATTTTTAAAAAGGTACAGAATACTAGTTTGTAAAAATAAACATAAAAGGAAGCTTGCTTTTAAACAAAAATCTCATGACTTTTATCTCAGCATTTGGAGCCTTAGGTAGGAAGATCACTGTGAGTTTGAGGCCTGGGGTTACAAACAGAGTTCCAGGTCAGCCTAGGCTACTGTGAGACATGGTCACAAACAACAACAACTACAACAACAACATCAGAAATAAAACCATAATAAAAAAAACAAAAACTAAGAGCTGGAGACATAGCTCAATGGGTAACAGAGCTTACAACATAAGCATGAGGGCCTGGATTCAATCCTCAACACTCATGTGAAAAGTTGGGCATGCTCATATATATCTGTAACCTTACCTGGGGGTGGGGCAGAGACAGGGAAATCACTGAGCTTCCCTGAACAGCGAATCAAACAAAAAACAAACAAACAAAAAAGCCCCAACAAAACAAAAAGAAAAATAGCAGTTCTGGGTTCAGAGACTGTCACAAAGAAATAAATTGGTGAGAAATACAGATACATAGGGCACTCAGTGCTCTCTCCAGCCTCTACAAGTATGTGCATAGGGCAAGCACATTTGCACACGTACACACACACACACACACATACACACACACACTAAATACACACAACACCCAATATATATTACTACTACTGCTCACATACCAAGAAAGAAAGTCTAAAGACAATACCTAGATCAAGATTTTAAACACCCTCCACATACTACATGCTGATTTTAATGCTATATTTGCTCTAGTTTAAAACATTAGTAATAAGAATACAAGCAGTATACTTATTTCTATCATTGGATTTGTCAAACTGAAAGCAAGAATAGCAGAAAAGGGGCTATTTAAATAAGTTCATATAGATTAAAATTTTCAGGTTATTATATTTATACTATATTTATTTAGGAAACAAGGCTTACAAAACTTTCAAAGATATCTATGTATTACAAACAAATACTCTTCATTTCTCTCCTTCCTGTACACTCTTACTATTTTCATTTACTTAAAAGGATGTTTAAACTGCAGTTGGTGATGCATGCTGCAGGGTAAATGATAAGTAGCCCTGACTTTTCCTTTCATATGTAAGTTCTGAAGGTCAAAGAAATAATGCTTGTTTAATAACTTACTGATAGCGTTTTTGCAAATGTTAACTGACCAAAGGGATTTAGGCTATTCCGTTTTGTTTTACAGACATGGAATTTAGCTTTGCTTCAGACTGTGAGCTCTTTGGGTTGGTAGAATTGTGAATGTAGCCTCATTACAGTTCTGAGTTGAACCATACTAGAGAAAGCCATTGGTGGGCTGGGGATGTAGCTCCATTGGTAGAGTTCTTGCCTAGCACATATGAAGTTCTGGGTTCTATCCCCAGCACTACATAAACTGGACATAGTGGCACACTGCTGTGATCCTAGCTCTCAGAGGTGGAGGCAGAAGATCACGTTTTAAAAAGAGAAAGGAAAAAAGAAAAGAAAAAAGAAAGCCACTGGCATTTACAGGAACACAGATGTTAGGAGTGTGAGGAAATGCTTTGTATATGACCAAGGATCATGAAAGGGAAGTCTGGTTACACCTGAGACAATTAGGTATTTCTGCAGAGAAAAGTGAGGGGGGTTAAGAACAGGCTATGATTACACTAGTTAAAAACATAGACAAAAGAACCAAACATTCATTCTCATAGTTACTCTTTCTTCATTTATGTATTTATTTCTCATTTATAATTGATTATAGTTTATTCCTTTGGCAATCTTCCCTCTAAGAGCAAAGTATTTGTAACTTATGCAAAATAGATACCCCTGAAGTATATCATTTTTTAAAGCCTTAGTTCCTCTAATAATTTATATAGTTGCATTCCATTTACCCTTTCCTTGTCTTTGTCCATTCTGTTATTCTTCCGTGGAGTCTTTTTTTAAAAAAATATTTTATTTTTATTTATTTATTTATTTATTTATTTGACAGAGAGAGCGGAAGAGAGAATGTCTGTACCAGGGCCTCTAGCCACTGCAAACAAACTCCAGATGTGTGCTTTCCCTTGTGCATCTGGCTAATGTGGGTCCTGGGGAATTGAACCTGGGTCCTTTGGCTTTGCAGGCAAATGCCTTAACTGCTAAGCCATCCTTCCAGCCCTCTTCCAGTCTTTAAAAAGTCTGACCATGTGGCTTCAAATAGATGTCTCAGTTAGTCAAGAATTTTCACCTCAGATGATCACATCAAGCATTAGAATCCTGGTAACAAATTTTTTTTTTACCAGGGATTGCAACTATTCTCACATACTTTTAATGACAACCTTATGGAACCAAGGTTGGAAATGTGGAAAGATTAGAGCTAGCTGGTTGAGGCAGAATTTTCAAGGAAATTCATACCACTATCTTCAGAATAATAGTACTGAAACCATCCATCATTTATTATTAAAAATCTTATACAAGATAAGTATGATGGCATGTGCCTTTTGATTCAGCTACTTTGAAGGCTGAGGAAAAAAGGATCTGTTGAGCACAGGAGTTTGAAAGTAGTCTCTGTAACAGATATACTCCATTTTTTTGTTTGTTTGTTTTTGTTTTGTTTTGTTTTTGAGAAAGAGACACAGAGGGAGGAAGAGGAAGACAGATAGAGATGGGCACACCAACAGCCTCTCAGCTGCTGCAAATGAAGTCCAGATGCATGCGCCCCCTTGTGGTCAAGTGCGGCATTGCACCCTTGAGTCACTTTGCATCTGGCTAAATGTGGGACCTGGAGATTAGAACCAGCGTTCTTAGGCTTAGGAGGCAGGCGCCTTAACTGCTAAGCCATCTCTCCAGCCCGATATATTCTGTTTTAAGAAGAAAGAATAAGAGTAGGAGGAAGAGAGGGAGGAAGAAAAAGGAAAAGAAGAGTAGGAAGAAAAGGTGGAGGAAGCTGCTTCTATCTAATATAAAATAAAAAATTTTCCCAACCCTTCTATAAGAGAACTGATATGCTGTGGAATATTAAGCTATCATAAGGACTTTTCTCTGGTAATCTCAGTAATATGAAATACTAGAAAACTAAAGAAATATAATTTTTATTTAATTCAGAAACAGGGATGAATGTATGCTTTTAGTTTTGACATAAACACAAAATTGAAAGGCTCATTGCAAGCCTTAAGTCTGGCCAGCCAGGTCAACTGGGGTAACAGGTGCAATAGTGGCATGTCTGTTATGTGGGAAAACAACCACTCTCTAATTGGACTGGAGACCCACTCCATGGGAGGGAATATGTGCCTGATACTGAAAACCTGTGATGGGTGTAGCAGACAGCTTCAGGTTCATTGAGATGAACTTCCAGACCAGGCACAATTAAGGAGGAAGGGATTTATTGAAGCTTACAGAACCAGGGGAAGTTCCATAATGGCAGAAGAAGTTGGTCTGCCTTCACAGGACCAAACATAGAGAGCAAAGCCACAAGCCAAAATCCACACAGCACAGCACACTTCAGGAACTCCAGCTAGGCACACTTTGCATATCTTTAGATTGAAATCTCAAACCCACCACACCTTAAGATCTGCCCAGTGACATTGCCTCCAGTCAGGTGGATACAGGTACAAAGTACAACCTAATAAAACACTGAATATATTGGGGGCCATCTATTCAAACTACCACAATGGGGGCAGTCATAAGCCCTAGGGGTATAACCTCTGTTGGTGTTTGGTTAAATATATATATTATGTTCACCATAAAAAAATGAAAGTCTCTAAAAGTCAAAAGCTCAGTATTCAGAGGGAGGATATGCAATAGATCAATAGATCAATATAAGATCATAAAGTATTATGTGAGAAAAGAGAACAAAAATGGCTGCCATGGTAATACGGAGGAACATACATAAATATATATATTCCAATGATTTTTGAAAATCCTTATCCTATTATATAATCCATATATACATATGGAATTTTAAAAGATATTGGTATTATATATATATATATATATATATATATATATATATATATATATATGATTTTCAAAGTTATGGTCATATTTGTATATAGAAGAAAAAAGTGAGTAAAGAAGATACGATGGCTCAAAGTGTATATAGCAACCTAAATATAATACTGTTATATATATAGATAGTAATGAGTTAAGGAAATTTCTTAGAAAAATAGAGGTGTAGTTATGACATACTAGTTTAAGTGCCTGATTAATTAATCTGGAACAGGATACTTAAAGGAAGTCCATCACTCAGACTAATGGTACAGTTATGGCTAGCTGATTTTAGTTTTACAATGAGAATGATAAGCAGAATTCAGAGCAGAAAGACCTTCTGAAAGCTTGCTGCTTTGTCAGAAAACATCTGTGTAAAGTCTTGCTGAGGAAGACAGAGTTTCTGAAGAAAGTCATGTCATTAAGAAGCCAATTGTTTTTCATCAGAATAATAGAAAAGATGCCTTGAGGGATTGTCAAGAACTGGCAAGATCCCACTCATGGGAAATTCTAGGGTCTAAAAGAGTAAATTTATTTGAGAGACTCTATTGAAAAGAGAAAACTCTGGGGCATCCTTATTGAGGAGACTACTGAGTTTTTTTTTTTCCAGATTTCTTTCACCATGCTCTGCTTCTCCGACTCTCAGAGCCAGCTGTGTTCATAGGGAGCTTGACTCGGGCTCTAGCTGGCAGACAGCAGTAGTTCCATTATAAATGGTCCTCGGTTGCCTCATGTGTTTGTTATTAAACCTTATTCTTGATCTACAGCTGGTGAAGCCTTTGTCAGGTGGAGCCTTACTGGAGAAGATGTGTCGTGTAGGATTTTATCGACCAGTCCCTCCCCCCATCTTGCCGCTGCTAGCTCAGCTCACTCTCACTTCTACATTCCTACTGTTGTGTGAAGATGTGAACCAGTTTCCTGCTCATGACATGCATTTTGTGACATGTTGAAACTTGTCCTTGAATCTGTAAGCTGAAATAAAACCATCTTTCCATAAGCTGGTTCTGGCCAGGTAATTCTTGTACCAGCAATGACAAAGTAACTGCTTGTCACTGTACATGTAAGATGGGATTGCAAGCATGAAAAATACTATAGTTTTAAGTTTCCCACAAAGATTTCAGAGGAAAGACTGGGAAGCCAAGCAATGTATAACAGTGTCAAGCTCCACACAGGCAACCGCTGTTAGGATGGTACATAAAATTGTGAAGGTGAGGCGTAAGCTATAATGAAGACCTCAGGGCATTGGAGATGCTAGGAACCTTGAAGGTTTATAGGGAAAAGTGGCAGCCAAAGTATGGAGCCAGACAAAGGACATGTGAGTTACAAGAGGCATGGTTATAAGGATGAGAACAAGCCTGTTCAAGCGTGTGTCAGGACAGAGCATGTCCTGGATGCTACACATGGACCTGAAGGATTTAGTGTTTTCCCTGCTGGGTTTCTGTTGTCCAATGTTCTAACCTTTCCCTGTTTGGCCCCCAGGATTCATTTTTTGGAATAGGAATATTTACTCTGTATTTTGGAAGTTTGTGACTTTTTTGATTTTACAGGGATCAAAGCTAAGATTGTATTTTAGGTTGGATGTAGGTTGGACGAGACTTTTGAACACTGTTGGAACTTTTAAGGGAGTCTTAGAGACATTTAGTTTTGAAGACTAAATAAATGTATTTTCAAAAGATTTCCCATGAGACTCTGAGGACTTCAGGTGGGATGTTATGGTTTTATATATGAAACATACCTGTGGGGTGTTGTTTTGAACATTTGATCTCCAGCTGATGGGACATTGGGAGAAGGAAGAAACCTTAGGAGTTGTGCCTAGCTAGAGGAACCAGGTTCCTGGTGATGTGCATTTGAAGGTTGCACTTGTTTCCTGGTGACTATTCCCATTGTCTGATGCTGCTCTCTTCTTGCCATGTAGAAAGCTACTTTGTCTGGCCTCCAATCTCCCTTCTCCCCACAAATATTCCAGAGTAGCCTCCACGTTTGTATGTATTGAGGACTTGGTTGAAGCCACTGAAACCATTGGCTACATAAATCTTTCCTCCTATTAATTGGATGATGTCAGGCATTCTCTCTCAGCTATAAGAAAGATAACTACTACAGTGATCTAACTCTGACATTAGAGAGAAAGAAGGCACTCCTTTGTTCAGAAGGAACTTACAAACAGGTAGGGAGGAGAGACACAGAGTTTCACATTGTAACTGGTATAATGGTAAGGGATGTATCCAGAGGAGTTATCAAAGGTGGTGATTCCCCAGAACACCCTATTGATCTATCTTTATGAAATCATGATATCTGCAAATCACAATCTCTGTGGGCATCTGTTATTTGAATGCAACTCCCAGGAGATAATGATGAGTAAGTGGAATTTGGTATCAATTAGCTGTGAGATGATATAACCTGAGTACAGCAAGAGGTAGATTTATTTATTTATTTATTTATTTATTTATTTATTTATTTATTTATTTAAGTTTAGAAAGAGATAATGAGAAAGAGATAAGAGAGAGAGAGAGAGAGAGAGAGAGAGAGATAATTGGCTCAGCAAGGACTCAGCTACTGAAATCAAACTCCAGATGCTTGAACCACCTAGTGAGCATGTGCAACCTTGTGCTCCCTTCATCTTTGTGCTTCTGGTTTACATGGGATCTGGAGAGTCAACCATGGGTCCTTAGGCTTCACAGGAAAGCACCTTAACTGCTAAGCCATCTCTCTAGCCCTAGATTTTGTTAATTCAGAGGTGAGGAGAAGGTAAGGTCAGGTATGTCCTAGGCAAAAGGAAAACACTTCACATGTCTGAAAGGTGTTATTGACTTAAATAAACATAATCCTATCAAAGAAATAGCATATATACTGGAGATTTATACAATGTGAATCTAGAGAATCAGGAAGCATCAGGTTTAGAAAGTTCATACTATGCAAAATATTTGTTTTATCTTGATGGTAATGGGAATCTTTATAAAGAATGGATGTCTGGAAGACAGCTCGACAAATAAACTGCCTGCCTTTACAAGCATGAGAACCTAAGTTTGATGCCCAGACCTCACATGAAAATGCTAGGCATGTTCGTATGGGCCTCCCTTCCCTGTTCTGGGGAAGTGGAGGTAGGCATGTCCTTAAGGCTCACTGACCATCAAGTCTAGCCTACCTGGGGAGCTCCAGGCCAGTGAGAGACCATGTCTGAATAAAGAAGTGGATGGTGCTGGGCGTGGTGGCGCACACCTTTAATCCCAGCACTCGGGAGGCAGAGGTATGAGGATCGCCATGATTTCAAGGCCACCCTGAGACTACATAGTGAATTCCAGGTCAGCCTGAGCTAGAGTGAGACCCTACCTCGCAAAACAAACATACCAAGTTGTCCTCTGGTCTCCACATGCATGTGCACACAAGTACACCTGGGCACACTCAAACACATAAATGCACAACACATGCAAGCATACATTTCTAAGTAAATAAAAGAATAAATAAGGTAGTGGAGAAGCTGGGTATGAAGGAACTTAAGCCTTGCACTCAAGACTGTCTCAAGGAAACAAAGTGAAGGAAGGAAAGAATGGAAGGAATGAAAAGAAAATGAGAAAAGGAAAATTAAAAGGATAAAAAGTAGTACAGAAGATGTATTGAGGAAACTATGCTAGACTATTTGACATCAATGTAAGCTTTTCTTTTTCACTGTGTCAATTCTGTGTTGGGACTATTTCACTAAAATGGAGGGGGTCATATGGTTAACATATTTCCATCGTAACAATTTGTTTTCTTGGCTTCTACTTAGTGTCTTTTTATTACTATTTTAGTCTCCATTCTGTAAATATGTTTAGTTTAGTGGACCTTATAGTCCTAGGTAAGAAAGTAAGCAAATCAAATAAAACAAAAACAAATAACAGAAAGGTTCTTTTTAGCCTCCTTATTCAATTAATTACTACATTCAAGTTAAGTAAGTCCTAATATCTTTGTGTTTTCTAATCACACACACACAATCCAATAAAATTTCATTCTTTAAGTACATACCATGAACAAGACTGTACTACAGAGCTATAAGTGATAAGATAGAGAGAAGATGCCCTCTGTGCTCTGTGAATCTTACAAGTAGTGCCAAGTGCAAATCAGATCTTAGATTTGGTTATTGTGATCAACCACTTGTGATCAACCAGTTGTGAAGGGGCTGGCCAAGAGGATATATAAGGTTCCTTTCAGTTGTGGAGGTTTAATGCATTGTAGAAGTTCTCACTACATGTTGGCACAGGGGCCCAGTTCATTGTGTGAGTCAGACCTGAGTGTTTGCTCTATTATTTATTAATTGTTAAAACAGGGATAAGTGAAATTAGCATCTGTTCCATCCTCCATTAAATGTATACAGCTAGTAGTAATTGTATTCCATTTAATTACTATTACAATAAGCAAAGGATTAATGCTTATTAAAAGGAGAGATTACTTCTAATGGGAACCCCAAACACACTCATACAAAGACAGCAGCTGAGAAGATGGACAAGGATCTCAGCAGATAAAAACAGGAGAAAAGAGATGCCACTGGGAGAAAAGTTCTTTCTAAAGGAAGGAAGAATCTACATATTTTCCTATTATGTGTGAAATGGGATACAGTTTAGTAGAGCCTTCAACATTACATGAGTAATGCCTTCCTGGAGGAAGATTGGTTGAAACTACCTCACTGATAAATTCAAGCAACAGATTAATTTTCTTCATAGTTTCTTTAGAATGCTTTCGTGGAATTAATATCATAATCCCCTTGTCATGAATACCAGACACTGTTTCCATCCTGCTCAGTGTTCAGTGAGAATGACACACCTGAATTCTGATGTACAATCATAATGAGTCAGAGATTTGGGCAGGTAACAGGTGGAGGGGAAGCCTGTCTCAGAACAAGCATTGGCCTTGAGCGGGCCTTTGTCTCCTTGGAAGGACATCCATCTTTCTGACTCATGGATATGGGTTCTCAGTTTCTTCCTTATAGTAGATTCTATTTCTTTCTGCTTCTGCAATGCTCTCATTCTGTCAGGAAGCTCACATCATTTGATAGATGGCATCCCTTTTCCTTATCTATAAAATAGTGTTTTGATTTCTTCCAAATATGTTTTTAAGTGTAAAATATGAAATAATATAAATGTAAATGTTCATATACTCCAGGTGACTCTGACTAAAATGATAAACTTTGATGTAGTTCATTCAATTATTTTTAACAATTGAGCTCATTCACATACAGTGTTACTCATTCAAATCATGAGTAAACAAATTTAGTTTGTTGTTGCTTCAAGCCACCCTTATAAAGCTTTAACATATCTACAATGTTTAAACTTACTGAAGAAATGTCAATTTTCACTTTCCATATTTCCATAAAATGCAAGTTAATCAAACTGAAATGTACATTGGATTGAATGTATGTATGTTTGTATCTAGAATCCCAGTCTAATATATCCTTCTGAAGTGCTTTCCCTCTTGAAAGTAAAATGTAAGGCAAATAAAGTACTCTAGTACAGGGTCACCTCAAAAGCTTATCTTTAGGATTTTCACATTACATATATCTTTATCTGATAAACAACAAATACCTACTGTGATCCTAAACATTGCTGGAACTTTCCACCAGTAGAATACCTTGTTTACTGATTAATTACTGCATACCACAATACCTGAAATGTAGCATAGAAATCACTTATTCATGCATGCAACATATACAGTCTCCATTTCTTGCTGCTTAAATTATTAAACAAATAAACAACCTAATCATGTGAGCTTCTATAATTACACTATCACTGTACTTAGTATTGTTGGGCATTTATAAGAACATCAAATAAAATTGTTCATGAAATGCCTATCATAAACCCCTTCTTGAATAACATGCTATGCAAGCACACCTTCTTGCCTGGATTCAATAATTTCACTTTCAGACATATTCTTTTTTCATCATTTCAGAACTGAGTCAATCATCATTCTTTCACAAATCCTTAGATAATGATTTTCCAGATATATTAATCATGCCTTTATTTAAGATCTTAAACCATTTTCAGGAACAGGTAGGTATTTTAACACTATGTATGGATACAGACACATATATATTTCTTCTATTTGACCACAGATTTTCTGAATGATGTTTTATTAATCCAATATATGAAGTTTCTAACATCCTGTTTCTCACATATACATTCCAAATACTTACTTTCCATGTACTTTATACTTGTTGAAATCTTTCTTTCCCTCCTTTCTTCCCTTCCTCCTTTCTTTCCTTTTTCTGTACCTTGTTTTCTTCCTTCCTTTCCTTCTTCCTTCCATTTTCTGTCTTTTTTTAAGAAGGTTTTTAATGTCATCAGGACACCAACATAGCAAATGCTTGGGAAGGTAATAATATGATGAACTATGTCATTACTGAGTGGATAAAACTCTTGTCATGTCATAAACCCAAGTGCCTCATTTTGGAACCCAAGACCCCCTGGAAAACCAGAAGCTCTGGCACGTTTCTGAAATCCCACTTTCTGAGGTGGAGATAAGAGATTTTCCCAAATGAAAAATGCCTCAAATGTCATGGAAAGCAAGGGATGACACCCAAGAAAATATTGCAAAATATTAATTTCCTATAGCACTAATAAAGGGCTTTCCTAAAAAAAAATAAAAGTAGGCTTGAGAAAGAAAATTTACTGTGTTAGTGGGAGTCACTGAAGCACAAGAAGAGATTGTCCTCTAGCATGCACAGCCATAAACACCCATGCACACACACAGCACACCTGCATTAAAATAAAAAAAAAAAAAGTCATGGATACTGGTGGCTCCAACAACGGTCACCAACCTTGAGAACATTGTAAGATACAGAGGGGGAATGGCAGATTACCACCTTACATCAATTCCTCCTTCCATCAACAATCAAGTATTTTGAGTTTGTGTTCCCTTCTCCTCTCTTCTTTTCTAGTTCATGTACAATCATAGCTATATGTTGTGTGAAAAAAAAAAAAACTACAAAAAAATTAAGAAACTAGATTTATTTCCAATTTGTAGAATTTTTGGCCATGCATCCAGGAAATCAGGTAGATAATCCAGGCCTGGAGTTGCTTCCCCTTACTGGCCAGCAGGAATCAAATTTCTGAAAATTAATTGATAAATGGGAGTGGAATGTCCTAGGGGCAGAGGTGAGGGGCACCAGTTGTGAGACACTGGAGGAGCCAGAAGAGTGAATACAAGCTTTGCCTTTAGCATTCTTCAGGTAAAAATCTGGAAAATACAGGTACTTTCAAGTTCAAAAGCCTAGCCGTATGATTTAAGTGACAAACTCCTAAGGCTCCAAATTCTGCAAGCCGCTGGAAGACAGGTTAATGAGGGGAGGGGCAGTTGTAGTAAAGGTTCTGAAGAGAACTAAAGGAAAACCCAAGAGATTATTCTGAAGTAAAGATACCCCTATGTTTATGAGGTGCTTAATGATAAAACTATATATCTTAAGCTGAAAATATAAGTCAAAAAATGTCTTTAGTACTCGTACTCAGCATTATAGATTAGCAACACAATACATTGTAGAGCATCAGAGACTGGGTGCTGTGTTCCTGTGGCTGGCTGGAATTGCTGCCCAATCTTGCTAAGGAGTGTCTCACTTCATATTGCTAACCCAGGAAATGGCCAATTCAAGTGTGAAGTATATATGTCCTCCTAAATGCATATCACTTTCACACCATTATGAAAGCAAACGTGGTAAGTAACACAACCGTAACTTGATGGCTGTAACTTGGTGAATGGAAGGTCACTGGGTTTAAAACTTAAGCTTTGAGGGTGAAGAAGAGTTAAGTTTTCAGGTAGGAGGGGAAAAAGGTGCCACTTGATGTGTTTATTATTTGATCACTCTATCTCTTATTTATTTTAGTGCTGGGGATGGAACCCAGGGCCTTGCACATACTGGGCAATCCCCTCTGTCATTGAACTACACCTCTACACTGTGTCCCTTGTTTCTCAGTGGTGATATCTAGTCAGTTTCATCTGGAATTTAACATCTTCTGCAAGGTTATCATAACCTCCCCACTCTAGCTTTAAAGTTGTCCACTGTCCTACATGCCAAACTTAGGGTATATTAGAGAACCCATCCATTGCTCCTTACTCTTATATTTGCTTTCCTTTCTTTTGAACCTGGGTAATGGTATTTGTGCCCCTCATACCATTCAGTACACTATATGAACAAAACAGAAAGTTCTTTATGCACTGTTAGGTGGACACTCTCTGAATACTTATTTCAAAATGTTTACATACAGTGATATAAGAACCCATCAGCCTGTCTGAGTGCCCTTTGAAGGTGGTCATGTGCATTGTGACAAATGCATCAACTCTTAATGTCTTAGAGTATCTTTGGACAACTCCAAGGTTTCCTTGCCTGGTCTAGATTAAGTGACAAAATAAGCATTCACTGTGCCAGCAAATAGCCTTCGTGGGGCTCAGAAAACAAGGCTTCGAAATGAAGGTTGCCGATCAGCTTCACAAGGACTCTCTGCAGTCATTCCTTGAGTGCTGGTCTGTCTCTCATCCCTTGTTCTTACATGAGATAAGCCCAAAACTGCAATTCCTTTTTCATAAATACTAGAAAACTTTTTTGCCTAAAGCCACCAGCAAAACATAAACATATTGAAGTCTGTGTAGGAGTTGATCAGAAACTCTCTGACCTACTTTGTTTGATTGAAGTTCATATAATTCACATACCAGAAAGAGTCCTGAACTACCCTCAGAAGAAAATATGTTATCCAGAGAGGTCAAGAGGAACTTTAACAGATAGGCCTTGCTGGCCCTGAGTTTATATTTTTGAATTATAAAGTCTTATTTTTTAAATCACATCATGATTCTATATGTGTGTCCAAACTTAACTGAAGCTCAGCATTGGGTCTTCAGTCTGAAGCCTTCTGTATCACATTATAAGAGAAAGTTGTTATGTCTTCTGTTCTGGTAATCTCTCTCTCTCTCTCTCTCTTTTTTTTTTTTTTTTTTTTTTGTTTTTCTAGGTAGGGTCTCACTGGTCCAGGCTAACCTGGAATTAACTATGTAGTCTCAGGGTAGCCTCGAACTCACAGCGATCCTCCTACCTCTGCCTCCTGAGTGCTGGGATTAAAGGCGTGTGCTACCACGCCCGGCTTTCTCTCTCTTTTTTTTAAACAGATTCAACCATCTTAACTTCAGAAGTAAAGTTTGAACTCCTCTACACTGTTGTGTTTTAAAAAGACCAGCTGACATTGACTTTACAAGAGTATTTTGGCAAGAGACAAGAAAAGGTAAATATAAAATTGTGAGAAATAATAATGTTCAACTGCATGTGCTCGACAGTAGAGAGACACATGGAACACACACACACACACACACACACACACACACACCAAAAAGTGTTGTTCTGCTCAACTGAATGTAGATGTAGAGCTGCTTCCACCTGCAGTCCAAAAACCCAACTGCAGTATTTCCAGTTCGGCAAGACTTCCTTTCATGGACCAGCAGCTGCCTGCATGGCAGGCTGTGGGTGTCAGTCCCCAGTCACCAGGTGGCTCTAAAACCTCAGCCAGGTTTAAAACAAACACTGAGGGAACACAAGGTGGAGTGATCACCTGAAATTCTTCAGGATTATGTAGAGCATACAGCTGTGAAGCTGCAAAAATGATCTGGCCACTGGTTGCCTGAGAAACTGGGTATTTCAGGAAAAAAAATTCAATATTACTTCCACTATTGCAAAATGTGGGGTCTCTAAGGATTATTTCAAATTGAATAGATGTATCTGCTGAGAACCTTCCAATGTGCCAGGCACAATTATTAGTGTGTGGGTGTCATTGCAGAACAAAACAAAGATGACTGTCTTCATGGATCTTAGATGAGAAAATGCATTTGAAAATATTTTGTAAACCTTACTGAATCATTCACATAATCATAATGTACATCATGTTTACAAGAAATTTGGAAACTGCATATTGCCAATAAGTGTGCATGTGTAACTGTTAACAGAGAATGGTGTTAAAAACTCAAGGCTTTTGTCTGTTACCTTTCAGTGCCTGGTCCTGGCCTGCTTAATGTGGAGTAAACTTTGTAAGGACTTGGACCAGGTCTTCCATGTTCATTTTCCCTGTGGCTCCAGGAATTAGTGCATTAGTATGCTCAGAGTATACTTTCTGTAATGTGTGCTGGGCTGAATGGAACTAAACTCTGGCTGAGCTGATACAGCTACATGATGGAGGCTAGACCATAACAGAAGTAAAGGAGATGTGTCTAGATAGACCAATGATTTATCCTGCATCGGCCACCCTCCATCCTCTCAGCTTCTCATATTTTCTTCCTCCTTAGAATTTCACTTGCATCCCACCCATGAAGTGTTTGCTGCTCAGTCAGTCCACATGGTCTTTGCATTCTGTGATCAGCTACCATGTTTCTTTCTTACCCACCAAACTTAACATGACCATGATATTTTATTCTAAATGCAGTTTTGTTTACTTTCTGTCAGTATATTTACATGTCAAATTCAAACTATAGTACTGTGGAATTATATACAAAGTAATTTTACTTATTTGAAGTTGGTCTAGATATATGCATTTTTAAATTTAACATCTGGCTGGACAGTGTTCTATTAACTCATCAAATGTGTTTCCTTTGTCTTGTGTTTAATAAACATTGATGCCTGATTTAAAAAAAAAAAGTAGTAAGCTTCAAGTACAGTTTTATGTTCATCTGCATAATTCTCCACCCCCAACCACATACAATTGCACATAAATATAATAGTAATATAAGAAAGTTACACTCAAGAATTTTCTTGTGGACCAATATCTGATTTCCAAAAATCTCTGTGTATGTGTATTACTTTGCATATGGGAATGATTAATATTTTAGTTTTCTTCCTCCTCTCCATTAATTCTGATGTTTGGCTTTGTGTCCTGCTGTTGGCATTAGGGAAAAGTTGTGTCTCTCAAAGATGCTGATGATAATACCTGTCCTAGAGCTTTGAGTGTGTCCTGAAGTCTATGACTCTGAAAAGCCATGCACTAAGTAATCTTTTCTCATGTGTTTTTGTGAACTGTCTTCTCAGGCATGGTCATCTGTCTCAGAAAAGAAGTCCTAGCAAACAGGAAAGTATGGGCTCCTGGCCTTCACTCCCAATGTCCTGAATCCCGCTCGCTGCATGTGGAGCTCCCTGGTCTGTATTTACAGCAAGTGGCCCTGGACATTCCAGTGCTCACTCAAGCTGAAGAACCACTGCCCCAGGGTGTACAGTTAGCAGGAAAAATCCACCATGAAACCTCCCTGGGCAGGAAGCTAGCAGCTAAATCCAGGACTTTCCTGTAATAGGCGTGTGTTTTTGGAATCAGTTTGTTCCCTCAGATCAGCAGAGCGTGAGCATTTTCGGTGTTGGGGCATAAGGAGAGATTCACTTGTGACTCACCACAGCGGAATGCATGCTGCAGGTGGCTTACACGATAGGGAGTGCCTTCCTTTTCAACTGTTAATTAAAATAAGTCAAATACAATAAAGAGAATAAAGGCATCTGTACTTCCTTAACAAATGAGTGAAAGCCACTGATTCTATATCCTTAGTTATGACAATAATCAGTGCTATAATCTCTACATGGCTTCAAATCCAGTTTTTACATTTACATTTTATAAAATTGAATAAAACAAATAAATTACAACTAACATAAATTTAGTTATGCTGGGCATGGTGGTGCATGCCTTTAATCCCAGCACTTGGAAGGCAGAGGTAGGAGGACTGCCATGAGTTCTAGGCCACCCTGAGACTACACAGTGAATTCCTGAGTTAGAGTGAGACTCTACCATGGGAAAAAAAAAAAAAAAAACTTTAGTTATAAATTTTATCATTTTAATATGTTCTTTACTTTTTAAAATTAATTTTCATGTCAATCTTTTACCTTAAATATTATGGACAAATAATAATTAACTAGATGTAAAAGCAATCCCTAATTATATGATACTAAAATAACGATGGATTCCTTCTACAGTGATGATATACTCTGAATCTGGATCTCTGCCCTTGTGTCTCTCTCCCATACTCCACTTTCTGTGCACTAGAACCGTCTGAAATATGCATTTCTGTAAGCATTCAACATTTTCTTTCAGCACACTGAAGGCAGATGAAGCAAAATGCCAATATGTGTGGTTGTCAAGGTTTTTTTTTTAAGCTAATGGATATGGAATATTGATACACACCAAAGGTATCCCTTTAGATGTAGGGAAGATTCCAATTATCCCTATGATGTCAAAATATTTTTTTTTACAAACAAATAGTTTTAACAACTTAGCTGTTATTATTAGTCACTATTCTTTTTATTAATTTGCCCATCATTTTCTTCAGAATTATAAAAGATAAAAGCACATATTGCAATTTCCCTTTAAAGAAATTTGAATGCCCCTCATATGACAGTGTTCTTGTTTGTTAAATAACTAAATACAAGAACAAATTATAAGCATGTGATTTATCCAAGATGTTGACAAAAGAGCACAATGTTGTTTTTTTCTTTTGGTCATTATATAACTTAGAATTTGTTCTTAACATTTCAAAGATAAGTATGTAGATCTGGACTCAAATAAATGAGTAAGAAAGAGAACAAACTCTGTGTTTGTGTGTGTCTGTGCTGTGTGTGGGCATACACAGCCTATGTTGTCCTTCCTTGCCTCACACCTTGTTTAAGGCATGGTTTCTAGTTATTTGCCAGTGTTCTCACCAGATTAGCTGGCCCACAGGCTTCTGAGAATTCTCTCATCTTGCCTATTTATGTCACCATATGTGGACTGGGATCACAGATGCTCATGTCACTGAGTTCTGCTTTATGGAGATTCATGGATTCTGGATATCTGAACTCTAATCGAACAGCTGTACAGGAAGTGCTTGTATCCATTGGGCATCATGGCTGCTTTTAAATAATTTTTCTAGAGTGAGAGAGCTTGCCTCAAATGAAGTGAACAGGAGAAGATCCATCCAACAATTATCATCTGGGCTCCATACCATGGCTTTCATGAGCCCACGTTCACACATGAACATGGGCTTACACATGAACAAGCACACACACAAATAATAATAAAATTAAATAAACAAAATTAAACCAGGAGGCTAGTGGTGTTACTCAGAGGCACAACACTTGCCTGATATGTACAAGGAGCCAGGCTCAGTTCCTAGTACAGCAAAACAAAAGCCCTAGTATTAATAAAACTAGCATATATACAAATAACATAGTACACTATGTCTTAACTAGTGAGGGAGAAAAGCAATGGCCATTTGAAAAGACATTTTAAAAAGCATCACATTGGGTGGGAAATGTAGCTTCTTCAATATATACACCAAGCCCTGGATTCTATCCCCACCCAGTAAGTAAGCCTGTAGTCCTGGCACTTGGGATGGAGAAAAAGGATCAGAGGTTCGATTTCATCCTCCGATACATAGTAAGTTCTAAGCCAACCTGGGCCACCCAAGAAACTGTCTCCAAATAAATCACATATATAATGTGTAATTATCAAATCTGAGTCATTCCCACAACATCTTATCCAACATTTTTCTTTTCTTTTATGATGAGAGCATTCAAAATCTCCTCTCACAAATATGAAATCTATAGTAGTGTTAGCTATAGTCACTCTACTGTGCAATTAGTAGAATATATTTCTATCTATACCTTTGTACTTTTTCTGCACTCTCCGTTGCATTTACAAGCCTATTGACAACCATTCCACTTTATATATCTTTGATATCAACTTTTTTGGATCCCACAAGTGAATGCTATCATATATGATATTTATCTTTCTGTGTCTCTTTTTTCATTTGACATATTCTTCAGTTTCACTCATGCCACTACAAATGGCAGGATTATATCATCCTTTTTTGCTAAAACGTATTCTATTATGTGTAGGTACCACATGTTTTCTATCTGTTATGAATAGTGTTATAATTTTAGGGACATGAAATTGTCTGTTCCAGGTTCTGACTTCATTTCATTTGGATGCATACCTGAGTAATAAGACTTCTGGATTATATAGTTTTGTTTTTGAGGAATCTCCACACTATCTTCCACAATGAATGTTGGAACAAAATGTGAGCATTTCAGTGCAGATGACTCTGAGTATAAGTTCTTGGTCTGAAATGTAAAATTTGAGAACTTTTGAAAAAAAATCTTTTTCATGAATTTTATTTATTTATTTATTCAATTATTTAAGAGAGAGATAATGGGCATGTCAGGGCCTCTAGCCACTGCAAACAAACTCCAGACATATGTGCCACCTTGTGTATCTCATTTTATGTGGGTCCTAGGGAATTGAACTGGTGTCCTTTAGCTTTGTAAGCAACAGCCATAACTGCTAAGCCATCTCTCATGCCCGTTTTAAAGCTTTTGAGCTATGTTTTTTGCAAAATGGAAGATATTGATACATTCATTTTAAAATGCCTTTGAATGTTACATGACATCTGGGTATAAATCGTTTAGTATACTTTTACTAATATACTTAAAAATATGCCAACAGTAGCCAGCTGTGGTGGGGCATGCCTTTAATCCAAACACTTGGGAAGTAGAGGTAAGAGAATCATTGTGAGTTCAAGGCAACGCTGAGACTACATAGTGAATTCCAGGTCATACTGGGTCAGAGTGAGACCCTACTTCGAAAAAAAAAAAAAAAAAAGAAAAAGAAAAAGAAAAAGATAAAAGAAGCTAACAGTAAACTATTGGACATAATCAAGAAGATTGTATTTAGAAATGAAACAGAAAAAATAATTCTCAATTTTGTACTGAGTATATTTGAAGGTATTATTGAAAAATATTGGCATTTTCTTTTGTTTGTCATTGGGTGTTTTGGCACATATACTTGTGTATCTGTTTAACTGACAAGTCATTTGGAAGAACAAACCAAACTGTTCCCCATAAATATGTATTAAAAATTGAGGGCTGGAGAGATGGTTTAGTGCTTAAGGTGCTTGCCTGCAAAGCCAAAGGACCTAGATTTGACTCCCCAGGACCCATGTAAGCCAGATGCACAAGGTGGCACATGCATCTGGAGTTCATTTGCAGTGGTTGGAGGCCCTTCTCTCTCTCTCTGTACCTGCCTATCTCTGCATCTCTCCCTCTCCCTCTCTCTCTCTCTCTCTCTCAAATAAATAAATAAAAATAAATAATTAAAATTAAAAAAAATCAAGTGCCAATTAAAACTAAACAAACGATTTTTAAATGCACATTTGTCCCCAATCTTTGATGCTGGAAGGTTATGATCCTTGGCTTGGCCTCCAGCTAAGGTGCTAAAAGTCCTTCATGGGCTGTTCTGTCTAAACTTTGGAATGCAAACTCCCTTGAGCTAGCACTTAGCATAATTTCACCAGTGGCCTGTCAGTCTAAGGTAGTCAGAGAATATTAAAATAGTTCTAACAATAAAATTGCACTCAGTCAACCATACAGTCTTCTGAGGGAAGGAGAACAGCTGGGTCTCCTGAGGTCCTGAGAAAATCAGTTTACAAGCTCCAGCCCTGGCCTGGACCCTTCCTCTTTCCTTCATCTTGGCTCAAGTACAGGCTTCTGTGACCATACTTTCGAAAACATTAGCCCACAGTACTGAAAGAAAATATTACCAAGGGCTCCTTCTCTCCCCCACCAAAATGTACCCAGTCCTTTCACAGATCCAGCTTCTGATTGGAGGTCCGGTTGCTTCGGATCATGACCTCCAGACCCCTCTGTTGGTTTCAGCCTGTTTATTCTATTCTTACTGCTGCAACTTAAGGTGCCTGCAAGAAGGGCATGAGGAAAAGTAGGACCTGCGTTTTCTCATCTCCAGGTACCAGAACGGAGGCCAATCGCATTCCAGCTCCCATAGCAGGCCCAGAATTACATCTTTCCATGACTCCCTTCCGGAAAGGCTGCTCGCCACCATGAGGGATCTTCTCCAGTACGTTGCCTGCTTCTTTGCTTTTTTCGCCACTGGGTTTTTGATTGTGGCCACCTGGACAGACTGCTGGATGGTGAATGCTGATGACTCCCTGGAGGTAAGAAGCCGCCTGCTTCGCTTTCTCAGCTAATCCAAATTTTCAGTCAGTCATAGGGCTATACACAAAGGTTAGTATGTTTCCTACAATTAAGAAGAGCAGAGATAGCCAACATGACTTATCTGTACTGAATCTTGACACTCTGAGCTGGTTTACTTCTTATCATATGGGAGACAAATAAGATGTTGTTGTCCCATTTTACAGGTGAGGTAAAAAAATAATCCCTCTGTTTTCGTAAGGATAAATTCACACAAATGCAATTACATAGTCCCTGCCACAGAGTCCTACAGAGATTTCCTCTCTTCTACAGGTCTGTATGCTAAACTGAACAAGATTCCTTCCAGTAACAGTCTTTCTTTCCAAGGTAAACTTGTGAACCTTGAAGGCAGCATTCAGAGTACAGTGCTAGACTTTCTAAAGGACGGCTAATCAAAATGAGGTATTGAGTAATTGAGTTAAGGCATACAACAACAACCTAATTGGAGTACAATAGAAAAATGTTTTTATGAATTATCAAGAAGAAGAAGATTTTGTGCAGGACAAATGGTCTTTGTATTGCATCTCAATGGTTAGGGGACAGGACATGGAGTACACTTTGTACCTGGGTTTTATAAGCCAGAGGAGTGGGCATACATATTAGGATTTTATTTTCTCATTGTATAAATAAAAAAGAGAGAAGTGAATTCAAAAGTTTTTCCTATGGTTATAAGTATCAGAGAGAAGGGGGTAGAGAGAGAGAGAAAACTGAGCAAAAAATCGGATTTTCAGAATCAGCTGATGTTTATGGCAAAGGCTTAGGAAAATTCACATAAAGCAAAACCACAATATATCAATATATATTTATTCTTCCATGTGCATCCTGAAGGGAACCATTATCCTAACAGCTCCTATACTGCCACCTCTCCAAAGCTGAGGACTGATACTACAGAGAAAGTTGATAGTTATATATATATATATATTAATTTATTAGATTTTCAGGTTAGAGATAGAAATGAGGTCATAGTTTTTTTTTCATTTTTGTGCACATTTTCTGCATGTCTTATTTTGCGTGCTTAATGTTATTCTTATTTATGGCATTTTAAAACAAATTGAGTGACAAATATTTCCCTAGTGGTATAAAATTATATTTCTACAAACTGATATAAAACTGACCTTACCTGGGTTGTCTACTTAAAGTGAATCCTGTAATGTATTTTATTGGCTGGAATAAGAGCAGTGAATGAAAGATGCCCTGGAAACACTCTCAAGGGAAAGTCTGTTGTTAGTTGGCCATCAGGTAGACTGCCATCTTAGGTGGTCCACAAAACCATGAGGAACTTGAGCAGACTTTAAATGTGTTCCAAAGAATGCTTTCAAATATGCAAAGTACCAACCAAAGTCACTGTTTAAATATTTTCTGAAACAGTTTGAAAGCCTTTTTACTTCAGGTGATGGATGAAGTTAACTTCCTTATTAGGAGTTTGGGGAAGGGTCAAACTTGTGGAGAGGGAGAGTGGGAATCTGGCCACTTAAGGCATCCTCCTCCCTTCATTACAGCAGGCCAGCCAATATCTGTCTGTCTTGCAGAAGGATCTTACTAGGTAAAATTCAATGAAATATGCTGCCATGTTATTCACTTCAAATGAATCTTTCCTAACCTTGGACAACTTAGATTTCAACTTCCTCCTCATTTTCTATCATTGAAATGTAGTTCCCAATAAGCTTCAATGTGAAATGAATCCTTTACCAATAACACCCATTCTCATTCAACAATTTATTGATCAGCATCTTTAAAGAGACAGGAATCTCTCATAATATTTGCTTCTTTAATTTGTCATAATAAAATTGATTGTTCTGCACAATGTTTGAAAGTTCTGATCCTCGCTGACCTCATTATTCTGTTCATTCTCCTTTATCCATCATTGTTGGTTGGTTTATATGAATGGCTCACTTTAAACAACTGTTGGACTAAAGTCAACATAACAATGTATAAATGAAAGCATGCTCATGAAACGTTGAAGAAATAGAAAGGGTATCATGGCTCTTAGCTTTGATACTATGAGCATGAGAGTTGGCAAATTGTTTCTATGGTTCCATTTAACTTGTAAATAAATATATTTGTATTTTGTATATATTTTGTAAATATATATATACAAAAAGATGTATGTGGAACTATAATAAATGACAAAGGGAAATTCATATTTTGAGAAATAAACTGGTTACTGTTGGAACAGAGATGGTAGTGCAACTATTTTCCACTAGGGGCATTGAAGCAGGACTCATGAAAGGAAAGGCATTTCATCAAAGCCTCCAGATGACTCAAAGGATTTCAATAGGTAGAAATAGCAACAGGGGCCTCTGGATGGGGTTATAGCACAATGAAAACACAGAGGGAAGAACAGCTCAGGGATTGCTGAGGGATGACACAAAGCAAGAGGCAAAAAGAGCTCAAATATCCTTTGGTTGCACTGGTATATATCTGCCTTGAAGAGTAGAATGCTTTAGATTAGGGAAAAAGATTAGGACAAATGCAATAACACCCTGAAATGTGGGATGTGCAACCTTAGAGCAAAGATTAATGGCCCCAAACTGCCACCTTATTCATGTCATTACTGATTCAGGTGTTTCTGGGAAGACTTACATCATGATAAGAACTTGGCTGGTGATGGCTCAAGCCTTCTGTTGAATAAATCACACCCTTGTCCTCAGCTGACTTCCTCAGTTATAAGATGAAGTTGAACTCCCTTGTTCCTGAAGTTCTTCTGAGCCTTACTGTTTTACGTCTGGACTCCCTATGTCTGGAACTTCAGAGAAACAAATACTATCCAGAAGTTTCCATTACCAGTATGGTGTACATCCTCTCTGTTTTAACACTTGCTCTCTATACTCTCCTTCCCTCATTCCCTCCCTCCTTCTGTCCATTTGTTCATCCTTCCTCCATTTTTTTTCATTTTCTCTTCTTCTTTTCATCCTTCTTTCATCTCTTTCTCTTTGCATTCTTCCTATCTTCTTTTACTCCACAAATATTCCACTGTATGCCAGCCATGATAGTCACTTCCAGGTTATAAAGACCACAGTATCTATAGGTGTCTCTTAGCATAGTGCAGAACACAGACCAATAAAAATATAGTGACAGTATGGTGTGGCAAGTGCTGTGATATGTTGCAATGCATAACCCTAAAGAGGGCAGCTCACTCACCTGAGTAATCAGAGAAGCCTACTCAGAAGACATCCAAACGGGACTTCAAAGCCAAGTGAATGGGCAGAAGTAGAGAATTTAGAGGTCCAGATGTGAAACCACCCCACATTTGTGGTATTATGCACACCTTCTGATCTAGAGAGGGAATTATATGGGATGGATCATTAAGGATTTAAAGTATTATCTATAATACAAGTCATATTACATAGGTGAGGATGCTTTACAGGAGGCAAATATGTGCCTATATTTTAAAAAGATAAATCTTTCTGGTTACTTGTAGATGATGGTTTGAAGAGGTGAAAATGGTTTGTGAGTTGAAAAGTTAGGGGACTTTGCCATATTAAAGGAGGAAAATAATGGTGGTGAGCATGAAAAGATTTGTAAAGATACAAGAAACACTAAAAAATCACAGGTTACTGGGGTTGGTTATTGTGGGAATTGTTGGCCTCTGTGGGAATGAAGGTGATAAGGAGAGAGAAGGTAAGGTTGAAATCTTTCTTGCCATTTGTGGCGCCTGGAGGTCGTGTGCAGCCAGTCATTCAACTAGAGTTTAAGTGGGGGACATTACTTCCCATAATTAAGTCACTTTGGGACATAGTCCCTATATCATGTCTCTTTGTTTTTATTATTTTTCCCCATGCTTTGCTTGGTATATAACATTTAGTGGTGGGAATGCTCTTCATCAGTGGGAAGATTTCACTTGCTGTCAGAGGTGGTGTGTATTAAATCCCACATTACCCTTCTGAAATGGGAGACGGATAACTCACATGACATCAGATTCTCATGAGGATTAAATGAGCCTGTGTATCCAAGTCATTTACCATCAGCACAAGGAAGTATGAATCAGCCAATACATGTCAGGTGGATTGTGATTAATTTGCAGTTCATTGTTTTGTTTTTGTTCTGGGGGAGGAGATGACATTTTGTATAATGCTCACTGAACTGAGAGATTGAAAAGTGAAGTTTTATTCCTATGTTTCACTATGGATCGTCTTAGAGAAGTGTTATTTATTTCTCTGGGCTGTGCTTTGTCCACATTTGTACTTAATGACAGATTTGTTGCTTGACCAGAGTAACATTTCACAAAGGTTAGGATTGATAAGATTATTAGTATATATTAGTACATGTTAATATAAGATAAATAATTATTCATCACCCCATTAAAATATAAAAATACCTTTCAACAAAAAATTACTAGTCTATCCATTATTAGAAGGAAAAAGTGTTTGCATAAAATAATTCAATTTTCAGTTAATTTTTGCTAATTATCTCCTAAGAAAGGACTATACACCAAGTACTGTTATGATTAAAATTTTATTACTTCAAAACAAGGCTGCTCACATGGGAATTTATTTTACTTCAATAATCAGGTTCTTTCATGAGATTTCTATTGCATTATTGATATTATTATTCTTTCAAATAAAGTATGCACTAGAATAATTATGCTTAGTATGTGCTTTGATAATTTGCATAATAGTTTTACTTTGTAGCTAATTTCAGATTCCTGCAGCAGACATTGGAGACTACAAATGATTTCTTACTCAGTTCAAAATTTCCTGCAGCCTGCAGCACTGATGTGCACCTGATAGGACATCAAGCTGCATTTGTGCACATGAATTGATGGAGCACTTAGACTCTCAGCACATTGCAAAAAGAATGAATGAAAAATAATAGGAGATAATCTTTGGAATTTCACATAAAACACTAAATAAGAAATATATTTGGAGATGGATAGATGGCTTAGCCGTTAACGTGCTTACTTGAGAAGCCAAAAGACCCAGATTCGATTCCCCAGAACCCATGTAAGCCAGATGCACATGGTGGCACATGCTTCTGGAATTTATTTGCAGTATCCAGAGGCACTGGCATACCCATTCTCTCTCTGTCTTTTTCTCTTTTTCATAAATAAATAAATAAATAAATAAATAAATAATTTAAAAATCTCTATAGTGAAACAACTTTTTCAAAGTAACATGTCATATATTGCTACAGTTTAAGTAATTTATATGTATCTGAATTTTTTTAATAAGAGGAATAAAGTTCTAATTCTCTGATATCTCTAATAATATTCACAAGAAGGATATTCTGCCTCTGCTTGGATAATAGAGCTTTTCTTCCTCATGCTTTGGAGAGAGACACAGAGAGAGAAAGAGAGAAAGGGAGAGGAAGACAGAGATGGGCACGCCAGCAGACTCTCAGCTGCTGTGAACGAAATCCAGATGCGTATGCCCCCTTGTGGTCAAGTGCGGCATTGTGCCCTTGCGTCACTCTGCATCTGGCTAAATGTGGGACCTGGACATTGGAACCGGCGTTCTTAGGCTTAGGTGGCAGGCTCCTTAACCGCTAAGCCATCTCTCCAGCCCAGAAACAGATTTTTTTTTAATGAAAGGAAAAGGTGAATATTTTATAAGTATTAATGAAATATAATTTTCAATCTGAGTAGTTATGTGAATGTCATAGTGCATCAGGTAAGTGTTATTACTATATGTAATCACTCAATTAAATTACAAATATATATTGTTGGGAAATTGATAAATACCAAGTATATTTTGAGTATCTATCAATAGAAAAATTAAAAGACAAGGCAAAAATATTACAAAAGACAAACTAAATTGTGTGTTTGTATTTCATGAGGATTAAAACAGGTTGAAAAATGATGAATAAAGAAATCTTAGTGCTTTACCACACTTTAACCAATACACAAAAACATAAAAGTGTACATATTAATAGGATATATGTGATGTGCACATTGTGTTGTGGTTAAGCCAGATGTGGTAGTTTGAATAGATGACCCCCAATATATTCAGTGTTTTATTAGTTTATAGTTTGCATCTGCAACCACCTTGCTGGAGGCAATGCCACTGGACGGATTTAAGGTGTGGTGGTGGGTTTGAGATTCCATTGTAAAGATATGCAAAGTGTGCCTAGTGGGAGTTCCTGAGGTGTGCTGTGCTGTGTAGCTGGTGGCTTTTCTCTCTCTTGCCTGGTCCTGTAAGAGCAGGCCACTTCTCCTGCCATTATGGAACTTCCCCTGTATTTGTAAACTTCAATAAGTAATATCCCTTCCTCCATAACTGTGCCTGGTCTGGAAGTTCATCTCAACGAACCTGCAGCTGTCTGCCACACCAGGTTAAACATAAGTAGCTTCTCAAAGACTTATCAGTTCTTTATTGAAAAACACTGAAAAGTCTTTTTATTTTATTTTATTTTATTTTTATTTTTTATGAGAGAGAGAAAGAGAGCAAGAGAAAGAGAATTGGCCAGACACTGTAATCAAATTCCAGATACGTGTGCTATCTTGTGCACATGTGCAACCTGCTTGCATCACCTTTTGTGTCTGGCTTATGTGGGATCTGGAGAGTTAAACATGATTCCTTAACCTTCACAGGCAAGAGCCTTAGCTGCTAAACCATCTCTCTAGCCCTGAAAAGTCTTTTGTCCAACTTTTTGAAAATTTATAGTACATTATCATCATCTGAGGTTTCCCTCTTGCACACTGGCAAACTAGAGCTTACTCTTCGCTAACTGGAACTTCATCCCCCATTAATTAACCCTTATTTCAACATCTCTCCCTCCTGTCTACTTCTTTCCACCCTCTGCTAACCACAATTCTACTATTAACTTATGTGAGATACAATGTTTGGATTCACGTATGGTGTAGGCAAGGAAAGAAAAGAGTACTTGGTCTCTTAAGACGGTTCTCTCTGTGCCTGCAGTATTTCATTTAATGTAATAATCTCCAATTCCACAGAGCCAAGAAGCCCTAATGGGATACGGCTAGGGAGTACACAATAATCACAGGATTAAGGAAGTAATTTATGACACTATAACTCAGCAGGAAGAGTCCTCCTAAAGCCTTCTAAGTGGTATCCTGCTCATCACCAAGGCTTAAGGAAAACATCAAAAAGAGAGCCTATTAGAGAGGGTCCAGGATGACACAAAGTCAGGGCAAACTCTCCAGTGTAAGCAATAGCTCTTCTGGCTCCTGGACTTAGCTGTTCTAATATTTTTAGTCAAGTTAAAAGCACATATGAAACTGGGTGATGGCTCATGCCTGAAATCTTAGCACTCAGGGTACAGAGGCAAGAAGATTGCTACAAGTTCAGCATGAGGCTGAGATCCATTGTGAGTTTCAGGCAAGCCTGGGCTACAGAGTGAAATCCTGTCATATAGTATCAAAGAGATGGGGGAAGCAAAGAAACAAAACAGATGCACATATGAAGCAAAAATTAGTCACATGATCTATTAAGCTACTTTCTACTTCAAAAGGCAAATGAGAATTAATATGCATTTATGTGGGTTGGGAAAAAAGGACAGGTTTCTTTCTTCAATAAGCATCCACTGATCACCTATTATACACCAAGAAGGAGGGGTTATAGGATCCTTGAAGCAAGGTGCATATTTGCCTTAACTATTGCTGTATCCTTGGCAATTATTTGGCATGCTGACGGGCACATGGCAGGCATTCAGTGAGTACAGACTGGAAAATGACAAACCAACATTACATGAAGTGCACATTCCAAAACAAGTGGATTACTGTAAGTACCAAACTGTGATAAAGAGAAAGGAAGTTGTGTAATTTTCATGAATATGGATGCCACTGGAGATAATTGTATTAAGTGACTTAAGCATCAGTCCTGGAAAGACACATGCCACATATTTCCTCTCAATCTGTCGGTCCCAGATTTCATATATAGAGAGAAAAATCACATATATGCAGAGAATATGAAGGAATAAGCAAAACTGACTGGGGAGATAAAAGGGAATATTTGGAGGGGAAGGAAGAAAGGGAGGATAGTAGAGTATGGAGGCATATGCTCAAAATCCAATTATATACTTGCATGAAAATAGCCTTAGTTTACCCTGTAAAATATGATGATAAAAATGTAATTAATATGAATTTTAATTTTAATATTAATATGAACTTAGCAAAAACATTTATTATTTCAATGAATGTTGCATTAAATATACAAACTGCACTGAAAGAATAAGTATAAACTTAATGTAGAATTTCAGGATAAAGAAGAGATTAACTCCACCCAGAAATAGCATGAGGGAATGTCTCCTGGAAGAAAAAATAATTTTGAGTGGAACTTGAATTCCAGGTGGAAATTTGACAAATGGAGAATGAAAAGTTTATAGCTATGTACCAGGAGCAGAAAATTTAGATGCTTTGAGGAGCCAGGTGCCCACTGACTGGGCACAAGGCAGGTTTTGCAGGGACTGTGGGTCCACTGTAAATACAAACCTCAGCTGGGGGTGAGCAGCGACTCATTCTTGCTAGGTGCTGTCATCTGTGTCTAGAGAGGCTAGGAGACCATGCTGACCAAGTTCAGAAGGGAAGCCAGGCATCTAGGTTGTCCTACCATGTCTCTCCACTATAAGTATTGACACGCAATTAGGAGGCAGGCGTGTGTCTTCGGTGTTCCCATCAATGCCCTGCATAAATTCACCTCCACTTCTTGCTTCGGGAGCAATAGTTATTCACTGAAATCATATTTAAATTACTGTCACATTGCTTTCTATGCTATATACATTTGACACTACACATTAGAAAAAGTTTGAAATTAGAATCCTCTATTTCATATGATACTATAAGATTAAAATTATTAATTTTCAAACTGCCTTAATCACATGGTTCTTACTACAATAGTCAGGGAGTTAACCCAGAGATACGTAGCTGGCAAGACTGTCAAGAACAAATGATTACTGTGTGCTCAGCCTTAAACAAAACCTCCGCCTCCAAGGCCCAGGAAACCTCATGAAAGAAGAGGTAGAAAGAATGCAGGAGGATGGGAAGGAGGGTTGGAAAATGTCATCATCTGGATAGATCATGGCTGTTACACTTATGACTTTATAGGAGCTGTGGTTCCAACACAATACTGAGCCTGTCAAAATTTCGCCATCAGTGAGGGAAGCATCATAAAACCCTCTCTGCCAAGAGTAACTAATGGCAGCTAATGGTTTCTAGGAAAGGGAGAATCATGCTCATCAGCATTGAAGCCACTGGAAAGTTGCCCCTTCTACATAAATAACCTTCCACCCACGATCGTGCAAGCAACACTAATTTAACACAATGGGTTAAAAGGCACAAAAATAAGAAGGTGATTAATGAGGAAGAAAAAGGGTGTTAGTGGGAGGAGCAGGAAATGACAGAGAGTAATTTGAGGGGATAAGATTAAAATATATTATATATGTGTATGAAAGTGTCAAAAATAAGGACAAATAGGCTGGAGAGATGACTCAGTTAAAGGTGCTTTCTTGTAAAGCCTGACACCCTGGGTTCAATTACCCAGGCTGGAGAGATGGCTCAGCAGTTAAAGGTACTTGCTTGTAAAGCCTGACACCCTGGGTTCAATTACCCAGGCTGGAGAGATGGCTCAGCAGCTTAAGGTACTTGCTTGTAAAGCCTGACACCCTGAGTTCACTTATCCAGTACCCATATGAAGACAGATGCATAAAATGGTGCATGCATCTAGCACTTTTTTGCAGTGGCAAGAGGCCCAGGTGCACCTATTCTCATTCTTTCTGCTTCTGCCTCCCTCCCTCCCTTCTTCCCTCCATTGCTCCTTCCCTCCCTCTCTCCCTCTTTGCTTGCAAATAAACAAATAAACAAATAAAATATTTTTTAAAAATGAAAATAAAGTTAGTTGACATGTTTTTGCCCTTTGAGAAAGGTTAGACATAACATTTCAAGCATCAGTCTGCTTTTTCAGAACTGTATTTAATACTCTGAAGAATTTACATTGGCTTACTCTGTAAAGAGTTCCTCATAATGCATTTTATAACAGACAGTTAGGTTAACTGAAGACTCTATGTTATAGCAAGGAGGACTTTCCCCAAATAGCACATAACATAAAATATTTTAACCTTGTATTTTGTACACAAAGGCACCTTTAAGGGTGTTTCCAATAAGTGCTGTATTAACACACAAGTTTAGTTAATTACAGCCACTATTCTCACGTACCTTAACTGAGTGTGAATACCAAGCAATTTAATAGTGTGCCCCTGAGCATTAATGCCTAATGAAATTGGATTCCTTGTTTCCTCTAATGAGCTCATTGCTTTTCTAAATATGGTCATTGCAGGTAAATGATCAATAGCCTTGAAATTGACAACAGTACTGGATTAAGACAGAATACTCTTATTAGTGTGAAATAATAATCATTACATATACATCTCAGGCCACTTGCTAAGCCATATCATATGTAACAGTAAAAACCATATATAGGGCTGGAGGGATGGCTTAGCAGTTAAGGCATTTGCCTGCAAAGCCCCAGGTTTGATTCCCCAATACCCACATTAGCCAGATGCACAAGGAGGCGCACATGTCTGGAGTTCGTTTGCAGTGGCTGGAGGCCTGGCTTGCCCATTCTCTGTCTCTGTTTTTCTCTGCCTCTTTCTCTGTCAAATAAATAAATAAATGAATAAAAATTAAAAAAATATATATATATATTAGAACATTTTAGGGGGTGATTTACCAGAGAAAATTGTGGACAATTTTTGTCTTGTTATAGAGTCGTGGATTCATATTTATCTTATATGATTAGAATAATCTGGATTCAGTGAGTTTGTGAGCTGAGAGACAGGACCTAGGCTCCGAGAATGCCTGCTTTCTTTTTTTACAGCATACACAAAATGAACCGTTTCTACTCTACTAGCTTCCTGGCCTGCCATAAGATATGACCTTAAATAGGATCAATTAACACAAAAGAAACTTCTGTCACTGTTGTTGAGGGCAAAGATTTGACATCCATCTTTCAGCAAGGCTGAACTGCTCTGAAGGCTCCAGGAAAAATTGTTCAGCTTTTGGAAGCATTGCGCTCTCCTTGACATATGGCTGCTCTGGTCTATTATATTGCTTCCTTCCTTTCAGTCTCTGTGTGTGCTCCGTATGCATCTGATAAGGATGTGGACCATTAGTTTGGAACCTACCTGGATAACCTAAGTGATATTCTCATTTCAAAATTCTTAGCCCTGATATACCTGTAGACGGGGTCACAGTCACAGGGAATTGGGAAACAGACACATCTCGTTGAGGGTCATCATTCATCCCATTACATCCAGCTTCCTTCACAGTCATGATTGTTAGTGAAGCTGAACACAGCCATGACTTACGTCACTATGAGGCCTATCACTTTAATATTATTCTCATCTATCAAGAAAATGTTTTGTAATGTTAATACTTATCACCAGGAAGATGGATTAGTGGTAAAAGGAGCTTGCTTGCAAAATCTGCTGCATCAGATTCAATTTCAAAGCCATTCACATGCAATATACAAAAAAAAAGTGGCATCTGGCATTCATTTATACTGGCAAGAGGCCCTGGGCTTCCCATATAAGCACACATATGTACACATATGTTTAAAAAAAGCTTGATAAATATTAGTTGTTATTATCATACAAGATATATTTATAATATCCCTATAATTATTTCACTTATATAGACAAAGAGATTGAAATTCAAAATAGGGAAGAACTATTCCAAGGTTCACACATAGAGTATCAATTTGTATTCAACTTTATGCATATATACATTTATAAATTCACATTCTTCTTCAGAAATCAATGCGTTAGATTTTCTAAGATGGATTTTCTTTTAGCTTTTTGGCCTCCATGTCAATAGTCTTTTATAAAATCTAGAACATTACTTCCAGATGTAACCTTGGAAACAGTAAGCCAAAGTGGCATTTTCAAGAGTAAGAGACCTTGAAAGAGATTAAAATTAAGGCTAACTTACATTATCCAACTCTGAAATGCTTTAACATGAACTGAATTTTTAAAATCCATTTTAAGTACATTGTAATGTTTTGGAGTACATGCACCGAGACTGCTCGGTTTGAGCTCTGTCCCCTAAATTTTCTGGGATTTTCTTCAGATTATCATGCTTCCATGGCTTCATTTTCTTATTTGTAAAATGGATGATAATAATGCCTTGTTAAGGTTCTTTAAGAAATAAGGAATAGATGGCATAGCAAGATGTTCAGATAGTAGGTACTTCAGCGTGTAGACTCAATATGTTATTGTTGATTATTACCAATTACAAATATTTTACATGAGAAGTAATAACAGGATTACCAATTTAAAAGTGTAATAGGGTTTCAAGTGGTATAATTTCATTTGGCCCAAAACAGAACTTCAAAGCACACCACAGAGCTGAGAGTTTTGTAGCATATGGATTTCTTAGCATGATTTTCTTTATTTACTATTTTTAGTTACCTATTTGTAAGCAGAGAAAAATATACACAGAGAGAGAGAGAGAGAGAGAAGAGAGAAAAGAGTGTGGGTGCACCATGACCTCTAGCCACTGTAAAGAAAGTACAGACACATGTCACTATGTGAATCTGGGAATCAAGCCCAGGTTTTTAGGTTTTGCTGGCAAGCGCCTTAACCACTAAGCCATCTCTCTAGTCCTGATTTTCTTTGTAAAGTGTTTTGCTTCCTTTCCTATGTATACCAGATCAACACCTCTTCCTTTGCTTTCCTCTTCTTAAATCTATCATGTTACTTATTCTTTGATGGGGAAAAAATTGAAATTTAGTTTCCCATAGGCATTTTAAGTTTTAAAACTATCTTCAGATTTCCAAGGTAATGGAAATCCATGATTGAGTTGAAGCAGTAGGCACATCATCTCTGACCCATAGCTATGAGTTCTTCGTCACTTCTCAAAATGACTGGAGCGATGTCTCGGTGTGTAAAGTGCTTGCTGCTCAAGCATGAGAGCCCCAGCATCCACACTGAATCTGGATGAGGTAGCATGAGCCTATCATCCCAGTGTTATGGAGGAGCTAGGGAGGTTAAACCAATGAGCTCCAGCTTCACTGAGAGACCACGTCTCTAAAGCACAAGGAAGTCAATGTTTGAGAAAGATATATATGATGTTGACCTCTGGCCTCCATGTGCATTTATGCACATGCATGTGCACCCCCCACATATGAGATCTTCCACACATCCAAATATGTACACATGCATGCCACATAAATATTTTTTTAAAAAAATAAGAATACTTGAAACTATTTTCTGCTGGCATATTTGCTGTGTAAAAGACTGACTGAAACTCCAAGCATGAATCAAGCTTGGGAAGAATCAGGACTTTCATACCTTTCAGTTGTAATTGAATGTATCAATTCCAAGTGAAAGTGATTTGCAGTTTTTGTTAGAATATATAAAATTAGGGCTTCATTTGTATACATATCATAGGTTAAGCATCTGTAATATGTTAGTATAGTACCGAGGAAGAAGACCTGGGGCTATTAGTCATTTATCGGTGTGCTTCATTTATTGGTCTTTTTTGCTAATTTTAAATTTATGAACGTATTATCAAATAACATTTCTCCTCTTCATGAAATTCAGTGTTCATAATGAAGAAAAATTAATGTGCATTTCCTAAGAGGCTTGTGACATTCACATTTATCATCTATTATTGTATAGATTTTTTTATGAGTAAGTGTGAGCACCATGAAGTGAAATGGATTTTCTTTATGTTAAAGCCTGACACAGTGACAGAAAAAGCCATAAATATTTGAGTTATTTAGTTCTGATTTGATTCCTCTCAGCTGTGACTTATTTCTTCACATGCCCCCTCCAATTATGAAGTATATTTGTTTTCTGGCTCCAAAAACTTTAATTGTCAGTGCTTAAGAGAAAATATTTTTAAATGTATTGTTTAGTGTCAGTGAAATTCTGATCATGCTTGTAATAATGGTGGTTTGCTATGAAACACGACAGCCAAGTCCCACTTTGGGGAATGGGATGTTTAGCATGCCCGTGTGAGTTGTTTCACACAGTGTCTTCTGTTGTCTCCAGGTGAGCACCAAATGCCGAGGCCTCTGGTGGGAATGTGTCACGAATGTTTTTGACGGGATTCGCACCTGTGACGAGTATGATTCTATATATGCGGAACACCCATGTACGTACACTCTGCATCTCCCTGCCTGCCAGCAAGAGTGCAGCTCGGATTCCTACTGTGCTCTTGCATTATGTGTTATCGCTTTAGGTGCCCTCTTAGTGCAACAGGCAGCACATCTCAGTCTTGGTCACTGCTGCATTAATGTTCTGTCCATTTTGGAAATCTTTCAATTAGAAAAGGAGTTCATTTCTGAAATGTGAATTACAATAAGCATATGTTTGCATGTCTTCTTTTCTTTGAGGGGAAAAGTATTTCTACTGTTTTGCAAGGACCTGACCCAGTACCTTATGGTAGGCTTAAGAACCTGAAACATACTTATTGGGTGATGTGATTTTATGATCAGAATTGATAAACTAGATGATTAGAAATCTCGGGATTACTTTGAAATATGACTTAGCTCAAGTTGAATGTTTATACTTATTACAATTGAAGATATTCTAGGGGAGAGAACAGAGGAGATAGAGGGACAGATCCAGAAAGAGACAGCCAGAGAGAGAGAGATCTAGAATATGAGGGTCAAGGGATGTGATTCCAGCACGTGGGCATTGCTGGCAGCCATATCCAAGTCACCTCTTTCCTCTTTTTAGCTTTTAGCTTTGAACTCTAGTTAGGTTTAAGCAAGGCCATAAGGTAAACATTTCAATTAAAAATCTCATTGCAGGGCTGGAGAAATGGCTTAGTGGTTAAGGCACTTGCCTACAAAGCCAAAGGACCTAGGTTCCATTCCCTAGGACTCACATAAGCCAGATGCTCAAGATGGTACATGTCTGGAGTTTGTAGTGGTTGAAGGCCCTGGTGTGCCCATTCTTTCTCTCTCCCCCACTTTCTTTCTTTCTTTCTTTCTTTCTTTCTTTCTTTCTTTCTTTCTTTCTTTCTTTCTTTTCTCTCTCTCTCTCTCTCTGCCTCCGTGTCTCTCTCAAATTAAAAAATTTAAAAATCTCATTGCAGATATTCTATATTCTTCTCTGTAGCATTTACTATTTATTTAGAAGGTTTAACCAGTCCAAATGGTATCAATCTTATCAAAATGGTATCAGTCTTATCATCAAAGCAAAGTGCTGTTAGTGTTAGTGCCTTTCAAAGCAAATACCGTGTGATGGAGCCTCTTGCTTAAGATAAATGAAGAGCAGATCTGTGGAATGTAGCTTTTCCCCTGGACAGTTAGTTCAGTCCAAGAAACAGCACTTAGCCAAAGTAACCCTCAAAATATCCTCATCTACTATTAGGTGTCTTAAATATCTTTTACCATAATTCATAAGGCCTTTAAAAACATTTTTTTTTTTTTTTTTGTGTGCTTAGAAAATTTTAAGCCTTCCCTTTCCCCTCCCTCCACTCACCTAGTGCTACTTACAAAGCCTGATTTGATGAATATGAATGGAAATTCATTTTGGGCATTCAGTCCAAATATACTGTTCCATTTACTCTGGGTATAGCTAAAACTGAGAGAAAAAAAGATCAAACATTTACAACTTTTAAATTCTGTTGCATACATTTATGGAACAAAAAGTAACTCATAAGCCCACTCTACTAGCCAAATCACTGCTGATATTTCAGCATATTCCTTTTTACTATTTTACCAGTACTATTTGAAGGCCTTCTCTTCCCCTTACATATTAGTTTCAAGTTATTTTAAAAAGAATTATCATGGCTGGAGACGTGGCTTAGCAGTTAAGGAACATGCCTGAGAAGCCTCAGGACCCAGGTTTGATACTCCAGGTCCCATGTAAGCCAGATGCATAGGGTGGCACATGGGTCTGGAGTTCATTTGCAGTGGCTATTGCAGTGGCCTATTCCCTCCCTCCCTCCCACTCCCCCCCTCTATCTCCTTCTCTCTGTCTCAAATAAACAAATAAAAGAATTATCATATGTTTAAGGGCAATATGGCCAAAATATGTACTCTAGTAAAATAGGGTATCCATATGCTTTGGTTTAGGCCATTATCAGGAAGCAGAATTTTATTTTTAGTCTTTTGCTATTTTCATAAAAGTGCAGTTAGATAAGCTTTCCATTTCCCTGTGCATTGAGGGAGTAGTTATTTTGTAAGGTCCCTTTTTATAGTGTGTGTATGTATGTGTGTGTGTATGTATGGGTGTGAGTGGATGTGCTGTGTGCATGCATGATGTACTATGTAGTGAATATGTGTGTGATGTGTGCTGAATGGGCATGAATGTGCAGAAATAAGCCACTGCTATGGAGGCCAGAGGGACATGTGGCGTATCTTCTTCAATTTTTCTTCCACTTCATTTGCCTGAATCCAGAGCTCTACCTTCTTCCATTAGGCTAGCTGAACAGGGAATCCCAGGTGATGGAATTTTACATGGGTGCTGGGGATTGAACTCAGGTCCCCATGCTTGATCAGCCAGCATTTTTACCCACTGAACTCTATCTCCTGTGCCCTGTGTGGAGCTCCTCTTGATGAAGACAGTAACCAGATCTTGTATAAACCCAAAGAAAGGAACTGATCCATAGTTGTCTGAGCAGGTTGCCTGCAAGGCCAGCCAAGAGGAGGGAACCAGGCTGATTCTGGCATTACCGGACCTCTTCATGGGCTCAAGCCCTAGAACTCCAAAAGACCACACACATGGAGAAGTGGGTGGAAGACTCTCTGTGGGGAGAGAAAACCTGGGCTCCTATGGAGACAGATGAATTCAGGCTTCTCCATCCTAATGATGGGGAACAAAGGAAATGAGAATAGTTCAAAGGAAGTGGCTCCAAAGTTCTCACTGTCCAGGAGCAGTGAGGGGCACAGCTGCTCATCTCAGCCACAAGTGATCCAGAGGGTATGTTAGAAAACATTCCCTGACATAGCTTAAAAAGCTAATTGTCTTCTCTTCTCAATTTTGAGAAAAAAAATGCTTAGATTTGGAACATTTAATTTTTTAAAAATAATACCTTTTGGCTGGAGAGATGGCCTGCCTCCTAAGCCTAAGAACGCTGGTTCCAATCTACGGCAGTTCCAATCTCCAGGTCCCACGTTTAGCCAGATGCAAAGTGACACAAAGGCGCAATGGGGCACTTGACCACAAGGGGGCAGACACATCTGGATTTCGTTCGCAGCAGCTGAGACGCTGCTGGTGCACCCATCTCTATCTGTCTTCCTCTCCCTCGTCTCTGTCTCTCTCCAAGAATAATAATAATAATGATAATAATAACTTTTGAGATGTTTTCATAAATTCAGTTTAGAGAACTAAATATCATATATATTGATAATATAAGAATATCTCGAGTAAATTCTCCTACTAATAAGGTAGGAGAGAATTTTATACATTGATTTGTCCTTAATAGATATGTCATAAATACATATCTTTAAATTTTAAGTATAAATTTTTGTGTGTGCATAGTAATTGCTGTATGATGTGTGCGTGCATGCGTGAGTGCATGTGTGTGTGTGGAGTCTGCATGCACATGTGCTGATGCTGTACCCAATGGTCTCACCTGGAGTAGCCAGAGAAGAACATCCATCACTTACCCCATGTTTATCCTTGTAACAAAGCATCTTATTGATTCCAGAGCTTGCCATTGATGCAAAATTCTCTTGCCTCTGCTCCACACAGGACTGGGATTACAACCATGTGTTGCCACGCCCAGCTGCTTATGTGGGTTCTAAAGATTAGAACTGGGGTGGTCTCAGGCTCCCCATGGTTCATGCTTGCAGGAAGCACACTTAACCACTGAACCATCTCTCCAGCTGTATACTTACTTATGTATAATTAAAATCACACATATAATTTTAATTAAGGAAAGTTGGCTATATTTCTGCAAACCGTGTAATTCCCAATAGGCCTGAATCTTATCTCCTTTTTGAGGAAAAGCACTCAAAAGGAAAAGTAGCCTAAATCACTACAAAAACAAAATCTAAACACTATACTATGAAAGGAATAAGTGTATTAATAATAGCCATTAACCAGCCGATATGACACTAATTCCAACTTAATGCAATTTTCCCTATATTTGTGACATGATTTCTTTTTATTTTTCAATGTTGAGGATCAAAGCCAGGGCCTTTCATATGGTAGTTAAGGACCTTACCACTTCATTTTCAGCACTCTATTTTGAATTCAGTATAACTGTCCCACAGAATTCAGGAAGCTTTCACAATTGCAGTCAACTCTACTGCAGAAATGAGTGCTGTCACTACTGCTTACCTGGGCTCTCTTCTGGACTCCTGCTGTGCATTCTTGGTGGCCACAGCTTAAGGATATGCTCAGGACAATGCTGGGTGAAAGAGTTCACAAGGAGGTTGGGAAAAGGACCCTGAGAATCTGAAGGAATGAAAAAGACCTTGACCTGACTTCCAGAAACAATCTTCTGTTTGAACAGCAGGATGGCTTCTCTTAAAGTTCTGTTCTCACCAGCCAGAAGGAGCAGCAGAAGTCTTACCAGATTTCATATATATTCCTGTGAAGGATTCTGCCAATTACTTTTAATTTTTCATCAAATCTTCAAACAATTAGTTACTTACTTAATCATTCAACATCTATTGGGTAACATGCTCAGAGCAGATATTGTACCATCAAGCCATCATTTCACTCTAATACCCCGGAGCTGGAGGCAAGAGGAAAACATTTATTTATCTACCAGGATGTCATCTGTAGGATTCCACGTATCTATTGATCAGTGCAGAAACAAAGAGTGTCAGGGAATTTCGTGAAAAATGAAGATACTCATATTCAGTTTTATGTGTATAAAAATTCTGACCTCTGTGAGTATTGTGCTTGTATTGCTGTGTAAATGTGTGTATTCTGTGACATGCCTGTGTTGTTAACATGTTCTCGTCCTCTGGCTTGCTGTAACCCATTTTCTACTCCTCCAGTGAAGTTGGTGATAACTCGGGCATTGATGATCACCGCTGATATTCTGGCTGGGTTCGGATTTATTACCCTCCTCCTTGGGCTTCACTGCGTGAAATTCCTTCCTGATGAGCCATACATTAAAGTTCGCATCTGCTTTGTTGCTGGGACCACGTTGCTCATAGCAGGTACTTGCTATGGGGGCAGAGATCTCCGCTAAGGACTTGAGGTGAAAAAGTGGCTCTCAAGCAGCTCACTTTAGCATCTAGGAGGCTGGCCTTTTTAGTGTGAAGTAACAAAGAGCACATCTGCCAGTCTTACTTGCAGTACCCAGGGAATTGGGCTCTTAGTCTGAAGGTCTTAGATTATTTCTTCATTATTTCAATACCTTTATTATGCTTTCAATTTTTAAATGATTCCTTTTTCTGTTATTTCTAAAATTAAATGCTAAAGAAAGCTACAGGCTTCCACCTTCTTACCATACTTCTTGTATTTTCTATATCAGTGAACTAAATTGGCCAAGTTCTACATGAGATTTTTCTCATATGCCAACACATTTATTAATACATATAAAATAGATAGATCATACTATTATCTGAACTTAAAGAAGCATATAAAGAAACAGAGCTCTAAAAACTAATAAGTAAAGCATAACTGAAAAACAGGAAGTTAAAAAGTACTTTGCACAGTGTTCATTAATGAAAGAAAAAACCTGGCTGTTTACTCAGCTCTGCTCTCACTTGAACTTCAAATCAAGTCCTCATCTATTACAGCCTGTCTGGTTTGGATCTTAGTGTAAGTTATGAGGATGTTTACTGCTGAAAAATTAAGCTTCTGGACAAATTGAGATGCATTCCCTCCAAAGAGAAAACCATCCTCTTATATAGTAGAAGCAAACATTTAGCAAGAAAATATAAGTCAGAACTTAATCAGAAAGGGTGGTGTAATAAATGGATAGGAACTTTGGAACTAAAAATACTTCATAGAATACATACATACATACATACATACATACATACATACATATATATGTGTGTGTATATATGTATATGTATATATATGACATTTTATAGTTATATGGAACTTATTCACTTTTATGTCATTTTTGAATCTACAAAATTGGGTGACAATGCAAGAGGAATATCCATCCTGGATTTCAAATATGAAGACTGTGTGGACAGACCAAGTTTTTAGGATTGAGCCTTCCATTCACCCACTCAAAATGATACATCTTTGTTACTTTTACATATTAACATTATATCCCTAATATTTATCATGTATTAAAATTATAAGAATCTAGCAAAATTTCCCTTTTGAGATATTTTGTGCTATATCCTGCCAACTTATAATATATAGCTTATAAATACAAAAATTAATCTTGTTTACCAACCTTAAAGTTGGACAATTTTGTTGCAGAATGCTATTTGACACATAAGTAGAGATCTTACTTTTTCTTTTTAAATAAAGCAACCAAACAAAAATTCAAAGCATTGGGAAAAATTCCTGTAGGAGTTACTGAATAAATCACTGAATAAAGTGGCCAGGATGAGGAAAGTTTGAAACTATTGTTCAGAATTAATATACAACACACAAATATTTTAGAGTTTTTAATTTGATTTTAGGTCTGAAAAGTACATTTTTAATTAGTTTATAGATATAACAGCATTATAAAAAAGTGGTAATTTATGTTTTGCATTTTAAAGGTCATATGCTTATGATTTGGTCCTTTTTAATTGCCTTGGATAAACATTTAGGAAAATGAGATGGAAGAGTAATTTAATTAGATATCACAGACTCTCCAGGGAAGGGGAGTATGTGAGTTATATTGGCAAGTCTCCCAACTCAGTGCCTTTTTTCCTTTCATCTGGCCTTGATGTGGAATTTATACTTTGTTTGCAATGGCTAGAGACACTGGCATACCCATTTCCCTTCTCTCTTTTTCTCTCATAAATGAATAAATAAAAAAATTAAAATAAGGAAATTCAGTCATTCATTTCAAACCAGTCAATTGTTAAGGAAGCCAATATCTGTAAGGATTAATTTCCATTTAAAGGGAGTGAAATTTTTTGTCTACTCTTAAATGATGTGGAGATAAGGATTTATTAGAAAATAAAGAGAGTATGTACTATGGTACTTTTTTGCTTTTATTTCTTACACCAATACACAAAACTGAATGACCATTGGCAGAGTTTACTTATGAGTCCAACATTATGTTTCCAACATGGCTTCAGTCATGGGCTTGGGGAGTATTAGAACACTCCTAATGACATACACTGGCAATTAGAAATCAATGCATGATGAACAAATGCCCATGTTGTTTAAGTTTGTGTGTTCTAAGATTTTTTTTATTTCCATTAAATATTTTCCTTTATGAAACAGCCATAAACATATAAGACATTTGGGAGAAGGACAAGGCACATGTATGACAGTGCCCTCGTATGGTTTTTATGGAGCTAAAAATTCCTGTTACCTAGTAAGTGGTGCAGTACCTGTGCCAGTTCTATAACACATGGCATTCCCCATAAGTCTGTAGTAATCCTAGCATGGGTTATTCGACTGTAACCCCTGGGTTTATGCAATTGTAGCACACAGTGCTTGGTAGTGGCAATAAATAGGCATGTCACCAGCTTGTATATCTAATATGATATTTTTATCATTGTTTTAGAGCATGCTCCTCATTAAAAAATGTTTACTGTACAGCAATGTGCCATGTTACAACAACCTCATACTACTCATGATCACCACATCTTGTCACTGCTATTTACACAGTATTCTGACCCACCTAGGTGTGTGTAAATGCAATCTGTGGTGCTCACACAATCGTGAAGTAATCACTAACCCAGTTTCTGTTAACTGATACCTCGCTGAACTAAAATAATGTTGAAAACATCCTTATTAAAGATACTAAAGAAAGCCAGGTGTGGTGGCGCACACCTTTAATCCCAGCACTCAGGAAGCAGAGGTAGGAGGATCGCCGTGAGTTTGAGGCTGCCCTGAGACTACATAGTGAATTCCAGGTCAGCCTGAGCTATAGTGAGTCTCAACCTCGACAACGAAAAAAAAAAAAAAAAAAAAAAGAAAGAAAAAGAAAAAGAAAAAAAGAAAAGAAAAGAAAGAAAAGACATTAAAGAAAATCTTAGCATTTGTTTAAATCTTACCCAGAGATGAGCATTACATCATTTCACATTTGTATTTCCTTTCTGAATAAACTGAAATAAAATGTGAAAGGATTCACAGGATGAAAGCTGTCCACAATTCTATTCACTCTGAATCCATATCATTGATGTTATGACACCACTCATTTTGGACAGTCAGTGGGTCCCGGTGAATTTAAGTTTGGATAATGCTTCTTATTACTCATAACTCCTCTGTTTCTTTCAGGTGCCCCAGGAATCATTGGCTCTGTGTGGTATGCTGTTGATGTTTATGTGGAACGCACCTCTCTGGTTTTCCACAACATATTTCTTGGGATCCAATATAAATTTGGTTGGTCTTGTTGGCTTGGAATGGCTGGGTCACTAAGTTGCTTCGTGGCTGGGACAGTCCTCACCTGCTGTTTGTATCTCTTTAAAGGTCAGAAGCAAACAGAAAACACACTCCCTCATTTTTCCTATCATGCTTTCAAATCGAGTAGAAGCATAGATCACTAGGACAAAATAATCTTGACTATTTATATTTCTGCCTTAAAAAACTCAGTTGCTCAAAGACAACTGAACTATGGTACTTGGTTAAATGCCTAGTAGTAGTTTATTGATTTAAAAAGGGAAATCCACAGCTACAGCTTTTTCTAGTATTCAAATGTATTATTATGTACATTTGTTATTTTATATTTGTTAAGTATATAATTATATGTTGCATATTTTGATGCATCCTGATTTTTCTTATACATCCAACTACAACCAATCAATTAATTTTATGTTTAGATAAAAAGGGAGTTGAGGGCTGGAGAGATAGCTTAGCGGTTAAGGTGCCTGCCTGCTAAGCCTAAGAACCTGGTTCCAATCTCCAGGTCCCACATTTAGCCAGATGCAAAGTGATACAAGGGCACAATGCCTCACTTGCCCACAAGGGGATGCATGCATCTGGATTTCATTCACAGCAGCTGAGAGACTGCTGGCACGCCTATTCTCTGTCTCCCTCTCCCTCTCTCTCTCTCTCTCTGTCTGTCTCTCTCTGTGTGTCTCTCCAAAAATAAATAAAAATAAATAAAAATAAAAGTGAGTTGACTAAGAGCTAGTCAAACATACGTTAATAAAAATTTGAATGCATTGTTATACAGTTTTTCTAAAACCTAAGAAAAATCCTCTTCCTAAGTAAAATAGAAAATATTTTGGCTGCATTTTCAATGCAAAAAATGACTTCAACATGGAAAATTTCAGATTTTCATGTAGGATTCTTATTAAGGATTCTGAGGTAATTGAGAGAAAGAGAGAGAGTGTGAGAGAGAGAGAAATCCTTGCAAAGAATATATAAAATGACATTACCCTCAGCTCTTGGGAGGTAGGGGCAGGAGGGCCTGGAGTTCAATATTATACAGACTACAAAGGCAGTTTGATGCCATTCAGGTCTGCAAGAAACTTGTCTAAAATCAGTGAAGTGAATATATTAATACCAAAAGCTGTATTCCAGAAGAATTATTACTAGGAATAAAGAAAAATTGATCAGTTTATAAAGATATATCATTCTAGCATTCGAATTTCATGATATAGAAACTGAAAAGACTGACATGAGAACTAAAAATCCTATATTTGAAGTTGACATTCCTGTCAGTAATTAGTAGTTGAAGTCTATGGAAAATCAGTGCAAGATGAGGAAATGTTGCAGGCTACATGGCTATGTATAAGGGAAATGCAAAGGCACTTCCCCAAATCTACTAATGCTTGTGAGTGTTTAGCAAGGTTACAGGATACAGGTAAATATACAGTATATATATCATTTGCAAACTGAATTGTGTTCATAAGTACAACTAATCACCATTGTACACAGATCCTACATTTATGAATTTGTCTACTTGCTAAAATTTATTAGTAAATGCCATGTCTACACTCCTAACAGTCTCAAGATCATTTATAGGCATGTGTACATCAGTGAAACATTTGTATCCTTTGAAGCTCACGTGCCTTGCTGAGGTGGGAAAAGGTGACACTTTTTTCTTCTTGTACCAGTTCTCATGCTGCTAAGAAATCTTCTTGTGATCCATTTAGTGACACTTTTTTTTGCATTATTGTCACTTTTGTTTGTGTCTTTGCTATTTCAGTTGTCCTTAATCATAGTGCTAAATGCTGTATAGTGTTCTTAATGTCAAGAAAGAAAAGACATATTTCCTAAAGAAAGTGTCTGTCAGATAAGCACTACATAAGCAGGAGTTGTAGTCCAGTTAGTTGTGTATTTAATGCTAATGAACCAAGATGCATATTAAATAAACTGTTTATAATAAAAATTACATAAATAAAATGGCTTTACTTTTCATTCACTAAAGTTTACTAAGTCATACATTTATTTCTCTGCATTTATATCTTTCAAACAGATGTTGGGCCTGAGAGAAACTACCCATACTCCATGAGAAAACGTTACTCAACTGCAGGAGTTTCCATGGCCAAGTCTTATGTGGCTTCTCGGACAGAGACTGCTAAAATGTATGCTGTAGATACCAGGGTGTAAAATATACCAGATATCAATCAGGGTTCCCATATTAATTAATTTATCAATAAATATTTTCAAGTTAATAAAATAATTTTTCTTTCCTGGGCCAGTTATTTTTATACTTTATTTTCAACTAAATTAATCATTCAAAATGTATGATCCTACCATTACTTCTGCTGTAGGTCTCTCTTTTTTCAGTTTTCCTATATTTTAAGATAAGGTTGCTAGGGTATGGACATCTCTGTTTCTGATGTCTACATTGTTTTTAGAGGTTTTGACGTGGTTATATTAAAAATAAAAGCACTTTTAAACCAGTTACAGTTTCTATCTAAGCTTTGAAAGAATTGAGAAATGCTTAGCTTTCTCCCTGATTTGTGGCCTATCTTTTATATTCCTAAGGAGACATGTGATAACTTTGAGAGAGTTATTGTTTCAAATTGAAACTTGTGTATCACAGTCGATGGTGTTACAACAGAAGCAGAAAACACCATTTTCACTCACCAGCCTCCGGTGGGAGTTGAAGCTGAGAAAGTTCTTCACACTCTATAAATGTCAGTGGCAAATGCTCAATTTCTACTGGAGTTAGGTTATTTATTCTTCATCTGTTTAAGAGATTAGAGTATTATTTCAACATTACTCCAACTTTGTCTTCATTTTCTCTCATTATTTTTTCATAATGGCAACTCAGTTTGATAACTGAGAGAATCCCTCATATATGGATTATGAAAAATCAATGTTTCTTGTAAAATATGTGAAAAATTTGAGAAATATAAACTTTAAAATACCAATGTTGAGTGCTGATGAGATGTCATACATTTACTATGCAATCATCTCAAAATTTTGTTTGTTTTTATTTATTGTATGTGTATGGTATCTGTGTTATATGCATATGTATGTGTAGATATATATGCTTCATGCACACACATGTCAAGGCTGGAGAAAATGAACATCAGGTGTGCTCCTCTATTGCTCTTCAACCTTATTTCCTTGAAATAGTTTCTCTCCTAATCCTGAAGCTCACCATTTTCAGACTTGCTGGCCAGTGAGCGCCAGAGATTCTCTTGTCTCTACTCCTCTCAGCACTGGGGTTACACACCTGGCTTCTTATATCAGTGGCAGATTGATCACAGATCTTCATACCAAGCACTCTTACCTATGATGCCTTCTCCTTAGCTCTTGGTCTGTCTTTAAACAATTGCATATTTAATGCTTATGTCTGACTTCAACATTGTGGGATGAGGTTCAAGATTGATTCATTTGGGTTGGGAATAGCTTGTGTAGTTGGAACTGTTAATTTTATTACTGTGTATATTACTGTGTATACACACACACACACACACACATATATATTTCATAAATGTATGCCAAATATGGAAGCCATTTTACTAGTAATAGATGCTTGATTTGCTTCTATTTTTTGTCTATTAAAAATTGTATTGTTGGCCTGGTGAAATGGCTTAGTGATTAAGGTGCTTGCCTGCAAAGCCTAAGGAGCCAGGTTTGATTCACCAGTAGCTAGGTAAACTAGATGCATTAGGTGGCACATACAACTGGAGTTCATTTGCAATGGCTGGAGGCCCTGACATGCCCATTCTCTCTATCTGACTCTATCTCCCTCAAATAAATAATTTAATAAAAATTTTAAAATGTATTGTTATGATATTTTTTTATTGAGAATATACATAGGAGTGAGATTGCTCTATCACAGGTATGTATATGTTCAGATATGTTGGATAAAACCAAATAGTTTCTCAAAGTACTTGTACCAATTTTCACTGTCACGGAAGTGTATAAGAGTTCTCAATGCTGCACAGCACCTAGTATGGTCCCTCTTCATAAATGTCAGCCATGTAGTATTTTTTATGCACTGGTATTGAGAAACCAAACAAAACATTGTTTTAAAATTCCTAATAACTAGTAAAATCTTGTATATTTTATACTTTTACTAGCCATCCAGATATCATATTAATGAATCTAATGTTCAGTATGTTTACCAATTTTTCAATTGTGTTGTTTTTGTCTTAATGTTATTTACTTATTTATCATATATTTATAAATCACAAATGGAATCTTTTTCAGTCAGTGGTATTTTTCTGAAAAATTATTTTTAATGCAAAGCAGGTCACTATTTTTTCATTAGAACTATTATTTTTTGGGTTAATTTTTTTCACCAATATGAAGAAAGTTTCTTGTTTTCTATGAACCTCTATAGTTGAATGATCCTTTATATTTCATTCTGTGCAAATTTTAACATAGATAAGGAACAGGATATTTTAAGTACACATGAATGTTAATTATGTTCATAATGTTACATTTTTATAAGCTGTGTTAGTATGATATGACCAGGATGGAGATCATAAATCAGTATATAGTAATTCCAGGATTTCCTAGATAATTCTACTCTAATGTGAATAGTCCTGATCCAAGTTAGAAAATCACTTAAGTACTTAGGTAAATATAGTTTTATAAAAAGTTACTGCTAAACATAACTGCACTATCTAATAATGTCCTTTATGTATAATTTTCTTATTTATAGAACTGTGAACTTTAAATGTTTTAAATATTCTGAATTAGAATGTAATATAATTCAGCTAAATATATTCTTAAAAGCAGCTGATTAACTACTTATAACATACACATAATGTGTATACGCACATTAGTGTTACTTATTTTTGATATATCCAATGTAGATTACATTTTTTAGAGAGAGAGTAAGAGAGAGAGAGAGAGAGAGGAGAGAGAGAGAGAATTGGTGCACCAGGACCTCAGCCACTGAAATTGTACTCCAGACTCTTGCACTACCTAGTGGGCATGTGTAATCTTACGCTTGCGTCACCTTTGTGCATCTGGCTAATGTGATATCTGGAGAGTAGAACTTGGGTCCTTTTGGTTTGTAGGCAAGTGCCTTAATAGCTAAGCCATCTCTCAAGCCCTAAATTTCTTTTTTATTATTAGCATACACAGAATTACGTTTAAAAACTAAGATTGAATTTAAGTTTCAAAAAATTTGTTTTCAAACACATGTCCTTCTTTGCCCCCTCCTTTTCTCATCTTGTGCCTCTCCCAATAAAGCCTCCTTTCTGCTTTCATACTACATTTTGTATTGTACCTTTCTCCATCCCCATCATCTTTTGTTCCCCTCTAGTGGTCTCCTAGATCAAATTTTAGCTTATACTCACTCTCATATCCTCTTGTTTTCATGGATCCAATTATTAACAACTAATATGCACCTATATGAGAGAATATGCAATTTTTGCCTTTCTCAGCTTGGGTTACCTCACTTATTTTTTTTTTTTTTTTTACAATCCCATCCCCATCTATTTTTCCTGGTGACTGAATAAAGTGGCATTATAATCATGTGAAGTGCTTGAGTGTGATGTGGAAGAGTATTTCTTTGAAATACTTCTTCTGAAAATATTTCTTTTGATAAATGTTCCAGATGTAACGGAGACCCAACATTGTATTTGGTTTGAAAACATCAACAACTTTTCTTTTTAAGAGTAGTAGAAATCACAGCCATTCACTCCTTTGAGACCTGACTTTTCTGCTCAATTTAAGAATGAGTGCTGGGCTGGAGAGATGGCTTAGGAGTTAAGGCACCTGCCTCCTAAGCCTAAGAACGCTGGTTCCAGTCTCCAGCAGTTCCAATCTCCAGGTCCCACGTTTAGCCAGATCCAAAGTGACGCAAGGGTGCAAAACTGCACTTGACCACAAGGGGGCAAATGCATCTGGATTTTGTTCACAGCAGCTGAGAGGCTGCTGGCGTGCCCATCTCTATCTGTCCTCCTCTCCCTCTCTCTCTGTCTCTCTCCAAAAAAAAAGGGGGGGGGAATGAGTGTTTATTAACAAAGGGCTTATTTTTATTTATTTTATTTTTTGGCTTTTTTAATGAGAGATAGGGGGCAGGGCTTCCAGATACATGTACCATGTTGTGTGCATGCACAACCTTGCACATGTGTCACCTTGTGCATGTGGCTTTCATGGGATCTGGGGAGTCAAACATCACTCTTTAGGCTTCACAGCCAAGCCCCTTAACTGCTAAGCCATCTTTCCAGTCCAACAAATTTGTTTTTAAAGCTAGAAAGGATTAAATCTGCAGCTGAGAGTGTACTTGCTGATAACAGGACCATTGAAAAAGCCTTGTGCTTACGTACTGTGTGTAGATATATCAGCCTTAACAAATTTCTGTTATTTGGTCATAGCAGGCTTGTTTAACTCCCTCATTTCATAGAGGTGTGTGGTAGTTTGAATAGATGTCCCCCAATATATTCAGTGTTTTATTAGTTTGCAGTTGGATCTGCAGCCATCTGGCTGGAGGAGGTGTCACTGGGTGGTCCTAAGATGTGGTGGTGGGTTTGAAATTCCAATCTAAAGATATACAAAGTGCCTAGCTGGAGTTCCTAAAGTGTGCTATGTGGCTTGTGGCTTTTGGTTTGACACTTCTCTCTCTCTCTGCTGGCTCCTTTCAGAGGGGGCAAACTTCTTCTTCCATTATGAAACTTCCCCTGGATCTGTAAGCTTCAATAAATATCCCTCCCTCCATAACTATGCCTGGTCTGGAAGTTCATCTCAATGAATCTGAAGCTGTCTGCCACAAAGTGTTATTTCAACTATTTTTATAACATGATAAAAAATAACGTGCAGTATTTAAAAATGATAAGAATTTACTGTTAAATTTTATAAACTGTTTACGTCTTTCTATGACCTAGATACCAGGTATTTTATGCTTAATAGGAAACCTGGGTTGTGTCTTGAATTCTCTCATCACCTTTAGTTTTTCATCTAACAATATTCCGTAGATTGTTAGTGTGCTTACTCATTAAAAACCTGCTAAGTCATCCAATGAGTCCTTCATCTGCATCCTGGTCCAGTGGTTGTCATCTCTCCACAGCATGATTTCAGCAGCCTCTTGTTCGTTCCCCCAAACCATACTAAATACTGCAGCCAGGTTCTCGTCCCATTTCTCCAAGCATAAGGCAGCAAGCGACATATTAGCATTGCTAATGAGGCTGGCCATAAGTTGGACTCTGAGACCTCTTCCACTTCTGCTGTTACCACTCACTTCCTTATCATAATCAAGACAGTTAGTGTTTTCTCTGCCTCTAAGGTCCCATGCCGCTTCTGCTTCTTGTTCCAGTACACCTCCCTTCCTGATACTTCCACGTCACGTCTGACCTATCTTCAATAACTCAACATTTCAGCAGGACCTGCTCTTACTTCCAACAGACTAAGTTCTGTAATATCCCAAACATCCCAAGGGCTCTCTTTACCTTCATTGCACTGGTTAATGAGTGTGGTTACTCATTTGGTATTTCAATTCCTGATAAATTCTTGCAAGTACTGAGAGGGAAACTTGTTCCAGCAGTGAAAAATAATTTCTGCTTGATTTCCAGAGTCAAGCATGGTGCCATTGCATAGCAGGGTTTTAATACATACTTTTGCAAAACAGAGTAAATGAAAGTATAGTATACTGGCCTGGAAAAGCTGAATATCTGATGCTTGCAATTATTTGTTTAATGCATTATCCCTTTATTTATACAGACTTTTTAAATTTAAATTTAATTTTAATTTTTTAATAATAATTATTATTTTTATTGACAACTTCTATACTTACATACAAAAAGTGCATGATATTTCCCTCCCCTCCCCTCATTCCCCTTTTGTGGAGGGTCAGCATGTAATATGGCATACATCTAGAGGCCCAGAGGATGACACTAAGGTGTCTTTGTTTTACTTCCTTTGAGTCAGGAACTTTCGCCACAACAAAGAAAAGACCAGACTGCAAAGGAATGGTCCTTGAGCTTCATATTCTCATGGTCATGCATCACTTTGTTATAGACTTGCTAGGATCACAGATGTATTCCCCACTTTGCATCTGGCTTTACATGGGTGCTGGGGACTTGAACCTGGGCCAGCAGCCTTTACAAACAAGTGCTTTTAGCCCCTGAGCCCTTTTCCTGTCCTTGCATTTGTCATTTTTTATTGGAAAGGAGATTACTGTGTTTTAAGCAGCTTATGTCACAGAAAGCACAGAGTCACAAAAACAAAAGTTAGAGTAGCAGGAAAGCGAGCCACGAGAATAGTGATATGCACATCTGCCTGTGAAGTGCAGTGTTTCAGGAAAGTCAGGAAATCAGACAAAAGAATTTTATATGGAAAAAAATCCAGAATGCACAAAGAAATGCAATCCAGGGCAGGAGACTAATGTTCTCAAAATTGTAAGCAGTCCCATGACCCCAGAATGCAAAAGGGAAAAGGGGCCTTTGATATTCACAAAATAACTTGACACGAGAAAATAGCATCTTGTTCCTTCTCAGGTCAGGTAGGAAAATTGAGAAAGCATTGTTTACGCAAAAGAGCTCAATAAACCACTCGAAATCCAATCAGTGTGTTTCCTATACCATCAACATATTGGTCTTCTTAAGCCAGGCTTTACCATCAAAGAAACTGTTCTGATTCCCACCTGATGGCCTCACCTTTCCCTCTATTTTTTTTTATATTCTTTCAACTCAGTTTTTACCTTTTTGATATATATATATATTTTGGAGAGAGACACAGAGAGGGAGAGGAAGACAGATAGAGATGGGCGTGCCAAGTAGCCTCTCAGCTGCTGCGAGAGAAATCCAGATGTGTGCACCCCCTTGTGTTCAAGTGCAGCATTGCACCCTTGTGTCACTTTGCATCTGGCTAAATGTGGGATCTGGAGATTGGAACCGCTGGAGATTGGAACCAGCGTTCTTAGGCTTAAGAGGCAGGCGCCTTAACCGCTAAGCCATCTCTCCAGCCCTACCTTTTTGATGTTGTTTCTTCATCTCAATATTCTCATGTTAAAGCGTGTTGTTCTAACCTGGTTGTAAGTGTATAAACTGGGTATTGGACAGAAAAACATCTTGAAGTAGGTTTGGTAGCTCTTGACCTTACAAATTATTGTTCACATGTGAATAAGTTTGACTCCTACAATGCAATAATGGCCTAGAAAAACATTATACACATCCTTTATGGTTTTATTCAAAAATCTGTTGATTTAATCATCATAAGAATTTTATGAAATTATATTTATTAGTCTAAAATATAAAATGATAAGGCAGAAAGCAAATAAATAAATCACATTATTAATCCCTGCACTCAGAGAGGTTTTTACGTTTAACACAGGAAAAAACTGTATATTTATAAGTTTTTTTTAAGTTAGCAGGACAGAAAAAAATAAATATTTACATCTCTCTTACTCTTATAATCTTTCCTCAACATCCCTCTCCCAAAAGGTTTACTTTTCTCTAAATTCTTATATCATTCAAAGAAAAATAAACTCAGGACATAGTTAAATTATTTGAAAATATAAATATTCTATTGTTGTTTATATCTTCTTTTTAAAATAAAATTTGTAATTATTTTTTTGGCATTTACTCAATCATGTCATTAATTTTTCAGGTGTATCACTCTTACATATGTTCTGTCATTTATCCAGTATGTCCACTAGAATATTGACATTGCTGCCAGCTGTTACTACTATAATCAGTGTTGCAGCAAATATAATTCTGAGATATTTTATGTCTTTATAGCCTTATCTATGGGTTATAAACTAACATAATTATTTTTATTTGTATTTATTTAATTAAATAAGCTGAACATAATTTAGCAATATGATATTCACCAATTGTTTGAATATGTATTTCTGAAAAGGGAAATCATATAGCTTTGCTTTTTGTTCATTTCACCCTTTGTTATGTCCCCAGTTTCAAAGCATGCACATGTGACCTTCTCAAAACATGTTACATTTATGGACAATGTTTAGGTCATGTAATGTTTGCATTTTGCATTAATTCTTTTCTATGTGGATTTAAAATACCTATTAGTGTTATCTTTAGGATATAATTCAAAGTTTCCATTTACAAATTTAAATTGAAAGTGAGTTGACTTTTAAAGTGCTTCAATAAAATGAGTAAAAATTATTTTTAGTCTGACTGTGAACTATTTAATTTTGGTACTTACTGGGTTAATTCAGGGTATTCTTAAAATAAAATGTACCCTAAGCAAAAAGTAGGCAGAGATAGGAGAATTACCATGAGTTTGAGGACAGCCTGGGACTACGTAGTGAAAAAGAAAGATAGTTTATTGAATTTTATTATTTATGTATAGGACAGTTATGAGCTACGTTTACAGCTAGCAAATGTAAAATGGACTTAGGCTTAAGTACATAAGACTTACCAAGAGCCAAAAAAAAAAAAGAAAGAAAGAAAGAAAAATATTTCTTTATTTTTTTATTTCAAACAAGTCATAATGCATGACATCTCACTCACAAATATTTCTCTTTCCATGTGTTGGAACTTTAGCAACATAGCAAGAGTACCATTATCACGGTTACAGTATTAACAACTAACGAGTTTTTAAACATCAATTTCCCCAAGTGTTCCAGTCATTTCAATTGCATCAAGAATCCAAGATTCACCATGGCCTGCTCCTTGGAATTGAAATGACCAAGAAAAATGCTGTAATTTTAATGTGTGCCATCCCTATTTGAATCAGGGTCCATGAGATTTGAATATGGAAAATACTATATGGTTTCCTTTGCAAAAAGTAAGGTGCCACCCCCATTAAAAAATGAAAGTTTAAATGATGATAATAATCATGGTGAAATACAGCAACACTGGGCATTGAAAAGGAAACTGGAGGTGAGAAGAATGGTTTGTGATATTACCTCAGTACAGACAAAGAGAGTTGAAGTTCAGTGTGGACCCAAGTGCTTGGACTGTCAGCCTGAGTGGTCTGAGAGAAGGCTGGTGTGGGGTGAAGCTAGGGAGAGTTGTTAAAATCATCAACTTTTTTCCTACTATTTTCTAAATTAAGTTGTTGTAGATATAGCTCTGACTATGTAACCCAGAGAAGCAGCCAAACGGTTAAGAAATGCCTTAGGTAGAGATGTTAGTTTTCCGCCAACTAAACTTAACCTTATACAAGGCCTTACAGTATAGCTACTGAGTGGGAAGTGGTGACTAAGTAGAAGAGCAAAAAGAGTGGGTGAATTTTTGGGAGAAGGAATGTTACCCAATTTAATTAAACAGAAACAAAACCAGCTAACTAAGCTTGTACAGTTGAAAAGTAAAACTTGCTGACAAAATAAAGATGGGAAGAAATAAAAACATATCCATGAGCCAGGTGAGGTGGCTCATACCTTTAATCCAAGCACTTAGGAGGCAGAGACAGGAGGATCATCATAAGTTGAAGGCCAGCCTGGGAATACATAGTGAATACCAGGTCAGCCTGGACAATAGTGAGACTGTACCTCAAAAAACCAAACCAAAACAATATATTCATCATTGTGGAATAAACATGGAAGAAATAATACAAAAGTATAGGCTTCTCCCATGGAGTAAATATTTAAGTAATTTAAGTTCTGAGGTAGTTCTTGTTGCTTTCACAATGAAATAAAAAAGTATAATAGTAAAAATTGCATATGTCATGTTTACTTATGTATATCAACTGTCTATCACCCATTAATCTATCATCTATATGTATAATCTAACCTTTATTAGTAGCTATCTACTGTCAATGAATGTGCCCTTTCTATAAGCTGCCCCTCCTCAGCAGCTTTGCAATGTATTAATTTCAACCTCATTCAAGAAAAAAATATATATACCATTCCAGAGTTATCTAGCATGCAACATGTTTTGACACTGTTGAGATATTTAAATCTCATTTCTTTCTTTCTTTCTTTCTTTTTTTTTTTTTTTTTTTTTTTTTTTTTTTTGAGCGAAAGACAGAGATGGGCATGTCAGCAGCCTCTCAGATGCTACAAACAAAATCCAGATGTGTGCGCCCCCTTGTGGTCAAGTGCAGCATTGCGTCCTTGCGTCACTTTGCATCTGGCTAAACGTGGGACCTGGAAATCGGAACCGGTGTTCTTAGGCTAAGGAGGCAGGTGCCTTAACTGCTAAGCCATCTCTCCAGCCTTAGTATCATTTCTTAACTCAACATTCTTCATCTATTAACTGCCAAGAAAGGCATTGATTACTACACAGAAGAACAGTAAAAACATTTCAGTTATTACATCCTATCACCCTACACCTTCTCAATAAATGTGAAAATAAAATTAAACAATCAGTATTGATCAATCACTTCAGTACATCTGAGAATGTCATTTTTATCATTATAGAAATTTGACATCTTGATTGATGTATACTATTTCCTTTGTAAGTCAGATCATAGACGTTGACTGGCATAATGTTTGAAGAAAAATAACTAAATGGGGCAATACAAATACATTGTGTTTTCACCAAGCTATTTTGTAAAGGGTGTTATTTTTATTTCATTTACTCAGAACCAAAGCTAGTGAAATAATATAAAAAATGATACTATTGTGCCAGGAAAAAAATATTATTTTTTAAAAATTTCCTGTGTGGAGTTATTTTGTGCAAAATCACAGAGCAAAATGAATTTAGAAATAAAAGATTGCTTTGTAATATATACTCTATTTCTTTGTTCTGATTTTTAAAAGAGAAACAATCTCTCTCAAGAATGAGGTCTTACAGCCAACACATTTCATTGTCTCCTTTGCTCTTACACAATTTTGAAGTATTTCACATTTTGCTTTAAATGCAATATTCTAGGTGAGATTCATCTGGCTGTCCACATGATTGCCATCCAGTTCTATTCAAGCTCTATTTCCTTTCCCCAAAAGGTATTGAATTTGAAGGTTCTCTTTAATAAAAGTTGTGCTCCTCACACAAATGCAGCAAATGTGAAACTACAGAACTGAAAATTAAAGGAAATGTATGGTCAAGCAAAATAGGAAAGAGCTGACCTATAAGGGTCAGTGCTGTGGATATTCTATTCCATATGAGTGTCTTATGCTATGATTAGCATGCCTTTGCAGGCAGCCCACCCTCTAAAGCCTCATCCTCAAGGGCGAAGAGTGTTTCAGGCTCAACACACTGTTGCTGGCAGGCATCCCATTGGCACACAGTTTCAAAGTAAGGACTATAAGCTCAAATACCAGATTCCTCTTAGAAAATTTGAGCTTCATTATTGTTCTGTTCTTTGCAAACTGTGGTCTCGGTATTTTCCCATTCTTCTAGGAGCTGCTAAAAAGAACAAAAACAAAACAAAACAAAACAAAATGGTAGCCTAAGTGATGCAACTTCATGGTTTCTTTAACCATGAATTGAAATCTAGCTAATTGGCTGGAATTAGAGATAGGCTTCCACGCCCTCTTGTGGATACTCATAGAAAGAGCTAAAACCTGTAGCAGTAGGAAATACCTGATGTAAACTCTTTTGCAGGAGAACAAAATTTAAAAAAATATAATTCTAATAGAATTAAAATATGAAACACCAATTTTAAATATTATTTTATAGAGCCATCAAACTATTGTTAAAGATTCTTCAGAAATAACATAAACCTAACACAGATTTATCCTTTTTATTCTTTTGCTGGGCACGGTGTCACACACCTTTATGAGAAAGAGGACGAGAGAGAGCAAACAGAGAGAGATAGAAAATTGGCACACCATGGCCTCTAGCCATTGAAATAAAACTCCAAACGCACTTGTCACCTTGGACACATGTGCAACCTTATATTTGCATCACCTTGTGCATCAAGCTTCGGTGACCTAGAGAGTCAAACATGAGTCCTTAGGCTTTCCAGGCAAGAATCTTAACTGCTAAGTCATGTCCCTAGCCTAGATTTATCCTTTTAAATTTATTTTTAAAATATTATGATAATAATAGGTTCTAAATCTGTGTTATCATTAATGTGGGCTTCTTGGACCATAAAAAATATTTTATATTGAGTTTCCAAGTCTGTCTGTAATTTGGGTAATTTTCAACAGCCACATTCTGTTCAAAGAAATGCTCTGGAAACTCCATTGCTATTATTATTAACAGTAACTTTGTTGCTGAAGAAGTTTTAACACAAAGGAGACATTCAGATATTTTAAAACATTAAATGAAAATACAGGCTTTGATATTTATTGAGAGTTTGGTCAGAACAGTTTCTAGAAAAACTAACTTTTTAATCTATCACCTCAAACCTAACCACTTCCAAATAAACAACAAAAGTATATGAAGTATGGACTATGATTAAACTTACATCGAAACATCTATGACCATCACTTGGAACAAATTTTGATTGCTCCAACTCTGACATTTGCTGGCATCTTAGACAAAATCCACCTGCAGAGCCACTGGATTCTTTCTAGGTGTATATTCTAACCATGGTCTGGTTCATAAGTAGAATTAATTGTTAGGTACATATCTCACAAAATACAAAAAAAAAAAAAAATCTAAGATAAACTTAATTATTACCTCCTGTTGTCTGTTCTTTATTTTCCTAGTCATATTTGAAACCAAAAATTCTAAATGGAAAAACACCTGCAATAGAAATTGAAAGAAAAATAGTATTTGGTCTCCATTTTTTGACTCACAGTCTACTGACCTATATTCCCAGGATAAATAAGTTCTGTTTCTGAATTAATGTTTACTCATCAATTAATTCAAGGAAGCTTCAATTTAAAGTAGGGGGATCAGAAAGAACTAAATTGGGAAGGTGACTTTTGAAGAAAAGGCCAAAGGAGGCTAGGGAGTAATGCAGTTTTGAAGGCGTAGTTTTGAAGGTGTGTGTGTGTGTGTGTGTGTGTGTGTGTGTGTGTGTGCGTGTGTGTACAGTGTTAGGTACAGTGTTCCAGAACAAATGAGTAAAGCAGAGCATAGCGCAAAAGAAAAGACAAGAGGGGAAAGATCATATAGGTCTGTTTACAGAGGCTTTGCCATTTTCTTTCACTGAGGTGGAGTTTCATTTGGGTTTAGTTCAGGGACAAGATCCTCCTGACATTGTAAAACAGTACTATTCATATCAAAGATTGTTCTTTACCGTATATCATCAGATAAATGCAAGTTAAGAGAACAATGAGATAATACCACACATCTATTAGAGGGTCAAAATCCAGAACACAGACACCAAATGCTGACAAGGATGCTGCAGCAATAGGAACTCTCATTTATTGCTGAAAGAAGTTATAAATTTTACAGCCAGTTAGAAGATAACATTTAGTAACTTCTTAAAATGAAACTAAACATGCAACGCAACAATCTGTCTTAGGATTTATATACAAAAGAAAACTGCTTTATTCATGATACCAAGACTTGGAACCCATCAAGTTGTCCTCCAGTAACAGAGTTTATAACTAAATTATAGTATATCTAGGAAATGGCATATTATTTAACTCTGAGAAGAAATGAGATGTAAAGTCATGGCAGACATGGTGGAAGTTAACATGATTTTCAAAGTCAAAAGTGCCAAACTGATTAAAAGGTTGTATTTGTATAATCTCAAATAAACAATATTCTGTAAAAGCCAAAACTATGGAGACAATAAAAATATCAGTGACAGCCATGAGTTAGAAAAGAGAGAGAAATGACTATAACCCCCTGAAACTGTGAGCTGAAATAAACTTTCTTTCTTAACTTGCTTCTTGCCAGGTATTGAGTCATAGCAATGAGCCAACTAATGAGTGCAGGTGATAATGATGTGTCAATATGAGCTCATCAGTTGTGACCAATATGCCCTTCTGCTGTCAGATGTAGTAATATGGACGTAGACATTGGTGAAAGCCTGTTGTATGGGAAAAGCCAGTGTCTTCTGCTCACTATTGCTGTGAACCTATAACGACTCCAATTTTACAACAATTACCCTGGCTACTCTGTGGTAAGCGCATGAGAGGACATAGGTGGGAGCAAATGGACCAGTATACATCTAATGTAGGATTGGCAAGGACAGAGTGGTGTCTCATGTCATGGGTGTGACAGGTAGGTAGCCTTTAGAGCCTAGATATTCTGTGAGTGAGTTATCAAGATTTCCATGCAATATAGATATAGAAAGTAATGCAAATGGAAGGTATAAGGAGGAATCGAAGCCCTTTAGCCTGAGAAACAGGAAGACTGGAAAAGGTTTTTCTAAAAGCAGATTTGGGAAAAGATCAGGAATTAAGTTTTGCTAAGTCAAATTTGAAATATCTATTGATCACTGAATGTGTATGTCAACTGTTTTAGGACACTCTCTCTCCTCCCACGCTGAGACTATACATGATTCATGCCTCTGGTTATCTCCTCTGCTTGTGTTTACGTCCTGCTTACACTTTCTTCTTTCTCCAACTGAAGAATAAAAACTCCTTGAACTCTTTTCCTCTTTCATTTGACTTCCTCCTTCAAGTCCCAAACTTACATTTTTCTTCATAGTCTCACCTTTTACACTAACTGTTTCTGGTTTGAAGATTGAACATTCCTGAAGCTTGTCTTGAGCCATTGCTAATGTATGACATCTTTTCACGGAGAGACAGCTGAAGACAGACACTGGAGTATGTAATGATGTGATGTGCAAGGCACTGGGCTACTCAGCTTAAAGAAATGATTCCCAGCCCTAATTTCTGTCTCCTTGAGTACTGATGAAAGAAAAATGCCAACTTTGCTGTCTCACTGAAGAGATGACAAAACAGTGCTGGCTGAAGTCCACTAACTCCTCACTGCAACACCTCAGGACCACAGCCCCTTTCCCACATCCATATCCATGTTCACATCCATCTTGTCTTCTATTTTTACTTGTTCAGACTAGTGAATAGATCTCTGAGCACTTCCCCTAAGTGAAAGAATTATTCCTCAATTTGATCTTCTGGAGTAACAAATATTTCTTTTCTTTCTATTGGTGATCCAGATCTACAATTGACTTGGTTTTAGAATATCTTCATATGGAGGTGGAGGACCTAATGTACCAAAACATGGAATGGGATGCAGTCCAGCGTTTTGAGTTTGAAGATGATTTCCAGCTGTAGGATTCCCAGCTGCTTCTGTTCCTGGAAAGAAACAGAAAGATTTGTCATATCATTAACATAACTTCTTGATGAAATCCAACACTTCCTAGCTCACTGGAAAATTATTTATTCCCTTTAGAAAAAAAAATACACCCATTTTCCTCTCTGCAGTGATAGCTTAGTCAATATAGCAAGAAAATTTCCTAGAATGAACAGATAATACCATAGCTGGCTAACCCATCAGGAAGCACTTGACATGGTAGCAGTTAAAACTAGAAAAAAAAAAAAAAAAAACTTTGTTTTTAGAATCACAAATTAGGACTCCTCTGAACACACATTTTTCTTAGCTAATACTCCTGGGGGTGGGGGTACAGTTAGGGTGACTGGACCCCTGATGGTAAAAAAAGGAGGAAAGTTTGCACTTGCTAGAAATCAAAGATGATCTGATTTCTTATCTCTTGCCTAGTTCCCTAGACCTGTTTTTCTACAAACAACCAGGACCCCTCCCAGGAGGGAGGTCTTTCATAGGATTTAAACATTGTGGTTGATCAAGTTCAGCCCCTGGAACTTGGTATCAGGACTAACCTCTTCCTGAGACAGCCCCTAGCCCTAACCAAACAGCTGTCCCTCTGGTTCACCTGAGCTGGAAGTCAGCCCACCACTACAGGTTATAAATACTTTTACAAGGGGAGGGCAGGCTTTCAGACCCCTTGGGCGATTTTTTCCCTTGGCTGGGCCTGGGCTGGCTTGGCCCTTACTTTCCACGTGGGTTCTTTATCCCATCCAGCTTCCCATGTAACAGGAACTCCAACTCTCTTTTCTCTCTGTGCTTTGTTCCCAGGTCCTCCAGATGGGGTCACTATCCAATGTGGGTGCCTTTCCTTGGCTCTGTACTTCCCTCAATATATATAATAATTTGATAATTATCCTTGTTAGTCCTCTTTTTTTTATTCAATTCTTTGATTAAAATTAGAAACAAACCTAGGGTTCGGCATTCCAGGACTTTCTTAGACCCCTAGCACTCCATTACAGTCCCATTATGGGGCCTAGTGTCTGGAGGAACAGTGAACAGTCACCAATGAACTTCAATGCATGGTGCTCATGTTCTCATTATGCAACAAATACACATAAATGTTTCATTATAATAATAAACAAGTTAGATAAATGGTAAAAGTTTTCATTTAAAGTATCTTGACATGATAAAGAGAAGACATTCTACATTTAAAAAAAAAAAGAACTTTGTGATCAATGTTCGTGACTTTGAAATTATGTTTAACACAGCCATTAAACAACCATTTTCTTCCACAAACTGTTAACTTTGAGATACCTTCAATTTATTCCAATAACTTTTTTGGAAATCTGTCAGTATTTCCTGGAAGATTATTATTGAGTCATTGAAGAAATCAATAGTAACATTTTATCACTTTCTCTATATATACATGTTTTTATTAGCCTGGGTTTTACTTGACTTTGAGTGGAGTTCTTCTTTCCATAAAAAAAGTAGTAACAAACACAACTTGTTCTTTAAAGAATATGGATCCCTGAGCTTGTCCTTGACATTGTTATATATTACCTCTTATTAGGTTGCAACCACGCACAGTCATTTACATATTGATTATATCTGCTTATGAACTACAATGACAGAGGTAATTAGTTCCCACAAAAACTACTGAAATGGCAAAGCCAAAAAATATTTTCTGTCATTTATAGAAGTTTTCTGACCTTCTCGAAAGGTTTCAGACTTGTTGCATGGGGAAATTTCAAAGAACATTCCCCAATTACCAAAAAAACTCAGAGCATTTGCTTATTAGGCACCAGCTACACTGCTGGAATCCAGATGTGGATTATGCAGAAAGATGGCTTTGTGTGCACTGTGATAACAGAGTGATGGCTTTTCATAAATATGTATTTGCCTTACTTCTTATCTTGCCAGCCCTCAGAGTCAAACATAGCAATTCAATTATTAATGCAATATGTGAAAGATAGAACCATATTAAGAATATAAGTTTCACCTCTTTGACCAGTACTTTACTTACACAAAGGATGTTTAACTGCATAGGTCATCTCTGTGCTATTAAATAATAATTATTTTAACTCAGCATTTTTCTACAATGAAACCATAATGATAATATCTGTCTCTATAAAAGTGAAGCTAATAATCTGAGGCTGTAGCTAGAATGCTTGGCTAGCATATGCAAAGCCCTAGGTTCAATCATTGCTTGGTAACACAAAAAATTAATTTAGATAAGTAACAAATGTAAGTTAAAATGAGTATATGGTATATAAAATGAAGCCTGGAATACTGTAAAGGTTTACTGCTATTATCACATATCACATACTTGCTATGTGAAGAATATTCATGATTTTGTAATGTACAATATTAATTTTTTATTCCATTTTAATTGTTAAACAATGATTTAATCATTGCCATTAAACATAACAAAAATTCTAAATAAAAATATAGTGTAGTAAAGCCTTTTGGAGTTCATAAGCTTGGGCTGACATCAGCTGAGATTGAGCTACTTTATTAAATAGAGTTGAAGTTGTTAAAACATCTCCTTTCCTTAGTAATTTGTAATTCTTTCCATCCTGAATACTTGCAATGCAAACTGACTCTTTTCATGGTAGACTGCTCTGATGTAGCCAGCACAAAGGCAACATTAACTCAGCTTTCTGCCTGGAAATGGTTGATCAGTTGGTGCGACATATTTATTTAATTATTTTTATGTTTACTCCTCTTTCTTTCTTTCTTTCTTTCTTTCTTTCTTTCTTTCTTTCTTTCTTTCATTCTTTCTCTTGTTTTTTTTTTTTTTTTTTTTTTTGAGGTAGGGTCTCCCTCTAGTTCAGGCTAACCTGGAATTCACTATGGAGTATCAGGGTGGCCTTGAATTCATAGCAATCCTCCTACCCCTGCCTTCTAAGTGCCCAACACTCCAATTTATTTCTTCCGCTGACATCATCAATACTGTGCTCCATGAGAAAGAATCCTAATAATCATTTCTTTGCAGCAGAAAGATTTTATTATGTCCTTAATGCAAAATATACTGTTTCACATAAGGTTGTTATGAAAACTACAATTGCTCAATTAATAAACAAACATAATTAACCCAGTGTTTTCTAGAAATTTGAAAATTGAAGATATATCAGTTTATAATTTTTATACAAAGCATGTTTACATAATATTGCATGTGGTAGGAAATGAGGGAAGCAAGATTTTTTTTCATTTAATAAGTTCAGAAGGAAAGTGAGCTCAGTTTATAATGACTACAAAAATCCTATAGTTTTGCTCAAACCTGCTGGTTAAAATTGTTGTTTATCATTCAATTTTTGAAAAAAAACAATATTTTTACTATTGCATTGATATAGCCAGAGTTCACATTCTTCACATTACTACAAATAATTCCATAGAAGCTGTATCAGTTTGCACACTCATCATCAGTGAATAAGAACCACTCCCTTTCTCCACACCCTCACCAGCATTTGTTGTCATTTGGTTTCTTGATAATAGCCATTCTGAATGGAGTAAGATGGGATCTCAGACTTTTAATTTGAGTTTTCCTGACGACTCAGGATGTTGAACGCATTTAAAGTATGTACTAGCCATTTGTATTTCTTCCTTTGAGAACTCTCTGTTCTGTTCCACACCCAGTTTTTGATTGTTTCATTTTCTTGATGTTTAGCTTTCTGAATTCTTTGTACAGTCTATCCTCTGTCAGATATGTAATTAGCAAAGAATCTTTCTCATTCTGTAGTCTGCCTTTTGATTTAGTCTGTAGTTTCCTTTGCTATACAATAGCTTTCTAGTTTCATGAGTTCCCATTTGTTAGTTGTTTGCTGCATTTCCTGGGTTCAGTTAAGTCCTTCCCTATGCCTCTATCTTGGATTGTATTCCCTAATTTTCCCTCTTGCTCATTGAGAGTTTGAGGACATACATTGAGGCCCTTGTTCCACTTGGGGTTGATTTTATTTGTACAGCAAGAGATAAGTGTTTAAATTCATTCTTCTATAAGTCAATATAGTTTTACCTCCAGCTATATTCTTTTTTGCTCAGGATTGTTTTGGGTAACTGAGGTCTTTTGTAGTTCCTTATAAATTTTAAGATTGTTTTTTCTACCTCTGAGAATAATGGTATAGGAATTTTGATATGTATTTTATTGAATTGGTAGATTGTTTGGGGAAGATGAAAATTTTCATGATAGTGATTCTACCGAGCCATAAGCATGGGGGATCTTTCCATTTTTTGTCTGTCTCCATTTCTTTCTTCATTATTTTCATTATCTGTGGCTAGGGTTATTCAGGCAGTTTTGTGGCTATTGTGAATGAGACTATTTACCTCATTTCTTTCTCATATATTTTTCATATGGTATAGAAGAGAGTTACTATCCCCCCCATGTTCTTTTGTAAATATTCCCCAACAATGTCAGTGCAGGCAGCCTAGTTAAATCCAGTGGATCACATTCAGACACGAGAAAAGAAAAAGAGACACCAAAATAGATGAGAGACTGGTTGAGAAGAACAAGGTATTTGGTGGAAAGAGGATGGTGAGAGGTGTAAAGGCAGGTAATAAAAATAAAACTACAATATGGACATATATAAAGATTATAAAAGAATAATACCAATATATTCAAGTTAATATGCTTTTTCTACCTCTTTTTTTCCCTCCTATTCCCCTTTTAGTGGGGGTTGGGGGAGCCAAGGTCTTACTATGTAGCTCAGACTAGCCTCAAATTCAGTATGTAGTTTAGGCTGCCTAGAATATGCAATCTTTCTGCCTAATTCTCCTGTGTGCTGGGTTTACAGATGTATATTCCCGGGCCTGGCGACACTTTCTCTTCTTTATCTTCTCCCATCTCAACAGATTAAAATGACTAAAATGTTTCAATTGGAGTCATACTTCTACCATCTATTAAATGCGTGGCTTCACCTGTGAATATCTCCATTTCTATAGCTTAAGGATATTAAGAATGACGGAAAGCTTTTACAGAGCTATAGGACAGAATAATGAGATTCAAGGTATCAATGGCATGGCTTTCACTAAGTTTTGAATCATTTGCTGTCATCATGCTCTTTCATGAATGCGTGTGAATGACACACTCACTCTTTCTTTAACAAAAATGTCACTGAATATTTACATTTAAAGTATAAACCACATGGGAAAGATCTCTGAAGGATCCTATAAAAAAGTGATCCTGGGAGGCTGGAGAGAAAATGGAGTAGAGTGTTCATGGCTTTGCTTCTTGACTATCTTTCTCCAGCCCTCCCTCCTCTCCCTAGCTGAGAGAGAGCACTCACGTTTAATTGTGGCTGGAAAATCAGTAGTCCTATTTTTTACTGAAATAGGAAAAAAAATGGAAAATTATCTCTCAAATTGCAGAAGAAATGGGGTCAGGGAGATTGGCTAGATGGAGGGCAGCACTATTGGGTACATCAGCCCTGAGAAGCTAAGGCAGAATGAGCATCCCCAAGGGGATTGTCCACAGGCCTCACCTTGCTGCCTCCTCAGGAAAGGCAGAGGGCTTTCCAGGGCTAAGCAGACCCAGCTTCAATGCTCAGCCTCTGAGAAATGAAGGCACTAGCACTCTGATATAGATTTCATGCTCATTTGGTACTTTTCATTAAAGTGTTGGTTTTCTTTTCTGTGTCATATTGTCATCACGTTATATAAGGGAGTATAATAATCACAAATTGTAGAGATTTGGGACTAGCATATTTAAGTAGGAATATAATAATTTTTCTCTTCCTCTTTCTCTACCAATACTTAAAAAGGTGCAGAGCTTCATTTAAGTCATTTTCTGTGGCTGTTTGAATATTCTCCCCCTTCATGTCCCCATTTGAGTGGTTGAACATCTTTTGTGTTTGTTGTTGAGTTGTCAGGACAGAGTCAAAAAGATATTATTTAAAAGGGGCATGGTATGGAAATTGAAACAAAGTTCAAAGGCAATATCCTTTTACTCCTAATACAGGTGGTTGAAAAACACTTGAATAAGTCTAGATCTTACAGTTGAGAGAAGAGAGCAAGAATAAGTCAGAAAACTACTTCATGGATGACGCCTCTCAAGAATGCTTAAGGAGGGCTGGAGGGATGGCTTAGTGGTTAAGGCGTTTGCCTGCAAAGCCAAAGGACCCAGGTTTGATTCCCCAGAAGACACGTTAGCCAGATGCACAAGGGAGCACCAGTGTCTGGAGTTCATTTTCAGTGGCTGGAGGCCCTGCCACGCCCATTCTCTCCCTCTCTGTCAAATAAATATAAAAATAAAAATAAACAATATTAAGAACTCCTAAGGAGATGGAATGGACATTTTTAAGTGGGATGTAGCACAGATGAAAAAGGAGGACTGGACATAGTGGAGAGGTGTGATGGACAAGGATAATAAAAGAGAGGGAGCTACCTAGGACACTTTGTGGCTGGATCCATGAAGAAGAAGTAGGTCTGAACTTGCAAACATGAGGTGATTTAAGGTTTCTATAAAATAAATAGATTTTCATTGTAGTCCTTAAAATATCTTTACCTTCATCCTATGATTCTTCTCCTCTGCCAACCTTAACTTTCTCCTGTCCTTCTCATTCCATCTTTAATTTGACAACACCTCATCCTGCTGACACTCAAGGATGAGATATAAGTTTGCTAGGGTTGCCACAACATAGTATCACAGACTAGTGGCTATAGCAGCAGAAGTTTATGTTCTCACAACTCTGGTGCCAAAGTATCCAAGCTCAAGCGTTGGTAGGGATGATTTATTCTAAAACTTCCCTTTTGGCTTATAAATGTCTCACTTCTCTCTGTGCCTGTCTGCCTGCTCATCCCCCATCTTAGAAGGATGCTGGCAATAGTGGGTTAAGGACTACACTAATTGCTTTGTTTTAACCAAGTTATCTCTTTAAAGGCCCAATCTTTAAATACTGTCATGTTCTGAGGGGATTCACAGTAAGATCTCGATGTATACATTTAGTGGGTATGTAACTCAGCCCATAGTAAGGAATGGCAGAGGGGTTAATTTTTTTTCTTTGATGAATAAAGAACTCTGTCATCACAAACCTGGTCACAGGTCATGACTGCAGCAGGTGCAAGGGTCTCTTCGACTGGACCCAGTGGCCTCTGATCCTAAGACCCCAATTTAAGAGAATAGATCCTTAAAGGGGAAGTAGGATCCAGCTATCTCAACACTGAGTCAGCAGAGTAATAGGGAAATGGGAAAATCCTGATTTAAGAAAGACTTGAGGTCTGGGCATTAGCTGAGTGACCAAGGTCTTTTCCAAGGTCTGAAATCTTCTCAGACATTGTGGTGGACCATGCTGGCAGGACAGTTCTTAGGTACCTTGTATAATGAAGCCAGGCCTAGTACCTGCTTTTTTTATGTTTAGAATTTCTAATCAAGTTAATTGGAAACTAGAGCAGGGTAATATTGGCAGGCAATGATATTGAAAGGAATTATCTCTTGTATACATTTAAGCAATTGTAAAGTTTAGTCAACTCCAGCCTTCAATATTCAGCCAGATTTTTTCTCTTGGCTTTTCTTTCTTGAGGGTAGTGTGTATGTGGCAGTAAAACATCTGTTCCTTAGGTCAGAAACACAGAGATATTTCAATTCATATGTGCAACAAGTGGTGATATTAAAGTGAAATAACTTTTCAAGGAATAAAATAAAAATCAGGGAGGAGCCCAAGGTTAATATATCAAATCGAGTGCCTCCATTAAGACATTCCAATGATCCATTTCTCACATTCTGTGTTCTGGAGATAATCATTTGTGCACACGAGAGAGGAAGGATTCATGAGCCCTATTTCATAGTCTACTATACCTTAAGTGTCATTCAAGTGAGTTCTATTTTTTCTACCATTTCTCAGTAATAGCTGTGAAGAAAATTTCAAAAGTACACCTTTGTTATGGTTAATATTATCAACTTAACAGGATCTAGGATCACCATGGAAACAAATTTCCGGGCACATATCTATGAGAGAGAATCAAGTTTAGATTAATTGAGGCTCAATGACCCACCTGAACTATGGGTGGCACCATTCCATGGGCAGTGCTAAATAAAAAGGAGAAATTGAGCTTAGCACCAGCATTCATTTTTTTTTTATGCTTATTGACTGGGGGTGCAAAGTGAGCAGCTCCTATTTCTGGCACTATTCCCTTCTTCTTATGGAGGAGTGTATTTCCTTGAACTACAAGCCAACACAAGCCCCTCCTCTGTTAAGCTGTTTCTTCTCAGATATTTGGTCACAGAAATTAGAAAAGGAACTAGTATACAAAATTAGTACCGAGAGTGGCTAGGGATGGATACAAAGGAAATAAATTGGGTCATATTAACATTTTAGAGAACAATTTTTTCCCAATATTTGTTTCCTGTTTTTAAAGATTTCAGATAATATAAAGAATGTTATTCTAATGGTAGAACCCTGAGATCACATGCTGGTTGTTGAGGCCCTTCTATCACACTAAGGTTGCTTCAGGCAAGTTCAACAGCATGCATGTAAACCACCATGCAGGAAACAGGAAGCGATCAGACAAGCAAAACATCAATTGTGGCATATAAAATGCTTTCAAATTCCAACAGCAAAGTTGTGTAGCCTTATACTTAAAAGTCTTTTAAGATGTAAATTTCTTTTAAGATTAAAATTCTTTTAAGATTTCCTTTAAAATTTAAGGTAGCCTAGTGAAAGATTCTTCATCTAGAGAGAGGGAAAGGTGAAAAAATATAAAAAATAATAATAATAATAATAATAATCACAATCCTCTATGTTCTTCTCTAGAAATGAAAGGTTAGTTGGAAGAAAATGACATTTATCAACTAACTCTAGTTAAACAAAGAAAAATAGACTCACATTAACATGAATATCCCTTTGACAAACATTTTGTTAGGTCAGTGGCCCTATTTCCCTCTATGCTACATAAAAAGTGCTTTTTATTTTAAGAGAAAGATCTATTTGTCATTGCAGAATTTAATTATGCTTCCCCAAATAACCATTTCCCAAATTGATAATTCCTTGTCCTTGTTAAGTAATTACTTTGGCAGCAGGGGAAGCAATATGGAAAGAATGACTAAATTGTAGAGTACTAAGTTTTGATGTTAAAACCTTTTAGTTTATTTTTACCCCTCTTTTTAATAGCAGCCTCTCCCAGAGCACATTCCATTTCAAATATTGAAAATTCCATGCTACCCCAAGTTTCTGAACATAGCTGTTAACTTTTACCAAGAGCTCTAGGAGACTGTGGTATGCAATAGTAATACCATGGATGGAAAGTTACACAGCAGTTCCTGGATGCTGGCAATGTTTATGGTGAAGAACTAAACCATCAGCTGTGGAGCTGACTACTGTAATAACTTATTCACCCTTTATGCAAAGTGGAAAATAATAGGTCAGGACTTGGTTTTAGATGAATGGGGATTGGTGGAGGTAGGGTTAGGGCTCTTACAGTGTTTCTGAAGAGGAAGAGCATAAGGACTTACACTTCCTTGTTCAATAACAATGGCCTCAGATGTTGCATTGGCAGCAGACAGTCTGGAAGGTGTGGTTTCATGGTAGTTCTGACTAGTTAAGTGAGTCATAGAGGGCTTAGTAATTAAGATGATAAATACCAGACAAGATAGACTGGCATTAAAGCTGAGATAAGGTCTTCTGCCTTTTAAATACTAACACAGACTTAGGAGTGTTCCTCTCTATATATTTCTATCCTTTGATTGGTTGACTCAGGAAACTGTTTAGGTTCTATCTTCACCCTCAACTCCACATTACTTCAGCAGCTCCTTCTGAAGTTTTTTTTTTTTTTCTTTTCACTTACGCTCTCTTCAATGCATGTCTTTTAGTCTCCTGTAAGCCATATGCCATTTTTAGTCCATCAATCTGCTTCATAAGGATAGTTTTATTTTTCTTTAGTTTCACAGAGGAGTCCAGAAGGGTACAGATAACTCACCATAAATGGGGTCCAAATCTCCAACAGCAAAAATAGCCACAGTACGTCTTGGGGTATCCCTTCTGCACTTTCTCAGCCAGCACTGGAGACAGAAGAACACTACGCCACATAGGAGAGCCACCAAGAAAATTAGCAGTAGGAACCTGGCACCAAAGATGGCAAAGGAGTGAGGAGGGGAATGAAGGAGTTTCAGAGTTTCTGTCACTGGCTGGGAAATGCACAGGAAATCAGCTAGGTGCAAGCAGACTGGAATGCCAACTTCTTTGAGCAACCTTCCATCCCTAAACATTGCCAGTAGATTTGGAGCATCACTGATCCTTGCGGAGGGCCAAGGCTGGCAAATGGGATTATCATTTGGTCTTGAACACTTCCCTCCTTCCCTTTCTTCTTTTCCCTTTCTTCTCTCCCTTCCTTCTCCCTTTCATTCCTTCAACTAGTATTTAAGCAAATGCATACACACTTTAAATATTCAGATTAGAGACTCAAAATTAGACAAGATATAATCTTTGCCTTTGAGTAATTAGTAATTTAATTAATAGAACTGATTTTCCAACCTGGTGTTTAGAAAATATAAGAGCCAAAATTTATGGAATTAGAACAACTATTTTAAATTTTCTGAAGGAGCATCTTACAAGAAGGTAGCTGCTTATTTTGAATGGCTTTTATAGTCAAAAGTGAAGGTGTCATTTAGAAAGCTTTCAAGAGAACAATTATGTTTACCACTAACAGTCTAACTTTAGAATAAATATTTATTTTTAAATTCCAAAACTGGTTAATAGGATGAAAGTGACATTTTTGCAGCTATTGACTGATGTGACCCCTAAAATTTCCTTACTTTGTATGATTTAATGTGCTGACTCAAATTACTTAGGACACATGTGTATATACACCCAAATGTGTTATGAAACCAGTTGAGGATATCCTTACCAGATATACCAGCCGTTAGGATGTTGATTGCTATAATTTACACACCTGGTAATAAAGGAAGAGCAGTTAGTATATAGTCTACAAAGATAAAGTCCGTTTTGTGGGGGGTCGCATGCAGTTTGTACTCATTACACCTGTTTCCCCAGAGCAATCATCTGCTTATCCTCTTATCCAACTGTCCCCCACACATCTGTTCCTATTCCAAGATTTTGAGGATACAGGTAAATTTTAAATTATTATTCATGGAAACAGAAAGCTCTAATGTTAATAGGTTTGATTTTAAATCAAATGAGAAGGTATTGACTAACATTTTAAAGCCAATTTGTCATAGGTATTTAGATGATCATTATGCTGTGTATCCAGCCACTGAGAGCCATTTATTATAGCTGAAATTCTCCAAGAAGTGAGTACAATCTATATTCATCTTTAATGATATGGTTAGAAATAGCAAGTATCAGGCAATTTGATGCTTTTTGGTTAGACAGCTGGTTAAGAAAAGAAGTTAGGTTAGGAGGAACAAAAGTACGTGGCCATAATAGTTACCAAAGACATTTTGAATTTGATCTATTCAGTCAGATTGGTTGAATCATTTGTGTATTGAGTCACAATGAGGTTAATTTTTAAAGATGACACAAAAACAAAGGTCACCATGGGATTAAGTTCTACAATGTCAAGATGCACGTGCTATTATCTCAAGAGTGCATCACTGTGCCTCACACTGAATGGAGACAGATTTATTTCAGACCTCAACATATAGATGCTGTCATGGTGCCCTGGGATTACATACTAGCAGCCGGATCATCAGAGCCTGATAAGCTTCTGAGATGGAGCCACACAAAGTCGTATCATCTTCAGCCATCAGTTAAAGTGACATGGAGAGCTGTTCAGCTTGAAACATTCATCAGTGTTATTATGTCTATCATTATGATAGTCAGAATGATGTTTGAACATGTATGTGAAGTGCCAACTTAAAAGGTTTCCCCAAACACAGAAGACAAAATCAGTCACAGACACGTGATTTTGCTTGCTTATTTTTGCTTCTTTATAAGCTCAGTTTTTGTTCATTTTTATTTTTATTTTAAGCACCTAAAGGGACTAGCAAAGTTCATAAAACAAGGAACTGAGAAAAAAAAAGACACCCAAGTGCAACTTTAAATTATCCAAGATATCTAGCTATCAGTAATGGGTTCTAAAGATAATGAATGTTATACCTTATAAGGGAATATTATCCTATCATCAAAATTAATATAGGTTCATGTATATGATTAAGACTATAGTTACAATTAATCTATACAAATATGACAAATTTGTCAAGATAACTATTAGTTAAATAAGAGATAAGCTAAACTTTCAGTGTTTGATTCTCTTGAATATAACATTGTAAGCAATATTTACTTTTAATATTTTTGCACTATTTGAGTTTTCTAAAGTCTATACCTATTTATTTATTTATATAGTCAGAAAGTATTAGAATGTTGTGGCAAATGTAAATATCTTACAAATATAGCATAATAATGAATGAATATAGGGAAATGTTTATGCTATCCCAGCCCAGTAATAAATCTTGGCATTTTTTGAATCTTGACATTTCTTCTGGATAGGGATATGGGATATTTCATCCCCTCCACATTGAAAACCCTGTGTCTTTCTTATGTCCATTTTAGGATGTCCAATATAGCTCAAAGTCAGTTCTAAATCTTATGTATTCCATTTTGTTAATTCTAATTTTTGAATTACTTAGCATTGTTTTGAGGGCTGACAAAATTAACCAACCTTATTTCACATTCTCTTTCTTAGTCTTTGCTCCCTCTGGTGGACATTCTAATGAGCACAGGACGGGTCAGAGAACCCTTCATTAGAGAAAGGAAGTTATGGAATTTCACAATGTCATTTCCCCCCAATTTTATGAACTTCACACTGGAGATCCAGAGTGGGAAAAGACGTGAATTCCTTGGTTTGGTAAATTCAAAAGGAAGCCTGTAGTGTTACTCATGGCCAAGAACTTTAAGCTAGATTCCAGGGTCTTCTTATTCCATTGGTATCCCAGTCCCTCCCCACAGACATCCTTTTTCACACCACAGTTTATGTTTCCTTCTCATATTCAAATTTCAAAAGTAACTTTGACTTCTTTTTTAAAAAAGTATAATAAGTATATATTATATATATTATAAAAGTATATATAAGTATAATTAGTCAATATTAATGCAATATTTTACAGTAGGAAAAGTTGACATTTCTGAAAAGGAACTTAATCATTCAAGGATTAGGATGCTGATGCTAATCGGTAAATTAAAAAGAAAACCGGGCTACAAAGGCAGAGCTTTGAGGAAAACCTGTGCCATGCTGGCAATTGTCTGTAAGTAAACGTTGAAAGATGCAAACGCTGCCTCTACCAGAACTCGGGATGCTGTTTGTAACTTGGTTGCTGTGGAAATGATTCCTGCTTTCCATGAGTGAATAGACTACTTCATCTTTCTCCTTTTCCTCAGTGCTAGAATCTATGGACCAAAAACTACAAATCGCTTAATTTGTTGAATTTGGGAAGAAAATCTACCAAGCTGCTCAGTTGCTCCTCTACTGCTACCTCCCCTTCCCCATTTTCTATGACAGAAACTCCATTGAATTCAGGTGGAATTTCTTGCTTTCAAATTCCCAAGATAATAAGGGAAGGCCACAGGAGATAATCCTCTGTCATAGAAGCATTAACTAACCTGTGCAGCATGGCATTCTTGAGTTGCCCAGGCGTGTTTTAAACATAAGTGCCCTGGCTGCAGTGAAGTCATGACCCTTATCATCTGGTGATATTTCAAGTGGGAACACAACAGGCCAGTTCCAGCTTCTTATAACTGTATGGAGTATGCGTCCAACATCCTGCCATTCTAAAGTGCTTTAAGGAAATACTGAGAGAAAATCAGAAGTGAAAGCAGGGAGAGTATCTGACAAAGAGAGGAAGCCAAGAGTGAGCTCAGTTTGCTGACCGAATGTAATAAATCACATATGTAAAATAAGAACAGGAGGTGGACTTGGCATAGGTATTCTAGCAGTTAATAAGATGAGAGGGAGATAAAATCATATAGTGTCCTCTGAGATGAACAGAATGGATATCATTGCCCCATAGATTCAGAGCCAGGGGAATACTCAAACCAGGGATTAACACTGTTAATAGTAGGAATGAGTTTTCCATAGTATCCAGAATACTAAAATAACCACTTTCATGGGTTTTGTTCTTTTGAAATATAATTCCTCAATATAGGCTAATGTGTAATTCAGCTACAATAACTTGGGAGCAGAATGAGTAGTAAATCATATCACCACAAAATTGGTGGTAAATTGCATGGAATCTAGGACAAAGGATGGACTGCCTGCCTCTCAGGTAGTTCCCCAAGTCGATAATGGAAAATTCTGAGTCCTGAACCAAATCTAAGCTTGGCCTCTGATTGGATATCTTCTTTCTTTCTTCCTTCCTTTCTCTCTTCCTTCCTTCCTTCCTTCCTTCCTTCCTTCCTTCCTTCCTTCCTTCCTCCCTCCCTCCCTCCCTTTCTTTCTTTCTTTCTTTCTTTCTTTCTTTCTTTCTTTCTTTCTTTCTTTCTTTCTTTCATTTGTAACAAGGTCTTTCTATATATGCCAGATGGGCTGTGAACTTACTACGTATCTGAGGCTGACCTTGAGCTGAAGATATCTGTGCCTTAGCTTTCCTCCAGAATGCTAAAATTCCAGGCAAATACCATAGACCTTGATTTTTAATTTTTTTTTTTTTTTTAGTCTTGGAAAAAGTAGTTAAACCAGTGAGTTAAGAAGTAACATGGAAGAATGTCATTAGGAAATCAACCATCACCTCAATTAACTTATAAGATCCTTTGTCATGCCATAGTCATATACTTTAACTCACTGTATACTTTATGATATAAGTGTTATTGACAGTAGATGGGGAGGGGAATGGATTAAAAGTATTGTTAGGTGTAGTTGGCTTATCATATTTATTTACTTCCTTGCCTTCTACTTCTAATCTAGTGGGTTTTTTTTTTTTTTGGTTGTTGTTCTTGTTTTTGTTTATTCTTTGTGTGTCTGTTTTGGACACCAACTTCAACAGGTTTTGGTTCTTTCATGTCATTGTTTTCTTTTGGTTGCTTTTCCGTGGAATCTAGCAAGAGTGTGTTATTTTCTTTCCACAATGTTAATAAAGGATGAATATATTCTTTTGGTCAAAAGATGACATCTCTGATCAAAGAAATAGTTTTAAATTGTAAATCTCTAGAATAAATGCAGATAGATAAAGAGAAACTTATTTGCATGAGGGGCTTTTACTCTTGTCTTTCATCAAGCATTCATCCCAGTAGCACCACCTTATGGAAAAATTCAAGGTATTATGTCTATCTACGATGCATTGCATACTTTATACTACCTTCATGTGAACTTATCCACTCTTGTGACTTTTCTGTATTTCCTTTCATTTTACATTTTATTTGCTGCAATTTCAGGGGTTTACTCAAAAGGAAAATAAATAAGGACACATATTACAGATTCTTTGATGCAAAATGGTGTACCAAAAAGGTAAGCATCAATTGAATTCCTGCTTGTGATTATTTTTCTATTTCTTCACTTGCAAAGAAGAGCAGTTACCTCAGATGCTCTAAAGTCAGCATAAAAATATTCCCAATATCATATTTCCTTATGATGTTGATTAGAGAGTTACAGTCAACATTTAAGATCCTTCCCGTTGTGCACGCTTTCATTATTGAGGGTCAATGGCAGAAAATGAGGAGGCAAGATGGTGGCAGCCTTGTAGTTCACAATCACATAAACACATAATCAAAAGTAGTGTTAGGTCAAAGCAGCAAAAGACAGTACAAAAAGAGCAGACCCAAAAATTAATGCAAAGAAACAGCGTTGGAGGTCATTTCAACGTTCCATGAGCCAAGTGTTGGTGACAGACTCCACCAGAAACCGAGATGATGACAGGCCTAAGGACCTCACCCTACGTGACCTTGTCTCCTGCCTGAGTAGGTATTAGGCAATGGTAAGTGAAAACAGCTCTCTGGCAGAGTATGGCACCCAGAGCACGGCACTTGGCAGAAGTGCTTTCCTGACACGTACACTGAGCCATACTACGTTACACTTGCTCATCACCATCAGAATCAATATCTTCTGAAGAGGATCTTGACAACTATTAAGTGTCCAGCACAAAAAGTGAAAAGATGAATCAAGTATTCACATAATTCATAGCAGATGTCCTTTGAAATGCAAACATCCAGTAAAATTTGAATTCATTTGCTTATATTTGAAACAGAGCTATTCTACAAATTGCTTCTCACACTGCCTTGACTTATGAGTGTGGGTCAGCAGTAGATGACATCACAATTCTTTCATGAACTTGGAGTATCTTTCAAATCCCTGGGGAGTAGAGCAAAGAACAAACATGCTTGGAAATCAACTACATTCCTGGTTTACTTAACATTGCTGATCAGAATGAAATTTATGCTTCCTGCCTTGTGCAACAATTGTGTCTTCTGCATTTAAAATCTTTTTTTTTTTTTTTTAACATGAGTATAATGACTATTGAAAACTGTCCTGGGGCTTTGCAAGCCACATGAGTCTTTTTCATTCTCTGAATTTTTAAAAGGTTAAATAAAAACATGGCAACTCTTGCTATTTACTTACATTTCATTTTCTTCACAGGGTAGATCTGAGAGCACCAACTGAAACACATGTTTAGAACAATAAAATCTCAACATCTCATCAGTCTAATCTTTTGATGCAAGCAGTGCCGGGAGACAACGTGGGTTTATATCTTTCTTTCTTTTAATTAAAAGCTCATAGCATACTTTATTGTTGATGCACAGAGATTTAATTGAAACAAAATTCTCTTGGTAGATTCTTAACTCAGCAGTTAACAGGAGATGCACACAGATCTCTACCTAATGTACAATCAGGGTTTAATTGAAAACTTTTTTTGCATTTATTTTCTCTATGGATGGCTTTTGCTGCTGTGCATCTTACATTTTTCCTTTCAGGCTATCATGTTTCCCTCATACTTCAGAATATTAAAGCAGTATGCCTTTTTAAAATTGTCACTTAGCATTTTCTCTCAAAACAGAAAAGCAGATTTTTGAATACCAACTAGTATTTATGGAAGTCATAAGATACAGATAGCCATAAACACCACACAAACATCACACAAGCTACAACTGAAGTACCTAGACAAATATTAACACATTTATGAATAAAAAAGATGTTGGTTTAAAAGCGGTAGTACTATAGAAATGACAATGTCCTTCTGGGACAAAAATGAGAGAAAACCTTATTGACGTTCTGCCACATAACTAAAAAAACAAAACAAAACAAAAAACCAGTTAGTTTCAAATTATCATAAAAAACCACTATGGGAAGGATCATGAATTCAATATACATTTCACAGATAAAACTGTTAACTAAGCTCATGACTAAAGTAAATTAAAGGTTACTTTAGTGAGGAGAAGGAGGTTCTTACGTGTGAGTAGGATTTTCACGCAAAAGAAACAAATTCCCAGTAAGGGGACACTGAAGTCAATCCCATTAGCATTAATGGGTGTTACATATAGGTATGATGGGGCAATGATAGAATACTTTAATGTTGAAGTCCCTTGAAGATCACTTGGCATTCCTACTGTGATATAAAACCTTCTCTTTATCAAAGATGGAGAATAAAAACCTTTGAAAGCCCCAAACCTAAGTCATCGAACAAAATTATCTTAGTTCTCTATGCAGGCCCTTATAGGTTACAAAACTTTTTACCCAACAACCGTAAGGAAAGAACTGAGACTCCTCTTACCACGAGAAGAATCTTTAAATGTTATTTACATTTAGCTCTAAAAAAATGGGTCAGTGAGACCAGCTTGAAGCACTTCTTTTCCTGGACTACAACATACACATATAAATACATATAAGAAGTCACAAAGTGTAAAGTGATGGGCATGGGGATTTTGTAATGGGCATGTGCTTCCCTCCTTAGTCCTAATACATCTTCTTTAGCACCTTGTCTTTACCTCACTAAGTTTACCTGGGCAAAGAGATTTGAGCAGTTGTTGATGGAGCCTTGAATTGGCCGTCAGAGAGCTTGGCAATGAACAATTTGTAAGCACAGAAAATGAGTTTCATTCTCTTTTGCTCAAATGTTGCGAATAGATTTGCATACTAACTGAGAGGAAAATGAGCATTCCATTATCATCCATAAAGAAAGTTCATTTATGAGTAGATATTATCATTTGGGATCTAGCTTAAAGGATAAACAATTAAAGCCAGCATTTTGCTTTCCAGTCAATCCCTAGTCCTCTATCTGTGTTGTACCCTAGCAGGGAATAAATGTCATCTCATTACTACTACCACACTGCCAATACATTTGCTGCCAGGCTCCCAGCTTCTTATGAAATGATGTAGGGAAGTTTTCATATGCTGCAACCCTAAATCTTTCAGGTCTACTGTATTCAAGTTACACCAATACAAGATTGCATTTATTGGTCAGAAAGGGATACTGGTGGAAAGAAACCAAATAACCCTAGATGGTTCTGTCTATATAAGTCAGCATTGAATAGCTGTCAGGAATCAAGTGTGTTGCAGGAATCAGTAAACATTTCTTAAATTAATCCAGCCACAGCATCTCTGTGTCAATAGCATTTTTGAGCTTAAAAATATTTCACAGCACAAAAAGTGACGTTTAATTTCACATCACATTATTTCAGTAGAAATGTATCTAAATAAGGAATAAATAAGACTAATATCATTGATATTTTGTTTTCCATATCTCAGAATAATGCATCTTATAAATTGTATGATGCTGGTAACGTCTTCTTGAAGGAAATCTTTTAGATGCAGTAAGTTGCCCCAAGGACAAATCTATAACAAATCAAGTCCTCAGTGTATCTCAGAAAATCTACCAGAAAGAGAGATGGTTACCTGGAATAGTGGCAAACACAGAGTTCCTGTTGTTGATACTGTGGACACCACACGGAAAGGTCTGGATCTTGACATACTAGAAAGATTGAGCTTGTCGTTTGCTAACTCTGGTGATCTCTCTTTCCCAGAATACCTTTAGTATAGCTCTATGCTGTGTTTTCTACCACAGCATGTATTCATGATGGCTCTTGAACTACTAAAGGGCATACTGGGGTTGGAATGCAGGGTGCATGCTCACAGGTACTAAGAGCTCAAGGAGTTGAAAGTCAGAACCTTGGCACTGTTTGTCATGACCCTTAAATTCTGACCTCAGAGCTAGCTGGCTGTTTGAATAACTTCAAACATGCAAGTGCATGGTTTATTGCTTGGAACGTGTTAGGATTTTTGTTTGTTTTGAAAAACAGAATCTTAACATTGGAAGCATTGATTCAATTTTCTACAGTTTATAGACTATCTTCATTCTTCTTTTTCTTTTTTAAAATATTTTTTATTTATTTAAGAGATTATTTATTTTTTCATAATTGTATAATGCAGTGAGGAGGGATGGATAGACATAGAGAAACATCCTTTTATATAATTGAAAATATAAACATTGAAATATGTATCCAGGCATGGTGGCACACACTTTTAATCCCACCACTTGGAAGGCAGAGGTAGGAGGATCACCATGAGTTCGAGGCAACCCTGAGACTACAGAGTGAATTCTAGGTCAACCTGAGCTAGAGTGAGACCCTACCTCAAAAAAAAAAAAAAAAAAAATTGAAATATGTATCTAATACATATTAATTATTTATACCTATTTGTAGTACAAATATCATATGCAATGCCTTTCACTTAAACAGCAAATGTCCATCATTATGGTTAAATACAAAATTGTTACACCCATACCACAGAATATTAGGAGGCCAGGGTGTTTGTTCTCAGCAATGGTATTAAAAGGTAGAAGAAGAACACAGATAGCTAATGTACAGAGGTCTCTTACAAATGACATTAAATTAAAGGGATAAATCATAGAACACTGTGTACATTATGTTATATTTCATGCAGAAATAGGAAGACATAGTTATGAACATTCCTGTCTATGTAAAATCTAAGGCACACACTTTATAACACAGAATGCATGGCATCATCAGCAGTGATTGCTTCCACAAAAGAGAAATGGGAGACTAAGAAAATAAGAGTAGCAAGAAAGACTTGGCTTTATTGTTAGTTTTTTGAACGCTCACTATGTTTACATTCTGTAATGCATGTACACCACCTAACCATCTTATGAATACATAATATCAAAGGGCAAATTTTGAAGTCAAACCTTTAGAATTCAGAAGTGGATTGTAGCTTAAGCCTCAATGTAGTTTACCAAGTCTGACTCAAATTGTGGTATATGAACCCATTTATGATCACATACATAAATTGTACCAGAAACAAATGAGCACATCAGTTAACTAAACTCTGGCTCTGAACTGTGCATTGAGGTCCATGGATTATCAGGGCTGCATCTGGACAGCTCTGCAGGCTCTGAGGTGGCACGGTCTGTTTAGTATGCAGCCATGGTCACAGCCATGAATTTCAAAGCAGAGGAAGGGCTCAGTGCCAAGGCCAACAGGAGGAAAGTAAACCAAGCCTACAGTATTATTTGTCCCTAAGACACCCTCCATTTTGAGTGTCTTTGAAGCCTGTAATTAAACAGAATGAAAAATAGGCTTTTCACTGGTGAACTTATTTATTAGTCGGTCAGAAGCCTGACTTCCGTCAGTGAAGTCAATGATCTTCAGAATTTCTGGGAAAGGAAGGGAAGGCCAGATGATGAGCAAAGAGATGAAATGGAAACAAGGAAACAAGGGCAGCATGTTTGGTTTAGCCTTGGGAGCTGGCACAATGGCTGACCAGATACAAGGATGAAATGATGCTTGTCAAAAAGCCCACGGTCTTGCAGCAGGTGGCTGACTCACACAGCAACTGAATAGAGTCTACTGGCCCAGCAGTGCTGCAAGCCCCACTGCTACATTCTATACTAAAATAAATATATATATATATATATGCTCATTACCACCTTTGCACAGCTTTTTCGTTTATCCATTTACTTCTGTGACTTCCTCGTGCCGCTTTCAAACGCCAGCATAGAAGAGAATGCCTAACACAGTAGTTTATCTGTAGGGTTCCTTCCTGGTATGACAACAGTTAGATGATCTTGGGAAAAGAAGTCTGACCATAAATTACATTTTCTTCCCTGAACTATTGTGTTTGCTATTTATTTTAAGATGATGGTAAGGCCACAGGGAGTTTTCAGAACTAAAACTGAGGATCTCTGTCTTCCCCCAGCCTACTACCATGCAGCATTTTGCATAACAATTATGCAATATCACAACCAGGACACAGACTCTACCATCGCCCTGGTTTGTGTTATTTATGCTGCATCAGTTAATATTTATCTTTAATGTTGCTAATGTTCATGAACTTGTGACAGTGTATTCCCATCACAGGACAGTCTAGTTGAAGATAGGATATGGCTTTTCATATTACAGAGGTCACTTTGGCACATAGGCAGTTCTGATATTTGAATATATGGATTGAAGGTAGCACAACCTTCAAAGAGAGTTTAAGAGAAGAAAGAAGGCATGTATGTGATCATTTATGAGATTTATGGAGTAGATGGGTGACAGAATTTACATCCTCGTTTTCATAGCAAGAAAAATGGGCACATATGTATCAGACTGTCTGGTATTGGTCATTTTCCCAGATCTTCTCTTTGCTAAGAGGACTTCAACACTGCTGGTATGGATGGAAACTGGTGGATACTGAAACTTCTACTTGCATTCAGAGTCTGACAAAAACTCTAAAATCAAATTAATGTTTGTCCTTAAAGGTCATGAAATGCAGCTGTTCAAAAGGATCCCTGGACTGAAATTCAAGGGATTAACAAGAATAAACAGAAGGTATGAATACATGTGACATGCCTAACAGAAGTTCTACAGGACCAGAAAGTGGGCATCAGCTACTTCATGGAGAGTGAGGCTCTAGGATTCAGAAGGCATGGGCTGACTATACCATTAGCCATCTATGTAACAGTGAAACAGTCATTTTTATGGCATACATCATGAACTTGCATTGTCATTCTTGCATCCTAATTTCATGCATGTGCTACTTAAACATGCACTGAAAAAATTATCTTCTCTAAAACTATATTTTCTAAAATGATATTTTAATTTATTTCCCTCAAATGGCTTCATTTAAAGATCAAATTTAAACTATCTAACATGAAAAACAGACATTGCACAGATGTAAGGAAGTGGTCACAGCAACAAAGCTAAAATCAGGTAAAATGAATAAAATATAACTATAATAAAGTAGAATTCCAAAATCAATATAGAGACCCATGGAAATGGTAGCAGCTGAGGAAATGTAAGGAACTAAAATGAGGCAGCATGCTATGTTAGCTTCTGGTTTGCTTTTTTTTTTTTTTTCCAGAGAAGAAATACTGAACACATTGCTAAACCCCTGGTCAAACTTTAGTATTCTTCTTTCCTAAGAAATGGGTAGTATTTGGTACAACATAACACTACATTCGTTTAAACAATTTCTTTGCCTGACCTGCAGATCAATACAACACCTGACCTGCCCCCACTTCACTGATCACTTCTCTCCATCTCCCCAAACTCAGCATGTCAGGGGCACTCTAAGAATCAGTCCATGAGTTGTTCTTCTGCATATACAGTAATTCTCAGATAATAATTCAGTCTCAAAGACTTTCAACGATAAACAGACCACACCCCAATTAATGTCTTCAATTCAGATCTATTCCCTTAACTGTAGCTCCCAGCCTTTTCACTATTTGGATGTCTATTAGACTTCTATAAATAAACTTACCACAGGTCTACCCTCTGATGTGATTCATCTCCCCACCTCCAATCCTTTTCTCTCCACAGAGTTTCCCTATATCAGTTAATGACAACTCTTTCCCTTTTGTTGCTAAGTGCTTAAAGACTCAACAACTCTTTTTGGTGTCTCTCTTTCATACACCACTTCCAATCAATCTGAAAACCTCCTAGCCTCTCTGTTCCCAGTATATACAGACCTCTATTACTTTTTATTACTTTCATCAGCAATTTTTCATGTAAATGATTCAGGAATGGCTGTGATCTGTCATTGAATTGTTGTGATAGCTTTTTAGCAGGTGCATTTTATTTTATATCTGTGCATGTGCAGTCTGCCCCTGCTCTTCACATAGCAGCCAGTGATGTTCTTAAGCAATCAGTCAGACCCTGTCACTGATATACACAGAAGTCTTGCACAGTACATTTCTATCTAGGTGAAAAAAAATCACTCCTTAAAATGTATTATAGCATCACAATGTCTATTGTCTTCCCTTTCTTGTCTCACACCCTTGCTGTCGCTGGGCTTCACTTTGGTGTAGGCAACTGTCCTCCTTGCACTTTTTCAATGGCTCTGAAATTTTCCTTCCTTACACCCCATGTGCTTGCTCTCCCTATTATCTGAAAGGCAGGTCCCTCATATGTCTTCCCTAACACAACCTCATGGGGCCTACTCCCTGGCCTCCTTACAATCCTTGCTGACATGCCACATTCCCAGTCAGGATTTTCCTTTTCATATTGAAAAAAACTTCCTCCCCAGCCAGCATTCCTTATTCTTTCTTGTGAGCTATGATTTCCAGAGAGTTTTGGAAACAACCAATTTGTAAACCCTCACAGATGATATAGTATGTCATAAGTATAATATATATATGCATATCTGCATCATTGTGTCTCACTCTTTTAGAATGGAAATAGCATGAATAAAGAGGCTTTTGCCTGTTTTACTCACTGTGTATCTCTAGTACCTAGAAGATTGTTCTTCACATAGTGAGCCTTCAAAACATTAATGTAGTGGGGCATGGTGGCACATGCCTTTAATCCCAGCACTTGGGAGGCAGAGGTAGGAAGATTGCCATGAGTTTGAGACCACCCTGAGACTATATAGTTAATTCCAGGTCAGCCTGGGCCAGAGTGAGACCCTGCCTTGAAACCCCCCCCACAAAAAAAAGACTAGATTGATTAGTTAATTATCAGTGTGTTGGCATAGAGATTAAGGATGGGGGACCAGATATCCTTTACAGCAAAGTCATCCTCCAGATATATGTGGGAGGGCAAAATGAACATCAACTTTAGGTAACTTTTGCTAAGATAATGCTGTGACAATAGAAGAAAATATCAACCAGATAAAACTATAGTGCAAAGCAAAGAAGGGAAAGAAATCTGCCTAAATGGCAGATCATGTAGGTGAATCTAACACTAGAGTGAGGATATACCATGCCTACCACTTTTTGAGTGGAAAAACTTGACATTGGTTTGTTCTACATCCATTACTAGATTGTACCAGCAAGTAAGAGACCATGTCTGAAATGAACCATTAAATGTAGTCATCTGCAGACTTAACACAAATTATATCACTTTGAAAAGTGCTTTGACATAACTTAGAGTTAAACATTTGCTGTAAGTGCAGTGGCTTATGGTAATCATTGACAAGCTATGTTTCCCTAGAAGTGTGGGAGGGAGAAGTTGCTTCATTAACTCATGCCCATTGCATTCTTGAAAAATTACAAACTCTAGTTGTATTTTAAAATGTATTAAATGAACACGGCAATTACAAAAGAGTTAAGTTTATTGATTTATTAAATGTAATGTGATATATAATAAACTCTGTTTTTAGTTTATTTCACAGATTTCAGTAGACTTTTCCTTTTGGTCAACTATTTAATGTATAGCATTCTAACTTTCACAATGGTAGTTTTGCCAACTCTGCTCTAAACTTTCTAAATACCTGGGGAATAAATATTCTTATTTTTTTTCATCTATCATGTTGCTTACCTCTACATTTTCAAACTAGGTGCCTTATTTTTCCTTTCTACACCTAAAGTTTAAAGTCAATGTTTCTTGATTGCTGAAGACTTCTGGTCAAGATGGAAGACTCCTAGCAATGCTAGAACTCTGGGGATGAAGTCAGAAAGCAGCAGAACCTATGACTACCAAAATCTATCAATAAGACAAGAATACATAGCTGACTCGCTGGAAGGAGATGAACCACCCTCTCTCAGCAGCTGGGCCCAGAAGAAATCATAAAGGAATTGGCGAGACCAGTAAGAATGCTGCTTCCATAGGGAGCCTGACAACTGGGCCAGTGTGATGGAGACAGACACTGAGATACTCAAAATGTACCAAAGCAGAAATCCAGAAGCATATGGGAGCTCAACACTAAAATAGACTTAAAGCATACACCCCATGGGATTTTGCAGAAGAAGGTGCAGAAAGAATCCTTAGGATGAGGGTGCAGAAAGAATCCTTAGGATGGGAGGGAATATCCAGAGATATTGCCACCCCTCCCCAATGTCTGACTGCTCCCCTCACAACTCATAACCCACAACTCCATGGTGAATACCAGTAATCCCACTAAGGAGGGCCCTCAGTGGAGTGGGGGCAGGGAGGAGGGAAATGATGGTACCAACATATAATGTGTCTATACAATGTTTCTACTTAATAATAAAAACAGAATTAAAAGAAGTGTTTCTTTAAAAAAATGATAAAGAACATTTTGAGAAATTTCATTATTTTAAATCTAGAAGGGCTAATGGACATTTTGGGGTTAACAATTTCACTAACTTCTTACATGACAGAACATATGTGACTTGCGACACCCATCTATCAGTGTGAAAATTGGCTATACTTGGCTAGTAGTTAATAGCTGCTCCCAGAAACCCATGTTCTTTCTATATCCCACACTGATCAAAAGTCATTACTTAATGATCTAAATTCATTTAACTAACAATAGATTCTATGCCTCAAGTCTTTGTCAGTTAGCCATGGAATTTCTAGATTTTGATTAACCTAAGGTTTCCATAACATATTTGCAGGTATCCATCCCATTTCATAGGCACAAAAATATCATGATGGTATACCATTTGATAAAGTTCATATGGCATGGAAATGACAGAGGTGACATTAGCAGCAGAAGTAACTCTGCCTTTCAGCACTGGGTATAAGACAACACTCCTTTTCTCTAACTTCAGAATGTTGTCTGCACATGGCCCAGGCACACAGCCATCATTCCACTCTGCACCTTTATGGTCTCCCTAATGAGATTTACTTCTGCAGATCTTTGTGGGGCCCCTGGATCAATAGATAAATTTCAAACGTGTTCCTCATGTCAGACACAGAAAAGACTCAACAAGTTTTATTTAATGATTGTGTTAAGAAAATGCTGTTTTGGGTTAGACAGATGGCTTAGTGGTTAACGTGCTTGCCTGTGAAGCCTAAGGTCCAAGGTTCAATCCCCCAATACCCACTAAGCCAGATTCACAAGGTGGCACATGAATCTGGAGTTTGTTTGCGGTGACTGGAGGCCCTGGTGTGCCCATTGTCTCTCTCTCTCTCTCTTTTTCTCTCATAAAAAATAAAGTAAACGCATAATATTAAAAAGAAAAAAAGAAAATACAGTTTTAAGGCTGAGAATACAGCTCAGAGGGCGGAATGCTAGACTACAATATATAAAGCTTTAAGTTCTGTTCCCAGAACTGCATGAACTGAGCTACTATTCAAATTCAAGACCATTCTGGGCTATATGAGACCTTGTCTCAATTACAAAACAAAAACAAAAATGAAAAACTCAGTTTTAATTTAAAAGGGTAGCAACTGATGTGTCCTGGGATGGGCTGAAAACAATTACTATCTATTCCAAACCTACCCCTCTGTTTTACCAGATTTTATTGAGCTTATCTGTGTGTTCATTCAGGCATGGTATGTGTGTAGGCATGTGCACTTCTGGACTATGAGTCATGACAGGGAATGTGCTTTGGGAGAGGTGAATTATAGAAAAAATTTCTCCATACTTAGGAATATTAACCAGAGCATGGAAAAACCTGTTTGACAGACATTTACTGTGTACGATGTTATGTATATTTCACAGAAGACTTCATGGAGGAGATGATATTGGAGACGAATCCTGAAGGATGCCTAGTGAAGAACGTGGGCATCTCAGAGGGACATACTGAGCAAAGGTGACAAATTAAGAATGTAGAGCATACAATGGAGATGACATGCAGGAATTGTAATGTGGCTGTCAACAGGGATGTAGGGATAACTCATGGAGGCTCTTATGGTCAGGGTAAAGAGATGAAGCGAGTCCTTCCCTTCTTGAAGTACATTGCTTACAAGATTCTTGCCAGTATCTTATCTAGCTTCATTTCAGCTGGTAAAAGTGCCAAGTGGAGGGAGGGCTTGCCATTATTAACATCTCAACCAGGAAATGAATGCAAATATATCAGAATATGATTAATAATTAATCATATATTCACATAGTTTTCACTCATGTTAAATATTCTATTGATTGATTAGATTCCTAACAGAATTATTAAAATACTTTTAGACCACAAATGTATCAAAATGTCTTAGAAGCAAAATTTTCATCTTCTCACCATGTAATGTTGCCAGAAATTCTCTTGAATGAGGAATGTGAAAGAAATGAAAGATTGACTAGTGAATGCCCCAGGGAATAATTTATGCCCCATGAAGTTTGCATTCCACTGTAGTTGAGGGAAAGAGCACTTTGTCTTTGTAATTTAGACTATAGTATGGGTTATGATAGGGTGACACTAAGTGGCTGGAAATGGAAAGGCTTTGTCAATGGAAATCAAAATAGGAATGAAAAATTACACTCATTGTGACATTTATGACTCCCCACAATAACATAGAAAAATTATGCTCATGGTAACTTAGAATCAGTAAAAAAAAAAAAATTAACAACTAACAATTTTTTCAATGAAGCCAATATTCCTTATAAATGGATGATAAAAACAATAGAAATGGATTCCTGTAATCTGAAGTAGAAGATAACATCTTTTACTTTTAAATGTCATAAAAACATTGTTCTGCTATTGTAGTCAGTTTATGTTTTTATTGCTACAGTCGTTTTAGAAGTGACTTTCTAAATGCAAATATATTTTTATCCACTGAAAACCATAAGACTCCTAGTCTAACATTCATTCACAGGTTCATTCAATAAAAGATTGAAGCATATAAAATGATCATTTTTGGTTAACTGGCTTAATAGATCAGTTTAATGTTATTTAACCTAACAATGATGGTGAAATATGCCATGGGTATCCTATACACCGATATCCATACAAATCTAATACTTAAGGCATCCCCTTTTACTTTAAGTAATCTTCATAAAATGCAGTTTTTGTATTTAGATTGAATTTTTTTCTGGACATTCTGCACAAAGATACAGTTTTTCTCTTAAAATTTGATTCTTTCTGGATTTACTGCACATTGGTGCTAATTCTGGCTTTTGAAGTCATAAAACTCAAATCTCCATTTCACATTTGATTCGTCTTCAGACAACAGACAATTCACTCTGTAACTACTTCTCTTCCCATCTGGTCTTCTCATCTGAAATGAACAAGTCCCAAATCCACACTGGAAAATATTATTATCTTCATTTCCCTCCAATTTCCTGGTCTGAGCTTCCACGGTATGCCTCTCTTCTTGCCTTTCAAATTCTCCTTCATTTCCTATGGATTTTTCTTTGGCTGCTCCTGTCACCATCAGTCTTCCTAGGAACTCATCACTTTACTTGGTGATTAGGTGGACCCTGGACCATCTTACCTGCCACATGGCTTCAATCATCATCCACATACTATCCCCAATCTTAGCTCTAGAAAAATAAAAACCCGTTAAGCTGCAACCTATATAGTGATCTACATCATAGGTTTATCTATTTCAAAGTGGTGTTTATGCTTCCAGATATGTCTGTCTACACAGTCTTGTATCAATTAGGCCTCCACTCTGTATTCTCTGTGTGTTATTTCCCCATTTACTCAATTACTCAAGGAAGAAATATAAATGGCTCTCTGATATCATCATTTTTCCTTGATTTGTTAATGTACTAAATGAGTTTCCTCATGACATTTTCATACACATATTTAATGTACTTTGATGATAATCTACCCATCATTCTTATGCTCATATTCTACCCACAAATTCCATCATCTCAAATGACTCTCTAAATCTCCCGTTTGCCCTTCAATTTGTATTACTTAAGGACTGGTCTCTTAAATCATTTATTATTATTATAGTTTTTTCTTAGTATCATTGTTATCTAATTCCTATAATTCTCTTCATTTCGCATTAAAATCTACGAGACACATTGAGTTTTCACAGCTTTAAGGTTGATCACATAATTCTGCTTCTTAAAAAAATGTGTCCAACAGCTTCTGGAATTAAATTTCAACCTCCCCAATTTAGTACAAAAAGGAAGGAAATGTGAAGTAGAGATCAAAATACCTTTTTTTTTTTTCAAGGTAGGAGTGTCTTGCTCTATCCCAGGCCAACCTGGAATTCACTAGTCTCAGTCTGGCCTTGAACTCACTGTAATCCTCCTACCTCTGCCTCCCCAGTCCTGAGATTAAAAGTGTATACCCAGTATGTTTTATTTTTATTGTTATTTATTTATTTGACAGGGAAAGAGAGGGAGAGAGAGAGAGAGAATGAGCACGCCAGGGAATCTAGCCACTGCAAAGGAACTCCAGACTCGTGCACCCCCTTGTGCATCTGGCTAACGTGGGTCCTGGGGAATCAAACCTGGGTCCTTTGTCTTTGCAGGCAAATGCCTTAACCACTAAGCCATCCCTCCAGTTCCTGTTTTGGTATCTTAATGGGCCAATTTAATTATTCACTATGAATAAGGAGAGAATATAGCAGAGGAAGAGGAGCTCAAAGGGTGGGAGGAAGAGGAAGAAAGTAATTAAAGAGAATGAATGAGAGGGAAGAACGAGCAAGGAAAAGGAGTCAAGAGGGAAGAGGAGAGAGGCAAGGAGCTAGGCCAAAGCTTAGAGACCTAAGTGAGCTTTATGTTCTGAGGTTCCTGAAAACAGGTAGTAGAAGAGAGAGCTCATCAGAGCTGAATTACATATAAGTGCATCAGGAATCAACTCATGTACCTAGAAGAAGAAATTCAGAAGAAAGATAAATGGCTGGCTTCCTTCACCTGGCCTAAGCAGAGTAAGGGCAATGACAAGACTTCTCATGTTGGAGAATGGAGATTTGTCTTCCAGTTCGTTTTCTTTCCAGCCCTCCATTTTCTGAGGCTGACAAGGGATCTATTGCCTGCACTTCATGTACCCAATAAGTCCACATTTTCCTGTCATAACTAAAAGATCATAGAAAGATTGTTATTAAAATTCATCAAGTCTAGGGCTGAAGAGGTGGCTTAGTGGTTAAGGAATTTGCCTGCAAAGCTAAATGATCCTGGTTTGATTCTCCCAGAACCCACGTAAGCCAGATGCACAAGGGGGCGCAAGCACCTGGAGTTCCTTTGCAGTGGCTGGCGGCCCTGGTGTGCACATTCTCCCCCCCACACTGTGTCTTTCTCTCAAATAAATTTTATATATATATAAAATCCATCAAGTCTAACAACTACAAAATATTTCTAAAATATTCAATGAAATGCACTGGGAGGGACTCAACCTTTAATAAGTAGTTTATCTCATTTCATTTTATTTGTGTTTCATTTTACAAGTTTATCATAGAAAATGAGTGTCCAATAAACTACAGATCATATCTCATTAATTTAGATATATGACTTGCCCGGAAACTTATCATAATAAGCAGATTGAAAAATCCCAGAAATCCCTGTATTCTTCCAGTTTCTTTGCAACACACTGTTCTCTCCAACTAGCATCAGGTTCACTCTCTGCTTGTTGCTATTATTGATTACCTATACACTTTTGAATTTTATATAAATGGAATCATATGGCTGACTTCTTTCACTCAAATTAATCCATATTGTTTTATATTTTAATAGCTCATTTCATTCCACTGCTGAATAAAATTCCATTTGCCATGATTTATTTACAGATTCACTCATTTTTTGATTGTTTAATAATAATTTTATTAATTATAAATAAAATTTGTGTAAATTTGCACAGGCAAGTTTTGTGTTTGACACAACTTTTTACTTCTTTGTCATATATGGGCTAAGGAGGGAATGGCTGAATCACTTGACTAATATGTACTTAACGCTTTAGGAGAAAATGTAAATGTTTATGAATGTAATCATATTATTTTAAATTATTACTAGTCATGGATGATGGTGAATATTGATCCATATTTTTATCTAAATTTACAGTACTCAGTTGTTTAAAGTATAGCTGTTCCAAAGGGCATATGCTGGCATATATATATATTTTTTAATTTGCATTACTCTGATGACTAAGACTATTAAGTATATTTTCATATGCTTATTGTCCATTTGCATACCTTTTATGTCCATTCAAATTTATAGAAATAGTTGCCCTATTGAGTTGAAATTAGATTTTATGTATTTTGCATATAAATGCTTTGATATGTTGCAAATATTTCTTTCAGTCAGTTGCATGTAAAATTATAGCAGAAATTTTTATTTTGATAAAGTCTACCATGGCTTATTTTATATCACATTTCATAATTTAATTTTTTAATAAAGTTTGCCTACTCTAACATAATAAAAATATCTGCCCATGCTTGATTGTAGAAGTTTTACATTCTTAGCGCTTCTGTTTCTCATGGGAGTTAGATTCCACACTCAAGTTGTTATTCCATACTGATTGCTGTGAGGATTTCTAGTTTGCCTTACAAAGTGGCTTAGCTATTTTATATTTCCTCCAGCAGAGGATCAGGCTTTTCCACACTGTTGTCAACACGTCTTACTCCCTGAAATTTTTATTGTGACTACAGTAGGAAGTGTGTTCCACTGTACTTTGAATGAACATTTTCCAGAGAGCTCATGACAGCTGCATCTTTTCTTGTGCTTAGTGGTCAGGTGGAATACTTTTTTGTTTGTTTGTTTGTTAGTTTTTATTTTTCAAAGTAGGTTTCACTCTAGCCCAGGCTGGCCTGGAATTCACTACGTAGTCTCTGGATGGCCTCGAACTCATGGTGATCGTCCTACCTCTGCCTCCCGAATGCTGTGATTAAAGACATGTGCCACCACACCCAGCAGTTAGAATTCTTAATCAGAGACTTACATTTTTCTGAAGAAGTGCATCCAAAGTGTGTTAAATCATACTTGAAGTTTTGATGGAAAGAATAAATAAAATTATAAAATTGTATGGACTTTTTTCTTTTCTTCCTTTTTCCTGTTTTTGTGTTTTCTTTCTTTTTTTTTTTTTTTAGACAGGCTCTCACTCTGACCCTGTAGCCTACATCAGGCTCAAACTCATTCTCTTCCCTCCCCAGTCACCACAAGACTAGGATGACAGTTAAAAGCCACCATGATCTCCAGGTCCTATAGTTTTCTATCAGGGAATGTTTTAACTATGATATTAATTTATATTACAGATAAAGATGTGTTCATGTTGTCTGGGAGTCAGGATTAGCTAATATGTATGTATATATATTACAAACTCAATTGTCATATATGTTTGCATCAAAGTGTTAATAACAACACTGGGCATAATAGCACACACCTGTAATTCCTGTACTCTCAAGCCAGAGATAGTGAGATCATGACAAGAACAAGGCCAGCCTTGTCTATCTAATGAATTTCAGGCCAGCCTGAGCTACACAGCAAGACATTGCCTCAAAAATAAACAGAAAAGGTTTCTAATATATTCACACTTTTAAAGCCAACAGTAGAATTTTCATGCACCACTAAAGACCTCGGGGTAATCTTCAGTGAAACTCTCAGTCTGAGGCCCAAAATCAGAGAACCAGAGGGGCTTCAATGCCCTACGTAAGCAATGGACATGTTAGCTCCAGATAAACAGGTGAATCCATCCTTTCTCTGCCATTTTTTAGTTACTAACTAACTTTCCATAACATTAATGTCTTTTTTATAGCTCTTTTCCCTCCACCTGCCCTCCATCCCACATTTGTTGCAATTACTTTCTCATTGCTGGGATAACACCCGACCAGAATCAGTTCATGGGAGGGAATGGTTTATTTCAGCCTTAGAGAATCTAGGGGAAACACCATCATTTGCAGAAGAAGATGGCTTACTTCCATAGATGCATAGCAGAGACACCACAAATAGACAATAAACATGGATAGCCACAGTTTCCAACTGGCTTTGAACACAACTTAGGACTGGACTACAAGATCTGATACCAGTAACACCTCCTACCGCAAGATACTGAAGACTTAGGTAGGAAGCTTAGACATAATCAAAAATTCTTGAAGTTATGATGGACACACTTTCACATTCAAACCATCACATTCTACCCCTGGCCCCTATAGACTGATGATCATCTTACAATGAAAATTGTATTCAGTCCAACTTCAATGATCCCAACTTTAACATTGTTCAAAATCCAAAATCTCATTTGAGATTCAAGACTGTTTCTTAACTGTAAGTCTGCAAAATCAAAACAAGTTACATACTTTCAACACATAACGGCACAGAATAAACATCCCTATTGCACAGAGGCATAACAAAGAGAGACTAGACCAATGCAAAATCAGTGACCAGTAGGCAAACGTCTGTGGTTCAAGTCCATGATTCACAACCAGTGATGAAAGTCTATGGATTTCAATTTTACCCCTCCAGCTGGGCCCAGCAGCCTGGGAAAAGTTCTATCCCAAGCCTGCAGCAATCCATGGCAGCCATTTCACAGTCCTAGTATATCCAAAACATCTTTGGGTCTGTACTGTAAACCACAGTTCATCTTTAACTTTCTCTTCAATACAGGAATGTCAAATCTTGAAACATTTCAGCAGTGATTCCTGGAACCAGTTCATCTTCACACAATGGCCTTACTTTTCCTCTACACAGGGATTCCAACAACCCTGCTGTGGTCTTCATTGCCCAGGAGCCATAAAAACAACAACAACAAAAAACTTGTTGCACTTTATGACCCACTCTCCTGCATTTTTAATAGTGCCAAAACTAATGCCAGGTGTTTAGCATAGCTAAATTTGTAAATTCAGAGTGTGATAAATCTTGACCTTGAAAATTAGCATTCTCTTAGGAATTCTCTTTTTTTTTTTTTTTTTTTCATTTTCAGGTTTTTCAAGGTAGGGTCTCACTCTAGCCCAGGCTGACCTGGAATTCACTATGTAATCTCAGGGTGGCCTCTAACTCATGGCGATCCTCCTACCTTTGCCTCCTGAATGCTGGGATTAAAGGCAAGCGCCACCATGCCCGGCTAGTCTTCGGAATTCTTCCTTCAAGCCTCCTTGCAAAAGAATTTGTGTTCTTGCTCTTTTCAGCTTTCCATGGGTGGATTTCACCCTCAAGCACCTTTTCTATTGTCCTAGTACAAAGCAGGTGGCCCACCTTTGTGTGTTCTTGCAGTTATATTCCCCCGAGGTCGTTGGTCACCAACATCCTGGGCACAGGAGGAGTTGAGGGGGGGAGCAGGGTCTGTCGTGGAGCAGCAGGTGAGTGTGATGAATGGCAATGAACACCGGGAGACTGCCCTCTGTTGGACAGCGCTCGTTTATTCAAAAGGGGAGTGGGTTTATAAACACTTGAGGAAGGTTGAGAGGGCACATACAGACTATATGGTGATTGGATACATACATTATGGGTTGCTATCTAACTAGTTATAAGGGAGATAGTGGTGGAAGAGCTATGTGACTTCAGAGCTGTGAGGGAGGAGCTGTGAGAGGGAGAACAGGAATGGTGGAAAAAGTGACATGGCTTCAGGCACATAAGCTTCTTGAGAAGCTAACCACAAGGTCAGGAACTGTGAGGGAAGGGCAAAGCCTGACTTATGGGATGGTTATATGCTTTTGGGTTCCATGGGGAGCGCCTCCCCAGTTCTGCCCACTCTGAACAAATGACAGGGCACACTACAACCTTGCCTGAGGGTAGGGAAGGCCAGTCACCGTCACCAGGGTGGGTTCCTGACAATAGGGCCAGCTGCAACCCCTACAGCCCAAGGTCTCCAGCTATGGCCAATAGTTCAGACTAGCTTCCTCACAGTCTCAGCCCATTTTTAGCAATGCCCAACATACCTTAATGGTGGAAATCAATTTACCAACTGCAGCTACAGTAACCTCAAACCAGTCTCTATGCCAGTAACTGTTAAACTTGCTTGAATTATTTTATTTTTTTTTTTATTTTTATGTTTTAAGTTTTATTTATTTGAGAGAGTCAGAGAAAGACAGAGGGAAAGAGAGACAGAGAGAATGGGTACACCATGGCCTCCAGCCTCCTCATTGGGGATGCAGGTCATCCTGATGGGAATTGTGGGTCATTCATTGTGAAAAAGAAACAGCAGATTCTCCAACAGAGAGTGTAGTCAGCACAGGTCAAATGGGATAACCATTATTAATTTAGAGAGAATTCAATGGGTATAGACCTTTTTCTGGCCATATGATTCTGACTTGTTTCCCAGTACCAGATATGGGTTTCTTCCCACTGAGTGGATCTATTGGCCAATCCAAGAGCAGTTGGTGACCCACCATGGCTGTGTGCCACTATTGCACTTGTGTGAGCACACATCGGGTTGTTTGCTTCTGAGTAGCTAAAACCTCTAGTTATTCAGACAGATGTTGACCACTTAAACTCAACCTTGACCAAATTCTCTGGGCATGGGTGGAAGAAGCAGCATCCAACATTTTCACCAGTAGCCCAGGTCTAATAAAGTTCTATGTTTCTCTTTTTAAGGCTCATAAGGCAAGCTTCACAGTATACTTAGCATTTACAATCTCTCACCAGAATAACCCATTAAGCTCTGATCCCAGCACTGCAAGGCTTCTGCAGTCCAGAGTACCAAATCCTTTCACCTTCCTCAGTTCAAAGAAGTTCCAAAGGGCCAAATCCCACATGGTCAGGTGCTGCGCAGCAGCAACCCCACTTCTCAGTATCAATATTTCTGTTGCATTTACTTTCTGGTTCTTGAGATAAACACCTGCCCTGAAGCAGCTTATGGGAGAAAGAGGTTTATTTCAGGTTTACAGAATCCAGGAGAAACACCAGCAATGGCAGAAGAAGCTGGGTCACTTCCATAGATGCATAAAGAGATGCCACCAAACAGCCAGCAAATACAAACAGCCAGAGCTCCAAGTGACTCTGCATACATCTTAGAGCCAGACTAGAAAATCTGGTACCAGGGTCACCTCCTCCACCAGGCTAGCGGAGACTTATTAAATAGGAAGCTTAAAGCTTAACCTTAATCAAAAATCCCTGAGGCTATGCATGATATACATTCACATTCAAACCACCACAAAATCTGCTCTATTTCTTATTTCCTGTGGCTAGAAAGTAGGCTACCATGCTTCAGTGTTACTGTGCCCCCACGCCCCGTGTGGCTCTGAAGCTGTGGTTCAACTTCCAGGACTGTCAAAGGGGTGGCGGATGGAAAACTTGTCCTATTTATATATTTATTTCACCACATTGTTATTCTTCTTCATAGTCTATTTACTTGTTTGTTTTCTTTGCTATAACCATACCCAAGGCTTTGCACATCAGTGAGCTATATTCCCAAGCCACATCTATTTTCGTTTATTATCTTTAGGAAACAAAAGGTATTTGTTTTGTGTTTGTAGTCTAAGATTGCTGTCAGCAGGAATTTGTGCTTTGGGGAACTCAAACAACCATACAGGACTGACACTATCACTATTTGCTTTGTGAAGAGTTCCAATCTTTGCTGCATATTTCATATGCAATCACACTATAGATTACAGAGAGGAGACAGGATGGAGACAAAAGAAGTGGCCTTCAGGGACCTCCTGTTATGCTGAAGCTCAGAACAGTGGCAAGTCTGTCTTTCAGTCCTCTCTGAAAGTTAAGTGCTTGTGCTTGAAAAAGTCATTTTGCCTCCCAGATTGTCTGTGTGCTCAGGATTCTGTCACCAGATCTCCTTTGTGGAAATTCTCTATAAACTTCAGATTTCTATGCAGCAAAATGGGTTCTTAGAATCAGGACACAACTAACTCCATAGGTAATTTTTATTTTCTACCTTTGGTTATTAAGATACATGTTGGCATTAATTCAACCACATTAGGGATGAAGGGATGGCTTAGCAGTTAAGGCATTTGCCTACAAAGCCAAAGGACCCAGGTTTGATTCCCCAGGATCCACGAAAGTCATATGCACAGGATGGTGGCACATGCATCTGGAGTTCATTTGCAGTGGCTGGAGGCCCTGGCTCTCTCTCTCTCTCTCTCTTTCTGACTCTCTCGAATGAATGAATGAATGAATGAATGAATGATTCAGCCACATTAAAAAAACAAAAGAAGTACTTGAGAAGCTGACAGGGGAGAATTCTCATCCATAATAATGCCAACCCTATGGTTGAAGATAAGTAATCATCTGCCATTTTGTTGTGGCCTGGAGCATCTTTATTTTGCCTGGACTTAAAGCCAGCTTGGAACTAGGGATCTGTAATAGAAATTACCCATCTGATTCTTAATTTATGAAGCTGTCATTTCTAGAGAAAGCAATTAAGACTGTGAGAAACCCACAGTCAAAGATGCACCCTAAAGAGCTTTCTATGGTCCCCATCAGAGAGGAGAAGAGCAATGCAATAAAACCCAGCAAAAATGATGAATTTAAAGATGAAAATTATGTCTATAATTTTGGACCCTAATAAGTCATTGTCTCTTCAGTAAATGAAAAAAGAGGTTTTTTTTAATTAGATTTGATCATTTCAGCTGCTACTTTTACTCCTGTCTTTCCACTCCATACCTGTTGTTCATTAGATGAACTCAGTATAACTTGTAATTGGCATATGGTCACAAAACTATGAAAAAATAATTTGTTTCAGATTTCAAGTATTAAGTTTCACTTAATCTTGAAAATGAAAGGATGAAAAGAAAATGACTTTTAAAAATAGAAGAGTTATAGTATTCATTTCATCTTGAGATACTAGTAGTTTTAGACTGGACTCTGAAATTAGATGATAATAACTGGCACTTCTTACAAAACGTTATCTAGACAAGCTTCCTGCCAAAACTATTCAGTAATGAATCCTTAAATATATTCTGCTTTCAGGTACTTTATCACTTAATTCATGCACACTGCATTTTAAATTTCATATTTAGATGGTATATATGAATTCAGCATGAAAAATACCAAAAAGATTGTTGGGAACCTCAGAATTTAAATAGCTATGAATAATTTATTTTCTTTTTAATTTCATATTTTCAAAGAACAGGCCCCTAATTCCACTGCTAATATAATTTCACAATCTTCAATTTTACTCATGATCATTTCATTAGGAACACTCCTGGAAACACAATGTGTGAAATTTTTACATTATTATGAACTGAATATTCATTTTGCTATTTGAAATTGGATGATATAGAAAAAATATTAGAAGTGGAGCCAGAAGTTTCTGGGTCTCTCACAGTATGAGGGCTGGTTGATGGTGGACTCTTACTGCCCACTCACGAGATGTATTTCTTTTTTTAATTTCTAAAAAGATTGGTGCTTTGGAAAAGTTCATATATGAAGTTTGGTAAGACTATAAGACTTTAAAAATACATATTAAAATAAAAATGAAAGTGACTTTATATTTCAATTTCTGCATCACCAAAGACAAAAGAATCAAAGTTTATCATATGAGAAGCTGTAAAGGAAGCAAGAAGGTAGTGAGAGTCACTGTACATGAATATGCCAGATATGTACTCACAGATGGAGTGAGGCTGTCCTTTCTGACTTAAAGCAAAAGCCATGAAAAATTGATGCAGAATTCAATTACAGCATTAACTCAATGGAAAGTAATATCAACACAATGAAATGGAAAGATAGTTACAACATGTATGTAAGGCAATGAGTCTGCTTTCCTCAATATATAATGAACTCACACAGTTCAGTAAACAAAAGAGAACTAACACAACTGAAAAGATGAACAATTACAAACAGAACAGGAGGAAGGACATGTGATTCACAAACTCAGGAGTATAGCCTCAACCTCAGGCATGACAGGAGAAAGGCAAATGCATTGAAGTCCATTTTCACCTGGCAGAATAGGAATTTTACAAAGATTAAAAATATTATATGGTATAACATTTTGGAAAATAGATACTAGATTCATGCAATATGGGCCTGAATTCTGGTGTTGCACAGATTTTCATGTCCTTGGGAAAATGATTTAAACACTCTTGTTCCAGAGACTTCTATAAGATGGTTGTGATAATAAAGATGATCTCATAAGGTTCTTATAAGGTGATATATGATATACATATGAGTACTAGAGTGGTTGTTTCCTGTGTTCCTGAGACATCTGAATTTATACTTGTCCAATTGAACATAATTACTAATAAACCATTCTTTCTTTTCAAATATGTCCTGATTTGGCTGGTATATTGTAGACACCGAGAAGTAGCTGTGAAACAATTACATGTAAGAATATTGACTGTAGTATTCTGATAATAGCAAACAGTTTGACTAATGCTTTTGAAATATTAATTTATGAATGATATAATGGTCTCTTTGGTAGAAGATAATAACCATCAAAAAAGAGAACCCTAGTGGATGTGGTGGTTTAATCCCAGTAATCCCTGCACTTGGGAGGCAGAGGAAGGAGGATCACCTTGAGTTCAAGGACATCCTGAAACTACATAGTGAATTCCAGGTTAGCCTGGGCTAGAGTGAGATACTAACTTGAAAAAACAAAACCAACAAAAAGAGAGAGAAGGGGCTGGAGAGATGGCTTGGTGGTTAAGGCACCTGCCTGCCAAGCCTAAGAATGCCAGTTCCAATCTCCAGGTCCCACGTTTAGCCAGACACAAAAAGTGATTCAAGGGTGCAATGCTGCATTTGCCCACAAGGGGGTGCATGTGTCTGGAGTTTGTTTACAGTGGTTGAGAGGCCTCTGGCTTGCCCATTCTCTCTCTCTCTCTCAAAAAAAGAGAAGAGAGAGAGAGAGAGAGAGAACAGTAGTCATCTTTTAGAGCAGTGGTTTTCAAACTTCTTGGTCTTGTGTCTACTTAAAATAATAAAATTGTTTGATAAACTCAAGTAGTTATTTTGGAGCTGATATATGGTGATATTTAACATACTTGAAATTGAAAATTAACATATTTATATTTTATGTAAAATAAACAAGTCATATGCCAGCAAATTTCTTTCTAATAAAAATTACATTCTGTAGGCTAGAGAGATGGCTTAGCAGTCAAAGCACTTGCCTAAGAAGCCTAAGGACTTAGGTTCAATTCCCAAGTCCCCACATGAACCAAACACACAAGGTAGTGTATGTGTCTGGAGTTTGTACTGGCTGGGGGCCCCAGTGCACCCATTATCTCTCTCCATCTGCCTTTCTCTCAATCTCTCTATCAAATAACTAAATAAAATATTAAAAAATTATATTCTACTAAATATTCATATCAAAGGCATTACTTTACATTTTTGTTAATATATGCCATGCAGCTACATGTCACACAGTTTTCACAACTTCATTTCATAGTCATGTGGATATGAGAAAAGTGATGAATAACATTTTAATACTGCTTTTTGGAGAGAGACACAGAGAAGAGACAGAGAGAGAGGGAGAGAAAGATAGACAGAGATGGGCGAGCCAGCAGCTTCTCAGCTACTGTGAAAGAAATCCAGATGCATGCGCCCCCCTTGTGGTCAAGTGTGGCATTGCACCCTTGCTTCACTTTACATCTGGCTAAACGTGGGACCTGGAGATTGGAACTGCTGGAGATTGGAACTCACATTCTTAAGCTTAGGAGGCAGGCGCCTTAACCGCTAAGCCATCTCTCCAGCCCTACTATTTTTAAAATGATTTCATAACCTAATGGAAATGGTTTCCAGGAGCCCTGGTGGTCTCGGAGCCACCCGCTGAGGATCACTGGTTCAGAATTTGGACCTAAGAAAGATGTTTTTCAAGGAATGTTTTAGTAGTGCTCATGGTAAGAATCACCTGCCCATGATGATACTCAAGATCAAAATGATTTTTAGCTTTATGATGCTTATACATTCTTTATGAAAGAGATTCCAACGCATCCCAGTCCTGGTACAACATAATATAGCACAGATAGAAGTAGACCTAAATCCATCTGCTGTGAAAAACTTTAAGATTTTAAATTCCACATGACTTACATATTATGTTAACCTATTAAATAGCAGTTATGAATTAATTTATATTTAACTTTAACTATAAGGCAAATTCTATACTAATATAATTTCCATCTTAGACTGAGACCAAGTAGAGGAGGGCAAAATTCATAGACAGGCAAAGAAAACTAGTTTTCAAGAAAGCTCTGGAATCCAAACTGAAGATTTAGAGATAATTTTCCTAAAGCAGATATGGTTCAGTCCATGTAGGAGGCATTGACCTTTCTGAAAACTTGAAGAAAATAGGTATTATCATTCTTATAATGAGTACTACAAATCCAGTCATTCATCCTGATTTTACAACTTGCCATTTTCCAGAGAATAATCTGCTTCTCTGAGTATCTTGTTGTTTTTTCTGGATCTTCCCAGGTTCTCTGGGCATCACCCTGACTCTTGCTATGCTGGGTTCAGTCTTAACTCCTTACATCTCTGAGTTAAGACTTGTGGCACTGTGTACAATTTGGGTTTGATGATTTGAATTGTGGTAATTTGTTTATCATGAGATCAATTATAAGATTCATAAAAAAACCTCTTTATATATGCAGGTATTGTGAATGAACTTGTATCATTGGTATTGTTTTTCATAGTCTTTCTTTTGATATCAATAAACTGTTAAAGCCATTTTCAATGGAATTTAGCCTAAATCACATTCAAAATTTAAACTGATGTCTTGGAGTTCATAATTTTGAATTATCCACATCATTCAATTAAATTCAAGAGCACCATTGGAAGCTGAATGTTTGCCAGCACTTTGCATCTTTGCAGAGGAACCCTACTATGAATTCAACTCAGAGGCCCCCTAGCCTCTGGTGAGTCTGTGACTCTAGTGACATTAACTATGGGCAAATATAGACATTACGGGCAAAAACAAATTAGCAATCAATAAGATAAACAAAGACATTTTAAAAAGGGCATCAAGGAAATAGGTCACAGGGTGTTTATTTATATTTATAGAGTAAAGAAGAAATTCTTGGATTTAAGCTGGGAAAAGGCCATGGAGGAAAGTGAGTCTTCAGATGGAGATGGGTTAGGCAGGTCGTTTCAGACTGATCTCACACAGACACACACACACAGACACACACACACACACACACACACACACACGGAGATGGGCAGGTCTAGCATGTAGTTAGAGGATATACATTGTATTTTCTTTTTAAATATATTTTATTTATTTATTTGAGAGAAAGAAAGAGGCAGAGAGAGAGAGAATGGGAGAGAATGGGCACACCAGGGCCTCCAGCCACTGCAAACGAACTCCAGATGCATGTGCCACCTTGTGCATCTGGCTTATGTGGGTCCTGCAGAATCGAACTGGTGTCCTTTGGTTTTGCAGGCAGATGCCTTAACTGATAAGCCATCTCTCCAGCCGTACACTGATTATTTTCAAGGGTAGGAGAGAGTAAGGGTAGCTCCATGATGGCAGTGGTCTCTGGCACACAAATTCTTCTTTGAGGCCACACACATACACAGTCCTTGCTTTCTCTTGGGTCGCCATGATGACTCACATGGGCCGTATATCCACACATGTGTCTTCTTGGATATTACCATCCCCAACCCCATAAGCTAGCCAAAGACCCATGAAACAGCTTGGGAAATGAATCATATGAAGCCAATCACACAGCTTGTTTGAACTCATAGGTATAAAGTATCAGTAAAAGCCAAAGTGGACAAGAATATATGGATGCTAAACAGAATCAGGGCAGTGACAAGTGAAAAATGAAAGGGAGAAATAGGTCCATGCAGAAACATTGTGAGGTTCTTAAGAAAGCTGGAGCAGTACTTACCCATATGGAATCTTAGGGTATAATGTGTTCTTCTTCTAAATTGTCTTTATTCTGAGTATCCTTAAGAGAATATCTCCATTCCCTCCCCCCAAAATAACTCCTGCTCCCACTATGCACAAACCACAACCCCATAGGGAATACCTGCAACCCCACTAAGGAGCGACCCCAACAGAATAAGGGCAGGGATGAGGGAAAAGAGGATACCAACACATGATGGATCCATACGAGACATCTTGTTAATAATAATAAACATTAAAAAAGAGAATATCTCACTGAAGAATCTCTCTCTCTCTCTCTCTCTCTCTCTCTCTTGTTTATGCACACACACATATATATAGACACAAACAGCAAGCTCCCAATTCTGGCTGAAATAATATTGGGCAGAATAGTAATAGAGCAGGACCCTAGATGTTCCCCTCTGGCCACTGCAGGCAGGCGAGCACACTCTGCTGCAGGCAGGTGAACAGAAAACACATACACATGTATACAACACACAACACACACACACACACACACACAAACAAAATTTTTGGCATCTCTAAATGTGCTCTAAGACACTTAATCTGTCAGGTTTTGAAAGTATTTTCCAGAAGAGAAGAAAATAAGAAGAAAAAAATCACTTACAGATGTCATTCAACTTTTCAATTAAGATTTTAATATAAAAACAACAAGACACAGAGGACTCCTCCAATTCACAGTGTAATGCCCTGAGTCTTCAATTGTTCTTTGCATCAGGCAGCATCATCTGCTTTGCAAACCAGCACCAGATTAACTGGGCTCGGATATGCGTCTGATGGTAGCATGTAATAGCCTATCTGCGCAGACTTCTAAATGTCCTACCTTGAAAAAGAAGTACACTGTTTAAAAAGAATAGGCAGCCAATTCCCTGCAACCCCTAATTGATATCTTGATAGCAGTGCGGAGTAATTAAAGCTTCTCTGCTTATAAAGCATCTTCTACTGACACCATCCTTTATCATAAGTTTTCGAGTCTCAGTAGAAGAAGATAGAAAGTGACATAAGATGAAAACATGATGTCCTCCTGACCTGCAGTGACTGGTGCATTCATGACCCCGAGTGACCACTGACACCCTCACTGGGGAGGCCCCAGTAGAATGGAGTTGGAAGGAGAGGTGGGCTAAAGAGGATATCTGATGAGAATATGACCAATTTATAGTATGTTCATATATTAAATTCCTCAGTAAAATTATTAAAATGTCTACCCGCTACAGGTGATAGTAAGAAATAATTTAATGCCATTATTGTAGTGAAAAGAAAGGTAATTATCTTCTTAGCAAATATTAACACATATATCTCATGATGCAATGACATTAAGAGCTGGAACTTGCTGAGTAGGTGAGAAAGAGCTTGAATTTAAAGGCTTCTCAGCAATGTGAAATAGTTCCACCAATGATAAAACTGAAGCAATGTTTAATATTTGCTTAATGAATTTCTTAGTGGTCTTATATAACTACTGAACAGTATATTTTTAAAATCCCTGCTTTAGGGAAAAGAGTCAATGGTTGGTAATGAAGGTTTTATTTTTTTGCCAAATCACCTTTGTCAGGAAGAATTTGGATTTGGGATTCTACACATTTGGTGTGGAAAAGCAGACCTGTTTCTGTGAAGGCTGAAGGAAGGTATCAGGAAGTGGAAGGCAGGAGGGCTGAGTGAATGGTAATGAGCTCAGAAGAGCTGCTTAATCATCTGTTCACCGTCTTCTATGCGGATGGGACCCAAGGAGCCACATTTAATAAGATTTATCTTTGATGCCTATGTAGTGAGAGACGATCTGACATTGTTTAACAGACAGCATCAGAACGCTGGGGTTTAGAACTGGTGTATTACTAAAACTCTCAAGGAATCCCATAACAGATACATTTAAAACACATAATCTAAATCCTTTTCAAAGGGTACCTCACATTAATCCCTCAGCTGGGGCTCCTCATTTTTTTTATAGCATCATTTATCACTTTAATGTAACAGTAGTTTAGTAGTTAAAAGCCATGGTAGAACCCCTGCACCAAATGTTGGAACATTAAGGACCTAAGCCAAAAGGAATCATTTACAAGAGCAGCCCGGGATCAGGCTCTTCCTCTGGTTATAACGACAGACACAGGAAGAACTCCTGCTGTGCAAACAATGCTGCTGGGTGGTTGAAGCTGGCAAGACCAGGCATTTGTAACGCTAAAGGGTAAATAACAAAAGGTTCCACAAGCTGACTCAAGAAGAAAATGTGTGTTTGTGCAAGGGAGGCAGAGGTGCGGGAGAAAAGAGGGGTCAGATCAAACAGTTCTCTGCTTACCAGAATTTTCCAAAGAAAGAAAGAAAGAAAGAAAGGGAAAGGAAAGGAAAGAAAGAAAGAAAGAAGGAAAGAAAGAAAGAAAGAAGGGAGGGAGGGAGAGAAAGGAAGGAAGGAAGGAAAGAAGGAAAGAAAGAAAAAGAAAACGTGGTGTGGCGGGTTGAACTACCCAGGCAGCCTAGATGCACAGGGGGCACGTGGGATTCATTGTCTCTCACTAAACCCAAGGTGTGTTTGCTGCGTATAGGCTATGCGTGGGGAGGCATTGTACCCCACTTAGCAGAGGAAAAGTCCTTGGTCACTGTACAGAAGATTTCTGAAAAGACTGGAGTGCTGTGGAAACTGTGGGGAAAAGGTTAGACTGCTTGGTTTAGGGATCACGAGAATGCCCAACTGAAGCTACTGGGTAGAGTTTATCCATCTCTGCTAGAAGGGCAATGGGGAAAGCAGCACACATGGGTAAGATTGAACGACAGACATCTCTAGGCACTGACAATGGTTTAAATGGAGATGGGGAGGCGTTGCATCCCATTTACCAGAGGAGAGTCCCATTATTGTGAAATCCCCGCTGGCTTTCAAAGCTTGTTTTCACTTAAATAAATAAACGTATGTCTGACCATTCTTCTGCCTAACTTTTAGCTCATTGTTCTTGGGAGTGACACTCCCTTTGTTGGATCCCTCCTCTGTATATGTTAAAAGAAAGCCTCTATGGGAATGGTGAGGCTGGGCGTTTCCTTTTAGGACTCATCATTTGTGGATTTACTTGGTTCTTATTAAGGCAGCTGATGATTTCTAAATGACTTCCTGGGGGGGTGTCATTACTGATGAAGTGGCTGGGATCCTTTTGCTCTGCTTGGTCAGAGATTGTGAATAGATAAGGAATGATTATCATGGAGGTAGTCTTGAGGCCTTTGAATATCAAAGGCTCCTTGGCTGGGGTGACAGACACAGAGGCTCTAAGCCACTCAGAACTAGAAACTAATAGGCCTCTGAAGCCAGCCACTTAGAGCTGCGGGCCTCAGGCTAGAAGTTTATGACAGTAGGGACCCAATAGCCAGAAGCTCAGCACTCAAGAGCTAGCACAATCCTCAGCTCTGGGCAGTAGCTGGCAAAAGCGACAGTTGGCAACAACCAATGCCAAGCTACTGTTCTGTTAACAGGGTGTCAAGCCTCCGGTCCTTACAGAGAGTAATATTACAGCTGTTCTTCAGCCTTCAAGACTTAGCAGCTCCCAGGAAGCTCTTCAGGAGCATGGCCAGGCGTGGCTCACCCTCTGCCTTCTGTGGTCTTAGCTCTCTAACCATTTGAAGTTCCTGCCATACCTCCTCGTGTCTGCTGCTTTGCTCCCTGCCGCCTTTGCCACCCCCACACAAACTCCCCAACTTCTGTGTGGTATTTTCCAAGTCCTCAGTCACTCTCCGTTCCTCTGGCTGCTGTATCTCCTCCTGTAACCAGCTCAATAAAATCCTAATAAGCAAGACTAGAAGTCTTTTCTTGGGGCCAGTGCTGCAACACCAGAAGTCAGCACAGAGCGTGAAGGCTCTGAACCAACCCCTTGCTTATGGGAATGAGGGGAGGAGTGTGCCTGGGTGTAGCATTCAAATGAAAGTGCAGAGGAGGTGCTCCCTCTCAGGTTTGAGGGAGAATAGCTTCAGGGTAATGGCAAGTTCAAGAAGGCCTGCCTTACCTGGGATACTGCTGCTTTGAAAGGCTGGTGTAGGTTGTTTGGAATGGTTGTGACTCTGAGGTCAAGGTCACCTGGAGCAGAAGACATTATTTCATTGCACCTGCAGTGTTCTGAGAGTGATCCCCAAGTGTCCTCACAGCAGGCTGCCTTGAGGGCAGTCTGGCTAGCTGCAGAAGCTATTCTGCTGAATCCCCCATTCCAGGTAGGAGCAGGGCTACATGCTGTCATTCAAATGCCTGGATGGATTCCCAGTACAGGTTTTACTTACTCACATGCAAGAAGAAAAGAAAGAAATAGGGAGAGAAAGAAAGAGAGAGAAAAAAGAGAAAGAAAGAAGGAAAGAAAGAAAGAAAGGAAGAAAGGAAGGAAGAGAGAGAAAGAAAGGAAGGGAGGGAGGAGAGAGGAAGAAAGAAAAAGAAAAGGAAAAGAAAGAAATATATATACAGTACACAAAACCATATCCTCATGAGCTTGTCATCATATTTAACATGGTCAACTGTAAAGTACATTTTACCCCCTGTCCCAGAGCACTGAGACAGAGTAATCCTATGTTTATCTCCCCATGGAGCCATCTACCCAAGGAGTGAATCAATGGACATCTTTTCCAAGGTCCAGAATTTCTTCAGAGGAAGAACCATTCAAGAAAGTCCCAGCAATCTCTGTGCATACCACTTAGATAACTGCTGCCTCATCTCAAAGTGAATACTTTCCCAGCATCCTTTTGGTTCAAGGGGATAGAATTCAAGTGAGTTTCTCATTCTGAATTTTATTTAGCCTATGGTGGGCATTTCCCATCTGGCCCATCACTTCTGTCTTTGGGGCCCATCTGGCTTTTGTTTTAATCCCTAACACAGCAGATGACATTCTGTGCCAGTGCATCCTATTTTCAGCTCTGTCGGGCAAGTTGCAGACACTGAGCCCTGCCTCCAAAGTTATTCCCAGTCTTAAATCAACACAAACCTAGTTGAACTAGGCAGGGCCGCAAACTCTAGGCTCTGATTTTTTTTTTTTTTCTGCAAAGATTTGAAAGCCTCTTTAGACAGTAAGTTAAGAACTGATTATTTGGGAGAAGAATGGCCCTGTGTGGTTGTGAGACTTGGAGGAGTTCTTTCATGCCAGAGCCCAAGTCATCTCCATTTCAACCGTCTTCAGTGCCTAGAGACGTCATTCAATCTTACCCATGTGTGCTGCTTTCTCCACTGCCCTTGTAGCACAGATGGATAAACTCTACCCAGTAGCTTCAGTTTGGCCTTCTTGTGATCCCGAAACCAAGCAGTTAAACCTCTTGTTGCCCACAGTTTCCACAGCACAAAGCAAAGGCTATTTTTAGTACATTTACCTCCAGTCTTTTCAGAAATCTTCTGTATAGTGACCAAGGATTTTCTTCTTGTATGTTCTCAGATTGCTGGACATGAATCTTTCCTTACTCCTCACAGGTCTTTCCTGTGTAGGCAGTAGTTATGCACAGTGGCCTGTCCCCACCAGAGAGTTCCCTTGTTCCCTGCCTAGGGATGTCCGAGTGTCTCTCCTGCATGTTCCACTCACCTGTCTTAGAATATAGGACTGGCACGTGTAGGATGCCATACCCCAGCCTTACTATCCTACTCTACCCCTGCTTCTCCATGGTGGGCACTTATTGCCCTATGTAATCTTGTCCTCATTAGCCTCATATAGAACTGTCTGACCTGTCTGTGGCCATAGGCTCCAAAGCACAAACACCTAAGGAAAGTCAGTGGTGTCTGGAAAATATTAGAAGAACAAAATACAGAATTGAAATTTATAAAGGGGGGGATTTGAAAGTTGGAACATCAGCTGCCTCTGAAGTAAATACAATTTTGGCCACATCCCAAGGTGATATGGGGTACAAATAATTATGTATCTGGATGCACTGGAAAAAACCAAACACTAAAATACTATTGAACTGCTTGACTGAAAGGTGATAATAGGAACCAAATTATATCAAGTATGTAGAAAATATTTTTGCTAAAAAATATTGATTCCTCACTTGGGACTGTGTATACCTGATGCAGAACTAACCAATGGCATAGTAAAACTTGTTATCTCTGCCTGAATTTTTTAAAATTTATTTTATTTAAGAGTGAGAAGAAGAGAGAGAAAGAGGCAGATAAGAAAGAGAGGAAGAATGGGCTCGCCAGGGCTTTCAGCCACTGCAAATGGACTCCAGAAACATGTGCCACCTTGTGCATCTAGCTTATGTTGGTCCTGGGGAATTGAACCTGGGTCATTTGGCCTCACAGATAAGTGCCTTAACTGCTAAGCCATCTCTGCAGCCTTCTGCCTGCATTTTTTAAAAAATATGTATTTATTTATTTGAATGTGTGAGAGAAAGAGCAAATAGATAATATGGATGTACCTAGGCCCCTAGCTGCTTCAAATTAACAGTAGAAACATGTGCTGTCTTGGCTAATTTTATGTAGGTCCTGGGCAATTGAACTCCAGGTTGGCAAGCACTGTAAGCAACACCTTTAACTGCTGAGCCATGTCTATAGCCTCTCTACCTTCATTGTTTATTTGTCATTACTCCCTTGAAATACTGGAGCAGAGCAGAGTTCTGGCTCAACACTACAGGTGTACATATTAGTCAGTGTTGCAGTTACCTTATTGTTGCTGGCACAAAGCACCTGCCCCCAAACAGCTGATGGGAGGAAAGTTATTTATATTGGCTTATAGTCTCAAGGGCAAGATCCATGACAGCATGGAAAAGATGACATGAGCAGAGGCTGGACATCACCTCTGCCACAGCAAATAAACCACAGCAAGAGAGTGAACCAACTAACACAGGCAAACTGAGAGTTAGTAAACGTTAAGGTCCACCCCCAGTGACACACCTCCTCCAGCAAGGCTCCTCCTTCCAAATTGCCATCAGCTAGGAACTGAACATTCAAAACACATGAGTTCATGAGGTCCACCTAATACAAACCACCATAGTCATTTAGTATATCCAAAGCTAGTAATACTACCTACTCAAGACAGAAGATACCTAGATAGGAGTAACTCAGAAATGTCCAAGATTAGAGAAACGATGAGACTGGGCGTGGATATCACCTCATGATGGGCTAGCCACTAAGCAGGAACCATATTCTTCTGCTGGAACTGTATGGTGGTTATTACTTCCGCTGGACCTGGTACAATCTGACCTCAATGATGGTCAAGCAGAACATGGCCTAACCAAGGTCATCAGGTCTGAAGCAGCCGCTGGCTGCTCAGATGTCTATTAATGTCACAGAGAAACAGACTTTCAAACACTATGATCTGGATTTTTCTCCCCAATGTGGCCACACTGGAACCACAAAAGCCATCCTGTCCTGTCTTCACTACCATTCATTTCTTCAACTGGCCTTTAGCTTAGAAAATAAATAATGGGCAAGAGCTTAAAGAAAGTACAGGGGAGGGAAATGCATGCATTTAATTTTGTGGAATTGTCATTTTTTTAATTTTAAGTTACTATTGGGTTTGCATATGTGGTTTTAACAACTTTACATCTTTATTTTAAAGAGTGAGGATGAGGGGTGTGAATAAGCCTAACAGATACTTCATTAGTAGTGGGGTGGGGGGCGGATAACAAGGAGTCAGGAGACATGCATTCAAGTTTTGTTAGTTTTTCTTCTTAATTTGGCTCATTTTAAACATGTTATTTCCTCTCCATTCTTCCACAAAACAGGACACAGCCTAAATGATCTTCAGACTCCTTTTACATGTGGCCATAGAAGAAATAGACTTTGGAGTCAGACAGAGCAGGATTCAAATCCAGTGCCTTCAATTTTCCAGCTGTATGAACTGAACTTAGTTTCTTTCCAATAAAAGCAATGTGTTTACCCAACACCCAGCAAAGAGGATGCTCTCAATAATTACTAGATATTTTATCATTACACTGTCTGATATTTTATGGTGTGCTTGTCTGAGGAACATTTCATATATATATATTCATATATAGAGATAGAGAGATAGAGAGAGAGATAAAGAGATAGATAGAGTAGCTCATGTTCAACTATGGACTGCTAATGTCTGCTGAGAGTTTCCATAAGATCATTTCTTACTGTGTATTGTTGTCTACAAATACTGCCTAAGAAACTTATAGGAAAAACTGAGTAATGGAAGGAGGAGTTTTGTAACAAACACCTATCATGATTTATTTCTCAGTCATTTGACTTGCTTTTCTTTTACCTTGAGTTGATGAGACTTATGGGTATGTGCAGGTTTATTCTATGTCTGATCTTTAAACACTGTTAGGAAAACACAAGACTGAGAAGCAAATCCTCTATATTTATGAATCGTTCTAAAAATTCAATCAGGGTTCTAATTTCACCAAGAAAATTCAGCAGAGACAAGCGATACCCATAACTTCTTGTTGAGAAAATAGTACGAATTCTCTCATTTGGGGAGAGCTGTAAAATTTTAGGAACTTGTCTTGAAGGATAAATCAAGACATAGCTTTTGTTCAGCTCTGCACAACTGCAGTGTATAGCTCAAGTCCTAGGCAGATCTTTGTGGTTCTTTATCCTTTTAGATTTGCATTTGCTGTTCCTCTCAGCATTTATTTATCTGAAAGCTTAATGAATCTTCTCCCATTGTGCTTATCCACTAAAAAAAGATGAAATCAAATTAAGCACCAAATGAATTCCTGATTCACCCCACTAGAGACTTCCATCCAAGTTGAGATGGATATTCAGCAATTGCTTAAAGGACAGAGCAATTTAGACCAACCCTTCCTAGTCATGGTGAGGGGCCTAGTGACCTACAAGTGTAATGCTGTTTAATGCCATTCTTTTAAATTGCAAAGTGGACATAATATGTGAAATAGCGAAGAAGGGCCAGAATTTGTAATCAAAATTAACCATTCACTTTTCAGTAGCATAGATGTCTCCTCCAACCCTCCTTAAGGTTGGTTGCTTAGACTTGTCTTGGATAATTTTTTTCCTACTTAGCTAAGTCAACTAGATTAAGCTAAAATCAGTGTTTATCAAAAGTTTATCCTCTCCAAAGTATAATAGGTCTATGACATTTTTTTAATTATGGAGAGATACACTTTCTTGTAATAAATATTTATGAAAAATATCACAAATTTGGGCTGGAGAGATGACTCAGTGGTTATGGTACTTTCTTGCAAAGCCTAATGAACCAGGTTCAATTCTCCAGGACCCACATAAAGCTAGATCACAAAGTGGAACATGTATCTGGAATTCATTTACAATGGCTAGAGGCTCTGACATGCCCATTCATTCTCTCTCTCTTTCTCTCTGCTTGCAAATTAATAAATAAATAAAATATTGAAAGAAGAAAAGAGTCATCAGTTTAATCCCAACAACATGGCAGCTGAATTCATTAAGAAATAAGCATCAGGTAGGTTAACCGGAGGCATTTGAGTGTAAGGAGTTATTACCTATGGGAAAGGAGTGAACTGTAGGAACAAAGCCACTCTATAAGTGCAGTAGGGTGGATGGAACTGGCAAGAACGGGTAAATTTAATTGCCATTCAGATCTTGCTGGAAAAACTGTGGTCCAACCACATGTTGGCAGAGGTTACCAGATGTGTTTTGGAGTTGCACGTCAATAACAGACAACCCTGTGGAGTGAAAGTTAGCTGCATGGAATCAGCATCTTTTAGGGCAGGAGTGTAGCAGGGTCCTAGTGCCAAAAAAAGTGGTCAGTAAGCATGAAGCTTAAACCACAGTGCCTAAGTCACCCTTTGAGTCACTGCTGGTTGGAACTAACCTAGAAGGTCTAGACAGGTGCTTACTTTCAGATTTTAAAGGGATTTTGAGATCATTGCATCAACTTCCTTGACAGTAGAGAATGGGTTTTGAGCAAAAATGAGAAAAAAAAAAACAAAGGACTTGACCAAACTTTACAACAATGTAGTGAAATCAAAATTGAGATCTGGATATAACAGCTGGCAAGTAAGAGTTAAAAAAATAAAATCAAAGCCTCAAACTAACAAAATGTTTTTCTAGTTTGATTTTAATGCATTTTCATAGTTGCAGGGTGTAATAATGAAAGCAACATATCAAGATAAACTGGAGGGGATGGGGAGATTTGGTTTTGATTCGTGCAGTGTAGTTTGTATGTGCAGTGTAGTTTGTAGTTTGCTATGAACTGGCTTAGGAGATGCAAAGGTTTCCTGTAAAAGGGGATCCTTCCATCATTAGCATGCCATGATTTTGTTGTTTCTGGAACAATTGTTTGGAGCTTTTGTCAGAAGCACTTTCCCTAATTGCTTAACATACTTACCAGTTCCTAAATCCTTTCACTCTTTAAGCCCTAACTTAGCTCTGCCATGCTCATAGGAGAAAGCTCATTGCAAAATTCTAGTTGCTAAGCAGTGCCTATTTTTACTCCACTTGAGCAGAATAGAGAACCCAATGGATGAGATTCTATCTCTGAGACTAGCTTCAATGCATGGATTGCAGATTAAGCACTTTGTCAGTGTTTCTGTATGAATTCCATAATTAGGCGTCTGAGGTGAAGAAGGCTTAAAACTGAGGCAAAGAACCTGCCCAGGGTGTGTAATGACAAAATAAGGGGAGAAAAAACCCACAAATCTATCAATTGATCAAATATTTATTGAACATCCACTATATTTAAAGTAATGCATTTGGCAATTAGAATGGATTGAATTAATCATATTTGCCCTCTGGTTTCATAGAAATTATATTTTATATGGAAATACAGACAAATAAATAAAAATGCCAGAATGACAAATCTATTACTGAGATGGACTAACAAGGAAAAGAGAAGGCTTATTTTTAGAAAGGGTTTCTAAGGCTACCATGCAAGGACCATGAGGATGACACCCTTGTGGAGATGACCCCAGGACTCTAGGCAAACAGCAGAGCTCATATAAATGGCCTAACTGAGATGGGGCTGGGGGTGGGGTCATGAGAGGTAAGGGAGGGGCAGTGAAAGAAGGTGTCCCCTAGTGACCTGAGGAAGGTACATCTGGAACTTAGATGTGGGAAGGTGAGGTTGTAGCTACAGGCATGCCTGTGGATCTTAACCCCAGTGGGTAAATAGAAACCTGCTGGCAGGATTTTTGAAGCAATATTTGATTTGATTTACATTTTGGAAAAATCACATTAATTTTCAGGAAGGAGATGTATGTCTGGAGGTCAAAAATGGAATGAGGCAAGGAAGCTATAATCTGATATTTAATGAGAGCAAAAAGACTAACCTGAAATAACATAGTAGGCAGAAAAGTAAAACCAATGATGAGTTTCTGATAGCCTATGCAAACTCACTCCTTTTTGCATTCACCATCTTCCTACATTTGTTAAGTGGCTGCTCTATTCTTGGCATTGCTCCATGGACTTTTGCCCTCACATCCTTCATTCAAACACTCAGAAATCCATTGCCTCCACATCGAAAATACACCTGGAATCAAAAACTGCTCACCAGCTAACTCTGCCTCTAAGTAACTAACTCAAACCACCGGGATATGTCCCCTAAATTATAGCAGTATCCTCATGCCTGGCCCTCTGATAACTAAGCTGATCTAGGGTTTGTCAGGTTTCTCTACTGTCACATTGCTCCTCCTTTGTATAGGCCAGTCTTTGGAAGGAAGACACTGGGCACAGCCCACACTCCTGTGCTTGGCCTGATGTTCTTCTGTCCACAGTGCTGTTAAACTCCAATTCCTGAACTAGATCACAGGGTTCAACCATTCTCTAGTGTTCACCATTCAATCCAGTTTTTTGAAGCAATGTTTACCAAGTGCTTATTGTGTTGGGCATTAAATTATCACTAGCTGAGAAAAAAATAAAGGGAGGGGTTAATCTGGATCCTAAATGAAAAGCACATGCCCAGATTTAAAAATAAATAAATGTTTGAGAATATTTTGAACAGATGGGCCTAGTGACAAATATATATATATATGGTTTAGTGTGTGTGTGTGTGTGTGTGTGTGTGTCTACTATGTATTTGTTTACACACAGAAGAGTTTTAAATGGTGTATACATATTGTGCATATCTACATATGCATATAAAAAGTGAGCAACCTAAATCTATAGTTGTCCTATATGCATATTATGCATATGCAAACATATGTCCATAAATGCCTCTATATAATTTTAGAAGTCTTATAACATCATCACCCTCATGGCTATATAAAGCTTAAAATGTTTGTATGCAAGCTTGTATATGACTCAAAATTTTATATCTATAGAGTGTATGTATATATATGTACATATATATTTTTTCTGTGAAGATAAGATGAGTAATTACTTGATTGTGGTTCAAGATCTTGGAAACATGATAAAGACAAGAAATTTTTTAAAAAATGAACAAATTAGATAAAGGCTTAACTGGTAAAAGATGTTCAGGGGACAAGGTTTTTTCACAAGGACTTGGGATTTTCTCACACATTCATTTTTTTATTTCAGACTTGGCATACTGTATAAGCATGCCTTATATGTCAAATTCCAAATTTATAACTCTCCCTTTCTATTGTCTAGTCTGAAATTAATTTTCTGTGCCATAACTCAAAGAAATTTGGCCAAAACCCTGCTATTATACTGTTCCACTTGCCCTGTCATATACAAGCGTTGAGTTGATAATGGGCATGTTATCCAGCTAATCTCTTCAGAACATTTGTTCAGTAGTCATTCTGAAATTCACATGTAAGAGCCAGGTCACTTGCAGTGTGACCAGTAATGGGCTGCATGTTTGCTATCATATGTTATCTTCTTGCTGTGTCCTTTGCAAGAGGAGATCTTAAGTCAAAAAAGTCAGGAGCTTGAGAAACTGGTCAAATCCTTCTACTCCATCTCACTGAGAAATTTAACTATAAGGATGGCTAAACTGCCAGCAGTGGGAAGTAAAATGAGCTGAAATAACCTCTTTCTTCCTAAAGCCAGAAAGAGGTGAAGAGGATGCCAGAAAAGACCTTGACTTTTTACTTATGATTAATCAGGTCTGATCAACATAGTGAGTATGACATGTTAAGTATCAACACAATTATCTAAAACCTAGGAATATGCATGGAAGAGACAGATCTTCCAGATAGAATACAGTGAAATGATTTTTTTTTAAATCTCTAAACTCCATTATACTGTCTATGGCTCTCATTTCCTCTTCCTTCACGGATATCTATTTGTATGACCTTAACTCTGAAAACATTCCTAAAATTTATTGTGGGGAGAGAGTGGGTCTGGCTCACAGCTAACCTCTGACAACTTGCACAATACTTTGCATTTGGAGGTGCAAGCATAAGAAGGGATAGGAGACAGACACCAAGGGCACTAGGATGATAGACATGGTTTCTTATCCTTGGGTGTTGTTGTCAGTTTTGGAGAATCACTCTTGTTTCCTGGTACTTAAGGACACACCAATGGGATCAAAAAGACAGACACATGATTAATATTACCTAACACATAAAGGTTTCTTAGGAGACTGAGATATTGGCTTGTTGTTTCAACAGGGCTGCACTGATACAACCAAATCACAGACATCATGCTCATGTCAAATGGCTGCTGTCAGTGATGTGGGGAACAATGCTTTTGAGATGCCAACTTCATTTAATGAGTTTTCAGACAAGGCAATTTCACTCTCACATTTTATACACCCAGACTCTGTTCAAAACCTCATCTCTGAGTTGTCGGTCTTCAGAGTTAAAGTACTTCAACAAGGGATGATTATTTAATATAAGTGGTATATGAAAAGTATTGATGTAATTGTCTGGATGGATTAATGATAAATACAGTAATTTTATAAAATTTTCTTTTGCTAGGGAAAGCCCATTTGTCTAATTAAATCTCAAGGCAATATTGGGTAGAGTCTCAGAGCTAGCCATTTTGAAGCCTAGTGATTACAAACAAATGCTGGGGCTGGAGAGTTGGCTGAGCAGTTAAGACACTTGTCTGCAAAACCTGACAATGTGGGTAAAATTCCTCAGTACCCATGTAAACCACATGCACAAAGTGGTGCCTCCATCTGGAGTTCATTGCAGTTGCTGGAGGCCATGGTGTGCCCCTATTCTTTCTGTTCCCCTCCTCCCTCTCTGTTTCTCTCTTCTTGCAGGTAAATAAAATAAAATTTAAAAATGTCCCTAGTCTCATTTGAGATTAAGACTGTCCTTAAAAAGAAAAAGAAAAATGAGAAGAAGAAGAATAAGAGGAAGAAGAAGAAGAAGAAGAAGAAGAAGAAGAAGAAGAAGAAGAAGAAGAAGGAGAAGGAGAAGGAGAAGGAGAAGGAGAAGGAGAAGGAGAAGGAGAAGGAGAAGGAGAAGGAGAGCAGCAGCAGCAGCAGCACAAATGCTAGCTTGCTTTAAATCACATGGATATAGACAAGTAATCAAGTCAGGACTGACAATCTATGTGAGGATTTGTGAAAGACACGGCATGTTTGGGAGAACTTGGTGCACAGACCTGAAGTCAGCCCTCATTGCTGCTTTTCCCTTAGGTATTTCTCTGGAGTCGAGTTGCATCATGCAATTTGAGTATAACCTTAACATGGGAACAGTGCGTCCTGCTCCTTAGCTTTCTTACATTATTGCTTTGAGGATTCAGTTTATAGATGTTAATGCTTTATAAGTCATACTGAAGTGCATAAACATGAAGAACTGTAACGATTACCTCAGTTCCAGCAAAGATGTTGCCTTCTTAAGTATTTATGTAGGTGCTGATGCTATGCCCTGTATGATCTAGGGCCTCAGTCTTGTCACAATAAATCAGGAATGACTTCTAAGACTATATATTTCCTTCTGCAATGTTGATCAATCAAAAAGTTTATTAAATGCCTGTGTTAATCAATACATTTGTCCAAAGCCTATCACATCGAAAGAATCATGTTACAATTTGTGGAGAATAAAAAGTACCGTCATCTGTGATTTCTCTACAGCTTCTTTAATTCCATAGGGATGGAGCCAAGTCACAAATTGATGCTGAGTCAAGAAAATGGGGCAGTGGGTTCCACTTTCTGTCCACATAGGATGTGTCAGACATTAATGTAGGGACTTTAAATATATTATCCCCACAGTAACTTAACTTTGTGAATAGAGGGGTTTTCATCTGTAAACACCAAGACACAGCGAAGTCAGATAACAGATTCAAGAACTCACAACCAAGTGCCAGGAGCCTGAGAATTCAAGCCATGCCAGAGCTTGTGCAAACAAGGGTTGCTGCAGGGACAGGCCTTTTACTCTTTCCTGAGGCTTCTCATGCAGTTTTCCCCCCGAGTCTCGGCCCTCCCTCTCTTTCTGTTTCTCCCTATTTCTGTCCCTCTCCCTCTTCCTCTCTTTTTCTAGTCATCTGCTCCAAACTAGAACTCCTCATTTAAATGTGATGTCAAATGTGGTTATCTCCTATGACTTCAGGGCTCTTCATAGAATACTTGAGCTCACAGAGCATATCACTGATCCTGTTTCATTTTTACAGTTAGAAAAACTTATGACCCATTAAATAACTTGTTAAAAACATGGGGCAGCTTTGTTAATGGCAGATTCAAATATATCCCACAAGGTGAAAATGGAGTACATTTGTTGAATGAATAAAAATGTAAAGACATCTTTGTATAGTTCTAATTTTACTCTTTGTAGATACATCAGGAAGCAACAAGCACACCAACATATTAGTTTCATGGACTTGAAGGTATGGTGGGGATGATCATTGTGCTCTCTTTTTAATTCATTTTTCCTCTTTACTTTCCCACTAATACCCTTTTTCTTACTAATAGACACCCATCCAACTTCTATTCCATGTCTTCTTTACTTTTTTTTTTAGAGAGAGCAAGTGTGTGTGAGAGAGAGTTGGTGCACCAGGCCAGTGAAATTGAACTGCAGATGCTTGTACCTCCTAGTGGGCATGTGTGACCTTGCACTTGCCTTTGTGAGTCTGGCTTACTTGGGATCTGGAGAGAAATGGAACATGAGTCCATAGGCTTCTCAGGCAAGCGCCTTAAAAGCTAAGCTACTTCTCCAGCCCCACTTTTTAATTATTATTATTGTATTGTTAGTTTTTCAAGGTAAGGTCTCACTCTACCCTAAGCTGCCCTGGAGTCCACTATGTAGTCTCAGGCTGGCCTTGAACTCACAGTGATCCTTCTACCTCTGCTTCCCTATAGCTGAGATTAAAGGCATGTGCCACCATACCTGGCTCCACTTTTTTTTTATTTTTTTGACCCACAGACTTAAATTAGGATGCTTTCATAATGCTGAGAAATCCTCTAGTGGCTACACCACTAAAGGACACGACTTCCTGTCTCCCAGCAATCAGTAGTTTCCTCTGTTTGCTTGGAAGTTGTGTGATCTCAGGCACCCCTCCTTCATCTATGATCAGATATTGAAAACCTCCCTAATGTTCAGAATGCATAAACATTTAACATTATCACTCATAGCTTTTGAAAGTACTTATAATGACTAAGTATCACATATTTCATTCCCATTACAAAATTTTACATAAATTTCAATAGAAAAATGTCTATATTTCTGGATAAAACTACAACTACACTCACAAAGGAAAATTGCTAAGCTCACACAATCTTATATCTAAAAGAAAAAAAACTCATTCAATAAGAGAATAATTTAAAAATGAATCACAATTAGGAATACTAAAACAACATAATAGCTCATGGTTTAATGTTTAATTTCTGGTTTCTCCTTCCCCTCCCTCCCTCCCTCCCTCCCTCTCCCTCCCTCCCTCCCTCCCTCCCTCCCTCCCTCCCTCCTTTCTTTCTTTCTTTCTTTCTTTCTTTCTTTCTTTCTTTCTTTCTTTCTTTCTTTCTCCAAACACATGCAACAGCCTGTGCATATGGCTTATGTGGGTCTTGGGGAATCGAACCTGGGTCCTCTGGCTTTGCAGGTAAGTGCCTTAACCATAAAGCCATTTCCCCAGGCCTATGGCTTTCTTTTTAGACTAGACTGTATTCTATGTTTTGACTTTCCTTTTCAAATATACATCAACCTGCTTATTTTTTTTTCTCTGAGAAGAAAGAATATTTATTTTTAGGTTTAACCCATAAGAGAAAAGCTATTGAAACTCTGTTTAAGAGATACAATGCCAGTTTTAGTGTTTTACAGATAATATTATCATAGAACAATACAGATAAATTTTCACAGAGTTTATATATACACACCTGCATTTTAATACTTCACTTCTTTTCATCTTTCTATTTGGCAGCTTGGATAAAAGCATAAGGTTTTTAATGTTTTGTTTTAAAATTTAAATATTAGATCCCAGCACTCGGGAGGCAGAGGTAGGAGGATCGCCAAGAGTTCGAGGCCACCTTGAGACTACATAGTGAGTTCCAGGTCAGGCTGGACTAGAGTGAAACCCTACCTCAAAAAAAAAATTAAAATATTAGAATTTTGGGAGCTGGAGAGATGGCTCAGCAGTTGATTGCCTGTAAAGCCTAAGGGCCCAGGTTGGATTGCCCAGTTTCCATGTAAGCCAGATGCACAAGGTGGCATATGCATCTGGAGTTTGTTTGTAGTGGCTGTAGACCCTGGCATGCCCATTTTTTCTCTCTATCTGCCTCTCTTTCTTTCAAATAAATAAAGAAAATATATTTTAAAAATGTTTATGTTGTGGACAATTATATTTTATTATGATCAAATAATCTGTCATAGCATGTTCCCAATTGATTAAATTATGCTGGGAGTATAACTTATTGGTAGAGCCATTCTCGAGCATTTAGGAGACTCTGGGTTTGATCCTGAGTGCACATGTACACACACACATGAGCATATCATTTTGCTATTTTCTGTTTTGATTTATTCCTTTACTGTACCAGGCATGAATTCCCTTTCTAACTTACTGGCCTCTACAGACATTGCATGCCAAAGTTACAAGTCTGAAAATCAAAGCTAGAATCCACATATGAAAATGAACATGTAGTACTTGTCTTTTTTGAGCCTGAGTTATATTTTTAGGTTCTATAAGTTTTCCTGAAATCTTTCAATTTTCTTCACAGCTTAGTGGAACTCCACTGTGTCTATGAACATTGCCATCATTCATTCATCAGTTAATGAACTCTAAGGCAGATTCTATTTTCTTTCTATTATCGATAGAGCATCAGTGAACATGGATGTGAAGGTCTCTCTGACATAGGATATAGAGTCTTTGGGGGCTATGCTCAGAAGTAGTAAGTGTGGTCATATTTATAACTTGTTTCTGTTTTTCAAGATTTTTTAAAATGTTTATTTATTTTTGAGAGAGAGAGAGAGATAGCATGCCAGGGCCTGTAGCCAATGCAAATGAACTCCAGACACATGTGCCACCATGTGCACCTGGCATATGTGGGTACTGGGGGATAGAACCTGGGTCCTTTGGCTTTATAGACAAATTACTTAACCACTAAGCAATTTCTTCAGCCCTCAGAAGTAACTTCATTTCACAAAACTTGAATTTTATATCCATTAAACAATAGCTTAATATTCCTTCCCTCAGATCTTTGACAATTACCATTCTACTCTCTGTCTTCATGAATTTCAGTTCTCTAAGTACTTCATGTAAATAGAATCACACAGAATCTCATTTTGTGACTGGCATGTTTTCAAAATTCATGTATGCTGTGGATATCAGTATGTCCTTCTTTTGTTGACACGTGTGTGTGTGTGTGTGTGTGTTATACAGGTGGGTATGTGTTTAGGAATGGGTATGCACATGTGTATGTTGATGAACGTGTGCATGTTGGTGAGTATGTAGAGACCAGAAGTCAACAATAGGTGTCTTTCTCAATCACTCCACCTCATTTGAGGGGACAGGATCTCTCATTGAAGTGAACAGTTAGATTAGCTAACCAGTAAATACCAGGGATCCTCCTGTCTCCACCTCCCCAAAACAGGGACCCTCATGTCTCCAACTCCCCAGCACTCTGATAATAGGCATGTGTCTCCATGTTTGGCAGGGGTGCTGAGGACCCTAACTCAGGTACTTATAATTGTGGGGCAAGCACTTTATTGACTGAGCCATCTCCAAGCCCCTCTTCCTTTCTGAGTGAATAGTCCCCACAATGTACATTCCAAACCATTTTGTTGGTGCATTCATTTGTAGATGAACACTTGGATTGCTTCCACTTTGGACTATTATAAATAGTGCCACCATGAATATGTCCATGAAAATATCTCTTTGAGAACCCTTCAATTCTTTTGAGGATTTTCCCAGAACAGGACTTGCTGGATCATGGAATTAGTCTATTTTTAGTTGCCACAAATATCATCATATTTTTTCCATTAAGACTGAACCATTTTATATATTATCAATAGCATCTAATCACCCAAGTTTCATTTTCTCTATACTGTTGAGAAACATGTCTCCCTCCCTCCTCCTTCTTCTCTTTTTTTCTCTCTTTTCCTCTCTCTTTTTCTCTTTCCCATTCTCTCTCTCTCCCCCATTGGCTGTGATATGGTATCTTCTTTTGAACTTGATTGCATTCCCCTGATGATTCATAATAGCAAACATCTTTTTTACAAGTTTATTGCTCATGGACATATTTTCTTTGAAGATACATCTATTCAAGTCCATCACCCATTCTTTAATCAGGTTATTTGTATTTTTGTTGTCTAGTTATGAGAGTTCTCTATAGTCTGGTAATTAGCTTCAGGTTGCCTTTTTGTTTTGTAATGAATGTCTGTGTCATACATTTCGTCTTTGTATAAATTATTTCTTTAGGTAAATTTTCGGGATTTTAATTTCATTCTTAAGATCTTGAATTAGTTGTCTTATTGTTTCTACAAAGAATTGTGTCTATTAACTTTACAATCATGGAAATTAACAATATAGCAATAAATCCAAAGTTTCAATAGTAAAATTAACTTTAATTTTTTCACTAACATGAAAAAAATGTTCGTTGTCTTAATTTACATTCCTTTGATTATAACTAAGCTGTAAATAATGAAGCTTAATGTGTTTTGTCCTGAATACTTTCCCATGTTTATTTATAATTTGATCACATATTTGCCTACTTAGCTATTGGAATATGGATATTTGCCTAATCATTTTTAAATATCTTGAAATATTATCTCTGTATATTTTTAAATTTTAGTTATATTTTAATTTTAATGTTTAAAATTTGTGTGTGCATGATTGTTAATCAAATATTTCTGAGTACTGAGATGTGGCACTGGATTCTTCTTCCTGAATGTTCTATATTTTTTTTTTTTTAGGCAAGGCCAGCCTATATAAATTTTTCTCAAGGTACGCACTGGAGTTATGGAATTTACACAATCTTCTGCTCTCCTGAGTGGTCACCACAATGTCAGCCTATGCTATTATGTGGCCAGCTGAACATATTGGTGGAGGGAAACACATCCTTTGGAAACACAACATCAATAAATAAAGTGGCCTTCAGGGGCAATGAAAGTGTCTTGGTGTCAAAAGCAGCAATTGCAGGCATATTGGAAGCACTGTGACCAAGGAAAGAAAGTAAAGGGTCCTACTTAGGGAGTGAGGTCTGGGGAAAGCTTAAAAAAAAAAAAAAAAAGCTCTCTTGTCTCATGAATTTTACAGGAATAACAAAACTAAGCTCTCTGAGCACAGTGGATCTTTATAAGTAACAGTATGAGTGGTGATATTAAGTCTTAAGACTATGGTCAAATTCCAAATTTCGTGATTACATTTGGCCAATTTTAAGCTTCTTCTGCAATTTCTAATGCAGACCCCTTCTGTGTTCGCTGAGAACAACCTGTCACAGATGATGCTCTGCATTGATGCCTCAAAGTTGAACTCTGCTCTGGAGGAGGCCTTGAAGCCATCAGGGGAATCTATTATAAGGGTCACTCCTGTCTTTCACATGTGAAAGTTCTAGTTTCACTTAGGCTGGCATAGAACAGTAATTGATCTTTAAGTGTGCTGTGTTAGGCTTAGGTATTTTTTAAAAAATATTTTTATTTATTCACTTGCAAGCAAAAAGAGATAGAAGAGAGGGAGGCAGATGGCCTTCAGCTATTGCAAATGGACTCCAGGTGCATACACCACTTTGTGCATGGGGCTACATGTGGGGACTTGAACATAGGCTTTGCAGACTTGTGCCTTGACCAATGAGCCATCTCTCCAGCCCATGGCCTAGGTAATTTGAGCACACTAATGAATATATTTGGGGCAACAAAAAGGTCTCTGAACTTCAGATAAGCTGGATTTTAGTGAAATTTCTTTGATTCTTATTACCCATGTAACCTTAAGCTATTTCCCTTTATTCATCTGCTTCCAAGGGTTCCTGGGAAAACACTGCCTTAACATAGCCAGTTACTTATGACTGGAATTTAAACACTGTTTCTATCATTTCACCTCTCCCTGGGATCAAGATTCAGGCCAGAAAAGCAATTCATGTGATACTAGAAATGTTTTCCTTGCAGACAATTTCTTGTTTATTTTCTGTCAATCCATAACACTTTGCCTGTCCCTACCTTTTCAATTGTTACTGTCTCCTGCTTTCCTCTCTTCCTAACAAATACTGCCTGTCTTTCAATATAGATCTCAAATACCTCCACAACATGGTGCCTGCTTTTTCCACCTGGAGGTCACATTTCTATTTCACAGTATTATGTCAGCATGCCTAACTTCTATATATTGCTTTCATGCCAGAAATTTCTCTTTTCAAGATAACTTTACATTTTCATGGAACACAATAAATGATTTTATATTTGCCAATTGTTTTAACTTTTATTTATTTTTATGTACTAACCTACCTGAACTTGTCTGAAAATCAAAGCAAGCTTGAAATAAGCAAGAATCTTATGGGTTAGTTGAGCTTAATAAGCACACATAAACATATTCCATCTCTAGTTGTTTTTCTTTGTGTTGATTTTAGGGGTTATTTAATAACTGTGTATGTACAAAATTTACCAAATGTGACTTGAATTAATTGCTTTTGTGATATAAATTGTGAGGATATTTCCTGAGCATATATCTTATGCCAGGGCCTCTAGTTGTTGCAAACAAACTCCAGACACATGCACCACTTTGTGCATCTAGCTTTATGTGGGTTCTGAGGAATCTAACCCAGGTCACTAGGTTTTGCAGCACTTTAACCACTGTGCAATCTCTCCAGCCCTTAATTTGATTTTTTATAAAGTTAAATTTCATGTCCATTTGTGAACTTTTCCAAATTTGCATTTGAATTCATGTGCTACTAGAAATGTTGTCCTTGCAGATAATTAAGAGATCAGAATGTACAGCCATCCTCTATATCAAATTTCAAATTTAATAGTTATTTCTGGGGCTGGGTAGATGGCTTAGGGGTTAAAGGTACATGTTTGCAAAGTCTGCTGGCCTGGGTTTGATTCCCTAGTACCCACGGAAATCCAGATGGCCAACATGGTGCATGCATCTGGAGTTTTCAGCAAGAGGTTCTGGAGCAATAATTCTCCCATTCTCTCTCTCTCTATCTCTCATACACATACACACACACACACGCACACAAACTTACATACCTTTACTTAAAAAAGAGTTATTTCTGCAGTCACACAATACCCATAATCTACATGAAGGACTACAAACTGGACATCTACAATTATCTTTATTATTGCTATTTATTAATTATATTTTTGTAGACATAGGATGATATTTAGGACAGGCTGGCTTCAAACTCCTAAATTTCCTTCTTTAACCTCACAAGTGCTAGGATTGTTGGTTTGCATCACCCCACCTAATTCTGAATATCTGTAACTATTGAATATAAAATACATCATAGAATAATAATAAAATAATATTTAAAACTCACAAGTGGTTTGAATGCCAGGAAGGGCTGCTGACCACTGATCTAGAATAATAGACAAGGTCTTGACCATTTTGAAAATGGTGAGCCACAGCTCCTACCCGAGGGGACTGTGTACTGAATACACAGAAAAGGACACTTAATACTAGACAGGAACTGAGGCCACATAGTCGAGAGACATTCCATGAACCCTTCTACTCTTGGCATGGCCACATTTATTTATCTTTTCTGGGGTTCTATATCTGGTCTATTGACCATGTTAAAGGTTTTGATTAGGAAGGCATAATAAACTACTATGCTAATTATAGACCATTTTGCATGTTAGATATAGAAATCTCTCCACTTCTTTTTGTTGCTTGGGATTCAGAGGCAGCTAGATGTGCCACAGATCCAATCATCTCCAGGTATGGCTCTAGGGCTGATCTTTAATGAAGGCAATTCCAACCAGAGGGATCACATGTGTTCCCCAAAGGGAAGTGATCCTTCACAGCTCAGTAGCTCATGAGTTGCTAAGACTAGCATGTACACAAAGAAATCCTGTAAGGGGAAAGATTTTGTGCCAACCCAAATAAAGGTGTCAGGCTGGAGAGATGGCTTAGTGGTTAAAGCACTTGCTGGCAAAGTCAAAGGATGCAGGTTTGAATCCCCAGTACCCACGTAAAGCCAGATGCACAAGTTGGCACATGCATAGAGGCCCTGGTGTACCCATTCTCTCTTTCTCTCTCTACCAATCTCTCTGTAAATAAATTACATATACATATATATTTAAAATGTAAAGGTATCATCATATCATATCCTATCATAATATAAAAATCCATAGCCCATCATAAACTGACCTGTTTGAGCTGGATCCCACTTAAATGGTCATGACTACTTTGAGAAAAGTTATCATTGTGCAAACACATCATTAGTGCCAGGTTAAGTATTCATTCTGTACTTTAAAATGTTTATTTAAAGGAATAATAATAATAACAACACAGCACTGCGTTAGTGTTTCATTTTGAGCAAGACAGAAAGTGGAAAATAATTACAAGCTCTTGATTCAAATTTTTTTTTTTTGAGAGGGACAAAGAGAGAGACAGAGAGAGAGAGAGAGAGAGAGAGAGAGGGAGAGGAAGACAGATAGAGTTGGGCATGCCAGCAGCTTCTCAGCTGCTGTGAAGGAAATCCAGATGCGAGCACCCCCTTGTGGTCAAGTACGGCATTGTGCCCTTGCGTCTAAACATGGGACCTGGAGATTGGAACCCCTGGAGATTGGAACCAGCGTTCTTAGGCTTAGGAGGCAGGCGCCTTAACTGCTAAGCCATCTCTCCAGCCCTTGATTCAAAGTTTGAAACTTCACTTTGATCTCCTCAGTTTTGTGATGCTGGGCTATCTACATTATCTCCCTGAGCTTCATCATTTGTCATATATCTCTAAGCCTGCAAAAATACTGACCTCATGAAGGTAATGTTGATGATAATAGTATGTGTAAGACCACAGACTTAAAGAACACTTGCCTCTCAGCAGGCATCAGTAACATGTTCATGTGTTCAAATGTATTTATTCATTTGGTTTTTTGAAGTAGGGTCTCTGTAGCAGACAGCTTCAGGTTCACTGAGATGAACTTCCAGACCAGGCACAGTTATGGAGTAAGGGATGTTTATTGAAGCTTACAGATCCAGGGGAAGTTCCATAATGGCAGGAGAAGCGGCCTGCTCTCACAGGACCAGGCAAGAGAGCAAAGCCAAGCTGCCAGCTACACAGCATGCACAGCAAAACTACAGCCAAAAGGTCACACAGCACACTTCAGGAACTCCTGCTAGGCACATTTGCATATCTTTACAATGGAATCTCAAGCCCACCATCACACCTTAAGACCGGCCCCCAGTGACATTGCCTCTAGCAAGGTGATTGCAGATGCAAACTATAACTAGTAAAACACTGAATATATTGGGGGACATATATTCAAACTACCACATTCCGCCCCTGGCCCCCAATATATTTAGCTCCTGGCCCCCAATAGATTTATAACTATCACACATTGTAAATTGTACTCAGTCCAATTTCAAAGGTTCTCACAGTCTTGATCAACTTAAGATAGTGAGTCCTGTAAAATCAAACAAGTTAAATACTTTCAACATGTAAAGGCACAGAGTAAACATTTTTAACTGGTATAAGGCATAGCAAGGAGAGACTAGAAGAATGAAAACTCAACCACCATCAGCAGTCATCAAACTTCTGCAGTTCAAGTTCAAAATAACCAGAGACTGACAGTCTCCAGGTTTTCCAATTCCGCCCCTCCAGCTGGGCAGAGTTGCCAGGGAAAACTTTGATCCCATGCCAACATTGCACTACATGGGAGTCCATGCATAGTCCTGGTATATCCAAAACATCTTCAGGTCTCCATGCAAACCATGGTCCATCTTCCAAAGGCTCTTTCAGCCTATTCCTGAGGGTCTCCATGCCCTGCCTCATGCCACATCTCAGCAGCAGCTCCTGGAACCGTGTGCAATTCATGACCACTCCATGTATTTTTCATGTTTCCAAAACTAATATCAGGTATGCAGGACACAGCCATGTTTTTAATCCAGGGATGAAATAAATCATAGCCTTGAAAAGCAGGTTCCTTCTCCAGTCAGCTCTTTCCAAGAATTTGCATTTTTAACAGTCTTTCCTCAGGCATCCTCTCCATTGTTTTAATGTAAATCAGTCAGGCCACCTTCCTTCCACCTTCCTTAAGATTGCTAATATGTTGACAATAGCAGCTAAACAAGTCTCAATGCCTCTACTTTTAACTTGCTTCAGGTTTTCCAATTTAAAATCTTAAAATCTCAATCCGATATCTTTAGCCAAGCACATCAGTCCATTACAAATTTAACCTTGATCAAACTTTCTGGGCCTGGATAGCGGAATGTAGCCATCCTTATGCCAGTAGCCCAGTTCCAACAAAGTCCTCTGCATTCTTTCCTTCCCCTTAGAAAGCTCATAAGCCAACCCTCGAAGTTCAATACAGTCTGCACTTAGCATTCTCAAACTCTCACCAGAATAGTCCATAAAACTTGGCTTACCACTCCAGAAGGCATTTTCAGTTGCAAGCACCAAGTCCATGCCCATTCCTCCAAAACAAAGGTTGCAAAAGATGAACATCCACGTGGTAAGGTTCATCTCACCCCACACTCCTTGGTACCACTTTACTGTAGCAGACAGCTTCAGGTTCGCTGAGATGAATTCCAGACCAGGCACAGTTATGGAGGAAGGGATATTTATTGAAGCTTACAGATCCAGGGAAGTTCCATAATGGCAGGAGAAGCGGCCTGCTCTCACAGGACCAGGCAAGAGAGCAAAGCCAAGCTGCCAGCTACACAGCATGCACAGCAAAACTACAGCCAAAAGGTCACACAGCACACTTCAGGAACTCCTGCTAGGCACATTTGCATATCTTTACAATGGAACCTCAAGCCCACCATCACACCTTAAGACCGGCCCCCAGTGACATTGCCTCTAGCAAGGTGATTGCAGATGCAAACTATAACTAGTTAAACCATGAATATATCGTGCGACATATATTTAAACTACCACAGTCTCTCTGTAGCCCAGGCTGATCTGGAATTCATTATGTAGGTCTCAGGGTGGCCTTGAACTCAAAGTGATTTTCCTACCTGTGCTGGGATCAAAGGCATGTGCCACCATGCCTGGCACAAACTTGTTTTTAGATTCAGAAGCATCCTAGCACACAGGGGAAAATAAGTTATAGTTCTTGCTCTTGGAAGAAACTAAATGATATTATGCCTCTTTTGCTTCCATGGTCTAAGACAAGCATACCTCACCCTTTTTATGATTTTTTAAAATTAGATATGTATATCGTATATATACAGCCATGATAGTATCATCATTAGCCTCCTCCCTGTCCTCCCCCATGGGGAATGTGGGTCGTGCATTGTGGGGGTCACCATCAGTTATGCGGGGGAGGCAATGACTCTGTGCATAATGACCCAAGTCATGGCTGTAACAATCTTTCTGCCCACCCGCTCTTCAGCGAAATGTCCCTGAGCCATGTTGGGTTCATTTTAGGTCTATTTTAGTGACGAGGTTTTGTGAGTGTCTGTGTCTCTGGATACCTAACTTGGTAGGGGTTGAGTGTTCTTTGTGTCTATCTCCTTTGCCTTTGTCCTAGTACCAGGTTCAGGATAAAGCAGCACTCTTGCTCATTTCCTCTATAACGCTATGGCTTCAGCTGGTGCCCTGGTGAGGTGTGATGGGCTCGTTCTCTCCTCAGGTTCTGTGTCCATCTGAAAGAGAGAAGCAGATTCTCCAACGGAGAGTGCCTTTTCAATCGCTACTTCCTACGTATTCTTCAATTGAAGTCCGAGGATCCACCCTGCTTCATCACTCTCACTCCTCTTGGATATAGAAGAGTCCTTCTTCTGAGCGTGGGTGGAGTATCATAGCATTGTTCTCAAATCATGGCGCACCTGACACCTCATGAGACACTCTTGTGTTTACATATATCAATCAGCAGTACTCTTCTCTTGCTTTCCTGTGCCCTGCTCTTTCCCCACCAATCTTTCTATACAGGGTCTTGCTACATAATCCAGGCTGCCCACAAACTCATCATGTAATCCTGGCCCTCTTTGAATTTGCAATCATTCTGCCTGGAAGATCTGTTAGTCCTGAACTCTATAATTGGTTTCAACATTAATAAGGGCTGCTGTGTGTGTGTGTGTGTGTGTGTGTGTGTGTGTGACCTTAGGCAAATAAGCTTCTGAGATTATATTTTTTCAACATTAAAAGTAGGAAAAATTACTTATCCCTTTTAGCAACACAAGGTGCAGAAATAATGCCAGTTTCAAGAGTACGCCATGTGTTCAATGCTAATTGTTCCCTGAAGAGAAGATATGATTTCTTCCTTCTATAGTCTTTGTAGACATCATATTTTCTTGTCTTCTTTTTTGGCTTATAATGAAGAAACTGTGTCTATTCTAGCTCAACTTTGCCCATAGATACTGCATAGAGCAAATGTTCAACGCACGTTGAGTGAATGGATGAGTGAAATAAAAGACAAAACAAGGTTTTCAATAAGAGAATGAATCCTATATGGCTATTTGAAGCTTCTCCTTGGCAGAGGAATAATGCAAATGCATCTCTGCTGGACAATCATTCAATCTCCCTGTTGAACACAGAAAATAGTTGGGCTTGATTGCCCCATCCTTTCACACTGCTGCAGAACAAGCAAATATCAGCCAGATTTCACTAGTACTGACTGGTTGTTATTGTCCGATAGTGAACCACTTAGACTGGCTCTGCCTTAAAGAACATTGCAATGCATTTACTTATGGTATAGAACAGGTGACAGAACCTATATGAAGAACATGATTTCAGCTGAGATGAGATTTTTTAGAGCTGGACACAGGTAGATGTGTTAAGAGCTTCAAAGGCTAAGCTAGAACTATAATGGGAAAATCTTCCCTCTTTACTTATAGAGTTCTTGTCTTTAAATTTCCTGCTGTAGTAAAGTGTCAACATTGCATAATAACCATCCTCTAAGACTTTATTAAAATCCTGACCTTTGCTTCAACATTCCTGTTTGCAAGGAGCAAAGAAAGGAGAGAAAAATTAGGTCTTTTCTAATAGTAGTCTGGGAATTTAGGACATAGGCCAGATATACTCGGTCTGTCTTTTGGAAAACCTGCCTTTGACTGTCTTCCTGTCACTGTCTCCCTGTCTTGTAGTGGTGCTGAAGGAGTATCACTTGGAAGGAAAGCATTTCAAGAAAGAATAGAAACACATGAAATAAGCAACTCAGAGAAGGGGATCTTGATTGCCCTACTCTGGGATCCCTATGAGAGAAACTATCAGCCCCAGAAGACTGTAGCATTGCACTCCTAGGGTACATTTGAGTCTGTGCACATGGCCAAACCTTAGAATAGCTTCTAGTAGTATAGGGACTGAGGCCATTCTGTTCCAAACGTGGTCATCTTGAAGGACAGAGCCTATATCCCAGTCTCTATGCCTACCACCCACAGCACACTGATTGTACTCACACTGAGCTACTTTTTTTTTTCTTTTATAGTTTACTTCTATGGAATCCCTTGATGTCTTCTCCTTTAAAATGCCCGAGTATATTCTGCATTCAAAAACAACAGATTTTGCTGCTTTTGCCTTCTGTCAATATGAACAATAAAACTTATTCCCCCACCTTAACTAATGTCCGTGCTCCCTTGACAGATCCATGCGATCTGCTTTGTGGCCTCCATCTCCATCCTTATGGAAACCAAAGGAGTTCTGGATGGGATCTAGTCGTTTCCTTTTCCTTTTCCCCAGGACTATATGCAGTTTAGTGTGAGAGGTTGAGGGTGCTCTCAGTGGTAGGGACTCAGCAGCCTCCACCATATAGCACAGGCACATTTCCTTTGCCAAGCTACGTGGATTTCAATGGTTGGATACATATGTTTAGGCCAATATACATATATCTTGAACAAAGTGTGCTGAATTCCTAGAAATCTTCAACTTAGCATGGTTTTTGTTTCTCAGCTTCCCCCCCCCCCAACACACTGAACTGGTCAAAAGCAAGAGCTTGAAGCTTTGATCCAGGAACAAAGTCAAGAAGGAAGAGACCCCAGGAGGTGTAAGGAAAGGCCTTAAAGGAAGAATGCAAGATGGACTGTGTAAACCTAGAGATCCGGTAGAGTGCTGGAGAGTTAAACCAAAAGTTCTAAAAGATGGTATAGTTATCTTCTCATTGTTGGGACAAAACCCACCTGACCAGAAACAGCTTATGGGAGGAAAGGGTTTATTTCAGCATAAGTCTTCACATTAACTTGGCAGAGCAGACACTGGTCTTAACATGTTGCCACAACAACTGACAGGAAAGAGCAAGAGGGGCTAGCTAGCACTAGCAAGTTGGGGTGGGTTACAAGCCTCAAGGTCACCCACAGTGATCCACCTCTCCAGCAAGGCTTCACCTCCCAAACTGCCACCAGCTGGGGATTGAATATAGGAGTCAAAATCACAAACACATGAGGCCGTGAGAGACCTCTCACTTTCAAACCACCACAGATAAGAATAAAAAAAATAATAAAGTGGCATAATTCCATCTTCACCTTTCATCCAAAATGCAAACTAAAATGCCTCCACATTGTCATTACATTTTCCCCTAATTCAGCCCACATTGCTATTTATTGTTTTATTTCCTGTAGGGGGTGGTGAGGGGTTCCGTGAATGAACGTATCCAAAACCCTTACCATTGTGTCTGCTGAAGTACAGGTGCTCTGTAAGGGCTCAGTAAGTATGCACCATGTAAGAATACAGAAAGGGAAGCTGCGTATGGTGGTTCAGACCTTTAATGCTAGCACTATAGAGGATGAGGTAGGAGGACTGCTATGAGTTCGAAGCCAGCCTGGTCTAGAGGGAGACCTTACCTCGAAATATCAAAAAACAAAAACAAACAAAGAAGAAAAAAAAAAGAAAAGAAAACCCCAAAATACAAAACGTTTGGTGCCTGGAAGATGTTTAATGAATGAGTAATAAAACAAGTAGTGCTTACTTTTGCTGCACACAGTTACATTTTAAAATACTTCTGGGCTGGAGAGATGATGGCTTACCAGTTAAAGTGTTTGCTTACAAAGCCAAAGGACCCAGGTTTGATTCCCCAGGTCCCACATGCATGTATGTGGAGTTCGTTTGCAGTGGGCCTGAAGTGCCAATTCTTCTCTTTCTATTTGACTTTCTCTTTCTCTAAAATAAAATAAAATAAAATAAAATAAAATAAAATAAAATAAAATAAAATAAAATTTAAAACTACTAATACTTTTGATTATCTCCTCTATGGGTCAGTCAGTGACAATGTTTCGGCTTGTACTATGTTCCAGATTTTCAGATTCTATGTAGTAGATTCTCATGGGATGACTCGTCCTATCCGATATCAAGAAGCCACACAACACGACCTTTGCTGTGGCTTTTGATAGGTAACTATCCCAGGGGAGTTACTATGCTTTGAATATGAAATGCTTCCAAGGCTCATGTGTTGAACAGTTAGCCCCAGCTACTGACACTATTTTGGGAGGCTCTGGAAATTTTACAGTGAGGGTCCTGGTTGGAGGAAGTAAGACAGCACCTGCCTGTGTAGATTATACTGGTTCCCTACCAACTCCTTTTCCTATTTTCTGTCAGCCATGAGGTGACATCCTCCTCTTCCATATTTTCCTCCCAGCCTGGGCCTCTAACCAACACAGCCAGGGACTCTGGGACTTCAACTTTTGAAATCGTGAACTAAAATAAATCTTCCTTGTTTTAAATAGAGTTTTCTGGTATTTTAGTCTCAAGCAAGGTAAGTGTAACATAATAGGTAGCAGCCCCCCAGGCCCCAGGTGTGAGGTTGTCAGTAGGGGTGACATCTCTCAGCTCCCCTTTTGTTCCCACTCATCCAGGCCCTTCCCCTTTCCATCTTTTCCCCAACCCATCACTTGACATCTTTTTCTCTGTCCTTCTCCTTAAGTGCTTTGCCTGAACCTCAATTTCTTGAATAAATTAATCAGATTCAGCTAGGTAAGTCTTGTGCAACAAATGCCAAGAAAGTGATGAGCAAGGAACTGGGATGGGACCAGTCACTTTGGCAGACTGCCTTGGTTAGAAAGTCTAGAGAATGGGGACAAGGTTTGAAGGACTTTGCCAAATCATGGAGACTCGTGTGAACTGGGACTGACCTAAGGCAAGTCATTACAGAGCTGAGATGATTATATAACTAGAGTGGGCGAGAGCAATCGATGGCTCTTGCAAAAACCAGGAGAAAAAAGAACGAAGAGGGGATCCATTCTTTGGAGATCATTGCCTTCTGTAACCTGTTATTTTCGCCCTAGTTCACATAGCCTTTCAGCACGCATGTCCCAAGTGTCTGCATTGCGCCAGGCACTGTGCTAGGCACTGGATATACACAGTGGGGCAAATACCAACTCAGTCCTGTTGTCATGACCCACTTGCGTGTTGTCATAAGTGTCACTTCTAGCCGAGCAGGAGCAGAGTCCCACAGGCTTTTCCGCCTCTTCCTGTTGCGCTCTGTGCTTGGCACATGGTAGGCACCTCCAGTCCTGCAGCCTGCACTGGCTCGGGGCCCGCAGGCAGCAGGTTGTGTAAATCAGACCAGGGGAGCAGCGTGGACCTCCACGCCGACAGCGTGATCTTGCCACGAGCACACGGGTGCGCCTAGGTGTGCAGCGGGACTGAGGACGGCGCAAGTCGGCCCGGAGCTGCGGGGCGCAGGCTGGTCCTCCCAGGCGCGCCCGAGCACGGCGATCACACACACACACACACACACACACACACACACACACACACACACACACACACACACACACGGCTTCGCCTCCGCGGGCAGGCAGCGGGCGGGCCGGGCGCGGCTCCTCCTCGCAGCGGGCGGGACCGGCCGCCGAGCCGCCCAGGGGCTCCGCGGCCTCGGAAGCCCCGAGATTCCGGGCGGGTTGCGAGCTACCGCCGCCGCGGCGGGTGGAGCCTCAGCCACGATCTCGCGGGCCAATCGCGCGGTTCCGGGGGAGGAGTCCCGGAGGGGGAAAAAGAAAGTGCGGCGGAAAGTAAGAGGCTCATTGGGGGCAGACTGCCGGGATCGGGGTCCCTGGGGCTCGAGCTGTGACCAGGAGCGCGGACGGAGGCAGTGCCCGGAGGGGACACTCGGCACCGGTTGGCGAGGATCGCTCGCTCCGCGGGCGCGCAAAGGTAAGTGGCTCGCTGGCTGCAGAGTGGGCTCCAAGGGAATCACCCGCTGCAGAAACTCGGGGTACGTGGATTCTTCGAGATCACCTCCTGCGAACCTCCTGCTTTACAGCAGGGAAAACTGAGCTACAGAGACAGAGAGCGGCCAGGCCAGATCACGTTGCTAGTGAGTGCGGTGGCTGGGATTCGAACTCAGCATTCCAGAGCCGCGCCCCTGATTTGCAGGGATTTAAGTTACGCAGTGGTGAGAAGGCTGCTAGTGGTCGTTCCCATTCTCAGCCCCTGGGCGAGATCCACTCTCATCTGCCGAGCCCTGGTTTCTCTCCAGTGCCACTCTGAGAAGGAGGCAGAGTGTCCCGGCATATCCACTGGGTATCGCTTCGATCCCAACCCCAGCAAAGACAGCCTGGGAAAAGGTTTCCAGGAACCTCGGACGCACCTTCAGTGACCTGTTTTTATTTATTTATTTATTTATTTATTTATTTATTTATTTATTATTGCGGAAGAATGTTCCTGTTTAGGGTCTCTAACATGGTCTTGGTGGAGTTGGGGGAGAGATGAGTTGTGTAGGCATTTCGTGACCTCCAATGGCTCTCACAGTTCTCTCCCTAGCCTCCGACAAGAGCTGTTGGCCCTGTGGGACATAGGATGTTCCGTCCTTTAGGAAAATCTCTTTTGTGGAGCCACGAAGCCCCTTTGTACCTCTGAGTCCTAGGAGGGAATTGGGAAGCTGAGTTCATGAGAAAATCAATGTGATCAAACTTCTGGGGTTTCCTTTAAGAGCCTGTCCCTAGCCTGCCTTTGCCGCTCCGCCCACTGTTCTCCAGGGATTTGATTCTCCCCTGTGCAGATCCCCAGTTAGCTAGGGGCTGAGAAAGGACTTAACTGGTTTCCAGCTCCACCTTGTTAGCTGTGTGAACTCGGGCAAGACAGCACACCTTTCAGATTCTGTTTTCTACTCTGAAATGGAGATTGTAATGTTCACTTATGATCCATTGAGGTAGCTTGGAGGATAAAATGGGACAAGTCAAGTTCCACATTCATTGTGGTGCACGGCCCCAACAACTTTGGTAAATAATGTCCTAAATAATGTCCTATAGTAACCCAGGAGACACTTTGTTTTGAGAAAGGTGGTTTCCTGCTATCTTGGAGTAGCTCGTCAAAGAAAAAAAAATCTGGAAATAGGGTGATTTTGTTGATGTTAGAGTTGTTTCCTTTGAAGTTCAAATTGATTTCTTTCTTTCTTCTTCCTTCCTTCCTTTCTTTCTTTCTTCCTTTCTTTCTTTCCTTCTTTCTTTCTTCTTTTTCAGCTTTATCTGAATGTTGTCCACAAGTGACTTAGATTATGACCATTTACCTGGATGTTAAATTGATGTTTTAAGCGTGATTTTTCTATTAGTTTTTAGGTCAAGCCTCAGGCCTGTGAACTGTCTGAATCAGAGAAATTCTGTGTTGGCCAAAAGGGTCTTGAGTTTGATGAGGGGTAAGAAAGACAGGAGGAGGAAGTTGGAAGTTGCAGCGAGTCCTTCTGTTCAGGCTCTTAGGTCAGTCTAGTGACTTCATATTCTTTGGTTAACATGAGAAAACAACAAAATCTCCTAGGTTGTTCAAAAATACTACTAAGTGCAGTTTCTTCTAGACACTACCCTGCTTTGTCTAAGCACATACATATGCCTACAATAGTCAGACTATGTGACAGTCAGTAGCTTCCCCTGGACACCCCTACCCTGCTCACAATACTTGATTTCATTTTGCTTCATACATTTATTGACTACCATCTACTGGCTGTGCTGTAAGCCTGAATTGAGTGGCTAACACAAATACTTGCATGCCCTTTTCCCGGCCTATGCATTTGTATACAGTATTGAAGGAGTGCCTGAGAAGGGGTTTGATTTATCTTGAGAGAGGGTGAGAGTTCAGTATTGTCCACTAGGTAGCTCTCACACCTACTTGTGGCCCAAGATGTATCTCTTCTGTCCATCAGTTTGCTTGTGTTCATGCTTGGTGATGAGCTGGCTGGGATACATTTGAACACATGCCTGAGAGAGCACTGACTTATGCAGAAATGGAAAATGTTCAAAATAAGGTCAAAACGTGAATGGCAGGGACATTGGAAACAAAATCCCTTTGGTTCTTTTTTGCTGTTTTTGAAGAAAAAGTATCACCTTTAAATATATTATCTTTATACATATTATTATTGCTTATTACCAAAACCATATGTATGTGTGTAGAATTATAAAATCACTGTGTTCCACATATATTATTTTTATGGCTGCTTGCAAGCCCCCGGAGAAGGACATAGCAGGCATGTTAATAGTGGAAGGAACCATGGTTTGTGGATTTCAAATTTTTAGATCTTAATACCTAAGTAGCTGGTGATAGTGAGCAAATAATGTCACTAATTTAGAGCTTCTGTTTTAGCCAGTTTTACGATAAATTCACAACACTGACCCGAGGGATTTGTGTGAGTATGAAGTTAATGTGTGATACCATGTACAGGTAGAGGCTGGGTGCTCAGTGAATCCATCCTCTTGGCTAGTTGCCATTCACTGAAAAGAACACTTGAAATAGGATTCAGGAATGTGAGGTTTCCAGGAGTCACATGATTGGTACATGTCTGTCCTGGAATACAGTTCACACCTTTTGACTTCTCTTTCAGGACTCTTCCTGTCACACCCTGTCACTTCTCTAATGAGAACTTAAACAATTTATTTCCATGCTTAGACTGGTGGTTTCAGGACACAAAGTGACAACAATTGTTCAACATGATTCTGTAGAGTTCAGTAGAGCCAGATCCAAACAGAGAACTGAAGGTGACGATGTCTAAGGAAGGCTTCTCGGTCCCATGTTTGATATGCTGCACCTTCACTTCCTAGGAGGAAGGGTACTGTGAAGACATGGAGTTCAGGATGAAGTTAGGTGTGTCTGTCCTTCTTTCTGTTAGGAGTGGTCGCTTTTCTCTGCCTTTCTGTTATTGGTTGAAGGTTGGTTTGAAGACTGAGGAGATGTCATGAGTGAATGTGACCGTAAACATCATTCAACTCTTTCGCCGCTTCCATGGATTGAGTGGGATAGAGAGAACAGTATTTGGGATGGTTAATCTTCCTCATCAACCTGACAGGATAGAGAATCAGGTAAGAGACTGGTAAAGCACACCTCTGTAAACGTCTGTGAAGGTGTTTCCAGAGAGGATTAGCTGAGAAAGGAAGGCACGCCCTGGACATAGTTGGCACCATTCCTTGGGCTGGAGGCCTGCACAGAATAAAGGGGAGAAAAGAAGGTTAGTGTGTTTTTCCTCTGTGTTCTGTGGCTGGTGGTTGTGACAGTTCTCCTCTGCTACATGCTTCCACTCCAGTGACATCCTTACAAAGCACATGGGGCCAAGCCACCATGGATGGAACTCCCTGAACTAAACATTTCTTCCCTTAGCTATGTTGGGTAGTTTGATGGCAGCAACAGAAAACTAACTAATACAATGTGCAAAGGCTGAATGTGGCAGGAAAAAAAAAATCACTGCTTGCTGCTGGTTCCAATCACTGACCTGGCATTTCAGTCTTCCTCTTGGAAGCTGATGGCCGCAGCCTGATGGAGGAAGATGAAAAGGTGTTCGTTGGCTTAGACAGTGAAGCCCTTTATCCATAGAGGCTCTTCACGGGTCATAGGTTTCTCTCCTTTGGCGCTCACAGGCAAGCTTGCTGAAGTTGTTCTGGGAGAAGTGTTCTGCCCCTTGCCTTTGGAAGGCTATGTTTACTTTTGCCAGCACTTGGATATTTGGCATCACCTTACCTGGGATATTTCACAAAGTAGAATGTAGCTGGAAGAAATCAGAGGAGGAGGCAGAAGGGAAACATGAAAAGGTTATTTCGAGCATACACACTGTTTCATTTGTTGCTCAACTTCACCAAGCCTTTGCTGGTGACACAGATGGAGGGTCTGGTGAGTCACCGTTGCCTTGACGGTGAAATATTAAAGAGAGCCCCTACAGTGCTCTTTGCCCATTTTGGAAATTGTTTTGTGGGGGAGAGGGGAAAAAAAAACAAAGAAAAGGAAGGTTGCAAAACATATGGTATCTGCTATTTTGAAAGATAGTCAGGTTAGCCACTCCTTTGTTAAAATGTACAATATGTGGCTGATGTTGATGGAGTGGTAAGGGAGCAACTTCTCATCTGATTTTACATCTCACTCATTGGTGAGTTCTAGAGTCTGGCAAGTTCCCAATGCAGAATAATCTAAAAAGATGGTCCTCAAATTCTGCATGTAGCTACTTTGAAACCCAAGTCCTGTCACAGTAGCTTTTTCTTAGGAGGTGTTGCATACTCACGGATGCTTCTGCTCACACTTCCTCCCATTTATCAGTCTGATAAATTAGAGTCTTCAAAATGTAATGACTACCCTTTATTAAACTCCACTGAGGTTATGCTGAGCGTTTTACATACTCTACCTCATTCAGGCCTTGTAATCATCCTGTATATCTTATTTAAGAAAACAGAGGGTCATAGGAGTGATGCAGCATGGTCCATGTATCATAGCACAGAGAACATAAGGATGCTGACATTTGTTCATACATTGTGTTTTAGAGATAGGAAGAAACTTCACTGCTCCTGGATTACAGAAGAAGTCCTGGACTAATAGCTGTGGCCTATTCCATCCACATACTGCCTTTCTGATCCTGGGATCACTTTGCCTGTTTGGGTCCTAAAATGTGAGAGAGCGCAATTAAATGACCTCTAAGGTTCACTGCAGTGTGCATTTTTCTTTAAGATTCAGTTCAACTCTGAAATTCTGCAGTCACATCTTTTTTGAAAAAAAAAAAAAAAAATCAAGGCTAAAACAAGGAAAGGGGACCAAGGAGAATATGTATAGAGGAGAGGAAGAGAAATAGGCATTCATCGGCATACATAGTCTTCTCATTATGTATAAGCACAAAATATCCTGCATAAAGCAAATATTAGAACCTACTGCAGTGCAAAGCCTTTTGGATCACTCTGCTTACTGGAAAACACATTATAAAATCCGAGGGCTTGTATAACCAGATTCCCAAGAACCTGCTCTTATGTCATCAGCTATAGTGGTCTCCTTACTTTCATTCTCCTCTTTTCTTCCAAACATGCTGCTCAAATCCTCCCCTGATTCTACATGCTCCTGAAATCCCTTTTAAGTGCTTATAACATCTTCTATCTATAGTGTTAGGATTTGAGCTGTGGACCCATAATTTGTGGCTTCGATCATGCCTCTGATTAGCACCCTTAGTTCAGGACATGGGTTGGCCTTCCCTGTTCCTAGCATAGTGCCCTGTTAAGTATGGACACTAAATTGAATGACTGATGGGTTTGTTCTACCTCAAGTACTCAGAATCAGCTTTCTGGTTTCTTCTACTTTATCATAGCAGTAATTGACTTAAAAATTGCCTCTATAGACAAACAATTTTAGTTTCCTTTAATTTCATGATCACAAGATCAGACAAATGATCAGGGGTCTCTGATCCTAAGAATATGGGCCAATTACTGGCTAAATGATAGGAAATCAGGTCACATTCTGTCCTAATCACAATGGATGCTTCACAGCAAACAGTGAAGAATGACACCGAAGTGCATGCTTGCATATACTGACAGCAAGGACAGTGTCAAGTGTCAAAAATATATTACTCCAGAGAATGGAAGTTTCCATTGAAGTGGGCTACTGCAATGAGCTTTGATCTTGTGGTTTCTAAAAGTAGTGATAGGTTCCTGTCAGTCCAGCTATTTGATTTGATTGGCATCGGGTGAACATAAGGACAGGTAACCTTTTCTATATGGCAAATATCCAATAGGTACCCATAGTTTCTACCTGTCTGGCACCTATGCCCTTCTGATTACATTGGCTTCCTATTGAATCAATCAATTCTAAAGGCAACAGCAAAGAGAATGAGTCATTTTGACAAATTCCAATACCTGAAAACATTTACTTTTCATGAATAACACAATTCCTTTAGTCAGTTATGATTAGGCAGTAGAGTGATATACCTTATGGTCGTGTAGCATAGGGACTTTGAAATCAGATGACCTCTCTGGGATTTATTTTGGACAAGCTATTTGGTCCATCAATGCCTTAGTTTCATTATTTAAAATAAAGGGGAGTCCTTGGTGCAAATAAATTTCCAGAAACCAGCTTCTTTTCTAGAACCTGTGTATTTGTTTCAAAAATCTCAAAATGCCTCTTATTCTGTACACACATAAAAACATTATTCTTAGAAATAATGATTCTGAGATAGTAATTTGGAAAGATGTTGTAAACGTGTTTTATTCTGAGTCTCAAGGCCATCTGCATGGGAAACTGTGGCTGACACATGTTCAAGACCATATTTTTCCTTTGGCCATTCAACCCACCAACCTGGTTACTGCTCCCCCCAAGCATGTTTGTTTCTATCTCTGAAATGAGACTGTGGACAGAATACTCTCCAAGGGGCCTGCTGTGAGCATGTGGCTGAAGAGAGAGGCCTTGGAGATTCTACACAAGGCTAAGCATGGAGCCTCACTCTCCATAGGCACCTGCGTGCACCAAGGGTGCAATATCACAGTCATGGACACCGGTTGTCTCATTGGCCTCAGAGAGAATCACAGCGGGCCATTGTACTGAGCAGATCCACGAGGAACACTGTGTCCTTGGGCATGTAATTCTGCCGTATTTCTAACATGGGCAGTCTTTCGTGCTCTGGAATTCACATCTGTGGATGGAAAGAAGAGGCAGTCCCATGGATGAGGCATACCTATGTGTATTGTTTTAGAAATGAGAATAGAGGGTCCTTTAAAAAATATTTACTTTATTTATTTGAGAGAGCTAGAAAGAGACAGGGAGAGAGAGAGAGAGAGAGAGAGAGAGAGAGAGAGAGAGAGAGAGAGGGAGAGGGAAAGAAAGGGGGAGTATGGGTACCATAGGGCTTCCTACCACTGTAAATGAACTCCAGAAGCACGTTCCACTTTGTGTATATAGCTTTATACAGGGACTGGGGAGTCAAACCCAGGTTATCAGGCTTTGTGAGCAAGAACTTTAACCACTGAACCATCTCTCCAGCCCACTTCAAATATATATAAAGCACCTTTGTGTCACCACTAATCACTGTAATATTTTGGATCAAAATGAAAAATATAATCTTTGGCTTTGATTTTGATGTGAGCTCTGTGAGCACAGATTTTCTGCTTTCTTTTGAGCTTTTAGTGTCAATGAAAGAGACTTGGCTTTCAAGAAAGTATAGGAATTATTTAAATTTATAGGAATGGCAGAGACTTGAGCGTACACTAAATAGCAGTCTTCTGGAAGCATTTTGACTTCTGTTTTCTTTCTTTCTTTCTTTCTTTCTTTCTTTCTTTCTTTCTTTCTTTCTTTCTTTCTTTTTTTTTTTTTTTCTCGAGGTAGGGTCTCACTTTAGCCCAGGCTGACCTGGATTTCATTATGTAGTCTCAGGGTGGCCTCAAACTCTCAGTGATCCTCCTACCTCTGCCTCCTGAGTGCTGGGATTAAAGGCGTGCGCCACCATGCCCGGCTTTGACTTCTGTTTTCTAATTGCAGAATTAAGACTGATGGGAACAAGGGTTGAATGAATACAGTAGGTGTTGAAAATTGATGCCTTTCAGAGTAGAGAGATGGCTCAGCCTTTAAGTACACTTGCTATGCAAGCATGAGGGCCCGAGGGGGTCTGAAACAGCCCAGGTTCAAATCCCCAGATCCCATGTGTAGCAGATAAGCCTCAGGTTGCTAGAATGAACCTCCAGACCATAAACAGTTTATTGGAGTAAGCTTACAGACAGATGGGAAATTCCATAGTGGCAAAAGAAATTGGCCCCCTTTATCAAATCCACACACAGAAAAGCCACCACCACCAGCACAAGTTAAGCATACTTCAGAAACACCAGACACGGCTTAGCACTCGGCATATCTTATCTGGAATTCCCAATCCACCCCCACACCTTAGGGCTGGACCTAGGATCAGCCCACAGCAACACCTCCTCCAGCAGGCTGCTGGAGATCTAAATTAAAAGCTTCAGTAAATTCTTGTGTCTGTTGAGGGACATCCATTCAAACTGCTGCACCATGTAAACAACTGGGTGTAGCCAAGCTACTTTGTGACCCTAGTTCTACAAAGGGGAGCAGAGACCAGGGAATTGTTGGCTCCTGACAAACAGCAAAGCTCAGTGTCAGAAAGACACTGGCTCAAATAAGAACCCATGGAAGAGCTATGGAGCTGGACACCTGATATTTGTCTCTAGCAACCTTAGGGGAGTGCCCCTTGATGCAGATGGCACTGCAAGTGTACATACAGTTGCATACATCACACACACACACACACACACACACACACAAATACACACACAGTATAGCCAAAAAATAATAATAATAAAAAAAGTCGTGGCTTTGGATTCAGGATTGGATTTGAATCCTAAATCTTGTTTATTTTTCCTGTTCAGATTTCATTCTCTCATCTGGAAAATTATACAAATAACAAATACAAAATTACTTCAAACCTTCACATAGTATTTAATAACTTTATTTATTTAGCCCACAATTTATTTTTTATTTTACCCCCGTGCTAGAGTGTAAAATCCACATGGTTAGGGACATGTGTTTACCTCCCTATCACAGGGACCTAGAAGATGCTGTCTAATCATGCATCAATGGTGAATGTATGAGTGCCTGGGAGCAGATCAGTATGATGATTTGTCCCCAAAAGATAGAAAAAAGTGCATTGAACTGAATGAAGAAATACACATATATAATATTGAAATTAAATCTATATATGCATACAAGTGTATGAGATATTATATAGTTTAGCTACTTAAATGGTAACTTATATGTATATATGTGTGTATGCATGAATATAAATCTACTTATTTTGAGCTCTCCATGTCTTCTGTGTCTAGCAGAGACATTGAATGCTTGCTGTTTGGACATTATAATGATAATTTTGGCAAAAGACCAGGGGAAAAGATATTTCACCCTCTTTGTATCTATCATCTACCTATCATCAATCATCTACTTATCTATCTATCTATCTATCTATCTATCTATCTATCTATCTATCATCTATCTATAAATCTATCATCTTGGGTCTTTTCTATCAGGCAGATAAGCAGACAAGTAAAAAGAAGAAAAATGGGAGATTTCAAGTTTAATAAATGAAGACAGAGATGAAAGCAACAGCAGTGGGTGGAGATGAACGAGGGGCAGTATTGAGTAAGCTCGCCAGTGAAGCCTGTCTCTGAGAAGATTACATTTGAGTGAAGGAAAAAGCCTGTGAAGGAGACAGGATAGACCCGAGAGATGTCGTTGCTAAGGCGACAAGGTCAGGGTTAGCAGGAGAAATGGGTAGAAATAAGGTCTTTAAATAGGCAGGGTGAGATCAGGCTGGTCTTCCAAGCTATTGGAATGGGGTCTGGATTCATGGAATACACAGCAGAATGTCACTGAAGGGACCAAAGCAGTATGGTGACCAGCTTCAGCATATTTGGGTACAGGGAGCCTTGAACGGTGTTGAAGGAAATGGAGGAACTTATCTGCAAGATGAGCAGATCAAGCAGTTTGGTCTCGTATAAGGTGCTATGAACCAAGGAGACAATTTCCTTTCATTGTTGAATCCTTTGTAGCCTCTAGCTCTCAAAAGGAGCAGGTAAAATAGGCCAAGCCATATTCCTTTGGTTTTTCTCCAGTGAATCTATTCTTATTTCCAAATGCATTAAGTAATGGAAGGATATGTATCCACTATTGCTCTATTCAATTCAGCTGGAAATTTTACTGTTCTTGTGTAGGTGTTTTATATAATCAGTCCCCCAAAACATTGGGGTTGCAGTTATTTCCTTATAAGTCTTCACTTACCAGCTTCTGAACACTGCTGTATTGAAGAGTGAACAAACTTTATTCCATATAACATCAGTTTCTTTATTCTGGCTCAGTAAGTTTAAATGGGGCCACTTCAAGACGTGGCTTGGAGGCCCATGTACATATGGTCTCATGCATGTCTCTTCATATGAGGTTAAAATAGCTTACAGTATATGCTAAATACTCTCATGTATTATAATGTAATATGGATTATAATATAATACTAATATTAGCTTTAGCATCTCAGGATAACCCTGCTGGTATACTTATAATCAACATCTCACAGAAAAGGAATCTGAGGATCAAAGTCACAAAACTGGTCAGTGGTAGAACATCTATTTGAATTTGAGCAAGTTTAGCTATGATACCTTGCTGTGCTTTGATTTTAAAAAAGACACTGCATATTTATTCATTTCTGTTTGTCCCACTTATTACATGATATAATAAGGGAAATAGTTTAATAAGCGTATTTAATCCAGAAATCCATATTTGACCTATTCTTTGAAATTGTATTATTTCTTTAGCTTTTGGTGATTACAAAAAAAAAAAAAAAAAGATTGGTTACAAACTGAGATTACACAGCAGGCAAATGATAAAATTATTTAACATCTCTAAATGTGTTTTCTCATCTGTATTCTTGGCACAAAGATATGGCTGTTGTGGGAATTAAATAAAATATACATATTGAATACTTAGCATAGGGCTTGGTACATAATTAGTGCTCAGAGTACTTGGGATGTTTTTATTACATTTTTGAACTAAAATAACCTCTCCACATATCCTTATGCTTAATACACAGGGACCTTCTTAGTTGTGCTTGTTTTATTAACTTCCCTTTAATAATCAAAGCTAAATATCCAATCATAATTGGCAATGTTAATTTTATTCCAGGCCCATTCTGGCACCTTGCCCATAGCAAAGCATGCACCATGGATTCTAAAAAGCCCTCCCATAGGAAGAGCAGACAGGCCAGATAACCACATACATGTGAGACACCCCGAATTCCCTTTCAAGCACATGGCAAGTGTGCAAGCAGTACCTTCAGCCCTGGCCCTCCCTTCCCAGGCTCAGTCCACCTCCCTGAATGGTTGTTCCCAGAAATGCCCCCAAAGCATTCTGGGAGATAAGGAAAAAGTAGCAAAAGACAAATACTTTGTCCCAGATAATTAAAACATAACAAGGCCAGTTCCCAGGGCTGCTGAAGTTTAGGATCTAGTGTTAGTCCAGAGCATCTTTTGGGCCAGGAGATGTGCTGAGTGCTTCATTTTCATTATTCTATTCAGTCATTAGTGAAGTCCTATGCAGATTTAAACATTTGTTATAAGTCTAATTTCAATCCAAAGCATAATGCCCCTGCTGCTTCCATGTGTGCATTGGGGTCCGTTATTACAAATGCAATTTATTCTTCCTTCTGTTTTCCTACGTTGTTCTTAACAAATTGTATAGCACCAGGGGCCTCCCTGACCATGAAGAAATGTTAGGTAGAGAAGTTAGAGCAGATTTGTAGTGGAAGGAAAGAGGCCTTCTTTTGATTGACAGTTTGTTTTGCTGTAGAAGGTGATGGTGATGAGCTGAGGACAATTTCCTTGCATGAGTTTATTTGCTTCCTTGTAAGATGGCGACATGGAGCTTATTAATTTTCAGTTTACTTTGTGTTGCAATAACATGATGCTTGAGCCTGGGTGATTGATGAAGAACAGAAGAACATTTCTTTTCATTTAGAGGCTGAGAAGTCCATGGTGGAGAAAAGACATCTGACAGGGTTATCTAACTGGATCACCCAAATACAGGAAGTAGAAGGGCAAAGAGGAATGTCCACACCATGAGAAAAGAGAGCTGGATTCATCCTTGTGCCAGGAACCACTCCTTTGATACCGAATGAACCTCTGATATAATGGTATTGATTGATTCAGGAGGGCAGAGAGAGCCCTTATGAGGCTATCACTTCCTTAGTGTCCCACTTCTTAATACGGTTGTGTTGGGCATATCCAGCACACCAAATTTGAGAAACTTCCTTCAAACCATTGCATTTATATTAACTTATTTTTGTTGATACGGGATAATTAAAAAGCGAATCTTTCATTCTCTCACAACTTCCAAGTAAAAAACAGGTGTTTCAATCTACCTAACAAAGTTTGATTATTTCTCTTGAGGAATTCCTTTAAGGAACAGTACACACACACACACACACACACACACACACCACAAAAACACACACACATGCACACACATTAACAAATGACACCCAATTCTTACTTGGTTCTAATACATATTTTGAAGGCATCTATGAGGAAATAAATATCCCTTCTCCCCCATAGAGTAGGAGTTACAATAAGATAATTAAAAATGGTGAAATTTAATGATTAATATTTTTGCTTTAGAACCTATTTCAAAAGAGATTATCCTAAAATATAAGCCATTACTTAATCTTGTTTGTCCTGGACACTTTATTGGATGGACTGCAATTCCTTTAGAGTTTATTGAGTTGAGATCATTTACTCATATAAAAGGGGCCATACAGACTAATACACGCTTACATTTGTGTAATTTGATGTTCATAATTTTCTCTCCTTTCCCTAATGTGTATTAGTTTTTGATTTTTCCTTATCTTTGGCAGTTTTCTTTTCTCATAAAAGCAGTGGTTTCTCCACTGGTATGAACTAGAATGCCAGGCAATAGGCTTTTAATTTTTAGAATTATGTGTATGAAAATAAACAGTAGTGAAAGGAGGATAGAAAATGCTTTGAGCAAAGGGAATGAAAAGGTGTGGTGGCTGTAAAACAATCTTCATATAGGGAAGGTGATAGCTTATATGGTAGCACTGGTTTTCATTTGCCTATCTTAGTAAAAGGGGTTTGGGTTTGTCATTTGGGCACTATTATTTCTGTACCCCTTAAGTAGGCAAATTATTGGAGAGACATAGAGATTAAAAATAATCACATAGGGCTGGAGAGATGGCTTAGTGGTTAAGGCGCTTGCCTGAGAAGCCTAAGGACCCATGTTCTATCTCTCTCCAGATCCCACATAGACCAGATGAACAAAAGGTGAGGCAAACACAAGGTTGTACATGGCTACTAGGTTACACAAGTGTCTGGAACTCGATTTCAGTGGCTGAGGCCCTGGCATGCCAATTCTCTCTCTTTCTGTCTCTTTCTCTCAAAAAAAAAAAAAAATTCACACAGATACCACCTGGGCAGAATGAGTGTTTATAAATTGTCATGAAAGTTAATAAACAGGGGTTTATCATACAACTTATTTAATATTTTAATTATGAAACATAGTTTTAATTATATACATATGTTAAGATATTACCTTAAAAGGGGACAAGTGTAAAGCTCAAGGAGTGGTTTATTAGATGTGTATTTGAAGTGGATCATGAAGTAATGCTTGAGTTTATAAGTAAAGCAATTGGTGAGAAAAAATGCTATATGAATTAGGGTCTGTATTAGTTACTTTTCTCATTGCTCAAACAAAATGCCCTACAAAAGCAACTTAAGGAAGGAAGGGTTTCTTTTTGCTTACAGTTTAAGAAGGGATGTCGTTCATAATGGTGGGAGAAGTGGTGTTGGCAGGAGCATGCAGTGGCTGGTCACATTACCTCTGCACCAAGGAAACACAGAGACACGAATGCTGGTGCTCCATTTTCTTTCTTCTTTTTGTTCAGTCTGTGACTCTGGCCCATGAAGTGGTAATGCCTACATTCAAAGTGGGTTTTCCCACCTAGGTTAAACCTTTCTGGAAACCTGGTGGAGACACACCCGGAGATTTGTCTCCTAGGTAATTCTAAATCCATCAAAATGACAAGGAGAATTAGCCATCACAAGGTATAACCAGGAGAGTAGAAATGGATGAATGTTATGAATTATGTGAAATACTGAGGGAGGAAGAAAGGAAGGGGCAGAGGGAGGGATGAAAGGAAATAAAGACAGAGAGGATGAGGAGAGGAGAGAAGAGAAGGGAAGAGGAAAGATAGAGAAAACTATCATGTGTGAAGGTTGAAAATTAAAGGCCCAGAAAGAGACAGTTATGAGAAGTCATTAGTTAAGGACCCGAGAAAGAGACAGATATGAGAAGTCACATAAGGACCCCAAGAAAGAGACAGTTATGAGTAGTCATTAGTGAAGGACCCTGAGAAAGAGACACTTACGAGAAAGAGCTCGTGAAACAGTGTGCATGGCTGTAGAGGACTTCTGCTCAGGCCTGTGACAAGTGGCAATCATGAAGAAAGCTGGACATGAAGTGACAAAGTAGTCTGGAACCTATGCTCATGACGATGAACATTAACACTTTCTTATCTGTCTATGTAATGACCCCTAGTGATGTGGGCTTCCTGCAGAGGTGGCTGGAGCATGTGACCATCAAAATTCACACCTGCCTGGCTTCAGACTTGCAAAATTTGCAGGGGCAGACCTGGCAGGTACTGATGGAACAGTGACTGCACTTGCTGTTCCATAGAGGGCTAGATGGGATCTCTGATAGAATGACTCTATGGCCAGCCCTAACTTGAAACAGAGTACTGGATTTTGTGAACTTTAATCCCAGTTTAATGACACTGCTGCAGACAAAAGAGAGCAAGTGACACTCCCAAAAAAGGATGAAAACATAAAGCGAAGGAGAGAAACAAGTGACTCCCTTGGCGATTGCCCAGTTTAAATGGGAGACAGACCAAGAGTACAAGGATCATTGAAGACCAGATTCAAAATATAACGTGAACCCAAGCTATATATGGCAAGGAGAAGCCCTGAATATTTTCAAGCAAAGGAGAGATATTTTCAGATTTATGTTTTGGATTTGGAACTGGTTATGATGACAATGGGGATTAGAGGGGGAACATATAGGCAAACGATAAGAATTCCATTGTCATAATACAGGGAAACTGTATTTGTTACTTTAATGCTTTTTTTTTAAAGATTTTATTTTTATTATTTATTTATTAGAGACAGGCAGAAAGAGTGAGATTAGGCATGCCAGGGCCTCTAGCCACTGCAAATGAACTTCAGATGCATGTGCCACCATGTGCATCTGGCTTACGTGGGACCTGGAGAATCAAACCAGTGTCCTTAGGCTTCGCAGGCCTGTTCCTTAACCACTCTAAGCCATCTCTCCAGCCCTATTTTTTTATTAATAGAAAAGCAGGCCTTCAAATCATATAAGCCTCTTTAAAAAAAAAATATTATTTATGTGTGTGTGTGTGTGTGTGTGTGTGTTTGAGAGAGAGAGAGAGAGAGAAAGAGAATGGGCTCACCAGGGCCTCCAGCTGCTGCAAACGAACTCCAGATGCATGGACCACCTTGTGCATCTGGCTTACATGGGTCCTGGGAATCAAACCTCGGTCCTTTGACTTTATAGGCAAGTGCCTTAACTCTCTCCAGCTCTAGGGGGCTTTTAAATTTTAATTTTACGTACATGTTGGTGCCTCCTCCAATAGTCTCCTCCCTGACCTCCCCCCTCCGAAGGGACCCTCCTCATTGGCGAATGTGGGTCATGCATTGTGGGGGTAGCCAACAGTTATGGGGGAGAGGCAAAGTGTCTGTGCATAATGACCCAACTTGTGGCTCTAAGACTCTTTCTGCCCCCTCTTCTGTGAATTTCCCTAAGCCATGTTGGGTTAATTTTAGTTCTACTTCAGTGATGAGGTCTCCGGAGCCTGTGTGTCTGTGGATATCTGGCTTAGTAGGAGTTGAATGTTCTCTGTGTTTATCTCCTTCAGCCTTGTTCTGGTGTCAGGTTCATCAATAAAGCTGCACTCTTGACCATTTCCCCTGTTATTCTATGGTTTCAGCTGGGGCCCTGGTGAAGGGAGATAGGCTGATCCTCCCTTCAGGTTCGTTGTCCATCTGGAGAAGAGAAATAAATTCTCCAATGGAGAGAGAAGTTAGTACCAGATAGGTGAAATGACCATAGTTATTTTAGAGAGAATTTTATATGTGTAGGCCCTCTTCTAACCCACATTTGGTGGGAGCTTGATCTTGGAGACTGGGCTCATTTTTTGTACATGGTTTTGACTTATTTCCCAGTTCCAGCAATGAGTTCCATTCCACTGAGTGGATCTGTTATCCAAATCAAGAGCTGTTGGTTACCCACCATGGCTGTGTGCCACTACTGCACTTGTTTGAGCATCACATCAGGTTGTTTCCTGCTGTGTAGCTTAGACTGTGAGTTGTTTGGACAGATGTGGATCATTTTCCCCCAGTCGCTCATGCAGCACCCTCTGGCACTAGACCAGCTAACTGTCTGCGGACTGACCCTTTTCCAGATTCTGACCAGGTCACTCCATGTTTTGTCCCAACAGCATATGGCAGTAGGGTCTTACCATTAACCTTTGGTGGGTCATCAAGAACTCTGACAGAAATCTGTCTTTTTTTTTTTTTTTTTTTTTTTGTGTGTGGGGGGAACCTTGTAGGTCTCTCTAATCAACAACTCATTGTGAAAGTTAACTCTATGCTGGTACTGGGAGTTACAAGTCATCACCAAGGAAGATGAAGGAAGAAAAAGATAGGATATATAAAAGAGAAAGAGAGGATAAAGAGGGAGAGAAAGAAACATGATAAGATTTAGGGTTAGTCTTCATGATTAGGCCAGGGGGCCTTTTTTATTTTTGGAAATCTCTTCTGTCCTTAGCAAGAGAGATCCTGTCATCATAATAGTTGCTCAGGACCTGCCTGGGTATTAAAAATACTAGTGTGCATTATAAGCCAAGGATATTTCAACATGCATTGTCCAGGATAATCAGTTATGATTTACCCAGAAAAAGACCTTTGGCTCTAAATATGGAAAAGAGAAGTATATATGTAGTTCAAAGTATATATGTAGTTCATTAATGAAACTGGCTTTTGCAACTACATAATTGGGAGAGGAGAGATCATGTCATGAGAAATAGTTTCTAATTTGTCTTAATAAACTTGTGTTTTGACAATGAGAGCATTTCCTTATACATGTATGACAGCCTAACAATTTACAAATTGCTTATGTGTCCGTTATGTCACTTGATTTGATAAGAATTCTGTAAGATCGTCTTGTTCTGAATGATACTCGAGGAAATGGAAGCTCAGAGGCGGAGATGGTGGTGAAGTGGCCAATTAGATGGTGATGATTCAAGAGAGCTTACTGGAATTCTGGGTGTTCATCGCGTCCCATTTCCCTGTGTGCATCACTGCTTGACAGTGCTCTTGGGATGTTCCTTTGGCTTTGCTGCGTTCTAATGTGTCCGTCTCTTTCCTCTTACACAGCAGCCCTGAGTAATACAAGTGTTGCAGCTTCCTCAATTCCCCTGCAGTATTTTAACAGCCTCCCATCAAACATAGGACAGAGAGGAAGATGGTCTTTCCAAAACATGACTGAAGATGTGCCCAGACATCCAAGAGGTCGGCACATTTTGACTGAGTTTCATTCTCTAAGTCTTTCCAGTCAGTGCCTCCCAGCACAAACACCTGCATATATAAAAGTCATGTATCCTACTTCCTTTTTGTCAGGATTCAGGGGAACTCATTAACGTGTGTTGACCCATTTAAAACAGACACTTAATACCCTTTGCAATTATTGCTTGAGATTTCAACAGACAGGAGGAAGTGATTAGATAACCTATAATCTCTGTTCAATGCACCTAATATACTATTTAGTCCTCTTTGAGGCATATTCTTCTAGGTGTCTGCACAGTTCTTTCTTTGGGGAGTCTAGGATTGTTGTAGCTAAATGACATAGGCATATGGATTTCAAGAAACAGGAAGAACCAGGAGTGGTGGTATATGCCTATAGTCTCAGCACTCAGGAGACAGAGGTAGGAGGATCACGTTGAGTTCGAGGCCACCTTGAGACTACATAGTGAATTTCAGGTCAGCCTGGGCTAGAGTGAGACCCTACCTCAAAAAATAAAATAAAATAAAATAAAATAAAATAAAATAAAATAAAATAAAATAAATAAATAAATAAAAAAAAATAAATACATGAAGAGGCATAGAAAAACCAAGTTTTACAGAGCCCAGTAAATGGAGGATATACAGTGGTTCTTGGGAATACTACATTGCTGGTGTCCATAACCTTTGCAAATAGGCCATTGCAGGAGGTTGTAGAGTAAGCTTATCTATCACTGGTCTGCCAAGTTCTAGTACGGATCCCACTCAATGTGATGTGCTGCTTCTCTCATCTTGGTTCTCACATATGAGGATTCCAGATATATGGAATTTCTACTTCTTTTCATTTGTTACAGTCTGTGGAGAAATATTTTGCAGAATCAAAGTTTAGACTTCTAACAAAAGACACAATAGAATTAATAAGCAATAGCTGTTACTGAGTGACTGGTATGTCCTAGGCGCTTTGTGCATTATTTCTCGTAACCCTCTTACCTCACTCCATGTGGTACTTTCCCCAACCTTGTGTACCAGTAGGAAACTGAGATTCAGCATAGCAGGTAGCTTACACAGGTAGGGAAGCTGTGGAAACTGACAGGCGGGCTCTGAGAGTTTCTAAAACTCCTTATGGAACCAGTGGAGGCAGAGTGCTAAGGCTTGTCCTGGATCTCAGTGCCCAATCCAGTTTCCTTCCATCTTGGAACAGAGGCGCAGTTACTAGGTTAATTTGCTTGACGATTTCCAAGAAGCTCCTCTAGGACTGAGAGGGCTCCACTGGCTGTATGAATTTTTGGCCTTTCTTTACTTTTTTTTTTTGTCATCTTCAATGTCCTTTTAGGCTCAGACATCAGGAGAGAGAAACCTTAATCAAGTGCTGACAGCCAGTGCTATTTTCATTGACTCAGAGTGGTTTTCTGTGTTTGAAGGGTGATGGGGGGGAGTAGTGAAACAAGTGCTTTGCAACAGTCCTGGTTTTCTGGTTTGGAAAGTGACACCTATGGAGACAGGGAGATGTTGCTTTCAAAACACTGGAATTCAAATGCTTGACCTGCCTGACATGGTTACAGAGACCTCAGCCAGGACAAGGCCATCATCTACAGGAATCCAGCTCCACACATGAAATAATTTAGGTGAAGCCATATGAAAAGGAGATTAGTAATGAGTTCACCAACACTAGAGATATTTAAAGAGATGTCTACTTGGCAAGGGTGTTGCAGGAAGATTAGAATATTGGGAAACAAAAAAGAGTTTGAATCAGAATGACATTTAAGGGTCTTTCCGGCCTTGGGATTCTGTCTTGAATTCACTTAGAAACTTTATATTGGGAATAAAGGTTTCCCCTTGTTATAATTAACACCAACTAGGGATGTCGCCTCCTCCCTCCCCCTCACGCTTCCCCCTTCTGAACAACTACTCAATTTAAGAAGGGGACTTAGGACAAGGAAGGATGTGGTTCCTTTCCACTTGGCAGCACTCCGTGTCAGAATGGAAGACTTGTGTCTGGGCCTGGCACGGTTCCGTCGGGGGCCCTCATACCAGCCTCGGTGTGTCTGTGACCAGAGCTCATGGGAAGAGCACATCTGTGTAGAAAAACTGCCCACTGCCTGCCAGATCGGGAATTCCCGCCCCCCCACCAAGTTGTAATGAATTCAGTTTTGCCCAGGGCGAACCTCTTGAAGGACTAGTGACAAACCCTGAAACAAGTTCGAGTCAGACCAGACAAGCACCCCTTGAAAAATGCTCCCTGTGCAGTCAGTTGGCAGCAGATGAGAAAGCGTCTTTCAGAGTGGTTTCTTCTTGCCCTTTCAAAGGAAGGCTGCTTGCAGGCTAGGATATCAGAAACGCAAACACCATCCTTACCCCTCCTCCATTTTATTTTGCCTTTTTTAAAGAAAACTGGTTTAATACTAATCTGAAAGCTGTGCTATTCAAAAATGAGAATCTTGTAAATTATGCCAGAATGAGACAGTTCGTTAGTTCTTGAAGGAATGATTACTACCACGATAGGAAGTATTCAGCAGCTGCTAACAGCTTGAATTTTAACAAATAAAAAGAAAGGCTGGCAGTGGCTCCTAATGGTCAGGGCCGCATCTAAGAATGAACAGAGATTTTAATTTCAATGAGTGCTTTTTCTTCTTGGAATTTATGGTGACTTCACGACCCGATTTATTTATTTATTTATTTATCTTATTTTTTTTTTTTCATCAAATGAATGTTATATTTCAGTATGATTAGCTTAAGTCTGTCTCATTGGGATATTTCAAATTGTGGATTTTTATTCTTGCTAGGGGAGTTTCTGAATGTCTAGATATCTTCAGACAGGTCTGTCCAACTTTCCTCAGGAAATAAAGATGTTGCAAACTATTTAGGTATGCAGGCATCTGATCAGCGCTGCTTGCAGGGAGTTTGGCTGAGATTTCCCAGGTACACCATAAATCTTCACCACATCATGGGAAGAGAACAGCAACTTCAGGTTCTTCCACTGATAAGTTATTCCTCCTGGGCCCTGTGGCTGTCTTCTTTTGATACAGGCCCCTTGCCTGTTTCCACAGGAATCTTTCTGTACATATAAATGGTGTGTTATTTTTAGGGGACAGTTAGCAACATGGGGAGGTGGCATGGCTTCATCATCAGAGAAAAGGCTTGAACTTGGAATCAAAAGAAATCTGAAATTTCCACTATCAAGTTACCAACACCCCGAAAGTCACCTCGCTAATCTGGGTTTCTATTTCCCAGTGTTTCAACTGACAAAATATTGACTTCTGACATCCTTTCTGGTTTTGCAAAGGTTATCTTCATTAGAATATAGATAAAAAGGATGAGACAATTAAAAAAAACCAGCAAGTTATAGGGCATTGTTTGGGGAAATCATTGCACTATTTTCAATAATTCTCAGAAAGCCTGTGTTGCAAGAAATGCACCTAAAGTATGTAGAATACTGAGTCTGTGTGGCATGTTGCCAAGTGTACAGATAGTCCCTTCTTGCCTCATTTCTCTCTTCTCTTCTCTTCTCTTCTCTTCTCTTCTCTTCTCTTCTCTTCTCTTCTCTTCTCTTCTTTCTTTTCTTTTCTGTGACTGAGAGCTGACTAGAAACAGGATTCACAGCCATCACCATGTCCGAGGATCATGATATCCTATACACTTAAAGGACAACGCTGAGGTCCTTGTTCAGTTACACAGAGCCATGGATGCAAATCTCTTGCCTCCTTAAGCAGCGTGCATTCATATCGTTGCCTCACCAGTTTGTTCAGCACAGGCCACAACTTAGATCAAGAGTGAGGAGGTTTTCCTAAAGTTGATTGACTATAAATAATGGAAGACAGTGGCCAGATGAACACACTAGAACACTAGAACACTAGAAAGATTTGCTTATTGTGAATGTGTCAGCTGTGATTTCCTTCCTCACTACCTGTTAAGTTATGACTTATGCCTTTAATTCTTTGGATCTTACTTTCCACTTATTTAGGTAGTAAGCTCCTTGACCAATAGACACATTTTAGATATTTATTGTGGTTTTCTAGTGTACGACTTTTTATTTAAAAGGAAAATTACTATTAGTTTAAGAAGTGTAGTATAAATGGGGAAAAAATGAAAGTGATTCAAATGCTATCATATATTGAGCATATTTTGCCCGTGGTGAAGTTAGAAGCCTGAGACTGAAAAAATATCATTTTCTGTCTTTCTGATATTTTCTTCTCCAGAACGAACTAGGCCCTGTAGCTTACTCACCAGAGCTGCTCACATTCCTGCTTCTAATCACATCATTTCCTAAGCTTTCTGCAATAGTCAGTGGTGCTTAGATTTTAGTTCAGTTTTGCAATCCTGCAATGGGCCTCGAACACTTTGGTACAAATTTTACACATCCTATGTTATAGTTATTATTTCCCACACCTTGCTGAGTTTAGATCAGTCTAGTTATATTTGTGCTTTCTGCCTGTTTGGTACAATGATTGTCCTAAAGCCTTGCTCAGCTCTTCTATGATCATGCATCTTGTTTTGCCTGGGTGTTCTTCTGGAGTGTATTTCATGCTGTACTGGTGTTTGATAGCAGGTATCATGAGAAATTATGCTTTAATTAATAATTAATGGCTGTGAATTACTTTGCAGTTGCTCAAATAGATGATCAGTATTTTCCCTACATACAATGTCCTCATTGAAATATATGAAACTCTAATACTAATCTGCATAGCCCTTCATGCCACCAGCTTTCTTTGTTTGCTTTTTATATTCTATTGTTTTCTTTAATATCTTGAACTTAATCACTACCACAATGTCTACTCCTCATAAATGAATTTTGCTTTCCATGAAACTGCTACTTTTCTTCGTTGGCATAGGAACTCAAATAAATGAATTGTTAAAATGAGAACCTGAGCGTCTGTACTATGCATAAAGCTGACTTTTTGTACGTTGATGAATCCTAGTTGCCAGTTAAAGTGGTGGTTTGCTCCATTGTTGTCTATTGAGCATTTATTGAGAACTGACACTGTGTGTTAATTAACATGACCAGATAAATTCTTACTTATGCCTTTGATTCTTTGGGTCTTACTTTCCACTCCTTCAGGTATTAAGCTCTTTTGACCAATAGACTCTTTTTAGGTATTTATTGTGGTTTTCTGAGGTGCTATTAACTTTTTTTATTTCAAAGGAAAATGACTATAAATTTAAGAGTGTAGTACAAAAAGGAAAAAAAAAATATGAAAGTGATCCAGATGCCATCAATAGGGATATGGTTGAATGCACTGTGTTATGGCAGGGCAGTACAATAAATTTAGTCATTAAAATGCATGAAATATAATTGCATGAACTTATATGGAAAATATTAATGATATATAGTTAAGTAAAAGAAGCAAATTTAGATCCTTGAATGATTCATTTTTTTATAAAAAGAAAATGTTAAGTATGAAAATGGAAAAACTGTAATTACATGTGCTTATGCTAGAAGTGAGGATGGATGGGTGCCAACAGTAGAGAATGGGTGCAATGTGTTCACTTCCTGTCTAATATAATTTAGAAAGTGTGAATAAATTTCCTTAACATTATTATGAAAGTTTTAAAACATAACAAAATTGAAAATGTTACTCTGAATTTCTATATATCCAACACTTCAATCTAAGATTAACATTATGTAATCTTTACTTTATAGCATATCAAAACATATATGTATTTATGGATGTGTGTGTGTGTGTGTGTGTGTGTGTGTGTGTGTGTTATTTATAGACTTGTCCAGTCACTTGAAATTGTTAAAAGGGACTTAATTCCCATCTCAGAGTCATCGTGTTTGGATTAGAAATTTTACTGATTTGGACAGAAACATGATGAAGTATTAATGAAGAATTAGTGGGTGCATTTCCTTTAAATTCCTATATTACTAGTAATATTACTAGTAATGTTGAAGTGAACCTGTTCCTGAGGGTTTGACATTTTGTACAGTTTCCTTGGCACCCATGTTTCATCTCTGTCTGATTTCACTCTCTATTGACTGTATGTCTCTACATGGTGGTATCTGTCCAAAACCCCAGTGCATTCTTATAGTTACGTTTCTTTTTCATGATACTGCACTATGCATTTCCAGAAATGATCCAGATGTGAGAGTAAATACACTGTGTGGTTCCCCTGAGCCATTGCTTTATTTTGAGTGTCCACTGGAGGACATTGCATGAAGCTTGGGACCAGCCATATTTTATATATATATTTCATTTATTTATTTGAGAGAGAGAGAGAGAAGGAGGCAGGTAGAGAGAGAATAGGTGCATGAAAGCTTCTAGCCACTGTATACAAACTCCTGATGTATGCTCCACCTTGTGCATCTGGCTTACGTGGGTACTGGGGAATTGAACCTGGGTCCTTAGGCTTTGCAGGCAAACACCTTAACTGCTAAGTTGAAAATGGGATATGATAGCTGAGTTGTAATTACACTAGATTAAAACAGTAGCAAATAGAAAAATGTGGGAGAATAACTTTGGACCAGATCTAAGTTTTGAGGAGATGTGATTTTACATTATTTTAACCATTGGAATTTGCCTGTCTTATTGATTATATTTTTCCTTCCATGCCCCACCTCCACACACATAGATCTAGTTCACTTAAGATCTGCCTGGTTTTGCCCTACATTCTATACCCCATTCCCATAATCCTTTGCTAATTCCTTTGCAGATTATACCCCTCTTACTAGATTTCTTGCTTTCCTCTATTTTATTCTCTCTTCTGCTTTCAGAAGTTTTATCAAGTTATTTTCTCTTTTAGAATGCCTTCTCCTCTGCCTTGCCCTCCTTTTCTCTTCCCTGGGTGTTCTTTCTGGTCCCCACCTACCCACAAAGACATACATGGACCTGTTACATCTGCTACTATCCTTATGGGAACAGGGGCTCTTCTCCTGAAAACCACTTCTTATGTTTTAATATGTTTATTTGAGAGGAGAGGGAGAGAGAATATGGCTATGCGAGGGTCTCTTGCCCCTGCAAAAACAAATTCCAGATGCATGTCCCACTTTGTGCATCTTGCTTTACATGGGTACTAAGGAGTGAGGCCCAGCCAGTAAGCTTTGCAAGCAAGCACCTTTAACTGCTGAGCCCTTTTACAGCCCCCTGAAACTTTTCTAAAGCTAGAAGAGTTCTGTGTTGAATTGCAGAATTTTATATGTACGTCTGTTGCACTTGGATTACATACAATCCCCCCACCCCCATCACCTCCTCTAGGTTTCCTCCCGCTCTTCCTGCTCTCCTCATTTTCCCAACACTCGTCTTCTACTTCCAGGACTTCCTCTTTGTTTGTTTGTTTGTTTTTCCTATGACCAAGATTTTCATTAGAGTTGCTTTCAAAATCCTGAAAAATGGATTATTTATAGGAGCACGGGCTCCTTACCAGTGACTCCAACACTGAAGAAAATGTTTCTTCCTCCCTCCTCCAGTAACCATTAACTGCCTGTAGGATCTAAGAGAAGGGTGGAGCCTTGTGAGCTTCTAGGCACTAGCTACCATTATCTGCTTTTAAGTCCTCAGGAGAGGTGTGACCTCATGACCCCCTCCCTTCTCTCTGCACGGCAGGCCTAATCTTGTGCTCACATTGTGTTAATCATCACAATTGCTATGAAATCCAGAGTGTAATGCCAATGTCATGCTCCACCTCTTCTGTGATGTGATGTTCCCTGAACCTCAGAATGGGTCATAGAGAGGACTCATGTATGGCTGAGCACTCAGCAGTCCCTTATTCTCAGCCCTTTGGCTGGTTATGAGTGTGCAGTTCCTGCTGCTCCCTGCTGAGAGGAGCATCTCTGCCTACAGCTGATGGCAGCACTCATCTAGGAGTTAGGAGTAATGTTTGTGGATTCCTAAACAGATCAAGTTGACACGAACTTAACCATCACAGTGGGCATACCATGTCCATTTAGCAAAACAACAGCAATGGCTTTCCCACAAGACCCTATGTCCTCCCCAGCCATGGGCTTTGGATGAAGTTTACAACACCAAACATGGATTCCCTTCTGTGAAGCCAGCTTCACTTCCAGTCAGAAGCAATGGTTTACCCCACTACTGATTTGACACTATTGGACAAGTGGGCACTTCTTGCCTGCCTGGCTGGAAATGTATCACATGGAAATCAGAGCTGAATAAGCCTTTTAAAAACAATTCGTTTCCCAGTTGCCTTCAGCCTATCTTCCAGCTCTATAGAAACTAGCCAACAGAGGCAAACATCCATCCTGATTTTAGTGGATTTTTTTAATGTCCTGTGACCAAAGAGTATATATGGCATCTTTAGCAATAGGATGTTAGTTCTGTTGTGCAGCCAACAGATATGACAAATACCTGTACTATTTTGGGAGCCATCGAGCCCTCTCTTAACCATTCACAAAGTGGCAGCTCACTTCTGGCAATGGGATTTTCATTTGATAACCAGTAGCTTCTGGAAGCAGCTTTATCCACCCTCTCAGAGTGCTTTCATTTAAACTGTCTTGTTTTTTAAAGTTTATTTTTCAATTAGATTACTCATTTATCGGGTGACTTTATGGATTTTTCATACATCCTTGAAGTGCTACTCCTCTTTCCCATTTCCCTGTCCCTTAAACTTAAATCAGTCCCCCTCTATTATGCCCTCTTACACATTCATTTCAAATGTGTTTCACTATCACCCACTTAAGGCCTCCCCATCCTCTCATGGGCCCCTTTCTAGTTTCCTGGCCTGCACACACCCACTCCCACATAAATGCACATATATAAAATTTAGCAGCTATGACCCATAAATAAGAGAGAATATGACGTGTTTCTATAGCTGATCTGGTATCACCTCACTTAATACATTTTGCAGTTATACCCATTTTGATGCAAATTTAAAATGTTTCTTTTCAACTGAATTAAATTCATATGTGTATATATGCCATATTTTCATAGTTTGGTCCCCAGTTAATGGACACAAAAGCTTATTCCACTTTCTTGCAATGGTGAATACAACAGTAATACATGTCATGTGCAAGTATCTCTGTGGTAAGATGGAGAATTTTATTGAGAAATTTTGCATGCGTGTTCATCAGGGAGATTGGTCTTTAATTTTCTTTCTCTTTTCTCTTGATTGTTCCCTTATCTGCTTTTGGTATAGTTGGCTTGGTAGAGAGTTCGGAAGTGTTCCTTCCCTTTGTGTTTTACAGAATATTTTGAGAAGTGTTGTTCTTTAAAGCCTGATGGATTCTGTAATGAGTCTATGTGGACCTGGGTTTTTTCTTATTCAAAAGAGGTCACATCTAACAACACTTCCCACTGTATTTGCCCTTTGGCACACTGCTGTCTCTCCAAGCCTGGTCTGGTGGAGCAGCAGCGGCACACTGGCCTCTGGGGATTGGCTGGAGTTGTAGAATCTTGTCTTGTCCTAGCACTCATGAATGAAAAGTCCTTCTGCCTGCCTCTTCAGTCATCTTGATGCACATCATCATTGGGATAGTGGGTTCTGAAAGAATTTGACATGTGATTGGAGACTATCTTCAGGCTTCCTCTTCAAGGATGATGGAATACTTTGTATATAGAAGAAGTTGTAACACATGGCTGTATAATGTATTGAAGGAGCATTACTTTCACTGAGGGCTTCCCCCGTTTTAAAGTTTGTTTCCCCCTCTTCATTGAGAAACCCAAATATGTGTTATGATAGACTGAAGCTTTTTGGTCAGTTGAATTGACTATCCATATGATTATATTTAAAGCACAAGGAGGCATTTCATTTGAAAATTCTATTAATAGTGCTATATTTATATATCTAGTGCAAGATCATTTTTGTTCTAGCAATCAGAAGCCTGGTCACAAGGTCAGCATAAGGTTGAGAATTAAAGTTTCATGGATGTCATCTCAGAAAAATAACATTATTCGCATTGGGTACATTTCTAAAAAAAAAAAAAAAAAAAAAAAGAAAAAAAAAGACAAAGGAGAAGCTTCATAATTTCAACAGGACTTTTTTTTTTTTTGTGTGTGTCCCAGGCTGTCTTCAGATTTGTTGTCCCAATGTCTCCCTCTTCTGGACTTAACTGGCATTGTTCTATTTTAGAGGTCATTTGTGTCCTCTTTTCAAGTAGAGACCCATTTGTTTTGTGATTTTCATTGTTATCTCCTTCATATTCGGAAGCTTATATTGTCTGTATCTAGTAATGTCCTTGATCCTTCAGAAAATTCTGAATGCAATTATATGAAAATGAATAAACTTAATAAGCAAATTTTAAAAAGTAAAGAAATAAAATGAATATAATTATCATAAAATATGACCATATAAATAAATATAGTGATGTAAATAAAAGTTTTATGGTATAAATAAACAAATGTATAATAAATAAATAATAATTAAATGTAAAAGACAAAACAAGCCAAGAGATGATAACTTGAGTTTCAAATAAAAAAGCACAGTTGAAATATGCAATTTTTCAAGGCTAAAATATATCTTAAATATACTATGCATATTACATATATGTCTTTTGGATTAGTAAACATGTGAAGTTGTTGAGTATTTCTACTTTATTCACTAATTTATTTTTGGGAGACCGTGTTACTGCTTCAACCTTGTTTATCTTTAGAGATCTGTTTAAATTTTTTGTATCATCTTGGTTTGACTGTGGCAGGTCATATGTCTCAGAACTTATGCATTTCTTCAAAATGTTCCACTTCTTTGGAATACAAGCTTTCAAAGTATTTGCTGATGTTCCTCTGAATTTATTAACATCTACTGTAATAACATCTTTAACATCTCTAATTTTCTTAACTAGAGTCTTATCACTGCCATGCTTATTTGTTGCTGTTAGTTTATCATCTTAAAAAACAAAAACAAGTCTTAAGCCTGGTGTGGTAGTGCACGCCTTTCATCCTAGCACTTGAGAAGCAGATGTAGGAGGATCACTGTGAGTTTGAGGCCACCTTGAAACTACATAGTGAATTTGCGGTCAGCCTGGCTAGAGCAAGATCCTACCTTTAAAAACTAAACAACAACAACAACAACAACAACAACAACAACAAAGTTTCATTCATTCTTTGCTTTTTTGTTTCTGCCCTGGTTCTTATTATTACTTACTATCTACTAATTTAAGATTTGGAATGCTTTAGTTTCTCTGGAATGCTCAGATGCTTCATTATATTATTGATACATCTTTGATTCTTAATGAATACCTGCAGTGATAATCGTTCCTCTTACAGCTGCCATTGTTGTAACTCAGAGGTTCTGATAAATTGTGCTTTCATGTTCATTTCATTGTAAGAATTAAAATAAAAATTCTCCCTTATTTTTTTAGACACTTGCTGATCATTCAACAGTGTCTTGTTACATATTTGTGTGTTTTATCTTGCAATTTGTTTCTAGTTTTATCCCATTCTGAGATAATAAGATATGAGAAGTTATTTCAGTTTTTGTTTGCTAAGAATTTCTTTATGGAATAAAATATGCTATCTTTTAGAGCAATTTCCATGGATTTCTCACAAGAATGCATAATCTTTTTTTAAAAAAAAATATTTTATTTATTTGAGAAAGAGTATAGGGAGAGAGGCAGATAGAGAGAAAACAGGTGCACCAGGGTCTCTAGATACTGCAAATGAACTATAGTCGCATGCGCCACTTTGTGCATCTGGCTTACGTGGGCACTGGGAAATCAAACCTTGGTTCTTAGGCTTCCTAGGCAAGCACCTTGACTGCTAAGCCATATGCCAAGCCCAAGAATGTATATTCTGCAGCAGTTGGATAGAAAATTCTGTAGATATCTGTTCAGTGCCATTGTTCTGTGGTGCAATTTAAACTCTGAAGTTTCTTTGTTGAATTTTGTGTGTGGATGTTATATTTATATGTCTGAGACATTAATGTCATTTGGCATTACTCTATATGGACATATATGCCCTTTCTGTCAGTAGTGAATGTTCTATGAGCCTGTGTTCAAGGACATTTGACAAGTACAGTTTTACTATTGCTGTATCTTCTTGATAGAGTGTTATGTTTGCTGATATGTAATGACCTTCTTTATCTCACCTGTATTTGGATTGAAGTTTACTTAAGTAGATATAAGTATAGTTACTCCTATTTGTTGGGTAGTTTAATTTGCTGAGTATATTAACTACATTCTTTCACTTTTAGTCTGTGTCTTTGCCAATGAGGTATGTTTATTTAAAGTAAGACAGTGAATATGTGGATTTTGCTTTCAAATCTAGTAAATTGGTTTGATTCTTTTATTTGGAGAATTTAGACCACTTACATTCATGGTTATTATTGAGAGGGATTTGTTGATTCCTATAGTTTTGCTGGTGTTTTTCCTGGCTGGTTAAATTATTGCTTGTTGTTTTCTTTCTGACCTATTCTTAGAAGAGGTTTTCTTGATTACCAAGGTGAAAGTTGCTTCTTTCTCTGTTTTCTTTTGTTGTATATTGGTTTCATTATTCAGACTGGCTTTCTTCTATGTTTATGTGTAGAAAGAAATCCTTTAAGCATCTGCCATGCTGACTTGGTGGTCATGAGTTTCTTAGTGTGTTCTTTCATTGAAATGTTTTTATTTCTCCATTCATATTGAAAGATAACTGCACTAGATATATTGTAATGCACAGTGACAAGTATCAACTTTCATGGTTTAAAATACATTGTCCCATATTTTCTGGCCTTTAATGATTTTGCTGGGAGGCATGAAACTATTCTCATGGGTTTGGCTTTGTCAGCAAGTTGACACTATTCTCTGAAGCTTTTAAAATTGTTTATAGTTTTATAATTTTGTCATCTTGAATATAATGTGTTGTGGAGAGGTGTTTTTCTTGTGCTCTTTGCTTGGGGTTCTAAATATCTTTAGTGTTGATCTCTATTTCTTTCCTGAGATTAGGAAATTATTTTGCATAATTTCAGAGAATAGAATTTTCTTTGTCTTTGTTTTATATCTCATTTCCTTTCATACTAGAATTTATTTTATTTTATTTTATTTATTTATTTTTTGTCTTTTCGAGGTAGGGTTTCACTCTAGTCCAGGCTGACCTGGAATTTACCATGTAGTTTCAGGGTAGCCTTGAACTCATGGTGATCCTCCTACCTCGGTCTCCCAAGTGCTGGGATTAAAGGCACATGCCACCACACCCATCTTACACTAGATATTCTTTAGTCTGGTTTCTAAATCATGTCTCAGCATTTTCAGATGTTGTCGTCCTATTTGTTCACTTTTTGTTTATTAATATCTGAATGTAATATTTCCTCAGCTTTGTTTTTCCATTCTGATATTCTTTCTTCTGCTTAATCTAGTCTATTTGTAATGCTTTCTACTGATGACATTACATATATATATATGAATTTTTTCAAGGAGGGAGGGAGAGATGAATGAATGAATGAATATATGGGTGCACCAGGGCCTGTAAGCTACTGCAAACAAACTCTAGATGAATATACCACTTTGTGCATCTGGCTTTACGTGGATACTGGGCAATCCAACTCAGGTCATTAGGCTTTGCAGGTAAGTACCTTAACTGCTGAGCCATCTTTCCAGCCCTGTTTTTTTTTTTTTTTTTTTTAAAGATTTTCATTTCTAACAATTCTGTGTTTTTTTTCTAAAATTTCAATTTACCTAATAAAATTTTCATCAGTATTTCTGACTTTGCCTTTTACATTTCCATTTGCAGCTACATTTTTTATCAAATTTTTTACTTTATTCATCTACTTGCTTTTTCCTCTTTTAAGTCATTGGTTTTTTTCAGAAGTAGGCTTCTGAACTTCTGGATTCTTTGGGATTTAAGATATTTTGGTATCTTTAGATTTGACAATGGAACAGTATGATTTCCTGAAAATATTGTGCTTTTTTATGTTTTTATTTTATTTTATTTTATTTATTTATTTTTTTAAATGAATGCCAGGCATGGTAGCACACACCTTTTATTTATTTACTTATTTAAGAGAGAGATACAGAAATAGGCAGGTAGATAGAGAGAGAATGGGTGCACCAGGGCCTCCAGCCACTGCAAACGAACTCCAGATGCATGCACCCCCTTGTGAATCTGGTTTATGTGGGTCCTGGAGAAGTGAGCCTCGAACTGGGGTCCTTAGGCTTCACAGGCAAGTATTTAACCACTAAGCCATCTCTCCAGCCCTTTATTTTTATTTTTTTATTTATTTTATTTATTTTATTTTTTATTTTTTTTGGTTTTTCGAGGTAGGGTCTCACTCTGGCCCAGGCTGACCTGGAATTAACTATGTAGTCTCAGGGTGGCCTTGAACTCACTGCGATCCTCCTACCTATTTTTATTTTTTATGTGTGTTACCATGTTGTAACCTTTGCATCTGTTACTGTGGTTAGATTTTCCAGTATTATTTGGAGATTTTTTTCAGCAAGAAGCCTACACTTGAAGGCTCAATCCTCATTACCTCTCAGAGAGGAAAAAACAAGTCATGTTTACAAATGATTCCCTGAATCAAAACAATATAGAGATACATTTGACAATAGTCAATCAATACCCCACCAATAGAATAGTAAATGACAAACATAATGTGTAGTGTGCTATGGAATTAAATTGTGTTTATTAAAAAATAAAATAATAAATGAATGAAATGGACGGCATCAACAAGGAGTAGGAAGGTGAAATATGAGAAAGGGAGAGAAAGAGATTAAGAACATCCAATTGCCTAGTAATGAAACATGCATAAAAATAGATAAATGTAAGGGAAATAAAATAAAAGTATTTATTTTATTACAGTAAAATATTACTCAAACATTAAAAACTGAGGGAAAACACAAGTAGTGAATGTAGACAAAAAGACACAGGAGGAAAAGGAAGATAAGGAGAAGATGAATAAGGAGGAGTTGGAAAGGAGGAGGAGAGAGAAGAGGAAAAGACAAAGGAAGAAGAGGGGGAGGAAGAAGAGAAGGAAGAAGAATTTGTCCACCAGAGCTCTCTCCCTTTTAGGTGCTTTCCTTCTTTGTGTACCAGGAGCCCCTGCTGACCACACTTGGTTTTGCTCACCTTGGCCAGCTAGGGCCTTTCACTCTGCTGTTGCCAAGACTCCCCAGTTTGTACATCCAACATAGCCAGTTTTGTAGCCAGGAAGTGTCTCTTGTGTGAATTGGAAACAAATACAACGCTGAGATTTGTACAATTGGGCCAGTGCCAGCTATGTTAGACCTTTTGCTGTAGGGATGAGGCTGTGCAAGCTATGTGCTCTACTGGAACGTTAGTGTTCTCAGGCCCTGCCTGCTGCAGTCCCTACTTGTGGCACACAGGTACTTTGACAAGTTGGGACATCTGCTGACATCGGACGTCAGGATATCAGACTCCTCAAGGGATGGATGCAGCTCTTAGCCACCAAGGGCTGACCTTTTACTCATCATGACCCCGCCCCCGCCAGCATCTGAGCCTAGTCTTCTTCTGCCGGGACTTTTCAGCTTGTTGATGATGTCTTGGCTTCTCTTTCTCCATAACTACATCATGTAGTTGTCTTCTACTCTGGGGCAATCACAGATTGTTCCTAAGCTCCCTGACTTGTTATCGTTCTTTGCTATGGGGCTCTGGCAGTAGCTCCGTCTTAATAGGTATCTCAAAGTGATACCTGGCCACATCTCTCTGAAATAGGTGAGTGATTAAATGAACTCTTCCCCACTGCTGACCCATCATTCTTGAAACGTTATTTTCTCACTAGAACCGCCCCCCAAAACATTCGAGGTTTGTGAGAACTGTTGTCTTATGAGTAGGACTACCAGTCTCCTTTCCTCAGGGATACCTGGGTTTCCTTTCAGATTAGACTTCTGTTTCCCCTCCTCACCATGCAGCCACCCCACAGCAGCTGGATCTTGTTCCTTATTCCTTTTCAGTTTCCCTTATGTTTCTCTGAACATTTTCTCTGTCCTATTACCCTTTCTGTGGTTTGTGATCCTCATCCAAAATTACTCTCTTTGTAAAATGGCCTATTTTTAGTTGTCCTGACTTTTCTCATTCACTACATCACACAGTTAACTGCTAATCCATCATACTGGCCCTGAAGTATTCAGTGTTATTTTAGAAACTGTTTTTTTGCTTGTGCTCTTCATGTGGCATTGCAATGAATGCAAATATGAATGATTAAAAAACCCACAAAACACTTTTGTCTTCAAACCTCTAAAGTTCTCCTGTGAAATGGAAGAGACAAGATATGTTCAAATGAACTGGCTCTGTGGGTTGATGATGTGAAGAAACTGTTCTTGTTCCAGGTGAATAAGACACAATTTATTCTGAGCCAAATATGGGTGGTCATGGCCTGGGAACACTGATTCCTGACAGTGATTCACTGTTAAAGTAGTTACATAGTCACAAATCTAAAGTCATGTCCATGCATTCACCAATTACATTGGTGGGGCATCAGCAAAGTGGGTTATATCAGAGTTAGGCAAACCTCTTTTATAGGTTTCCCATGTTATCCAATAGTCTTAGCTTTAGGGTTGGTAGAAGCTAGTGGCCCATTAAGTTATATGTTTCAAAAGTGTTACCCAGTAGTCTCAAAGAGAGGTACTAGATCAGACAAGTGGCTGGTAGTAATGGTTATGAAGGGAACTAAGATAGCCCAAGATAGTTTTGGCTCTTGATCTCCAACACTCCATCTCTAATAATCATGGAATGTCATCAAGTCATCAGTTAGCATGAAGGATCTTCAACATAGATATGACTGTTTTTCATTGACGAGTACTCAGGAATGGTAGATGAGCTTAGAGGGTGTACATATAACCAAAAACACAAGGGTGCATAAATAAATTCCATAAAAATGTAAGAAATATAAAATATCTCTCTCTCTCTCTCTCTCTCTCTCTCTCTCTCTCTCTATATATATATATATATATATATATATATAGCTGAGAGAGATTGTGTATGTGGTCACATGGTCATGTGTGAAGTTGAAGGCCTCTGGAATGCAGGCACTGATTTCTCTTTTTGGAAGTCATGAACCTGCATGTATAGCTATTTTTCCCATCCCTAGAGTTATAATTAAACTTGTATTTGTTTCTCTAGATCCCAAGTCCCATTTGAAAGTTGGCTTTTCCTTTTCCTTCCACTTATCGCTCTCTTCTGTTTTTCCTGCCTGTTTGTAGTGAAAGGAAATGCTTTCTCGTGTATGTTTGTGCTTTAGTATTTTCTCCCTAAATTAGTGTTATTGTAAATGATATGTTTATAGGCTTAGGTGTTGAGTACAAATAAAATTTGAAGTAAAAATCTTCCACAATAAAGAAACTGTCTTAACAAAAGTAGGAAAAACTCATTATTTTTATTTGCATGTGTACATTTGTGTGTATGTGTGCACATGCATGTGTAGGTGCATGTCGATGTGTGCATTTGCAGGCCAGAGGTCAACATCAGATGTTATCTTTTATCACTTTGCACCTTGTTATTTGAGACTGTTACTCTCACTGAGCCTACAACTCATTAATTTGGCTGAACAAATGACCCACTGAGCCCCAGGGACTCTCTTGTCTCTGCCTTCACAATGCTGGGGTTATAATCATATACCAACTTGCCCAAAAAAAAAAAAAACTATTTGTTTATATGAAAGAGAGAGAGAAAGATGCAGATATATATATATATATAGAGGGGATGGGTATGACAGGGCTCCACCCACTGCAGAGGATCTCCTGATGCATGTGCCATCTAGTGCATCTGGCTTATGTGGGTACTGGGGAATCAAACCTTGGTTCTTTGGCTTTGCCAGCAAGTGCTTTAACCACTAAGCCATCTGTTCAGTCCCTAACCAAATATTTTTACATGTATACTGTGGATCTAAACTCGGGTCATCATGCTTTTGGACTAAGCACTTTACCCACTGAGCTATCTCTCCAGCCCCTAAATTTATTAACAAATAAGCATTTATTCAGAGTGTTATACATAATGTAAACAATCCACTAAAAGTTGGAAGACCATAAAAACTAACTTAAAAAGTTAGTTTTTATTTTTATAGTTTTTCACAGTAATATATTTCTTTGTGACTATATATGTGTGTAATATAGTCATTATAGTTTGCCTTCTTCCTTATTTGTTCCCCCATCCAGTGTGTGTACCCTTATTGTTGGTCTCCTTTCTCCCACCTATGTTAGGTAGTTGACTTGATCCAAAGGAAAAACAAACATTTCACACTTTTGTCATAGTAGGTGATTTGGGAAACTGAAGCAGGTACTTCCTCAAATTAGCATCCTGGTGCCCCAAAGAAAGTGGAAGACAGGACATTCAAACACATGAAGCCAGGTCTTCAAAAAGGCATACCTGGATCACCAACTGGGCAAAGGCCCCATCTAGTATTCTGAATAGTTTGTATACATTTAAAAGAGAACAGAAAGTTCTTAAAAATTGTATATATATTTAAAGTAGATGCTCTAAGAATAATATGGGAGAATGTGTGGGAGGAGGAAGTAGAGGTTTTCCCTTATTTTCAACAAGAAGAATGAAGCCTCTTACTATTAGCTTGTATTTGTCCTTGTGGAGAACACGTTATTTTTCAGTGTGTTCCTCTAATGCTATTCAGAACTAAGGTCTTATTTTCTTAGTTTGAGATCAAACAAATATTCACCTGAAACTTATCTTTGGTTTTGTGTAACAAATTTTATACTTACCTGATGGAATCTGATTTTTAACACTCTTTTTCTTAATTTTCATTTTTATTTAGATAAGAATATACCTTATTATTTTAACCATTTTAAAGTCTGGTCTTCTGTAGCATTAAGGGTGTCTTCTCTGTTTTGTAACTAGTGATGCAGGAATATTGGGGTCCAGGGAAGAACTTTGAAGAAGATCCCAGGCCCGTGAACCATGACTTTTGGGTCCTTATCTGATTTAGCAAAGAACTGAATAAAAACATACTCTGAAAAGGAAAAATTATGAATTATGAGGTTATTTTAGAGAGAATTGAGATCCAAAAGAAGGCCAGCTGGAACACTCAAACCAAAAGGGAAGTCTCCTTCTTGTCTAGCTTGTCTAGAAGGGAGAATGGAGAAACAGAGAAATCCCAAGGGAAGCTGCCTCTGGAGACGACTCACACCCACACATTCATGCTCGGCAAAACGTAAGTGCCTAGGCCAAAAGATTCAGAAGAAGCACGTGCACACACAATCGGGAAGCAAAACTCTTCACCTTTGCATCTGGAGCCAGCAAAGGCTAAGGGATAGAATAATAAAGGGCTCAGAGCTTAAAGAAAGATCATTATCAAATCGGAAAGCATCTGGAAACAAAATACATGTAGGAAGCAATCAAGAAAAGACCCAGGCACATAAGAATTCCCCATAGTCCCACTTCCTAGCCAGGCTGGAAAGGGGGGATACCTTATCAAAGCAGGGACCAAGAGAGTCCAGTGCCAGGAGAATGAATAGCCAAGAAGGAGAGAGAGAGTTACAAGAGGGAGAGAGAGTGCCAGGCCTATTTATTTGGGTCTGATATCTAGTCAGGATGAACCTTGCCATCAGATTCAGGTATGGAAGGGAGCGATCTGATTGTTTAAGTGGGCTCAAGGGGGTGATTCAGGAGAGGACAGCTCAGCCAGGTGTGCTGAGCTGAGGAAGAAGCAGGAAGTTGCTGCCAGGGAACGTTGCTTGCAGCCATTTTGGATGAAACTGGATCAGATGTGTGTTCTAGTTCTGCCAGGGCAGGCAAGGTGGCATTCATGTTCTACTTGGGCCTTTGTCCTTGCCTGGTTGCCTGGAAGAAAAAACAAAACAAAACAAAACTTTCTTCTGTTTCTCCTTCACTACCACACCATCCATCTTCGCTCTCTTGTTTTCCCTGACAGAAACTCTACCCTTTAAACACTAATTTTCCATTCTCTTCTCCTCTCAGCCTCTGGCAGCCACCATCTTCAACATTTTACATTTCTCGTTAATAACTGTGCTGAAATGTCAATATCCTGCCTATGGGAAGCAAGTAGAGAGTTGTGTTGCCTGGTACCTAAAAAAAAAAAAAAGGTGTTTTCTTAGGAAACTGAGATTAATAACTACAAAGCTGTGAATGCCCTGTCCCCACTTATGAAGATGATAGGTGATGCTATAGTAATTACAAATGATCAGAGTCTCTGCGGGGGGGTGGTGGTCCTCAGAAGCTTTCATTTGTGCCACTCTATTTCTTTCAAAGAAATTTAAGAAGAAAAGCTTTTCTCATTGAACATTTTTTTTCCCGTATAGTTTGGTCATTTTACTAATTTATACTCGGGATTTTTCATGAACTTTGCTCCAGTGCATCTTTTTCTTTCTGACTTGACCTCTGGATTTTTGAAACATTGGCAACTAATATTGGATATTTTATCCGTTGTGTCTTACGGCGTAGGAGGATGATGTCACAGAAGGAAGCAGACAATCTGCCCCAGTTAGAGAACCTTGCATAAAACCAGGCTCTGTCGTCTGATTGCTATGATGTCTTGAATTAGATTCCTCACCCTTTCACCCAATTGCATCATCTGAAAATACAATATTTCCTTCTGAATAAATTGTGTAAATATATAATAAAATAAGACATGATAATAATCTCTTTGTATTCTGTCAAAATGTGAAATATTTCTGCCCTATAAGATTCCTTACATTTGGAATGTGAAAGCATTTATTTAATGGACAAACCGATACTATCCTCAAGGTGCAATTCCCTAAGGTACTCACCTCTCTGTATACATTCTTTGAAGGCTCCTAGTCTCCATTATCTCTCCTTCCCTGACCATACTCTCCTCTTCTTGCCCAGGTACGATTCAGTTTTAAAAACTTCTGGAGTTCTGAGATGAGGAATGATCTTAAGGAAGCCAGAGATTCTCTGCTGCAGCCTCCTCCCTTGTAAATCTAGTTTCTGGTGGAGAGGGTCATGGCAGTTAGAAACCGAGTCATTCCCTGGAACATGCACTTAGATGAAGGGAATCGTCTCATTTTTGCTTAGCATCAGCATGCTCAGGGGATTTCACCCTGGACAAAATATAATGAACAACAACAATGTTGAGTCAGACACTGTGAGTCCAATTTAAGCAACATTCAGGGTCCAATCCCAGGAGTTCCCTGGGTGCCTATGTGGGCAGGATCTCTGAGTGACTCTTATGCAGTGTCACTATACACTTGATAAAAGTGAAGTCATGAATTATAGAACGTAATGAAGTCCTATTCTGACAAAGGTGGATGACAGTCCTAGGGTATTCTGTTAAGTGTAACTTGATCAATTTAGTGAGAAAATACCTCCTGATACAGGGAAAAATGAGTGTTTAGAGACTAAAGGTGCAGAAAACAAAAGGAAGAGTTATAGCATCTTCTTGGACTGAGAAACCTTGTGTTCCTAAGATGAAATCATGCAGTCAATAGTCCAGGGCACTTATTGTGTGCCCAGCTTCATGCTACACCCAAGAAACACTATGAGTTTTGCCTGGGGGGGGCATCTCAAAACATAAAAGTTTTAAAAAATAATACAAGATTAATAGTTATGTTATTGGGACTATAATAGATTCACGGTTTAAGTTGTAATGGGAATGAAAAAGTTGTAATCTATAGACATCTATAGATAGACCTAGGGTAGCTTCATGAAAGAGCTATTTTGGAAATAGTTCTTGAAGAAAGGAGAAGAAAATGAAGGGCATCCCAGACAGAAGAGGTGATGCGAGGGGAAGGAAGGTACGGGTGATTTATGGCGCCATCTGTATGGGGACCCGTGGCAGGAGGTGGAGCTGTATGAGAAGAGTGGTGCACAGAAGCATTGGAAAGAGGAGTTTGCTGCCGATTTTGGAGAACCCAGAATGTCAGGTGAAGGGCACCAGGGAAATAACACTAGGATGTGCTGTGTGGGAAAATTGCTTTGACCCATGTCATCAGTCAGCCTTCGCAGGTATCCCATGGCACCCGAGCTTACCTAAGCTTCTTGTTTGTGCTGTGGTAAATAGCTCTTCCTTCGACTTTAGAGAACAACACTTCAGTCTGCTTTTGATGCATTGTGGATGGAAAGCTTATTTTCATGTGAAAACTATTGGACTTTAGGCTGGGCTAATGGGCATACACATTTTCTTATCTTTCTCTTTTTTTTAGAAATCACAGAATAATTAAAAAGAATAGCATTTAAATTATTTTTTCCTAGTACATATTAAGATCACCTGTGTGAAGGAGTTACATGCTGGTGTTCCTCCTGTGTGCTAACTCATTTTATGATTGGGGAATAAAGGCTCCCCACTGTTTTCTGATTCTGTGTTGTCGTATGTTTGGATTTGACATTGGTTTCTAAGTAGCCAGCTGGCTATCCTGACAGCATGACATCACCATACCCACCAACATGCCTCATTTCTCTCCTCCATCAGTTTGTTAGAGGAACAACTTAGCAAATTTGAAAATTGACTTGAATTTCTTCTTTTTTCCCAATTAATAATTCACAATCATTACTTTTAAAAATTTATTTTTAATATGCTTTATTTATTTATTTGAGAGAAAGAGAGAGAGAGAAAAAAAGAGAGAATAGGCACGCCAGGGCCTCCAGCCACTGCAAATGAACTCAAGATGCGTGTGCCCCCTTGTGCATCTGCTTTACGTGGGTCCTGGAGAATCAAACCGAGGTCCTCTGGCTTTTCAGGCAAATGCCTTAACCAATAAGCCATCTCTCCAGCCCTTAAACCACTTTTATTAATATTGCACCCCATGAGAGAATTGATAGGTATTTCTCAAAGCATTGTCTGTGGCTGGCTTGTTTTAAAAAAATCAAAACCATCATTTTTTTTTCTTCTTTTTGGTATAAGAGCTTCAGTCAGTATTTCCAAACTGTACCAAGGATCCCAATGTTTTGAGATTTAGCAAAGAAGAATTTCTAAAGTTAGTTAGGCTTGAGAAACACTTTGATTTATTACTGAGAAATTTAGTTTCATAATATGCATTAACATTCTAAAAGGCCCTGGGAAGTCCTGTAGAAAAAAGAGACAACTTTTTAACCTACATCTTCACTTCATATTTATAATGTAGCACTTCTCAAAATGTTGGCAAAAAATCAAAATGTAACTTAACCTACCAAAATCATTCTATAGAAGCCCATTCTGGATAGTGTGGCCTTCAGAGGTTCTAAGTTAATAAGAGAATGAGATCTGAATGCATCCAAAGGTTCAAATTTAGTATGTGTATTTATGAGGGTCGTGTATCAAATGTGTCCTGTGCTGGTCTGCCAGGAGTTATGTGAGAAATTTATTTTTATTTACATAACTCAACAGCCCTTTAAAAATCCTGTCTTTGTCAACAGAGCTGCTATATCTGATATTGCTTTCTTGCCTTGGAAGAAACAGCAAAGGGGACAGAAATAATAAGACATTAATTTCAACTGCAGAATGCTGCTATTGCTGACCCTGCGGGGTTATTGGAGTGAGATTAATTATGCAGATCTGCCACCTCAGGCTTTGGAGTTGAAGTACCCTGTTGTAATTCACTGTGGGATCATTCATGTAGCCAGCATATTGATATGATTATTATTCCACCAAGGTTTTGCCCGCCTCTAGACAATTACAGAACCACTTACCAGCAGCTCTCATTGACTTTTTATTTAAAATTCCCAGGGCCATGGCAGGCATGCCGGTCCTTTTGTTGGAGACAGCCTCAGATCAATGCCAACAAGCAACATGAGATTTTCCTTAGGATATGATGAATGCTGACGAGGGTTTGTGAAGCAGAAGATAGATGCTCAAATTTCATAGAACATCATCTTTGCCACTTGTTGTCTTTAACACCATATTTTAAAGTAATTACAAGAATAAATAGGGAGCATTCAGTGGAAAGAAAGAGTGTGAACTTTGTTGACATGGTGTTTGAATTTGCACACAGGTGTCCCCATTTATTATCTGTGGAACTTTGGGGAAATCATTGGTTCTGTAAAGAGAGATCAATATTAAATGCCAAATTCCTGGAAGTCTGAAGATATTTGAATGTATTTCTGTATGAAGAAAATTTTGTGTATGACAACGTGTTTTAAAAATACTTTTGGTAGCAGAGTGTGGTGGCTCACACCTTTAGTCGCAATAGTCAGGAGGCTGCCGACAAGGGAGATGATCACTATGAGTTTGGGGTCACTGTGAGACTACATGGTGAATTTCAGGCTGCCTGAGCTAAAGTGAGACCCTACCGGGAACAACAACAACAACAACAAAAAACTTTTTGTGCTAATTGGAATAGATTCCATTCCTGAGTCACCAGTAGTATCCTAATAGAACTGACCATTGTTGGGGGAATATCCAATCAACACCCATACTCACCAGTACAGATACTTAGTGTAAAATATAAGAACCATGCATCGGTATGATTAGCTGCCCCAATGAATGTCTCTTCTGGGAATGTTGTACAGGATAAACTTCCTCTTCCTCATCAAGGACATATTCATATAAATAGCATTTTCATTATATTTCCCTTTGCCTTCTAGAATCAGTGGTAAAAAGTGGGACTTGTTTTGTGTTTTAATTTTGCCTGCAGTACCTTCCTTTTTTTAGGTGTGGCAGCATTTCAGAGTATTCACTGCTTTCAGAGTCATCTTGTAATGCCTTATCCAAGGAGTCTTCCCATCGCCTCTCCCCTTGGTTGAAATCTCCTTCACAACTCAACCAACAAACTTCACTTTCCCAATCCTATTAACGTGCCTTCCTCACAGCATGCCAGCTGTTGCTGGCACTGATTTGTACAATTAGTAATAACATTAAAAAACACAGCAAAGTGCTTTTGTATGGTTAAAATGAATAGCAAATATTCTTTTGGGCATTATATCTTAACTAGTATAATCCCATCAATTACCCTAGAGGAGCTCTTGTCCTCCCCATTTTGCAGTTCAGGAAGATAAGGTAGAAATAGATAAGTAACTTGTCCATGTTCCATAGATACCAGGTGACAGAGCCAGCAGTTGCCAGTTTAATTAAAAGACTATGCCTTTTAACTTCTGAGATTATACTCAGTGATGCTCAAGTTGGAGCTCCACTTCTAGGTCATGAGTTCCTGGATACCTAAAATCTGAGTCATCCTTTAGCCTTTAGCACCAGGGCTCCACATCACAGCTCCTCAGACTACTGATTAGTTTTGCACTGAAAAAAAAAAAAAGTCCCCAAACCTTTTAGAACAGCCAGAAAATAGTTTCCTTGTACTTTGAATATGTATGTATGTATGTATGTATGTATGTATGTATATGTATGTATGTATATATATATATATATATATATATATATATATATATATACATATACATATATACATATACATATATACATACATATATATATATATCTCATATGCATTCTGCTTTCCTGCTCAATTGTCTTGTCAAAGCATTTTACAACTTCATATTAAGCACTGCTTGAACACATCTCTTTGAGGGAGTCCAGTGGTTTTCATAAGTAGCTGTATGGTGAAGATAAGGCATACTTGTTGAAATTTGGGTCACTCAAGTCTTTAGTGGTTTATGGATCCATAGATAATAAGGCAATGGACAGTGTAATTCCAGCTCATTTTCATTATTATATAAGGTGGACTGCATGTTCTCACTTTATTTGTAATAAAGTCACCAAATGTCAAATGCATATGAAAAGAATTGTGGCTAGAGTCCCTCACTGCCCTGTCCATTCCGTGTGATATGGTCACTGAGGTCATAGCCCAGACTATGGGGCTGGTGGGTTTATTGCCATCTGTCAGGATTATCCTGGTGCCCAAAAACTAGTGAAAGAAGCCATAGAATTTCCTGAAAAGGGACACAGGCCTCCTCAGTGTTCGTTCATAAGGAGATTTTCTTTAACACTTTAGATACAGAGACATAGTATTTTCTGTTTTTATTTTTCTTTATAAGAGACTTATGTATGTTCCCAGAAAGATGAGAAAAATTACCTTTGCATTCCAGGAACTGGATTTGCGGTAGGGATGAGGAGGTTGCTGACAGGCTGTTTTCTCCTGTGTGAACATAAATACTATGTTGTGCTTTCCCACAGTTGGCACACTGTCAGTGTAGAATATGCTAAATCCTCCCTGAAGGTTTGGCATTGACTCTTAATAAAATTGTCTATAGACGTCATGTCACAGGATCATAAAAACCATGCCCAAAGTGAGCCCGGGGCTTCCAGCCTGTGACCTAGAGGACAAGCAAGGCTCTAATCTGTAGAATGGTCTCTAGCAAACCAGTCATTTTATTGTGACACAAATTGGGAGATGTTCTAGAGAAGCACTCCGTGAAAGGACAATTGGCATGACATTTATGACTCATTCCAGTCAGTTCCTGTAGATCACTTTATTTCATAGGTGGGGAATCTTGACAAGAGTTGTAGAATTTTACACCACAGCCTCCTCCCCCACCCAAAAGGCTGCCTCTTCAGATAGGCATGCAAAATAGAGCAACACCCCCTTGAGTGTAATTCAGTGTAATTCTTCAAGGTAAATGTTGATGACCTCTACTTCATTGATAAGGATGCCAGGATCTGAAGGGATTACATCAATTCCCTAAGACTGCATGGTCAAAAGTGACCAATTACAAGTTAGAACAGAGACTGCTGTCCTGGAGAAGCATTCCTTTATTACCCAGGGGATGCCCAATAGTCATACGTGCTCATTGTATAAACATTGGTCTATATGTCCTAGATACAAACTTAGAACCCCATACTAAAACAAACAAACAAACAAACAAAAACTGAATAAATAACACTAGGGCATGACTTTCTTGGTGCTCTAAAAGAGGTACAAATAACCAAATTGGAGTTTTTAGAATCAAAGATAGTTATTTATAGACAACAAACAAGGAAAGCTTGCAAAGGGGTGGAAAAGCATGTGTGAGGCTAAGGGAAGGTTATATTCATTTCCTTTCAATGTCTGTCAATTCAGTGTCAAGTAGATAGACAGCTGTGTCTTTAGCACTGATTTGGGAATTATGCCTGGTTCTCTCCCTTCTCTTCTGCAGTAAGAATGTTTACTATTGTACCAGTATTTCCACTGGGACCTTAATAGGTATTTTGCATATGAAGGAGTCCATAGTCAAATAATTATGGTTCATTTTTTGTTAAACCAAGTTGACCAGAATATTTACTTAACAGATTGTCTCAGGCTTTAACAATGTCATTGTGTATTGTGAAACTTCTGGAGATAAGTGGTATGCTACTTTTCAAACTCATTTAAAAACAATTGATCACGCCACCCCAAAGAATATTCATTGCCAGATATCATGGTCTTACATATGCCTTTTGGTAGGATTAGCTTATTAACTTTGTTGTCCTTTATATCTGCCTTTTTTTTTCTTTGTGCATTTCTCTAACTTTCTAACTTTGCTCTTAAATGGAGATTCCTGATAAGGAGGACAGTGTGATTATCTTTGTATTCTGCTCAGTAAATGCTCCTCTCTCTGGATGCAACTCAATGCTGTAGACTCTGAAGCTAGAGAGTGCAGTCTTTATAGAAATATGGCCCCATCTCTGCAGCTTGTGCTTGTTCTAGCAGGTTTTAGAAGGCACCTCTCTCTGGAGAATCTTGCAGGCAGGATCGTGTGGTGCAGACCATTCCTTTGAATTAGGAGCTTATTAGTAGCCATGTCACGACGTGAAATATAAGGAATGAAAAGCTCAGGTGGCAAAGAAAATTTTCTGTGCTGGGAAAAGTAATTAATTTCTGTATCTGGAGGTGACACGATGTTAGTCCACAAGATGACATGACTGTTTTGTGCCTACAATAGGAACAATTTTACCTAGTTCCCTATGAATTTCAAATGGCATCTGCCAGCTACATAGAATTGACTCCTGTCACGCACATGCTTAGAAGAGCCTCTGCTGTAGGTTTTTTTGTGACCTGTGAGCTTGTGTATGTCTGAGAATTGCAACTCTCATGAAGACAATTCCCCCCTCCTTCTTAGGCTGTCCAGAGCTCTCTCTCTCTCTCTCTCTCTCTCTCTCTCTCTATATATATATATATATATATATATACAGAATAAAATAAAAGTTTAGATATATCACCAAATATTTCTTCCCTCCAGCCTGGAATTTCTGTAAGATAAGTATCTTTTGCTGTGGATATTGGATTTAATGGACTACCCTGGTTTAAATGTGCCTTTAGATACATGTGTATGTATGTGGGGGTTCATAGATAATATGGTTGTTTCATACCTTTCCCCATTGTTTGAAGCATCAAGTAACTTGAATAATACAACAATAATTCCATCTTTTACAGAAATATAATATTCACAGTAATATTAATTGCACAACTTGTTGATTTTTTTAATATAAGCATCATTCTGTGACTGTCATCTTGTGCTGAGAAACATCACTGTCAGACCCAAGAAGCCTCAATTTTACATTAAGAATATTATATACAAAGTTAATCTACTTTCCTAATTTGAATTATGCAAGTAATAACCTTGGCTCCTTTCAAATGCAGATAAAACTAATAAATTTGTTTCATAAGAACAACTTGTTTTTCAGTACTTTGTATTAGAATAATGTTTATATTTTTACATATGTTAGTAGCACAATTTCATTTTCCAAAATCACTTTATGATATAGGGATAGAGTAGGTTTTTACTTGAGTTTTGAAAACGATGATTTGAACAGAAAGTGTTTATTTCCATTGTCATCATTTTCATAAGTTCGTGCTGCATAATAGAGTATAACAAGTCTTGGCTTTTCTGAAAGGTGTAAAGTCCATAGTGAACCTTGTCTATCTCCTTTAAAATCTTTTTAGATGCATTTGGAACCAGAGCACAGAAGAGTAAGGCATGCCATATTTGATCCGATTGTTGATTGTGAATTGGTCCAAGTTACCGGGGTTTCTCTTTACAAATGATGTCCATGATAGTTTGTCATAGTAAACTGTTGACTTCTCCAGTTTTCATGAATTTCATATCTATTATGTCATGCAAGCTAATGATAACATGTGTTTTCTGAGAACTGTTCATATTTGACAGTGAAGTACTCCACAGGAAATTACTAAGAATCTTTGTCTTAACAATTGGTGAGGTAGTTAATCATTTTTATTATCTCATAGCCTTGCTGTTCTTAAATAGAGAAGACTCAGTCACTAAGTTTTCTGCACACTGATGAGACACACCATGGGACACTGCCCCTGGCCTGATTTGGAAGTATTCATTAATTCCTAGCATGACACACTTAAGTGGGTCATAGAGAGTGGGCAAGGTACAGCTCTGAGTGGTCACTGAATGTGTCTCTCACCTCTTCTCTCAGGATATACAAAACTGTGCAGCCAAATATGGAACTGTAAGTTCAGTGTTTTTTAAAGTTGCTCTTTCACCTTCTGCTGTGTTCTAGTTCTTTCCTGTGTGAGACGGGCCTTCATGATGATCCTTTTTCCTTCACCTCTCAGAGCAAGTTGTTATTCAAAACATTAAAGAACAAAGAGAAATCAATCTGCCCACATTCCATTCTGAGCTTCTGAAGATGGCAGGTGGCATATTGTATCTGGCCTCTGTGAGCTCCCAGCACTTTGAAGCTATGGGGATGGCAATGTCTAGGAGTGAGGCAACGTGTTCTGGGGTGAACTTTGCTCTGTTATCAGTAAAGGTTAGCAGGACTGGCTTGATAAGCTGGAAGTTTGGACAGTCCATTGATCTCTCTCTTTGCTTGCTCTGGGAGATTTTTCTGGAACATTCAGTGCTTAATGACACACTGCTATTTTTAAAGTCAATATTGAAAATAGAAACCAACATATTTAGATTAAAACAACTTTCATTTATTTAGGTCACCTAAAAGCCTTCACCATTTATTCAGTTTGTTTTAAAATACAAACTATAACCACTTAAAATGTATTTTAAGTAGCATACAATAAACTTGGCCTTTTTAAAAAAAATTCTTCCCTCCATCCTTTCTCCCTCTCTCCCCCTCTCTTTCCTTCCTTCCTTCCTTCCTTCCTTCCTTCCTTCCTTCCTTCCTTCCTTCCTTCCTTCCTTCCTTCTTTCTTTCTTCTTTCTTGAGTCAGAGAGAGAGAGAGAGGGAGTAAGGGAGAGAATGGGCATGCCAGGGTCTCCAGCCAATGCAAATGAACTCCAGACACATGCACCACCTTGTGCATCTGGCTTATGTAGGTCCCAGGGAATTGAATCTGGATCCTTTGGCTTTTCAGGCAAACGCCTTAACCACTAAGCAATCCCACCCCAAACTTGGCCTTTTTGGAAGCAGAGTTCCATGGATTTTAAAAAAATTGCTTTTATTATTACATACTGTACAGTATGAACATACTGCATATTGATCATATTCCCATTGGGTTATACTCTTATCTGGCCTCTCTGTGGTCCCCATTCCACTGAGGATGCTCTTCAGTCGGGTTGTTGGTACTCACTATGGAGTCTTGAATGTACCAGTCAAACTCAGGGTGTGGCACAATGTCTCAGGATACACATTTCTACCCTGTGGCTCTTACAGTCTTGACTCAGGTTCTGAGTTACAAAACCACCACCACTACCAGGACAGGCCTGTGGTCTGTGCCCCTTACGCGTTCCTTCCGTTCTTCCTTTGCAGACATGCTCTTCTTCCGCCCTGACCACCAAGGTCTACTCCCTCTTACACCAGGTCAGCTTGCTTTGAGAATCTCACTTAAACAGAATCATGAAGTAGGTAGCCTATTCAGACTGGTTTCTTTCATCTATAAAAATGCTTTTGAGGTTTCTCCAGATTGCTCATCAACATACAACATACAAAGTGCATTGCCTACACTTGCTGATAAGTATTCTAGTTTTCCTATGCTCTAGAATTTGTTGATGCATTTTTTTTCTGGCATAAAGCGGTGGATAGTAGAATGGCTGCAAATATCCATGAACAACTTTTTATGTGAACAACAATTTTATTTCTCTTGGTGAAAAAGACTGAGTTGAGGTGGCTGGGTTATCTGGCAGGATGGTGGCTACACTTTGTAAGAACTTCTGCATTGTGTTGCAGAGTCCAAACGATCAGTATGGAACCTCCAGTTGTGTGTGTCTTTTTCAGAACTTGGTATTTTTATGTTTTTTTTCCACTTGTTATTTTGACAGGTGTGAGGTGGTATTTCATTTGTTTTAATTCATATTTCCATAATGGTAATGATTTTGATCATCTCCTTATGTGTTTGTTTTCTTTCTTTATTAAAGTATGATTTTTAAATTTTATTTATTTGAGAGAGAGAAAAAGTCAGAGAGAAATAGTAGGGGGGGGTGAGGTGGAGGGAGAGAATGGGCACACCAGGGCTTCTACCCACCAAAAACAAACTCCAGACTCATGTGCCACCCTGTGCATCTGGCTTACATAGGTACTGGAGAATCAAACCTGGGTCCTTAGGTTTCATAGGCAAATGCCTTAAGCATAAAGCCATCTGTCCAGCACTAACTTTTGTTGTTTTTAAAGAAGACTTTAACATACTTCAAAACCAGGCTGTATGCAGTATGATTCCTCCTACTCAAAAACAAATATTTCTTATCATTGAGCTTTTTTCTTTCTATATACATTAGAATTATCTCATCTGTATCTAAATCTACTTTTCAGGGATTCTGATTGAAATTAACTCAATCTTCAGGTTAGTTTGAGGGAAATTAACATGCTCTCAATATTGAATCTTCTAATTCATAGATATATGTCACATATTATTATAATTATTTCCTATTAATTTTGTTTTAAAATACTAAAAAGCCACTTTAACAATCATGAAGTCTAGTGTGGCAGTGTGAAACTGTAATCACAGCATTTAGGAAGCAGATGCAGGAGGATCCTGGATTTAAGACAAGGTTGGGCTACATGAAAGACCCTAGTCTCAAACAAACACACAAGCAACAGTACCCAAGAATTATCGCACAGATTCTGTGAGTCGAGGGCCAAGGGCAGTGTGTCACCACTGCCTTTCTACTTACGAATTACAAGGCTGAAATGTAGGTGGTCTCCAGGCAGCATCATTTGCCACCAGAGGACTGGTCAGGCAGTCCTTTTCTTTTCTTTTGTTTTCTTTCTTTCTTTTTTTTCTTTTTTCTTTTCTTTTTTTTTTTAGTTTTTTGAGGTAGGATCTCACTCTGGTCCAGGCTGACCTGGAATTCATTACGTAGTCTCAGGGTGGCCTCGAACTCATGGCAATCCTCCTACCTCTGCCTCCCAGGTGCTGGGATTAAAGGTGTTTGCCACCATGCCTGGCTTTCCATTTCATTTTAGTTCAGTGTTGGTATCTTTCAGTTTTGAGATATTGATCTATTTCATGTAAGTATTGAAAGAAATATTCCCTGGGTTTGTAGTGTCACATAATTTTCATGCCTTTGTGGTCAGTAATCATGTCTTCTCTTTCAATGCTGCTATGTCTATCTGTTTCCTCACCTTTCGTCATCTATCTAGAGATAAATCATTTTCATTATTGTTTTAAAGAACCTATTTTTAATTTCTTTTTTCCTTATTTTTTTCCTGCTTTATAATTCTTTGATCTAGGACTGGATACATGGTCCAATGGTTAAGGAATTTACCTGCAAAGTCTAATGATCCAACTTTAATTCCCCAGGACCCCCATAAAGACAGATACACAAAGGGGTGCATGCATCTGGAGTTGTTTTGCAGAGGAAGGAGACCCTGGCACACACATTCTCTATCTCTTCTCTCTTTCTCTGCATGCAGTAAATGAAATAAAATAAATTTCTTTGATCTCTTTAGTTATGTTTTTCTTTCTTTTACTGGCTTGGTTTATTTTCCTTTTTCTGGGCCCTTGAGTTAGAATATTGGAGAATGAATTTATGACAATCTTTCTAACAGAAGCCCTTGATGCAATACATTATCTTCCAAGCACACATTTTATATGTTATATTTTCATTTTTCTCAAGTCCAAAATAGTTTCTCTTTCCCCTTTGGGCTTTCTTTTTGACCCATGGGTCATTTGGAGCTATATTCCTTACTTTTGAAGATTTTCCTCTGAACTTTATATTTTGATGTCCAGTTGAATCCTATGGTTACAGATTATACTCTCAGTTCCTTTACATTTGTTATGGTTTGATTCAGGGCACATGATGGGGCCTATCTTGGTGAATGTCCTTTGTTCACTTGAAGAGATTAGGCAGGTATTAGCATGTTAGAGTCCCTAGAAAGCTGCCCCTTCCTTTATGCTCTTGCTCTATGGCCACCATCACTAGAAAGTCAGGGTAGAAATTAATGCCATTCTTGTCAGTTTGCCTAAATGTTTGCTTATTGAAAATATTGGATTCTGAAGTAGTCTAGGGGTTTGGCAAAACAATAGCTAGATAAAGTATTGATGATAAAAGCAATTTGATGTTCTAACTTTTTTTTTCTTTTCTGCCTTCTCTATAACATGGGATAATTAATAACCTGTTCTACCTCCCTCAAGGGTTTATTTGTCATCTCTTAGGTGGTTAATTTAGAACTTACTCAATCTTTAATAGTAACTTAGAGAGGAGAAAAAAAAAAAAAAATATACATGGGCTTATGATAGGCAATTATCAAGGCAGTGGTGTGGTACCAAGGTTCCTCCTATATAGGAATGCCATCTATAGCTTGTACCTTGTTTTTAATGGACAGTTTTTCAGTGGACAATGCATCACCAAATATAAATAAAACATGTCACCAGTGGCAGAAATGAAGAAAGTGTGAGCAGCTTCATGGCTTTAAGAGGATTGTCCAGCTTAGATGATGACCTTCCAGGGACAGAATGAGGCTTCTGGGAAAGAGAGCTAAGAAGTATCAGGCTGAGATATAAGACTCAACTAGTGGGGTGGGCATGAGGAATGGCTTTACCATGAGTATGAAGCCACACATGAAATCAGCAAACTTGAAAAAAATCCTTCACTGTGGCCTGGGGAACTACTGTTGTACAGAAGGGAGGCTGAGCAAATCACCATTCAGATAGAATAGAAGGCTTGAGGCAGCAAAGGTAGGTGAAAGAATCCATCATTAGGGTGACTCAAAGCTCATGAGATCCCTAGCTTATTAGGCCTAGAGAACACAGGCAATAGGTAGTTTCCTGTAGAGGGGAGAGATAGGAAAATAGTGAGCACAAGTCACCAACCCTTGTTGTGATGGCTTTCATGTGAAATGACCCCTAGGCTCAGGTATTTGAACATTTGTACCCAGCCTGTGATGATAGTTTTGGAAGGTTGTAGAACCTTTGGGAGATGGAGGCTTATGGGAGGAAGGAGATTACTGTGTGTGAGTCTTGAGATTTGGTATCCTGGTCCCACTTTCTGTTCACTCTCTGCTTCCTGTCTGCTGATGTGACAGCCAGATCTTCACTCCTGCCATGCCTCCCCTGCCTTGATGGACTCAAACTCTCCCGAACTACAGGCCAAAATAAATCCTTCTTTTTCTTCAGTTCCTTTTTGTCAGGTTTTTCAAGAAATGTAACTAATATAATCATTCATATATTTTTTTAATTACATAGAATTAGGCACATACTTGAAACTTCTTTCTACATGGTAGGAAGATAGCCATGAGTTCGATGCCAGCCTGAGAATACATAGTGAATTCCAGGTCAGCCTGGGCTAGAGCAAGACCCTATCTTGAAAAATCAAAAAACAAAAACAAACAAAACAAAACAAAAATATCCAATCTTAAATGCTAAGCATGAAAATGATAGTAAATTGTGTGATAGCTCAGGAATGGATATCTGAGAGTTTGTTATATGTATGTCTCCGTCTTTGAAGCAAGAGCAGACTCTGCTAGACACGGTCCCAAAGCTCTGAAGCTGAATAGTATGTAATGCAGACACTGCAAGCCCATGTCTGATTAGTCAGTCTCCTCTGCTTTCTACTCACTTCTCCATCTTTGTTCCAACACCCCCTCACTCTGGGAAACAAGAACCAAAAGGTATGTTACTTCTTTTTTTTTTTAATAATAAAGATGATATTAAGCAAAGCCAGTGTTTTCTAATTCAGACAGATGCCTCCCACTAACGTTTGTGTCTTTAGTCTGTCAATACCAGCCAGCAAAATTCTATTTCTGTTCAGTCTGCTTGATTTTCATTCATAGGAGGGGCAGAACTGACCCTGGATTTGTGTTTGCATGAAGGTAGTGGTTAGATTAGCTCTACCTTGGTGACCTGACTCTGCTGATTCCTGTACAGTCCAGGTACTCTTGGGAATATCAATTAAGGTCCTCAATCACACTAATTAGAACACCTTCTAAGTGTAGCTGTAGGAGGAATTCAGCAGCTTATAAACAGGCACATTGGGAAAATACAGAGGTGTGTGTGCTGGGGGGGGGTGTATTTGTGTGTTTGTTTTTAATAGCCAAAAGCAATTTGGGAGGTCAAAGTACTTTAATATAGCTGAGTAGTCGGGTCAAAATTACTGTGCCCTGAATCTGCAATGAAATATCTAGTTGTTCTTGCTGACAAAGATAAATGTAGAATTATGAATTACTTTTCTTAATGGCTTGGATGAGGACATAGGTTGCATGCTGATCAAGTGTGTCGACACAAATTTTGGAGGATAACGATTGCCATATTTATAGACTCAGGATCCAAAATGATGTTGAGACAAAATTCAGTGGCAGTTCTTCTCATTCATTCCTGACAGAGCGACCTCTGTCTGTAAGGCAGAAGTTGGTTATTGCTTCACCTCATCCATTCAGAAAGCTTCAATGATTCCTCGTTTGCTGTATAAGTGAAATCCATCCCAGTCTTCTGTTCACACCCTTGCCATATTCTTGTCCTGCCTCTGCTTTCAAACAAAACCTTCTAATATTCTGTATTTGAGCAAAACTGAATTATTTATGGTCTATTTCCTACTTATGTCCCATATTTTCCTGATATCTAAACATTATTCCCCACCAAGAGTTTCTTCTTATTTTATCTTTTTGTGTGTGTGTGTGTGTGTGTGTGTGTGTGCATGTGGAAGTTTGAGGGTGATGACAGATATTGGTCCTCACCTTCTACTCTGTTCGACAGTATCCAGGGTTCACCTGTCTCTACTTCCCATCTCACCATAGGTCCATTAGGATTACAGAGACATACCACTACATTGGGCTTCATGAAAGTTATGAGGTTCCAAACTCAGGTCCTCATATTTGTGAGCCACATCCTTGGCCCAAGAGTTTTTTTTTTTTTTTTTTTTTTTTTTTCCCCTAAATACTGTCCTTCTGCTTCGATTACTAGTTACAAAACTAGCCCTTGATCAGTTTGAAAGTGCTTCGGGTTAATCTTCTGAAACTCCCTTGGCTAAAGCAGTCTTGTATATTTTCCCCACTTTTATAATTTTCTACTTTATATTGCCATTTCCATACTTTTTTTCTGTTGTGCATTTCAAGTCCCTACTAGACTCTGCTTGCTGCTATACTTTGTCTGATAAATCTTAGTTATTTCCTAAGGATCGCTGCATAAGTGTGTTTTATCTATTCTTGATGATATAGAGGTAGTTTGCATGGAGTTGTTCTACAGTAGAGAAGTGCTCATGAAAGGCCCAATATTCTGCTTGCTACAGGCTCCTGGAGTTATTTTATAGCATCCTATAAACCGAAGATGCTGAATACTTTGTGTGGAATGGTGGTGCTGACATTCAAGTGCTGGGTATTTCGTGTGCTAAGAAAGTGCTCTACCCCTTAGCTTTATTTTCTGCTTTCACTGTATGTGTTATTTACCAAGTGCGACTGACAGAGGAAGCTAGGTTTCCCTGAGGTAATGGTTTTAGGATTAGAAGGCACTGGTCTTGTTGTGGTAAGAAAAGACCTTTAATCTCTGAGATGAAAGTTTCCTGTGACACAATAAAGTCACCTGTGATATTTGCACAGCTAGGCTAAAAGAAGGGTGAAGATAAACAGGGACTGTTGCTTTTATATGGTAAGCCAGATGACAGAGTTAGGAAGCTTACATTGTGTAGTGGGATGACAATATAGCCTGGGTTGCTTGGCCAGTATCAATTTATGTGTTTTATTCCAATGTAGAACATGTAAGGTCCTCTATGATCACACTGTCTGAAAACTTTGGCCACATTAAGCTGGTTGTCTCCTGTGTTTGCACAACTTCTGACTTGAGCTATTTGAAAGGATAGACTGTTGTTAGCCTGCTTTGGGTATAAATCCCATCTCTGTCATGTTCTAGAAGTATGATCTGGACAAGTTCCCAAAACCTCTGTAAGCACGTTTTTATGGATAAAATCTTCAAATCAGAAAGCAGAAATGTTATGAGCATGGGACTTCTGAGTTATCTTCAGATCGCAGTATTTATAAGTGTGTAGAGGTTTTCCCAGGGGCCCGATGGGTCCAGGGTAGTAAGCAAAGAACTGTTACACAGAGTTCTTAAATCTCTAGGTCTTCTGCATTTAAAGGTCACAAAACCAAATGTGAGAGCATGGTCCTGCTAGTTGGCAGTTCTGGCTGGTTATCAATAGGAAAGCTAAACATCACAGAAATTGGACTCCTGCCTTGTCATTTGTCTCCTCAGTGGAACAGCAAGAGCAGCAGGGTATGAGCTTTATATATTTCTTGTTAATATAAATTCAGGCTGAGGTTGACTACAGAGCATGTCTGAATCCAGGATATCTGGACCTACTATTCATCACTAAGATGGAAAAGTTCCTGTATCATAACTTATTCCCCACTGGGAAGAGAGCAGAGAACTAGAAGAAGGGTAAGGTCAAATTCATCTGCCAGAAATGTGACTATGGGTCAAAAAAATCCAGATGAATAGTTTTCATGTAGGGAGTTATAGTTAAGTGATTAACAGAGAGTCCAGTGCCTGCCTGCTGGTAATTGATTATGGTTTTTTTAGCCAGAGAGTCTCAGGTTATTTAAACCTGTTTGGGTTTCTTTATCTGTATGTAATTTGGGGATTCAAAGGCAAATGACATCGCCAAACTAAACCAATTGTACTGGTTGGTTCTGACAACAAAAGCTGTTACTGTAACACTCTGGGAACAATTATTGGTCTGTAGACAACACGTATACACAGTGATTATTTAAGTACTTCATTGTAACAAGTGCTTTAACTTACCTTGTCATTTATGTTAACAGGATGGGACTTCTCTGGTGCCTCCTGAGCCTCTACGTCTATGGGATCCTGCTGAGTTATGCTTCAGGTAAGCTAGTGGCTTCTGACAACCAAGTAAAAATTAATGTGGTACAGGACAATATGTCCACTCTTTCTGAAAATGAATTTCTAAGAACATGATGTTTACTTCCAGTGCCTTTTGTCATAGATCTGAAGAAATCATATGATTTGGTGATGGGAAGGATGCGGCAATGTGGCTCTCTTCTATATAAATATAGGAAAATCTCATCACCCTCACATCCTACTCAGTGAGAATACTTCTCCTTTCCCTTACTCTCAGTCTCTTTTGAGAAATAGCACTGATGTAGCATGATCTGTTTCCCAAACCAACCCTGGAGAAGCACACAGTGGTTAACTGTTCATTGCCCCCCTAAAAACAAACATGATGTGTTTCTCTCAAAGTGCCACTGTGTAGAGGACAAATCTACAGACACCTTTCTTTGGATGAGGCTTCAAAAGATGAATCAACAAATATATTTCCTGAGATTCAGTGACCAGACTGAGAGACTATAGTCCTAGGTCATGGGAAATTCAGAAGTGGACGGGGCTTGATATTCAAAACAGACATTGTTTGATGTGTCCTTTCACCTGTAAACTGCTGTTCAGAGTCATCCTCTGGTACCTGTAACTAGTGGTGACTTAGTTGAAACTTGTGTTTTTGACTAGTCAAATTTTGAGAAATTAATTTTGTACATAAGACTGGAGGTTTTTTTTTGTCATATCTTGCATGCAGCTGCATGATTGAAACAGAAAGCACTTAAAGTGCAGGTTATTTAATTTTAAAACAGTGTGCCTAGGGAACCATGTTTTAGTAAATATCCCACATATAATTCCTGGGAATGCTGTGAACCATGCTTTGTATAAAATTGCTTTAATGTCTATTGTATGTGAGAGGCCTTTGGAAATGTTAAATCAGTAATTATGTAACCATAACCTCAGTGTTCTGCTATATAGCCCTTTAACTGTTTTCCTGGGACATGGATTGCAGTCACCCTGCCATCCTGATCATCTTTTCTGGGTGCATTTTAGCTGCCATACCCCACTTAGAGCACTGTATTAGGAACCAAAAATAGCTCAAATGAAAGGGTATAACTAGGACAGAATGTGGCTGAAAGTAGAGATAACATCTCAACTTGTTGGCCCTTTGGGATTTCACAGTGGAAACCAGGGCTGCTGTTTAGCTGGGATATGCTTGTTCACAGTTGGGAGACCCTAATGTACTGGTATCAAGCCTGGTTGATTGGGTGTCTATTGCATTTGATTGGAAGTAACTTTCAAATATACTGAACACATCCCTGATTATAACTTATTTTTATTTTAGCACTGTGTTTAAATGTTACCTGCTCACAGAGGCCTTCCTTGACTATTTTAATTAAAATAGCCCCTGTCAATCCCAATCCCTTTACCAGGCAATATTTATCTTCAAAGTTCTCATTTGCTAAAATTATATTGACTATTTCTCTTCTTACTTCTCTTCTACCATCCTCCTACAGTCCCACCCTCCCTCCCTTCCTTCTTTACTCTGTCAGTCCCTCCTTATTTTTCCTCCCTTTTGTCTTTTGCATTCTTTCCTTTCCTCCTTCCATCCTCCGTTTCTTTCCTGCCTCATCTTTTGCTTTGCCATTCCTTTATCTCTGATTTTAAATCATCTTAGGACATACACTTGATCATTTTGTTTCTTCTACAAACACTTGGAATGACTGACACATGAAGATAAAGTATACATATATAATAAATTGATAACTCTTCTTTCATTGTCCCTTTTCTCAAACTGACCAGTGTTATATAGAAAGTGTTTAAATCCATATTAATAATTCATTATCATAGTTTATGTACCTCAGCTGGAAGTAAAAGGGAGAAGTGGTCATGTTATATTTATGTATCTCGCATGAAAGTTAAAGAGAGAAGTGGCCACGTTACTGCTGTTGATGATCAAGGAGGTCCAGAGGTTGGTGTGGGCTAGTGGCAGCCCAGTGGTCCTGACCATGCTGTTTCTCTGAGTGACCTTTACTGTATTCATGCAAGGGCCCCTCTCCCCCCGATGCTGATGGTAAGGACTGTGCTTTACACCCAGGAACTGTGACTCATAATTCTGCCAGGGGAAGCCGAATTCTTGAATAAGATGAGTTCTCATACCACTCCCATTGAGTCACCACGGGAGCAGGAAACATGTTGTAATCTCCTCTGCCCATCTGGCACATGCTCATGCCTTCCTCATGAAGAGGTGTATTGTGTCTGTCAGAGCCTCACTTCCTCATTGGAGGGAGAGGAACAAAAAGGATGTGTTGTTGACAAAAAATGAAAGGGGCAACTGGCTCTGGGGATAAAAAGAGATTGTTGCACATCGTAAGGGACCAGTCAACCTCTTTGCATGAAGGTATCACCTTTCACAGTGGTGGAGATGCTGGCAGTCTTGTTGGTCTTCCATGAGGTTGTGCTTCAGGAACTCATCTTAATGAAAGTACACACTGATAAAATGGGCAAAGGAAAAATATCCTGAGGCTTTTAGACCAAGCTACATGCTTATCACATTAATAAGAAATCGACTGTTCTGGGTCCATTTCTGAACTCTTCTTTTAATAGAAGCTTCAAATTTATAAATAAGAATTCACAAAAAGTAATGAGTTTACTATCATATGGTGAGGTTCATGTACAATGAACTGCTCCTCAAAATACAAAATTCTGGCCTTAGAACATGATCTTTTGTAGCAGGCTTATGATTTCCTTATCCCTTTAGGAATGGGAAAGTGACATTTTCATCTAAGATGGTGATGAAAGCAAGTATAATAATAACAATAAAAATAGCAATAATAAAATAACAGTAATCGTACTGTGCCAGTATCTTTTACGCCTAAGGTATGAAAGCTTGAAGAATTATAACAATGATAATACAATTAAAATATGGTAGCTTTAGTAGTAATAGGATTCTCTTTGTTTAAAGTCAGCTTGCAATTTGCATACGGTAGGTCACTTGATTCCTATATTCAAGACATGGCTGTTGTAACACACAATTTTCAAGTTTAGCACTTTGGACCCATGTTGTTAAGTGAATTATTCAATGCCATATAATTAATACTTAGCACAACCGTGATTTCAGCTCCTTTTCTACTTCAAAGACTCATGTTATTTTTACTAAATATGGTTCCCTTGGGGTCTACTAGACTGTAAATGATTTACAAGGAAGGTTTCATGCAAGAGACATTATTGTGAGGGAATCATTTGGTAACTGTTGAAGAATTACTCCGGAGTAGGTTTGTATACTGTCTAGGTAAGGCATGTCTTTGCATCCTTTTCCTTCCCTCAAGACATTTTCTTCAGGAAGAAAATCACCACTGTTCTCATTTCAGACCTCAGTCCTACCCTTTGTGCTTATTATAGTTTTCAGCATTTCAACTTCTAACTGAAAGAAATGTCTTCTTTCAACAATTCACAAGGAAAATTTCAACTCATCATTCTCTTTAGGTTTACTTTACAAAAGTCCACATTAAAGCTGCCTTCAAAGTAGAGATAAACATCTGGACCCTTTGACTCCAGTTTGGGGAGATAATAAAAGTGGCACCAAATCCAGTATGATGAACTTGGAAAATATGGCCATGTCAGAAATATTCATTACACCTGTCAAATTAAAGGATAGGCAATGTATTATTGCCCCCAAATGCCTGTGCATAGAAGACCCTTGATTATGGATATTTACTTCAGTCAAAACACAGCTAACTATGGTAGAAGGGCAGGGTTCAATTTCATGCACATGTCATGGATGGACGACCTAAAGGCTCTGACAGTTTAGGAAATGAGGAGTCAAGGAGATGGCTGAAGTATGAAAGGCTCATGACTTGCCTGATTGAGCTGGGGTTTGAAGGCTGTTGTAACTCCAAACACTGCTTTTCTCTTCATATAACATACTGTTTTAGGATGTTGTTATTCTCATGGAAGTCATATCTCTTTTCATTATGTTTGCATGAAGGATACTATTTCATGAATTTTTAGGCCCAAAGGTCATTAGAGTCATGGAATTTTCCTATGTTGCTCTTTAAAATGCTACTTCTGGACTAGGTCTCATCATTTTTTTTTAAGTTAAAGGATATGAACTTTTCAATGCAAAATAAATAATGAGAAAAAGAGAGAGAGAGAGAATGAAATGAGAGAAAGGAGGAATGGGCACACCAGGGCTCTTGCCACTGCAAATGAACTCTAGATGCATGCAGCACTTGGCACATCTGGCTTTGTATGGGTACTGGGAAATTTAATCTAGGCCATCAGTCTTTGCAAATAAACATGTTTAACTGCTGAGCAATTCCTGTAGACCCCTTCTTGTTTTTATTTTTTATTAGAGTGCTATATACCACAGACATACAGTTATACTTGTCTTCTTATTTAATTACTTAGCCTCTAATTTTAATAATGATTTTACTTATTGTAAAGACCATGCATTTGACCATTTATATTGTGGAATCCAGTGTGAAAATGGAGGGGTCTTATTTTAGGTGTCCAACAGTAAAATCTGAAAGACAGATGAGAAATGGATATCCAAGAAATATTCCAGGAGAGAGTAGAAAAGACATTAATCCTTTGGGAAGCACCAGGGAACAGCTTTCAGCCAAAGAGTAAGTACTCTTTTTCCCAGGAGGAAATACATCACTTATTTAGAATAGAACAGTGCAGCTAGGCAGGGTGGCACATGCCTTTAATCCTAGCACTCAGGAGGCAGAGGTAGGAGGATTGCTGTGAGTTCAAGGCTGTCCTGAGACTTTGAATTCCAGGTCAGCCTGGGCTACAGTGAAACCCTATGTCAAAAACAAACAGCAGCAACAACAACAACAAATAGAACAGTATAGAGCAATTGAAAGCATCGTATAAAGACATGCTGAAGCCCAGCCGATGGGTTGGGGGTGTGTGCTGACCTAGCATGTGCAAAGTCTAGATTCCCAGCACAATGTACACTGGGCATAGTGACAGATGCCTATAATCCTAACAGTTGATGGTAGAGGCAAGAGCACCAGAAGTTCAAGGTCATCTTCATTATAATGAATTAGAGATCATCTTGGCATCTATTCTATGAGGTACTGTCTAAAGGAATAAAAAAGTAGAAATGGGAGGCTGGGACCAGGCAGTCACTGAAGGAAAAGACAATACTTGTGTTTGATGAAATTGGATAGTGTGCTTTTAAAAAATTCTGTTTTTTTGCAAGGACATATAATATTTTTAATGCTATGTAATGGTTCTTTCAGCTTTTCATAAGAATTCAATTTGTTGCCAGCTGTCATGGCCTCATTTTATTTGAATGTGCTTTTTGAAACACTCCACACTCAGACGTACTTGTGACATTCAGTCCCGTCTCCGTTGCCCATGGCTGGTCATACTGAGCACTCTTCGTTTCCATGCAATTTAGTCCAACCATTTGGAGAATGTATGAAGGACATCATGTCATTTTATTCTTAGCCCTAAAGGTCATCGAAGTCACAGAATGTCACATTGTTATCCTTTAAATGCTGCTTCTTATCCCTCCCCCCCCCCCAGCAGAACTTGTGTTCACAATACACTGAAGTTTATTTTTAAGTTAGTTTTATTTCCCAGGGGTGAGTATTATGTAGCCTGATTGAGAAGAGAATTGAGTACTGCAATTTCTTGCTGACTTTGCAAATAAACAGCTTTTTGTGTCACAGTGATAATTCTATGTTTAGAAAAAAATGACCTGATTCTTCTCTCACATGGCTGTTATAGCTAAACTAGAATTCTTGGAGGGAATCCATGACTGCATATGGCTAGAGGAGAGAAACCTTGGTTAGTCAGAATTTATGCTTCCTTTTCAATCCCCATTGCTTCTGCTTCCTCTCCTTCTTTTCTAGTATTTCTGCCTTATTGTGGTTAGCTTTGGAGACACGCATCTCTCCTTCAGCAGCAACTCACTGCCAGGCCAGCTCCTGCTTATTTTCCTTCCACTGTTTTAATTTTTCTTTCCTGTTTTGTTGCTTAACTTTCTGGAAAATAAAATGTGTTTTTACTTAAGATCATGTGATGCATGTGCTTTAAAATCCACTGGATCCGACCCTCCCTTGTCTGTTTTTGAGAAACAGAGAAAATGATTACATTAAAAAAATTATGGAACTTCAGTCGATAAATTCAAGGACCTGCTGTGTAAAGTTCTGAAAGCTGGCATTCTGAAATGTCTTGCTATTTTCTTTCCCTGACTGTAGATAGAAGACTGAAGATAGAAGATGACTGAGAAAATGAGCAAGAGAGATAAAGCTGTCACACCCTTAACAGTGTAGGGTTACTCTGTTCTGTTGTTTTCATGAATTTCATTCTCTTTCTACCATGGAAACAAAACATTTGCTGCGGCAGTACAAAAGAGAGTTTACTCAAGAGCCTCTTCCCGTCTAAGATTCTGTCATATGTATTGAAGTACTCTCTGAGGTAGATAGGAGGGATCCTTATATATACACACATATACACACACCAAGGTACTGCTGATTGCCATTTTCACTTAGCATAATAATGGGTCTGTGTAATGTGGGCCCTCTCAGCTTTGAGCTTGTGACTCCTTGCCAGGACCAAGTATATATATTTGCTTCCTCTGCTTCTTCAATGAAAGTGTAAAACCTACTTCTTTTTGAAACAAAATTATTTATGTATTTGCAAACAGAAAGATAGATGAGAAACAGAAAGAAAGGGTGCTCTAGTACCTCCTTCCACTACAAATGAACTCCAGATGCATGCGCCACTTTGTGCATCTGGCATTACATGGGCATTGGGGAACTGAACCCAGTTCATTAGGTTTTACAGGCAAGTGCCTTAACTGCTAAGCCGTCTTTCCAGCCCCAGAACCTACTTCTTAATTGTAGCTATTCTAGGTACAGAAACAGACAGCCTTTGTCCCCATCAGTCACTGATTATAGTTCTATATAAATATCATCCTTTGTTAAATTGTCATAGTGCAATTTTGATTCCCAGTTGCAGAACAAGCAAACTGCTAGTTGAAATAAAACTTTGCTACATTTTAAAGCAACACAGACATACAAATAATTATTCCCAAGTAGATCCTAGCCATTCTTGATCATAATTTAAAATTATTTTGATTTATTTATTGGAAAGAGAGAGATATATATCATCTATCTATCTATCTATCTATCTATCTATCTATCTATCTATCTATCTATCTATCTATCTATCTATCTAGAGAAATGGGTATGCCAAGTCCTACAACTGCTGCAAACAAACTCCAGATGTATATGCCACCTTGTGAATATTGCTTACATGGGTCCTGGGAATCGAACCTGGATTCTTTGGCTTTGCATGCAAGCACCTTAACCATCAAGCAATCTTTCCAGCCCATGGGCAATTATTACCTATAGTTTTCTTTTCCTTGTTTTTCTTGCCACAGATTGTGTGAGGTTTAGACCCAATAAACTGACTAGCTTTACAAGAAGGTGAACCCGGAAGGTCTGTCCATCTTTGATTCTCTGGGACTTCAGACTGCCTCAAATTTGATTAATGAACTTGGATTTTTTTTTTTCTGAGTGAAACATTAATTTCACTCTTCTAATTTTCTTTGTATTCTTGATTCCTCTGACCTCTTGTAGAATCCATGACTTAGTTTTATGTGTTTCGTTAGCATTCTTCATTATCTACTCAAGGTAAGGGAAAATGAAGAGAAGAGAACAAGGGGGATGAAGAAGAAAGAGAAGGAACAGGAAGGGAGCAATAGTGAACGAGAGGCACTAAATAGGAAAAATATAGAGATACAAGAGCAGTCTTCCCCAAGGTATTTTCTTTTTAAAAATATTTTATTTATTTATTTATTTGACAGAGAAAGAGGAAGAGAGAGAGAATGGGCATGCCAGGGCCTCCAGCCACTGCAAACGAACTCCAGACACATGCACCCCATGTTCATCTGGCTAATGTGGGTCCTGGGGAACTGAACCTGGGTCCTTTGGCTTTGCAGACAAATGCCTTAACCACTAAGCCATGCCTTTACCCTCTAGTCCCCCAAGGTATTTTCTGGAGTGATACAAATCTAGTTGTATAGTTTTTCAGATTACAGAATCATTATTGCTACACTTAGTCACTTTTATCCTAAACCTTGCATCAGGTGATTTCTTTTCTGAGCAGTTAATTTTTCCTAGATTTTGTTAACATTCTTCTTACGTGTGTGTGTGTGTGTGTGTGTACATCATGACATGTGTGGAAATCAGAGGACAGCATTGAGTTTTGGCCCTCATCTTCCACCTTGATTGAGGTAGAGTCCCTTGTTCTCTTCTGTTTATGTCAGGCCAGCTGGCCTGCAAGCATCAGTAGGAACACTGGGATTAGAGACACTCACAATTATATATGGTTTTGTGTGAGTTCTAATAATTCCAATTCAAATCTGTACACTTACTCATTGAGCCATCTCCCCAGCCCATGCTTATTTCTTCCCCTTAACATATTAAAATGTTGAGAGGAAGTCAACTCCATAAATGCTCTAAGCATTTCCCTGTATCAGATACACCTCCAGTTTTGAGAGCCAGTGATCCAGCTTTGCCAGCCAACCCTCTTGTACTCTGAAGACAGCATACAGTAGAGGTGGTGAACCCTTAGAGCTCTGCAGCCTCTGGAATCACGAAGGATAAGGAGACTTCAGGAGAGAGTGGAGGGCTCTGCTTCCCAGGATACATGTTCTTAGTTTCAAAGCAGAGCTAATCTGCCTGCTGTTTGCAATTGACACTGAGATGGTAAATGCCTTTGCCGGTACCAATGTGTTGCTGGAGGAGCTGACTATAGACTCAGCTTCTACTGAGGTCTGGACAAAGGATATAGCTTTGTTTGGAGAATAGTTGAAGTCAGTCATGGAATGGTGAGTAAAATAATAATAAATAGAAGTGTTGGAGGAATATCCCCTCCCACTGTGTATACCATTAGAAAAGTGTTAGCGGTTTTAAGGAAAACCAAATTGAAGGCAAGGTTGTTTTCCCTGGTTGCTTTATTAAAGCAAAGTCATGTTAATCTCATGTTTATTATTCTAAATATCCTGTTATTCAATAGATTCTTCCCCTTTCCTACAGTGATGGGATGATTGATTAATGCAATAATAGCCATGAAGCATTATGCAATATTGAATTTTTAATCACTAAAAGAAGAAAGACCATGTTAAGCTAAACATTGTTTTAAATCTCTTTGATTTTATTATTCTATAAATGGATCATAGCCATATGGTGTGTATGTAAGAAGATGAGAGAAATAACATTAATTGAACAAGAGAGCATATAGTATGCTATAAATTACTAAATACTACCATAGGATGAAGGGAGATATTTGTGTCTGTGTTTACCAGTAAGAAACTCATGACTCAGAAAAGTGGATCAACTTTCACAGGCTCACTAAGGAGCAAAGCTTGCCTTGCTATTTGATTTTATCCATGTCAACACTGAATTCTTTATCATTCCAACTCTTTATTTTCAAAACATTTCAAATGTCAATCACTGAAGACAAAAAAAAATACACATGTGAGAAGAAGTAGCCAACAAATTAACAGCACAGAACCTGTATATTTACAATGTAATACTATTTCAGATGGATTTATTCCTAAAATATTCAGTACACATTAGTTATATTCAGACTGTCTATTTTTTAAGTTAATGAACATAAAGAAAAGCAATTTTAATTAAAAAAATTATTCAGGACTTTTTATGTGTGTGTTATAGCAGGTTGTTCTTCACTTTTCAACGCATTTTAGGTAGGGTTTCTCATTGTTTGCAATCCTAGTTGGTCCATAAACTTCCTGGTAATTCTAGCCTCCATTCTGACTGTGAGCTTACTGGGATTACAAAAGACCAGAACAATTTCTGGGCTGGACATCTGAATTTTAGTACTCAGAATTGTACTAAGCCATGCCCCTAGTTCCAGGAAAACACTTCTAATCAAGAACATATTTGCAGATGGATGAAGGAAAGGTGGTTTAGCATAGAGGCAGGTTTTTTTTTTTTTTTTTTTTTTTTTTTTTTTTTTTTGTGGAGAGGGAGGCTGTAGCTTCAGGATGCTGCAAGGGTACTTTGGTTTTCTTCTTTTGATTTTCCATGTGGCCAACTCACATACTATGCCTCCTTGGCTTTTCTTTCTTATCCAACTACTCTTGGCTCTTCTTTCCTCCTCCAAGATGTTAAGGGACTTCATAAGTGATTAGCTATAACTCAGTGGTAGCTGTAACTCAGGGGCTTAGAGATTTTTTTTTTTTTTTTTTTGGTACCCAGCAGTGTATGCTCTAGAGAATTCTTTTCATTCTAAAATTGCTGGTTCCTTTCCTGTCTGCCAGACTTTGGCAGTGATTGGGTGTAAGTTCTCAAATTTGATTATGGTTTCACGCCAAGTTCCATTTTATTTTTGGTGGGACTGGAATGTTTTAATCCCCTCAGAAACTCATTTAAAAATATTTTATTTTTATTTATTTATTTGAGAGAAAGACGCAGGCAGAAAAAGAGAGACTGCCCAGAATATAGTCAGTGGCCAAAGATATATTTGCATGTTAGGACATTTGAATGTTTTCCTTAAAGATAAAATTAATTTCCTACTTTGTAGTTTACCTCAAAATGTATCTGAGTTGTACTAATTACTCAGATGTGAGAAAAAAAGTCCTAAACATATTTGAATTAAATACATGTAGCATTTTTTTGTGAAATGGGGGTGAAGACCTTCCTGGATATGTCATCAAAGGTAAAGACCATATAAATTGATATACTTGATACTACAAGGAATGGGAAGAAAACTGGGGTGATGGCTCATGTCAATGGTGCTTGCTCTTAGCCTAGAGAGTTTGGTTCTCCAGCATATGTATGTATTCCCAATGCCCTTCTAGCAATGGGCAACAAAATTAAGAGAATCTAGAAGCTTGTGGGCCAGCTAGTGACCCTTCCCATTGCCAGAAGAACAAGAGAGACTCTCCCTTCAATGACATGAACGGAGAGGACCAACGCCTCAATGTTGGCCTCTAACCTCCACACCTTCACAGTAGCATGTGTGCACAAACATCCAGACAATCACAAACACTTGCATGTACTCACAAAATATAAAAATTTGGAAAATCAGTAGAGTAGCAAAATATTATGAGCTACAGGACAAATGAAAAAATAGGAAAATATAGATATGTGTCAAAGGGTTAAAGACATCATAATAAATGGAATTTTTGTGCAGCAAAGAAATTCTTTCATAGGTATGATCTGGCAAAACAGAAATTTGAAATTAGCAGTTCAAAAGAATAAAAACAAGTTGATTATACTAAAAGTAATTTTTATTTTAATTTAAGATTAAAATAAAAGTTACAATAAGATGACAGTTTTTACTCATCAGCTTGGCATAGATTAATGATAACCATCCTATCTGGCCTGCACTGGTGAGGATGTGGTGATTAAATGACCACACAGTGGATGAAGTGGCTAAAAGGATGTCTTGAAAGGCTGTGTGGAGTACCCCTTACTACTTGTTTTAGTGTAATTATCAGAACCCCTCCTTTAACCTTGAAATGAATCTTCCAGTAAGAAAATAACAAAAAAAAACTGTTTTTTCCCCATAGTTAAGATGTCTTAGCATGGCTAAAATAGACAACACTGGAATCAATGTAAATATTTATTGGTAAACTATGCTTAAGTACATTGATAGATTAATAATACACAATACCATAGACTTATTAAAATATGACATACACTGATATTTCTTGTGCTGGTATTCAGTTTTTGATAAATAGCCTTAAAAAGCAAACAAAGTGAGATAGAAAGAGAGACAGAGACATAGAGAGAATGGGCACTACAAACAAACTCGAGATGCATGCACCACTTTGTGCATCTGGCTTTATGTGGGTGCTGGGGAACTGAACTTGGGCCACTAGGCTTTGCAGAAAAGTACCTTAACCACTGAGCAATCTTCTAGCTGTGAAATGAAAACTTTAAAAATCTGTAACAGTTGTTTGCCAGAGTTGGATTGTACTGACTGTATATCAGTTCTTCATCTTTTGGGAATTTTTTTGAGTCAGACATCAAGTTATTGGTACTTTGAAATTACCTTCTATGGAAGTATTTATTCCATGGCAACTGGAAATACATGTAACCAATTAGCTCCCTCTTATTCTCCTAGCTGCTTTACTAGCGCAGCACTGTGCATGCATATGGCAAGCACAATCGTGTATTCATGCTATATCCATTACCTTCTTGTTGCTGGGACAAAATACCTGACCAGAAACAGCTAATGAAAGGAAAGGGTTTATTTTTCACCTTACAGTTTTGAGAAGAAGTTTCTCTCATGGTAGAGAAAGCACAGCAAGAGCAGACAGCCAGTGTCACATTGTCATATCAGAAAGGAAGAAATAGAAAAACTAACTAAAAGTGGCAAGTGGGGCTGGGCTATAATACTTCAAGATCCACTCCCAGTTACACATCTCCTCCAGCAAGGCTGTACCTCTCACAGGCTCTGCCAGGTGGGGATTAAGGATGAAACTTAATCACAAGCATGTGAGGCTATGAGGGACTTTTTACATTCAAACCATTACACATACAGAAATCTTTCAGTAGAATACTCACTCAAATCCTAGTACTGATTATCTCTAGAAAATGGAACTATATTTGGAATTATTTCCTCTTTTAAAATAATTTTACTTATTATCCTAATATGTTACAATTATATGAAGTTTAAAATTAGAAATACAGTAGAACTTATTTTTATTTATTTATTTATTCATTTTGGGGGGTGGGAAGCAGAGAAGAGCAATCCTCCATAATATTGGTGTCCTGGTAGGCAGAGGACAGCTGTAATTGTTGTTTGCACACTGGCTTATTGTTTCTGTCTGTGAGCTGGCATGCTAAGAACTTCCTTGCACAGAGATGATTTCAATAGTCATACAATTATGTTGGTAGATGAATAAGTTAGTTGCTTTGTGAAGGAAACATATTATTACTGAGTTTCTAGCGTTCTAACTCTGACTGTTTGTGTATTTGTTAGGTATGTAAGCTCAAGAAAATTAATACTAACTCCACAAACATTTGAGATTGCAATCAGTGAGTCTATTTTTTGTCATCAAAATTTGCTAATTTGGGGTATTGGGGTTATCACAGGCAGCCTTCTGGCCCTTGTTTGATTAGTTGGTTTGGTTTGATTTTTGGTTTGGTGCTTTTTAGACGCAAAATCAGTATTACAGAGTATGCTCAGCCAACTGTGGACATTTCAATTTCTGTAGCATTGATTATGTATGAACTAAACAAATGAAGACTTTTCCTTTGTTTGTTTTTCTGTCATCCTCCCCACATTTTTCCATGCAGCAAACATATGTAGTAGGTTTCTTCTATGTGGCAGAGACATTCCCGTTATTTTATATTCACGAATCATAGTAGTAAATAACAGAAATATACTGTAAAAGTACAGTATTAACCTTTGTCACAAATAAGAAAGTATAGGTTTGAGAAGGTTCTATTACTTTAGCCATAGGAAAACAGATAGCAAATAAGAAAACAAGGTTTGGGGAAATTGCTCAGTGGTTAAAGGCACTTGTTTACAGGGCCTGCTGGTCAGGGTTTGATTGCCCAGTACCCATGTAGAACCAGATGCACAGAGTATCACATTCATGTGGAACCTGTTTGCAGTGGCAGGAGGCCTAGACATGCACATGCAGCCATTCTCTCTCCCTCTCTCTCTCTTTCATAAAGGAATAAAAGTATATTGTTTAAATAAGAGAATAAGACTCATTCCCTTGTCTTCTTTCCCCAAGTCCTTTATTCTTTTTCTCCTGAAGGACCATGGGATTCCCTGCTCCTCTTTTACTCAGGACTCATCTAGTTTTGTATTTTCTCAAAGATTCCTTGTGTTGCAAACAATAAACCAAGCATGTTACTCCTATAGATTTTAGCATCATCTAATTTCAGAACATTCCTCACCATAACCTGCCAATAATCTGTCAATCTTTATCCAGTTTTTTTCTCCTCAGCCCAAATCAACCACAAATATAATTTCTATCTCTATAGGTTTGCCTATTCTGGACATTTCTTATAAATGGAAACACAGTATATGTGCCTTTTGTGATTGCTTTATTTAACACATTTTCATCTAATGAATTGTTTCCAAGATAAATGAATTTTTCATAACTTTTTTATTGACAGATAATATTCCGTTGGTTAGCAATCCATTATTGGTAGACATTTATATTTCTTTCATTTGGGTGGTTTTATATGCAGTATGCCTATGCACATTTATAATGGCTTCTTGGTAGACATGCATTTTCATTTCTCTTGATTTTGTATGTGGAAGGGTCCTTGCTGAGCCAGGGTGTAAATTGTGGTGGAGACTACCTTCTCTTTCTCTTGGTTCCATTCACAGATGAATAGTTGCTAAGCCATGAGACTCCATCTTCAGTATTGTGAACAACTGTCAAACTCTTTTCTAAGGTTATTGCATCAGTGTAAATACATACACTTTTCCCTTTGAAATTTGATCTTGTTCTGTATTCCAGGGCAGTAGGAAACTTCCTATATACCCCAGGCTGGCCTCATACTCACTGCAATCCTCATGTCTTAGCTTCCTGAGGGCCAGTATTACAGGCATGATCAATCTGACTTTGCTTTTTTTTTTTTTTTTTTTTTGTTGTTGTTAAATACACTTTGTTTAGAGATACTGAAATATCAGTTTAAATTCAGGTTGCATTTGGTACACAGATTTATGGAACAACTCCTGAGGGTATAATGTATTGCATCAGAGACATAGAGACCAACTGACATTAACTAGGTCTGTGTTTTTATTGTAGTGAGCATGAGAGGAGAGTGCAGAAATCTCTTTGAGATCCTGATTTTATTTCCTGTGGATGTATATCCAGAATGGGATTGATGGTTTAAATGATAGTTAATTATTATTATTATTATTTTTGTTTTTGATGAACTGTACTAGTGTTTTCCAGAATCGATGAAGAAAAGATGGTATATGCATACAATGTGGCATTATTCTGCTTTAATCAAGAGAAAAGTCCTGTCACTTAAAACAATATAATGAGCTTAAACACATTAAAGTGAATCAAGATAAATCCTGCATAGATCAACTTCTGTGAAGATTCTGGACTGGTAAAACTCATGCAAACAGAAAGTAGAATGAAGGGTCCAGGCGAGGAGGAAGTCAGGAGGAATTAGTAAAAGGGTACACTGACTCCTAATTATCTACTACACATCCTTCTTATTAACTAGACTGTTTTATACAGAAAGTTTCACCAGCTAGGCAGGTCTTATGTAAAATGTTTCTAGCTTTATGAACGAATATAAAAACAATGACACGAATGATGATGACAAGGAACTTGTGGTAGAAGTGTTTATGGAAAAGATTGTGATAGTTTCATGGTTATGTACTTAACTCCAAATTCATCAAATTGTGTCTATTAAATTTGTGCCACTTTTGAATGTCAATCATAGTTAAATAAAGTGGGATGAAGAGGAGGAGGAACAGGAGATTATGAATTTGCAGATCTTCCTAGGAGGAGGGGTATCTAAATGTTTCCTTTCTTACTAGCCTGACAATATCAGATATCCATGCAGGGAGTGGGAAGATGGCACAGTGCTTAAACATACTTGCTTGCAAAGCCTGTTGGCCCAAGTTCCAGCCATGCATGGAAAGCCAGATGGGTGTTCATTTGCAGCAACAAGAGACCATACTATGCCCTTCCCTATGCACACACACACACACACACACACCTCAGTTCTATAGGTACCAGAAATTATCTTGAGTCTAAAAATGTCCTGGTAACTCATAGTATTTATATGCAGAGTGAAAAACTTGTGGCTTCCACTTATGATGACATTTTCCTGTGACTCAATGTCCACGTAAGTAGAATGAAGAGTAGGATTACTGGTTCTGCTTATCAGGCAGAGTTCCTATGGATATCTGCTGAGATAATATATCTGAAAAGTTTGCTGTAATCAGCAAAAAAAGCAGAGATTCAGTGGAGTGATCCTGGAATCAGATGCTATACAGTTAGTAGACAAGTCAGCACCAACTGCTCCCCTGTGTTGAGATAAATATATCATTGGGTGGTGGATGCTTGCCCACAGGATTCCATATTTCTAAGTGTGACAAAAGAAGTTTCACTAAATTTAAATGCTTAACTATGCATCAAAGTTCTAAGAACTCAAAGGCTGGTAACTAGCAGCATCTAATATATTTGCTAGAAACCAGTCCTTGGTTCAAACTAGTGTTCTTTGCCACCTATTCTGGTCTGTAAGACTCCAAATTAGTTCCGTCATATTCTTTTTCAATTGTGATTTTAATATAGCTGTAAAAGAAAGACAGTAAGAAAATCTTCATTTATTCAGTAGTGATTTATGGAGGCATCGTTGTATCCCAGTAACTTAATAAATATGGGATTTAATGGTGAGCAAAATGGCTCTTTTCTTTACTTCTGCATATGTACATATGTGGTATGCTTGTATGTATATATTGAAATTTGCATCCATTTGGGCTTCTATGTGTGTGCTTGTGGAGGGCACAGGTCAGCATCAGATGTCTTCTTAGATCCCTCTCCACCTTATTTATTGAACAAGGATCTCTCATTGAAGCTAGAGCTCCCCAGTTCTGCTAGTCTAGCTGGAAGGCTTGTTCCAGGAATCTTGTATTTCTGTCTCGAACACAGGCACTACAGGTAGGTAACCTTGATATCCCAGCATTTACATGGGTGCTGGGGATCTGAACACAGGGCTTCATGATTATGAGGAAAACATTTTACTCACTAAGCTATGTCCTTAACCCCTCTTTTCTTTATTCTACCATATTTATAATCTCCAGTTGTCTCTCTAAATGATTTTTGGGCTTTGTTATTCACCACAGTCATGGTTAGCACTGCTGCTGTTAGGGTGGTTGCTTTATATAGGAAGAACAAAGTAGAGGTCAGATTTACTGCCTTAAAACTTAAATGAAGAGTAACAAGGAACAACAAATATCTTGACAATATGGTTCAACGCTCTTGTTAATTTGCTAGATGATCTTGGACAAGCGACTTGACCTCTCTGGAGCTGTATTTCCTTGTCTACTCTTCAGTTCCTTCTGAATGTAATGCTAGGATTCTAACATTGAAGTGAGTTTGAATTTCAAGTGCTTCTGAATCAAGTCACTTTCCCCCTCCTTCATCCTTTTCGCCAGTATCTCTTAGCTGTTCTGACCACTTTTCTCTATCTGAACTCTTGTCCTAGTCTAAGCCACACCATATCACTCTTTCTGCAGTTGCCTCATATCTAGCTCTTACTCCTTCACTGTTCTTCCCTCCACCCAATACAGGGAAGTTAGATTAAATGTCTCTACTGATGGGAATCCAGGAAGAATTCCTATTATTCTTACACTTAGCTTCCACAGTCTCACAGTGCTCTCCATGACTGCATGCTCTGTTCCCCATATGCTGCTTCAGTTCTTTACATGTCTCTTACATTTTACATGAAGCTTCCTACGACACTTTCATACATTAGTGTACACTGTTTCCTTTTAGCTCTCAGTCCCTCCTTGGTACACTTCCCTCTAAACCTGACTTTATAACACCTCAAAAGCCTCAGTATATATACCTTCCCTCTTCAAGTACACAGAGCCCAGGTAAGTGAGATTCCTCTTATAATCTTTCACATTACCCACTATTTCCTTTACATGGCACCTATTTGGGTAGCAATTAGTTATCAAATAGGTAAGTAATTATTTAGTTAATTAGCTATTTTAAAGTCTATCTTCTTTATTGGAGGGATGGCTTAGTGATTAAGGTGCTTGCCTGGTAAGCCTAAGGATTTAGGTTCAAATCCCCAGTACCCATGTAAGCCAGCTAGAAAAGGTGGCACATGCATCTGGAATGCATTTGTAGAGCCTGGGGACAGGCTCAATTTTATTCACCTTAAGTGCTGGGCAGGAGGTTTGAAAGTTAGATGCTAATAAATGCATAGTCAATGCAGTTGTAAATATAAGAAGTGGAAGAATTTTCCTTCTTTAACCAGTTGATAGAATTTTGTATGGGAACACATGGCAGTCATGTCAGGGAATTCTACTAGGCAAAGACTTCCGTTTATGTGCAATGACTGTTTCTCAGTTTTCTCTGTAAACTTCCTCAGCCTCCAGAGAAACAAAAAATTACCCATGAGACTATGCTTGGCACCAAGCAGAGTGAGCAGTTTACCAGCCCTGACTTTGGGTTCACAATTTAGCTGGGTACCAGCTACACCCTCAAAATAACAATTACAAAAGGTAGAAAGTGTTTAGTGTCACAAGAGAGGTCCAGGGAAAATGCTACAATGGTTTTTGAAGTGAGAGAAATTGCTTCAAACTGAGAGCAGGCAGCTATGTCCAGAGGTGCAGCATCCAATTGAAGCCTTAAATGATGGTATGATCTGACTTCTTGGAGATTGTTGAGAAAGGTATTGAAAAATGGTCCATGAAAAAAAAAAAAAATCATTACTTCTTTCCAGTTGCTACAATTAAAGTTAAAGCCAAACCTTTAATCAAAAGACAGGAAGTGTATGTTTTATATTTTGTATTTATTTCGTATGCATTATCATTTCTAGATAATTTAGGTTTTGAAATATGGAATCTAGGAATTTTGACAAATGAATATAGCAATTTAATTACTACAAGAATTAAGATACAGACAATTTTCATTACTCCCTTCAAATACTTTCATGTTATCACTAAGCACTTAACTCTCTCCATTCTCCAGGTCCTATTCTGCCATTTAAATATCCTCATGTAAGTGAACTCATGCTAGTTTCATTTGACATAGCATAATACATTGAGGGCATATCCACATTGTTCATGTGTTAGATATTCATTTCTTTTTGTCGAAAAATATTTCATTGTGTGGTTTTATTATAGGTAGTAAACGTCCAATAGTTGAAGGACATTTGAGGGCTTCATATTTTTCAATCCTATGATTAAGGTTCCTGGAAACACTAATGTATGACTTTAAACATAATTTTTCATTTCTCTTGAGTAAAGGTCTGTTACTGGTATTAGCAGGTCATGTGAAAAGTATCTTTAACTTGATAGAAGTTGCAGAGCTCCTTCCCGTGGTGACTCTCCCCCAGTGTGCTCAGGTCTCATGAACTGCAATAAGGTGACTGCCTTATCTACCCCTGCCATGAGTTATCCATGATGGTGATGGGGTTGGAAGATGATACAGAAGTGTGCCCAGGCAATACAGTTTTTCCCCCTTGGTAAATCACAGTTCCCCATGTTAAATGTGGATCAAAAAAAAAAAAAAAAAAAAGCCTCCCTCAGAAGTCATTAGCTTTCCTCTGTCTTTTCTCTGGCCACGTTGTTGTACTTACCTCTTGGCTTTCTTTGTAGTTTATATAGTGAAAAGCTGGTAACAAGAGCATGCACACATTTCATCCACTCCTCACACATGGCGGGATGTGCCTTCACCCGTCAGAAAGGCGCATGGCACAAGTATATTTCACCGTCCATGTTTTACTTCTGCTCACGGTTATGATGTGTTGCTTCATTTTTTAATTCTCACCTGCTAGTGGCAGCCATATGACACTGTAGGACCAAGACCAAGTTCTACTAATATCCCTCATTCTGGAATCCAACCCCCGAACCTAATCATTGGCTAGTTATGGCTTGCAAAGCCTGGACTCCTTTCCTTGGACCTGCCAGTGCACATTCTGTGACATTTGAGGCTTAAGTCATCTCTTCTGTGAAGGTGGCATTGAATTCTCCGTGACCCACACTCAGGACTAAGAGCTCCTTCTGCTTTCTTAGGACACATGGCAAACTTACCTCTTCTTACTATTTCCTTTATTATTTTTTTTTTTTTTTAAAAAAACTTTGATCTGGGAACATTTGCCTAAGTTGGCAGTTTTTTTTTTTTTTTTTTTTTTTTTCTTTTTCTCTAGGCAGTGAGATCTGTGAGAGCAATGATGTCTTCCTTGTTTCTTTATTTCACAGGATAAACTGTCAGGTGTTGGAGGTTCTCACAGTGGGCTCCTTGATTGAAGGACATGACATAACCCACTGTTCACCTTGCTTTGTGACTCAGAGAGAAGAGGTGTCTGAGTGGCTCACAGTTGTAACTGGAGGTGACAGGGTGATTTGATGTGTCTAAGCAAAGGCATTCCTGTTTCTCTACTGGCTCTGATTTTTCTGTCTTGTCGGGAATAGGAATGGGGTGATTTGATTTTGAGTAATAAGCACCCTGGCTCTAATCGTCTCCCTTCAGAGCCTTGAATTGTTCTGCTTCAGGTGATTTTCTACCAGCATGAAATATTCTCCTTCCTAGACATTGAATGGAGGTGCTGAGTCATGTCTGATTATACTTAATAAGACAGAGGCAGCTCCCTTTCATGAGCTGCCTCCGAGGACAAGCTGACATTTTTGACTCCTCTCCTTCTTAAATGTGGGTGTCATGAGGGAAAGTTGAGGATGAAGATAGCTTTGAAGTCTCCATTGGAAACAGGCATATATAGTGACACACTCTAATTAAGACAGATGTGGTTGTCTCTTCCACTTTTGGCTGTGGTATGTAGTGCTGGGAGCTGCGAAACAAAGGATGTGTGCTGCTTATTAAAGAGACTCACTTTGTCCCACTATCTATTTACTGGTGCCCCTTCCTCTAACATTTAGCATTTAGGATGGGGAAGACCCATTGATGATGTCTTGGATTATAACCCTACCCTATTCCAGAGAGGAAAACATTATGACTGCTCATCATCTGGGCCCTCTCTCATATCAGAAGTGACATCACTGAGCTCCAGAGATGGAGTGTTATTTGGCCACACTCCACATTAAATGTTAGACTCTAGAGAAAGGCAACTTCCGTGTTCGAAATCCTCCCTTCTCTGCACTTGCTGTGTGATTATCTGACTGTCCCTTAACTTACCTTTCTCAGGCTCCTCATTTCTTACAGGGAGTAATACTAATACCTCATAGAACATTCATAAAGGGTGTATGAGATAATAAGTTTTAAAAAACCCTAAAATTGGTATATAAAATCATTTACTATGAATGTGGGGATGGTGGTAATTCTAATGAAACTGGCAGTCATAAAACCAGAATTACAAGAAGCCATACTTTTGGCCCAGGGTCCTTGCTCTCCATGGAGAATATTGAAAGATCTGTATTAGGACCTATACTGAGTGGTCACAAAGTTGGAACACATCTGTCTGAAAATGAATTCCTGAATTTAAAGAAAGAATCAAGTTAAGCATAGTAGCCTGTAATTCTAGCTCTCAGAAGGCTGAGGCAGGAGGATCAAGGGTTCTAGGTTAGCAGAGGGTTCAAGGACAGGAGAAAAGAACATGGCTGAGATGTTTGTTGATAGGAATAGTCAAAGTGTGTGGTGTTTTTGAGGGAAGAAATTGTACTGAAACTCTGAAAATTAGAACCCACCAAGAGCAGTGACCTGAGAACTGAGAAGGTGGTGGAGAGAAGGCTGGATCTGGCATCCGGAAACTCCACTGTCCACTGGCTCTGTGAACTGTGTCACTCTCATAGCCTCTTTTCAAACTCGGAAGTAGGAGAAAGTCTTCCACCTGTGTGATTAAAGAATATACTATGTCTGAAACTGATATCTGCACAGCACAGTACTGAATGTAGTGTGAGAATAAAAGGTACTGATTCCTAAATGACAACTAAAACATTTTCCTCCCTCCAAAGGTATAAAAATAAAAGGTTGTATCATACTTCTGAGAAAACAACATCACTATTAATTTTTCCATGGATAAGGATAACACAGGTGTTGGAAACAAGGATGCCCAGATATGAGTGAGTTACACTTGCAAGTGTTGCCTTGGGATGTATATCTGGATACACACACATACTTTACTATGAAGCTCCTGAAAATCCTTTTCATATGACTTCAGGCCTTTTTTTGGACCTAGCACCTTTTAAAAAAATAATCCCACTTTCTTGTAGTTTTGTTGCTTTTCCTCTGTGGAAGAATATTGTTAGAAAAGGATATATGAGTATGACTGGATAGGAGAAGAGACAGAAGCTGACAACAAGGACACTGAAAGTGGAAAATTCATGTTTTTGGAGTGTTTGCTTTTGTTTCATGTAAAAAAACAAAACAAAACTTCCTGGATAGAGAGATGGCTTAGTGGTTAATGTACATTCCTGGGATGCTTAAGGACCCAGGTTTGGTTCTCTAGGTTCCACATAAGCCAGATGCACATGGTGGTGCATGCATCTGGAGTTCGTTTTCAGTGGCTGGATGTCCTGGCTCTCTCCCTCTCTCTCTCTCTCTCTCTCTCTTCCTCTCTCTCTGTCTTTAATAAATAAATAAAAAGAAAATTTTAAAACACCTTCCTGTTTTATTTCTTTTGTGTTAAGAACTCTGGTTTTCAGAGTTGTAGTTTCAGTTGGTTTCCTCTTTAGAAATAAATATGCAAAAGAAAAACCTTTAAGATTATAGTGACTGAGAAAGTTGAATATAAAGATGGTTTAAAAATTCATCCTCTGGGCTGGAGAAATGACTTAGTGGTTAGGGCACTTGCTGTGAAGCCTAAGGACCCAGGTTTGATTCCTCAGTACCCATGTAACCCAGTTGCACAAGGGGTTCATGCGTATGGAGTTCATTTGCAGTGGCTGGATTGCCCTGGAATGCCCATTCACTCTTTTTATCTGCCTCCCCCCCTTCTCAAAAAAGGATAAATAAAATAAAAAATAAGAAAAAGATACAAACAATTCAACCTCTGACATAATAAGAAAAGAAAAACAGGTGCTGATATGAGCATACAGTAAGTTCTGTGTATCTCTTTTATATGCTAAAATGATGTTAATGATCTGGAGCAGGCCATGAGTAACCAGGGGATTTCCATCCCGTCTCTGTGGGTAGCAATTTTTTTACAATGTACATGGAGTTGTAGGTACTTTGAATATTTAGAAACCAAGACTTGGATTTCATGATAGCATTTTCTTTTCCAAGCTCTGCTTCTTTCCATGGGATTTAACACTTTTCTTAGGTGAATGACAACAAAAAACATAGCCACTCAGAGTCCTGCCTCTTGTATTCTTCCTGACACTATTGTCATTCACTCCCAGAGATTTCTCCAATTCTATTTCTCTCAGCTTTTGATGCTTGCTTTGGGATTTTCTCTTGGAACCTTTTGTTTTCTGCTTGTCACTGCCAGCCTTCAAGAGAAATCTGCATGCTTGACGCATGATTAAATTTAGATAAGACTGCTCTCCCATTTCCCCAGTGGTTCCTCTGTTAAATGCAGTGGCACAAGTGCAGCCCATGTCTCCTGCTCTTGTAGGTAGTGAAGAGGGCACTTTCCTTGGCATTGCTGGGGAGGTTGCTGGCAATGTTCACAGGATGAACTTTCCTTTGGTTTCATCCTGGTGGTAGGGGAGCCACCTCATCCCTGAGAGAAAGCTGATGATGGTTGCTTGGTTTTGCCAAAGGAGCCTCCCTGTCCTTCCCATTGGGATGTGAGTCATGGGGCTGATGCAACCCCAAGTCCCTAGAGGACTTTCTCTTTCCATCTGTATGCTGAGTGAAAAGGTAATGCATCCTTCCTAAGTAAATATAAATTCCCGTTACTGTAGTTTAGGAGTTAAGTCTTCATTTTCACATTTTCTTTGGTTGTGGCTCTAATAAAATTCAATAAAAAAACTCAAAAACAAGCAAAATTATTCACTTTCCCCTCAGTTCTCACTCTCCTCACTTTCCCATATAATCATAGCTAAAACGTTAAGTTATAATCATGAATCGGGTGTCATGTGGTATTTTCATGTATTATTTTATTTACCCATACCACGGGCTCTATAGGCAAGGTACTTTCATTAGTTTCATGTTTAATTCAATGTTCTCTTACATACGAGCAAACTGAGGTGACACCATCCTCATTTACAGTGCCCAGCCCTGTGGGAAGCAGTGCCACAGCTTGAAGACTCAAGGTCAAGTCCTCTCCATTAGCTCCTGTCTCTGTAAACTTTCAAGGGTAAAAAGAACTGTTTGTGAGAGGCTTTATCGAATAAGTACACGCTGTCTTCTCTTCTCTAAAACCACTAGAAGAATTCATTGTCTATTATACTTTTTCATGCCTTGATTCTCAGATGACTGGCTACATTTTTTTTTTTGTGTGTGTGTGTGCTAAGTTGTGTGTCTGGCTTATGTGGCTACTGGGGAATCAAACTTGGGACATTAGGCTTCAAAGGCAAGCACCTTAACTCCTAAGCCATCTTTCCAGAACATACATACAAGTCAGTTTATTAACTGTCACAGTACTCCTGCAAAGAAAGTCATTCCTTTCAGCCATGTGAGGACACTGTTTATAAAATTCATGTGTGTGTGTGTGTGTGTGTATAATATAATTTTTTTGTAAAGAAAATAATGAGACCATGGCACAGAGGTAATACACACAGAATCCACTAACGAAGCCTACTAACCTGTGCTGCTGCTTTGATGGGAACAGTAGCGCCTTCTATGTGTGGTTGTCAAATAATGCCATTTTACATCCCCCTGATTGTGCACAGAAACTCAAAGGGAGGCCACTAGACCTCTAAGGTCTTTTGGTTGGTGATATGATTTGATTGAGATCAGAAAAGAGCCTGGAGACCCTCAGCCACTCCTCTAGACCTATGAAATCTAAAATTTTTGTAGAATACTTGAGATTATTCCTCAAGTACCCTGCAGATAGGAAAATTTTGCAGAAAGTGACACTTGTGCTTACAAATGAAGTAAGGAACATCAGCATTCCACTGAAGGAAAAACAGAATTCAAATTACTCAGAGCTGTGAGTATGTTTAACCTAATAATAATTGGAAGACTCAGAAAGATCCTAGCTCAAAGCTATCCTTTAGGTAATAACATTATATCTTTATTAGCTACTATAGGGCTAAATTTCAATTTCATCTGCTGTGTATGTCTTCCCTTTTTCCTCTTCCATTTTCTTATTTTTGTCTTGTTTTCTTTGTTTTTATGTCCAGTTGGCAATTCACTGCTTTGCTTTGCTTGCTTGCTTCCTTCCTTCCTTCCTTCCTTCCTTCCTTCCTTCCTTCCTTCCTTCCTTCCTTCCTTTCTTTTTCTTTCTTTTTTTTTGGGAGGGGGGATGGGGCTGGTCTGCCATTCCAATGGATATACAGTGACAATATTTAGGACAGTGTCAAGATAAATACCCAGTGTCAAAGGGGAGGACAACTCACCATAGCAGGAACAATCTCTAACAGCCCTGCAATCTGAAGCTGTGCTTTGTGGATTTCCCAAACATGAGCTGATGTCTGAATCTGGCATTCTTCTTTATCTGGCAAATCTCATCTGTTATCATCTGCCTAGGGCAATTTCCTATTTTCTTCAAATTACTCAATCAAGAAAATTCCCTTTTTTGTGGGAGTAAGGTATTTCTAATTATCTGGTCCAGGAAAGCCATCTGCCCAGCTATTATCCCAGTCCTTCTAAACAGCACAGGCAACATGAGGAGAAATGATGGATGCTTACAGTCACTCCCACACTCCCCCCCCACTTCCACGTATTTCCCCTTGATGGCTTATTTGACAAGCATGAGTCTTCAGAAGAATTTCCTACACTTTTGTTTGAGAGCTTTATTTCATTCTCCTCTAGATAAAGATATCTAAATTTTAGTAATATGTTCCCCACTATACATCACACTCTATTTGACTAGTATATTAAAATTTTTAATTGGTCATTTATTATAGGTGAGTGCTAGAGAAATATCCATATATTTAACATTTATTTTCTTTCAAGGACAAATCATGTCTTGGAATTTAAATAATACTCCAAGACATGTACTCCCGGGAGTGATGAAGCTTTAGGAATCCTTTGACTACTCACTACCTTAACAGATGAAATGAAGTGGTGTTGTTAGTGAAGATGATGAACACCATGCTAAGAGACTCACAATAAGAGTGTGTTTAAACTATGCTTCTTCAACTTTGGTTGGCAGAAGGATCACCTCTGAATCTTTAAAATGAAGATCCTGCCTCTGTGGATTGGAATGGAGTCTGAGGACTCCTAAATTACAATAATGATGCTGGTGGGACATGAACCATGCTTTGAACAACAGGGTCATTAAAATGTTCATTTCTTATAGAGATTTAGAGAGACATTCAAGACTAGGGAGGTAGCTTCATAAATTGTTCAAGATCTCACCTTTTACTTTCAGATCTCACCATCTTCAGGGTGTGACCTTCATGCTTCATGTATGGTCCACAACAGAATCCTAGTTATTCTCCAAGCAGAAGAAGTCAGATGGCAGAAATTGCCCAGAAAACAATAACATCATTATCTCTCAAGGAATGTTTCTAAATTCTATCTGTATAATACCTTCTGGTTGCTGGGACAAAAAATACATGACCCCCCCCCAAAAAAAAAAGAAGTTTAAGGGAGGAAGGCTTTATTCCAGTTTACATTTCATTTTGGCAGGGAGGATATGGAGGAAGGAGCTTGAGGCAGCTGGTCACATTCAGTCGCAGAGGGCAAGCAGAGCAGTGATGCATGTTGAAAGCTCAGTTAGCTTTCTCCTTTGTCCACAGCCCACAAATCTAACCTGTGGTCTGGTGTTGCCCACAGTTAGAATAGATTGTCCCACCTCAATTGATGTAATCTAGAAAACTCTAAATGACAAGAGTTTGGTTTCCACGGTGATTCTAAATCTTGTTGGGGTGATAACCAGAGATTAAGCATCACCCCAACTCCAGGATAATTTAAAACATAATCAATTTGCTGGAGCTTAATCATCTGCCCTCATCCAGGTAAATGGCAAACTGGGAGCATAACCTTTATTCTCGGCAGACATGTGTTCATTTGAAAATTTCCAAATCCCAACAGAAGTGGAGAGATTGATGTAGGGGCATCTTAAGTGTGTGACACACCTGAGCAGAGTCTGCTACAGACCTAGTGGCCTGCCACAACTGATGGTGTTCCAATGTTTACATAGAGAACTACACATTAAAGGTTAATTCTAACAAGCACATGTATAACACGACCCAGGGTATAGAGCATGCAATACTGTGGGCCATTAGCTTTTCATAACTATTCTGTATTATTTTTTAAAGATTTATTTATTTATTTATTTATTTATTTATTTATTTATTTGAGACAGAGAGAGAGAGAATGGGCATGCCAAGGCCACTAGCCACTGCAAATGAACACCAGATGCATGCACCACCATGTGCATCTGGCTTTCGTGGGACCTGAAGAATTGAACCTTGGTCCTCAGGCTTCCCAGGCATGCACCTTAACAGCCAAGCCATCTCTCCAGCTCCCAAGATTTTCTGTATTATTATTCCTTGGATGTGAAAACAGATGCGCAAAATGATTGAAGACTCCATTTGTCATGACACCTGCCCTAGATATCCATTACAATGATGCATTCCTCTGCCTCATCCTTCTTTTTTCTTCTATTATCCATAATCTCTCTTCCCAGGTTCTGTGCTTTTTGTATCATGTTGGCTTGGTAACTTCCAACATAATACTCTACATGCCTTTCCTTATTCAGCATGTTGCTTGGTGTCAGTTGCCTGGTATGATAAGGCGAATTCCAGGTATCTTCGATATGCTCACCGCTAATCATGAGTACTGGCTACAGAACTTGGCATGTGGTGGGGAGCTCAGCACATGGTTTTTAGATGAATGGGTGAAACCAGTAGGATCAGAGACTGCCTTTGAATCATGTCTGTCATCCCCAAGCCTGGGACTCTGTGCTTCTGTTGATGTTCTCATTCAAAAACTGCTGTATTCATCACAGAAACCTACCTATACCTGTTGATTTATCTTTGTCTTTGTAATCTCTTGTTAAATGGAACTGCCAAACTAACCATTTGCTCATAACTTGGATCTTCTCAGGATCATAGTTCAAGGTTAATACTTCCCGAGGAGTCATGGATGTTGCTAGAAAATACAAAATTAAGCAAAGTACCAGAATAGTAAACAAATATGTCCTTCTGTTTGAGTCCATCTCTGCCTTCAGCTTACATACAAGATGCTGGTGAGAATGTCTTTAAATTGACCTCATCTACATTGGATTCAAGTTTGGAATACAAAAAGGAATGGCTGATAATCTCAGTGGAGTCTCCGAACTACCACCTGCACCCTCTGCCCTTTACTTAGAAATAAAGGAAAGAGTGACCTTGGCCTGAGCTTCGGGGGTACTGACCAGAGCCCCAGACATAATAGAGGAGAATTTTGGGCAGTGTGGAAAAGCATACCAAGTTAAGAAGTCTTAGTTAAATTTTGGTCTGGTTGTTCACTACTCCATTGAATTCTACAAGATCTTGAAATCATCATTGCTTGGTGAGGCCATTGGTTTCCATCATGAAGTAATTACTCCTGCTTGGGTGTTTGGCCTCAGTTCCTGTCTGAGAGAATGACTCTGCATCTCATCATGGGGGTGGGGGTATCTGCCTGCAAGGCTCACTATTCCTGGAATTCTGAAGACATACTTCTTTTGGTGTTATTAGTATGGAAGGAAATAAGGGCATTTAGATAAACTTAAGGTCAATAAAACTTACATGACCAAATAGCTATTTCTTCAACGAGTAATAGTTTTATGTACAGAATTCAGCAGGAGTGTGATCCAAAGTTAAAGTAGAAAAATGTCATATACAAAATGAAGGGCATGGATGTCAAGCTTCTATACTTCATTTAATTACCCATAGGTATCTGCAGGCTGAAATGAAGAGTCAATGTTTTTTATGAAAGCAACGTATATGCCCTTGTTGTATGCATATATTTTGTAAATGTTGTTCCTGTGTCTTTCTTTAATGAACAATGCTCACTTCTTTATGGAATAGAATCAATTCTGATTTGTTATGTGATGAAGCTGATACATTGCTGTAGTTTGGATTTTGAATGTTCCCCCAAATCCCTTGTCTTGAAAGCTTTCTCACTAGCCTGTGGCACTATTGGGATGGTAGAACTTTTAAAGGGTTGGGGCTGTGGGAGGAAGTTATGTCCCTGTGAGCTCTGCTTGGATGTTAGAACTTGGCCCCTCTCTCTGCCTTTCTTTTCTGCTTCATCATGTGCTTCCACAGTGGTCCACAGACCACCGCAAAAAGGCCATGAGATCATGGACAGAAATCTCTAAAATTGTGAAGTTTGGGAGATAGGTCAGGGTTAAAGGTGCTTGCTTTCAAACACTGCTGGTCCTGGCTTCATTTCCTAATGCCCATATAAAGCCAGATGCAGAAAGTGATGCATGCATCTGGAGTTTGTTTGCAGTGGTAACAGTCACTAGCACACCCATTCTCCCGCTCTTTCTCTCTCAAATAAATCAGTGAATAATATTTAAAAATAATAAAATCATGAATCAAAACAAAATGTCAACACTTACATTCATTTAACTCATGTATCTGTTACAAGAACGAAAAGCTGATCAGCGCATATATACATACCTTAATTTTCATACAATATTACGAGAAAGGCAAGTGACATGTGCAGAAATTGAGTTAAACAGAAACATGTCATCCTTGCTCATATCACAGGTAAGCTTCCCATGACAAATAATTGCATATGAAAAGTAATTCTACCTAGGTTTTCAATGGTGCAAATTTTTGCTCTGGCTTTTCTATACCTGAATTTCTTGAGAGTTAAATACTTATCCATCTCTCTATTCCAACCCTCAGCACAGTGCCATAGCAGCTTCTCAATAAATACTAATAAATGCAAATACATTGGCAGCTTTTCTATGGGAAATATCCTGCTTTGAGTGTGCAAGCACAGATTTGGGACAAGTATCCGAGATCTATGTTCAGGCAGCTTTTATTTGTGTTACCACTCAGGCAGAAGTAAGTCAATTAATCTCTCTGTCTCCATTTCCTGGCATGTAATGTGGGAATGGGCATGAAAGCCAGCGAGGGGAAAGGGTGTTGTGAGATTAATTAGGTAAAATGTATACCCTGCTATATAAATGCTAATTGCTGTCAGGAGCGTGGGTTGGATTTTCCAGTGACATGGCTTTCCAAGGCTTTTCCATTAGTCCTCTGTGTCACCAAGGCTCAGCCTTAAGAAACACTTTGGCTGAGAGAAATGATGACTTTGTGATTCTCTCACGTTGAATGGCCAATTTAAAAAGGACTTCTACCGTGGAGTAAACTGTATAAGAAAGAACATTTAAACTACAACAACAACAACAAAAAAAGTGAATTCATTGTGCCAGTAATTTGCTAAATTCCCTTTGCTGTTATGAAAGACAACTCTATTTACATAATAGCCCTTGCTTGTCTTTTCTGAGGCTAGTGCCTGCTGTTGAATCATATAATTAATTTGGTCTTACATGATACTGCAGCTGGTTGCCATAGATTTTATTTTTATTTGTTCACTGAATCATCTAAAAAGCCTTGAAAAATACCCTCAGGTAGCTGTAACAGAAACTTAAAAAAACTCATAGAATAAATTTCAAATGGACAAATCTACAGAAAAAGAGCTGATAGCATTTTTCCTAATGTTTATTAATACTAATATTTTCCCAATCCTATCACAAAGGACTCTTATTCACTTTGTAGAGATACCCATTTGGCTTATGAAGCATGATGTAAAAGAGATTCATAGCAGGTATATCTTTTCCCTTTAAAAATGAGTTACATCTAGTTTTACTGAAAACATATTAAATCAGTGGGATCAGATAAAAATCTTGATTTGTGGTTTTTATTTAAATTATAGCATTTGAGGAACTTTAAAAGTGCTATTTTTAAAACTATTCACCCTTGATTTATGAAATTACCTTAGGAAATAAAAAGTCTACCCACATTAAGTCATTATATGCAATATTAATTGTATGATATATCTCATTGTCTTAACACAATAGAAGTTTATTTGTTTCATATGACAGTCCCTTGAGAGTTTAGATGACATACCCAAACAGCCCCACAGTAAGTGGGAGAGACACAGATTCCATTCGTCTTGTGATGCTATACGCTTTAAAGATTTTACATAAGGGCAAAGAAAACACATAAAAGGTTATATGGGAGGTTTCATTTATAACCCAACCCAAAAACATAGGGCTCCAACCCAGTTCAGGGTAATATATTTTTCTCAAGGGCCCAAGAAAAAGAAATTAATGAAATCTTGCCAATCTATACAACAAGCTGTCTTGTGATCACTAAAGATCTATTTTTAATTTGTTAAATTGATTTTCCTGAGTATATATTATATTTCAGATTTTATACTAGCTCTTTACTTTTTGCTATCTCTTCATTTACAATCATTTCATAATCATGTTTTGTACAAAAGAGAAAGCCATCTTTAATTCCTCATCTATCTTATTATCAATCATTGCTAATGGCTCCAAATACCTCCAGGAATCAAAGTGTTAGGTGCAATATTGGTGCAATAAATAAAGTTACCATTACCCATCCTCACCCAGGATGGATTTCCTTTTCTCGTCAATTTACCAGTGTCATAATTATAAGGAATCATGTTAAGTTGGGGCTTTCCAAATGTGTTGTATTATAGAATGGAGTTGCGCATGTGAGAAAATGTTACTGGACAAGGAGTGAAGTATCATAGACAATGACCAACCTACTAATTGAGCTATAACCTCCTTGTTTTGCTTTCAATGAAGCCAGTTCCCAAGAAGAAGAATTCTGTTCTCCTTCATAATCTTCTAGATCTTCAGAGTCATTGCCAGATATGAAGTCCAGAGCATACACAGTCTTGCAAGCCCCCAAGAGATGATCAGTACCAACAGCCTACCAGGATGCTGGCCTGCTGTGGGTAAATGCTTAAAAATGAGCATGTTCATGGCTTCAGACATCTTCTACATAGGACCACTTCACTACTGATAACAGAACTGTGTAACTCTTGAAATGATTTTTTTTTTTAATATCTTATTCTATTTATTTATTTATTTATTTATTTATTTATTTATTTATTTGAGAGAGGAAGAGGTAGATAGGGAGAAAGAATGGGCACACCAGGGCCTCTAGTCACTGCAAACAAACTCCAGATGCATGTGCATCTGGCTTATGTGGGTACTGGGGAATCAAACATGAGTCCTTGGGTTTTGCAGGGAAACACCTTAACTTCTAAGTCATCTCTCCAGCCAAGAACTGTGTAACTCTTAATCCATAATGAATACACAAATAATTTTAGTATGATCAATCCCAACTAAACAGGAAATATAATAAGACATAATTCAACCTTTCCCACTGCATCATTGTTCACTCATGTGGTGGCCCAAACTGCCTCTTCTTACTAAAACCTTTACTTGCAGTTCTATGATGTCTGTCTACAAATTCTTTAGCTGGCCAAGTCAGACAAGAACCTAGATAGAAAATGGCCTGACCTCTCTTAGACTTCCCTCATGATATGAATCTAATTTTCACTTAATAGTCATGCCTTTACCATCAACTAGTTTTACAGGGTGCAGAATTTTGAGGGAGCTACCTTTGGGAGCAACAACAGAGAATATCTTTATAAGACATAAGGCTATAAAATCTAATTTTGTTCAGATCACAATTATAACATGGTGAAGTTCCAACATTCCTGTGCTGGACAACTGACTTTATCTCTGTCTTTTAAACTCTATTCTTGTTTTAAAAATTATTTTTATTTTAGAGAGAGAGAGAGAGAATGAGAGGAAGATAATGGGTATCCCAGGGCCTTTCAGCAGCTACGAATGATCTCCAGACGTGAGCACTTCCTGGGGTGCATGTGTGACATTCCATGCTTATGTCACTGCATCTGGCTATATGGGACATGGAGATTCGAACATACATTGTTAGACTTCACAGACAAGCACCTTAACTGCTAAGCCATTTCTCCATACCTAAACTCTTTTCTTTATAATTGAAAAGTAAAGTATTATACCAATTCACACCAATACAGTTTTTGAAATTAAATACAATAGGATGAATCTATTTTCTAAGAGAAATCATGTGCTTTTTGGATGGTTTGTCACCATGAATGGCTTTGCCAATTGTATTAAGTGATAGGCACCCTCCCTCCCTCCATTCCTCTCTTCCTTTCTTTTATCTTTCTCTTCTACCTTCAATTATTTTAAAGAAAAATCAAATTAATATTTGTAGGTCAATATATTAATTGACTTACACCCAAATAATTATATTCTTTCTGCCTTAAGTATGCTGAACCCTAACCATTGCCTTTCTTAAAAACAAACATTTTTAAGCTGTTTATTTATTTATTTTTGGCATTTTTCAACCTGTAACTTGCTAACTAGTTTGTGTATATCGTTCAGTTTTCACTATCAAGCCCAGACTTTATGTTTTTTTTTTTTTTTTTTTTTTTTTGACAGAGAGAAAGACAGATAGAGATGGGCACGCCAGCAGCCTCTCAGCTGCTAACGAAATCCAGATGTGTGCGTCCCCTTGTGTTCAAGTGTGGCATTGTGCCTTTGTGTCACTTTGCATCTGGCGAAACATGGGACATGGAGATTGGAACCCTTGGAGATTAGAACCAGCGTTCTTAGGTTTAGGAGGCAGGCGCCTTAACCGCTAAGCCATCTTTCCAGCCCCAGACTTTATGTTTTTAATCCTCTATTATAGTAAATGAGGATCATCTCTCCTCAAATGCTGTCTCCTGTGTTTTCCCCACCTGTTCCTCTCCAAGAAATATCACAGCAGCATATTTATTTGAAACAATAATCATTAAATAATATAGCTTTGCATATTAATGAGCTATGATTATGTCATCTTTCTGATTTTTTGAGATTATTAATTGAATTTTTCAATGTGCTTACTCTAATTTGTGTTTTTTACTAAAACTTTTCATAAGTTTCAATTGCTTTTCAGTGTGATTTTCTGTTACGTGATATTATCAGATAAGCTTCCAGTCTCCATTGCTTTTCTTTTCAGGTGGCTTCCATCCCCTCCACCTGCTTTGTCTCATCACAGTGCTCCCTGCCAAGCTGTTGTCCTGAGCTCTTCACTGTCATTCTGCAGATCATTTCACCCCCTCTTCCACTGGATCCGCTATGGTTGGATCCTGTACTGTCCTCTTTTTTATTCCATTTCCTCATTTCCATTACATGACTGCTCTAGAAGCTTTCTGATAAAGAGCACCTGGGAAGTAAAACTGTCTTCTGTGTCAGAGATTGTGATCTTCAAGGTTTGGATTTAAGACTGGAAATAATATTTTCTTTGGTTGTATTGTTTCATTATGTTCTACTCTCTTGACTTGTTTTTGAGAGTTGCAATGCATTTTAATTCTGATATTTCTTAAATGTGCAGAGCTACCCCCCCCCCACCAACTTCATAATAGCTTGTTTCAAACTCTTTCACTGGTATAAATCTATTCTTTTCTATTGTGGAGGGGATGATGGGCATAGTAGAGGGGACTTTTAACTTGGAAAGTTCTGTATTTGAGTTCTGGTATTCTGTTCCTTTGTTTTATTCAATTGAGAATTTTATACTTTCTCTTCATTTTGTGTTTCTCTTATGGCTATTATTGTTGAGATGCTAAAGTTCTTGGACTTAATTTCATATCTATTTCTATATCCTTTACTCAGCTTTGTAAGGAAAACAAAACCTCAATTGTAACTTCCAAATGAGCCATTAATTAAAATTTATACTTACAATTTTTTGTTGTTTAATATTGAAGAAGCTGATTAGAAATTATAAATGTGAGAGGCTGGAGAGATTGCTCAGGAGTTAAGGGTTCTTGATTGCAAAGCTTGCTGATTCAAGTTTGGTTCCCCAGTACCCAAATAAAGCCAGATGCACAGAGTGGCACATGAATCTGTAGTTTGAAGCAGCAAAAGGACCTGGCCTATACCAGGTGTAGCAGACAACTTCAGGTTTGCTGAGATGAACTTCCAGACCAGGCACAGTTATGGAAGAAGGGATATTTATTGAAGCTTACAGATCCAGGGGAAGTTCCGTAATGGCAGAAGAAGCTTGCCTGCTTTCACAAATCCAAGCAGAGAGAGAGCAAAAGCCACAAGCCAAAAGCGACACAGCACAGCACACTTCAGGACCTCCAGCTAGGCACACTTTGCATATGTTTAGACTGAAATCTCAAACCCACCACCACACCTTAAGATCCACCCAGTGTCATTGCCCCCAGCCAGATAGCTGCAGATGCAAACTACAAACTAATAAAACACTGAATATATTAAGGGCCATATATTCAAACTACCACACCAGTACTTCCATTTACTGCAAACAAACTCCAGACATTTTTGTCACTTGTGCATCTGGCTTTACACTGGTACTGAGAAATCAAACTTCATTCATCAAAAGGCTTTTTAAACAAGTGCCTTTAGCCACTGAACATACATACAGATGTCTGTTTTTGTTTGTTTGTTTGTTTGTTTGTTTGTTTGTTTTGATGCAGTGTCTCACTGAACTCATAATCATCCTCCTACCTTAGCCTTCTGAGTGATTATAGGCATGAGCCACCATGCCTGTTTAATTTTCTCAATTTTTAAATAATAATAATAACAACATATTTTGTATGTACCCTCTTTTCCTTCATCCCTGCCCCCTCTCTGCTGGAGACCCTCCTGAGTGGGATTGCAGGTATTCCATATGGGGTTGTGAGTTGTGCATTGTGAGAGCCAAAGTAGTTATTTGGGGGAAGTGGGAATGCCTCTGGGCATAATGTCTCAACCAGTGGCTCTTACAATCTTTCTGCCCTCTCTTCCACAAAATCTCCTGAGCCTTGGTGGGTGAATTTTAAGTCAACTTCAGTGATGAGATCTTAGCAGCCTCTGGATCTCTGCTTTGGTAAGTGCTGAGTATCCCCAGCATCCTCCTCCTTCAGTAAGGCACTGATTGTCAGGTTCACCATGGAAGCAGCACTCTTGCTCATCTCCCCAGTTCCTCTGCTTTCAGCTGTGGTTTAGCTGACATCTGAGAGGTGGTTGGTACTCCGGTCTTGATACCCTTCGGCAAGCACCCTGTGGAGCAGGGGATAGGGGAATTGGGGACCCAGGGGCCCTTCAATCAGGAAGGTGGAGCAAAGGGGCCTGCTTCCTCAACAAGCTCACCGGTTACAGGCAGCCCTACTGGGACCAGGAAACTGGGGTTGGGGGATGGGGACAGGGAGACCTGGCCTCCTCACTCCTCATGCCACCCCCTTAAGAGCTGGGGATCCAACTTTTTTTTTTAAAGTAAATCCTAAACTAAAATGTAAACTTAAGGTTGAAATTCTCTTTTGCACATGTGGCCACACACTGTGTTTGATGTTAAAGTTGTGTGGTCTTTCACAGAGGTTTCTGTCATTCTCCTGCCTGGAAGTAAGTAGTAGCTGGCTGTCCTCATCCTTGGAGTTGTGTGGAAAGCTGGTCAGGGCTAAGGAGCGGGATTGGAACAGATTGATGCCATTTTCGTTCAGTCCTCTTCTATGGCTCTCCACATTTCTTCAATTTTTGAATGTCCGATTCATTTTCCCTGCTAGGATGTATTGTCAATATTGATAATGAGCAAATGTCAATCACCCATGACTTTTGAGATCTGCTGTGTCACACTGAGGGCCCCCAGCTAAGGGAGAAGCAGTCTCTGGGCTTCCTACTTTTTCGAGGCAGAGGGTAAAGGAGCTTAAAGAAGCTTAGTGAAATGCACTCTTGGCCTCACAACACTCACCACAAGGGCAATTCTTGTACTGACCTATGCGCATGCCTCTCCTTATGTGAGAGAGGTGGAAAGCACTGGGCTGTGGGGGAATAAAGCACAGCACTAAGGACTCCTTGCCTCCATGCTGAGGGTTTCTGGGCCTTTGAAGCATTCAAATTGCAGACTGTTTTCTTTTCCGTGTCCATGTAGTTATTGTTGCTTTTTTGAAAGCTGCTAAATTGGTCACCCCTTGTCCAGCTAGATGTCATAGTTTTCCTTCATGTTCTTGCTGTTGTTTAGGATTATGTCTTCAATTATTATTATGGTTTTCATGGGCCTACAAAAAGTTTTACAATTGGATGCATAAATTAAATCAGTCACATTTGTCAGAAAAACTGTGTGAATTTTCCATAAGCCAAAGGAACTAATTCTGTAACTCTGTAGTGTTCATGGAAATAGTTAATGGATGTGAATAGGTGTTTTATAAAACATATTGTAAAGGTATCAGAAATGTCCATTCATTTAAGTAGGCTTGAGCTTTCCAATTTTCTCTGTATATTGAATTTAAAAGGCAAAGCTAATGAAAGAAGAGGAAGAGTTAGTCATTTGTCATGTCTTGAAACAGTAGTTTTGTTTCCAAGAGATATACTACTTATTTGATTATCAATTTTTTTCAAGTCATAAAGACTCAAATTCTTTGCTTTTAGCAAAAATAAAATAGCCACAGATTTCACTGTTTACCTGCTATCTACTGCTAAAGATGTTACCTAATAATCATGAACTCCAGTGGAAAGGCTTCATTGTATGACACGTGTATTTTTGTCCACGGAACTATTTTTGTTCTTATATCCTTGGTCAGTCGTGAAGAAACCCTGGACACCTATGCTAATGGAGGTGAGCTAGCTGGTCTTCAGCTTGACCCTGTGGTCGATCCTTGACTAGTCACTTTTCCTAGGCTTCTTCTCACATTGGAAACCTGACTCCAAGACAAAGCAAAAGCTGTTAAATTTAAATTTTTCAGGTTATTCACTGCATTGCATTGGACAGTGAAATGACAATATATCCCAGGTTCAAGGGGTGGGAAACAGAATCTCCTTGAGTGGGAGATTCACCAGCTTCAAGTTGAGGAGGATGAAGATACCAAGACGAAAAAGAATTCGTATTGTTTTGAAGACTATATTCCAGACTTGTCAAGTGATCATTAAAATAATTTCTACTTTTAAAATGCAACACGTAAATCAAAACCCGGTAGGGAACATCTGCAACCCCAGTGAAGAGCATCCCCAATGGAATGGGGTCAGGGGCGAGGGAAACAAGGGTACCAACACATGATGTATCCATATGAAACATTTTGTTAATAATAATAAACATTTAAAATACATTAACTAGGTACTTTACTGAAGGAGATATGAATTTGAGTATCCCTCTGTCCATGAAAAATATCTCAGTGGTTACATCAAATGACATTTTCAAGTACTATCTAACCTCACTCACTCAAAACCAGCTTTTCCTGATTGCTAAGAAAGGATTTCAAAAACAATTTACACTTTATATTTTAAAAATGTTTATAAAATATTAAATATTTATTAAATTTTATGTATTATATTAAGCCATTTCAGAAAAAAATTAACACTCAGCTTTATGTATTGCATAAAAAAGAAAGATGATGAAAACATTTTTCAATATGTCATAAATTATTGTAACATATTCCATTAACACAAGTATGCATGGAGAGAATAGATTTAACACATGTTCAAATGAAAAATAATGATGTGAAATTCATCATGTTTAAAGGCAAACTTGTTTATATAATTATTTGGTTATTTGTATACAGTGAATCACTATTTCATTAGATGTGATTAAAATAGAAATGCCACCACTCTGTTTTAAAATGTTGCTACTTAGTATAATGCAAAATATACACATTCCAGTTTTTATAACTGACATGGAATGTTTTGGATGTCAATTTGAATGTAATAAATATTGCAAAGGATGGAACATATATTTTATAAAGCATATTGGTATAATACATGTATATATTACATATTGGTGCATGGTAGCATTCAAGGAAGAAAGAAAACTATTTTAAGGTTCTAAAGGACTGGTCCTCACCAGAAATCTTTTCTACATTCTTATGGTGACATCTATAACCTTCTTAAGGAAATAATTATCCTTCCTTTTTAAATATGCTAATCATCATGCTTCATCATAACATAGGTGTTAATGCCTAATAAACCTGTATTTGATTCTTAATCATTGAAACACAAGCACAATGATCCCCAGTCTGTGTCATGGAGACCTTGACTTCCTAAATTCCACAGGCCTGTTTGTACATTGTGCTCACCCATAGATGCACATAGTCAGCCCACATTGGGGGGGGGGCATGGTAAATGTAAAATACATTGGATTTTGAAGGCTTACTACAAAAATGTAAAGGTGTAGAAACTCATTTTGATATCTTCAATATATAAGGTTTAGTGAAATATATTATTAACATTAATTATACCTGTGCCTTTTTACTTTCTTAATGTGGTTATGGGCATCATTTATTATATACACATTTAGAATGATGATTCTGCAGCATGGTACAGGTCTGGTCCTAAAAGCAGAAGATCTAGAACTGGGAGTCCTCTCTTCCTCTAGACTAAGTTTGTTTGTTTGTTTTTTGTTTTTGTTTGAGGTTCTGGTTTCATCAGTAAGACCTTTCATGATTTGAAAAAGCTGACCACTTCTTTTTAGGGAATGATTCTCCTTTCCTTGCAGGCTTCCACCATGTTACCAGATAAAATTGTTATGTAAAAGATACTCAAAAGGCAATAAAAAATGGAGAGAAGCAATCTCTTCACAGGTGCTTATTATTATATGTTATTAAAGGGAAGCCATCAAAGATGACCAGGGAAAAGGGTCTTGAAAAGAGCAAGTATTCTGAGGAGACAGTGTGTCTCTGGAGGTCTTTAAAGGAAAGTGATTCACCTGCCCTTTCTTTCTTTCTTTCTTCCTTTCTTCCTTCCTCCCTTCTTTCTTTCTCTTTCTTCCTTCCTTCCTTCCTTCCTTCCTTCCTTCCTTCCTTCCTTCCTTCCTTCCTTCCTCCCTTCTTTCTTTCTCCTTCCTTCCTTCCTTCCTTCCTTCCTTCCTTCCTTCTTTTTTTCTCCTTCCTTCCTTCCTTCCTTCCTTCCTTCCTCCTTTCTTTTTTTTTCCTTCCTTCCTTCCTTCCTTCCTTCCTTCCTTCCTTCCTTCCTTCCTTCCTTCCTTCCTTCCTTCCTTCCTTCCTTCCTTCCTTCCTTCCATCTATTTATCTATCTATTTTTCCAGAACGTTGTGATGACTGGGGACTAGACACCATGAGGCAAATCCAAGTGTTTGAAGATGAGCCAGCTCGCATCAGGTGCCCCCTGTTTGAACACTTCTTGAAGTATAACTACAGCACAGCCCATTCCTCTGGCCTCACCCTGATCTGGTATTGGACCAGGCAAGACCGGGATCTGGAGGAGCCAATTAACTTCCGCCTGCCAGAGAACCGCATAAGTAAGGAGAAAGACGTGCTCTGGTTCCGGCCTACCCTCCTCAATGACACAGGCAACTATACCTGCATGCTGAGGTAGACTCTATCTTATTGTCGACTGTCTCTATCTTTGGTTCCCTGACTTTGATTCAAATGAAGAATATGGTGCTCAAACCTGGAAGGCAGCAGCATTTATTTAGATGTGTTATGCTCATCTCAGTGGCTTAGCTGAGGTAGGGTAAAGGAAGCCTGCCAAGAAAATGGTTGTGTGGCTGAGAACATTCTCTATGGGCCGTTCATTTTCTACTGTTATCTGATGGTGGGGCAAGTTTCTTTGCTCTTTCCAGTGACTTAGGGTCCTCCCCATGTGTTCACCTTGCCTGGGGATATCCATTTCCTTCCTGGGGAAGAAGAGGGAAGAGCCCATTCACAACTGATTTTTATTAACAAATGCCTGCCACAGACTAGATGAGTACCTTTGCAGAAGAAAGGGTATTTGCAGGACATCAATGTATTTAGGACAATGCTTTAAGCTTTTCTACCAAAATTCACTGCAGAAACAGGTGAATACCATGTTCCCAGGAATCTAAGAATGCAATCAAAAACAGACACCCATTTTGGCAAAGTTCACAGATATAGGCTGCTCTTGAATGCATGTGTAAATGTTATAGTTTGCCCTAAAGCATGCCTTTTTTTAATTTTATTACAGATTAAATTTTTGTTTAGAATAAAATACTCAGAATATCTAAACCCTTCCAAAGAATTATCACTGTCAAGTTTAGTTCTATAGTCCCATTTTTTTTTTGTTGCCAATTCACACTTTCTTTTCTAAGCGCCCATCTAGCATAGCTTCTTTATTTCTTTCAACTTAATTTCCTGATGACCATTGATTTGCTAGAATTGCAGTAAAAAAGTACCACAAGTGGAATGTAATGAAGACTAGACATGCATTGTCTCACAGATTTGAAAGCTAGATATCTAAGATCAAAGTTGGCTGGGTGGGTTTCATTTGCAGTCATTCTCTTCCTGGCTGACATTTGTCCATCTTTTCTCCATGTCCTTTCATGGTCTTCCTTCCATGTGTCTTTCATTTCTTCTTTCAATAACAGTAGTTGTATTAGATGAAACTCCATGTTTATGATCTCATTTTAACTTAATTATTTCTTTAAAAGTCCAAATTCCAAATGCAGTCCAATTTTGAGGTTCTATGGGCTAAAATTTAGCATATTGATTTGTTAGGGGGTTAGTTCATCACATAATAATTAGTCAGCTTATTTACTGTGGGCATTAACCATTCTCTGATGGAGGGTTTTGATAAATGTAAATCTTTTATAATCAATTTCAAGGGAACTCTGGTCTATTACAGAAAAGACTTTGGGACACTGGGTCTTTATAGTCTCTAAGGATGCCTCTAAGATTGTTTACCTAATAATAATTTTATTACAGTGGACCTACCTTTGGGATGCATGTATTTCCATCATTTATGTTCAGATTGAAGTTGGTAAAAAGGTTGGCATGAAGCAGATTTCATTGCAAAGAGCACTGGGTTAGAAGGCAGCAAATCAGCTTTGCCACTACGTAGCTGGTCAAGATGCAAGACATGTCTCCAGATCATTAGTGTCTGTATCAGTCCTGAGCAAGAGTTGACTACTTGTTCTTTGAGCTCTCTTTCATCTTTGACAATGGTTAGTTCATTAACATTTCTCAAGTGAACATCTGAAAGTCCCTGGCAAGGAGTGATCATTTGCATTCTGCATGCATTTGGTCTCTACTGCTTCATTACGTGCACTGCTCACTCCTGACCTAGAGCTTGTCGCAGATTTAATCAACTTTCTACATTACGGGAGTAGAGTGGCTTGACTGGAAGTTCTGCATATACCATTAATGTTATTTTTCAACTTCCAGATTGTGTAAACTTCATTTCACCTGTTGCCTAATTTCCATGTCAGTAAAAGCAAACCTAGAAAATTTATTACCTTGAAACTCTACAAAGCTTTGCATTGCCCTGAACTGAGAATGGCCTTCTATCAAACCATGTGGAATTATAGGACTGTATACCTTTAAGGCGATAGAGTTAGATTTACTGCCTATTTTAAGTGCTTATATTCTTGTTCAATTCTGTTCAACTGTGGGAATTTCAAGGGTCAAGTCAAATAGTTTCATCACATTTATTAACATCAGAAAATGAATCTTTATATTAAAATGAAATATATTTTCTTAAATTTCTACTTATGCAATCCTTCTGTCTTATGGTATGTGTTTTGTTATTTATTTGTAAAATTCTTATCCATTACTCTCCTATCAATGATCCCAGTATATCACAAGATGTCTTTAAACACCTCCTTCCTCATGATTAGGAATGCATACTCTGTGCCATACATTGTGTTTCATATTAAATCATGAGTCATTGAGTGTAGTTCAACAGCTAGAAGTCATAATGTCATTATTGTTATTATTCTATATCCCCATTCTTGTTTTCCTATAGATAGATACAAGTTCATACCCATTGCATTTATTTAACAAATATTTATGATCCACCTACTGACTTAAAGTTTAGATACTATACTAGATGTGATACCTGTAATAAAGAAATACAAATAGTCAAGCAAATCTTACATTTTACCAAGAATTAAGATAGATGTCTGTGACATAACCATATAAGTTTGATGAATTTATGATGAATTTAATTAAGGAATGTTTAAGGTACTCAGTAAATTAAAGACCAAATTTAGCTCTACAGTGGGAAGAAAGTAGCAGAGAAGAAGGGCCAGAGACATAGATCTATATGTGCAGACATAACTGCAGTTTATCAGACATGCTATGATATCTGTCCTTGTTTTTGCCTTTCATACTTGTTTGTGTTGGTAAATGCTCATAACAATTTTGATTAGTGTACCCTATTTATCATTTGGTTTATTTTTTCAGTTGATTTGAATGTTTTTCCAGCACGGAATGGACATTTCTTTTTAGAATGTTCTATCTCTATTTGCCTATTCCATGTTTCAATCCTATAAACAATTCCAAAAGGATTCCTAGCTCAAAAGTTAAAATCATCTTACTACCATTCTTTTCCAAAGGTTATTTTTTCCATTATCCAAGATTTTCATTCCTACCTTTACATAAAAACACTAAGTATTTCTGAGAATATTCTAAGTGAACAATTTATCTACACATGTTTATGGTCATCTACAGTGTATCAGTAGGATGTTGATAGTTGATAATTGTGTTTGCGTTTTAGTCTGTGGCAGTAATTGCTGTAGGAAATAACTAAACAAGTTACTTACTTCATTTACTTTTTACATATATATGAAGTCCCAAATATATTAAATCAAATCCAAATGAGATTCCCCCTCCCCCAGTCACTGCTTATTTTTTGTTTCAGAAACACAACCTATTGCAGCAAAGTTGCATTTCCCCTGGAGGTTGTTCAGAAAGACAGCTGCTTCAATTCCCCCATGAAGCTTGCAGTGCACAAGCTCTACATAGAATATGGTATTCACAAAATCACTTGTCCAAATATAGAGGGGTATTTTCCTTCCAGTGTCAAACCAATCATCACTTGGTATAAGGTAAGAAAATTAGAACACATTTTATTAATTCTAAAATGACAATAAGTGTTTGCTGAGTTCAATGTAGCCACTGATATTTTCTTCTCAGATTTTCTCACTTCTGTAGTAACTTTGTAAAAACTGCTGGATATTTCATTATTTCATATTAAAAGAAGATGGGCTGCTTTGTCTCAGCTTACTGTTTCTCAAGTGACTTTAGCTGGAATGCCAGAAATATGCTTTTTCTGTTTACTTCTGAGGAGCACATGTTGCCTACTTCTCGCTGCTTTGTGAAATCAGAAGGTACTGAGTCATTGGGTAAATTTCAACTCCTTGATGAGTCAGACCTATAATTTATTATACATATGTTTTTGTTTACCCTAATTTGTGGGAATGACCATCTTTAGTCTCCCCCATATCTCAGGGATACACAAAGTGTTTTATCAGAAAATGAAAGTTTTGGAACATGACATGTGTGGCAGACACATAGCTTTTGAATCTCATCAAGTCTCCGCAGGCCTTAAAGCTGGATATCCACATAAAAACTTAGAGACAAGTTTTCTATAGAGCTATTTTATTTTAAATATTTTATTTGTTTATTTATGAGAGAGAGAGAGAGAGAGAGAGAGAGAGAGAGAGAGAGAGAGAGAGAAAGAGACACATAGGGCTCACCAGGGTCTCTAGCTGCTGCAAACAAACTCCAGATGCATGTGCCATCTTGTGCATCTGTCTTTATGTGGGTACTAAGAAATCTATCCTTGGTCCTTTGGCTTTGATGACAAGCACCTTAACCACTAAGCTATGTCTCCAGCCCCAAGAGCTATTTTAGTAAATGTGTGAGACAAGGAACAGGGTTAAGACTTACATGGAATCAGTGTTTGCTGTGGTGTAGAGAAGAAAGTCATGTATTGTCTGTCAGAATTGAGCGTGCAAGTCTTTGAGTCAACAGATATGACAGTGACATGTGATAGATAGGCTAGGTCAAAGAAGAAGCTAAATGTGGGAAAGAATGTTAGGTGCAAAAGTCCTACAAGAGACGTACTGATGGGGATGGAGTTGTTCCAGGGCCATACACCACAAACATGGCCAAGAGAAAAGACACACTCAGAGAAGGGAAGGATTATTCTTGCTTAGCATGTTTGCAGACTTGAGTACAACCTCAGACATGTGGTAGGTAAAAGAACAATTGTATAAAAACAGACTTGCAAAAAAATGGAAGAAAGGGAAACAGTAACAATTTCTCAAGAATTAGACTCCATGGTTTGGAAGAAGAATCTCTGTGAAAGTAGAAAATCCTGTCTTATTCTAGAGCCCAGAACAGATAGATTCACCTAACTACTAGCAATAAAAGCATCCAGGCAAAATCCATTCAAAGTTACAAAGACAGGCTGAGGAAAATCAGAATGACATTTCTGCAGACAAAAGAGTGTATATTAAAAAGATATTTTACCCAGTCTTTCAAAAATGAACTAACATAGGGCTGAAGAAATGGCTTAGCAGTTAAGGCACTTTCCTGAAAAGCCAAAGAACCCAAGTTCTATTCCCCAAGACCCATGTAAGCCAGATTCACAAGTTGGTACATGCATCTGGAGTTTGCAGGGCTAGAGGCCCTGGTACATCCATTTTCTTTCTATCTGCTTCTTTCTCTCTTTCTCTCAAATAAATAAATAAAATGTAAAAAAGACAAAAATGAGGTAAATACAATAAAAGTTATTTAATAAATAAACAAATATCAAGCAAAAATAGAACTGTAAAAGGCAAAATGTAGAGTTAAAAATATTATTTTCAGAATTGGAGCGAAAGTAGAAATTACATAGCAGCAAAGACACACACACTACATATACCACACACACACACACACACACACACACACACTACACATGCACTACACACACACACACACACACACACACATACTGGACAGTGATTTAAGATTGATAGAAAATGAAAGAGAGAAAATGGTTTATAGTAAAAACTAAATAATTAATAAAACAAGGTTAGAATAGCTTTGCAAATATAAGGGGAGGATTATAAGCCACTGAATAATGCCACAAAAAATGAAGACATTTCATAATAAAAAAGAATACTTCATTAGGATCACATAAAAATCTAGGTATCTAAGCTTTCTAACAATGTTTGAAAATACATGAAGCTCTTGGGAAAATTTGAGAGGAAAAAAGACAAATTCACAATCATAGTTTATATTTCTCATCATAGTTTCATTTCTATTTCTAGGTAAATTGTTAGTGAAATGACTTAGGAATCAACTTTAAAAGCCTGTCGCCAAAGATGAACCATTTGCATTAGAATAAACATAATACTTACATTGGTTTCAACCCAATGCAGTGAGCTTAAACTCATAAATTTTTGATGATAGTTTTAAAAATTTAGCTGGTTATATTTAAATGCTAATAAGAAACTAGTTCCTTGTCTTGAAAACTAGTAAACAAAGAGAAATAGGTGATTCTTTTTCTTTTACTGGAAAAAAAATCCACCATTGGTTAATAAAATTCTACAGATACTCAACACCTACTAAAGCAGAGATCCAGAGGCTCCTAAGAGCTCATCACTGAAGTAGGCTTAAAACACACCCTCTAAAGAATTTGTGGGAGAGGGAGTGAAAAGATTGTAAAAACCACGGGCCACGGACTAGGGGTTGTTACATCATGCACAGAGGCATTGCCTCTCCCCCCAGTAACTGACTGCTCTTCCCATAACAAATAACCCACAACCCCATGGGGAATACCAGCAACCCTGCTGAAAAGGGCCGCCAGCAGAATGGGGGCAGGGAGGACAGAAAAGATGATACCAACTCATGATGTATACATACAAAGTGTATTCATAATTTAAAAAAATTCTACATGTAAGTATGCTTTTGCAAAAGTTTACCTACTAAGAAATGAATCAAACATGGTAGCTTTGTAATATCCCTCTGCAAGCCACAACTGATTAATAAATATAAGCATTAAATATCAATTGCTGACAACATCACACAATGATCAACCAGTAGGAGGAGTGTCTTCTGATGAAAGAACATTATATTAAACTGATAAGAACATATATTAGACTTGATCTAAGGACTGGGAAGCAATTAGAACCATATATTATGGACAGTTTTGCAAAATGGACCCAAACTAAGTCTGACCAGGCCTTTGGATATTCCTACTGTCCAGTGGATATCCAAGGAACATAGAAATATGTGGATGTGCAGAATAAACTTGCAATCAGCAAAATTCAAACTGTGTGAAACTATATATTCTGTCTGGCTTGGGGTCTACTGATTAAAAAATAAAGCAAACAGACAAGTATAAAATGAGAATGTAGAGGTTAAAGGAAACATGGAAGACAAATATACATACATATGTGCATATATATATATGTGTGTGTGTGTGTGTGTGTGTGTGTGTGTGTGTATGTGTGTGTGTATACAAATGTATATGTCATGCAAATCTAATAAAATTTTAACTGAAATGAACTATTTTCTTGGAAAGTGAAAATTATAATTACCTTGATGGGGATCTACTTGATGAGTACTGAAGGAGAAGTGATTGGCAGTGAGCATGTGGTAACCTGCAAAGTTCTGTTCCTGTTGCCTAAGGTTCCCTTCCAGAGCCTCACTGATACTTACAAAGATGTTTGCTTTGAAATAATTTATTAATTTGTACCTATGATCTTACTGGTTTTTCATATGTTTTAATGTATAACAAGGTAAGTAAGAGTAAGGGAGAAATGAAGGGAATGATGGAGGGAGATAAGTACAAAGAGAGGAAGTGGGTAAAAGGGAAAGAGATGGGGAGGAAGTGTGCAAAAGGAGAGAGGGAATCAAAAGGAGATGGGAAGGAAAAAGAGGGATTTAAGAAATAAGACCAAATTAAAATGTATGGGCTGTAGTTGTGTCCTGTTTCTTTAAAACACATAATAAAAGAAATTGTGGGAAAACATGGGTATTCTGAGAACAGGAGATTGCTAATATCAATGAGTTACTACTTTGTAAATGTGGCAGTGGTACTGTTCTTATCCTTGCAGGTGGGTATGTAATTCAGTGATACGCAAACATTTTTGCCAATGAGATTGAAAAGTTAAGCAGTAATAAGTATAGTTTTTTGGTTCAGACGTGCTCATTTTTCCTCTCACCTATCTGCTTTTCAGTTTTATTCCTGTATTCATTCTATCATTTCCCCTTTTCATTTTTCTCATGAACTGTATCTGCATTGAATTCTTTATTACAGATCAAATTCTACTCCCTTCATGAATTGTTACTTTTTCATCTTGCTAGAAGTCATTATTTCTCCCATGCATTCTCCTTTATATATTTATTTATGCCTTTTTGTATGGGGTGGTTGGGTTGCTGTGTGTGTGTGTGTGTGTAAGTAATATGCTACAGGTGGTATGTGTAGCGTGGTGTGTGGGTATGTGGTGTATGCACTCATATGTGCTCTGGAAACACATGCATTCACCACTGGCAGGATTTACTTATTGCTGTGTCTGGAGGAGAACGCTGGCTCCTCTGCTCCATGGTTCTTCCTACCTTTCTTGGTTGAGTTGGAGTCTCTTACTCCCCATGCTTATGTTTTCTTTTTGTTTTCTTTTGTTTTGTTTTCTTTTGCTTTGCTTTGTTTTGTTTGTGGTTGTTTTCACAAGCTCCAGTGACTCTCAGGTCTCTGCTCTCCTGTGAGACTTTAGTTACAGCCATACAATGGCCATGCCTGAAGCAGTCGTTCAGGCGTCCTCCAGCCTTCATGCTTGCACAGGAAGTGCTGTTAATTGCGGAGTCATCACTCCAACCCCATGACTGTTTTAATGTCTCTTATACTGTATTTATTTTCATAGTCCTTCCTTCATGCATGCCCTCAACATAGACTAGATGATGGTCAACTGGCTCAATGTAAAGGCCTTGCATGAGAGAGCATAGTGAGGAAAGGGATGTGTGCTCAGCTCAGTGAGGGACACATAATTTAACACATATGGTCTTATAAGAAATCCTATTCTTATCAAAAAGTAAAATTTTAAGTTCCACCACAGTGAAAGAGGAGAATTGTTGCTAGTTGTAATAAGAAGAGCCTATGCCTTATGACAGTGGTTGTTTTGTGAAGGCAAAGATATGTCATATTAGCTGGGCATGGTGGTGCACACCTTTAATCCCAGCACTTGGAAGGCAGAGGTAGGAGGATCTGTGAGGTCGAGGCCTGAGATTATGTAGTGAATTCCAGGTCAGCCTAGTGTGAGACCCTACCTCGAAAAATCTTGGAAAGAAAAATATGTCATATCCAAAGATTTCCAGATATTTGGATTTCCAGTCTGTGTGAAGGGTGGTGCTATTAATCAAAACACAAGATAGAGGAGGAGAAGCTGGAGAATAAGTGTTGGATTTCATAAATATCACAAGCAGGTAGGGGGGTCTGTGACATCAAGGTGACCGGTAAGTGTGACTAGTGGAGGTGCTTGCATGTACAGGGAGAGGACTGAAACTTAAAAGTCAGAATTGGAGGTGCACTTGGATGAATCTATAAGATAGCAAAAGCCTTCAAGAGAACAAAAAGGGGGAAAGGAGGCATTCTAGAGTCTGTTCAGGAGGTGAATGGAGGCATAAAATCTAGGGAATAGGGGCAAAACATGTCATTCCTGTAAAACCATTGAGAACACTAATTTCTAAAAGTACATAGACTAAAAAAGATAACTAGAGCACAGCCATCTTTTTTTTCTTTTTGTATTAGTTATGTACATAGTGTACATACAGCCATGTTGGTGCCATTGTTAGCCTCCTCCCTGTCCTCCCCACTATGAAGGGACCCTTTTTCATTGGGGAATATGGGTTGTGCATTGTGGGGGTAGCCATCAGTTATGGGGAGGAGGCAATGTCTCTGTGCATAATGTCCCAACTTTTGGCTCTAACAATCTTTCCGCCCCTCTTCCACAAATTTCCCTGAGCCATGTTGGGATCATTTTAGGTGTACTTCACTGATGAGGTCTTGGGAGCCTCTGTGTCTCTGGATCTCTGGTTTGGTATGTTATTTCAATATTCATCACACTCTGCAAGGGAGATGTTATCTTTTAAATTGTTAAGAAATGGATGCTCAGAGAGGCAATCAATTACAGGGAGACAGAGATAGGAGGAGGGAGCCAGGGTCAGGAAAGTATACCCTTAAAATATAACCCTCCCCACCCGTGACTTACTTAATCTAGCCGGGATTTACCTCCTAATAGTCTGTTCAGCTTTGAATTTGCCAATGGGTAAATTTATTGATGAAGCTGTAGTCATTATGATCCAATAACCTCTCACTAGTCCATCACGTGGCAACATTAGAGGGAACAGAACCCAAGATGCTTACATGTCAGAAACTCAGAACTTCTGAAAAGGGGATAGGATTGAAATTTATTACTCTAATCTTTTCTCTCTGGCATCCTGTCTTTTTTGTGTGTGTGTGTGTGTGTGTGTGTGTGTGTGTGTGTGTATAAAATCTGCCCCCAGAGTGCAAATTTCTTTACTTCAACTATCTTGTGACAGAAATTGATGTTAAGTAAATGCTTGTTGAATAAGCCACAATTTTCTGGAAAGCAAACCATGCTTTGTAAGTGATTTACTGAATTTCAAACAAGTAGCCTTCAAAGAACTTCTCGAGCACACTGGGCATGGTGACACACTCCCATCACTTGAGAGGCCAAGGTAGACGATTGCCATGAGTTTGAGGCCACCCTGAGACTACAGAGTGGATTCCAGGTTAGCTTGGATTAGAGCAAGGCCCTACTTCAAAAACAAAACACACACACAAAAAAAACTTCTAGAACACAATATGTTCATAAGTTGAGACTGTCAGCTTGTCACACAGGGACTTTCAAATGTATAGTGTTACAGACAAAGGTATGTGTGATGTTATTGTTGTTATTTTATTAATATTATTATTAGATTATAAAAATAAGTTTAAATATGAAAATCTCTTATAATTTTTATATTGCTGAATTAATTTTATTCTTCATTGTTACAGTTGCTTTTTCAAATTTTATCTTATAGAGATACTCATGAAAGCAAAGACTCACTCTCCCTTTTTTTTTGAGGATCAGATGTTGGTTGTTTTGTACATTACACTTAAGGCAACCACTAAAATCCTTGCAACTGCCATTTAGCAAAATGGATGTCACTATAGATATTAGTTTGAAAAATCTGGTTTCCTATGTATATGTTATGAATTAACATGATATAATACCCCAATTTTTCTGATATTTCATATGAAATTGAGCAAATGGGTCAGAATATTTTTAGTGAGTGTTTCTCAGAAAGTAGTTCAATCTTTGCTTTTAATGACAAAGTTTCCACAGGACAGAAAATTTCTGAAAAACTGCCAGTCCCTGCTGTCTTAATTGACTTAGGGTGCATTTTGGGGAAGTAAATCCAAGCTTTGTGTCATAGACTTTGCATTTAAAAAATATATTTATTTGCAAGGAGGCAGGGAGGGAGGGAGAGAGGGATTGAGAGAGAGAAAGAGAGAGAGACTAGGGCCTCTAGCCACTGAAAGCAAATTCCAGATGCATGTGCAACTTTGTGCATCTGGCTTTACCTGGGTACTGGAGAATAGCACCTGGGCCCTTAGGCTTTCAAGCAAGTGCCTTAACCGTTAACCAGTGATGTATCACTCTAGTATGACTATTTTTTTTAAAGCTTGATTCACTCTGTTAATTAGATTGGATCTTTATGACTTTCCATACACTCCCTATTGAATGATTTTAAATCTTTGGTATGGTGACTGAGTATCATATGTTCTCTCAGAGCTCCAACATGGACAGTTCTATGTATGTGCTCACACACAACATTTAACATGTAGTTTTAGGGCCTCTGAAGACCAAAGGTCCATCATTTAAACTGAAAACCAAATTAAAAAATATATTTTATTTAGTTGTTTATTTTAGAGAGAGAAAGAGGCAGAGAGAGAGAGAGAGAGGGAGAGAGAGGGAGGGAGAGAATGGGCGTACAAGGTCCTCCAGTCACTGCAAACAAACTCCAGATGCATGCACCCCCTTATGAATCTGGCTTACATGGTGCCTGCAGAGTCAAACTAGGATCCTTTGGCTTTGCAGGCAAACTCCTTAACCGGTAAGTCATCTCTCCAGCCCCTGAAAACCAAATTTAAATGAGTATCTGGGAAGCCAAGAGGCAGAATCAGGCCAAATGAATCATCCTGTCTTTGATATAACTTGATTCTGAACTATGTACTCAGATCTTCTTCCTTCTCTCCTTTTCTTTCCCCTGAGCATCAAGTACACTGCACAAAAACTGAATATATATATAGTAGTTGAGAATTGATTAAATAATTGAATTAGAATGGGCAGTATGAATTCATTAGAGTATGCCATTTCACGTTCAGTAGCTATTATGTGCACAACCCCTAACTTTGCTTGGCGCTTAGAGGGAATTCATAAATATTTATAAACATTGAAAGACTTCATTGGAAATGTTTGGTTTATGGAATCTTCAGATTTCACAATAGTCTTAACTTGTACCATATTTGTCTTTGATGCAAAAGCCTCTATAATTATCATTAAGTGTTAATACATTGTGTCTTGCATTTGATATTCTTATTTCTACTTTCTTCATCTGTCATATAACACCTACCCCAGGCCTAATATTTCATATTACTTTTAACTGAACTACATACTACAAGAGCTCTCTCTCTCTCTCTCTCTCTCTCTATATATATATATATATATATATATATATATATATATATATATATATATATATTCATGCAACACAAATTCATTGATCTGCACTTACCAAATATTGGTTAAGTTGCAGGTCATCCAAAGATAGTATTTATCCATCCCACTGGTCCCAAGATGAGTTAATTTTCTAAAGGAGGGAAAGGAAGCATGGTTATTATAATGAAGTAATTTGAATAGGAATATAAAGGGAAAAATAAAATGAGAATGTGGAAAGTTCTTTGCTGTATCCTGAGCTCAGACTATTTCTCTTCCATACCTCACCATCGCTATAATAGCTATGAATATATCCTTTAAGATGCAACCCAAATTTTTCCTCTCCTACATGTTTTCTTTTTTAAATGTTTACTTTTGCATATACTTTATATTTCAGTCTTCCCCATATACCTTTTTATTATATTTCTGACAGTCTGTCACTGGATTGAATATCTGCAGGTTAAAAACCACGTTTTTTCCATTGCTGTGCCTTCATGCAGTTTCTGACATAATGTAGGCACATTGAATGGAAACACTTGTATTTTCATCAGCATGGGATTTCACCACTCACAACCTTCACTTTCTCACATTCTTTACTTCCTCTCAAGGATCTTTAAATCATTTCTTGAAATGTTCTTTACGGACACATTGTGGTTGGTTTTTACAGTGACCATTGTGTGGTTGAAAACCGGCTCTTTTATGTAACTTCTCTCTTTTGAATTCAGAATGAGGAACTGCTGGGTCAGCTAGATGTTTCCTAGCCAGACAAACAGTTGTAAAATGGTAGAAATTCACTTAGTGATAACTCATTTGTTGTTTTTAAAAACAGATTTACTCTTCTTTGAGTACCTACATATCTGTTTGTAACCATTGTTCTAAATTCCAAAGAAATGATTATGGAACTATATTATGAAATTTAGTCTCAAGGTCAGTTTATTATCTTTAAAATAATCAGTGTGGGTTGGGGAGAAGTTCAGTCAGGAAAGTGCTTGCCCTTCAAGAATGAGGATGAGGTTCAATCAATCCCCAGAACCCACATAAAAATGCTGAGTGTGATAGCATACATCAGTATCCTAGCTCTGGGAAGACAGAGACAGGAGGATCCCTGGGGTTCTCTGACCTGCCAGTCTAATCTAATTGGTGAGCTCCAGACCAAAGAGAAACCCATTCTGTCCAAAAAAAAAAAAAAAAAAGTGCTTTTCTAGCTTAGCTCTAGTTGCAAGAATTGGCTGGATTTGAGTGAAAAGCTGCATGACACTATTAGCACAGGAGCTGGTTCCACACATGGCATAGGTGTGGGGCCACTGTATAAGATGGAGACAGGGTTAGCTGGGATTCAGAAAAAAAAAAAAAAAAGGCTTTGGAATAAGTAGAATTAGGTTCATATTTTAACAAATAGAGATTCAAATTCCAACCTGGCACCACTGATACAGGATTTGGAGACACAGAGGGGTCTTCCTAGACCTATGAACCCTAGCCCATTTTAAAGAAAGATTTGAGACAATGGACTCTGAGAAGGGTAAATTATGAATTATTAGTCTATGTAGGGGAGAAATAATGATCCAGGAAGAGGAGGTAGCTAGAAAACTCAAGATGGGGAAGATTTTCTTCCTTGCTCAGCTGAAAAGGAGAGGGGAGACAGAATCCCTGTCACAGAAGAATCCCCTGGGGCATAAGGGGCCCTGGAGAAGGCACACATACCCACATGTGGAAGGCAAAGGATACGAACCGATGGATCCCCTCCATGTAACATACCAGAGAGGATTAAGAAATAGTGAAGGACTCAGAGATCAAAGAATAATCATACATGTAACTAAGGGAGAAAACATCCCAAAACAAGACACACGTAAAAGGCAAAGAGGAAAGTGCCTACTTGTAAAGACATGCTCTCTCCTTGCCAACCTTGCAGGAAAAGGGAAGACAGACTTGTAAACACAGGTGTTCAGGAGAAATCACAGGAAGAAAAATTGGGGACGTGCCCAGTTGGCTAACCTCTACGTGGAGAGACTTGATGGCTGGTGGACTCAGGTGGCTGACCCAGAGGGTCCAGCCCACCCAGCTGTGCCAGACTGGGGAAGAAGTAGGCAGCACTGTTGTTGGGAAGTTGCTTAGAAACTGCTTGTAGTCATCTTGGGGGATTCTGGACGAGATGCCGTGTTCGATTTTTTGTCAGAGCGGGTTGAGTGGCATCACTTTGTTCCCACTTTGGGCTTCTGTCCCTGACTAACTGGCTGTAAAAAGCTATCTTACCCCTCTGCCTGCTTCACTACCGAGTTGTACGACATCAACACTGATTTTCTTTTTATAGACTTGTGTTTCCTCATCTATAAAATGAGGGTAAGAGCACTGCAAACCTTGTACATTTGGGATGAGACTCAGATGAGATAACAGAGCACCTGTTAAGTGCATCCCACTGTGAATTTTTACAGCACCAGCTCCAGAATGAAGAGAGGCGTTCTTTGTTAGTTATGAAGCCTGTGAAAGTCTTTGATTCAGCTGTCTGGAAAACAGTTTCTGCTCTGTGCAGTGCAGTATCTTTATCTGTCTTCTTTCGTTTTCTGTCTGTAAAACTAGAGCCTATTCACTTGATCCACCTACTTCACAGGATTTAAGAAGGGCTAAGCTAACAAATGAGGGGAAAAGATCTTTGAACTGTGTAAATGAAAGGTGCTACAAAATCAAATCGAGTTCTAGAGACGTTCTAAAATCTGTTGAGAGCAAATCTGACATAGATTCATTGTAATTCTTTGCCTTTGTGGCTTCCTTTTCTGTGATAATCTTAGGGTGCTGACGTGACAAGTGGTCACCAGCACTGCTTATCCAGAGGAAATTGCGTTGAGAAAATCTTACCTGAGCCAATATCAGTTCCTCTTGATTTTCATGAAGCAAGGGGACATTTCCTGGGATGAACAGTTACAAAATATACCTCTTGGGGTTAACTGTCATATTTCAAACCACACAGTCCAGTAAGAAAAACTTTAGTTTATAAGAATTTAAACATGTGAAATATAGGAAATAAACCATATAAGTCAGCAATAGGCTCCCAGAAATTAAAGATCTAAAAGCCTTAGAGACAGCATGATCCTTTTATCATTCACAAATTGCTTATATTAGAAAAGAACCAAAACATTTTTGAGAAGTAAATATTTAAAGTGTGTTCTTGTCACATGATATTGAATACTTTTGCTAAATAAACAACGTAGCCACATTGGTAAGGCTGAGACATCCAAAACAATATTACTGTGAGACATAATCTAATCACAAGACTTAAATATCAATTTAATTTTATGAAAATATACGTTAGGAGAAATAAATGAGTCTTGAAAAAATCCATAAAAGATATTTTTAGAGTATAAATTGTCTCTAATAGTTGATTGTGAAAATGGAGAAAAAGTAGAGAAAAACACAATGTTTTAAAATGACTAAGGTAGCAATTCAATAGGTGATCAACAATAATAGAACTAGACACCTATATTGGAGTCAGGTGTATCAGACAAAGTGCTTGGAATTCTGAATTCATATAATCAGTGAAGAACTGTAGAAAATTGATACATGGTTTGTGTTCTAAGACAGAGCAGCAGTTGTTCAAACTTTCTAAATCAGTGTTGCAAACTTAATCATGCTTCATTATCAGGATGAACTCCAAGAATTTGAATACTACACCCTGAGACAGGAATCCTGTGGTTTTAAAGCCATAGATGAATGTTACTGGAGATGTTCTATTTGTTATTTGTACATCTAAATAACTCACTTCTTCTTCCAGGATTGCACAGAAATAAAGGCTTTTCATAATGTGCTACCTGAGGGCATGCACTTGAGCTTTTTCATTCCCTTGGTTTCAAACAATGGAAATTATACATGTGTGGTTACATATCCAGAAAATGGACGCCTCTTTAATCTCACCAGGACTGTGAGTGTGAAGGTGGTAGGTAAGCATGGCTCATCATTCACATGAACATAACGTAAAGGCCATCATCTTGTTGGGGCTCCTAATAAATAATTACACACAAATATGTAAACCCTATTAAAAAGATGCAGTTACTCTATTCATGCACTGTCTCCAAGGCCTGGGGCAGTTCCATATAAATAGCAAGCATTTGATAACTATTGTCTAACTAAATGGAATGAATTCACCATTTCAGGAAATAAACAGTAACAGATGAATCACTGTTCCAACTTTATCACTTCCGTTTATTAGCCATATGACTTTGATTTAGGACTCAGCCTTCTAATCTATTCTGGAACTAAAATTACCTAATGGAAAATCAGACATATTAGAATTAATATTCACATGTTATTGTACTTTTAGGCAAGCATCATGTATTCAATGCACCATGTGAACTTTATTATTCAAAAAGGGTTTTAGTCAGTTATAGTGATGCATGCCTCTATTCCCAGCACTTGGTAGGTTGTGACAGAAGGATCTGGAGTTTGAAGGCAGCCTGTGCTACATGATGAATTAAAAAGACTAGCCTGGGTTGTATGGCAAAACAGAGAGGGGTGGGGAAGAAGAGAGAATGGAATTCAATCTGTGATGCTTAACAAGGAGCTAAGGAGAAGGCTCAGTAAGTAAGAGTACTTGCAGCATAAACATGAGGATCTGAGTAAGATCCCCGACAACTGTGTAAAAAGCCAGGCATAGTCATCCATGCCTACAACCCCAGCACTAAAGGAGTTGGGGCATAAACAGGGGAATTTCTGCAGCTTGCTAGTCATGCAGTCTAATTGAAACAACAAGTTCCAATATCAGTTAAGAAACCCTGTCTCAGGATTTGGTAGAAATAAGTGGAAAGAGCAATATAAGAAAATAGCTGATGTTTTCCTCTGGCCTTTGAAGGCATTTGCAAGGGACACATGCATCTGCACCCACAGTTGTATACAACATACATACACACACACACACACACACACACACACGATATGATACATGAGTGATTATTTTCCATACCTTTTACTAGATGGAAACAGTAGTTAGAGGTATTCTATTACTTAGTGTTCAGGGTTTTTGCTACAGGTAATCTGACTTCAGATTCACTATAAATACAAAAAGAGAAAATAATGATAAGCTTTTAACATTGTGTAAATAAAATCCAAATCAAACTTTTTAAAAAATAATCACTTATCTGCTTACTTTTAGAATAATGCTGAGTTGGGAATTAATTCATAAGAAAGATGAAAAGTAAATTTAGTGTGTAACATGAGTGTATCTTGGAAATCAAATGAATTTTATATGAGCATGATATGCATATCAATAGTTGTTTATAGATTACATGCACATATGTATTTAAACGCATCAATTTTTGGAAGGTTGAGAACAGGTTTTCATGGTCACCCTTATTTATATGTAGAAAAGTTAACAGACACAGACTGAGACAGAGATTGTTCCTAACTAATTTTCAAACAATACAAGTGCATTTTTAAAAACAGTTTTACTGTCCAATCATTTTTAAAGCTGCAAAGCATTAAGTATTTATTATGTCACCAGAGGATTCTGTGGTATATTGTAATCAAGCTTAGGTCTTCCTATCACCCGTGATGCTGAAGTTATCTGAGTACCCATAAGAAATGCCCGTCTTGTTAGCATACAAAAAGATACCCTTGCTCTAGAGAATTCAGAGGTCTTAGAAGCTCTTATAACTAGGGACCAAGACCAAAAGAATGCTCATATTTTCTATAATACTCCAGAAATTAAACAGGTTTTGGGAGTGCTATATCAGAAATCAGTAACAGAGACTATATATATAATGTATGTAAATGTATGTATGTATGTATGTATGTATATATATATATATATATAATATATATATATATATATAGAGAGAGAGAGAGAGAGAGAGAGAGAATGTATTTCATATCATGTAGCATTTTGCTTAATTTTGGTGAAAAATAAAATATAGTCATTGAGTGAGGCCTCCTGAAAGATTGACTACCTATGCCAGGAGTATGGATCTGCTTTACAGAATGTTCTTTTGTAAGGCTGCATGTTTTAACATCTCCTTTTCATTTTCTATTCTATTATAGGCTCTCCCCAAGATGCATTGCCTCCTCAGATCTATTCACCCAATGATCATGTTGTCTATGAGAAAGAGCCAGGTAATTACAGATATGCCTCTGAGTTTCTCTTAATTATAAGAAATACTATATCAGTTTAAGTTAGCATTAGACAATAAAGGGTGGCTGCAAAGAAATGTGGATTTAGAGGAAAATTGATGAAAACACAAAGCTCATGTGGATCATTTCCTTCAGCCTCAAAGATGGCACAGGGATTCTCACTCTGTCAACTTCTAGTTATTCTCTCTGTTCACATTCTTCCTTTGCCAATGAATGATTTATGATTGATACAAATTTGACTTTGAATAAGGATTTGGGGCTAGAGAAATGGTTTAGCACTTAAAGGCATTTGCTTGCAAAGCCCAACAGCCTGGGTTCAATTCTTAGTACCCACATAAGCCAGATGCACAAAGTGGCACATGCATTTGGATTTTGTTTACAAGAGCAAGAAACCATGACATGCCACCCCACACACTTTGATTGCAAATAAACAAATAAATAAATAATTTTAAAAAACTGAATAGGGCTTTGGTTTTCCAAGACTGCAGCAAGAGCATTAGCTAGTCTTTGAGCTTTGGCTCCCTCCACACAAGGTAGAGCGTGGTCAGAACTTGACAATCACAGGAAGAGCTGGTAGAGCCAGCATGCTTGTATTCACAAGACTGTCAGATGTTTGCTATGCTTTTCATAGTTTTTCATTCAATACAGAAATCATTCACAACTGACCAAATAAGAGACGATTTATGTTCAGTTGACTGAAAACTTCCCACAGTAAATCACATGGAAAGATAAGGGAACTTGAACATTTTCTATGCTCTTTCCTCTTCAGTACCGTTATTCTAGACCCAATGAGAAAGATAAAAGAACATTTGTTGCAAGCTGACTTGAGATTATGGAGCTAGTCATCGACATAGGTGGAACATTTAGAAGAGGTTGCCTTGGTAAACAGAAGATAGGGTTAAGAGGGTCTGCCTGAAGCAGACTGGATTTCCTGGATATAGCATAGGCTTTACATAGTAATATGAACATTCTTCCACTGCCTGAGTGAAAGTCTTTCAGTCGCCCAAGTATGTTGAATCTATCTGTCATGCTTTGGAACCATTCCTGAGTTAATGCCCATTGTATCTTCCTTAGTGAAATATTTGATATCAAAAACTAGAGGAGAAAGTCATAGAGCAATGGAAAAAAATCATTATAAACACCAGTCAATTGAACCTTAGTTCAAATTACACTGAAGCTAGAATTTATCCTCTGAATCAGGACACATTTTGAGAGCAAAATAGTCAATATTAGTTGCTACCCAGCAAAACAGGCATAAAGCAGAATTATGCTATTCAAGCCACTGGGTCCAGCCGAGGTCAAATTCTTCAGTACTTAATTATTTGACATAGAAGTATCCTTTAACATGTGTAAATTTCAGCTTCTACTTCTTTTTTATAATTTTTTTATTGACAACTTCCTAAATTGTAGACAATATTCCATGGTACTTCCCTCCCTCCCCCCACTTTCCCCTTTGAAACTCTACTTCCCATCATATCCTCTCCCCCTCTCAATCAATCTCTTTTCATTTTGATGTCATGATCTTTTCCTCCTATTATGAAGGTCTTGTGTAGGTAGAGTCAGGCACTGTGAGGTCATGGATATCCAGGCCATTTTGTGTCTGGAGGAGCACATTGTAAGGAATCCTACTCTTCCTTTGGATCTTACATTCTTTCTGGCCCCTCTTCTACAATGGACCCTGAGCCTTGGAGGTGTTAGAGATGTTTTAGTGCTGAGCACTTCTCTGTCCCTTCTTTTCATCACGATGGTGCCTTCTGAGTCACCCCAAGGTCGCCACCGTCTGAAAAGAGAAGCTTCTCTAATGAAAAGTAATAGTAGCATTAATATATTGGTGTGGACATTAAGAGAAGGGCTTACTGGGCAGTTTGGTCTGCATAGTATATACATTTAGCCAGACACCAGCAGACATTACTCCCCTAGAGCTCATGACTATCCCTGTTGTAAGTTATAAATATCAGGGATATATTCCCTCCCATGGAGCACGCCTCTATACCACTATTGCACCCGTTGGCTCATTTGGCCTGGCTGGCCAAATTTAAAGCTTGCACTGTTCACTGTTGAGTATCTTCACTGGTGTTTTCTCTCTCTCCCATTGAACTGCATGTAGTGTAGCTTTTTTTCCAGCTTTCTGTCAGCTGGTCCACATGGAGGAGGTTTAGCTCAGCTCCAGCAGGATTTCTCAGTGACCTTGCAGCCCAAGTGTGTGGAGTCTTCAATAGGGTCTTACCATCTATTGCTGGTGGGAAATCAAGGGCCTCAGCAATGGTCTATAATATTTGGGGGTATTTGTGACCTCCCTGCCCAACAACTCACTGGAAGATTATCCCATCCCTGGCACTGAAAATTTTCTAGTAACAATCTATGGCTTCTGAGTATTCCATTGTCCAGAAAAGTAGGTTTCCATATGACTTATTTCTATCCTCTTAAATTTTGATTAGCCCTCCCTCCACCTTTCCTTAACTCAATCTCTTCCCCTGACCTCACTTAGGCCTTTTCAACCCCATTAATCTGTTATTCTACTTACATATATACAATACCATCCTATTAAGTCTTCCCCCCTCCCTTTTTATTCTCTTTATATCCCCTTTCTAGCTTACGGCCACACGACCCTTAACACGCCCGGTCCCATCTGATCTCAGAAGCTTCTACTTCTGTAGAACAGGAATTTATAATATTCTTCATAGTGTTTTAGAATAAACGAGTTCACTACTAGGTATACTTAGTGCAGTCACTTCTCCAAAGTTTTCAGTAATTATATTTATTGGTTCTACAGTCATCACTATTGTCCCTGTTGAGAATATCCCTGATCTCATGAACAGTTTTAGGATTGTTGACTTTTTAACTGTCTCCAATGCACCCTGATATATTTAACTTTTCAAGAGGAGGATTCCTTGGCCAGTTCCTATGTACTCAAGGTCTGGAGAATCTGTCCTTCGTTTATGAGAGAAGGAAAAAGAGAGAATGAATGGTCCATGAAATCCTAAATAGGACTTAAAAGGAGTCAGAGTGTTTATAGGAAAACACTCCCATTTCAGAACATACTTACGTTGTACTAAAAATAAACATTGTGAGCAAGGCGTGGTAGTGCACACATTTAATTCCAGCACTTGGGAGGCAGAGGTAGGAGGATCTCCATGTGTTCAAGGCCACCCTGAGACTACATAGTGAATTCCAGGTCAGCCTGAGCTGAAACCCCACCTCAAAAAACAAACAAACAAAAAAGAACATTGTGACAATTTTATATAAATTTTCCAAACTGATTTTCTTTGCTGTTATTTTGTTTGTTTGTTTGTGTGCTATTGAAACAAAGTATGGTATGTTACCTCTTGGAAGTCACTAGAGAATTAGACCAAAGTAGTTATGTGAAAGTTATAAATTGATGGTAGTATGGGTTCATGCTATCTGTTAATTTAGATATTTTTCTTTGTTTTCAGGGGAGGAGTTAATCATCCCCTGTAAAGTGTATTTTAGTTTCATCATGGACTCTCTCAATGAGATTTGGTGGACCATTGATGGGAAAAAGCCTGATGATATCACGATTGACATAACTATAAATGAAAGGTATTATGTACCCATGCAAGGGGTGACTTGTCTTTGTAATCTAAGTCACTTTGATGTGTACTACTCAGTGTACCTAATTCTCATTTTTGCCTGTCATTATTAAAAGCAAGATTTTCCAGTCTTCATTAATTGCATCCCAATGCCAGGATACAGGAATTGAAATTCAACTCACTTTCTGATGACAGCTGGGTATCTTCATCATAGCTGCCTACAGAACATGAACCATATTGTTTAAAGCATAGGATTTGCTTGTTTTAAGACACTCACTTGGAAATGTAGGGAATACATATCCTACTGCATGAAAAGCCTACAGTATGGGAAATGGTTGCAGCAAATGAGTATTGTTCTCTGTCCTAGAGTATGGATGTTTGCACTCATGCCTCAGATAACTATGCTTAGTTATTTGACTGAAGTAAGCATACATTCTCTATAGTCCTTCTCAAATACTAGATCAGTATTTCCTAAATATTAACTTTCTTTCTTTCATTTTTTTTTTTTTTTGAGGTAGGGTCTTGCTCTAGGCCAGTCTGACCTGGAATTCACTTTGTAGTCTCAGGCTGGCCTTGAACTCATGGTAATCCTCCTACCTCTGCCTCCAGAGTGCCACCACACCTGGCTCTAAAATATTAACTTGCTATATTTATGTTGTTTAAATTTTACTGTAAAGGGCTGGAGAGATGGCTTAGCGGTTAAACGCTTGCCTGTGAAGCCTAAGGACCTGGGTTCGAGGCTCCATTCCCCAGGACCCACGTAAGCCAGATGCACAAGGTGGCACATGCATCTGGAGTTCGTTTGCAGTGGCTGGAGGCCTTGATGCGCCCATCTCTCTCTCTCTCTCTGCCTCTTTCTCTGTTTGTTTGTGTGCTATTGAAACAAAGTATGGTATGTTACCTCTTGGAAGTCACTAGAGAATTAGACCAAAGTAGTTATGTGAAAGTTATAAATTGATGGTAGTATGGGTTCATGCTATCTGTTAATTTAGATATTTTTCTTTGTTTTCAGGGGAGGAGTTAATCATCCCCTGTAAAGTGTATTTTAGTTTCATCATGGACTCTCTCAATGAGATTTGGTGGACCATTGATGGGAAAAAGCCTGATGATATCACGATTGACATAACTATAAATGAAAGGTATTATGTACCCATGCAAGGGGTGACTTGTCTTTGTAATCTAAGTCACTTTGATGTGTACTACTCAGTGTACCTAATTCTCATTTTTTGCCTGTCATTATTAAAAGCAAGATTTTCCAGTCTTCATTAATTGCATCCCAATGCCAGGATACAGGAATTGAAATTCAACTCACTTTCTGATGACAGCTGGGTATCTTCATCATAGCTGCCTACAGAACATGAACCATATTGTTTAAAGCATAGGATTTGCTTGTTTTAAGACACTCACTTGGAAATGTAGGGAATACATATCCTACTGCATGAAAAGCCTACAGTATGGGAAATGGTTGCAGCAAATGAGTATTGTTCTCTGTCCTAGAGTATGGATGTTTGCACTCATGCCTCAGATAACTATGCTTAGTTATTTGACTGAAGTAAGCATACATTCTCTATAGTCCTTCTCAAATACTAGATCAGTATTTCCTAAATATTAACTTTCTTTCTTTTTTTTTTTTTTTTTTTTGAGGTAGGGTCTTGCTCTAGGCCAGTCTGACCTGGAATTCACTTTGTAGTCTCAGGCTGGCCTTGAACTCATGGTAATCCTCCTACCTCTGCCTCCAGAGTGCCACCACACCTGGCTCTAAAATATTAACTTGCTATATTTATGTTGTTTTAATTTTACTGTAAAGGGCTGGAGAGATGGCTTAGCGGTTAAACGCTTGCCTGTGAAGCCTAAGGACCTGGGTTCGAGGCTCCATTCCCCAGGACCCACGTAAGCCAGATGCACAAGGTGGCACATGCATCTGGAGTTCGTTTGCAGTGGCTGGAGGCCTTGATGCGCCCATTCTCTCTCTCTCTCTCTGCCTCTTTCTCTCTCTATCTCAAATAAATAAATAAAAATAAATTTTACTGTAAAATTGGGTCACAATGTGGACTATTTTATTCTTAGATAAACTCATTTTAAGCCAGTTGACAAAGAAGAAAAGTATGAGTCTTTGAAGACAAAAGATTCCTTTGTTAGTGAAGTTAAAATTACCAAAGAGAATTGGTTTACTGCAGCAACTAATGAAATTAGAAACTCGTCAATTATATGACAAAGTATTTTTAAGACCTTCAGTTTTATCACCTGTGTGCAAACAGACCTTAAGCTACTTGAATTTCTACAATTCAAAATCTGCTTCTTTCTTAATAGTATGTTCAGACTTCTTACAGAAATTATAGTATGTTCTCATGCTAATTAGCCAGACTTTGTAGTAGACAATGACAGAGCTGACATTTAAATATTAGGTGATAACTAAGTGGTTGAGAAGAACCAAGTGATACAGGATAAATTCATAGGGGATTCAGTTAGCTTTAAATCACCTAGCATCAGAACCAAATTTGCAGCTTAAAAAAATGAGTTCAAGGATTCCTTGAGACTACATAGTGAATTCTATCCAGGTCAAACTGGGCTAGAGTGAGACCCCACCAAAAAAGAAAAAAGAAAAAAGAAAAAAGAAAAAAGAAAAAACAAAAAAGAAAAGAAAGAAAGAAAGAAAGAAAGAAAGAAAGAAAGAAAGAAAGAAAGAAAGAGAAATGGAAATATTATTACTGGGTTGGGTAAATGGCCCAGTAACCGCTGAGCATTTATTTGCAAAACCTTCCAGCCTGAGTTTGATTCCCTAGCCACTGACTTAGCGCTGGACAGTGATTTTTTTTGGAACAGCAATAAACCTTAGCTCACCTACCCACCCCCGGCACACCATACATAAATATATTAAATTTTGGAAAAAAAAAGAATATTCCTGGTAAAAGGAATACTATGTGTACAGAGCTTCTGGATGTTGAATTGTGTTTTGTTGTAGGACCTGATGAATGGCATGGCTAGAAGCTCCAAGGGGAGGTCACACATCATTTCAGGAATTCTGAACATTGTGTTCCCGGTCTTCATCATAATGAATGAATCATTACAGAATCATGTTGCTCCTCCTTGCTGTGACTAAAACACATTCAGTGTTCACAGAAATGAAGCTTGGGAGAAAACAACCCTTTATACTTTTTTTTTAAAATTATTATTATTTGTGACTAACAGTAACCTTAACCCAAAGGAGAACCTGGATAGCTGGCAACTGAAGGAGACATACGTTTATCTCCCTTTGAGCAAGAGATTTTATTTCTTGAAGTTAAACCCAAACCACCTGATCTTTGACTCATTGGTTTGGATACATTGATTTTCATAGGTTTCTTGCTTCCAGCTGTTTCTTCTTTTGTATATTATGTTTGGACATGGAGATTTCAGGATTTTGGCAGAAATATTCTACCTATGCTGAGAATCCATGCTTCCAGAGTCACTGTAGGGCAGCAGTGATTACTGTGGGTTAAAATAATAATTTACACGACAGTTATCAGGCCTTATAATACATATGCAGTCCTTGGGAGTTTTTAGTATATCTATTCCTGTGATGCACTGTGTAGGTATTGCTGCTTTCTTCTTTGGCAAACAGGAAACAGGACATGGGAAGATTAGTTACATTGCCCAAAATATATAGTGGTGAAAAAGAACACATGGATTAAAACAAGTCAAGTCCCAGAAGACTTTCTTTTTCCAAATTAAAGGTGACATTAGGCTTTAAAGAGAGATGTAACGAGAATGCAGCATTGCAATTTATCTAGCATTAGGAGAGTGTATGGTATAGGCAGGGAAGTATCCACACTCCATCTGCCCTCACTTGGCCACACTGAGGTTGCGCGCTTGTCTTATTCACACACAGGGCATGGTTCTTGAGTTTTACCAGTACTTTGATTTTCTTTTCCCCACGTCTAGTGTAAGTTATTCAAAAACAGAGGATGAAACAAGGATTCAGATTTTGAGCATCAAGAAAGTCACCCCTGAGGATCTCAAGCGCAACTTTGTCTGTCATGCTCGAAATGCCAAAGGGGAAGTTGAGCGAGCGGCCAAGGTGAAGCAGAAAGGTAATGGATGTGCCAAGCAGATGGATCTGTGAATTCCCAGTGTAACATTGTGGTGAATAGGAAAAAAAGATTGAGAGGGAGAGCACTCTGGCCCCTAGAGCATGGGGCATAGAGTAATGAATCAGAGTTCAATAAAAAAATCTAAAAGGAAATTTTCCATCTATGGTAAAATGCTGAAAATATTGTTTCTGGTAGTGTTAAAACTTATTTCCTAAATGTGGCTCAAAATTCATGATCACAATGATGAGACACAATTTTATATCTATGTAATCATGAAACCTGAAAACTATCAGACATTTTCAAGCCTGTAATAAAACTGCTAGAGACCCATATCGAGGCTGAGTTACAAAGCTGTGTTTAGAAATCTTTCACAGCTGCATTCAGTCACAGAAATGACTATACTATAGGACCTAATCTTTTTGTAATTTTTTTCTTATTAAGTAACAGAAATAGAATTATGTGTCCATCAATATTCTTAAAAGTAAACAGAGCAATGAAGCATAAATAAAAGCCATCTATTTCTATGCAAAAGTAAGATATAGAATGTTCTCAGAAGAGAATATCATTAAAATTATCATTTATGCACTATGTGTCATTATTTAAATAGTTGTATAATGAGATAAAAACTATAAGTGATAAATGAAAATTATTTAAAGTATTATTCAGAATGATGTTAAATGATTTCTATGTTAATGTTACTATATTTCTCTGCAATAAATAAAAGTTATAAATCCTTCCTGTGTGAGCTGTTGCTCCTGAAACAGACTGTTGAAAATTTTCTTTGGTTTCTCCACTAACACAAAATCCAAAACAATTAATCCCTTCTAGAAAATTTTTCACCAGCTTGGAGAAAAGTAACAGTGACATATCACATAGAACCCAGTCACTTTGAAACATCCCAAAGTTCCATGTTTGAGAGCCCATAATTATTGCATTTTTTTCACCAGGCCCCAAACCTTATTTTTTTTTAGCTGATGAACAAGCATGATGCACTCCAACATTTATTAGGTTTGAAAAAGGAACCCAGCTGATACATATGTGTTTCATAAGAAGTCTTAGTGAATTTGTTAAGGATAACACATGTCTCTGCTTCTGAGAAGCCACCGTAAGCCTGGAGCACAGGATGTGTGCAGGTTTACTGTGAGTTTCTAAGAATACTGCTAAGAGTGCATAATTTGTAATCTAGTATCAGATAGACTTGAAGTTCTGCTGTATGTGCAGCCTACCTCTGACCTTGGAAGACTGAATAACTCCCTGAGCCTCAATATATCTTAAAAGCAGGCACAATAATACCAGTACCTCATTAGGTAGTTTTAAAATACTTAGACCAAGTAGTGCTATAAATTTATATTGTCACATATTCATTGAATGTTAGTTAGCTCTTATTATTAGTTCCGCAAGGTTTTCATATTGTTACTGGTGTAAAGATATCTAAGTTAAAATAAATATCATTATAGTTAAGTTAAAAAATAAATCAAGTTATTTTATTTCAAGACCTCTTAGAATCTTTAATAATAATATCTTTAGGCTATAACATTTCCAGAATTTTGGATAAAATGTATTTTGCTCTAGATAGCTTAAGAATAAAACATTTTGAGGGTCATGCTTCTGAAGTAGGTATTTTGGGGAGCCATTATGGAAGATGACATAAATTAGTAATTTATTGTCAAAAGATGAAACCAGATCACAAAGTAAAACAATGTTGTGTGTGGAAGAAAAGCCTATGTGTGCCCACCACACTACCTGAGTAGCTTTTGTGGCACAGAAGCCCTGCACTGAGTGTGACCTGGAAAGCATCAAATACAAGAGGACAAGTGGATACATTTGGTGAGTGAATGCTGATGTTCAGACATAACATCTGAGTTCACAGCCATATTTTACATCTGTGAGTTTTTTCCCCAAATTCACTCACAAAACTCTCTTATATACTCCAGCAAAACAATGACAGAAAGCTGAACATGGTGTCACAAGCCTGCAATCCCAGTGTATGGGAAGTAAAGGCAGGAAGATCAGGAGTTCAAGGCAAGCCTGGGCTGCATGAGACCCTATCCCCAACAAACAAACAAACAAACAAACAATACATGAGATGAATTCCATGAAATAGATTTGATAGGTAGCACATTTCATCCATTCAGTAAAAAAAAAAAAAAAAAAAGAATAAAAGAATAAAAAAAAAGGAACAAATAAAAATGTGTCACTCTTCACTTGTTTCTGATTTGGACTAAGAAAGTGTTTAATCTTATAAGACACTGCAAGACTGACTCCAAAAGATGCTTACTGTTTTACACAGCCAGTAGCAATGCACGCTTACCTCATGTGCTCCACTTTCCTGCCAGTTTTGGAGCTTTCAGTTGTTAAGCTTGTAGCCATATCAATAAATGAGAACTGGTATCACACGTCAGCAGCATTTTACAGACATTAACGATGTTGAATATTTTGTAATGAGATTATTGATCATTAATTAATAGCTATCTCTGTAAGGTGATCATTAAAATCCTTAGTCTGTTTTCAATTGTCATCTGTTCTTTTTTAATATAATGTACTGATGACACACACACACACACACACACACACACACACACACACAAACATACATACTGCATCCTTTAGCAAATGCAAAATTTATAAATATTTTCTACCAGTTCATGAATTCAGTTTTTGATAAGCAGAATTTTTAAGACTTTAAGGAAGTTCATTTTATCAGTTTCCTCTTCTTTTTTTATAAATATTTTTATTATTATTTTTTATTTATTTTTGGAGAGAGAGAGACAGAGAGAGATAGACAGAGAGGGAGAGGGAGACAGAGATGGGTGCGCCAGCAGTCTCTCAGCTGCTGTGAACGAAATCCAGGTGCGTGCTCCCCCTTGTGGGCAAGTGCAGCATTGTGCCCTTGCCTCACTTTGCATCTGGCTAAATGTGGGGCCTGGAGATTGGAACCGCTGGACATTGGAACCAGCGTTCTTAGGCTTAGCAGGCAGGTGACTTAGCCTCTAAGCCATCTCTCCAGCCCAGTTTCCTCTTCTTTAATTGATACCATCTACATTTTGTATTACTATTTTTGATACATTTGATTCAATGGATATTATCATGTATTCAATGGTTTGTAGATTTTATTTTATATTTATTCCTATTAGTCATTTCAAATAATTGTCTTGAGGCCACAGGATCTAGATAGAAGGTTTGTGTTTTGCTTTGCAATTTCTCTACGTGGACTGTTTTTCAGACTTTGTATTGAATATACTTCCTCCTTTTCCTTTTCTCTTGAATTAACTTAAATCTGGCAACAGTTACCTCTAAGTGTAGATCTGCTTCTGAACTTCCTAGTCTCATTCTTAAATATATGTGCCAATCTTTAGTACAATTCCACTTAATGTTAATTAACATAGCTTTAAATTATGATATGGAATCTGATACCATGTTCCTCGTCTCCTTTTTTGTACAGTAATTTGATATTTTAGAAACTATATATTATCTGTGATATGTTTTAGTGTCAGCATATTAATTTACATAGCAAAGCCTGTTGGCAATTTGATTGAGATTATATTAAATAAACAAATCTATTTTGGTAAATTCAGACTTAATACTAGATTTTCAAACACAAAGAAGATATTGCTCTCCATATATTTACATTTTTTTAAATTTCAGAAAATTTAAAATATCTCTAAATTTTTATAAATTTCAGCAAGTTAAAAAATATTTTAGCAAATAGCTCTTTGCATATATTATCTAATGTATTCCTAAGTATTTTCATTTTATGCTACTTTATTCAATTTTCTTTAATAATTATCCTTTCACAAAACATAGAAATACAATTTATTTTTATGTATTGATCTTTTGATCTTCCAAAATTCACTAAATACCAATTATCCCCCCTCCTCTTTTCTATGGCATTCTTGTCATTTATAAGTAAAGAGGGCTTTACTTTTTCCTTTCCAAACTTTATATCTCAACTTCTGTTTTTCTATGTTGTGTACCTAGTATAATGAAGTTATAGGAGTAGCAGCATTCCTAAATTTATTTAGCAGGAATTTAATTAAGTATGGTGCTATATATTAAGTATGATGTTTTCTACAAGTTATATTTACATGTATGAGTAACTAACTTGTTTTTTATTTGCTCCATTTTTTAGTGATTTGTTGAATTCTGAATCCCATCTATGGAGAGCTGCGAATGTTTTCTCTCTTTACCCTGCCAGTGTGATGACTTAGTAATTGATTTTGAATTGTCCATCCCTTTTACATTCTTGCAATAAACACCACATTATTAAGACTTACTGACTTTTTATCTACTGGTGGATTTTATTTATTAATATTCTGTTAATGATTTTTAGTCATGTCAAGGTTTTTGTTCATATCTTTGTTCATGAGGAATATTGGTTTATAATTTTCTTTTCTTGCAATTCTTTTGAACAATAGCAGAGTAATACTAGACTTATGATATGATTTAGAGAATTTGTCTTTTATCTCAAAGCCTATGTGTAAAATTAGCATTTATTTTTGGCTTAGTTGTTCTTTTAAGTAACTGCTTATTTAACTGTCTGTGCCTGGTGTTGCATTTATGTAAAAGATTTTAGTTATAAATTCAGTTTCTTTAGAAACTTTTCAGATTTTCTGTTTTATCTTGTGGTAAATTTAGAATTTTGATTTTAAGTATTGTTTTCTTAATTCATCTAAGTTAGCATAGTATTTGTATACATGTCATTGCATCATTTATAACTGACCTTTTCATGTGTTATTGTGATTTCTTTTTGGGTGTATGATTTTCAAAACTTTCCCTTCAGGAATGTACTTTTCAGTTTTTGAATTTCTAGTTTTCCACTGAATTTTTTTTTTTTTGATATTTCCTCTTTGACTTTTATAATGTTCTTTTCTTCGGTTCAACCCATACTTTTTAATGTGCATTTCAAGTGCTTAAATAATTACATCATCTCTGTCTATGCTGGTTATATTTTATTGTCCAATTTTGCTTTTTCTTTAAAGTACAGCATTTTTTAAATTTAAATTTTTATTAATTTATTTGAGAGAGACACAGGAAAGGAGGGAGGGAAAGGGAGAGAGAGAGGGAGAGAGAGAGAGAGACAGCAAGAGAGAATGGGCGCACAAACAAACAGGCCACTGCAAACAGACTCAAGATGCATGGCCATCTTGTGCATCTGGCTTACTTGGGTCCTGGGGAACTGAAACTTTTATATATATATATACATAATTTATTTATTTATTACTTATTTATTTATGAGCGAGAAAGAAGGAGAGAGAGAGAGAAAGAATGGGCACACCACGGCCTCCAGCCACTATAAAAAAAAACTTCAGATGCATGCACCCCCTTGTGCATCTGGTTTACGTGGGTCCTGGAGAGTCAAACCAGTATCCTTTGGCTTTGCAGGCAGATGCCTTAACCACTAAGCCATCTCTCCAGCCCCTAAACCTTTTTTTAATATGGATCACTTTTGGTTTTCCTTCTACGTAGTATTTTATCTTATGATAGACATTAGATATGTTATATTATTGAATGTTTGGATTTTGCAAAAGTTGAGTTTTATACTAACAGGTAATTTGTTTATGTACTAATCCTTCCTTTTTTACCTTTTTCCCTCCCTTGCTCTCTCTCTCTCTCCTATCTTCCTCTTTTTCTTCTGGATCCATCTTGGTCAAGTGTCCTAGTCAGAAATACCCTTTCTTAAAGAGTTGGATTAGGCAAGCTTCCAAAGACACATCCTCTGGCATCTTGGGATATTCAGTTTCTTGACTCTGAGGCTGAGTCCAGCCCTGCATGTGCTGACAGTGACAGTTGTTCAGTTTCGAGCTACCCTTTGTGGACTCTATAAAGTGTACCCTAAGTATACAAGAGTGTGCAAGAAAATCCTATGCAGATTTCTAGAGTTCATTTTCCATACGATTCTCTTCTGTCTGGCCCTCAGTCCTTTAAATTCAATCCATCACAGTAGCATTCTTAATGTTATTCTTAATTTCTCTCCCTCTAGCTAAGTGCAACCTGTCTTTTTTGACCTTCCCCTTTCTATATTACAATCTAAAAAATACCTTTAGGCAAAAGATTAAAAAATGAAAACATACTATAGTGGACTTAATCTTTTCTGAGTGTCTTTGCCTCACAGATCACACTTTTGTGTTACCGACCATCCAACTGTGAAAAACTGCTATTTTATGATTGTAGAGGGAATGTTAGTTCAGTAACTTTTTAAGGACAGAAGGTGAAGTCCACAATGCAGAAATTGGGCTGGGGAGATGTCTCAGTGGTTAAAGATACTTTCTTGGTCCAGGTTCCCTTTCTTAGTACCCACATAAAGCCCGATACCCAAAGTGGCACATGTGTCTAGAGTTCATTTGCAGTGACAAGAGGTCCTGGCATGCCCATTTTCTCTCCCCCATTTCATAAATACAAATAAGAAATACAATATATGCAGAAGTTTTTTCATCAATTTAGCACAGAACTTATCAGATCTGTAGATTGAATCAGTCTTAGCCTTGACTGTGGCTTAACAACATTTAAATAAAATGCTCTCTTTGTTAACAAGTTTAGAAATTATCATTATCACACTTCCAAAATTACCCATAATATAGCACAGAGTAGCTGCAAGCTCTATTGCTGGGAACAGTAGAGAGTGGAAGTGGTGGCATTTGGTGGGAGATCTCAGTTGATAACAAGCCACAATTGCAATCGTGAAGGTGAATAACCTCAATTTGCACACAGAATGATTGTGTAACCCAAAACATGGAGCAGGATGAGAGCTGTGGTGCTGAATTCTTTTAACTAAGGATAGTTAGCTAGATATTTGGGGTTTAGAGACAATTTCTACTATAGAACTGCAAAAGGAAATTCTGATTCGGGTAGTAACAATAAGCAGCTGACTACATTTGGCTACATCCTAAATTAGACTATTAGTGAAATCAGTGAGAAAAGGAATTCAGGAGTCCATCCTGATCAAATTGTATCATCCCTTTCTGACTGGAAACCTTTTTTGTTTGTTTGTTTGTTTGTTTGTTTGTTTGTTTGTTTGTTTTTGGTCTGAAATTGCATCAGTACAAAAGCTTTCTACTAAAATGCCAGAGATTCAAGCCTGACAGAAACAAAGTATAGGCTGAGGGTCACCCTTTCCCTGTATGTTAGCACTGTGTGACACGAAAGCATTTGACTCCAGCCATTTAGAAAATCAGCCTGAATGAATACTTACTTAGGTTTCAGTTAGTTAAATAGCATTTGGGACTTCTTGAAAACAAGATGGCTCTAGAAGACACAAGACGTAAATACGATGTAGGTAACTGTGTGATGTGAAATTGAAACGCTCCATTATAAATAACATAGACAGTGGTAACATGAATGTGGCTGAGAGAAATTTCTGAGGACTATTGATTGTTTGGTTTATTGACATTTAGAATAATCCATTTGAGGTAAGCACAGTCAATAACCACCCTGTCCAAACCATTACAAAATGTCCATCCAGAGAGAGCCAAAAATAACTGAACAAATAATTCATGTAACAGTGAGATTCCCCCAGTGTGCTGTTAACACAATGTGTTATGTACTCAGCAATCCCAAGTATACAATCACTTTTATGACAACTGAATTGAGCTTAGCAAATTCTCAATAACTATACTGTTATAGCCTGTTATTTTGTGATGGTATTTTCTGAAAGACCATCATGCTGGAACTAGTCCAAGAGTATATGTAATAGTTTTTGCCCGTGACTCAATTAAAATTTACCTGTGGCAGGAATAACATCTGGATTTGGGTTAATGAACTTGAAAATCCATGATTTTTTCCATTAATAGGGCAATTTAGGCTCAGTTCCACACTGCTTCCCATCCCTTCGGATAGAAAATTGTTTTAAAATATTGTTTCCTCATTAATATATGATCAATAATTGAATTTATTTTGATATTATAAACAGCTTGCTGCCTTTTGAAGTAAGAGACTGCTCATAGTAATTCTACTCCCATTTGGGAATGAGATTCTTCCACACTCTGCCTCAGATGCTCACAGAATCTTTCCCTCCCTCCTCCACTTAATGTAACTTCTGTACTCCAGATAACCTGTCACATTAGACAACCCTATCATATAACACATGTTTGGAAGTGTCCATAACCATTTTTAAAATTAACTGATTTACTCGTTTCTTTACATTTTAATTTCCCTATTGACCCCAGAAGTGCAGAGGCTTTATATCTCCCAGAACTTCTGACAAATAATAATGTCAAAAAACTAATTACTGGGCTGGAGAAATAGCTCAGAAATTATGGAGCTTGCCTGAAAAGCCTAAGGACCTAGGTTCAATTCTCCAGTACCCACTTAAAGCCAGATGCACAAAGTGGCACATGCATCTGGAGTACGTTCAGTACAGTGGCAATAGGCCCTGGCACACCCATTCTCTCTCTCTATCTGCCTCTTTCTCTATGTGCCTCTTTCTCTCTCTCAAATAAATAAATTTTTTAAAAGTAATTACCAAATCAACTAACACCTAACGCCTCCTCATATTCAACAAACTTTCTGTTCTTTTCACCAACTCTTAAGCTGTATTATCATAAGATAATGTACAACCAAGTAAAGCTTCTTCTGTATAGTATTGGGCCTCTTTTAAATACCATGTAAATGTAAAGGAAGTCTAGACATATTCATTAAAATTCTAGGTTCCCAGGGGTCGAATGAAGAAAAAATAGAGAGACTTTCCACCTGGAAAATATGGAAGTATAGTATACTAGACAATAAGGAGTGGATAAGCATGTCTTCTGGCAAATTTTAGTACAATAAAACTGATGTAATAGAAATTATAAATAAAGAATGGAGATTTCTATTGGTGTAGCTCAGGTTACAAAAGCATCTTCATTATATGAAAGCTTATATAAAACAATGACATTTGAAAATGAACTTGAAAACTGAAAGGGAGATATTTCCTCCCATCAGAATCTATAGCATGAGCATTGCCATGATGTTAGGTACTTCTGATGTTCTTGAGGCAAGAACAGTGTGAATGAGATGGGAAGTTCATTGATAATCTGGTTGAGATCATAACCATTGTTTATAAGGTTACTGAGTTAATATTAGTATTAGTGAATTTATAATTATCGTACTCCATATCAAATAGTTCCAGAAAACTTGTTATAGTGTTTACAATATAAAAATAAGTAGATAATGTGTAAATCTATCTAATCTTAGATGGTTCAAGTCAGTGTCTTTAGTGTGTATTTTAGAACTGTGAAAATGTGTGATGCTTCCAAAACCAATCACAGTCAGCAGCTGATGATCATCCCCTGTTCAAACCCAAAGAAAATGTTATTCTGAAGTCTATTTGAAAATGAAGGAAATGAATTAGACTTATACTATATTGATATTGGGCAATAATTATGTAATTGATTAAAGCTATTGGAATTAAGACTAATGGAAACACAGTACGATTTTTATTCAAGTTAGCTTTTCTAATGACTTTTTCATGTAGTATGCTTGGGAATCTATTCAAGAGATTGTTAATTATAGCATGTAATTCTAGTTTAAAAGCTATTTTTGACCCTAGAATGGTGATCTAAGCCTATAATCCCAGCACTCAAGAAACTGAGGCAAGAGAATCATGAGTTTGAATTACACAGCATAGCAAAACACCCTCTCAAATATATATAGATACAGATAGATATATAGATATAGATTTATAAAGGTATTTTTTGAAGTTGGAATATAGCTCAGTGATAGAGCACTTTCCTGGTGTGTACAAGGCCCTGGGTTGAGAACCTTCTGAAGCCTTCCCAATATTAAGATCTTATTTTAATTCATGTATATAATTAGAGTCAACTCACATCACTGACTAATTTAAAACACTTGTTGTGTCAGGTGCAATAAACAAAAAATAAATAAGATTCAATCTACTGTGAAAAATAATGCCTAAATACTACTGTGTTTTCTCTGCTTATTCACACATATGTCAGATGCCTTATTCATTTACTCAGCTTACACAGCTGTTAGCAAGATGATGGGTCACTGCTCTCACTAAGTAGAAATTATTATTTTTATTTTTTTGTTATTCACCCCAGTCATACCTCCCAGATATACAGTGGAACTGGCATGTGGTTTTGGAGTCACTGTCTTTCTAGTGGTTATTCTCATCATTGTTTACCATGTTTACTGGCTGGAGATGGTCCTCTTTTATCGGGCTCATTTTGGAACAGATGAAACAATTCTTGGTAAGTGATGGAAACTTGTTCTAAAATCCATTCTATTGTCATATGTAGAAAGCACATTTACTTGATAAAACCTGCATTAACTAGAGAATTGAATCAGGTGACCCTTCAATGCAGGTCCTACTATGAAAATTCTTTTCATTGTATACTCGTCACCTTTGTCAGCTCAGTACGTGATTTAATCTTGTTTAGTGCTTCCCATCTAGAAACCTTGTATGGCACATGGGAACTTTAAATGTTGTTAAATGCTCACATTTCAACATGGAATTTTGTAATCTTTTAGCAATAAAAATACTGATAAGTCAGAATCAGGTTTGGCTTTCAGAGCACATTTCAGTGTATACTAGCTGTGTTTCAAATTGTCAGTAGAGACATGTGATTCTTGGCATCTGTACTGGACAAAGCAGGTCCATACTCTTTTGTTTTGCTTTGTTTTGTCTATGTTCTGCAACACAGTGTCCCATTGTCTATCCCAGGCTGACCTCAAACTGATGAATGCTGGGATTACAGGCATGTGCCACTATGCCTGGATGTAGGTCTACATCCTGTACTCAAGGGATGATCTGTGAGCCAGCAGCTTGGAATCACCAAAAGCTTATTTAGATGGAGAATTCTAAGCTTAACCTCTCCTAAACCAGAAAGCACCTTTTAACAGCAGTCCAAAAGACTCATGTCCACATTAAAGTTTAAGAAGATTATCTTATATATCAGCTCTAGTATAATACTTCCAATGTGTATTACCCCTGGAAAAAAAATTTCTGACAATATGAATGAGACATTTAAATGTACAGATTTTGAGGTGCACCCCATACAGATTCTAATTAGAAATGACTCATGGGTTAGGCAAATTGAAGAAAGATTGATTTGAATCTAAATATCTTTTTAATTTTAATTATTTATTTATTTTAATTTTACATTCATCTTGGTGCCTTTGGTAGCCTCCTCCATGTCCTCCTCCCTCCGAAGGGACCCTCCTCATTGGGGAATGTGGGTTGTGCATTACGGGGTAGCCAACAGTTATGGGGGAGAGGCAAAGTCTCTGTGCATAATGACCAAACTTGTGGCTCTAACACTCTTTCCACCCCCTCTTCCGTGAATTTCCCTGAACCATGTTGGGTTCATTTTAGTTCTACTTCAGTGATGAGGTCTTGGGAGCCTCTGTGTCTCTGGATATCTGGCTTAGTAGGAGTTGAATGTTATCTGTGTTTATCTCCTTCAGCCTTGTTCTGGTGTCAGGTTCACCAAGAAAGCTGCATTCTTGCCCATTTCCCCCATTACTCTATGGTTTCAGCTGAGGCCCTGGTGAGGTGCAATAGGCTGATCCACCCTCCACGTTCACCATCCATCTGAAGAAGAGAAGCAAATTCTCCAAAGGAGAGAGAAGTTAGTACAGATAGATGGAATGGCCATAGTTATTTTAGAGAGAATTTTATATGTGTAGGCCCTGTTCTAACCCACATTTGGTGGGAGCTTGATATTGGAGAATAGGCTCATTTTTTGTACATGGTTTTGACTTATTTCCCAGTTACAGCTATGAGTTCCATTCCACTGGAATTAGCCAAATCAAGAGCAGTTGGTTTCCCACCATGGCTGTGTGCCACTACTGCACTTGTTTGAGCATCATGTCAGGTTGTTTACTGCTGAGTAGTTTAGACTGTGGTTGTTTGGACAGATGTTGGTCATTTTACCCCAGTCACTCGTGCAGGATCCTTTGGCACTAAATAAGCTAACTGTCTGGGGACTGACCCTCTTCTACATTCCAACCAAGTCACTCCATGTTTCATCCCAACTGCATATGGTGTCTTCGGCAGTGGCGTCTTACCGTTAACCTTTGGTGGGTCATCAAGAACTCTGAAAGAAATCTGTCTTTTTGGGGGAAACCTTGTAGGTCTCTCTGATCAGCAGCTCATTGTGAAAGTTAACCCCATGCTGGTACTGGGAGTTACAAGTCAGCGCCAAGGAAGGTGAAGGGAGAAAAAGATAGGTTATATAAAAAAGAAAGAGAGCATAGAGAGAAGAGGGAGAGAGAAAGAGAAAGAAATATGAAAAGATTAAGGTTAGACTTCATAATGTTCTCTCCAGGTCCCCTCCAGGTCCCTCTATGGGCCTGCTGAAGGATCAATGTTTTAGCCTGTTGTTCAGAGTATAGCATTTTATGGTACCATTTCCATTTGGGTCCCTATTTGTGTCCCCCCACCCTTACCCTATCTCCCACCCTTACACTCCCTTCCACCTTACCCTCCCTTCCCATCACACCATCCCTATTGTCTGGTCCTCAGGGTACTTATTAGGTATGGCAGATTCTCGGACAGATTCAGGTTAGGAGCCACAGAGTGAGACCATGTGATGATTATCTTTTTGTGACTGGGTGAGCTCACTGAGAATGATCTGTTCCATGTTCGACCATTTTTCTTCAAATTTCAATGTTTCATTTTTCCTTACTGCTGCATAAAATTCCATAGTGTTGATATACCCCATCTTTGTTACCCATTCATCTAATGATGGACATCTGCATTGATTACAGCTTTTAGCTTGAATATAAATATAATTTAATTCTAGTTCTTTTAAGGTGTAATTTAGACAGTTTCAACCAGTCTTGCTCATTTTAGAATTCAAATATATTAATGAGTGGTTTTCTAGAACAGCAGGTAGAAACTCTGCATGGCGTTAGCTGCCAGCCCCTGTGGGCCAATGCTTTCTTCTGTCAGTTCACATGAGTATTGCCACACTCACACTTTCTCCCCAACACACTCCACTCCGTGAAATGAGAGTAGAAGACATAGCAGATAAAATTTGAATTTCTGTGGCCATTTTTCTGGCATTCTGTCACAAGTGGAAAATCATGGTAGAAACTGATATCACTCATGCATATAAAAATGAAAATGTCTAAGACACCAAAGTTATATTTAAGAAAAATATGTGTTGACATCTTTCCTATTTGTTTTGTATTTATGTTCCTTTTGTTAGATGGAAAGGAATATGACATTTATGTTTCCTACGCAAGAAATGCTGAAGAAGAGGAATTTGTGTTACTGACTCTCCGTGGAGTTTTGGAGAATGAATTTGGATACAAGCTGTGCATCTTTGACCGAGACAGTCTGCCTGGGGGAAGTAGGTATTTCAGAATAGTACCAAGAAAGGCAAAGGGGTGTCTTAGCTTTAGAGCATATATAAGATAAAAGATGTACATCTTCATAGGTGGACACTTAACATCCAAATCCTTTGAGGTTATAGAAACCTCCCCAGACATAAAACTGCCTTGTAAGATACATAGTTTTCATGTTATGATGGGAAGATATTTTCCCTATTAACCTTAAAGAGGTTGCATTTTAGAAAAGCATGGGCACACAGTGAATTAACACTCTATTAAAATCCCACAACTTTAAAAGTCTGGCTTATTCACATTATATTTTGAGAACCTGTAAGTTCATCTGCATTAGTTTCTCCTGCTCTTTTAAACAAGCCTTGAGTAAAATATATTTTTCTTTACAAGGAGTAAGGTTAACTCAGTTTAACTAAAACTTGGTTGGAGAAAAGAGATCATAGAATTTTCCCTTATATTTTTCACTGATAATATAATATTTCCTTTTAGCCATTGGCTCATTTTCTTTTCCTCACTTTTATTTTCTAGCACACTACTGGTACTCAACTTTCCTTTTTGTTGCTTTGTCTCCTGTCTTTTACCAATTTATTCTTTCAGGATTTAGTTTAAAAATTCAAAAGGCCAATGTATGCTAGTACACTTGAAAACTAAAAGCTTCTACTGCTGAATATTTTAAAATAAAAGCATGTATCTTCAAATCCAAATAATCCCTCACAAATTGATGTTTCATCTGAGATTTTCTAGCAACAAGCACATAAATAACATTGATAAACCTGATGTTAAACTCCCTCCCACTAAAATTAATATATTGTCTCTGACCTTGAGCATGACCAACTCTTTTTCTTCCTTGAAAGTTCTGACTTCATTAATGTTATGTGACTAATTGAGACACAGAAATGACATGATGTTCCCATTTCGAGTTCGCAGATCTGTCATGCTGTCTTGCCATTGGTCACCCAATGCTCATGCTCTCCAGTAGTATTTTTCCAAGAAATAATGGCTTACGTGGTTAAAGGGAATTTTCCACTCATTCAAATACATTCTTTGAACTTTTATTTATTCAGAAAGATGATAAAATATTTTACCTACTGTGTGAAAAGTGAGAGAAAGATATATCTGGTTAAGACTTTCAATAAAGGTTGATAGTCCTTTGAAGAAGTCCACCTCTGCATAATCACCCTTGTGATCGTGCTTTTGATGGCAGGCCTTGTACCCTTTTGAATGCTTCTTGTTGCTCCTTCTCAGTCTGCTTTGACTTTGAGTATCTTTCCATGATTATACATGGTCAGCCTCCAGTGGAAGTGCTTGACACAGACAGATACTCATTCATGGATTCTCCTCCAGTCGGCACATGCTAGATTTTCATTGCAGTCTTTCCTGATCACTTTTTCACCTGTGATGATTAAGAATCAAAGTGACTCTTAGGGATGTATAGGAAGTCATGATATAGCTTCCACAACAACAGTATATTACCTGAAGCTGGAAACTATCTCTACTGCTGGTGAAGGATTGTAATGTCCTTCTGGAGCATCTGTGATAGAATTTACTGGCAAGTATTAACCAGAGCTCTTTACAGAAGAATAAAATTATACTGCATATCTACTTTCCCTGATTTTTTCTACTTTTGTATTGATTTGGAAAAAGCATTTTCTGGCTAGTAAAGGCAGATGCATCAGCTAGCAGCTTCTAAGATACAGGCCGCTGTAGTGATGATGGGAGTGTAAGATATCAGTAGCTGAGAGGGGAATGCTTGCTAATATAGTCATTTGATTAGATAAATTTCTTGAAGTGACTTATAGAAGGATATAGTGATTTCATTTGGAGTCAGGGAGTTATGCCAAAATAGTGAAGGACTTTCAAAAAATGAAGCATCCTACAATTTTTATTTATTAGTAGAAAGTGAAATTGTATGGTTCTAATTCTGTATACATTTAATGATTTTCATAGTAGAAAGATTATGCACAGACATTTGTGATGAGGGAAGGACTCAAGAACTTGTGATGATACCCTCAATGATAATTTGAAGAAAATGATTTCAGAACAATCTGTCTACTCTTTGAGGCCCAAGTAATGCTTTTGAACACTGAGGTCACAGTAATGCACTATATTTTGGCTTCATACTTCAAACAGTTCATGTCTTGAATTATTTTTAGAGTGAAATATATATACATATATATATATATATATATGTATGTATGTATAATTTCCCTGAGGAGAGTGTCCTTCAGTGGATAGTATAGTTGGTTAAAAGATAAAGTTATTCATAATGGTTCATGTTGCTGGTAAAAGTGTTTCAGCCTCATTTCTCAGGCTGCTATCACAAGCTCCCTGTATTTGCTCCTCAAGCTTTTGGATAGTTCTTAATCAACACTAATCCCCATGGTGTTTTCTTTCCCAGTTGTCACAGATGAGACCTTGAGCTTCATTCAAAAAAGCAGACGACTCCTGGTTGTCCTAAGCCCTAACTACGTGCTCCAGGGAACCCAAGCCCTCTTGGAGCTCAAAGCTGGCCTAGAAAATATGGCCTCTCGGGGCAACATCAACGTTATTTTAGTGCAATACAAAGCTGTGAAGGACACGAAGGTGAAAGAGCTGAAGAGGGCTAAGACGGTGCTCACGGTCATTAAATGGAAAGGGGAGAAATCCAAGTACCCACAGGGCAGGTTCTGGAAGCAGCTGCAGGTGGCCATGCCAGTGAAGAAAAGTCCCAGACGATCTAGCAGTGACAAGCAGGGTCTCTCCTATTCATCCTTGAAAAATGTATGAAAGGGAAAATAAAAAGAGTAAAAACAACAAAGGTTGCTCATGGAAGGAAGAGGCCCCTTTCTTTACCCCAGCATGTGACTTCCTTGACAGAAAAAAAAAAAAAGCCTTTTCTAAGGGTCTTCATAGGGGTAAATTCAGGTGTCTGTACCACTGGCAGCTCTGCTTCTCAGGCAGTATTGAGGTTTATAGTGAGATTGTCAACACTTTGTCACCACTTTCCAATGCCATTATAGTCTTTGTAAAGACACATTTGATGCATCCTCCATCCTCATTCCTCTATTTCAACCTCTTTGTAAAGAGCAGCTTTGCTCATGGACTTAAACAACATCCATTTAAGATGTCTTACCTGTGGACAGCATTGTTATGCATTTCTCAGTAGTTTTCCCATTGTTTTATTTTCAGTCAAACATTGAAAGATAAAAGTAGCCTAAATTCACTTCAGCTGAGGATAATTTGTTTTGTTGCTTATTTCTCTTGAACATATCACCTCAGCAAGACACAGTCAGACTAAAGCTGTTCTTCATGACTGACTGAGAGGGCATGTTGCACTTGCTCCTTCCCTACCCTTGCCCTCATCTCAGGTAACTGATATCATATTTGTAAACTTGAAAACAATCCCAATTTTTGTTACATTAACTTCCTCATTTTCTGTGTATAGATATTTCACTCCATTTCTGTATTTACTTATACTAATCATCCAGAATTTGCAGTTATAAAGCCAACAAAACCGGGTTGGCGGGTGGCTCCACACCAGGTTCAGTCTGAAAAGAAAATTCTAATGGTGCTTAATGTGGTGAGTGAGAAAACAGCAGAATGTTTTTAGAGTATTTTTGACATGTTAAAAGAGTACATAAAAGGATGTTTGGCAATTTATCTCTTCATCTCAATCTTGGTAATGTGAAAACTGGAGATTTCTCCTCACTTGTTCACACTTCTTCATGATAAAGTGAGAGGTTAAATGTAGTAAGAGTTGCTTTTAGCATTAATATTCTAAAAGAATAAATACTTCCCATAATTTATTCACAAGTACAGGTAGAACCTTGTTCTAGATGAGTCCCATCTGAAAAGTTACTGTCAATGAAGCTGAGTTTTGTTAGTTTGAAGCAAAATTTTTACTGTTTCTCAGATTTGGAACTGTGAAAACTAGGTACAGCATTTACTGAGTGATCAATGTCTACTGTGTGTGTGTGTGTGTGTGTGTGTGTGTGTGTGTTATCTGATCTCTACACACATTTACAAGTATACACATATTAAATATATTCATGTACAGCAATATTCACATTTACATGAATTATTTATGTGTCTATATTTGGGATTATATACTGTGTAACCACACAACTTCACACACATGCACACACATATATTTAAATCACCATTGATTCAGTTTTACAGACCAGTCAAACTCTTGTCCAGTTTTTAAAATTATGTTAATTCTGTAATGGTTTTATGTTGGTACTGTTCCTATTCCATTCATGTTATTTGTGAATTTGCAACTTTCCAAGTTGTATTTCCCACGGCTGTTGCTTTCCACAAATTGTGATAAACCCCTACTCCTACAGTTCACTTGGGTGGCAATGGAATATCTTGTGCACAGAGCTTCCATGGTCACTGCAAAATAGCAGCCAGGAATCTGGTATTAATTGACTTCCTACAGACACAATTAGAAACTACTTTGTTAATCCTGGTACTCAGCTATGTGGTTTACTGTGTAATAGGAAAACAAATATACTCACAAGTGAGACTAAGTATCCTATGAAATGTAATTCACAATTGAAGAAGCCTTTATCTCAGGACAATTCTAAAATTATCTCCTATATCTAAGTGTCCTTAATCACAGTTAAAGTCCATGATGAATAATTTCCCTGTATGAATTATTAATTATTTTAAATTGATAAAGTGGTTCCCTCTGAATTCTTGACTATAAAACTGTTTGGGGTCAATCTTAGATCAGATATTTTAAAACGTATTGATATTTTTGTTATTTCAAATAACCATCATCAACATTAACCCATTATTCACAAGATAGCGGACAGTTGACTCCACATAAGCCTTGGATGTCAGTTCTGGCAGGAGCTTTAGGTGAGCCTGGAACAGATTTCTCACCAGCAGGCTGTTCTCTTTTCAATTTTTTATTCTATGCTCATCTGAAATGCTGTTGGGTGCCCCTAAAAACTGTTTGAGCTTTTCCTATTTATAGCCCCTTTTTTAAATTGAACTTTTCCAAATTCTATAATGTAAAGCATATCAAATCTAAGTAATATATCTCATCCAAAGAGAACTTAATATCATGATTTTTGGTTCATTATCCAGAAGATGCACAACACAGAACATGTGAGGAAGATGGGGAAACACATTTGATATTTAAACAGAAATATAATGTAATGTCTCTAATAAAAAAAAATGACAATTTTATATCTTTGATAAAAGGAACTTCTGTGCCCAGGTTAACAAAGAACCATGCTATTTAGAGTGTTACATGCAATTTATTTGATTCTATTTTGTATTGTAACTTAGAAAATTTCCTAGGATTCTAATTAAAAAAAAAAAACACTGACTTATATTGGGAAACAAAAATATCACTCCATTTGTTAATTATCCATTTTACCCATAGGTTTTAATATTTTACATATATCTTTTTAATTTTATTTGTAAACATTTGTATATTCCATTTTTGTTTGATTTGTATATTTACATATTTTTACAATAAACCATTTATTTTCACCTTTGAGTTTTATTTTGTGCATGTGTTTTATGTCTTTATTTTCATGTATGAGCATAAGAAATATGAATAATTAGTGTGCTTTATATGTGAATTAAAAAATGTATAAGAACAATGGATTATCCAGTGTACTAAGGTGTGTGTGTGTGTGTGTGTGTGTGTGTGCGCGGCACGCACATGTGCGCGTGCATGCACATTTGTACTAGGACATGTAGGATAAGATAAAAAGACACAGAAAGAATGAGACTGAAGATCCCAAGACAGTGACTCCTTTACAAAAACATACACAGCCTTATTTCTTTTCATCCAGTTTGGAATTGTGGTAATTTTCACTAATTTCTTGCCTTTATACTTTCATGCAATTTCAAGGCAGTTGTATTTGAATGAGATCAAGAAGTTAGTACCTTGTATTAATAGATTATCATTTACATCAAAATATGCATTTCAATATTGAATATCAAAGAAATCATTGAAAATATTTGGAAATATATATTTTCAATTAATTATATTAAATATTTAGTGAGAAGTGCCTTCTCATTTGAAAACATCCCTAGGTATTAATTTAAAAATATTTATTGAGTCCTTATAACATCCTTTGAATTGGCTTTCAGTGCAATTTTTTACTCAGAAAACAGCTATATAGAGAGGTTAAAAAAATATAATTCACTATATGGGAGTATATGGGGCTCCTCCATCACAAGAGATATGTAAACAGAGATGTGATAAATTCACATTGGATTTTATATTAGTGGGTAAGTGGTGAAGGGTCTTTAGTAACTTTCAATCCCTAGTATACAGTAGTGACTCTTTACAAGATTAAATATCAGCATTTTGTCAACATAATTTATCTGTCTATAACTGTCCTTGTTGAAACTCTGAAGATTTATTTTTTCAATCAGTCTGGACACCACTCATTCAATCTTTACACAAGCATAATCTGCTTCATGGTATGAAAGACACATTCAGCAACTAGTCTATCTTATTTCATTAGTTCTACCCAAGTGATAAAATTAACTTTAGTAGATTGTTCTAGTACTGTTTTTAAGCATCTGCTTCAGGTCTAAGCTATGTATACTAAAAGAGTAACCTTATAACATTTATCATAATTTTATTAAGATTATGTTCAAAAGCTAGTTAACAGTATTGATTCAAATTCAGAAAATATATCAGCATATGTATTAGTTCAACCTTGTTTCCACTAGCCACATGATAATAATTTGACCAAATATTTACTGCCTGCCTGACATTTGCATATAAGTATCTCTAATTTGCTTTATAGCTCTTAACATTTGCTCTTATCATGTGAATTTTATATGAAGATGAACTCAGATTCAAAGATCTTAACTGTAAAAACAGATAAAAGAGAAACCAAGATGTGAATGTAGATACATTTGCCAGATCAGGTGTTCCTTTTCTACTATGAATTGGGTTCTATGAAAGTGAAATTAACAAGTGAGAGGGCTGGAGAGATGGTTTAATGGTTAAGGCAATTGCCTGCAAAGCCAAAGGATTCTGGTTTGACTCTCCAGGACCCATGTAAGCCAGATGTTCAAGGGGGAGCATGCATGCATCTGGAGTTTGTTTGCAGTGGCTGGAGGCCCTGGTGTACCCATTCTCTCTCTCTCTTTCTCTCTCTCTCTCTCTCTCTCTCTCTCTCTCTCTCTCTCTATATATATATATATATATATATATATATATATATATATATATATATATATATATATATCTATCTATCTATCTATATATATATATATGATAGATAGATAGATAGATCTGAGACACAAGATAGAGAGAGAGAGAAAGAGAGATATATATATATATATATATATATATATATATATATATATATATATATCCTTCTCTGTCCCTCTCTCTATCTCTGAGACACAAGATAGAGGAGAGAGAAAGAGGGAGAGAAAGAGAATTCTACCAATATCCTTGCCAAAGGTAAATACAGTCATAATTTTCTCCCATGTGAATTCTAGGTACATGAAGATTGGAGAGGTAGGAGTATCCTTGAATGTGGTAGGATTCTGAACCTGAACTATGACCTCACAACCCACCAAGCCTCACTATTCTTAGCCAAAGTAAACAACCTACTTCTTTACTCCCTCCCTATGACATCTTTAGCATTAAAATGATAGCTGTCTTCTTCAAATATAAAGTGAAAAAAACTCTGGTAGGTCTTTTCATTCGGAAGTCTTTTCCTTTCAAAATAGCAGTTGAAGAGCCCTTGGTTTAGGGTAAGCCTCATCTGGGAAGCATCTCCGTTCATTCTTAATGCCTGATTCTACCACTCAAATCTGCATCTAACATTACCCTCCTTTAAAAAAAAATATTTTATATATTTACTTACTTCAGAGAGAGAGAGAGAGAATAGGCACACCAGGGCCTCCAGCTGCTGCCACCTTGTGCATCTGGTTTACATGGGTACTGGAGAATCAAACCTGGGTTCTCAGGGTTTGAAGACAAGTGCCTTAACCACTAAGCAATCTCTCCAGCCCTAACATTACCCTCTTTTGAGTGTAATCCTCTAACACTTTCTAGAAGATGGAGATTTTTTTAATCCAGCAGCTCAAAAGAATATATATAATTTAATGAGAGAGAAAATATAATATATATATATATATATATATATATATATATATTAATATATTTTACTATATATAAATGAGAGAGAGAGAGAGAGAATTGGCATGCTAGAACCTCCAGTCACTGTAATCAAACTCCACATGTGTGCTTCACCTAGTGTGCATGTGCAACCTTGAGCACTTGCATCACCTTCTGTCGGGCTTACATGGTACCTGGAGAGTCAAACATGGGCCCTTGGGCTTCACGGGCCAGTGCCTTAAATGCTAAGCCAACTCTCGAGCCCTGAAAATATAATTTAAAAAAATTTATTGACAACTTCTATACTTATAGACAATAAACCATGATAATTCCCTCCCTTCACCCACTTTCCCCTTCACAACTCAACTCTCCATTATATCCTCTCCCCATTAGGCTCACTTCAAAAGATAATTTTCTATATACATTTTATTTTTACCCATCAGAAAAAAAAAGAGTTTTGAAAGTAGCCATTATGAGATCTGACACCACTTACATGCACACATAGATCTGTGGAATTTGATTGTATTAATTGCCTGTGTTTAAAAGCTAGCCATGTTGTCATAAGGTTATTTTCTATTTCTTGTGGTCCAAGAGAAGCAGGAGTCTTCTCACACTTACATTTGCTAGTTTAGTCATGGATACTTAATAAGATCAATATTAAAATGAAGAGGTGAAAATTTAAATTTATATTTCAATATGTAAATAAAAATCACCTCCAATTTTCATTCAAATTTATGTCAAGCCTACCTATTGGGGGAAATAAAACTAATCTGGAAAGGAACACAGCTCTTCCATTCCTGTCAAGTTCATAATCTCAAATTCAAATTCACCAGAAATTCTAGTGTGTCTCCATAGGCTGTTAGGCCTCCCTCAGAGTTGTTAGCTCTGACATGTGTTTTCAGAACAGTTAATAGCTGTGATTTACACAAATGAAATGACTTTCCTTTAGATGATCACATTATTTTAGTCACAGAATATCAACACATGTCAAATACTACCGCGGTGTGAGACTGTGCCTTTGGGACCTGTCCATCCCTCTTAGCAACCATTAGCACCGAATGCTTGCTTTGCCAGAAGTCTTAACTAATTTATTGATTATTTACATTGCCATTGATTTGGCCTTGTAAATTGATTTTTAGGGCATTTATGTACATCACACACACAGGTATATATAAGACAGATAATGGAAGTAAAGCAGAGGAAGACAGGCAGAAGGGAGAGACTAAGGGAGAGGAAAGGAAGTTGGCAGGAAGCAAAGAAATTTTTGTTGACAAGAATAATAATCCTCTTTCCAGAAATGTTAAGTATTGATAGCTATTACAGTATTTCAGGCAGTAGCTAGTCTCCCTGCACTTTATTAATCAAACTTTGTCAGTAGCATTATGTGCATTGCTATTCAAAATTCTGTTCTCAGGAGACACATATACAAACATTATGCTCAGGAAAACTATTAAAGGAGATCTAAGTCATGGCACACAGAATAAGAGAAAAAAACCCATCAAATTACTTAATTTAGAGGTAAGAAGAAAATATATCCTCATCACAATAATGGTCAAATATTTCAAACAATTGAATACATCAGATTTAGAACTAAGCTCACCAGATGAAACTTGCAAACATGAACATTTCAAAACAAGACATAAATTAGAAGTAGAGCCACGGTAAATTGCTTTTAGAAATAGTTCATTTAGTTCTGAATTCTTTCTTTTTTTCTTCGAATCCTTTTTGTTTTTACGGTAAGAGAAGACTTTATTCAAGATCAGAATGGCTGGATGAAGAGGGGTTTGTGTAGGGGACAGAAATTAAGTAGAAACCACTCCCCCATCCTTGCCTGTGGCAAACCCTTTGAGATTATCAGTAAAATGATGTGGTGAGGTTCTTAATGGGAGACATTATTTAGCGTTGTGACCCTGTATTCTCTAATGTTTGTTCATTTCTCATTCTTTGTGGAATGGGCAACAAAGAACTTGGATGTGTAGAAGTTTTTACTAGATGCTGTACTTTCTTTCCATTTTCCTATAGATACGGTGGAAGCAGTTTTTGACTTTATTCAGAGGAGCCGAAGGATGATTGTTGTCCTAAGCCCAGACTACGTGACAGAAAAGAGTATCAGCATGTTGGAGTTTAAACTGGGGGTCATGTGCCAGAACTCCATTGCCACCAAACTCATTGTGGTTGAGTACCGTCCGCTTGAGAACCCACACCCCAGCATCCTGCAGCTGAAGGAATCTGTGTCTTTTGTGAGCTGGAAGGGAGAAAAGTCCAAACATTCTGGCTCCAAGTTCTGGAAGGCCTTGAGGCTGGCTCTTCCCCTGAGAAGTCTGAGCGCCAGTTCTGGCTGGAACGAGAGCTGCTCATCTCAATCTGACATCAGTCTGGATCACGTACAGAGGAGGAGAAGTCGTTTGAAAGAGCCCCCAGAACTACAGAGCTCAGAAAGGGTTCCTGGCACGTCTCCAGCCCAAGGCACAATGTCCAAGCATCGAGGGAAGCCCTCTGCAGCCTGTCGCTGCTGTGTCACCTACTGCGAAGGAGAAAGTCACCTTAGGAACAAGAGCCGGGCAGAGATTCATACCCAGCCCCAGTGGGAAACACATCTCTGTAAGCCTGTTCCCCGAGAGTCACAAACTCAATGGAGACAAAATGGCACCAGATTGGAGCCCCCTGCTCCCCAGATCTCAGCTCTAACTCTTCACCATTTCACAGATTTATCCAATAACAATGACTTCTATATCCTATAATTGTTTTATGTGGTGGGTGGTGGCTGCTAGCTCTCCCATAGTTCATGAACTTTGGGGCATAGCTGACATTTTTATCATCTAATGGAGTGTCAGATGTGTGTCCCCTTTATTGATTTTTTTAAAAACTATTTATTTCTAGGAGACAAAAGACCCGAAGCACCCGAATCCAGTTATTGCCTCTAATGGCCTCAGAAGAGCACACTCTTCTTGGGCCCTAGAAGGTCAGTATGTAAACCTTGCCTAACGTCTGATCCTCTGTTTTACGCAGTGATTTCAAAGTGATCTAAGGATTTAAGTGTTCCCCATGGGTTAGTTGGTTGACCTGGTTGAGTTGGTCAGGTGTACTTGGGCTTTGATACTTACAGAAGATGTGTATTCCCAAGGGAGCGTCTTAGGAAAGCTGCTTCTGGTGGACACTGTAGGACAGAACTCAGCAGAAGTCTACAGATTATCTCCCAACAAGGGGAACCTACCCATGCAGGAAAGTAAGCTTCCCTCTGGTTCCTTGTTACGCCAGTGTGCTCCAAACCTCCTAATGTTGTCAGCATCAATAAAGGTACATTTTTATGTCATGTTATTTGTACTAACAAATTTTTAATACCTCTCCCCATTCTGCTTTTTCTGGCTTTTATACTTCTAATCTGAAGAGCCATTTCGGGAAATAGGGTTTGATTTAGGAATGGACAATATGCATGCTGAGTTGTCCTATTAGTTTCCTCCTGATGGTTATTGACGAAGACCATCAAGAGAAAAATAGACAGGGAGGATGTGTTTTGACACAAATGGAGTTCAGTACAAGAATCCCATTGCTTTGAAATGATAGCTGAAAAAAATCAGTATTATAAGAGATTTTAGGTTGATTTGGGGGCCTGAACCCATTAGTATGCACGTTTCTGAGAATGGATATTAAATTCAAGTGCCAACAAAAGAAAAAGAAGAGCAAATGAGGCCCAGTGACAATCTAGCACACATGCACTCCATCTACTACCAATGTAGACACGATTCAGACACGATAAGTAATTCTTTTCTGCGAAAATGTTTGTTATTATTACATCATGTGTTGGTACCCTCTTTTCTCTCGTCCCTGCCCCCATTCCATGAGGGATGCTCCTCAGTGAGATTGCAGGTATTCCCCATGGGGTTGTGGTTTATGCATTGTGTGAGCAGTAGTCAGTTATTTTGGTGGGGGGAAGGGAATGCCTCTGGGCATGATGTCTCAACCTGTGGCTCTTACAATCTGTCCGCCCTCTCTTCCACAAAAGTCCCTGAGCCGTGGTGGGTGAGTTTTAAGTCTACTTCAGTGATAAGCTCTTAGGATCCTCTGGATCTCTGCTTTGGTAGGTGTTGTGTAGCCTCAGGGTCTGTCTCCTGCACCCTGGTGCTGATTATCAGGTTCAGCATGAAAGCAGCACTCATGCCCATCTCCCCAAATTCCTCCGTGTTTTCAGCTGTGGCTTGGCTGAAGTTCCAAGGGTAGTTTTTCTCCTCTGGTTTTGCTACCTTCTGAAAAAGAAGAACAGATTCTCCAACGGAGAGTGAAGTGAGCATAGTTTAAATGGGTTAAGCATAATTAATTTAGGGAGAATTTGATGTATGTAACCCTTCTTGTAGCCAAAGACTAGTGAGCCCTTTATTCTGGAGAACATAATCTTTGTATCCATAGGATTCTGATCTGGTTCCCAATTCCAGATATGGGTTCCTTTACACTGAGCGGGTCTCTTAGCCAATAAGAAAGCCCTTGGTACCCACTGAGGCTGTGAGCCACTATTGTATTGGTATGTACATCAAGTCAGGGCATTTCTGCAAATGTTTTCACATAGTAAAAGAAGCGCATGTCGGGTACTTATTAGAGGTCATTGGCTCAATAGGTAGTGGAAGAGTATGTACTCCCTAAGAAGCGGAATGCCTGTAGTCTTCTCCATTCAATTATTGCCACTCATGTAACTCCTAAATGGCCCAAATTGTCATGTTTCTTTCAACAGTAACTAAAAATCTTTATTTTAATGAACGTTATAAATGATGTGGTAAATTAAATTTATAAAAATAAAATAAAAACAAAACATATCTATGAGACATAGTCACCCTGAGGACCACTAGTATGCAATTCTGGAACGAAATTGTCAGCTAAAGAATGTATCAAAATGGGGATTATGTGCCACTAGCAATGCTGGTCCCAAGTCATATGGAAAGTGTTATTCTCTTCCCAAAGTGAAGACATGGGCCCACAGAGTAGAACTGAATTGGCTTAACCCTCCGTCCTAGGACAGAAAGCTGAGACATAGGGTATCTTCTGTCTGCTCTGTAGGGGATCCTGTCTGTTGGATTTACTATAAGAAAAGTACAAGCAGAACTATCCACTCTTACTAAGCAGAAGCAGAAGAAAGAGGACCATGAGGGACACAAGCATTCACGATCAGTATGTTATTCCTGGCTGCTATCAAGCTTGGCCCAGTGCCAACCTCTCCAGTTAGCAACAGGATGACCAGTGGTGAAGAAAATATGAGTCCTCAATGAAAAACAACCCAATTTTTCCTCTGTTGAAGCCAGAAACTAGAAGCACCTTGTCTAAATCTGAGGATAAAGAAGTACTCTCTAGAAAAAATACGACTCACCACAGAACTTGTAAGTAAGAACTGAGCATCCAGAAGACATGACTCAGCAAAAACCATATGTCTTATTGCCTATTGTTACCTTTCCAAAAGAAAGGGACCCATTTCTGCTTAATGTATGATCAAAGAACTTTACTTGGAAGACAGGTGATGAGTAATGTAAGTGGCTTCAAACTTTGGAGGGAATGAAGGCTCCAATTCAAATTAGTCTTATTTCATATTAACATATTATCCCACAGTGAAAAAAATAACTTAAAAAATTGAAATTACTTTTCTCACTTTTGCATCATTTTATTAGGAGATAAAAATCAATAAAAGAATCAAAAGCAGAGGTAGTGATATGAAAACACACCTTATAAAACCATTATATGATTTTTATGCTCTTACAGCTAAATTTCATTATCAGCTTTCTTTGATAATATAAGTATAGGGTAATCAGTATAAATTTGCAGTGGAAATTAACTGCACAGGATTTAGAAAGATAATGGTCTACAATTTTAACATATGAAGAATGACTCAGAAGTTATGTTACTATTGCTTGACCACAATTGAATATGACAGTGTTATATATTTCAATGAGGCAAATCATAAGAAAAAAAATGCTTTCATGAACCATGACCATCCCACAACAAAATGACATAATTATTGGTTTATTGTATATAACATTATCTGAGAAATATTGTCAATTTAAGAGAATGAATTTAAAGTCAAATACAGTCCTACTTCTTTCTTATCCCTCTCCTAATGGTCTTTCTGAATCTCAATGTCCTTTAGTTAAAAGGAAGATAATATTAACCTTGCTGCATGTCATGAAACAAAGTGTCATTCTACAAATATTTCCTACTCATCACTTTGCTTACCTTCACAAAATGACCTAAAGCAGAACAGTACAGAGCAAGAATCTGCTATCCAGGGTAAGCGACTTTCCTATTAGTGCGCCCAGTGCCAACTCCAGAACCAACCTGGAGAATACAATGAGGGAACATTTCTATAGCAGCAACACAGTCATAATATATGAAAATACACAAAGCAAATAGTTTAACTACACAGTCACTTAAGCACTGTGTTCCTGTTGTTTGATCTATCCTTGCTGTGTTATGTTTTCATGCAACTTCATGTTTACATACCATCTGTTTAAAAATGAGAATCATTTTGTTGACCCTTAAATTCTATCATTGTGTTTTAGGGTTTTTTTTTTCTCAAAAATTATTATTATTTTTTTTACTTTGCTCAACAAGATATAATAATATATTCACTGTTTACCTTGAAAATAAACTTTAATCCTTCAGAATGTGATCCACAGTATGAATTCCAGAATGACCTCCTCTTACTACTGTTACAAACTGTTGCTGTAACATATCTGCTTCCAAATTAATGATGTGAAGTGACACATAAACTAATTTTCTACTTCAGAAGAGGGCATGCATAATAAACTGGGCTAATTGGTAAGATATGCACAGGACAATTCTCCCCTGTGATAATCGTTTCAAAGTTTTGTGCATTTAAGAATCCCAAGAGTAGTTCCTTTTACCACAATAGTGTTCCCTAAAGTGGAGGGCTCTATGAGTATTCATTATTAAATCATTACCTGGATAGGTCATGAGGAGATAAAGACTCAACATGGATTTTTAATGATGTGTAAACCTTGAATCATTCACATTGGAACTATTTGTGCTCGTATTAAAACAAATATTTCTTGACTCTATCAAAGATGAAGTCACTGTGGATCACAGTTGGGACAGATCTTCACTAGCATTTTTCAGGTGATTTTGATGCACAGATTATTAAATAACTTTTCATTTTTACCTCCCTTTTACTCCTCTTTTATTCTTGTAGGCTCTGATTTTATCCAGTCAAGAAGAACTACAAATCACACTTTTAAGGTGTTTGCAGTCAGTAGATGAAAACATAGGGCCTGTTTAGCCCTGGAAAATGCCTCAGTGCAAGGAAAGAGTTGAATAGAGTGGATAGTAGAGTGTATTTGTGCTATATGAAATATCAAATACTGCTTTTTTGGAACTTTGTGGGATTGTTACATTCACCAAATCTATCTGAGTAAGATAATCAATGCTTCATGTAACACACCTTATTTCTTGTTTATGCCAAATGTTTAACATCCAAGCTTGCTTTTCTGTAGCTTTGCCATGCTAAATGTGTGGCCTACAGTTATCCTAGGCTTGAGCTTAAATTGACACCTCCACCTTCACTTATAATGCATTGACCAAAACTATCTCCAAGACATACATATATATATATGGAGAGAGTGGAGAGAGGGGGCAGGGGAGAAATACAAACTGTAAGATACAAACTTCTGTTGATAGCAGAAACAGAGAAATTAAGTTGAACTTGGTGAACACATAGCACTGTCCTCTTTTACCAATGGGATGAAGGAGGTGTTGAGATAGCCTGAAGAGGCAAGGACTTTCTAAATGAGACATGTCACATACTTATCTACTGAAGAAAATGGGCTTTTCTACCAACACAATAACTCAATTTACCAAGAGATCAAAATAAAACAGCATGCAGAAAAGAATAGACCTTACCCACAAACGTTTCCCAAATAGAAGTTTTTGACAGAATGCATTACAGTAATTACAATTTCTGCTTAAGAGGATTCATGCTTAAAAAGTGGAAAGTTGCTGTATTTGGTTACTTTCCACTCAGTGGTTTTAGTAAGTCCTCAAAGAATGTGATGCCCAAACTGTGTGCAAATGAGCCATTTCACTTTGGATATTCAGGGTGCCTCAGAAGAATTGAAGACATTTAGAACACAGCAGAGCATGTAACATAGTCATTAGGAAGCATCACTTGATCCATTTATCTGAAGAGCTAAACAGGAAACTCAAGTTGAACATGCCAAGGCCAGATGAAGGAGGAGACACATGCCCCTGTGGGTGCTGTGAGGTCTGCTGCTATCCTTGCATTTGCTCTTTCTAAGAATTGGATTCTGCTATTATGAATAGTTGAATTTTTTATGACTTCTCTAAGGTGTACAGTATTATTTGAGGATAACACAAGGCTCTCTATGGATTAGAAAATATCAGCGCTTAGGAGACTTCATACCTGACAGCAAGACCTAATGTCAAGCAAGTGTTGTAAAAGGCTCCTGACCCATTCACAGTCCCTTCAAGAGTAATCCAGCTAGTCTCCACTTGGACATTACAGACACTTAAAAACAGTATAATGAATGGAAAGGCTTTTTGAATGGTTATCACATAAAGAAAGGAGGAAGATGATAAATGATATCTGAAAGCAACTTGTGAGAATAGTGATATTTCTCTAAGCAATGGAGATTTTAGCACTCTACTGATTAAAAAGAAAAGAAACAACAACATCAACTTAAAATCAGTGTGATATCTTATCCCTTCTAATACCAATCTTGGGAGATATCAGGAGGATGATTATGTGTTAGATCAGTCTGCACTACAGAGTGAATGCCAAGCCAGCCTGCAGGAATGAGGCTCCCTCCCCAACAACAACAAAAAAAATGAATAACAAAATGAGATAACATCTGAGTGCCATTCATTTTTATTTAAGGCTCAAAAGTATTTATAACAATTTATTATTGCCATTTGCCATAAGTCATGTCACAAGGTTATTGTTATTTTTTACATATGAATTTGTGTATGGTATGCATGCATGTGAATATGAGTGTAGGGGCTTGAATGCATATGTATGCATTTGGAAGCCAAAAGTTGACACTGGGAGTCTTCTTTTATTGCTTTCAACTTTATTTATTGAAGCAAGGTCTCTCATTTAAGCCCAGAGCTTACATATTCAGCTAGTCTAGTTAGTCAGCTTGCATTAAGATTCCCTGTCTGCATGTCCTCTGTGTTGTGAACACCACCCAACATTTAACTGGTTGCTGGGGATCCAAACTCCTGACCTCATATTTGGGCAGCAAGTGTTTTATCAATTGAGTGTATTCCGCAGGCTCCATGCAATTCTTTGAATGCCAGGAGCAGATGATTTTTAACCAGAATTGACCATGACCTTGAAAACAAATTGCACATACCTACAGTGCACCTAAATATCAAAAATGATTTAGATACTTACTCTTGTAAAGAAAATTTGCCTTAAACAATTTTATAATGACTCAGTGAAAAACATATGATTATGAACTTAAAGTGTGAAATAAAAAGGCAAAAATAAGTCCTAATATTGGAGATATTCTTTTGTCTTAAACTTTAAAGCTTGAAATTAAAAAATGATCAACTTGAATTATGTGTTTAAAAGCTATAGAGCTTTTTTCCTCTATAATCCTTTATTTTGACATTCATCAGACCATTATTATGAAATTTTGTAATACAAGAGCATAACAAAATACTGAACATAAAATGAAGAAAATAATTAAGACAGTTGCTAAAATGAGTAGACAAAGGAGGCCACAACTCTACCATTTATTATTTCCATATAATCAGTTCTATATTTTAATGATGTAGTTATTGACAAAGACAAGTACTTGACTTCTAAAAGACGCAGAAGAAAACAGCAAGAAATAATCATTTGATTCTTTTACTTCCAAGGCATCACTAGTATGAAAGGGAAGAATTACAAAAACTCCCCGATAGTAGACTAAAGAATGAAGTGAGTTTCAGTGTCTAGAAAATAAAGTTGGATGATCATTTCTATTATAAGCATGATATAGTATAAAATACTGTACTGGAGTCAGAACACATAATTTGTTATAAATCTTCTACTGAATATATGGATTTCAATAATATATTTTGTGCTCAAATTTCAATTTCTTCATGTTAAATGGAAATAATATCTACCTCATTGAATTGTTGTAAGGGTAAAATCATATAATAAATGTGAACTAAAATCTGTGAAGTATATGTTTGATAGTGGTATTTTTTTTATTATTAGTATCATCATTAGTGTTAAGTTACAACAGAAAGCTTGGGAAATTAAGAAGCCAAAGAAAAGTTTCTTATCTGGGGTGATTTAAAGAGTACGTGGTCCACCTCTAATCTTTCATGTATCAGAGTTGGGATATAGAAAATCCAGGATCTTATTCCTCTAATTATCATAGATTATAATTATACTATCCAAATATAAGAAGTTGAAAAAGAGCAATGTTTATTTTGCACTTCTGTATAAAAGCTTATACCCCATCAACTTAAAACAATAAATATTTATAACATCATAGTTTTACTAAGTTGGAAATTTGGAAGAGACTTGGCTGTGAGAATCTCACTCAACACTACAAACTAGGAGACTCTCAAACCTTGTTCAGGGCTGTGGTCATGTGAGCCTTGAGGACCCACTTTTACCTCCAAGGACAGTTGTGGAACTGGGTAGGAAGTTTCATTTCCTTGTCATGTGCACTTTCACAGAGAAATATCCCAATGAAGGATGCTTAAGTACTTTCATGACTCATCAGCAGGTTAACTTTAGAATCTGTAATGCAGAGAAGCAAGCGAGAGGAAGCCAAGGTGCCCTCTGGAACCACAGTGACTTTATTACCACTGAGGCACTGTTCTATATGGTACAAATGAATCCAGACATCCAGCTCAAACACATCTCTTTTTGTCTAGAAGGAGAGATGCCAAGGAATTTATGGATGTATTTTAAAGCCTCCATAGTAATGTAGACAACTATTTATTTTGCATCTAAGTAAATTAATACCAGAAAAATAAATGGCTAATCTTTAGCTTTTCTAATTTCGTCTCTAACCATGTGACCCAACAGGATGCAAGGATACCGTACTTCAAGTACAATTTTTTGTTCTGGCTAGAACACTTCGGTGAAAGGCTGCTGAAGAGGGAAGTTTCCTGTTCTGCAATCTCTCCCCACCCCTCTTCATGTCTCCCTGTCTCCCTTCCTCACACACTTCCTCCTCTTCCTACAGGAGAAACAGGAAAGGTGGGCTGTGGGAGTTAGAAACATGTCATATGTATGGAGCTGCTTAGCCATATTCTTGGTCTAGGATCTGAGTGTTAAGTTGTAACTTTTATTTTGACTTACTTTTTGAGATATAGAAATTGGCTACTTATTCTAAATATCTGCCACCAGGGAGGAAAATGTGTGGGTGAGTTCTTTCTCTCATGTAACTTAGATTTTCTTGTTAGCTCTGAAAATTGAGTAGCTGGATATGAATAACCTTGTCATCTCTTCTCTTGTAACTCAGACTTCTGAGTCCTCAAAAGACATGTGCATAGACCAGAGGGATCCGATAGTTGATAATATTGTTTATTAACCAAGTAATACTTAAACACTCTCCTTCCTCTCTACATATTTTACAACCACTAGCATCCAGCATTCTGCGATAAGGGGAGAACATTTCAATAGTATGAAGATTCTTCTCAAATGAGTTACAAACACACCTGTATGTTTGGTCCTATTCATTTTAGCCCATGTTTCATTTTCATATACATTCTAGGAACTTAAAGAAATTAGCATGCGTACATATTGTTGATTCTGTTTTCAGGGCATGCCATCTAGTTCTGTTTGAATAGATGCACCACCACCACCCCCCACAACAGATTCAGGAGTTTATTAAAACTTCTTGGATTTCCAGCTACCTGACTGAAGATCTCACTGGGTGGATCTTAGGGTCCAGCCCTAAAGTGTGGTGATGGATTTGGAATTCTAGTCTAAAGATATGCAAAGTGCCTGAGGTCAGCCTGGAATTCTTAAGTGGGCTTGTATGTGGCGTGGCTTTTGGGTTTTTGGCTTAGGGCCTCTCTCTCTCTCTCTCTCTCTCTCTCTCTTTCTCTGCTTGGACCTGTCAAAGCAGGGCCAGCTTCTTCTGCCATTATGGAACTTCCCCTGGATCTGTAAGCTTCAATAAATATCTCTTCTTCCATAACTGTGCCTGGTTTGGAAGTTCATCTCTGCACCCTGAAGCTGTGTATTACAACTTTCATGCCCTATTTGTCTTTGCTAGTGTCAGTTCTGTTTGCAAGACTGTTGGTTCTCTTCCTACACAAGAGCTCTTAAATGCTCCAAGCTCAGTCCTAATATTATCAAATATTTGAGTTTTTTTGCCATTCAAATTTGGATGTTCCATGTCTTATAATTCATACTACTTCAAATGTTGAAATGGAAACTTAAAAATGCCTGCTTCTCCCATCATCCCATAGGTCCAATGAAGAAACACTACCTATTGAATCTCTAATTTGAGTATTTATCTTGGTGACTGGCATATATAATTTTCCACTAATGCTTCTGTAAATTAAATATATGACAATTATCAATATTAGCAAAATAAAAGATCCTTGCCTATTGCTTTCTTCCATCTCCCTTTCATTGAACATAGGGTGCTTTATCAAAGACATTACATTGGGCTTTGTTCAGCACTGTGTGAAATCAATTTTCATACTGAATCCTGGGGCTCATGATAACCCCATCCAGCACCAGCAAACTTGGCCCTTGTTGTTACTTGAGGAGAAATGACCCATTGGAAAGAGCTCCAGCTACGCCTTGCCTGGCCTGGGTGCTGCCCATCCCCCTTCCTCATGTGCAGTAGCAGCTGATGCTGGTCAGCATCAGCCTCTTGGCAGATGTTATGCTTGTGCTCTCACTATTAACTATGCTCAACATGACAGGACACTGACCCATGATAAGTACTTTCCATCTACAGTAGACAACAGAGTATCTCTGGCTAATTAAGTGAAGCAGAAAATATGAAAAATCTGTTTATTATTTTAAAATAAAGATTAATATTAGCAGAACAAAAATAAAGGACTATGTTGATGGAGGTCAGGTGATAATGTAGAGATATGCCCTTTGCAAGCAGCTAGCATCATATTGTTCTCTATGGGCAGAAATTTCTTTAAGACAGTCCATCTCGCAGTGCTACCATCTACTGTCCCTACTCACTGTCACTGCTGAAGTCCAAAGCTCATCATCTCCCATGATGCCTTTCTCATTCCCTTGATAACTCTGCAACAAAGCTATCATATACTATCTTTCTAGAATAGGGTTCTGACTATGTTGCTTAACTCTCGCCCTGCAAGTTGAATGTTTTGCTTTATTTTACATTGCATTTAGGGCTTTCTACTCTCTAGCCTCATCCCACAGTGAGGAATTCATTATCTTTTGCATTTGTATATGTACTTAACACTCCAGTCCAATTAAAAGGCAGAAGGACTCATGACTACGTTTGTTTGTATCAGTGTGAACATGTTCTATTACTAAGGTCTGAGAATACCCTTTGCTTATCTCACATGATTGTATTCAAGGCTAGTATGTGCAAAAGCCCTAATCTGTCAAAAAAAAAAAAAAAAAAAAAGCAAAGAACCCTTTGGTAGACAAAACAAACTTATGAGACCTGTGATGAATGAGAAAAGCTGGAAACAGGTGATTATGAGATGTTCTACTTTGCTTCAAGTTAAAGGCATGTACAACATCCATAGTCCCAGCAGCAAGCCATTTGAATCAATTTTATGTTTAGAATTTTATGTTTATGTTTAGAAGTCTGGACATTTAGTGTAAGTTTATATAGTAACAAGTAATAGCAACAGCGGGAAACATTATACCTCAAAACTAAATTGTTAAGAGACAGAAACAGGTCGGGCATGGTGGCATACACCTTTAATCCCAGCACTTGGGAGATAGAGATAGGAGGATCACCATGAGTTTGAGGTCACCCTGGGGCTATATAGTGAATTTCAGGTCAGCCTGAGCTAGAGTGAGACCCTACCTCAAAAACAAAACAAACAAAACAAAATAAAACAAGAGATAATTATTTATAAGAATCCAGGGGTTCCTATATACAGCAGCCTTCAGAATAGAGATGTAACCAGTGCTTATTGATCAAGTAGAAGAAAAGAGAATGTGTGGATCTTATAATCCTTCTGCCCACTAGTCATGGATGGGACATGTAAATGTTGACTCCAAGCAGAATGCTGAGATCAAGGAACTGTGTAGATGATATCTAAAACCTCAGCCTCTCAGAAAATGTGATAAATTTCAGGCAGATCCGAGACTAGGCGTACTACTGGGCCTAACTTCTGTTGGAGTAACATCAACTGCCTCACATTTTGTCACGAACGTTCTGCTTGTTTTGTGACAGTAAAGTTTAGGAAAATAACGATGAAATTGAGAAGCTACTTCACTAAACAAAGTAAGAGATAATGGGGATTTGAATCACTGCGTTACCAGGACAATGGTGAGATGTACATGCAAACCAAGTAGTTTTGGATGTTGAACCAACCAGGAATTCTTACTGATGAAAGAACTAATGTGAAAGCAGGTAAGGAATAAAAAATGAACTTATTGTTGCATTTGGTGCAGTTAGAAAGATGGAAAGAAATCCGAGGTGCAGGGTTTTTTATTGTCATTTTGTTTTTGTTCGTTTGCTTCTATTTTAAGCTGTTCTTGTACTTCAAGATGATAATATCCAAGAAACAGTTTACTGGAAAGATCAGATCTGGGAAGGATATGTTAATTCTGAAGTCATCAGAATTTACTAGGAAAATGTGAGTGTTAATTAGGAAAAGAAAATAATACCCAAGGGCTAGTGCTGAGTCATTAAAGTGAAGTGAGATCAAGATAATGAGAAGGAAACAGAAGGAGTGAAAGGAAAGGCAAAGATAGGAGCAGAGAGCTTGGTAAGAAGTGAAGATGGGATTTCAAAGCAAAGGTGACCATCAAGCTGTCAGATGCAGCTTCTGGCTCATATAACTTCTTGATTGACATTTGACTATTGGCTTGAAAAACATAGTTTTTACCTTGGCAAAGTCAACAATAAGTGTTTTGTGGAGTGATGGGAGCAAAATTCCAGTGGGACTGGAATAAACAGAGTAGATGAAGATAGCAAGATCAGAATTTTAAGACAGCAAAAGAATCTGGCTATAAAAGGGAAAACCAAATTACATGAATGCTATGTGCAAAGGGCCTTAAAAGAAGTATGCTGTTTTTGTGGTTTTTCTATACTGAGGAAACAATAATAAGGCTTCGCTTTTATATGACATTCTAAGTTTACCATGAAAACATTTATCACATCCAGCTATTTTTCTTCACATTTAGGTGCAGATAGATAGGTAAAAAAAGGAAACTTTAAAATGTAGGACAGAAGGCTGGAGAAATAATTTAGCAGTAAAGGCGCTTACCTGTGATATCTAAAGACCCATGTACAACTCCCCATATCCCAGGTAAGCCAGAAGCACAAAGATGAGGCAAGGGCAAGGTCACACATGCCCAGTAGGTGGTGCAAAGCATCTGGAGTTTGATTACAGTGGCTGAAGCCCTGGCGCACCAATTATCTCTATCTCACTCTAAAATAATTAATAATAATAACAACAATAATAATAAAGGGCCAGTCTTTGGGGATTGCCTCAAAAAATGTAGGATAGAAAGGAAAAAAAAGTTGATGAGAAAAAGAAAATGAATTGAGACCTGTGAACAAGTTGGTAGTTGGTAGGGTTTTTTAAATGACACACAGTGACAATGAATGGTGAGTGAATATGCCGGGAATTGGAGGACAGAGTGCTCTAGTTCCTCTTCTATTGATTTCTAAATTTAAAACTAGACTAATAGTTTAGAATGTGAACAAGAAAGGAGATGCTGCATATTGGATTTGAAACAGAAGGATCAAGTATGTAATACTCATGTACAAAAATGAGAGTTAGAGCTGGAGAGATTGCTCAGGGGTTAAAAGCACTTGCTTGCAAAGCCCTACTGCTCTGGGTCTGTCTCACCAGGGCCTACATAAAGCCAGATGCACAAAGTGACACATGCTTCTGGAGTTGTTTGCAGTAGAAAAAAACCCTGGCATGCCTTTTCTATCTCCCTCTCCTCTCTCCTCTCTCTATAATAAATAAGTAAAAATATTGTGAAAAGAAAAATAAGAGAATCAATAGTCCAGAGCAATGTGGCATAATTTGGGACTAGAAATAAGGGTCTACATGAGAATGACTTGTGGTAATGGAGTTTAATGATCTCAGTCAGCATGATCTACACATGTGTGGAGATGGAGGGTGTAGGAATGGTTTACTAGCATGGGGATTGAGAAAGCATGTCAAGCTATTATTATGTTGATTGGCTACTTAATCTATATTTACATTGAATTATTTAAAATAATCCATATAAAGATTGAAACTAGGACATAAATTTAAGAACAATGGAAAGCTTTAATATCAACAACAGTAGAACATTGGTCTTTGTTAGGGCAAAATATTTTTGGAGTTGTCTAGGTACAGGTGGTGAGATCAGAGGAAGGAAAGAGTCCTGTGTGAATTGTAATGCAGATCAGTGTGGCCTTGGGTTCCTGTGTAATCAATAATGAAATTGGTTTGATGGACAATAGTAGAAAGATGGTGAGAAACTGGATCATATTTGGCAGAGATGAGGCTTGAAATGAACAGGGTTTAAAGTCTGTTCTTTTTTTTTTTTTTTATATCAATGAAGATAGGGACAGAGAGTGATGGGTTAGTTACAATATGAAGACAGAGACAAACAGTGCTGGCTTAGTTACAATGTGAAGATAGGGAAAAACAGTGCTGGGTTAGTTACAATGTGAAGATAGAGACAGACAGTGAATATTCTCAGGAGGAGTGGTGTCATGAGGCTCAGTATTGAATTTAGGGAGAGGTAGAGCTTTGTCAGAACTACACACACTTCTGGGGTTCTTGTGATCTGTACTGACAGTTGTATAAATGGGCAAGAACTACATTCTTTACTTCCTGATCTGCATAATACCCTATATGTCCTTGAAAGCAAAATTATTGCTATTTGCTTATGGCCTCCATATTCTCTAAAGTCACATAAAAGGCACTGTATTTTAAATCCTTATATTTGGAATTCCTGGGATCTTAAGTTTCCTGCCTTTGCTAGAACTGATACTGCATAAAGATTACTGTGATGAGACCTGGCCACAAAAGTAATCTATTTATATTCCTCGAAATTTTTATGGTGTCTAGTCACCTAATTACTCTGTGCATCAAATGTTCACTGTACCATCCATCTCTTACAAGTACACTACTCATTCACTTCATAAATGCACCACAATTGAGGGTAACAAAAATATCACATTCTTAACAAATGCATAGCCAACAAATTTTTATGACCCAATCCCCATTTTTCCCTTTTCACAATAATAGCATTCCATATTTTTAAAGGAATCCAGCTATTCCTTCTTTTAGTCCTTAAGAAATAGATGAAATCCAGAAGAGAGTAGATTTAAGATCAACCAATAAGTAGGATTTTCCCCTGGCTCTAGTAATTACTTTAGAGAAGGCATGTAACTCAAAGAACCCTAAAGAAATTCAACTAGGTCTAATCTTGCAAGTTACAGAAAGAGAACGATCTTTTCATGGAGTTTCTGGGAGAATGGGCACTGTTAAGATTCTTCATTATGCCTCAATAGATCAACTAAATGAAAGAGGAGCAAAAAGATAAAGAATGACTTTGGAAACAACAGAGTTTGAGCATCTGAATTAAATAATATCTGAAGTCATTTCTATGTAGGGAATTTTCAATCATGTCACAATGAATTTTCTATTTTCTGAAAACAGAATTTGTGTCTTTCATTGATAAATAATTGAACATAACCAACAAAATAACAATATGATGGAGAATCAGAAGACCTAGGCCCATTGATCAAAACCCTCAATCTGGAGGATTGGGCTTTTTAGGACCCACTTAGGAATAGTAAGTCTCTTTGACAGTGGGCAGAAAAGACCTTGTCTAAGGATGTTCTCCTCTGCTCTAGCCCTCTATTTATACTTCCCAAATGATGAATAACAGCATCAAGCCATTAATGCAGAGATAATTAACCAAAGATAATTAAAGTGAAATAATTCTTTCTTTAGAAAGCCATGCAAGTCTACAATTAAAGGCTCATTCAGTTATGACGGTGCCCATATTCAACACAAGTCATGTGGCCTTATGACAAAACATGTCCTTGAGAGAAACAAAGGAAAGTGTAAAATCAAACTATTTCAGGAGACTTTATAGTTCTACCACACTTAATCAAACCATATACCCTTAGAAAAAGCTTTCAATACATTTCATTCAAGGATTTCATTATTATTAATTCAGAACCATAAACCAATTAGTTAGTAAATTATCCTTAACTCAGTAACTAATGAGAACAGAGCAGTGGAAGGTTACTGTTACAATCAGCTTTTTATTGCTGGACAAATACCTGACCAGAAGCAGCTAATGGAGGAAAGGATCTATGCCAGACTTACAAAATCCAGGGGAAATTCCATCAATAGTGGAAGAAGCTGGCTCGCTTCCAGAGCTTCATAGCAGAGAGACACCATCAAATAGCCAGCAAGCACCAGAACACCAGAGCACTAAGAGCCAGAGCTCAAAACTGCACTCCACACACCTTAAGGCAGGACTGAAAATCTTCCCTCAAACACACCTTAGGGCTAGACTCTGCCTCCAGTGACTAAACTTCTTCATTAGGACTCCAACCACTGGGGACTCATCAAGTCTGAGTCTATCTGGCTATACATTCAAACTGCCACAGTTACATACAAGAGGCATAGAGACAACTTCTCCAAGTAAAATTCAAATTTTGACAATCAGATAAGTCATATCCTATGAGTTCTTTCTGTGAGATGTATTGTCTTTGAAGAATTACGAGAGAAGAAATGGAGACATAAACTCCTTCTGGAGACTCACAGTCATCATCCATAGTTGTAGTGACAGATGGCATTTTTGTGTCTCACATCCCTAAGCTGAAAAATCTGAGACTAGATATTTTATTTGGGAAGACACATTAATTGCATGGAGTATGAATTAAAAGACTGGATATCAAGTTCAATAAAATGTAAATGCAAACTATGACCTGCCTGTGTGAGCATGTGTGGTAGTTTACACTGATAAGAACTATGACCTGCCTGTGTGAGCATGTGTGGCAGTTTACACTGATAAGAACTATGACCTGCCTGTGTGAGCATGTGTGGCAGTTTACACTGATAAGAACTATGACCTGCCTGATAAGTGAGCCTGCCTGTGTGAGTAGCAGTTTACACTGATAAGAAAAAGCATGTGTGGCAGTTTACACTGATAAGAAAAGCCACAGCTTTTTCTTGACCTGCCTGTGTGAGATAGTTTCTGATAAGAACATGTTTTTTTCCTTTTAATAATGCTCTTGAACTAGCTTACCTGATAAAAACTCCTTTCCTTTTAATAATGCTCTTGAACTCTATAGCTCTTTCCTATCACTCTGACATTGAAGTTTCCCTTAAAGGGTTGTGAGAAAGTGACTACAATAACTGGCTGAAGATAGGGAGATGAAAAGTAGCAATGTCTACCTACCCTCACGAACACACCTGGAAACATTAATCATGTCAGAGATAACCAGAGGGAGAAGAGCTGTTCCCACTCTGTAGGACAGAAAAAGGAGATTCAGAAAAACTAACTTCTTCAAATACAAACAGTCAGCAAAAATGCTAGAAAAATCTAGATCGAACGTCCAAGTTTTCCTCACAAATCAGGCTGTATGAAATCATATCACCTCAAGTCAATGCTTAAGTGGTTGTTTATATTTCTGACACCATTTACATATAATGATGTGATCAAGAAGGGCTTTATAGTTAATAAACCCTATTATTTTTTCATGACAGATTACAAAAAGACCCCATAAATGGTATTGTGAGTTAAAGCATAGTTCTATTTTAATGTTATGGCAGTGGCAATAAATCATATTTAAATAACATTTAACATTATCAAAGTATTTTCTCATATTCTATCTCCTGTCTCACTGTGTTGCAGGTGGGAAACTAAGTGAAAGAAGTTTGCTCAAATAAAAGGAAACGACCATATACAACATAGTTTATGGCTGGATAGATTACATAACAGTTAAGGTGCTTGCCTGAAAAGCCAAAGGACCCTGGTTTGAATCACCACAACCCACATAAGCCATCTGCACAAGGTGGTACATATGTCTGGAGTTCATTTTCAGTGGCTGAAGGCTATGGCACACCCATTCTCTGTCTCTCTCTCTGTCTCTCAAGTAAATAAATAAATAAAAACATAGGTTATTCACTTATATATTCAGTATTTCAACAGCAAATTTCATACTTGTTTTGTAATAATACTTTTATTATTAACATTGGAACTGATAAAGACTAATGAATATTTTGAAGTTGGACTGAATGCATGAAGCATTATGAGGTGGTCATGAGTCTGTGTGTTATGCTTGAGTGTCAGTTTGACAAAAGATAGACTAGTGATGGCCAATCTCTGGTTGTCAAATTGACAAGATTAGGAAACACTATGGAAACAAATCTCTGATCATGTCTGTGAAGGATTTTCTAGATGAGCTTAAATGAGCTAGGAAGACCTATCCTAACAGTAGGTGGCACAATTCCATGGTCTGGGATCCTGACCTGTATAAGAAGAGAGAGAGCTGGCCGAGCAGCATTATTCATCACTCTGTGGATGAAATGAACCAGCTGCCTGAAGCTCCAACCACCAGGCCTTCACTGCCAGGAAGGGTTAGAACCTCTAGTATGCTGAAACAAGTCCTTAAGTTTTTCTTGCCAAGAATAAGTTCAGAGCAATGAGACAGAAAGTAATATAATTCAATTGGAAGACATATTTGATAAATCAATAATGACATCTTTTCTAGTCCAAACCTATTCTTCTAGTAAAATAAGCTTACTTTGAGTTAGGTCATTAATTTGTACTATGAAACTGAGGCAAATCTGTAAACTGGCTGTTAAAGATGATGTTGCCAAGTACGAAATATCAACTCACAGGACAGTGGTATTGGATATACCAATTGGTTATGCTCTGTCTGGAATTACAATAGAGAAATATGGAAGGGTATTTTTGTAGGATAAAAGCAAAAAAGAAGAAATTGAGAAAAGAGGGAGGACTGAGGAAATAGGGAGCAGTTTTCTAGGCTCTAACAGAGCATTCATAACATGGCTTTGCTATTACTCTGAATACTTTGCACTGTTCAATGATGTAGTTATAATGAATTAAAATGAGCTGGATAAGATATAAAGCAAGAAAGAAATATTCAGATGAAAGAAATGAAAAATAGTCTCAAAGCAATGAGTTGAAGCCATGTGACCTTTAGGAGAGTACAACATTACTCATTACTGGCTTTCAGAAAGCTTTCAAACAGTGATACATGCAGAAATTATCCTGGATGTCATTTCAACCATATATTATCCAGACTGTCAGTATAAGTCACAAGCCAAAGTTACTTCTATTAGTTTATTATATGCATATGATTTCAGTTTTCTGAAATCTCTGACCACTGACCAGTGGCACTAGAGGTCATGGCCATGAACAAAATTACAAGTAATAAACTGGTATCTCTACCAAACTAGAATAGTCCTGTATACAAGAAGCCCACACGAACATTAACTTAATAAGGACGAAATGTGTCTAGATGGGTTCAGGAGCATGCATAGGACAGGCTGTTAATTCTGTCAGCAGTGAGAGGCTTACACAGTGCAAATGACATCAGAATGGAGGTTTAAAGAATAAGTAGGAATTTCATTTCATTCCATCTGTTTGAGTTAAGATGTGTCTAAGACTGTTCTAGTTATAGTTAAAACATTAAGCTAGGGAAAAGTTAAAATGTCATCGTTTAAAAGCTTGAAAATTTTAATTGAATGCAAGGGTATTATAAAGTGGTATTTTTAGCATTCTAAGACCCTGAGGGTCGTAGAAAATGCTAAATCCTTCCCTTGCATTTGCCACTGTAAATGACTTAGGTAAATTCAGATATTTCACACAGATTTTCTAATTCTTTCATCCATTATACTTATTTTAATTTCTTAATCTAGCAAATCTAATAATTGTTAACTATTTAACAATTCAAATGGTACATCACAGCCTAGAAATATGATACATTTACAATAAAATAATAAGATAATATATTGATTCATACCTATCCGGAAGTTCTATGGTTAAATGGAATCCTGTGATTAATGATTTAATAATTACCAAATAAAGTTAATAATGTAAGCAAGGGTATAATTCTTAGGTTTTCAGCCATCTCCTAGACCCACTATGCTCAGTTGTGGGTACAGTTTGGAGTTCGTGGTGATCTTATTAATTGCATTCTTCAGAGAAACAGAACAAAGAGGATGGACACAGACAAAGATATAGGTTTTAATGTCTAAATAAATATAGGTCTAATTGTTGCCCATGAAGGTGAAGGCTGAGAAGCCCAGGTATCTACTATCTACAGCTAGACATTTATGGAAACTAGTGTGTAACTAAGTCTAATTTCATAGTCTGAAAACCAGGGACACCAAGAATGTAAATCTCATTCCTAGTGCAAAAGAAGATGAGATGGGGGTCCTGGTTTTAATGAGGCAAGGAAAATAAATTGAGTTCCTGCTTTCTCCACTTTGTGTGTGTGTGTGTGTGTGTGTGTGTGTGTGTGTGTGTGTGTGTGTGTGTATTCAGGGCCTTAACATGTTGGATGACACATGACCATGAGAAGAAAGCCCAAATGCTAATGCCACCTGGAGACATCTCTCTGACCCACAAATAATGTAGTTTAGGTATACCATGGCCACTCACCCTGACATAAACTTGAGCATCTCAATGACTATATGGATGCAAATCCACATCACTCTCCACCATGTTAGCATCCAGGCTTACATTTTTTTAAAAAAATTCAATCCCATTATTTTCAAACCTTATATGTTCTCAATTTAAGGTATATATTTTGTGGAGTAGTATGTGTTTGCAATATTTCATTGTCTAATTAGAGTATTCATTTCCATTTTAGTTCACATAATTATAATCTGGTTTAAAATTTCTGTTTATCTTATTCTCTGTTTCTCTAAGTCACTTTTTGGTCTTGTTAGGTGTAATGAAACATTTTGTTAGAATCCCTCTTCATTCTCTGAATGAACTTGCAACAGTGTGATTTAGTTTAAACATTTAATCAGACTTAATTGTTATATTAGAAACTTCAATAAATATTCTTAAGCCATTGCATTTGTGTTCAAATATACTAAATTAGCCCATGGAATCTTGAAGTATATAATTCTCTTCCCTCTATTGATTGCATGATAGTTGTATTATCTTTTGATTCCACACATTCAACATTTATCATAATACCTCATAATTATTTCGTTTTAAATAGTTAATAGCATTTTAAAATTTAAAATGGCATGTAAAAATTTTGCTATTAAACGTATCTTTTATGCTCATTGAGATATTTATCAGGTTGATACTTTGACCTGTTCCTAGTATTACATATGTTTTGATATCTTCTGAGCTTGAATAATTTTACTTACCATTAAAAAAGTTTTTATTACACAGGTTTACAGTAAACAAATGGTTTCAGATATCTATCAGTGAAATTTCTTAATTTGGGTTTAACATTGCAGGATATTCATACTGATATAGAACAAAAGATGCCAATTTATTTTGTCTAATACAAAAACCTATTAAGTAGTCATCATTGTATTGCCATTGTCCTCAGTGATATCTATATTATTTCTGGTTGGATACAGTAAGAATACTTTTTAGTATTTATAGAAATTTAGATATATACATATCTTGTGCATGTTAATGGTATTCTATCTAGCCATCTATCTATATTTATCTGTCATCTATCTATCTATTACCTACATATATTCTCTCTCTCTCTCTCTCTCTCTCTCTCTCTCTCTCTTTCTCTCTCTTGGTGTCATCTACCTACCTATCTCTTCTAAAACTGTTTATCTACTGTCCTAATCAAGATATAGATTGGTTTCATCATCCCAGAACATTCCATTAGGCAGTCAAAACACATGCTTCTGACAAAGGAATTTTGATTTTCTTATTTTACTGTAAATCAAGTTTAGTCTTTTCTAAAGATTCACAGATACAATAATACAATATATACCTTAGTGCATCAGTCTCCTTTCACTACATGTATTATCTACAGGTTTCCATACTTTGGAATTATCAAGAGTTTGTTTCTTGTAAATTATTGAATAACATTCTACTGTGAGAAGAAGCAATAAGACAAAAACTCTCTTCTCAAACTGTTGAATTGTTTTCAGGGTTTTTTTTCTTTTTGGGTTGTTGTTGTTTGCTGAGATTTAATCTAAGAGTATTCTGTTACTGCCTCTGGGAAAATATACTTTAATTTCTAATGCACAAATACTTGATTATAGATGAGTATATGCTTTCAATTATATAAGTGGGGACTATCAAACCTTCTCCCAAAATAATTGTGGTATGTTGTGTCCTTTCCTTCAATGTGTGTAAGCCCCTATTCTCTTATAGATTTATATCCTTGCATATATTTAGTATTGTTGAGATTTTAAATTTTAGTAACTGAAGTGAATGATATTGGTGGATCATATTGTAAGTTTATGATTTCTTAATGTTCAGTGATGTAGAGAATTGTTTCAAATGCTACTTGACCAATGATCACTTTAATGTGTTTTTTTCTCCTCTATCCCATCCCACTGTGTTCACAGGTAATTACATTCTGTCATTACTTGACATAGTGTGGAAACAAGACATTCATTATAAATAAATAAATATGTACAAAAATTTATTTCTGCCAAGATTTATATTAGTTTTTTTAAATATATTCTTAATTAACAGAAAGTTTGACTCAAATCAAGTCTAACTTAGCAATGTTTCTTTAATGGCTACCAGTTTATAGGTTTTATACATCAGTTAGAAAAAAATATTCTGGGTTTCAAAAATATGTTTAGTATTTTATTTTTATTTATTTGTAAGAGAGAGAATGGGTATGCCAGGGCCTCTAGCCACTGTAAACAAAAACAATGTGTAACCATGTGCATCTGGCTTCCTTGGATATGGGGTTACGGAACCTGGGTCCATAGGCTTTGCAGGCAAGCTTTCTAACCTCTGAGCCCTCTTTTCAACCCTATTCTGGGTTTCCTTATAGAAGTTTTTTTGTTGTTTTTTTATTGACAGTGGATCTGAATATCAGGTTGTATAAACTCTTTTGGGGTAATTTCCAGTTAATTTTGCTATTATAAATCTTTCTACAGTCACTTTAGAATAGTCTTATGAATGTCAATTTAAAGGACCTATTCTTAGGGTTACTGAGATATTTTTTTTTTTGCTGTGCTTTTTTTATTGACACCTTCTATACTTACAAAAAATACACCATGATATTTCCCTCACCTCTCTCCCTTTCTCCTTCACAACTCACTCTCCATCATACCCTCTCCCTCTCTCCATTAGTCTCTCTTTTAATTTGATGTCATCATCTTTTTCTCCTTGTAAAGGTATTGCTAGGCACTGCAAGGTCATGGATATTGAGGCCAATTTCTGTCTGGACAGTTGTTGTAAGGAGTTGTATCCTTTCTTTGCCTCTTACATTCTTTCTGCCACCTCTTCCACAATGGACCCTGAGCCTTGGAGGGTGTGATAGAGATGTTTCAGTGCTGGATATTCCTCCATCCTGTCTTCTCAGAACTATGTTGCCTTTTGGGTCATCCCAGTGGTCATCACCATCTGAAAAGAGAAGCTTCTTTAACCAAAGTGACAGTAACATTAATACATGAGTATGAACATTAAGTGTAGTGCTTTCAGGGCAGTTTTGTGGGAATAATATATACATTTAGCCAGACAAGAGCAGGCTTTATACCCCTAAGGCTCATGACCTCCCCTAACATAGGCTTTTGATTATGTTTTTCAGTACCAGGCATGTGTTCCCTCCCATAGATGGGGCCTTCAGTTCAATTAGAGAGCACTTGGTTTCCCCAGAGCAGACATGCCACTATTGCACTCTTTCAGTCATTTGGCCTGTGTGGCCAAACTTGAGGTTTCCCAGTATCCACTTTTTTCACTGCTGATGACTTCTGTCTCCCATACGGCTACATGCAGTGCAGCATTTTCCAGCTTTTAGTTGGCTGGTCTACAGGGAGAAGGTTTTCTGCTCATCACCAGCTTGATTTCTCAGTGACCTTGCTGCTCAGACAAGTGATGACTTCAGCAATTGGCTCTTACCATCTGTTTATCAAAGGGAAACCAAGGGCCTTGGCAATAGCCTGTAATGTTTTGGAGGCAAAAGGGACCTCCCTGGCCAAAACTCACTGGTACGTATCCCATCCCAGCACTGAAAATTTTCTAGTAACAATTTATGGCTTCTGTATGTGCCATTATTAAAAAAAGTAGGTTTTCATATGTTTTATTCAGAATGTCTTGAAGTTTGATTGACCCTCCCCTACCACCCTTCTTTTACACATTCTCTTCCCCTGGTCTTGCTTAGGCCTTTCCCCTGCCTGTAATCTGTTCTTTTACTTAATATATTCAATACTGTCCCCTCAAGCCCCTCCCTTATAGCCTTTATCTAGTTTACTGGCCTCTGCTACCAATTTTTCATTCCAGCTCACACACAAGTCTATACATTTGTAGCTAGGATCCACATATGAAAGAGAACATGTGACATTTGACTTTCTGAGCCTGGGTTACCTCACTTTGTATAGTCCTTTCCTGACCCATCAATTTCCCTGCAAATTTCATAGTTTCATTTTTTTTTTTTTTTACTGCTAAATACAACTGCATTGTGTAAATGTACCACATCTTTATTATCCATTCATCTGCTGAGGGACATCTAGGCTGGTTCCATTTCCTAGCTATTGTGAATAGAGCAGCAATAAACATGGTTGTGCAAGTACCTCTAAGGTAGTCAGAGGAATCATTTGGCTATATGCCTAGGAGTGCTATAGCCTGATCATATGGAAAATCTGTTTTTAGCTGTCTCAAGAACCTCCACACTCATTTCCACAATGGCTGTACCAGATTACATTCCCACCAACAGTGTAGAAGGGTTCCCCTTTTTCCAAATCCTTGCCAACACTTATTGTCATTTGTTTTCTTCCTTCCTTTCTTTCTTTCTTTCTTTCTTTCTTTCTTTCTTTCTTTCTTTCTTTCTTCCTTTCTTTCTTTCTTTCTTCTTTCTTTCCTTTTTTTTGTTTTTTTTTTTGGAGAGAGAGAGAGAGAGGGAGAGGAAGACAAAGATGGGCGCGCCAGCAGCCTCTCAGCTACTGCAAATGAAATTCAGATGTGTTTGCCCCCTTGTGGTCAAGTGCGGCATTGCACCCTTGTGTCACTGCATCTGGCTAGAATGTGGATTTTGGAACCACTGGAGATGGGAAACAGCGTTCTTAGGCTTAGGAAGTAGGCGCCTTAACCACTAAGCCATCTCTCCAGCCCATCATTTGTTTTCTTGATGGTAGCCATTCTGACAGGAGTGAGATGGAATCATTTCTCTGATGGCTAAAGATACAGAACACTTTTTTAGATGTTTATATGACATCTGTATTTCTTCCTTTGAGAACTTTCTCTTTATAGCCCATTTTTTAATTGGGTTTTATTTCTTATTGTTCTGTTTTTTGAGTTCTTTGTATATTCTGAATATTAATCATCTGTCAGATGTATAGCTGGCAAAGATTTTCTCCCATTCTGAAGGTTGTCTCTTTGCTCTGTTCAAAGTGTCCTTTGTTGTACAAAATCTTTATAATTTCATGAGATACCAGTGGTTGACTAGTGTTTTTATTTCCTGAGCAACTGGGGTTATATTCAGAAAGTCATAGCCTATACCAATATGTTGAAGGGTTTCCCCTACCTTTTCCTCTAAGAATTTCAGAGTTTCAGGTCTGATAATAAGGTCCCTGATGCACTTGCACTTGATCCTTGTGCATGGAGAAAGACAAGGATCTATTTTCCTCCTTCTACATATAGATATCCAGTTTTCCTAGCAGCACTTGTTGAAGAGGCTATATTTTCTCCAATGAATATTTTTGGCATCTTTGTCAAAAATCAGATGGCTGTAGCTGCAGGGATTAACATTTTGGACCTCTATTCTGTTCCATTGATCTACATATCTGTCTTTGTGCCAGTACCATGCTGTTTTTGTTTCTATGGCTTTGTAATATAGCTTAAAATCAGGTGTTGTGATACCATCAGCCTTATTTTTGTTCTTCAAAATTGTTTTGGCTATTTGAGGTTTTTTGTGCTTCCAAATGAATTTTTTGTTTACTTTTATTTATTTGAGAGCAACAGACAGACACAGAGAAAAAGAGTCAGAAAGACAGAGAGAGAATAAGCACACCAGGCCCTCCAGCCACTGCAAAGAAACTTCAGATGCATGTGCCACCTTGTGCATCTGGCTTACGTGGTTGCTGGGGAATTGAGCATCTAACCAGGGTCCTTAGGCTTCACAGGCAGAGCTCAAACACTAAGCCATCTCTCCTGCCCCCCCCAAATGAATTTTAGGATTTTTTTTTCTATTTTTGTGAAGAATGCCATTGGAAGTTTGATGGGGATTGTGTTAAATGTGTAGATTGCTTTTGGTAAGATTGACATTTTCACAATATTGATTCTTCCAATATAAGAACATTGGAAGTCTTTCCATTTCCTTGTGCCTTCTGCAATTACTTGCTTGAGTGTTTTAAAGTTCTCATTGTAGAGATCCTTCACTTCCTTGGTTAAGTTTATTGCAAGGTACTTTATTATTTTTTTGTGAGGCAATTGTGAATGGGAGAGATTCCCTGATTTCCTCCTCTCCATGTTTGTTGTTAGTATGTAGGAAAGCTACTGATTTCTGTGTGTTTATTTTATATCCTGCTACATTGCTAAAAGTGTATAACAGCTCTAACAGTTTGCTGGTAGAGTATTTAGAGTCCTTTATGTATAGAACCATATCATCTGCAAATAATGATAATTTGATATCTCCCTTTCCAATTTGTATTCTTTTTATGAGTATCTCTTGCCTTCTTGCTATAGCTAAGGCTTCCCATAGTGCATTAAGTAAATGTGGGGACAGTGGACACCCTTGTCTTGTTCCTGAATTTAGTAGAAAAGCTTCATGTTTTTCTCCATTTACTGTTATGTTGGCTGTAGGTTTGTTATAGATAGCTTTTATTATGTTGAGATAAGTTCTTTCTATTCCAAATGTCTATAATACCATGAATGGATATTGGATTTTGTTGAATGCCTTTTCTGCATCTGTTGAGATGATCATGTGAATTTTGTCCTTCAGACCATTTATAGCATTTATTACATTTATGAATTTGTGTATGTTGAACCATCCCTGTATCTCTGGGATAAAGTCTAGCTGGTAGGGGTGAATGATCTTTCTGATATATTCTTATATTTTGTTTGCCAATATTTTGTTCAGAATTTTTGCATCTATGTTCATGATGAAGATTGCTCTATAATTTTCTATTTTTATTCTGTCTTTGTGTACTTTTGGAATCAGGGTGATGCTGGCTTCATAGAAGTAGTTTGGTAGATTTCTTTCCTTTTCTATTTTATGGAAAAGTTTGAGAAGCAGTGGTGTTAGTTCTTCCATGAAGGTCTAGGAAAATTTACCAGTGAATCCATCTGGGCCTGGACGTTTTTTAGTTGGAAGACATTTTAATTACTGCTTGGATCTCTGTACTTGTTACAGGTCTATTTAAATGTTTTTTTTTATTTTGATTTAATTTTGGTAGGTCATATGAATCAAGGAAAACATTTCTTTCAGATTTTCAAACTTAGAAGAATGTATATTCTTAAAGTATATCCTTATGATTTTCTGAATTTCTTTGGTATCTGTTGTAATGATGCCTTTTCCATCTCTAATTTTATTAATTTTGTCTCGTCTCTTTTTTCTGATCAGATTTGCTAAGGGTTTATCAATCTTGTTTATCCTTTCAATGAACCAACTCTTTGTTCATTGATTCTTTGGATTTTTTGGGGGGGATTCTATTTCATTAATTTCTGCCCTAATGTTCATTATTTCCTCTTGTCTACTGATTTTTGGTTTGTCTTGTTCTTTTTTCCAAGCCTTAAGGGGAAGCATTAAGTTGTTTACTTGTGAACTCTCTAATTTATTTTTTAAAACTAATTCTTTTTTAAATATTTTATTTATTATTTATTTATTTGAGAGAAACAGAGAGAGAGAAAGAATGCGCATGCCAGGGCCTCTAGCCACTGCAAACAAATTCCAGTCAAATGCCTTAACCACTAAGCAATCCCTCCAGCCCTCTAATTTCTTAAGATAGGCACTTAGAGCTACAAATTTCCCTCTTAGGACTGCCTCAATTATGTCCCATAGATTTTGGTATATTGTATTCTCATCATCATTTGATTTATTGAATTTATTGATTTCCTTTTTTATTTCTTCAATGAACCATTCATCATTCAATAGTGTACTGTTTAGTCTCCATGAATTTCTGTGTGTTCTGTAGTTTTTCTTGTTGGTGATTTGCAGTTTAATCCCACTGTGGTCAGATAGAGTACAGGGATTATTTCAGTTTTTCTGTATTTGCTAAGATTTGATTGTGTCCTAATATATGGTCTATTTTAGAGAATGTTCCATGTGCTGCTGAGAAAAATGTATATGCTGCACCATTTGGATGGAATGCTCTGTATATATCTGTTAGGGTCATTTGTTCCATGACATCATTTAATCCAGATGTCTCTCTGTTTATTTTTTCCAGGATGACCTGTCAATTGGTGAGAGTGGAGTATTGAAGTCATGCATTACAATTGTGTTTGGTGTTATCTGTGACCTTAAGACTAATAGTGTTTGTTTGATGAATTTGGGATCCCCCATGTAGGAGCATACATGTTTAGGATTGTAATGTCCTCCTGTTGGAGTGTTCCTTTAATCAGTATAAAATGACCTTCTTTATCTTTCATCACTAATGTTGGTTTGAAATCTATCCTGTCAGATATTAGGATACCAACCCCTGATTGTTTCTTAGGCCCATTTGCTTGAAGTATTGTTTTCCATCCTTTCACCCTAAGATAATGCCTATATTTTATTGAGAGATGAGTTTTACGGAGGCAACAAATAGCAGGACCATGCCTTTTAATCTGGTCTGCAAGCCTGAGTCTTTTGGCTGGGGCATTGAAGCCATTGATATTAAGAGCTATTATTGAAAGATATGTGTTTATTCTCTCCATTCTTTTTGTTTTGTAGTGCTTCTTGTCTTCCCTTTACTTGCTTGTTTTACCTGTTATTTGAGCGTGGTTTATTTTTTCCTATTTCTTCCTGTGTGTGATTTCCTTTCTCTTTAGTGTGAAGGATTCCTTCAAGTATTTTCTGTAGAGCTGAATTAGTTGTCATAAATTCCATTAGCCTGTTTTTGTTGTGGAATGTCCTTATTTCTCCTTCAATTTAAATAGATAGCTTTGCAGGATAAAGTAATCTTGGTTTACAGTTGTTTTCTTTCAGAACTTGGAATACATCATGCCAAGCCCTTCTGGCTTTTAAAATTTGTGTTGAGTAATCTGCTGTTATTCTGATGGGCTTGCCTTGTAGGTAATTTGCTTTTTGTCTCTAATTGCTTTCAATATATTTTCTTTGGTTTGTATGTTTAGTTGTTTAGTTATAACATGATGAGGAGAGGTTCTTCCCAGGTTTTGTCTGTTTGGTGTTCTAAAAGCTTCTTGTATCTGCATGGGCATTTCGTTCCCAATTTGGGGAAATTTTTCTTCTTTGATTTTGTTGAAAATGCCTACTAAGCTTCTGGATTGAAATTCTTCTCCTTCTACTATACTCTGAATTCTTATGTTTGATCTTTTCATAATGTCCCAGATATCTTGAAATTCCCATTCATACCTTCCTATTAGCTTGTCTTTCTCTTTGTTGGACTATATTAGGTCTGCCACCTGTTCTAGTTTAGATATTCTGTTCTCTCCTACATCCATTCTACTGTTGAAACTCTCCAAAGAGTTAAATTTTTTTTTTTAATGTGACTTACTGTGTTCTTCAGAGCTAGAATTACAGCCTAGTTCTTCTTCAGTATTTCTATTTCCTTACTCATGTCTTGTAATGACCTCCTTATTTCATTAAGCTGGTTTCTTGGATTCTCTTTCAGGAGTTTGTTTTCTTCTTTAATTCTTTTGTTTTCTTCTTTGATTTCTTTGCATATATAAATCTTTTTGAAATGTTTTACAAGCATTTCATCTAAAACAGTCTGATTGGTGATCATTTCTGCTGGATTTATAATTTTGGGTGGGATTGTATTGCCTTGATTCTTTGTGTTTCTTGTATTATAATGTAGTAACTTTTGCATCCTGAATTGATTTGATGCTTTGGTTTTCTATTTATCTGCAGTGTTCTTAGATGTGGCAATCTACCTTTACATACTTTCAGGATATGAGCTTAAGGTGCTAAATGTAGCTCTTATACCCCAGTCCAACCACAGAAATAAACCTAGGGGTGGAGTTTGCTTGCTAAGCAAGTATTCTAGTGGACTCGGTGGAACAATGTACTGGCAAATTCTGAACTTGAACTGGGCAATATACACATTCAATAAAAACCAGCACAGAGTATACAAGTGTGGGTATTAAAACAAACAGATGGTCTTATAAAGCCAAAATCCCTAAGTGTGTGCTGCTGTACACCCTTAATTCTGTCATCTGGTAGGTAGAGAATTCTGTTCTGAACTGGGTTCCAGGTCAGCCTGGATCTGAATCAGACCCTGCCCTCTCATTAATGACAGCAAAAGACAAAGGCCCTACAAACCTGAAAGCATCAAAGCCAACAATATTTAACACCAAATATAGCTAATTGGAAAATGGTAAATCCAACCAAAAATATGTAATCCATGACATGGAAAGAGTGATTAGCACTTCCAATGCAGGCCTATGTACCTGTTTTTTAATTAAGTATTTATTTATTTATTTATTTATTTATTTATTTATCAGTCAGCATTACCTTTTGGTGTGGCTTTCAATCTCACCAATGCTGAGTGCCCACCTTGATCTTTCCATGTTGTGCTGTGGAGCTGGAGTTCTGGCTTTTATTTATTTATTTTTTGGTCTTTCGAGGTAGAGTCTCACTCTAGCCCAGGCTGACCTGGAATTCACTATGTAGTTTCAGGCTGGCCTCAAACTCATGGTGATCCTCCTACCTCTGTCTCCCAAATGCTGGGTTAAAGTGTGTGCCACCACACCTGGCTGAGCTGGAGTTCTGTTCAGTTGTGCTGTATGCACTGATAGGGTGGCTGAATGCTGGAGGTTCATGGTAGGTGTTCCTGGTGGCAGTACCATTCACAGATGCACAGATCTGGGGCAGCAAGTGCCTCAGTGGGATTCTGCCTTTATGGTGGATCTTGGTCTCTCTTGCTTCTCAGCTGTGTCTAAGAATAACCTATACTCCTTCACTTTTCAGAAGAAGAGTGGATTTTGCTGTGGTGTTACTTAAATCCTTCCCTATGCTGGTTTGTCCTGGCGCCTATGCCACCATCTTACCCACAATTCTGGTTACTGAGATTTTAATTAATGTATAAACTAAATTTGAGAGAGAAGTAATATATCCTTAAAAGATTGACTCTTTCCATCCATGGTTGTGTTAGATATTTTTTTTTTTGCTTCAGTTTGCTCTATCTTTCATGCTTATGTTAAAGTTAACCCTAAATACCTTTGTGAATTGTGTTTCTGGAATTTTAAAGTGATTATTCAACTTTTGTGGCAATTACAAGAAATATAATAGACTATGCAAATTGCCATGGAGTTGATTAACCTTGATAAATACATTTATCAATTTTAATAGTTTTCCATGTTTTCTAAGTAGTTCTAATATTTCCTTGCTTATCTGTCTACTTCTCTTATGCTTTTCTTGACTTATTCAAAATACAAAGATCTCCAGCAACACTCCAGTGGATGGGATGGCTAGCAGCATCATCTCATGTCATTTCTGATCTTGAAGGGAATATCATTTAGCATTTTGCCAACAAGTATACTGTAATTGGAAGGACTGAGATATGTATAATACATATGACTGAACACACACACACACACACACACATACACGCACATACACACACACAAAGAGGTGACGTTTTCTTCTGTTCTTTGTTTGGAAGATTTATGTTGTGAATTATTATTTTTTTATGTTTCACTTATTAAGAAAAAGTACTATACATGTCATTCTGTATTCAGTTTAAACAGTGGAAGACGTCAGTTAAATTTCAAATAAAAGCAAATTCTGCATTACAAACAAAATCTTACTTCTAATTAATTGTGATTTTTCTTATGTCTACCAGAGTTGAACTTGCCAATATATTTTTAAGAATTTTTGCTTCTGTGTTAATGAGTGAATTAGTAGATATCTGCTGATAACACCTTTATCAAGTTTTAGTTTAAGAATATTGACTTCTCAATAATGTAGTATGTAAATTGCCTGCATTCTTCTGCTACATAAACAAGTTTGTTTTGTATTTCTTTCAAATGTTTGTTAGAATAAACCAGTGAAAATGTATACACTTACATTTTCTTTGTGTGAATTATTTTTGATAAATTTAACATTTTCAATATTTTAATGCTTTGTAGTTTTCTACTTAATTCAGTGAAGTGTATTTACCAAGAAATGTTTCCAATTACTCCTTTATAAACTTGTTAGCACATTCATATATCCTCTTGTTGGTAGTATCATATGATTTATCTGAAATAGCCTCTTTTATTTCTGATATTGTTAATGTGTACATTAACTCTTTTATTATTTATTTCTTTCAGGGCTTGATTGTATTATTCTTCAATCATCAGTGATTTAATTATAAAATTTGCCTTTTTTTTTTCTATATCATTTGCTGCAGGTCTTGTCTTCATTCTTCCTATTTACTTTTAGCTTTTTATTCATTTGTCTCTTTATTACATGTCTTACTATTTGCCTAAGGACAAAGCTTAAGACATTGACTTGTGTTCTATATGACTTCCTAATGCCAACACTAAAACTAAATACATTTAAGTTAAAACACACTTATTAAAAGACACTTATTTTAATGAATCTCACAAATTAAAATATATTATCAGTTAATTCAAAACACTTTCTCAAAAAATTGTGGTGAGGCTGATGAGTTGGCTCAGTGATTAAACACAATTGTTTACAAAGCCTGTGGGCCTGGATTTAATACCCCATACCCTTATAAAGCCAGATGAACAATAAAGCATATGTGTCTGGGTTCATTTGCTGATAGAAAAGGCTCTCTCTCTTGCACACACACACACACACACACACACACACACACAGACACACATAAATAAATAAAATATTTTAAAAAAAATTTTTGATACTCTCTTACTATTTTCCCATACATATATGTATACAAAACATGATCAAAAGAATTATATTTTCATTTTTTCCAGTTTTTTTTTTCTGGAAAGTATGGTCTCACTCTAGCCCAGCTGACCTGGAACTCTGTAGTCCCAGGCTAGCCTTTAAGTCACAGTGATCCTCCTACCTCAGCCTCCCTAGTGCTGGGATTAAAGGTGTGCACCACTATACCTTTGCCAGTTTCTTTATTAGTCCATTTACAACTTTATTCACATATGGTTCATTATTATTTTTTATACTTTTCTTTGAGAGAGAGAGAGTGAGGAAGAGAGAGAATTAGGTTCCAGGGCCTCAGCCACTGCAATAGAATTCCAGATGCTTGCTCCACCTAGCTGGCATGTGAGACCTTTGCTTACCTCACCTTTGTGCCTCTGGCTAAAGGGGGATCTTCAGAGTCCAACATGGGTCCTTAGGCTTTACTGGCAAGTGCCTTAACTGCTAAGCCATCTCCTAGCCTTGGTTCATGATTTTGATTATACACAACCAACATTACTTGACTGACACCCCTGCAAGACCATCAGGGTTCTGAGTCCATCAACCTTTTGACATGGAGGATGGAACAGGACAAAAAGAATGAGACAACAAAGCAGAGAACTATCTTGAAAGAGGAGGGTCCTCAGGAGATGGAGTGCATGGGAGAGGAAACACAAAGGATACAGGCATAGGAACATGATCAAATTACTGTGTGTGCTCATATATTAAAGTTCTCAATTAAAGCAATATAAGAATTGGATAATGGCAAGGATATTAAAGTTCTCAGTTAAAATAATATACGAATTGGAGAATGGCAAGGATTACTGCGTACTGTGGAACTCTGACATCTCCACATGATAAAGTAATTGAACTCATGAAATCATACCAGATGTGGTTACTGGTGTAAGACTTGATGGGACCATTCAACATTCTGTTACAGATAGGGGAGGAAAGTGGAAGGCCAAACCCCTCTCTGACAAGCTAATGCCAGTTAAAAATTGCTAAGGATGGGAAGTCATTCTCTTTGAGATACTTGTAAGATACAAGAAGAGAGAGTACAATGAGATGGATGGGGTTAAAAGAGAGTAATGTGGAGTTCAAATGATCAAAAGATAATATATATGCATTAAAATATAAATAAACAAACAAAACCATTTGGGACTCAAGGATAAGAACAACAAGAGGAAAAATCTATACCAGTTATTATATTTGTCATATATTTCTAGTTCTGTCAGGATTTTGTACGTGTATTTTAAAACTCTCATTTTAGATAGCAAGTTACTCAGAACTGGAAATCAGCTTCATAAATTGACAATATTATAGTCATGAAATGCCTTTATTTCTCTATCACAATGTATATCTTGAAGCTGAACTGGCCTGTATGTAATCCTAGGACACAGGAGGCCATTACACAATGGGTACAAGTTGTGGTGGTTTGAATCAGATGTCCCCCATAAACTCATGTGTTGTGAAGGCTTGGTCACCAGTTGGTGGCAATTTGGGAAATGGAGCCTTGCTAAAGGAAGTGTTTTTTGTGGGTAAGCTTAGGGGTGTTATAGTGAGCTCCCCCTTGCAAGACTGTTTTAACTGCTGTGACAAAGGTGATGTCCAGCCTCTGCTCAAGCCATGCTCTCCCCTTCCATCATCAAGTTTCTTCTCAAGACTATATGCCAAAATAAAAACTTTCCTCCTATAAGCTGCTTTTGGTCAGGTGGTTTATTCCAGTAATGAAAAGGTAACTACAACACAAGTAAGAAAGCAAACTTAAACTGCATGGGAATAACCTGTCTAAAATAAAAGCAAATAAAATAAAATAAATAAATAAACCATGAAACAACTATTTCCCCTTCCACTTTATGCTTTTTTTCTCCCTGATCCCTTCTCTTTCTCTCTCACCCCACCCCACACCATATATACATTTATATTTTTTCCTCTTGTCTTTCTTTGTTTCCTTCTCTTCTGTTTAGTGGTGGTAGGGCACTGAAATAGAATCCAGGCTGGACTTGAACTTGTGATTATAAATGTGCATCACCTTGTACAGTTTCACATGTTTACTTTTTGGAGGGTTGGGGCTTAATACTTTATTGTTATGGGAAAGAGGATAAATGGGAAGGAAGAAGAGAGAAGGGAATATAAACATGGGAAGCAGAAAGGAGAGAGAGGGAGAGAGGAAAAGAGAGAGAGTGTGCTAGCCAGAGACAGGGTTCTATGGGAGGAAGAAGAATAGTTTCCCTCTTCCTCCCATAACAAGGGAGGGATAATGGAGAGAAAAAGAGTATGAGCAGAGAAAGATAGAGCAAGGAAGAATGAGGAGAGAGAAAGAGATAAGATAAAGAAGATAAGGGGGAGAAAGGAGGAACATGCAATCACTAGGGAGCAAGAAAGGATTTTTTTTTTAATTATCTAGTATATATTTTTCATCTTTTTAATCCTATCAATTTTTATTTCATTTTAAAAAATATTTTATTTTTTATTTTTCATTTATTTGAGAGATAGAAATAGGCAGGTAGAGAGAGAGATAATGGGTGCTCCAGGGCCTCCAGCCACTGCAAATGAACTCCAGATGTTTGCGCCCCCTTGTGCATCTGGCTTACGTGGGTCCTGGAGAATCAAGCCCTGAGCCAGGGTCCTTAAACTTCACAGGCAAGCGTTTAACCACTAAGCCATCTCTCCAGACCCCCTTCTTTTTATTCTTCATTTGAGAGGCACAGAAAGAGCGAGAGAGAGAAGAGAAGAGAGGAGAGGGGTGCAGTAAGGAAGAGAGGAGGGAGGGAAGGGAAGGAAGGAAAAGGAACGGAAAAGGAATACCAGGGCCTCCAGCTGCTGCAAATGAGCTACAGATGTTGTACTACCTAGTGTATCTGGCTTATGTAGGTACTGGGGAATTGAATCTGGGTCCTTAGGCTTCATAGGCAAATGCTTTAACCATTAAGCAATTTCCCCAGCCCTGTCTATTTTTATTTAAAATGCATTTCTTCTAAATAGCATGTAGTCAAGTGCTAGCAACCCAATCCAGTCTACTTCATTTTCTTTTCAATGGAAAAATTTGTAAAACATTTATTGTAGTAGCATCATGTTACATTAGAGTTACCATTTAAAATTCTGTCAAGTGCACACTTTAGTTTTGTTATATTCAGATTTTTGTGCAATGAAGAATTAGTGTAGAATATTTTTATTTGTAAAATGATACTATAGACCCTAAGACTAATTCTCCTTTAGCCCTCTTCCTCCTGCAAATACCCACCATTCTATATTTTATTTCTACCATTTTCACTACTTCCATACAGAGTATTTTCCATTGTGACTAGCTTGTTTCATTCAGCATGTTGTATTCAAGGTTTATCCATTTTGTAACATGTGACAAAATTTTTTAAGTTGTTTAATATTCCATTACATGTAAGCATAGTCTTTCTGTATATGTCTATTAATAGACATTTGCATCTCTTTCATTTCTTCACTTTTGTATATGATGCTATAATACACATTGAGCAAATTTTTAATCATCTATGTACTTTTTTATTACTTATTTATTTAAGAGAGTGAGAAGTAGGGGGAAAGAGAGAGACAGAGAACCATCTCTCCAGACCCATTTATGTACTTTTAATTTAAAATATTTATTTTGATATGCTGCTTTGAACTCTTAAGTTTTGAAGTTTGGTATCATTTCAAACCTATATTTTTATTTTTTATAAATATAAAATATTTATTTTTGTTGTGTTTATGATCTTGTCTCTGATAAGTCATGGCCAAAACTAATGTCCTTAAACTTGCCCTTGATGTTTTCTTGTAATTTAATAGTTTTATGTTTCATATTTAATACATTTTGTGTTAGTTTATGAATATGGAATAAGGAATGGATCCAACTCTTTCCTTTGCATATGGGGATGGTTCTTTTTCACACTTCTATCTCTGCCAAGATTTTCCATTAGTTTATGTGTATTATGTTTTCATTTTATTTACTTTTCTCCTTCTTTAGTTGATTGAGCATCTTTAAATTATATCTTGATTCATTGGCAATTCATTTTTTTTCACTTTACTTAGGTTTGGTCTCTAGAGTATGACTTATTTCCTTTATATGTATTATAATTTTTTATCTGAACAATATATATGTATCATCTATCTATTATCTATCTATCTATCTATCTATCTATCTATCATCTATCTATAATCTTATAATTTTGTTGAGATTTTGGCATTGAAGAATTAGCTAGCTCTCCAAGATTTTGCAATATGGTTTCTTACCTTGAAGACTTTTTCTACTCAGCCTGGCTGGAGAGTGTGTAGATTTAACAGGCTATTTCTGAAGGTGGCATATCTGTGTTTATGGATTTAATCTCCTTTGAAAAGATTATCCAGATTCTACTCAGGCATTCCCCCTGGTGACTGAAGCACTATGGCAACAGTGACATGGTTTTAAATCTTGGTCCTGGAGCTCTGTCTCTTTCTTTGTGCAAGTCCAACTCTGTTATACATTTGATGAACTCTAGTCTCAGACAACCCCAACTTGCCCCTGTTATAATTAGTATTAGAATATTCAAAACTGAAAACAATCTAGGCAGGAAGAAAGCAGGAGTTGGGGCTTCTCGCCAAAGGGAAGAGGCTCTGATTGTAGAGTGGACATTGTCACACATTTTCATACTGGGTTGTTGTGGTTGAAGTCATGCCTGTCTGGGGAGTATGAACATTTCCATTAGTTTCTGGACTTCTCACAGAAACGTTTGGTCAATTTGTTATTCAATTTGTGGGAAAATAAGGGTCTAGGCCTTTCTATTCTAATGTCTTGCTGGAATCACACCTATCTAATTTTAATGCAGATTGTGGTGAGATTTAGATTTGATAACTATATCTGTGCCATGTTTAATATTTCATTATCTTACATCAACATGATAACTTTTAGCATTCCATTTTATACCTCCTTGGCATTTTTGTATTATTTTTAGTCACTAGCATGAGAAATGCAATATCCATTTTTAATTTAATCTACTTAAACCTAATAACACATGACTTTATGTATAATATAAGACACTAATTTGGCATATTTCTATAGCATTTCCCATATTTATACTTTTGGTTATGTTTATCATATCCATACACAGAATATATTTCCAATGTAGTATTACAATCTTTCCCTAAAACAGGTATTTCTTTGTAAAAAAATTATATTGGAAATAATGTTGCCTTACATATGTGTTTATGCACATATCATCTATATGATCTCCAATCCTTTTACATGTTTCATGGTAGTTTGATTTCTGTCCCAATGAGGCATTGTCATTGATGTTTGCTATCGAGACAGAGAGAGATAGAAAGAGAGGTAGAGACAGAAAGAGACAGAGAGAGACAGTATGGGCACAGCAGGACCAGGAGCCACTGCAAACAAACTAGAAATACAGGTGCCACTTTGTGCATCTGGATTATGTGGGTATTGGGGAATCAAACTCAGGTCATTAGGCTTTACAGGAAAGTACCTTAACCACTGATCAAGCTCTCTAGCCCGAATTTTATACTTTTTAAATTATACTATATACTAAAACTATTGGATTCAGTTTTCCAAAGAACTGTTGAGTTTTTGAATAGCAAATTAAGTTGTCTTGACTCACAGACTCTTTTGCTATCTCTGGAAGAAACCAGCTCTCTACTTAGGTCTTTCATCTCTGTGGACATTGCCTTCCTATGCTCTTTGTATTCTCTAAGTGAATGTGTGTCTCAGGGTCAGGAAAAGACTTGGATGGTGTAACATACATGATTGAGATTCTACCTTTGTGGGTTCACTTTTGTGAAGGCTTCTAGCTTCATGTTTCAACAAACAACATCTTCAAACTCTGTCATTTTCTCTTCAAATCTGGCTATGGAGATACCCTGGCTTCATTGCTCTGTACAGAAAGAAGCCTCCTCTATTGAAGAAAGTTGCATTAATATAAATTCCCCCAAACATGTTTCCTTCTTTTAGGAATAGTTTCACCTCCAGTTTTTTCACATTTTAGTACCTTCACTATTTTTGTTTTTCTTATTTCTTTCCAACCATTATAATGTCTACAAGAAGACTGAGCCGATAGATTGATTATTATTAACACTGAATTCTCCTTCATCATTATTTTGGCATGTTATTATACAAGAGGAGTATAATTATTTCAAGTATTTCATAGAAGAACAGTGCCTTACTAAATATAACTGTCCCAACCTACAGTGGTTGAGCATGGATTTTTTTCTTTTTTACTTCATAAAAATGCAAAATTGTCTTCATGCAACAATTTTGCTTTTCACTTTCAATGTAATATTCAATAAGCCACATGATATTCAATATCTTAATTTAAAGCAGGTATGTACATGGTGATTTTATCTAGCTGTAGGCCAATGTGAATGTTCTTCTGTTTAAGATCACTACTGCAGGGTCTCAGGGACCTCCTACTCAACTCACAACTAAGAACTTTAGTTGTGAATGGCAGTGGCCTTACTTGTTAGAGAGTAGAAAGGAAATTGGCCTGCATCCCTGACAGAGGAGCATCATGCACACATGTTATGATGGGGTACAAAGAGTGAACAAACATCAAAATTTAAAAATTGTGCTGGGCATATTAATGGTTGACCCAGTCATAAACAGCTGGTAAACTTTGGTTTAAGATTGAGTAAGGGAGATTTGTGAAAGAATTTTTGAAGAAGAAAAAAAGCATGATGAGTTTACTGTTTGGAAAGATCATTCTGGCTTCAGGAAGATGAGAGATTATAGATAGAGACAAGGTTTAAGATGAGAGACCAGTTGGGAGGCTATTTTGGTAATGGTACAAGTAAAAGCTGAAAGTAGCTTAGACTAGCTGGTAGTTGTGATGTAACAGAATGCAAGGATTTAAGAACCATTAAGAGGTGAAAATATTAGTATTTGAGGACCATGTTTCCTATAAATTGATATGAGAAGAAAATAGTTTCCCCTCATGTGCTCAGGGGTCTCTATCTGTTTTATGTGATGATGTCATTCTAAATATTTAAAGCACCATGGAGCACACAGGATGTCTATTTGATGAACTAAAGGATAAATACTATTTATACAGCACAGTTAAATTGATGTTGCTAATCTCCTGATACAGGCGACTTTGATTGAAGTGATAAAATGGGATTTATTTTAAGTTGGAGAGATTCAAGAGCTTTAATGCATCCAAGTTGAATGTCAGACTGGCAGCCACGTTTAAGATGCTAAAGCCCAGAGGAAAGCTTTGGATGAATGTGTTGTGTATCCACTTCATTAAGTTGCAATGGAACCAGTATATAAAAACGAGATCACTTGGGCTATACAGATGGCATAGCAGTTATAGCACTTTGTTGTGAAGCCTAAGGACCCAGGTTCGACTCCCCAGTACCCACATAAAACAGATGCACAAGGTGGTGCCTGCATTTGAAGTTTGTTTACAGTGGCTGGAGGCCTGGAGCACCCATTCTCTCCTTCCCTATCTCTCTATCTCCCCCCATCTCACTCTCAAAATATGTAAATAAATATAATTTTAAAAGATGAGATCACTTGAAAATTCTGGCATTGGCAGATAACAGGGATCAAACTTAATGTTCTTACTTTTACATGCTGAATAAATGGGAAAAAAATTAGGGCACCAGAAAATAAAAGAATATATAAAGCAAGAATTAAAATGAGAATATGATATTCACAAGGCTTTCCTCTTTAATATTTTATTTATTTATCAAAATTTGAGAAGCACACTAACTCTAGATTCACACATCACCTTGTGCATCTGGCTTACATGGGTACTAGAGAATCTGGCTTGGTTCTTCTGGCTTCACAGGCAAGCACCTTAACTACAAAGCTATGTCTCTAGCTGCTTACAAGGCTTTCTTGAGGAAAAGATACTTATTCAAAAAGTGTTGCTGATAAGGGAAGTCATTTGAAGAGTGCAAAGTATGCATTAGTTTTAGTTCCATGGAGATCATTGTTGAATGTGACTGAGGCAGGTTTTCATCCTCTCCCTCAACCCTACGGAACCTCATAGGACTTTATTTTCCAAAGTAGTTTTGAGCCTTGAGACACACCATCCGCCCCCCCAAATGGCTATAAGAATATATAACATCAAATTACACTTCTTTGGCATGCTTTCAGCAGGCTATTTTAGGAAGGTTCAAAAACAGGAGGAGATCTGAATAGCTGCCCTTCTCTGAAGGAAATTTCCATGTTTGGAAGACATTTACATCAATGCATGCATTTTTATTTGGAAAAGACTGATCTAAGACAACTTTTGTTGCTATAGATACTTTTTGACTATATAAGAGAGTGCTTATTCACCATGTATTTCTGTTCTTTACTTTTCATACCAAGAAGCCCCATGCCACAACTCTTTTCTGCAGCTCAAGATGCTATATCAGCTTCAGTCATTTGGCTGTTCTCTGACTCTCATATATATGTGGATGATTAAGGCTATCTTTTTTCTCTTGCACTTGTCTACCTTAGTTACTTTGAAACCATCCTTAGAACCTAGGCATAGGGAAAGAAGACATTTTTTTTCCCTCCCTTAGACTGGAAACATGGTTCAGATAAAATAAGACAAATGTTAAATTTTTGAACATTGATTCAAACTCCACATTAAAATTTTGTTTTACATTGCTCTAGAAAGATAGATAGTTTAGGATTAAAATGTTTATTTTTTTGTTTGTTTATAACAAATTGTCATGAGGGGAAATATTGTTTCTTCTTTTCTTTTTTAAAATATATTTTATATATTTAGTTACTTGAGAGAGAGAAAGAGGCAGAGAGAGACCCCAGACACATGTACCCCCTTGTGCATCTGGCTTATGTGGGTCTTGGAAAATTGAACCAGGATCCTTTGGCTTTGCATGCAAACACCTTACCCATTAAGCCATCTCTCCAGTTTCTTCTTTTCTTTGTGGTGTAATAAGAACTCTGTATCTTCCAGCCTTTACTGACATTTTCTTCATTCATTTTCAAGCCAGTTAACGCTGAAATTCTAAGAAGCTAAAAGTATTTGTAATCTGGAGAGTTGGCTTAGTGGTTAAGGCACTTACCTACAAAGTCTAAGGACCCAGGTTTAATTACACAGTACCCACATAAGCCAGATGCACAAAGTGAAGCATGTATCTGGAGTTTATTTGCAGCAGCTAGAGGACCTGGCATGCCCATACTCTTGGTCTGTCCTCTTCTCTTCTTTTCTCTTTTCTTCTTCTTTCCCTTCTCTTCTACTCTCCTCTTTTTCCTCCTTCCCTCCCCTCCCTTCCCATTCTCTTCTCTCCCTGCTTGAAAATAAATGAATAAAATATATTATTTTTAAAAGTAGGACCATCAAAATAGCCAGATTAAGGGCTATCCTGTGTTTTTTTTTTTTTTAAATCAGTCATTACTCCATTGAATTTCCTAAAATTGCATGAAGAAGGAGCTTTCCACTGATTAATGTGGTCATGGACTTTAGTTCAACCAATTTGAAACTTGTGTTTAGAAATAAGACTTAATTTTTTAAAGACAAGAGCTTATTGTGTGTCTGTGTGCACATGCACTAGGTACATCTTTCAACTATTATCTATGGAAAGTGACTAAAAGCACTGTCCAGGAATCTTAGCCTGAGTTGCTTGGCTAGACAGGAATATTACAAAATGCTAACATGCTATTCCTTTATCAAAGAAAAAAGAATTCTGAGAAATAAAAATAAAGAACATGGAAGGAGGCAAATAAAAAGGAAATAAGGGGGATGCTAAAGAAGAAGTATTAACTATACAAGGATTTATTACTTAGTTAGCCATAAAGTATGACTGAGAGGGTCAATCTTATAGGAGCATTTTCTGAGAAGGTGTTCAGATGATACATCAGAATATCTTCAGGAGAAAGAGGACTTTATGCATGCTTTCTTACTATTGGGAAAATGTGACTCTGAACATTTTCAGTTTCCCATACTTCTCTGTTGTACTTGTGTGGGCTCACATGGTGGGTGGGAGGATTCTCACAGCTTCCTGTTTCCAGCAAAGACAGAAGACCGTCTTTAGCCCAGAAGCAAAGTATGAACTTGTATATTGTCAAATTATGTGGGGATTGTGGAGTCAAATAACTGCATAAGGAGCAAGAGCCAGATAGGACTAAAAAGATCCAAAAAGAGTCCATAGAGGCTCTTAGAGAAACACATCTCTGTTTTACCACATATTTTATCATATCTGGAGTTTCATATTTGTGAGAACAGATGCCTTCTCTCTGAGCCAGTTTGTCACCAAGTGGCCTTGTAGATGTTGGCTGATTAAAGACATTTATATGGAATGATTGAAATCAGTATAGCCATATGTATACTCTCATCCTTTTTACTACATCCCGTAATGAGGCTGTGATTGATATCCATCATATTTTCCTTTTATATACTTTAATTTCAGATCTCCTTCTTCCTCAGACACCATTTTGGCTCATATTGGCTGCTTGCCTGCTGGGGTCTAAGTCTTTAGTTGTTCTCCTGGTTTATTGCCTATTTCCTATTTCTACCTACTATGAAACTGTGATAACAATTCCAAACACAGTCTTCCTGGAGTACATTTGGCAGTAGAAAACATCCCTTACCATGGTAATCTGGGTTGAATATTCCTAGAGAGACGCATATATCAACATTTACTTTTTAAGTATAAATAGATCACAAAAGAAGATATATTTGTCTATCATCTATCTATCTATCTATCTATCTATCTATCTATCTATCTATCTATCTATCTATCATCTATCCATCTATTTATCTATCATCATCCTCTCCAAAGGCCATGTCAAAGAGTCTGATAACCTCTTAATTGGTGGGTATCCAGTAGCTCTTATTCATATAATTCCACCTTAAAATGCCCTCCCTTTCAGGTTTAGTTCTTCCCCCATTCACACCTCCATAGCACTCAGTTGCCATATCATGATCTATTTAAAGTCATCCCCCCCCCACACACACATCTGTGCATTGCACTTAAGACAAGCTGCTGGGATTTTTGTTGGTATGTGGTGTGTGGGTTTTTCCAAGTGGAGTCCTGATTTGCAACACCTACAGCTTGTTCAGCTCATTCTGATGCTAGGGTGGTTTCCTTCTGTGAGTAAATGTCAGTGAGGTGCTCCAGGCAAAGCTGTTGCCCTTACAAAACCTATGAATTTAGTTTGTTCCAGGAATAGGCTCCCTATTCCTATATGCAAGTGAACATTTGGAGCAGGTACATTAGCTAAGCCAGCTTTAGAAGATTAAAAGAAATGACTCGCACTGCTAACGGCTAAATATGCTTTGTTGTACACTAAAATGCTGCATCCAAATCAATTATATACAGACAATTTTTGAGTACCTACTGTATGCCAGGCACTGAATATTTTATATTCTGCAAGTGTTCATGAGATCAATATGAGCCAGAAATTTTGCTGCTGGTAAGCAGAAAATAAATGTAAATGATGTTTGTAAATTAGTAAGAATGCTAGGAAAAGCCAAAAAAAAAAAATTCTGATAAGCAAAGATAAAGTTATTGGGATAAAGTACCAATAAATAGTTATGTATTTGGGGCGATGTGGTGGCTCATGAACCTTTTAAGACTTAGAAACCACTCTAAATTTAGAAGTTACTCAGCAGTCTATTGTGTCAACATCTAGGTTTAGAGCTGTGGTGGTCTAAATGTGAATGCATGTCCCCCATAGCCTTGGGTATTTTTTTAAATTATTTTTTATTTTCTTTGTTTTTGGAGAGACACACAGAGAGAAACAGAGAGAGAGGGAGAGAGAGAGGGAGAGGGAGAGAGATGGAGATGGGAGCTCTAGCAGTCTCTCAGCTGCTGTGAACGAAATCCAGATGCGTGCGCCCCCTTGTGCGCAAGTGTGGCATTGCGCCCTTGTATCACTTTGCATCTGGCTAAACATGGGACCTGGAGATTGGAATCGGGTTCTTAGGCTTAGCAGCCAAGCACCTTAACCACTAAGCCATCTCTCCAGCCCACCGGGGTATTTTTAATTAAGGTTAAACTTCCTGCTTAAGTCTCTAGCAGCCAGATGTACGTGGTATCATTGGAAGCAGATCTAAGGTGTGAAGAGAGCAGTTTGAGCTCTAGTGGTTCCTGCTTGCTGTTTGTTGGTGTTTGCTTGCTGATTGGATGTATGGGAGTCAGCAGTTTTTCCCAACATTGATGGACTTCCCCTAAATCTGTAAGCCTGAAATAAATTCCTTCCTTCCATAAGCTGTGTCTGGTTGGATATTCATCCCAGAAATGTGGAGCTGACTGAAGCAAGGCCCACTATTTTTCCGTTTATCTGGTTATTTCTCATTAGTGAGTTTTCTCTCAAGAATCATTAAAAGTGCACTTCACAAATACTCTCTAAGTCTAACCTACTGGAAGGTCATTATCTTTCTGAGGGATATTGGTTGAGCAACTTGCAAACTGAAGTTCAAGACATGAAATTTTTGAGACTACTACATTTACTGAGTTGAACGTACTAGGATTTCTAAGGTATTACCAAACTATTCAGGACAAAGAAAACACATCATATTTTTAATCTATTCCTGATATAAATTGCATGTGGAAAACACCTTGAAACAAATTCTGTATAGCCCCACCTGGTGGCGCATGGTTGAAATATAAAAATTCCCAAGCTGCTTTTTTTTTTTTTTTTTTTTTTTTTTTTTTGTTCAATATTATTACTAAGTAGAAACCTTGTATGGACACATCATGCGTTGGTCCCATTTCCCTCCTCCATGCCCCATTCCACTGAGGGTCCTCCTCAGTGGGATGCCTTTTTTAAGGTTTGTTTATTTTTAGTGGCATGTATTAATTGTACAAAAGATGGGCTTCAGCATGATATATTTATATTTATGTAATATACTTTGATTATACTCATCCCATGATTCTGTATTGTCCTTGCCCCCTTGTCCCCTATCCTCTTAAAGGGCTTTTCATTTTTCATATATTTTTAGTCCTTTTCTTTTAAATATATTGCTATGGATCTTCCTGCATGCCCTAAGCAAAAATTATCTAAAACTGAATTGCAATTCCTTTGCAACTGGATACTTCTAGCATATTTTGGTGCTCGGTATAGCAGCAAAAGGAATTACAGAAATTGTAGTGCCAAAAATAATTCCAGGAAACTCACACTGAATATAATCAGTTGTTGTTGCATGAATACCAATGCATGCACAGCAGAGGTATGAAACAGCAAGTCCTCTTTATTAATCAGCATTCTATAATTAATGATTCAGATGATCAAATGTCTTATATGGATAATTTATCATATAAACACAGATAATGTAATGCTTGTTTGAAAAAGGAATGATCTTATAATAGAAGGAGTCTGACCAGTTATGAGATTATAAAAAAAGAAGTGAACTCACAAAGCAGTGGCAAAGGTGGACACAATATTCAGATTATTGGGACAATTCAGAGATGGAATTTTCAGGTTTGGATTACTGAGTTGGAATTAATTGAGAAGAGTAGGAGAAACTGGGGATATAAACTATTGAACTAAAAACCATACTTACTTCCTACACACCAGGTCCCATCAACAAATTCCTATCACACTTGGAACAGGGAGTGAAAAATTTAAATTTATACATTTGAATATGTCTGGTCATCTCACTTGAGGAACCATGGAAATATAAGGCATTTAAGTATGTGTCAGCATTTTTGTTAGTATGTATGTATAAGTTTCACCCTTTGACATGCAGTCAAACTGAAAGCTCTAGTCTCCACAATTTATCCTACAGAAGACAGCAGTTTATACACCGTAGGGCTTCTGTTCTTAAATGTCCAGATGTCCAGCTCCATCACTGGATTGCAGAACTATAGGAGGCATACAGCCAGCAAAAACAAGCAAACAAACAAAACAACAACAACAACAACAACAAAAACAGATTGGTATGTTGTCTTGAGGTGTGACCAACCTCATGTCTTCTATTTCAACTATTTTTTCCAATGACTTAGCTTTACTTACTTTTCCAACCCAGGACTGCCCCTCCCACAGTAGCTTGTCTGAGATTTCTATGGAAACTTCTTGCAGGTTTAAAAAGAGAATGGATTGGAAGTCATCTGAGGGGTAAGTTCAAGGAAGAGAGGAAGTGTAGACCTAGTTACAACATAAGAAGGAACTATAATTCTACACAAAGTTATTGGGGTGTTGAAGTATTTTGTGTAAATCTAAGTAAAGTTATCCAGGTAAGATATAATGCACCCATATTCCCTGTCACCTTTGTTATTCTTTCTCTGAGAAGTGGTATGGCAGTTTCAATGTAAAATACCTCTCAATAGCCTCTTGTGTTTGAATACTTTATTCATAGCCAGTGATTCTGTTCTGGAAGGTTGTTGAATATTTCTGAGGTGGAGATTTGCTGGAGAAATTGTGTCACTGAGAGGCATGGGGACAGGACACGTATTCTGCTTCCTGTTAACAGTGAAAAAGGAAGAAGAGCTTAACTGAATGCTGGAGTATTAAAAACTCATGCAAAGACATTAAGATGGTGCCTGTGTATGAGCAAGCGGAGAGTTCATTCAGAGGTAGAATTGGCTTTCATTTGGTGTAGGCTGACTACACACACACACACACACACACACACACACATACACACACTCACCCACACATATGTAATTGTCTTTCTCCTTTGCTTTCCTTATATCTACATCTACATATATGTGGATATAAAATTTCTATGCCTTCTTATGTATTTACAAGGTTCCATATTTTCCTTCATATTTTTCAAGAAAATAGACTTTGAATCCAGAATATATTTTACTTAATATGTCAATTAGCTTACCTTTTATGACTCGTTTTTTTTCAAATGTAAGGGGATGACACAAGTATTTGCCAACTGGAATGTTAAACTGATAAAACACATTCATCTATATAAAGCCTACAATACAAATATATGAATGTATTGTTTTATTAATGTTATAAATTTTCTATCTTCTTTCTGCTTATGTTTACATGGAAATTATCTTTTTCCAAATGTAATTGGACCTTTCCATTACTCTCCTGTTCCTCCTAAAAGATCTCTGTTCTGTCCTTTGTTCCACTCCACTCTCTAATTTCTTCTTACTACACACTTCTCTCTTCTGGCAAATAGACCTTCACAATCATATTGTTATTTTCCTCTGAATGGGTAGTCAAACAGACTAGCTATTGAGTCCCTCCAGCAGCTCAGTTGACAATGGATTCCATTTTGTCACTAGGCAACATATTTTAGGAAGATTAGAGTAGTATTTTTGAACTTATTTTGTAGGGCTAAAATAATCTTCAGTATTGTTCACAGATTAATGCAAGCTTAAAATACCACACATATTGTCTGCCTTCATTTCCCCTAACTGTCATCAACTCTTTCTAAGCATCATACATTGGTATCAAGTTCAGGTTTATATGCAAAGAAGCAATGTCAATAAAGTAAGAGCACTTGGAAGGTACATGAAGAAAGACGAGTTGTCAGAAACAGCACATAAAACACCACAAAGGGGGGGGGTGCTGAAGAGATAACTTAGTGGTTAAGGCACTTGCTTGTCAAGCCTAAAGACCCAGGTTTAATTCCCTAGTACCCACGTAAACCAGATGCACAAGGTGGCGCATGTGCCTGGAGTTCATTTGTAGCAGCTAGAAGCCCTGATGTGCCCATTCTCTCTCTCTCTCTCTCTCTCTCTCTCTCTCTCTCTCTCTCTTTCTCTCTTAAATAAATAAATAAAATATTTTAAAAACATCAAAAAAGAAAACAGCTAAGTTCTAGAAGTAGCAGGAGTTTCTCATCACTGCCAATTTTCACAGTCTCAAAGCCCACTAGAATTGGGATGTTATTTTCTGGCTATTTTACTACAGTGGCCACTGGAGGGCATTACCATTCAGCATTCAAGTAGGTTTGTGTCAGGTCTCTAAAGATGAAAGTTCAGGCTTAAAGGTAAGATGCTACGTGTTGGTGGCATCTGGTACCAGTGGAGCCAATACAGAAAACAAAGCTAAAACTAAATATTCCAAGGGTTTTGCTGGAACTGATACTAACATTTCAAGAAGAGTTGTAACATGTAGTGTGTGTTGTGTAGCTTTAGTTCTCTGCTTGACTCTCTGCTTGACTTTTCTTGATGTTGCTCTTGACTCATTGCTGCTGGTTGCCTGGACCTCGCATCATGCACTTGAACATCCCTAGCACTTTGGTATAGAGTTTCTAAAGCTTGAAAATTGTTAATGATGACTGAAATCTTGCCAGTACAGCTTAAAAAGGTCTTTCAGAAATGGAAAAGTTTTTCTTTTGACATTTTTCCATTTCTGCAAATTCCTTATTAAGTTGATATAAAGCACAAACATGTCACTGAGCTGCTTAAAGCCCAACTTACTGAACCAGTTAGACCAGTGGCAAGCCAGCCATTTAGTTTATCCTCTGAACAATAAGGCCTCTTTGAAAGTCTGCCTTGCCATTATCTCAATTAAACCTGTTTTTAATTTTCTTTTTTTCTTTTTTTTTTTTGTTTGTTTGTTTGTTTGTTTGTTTGAGGTAGGGTCCCACTCTAGCCCAGGCTGACCTGTAATTCACTGTGTAGTCTCAGGGTGGCCTCAAACTCACAGCAATCCTTCTACCTCTGCCTCCCAAGTGCTGGGATTAAAGGCATATACCACCAACGCCTGGCTTAAACCTGTTTTTTAAATGCCTTGGAGGGGAAGGGCAACTTCTATATAAATATGTGCTGGGTTGAAAGTTAAGTGTCCCCATAATCTCATATATTTATGATTAAGCTTCCTACTCAATCCCCAGCTAAACCAGGGATGGTGGCATGCACCTTTAATCCCAGCATTTGGGAGGCAGAAGTAGGAGGATCGCTGTGACTTCAAGGCCAATAGGAGACTCCATAGTGAATTCCAGGTCAACCTATTGTAGAGCAAGACCCTACCTTGAAAAACAAAAAACAAACAAACAGAATCCCCAGCTGGTGAAGCCTTAGTATCCTTGCTGGAGGAACTATGTCACTAGGGATGGATCTTGAGGTTTGTTAGTCCAATACTCCTGAGTGTTAGCTAGCCAGCTCACCCTTCCCAGCTACTTCTGAGCTGCTCTAGCAAAGATGTGATACTCTGCCATGCTTTCCTTCCACGCTGAAGCTTCACCTCAAGATTGTAGGCTGACATAAACCCTTTCCTTCCCTAAGATGCTTCTGTGCTGGTGTTTTGTCCCAGCAATGAGAAGGTAGGTATAAGAATGTGCTACACACACACACACACACACACACACACACACACACACACACACACTTTCTCTCTATTAATAATTGAGACTATAATAATTTGAGTATAAAACAATTACAAATGATTCAAAGGCCATCAATCATGTTTTTATTTTAGAAAATGTCCCTGATTCCTATGAAAATGCTAGTGACTATGTCATAAGCTTCTTATTTTTGAAAGTAATAGTCAACTGCTCAGAAATATGGACAGTGGTAATTAAGTCAGGTCAGAAGAAGTTAAATTGAAATAAATATTTCATACACAAAAGAATTTGAGCAGAAGGAAGTGTTTCTCAATTCAAAATACACCATGACTTCAGAGATGAAAGGCAAGTTAATCATATGGGACTTGCCAAAGTGAGAGCAGGAAAAGTCATATTTAGTGTGAAAACTAATAGTAGATGACAAAAAGATTGAAATACCTCATTTCTTCAGGATTCTCATGCTAAAGATCATTTCACAATCCTCAAACATAGGTTATTTTACAAAGTTCACTGGTATCAAATTCTATAGTATTTTTATTATTTTCTTTGGACTGGGAATTAGTCTTGACAAATAGATGTCACTAAGATGCAAAATTACATTCAAAGTTATATCACACTTCCTAAAAATATAAACTGTCAAATGGCTAATTTTCAGAATCTTCCTGTGGCTGAAAATTGTTTGTATAGGGAATGTTAGGAGGAAAATCTATGAGTTGGATAAGATAGGATGAGGCAATTCTAAATTTCCTTTCTAATCTTGATATTATAGGATGTATGATTCATTTATACAGTATTTACTATAGATTTATCACATCAAAGTTCTGTGGTATTCATTGTTCTTCTACAGACTCTGTAGAATTATAGAGAAAAGAATCCATCTTGTATATTTTATAGTCATTATTAGCTTTCAAGAGATCTGAAATGGAATAAATATGTACTGCATGTATATTGTCAATATGCTCCTTTGGTTATGTCTGGACTTTCTGGCAATGAATGGTGCTGAGTTTGAAAGCTGGGAGGTCTCCTAAGAGGTTCTCCTCATAGTCTCATGATGCAGTAAGCATTATCTTGCAATCCTCTTTCTGGATCCTCTTCAGTGCTATTAAGATATGTGAATTCCAATGTTTGGTGGCATGACTATTGATGCTAAGCCCAGAACAACAGGTCACCGTAGAGTAATGATCCTAGAGGACTGTTCCTATAAGGACTGTTCCTGAAATGTATTGGATGTTCCCTACAACCCAGGCAGTATTCCAAGTGTACTATATTTACTGGTTCAAATCATCTTCAAAAAGGCTCTATTGATGTTCCTGTTAATTTTATCATAGTTTTAAGGATGTTACAGTTGAGGTGCAGATAATTTACCTGACATATTGAAAAGTCTCAAATCTAGTGGGAAGTGATCTCAGATGAAATTTAGAAAGTGAAATTCCAATCACTTGCTTTTAGTCTTTAAAACATATTGCTACTTTTCATTTTTACATTAACAGATATCCTTACATCAGGAGAAAAAGAAAATATAATAATGAGAGTCGGTGAGATGAAGTTGAAAGAATAGTGTGCTTATAATCAAGCTTTTGGCTTTCTGCTCCCAATATTCTTCTAATTAATTTTGGGTGAACCACTTCATGGTTTTTCTTCATTTGTAAAATGCAAATTAATTTAGTTTCATTTGATTTAATGCCCTTTAGTTGTCTTACTCCAGACATTTCCAAAATCACCTTCCAGTGCATGATCTTGCCCAAGTCCTATAAAATATTATCAGAAGCCTGAAGATCAGAATATTGGTGATTCTCACCTATTGCCCCCGCCCCCCTGCTATACTTTCTCATAAACATGGCAAAGCTCCTCAGACTCCAAAGTCAACCACTGTCTCTTCATTAGGTTCTGATGCCTTATTTTATGTTCATTAAAAAAGCATTTTCTAAATTGTAAAGTAGCATGTCAGTATTGACTTGAATTATGTTTGTTACTGCTTTTAGCAGTAAAAGGCTGAAAAGAAAAGACAATTTTGTAATGAACTCGAAGGAGCCAAACTAGTTTCTGTGAAAACCACATGCATTCTTCATTTATTTATTTGAATCCCAGAACAAACGTAAAACTGATGGAAGAATGTACTGCTTCTCTGTGCTTGGGTGAATTCTCTATTTTGTAACACAAAATGGTAAATGTTTGAACAGCTGCAATTATAAAGTAAGAGGAGTATACATCACACACACACACACACACACACACACACACACACACACTTATTTTTTTCCTCCAGGGTCATTGATTGGAACAATCATCATTTCCACAGAAATGAATCCCTAGGTGACACAAACATATTTTCAGCTATTTAGCTGAATCTTTTGCCAGGTAAAACTTTCTCCATGGGAGGTTTACCTCAATAGAAGAAAGAAAAGGAAAAAAATGTGAACAAACCAGATTTCGTGATTTATTGTTTTGGAATAGTTTCTGAGATATTGTTTTCCTTCAGGTACAAATACTTTTGCAACAATTGAGGACTACTGGGAAGGAGTTGGGGGTGAGGTCTTAGCTGTGGCCTTGGCCCTTGAACAAATCTTTACTTCCATTTTAACTTTGTGTACTTAAGAAGCATGAATAGAAGGGTTTGCAATTTCTTATTTAATTTCTTTTTAAAGCACATGTTCTATAAATATATACTATTGTTCAGATCTACTTAATCCAAATGCAGTCATTGCAAATCCTTTTATTGATTATAAATTTGAAATCTGAGAGCTCAGTTCTCCATTGGTGTTCTGGGAAGTTACATGAAAGCCTAACTTTCCAATTGTTTGCTAGAAACTGATGAGTGGTTTTGAATCCTTTTCTTGCTTTGCTCTTTCCTCAGCTATGGATAGGCCACTTAGCATCATACATAGTATATTAGAAAATCCTAGAATGCCATATTTGGAACCTTAGAGAGACCATCATCATAGTTTTGCCAACTCAGGAAAATGGAGTCCCTAGAGGTATTTAGTAAATAATGGATTTAATATAGTAATTATCTCTTACACATGGAGTAGGAACTGAAGAAATGAAGACATAGTAGAAAACAGGAAGAGCCAAGACAAGTCCATAGCTCAATCTACCCTAAGTACTGGTATGTATGAACTATTGTGAAAAAAAAATTCAAAACTATACGGAATGATAGCCATTCACTTGTGATTTATTGTGAGCTTATAATAGCAGACATTAAACTAAATATTTCCTATTCCATACTTCTTTTTCATTAATATTATTTGTTTTTGTAATTGTTCATACAAAATGTATATGAAAACAAATATGTGTAAAACTGAGTAGGAAACTTATAAGAAAAGACACACAGAAAATGAATCAGGTGGAGTCTTTGGGTCACATTCTGAGTTTTGCATTCCCTTTGAGTTTGGAGGGGGGGGCATTCAGTGGAAATGGTAATGAATAAGTCCTCAAAGATAATAGAATGTTTTGTAATCTGGAATGGTAAAATGACTCTGAATATGACAGAAATGAAACAATTGTTTTTTGCTCACCTTGAAATTTCAGTCAAGTGAGGTGAAGGTGTTCCTTTGACAACAGTGCCTCAAACCTCATCATCAGCTGTGGGCTAATGATATTATGAACCAGTATCACAACATATGGTATGAGCTGATAATAATGTCAACCAGGCTCACCACATATGGTGTAAGCTAAGGATAATATGAACCAGATTCACCACATATGGTGTCAACTGTTGATAATGTGAACCAGGTACACCACACAAGGTATAGGCTGATGATAATGTGAGCCAGGATCACCAGAGCAGAAGGTGTCTGGTGGCATCATCTGGCAGAGTCTGGTTCACATTATCATGTCTGCTTTCGTGATCACATGGAATAAATCTGGTTGTTCTCTTTTCTGTTGTCTAATTGCTTTGCTGTGTGTGCCACTCATCATAGTTATGGGGGATCTTTCATACCTGACTCTTGTAGAAACACCTGGATTATGTATTGCAATGGAGGATAAAGTCAGGGGCTCTTGGCAAATGACTCCAGAACTTCTTTGAATTTTTAAAAACTATTATGTATAGTATTAATTTTTAATATATTTTATTTATTTATTTATTTATTTATTTATTTATTTATTTATTTATTTATTTATTTCTGAGCAGGAAAGAGGCAGAGAAAGAGAGAAGGAGAAAATGGGTGCTCCAGGGCCGCCAGCCACTGCAAATGAACTCCAGATGCATGCCCCCTCATGCATCTGGCTTACAAGGGTCCTGGAGAATCGAACATGGATCCTTTGACTTTGCAGGCAAACACCTTAACCGCTAAGCCATCTCTCCAGCCCCATAGTATTAATTTTTAAATTAGGCTTGATTGAAATGCTAAGGTTTTCATTATCTCTCTATGAATTTTGAGGGCATTGCTCAATTTTCTTCTTGATGCCAGTATGTTTGCTACCAAGTACAAAGCCATTCTGTACCCTATTTGGGGGAGGGGAGGCACAGCCCTGAATTTAGAGAAGACTAATCTCTGAAAACTTCCTATCCAGGGGTGGGAAAATTTTTTCTAGGAGCAGAGTCTGAGAAATAGAACTAAGTCCTATTCAGGAGTGGGCTAACCACTTCTAGCAGCAGCCTGAGGAAAAAAGAAATGGAAGAGAAGTTTAGTTTAAGCCATTAGTAAAACCCACTGAATCTGCTGTCACTACTGTTATGATGTTACTAGAGCTGTGGCTTCTTATGCATATAAGTATGCATTGGCATTTTTTAGTGAATAGTCAAAAACCAGTAATATGTGAACAAGCAGTATATTGCATGAGCAGAGAGTAAGGAACTTTGTGCCCTTGATAATCCTTAAACATTTGTTAAAGAAAGAGATATAGACCTGCTGGTCTCTGCTGATCAAGAATACACATACACTCTGATCATAAGAGCAATCACACTAAGCCCACGTGTAGCCTTCAACAGACCTGTGAGCCTATGTTAATGACCTCATTGTCTTCAGTGATATGGTGAGCACTTATTACATATGTAGGTTTGCTCTGAGTCAAGAGTCCCATTAGGTCCTGAAGAAAAGAGCATAGCTTAAGATTGGTCAGCTTCTCTAAACACTGCTTGTCAATATTAGTTCAGGCCAAATGTACACCAAGGCAGAGGAAACCTAATCACTTTGCTTTACGTGGATGGATTGCATAGTTATAAAATTAACTTTAGGACAAGTTGCAAGTCAGAGATTTAGCATCTCACAGCAGTAATATTAGAAAAGTTATTTGTGTGCTGGAGAGATGTGCTTGCCTAAAAAGCCAAAAGACCCAGGTTTAATTCCCCAGTACCCACATAAAACCAGATACACAAGGTGGACCATATATCTAGAGTCATTTGTGTGTCCATTCTTATTCTCTTTCTCTCTCCCTATCTGTATTTATCTCTCTCTCTCTCAAAATAGAGAAATAAATTAAGTTAAATTAAAAAATGTTATTTGTAAGCCCACAAGAATCGTTCCCATAGTTCTTTGCCATAGTTCATCCCCATAGTTTTTTTCTTATAATTCATTCCCACAATTCTGAATTGATACATTGTATACAGTATCTCATTTTATTTTTCTTCTCCCTGAAGACTTATAAGATTTTCCCTCTGTGTCTCAATTTCTTATACATTTTTTTCAACATAGATGCATTTTTCCAATTGTATCATTTTACAGTGTCTCAATTTCTTATACATTTTTTTCAACATAGATGCATTTTTCCAATTGTATCATTTTACAGTCTTTACTTCTTATAAAAATCCTTCCTTGTATCTCTTCTTTGTTCTTATTTCCCTATGAAACTCCTTTCATTTATAATCTAAACCTCTTGAACACATTTGTAATCTTAATTTTTACCATTTTCTTTATTTTTTTCCATGTCTTCCTCTTAGTATTCTTCCCTTTTCATTTTTTAAACCTGTTCTTTCTAACATTTATATGTTACTCACTTGAGATATGTCATATTTTTCATTTTCTTGATATTTTAGAGCCTTTCTTACTTCATGTCTGAAATATGTGAATATTGCTATAAATAGGGATCTAAGTTTAAGGTGTTTGTGGCATTCCCATGCTCTTATAACTAATGAGCAGATAAGTTGTGATTTGTATGGCGCAAAAGCTGATTCCATAGACACTACCCCAAAAACATGAGGCACAGAGGTCCAGGCTAAGTGACATATTACCTGATATTTATGAGGATTTGGCTATTTCCCATCTATATGAGTGAAACAGGACTCAATACATTAGACACTAAAAATCAGACATCAATGTTACTTGATAATACAATTTTGACTGAACAATTCAAATCTTTTTAATCACAGAGGCTCATCACAACTGCTGGATCTACCTGCAAATTGAATTTTAAATCTCTGCCTTTCTCTCCAACTCCAGTGCTTCTTTCCTAGACTCCTGGCATAGTACACAGTCCTTGTCCTTGATAGCTCCACAGCTTTTCTTATCTGCTACTGAAACATGAAGATCATATACTTAGAAGGATCTACTCTAAAACATAGCACACCATTTTATTGCTTAATATAGTCTAAAGTTTTCCATAACAAATGAAACAAATGAAATCAATGAAATGAAAACAAATGAATCCTTAATAAGGTCCAAAAGGTCTGAGTAGCTTTTGCTTTGATCACTGTGCTGTGACCAGCATGTTTTATTTCAAATCCTTGAAAATGCCAAAGGATTTCCTGCATTTATTCTTGGTTGATGCTATTCTATCTGCCTAAAAGCTTCCTCAACCATGACTACTTCATTCCTATCTCACAATCATTCCTTCAAACCTATCCCAAATCACTTCCACAGGAAGTCTGGTATAATATAAACCTCAGGTTAATTATATCCTTTATGATTCATTTATATGTTCTGTATATAATATCTACATGAAAACCCTATTGAACATAGTTGAGGATGCAATTTATAGGGATTAACAGCACTATGGTAAGTCTGACCTCAGGACTGGCTCATTCCAAAATGCTGAAGTCTTCTCTCTTTCCTCAGTACCTCCATTCTCAGGGGAAAAACATGGAACCTTCTGGATCCATCATATTTTAACTAAGACTCAATCACAGTTAAATACTGAAACTCAAAAAGGCCTAAATATTGATTATTAACAGGATGTTGGAAGAATTTTACTCTTCTAACAAGACTGAAAATATTTCAAAATATATAAGAAACATATGCATTAAATTTATGAAAGCCATACAAAATCAGACTAATAAATAAAGATCATTGTTCCAATGATCTTTTTAATGGAAGATTTTCTAAATAAGTAACTGCTGTTATACATTAATATAAGGTAAATGGATGTATCTTGAATGCTTTTTAAAATAATTATAGTGGTTTATACATGTGAACATTTTAGAGTTTTCAAAGTGTTTTCTCCTCAGCTATTACCCATGTTGAATAATGTTCAAAAAGTCTCAAATATAACTTCTCACAGCACAATGTGCCACATATATAAACATGTATAAGGTGTGCTAAATAAGTTAATGAATTACTTCACATACAAACTGTGAAGCATGCAGATAAGCATTAGTATACCATTTTATAAACAATTTCAATGATCTGTTATAAAGTCCTAACTCACCCATGCAAAAAAAAAAACACTAAATCAATATTCTTGGATATTTGAACATCTTAAGAACTACAGATAAAATCTGGAGGAGAAAACATGGAAGGCTGGTGATAGAAATCTGTATAGATGAAACTTTTCACAGAACATGTGCTTCTATTTGAGCATTGGTGTGATTCCCATGAGAAGTGATCTATGAAACACATTTCTTACCTGGATGGGAAGAAGCCTCAACTCAAGGTTTCTTCAATTCTTAGATTCTTATTTTTAGATATTATTGTGGTAAAATGTTATAACTTAGTTTTTCTTGTATTTACTTTTAAAAATGTGTGTGTGTGTGTGTGTGTGTGTGAGAGAGAGAGAGAGAGAGAGAGAGAGAGAGATTGAGAGGGAGAAGGAGAGATATTTGGAGCACCAGGACCTCCAGCCACTGCAATTGAACTCTAGATGTGTGCGCCATCTTGTGCACATGTGCAACCTTGTGCGCTTGCATCACCTTGTTGTGTGACTGGTTTATGTGGGATGAGGAGAATTGAATATGAGTCCTTAGGCTTCACAGGCAAATGTCTTAACCACTAAGCCATCTCTCCAACCTTCATTTAAAATATATTTTATTTATTTATAAGCAGAAAGAGAGAGGGAAGGAGGAGAGAGAGAGTGAAAGCTAGAGTGAGAGACAGGGCCTGAAGCCACTGCAAACAAACACCAGACAAGTGTGGCACCTTGGGCACCTGGCTATATGTGGGTACTGAGGAATAGAATCTGTGTCCTTTGGCTTTGCCAGCAAGTGCCTTACCTGCTAAACAATCTCTTCAGCCCAGTTTTTTTCCTGTTCTAATGTTTTTTGAATCTATTATTTATTTATTTACTTATTTAAGAGAGAGAAAGAGGCAGAGAGAGAATGTGTGCTCCAGGGCTTCCAGCCACTGCAAACAAACTCCCTATGCATGTGCCACCTTGCGCATCTGGCTTACATGTAGGGTCTTGGGGAATCGAACCAAGGTCATTTGGTGTTGCAGGCAAGCACCTTAACTGCTAAGCCATTATTTTATTTTATTTTTAAATTTTATTTATTGTTTTTTGAATCTATAGGGACAATTACCACTAAGATTTTATAGTACTCAACTCAAGATTTTCTTATCTTGGAAGGCTTTCAGAAACTATTTAAATCTTTCTTAAGCTCAAGCTAAGTGGATTTTGCTACCAGTTGTAGAACTGGGTGAAGAGTATTTGAAATTAAGGAAATCATATTAGTAAAGTTGAGAGGTAAGAAATGGCTGGCATTATCATGCCTGTAGATTATATATATATATGAAAGTAAGCAAAAAAGTAAAAAAAAAAAATAAATGGCTAAGTATGTGGGGACCATTTATTGGGTGCATAAAGTACAATGAAAGGGAAGTTTCATCTGCAGCCAAATCAAGAAGCACATAAAATACCAAACAGAGCACATTGTCTTAGTAGCAAAGGTTCATGTTCAGCAGGCCCATGGTAGACCACTAATATATTCTTTTGAACAATAATGATATAACCAGATCACTGCCACAGTATGTTCACTCTAGTGGTAATGAAAGAAGTCATATGTGCATGTGTATGCACGTGATTGTGTTTAGAGAGAACTATGAAAGAATCTAGGAGAGAATCTGAGAGGCACTGTCTCAATATTTCAATCAATGGGGACTGAATCCACCCCTCAGTAGGTCTGTAACCTAGGGCAAATTCCTGCTTTCTAAGCCTCATTGATCTCAGTTATATCCTATACAAAAGTTATTAGAATTAAGTGAAAGGCTGTGTTTACAATTATTAACACCAAGCCAAGAACATTTTAGGTACTCAAAAAGTGTTTATTACTACTTTATATAGTAGCCAATAAAAGATGTGTGATTTTGTTTGATGGAAATTTTAAAATTACTTTTATTACACTTTTTTTTTTTAAATAACAAATGTGTGACCCAAGCCATGGCCAATATGGGACCATGAGACCATTCTCTATGACTTACTATATTTCCCCCTTAAGTGGAAAGGCCCTTTATGATAAAAAATACGTACAGTTCCAGCACATTTCAGTGCCCAGAAAAGCTGCCTGGAGCAGATATGTATTAGAAACAAAATGTGTATCAGGCTTTGATGACAAAAATAGGCTCTATTGTACTTTTGCTTGGTTTTCAGCAGTACCCAAAGATAACACTGGACACAGGAGATGCAGCAGATAACAGAACATCAAAACATAGCAGCTATTTATGTTGATGCCACTACAATGCAAAAGAAAACCTCTAAGCACCTGTTTCAGTCAGAAAAGTAAGATTCTGTATTAGAGAATAAACCTTTGAAATAACTGCCATTATTTAAATTAACATAACTACCAAACACTAGCCATGTAACAGATCTTCTATGAGGTAGTTGGAGTTTAAACATGGCCATGCAATTGTTCTTTCCTTCAAAGTCACAAGGCAGCATAAGGAATGAGCTTGGCGAACAGCAGTAACCAAATGATTACAAAAATAATTTCTTTGATCTTCAGTTTATTTATCTGCCTGTCATGAAATACAAATCTTGCTGTTTGCATACATCTTTGTGGCTGAAAGAATGTTGGTTGAGAAAGCTAACGCATTCCTTTCAGTAAAGCTTGGTTATCTGATCTTCTGTGCTAAGAAATACAGTAAACATTCCTATAATATTTATGTCAAAATTTCATCAAGGCCATGAAGCATATTGAAGATTGGAAGGAAGACTATTCAGGCATCTTCTCATTCTATATATAATACAAGGTTGAACATATCATTTGAATCATTTTATTTTCTGGTTGCTTATATTTATTGGTGACTGAGCAAAACCATAAGGGGAACTCCCTGGAGAACTCCCAAGGGAACATGTACTTCTGGAGATGCTGGTTCCAAGACATAGAAGACAGGGCTCAGGAAACTTTTGAGGAAGACCATCTTCACTTTCTTTCTTTTAAATATTTTTCTATTTATGAGAGAGAGAAAGAAAGAGAGAGAGGAATAAGGACATGCCAGGGCCTCCTGTTGCTACAAACTCCAAATGCATGCACTACTTTGCGCATCTGGTTTCAGGTGGGGAATTGAACCCAGGCTATTAAGCTTTGCAAACCGTGTCTCCTATCCATCTTTACTTGGTATTCCAGCCAGAGAGGTGCTCTAGAGAAGTGTGTTGAATACCACTCCACCATACAACCCAGAGGGCTGCACAGCAAGTTGGAAGCCCTTTTTTTTTTCTTTTACTTTGGCATGGGAGGAGTAGACTCTGTCATAGCTGGAGTGAGGGGATGGTGGAGGGACAAAGAGAGCTAGTGACTGTGAAGATGAGGGGGAAGCATGTGCTAAATTTCTTGGCCAAGTTGGCCACAGGGTTTTCTTTCAGGTTGTCTTTTTTCCACACATAAGAATGCTATAGATATGCCAGTGATGGGCTGCACAGTAAGGACAAAGGTGTTGGGTTCAAATTGAGTGGACAGTTTGTTGCAATGTGTCTTTGTTCTCTTGATAAATAAGAGTGGGCATTTGAATCAATCATTTTTAAGAGCCATGTTACCAAGAAATGCCAATAGAAAGGCAAATATTAATTTCAGTATATCATTTTGGGATTCATGGGTTATCTTTGTGGCTGTTGTTGGTAATGACAGTTCAGTTTGAAATGAATATTTCTGTGCTATGGTTCCCCAATCATGTCAGGGAGAAAAGATGGTAGGACTTAAATTCTGTTTGTCTTATGTATTAAAATTCTAGGGTTGATTCTACCCAATTATCTAACTTGAGGATTTGATGTTAGAATGTATTATGCTTCCTAGGAAAAGATTAATGCAGGCATATAATCATTTGATGCATCCAGATAAGACCTTGACTCTGGTTACCAACTGAATGCCAGGTCAGCCTGAGCTAGAGTGAAACACTCTCAAAAATATTAAAATTAGGCCATTCCCCTCCCTGTAATCTGTTCTTCTACTTACATATGTGCAATACCATACACACAAAAAAATTAAAATTAAAAAAATAAAATAATTCAACTCCTTCTGATTTCTATTGTTTTGTTTATTTATTTGGAAGGAGAAAGAGGAGACAGAAAGAAAATGGGTACACCAGGTCCTCTAGCCACTGCAAACAAACTCCAGATGCATGTGCTGCTTTTTGCAACTGGGTTTAGTTGGATACTGGGAAATTGAACCCTGGTTGTTGGGCTTTGCAGGCAATTGCCTTAAATACTGAACTATTGATTTCTATTTTTAGATGAAAGTGAAATTGGAACTAAGACCATGTTTTGGTAAGTGCATAAAGTTGTAGTTCTAGTAAAATTTAGCCAAAAAATTAATTTTTGATTTTAACAAATCATGCAATTATGTTAAATACTACTACTATGTTTGCAAGGCCAATCTTATCAGCACTGCATAAACAAATCTTAAGCATTTTTAGGCTGCTAAGACTCAATGTACTAGCTGAAGTTAGGACTAGGTAAGCCCACACTTGACATTAACGTACACACATAAGTATCAAGTTAATCTAGGTTAAGATGGTACACTGTAAACATTAGAATATGGTTAAGGAAAATTGGTATTGGCCAATTTAGGAACCAACTGGTAAGTCTTGATAGAACAGTTGTGAGATGTCACTATGAAAATTTTGAGAATCTAATCTGTATTTTGGGTGCAAACTATATGTTTATCTCTATTCTATAAGATGTCTTTCTAACTTTATGAGATGATAAATTCACTTGAGGAGTCAATTAATTTATATTGGCTTTAAAAATGTGTGATATGACTTTGATGCTGAAAACAACACTTGCGTCAGCTGCAAGACACTGAGAACTCAAACTGGAGCTGAGATAGAAGCCTCCTCCTTGCTGGGTAGCTGTTATGGTACTGGGAAAGTGCTCTTCAGGCTTCTGTGGGAGAAGATGTCAACAGTCTTAACCAGCAGTGGATCCTACAAGCTACACAATCAACCAGCCAGGCAAAATGTGCTCACTGGTACAGTACTACTATGCATGACTGTTGTGGAGATAACCAAATGCTCTACTGAGGCCTGCTCCATCAAAGGGAATTCCTGCCTAGTACTGAAAACCTACACAAAAGCCTATGGCTGAAATGGTCATATGCCTTGGGGATAGGGGGAAGTGAAAGGACATGTTGTGCCCACCAAATCCCCTCTGAACAGTCATGTTTATGCCCATAGATTGGTGCTGCCCTCACCTTTGGCAGTGCAGCTTCCTTTTGAAGATAGTGATGATGACTGGGGACACTCAAAACTAGTCCAAGTTTTGAGAATAAGTGACTGTTGAGTGCTCAGCCCTAAAGGAGACATCTGTATCATATCCTCCAAGGCTAAGGGAAAATTGCAGAAGAGGGGACAGAAAGAACATAAGAGCCAAAGGATTGGGAGGGGTGCTTTGGGACATTGCCTTCTGGACATGAAGTAGCCATGGCATTCCTCACTTCCCAGTGGCTATGGTTACTGATGCAAGATGTGCTCGTTGGGCCCATCAGTATTCTGTCATAGATGATGGAGGAGTTTAAAAAATTAAGGCATCAACATAGAAGAGGAACTAGTCAGAAAAACAACAACAACAACAAAAAGAAGACTGGTTGAAGGAGGATGGGGAAAGGGAGAAAAAAAGAAGGTTTGGGGTAGGGGAGATTAAAAACATATTATGAAAATAGGCAATAAAGAGCTAACAAATGGATTCCTGATTTTTTTATGGAATGAAAAAAAAATCTCCAGATGAATTACATGCATACTTACCCAGATAATAGCAATAAGATTCATTAGAATAACATAGCTGAACACTTGGTTTATATTTCTTACTTAAATCAGCTGTCAAAAAGTCCTGCTAGCTATTTGGTTTCAAGTGTGTCCAATCCACTTAAGTGTAAAACTCCTCTCAGATTACTTCCTTTTTTTTTTTTTTTTTTTGCTACCCATCCTACGCACCTGAGTCACCTCTTTAGACAAGAAAGTCACATAATGCAATGTCTCATTCTTCCTTTTTTTTAAGCAGAACTTGGACACTTTCTGTTTGAAGCACAATGTACTCATTCTGTATCTGGATGCTCTTCTGGTCATCATCTCCAGAAGCTTCCTAAGGAATTGTACTCTGTCTTTGCCTCCAATATTCTGTTCTGAAGTGATCAAGGAAGAAAACCATCACTATTTATTCCCAGACACAATCTACTCCTAGAATATCTTTTGTCAATGCAAAAAAAAAAAAAAAAAAAACTGTTGAAGGGAAATTATCTTTTTTTCTTGTGAATTTATCTGAATGTATTTATATTTACTTTGAAACAAGTTTTCCCTTCTTGTTGCATTATTTCCTGACAAAGTTCCAAATTTCTTTAGTTCTTCATTTCCTTTCTTTTGTTTTTATTTCCCTTTATAAGACAAGGTCTCATATAGCCCAGGCTGAACTTGTTATAAAACTAAAGATGACTTTGAGCCATTGATACTCCTGTCTTCAACTCCCAAGTATACTACCACACTTGGTGTAGCACATATGGGGATTGAATGTAGGGCTTCCAACAATTTCCACTGCAACATATCAACTTCGCTGAACTTTCTCTGATGAATCTGGGACCCATGAAAGTCAGTACTTCAAAAAGAGAAGGGGCATATGTGAGAATAATTGTTGAGACTAATGTTATTTCATTCTTGCATAAATGTAGTATTAAAGACACATAATTCTCTGAATATCATGTTGGCCTAATTTTCAGCATAGTAGAGATAATTGATGGAGGGTTCTCTGAAGGTCACAGGCCTGAAGTAGTTAAAGAGGCTGGTGAAGATTAGAGATCCATGAGATTACTGGTATGTATAACAATAATGAAATAGACACATCCAGCAAACAGCAGTATTTTCCAAATACAATACTTTAATCAAATCAGTTCACAATATAATATCAATAATGTGAATGGATAAATCATGTTGGCTCACTAGGTTGTTGTACTATGTTAAGTGCTCTACCTAAGTATCTGTCAAGTACTCTATTAAGTACTCTACCTGCAGCATATTCTTAAATTATAATAATAATCGTATGAGGTAAATATATTTATTTACCTTTGCATTTTTAAAAATGGCAAAAGTGTATGTTACAGGAGCTAACAGAATAACAGCAACATGAATAATGAAGAGCATGCATTCAATGCTTATTATTTTTGGGATCCTGCTTCAAGAGTAGAGTCACATTGATCTATTTCTTCCATAATGAAGCCCTCTGAATCTGTATTATTTTTCCATCTCAATTCTAAGACAAGCTGGGTTTGGGAGTGCATGTGTTTAGTCCCTGCCCCAGTGAGTTCAAGGCTAGCCTTGAGCTACAGAGTGAGTTCCAGGTCAACCTAGGCTAGATTGAGACCCTGCCACAAAATGAATAAATAAAAAATAAATAAATAAATAAATAAATAAATAAATAAATAAATAAATTCTAAGATTAGAAAGTGAGGTTAAATGGTTGTTCAAAGGCTGGAGAAATGGCTTAAGTGGCTTAGCTATTAAGGTGCTTGCCTGTGAAGCCTAAGGTCCCTGATTTGATTCCCCAGAATGCATGTAAGCCAGATGCATGTGGTGGCACATGCATCTGGAGTTTGTTCACAGTGGCTAGAGGCCCTGGAATACCCATTCTGTCTCTGTGTGTGTGTCTCTCTCATCTCTCTCTGTCTCTCTCTAATAAATAAATAAAATTATAACAAATTGAAAAAAAAATGGTTGCTCAATATATCAGCTAATAAGAGTTGTAGTTGGGACTGAAATGCCAGTGGTCTGGTTCCTTAGTGAATTCTCTTATCTCTGCTCTTTACAAAACCAGTTTACTCTGTGATTTACCACTGGGTAGTTACAGTGATGGACTTGAACGTTTTAAATATTTTATTTTTCTTTATTTATTTGAGAGAGAGAGAAAAAGAGAGAGAGAGAGAGAGAATGGATGAGCCAGGGCGTCCAGCTGCTGCAAATCAACTCCAGAAACATGCACCACCTTGTGCATCTGGCTTATATGGATCCTGGGAAATTGAACCTGGGTGTTCTTTGGCTTTGCCAGTAATCACCTTAAGTACTCAGCCATCTCTTTAGCCCATGAGCTTGAATTTTAACTCTGCTTTAAGTTGCTGTATTTTACTCTTTCTGCCCATAATCCCCCAAGCTGTTTTGCTACACTTAGAGAATGGGAGAGGTATATAGAGATATACTTCCATAAGTATTTTACTGTTTGATAGGAAAGCTGCTTTCTCTATTTATCAGAAGTTTGTCAACCCATTTAACATGGGAATGAGAATGACTTCTCTCAAGAAGGTCTCTCCATGAGCCCTGTACCTGACTCTTGTAACTCACAGAACTCTTGGTCTCTAACGTGATTACTCTGTCTATTGAATGAGACATGAAGACTCTTAATAGCTTTGTGGACTTTCCTTTCTCTAAGAAGCATTATAATTAACAAGAGGTGAGCTGTTGCCAAAAATCTTCCCCTTAACTAAGAAAAGATAAGTGCTTAACTGATGTCTGGGATTGAAGGAATGAATCCTGCCATGGGAGTAATTAATAAGAGCATTAAAGTGTTCCAATCCATCCTTTATTAGAGGAGAAAATGAGGACATGGCATGGAAAAAATAATGAGTCCAAATATTTACTGATTTTTCATGGCCCCTAAATATTCTATAAATCAAATATGCAACACAAAATTTAAAATAATAATTTCTTTATGAGGACATAAAATAATATTGGGAGATAAATGGAGTGGAAAATAGACATTTGAGAAAATAAGATTTGCAAAGTTGTGATAAATTTTTAACTAGTAAGACATTAAGTGCTCTGGCAGAAATACCACTACATGAGGAATCACATGCTAAATTCAAGTCTTCTGTGCAATCTGATTATTCATTCTTATGAATAAAATATTGATACATTTAGTGCATTTCATTTTCAGCAAAGAAAATAACTTTATTTTCACAGTTTTCTTCCTAGTTCCCAGCAGTATCTTCCTTCCCAAAGTTTCTATCATTCATATTCTCCAATTGAACTGTCATATATTATGTTATGCCCTACCATGTATTATTACTTGATGGGTTCTGTATTATTAAAACATTAGTTCAATTTCATTGAACGCTACCTCTTTATAATCTGTTTTGCTTACCTAACTGGGTTTTCTGTCCTTGTGGATGGATTGATATTAGGGTTTCATGAGAAAGGCATTCTTATAAAATTAATGCTTTCCAAAATATCAGTAGAATTCAAGCTTATTGTTTATGGATTGATAATAATTATTGAACTAAATGAGAAACCTTCATTTCACAGAAGCAATTGTACTTAATTATGGAAATGTAAACGTGGGCATAGATGCAATTACTGAAAGGAGACCCAGACACCACACTTAACACTTTGCCTAAGCATGGAAGCCTTCTTTCTTAAACACGGTGTCTTTGAGCTTTAGCATTTTCAGTAAGTGCTGAAATCTGGTTGATAATCATATTATAAAGTACTAGTAGTTTTGGATGGCCTCTCATAAAAGCACAGACAGAAACCAGTCCTTTTCCTCTGACATTACAGTGAAGAATTGGGATTGCAATCCTGCTTCTTCTGATAGGGTTCATGTTCTCATCACAGTTTGAAGCAAGCAAGAAGATTTTAATCTAAGTCTTGGAATTAGAGAGACTATAAATCCACGTAATAGGAAAATTTCAGAGCACTGTACAGAATCTTTGGGTCAGGTTTGAGGTCCTGTCCTGGCTGATAATTTTCTATGTGATACTAGGTAAATAACACATGTATAATGTCTTCCAATGCCTCAAGATAAAAGTATTGGACTATTGCTTATAGTTTTGCTCACAAAATTCCTTCCATCTTGGAATATTACATTGATATTTAAGAGTTTCTAACTTTGGAATGAAAACTCAAGTTCTTAAAGAAAACAATCTATGATTGACATTACCTATAGTGCTGTAAACAGCTAGGGTCTCAGGAAAGATAAGTGACTATGCAATCAACGTCTTAGAATGTTAGGTGTCAAATCATTAACTACGTCAATGTAGGTGGTTGTATTTGATATGTTTGCCTAATTTCACCTTGTATAATTTTATTAGTTTTGGGATAAATTCTTTTTAATAAACATGCTCAAGTCAGAAATCAAATGTCGTAGTCTTGCCTCCACTTATAAATATATCACTACATTGGTTATGTCATATATTCTCAATTATAAATAATGTTAGTAATATCTAGTTAATTGAATTTTCATGAATATTTAATGGAACTTATTAAGAATAATCCTATACACTATTATATATTTTTAAATTCAAATGATATAATTAAATATTGAAATATTACTTGCTAGCTTTTTTATAGTCTTTTTGTATTTCATGATTGAAAACCAAGAACTCTGCCCCTGAGCCTTATTACCAGCCATTCCCTCTTTTGTCAGTCTTTTATTTTGAGAAGGAATCTATGTTGCTGAGGCTAGCTGCAGCCTTACTATGTACTCCAGATAGGTCTTGAATTTGTGATCTTTTTGCTTCCACCTTCCTAGTAGGTGCTTGGATCATGAAGCACCTTATAGACTTACTCTTCTCTAAGAATCATTAACTGAGATTTTCCTTACCAGAATGGACTCAATCTGAATATAACTTATTCAATTTGTAAAACAGACAGTGAGTCTTGACAACTGACACTACTAACACAGAAGTATTTTGTGTCAATAACAAATCTTAAGGATAATCATTCTCAAATGTATTAAACTTTTCATGAGAATGTATGTATAACATAGTGATGAGAACTGCTAATTACCTATATCTTGAGGATGTTGTGAACTAGGCTACAGTAGCTTTTTTTCATGCAAAGAACATCTATAGTAACCTAGGACAAGTGAGTACCTATTGAGGTGGTAGAAGTGGAGAAGAAATGCATATGTATATATACAGAAGAAGAAATATATATATATATATATATATATATATATATATATATATATATATATATATATATACACATATATATATATGAAGGAATATATAAGTATGTATAGGAAAGAAGAAATGTATATTTAGGGAAGACAGCTTCTTTTCTTGTCTGTACTGAAATGTCCTTAGCTTCTATAAGAAAATAAATCCACATAAAAATGGGGCTTCTAAGAGGAACTTAACTCAGAAGTCTAAAGAGTTTTGACATTTTCAACACCCTTTCTGAAATGTCATAATTTTGATCCATTAAACTGAACCATAGAAATACTATACCAGCATTTCCAAAGTTAACCTTATTCTTCATTCGTCAAAGCCACATGTAGAGAGTAGTCGCCAGTATTTCACTTAGGACCTCAGCAGTAAAGTCACTATAATCTGGAGTTTAGCTGCATTTTTCACAAGAAACTTCAGAAACTGAAACATATTACCACACTTTCAAGGCCCATGGGAAGGAAATAGTGTGAAATTTACTAAAGATACTGAAAATATTATACAATAAGTTATTTTTTCCTCAAGAATGGCTAAAGAAGCATTAGTGGATCTTTGGTTACTTTAAGGTTTGTAATTAGAGCCTTGGGAGATGTTCTAACAGGATTGTTACTGACAGGAACACACAATTAGCACCTGCAGTATGTGCTTGTAGAGTGTGATTCAGCTCAAAAATGAGGACAGAGAAAACTCAAAGACAGCTTAGTGATAAAAAAAGATAAAAAACTGAAATGGCTGGGCATGGTGGTGCATGCCTTTAATCCCAGCACTTGGGAAGCAGAGGTAGGAGGATTGCTGTGAGTACAAAGCCAGCCTGAGACTACATAGTGAATTCCAGGTCAGCCTGAGCTAGAGACCCTACCTGAAAACAAAACAAAACAAAACAAAACAAAACAAAACAAAACAAATCAGTTTGTGATCTAATAAGCAAAAATGTCTGAATGTATCCAGTCAGAAAATAATGAAATATTCTATTTCACAAAACATTTATGTATTTTCCACATGTAAGTGCATCACATATAATAAACACAGTAGATGTCTTGATGACTGAGTTCATTTATGGAAAACCTACTAGGTATGTGATTTCTTGTCTAAAATTAGCAAGTGGCAGAATCACTAGTATCTAAGAAGAAATACTAAGACAGATTGGGAGGACCCATCCCTCCTTAACGATATTTGGCAAGAGTTAAGCTTTGTTAGATTAATTTTGCTGGATGAAGTATGTTAATTTCATGATAAATCTTTGTTGCAAACACACAAATGTTTTTATCCCTTAAATTACGGAAACTGTTAGAAACAGTTTGCCTGCTTGGCAGCTGTCAGATCCTTTTCCTTTCAATGACTGATGGGAATTTTCCAACTCGGGCTGGGATGAAGGCCTCATTGAATAGTGCTGGTCTTTTCTCTTCAGCATTTGAGTGGTCTTGCCTTGGTCATTGCTATTCTGTGGGACACAGCAGCATCTACAAGTTCTTGCCTTTCCAGAGACTCAAATCCAGCCAGAAATGCCAGAGGAAACTCCAATCCAGGAGCAGACATGGATACAAGGAAATTTACTTCCACAGCAATAGAGTAGGGAGGATCAAATTCAGTCCCCACCACTTTAGACACCTTGCAATGATTCTAGAGAAGTCATTTTGCCAACAGTAGTTTAAGATGACCACCAAATGACCCAACCAATAACATGTTCAGTAACCAGGACATCTTCCAAATCACCTAAGAGAGGAACACCTACTTTACCACTGACAGCTCGGATAGTCATTTAAAACTAAGCCAAAAAAAAAAAAAAAAAAAAAAAAAAAACAAAAAAAAAAAAAAAAAACATGTGTGTGTGTGACTGGCTTTGTGAGATGATTTCTTCATGTTTTCCTCAGGTTGTCCAAGAAACCTCTACCTTGTGCCTCCACCATTGAAGCTTGTATCCTGAAAACCCTCATTCTTCATGTGGGTTTGTCCCCTACTGGTAGTCTTTATCATGGACAGAGTGTGTTAAGCTGGTAACACAAAGACTAACTCCAGGGGATATTAGCCACACACATACCAACTCAGCCTAGAAAATGGATGATGTGACGATACTCACCCAAGGACTTCTGGTGGAAGGAATTTGTCTTAATGCCTCATGACAGATGTGTCATGACTGGGCTTTATGAAGGTAGAGTTTCACTCTAGCTTAGGCTGACCAGTAATTTACTTTTTAGTCTCAGGCTGGCCTCAAACTCATGGCCATCTTCTTACCTTGGCCTCCAAAGTACTAAGGTTAAAAGTGTATACTACCATAACCAGCTTATTGCTTACTTTTTACAATGAAAAATAACCCACTATAATTCTCTGCAATAAATTTTGAAAATCTCAGTGTCTCTCTCCAGCTCTCTGAAACTTAAGTTGTTTTTCCATATATAAATCAAAAAGGCCACCCACATGTTTTTAAAAAGCCATATCAAGCTCTTATTTCTACTTTCAGGATCAATTTTCCAGTTGGTAATTTAAATACATTCCATTTAATTTCATCACTATAATCTGAATAATTGCTCTGCTCCATACTTTTAAAACTTTATACTCTTTGGTAAGTGGAGTCTTGGTGGTCATTGCTATGACCATGATTGTGTAAATTCAGTTGCTTTCTTACTTTTAAATAGAGCCTCAACTTTAGTGCAAAACATCAAAATATGTTATCTTAGTTTCTTCCAACGTTATATTCTTAGACACTGGTTTGTGACCAACTTATCTATTTCCTATCTTTTCAGCCCGATTTCTATGGTAGTTCTAGTTGTGACTTGGCTTCATCCAATTCACTACATTACTAAGAGTAACTCGAGCTTGATAACTAAAATCAAACTTCAATTCATTTTTTAACATTTTATTGACAACCTCCACACATATTTGTGTCTGGAAGACAGTGTTGTAAAGCATCCTCCCTCCTCTTTTGGTTCTTATATTCTTTCCACCATTTCTTCCACAATAGTTCGTGAGTCTTGGAGGGTGTGATAGAGATGTCTCACTGCTGAACCTACCACTCTCATTTCTTGTCAACATGTTGGTGAGTGTTGAGTCTCACAATTATCACTATCACCAAAAATAGAAGCTTTTTGGTTCAAAAGTGAGTGTAACATTAATAAATTGGTGTAACCATAAGTATTTAGAAGCCAGTTTGGTGAATATAATATATGCATAATATATGCAGACAACAGCAGTAGTTTTCCCCCTAATTCATACAACCTTCCAATCCATAGGCTTTTGATTAGATTTTCAGTATCAGGCATGAATTCCCTCCCATGGAACAGGCTTCATGCCCAATCAGAGAGCAGCTGGTTTCTCCCATAACAGACATGCCATTATTGCACCATTTGATATATTTGGCTGGCTGGCCACAAGCTTCCCTTCTTATCTTATTTTTTAATTAACTAGTTTTAATCAATACTTTATTAAACAGTTTCACATGTTTTCCAATTATATTTCTTTTGTGGTTTTTAGTTCATGTTTTCTTTTGCAATTAAAGATGTTTAAGATTCACCTAAAAAGCAAATCACATTAATTTTAATCTTACATACATTTAAAAAATATTTTATTTATGTATTTGAGAGAGCAGGAGAAAGAGAGAGAGAGAGAGAGAGAGAGAGAGAGAGAGAATGGGCATGCCAGGGCCTCTAGCCACTGCAGACAAATTCCAGGTACATGCACCACCACCTTGTGCATCTGGTTTAAGTGGATAATGGGGAATAGAACCTGGGAATAGAACCTTCTGAGGCAAGCACCTTAACTGCAAACCCATCTTTCAGCACACATACATTTTTTTTTAAATCAAGAACTTTATTGTATAAGCATATTGCCTAATGGTCATTTTCCCATCAGATTGTACTCTTATGTGCCATTTCTCCCACTCCTACTCCATTGAAGAATCTCCTCAGTAGAGTTTTAGGACTCACTCAGGGGTCATAAATGCACCAGTCAGTCCCTGTGATGAGGGGGCAGTGGTTCAGAGTACATGTTCCCACCCTGTGGCTCTTAAATTTTTACCCCTCTTCTGCAATGTTCCTTGACTTATCCTATTGTTAAATGTATGAAAGAAAAATGCCTGACAGAGGATAATAATTGTAGACAATTATATAAGAAATTAACTGTTTATTTCTCTGGAATCTTTTCATTGGATAGGTGCAGGCATACACTAGGATGGCCAAATTTGATTAGAGAAATGTATGGGCAAGCCAGAGCTGAACTCTAAATTTTGTTTTGTTTTGTTTTGTTTTTCAAGGTAGGGTGTCACTCTGTCTCAGGCTGACCTGGAATTCACTATGTAGTCTCAGGTTGACCTCGAACTCATGGCAATCCTCTTACCTCTGCCTCCCGAGTGCTGGGATTAAAGGTGTGGGCCACCATGCCCGGCTGAACTCTAAATTTTTTACCTCAGTTTTTTTAGTAACACCATACTTCCTTGATGATGCTATTTGGAATATATCTTTTATTTAACCCTAAAGAATGATGTTAGGCAATTGAATTGCTCCTTTCTATCCTCCTGACATTTAGATTTTATGCTAAGTGATTTCTTGGATGTGAATCCTACTATGTCAAATACATATAATTTTTTTCAAAAGTCATTAACTTGTCCTCCTCTTTTAATTCATCATGGACTCATAGGTATAACAGTCCCTTGAGGAATTGTTAAATGTCTCAGAAATCTCAAAGATGTTCTGGGTCAAATTACCATTTAGAAGGAGGACACTTAAATTAGTAATGAATAAAAGGGTAGAAAATCAACCAATTTATTCCCTGAAGAAGGAGAAATGTCTCAATTATATGCAATATCGGGTCAGGCTTCTCTGGAGATTTTGCAGCGATATACTATTCCAGTGCCCCTGAAAAACCAAACCTTTATGAACGACCTAATTTAGTTATAAAAATAATTGCTTTAAAGGGCAATATTCACCTTACATTAGAGTAAAACATAGATTTTCAAAATTCATTAGTATATTTGATTGACTTAGAAAGCATATGACTTAGCTGATAATTGGACCTCAACTCCTCCTGTTTTTTTTTTTTTTCCTGCTCCCGACTCTGTTCAGCTTCTTAGCTTATAAATTCTTCTCTATAAGGCATTCTTATATGTGTAATTTCAATATGAGGGAGGTTAAGGCAGAATCAGTAAGTTTGAAACCAACCTAGCCTATATAGTGAGTTGTAGTACTTCAAAGTGAAATCGTATCTCAAAAATAAATAAATAAATAAATAAATAAATAAATAAATAAATAAATGCAATTCTCATTCAGGAAACCTTAGGTCATTAACCTCTCCTGCACCACAATTTTAATGTCAATAATGAATAATGAATTATACTGCCTTTGGTTCTTCCCTACTACCTTATAAGTAACTTCATATAAGAAACTGGGTTCAATCTCTATCCCTAGAAGCCAGCATGTGCCCTAGAGTATATAGAGACACCTGGGGAAAAGCAGATTATGCATTGTTCTATCCATTGTGCCATCTGAAAATAAGCTTGAGAATGTATCCTAACAGTAACTATTCAAAAAAGTTCTATTAAAATCTGTGCCTGGAGATTCAAATTATACTATCTGCTTTTAAAGGAATAATAGTTATCAGTTTTTATTTGAAAGATAAGAACAAAAATCAGAAGGATTTTGTGTGCAAGGAAACAGAATTAATAAAGCATATAAGCCACCCAACCGAAACACAAACAGCAGTGGGTTGCTGGGTGTTTACATTAGTCTTAATATTCATTTCTTAAATGAGGAACTAGTGTTAGTTCAGTTTCCAAAAAAGTGATAATTTACCAGCAATCATGTTGTCTGCATGGTAACAGGTGTGGCAGTGCTAAATACAGAGATTAAACAAAGAGAAATGAGCGAATTACCCAAAGTGTCATACCCAACCTATTTATTTGACTGAATCAATCTCAGGGCACTTGCCATTTCCTCAACAAATAAATGCACAAAAGCTGAGCTAGGCCAGTCATCCTTCTTGGGTTTTGTCTTAGAGGATTTATTCTGCTCACATGCAAAGGAATGAAAAGTTGGCTTTTTCGATTTGTAGTAATGCTGTTAACAATGTGAACCAAATCCGTAATACAGCAGCTGAAACCATTGGCTTTAAAGTGAACCCTGAAAGAATTTAATAAAGGTGGTGTCCTCAAAGGTTCTCCAGTGTTACAGGTACAGTTTTACATCTGCCAAGGTAATGCCCAATGAATTACCAGCTGAAACAAGACAGTCCTGGGAATAAAGAGAGACCATATTTTTCGAAATTAGAAATCTTGTGTTGGGGATTAGGAGAATATCACACAGAAGAGTAAATGTATCAAGGAAAGTTCCAAATTACCAAAAAACTTAATATTGTAAGATGTTTAATATAATGCTGTCAATATCTCTTTGATTCACAAATTCCCTTCTGTGTGACTATGTAAGATATCAAAGGCCCTCATTTTTTAATATTGTTTCTCCCCTTTTCCACATACCTAAACACATCTATGTTTATAAATATTAGGCATTCAAAGTACAGCGGAATTTTCCCTAGTTTTATTTTCTGGTTTGCCTAAGTCATTGATGTTTCCTTACAAAATATACTATTAATTAAAATAGGTTGTATTCACAGAATGTTTAGTGATTAACTCCATGAGAAAGGGATATATCATACCAAACAGCAGCAACTTATTGGTTATATAAAATAAGTGTTTAACAATTGTATTATGGATAAGAAGTACAATTATTGTGGAAATGTCAATTTTTCAAAATTTGCTCATACTCATGGTAAGTTCACTATTAAACTTCTCATGATTTTTCTTGATACTATAATGAAAAATTAAACATGAATTGGACATATAGGTAAGAATACCAAAGGATATTTGAAACATGGCATACAGTTAAATATATAAATTAACACATGTAGTACTAAATGAAGTAAATACTCAAAATACAATATGGAATTAGTTAGCTTCTCATATCCTGGACAAGTTACCCTACCAGAAGCAGTTTAATGAAGAAAGTTTATCTTGAACTTACATTTTTGAGGGGAAAACATGGTAGGGGCCACAAGCCTGAGTTACATTGTCACATGAGCAGAGAGGAAGAGAGTGACAGTGGGCGAGAGAGACAGAAGAAGAGAGAAAAGAGAGAGAAGGAGGGGGGGCAATTAAGTAAGGCTGGACTCTTAACACCTCATGTTTGCCCCCAATGAAACACTTCTTCCAGCAAGTTTCTACTTCCTAAAGGTTCCAAGACCATCCCAAATAGGACCATTAGCTGGGAATGAAGAATTCAAACATATGAGGCTCTGGGAGATATTTTACATTCAAATCACCACAATTCAAATCACCACAGACCATATACATTTAAGTGCTTGAAAAAACATTTGCAAATCAGTAGAGATCTTGGAACTTATTAACATTATAGTTGAAATAAAAGTTTAGAAAGAAAACATATTTTACTTCTAAAGGTACACACCAAAATATGTTAAATTAGATTAATGGCTTGAATATATAAAAATAAATGTTAGTAGTTCTTTTGGAAACAATGAAATTTTTGAAATTATAGGAGTATTTCAAAAGTATGTCAATTCCTTCCTTATCATAACTAATTAACATGATAGATCAATATAGTAGAGTAAAACAAAATTACATAGAATTTCTGATGGTCAGGGACCCAGATAGGGTCCACACTACAATGGAGAAGAACAAAATTAACATATCCCAGGGTCTAACAAAAAAAATGCTGATCTGTCTGTCTCATGTAAAACTCCCCCAGACACATTTATTAATAGAAAATAATAACAAGGTATTTTTCCACATGTATTACTTAAACACCAAGCATAAGAGACTGTCTTGACCTATTCCAAGAAAGACCTAAAGCTGGTACTGCTTTGATTAGACCCCTCATTTTGTGAGGGTGACCTTATTTCCACCTACTCTTTTGGTAGTTTGATGGGAGAGTTTCAAAAGCTTCCACTTATCCCTTATTACCTTAGAATCATTTAATTCCCAGTAAAAATAACATGAGGTTTCCTGTCTTGTGCAGCTATGGACATTCCAGTTATGGACTTGGTACCAAGGAAATTACCAACGGACACATCCACAGCCTTGGTATACACATATACAAATAAATATATGATATATATTTCATTCACAATTCTATTCATCATCTGGCCTCCATCTGTCCACAGCCTGATGAGTACACAATGCATTTCCTGACCCAGTGTTCAGGTGCAACGTCAATTCAGATTCTAGTCAAACTGCCTGAGAAAGATTTGTGAACTGCTACTCTTGTAAATACATGTTGGTTTCTTTGGTGAAGAATTGGAAGATGGTTATTTTATAGGCACATGATGCTTTGGCCGATTTCTTTCTCCAAGAGACTTAATTTTCTTATTGATTGATGGGCTCTCATTTTGAGAGATATCTCACATAAAAGAGCTAGATAAAGGACCACTATTTTCTTTAGAAACCAATAACATCAGCTTTTCTGCCCCCTAATATTTTATTTTTTTAGTTATTATGTTGTAATCCATCCATCTCATCCCAAGTTTACTGTTTTCAACTGGTGATCAACACAGATTCCTGACATTCTAAATGTCTCTGAAGCCACATAAAACCCATATAGTAGTTTTTATTTTCTTTTCTTTTTTTCTTTTTGGTTGTTTGAAGTAGGGTTTCACTTTAGCCCAGGCAGGCTGACCTGGAGCTCACTATGTAGTCTCAGGGTGACCTCAAACTCACAGCAATCCTACTGCTGCTGCCTCCCAAGTGTTAGGATTAAAAGAGTGTGCCACCATGCTCAGCTTCCCATATAGTTTTAATGTAGGTTTCTTACAAAGAATGAATGGCAACATCTTGTTCTTATACTGATATCTGACCTCCTTCATGGGAAGTAAGCTTTCCTACTATGTGTACCACGTCTAACAGTCAACCTTGACTGAGAGAGGACAGTCAGCAATGACAGTTCAATAAATTTAGCAACTGTTTCCTTCGTATATGAATTCTTAGTGAAAAAGGCATGCACTGAATCATCTTGTGGGACACAGGACAAATAGTTTGTTCTCTAGTCTGACAAGATAAACCTTTTCTAACTTGTCTACCACTCTGTGCCTTCTGACTCCCCCACAAAATTTTGATAAAAAATATTTCTTAAATTTTCACCTCATTTACCTTATACAATTTCATTATGCACAACTTCTAGAAAATATCCTAGCAATGTTTTAGGGCCATACGTGAGTATCCTTGTGCCATTTCAATAAATCTCAAGTCATGAAGCTATTCTTGCATGTTACTGAACACATCCTTATTCCTCACCTTATATTATCCTTTCTGGCACAGCACTTTCAGGAATCATTCCCTCACACGTTAGTTAGAATTGAAGTACTTTTAGTAAGAAAGCCATCTACCAGTGACCAAGGACTGCATTTTCTGTTTAGCCTGTGCTACCCTGAGAATGACCCTAGTAATTGGAATAGAAAATCAGTAGATAGGGACAAATTTGGGGAAAGAGAAGCATCACCATTCATCTCTACCATGGGCAAAGCTTCTACATGGTTGCTAGGCAAGAGAAAGGTATTTTTTTTCCTAAGTCTTAAGATCTAATTTCTTTTCTATAACAGTTCTGACTTTAGCATACTTGGTGCATTTATACACTGAGTCTTTTTTGCAGATCTGTCACCCTACTATTAAATTCTGACTACTTGTCTATCATTTCACTTTAAGAAATGGGAGTAACTAAATTCTATTTAGAGCCTAATAGCTTGCACAGTGTTCCCTTACCTGATTGTTGATTGACTACATTACAACTTTTTCTTTCTTGAAAGGCTTATAGAGAAATAAACAAAAATCTGGCAACTCCATAATATTTAAAATCAATGTTGCTCTCATTGCTTTCCAAGTGACAGCATTATTGCATAAATCATTCATGCTTTACCATTCTAATCTGCCATTTTATCCTCTTCCAATAGTCCTTGTGAACACATGAACACCCGTCTGAGGAGTAAAGGACTTAATTACCAAATTCACCTTGTCTGCTTTATTTTGAGTCATTACCAAATACTCTTGGATTAAGGGTTTTCCTAAAGCAAACCTTCAAGGCAAGCACTTTGCATTCCTGGGTCGCAAAAGTGAAGAGGTAGGGAAGTAACATGGAAGAGAAAAAAAAATAATACATTAATGAGGTTCTTATCATTTCAGGAACCTGAGCTTAATTTTCTGGGGCTCTTTCTGAAACTGTCCCGTATGTACCTCAGAATTACCTTGATGGAGAACAGAAAGCCTCTGTCGATAAATTCCTCACCTCCTATACTTTCCTGTTGAGAGTTTCCTGTGGCACTGTTAATCCTGACACTTAGACGTTATGTCTGAGCATGTCAGAGACGCTTTCTTTGCTCTGAGGCACCTTCTGGACAAGAAAGAGCTTCATAGGGACACGGGAAATCATCACAGTCACATTGAAATCAGATGGGCAATCAGGGAGATTGCCTTAGTGACAGAAGCTAAAAGGGATGATGTTAATTTCACCATAAAAAATAGCTTTGGGCTCACAATTTATACAGAGAAGACTTCATATATCTTAACAAGGCATACATAACCATTTTAAATTAACTCACTTTTTAAGCCTTACATAAGAGAAAATCCACTCCCTAAATAACTGTCTGTTTCCATAAAATTCCTTGGTGACCACAAGTGTCTACACTTTCACAACTTCCTCACATTGCATCTCTTTTCTCCTCTGCCTGACATATGTTAAATTTGGCCACATTTTCTGCATGGAATAAACTTTAAATTCATGATGTGGCAGCCAAACCCTCCACACCTGATGACTTTCTTGCTTTATCACTGTAGCATTGCTTTCCAAAAATTCCCTCAAAAGCCTGTGTTACTTTTTGTTTAGCGCTTCAGTAAATGGTCGTATGCATGTTGAAACTTGAGTACGTGTATGTATTGCTAGGCATATGTCATATTGCATCATTTAAATCTTTGCACCTCTAATACTAGTTGTCTATTACCTAAGTGGTGAATAAGTAACAGAATAAAAGTGAGATTTGGGGGCTGGGGTAATGGCTTAGCTGTTAAAGCACTTGCCTGTGAAGCCCAAGGACCCAGATTCAATTCTTCAGTACCCAAGTAAGCCAGATGCACAAGGTGGTGAATATGTCTGGATTTCATTTGCAATAACTAGAGGTCCCCGCACACCCATTCTTTCTCTCTCTTTATCTGCCTCTTGCTTTCTCTCTCTCTTAAATAAATAAATAAAACATTTTAATTGTATTCTTTTTAAAAAATATATTTTATTTACTTATTTGAGAAAGATAGAGGAAGAGGCAGAGAGAGAGAATGGGCACACCAGGGCCTCCAGCCACTGCAAACAAACTCCAGATGCATGTACTCCCTTGTGCATCTGGCTTACATGGGTCCTGGGAATTGAACCAGGCAAACTCCTTAACTGCTAAGCCATTTCCCCAGCCCAAATAAAAAAATATATGTATTTTAATTTGAGAGAGACAGAGAGAGAAAGAGAGAGGGAGAGAGAGAGAGAGAGAGAGAGAGAGGAAGAAGCAGAGAGAGAATGGGCACACCAGGGCCTTTTCAGCCACTGTGAATGAACTCCAGATGCATGTGCCCCCTTGTGCGCAAGTGCCACATTGTACGCTTACATCACTTTTGTGTCTGGCTAAACATGGGACCTGGATATTTTAACAAGCATTCTTAGGCTTCTCAGGCAGGCACCTTAACCACTAATCCATCTCTCAAGCCCCAAATGAAACATCTTTAACATTTTAAAGTGAGAATTTTATCTTTTAGCATCTTAGGAAAATAAAACCAGCTCTATGACAAGCAGTTATGAAAATTCAAGAGTTCTTTAAAGTAGAGCCAGGTGAGTGGTGCATACCTTTATTCCCAGCACTTGGGAGGAAGAGGTAGGAGGATCACCATGAGTTCAGGGCCACCCTGAAACTACATATGAATTCCAGGTCAGCCTGAGTTAGAGTGAGACCCTACCTCAAAAAAAACAAGCAAACAAAAGGAGTGCTTGAAATAGGTTGAAATTGATTTTGAAATATAATGTTTATATATATATGCACTTAGGTACTTAATTACACATAGTTAAGTGTAATAATTGTGATCAAATGATATTTTATGGACCCTTTAGGGAAAACACAGATAAATTCAAATAGACAAAGTAGATATATAGAATGACAATATGAAATTACATTATATTTTTAAAAATTAAGGAGTATTTGCATCATGAAGCAATAGCTACTCAAGATAGCTGTGAGAAGAGAGTTGTATTACTCAAACTCATGAAGAAACTGGTATAAATAATCTGATTGCTCACATTTTTATTTATTTATTCATTTTAAAATATTTTATTTTTATTTATTTGCAAGCAGATAGAGAGAGATAGGAGATAGAGAGAATGGGTGAGCCAGGGCCTTTAGCCACTGCAAACGAACTGCAGATTCATGTGCTCCCTTGTGCATCTGGCTTATGTGGATACTGGGGAATCGAACCTGGGTCCTTTGGCTTTACAGACAAGCACTTTAACCACTAAGCCATCTCTCCAGCATGCTAACATTTTTATTAAATATTTAAATATTCAACACCTGAAATTTGTGGATGAATAGTAAAATCCACGGGCTGAAAAACAGACTTTATTTTCTGGAAAGTTAACAATGATTGACAGCTAAATTAAAAAAGAAAATTGTACTAAATTGTGGAATTCTCAATAAAATGAGAAGTTATGACTACTTGAGTTGAAGTTGTCAGTCAGTTGAATTATATTTTCTTAGAAGCTATGTATCTATCATTACCACCCTCTTTCGTTCATCAGCTCTCCCCTTCCTCTCATCTCATTCTCTTTTTCCTCACTCAATTCCCTCATGGTTTTCTTGTCCTTCCTTCCCTTATTAGGGTCCATGCACAATTCAAGAGAGACTGAAATCTAATGTAAAGCATACCAATAGCTCTACACATAAAACTAATAAATGGAAAGGGAACTTCCCAGATCTATTTCTATGTATGTGATTTATGGTTTATTTCTCCTCCATAGAATTCAAGACTTGAAGACTTTATGGGATAATGTATAATGGATGAAAAATAAATTGTCATAATTCTTCTTGCATCTGAAGCACAACTGTGAAGCATAAATAAAATTTTAGGTAACAAATAAATGGTAAATTTGATGAATTGGTACATCTTCTTAGGTTATCAACACATCAAGTATTCCCAAAAGAAGGAAGCAACTAATTAAACTTCAGTAATCATTCTAAACAAACTTTTGTAAAATATATTTCTCTCATATGCTGTGGCTCAACTTTGAAAAAAAATGACAAAATAAGAAAAACAAAAATTTTAAAATTCCAAAGAATAGAAATACATTCTTGTAAAAATTATTTTAAAACAGATAACCATATTTAAAAAGCCAGTGTACTATATTATGTTACCTGAAATATAATTCAAAACAAAAATTGATGCAATTTATGGAAATAAATATAAAAATCCTAGTCACTGGAAAGTTAATGAATTGCATCCAACAGACAAAATAGTTGGAAAAACTTAAAATTCAAGGTACCAAAATACTTTAAAAATAACAAAAAGGAATCTTAATTAAAAGTAGTATTAAGACAGTAGGATTAAACTGAATGTTCATAACTAGGGTTAAAAACTATCTTCTTGGAAATACTAAAAAATAGTGAAATTACCAGCAATGCTGATAAATACAATGAAGAGAAGTACACTTACCATCAGGAATAAAACAGCAGATGTAGATATGGATAAGAAAACTTTCCCACAGACATAGAATGTGTTGAATTTTATTCTAGTATTTGTGAAATATATTACATTATCTGAATAATATCCTGGAAAAATATTAAAACAAATATAAAGCAAAAGTAATAGAAGCATGATTAAAAACAATAATGGAAACTATTTTCAAAGTCCTATAAGATGAAAGAGGCCACTGAGATTGAAGGACAAAGAGGTACTCCTATAGAACTGATGGTAGTGTTCATTGCCATGAGTGTTCTTGGGAACACGGGGAAGCTGAAACAGTGATCTTTTCACTCTGAACTATGCCACTTAGAAGTAACTCCAGAGATATACCTGTACAAATGTAGGAGAATATATGTTCATAAATGTTTCTTTCATTATTATTTGTAATAAAATTAGAAATACTAATCAAATAAATAAAGAATCCATTGGGTCAATTTTTTATTGACAATGTTACATATGTATATGATGAATTTTGCTCAAAATCCTCTCCTATTTCCTTGTCTTCAGCCCTTTCTGTGTTCCCCTTCCCATCAATCCTTTCTTCTCAAGTAGTCCCTCTTTTACTTTAATGTTTCCCTTCTTTTTCCCCTTGTATGTAGGTATGACCCTCTGAATTTTAATTAGGATTGTTTGCATGTGCACAGATGGAAAACTATTTACCAGAGCATATGTGTCCTACTGGCAGGATTTCACTACATAAAATGTCCCTCATTCATCTTGCCATTAATCACTGTCTACAACTCCTCAGGGAGGGATGTGGGCCTCATGGCTTCCTCCATCACCCGTGATGGAGTAGTCATGAACCCAGTATCTCTTGGGTTATGTGCAAATTACCATAGTCTCTGTGAGGCCATGGATTTAGTGGCTATCCAATTCCGGGACAACAGTGTTCCACAGCTCTCTTCCCCATCCTCTGACTCTCATTCTTCTCTGTGGCAGAGATTTCTCTTGCAGCAGTTGTCACTGCACTGTCACTTATTCTTATTACTTTGACAAATGTGGAATCTCCTCAATCATTACTGCTATCTGTGTGCAGAAGCATCTATACTAATGGTGAGACTGGTTCTCAGCTGTGGGCATCAGCATACATATTTTAGAGGGTAATTGAAAAGGTACAATGTATCCATTTAGTCATACAACAATTAGTAGATTCCTAGGGCCTATGACAGTCATGGCTATAAGATTTTGACTAAGTGTTCAGTGCCAGACACAAATTCTAACCCACAGAACAGATCTCAAATCCAACCAGAGAGTAGTTGGTTACCCACATGTTTAACCAATTTCTCATGGCTGGGCCAAAAAAAAAAAAAAAAAAATCTGACAAAAATCAGTTTAAGGGGGTGGCAAATGATGTTACTTTAACTACAGTTCCAGTTTACCATCCAGCATGGGGGAAGGCACAGTGGTAAGACCTTAAAGGTATCTGATCACATGCAGCACAGTGAGGAGGCAGACAGAGATGAATACTGCTGCTTAGCCAGCATACTTCCTTTTATATTCCATTGGACCCCAACCCATCAAATGGTGTACCCCACACTTAAAGTTGGGTCTTTCCATCTCTATTACCCTAAGAAAAATAATCCAGCACAGACATGCCTAGGGGCTAATGTCATAGAGATAATCATTCACCTCGGTGCTGTCGGGTTTATCATCAACATAAATCATCACACCACATATCAGTCATGCCACTCACTATTGCACAAGTGGGTATATCCTGCTTGGCTGATCTGTTGTGTATCTCATGGGGTCCACTCCTGGGTAAAACTGTTGATGATTTTTCACCCCCAGCAGGCCACAAAGCACTTTGCATCACTATTGCAGCTAAGGAGCAGGGTGGATACTTCCAGTTCATTTCCAGCTTGATTTCTCTGAAACAAGTGTTCTCTTCAACAAGCACATCTTACTATCTAGTTCTGGTGGGCACTGAAGGGCATTGGAAATATTCAGCTTTGTTTGGGGGTTTCAGGGGGTGGTGAACAATAACTCACTGAGAAGTAACCTACTTCCTGTACTGGGATTTTATTGTCATATCCTAGGACTGGCTTCTGGGAACAGCATTATCCACCCATGCATGGTTTTAACTTTTTTTTTTTTTCTTCAAGGTAGGGTCTCACTCTAGCCTAGGCTGACCTGGAATTCCCTATGTAGTCTCAGGGTGGCCTTGAACTCATGGCAGATCCACCTACCTCTGTCTCTCGAGTGCTGGGATTAAAGGCATGCACCACCATGCCCGCATTGGTTTTAACTTTTTAAAATAATTATATTTTCTATTGTCTAATGAAGAATTAGTTTTAATTTGGCTTTTTCATACCTCTAGTTTTGGTTAGCTTTCTTTCCTTGTTCTCCTCCATGCCCTACCCATATCCCAACCTTTCCATTTACAGTATTCTGCCTCTCTACTTTTATATCACATCTGTTCCTTTATACTCTCCCTTTAAGCCCTTCTCCATAACCTCCTCAGGGCCATTTCTAGCTTCCAGGCCTCTTACTGATTCTCACTCCTACTTATATACATGTCTAAAAATTCAAAGCTAGGATCTCAGACACATTTTAAAAATTATTTTCCCTGCCATACATCATAAATTATAAAAGACAAAACCTGTTCCTGATAATTTTTAGCTAAAGCTTAAAGTTTGGATTTGTTATGGACACTGTGATAACATCTGACTTTTTAATGGTCTCAGAGAATTCAGCTTAATGGTGTTTATCCTGCTCCTTTAAATTCAGTTATTTCTAAGGGTCAAAAAAGTCAACGACTTGAGGAACAGTCTGCTCCCCAGCTCATTGTTTTTGATCTCGCTTGTTTGGAATGCAAGCAAGGACCTGGATTACTTTTGAACTGGCTCATACCAATTTCACAAGCTTGCACTCTGGCATGTATAAGGGAAGTGGTTTATTAGACAGAAAGAACAACTCTCTCAGCTAATCATTTAAGATTTATCCTACACTATGTTTGGTGAAATTGGGTATGCACTTTCTAAGTTTCTCAAACCATTTTAAAATTAATCAAAGAAAATATGTCTAACTCTGGCTCTTAGAGATCTAGCAAGGAAAAGCTATTCATTCCCTCACATGAATAAAGTACAGTTAAAAAAAATACCCACTTCTGGGCTGGAGAGATGGCTTAGTGATTAAGGCACATGCCTAAGGACCCCAGCTCAATTCTCCAGTTCCCACGTAAGCCAGATGTACATGATGGCACATGCGTCTGGAGTTCATTTGCAATGGCTAGAGGCCCTGGCGTGCCCATTCTCACTCTCACTCTCTCTCTCTGGTTCAAATAAATAAATAAAAATGAAAATAAATATTAAAAAATCCACTTCTAAATTTTTGTTTCAAAATAAATTCAAACTTAGCAAAGTTGCAATAATAAAAATATTTGACTACCCATGTACTTTTATCCACATCCATGTTTGTTCAAGAGAAAAGGAAATTACTCCTTCTTGCAAAGAATTCAGAGGTCTCCATTTAGAAGTTCACCCAACCAGATATCAGATATCCCCACTGACATTTTCAAGTGTCATTATTTGTCAATCAACACCTGGTCTTGGCACAAGAAAGAAACAATGGGCATGCTAGGGCCTCCAGCCACTGCAAATGAACTCCAGATGCATGAGCCCCCTTGTGCATCTGGCTTAGTGGGTACTGGAGAATCGATCCCAGATCCTTTGGCTTTGCAGGCAAATGCCTTAACTGCTAAGCCATCTCTCTGGCCCTGGTTAAACAGTCTTCTAGGTACTGCTATAACTGGATAGCAGACCTCTGAGTAATGGAGAAATACCATTGTTGTGGAGGATTTCTTATTTTTACAGTGAAACAATCTAAATCTGCTATTTTATCTTTTTAAAGCCATTTGAAGCTATAAATCAAAGCCATCCCAATCAGTGTTAAGATTTATTATCCCTCCCATATGATTTAAGTATTATCTAATAAAATCACTGTGGGCCCACACCATTCCCAGGGGTCCTTGGCCACCAACGTCCCAGGCACAGGAGGAGTTGGGGGAAAGAAGCAGGGTCCTAGAGTGGGTGAGTGCAACGGGCAGTGAACACATGGAAGACTGTCTGATGGACAGCACTCCTTCAAATTCAAAAGGGGAGTGAGTTTATAAATACTTGAGAAAGGTTGAGAAGGCACATATAGACTATATAGCAATTGTATACATAGTTTATAGGTTGCTGCATAATTGGTTGAAAGGCAGAAGTGTAAGGGAGATAGTGGCAAGAAAAGCTATGTGACCTCAGAGTTGTGAGGGAGGAGCTGTGAGAGAGATAACAGAAGAGGCGAGAAAAGCTACATGACTTCAGCCACATAAGGGTCTCTTGGGCAGTTAGCCACAAGGTCATAAACTGTGGGGGAAGGGCAAAGCCTGCCTATAGAATGGTCAGATACTTTTTTGGGATCAAGGGGGGAAGGCCTCCCCAGTTCTGCCCACTCTGGGCGATGACAGGCTGCACTACAACCAGCTCTTCATGGGGAGACTGCCCCAGGGGGCCATTAACCCCAAGGGGAGGATGTCCCTCAAGGGGGGCACTCACCTATTAACCGTCCATCCAGCGGATCCCTGTTTGGGCACCAGCTGAGCGTCCTCACCTTCCCCAGGGATCTTTGGCCACCAACATCCCAGGCATAAGAGGAGTTGGGAGGAAGCAGGGTCCTGGAGCAAGTGAGTGCAATGGGCAATGAACCACCTGGGAGACTGTCTGATGGACAGCATTCGTTTTTTCAAAGGGGGAGTGGGTTTATAAACACTTGAGAAAGATTGAGAAGGCACATACAGACTATATGGTGATTGGATACGTAGTTTAAGGGTTGCTATCTAATTGGTTGAAAGGCAGAAGTGAAAGGGAGATAGTGGCAGGAAAAGTTATGTGACTTCAGAGTTTTGAGGGAGGAGCTGTGAGAGAGATAACAGAAGATTTGGGAAAGCTACATGACTTCAGCCATATAAGGGTCTCTTGGGCAGCTAGCCACAAGGTCAAGAACTGTGGAGGGGAGAGCCTACATATGAAATAGTCAGATGCTTTTGGGATCAAGGGCCTCGCCAGTTCTGCCCACTCTGGGAGATAACAGGGCACAGTACAACCTTGCCCGAGGGCAGGGAAGGCCAGTCACTATTGCCCAGGTGGGTTCCCAATGACAAGGCCAGCTGCAACCCCCACAGCCCAAGGTCCCCAGCCATGTCTAACAGTTCAAGCCAGCTTCTTCACAGTTCCAGCCCATTTTTAGCAATGCCCAACAAAGCACCTGGCAGTTAAAGCTTCACTTTTGCTTACACCTTATCCAAACTGTTGAATTCCTTAGTAGGCACAGGTGATTAGCACTGAGCTTCCATCAGTCTCTCTGCCCCTTACCCTTCCTTGTTTCTAGTGATCACTTTTCTACTCTGGTCTTCTATTAAATCAACTTAAGCTTCCACGTGTGAATGAAAATATGCATCATTTTTCTTACTGTGCCTTGCTTACTTCATTTAACTTAGGGTTTATTTTTAGAGCAGTTTTAAGTGGAAAGCCAAAATCAGTGGAAAGTAGAGAGATATTGTATATACCCAGTTTCTACGTGTACACAGCGTTGGTATCATCAACATCTTGCATTAAGTAATAAATTAGCTAAAATCTCTGGATCTATATTAGTACCTCATTACTACCCTAAAGTGTAATTCACCTTACATCTATTACTGGTGCTATACATGATATGAGCTTGAGAAAAGTAAACTGATATGTGTCCAGCAATCTAGCATAGTGTTATTCAAAATTGTTTTAATGGCATGAAAGTTTAATGGCATGTGTCCCTGAGTTATTCTTTTTCTCCCTTTTAACACTTTTAATTCACAGATCATTATAGAGCCTTACAGCTTTGTGTGTAGTAGATTGTCATAAATACTTGGAATCATAATCAGTGGTTCTTTATGGTTTTACTTCTGTCAATTAATAATATGCACTTGCACTTTCCAGGTCTTTGTATGTGGCATAGTACTTTATGTCTTTTCAGCATTGAATAATGTTTCATTATTTGAATGTGTCACAATTTACTTGTTCACTCATCCAAATATTGACAATCATAATTAAAGCTGCTATGAACAATTTTATACTGTTTTTTTCTGTAGTCATGTTATCAACCAAACTGTATGATTGCTGCATCAGGTATCAAAAAAATATACTTAGATATGTAGGAAACTCCCAGGCTGTCTTATACTATGGCTATACAATTTTGTATTCCCACAAGCAATGGAGTTTTTCTTTATGATCTCTATTTTCTGCATGCATTTTCATATTTTATGCTTGAATTTTGCTCTTGATTTTCTCTTTAGAGAGCACTTCCTTAGTAGAGAGTATCTTTCAAATCTGATTAGAGTGAGAAGTACCTTGTCATCAAAATCTAGTTCCATTCGGTTAGGGTTCCCATCAAGTTTTCTCTTTCCTGTAACATTTTACCATAAGCAACAAGAAGAAAGTATACTCTATATTTTGCCTTTTTCTGGCATACCTTAGCTAAATATTCAAGTTCATTGCTTACACATTTTGCTTTTCACATACCCATACAGTGTATTTCAGCAGTATTTGCCCGATTAAAATAAATGTTTTGCTACATAAATCAGCTTCATTCTTATAGTATATAGTACCATGATTCTCATTTCTTTCTTGGTTTTTCACCACCAGCATTTTTGAAGTCTGTGCTTTTATGATGGTGTAGACTAAAACTTTTGATTTGTACATTATGAGTTAAACCAATTCTTGTTCTTATTTTTTATTAGCTATTTTGGGAACTTTTAGTGTACGCACATTCCACAAATTGTATGGGTATTCTTATTAGGTAATTCTCTTTTTTCCCCCTCCTTTATCTTCATTCCATGGAGGACCCTCCTCAGCGGAGTTATCTGTAATAACAGAGAGTTCTTAATGCACCTGTCAGTTCCTGTGGGGAAGACAATGTCACGATTGGCCTTCCCATCCTCTGGCTCTTACATTCTTTCCACTCCTGCTGCATTAATGTTGCTTTACCCTTTTAGATCTTGCTGAAAGTCTCTCTTAGTATTGAGCAGCAGAAGCTTATGTCTGGTTTAATGAGTTTTGACCTTCTCAGTGACTACTCCCATCTTCATTGAGAAGGTTCTCAGGCTATCAGTGAGAGGAACACTCATATTCAATCTTCCACTTCCTTTGAAATGTCCCCAGTGTTGGCAGAAGTGAGAAAGATAATTCATCCCAGGGTAGGAAGTCGGGTTTATTTTCTTGTCATTTTGATATTTTTGAGTCTCCCAGGTATTCACTGTCATCTGTCAAGAGCAGGTTCTCTGACCCAGAGTGAGAGCAGCACTGATTAAAGGAGAAAAACATTCAGAAGGTTTTTTTTTTTTTTTTTTTTTTTTTTTTTTTTTGATGGTTAGTTATAGCCTTTCAATTAAGCCAAAGAGCAATGGGAACTTCCTCTAGGGTATAGGACCTTCCAAGCCATAGCCTGTTGACTTGGTTATCAGCATCAGGCATAAATTTCCTTCCATTTTACTGGCCTCATATCCTACCAGAGAGCACTTGTTTACCCCCATAACTTATATGCCAATATTGCATCCTGAGGTACATCTTCCCTGGTAGATGATTTTGTACCTTGCCAGCTCCACTTATTGTTCATGGTATTGTGGATGTTTATCCTCTAGCAACTTGCATAGAACTTTTCAGTACTACAAGAGCTAGCCATCAGGGACATGGCTTTCATCTCAATTCCTCAATGTCCTGTGACTACAGTCTATGGTGTCTTCAAAAATAGAGTCTATAGCTGACAGAAGCTGGAAAAAGCTATGCTGCATGCAGCTCCATGGAAGAAAGAGCCATACAACAGTGGAGACACCCAACAATGGAAACTGCAAGCCTTTAGTTTGGCCAGCCAGGCCAAATGAGCAATAATGGAATGTCTGTTATAAGGGAAACCAATCGCTCTCTAATTGCACTGGAGGCCTACTCCTCAAAAGGAATACATGCCTGCTACTGAAAACCTATGATGAGGCAGTCATGAATACTAGGTGTGTAACACCTGCTGGTGTCTGGCTACATGCATATATTATGCTCACCAAACTGGCCAGTAAGCACTTCTCTTAATATCCATACCCATATATTAATGCTACTCTCATTTTTAGTTAGAGAAGCCTCTCTTTTCAGATAGTGGTGACCTCTGGGATGACTTAAAAGGCACCATAGTGCTTACAAGAAGTGACAGAGGAGTGATTATCACCAAAACATCTCTATCACACCCTCCAAGGATCAGGGTCTATTGCAGAAGAGGTGGCAGAAAGAATGTAAGAGCCAAAGGCAGGGTAGGACTCCTTACAATGCACTCTTCCAGACACAAAATGGCCTGGATATCCATGACTTCAAGTGCCTGGCACTACCTACACAAGACCATCATAACAGAAGGAAAAGATGATGACATCAAAATAAAAAAGACTGATTGAGAGGGGGAGGGGATATGACGGAGAGTGGAATTGCAAAGAGGAAAGGGGGAGGGTATTATCATGGTTTATTGTTTAATTATGGAAGTTGTCAATAATAAAAAATTTAAAATAAAAAAAATAGGGTGTAATTCTGGTGGGCAACCAACTGCTTTGGCAATGACCTGCATTCTTTTGGGGACCTCCATGACCAACATTGCACAGTGGGTGTGGGTAACATAACTCTAGCACTGGAATCAACCAGCAAAAGACTAGGCAACCAACTATTGAAGGTATATAAAGAAACTAGAATTACTCATCATCCTCACTTTCCCAAAGTGTAGCAGTGATTGTTAGTAAGCAGTGATTTGTTTACAGGTTGTATATCAAGGGCAATTGTGAAGGTTCTGCTCTCCTATACAGCATTACTGTAAATAAAAATACTTTCTGAATAAAAATACCCATACAGATGTTGATAAAAACACTTTTCAAAAAATATTCAAATGATAACATAATTAAGTAAAGATTTAACACTCTATACCTGAATTTCAAAAATTATTTCCCTTTATCCCTTCACTAACAGCAGATATATAATAGTATACTGCAAGACTTGACATGTCTCAATAGCATTTGATGTAATTTAAATTGTGTGATAATTTTCCTTTGAATAATATTTTATATATTTCAAGGTAGGATATCACTCTAGCCCAGGCTGATCTAGAATTCACTATGTAGTCTCAGGCTAGCCTCAAACTTTCAGTGATCCTCTTACCTCTGCTTCCTGAGTGCTTTTTAATTCTTTGAAAAAAAATCATAAATTTTAAAAAGCAGTCTTTATTTATAAAAATCCACATAATTATGAAGAAACTGGCAATAAAAGCAGAGGATACATTTCTTAAGAGAAATAAGTCCAATTTTATGTTACAAAGTAGTATGAGCATATTACATTAAAAAATTTTTATTTATATATAACAAGTTATGTACTATTATCCCCTCAAACCAACTCCCTGTGGTCCCTCCTCAGTGGGGTTATGGTAATCACTGTGGAGTCATGAAGGCCTCATTCAGCCACTATGGGATAGGAGGGGATCATACCTCAGGGTATTCCTAACTGTTCTGTAGCTCTTACAGTCTTTCCACCCCCACTTCTGCAATATTTCCTGAGAAATACCAGTCCTATTTTCAGTATGATTTAGTGTTACTTGAAGTCTCTAGATTTCTGCTTTCATAGGTTTCAATTAGTCTATGTGTCTGTCACCATCAACCTGGGGCTAGTTGTCAGGCTAGCAGTAAGAGCAATACTCATGATTTTGCTTCCTCTGCACTTTCTACTAAGCCCTGGCACATGTGGTAGAGGTGGAAACTCTCATGGTGGGCAGGCAGCTATCTTCTTATCAATGGGTCTAGGCTCTCCTCCATTTTCTCTGCCATCTGTAAAATAAAACAGATTCTCCAACCAAGAGTGAGAGCAATTTGGGTTAAAGCAGGGTATGCAAAGTTGTTTAGCAGATTTTTTTGGTGTGCCAGCCTACTCTTTCCTGGCCATGGTATTCTGATATGGTTTCCAGCATCAGATATGATTTCCCTCCCACTGAGTGGCCTCCAATCAGAGAATAATTGATTACATGTAGAGGCTACATGCCATTATTGCAAAAGTGTGTACTTCTTGTCTGGCTGGTTGATTTCATAGTCTGCGGGGTCCTCTACTTATTCATGCTGTTCATGACCACTGTTGTCTGGCAGCTCAAATAGGACTCTGCAGAACTATGAGGGATACCTGAGAAGGAGTTAGTTTCCCTTTCATTTGTACCATGGTATTCTGATGTCCTCTGACCACAGCCTGTGATATCTTCAGCAATAGGTTCTTACCTTTTAACACTAGAAGGTAATCAAGTGTTTTGTTAATGGCCTACATAAATTTTATTCCAAAATTGAGAATAGAATAAAAATGTGCTTTCCAATTCAGTAAGACAAGATTTGACTGTACAAATTGATAGAGAAATTTCTTGAGGGTCTTGTGTTTTAGTCTGAGTTTAAAGAAAGTAGAGTTTTATGTAAGATTATCTTATGTGGAGGTACAATACTAGAAAGCAAGACAAAAATAAATTCACTTACTAGACACACTATTAATTTGAGTAAATGCAGTCAATTTTTGATGTCTAAGCCATGAAGAAGTTGATAAACTGTAGGCAGAATAGTCCATGCTGGGAAGAGGGACGGTGGGTAAAGAGTCCTCACCAGTTGTTTCTCATTTGTCCATGTTTCACCCAAGAACTGGTGAATATCAGTTCAATTTCATGGGCTCCTAACTCAGTTCAAGAGTTCCCCAAGCATTTCAATCAACAATGGAAGCCTTAAGGCAGAAGACAAAAGTCATGGCATGGCACAAAGCAAATTTCTATTAAAAAAAAAAAAAATTAGAGCCGGGCATAGTGGTGCATGCCTTTAATCACAGCACTCGGGAGGCAGAGGTAGGAGGATCGCCGTGAGTTCAAGGCCACCCTGAGGCTACATAGTTAATTCCAGGTCAGCCTGGGCCAGAGTGAGACCCTACCTCGAAAAACCAAAAAAAAAAAAAAAAATTCTATTCAATCAAATTTGTTACCAATCCAGAGGCAGAAAATAGATACCCAGAAGTCATGAGACAGCACATAATAAATAATATTTTTTAGGTCTAAGATGTTAAAATACTGACTTTGGTGACTAACTGTATAATTAAAATTATAAATATTTGGGTGATGTTTTACATATAGCATACTCAAACATCTGTACTTATTTCTATCTCTTCAAATTGTAAGAAAAATAAAATGGAGGCATTGTTCTGTTCAAAAGTTAATCATCAATCTTTTAACTACCGTTGTGCTACTGAACAGATATAATTCATATTTATGATGAATTATATAAGAATAGTAGCTGACAGATTTCTGAAATTCATTTATTTTCCATTTAGATATATATGACCAAGTTTTCTTGACATCTGCATAAAGATTTGAGGAAAAAGTGGTCTGAGAATTCTTGTAATAGAAAGTAGGGTGGGATTTAATCCTAACAGTTGAGCAGTGAGTGGGTAGTTATGCAAATACTTTGCTCTGTATGAAAGATATTCACACACCCACCTGGAAAATCTGTTGATGTTCAAATTAGTTCCCCATCTTTTCTTTACCCAACCCTTCCTTTATGATACTCTTTCCTTTACATACTCTTTGCTGAATTTTCAACACGAAGAATACTTTAGCAACCACGATTTCTACTTAAATCTTTTACTTCCCAAGTCTTTCAAAGCAACTTCTTTTCAGAAATACGGAAACAGTACTGCAGATGTCATCACTTGACCATTTGGTAGAAAACACATGTGAGATTTCAATTCAAAAATATTATGATAAACCAGGCATGGTGGCACATGCCTTTTAATCCCTGGTGCACCTATTCTCTTTCACTCTCTATCTGCCTCTTTCTCTTCCTCCTCATGAATGAATGAATAAATAAATAAATAAATAAATAAATAAATAAATAAATGGCAGAGATAAAAAGATTACTGTGAATTCGAGGCCAGCCTGAGACTTCATGGTGAATTCCAGGTCAGTATGGGCTAGAGTGACACCCTACCTTGAAAAAAAATTGTATGATGATATAACTCATTTTACATGTGACATATAACTTTATTCTGCCAAGCTACATGTCAGGAACATACTAAATCAAAACCACAGATGAACACACTTATGTGTTTCCACAGTGTCAGACTACTTTGAATAGCAATAAATTCACAAGATGTGAAAATTTATTGGCAACAATTTTGTGAATGTGTCTGTTCTCCTTGATAGCCCCAGCCGCCCCCCCCAAAAAACAGGTTCTTTTATTCTAACCTTAACTATCAATATTGACTAGGAAATCACACATTAAATTTCATATAGTAAATACATCTCTGTATTTGTAGATAATAGAATGATTAGAAAGGGTTAAAAGAAAAAAAGATTTCACAGAGATCTGAGGGAAGCCAGAGCTGGGAAATAACTAGAGTTTTCAGAGGTGATACAGAAGACGCCAACAGGTGGAAGTAGTACCAACTTCTCTCTCAGTTGGAGAATTTGCTTATCTCTTTTCAGATGGACAACGAACCTGAAGGGAGGATCAGCTAACCACACCTCACCAGGGCCCCAGCTGAAACCATAGAACAACACAGGGGAAGGACAAGAATACAGTGTTCATGGCGATCACGACACCAGAAAAAGGCTGAAGGAGATAAACACAGAGAACATCCAACTCCAACTAAGCCAGATATTCAGAGACACAGAGGCACCCAAAACCTCATCACTGATATAGAACTAAAATGACTCCAAAGTGGCTCAGGGAAACTCGCGGAAGAGGGGGCAGAAAGATTGTTAGAGTCACAAGTTGGGGCATTATGCACAGACAGGGGCCTACCCCCCAGAACTTTGACTACCCCCACAATGCATGACCCACATTCCCCATTGATGAGGGTCCCTTTGGAAGAGGGAGGACAGGGAGGAGGACAATGGAACCAATACTATGAATGTAAAATCAGAATAATATAAATAAAAAACATTTTAAAAAAAGAAAGAAAGAGAGGTGCTCCAGGGGAGCAGAGGGTGCGTGTCACAAGGGGGAAGGTGTCTGGAGGGCTGCTGCAGCTTATGCAGGGTCATAGGTTTGAGTAGGAACTACGGAGTTGCTGAGGTGAGTCCAGCTCCAGAGGGGAAATTGCACAATCAGGCAAAGACCAGTGAGCTGTGTGATAACAGTAAGGCCAGACAGTCAAACTGGCAGAGAGCTACTAGAACAAGCTACATTGAGAGCTGCCCCTAGACAGTGGGATCACTTGATACACACACCACGTGGTCAGATGACAGGAAGGTGGGGCCCTTGCAATTTTAGTGTTTCATGTGTTTTTCTTTTGGGAGTCCAGTTAAATGAGTTACAACCTTTCTTTGGTTTGGTATGTCCAATAAGGTCTCTGGGCTATTTATTTAAAATATGATTTCATATTTAAATGCCCCAAACACCCCTAGAGTCCCAATTCACACCAATATTTATGTTGGCACCCTTTCTGCTCCCAGAAACAAATCCTTTAGCAGTCTGTGCTGAATGGGTGATGATGGATAGATGGTGCCATTCACTTCCACCCACTTGCAGACTTTCCTCCACCACAAAATGGAGTCAAAAGCATCTTATAAAGCTCTTGTGGCAAGACACAGTGTGAAAAACCATCACTTCAAACAAAATGGAGTAACATGACCTACAGCATTGCGTGATGTTGACACTTAGTCTGGGAAACACTCCAGTGTTTGTTGTTTGTTGGTTTCTGAGACTCGTTAAAACAGTGCTCAGAGGCCCTCTTACACAGGATAGCAAGAACTCATAATTGCTTGTTCTGGAACTCCTTGGGCTTGCTTGGTGTTAGAGTAATGGGGAATGAGCCTCTTGCCAGTAAGGTTATCCCTGTTCCTTCTGCTGTAAAATGCCACTGTTGAATGCTAATTGTTGAATGCTACCTAATGCTCACAAGCCAAGTGGCAGAATTTCAGGACTTGCAAGATGTTCGAGACAGCCTCCACATGCTTGAGCTTGCCCCCTTCCAGTCACTTTTGTGTGTGTTCAAGTTCCTGTTGCCATTACACCTCAAAGCCTAATTGCTGCTTCTCTTGTGACCAGATCTCTCTTACTCCCTATGCACTGGTCTTGTTTATTTGTTCCTTTCACCTTTGGCCATGCTTCTTAATTTCTTTCTCATAGAACTTAATGGGATTTTCCTTCAGTTAAAATCCAAACAAGTTGTTAATTTTTTTCCCCAAACAGTAGGAATTGAGAACCTTGATGCAAAAGACATCCTGCATCTTTCACATAAAAATGTTTGTATGCTAAATTTATGAATCAGCTGTAGTAACTATTGCTAATCTGAGTTTCCCACATTTTCCCCTTACCACAGCCTCTTCCCTCAAATTATGTTCTTATTTATTTTTATTAATGTGTCTTTTATTAATAGATACTTGTAATCTTTCTGTAACAGTATGTGGCAACATGCAGGAAGGAGAACTTAAAGACATTTAAGAAACAACCATATGCTTTTAAATATTCTGAGAGATTTCAAGAAATTCTTTGGTGAATTCTTCTGAAATCTGAATGATCAACTCTTCTATATACTATTTGATAATATTTGGGGTTTTATGCCTGGTATATATTCCTGAGCGAGTTATACAATATGCATGTGTGTGTGTGTGTGTGTGTGTGTGTGTGTGTGTGTGTGTGTGTTTATGGCTGTCAGCTTCTATATCTATCAATTGATATAAATATGCACAACATATATGAATGTGTGTGTATATGAATGTATATATATATGGTCAAATTCTGGGCCTGCACAAGTGCATTTTTCTCTTAATAAAGTTCAAAATATAAGATGAAACTTTTTTTAAAGTTTTATTTTTATTTATTTATTAGATACAGAAAGATAGAGGGAGAGAGAGAGAAATAGAGAGAGTGAGAATGGTGCGCCAGGGCCTCTAGCCTCTGCAAACAAACATGTGTCACCATGTGCATCTGGCTTACGTGGGACCTGGAGAATCAAACCTGGGTCCTTAGGCTTTGCAGGCAAGTGCCTTAACCACTAAACCATCTCTGCAGCCCAAGATGAAACATTTTTAATGAAAATAATATCAGCCAGGTATGGTTGTACATGCCTTTAATGCTAGCACTTGCAAGACAGAGGTAGCTGGATCACTGTGAGTTCAAGGCCATCCTGAAACTACAGAGACCCTACCTCAAAACAAAAAAAGAAAGAAAGTAAATCTGAAAGAAGTAAGCAATTATCCAAGAAAACATACTCCAAAAAACCTGAGCCCCAAAAATCTCATTTTCATAGTCATATAGATAGATGTCAGGACTTATGGAAGGAAAAGAAAGATTCCCATTGAAATGTATTTCTTTTACAGAATAAACTGAGATGTTGGCTATCCCAACAATTCATTTGTTAGTTGACTCTCATCCACTTAACCATGTTAACTTTTCTATTCTTACTCACAGATATTGGAAGTCACAGCATTTATGTTAATTTCCAGGCTAACACTGCCATGATGGTGTTATAAAATGAGCATCTAGCTTAGAACATACCCACACTAGAGAGTGAGCCCCTCTCTTGTGAAGTATGCAAGAAAGGTGTTTTTTTGTGCAAATTTCAATGTTATACTTTCAGGAATCTGAAGTCTAAGGAAAGAATTTATAGGTAAGCTTTATCTATATATAACTAATTTTATTTTTGTTGCATCTGGGGTCATACCAGTATTGAGAAAATACCTCGTTTTCCCTACAATATCCAATATGGATTAAGCAAAATGAAGACAAAAGGCACAAAGAAACCATCAACACCTAAGAGAAAAACCGTAAAAGGGGCTTATGAGATAGTTAAAATTTATTTCACTAGGCTACTATTTTTCCAGTTAATTATCAGCATTTAGAAAAATATACTTCATAGTTCAAAAGCATATAAAAAAGCACTAGTCAAAATTATATATTTCTTTACTTGATATTTCAACTTTTAAAAAATTAATTTGAGGGATGGAGAGATGGTTTAGGGCTTAAGGTACTTGCCTACAAAGCCAAAAGGACCCACATTCAATTCCTCAGGACCCACGTAAACCAGCTGCACAAAGTGGCCCATGCGTTTGCAGTTCATTTGCAGTGGCTGGAGGCCCTGGCATGCCAAATCTCTCTCTCTCTCTCTCTCTCTCTCTCTCTCTCTCTCTGCCTCTGTTTTTCAAATAAATAAAATTCATTTTTTTGAATTTCATTATTTCATCTTTCCTTACTGCTATGTAGAATTCCATATTGTACATATACCACATCTTTGTTATCCATTCATCTAGTGATGGACATCTGGGTTCATTCCAGCTCTTTGCTATTATGAATTGAGCAGCTATAAACATGGTTGAGCAAATGTCTCTGATCTGAGATTTAGATCCTTTAGGGTAAATGCCCAGAAAGGGAATAACTGGGTCCATTGGTAGGTCTATGGTCATCCTTTTCAGGAATCTCCATATAGCTTTCCATAACGGTTGAACCATTTTACATTCCCACCAGCAGTGAAAGCTTGCTCCTATTTCTCCACAGTCTTACCAGCATTTGTTTTCATTTTTTTTTTTTTAATGTTAGCCATCCTTACTGGGGTAAGGTGGAATCTCATAGTTGTTTTAATTTGCATTTCCCTGATGATTAGGGATGTTGAACATTTTCTTAAATGTGTGTTTGCTATTTGTATTTCTTCCTCTGAGAACTCCCTGTGCAGTTCTCTGCCCCACTTTGTGAGTGGGTTGTTTGATGTTTTATGGTTTAGGCTTTGGAGTTCTTTGTAGATTCTAGAAATTAGTCCTCTATCAGTTGTATAGCTGGTGAAAATTTTCTCCCATTCTGTGGGTAATCTGCTGGCTTTTGTTATAGTATATTTGTCAGTGGAAAAGCTTTTCAGCTTTAATTTCCTGAGCTGCTGGGGTTTTGTTCAGGAAGTCTTTTCCCACTCCTATGTCATAAAAGGTTCCTCCTATTTTTTCTTCCAGTAGTAGCAGAATTTCTGGTTTCATATTAAGGTCTTGATCCATCTAGACCTGATTTTTGTGCATGGTGAGATGTGGGAATCGAGTTTCATTTTCCTACATATGGCTATCCAGTTTGTCCAGCACCATTTGTTGAAGATGCTGTCCTTTTTCCATTCTGCATTGGTAGGACCTTTGTCAAATATCAAGTAGCTGTAGTCACTTGACCCAAAGTCCGGGTCTTCTATTCTCTTCCATTGGTCTGTATTCCTGTTTCTATGCCAAAATTTCAAAAATAGAAAATTCAAAAATTAATTTAAAATAACAACTTGAATTCAACCAATTTTAAGCTGTTCAACATGGTTTTGTTCACTTGCAGCTTCCGTCTGGGAATATGTACTGCCAAAAATGCCTGTGAAGCGCCTTGTATGGGTTTCCCATCTGGGATCTCTGATAGCAGGCCAGCAGTCTCCCGGGAGACCTTATACGGGGGTGCAGCCAGATTTGGGATTGTTGTTTTGAATATTGCATGTTAGCATGAAACCTACATGAAATTAAGTGAGGTGTAAATTAACTACACATAAAACAGAGCTTTCATCAAAAGGCAAACAATATCTACTAAAAACACAGATTTTGGAATCATGTTTGTTGCTTATATTTTCTCACTTATGCGTTTGGTCTCAAGCAGATTATTTAACTTTCTGATGCTCAAGTTCACCACATGCATTTATTATAAAGATAACAGGAAGACATTAATTAATTAATTTGCCATAATGCTTGATAATTTATACTTCATCAAATAGTGCACTAACAAATATATCTAATTTTTAATGTCAGCAGATTGGATAACCAGTGTTTATTGATTTTAAAAATATATCGCTTAATTAATCATGTGGAAATAACAATTAAAAGTGAAAAGGGCACTCCAATAATCACTCATTACTTCAGAGGACAGACACTCATTATTTCCTTGCATCTATTTTTAAAATATTTAATTTTTATTTATTTGAGACAGAGATACAGAAATAGGCATGGAGAAAGAGAGAGAATGGGCATGCCTACTTGTGCATCTGGCTTACGTTGGTACTGATGAATTTAGCCTTGAATAGGTGTCCTTATGCTTCACAGGCAAGGGCTTAACTGCTAAACCATCTCTCCAGCCCCCTGCATATAGTTTTTATCAATAAATATACTAACAATATTATATAAGTAAAATCTCCCTATAGACAGAGCTTTATGTAAAATGGAAATTCCAGCTTATTTCAGAACAATAATACTATCTGCATTATTCACATTATATTGTACTGTGCATTACCTGATGAGCTGAATTGAATGTACATCTTTTCTTGTTTTTTTCTTCATTTTAAAAATAAGAGTGAACATGTGTGTGTGTGTTTGTGTGTGTGTCAGAGAGAGAGAGAGAGAGAGAGAGAGAGAGAGAGAGAGAGAATTAGCACACCAAAGCTTCTAGCCATTGCAATCTAACTCCAGATGTGTTTGCCACCTTGTACACATTTGTCACCTTGTGTGTCTGGCTTATGTGGGTTCTGGGGAGTGAAACCTGGGTCCTTAGGCTTCACAGGTGAACACCTTAAGTGCTAAGCCATGTTTCCTGCCCTGAATGTACATTTTAACATTCTCACCATAATCATTTTTGGTTGTTCCCGTATCCTGAATATTGTGAATGAAAATAAGAATATATCTTTCGCTCTAAGATATTCATTGAGGTACCCAGAAGTTAAAATTCTGAAACATGGTAATTCTATATGTAATTTTTAGAAGGTTCATATTGTTTTTCATATTAGTTGTAACATTTTTTCATCCCATCAAGCATATAATAGATGGTATGGAGAGATGGCTCAGCAGTTAAGGTACTTGCCTACAAAGCCTAATGACCCAAGTTTGGTTCTGCAGTACTTGCATAAAGCCACACACACACAAAGTGGTCCATGTGTTTGGAGTTTGTTTTCAGTGGCTAGAGGCCCTAGCACATCCATTCTCTCTCTCTCTCTCTCTCTCTCTCTCTCTCTCTCTCTCTCTCTCTCCCCTCTGCCAGATGTGGTGGCACACCCATTTAATCCCAGCAATCAAGGCAGAAGTAGGAGGATCGCTGTGAGTTGGAGGCCAGCCTGAGACTACATAATGAATTTCAGATCAACCTGGGCTAGGGTGAGATTCTACCTAAACACACAGAAAAACAAACAAACACACCCACAATAAACAAATAACAAGAAAGAAAGAAAGAAAGAAAGAAAGAAAGAAAGAAAGAAAGAAAGAAAAAGAAAGAAAGAAAGAAAGAAAAAAACGCCAAAGCTAATCCTCTTGTATAGGATTCTTTTGCTGAAATTAATTGACCAAATATGAATGGTCCTATTTCCTTTTTAAGCTTTTATTAATATTTTTCATACATGCAAATATTATATTTTAATCCTGATTCTCTTATTTTATGTTCTCTTTTCCCCTGTCTTCATCCCCTTTCCACTGAACCCTCCTCCAGGGATCTGTAACGAAATGTTGACTGACATTGTACGAGTCTTGTATAGATAATGAGGTCACTGTGACGTCATGAATGCAATGTCCATTTCCTGTTCAGAAGGCAGCATTCCAGGGCATTCTTCCTCATCCGCCCTGTTCTTATATTATTTCTGCTTCCTTTTCTATAATGTTCCTTGATTCTTGGAGGGCATTTAGGTCGTGTCTCATTTAGTGCTGCACACTCAACAATCAGGTTTTCTCAGAGCTTTGATGAGTTTTGAATTTTTACAGCAGTCACTGCCAATTGCAACAAGAAGCTTCTCTGACCAAGCATGAGAGCAGCACTAATCTATGCACATAAACATAAATATTTAGAGGACAATTTGATAGGTACAACACATCCATTAAGCTAGCCAACACGAGTGACTTTCCTCCTAGCCTATGACCTTCCTAAACATTGGTTTTCAGTACCAGGTATGAATTTCTTCTTGGGGAGCAGGCCTCATATCCAAACAGAGGACAATTGGTTACCTCTGTAACAGTCATGACAGAATTGCACTATTGCACCAGTGGGCAAACCTCACCTAGTTGGTCAGTTGTGTATTTTGATCAGTGCAAGGTGCACTGCTGACTAAAACTAACGAAGATGTTTTTCATTTTTCCCTTAGTAGCCTGCATAGTGCTATTTTGTGTATGACACCTGGCCAGCAAGGCAAAAGCTTCCAGTTTAGGTATAGCTCAATTTCTTGGTGTCCTGCAACTGAAGTATGAGGTGTCCTTTGCAATCATGGTCATATTTCTGAGTACTCAATTTTATTTACTTGGTCTGTATGTATACTTTCGTATCTTACCATATATTTATAATGATCATATCTTTATGATCTATTTGGAAGTCAGGAAGCATGATGGTTCTAGCTTTCAAATTATTTCTAAGACTGCTTTGATTATTCAGTGTATTTTGGGTCTACACAAATTTTAAGGTTAATTTTCCTATTTCTACATATATTTGTATTGCGGTTTTGATAGGTCTTGCTCTTAATCCATAGAACATTTTATATGATATGAACATTTTAATAATGGGAAGTTAAGTAATGGTCACTACAGGATGTTATGCAAATTATTTTTTCTTGTAGATTTCTTTTATCAGCATTTTGCCTACTTAATTTTATTGTGATTTACTTTAATTCTTATTTGTGCCTTAGTATATAGAATTATTTCTTTCCTTCTCAAAAAGTTCATTGTTTATATAAAGAAACAAATACAATGTTTTGCTGATTTTGTGTCCTGCAACTTGCTGGGTTTTGTTTTTGTTGTTGTTGTTGTTGTTGTTGTTGTTTATTTGTTTTGTTTTGTTTTTCTGAGGTAGGGTCTCACTCTAGTTCAGGCTGACCTGGAATTCACTATGTGGTCTCAGGATGGCCTTGAAATCACGGTGATCCTACAACCTCTGCCTCCCGAGTGCTGGGATTAAAGGTGTGTGCCACCACGCCCAGCTAACTTGCTGTTTTGTGTTGTTAGTTTCTTTTGTTTTTCAAGGTAGGTTCTACCCTAAGGTGACCTGGAATTAATTCACTATGTAGTCTCAAGGTGGCCTCAAATTCAGGCTGACCCTCCTACCTCTGCCTCCAAAGTGCTGAGATTAAATGTGTGTTTCACTATACTTGGCTGAATTTGTTTATTAGCCCTCACAGCTTTTATTTTTGTGTATGATGTCTTTAATGTTTGTGAACAAGATCATGTACTATACAAGCACAGATAACTTTGCTTCTTTCCAATTCAGATGCTAGGTATATTTTTAGTTGTTCTGGCTAGGACTTTCAGTATTTTGTTGAATAGAAGTGGCAAGAGATGACTCTTGCATATTTCCTAACAGGTTTTACCCTTTTAAATTAGCTGTAGGCTTTTAATATGGATAATGTTAAGGTAAATTCCTTTTACATCTAACAAATTAGTTATTACAAAGAGTTTCAAATTTTAGCAAAGTGCATTTTCTGCTTTATTGAGAAGATTATGTAATTTTAACAATTTATAATGTAATTTGTCACTTAGTTGCTTTGCATGTGTTGAGATATCCTTGATTGTGGGAATAAATCCAACTGGTTTCAGTGCACTATCCCTTTATATGTGTATCCATTGTCTATTTAGTCTTTCTTTGAGGAATTGTACATTTATGTAACTCAGAGATAATGGCCTGTATATTCTATGTCTTGCAGTGCTCTTGTCTGGCTTTGGTATCCATTTAATTGCAAGGCTCATAAAATGAATTTTGGGGGGAGGTTACTCCTTTCTTATTTCTATAGAAGAGTGGCATTCTTATTAATTTTATGTGTCACTGGTGAAGCCATTTGATATCAGTCTTTTTAGGACATTTGATTATTCAGTCACCCTCAGTGTTAGTCTTTTCATATTTTTTTATATTCTTTCATGATTCAGTCTTGGAAGGTCATTCTTTTAGAGATTTGTTTATTTTTACTAAGTTTCAAATTTATTGCACACATTGTTCATAGCAGTTTCTTATGATCTTTATTATTTTGTTATCTCCCATTGTAATATTTCTTCTCTCATTGTTTGTGCTTCACTTATTCCTTTATCCATTCATTAATCAGTGAACACTTTTGTTGATTTCTACATACTGGCTTTTTAAAAAAAATTATTTTATTTTATTTTTGGAGAGCGAGATAGAGAGGACAGAGAGGGAGAAGGAGACAGATAGAGAATGGGTGTGCCAGCAGTCTCTCAGCTGCTGTGAACGAAATCCAGATGCTTGCGGCCCCTTGTGGGCAAGTGCGGCATTGCGCCCTTGAGTCACTTTGCATCTGGCTAAACGTGGGACCTGGAGATTGGAACCAGCGTTCTTAGGATTAGCAGGCAGGTGCCTTAACCGCTAAGCCATCTCTCCAGCCCTATATTGGCTTTTGAAAAGAATAATACAAATGACATGGGAATTCAAGTATTTCCTTCATACAATATTTTTATTTCTTTTATAAATACATGATATTATAATAGGAAAATCCCTTGACAGGTTTATTGTATAGTGTTTATTTTCCTTCCTACTAACAGTGTTTAAGAGTTCCTACAGTTACTTGCCAGAAAACAGTCTTCACGGTCAATCATATGATAAACCCCAAAACAAGTCTTAATGAGTTCAAAAGATTTAAATGTCATTTACTCTTCTGACAATGGTGGGAATAAACAAGAAATCAATGGCAACTGAAGGTTTAGAAATTGCACAACATATTGAAAATAAATAATTCATTCTAGAATGGTCAATTGGCCAACAAAGAAATTAAATGAGAAGTTAAATAATGTCATGAAATAATGGAAAATAGAAACATGACATGCCAAAATCTATGATAAAATCTACAACAAATTCTGTAATAAAAATGAAGTCTATAATACTATATACAAATATTGAAATGGAAAGATATCAAATAACAAATAAATGGATTGCATCACATATGAAGAATAAAGAACTAGAATCTGTGTTGATAAGAAAAATGTGAATTCTGAAACTTGCCTATAAAATATGTTAAGACCAATTTATCTATAGTGTAGCACTCCTTATTGATGTTTTGCCTGTTGGGTCTGTTATAGAAAGTAGGATGCTGCATTTCTAATTTTTAAATTATATTCTATTTCTCCCTTTAGACCTAATTATGTCTTTTCACATATTTAGGTAACGATTGTAGTCAGGTTTGCATTGCTGGTGAAAACACCTGACCAAGATCAGCTTGAGGGAAAAAAAAGTCTATTTTGGCTTACAGACTTGAGGGGAAGCTCCATGATGGCAGGGGAAAATGATGGAACAAGCAGACGGTGGACATCACCTCCTGGCCAACATAAAGTGGACAACAGCAACAGGAGAGTATGCCAAACACTGGCAAGGGGAAACTCGCTATAATCCATAAGCCTGCCCCCCAAAACACACAGCCCCCCCAGGAGGCATTAATTGCCAAATTTCCATCAGTTGGGAACCTAGCATTCTGAAGACAAAAGTTTATGAGGGACACCTGAATCAAACCACAATCCACCCCTGGCCCCAATAAACTGATAACCATACATGATATGAAATACAATGCCATCCATTTCTTTCCTTGTCTGATAGTTTTTTTTTTCCCCTGAGAAATCTACATTTAGTCTAAGAATGATGCTCTTATACATCACTTGATACCTTACTTTTGCTGTTTTTAGATTTTATCTCAGTCTTGGGCTTTTTAAAGTATCTTACTTTTTTTCAGTTGGCATACAGGAATTTCAATATCATTCATTCTGGCATAATAAATACCACTTGTTTTGGTTAATTCTCACTTACCTCTACAAAGCTCCTTTTAAATAACTGATTTCACATGTCTCAAGAAAGAACTTTACTTTGTTAACCTTGGTTGGGATCATTTGAGTTTCCTGGATCAAGATTTCCACGATTTTACTGGTGTTTGGAATGTTTTTAGCTTTCAGTATCCAGTCAGGTAAGTTTTACATACTTCTCTCCTCTCTTCTAAAACAGTCATAATGTAAATATATTTGGAAGATTTTTAAAAATCCGTGGGCTTTCTTCATTATTTCAAATTTACTCAGTGTCTGAGTGGGTTATGTAAGGACCTATCCTGAAGTCCAGCAATCTTTGTGTCTCCCTGTTCTTGTCTGTTTGTGGCTCTCAACTGTATTTAAATATTTCATTTATTGACTCAAGTATTAATATCTATTTTTATCTTTTGTGTGATGTCTATCTGCTGAATTTCTCACTGAGAGCAAAAATTATTTTTATATTTTAAAGTATCTATTTTGGGCTGGAGAGATGGCTTAGTGGTTAAGGCGCCTGCCTGCTAAGCCTAAGAACCCGGTTCCAATCTCCAGGTCCCACGTTTAGCCAGATGCAAAGTGACGCAAGGGTGCAATGCCGCACTTGCCCACAGGGGGCGCAAGCATCTGGATTTCGTTTGCAGCAGCTAAGAGTCTGCTGGCGCACCCATCTCTACCTGTCTTCCTCTCCCTCTCTGTCTTTCTGTGTGTCTCTCTCCAAAAATAATAATAATAAAGTATCTATTTTTATTATTATCTCATTGAGTATGCTTAAAATCATTAGTCTGAACTATTTATTAAACAATTGATTAACATGTTTTTCTTTGAGGTCTTTTACTAGAGATTCATTTTGCTACTTCATAACAACAGTTTTTCTTCTGATGATGTGTCTTATAATGTCATTCTGGTTCACTATATTGCCTTTAGTTACAGATGTTCAAAGAAGCATTGTCTCTGGGTATCTTCCTTAGCTCTGGTCAGTGTGATTTTGTGTGCGTTGTGATGGCTGAGAGTCGTCTGAGGACTTAACTGTAAGCTGAGATGTTTCTCCCTAAGAAGGAACTAGTTTGCTGTTCATTCTGAGCATATCATAACTGTGAATTCCTGACACCTTGTCAGATTCTATGAGTCATGTGGCGTTCATGCTGGGATGACAAGCCCTACCAGAAGCTGCTTCTAAGGGACATGTATAGTGGGAGGAATATACTGGAAGGTCCCATGTAGATATGGTACTGTGTGCCTGTCAGGAGACATAAATACACATATTAACACTTCTGGACTGCATGTGACAGGTCACCCATATGGACCTGGGAAGGCATGGTATAGGCCGCCAGCAGCAGTAGATATGAGGAATTAATCTAGTTCTGAGGACAGTGTGAGACCTAGCCTAAACAGTTATCAGAGGGGTTCCTGTCAGGACTGAAGGACGTTTGTTGTCTTTGCTGGGACTTGCTTGTCTAGTTGAATAAGTGAGCCCTAGGTTCAATAAAAAACTCTGTCTCAAAATAAGGTGAAGTTCAGCCAGGCGTGGTGGCGCACGCCTTTAATCTCAGCACTCGGGAGGCAAAGGTAGGAGGATTGACGTGAGTTCAAGGCCACCCTGAGACTACATAGTTAACTCCAGGTCAGCCTGGGCCAGAGTGAGACCCTACCTCGAAAAAAAAAAAAAAAAAAAAGGTGAAGTTCAATAGATGAGACACCCAACATTCAACTCGAGCCCACATACATGCACACATATGTATATATACACCCACATATACATATGCCCAATGCACACCCAGAACACATGCAATGCAAAAAAATAAAAAAGCTTAAATTATTCATAATATGATTAACATATGTTGGCAACATGTACTAAGGCATCACAAAAATTGTATTCGAAGTTTGAAATTAAGAAAATATTCTCAGACAATAAATCATGATCAGTAGTTTGATGATTAAGGAAAACAGTGTTTCTAATCTAATTAAACTTTCTTTTTGCGTCAAATATGATTTAGAAAAAAAAGCATGCAAACAGTTGGCTTTCTAAAAAGGTGTTTGAATGACAATGGAGAGAGTAGAGTGAAGGATAATTAGAATTTTTTCTGAGTGAGAATATTTGTATTATTAACGTAAGAAAAATGCTATAAATGTGTATATCATAAGGCAGTTTGGCTTTTTAGATAGTCAACCCTGTATGTATCTGCCATTCTCAAATTGGCATACAGATGGTCCCTATCATTACAATTTTTGTTTAACATTTATTGAATGTTGACAGTGTGTTCAGCCTGGTGTGGAACATTGGAAAGGAATGGATATCTGAATATTCCCTCTCCCACCTCCATCTGCTTCTTTCATTTTGTTATCATATTTTTTGGCATTTTTGACTTTACTATTGCTTTGTTATTCACTCAATAATTATCAACTATATGACAAATAGAAAAGAGATTTAAAGCATTTTAAGTATGCTGAAAATGTTTTCTAATGTTAGAAAGAAATTTGTATTTATTCATTCAACTTGATGCTAACAAAATAGCAAATATATTGCAAAATCTTTAATATCACAGAGAAATGGACAGAACTGTATAAATAGGCACATAAACATGGCTTTAAAAATATTTTTTATTTATTTATAAGCAGAGAGAGAGAGACACAGAGAGAAAAGGAGACAGAGACACAGAAAGAGAATAGGCATGCCAGGGCCTCTAGCCATTGAAAATGAACTCCAGACACATGCGCTACGTTGTGCATCCAGCTTTACCTGGGCACTGGGGAATTAAACCCTGGTCATTTGGCTTTGCATGCATACACCTTAACCACTCGGCCATCTCTCCAGCCCATAACCATGTTTTTTTTTAGGCAGCATATGATCAGAGCTCAGTTCTTTCTTTGCCTAAATTTCTAGGCACAGAAAGTAACAGATCTACTAAATTTCATCCATTTCAATTTAACATTTTTATTTTCTTTTGTTCTTATCACTTATCCTGCATCTCTACTTCCCCACTTACCTGCCCCTCATTCATACATAAACCCCCCGACTCCTTGTCTTTCTACTGTCATTTCCCATGTATTTTATTACCCTCCATATCCCAAAGGCCTGTTCTTTCCCACACATGGGCCCCTTTCTAGTTTCCTTGTATCTGTACACATTCATTCCCACATAATACACACATATAAAAATTAAAAGCTGGGGCTAGAGTGATGGCTTAACAGTTAAGGTATTTGCCTAAAGAGCCAAAGGACCCAGGTTCAATTTCCCAGTACCCACATAAACCAGATGCATAAGGTGGTGCATGCTTCTGGAGTTCATTGACAATAGCTGTGGGTCCTGGAGTGCCTATTCTCTCTCTCTCTGCCTCTCTCTATCTCTGCCTTTTTCTCTCTTTCTCTTTCAAATAAATAGATAAAAATAAAATACAAACTTAACAAAAAAGAAGCTAACATCCAAATATTAGACAGAAGATGTGGTATTTGTCTTTTGGAGCCTGGATTATCTGTCATAATTTATATTCCTGTTCTATATATTTTCCTAAAATGTTTCTTCTTTCATCTTGTCTGAATAAAATTCCATTGTATATATTGTCCCATTTTCATTATCCATTCATCTGTTGATGGACATCTAGGATGACTCTACTTCCTAGCTATTGTGAATAGAGCAACAGTGAACGTGGATGAGGGTGTTGTAGTAGTATATAGAATGCTTTAGATGTATGCCCAGGAGTGATACAGCTGGATCATATGATAATTCTACTTTTAGCTTTTGGAGAAATTTTCAACTGATTTCCAGAGTGGCTGTATGAGTTTACATTGCCACCAATGTTGAATAAAGACCTCTCTCACATCTTCATCAGTTTTTTTTGGTCATTTATTTTCTTACTGATGAGCATTCTTACTGGTGTATTTTAATTTCCAGTTTCCTGATGACTAATGGTTTTGAACACATTTTGAAATATTCATTAATGATTTTAATTTCTTCTTTTGAGACCTCAGTTTAGTTTCATAGCCATGGTTTGGTTTGAGTTATTCATTCGTTTGGTGTTTATTATTTTGCATTCTCTGTGTATTCTGGGTATCAATCCTCTTTGTCAGATGCAGAATCTGCAAAATGTTTCTCCCATTGTGTAAGCAGTGTCTGCATGTACTTAACTGTTTCTTGGCTTTTCATTTCCCGAGGTCCCATTTGTTGATTGTTGACCTTATTTGTTCATCCTATTACTAAGCATTCTATTACAAAGTCCTTACTTATGCCTATAACTTATAACTTATAGTGTTTTCCCTCTTTCGTCTTAAAGGTTAGAATTTCAGGTCCTACATTAAGAGCTTTCATCTATTTGAAGTTGATTTTTGAGCAGGGTGAGACTAAGGTCTAATTTTATTCTTTGTCATAAGAGTGTCTATTTTTTGTGCACTAATTTTTAAAGATGTTTTGCTAATGTGTATTTTTGTAATTTTTTCAAGAACCAAGTGGATGTACCTGAGTAGGTTTATGTTTGTATCTTCTATTTCATTCCACTGATCCACATGTCTGTTTCTGTTCTAGTACTGTGCTGTTTTTATATCATGGCTCTGCAATATAATTTGAAATAAGATACATTGATACTTTTAACTTTACTCTTTTTGTTCATGGTTGTGCTTCTAAATATATTTAAGATTGTGTCTTCTATTTCTGTGAAGAATAGCTTTGGGATTTTGTTGGGGATTTCATTGAATATGTAGATTACTTTTGGTAAGTGTATCTTTTTTTCCTTGTTGCTGTAAACAAATACTTCACTAGAAGTGATTCATGGAAAGAAACGGTGTGTTTGAATCATACAGTTTCATGGCAGGAAGAAGGCATGGTGTCAGGAGTGGGATGCAGATACAGTGTCATCAGGCAGGAAGCAGATGAAACAAGAAGTGAGCCAAAGCTATAAAACCTTAAGGCTCACCCCAATGATTCATTTCCTCCAGTGAGACAGCCACTTCCTAAAGATTCCACAATGTTTACAAACACCTGGGGACCAAGCGTTCAAGTGTTCCTTGACAGTGTCCTATGGGACCATTTTATATTCAAAAGACCACAGTATAGTACGCATTTTCCAAACATTGATTCCTCCAATCCACGATCATGGGAGGGTTTTCCCTCTTGAATGTTTAAAGGTTTTCATTGTACTAGTCCTGAAATTATGAATTTAATTATTTTCACTGATTTATTCCTTTGCATGCTTATTATTGATATATAAGTAGGATCCTTATGCATGTTAATTTACAACTCTATCAGTTAGCTAAAATTGTCAGCTTTAAGAATCTTCTAGTAAAGATATTAGAATTTCTAAGATTTTTTTTTTTATTTTTGAAATGATGTTTGCTGTATACTTTTCTTTTTTCTGGAGGTAGGGTCTCACTTTAGCTCAGGCTGACCTGAAATTCACTATGTAGTCTCAAGGTGTCCTTGAACTCACAGCAATCCTCTTACCTCTGCCTCCTGAATGCTGGGATTAAAGGTGTGTGCCACCATGCCCGGCTACTGTATACTTTTTATACATAAATTTTATTAGCTTGAAATATGTTCCTTCTATTCTGAGTTTTTTTTTTTCTAGGACTTTTCTTTTAATATATTTATTTATTTGAAAGACAGAGAGAGAGAGAGAGAGAAAGAGGCAGATAGAGAGAGAGAGAGAAAATGGGCACGCTAGGACCTCCAGCCACAGCATACGAACTCTAGACGCATGTGCCCTCTTGTGCATCTGGCTTATGTGGGTCCTGGGGAATCAAAATGGAGTCTTTAGACTTCGCAAGCAAACACCTTAACCGCTAAGCCATTTCCTCAGCCCATTTTCCAGGATTTTTATCATGTAGGGATGTTGGATTTTTTTAACTACTTTTTTGCACTATTGATATGATCATGTAATTTCTGTCCTTGAGCCCATTTACATGATGAATTTATTGATTTATCCATATTGAATCATCCCTATGTCTCTGAAACGACACTAATTTGACCATTGTGATTGATCTTTGTGAATTTTATTCACAATTAATTTGTTGAAAAATTTTGCATATGTGTTCATCAGGAAAGTTAATATATATATTTTCCTGTTTTGTATCTTTGTCAGGCATTGGTAACAGGGGAGTGATGCTGGCTTCACAAGAAGAGTTTTGCAGTGTTCTTTCCTTTTCTGTCTTATGGACTAGCTTGAGAGGAACTGGTGCATGTTCATATGTGAAGGTCTGGTTGTATTCAGCTTTAAAATTTTCCAAAACAGTGTAATATATATTTTTAAGGTATGTCACAATAATTTTCTAAATTTCATTGGTAGCTGTCATAATAGTTCCCTTTTCATGCCTAATTTTATTTTATTTTATTTTATTTTATTTTTATTTTTTTTATTTTTTTATTTTTTGGTTTTGCAAGGTAGGGTCTCACTCTGGTCCAGGCTGACCTGGAATTAACTACGTAGTCTCAGGGTGGCCTCAAACTCTCGGCTATCCTCCTACCTCTGCCTCCCGAGTGCTGGGATTAAAGGCGTGCGCCACCACGCCCGGCTTCATGCCTAATTTTATTAACTTAGGTTTTCTCTTCCTTCCTTTCTTTTGGTTAGTTTAGAAAAGGGTTTGTTGATCTTCTTTATCAAGGAACCAACTCTTTCTTTCATTATTATTTTTGTTTTTTTTTTTCATTTTCATTTTATTAATTTCTACCATGATCTTAATTATTTCTTTTTTATGTACTCATTGTTTATTTTTTTATGTTCTGTATAGGTTTGTTAATTCCACTGGATCTATGATGTCATTGAATCCTGATATTTCTCTGTTTAATTTTTGCCTGGGTGACCTGTCAATTGGTGAGAGTGGGTTATTGAGGCCACCCACTACTACTGAATCAAGGTTAATCTGTGACTTCAGATTTAGTGGTATTTGCTTTATGAAATTGGGTGTACTAATGTTCAGTGTGAATATGCTTAAAATTGTAATATCCTGTGTGTTAGGTCAGGACAGGATCCCAAGATCGCATCACCAAGGACAGCACAGTGGTAACAAAGATATAGGGAAGTGGATTGCCCACATTTTTCAAGAAACCACCAAGTCCTTATCCCCTCCTTCCTAACAATGCCCCAGGTCATGGTGTCCTGCCCCCTTATCTCATAAATCACACGGTCACTGTTCTGATGTCACACCCTAGCTATTTTAAATGGTTAATGTAATGATCTCCTCCAAAGGAACTTTTTCTATTCAACTTAACAAACAAGTTTTTTTTCCCCTTCCTCACCTTCCCCCAACTATAAAAGCCCTATAAAGCCCACTCCCTGAAAACTCAGGTTGGCTGTGCTACCCTCTTGTGAGTCAGTCCTGGCAGCTCATGGTTTTCCCAAATAAAAGCTTTCATCTTTGCCTCAGAGTGGTTTGTGTGGTCTTGGTCATTCCCAAACCTTACACTATGATGATTTGTTCCCTTAATCAGTATGAAGTGACAAGTGACTTTCTTCACTCCTAGATAGCTCCAGATTGGAACCTGTTTGGTCAAAATAAGAATAGCAGCACCTCCTTGCTTCCTAGAACCATCTTCTTTTTTGGAATACCTTTTCTAGCCTTTCACTAGAAGGTGAGGTAGAAAATGAAAATTATGTGAAAAATGAAAATTAATCCACAATGAAGTATGATTACAAAATTATTAAAATGGCTAGAGTATAAATGACTATAAAACCAAATGCTATGAGAATATAGAGTAATTGGATTACTTGAAATACCAATTGATATAGACACTTAGATTTCAGTTTGGTTATTTATCATTTTGCTGTTTGATCAATGGCTGTAGGCAGAGAAAGGAAACATTTGTTCATATAAGACCTCTGTTGGGAGTTTATTGCAGCTTTATTTGTAATTTCCTCAAGCTAAAAATAACTCAAATGTTCACCAGCCATTGTCTGGATAAATAAACTGTGTAATATGAGAATGATATATAGCAGCAGCATGCACGTAATTAAGGATGCTTGCAGTTTCCTTGATGAATACCAAATGTATTATGTTAAATGAAAGACACCAGAATCAAAAGCCTATCAGTTGTATTATTATATTAACATGATGCACTGCTGCATAAGCCAAAACTTTAAAGTTTGTAGATGACAGATGATAGGTAGGTAATCACTTGTAGTCAGGGTCTTGAGGAAAGAAAACAGATTGACTTAAAAAGAGCATGTGTAGCCTGGGAAGAAGACAGATCCTGTGGAATCACTGGGGCTCATAAAAATGGCGTGTTTCAGGATTGATGAAATACTGTGTCTCAAGGAAACATGTGAATGAGCAGCAGAGGAAGGACACTTGACATTTTCTTCTGGCCTCTTCAAGTGCACTGTGCTTGTGCATATACACATCAGTGTGCATACACTACATATACCCCGCACACAAACCACCACGACACACATACTGCACATTATGCACACACAATCCAAAGGAAAAATCAGTAAGTTGCAAATCAATTAAAAGTGACAGTCCACTTAAATTCACATGGCTAACATTGCTATTTTATTAACACTTAAGGCCTATCAGCCTCACAGAAGATTAATTTTTAAGAACATGTTTGTGAGAAATATATAAAAAACTTTGATATTATTGATACTAAATCATGAAACTTATAACTATAAATACTTACAAAATATCACTCTCATAACACATATGCTGCTTAAATATCATGTATGTGTTCAGTATGTGTGTCCTCATAGATTCTTACTAACCCTGCAGTACAATCTAGAAGGAAGCACCTTCTTGATTATGCTGAGTATTATGACCCATGATAAGGAATGATCTTTGTCTTCTCAGCATATTATAAGACATAAAGTACAAATCTTCTGAATTTACTTGGATTTATGCCCAAGAACTTCTTTTTATTTTGAACAATTGACATTGACATTACAACTTAAATGCTATTTCTACGTTTATTTTTTTACTATAAAATGTATAATTGCTGCTATTCTTCATGTGGAATGGGGGCAAGGAAGAGGGATATAATTGTACAAACACATGATGTTTCCATACCAAGTATATACTTAATTAAAATAAATAAATAATTTTTTAAAAGTATAATTGATTTTTGTATCTTTTAAAAATATTTATTTATTTAAGAGAGACAGAGAGAAAGAGGCACACAGAGAGGGAGGAAGAGAAAAAGAATGGATTAATCAGAGCCTCCTGTCCCTGCAAACAAATTCCAACACTTCCACCACCTTGTGCATCTGGCTTAACATGGGTACTGGGGAATTGGACCTGGGTTCTTAGGCTCTACAGGCAAGCACCTTAGCCACTAAACCACTTCTCCAGCCCCTTATTTTTGTATCTTGATCATAAATCCTTCATTCCCATTTTGCTTGCTGAAGAATTCTAGGACTTACAGCAGTAGAATAGTGATTCTTACAAGGGGAGATGGATGGGGAGGAGTGTGAGTAAAGAAGAGTGGATTTGATAAGTACACACTGTATGCATGCATTGAAATAACCACCTCATCCTCCCACTAATATGTACAATTAATAAAAAGTAATCACACCTTTGAAAAAAGAAAATGTGGTCTATAAGCTATACAACATACTACTATACAGTTCCTTTCTTTCTTTTTTTCTTTATTCTGTCTTTCTTTCAAATAAGAAAGAAACAGAATGATTAAAAGGGGGAAAGGGCATGTCAGGTCATCTTGACACTAAAACAAACTAGATGCATGTGCCACATTGTGCATCTGGCTTTACATGGGTACTGGGGAATCAAACTGTGTATTTGTTTAAAAAGTAGATTCCTTAGGAGTTGACTTCATAGATATTTAATCATATGAAAATAGAGACAATGTAATGTCTTTTCTTCTTTTTTTAAGTATACTTCATAGACCAGAACTTCCAAGTGGATACTATGGAAACAGTAGACACATCTTGTTCCAAACTTCAGAGAGAAAACATTCTATTTTCACCTGTAGATATATTAGCTATATTGTTCAGTATTGGTAGATAATTTTATTAAATTGTAATAAGTATTTCCTGTTATTCTTGTAAGAGTTGTTTTCTTATTATCATGAACTTTAATATTACATTTTGTCCAGTGCTTTTTCTCTGCCAATTACTATAATGACTGACATTTAATTTTAACTTTAATATGGCCTAAATTGATCAATTTTAAATGTCAAATCTGTCTTCCATACCTAGGAAACATTTCATATATCATGATGTTTAGTTGTTTTATATATTGTGACATTATACTCGATAATGTGTTAAAGATTTTTTATATTTAAAGTCACGAGAAGTTTTAGTCTGTATTTCTCCCTCCTTTCTGTTCTGCATTATCATGTGGATTTTTTAACCAAGACTAGCATTTGCCATGAAAACTGTGTTGAGAAATGTGTTCTTCTCTCTTATAATCCAGAAGAAATTACAAAAAATTGGAATCAATTGTCTAAATGTTTTGTAAGATTCTTCAATTCTATGGCATTGAGATCTGGAGGTTATTGATCCTTGGATCTTTTATATTGTATGTAGCTATCCTATTGCTGAGCTATTCCCTTGCTAAGGGAACTTTGAAATTAAAGATTCAATTTGTGTAAGGCTTATCATACATGTTAGACTAGCAAAGATATCCTGTTGGTAGTTTATTGTTTTCAGAAAAGTTATCTCTTGCTTTAAATTGAATTTATGCTAGCAAAATTGCATTATGTTTTTGTTTGCATTTTGATGACTACAATATAGGTACTGGAATCTCCTGCTTAATTTTTAATATTGACAACTTATGTCTTCACTATTTTCCTTGTCGGTATTTAAAATAATTTATAATTTTTATTTTATTCTTCTCAATGTGCAATTGTTTCCTTTGGTTTATTTCCTGAATTGCTTTCTGGTTATCAAATGTGTTAATTTCTCCTTGTGTTTTATTTTCTTCTTTCTTCAGTTATGATTTACTCTTTCCCTGTTTCTGGAAGCGAGTACTTAGGTTTGAAGCTTCCATAACAATTCACATATTTGATATGCTGTGCTTTAAATTTCATTCAGTTTCATTTTTTCATTTTATGTTAAACATCTTTGAACCACGCATTTTACACCATTAAGCCATGTGAAAAATTCTTCTGATATATGTACTTTTATTTTTATTTATTAGAGAAGAGAGAGAGAGAGAGAGAGAATGGGCATGTCAGGGCCTCTAGCCATTGCAAACAAACTCCAGACACATGCACCACCATGTGCATCTGGCTTATATGGGTACTGGAGAATCAAACCTAGGTCCTTAGGCATTGCAGGGAAGTGTCTTAACTGCTAAGCCATCTCTCCAGCCTGATAGGTTAATTCTGCATCTTTTGTTCTTTTTTCTTTTCTTTCTTTTTTTGGGGGTTGGGGGGGGTTTGAAGTAGTGTCTTGCTCTAGCCCAGGCTAACCTGGGATTCATGATGTAGTCTCAGGCAGGCCTCGAACTCTCCTACCTTGGCCTCCCAAGTGCTGGGATTAAGGGCATGTGCCACCATGCCTGGCAAATTTTTATTTTTATTTACTTATGAAAGAGAGAAAGTGAACTCCAGATGCATGCATCACCATGTGCATCTGGCTTATGCAGGTTATGGGGAATCAAACCTGCATCCTTAGGCTTCACAGGTAGGTACTTTAATCATTAAGCCATCTTTCCAGCCCCTCTGTTATCTTTTCAGCTTTGATTTCTAATTTAATTCATTATATTCAGGTAATTATTATTCTACAAATTTTAAATCATTTCTATGTTATGGCTCACTATAAACTACATTGGCATAGACTCAATAGATGCTTGCAAACAACTATGTGGTTTTGATGTTATTGACTAAATACATGTTTTGCATAACTACTATGTTTAAATGATATGTGATAAATGTAGACTTCATGTATACACACTACTCTCAAATGGTTAATAAATTTATCCAAGGAAATTATGAAACATAATCTTTTGACATGAAGGATCAGTGATTTCTAGTTGATTGGGCTGAAAACAGTTTTGTGAAAAGAGTAACATTTGTTAGATATTAAGGAGTAGGTAAAGAGCCAGCAGATGAGATTTGAAAGATATCTTCATTTTGCTCAGATAAAAGAAATAGAATTTGAGATAAGTTTTTTTTTTTAAATATCATGTTAAAGTCTGAATGTAAATGCCTCCACCTCCATGTAATGGTTTGATGCTATTAATTATCCAAGTCAAGATGCTGAAGATAGGGTTAGATATACAATCCTACCTTGGAACACAAACTAGAATGCTGGAAATTTATTAGTCAATTCTGGGTTAGATGAAACATTCAAGGAGTGAGTGAATAGAGAAAAAGAGCCTTGGGTTCTTCCCACTTAAACTTGAAAAAGAAGAGACCTTAGCAATTATGACACAGACAGTGGCCAGTATGAGGTAGTAGGAGACAGGATCTTTAGAAGATAATTAGATTTGGATGAGGCCATGAGTGTGGAGGGTATGAACCCAGTCATGGGCTTAGCATCTTTATAAGAAGACAAACATACTGATGCAAGGCTCTATCTTCCCTTCCCTCCCACTGCTCTTTCTACTATGTGAGGAAACTTCAAGAAGGCAGCTGTCTAGAAGCTACAACTCACCATGTGACATGATATTATATTTACCAGCCTCCAAACCCCCCAAAGTGTGAAAAATAAATCTGTATTGTTTAAGCAACTCAATCTACACTATAGTGTTTTAGAAATGTACCTAAGACATTTTGTTAAGTAGTAGTATAAAAAAATCTGCTGATATGAAAGAAGGAGGTCAGTCCTGGAAACAGTGATATTGATTTTTTTTCAGACAAAGCACTTTCCCAAAGCTATCAAAATTCAATTATTTACATGGTGCAAATAAAAAATTAGGCTTTAAGATTATTGGCTTGTGAAAGTTTCATAAGGTGATTTCTACTTGAAACAAAAGATAGGAGCTTGCTACAAACTATACAAACCAAAATATGCCAGAATAGATAAGAACTGAAAATAAAAACATTTTAGTTAAAGACCCTAAACGTTTCCTTCTTTTAAACAAGAAATATGAGGCCCAATTCTCCTGAAGGTTAAACATGTATTGAAAGTTACAGAACACACAATACAGTTTCTTCTACCAGGGTAAGCAAGCTGAACTATGAGGAAGTGTTGGAATTTTTCATCACAGCACAGATGATTAGAAGCTTTCCATATTTTAAATGAGATAATGAAAGTAAAATGTATTATTTGCATTGATTTTATGTATCCATTAATGCAATCTTGCATGTAAAAAATGGTGATTTAAAGACATAAATACCTGGGCTACTTATTTAGAGGGGAACTTTTTTGTTGTTTTTTTCAAGGTAGGGTATCACTCTATCCCAGGCTGACCTGGAATTCACTATGTAGTCTCAGGGTGGCCTCGAGCTCACGGCGATCCTCCTACCTCTGCCTCCCAACTGCTGGGATTAAAGACATGCGTTACCATGTCCAGCTAGATGGGAAAATATTAAGTCATAAGTCATGTCCGTGACCTCCATATTCATATTCACTTTCTTTTAAAGCATAAACCACAACATTCTGCTCATAATGGAAGACTCACATGGTAAGGTTGTCAAAGAGAAGATTAAACATGTATATTTTTATAACTGTTCATATCTAACTATCCTGGTTTTCCTTTTACCACATTAGTCACTGTCCGAGTCCTGATTGTGGAGGCCTCCTTTTCCTCAGGTTTGTTCATGTGGGAGGAACCCAGTGCTCAGTCCCCCACATCTCCATGTGGAGAGTTGATAGTATCTAAACATCCATGTCTGCCCACATTTGCTCCACCTTCAGCTTCTTTAATTCCGATGTGTAGTGCCCACATTTTGTGTTCCCTTCACGGACTGATAGTATCTGGGTTATTTCAACTGCCTGACTATGAGTGCTAATGCTGTTATGAACACTAATTTGCAAGTAAAAAATTAAAGACTTGGCTCCAAGATGGTATTACTACTGGGAGGTGATACAACCTTTAAGAGGTTACATCATGAGAGGACATTACATAATAAAGGCTGTGTTCCTGAAGGCATATTGGGAACCTAGCCCTTTTCTGTCCTTTTTCTTTGTTTCCGGCTTCCATTAAGTGAAAGTCTCATCTGTTTAAGTACTCTTTCTATGATGTATTGTGCATCCACAGGCCAAAGCAATCAGGCCAAGCAACCATAGACCAAAATTTCTAACATTGAGTAAAGTAAATCTTTCCTCCTTTTAAGTTGATTAACTTGAGTATCTTTTTTATTAAAGTAGTGGTGGAAATATAACTATTCCAATATAATACTAAGACTATCTTTGCAAGGCTCTATGGAAGGCCCAGTGTTCAATGAATTTACTTAATTCTGGATCATGGAAATTTGTGAAATTTCTAGCTTCTTAAAAGCTCTCGGAGGGGCTGGAGAAATGGCTTAGCTGTTAAGGCGTTTGCCTGTGAAGCCAAAGGATCCCGGTTCAATTCTCTAGGACCCACGTAAGCCAGATGCACAAGGGGCACATGCATCTGGAGTGTGTTTGCGGTGGCTAGAGGCCCTGGCATGCCCATTCTCACTCTGTCTGCCTCTCTTCTCCCTCTCTCTCTCTCTCTCTCTCTGTCTATCTCTCTGCTTGCAAATAAATAAATAAATTTTAAAAATTATTTAAAAAAAAAAAGCTCTCGGAATCACTTGTTTACAGATATTCCATCTTCTGTCCATTGACTTTGGAGATTTGTGCTTTGCATGTAGATATGAATGAGCCTTTAACACACAAGCAGATTTCTACTATTCTCACTGAGTTGATTTGGTTTGTCATAACTCTGTCGCAACTCCCAGATAATTTAAATTCCTGATTACTGTCTTATTGAATAAATTATCCTCTCTCCTCTCTCTTCTCCTCTCTTCACTTTGTTTCTCTTCTCCTCTCCCTTCCCTTCTCTTTTTCTTCTCCCTCTATTTCTCTCTCTCTCTCTAATTGCATGTGTCAACATGAATGAACCCAGGAACCCAGATATGTGAGCAAATATAATTTTCACTTTTCTTGACGTGATTAACTTGCAAAGTGATGGAGTTTGAGCAAAGCACATTTTCCTCTCTAAGATGGATACACCTCATCTAATCAGTTGATACAGACTGGAACTGAACCACAGAGTGACCCTCCCCGCGCCCTCAGCAAGAGAGAATTCAGAAGCAGGTGATATTCATACCTGATCTGTAGAAGCATGAGCTTTTTCCTGGGTCTCCATCCTGATAGTCACCAAGTTTAAACAGCAGCATTGGCTCTATCCAAAGTTTCCAATGGTGGCCATCCTGCACATGGAGACATGGTGGTCTCCATCATACCTGACCCATTTTGAAAAAGAAATCTTTTTCTACATAAGTGTTCCATTGTATCCATTTATCCAGAGATACCAGGCTAATACAATCACCCAATTCTATGACCTTGACTATGTCTTCAGGACAACACTCTATACAACCCAGTGCCCCCTCTTATTTCATTATTTTCAGAAACAATATTTCTGTAGTCTGTTGTCCAATGATCTAAAAATGGATTTCATATATGTTCCTACTTATTTTTATGTCAGGAGATAAAATGTAATTTCTGTTACTTCATTAAAGCTAGAAAATATACACAAACATATTTAAGTAGACAGCTATTCAACTTCTCTATCCTTTATGATAACATTTTATTATAATTTTTATTGACAACTTCCTTAATTGTAGACAATATCCCGCGGTATTTCCCTCCCCCCACTTTTATATACTTCAAAGACAGTTATTTTTATTAATTTATCTAGAAATATAAATCGGGGCATTTTCACTTAACTAGACAAAATAATCTGTTTAAAGTCAAGTAAATATAAGATTGACTACTGACTTAAAAGTACAAGTTTCATGCCTTCTCAGAACTATTACTTCCTTATTTCACTGCTGAGCATAACAGTAGACTTACTGATTTATTGAACATAAAGTACCTGAGATACTGAGTGGTTTCAAATATTACTTGTGTCATTAGTATAATTTTCTAGGAGGTTCTTTCTCTTCTCCTCCATGCAAATAGAACATCGTTGCCATAAATCCTCATTATACACTATGTTCTTCAAACCACATGGAATATAGAACTACAATCCTGGTGGTTGTAGGGCTTAAGGTATTGTCATGTTTTCTGCCATGAATACCAAAAACAAGGGAAAGAGAGTTTTCAAAAAGAAAAATATTTTTCTTATAATGTTAAATTTCTTGAATTCACATTCTAAGGTGCAGATACCACCTATACTCCATTTTGTGAGTTGAAATGAAATACTTACCTTTACAATAAGTTTCCATTTTGTCATAAGTTAGATTAAATTTCATTCTTTGGCCTTTTAAACTTAATGACTTCTCATTCTTAGTTTTTGTCTTTCCTTCAAGCTTTTCTTTTTTACTGGTATGTTAGAAATTTAAACTCATATATTTCATTCTTATAATAATCCAAATAATGATTCACCTTTCTATTCTTTAATATCATATATGATTTAAAGGATAATTTTCTGCAAACTATATTGAGTATTTGTAGTGGCTTGCACTGTAAAGATCAGCCTAATTATAAAGTGATCTGCAAAATGACTTCTCCAATAACTACGTCTAATAAGCTTTACAATGTTGCCACTTTCACTGTTTCTTGTAATCCTGTCTTTAATTGCTAATAACTTTAATTATAGTCCACTTTTTAAAGAGGAGAACAAAAAGAAATATGAATCCTATCGTTGGCCAAACTTATATGAATTCAGAGCTTAACAGTTGGTTTCAAAGGTGTAAATACCTAGCAAGTTCCATGTAACAAAAATGTAACAGTGAACCATAGAAACAGACACACCTCAATTATCCCAAGTACACATTGCATAACTTATTGCTCAACATTAACTTATGTACTGAAAAGCTTACTGAATAATAGAAATACTCAGGGTACCGTTTTCACATATCATATGCTATATTCAATGAAGGCCAAAAACTGATCAACAACTTCAGAAATCCATAAGGGATATATATTGAAAATATTTGGCTCAGGCTTTTGATTTCAAGTAGTTAGGGCTTTATTTTGCATATGAATAACTGTCACTTAAAATATAAGTGGATTTGCTTAAAGTCTCACTGTTTTCAGAAATGAAACCACAGAATCTATTTATTCAATTATTTGTATAGGGAATAATTATATCATGTACATTTACTATGTACCAACCACTGCGCTGATTGGTATGAATAAACAGCATATTAGGAACACAGAATATTAGGCTTTATCATTTTTATTTTTAAAATATGTGTACTTTTCTTACAGCAAAGGATATTGAATACACTTTTTAAATATTTATTAATTTTTTGTGTTTATTCTTTTAAAAACTGTCTATTCAGTTCCATAGCAAACTTTTTGATTGATATGCTCATTTTCTTGCTTAGTTTTTTTTTTGTGTTGTTTTGTTTATTTTAGATATAAAACTCTGTCAGTTTTATATCTGGCAAAGATTTTTCTCCCATTCTGAATACTGCCTTTTGACTTTGTTGATGGTGGCTATAATCCATGGAACTATTGCTCTGATTCTATCTCACATCAGCCAGAATGGGAATCAAATGTTTACAAATATTATTAAAGACTGTGGAGAAGGAAGCTGTTATTCATTGCTTGTGGAAATGTAAACTGTATAGCCACATGAACCTTAGTGTGAACAAAATTTTAAAAAGTTTAGAAGGTTAAAAAACAACAACAAGTAAAAGTAGCACCATTATATGACCCAGGTATACCACTCCTGGGCCCATACCCAAAGACCTGCATAGCTTACTACAAGGCATAGCTGAATATCCACATATATTGCTGCTCTATTAACAACTGATATAAGTGATCTAGATGTTCAATCAATATATGACTGGATAATTAAATGTAGTAATATGCATAATGGGGTCTACTTCAGCTGTAAGGAAAAATGAAGTTATCAAGTAAATGGATGGAAGTAGAAGTATATTGAGTGGGGTAACCCAGGTTTAGAGAGACAAATAATGCATATTCTTTCTCATATAAAGATCCCAGCTTCAAATCTCCAGACCTGTGAATTTTAATTGGAATCTCTACAGAGAACAGGAAGTTTGAAGGGTAAAGGCCTTAAGGGGACTTTGTTTCAACTAATATGAAAACAGTGTGTGTATGCTAATGCAGTTGGAAAGGTTAAGCAGAAATGAAAGAAGGGAGATGGATGAGGAAAAGGAGTTTGGTGAGGAATAACCAAAACTTTGATATAAAAAAAAAACTATAAAAAAACCTACTATTTAGGGAACTTAATAAAAATATTCTAAAATAAATGCAATAATAGAATGGTGAGAAATTAAATAAAAACATATTTCTTCTACACATATTGTTTAAATGGAATGTTAGAGTTTATTTATTGATTTATTGATTTACTTATGTTCAATTGACTCATCAATTTATCATTTAATCATTTCTATTATTACTTGTTTGTTGCTCAAATTTTCATAGCTATGTCTTATTATATTTCAATTTTGTATCATTTTCATTTCATGCAATTCAGGGATTTGCCCTTTTCTTGAGTTAGATGCACTGGGCAGCAAGGTGTGAGGGTAGGCCAGGAAAAGCAACACTGCTTCTCCTCAGACAGGTTTATACCTGGACTACCACCAGAAATTGCTGCTATTGTGAGGGAGGGTCTTCCCCTTTTAATCCTACCAGGAATAACTGCTCAGATCTGCTCTAAGGCATGCCCTTTAGTTGACTATCCATTCAATTTGCCAATCAAGATAAAGAGTCACAAATCTACCCCTTGTCATCTTAATTCCAACTACATCATGTGTTATCATGCTTAATTCCAAATGAAGAAAATAAAAAGTCCATAATTTCACATAACATTATAAAACATGTACAACAGATCATGCATTTTTCTCCCCCTTTCCCCTGAAGCAAAAACTAGATGTAGCCGGGCGTGGTAGCACACACCTTTAATCCCAGCACTCAGGAGGGAGAGGTAGGAGGATTGTCGTGAGTTCAAGGCCACCCTGAGACTACTACATAGTGAATTCCAGGTCAGCCTGAGCTAGAGTGAAACTCTACCTCGAAAACACCCCAAAAAAACGAGATGTAAAAGTCCTATGAAGAGCTCTTAATCTTTTAGTGTTCAATAATATAAATATGATAATGTAAATTTACAAAATATATACTAAGAATATTATATAAATGGATGTGATGTTACATGGTAATAAAGTAAAGAAAAATATGAAAATATTCACTTAATATATGTGTAAAATATAAATATATGTGTAATTTTTTTTTGTTTGCTGGGCATGGTGTCACACACCTCTATGAGAGAGAAAATGAGAGGGGGGGCAGAAAGAGAGACAATTGGTTCACCAGGGTCACCAGCCACTGCAATCAAACTCCAGATGCATGGGCTACCTTGTGCACATGTGTGACCTTGAGCTTATGTCACCTTTTGCATCTGGCTTACGGAGGACCTGGAGAGTGAAACATGGGTCCTTAGGCCTCATAGGCAAACACCTTAGATGTTAAACTATCTCTCCAGCCCCTCACAAATATGTTTTTTTATTTTATAAATATTCTTTTAAGTTTTTTTCTTTATTTGTATGCACATACTCAGTGTTTAAACAGCACATGTTGGTACCATCCTTAGCCTCCTCCCTGTCTTCCCCCCCCCCAAAGGGACCCTCCTCATAAGGGATGCCAGTTATCCCCATGTAGATTGTGGATGGTTTATAGTGGAGGTATCAATCAGTTATTGGGAAGGGGCAATGTCCCTGTGAATAGTGTCCCAACTTGTGGCTCTAACAATCTTTCCACCCCCTCTTCTGCGAATTTCCCTGAGCCATGTTGGGCTTGTCTTAGGTATATTTCAGTGTTGAGGTCTTGGGATCCTCTGTGTCTCTGGATATCTGTAGTAGTTGAGTGTTCTCTGTGTCTATCTCCTTCACCCTTGTGCTGGTACCAGGTTCACCAAGAAAGCAGCACTCTTGCTCATTTCCCCAATTACTTTATGGTTTTAGATGGAGCCCTGGTGGGATGCGATGGGCTGATTCTCTCCTCAGGTTCTACATCCATCTGAAAAAGAAAAACAGATTCTCCAACAGATAGACACTCATAGAAATTATACTTCTAATTTCTATATAACTGATCATGTGGCCTTAGCTGAAACTTATATCTGCCTTTTACCACCCATTCTCTATTTTCTCCACTCTCAGCAAGCACTTAGCAAATCTTGGTTTCTTACTTGGAGAGGTGAGCACACCTTCATTTCCAAAGGATCTGGGCCATTTATCATCCTGCTTGATTTGGTTATTGAAGTTTTCCATTGACATTGATCACAGGACAAGTTAACAGAGAGAAGCCCTCAAGAATATCCAATACACTACTCTTGTACTTCCTTGTGGAAGAACAATCCAATTTTACCTGGTAATCCAGATCAATCATTCTTGCTAATACTGCAACTTCTTCCTTAGCTTGTTGACTCAAAAGCATCAGGAGCCCAAAGAATCCAAGGAAAAGTCTTAGCTTCCATTTCAATGGAGTGTCTGCTATGCCTCCTAGCAGCACACCCTGCTGTGGAACAAAAGGTTATAGGAGCATAAGGGCATGGGAACGGGAAACGATTGAGCTAGTGGGTCAATAGGGGTAATAATGAGTGTTTCTGATGTTTCTCTAGCCCTTTGATCATGGAATGATGGAATCTTCATTATAGGACAAACGGTACCACCTACTAGATGCTGGTTCAGAGAATATCCATGCAGCCTTCGGGAGAATCCTGCTCCAGCCTCCAGAATATTACCACTTTCTTGGGTTGCTGCTAGCATTGCCTTTAAAAGCCATTGCAGGGCTGGAGAGATGGCTTAGTTGTTAAGGTGCTTGTCTGCAAAGCCTAATAGCCTGGGTTAGATTCCCCAGTACCCACATAAATCCAGGTACAGAAATGGCACATGCATTTGGAGTGTTTGCATGTTTGCAGGTGCTACAGGCCCTGCAAACCCTTTCTCTCTCTCCTGTGTCTCTCTTTGCTTTCAAATAAATAAAAAATAATTTAAAAATTAAAAAAAGACATGTTCCTGTCAATCCAGTTGCTTCAGTATGATGGGGAACTGGTGAGACCAGTGAGTTCTGCAAGCATGAGTACACTGCTGCACTTCTTTGGTTATGAAGTGAGGTCCTTGGTCAGAAGCAATTCTGTGTGGAATACCATGATGGTGGATAAGGATTGTGTAAGGCCATTCTTCAACATTTTAGCAAAGCATTAAGTGCAGGAAGGACAAATCCATACCCATAATAAGAATCTATTCTAATAAGGACAAAATGCTGTTCTTTACATGATGGGAGTGGTCCAATGTAGTTAACCTGCCACAAGACCACAGAAAGGTTATCCTAGGAAATGGTACCATATTAGGGGCTCAGTGTGAGTCTCTGCTGCTGGTCGTTTTGGAAGTCAGCCACAGATATAAACAGGTGTATAAAAATATGCTGAGCCCATGCATAAACTCCAATCCTGCCACCATAACCACATTGTTTTTGTACACATTGGGAAATGACAGAGACAACTAGAAAAAGAAGTTGACTGACATCCACAGGACAGGTCATCTTATCCAGTTAACTATTAAAGTTCTTCTCTGCTGAAGTCACTTTAAAAATATTTTTTATTTCTTTGTCTTTATTAGAGAGGGAGGGAGAGAATGATCATACCAGGGCCTCTAGCTACTGCAAATGTATTCCAGATGCCTGTGCCACCATGCGCATCTGGCTTATGTGGACTCGGGAGTTGAGCCTAGGTCCTTAGGCTTCACAGGCAAGTGCCTTAACTGATAAGCCATCTCTACAGCCTTGAAATCACTTTTTAATAAACACTTACCTGAGACACAAATTTCTTTACATCATTTGCCCATGTGGAGAAAGTTATCACATGCCTCCTCCCAAAATATCTTTCTCACCAATCTTATGCTCTTTCCAAGTACATAAATATCCAGTCAAACCATTGGCCACAGGTCATGAATGTAATATAATATAAGTAATATAACATAAGCAAACATTAGCCATTTTCCATCCATGCAAACTGCATACTCATATGCATTGCCTGAAATTCTTCCTACTCTGTAGATCTCCTTTCACCAGTACCCTTCAGAGTTCTGGTTTGTGCTTAAATAGTTTTGCAAAACTAGCTGTATGCCAGACCCTAGTTTGCTTCTTCTCTACAGTTGATTGTTCATAGGACATACCTTATCATGCTATAGGTTCGTGCTTGGGGACAGATAAAATTGCAATGGGACTAGACGTGATCTACATTGGTTAGCTCCTTTATGTAACTTACCTATGGCTTCAGGGCATACATGGGCCCAATCATAGGTGCATCACTTCCATTTGATGATGGACTGCTGCTGTGAATGTTCAATTTTATGTCTGGGTGGATCAAATAATCCCCAGCTCATGGGTAGTTCAGAGCACAAGATAACTATAGGTAACTTGGTGGCCCATCATCAAGCATTCAGCTTCCACTAAAGCCTAACAGTAGGCTTAGAGTTGGCCCTCAAAGGGAGAATAATTTTCTTCAGATAATAACAGGGCCTTGCTCCAAAATCCCAATGGCTTCTGCAGTTATTCACCTATTGGCATGTCAAGGCTGCAGCCTGTATCCTTGTCACTGACACCTTAAATATCATTGATTCTGGTGGATCATATAGCCCATGTGGCAGATCAGCCTGCACAGTAGTCTGGACAGGTTGAGGAACCTCATTCTATTCTGGGCCCACTCAGCACTAGCAGCTTGGGCCTGGAGGGAAGGCTTAGCAGTTAAGGCACATGCCTACAAAGCCAAAGGATCTCAGTTCAATTCCTCAGGACTCACGTAAGCCAGATGTACAAGGTGGCACAAGCTTCTGAAGTTTGTTTGGCTAAAGGTACTGGCCTGCCCATTCTCTCTCTCTCTCTCTCTCTCTCTCTCTCTCTGTCTTTCTCTCTCTCTTAAATAAATAATAAATTAATTAATTAATTAATTAATAATTTTAAACAACAACAACAAAATCCTAGCAGCTTTCTGAGTCACTTGATATATGGGCCAGAGTAACACATCCAAGTGTGAAATTGTCTATCTCTGAAATCTCAATAGTCTCATTAGCTAGTGTGCTTCTTTCCTGGGGGTGGGAATGTCTAGGTGAAACATTTTATTATTCACCTTGAAAGAAATATCTTTATGTCCTATAATGCTGGACTACAAAAAGTTTACTAATTCAGAAGGCCCTTGAAATTCAGCTGCGTTTGTTTTCCATCCTCTGATAGACATATGTTTTACTGCTATAGAGTGTTACATCCTCTTGACATAGCCTCATCAGCATGTCATTGATATAATGGGTGACCAGTGTGATACCTTTTGGAATACACAGGCAATCCAGATCCCTGCAAACTCAGCTATACATGGGGCTGGGGAATTAGCATAATCTTGAGGTAAAATAGCAGAGGTGCACTTCTAGCCTTTCCAGATGAAAGCAAATTGATTCTGGTGATCCTTATGGATAGCTATAAGGAAGAAAGCACTTGTAAGACCAATAGCTGCTACCAAATACCAGGAGATTTGTTAATCAGCCTAAGTAAGGAAACCACATCTAGTTTACCTACCGCAATTGGAATTACTGTGTGATTAAGCTTCCAATAATCAATAGTCATTCTCCATGACCCATCTGTCTAACAAGCCAAATTGGAGCGTTTAAGGGAGATTTGGGAACCATCACTCCCACATTGTTGTACTTGATGGTGGCACTAATCCTTGAAATCTCTTCATTGATGCAATATTGTATTGAGTTTACAATTTCCTCTCATAGAGGCATCTCTAATGGCTTCCATTTGGCCTTTCCAACCATAATAGATCTCAATCTACAGATCAAGGAACTAACGGTATTCTGCTAACTTCTAAAAATATTTATAACCCAATTATTCTTTCTAGGATTGAAGATATCAGGGGCCAGCTGTTGCTATCATAAGTTGAACTTTGACTAAAGTTCCATTGATCACCTGACCTCCAAAAATCTCTACTTTTCTGGAAACATCATGATGCTCTTTGGGGGTCTCCTAGAATTAATTCCAATGAATAACCAGTGTCTAATAAGCTCCCAAAGTTCTCATCATTTCTTTTTTTTCCCCCAATATTGTACCCTAGTGAAATGCTCTAATTCCCCCTGGAGAAGGATGGGCTAAAGACTAACAGTAGATCTTTTGGTACTCTGGCAAGCGCCCACCCCCCTTCATTCAAAGGGTTTTGAGTTGGTAAGTTGGCTCAAGACTGCAAATTGGTTGTAGGGTCATGATTCTCTGTTGCTATAATTCAAAGTAGCCCTTTTTTCTTTCGTTTCATCTGGAATTATTATCTGATTATACAGGGTGATCAAGAACTTAGACTTTCTATTTATTTTATTTCTGGGAATGTCATGATTATTTAGCTATTGCCAAAGGTCTACAGGAGTCAGACCATTATGAAGATTGTTTAGCCTGGAGTGACCATTACTGTAAGTATGCTCACCTTGCCTTTCATAGTTCAGTGTTGCCTCTTGGCCCTTTCTACTTGGAATCCACTTAAACTCAGTGCCTTTAAGTTATCCCATTGAGCAGCTGCAGGTCCTGCTCTATTCTCTAGAATACCAATAAGAGCAATAAGAGACTTCTTCAAGTATGACAGTGCCCCCACACAAATCTGTTCCTCATATTTGTAAAGGACAAGTCTTGTTTTGAAAATTTATTGATTTTTTTGTTAAGTATATACTTTGTATGGACCCAGCATGTGTTGGCACCATCATTTTCCTCCTCCCTGCCTCCATTCCACTGGGGACCTCCTCCGTGGGATTGCTGGTATTGCCCCCTGGGGTGGTGGGTTATGAGTTGTTAGAACAACAGTCAGTCATTGTTGGGGGAGGTCAATGCCTCTGGATATTCCCTTCTAATCTGTGGCTCACACAATCTTTTTGTCACCTCTTCCACAAAATTTTCTTGCAATGGTGGGTGTGTTTTAAGTCTACTTTAGTGTTGAACTCCCAGGAGCTTCTGGAATTCTGTTTTGGTACTTATTGAGTATCCTCAGGGATCACCCTGATGCAGCTTGTCAAGCTCATCCATAAAAAGGTTGTACTCTTTTTTTTTTTTATTTTTGTTTACTTTTATTTATTAGCAACAGATAGACAGAGAGAGAAAGAGAGAGAGGGAGAGAATGGGTGCACCATGGCCTCCAGCCACTGCAAACGGACTCCAGATGCATCTGCCATATTGTGCATCTGGCTTATGTGGGTATAGGGGAATCAAGACTCCAACCGGGGTCATTAGGCTTCACAGGCAAGTGCTTAACCACTAAGCCATCTCTCCAGCCCAAGGTTGTACTCTTATATTCCCTCACCCCCACCCCATTCTATTGTATGTGCCTCAGGCTATTCCTACCCACCCTGAGGTTGTTACAATTTTTCCACTACTTCTTCAACAATGTTACCTGATCCTTGGGCATGTTGACACAAATTCTACAAATTCCAAAGAGCTAACCTGAAAACCAGTTCCAGAGACATAGAGACATACACTGTGATCACTCAAACCTCATGAAAAAAGATCCATAGGCTACAGAGAACTCTACACTAAGACATATGTCTCAGGATGTCTTTTTTGCTCTCTATTTTGGAGGGTTAGAATTTTTATGACAAATCCACTCCAGTTTCCCCAAATATTTGAATCCCTTCATGAGCATCTAGTCAATGGATATTAGGCATCTTCATCTTTTGACTTATACTTCAGCCACCAATCAAACAATTGGCCCCCCTTTTTTTAAACTGCAAACTTCAGCATTAAACCCAATTTCTCTGATCAATGTGTTAGTATCAATAAACTAAGACTGATCTAGTTTCATGTTTGTTACCTGCATCATCCTCCACTCTTAAAGTCTATTCCCACACATATTCCTCAGGCTTTCGCTTACATGAATTAGAAAATTCATGAAGTTCTTTACCGGTGCAGTATACCTCCTCATGGGTCACACTTTGCTCCTCACCTCGAGGTGCTCGATGAGCTTTGAGTCTGGTTACGAGGAAAGACAGGTGATCACCACAGAGCTTCAGCATTGTCTTTCTTACCATGTCCTTCATGGAGGGCTGGAGCTGGGAAATTTCATCTCTGAGCTCATTCTTTTTCTTTGTTCCTTTACCCAGAGATTCTAGAACCAACCGGGCAACTTCATTGTATTCCTTTTTCTGAAACATTCAGAAGCTTTGTAGAGTCACTAAAGTCCTTGTTCCTCATAAGGGTGAATCAGGAGTATCAAATTCATTTATCTTGCATAGCATTTTAAATAGATCACACCGTAGACTGTCAGTACTCTCCATGATAGCAAGAAAGCCTTTAGTATCTGCAGGTTTATTGGAGCTGCAAAACCAGCTCCAGATACCACCAAGCCCACTAGGGAAATACATCTTTACAGTCCTATTTTTCTAGAACAACTCTCAGTACTACACTCTGATTTAATCCAGATTATCTAGTAAAATGGAGCCAGTAGAATGGATATATATTACAAAGGGACTTTATTAAATTGACTTGCACTATAATGGCTTGGTATGATTCTAAACAGGCTTAGAACCTAGTAGCTGCTCAATTTACAAAGTTAATGCCTCAGATATTCTAATCTGAACTAATGGCCTTCCATAGAGTCCTTGGAAAGTGACTGGTCTAAAGTCTACGGTGGAAAGCTGTAGAAGTTGGGTTCCAATGTTAGGTGGCAAACGGGTGGTAGCTGCACTCACCAACAAGGCATGATGCTGGGTGAGCAGACCCATTTATAGCTGGACTGCCAAGAAATTACTGCCCAGAATGGAGAAGTATCTACCCCTCTCGGTTATTCCTTCCAGGAAAAACACTCACAGATCCACCCAGTGAAATGCCCCTTAGTTGATGCCTGATTAACATTAATCATCATACTCACATTCTTAAAATATGTCAAAATACTTAATCAAAAAGAGACTTGAAAAAAGATGAGCATGGTGGCACATGCCTTTAATCCCAGCACTCGGGAGGCAGAGGTAGGAGAATCGCTGAGAGTTCAAGGCCACCCTGAGAATACATAGTTAATTCCAGGTCAGCCTGGACCAGAATGAGACCCTACCTCAAAAAACCAAAAAAAAAAAAAAAAAAAAAAAAAAAAAAAAGAGAGAGAGAGAGACTTGAGGTCCTCTGACTTCAATAGATAATTTAACATGTTACCCTTAGTTATCTTGCCTCTGAAACAAAAAATAGTACACTATTATTTGAATAATAAGCATGTTTAGTGATAGCCTGTAAAGTAGGAAGATACATTTTCAAGAGATACAAAAAGGAAAAGAAGATATGGAAATTATTTACTATAGGGAATTCCCAAGAAGTCTGATTTGATTAGTAACTATCAGTTTTGTAGAAGGAGGACCTAGGTTTAATTGCTGGTCTTATCAAATATTAGCTGGTCAGTTATTAGTAAATCACTTAGTTACAATGCCTCTTGCTATAAAATTGTATAAACAAATTTTTAAACTCTAAATAATTTTGTAAATGTAGGTCATTGATAATCCTAGATTTGTATGCTTTTTGCTTAATTCTGGTATCTTGGGGACCACAGTTTACAAAGCCAGTATTCAGCTGTGGTATTGAGTTCTATAACATCATGACCACAATATCTTTAATGTCTCTTACATTTCAATGAAAATAACCCCCTTGGATGTGCTCAGATAATACTATATGGCACACCATAATAAATCATCACAGATTTGATATCTTAAAGCAAAAGAATTAATACTAAATCTCCAACTATTCTGGAGTGCAGGGGTCCAAGATTCAAAAGCTGTCAGCTGTCGGCTGTCAGGGTTAGTTCCTTCTGAGGCCTTTGAGAGACAATCTTTTCAATCCTTCCCTCTGAACTTCTGGTAGTCTCAACAATTCGAGGTGTTTCTCGCCTTGGAGATACATCACTTTAATTGCTATGTGTATCTTCATATGATACTCTCTCTATGTATCTCTGTGTGTTTGTCTCTTTTTTCTCTTTATAAGGGCTTGCCATTAATGTAGGCTCTTTTTAATAAGCAAAGAGAGGAATTCTCTCATTCCCTGAATGGAATGCAAGTTTGCTTCCACTTATCAGTGCTTAGCTGTCAATAGTATTCCAGTACTTTTATGGTGTATAGGGTCCCTAGCCCAGGTCATGCATACATGATAATTCTATGTACTAGCAAAAGTTAATTCAATTGGCAAGAGCAGGTGGTGGAAGCTTTTGAGATCTCTCCACATGTTGTCCACCAGAAACAGTGGTGGTAGTTGTAATAGGCACAAATATTTACTTAGTTTATTTATCTGAGAGAGAGAGAGAGAGAGAGAGAGAGAGAGGGAGGGAGGGAGAGAATGGGCATGCCATGGCCTTCAACCACTGCAAACCAACTCCAGGCACATGTACCACTTTGTGCATTTGGCTTACATGGGTACTAAAGAATTGAACCTGGGTCCTTGGGCTTTGCAGGAAAGCACCTTAACTGCTTAACTGCTAATTGATCCAGCCCATCACACACACACACACACACACACACACACACACATATAAATATATCTATATCTATCTCTATCTATCTATCTTTACTATCTATATCTATCTATCTATACTATCTATCTATCTATCTATCTATCTATCTATCTATCTATCTGTCTATCTATATATATATACATAAAATTTATGGGCATAGTTAGTATTTTAGTTAGTATTTGCAGCATTCCAGTGGATGAGGAAAATAAAATCAGGGTAGGAAGTTAATAGAAGATACTAGAAGAACGAAACACACCATTGGAGATACTCAAAACAGATGAGGCTACCAAGAGATTGGAGGCCTAGCAGATTCTGGAATAAATTGATTGAAAACATGATTTACATGTTTTAGTTTGTACATGTACTAACAGAGGTTTAAAATTTAGAAGCTTCTCACAAATTAGTTATGGGTAAAATTTTGATGTTATTAGAATGTCTAAATTCAATGTACTTGAATGATTTAAATTCAATGATTATTAATTTAAAATGTGGTGTCATGCTGGAGAGATGACTCAGCAGTTAAAGTGCTTAATGATCCAGATTCACTTCCCCAGTACCTATGTAAAGCCAGATGCATAAACTGACACACGCACTTGCAGTTCATTTACAGCATCTGGAGGCCTTGGAGTGTCCATTCTCTCTGTCTGTCTCTCTTCTTTCTCTCTCTCTCTCTCTCTCTCTGTTTGCAAATAAATAAATAAAAATATTTAAATGTGGTTGGCAGAATAATCCCTTGGAGATGCATCTACTCTTATCCCTGGATTTTTATAAATATGTGCCTTTAATTAAAAATAGTTTTTGTATGTAAATAAGTATATGAAAGATAAAACAAGAAGATTATTCTAAATCATACAAGTGGATATAATCTGATCATGTGAGCCTACAAAAGCATGCCATGCTCTGTCCTTATCTTCTAAGGAGTCTGCCATTGCTGAGTGTGTAGTCAGAAGGGGAGGCAGTGCTGCTGCTGAAGAGAAATTCAGAACGTTCATGATCTGGATTCCAAAGTCTTTCCTACTCTGTTTCCTGTCCAACACTGATGGAACTGCATGACATTAGGTATTGTGTATATTGTGTACTCTTCCTGTCTGGACTCTCCTCCTCACAGATGATGACGAATGTTCTGAAGCCAAAATGTTGTCATTAGCTTTTCTCTTTATTGTATGCTTTTCTAACTTCTTGGTCACAAACTGATCTAAACTTGTATATTAAGTAAAATTTGATACAAGGAATAAACGCCAACTGATAGCCCAAAATAAAATAGAAAAGCTTAGAAAAATGATCTAATGATTGAAAATTTAAAAAGTAAAGACAGCTGGGTGTTGTGGCACACACCTTTAACCCCAGCACTCAGGAGGCAGAGGTAGGAGGATCACCATGAGTTTGAGGCCACCCTAAGACTAATTCCAGGTCAGTCTCAACTAGAATGAGAACGTACCTTAAAAAGTAAAAAAATTAAATAAATTTAAATAAAGACAATATAATCTGCTCTGTACATCTATAATTTTATTATTATATGAAAATATTTATGTACACTAATATATTTTATAGATCAAAAGTAAATTTCAAATGATTCATTAATTTAAACTAAATTCAACAATTAATTTAATGTTTATTTTTTAAATGCAGTATAATTCCTCAAAGATGCATATACAGTATTTGAGTTCTTAAATATATAAGAACATTTACATGTCTTCAGCTATGTCATCTTCATGTGATTTCTTTTTAAGCTCGTTTAAGCTGTTAAGCTGCTTTGCTTTCATTTCCTATCGGATCTTCAAATCATTAATGCTGGTGAAAAGACAAGACAGTGGAAAAAGTACATAGTCATCCTTGAAAGCTTTGTACTTCAGCTTCACCCTCACAGACAGCACATCTGCAAAGACAATGGTATCACCAAGGAAATGCGGAATCGCTAAGGAGGATCTCCATTCCTCCAAACACACCTGCAAGCCAGAAACCACCCTTAGGTAAGGTTGTAAAACAGGCTAAAGTTACTCCTCCCTATTTTTTTTTTTTTTTTTTGGAGAGAGACACAGAGAGAGACAGACAGAGGGAGAGGGAGAGGGAGACAGATAGAGAATGGGTGTGCCAGCAGTCCCTCAGCTGCTGTGAACGAAATCCAGATGCCTGCACCCCCTTGTGGGCAAGTGCAGCATTGCGCCCTTGCATCACTTTGCATCTGGCTAAACGTGGGACCTGGAGATTGGAACCGGGTTCTTAGGCTTAGGAGGCAGGTGCCTTAACTGCTAAGCCATCTCTCTAACCCTCCTTCCTATTTTTTTTAATCCTTTCAGACAATTATTTGAGCTAATATTCCCTCTTTTAAAAATTATATTTTATTTATTTATTTGAAAGAGAGAAAGAGGGGAGAGAGAGAGAGAGAGAGAGAGAGAGGGAGAATGAGCATGCCAGGGCCTTCAGCCACTGAAAATGAACTCCAGATGCATGTGCCCCCTTGTGCATCTGGCTCACTTGGGTCCTGGAGAATTGAACCAGGATCCTTTGGTTTTGCAGGCAAACACCTTAACCACTAAGCCATCTGTCCATCCCCTAATAGACCCTTTTTTTACACAACATTTTTCAGTTTATTTCAGGAAATCAGATATTAACTGACACTGATGCCCACCACTGCTTTACTTTCTGCCACCACAGTTTAAAGTCATTCTACCTAATTCATTCTGTTTTAACAGTGGTCTTCAACTTGTCTTTCTTCCCATCCCTTCCTGGGAATATTTATGATGCTTTGAGATGTAATTCAAGCCAAGCCAAGTTAGAAATTCAGGAGCTCTCTTTCCTCTCTCCTGGCCTGAGGTGCTTTTACACCTTGTGTTTGGCATAGGCAGACCAACGGCTGTAAGGTGGCAGTATTGTCCAACCTCAGGCTGACATATCTAGTCTCCTAAAAGGCCAGTGAACAGCAGATGCCAGGTGAGAGAAAGATTAGGAAGGTAATGCATAGTGAAAGTCTGTGCTGTACTACAGCTCTCTCTTATGTAGGAATGTCAACTTGATGAGTGTTGCAGGCCAGTACGATACTGGCCCTTACTTTTCCCACATGCTGACGTCAGCATCTGATCCCAGGAGTGCTTACCCAGCTGTATACAGCAGTACTTAGGTCACTGGAAGCATACACACTTTCTTAAAGGTGAGAATGTACTCTAGAAGGTGGTGGCCTAGAGCAATTATACCCTAGAGTTGCTACATTTTCTAGTTCATTATGAAAATAAAAGAATATTTTACTTATTTCTCATTTTATGTAAAATCTTCATACATTTATGTAAGATCAAATAATTTAGCTCAAGATATGAACAAAAGCAGTCAAATAAAAATCTGTCACTAGTTTGCCAAATCTGATGATTTCACATATCGATCTCTCTTTTAATTATATCAGAATTACAAACAGAAAGCCCTCTATCATTTAGTTAAAAAAGGGTTTTTTCCCAAGCATGATGACTGCATGGTACATTTTTCTTATTTTTTTGTTTTACCTCCCCCCCTTTTAAACTAATTTAATATGAGTGTCATAGACCCACTCTACCCATGAGGACTCTTAAATACTTCTCTGAGTTCTTTTACATAAACCTGAGCACCTGATCTCAATGATCCTATGATGTACTTAGGTCTGTGTAGAACAGTCATCACTGAAGAGAAACTTTGCTTTACCAGGGTTGTTAGTAATGCTTTCTTTTGTATATGATGAGGATTATATGATTGTGTATCCATTTTGGGTGTGGATGTCTTGTTTAGTTCTGAACCCTTCATAGGTTTCCTCTTACAGAATAGAGTAGCATTCTGAAATGGAATGCACATTTCATTTACTGTAAAGAGAAAATGTAATCTTGAGTACAGTTTTGCCTGGTTTCCATGCATGAGGAATTATAATAGTCAATAGAGTAATTTGTATTTATTTCAACTAGGACAATATATACAGCATATGCTTTGCATATTCTGTGAGGTTTTGCTTAGAAAAAGAAAAACATTAGTAGATGTCTTCTATACAGCTAGGAACAGAAGCAAAAGCCTTATAACAAATCTACTGGTTTGGATGAGTCCTTTCCTACTCACACCAGAAAGTATTGAGAATAATCAATAATACTTTAATACAATGTTGAGCTTAGTCATAAAATGTAAAACTGTAAGACTCACAAACTGAAGGAAAAATTGGAAGCCAGTGGGACAAATGTGAGCTTACAAATTAGTAATCAGGCTGTGGGATATAGCTAAGTGGTAAAGTACCTGCCTTGTAACACATGGTCCTAAATTCTGTCTCCATCACTACAAAGAGAAGCAGTAAAAGAAAGGCAGACCAGAGGGGACCACTGACTTTTTGGTTACTTGCCTCGGTTGGCTGAACATATGCCAGCGAAGAAGTGGTGTGGCCATCAGTATGGGATGGCACAGTCAATGACTCTTCCTTCTTTGGTGTTATTATCAGAGTCTATCTCCTCAAGACAGGAAGGGAAATTCTACTTTTCTTTCTAAGGAAGTCAATTTCAAGTCACCAGCAATAGCAGTCAGAGATGGCTTGGCCCTCAGTCTTTGTATTTCTCTTTTTTGCTTTCTCTTCCAGAACCCAGGACTGAATTTTGGGAAGAATGGAGAGAGCTGACAATTACTAAAAGCAACTTCCCAAATCTCTGTCCAGCCTCCTTTTATGAATGGTGGCAGTTTAATGAGCTGTGCATCCGCCAAGAAACCAGGAGTGTCCTTTGATGGCCACCGGCCTTCTACAGAGGCCCTCCCTGGTAGTCCTTCAGCTTTGTGAGATGAGCGAACGGCCAACCTGGTAACTACTGCCTTTTCCACTAACCCTTCACTGCAAGTGTCCCAGAAATTGGGTCTGAGCCATAGGAGCTGGGAGAAGACATTAGTAGATTCAACTTTGAGATATCAAACTATAAAATAAATTATATATGTACATATATATATATATATATATATATATATAGAGAGAGAGAGAGAGAGAGAGAGAGAGAGAGAGAGAGAGAGAGAGAGAGAGAGAGAGAGAGAGAGAGAGAGAGGAACCATATGTAATTAATTTATTTATTTATTTTTTTGGTTTTTCAAGGTAGGGTCTCACTCTAGCTCAGGCTGACCTGGAATTCACTATGTAGTCTCAGGGTGACTTCAAACTCATGGTGATCCTCCTACTCTGTCTCCTAAGTGCTGTGATTAAAGGGGTGTGCCACCATACCCAGCTCTTTTTCTTTCTTTTTTCAGGAAAAGAGGTTTATTTCAGGCTTTCAGATTGTAGGGAACATCATCAATGGAAGAAGAAGCCTGTTCACTTACGTAGATCCAAGCAGAAACACCATCACACAGCCAGCAAATTCCAAATGGCAGGAGCAGCCAGAGCTGAAAGTACTCTTCACACACCTGTGTGCTGGATTCCAAGATCTGCCCCAGTGACATAGCTCTTCCCCAGTAAGGCTCTGCCCAACAGAGAATCAAGTTTCTAGCTTGAGTCTATGGGGTCATGCATTCAAACCACTGCACCTCAGCACCCACGTGTCAAGGGCAGAGCCGGCAGCCTGAGGCCCCACTGGAATGTCGTAGAACCTCTAGGAGATGAGGCCCACTGGAAAGAAGTTACGCAAGCAGTTTATGTATCTGGAGGGATGTTGAGGTTCCAGCTGTTCTTGAGTTCCCTAGCACTGTGAGGTGGGCAGGTTTTTCCACTTCATGCTTCCACAAGACCAGAAAGCAATGGGCCAACTGGCCAGGCCAGCTCTTTTTCTTAAATGACCTCTCAGTACGAAAAATAGTGACTCATGAGATGTTAAACTATGGCTAATGATCCAGGTAATTGCTAATATTAATTTATTGCTTATGAAGGGAAAAACACATGTTCTTGGATTTCCTTAACATGGAATGGAAGACCTACAACTAATTTAAAGTAATTTGTAACAGCACTTAGATATTTAAACATTTAAACATAATGTTTACTATATATCAAATAGTATTTATGTATTTTATTAGTAAACATAATATTGAATATTAAAATAGTAAATATAATATTTGGTTATTTGTAAGTATATGGAGAGTGAAAATAATAGTCTATAAGGTTCCCTAAATAATATATAGCTTTATAATATGTGGGAAGATATTAAAAGCATCTATAAATATTAGAGTTTTTAAAGGAAAAAATGCATGCTGAGGGCATTGGTGTAGCATAGTGGTAGAGGACTTGCCTAGAATCTGTGAGATTCTGGCTTCATCTGTCAGAAGGATGAGTGTATGTGTGTGTATGGGTGTTTTATACTTTCTAGGAAAAACATAAGCAAGAATAGGATAAGACGTAAGATACCAATGGCTCTTGATTTGGCTAAATTATCCACTCAGTGGAATGGAACTCATTGCTGGAACTGGGAAATAAGTCAAAAACCATGTACAAAAAATGAGCACATTCTCCAACCAAGATACCATCAAATGTGGGCTAGAAGAGAGCCTAACCATATAAAATTCCCTCCAAGCTATCTATGGCCATCCCATCTATCTAGTACTAACTTCTCTCTCCATAGGAGAATTTGCTTATTTTTTCCAGATGGACAATGAAACTGAAGGGAGGATCAGCCAATCACACCTCACCCGGGCTCCAGCTGAAACCACAGAGTAATGTGGAGGAAGGGCAAGAGTTCAGCGCTCTTGGGGATCACGACACCAGAAAAAGGTTGAAGGAGATAAACACAGAGCACATCTAACTCCCACTAAGCCAGATATCCAGAGACACAGAGGCTCCCAAAACCTCATCACTGAAGTAGAGTTAAAATGACCCCAGTGTGGCTCAGGGAAATTTGCGGAAGAGGGGGCAGAAAGAATGTTAGAGCCACAAGTTGGGGCATTATGCACAAAGACTTGGCCTATCCCCCATAGCTCCTGACTATCCCCACAATGCTTGAACCACATTCCCCATTGATGAGGGTCCCTATGGAAGAGGGAGGACAGGGAGGAGGATAATGGAGTCACCACTATGAATGTAAAACCACAATAATATACATAAGAATAAATAATTTTTTTAAAAAAGATGTAAGGTATAAATGCCAATCAGAAGTGGTAAAATACTTTTAATTGATTATGTTTTCCAGGAAAGCCAAAAATTAAATTGAAAATGTAGGTAGAAACTTAAAAAGTGCTATATTTAAAATAAAATGTATCAATAATTCTTTTATATGCAAAATGACTATTTCCCACTTTAATATACAAATATTAAAACTAAATAGAAAAATAAGTCTGATTATATACTGCTTCAAATAGACACATGAAGATATAGAAAATTTCTAATTTTTGAAAAAGAGATTAAAAAATTAAATTTTGAAGCTTATCAAATAGAATATATAAAAACAAAAATATATTATTAATGTAAAATCAATGAATAAGTTATACACTCTACAATCAAAATTTAAGATAGAGCTTGTGAATTGTAAGTTATACTTAAAGTAATAACTGAATGCATTGAACAAGTTTACAGGAAGGGACACTGGATTAAAATATATATGTGATGTGCTGGGGCTGGAGAGATAGCTTAGGGGTTAAGGTGCCTGCCTCCTAAGCCTAAGAACACTGGTTCCAATCTCCAGCGGTTCCAATCTCCAGGTCCCATGTTTAGCCAGATGCAAAGTGACGCAAGGGCGCAATGCCACACTTGACCACAAGGGGGCGCACACATCTGGATTTCATTCGCAGCAGCTGAGACATTGCTGGTGCGCCCATCTCTGTCTTCCTCTCTCTCTCTCCAAAAAAATTATAATATATATATATTATAATTTATATTTATATTATATTATAATTTATATTATATTATTATATTATTTATATTATATTTATATATTTATGTTATATTATATTATTATATTATATTATATTATAATTATATTATAATTTATATTATAATTTATATTTATAATATATATATGTGATGTGGTAAGGAGCTGCAATGGATATTAAATAGGATTATTAAACAGAGAAGACATAGAGAATTTGAAGAAAGAGATCCTTTAAAGAAATGATGTAGAATTGTCCAGTAGCAAAAAATCATATTGCTGTAGTCTAAATGAATTCCCCTGAACTGATGTGTTAGAAACTGAATTTTCAATTAAATGATGCCAAGACAGAGGTTCTTTTGGAGGAATTGAAATCACGATGGTACCTCAGTTATCAATAGATTACCAAGATCATTACTAAAGGTTCTGGTGGGCTGGAGAGATGGCTTAGTGATTAAGGCACCTGTCTGCAAAGCCAAAGGACTTTCCCCAGGACCCACCTAAGCCAGGTGCACAAGGGTGCATGTGTCTGGAGCTTGTTTGCAGCAGCTGGAGGTCCTGGTGTGCCCAATCTCTCTTTTCTCTCTCTCTCTGTCTCCTTATTTACTTCTCTGACTCTCTCAAATTAATAAATAAAAAATTTTAAAGTTAAAAATTTAAAAATATAATAAAAGGTTTTGGCAAAGGGAATTTGGTCATTTTTACTTTTCCACCTGCTGATGTAAGCATACAGCTTTATTTTCTTTCTGGAGGATGCTTAAAAACAGTGTTAAAAACACTAAGCAGAAAGAAGTTCTCACAAGGTGATTCAAACCCTCCACCATTGTGAGAACTTTATGAATTGCCCATTCTATCAATGCCATTGTTTGTAGCAGTACAAAAAGACTAAGACAGACATGAGGTTCCTAGACAAAGACAAACTTCCATAGATTAAAACATGTTCTTATATACACAGGAGTGAAGTCAGAATACTACAGAAGCCCAAACAGACAGGATGAAGTGAGGTCATGTGTTTAAAGTTCTTGCTCATACCAAAAATTTCTTAGACAATAAGAATCAACTTTTATTTCATCTTTACATTTTTTGAGTACATTGTCTCACATCTAAGTGTTCTCAAGAGTTGAAGAGCATGCAAGGAAGCATGAAATTAAAGTTATGATGAGCAGATAAGCAATGAGATAAAAATGCATAGGAGAAAATACTCATTTTTAATGAGCTGTTGGAGAGCACATAGTCATGGAGATAGTATGTGTGTGAAGGACTAATTCACATGGTAATACTCCTAGGATAATGATGTGAACCAACCAAATTATAGAGGGAAGTGCAATATTTGGAGAATGTGGTGCAACTTTATTTGGCTACATGATAAGAGAATATAAGGATGTAGTGACAATTGTAAGGACCAAGATTGGCTGACAAACAATACTATACATGTGGTTAGGTTGAAGACAAGTAGAATTTTAATGCAGTTAACATTTGGGCTATTCCTACAAACAATAACTCAGTCAGTTTAGTTTAAACAGGAAATAGTAATGATAAGACCTATGCTTTTGAAAGATCATTTTTTTTCTAAACATAGGATATTTTAAACAAGGCTATTGCAGACATGGAAATCAACTAGAAGGGCAATGCCATAATACAGATGAGGAGAAAAGGAGTATTTCTCTTTGGGGTTTTAAGTAAATTCAACTTTTGTATATGTGTAGGGGTAAGGATAATATATATAACATTAGTTTTAATTTTCATAGAATTATTCTTGCATTAGTATAGGAAAACTAATATTGAATTGCTGGACACAACTACTAAACATCTCAAGGACTGGACAATAGGGATGGCTGGGTGGGAAGGCAGGGAAAAGGTGAGTGGGGGAGGACAAAAAACTGGACCCAAGTGGAAATTTTACCATAAAATTCTCTATCCTGAAGGACATACTAAAAGGTTGAACTTGCTTCAGGTGCTTGGAGAGAACACCTGAATCACAGGGGACTGGAAAGGATATGATGAAGAGTAACTTCAATCTTCTCTTGTTTCTCTCTCTATCACTCCCTCTTCTCTCTCTATCTCTCCCTCTTCTCTCTTTCTATTTCATAGTACCTATAATTTTTCTTCCTTCTTTTCCCTTGGCACTGACCTGTAACTCCCAGTACCAGCATGTGGTTAACATCCACAATGAGCTGTTGATCAGTGAGACCTACAAGGTTTCCCAAAAGAAGACAGATTTCTGTCAGAGTACTTGATGACTCACCAAAGGTTATTGATAAGACACTACTGCTCAAGACACCATATGCTGTTCAGATAGAACCTGGCTGGAATCTGGAAGAGTCAGTCCCCAGACAGTTAGCTTGTCTAGTGCCAGAAGGCACTACACAAGTGACTGGTGGAAAACGACCAACATCTGTCTAAGTAACTCAGCAGTAAACAACCTGATGTGATGCTCACACAAGTGCAGTAGTGGCACACAGCCATGGTGGGTTACCAACTGCTCTTGATTTGGCTAATGGATCTGCTCCGTAGAATGGAACCCATACTGAAAACGGGAAACAAGTCAGAACCATATCCAAAAATGAGCCCACTCTCCAATATCAAGCTCCTCCAATAGTGGGATATAAGAAGCCTACACCTATTAAATTCTCTCTAAAATAACAATGGTTATCCATGTATCTTGCACTGACCTCACTCTCCATTGGAGAAACTGCTTCTCTCTTTCAGATGGACGCTTATCCTGAGGTGAGAATCAGCCCATCGCACCTCAAAGGGCACCAGAAGAGGCCATAGCTTCATAGGGGAAATGAGCAAGAGTGCTGCTTTATTGGTGAACCTGGTACCAGCAGAAGGGCAAAGGAGATAGACACAAAGAACTCTCAACCCCTACCAAATGAGATATCCAGAGACACAGAGACTCACAAAACCTCATCACTGAAATAGACCTAAAATGAACCCAGCATGGCTCAGGGAAATTCACAGAAGAGGGGGCAGAAAGATCATTACAGCCATGAGTTGGGTCATTATGCACAGAGTCATTATCTCTCCTGCATAACAGATGGCTACCCTCATAAGGCAAGACCCACATTACCCATGGGGGGAGAGGAAGACAGGGAGAAGGCTAACGATAGTATCATCATGGCTGTATATATACTACATACATAACTAATAAAAATATATTTAAAAATAAATTTAATTAAATTAAAAACACAATTTAACTAGTAAAACAAAAGCCAATAATTATGGTTTGAGGATGAAATGCCTCCTGAAAAGAGCCATGTCTTGAAGGTTTGGTCCCTTGACTAGTGACGCTATTTGGAGGTGGTTGTGTTATGAGGACACTAATGTCAGTCGTGCATTGATCCACTGATGCATTAACACTGAAAAGACTAGTAGGGTGGAGGGTAGAGAAAGTGGGCATGGTGGGCATCACAGAAGAGGGTATCTTACTCCTTGGCCCTCCCTGTCCGGTGTAAGGTCTTCCACTTTGTCCCACCACATGTTCTCAGCCACAAAGTTTTACCATACCATACACAGAGCCAAAGACAATTTATCTGGTCACCATTTACTGAAGCCCCTAAAATCTTCATCCAAAATAAATTCTTCCTTTTGTGCTTTCAAATGTATCTTGTCAAAGAGACAAAACACACACACAGACTAACATAGTAAGTAAAAGGTTAAATAGCTGGATATCAACTTGCTCATCTTTATCAACTGAAAAATGTGATGCATGATTGCTATGAAGATTAAATGAAATTCATCATTAAAGATGTATGCATGCATAAAATCTACAGAATAGAGAGTGGTAATTAGCATATACCTATAACCTTAGGAGCTTAAGGCAGGAGGATTGAAAGTTTGAGGCCAGCCTGGGCTAGGTAATGAATTTGAAGTCATCCAATGATATATTGAAATTTTCTGTTTTGGTAAGAAAGATGGAAGAAAGGAAGGAATGAAGGAAGTAAAGGGGGAAAGGGAAAGATCAATTTATCTGTAAGAGCCTAGTGAATGTTGACAGCTAAGAATTTAACAATTATTGGTCAGTAATAGAATCAGATACTGATTTTTTGCTGCTGGTAATGGAAATTTATCCTCTTAGCTATGGGTCAGAGTTGATGCTGTTACATATATTCTATATGATTTATATACTTCCACTTCTAGAAGTGCTTTACCTAATTGTAATCATAAGCATTCAAGTAGTTATTTTCTACTATCATGGAGTTAATTATGCTTCATGCATTTTGCACAGTATTATTAATGAGGCTGTCTTCATTTTTTAAAAAAGTAAAATCTCTTCTTTAACAATAAGTCTAATTTCAGTACAATGAATTGCAGTTATCAAAGTGCATAAGTAGAAAAGTAAAGTTTCCAGAGCAGAGCAAAGTGAGCTCTGCTCCAATAGGAAATGGGGCACTTGCAGTGGTGAGTATTGTTATCGTACTTTATATGCTTAGTAGGGTTAATCAACAGAAAAGGAGCTTGTTTTAGTTTCTTTTTTTTAAATTTTGTTTGACAGAGAGAGAAGAAAGAGAAAGAAAGATAGAGAGAAGGGGCACATCAGGGCCTTCAGCCGCTGTAAATGAACTCCAGAAACATGAGCCACCTTGTGCATCTGGCTTATGTGGATCCTGGGGAATTGAATGTGGTTCCTTTGTCTTCATAGGCAAGCACCTTTACCACTAAGCGATCTCTCCAGCCCTAAAGGACATATATGTGTATATATATATTTGGTGTGAACTAGGAAGCTAGGAACAGCAACTAGGCTGATATAAGGAGACAGATATTGGCATTACATAGATTATCCCATGACTTAAGCTGCAAGCAATTGGATGAGCTTTGTCAATATCTAATCATTTCTCTGCCAGTGCCCTGCTCTTCAGGAAGTCTTGGGAAGAAATATCAGCCAATTCCAGGGTCACTGCTTTTCCAGCAAGTTCCATCCTTCTCCCTGCTTCACAGAGACCTTTGACACAGTTTTGAATATTTTAAAGAGCAATTTTGTTTTCTGCTGGTTAGAGTCTAATAAAATGATCATTATTCTCATTGATTACTACCTGTCTAGTTTGATTACAGAAGATTTTATGTTCTCATATTTAATACTTATAATACTGAAGTGTCTCATCTTCATATTTTCAAGTCCTGTTAGTGACTACCAGCAAAATGGTGTTCCCAAAATAATTTGCACCATGTGCTATACCCATTGCTCATGCTCTACACACATACATGTATACCCCCCCCCCCCCACACAAACATGAGCTGAACAAAAAAACCCAAACTAACTAACCGTTGCAGTACCTCTCATTTATGGGTCTTGTTGGCTTCTTGATTTTTTTTTCTTGGACTCTTCTGATTCCCTAAATTATCTAACTGGTAAGTATTTAGTTCATATTTAAAGACCAACTGCTAATTTGAAGTCTGTAAATCTCATCAGAAAACCATATACTCAACATAATAAGAGTAAGGGGCGGAATTTGGCAATATTTTTAACATGGGAGAAGTTGAGCAACAAGAGTTCACTCTCACTTGTGCTCAGAAGTTCATCCTTTGTTCTAATTTTTTCCAGGCAAGTTTCACTGGCATGGATTAGAGGGCGGGGGAAGGAAGAATGCTCCCTTCACTTAATGATGACAAACAGCAGCTATAGTCCTTACCTGGAAAGCTGTGGTAACCTGGCCATGCCTTTGTGTGTGTCTGTAGGCGGCAGGCAGGAATTCTGTGCTAGCTGGATCCTGGCTAGGCTCCAGTTTGGCGTGTGTCTGACATTGTCTGGGGAACACTTTGTGCCTGCTGAGACACACTCCACTTCCTGGGACTACAGCTAAGAAAACAAAAGCTCCTGGTGCCAAGCCGGCCAGCCTTATCTGTAAATCACTTCTCTTTTTTTCTTGTCTCTTCAAGGGTACTCTGACCTTAGCACAGAGCTTGAGCAGGATCAGCTCATCAATTTTTCACTGACAACTTGAAAGATCAAGTGGCTTCCTACTTCCTGAATCTGTGTCAGGTTTTAGATGTAAGCATCCTTTTTGACCTCTTGGTGACTAGCATCTTTAAGACCATTTATGTATGGGTGTACATGCATGCTCACATGCATGGGCATACATTGGCAAGTAACTATATATGTAGGGTTATTAATCCAAGATGTATATAAGAATTATATTTCTCTCTTGTTTGAAAAAGTCTTAATTTCAACATTAGTTAATGTAAAACTGTGCATCTCTACTTTGTGAAAATGCCAACATGATGATTGATGAGGCTAATAAGACTTGGTTTCTACTTTTTATTTTTAGTAGAGAAAACCATTAGTTATTCTTCATCATTAATTGCACAATTATAAAGGGGAAGATGAAGATTACAGAATCAAAGAATTAGTCAAGGTCAGAAAACATTTCACTGGAGAATAGTCTGAAATCTTATACTCCTAACATCACAGTTGGGTATTCTACACCAAATCTCTCAAGGATGGCTTTCTTGCTATACAGAATCCACATAGAAAATATGACTTACAAAGATGTTATAATGATAATCACAGTGATGAAATGACTAGAAATGTTAATAGGAATTACGTTGTGGCAAGATATTGATGGTGATTTTTTTTTTTTTTTTTTTGAGAGAGAGACACACACACACACAGAGAGGGGAGAGGGAGAGGGAGAGGGAGAGGGAGACAGAGAATGGGCGCACCAGCAACTTCTCAGATGCTGTGAACGAACTCCAGATGTGTGAGGCCCCTTGTGGGCAAGTGCAGCATTGCAGCCTTGCATCACTGCATCTGGCTAAATGTGGGACCTGGAGATTGGAACTGGCATTCTTAGGCTTAGCGGGCAGGTGCCTTAACCGCTAAGCCATCTCTCCAGCCCAGTGGTGATTTTTATCATCTTTGCTATTTGATGCTTAAAATCTCCATGATGATATGTATTTAGCACATACATTGTCCACCATTTTCTGAGTACTTTGCTAAGGGATTTACATGAATTAAATTTCTGTTATTTAATTTTTATAGATAAATTCAATAATAGACTATTGTAAATCAACACTGAATATAATAGAATCCAGAAGCAACAGGGCTCCAAAGGTTAGTTTAAAGCAGTTACTTTTTAAAAATCTAGAATACTTGAGATACCTGCTTTCTTCGAGTACAATGCCAAGAGTGGGATGCCTACTACTGAGTTGTTGGTCAAAGAGACCCCTGAGAACCCCCCCCCCATACAAGCTATTATCAGTGCTCTTAGTTGCTCACCAGAACCAGATGGTAAGACCCTACTGCTAAGACACCACATTCTTCAGCTGAGAAATCAAGCTGGAACTGAGCTGGAAGCCTCCTCCCTGCTTGCTAGCTGTCATGATGCAAGAATGTGTTAAGCAGGCTGTTGAAGAAGAAAAGTTATCAACTGTTTTACCCCACAGTGGACCCTTCAATCTACACAAATGGCCAGCCAGACATGATATGCCTACTGGTATAATAGTGGCATGACCATTGTGTTCCACATGAAGGACCACGTGCCTGGTTCTGAAAACCTAGTTGAACACTGATGTCTAGGAAAGTCATAGGCCCTAGGGGATAATTGCTGTTGTAGTTTGGCTAAATGAATATGTTGTGCTTATCAAATTTCCCTCTCAATTTTTATGGTTATGCCCATAGATTATTGTTGCTCTCACCTTTGGTCAGAATTTTTTTTTTTTTGCAATTAATGTGACTACTGGGGAGACCCAAAATTCAAAAGTTTGAGAACGATAATAAATGATGAGTATTCAGCATTGAATGAGACATCTATATCACACCCTCCAAAACTCAAGGAATATTGTGGAAGAGGAGGCAAAATAATTTTTAAGAGCTAGGGAATGAGAAGGAATGCTTTGGAATGCTATCTTCAGGGCATGACATGATCGTTGTCTTCATGACCTACAGTGACCATCCCAGTGACCTGCACGCTACGCACAGAAGATTGAAATCATTGGCACTTCGTAGGTAGTGGAGGAAGGCAAGAGAGAGAAAGAGAAAGACAGAGAGAGAGAAAGACAGAGAGAGAGAGACAGACAGACAGACAGAGAGACAGACACAGAGAGAGAGAGACAAGATTACAAGAGTGTCTAGTTGGAAAGAAAGTAGTCAAGGAAAACAGGATGAGGAGAGGAGACAAGAGAAGCTAACAGGAAGGGATAATGATGAAAATACATTTTATTCATGTATGGAAATTGTCAATAAGAGGGTGATTCCAGACAGGATTCACAAATGAATAATGCTTTGTCTTGAAACAACCAGAAGCAGAATATTCCTGCTCTGTGTGAGTCTAGACTGCTTCCAGATCACTGAACAGGAACATTCACCCCACAAGGTCACAGAGCAGCAACACACTGGTTACCTGAAAAATCTGTAACCTAATAAAGAAAGAAATAAAATGATCAATTGTAGCTGTACCCATTAAATATTACACATGAAAGACTCCAAAATGAACAGCTGAGGAAGAAGAATGTTGTGGTACATTTCAGATTTCCTTTTATTTAGTAAAATGAACCCATCCTACTGGGCTTGCTGTCTGACACAGAGCCCAAGGTTGCAATTTAAACAGCAGTTGACATCTACTCTGTTTACAGGAGCCCATTAGCCATTGTTATTAACTAACCAAGCAGAGTGATCATTGCTCACATAGATCTTGACAAATAACTGCCTCAGATTCATCTGGGACAGGACTGTCTGTGTGCCATCCTCCTCAGGCTCTCTCTCTGCAGTCGGGACTTTTATGACCTGCTGAGAACGTGCCTTACCTATTTTCCTTGAATTACAATCCAGATGCTGATCTTATATGTTCTTTCTTTCTCTCTCTCTCTTTTCTTTTTTCTGGAACTGAATAACACTTAAGGAAACATGCATCAAAGAGGTTTCTCTTCCAAAAATAGTAGATCTAGGCTCCAGGGTATTTTATTCGGACTATACATACATGTAAGTTGCAAGTTTGTTTCTTGTCTCCCCTGGCCCTGGCCCCAGGGCGCCTAGGAGCAGTTAGGGTTGTAGTCTTTGAAACACCAAACAGGAAAGCAGTCCAGGGACACACTGGGTTACTTTGCAAGCCCTGCACTCTAACCCCATTTCCTGAGTTGGATCCAGTTTAATGAGTTCTGTCTCTGGAACTCTAATAAGAGGTCAGAGTCAGGCCTGAGTGAGGAGGGATCCTTGTAATCTCTAGTCTTCCATACATGCTGCCTTGTTTTCCTCAATCTTGTGTTTTTAAAAATTCAATAAAGGTCTGGAGAGATGGTTCAGTGGTTAAACACTTGTCTGCAAAGCCAGGAGGGCTGGGTTCAATTCTCCATGTAAAGGCAGATGCACAAAGTAACAATTGTATCTGGAATTCCTTTGCAGTGGCTGGAGGCCCTGGCACACCAAGAGCTTTCTCTCTCTCTTTCTCTCCTCTCTGTGTGTAAATAAATAAAATAAAATATTTTAAAAATTCAATAAAGTGCCATCTCTGCCCCAAAGAGTTTTAGTGGAGTTTCAGGGACAGCAGGCACTGCTGTGGTCATGGGCTGGGGTGCAGCTGAAAGGTTTCCTTCTTTCAGAACTTGACGTGGGATCATCAAGTGCTCAGATGTTGTGCAAAGAAAGTGAGAGAAGATTCCTCACCTCTCAAAAGCAGCCAAAAGCTCCAGGAAAAAAAAAAAAAAAAAAAAAAAAAAAAAAAAAAAACTACCAAAACAGGGAGCCTGCTTTTGTCTCTTCAAATAACGACTCTAGCTTTGCTAAGTAGAAATTGGGAGGTTCCCATTGCATACCTCTAGGGATGACTTGAGCCTCACACTGGATAACTCCACTTGGACCTCCAAGTCACCTAAACCTGACAGTCCTCCATCCCCAGACCTCTTTGCAGCCCGAGTGTCCTTTTCCCATTGCACGCAGCTGTTCAGGGATGTTGGTATCTCGCCATCTGAATGACTGCCAAGAATGTCCACTAAGAAGAAAGCAAAAAGCCAGGATAGTACCTAGCATGCTAAAAGAAAGCATGCTGAAGTTAACATCTACTGGTGTCGCTGGTTGGGATCGGAGTGGTAACAGGAGTGCATGTTTGTGCTCCCGTGTGGTCATCACTTTTCTCACCTGTGAAAGGGGACAGGTGAGAGGTGTCCCCAGCCTGTTCTATCAGTGCTATTTCAATGAGCACCAGATGGGGACATAAGGCACCGCTATGCTGTCTATTTCTGGGTATACTCTCATAGACTTTTGACCACATCATGGAAAATCCACCTCATGCTGGGTGAAATCGTGCTTGTAGTCAGTGCCCAACATTTGTTGCTATTGGCAGTCAGGAAAATACAATATTATCATTGAACTGAGGCTGTCGGCTTTGGCCCCAGGATCACAGGGAAATTTGTGTAGAATCCTTGTGTTTTGCTTATGTCAGCACAAGACATCACACTTCTATGCCCTTCCTAAAGGGGTTCCAAGATCAAATTCAATTATATATCATCAAACAACATTCAATTTGAGTAGTTTGCCATGATTAAAGATGTCACTTGTGTGTGCACAGCCTTTTGCTGATATTTTCACATTCTCTGTCTCACTTTATGCTCAGAGTAGCACTCAAGGTAGGCTAGAGACACACTTAACCGATGAGGAATTGAAGATTCACAGAAGTGAAGACATTTGCCCCCATTTACACAGCTCAAACTCAGATTTCTCTGAACTTTGATGAGTGTCTTATTTTCAAAGTTTCAAATGTGGACATATCAAGCTACTCATCGTTCCATCACAGTATTACTATCCAGAAATTATTGATACCACCTGGTAAATCCATAATATTCTAGGCCATTGCATGAATCCAGGGAACCACAATTGGGTGTCACCCTCTGCTTCCCTTCTCATGCAGGTCCTTCTCTCACGAAGTGGATGGTTTCTAGTGACTTTCTCTAGGGTTTCCTAATACAATTATGGCAGCAAAAATCTACTGACCATTAGCTCTTTCTACCTCCACTCTTGCCATAGTGAGCAAAAGCTTGTGTAAGGGATGAGAGCAAATAGAAGCATGTTATGAAATGTTTTTTGGCTATCCCTATCCTGCAGATAATGGAACTGTAGTTAATGACAATTTTAATGGAAAGCAGAAATTATAGTAGAAGAGATGTACTCTTCAAAATGACCAAGAGAAAGATACTATGACTTCTTAGGAATAGTTTTCCAAACAGCATTTGAAATTTTCTACCATAAAGATTTGAAGAGTAATGCATAAGATGGGCTGCATGTAATTGATGACAGCAAAATTTACAATTCCATTACTGCCAAATTAAAAGAAGAGGAGGAGTAAGATTAAGATTAAAACTAATTTATCTGGAATGTTTTTTAAAAGGTCTTGAATAAGACTGCAAACAAGCAAAGCAATAATAGTAATGGAAATACCGACCCACGTGTTGATAAATGTTGATAACAACCACAGGAATCCAACTTCCATTGGAACACTTCTGCTCTTGATTCCAAATTACCACCAGTAGATGTCGCCATACATTACTCAACATCCTGCCATGGAAGGTACAGAGTTCCAGGGATTCTAGAACAGGAATAAAGGGCATGGGAGGACAACTATTATTTTAGGGAGAAATACTGAATAGCTGGGGGCAGCAAAATGACACATTTGTATGATTTAGAAAACATAATTCCAAATTGTGAGTTATTTTTTTAAATAAGGCATGTGATAAAAGGTCTGCCTATTAGAATAATTCTGGTGAGACAAATCAAATAGAAATTCTCCCCAGCTTAATGGACAGCAACTAGTAATACACACAAATGTCTGCATCATGTTGACATCTATCTCACATGGAGTGCTAGGTGAATGCTCAGCTACTTTCCACCAATTTGCTTCTTTCTTCTCTTTCCCTTAATTAACCCCCTTTCTTAGACCGGGTTCTTCATGCTTAGAAAACTTACTTCTAAAACTCAGAGTTCCATGGATTTTATCTACTATTTAACAACCACATCAAATATTTGTATATATAATCTCCCTTGCTTTCTTTCAATGTTCTTAATACTTGGCTTGAGTTCAACATGTCTATTGAATATTAAATAATTGATTAGCATGTTGCACATGGCTTAGTTTTTCTGTACCATCAACCATCCATTTCAAAACAAAAGTCATTCTGGTGGAAGTCTGGAAAAACCTTGCATTTGAAGGGAGCTACTTGAATCAGTAGCCAGGCAGGAAGTGCTTGACCACTATGAGTACCATGGGGAGACCTAAATATAGAAGGGAGAATGCAGGATAGCTTTGGGGGAGATGCCAGACTATGAGGGTAAACAAAATATAACTGTGGAGATAAAATATTATGGACAATGTAAGAAAATGAGAAATTGACCTTTTGGAAAGCTATTCCTTGGGAGAACACAGTATATTTTTGAAAGGTACCCTTTGATAAAACCCCTTTGGGTGATGGTCGAAATCTTCAGTTTGTGAGGTCAAATCACCCCAGCTGGAGAGCAGCATGTCATGTAGGAAGGTAAATCTTGTTGTGGGCAATTTGGAAGACAGAGATGAATAGTTCGAGAAAATTAAGCAGAGGTCATGAGCTCCAGCAATTGTACTTTTCTTTCTTCCTGTTTTCAAAGTACTGAACAGATATACAAATGCAGCAAACCAAAACCTTAGCCTTCTCAGGAAGTTTGTCTCATTGTTTGTGGTAAAACAAAGTAGATGGCATCACTACACAGGGTAGAAACGATAATTCTGAAATTACTTGGACACAGAGATAATGCAAAAGCAAGACCAATTAAAGTGTTGTCCACCATTTAACATGGGAGAATAGATTATGGGATTAAGTTTTCATTTTCCAAAGTTCAAGGATATATGGCATTCAACTGGAAAGGTTAAGTAAACAAATGTCTCTAAAATCAAGAAAAGTTTTGGTTGAAGATGTATGTTATTAAAAATTTGAGGGCTGGAGAGATGGCTTAGGGGTTAAGGCGCCTGCCTCCTAAGCCTAAGAACTCTGGTTCCAATCTCCAGTGGTTCCAATCTCCAGGTCCCACGTTTAGCCAGATGCAAAGTGACACAAGGGCCCAATGCCACACTTGCCCACAAGGGGGAGCACACATCTGGATTTCGTTCTCAGCAGCTGACAGACTGCTGGCGCTCCCATCTCTGTCTTCCTCTCTCCCTCTCTCTCTGTGTGTCTCTCTCCAAAAAAAAATTAAATATATATTAAAAAAATTTGAGATTGGGGCTGCACAGATGGATCTGTGGCTCAGTGTACTTCCTGTATGAGTATGAGGGCCTGAGACTATTCAAGTTTGAATCTCCAAAACCCACGTTAAATGGCTAGATGTGGCCACACATGCCTGCAACCCTAGTCTCACAGGAAAGAAGGGCCCGGGAATCCTGGGAGCTTAAAGGTGGAGCATGGGGAGGAGGAACTTCAAGCTCCAGGATCATTCAGAAAATCAGTCTTAAAAACAAGAAAGGCAGGCTGAATGAATGGCTTAGTGGTTAAGACATTTGTCTGAAAAGCCAAAGGACCCAGGTTCGATTCCCCAGGACCCATGTTAGCCAGATGCACAAGGGGACACTTTTATCTGAAGTTCGTGTGCAGTAGCTAGAGGCCCTGGCATGCCCATTCTCTTTCTCCCTCTCTCTCTTTTTTTTCTGTTGAATAAATAAATAAATAAAAATAAAATATTTTTTAAAAGAACAAGAAGGGCATAGAGTGCTGGAGCAAAACACTTGACTTTCTGTTTAGACTACCACAGGCACAGTTGAGTGCATGGCAACACACATGCATGCACAGAGACAAAATAAAATAAGTAAGTAAGTAAATAAATTAAATAATTAAATTTAAAAGTTGGTATCTTATTATTATAAGGAAGAATGTAAAATAACACATGATATGGCATCTATCAATTAGAACATGGAGACAGAGAGTTCTAGACAGTAAACTAATAGATACATCAAACTTACACCTACCCAGTCAACACTTGGAGAGTGATTGGGCCTGGTCATTGAAACCATTCTGCCCTCCATGTGCTCAGCCACAGTGATGTGATGGGAAGCCTCCTTGATCTCAGAAATGCCATTAGTGCCTGTCCCTCAGAACCAGCTGCCTTACGTCATTATTTCACTCTTTACTGAGGAGCAGCTTGGCCCTACCCTTAGTTCTCTCTTCCAGACATGCCTTACATGGCCCAACCATAAAACAGCCTAATCAATTCTGCTTCTTTTAATGTGACATTTTTAAGCTATCTCTTTCTCGCTTCACCATTAGGAGTTAAAAGCAGCCACAAAATACCTGAAACACTTTGCTGCTGAGCTGTTTCTGCTGACCGATACGTTAGTTCACCACTCTCACAATGTGCATTAATCTAAAATCCCCGAACATAAACACAACTTTTCCAAGTTCTTTACAGGTATCTGCTAATGTGTTCTTTATTCATGTCTACAATGCCTTGTTCTTCACTTCTATATAAGACTTTATCAGACTAGACTTTACTGTCCACTTTTTCTGTCAACATTCTTCCCAGGTCTGCTTAAGAAAATCCATACTTTCTTTATAACTGTGGTCTTCTGAGCCCTCAACAAAATCTCCTTAATGTTCCACACATGGAAACTAAAGCTCTTCCTAGCCTACACTTTCACATTCTTCCAAGCTCTGCTTGCTATCAAATTTCTAAGTCACTTGCACACTCATAAGTATTTGTTACTGCAACAGCCTCACTTGTGACTACCAATTTTCACAGTCCATTTTCTGCTGTTGTAACAAAATATTGAACATACTGGCTAATTTATAAACAGTCATGTACCTTCCAGAATTTTGGACGCTAGTGGGTAGGACAATGGTATCAGCATCTGACAAAGCCTCGGTGCTTCTCCATAGCACAGTGAGGGACAAGAGAACACACAGGGAGAGAAAACCTGGATGGGTGCATCCTGTTGTCAGAAACCCATTCCAGCAGTAAGTACCCAAATCTGTTCATGACAGCAAAATCCTCATGGCCTAATCTCAAAAGAGCCCGATGCATAATATAGTTTGAATAGGTAATATAGCTACAACGTGTAATATAGTTATAATGCACAACATAGTTATAATACAGTTAACATTCCATATTAATTTCGGTGAGGGCATTTCAAGCCACATCAAACTATTATTACACTGAAGGAAGGTCATTTTATAATGACAAAAGGATCAATTTATCAAGACAAAACTGGCAGTTCTAAAAAGAAATTCAGACACATTCATAATCCATAACGGAGGATTTTAATGCCTATATTGTTGGAAAATTGTCGAAAGAATGAACAAGTAAACCTCATTCATCAACTTAATCCTATTGAAATGTATTTAACACTCCATCAAACACTGACAAAGTCCACATTTAGTTTGATAAAATCATTTTTTGTAGAATTCCAAAGGCAGATGAATTATCCCTGACTATGTCTGTGTCCTGAGCCCTTGGACCTATGACTATGCTGTTACCTGGTAAAGGGGAACTGCTGTTGTTAACCATCTGAACTTAAAATAGGGAGATTATCCCACATCATCAAGTGTGTGGTCTTTATAAGTGGAAGTGAAAAGCAGGAAGATGAGATTCAGCCATGGGAACAACAGTCAAACTGAGATACAACGATGACTCTAACAGCTGATTCTGGCATTGAAAATAAAAGTTAGACATGAGTATTTTTTCATGAGACTGAAAAAGGTGCTGGTTGCGCTTTCATTCTATGCTCATTCATGTCTTCTAGCCCTCCCAGGCATAGATTAAATGTCAATTGAGGCTCTAACATCTTTGAGATCTCTCCAACATGAAATTAACTCTTTCAAAATTAACAAGAAAATCCTACTCTTCATTAAGAGTGCAGTTCTTATTTAAAATGCTGGGCAGTAGTGGGGGAGATGGCTTAGCAGTAAAGACTCTTGCCTATAATGCCTAAGGATTCAGGTTTGATACCCCAGTACCCAAATGCACAAGGTGGCACATGCATCAGGAATTTGTTTAGAGTGAATGGAGGCCCTGGAGTGCTCATTCTTTCTCTCTCTCTTTCCTTCTCTGCCTTGCTCTCAAAAATAAATAAATAAGTAAATAATTTTAAAATATTGAAATGCAGACCACATGATATCTGTCTTTCCTATAATAATCTTTTTTGTTATTTTTAAAAAGCACTTTTATGGGCTGGAGAGATGGCTTAGCGGTTAAGGCGCCTACCTCCTAAGCCTAAGGACGCTGGTTCCAATCTCCAGCTGTTCCAATCTCCAGGTCCCACGTTTAGCCAGATGCAAAGTGATGCAAGGGTGCAATGCTGCACTTGCCCAAAAGGGGGTGCACACATCTGGAGTTTGTTCACAGCAGCTGAGAGATTGCTGGAGTGCCCATCTCTTTCTCCTCTCCCTCTCTGTCTGTCTCTCTCTGTGTCTTTCTCCAAAAATAAATAAAAATAATAAAATATTTTTTAAGAAGTACTTTTATTTATTTGTGTGTGAAAGAAAAAAAAAAAAACCATAGGCATGCCAGAGCCTCTTGCCACTGCAAATGAACTCCAGACGCATGTGCCACTTTGTGCATCTGCCTTCATGTGGATACTGGGGAATAATAATTGTTGACACTTAAAATTGTTATTTTCAAAATTGATATTGTCTAAGATGTGATTCAGATATGTAGAACTTTTTCTGCATGTTTTAACCATAGTGTTTAATGAACTGAAAATGTAAAAGAAAACTTTTCATTACTGACATCTGGTTCATATGTGCAGAGCCTGCTGGCCCTGTCAGAGTGTGGGAACATTGACTACTATGCCCATATCTTCAAAGTTTGTCCTTTTTCTTTTCTCTTCAAAGGTCTTCTTCAGAGCCAATTTTCAACATAAATAAAGAGGAAGTACCCAGCTTTCAATATGAAATGTTGGGAAATAGAATCAAATTTTCCAGTTGTACCTGAGTCAAGTCTAATAGGACCAGGTATTTGTACATCCAGAAGTTACCTACAGATGCTTGAAGTTACAGGAAAATAGTGGGGAAAAGAAGAAGGACCAACATTTTGCGTACTGATTGAAACATGGAGTAAGATAACAGAATATTCAGTAACTATCTCTTATGGCACACTCAGAGGCAAATCATTCCTGTCCCTTTGTCTTGAAGCCTCCTTCCATGTTAGTCTCTTCTTTCCATGTGGTTATTCATAAACCTTTTATGTCTTCAGTTTCTCTCTCTCTCTCTCTCTCTCTCTCTCTCTCTCTGTGTGTGTGTTTCAGAAAATCATTCTTGAGAAATAGAAGAGTTCAGTTCTCTAACAGCATGGCCTAACTTTCTAATTAGGAAACCAGAGAGAACAGGAGGTTTATCCTCGTAGATTCTTTTGCTAAAGCTAATTAGGCTGAAATTTGGGCAGTGCTCTGATCTTCCCTTGCTTATGTTTCAGTGGGTGGGACATGGCCCATCCACTCTAGAACCACATGTGCCTCTTGCCAGACAAACAAAACACAAACAGAATAAGCATTTTTGGTGATGACAGACTCACATGTTATCATATTCTTTCCCTGGCACAACAGCACTTGAGATACCTAGAAAGAATTTATATTTATTCCTTGCATACTACATAAATGTTAGAGGTATTCACAAAGCTTGGTGGACAAAAAGGCCAAAATGTTTCGTATTAGCAGTGCAAAAGTAGAAGGCACTTTAAAGACAAACTTATGTTTATTAATCAAATGACATTTCAATAAATAAAAAAGAGAAAAAAATCAATTGCCCATACAGAAACATAGGGCATGTAAGTTCTTACACTTCAATATTCTAAAAGTGCTGCTTTCTGGAGTCTACTTCAACTTTGTCATTCTGTATTTCCAGAATCTGTTCTTTTCAACCTAAGTACTTTCCCTGCCTCACAGCCCGTGGAAAAATGAATATACCATCCCTTAAAATCACTAGGGCTGGAGACATGGCTTAATGGTTAAGGCACATGCCTGTGAAGCCTAAGAACCTGGTTCAATTCCCCAAAACCCACATAAGCCAGATGAACAGGGTAGCACATGCATCTGGAGTTCATTTGTCATGGCTAGAGGCCCTGGCATGCCCATTATTTCTCTAAGTAATAAATACATAAATAAAAATATTTTAAAGATCACAAACTATAGTCAGGTTTTCTGGGTCCCTATACAGAAACTACCTGTTCTTAGTTGTGGATTCTAATGACCATTTATTTCACCTTTATGGGCCTCTTTTCTCATCTCAGGATATAAGTAGCACCAAGCTCATTAAAACATACAAAGCTTTTGGACATAACAGAAATAAAAGTTGCTGTAGTTAATCTTTGAAATGGCTGAAGATAGATATTTTACTCTTTCCCACTGTCTCTATATGTCTATCTCTCCCTCTCTGTCTTTTTCAATTTCTTTCTCTCTCTATCTCTCCCTCTCCTTCTTTCTCCCCCTCCATCTCCTTCTCCCTCCTCCTCCTTCTCTCTCTCTCTCTCTCTCTCTCTCTCTCCCTCTTTACATTACCTCTATCGTTTTGACACCATGAGAAGATATGCCTTGATCAAGTAGGACAAGAGCCAGAGCCCTTGCTGAGACTCTGTAGGATCTAAGCTGTGCTCATTGTAAGCTCCATCGAACTGTGGAGAGTGCCAGACATAGATTTTATTAATCCCACCATCAGTAGGCCTGACTTCATTGCAACTAATACAATACCTATTTCTCCAACCATGCCAATGTGTTCTTGCCACTATGTTTGACCTCCTGTTACTCCTCAACAAAGCTGGCAAGCACACCCCTGGTAAAGTAAAACAGCCCAGCGGGCCACAAACTGCCGAGTGCATCCATGCTGAAATGAACAGCACATTCCAAAGAGATCCACAGCAGCTCTGCTCAGAAGGAAAAAGAAAACATTAATGCCATCCTCTAGAATACCAGATTTTAATATTCTTTTCTTTCTTGCATTGGAAACAAGAATGGTACCCTCCCTAGAATCTCAAACCATCCTCACTCTAGTGCTATGTTGTGAATGCTATTCTCAGCTGTCCCCATCAGAATTCATCCTCACAAAAAAGAATCACAGATGTCATCCTGATGGGACAAGTCTCTAAAATCTTTGAAGTTTCTGCCAGTAATACCAAAAGCAAAAGCAGCATGGCATATGTTTGCCCAGCTTTCATTATAGCTTAGCCTGGGGATGATCTCGGTCTGGGAAGAATACTACAAGTCATAAGAAATGTGTGAGGCACCGGGCGAGGTGGCACATGCCTTTAATCCCAGCACTTGGGAGGCAGAGGTAGGAGGATTGCCATGAGTTCGAGGCCACCCTGAGACTACATAATTAATTCCAGGTCAGCCTGAGCTGGAGTGAGACCCTCGAAAAATCGAAAAACCAAAAAAAAAAAAAGAAAAAGAAAAAAAAGAAAGAAAGAAAGAAAAAAGAAAGGAAAAAAAGAAAGAAAAAAAAGAAAGAAAACAAAAGAAAGAAAGAAAAAAAGAAATGTGTGAGGCCAGGGGCCGGGAGAGGACTCCATGTGGAAGAGTGCTTGGCACATAAGTATTAGAGCTTGAGAAGGTGTAAGACCTCCTGAGTGTGATAAGCAAATAGCTTAGCAAGGTCACACATGCATGTAACCCCAGTCTATGGAAAATGGAGCCCAGAAAATTACTGGAACTCACAGATCAGCTATTCTAACCAAAAATGCCAAGGAAACAAGAAGGGTGGTAAAGGAGGGCACTTGAAGTTGTCATCAGTCCTCTGTACATATACACACCTAGCAAGTATATTTGCACATACATGTGCATACACTGTACACATACACACAAGGAACATATACCAGACCACACATGGTAAACACACACACACACACACACACACAACAAATATGGAAAGAAACATAGGAGATTTAATCTCAAAAGTTTTAATTTCTCCTTCATGTTTTTTGCCAAGAAATATTAAGTCAAATTTCCTATTACTTTTCTAGGAATTTAATACACCATTTTGAAACATATAAAATACCAGACCTTCCTGAAAGACCTTTATCAGAATTATGTAAAAAAAAGGGGGGGGGTTATCAGAAAGCTGGGCATGGGTGTTCATACTTGTGATCTAAAAACTTAGCACCAGAAGGCTGAGACAGCCAGATAACTATTAGTTCAAGTCCAGACTGGGCTACTTAGTGAGTTCAAGACAACCTAGGCTACAGAGTTAGACTCTGTCTCAAAAAAAGAATGTTAGTGAAAAAGAGAGAGCTTTGAGACAAACAAAACAGTTATAGCTCATACAATGTTTAAACAATATATTTTAATTGATTCTATTATATATAGAAAACACAGTGTGATCCTTTGAAAATATGTACAGTTACTACAGATCAAAGCAGGGTGCTTGCATCTACTTACACACTATATTAGTAACTTTCCTCACTGCTATGACAAGAAGCAATTTAAATAAGGAAGGGGTTACTTTGGATTACAGTCCATCATGGTGGGAAGGCATAGGAGCAGGAGGGTGAGGCAACTGGTCATATTTTGTCTACAATCAGGGAACAGAGAACAAACAAAGTGGACCATGTTATAAAAGTGCCATGTCTGCCCCTAGTGCCCCACTTCCTGAAGCTTCGACTTCTAAAGGTCCCATCACTTTCAAAAGCAGCACTTGAGTCAGAACCAAGAATTCAAGCACATGAGCCTATAGGGAAATGGTCACATCTCATTTTAGGTTGTTGGTAACTTATGAGCTCCTCTCTAGTTCTTTATAAAATATATAACTAGTTACTGTAGATTATACTTACTCCTCTGTAGAGCACTAGTACTGATTTCTCTTATCTCCCTATGTGCTGGTCTCCATTACTCAGCTCCACTCTCTCCAGTTCTTAGTCTCTACTGACCACTATTCTACTCTACATCTGTGACGGCAACATTTAAGGCTTACTTGAGAGTGAAAATATCCAGTGTTTACCTTCGGTGTCCCCTTGCTTCACTAACCATAATTGAGATGGAGCAATCAAACATTATTATGTCCAAGTTACTGCCCTAGGGCCTGAGCTTGGGGAGAATAATATTGAGAACATTTTTTTGCCCTTAAAGAACTCACACACTACTAATTCTGACATTCAATACATTGATAATTGGCAACTGTACTGTAAAGAATCTGAGGTTTTTAAGAAAGGGATTCTTTGAGGAACAGGTTGTGTTTGGTTGCAGTCTGTGGAAAAATGGAAGCTTATGAACAGGGATCACCATGTTGAATTCACTTTTTTTGTTTTGTGCTTGTGTTTATGTGTGTGTGAACACTCTGTTGTGTGTGGAGGTGGGGGTGGTGGGAGTGTGCATGTCTATGTCCCCTAGCAGAGCCCCATGTGTTCACCTTCCACACAGGGTTGGCGGCTCACTCCATCATGGCTCTTCTACCCATTCTGATTTGAGCCAGAGTCATGCTGATACCAGAGCTTGATTAGCCCCAGTGATTCCCAGGTCTCTGTTTCTCCTTGAAGGACTCGGGTTAGAGGCATGTGTAACTAGGCGCCACCTAGATATTTATGTGTGTTCTGTAAATTCAAATTTGAACAGTCTCATCCTTCCTCAGGTTACACAAGAAGAACATTTAGCCACTTAATCATCTCTCCAGCCTGAATGATTACTATTTTATCACAAGAATGTCACCAGTTGTTCTCAAACAAAGCTAGCTGAAAAGATGAAGCAGTTTAATGTGTATGAACTCCTTCTTCTTGATATTCAGAAGCAGTTCTTGCTCTTTGTTGAAGCCCTGAAGAATAATCATGGGCTGGGGATATAGCTCAGTTATAGAGTGATTGCCTAGCATGAGCAAGGCCCTGAGTTCTAGTCTTAACACTGCAAAATTACAATGTTAAAGAATAGCTATCACCCATCAATCTGCCTTCTCAATATTTATGCTTATGCCTAGAGATTAGTGCTGCTCTGAGCTTTGGTCAGAGCAGAGGCTTTGGGCAGTGAGTAGTGATTATTGGGGAAACTCAAAGCCCATCAAATTGCTGAAAATAAATGACTATTGGGTACTTAGCCCTAAATAGGACATCTTTGTCTTCTCCTCCAAGGCTCAGGGAACACATGGAAGAGGGAAGTAAGAATTTAAGAATTAGAGGATAGGAAAGAGTGCTGTCTTCCAGACATGCCCTGGCCATTTTACTCGTGAACACATAGAAACTGTGATGACTTGCACAAATATGCACAAGACTGGGAATAGCAGCATTCCTTCATGGACAAGAGAGGGGCTCATGAGGTGGCCAATCCTTCCTTAGGAGATATTTGGAGTTAAAAGTTGCTGAGGTCATATTTTCTTCAGTGGTGTAGCCACTGGTAAGTTTGCTCATTCTCCTGTAAATAACCTTCCATCCATGTTCATGTGAACAATTCTAATTAAACACAATGAGGCACACAAAACACACATGCATGTGCCTGGGCGTGCGCGTGCACGTGCACGCGTGCACACACACACACGCACACTCACACCATCAAAGTAGAAATTGGGCTAGGTGAGAAAAAGATGAATTTTAGTTGGAGGAGAAGGGAGAAAAGAAGGCCATGGAGGCAAATATGATCAAAATATATAATATATATGCATAAAATTCTGAAAAGAAAAAAAGAACTCTTGAAATCTCAAGAGACCAAAGTTTTGTCCTCTAATCTAACCAACCCTAGTATCATTCCCTTCAAACTTCTAACCCATAGTGAGGACCAGTAAAAAAGGTTTGAGCAAAGGTAGCCAATCAACAAGTAGGGAGTGCATGAGCTGATGCACATAGAAAGGGGGGGCATGTCTCTAGGAATGAAGTCCAGGAGATGAGCCTTTAAATGCTCCTGTAGTGCATATGGAAATCTTCTAATTTTTTTCCTTTGTGTATGCTAACCATATAAATATCTCTCCTGCATATAAAAGAGGGAATGTAAGGGCTTGAATGTAATTTAAAATATGATATTCCTAGTAAAATAGCCTCAGGAATTTAAGGAAAATATAATGAATTAACAATGGATGAGTACGTAGAAGGAGCTTAATCTGATAAAAATTATAGGTAATAGTATTATTGAAGCCCATATCTGGGAAGCTAGATTTGTAGGTATAGAATTTGGCCAAGTAATTTTATGTGCAGAGCTGAAACTTATTTATCTGTAATTAGAACTTTTCCCACCTGAATTGATTGATGTATCAGTGTTTAGATGCAAGCCCTTAATTTTGCACAAATTCTTGTAAGAGGTTTAATAACCCCCTGTATATATGTGGAAATAAAGGCTCTGGCATTTTATCTGTTTGAATTTATCTCACAGGAACAAAAACACATAGAAACAGAACTCATAACTTTAGTCTCTGATTCCAAATTCCATGCACATTCTAGTGTACTATGCATCTTCTGTCAATCATATTGCATACAGGGGCTAATGTGCTGTGTACATATGAAGAACCATATGACCTATCTTTAAGAAAATTTTCATGAACATCTGTTTATATATGTTCAGTGCTTTTCAAAGTGTTAGAGGAATATAAGGAATTATTTGGGTACCTAGAATAGAGAATTACTTGACTTGACGTGTGTGTGTGTGTGTGTGTGTGTGTGTGTGTGTGTGTGTGTGTTGTCACACTAATATATAAAAACAACTTAGAGCTAGAGGGATGGCTTAGTTGTTAGGCATTTGCCTGCAAAGCCAAAGGACCTAGGTTTGATTCCCCAGGACCCACGTTAGCCAGATGCACAAGGGTTCACATGTGTCTGGAGTTCTTTTGCAGTGGCTGGAGGCCCTGGTGCATCCATTTTCTCTATCTCTCTCTCCTTCTTTCTCTGTCAAATAAATAAGTAAATAAAAATTTTAAAACAACTCAGTCATTAGGAAGAAAACTCTTTTTGACACAGGACATTGTTAATCCAAGACACTGGATTTTAGCTCCTTGAAGTGACTCTGTATAATGCTTTTCATTGCCTGTTCATTACACTGTTATATTTGGTTGCACCCATTGGGATAAAGGTAGATTGCCATACACTGGTGTGCACGGACCCAGTTAAACATACAGGGGAATGACAGATTGTTCAATTGAGTGGTTTTACGATAGGCAGCAAATATTTATGTCTTTATAGTATTGTCTCCAAAATAGCAGCAATGACTTACAAAACTGAGGAGACTGAGTTGGAAGTGTTTCTTTATGACCTAGGATGGTAAACATTTAGCACTTTGCCAAATAGTTCATTGAAATACTGCAAGGTCCAATGATCACCTCCAAGAGAATGTTTTTTTTTTTGTGTGTGTGTGTGTGTGTGTGTATAAGGAGTTAAAACATCTTAATCCAGTGAAATCTGGGCCCAAAAATTTTAAAGTAGTAAGAGTATTGTGAGTTAGTTTGGACAGGTGGCAGTATGGTTTTGTTTAGTGTGATTGGGTTTGCTAGCTCTACAGGTAAAATCCAAACAGCATTTAATTATTACAAATGATTTAAATTAGCTCTTCATATCAAAATTAAGCTGTTATTTTACAATCAAGATAATTACTCTTAAAAGGAAACATTCATTTCAATTATATGATACCAATTGCACGGTGGCCACTTTTAGTACTTTGCATGTGTTCTTTGCCTAGCAGTCTAGTGTGCTGAGCACTTTCACAGAAACTTTTCCCATCAAGTACAGTACAGATGCCTATTTATTTAAGTAGACTAAATTATATGAAATTGCCAATCCAATATCAGGTTATTTTGCTGTAAAGAAATGGACATTTTGAGTAGTTGGACTTAAAGTGGAAATTTTAAGTGGATGGTTCACTGATGGGAGCAATCTTATGTTTGCCATACTCTATATGTCTTTCATAAAACCTTGTTCTGCTAATGGAGCTACTTTATCCAAAATTAAAAGGGACTTAAAATGCACTCTTCCTTTTTCTTCATTTAAACCAAATCAAGTTTCCTATATTTTAATAGTCTTATTAAACTTATAGAAAGATGAATTATTCAGTCTTTATAAAATAAAATATGCAGCAAAAATCAATCTTTGGAAAGAATGTTTGAGTCAGGCAACAATATGTGTTTCCTCAAAATATAAGTATTGCAAAGGACACTGAAGATTGTATCATATATCATTGAAACAGATATATAAAATGCCAAATGATACAGATGTTTGAATAGTTTCTAGCTTTCATAGCTATACATATTTTGGTCACATTACCAGCAGTAACATGAACCTCAGAAAGTGACAGAAATAAAAACAAACCTTGGATTTCCACAGAACAGACTATAGATTAGTAGGGTTTGTTTAGTATTTGTTTTGTCTGTTAGGTTGGTTGGTGGTCTTATTTGTGTATTTTGTTTGTGACAGAGTGCCACTTTGTAGCCCAAGTGATGTGAAACTTACTACGTAGACTAAAGTGGCCTTGAATTTGTGATTCCCCATCTCTATCTCCTGGGTGCTGAAATTACAGGAGTGTGCCATGTCTGGACTACTTTTGTTTTGTTTTGCAATGCCAATACATATCAATTTTGTTGATTTTGCACTTAAAAGTTACATTGAAATTGGCAATAGTATCATCTTTACAATAATTATATTTTTCTCCTACATTACTTTGTAATGTTTTAACTTGACTTAGAAAGTTCCAATTTTCTATAAATAATTTCTCTGTGCCCCTCCACTCACCTGGTTTCTGGCAGGATTGTATCATCTTAGGTAGCCCAGGTTTAACATAATGGGGAAGGCTCCTGAACTGGAACAGAAGTCAGTGAACCAGTGCCAGGTAAGGTTATCTATGCACCAGATTGTTCTGCCCTTTCAGAGCACTGTCTGTTAACTTCATTTACAAGTTGAATTCACTCTCCTTATTCATGCATAACAAGAGTAAGATATTGGAACTCCCTGCCCACTCATCCTTTGACCTATGTTAAGTATCGGTTATTACTCCCTGGCCCATATATATATATATATATATATATATATATATATATATATATATATATATATATATATATATGATTTGAATTAATGTGCATGTCAAAGGTTATTTGCATTGGGAATGCTGATCTGTGTTAAAAATGGGACCAAGCTTTATGCTTCTACAATGTACAATATTAACTATATGCAAACTGGAGCCATCAAATTGACCTATAAAACAAATTGATGTTCATTGCAATAACAAGTATTATCGTTTGTAATTGCCTTTCTATTCCCTAAATGCCTTGCATCAAAGACATTTTAGGTGCAGGTACCTTAAGGATAGCTCAGGTACAGATACACATAATAAAATATAGCCTAAAAGTCTTGAGTCCATGATATTGATCACTAGTCTGGAAGTTGACAAGATCCCTGGCCACGTGGCAAAGTCATGTCTCCTCCTGCAGTTCACCAGCAAGCACTACCAGCCTGTGTACAGCTTCACAATAGGTGTGTAGTTTGTACCACCTTTGGTCAACATTGATGAAAAAGAAACCAGTTGCATATCTGGGTTGCAGAGAACAGCTGGAGCACTACTGTGTACAATTCTGCAAGTTGTGAATCCTTCAGACCCCTGACCTCATGGTTAGAGGATACCTGCCAGCATTCAAGCTCCAACATGGTTCTTATGCTGCTAGGGGATAAGAGTGATCTAGAATTCCACCCACATGTGAAGAGAAAAGGAGAGGCCTTCGCTTGGGACCATAAAATTGCATTCATGGAGACTTCAACCCAACCAACTTCCATGTTGCAGAGGACATCATTAATATAGCCAGAGAAATATATAGAAAAGTACAGTAAGGTATATTTGATATATGAAGGGAGGTAAATGGCATCAAGATTGGGCCCCAATAATGTATTTTGACATCAGTGAGAATACAGTGCCTCTGAGCCAAATTCTTGTGGACATAGGTAGTCTCTTATTCTGGCTGCACCTGAACTTTTTTTTTTCCTTCTTCTTCCTGGAACAGTTTCACATCATTTGGCTTACATAAAAAATGTCTAATTTGCTTTAGCTTAGAGCAGCTTCTTTTCAATGTGCAATATATTCCCTTTCCACTTGAAAGACCCAGGGAGAATCCAGCCTTTACTGGCATGTCCTCCTTCAGGAACATGAGCATTCTGTGTAGATTAGGCATCTTCTCACTCTCATTTCAATTTCTAAAAATTTGGGGTCAAACTTGGTTGTCTTTACAGTTCAAAACTATACTTATAGACATCTACCAGGCATGATGGAACACATTTGTAATTCCAGTACTCAGTGGGTGGGTGGGGGCTGCAGCAGGAGGATTGTCACAAGTTGAAAGCCAGTCTGGGTTACACAGGCAGTAGCAGGCCATCCATGACTGCATAGCACAAAGGGGAAGGACATGCTGATGAGCACACAATTACCAGGATCGGGCTGCACTTTTGATGAATCTCTACCTAGGAACTTCATTGAGTTTTTTTTTTTTTTTTTTTTAAATTTTCATGCCTTTAACATCTCCTTACCACTTCGTAGAGGTTCTTGCAGGAAACCATTCCTTCTCCCTCAAGGGAGCTGGGTATCTTTCAATGTCTCACTGCTAGTTTCTGTCTCAACATAACTACAAAACTTTTGAGGGCAGTGGAGTTGGTCCTAGACCAAAGGTACATGTGTATCCTTACCTAAAGAAGATGTTCATTCTCTACTCATTTTATTTAGGAGACCAAATCTACTGTCACAGTGTCCTTCCCAAAATTGAACTCCTTTTTTTTTTTTTTAATTTGGTGGTATTTTGGATTGAACCATGTCTTAGTGAGTGCTATGCAAATGTGCTATCAATTAATCCCAAGGAATCTTTTCTTTCATTTTTTATTTCAAGATATGTTGTCTAGGATAGCCTTGATCTCACTCTGTAGCCTAGGGAAAGTCTTGAAACTATGATCCTCCTGTTTAAGCCTCCTAAGGAGGTAGGTGTACTCCCTTCTTAATTAGACATAAATGAACTTTCTACACTAACCAACTAATTAGTTTACTGAAGTAACATATTTATTCCTACTTCTATAATTTGCACATGCTATACTCTCTGCTAATATTACACGCAAAGTTCTTAGTGGAACATTGATCTACTCAATATTGTGCAGGGTTTCTGCAAGTATTAACAGTCACTGCAAGACTATGATGTGATGGTCATGTCATGTCTGAAAGACAACATTTCAAAGCACTTCTGCCCATCTTTTGACTTATTTTCTTCCGCAATGTTCCCTGAGTCTTGGAGGGTGTGATGTGGATGTCCCGTCTGCAAGAGAACATTCCAAAACACTCCTTCCCATTCTCTGACTCTTACATTCATTCCACTCTGGCTTTCACAATATTCTCTGCCTCTTGGAGGGTGTGATCTGTATATTTCACTTATCACTGAGCATAGTAACTGTCACATTTTCTCTGTACTTTGTGGAGTTTTGAGACGTCCAGTAGTCACCACCAACTGCAAAAGAGGATTTCTCTGACTAAAGGTGAGAGAAGCTGTAGTCAATAGGCATAAACATAAATATTTAGAGGACAATATTTTGATGGGCACACCATATCCATTGAACCAAACAATAGAATTAATTTGCCGCCTAGGGCATATAACCTTCTCAGCCATATGCTTTTGACTAGGTTTTCAGTACCAGGCACGAATTCCTTCTTGTGAAGCATGCCCCATATCCTATTAGTGAATAGTTGGTTATTCCTGTAAGTCATGCCACTATTGTGCCAGTAGGTACATTTTGCCTGACAAATTAGTTGTGTAGCCTGCACAGTAAATCACTGGGTAATATTGTTGGTGAGTTTTCTCTCCCTACAAACAACATAGTACTTTCCAGCACTATGGCAACTAGTCATCAGGTAGGAAGCTTCCAGCTCAGGTCCAGCTTGATTTCTCAGTGTCCTCCAATCAAATTATGTGGTGTCTTCAGCAATAGAGTCTTGCCATCCAGTTCTGATGGCAATCAAGAGCCTTCGCAGTAGACTGTTCTGTTTTGGATGCCTCAGCAACCACTGGGTAGTAAACCATCCTTGAAACTGGAATTTAGCAATAATAACCTCTGACTTATGGGACTAGCATTATCCACCCATGCAGAGTATTTCTTTCAAACTCTAAGGCCCCCATCCCTCCCTCAGGAGTTATTAGTAATTAATGGTTGTTAGGAGCCACTGATAGATTTCAAATACTGTGGTAGAAAAAAATCTCCCATCATACTTCTGGAGGCAACTCTAATTAAACTCCATAGGTAATATAAAAAACAAAAGATAACAAAGCACAAGAGGTACTAGCTGGAAAGAAGGTTTTCAATTGAAGGGACTAGGGAGGGAGGATAAGAGAACATAATTGAAAAGATTATGATCAAAATATATTATATACATGTATAAAATCTATCAAAAATTAAAGTGAAATAAAATAAATACTATTGAGTAATTCAGTTTCAACCTGAAGTGCAATCTTTAGCAACTGTTCATAAACTGACTGATTCACATATAACAAGCAGGGTATGAAATTCCTTCACTGATTGGAATTCTGCATGAATCTTTAGATAGAACTGTAATGTGTCAAGTTATTTTACAATAAAATCTAAGCTTCATTCAAAACATAAAGAAATTATTTGTTAAAACAAAATAGCTGGGTGCCGTGGTACATGCCTTTAATCCCAGCACTCAGGAGGCAGAGGTAGGAGGATTGCCATGAGTTTGAGGCCACCCTGAGAATACAGAGTGAATTCCAGGTCAGCCTAGGCTAGAGTGAGACCCTACCTCAAAAAACAAGCAAACAAAAAAGTCTGTACCTTATCATATGTGTTCTATATGTATGAATGTTGCTATTGTCATATGTATTTTGCTTTTAACTCTATGAATGGGTCACTTTGAAGGATATTAAGAGAGGATGTATCTTTTCCTTTTAATTTTAAAGAACTTTGAACTTGAGAGGCATTTGTAAATAAATTCTTATTTTAAAAATCAGTTGGACATGGTGGCACACACCTTTAATCTCAGGACTTGGGAGGCAGAGGTAGGAGGATTGCCAAGAGTTCAAGGCTGCCATGAGACTACAAAGTGAATTCCAGGTCAGCCTGAGCTAGAATGGGACATTACCTTGGAAAACAAACAAACAAACAAAAATCACATAATTTTGGGCTATAGAGATATCTTAGTGGTAAGGTACTTGCTTGGGAAGCCTAAGGACCCATGTTTGATTCCCCAGAACCCACTTAAGCAAGATGCATATGGTGGTACATGCATCTAGAGTTCATTTGCAGTGGCTAGAGGCCCTGATCTTAGTGAGTGCTATGCAAATGTGCTATCAATTAATCCCAAGGAATCTTTTCTTTCATTTTTATTTCAAGATATGTTGTCTAGGATAGCCTTGATCTCACTCTGTAGCCTAGGGAAAGTCTTGAAACTATGATCCTCCTGTTTAAGCCTCCTAAGGAGGTAGGTGTACTCCCTTCTTAATTAGACATAAATGAACTTTCTACACTAACCAACTAATTAGTTTACTGAAGTAACATATTTATTCCTACTTCTATAATTTGCACATGCTATACTCTCTGCTAATATTACACGCAAAGTTCTTAGTGGAACATTGATCTACTCAATATTGTGCAGGGTTTCTGCAAGTATTAACAGTCACTGCAAGACTATGATGTGATGGTCATGTCATGTCTGAAAGACAACATTTCAAAGCACTTCTGCCCATCTTTTGACTCTTATTTTCTTCCGCAATGTTCCCTGAGTCTTGGAGGGTGTGATGTGGATGTCCCGTCTGCAAGAGAACATTCCAAAACACTCCTTCCCATTCTCTGACTCTTACATTCATTCCACTCTGGCTTTCACAATATTCTCTGTCTCTTGGAGGGTGTTATCTGTATAATTCACTTATCACTGAGCATAGTAACTGTCACATTTTCTTTGTACTTTGTGGAGTTTTGAGACGTCCAGTAGTCACCACCAACTGCAAAAGAGGATTTCTCTGACTAAAGGTGAGAGAAGCTGTAGTCAATAGGCATAAACATAAATATTTAGAGGACAATATTTTGATGGGCACACCATATCCATTGAACCAAACAATAGAAATTAATTTTTGCCTAGGGCATATAACCTTCTCAGCCATATGCTTTTGACTAGGTTTTCAGTACCAGGCACGAATTCCTTCTTGTGAAGCATGTCCCATATCCTATTAGTGACTAGTTGATTATTCCTGTAAGTCATGCCACTATTGTGCCAGTAGGTACATTTTGCCTGACAAATTAGTTGTGTAGCCTGCACAGTAAATCACTGGGTAATATTGTTGGTGAGTTTTCTCTCCTACAAACAACATAGTACTTTCCAGCACTATGGCAACTAGTCATCAGGTAGGAAGCTTCCAGCTCAGGTCCAGCTTGATTTCTCAGTGTCCTCCAATCAAATTATGTGGTGTCTTCAGCAATAGAGTCTTGCCATCCAGTTCTGATGGCAATCAAGAGCCTTCGCAGTAGACTGTTCTGTTTTGGATGCCTCAGCAACCACTGGGTAGTAAACCATCCTTGAAACTGGAATTTAGCAATAATAACCTCTGACTTATGGGACTAGCATTATCCACCCATGCAGAGTATTTCTTTCAAACTCTAAGGCCCCCATCCCTCCCTCAAGAGTTATTAGTAATTAATGGTTGTTAGGAGCCACTGATAGATTTCAAATACTGTGGTAGAAAAAAATCTCCCATCATACTTCTGGAGGCAACTCTAATTAAACTCCATAGGTAATATAAAAAACAAAAGATAACAAAGCACAAGAGGTACTAGCTGGAAAGAAGGTTTTCAGTTGAAGGGACTAGGGAGGGAGGATAAGAGAACATAATTGAAAAGATTATGATCAAAATATATTATTATATACATGTATAAAATCTATCAAAAATTAAAGTGAAATAAAATAAATACTATTGAGTAATTCAGTTTCAACCTGAATTGCAATCTTTAGCAACTGTTCATAAACTGACTGATTCACATATAACAATGAAATAACATATAACATATGAAATTCCTTCACTGATTGGAATTCTGCATAAATCTTTAGATAGAACTGTAATGTGTCAAGTTATTTTACAATAAAATCTAAGCTTCATTCAAAACATAAAGAAATTATTTGTTAAAACAAAATAGCTGGGTGTCGTGGTACATGCCTTTAATCCCAGCACTCAGGAGGCAGAGGTAGGAGGATTGCCATGAGTTTGAGGCCACCCTGAGAATACAGAGTGAATTCCAGGTCAGCCTAGGCTAGAGTGAGACCCTACCTCAAAAAACAAGCAAACAAAAAAGTCTGTACCTTATCATATGTATTCTATATGTATGAATGTTGCTATTGTCATATGTATTTTGCTTTTAACTCTATGAATGGGTCACTTTGAAGGATATTAAGAGAGGATGTATCTTTTCCTTTTAATTTTAAAGAACTTTGAACTTGAGAGGCATTTGTAAATAAATTCTTATTTTAAAAATCAGTTGGACATGGTGGCACACACCTTTAATCTCAGGACTTGGGAGGCAGAGGTAGGAGGATTGCCAAGAGGTCAAGGCTGCCATGAGACTACAAAGTGAATTCCAGGTCAGCCTGAGCTAGAATGGGACATTACCTTGGAAAACAAACAAACAAAAAAAAATCACATAATTTTGGGCTATAGAGATATCTTAGTGGTTAAGGTACTTGCCTGGGAAGCCTAATGACCCATGTTTGATTCCCCAGAACCCACTTAAGCAAGATGCATATGGTGGTACATGCATCTAGAGTTCATTTGCAGTGGCTAGAGGCCCTGATGTGTCCTTTTTTTTTTTCTCTCTCTCTCTTTTATAAATAAATAAATAAAAATTTTAAAAAACATAATTTTCTTAGGTACCAAAATTATATTCAACTTATTTTCATATACTTTAAGTTTTTATTTATTACTGTGGATTTCCCCTTTACTTACACAGAGCTTATTAAGCCATCCTACTGACTTAAGAGTCAACTGTATACACCTAAAAATTATTTGAATCAAAAAATAATAGTTCAGGGCTAGTGAGATTGCTCAGTGGTTAACAATGTTTCTTGCGGCACGTTTCAGCCCCATGGCAGACATAAACACCTGAATGTGTCTAGACATGTAACCCCAATAAGCTAGGGGTTTCAGCCACTACAGGAAAGCACACCCCACCCAGACCTCACATGGGGCACATATCATGCATAGACTATATATACCACACAGCATACATACACACACACATAGTGAGTTCCAGGTTAGCTTGGGCTTAGAGTTAGACCCTACCTCAAAAAAAAAAAAAAAAAAAAAAAAAAAAAATCTCCTAGGGGCTAGAGAGATGGCTTAGTTGTTAAGGTACTTGCCTGTGAAGAATAATGACCCATGTTCAATTTCTCTCAAGATCCACTTAAGCCAGAAGCACAAAGGTGGGGCAAATACAAGGTTGTACATGCCCACTAGATGGAACAAGCATCTGGAGTTTGACTGTAGTGGCTGAGGCCCTGGCGTGCCAATTCTCTCTCTCTCTCTCTCTCTCTCTCTCTCTCTCTAAAGAAAGAAAAAAAAAAAAAATACCTCTTAGGCTAGTAGGACATGCATTCACATTCAAACCACCTCAACCACACATACGCAGACAGGTATGCATGCACATAATACTCACAAATGTCCAGGGTTTGGGGAGTTTATTTTTTGTTTGTTTTCTTTAGAAAAACTCCACTGACTGACCTAGAGATTTCTAAGCAGTTATTGACACAGCATCCCTTAGCATTCCTATCTTCGCTATTCACATGTACATTTATTAGCCCATGTTTACTTGGTGAATGTATTTTAAAATAGTTTTATGTGTAGCATCTTACTTACCCTTCATATAGGAGATAAGCTCTGTGGCAGCAGGGTCCATGTCATCCCTCTGCTTTTGAAAACCATGGCCACCATCATTTCTTTACAGTGTACAGTGTTACTCATCATGTGACCTTGAAGTTGGCCCACATATTTAAACTTCAGACATATTTTTGACTTTATAAGTCATCTCTTTTTAATTACTTCTTAATCTTTTCCACCTACTTACTCTGGGTTCTGTATTATTCTTCTTTCCAGCCTTTCTCTAGACACATTCTCCATCCTGTGCAGCATGCAGTAAGAATGGCTGGTATCTACTAAATAATCCGAGAAGTAGATACTTTTCTATCCCTTCTTCACAGCACATCATACTCTTTCAATCATATCTATCTTTGCTTTGCCTATTATATAACTTTCTTGGTCAATTTTTCACTTTTCTTACTTGATGTCTCATTTTTTTCTCCATCACTGATGTATCATTATTTTTTTCTAATTTTAATTGTTAATGATTATTTCATTACTAAATATATGCATGTGTGCAAATAGATAAAGATGATAGGTAAGTCAAAATACATTACTTTAAGAAGAATCCTGAATTAGGTCCTATACAGATGAGAGATGGTGAAGGGATGATTACAGTAGTGGGAAGGCTAGGGTAGATATACTAAGTGAGGCCAAAACCCACAACATTCCAAAGCAGGGTCCCAGAACTCTGCTAACCAGAGTGATTATCAATGTGCTGATTAAAAACAAATTGTCACCATGTTTAAAATAAACATAGGGATGCATATCTTCTATATACAGAATGACAGTAGGTTTATTAGACAGTTTTGTGTTGTAAAAAAAAAAGTACCAGACATAATCAGCTTATCTGAGGAAAGATTTATTTGTAACTCCCAGTTTTCAAGGTTTGATTACACGGTGGGTTACCAATTGCTTTGTGGCCTACAGTGAGATAATATGTCAGGGAGTGAGTTTGTGGTAGAGTAAACTGCTTAATCTGGTAATCAGGAAGCAAAGAGAGAGAGAAAGTGGACATGAATTCTAATAACCCCTTCAGTTATGTGCCCTCATGTGATGGGAAGACTTACATGTAGACCCTGCCTCTTTAAGTTTCAACCACCTGTCAATAGTCCCACAGAGTGTGAGTCAAGCCTCTGGACGGGAGTGGGGATTGGGGTGTGTATCAAAACCACACAGAAGTGGATGCCAGTACCTAATATGGTAAAAATGGGGGTTAGCATACATGAGACCTTAAGTTCAATTCCTAGAAGAGGCATGTAATGCTCAAATTTAGAAAGGCAGGTGGGAATGGAAACAAAATGTGAGTCATTTGGTGATCAGTGTCATTGTCAGTGTTCAGCTCAAAGACTGAAGAAATAGCTCAAAGGACACAGTGGTCCTTTTGTTCACTGATAAGGGTAGGAGCAGCTACCCCAATAAAAATTTCCCAACTCTATGCCTAGTTTTCCCACCTAAGCTAATTATCAAGCCTTAAATTCCTACCTCTGGACTGCTAGGATCACAAGTATGCAAAACATCTGACCTGAAATATATCATTTAAAACTTATGATTTAAGCATGCTTGTAAAGGTATCCCTCTATACTCTTCTCTCCCCTGCCATGTATAGACTGGTGTGTGATAATTGCTAGCTAATGATTCCTGAACATATAAGATACACTTATATTCTGACACAGTATAAAAGTTGCATGAACAGCCATAAAGCTGGGTTGAATCACTTTAGATAAATGTGCCAAATGTAATTTACCATCATTACATGGTAAATAATGTAAATAATTAGGAGACACATTAAGGAAAGAAAACACTTGCATAGAAATTGAGAAAGGGGAAGGTAATTTCAGGTAAAGATGTTGACCCCTGGTTCTTACTTATAGCTACTACCTAAATTCAGTACTAATAGTGAGAAAAAAAAAAAAAAACAGCAATGCTATTTAACAAATGAATTACAATCTTACCATGAGAATGAATGAATGTAAGAGTGATTCTAATTTGGTCACTTAGCTTTGAATTGACATGATATTTTCATTTATGCATAGGGTACAATGTGAGGTTTGAACTCATGTATACATTGTATAATAGTCAAATCAAACTGTTCAGCACATCTGTTTTTCTCATAACATTACTCTTATTTTTTGCTGTGACAATATTCAAAATCTGACTCGTTATCTGTTAGCCAATGCCCACAACTGTGTGCTCTGGTGATTAATCTTCTATACTGCCTGTGGCCACCCAGGAAAAGATCTTTACTTTGTTTCCTGCTGAGCATTATATTCATTTTGGGTTTCTCATGAATGGGCTCTAGTGTGCTAATAATGCATTCCTTCTGTATCTTTAAAAAATGTATAAAGGACAGGTTTTCTGGATGAAATATTCGTGATTGCTTTTGACAATCTAAACCTGTTTTTCTTGGCGCTCTTGAATTGTGAGATTCATGCTAAGAAATGAACCAACAGTCACACTGGATCTCTTATGTGCCATATGTTCCTTATGTTTCACTGTTGTCAGAAATTCATTTGCTTCTGCCTTTGAGAGTTTATCATATGTTTTGATGTACTCCTCCTTTGGTTGAATTTGGAAAACTTGGTGCTTCTTATACCTGGATATTGGCATCAATTTCCAGATTAGAGGACATTCCAGTAATTATTTATGTTACTGTGCTTGGTGGCCCTTTTATTCTGTTATCCTTGTATCTGCCCATTAGGTAACAATCTTTTCTCCTGGTAAGTGATGCTCCCTAGTACTGCAGACATTTCTCATCCCTTGGAGTTTGGATCCATTGGCTAGATGAGCTCAAATGTTCTGTGCTTCAGTTATCTGTTTCTTTTTTCTGGTTCAGTGACTTTGTTCTTAAAGTTTTTTTTTTTGTTGTTGTTGTTTTGTTTTGTCTTTAAATGTGGGGTCTCACACAAGCCCAGACAGATCCAAAACTCACTCTACAACCCAGACTACCTCAAACTCACTACCATCCTACTACCTCAGCCACCTGTATGCATTGGAGGAGATAACCCTCCCCTTGGGTATAAAGATGTTCTCTGTCAGGAATAGAACTTCACAGGTTAATGCAGCCTTGGCTCTAGATGGGCTAGCTTGGTGATGCTCCAGGCAGGTAGAGTTGTGAGTCCTATAGCTGGATGTTGCTTAGTGCTGGCATCAGAAGCAAATAGAAGCTAGGCTCCTTTGACCACTAAGAATACTCACTGTGCTCTGCTGCCAGCTGAAGATATGTTATAGATACTTTTATGGCTTTTTTTCTCAATACCTGGAGAACTTAATCCAGTTGGTTGATCCTGTTATTTGGTAACTGCTGTGGAACAGGCATGGATGCCAGGCTGTGATTTTTAGGTGGAGTAAGTCATGGTTCAAGTGGATGGCACTGACATCTGTGCTTCTTATAAATTCTGCAAACTTGAGGATTCCTCCGGCTGAAGGAACAATGGTATGTACTTTTGAATGAGCTTTGTGACCTCCTAAATCAAGCAGTGCATAACATTTTCTAAGAATCAGAGAGATAGGAGTCTCTCCACGGGACAACACCATTGCTTGAGTTTTTTAGAGGCCTGAAGCTATTCTTTGCTTTCCTGTGTACAGGTGATATGGACCATTTGTTCCTATAAAAACCACAAGGTTGGGAGTAGTTTTTAAATGTTTTGGCACATATTTCATTTAGATTTGATTAGAAATGCAATGCAAAGATCAGAACTCACTTAAGTTGCTTGACAGTTGGACCACAATTTCAGGCTGATTTCAGCACCTCGGCCAGGGAAAAGCACTCCACAATCCCTTTGCATCTTCGGGGCACTTTGGATTCAATGGAGCAGCAACACCTTCTGAAGACCAACAAATATATGTTCAAAAGTGACTGATCAACAGATGAAGCAGTCAAGTAGTGTTACTATGGAAGCATAGACTAAGGAATTTGGTGAGTTTAACTTGTATTAGCATCTTTTAAACACAAAGCTAATCAAAGAGCCCTAGAGTGGACTACGAGCCTCTAGTCCTCAATCCTTACCTCGCATGGCAAAGATGTTTGCTCATGCTTCTTATGGAGAATTATTCCTTTACTAACCTTATTTTTATTATTTCAAATGTGCCTATTAAAAGCCTTTTTCTGATACAATGAAATGTCTACTCAAAGATTTCAGGAAATCAGTTTTCTAAATCTAGTTTTTCTAAGTAAATTAGAATGAGTAATATTAATATACATCTAAGACTATTTTAATTTTAGAGAGAGTGAGAGGGAAAGACAGAGAGATAGGGAAAGAGGGAGAAAATTGGTGTTCCAGGGCCTTAGCCACTGCAATCAAATTCCAGATGTCTGTGCCACCTAGTGGGCATGTGCAACCTTGTGCTTACCTCATCTTTGTAGGGCTGGCTTATGTAGGAACTGGAGAGTTGATCACAGATCCTTAGGCTTCACAGGCAAGTGCCTCAGCTGCTAAGCCATATCTCCAGACAACATCTAAGACATTTTATCACATACAGTAAATTAGTAATTTTATGGAATGAATAAAACTATTGTTATATGCATGTGTCATCATAAAAAATTACATTATGGCCAAGAGTGACAGTTGGTTAGCACAAAGACTGGCTTCTCTTTGAATAGTGGACAAGTTGTATCCAATTTTAAGTATTTGCTAATCATATGAAAAAAATATATATATATAGTATACATATACATATAGTTTTGTTTTCCAGTGTCTCACTCTATCCCAGCTGACCTGTGACTAACTCTGAAGTCCAGGCTGGCCTCAAACTCACAAGCCTCACAGTGATACTCCTTTATACCTCAGTTCCTGAAGTGCTGGGATTATAGGCATGAGCCACCATACCCAGCTTAACTGGATATATCTTTAATGACAGAACTGAAGGGCTGGCAAAGGCATTATTGAAATGATTTGAGATCATTGCTCATATGCTATCTCAGGCTATCTGCCACAATTCTGAGTGTGTTTACACACACACCAAGATCAACATGTTCAGGAGAAAGTTTGTAAATGGTACATGCTAAAGTAGTACCTTCCATATAGAAACAAACAAAACCAGAGTGCTAGAATTAAATAAATTAAATAATTTTCTTTCTTGTTGTCTGCCCCTCCCTCCCTCTTTCCCTTCTTCCCACTTTCCCTTCCTCCTTCCCTCTCTTCTATTTTTTTTATTATTTATTTCAAGATATTCTATCTTTACAACAGATTGGAATGCAGTAGGGAATAGAAGTATTTATAAAAGATGGCCAATATGAAAAGAAACTTGTACTATAAGCTAAATCATTTTATTCTTACATTTGATTATTTTTGTTATTGTAGTTATTGTGTCTTTGTAATAATTTTTAAAGGTTTCAGTGTAAACTAAAATGCTCCAAAATGCATCTATAAATCTCAATCTGTTGATGTTAAACCCTATGCATAATGAAATCATACATTAAAAGTTGGGTCAACTTTACATAACAGATTGTCAGTTTCTTCAATGTATCAATGTTATATAAAATGTTAAACATCCATAAAACAGAATTTTAGTGGGCATGTTTTAGAATGGATCAATTTTGTTATAAGGGCTTGTTGGTTATTTTTTTAAATGTCTATTGGATATATATTATATATATATATATATATATATATATATATATATATATATATATAAAACATCAGTCATAGTAGTGAATAGATAGAACACCTCAATAATTGATGTACATGAATCCCATAAAGATGTATTTGTGATGCTTAAAATTTTATTTAAAGAAAGTGATTTTCTTTTTTGTAAAACTATACTTTTCCATGCTTAAGGTGTACATAAGTGTGCATGCTGATTTTGGAATGAATTTTTGTGCCTGATTTCTTTTCTAGTATTTATTTTTTAAATAGGTTTATACTTCATAATATTTCAGCATTCCCCAGAGTGTTGATTATCACAGGCTTCAAAGTCTAATCAGGTTGTAAAATCCATGGAATAGGTGGTGATAGATGAGTGCATTCTTACTGCTTGTTTATGAAAGGTATTTGTGATTTAACCTGAAGAGATTCAGTGTATTCAAAAAGAAAATCTAAAAGTGGGGCTCACTAATTACTGTTTTACTTCCATTGTAAATAGATCTGAAAGGCAATGTTTTGATGATGCAAATGATTTTCTAAGTGATTGCCTTTATTCTGGCAACCAGTACATACTAATACCCTTCTGTTATATACAGAACTCATAAAAACTGTGCTATGTCTCATTGTAGTGAACAATCTGTCAAATTCTAGGAATTCTAGGGATATATATATATATATATATATATATATATATATATATATATAGTGATTTTATGAAAAGTAACCTTGTAGACAACTGGCCTTTCTGCCATTCCCAGAGAGGTCCTGCTTATCTTCCATTCTCCTTCTTTCCTTCCTAAATCTACCTGTACTTACAATTCTAACTTTATATTTAATAAGTGTCTATGATATCATGCTTTTATAAAATCCTTTTCTATTTTCTATCCACTCACCAATGACTAAAGACAAAATCACACTTTGAACATACTAGGAAAGCTATGAGCATGTACAGAATTGAATAGCCCTATGTGTAATTTATTTTAAAATGAAGTTTTATGATCTGTGAAACATTCCACTTGAGAACTTAAACAGAAATAGTTTTTCTTTTACTCTTTGCAGAGGTTGGGATTACATAACTAAATATGAAGATATTTCACAAGCCAATGCACCAAGATATTGAAGGGTTGAGTCCATCCATGAGGCCTCAACCGCAGTGGGGGAGCCCTCTTTGCTTTTTGCCAGAGTCCTTTCTCTGCCCACCCTGTCAGTATTCTTCAGGAAAGGGGAATGTGGATCTTCTGTACTGAGCACATCCTATTACTTCTGCAGATATTAAACCATCCTTTGGAAGCTTGCACCATAGGTTATTGCTAAAATACAACGACCATTCATCACAGGGCTGGTATCTGTCACCAGACAGTTCTATTCCTGCTGTTGTTATTAACAGGATGGCTCATAGCACACCTGATTAATTCACCCTCTATCATCTCAAAATAAGCTGTCTGTTAAATAAAACTATTGTACAAATGTGGACGGAGCACAATAGAATGGGCAGGTGGGAGTAGTCATGGTTTTCAAAAGCAGCAGAAGAAAAGGCTGTCTTGGCAATATGGTCCTTGACCTCCCAGTGGAGTCTGTGGTATGGGTGCTCACACAGATGCAATGGAAGGTGGGCTCATGGGAACACCTGTGCAGATGCTACATGCATATTCCACATGGAACCACTCCCCTGTGTGCCAGGTATGGGAGGAGAGTGACTCTGTAGCTTCTATAAGGTAGTAAGTCCCATGAGACCAATATGAAAGGAGGGTGTGTTTTTGGCCTTTTGCCTAAGTATAAGGAGTGGTTTGACTTCTCACAGTATCATTAAAGAGATCCTCTTGCTCTCAGATTCATTGCACTGGAGGGCCCTGAGGGAACACTCTACAATAAACCCTCTTGAGTCCAGGGCCTCACCTAAGAGGGGCAGACATTTGAAGACTTCCTTGAAATGAGAAATTGCCTTGAAACACTCTTTCTTTCTATGTTTTTATTTCAAATTATCAACCTGTTGTGGAGAAGAATAAGAATAACAAAAGCACCTGTTGTGCCCAAGAAAACAAAAGGATTATTTAAGCCTTGATCTCCAAAGAGAGAAGACAGAAGGCTTTCAGGGTCTTATTGAGTAGACTCTGTATTGTAAATGTGTCCACCACTTAGAATAGTAACAGAAAAGATTGGAATAAAAGGATATTGTCAATACCTGGGCCACTGTAAACTATTTCCTGAGAAATTTTTCATAAGATATTTTTATACCATGTTATTTTAAAGGTTGCAGTCTTAGTGGAAGTAATAGGGAATGAATCCATTGCATTTTTAATTTACCAGACATTTTCCTTAAGAAGTACAAAATTATGTGCTTCATTTTGGTACTTCACCACTGTTCTCACCTCATTTCAAGTTTGTCACCTGGCAACAATTTCACATAGCTGTTCTTTGGAATGATGGAGGACGAAATGAGTCTCTGTCAACAATCTCTGTTAGCAATGGTGTTTTTTTTTTTTTGGGGGGGGTTACTCAAATAGACCACTGATAAGATAAAGGCGCAAGAGCCCATTTGTACATTCAGAGCCTCTATTGAAGGCCTGTTGTAGTCTGTAATGACTAAAGCAAAGTAAAAAAAATACAGGAATTCCAAAAGTGATAAAGAAAGATGTAGCAGAAATAGTGTAAGACTTAAAGTCAGTGCCATGTTTCTCTTGGGGCTCAACTCCTTTTCATGTTGTGACCCATATGATACTTGAGCACAGTTTTATCATTTTCTAACAAAAATCAACTCAATCTAATAAGATGTTTGCAATAGGTTAATTGGTTTTATTCATACTCAAATGTCATTTAAACAGAGAAAATTTAGACATGGTTTTCTACCCGCATTTCTATCCTGAGCATTCATGACTGATAACAAAACTGCAAGCCCTGAGACATTCTCTCTTGTTACTTATCTTCTGGTGATCATGGTCTCTGCTTGCAGTTTTCATATGCAGCTATACCAGTCTGTTCATTATTCCCCATGGTGTCATAGGGGAGGGGGGCTATAAGCAGGAAGGAGAACATCAGAAACAAGGAAGTGTTTTATAAGATACGGTTTGCTTCCTAAGTTTGTAGAACTTGCCCTACCCAGGTCTCTGTTGGGCCTTTGTGTGGTGAGTACTATCTTATCAAGATTCAAGAATCTATTCCCAATCATAACCCTCCCTGACTCCTAAGCCAGATTCCTGCTGCCAAGCTCAGAACATGGAGACTTCACTATACCTGAAGTAATGGCTTTTCCTTCCTGAGAGCCAATGGGTTGATAAATGCTTGCTTATGCCACTCTCATTTATAGCTAGGTGGGCTTTAACACTGCATTGATTTGATTCAGGTGTCCCCCCATAAAATTAGGTGTTCTGAATGCGAGGTTCCCAATGACTGGAGATTTGGGAATTAATGCTTCCAGGAGGCAGTGGATTGCTGGGCTTATGGGCGTTAGAGCCAGTTTCCCATTACCAGTGTTTGGCACACTCTCCTATTGCTGCTGTCCATCTGATGTTGTCCAGGAGGTGATACCCACTCTCTGCTCATGCCATCATTTTCCCCTGCCATAATGGAGCTTCCTCTCAAGTCTGTAAGCCAAAATAAAACGTTTTTTTCCCCAAAAGCTGCTCTTGGTCAGGTGATTTCTGCCAGCAATATGAACCTGACTGCAACAAACACAAAAATCACCTTCATATCCTCATTAGAGCCCAGCAAAGGCTGTGTCTATTGAATAAGTGCCTCAGTTGTTAGTCCCACTACCGTTTTACACATTTAAAATTGAAAAGTGTTTTATAGCACAAGTTGGTATAGGAAGCTTTTAATTAGAGCATTGCTCCATTTACTGGAAAGTTTTAGACATGAGGGCCAAAGAAAAACAAAATAAGTATAATCATTTATTTATTAGTCATAAATTATGCCAAGGAAACACAAAATAAATATTACCATTTATTTATTAGTTATAAATTTATTACAAAATTGATTTACATAATAAAAATACTTCAAATCACAAAGAAATCATAGCATTTAAGATATAAGATGCAAGTGTTAAATTATAATTTATATCTGTAGGTATCCTGTATAAGAGTTTAAACTGAATATTTATGTTAATGTAACAAAAAGATAAAATATGAAAAAATATTTTTAAAAACATAATCACGTCACATACTTGCAGCTTGAAAACCAAATGTTTGGTTTACTTATAAATAAAGAAACACATAAAGAATTTGCCATTTTATCTGATGTGGTTCTTGGCAAGCTGAAACAAAGGATACATGGACTTCACTTGTAAGAAATCATACATACAGACATCATCACTGTACGTATTAATGTACTTCCTACAGCACCTGTGATATACTAACAGGGGATGTGGAATCTATTCCTTGTATGTTTTTAAAAGTTATGTTCCCCTGAATGAGATCAAATAGAGCAATTATTTTTCTTTGATTCAGTTTTTTTTTTTTTGCAAACATTTCAAAATTATAGTTTAGCATCACTACACTTTTAAAGTATCTTACTCATTAAATGTGACCTGCCTCTAAGGCTTTTCATTGCACTTTATGACAAGGTACTAGTGGTTTTTTTTTTTTTTTTCTGTTTAATGATAAGAGGACTTAAGCAGGGCTTAGGATGAAGTTCAGTGGTAAGACATTTGCCTAACAACCACAGAACCTAGGTTCAAATCACAGTACTTCAAACAAACAAAAACGTCAGAAATTATTGGAATTTGCTATTGGATTCAATTTCTTGTGTGAGTTTAGGTAAGTTAATGCTGTACCCATAAGACACTTTAACTTTTATGCCACTGAACATCTGAAAGCCTTATTGACATACCCAGAGAAAAAAAAAATTACAAACCCCTAAATGCTGCAGATATTAATCTTGCTATAAACATCATACAATATCAGTAAAAATAGATAGAATTATGGTTACAATTCACAAGAGAAAAATCTATTCTAGGTAAATGTTATACATAATACAGAAGCATTTGTTATAATCATAGAAGTGCTTAGACTTTATTTTTGCTTCATCTTTACAAAATATTGACAAGTTTACTGGAGAGAGATGATAAAACCATAATGTTAGAACCTGGGTGAAATAAATTTCAAATTTCTCAAACATCAATGAAATAATGTTTTATTTATTTATTATTAACTCAAATAAATATCAACTATTTACAAATAATATTTCAGAAATATGAAGTAGTTTTCTTCAATACTATCATTTGTGATATAAACTAAAACAAGTGATCCATTTGCTACACCAGGTTGAGATCAAGTTTTATTTAAAAGTTGCCAACATTTATGGCATTTTATGTAGCTAATTTATATGTTCCAAACAAACTGTGTTGAGCTTGGGTCTTTCCTCAAAGGACAGGCCATAGGATAAAACACAAAAATAAGGCAGAATAAATACTTGTTAACTAATTGTGATTATCCATTCAATTATTATATATTTCAAACAATTGAATTTTTTACTGAAATCCTAGTATATGCTAACAAACAATTAATTCTAATTCCTAACTTTGTTATTCTCAAAAGAAATAAACATTACCCACCAGGAGTATAGGGACTAAAATATAAAAGGCACTTTTTTCTTTTGAAAAAGGAAAATGTGTTTCATAACTTCATAAGTTATGAAAATACTTCAGAGACTATTAGTTGTTATCTTTAATTTTCCTTCTTGGATTATAATAAAAATTGAGTTGATACAAATTTATAAAATGGATTTTTAGGTCTGACACCCTCCCCCAAAAAGGCAAGAACCACCTAATGAAAACAAGAGGGATGCTTGTGTTACAAAGAACTTAAAAGGTGAATGTTGACTGTGTAAGAGGTAAGATGGTGAAGGGACTTAGTGTGTGAAAACCATAGATGCACATATGTGTTGTGTACTTTATTCAGATAATGGTAGGAACCTTGGTGGAGAGGAAATAGGTAAACTAGCATGAATATATATTTTTTTAATTTAGGAAAGGACTAATCTTTGATATCAGTATTTGTATTCAACCTACATGTACTTTTGTAACTATTTTTTGGCTTCAATTACTTTCACTCAAGTGAAACTACCTTGAGAAACAGTCTACTACTAGAGAAAAAATACTATGATTAAAACAAGAATTTCTAATGCTAACTACAAATCACTCATATTTATTTTTAATGTCTTTATTGTATAACAGTTCACCTCACATATTATCTGCAGTATCTGTCAAAACTAAAGGGAAACCTGGGCTTGGATGGCATCCTGGGTAAAGCTGATCATACCTAGCACATGCTTTGCTGCCACGGCAGTCCCTCCAAAATGCCCTTGTTTGAACCATATTGCTTAAAGAAACAATGCCAGGTGACAGCAAAAACTAGTATATCATGGGGCATTTTAAGTACCTAATTTTATTTAACTGTTGTAATTTATAACAAGTATTGCTTATCAGTGTGGTTCATGTTTTTATGAGAGATACTTCTTTCCAGTGTCACTATGGGTCATCAATTTTGTGAATTGCCCTGGACATAATGTTACTCACACTGCATCATCAGTAGTGCTGATGGATAGATCTCCATATCTTTGAACATGCACTAGCAAGTATGTTAAGCATCTACAGGGGCTAATTCTAAAGGCAGCTTTCAGAAGTAAATGCAGAAAAGGGAGATAAGCAAAAAGACTATGAACATTTAAATTTTTGGTCACAGAAGTACCACTATTAAAGTACTTCTAATCAGAAAAGTACATTGCAGTCTTCTAGAAACCTAAGTGATTAGAAAATACCTTTCCAAGTGTAGGACAAAGAGAAAACAGTGGTGTTAATATGTAAACAAGTCAAAGATGAGTGAAAGAAGGCAGACACCGGACAGTATGGATCCTTCAAAGCCAAACACTGAGGAGTTGTGTATTATCCTAAAGGAATATTTACAGTGGTAGGAGGCAGTCTGGTGGCCAGAAGTTGCTCTGTTCCATATGGTCAAGTTTGAGTGCAAGAGTTCTTTGTAAACAGAGGGCCTGGCAGTGTTGCGTGGTAGAACAGATGTTACTAAGATTGCTTAGGGACCCAGGTAAACTTCCATCCTCCCTCCTCATCTCGACGCACAAAGGCTTGTCCCTGATGGAAGGAATGAGTCTTCACATTGCAGTGGGGACTCAGGGATGTGGAAAAGGCCACCTCTGTCTTGTTTGGCAGGACATCTGTACTGTGGTAAGGAAGAGGATGCACCGTCATTGGAGGATTGGAAAATTGAGGAAAATAGTGAAGTTCTTCCTGGTGGCTGGCAGTGCTGTGCAGTGAGGGTGTTCTATCACCTCCACTGTCAATCTGCAGGTCCTCTCTGGGGACATGTGCATCATGTAGAAACTGGGAAGATGTACTGGGGACTTGTCTGGGATGAGAAGAGAAGGCACTGTAGTTAGCTGGTATGGTGTCATCAATGGTGTTGAGGTCTTTCAACCCAAGGGTTTGAAGAACCCAGGGGTCCACACTAGGCACTGGTTGCTCTTCACAGTTAGAAAACTCACTGGAGAGGTTTCTCTTGACAGTTTTTGAGTGTGGGATCTCACTAGGAGAGTGTCTCTGCTCTTTGGGTTTCCGCTTTCCCTTTCTGAATTTTCCACATACTTTGGTAAACTCATCTGATGAAAGCAATTTCTGGAATAGTCATATTTATAAATTACACTTATTTTAGATATTTGATATTTATTGCAAGTGCTTAGAAAATTAAGCTAAATTTCTATCTTTTCATACACAATTAAAACTGATCAGTTAGTTGCTTTTATAACATAAAAATCCACAATAAGTTGTTACTTTAATATTCCTTTCTCAAAAAGCTGAAAGGGATAAATGATATCTTTAAGATTTCAACCTATGGATGTAAGGGCCATTATTCTGATGACAATAATAGCAACTATTACATATTGAAATATGATTTATAAATAAGTAAACTAAAATTATAATTCATAAATTATAGTTTCTATGCATTTTATCATAGGAAACAATCTATGCTGTCAAAATATTTATAAAAGATATCTCAGTGATTTTCTGGAGAACTTTAGTCTAGATTTCATCTAAGACATGTGAATCCAAATGACTTCAGTAGTAAACAATGTTTACCACTGCATCAGTTTATTTCATCATTACATTTCAAAATACTCCCATGAGAAAAGTCATTATATTATTCTAAAGCTTGAACAATTGAGATCAAGTGTATTAAGCTGCCCAAATAATAATGCCTCAGAATTTTAAAAAGCCCTTTTCATAGAATGATGGTTAGAGTTAAGAGCCCACATTAACAGCTATAAATTAAGCTATAAGTGTGATGTGGTGTGTGTGGGGAGGGGGGCAGGGTTGTCAATACTAGTTGAACTGGAAAGGATCGGTTTTAGTGTCTATTCTTTTCTGAACTGAGAAGCATATGAATAATATCAAATAATGTAGCTTATTTAGAAATAAGGCAAAAGATAACTGAAACAAAAATTATTATCTAGAAAACTTATAATAAAATATGAAAACTCAAAAAAGGAAAACAAGTAAAAAAGAGCTGACAGATGAATTATAATAGGTCATATAAAAGTGTAGGATAAACATGAATGAAAGTTAGTGTAATTGAATATCCCTAATCATCAGTTAAGTCATAATGGGTAAAGGCTTGTCCATAATATTTTAGATTTAAAAGATTAATACATTTCTTAGTCCATCCATTTACAGATTACGATAACTAATATCCTAAGGGAGTAGGATTTTTCTTCTAGAGAAATCCTTCTATAAATGATTTTTCTGCTAAAGTTAAACAGATCATTACAACAGCTGAGATGTAATGGATGTGATTTCTACTCTAGCACTCCATCTAGCCTGCCTTTTAATTAACTGCTAATTTCTTAGCTCTCCCCTTAATTAACTTTTGTCCTTAAGTAACTCCTTTTGGAATGCCTGGGTAAAATGTGAAATTCATATAGTACTGAGACATGATACACAAACATTCTTTTGAAGTCACATATTTTCTAAAGGAAAACTATTCATCTTAGTAACTCCTATCAAGGCATTTGTTTAGTACATTTCTTGTGTTTAATCAAGGAGTTTTACATAATTTGTTTTTTTTTTTTGAAGCAATGTCCTGAACTTATAAAAGAGATCATTACAAACCTTGGCCTTTTCTTCCAGACATTTAATCAAAGTAGAATTCAGGTATTGTCTGAGGTGATTGTTCTCCTCATGCAGCCTAGCAAGTTCTTCCTCCTTCTGTACCAGAGTATCTTGGAGCTGCAAAAAGCAGACAATAGTGAAGGGTTCTCCCCTCTATTGACTTTGTAACTGTATAATAATTCACTGCTCCCCAATCTTCTTAAACATGCTTATTTTTCTGTTGGTTTTATTAGCACAATTTCAAAGAACCCTGATCTACATAGTCCTAAATTAAATCTACACCCCCTGTCACTTGATTGTTCAGTTTTGTACTCTGAATTTTTCATTCATTACCAAATATTTAAAGGGATCGTATGACTTTTCAAACTGTAACCACAGGAGAGTCAGGTAGGTATGAAGGAAAATGAGTTGCGTGTAACTGTTTAAATATAAGAAAAGATGGTTAGAAGGTTTGGCCAAAGTCTTGATTATACATTAACAAAAATAAAAACAAAAAATATGAAGTGGATTTCCCCAGCCTCAGATTGATCTGTCTGTAAGTCCCCTTAGTATAAACCACTCTTCAGAAGTAACTAAAACAAGACACAAAGGATGAAGTATCTCTGGGGAAAGATGCTTGTAACCAACATCTCTTCTTCCAAAGACTGGCTATATCTATGTTTTAAAATACTATTACACTCATCCTTTGGTATCTCCACTAGCCCTCTGAGATCTGCTGTACAAATATTCCTACTTCACACATGGCAAAAAGGAGGAATTACAAACTCATATAGGCAAAATTCTTCCTGGAATTATTGTTTTGCCTTTCCTTTTAAAAAATAATTGTATTTACTTATTTGCAAGAGAGAAAGGGAGGAAGGGAGAGAGGAAGTATAGGCAGACCAGGTTCTCTTGCTCCTGCAAATGCACTCAAGATGCAAGTGCCACATTGCACATGTGGCTCTATGTGAGTACTCTGGAATCAAACCTGGGCCAGCAGGCATTACAAGCAAGTGCTTTTAACCTCTGAGCCATCTTCAAAACCCAGAGTATTTTTTGTAAGTCCTATACAATGTTTGTCTCTCTTTAGACCTATACTTACTTTAGCTCTATGCTGAGTCCACATAAATTCAAACAGAGAAATGAAATAAAATGACTAACAGGAGCACAGCCTCTGTGGAACATGGCCAGTCTCAGTGTTTTAACTGCCCATCCATACCTGCTTATTTCTGTAGAGCTGAGAGGACAACTGAGCTTCTTCCCATGAACATGAGTCTAGACCAGAGAAGTTCAAGTCACAGGATGATCCTATGTGAAAATTCAAAATAAATAGCAAATAAAACACATTTGAAATTTCTGTCCTATGAGCTCAACAAAAGAGTTTTAAAGTTCAATAAAGTTGATGACTTTTCTAAATATAATCATTGTTTCCACATAGAAAAAGAGAGTATTTTAAGCTTTCAGAAGAAATAAGCAACAACAAATATTTATGCATGTATACAATTGTATTAAAAAGATACAGTTTTTAGTCATATTCCTCTATAAAATGGACATTCCTGCTTATTAAGTTAATAAGACTGTCTCTATTCTATCATTACTTCATTCAAATATGTAAATATTTATAGTCTGTACCCCTCTATTAGCATAGCATTTCATTTACATTTCCCTTTTCTGTGTTTGTTTTATCTTCAATTGTTTAGAACTTTATAATACAGCGTTAGCTCCATAAGCAAATCCTATTTGTGGAATTACCATTTTTGTGATGTTCCTCTCCATCTCTCTGCTTGTGAACACTGGTGGACAAAATTTGTTCAGAATTCTATGTTGTAGTGTGATAGCACTTTCCATTATTTATTTATGTATTTGCTAGTGGAATGATAAGTAACAAAAGAAAAGTAAAATTTTATCAGCACTTTGGGTCCATATTTCTAGACAATCTAATGTTGCTTTTACTTGTGGCTAGAAGCTAAAACTGAATTGTATCCTCCATGGCACACATGGTGCATTCATCTTGCTGTGTTTGTGACTTTTCATAAGCACCTTCCCTTCCCAAAGAATGTCCTGGAGAAGAATCAACATACAGATTTGTAATTCTGAGGTATCTGAGCTTTTACAGGAACTTGAGTATTGATACAGAGATCCTTGAATATGTATAGGAATTTCTCACTAAGCTCCAGGTCAGCATTAATGCTGCAAATAGTCTCTACCTATGTTACACATCCCACCAGAGGTAAAGTATTTTAGGGATGTACAAAAGAGGAGTTGTTTCCACATTCATGTAGAATTCCTCTATGGAATAAGATAGTAAGTTTTTATTCTTGATTTTTCTCACATACTTACAGGCATTTTCCTGATTACAAAAGAAATACTCCACCTGATACCTTATCTGCAAAAGCATCTGACTACAATGTTGTTCATAAAACTCTGACCCAGGCCTAAAGTTTGCAGTGGGATGGGGATCTCTTAAAGCTACAGAAAATAGGGAGAGACTCATGATGTCTAGCATGCAGGAGGAAAAGTTCCATTTGCACCATTTGATAAATACACAATAGCAGGTTTTATGAAAACAAAGTTCAGGAGATAAATGTTCTGTAACATCTCTTTTTCTATAAAGTCCCCACCCATGATGCTTTGCAGCAATGGAGTTGCAAAGGGCCCCATTCTAGCAGGAAGGCAGAAGAGCAGAACTTACCCTGTGCCTGTGGTGCTTGTTGGGGCTCACTGTTGTCCAGGAGACCAGCAGCCCAGAAAGAGACCCAAGTCTCCCTGGAAACGTCAACACTTGATTCTGACGTTGTAGTGGAATAGGGGCAATGACAGTTCTGGCCTCCTGCAAAATACTGGTCTTGGCAAGGCAGAATGGTGTTCTGTGAAATCCAATACAATGAGAAGGGTGGAAGATGGAGGGATGGGTATTGGGAAGACAGGTGGGAGAAACATATGTGTTAACCAGGAAACCAGTGATAACACTAATACAGAGGCAGTTTAATATCTGAATGATATACTTGGAATAACTAAAAGGAATTAGCTCATTGGCTTACTACTTTCCTTAGGCCTTTGGACAAGGAAAAACTAGTGTTGGGTAGACCAAATTTGGGAACATGCAAGAATATTTCCTGTTGCAATGCCTGATTTATCTTAAAAGCTACCTGAGTTAAATAAAAGGGATTCTATTTCATGATTCAGAGATATAAGAACTGTGTTTCTCTGTAGTAAATGGCTTGGTTATATTTTAAGTTACTGTGAGAGACAAAGACCACACAGTACAAAAGGTGAAGTGGACCATCTCTATGGCATCAAGCTAACCAAACTTATACTGGCATCTAAATCCAAGCATTTAATCAGGTAAACACTTCCTTCCTCCCCTCCTATTCCCTCCAATTTCACTTTTACTGGATATTATAGTTATCTGAATGTATATCTATACACACACACACGTTTATACTTAGGCATATATATATATATATAAATAGGGTATCATATAAATGGTATTATATATATATATATATATATATATATATATATATATATATATAATCATATACCAGAGATAATTAAACAAATTTTGCCCACAATTGTTATCACACATTACAGGAACATAGCATAACTCTAAGTAAACATTTAATCATGGCAGAAAGCAAAGGCAACAGACTGCAGTTCTCTCCATCACTAGGGCTCAATACCTTTGCAAAGTTATCTTTCCACTCCTAACTGGCTGGCATGTATTTTGCATTATGTTCTGATTCAGTGAACACCTGCCCCCAACCCCCACACACTTCTTAAGGCCCAAACAGTCTTACTAAGTGTCCAAGCACGGACAGCTATGCAGCCTTCCTGGGTTAATTTTTCCAACAGCCCATTCTTAATCATGTGTCAATGTTTAATCAGGTAAAAGCCATTCATTTCAAGAGAGCCCAGGTTTGGAACATTTGGGACACGACAAGTCTTTTATTGACTTGAAGACTTTATTGGGCTTAATGCAAATAGAGAAAACAAGAAGTCAACTAAGTCACACTGTGTTTATGGGTTAAGTTTTGAAAAAAGTCCAGTTCTGAAGCAAGTGCAGCTTGGGCAGGGCTGACCAAAGAATTTCAGCCAAAAGTTTGTCAAGTGCTATTTTCTTTTGTCCTGAAAGCATGTTTGGAGAATGCTTCCCTGAGGTTATTATTGGAATCAGAGCTAAACTATTATGCAATTGACACCTGATAGGAAAACAAACCCAAAACACTCCAAGAGGGGCTCAAATCCAAGTGTTTGCAAATATGAGCATAATCCCGGGACAAGGTGGAAGAAGTCAGAGCAGGTGGTCAGGAAGGAGCACGGAGAGGGGAGAGAGAGGCAGGCAGAGTCAGGGAGAGGGGAATCTAGGAGAGTAAAAAGGAGTTCGGGCTAGCAGACATGGCCTGTTTTAATTTAGAAAAGATTTCTCTAGCAAAGAAATCTTGCTCCCAAATTGTAATAAATTTTAAGTGCATCGTTTATTAGCGTCCAGAGTCCCCGGGTTTTGCTGGCAAACTAGCTAACGCCCGTGCCTCACTTACCATCGTGCAGTGGGAAGAAAACGCTGCAGTAACTGAGCGCTCAGCTTTTTCTTAAAGCCAGTGGGAGCTTTAAATGGGATGGCAGGGCGGAGCTAGGAGAGGCGAGTTCTAATCTGCCCGCTGGGGTGACGCAGGGGATCCTGGCGAGCGCTGCCCTCTGATTTGGTGCGAGCCTGTCAAACAGGTGACGTGGCCCAGGAGACACCCAGCCTCTGAGGCAGCTATTAGTCCAGTCGCAGGTCTTCAGCGGTGGCCAGGGAGCTGCTGTGGCTCAGACCACCCTGTGCGCCGCGGGCGCCGGGACCATGTGGGCTCCAGGCTACCTGGTCCTGGTGGTGGCGGAGGGGGTGGTGCACTGGCCCCCGCCCAGCCACGCGGACAGCTGCAGGCCAGGCGAGGACAGGTGGGGCGCAAGTCAGCCCAGGTGTCCTGGCAGGGTGTCAGGAAAACCCCAAATCTGCATCCCAGGGTCAGGCAGCATGAAGTATGCCCATCTAACCCTGGATGGCTTTTCCACTGCCCTCTGCTTCCCTGGGTCACAGGAAAATCAATTACCATCCACTAGATGTATGGTACTGTCAGTGGATTTTTTTTTTTTCTTCCTATGTAATGTGGCTTGTTTTCACCCAGTTCCGGAAATGAATATTAAATTAAAAGGCAGTACATCTCAATTCCAGAATGTAAGCTTTGTCAGACAGAGCTTTCTGCACACCACTATCTCCACAGTGCCTTGCACGATTTCTGGCACACACGTGCTCAGTAAAAAGAGTTGTTTAAACATTAAACTCAGGTACATATTTAGAAATCGGGGGTGTCTTTCCTTTGAGCCTCTTGTCGCCACTACTGTTATATAAAATAAAAACACAGGTTAAGAAAACTGACATATTTCAAATTTTCTTAAAGTCATTGGGTTTTGCACATTTTCCTCTTACTTTGTTCTCTCAACTATCCTTACAAAGTTCAATCTGGAATACATCATTTAGCCTTGATCACTAGGAACCACCTCTCATTTGAGCTTAAACAACTGAAGGGACATAAAACAGTGCACAATTAGGACCCAGCACCTCCAGCTTGGTACATCCCCGGGGGATTCCAAGTCAGCATGCTACACAGAATGCGTGTCTACGCAGAAGTACTCACAGTAGCCAAGCTATGGAATAAGCCTGCATGTCCATCAACAGATTAATAGATAAGAATATGTGGCATAGACACACAATGGAGCTTTTTTAGCTGTGAAGAATGAAATTATGTCATTTGCAGGAAAATGGATAGAAGGAGAATCATGTTAAGAGATGTAAGGCAGACCCAGAAAGACAAATATTACATCGTTTCTCTCATGGAAAAAAAAATCTTAGCTGAAGATAGATTGTGTGTGTGTGTGTGTATGTGTGTGGTGATATGAAATTAAGATGAATGTGAACTTTCTGGGAAGAGGGAGGGGATCAGCAGGTACTGGAAGACAGGGTAAGAAAAGGTGATAGTGTGTAAATATGATTAAAGTACATGATATGCATGAAGGAAAAGGTCATAATGAAGCCCATCTTTTGTGCAATGAATATGTGCTAATAATAACAAAAAATAAAGCAGATGAAAATAAACATGGGGAGGGGCAGATACTGTTACTGCCCATTGTTTCAGTGTCAGAAATGAAGCCATGAGGCTAAAAAAATGGACCACTGTTAACAGACACAATTAGCAATAGACTTGGGATTTGAACTTCAGGAGGAAGCATCTGTGCTTTCTGCAAACGACAGACACTTGACTTTTTTCTACCACATATTTCTGACTACTTGGATAATGGGCACTGCTATAGATTGATTTGTATTCCTGTCAAATTCATATGTTGAAATCCTAACACCAATATTACTGAATTTGCATGCAGGTTCTTTAATGAGGTAGGTAAGGTTAAAAGTTGTCCCAGAGAGGGCTGGAGAAATGGCTTAGTGATTAAGGTGTTAGTCTGCAAAGCCAGAGGACCCAGCTACTAGTCCACCAGATGCACATGGTGGCGCATGTGTCTAGAGTTTGTTTGCAGTGGCGGGAGGACCTGGCACACCCACATTCTATCTCTTTTTCTCTGCCCCTTTCTCTTAAATAAATCAATAAATCATTTTTTTTAAAGTTGTCTCAGAGGTAGACCCTCAGTCCAATAACACTGCAGACTCCAGGGATGGAAAAGTCATGTAAGGTCACAGTGAAAAGACATCTATCTGCCTGCTAGTCAAGAAGGAAAGCATGGAGGGAAAACCAATAGCCCTGTAGAAACCTTGATGTTTGAATTCCAGCCTCTGATACTGAGTGGAAATAAGTATCTATTCTTTAAGGCCACATCTGCCCATGGCATTTTTGTTCTAGTAGCCCTAAAAAACTAATATGGGCAAGACATAGGAACTAAAGCTACATATTCCTTTCTGAAAAACAGCCTTTCCCTTTTCTTAGTCTTCTTGTCATCAATATACACTTAAGAACTTAGTGAAGAGTGAAGAGGACCCAGCAGGTACTCAATATGTGTTCCTTATCAGAGATCAACCAAGGGATAGGGAGGAAGTAAGTCAAGGTGCTGAACTTGATGAAGCCCTTGTCTCTTCATGCAAGTCTTTTGAAGAAAAAAAAATGAGCAGTACCAATTTGGGGACTATTGCCTGGAAAATAGATAAGTTCTGTTACTCAATACCAACTCATTTCAGTGTGTGATGAGAGAGTGGACCTCGCTCTGCTCTCATAGTACAAAGGACATAGCCACACTGGCAATATGTCCCTGAGATAAAGATGAACACCATCCATTTAGATTATAAGATCTGTTATCTTTTTTTTAAGCTAAGACCTGTTTGTGCTATTAGTCCTGTGGCATACAGTCTGCTGGACAAAACCCTGATTAAAGCAGGAAAGGGAGGATTGAGTTGATTTGTTTTAAGAAGCTAATACAGATGAGACATATAATTCTCCACAAAGTATAGTTTCTTTTTAATTCCAAAAAAATGATGAAGAGTAGGCAACTGACAAGCTATGACACAGAAATGAAAAGTACCATCAGCATTGTATCCAAATATGCCTAAATTCCAGTGTCTAATATACTCTCTGACAGTGAATCACATGAGTTTATCTTAACAAAATCTCTAAATCCTTCTAGACCATCCAATAAATTGAAAGAAAAAATACTTTAATCAAAGTTTAACTTCAAAAGCTAACCACATGGTTTAACATTTTCTTAAATTACTGATTAAGTAATAGTAGGTAACTTTACTATTAGTAATAGAGAGCTCTCCCTTTGAAAACACATACATGTTGTTCTGCCTTATTTATTAAAGTAACTGCAAAATAATAAGGTATTATAAAACAGAGTTTTGTGGGGGCTGGGGAGATAGCTCAGTTGTTGGAGTTGCTTACTTATGAAATCTTCAAGCCCAAGTTAACTCTCCAGTATCCACATAAAGCTAGGTGCACAAAATGGTGGGTGAATGCATCTAGAGTTTGGTTGCAGGGGCAAGAGGCCCTGGAATGCCCTTTCTTTCTCTCTTCTCTACCTCCCCTATGTGTTCTCTCTTCTCTCTCTCTCTCTCTCTCTCTCTCTCTCTCTCTCTCTCTCTCCCTTTCCCTCTCCCTCTCTCTCAGATCTCTGTTTGCAAATAAATAAGTTTAACACCTGATTTTTTGAAGGTTAGGTGCAATTTTTAAATCTTTGATAGATTTTTATCATGAAAACCATTTTAGCTATTTTAGCTTGGTAGGTGTGGGACTATATTTAGTGACATAGAAAACATGAACCCTTAAGAGTTATTGACAGTGAAACATACACCATAGATACATCTTTCCTGAAATAAAAACCTGATAGAAACATTTCCAGATCCATGAGCTCTGACATATGCCTATCACTTAGTTAAGATTTCGGGCTTAGCATACACTTAATTATTACTGATACTAGCTTTTAAACATGGCATCAAACAAGCAATTCTGTGAAATCCTTTGGCAGTTTTGAATCCATATTATCATGGAAGCACATGCAACTTATGTCAATTACTTTTCTTCTGTGATTAATAAGATCAATCAAAAATGCATTTTGTATTGTGACTAAAGCGACAGTCTTATAATGGAGGAGGCTTATAACACCCAAATTGTTGAATCCGGGTGCTGCCTACTGCTATGGAAACACTACAAAATAGGAGGTAATTTTACCTGCACAGAAACCAATACTATGGATTGAGAAATAGAGAGCATGATCAGAGGTGGGTTGAAGACATAAATAGATTAGCATATGGGATGTTCTTTCATTTCACCCCTGGAGAGCACTTTCTTTGATTAGCCCATTAGTGGATTCAGTAACATCTATAATAAAGGGAGATTTCTAACTTTTCTTTATAAACATAGATCCTTCCCAGAGCACCAATCATCAGACAACAACAACAACAACAAAAATAGTTCTCCATTCTCATAGAGGTAAAGAGTGTTAGAGAAATTAAATGAATTGCAAAGAAATTTCAATATAGTAGTTGTTTCATATTGGATGCTTTGGCAGTTGTAGCTCTTCGGTTTCTTTAGAAAACATTAATTTATTGAGATATAGTTTTGAACTTCACTCATGCAAAATTATATGCAGAAATCATTCATTTTAACATGGACAGAGACTTGCCTACAACCCACCACCTGAAAATCACCAGAGCTTTCAAAAGGCCATGATATATTTAATAATCTATGCTGTGGTTAATCATATATGTATATATCAATAGAAGAGGTAAAAAAGGGAGTCACTTCTTAATTACTGGAACATAAGTGAAAATAAATTGAGAAATGTGTAGTAGTAGGTTACTATCTAAAAAAGTGCCATGGCCTGGATAAATGAAATGCTATATGTGGGACTCTAAATAAATCTATATGGAAGTGTGTGTGTGTGTGTATGCGTGTGTGTGTGTGTGTAAAAATTTGTAATTTATGACCATGCCTTATTAGACATTTCAGCCAAAATTATTTAAAGAGTTTTATAACTACTTGTATTTATTGAGTCATAAATGATTGCTTGATTATATAATTATAATGAATTGTGTTTTATTAAGGCAAATCACATACTTTATATTTAAAAATACCAAAACTTCTCCCTGAGAGCTTATCTTTCAAATATGAACTAACTATGCAATTCCTACCTAAAAGTTTGCTAGAAAATGTAGACACATCTATATTCATTGTGCAAATAGAAAAAAAAAAAACTTTCCTGTACTTTGTAGAATTGTTTTCTTTCTTCTCCCATCATATAAAATTTGGAGTATAATTTGCGGCATGCTAGAATGAAGAAACGAGGCATTTCCTTGCTATTTACAGCCATGGGGGTTCATATTCCCCACAGGTCTTACCTGGGAGTGAAGACAATCAGTATCTCACACATGTGCAATCTACTGGCCATGGAAGTACTGGTAGGAGGCTCAGCTCCATGGAAAAATACCTGGCCAAGTACAAAAGGGTACTTCTAAGAAAACACACAGAAAATATTGAAACTTTCCTCACAGTGATGCAGATTAAAGCAAGTAATTTAGTTCAGTGATCCAGTGCCTGCTTAGCATATGTGACACTTCAGAATCAATCCCCACCCAGCAGCAATAGCAACAATAAATAAATCAATACATAAGCACAGCTGTGCTGAACACATTTTACCCAACTTCACTGATAAATGATTATAATGGTTATGATTGATATGCATCAGAAATAGGCTCATCCAACTTTGATATAACATAAATTTCTGCCTCATGAGCATCAGTATTTTTGCAAAACAAGCTTTAGTGCCTACATTGCTCAAGGAATCCTCTCGGGACTTTTGACACAGAGGTTAGTGGATGGATCACTGACATGGTGTCAATGTCCTAGAAGGTAACTTGGCATCTAATTATATCCTAAAGATATAGAAATAAGAAAGTCACTTTATATTTCTATGAAAACAATTGGACTCTTCCCTTCTAGTCTTGTGATTACCAGAGATACTGAAATAATGTGAATTATTTTATTAAAAAGAAGCAAACAAATATATCAAAATACAAGATATAAAATTTTAAGCATCAGTAAAGCCATAATTCTATATTACTGTAAACTGAAAAATCTGAAGAGTTTTAACTTCATTTCTCTTTTTGGGTGTAAGTATGTAGTATGTGGTATGAGAGTGCATGTTGTTGTTTGTGCAGACGTTCACTACCTGTGTGCATGAGATTAGAGGACAGAGGAAGACATCTGGCATCTTCCTCTAGTGCTCTTCTTTATGAAGAAGTTAAATACATCCAACTGGAATCTATCTTTTTAATTATTATTATAACTAAGTAGAAACTTTGTATGGAAAAATCATGGTTTTTTGATAAAAGGGCAATAATCCCCCTAACAGTAGATTGGTTTGAGTGCAGTGTTTAGAAGAAAAGAAGCATCTGTTCCCGTCACTGACATCAGTGTCTCACATCAGGCAGTCTCCACTTAATCCAAGGAAAGCTCAGAGCAGGTCTACTCCAAGTGAGTTCTGTTGTCAGTTCAGGGTCTCTCAGAATAATGTGAATAAATAATATTATTCAGAAATTCACACCAGGGAGCCCATTAAACCTCTACCTGAGAGTTAACTTTCACTACCAAGCTTTTCCTTTCAGGACAAAGTCAACTGTCATTTCAATGTATCTGTCTTAACTGTCTATTATGTATTGGATTTTTTTGGCTCAGTAGAGAAAGGGAAAAATGTAAATGTACATAAGGAAATAGTCACATACATTGTCATAAAAAGTAATCAGGATAAAACACACATACACGCATATATTTGGCATTCATCATATATAATATATTTTAAGTGCTTTACAACTTCCACCTCTTTAAAGCTAGTGTAGTAGATAGCTTCAGGTTGTTGGGATAGACCTTCAGATCAGGCACAGCTATGGAGGAAGGTATTTATTGAAGCTTACAGATTCAGGAGAAGGTCCTTAAGGGCAAAGTAATCTGGCCCACTTTTACAGGTAAAGAGAAAGAGAGAGAGAAAGAAAGAGAGAGAGAGAGAGAGAGAGATGCAAGCACCACCAGCACAAGCAAGCACACTTCAGGAACATGAGGCAGAACTCTGGCACATATCTTGGGCTGGAAATTCCAGATCTGCCTCCAAACACACCTTAGAGCTGGATCCTAGGAGCCAACCATAGTGACAACTCCTCCAGCCAGATGGCTAACGATCTAAATTACAAGGTTTAATTAAAGTCCTGAATCTGTTGAGAGACAACCATGCAAACCAGCACAATATGCCCCTGGCCCCCAATAAATTAGTAGCCCTCTCATATTGTAAATTGTTTTAATTTCAACTTCAAAGGTCCCCATAGTCTTTGCTAACTTAAGATAGTTCCAAAGTCCCAAGTCTAATCTAAGATTTAAGATTGTCTCTTAGCTGTGAGTCCTGAAAAACCAAGTTACATACTTACATATATTCAAGTTACATACTTCCAACAAATAAAAGCACAGAGTAAACATTTACAACTGCTATAGGACATAACAGGAAGAGACTAAAACAATGTAAACTCAATAACCATCAAGCAAACATCAAATATTCAAGTTTGATATCATAACCTGTGACTGACAGCTTCCAGATTGTGCAATTCTGCCCCTCCAGCTGGGCTGAATAGCCAGAGATAACTTTCATCCCAAGCCAACAGTGCTCCATGGTAGCCATTGCATAGCCCTGGTATATCCAAAACATCTTTGGGTCTCCAGGCAAAGCCCAGTCATCTTCCAACAGCTTCATCAGCCTCAGGAGCATCATGCCCTGCCTATATGCCATGTCTCAGCAGAGGCTCCTGGAACCATGTATACTTCCTGACCCACTCCATGAATTTTTAATTCTGCCAAAACCAATACCAGGTGTGCAGGACGCAGCCATATTCTTAATTCAGGTACAAAATAAATTATAAACTTGAAGAGCACATTCCTTCTCCAGTAAATTCTTTTCCAAAAGAGTTTGTAGTCTTATCATAGTCTTTCCTCAGGCATCCTTTATATTATTTCAATGTAAAGTACTTGGGCCATCTTTCTTTCAAATACTAATATATTTGACAATAGCAGCTTCAGCAACAAGTCACTGTGCCAGTAGTTTTAAACTTGCTTGAATTTTTCCAACTTTAAACCTTAAATTGCTCAGTTCTATATCTTAGCCAAACATATCAGTCCATTATAAATTTAACCTTGATAAAACTCTCTGGGCTTGGGCATGAGGATGCATCCATCCATTGTGCCAGTAGCCCAGATCCAACTAAAGGTCTTTCCTTCCCTTTAGAAAGCTCACAAGACAAGCATCCAAGTACAATTCTTTCTGCACTTAACATTTTCAAATTCTCATCAAAAATAGTCCATAATACTTGGATTACTGCTCTGGAAGGCATATTCAGTTGTAATCACCAAGTTTCCCAATCCCCCAGTACACTAGTTCCAAAAGACCAAAATCCACATGGTCAGATTCATCACACAGAAACTCTACCCCTCTCCTAGGTACCAACTCTGTAGGGGACAGCTTCAGGTTGCTGGGATGAACTTTCAAATCAGGCACATTTATGGAGGAAGGAATTTATTGAAGTTTATAGATTCAAAGGAAGTTCCATAGTGGTAGAAAAAAACTGACCCACTTTTCTAGGTCCAGGCAGAGAGTGATAATAATAATAATAAAAATAATAATAATAATAAATAAAGCAACCACCACCAGCACAAGCAAGCACACTTTAGGAACACGAGGCAGAAACCTTGCACTTTACATATCTTAAACTGGAAATTCTAGATCTGTCCCCAAACACGCCTTAGGACTGTACCCTAGGATCTGCCCACAGTGACACCTCCTCCAGCCAGGTGGCTGGAGATCTAAACTACATGGTTTAATAAAACTCCTGAATCTACTGGGGGGACATACATCAAACCACCACAGCTAGCAAGCACAGAAGAACTAAATTTATGAAAAAATTCAAAACAAATAATTTGCAACTTTCCTTATTATCAGTATGTGGAATATTTGAGAAAATTTTCAAAAGTGAAATATTACAAAATTATTTTAATAATTTAGGGTATTTTAGCAGTACATATTGTATATTCAAAGGCATATTTTTAAAAGTTAAAAATATAGACAGGAAATTATATTAATTACACTAACAGCAAGCAAGTATATTTTTACAAATGCAAAAAGGCATTTTTCTTTTAATTTTAATGGTATTCATTGATCTATGAGATAATTCTTAAGATAAAGGTTTTATTCCTGACATTCCTTTATATTCTTGAAACGTTACAAGAAGCATATTTCATTTTCCTAATAGAATGTATAAATAAATATTAAATCATATAAATACAAAGAAGTGCATTTTTATAGAAAAATGACACTGTGAAAACAGCAATTTGAGGAATAATGTCAGGTTATATCTGCATATAGAGAGTAAAACAAGTATTCCTTTTGTTTCTGCTTTTATTGGATTACACATTAAGGTACTGTTGTGGGGGAGACTAGATGCTTTATTTCATTTTTCCACACAAACTTAAAATCATTTGAACAATTTTATAAACCTAAGGAGAGATGGTATACTTCACAACAAAAAGACAACTTTACTTAATATTTTATTACCCAATGTGTTAATAACTCCAAAGATGTAAAAATGATGTAGAATTCATTTGGTTAGTTAGCATTAACAAACTGACTTTTTTTGGCATAAAAAATAATCAAGAAACTTATAAGCATTTATGTTCTAGGTAAAGATTAAATTTAATACCCCATAAGTAGTGAGCTTTTGGTCACTAGAAGGATTCACAAAGAGGTTAGACGATTGATGCTCAAATATCTTATATTTTATTCATACACTGCTGCTAATCCCAGTAAAATATCCTTCCTAAAATTGTTTTCAATGCAAATGCCTCACAAGTCAATATTATTTGATTGTAAAAGTCTGTCCTGAAGATGGAGAGATAGGTCACCGGTTAAAGTGCTTGTCTGCAAAGCCAAAGGACCCAGGTTCCATTCCCTAGTACCCAAGTAACGCCAGATGCACAAGGTGGCACATGCATCTGGAGTTTGTTTGCAGTGGCTAGAGGCCCTGGTATACACACTCTCTCACTCTCCCTCTCTCTTTCAAAAAATTAAGTAAAATATTTTTTAAATGTTTTTAAAAGTCTGTCCTTAAACCCCTTCCATAATTTTAAAGGTTCTGGGGAATGCCATATTTTTTATTGTTGAGGGTAATTTTTCTGAGATATAGTAGACCTTCTATTCTACTGTCACTAAGGGTGTTCCAGAAAACAGAAAGAGTCAACAAAATAGGTGGGAGAGAAGAATCACCACTCATCCCATTCCTGCAGCATCTTCTGTTGGGAGTCATTGAAACTATAGTACTAGTGTGAAAAGGCAGAACACCACATTTAATGACAGAATATACTGAGTCTAGTCCAGATCTTACTAGCTTATGCTTTTTAGTTAAAAAAAAAAAAATTAAAGTGCTACTTCCAGGAGCCATGCTACACTGAGCCATAACTTATGAGAGTGCAAAGAAAAGTGAAGTCACCAGGGGAAGCCTTCCTTCCATAATGATGCGTATCAGAACTGCAGAATGTGTGAGCTGGCCACATTTCTAAAGCATTGAAAAATGTAGAGTACAAAGTAGATATAAATATTTCATGTATTGTTAAATTCAATAAATTAACTAGAGCCAAAAGCCTAGAGAGAAAAAATGAGCCAAAAGATGAGCAACCTTAAGAAGAGAAGAAGAATATAAAAACACTCCTTGCATTCTTTCTTCAATGAAGCCAGCATAGTAAACCAGGTTATCCAGCTGAATTCTGCTCCTTATGACACAAAGGCTACTCATACTTTGTACTCTTTTCATCAGCCATTTCCCTGCAAGCAGCAGCGTGCATGGTTCTATTTGTCAGTAGCAGCAATGTGAGTCTGCTCTAGCTGAAGAGCAGTCTGTTGAACAAAGCCCTGTGTATCTAATAACTCTGAAGAATCACATGTTCTGTGTAAAATTAAATGTCCAAAGACATGAAATGGAAATTATAAAATCAGAAATGTATGGTCAATTTAATTGTAGATGTTTGAATGGAATTTTTAAAGAAATAATGTGATGATTCTTAAAGGGCACACATTCATTCTAATATGACTGAACACCTGAGGCTTCTGCCTTGATGGTGTCTCCAAAAAAATGAAAGTATAACACCTTCACATTCATGTAAACTTAAAAATCACACCCAGGGAGGAGTGACAGGGTACTGTGGGGATATTTACTTCTGTTTCTAGCCCATTTGAACTAAGGGAAGGAAGCTGTGAATAAACTGAGGGGTCAGATATATTTTCTGGATGGCATGCCACATTAGTAAAACGTGAAGGTAGAGTTGAGGATGAGGGAAAAGTGCAACAGGTAGGACAAAGAGAACAGGCAAAGGCCCAGGAAGCAGTGAGGCTGCAGACACAACACGGGCTGGGAAAAAGTCACACATACATCACACTCTATATTAGAAGGAATGGGAGACTGTGGAAGTGTTTTGACCACAGAAGTGAAATCAGAATTATTCTCATCACATAAAATTCTGGGAAAAATAATCCAAATACTTGAGTCTGCAAAATGAATCCCATCAGTTCTGTCTTGGGAAATTCAGGTCTGTTCTTTGAAACTACCTCTCAGTTTTAGATCTATGGATTTATTGAATCTCCTCTGATCTCCTGAGACCCTACCAGAGGATTGTCTGGTTTCAATGAGTTGTTAAATACAAGGCCAGGACTAAACATTGGATTGTCACACTCCTGCCCAGACTGGAGACCTCTCAGTCCGGTTCTATTGTGTACACTTAGAAATATCCACAATTCTACATTATGTAGTAGACAGCCCCATTTTACATATGAAATCTTAGGCACTATTATTTTTATCATAACTTATAACTAATAAAATGTGACTTGTATCTTTCTTCGGTTATCCTATATATAAACAAGACTTATCTAATATCTAAAATTAACTGACAGTTATAATTTCCAGACTGTTTCATTTGTTTAAGCATCATTACTAATGCACAATATTTATAAAATAGAAACAAAAATAAATGCTTTTTATAAAAAAAACCTTAAATCTCCTTAAATAAACCTGATCATAATCACATCCCACTCCCTTCCTTTGACACTCTTCCCCCATATCCCTGCCACTAAAGTCCCTCTTCTTTTCACCTAGTCCCTGTTCAGTGTTGATGTCATCATTTCTTTTTTGCTTTCCTTCATAAACCCTGACAACATGTTGATGGGCCCTATGCTATGCAGCTTTGAAGCAAAATTAATTCAGGGGGAAGATAATAAGTGAATAATAAGTGAACTGACATGTATAAGTAAATAAAATTAAATAATTATAAACATATGCAATGGTCATAAATCTATATAAAGGAAATTAAAGGGTTACTAATATATAAAATTTTTATCTTGCCAAGAGTTATAAAAATCTATGTATACTTGGAGATAATTTTAAAGAAAGCATCTTACATTACATTACATTACATTACATTACATGAGTATCTTACATTGCTGCTTTGGGGTCAACTACATTTTTCAAAAAGTGACTGCATCAGTATTCTTTTGGAAGGGGAGGGCATGTGTACTTGTGAGAAGTGCAGAAATTACATAGCTTCTTTTTCCCTCTCTCCTTCGTGTGCTTCTCAGTCTATGTTCAAAAGTGTGTGGGTGGGTGTGCATGCGTGTGGAGGCCAAAAATCAATGATGGCTGTCTGCTTCAATCACTCTCCACCTTGTTCTTTCCTTTTTGAGACAAAGTCTCTCATCAAACACAAAGCTCTCCAACTTTTATAGATTATTAAGGCAGCAAGTCCAGGTGCTCTCCTATCTCTGCCTCACAAGAATTGGAATTACAGGTGCACACTACCATGCTCATCTTTTTACATTGTTTTTGAGGATGATCTGAACCCACGTTCTTAAGTTTTCACAGTAGCCATGTTACCCACGGAGCCTTCTCCCTAGCCCCAGCAGCAGTATTTCTCTTCCTACCAGTCTACCAGTCTCATGAGGGCATGAAGTCTTCCTCTTCTTCTTTTTTTTTTTTTTTTTTTGTTGTTGTTGTTTGTTTTGTTTCTCCAGGTAGGGTCTCACTCTAGCTCAGGCTGACCTGGAATTCACTATGTAGTCTCAGGGTGGCCTCAAACTCACGGCAATCCTCCTACCTCTGCCTCCTGAGTGCTGGGATTAAAGGCATGTGCCACCACTCCCAGCTTCTCTTCCTTTAAAAAAATATTTTATTTATTTATTTGAGAGAGAGAAAGAGGCAGAAGAGAAAGAGAGAGAGAATGGGCATACTAGGGCTCTAGCCACTGCAAACAAACTCCAGATGCACACGCCCACTTGTGCATCTGGCTTACGTGGGTCCTGGAGAATTGAACCTGGATCCTTTGGCTTTACAGGCAAATGCCTTAATCTCTAAGCCATCTCTCCAGCCCAGTCTTTCTCTTCCTTTTGAAGCTACATGGGATTTTGTGACCATATCAATCAGGCAGACGGATCAGTATATGCAAACTTCTAGGCTAATTCTATAAGGTGATAAATGTTCTCTCTCCCCTCTTCCTCACTTGCTTCCTTCATTACTTACTGTGCAGTCCCTCCATCCCTATATTATACTTTCCTTCTGTTGTAAACAGCTTCGCATTGCTGGGACGAACCTCCAAACTAGGTACAGTGTCTGGGAAGAAAGGATTTATTTCAAGTTTACAGAAGCAGGGTGAAGTTCCATTAGGGGCAGAAGACGCTGCTTCCATATATTCAAGCAGAGAGAAACCAGCCAGAAAACACCAAAAGCAACAAGCATTAAACTGCAGCAAGTAACAGGGACCCTGCCGGAGATCAGACTGCTCTGTATAACTTTAGGCTATAAATAAGATCCACCCCCAAACACACCTTAGGACTGGACCCCAGGATCCACCCTCCAGTGATACCTCCTCCAGCCAGGTGTCTAGAATACAAAGTTACAAGATTAATAAAACACCTGAGTCTATGGGAGGCATGATTTCACATTCAAACCACTGTGCCCTTTGACACTCAATGGTCAACCTTGACACTGAGCCACACACAAAATGAAAAACCAAGCTGCATGTTGAGTCCTCCTGTTGCTATCAGTTCTAGTTGAAAGCTCTAGATCTAAGACTGGAGCCAGTATGCAATCCAGAACACATGAGAAAGAACTTTGCCTGATTTCAGAACCAGCCTTGTAGCTTGACCCTGAGCAGAGGAGAACTTAGATACCCTCACTGAACTCTGTCCTACCCAATTGCCCTTGTGTAAGCAAAATAAACATTGCCTCTTTTTAAAGGGGTATCTTAGCACTGCAATTCTGACATTTCCTCTAGGACAAACCTTCCTTGTTAAGGGCTATCCTTGCATTGTAGGCTGTTCGGCACCTCCCTCACTCTTCCCAGTAACAACATACTCCTTTTGTCTTCCTACACCAAGATACACATCAAATCTTAACAATCAGATATGAATTTGGTTGGAACTGCGAAGATGGCTCAGCAATTAAAGGTTCTTGCTTGCAAAATCTTCTAGCCTGGGTTCAATTCCCCAGCCACCCATGTAAAACTGGATGGACATTCATTGGCAAAGGCAAGACTCCATGTTGTGTGTGTGTGTGTGTACATAAACACTCACACACACATACATGCATGCATGCATGTTCCCAGGTACACACATACACATACAAATAAGTAAATAAACTTTAAAAATGATTTGGGGAGGCAAAATTGTCCACTCTCAAGTGAGAACTACTCTTTTATGCCATTAAGTGATGTGGACACACATCATGGTTCACAGTGCATACCATGGTGCATGGTATATAACACTTGTATCTTGCATGGTGTACAGCACAAGGTATGATGCATAGTCATAGTTTTCTTCCTGTGCTGGACATCACCTCACCAACATCCTCATATAAGGAACATAACTATGCCCATATCATTAAATATTTATAGACATCTGTGTATATAGTTCATGTATCCAAAATGCATAGGATTATTTTAATACTATTTTACAATAGAAAGGTATTGTGCAAATTTGTTTATATACTTTTCTAACTCAATAATATCTTGAGGAAATAAAATAAGCTAGAAAGGTTTTCAAATTTTCTTTTCAGTTTGTTATAATAAATGATCTAAAATATTATATAGGATATATAATTTTACACAATAAACTCAAGAATTCCTGTCTTGATGGATGTAAATAAAACAGTTTGAAAAATATATATATATCCAAAACTACACATAGTAAGAAATTGAACTATTATATTTTAAACAAAGTAAACTGAGTCTGGTGAATCCTTTGACACCCTGTCTTTGTACACTGATCCACATTGACTAAATCATTTATCTCAGGTATACATTCCATTCTTTTATTCTCTTTGTCCATTCACATAGTATTTATAAGTTATTTTCATCTCTCTCTCTTCCTCTCATCTGTGCATCCAAGGAGATCTTTGAAATGCTTTTATACCCTAATTTGTTTGTATATTTTGTTAAGATAACTTGGAAATTTTGGGTCTGGACTATTATTCAAATAAGATGACATCTTTCATATCTCAAAGTAAAATTAAGAGTATAATTGAATACCATCAAGGTTGTTCAGAACAATCAGTTGAATTACTATGATGTTTCTCTAAAGCAGTTTGATAATAGTGTTAAAGTATGTTTATGCTAACACATATTTAACTGTTCAACTTCAAAGGCATAGTATAAAGAAACATTCAGTGATTAAAATTTAAATTCAATTAAATGTGCTTATCATAGCAATGATATATAGCAAAACTTGAAATATATGTAAAATTAATTTAAGACCTGAATGTCTTAATTAACATATATCCCTATGCATAATTTATTTCATTAAAGACATATAAATAATTTGAGCTAATATGACACTAAGAAAACATGAAGAAAATATTATGTAATCTGAAAAAAATGTAAGTCTAGATAAATATCAAAATAGTTCTGTTTGAACTTGGAGGTATTAGATAACTGAAAATTTATTTTTACCTGTTAATTACAAAAGATTTTATAATGGTTATTTGTGATCATAGCCACCTTGATACTTTTATTGCCTTTAACCTACATCTCTCAATTCACACCTCTCCATAACACCATTTTATTTTGTCTGCTATGTATTTGATTATAATTATAATTATATTGTTTACAGCAAAATACGGAGACAGCTAGAACCATACTGCCCTCTATGGGATTTTGGCTGATCCACAACATTTTCTGTTTTGTAGTTTTTAAGAGTGAAACTTAGGTTTCCAATGTATTTCTATAAGGGAAACATATATGTAAGGAGCATCTGTAAAAGCAACACATGCAAAAAATGAGCAAATCATGGCAGGGAGCACTGAATTAGTCATTGGACTAAAGTTGACATTTACTTAGTAGAATTTAACATACAACACATGCTTGGTCAATATGAAACCTGAAGTAGACACACACACACACACACACACACACACCTTTAAATAAATCCAATGACCAGTGTTGAGTGAATCTAAGTAACCAATAATTCCAGAAATAACATAGGAAAAGCACTCAGTGTAGATAGATTTGGTGTTCATTTTGCAAAGGTTGTGTGTTCTTATGGCACATCAAGAGAGAGATCCCCTTATCGTGAGAAATGTAGAAAACATTTGAGAACTCTGGATTCTTTGTCTTTTAGTTGGCCAGAGAAGCACGGTACCAGAGATAGCCTGGGCTTTCTACACAAGAGATCCCACCAGAATGCTCTAACAAAACGAACAAACAAAAAACAAACAAACAAGCAAAAACCCTTCAGATTAATAGCCAATACTCAGAAGTGTCTCTGTTCTGTTTCAAGGTTCTAGCATGTTTGCCTTTCCAGGTGTCATCCTTTCTTCATTTTTACCAGAATCTTCTTTCTTCTTTCGCTTTTCCTTTGGTGTTGCCTCCACTTATTTTCAAGACCAAGAATCCACCGAGCTCTGTGGTGTAGAGATGATCCTTGGATCTCTTTCTTCTGCTCACAAGATTTTCCATATGCACAGAGTACACCATATACAATGCAGTTTAATCTGTATCCTGACCTATGTCATTAAAAGCAGGGTGAAGAGAGTATTATGGTTCGAAGAAGGTTTTCTCTTAAACTGAAGGTGTCTCTTAGTAGCAAGGGTATAAGTACACTTCTCTTGAGCTTTGAGTTCTTTATTTGTAAACAAATTGTTTTCTCACATATTTTGTATAGTTGTAATGAAGTATGAATAAAATACAAACCCTATGGTCAGTTCCTGACATTTACAGGGCACTTATTATGTAGTTTCAAAAGAAATTAAATATTAAATGAGAAGCCAAAATTCAACTATCATATGCTAACCCTTTTAAAGGTTTATTAATTATTTATTTTATGACAATTAAATATATTTCACTTACTCTGTATATTGTTTTTATACTCTTATTGATATCTTTTGATGACCTGAAAATCTGAATTTTAAGGTACTTCAATTAATATGTCCTGTACAATTAATTATTTTATGGAATCTTTACATTGTTTGGCTAATCCAACATCACAAATAAAAGCTCTTATTTTTTTCTGTTGGTGATTTTATTGTTTTGCCTTTTACATTAACATCTACAGTCTGTATATGATTTTTAAAATATATGAGGTAGGTTAAGATTCAGATGTAATTGTTCTAGTATATATTTGAAAAAAAATCATTTTCTTCACTTCATTGCAGAGGCACCATCTTTATAAGTGATCATATAGTTAAATGAGTCATATATATGTATATTGTGTTATTTTTGTGTTTATTTTCTACAGTGTTTTGCTGTTTTAGTCACTAAACTTGTGCTAAGCATTTAAATATAGCCACTTCCCTGAAATTTTTCATTTTCAGTTAAAACTTGCTAATTTTCACCCAAATTTTCTGGGGTTTGGGTAGGGAATATATTGAACTGATATATCATTTTTAGGGGATTTACTACCATAAATATTGAGTCTTATAGTATTGAACCTAACATATCCAAGTGGAGGCAGAACTTAGATCTTTTGTATCAAATCTTGTATCATGGTTCAAACACATTATTTCCATACAATCATTATTATTTATTCACTTGTTATTTAATCTACTTTCAACTTAATTAGGGGTAATATTTACATTTCGGTCATCCCTAACATTTTAAAGTTAATAATATTTCCCTTAGTTTTATAAAAACTTTCCTAAGCAAAACTTTATGAGGTTCAATTAAAGTTTCAGAAGCTGAAGTTTCAACTCAGTGGTAGGGTGCTTGCCTAGGAAGCATCCACCACAGTTATGATCTTTAGCATGAAATAATAGCTTATGTAGGCTGACTCATCTGCTTTGAGACCATATATTGGCTTTTTGCTAGGCTGCATGACTTTTTTCCTTACTCTCTTTCATATTTTCTTGTCCTAAGGCCAACCTTCTCTGAATGTAAGTGGATGTAAATGATATCTACTCCCTTATGTAAGGCAAACTGGAAAACCTATTGGAGCAAGATTGATCAAAAAAACCAAAAACTTATATAGAATTCGGGAGCAAGACAGCATATTAGCAGACTTAGCAATGAAGTTTGATGAAAGAAAACAGTCAAGATAATTCTCCATAAGCTTTTCTGCACAAGACAAGATCTGTAAAGGAATGTATTAAGCCAAGTGAGGTCTCTACTGGGAATCAGGCCATGGCAAATCAGCATGAATTAGTATCTGATCAGATTGATCTGTAGCAATGAACACTCTGGATTACACTTGGGAAATGCTTTTCCTCACCTACACCTGTAGGATTAGAAGTTGAAGCAGAGTATATGACCAGCTAAGGTCAGTGGGAACCACAACTATAACTTAACAACCTTCTCTCTCCCACATCCCAGCACAACAGAAAACTGAGATTTGTGCTAAGGCCAAAAACTCCCACTTACCCTTCTCTCACACTGCACTGAACTAAGGTAATCCAAGTCAAGCCAAACCAAGAGGAAAACAAGGTAGAATCACTTATTCATTCAGTACAGGTGTGACAGAAACTCATTCCAAAACCAATTGAGTAAAGTGAAGACTGGTTTTAATTAGCTAGCATCACATATGTATTGTGGGCATATCCGGCAGGTGTGGTGACGTGGTTAGTATTGTATCTGGGACTGATGCAGAAATTGTAGCAGGCAGTTTGAGCTCCTGGACTTAGGATACACAGGTTCCGAACTATAAGCCTCAGCTCTACCACAAACTAGCCTCGCCTAAGTATTAGAAATACTTCAACTAAAAGAATACGGTGAAAGTCAATTAGATTCTAGCCAAACAACTCAAAATAATAATTATAGGTATTCTCAAATAAATGAAATAGGAAAAAGAAACTTCTGAATAAATACTAAAAGAACACACACAGTTAATGATACAAGAAACTAAGTACAAGGAATGGAAGAGGAATTAAGTACAAAAGAGAGAAGTACAAATAAAAAACTATACTTAAATATGACAAATTAAAAAAAAAAGAAGTCAAATAAAAAGCTCTGTAGAAAACCTTAATAGAATGGATCAAAGAGAGAACAGAATGTTTAACGTGAAGAAAAGGTGAAGGGATTGGAATATTATAATCAAGACAAAATCAATAACAAGGTATGAGCAGGGCATCCAAGTTATCCAGACACTATGTAAAGACCAATTCTTAGAATCATGGACATGATAAGGAACTATTTCATTCTAAAGGCATGGAAAACATTTTCAACAAAACCACACAAGAAAAATTTCCCAAAATGAGATTTTTAAAAAGTACTTAGTATACCAGACAAGACCAGAAAAGAGCAAGCACTATTAAATCAACCAGAACGGTAGGAATTCATATATATTTTTCAATAACTCTGAATATAAATAGTCTCAATTTCCCTGGCCAAAGACATAGAGTAGAATGGATTAACTGGTAGAATCCTATTTTTAGCCTCAAAGAAACGCATGTCATCATGACAAATGAATGTTACCTTAGGCGGCAGGATGAAAAAAAATTAGTGTTACTGTCAGCTTTGGTTTGAGAAAGAGACTCATAACTAGTCAAAGTGCTGAGAATAAGTGAATGTTGAATGTTTTGCCCTTAATGGGACATTTATATCACCCCTTCCAAGGATTATTGCAGCCTGGGGGTAAAAAAAAAAAAAAAAAAATAAATAAAAAAAACTGGAAAAGCTGAAGGAAGGGGAGGAATGTAGAAGAATCCTTTCTTCCAAGCTTGACCTACTGCTACAGTCATGGATAACAGCAGTGAGATTACCTACATAAAAACTGCATGGGATGTGGTCCATATTCTCTCATGGATAGGTCTGGAACTTAAAAGAACCCATCCCTTTCTGATCATTTATAGGCAGGTAATGGCTATTTGGGGGAGGGGTCACGAGGCTACCACCCCTTCTTGAAGATTCATTGGTTGTCAGTGGATTTCATGGCTGCTGGGGATGGGGAGAGATTTTTCACAGTGGTATAATCACTGGTAAATTGCCCATGTTCTTATAAATCACCCCTAACGCATGTTCCTGTGAGCAACCCATATAGAACTCATTGGGTCACAAAAAAAAAAAAAAAAGAAGAAGAAGAAGAAGAAGAAGAAGAAGAAGAAGAAAGAAGGAGAAGGAGAAAGAAGGAGAAGGAGAAGGAGAAAAACAAAGGAGAAGGAGAAGGAGAAGGGAAGGGAAGGGAAGAAGAGTGAGAAATAAAGAAGAAAGACAGAAGAGTTAGACAAGAAAGAAAGGAAAACAAATTGAAGTATAAGGGCAACTGGTTGTGGAAATAAAGGGAATGACAGAGGTTAGACAAGACAGGAAAGTGTAACAGGGAATGGATATGATCAAAATTTATTATATGCATGTATGAAAATGTTATAGTACAAATTTTTATTTATTATTAATATATGCTAATAAAAATTACATTTTACACTACTCAAATCATATAAGAAGATAAATATATAGAAACTTTTAGAGAGATAAAATGAGGATTTTTCCTAAAAGTCTATAATTCTTGGTGGTTTCTCTTATGTAATTAACCTAGTAAGACTGCTGAAATGATGCAAGTTTCTTGTTAAAATGAGATGGCACTTCTAAATGTGCTAAAATATTGTACTGTACAAGTGTGGGTTTTCCTTTATTTAAAGTTATTTTTAGACATTTTTTGAGAGAGAGAGTGGCTGATAGGGCAAGAATGGATGTGTTAGGTCCTCTAGACACTGCAAGCAAGTCTGGACACATAAGCCACTTTGTGCATCTGGCTTTATGTGGCTACTGGGGAATCGAACCTTGGTCCTTAGATTTTGCAGGCAAGTGCCTTAACTACTAAGCCATCTCTCCAGCCCACATGTATATTTTTTAAAAATTTTTTGACTTTTTAGGAATTTATCATCATTTATGAAGATAATAAATATTGAGAATAAGAAAGAAAACAATTTTATAAATGTTCTCATTTTTAATAGTGACTTCACTGAAATGAAATGACTGTCTCCAAGTTCCTATCATTTCTGCTTGACATAGAAGTGCTCAGTTAATGATTTGACAATCCTATCTTGAGGAATCTTGTTTTTCCACTCCATAAATTGTGTCAAAGAAACTTAGAATTCTTCATCTGCATATTTGTAATTTCCCATCATCCCCAGTATTTTCATTGTATAAAAGTCCCTCATTAGCATATCTACTAATTATACACCATAACGGGTTTCATCATGATAATTTCAAACATGTACACAATGGACTTTGATTATATTTACTTCCCCCTTTATTCTTTCTTGTCCCCTTCTTCTGCTGATCCCCTTTTCCCAGCATAAGCCCCCTTCTACTTTCATATCTTTGCTATTTTGTTTTGATTTTTTGGTGAACCAATGACTTGATTAGACTTACCTATAAGAGCATGGGTGGGGATTGTTTACAGAAGCATGGGCAACTTACCAATGGCTCTATTACTGGGAGAAAACTGTGTCACTTTCTTTCCCATAGCAATCATTCACTAATCCTCAGAGAGGGGTGGGGCCTTGTGAGCCCCTCCGCTCTTGCAGTCATTAACTGCCTGCAAATACTTCAAGAACAATGTGGCCTTACCTCTCTTACAGAGTATTGATGAGCCCAATCATATGTTGTTCTTATTTAAAAAAATCACAGCTACTGTTAGGCTTTTGAAAGCAATGGCCATGTCATGACCACAAGATAGCACTCCACAACACTTTACCTCTTCCTTCAGCTTTTATATTCTTTCTGTCTCCTTTTCTACAATGTTTCCTGAGCTTTGGAAGATGGGTGACATAGAAGCCTCATTTAGGACTGAACAGTCAGCAGTCACTTATTGTCAGCACTTTGATCAGTTATGAGCTCTGCAGTCACCAACTCCCACTGCATAAAGTAGCTTGTCTGACCAAAGATGACAGAAGCATGAGTCTATTGATATAAGTACAAATTTCTAGACAGTAACTTGGCAGGTCAATCATGACTATTTAGCAAAACAACTGCAGTAACTTGCTTTCCCCACTAAAGCCCATTACCTCCCAGCTATGAGCTTTTCACCAGGTTTACAGTTTTAGACTTGAGTTCTTCCTATGGAATGGGCTTTAAATTCAATCTGAAAGCAGTTGCTTACCCCTATACGATTTATGCGGCTCTTATACTGGTTGGCCAGCATATCTTTCCTGACAGGATGGTACTTAGGATGCAGGGTCCAGAGTTGAAAGTTATTGATGATGATACCTTTCTCAAGCAGGCTGCATAGCACCTTCTAGCCCTGTGAAAGCTAGTCAGCAGGGAGGAATCTTTCAGTCAGTCCCAGCTTGACTTTCCCTTGTCTTGCAACCAAAGTATCTGACATCTTCAGTAACAAGATCTTACTATCTAGTTCTGATGGTCAGCCAATAGCGGTTGCTATAGCTAAATTATTTTGGAAGCCATGGGAATCTTGTGGGCCAACAAGCGGGAATTTTTATGTAATAACATTATGGTATCTAGAAACGTCTTTTTCTGCCTGTGCTTGGCATCATCCATTCAAACTCCTTTGTTTCAGGTTATTGACAGCTTTTGTACATGTACAGATTTTATATTGCACATATCTCCCCTCGTGTCTCCCTACCATCACTTTGCTCGAATTTCATATTTTATTCCATATGAAAACCTCTTATATAATACATTTTGCCTCTTAGAGTCCCACTTTAGCCACATCTTCCATATTTACTTGCCTTCCACAATGATACTGTGGGAAAAGAGTAGCTCAAATACCAGGTACCCTTAATGCTCAGCAGTATAAGTTTTGGTACTGCCTCTGCAGACCACTTCAGCATGACATTCCAAGATTGCTAAGATGTAGAAAAGACTGATAACTGATATAAGTGCTGTAAACTTAATGTTCCCTCTTTCTCTTCTGTTCCTTTGTGCTTTGCCCATCAGACTATATTACTTTTATTTATACTCTCATAAAATACATATAAAATATAATATATACATATAATACACATAAAAATAATACATATAAAAATAATAGATATAATACATATAAAAAGGTGAATACTTTTCATAAAGTATCTTAGCAACAGTACAGACAAAAGTCACATGCTTAAGAATATATAAAGTAGGCTAATTTCAATTGGTATCTTCCTAGGGAGATAGTTCTTAATTTTCTTCAAGAGAAGAATTATACTTTGTGCATTTTGGAGGGAGGACAGAAGACCAAAAGTTTTACTCCCTATTTAATGAAAATAAATTGTGGCTATTTTAACTAAAATTACCACTGGTGGCCCATGATCATAAACCAGAGTGGGATCAAATATTGAGATTTATTGTCTCACCATGAAATTTCAACAGTTTGAATTGTGAATACCCTGTATTGAGACAGAAACAAAGATAAGAACAATAAGGTAATAGATTTTAATAAATGTGGACTTAAACAGATAAATGTCATCACAGATTTTATCTTCAGAATCAAAATAAAATCTACATTTTTAATACATCCTCATTGCTGGAATATTTCTAATCAGTTATCAGCAAGTTTTCTACTATCACAAGTCAATTAATTCATCATTATCATCCTATCTCTGAATTCCTATTACTAAATAATGTTAGCCTAGCCTTTTCCCTAAACATTTTGTTTCTTCCTTATACAAATGACACTTCTCTTGCCTCCATAACCATTTCATTTAAAATAATCATGTTTTTCAAATTCCCTATTTTTGTTCAACCTGTACCCCTGTCCCAAATCCATGTCTGCAGAGGATAGAGAAACACTCTGTGAACTGGGAGTGGGAAAAGCGAAGGTCTACTACTTGATTTGCCCTTAACTTACTGTGTAATTGGACAGAAGCCATTCTCTCTGGCTAGTTGGCTTTCCCACTTAGGAACAGATAATGTTGTTTGCCTATTTGAGTAAGAAACTCTGAAACTTTCTCACAAATTCTTTACCTGCCAGTTGTTGCGTCCTTTAAACACTAGAGGGGGCTTCCTGAAGACATTTCTCAGGTTTCCAATATTTAAGCAAAGGATGAATCTCTCTTGATGACTACACAGTCTGATTAAGAAAGGCAGTTTCTGGGCTGAAGGGATGACTTTGTCGTTAAGGAGTTTGCCTGCAAAGCCAAAGGACCCTGGCTTGATTCCCCAGGGCCCAAGGAAGCACAAGGGAGGGCATATATATGGAGTTCGTTTGCAGTGGCTAGTGGCCCTGGAGCACCAATTCTCTCTCTCTCATAAATAAATGAATAAATAAATAAATAAAAGTTTAAAAACAGAAATGCAATTCCAGTTTGACTTTAAACAATATGAGCACCTGTAGCATTTTATGTTAATTGTAGCTTTAAAGTATGGGGCTAAACTAATTTTCTTTTAAAACTAGGTATGTTGACACATCCCTGTGATCTCTTGGGAAGTAGAAGCAGGAAAGCCAGACATTCAAGGCTAACCTCAGATATATATTGAGTTTGGTGCTAGCCTGAGCTATATGAGATCCTGTCTCAAAATATTAAGAGCAATTAAACAGTAAAGTTGTTTTAAATATCAACCACATCTAGAAATTTCTAATCTCTGATTTAGAATTTGTGAATATATAATAAAGAACTTCATGAAACTAAAGGAAGAGAGTGCATAACGGTGAAAGCAGGATTTTAAATGGCAGCTCTCTACTGAGATAATTTACTTTTGGAGATTTTCAAAACAAGAGGCATAAATGCCCAGTGTGCTTTTTAAAGAACAAGCTTTATAAAGTTAAAAAGAGAAAGAAAGAAAGAAAGAAAGAAAGAAAGAAAGAAAGAAAGAAAGAAAGAGAAAAGGCAAATTGATATAGATCCATTTAGCAGTAAAATTATTATTACCTGATACCTTCAATGGGAAGAATAAATAAACATCATCAAGATCATCTTCCCAAGAACGATGCAGGCTGAGATGAGAAGTATGTCACATATGTTGGCTGTCTGCTGTGGTATTCTTTTGGGTTAGTAGATTTTTAGGTGTTTAGGTTTTAGGTTAGGTGTTTAGAATTTTCATCCATTGACAAATGAAAATTGTATTTAGGATTTTCTGTCTGAGGTTTTATGGTTTCAATTGTCAGAAATTTTCAGTTACTCTTTTCATTCATTGTTCCTTTACATTCTCTTCTTTCTTTTCTGACATTTCTGGCTTTCCTGCTTTGGAATGTTATCAGATCTCTTTCTGTCTCTCTGCTGGTGGGAGTGTGGCTCCATGCATGCCGTGGCAGACATGTGCAGGGAAGAGGACAACCTTGAATGTTGGTCCTTGCCTCACTCGTTTGAACAGGGTCTTTTGGTTGTTTGCTGCTGTGCTGTCCAGTCTATCTGGCCATGAGCTTCCAGGAATGCTCCTGGCTCCACCTCCCATCTAGCTATAGGAGAACTGGGATTACAGACACTCAGTACTGCATCCATCTTTCCCTGGGTTATGGGGATTCAAACTCAGGTGCTCCCACTTTTATGGTAAGCACTTTATCCTCTGAGCAATCGCTTCAGCCCAGAGTCTCATTTTAACCATCCATTTGGTTTTCTGTGCTGGAATTAAATCCAGGATTGCCTGCATGGTAGGCAAGCATTCTACCTCAACTGATCTACATCCCCAACACAAACCTCTATGCTGTTATTAGTGTCTACATAATAAGTCTTTTGACAACTAATATGTCTAATATTTCCAACTTTGGTTCTTGTTTCCCAGTAATTTCACTTACATTTCTGGGAATATTCACAGTCAGGTGGTGTATTTTTACCTTTGTTAGCTTTAGGTTCCTAGTATCAAGTAATACATATTTTTATATTGTTTTTTTATTGAGAGTGGTAGTACATTTATTATCTCCCAGGTGTTCATACTTAGGAGGCTCAAGGGATTTTCTGTGAATTTTTCTTTAGGAACACAAGATTATCAGCTGAATTCTAAGAGCATGAATTTAACACTGTCCATTTATGTCCATTTATGGACTGTTCCCCTGTACTTGTTCTCTCTCTATATATAACTCTACTCTTTCTGACCTGGGAAAATTTTAGTATATAAGTGAGTAACACATTGGGATAATGTTTGTATAAAGATCATTAGTCAACTGTTCTATCTGACATCGTTTCATTTCTTACTCAGGGGTAAACTTACAGTAATATTTAATAATTGAATATGGTAATAATTAATGTGTTTTTCTTTATATTGCTATCTTTCTTACTCTCAAAATATTATTTCTTTTTTGGAGTTTAGTGTATTTTTAATTTCTTTTTTCTTATTCTTATTTATATGAGAGAGAGAGAGAGAGAGAGAATACATGCCAGGGCCTCCAGCCACTGCAAACAAACTCCAGTCACATGTGCCATCTTGTGCTTCTGGCTTACGTGAGTCCTGGGGAATTGAACCTTGTCCTTTGGCTTTGCAGGCAAGTGCCTTAATTGCTAAGACATCTCCAGCTCTCAACATGCTCTTTTTTGTAACAATATTTCACTCTGAACTCTACATGAATCATAGGTTATAGTGTATTAGTAAAATAAAAAGATATATTTTGCTGGTCATGGTGGTGTCTGCCTTTAATACCAGCACTCAGGTGGTTGAGGTTAGAGAATCACCATGAGTTTGAGGCCAACCTGAGACTATATAGTGAATTCCTGGTCGCCTATGCTAAAGCGAGAGCCCAACTCCAAAACAAAAACAAACAAACAAAAAACAACAGCAAACGAATATATCTTTCATGAAATTAGTAATGAATACAGAATAACCAGGTCTTTGGCTGCCCAGCATAACAATACGGCAAGATCCAATTGTTGAGGTATTCACACGCTTGCACTGCAGGTCACTGAGAAATCAAGCTGGAGTTGAACTGGAAGCTTCCTCCCTGATCACTAAGTGACAGAATGCTGGAAAGTCCTATGCAGCCTATTGAGGGGAAAAGGTATCAATGTGGACCCTGCAAGCTTCATGGCTTGCCAACCAGGCCAAAGGTACCAAGTGGTACAACATGGACAGGTCTGTTGTAGAGGAAACCAACTTCTCTCTTATTGAATTTGAGGCCCATGCCATTTCTCTAAATTCACTTTCTAAATGAGTGTGTCCACACATGCGCTTGTGCGTACACACACACACACATCAATAAGAATTGTATATGGGAGAGAGAGACAGAGAGATAGAGAAAATTGGGTATCTTCTGCATAACATCCAATGTGGGGCTCCTTTAGCAAATTATAATGGAGCCATGGAATCATCCTGGGCTTGGTTGTCCAAATGAGATGTCTAGTCTTCTGAATATAGACTGGCTAAATCGATGGAGAAAGCTCCAAGGCCAGGAACTCAACCAGTTACATATATCTAGCATAATCATCCTTCCACTGCAGTCCAGATGGAAGAGAGAATACATCAGCGCCTGCATGGTCAGTGTGGGTCCTGACATCAAGTACCTAGCTGTGCGCTACCCTTCCCATAAAGTTAGCAGATGCTGGATGCAAAAGTTAAAATCAAACATCCCAAACATAAAGGCTTTTCAGTCTTATAAATAGAAAACATGTAACTCGTTTCTTCCATGAATTCGCTTGGCACATACGTATATACAAAAAGAACATGCCAAAAGAATTTGTGATATATATATATGATGTTTTATGAACTCAAAATTCTGGTTAACAAAATCAGTTTGGACTAATTAACTTTTTAACCCAAAAAATCAAGAGAAAAACAATTCTGTAAATACAAAAAAGAAACAATAGTGAAAAATAAGAGTAATTGCAATAAAACTGAAAAACTACTCAGTTCATTAACAAACAATTATTTTAAAAGAAACTAATAAAATAGGAATGTGGATAATAAATATATATATTATCCCTGATTATGAAAAGAATGTGGAATGTCAGAAGTAAGATTATAGCTATTTTTAAAAGATCATAAAATATTGTGTATATATTAATAGAGACAATTTAAAGCAATTTATGTGCAATATTTTAGAAACAATGACTTTAAAAGACAAAAGAAAATAATAACAAAGTAGACAATGGGATCCTTCAAAAATTTACACTGGGCTTATAGGTTTTAATAATTGATAATCTATTTCATTGATAATAAAAGTAATGAAGAGAAATATAACACCATTTTATGAAGCTAATATGATTTTTTTCATATAAAAATATGAACAAAAACAGCATTAGAAATGAACATATATTGATCAATTTCCTTATAAGAATGGTTGCAAAATACTAAATAACATATAAAAAAATGTCACTGGTTTATTTCTAGTGCTACTATTACCATGTATGGTTCAGAAAAGGAGGATTTTTTTTTTTTTTTTTTTTTTTGGTAGTTATGGTATGTGTGGAGCATGTGTGTGTGTGTGCGCGCGCGCGCGTGCATGTGTATTATGTGTGGGGCGGTGTGTGGTGTGTGCGTGCAGGTGCAAGCACCCCGTGTAGAGACCAGAGGAGAATGCTGGGCATCCTTTTCTACTATTTTTCTACTTTATTTACCTGACCAGATGTAGCCGGTGGTCCGATGTGGACCCTTGGGGGCGGGGGCCAGTTGGCGCAGAGTCAAGGACACAGATTCCGGGAGTCAAGTAGGCAGTGAAAGTGGACTGGTTTATTCAGGGAAGTACATGCTCTCATATCCTCCCCATGTTCCCCATTGGTCCTGTAGCGTTGTCTCGTGCTGAATGGTCCTTCAGCCCTCCCCGATGGTGATGCCATTCATCACTGGGTACTCAGGCAGGGTTTACTTTGGCACCACACCTGGAAGCACCTGCACCTGCTTTATAGCATCTGCCACATCCGGCTGCACCTGTCACATTTTCAACTGCCCCAAGCAGAGACTCAGTGAACCTAGATTTCCCTGTGTTCAGTTAAACTGTCTGACCAGGTATGCCCAGAGATCATCTTGTCTCTATTCCCTGCAGTTTTAAGGTGCCAGGCATTGGTGGCCCTCAGCTTTTATTGTGGGAGCTAAGAATATAACTTAATGTAGGTCACCATACAAGCATTCTTATCTGCTGAGCTCTCTCTCCAGTCCCTAGCAAGGGATTTTGATGGATTCTTGTGCTGTTTGATTGTTTACTTGAACTTTTGGTCATTTTTTTCACATTTTATTTCTATGTTCTACAAAATGATTTAACCTGTTCTACTATGCACAATTTCAATCTTGTAAATTCTGCTATCTGCCCCCACCCCAATTTTCCTATGTTACTATATTTGACTTCTCATCCTTCAGCAACTTTGCACTGGAAGATAAGCATTAATGTCCTGAATTATGACTTTTATTCACTCAAGTCAACTATCTTGGGAATGGTAACATTCCCAGGTGCACAGTCATCCCCATCACACTGACAGCTCTCAAAGTTAATCTGTCTCATCTGATCATTGGAGAAAAGGTCCTGTTACATACTGTGATCAATTGTGCCAATTGCTTCTCACTCAGTTGTAATTAGACAAACACTAAACAGCATTTTCTGTGTGACAATATATGACTTCTAATCTTCTCGTGTTAACATCTTTTTTATTTGCATGTGTGCAGTATAAGTGCTATGGTGTTTGTGTGTGGTATGCAGGTGTACATGCTGATGTGGTGACCCATGCCTGGGCACTTGCCTACTGCAGGTGAATAATTCCATCACGCACGGCCTGTTTGTCTTTGAGGCAGAGTCTCTCCCTGATTCCGGAGCTTGCCATTGGCAAGCTTGGGTCATTCTCTGTATGTGATAACTGGTCACATCCAAATATTTACTTGTTCAGGAAGCATAATTAACCACTGAGCCATCTATCCAGCTCCTTTTGTCACATCTTTTCTGACACATTTTGATAACTTGCAGATTTCTTATTATCATCTTGTAACACTCCTTTGTCAGTTTCACCTCTGAGTCAGTCTTTAATATTGCTCGTCTGTCACTTTTCTACCTCCCATTTTTTTACCTCCCATTGCATGGCCTTGGCCAATCATGGACCATAGCATCCTCCATAAACCTCTTGTTCTTTTCCACTCAGCATTGCTCATCACCATTCAGATTATGTTACACATCCTGTCCATCATATTAGCTAATTCACTTCCATTCTCTCGTAACTCACTATTTCTTAGTACAAGAGTGCTATAAGATTTTAAGAGCCCTCAAAAACAATTCTTTAGAGTAAGTCAACATTATATTCTTTTTCTAAGTAGCCTACATTAAATAATACTCATGGTAAGTTAAATCTCATGATAACTTAATCACATTAAAAGCTACAATAAAGGCTTTCTACCATGAAATTGTAAATAAAACACTTGGCTACACAAACAAGATTTTTTTTAGCTGAATCAAGGTTTTTTTTTGTTGTTGTTTTGTTTTGTTTTTTTGAGAGAAAGATAGAGAGGGAGAGGAAGACAAATAGAGATGGGTGTGCCAGCAGCCTCTTAGCTGACGGAAACGAAATCCAGATGTGTCCGCCCCCTTGTGGTCAAGTGTGGCATTGTGCCCTTGCATCACTTTGCATCTGGCTAAATGTGGGACCTGGAGATTGGAACCGCTGGAGACTGGAACCAGCATTCTTAGGCTTAGGAGGCAGGCGCCTTAACCACTAAGCCATCTCTCCAGCCCTGAATCAAGTTTTTTATTTTATTTAAAATACATCAAAGTATTGAAAACTTGGAGAGGGCAAACTGAAAAAAATGGTTAATTATTCTGTATGCATTTTAATTCTTGTTTTAAAAAGATTATTGCTTGCTTAATGACAAGATATAAAAGTAATATTTTTAGGATGACAACTTCTCTTTGAAAGCAACCATTTGGCTCTGATTTATTAACTACTTTGTTTCATTGAGGATATGGAAAACCTTTGACATAGCTTATCTGACATTATTGAAAGGTGGGTTATTAAGAAAATTGCATGTAACTTGTACCAATCTGTGGTTTTGGCTTTTTCCCTTTGACTTATGTTTTCTAATTCCCTGGTCCCAAGCCACATCCATTGTTTCTTAATTCACTTTAAGCCACATATCATTATGACAATGTCAGCTACTCAAGACCCATGAGTTTCTTGTTGCTCCTCAATGGTCATTTAATATAATAGCACAGATTATGTAATTTACAATGAAACTGGATCTCAAGCTGACATTTCGTTCATTCAGAACAGTGACTATGCTTGGTGGATATTTAAATTTTGAGTTAATATGCCTTAATCTTTGTGCTGTCCAAAATACTCAGATTGCTTCAGGAGAGAATTTCCTTTAGATGAAAATATAAGAGTAATACAGGATCATAATTGTTTTAAGATTAGCACTGTTTCAAATAGTGTTGATTTCATATACTTTTTTCATATACATACATACACACATACATACATATATATGGAGAGAGAAAGAAAGAGAGGGTTTTTACTCTTATTTTCTTATTTTGTTGCCTATTATTCAGTAATGATGTTTTGGTTTTTGCTATGTTGACCACGCTACTCTTCTGACATCCTTCTTTCTTTTTTATCATTTTTTTTTTTTCTTTGAGAGGCTAGTTTGTAGCTCTAAGTGCTTACATTACAAAATAAGATATCTCAAATGAACAACTTAATGATATACCTTAAGGCCTTGGAAAAACAAAACAAACCCTAAAGTAGTAGGCAGAAAGAAAAAAAAAACTAAGATCAAGGCAGAAATCAAAGAAATAGAAAATAAACAAATAAATAAAAAGAAATGAAACAAAGTTTTGGTTCTTTGAAAAGATATATGTACATATACATTTACATGTAATTTATTTTTCAATGTTTTCACATATTAGTTTTAGATATTTTAAACTTTTCTTTTATAATCATAGTCATATTTTGGCTTTATACATGTTTTTAATCAAAACACAAACTTTTTGCACAAAGCTTCTGTCATGCATATTTTTATAGAAAGTTAAAGAAAATACATTAAGAATGTACACATTGGCTTACACAATGTTTAACCATTCTAACTTCTTCAGTAATATATTCATGTTTTATAGTTTATAATAATTATATTATAGGAAATATCTTTTTGTTTTTCTCAGTTTAAGAATTTTATTCCCAATAGTCTTAATAGCTTAAAATAATTGTAAAATTCTGGCTTCTAAAATTCAGTTTCAGGTTTGACTTTGGGTGTTCATGTTATTTATACAAACAAAGTTATCTGGATCAATTTATTGTAGCATCAACGGGAATAATTTTGTGCAAAGTCCTCATCAGTGCTTCTCATTTAAATAAAATAAACACATTTACAAACTTTTTTTTCAAAACATAGATTTCTTCAGTCAGTGTTAACAACAACAAAAAAATCCAGACTCCTCATTTCCTCATAACATTTTGCCAAACATGGTTTGTCAACTGTTTCCCATAGAGAAAATCCATACACTGAAAATGTACACTCCCAAAGAGGAGACTGCAAATTTAATTTTATATGTAGCACTCTTACCTTGAGATGAGATGTCTTAGCCAGCATCGTACACTGCTGTTCCTAACATTAATTTCTCATTAATGCACAGTAACCTCACCAGTACCTAAAAATGTGTTCCACTGGCTCATAAACAATTATATCATCAATCCCCTCTGTGTGTAACAAGAGACCTTGACCACAGAACTGGGAAATAAAAGGAAGAATTATGCCAGAAGTAACAACGGTGCCAGAAACCTGCTTTGCAATGATTGGCTAAATGGGGCCAACCAGTTGAGTTTCATTCAGCAGACTTTTTGAGTTAACCTACAAGCTTTTTCATTTTCTCTACTTTTTTTTTTTTTTTCCTTTTCTGGGGTCTCCTTTGATTTCATGCTGGCTTTTTAAATTGAGGATAAAGTTAATTCACTTAACAATGCCACAGCTGGAATTAAGTATGCTTCTTCTCCCACTGCTGAGGGAGGGGCTGGCGCTGGTTGGTGGCGTCTTATTGGATACCCAACACCCTTGAGGGCTGTTGCTGAATCAGTGGTGCCTCTAGCGACAGGCAAGAAGCTAACTAATTATGAACATATGGTTTGGCAGACACCTTGTTAGCTTGCTGCTGCGTAGGTGTTTGGAAGGACGTGAGGGGGAAGTTTGAGGTAGAAGGTGTGGTTAAAAGTCCCACTGATAAGCCTGGGGGAGATTTGATTGATCCTAATCTATTCTTTTTGTCCAGAATCAGCATGCTTTTGGCAGCAACAGCTTGGTAATAATAGAGATTTGTGGCTCTTAAGCTCTTGTGGTGATAGCCAGCACACGACTAGACCAGTCAACTGGCTCCTTAATTGGCCACAATACTGAGAAGAGAAAAGAGATGTTAAGTCAAGGTACAGCAAGCACATGGCCTACCTGAAATGAGTAGCCATAATCTGGCGCACAGATGCCATGCTCTCGTGCCTCTACGATTGCCAGAAGAGGAATAAGAGACGCCTTGGGGAAATAGCTGCCCAAGACCTTGAACTACCTCGAGAAAACGCAGGTGTGTCCAGGATTGGGAGACGACATTGAACTGACTGTGGTTGATCTTATTAAGGAAATGTGGATATTTCTATTTTATAGAAAAGCAGATTTCTTGAAAGTTTCCAGTTTGAAAAATCCTGTGACTTTTACATATGCCAAATAACACACACTCTTCGTATTAAATGGCATTGGGTTCTATCAAAAAGATATTTTTACAACATCTATAAATTTTCATATAGTACTTACATTTTGTATCTGAACATTTAAGTGTGATGGTTTCCATGCAGACCCATAATGTGCCCACTTAAAATTATTCACAATTAATGGGGATATTGTAGTTTTTTTTTTTTTTTTTTTTATTGACTCTTCAACTCATTGTCTAAATTTGGCAAGCGTTCTGAAACTAATTTTTTTTTTTTCTGTTTGTTTTGTTTTGAGGCAGAGTCTTGCTGTACGGTATAAACCTGGCTGGTGTTATACTTATGTTTTTCTTGCCTCAGTCTCCTGAGCTCTAGGATAAAAGGTCTGCACCCTCATACAAGGCTTTAAAACTGAAATTTCTAAATACCAAAAAAAAAAAAAAAAAATCCATAACATCAGTGAATGATTTTATCCATGGTGAAGCATTTTCTCTGGAAAGATGTGGTAAGTAGTTTTTTGTTGGTTTGTTGGTTTGTTTGTTTGTTTCAAGGTAGGGTTTCACATTTTTAATATATATCATTTAGGTGTATATTTTCTTAAGCTAATTATTCAGGGTTAGTCTACAGAAACTTTTCATAGAATCTTTAATCTAGTATTGGCAGTTATAAAATAATAATTATGGGGGCTAGAGAGGTGGCTTAGTGATAAAGGCACTTGCCTACATGCCAAAGGACCCAAGCACTATTCCTAGTATCCACATAAGCCAAATGCACAAGGTGGTGCATGTGTCTGGAGTTAGTTCGCAATGGCTAGATGCCCTGGAACACCCATATTTTTACTCTCCCTCTCACTCTCACTCTCTCTGATTCTCCCTCTGCCTCTCTCATAAGTAAATAAATACTTTAAAAAAAAAAATTATGTCTCTTCCCTAACTAGGTGGCTGCTAAAACAGTCACAGTATTTACAGTGAACTCCAGTTGGAAGAGTGTTGCTTCAGATGTGACCCAATAACCTCCCCTCTAAAGGCCACCATTGCACAGACAACTATACATAAACAGTGTCGTGTACAATGAGCACGCATATGCACACCAAGTGTGATCATTGTTGCTATCAGAATGGCATGTATCGATTTTCATGTCTGAAGCAGTTACAATTCCTATTTTAAATATTCAAAACACTTCACCTTACTGAAAATTTACCCAGAGGAATCTTGACGAGAAGAGGAAAATATCTGGAACCAGGTGACATAGGCCAGGCTCAAACCTTAGCAGCAGTGCGATGTTGGGACAAGCTGATCCCTGAAGTCTTGTGCCCTCATATATAGACATTATGAGTACCTATCTGGTCTATCTGATGTAATGCAGGGGTTACTTGTAAAGATGTGATGAGAAGTGGGATGCAAAATACATGCTATGGTCAGAGTGAAATGAGTCATTCAAGAGAGGATGAACGTCACCAATGGTTTATTCAGTTGTCTTTTCTCCTTTGTGCTATGCTGCCTCAAATATAGTTCTGCAATTAACTCTAGATTGCACCCAGACTGATCTAGTTTTCTACCCACTCCAGTCAAAGCCTTGGACATACCCATCTCTGTCCTAATGGCTGCTATTCCTTCATCAAGGGATGATTTCCAACCCTGTTAGAATTGTTTTCTAAGCTGGGCGTGGTGGCGCATGCCTTTAATCCCAGCACTCGGGAGGCAGAGGTAGAAGGATCGCCGAGAGTTCGAGGCCACCCTGAGACTACATAGTTAATTCCAGGTCAGCCTGGACCAGAGTGAGACCCTACCTTGCAAAACCAAAAAAAAAAAAAAAAAAGAATTGTTTTCTAACCAGTAAATTTATTAACATTCAGTATATTTTAAGTACTACACTATAGTGACCATTGTCCTTATGAAGAATCTAAAAGATGACTCTTATTAGTGAGAATCACATAAATTTTGAAGTTATTGAGGGCAGATCTCGTGTCTCATTCTTCTCCGCTATGCCTGTCTCCATGACCTATTTACTTCAAGGTGGTTTTCTCGTGCATTGGGTTAATGTAAGTTTTATGTTCCTGGACCATCTTTAGGGTTTTAGCATGTAAGAACACATTTCATTTGCATAATGTCATATATATGTGTTACTTTGCAAGTATCATCTAAATTGATTCAAAAGTAGGAATCATGTCTTGAGATTTAAAAAAAAAAGCCTGTCAAATATTAAATAAATAAGTGGGGCTGGGAAGATGATTAACTGTTAAAGGCACTTGCTTATAAAGGCTTCCTGCCTGATTCAATTTACAAGCCACCTATGCAATCCAAATGTGACAAATGGTATGAGCGTCTAGCATCCGTTTGCAGCAAGAGGCCATGTTGCATGTGTACATACACACACATGCACATGCATGCACATACACACACACACACACACACACACACACTACTATTGATATTTGCTAAATCTTCCATTGGAGCATAGGTTGTTGTGGTCAAGAAAGGCACAATGCTGATTCATTGAAAGGTGTTCAAAATCTCCTTGATTTTACTATAAATTCTTTTTCAAGCATCCACTATCATTTCCATCATTCATAGCCTTAGCAAGGCTCTATCCATCACCTATGTTCTTGAAGCCTACTCCAGTTCTCCCCTCTTTCCCTTTGCAGATACAATACATTCTATTCTCACTGTCTATTAATCTATTCATTGTTCAAAATTCAGTTCCATTATTCTTCTCTTGGCCAAAGAGAAATAATTATTTCCTTTCCAATTCCTATTAGACTATTTAAAATATTTCTTGATTCTAATTGCAAGTGTCTTCTTATGTGTCATCAAGCAAATGCCATCAATCAGTTGAGGGATAGAAATCACTCTATAGTTATTGAACACATGAGCATAAGACTAGATACATCTGGATTCAAACTCATATTCTGATTATCTACAGGAGCTTGGTTAAGTTAACTTGTGAGAGTCTAAATTCCTTTCTACATAAAGTTAAAATATAAATAACCTTACACAGTTCTTTCAAGAATGATAATAACATGTATCGTACATAAGCACCCTGGATTTTACAATATGATAAAAATTATGGCTTGCAGAGTTTTGTGATTAAATCATTAACATTGTCTAAAGCTTTATATATGTATAACAAAATCTTGAGTGAAGAATATTGAAATGCTTTTGTTTTCTGACATTCCTAGATCCTGTGACATGTGGGGCTAGGGTGGGGGGGGGTGGGAGGGGCTGTACACCAGGTGTACCGAAAGTTCCAGTACGCTTATCAGCAGACCTGTAGTTCTACCCAGTGACAGTGATCCGGGCAGCTTCAACCTCCATGTCGACAACTGTAAAATGGACGCATGGGCCTTAAAGAGCTTTCAGATCCCTGCTGCCTTCAAGGTTTCGTGATTCTATAAAAGCAGTTGCGGGCTGGAGAGATGGCTTAGTGGTTAAGTTCTTGCTTTTGAAACCTAAGGACCCTGGTTCAAGGTTCGATTCCCCAGGACCCACGTAAGCCAGATGCACAAGGTAGTGCATGCATCTGGAGTTCGTTTTCAGTGGCTGGAGGCTCTGGCCCACCCATTCTCTATCTGCCTCTTTCTCTCTCTGTTTGCCAGTCGCTCTAAAATAAATAAATAAAAATAAAGGCCAAAAAAAAAAAGAATATATGAAAATTTAGTGCTCATATATTTGTGACTCCATAACTCACATATCATATTTGAAATATAAGCACAGTGTATTCTTAAAGAAAAGAAAATTTAAAAATAATGCTAGCAGCAAGATACTTACAAGTCTGTAAACTATGGAATATAATTATTAAAATTATAAAAATTCAGTGGCTGAAGGGACATTAGAAAATTAAGTGATATGTTTCATATCCACTCATTGTCAGTCCAGGCTTTATGACTGTCCTGTCCACAGAGGACCTGTCAAGGGAGCACAGAACACTGCAACACTGTGGCTGTGCTTCATGACAACAGGACTTGAGAAGACGTCACCATTTGTAACTAAATAGCTACAGATATTCTACTCAAAGAACTGAAGCTTAAACAGGAGTATAGCTCAGTGGTAGACTGTTTTCCTAGAATGCACAAGGCCTTGGGTACCACGAAATACACACACACACACACATACACACATATGCACACACATACACTCCATAAAGCTTCTTGTTTCTTTGTCCGGGTTCTCCACACATTACACTAACAAACTTTCTTCACAAAGAGGTTTGATCTGAAAGAATTAAATATGTTTGCTCATTCTACTTCTTTTTTAAGTTGTTTAAATTTATTTATTAGAGACAGAGAGAGGGGGAGAAGGAGAGAAAGAGAACGTGCATGTCAGGGACTCTACCCATTGCAAATGAACTCCAGATGCATGCACCACCTTGTGCATCTGGCTTACCTGGGACCTGGAGTCTTGCCCTTAGGCTTTGCAGGCAAGTGCTTTAACCGCTAAGCCATCTCTCCATCCCTGATCACTTTATTTCTCTTCTAAGGTTACAAAAAGATCTAAATGGAACAGGGTTGGAAGAGATATCTTGGTACATTAATTTAACCATCCTTGTATTGATTCATTAGGGTTGGTCTGGGCAACTTCTGTGAAAGGTTGTGCAACTTTCCTTTTTCTGAAAGAGTATATATTTACTCTCATATTTTTTCACTATGTGTTCGGTATGGAGTGTGGCTGAAACGGTGTAAGCTGCTCCCTACTGAGTAGCTATGTTGCCCACATGCCACTGCACCCACTTCTTAGCTTTATTCTGTATCACTCTACACATTTGTGGAGTGGAAGTGGTAATAGAGTGTAAGTCACAGAATTAAGATATTATTTGGACTGGATTTTATCTCAGTGTTAAAGTGTTTGCTTCACATACATAAGATGCTATATACGGTTCTAGGAACCACACACGTGTGCATGTGTATACACACACACACACACACACAAACACACATGGAATTGATTTAAGGCAATGTGCCATTTACAGTATGCTTTTAGTACACAGGGTGATTTTAGATTGAATTTATAGTTATTTCATTGAAAAGGGGATTTATATTTCAATTTTAAAAATCCATTCAGTTGTTTTCACTGAGTCTCTAGAAAAGACAGTGGAACAAAATCACTTTTGGAAAAAATGTATATATGTGTATACATCCAAATGTACTTTTTTACATATCTCAACACATATGTCATGGATATAGACAATGTGTGTATTCCCTTCTGCTTTGCGGAGGCCTCTATACATTTTCTTCTTCCCAATGAATGATAACCAAGTACAAGTTCCTAGTTTTATACTTTGGATTTCCTTTCACTTTTCTTACTTCTTCCTTGTCTTCAGATTTTGTGGATTAAAGCATTCTTGGTGGGAATTTGCATATATATGTCCATTTCATTGGAAGACTGCTGAGCACTTGGAAACCTGTGTTTGGAGGTTGTTAATATCAGAATTTTTGAAAAAGAAAATATACCATTATAATTTTACTTTGTCATTTTTGCATCTTAGTCTGCTTTGGGCTTTTTAACTTCAAGCCAATGCAGGTATCATGGTTATTTCTTACTCTTCTTATTCATTAGTGGATGGATCTTTAGAAGAATTCCTAATGGACGAGACTCTAGTATTCATGGGCACTACAGAAAAGGAAAATAGTAGTTATTCTTATCTGAAATGATGGCATCCCTGGGTGCTGTGCTTGTCGTGTGCTGCACACTTCATACATATGATATAAAAGGACTCACCTACATTCATATTTAAGTATGCATCTAACATACAAGAGGGCCCCCATGGCCATGTCTGTTGTCACCACAGCATTATTATTTTGATGAAATCCTTCTACCATCCAAAGCAATTTTAGCAAATCATCTCACTCGCTTCAAACTTCCAAAGGCTCCCAGTCCCTTTGATGTCTATTAAATATTTTCATCCAGAAATTGTTAAATATATAAACAGAGAAAATTTTAAATTTTCTAGCGATCAATCATTTAGTTATTTCTGTCCTATCTTCCTTTTTCCTTGCTTCCATTAAAAAGCTTTCCCTTAGCTTGTTAATGGAAGCCTAGTGGCACAGGTTTGTAATCCTGGCTACTTAGTAGGCTGAGGCAGGCAGATCACAAGTTCAAGCACAGTTGGTGTATTTTAACAAGGCCCTGACTAATAATTATTGGGGGGGTAGGGAGTATGTGCCTATAGTCACTGACTCCATTTCATTTCCTACTACCTCTTAAAAACCCACTCCAATCTGGTTGCTGCTACTACCAATCTACTGACAGTTCCTGCTAATATCACAAACAAGCTCCTTGTTGATAATGTTGGTCGAGCTTCTTAAACATTTCTTGACTGACATTTTATCAGTAATAGCTTGATAACCCTCCTGGTCTACTCCTATTTAAAATGACAATGAGCTTGGCAAGGTGGCACAAACCTTTAATCCCAGCACTCAGGAGGCAGAGTTAGGAGGATTGCCATTGCCATGAGTTCAAGGCCATCCTGAGACTACACTGTCAGTCAGCCTGGGCTAGAGCAAGACTTTATATATATATATATATATATAGAGAGAGAGAGAGAGCAAGATTTTATATATATATATATATATCTCCTCTTTTCATCCCTCAGTTTCTTGACTCCACACTAGTGAAATCATTTTTATTTTCATCTTATCCACTCATTTCTCTTGAAAATGTTTTCCTCTGTATCTACTAATTATATATTGTTTTCTCTTCTTCTGTTTACATTTTGTGATCTTCTCCTAAGTTTCTTATCCTTTTATTTTACAATTGCCTAAGCTTTCTTATCAATGTCCATAAATGTATCTACCAACTGTAGGCTGATGGGTATTGTAGCAGACAGCTTCAGGTTCGCTGAGATGAACTTCCAGACCAGGCACAGTTATGGAGGAAGGGATATTATTTATTGAAGCTTACAGATCCAGGGGAAGTTCCATAAAGGCAGGAAAAGCAGCCTGCTCTTCACAGGGCCAAACAGAGAGAGAAAAACCAACCAGCCACCACAGCACACAGAGCAAAAAAAACAGCCAAAAGGTCACACAGCACACTTCAGGAACTCCTGCTAGGCACATTCGCATATCTTTACAATGGAATCTCAAACCATCACCACACCTTAAGACCGGCCCCCAGTGACCTTGCCTCTAGCAAGGTGATTGCAGATACAAACTATAACTAATAAAACACTGAATATATTGGGGGACATATATTCAAACTACCACAGGTATCCAGAGTCATGAGTCCTTTCATTATTTCTCGACACAGAAACCTACTGCATCTCTGTATCTTCAGTTGGATATCTTTAAAACCTCTTCATATTCAACATAAACAATACAGTAAACTCAGGAACTGCATATGCCACTCCACTTCTGTTCTACATTTGCCCCCATCCTCTGAATGCAGACCTTATCCACTATGCTCACAAATAATACACCAACCATCCACCTGCTGGGGAATCAAAACCCTTGATACTTTTTGCACCTTTGTTTTTCACAAACTGTCTGTCTCAAGCTCTTTGTGTTTTTATCTCCTAAGTGTGTCTAATATCTATCACAAATGTCCGCTACTAACTTTGACAACTATGGTCTCTCATCTGCTTCCATAGATCACAAATTGTTCTTCCAGATCCTTTCAGATTATCCTCCAATCCAAATTCCACAATTAAGTCAATCTTTCAGAAATGTAACTTTAATCTCATATTCTACCTCTGTTTAAAAATATTTAAAGAGCATGGTGTGGTGGTGCATGCTTTTAATCCTAGCACTCGGGAGGCAGAGATAGGAGGATCTCTGTGAGTTTGAGGCCACTCTGAGACGACATAGTGAATTCCAGGTCAGCCTGGACTAGAGTGAAGCCCTACCTCAAAAAACAAAAGCAAAACAAAACAAAAAAAAAAAAAACAAAACAAAAAGCATTTAAGGTTTTCACATTTTTCTCAAGATTAAGACCAAGTTCCTTGACATATACACATTTATATGTACATACACACTATATGCATAATATATAGATACACATACATGCATACACACACACACACACACACATATGATTCAGCAAAACATCCAATGTTTCTAACACCTAGCACTAGCATTATCTTCTTGTCCTGCTCCGTCTCTAAATCCGAGTCTCACCGCACTGACTTTGCAGTGGCACTGAGACATAACCAAGGCAGCAAAGCTATCTGAAAGTCACTCAAGTCTAGTTGTCCTTCCTAGCCTAGAGTGTAACAAGGCATGTTCTTTGATAATACTAAGTTACACCAAACTAAGGAAAAAAAGCTGACTGCTGCCACAACATTTTCTATCTCTTCTAGGGTCCTGATAGGGTTCAGTGGTTAAATGGCCACCCATTAAGAAATATTTGATATACAAATGCTACAGCATTAGTAAGCAGAGGCTGCTTAAGTAGAAGATGGAAGAACAGTATACTTAGGTAAAAAAGCATAACCATATATTTTATGGCAAGTTCCTCCAAATTGGAACATTCCCTCCAGGAGGGAAGAGAAGGGATGTTCGTGAGACTCTCAGGAGTAAACAACTCAGAGGATTTGGAGGGTTCTGAAACTTATAAGAGCCACAGATCCCTTTCAAGGTTATGGAAGTAGTAAACAATTGCTGGGAGAGATTTCTACCAGCCCATCTGCTTGCCAATCCTGCAGTGAGCTCCAGAGGTATTGCTTTTGTGGGTTGTCACCTATGCTGGTGTGGGCTGTTCAGTGGTGCAACTGCCTTAGAAGCAGCTATGTTCCAATAAGGAACCCTTATCTATGTTGTGTAAGTGTCCCCAATAAGCTCATTGGTTCACCAAGTTGAATGTGTTAACACAACACTGTAGGAAGCTTGTATTCGCAGAGTTAGAAGCCCAAGCATAATGTCCTATGTCTTCATCATTTCTTGAGGGATGGAGCAGAATTTAGTGATGGTGATGAATGCTATTGGAGGCATATACAAAAGTCAGAATGGAATTTGTACACAATCATCCCTTCCTGAGAAATTGGCAAAAGACTTCCCAGAAGAAGCGGTATTTTAGCTGAGGCATTAGAGCAATGTAGTAAATCAGGGGCTTGTCCAATGAAACTTTAGCTGGAGGAAGTCAAACAAAGTATCTAGATTTTACCTCACCTTTCGAGCTAAGAATGCCTTGCAAATCTGAAATCGTATGACAAAAACGAACACTTATCAACTATTACATTGTATGGTGAATAGCAGAATATTATTTATCTTATTTATAACTTAAGGGCTTGATTTTTTTTTTTTTTTTGGTCCCTTTCCCGCCAAACAGGATGTTGTCATTAGGGTGACTTGCTTCCTGCTGAAAGCAGTATGTCTGATGTTTAGGCACAAAGACATTGTTTAAAGAAGCCTATGATTTTGAGCAAACTGGCCCAGCAGGGAAATTTTAACCTGCCCTCCCTACCAGGCACAACAGCCTGTGTTTGTAAACAGAGCCTTATTGCACTAGTGAGAGCAGACACAGAGCAGTGTCAGCTCATTAATTGGGTGCCAGCTCCCTACCAGGAAGAAAGCCTAATGAGTCATCCCATCATAAAGAACTGTGGCTCAGGGGAGGGTGGATGGCTTGGGGTGTGTGGAGGAGATTGGTCAGCAATAACTATGAGGAGAGAAAAGCTGGAGGCCCACCTGTTGGGATAAAGAGAGCAGCATTTGGGAACGGATGGTTTCTCTGTATTCTCCTATTCAGAGGGAAATCTGAGTTTATGAGTTTTTAAATGCAGCAATTACCAGTCTGTATATTCATTCTATTAGGTGTATGTAAACTTCAATTACTCGTAGTATTGGTTTGGGAACTTTTTCTTTTGAAATTATGTTTTCTTACTTTACTGAATAAAATCTATAAAAACCTAACAAAACACAGTCCCCTAATTAATGTTCATATTGAAACCCATATATGCTTCTGATGACGACCATAAACTTTTTGAAAAGGTGCCTGACTTGTCTAAATGTGCTTCATAGTTAACAGAGTATGAAACTAATAAAAACATAACTGTAAATCTGAAAAATAAATGCCTTCTGGGTTTCTTATTTTCTGTGTTAATCCAGAACCTTAACCTAAGAAGACGTCTGAGGCTTTTGTATATGTTCCAGGCTTTCCTCAGATCTTAGGTCATCCTGAGAACACTGCATTCTTATTAATTTATAAATGCTTCTATTATTAAATACATTGCCAATTGTTATATATTGTCTACTTTATTTTCATTTGGCTCTACTTCCAGTACTGCATCATGAGTTTCATTAATAAAATGTATTTCCAACATTTTTTTTCTTATTTCAGTGGTTCTCAATTCCAGAATTATCTCAAATTCTATATTCCTTGTAATTTAATTTCTCAGTGCTGAATGGCATTTTCTGATATGTCACTCCAATCACCAGGTCTTTTTCTCATTCTTTTTCCATATCTTATATCCTCTTAAAAATGTTTCAACAATTAAATGTGTTAGGTATTCTTTTGAAATAATTCAGGGAGATTTAGTAACCCATCACTTGCCTAAGCCAGTTTTACTCCTCTGTAAAATGTACCCACTGTTGTGATTATAAAATAAAAATATCATCCAGGGACTGGAGAGATTGTTGAGCAGTAAAAGTACTTGCCTGAAAAAGCCTAATGACCTGGGTTTGGTTCCCCAGTGCCCACGTAAAGCCAGATATGGAGTGGTGTATGCGGAGTGGCTGGAGGCCCTGCTGTCCCCATTCTGTTTTCTCTCTCTCTCTCTCTCTTTTTTTTTCTCTAATCTGCTTGCAGACAAATAACAAATAAGTAATGGTTACCAGTGTTTTGACTCTTGTAGTGAGGATTTATATTTTCTCCCCTCAAGTCTGGAAAGACTTGTGACTCCTTTACCTCTTGGGTGGAATTGGTGTTATGTAGAGGGTAAGTGTCATGAAGCTGGGATAGTCCCCTTGTGGAGTCCCAATTTAACATGCAAGATATCCAATAGCACTGGTGCCACTGTCCTAGCAGACATCCCTGGAATGGCTCTGAGATGACACAGGATTTCTTCCATCCCTGGTACAAACAAGCATATGATAAAGCTGATGTTTCTGAGCCCTAGCTGTCCAAGTCTTCCCAGTGAAATGGCAAATATTGGAGAACAAAGACGTATCATGCTGGCTTAGTCCTGCTAGGGCTTCTCCAACAGAAACCGTACACATAGCCAAACAGTGAAGGTTGACCACAGATGACAGCAGTGATGAAGCTTTCTTTCATAAGTAGGAAAACTCTTTCTACACACTCATCAACACTGGATATCCCTTAACGTCAGTTACCTATTTTATTTTTGCTACTCAAATAACCTTAGCATTATAATTTGATAGACTTTTTTTAAAAAATATTTTTTTTGGTGATAGAGAGAATGGGCCTGCCAGCAGCCTCTCAGCCACTGTGAACAAACTCCAGATGTGTGTGCCCTCTGGTGGGCAAGCACGGCATTGCATGCTTGTATCATTTTTGCATCTGGCTAAACGTGGGACCTGGAGATTGGAACCAGCATTCTTAGGCTTGGCAGGCAGGCGCCTTAACCACCAAGACAACTCTCCAGCCCATAAATTGATAGACGTTGTTGACTGGTGATTTCTATCTTTTTCTATATTCCCTTATGCCAGTAATTAGTTTTGTAAAAGATTTTTTGAAAATATTTCATTTATTTATATATTTTTAATTAATTAATTTAAGAAATAGAGGCAGCTAGAGAGATAGAATGGGCAAGCCAGGGCCTATACCCACCTGCAAACAAACTCCAGGTGCATGCTCTTCCTTGTGCAACTGGCTTACATGGGTCATGGGGAGTTGAACCAGGATCCTTTGGCTTTGCAAACAAGCGCCTTAACTGATAAGCCATCTCTACAGCTCTGTGAAAGCTTTTTACTGACAATGTTTATACATGTACATAATGTATTATTTTTGCAATTCCTTCCCACTACCTTCTCTTGTATATCTTCCCCATACCTCTTCCACTGAATCCTTTCTCATTTACAAATAGTCAATCATCTTTTTTATATCATTATAACAAAAATGTTAATTTATTTTCAAGTTGTGCGTGTGTGTGTGTGTGTGTGTGTGTGTGTGTGCATGTGCGCCAGGGTCTCTTGCCCCTACAAGCAAATGGAGGATAAGGAATTGAACCCAGGACAGCAGGCTTTGCAAGCAAGCACCAGCAGTTTTAAATACTAGACACTTTTACTCCCTCTTCCATCATATGCCTGGATATTAATGAGCTCATTGCTTTTCAAAAAGTTAATCTCTATATGTTTCATTAACTTTCTTCTGATTTCCATTCCCCACAAAAAAAATTGAAATATGGTAATCTTCTTTACATTCCCTAATTCCTCTGGAAAACTAAATAATCTATAGTGGAAAAAATCGAGTTTCCTAATTAATTTTTTGTTCATTTTCTTTTTTATCTTCAAAGACTACGTCTTTTTAGGTTCTAATTTTTAGTGACTAGCAATGTGCCAAGTCAGTGAAGGAGAATTTACCATTTTTAAAAATATTTTTAATTTATTATTTAATTGCAAGCAGAGAGAGAAAGAGAGAGAAGAGAGACAGTCAAAGAAAATGGGTGCACCAGGGTCTCTAGCCACTGCAAACAAACTCCAGATGCATGTGCCACTTTGTGTGTCTGGCTTTGTGTGGGTACTGGGGAATCCATCCCAGGTTTTTAGGCTTTGTAGACAAGTGCTTTAACCTCTGAGACATCTCGCCAGTCTAGAATTCACCATCTTTCGATACCTCTGTCTATTCATTATAAAGTCCAGCTGTGCTGGGTTTGAACTGACATCAAGGAAACATCACAGGAAGTATGCATTTGCAAATTTTAACATATTCCATCAAGAGAGTGAGCGTGCCCATCATCCCCAAAGTACCTTGTTACCTTTTGCAAGCCTGCTTTTGGTCCTTGCACATGCTTTTTAGGGAAACTGCTCACTGTCTCTGTGACGACTTTTCATTTTGTAAAATGCTATGGTAGTAGAACACCACCGTATGTAATCCTTGCTGGCTTGACTTCTTTTCCACATGTTTTTGCTTTGTCACTTTTATCACTCAGGAGTATTCCACCACATTCCAAATGTACACACTGTAATGTGTTCATCCATTTATCTTCTTGATAGACTTGTGGGTTCAAGATATTGTGTGAAAAATATGATACACGTGGACTGGCCAAGTTATAGGATAAGGTATATATATATATATATATATAGAAACTGACATATCATTTGCAAAGTAGTTATAGCATTTTATGCTGATCCTAGGAATATTCTAAAGTTCAGTGTATATCTTTGCCATTAACTTATATGGAAAATGTTTATAATTTTTAAGCATTCTAATATGTGTCACATAGTATGCCACCATGGTTTTAATTTTTATTTCCCTCATAACTAATGGGAATAAAAACCTATCACTTATTTCACAACCATATATTCTATGATGAAACATTTTGTCTGGATATTTGTTTCCTCTACTTTGAGTTTAGAAACTTCTTTGTTCAGAATACAAACATGACATATGTGGATTACAAACATGTCCTTGCTATCTGTAAACTATCTTTCCATTTTGATAACATTAATTATTTTTCCATTTTTATAACATTATTCGTTGAAGCACAACAGGTTTTAACTGTCAGTAACCTAACACATCAATTTCATTCTTTTTCTGGCCCATACCTTTGGCACTGTCAGAAAACTGATCTTGATTTACAAAGGTTTTCTCATTTCTCTTCAGAAAGGTTATAACTTCAGGTTTCATGTAGAAGTCCGTAGTCCATTTTGAGCCAATTTATGAACACATTTTGGCTATGCAGCAACATCACTGTTTCCCACAGCTATCCCATTATTCTCAAGCCATTCACTGAAAATGTGCTTTACAGTTTTCAGTTGCTCATATGTGCAGGCATATTCCTGTGGTCTATTCTCTTCCACTGACATAGCTGCCCATATTTCTGTCAACATTACACTGTTCTAGTTGTTACATTTTTTGAGAAGTCCTATAGTCTGGCAGTATGAGTTTACCAGTTCCTCATTTTTCAAGGCCAAGCCATTTTGGTTATTCCAAATCTTTGCATTCCCAAGTAAGTTCTTAATCTGTCAATCTATATCAAAATGTCAGTCTTATGGAATCTCTGTGGTGGCTACATAGACACTATGAGTACTATTTGCATTCAAACATGTTGAGACATCCAAACCCTAATTTCAGTTTACTTCTCCATTTATGCAAGTCTCCTTTTAATGACTTTCAGGAACATGTAATTTTGGTGAAGAAGCCTTTTCCAGGTATTGTAAAATTCATCTGTAAACAGTGTTTTTTTCTTCTTTTTTACAGGTTTATAAAGGATATTTATTATAACTTGTTCATTTATGAGTATTTTATGCCAGTATAAAAATAATAAAATACTTTTAATATTCTATTCTGAAGCTTGCTAGAAGTCATTTGTTAATTTTGTAGCTTTCTGTATAGTTAATAGAAATTTCTATGTTGACAATTATCTAGATAAACAGAATTTTAATTACTAGATTTTTAAAAAAGATATGATCTTACATAGATAGATAGGGCTGGCCTCAAACTCTGTATGTAGTCAAGTATGAACTTGAACTTTTGATCCTTCTTCTTCTACCTTACAGGTACTGGGAGTATATTATGTGCCATTACACCACGTTTATCCAGTGCTGAGGACTGAACCCAAGGTTTATGCATTCCTTCTACCTAGTGAGTTACAATCCTATCCCTGAGTTTTATTTTGTGTGTGTGTGTGTGTGTGTGTGTGTGTGTGTGTGTGTGCTCATGTGTACATGAGCATGTGAGGGTCTCTTGACACTGCACATGAATGCCAGATGCATGTGCCATTTTTTGTGTCTGGCTTTACATGGGTGTTTGGGAGTCAAACCTGAACTGACAGGCTGTACAGGCAAATATCTTTAACTTCTAAGCCATTACCCTTCCCTGATCCACTGAGCTTTCACTGTTTTATTCTAAAATAGATAATTATATTTCATTCTCTTAGCTGATTGCATTGGGAAGAATCTCCAACAAAATGCTAGAATAGTATTTCCTGTTCCTCATTATAGGTTGAAAACATTCAAACCTTTATTTCACTAAGAAGTTAGCTCCAAGTTTTTGTAAATGCACTTTGATTGGGCTTAGTAAATTCTATTTCTATGCTGAGGATTTTTAATATTAATGGATCTTAGGTTTTATAAAGTATCATTTCTACAGCTATTAATATGAGAATGTGGCTATAATTTCTTTCCTATTAAAAATATGAGTTGATTTGATTGGTTTTTAAGTGTTAAATGAACCTTGAACCACTGAAATACATCTTAGTTGGCCATCCAAATTCTCCTTTGATATGTCATGGTTTATAATTTTCTTAAAATCTCTTATGAATTTTTGTATATATAATCACAGTGATATTTGTTTATAATTTTCCTTTCTTCAATTTCATATGGATTTCATATTAGGGAAATTTTGACTTAATTGAACAAGTTGGGACATATTTCCTTCTCTTTAGTACTATATATGAATGTTTTGTAAAACAGGAATTTTTGGGCAGAAGTTTGGGCAGAAGTACCCTGTGAAACTAAATAAAACTGTCCACAGAGCCAGAGATCAAAACAAGAAAGTTTCAAATACAGGTGTCGGATATCTCTCAAAAATTTGTTGGTCATGGAGGCCCTGATGCCCCCAATGAATCAGGCTATATGCCTAGGCTCTTAGTTGCCCACCAGAACTAGATAATAAGATCTTGTGGCTGAATACATCACGTGCTTGGGCTGCAGGAAATGAGCTGGAAGCCTCGTTACTATTGACCAGCTATCAGGATGATGGAAAGAGTTATGAAGCCTGTGTGGGGAGAAAAGTCATCAATGATGTTAACCAGTAGTAGACCTTGCAAGCTTTATGGCTGGGCATCCAGGTGAAATATACCAACTGGTACAATGGTGTCATGTCTTTTTAAATATTTTTATTTATTTATTTATTTATTTATTTATTTATTTATTTATTTATTTATTTATTTATTTGAAAGAGAGATAGAAAAGCAGATAGAGAGACAGAAAAAGAGAATGGGTGTGTAGGGCCTCTAAGGGCAAGAGATATGGCTCAGCAAGTTAAGGCCCTTGCCTACAAGGCCTGAGGACCCTGGTTCAATTACCCAGTACACACATAAAGCCAGATGCACAATGTGACATGTCTTTTATAGGGGAAACCAACTGCTCTCTAATTGTACTTGAGGCCTATTCCACAGGCAGTAATTCAGGCCTGGTGCTGAAAACCTAACCAAAAGCCTATGGCTGGTGAGATCAGAAGTCCTTGGGGTAAAACTACTATTTGTGATCTAGCTAAACGAATATTTTATGCCCTTCTAAATACTTATTTTTATGCCCATATATTAAGGCTTCTGCCACCTTTTGCTAGAGAAGCCTCTCTTTTCAGATGGTGTTGATCACTGGGGAGACTCAAAACTCACCATAGTGCTGAGAAGAAGTGACAATAGACTGTTCAGCATGAAGTGAAATGTATCTATCTCAGCCTCAAGGCTCAGGAACCATTGTGGAAGGGGTGGCAGAGCAAATGTAAAAGCCAAAGGAAGGGGAGGACTGCTTACAATGCTGTAATCCATACACAAGTGGGCATGCATGTTTCTGACAGATTGCTCCTGTCTCTACCTCCCTTTTTTATTAAAATGTTATTTTTTTATTTGATAGAGAGAAAGAATGGGCATGCCTCTACCCACTGCAAATGAACTTCAGACAAGTACACCTCCTTGTGCATCTGGCTTACATGGGTCCTGGGGAATCGAACTTGGGTCCTTTGGCTTTGCAGGCAAGTGCCTTAACCACTAAGCTATTTCCCCAGCCCTCTACCTCCCTTCTCATCATGGGTACATTGGTACTACACACACTAGTGCTACCATCTAGCTTCTGTGGGTTATGAAAATCTGAACTCAGGTATGCACACTTGAACAGCAAGCATTTATTCACTGAGCCATCTCTCCAGCCTTAAAATTATTTCTAACAGCATAGCAATTTTTCAGTGTTCTTAACATTGATGCAACAAAGCTCTAGATTTTGTGTATATCTACTATGGACAGCCCATGAAGTAAAATAGGAGTAATACAACAGAAAACAAAGCAAGCCTGTGACTTTGAGGACATGACAAACTAAAGATGAGCAGTAAATACATGTGTTCTTTGAATAGCAAATGCATGAGAGCTTTTAATTTATATATTAGCAACAGGTAAAATTATTCTCTTTTTTTCCTCAGAATAAAAAGTGAAAATTATGGTAGTACAAGGAGTACATACTCTCTCCTAACAATTTTGTTTAAGAATTCAGTGAAATAATTTTTTAAAAAAGCAAGATGTTTGGTACAGAGTAAACGATGGATGGATACATGAAAATTACTTTGAAATAAATTTAAAGAGACAGGAGAGCATATAATAAAATACCTGCATCTTAAGAGGACAGACAAGCTTCCAGGACAAAACAAGAGGACTCGTGGCTCACACTGGTTAAAGGGTTCTCTGTTTAGCAAGGGACTTTGTTTCTTTGTAGAATATAATTATCATACTTATATTTGGGACACAACAGAAAACCAAAATTCAACACTATGTATAATAAAGTCCAGTGAAAGGAACAGACACTGCCTACACTCAGAGCTTTGGATGGTTTGCAGAACAACAATGCTTGATTTTGGTGGAAGAACGGCAGGAAGTCACTGTTAGGTGACAGCAGAAAATATGCTTAAAGAGCCTTAGTGGGAGGTGACTATTGAGACAGCCAACAGCGTGTACATTGTTCTCCAGTTATTTCTCAAATTTAAGCCATTTTATGAAGAATGGGTGCCCATTCTGTGATTAAGTGCTTTATCTTATTGCTTTTATGTCTAATACAATACCAAATACAGTATCAAGTACATTAAGTGGAACTTGTCATGTGCATTTTCCATTTTTTTCTGTAGTGTAATGGATTTTCTGCCCTCACGTTGATGTTCAAATGTCTATACTTGCCTTAGGTTGCTAAGATCTGGAAAGCTTTCTTTTATGCTTTTGTACATGACCTGTTTCTTTAATGGTGTTTATGCTCTGTCTGTACTTTTCAACATGTTTTATCTATTACTCTGCATGTTTATTCTTCTATAAGCAGGACAATAATAATTTCCCATTCAAAAAGCTTACTTAAAAAACATTATTGGGCTGGAGAGATGGCTTAGCAGTTAAGGCGCCTGCCTACCTGGTTCCAATCTCCAGGTCCCACGTTTAGCCAGATGCAAAGTGACGCAAGGGCGCAATGCCACACTTGCCCACAAGGGGGCGCATGCATCTGGATTTCGTTCACAGCAGCTGAGAGACTGCTGGAGCGCCCTTTCTCTATCTGTCTCCCTCTCTCTCTGTCTGTCTCTGTGTCTCTCTCCAAAAAAAAAAAAAAAAAAAAACATTATTTTATTTGACTCAAGCCAAATATAGGAGGAATCAATTTTATGAAATTGAAACTCCTATTCCAATATTCTATAATTCAAATAGCCTTTATTCAAATACAAAGACATTACCTTCAAAGTATAACTTTAGAGAAGTCATTTTCTCTTAAGTACAATAATTTTTAGCTTTTGCTGGAGAACATTAAATTTAAATGTGTAATGTGGTTTGACTAATGCTTAGTCCATACTGCTGAACAGATTGTAGTGATTACAATGACAGGTAAGAATTACAAGTTTGACTTATCATTATTTCTTATATACCAGCCAGCTTTACTTGTCTTTCCACAGCCCGTCTCATAATTTGAGAGTGGGGAAGGGAAAGGGCATATATTTTTAACAAATCTCAGTTGAATTCAAACTCACTCTTTGGCTTTGAATATGCAATTCTGAATGTCTTGTAATATTATATTTGACAGTTTCACAGACTAAAAGATTAAATAAATGTTATTTAGAATATTAAGTTCAATTTACTGCCTTTGTTGATGAAGAAGATATTTGCAGCACTATAAAACTACATGCATTATGAATTACATTTTTTCTTTTTTATTGACAACTCCTTACATACAATAAACCATGATATTTCCCTCCGCTTCCCTATTCCCCTTCACAACTCTTCCCTCCATCACATCCCTTTCCTCTGTGCATTAGTTTCTCTTTTATTTTGATGTCACCATCTTTTTCTCCTATTATGAGGGTCCAAAGGAAAGATAGCATTCTTTAAAAGGCAACTGTCCAGACAGAAATTGGCCTCAATATCCATGACCTCGCAGTGCCTAGCAATGAAATACATTGTAACTGGCTTTAATTGATTAGAAATGGGTTGATATTTGGGCTGGAGAGATGACTTAGCAGTTAAGGAGCCTACTAGCCAAGCCTAAGAATGCCTGTTTGATTCTCCAGGTCCCACATCTAGCAAGATGCAAGTGACAATGTCACACTTGCCCACAAGGGGATGCATGCATCAGGAGTTCGTTGACAGCGGCTGAAATGGCCCTGGCGTAGATATTCTCTCTGCCTCTTCCTCTCTCTCTCCATTTCTCTCTGTCTCTCTCTCGAAAAAAAATGGGGTTCATATTTATTCTTTCCATAATGGCTTAAAAATAAATATGAATTGTTTTTTAAATAATGCTCTAGTAGAAAATTACAGAGCCTACTTTATAATGATACTATCTTTCAGCTCAGTCATCTAGAACCAAGAAAATGTCACTATTTCTACAGCAAATATGGAATAAAGAAATCAGAGTTCATAAGCAAAAATGGCCACAATCATCTAAGGCAAAAATGAGGTCTGTTTTAATTAGTTATATAGTACATGAGCAGTAAGATATGTATAGGACATAAAATTCAGAACTCATGCCTCAAAGGAGAAAGTGAGTTGTTTTCAACATTGTGAAGTTTCTCTTGAGAGACTTGAACAGTTTGTTTTCTAAGGAAGCTCAGTCAGTATTACATCGCCTGAATAATTCTAGTGTACAAAAATTATATAGCCATGTATATGTGTGTATGTATGTATGTATCTTGTGTCTTAGACACATCCACATGTTTCATTTTTATATATTTTGGATCATACAATTTGAGAGAAGCCAGGAGATATTTTTTATAAGAATTAGTCTTTGACACTGAGATTTGTGCATGAGATGTGCATAAGGCACTCCTTCACTAATGACAGAATTCTCTAGAACTACTCTGAGCTGCTGACTTCAGCTTCCACACAGGTGGAATGTGGAACTAGACATCAGAGCTTCAGTTAAAACATTTCATTAGGAGGCTTTGCCAAGCTTTCACACCTAACATGATTCTGAACAAGGATAATATAAACAAAACAATTTCTCCTACTGAAAACTTTGTACTTTGAATACTTGTTAAGTTTTTCAGGTGTTTAATTACTGAATTTGTAAGCTTTTATTCTAATGAACAAATGTTGAAAACAATTATCACACTGACCACATAACAAGAATCTAAATATTCAGAATTTCAGAGGTGATGTGCCTATGAGTGTAAGCTTTTCCATGTAGGTTCAGGCCCCTCTTACCTATACTTCAAAAGTTTTAATTTGAAATTCAACTTTAACAGTTATAAGAGGTGACATAGTTCTTAAATTCCAGCTAAGTAAACTATAATTACAGTCCAGATTCCAATTAGAGAATTTTAACATTGCTGTGCTGAGGAAAGAAGCTTAGAGATACAATTAATATGAGCTTATATTAAAGGCTTTCATGGAATTAGTGAACTCTATAGCAATAGATTATTACTCAATCTTTAACACGGGTGACAGGCTCTTGCTGTCATTAAGCAGTAAAGCTGCCTAGCTTTTGTTTACTGCTTTCAAATCATGGTGTTTTACCAAATTAAATCTAATAACTGATGGAATTATGAGGGACTTGAATAATTTTAATGAAAAATAGAGAAAAAAGAAATGATTGGGGTCTTTCAAAAGCAAGTTTAAATTAATTCAAATTTTAGAAATGTAAATATGTTCCCAAAGTATATGGTTGAATTAAAAGTAGGAAGGTTAAGACAGAGATTGCATAGAGACTATGATGTCTTCCACATATATTTCACAAGTTAAGCTACAAGTAGAATAAATAATAGATCTTAGGAAGGAACACTGAGAAGAAATACTTACAGAGATATGAAGATAAGAAGAAAGAACAAGCCAGGCGCGTGGTGGCTCACACCTTTAATCCCAGCACTTGGGAGGTAGAGGTAGGAGGATTGCCATGAGTTCGAGGCCACCCTGAGACTACATAGTAAATTCCAGGTCAGCCTGGACCAGAGTGAGACCCTAACTCGAAAAACAAAACAAAACAAAAGAAGAAGAAGAAGAAGAAGGAGAAGAAGAAGAAGAAAGAACAGTGAATTTTAATTTAGAAAGACAAGGGTAATATAATGGCCTTTTCAAGTACCTAGCCATGCCTTATCAATTAGGGATGAATTGTTTTATGCATTGAAGCAACATTAGTTGCTCCACTTATTTTTTAAAAGTTTTTATTTTAATTTCTTTATTTGAGAGACAGAGGCTGATAGAGAGAGAGAGAATAGGCCCCCAAGGGTCTTCAGCTACTGCAAATGAACTACAGAAGCATGCACCACATTATGCATCTGATTCACCTGGGTCCTGGGGAAGCAAACCTGGGTTCTTTGGCTTTGCATCCTAGCACCTTAACCACTAAGCCATCCCTCCAGCCCCCGTGACTTATTTTTTGGTAGAATTTATTCAAATAATTTATTGATATAAATTCAAAGATATGTCTGTACATATGCCCCCATTATCCTTAGCATTTCTGGAATTAATCAAATTAAATATTTCTTTATCCTAAAACTGTTTCTCCTCGAGTAGCCCGAATAGCAATTTTGTCAGGCGTATGACTCATTTGGACAATATCTTTTTTCTGTTTTTGCAGTACTGGAGATTGAATTCAAGGCATCACACATGCCAGGTAAGAGCTCTACCACTAAGAGTATCCCAATACCTAGATAATATTTGTAAATGAAAGATGATTGTATTTTTTAATATATTTTATTTTTCTTTACTTTTTATGAGAGAAATAGAGAGAGAGAGAGAGAGAATGGGCATGGCAGGTGCTTCAGCCATTGCAAACAAAATCCAGATGCATATACCACCATGTGATTCTGGTTGACTGGCATGGGTTCTGGAAAATTGAATGTGGGTCCTTAGGCTTTGCAGGCAAAGCACCTTAACCACTAAGCCACCTCTCCAACTTAGATGATGGTTTTTGATTCTGCTCATCTATATTCATTTAGTTTTGATGATCTCATTACAGGCCTAGTTATATTTCAAATACTTATTTTTCTTGTCCCATTGAAAGCTAGGACTGTGGCATGTGCATTTTGGCAGAACCATTAAGTCCTTAACAATTGAAATATTTGCATACTAGCTCTCCTTAATCACAGGGCAAGTACTATTCCAAAAAATTAGTTCCCTGGCACTCTGACCAAAAACATATGGCTTTAAAAAGACAGTAGAAAGTAGAAACAGTCTCATGTGAAGAGGTGCAAATTCTGTAGTTCGGTAGTTGAGGCAGGGCAAGTAAACACAGAAGGTAAAAAATAGAGGGATGTGATGGGGATATTTTGCTTTGTTTACTAATGTATATTAATTTACAAAATGTTGGTTTTATTGACATTTAAAAACATACTTTAATACTTTGATCATATTCATCCCTATTATCCTGTTTTTCCTCTCCCTTTCCTCTCCTACTGTTCTTCCTCTTTCAAAGTAGGGCCCTAATACCTTCTTCTCCCCACCTCCCTCTCTCTCTCTCTCTCTCTCTCTCTCTCACGCGCGCGCACACACACACACACACACACACACACACACACACCTAACCCTCCCACACACCTAGATTTACATATGAGACAAAAAACTAGGTATTGGGCATATTAAGTCTGCCTTATATGATGACATCAGATTACATCTATTTACCTGAAAATGACATAATTTCTTCTACATTATGGCTGAATATACCTACAGGAATCTATGCCAGTACATGGAAAATGCCAGCAGATTCTTTTTGACCACAATACTGTTCATGCTACCCAAGGTAGAATGGGAGTGGGATTTCATTAACAACTGCTTTAATTCCTTAAATAAAAGTTCCTGAATAACCATCTATTTACCCCTTTCAATGAACTTAGCCATCTAAGTGCGAACTCAGAAATTTTAGTTTCACATCAGACCACAAGTAAAAACAAGTTGTTACTGAATTATTTTCTTTCCAAAATATATTTTTTCTCTTTTTAAAAATATTTTAGATGAATAGTCATCTGTAAGGTATGTAGCATGATGCAGTTAGATATAGATATATTAAACTAGTGGCTACAGTTTTAAAATTTCTACATATTATGTATCTTAACAATTTCTACTTTCATTCTGTTGGGTTAAATGAGACCCAGAATCAACATTACATTTACATTTTTTTTTTTTGAGGTAGGGTCTCACTCTGGTCCAGGCTGACCTGGAATTAACTATGTAGTCTCAGGCTGGCCTCAAACTCATGGCGATCCTCCTACCTCTGCCTCCGGAGTGCTGGGATTAAAGGCGTGTGTGACCAGGCCCAGCTTCACATTTACATTCTTGTTGTTGTTTTTTTTTTTTTTTTTTTCCGAGGTAGGGTCTCACTCCAGCCCAGGCTGACCTGGAATTAACTATGTAGTCTCAGGGTGGCCTCAAACTCATGGCGATCCTCCTACCTCTGCCTCCGGAGTGCTGGGATTAAAGGCGTGCGCCACCATGCCCGGCACACACATTTACATTCTTAATGAGTAGATAAGAGGTTATTTTGTTTACTCACATTGTCAAACTGCATGTGAATTTTTTATTGTCTGGTGCTTCAATCTGTATCCTGTAATTACTTAAAATCAGAATTAATGTTTTAAGTCTTAGCACCTTGCTTTTAGATGATATACTTTGTAGTTATTATTTTGAACTTTTTATTTTTAAAGTTTGTACGAGGAGGGCTGGGAAGATGGCTCAGCAGTTAAATATGCTTGTTTGCAAAGGCTTTTAGCCAGAGTTCAAGTCCTCAGCACTCTCATGTGAAGCCAGATGCACAAAATGCAGCATGTGTCCCAAGTTTGTGTATGGTTACAAGAGTCCCAGGTATGCCCATATTCATTCATTTATTCATTCACTCATTCTTTATTTCTCTTTCATGTAAATAAATAAAAATATTTTTAAAACACAAATTTTAAAACACAAATATCATATGAGAAAAAAAATAAGTTAAAAATGTAAATCAAGCTGGTGCTAAGCAGAAAACCTTCTCCCTACAGACCAGCCAACTGAAAGCTGGAAAAACTACACTGCATGCAGACATATGGGAGACAGAAATCATCAGCGGTGAAAACAGCAGATATTGGAAACGTCAAGTTTGTCCAGACAGGCCAAATGACTTAACAGGTGCAATTGTGGCATGTCTCCTTTGGGGGAACCAACTATTCCCTAATTGGACTCAAGGCCAGCTCTATGGGAGGGAATACATGCCTGGTACTGAAAAAACTAATCAAAAGTCTATGGCAGGGGAGGTCATGAGCCTTAGGGTTATAAAGTCTTCTCATCTCTGGCTAAATGTATATATTATTCCCAGCAAACTGCCCTGAAAGCACTACACTTAATGTTCATATTCACATATTCACTTCTAGTTAGAGAAGCTTCTCTTTTCAGATGGCGATGATCAACATAATGCTGAGAAGAAGGGACAGAGGAATGTCCATCACTGAAACATCTCTTTCACACCCTCCAAGGCTCAGAGAGTCATTGCGGAAGATGTTGTAGAAAGAATGTAAGAGCCAAAGGAAGGGTGCAACTCCTTACAATGCAACTGTCCAGACAGAAATTGGCCTCGATATCCACCTTGCAGTGCCTAGCAATACCTTCACAAGACCCTCATAATAGGAGAAAAAGGATGATGACATGAAATTAAAAGAGAGACTAATGGAGAGAGGGAGGGGATATGATGGAGAGTGGAGTTCCGAAGGAGAATGGGGGGAGAGGAGGGAGATATCATGGTTTATTGTATATAAGTATTGAAGTTGTCAATTTAAAAAAAGGAAAAAAAAAACTGGGTTTGATTTTGAGGACCAGAACACAAACAAAAACAACCAAAGAGTAAAACAAACCCCAAAACTATCTTATTGCTTGAGCTAGTATTTCTAGTGCTATGTTGAAGAGCGGAGGAGAGAGTGGACACCCCTGCCTGGTTTCTGATCTCAATGGGAATTCGGATGAATGACATCCAGAACCTGTAGGTAGGGAAGGAGACTCATTGAAAAGGGACATGAAGAGATGGCTCAGTGGCTAAGGTGTTTGCCCTAGGATCCAGATTAAATTCCCAGGTGCCCATGTAAAGCCAAATGCACAAGATGGCACATGCATCTGGAGTTCATGTGTAGTGGCCAGAGGCCCTGACATGCCCATTTTCTCACAGTCTAAGTTACTCAGCAGCAAACAACCTGATGTGATGCTCAAACAAGTGCAGTAGTGGCACACAGCCATGGTGGATAACCAACTGCTCTTGATTTGGCTAATAGATCCACTCAGTGGAATGGAACTCATAGCTGGAACTGGGAAATAAGTCAAAACCATGTACAAAAAATGAGCCCAGTCTCCAAGATCAAGATACCATCAAATGGGTAGAAGAGGGCCTACACATATAAAATTCTCTCTAAAATAACTATGGCCATTCCATCTATCTGGTACTAACTTTTCTCTCCATTGGAGAATTTGCTTCTCTTTTTCAGATGGACGACAAACCTGAAGGGAGGATCAGCCTATTGCACCTCACCAGGGTCCCAGCTGAAACCATAGAGTAATGGGGGAAATTGGCAAGAATGCAGCTTTCTTGATGAACCTGACAGCAGAACAAGGCTGAAGGAGATAAACACAGAGAGCTGATAAGAAATATATTTAGGTGGAGATTTGGGGTGTAGTTAAAGGTATTTTTCTCAAATAATGGCATAAAACAATTTAAATTGGCACAAATATGGATTTCATCATCAACTATATCAGTTATTCATGTAGAAACAGTGATGAGAAATGATTATTGAAATACCTTTTAAGGGGATATAAAGGGAATAGAAAGGGAAGAACAGATTAATGGGGGTGAAAAGGCCTAAGTGAAGTCAAGGAAAGAAAGTGAGCAAAGGAAATGTGGAGGGAAGGCTAATCAAATCTAAGAGGATAAAAATAAGTCACATGGAAACTTACTTTTCTTGACAATGGAACACTCAGAAGCAATAGATTGTTACAAGAAAATATTCAATACCAGGGATGGGATATCTTCCAGTGAGTTGTTGGCCAGGGAGGTCACAAATACCCCCACAACATTATAGGCCATTGCCAAGGCTTTTTGTTTCCCACCAGGAATAGATGTTAAGACCCTATTGCTGAAGACTTCACATACTTGGGCTGCAAGTTCACTGTGAAATCCTGCTGGAGCTGAGCTAAAACTCCTCCATGCATACCAGCTGCCAGAAAGCTGGAAAAAGCTACACTACATGCAGTTCAATGGGAGAGAGAGAAAACACCAATGAAGATACTCAACAGTGAACACTGCAAGCTTTAAATTTGGCCACCCTGGCCAAATGAGCCAATGGGTGCAATAGTGGCAGGTCTGTTATGGGGGAAACCAACCTCTCTCTAGTTGGACTGGAAGCCTGCTCCATGGGAGGGAATACATCCCTGATTGTGAAAACTTACAACAGGGGTATTCATGAGCCCTAGGGGTGTAATGTCTGCTGGTGTCTGGCTAAATGTATATACTATGCTCACCAAACTGCCCTGTAAGCACTTCTCTTAATGTCCACACCCATATATTATTGCTATTCTCACTTTTGTTAGAGAAGCTTCTCTTTTCAGATGATGGTGACCTTGGGATGACTCAGAAGGTACCACGTGCTGAGAAGAAGGGACAGAGGAGGGCTCAGCACTGAAACATCTCTAACACACCTTCCAAGGCTCAGGGTCCATTGCAGAAGAAGTGGTAGAAAGAATGTAAGAGCCAAAGGAAGAGTAGGACTCCTTAAAATGTGCTCCTCCAGACACATGACCTTGCAGTGCCTAAAACAACCTACACAAGACCATCATAATAGGAGGAAAAGATGATGACATCAAAATTAAAAGAGGTACTGATTAAGAAGGGGAGAGAATATGATAGAGAGTGGAGTTTCAAAAGGAAAAGTTGGGGAGGGAGGGAAGTACCATGGGATATTGTCTACAATTAAGGAAGTTGTCAATCAAAAGAAATATTACCTTTTAAATCACCAGATGGACATGCTTAATATGTGAGAATAGAAGAGAAGATAACTTCACAAACCATAGTGTCTGGATTTAGAGGTTAAACATTGGTAAGAAAATATCTTGGAAGTGAAAGTCCTCACAATATGACAACTTTTCCTTGTGCAATAAATGAGGACTGGACTGAAACCATCTTTTTTTTTAATGTATAATTTTATTATTGACAACTTCTATTCTTATAGACAATAAGCCATGATCATTCCCTCCCCCACTTTCCCCTTCACAACTCCACTCTCCATCATATCCCCTCCCTCTCTCAGTTAGTCTCTCTTTTATTCTGATTTCATTATGTTTTTCTACCATTATGAGGGCCTTGTGAAGGTATTGCTAGGCACTGCAAGGTCATGGGTATTGAGGCCAATTTCTGTCTGGACAGAAATTGTAAGGAGTGGTACCCTTCCTTTGGCTCTTACATTCTTTCCACCACTTCTTCTGTGATGGACCCTGAGCTTTGGAGGGTGTGATGGAGATGTTTCAGTGCTGGACATTCCTCCATCCCTTCTTCAGACTGAGACCATCTTTATTCTCCAGGAAAAGATTAAGTGTGTAAGGAACTTATTATATATTCAATGTTAGTATATTTCCATAATTGCTCATCTTGGTTATAAAATTCTAAGTGTGCTAATAATCAGATTTCCTCCCACACCCACAATTGATTGGCTGCAAAATTTAGCTGATGTTAATTGACTTATTGACAAAACCTCAGCACCATAATGCATCACACCTATTGTGGAATGTATACTATGTTGTAGAAATATTAAAAGATTCTGTAAGATGTAGTCCATATAATTTGGTGGATATGCTGAATAATACATGATGTCCTTATGGCAATATTTTCTCATATCTATAACATTCTTAATTCTAAAATACATGTGACCAGTAAGGTTTCTCATAAGAAGTAATGAACGGATGTATGCATTTGTTTGGGATGAGCAAAGACTGAATTCAACAGGCAGTTGCTTTGGAAAGAAAAGGAGATGTATGTGATTGGGAGGTTTGTACAAAAGGTTTACACAGATTAAAGTGGGTAATGTTCACATCTATATTTTATATTAGTTTATATACCTTGAAAATACTAGTTAAAAATTATAGACATTTACCAAAAACACTGAAAAACATGAAACCATATTCAGAAGTACACAGAAGTGAAATGTTAATTGAAATGTGATGAATATCTTTGGTCAAAAGTATGAGGCAGACTGCACTTTCATAAATCAGAAAGATGTGCCTGCATGTGATTTAGAGGTGTAGAAGGGATTAACAGAATAAACAACAAAGTTTGTGTGATATATTGCTTTTAGGAATTAAGAGTTGGGAGAATACTGTCATTTAAAATTATGTCCCTATATTATTTTGATGCTAAATTTAAAGTGTCATTTAGAAAACAATGAACATTAATGTCTTTCTAATAGGTAGTAAAGATGAGTACTATCGACACCCTTTTTACTTTTATGTGCCAATTGTTCTGTTTTGCAGTGAAATTTCTTACAGGGAAGTCAACATGATTTAAGGAAAATTATTATTACAAGAATAAAATGAAGGTATGAATATGCTTTCGATCTGTAACCATCAAGTCATAAGAGATTTATATGTGTCTGAGACTTGTGTTTGTGATATGCTTGAAGGTATAAAGAAAATAAAATAGTTGCTAGTAAAAGTTCCTGACATACTCAAAACACACCAAAGCAGAAATCCAGAACCTGCTGAGAGCACACAAAAGTAGATTTAAAACAGACCCACCATGGCTCAGGGAACTTTGCAGAAGAGGGAGTGGAAAGAATGTAAGAGCTACAGAGTAGAAGGGAATGTCCAGAGGCACACCCCCCCTTACAATGCTGGCTGATGTTCTCACATCTCATGACCCACAAACATAAGGGGAAAACCAGCAATTCCACTGAAGAGGTCCTTTACAGAATGAGGGCAGGGAGGAGAGAAATGATGGTACTAACATAGGATGTGTCCATACAACTTTCTACTTAATAAGAATAAAAGTTCCTCACATTAAAAAAATACATACATTCCTTCCATAAAGAACCACAGTAGCATTTTCTCTGAAATTTGCATAGCCTAACTTACCACTAAATGCTACTAAGATTTCTGTGAACATCTCATTGAAGCCTTCATGTATGGATTCATACATCTGCTTATATTGATCTTTCCCTGTCCTTGATCATCAAGAATGATCAGTCCTCTTCAAATCATTCACTTCCAGGACTTTTAGCAGGTTTATCATTGTTTGATTTTATATTCCCTTCAAACTCTGTGAAAATTTCAGAAATAGCGTAAACAGGATTAGGGATCATATTATTCTTTATTTCCCCTCTTGAAATATTCTGAAAATTTTTCCGGTCCCTTGCATGCCACTTGCCTGGAATTTCACTTCTCCTCCATCTCTTATTACCCTTCTTAAACTCAAAGGGCCATGTTGCTCATAATGTCTTTGATCAGTGATAAAAAATACGGTGGTCATTTGAGACAAAGAGAAGAAAATGAAGTTGGCGTCTGATATCCGTGACCAAGAGTACTGCAATTACATGTCAGACAACCATTTACTGGGTGTTGTGAAAAGTGAGAAACCATTAATTTGTTTTATCATAAAATATCTTTGAGTGACTACTGTGTTGCCAAGAAAACCAATATTTCACTTTCGGTTTCTAGAAGGAAGAAAAAGCAGACTGTGTATGCCTCACTGGGGAGATACCCATACCCTGTCACCAGGACCATGTCACAGACCCCAAAATGAAGCATTTTGCTCTAGTTTTGCGGCTGTGGTTTAGCAGAAGATGAAATGCAGGACACTGACAATAAACAGATCTAGATGAGAGGATGATGGGCTGCATTTGACTTTTGACCTTGGGCATAGATTTGGTCCTTACAATTAATTATTTTCTTCTCTGCTGATTATGCTCTTAAACAGCTTTGCAAATCAGCATAGCTTTACGCCAACAAAAATTTGTATTATTTACATATGAATATCTAACAATTTTGGTTTTCTAGAAGTATATCTCTCATATTTTCATTCATACTAGTGAAGGTCATGGAAAGATAACACTTTTTATCTTGGAATTATATCATAGTTACTATCTTGTTTATATATCTGTGTATATTTCAATATTTGCTTGGGAATATTATATTTTGCATCTATGTACCTAATTCTTTCTCTAAAGGAAAATGTTGCTTTTCTATGTTGTGGGATCCATGTTCTAAACCTGGCTCTTCTTATGTTTATCCACAGGAAGAAGGATTCTGGTGGAGATGGGTAAACATTCTATGACAAATGTTCCAGTCATCTAATTAAGTGGTATGTTCTTTTAGGGTGGGTGATCCACTTAGTACAGCTTTCTCTTTTCTCCTTGAACTTTTTCTTCAATATTTAAAGAATGAAAACAATGTTCTGATTATTTTAATGTAAGTCTAGGAAAATTAGTTGCTTTGTTTTCAAGGTTATGTAATAAAAAGACTACACGTAAGCATATTTTTGGATTGCGTTCATTCTTGTAAGTACCTTAACTTTAATCTTGTGAACACAAGAATATGCCAAATCTTATCACACTTTCCTTTTGATAGATGAATAAATAGGTAATATGTAGGTAGGTAGATAGGTAGGTAGATAGATAGATAGATAGATAGATAGATAGATAGACAGATTGATGGATGGATAGATAGATGGATGATAGAGAGATTAATATATGATGACAGATAGATGATAGATGATAGATAGATAGATAGATAGATAGATAGATAGATAGATAGATAGATAGAAGATAGATGGATAGATAGATAGATAGATAGATAGATAGATAGATAGATGACAGATAGAAAGATGAGACATGCAGGAAAAAGAAGAAAACAAAACAGATACTTATATCCATCATTTAACAAACCTCCCATGTGCTGGTTCCTTCATTTTATTGCTGACTGTTCCCATAGATTGTTTTTTTTCTCAAGATTTTCAGGCTACTGTTAAAATATTTTTCATTGTTTCTGTTTTGCTATTATGAAGAAACATTCATCTAGCCCCAATTTCCTCTTTCTTATATATCAAAGCACACATTTTATGGTCCCTTTGAATGTTCCTATCCTGTTCTAACATAATTAACCTACAGCAATTTCTCTTCATGCCTACATATCTTACTTTAAGGGCTACTTGAAGTAATTATTTCAGTGCATGATGTTATATAGCAGGAAATCCCACAGTAACTATATATGCACAACCATATCTTAAGTTCCCACCTTCCTGTATAGCTCTATATACGTGCCAAACTGAAGGACAGATAGATAATAATCGTGTAGCATCTAATGGCTGCCCTTATGCTGCAAAATGTGTTTTCAGAAATAATTTCCTGCCACATTCCTCACTGCATTTGCAGGCTGAGTTGATCCCCTTCCCTGCTGCTTTGTGATCTGCCCCTGGGTTACTAACAGCCCAGCAGACAGACTGGCTGGTGCCACCTGCTGCTCAGGCCCAGATTAACTCACTACAAGCATATGGGCAGCAACTTCACAAATTCCTCTCCTTTTGCTTTTGGCTCATAGGAAAGTTAATGGACAGTTCTCTGGTACAGAGAAAAACAACCTGATGGTGTGCAGGCTGGGCAGTAATCACCTGCGCCCCACACAACTGCCCCCTCCATCTGCCTGCTAGCAGCTGTTTATGTGCAGCAAATGGATTACTGCATTGTTGCTGCACCTGGGTTGTTAGCCCCTGCTTTTGCCTCCATTAGAACATTCAATGATTAAATACCAATTGCATATTTCTATCATTCATGATATTGGTAAGTAAATCTATTGTTTAAAAAGTCTCAAAATGCTTCCACAATTTAAAATCATAAGATTGTATTCTGCCAGGTACTTGAATGCCTCTGCTTATTTCAAAAGGTACTAACGAATTTTCTGAAAACTAAAGTGGGAAAGTACTAAAGTGGAAAAACCATTTTGTAATTTTTCCTAGCTAATTGTGATTTTTGTGCAAGTCCTTTCCCTTAATTCCCCCCTGAAATATCTCCATGTGTGTATAATATTATGAACTATGCAAAAGCATAATAATAAAACATACCTATTAGTATTAAAATATTATTAGATATTGGCTTTTTGGAACTAAAACAAATCAAGAGATAAACAAGGATTCTGTATTCCATATTGCCAAAGTATAGAAAAATCATTTTCTATTCAGAAATGTTAAAATCTCAATTATTTAACCTTTCCTGAATCTTCAACTTGCATGTTATTGAACCTTGTAGACAAGATATTTGAAGTAAAATAATTGACTTGAGAGTTAATAGATAATCATAAAATGTTTTACTCTTTTTTTTTTCTTTTTTTGGCTAAAGGCATAACTTTCTCAATCTGTTGATAATATAATTCTCCATAAACTAAGGTAATGAATTTTAGCTTTGGGGTTTATGATAAGACTAGAAATGATATAAATAATCAAATTACTCCTAGTAGTTATAGTGCTTTCATTAAATCTCTCATTTCATTTTTATTTAAATTCACCTGTAGGAATATGAAATATAACCAGTGTGTTAAAGTGTTGTTGCATTACAAAAACAACCTATCAGATTGAATGCTTTGCACATGTAAATATGACCTACAAAACTATTGTATTTTTCATATTTTATTCTTATTAAAATTTACTAATTATTAATAGTTTGTGTAATATTAATATAAATTTACCATTGACTTACATTGCAAACATAATATAATATCAATTTCAAATTTACTTGTTTTACCCAAAGTGTGTGTTATATGGAGTTTTATCAATTATGTATACTTGTATATATATATGTGTGTGTGTGTGTGTGTGTGTGTGTGTGTGCGTGTGTGTGGTATGTGCGTCTCTAAAAATATTTTTTGGATGTTTAATCAAACTGTACATTGGTGTTCTAATATTCTTCCTAATCTTTGTTTTTAAATTTATATCAAAATGGTGCTGAGCAAATTCTAATTCACTTTATATTCTGTGGTTTGCCAGAACATGGTATTATTAATCATAGTAAGAACATTCAATTGTTGAAGGATAAAATGAGAGCAACTATGAATTAAGGGGACCTCTGGGTTTCTTTCATTATACCATGAAGCATTATTAAAAGTTTTCTGGAACCTTAAAACACAAAATACAAATTAGTGAGAGGATAGTGAGCTCATGAAGGACAGATTATGGGCACAATTATGGACAGTGACCATGGCTAAAATTTATCTGATTCAGGATTAATTTAAACCTTATTTCCATGAAATCACTAAGGTTTAGTCAAAATTTCCAATTGGCTATTGATTATACATTATTTTCGATCAAAGAAGATTCCGCACAGTCTTTTCTCTTTGCTCTTCCTCAATAAGTATGACTACAGCTCGTAGGAGTGGTACAAAAAGCAACTGAAGAATAATGCTGAGACAGCAACAATAGGAAGTTACTCAAGTGTAGACAAGAAGATTAATGATCACTCCACTCAGCAGAAAAAGATTGACCTGGGAATTCTCAACCCCAAGTAAGAACCCCAGACTCCAAATATGATGACAAAATATCAAGGATACAATGAAAAGTAAAAATATCCTCTGGTCATACCAAGAACAAGGAGACCCACAAATTGAATGAGAAAGAAAACCTGATAGAAACACCATTTACTGGGATTGAATGGCAGGAAGTTAACAATAAACATGCTTAAACAATCAATTATATATTTTCATGAAACTAAAAATAAAAGTTTCAGGAATGAAATAGGAAATTTAAAAAAGAATCAAATAGAAAACACAGACACATAAAGTGAAATAATGCCATTAACAACTAGCATGATTGGCTGAGTATCACTATTGTACTGAATATGCAATGATAAGGTCAGTGAAATTGATAGTTGAGTAAAATTTACTCTATTTAAACAAAGAGGGAAAATAGGCTGCAAAGTCAAGACCCTCAGACATTAACAACTGTATTAAAAAAATCACAACAACAGCAACCAACATTGGTAACATTAGAGTCCCAGAAGAAGATGAAAACTAGAGTGGGCTGAAGGAGTCGTCAAAGAAGTAATAAGAATTAGCAACTTCTAAAACTTATCACAAAAAGACACTGACTTACAATGACAGAAGTTTAGAGAAGTCTAAACAAGGTAATCAAAATCCAATCCCAAATAAATCCTAACTAAACTACACAAAACTGAAGACCAAGATAAAATATTGAAAGTAGTCTGAAGTAAGATTTGGACACTTTAACTTACATGGTAAAACACTGATCCTTTTTGACTGTGGTAAGCCAACATATGTATCTTGTAAATCCCAGGTATGTCCTCAGAATTTATGTTCCACATATTTGCAGTAATTAGTGACACAGCAATCACTCATCACTACAAACCAGACACAGTAACAAAGAGTTCCTGCCCAGAGTGGTGGCGCACGCCTTTAATCCCAGCACTTGGGAGGCAGAGGTAAGAGGATTGTCGTGAGTTCAAGGCCACCCTGAGATGACATAGTTACTTCCAGGTCAGCCTGGACCAGAGTGAGACCCTACCTCGAAAAACAAACGAACAACAACAACGAAAAAAAGAGCTCCTGCATTACCTCACTTACTCGTAATCATGTCCCCACCAATGTGATTACATTGTTTTCAAACCACACTTACTGTGTGCACCTATGTAACCTGCTCTCACACCACTGTTAAAGAGAAAAGGCAGGTTTTCTACTCAGTTTTATCCTACTTTTCATATATTAAGTTGCCATGTGCTACCTCTTAAGCCAGCATTTTTATTTTTTATTATAAATCGTATATTAAAATTTTAGGGGCTGGACTAGAGGGATTGTTTAGTGGTTAAGGCATTTGCCTGCACACCCAAAGGACCCAGGTTCGATTTCCCAGGGCCCATGTTAGCCAGACGCACAAGGGGGTGCATGCGTCTGGAGTTTGTTTGCAGTGGCTGGAGGCCCTGATGCTCCCATTCTCTCTTTCTCTCTCTCTCTGTCAAGAAAGAAAGAAAGAAGGGAAGGAGGGAGGGAGGGAGGGAGGGAAGAAAGAAAGAAAGAAAGAAAGAAAGAAAGAAAGAAAGAAAGAAAGAAAGAAAGAAAGATAGAAAGGAAATTTTTTAACGTAAAAGATTAGGGGCTGGATAGATGGCTTAGCGGTTAAGTGCTTGCTTGTGAACCCTAAGGACCCTGGTTCAAGATTTGATTTCCCAGGACCCACGTAAGCCAGATGCACAAGGTGGCACATGCATCTGGAATTCGTTTGCAGTGGCTGGAGGCGCTCATGAGCCCATTCTCTCCCTCTCCCTCTCTCTCCGTCTGTCACTCTTAAATAAGTAAATAAAAAATTTAAAAAATATGACTAAAAAATAAAAATAAATAAAATAAAGTTATGACTATTTTCCCACTACATTCTTTCAGTTTATGGCATCCCAGAAGGTGAAATAATCAGCTACATGTTAATTCTGAGAAAAGTGAAGTAGGTCAATTAATTCACTTTTTGTTTAATATCTGAATGTTAATATTCTTCTCCCTCTTGAACACAGCCATTTATCCATTGGCATTCACAGTGACTTTACTTTGATTCACTGAATAATTCTTGAGATCAAGACATTGCTATTTTCTGCTTTAAGTAAGTTCAGGTCACTTTCTATTGGAAAACTTTGACCACTTTCTTGCTGACTTCTACATCAGTCCTAGGCTCCTCTCACTTGGAGAGAGCTTGCTTGCTGGAGAAATAGCTAGCCTGGCGCTCATGGCTGATGGCTTCATATACTGTCATATGTGGGTCATATACTGTCATATGTGAACATGGACCTTTGCAGGATTGGTCACAAGGGATTCGTGGTAAGCAAAGTTTAGACACAATTCCTTTGTTCCAAAGGTACCACAAGAGGATAAAGAGGGAGCAGCTTAGTGTGCCTATTCACTAATGGAATTTAAACAATGCAATAGGAAAAATGGATATTTTAAAATACACTTTACTAATTTATTTAAAAGGACAGAGAGAAAGAAAGAAAATGAACACAGGTATGCCAGGACCTCTAACCACTGCAAATGTACTCCAGATGCATGCACCACCCTGTGCATCTGGCTTTGCATGGACACTGGGGAATCGAACTTGGGTAGTTAGGCTTTGCAAGCCAAGCACCTTAACTGCTAAGCCATCTCTCCAGCCCTGGAAAACTGGAGATTTTAAGCTGGCCACAAAGCAGGTATCTAATTCAGCCTTAATTTGTTGTAGTGAAGGAGCTCTTGAGTAATTGAAACATTACCCTGATCATTATACATTTACATGGGAAGTACAGACCCAAAGAGGGAAGATGGATCATGTAAGACCACACAAGAGAAGTTCCTATTGCCCAAGTAGTTCAATGCCATGACACTTTTTAGAGAACATGGCTGTTTCCTTCAACAAGTCATGGAAAATACAGTAAAAAAGAGACAGATGCATATCATCAACTTTCACACCCATTTATTATAAAAACTTTCCTAAACAATGACTGGCTAAGAACTCTCATTTCCCAAGAAAATATCAGCTATTCAACATCAACAATCACTGACGTCCTTCTATTCTTTTCATCACCCCTGTTTGATTTATACATATCTTCTATAAGGTGTGACCTGTGAAATGATGTCTTTTATATCTATTTTGTTTTCTTTTTCCTTTGCACCAAGAATCTACATGGTTCTTTCAGTATATTTAACCATAAAAGGGAAACAGCATAGGAAATTAACTAACAAAGGACCCACCCAACCATTCATTAGCAAGTGCAACACTGAAACAACTAACCAAATAAACAAAATATTTTTTTAAAAAAATTTAAATGTGGGCTAGAGAGATTATTCAGTGGTTAAGACACTTGACCATAAAGCCTAACAAGTGGAGCTAGATTCCCCAGAACCCACATAAAGTCAAAATCAAATGCACAGTGGAGCAGGCATCCAGAGTTCATCTGCAGTGGCTAGAGGGTCCTGGTGTGTCCATTCCCCCCTCTCTCTCTCTCTCTCTCTCTCTCTCTCTCTCTTTCTCTCTCTCTCTCTCTCTCTCTCTCTCTCTCTCTCTCTCTCTCTCTCTCTCGGGTGTGGTGGCACATGTCTTTAATCCCGTCACTGGGAAACAAAGGTGGGAAAATCATTGTGAGTTCAAGACCAGCATGAGTCTAATTCCAGGTCAGCCTGGGCTACACTGAGCCCCTACCTCAAAAAACATTTAAAACAAAACTTAAAATCTAATCAATCTAACAAAAAGCTTAAGTTTATGAGAGAGGGCCAATGTTGTGATGACCTCTAGCTCACAGAGCACAGAGCAGTGTGAATCATGTGGTGATTGTACTTGGCCCATGGAGGTGTCCTGCTACCTATATTTGGAGCTTGGCATCCTGCTAAGGACAGCAGGTGGCACAGCCACCATGAAACAGCCTGGCCCTGGCCACAGAGACGGTCTACTCTGGGTGTATAGCCACCAGGGTAAGCTCCAGATATGTGCATATCAAGCCTGCATCTACCCTGCCTGGCTGCCAGCAGGGTATCTGGGGATTGGGGAAATGGAGGAATGGGCATCCTGTTACTGGACTCTCCTGAGAACAGAGCTGGCTTCCCCTCTCCCCCCACTCTAAAGCAAAAAGTGGTGAAATTTTTGTCAAGACAGAGTTCCTATAGAATGAAAAAAATAACTAAATGATAGATTATTGAATTTATGAAAGTTTAAAAACTTTCTAACAGTTTTCCAAAGCTAAGAGAAAACAGTAGAAGATGGCTATATACATGAGAAAGAGACTAAGCTTATCCTAAGGGAGGGTTCTTCTCCCTCTATGCTGAAATTACGCTTTCTGGTCCCTGCAACAAAGCATTTTCACCCAGTCCTAGGTCTTTGAAGTAGCAAAGTGGTGCTGACGAAGTGGAGGAGGCCTCAGCAGTGTCCAGAGCCTGTCTGACCTGGAGAGATGGCCCAGTGACAAGCACAAGGAGAAAAAGCTCCCCTTGTCCTGATGCCTGGACAAATGCCGAGATCAGGTTTTTCCAAAGCACTAAGGATAGAGCCATGTGCAGGAGCCCCACAGCATTGCGGGAGGCTGTGGAAGATCATGGAGAGTGACTCTGTATTTCACAGACCAAACAAAGAAATGCCTCTCATCTTGGCTTCTCTACCCAGCAATGCTCCTTTAATGGAACCACTGATTCATGAGATGAGAACTTCTCGTGCTGCATTGGATGTTGTAACTTTTTGAAGTATTTCCACTAACTTGAATCACAGTTGTCACTTGCTGGGGGTGGAAGGTGGTAAGCCTTCAGTGACACTGCCTACCCTCTGTAAAAAGATTTCATTACATGGATGATATAATACTAACTCTTGAATGTTTTATAAATTTTGAACTAAATGTGGAAGAATAGCAAAAAGACGGCAAAGAATTTTATAAAAGTTGTCCTGTGTATATGGGAAAACACACTCCTAGGAGCCATAAGATTATTGGATGAAAATCCCATTGTCAGGGGTGAGCTAACTCTCTATGAGTTGTTAGCCAAGGAGGTTCCTTAAACTATAAAGACTATTTTCAGTGATGTTAATTGCATACCCCTATAATCACCTATAACAAGGACACATATATCAGGCATCCCTGGATTGGAAAGGCCTGAGCTTTGCATTCAAAGCAGCGTACTATCTTGTTAAAAATTTCAAAACATAATAACAAATTTCACCTTATTTATGTAACAAGAGCAATGAACAAAAGTCAGCTTTGTCTCAGATCTAGACAAGGTTGATTAAAACTAAAAAGAATGAAGACAAATGACAAAGACTTCATTTTTGCTTCAAAAGGAAAATTACACAGGTGCTCTATAAAATTAACATAAAGCAAACATTTTTTAAAGCTCATGGCTTCATTTGCAAGGCTACTATTGATGTCTTATTGGTAGTTTTAGTATTGTTTTATTTACAGCACTTATTTCATTCTTTGGTATATAAACTGGTTAGATTAAGCAAAATTACAAGACAGTGACTAGTGTTTCTCAGTACTAGTGACTGCTGTAGATGAATAATTTCTCATTTTACAAGCTTACTGCAGATGGTATACAGAGCTGTTTCTGCTCATCTCCTCCCTGATCAAATCCTATAGAGTAGCCTCTGCAGAACATTGCTGGTATGAGACAGAGAAGAGAGGACACCCCCTTCCCACTCTATCCACACAGTCTTTTTAGAAAAACTTGCTCCAACCTAGAGGTGACATGTGCCCTCCTTCTTCATAGCTCAGAGATCATGCCAGTTACACAGCCACTCAGTATGAGACAAGGAAGAAAGAATGGTCCCTCATATTCTCAAAGGGTAATGAGATGTTAAAGACAGAAGGATTTGACAAACAACTAGAAATTTGCTCTTGCAGTGGCCATAAGGCTGTGTTCTGCTTTCTTTGGAAGTATCACCTCCAAGAAAGCCCAGAAAGACCAGAAGCTGGAAGTTAGATATAACTTCTTACTCACATGAAGTGCTATGACTCTTTTCTCAATAGCAACAATGAAAAATGAATACTGGGGTTGGGGCTTGAGGGTTGCTTCTTTGCTGCTGACCTGCAGAGAAGTGTCTGAAGTGGGGCGGGCTGGGCTCTGGGCCATGAAGATGATCTCCCATCAGGGAGTGTGGTTCAAACTTAAGGAACAAGGAAATGACTAGAATTCTCTCTGGAGCAAGGCTGCCATTCTAACAAATAGAGTTCATGGTCCAATAAGCATGTTGTGTAATTGCAGAAAAGAAACAATTTACTGTGAATTATAAACTAAAAGCAACTCAAATTAGATGGTATGTTAATTACACTGTAAAAACTGAATCTGAAGTTTTTTTTTTTCATTCATTTTTGCATGGGTTACTAACCATCTAACTAACGGTCACAAAGTTTTTTTTTTTTTTAAACTTTTACTTTTATTATAAGTAAGAACTTAGTGGTTTTGGGGACTTTTCCAATTAAGTAACTATCTACAGGACAATAGCAAAATTCATATTTCTTTTCAGATACATAGGAAACATCAAGAAAAAAATGGGGCTTGAGTGATGGCTTAGTGGTTGAGGCACTTGCCTGCAAAGCCAAAAGACCAGGTTCGATTCCCTAGTACCCACGTAAGCCAGATGCACATGCACCTGGAGTTTGTTTGCAGCAGCTGAAGGCCCTAGAACTCTGATACCCTAACCTCTCCAACAAAAAATTTTAAATCTTGGCTGGAGAGATGGCTTAGTGGTTAAGGTGCTTGCCTGCAAAGCCAAAGGACCCAGATTTGATTCTCCAAAACCCACATAAAATAAGATTCACAATTTTGCACATGCATCAAGTTTGTTTGCAGTGGCTAGAGGCCCTGATGTGCTCTCTTCTCTCTCTCTCTCTCTCTCTCTCTCTCTCTCTCTCATAAATAAATAAATAAATAAATAAATAAATAAATAATTTTTAAAATTTTTTTAAATTAAAAAAAAATTGAAATCTGATTGAGCAAAATAAAAATACTTGCAATATATCCTCAGGCTTTATAGATTAGAAAATAGGATGTGGTAGAACTAGTTTGTAATCATAGCACTTGGGAGACAAAGGAAAAAGGTTCAGGAGGTCAAGGCCATTGTAAGCTACATAAAGATTTATATGCCAGCATCAGCTACAGGGTGAAATCACATTTCACAAAAAAGAAAAAGAAGTGAGACAAAAAGGAAAAAGAAAGAAAGAGAAAGAAAGAAAGAAAGAAAGAAAGAAAAAAAAGAAAGAAAGAGAGAGAGAGAGAGAGAAAGAAAGAAAGAAAGAAAGAAAGAAAGGAAAGAAAGAAAGGTCTTTGCACTCAAAATAAGAATAGAAAATAAGCCTGGCGTGGTGGCGCACACCTTTAATCCCAGCACTCAGGAGGCAGAGGTAGGAGAATCACCATGAGTTCAAGGCCACCCTGAGACTCCATAGTTAATTCCAGGTTATCCTGAGCTAGAATGAGACCTTACCTAGAAAAACCATTAAAAAAGAAAGAAAATAAACTATTTGGAATGTAATAAAAATCAATTTAGTCAAAGAGATATAGTCTCTCTCTCTTTCTCTCTCTCTCTGTCTCTCCTCTATCCTTCTGTCTGACTCTGTCTCTCTCAAATAAATAGAAATAAAATATTTTTAAAGGGGGGTTCTGGAGAGATGGCTTAGCAATTAGGGCACTTGCCTGCAAAGCCAAAGGACCAAGGTTCAATTCCTCAGGACCCACATAAGCCAGATTCACAAGTTGGAGCATGTGTTTTGGAGTTTGTTTGCAGTAGCTAGGTGCCCTAACACACCTATTCTCTCTCTCTCTTGCTCCCCCTCTCTCTCTCTCCTCCTCTCTTGATGTATAATAGAAAAGTAAAAGCCCTAAAAACCAGAAAATATCCCAAAACAAGTGAAAACTAATCTCATGGTACCATCTATGTAAGGAATGCTAGTAAGTAGAAGGAAGAAGAAAAGAAGAGAAAGAAATATAGAGAGCCATATGATTGAATCTCAAAGCATGCCAGACCTAAAGAATATATCCTAGATACATTCTATTCATAGGAAGTCCTGGAAAACTGAAAGAGACAAAACTAACCCATGATCACAAGAATCAGGTTGATAGTTGTTTTGGGTGTAGGTGGAGTGTTATGACCTATCTTATCACAGTGATGTTTGTATAAGATATGCATGCACTTGTGAAAAATTATCAAAGTGTACTTAAGATGTTTATATTTTATAGTAGGCCAATTTTAAATGTTTTTAAGGAAGAGCAGTTACCGGAAGCAGTTTTCAGTGTTCTCAGTGTTCAAAGCTTCATGGCCAAGGTTGGTCATGTCTCCTTCCTGCCAACTGTAATAACCTCCTCTTAAGAACCCACCAGCCAAGCCAGTGCTCCACCCAGGGTACTGAGCTCTTAATAAAACCAGAGGTTAAAAGGTGAGTACAAACTGGCCCACAAGTGCTTACTCTGGAAAAAGTTACCAGTATCCCTCCAGGGGTAATCCTCTTAAAGCTGTAAATTTGCAAGAAACTTTTCTTACAGATTTCCCTGTTCAGACATTCCTATACTGTCTGCTTGTTTTTTTCTCATTCTGAGCTTTTGTTTTCTTTTCAACCCTGCTCAGTATGATGATGGATTTATAGGCTAGTAGGGCAGGCAAGTAGCTAGATTAATGAATTAGTTCATTCAGTAAATAACAAACGTTTGCAGTCCTGGGACATTGTGTGGGCAAAGGGTAGTAGCTGGACAAATGGGGCTCTTAAGAGAAAAGAAAAGGCAACTTAGAAGCACAACTAGTGCAGTACCTTAATACAACCCCATTCAACTCTTAATTTGCAAGGAATAGGAGAGAGAGGGCAAAGGTCTTTGTTTTGGAAAGCATTAGTGCTCAAGGGGAGGATACTGAACTAAGAAACAGCAACCATGACCAGACCAGAATTGGTATTGTACAAGGAAAGGGAGTACTAAGATTTTAATGAGCACTAATATTTTGCATAATTAAAATAGAAATTATATGTTTAATGTCTGATTCTAGAAATTTAAAAATAATAATAAGGGATTTATAAGTCAGCATTGTGGAACTGGTTGGATGTAAGCTGGATATGTTGAATATGTCTGCAGCTTCATAATTATTCATGAAATGAAGTTTAACAGGATCAATAAAGAATTACTTTAAAAACATAGTTCTGGAGACCTCACAGCAAACAGGATTTATTGAGAAATTGCTTAACTTTCAACCTTTTCAAAGTGTGAAAGAATCATCTTTGTTGAGTTTGACCAATTTGGTTTGCCATATTGATCATGTTTATTGTGACACTACAAAATAGCCAAGCCATGTAATCAGCCTAGGTGCCCACAACAGTTTCTTAATCTCTTTAGGTCTCTATTTCCTCCTCTGTGAAAAGGGCAAAGAACACTTGCCTTAAAGTCTAGCAGAGTGCCCACAAGTATGGAGAGGGTTCAGAACAGTGCTTTTGAATAGAGATAAATGGAAGAGACAAAGCTACAAAGGTTTATCTGACTCCTTTAAGTTGACATCCACTGGAGAACATAGCTCTCCATTTAAATAGCTTCTATAAGCATTCAAAGGTCAACCTTCACCATTGTATTCAATTGTGCCAAAACCTATAATTGATATCATAGAGGAAGAGCTGATTCAGCTGCTTTGATAACTAAAGAGCTCAATTAGATGATATTTCGTTCACAGCAGCTGAGAGGCTGCTGGCGTGCCCATCTCTGTCTTCCTCTCCCTCTCTCTCTGTCTCTCTCTCTGTCTCTCAAAAAAAAAGGGGGGGGGCATTGTAAAAACTGACTTCAGTGATGAATTTGTTGAGAACGCAATTAGGAAAAACTAACCCATTTACCATAGCTTCTAACCAGAATGTCTATCAATGAATGAAATATATATATATATATATATATATATATATATATATATATATATATATATATATATATATATATATGACTTACATACATAGGCATTATATTCAGCAATAAATAAAATTAAATTTATGAAATTCATAAGAAAATGTGTAGAACCCCAAAATATTATACCTAAAATAGCAAAGGCTCAGAAATAAAAACATTGTATATTCTCTGTCATTTGTAGGTCATAGTTTCTAATTATTACACATATTATTTATGTGGGAAAAATTGTGTGAAGAGGCGAATAAACTGGAAGTGAGAACATGAGATGGGAAAAGGATGTCTTTAAGCAGGAGAATGGGGAGGGGAATAGAATACATGTGGTATGAACGTGGAAAGGGGAATACTGGGGCAGAAGGGTACAGTGAGGACATGGGCCAGGGAGGTGGAGCAGTGGAGGTAAGATGGTTAGTGTGCCCTCACTTTACCCGTCACTTTATATGCTAATTGAAACATAAATTTTTAAAACATACACATAAGTTTTCCCTACTTTTGTTTGCCCTTTCTTAGGACTCAATTCTATTTTAAGTATTTTCTAATCCTGAGACTTTCCTTGCAAATATGCAGCTACCCCTGTGTTTTAATGGATCAAGTGGAAATGGAAATCAACCTACACATGATTTCAGCTGGAGTAGAAGAGTGTCCTGAGTCAAAGACTTTGCTCTACTTCTGGGCTTTACACCTCTATGCCTGAGTAAACATAGACTTGTGAGTTGAGTGGTGAGAGACTTTTCATAGATTATGCCATTGTCTCATATTAGCATATCTTGTTCCCTAAACACGTGTAAAAATTAGCATATATATAGATGATCTATCAGCCTTAATTTTTTTTAAAAAAAGACACCCAGTTGTCATCATCACGGTAGGAAAGGAAGTGTGGTATGTTAAATAAAGCCTAGATTTTCAAACCACTAGGCCTGGATTTAAATCACCAGTCTCTCATCTACAAGCCATGTAAATTGGACCAAATCTGATTATTGCTTTGTCTTGAGAATCACATCCACATGCCATGGTGTGTTGTATAGATAGCAATGAAAAGTATAAGCACCAAATGTACAAATGAAACTTTGTCTCACCCCCAAACATGGAAGAGCAATTTACTTACTCTTTTATAGAATTTAAGAACATAAATTTAATTTCCTTTAAATTGCCATTACCAAATTTTTATTAGGTAATTACCTTGGATAAAACCATTCATTCTCAATTCAAATACTAAGAAACATTGGAGGAAAAACATTGGAGGAAAAGTAGCACTTGCTGAAATATAGTCAGCAGAGCTTAAATATATTGAATTAGCTTTAAGTCACTTTTAATTAAGTGGATAGAGGCATCTTTTCATGAGCCCAAGGTCAGGGTTATGGGCTCTGACTTTTCCATCTTATAGAATTCTAATGTAAAGAATAAATGCAGAGATATAGATTACTGGCAGCATCTGATCTGGGAAGTCCTTAGGAACTCTACTGTTGATACTAAACAATTCTAACACTTATTGGCTTAAAGCAATACGAATTTATCACGTCATTCCTTTTGTCTGGACTTTGTAAGTGGCTTAGCGAGAGTGGTATTGGACCCACAGGTTACTGGCTCAGTGTCTGTCATCAGGTTTCAGATGAAACGTCAAGCATTGGAAGCAGCAGTCATTTTCTTGCCTTTCCAGTTGGTGGCAGGAGTCATCTGTTGCTTGCTATGTTTTAATCAGAGATTGATGTATTCATAGGGTTTTTTTTCCATGTGGCAGCTGGCTCTGCTTCCCATGCCAGGTCACTCACCAAGGATCAGTGAGCATGTAATCTAAAAGTTACCATAAATTCCATGACCTCTTCTTTAAGCATAACTTATTTTCTTATTAATTAAAATTCAGGTACTATGTGTAGTTCACACTTAAGTGGAGGAAAAATCAGGCTTCATCTTATAAAGTGCTGTCAGAAATTGCAAGAAGATTTTAAAGCACCTCTTCTAAGAATGCCTGAACACTGAGTAGACATGCATATAATTCCAGATGTCAAAAGAGGAGGCAGGAGGATCAGGAGTTCAAGACCAGCCTCAGCTACATGAGACTATCTAAAAGAAAAAGAAAAGAAAAAAAAAACACCTTAATAGTAATCAAGAAAGTAGGCATTAATGACACAAGGAAGTACTTTTCCTATTCGCCAAAATAGTAATTGACAGAAAAGGTGTTGACTGTTGACTACCAGGAGTTCCTACTGCTGTGAAAGGGAAAACCTTAGACATCACTAACTACTTTTCATCCAGCATACCTAGACATAGCATATAGCCATCTCTTATAGACCAACAGCTAAATACCTGCAACGCAGTACAAAAAGTAGTAAGTTCAATGGAGGGTGTTTATTGTGATAGTTTTTTAAATATTTTATTATTTATTTATTTGAGAGAGAGAGAGAGATACAGAAATAGGCAGGTAGAGAGAGAGAGAGAGAGAGAGAATGGGTGTGCCAGGGCCTCCAGCCACTGAAAATGAACTCCAGATGCATGCACCCCCTTGTGCATCTGGCTTACGTGGGTCCTGGAAAATCGAGCCTTGAACCGGGGTCCTTAGGTTTCATAGGCAAGTGTTTAACCACTAAGCCATCTCTCTAGCCCTTGTGATGGTTTTTGTAAAAGCAAAACCAAATAATCTAAATATATATCAGTTGGAGAATATATAAATGAATGTATTGATATGTTATTGTTATACATGTATGAGAATCAATAGATTATTTTAGTTTGTCAATAAGGATAGAATTTAATAATCAGATGTTTTTGAAACAGTAATATATGCCTACATGTGCACATATTATATGCGAAATATAATACATAACACATAATTTACTTCCTAAGATATAAAATATAACAATATCAATTGAAGTTTTAGAGCCCAACTTTTGGGCAATGGAAATTTCTGGAAAAGAATCTTGGAAATAGGATGAGTCAGTCATGTTTATTAGCTTACTTCAGAGCTATTTATGATTATATCTCTAAAAATTAAAATGCAGAAGATGGTTAAATATAACATGTGTTGAAACCAGTACAATCCAAGTGATTTAGTAAAGATTCTATTTTGTATGATCTGCACGTAACTTTTTAAACTAAATGGGAAAAGAAAATTATAATAGATTATAGATTCAAGAAGAAGAAAATCATAGATCTGACACTATTAAGCTATGTAAGTAGGCAACATTATTTCATCTCTTTTATAGGCTTTCATTTTTAATTTTGGGGGGAGTATAAATTTGCATATTTGAGGAAGATTCATCACACAACAAGCACATCCACTCACATTTATTGGTTGAACCAGGTTTGCTCTCCAGGACAATTTTATGTTTGGTGGTAAAGGTATATTGAAATTCAGTGGCTTGTATATTTTTCATGAGTCGTCCACCTGACAAATGCTATTCAGTCTTATGAGTTCAACCAATCACTTTTCTTCTGTTAACTTTCAAGACTTGCTGACTATGATCACTGTTGAAGACTGCTGGGACTCAGCCCCAGGCACCTCTTCTCCATGAATACACAGCATCATGCTGACTGATATATCAGTCATTTTTAAACTTTGAACATAGTTAAATACCATAAAAGATGAAGAATTTTATAACTGCACTGCATTTGCATTTCCTTTGATCAGAATGAAAGACATCAAGAGAGCTAACCCTTTCACTAGGGGAACTCCACCAGTGTCTCCTGATCATATATCCTCAGTCATTTCTTCTTGGACAGAACCCCACACACAATTTCCAATTTCCACTGTATAAATCTCCCATGCTTTTTTTCTTTTTTAAAACTTCTTATTGACAACTTCCATATATATTGACAATAATTGTGATAATGATCCTCTCCCAACCTCCCTTCTCCCTCTCCAAAATCTCCCCTCCTCTGAATCCCTTCTTCTCTCCAATTACTCTTCTATTTTGATGTCATCATTTTTTTCCCTCCTATTATGCTGGTCTTATGAAGGTAGTGTGAGACACTGTGATATTATGAATATCAAGGCCAAGTTATGTCTGGATGATAGCCCTTGCGGTATTTCTGCCACCCCTTTCCACAATGGTCCCTGAGTTTTGGAGAACATGACAGAGAGGTCTCCCTTAATGCTTAACACAGCACTGTCATTTCTTCTCAGCACTATGGTGACTATGGATTCATACCATTGGTCACCCCCATCTGAAAAGAGGAGCCTTTCTAACCAAAAATGAGAGTAGCATTAATATAGTGGCATAAACGTAAGTGTTTAGAGGGCAGTTTGGTGGGCATAAAATACCCAGTTAGCCAGAAAACATTAGTAGTTTCCCAACTAGGGCTTATGACTTCACTAGCCATAAGCTTTTGATTAGGTTTTCAGTACCAGGCAGGACTTCCCTCCTATGGAGCAGGTCTCAAGTTCAATCAAAGAGCATTTAGTATGCTACCATGGCACCAGTTGATACATTTGGCCTGGCTGACCAGCTGTGAAGCTTGCAGGGTCTGCTGTTGGTTAAGACCAATGATGAGTTTTCTCCCTCAGCAGGCTACATAGCTCTCGCCAGCATCCTGACAGCTTAAATCTCCATCTTTTTACAGAAGTCTGTTATGTACCCATTAGACTCAAAGTCCCTATCGTGGTCTTCTTCCTTGAAAGCCTTTGCTTTTTATTAAAGAACTCACTCTCGGGATGTCATTAATGGTGGCCTTTGGCATTTCTAGAGCCACAGGAGGGTCCAAGGCTGGAAGGTTGCTTAGGTCTCCTAAGTCTTGATTTATCTTTCTGAGCAGCCATGAGCATGCCAAATCCACTCTTTTGTGAATTGTAAACTGCCCACAATTTTGGCTTTTGTCACATCATGCATGTATCATGGGCCGACACATACTTACCATTTCACCCCTGTCTCTCAAGGGTATACCAGGCTATTATCTAGACATGTTTTATCAAATTATTTTCCTAATCATGGTCTCAGATATGTAAAACAAACTGCCTCAAAACAAAGATGGAATTTAATTGATATTTTGTATTTTTCTCACCTTATTTTCTTTCTCAAAGTACACACCCATGCTAGAATTAAGAAACAGGGGCCCAGGCAGGGTGGTGCACACCCATAACCCCTAGTTCTTGGAAGGCTGAAGTGGGAGGATCATCATAAATAAGTTTGAGGCCAACCTGGGGCTACACATTGAGTTCCAGGTCAGCCAGGATAGAGTTAGCCCCTTCTGAAAGAAAGAAAGAAAGAAAGAAAGAAAGAAAGAAAGAAAGAAAGAAAGAAAGAAAGAAAGAAAGAAAGAAAGAAAGAAAGAAAGAGAAAGAAAGAGAAAGAAAGAAAGAAAGAAAGAGAGAGAAAGAAAGAAAGAAAGAAAGAAAGAAAGAAAGAAAGAAAGAAAGAAAGAAAGAAAAAAGAAAGAGGGAGGGAGAGGGAGGGAGGGAGGGAGGGAGGGAGGGAGGGAGGGAGGGAGGGAGGGAGGGAGGAAGGATCAAGCCTTTTCTTATCAAGTCTAACCTCAAGATTACAACGTTAGTTGTACAAACACCTAGGTGGGCTAAATATTTGTAAACATGCTTATGAGAGCTTGTCAAAAATAAGACATTTTAATCTCCTTGGGTTCTGGTGATGGTGGTGAGGACAGGAATCTATGGGGAAGTATTTTTTAAGTTACTTTCTATTATTCTTATACTTGTCATTTGTTATAGAGTCCAAATATTTTTCATTTACCTTTGGGGAATATTTACCTAAATTCTTACTTAATGATTGTGTTCAGATGCTTTATCCTTAGTTCAGATATTTTATCTATGCAGTACTCCTAGAAATCTGGACAAAGTGGTAAATGGGTTTCAAGTGATTTATATTGTGATTACACATAATGTTAGTCAATAAAAGAAACAAATCTGATACCCTCATGCCTCCTGGATCTAGATAGTAAATATGGGAGAAAAGAGAGGGAAAGGGAGGAGCATGTATGTGTGACAGAAAGAGAAATAGACTGAGAGGAATAAATATTAAATGTATGAATTTTTGAGGATGCAGGGAGCCATTGACTCTTATTCAAACCAAGATCCAGTGTCAGTTTTAAAGGAAGATTCTCTCAGCAAAGAGAATTTGCTTACCAAAAGGCAAACCAATGAAATTCAAATTATTAAGTTGGATGAATACCTTCTTTACTTAGACACTTCAAATGGGATTATCCAGGCTTTTACATTTCAGGTGCACTGTTAAAAGTATTTTTGAAATGAGAAAGAAGAGCTCAAAAATAGGACTTTGCTTCTAGAACCCTTGGCAAGTAAGCACCCATCTTTTACAAAGTGAGGTTTCTCCTACATAAAATGTGTTTTGTTGCAATTTGCAAAACAGTCATCCCTTTAAATTAAATCGTTGTTTATCAGGGGAAAGTTAATTGAAAAACATGTTTTTCTAACTAAATGGAAGCCTGCATCATGCAGGCAATAAACATTCCTGCTTGAAAGGAATTCTTGTTCCTTCTTCTACCACTGCCATGGGAATAAAACAGAAAAGGAAAAGAAAAGAGAGAGAGAGAGAAAGAGAGAGAGCCAAAACCTCACATGGTTCCAAAGTTGTGTCTGGTTTAGGAGCCAGATGGGATTGTGAAGCCTACAAGTTTTCTACTGACTTCTAAATTTAGCTCCCCAAAATTTCCCATTTGGATAATAATGTTCTCCCAAACAGGATGGATGTCATTTTTTGTAGACTCTTTTTTGTCATTTTCTATTTGTTAACAACAATAAATAATTTGCCCCATTCAACATTTGTCCAGAATTTATTTCATAGTTGGTGGTGGTCACATAGGACAAGATGAGAGTGACAAAAAGGAGTAGGCCAGGTGGCGAGATGGCTTAGCAGTTAAGCGCTTGCCTGTGAAGCCTAAGGACCCCAGTTCGAGGCTCGATTCTCCAGGACCCACGTTAGCCAGAAGCACAAGGGGCACATGCATCTGGAGTTTGTTTGCAGTGGCTGGAAGCCCTGGCATGCCCGTTCTCTCTCTCTCTCTCTCTCTCTCTCTCTCTCTCTCTCTCTACCTGTCTATTTCTGTATCTCTCTCTCTCTCTCTCAAATAAAAATAATATTTTTTTAAAAAAGGAGTAAGGCCTACAACACTGGTTCATGAAGTGGGGGAGGCAAGTGTCTCCATCTCCAGGCCAGAATTTGGGACAGATAAACTTTTTAACATAAACAGATCCATTCTATGAGAAAAATACATGGAAATGACTTTATGCTGAATGTAAAATATGCCATATATTTTATATTAAACAATTCTTTTTGGAACTTACTAATCAAAGTTACATCATCTGGGAGCATTTATCTAACTAACATGTGTCTAACAAAATAGATTTTGTTTATATGCCATGCATAACCAAGTCAGAGGTTCTTAAAAAATCTTATATCTTGACAACACGCGTTAGTCCTCTCAATAATGTACAATCATGGAGATTGTTAAGTCAGGATGGGCTCCCAAGATGGAGTTGCCATGGTCAGCAGAATGGTGACAGAGGCATAGGGAAGTGAACTGCCCACATTCCTCAAGAAACCACCCAGTCCTTATCCCCTCCTTGCCTAACAATGCCCCAGGTCATGGTTCCCTATCCCCCTTATCTGGTAAGTTACCTAGTAACTATTGTGGTGTCACACCCTAGCTATTTTAAATGGTTAATGTAATGATCTCCCCTAAAGGAACTTTTCTATTCAACTTAACAAACGAGTTAATTTTCCTTCCTCACTTTCCCCCAACTGAACAAGCCCTACAAAGCCCACTACCTGAAAACTCAGGTTGGCTGTGCTCCTCTCTTGTAGGTCAGCCCTGGCAGCTCGTCCTTTTCCCAAATAAAAGCTTTCATCTTTGCCTCAGAGTGCTCTGCATGGTCTTGGTCACTCCCAAAACTTACAGAGATTTTTTTTTTTTCCTACTAATACTAGAATTCTATACAATGGAGTCTTGCTTCCCAAAGGTTGAATTGTATACACACACACACTGTATAAACAGAAAAAAAGGAAAAAGGAAATAAAATGGTGGTACATACCTATAATCCCAGTGCTCAGGTGGTAGAAGCATAGAATCACAGTTTAAGACTATCCTTTCTCCTACTCTTATTTTGCCTTCAAGGTGGCTCTGAAATCTTAGGCAAATATCAGGAATTTTGAATTATCCTTATCAAAGTGTTATAGAGAAGATAATGGAGTTGCTGGTTGTCAAACCATTCATGCTGATAAAACTGGGCTATGTGGACCCACATCTTAAGTCTGTAAGAAATCTAAGCCAGCTTTCCCCATCGCCATGCCAGTGTCCCGTTGTCCATGTGCACATGGTATGGAGAGGATTACCTAATAATTACAACATTATCCTGGACCAAAATTGTACTTGAGTCATTAAAAAGGAGGAAAATTAAGACATGGGCATATTTGTAAAAATTTAATTAATCTAGTCTCCATTTAGCCAAGGGAGACCTACTAGAACTTATAGACACACTCATCACCATTTTCACACATTTAATTTCCATGACCTGATATTGACAAAAATATTTAATGTGTTTCTTTTCTTAATATTATTAGCATACAAATATATAGATTTCATTAGCATATTTCTCAAATTACAATATTTTTTCTTTGTTTCTCTTCCCGTATCTTTTCCCATCTATTCCTGCCCTGACCATAGTCTCCTTTCTGCTTTCATATGACATGCTTCCTCTAGTCCCCAACACACTGCCTTTCTCATTGTCTCTTGTGCTAACCTCACAGTCTTTTATCTAGATTCAGGCTATACCCATTTTCCTATCCTCATATTTACAAAGCACCAACAAATACTGTGTCCTTTGCAACCTGTTTGCCACTTGAAAGTATACCATGGACTTCATTTTGGGGGTATGTACTTTATGATGATTAATCTTTCTTTCATCATCATTTTCATCTAAGGTGTTTTTCCTAATACTTCTGAATTGGGAAGATGGGATGAAAGAAAAAGCAGATAGTAACTACTTGTCACAGAGATGCAATAAATTTGGAGTCATATAGTAAAGACCCTAAGAGCTATTCAGGTATTCCAATAAGGATCACAGTGTTGCCTGGACACTTGGGGTCTCTGGTTCCCAGGCACAGAGCCAAATCATCAAGTGAAAATAATGTTTGCATCTAAAGTATGTCAGCCTGGTAAATAGTATTGTAATTATGACATATTCCTTAGGAAATTTTAGGAATTAGAATCAGTTCACAAGAAAGTCCTGATACTGCTCTGTTTTTCATGATGAAGGGAAAGGAATCAATATTCTTTTTTTTTTTTTTCCAGACGAAATATTTGTTCTCAAACTCTATTAAACACAGATCTTGGAGAAAAAAAAACTTTAAGTTAACATATCAGGCAATGGTTTTATTTTATCATTGTTACAAATATATTTCATTATACTTTGTTCTTTTTCTACATCCCAAACTGTCATGCCTGTCTTTTGCCCTGTTCTTCAAACTTGCCTTCTTCCCCTAAGTAGTCCCCTGTTTCCTCCTTTTCCTCATCTCCTACCTTGAATACCTCTTTTTCTATTCTCACTACCCCCTTTCTGCTATCTTGACCTACACACTCACACTTGCACACACACACACACACACACACACACACACACACACTTTAAATCCAGATTCTACATACTGAGAGAATGCATGTGATATTTATATTTCTGAGTCAGGATTATGTCACTTAGCCAAATGCTCTCAGTTGCTACCATCTTCCTATAAATGCTATGATTTCATTTTTCTTTACAAAATTCCATCGAAGTATAAATCTTAATTTACATATGTCACTATCAAATATGATCTGTTGTTTCTAGAATATGAGGCATCCCTTATTATACTGGGTGAGCTTCCTCATTATACTGGGAGAGTTCTTCTTCCACAAAGATATATATATATTTTTTTTCACCCTGACCTCTCATGCTGGATTCTTCTTCATAATACCTGTAAAATTTCAGATCTTCAAAGCATAAAGATTTATTATAGATGAAGGCAAAAAAGAATAGTAGAGATTGTTAACTTAACAATTATGCTTGACAGAAGTACAAAACTAATAAACTGGAAATGACATTAAATGTTCTTTGAATATATTTAGCATTTATAAATGTTTTCTTACATATACACATATTTATATATAGATAATATAGATGCATATTAAAAGTTTTTTTAGCTAGTTACACTCTTGAGTACTATTTTCATTATCTTCCTTGGTATTTTATGACCAAATATTTTGAACTCATTTGAAAAAGTAGTTTTGCAAAATAATAACATAAAAATTTCAAAACTATGAATAGATAATATTTGCCAATTAGTCTTGACAGTCTATCATTAAATTAAGTGTGGCATAGCTGGAGAGATTGCTCAACAGTTAAAGGCACTTGTTTGCACACTGATGACCCATATTATATTCCCCAGTATCCATGTAAAAAACTGGTTGCACAAGGTGGTACCTGCATCTGGGCTTTATTTGCAGTGGTAGCAGGACCTGTTGGACCCATTCCTTCTCTCTTTCTCACTCTCTCTCTCTCTTCCCCTGCTTCTAAGTAAATAAAATTCTCTCTCTCTCTCTCTTTCTCTCAAAAAGAATAATAATAATGATAATAATAAATTTTAAAAATTAGCATTATATGTGTTATATCATCCATCTTATTCTCATATTCTTTCTTTCATAGACACACACATTTATACACATCAGGCTGGAAAACAAATATCAATACAACCTGTTGTGGATTAATAATATTGATCTTCTGCATTGTGCAGAATAACTTAAGGATTGAAAAAAAGGAAGTAAGACACATTGTGGCACAAAGTCTAACCAATGTCTGGATAATTTGTCAGTGAACAGTCACATCCTCTGAATGGAAATTAAGCATTCATCTCACTGAGCACTCAGAAGTATGCATGTTAGTTTGGCCTCTGCTGCCAGGCCACACTGGGACATTCCTCATCTCTCACCACTGAGGCTCTCTGAATGTCTGTCAGATGTTCACAGCACTTGCTCAATAGGTCAGCATTACCTCATGCTCTCAAGAAAGGTGGCAAAACAAAATGGTTGTCTGTTCCCACTGCTTATTATTTATTTTAGGCAAATGCAAGCATTGGGCTTCAGACTCTGTATGGGTGGTGACTACAGAACAGAACAATGACTTGAAGGGGTGACGGGGAGAGCAGGGGAGGATTTGGCAGCCCACTCCCCCTAGGAATGTTGGAGGATGCAGTATATTGGGGAGAAAAAGGGGAGAAATGAGTTAAAAGAAAAACCCATGTGTCTATTGGGGATTCTTTAACGAAGGCAGAATACTGACTAGTTGGGCAAATTAAGTTCCTGTAGAAGCATCCAGATAAATCTAGCTTCGTGTATTATAAACTAGAGGAAAGAGATGACAGTTCCTGCACTGTAACCCAAAAGTATGAAAAGATAAATATACAAGAGAGGAAGATATGGGCTTCTTTTCTATAAAAGAAATTAATTTGTTGAAGATTTCTTTAAACACAAAAATAATGAAAGCAAAAAAAAAAAAAAAATCTCTTGACTCACTGTGTAAAACATCCATTCTAAATCATCTCCTAGAAACTGATGGTAGAAAAGTGGTTACCAAAGTTTGAGAAACGTAAAGGAAGGTAGGTGAGGGATGGGAACAGGTACAGAGAGTTAGGAGGAAGTTCAGTGCACTGCCCAACAATCAAGTGACCACATACAGCAATAATGTTTGTACAGACCAAAAAAGAAGATATTACTTTGAAAAGTTTCATCCTAAGCAAATGGTCAGAGATGAAGAGATATGTTAATCTGATTTAACTGTACTACATACATGTCTAAAAACAAAGTCATAATTTTTATGTTTATATATTGATTAAAAATATTTTTTAGGAGACAGGAAGAGGTACAGGCAAGTTTGGGGCCTGTGTTCTGGATCCAGGTATGGTATAAGAGTGCTTGGGGCCTATGCACTGGTCCCAAGTATAAATATAATTACTTTGGGGTATGAGGGGTTTGAGTCAGTTTGGGGTCTCTGATTCAGACCCAATAAAGTGTTAGCTGCTTGGAGCCTGTATACTCAGGGTGGGGGAGGTGCAAGTGTGATTGGGGCCTGTGCATTCAGACAGGCTTGCTTGCAGCCTGTGTGTTCATAGCAGGTGAGGTGCACATATGTTTGGGCCTAGGCACTGGGACCTGGTGAGATACCAGATTGCTTGGGGCCTGTGAACTCAGACCAGGGGAGGATTGCTAGCATGTTTGGGGCTTGGCCCAGGGTGGATGAGGGAGTGCTGATAGCAGATGTGTTTGGGAGCCCCTACACAGGAGGTTCTGGAATACTCAAATTGGCAAGCCTGTGTCTGCTGCTCTAGTGTGCACATGTTCTTGGTGTTGATTGCATTTGCAATCTCCAAAACCTGTGCTTCTGTGGATGTGGATTCCATTCCAAGCTGGTTAAACCCAAAACAGAACACTCACTGAAGATCTCACAAGAGCAAATTCCTGCTTACTTCTTAATAAAACAAAACTTTTACCATAAGATGGGTAGAACCCAAGGCAGAAAAAAAAAAATTAACAGTTCTCCACCATGATTTATCAGTCCCACAATGAAAGCCTGCCTCCAAAGGAAACATAGGGGAGACAAAAAAGTAAAATCCCAAGTGAAAACAAAATAAGCTATGTGATCCTGATCATGTGAATTCACTAACTTAACTAACTGAAAGCAAATCATCAAAAACTCAACAACTGCATGAATGAAATGCAAAGGAATCTTCTCTTACAGCACACAGCTTTCCATACTAGGTTTAACTTAATTGATGAAAACCAGAAATACCTCAAAGGAAATATAAATGAATTGAAGGTGAGTCAATAAATAATGTATCTCAATAACCAGCTGAATAAGTTTAATGAAGACATGAATAAATGCAAACATTAATTCCAAGAAAGATCAAAAAATCAAACCAGGGCTTGATAAATGTCTAATGGTTAGGGTGCTTGCCTGCAAAGCCTAAGGATTGAGGTTTGATTCCCCAGTACCCACATAAGCCAGATGCACAAGGTGGCACAAGTGTCTGGAGTTTATTTTCAATGGCTAGAGGCCCTGGTGCACCCATTCTCTCTATCTGTCTATCTATCAAAACATTTTGAAAAAATATGAAATCAAAACTTGAAATTTGAACTCAACAAATGGATGAACAAGATACACAAAAATTCACCTGAAAACAAGAATCAAATATAGTTTATATTGCCTCTCTAGAAACCCTCACTAACAGAGTTAATCATGTGGAGGTGTGGAGGACACAACCTCAAATCTGGAAGCCACGACACAGAAAAAAAAAAAAAAATGTTTGGGAGTCCAAAAACTGTGATAAGTATCAAAGAAAATCATGCAAACAGAATATGAGACAATTGTGGGATATCCTAAAATGACCAAACATCCAGGTCATGGGTATAACATAAGGGGAAGAAACTCAAGCCAAAGGCACAGATAAAATGTTCAATAAAATTATTAAAGAAAACTTTCCCACCCTCTCAAAAGAGAGCCCCATCCAGAAACAAGAAATTCCCAGAACACTAAACACACTGGACAAGAGAAGAAACTTTTCAAGGCACATCATAGTTAAAACTCTAAATAAAGAAAACAAAGAGTGTGCTGAAAAAGCAGTAAGAGAGAAACAACCCATTACACACAAAGGCAGTCCCATCAGAATTACTTCAGATTTTTCAATGGAAATCCTGAAAGCCAGAAGGGCTTGGAATGAAGCACTTCAAAGTCTAAAAAACTCTTTCTTCCAATCCAAACTACTGTACCCAGTGATAGGAAAACTTTCCATAATAAGAAACAACCATATGATTATATGAACACAAAGCCAAAGAATACTTCACAAAGAGTCAGTCAACATCAAGAGCCTACAAAAGGAAGAATGCAGTAATCAAAACTAGAGTAGGCAGAAAATCATACAAAGCCCAAGAAAGTACCAAACCATATAAAACCTCTAACATGGCAGGGATTAAATTAAACTTCAAACTTATAAACAAAGTATTAATGGTCTTAACTCACCCATAAAAAGACACAAGTTACCAGGGTTCAACAGAAAAATGGACCCTTCAATCTGGTGTCTTAAAGAAACTCACCTAACTACTAAGGATAGACACCTCCAGGTAAAAGGATGGAAAATGATTTTCCAAGCAAATGGAAATAAGAAACAATCAGGGGAAGCTATATTAATATCTGACAAAATAGAATTCAAGCCAAAACTATTCAAAAAGGAAAAAGAAGTCCAGTTTTTACTCATTAAGGGAATAATCCAACAAGAGGGTAGCACAATTATAAATCTATGCATACCACACAGGTGCACCACATTTTATAAAACAAGCCTTACTTGACAGCAAACAAGAATTAAATCCCAATGCCATCATAGTAGGGAATTTCAGTAACCCACTATCATCAATAACAGAGCTTAACAACACCATAGGTCAACTGATCTAAAAACATCTATAGAACATTCCATCCCAATGCTACAGAATACATATTCTTCTCAGCAGTCCACAGAACCTTCTCTAAAATACATCATATAATAGAGAATAAAGCACACATCCATAAATTGAGGAAAAAAATTGACATACGTCCTATATCATATCCAAACACAGTGTGCTAAGCCTAGAGATTAACAATAAGAGAAACCACAGAAATTATATCAGCCCCTGGAGAATGTACAACAGGCTGGTACATAAGGAGAAATGGGAGAAATAAAAAAAAGAAACTATAAAATTTCTAGTAATGAATAATAACAAAAACATCACGTAATCAAAACTTATATGAAAGTCATAAGAAGAAAATTAATAGCACTAAATGCCTTCATTTAAAAAAATATAGAGAGAGATCTCTAATTAATAACATAACCATCCACATAAAGGTATTGGAAAAATAAGAACAATCCAACACGGAAAGTTCCAGACTGAAAGAAATAAGCAATATCAGAGAGGAAATTAATGAATTGGAAATTAAGAAAACAATCAAGAAAAATGATGAAACACTGATAGAGTTCTTTAAAACAAATAAGCAAGACTGATGAACCCAAATCCAATTAGATCAAATAGAAAAAAAAAGATAAGTCTAAAATTAACAAAATCAGAAATGAAAAGGGAAAGGTCAGAACAGACATCAATGAAATTGGAAGAATCATCAACACATATTTCCAAAACCTGTGCTCCACAAATTGGACAACCTGGAAGATTTGGATGAATATCTAGACACATACAACCTTCCAAAACTAAATTCAGTACAGATAAATCCCCTGATCAAACCTATTATACCCACTGAGCTTGAAAATGTAATAAAAACCTTCCAAAAGGAATGGTTCAAGACGTGATGGATTCTCAGCCAAATTCTAACAAACCATCATTGAAAAACTCAAAACACTTCCTCAAGGTTTTTCACACAATTGGAGAAGAGGGAATACTCCCCAACTCCTTCTATGAAACTAGCATCATACTAATACCAAAACCAGACAGTGATACAATAAGAAAACTACAAACCTATATCCCTGATGAACTTAGATGAAAAAAATTCCTGAACAAAATTCCTGTAAACCAAATTCACCAACATCTGAAAAGCATAATCCCCCTTGATTAAGCAGGTTTCATCCCAGGGATACAAGGGGATGGTTCAACATGTGGAAATCAATTAACACAATACACCATGTAAACAATCTTAAACACAAGAACCACATGATCATTTCAATGATGCAGAGAAGGCCTTCAACAACAACAACAACAAAAAAATCATCAATTCATGATCAAAATGCTGGCAAGACTAGGCATGTAAGGTATATATCACAAAATATTCAAGGCTATATACAAAGCACATAAAGCTCAAATCATACTTAATGGGGAAAGACTCAAAGAGTTCCCATTGAGATCAGGAATACGACAGGGATGCCCACTCTCACCACTGCTCTTCAAAATAGTGTTAGAAGTCCTAGCCCAAGCAATAAGACAGGAGAAAGACATAAAAGGGATACAAATTTAAAATAAGGAAGTCAAACAAGCCCTATTCACAGATGACATGATCCTATACATACATGACCCAAATGAATCTACCATAGAACTTCTAGATGTACTAAATTCTTTCAGCAAAGTGACATGAAATAAAATCAACAAAGTGACATGAAACAAAATCAACACACAAAAATCAATAGCCTTTCTATATCCAAAAGATGAATATATAGAGAAAGATGTCAGTGTGGCTGTCCTTTTATCAGTAGCCACAAAAAATAAAACACCTTGGAATTACACTAACCAAGTATGTGAAAGACCTATATAATGAAAATATAAACACACTCAAAAACTCTCCCACTTGCCCTCTGTCTGTCTCTCATTTAAAAAAAAAAAAAAGAGTTGGAGAGACAGCTTAGCTATAAGGCACTTGACTGCAAAGCTCAAGAACGCAAGTTCAACTCCTTAGAACCCATGTAAGCCAGACACACAAGAAGACACATGTGCACAAGTTGACACATGCACACAAGGTGGCACATGCCTCTGGAGTTCAATTATAGTGGCTAAGGATATAGAGCATCATCTCTCTTCTCTCTCTCTCTCTCTCTCTCTCTCATAAAAATAAAACACTCAAGAAAGAAATTGAGGAGGGCATGAGAATATGGGCAGACATCCCATGCTCCTGGATAGGTAGAATTTATATTATGAAAATGGCAATTCTACCAAAAGCAATATATAGATTCAACACAATACCAATTAAAACCCAGCATCATTCTTCACAGAAATACAAAAATAATCTCAAAATTCCTATGGAATGGCAGAAGGCCCCACATATCCAAAAATATCCTGAGTAAAAGAAATACTTATGGTGGTATCACCATATGTGATCTAAAGCTATGCTACAAAACCATAGCAAAAAAAAAAAAAAAAAAAAATCAAGGAGCTGGGTGTGGTGGTGCATGCCTTTAATCCCAGCACTCAGGAGGCAGAGGTAGGAGGATTGCTGTTGAGTTCAAAGCCACCCAGAGACTATATGGTGAATTCCAGGTCAGCCTGGGCTAGAGCAAGACCCTACTAGAAAAAAACAAAAAACAAACAACAACAACAACAAAAAAACAGGATACTGTCATAAAAACAGATACATATACCAATAGAACAGGATTGAAGACCCAGCCCTTAGTTCAAGTAACTACAGCTTCTGGATCTTTGACAAAGATGTCAACTATATACACTGGAGAAAGGACTGCATCTTCAACAAATGATGCTGGACAAATTGGCTAAGTACATATATAGAAAAATTAAGCTAGATCCACTCATCTTACCATGCACAAAATCAACTCCAAATGAATTAAAGACCTTCATAGAAGACCTGAAACTCTCAAACTGCTGAATGGAAAAATAGGGGAACTCTCCATATACTGGAGTGGAAAATGACTTATTGAATGATACATCAGTCATCCAGGGAAGTATCAAACAGTCAACCAGTGGGATATCATAAACAGAGCCAACAGACTACCCACAGAATGGGAGAAAAATCTTCACCAGTTATTCCACTAACAGAGGCCTAATATGTAGAATCTACAATGAACTCCAAAAGCTAAGCAATAAAAATATCAAACAATCAACTCAAAAATGGGGCAGAGAACTGAATAGAGAATTCTCAAAGGAAGAAATACAAATGACTAGCACTCACCTAAGAAAATGTTCAATGTCTTTAATATTTAACCATCAGGGAAATGAAAATTAAAATAATAATGAGATTCCATCTTACTCCATAAAGGATGGCAATCATTAAAAATTAAATGAAAATAAATGTATGCATACTGATAGGAAAATTAATAATTTTATGGCAACAACCAGAAAATAAAATACATAAATAAACTAGCATCTGAAATAGCATGAAAATGTTGTCAAGGATATGTTAAAAGGTAACTCTTTGCTTTGGAAGTTGTCATGTGTTTTAAGCTTATGGAAGTCTACTATGGTCTGCCACAAGATATCTGGTGCTTGTAGGAATCAAACAAAAATCAGTTTAATGAAGAATATGGTGAAAATCCAGCATCTGTATCTTTTAAGGGATGTGTTGGAACCAATCTCTTCAGCTATCTTTAAGATAATTTTTTGTGTCTCTTTTGCTATTTCAGCTGGAGAGCAGTGTTGGTAAAAATCAACCTCATCTCCTTTCATGGGGCCAATTCTACCATAATGGTTCCTAGTACATAGGGAAGAACTTGAAGAAAGTGAAGGAACAAGTCAGAGAATCTGGGGACAAAGGCATTCCAAAGTATTTAAGAACCTGATTTTACATTTATTTAAAGAAAGAACAAGAGTGGTAGTGAAGGGTTTTGGCATATTCCTCATAAAAATGGATAGATCATGCAAATAAAGAAATTATTAGGGTACTGAACTTTAGAAAAATAAAGTTAATAAACTTCATTCAACTATATCATTGTACATTGACTGATCATTGCACATGAATGCAAGCACATGAGAATTCATAAAAACTAATGATATACAAGAGAGCAAGTTTTGTAGCCTCCCTTAATATAAAATGTCATCAAATTATGTCCTATGAAAATAATATAATTAATTCATAAATATAAAACATTGAAAACAAATTCATATACTCCCCAAGAGATACATTTTTTATATTTTATTTATTTATTTATTTATTTATTTATTTATTTATTTGAGAGAGAGAGAGAAATACAGAACTAGTCAGATATATATAGAGAGAGAAAATGGGTACGCCAGCACCTCCAGCCACTGCAAACGAACTCCAGATGCATGCACCCCCCTTGTGCATCTGGCTTATGTGGATCCTGGGATCCTTCAGCTTTGCAGGCAAGTGCTTTAACTGCTAAGCCTTCTCTTCAGCCCTAAAAGATACATTTTAATTGATTTTAAAAAATCTTAGATTAACTAGTCGGGAGGCAGAAAAACTAAATTGAGTCGAGGCCACCCTGAGACTACATAGTTAATTCCAAGCCTGAAGAGTGAAATAAGACTATCTCTTTATCCTTTTTTTTTTTTTTTTTTTTTTTTAGGTAGGGTCTTGCTCTGGCCCAGGTAGACCGGAATTCACTATGTAGTCTCAGGCTGGCCTTAAACTCATAGTGATCCTCCTACCTCTGCCTCTCGAGTGCTGGGATTAAAAGTGTGTGCCACTATGTCCGGCAACTATCTCTTTTGTACATGATATGTAAATACATTTAAATCAAGAATTTATAAATAGGTCACTTGAAATAAAAGGTCATGAAAATTATATTTGCAAGAAAGAAAGAGTTTTAATGCACTGTGCATTAAAGATACATACCTTGAGAAAGAATAGTGAAATAAATAATAAGTATAGGTCAGAAGAGAAATACATAAATGAGATAACTAACCTACAATTAAGAAGCTAACCAAGAGGCTGTAAAGGTGACTTAGCAGTTAGGCACTTTCCTGCAAAGCCAAAGGACCCAGGTTCAATTCCCCAGTACCCACATAAGCCAGATACACAAGGGGGTGCATGCATCTGGAGTTCGTTTGCAGTGGCTGGAGGCCCTGGCATGCCCATTCTGTTTATCTCCTCTCTCTCCCTCTCTCTCTCTCTCTCTCTGCTTGCAAATGAATAAATAAAATTAAAAGTAAAATAAATTGTTTAAACAAAGAAGCTAACCAAGTCAAGAGTAATTTCTTGAAAGAAAACACAATTTAAAAATATCTGAAAATACATATTTTACAAATCGTCTGTGGAATTCTTTCTAATTGAGAAGTTCATATTGAAAATAAAACATTGAGGGGTGGGGAGATGACTCAATCAGTAAATTGTTTGCTAGGCAATCATGCAGAGCTGAGTTCTCATCCTTAGCACTCACATAAATGCCAGCATGGTGGCTTGCTCTGTAATAGCACTGGGGAGGTGGAAATAATGCCCTGGGTCTTGACAGCTAGTTATCTTAGCTGAATCAATAAGTTCCCACTTCAGTAAGAGAAACATTGACTCAAAAAATAAGATGGAGTTGATGGCTTAGTGGTAAAGGCACTTGCTTGCAAAACCAAAAGACCCAAGTTCAATTCCCCACATAAAGCTAAATGTACAAGATGGCACATGTGCCTGGAGTTCAGTTACAGTGGTTAGAGGCCAGGGTGCACTCATCCTCCTTCTCTATCTGCCCCCCCTCAAATAAATAAGATATTTTTAAAAATATGAGATGGGGGCTGGAGAGATGGCTTAGCGGTTAAGGTGCCTGCCTGCTAAGCCTAAGAACCAGGTTCCAATCTCCAGGTCCCACATTTAGCCAGATGCAAAGTGACACAAGGGCCCAATGCAATGCCACACTTGCACACAAGGGGGCGCACACATCTGGATTTGTTCACAGCAGCTGAGAGACTGCTGGCACACCCATTCTCTATCTGTCTCCCTCTCCCTCTCTCTCTGTCTGTCTCTCTCCAAAAATACAAAAATAAAAAAAAAAATTTAAATATGAGATGGAGAGAAATTGAGGAAGACAACTGACATTGACCTTTGGCCTACACACGCACACACACTCACACACACACATGTACACAAGCACATACATGTATACATGCATGCCTATACATACAAAAATGCATACATATACACATACATGTACAAGAATAAAAATACTGAAATACTTACAGATTTAAGCATGAAGTGGTATGCCAAAGCATATTCTGGATGCTAATTGTTTATTTCATAGACAGTATGTATAAAATGTATAAAGAGAAATGTAATTCTTTAATAAGTACGTCTTGAGCATCCATTATTTAGAATGGGAAGGATATACATGAAAATTATAAATAAAATAGAATGAATTTATTGTTTTAATATATAAAACAAATGTGTCTCATATGTGTGTGTGTGTGTATGTGTAGATAGATAGATAGATAGATGATTGATAGATAGATAGATAGATAGATAGATAGATAGATAGATAGATAGATATGTCAATGAAAATAATGCCATACATTTTTCTTGTAGAGTGATAAAACATTTATGAACTTTGTGTAATAAAATTAATATGCTCTAATTAATTTTAAATCCCCCCAAAGCATCTTGATAAAGGATGAAGAAACATTTAGAAATTCTCTGTATTGAAATCTGAACGGGGTCACCAGCACCTTGAATACCTTCAGGGCAGATGAGGTCCAGCAGAATCCGTGGTTAAAGAGCCCAGGTCTCCCTGCCACCTTTCTGTCCACAAATTCTTCTTTTTTATGTTATTTTTCACTTAGTTTTATTGTGAATTCTAATCATTGCTTCTCCATGCCCCCCACATGCATACCTTCTTTCCCTCTTGTTTGTGCATTGCCCCCAGGGCTTGGAGATACTCCAAGCACAATGAAATCATGAAGAGATCATCACCACCCATCCCAATTCAGCACTCTTATTCATCCGCAGGCCTGGCATCTCCTCTTCTCCCACTCCTTTCTCACTATGCAAATTTAGTTCTAAGACAAAATAAATGTTGGCATTGGCCATTGGGCAACCTTTCTTCCTAGTGTCTACCCTCTCCACTATACCACTGCTCCTCACCCACCCCATCTCTCCCAATACTTAAAAGCTTGTGAGAGGAGATTAAACTAATCCCATCCAAATACAAGCCCACTAAGAAAGCCTTGAGTCAAGTCCAAAATTCCTGCCAAGCAAAAGAGCTGGGGAATAAGGAGAGATTTGATGTAACAATCAGCATGTTATAGCAATAAATTTTCCATGAAAAATATTTCCCTTTTAGTAATCCCATACAAAGTTGAGATAAAGTGTGAAGCATAAAGTATGTAGGGAGAAAGTGGAAATAGAAACAAATAGCTTTTCTCATTGATTATAAATTAATGAACTAGTATGTTGGCACCATGACACGTTTTTAAAGTAATTTAATCAACGCCTTTGCTTCACAAAATGGGCAGGAGTGTGTAAATAGCCAGCATTTAAGTGGTTTTGGATTGGTTAATTTGCTAATTAATGCTTAAGAAAGTTAGAAAGACTGGACAGGAGTAAGGCCACGCTAGAGGGTTTTGCCTGCAGCATATTGATGTCTGTCTGTAGCTCCAGTTCTAAGTGGCCAAGACAGCCTCAGAGTCCCCAGTGTATCCTGGGAAATGACAGCGACTCTCTCTTTTCTCTTGTTACTTTACTCTACCTTTGCTGTGCTCACTCACCCAGTGTACTTGAAATCTCTAGAATAAGGGCCAGACAAATAATACATGCACAACACTTGAATCAGTGTCTTGAAGTCCTTGGTCTTTCCCAGCAGTAAGACTCTCTATATATTTTTTCAAGAGACTAGTTTTAAATGAATTTGAGCTTCAAAAGCCGAGGTAGGCAGAAGCCATCATTGCCAGTGACTGTGTAGGGGGTAAGATATTTCTATTCAAATAAGGGTGAATGCGACTGGTAATGTTAAAAAAAAAAAATAAGGGAGGTTCAGGGAAAGTTTAGCCTTGGGGGTAAAATCCATGGTTCTTATTCTTGGCATTCATTATGCCAAAGAATTCCATGTTAAAACTAAGAAGAAAACGTTTAACATCCCTAAAGAAAAGACCTCCAAAGGCATGTCTTTACACTGAAGTCAAGAAATCTAAGTGGTGTCATCTACCCTAACCCAGAGGACATCTTAACTCAGCATTTAAGAGAAAAGCTTCTAATGTGCCCCTGCCTCAAATTTAAATTCAAAAAAAGTGTATTGTATTCAGAAAGGCATTTAAACCACAGTTATGCAATGTCAGACTTCCCGAGGCTGGCAGTGGGTCTTTCCAAATACTCTCAAGGTTTCCTGAGAAACTTTAGGGGAAAAAAAAGAAAACACTCAAGCACTTAATTTGGTTTTCACTTTGTATATGCAATTATATATGTGTTTTCAGTTAAGCAATCTGGGAAGAAGTCAGACCATTATTATGAATTACTGTTTTCTCTTGGTTATTGATAAAACCAAACAATAATCACTAAATTTTCAAGAAATGTTTACTGGACATCTATCCTTAGGAAATCACTGCCTGAAATTCAAAAGGAAAATCCCTTGGGCTGGAGAGATGGCTTAGGAGTTACGGCACTTGCCTGTGAAGCCAAAGGAACCAGAATCTATTCCCCAGGACCAATGTAAGCCAGATGCACAGGGAGCCACATGCATCTGGAGTTCTTTTGTAGGGGCAAGAGACCCTTACACACCCATTCTCTCCCTCCCTCTCTCTCTCTCTCTCTCCTTCTCTCTTCTCTCAAATAAATAAAAATACAATAAATTTAAAAACTTTAAAACAGAAAGAAAACTCCTGAATCTAGCATGGACACATACTTTTTGTCTTATACTTGTTTTCATAGTTGAAATTCTTAACATCATACAGACACACACACACACACACACACACACACACACACACACACACACACGTTAATGAACCCAGACCAATGTCCATGAGACAAGTGTTGGGCAGAAAGAAAGGCAATATTCAGTGGCCACAAAGTAAAGACGTGGAAGCTTGTTCACAGTCACCATGTCACCTCCACAGAGTTGAGGACTCACAGATACAGGGTAGGAATAGTGAGACGGGAAAATACCAGTGGAGGGTGGAGAGATGGCTTAGCAGTTAAGGTGCCTGCCTCCTAAGCCTAAGAACGATGGTTCCAATCTCCAGGTCCCACGTTTAGCCAGATGCAAAGTGACGCAAGGGCTCAATGCCGCACTTGCCCACAAGGGGTCGCACGCATCTGGATTTTGTTCACAGCAGCTGAGAGACTGCTGGCACACCCATCTCTATCTGTCTTCCTCTCCCTCTCTGTCTGTCTCTCTCTAAAAAAAAAAAAGCCAGTGGAGAGGTGGGATACTCATGTAAGTTCTCCCAGAAACTTCAGAACCACCTCTTTCCCTTCTTGCTATAGCCTGGTATTTGTGGTGATGATGGCTGGTGGGTGTCTTCAGTTTGTGACAACACAGCACATCTCAGTGACTGCATGTGGCAGAGGACAGCATTTACACATTAGTGGAGAAGAAAAAGAGAGGAAGAGGAGGGCTGGAACTCCTATATCTCCCTTAAGGACACCCCTAATGACTTAACTTCCTCCTATTATGCTCCTCCTTCTAAATCTTTTACTACATCATAGTAGTACTCATAGTACCAGGCAGAATGGTACTGTTGGAACATAGGTCTCGGACAACATTTAAGATCCAAACTATAAGAGCCGGGCGTGGTGGCGCAGGCCTTTAATCCCAGCACTTGGGAGGCAGAGGTAGGAGGATCGCCATGAGTTCGAGGCCACCCTGAGACTACATAGTTAATTCCAGGTCAGCCTGGGTCAGAGTGAGACCCTACCTCAAAAAACCAAAAAAAAAAACAAAAAAACAAAAAAAAAGATCCAAACTATAGTAGAAAGCTAGGCCTTGCCAATGGAATTCAAAGATCTCTGGTAGTTTTCACTAGGAAGTATGATAAAGACAGGATTTGTCATACCGCCTGCTGCTAATGAGCTACCAGGAAATAAATCAATTTGCTCAAGCACTGGGGGGAAAAACTTGATACACTAATTCAATTTGGTTTCCCACCTGTTTAAACATTTTGTAAACCACCATCATTCGCCAACACCTATTTTTTACATAAGCCAACCAGGTAAGTTGTATTGCAGATGCATGTGACTTATCAACACGGCTTTATTTTTTCCTGAGGAGACATGAGCCAGTGTTTATCCATTCCAGATAGGTAAGTCCATGCAAATCTAGCTCAGTGAACCAATAATGTTAATTGATTTACTAATAGGAGCATGGGTGAACGGTTACCTTTTGGAGTACGAGAAACTTATGACAAATACACAACTGAAGAAAATATCTTTTCCACGCCCCATTAACTACTTATACATCCGCAGGTAGGGGAGTGCATCATGTCTCCAGAGTACTTCCCTTTGAACTCCTAATGACCCATGTGCACACTGCTTCCCCACCACTAGGAAATGTTAATGGGCTCCGTCTTGTGCTGGTCTCATGTGGATAATCATTGTTGCCTGGATTTCAAGATGATCAAGACAGCAACATCTATGCCTTGAGGACATACTTCCACAACCCCACCTCTATATCCTTCAAATCTCTCGCACGGTGGCACTAATGTCTTCAACCCACATAAGGATGTGGTGTGGCTTTAGTATTATTATTTTCCTAGATAGAGAAAAACTGAATGGCTTCTACTTTGTCTTTTCACCATAAGAGCAATCACTCCACAGATTATGAAACCAACATATGTATATTCATTGTTAAGTATGTCTATTCCTCTATTCTACTTACACATTTTGTAAATGGAAAAATGATCACAGAATCATTTCATGGAGCTTCTAGACCTATTGTGAGATGGGTCTAAGCTAAAACTCCATAGATCACCTGATGTCTGTAAGCTGATATGCAGACTGGTAGACATACTGACTATATACAGCTACCTTTGTAAAGAACATAAGTACCTTCAGGGAAGCTGGAAGAAAGATTAGTTGTATGTATTTAATAGCAAAGCATGTTCCTTCCTCAAGAGGACCAAGTATCTGTAAATCAATTGGCAATGACTCCCGTTTTTATTATTCCAATCAAACCAGTTCAGTTGACCTAAAACTCTTTCAGTATATATAACAACCAACAATTCCGTAGTCTGTTTCACTTCTAGGAGCACAGTAATGAGCGAATCAAGGCTATTGGAGTCAGCCTGTGTGAGTCAGTCATTATGATTGTTGTGTTGCCCTTGTGTCTAGTAGAAAAGCTACACCTTTGGAGATTGAGTGCTGCTACTGGGCGCCTGCACCTTGGGATAAAATTATCGCTGTTATATGCAGGTGTCCCCTCTCAGAGGCTTCAGCAATTTCTATAAAGTTGAAAAGCCTCCAAGCTCCTCAAGGATGCTGGTGATCTACTTACACATTTTTGTCTGAGTAAGGTATGAACATAACATTTGAGGTACAAATGAGCAAGTCTTATATGGTAGATCAACCCTAAATTTTCAAGCCCTCCAAGTCTTTGAGTTATTTTACCATTCACCAAGGCAGCTCTGGTATTTCAATTTTATTTAATTCCAGAGAATGACCTTTAGTTCACTTCTCAGAAATTAACCACATACTGTTAAAGAATTTCCTAACTCTCCAAGGTCCATATCCAACTCTTCAAGACTCAGAAAATCTACTGAGTCATCTCTTATCAATAAGTTCAACCTAATTCAAATTGATATTCCTGTTACCTTTAGTCTGCACCATCCATCACTGTGCCCAAACATTTCATTAGACTTCTGTGCAAATAAGTTATGAAAATTTCTCTCGGTGTCTATTTAAATTAGTTGTAGATCTAGAATGAAATGGAAGTAACAGAAATGTATCTTGAGGAGAAATCACAGTATCTTTCAAGCAAAGTGCCTCAGAGGGGGCCTTTATAATTTCTTCATACAAAGTTAATCGTCGTAGATTAAATGAAATGACATGAAAACTGAAAACTGAGAGGTTTAATGTCCCCAGTTTCATCAAGAACAACTCATATGCCACTATACATATGCTGTCTTATCCCAATTAATATGTGGTCTGACAACAAAGCTCATTTAAATTGGAATTCCATTCATATTGCTCAATTTCAGTATGAGATTCTAGGTTTGCTATTCAACAATTTCACCTTTGAATAGAGCAGATGCAGATTTTTTTCAAGAAGGGGCATGGGAATGTTAAATTCATTTATACAGCACTTGAGCTAAAAGCTTGAATGGCTAACACATTATTTTATTTTTCTACTTTATCCAGTAAAATTAGCAACAATAAAACCATTTCATTATATTCATGACCATGTCAAAAATGCCCAAAGACATCAAATACAGTGTTTCTGTTTCTGTGCATATATGTATGTATGTATGTATGTATGTATGTATGTATGTATGTTTCTGTGCATATATGTATGTATGTATGTATGTATACATATATGTATGTATGTATTCTGTGTCTTCTGTGTCTCGTTATACATGCACTTGAAATATGAATCTTTAAGAAAAAGTTTCAGGTTTCTTTAAAGGCCAGAAGTCTATTTTGATTATTGAAGCTGTGCCTTCAGCTGTGTGTGTGTGTGTGTGTGTGTGTGTGTGTGTGTGTGTGTGTGTAAAACTTCTTTGGCTATATTATAACTAAGATAAAATGGAAATGGGCAGAGAAAAATAACCTGGACCCTAGATGAAATTTATTCAGCATATTAACTAGTCACCGACCATTTCCCCATTGCACATAAAATATGCAATCACAATATCCCTTTTGTTTGTCATTCTAAGCCTGGTCTTATTTTATTTGGTGTTTAATGATCCCAGGTTAATGTACTTTTACATGTATGAGTTACTTTTCTTGTTGCTGTGACAAAATCCCTGACAGCAGTTCAGAGAGGAAGGATTTGTTTTGGTTTCTGTCTCAGAAGGTACTTCCTATAGCAGAGCTCATGGTGGTTCCAGAAGTGGAGGGGGCATCAGCATAACTACAGCTGGGCTGAAACTCTCAAAGCCTGCCCCCAAGTAACCTATTTCTCCAGTTCAAGTCAATTTCTAAAGGTCCCATAACATCCGAAGACAACACCATCAGCTGGGGAGAGACAGTTCAAACACAGAAGCCCGTGAGAAACATTTCTTAACACATGCATTAGACTAATTTATACACATGTTATAAGGATTTGGAAGGAAATATTTGAATCACTAACTTTAGTGGAGGAGAAACACTTTGATATCATAAACTCTCATAGGATATATCATTATCTGCCAAAACTGGAAGCCACAAATCTTCATTCCAAGTTCATTGTTTCTTCCTACACATGTTTCAGTACATGATTCTATTTTTCAATGCATGACTCTACTGAATACGTTCCATTGTTCTGATAGCCAGGACTTAATTCGTGCTTGCCTACAGTTCATACCTGGAAGAGGCACTGAAATAACTATTTTAAAAAAATGTCTCTTCTTAGAAGCTAGTGGTTTCTTTGTGTTGCTGTTCCTTTGTTTTCCTGTATAACATGACATAAAATAAAAACACTAGAAGTTAAATTGTAGTATTTATGAACTACCTATCAAAACACTATCATCACTTCATGTAGAACACAGCTGTTTATTGCTATGAAAATTGCAAACAACAAAAGCTGAATTGAAATTAGTTCCTTGTCACTGCATTCCAATACATGCAACGAAAGGATGAAATATGATTGGCAGGTAGTGCAATGTATTGGCTCCTCACCGGGAAGCAATAAAGTTTGGAAGACCAGATGCCACAATGACCAATATTTTACACAATATATTTTACTTATGAAAAACATTTAAAGTTTTACATGGTCATAAATATTTAACATAGTTATTCTGTCAAAAATAGAATATAAAACCTTAGAAGTGGCTTAAATGTTACAGATCAATGAATCTAAGTCCATCCTTTAAAGTGAAAGAGACAGAGATTTGACAAGTTAAATGGTTTCTCCACAGTCAAAGTTGGTCCTAGGAGGAGTTATAACTGAACACTTCTAAAAAATACTTATAAAAAATAGTTATAACTGAACACTTAGTTTTAAAAAATACTGCTGGGGAGCTGCCTGGAGAGATGGCTTAGTGGTTAAGGCACCTGCCTCCTAAGCCTAAGAATGCTGGTTCCAATCTCCAGTGGTTCCAATCTCCAGTGGTTCCAATCTCCAGGTCCCACATTTAGCCAGATGCAAAGTGACGCAAGGGCGCAATGCTACATGTGACCACAAGGGGGCACATGCACCTGGATTTCGTTCACAGCAGCTGAGAGACTGCTGGCGCACCCATCTCTATCTGTCTCCCTCTCACTCTCTATCTGTCTCTCTCTGTGTTTCTCTCCAAAAATAAATAAAAAATAATAATAATAAATAAATAAAATACTGCTGGGAAGAATATCTGCCTTCTTAATTACCACCAGTTTGTTATAGAAAGAAATGGAGAGCAATGGATGTGCCAAAAGGGAGCTTGAGTTACCTCTGGCCTAAGAGAACAGAAAAGAGAAAGAAAAATAAGTACAATTTGGTAAAATAAACTAATCTTAATTCACAGAAGGGAGAGGTAAAACAAGGCAAGTCAACGTTCTTTGGGAAAGCCTGCCAAAAGGAAGATGTTGACCCCATCCCTGATGGCCCTTCCTAATGTCAGGCACATTGCTTGGAACTTGTGTCTTTGTTCCTCTGAAGACTCCAGCTCCAGTCAAGTTTCCACCTCGCTGATACTGCATGGCCCTGATGCAATGTGTCCACAGCAAACCCTACATGTTAGAGGCGTTTTGTTAGATAGGGTTTAAGCCATGACACTTGTTCAGGTTTCCTGAGTGTGTGGTTCTCAGAGGGTCTAGAATGGCCTAGCTCTCAACTCCACAGGGTCCTTTTGAGAATGGTGTCCCTCTGATGCTTTGATGGCTAAGAAGACAGCCCTCCCCCAAAAGCTCCTTGTCCCTCAGCCAGTGCCATGTACAACTTTCATACACCTTTTCCCTCATTTCTTCCCTTTCAAATGTCTGTAATTGAACTTGCAGTATTGATTTTCCAAGGCTTGTGTTAAACGCTGGCTCGAGTCCAGCTTCTGCTTAGGCATGTCCTCTCATTAGTTGGACAGAGTGCCCCAAACTGCACCAATCCATCCAGGTTCGACTTGGATATTTCTTGTCTGACTCAGATATTTCTTGGTCTGACTTGTATGTTTCTTGATTTGTCCATTTTTCTGTTATTAAAACAATATGTTTCAGCCATCATCCATTTCTTCATATCTATTATCCAATTTTCCTTTGAGATTATAGCAGATGTTCCTTTGAGATTGTAGCAGATTATTTTCCTTCCCTCCCCACCCATTCTTTTCTTTTCTTTTCTTTTCTTTTCTTTTCTTTTCTTTTCTTTTCTTTTCTTTTTTTTTTCTCTCAGCTGCTGCTAACAAAATCCAGATGCGTGCGCCCCCTTGTGGTCAAGTGTGGCATTGCGCCCTTGCTTCACTTTGCATCTGGCTAAACGTGGGACCTGGAGATTGGAACCGCTGGAGACTAGAACCAGCGTTCTTAGGCTTAGGAGGCAGGCGCCTTAACTGCTAAGCCATCTCTCCAGCCCCCATTATTAATTCTTAAGGTGAATGGTCCTGAAATTAGGTTCCTAAATCACTACTTCCATGTGTCTGCTTCTATCTGCTACCCATTTAACAAACGCTGCAGGTATCAGCCACAGGTGGTACTCTCTTGTCCTTCTGCAAAACTTTAAAAGGGTCACTGTATTTCAAAACCCATATATGAGCCAGGCGTGGTGGTGCACGCCTTTAATCCCAGCACTTGGGAGGCAGAGGTAGGAAGATCACCATGAGTTCGAGGCCACCCTGAGAATACAGAGTGAATTCAAGGTTAGCCTGGGCTAGAATGAGACCCTACCTCAAAATACCATCAATCCCAACATAAATATATCTTCAAAATGAAATTTTTTCAGCTTAGCAAGCCTATGGGTATGCTATGGAAATTTTGAGAGATGGATATTCTATGGTGAGATATTGAAAAAAAATGCCTATTTCTATACTGACCCATGATCTGGCCACTTATCACAAGCCTCATCCTGCAGGATTTATATAGCAAAGGACCTCTAATTCTGTCTTCAGGCTGTAACTCAAATAGTTTATCCTGTCATAATGTACAGTCCACTTTTCATTGATACTCAAAATCCATGCCATGTTATGGGAGATGGCTTAGTAGAGAATGTGCCTGGTGCACAAGAATGACTGAGTCCCAAGACCCCTAGGGTCCATGGAAAAGCCTGATGCTATGACAGGGACCTGTAATCCCAACACACCTATGGAAAGAAAAGAGGCAGAGACAGGGAAATCGCTGGGAAGCTGTGGGCTAGCTAGCCTAGCATTTTCAGTGGTGAGTAACAAGAGACCATGCCACAAAGCATGGAAGATGAGGAACAACACCCAGAGGTATCCTCTGACTTCCATGCAAATACCTATTGGCAGATACATGCCCGTACTTTCCTCTCGGAAAGAGAGAAAGAGAGTCAGAGATCTTCCTTGTTACCCAGACCTGCATTTGATAACCCTGTGCCCTTCAAAACTGAAGCCTAACCTATATAACACACTGTTTCACATGCATGCCTGCACTCACCCACACAAACACACATACAAACAAACATCATACAACACAGGAATTTTTTTTTATAAAAATTGAAAATAGCTTGGGCAAATTAGCTTCTCAAATACTGAAAGAAAGGTCATCTTGGTGTGCCAATATAGTTCAATGGTTAGATGCACTTCCTGTGCAAGGGCCTGAGGGGGCTTGAAGCCATCCAAGTTTGAATCTCTACATCCCACATAAACAACTGGATGTCCTCTGAAACCAGAGAATCATTGAGGCTAGTAAACTAACTGCGAGCCACGGAATCAATAAGAGAGACTCAGTAGCAAGGCAAAGTGGATGGGTGAGTGATGGCAGGGAACCCCTGGCATTTTTTCTCTCCTCTGTCCAGCTCGGGTAAGTACACAGGGTGCCGCATCAGTATACACATGCACACACTGCAGACACACACATAAACTATTGTGGTACCCCCAAATAAAAGAAATAATTATCTTATATTCTGGAAAATTCCATTTCCTCTGTCCCCATGGTATAGATAGGACCCAAATCTAGCTGCCTGACCATTTCCCACTACCACTAACACTGACTACATGGACACGAAAAGCTTCCTTGGGCCCTTTAGCTTTTATAGGTCTTTCTCAAAATTTATCTTGAGCTCTTTGTCTTTGACACTCAAATTTTCCATCCTGTTTTTACTGAGAGTCCTCCGATTAAATTTAATTGTTGTATTAGAATTTCTTGCTATCAATACATTTATGAATGTGGATTTTATGTAATTATTTATATGTCAGTTTGTTTTCTGGTACAACTGTTAACCTGTGTCTAAGACTGAATATTTTGTTTTCAGACTGTATTGTTTCTGTATGCCACCTTTAGGTACATGTCAAGCAAGTGTGGTTTGTTTACATGATAAAGTTCCCTTAAAAACAGATTCAAATTGACCTATAAATAAGTAAACATTCAGCAGGGTGTGGTGGCACACACCTTTAATCCCAGGAGGATCTCTGTGAGTTCGAGGCCACCCTGAGAATACAGAGTGAATTTCAGGTCAGCCTGGACTAGAGTGAAACCTTACCTCAAAAAACAAAAAGCAACAACAACAAAAAAAAAGTAATAAGTAAACATTCAAATTCCTTTTAATTCATAAGACAAAATTAATATAATAAATTAGATAATTTTAAGTTTATATTGCATTTGTGTATGGAATACATTATATATATATAAATCTTCTTTATTGATATATGAGCTTAGTTTTGGTTAAACATCCCTCTTCTTTCCCTTCTTCCCCATCTCACTGCCCCACATCTTGCTATCATAAATATGAATGTAGAACAAAGTATAATAAATTGTACTTACATAAAAATAAGTCCTGGCATGCTATTTCACAGAAGAATGACTATAAATTATAGAAGTGTACTACATGTTTCAAAAATCCAAAATAATTTTGAAAATTTCTGCCAAAAATTCATTATTAATATTTTGAGAGACAGCTATTTTAACTTATTCAAACATTACCCAGTATATACTAAAATTCACATTATCTCCCCCACACACACATACATATGTCTTGTTGTAGTAAAATTAATTTAAATTTTTGGAAAAGATCAACATAACAGTTTAGCAAATACAAAGTAAGAAAGATAAAATAAAGCCAGATAAAGTGACACATACCTTTTATCCCAGCACTCAGGAGGCAGAGGTAGGATGATTGCTGTGATTTCAAGGTCAGCCTTGGACTACATAGTGAATTTCAGGTCACCTGGGCTAGAGTGAGACCTACCACAAAATTAAAAAAAAAAAAAAAAATTGAAGGAAAGAAGGAAGGAAGGAAGGAAGGAAGGAAGGAAGGAAGGAAGGAAGGAAGGAAGGAAGGAAGGAAGGGAGGAAGGAAGGAAGGAAGGAAGGAAGGGGGAAAAAGATAACATAACAGGTTGCTTAGAGCAAGGCTTTAAAGGAAGAGAAATAAAATATTCAAAACTTAGTCTGTGGCAGCAGTATATAGTATAGCTTGTTTCAGAAGCAGCTTTGTGTTTCTCTCACTACCATGACAGGGCTATTTTGTAGGAGAAGTGGAATCTCAATATCTTGCCAAGACAGATTAAATTCAAAGTTTATCTGTCTTGAAGTAGAAGGATAGGCTCTCAAAAATTTAACTGAGAGATTATAAAATGTCTTCAAGTCTTTCATAAGGACATAGGAAGTGATATTTTGATATTGGTGGCAAACATTTAAAAATCAACTAGGAATCAATGTAGAGATGAGGCAGATTGCCACAGTTCCAAGTCAACACAAGTTCAGGGGTGCAGGAAGCTTGAGTAACTGCAGAAAGAACCTCTGAATTGAGTAAGGTCACTAAACATCTTATTTGCTCCCTTTTCCTAATATTGAATGTGAAAGCCAAACCGCATGAGAAAACCCTACAATGAGAATGGACACAAGTAGACTTCACAGCTTCCTCCCCACAGTTCCATCACCCAACCCTCCTCAGTCACTACGATTTAAGTAATTCCCTGTTCCTTATAGAGAACTAACATGTCTTGCTGGTTTTCCAAGTCCCTTGTGGCCATACACAGTTGAGCACCTTCAGAAAACAGCCAGCTGCAGCTGGATTCACCTTTCTTGAGGATGTTCCTGCCGAGCTTTACAAAGGCGGCATACATGCCACATTTCTATTCTTTCTCAGTAATCCCCAGTGTGTGGCCACTTTATATGTATGCAGGATTCTAAGTGAGATGAGTCAAACAAATAACGTGAGCATTTTCTAGTTCTCTAGTTTTCAATCATTTACCAGGGAATGGGCCTTACTTAGATTTTTCTATTTAGCTCCACTTTTCAAATAACTGTAAAATGGCTCCATCATGTGGTTGAAATGTGTATTGTCACAGAAAACCACACAGCAACACACACTATATCAGTTCGTGCCTTTCACTGATTCATCCAATAGTCATTGAGTTCTGAATCTGCTAACCTCATTTCTCTGTACTGTAGATTCTAAGAAAAACAAACACAATTCCTGACTCTCAAGATCTTCCATTTACTCCACCTTTCCCAAGGCTAACCAATTCTTTAACACAAAAATAATATAAAGTTGTATCTGGTAAGGCCTGTAATTCTGGCTTCTTGGGAGGCTTAAATAGGAAGATTATAAGTGCAAATTCTGCTTCAGCAAATGAATGAGAGTCTGTGTCAAAAAATAAAAATGAGGGGTTGGGGAGATGGCTCAGCTGTTAAAGGTGCTCGCTTGCAAAGATTGCTTGCCTAGGTTAGATTCCCTAGTACCCACTAAAAGCCAGATGCATAATGTGGAGCATGCATTTGGAGTTTTCAGCAGGAAGAAGCTCTAGTGCAAATATTCTGTCTCTCAAATAGATACATAAAATTTTTTTTAAAAAAATGAAAAAGTGGTTAAGGCTGTTATTAGCTGGTAGAGTATTTTTCTGGCATTCTAGCTTTTGATCCACAGGAATAAATAAATAATTAATAAATAAAATAATTTTCTCTAAATTGTTTTTATTTGGTGTAATATCAAACAGGACAAGATAAATTTTAGTTCAGGCTCTGTCCTTACTATATAAAAACATTCACTTTCCCTCTGTAGATTTCACCTTTTGAATGACTCCTAACCCTGAGACCATGATAAACTAATAGAGACGTTTCTTTCTCAACATTAACAAGAACACATACACCGCCACACTTCACAGTTATCTATACAGCCACTGGTTGAAGAGGTTCCTGAGTATCACCTACAGTCTCTTGGTGTCCATCCATAGGTAAACTTCAGTGCCTGTGTCTGTCAGATTAGATGATGTCTCATGTTCCCTATGGTCAGAAATGACTGAGAAAAGCACTAATCCCAGAGTAGAGCTTATAGCTAGGGTTCCTTTCTTCCCAGCTGTCGTGGTTTGATTCAGGCGTCCCCCATAAACTTAAGTCTTCTGAACGCTAGGTTACTAGCTGATGGAGATTTGGGAATTAACACCTCCTGGAGGCAGTGTATTGTTGGGGGGTAGGCTTATGGGTATTATAGCCAGTTTCCCCTTGCCAGTGTTTGGCACACTCTCTGTTGCTGTTGTCTACCTGATGTTGGCCAGGGCATGATGTCCACCCTCTGCTCATGTCATCATTTTCCCCTGCTGTCATGGAGCTTCTCCTCGAGTCTATAAGCCAAAATAAACCTTTTTTTCCCACAAGCTGCTCTTGATCAAGGTTTTTAGGCATCAATGTGAACCTGACTGCAACACCAGCCTTCCCACTATTCCGAGTAAGGGACAGCAGCTGCAGGGCAGCTCTGCTTAACCTTACTAAAACCTCGCCTTCTAGGGAAGGTATACATGAGTAGGCAATCATATCATAGAGTCTGATACATATCATTTCATAGGGAATTGAGAAGTTTGCTTCCGTGGACATGCCCTCAGAGATTTGCAGTAAAAATATAGTTAAAGCATTAAATGAGCTCAGGATAGTGCTTGGCACAGGGTAAGCATGTATGTTTGTGAGTCCTAAATTAGTTGTCCTTACTAAATGGGAATTAAGTTGCCCTTCCCTTTCTTCTCTCCAAATCATTTCTATATATATATATAAAAGTTCACACTCATGTCCATCCCTGCCTGATAAGCCAGTTTATGGAATATTGTTGTAAAAAGGAGACACAGACTCACTTTACATCATACTCTGGCCATTTTCCAAGCTTCCTTCATGATCAACCTCCAAATCCTCAATTCAGCTACAGTTCTTAAACTCCACCCTCTTCCTTCTACCTCCATTCTTGTATGTCTCACTTTAGACTCCTTCCTCCTACATTTACCTAGCAAAATTTTTTTCATAATTTAAATCTTTGTTCAGGCTCTTTTAGTTAACAAATGACAGAACTTTATCTTTCCTTCTCTATTTAAAAATATATTAATATTAGCTACCCGTTACATTATTTGTGTCAGGCACTATTCTGAAGAAGCTCTTTGCATGGGTAATTATCTCCTCTGTTGGAGTGAGAGCACTAGCACATTCCCAATTCACTGCACATAGTCATAAGATTTATGACAAAAGTTAGATCTGTCTTCATTGTAAGACACATGAACATATGGGCTCTGTAATAAGATTGCCCAGCGTCTACTTCTAAGTATAATATAGCTTACTATTTGACTGATGTGAGGCATGAAACTTTTTACCACTGATGACATTCTGTTTATCTATAAAATTGTAGTGACAGTTGTCACCTATGAGATTACTTGTCCGCTTAAATTGTGTACCAAAGATTGGGGATTTTCTTTTGCTTACGTTTCCCACTGTCCAGTCTTAAGGTGAGTTACTGCCCGCTGGAGAGTCCTTTTCCAATCATGTCTTACAAGTACTCAGAACACCATCCTAGGTCCACATTAAATGCCAGGGATAGATTCATGCATAGCTCCTTGGCAGGAATGTGGAAGGGGTTGAGAATAAAAATTCTGTCCCCCAAAAGACAACTGCTGATTCAGATGTGGGCAGATGTGAGACATACTCATTCTGAATTGACTGAACTGAGATTTCTGGTTTCTTCAGCTAATTCTCTGCACTGCTTACAGCATGTCCAAGTGAGCAATGGCATCCATTTTTTGAAACAGACAATTTCATGATGAGACTCGAAATTGATTTCCAAAGGACACAAAACCTTTTACAAGCCCATTATGAAGAGGCAGAACAAAAGAAACTATAGTTGTTTGACAAATGGTTTGAAAACCATCCCATGGAAACAATATACTGTGAAATGTCTTCTGTTATTTGGGCTGAAATAAGCCTGTGACATGGCAGGGAAGCTGGGGAAAGAGATATGGAGATTTTATTTTTTATTTTTATTGTTTTAAAAACAGGGTCAGAAGCCAAAACTAGCTTAAAACTTAATGTGTAGCCCAGGCTGGCCTTGAATTTATGGCAATCCCCCAGTCTGATCCTCCCTGGTGCTGGGATTAGAGGCATGAACCAACATTCCAGGGTGAAACTTGCTCTTGAGTATTGTTTTCATTGCATATTTCCAACTTTTACATTTATAAGAAACTGATTTTTAATAAATATAATAAAGGTACAAAGTTGAGTCTTTCACATTTTTTTGCAAGATGAAAATTCAATTTATTTATTTTTTTTTTTTATTAGTTATTTATATAATGGGTATAAAGCCATGATGGTACCATCGTTAGCCTTCTCCCTGTCCTCCCCTTGGGATTGTGGGGCTTGCATTGTGGGGATAGCCATCAGTTATGGGGGTGAGTCAATGTCTCTGTGCATAATGACCAACTTGTGTCTCTAACAATCTTTCTGACTCCTCTTCTGCGAATTTCCCTAAGCCATGTTAGGTTCATTTTAGGTCTATTTCAATGATGAGGTCATGGGAGTCTCTGTGTCTCTGGATATCCAAAAACTGAGTTCACTCTCCAATATCAAGGACCCACCAATAGTGGGATAAAAGAGGGCCTACACCTATTTAATTCTCTCTAAAACAATAATGGTTATCCATGTATCTTGCACTGACCTCATTCTCCATTGGAGAATTTGCTTCTCATTTTCAGTTGGTCACAGAACGTGAGGAGAGAATCAGCGCATCGCACCTCACCAGGGCACCAGCTGAAGCCATAGAATAATTGGGGAAATGAACAAGAGTGCTGCTTTCTCAGTGAACCTGGTATCAGCACAGGGGAGAAGGAGATAGACACAGAGAACACTCAACTCCTTCCAAATCATATATCCAGAGTCTTTCACATTTTATTATATCATAATATTATATTAACTTTTATTTTGGTTATATAAATCATTTAATGCAACATACTTTCAGAATATTTCCTAAAAATGAGATTTTCCCAAGAGCCATAGCATTGCTCTTTATTTTAAGGAATTGATCAGATATTTTCTTTATAAGGAAATGACTTTAGCTAGAAACCATATATGTTATTCTAGGGTGTGTAATAACCTTTATCTTTTCTGCAGTTATGGAGAGTCATAAATAGTTTTATTGCAAACAAGGGAGCTTAAAATGGGTATAAGTTCCTGACAAATCTGAAATCTTCCCAGGTATGCAATACTTGATTTGTGATTTAGAAATTATTCTAATAATAATTATGGCCTATGCAATTACTGTTTTTCTATATAGTCTTCTACTTGGAGCATGTTTAATTTTAAAAACTTGGTAAACCCATAGTGAAAGATAATACAACTTATTTATATTAGTCTTGGTTACCATAAAAAACTATACTTTGCTTATACCTGTGTAGGTCATTTTTCCTAAAATGCTAGTATTATAGTCCTTAAGGATTCTTTCCTTAACTTATATTTTTAGGTGTCACAAGGTACTTTTTCCTCTGCCAAGTCAAAATGTGCCAGGGCACAAATTCAAGGCAAGTAACTGTCCTTAAAAATGTTAATACTTCTAGTGAAAAGGTGAAGAATATCTAGAGATAAAATGGACTGAAAATAAGAAAATAAAGTTGTTATCTCATTTAATTTCTCAAGCACTTGGGTTATCCTTTTAAAACTTGTATTAACATGGTGAAACCATGAATTCAACTATCCCAATTTGAGACTATTTTCTTTTGCTATAAGTGAATACCAAAAAGTATAATTTATAATAAATAGAGGTTTATTTAGGCCATGTTTCTGCAGAGTTTGATACTTCAAAAACATGGGAAGGGCATCTGCTCAATACTTTCTTTCTGTATAAAATGATTGTGAGCTATTTTGTTCTTGTATGATTTTTAAAAATATCTGATTTTCATCTATGCATTTTCTAGCCCTTATAATATCTATAATAAAATGTGTACATATATATACATGTGTACATATGTGTGTACATATATACAGTATAAATGTATAATAGCATTTATCTGTGCAATTCTTTAACTACATATTTTAAAGTGTCCTCCATTAAGAGGAGAATGCATATTTCTTGCAGGAGGAGAACTTGTGTAATTGCATGGTGTTCCATAGAAAGTGCCTAGAAGAAGTGCCAAGGACAATTTAAATTCTTTAGTGCCATCAGTAAATTCTTATTAAATTAAAATAAACTCATAAATGAAGTTCTTTAAAAAAATTACCACTAGGAACACGATCTCCTCCCTCTCTCTCGCTCTCTCTCTCTCTCTCTCTTTTGTTTTTTTTATAGTTGACAAAATTGAAACCATGACACTGAAGTGATTTGTCCATGGCCTAGAGTGAGTGAACTGCGATAGCATGTATTGCTCTTAGACCTATGTACATTTACAAACAAGATAATAGCTTTTGCTTGACTTAGGGTCAAATGTTCAATGGAAGTGATCTGGCATGAGCCTGAGTCTTGACTAATCAGTCCATGATGCCTGCCCTCACACTAGGGAACATGCTGGTCTATTCCAGTACTCATTTTGGTTTGGAATGTTTCGTTTGCTGAACATTATTTTGTTTATGCCACTGTCCAGTTAAGGAGAATGACTTTATGAGGTTACCTTACCTTAAAGTGTAACATAGACAATTGAATTTTTGGACACTATAATAAGAAAGACAAAAATCACTTCTAACTTCAACTGCTTCTGATTTTTTTAGAACAAATTTTTATTTTTTTAAGGAGCAAAAATATTGTTTTGCTATTAAAATAAAAACTTTTGTGTAAAAGTATTACAAATCAAACCTGGATTAGCACTTAATAATTCAAGGTCGAAATGTTAACATGTTTTCTCTGCCAGTTCTATGAGATCCTATGGTATTGAACATGTTTCTTTTGGGAAAAAATAAAAACACATTAAAAACCTATGAGGCACAATGAACAGTGGATTTGAAGCTCTGGATGCTAGTCACCTAGCTCTGGGAGTTACTCTAAGAACTTGACCTTAGACTTCAGTTGTAACCTCTGTGAAAAAAAAAAACGCTAGCTTATCAGCTTCATAAAGTAATCTTTATGAATACATTTGACAAGAAATAAAATACTTTAAACCTAAAGTCTTCCACTGTTAGAAGCATGTAATACCAAAAAATAAAATAAAAATAGGAGTATCATTCATTTAAAAAGGGAATTCTACTATAAACAGACTACCATATGAGTAGATTTTCTTGAGTAGGTGTGAATGGAACTTTTAAGGAAAAGGCTTTTGGCTAAATAAATGTACTTACAAAAGAACCAGTGATCATCATCATTATATATGCATTGTATCTACATTCATCATTGCATAGATTTAAAAAAGGGCAGCCCCTGAACCACCTTTAGAGTAAATTGTTTCAGAGTCCTATAAGATTTTCATATTACAACCGTAAGGGAAGTATTCTGTACATATATCTTTAGTCTTTTATTTATTTTTTTTTTTGAAGCAGGGTCTCACTATAACCCAGGATTGCCTGCAACTCACTCTGTAGCCCAGGCTAGACCAGTTACATGGTTATCCTTCTACCTTAGCTTCTGGGATTAAAGATATGAAGTACCATGCCAACCTAATTTTCTCTCTTTCTTATTGCTTCTTTTGGTTGCCTTTAGTTGGCTAATTATTACTGAAGCTTTATGTTGTTTCATTTTCTGTTTTAAGAGAAGATCTTGCTATTAAGCCTAAGCTTGTCTCAAACTTTAAATCTTCATGTTTCCATATCCCAAGTATTGGAATCACAAAAACCAGGTGTAATTCATTACTTGGTATTAAGAATTCATGACACACAAGCAATTAATGTCAAGGTCATTATAATACTATTTCCTAGTCCACTCAATAACCTAGCCATAAGTAAAAAAACAGTCCTAGTTCACAGTCTCTGTATGAGAAAATATGTTGGAATATTCAGAAAAATGATTTTCTTACAATACTATCAGGAGATAAGGAAGTTTAAACGGCCCTATACTTCTCAACTTTCTTTCTTCTCCCTCCCTCTCTCTCTTTTGCTGGCATCACAGAATTACTGAATTAACAAACAGCTTTATATCTACAAGTATTGCTATTTTAAACATAATAGCAATAAGTATGGATATAAACGCTATGATAATGGAATTGAGGCCTTTTGCATTGTGGTCAACAGTGTTGCACCTGAAGCAGAGTTTCTGTAGAAGAGCAAAAGTGCATTGCTGGCATGAGGCACAAGTGTAGTCTGATGGATGGACAGACATCCTTTAAGTGTTTCAGAAAGAGAATATACACATTAACTTTGAACAATGAACAGGATGTGCAAAGTGAATTACTTTTTTTCTTACCAAGAGTCATCATCCCTTCCTAAGCCTGGGCAAACAAAACAAAACAGACCCTCTGCTTCACAAGCCAAAAATCTGATAACACACAGTTTACCTTCTTGAAGGGATTAAGACATAGGAACAGGATCTTGTAGACTGTTCCAAGTTTAGATTCAGAAGTAATTTTGTTAGAGAGATGGCTTAGTAGTTAAGGTGCTTGCCTGTGAAACCCGAGGACCCAGGTTTGATTCCCCTATATACACATAAGCCAGATGCACAAGGTGGTTCATATGTTTGGAGTTTGCTTGCAGTGGCTGGCTGCCATGACATGCCCAACTCCATCTGCCTCTCTGTCTCTCTGTCTCTCTGTCTCTCTCTCTCTCTCAAATAAGTAAATAATAAATAAATATGTTTTAAAATCTACACTTGAGGGCTGCAGAGATGGTTTAATGGTTAAGTTGCTTGTTTGCAAAGCCTAAAGACCCCAGTACCCATGTAAGCCAGATGCACAAGGTAGCACATGCATCTGAAGTTTGTTTACAGTGGCCAGAGGCCTTTTGTGCCCATTCTTCTCTCTCTCTCAAATAAATAAATACATTAAATATTTTAAAAAGTGATGCTTGAAGCTGGGTGTGGTGGTACATACCTTTAATCCCAGTGCTGGGGAAGTTGAGGTAGAAGAATCTAGTACCTTCATAGGACACATTCTTTGACATGAATTCATATTGTTTTGATTTCAAAGTTTCTCACATTATCTATTGAGTTTCCTTGAAGATTTATGGCAGTATCCTTTTATTTATTTCCTGTTGTCACTGGTAATATTCATATTTAATATCTACTGTTTTTTAGAGTGTAGGTTGAATTATTACATTTCAGGAAGCCTACTTAGAAATTATTCACAGATATGCAGCTGAGAAACTGATTCCTGACTTAATTTAATTGAACTCAGACATTAAATGAAGAAGCACAATGCCAGCATTGACAGAACTGGATGTGGAAGGAATACAAATCATGCATGCAGGACCAGTGTGTGAAGCAAGATAGGATGGGAAGAGCTTCAGAGAGAAGTGTCAGGACAACACGCCAACATTTGAGTGAAAAATCACATCCCTGGGGTGTGCTAAGATGCTTTCCAGACCCAACTGGAATTTTGCTTTGAAAATTTTCCCAAATACCTATTTGCGCAAGTTTTAGCACAAAGTCATTATTATCAGAAAATAAACTAATGCAAGCAACAACTGATTTGCAATGCCTTGATTAAGAGACTTGAGTATTTTTAGAAATAAAATGACTACTACACGTGGCAATATCATTTTATTGATTTTGCCTTTTATGTTATTTCAATCTCCATCCCTAATCTGTGACTTTGTAAAACTTCAATCACAAAACTGTTCATTAAAATTCACCATCACAGCATTAAGATGATACACAGACCATTAAATTCAGAACTGCTAGACTTTTAAAATTTCAAGAAAAATATTTTCAGGTGACCAATGTCAGAACAATGTCAGAACCTATGTGTAGGACACCATGCAATCACACACACACACACACACACATTAAAAAAAAAAAATGAAAATACCAGTATATCACAATAAGGATCATTTTACATCTTAAATTTTTATCTTCCAAACACTGAAGATAGTTTAAGATCATAAAGTCTGAGTTAGAAAGGAAGACAAAAGCCATTTGGTCTACTGGTGGCAATAGCTTTCTGATTATGAAATTAATTTGGGACTTTTTTTAACCTGGGCTTCACCTAGGATTTGTGTAGCCTCACCAATATCTAGGAACCTCCAATCTATCTGACAGGACTGCCTAAGTGAGACATAGTAAATTATTATAAATGACTATTATCTGATTGTCTTAAAGCACATAAGGAAAAATATGTCCGGTAAGTTTCTGTTAACTATTTTAATGAGCATATTAAGGTGGCCTAAGGGAAAAAAAGAAAGACCTTTGCCAAGCAGCTGGAAAATTAGAAGGACTTGGAACATTTGTGTTTTGGTTTTTTTTTTTTTTTTTTAATAAAACAGTGACAACAGCCAAATCTGACACAGCGTAATCTTTCTCACATGCAAAATACATTTGGGTACTGAGAAAACAAGCTGTGAAAATGAAGAGAGACATTTAAGTTACCATTTGATGCTCTGGAACAGAAATTATCACATTACGTTATCTCACAAAATCTTCTATGGAAGAGAAAATGATTCAATCTGAATTCCATGATTCTCTAAGCAAAATAAAATGAATCAAGCTAGAAGCAAGAGAATATGGTGGAAATGACAGCTCACACTTTCTGCTCATATGAAGAATCCCCTACCTGCTATTTCATTGTTAACTTTTATACAGCCAGGTTTATGTAACATTCATTTCCAAGGTTTCCTTTTAGAAATTCATTCAGTTACTGAGGTACAACAGAATTTGACATACACGTTAAGCTGTAATACTTTTCTCCAGAATGAAATCAGTGGTAAAATTCTAAGCTCAGTTTTCCTGCCTACATATTAAAATTAAAAGTGGAATGGTAACAAATAAACCTGACCAGATGATCCCTATGTTTTTATACCCAATGTATTGCTTAAACATATGACTGTGGGTGAGTAGGAAAATGGTTCTTGCAGAACAGATGTAGGCAGTGACCCAACATTAAGGTGTCCTTACAAGACAGATTTTCCTCAAGACTGATGGTAAACACTATCAAGTAGTCTTCTCAGAAATTGGCTTTCCTGTCTCACCATCAAATCCACTGCATACATTCTAGAAATTTGCAAGGATGAGTTCTACCACTCATTAAATAGAATGGTGGTACATAGATGGCATCTTAAGAAGAAACATTTGCATGTTCAATCTCTGCCTGTTAAGCATTTAGGTGTCATCCTCGGCCTCAACCTCTTACCTTTTTTTTAAAAAAAAAAAAAGCTAAATGCTTTTTTGTTGTTTATTTTTTATTTTTTTGAGAGCAACAGAGAGAGAGAGAAAGAGGCAGATAGAGAGAGAGAGAAAAATGGGCATGCCAGGGCCTCCAGCCACTGCAAACGAACTCCAGATGCATGTGCCATCTTGTGCATCTGGCCTTAGGTGGGTCCTGGGAAATTGAGCCTCAAACCGAGGTCCTTAGGCTTCACAGGCAAGAGCTTAACCGCTAAGTCATCTCTCCAGGCCATCAACCTCTTACCCTTAACTTTGACAGCAAAGATATTTTTTTCCCAAGCCCTTCCCAGTATAAGTATCTTCATACCTTGTTATAAACGTAGTGCGGTCTTTATGTCTTCTCATTTTGTCAGCTAATTGAGGTTAATCCATAGGATGTCACATCAGATTTTTCTAACCTAACCTGCCATAACCATGCTGGATTTCTTTTGTATGTTCTTTGTTTCACATACCACAATTATAATGTTGTATGCCCAGTTGGTGGTGATTTCAATGGTTTGTATATCCCCATTAAATTTTAATCTTCATTTACATAGACACAACTCCCACTTGTTTCCAGTTTTCATCTCAAGTCATCAGTATAGAATCTGGAATAGAATAGATGCCCACAGAATGCTAAGTGAATGCACTAGTAAAATGCTGACTTAAATAACATTAAACCTTGTAAAAGATAGGGGCATCACTGATTAGAGAAAGTTTCTGTTTTAATAAAATGGTCTGATACTGAATAGATGATATCCAGTAAGGCCTTCTGAATCTAAAATCCTTGTTCTTATTAGCTCATATTATTTAAGTTTTTAATGTTGGTAGGTATAATTAATCTACCCATTATGAGTGTCCTTTGCTGAAACTCACTAGTGACATAGCTGAACGGAACAAAGTTAGTTTACTACATACCACAATGAAATAGAATACAGACTGTTAGGAATCACTCTGCATTTCAGTCAGAGGGTAGTAGGAAGAATTTATTACAGGATTTAAACTTCTATTTGGAGGAGAATCTGGGGGAATTTAAGGAAGTAAGTTTTTGAGAAAAGGAGGACAATTATATGATTGTGCAACCTATATAATTATGTTATTGTAGCTCAGGCTAGAATAATGAGGAGGCAACACTTGAAAAAGGAGAAGCACTTATTTCTTTAGGCCAAAAAAGAGGAAGTTTGGTATTTGTTATGTATTACCATGACTTTTAGTTGTTGTTTTTTTTAATCAATATTTAGTAAAATGATAAAGCAGCCATTTACTCATTTTATCAAGGTCTCTGTAATCTTCTCTAGTAGTAGTCTGGAAAATCATTTCAACTTTATTGTAGATTAGTTGTGGGTAGCAAGCCAACTTCAATTCAATTCAAATCAGTGGCTGATTTTAAAATAGATACCCCTCCCCTAGAGACAGTAAAGAGTAGACTAGCTATCATGTAGGTACCTATTATTAGATAGCATATACCTTTAAGACAGGAGAAAGAAGATATGGGAGTATACAGTGGTGGTTTTCAGATAGTTAGTAGTATTATAATAAATTTTCATTTGTAAGCCTAAATAAAGTCATTGGGAAACAATGTCATAATTAACCAAGCATCTAAGACAATGACTAGTAGATGTGGTGATTCATAGCTCTATTCTCCCTCAGGAATGTGAACTTCCCCCTCCTGCTTTTGAAAATACTATTATTAGAAAGTTGTCTCTAGTCAGTATCATCAAGAACTTATTTTTAGTTGGGCGTGGTGGTGCACACCTTTAATCCCAGCACTCCGGAGGGGGAGGTAAGAGGATCAGCATGAGTTCGAGGCCACCCTGAGAATACAGAGTGAATTCCAGGTCAGCCTGAGCTAGAGTGAGACCTACCTCGAAAAACCAAAAAAAAAAAAAGGAACTTATTTTTAAACTAAATAGAGTCACCCATGACTAATCCAAATCACCTGTCTTTCCCCACATATCCTATTTTCAATAACTGTGATAAATATAAACATATAAATGCCTCCCCACTCAACTCCACTGAAGACACTCTAAAATATGATTTGAGTTTCAGAATGTCATGAAGTCTGGTTAGAGTTAGAGATAAAGCTCAGTTGTGCTCGCCTCAGGAAGCCCTGAGCTTTATTCCCAATACCACATATACTGGCATTATAGTACACTCCTATAATCACAGAACTCAGATGATAGAGGAAGAAGGATCATAAGTTCAAGGTTGTACTCTTTGCAGAACATTTGTCATTGTTCACCAGTGTACTTTGTGAATGAATCCATTACTCAAGTTTGGCTCATTTTTGATGGGTAAGTAATTCCAACATGAGGCAAGGATATATTTGATTTTTTGTGATGAATTATTCTGACTTGGAACCCAAAAGTTAGACCTATTAGTTATCATCATCTGTCAACTTTTCCATCTCCTGCCTCACCTGACATTATTTGGAAGATGTATGACCATTTAAAATGACAGTGGAATTTTAAACTAACTTAGAGTTTATAATGTAATTGTTTTGCATTCTTTTTAAAATATATTTTCATTTAGTTATTTGAGAGAGAGAGAGAGACTGATTATGGATACCAGATCCTCCTACCACTGCAAGCGAACTCCAGACATGTGTGCCACTTTGTGTATCTGGTTTTGTGTGAATCAAACCCAGGCCAACAGGCTTTACAAACAAGTGCCTTTAACTTCTGAGCCATCTCCCCAGACCTGTTTTTGTAGTCTTTAGAAGACACATTGCATACTCCAGGTGCTGCCCACTGTGTAGGATAGAGGGACTGAGTGTTGGGTTGATGGCCTCAGGTTCTCCACTGTAATTTATGTGCAGGATTTTGTGATTATGAACATCATGGCAGACACAGAAACGGGAAGTGTGGATCCTCTGCAGTGTGAGGGAAATCACTTAATGTCAGAGAAACAAGAGTAAAATCGTTTCCTTGGCTTTATCTTAGTGTTACTATGAAAAAAAAAAAAAAAACTTAAAATAATGAGTGCAAAAGTGATTTGTGAATGAAAAACGTCTTCTAAATGATTTTTTTTAGTCATCATAATTATTTTTATGTTTGTCAGGGATAAAATTATGAGAAGCCAAGGGTGACATTTAAGCAGAAAGTTAAAAAGCCATATCAATAAATTGAGGACACACAAAGTAACCCTTGCCATTGGTACAGATCAAAGTCCCTATCTTCAGTGACTGAATTAAAGAGCAACTTGAAATTAAAACACTTGACATTCTGAAGTAGAAATAATATAAAGCATAAGCTTTAACACTAACACAGGTAACTGGACTTTTAAAAATATTTTATGTATTTATTTACGATAAGGAGAGAGAGGCAGACAGAGAGAGAAAAAGAGAATGGACATGCAAGGGCCTCCTGCCACTGCAAACAAACTTCAGACACGTGCACTATTTTGTGCATCTGGTTTTACGTAGGTACTGGGGAATTGAACCTAGGCCTTCAGGCTTTGCTAGCAAGTGTTTTTATTTGCTGAGTCATCTCTCCCAGTCTTAGTCTGGAACATTTTAATGCCCATAATCACTTCAAAAAGACAAAGAGTTGAGCAAATTAATTTCAAATTAACATTTTTAGTTTTCTGACCTTATAACATCCAAACCCCATTCTATTCTAAACACACACACACACACACACACACACACACACACACACATATATGTACTGTATATTGTAATATATATATTGTAATCTTAATGTAGACAAATTTATGATATAGTTGTTATTTTAGTTTCCTCTTCTACATTATGTGACTACTAGCACCTAAATTTGTATATTAAAGTTGAAATAATTATTTTGTGTTTTTATTTGAGTGTATGTGTGTTTGCGTGGGTGTCCTCTTGCCACTATAAATACAAGTACCAATCTATTTGCATCACTTTCTGCATCTGGTTTATGTGGAAGGCATGGGAATTGAACCCAGGCCAGCAAGCTTTCCAAGCCAATGTCATTAACCTTTGAGCCATCTTTCCAGACCCAACATTTTAGTTGTTTTAAGAATAGTTAAATCCTAATGTTTAAATTCCTGACCTCAGATCATGGTTATGAAGTGCACTCTTCCACAATTCTTTCTCAACAAGTCAGAAAACTTTGTTACAATTATGCAATCATAATTAGGATACTTATAAAAATATATTATTTAAAGGTTCTGAAATGATTAGTTTCAATGTTATATCTTTCTGATAGTTTAAATTTAAAGAATTTTTGCCTCACTGTTTTAAATCCCTTTAGCTTTAGGAAGGACTATTGAAGTTGCTGATATTCAAAAATAAATTACTCAGGTTGTACTTTTTAACTTAACTGCTTTTTCCGTTGGAAAGAAGATTAGAAGAAAGACCTTAAGCTAGCTGAGCTCATGTCTCAGGCCACATATACTGAAGAGCAACCTTAGAGTTCACTGAAGGCCAATTTATTTTCTTTAGTAATAGTTCTCCACAGTCGATGGGAAAGCCAGATACACTGAAAATGTACTTATCCTCTGTCTATTCTTCCTGCGAGCATGTCATAATACCCACACTGACACGCAGGTGAAACTTTGAGGAATTGCTTATGGAATACTCATGATAAGAGTATGACATATAGCAAAAAGTAAAAATAAAATAAAAGAGAAAATAAAAATACCTATATTCTAATGAGAAAATGACGAGTTAGACATATATTATAGCTCAATTAGAAGTGTAGTCAATAGAGGCTGGGGAGGGTGAAGAAAAATGCATATAGGCTATTGGTACAAAACCAGAGCCCAGGGCTGGCGTCATGGCTCAGAGGTTAAACATGTTTGCTTGCAATGCTTGCATCCCATGTTCAATTCCCCAGTACCCACTTAAAGTCAGATGCCCAAAGATGCACCACCAAGTTGCACATGGATCTGGAGTTTATTTACATCAAGAGGCCCTAGTGTGCCCATTTTCTCTCCGTCTCCTCGCTCTTTCTCTTTCTTTTTCTCTCTCCTCACAAATAAATAAAAAAATATTTTAAAAAAATAACTGGGCAGGATGAATAAAGTTCTGGTATATTACTATATAGATGGGTGCACAGCTAACAACAATATATCACAAAAATGAAATTAACTAGAAGAAAGGATTTTGAATCTTTTATTAATTTTCTTCTAAATATTTGGGAAAAATAGATAACCAAATATCCCAACTTATCATTACCCAATGTATATATAATGAAATAACATCACACTAGTATCACTAAAAATATATATATATACTTATGAAAAAATAAAATATACATTTTTAAAGTTTCACAGATGTCTAAGTAATTTTTTTCTTGCTAACTCAGTATATATTTGCACTTGCAGAACAAAATTTCAGGGTGCACTGAACTTTGAACTGTCCCCCTCCCAGAGTTCTACATAATTAGAGTCCTCTTGCTGGCATAACTCCATTGCTTTTCTCCTTTTCAATTTCAATTTTTTAAGTATTTGCATTGATTATAATCACATTCAGTGAATTTCCTTTCCATAACTGAATACCTAAAAATATTTTTATTTTCATTTCTAGAAATAAAGTTCCCAGCATGACTTCTAACATTTTGCTACCAAAACCATCTTGCTCCTATGTGAGGTTCATAAAGGAAAAGTCAGCCTGCCTAACTCTGACTTTCTTTACCTTTCCTCCCAGTGTCCATCTGTTTCTTTTTCACTTTTCTCAGCACAAGTGTCTCCACTATGTGTTGGAAATCTGCACATTCAACTTTCACATTTAACACCTACAACAGAAAATGCCATAAGGATAGGTTCAAAAAAACTTCAGCACATTTTCTCAAATCAGATTCTAGAGAGCCAAGCATGGTGGCGCACACCTTTAATCCCAGCACTCGGGAAGCAGAGGTAGGAGAATCACCATGAGTTCAAGGCCACCCTGAGATTACATAGTGAATTCCTGGTCAGCCTGGGCTAGAACGAGACCCTACCTCAAAAAAAAAAAAATTCTAGTTCTATGTTGGGACAAAAGAGAATAAATTATTGACTTACAGAATGGACAATTTTTAAACTATGACATTTTATGTAGTAAATGTTATTTCTCAAAATAATTTAATTTTCTGTTAAGTAATCTGGTGGGAAATATGTTATCATATTCTATGTTTAGACATCTTTGTTTGGAAGATAGAAACTGACTCATTGCTGTATCATAGGGTATATTTCTGTACACATGGATGACTGCATAAATTCAGTACTGTGAACCATGTCATGTTAAACACAAGAATGTATATGTAGTGTTTTGTGGACAGAATAGCATATGGAAGTAAAGTGTTTACTTCATCATACAGTTTTAAGGGAAAGTTTCATCGTGGTGGAAAAAAACATGGTACAATCAGGGCTGGGCATCACATCTTGCCCCAACACCCAGGAAGTAGCAGCAACAGTGAGCTGACTAACACTAGCAAACTTGGCTAATATACCTCAAGGCCTACCCCCAGAAACAAAGCCCCTTCAGCAAGGTTCCAGCTCTCAAAACCTCCAGCAGCTTGAGATTGAGTAAGAGGCCTAATCATAAGCACATGAGGCTGTGGGAAACACCACACATTTAAACTATCACAGCAGATATTGATATAATATGGTGAATGATTCTTTTGAAATAACAGTGGCATCACTGGACCAAAGGTTAATTTTATTTTAGCTTTTTTCAGGAACCCCCAAAGTCTTTCCAAAGTCTCTGTGTGCTGATTCATATTTCTACCAGCAACAGATTCACTGAGAAAGAAAAATAATTTTCCCAGAGTGTCCAAGTGCATCCTTATCACAGAAGAAAAATTTGACGGTTACCGATAGTTACAGACTGCAAACTGAACTTTTACAATAATGAAAAATCATTTTCTAACGTCCTTACAAGGAAAAGCTCACGATTTACTGTTCAGGGATTCTGGGTAAGTGAATTCTCCCCTGTCAGCTTTTATTTCTTAATGAACTATAGAAAACATGTGACAACCTTCCTTAGAGTCTTTTTTTTTTTTTTTTTTTTTTTTTTTTTTTTGGTTTTTCGAGGCAGGGTCTCACTCTAGCTCAGGCTATAGAATTCACCATGTGGTCTCAGGGTGGACTTGAACTCGTGGTGATCCTCCTACCTCTGCCTCCTGAGTGCTGGGATTAAAGACGTGAGCCACTACGTCCTGCTGCCATCTCAATATACCATAAAGCTAGCTAATGTGGTGTGTGTGTAAGAGTCTCAAGCTATGTGTTTGTGCGGGTTTGACCATGTACATATAGAAATCCTAACAGAGATAGCTACCATTGAAAAGACAGCTTGTGAAACTTGCAGATCCCACAAAATTGGCCATGCCACAGGGACCAAGTGGGAAATAGTATGATCATCCAGGAGGGGATATTATGGACAAAAGCCTTCTCTGAATCTCTATGGTGAGAAGCAAGAAGGCTAAGCAGGTTTAGGATGAGTTATTTTGAATGCTTTCAGTCAGCTCTAGGGTACAATTAGATCTAGAGGTTTATTGCTAGAAGAGAAAAGAGCAGATTTGAATGAGGAAGAAAATAAATGTGGGGGAGTTTTTTGTTTTTTTTGGTTTTTTTTGCTATTTTCCCCCTTCTTAGTAAAAATTTCTAACCAGTGTTTCAGTGTTCATAATTTATTTATTTGGTTTATGTATCCTTCAATTAAATACAGTAATATTTTATATATTCTAAGGAATGGATATGTCATTCTACTGCATAAGTTATTACCTCAACTGTTTCCTCAACATTTTGGTTATAAGAGTCCTTGTTTTGTGACAATTCTTTCCATTATTCCCCAGATTCTATTAGGTGGTTTTATATCTGTATCCATTTCTTTCTTTATTTAAATTTATTTATTTTTATGTATATTATTCTAATTTTACATTCATATTGGTGACTCCTTTATCCTCCTCCCTGTCCTCTCCCTTCCAAAGGGACCCTCATCATTGGGGAATGTGGATCATGCATTGTGGGGGTAGTCAAGAGTTTTAGGGGATAGGCCAAGTCTGTGCATAATGACCCAACTTGTGGCTCTAACATTCTTTCCACCTCCTCTTCCACAAATTTCCCTGAGCCACATTGGGGTCAGTTTAGTTCTACTTCAGTGATGAGGTTTTGGGAGCTTTGTTTCTCTGGATATCTGGCTTAGTAGGAGTTGAATGTTCTCTGTGTTTATCTCCTCAGCCTTTTTCTGGTGTCGTGATCACCAAGAAAGCTGTATTCTTGCCCTTTCCCTGCATTACTCTATGGTTTCAGCTCGGGCCCTGGTGAGGTGTGATTGGCTGATCCTCCCATCAGGTTCATTGTCCATCTGAAAAAGATAAGCAAATTCTACAATGGAGAGAGAAGTTAGTACTAGACAGGTGAAATGGCCCTAGTTATTTTGGAGAGAATTTTATACGTGTAGGCCCTCTTCTAGCCCACATTTTGTGGGAACTTGATCTTGGAGACTGGGATCATTTTTTTGTACATGGTTTTGACTTATTTCCCAATTCCAGCAATGAGTTCAATTCCATTGAGTGGATCTATTAGCCAAATCAAGAGCAGTTGGTTACCCACCATGGCTGTTTGCCACTACTGCACTTGTTTGAGCATTAGTCAGGTTGTTTCCTGCTGGGTAGCTTAGACTGCGAGTTGTTTGGACAGACGCCGGTCATTTTCCCCCAGTCACTCGTGTAGCACCCTCTGGCACTAAATTAGCTAACTGTCTGGGGACTGACCCTCTTCCAGATTCCAACCAGGTCTCTCCATGTTTTGTCTCATTTCTTTCTTTAAAAAAAAAATTGCAAGGAGAGAGAAAGAGAGAGAGAGAGAGAGAGAGAGAGAGAATGAATGAATGAATGAATGAATGAATGAATGAAAATGGGCACATTAGGGTCTCTAGGCACTGGAAATGAACTCCAGATACCTGTGCCCTGGGATTGAAGAATCAAACCTAGGCCATTAGGCTTTGTAGGTAAGTGCCTTAATTGCTGAGTCATCTCTGTAGCCCTTTCTTTCTTTCTTTCTTTCTTTCTTTCTTTCTTTCTTTCTTTTTTTTAAGTTTTTCAAGGTAGGGTCTCACTCTAGCCCAGGCTGACCTGGAATTTACTCTGTATTCTCAGGGTGGCCTTGAACTCATGGAGATCCTTCCTACCTCTCCCTCCCAAGTGCTGGGATTATAGTCATGCACCACCCACGCCGGGCTCCTCCATTTCTTTCTTTCTCCTCTTGTTTTGCATTTGTTTTCATTGTAAAATTTTGCTAATGTATTCATTTTAATTATGATATTTATATATACATATACATTTTCCACAAAATTTGAACTTTCCAGAGTGATCATTTTTAATGGTTTTATTGGTAAAAGTACATTTAATTTTTGTGAGTTTTAGAATTTTATAACATAATTGTTGAACATTCCAATTCCTTTTCTATGAAGGTTTATACTACCTAGTGTTTTTTTATTGTATTATTTGTCTCTTTCTTACTGTTTTGAGATTTTTGTAGTGTGTTAAAGTATGATAAAGTTATGTATATTTTAATTCAATTGACACTTAATTTTATGTTTGAGGAAAGAGAAATCAAAAGAGAAATCAAAAACTGGAATATACAGTGTTAACGATTAACTGAAAGAGAATTATTTAATAAATATAAATACTTTTTCCCCAGTGATTTGAGCTAAGAGTATTTATATACATCAATTTATCCCTTATATGTCCTTCTGTTTTATGAATTTACAGTCTTTCTGATAGTTCTCCTTGATATCTGTTGCAGTTAACTTCATAATGCTGTTATAAAATACCCAACCAAGAGCAGCTTATAGTAGAAAAGGGTTTGTTTTGGTTTACAGACTCAAGGGGAAGCTCCATGATGGTAGAGGAAACTGTGGCATGAACAGAGAGTAGACATCATCACCTGGCCAAAATCAGGTGGACAACAGCAGCAGGAGAGTATAACAAACACTGGCAAGGGGAAGCTGGCTATAACACCCAGAAGCCACACCCAACATTATATTGCCTCCAGGAGGCTCCAATTCCCAAATTGCTACCAGCTGGGGACCTAACATTCATAACACATAATTTTATGGCAGACACCTGAATCAAACCACCACATTCCGTCCCTCACCCCCATAAATAACCATCCGTAATGTAAAATGTGATGCATTCAGTCCAACTTTAAAAGTCCTTAAAATTCTTATCCATCCTAATGATGTTCAAACATCCCCATAGTCCAAGGTCTTTTAACTGAGCTGTAATACCAAAAAATAAAAATAAAAATAAAATAATGGCACAGGATAAACATTCACACTGCAAAGAGATGGCATTGGGCATAGCAAAGAAATGTTTAAACAATACAAGATTTAAAACAAACATGCCAAACATCAAATTCTGTAGTTCTAATTCTGACAACTCTAACCAGTGACAAGTCTCCAAGTCCAATAATTCTAACCAGTTACCAGTCTCTGGAGTTCCAATTCTGCCCCGCCTGCTAGGCTATTCACAGTCCTACAGAATCACATCTGGTGCTGGCAGCTCTCCTTGGCAGCCATCCCATAATACTGGTATCTCCATTGGGTCTCCACTGCAACCCATGGCTCATCCTTATGACTCCATCTGCTGCCATGCAGATAATCCAACAAACCTGCTTCACATTGCCCATGGTCATTTCCCAAAAAATAAAACCATGTTTCAAATTCAGTGATGGTCTCCTGCATTTGTTATGCTCTATAGTACCAGGTAGTTTACCAATTTGTTAAATCAGGGAGGATAAAGCAGACTTTGAAGAACAGGACACTCCTTCAGCATTTAGGCCCCTTCAAAGACAGTCAGCATTCTTGCTTTTGTCCCAATGCAGAGCAGCTGGCCCAAACTCAATGGTTGTAAACTCTCAAACAATCACAACTGAATGGGCAACAGTTTGGGCCCAAAGATTTCCTTTCTTTATTTTCTATATCCTTCTGCTCACACCAGTCCATTTCAATACAGTGCAACCCTGCACAAGTTCTCAGGACACAAGCCTGCAGAACACAGCAAGCCTCTCATACAAACTGCTACTAACCCAGTCCAGGCAAAACTCTTTCTCACCCTCATAAACTAAAATTCACAGTCCATAGTTCTCATTGTATCCGGTCTTTCATCTCTGACCAGAATGGTCCATCAAAATGTACTTACAGCACTGCAAGGTGTCTCTTAAGCCAAGGTTCTGAATCCTTCCACATTCCTCCCTCCAATCCCAACAGGCCAAATGCCACACAATCAGGTTTCTAGCTGCAATAGACCCACTCCTCAAGTGCAAATTGACTGTTGCAGTTAGCTTCACATTGCTGGTAGAAAGCACTTGCCCAAGAGCAGTTTGTGAAAGAAAAGGTTTTATTTTGGCTTATAGACTCAAGGGGAAGCTTCATGATGGCAGGGGAAAATGATGGCATGATCAGAGGGTTGACATCACTTCCTGTCCAGCAGCAGGTAGACAAGGAGAATGTGCCAAACACTGGCAATGGGAAACTGGCTATAACACCCATAAGTCCAACCCCAACAATATACTGCCTCCAAGAGACTCCAATTTCTAAATTGCCACCAGCTGCGAACCTAGCATTCAGCTCATATAAGTTTATGGGGGACATCTGAATCAAACCCCCACAATATCCTTTCAGTTAGATGAATATGCTCTTTTAGTATACTATTGTTTTTATTTTTTTCTCTTAAGGTAATTTTATACTCACAGAAAAGTTGTAATAACAGTATGAAAACTTTCTATATTTGTATTTCAAGCATATGGATGATTATACATTAAATAAGCCTAGAACAATGATTAAAATTTGGGAAATTATCATTTTTATTATAGATTAATTACTATTGATCTACAGATATATTTTTCAAATTCAACCTGGTTTTCCCCTGACATCTCTTTTCTTTTAGCTCTAAACTGAAGATCTTTATCTTTTGAACCACTCAGATTTGGGATTTGGCTTGTTCATGTTTTTCTAAGACGTGGGGATATATAATTAAATTAGCTACTTGAGAGCTCTCTAGTTTACTTTAAAAATATTTTATTTCTAGCCAGGCATGGTGGCGCACGCCTTTAATCCCAGCACTTGGGAGGCAGAGGTAGGAGGATCGCTGTGAGTTTGAGGCCACCCTGAGACTACAAAGTTAATTCCAGGTCAGTCTGGGCCAGAGTGGTGAGATCCTACCTCGAAAAAAAAAACAAAAAAAAAAAAATATTTCTTTATTCACTTATTTATTTGAGAGATAGGAAGATGGATGGATAAAGAGAGAGAGAGAGAAATGGGCATGCCAGGGCCTCTAGCCACCAAAAACACTTTTAATAGCATCACTTTGGAAGCAGACTATGATCCACATAAAATTTTGCCTTTATTACTAATAAGCTATTTGTTATGCATTTCTCAGACCATTTCCTAGAGGAATATACATATTATTTATTTTAACCAAGATAGGTTTTATATTGTACATTTCATAGTATGGTATTGTTTTGCATCATGAACAATTCCCATATCACTAAATGTCCATCTATCATAAATATCATTTTATCTCAAAATCATACCTATCTATTTAATCAGCAGTGTTCACCTTTTATTGAATCATTGCTTTGGGCTATGGGTGTCAGCTTTACAGAAACATCATAAAGGGGCTTTTGTGTAGCATAGATGAAAGCAGGCCAATACTTTTTATATCACATACATATAACAATAAAGTCAAAAGTCTTAAGAGGGCTGGGCGTGGTGGCACACAACTTTAATCCCTGCACTTGGAGGGTGGGAGGGTGCAGAGGTAGGAGGAATGCTGTGAGTTTGAAGCCACCCTGAGACTACTTAGTGAATTCCAGGTCAGCCTGAGCTAGAGTGAGACCTCCACCTCGAAAAAAAAAAAAAAAAAAAAAAAAAAAAGAATGAAAGGAAGAAAGAAGAAAAAGAATACTAAAAAGATGAGTAATAATAAATTGTGTCACTAGAGGCAGTGTTTCAGGTGTCCAGTCCTTCTAGTTCAGTCCTTCTTGGTGCCATTTAGCTTTGTAGCTTCTTTGACATAGGGTCTCACTCTAGCCCAGGCTGAAATGGAATTCACTCTGTAGTCTCAAAATGACCTCAAACTCATAGCGATTCTCCTACCTCTGCCTCCCAAGTGCTGGGATTAAAGGACATGTGCCACCACCTCAGACTATTTTATTTTATTTTTTATAATATTTGGGTTATTTTTATTTGTTTGTTTGTTTGTTTGTTTTCAAGGTAGGGTCTCACTCTATCCTAGGATGACCTGGAACTCACTTTGTAGTCACAGACTGGCCTTGAACTCATGGAAATCTTTCTACCTCTGCCTCCCGAGTGCTGAGATTAAATGTATGCACCAACATGCCCGGCGGGAAAAACCTTTTGACAGTAAAACCTGTCCTTTCATAAACAAAGGGACAAAACTTAACGAGAAATGAAGCTATGTTGGTTTTTTATGTTATTTAGCATGGTTATCCATAGGCTTTGCTACAAAAATCTTCAGTTTTAAATATTTCTTTTTGTTTTTTTGGTTTGTCAAGGTTTGATCTTGCTTTAGGCCAAGCTGACCTGGAAGTCACTGTGTAGGCTCAGGTTGGCCTTAATTCACAGCAACCCTCCTATCATAGTCTGCTTCCAAAGTGATACTATTAAAGGCGTGCACCACCACACCTGGCCTCATTTTACATATTTTACTTCAAAATTATTTATAAATTTTAAATTCTGACATTAGCTTGCATTACTACATTAGTCATGCAGGTTGTTATTTGGTGTTTTAGATTTTGGTAATGTTCTGACTTCTTCAAATGCAAAAGCTATGAATGGTAAAGCTGAAAGCAGTGATAGTGATGCTGAGTCTGAGGAAGAAGAGGTACAAGAGGAAGTAGAAGGAACAGAATAGAGTGGCAGTGATGAGAAAATGATGAAGAAATCAGCTGATAAAAATGTGCACATCATTGTCACTAATGGCTATGATAAAGACAGCATTGTTCAGGCTGTGCAGAATGTCATCCGTACCCATTCTTCCCAGAATAACAAGATCAAAAGAAGTAAAACTTACTGATCAAAACTTGGACCAAACCAAGTTAAAACTGTCAAACAGTGGACAAAAACTGCTGTCCAGTCAGTTGGAAAAATGAAGATGTCAAGTTTCTCCTGGAAATGGAACCACTGGACACATGCAGACAGCTCGAGGGCAAAGGTTATGGAGGCAGTCAAACAGTGGACAATTTCGAAGAGGAGAAAGTGAGGAATTCCCTAACGTCAGAAGAGGGAGAGGGCATGGGATACCACATTTGAGTGAAGGAACCAAGGACCGTTCAGTCAGCAGCTCTGGGGCTCCAGCCAAATTCTCAATTATGCTATAATAGTGCTGGTGTTCATCAGATTACAGGAGGAGTCAGAATGGACAATCTTTGCAGGCAAGATCATCAACATTGCAGACACAGCCCTCTTCACAGAGACCATCTTCCAGCCCTTTGATATGTCTCCTGGTGCATTAACGTTTGCTATTACATAACCTTTTATTGCCCAGTGGTTGGTGAATTTATATTATCAAAGGTGGAGAAACTTGTGTACATTCTTAATTATGCTATAATATAGTTTCCTTGGAGTCAGTGGACAATCACAAGTAGTGGAATTAAGAGAATCTAAGGAACATTCTTTAGTCTGGGAGCAAAAGAAAATTGAACTGAAGAAAGTGGTTTTTTTGTTTGTTTGTTTTGTTTTGTTTTGTTTATTCAAGGCAGCTGGGACTGAATGTTCGGCCAATGAAATGGATTGTGGATTCACAGGAAGATTGTGCTGTGAAGATGACATTACCCTTTTCTTGTCTAGTACCTTGGTCTTCATACACATATGTATATTCTTTTGCACTACAAAAATATCATTTTAAGGACTAATATTGTTGACACTTGAACAGTCAGTCTCAATGAGGTTATAAAAAGCATACATATATTTACTGTACTCGAACTTGAATGACGTTAAATTATTATTGTTTTGTAACATGTTTACCTGATTATCTCCCATAGAGAAATATAAGCTGCTTTTCCAAGGCACAGTTGGGGTGACGAGATCATATTTATAAGTATTTTTAGTTGTCTAAAGTATGAGAAAGAAGGCAAACCAAGAGTGAATTTCACGTGAGGTTAAATGAATTTTATGCTATTCACCGAATTGTCATGCCAAGTTGTAGAGAACCACCAGGGGAAATCTATGTTCTCAGCAGTCTGTGCATAGTCAGGTCTTCACAACTCAGTTGGTGCTCAAGCATCATTCCAGAAAACCATGTTCTGAGGTTAGTGATCATAGAAGATTCATGGAATACACAAAATGTGCTGATGGAAATGATAAAGAATGGCCTAATATAGATTTCACAGCAATTCTTAGAATTGTATCATTTATATTTATTCCTTGGTAATCATTTCTCAAGTGTGGATTTAGTGACAGTTTCATATGGTGCTTTGTAATATAAAAGGAAAGTTGACTTGTTAAGCTAAAAAAGGAAACACATGAGAACCCTTTTATGGAAGTGGTAAACAACAGCTTGAATTCTTAACCTTTTAGTGCCTCCTTTTTTCCTTTGAGATATAATGCCTAAGCAAGGCTACTGGCAGAATCCATGAGCTAACAGACCATGTGTCCATCAGTATAATGAAAGCATGCCTAATGAATGGAATTCAAACTCCCTTAATCCCACTTCTTACCTTTAGATGAAAAGAGACTAATTTTGATTCTGGGAATCATTTTTCTTATTTGTTTCCCCAAACTGTTGCTCACTTAGATGTTCCTTGTACTATAAAGATTTAACTTAAAGACTTTATAGCAATTTTTTTGTGACAGATTATCAGTATACACCAGATGGCCTCAAACTTACTATGTAGCTAAAGATGACTTTGAACTCCTGAAGCTCCTGCCTCTACCTCCCAAGTTGGTGGGATTACAGTCATGTGATTCCATACCCAGATTTGTGGATCAAGTAATTTTTAAGTATTTTTGCTACATAAGATGTTGGGTTTAGCATCTGGTGTGTGGAGGGTTTTAAATAAGAGGGAAAGACTCAGCCAATCTCTAGTACATATTATGCTTCTTAGAAAGCAGTTTGCTTTCCCCAAACTTCTTTTTCATTAATGTAACTTGATTTTTACAATTTTGCATTGCACCTTATTAAAATGTCTAAATGGATCTACTGATAATTGCTTTACAAAAAAAAAGTACTTAATTTAGGAAAACAAGCTGAAATATATGTAGAAATAAAGTTTAGAACTGTGGATCAGTAGTTATTTTTAAAAAATCAAGATGATGTCAACTTGGTATCAGAAAATGATAACTGACTCCTAAGGTTAACCATTTGTATCTTATCCCAAAGTCATCTTGTATAGTATGAAAAGTACTTTGCACACAGTTCTTGTATATAAAATATGCATTGATAGGGTATAGTGGTAATGTTTTAAAGAAGAGCCTCATTTTAAATTGACAACTACTGTTTTAATAATCAACTTTTCTGTTCATTGCAAAACTAAAATAAGATGACTAACAATACTTAGAAAATGCTAGTTGAGTTGTACATGTTATGAAGGATGTCATATATAGTGCCTTACATGTATCCTATTTTCAGGTAAATTGATATAGGGATTGGAATTCCTTGACAGTACACCAATATTTGGGGATTTGGGGGTGTCTCTGTATTTTTGTCTTATTAATTCAAAGAATTGAAATCTATAGACCAGAGATTCAGGTAAGGAGAGACTTCATTAGATTAGAGAACAAACTTAAAAAAAAAAAAAAAACTTAAGAAGAGTAGAGAGCACCTGCCCATGAGAAAACAGGGCAAAGATAAAGCCCACCTAGAAACCCAGATTGGAGTCCTTTCCCATTTCTAGATGAGGCTGAGCTAACCAGCCACAATACCAGGTTCAAATTTAATCCTTGCATGAATCATCTAGGAAAGGAAAACCTTTCTAGGGAGGGTCTCTGGTTAAATTTAAGAAGAAACAGATCTAGAGAACCCCTTCAGGCAGGTAGATGAGAAGCCAGATCTTTCTCTGACCTCTATCAAAGTAGAGACTTCAAGGGAGGCTCAAGGATATTCCTCACTTTTACTTTAAGGGGCCCTCTTACCTCTAAACTGTCTCAAAATGATATAAATTTTGAAGAACTATCTTTTTTTGGTAGTTTGTTCTCTCTCTATATATACGTGTGTGTGTGTGTGTGTGTGTGTGTGTGTGTGTGTGTGTGTGTGTGTGTGCAGATAGATGAAATTGACATGACTCTATAAGTTATTTGAAGTAATAGCTTTTCAAATATCTCAAGAGTTTTGTGTATCTATATCATACTTGTGGTACACTACACATTATGCAATAGTTTGAAGAGGAGAATAAAAACAGATAGTCACTAAATGGGATCATTAAATGACAGTGAGAAGTTAAAATAGTATACATTTTTACATTCACATAAAATAAAGGAAATGCCATTGACAATGGAATCCAAGCAATGAAGAGTTGGTGTGTGTGTGTGTGTGTGTTTAAAGGAGAGATCAAATTCAACTCAGATATACTTAATGAGACATTACCATGGAAATCCAACAAGTTCTAGAGAGTGTAGGCTTGAATGCTAATGCTAGATAGGGGCCATTTTAGAAGTTAGGGCATTTGAGAAGCCTTTTTATTAATTAAAAAATCAGTATTTTTCCCTTTGGAAAATAACTTGATTGATTATATTTTTCATAGGCTTTAATGGGAAAATGTTTACCAGTCTTAAAAGTAAGAATAATTGTTTATTGTCAGCACATTTGGTCATACAACTTTTAAGCAAGATATCAAAATTTTGTTACCAATTACACATAAAACTGACAGAACTACTTATGAATGTGTATTGCTTATGTAAATATAAGAGAACATATGCAAAGTTATCATACTTTTTAAACATATTTGTATTTACTACTTAATCTAAGGAGATTAGAAATAACTACCTTGATATACTCCATGGAATAATGAATTTTTACCACCCTGAGTAAAATTTGTATGTTAAAAATCTTATCAGTTCTCCTATTCTGACCATTGGTACAAAATGCTAACCAGAAAAATCAAGGCTGGGTTTCCTAGCTGGAGTTCATTGGTATTGATAATGAATTTTGTAAAATAAATTTCTATCTTTATTGTTGACCATCGATGAATGCTGTATATTCATGAAAAAAATTTAATAAAACTTAACTTTTATAATAAACCACAAAAGAGAAACAGCTGTGGATGTCAGGGTTCGCCCTGACTAATGTAATGGTAGTCTATAATCACAGACTCCAATCTACCCCCAAACAAATTATACTGTGACAAAACTGGTCTGTAGGAGGAAAATCAAAATGAATATAGCACTGGAATCAACTTCAGTAGGGTGATCCAACAGAACAGTCACTGCAGATTAAAATGGGACTTGACAGCAAGGCAAGATAGGTTTGCTGAAGGCAGAGAGCAGCTGCAATGCCAGCGCTGAGCTGGAATCCTCTCCTGGAAAGAAAGGATATCCAGAAGGAAGCCACACATTGGAAAGCAGGCCACTGTCCATAAAGGTTAGTGATGTTGAAACCTCAAACCCTCAGAGGTTCAAACTGGGTAAGCCAGTATTTCAGAGTGGCAGGGTGGGGTGACCCGCACAGATCTGCTGAGTAGCAGAGAACTCAACATACCCAAGACACACATTTGGGGTTCTGTTCCTAGACCTCACTCTCACCCTCCCAAGTAATAAGCCACTCAAGGCCCTCTGTCCCAGTTTTCTTCTGAAGATAGTCACATGGACACATTTACCACATACTGAATTTACTGGGATATCACCAGTTCACATTTTAAAATAGAAGAGAATAAAATGGAACAGGACAAGAATTATAGAATTATAAGAGACTTTACAGATGCCATAATCCAGCCCTTTAAACACTACATCATACAGGAAAGACAAACTCCAAATCAAACATCTAACTAATAACTTGAAAACTTCCCTTTTTAAACTTTTAATATAGACAAGAATATATCTCTTAAATGTCTTGTTTTATTTGAGTTGGGGTAATACATGTTCCTTTTTGATACTTAAAAATTATGTTGTATTTAATGACATGAAAATGTTCATATATAATGTATTGAAAAACATCATAAAACAACATTTATGATATAAGCCTCTTTCTATGAAAAGTGAACAAATACTCATATATGTGTGAAAGGAGATGCAAAAAGAAATGTCAGATAATAACATTTACTTCTATAATGGCATTATATTTTCTTAACTTACTTCTTTTTATTAACCAATGATTTCTAATGAAGTAATATTCCTTTTGTCTGTATTAGGTAAAATGCTACATGCTATGCCTTAAAATATTTCATATGCCAATATTAGAATAGTTTTTTGCTTTTCTTATTTTAGTCTTTGACCACCTATAGTCTGATCAATCTCAAAACTATACCGAATCCAGATTGTTTCTGTTAAGATCCAGGTCCTTTATGCAACTATCTACTTTACAGCTGTCCTTAAAGTATCACAGGTACCTCAAATTCAGCTGACATTCAAATAAACTCCTCCGTCCTTGCCTACCAGTACTGCTCCTTATTCAGTGGTGCTCAGAACCATTAGCTGGGCCAGTGGGACTGCCATCTGCCAGGTTAAGTTCCCTGCACTCTCCGATGTCCTTGCTTCCCTAACTCCATCTGTTAGGGTGGACAGTTAATGTGATCTTAAAAGTAGAACCTAATAGATGCATCTCTCCAATATCCACAACTCAACTAGTTCATTACCAGTTCTTTTTTTTTTTTTTAATCCTGTAGATTCCTCACTTCATCCACTCTTATTTTTGCCCAATACATTCCTCACGTTGCTGCAAAGTGCATATTGGTCACCATGTGGCCAACTCTGACATCTAATTGCTTTGCTATATGCCATTCTTTTATAGTAGCTTTACACTGAGCACCACAGAGATAAGACATTCTCTTTATGGATAAGGTGTAAGATTCTTGAGTATGGGCAGAAGAGCATAGGCAAGGCAAAAAGGTACTTAATCTAAGTTCAGTCATTTAACATCTTAGTAAAACTATATCCTTAGATATAAACTGTGGGATTTTCACTATCTGAAATCAAAGGAATGTGCTTTTCTGGGATTCTACAGTTCTAAGCCAAGTGTGGGGGAAAAAATCTATACAGTTAAATCTTTAAGCTTTAATTCTTTGTTTGACAAAGTATACAGGAGAATTAACTGATTTAAAATTTCCACATGAAAAGACAGAATTAATGCAGCTTTGAGTACTTCTGATTTGAAATCCAGTTTGTACGTCAGAGCTTCAGCCTGCATGGTGGACATGGACATGATCTAGGGCATTAACATTGTCCATTTGCTCAAGACAGGTAGACCAAAAAGAAGTTTCAGTCTCTTTTCAGAACTGTGACAAACCAGAAGAGTAAGAGTGCTCCCAATTCCTCAGAAAGGTTCTGAGGTTGGCTTGGAGAAATGGCTTAGCAGTTAAGCACTTGTCTGTGAAGCCTAAGGACCCTGGTTCAAGGCTTGATTCCCCTGTACCCACGTAAGCCAGATACACAAAGGGGGTGCATGCATCTGGAGTTCGTTTGCAGTGGCTGGAGGCACTGGCGTGCCCATTCTCTCTATATCTATCTGCCTTTTTCTCCCTGTGTCTGTCTGTCACTCTCAGATAAATAAATAAATAAAAATAAACAATTTTTTTAAAAAAATAAGAAAGGTTCTGAGGTACAGAATACTTTAGGTGAAATACCTTACAATGGGAAGGAAATATTACTTTCCCTCAAAAACATTCTGTGTCATTTCAGCATGAAAATGATCTCAGCTCAGAGTCCAATCTCTGTGACCCCCAGAAAGACTCCCTTTTTTTTTTTTTTTCAAAGCTGTTAGAAGGAAAATTTAAAAAATAAAAAAAATGTTTAAAGTAAGAGATGACCATCCAGCTGGCACATGTGCCTGGGCCACATTGGCTTTGGCAAATGTTCATCTTTGAGGCCTCTGATGGCTAGGAGGCTCTTACCACAAGAAAATCATGGGTTTTAAAAGACAAGCATTAAAGAACACATTGATGTAATTTTGGTGCAGGAGCATTTAGAGAAATGTATGTTTGTCTTTGAAGGTTGGCTAACTGGCTAACCTTGGGAATGCTTTAGACCCCAATAATGGGACTGTTTCCCTGGGAGTTGATTCTCCTGCCTCTAAAAAGTTTGAACTTAACCATACCCAAAATATAGCCTTGACTTTTTTTTCCCTTCCCACTGTTCCATGACTATGGATCAATCAGAGCTCAGAGATTTTTGTAAAATGAGAAATATCTTTTCTATAAATTGGTCACCTGGAATCTTAAACTAACATATTTGGAAGAGTTTTCTCTCAATTAATTATGCAACTTCTGCTTAATTATCTACTTTAACTTTTATAATCTACTTCTACATAATAGAGTCAAACTGTTCCCTCTGAAATTTCATCTATTAATTCTTGTTTGTCCTTAACAGCCACAAAAAATATCCATCCTCTTTACTATATATTCCCCAACCCCAGTCTTTTTTATTGGACCAAATATTCTAGTTCTTTCACCTACACATCAGTATTTCAAGAACTTCACCTAATACTCTACCTGTATAGGACCAGCTTGATGTTCATTTTTTTGTTTTATTTATTTATTTATTTTTGGTTCTTTCACTTGTTGTTTTGTTTTATTCTGAGGCTGTTTTTGTGATGTAGCTCAGGCTCTCCTGGAACTCATGATCCTCTTGGGTCAGCCTCCTGAGTGCTAGTATTCCTGGAGTATACCTCTATGCCTGGCTATTTTCATCTTTTCACAATATTTGCTTTGATTCTTAAAAGCATGTTGTTGTTTGGGTTATGTTGCAAGATTCTTATAAAGTGGAATGTTTATGTACTGTAAAATGGATTTAGTCACACAACTCTATCCCATTTAGAGGTTTCAGTACTAATTTATAGAAGAGGGAATAAATCTTAATCCCACTTAATCCCAATGACAATGGTATTCTCTCTTGCTGATGTAATAAGTGCTCGCACAAACCAAAAACATTCTGTGTCATTCCTCACCATTTTATATGACATATTTAGGAGCTAAAACTACAGTAAATGTTCATTTTGAAATGTGTGTCTTAGTGCTTGGCTATATGTCTGGATACAGAATTTTGCTTGATCTGGTGGGAACACAAATATCATAAGATCTTCTTCACTCAGTTCATACTTTAAAAATAAGAGATACAAAGAAGTAAGTTTTAGCCCAAGCTACTTTTCTACAAGTATTACATCATTGTGAGGACCATGACAATAACTCTTGGTTCTTTTTCTCCAGTTCAGACATCTTTCTCATCAGGTATTTATGCCTAGTCTGCCTTATATTTTTCAGTTATACTCAAAATCTATTTTAGTAAAACATCAGAAGATATAAAATAAATTTAACTATGTTATTATTAACAAATGTAGTTTATATGAGACAAAAATGATTTCTAAAATTTTAGTTAATGGGTAAAATAAGAAATGACACACATAGAAATAACATGTATAGAAAACATCAACTTATTTCTAGATCACAAGAATCTGCCTTACAAATGTGCTTAGTTGACAAATTCTAATTTCTCCTTTCCAGATGCAGGTTACCTGCTTCAGCTCAGTTACTGGATATTAATCATATTTCTTTGTACACACTCTTGTTTCACTTCATCACGTTCTATACTCAGCAGTTCAAAACTAAACAAGCTATAGAAGTAGCTGATTATTCAGCTTCTTAAAAGAAGGAAATAATGTGTGGCATGGATGGACCCAGAGGACATTATGTTAATAATGAAAAAACTGGCATTGACAGAAAAATACTGCATAATCTTGCATATATATGTGGAATTTAAAAATCCAGTGTAATCTTCATCAATAACAAGGATAATAATAATTAATAACAATAATGCTGGAGTCATTTGTTAACTGCATCTCAACTTTAAAAAAGCACATACTGACTTCAAGAATAATGATGTTCTTCTGGGTCAGAATGTTGGTATCCTTACTGAGGAGAGCTTCTCTCTTCATCTGGTGAGAGGTCCTTCTTCCCTGGCATTCAGTGCAACTAGACTACACAGTTTTTCTATCCTCACATGACTGGCATCTCAATGGGAGAACTTGGGCGGCTAGGAATGGTTAAGATAACAGAGCTTTCCATTTGATATCATCAGGATTCCTATATACATCTCAGGCCTTAGTTCTTCCCTCTATGCCCTCTCATTCAATTCATATATTTCCTCACATCTTATATTGTGTTTGTGTCCCCCCAGAACTAACCAAAGTCCGGTAACTCCTAAGATGTGAACTCATTCACAATAGCTCCACAAAAATAAAATGCTGTGAATAATCCTAAGAAGGTAAAATTCCTCTAAATACAATTTAAAAGCACTAAAGAAAGAAATTAATAGGGAAACTAGCAGACAGAAAGACCTTCATATTCACAGATAGGCAGGACTGATATTTTTAAAATGGCCTCACTAACCAAAAATGATCTAAAGTTTCAATCCCTTCCTCATCAATCTCTGTAACATTCTCCACAAAAAGAGAAAAAAATCCCAATATTCCATATGACTGCACAAAAGAGCCTGAATGGCCCAAGCAATTCTTGGCATAAAACAATTCTGACTTCAAACTAAACTATAGACTAATAATATAACAAAACAGCATGGCATTGACATAAAAACAGACATGTAGATCAATGGACTAGAGTAGAATACCCAGCAATAAACCCACATGTCTATTTCTCCACAAAAACATTCAAAGCAAACACTGGGGAAAAGACAACCTCTTGAACAAATGGTACCAGAAAATCAGGGTGGTTGTACATAGATCAAAACTAGACTTCTTGGCTCTCACATTGTATGTCAATGTATAATATATCAGAGACCTTATTGTAAAGGTCTTTGAAGCTTCTAGAAAAAAAAAAAAAAAATGTTGAAACTATTAGCACAAAACCTAAGGGAACCACGTCAAGATATTGGCACAGAAAAAATCTTACCAAATAGTTGAGAAAATAAAAAATAGTAGCATGCCATATTCCATAACATTTCAAAAACTTTTGCATAGAAAAGAAACCACTACAGTGTTAGCCTACAGAGCGAGAGAAAACTCTCTCCCTGTGCCAGAGCTGACAGAGAAGGAATATACAGAACATATAACAAGTTGAGAAAAGTTAATAACAAATGAACACAAAATCCAATCAATAAGTAGGCAAATTATCCAAACAAGCATTTCCATTAAAAGATCTTCAGGACTGGAGAGATGGCTTAGCAGTTAAGGCACCTGCCTGCCAAGCCTAAGAACACCTGTTGGATTCTCCAGGTCCCATGTTTTAGACAGACACAGTGACACAAAGGCGCAATGCTGACCTTGCCCACAAGGGGGCACAGGCATCTAGCGTTCATTCACAGTGGCTTAGAGGCCGCTGGGTGCCAATTCTCTCTCTCTGCCTCTTCCTCTGTATCTGTTTCTCTCTTCCCTCCACCCCCCCCAAAGAAAAAGAAGACTGAGAAAAAAAAAAGAATTTCAGAGCTGGAGAGATGGCTTAATATTTAAGGCACTTGTTCACAAAGCTAATGTCCCCAGGTTTGATTCCCAGGACCCATGTAAGCCAGATACACAAGGTGGTACATGGGTACATGTGTCTGGAGTTCATTTACAGTGGCTGGATGCCCTGGCATGCCAATTCTCTCTCTCTCTCTCTCTCTCTCTCTCTCTCTCTCTCTCTCTCTTTCAAATAAATAAACAAAAATAACTATGTGTTCAAAAGAGTTTCAAAAATCTCATAAATATACAAATAAATGCTTTGTAAGAAAGTACCTTGAACTGCTGAGCCATCTCCTTAGTCCATAAGGTTTTATATATAATAATGCCTGCTATTTGTTATGTTACTGTTATTTTATTTCCTTTAACACTTTCACGCATATATACAATGCATTTTGATTCCACTTCTCCCCGTTTTCATCTTTCTTCCTCCCTCCTCTCCTACTAAAATACTTCTTCCCAATAGTTCCCCATCCTACTTCCATGCTATCAGCACTTTTTTACTCACTGATTTAAAATTCTTTTTTTCAAAAAAAAATATTTTATTAATTTACTTTTATTTGAGAGAGAGGAAAAAAAGAGGCAGAGAGAGGGGGAGAGGGAGAGAATGGGCATAGCAGGAACACTAGCCCCTGCAAATGAACTCCAGAAACATGCATCGCCTTGTGTATCTGACTTGGCTACTGGGGAATTGAACAAGGGTCCTTAGGCTTTGCAGGGAAATGCCTTAACTGCTAAGCCAAATCTCCAGCCCTGACCCACTGATTTTAATTAGGATAGCTTGCATAGTCGTGGGTAGGAGGTTATTTACTGGAGAGTGTGCAATCTTCCAGTGGATACTGTCCTAAAGGACATGACTTCTCTCTCCCAGAAATCATCAGGTTCCACTATCTACTTCTGGAAGGTATGGGGTCTCACGGACTTTTGCTGTTTTTCAAATACATTTCTGAGTCAGAGAGCTTTTGACATATATAGATTTTTGTAGACATTGCTCTACAAAATATTAAGACAATTCCTTTATACCAACATTGCATGACCATGTCATTAAGTCTTTGCCAACTCTGGATATTGCCGTTAATTAGTATACATTGCAAATTTGTTCAGTAATAATAGTTTTCTTTTCTCTTTAAATGGATCTGTTTGAACACTTAACTTCTTTGAGTTTCCAAGGCATATAATAATATAATATCACTTTCTAAAAGTAGTAATTTAGGTACCTACCTTCAGTACCTATGTAATATATATTCTTGAATTCCATACACACACACACACACACACACACACACACACACACACACATATACATATACATATAAAATCAAAATTTCAATAATGGTTATTTTTAGTCATGTTTTTGGTGAATTGTAATTTTAATATTTATTAATTTATGTTTCTGAAAATTCTCTATCATTAAGGTGAGTACATTATAATGTACATTAAGGTGAGTACATTATAATGACAATAGAATACTGTTGTCTCTAGAACTCATTTGTCAGTACAATTAGAATGAAACCCTCTCAAAACCTCATTTTTAAAACATGTCCAAAGTAACACTGGCCTGTATTCATTATTGGTTGCATGTGATAGACTTGGTACAGTGTAACCTTTATCTAGCATAAGGCAGAAGTATAGGCCTGTGGTAATCACTTGGACTTCCTCCTCTCTCCAAATGCTCTGGCATCTTCCAGTGTGCCACCATCCTCATCCTTTCCAGGGACAACCATTAAATCTCAGACACAATTTTATGTTTAAACCTTTATTTGATCCTTATTCCCTATCTGATTGTGGTTTACTTCTCTACCTATAAATGACTTACTCCTAGCACTTTTGTTTTAGAATCATTTTCATGTCAGATATTTGTGTCTTTTTTCATCACCTCTGCTAAATAACACATTTTTGTTTAATTTGTATTTATTTATTTGAGAGCAACAGAGAAAGAAAGAAAGAGGCAGATAGTTAAGAGAATGGGCATGCCAGGGCCACCAGCCACTGCAAATGAACTCCAGATGTATGTGCCATTTTCTGCATACGGCTTACATGGATCCTGGGGAATTCAGCCTTGAACCCTGGTCCTTAGGCTTCAAAGGCAAGCACTTAGCCACTAAGCCATCTCTCCAAGCCCTAGATAACACTTTTGCTGTCAGTAGGGTGATAATTTTTTTTTCTCATTTCTCAGTGATACATCACATCCTGCTAAGATTTCCACATAAGAGCTACTCATTATATATTTTTATGAATGGACAAACTATGTGGCTTTGTCCCAGAAATTGATCAGCTGATCCACATTCAATAATAAGAGCTTCTTGTATAATCACATAACTCTTTGTAAGTTTGAGTGTCTCAGAGAGGTAAGTGATATCTATTTTAAGAGGTAGCAACTATAAATATTACTTATTTAAGAAAGAAAGCCATGCTTTTGATTTTCTTTAAATCTTGAAAAAAAATGGTGACCTTCTCAAGAGGGCATTTTCCACACTAGAGGAGACTGGGTTATTCAGTGTGAACAGACATGGTTTCCGTATCTATGAGCAGAAAGCAATCAACACACCAACTTCCATGACCTCTTGTATTTAGGACATTCTTGATATTCATTATTAGATTTCATTCAGTCTTATCCTAAAATGAACTTGAACATCTGGATCATCCCTGAAGCCAAATAAATTACAAAACCAGGAGCTATAAATTGAATTAAAAGATGTCCCAGTTCCTAGATCTGTCCACTGGAGTCTGGAAGAATGAAATTTGACTCAATAGCTCTGTGCTCACATTCACTTCTTTAGAAATGATTTCCTTATATTCATTTTGCTGATGGATTCCTCTAATTTAACAGTACTTTATTAAATCTAACACTTCTTAAGTACATCCATCATTAAAAACAAGATGCTCTAAAATGTGCAAAGCAAATTTGTAAAAGTTAAATTCATTTTCTGATGGAATACATTTTCCAACTGACAATAATGTTTCAGAGCTTGAGTATATTTTACTGAATGCTAGGAGAAATAATGCTGAGGCTACAGTTTCTTGGAAAACCATACCATCCTCACAGAAGCCAAGATCATTAAATGAAAATCTGTGGGATATTTCTCTATGAATTGTTGGTTGGGGGAGCCCAGATAGCCCCAAGACAATACAGGTCATTTTGTTCTTGCTCAGCCACCAGAACTAGGTTATAAGACTTTATTGTTAAAGACTTCACAAATTTTGGTTGCAGGACAGAGAAATCCCCAGTCCATGCGTATAAGTAACTGTAATTAACTGCAGTGGATCAAACAAAAAAATGAAATTAGGAGGGTGACTATTTGAGAAGAAAAATAGATACTGTGGCAGTAGGAAGAGGATAATAAAGTGTAATGGGTAGTTGAATATGATCAAAATATATTATAAAAATGAATAAAATTATCAAAAAATAAATATATAAAGAAAACATCTCTTCTAACAAGTACTTTTTTCTGTTGAAACAATGATATAAGTATTAAACATTTTTCTTAAAGTGATTGTTAAAGGGAAAGTTTCAGTTATTAGAATATAACTCTACACTATAAATTTAATATTAACATTTCTGATCTATTTAAAATAGATGAGAAACTGGGAACATCTATTATAATTTTAACCTGTTCTTATCTAAGATACTGAAATATAAATCCTCTAATTATAGAGTCCAGATACTATCTGTCATACTTTTGTCATTTTCTACTAGCTAATGAGAACAAGATGAACATTTCACTAATTTTTTCACATCTATAACTTCACACTATAGTGCCAAAATCCTTTATCATATTGGAATATATTTGAAGATTCCTAGCAGTGGTAGTCTTGTAAGAAGACAATGAATAATGTTAAAACTAATTTTATGTTATGAGTTAAAACAAGTAATGTTTGGAGGCTTCTGATATCATATTTTATTTTGGTCTTATTTCCATTATCATCATTATTATTATTATTTGATGATACTGTTCTTTTGAAATAGTGTCTTGTTACATATTCCAGTGATGCAGTATTTGGCGATTCAGGAGGGTTCTCCCAGAATTTATGAACCCCAAGTTTTGGGATCTGTCCTACCTTTAATAAAGAATTAATAAAGACAGACTCAAGAAGGATAAATTAGGAATTATTGTTTATTGAGGGTAAAATCACAAATTGTGGGGTTTATTTAAAGGAGATAGGAAACGGAAAGAAAGCTAGAGCAGAGTCATAAACACGTGGAAAGTAGGATCCAAGAACTTGTGCTGGGAGAGAGGAGAAACTGGCATGGCATCTGCCATGTGTTTTTTTTTTTTTTTATTTTTAATTTTTTTTTGTTTATTTTTATTTATTTATTTGAGAGTGACAGACAGACTGAGAGAGAAAGAGGCAGATAGAGAGAGAGGGAATGGGAATGCCAGGGCCTCCAGCCACTGCAAACGAACTCCAGATGCGTGTGCCCCCTTGTGCATCTGGCTTACGTGGGTCCTGGGGAATTGAGCCTTGAACCGGGGTCCTTAGGCTTCATAGGCAAGCGTTTAACCGCTAAGCCATCTCTCCAGCCCTGCCATGTGTTTTTAGAGAGGTTAAGAGCACAAATGGTGAGACTCAAGGAAAAAGTGAGAGGGCAATATCAAAGCAGAGACCAAGAGATTCAGAGGAGAAGTGAGTAATGAACAGAGTTGCACTCAGGGTTACCCCAAGTTTTAAAGAAAATTACTCAGGTAGCAGACGGGGAGTTGGTGACAGCATCCACATGGTAGATCTGGAGTGTAAAGAAAATAAGCACATGGTAGATTCAGAAACCAGAGGAAAATCACCCACATCATCAAGGAGCCAAGTCACCCCAAACTGTAAAGGAGAGACAAGCAGAAAAGCCATCCAAGCCAAGAAACACTTTTATGCTCTCCCTCCCTCCCACCACCTAGCCTGGCCAGACTCACTTGGATCCTTGTGACTGAATGAAGAGAGACAGGCAGGCCAAGCAGAGAAACAGAAAAACAGAGCTGAGCTGAGCTTGCAAAGCTAGTGACAGGAAGAAGAAGGGAGCCTTTATAGGCAAGGGGAAGAGCTGATTGGTAGATTTAGATGGCAGATCCCTGGGCCAGCCCATGCAGGGCTGTCTGTCTAGGTAGCATGTAAGACTGACCAGCAGGGCACACTGCAGATCAGTCTCCCCAGACACTAGAGATGGTATATGGGGTGGTATCTCTTGGTTCTTTCTAGGCCTCAATCTCTAACTAACACTGCCTTTAAAACACTAGTTTTTCCTATTCTCATTCACCAGGTTAGTCCTAAACTTAGCACAAGTTATCCTCCTATCACTGCTCTCCAAGTCATTGGCACTACAAGAATGTAACTTCATGCCTGGCTCTTTTGTGTATAAGCTCCAATTTAGAAAATATTATTCCTAAGATCATAGTGAAAATTTTCTGGTAATTCATCTTTGCCTCTCACAGTATTGTCATAAATAGTGGCAATGAGACAGTTTAGGGTAACTGCCCGCTGTCTCTACTTTTCTAGAGGTCATAAAAGATCTTGCTTCTCCTCATCTTTTGTCAAAAAGAGTCCCTAGGCCTGTATTTATTTATTTATTTATTTATTTATTTTTTTTTTTTTTTTTTTTTTTTTTTTTTTTTTTAGCAAGAGACAGAGGGAGAGGGAGACAGATAGAGAATGGGCGCGCCAGCAGCCTCTCAGCTGCTGCAAACAAAATCCAGATGTGTGCGCCCCCTTGTGGGCAAGTGCAGCATTGCACCCTTGTATCATTTTGCATCTGCCTAAACGTGGGACCTGGAGATTGGAACTGGCTTCCTTAGGCTTAGCAAGCAGGAGCCTTAACTGCTAAGCCATCTCTCCAGCCCCAGGTCTGTATTTTTATAAACAACCTGGATCGCTCCCTAGGCAGGAGTTCCTCTTTCCTACGATTAAGATTCCTGGAAGGACTAGATGTGATCTCAGCATTGTGGTGGTTAGCTCAGCCTCCAAAACTTACTGTCAGGACTTATTAGCTCAGCCCCCATTCAGAACATAATAAATAATACCAATTTGGGTCTGTAGGTGAGCTTTTCATGGGCAGGAACTCTCTGCACTTTCTCCTGCTTCCTTCTCTTAGACTAATAACATCTCCCAAAATCTTATTGTCTGCTCTGTGGATTTCAGTTCCTTGAATTAGTAAGACAAGAATCTGGGAACACTCCAAAATTCTCCTATAATATTGGATCATTGACATATATTAGTGAATTGGTGATGAACCCCCAAATTCCAGCTTCATATTGGTGCATTGACCAGGAACCCCAAGATTCTGGTATCAGATATTTAATATCAGCAATCCCCAACAGAAGTATATTATGTATTAAAATTACATACATAAATAGTTTCTTTTTATTGTTCTGACTTTGTCTGGTCAATAATAGCCCCAGAATGAGCTTTAGAACAATGTCATTTCCTGAGTCAGCCATAACAAGGAACTTTCATTAGAATATAGTCTGTGACTTTCTTCAGGAAGTCTTCCTAAGAGAAAAGGAAAATGTCAGCAGAGCTAAACCATGTGCATAGTCACATGATTTATATTTATTCTGGTGAAGCACTTCATCTTATCATGGAGCATAATTGGAAATCCATATTGACAAATGAGGACTACACTTTGCATAGATATTCTCTACTCCAGCCTTCCTCCATGCTGGTGTCACAGGTGAGGAATCCACAGGACCTAGGAGAATTGCCTGACAGAAATCATCCACAGTTTCTAGACTGATTCAAGACCTGACATTTCTTTGTCCAAGCTGCCTGAGTTCACTGGTCTCATCCCCAGTACCAGCTCCAAAAGGTGGATCACACTATTGAGTGTCTTTATGTTGAGAGTTGAGAGCTTAGCTATGTGGACTGGGCTGTCCAGATGCAGGCACAACCCGCCAGAGTGCAAGTCAATGGAATCATGCCAGAGATAGAAGGGAGTGCCTGGCATTTAGAGGCCAGAGGAAGGGTTTTAGGTATTCCTTCCTTTCTAGTAGTAAGAGCATTCTAAACTTGAATCTAGTCTTCTGGAAAAATGTATAACATGTCCCTATTTAATGCTTTTTCTCCATTTATAATTTCATCCAAGGCCCTGCAAGTACCATGGAAAGTCTTACAGCAGTCCACAGATATCATGCTGAAAATTAATCCATAGATTGTTTTTTAATTTCTGTAATATTTGAATATATTATATCCTAATTTCTTTCCATAGAATTTGCTTTAATAAGAGATTTTCACACTTCAAATAATTTTATAATGGTAATTTTTTTCTATGATTTCATTTTCTCAACAGAAATCAGAAGCATGTTTGTTCATCTGTTATACTTATCAGAATTTTCCCCTCTGATTCTCTAGTAAATTGTAAGCATCCTTTAGTTTCCCACCAGGACTATTTCCTTAGCCCTTTTTCTGTCCTAACTTAGTTACAAGATCTTCTTTCACAAAGGCTGCCAACATCCCCCATAGTTCTGGCTGTTTCACTTACTTATATCTATGTGTTAGAGGACATTATATAACATTCTTCCATTTCATATCTTTGTTTTCCAATTCAATATATACATTGATCTTCATAGTCATTATCTCTCTCACCCTTGGTTCTAGATTCCTCACAGTACATCATATAGCTCTTTTCTTTTTTCCATAACACCCAAAGTGGTGACTGCCACTTCTTTGGCAGTGAATAAAGAATTACTGTTATTTTAAAAATATTTATTTATTTATTTATTTAAGAGAAGGGGAGAGAGAGAGAATGGACTCTAGGGCCTCCAGCCACTGCAAACAAACTCTAGATGCGTGCATCACCTTGTGCCTCTGGCTTATGTGGGTTCTGGGAAATGGAACCTGGGTCATTAGGCTTTGCAAGCAAGCACCTTAATGGCTGAATTATCTATCTAGCCCCAAAAGTTGTTTTATTTAAATAAATAAAATATAAGGATATTCATTATTTCAATATAATTTATAGAGAGTAGCTGTCATAGTGCTCACTATTTGAAACCATATTCCCATGATAAAAGTAGAACAGAGAAAAGACTATAAGGAGTAATGACACATCTTATATAACATCATTAGCTGAGTGTCAAAGTGAAAACTTAACAAAAGCTGATGGAAAGGCAGTAATCAAAAACTCTAAAGAGGCTTACAGTGGTAAAACCATTTTTGATTGGCTTTGTCATTATTTCAAGAACGGGTGTCTTCACTCTTAAATATATTATTTTAAGATCCAAAGTTATCCTGCCACTGCTGAATTATCTGTTTTTGTACTTTCATTTGGTTTCCCATTGGAACCATTCACTTATTCAGTTTCCATAAACCCCTAATAACCATTTAAGATATTTTCCTGTTCTTGGCTCTTCTAAAAATCATAAATATGGGTTTGAAAACTAAAGTTGATTTCTGTGCAAATAGTTCCCCTCCTTGTGCCCATCCCCACTAATTGCTAAGGAGCGACAACCATGTCCATCATTTTATTTATGATGGGCTCCTGTCTCTCCCTCTATGGAAGGCCAGCTATAGATCAGGGTTTACTGAACCACTATGGCAGCATCCTCTCAAGTTCAATCAGCACAAATAACTGAAAGGAAGTAGAAATGGAGCTTTAGCTTTTAAAACATGTGAATCAAGGTGATCTTTAAAAGACTCCATTAGGCTTGCTGTGCCTCTCAATGATGAAAATGCATTGAAGCAGTCACAGAAACATCCATGAGGATATTAAACTAGGTATCTGTCAATACTGCCATAATGAGTACATTGATTTGTCAAACATTATATAGTCTCTCTGTAATAGAAAATAAGTACATTTGCTAAATATATGACCTTTTAAGGTTTATTTTCATAATCACAGTGTACTTGAGTTTTCCTTTGTTTTTTAAATTCAACCTAAAAATGATACCATATTTTCTACTCTCCTCAACAATAAGTATTTTTATTGTGTGCCTTCAATTTAATTCAATTTAATACCTTGACAACAATTTTAAGTAAATCTTTTAAAATTTCTTTTTTTCTCAAAAGAAGAAATCTTCCTTTTGAAAAGAAACTGCACTTCTTTAATACTGACACCATAAACGTATTTACAGAAATCAGTAAAACTTTTCTAAAACACGTTTTAAAATTTATTTTCAAGGAGAGGAAGAAAAACTAAGAGAGAGAAAGAGAAAGGAGATTGAATGTGAATGTCACATCAAGGTCTAGTGCCACTGCAAAGACCTCCAGATGCATGTGGCATGTTGTGCATCTGGCAGTTTGTTGGTACTGGGTAATGGAATGCAGGCCATCAGACTCTTCAAGAGTCATTAACCAGGATCCATCTCCCAGCCCCTTAAACACATTTTAATTTCCTTTTTTTTTTCTTTTTAGGGAGTTTATTGATTGATTGAGGTATGGTTTCTCTGTAAGCCCAAACTGACCTGGAACTCACTAAGTAATTTCAGTCTGACCTTGAACTCACAGCAGTTCTCCTACTTCTGCCCCCTGAGTGCTGGGATTAAAAGTGTGCACCACCACATTGGGACTTTTTTTTCATTTTTTTTCTCATTATTACTTTTGTGAATTTTCCTTTACAATGTTATATACACAATAATGTATTGCTACTGGCATCATGAGAATATTTATAATGATAACAATGAATAGCCATAGCAAAATCAATAGCTAATATTAATTGTATGTTTAACATGGATAGGGCTACAGCTAAATTCTATACAAATATTGTTTTACTTAATGATGACAACTATTGTCTTTTATTCTATTTTCAGATAAGGAAATTAAAGTTTAGAGAGATATAGATAACCCATTATTAAAACATCTTTCAATAAAAGAGTATTTATTTGCTGATTCTCATCTATTTCATAAGGCTGGCAAACACCAAACACTTTGCCAAAATTTGACAAGAAACTTATTGAATGTAATCATATATTTCATATGTAATTATATGTCAAAATTAAAATCTTCATTAGTCTAATATTGAACATTCTGCCAAAGTGATAATCATAAAACCAAGAAAAGTATTTTTAGCTGTTCTCTTAAAATACAAACTTCCCAAACTGTAAGAAAAGTCTACCCTAATTAAGACTTGATTGGTTTCAGACTTTCTTATTTTTAACATAAATCTCACCATCTCCAAGTTTTAGTGTCATTTTCTCTGAGATTCCAAGTGCAAACCAAAAGAAATTTATTCAGTTATAGTAAAAATTTCTCCAAAATCAACTATCTATATCATAAATTGTATTAAATGATGGTAAGTAAATTTCCCTGTTTACTGTACATGCCTGGGATGTTATAAAAGTAAAATTTTGAACCCAAGCATTTTAAAAGTCTTTGCTCATAACAGCTGCTATTTGAGCCAAGTATGGCAGTACACATCTATTATGCCAGAACTTGTGAGGCTGGGGCCTCGTGAGGATCAAGAGGTTTGGTCACACTGGTCTGCATAGTTAGTTCCAAGTCAGCTTCTACTGCATGGCAAGATCCTGTCTCAAGAAAAAAAGACTTATGTGACCATTTTTATTTGGAGAAATTAATACATTATTTAAATCAGAATTTTAATGTGATGCTAAAGAAATTCTTTTTATAGTATTATAAGTTTATTGTATTTTAGAGAAAAAATAATGTCTTTGACATGACAAGCCATAAAAAAAGACCATGAATGTGAATAAAAAATGTATAAGAAGTGAGGCTGGGCATGGTGGTGCACACCTTTAATCCCAGCACTTGGGAGGCAGAGGTAGGAGGATTGCCATGATTTTGAGGCCACCCTGAGAATACAGAGTAAATTCCAGGTCAGCTTGGGCTAGAGTGAGACCCTACCTCGGAAAACCAAAAAAAAAAAAAATGTATAAGTGACCATTCTCTCATTCTGAAAGTTCCCTTCAGTATTATGAAAGGAAGTACAAGTCACTTAAGCATTCACAATGGACCAATCTGTGTGCCAGGCACACTGATATCTACAGCAAGCATGGCAAATCTAAACTGCTATCCTCATGGTGTCTGCATTCTGCTAGAAGAAACAGACATTAACAAAGTGAATATGTCACACAAGGAAATCCAATTATGCTTTAGTCACTGGGGCTTAGCTCATATTTAGCTGAAACAATCGAAGAATTATGAAAGTGGCTGTACTGTACATTCTTATCAGTGACATATGAGAAATCTACACATGTATGATGACAACAGTTGGCATTATCTTTCTTTTTATTTTCAATCATTTGGGCTAAGGTGGACTGCTTTATATTTTATACTTTATATTAGTTGAATGTTCTTTCTAAATACATCTCAGCAGTATTTTTATTGAGTTTTCTTGTCTTTTTCTTACTAACTTACAGACATTCATGATATATTTTGCATAAAAACATTGTTATATAAGTTTCAAGTATTTTATCTAAATCCATGGTTTTTTATGGCACTCAATGTATTTTTTATATCAGTAGTCCTAATTAGGAATAATTTTGCAAATTATGCCCTCTGTGGTGAGAGACTGTGTCCTATTTATAAAATCTTTAGTTATTCTGAAGGACTAAATATTTCTTCTTTTATACTCTATATTGTTTTATCTTTCACATTTATGTCTACAATACACTTGGAGCTGACAAATTGTATTATGAGGCACAGGCCCAATTTACTTCTGTACAGGATAAAACTGGGGCAGAATCATTTATTAGAGGAAAAAAAAAAGAGTGGCTGGAGGTTAAGGCTTTTTAGGCGCTTGTCTGTAAAGCCAAAGGACCCAGGTTCTACTCTCTAGTACCCCCATAAGCCAGATGCCTAAGGTAGCCTTTGGGTCCAAAGTTTGTTTGCAGCAGCTTGAGGCCCTGACACACCCATTCTCTTTCTATCTGCCTTTCTCTCTCTTCTTCTCTCTTCAGATAAATCAATAAAAATAAAATATTAAAAACACACAAAATGAGGCAGACACTGATTTTATGCAAGGAGAATCAGAAGCATACAGCACTTAAGCATCTTGGCTAAAAGTAAGGATGCTGAAGGAGAAACAGGAGTAAGATAGCTTTTTATATGCAGTTAGAGACAGGAGTCCAAAAAGGGAACAAGGAGATGCCATTCGCCCCTCCTACAAAACTAGAACTGGCATCTGATCCTGTTTCATCCAAGATGTCTGCGGGGGACATTGCTCAGAGGCAGTTCCTGCTTCTTCTAGCTCAGTTTCTCTGGGTCAGTTCCTTGAGTCCATGAACAAATCAGGCCTTGGCACAAACCTTTGCATCCACCAATCAGTTCTCTGTTTACACACCTCCGTCTGATAACAAGACTCACCCTAATTGGATGCCTGGTCTGTACAAAGGAGGTTAAGTGCATGGACCCCTGTTCTCTTTTCCCTGTGACCTCCCCTGAGCGTCCCTACACGTCTGTCTCTCCCCTTCCCAGCATGGAAGAGCACAGCACTTTCAGCCTGGATATTTTCTACTTCTGTCTGGAGAATGCTTTGTGCTGTTTTCTCACTTTGATTTCATATAAGACTGTTCTTTGATCTGTGAGTCCTTCAGTTTCTCCGGTCTTTTATTTGAAGGGGACCTTGTGGGTTCTCTGCTTTGCCTACCACGTGTGGGTGTATGTGCCTCCCCAAAGCCCTCTTACACTCTGAGATTTCTTTGTGATGAAGTTTCCCTCAGGCTCCCCTCTCCCTTTCCAGCCTGGCAACAGAGAGAATTTTTCTCCTTTCAATTCAATCTTTCAGCTAGCCTCCTTTCTGGATTTTAATTCCACTTGGAATAAACCTCCCTAAATGATCTCATAATTTACCCTTGTCGGAGTGTGTTTTCTACTTCTATGTTAAATGGACAAGAACCCCAAAGTCTGGGTTTAAAGGCCTGAGGAGAACCCCCTTGAGCCCCAAATTCTGCATCAGTACTGGGAAATAAATCCAGACAGATATACTGCAAAATCTAAATGCTTAAAATAATATGCCAGATTCATCAACACTTATTTTGGTCAGATTAATTAACAGCCAATTATATATTTAGTTGAGTGAATATCATTAACAGACATTTAATCCAACTACATATATATGTATTTGGATATATATATTTATGTATGTATGTATAATTTCATGGTTTTAGACACATCTTAGTAAGCTTAAAATCAAATTAAAGAAATTTGATCTTTTTTCTGTGGCTTTATTAATATTTTTCCAAGGTAGGGTCTCACTGTAGCCCAAGATGACCTGGAATCTGGAATTCACTATGTCATCTCAGGCTGGCCTCAAACTCACAGTATATCCTCCTACCTCTGCCTCCCCTCAAGTGCTTGGATTAAAGGCGTGTGCCACCGCACCCAGCTCTTTATGTGGCTTTTATAAGCTTAAATATTGAAATAAAAGCAATAATGTTGATTGATGACTGAGTTTCTGGTAGGGTTATATTTAAAAGAAAAAGAAAGGTCTGAATTTGAAAACTTGCTCAGGAGAAAATAAGGAATTCCAATAACCGACTCAGCTTATGGAATTGGCTCTATCTTGCTAAACTTTTAGATGTGAACTGAAAACTGTGGTATGAATCCAAATAACACAATGGTTTCCTCTTTAAACACAGGCCGATTTGCTCTGTTCTACTTGTTTTATCTAATATCATGTTTGGGTGGAACATATGTATGCTTTTTAAATACACATTTTGGTCAAATTGCAGAGTCTAACATCAGCATAATATTCTGTGTGGTTTTGTGACAGCAAAATCCGAATAAGCTCCCTCACCCCCTAAGTTCTGGAAAGCTAACTCCAGCATGCTGTATGTCAGATGTTATGATGTATTTTTCTGCTGCCAATTAAAACTCTGGCATGTATCTGACAGGTAAATTTGGACCAACACAATCAGAATGAAACATGAACTTGTGTTTAATGTCACCTAGGTTTGACTCATTTCCCTGCAGTTTTTCTGAGGTTTGTCATTTATATGTCTTTCAAATTCCACATCAGTCAGACTGTAGTAAGCAGAAAGTTGCTAAATATCTACACATACCCATCAGTTGTCAAAGCAAGGAAACAATATTCCAAGTAAGAGAAAAGACCAAAGATAAGAATGAACATGTCACCACATGTTTAGGAAACACGAGACAATAGCTTTGTCTCCTGCAGGGTTGAGAGAAACAGTTCTTCCCAACAGCAACTAGGATTTAATGAAAACTCTGAGACCTATTATTGTCATCTCTGAGAGAACCTGAGGATAGACTGTAGGAGGGTTTGAGCCCTAGACTCAGCTTTTTCCATTCCTCTTTTAATAAGAATTATATACTTTCCCCTTTCATTGCCTAAGAGAAGAAGACATTTCTAATAATATACTGGCTCTTGACCAGACCAGTCATGACTTCCCTTCCTTTCCTTGATACAATGTTCTACTCATTCTATATAATTTCTGTACATACTGTCAGAAAAGATTCCGAACCTGTTCCAAAATCATGAATACCCATCCAGTGCAGTGAGCTAAACTTGAGGCTGGTTTTTAGCTTGCTAAGGAAGTGCCCTTGTCAGTCAAGAATTACCAAGAAGTAGGTCACAGAATGAGAAAATGTGTTTGAACCTACTCAGCCACCAACCACCTCTTGATTGCCTTCTCATCAGCAGGCAGCAGAAAGGATGGTGCTTTCTACCATACAGATTGACATACAAGCTCTCACACTCACTCAAGCTATATAAAATTTCTTTTATAGCCTCATGTGTTTCTAATTAAACTCCATGTTCAATCCCCAGCTGGTGAAGCCTTTGGAAGGTAGAGTCTTCTTGAAGGAGGTTGTCATCGGCAGAGGACTTTGAGTTTTATTCGTCCAGTCCTACTGAGCGTTCCATAGCTTGCTCAGTCCTGCTGTTACTGCCCAGCTGATGTGACAGGATGTGATGCCCAAATTCTGCTCTGCCACACATTTTCCCTGCCATGATGAATCTTCCCTCAAAACTGTAAGCTGAACTAAACCCTTTCCTCCCATAAGCTACTTTTTAAAAAAATTTTTTTATTGACAACTTCTATACCTACAGACATTATATCTCCTCCCTCTCTCCATTAGTCTGTCTTTTAATTTGATGTCATCATCTTTTTCTCCTATTATGAGAGTTTGTGAAGTTATTGCTAGGCACTGCGAGGTCAAGGATATCAAGGCCAATTTCTGTCTGGTCAGTTGCATTGTAAGGAGTTGGACCCTTCCTTTGGCTCTTACATTCTTTCTGCCACCTCTTCTGCAATGGACTCTGGGCCTCAGAAGGTATGATAAAAATGTTTCAGTGCTGGACACCCCTTTTTCTTCTCAGCACCATGTTGCCTTTTGGGTCATCCCAGTGGTCATCATCATCTGAAAAGAGAAGCTGTTCTAACCAGAAGTGAGAGTACCATTAATAAATGAATGTGAACATTAAGTGTAGTACTTTTAGGGAAGTTTGGTAAGAATAATATATACATTTAGCCAGACAAGAGCAGGCTTTATACCCCTAAGGTTCATGACCTCCCTGCCATAGGCTTTTGATTAGGTTTTTCAGTACCAGGCATGTATTCCCTCCCATAGAGCAGGCTTCCCTGCAGTTTTTCTGAGGTTTGTCATTTATATGTCTTTAAAATTCCACATCAGTCATTGTATTTCATGCTTTAAAATGACTGTAGTAAACAGAAAGTTGCTAAATATATACACATACCCATCAGTTGTCAAAGAAAGGAAACAAGTACTACACTTAATGTTCACAATTAGAGAGCAGTTGGTTTGAGTCCACCCCATAAGCTCTTTTTTATTGGGTATTTTGTCACAACAATGAAAAGGTAATTTCTAAAGCAAGATAGTGAAATTAAAACATTGCTATCAAACATGTTGCTGACCAAAAAGAGAATAAGTGTTTAAAAATTAAATGATGGTTCATTAAAGAAAATGAAAGCTGTCTTTGAAAGATCCCATAGGGCCATAAAGAAAATGTTAATGCATGTGTGATGGTACACACCTGTAATCCCAGCACTAAGAAGGCAGAGGTAGGAGGATCACTGTGAATTTGAGGCCAGCCTTAGACTACATAGTAAATTCCACATCAGCCTGGCCTAGAGCAAGACCCTATCTGAAAAAAACAAAAATACAAACACAACCAAAAAAAAAAAAATTGGCAGGGCATGGTGGTGCACGCCTTTAATCCCAGCAGTCAGGAGGCAGAGGTAGGAGGATCATTGTGAGTTTGAGGGCATCCTGTGAATTCCAGGTCAGACTGGGCTAGAGTAGTACCTTACCTCGAAAAACCAAAAAAAAAAAAAAAAAAAAAAAAAAGAAGAAGAAGAAGGAGAGGAGGAGGAGGAGGAGGAGGAGGAGGAGGAGAAGGAGGAGAAGAAGAATGATGATGAAGGGAAGGAATACTTATATACAAATTATTTTTATAATACTGTGGAAATCAGTGTGGAGGTTCTTGAGACAGCTAAAAATAGATTTACCATATGATCCAGTTATAGCACTCCTAGGCATATGTCTGAAGGACTCTTCTCACTACCTTAGAGATACTTGCACAACCATATTTATTGCTTCTCTATTCACAATAGCTAGGAAATGGAACCAGCCTAGATGTCCCTCCACAGATGAATGGATAATAAAGATGTGGTTCATTTACACAATGGAGTTCTATTCAGTGGTAAAGAAAAATGAAATTATGAAATTTTCTGGAAAATGGAGGGATCTGGAAAGGATTATACTAAGTGAAGTAACCCAGGCTCAGAAAGCCAAATGTCACATATTCTCTCTCATATGTAGATCCTAGTTACAAATGTATAGGCTTGCATGTGAGCTGGAACCAAAAATTGGTAGCAGAGGCCAGTAAACTAGAAAAAGCTTATAAGGGAGGGAGGTGAGGGAAGGACTTATGGAGAGGGTATTGTATATATGAAATAGAAGAACAGATTATAGGGAGGAGAAAGGCCTAAGGGAGGCCAGGGGAAGAGAATGTGTTAAAGAAGGGCAGGGGAGAGGGTCAATCAAAATTCAAGATATTCTGAATGAGACTTATGTAAACCTACTTTTTTCAATAATGGTACATCCAGAAGCTATAGATTGTTACTAGAAAATTTTCAGTGCCTGGTATGGGATACCTTCCAGTGAGTTGTTGGCTAGGGAGGTCCCTGTAGCTGCCAAAACATTACAGGCTATTTCCAAAGTCCTTGGTTTCCCTTGAGAAACAAAAGTGAAAGTTTTTTTAAGGGAAGAAATTGGGAAAAACAACAAACACCAAAACAATAAGTTTTAAGTTACTAATTTGAGGTTACTTAAGGTGCAGTTTTTAAGATTACCACCATTCAGGGTGGACCAACTATTTTGCCTAAAAACTATGGAAATGATGCCCTGAGGGTAAACCATGAAATGGTCAAGCTAGTAGGATGCAAATTCTTTTGAAAGAAGGTGGCTTGTAAGATGGTTGGTAACAGAATAAACTGCTTTTCAAGGTCAGGTTCTATTTACCCCCTCTCCTGCCACCAGCCCGATTTAAACATTTGTCTATAGCATCCACTTGGTAATGGTTTTGGAAGCATGAGAAATGCAGGGAAGCTGGTCATGATGTATGTGCACATCGTTCCAGGAACCACTGAACTGTAGCATTAGAAGCAGGGTTGAAATCGCTGTATAGAGAAGTAAAGCAATAGCTAGAGCTAAGAAAAAGAACCAAACCATGCTTTGCTGTGCAGACCCAATGATGTTTTGCATATACCAGGACTAAGAAGAGCTGCCATGAAGAACTGCGAGGCTGAGATGGAATTTTCCTTAGACAGTGAACAGCCTAGCTAGAGAGACAGAATTAGAACTCAAGAGTCTTCATCTCTAGTAAGAGATGCTGGGCTTGGAACCACAGATATTTGATGTTTACTTGCTTGTTATTGATTTTCTATTGGTCAAATCTCTCCTTGTTATGTCTTTGTTTTGTAAAGGAAATGTTTAATCTGTGTCATTATGTGTTGGAAGTATGTAACAAGCATTTTGATTTTACCGGGCTCACTGTTAAGTGACAGTCTTAAATCTCAGATGAGACTTTGAATTTTGAACAATGTTAAAATTGGTAAATACTGTGGGGTCCTTTGGAGATGAACTGAGTGTAATTTACATTGTGAGCTTGTCATGAGTCTATGGGGGCCAGGGGCAGGATGTGGTGATTTGAATGCAAATGCATTCAAGATTAAACTTCCTACTTAAATCTCAGTTAGGCCAATCAGTGCTGGAGGAGGCATGCCACTAGGAGTGGGTTTTTTTTTTGTTTGTTTGTTTGTTTTTGATCCTAAAAGTCACATATTCCTATACATGTAGGCTAGGATACATGAGGTTTTTTTTTTTTAATGTCCTCCACTAAAATATTATTCATCTCAGCAGTCCCCATGCCTGGGAGTAGTCTAAATCAGATATTCAAACATTTTTGATGAAAGATTGACCATAATCACTAAAAAGTAATCCAGTCTCTTCCTCTCTCTCTCTCTCTCTCTTAGTTTATATGGGGAATTTATTTCTTTCTAAAGCCTCCAACTCAGACTGTGTTTAACACTCTATTATACAAGGAAAAGAAAGTCTTTCCATTGCCATTAGTTTGAAAACTCACCCCTCCTTCAAGTGACCAAAAGAGAAAGCAATCAAAAGCAGCAAGAAGTGGAGAGTGTAGGAAACTATTCATTCCCAACAGGACACTATTTTCTACCACGGAGAAAAAAAAAAAAAAGCATGTCCTAAATTTGCTTCTGATGTAGGTTTTAGTGCTATCATCTAGATGAAGATACTTCCTCATGAACTCATAGCCTTTTATGAAAATATGTACATACCATTCAGGTCTCACAGTTAAGAAGCAACAGTCGGTATGTTTGTTTAGAAGGAGGCCTTGAACTCAGTATTATTTTTAAATGCTAACTACAAATGCATAACCGGGGGTTTTCCCCATGAGAACATTCCAGTGGATTCAACAGAAAAGTCTGGTGACTTCTCTGAAGACACTCCTGGGAAATCAGACTCTCCCATAGCAGTAAGGCATATTTAACTGTGTGCCCTCAGTACTTTAAGAGCTGTATAAATGTTGTCATTCAACCATCACAACATATGAGGAGGTGCTATTACCACCACCTCCTCTTTATAAATCATAAAACCAAAGCAGAAACATTTAGTAACCTGTCCAAGGGGCTGACAGTAAATGTTGCCAAGTCTGGCTATAAACCAAGGAATTTTGGCTGCATGTTCTGTGCTCTTAACTACTATGACATACAGGAAATAAATCTGATAGATACTTATTATTGAAAGGGATTGAACCTCTGAAACTTCTGATCTAGGTTAATTGATGTTTCTTTAGCTTCTAGCAGATCTATTTAATTAATATGTGTTTCATACTATGAATCATACATGATGGGTAAGAATAATCCATTTCAGAAAACTTACCATCCACCTTAACAGGCAAATGTATTCAATGAGTGATAGTAAAGGGTACATGAGAGGAATCAAGGCCAGAATAGAGAAATAGTCTGTGATGTAAGAAATCACTACTAGAAATAGAATAGTGAGATAGTCTTTGATGTAAGAGGTCCCAACTAGAACTAGGTGGCAGCAAAAATACTTGATTTGATTTCTTTTTTGTTTTCCCTTGGTGCTGGCCTATAATTCCCAGTACCAGGATGCGGTTAACACCCACAATAAGCTGTTGATCAGAGAGACCTACAAGGTTTCCCATAAGAAGACAGACTTCTGTCAGAGCACTTGATTACCCACCAGAGGTTAATGGTAAGACCCTACTGCTGAAGACACCATGTGCTGTCGGCACAGACCATGGAGAGACCTGGCTGGAATCTGGAAGAGAGCCAGTCCCCAGATGGTTAGCCAGTCTAGTGCTGAAAGGCACCACATGAGCTACTGGGGGAAGTAGACAACATCTATCTGAGCAATTTGAGGTCTCAGCTACTTAGAAGCAAGCAAGCTGACGTGATGCTCACACAAGTGCAATACTGGCACACAGCCATGGTGGGTAACCAACTGCTCTTGGATTGGCTAACAGGTCTGCTCAGTCATATCTGGAACAGGGAAACTATTCAGAATCAAATCCAGATAATGATTCTGCTTTCCAATATCAAGCTCCCACTAATCTTGGGCTATAAGGGGGTCTATACCCTTTAAATTCTCTCTAAATTAATAATGGTTATCCCATTTAACTGGTGCTGACTTCACTCTCCTTTGGAGATTCTGCTTCTCTTTTTCTTATGGGAGCGGGACCTGAGGAGATCAATGACCCAGAACACTTCAGCCTTACCCCAGCTGAAACCATGGAGGAATTGGGGAAATGAGCAAGAATACTGCTTTCTAGGTGAACCTGATGTCAGCACAAGGGTGAAGGAGATAGACACTGAGGACACTCAACACCTGCCAAACCAGAGATCCAGAGGCTCCTAAGAGCCCACCACTGAAGTAGACTGAAAACATACCCCAAATGGCTCAGGGAATTTTGTGGAAGAGGGGGTGGAAAGCTTGTTAAAGCCACAAGTTGGGACATTATGCACAGAGACTTTGCCTCTCCCCCATAACTGCCTGCTGCCCCCACAATGCATGATCCAGAATCCCCATGAGGATGACCTGCATCCCCAATGAGGTGGGCCCCTTTGGAAAAGGAGCAGGGATGAGGGAAAGGATGGCACCAACATGTGTTGTTTACACACTAAGTATGCCAATATCTAATAAAAAAAATTTTTAAATTTTATTTGCATCAGATCACATATTTAAATGGAAAGTTTAGCATTTGGGATGGGGCTTAAAAGCACAAACAGGTCAACAACATGGGTGTTGTATCAGTAGCAGTATATGGTTGACACTTTTCTGTCACTCTCTTTTGCTAACTGGGATGCATGTTATCTGACACTTTGAAATAGGATTCATCTGATCAAAAGTGGGAAGGAAGGAATACTGTATGTTATGAGCAGCCTCCCCCCAGAGTTTCAAGCCAAGCCTCCTCTATACTCAACTGTGTTTAATTGTTTCATCACTTTTTCACTTACTTCACTGCAATTATATTCAGTTGTCTTGTGTTGTTCTTGCTATTATTTCATAACTTCAGAAACACACCACCATTATTATTGCAACAAAGATGAATGATTTTCCAGTATTGATTTCAGTGATACCATCATCCCATATGCACTTCTTACCAAGCAATCTGAAGCTCATTCTCTTGAGATATAAGTTAGGACTATAGCTATAACAGTTAAGTCTACAGTCACAGAAAAAGTAACAGTATGTGACTTCTAAGGTTAGGTCATAAAAGGCAACATAGATCCCATCTGATTCTTCTGGAATACCATATCCAAAGACTGGTCATCCCACAGAAATATCCATATGAGGGACAACTGAGCTGACAGCCCAGTCCTGAGTGAGCTGGCCATCAATACGAAGTTACCATAAATATGAGTTGAACCAACATGAAAGCAGCCAACACAACTAATGTCATGTAGAGCTAAGATACTAACCCCAAGATATTTTCCAAAATTGTAGATTTTGCAATAAAATAAATGACTAGTGTTATGTAAAACCACCAGAGTCCTTAAGTGTCTGATAATGGAGCACTGGATAATCAATGCAACTTATATAACTAACCAAAGTCTTTCTTATTCTTTCATCCCTTTCTCCCTTTCTCCCTTGCTCCATTCATTTATTCATTCCTTTCTCCTTTTTTTGTCCTTCCTATATCCCACATTTCTGTAATCACTAGATATCATATATATATGGTTTTCAAGGGTCTCACTCTAGCTCAGGCTGAATTGGAATTCCCTGTGTAGTCTCAGAGTGGCCTTGAACTCACAGCAATCCTCTTACCTCTACCTCCTGAGTGCTGGGGTTAAAGGCATGCACTACCACGCCTGGCTATATAACATATTTTAATAAAGTTTATTCTTTCACAAAATTTGTAGTGCATTGTGATATTTTCACATCAATCAATATTTTCAGTAGTTTTTAAGTGATGTTATAGTAGTTTGTCTAATATGCAAAATGAACTTTGGTAGAATTCTTATTATTGATTTCACTGAGCACATACATGATGGTGTATATTGTCAACTTGACAGGACCTAGAATCACACATGAAGAATTATCTTGATCAGGTTAATTGAGGTGGGAAGACTCACCTTAACTTTAGGTGGGGTTTGGGACTATGTAAAAGAAGGGAATGGAGTAAAAAGCATCATTCATTGCTCTTTCCTTCCTCCTTGTTGAGGTGTCTATGGGAACCAGCTTCCTGATCCTCCCATGCTTCTCCACCATAATGGGCTCTATCCTTTGAAATTGTAAGCCTAGATATTTTTTTTTTTTCTTCCATAAGTTGCCACTTCTCTGGTATTTTGTCCCAGAAATATCAAAGAAACTGATGGAACACATTAATATTTTATGGTAACTAATATTTTCTCAGTGTCCACTATATTCAAAACATTTTTTCAGAGAGACAGAGAGAGATAGAGGGAGAGGAAGACAGATAGAGATGGGCACGCCAGCAGCCTCTCAGCTGCTGCTAAGGAAATCTAGATGCATGCGCCCCCCTGTGGTCAAGTGCAGCATTGTGCCCTTGCATCACTTTGCATCTGGCTAAACTTGGGACCTGGAGATTGGAACGCTGGAGATTGGAACCAGCGTTCTTAGGCTTTGGAGGCAGGGGCCTTAACCTCTAAGCCATCTCTCCAGCCCTATTCAAAACATTTTTAAGGTGTCAACAGTATTGCCTTCCTATAACCATTCCCTGAATTACATTCTTCTTGTTATTTTTACTTTACCATTGGAAGGACTTAAGCCATCATCTATAAGTATACAGAGGTGTTTAATAATTTGCCCAATTTCAAAGAGCCAATAAGCAATTAAGATTCAAACCCAGAAGTACGGCAAAATCACTAAACCATGGTGGAAGAACCCAAAAAGCATGGCTTTTTCAGGCAGAGAAAGCACTCAAAAGCCTCTTTAGTGACTGTGTATGTCTGGGGTGGGTAGAAGGTGCTAACATGATGACCACAGACATGAGGTGCCCTTCCAGCCTCCCTTTGAGATGGTGAAGATGAGGTTTGTTTGTAGGTAGCAGCATTTGTTCTTCAGGGCTCAACTTGGGTTTTGCACAGTGTCTCTTTCAAGGCAGCCCTGACCAGTGATTTTGCAAGGCAGTAGCACTACAAAGGCTGAATATTTCTGCCCACCACTGGCTTCCTCCAGCTCCTGCTGGGCTGGCAGAGACTATGCCAACTCTGTGTTGTGCCCAGGCTTCCTTATTCCCATTTCCTTTTACAAGGGTTACTTCCCAGTAAATCTTTTCCACTCTTAATTTTTAGTGTTGGCTATCTGGAAAAGTAACCATGGCAGAGATGAGAATAGAAAGTCAGACAGAGGCCAAATCAACAGAAAGCTTCATAACTCTACTAATGAGCTGAGGGTTTCTTTTTCCCTGTAAGTTGATGATTATATTTTTTGAATAGAGAGCAACTATTCATAAAAATGGTTTTGGGCATATATGTTCAGTATATGTTTATATGTGTTTATTTATAAAACATACAGACTGATAGAATATTAGCAGATGTTAGTAAATAGTGGATATTTACACATTCTAAAAAGATGCTAATTTTTAAAACTCAGAAATATAAAATTCAATAAAATAGATGTTTGTATTTTTCACTCATTCTTTTTTTATTAATTCAAAAAATTGTTAGCAACAGACAGAGAGAGAGAGAGAGAGTGAACTGGCATGCCAAGGCCTCCAGCTACTACAAACGAACTCCAGATGTATGTGCCACCTTGTGCATCTGGCTTTCCTAGGTTCTGGGTAATTGAGCCTCAAACCAGGATCCTTAGGCTTCACAGGCAAGTGCTTAAGGGCTAAACCATCTCTCCAGCCCTTCAACAATTCTTTTAGGTGCTTATACAATAAGCCTATGAATTCCCTCTGTTTATGTTCGTCCCCTAATTACTAACTGCTCCCATTCTCTGCTATCATGAGCTGAACCAGAACTCTGGCCATATCTAATTTTAACAGTAAATACTTAAAAGTATATAACAACCTGATGGCACATCTTTGCCTCTGTTGAACCATGCTTGTGTCTAACCTGGACTATCATAGTGAGTTCCTGACTGACCATGTTGCTCCCAGTGCTTTCATATATCTGCTGTACATTGCTGAACAATGCAAGCATGCAAGACCAAATCATGTCATATGTTTTTCTTGCTAAAAAATGCACTGCTGGTTTTCAGTAAACTTAAAATATACTGATGTTTTACACCCTGGCAAATATATTGATTCATTTTATATGGGATGAACACATAGTATATATATTATTAACTTTCTGGTCCTAAGACCTTAATCAGTACCAGTATTTGAGAAACTGCAAGGCCTGATCAGTACCATAGGACCCTAAATTGTATAGAATAGGAAACAAAATCACATCGGTCCTGTGAATTTTCCTTAGGTAATGTGAATAAACATCTTTTCCCTTCAGGTATGGACTGATGACAGAACAAAGCAACAATTCCTCTCGAGTCTATCTTGGTGAACCAGTGAGCTTATTTGGTTTACTTACAATAGCATAGGTGAGGGGTTGCTTTACAGCAGCATGGATGACTCACAGGCAACTGCATCACTGAAAAAGCCCTCCCCAACACAGGTGTCAGCTTGACCATCCAAGGAATTCTCCACCTTAGTAATTCTTTCTGCCTATTATGAATTTAGGGAAGGGCCTTGAGAATTTTAGAACTTATATGAGCTTCCTGAGCCTTGTAGGTTTTGTTTACTTCCTGAATCTTATGAGTCTCCTTCTTCCTCCAAAACGGAATGTTTGAATTCAAGAAAATAGCTACAACAACACACTATCATCCCCACTTTTCAGTAAAGAGGAATAGCAAGTCATGTGATCATGAGATTCATAAGGCACCATCAAGGAACATCCATCATGATAAAATACTGAACTGCCCTGAAGAAATAATAGCATTGCAGCTTAGAGCTACATTAAGGGGATGTGTCTTGAAGTTGTAGTATATCTTACAAAAATATAAATGTTATGTGATACTGTGTTCACAAAAGGCAAACTTCATGAGTCTGGCAAGTCAAAGGGTAAGCTACTCCATCACCATTACTATTGTGGGCCTCCTTAGGGGAACTGGTACTTCCTTCAAACTCAGTGGGTGATTTCTTTTTTGCAATAATACTCAGTATATCCAATGTGCCTTGAAGCATATGGTTGGCATATTGACAAAACAGTGTGTGTGTTAAAAGCTCAGGACTGATGTTCATTTAGCAGATTAAGTATTCAGCAATAGCTATAATGGATTTGGTGAACTGTGAATAGATTTTTTTCTGTATCATGTTTTTATTCCAGCAGGCCCTTGACAACCATCCAGGTGATTTGAAATTTCCCATAAGTCCATGTTTATTTCTGATAGGAGGCAACTTTCTCTTTCGACATGAAATACATGAACAGGTGTGCCAATCAAAATACTGTCCATTGAGAGGATTCCTGGTGGCTGCTGTTTTCAGAACCACTCCTCAGCAGTGAGGTGCTGCAAGAAAGCTCATATTGATTTACATCCATGTATTTAGAGCTCCCTTCATGAACTGAGATTTTTTTTCCTCATCTACCAATAAGTCACAAGGCATTCTCCCACTCAATTTATCTGTGGACCTGAGTGGAAGGACAGTATTAATGCCATAGTAGTGGACGACATGATCATCTCATGAGGTAATATGCCACTTATCCAAGCTTAACCCTAGATGCACAGGTTTCTCTTCATAATTGATTCCTGCTGGGCCCAGCTGAGTTTATGAGTCTGGGGATCTGATAACACTCAGCTCAACACAGGAACCCTTGGCTACATAATCATTTGTTGGTGAGGGTGAGATGGTTCATATTGACTCACATCCAAAAGCATACAAAAAAAGTTTTTTTTTTTTTCGGTTACATATACAGAGAGATATTTTCAGGTCATTTTTCCATTACAAGGACATTCTTCAAAGCCCCAAAGGCCAATATTTTCATTATCATGTAGGGAATTGGTACACATGCACATAGCATCTTTTCCACTCTCAGTTACCTCTGATAGCATTGATTATACTAGATAATATGATTCACTTAGTAATAACACCTTTATTACAGAGCAGACACTCTGAAAAGTCATATTTTGCAATAACATGTACAACCTTGCCATGACACCCAGTAGGTGAGTCAGAACAGTGATCCCAAGTGCAACATGCTCCCTCAAAAACCTGAAAAGACCTGCTAAGTTCAATGCTTGCTTCTGGGCTGTGCCCAGAGTACAGTGCAATATTTTCTTTTACTATGGAGAAGGCACGCAAACATGAAATAAACCAAACTACCTCTAAAATTTTCAAACAAGTATGTGAGTTTTCTTTGGATTATATCTATAACCTTATACAGAATATATAACTGATCAAGAATCCCAATGTACTTGTAAATTCTTGCTAAAATGAATTGACTAACTTAATATATTATTTAGTATAATATATAATATATATTAATATAATAAATTATATTAACTTAATATATCATAATTCTATGTTGTATGGAATGACCAGATAATCAAATCTTTTCTTAGTTTTTACTGAGAGGTCCTTATTTTAAGAGAGAATGTGCCAGTTATGTCAAGATTATGAATACAGCCGGGCGTGGTGGCGCACACCTTTAATCCCAGCACTCGGGAGGCAGAGGTAGGAGGATCGCTGAGAGTTTGAGGCCACCCTGAGACCACATAGTTAATTCCAGGTCAGCCTGGACCAGAGTGAGACCCTACCTTGCAAAACCAAAAAAAAAAAAAAAAGATTATGAATGCATATTGTACATATTGTTGTTAATCCTGTGTAAATGCAAACCACTTCTGATCATTTTTATTTGTACTTTGTATTTCCTGCTACAAGAAGAGACTATCTTCACCAGATCAATGGCTGCACACCATCAACCTAAAGCAAGGTTAGTCTTTACTAATGCAGTTGCCACACCTGACATAGTAGCTATTGTCAGTGGGTTCTTTGCATACATCTACTGTCATCACTAGAATCCCATCTGCATCCTATAAGAGCCAGGCTGGTGCATTAAATATATATATGAGTTAATCATCCCAGAAAATGTATGCCAGGTTCAAAATGAGACCAGAAAATGTATAGCAGGGTGAAAATTGGTTCAAGGGGGACATGAAAAACCACTGCATGTACCTCAGGGAGATGCCAGGGCCATAGTACAACCACAAAGGAAAGCTGTGGGCTCAGGGTGAATTCAGTCCACAAGACAGGCTACAGGCAGCAGAGATAGAGGGATGGAGCTAGCTAAGCTATTTGGAACCCAAATCACTTCATCATACAGGTTTATAATGTGGAGGTGCCAAATTTGAAATATCAGTCTTGCTTTGTTCCAACCTTTCTTTGCTATGTTTCCATCCCTTCCTTTTGGAAAAAAAAATGTTTATTCTGTGCTATTATATGTTAGATATATATAATTTGTATTTGCCTTTATTCTCTCAGAAGAGTCTTTGTAATTTGTAGTTCTGAACAGTATTGGTGCTATTTAAAGACGATGTTTTGACATTAGATTGAATGCATTTGGTATAATGGTATGGTCATGGAATCTATGGGAGTCAGGGGAAGATTGTGATAATTTGAATGCAGTCTCCTCCATAAGCTCATGTTTTAAATACTTAGCCTTCAGTGAAGTGGTGCTGTTTGGGAAGGTTGTGGAACTTTTGAAGAGGTAGCCTTGCTGGAAGAAGTACATCATTGGGTAGAGGCTTTCAGGTTTTATAACACAGACAGCCTTGCTGCTCTGGGCTTCCTGACAGTGCTTCAGTATTACTCTGGCTTTCCTTTCTTGTCATGCCTTCCCTACCATGATCAACTTCCCCTGAGACTGTAATCCAAAATAAATTATTTCCTTCCCTCACAGATGCTATAGTATAGATAAACATTTAAACACAGGATGTATATAAGTGAAATATGCCAATCTCAAAAAAAAATAACTTTGATTTCAAATAGGTGAAGTATCAGCAGCAGTCAAATGATAGCAACAGAAAGTAGAGTGGTGTTTGCCATGAGACAGAGGAAGGAGGAGTGGACACTGAGTGTTTAATGGGTACAATTTTCATTCAGGAAGGATGAAGAAGCTCTGGAGATGGTGTGTGATGATGGCTGGACAACAATGTAAATGTTCTTAATGCCACGGAAGAGACACTTAAAATGGTTAAGATTTCCTGCCTCCACCTCCCTTCTAGCCCTTAGGCATATCCAGGATTCCAAACACCATTCACAAAGTCTAGGGTTTGTTTGTGGGTGCTGGCATGCCACACTCAGGTACTCATGCTTACACAGGAGTGCTTAATCCACTGAGCCATTTCATCAACCCCTAAAACAGTCAACTTTCTGCTATACACATTTTACTATAATTAAAAATTTATTTTTAAAACTTAAGTCCATGATCAAAGACCTGAAAAAAATGTGTACCTTGAATCTCCACACATCAAAAAGTGTTTCTAGGGCTGGAGAGATGGCTTAGTGGTTAAAGTGCTTGTCTGCAAAGCCAAAGGACCCAGGTTCAATTCTCCAGGACTCACATAAGCCAGATGCACAAGGTGGTACATGAGGCTGGAGTTCATTTGCAGTGTTTGGAGGCCCTGGAGTGCCCATTTTCTTTCTGTCTCAAATAAATAAATAATAAAATATTAAAAATGTATTTAGGAACAGTGTATCTAAATAAACAACAGAGAAATGAACAAATCATATTTGTGCACATTTTGATGGGCCAAAAAAAAGCTAAAAAGCCTAACAAAGAAAATTCTCTTCTTCCCTTGTCCCTTCAGCCTTCTCTTGACTAGATTTGTAACACATGTTATATTCAAAAATGATCCACATGTACTAACCACTCAATAAGTGCATTAAGAAAGACTTCTCTGTGCTAGGTCTACGTTCTGTGGTGCCTACAGAATAATATAATTGAAATCAACAGTTTGCAATGTGCATCAAATCTTCCAGAAGATAATTAACTATTATGATTCCATATATGCCAGAGTTGACAATTCAAAATGAATAAATTTTTCCTGATGCCTACTTTGTCTTAAGTTTCTCCAAATCATGTACAAAGCCTCTATTGTGAGAAATGAAAGCACATTAGCCACACAGTGCTGTTATAGTGTACTAAATAAAGTTCTGTGAGTTCATCATGATAAACAGTGCTAAAAAGTCCAGATGAAATGTAAAATTGATTTTGTGACTAGGGCCCTGAGTCATATGATCTAGTGAAACATAATGTTCCAGTATTTTCATCTGGAGTTCAAATAAACAGACTGACACAATGTCAAATACATTAGTCTAAATCTAAGCAGCCAATATTTTTTCTGACAAAATAAATAAACACAGTTGCAAACATACTCAGACAAAAATACACATATATAATCCATTCACTGTCTGATCTTTTCCTAAGGTGGTGGAAAATACCAATATTTTAATTTTTCATTTTCCCATGGAGAATATTCATTATTTAGAAAAAATGCTTCTAAAGAAGTTTTCATCATTTTCCTCCCCAATTTAGAGTCTATCAATTATACTATTTCTAATTATTCCCATCAAAGCAATTTTCATAATGTCAGTGCTCTATACAAAAAAAGTTGAAGTGAGCCAGGCATGGTGGCACACGTCTTTAATCTCAGCACTCAGGAGGCAGAGGTGTGAATTCAAGGCCACCCTGAGACTACATAGTAAATTCCAGGTCAGCCTGAGCTACAGTAAGACCCTATCTCTAAAAACAAAACAAAACAAAAAATGTGAAGAGACCTCCCCCTCACCTGCCATAAAGCCCCAAACCTCACTCAAAATGTTCAGGGACAAGTTCACTGGCACACTTCATACTCCTACCTAAATAGCATGGACAACTTAGCATTCATACACAAGCCCTGATACTTCCTATCTCAAGACCTGTTCGTATGCAATTTATGCTTCCTGTGCGAAGTGCAGTTCCATCCAAGTTCCAGATGGTCTAAGTTGTTAATGCCTCTCCATGGTATTATACAATAGGAAGGTACAAAATACCAAAGTTTTTAAATACTAGTGACGTGGAATAAGATTGTATATGTCCCCACTATAGACTAGGAATCTTTAAAGATTTCAGAAATTATTTTCAAACTATTACACCTTTAAAATTATTAATTCGGTATGATTTCATAAGCATAAAATATTTTTTTTAGTTTTTTTTTCGTTTTTTCCTATTTATTTAGAGAGAGAGAGAATGGGCATGCCAGGGCCTCTAACCACTGCAAAAGAATTCCAGACGCATGTGCCACCATGTGCATGTGGCTTAAGTGAGTACTGGGAAATCAAACCTGGGTCCTTTGGCTTTGCAGGCAAGCACCTTAACTGCTAAGCCATCTCTCTAGTCCAACATACAATAATTTCATTGAGGATATAAATGCTTATTTTAGTACTAAGTTCCCTTTACAAACTTGAAGGCCTAGAATTGAAAATCACTTCAGAACTACTCTTGTCATCAACCTGTCTTGAAAAGATGACAAAGTACAAGAAGTGTGCTTTCCTTCTTTAAAAGATATTAGAGAAACATTAGATCAATCTTGATCAATTAACCTAGAATGTTGCTACTAATAAAAGATAAACAAACCTAAATCATAGTTACCTGAAAGCACAAGCAAACAGTGGAATTTATTTTCTTTTTTAACGTTATTTTAAATTAGCATATTAATGTGATTCAGTATAGTATTTATACATCTTCCTCTTTTCTTTTCCACCCCTTTTTTCTTTTTTCTAAAGATTTAATTTTATTTATTTATTATGTATTAGAGAGGGAAAGAGAAAGAGAGAGTGAAAATGGGCACGCCAGGGCCTCCAGCCACTGCAAACGAACTCCAGATGCATGTGCCACCATGTGCATGTGGCTTACGTGAGACCTAGAGACTCGAACCAGTGTCCTCAGGCTTTGTAGGAATACACCTTAACGGCTAAGCCATCTCTCCAGCTCCCCCATCCCTTTTTTTCTATTTCTTGTTGGTTCTCTTCTTTCCCCAAGTACCCCATACTCAAGTTTCATGTCACATGGTTTCTATTACTGTCTTTTTTTCTCCTTTGCTTTCTACCTCACTCCCAAGAACTCTCTTCTCCTTCTCAAGGCCCCTTGTCTAGTTTCACTTCTGATAGCCAAGTTTGTACAAATATGTAAAAAAAATAAAATAAAATAAAATCTAAAATCGGAATGTTAATAAAGCATGTGGAATTTGTAATAATTTCCAGTTCTATCCATTTTCCTATAAATGCTATTATTTTATTTTTCACTACAGATGAATAAATTTCCATTTAATATGCATACCACATTTTTTTTTTTTGATTTTTGAGTTAGATTCTCTCTCTAGCCCAGGCTGACTTGGCATTCACTAGGGATCTCTGGGGTAGGTTACACAATCCTTTGGGTATATGACCAGGAATGGAACAGTTGGGTCAGATGGTAGTTCTATTTTTAGTTTTTCTTTTAATATTTCATTTTTATTTATTTGTTTGAGAGGGAGAGATAGACAATGGGTGTGCAGGGCCTCCAGACACTGAAAATGAATTCCAGATGTACACACCACACATATGTGGGTCTTGGGTAATTGAACCTGGGACCTTTGGTTTTGCATTCAAGTGCCTTTGCCACTAAGCCATCTCTCTAGCCTTAGTTTTAGTTTTATCAAAAACCTCCATACTGCTTTCCATATTTGTGGAATTAGTTTACATTCCCACCATCAGTGAATTAGGGTTTCTTCCTCCTCATATCTTTGCAGTATCTGTTTTTTGTTTTCTTGACATTAGCCATTCTGAAGTAAAATGAAATCTCAACATAATTGCAATTTACATTTCTCTGATAGCTAAGAATTTTTTAATAAGAAATATTTATTGGGCTGGAGAGATGGCTTAGCGGTTAAGGCGCCTGCCTAGGAAGCCAGAGAATGCCAATTCAAATCTCCAAGTCCCACGTTTAGCCAGATGCAAAAGTGACCCAAGCATGCAATGTCACACATGTGCACAAGGGGACGCACACTTCTGGGGTTAGTTCACAGCGCTGAGAGGCCCTGGCGGTCCCATTCGTTATCTCTCTCTCTCTCTCTCTCTCTCTCTCTCTCTCTCTCTAATTGAAAAAAAAAAAGAAAGAAAGAAATCTTTATTTAGTTTTTACAATGTGGTACCATTCTAGACATGGTAAATACAGCAAGTAAAGAGGTAAATAGGTCCATGTCCTCCATGGATCTCATGTCTGAGAAATATGCAATGTTTAATATACAGAGAGAGAAGATAAGATATACAGGTAAACGAGAGTGAAATGATAAGAAAATACATGAGAACATTTAAATATATATTGTCAAATATTCATAAGTGCTAGGAAGACATGAGCTACAGGTGATTTAAGAGTCTGTGTGCCCCTAACATGCATATGTTGAAACAATTACTCTCAACATAATAGGGGTAAGATTTGGGGGATGTGATTACTCCCTGAGAATAGACACCTCTGGCCTGAGATGAACACTCACACAAGGGTCATTATTTGTTTACCTTTTCCACCATGTGAGGACACAGCTAGAAAGCTAAGAACAATGGAGTAAGCTCTTCACAGTCACTTCTCAGTCCCCCTAGCTGTGAAAAACATATATTGTTTATAGCCACCCAGACCATGGTATGCTTTAGCAGGCTACCTGAAGGGCAAGGCAATAGGCAAGGAAGGGATGCATACATACGAACTTGACATTCTCAGTTAGCAATTTTCAGAAAAACAAATCATATGGTATCTGAGCAATAAATCACCAAAGCAAAAGACAGATTGAAAGATGAGAGGGAAGATTTTTTAAAACCATTATAATAGAGGTATAGTGAAGTGGAGTGAAGTAAGTCACAAAGAATAAAATTACATCTCATGGTCCTAGATTCTGGGAAATCCAAGATCAATGGGCTGTACCTAGTGAGAGTTTCCTTACTGGTGAGTCTCTGTACAGTCCCAAATGGATACAAGTCATCATGTGGCAAGATAAAGCTAGCTATCCAGAGAGAATTCTGTTTTAAAGCAAGGTTATTCCTTTACCACTTATTGACCCATGAATCTATGAATGAAACCAATAACATCCTGAAGTTCCCTCATCTCAAATGTATATAAATAATATATGACTTTGAGCATTAAGTTTCTATGACAGGAAAGTTATGGGACACATATAATTCAAACTATAGCAATTGGTAATATTATATAATAACATCATTCATGTATAATTTATATAAGTAGTCTGGGTTTTATTTCTTAAAGCTTAATTTGAACTCATGGTAAGGATTTCTCTATTCTCTTGCTACAAAATAATAAAATGAAACTTTATTTTTGTACTTTTATTTATTTAGTAAATAATTTTCTTGAGTGGTTAGTTTAATATAGTAATTATTAAAACAATTATTGAGCAATTATCCTATATGTTACATCAGGAGCGGGAGAGAAGATAGAGAGATAAACTTGGTACATACAGCCCCTAACTGTTTGGGGACTCAAACTTGGGTCCTTAACCACAAAACCATCTCTCCAGTCTGCATCACTATTACCTTTAAAAAAAGTGAGGATAAAAAACAATGATGTAATAGAACCAAGCCAGAACAAATAACACTGAGACACAGTTTTCTTTGTACCTTTTTCCTATTTATGCAATGTTTGCAGAATTGGCTTAAATGATACATTTTCTTTCAATGTCCAAGAATATTATGATGGGGCTAAAAGTGAAAAAAGAAAGGAAAACTGTTATTTAAATTTCACTGTCAACATTCACATATCAAAAAGTAAAAAATGGCTGGTCATCTTTTTCTACTAGTAAAAATGTATGGGCTGGAGAGATGGCTTTGCGGTTAAGGCGCCTGCCTCCTAAGCCTAAGAACGCAGGTTCCAATCTCCAGGTCCCATGTTTAGCCAGATGCAAAGCGACGCAAGGGTGCAATGCCGCACTTGCCCACAAGGGGGGCGCACACATCTGGATTTCGTTCACAGCAGCTGAGACACTGCTGGCACACCCATTCTCTATCTGTCTCCCTCTCCCTCTCTCTCTGTCTCTCTCTAAAAATAAAATTTAAAAAATTTTTAAAAATGTATAAAGCTTCGCTGCCCAAAACAGAAGTTGCTCAAAGCACTAGGTAAACCATGACATTGAGTATTCATGTGTCTGAACTGATTTTCAGGGATTGTATGTGTTCTGGCCTAGTTAGCATAATTTTGTTAATGTTCCTGTTTCACTGAGTATATTTTATTTTAATTCACAGGAATAAAACCAAAATTTTAAAATAAAGCCAGCAAGCTTTTCATCTGTTTATATATTTATATAATTTTTGTGACAAAACCACAGCTTTCCATGTATGCATAAGGTCTAAGTGGTTTCAGTTCAAATTGGAAGCAGATGTAAGGGCTGGTGAAGTTACCAAGTGCCATATTACAAAACCCAAACAAAGCCACGGTGAAATACAATATCCTTGTCTTTGCAAAGCACACACACACACACACACACACACACACACACACAAAATGCTGTGTTTCAAAGATCAACAAAGCTAGGAAAGGGAGTTGTTTTCATTAGGAATTCACACTTAATCCAGCAAATGATTAAATCATAAAAGGATATTTGTTGAAAAAGTGCATCATACAAGCAAAGGAAGCTCTTCTGACTGCCCAGTGCGAGGAGCCTGACAATCATATGGAAATCTTTCATGTTCTATAAAACCCATGTTCTTAAACTCTGCTTCTTCTCTGTCTACCAGTGTAGCAGTCACCATCTTGCTGGGACACAACACTGGGGCTCAAGAAGCTTATAGAAGAAAATTATTTATTTCTATTTTCCAGGGGCAAATTCATCATGGTGGTGAAAGCCTAGCAAGATAAGAAGTTCACTCACATGGTCATTTATCAGCAGGGAGGGAGAAAAGAGTGTTTGCTTGCTCTGAACACCCAATGGGGCTAGACTAATAAACCTCACAACCTGCCTCCATTGACACTACTCCTCCAGCACTATCTACCTCCCAAAGGTCCAGCAGGACTGAGTGTGAGTATTAATCACAAACCAAAGAGGGTATGGAGCAGATTTTACATTCAAACCATACTGCTTTTACCCACACTGATCTCATTACTGCTATCACTAACAGTCCTGCTTGCATTCTCTCAGAGCACAACACTTTCCATGAATATTATATTCCTTCTTTGGAAAACATCCAATCCCCTCATTTAATAAATGAGAAGTATATACCACAAAGATTAAAATATTTACTGAAGTCACATGGCTTATTAGATCTCTACAGCTTTAGCTATGTGTAATACTATAGCTACCATAATTAGAGAAGGGAAACTCCCTTTCAGTTTATGAACATCTAATGTGCTTACAACATAGTCATGTGTAAAAGACTGGAAGAGCTATCCATTAAAACTTCTAGAATGTGAGACATGTTCTCTGAATGTTACAACCCATGCTCTACATAGGTGATTCCTTCATGGGTCCAGAAATGTGGGAGGGAGCTGTATTACTAATGTCAGTTAAAATGGTGCCAAACTCAAAAATAGCACTTTAATTTTTTTTTAAAGTCTATTATTGCACCACAATCCATTATCATTTATTTTAATGATCATGGTTAATTCATTTTGACTATTTTTGTAACAAAATATCTATGTGTATCCACATATAAGTCACAGCATGTGTGGTCACCAGAGGACAACTTTCATGTCAGTCCTGGCCTTTCATCTTGCTTGTGGCAGGTTCTTGGGTTTTTTTGTTTGTTTGTTTGTTTTCTTTTTTTTTTTTTTTACACTTTTTGCAGAATCCTGTAAATTCTCTCCACTCTACCTTACTTCTTGCAGAAACCAGCTTTTAACTGGGGTGTTGGGATCCAAACTGAGCTACTCAGAATTGTGTGGCAAATACTTACACACTGAGCCATCTCTCCATCCCTGGATCTCTGTTGTAAAGGCACTGATACCACTGTTGAAGACATTGCCCTCATGACCTAAAGAGCCCAAAACCCCATCTCTAACATGATCACATTGGGCTTGAGGTTTCAGTGGAGGAGGCTGACAGGACATAAATATTCAATCCATTGCATGTTATTTTCAAGACCATAATGTTCTTATTCCTTTTGAGCATTTACTCAACAACAGCGGAAAGATAAGAGAAATCTTACTTTTTCTGGACATATGCAAAGATTTAAAAATAAATAATGTCAAGTTACTTGGTCTTCTGCAGTGACCTATCAGGGAAAATGATCCCATATCCTACAATTTCTTAATAAATATGCATGTATATGTCATATATATATATATATATATATATATATATATATATATATATATATATATGACATAAAGGTACACACATACATAGGTACATTGTATAAGCCTATAATAACTAAAACTTTGAAAAGTAAAGAACTTATAAGTGATCACTTAATATATCCCTAAGTCTCAAGCCCATGCATTACCATTCTAAGATGAATGCTGCACCCTTCCTATGTACAAGTATCAGTACTGTCATTTGTTTCAGGTTCTGTGGCCAAGACGCTGTCAAAATCTCATTTTCCTCTCCACAATATGATAAATTTCTCTGAAGGCTGTAATTTATAGAGGAATCTAAAAACAAGGACAAACAAAATAATAGTTTCCTTTCCTGAAAAAAATTCAAGGCCTTCAGGACATGGCCTGGAAAAAAATAAGGAAGGTTAAGTGACACTCAAATGTGACTGGATGAGTCAGCCTTTTTATTCACATCCAGGCAGCCAGGTTGTGATGCAGTCAGGATGTTGTTGAGTTTTAAGCACTCACCAATAGCTTCTAAGTGATTATTTCACTCCCCAAATTCCCATGTGGTTTACTGGGTACATAATGTGATCCTCAATAAATAAACAGATTTAATTCAGCACCAATGGTCAATGGCATAAGAAGTTAAGGTAATAATATCATCAACATGAAGGAGAGATCACCTATGAGGGTTTCAGGAAGTAGGATCTGTATTTCAGGGTATGACTTCGCTTCTATTCTTTCCATTTTCTAAAATTATAATTTTATTAGGTACATTTAATTGTTGAGTTATATTCAATATTATCTGTCAAATATGAAATCATACCTAGATCCTGTAATTCAAGAGCCAATACTCCAAATAATAAACATATATTGATTAACTAATATGTACCAGGCACTCTGATAGGCTATGAGAATATATAAATTAAAAAATCTTATTTTTCCCAAAAGGTTAACATGACAGCAAGTTTGGAATACTTAGATGTACCCAAAGCAGATAGCTACAACTGACACTTATTTATGCTTGGTAGATAAACAGCCAAAAGCAAAGTAAAACACTATCTAAGTAATGAATAAATTTGATATAGCGATTAAGTACTGAACAAAGACTCATAGATTCCTATCAAATTCCAAAACTGTCAGGTGAAGATCATTATGAAAACACATTAAGTTATTACAATTTCAGATCTATGAGGAAAAGGGAGGTATGATTTTTAAATGTTGCTTTTCCATTAAGTTACCAAGGGGAAATGAGGATACCAGTCCTCTAAATTTTATTCAAGTACATTGCAAATTGCAGAAAAATAGATTGCATATAATTCATATATATAATGCTTATATACAAGACAAGATTATAAAAATAAACACCCGATACTGAAGAAATGGGTCAATATTTTAGTATGATAAAGAAAAACAAGAATTTCCTTTGTTAAATCAACTTTTATAGGATATAAAATTTAAATTATTAGTATGTTTTTAGGCCAATGGGCAAATTAGAGTCACTGGTGAAGTCTCTCCTATGTGACATCATTCCTTAACTTCTACTGCTTCTTATTCTACACAATCCTCTCTTATGCTGTCATATCCTCTATTGAATTTTCCCTCTCTGAATATTGAGGTATTTAAGTATTTGTTTCTTGATCTCTTTACTCAAACTTATTCCTTTAATCTAGCACCATAGCTAAAATTATTTTTCTATAAGTCCACAGGAATACAAGTATATATATATATTGCCCTTTGTAATACCTCTCCTGAATCAAAATAAAATATGCATTTTATAATCAAATAACTGATAATCATATCAAATATGTTTCCTCTTAAATTATAAGCTCCAACACTATCAATTCAGTTGTTCAAAATGATTGATTTTACATCCAATGATCTTGCATGTTTAAATTTTCCATTTCCCTCTATCTCTTCTCCTATCTCTCCAATCCAAGCCTCCATCCCAGTTAACCAAGATTCTACATAAAACCTTTTAATGAATGCTCCTTCTTTTGCTCTTTATATCTTCTTTGTCAGTTTCCCAAAACATAAGGTTATATATTGAAATTATAAGTAACTTCATATCACTAATTTGTATCCATAAATCCATCACTATGTTTCCATTTCATTTAGGCTTAAGGAATATAAAGTCTTACTCTCTGATATAGGGCTTTCAGATGCACAGACTGTATAACAGAAAAAATACCAAAAAACAAATTCAATATGTAGTAGAAAAAAATATTGACATGCAGAAAACAGATGCTGCTTGAAGTGGGTGGAGAAAATCATGACACAAAATTCTTAATGGATAGTTATAAAGAAGTACACAGGAGTGTGTTTTTCCTAGGAAGAAATTTAGCAATTTTACAGTGTTCAATATTACACATTACCTAAAATCGAATCAACATGAATAATGACCCTTCTTAATACAAAAAGTATGTTTACTTTGGGTATTAGTGAAGTAGATGCAACAAACCCAATTGTCTGTTCATAAGAAAACATATTGATAAGGCAAAGTTTTCTTGATGTACACCATATGATATTTTAAATTACTTAACTATTTAACTATATATGTATATTTAAATAAAATGTTGAGTAAAAAACATAAAGTAAGACAATATGTTATAGAGTGATAGTTGTCTAAATTACATCACAAGCTACATATTGCTTATAGGTACAACATCAGATAAAAGTGACTACAAGTGACTTGATACACACCCCTAGTGATAGATAGGCTCAGAAAATGGAGGGAGGGAAGAATGCAGAGAAGTCAGTTTGAAGGGACTTCATATCCATCTGTAAAATGACACTTCAAGAAAATATGGCTGTATTTCTACAGCTTGATAACTATTCATTATATTTTCTTTAAGCTTTTATATATTTACATTAAATTTAAACCTAAAAAACTAAGTTCATGATCTTACTGAACAGAGATTTCAAACAAAACAACAAACACAAGCTTCTCTTCTCATTGTCAAAGTCAATGTTATGGAAAGTATGAGACACATAGCATAGATGGTGAAATTTCAATTTTTATAGCTTTCAAATGAGAATACAGAGAATATAGGAGAGGAATTCATTAATCATAACAGAATAAAAAAGAAACAAGAACAAAGGAGTTGAAACAAGTTTTGCAGATAGCAGATGATAATTAGAATAAATGAAATAAGAGTGAGAATGATAATTTTTTTTCTGGACATCTTCAGGAAGCCAAAATGCACCTGTAAAAGAGTACACAATAACAGAAATCTGTGAAAGAAGCAAGTTAGTGTTCCTGCTCTGATTGGCAACAACCAGCACTAGACTGTGGAGCTGGTTCCAGAACAAAATGAGCATTCCAGAGAAAAGGACTAGCAAACATGTTTCAATAACCAAAAGATTAGGGCATTCAGAAAGACCTCACTCAAAATTTTATTTTTATTAAATTACAATTTAATATAGTGAAATATAAAGCAAAGAAAGAGAATATGTGTTATATAAAATATATATATCGGTTCACAAAGATCTCAGTAAAACATAGCTTATGTAATTGCCTATAGATACCATAAAGGATATAAATAGAAATTTGCAGTTAATTTTCATATTCTCTCAAATGAGAAAAGACTAACATGAGGGGAGGAGGATGAGAAAAGTGCAATTGAACTAAGGTTTGTTTTGTGCGTGAAGGGAGCTCTATATACATGAAATCATCTGTGTAATATATGACAGTATAAAAGTTAAAATTTAATATAACCACAGAAATAATTGATCAGGATATATAAATTTCAAATCACTAGTTGCAGAAAAGTATGAAAAGTACCAACTACAATAAAAAAGGCAACAAACAACACAATCTTCTAATCTCCTAGTAAAAGTGATAATTAGGTGGAAAGAGATGATAGAAATAAGAGTTATACTATAGGAAGTTTAGTTATATAATCTTGTCTTGCATATGCATTGCTTATCTATATATGTAGATGATGCATTACAAATAACCAATTATTCTACAATTTAAAATGCACTAGAACAAAATCTAAATGACCAGTACTTCATTTCCCATTGTCAGTTTCACAGATGACTCCATATATATGCTTTATGATCAAAACCTACCCTATTCTCTATCACCTTGTAATTTCTTCTCATTATGATACACCAATCAATTTCTATTTTTGAGAGGGAAGATTTCAAGGGAAAAGTGTTTTCTCTTCTCCACAAAGAAGTGATTGACTGCTGTGTAGCCAGGGTCTTTCTTCCTTAGTATAAGGTCTTGTAAGATGCTAGGAGTGAAGCCTCTTTCTGGTTGCAAAAAATGGACTGACATGATCTTTTGCCTGTAAGAATCTGAGTAAGGGGTGAACCTGAAGGAAATTTCAGACAAAAGTACAGAAAAATAGTACCAGATCCAAAATCTGTTTAGCTAGATCTCACACATGGAGCAATTCAGAGCTCAGTAAGTGACATCAAGCACAAGGACTACGGCTGGAAGGAATGATCAAAGGACAGTTTGCAATTCACAATGCAATAAGGTACAAGGCTTCATCAAGTGAAGACAGAATTGTAGTTATATGTCTGGTTATTGACCTGGTGGTTTGGCCTTATGTACATCACTAAATCCTCATACATCTCACCAATTAAAGCGGTAACCTCAAATACTCTTAATTATCTACAACATCTACTGAGCTCCAATTCCTGACAAAGCTTCTTTTTTGAGCCTATAGTATTTCTGTTAAGGACTTAGGGCGATAGGGCTTGGAAATTCTCGTTCAAAGGGGGCCAGTCATTGTGTTATCTAAGTTTGTTTCAACTATTATCAGTCTATCCTATATTTGAGAAGCCAGGATTAGTAGCCATAGTACTCACTGAATCCTCTTCCCTCAGATGGCTTTGACAAGATTTCACCAGACAGAAATCACAGGTCCTGTATGAATTTTCTAACAACATAGCTGAAATTTGAAAACAGCAGAGACATTGTCTTGTTCTTTTTCTTCAGTTAGCTAGAATGGTTTGGACTAGAGCTTTCCTTGCATTTATCCTTCAGGAAGAGTTTTGCTTCTTGGTTTATATGCTAGATCTCTGGGGCCAGAAGTCAAACCTGGAAAGGATTTTTATGAGGAAATCCATTGAACTTTCACTTTTTTGTTATTTCTCTTGGTAAAAGACTTCTAAGTTGGCTACAATCTCATATGTTTCACTTAGGATGTATTTTGGGTGGCGGCGCAGTAAATTAAAGGGGTTAATGGTTCTGTGTATGCAACTGTCTCTTGGGCAGCTTGGCTTCAGAGTGTGGCATGCATCTGAATGTCAACTGAACTTGTAAAAATAACTTGGACTCTTAAACACTTTAGGTCTGTATAATAATTTATAGACACCGATTAGAATTCCATCAAGTGCTTTGGAAATTTATGTATGGAGACATTATTCCAGGAAAATCTCATGATGTCAGCTTGATAGCTAAAACAGCATGCAAAATGTTCCGGCAAATTGCCGGCTAACTTGAAATCCTGTACACACAATATAAAAATTATGACCACTGATTTTTCAAGGGAAAAGATGATAAGGTTTTGATTTTCTTCTTGCAAGTACACAGAATGTTTATACCTTAACCCTGGAGATCCAAAAGAGAGCAAGAAAGGGTAAAGATGTCATCTAGAATACTCTCTGCTTTTCATATATGACAATTTTGGCCTCAAGAGGGGAAAGTGGTTAATGTGATGATGCAAGCATTAACTGAAGTACTAAAAGCAGAACACAGCTTTTCTCAGTTCAGGACTCAATTGCTTCACAGATCATTCTTATTCTAACTTCACATAAATGATTAATGTCCAAGATTGTAAAGTTTCAACTTCTAGTTTTATTATATTCACAAATCCTATTTGTGCTCAAAAATGAGCAAACAGGAGAAAATGCTTCCTTATTGTCAGTTAGTTGATTTAATACCTTCTTGCATGATGGTTTGAAATGTCATGCTAAGCAATGTATGAGACAGTCAGTACTGTCAACAGAAATCAAGAAAGCAAGTTTCAAGCATGACAAATTATTTAACTATAGATCACCCAGTTTACATAGATTCAAATTTTCTAAAAGCTAAACCAACTTCAACAGCAAAGGCTAGGAGAAAGGAGGAACTTAGTGCCAGAGAGGATGTGTTTCTGACCATTTCTTGCATGCCTCAAATTTATTTGATCTTTTTGTGTAGTTACACTAGGGAACAACCATCAATTTGAAAGGTATGTTTAATCAGCTATGATCAACTGAACATGACTCTCCCATCTCTCTTTAGAGTCAAATATGTTTATGTTTCTTTGTGGTTGTGATTTTAAAAATAATGAGCCTCAGAAATTATCTTTAAACTAAATACTTCCACACGAATTTTCAGGGAAAGCTAGACCTTAACAAAATGTTGTGTGTGACTCCCTTGAAGGAAAGGACTTCTCAAAATGGTTCCATCAAGACAATTGAGGTCTACACATATTAGAATGCCATTATCCACAATAGATGATTAGGGAATATGATAAAAGAAATGTATTAAGGCCTTTTTAGTTTTGAAATTATTTTATTTGCATTTATATTAGACTTTCTTACTAAATGAAGACATTTTAAATTCATAATTATTCAGTAGGTACATCAAATTATTTCCTTTTAAGGGGGAACCATATCCAAATTGTCTGTGGTTTGCATATTTTTATATTATTGTTTAGAGGTCAGCTAACTTTTTTTTTTTTTTTTTTTTTTCGAAACAGGGTCTTACTAAGCTGGCTTCAAATTTGAGAATTTCCTGCCTTGGCCTTCATTGTAGGTATATGTTGCCACTACTCTGCTCAAGGGAACAGATCTGAAAGGTGTTCCTCGCTTTTCCTTTTTCTCTTTATCTTTCCCTCACTATATGCAATGATATAGAAACTGGACTATAACTGTTGTACAAATAAATGTGAGTGTATGTGTGAGTGTGTATATGTGGGGGGGGATGTTAATGGAGGAAAAAAAGGAAAAAGCTCACATTTATTCAGTGTTAATTTGTGTCAGAATTACTACCCATAGTATTCTTATTATCTCCTTTCAACTTTTGTTTCATTTCATCCCATATCACACACTCTTTTGCACCCAGGTTCCCACAAACAAACAGAAGTAATATATATGAGTAAAGAATCACCACTGGAGTGGCTCCAATACAATACCCAGCCTTCTTTTTCACATCAGCTCTTCATCAAATTCTTTGTTACAATCGTTTCTTAGATAACTCCATTTAATAATCAAAATGACCTTAGTAATTGGTTGCTACTAAATCTATCTATGATAGTTGTAAGAGAGGTTAAATCACTTGGATTAGGTTACACAATTGATAGTAGATAAAGCTGGTAATTAGCAAATCTGATATGTAAATTTAAACAACATAAACCCAGAAGCATGAATTAGATTATTTAGGTTATTTTTGTCAGAGGAACCAGTCTAGTTGGGTAGAGAAGAAAGGACTTGTCAACTATGGGCTGCTTTTATATTAGATTTTTGTGTGCCCTTGCGTAGGATAAAAAGATGTGCACAGATTTGCCAAAATGTGCTCTAATAGCAACTTAAAGAGACCTAATACACAATTATTGCTTTTAGTAACATGATTATATTACTAAACTCATTCCCTGGTGCAACCGGGTCCCATTATTGCCTCAGGGAGCAACATGCAGAAGCTAAAAGGTAAACTGCTGAAAGGCAAACTTCCTGACATATAATTGCATCAGGAAGTCAAGCCAAAATGTAATATCTCTAAACCACACTAAGAAAGTGCATAGCCACAAATTGATTTTACAGGTCTAAACTGGATTTGCAAACAGTGCCCTTCCCCATTAGCACAGTTGGCTATGTAAAATATCACATGGATGAAGAGAATTCAAATCCCATCCCACCAAGAAATACTGATGTTATAATATTCCTTTATATATGGTACTTCTATATTTTTTGAATCTTCACTCTTGCATAAATCTCTTATTGGTTTTTACTTTAGTTTATATATTGCTCAATTGGGGTTTATGATAATTTGTATGCTTTTTCACCTATTCCATTGTGTACTATTTTTCCTACACACAGTTTGCATTCTTTCCTTCTCATTCTTATTTTATTTCTCTCTTTCCCATCTGCTCCTCCTTTTTTTCTGCTTAACAGTAGCCTACCATAGCTATAATCATCTTTACTTCTGTGTTTCCTAACAATATCCTAACATCATCCCCTGTCACTTTACTTTTCTTTCCTTGATTTTTTTTCTCAGTTGATTTCACTTTATTCCCTATCCTAACTCAGCCCATTTCCCTTCCATTCCTAACCATGGTGATGAATATTTTAGTACACACCATGCTATTCTCATTCCTTTATCTCTCAATAATTTTTGAAACTAAAGGGAAAACTTTCTTTTTTTTCTTAACAAATGAAGTGTGTGTGTGTTTGTGTATGTGTGTGTGTAACAATTGTCATTAAACAATTCTGGATACAATGGCATGGATAGGAGACACTACCCCCTACTCATAGGGTAACACTGATGCTAAAGGGTGCTAATGGTCTTGGTGGGTTACTGTTCAGTCCAAGGTCCTAGGGAAAGTGGGGCTGCACTCTCACCTGAGGTACTGCTGCAGGAGAGAAATGTACATAGCATACTCTGGGGGGATAACTGCCCACAAGTTCAATCTTTTTTTTTTTTTTTACATCTTCAGTGTTTTTATGATTTTTTGTCTTATGCTAACTATCATTCAGATTTTAAAGCCTTCCAGAAGCTCACTAGAACATTATTTGGTTTTCTGTAAATATTTTCCCCATGTGTCTGGGTTCAATACAAATCTTGCAACTTCGTCTTTGGTACCTGGACAGACCTTCTTGTCTGATTTGTCTTTTTAATATCCCCTTTTCATTGCTCTATCACTGTACCAACCCAATTTACATGCCAATCTAATTCACTCTGAGTCTTCAAATACTCTCCTGCTTCGTATGGAACATGTCCCACCAGTAAGCTTAGCAAAGCCTCTAAAGCCCTGTGCCATACCTGACTGAGGTCACTGTTGATCCAGCCTTTTTTAAACTCTTTGGTAAACTGTCATATTAGGTCTGGTAAATAGGCTATCAAACACCACTGATTCATGCACAATTCCCTAAATGATATCTGTCCCTCCTCTATTGCCTTCCAGTTTCTGATATTAATGGGAACCTCAGCCTACAGTAACCATGTTCCTTGATAGGCATTTCCTTAATGAACCAGTTCATCTGAGAATGATTTCCCCTTTATTCCTTCATGTCATACAGCCTTTGTGATAAAGATGGATGAGTAATTATATCAGTGTATCTGGTTCCACAGCACTCACACTGATCCCATCTGCCTCTATGTCCCACAGCCTCACAAGCCAGGCTATTCAAGGCTACCTCATTGCTTATTTACAAGTCTTTCTCAGTATAAAGAGTTCAGATGTCAAGTCTTCCCTAATTATCATAGTTTTTTTTGTTTTGTACTGGACCATTGTTAAGGCCCCCATTGTCATGTCAAATCATGGATTTTTCCCTTTCTGTGTATGAAAGATCAGACCTGAGGGCTATCTCCTATCACTTCAACATTGCTCTCTCCCTGGTTAGTGTCTGACTATTTCCATGATTTCCAATATTTTTGGTCACAGGAAGGGATCTTTGTAATAGCTCTAATTTATACTCTCTTTCTCTTGCATTCTTCCTAGTGGAAGAAACACTAAGACAACACCTCCACTTCATCCTTCCTTTTTACAATTTCCAAGACAAATCAGAGACTAATGCAGAAAGTGGAATCTACAAGTAATTGTCCCCATTGTAGTTCCTCCCTTTTGTGGCTAAGATCTTTCTGGGAAGATAGCTCAGCTTCAGTTGCATGTTTTATCATTCACAGAAAATACCAACCTGCTTGTGATCCTGATCTGCACACACTACTTTCAGAAACTGGAATATATCCTCTAGTCAGCCATTTGGGAGAGGTATCTAAGGTATATCAAATTTATCATGAAGATCAATATGATGTAGAGGAAGATAGACTCCATGGAATTTACCCCATGCTCAAATAACTTGGTTGTGGTTATATATCTTATTTCAGGGAGTCTGTACCCATCATTACATGAAGGGGGCATGTTATACTATACCATATGGGGAAGGATGCCATATTGAATTGTCCTCATGGATGCTCTACCCCCACACAGATCTGCCTCAGTGGCATCTCTCGTCACGTATTGCAGGGCCCATTCCACCACCCCTCCTCAACTTGTCTTTGGTTCTGTGAGTCCCTGTTTGCACATCAGTTGCTTTGTGTAGCTATTCCTGAGGATATATGAACTGAACAAAAATCTACGGAGCCCAGAGAGAGCACCAATGACAGATGAAAGATATAATTCTAACCAAGTCTAGCTTAATGGACCAGTGAGTTTATTTTGGTTACTTACAGGAGCATAGGTGAGCAGCATGGATAACTCAGAGACAGCTGCATCACCAAAAAAGAAAAATAAAGGCACCCCAATATAAATGATGATTGGTGACAGCTGCATGCCTGGAGGTTCTTGTTCAACTTTCATGCAACTCAGCTGCTCCCTGTCTTCTCTCCCCAGAAATTATTTCTTATATAACTTTGTGGAGAAGCCATGTGAAACTTGTAAGTTTCAGAGCATCCTAAGCCTTACATGTTTTATTTACTTACAAAGTATTGAATGTTCTGTTTATTTCCTGATCCTTGTAAGTTTTGCTTACTTTGTGAGTTTTATGAGCCTCTTCTCTTTATGAAGAAATGTTCCAGTCTATAAGAAAAATCTATCACACAAATGGATCAAGTAGAAGTCACAGCACCCGTGATGGAAGACAAGATGAACTACAACATTCAAATACTGACAAAAAATAAGCAAGCATGAACAGAACATATGGAATATATGGGACATACAAAGCAAAAGTTATGAATCACAGAAATAGGAGGAGAAGAACTCCAGGCTGAAGGAATTAACATCCATGTACTCATTATACAGGAATATCAATCATATGTAGATTGGTTCCCTTTCATTTATTCTCCTTTCCTGTTGCTTTCTACATTTTTGTTATTTTGCTTGGTTATACACATTAACTTAATTCTCTTCCACCTTACTGCTTTTGTTCCAAAGATATATGCTTTATTCCTTGCAAATCTTAAAATGACACTTAAAGATTTGATAACTTTTTTATTATTTCTCTTCTTCCTCATCTCTCTCAAGTCACTTTCCTAATGTACTGTCTGATCACCTTTATTCATTCCTCATATTTATCCTTTGAAAATTGTTTTCAAATAAATTGCATCCTTTTTTACTAGAAAGTAATTAATTATTTAGGTTGGAAAATTTTATTTCCTAGGGAAGTTCGTGATGCTTACTTTTTTAAAAAATATTTTATTTTTATTTGAGAAAGAGAAGGAGAGAGAAAGAGACAGATAGAAAATGGACACATTAGGACCTCCAGACACTGAAAATGAACTCTAGATGTGTGTGCCTCCTGTGCATCTGGTTTACATGGGTCCTGGGGAGTTGAACATGGGTCCTTTGGCTTTGCAGGCAAATGCCTTAACCTCTAAGCTATCTCTCCAGCCCATTCTCACTTTGTTTTTTTTAAATTTTTTTTATTATTTTATTTATTTTTGGAGAGAGACACAGAGAGAGACAGAGAGGGAGACAGATAGAGATGGGCGAGCCAGCAATCTCTCAGCTGCTGTGAACGAAATCCAGATGTGTGCGCCCACTTGTGGGCAAGTGCGGCATTGCGCCCTTGCGTCCCTTTGCATCTGGCTAAACTTGGGACCTGGAGATTGGAACCGGGTTCTTAGGCTTAGCAGGCAGGCGCTTTAACAGCTAAGCCATCTCTCCAGCCCTCACTTTGTTTTATAATTGATTTACTTGCTACAGATATCTCATGCTGCTCATTTCATTACTTTACTTACCTGTATTTAAAGGGTAAGTGAAGATCCCATGGTAAGTACTTCCTGCTATTATGATCATCTCTTTGTATTAACAGTACCTTTCAGAATTATTATTTGCCAAGTGGTTGGGCAAAGAATATGCCTAGACTATCTTTAAAACTGAAACGGTCTCTTCTTCCCTAAAATTCCACTGAGTGAAAATAGAAAATTCAGACAGAGGCTGAGGAGCACATCAGTCATTGCTGTCTTTAACACAGCAGCTGCAACTACGTGGTAAGGGCCCTCACAGAACAAAGGACAGCTGCATGTCTATGTGCACGTAAGCAACCTTGATGCCCAGAAGCTTAGAATAATAGTATGTTACTGTATTGCGGCAGGGGAGGGGGCCCTAAGAAACTGAAGAAAGAAAAGCAAAAATATATCTATAGCCAGCTGGCTAGAACCCTTCTGCTACTTCCTCTCTGCCCCTTGTAAGCAATTGTGATACATTCTGGTTTTTTTGTTTGTTTGTTTGTTTTTGTTTTTCATAAACTCTGCTTAACAAGTTCAAAGTGACCAGTCAGAATATGAATAGCGTCCTGTATGGGAGCCAATGAGATTAATGTGTATACAAGGTAATGACTTGCTGCATTCCGGGCTCAATCTTTTGGATGTGAATCCACTGAGCCTTTGTTGACACAGTCAAAGGTGCTCTCTGATAGAAAAGCTATAGTGTCGTGTCTCTCTGTCTGAGAATCCTATTACAACTACTAAAAGAGGCCCCAAGAGTGGGCCTGTTAACATTCCCTCACAGAACTAGGGACTACAAAATACCATCACATCTTCACCTGAGCTCTCAGCCACTCCATTTTCCACCTCCCCGTTTTATGTAGTTCTGTTCCACTTACACGTGGTCCTAAGAAGTGTTAGATTATATAGCGTGAAAGGTTAACTGAAAGGGAAACACCATGTGAAGTTGTCATCCATACTGGGTAGACTTTTTAGTGATGTGGTTGCTTTGGAGTCACCCAGCCTCCTATAAAACCACACCAGTGCTCCTTCAGCCTAATAAACTGACTGGCTCACCAAGGTTTACTTTGATGGAATAGGTACTGTAGTCTGTTATTGGCGTCCCATGTTGGGGGCAGGGGGGGGGGCAGATGTTTGTTTACATCTCCCCATGAAAAGTTTCTAAGACAATAGACATTAAAATAAATCCCCAATTTGTAACAATTGTATTTCAAAAATGAAAGGGTTACAAAAGACATTGAAAATACCATTCAAGGTTAATTAAACCACACTTCCTAAAATATCTTAAGGAGATTTGAAGACCAAATTAAAATATACACTAACCTTTACCTCAGAAGGTCAGTCTGAGTATAAGAAAAAACAACACACTCAAATCAAGAAATCGTAGGAAGTTTTCATGAAATGATTTCGACCATGCTGTGCCTCTGGCACAGGAAAATTTAGGGATATCTCAATACTCTGGGACAAGGAATAATAAAGTACTGTTATCATCTTGAATCTTTGAGAGCAAAATAAGGGGAGGTTTTATGAGTAGTTACTTCGCATATGCCCTTCGATTTACAAGGCCACCCTCCCATTCACCAGAACCCCCGGAAGTGCCTCTCATGGTCATAGCCAGCCAGATGCAAGAAGATCAGCAAACCAGTTGAGGGACCTTACAAGGTCTTCTTCCCTGAGTGCAGCACAAGTAGAGAAGGGTAGGGAGAAGTTTGGGAAGGAAAAATCGAAAATATTCAACACAGGGACTCCCAAAAGCCATGAGAACATGGGCTTTCGCACATGTTCTTCCATAGTAAATAAACAAACACCTATTGCATGGATAAATTTCATATGCTAAATTTGAATTTCTGTTTGACTCTAAATCTTTCCCTCTGTACGTCCAACATCTATTTCTCTCTCTCTCCCCCTCCCCGTGTGTGTGTGTGTGTGTGTGTGTGTGTGTGTGTGTGTGTGTGTGTGTTTGAGGTAGGGTCTCACTCTAGCCCAAGTTACATTGAAATTTTCTCTGTAGTCTCATTCTGGCCTTAAACTCACAGCGATCACCCTACCTCTGCGTCCTGAGTGCTGCCATTAAAAGCATGAGCCACCATGCCCAGCCCATCTATCATCACCTTAAATAAAATAGGGGGAAAAAAGTGTCACATACATTTACAGGTCTTGTTTTATTTTCTGTGGGTTAGAAAGTTGAATATAAGATAGAGTTTCTGGTCAATACAAAATAAGTCATGAGTGACTATTAGTTTTCAACAACATTTTCTGACTAGACAATTCTCAATGCAGCAAAGATGGATTTATTCCTTTCTCTGCAAAGCAAATCCAAAGTAACACCTAACGAGTGTCTTCTTGTTTGGTTTATAAATACTCAACACATTGGTGCTAAATATTACATGACCCCACTTTGTCATGTCATTAATAAGTGCATATGTTTTGAATTGAGGGTAACACAAATGCCAAAATATGTTCTTGACCTTAAAAGACAGAAATAAATTCCTACAGGGAAATGCTTTTTCATCCAAAGACATTTATTTTGAGATGCATTCTCTTTGTTATATTCCTGTCAAGGGAATTGGAAGGATTTCTTTGTCCCTCTTAACTGATTAAACTCAAACTCTATAGTGATTTTCACCAGGTCTCAAGACAGAAAGTAATGGATGAGTGGGGCGAAAAGTCAGTAACATATTTCCCAATAAGGTAGAGTTTATTCCCAATAATGAATTGAAGTTTACGTCTCATGTTAAAAGCAGGTAATGTACCATTAACATCTTTTTCCCATGGTATCTTCTCATAACTCCTAATTTTTACAAGGATTCACATAAAATCAAATGCAATTCCTCAAAGAACTGTTTATAGTTTATGTTTTCTGATCTACCTAGTTATGACTTCAAATGCCTACCTCCTTTCTTAAGTGGCTTTTCTCCAGGTTGCAAATCTGAGTTAAGAGATGCCTGCCCAGCTCATTACAAAAGTCAAGTTGCACATAAAATTTCTTCTTTAAATATTTCTGAGATTCTCTAGTTCATTAAAATGATATATCTGTTATTTAGTTTTCAAGGAAGGAGTATGGGAGTTCATTATAAACTCCCTACTCCTTGTAGAACTATCATAGATGGAACTCAGTGGCAGGCAGATTCTGGGGAATAAATTAATGTACAAAAATGTATTATGGAATATTCATGGGACTAACATCTAAGGAAGCGAGAAGAAAGATGTAGAATGGGATCAATAGAAAAGTTGAATTCAGATAGAGATTCAATGGAAACCTCAGCTACCCTCTCTATTGTTCTTCATTTGTTCAAGCCACATGGGTTCATCACTTAATCTGGGCCTCCCTGGGAATAGATGAAATCCTAAGAAGTAGTTCTTCCTGCTGAATCTGTGTTTTCAGCAGCAGCTTTCCCTCAAGAGTGAAATGAGGGCTGGAGAGATGGCTTAGTGGTTAAGGCACTTGCCTGCAAAGCCTAAGGACCCAGGTTCAATTGTCCAGGTTCCCATGTAAGCCAGATGCACAAGGAGGCACATGCATCTGGAGTTTGTTTGCAGTGGCCAGAGGCCCTGGCATGCCCATTCTCTCTCTCCCACTCTCTCTGTCTCAAATAAAAATAAATAATTTTTTTTAAAAAAAAGAGTGAAATGAAAGAACACAGTATATACCAAAACACTGCCACCGTGTCATACTTCATGTCTTAGATGGCCTTTAAATAAATTCATTTCTTTGTGTTCCCATTGCTGTTACTCTATTCCAAGTTCCTCTAATACAGTTTTACAAATGGTTTATAAAATGATTTCTCTATATTAACTATATCACTCTTTCTATTTATTCTCCACCGGGTTGTTTGTCATAAAAAATATTTGTTTAGACTGGCCCTCTCCTCTGCCTAAAAACTTTCAATAGCTCCTATTGCCTTTATGATAAAACATGAAGTCCTTATGTCACTAACAAGCTCCACTGATCTTCTCTCTGTGTGACTCTGGACACCCTGAGCTGCTGTTTCTCCTTCACGCTGCCCTTAGGCATGTCTTCAGTATATCACAACTCGCCAGGTGCCCTCACCTCGTCTCTCAGGGTCTCCATACATTGCCCTCTCATATGCCTTGCCCTCATCTCACATTTTGCATATGTTGCTTATGTTACTGGCTATGCATATCACTCACTTCTCCCTTTATGACTAGTTTAGCATAATCATTTCCTTGGGGGATAGATACTGAATCCTTGTACTTCTGTTCCCTCAGCACCTTTTTTTCCCTCTCTCATATAACTTACCCATCATAAAACGTTTTACAGTTGCCTACCATTGCACTTTAATTCCCATATAGTGCTTGATATTTAGTCTCATCATGACAGGGTTTAAGTTTAATTTAGTAACAGACATTGCACTCATGAGGCTGACGCAGGAGAATTACCATGAATGTGAAGCTAGCCTGGGTTACATAGTAAGTTTCAGGCCAGCCTGTGCTATAGAGTAAGACTTTGTCTCCAAAACAAAGGCTTTGTATCAGGCACATAGTAAATGTTATTAAATATTTGTCAAATGAAACCAGGCATGGTGGAGCACACCTTTAAGCCCAGCACTTGAAATGCAGAGGGAGGAGGATTGCCGTAAGTTCAAGGCTACCCTGAGACCAATGCAAGGTCAGCCTAGGCTAGAGTGAGACTCTACCTTGAAAAACCAATATATATATATATATATATATATATATATATATATATATATATATATATGTAATGAACAGATGGAGCAACTTTCTAAATTGATGTAGGAAACTACAATTTCTGAATTTTTTGAGAAGTTCAATAATTATTTCCTCATAACTTGATAAAAATCAAATAACATTTCTTTTGCCTGTCTTTACTTTTTTTTTCTTTTTTTCCCCACATTAAAACCAAACCAATTTATAGCAATAATTTATAATAATAGTGTGTTCTCAGGTGGACTTTACCTATTTGTACATGAATAGATTATCTACTTCTTAAACTTTGGGGAGGCTTAAATAAACACAACTATAAAGCATTGAGCACAATTGCAGATACATTATAGGTTCTCAGAAAATGTCAGATATTTCTTACTTCTTGAATGTGGTATCCTTCCATCAGCATGCTATTATATGGAACTGCCTAATTATTGCCTGAATTTCACAAATAATAACTTCTGATAATAAACACACAATTCTTTATAGTTCACCAAGCACTTTCATATACATTGTCATTTAATTTCAACAACAACCCTGTAAGGTATTTATTATATAGTTTATTAACCTGGCTGTAATTCATTCTCCCCCCTCATTCAAATAAAAAAATGTTTAAATAAAGTCATATATAATAGATCAGATAATAGTAGTTAAAATTGAAATTAAGAGCTGGGGAAATGGCTTAGTGGTTAAGGCATTCACCTGTGAAGCCTAAGGACTCCAATTCAATTCCCCAGGACCCATGTAAGCCAGATGGACAAGGGTGCACATGCATCTGGAGTTCATTTTGCAGTGGCTGATGGCCATGGTGTGCCCATTCTCTTTCTATCTACCCCCCCTCTCAAATAAACAAATACATTTTAAAATTTGAAATTAAGCTGTCATGGTGGTGCATGCCTTTAATCAGAGCACTTGGGAGGCAAAAGTAGAAGGATTGCTGTAAATTCAAGGCCAGCTGGCACTAAAGAGTTTCATGTCAGCCTGGGCTACAGTGAGACTCTACATTGAAAAAAAAATGAAGTTAAGGATCAATGTATATAATATCAATTCACATGTAAGCATATATGTAATAGAATATATGTATATATCTTTTTATTTAATTTGAGAGAGAGAGAAGGAGAGTGACAGTGAATGGGCGCACTGCTGAGCATGAACTCCAGACATGTGCACTCCCTTGTGTGCATGTGCAACATTGAGTGCTTGTGTTATTTTTGTGTATGGCTAAACGTGGAACCTGGAGAATCAAACAAGCATTCTAAGGCTTAGAAGGCAGGCGCCTTAACCGCTAAGCCATCTCTCCAGCCATATATATATCTTTAATTATTTATGATGCATTGCATCTACTCTTTCAGGTCTCTCATTAGAGCTTTATTGAGATCTATATTGATTGCTCTGATACTTCTATTTAATCTCCTACAGATTCAGTAATATGGGGCTTGGAATTCCTAATTTTGATTAACTCTGAAACTTTTCTCACAAATGCAATGATATTTTTTCATATTAGGCACATAGAGGACATATTCGTAGGAGATGTAATTAACCCAAGCATAATGCAAACTGTGTTTAGGAGATTTACATTTAAGTTCTCCAAACATTCTTCCAATTATTAAAGTAGATACTCAACAATATCTTGGGATTTTTTTCTTGTTTGTTTTTAATTAGATATGGGATGTATTGTACAGCTATAACTACAATGTAAATGTATTGGGGTTTTGTGGGAAGCCTGACTTTTTATTGTGCCTTAGTAAATGCAGCCTCTAATGTTGTTACAATGACAGTAAATAAATAAAAGAGAATTAAATTTCTCTCTCACACACACATACACACCAACAATCTTAATTCAGTTGAAAAAAAATCTAACACTCTACACAACACCTGTAAAGTAGATATTCTTTTTATTAAAAGTGTTATTACTGGGCTGGAGAAATGGCTTAGCGGTTAAGGTGCTTGCCTGTGAAGCCTAAGGACCCAGGTTCGATTCTCCAGGTCCCAATAAGCTAGATGCATCTAGAGTTCGTTTGCAGTGGCTAGAGGCCCTGGCATGCCCATTCTCACTCACCCTCTCCCCGCCCCCCAGCCTCTCTCTGTCTCTAAGAAATAAATAAAAATAAATCTTTAAAAAGTGTTATTATACACATTACACTTAGAAATAATAAAAGCCATAGAAAATGACTGGATGAGATGACTTAGAGGGCAAGTCTTGTTCTTAGCAAAGATGACAATATGAATACTGTGACAAAGAGATTCCTAACTCGGTATTTGTCAAAAAGTTATACATGTATGTAACAAAAGTCACAAACAAAATTGTTCATAGCAATAGTAGTACCAATCACCAAGCACTGGGAAAACTCATCCATCTAAAACTTCCATCAGAAAAATAAGTATTTAACTGACATGTTTTTTATATAAGAAAATATGATGTTTACATAAGAAATGTAGTAATCACAATAGTTGTAACTAAAAGTACCAATGTATTTGAATATTAACCTAATTCTAAAAATTGTCAAGGATATTGTATGGTATATATGTTTCCATATACATTAAATACAAACAATAAAGGAAAATGTGGTAATTCAAAATTGATATAATTTCTAAGTTTATTGAGAGAAAAAGGACAGTTGGTTGGGGAAAGAATGAGTGCTGGAAGTACAGTTTCTTGAACTGTGTGATGATTATTCAGATTTTCTTTTTTGTTAGTTAATTAACCTCTGCAACCTAAGTTCTCTATGCTCATTTTCTTATGTGTGCCATATATATATTATAAGTATATAATAATTATATATATGCATATACATGCATAAATACATATATTTATATATAATACATACATATATATATATGTATGTATATGTGTGTGTGTATATATACACACAAATAGCTGAAAGTTAGACAAAAACAACATTCTCTTACTAAACTTACTATCAATCCCCCAGGACAACTGATAACAGATGGCACTTGGTCTTGACAAATGAAGGTCTCTCTACCTCTTCACTTTTGAAATAGTCTATTTTAGGTAGACTGATATAGCACCAGCTGTCCTTTATTCTTTGGATCAAATCCATTCCTCAACACACTTGTTAGCATTTCCTCTAAATTAATTTTGAACAAATATTTAAAGGGTATAATATTGAACCTGTACTAAAATAGTAGGCTTTAAAATAGACCTGCATAGTTCAGCTGTTCCTATGCATCAACTGTCTGTAGATGTATGTTTTTTTCCTCAGTCAGTCGTGATATTTTCTTCAAGGGAAGACTTCAACAATGATTTGCATTCCAGTGTAGATAAAATTTTTGTGAATACCACCCATGTCATATGTTTTAAGGTAATGAATTAATGTTCAGAATTTACATAAGAAAATTATTTGGAGAGAGATTAAGTTACCCAGAAGGTGTCACCAATAAAACAGAGATTGTGTTCCTCTTTAAACAACACAGAGTCCCAAGATTCAAAAATGTGAAGAAAATGGTGAAAGCTTTAAAATAAATACTTCAGTCCATATGGGAGATATTTTATTGTACTTTAGTCATGAATTAATAGAACAAACAAAAAGAAAACATATAACGAAAATATGAACTATGTGACCACCAAACTTGACCTAACTGAACACAGTTAAGATGAAATTGAAAGTATATTAGAAACTTTGTATCTATTTGTAATTCCTAACTTTATTTTTGTTTATTAGCAAGGAGAGAGAAAGAAAGAGTGAATGGGTGTGCCAGGGCCTCTAGCCACTGCAAGCGAACTCCATATGCATGCACCATCTGGCTTCATGGGTGTACTGGGGAACCAAACCCTGGTCATTAGACTTTGCAGGCAAGTGTCTCAACCTGTGAGCCATGGCTACAGCTTTTTGATTCCTAGCTTTTTGAAAAAAATTAAGTTAGGTATTCTTTACTTTTATTCACATACTGAGGAAAGTAATTGCATAGTATAAATGTAGTAATAGCCTTAACTTGGTCACTATGCAAGCAATAATTTCCATGATTGTTTCTTGGAGAAAAAAATAGAATGTAAAGTAATTTTTCATAAAAAACAAAACACCTAATTAATTGCACTACCTTTGAAGATAACAGTCTTTTATTTTTTTATTTATTTTTATTACACATGGACATACTTAGCGTATAAACAACACATGTTGGTACCATCCTTTCCCTCATTCCTGCCTCTTTTCCAAAGAGGCCCTCCTTGTTGGGGATGCAGGTCATCCCTAGGGGATTGTGGGTCATGCATCGTGGGGGCAGCCACTATGGAGGAGAGACAATGGCTCTGTGCATAATGTCCCAACTTGTGGCTCAAACAATCTTTGCCCCCTCTCTTCCACAAAATTCCCTGAGCTATGTTGGGTGTGTTTTAAGTCGACTTCAGTGATGAGCTCTTAGGAGCCTCTGGATCTCTGGTTTGGTAGGTGTTGAGTGTCCTCAGGGTCTATCTCCTTCACCCTGGTGCTGATATCAGGTTGACTGAGAAAGAAGCACTCATTCATTTCCCCAATTCCTCTGTGGTTTCAGCTAGGGCTGGGCTGAAATATGCTGGGTCATTTATCTCCTCAGGTTGGAAACAGGAATCTGGCCTACTCCCTCCAGACCGCCTCACCCACCTGCACACTGACCAAGCAGGCAACCCTGCCAAAATAAAAATTTTAATGTAGTGGATTCGCATTATATGGAAAGGGAATAATTTATTGTTATGTGTGATAGCAGATTTGCTATTTGTGTATTTCTATGCTCCTTTGAATAGCATTATAACTGAGCTGGGCCCATCAGTCTAATCAGAAGACCAAGAACCAGAGCGGACACTCACACAGAGAAAATTTAATATAGCTGGGTGTGGTGGCACACACTTTTAATTCCAGCATTTGGGAAGCAGAGGTAGGAGGATCAGTGTGAGTTCAAGGCCAGACTGAGACTACATAGTGAATTCTAGGTTCACTTGGGGTAGAGCAAGACCCTACCTCAAGAAAAAAAGTTAGACAATTTAATATAAAGACTTGTTAAATGTCACTGGGTAGCTAATTACTAAAAGAACTTGAATAGAACTCTTACAAGTTCCAGAAATAACAGATGAGAAAGGAAACTACTACCTCTCACTTGACAGAATTGTATGACCCTTTCTCCAAGGCTGAAATTCAGACCTCATGGTCATGGCAAAGCCTCGCAAGCTTAAAACACACAATTATGCCTCTGGTCAAAACACTTGTAAGCAAGTTCAACCTAGAGTCATTTTTGGCACTGTCCTACCCCTGCAGAGTAAAGAGAGGTCAGCGCTGGCCTTGATCAGCACTCGGCTACTTGTGCATGGTTTCCTCCGGGGGAGCATGTGCATGAGGACGGACAAAACTGATGTTTCTCCACTGAAATAATAAGTGAGGGTCAAGAAGAAGGGAAGAGTCTACCTTTCTCCTTCCACACTTTGCAAGGTCACTCTGGTGCCCTCGATGAATGAAGACTGACATCCCATAGCATGACAGGATCCAACTCTAGTATCAGAAAGGCAAAGAAACATACATACAGATAGAAAAAGTGGCCAATTCATATATAACATTTGTAGAACAAATTTACAAAGAATACCTAAAATGTTGTGTATGATTTCCTTAAAGGTTGCAATTACCATTCAGGTCATTTTTACTGGCAGAGGACTTACTAACAATTAAAAATATTTTTAATATATTTTATTAGTTATGTATATATACAGCCATGATGGTACCATCATTAGCCTTCTCCCTGTCCTCCCCCCATGGGTTATGTGGGTCTTGCCTTATGGGGGTAGCCATCAGTTATGCAGGGGAGGCAATGACTCTGTGTATAATGACCCAACTCATGTCTCTAACAGTCTTTCCGCCCCCTCTTCTGTGAGTTTCCCTGAGCCATGTTGGATACATTTTAGGTCTATTTCAATGACGAGGTTTTGTGAGTCTCTGTGTCTCTGGGTATCTTATTTGGTAGGGGTTGAGATTCCTTTGTGTCTGTCTCCTTTGCCCTTGTGCTGGTACTGGGTTCACAAAGAAAGCAGCACTCTTGCTCATTTCCCCTATAACTCAATGGCTTCATCTGGTGCCCTTATGAGGTGTGATGGGCTGAATCTCTCCTCAGGATAAGCGTCCATCTGAAAGAGAGAAGCAGATTCTCCAACGGAGAGTGAGGTCAGTGCAGGATACATGAATAACCATTATTATTTTAGGGAGAATTTAATAGGTGGAGGCCCTCTTGTATCCCACTGTTGGCGGGATCTTGATTTTGTAGAGTGGGCTTGTTTTTGGATATGGTTCTGACTTGTTTCCCGTTTCCAGGTATGGGTTCCATTCCACTGAGCAGATCCATTAGCCAAATCTAGGGCAGTTGGTAACCCACCATGGCCATGTGCCACTACTTCACTTGTGTGAGCATCATGTCAGGCTGTTTGCTGCTGAGTAGCTTAGACCATGAGTTGCTTAGACAGGTGTTGGTGACTTTTCCCCAGTCACTTATGTAGCGCCTTCTGGCACTAGACAAGCTAACTGTCTTGGGACTGACTCTCTTCCAGATTCCAGCCAGGTCTCTCTATGTTCCATCCGAACAGCATATGGTGTCTTCAGCAGTAGGGTCTTACCCATAACCTTTGATGAGTCATCAAGTACTCTGACAGAAATCTGTCTTCTAAAAATATGTTTTATTTTTATTTATTTATTTCTCTCTTTTTTTGTTTTAATGAACTCCAGACACATGCATGCATCACCTTGTACACTTGTGCATCTAGCTTACATGGATACTGGGGAATTGAAACTGGGACCATAGGCTTCATAGGAACTTGGCCTTAACTGATAAGCCATCTCTCTAGCCCTAGTTTTACTTATTTACTTGAGAGAGAGAGACAGAGAGAGAATGGGTGCACCAGAGCCTTCAGCCATTGGAAACAAATTCCAAATGCATATGCCACCTTGTGTATCTGGCTTACAAGGGTCCTGGGGAATCAAACCAGGGTCCTTTGGCTTTGCAGGCAAGTACCCTAACTGCTAATCCATCCCTCCGGCCCCTGACATACTTTTGAAGTACATATGAGCTGCTTCATAGCAACCTAAGTCAATTATAAGACATTATTTTGAAATATAGTAGAATGAGTTATATGTTTTTCAGCAACAAGTTTCTAGTGAAAATTTATCTAAAAGAAATTTTAAATGGGGACAGGTAACACTATATTGCCAGTACCAATAATGCTCTCTCTTCCGTTTTCAACCAGAATTTTGAATATTTCTAGGACCCTTCAAATTCTACCAAGCTAGGCTTTAGTGCCCACAGAAAGGGTATTAGACACGTGTTCATATATAATACAATGTGTCTCAGTGGCCATGTATTATCTGCCATGTTTCTCCATCCCTGCTCTAAATAAATGGTGAAGATTGCTGCTGAGATTGCTAAAATCACCACCACAAAGCCACAGACACATTGCTAAAACAGCCAAGGTTCTCAGTGTCCAGGCCAAAATTGCTGGTGCTTTTGCCGAAGATGACATGATGGCTATGCTGCTGTCAGATCTGTCTGTCAGTGTGGAAGCAGGACATCTTTCCTTACATTTATTTTGGGTTATTTTCTGGAGAATTTTGGGCTCTTGGGCTATTGTACGTACCACTCTTATGAACTATCCATATAATGTGCAACATAAATGCCTCTAACAAAGGTGGAAAATTCAGATCATTTGTTTTTTTTTTTCCTCTCTGTTTAGGATAAGAACAAATATCTACAAGAGGAAGAATGATGGGCAGGCATGTTGGCACATGCCTAAATTCTCAGCACTCAGAGGCAGAGGCAGAAGGATTGTTCAAGACCAGGTTCATCTACATAGTTAATTCTGGGCCAGCTGGGCCTACAAGCTATGCTACATAGTATGACACTGTCTCAAAACTAAAATAAATAAATATTAAAAATAAAATCCAAGAAGATAGACGACTAAATTTTTTTTTAAGAAGCAGAGAGAGAGAATGGGTGCACCAAGGCCTCCAGCCACTGCAAACGAACTCCAGATGCATGTGCCACCTTGTGCATCTGGCTGATATGAGTACTGGGGAATCAAGCCTCGAACCGGGGTCCTTAGGCATCACAGGCAAGCACTTAACCACTAAGCCATATCTCCAGCCCATAAAAATTTTTCACTGCCATTGAGATCTTGCTCCTTGTTGTCTAGTTCCTCCCACTCTACTGTTTGGAGTTCTTTCCCATAAAGCTCCTTTAGCCTCTCCTGCAAAGAAATTCTAAATGAGTCCCCATGTTTAAAACTCCAGACATTCAAATACATCTAAATCCTCTGGAAACTGAGATGCTGAGATCTGTGAGTCCCTAAAATAGTTACTTTTCCATCCCAACAAAATGGATATACAGCATAACACTATGTGAGTTCTTCTAGTATCCTTATCAAAACCATACTTTCACGTGTCTATGCCTTTAATTACTGGATTTTATTCAAGAGTGAGTTTTTGTTCCATTTTTAAAATTTTTAAATATTTTATTTATTTATTTATTTATTTATTTATTTATTTATTTATTTGAGAGACAGAAAGAGGGGGACACAGAAAGAGAGAGAATGGATGTACCAGGGCCTCTAGCCACTACATACAAATTCCAGACATATGTGCCACCTTGTACAACTGGCTTTACCTGGGTACTGGGGAACAGAACCTTATTCCTTTGGCTTTTCAGGCAAGCACCTTAAACACTGAGCCATCTCTCCAGCCCTATTCTAATTTTTGAAATAATTTTCTAATAATACATTACCTTAAATGCATTTTTTTCTAAAAGGCATTTAATTCATGTTTACGGTTTAATTTTGCATAGAAATGAGGTGAATGGAAATCAAATGTGCCCATCTTATTAAAGATATTTAGCTAACTTTTTATTAAATAAATGATTTTCTTTATGCCCACCCAATTTTCATGTTTTACCATTTTGGAAAGAATAGGAAAGAGGACTTCCACAACTCTGTGTAGGATATTTCCTTAACTATTACATGTGCAAAGTTTTCCACTTTAGAACTAAGATTTGGTGGCTGATGGAAAGTAAGGACCAGTAATAGCAGTTGCCAATGGTAACATATCCCAAGGCAAACAACAAGGAGATCATGGGAAGTAGCATAGAGAAAATTGTAGAGTTACAGGGAGAATATCAAAGTAAAAATAGAACAATTTAGAAATCACCATCTTTTCTTTGAATGAATATCCTGGCAATCAACATCTCCAAGAGGAGCCACTTGAGCCAAGGCTTCCTTTGAAACCACTTCTAGTTCATGGAAACTAATTTTTAAAATGCTTCGTGGTTTGGGAACTTGAAGAGTCAGTTTACAAATCATCATGTTCCTCGTGTAAAGAAAAAGAGAAAGAGATCATTGAGAAGCCAGATCTTAAACCATACAACGGAGTTAGCCACTAAGTCATGTGACAAATTAGAGGGATGTCAGTGTGATTTCAGTGCAGCCAGTCCTCATAGTGATTAGGCTCTCAGCTTACATGCATCCCTGTGTTACTGTGGCATCTTCATAAGACTGCTTAAAAAAAGATCCTGACATGTCAGTAATGTGAGCAGAAGACATCCTTGGTGTACCTGTGCCAGTAAGCAAATGTTCCATTTACTGAGGTTTTTAGTCTTTCGATCTGCTGCTCACACTTCTCTAACGTCCTTACCTCAGGACAGGGTTCGGTTAAAGGCTCAATGAAAACAAGAAAGTTGTGAATCTTAACTGTCACTGGTCCATGTATCAGTTTAAAGCCCAGTTTATAATAAAGTGCTGCCATCACAGGCATGAGGGGAGCATGTGCTAAATGTGGACACGACAAGAGGACACATTAATTTTATCTTAAATAGAAAGCATCCATCTTCCTACTTGTTAAAATTATTTTTCCATATCCAAGGTTGGAAGATTACCCATCCAAATATTTTATTTTCTATAACAATACACTTCTTATTGTTCTTAGCACAAATATATATATTTTTTTCTTCCACGAATACCTTTATATAGTATTTACACATTCTTGATGTCTGAACTCAGTCAATCTCCTTCCTTATGGAATCTTGCTTTTCTCCTTAAATTGAGCCAATGAAGGCTTCATTCTGCTCCCAAGGACAAATGCTCACTTGTTATAACATGCTCACTTATATACCTTCCTCTCTGAGAATTCACTTCTCTGGAGCAAGGGTGGCAGGTCTTGTTCTCGTTAGCTCACCATGTTCTAACACAGTTAAGGAACATAGCTGAAAAAAAGGTACCTTGTAAAATACATGACAGTCTCTTCAGATCTACTCTTTTCTCAACTCACTCTATACCAGAGATATGTTTTCAAGTTCTTTGCCGTTTTTATATATTTTAAAATATATTTTACACTACAAACATTACATTTTTACATGACAAACATTAATTTTATTATTATTATTAGCATATTTTGTATGGATACATCCTGTGTTGCTACCTTCTTTTCTCTCGTCCCTGCCCCCATTCTGTTGGGGACCCTCTTCAGTGGCGTTGACGGTATTCCCTACGGGGTTGTGATTTATGCATTGTGGGAGCAGTAGTCAGTTATTTGGGGGGGGGGGTGATGGAATGCCTCTGGGCATGATGTCTCAACCTATGGCTCCTACAATCTTTCTACTCCCTCTTCCTCAAAATTTCCTGAGCTGTGGTGGGTGAGTTTTAAGTCTACGTCAGTGATGAGCTCTAAAGATCCTCTGGACCTCTGCTTTGGTAGGTGTTGAGCATCCTCAGGGTCTGTCTCCTCCACCCTGGCACTGATTATCAGGTTCAGCTTGGAAGCAGCACTCTTGCTCGTCTCCCCAATTCTGTGGATTCTTCTGTGGCTTAGCTGAAGTGCAAGGGTAGGTTATCTCTTCAGATCTCTCGACCTTCTGAAAAAGAAGAACAGATTTTTCAAAGGAGAGTGAAGTCAACATAGTTTAAATGGGATAAGAATTATTAATTTAAGGAGAATTTGATGTATGTAACCCTTCTTTTTGCCAAAGACTAGTGAGAGCTTGACACTGGAGAACATAATCTTTGTCTTCACAGGTTTCTGACCTGGTTCCCAATTCCAGATATGGGTTTCTTTACACTGAGCAGATCTCTTACTCAATCAGAAATCTATGGGTTACCCACCAAGGCTGTTTGCCACTATTCCACTGGCATGTACATCGTGTCAGGATATTTGATTCTGAGCTTAGACCTCTGGTTGCTCAGACTGTTGTTGGCCACTTTCCCACAGTAGCTCATGTAGCACTTTCCAGTACTAGACAGGCTAACTATCTGAGGATTGGCTTTCTTCCAGATTTCAGCCAAGTCTCCCCATGCTTTGTGTTGGCAGCATATGGTGTTTTCAGCAACAGGGTCTTACCTTTTGCCTCAGGTGGGTAATCAAGTACTTTAACAGAAAGCGGTCTTCATTTGAGGACCTCCTAGGTCTCTCTAACCAACTAGGTGTAGGTAGCAACCAATCTCTGGTACTGGGAGTTACAAGCCAGAAGGGGGAATTCTCATGGGGCTAACAGATAAAGAAGCGAGAAGATAGATGTTGGATGGAATCAATAGAAAAGATGAATTCAGATAGAGATTCGATGGAAACCTCAGCTACCCTCTCTATTGTTCTTCATTGGTTAAAGCCTCACGGATTCATCACTTAATATGGGCCTCCCTGGGAATGGATGAAATCCTAAGAAGTAGTTCTTCCTGTTGAAGCTGTGTTTTCAGCAGCAGTTTTCCCTCAAGAGTAAAATGAGGGCTGGAGAGATTGGTTAGGGGTTAAGGTGCTTGCCTGCAAAGCCTAAGGACCCAGGTTCAATTCCCTAGTACCCATGTAAGCCAGTTGCACAAGATGGCACATGCATCTGAAGTTTATTGGCAGTGGCTGGAGGCCCATTATTTTTTTCTATATGCCTCTCACTTTCTCTCTCTCTCTCTCTCTCTCTCTCTCTCTCACACACACACACACACACACACAAATAAATAAATAAATAAATAAATAAAATAGGGCTAGAGAAATGGCTTAGTGGCTAATGTGCTTGCCAGCAAAGCCTAAGGACCCATGTTTGACTCTCCAGATTCCAAGTAAGCCAGACACACAAAGGTGAGACAAGTGCAAGGCCTCACATGCCCACTAGGTGACACTAGCCTCTGGAGTTTGATAGCAGTGGCTGAGGCCCTGGAGTGCCAGTTCTCTCTCTCTCTAAAATAAAAAAAATAAAAATAAATAAATTAAATTAAATTAAATTTTAAGCATTTAGTTTCATATATTATGCACAGAGCTGATACTTTACAATTAAGTAAACATGCTAAGCTAACTAAGCCAACTTTTCTATTTGTGGATAAAGCCTTAATTTTTACACATTTGGTAACAGAAAAGTTTTTCTCACAGACTTGCATTTCGCATTCGTTTTATACTATACCAACAACCCCTGCATTTTAAGTTTCAGTTCTATACAGAGCTTTCTTCTTGGGATTTTGAGTTTGGGGGTTTCATGTAGTAGATATCAGACCGCCTTCTATTACTCTCTCCTTCTTTACTCTAACCAGTCCAAAAAGTGACTTTCCCATATTGTCAACATATCCTCTTATTTGGACTTTCTCTCATATACTATCTGAATATGAATATATAAATTTTCTCATATTTTTTTCATCCTAGATGAATAGCTCTTAAAAACAGGGAAAAATAAATAAAAGAGAGGTATGTAACTCTGAGTACCTTGTTCTAATTAGAAAAGTGCGACTAGAAATTACTTATATTTAGAAGGTATACAGTGCCCAATTAGAAAAGTGAGCTCTGAAGAACACATCAGACTTGAATCCTAACCATACTACTTAGTAGCTGGATGGTGCAAAGAATACATAAGTGGTCCATGCCACACTTACCATATTTTATCACTAGGCAGGCGCTTTAACCAGCTAAGCCACATAGCCCACGTTATCTTATGTAAAGCTTATGGATAATAGTGATGCCCATCTTTCATAATTACTGTGAAGGTTAAATAAAAATATCACTACTAGCATGGTGCTGGCTTCCAATGAGTACTTAACAAACATCAGGGATTATTATTATCATTATAATATTATTATTATTACTACTGACTTCCTGTTTTTGAACTGTAGCTAAAGTCATTTTAATCTGGATTAGATTTATAGTTTCTTTTTTTTTTAAGTCCATGGAAACCAAAAGAGCATATAAATCTTAGATCAAAAAAAAAAAAAAAACAGAAGGTTTTTTTTGTCCCTTTATGATTTGGGGACTGGAGAGACTTCTCCAGTCTGACAGTCTGGGTTTGATTCCCCCGGACCAGATGTATAAAGAGACACATGCATCTGGAGTTTGCTTGCAGTGGCAGAAGGCCCTTGTATGTACATACTCCCCGTTTCTGCCTCTTTCTCTTTCTCTAAAATAAATAATTAAAATATTTTATAGTTATTTTAAGTTGTCTGATAATGTGTAGCAAACACATTAGGGGAAGTGTGATAACACCTTCTGAGGAAAGTAATAACTTTGATCAATATATGAAAGAGCATTGAAAAAAAGGCACACTTTATCAATTTTATGATAGCATGTTGGAGAAGGACTTATTAGTCCTCTAATCCTGCCTCTCGCTTCATATAACAATTGTTTCTTCAGTTCCCTTAACAGATCAACTTTTTGCATATACCTTTTGATGTAAGAGATCACGATTCTACAAAGGAAAAAATTCTAGTTTTTTTGTTTGTTTGTTTGTTTGTTTGTTTTGTTTTGTCTTTGTTTTTCGAGGTAGGGTCTCACTGTAGCCAAGGATGACCTGAAACTCAACTTTGTAGTCCTAGGCTGGTCTTGAACTCACAGTAATCCTCCTACCTCAGACACCAAGCTGTCTGAAAGTCTTAAATATATAATTGACAGCCTTTTATCATATTGAACTCAAGCCTGTATTTCTACAATTAATAATGCAAGATAATTTTTAGGACTCAATAATTTTTTTCTTAGTAAGTACACACATGCTTTTAAGTAGCATTTAGGTTAACTGACATTCACTCCCTACCATGTCCTGGACCCATCTTTATTTTATTTCTCCCTTGAACATGATATATCTGGCCAGCATACAGCACAGCAGATCTAGAGCTGTCGTCCTGCATGTACCATGTTTGTTATTAAATAATCCTCAAGGCTTTTAGTAACCTTGTGTTGCAGTCAGCTTCTCATTGCTGGCAGAAAGCACCTGACCAAAAGCAGCTTGAGAGAGGAAAGAGTTTATTTTGACTTCCTGACTCAAGGGGAAGCTCAAGGATGGCAGGAAAAAAACATGGCATGAGCAGAGAGTGGCCATCATCTCCTGGCCAACATCAGGTAGACAACAGTAGCACATCAGTGTGCCAAACACTGCCAAGGGGAAACTGGCTATAACACCTATAAGCCCGCCCCCCAACAATACACTGCCTCTAGGAGGCTGCAATTCCCAAATTGCCCCCAGCTGGGAACCTAACATTCAGAACACGTAAGTTTATGGGGTACACCTGACTCAAATCACCAAATTCTGACCCTGAACCCCATAAACTGGTAAACATAAGTGATGTAAAATGCAATGCATTCAGTCCAACTTCAAAAGTTCCCATAATTTTTATCAATCCCAGTGCTGTTCCAACAGCCCCATAGTCCGATGTCTTTTAACTGAGATGTAATACAATAATAATAACAATAAAACATAATAAATGATGGCACAGGATAAACATTCATACTGCAAACGATGGCATTTGGCATAACAACAAAATATTGAACCAATACAAGATTTAAAACAAACAGGGCAAACATCAAACTCTGTAGCTCCCAAATTTGACAACTCTAACTAATGACAAGTCTCCAAGTCTGATAACTCTAACCAGTGACGAATCTCTGGAATTTCAATTCTGCCCCTCAGCCCTAGAAAACCTCATCCAGTGCTGGCAGCTCTCCTTGGCAGCCATCCTATAGTGGTGCCCCAGCATCTTCATTGGATCTCCATGGCAACCCACAGTTCATCCTCATGGCTCCATGAGGTCACTACACAGGGACTTCCAAGAACCTTGCTTCACACTGCCCATGGTCATTTCCAAAACTCAAAACTGTGTTGTAAATCCAATGACTCTCTATTGCCAATATTTGTTATACTCTATGCTTAGTACCAGATGGGCTACTACTCGTTAATCCAGGGGGGAATAAAGCCAACTTTGAAGAACAGATCACTCCTTCGGCATTCAGACCCCTTTAAAAGAGAGTCTGCATTCTTCTTGTTCCATGCAGCTCACCTGGCTCAATCTCAATGCTTGTAATCTCTGAAACAATAGCAGATGTCTCTGCCGTATCCATCTACTCACACCAGTCCATTTCTGAACATCACAACTCTGCATAAGTCCTCAAGATATAGGCTAGCAGAATGCAATAAGCCTTTCACACAAACTGCTTCTAGACCAGTCCTAACAAAGCTCTTTCTCACCCTCATAAGCCGTCCTTAGTTCTTACTTAGTTACTTAGTTTTTACTTACTTCTTATAGCAATAAGGTCTCTCAAGTTTCACCAGAATGGCCCATGGCACTGTACTTACAGTATCACAAGGAGTCTCTTAGGCCAAGATTTCAAATCTGTCCACATTCCTCCTGCAATTCAGTTCCAAGTGACCAAAGCCACACAGACAGGTTTCTAACAACCACACCCCCCACTCCTCTGGTACTAATTTTACTGTTGAATTTAGCTTATTGTTGGCAGAAAGTACCCAACTTAAAGCAGCTAATGGGAGAAAAGGGTTTCTTTTGGCTTACAGACTTGAGGGGAAGCTTCATGATGGCAGGGGAAAATTATCATGAGCAGAGGCTGGACATTGCCTCCTGCCCAACATCAGGTGAACTACAGCAGCAGGAGAGTGTGCCAATTACTAGCAAAAGGAAGCTGACTATAACATGCATAAGCCCGTCCCCTAAAACATACTGCCTCCAGGAGGTTCTAATTCCCAAATTGACACCGTCTGGGGACCTAGCATTCAGAACACATAAGTTTATGAGGACACATGAATCAAACCACCACACCTTGATAGTAGCATTTTCTATATACTTGAAATGTGCCAGTTATGTTAGCATGATATACTAACCAAAATTTATTTATTTATTTTACACTGCCTGAAGATCCTTCCTATTTGTTTTGAAAGAGGTAATGAAAAGGACACAAAATTCATAGACAATAATCCTCCATATGGAATGCTCACAGACTAAATGATTGCACACAAGGAGTGTCAAGGCTGCTCAGAGATGCTGAGCTGGTTTCCCAGTGTGCAGTGCAGAGGAAAGGTGTGCTGAGTGGAGCTTAGCAAAAGGTTTTGGAGTGGTCTGTCATGAATACAAGCCTCAGTGCCGGCCTTTATTCCTGCATGACTTTTAGCATGGTCCAAGCCTAATTCACCATGATTTAATCTTTTAAGGTGGTTCTAAAATTAGGATAGGCAAAAGAAATAGCCGTTGAAAATAGGCTTTAAAGACAGAAAAGAAAAACTTATTAAAATCCTGGTTATTCTAAATAGTCTGTTCTCCTATGCTAAACTTTGATTTCTTCTACTATAAAATTAAGATAATAATTTCTCTTTCACCTCGTGGAAGTAAGGATATAATTTCACAAATTATGTCAATCATGTTTGCCTTTAAAAATAGAATAAATGGGCTGTATAGATGGTTTAGCACTTAAGGCACTTGCCTGCAAAACCAGAGGATCCCGGTTTGACTCTCCAGGACCCACATAAGCCAGATGCACAAGGGTGCATATGTATCTGGAGCTTGTTTGCAGTGGCTAGAGGCATGGATATGTCCATTCTCTCTCTCTCTCCCCCCCCCAAATAAATAAATAAATAAATATAAAGAACAAAAAAGACAAAAAAGTAGAATAAACTGGTATTTGATTTAAGATAATTACTAATGAGGATGATGATTGCCAATTTGACAATACAATTTTTATAACTGTAATTTAATATAAATGGTTTCTGATTTGACATAAGCAAAAGCATAGTAGATTTGGTCATTGTTGGAAAACTTTCTAGAGTATCAAATAAGATCCATCAGGAAGTAACTTGTGTGTACATCCATTACATCATTCTATGCTTAGTAATTGTGTGTGTGTGTGTGTGTGTGTGTGTGTGTGTGTGTAACAGCATCTGGAGTCCCCAGAATGTCTATATCATTAAATGTAAAGACCACAATGAACTGATGAATTTAGAACATAAAGTTTTGTACTAGCTAGTAGGGGCAGTCTTACTGGGGTGAAGGTGTCAAGCGTGGATGTGTCAGATGGCAAGGGCAATCCATGAGAGTCAGCAAAGGGTGAGGCTCTAAAAACAGTCTTGCAATGAGGCCACTAAGACTAATTGAAGCTGCACCTGTATAAAAATGAAAGTAAAAGCGTTTTCCCTTCACTCTAAGGTCACCTGTAAACCTCTCTTGGAAAAGCTCCCTTGCCAGCAACTACATAGGCTCAATATGCTCAGATATGAAGACCATTTGAAAGTAAAGCAAAAATCAGAAGAAAGGGGGGAATACTGCTGTGGCCCAGAAGTAGAAACGAGTTCCCTGATTTGGAAGGTCAGGATCAAACTGAAACACAGCTTTCTGGACTTCAGTCAGCATGCACGCAAGGGACACTAGGTGGTGGTTTGTGAAGTCAGTTCTCATACTTCTGACCCCTCCTTACAGGGATGATTTGTACAGATAAAATGTGCACTGGACAGAAGAGGCCACTATGACACATGCTAGAAACTACTATTTCATCAATTGCTTTCAAATCTTGCATATGTATAAAATTTTGATAATGATAAGAATAATACAAAACATGTTAGAGAAGCTTATCTTTTCAGATGGTGGTGACGTTGAGATGACTCAGAAGGCACCATGGTGCTGAGAAGAAGGGACAGAGGAGTGCTCAGCACTGAAACATCTCTTACACACCTTCCAAGCCTCAGGGTCCATTGTGGAAGAGGTGGCGGAAAGAATGTAAGAGTCAAAGGAAGGGTAGGACTCCGTACAACGTGCTCCTCCAGACACAAAATGGCCTGGATATCCATGACTTTACAGTGCCTGACACTACCTACACAAAACCATCCTAATAGGAGGAAAAGATCATGACATCAAAATAAAAGAGAGACTGATTGAGGGGGAGAGGATATGATAGAGAGTGGAGTTTCAAAGGGGAAAATGGGGGAAGGGAGGGAAGTACCAGGGGATATTGTCTACAATTAAGGAAGTTGTCAATAAAAAGTACATAAATAATTAATTAATTAATTAATCTTAAAAAACAGTATTTTGAGACATTGTCCTATCTACAGAGACTGACTGATGCATTCATGACCTCACAGTGAATTCCAATAGCCCCAATAAGGAGGGCACTTAGCAGCCTACGTAGTGCCTTCTGGCACAATGAAACCTAACCAGGAGGGAGGAGATTTCCAGCTCAGTTCCACATTGATTTCTCTGTGTCCTACAACCTGAGCATGTTGTGTGTTCAGTGATATAATTTGACATTTTAGTGAACTTTTTCCCACATAGAAACAAATGGCCAGATGAATATGCTAGTGCATCTTTCCTATATTTAAGAAAGAAGTAATACAAAAAAAAAACTATATGGGGATATAACTGTAACCATTTGTTTTATAAGTCAAGAAGAACAGTGATACCAAAGCTTGAAATATACACTTTAAAAATTGAGCTCCTGCCGGGTGTGGTGGTGCACACCTTTAATCCCAGCACTCGGGAGACAGAGGTAGGAGGATCACCGTGAGTTCAAGGCCACCCTGAGATTGCATAGTGAATTCCAGGTCAGCCTGGGCCAGAGTGAGATCCTACCTCGAAAAAAAGAGGTCCTATAGGTTTTGAATAAAAAGATTTTAAAATATCAACCAAAATAAATATGCAAACAAAGCTACACAGATATAAAATAATGTCATGATCAAGTGGAGTATATCTCAGGAAAGCAAAAGTATAATTCACCACTTAGACTAAACCAAAATCACCTCAAAATTGGACTAAAAACATTAAACCACAAGAATAAATCTAAATCTTCAAAAGCATTCTTCTAAGTGACAGAAGACAGTCACTGAAACAACATATTGTATATGTCAGGTGGAGAAAGGCAGAAATTGGATGAGTGGCATCCAGAACCTGTAGTAAGGTAGGAGATTCATTGAAAAAGGACATGAAGGCTGAAGAGATGGCTCAGTGGCTAAGGTGCTTGCCTACAGAGCACAAGGATCCAGATTAAATTAAATTCCCTGATGCCCATGTAAAGCCAAATGCACAAGATGGCACATGCATCTGGAGTTCGTGTGCAGTGACCAGAGACCCTGGCATGCCCATTTTCTCTCTCTCTCGTAAGTAAATAATAAATAAGTAAATAAAACATTTTTTAAAAAGAAAGAAACACAAGGGAAATATGACGGATGATAAAATGTTCCATTCCTTCATTATTGCAGAAGTTACAGACTTGCTATTGCAAAAACTCATCAGACAGCATGCCTTAAAAGGGTGGAATTTGTACACATAAATTATGCTTCAATAAACATGACTTGATAGATATTAGGAAGTTTTGATTATTAACTTCTCTTAGTTGGAAGACAATATGGGTAACAATAGCAACTGAATCATGGTCGTCTTTACAATGGATCCATTTGTATGTCTCTTAGAACAGGTTTGAGGTAATACTGGGCTGGGTCTCTTCCCTCCCTTCTGTAAGTTAGATTTCACTAAAGTTTCCCTGTGGAAATAATGTAGGGAAAAGTACCAGGAAGAAGAATGAAACCTTGGTGTTTGCTTTGTAGGTTTCCTTCTCTGTAGATTGCTCTGGTCTGGCTTTGCTCTTTTGTCCTTCTTTTTAAACAAGTTTTTTGGCTTGTTTTACTCTGATTGTTTTTGTTTGTTTTCTGGTCCTCAAAATCAAACCCAGGGTTGGTTTTTTGTTGTTGTTTTTTTTTTTTTTTTTTTTTTTTTTTTTTTTTTTTGGTTTTTTGAGGTAGGATCTCATTCTGGCCCAGGCTGACCTGGAATGACCTGGAGACTAAATAGTCTCAGGGTGGCCTCGAACTCATGGCGATCCTCCTACCTCTGCCTCCCGAGTGCTGGGATTAAAGGCGAGTGCCACCACACCCAGCCTTCTTTTTATTGACAACTTCTATACTTACATACACTAAACCATGATATTTCCCTCCCCTCCCCATTCCCCTTCAGAACTCCACTCTCCATCATATCCCTTCCCTCTCTCCACTAGTCTTTCTTTTAATTTGATGTCATCATCTTTATCTCCTGTTGTGAGGGTCTTGTGAAGGTGTTGCTAGGCACTGCAAGGTCATGGATATCAAGGCCAATTTCTGTCTGGACAGTTGCATTGTAAGGAGTTGTACCCTTCCTTTGTCTCTTACATTCTTTTTGAAACTTCTTCTGCAATGGACCCTGAGCCTTGAAGAGTGTGATTGAGATATTTCAGTGCTGGACACTCCTCTGTCCCTTCTCAGCACTATGTTGGTCATCACCATCTGAAAAGAGAAGCTTCTCTAACCAGAAGTGAGAGTAGCATTAATATGTGAATATGAACATTAAGTGTAGTGCTTTCTGGACAGTTTGCAGGCTTTATACCCCTAAGGCTCATGACCTCTCCTTCCATAGACTTTTGATTAGTTTTTTCAGTACCAGGTATGTATTCCCTCCCATAGAGCTGGCCTTCAGTCCAATTAGAGAGCAGTTGGTTTCGCCGAGAGCAGACATGCCACTATTGCACCCGTTTGGTCATTTGGCCTGTCTGGCCAAACTTGAAGTTCCAAGTGTCCACTGTTTTCACCACTGATGATTTCTGTCTCCCATATGGCTGCATGAAGTATAACTTTTTCCAGCTTTCAGTTGGCTGTTCTACAGGGAGAAGGTATTCTGCTCAGCACCAGCATGATTTCTCAGTGACCTTGCCTCTCAAGCAAGTGAGGTCTTCAGCAATTAGGGTCTTACCATCTGTTTCTCAAGGGAAACCAGGGGCCTTGGCAATAGTTTGTAATGTTTTGGAGGCAGTAGGGACATCCATGGCCAACAACTCACTGGAAGGTATCCCATCTCAGGCACTGAAAATTTTCTAGTAACAATCTATAGCTTCTGGATGTCCCATTATTCAAAAAAGTAGGTCTACATAAGTCTTATTCAGAATATCTTGAATTTTGATTGACCCTCCTCCTGCCCTTCTTTTACATATTGTCTTCCCCTGGCCTCGCTTAGGCCTTTCCCCTGCCTATAATCTGGTCTTCTATTTCATATATACAATACCATACCCTTAAGTCCTTCCCTCTCCTCCCTCCTTTATAAGCTTTTTCTCGCTTACTGGCCTCTGATACCAATTTTTGGTTGCAGCTCACACATAAGTCTATACATTTGTAACTAGGATCCACATATGAGAGAGAACATGTGACATTTGGCTTTCTGGGCCTGCATTATCTCACTTAGTATAATCCTTTCCAGATTCCTCTATTTCCCAGAAAATTTCACAATTTCATTTTTCTTTACTGCTGAATACAACTCCATTGTGTAAATGTACTACATCTTTATTATCCAGCCTAGGGACATCTAGGCTGATTCCATTTCCTAGCTATTGTGAATAGAGCAGCAATAAACATGGTTGTGCAAGTATCTCTAAGGTAGTGAGAAAAGTCCTTTGGATATATGCCTAGGAGTACTATAGCTGGATCACATAGTAAATCTATTTTTAGCTGTCTCAAGAACCTCCTAGCTGATTTCCACAATGGCTGGACCAGATCATATTCCCTCCAACAGTGTAGAGGTGTTCCTCTTTTTCTGCATCCTCTCCAACACTTACTTTCATTTTTTCCTTGATGGTAGGCATTCTGACAGGGGTAAGATGGAATGTCAAAATAGTTTTAATTTTCATTTCCCTGATGGCTAAGGATGTAGAACACTTTTTTAAATGTTTATATGCCATCTGTATTTCTTCTTCTGAGAACTCTCTATTTAGTTCCATAGCCCATTTTTTAACTGGGTTGTTTTATGTCTTATTGTTCTGTTTTTTGAGTTCTTTGTGTATTCTGGATATTAATCCTCTGTCAGATGTATAGCTGGCAAAGATTTTCTCCCATTCTGTAGGTTGTCCCTTTGCTCTATTCACAGTGTCCTTTGCTGTACAAAAGCTTTGTAATTTCATGAGATCCCAGTAGTTGATTAGTGGTTTTATTTCCTGAGCAATTGGGGTTATATTCAGAAAGTTATTGCCTATGTCAATATATTGAAGGGTTTCCCCTATGTTTTCCTCTAGCAGTTTCAGACTTTAAGGTCTGATATTGAGTTCCCTGATCCACTTGGACTTGATTCTTGTGCATGGAGAGAGATAAGGATCTATTTTCATCCTTCTACATACAGATATCCAGTTTTCGCAGCGCCACTTGTTGAACAGGCTATTTTTCTCCAATGAATATTTTTGGCTTTTTTTTGTCAAAAATCAGATCACTGTAGCTGCCAGGATTAATATTTAGGTCCTCTATTATGTTCCATTGATCTACATGTCTGTCCTTGTGTCAGTACCATGCTGTTTTTGTTACTATGGCTTTGTAATATAACTTAAATCAGGTATGGTGATAACCACCAGCCTGATTTTTGTTGCCCAAAATTGTTTTGGCTATTCAAGGTTTTTGTGCTTCTAGATGAATTTTAGCATTGTTTTTTTCTATTTGTGCAAAGAATGCCATTGAAATTTTAATGGAGATTTCATTAAATGTGTAGATTGCTTTGGGTAAGATTGACATTTTCACAATATTGATTCTTCCAATCCAAGAACATGGGATGTCTTTCCATTTCCTCTTGTCTTCTGCAATTTCTCAGCAAGCCCAGGTTTTGCATACACTAGTGAAGTGTTTTATCACTGAGCTGCATCTATGCTTCTTTTAATTAAAAAAAAACTTTTAAATTGGTATATATTATTTGTGTAAAGCAATTGGTTTCATTGTGATATTCTCATATGTTCATATATTATATTTTAAGCATACCATTAGTCTCTCTTATTCTTCCTCTCCCACTGATATCTTTCTGCTTTTTTAAATATTGATTGATGAGAGAGAGAGAGAGAGAGAGAGAGAGAAGAAGAAGGAGGAGGAGGAGGAGGAGGAAGAGGAGGAGGAGGAGAAGAGGAAGAAGAAGGAGGAGGAGAGGGGGAGGAGGAGGAGGAGGAGGAAGAGGAGGAGGAGGAGGAGAAGGGGAAGGAGAGAATTATCATGTCAGTGTCTCCAGCCACTGCAAATGAACTGCAGACAAATGTGCCAGTTTGCTCATTTGGTTCTGTGTGAGTTCTGGGGAATCAAACTCAAGTCCTTAGCCTTTGCAGGCAAGCACCTTAACTGCTGAGCCATTTCTCCAGCCCTCTTTCCTCTTTTATAATAGCAATCTTCTATTTTCATGTATGTGATGGTTAATCTCTGATTTTTCAACTTGATAGGATTTAGAATTATCATGTAAACAAATTTCTTGGCATGTGTGTTAGAGATGTTCTGGGTAAGATTAGTTGAATTAGAAAGACGCACACTAACTGTGGGTGACACCATTCCATGAACTGGGGATCCTGGGCTGTAAAAAAAAAAAAAGGAGAAAGTTAGCTGGGCACTAAGATCTCTGTCTACTTCTTCACTGTTAATGTTATATGATGCCAGCCATCTGCTTCTGCCATGCATATCCTGCTATCATAGATTTCCCCTTAAAACTATACATGGAAATAAACTCTTTCCTTCCCTAAATTGCTTCTGGTCCCAGCCAAGAGAAGATAACTGATAGAGTGATTTTTCTACATTTTACATATGTGAAGCAAAACATTGAATGTCTAAGCCTGGTTTATTTCACTTAACTAATATTCTTCAGTATCATCCATTTCGCTGACAATAACAGGATTTTATTCTTCTTTGGGTCTGAATAATATTCCATTGTGTACATATGCCACATTGTCTTCATCAGTTCATTCATTGAGGAGTTTCTGGGTTCATTTTACAACACAGCAGTTGTGAATAGTGCCACACTAAACATGGCTTTTTCTACTAATGAAAGGTCACAGTTCTGCCAGAAATCATTCTCTACCGGTACCTCTGTCTTTGGGATCCTTTAACCATTAGTGCTAGGAGTGCCTAGCTACTGGCTCATTGTGTTGCACAATATCTTTTTGTTCTTGTACCACCTGCTCTAAGTACATTTTCCTCAGTCACCCATGTAGAAGGTGCCTCCTTTTTACCACCAGAATCCTGACTGGTACAGATAGCAGAACCCAGTCCCTCATCTCATCACTTTCACACTATAAAGACTTGACTTACCCTGTTCAAAGATTTGAAGTTTTAGATTTTGCATATATTACATAGAAATAATACTTCCTTAGCAAGGTTGTTGTGGGAATTAATTAATGTCCTGATAGCTAAAGAGCCTTTATTAATTTTTTTTCCTATAACCTTAGTTTCTCCCCATTTATCATGATATATTTATTTTCTTCACCTGTGTATTTCTTTGCATTTTCCCATTTCCCTTCCCTCAGTATTTATGTATACAAGCATAAGTAAATCACTGCGAAGTATACAATGTACAGAAGCCTGTATAAATGACTTTAATGTACCATGGCTGTCTGTGTTCCTAGAATAAACTGTTGCTATTTCTTCTCCTGCAGAACAGTTAAGTCAAGCTTTTGAATTAGCTCAACAAAATCCACAAATAGGGTGGAATCTTTGGATTGTGTAAGCAGGCACAGATCTGGAATAAATCAGCCATAGATATCACTTGTCAGCGTGCTGAGGGAGGCATTTCAGCAAGGGTAGGAGGACGTCATGATCCTGGCTATGGTAGCATCATGATGTATCCATGAAATCTATATTCAGAGTTTTCCATCATGTGGGTTACAGCTAACATAAATGTCTTATGGCAGTGATGTCTAAACAAGGGTCCACAATTAGACTGTATTTTTATCTTGACTTGTGAACTACCACTGCCAAGTGCTCAGATTTCAAGCTTGTTGAGACATATGTTATCCCTGGAAGCCCTTCATAAAAATGAAGCATTTTATTGTCTCACTGATTCAGTGTGCTCTGGTCAGTTAATCAATCTAGTTCCAAATTAACCATGTAGTAGTTCCTATGCTAATGACTAATATTTTAAATGTCTTTTAAGCAAAACCAAAAAGAACAAATTTATTTCTGCCTGTGCAAGAATATAATTTGGTTTAGAGTCTCTTTTCTATCTTTTTAAATAGACTGCATTTATGGGCAAAACACTGTATGTGGAAATAAGATCTATACTTGAAATCCAGCTCTGCTAGTCCCCCTAGCTGTGTGTTCTCATAAAGCCAGTTAATTTTTCTGAGCCTCTGTCTATACATCTGTCAAACAGAGGCCTGCTGGTGAAGCAAATTAGCCAATAATGATCTAATAATATAACATGCATCTATGAACATAAATCATGTATTTTTAATGATGCACATGTGGAGAACCAAATGTGACAACATGGTGAAAGTGAAGGAAACCTTCAGACAGAAGCGGGAATATTTTGTTGAAAGAAAATTAAAATATGAGAGGAGAAGACCAGGATAAGAATGTCTACAATGCCCACATTTATAGCCTCATGTCACATTTCAGTATTTATAGGTTTGTCAGTGGCCGTCTTCCCAGGATAGCCATGCTAATTACAAAACGGCTGTCTGGTCCACGTACACAGCACTGTGCACCTGCTGGAGGCTCAGCTACTCATCATTTCTGCAGATGAGAATTTAATTTAAAAGTCCAAAAATTGCACCAATAAATTATTTTGGGTCTGATTGAAATCTCATCAAATCTGTGACATACCCTGGTGACTTTCTCAAATTGATGTGCATTTAATTTCACAATTATGAGTTTTAATACTCAAAGCTAGACATAAACCACAGGAAGAGGTGATGGGTCTGGATCTAACCACTGAGGAAATATATAAATTTTCCAGATGTAAGCTCCAATTGCTACTTAAATACTATAATCAAAGCACGAGATAGATAAAGTATTGATTGAAACTTAAAAAAGAAGGGGAGGGAAAGAGAACATTGTAGAAGAAAGAAGGTCAAGAAGGGAGGGAGGGAGGGAAGGAGTAAGAAAGAAAGGGAAGAGAGAGGGAAAAACTTGGGGAGGTGTTCAGTGGAAAATCTGTAGAAATGATGTAAGAGAAAGCAAAGGCAGGGATTGGAGTAAGGGGAGTACATCTGAGACTATAAAAACTCAGAGAGAAAATCCAGCACCAGGGCTGACTTTGGGATAAACAGCACAGGAAGAACTCTGAAGTCAGGATCTGTCTGTTCCCAAGGTAAGACTAAGTATAAAAATTAATTTTTTTAAACGTAGGTTTTTCCCTTTTAAGTATTGTATTTTCTTTTTGCATACTTTCTACCTATTTGTGTATTCCTTGATTTTACTAAAATTAGAAATGTTTTATATAATTTTTCCTCCTCAATATGAGCAGAAAATCTAACATAATTTGTAATAGGAATTCAAGGTGGAACAGATTGTTAGATGCTTCATATTTATTATATTGTTTTGTGATTTTTTTTCATTTCACAACAAAGAGAAAGAAAACTCGAAAGAGAGAGAGATTTTATATTGTGTCAATAGTTTCATTTGCTTTTATCACAAATGTTCAATACCAGGAAATGTTTTAATGTACAAAAGTGATCATGTTTAAATAACATTGGCAGATAAGAAAAGTTTTTCTTTACACTTATTTCTATCAAAATAAGAGCTCAAGAGCATCCCTGGTGTATCAAAATTTGATAATCTAGACTTATAAATCCTAAAACATCCCAATTTTATTATAAAAATAAATATTATGTTAATAAGACAGAATAGACCTAGACTATGTCTATTATTTAGGAATTGAGGCATTTTTGTTACTTAATGATTAAGAGTTAATAATCTAAAGCAAAGATTTCAGCTCTGTTTTGGATTTTATCAATGGAAAAATATAAACATGCATTCAATAAATTCAACTTTAATAGTGCCAAACATTTCTCTTTTGAATTATAATAGTAGACTTTATAGGTCTAGAAATGAGATTTTTATTTATTTTGGGATGTTATTGTTATTTGTTTCTGATTTATCCTTCTAGAAATGTATAGTGGTGATTTTAATGCCCATAGAAGGTAAAGAATTGATAATGCCACATATAATAGTCTCCCCAAATCACCAGGCACATTTTGTATCTCCTCATTACTTTGGCATATGTTTCAGCACTCTTACTAAATTTTTGTAAGGACAGCCTCTAGGGACCTCATCTTCTTTGCAAACGAAATGCATCATGGCTTCATTCGAGCAGTTAAAGTATTTAAAGTGGACATTTTTTTGTCTTTTGTTAAATTTACTAGGGTGGTGAATGATTTCCTAAAACTTAATCATAGGTAATAGAGGAAGTGGACTTCTTTTGTTGAGTAGATATGGGATACAGTACTCCTTTGCACAAGTACTCTCAATTTGCATATCTGTTTAATCAAATTAAATTAACTGAGTTTATCTCAAAGGAAAATAATTCCAAGTAAGAAATTCTAAGGTATTTTCCCAGCTCTGTCTCTGTCCACTTCAGATAAGCTTTAAGCAAAACTACGATTGAAAAATACTCTATTATTGAAAGAGACAAAATAAATATAAGTGCCAGAGAATTGGAATGACGGGATGACCAAGGGGAAATGCTCTGACTGGTCAATTTACAAAAGTAGTGTATAAAAGTTAAGAATCACAGAATCTTGGCAGTAATCTTTAGGCATGAGAGAACCTCTGTCACTATCTCATCAGCTGTGTTCTCTACACACCAGACAACTGTTAATTGGATACAATGATGCCACTGAAGGAACAAGTAATAGTGTCTGGAAATCAGACTTCTAATTCCAGCCCTGACTTTGACAACTTTGTGAACCCCACACTGGCTATATCAGTCCTTCATCATCCCTGGGAAGTTGTACTCAGTAAGAGTCTGCAGTGGTGCCAAAGGGGCCTAAAAAGTCCCCTCCTAACCCTGGGCAGCTCTAAAAAAAGAATGACTACCTTTGGCGGGATAATGGCTCTGATTTATAACAGGTTCTAGGTGAACTATTCTCCTTTGTTCACTCTCCAGAGCAGTGGTTAACCTCACTGGCCAACAATTCCCCAGTGCCTTTTTAGCTCGAACCAGCTGCTGATAATGTTTTCCCTTTCTCTCTTCTAGACTCCCCACTTCAAACCTCACAACAAAGCACCTCTGCCCTCCAGTAACCACTCTTCTCCACCCCTCATGCTCTGCTGCTTTCATAGATTACTGTGTCCCTCCCTCACCTCCTCTCTCTCTCTGTTTCTTTCTTTCTCTCTCTCTCTCCTCTCTCTATCTCTCAGCAAGTTTACCTCATTCTTTTTGGATATCATTTTACTGCCTTTTGAGTATTAAATTCATGAATTTTCCCCTTTTAATATTATTTTCACTATTACATTTTCTTTTCTACTAATATACCATAGATCTAAATTCAAAGAGCTAATTTTGTTCCTTAAAATTATGGTTTGGAAGTTATATTTTTAGTAAAAAAGTAAGAAAATATTTTTGGAAATGCCAAATTTAGAAGCTAGTATCAAGATAATAAAACTATTAGATCAAGTACATGATACAGCTACTCATTTTATCAATGTTATTTCTAATCTTCACAGTAAACCCCATCCTCAGAGTAAGTCTTTGTCCCCTTTCCCTCATGAAAACATGTTAGAGTTCTGCCAGGATTCATATCCTGTTCTCTTAGAAAGTGCACATACACAGCAGAGATTTGGAGTCCAGGGTTATCAGGTAACACATAACTCAGCTTATCTTAGGTCATCAGCTTAAGCAAAAGAAAAAAATTATAAACTTTCCTTATTGATCTATCATGACTGATTGTAATAAGCATACATTAACACAACAGTTAAGTTTAATAAAATACTATGCTTAAGTTCTTTAAAGAGGATTTATGACAATTTTTTCTTCAAGGAAATGCAAACAATACACAAAGAATCTGCTTGTACTGGAGGAAATTTGTGGGCAGGAGAATGAGAACAGTATCTGCTTTAATACCCCTGGGCCCAATCTTCAGAGGATTCCTAGTAAATGTGTCTTGTTCAGTGTTATAAACTTTATATTTGCTCCTTTGTTTTATTGTTAAAAAGTATTGTTTCATTGATTGTACTGAACATTGATTGTACTAATATAATGTACTTCACAGGAAAGATTATTTGTAAATATAACATGGATACAGAGGAAGATAATTAATGGATGTTGGGAAATATTCCACATCCCCCTGAAGCTGATATATCCTATGTTTAACTTCATGTATCCAATTTTGCCCTCTCAATGGCTTCCTATGGCACAAAGGTGTTACCTGTGCATCACATGGCACGCCCACATGTTCAAGTACACTCTATCAACTTTTTGCCTATCCCATTAGTGAGCATTGCAATTGAACAACACACCTCTCAGCAGAATTGGCTATGATCATAAGCTAAAATTCTTTTCTGTAGGTGATGTCATTGTACATAAAAAAAAATGCTTAGGGCTAGAGGGATGGCTTAGCAGTTAAGGCATTTGCCTGCAAAGCCAAAGGACCCAGGTTCAATTCCCTAGGACCCACGTTAGCCAGAAGCACAAGGGGGCGCATGCACCTGGTGTTCATTTGCAGTGGCTAGAGGCCCTGGCGAGCCCATTCTCTCTCTCTCTTTCTCTGTCAAATAAATAAATAGGTAAATAAATTAAAATATTTTTAAAAAGTGCTTAGCTATTAGGAGCTCTAATTGTCTGGGGGTGATTAAATTGGCAGTTGAAATAGAAGTCATTTTCACTGGAATGTGGTGTAGTTTCCAGCAGGGGTTTCATCATATTTTCCTGTAGGTGTAAAAACTGAGCTCAGGCTCTTCCCTTGAACTCATACTGTTGATATGTGTTAGTCTCTGTGTCAGCTAAACTGGGTTACCACTATATGCCCTGTATTCCTGATCATCTACCACCCAAGTTCATTAAACACATAATGTAGAATCTTGCTAGGTGCAAAGATGGGCTACTAAACAGGGTACAGGCCCTGCCCATGAGGAGCTTAGACTCACACTAAAATTTCTTTAACAACAGACCTGGGTATTTTGTTGTTATTGTTGATGGCATCTTTCTTCAAAGTGACATTATAAATTTCTGCCTTCTTTTTTTATTTATGAAAGAAGCATAATTGAGAATCTTTTTTAAATTCTAGATGTACTTAATAAAGTTTTTGCAAGTTTGGAGGGCAGCAGTATCTGAAAAGATTAAAAACAGTTCTAAATACAAGAAAATCAGGTATTACATGTGTACTAGTAAATTGTTTTTCCAATTTGTAGCATTCAGAGAAAATCATTTGAAAATGGAGGTGTCTAAGTGAAATTGTTTTGGAGACGGAAAAAGATTTTTATATAAATAGGTTATACTTGAAGGAGCATGAAACTGGAAGTCTAATAATAATATAAGTTGTTGCCCTGGCTTTCCCTCTAACTAGTTCTTTGACTCCAGAAAAGTTAGGACTGCAAATTAAAGCGCACATGAGAAAAGAGGGAAGAAGACACATCACATCCCTGATATTTTAATTTTTAAAACATCAGAAAAAATTCTACACATGGTAGCGTACACATGTAATCCCACCATTTGGGAGGCAGAGACAGGAGAATCCCTGAAAGTTTAGAGCCTGGTGAGTTACACAGCAAGTTCCATACCAGTCATGGTGACTTACGGAGACCTTGTCTCAAAAAAATATAAATAAAATCTCAGGAAATGTTTAAACTTTCAGTCTCACTTTGTAGCTTCTGTTCAGAATCATATTAAGAACATAAAATAATGTGCCCATCTCACAACTTATTAAAAATTAAATTTCATAAGGATAATTTTAAATAAATATTTGAGTACTATGTTCCTCAAATGTATATTTGTGAGAATGATGTATAAGTTAGGCAAATGTGATAACTACTACACTATGTATGTTTCAGTGACAGAAACTAATATTGATTTGGATTCAATTACTCCTCCATGATTTCAAACCACTTATTTGAGATTATGAGGGTCCTATATTTATTCCCTATTTCTAAAGTTCTAAGTGTCACAACTATGCTCCATTGTCTAATTTGTAAGGCCAAATTCACCAAAGGTTGTGGAATCACAGCTCTGGTAAAGAAAATATTTCAATAGTATAAAGTCCATCTAAGTGTTTCAATCATCTGGTCACATCACTCATCAAAGGAAATGAGGAAAAAAAACTTTGTTTTTATTTTTTATTTATTAATTTGAGAGAGAGAAAGGAGAGAGAAGAGAGGGACTGGCAGGCCAGGGCCTCCAGTCACTACAAATGAGCTCCAGATGCAAGATATCTGCCTCTCTCTCTCTCTCTCTCTCTCTCTCTCTCTCTATATATATATATATATATATATATATATATATATATATATATATATATATATGTTATTGGTGAAGAATTCAAGTGCTTCAATGTTCTTAAGATTTAACCCTCTAATTTTGTGTCCACTAATTCTGTATCTGCTAAGATTAGATATTCTGAGTGACTACCCAAGTGATTATTGCATCATGACAGACTTAATTCTAAGCACAGGGGATTCAGACTTAATCAACTCTTCAAAAAGAAATGATTTTCAAAAGCTATCTGTTATAATCAAGTGAAGTATCATGTCATCCTTTCCTCTCTGAGCCAAAAGATGTCTCTGTCCCAAATGCTATGGCATCTGGAAACTTGTTCTCTCTCTCTCTCTCTCTCTCTCTCTCTTGGCTTTAAGTAGGGGGAAAAGTCCAGTGATTTATATATGATCAAAAAGAGAAAAATTGATCAAAATTGCAAGTAAAAATTTTGAAGTAGATAAGCATACCATACCTTGTCAATTATCTCTTACATTTAATATTACTAAAATTAGATTGAGTCTTGCACTTGGCAGAATATCCATTTAATGGATACATTTTTTTTTTCTGAAAATATATTTTCAAAATAGAATTTCTGGTTGGGGTATATCTCAGTAATTGAGTGCATGTCTGACATGCATAAGGCTCTGGATTCTTTGAAAAGATGGGGAGGGAGGGAGGCACAAAGGGAAACAGGGAGGAAGGATTGATCTAGAGCCTATTTATTTTCATCTGAAAATATTTAAAATTACAGAAGAGAATATGTGTGTCATAGTCAAGATAGTTTTATGTCTCATCCCAATGATGTGAGGTCCAGCACAAAGTCTTCCTCAGTGAAAGTTGCACCAACTACAATCATTATATGTTTCCATCAGTAAAAAAAAAAAAGAAGTCCGCTTCAACCACTGGTGTTAGAAACCAAAAGTGGGCAGCATCAGAGGTGAGTTAAGCCAACCAATTTTACCTTGTCCAGAGAAGAAAAAATTCACCAACAGCACATCATTAGATAACAACAGAGCCATGGAAAGTCTGGCTGGGTCCACAAGTCCTCCACTGTATCTCTTTTTATTGTAGTGAGCTATACCGAATTTCTGGGAAGCCCTCTTCTAAGATAAAGTTAAGAAAACTATTGATACTCTGATATCTAGTATTCCTGGAGACCTACAAAAGAGATTTGCAGGACTTGTAACTAAGGGAGAAGAATAAGGCAAAGCTGCAGAACTGACCTTGTCTCATATGTTTGCTGAGAGCCACGCTAACTCACACCTTGCGGGAAAGACCACCTGCATTTCCAGAAGGAAGTCTGTGAGCACTGGTGTTGGCAAGCACACCTGGCCATTTCATGCCTTCAGAATTAGGGTCTGTAAAGCCAGATGCACAAGGTGGCACATGAGTCTGAAGTTCGTTTGCAATGGCTAGATGCCCTAGCCATTCTGTGTTTGCCTCTTTGTTTCCCTCACTCTCTTAAATAAATAAATAAATAAATAAATAAATAAATAGAAGAAACAGTAATTTATTTTAAAAAAAACAGAGAGAGAGAAAAATTTCCAGCTGCAATGTCAAGATTTACCCACCAACAGTACTCTTGTGAATTTTTGACATTTGGATCAACTACTCATGAGCCAGATTCAATAATAATCTCTCAAATTGAAGCAAACTTGAGACACTTGAATATATATATGAGAGAGGGAGGGAGAGGAAGAGGGAGATAGAGAATGGGTACGCCAGCAGCCTCTCAGCTGCTGTGAACAAATTCCAGATGCGTGCGCCCCTTGTGGGCAAGTGCAGCATCGTGTCCTTATGTAACTTTGCATCTGGCTAAACGTGGGACCTGGAGATTGGCACCTTCAAATACTGATATAAGGGTTTTCTTAATTAAAAAAAAAAAAAAAAAAAAGCACTCGAGACCAGACACTGGCTTGCTTTGCTTCCCTTCATCTCCAGATTGGCACTTTCCTCGACTACACTTTGTTCCCTGTTATCAAATCATGATTTTCAATCATTGTTCTCTGTCCTGCCCACTTGAACATTTTGTTCACATAACAATGTCTCATTGCCATGCTGACACATAGCTTATATTCACTGTACAGAATAATGTTTCCTGATGCCATGCATATACATGTGTGTTGTACGCCCTCATCTACTCATACCTCCTTGCCATCCACCTCTGATGCTCTTATTCAGTGACTCCTAAAAATAAAACACAGCTGGGCCTTTAATCCCAGCATTCAGGAGGCAGAGGTAGTTGGTTTACTGTGAGTTCAAGGCCACCCTGAGACTACCTAGTGAATTCCAGGTCAGCCTGGGCTAGAGTGAGACCCTACCTTTGATAAACCAAAAAACAATCAAACAAAAGATGAACACTTTAAATGCAGTCATGTATAATGGCTTACCCAAAGTTCCAGCATTTGGGAAGCTAACATAGGAGGCTTGTAAGTTCAAGGCCAGCCTGAGCTACATAGTAGATACCAATCCCAAGCCCTCCCCCCACCCAGTAAAATTAATGTGCTAAAAAATGTACAAACATTCCACTCTCATGAATTCACACATTCAAGGAACACTCTTAGAGTGTTCTTTCTGTGATCTGGAGTTTACATAAGGTTGAAGAGGTTTTTAAATCATGGGCTAAATTTATCCACTATCAACAAAATAGAGAAATGAAGCTAAACCCAATCTTTTCCTCTCCTCCCTATAATTTCCTCTGTTTCTAATTTTGTAGCAATCAAGTTTCAGCCAGCTAATCAAATGTCTTTTGTATGGCAGGTGCCAGCGGGCTTGTTTTCATTAGTGTGCCAGATGCCATATTTGGGAACTTGGCCTTTGGTTAACTGGCTACAGGCATGTCTTTAAACCATTAAATGCATGTATTTAAACTTAGCATTTATTTTTACATCTCCTTATCCAAATAATCAGGATGTGGTTATCTGTTACCTGATATACTATGACTTTTTCCTATATACCCTCAAGCTTAAAAATATACACCTCAGACAGAGTCGTCGATATTGCAGACACCATCGTCTTGTGCTGTTTATGAGCCTACGGGAATGAGGGGACCCTACTTAAAATAGAGACAGGAAATCCACATGGAAAGACTTAGCTGGGCAAGTTAGCACTTTGGAACCTATTTTTAACATAATAAAAAATATAAAAGGAGAATGTCACCATTGGAGCTTATCTCTGACCAAGGGAAAATGCTATTTTTAAAAGAAGATATGCTCTTAAAAATATCTTCCTTTATGTGGAGAAAAGCAAAAGAAACATAAGCAATATCAGAAGGAAAAAAATATGACTAAGTAAGTTTTCTAAAGGTAGAATGAATGCAGTTTTGGTTGGTGTTTTTACCAAATGATAGCTTTTGTGTTCTTTCTAGTTGTCTATTTCCTATATTTGAAGTCATAGGCATAATTTGTTGTTACCCAAACTTACTGAAAATCAACTCAAACGCCAACTTAGCCAACAGAGAACACAGAACTTACTGTTCCCTTCTAGGAAAGGGTAGAATACAGAGAAATAGAGAACATGACTAGTAACTAATATTATATGACAAGATTCCAAATAGACTAATTGATATCATAAAGAGCAAATGGTTTAGGCTAAATTATTGTTATTACACAAGGTAAAATGAATAATGCTAGGGTTGGAGAGATGGCTTAGTTCTTGCCTGCCAAGCCAAAGGACCCATGTTAGATTCCCCAAGTTTTGATAAGCAAACTAAATACAGTTGCTTCTGTCTATCTAAGACATTTGTTTATTCATGTTCTAGCACATAGTATTTAATTTCAAGCTCTACATGGAAGTTTCACAGTAATAATATTTTAAGCAAGTGTCATAAAGAAAATTTGGGTTCACATCAAAACATTCATTGTTATTAAAGAAATATGTAGTAATGTGTCAAATATTCTTAACAAGAAAATTATTAATAGTGTATGAGATAAAAAGAGTTATGAATATTCTGAAAACTCTTTTGAAATGGGAATTATGTCTTACTTTACAGATAAAGAAAATGAAGTTGGCAAGAGTTGAATGATACATATCTAAGATCAGAGTAATATTAAAGCAAAATGAGTTTCAAATCAATTTTTCAAAATACATAGTCCTTTTTGTCTAATTCCCTTAGCAGATTTCCAAGGGCTGAATTTTTAAGGAAATAGAAAACCAAGACTGGGGTTTACCCTCCCTCCATGGGGCAATACCAAATCCTGCACCCCGCATGGTTTTGAAGAGCACCCAGCAAGCCTGAAATGAATCATAGATGAACTCTAATTAAGTACATAGTGTTTTAATGTAAAAAAAATCCAAAATTTATAAATTACACCTTTTGTACTTACTATCTTGTTAATAAATGTAATATATTTAATATTTATGCGTGTGTGTACATATATATATATATCTTATTTTTTGCCATTATCTTACTCTCTTTCTTCTTCAGAAGCAGCCATCATATTTTTACATTCTTATATCCACCACCCCCAAAAAACTTTTTTTATTAAAATCCTTACTATAGGGCTGGAGGAATGGCTTAACAGTTAACACACTTGCTTGCCATGCCAAAGGACGCAGGTTCAATTCTCCAGGATCCTTGTAAGCCAGATGCACAAGGCGGTATATGTGTCTGGAGCTAGTTTAGTGGCTGGAGGCCCTAGTGTGCCCATATTCTCTCTCTCTTTCTCTCCCGAGCCCCCAATCAAATAAATTAAATTAAATTAAATTAAATTAAATTAAATTAAATTAAATTTTAAAACATCCTTACTGTAGAGATGGCTCAGCAGGTAACAATGCTTACCTAGCAAGCATGAGGGACTGAAAGAGCCTGTGCCCACCCAATTTCAACTACCCAGCACCCTAGTTTAAAAAAGAAGAAGAAGAAGAATATGGACTAAAGAAATGACTCAGGAGTTAAAGGTATTTGCTTGAAAGTCTAACAGCCTGAATTCAATTCCCCAGCATGCATATAAAACCAGATGCATAAAGTGATGCATGCATCTGGAGTTCATTTGCAGAGTCAAGAAGCCCTGGTTCACTCTTGCTGTCTCTCCCTCTCTCTTTCTTTCTCTCTCTCTGTCTTTCGCTCCTTGCAAATTAATAAATAAATATTTTTTAAAAACTGAACATGGGGCTGGAGAGATGGCTTAGCTGCTAAGGCGCCTGTCTGCTAAGCCTAAGAACGCTGGTTCCAATGTCCAGCGGTTCCAATCTCCAGGTCCCATGTTTAGCCAGATGCAGTGAGGCAAGGGCGCAATGCCGCACTTGCCCACAAGGGGGCGCAAGCATCTGGATTTTGTTCACAGCAGCTGAGAGACTGCTGGCACGCCCATCTCTGTCTCCCTCTCCCTCTCTGTCTATCTCTCTCTGTTTCTCTCTCCGTCTCTCTCTCCAAAAAATAAATAAATAAATAAAAATAATAAAATATAATTAAAAAAAAAAAAAACTGAACATGGCCAAGCACTTTGTAACCCCATTTATACAGAGATTTCTGTAGAATCACTGGAACTCACTGACTCAAAACAGCAGCTTCAAGTTAAATGAAATAATGAATCTCACAGAAACACCTAGATGAGTGATGGAGGACACCTGACTCTCCCTTCCGGCCTCTGTGTGTATACATGGGACACATGCATCTGCACACATACATGCATATGCCACACATACACACATCATATCACATTCCATAACAACATATCCTACCTACACATCAAAGAATAAAAAATTAAAACCATGCATGCAGGTAAACATACAATTATTTGTTTACCACTAAATATACACCTAAATCATTTACTCAGTCTATCTTTTTTTTAAAATTTATCTACAAGCATATAGACAGAAAGAGAGAGAGAATGGGCACCTCAAGGCCTCCAGCCATTGCAAATGAACTCCAGATACATGTGCCTCTTTGTGTATTTAGCTGTACATGGGTCCTGGAGAATCGAACCAAAGCCACTATGCTTTGCAAGCAAGCACCTTAGCTGCTGAGCCATGTCTCCCAGTCCCATTTTCTCTTTTTTAACAAAATATTTTTATTCATCTATATGAAAGAGAGGGGAGAAAGAGAGAAACGGGCAAACAGAGAGTGAGTATGGGCATTCCAGGGTCTTCCCAAAAATAAAATCCAGACAATGTGCCACTTTGTGCCTCTGGCTGTTACACGGGTACTGGGGAATCAAACCTGAGTCGTCAGGCTTTGCAAGCAAGTGCCCTTAACTGCCAAGTGTATCTTCTTTTGAATAGAGCACATGGATTGATTCGAACTTTTTGCTGCTGTAAATAAAAAAAGCTATGTAAAAACATGCAGAAGTTTCATAGGAGTACATATCTAGAAGAGAAATGTATCATAATAACAACATAATGGCAACAGATTTTAACTTCTGTTAATTACCTGATTTTCTTCAACTGAGTGTATCCATCTCCAACTCCTCCATCTTTCTCTATATTTTCTGTTTCTTTTTGTTTGTTTGTGTGTTTGTTTTTTTGAGGTAGGGGTTCATTCTAGCCCTGGCTAATCTAAAACTCATTCTGTAGTCCCAGACTGGCCTTAAACTTACAGCTATCCTCTGACCTATACCTACCAACTGCTGGTAATAAAGGTCTGACCCACCAAGTCTGGTTCATTTTCTGTTTCTTTATTAAGAATTGAATGTGAAGGTATGTCCCCCAAAGACTAATTTTTGTTGGTATGATGTGTTTAATATTATGCATAATTTCTTATTTTATGTGTTTACAGTAAGTACAATGTGCTGTGAGATGCTTACTTTCCATTAAGTTCTCTCTTCTTTATGAAATGTCCATTCATAACTGGCCTTTTGTTATTTAATGGGATGTCTATTACTATACTTTATTTATAAAACTTAGTCACATATTCCAGCAAGTAATTTTCTTCTTTATATTTGTTGAAATTGCCTTCCATCATATATCTTTTGATTTTATTATCTATTGTCATGTCAAATTTTTCCATTTTAATATATTAAAATTTGACACATTTTTATAAGATCTTTTGCATCTTGCTAAAAGAATTTCAACACTGTAATCTTATTGAATGTGTAGTACTTTGAAATTATAATATAAATGCTTTTTGATGTACCATATAATCTGATTTGATATCCCACTGGTTTGTTTTTCTCATACCTTGGCAATTTACTATATTTCTCCTGAGGTATGTGAGATAATCTCTATACTGTACTAAGAATAGAGTTATATGGACTTGATTTCTCAGATATTAGATTAGTTTGAATTAAATTATTATTATAGCTGTGTGAACACAATCTAGATTTCCATGGATAGTAAGCCTTGATGGAATTTATCTATGAAGATTGACAGATTTAATAAGTATGATTCAAGTTTGTAGAAATGTGCTCCAGTACATAGGACTGAGTGTTTTCTCTAAGTAGCTTTTGAGGAGATTTTATTGCCTATCTTTATTTCCTAGACTAATTAATGTTAATATTGCTGTATTTACCCCTTAGATGCTGGAGTGGAGATCGTCAAGTGCACATTTCATCATGGCTGTGATTCTGATACTGTGGAGCTCAGGAAAAGTGTTCTCTGTGGATGTAGTGACAGAGGTAACAGAAACCAGCTTTCAAGAACACAGATATATTTTTATAAAAATAAGCAATTTCTACTGTAGTCAGAAGGAGCTGCAGCTGACCAATAAGGAAATGTCTTGACCATACTGAATTAAGTAAACATATATCTTTCTGTTGTCTTACAATACATTCAAGGTTGCAAACTTTAAATTGTAGTGACAATAATAATAGTAAACAGTAATAATTGTTGACCTCAGAACATTCAGAGCAAATCAATTTTCTAGATGCCAAAAGAAAGTTGAAGTAATAAGATTTGTATTACTGGGGTGGAGAGATGAGTCAGTGGTTAAGGTACCTGCCTGCAAAGCATAAGGACTAGAGTTTCATTCCCCAGTGTCCATGTAAAAGCAGATGCAAAAGGTGGTGCATGTGTCTGAGTTTGTGGGCAGTGGCTAGAGGCAGTGGTGCACCCATTCTGTCTTGCTACCTGTCTCTTTCTCTCACTCTCTCAAGTAAGTAAATGAAATATTTTTTTTAAAGATTGGTATTCCTGAAACAGAAGCATTAGAGAAAATTCACCATTTTAATCAGATTTTAATTATCTCAGTTGAATCAAGATAAAGTGCTATTACACAAACTTTGAGGCTGTTTGTATGCCAAATTTTATGTAGTGTAGCCTAGTCTTTTACCACAGAGCACATGTTTTCTCAATGCCATGATGACATAACAAAGCCAAAGAGCTCTAAGGACATTTCCACCTTGAGAAAAGCTAAGTTGGCTAATGTCAACTTATTGCATCTTATTGTATTCTCTGCCCTTATATTTCATAGAGTTTGAAATGCATTTTTATAAAAGAATAAATTTTATACGGGTTCTATGATTTTTCCCCCTGCGGATTAAGGAAATCTTTGAAAGAAAAGAGCAAAACTCTATTTTGTAAGAGTATTAGTTGAAAGAATAAAAACTCACTTTGGGGAATGAAGACATGGCTCAGTGTTTAAGGTGTTTTCCTGAAAAGCCTAATGACCCTGGTTCAATTCCTCAGTACCCATGTAAAGCCAGATGCATAAAGTGGCCCTTGTATCTGGAGTTTGTTTGCAGGGGCTGGAGGCCCTGGTACACACATTCTCTCTCTCTCTCTCTCTTTTTCTCTCTCTCTCTCTTTCTCTCTCTCTCTCTGAAAATAAATAAAATAAACTCAATTTTTGGAGGCTGCTTTTGATACCAGTGGGCTTGCAGGAGTCCATGGGTAGAATTCATTGGTACACAAGAGAAGCTTTTCTAGTGCTGGTCCTGGGCACTTTCTATAACCTTTGGTTTCTGACAATGGCGAGCTGCGATGTCAGGCAGACAGGAGCAGCCGGGGTGACACTCTAAGTATCACACTCTCATATACACCTTGAGCACTGGTACCCTTAGGGATAGGGTAGCAAGTGTCACAATCCTGGTGTAGGCCTAAAGTTTGTATTCCCCAATCTTGGCTATGGCGAGTGCTACAACACCTGAGCCTAGGGTGTCTGAGAGGCCGTCCCTCTATGCCTAGTAGCTGTCGCTGGGATTTGTCCAGAGGCGAGGGCCTGCAGTTCCTCTTTTAGGGCTGCTTCCAGCCACCTATCTGCCTTCAGCCTCAGCTTTCTGCCTTTTCTCACCTTCTCTTTACTTCTGTCTTTCCTTTTGTTTCTGCTCCACCATTCTAGACTTTCTCTGTTTTTTTTTTAATTTTTTATATATTTTATGATTTATTTAAGAGAGAGAGAGAGAGAAAATCAAACAGAGAGAGAGAGAGAGAATCATGGACTTTCCAGGTCCTCCAGCCACTGCAAATGGAACTCCATACACATGTGCCTGACTTTATATTAGCACGGGGAAATGGAAGCCGGGACTTCAGGCTTTCCAAACAAACACCTCTCTCCAGCCTCTTTTCTGTTGTTTGTGATCTGGCTGCTGTTACTGATGCCGCCACTGGAGGAGCACCTACCCACTGCTGCTCCTGCTGCTGTCGCTCTGCTACCAGCACCTGGAGCCTTACTCTTATGGCTCTGTCCTATCTATGATGGATATCAAAACCGCCACCAGAGAGAAGCCTTGTATTGAACCTTATGTTACATTGAAGAGGTGGGAAGAGTCAGGAGGGGAGCTCCCAGCCGGCTCACAAAATGATCTGCAGAGAGACAGGGGCCTACCCCCCACAACTCTTGACTACCCCCACAATGCATGACCCACATTCCCCATTGATGAGTGTCCCTTTGGAAGAGGGAGGACAGGGAGGAGGACAATGGAACCAATACTATGAAAATCAGAAATATATATATATATATATATATATATATATATATATATATATATATATGATCTGAAGAGCCTACTTCATATAGTAGCCAGAAAAGGATTGTTTGAACCAAGTTCAAAAACACGTCCTACAGTATTGCCCTTTTTATGACATCAGGGAAAGAATCAAAAAGGTTGCAGGGAAAGTCCCAGCCTAACCTGTTTGAAAGAATCATGACTGGGAACTTACCTTCAGGAGCCAGGGTTATTTCTGCAGCAAGCAGCCGCAGCTGTCATGCAGCTTCTACACGCATCTGTATAGTCCAGAGAAGCCAGTGCAGGCATAGGGGTAGTCTAGCAGGCTGTTTGAATGAAAATCCCTTGCTCTAGGAAGCCAGAGCACCAGGGAAGCATTTAACAGCTGCCAAGGACTTAAATCATTCTATCTCACAACATATTTGTTTATTTACAAGGAAAAAACATCGGTAATCTTACAGAAAGAACTCAGTATTGCCATAAATACTGGTTTTTAACAGCGTTTAATAGAGTTTTAAGAAAGCTTAACACCTGCCTCAGACCCCCAAGGAGAAGGAGTTCTCCTTATTTGTTTCACTCTGGTAGATAAACAAAAGATTGTGGCCCTTTGAAGTTATATCTCCCACAAGTTTGAGGTTCTTAAGACTGTAGCATCTTTCCTTCTCCAGTTTCTATGTGGTGACTAGGCATATGGCACATGGATAAATGTGACAAAAAGGACATAGGAAAATCCCTGGGAGTCAAGGTGCCTCCAAATGGAAATACTCTCAGGCTCTTAGAAAAGAAGCAGTTTTCCTTGAACTACTGAATGACTCAAGATCTTTACCAGGGCCAGTGTCAAAATGGTTCCTGAGAAAACTTCACAAACTGGACACTTATACTTTTATCACCTAGATAAAGTACAAAGAGAGAACATATATAACAAATAAACAGATACAATTTTTTTTACTTGTAATAACAAAATTATTGGTCTAGATCTACACAATGAATATGCTTTGGAATCCTTGTTAATAAATCATGTGAATGGAGATGCTAAATTCCCTGAACACAGAGAGTAGATTTTGTTCATTTTGTAATGTAGTGAAGAATCTGGAACACAGTAGGGGTTTAGTGGCTTGGTGGCTTGTATTATTAATAATGAATGAGTCATAAAAGGAAAGTAGTATAGGGTTTGGAATCTTTAGAACTCATTCAATAAATACCAGAAATTTATGGAGTGTTATGCACAAAGCACTGATCTAGTCATTGAAGAGAGCAAATAAAATCTCATCTGGATAGTCACTGCTTCCACGTTGCCTACAGTGTAATCAGGAATATGAACATATTGTGATACGTCTTATGTAAGATAAAATGTAATGAGTACCATGATGAAAGTAATACAGATATAGTGCCATGATCACAATAAAGAAGGATGTAGCTGCTGTTGGACCTAACTCTGAAAGAATAATCAGCAAATCTGTAACCTTTTAGTAATAAGACAGGAGTGTTGTTTGTTTATTTGTTTGTTTGTTTGTTTGTTTCAGTCCCCAAGAGTCTATTTTTTTTTCTAAAGCATAACTACACTAGAAATTACAAAATTTTATGTAATGGACATGTCATCTAAAGTAGAAAATGCCCAGTGCTATTTTTTTCACTTTATTTTTTATTCATTTATTTATTTTGTCTAAATGAATGGAACCACCTGTATCTTTCTTTACAGGCCTTTGATGCTGGAGTCCCAGGGGTGCAGTCACCCCCCACCATCAGGGAAGAGAAATCTGCCACAGAGTTGACTGCAAAGCTCTTGCTTCTGGATGAATTGACATCCCTGGAGAATGACGTGTTTGAGACCAAGAAGAAGAGGAGCTTCTCTGGCTTTGGGTCTCCCCTGGACAGACTCTCAGCTGGCTCTGTAGAGCATAAAGGGAAGCAGAAGTAAGTGGACAAGGGGTTCTTCATTTCTCATCCTTTCATTCTAGGTTTTGAAACAGAGAAGATTTCACTTTCAAAATATAGTGGAGGGTTAGAGAGATTGCTTAGTGGTTAAAGTGCTTGCCTGAAAAGCCAAAAGACCCAGGTTTGATTCCCCAGTACCCATGTAAAGCAAGATGCACAAGGTGACACATGCAACTGGAATTCATTTTCAGTGCCTAGAGTGCCCATTCTCTCTCATTTTCTCTATCTGCCTCATTCTCTCTTTCTCCCTTTCTCTCTCTCTGAAATACATATATAGTGAAAATTTTGAATACAGCCAGAAACTGAGAGTGTGCTAAGTAACTTTGAGAGTAAATGTTTTAGGCAGAGGTAGGAGGATCACTGTGAGTTCAAGGCTGCCCTTGACTACACAGTGAATTCCAGGTCAGCCTAGGCTAGAATGAGACCCTACCTTGAAAAGCCAAATATATATATATATATATATATATATATATATATATATATATATATATATATATATATTTGTTGTAAAACATTATTGAATATGTGAGGTGAGAATATGTATGTGTATGTGATGTGTATATGTATGAATGTATGTGTATATGATGTATATGATGTGTATATGATGGTATGTGTTCACGTGAGTGTTCTATTTAATAAACACAGCCAGGATGTTATTTTTATTATATCCTGAATACAGAGCATTCCAAAATATGTCAGTCCACTCATTCTCCTATAGCAAAAAGTTGAGAACAATGGTTTGGATTTTTCACCAAAACACATGTTGATAAATCAAAGTTTAGCTCTTTTCTGGTTATATGACTTATACAAAGTATGTTATTCTCTTTTATCCTCGGTGTATTCCTCTCTCAAATGGTGTAGTTACTTAAGTCTATAAAAACCAGATGACTCTCTCTCCCTCTCTCTCTCTCTCTCTCTCTCTCTCTCAAATAAATAAATAAAAATAAAAATATTTAAAAATCAGATGAGGCAATCAAATGGAAATATTTCAAAAGCTTTAAATCATTATAGCAGAATTAGAATAAATCCTTTAGTGCTCTTTGTTATTTAATTATTAAAGAGTGCTTGAGTTAACTCTCAACACTTTCAAGCACTTATTACAAACTTAATTCATTTTCTATCCCCTCAGTATAAGTTCCCCTGCTGTGTATTTCATACTTCGGGGGTTATTAAGATCCTTTGCTTATCCTGGACTTCTCGGTTCTCACTAAATTCTATAAGTCCTATTTCTATAGGACACATATCTCTAGAAGCTTCTCTTCCAGTAAGACTTCTATAGATCTGGCCTAAATTATTTGTCTTTCACATTGGTTCTTTTTCCAGTCTCTGCCACTATCACCACCCCTTATCACTAATGTATCCCCTACTTTCCTGTGAGGATAATCACCTACAACCAAAAAAAAAGACTGTGTGAGACTTGACCTATTTATACTGCTCCTTAGCAAATCCCTCAGAGAATATCAGGAACTGGCACCTTATATTTCCTTGATCATCTGCATATCCTTTTGCCAAGGGTGCTTTGGTTTTGTTGGAGTTGCAGGACTTGGCATTCTGGTTGCTTATTCCTTCATTCCTCTATGGTCATTGAGGATCAGAAAGCAATTTTCTTCTGTACTGAAGGACTGTCCAAGCTACACTAGGAACGAAATTATTCATTAGACACTGTATATTTATCTAACCCATACTTGGAAAACAATCTTACAACTCTTTCAAACTCCAGACTGTAACATAGACAAATAAAAATTATTTGTATGGGGAAGGAAAGAGAAAGAAAATGTATCCATCTCTCATATAAAATACTAGTAAGAGACAAAACTATTATAATGAATTGTAATACTGAATAATAAGACATATGGTTAAAGAGCAATTTGTAAAGAACATTTGAAGAAAATACTGAATAAAACAGGGATAAATAGAGAAAATGGTATGATGTGTAAATGTTAATTATTTTCCTTTGGAACTTTCAAGATTGTGAACCAAATAATATGAAAGCACAATTTCTTATGTAACTATATACTGATTTATAATAATACATACAACAGACACATCAAATGCATGGCATAATTATAAAAAATATATAAATCTTTACATATTTTACATTGACATTTCACCATAACAGTTTCTTTACGGAATGTTATACAAACAGATGAGCTATAAGACATAACCTGTTTGTCTTTCTCTCAATGCATTTATATTTATTAAAATGATTAAGGGGAAAAGGGAACAGAAAGGAGGGAAAGGAGAAGGAATATTGTTTTGTTAAGAGAAAATCATGCAAGAGATGGTTTAAACTTTTAGAGAAAGTTTGTGAAAAGTCTTAAATTGTACGATGTGGGCTCCATATTAGGTACTAAGAACAAAAAGTAGATAAGAAATAAAAAGGGAAAGAGAGCTGGAGATACGGAGATACCGGCAGGGACATGTAACTGCACATTACAGCTGTTCATATCACTTCCCTCTGAAGTGTACAGTACAAAGCCAGTGTACCCTTGTCAGGATTCCTGGTGCCAGGTTGTAAGAACCCATCCAAGGCTGCATCAAGCATGAAAGGATTTTAGCAGAATCACTGAATGTGTTTGGAAGTTGTGTCTGAAACGAAGATTTCTATTTTTTTTTTAATTTTTTATTGACAACTTCTATACTTACAGACAATAAACCATATTTCCCTCCTCTCCCCCCATTCCCCTTCAGAAATCCACTCTCCGTCATATGCCCTCCCTTTCTCCACTAGTCTTTCTTTTAATTTGATGTCATCATCTTTTTCTCCTATTAATGATGGTCTTGTGGAGGTGTCGCTAGGCACTGCAAGGTCATGGATATCAAAGCTCATTTCTGTCTGGACAGTTGCATTGTAAGGAGTGGTACCCTTCCTTTGGCTCTTACATTCTTTGCAACTTCTTCCGCAATGGACTCTGAACCTTGGAGGGTGTGACTGAGATGTTTCAGTGCTGGAAACTCCTCTGTCCCTTCTCAGCACTATGTTGGTCATCACCATCTGAAAAGAGAAGCTTCTCTAACCAGAAGTGAGAGTAGCATTAATATGTGAATACGAACATTAAGTGTAGTGCTTTCAGGGCAGTTTGGTGGGAATAATATGTACGTTTAGCCAGACAAGCGCAGGCTTTATACCCCTAAGGCTCATGACCTCCCCTGCCATAGACTTTTGATTAGTTTTTTCAGTACCAGGCATGTATTCTCTCCCATTAGAGAGGGCCTTCAGTCCAATTAGGGAGCAGTTGGTTTCCCCAAGAGCAGACATGCCACTATTGCACCTGTTTGGTCATTGGGCCTGTCTGGTCAAACTTGAGTTTTCCAATGTCCACTGTTTTCACCGCTGATAATTTCTGTCTCCCATACGGCTGCATGCAGTGCAGTTTTTTCCAGCTTTCAGTTGGCTGGTCTACAGGGAGAACGTTTTCTGTTCAGCACCAGCATGCTCTCTCAGTGACCTTGCTACTCAGGCAAGAGATGTCTTCAGCAATAGGGTCCTACCATCTGTTTCCCAAAGGAAACCAAGGGCCTTGGCAATAGCCTTTAATGTTTTGGAGGTTACAGGGACTTCCTTGGCCAACAACACACTGGAAGGTATCCCATCCCAGGCACTGAAAAATTTCTAGTAACAATCTATAGCTTCTGGATGTGCCATTATTCAAAAATTAGGTTTACATAAATCTTATTCAAACTATCTTGAATTTTGATTGACCCTCCCCCTATCCTTCTTTTATACATTCTCTTCCCTGGCCTTGCTTAGGCCTTTCCCCTCCCTATAATCTATTCTTCTACTTACATATATATAATACCATCCCCTTAAGTCCTTCCCTCTCCTCCCTCTTTTATAAGCGTTTTCTAGCTTACTGGCCTCTGCTACCAATTTTTGGTTGCAGCTCACACACAAGCCTACACATTTGTAACTAGGATCCACATATGAGAGAGAACATGCAACGTTTGGCTTTCTGGGCCTGGGTTACCTCATTTAGTATAATCCTTTCCAGATCCATCCATTTCCCTGCAAATTTCATAATTTCATTTTTCTTTACTGCTGAATAGAATTCCATTGTGTAAATGTCCCACATCTTTATTATCCATTCATCTGTGGAGGGACATCTAATCTGGTTCCATTTCCTAGCTATTGTGAATAGAGCAGCAATAAACATGGTTGTGCAAGTATCTCTAAGGTAGTGAGAAGAGTCCTTTGGATATATGCCTAGGAGTGCTATAGCTGGATCATATGGTAAATCTATTTTTAGCTTTCTCAAGAACCTCCACACTGATTTCCACAATAGCTGGACCAGATGAATAGAAGATTTATTTTAAGCTAATGCCTTGAACTTTTTATATTCTTATTTTGATAGCTAATATTTTATGCATTCAAATTAAATTTCAAGGGCACTTCCTATAAAATTATTTCTGCATGATTCCTTTTTTATAGGAATTCTTGTTCTTGATCTTAAAACAAATATTAAATTTGACTTGTATGTTAAAGTAGTAGAAAACTGTGGGAGATAAATAATAACTATTGCAAGAAATATTTATATACACCATAAATTTTAATAAAATATACCTTCAAAATTCTTTTGACATATAATAACTCAAGCAAGATTAAAGGTTAAAAATTTTATCATCTGTCCTCAAGATATTTCATTAAGTACATATAATCAAAACACAAACTAATATGAGCATTTTCACATGTATAGTAACAGCATGATATATATTTAAAATTTATAGTAATTTTGTGGTGGATAGTTGTACCAAGGGTTATTTAATGTTTTATCTTATTAGATTTTTTTTAAAAAATGCCTTTAACCTATTACTTTTGAACATTTCCCAGAATAGGAATTATTTTGTTATTTAAATATATGAATGCATATGAATATTTCCATGTTTGCTTGTAAGCACCTGTGGTTTTATATATATCCACCAATTTTCCTCCTTGTCAGGTTCTCATCCTATGTATGTATTTATTTATTTACAAGCAAAGAGAGGCGGAGAAGGCCAGGGTCTCGAGCCACTGCAAATGAACTCCAGGTGCATGCCATTTTATGCATCTGTCTTTACATGGGTACTGGGGAGTTGAATCTGAGTCCTAGGCTTTGTAGGAAAGTACCTTAATGCTAAGCCATCTCTCCAGCCCCCTCATTTGATGTCCGCTTACACAGGTAAGGTTACTGTTTGAGATGCAGTTCCCATACTCTCGCTCTTAGTACTGCTTCTGCTATTAATCCAGGGGTTCATGAGTTTTTTGTTCCATGTATCACTTTGGCACTTTGATGAGTCCTATGTTCCCTTTCTCAGAATATAATTTTCTTTGTTGTTGTTTTTCTTTTCAAACACCTTTTTATTAAGAACTTCCACTTCCATACTTATAGACAATACATCATAATCATCCCCTCTTGCCTCCTTTTTTCCCCTCCATTTAATGTTTAATCACTTCTCTTATTTTTGTTTTGGTTTTAGTTTTTTGAGGTAGGGTCTCACTCTAGCCCAGGCTGACTTGGAATTCACTATGTAGTCTCAGACTGACCTCAAACTCATGGTGATCCTTCTTCCTCAGCCTTCCAAGTACTGGGGAATCCACACTGGTCATTAGACTTTAGGGGCAAGTGCGTTAACCGCTGAGCCATCTCTCCAGCCCTTAATCCCTCCTTCTTTCCAAAAAGTTTCTCTTCTATTTTTGGGGTTTTTTGTTTGTTTGTTTGTTTTTCGAGGTAGGGTTTCACTCTAGCCCAAACTGACCCCTGAAATTTACTATATAGTCTCAGGGTGGCCTTGAACTCACAGTGATCCTCCTACTTTTGCCTCCAAATTACTGGCCTCTCTTCTATTTTGATGTCATCATTTTTTCCTCCTACTATGCATGCTGTTTGTAGGTAGCAGGAGTCACTGTAAGGCCATGAATACATGGCAACTTTGTGTCTAGAAGACAGTATTGTAAGTACATTGAGATCAGCACATCATCATCATATAATGAAATCTATTTAAACCTGTATTATTATTACCTTTGAGATAGAATTTTTCAGATATTTTTATTAATTTATTTGCACACAAAGAGAAATAAAGAGAAAATGAACATGCCAGGACCTCTTGCCATTGCAAACAAACTCCAGATGCATGCACTACTGTGAATCTGGCTTTATGTGGGTACTGGGAAATCAAATCAGGATTGTAATGGAATCCTAGGGGTTCAGGAAAGTCCTTGAACCCAAAACCTAGGTTCATTTCTAACTTTAATCAAAGAATTGAATAATAAAGAACACTGAGAAGGATAGTTATTAAATTATTATATTTATGGAGGGAAGCATGGAGCTAAGAAAAGGCACCCACATGCCTAGCGATCCCACATGGAGGGCCTAGAAAAACTGTGGAAAGAAATGAGAAAAGAAAGTTAAAGGAGCTCCTGACACGTGAGGAGCTGGAGGGGATAAAGGAGCCCATGTGGAGAGTAAGGGCTGGGGGTTCATTCAGACTGGAACCGGAGGGAAAAACTCACCCATAGCTGGAAGTTCCCAGATGCTCTGAGAACATGTCCTCCCCTTGCAAAGGTATTCATAACCTTTTAGTGGTGGGGTGTCTTCTGGATGGGGTGAACCAGAGGGACAGCTGGTTGGCTAGGGGCTCTCTCAGGAAGAGGTTAGTACTGGCACCAAGTACAGGGTCTGAACCTGACCAACCATAATGTTTAAATCCTATAAAAGACCTCCCTCCAAGGAGGGGTCCAGGTTATTTGTGGAAAAACAGATCTAGGAAACTAGAGAAGAGATAAGAAGTCAGACCATCTTTGATTTCTAGCAAGTGCAAACTTTCTTTCCTTTTTTTTTTTTTTTTTTATTTTTTAACCTTCAGGGTCCATTCACCCTAAACTTACCCCCCTTCAGTTAGGCTTTGCAAACAAGTGCCTTAACCACTGAGATATCTCTCCAGTTCAATTCCCCAATACCTACATAAAGCCAATGCACAAAGTGGCACTTGCATCTGGAATTCGTCTGTAGGGGCTGGAAGCTCTGGTACACACATTCAGTCTCTCTTTCTCTCTCTCTCACATCTCTCTTTCTCTTTGTATCACTCTACTTGCAAGCAAATAAATAAAATATTTCTTTAAAGTTAGATATAAACTTAAGTGTGAAATATCACTTCTTTTCATTATACTTTATTTATAGCTCTTATTGGAAGAGAACTACCTGTGTTCACCCCCCCTTCTCCTAACAAAAGGTGCTCCTCTTAAAGAAAGCCGATGTCTTGTCCTGAACTTTGTTTGCTTCTTCCCAGGGGAACAACAGTCTCATATCGGACTGGTTAGTCTAGGAGGAGTAAAATATGTCAGCTCCTCAGCTCCCTTCCTGTCTTCATTGGATGTGCAGTTCAGATACAAAACATAGGAAGATCTTTAAAATATACATGCAAAGCCATACTCCACATTCAGTTTGTAGGTAATAGGGTTTTTTTTTAATTTATATTCAATGATCAATTTTATCTTACTTTTCTATTTTCCCAACTGTGGACATGAAGAAAAAATGTTTTATGCGTTGACTACTTACAATTATTTCGTCACTTTGAGTAAATGCTGTCCTATATCCTAACATGTTGGAGTTTGAATTTAAAAGCCTAACTGTCCATTTTCAGTTTAATCAATATTCTGCGGGCCTTGCAATTTCTTTCTCATCCTCTTGGGGGCCTTGCTTAGTTCCGTCTTCATACACCAGTCATTGTAAACTAGTTATAACTCAGTACCATTATTGCTATTCCTTAATTCAACTCTTCAAATTCTAGTAATCAGATTGTTTGATTGATTCAAGGTTAATAAATTGTTTCCCCGTGCTTCATCAGTTTTTCCTACAAGCCCCAAATTGGGTGTGGTCTCTTATAAGTCTCATCATGACAGGTATCAACTGCTATGCTATGTAACCAATTACCCAAAACTGAGACGCACATCACATTTTCATACCCATACAGTTTTTGTTCCTCAGAAAATAAAATAAATGTGCCTGGGTGTTCTGGGCTCCCAGACTTTCAGAAATTAGGTTGAAGATGTTAGTGAGGATGACAGTCACCTAAAAATCTGCTAGTGGCAGCATCCTCATCCAAAATGGCCCACTCACTTGGCCAGCAGTGCCTCACTAGCTGTTGGCAGCAGGTTTTAGTTCTTTGCGCCATAAGCCTTTTACAGGCCTATTAGCATGTACTTAGGAAATAGCAGTTGGCCTCCCCCCATAGCCAGTGGTCCAGCTAAGCAATGAAGAAGCTACAAGAGTTTTTGTTACTTCACATGGAACCCCTTCTACATTTCTTGGCTTTAAAAGTCATCTATATCTCTAGGGTGGAATGAGACTACATGATGGTTGAATGATTGAGACCTAATTTGGAGCCAAGATGCTGCACCTATATAATCATTACACCATAATGCAGTTTCTTGTTTTACTAAATTTACTAAATCTAATCCACCAAATTTTTCAAACTTTTTTTATTTATTTATTTTCAAGAGAGAAGAGAGAGAGAGAGTGAGTGAGTGACAGAGAAAGTCTATGCCAGGGACTCTTGCCAGTGCAGATGAACTCCACAGATGTGCTACTTTGTGCATCTGGCTTTATGTGGGCACTGGAGAATTAAACCTGGGGGGATCAGACTTTGCAAGCAAATGTTTTTAACCAGTGAGCCATCTCCCTAGCCCTCATTGAACTATTTTAAAGAACATCTTTTGTTAGGTATTAATAGACCCTGATTTTTTGGATGATTCAAAATTTTGGTGGAGCTGTATGCCTTTCTTGAAGGGATCTCACACTTTATATATGTATATGTGTGTGTATGTATATATATGTATATATATGAAGAGACCTGAAGAGATGGCTTAGTGGTTAAGGCATTATTTTAAGAAGGTGCAGCAAATCCTTTTTTAAATTTTTTTTTATTATTTTATTTATTTTTGGAGAGAGAGACACAGAGAGAGAGAGACAGAGGGAGAGGAAGACAAGATAGAGAATGGGTGCACCAGCAGTCTCTCAGCTGCTGTGAACGAAATCCAGATGCGTGCGCCCCCTTGTGTTCAAGTGTGGCATTGCACCCTTGCATCACTTTAGCATCTGGCTAAAAGTGGGACCTGGAGATTGGAACCCAGTTCTTAGGCTTAGCAGGCAGGCGCCTTAACCGCTAAGCAATCTCTCCAGCCCGAAGGTGCAGCAAATTCTTAACTGTCATTTTAAGGGAACTCTGTCCTTTACCTGATTCCAAGTTTCTTTCCTTGGCACTCAAAATCACAAATAGGATAAATTAAAGTTTTTTTAATTAATTAATTTATTTATTAATTTATTAATTTATTTATTTATTTATTTATTTATTTGAGGGAGAGAGGGGCTTGTGCCACCTAATGGGCACGTGTGAGCTTGCACTTGCCTCACTATGCATCTGGCTTATGTAGGATCTGGAGAGTCAAACATGGGTCCTTAGGCTTTGCAGGAAAGCGCCTTAACCAATAAGCCATCTCTCCAGCCCAAAATCACTTTTAACTAACAATAAAAGAAAACTTGTAACCAAGTTAGAAATACCAATTAAAAAAACAACAACAACAACAACTGCCAAATGTACAGAACATATTCTTAGTTGATCTTATTTCCAACAGCACAAATCAAGGAACTTATGAGTGATCTTTAATAAAAAAATTATAACAGCTTATCTGAAGATTTTACTCATTATCAAAATGAGAAATTATCTAGTATCACAAGACTCACTGTCATAAGTACTTTACCTTTCTCCAGATTGACTATCTCTTCTAGTCAATACAATTCCAGTCAAAACTGCAATAGGATTCCCAAGAACAAGACAAGCTGAATCAATTATTAGTTTAGAGATGATGCATTAAATGAGATGTAAAAATACAGGTATGGGGGAGATGGCCTTGCAGGAAATAGTACTTGCTGTACAAGCATGAGGACCAGAGTGCAATCCCTAGCATCCATATACAAAACCAGACTCAGCCACACATGCCTGTAACCCCTAAGCAGGGTAGGGGTGGGGAGTTGGAGACAGAATCACTGAAAAAAACAGCACCTCCAGATTCAGTGAGAGACTGTCTCAAGGAAATACAGTGGAAAAGCAATAAAGGAGGAGGATGCCCAATGTCCTTTGACATGAGATGCATACACCATATACATATCACACATAAATCATACCAAAAGCAGTAGAAAAATATTGATGTGTGTTAAAGCAACTTGGAAGATTTTCGTGGAAAAACTAGTAACAGAAACAGACCAGATCTACTATTCAGAGTATTCCTAAGAGCTGCTATAGCAAACAACTAGAGAAATAGAAAAATACAGATTTTAGCAGGCACTTCCAACAGAAGGGATCCAAGTAACCAATGAGCAAATGGACATACATGACTTCATGAGTACTGTGAGAAAATAAAGTTAAACTAAAAACAGAATAAAATGGCATATAGTTGAGATAATAGGAACTGGCAATCATTTGGATAAGGATCTGATACTAGGTAATAAAATTAAGCTTAATTATAGCTGGTATTGTGCTTTGAATGTTTTAAACAGCTGATGGCAATGTTTAAGAAAGTGTTGGAACCTTTAGGAGGTGGAGCCCTCCTGGGAGGATTCGGTCACTGGAGGTGGCCTTGTTGTCTTATAGCCAGTGCCACTTCATGGTCTCTTGTTGTGCCTCCTGACTGTGGCTGCAGTGTGACTAGCCACCTTTGGTTTCTGCTTCCATGCTTTTCCTACTGTGATGGAATGTCCCCCTACAGCTGCCAGCCCAAACAAATCCTTCCTCCTATAAGCTGCTTCTTGCCAAGCATTTGGTCACAGAAACTAGAAGAGTACCTAATACATTTGGCAATTCTATTTCTGAGAAGATAACATAGGGACAACTTTAAATTAGCACCAAAATCATAAATAAGTCATTTTTTAGCTGAGCATATGTGATGGTTATTCTAAATTGACAATTTCATTCACTCTACAATCAACTATGCAAGAAATCTGTGGGCATCTCTGTGAGGGTGTTTCTAGATTCAGTTAAGTGAGATGGGACGACCCAACCTAACTATGAGTGCCTCCATCTCATAGGCTGAGTAACTAGACAGAGAAGGAGAAATCAAGCTGAGCACCAACATTTCTTGCTCACTGTGCTTTCTGAACGTGGTACTATATGATCAATCACTTCCTGCCCCTGCTATTATGCCTTCCCCACCATGGTGAACTGGATCCTCTCGAACTGTGAGCTAAAATAAATCCCTGCTCCCTAAGTTATTTTTGTTAGAGTATTTGTCACAGCAATAAGAAAAGTAACAAATACTAACATATAACAAATTATAAAATACCTCTAAAACCTCATGTTTTCATGCACAGAGGAATGGGTAGGCAAATGTTATATATTCATGAAATGCCATATAAAAGTGAGAAGAAATAGCTATAGCTACACGTCAACACAAATAAATCACAAGACTGCATAATTTTGCTGAAGTAAAGAGAGAATTCACACATGATTCCAGCTTCAATGAGGTATGATTGACAAAAATTGTGTTTTTTTTGAGGTATATCACATGGTGTAATTTTATATGAATATACTTTGAAATTATTATCATAATCAAGCTAATTAACATTCTACCATATCACATTGATTTTATTTATTTATTTATTTATTTGAGAGAGAGAAAGAGAGAAAATGGGTGTGCCAGGGCCTCCAGCCACTGCAAATGAACTCCATATGCATATGCTACCTAGTGCATCTGGCTTAGATGGGTCCTGGGTAATCAAGCCGGAGTATTTTGGCTTTGTAGGCAAGCACCTTAACCACTAAGCCATCCCTCCAGTCCCTCACGCTGATTTTTATAAAACACTTGAGATGCCTCAGCAAATTTGAAGTAGATCATACATTACATAAACATAATTAGCGACATAGTCATCAATATTAACTACTGGTACTACTAAGAGCATTGACATCATTAATAACTATTATAGTGTTCATTGGATCTACAGTACATGACTGTTTTCATTATAATTCTAAAACTGCCTAAAATAAATACTGAATTTTTGAAGACTACATATGCAGAATATAAGATAAAGACAAGGAAAGGAATGATTCACATAAGCTTGTCTACAGACTGCCCCTGGGAACAAACCTCCAGAAGCATGCAGTTGGGAAGGGAACCCTTGAGGTCTGAAGTGCTGAGAATGTTTTGTTTCTTCTGCTGCTGCTGCTGAAGACAGACATGTTTATTTTCATCTTCAAACCAAGTGTAGATCACCTGTAGACTTACATCATGAGGCAACGCTCAATATAATGCTTAGGTGAAGTTTTACTCACTGTCTTTTTAGGATGTCACAATACTTTTAGAAATCTTTGGAAATGAGATTATCATTATTAAAATCCTATATGACAAAGGAAGTCTATAGTAAAGTCGTATTTAAAATACTACTTTAAAATACATCTTTATTCCTAGTACTTGGGAGGCAGAGGTAGGAGGATGGCTATGAGTTAAAGGCCAACCTTGGATTATAGAATGATTTCCAGGTCAGCCTGAGCTAGAGACCCTACCTCAGAAAGAGAGAGAGAGAGTTCTTCTATATCTTTAAACTTGTTACGGAGAATATAACAGAAAAAGGATAGACTTTTAAATGTCTTATAAGCCATGTCATACCACCATTTTGTCACAAGAGGGACTAGATAGTCAGAACGTGCAGTTTTCTTATTCAGTCTTAGGAATATTTCTCTAACATTTCTTCTATACACATTGTATATTCCTGTCAAGGCATGTGTTATGGAAAATAATACTATTTGATATCAGCAAAAATTTTAAGACAACTTCTAGCTTGCCACTTTGCTTCTGAATGGGTGGCATATTTTAAAATCCTTTAAGTTAGTGAGTTATCATGATTCTTGTGTTCTTTCTGAAGATGATTATTTTTATATAAGTGCTAAAAGTTTTCCACGTTGAGCAAGCATATCTGTGTGTGTTTCTGTTTCTAGATATCTGTAAGCATTTGCAACCGATCCCATGTTTGATGAAGTGAACCAAAGTAACTATGGATTCCTGCAAGACTAAAACCATGCACAAGTCTCTGCACAATGGGATAGTTGCCCTCTGAGGAAACTTAAGTTTTTCTTTCTAGAACCCTTGTTATAACCACTGTATGTGGAAATGGAGGGATAACCTTCTACTGGGACAATACATTTAACTTTTTAAACACTGCTCTTCTTACAAAACTGTCAATTGTGTTTTTTTTAAGGCTACAAAGAGTTTCAAAATGACTCAATGATAAGGGTAGAAAAGTATCAGTTCAAGTGTGTGACTTTTCTCCATGTGAGTTATCTCATTTATCTCTTTCTATTATAAAATGGAAACTTTGTGAGGTTATGTGTCATATACACAGATATAATCAAATTTAACTTAACAAATAAGTAGGTAAAATGAATAAGTAGCACCAGTAGAGAGGGTGACAGAGGGTGTATGAATTTAATTAAAAAGAAAAGATCATCTTACAATAATGGAAAGGCAGAGGATCCCAGTTACACTAAGTAAAGAATTAATGAAAGCCCAAGTTTTCTGGTTTCTGGATCTTAACATTTTCAGATTCAACCTGGGAGTAAAGGAAAAAATGGGGAAGAAGGGGACATGAAAGGTAGGTAGTTTATTTTGCTTCCTAAACAATAACTCACTTCTTTTTGAGCAGGAAAAAAAAAACAACTACAGCAAAACAAGAAAAAATATTTACACTTTATACCTTAATTCATGAAAAATCATTGGTGGTAGGGACTAATAAGTTTTCTGCTTTTTTTCCATTTCATTTATGGGAGCAAGACACTTTGAAAAGGTGAAAGTGTGGAGATATATATACACATACACATACATATACATATATGGCATATTAACTTAAGGAGCTCTGGGGAAATGTTACCCAGCCATGTTACTCTCTCAGGTGCTGTTTCTTTCTGCTTTATTTTAAATATATATATTTTTATATTTATTTGAGAGAGAAAAAGAGAGAGAGAATGGGCATACCAGGTCCTCCAGCCACTGAAAATGAACTACAGGTGCATGCACCCCTTTGTGCATCTGGTTTACATGGGTCTTGGAGAACCAAACCGGGATCCTTTGGCTTTGCAGGCAAACACTTTAACTGCTAAGCCATCTCTCCAGCCCCTTCTTTCTGCTTTTGAGCACTTACTTGAAAGGTTTGGATTTCTCACTTCCTCTCCTACTTAACTGAGACACCTCTGAGCATTCTCCTCCACACAGAGGTGGCTTCTACCTAATTTCATGGAGTTTTAATGGTGGAATAGTTCAGGGACGGAATTAATTTGGGTTGTAAAAGGGAAAAGATCATATTAAACATTTTTACATATCAACCCCTTACCCTTAGACATAAGTCCTAAACCATACTAAGAAATGTATTTGTTTTTCATAATAAATTACTTACAGAAAATTATCTTGCAATTTTTCTTGAAATTTGTTCTAAGTATGAGAATGGTGTCTCGTGAATAGTGTTTTAGTTAGTTCCATGTTGCTGGGGCAAACAACCAACCCGAAACAGCTTTTGAAGGAACAGTCTTACCAATCCAGGAGAAACTCCATCAGTGTTGGAAGAAGGTCCTTTCTTCCATACATCCAAGCAGAACGAGAAAAACTAACAGCCTACAAGAGCAAATCACCAGAGCTCAAACTGCTCCCTTCACACCTTTAAGCTGGAATGAAGATCAGCCCCAAGCACACCTTAGGGTTGTACTCATATCCTGTCCCAGTGGCATGCCCTGTGTAGCAGGAATCTGCCTGCTAGGGGCTCAAGTAGAAGTTTAATCAAGAATTACTGAGGGGGTGGAGAGATGGCTTAGCAGTAAGATGCTCACCTGCAAAGCCTAGGGACCCAGGTTCGATTCCCCAGTATCCACATAAGCCAGATATACACAGGTTGGCACATGCATCTGGAGTTTGTTTGCAATGACTGGAGGCCCTGGCATGATCTTTCTCTCTCTCTTTCTCTCTCTCTCTCTCTTTCTCTCTTTGTGTGTGTGTGTGTGTGTCTATGTGCCTCTTTATCTCTCATCATAAAATAAAATAAATAAACATTTTTTAAAAGACTGAGTCTATGGGGCCAAACATTCAAGCTACCACAAATAGTATCTATTGCTTTCATTCCAATTTCTGAAGAAAGCCCCAGCTCCGCATTAACTAGAGGACCAAAATTAATGATTGATGATTTGGATTTGAGCTTAAAAGTGTTCTCTGTGCTTTGTTTCAGGAAAGTAGTAGATCATCCAAGAAAGCGATTTAGTATCCCCATGGACCGAATTGGAAGGAACCGGCTTTCAAATTCCAGAGGCTAATTCATTCCAACTGTGAGTACAATTTGAAGAAGTAGCAATACTAGTGGGTATTCAATATTTCACAATAGATAAATTGACTCCTACTTACTTAAAAAATTATATTTGGGGGCTGAAGAGATGGCTTAGCGGTTAAGGCACCTGCCTCCTAAGCCTAAGACCGCTGGTTCCAATCTCCAGCGGTTCCAATCTCCAGGTCCCACGTTTAGCCAGATGCAAAGTGACGCAAGGGCGCAATGCCACACTTGACCACAAGGGGGCTCACACATCTGGATTTCGTTCACAGCAGCTGAGAGACTGCTGGTGCGCCCATTCTCTATCTGTCTCCCTCTCCCTCTCTCTGTCTGTCTGTCTCTCTCTGTGTCTCTCTCTAAACAAATTTTAAAAATTAAAAATTTTTTTAATTATATTTTGATTTCTCAGTTTACATATTCATTTTATCAAGCATTTATTTATTCACTTGGTATATCAATTTTCAGTAGTTGAGTTTTAAAAAGAAAAAGTATAGATTTTACTCTTTTCTTAAAATATTTTTATTTATTTATTTATATGACAGAGAAAGAAACTTCAGGTGCCTGTGCCCCCTTGTGCATCTGGCTAACGTGGGTCCTGGGGAATCAAACTGGGTCCTTTGACTTTGCAGGCAAATGCTTTAACTGCTAAGCCATCCCTCCAGCCCTCTAGATTTTATTCTTAACAAGCACTCACTCTAATGCTGGATGACCCCTACACAAAGTTTTAGCTATTTTCACAACTTCTGTATAATTACTGAATGTTAATATACAAACATGGATTAAGATTCCAATTAACACAAATAACCATATATGCATTTTGTTATCAGTAGACATATTATTGAACTATAATAACACAGAACATGGGGCTGAGGGCATAGCTTCATGGGAAAGTGCTTACTTACTATATGTAGAGCCCTGAGTTTAATCCCCTATATTGCAAAGGAAAAAAAAAATGGAACAAAGAAGAGAGAATGGTTCAGAAGAAAAATACTAACCAGGGCATAAAATATATTATTTAAATCTTTGATCTGTGACTCTGGTTATCTTGTTTCTGACAATATACTTTTTCACATTTTTTACATTTAAGCAATAACATTATTTTTATGTAGTCTTTCCTATTATCAAAATATCCCTTTAAATTAAAAGTGGGTGCCATTTGTATATGTTTATAATAACTTAATTGTCATTAAATAATGCATATAGAGTCATACAGTTAAGTGATTACAGATTCAAGGGCTTAAGCTTTATGTAACCCAATTCCAGGTTTTTTTGGGGGGGGGGTTGTTGTTTTGTTTTGTTTAGTTTTTAAGTAATTCAGGAAACCAGAGCTATAAGAGAAAACTGATTTCACAGAACTATACAGATTTAGGTAGAACAAGACTGAGCAACTAGGTGTTTGGCCTTTTGGCCAGTATTGTCTTCACTATCCATCAGGTCATCTTTGGGCCAAATTGTCATCATTGGATGCTAACATCACTTTCATGCTTTTGTTTGTTTGTCAGTGCTAGAGACACCTTGCACCTGCTAAGCAAGAGTTCAACCCCTGAGATACATCTCTCACCCTCAGTCATCATATAGTTGTAAAGAAAAATAGTATTCAGTATTCTGAAAAGCTTTCCTTCACTTCTGAAAGTTTCTAACATTCTCTTTTGTATCACGGTTAGTGATAGGTTCTTACCGTTGTGTTCACTTTGAGTTTTACATATTAAAAGTAACTAATCATGGAAGTTTGTTATTTATTGTTTCACATAAGGGTCTCACTCAAGCCCAGGCTGAAGTGGAACACACTCTAGCACCAGGGTGCCTTGAACTCATGGTGATCCTCCTACCTCCTCCTCCTGGGTGCTGGAATTAAATGTGTGTGTCACTGTGCTTAGCTCATAGAAGTTTTACTTTGCTTGTGGTCTAGTCTAGATATAGCTGATGCGATCCACCAAGTTTCCAAACCATATGCCAATCTCTTCTCTATTTTTGATTTATTATTTTATTTACTCATTTGAGTGTATGGACACACATACTATGACATGTATGTGGAGGTCAGAGGTCAACTTCATGGTGTCTGTGCTCCACCTTCTTTGAGACAAGGTCTCTTGCCTCTGCAAATGAACTACCAAACTGCCCACTCTGCCTCCCATTGTCATAGACCCATTAGGATCACAGATGCAGGTGCTACTCTGCATCTGGCTTTATGTGGGTACTAGTGTTGCAGTCAGCTTTGTGTTGTTGTCAGAAAACACAGAACCACCAGCAGCATGTGGGAGGAAAGGGTTTATTTTGGCTTATACAGTCAAGTGGAAGCTCCATAATGGCCTAGAAAACTGATAGCAAGTGCACAGGGTGGACATCACCTTCTGGCCAACAGCAGATGATCAACAGTAAAAGGAGATTGTGCCAAACCTGGGCAAGGGGAAGTCCACCCCCAAAAACACACCACCTCCAGTAGACTCCAATTACCAAATTGCCACCAGCTTAGAACCTGCCATTCAGAACACATATATTTGTGGGGCACACCTGAATCAAACCATCACCACTGGGAAATTGAATCTGGCCCATCATATTTTGCAACCAAACTCCCTTAACTTATGAGCTATCTCCCAATACTCTGATATATTTTGTAAAGGAATATAATTTGATACTTACACAATGTCTTCTTCAAATCATTTCTATATTGTACCCAAGTTTTGAATTAGTTAAGGCCTTAGTTCTAAGCAACTCCAGCTTAAAGAGATACTTGCCTCAGGTATCCCTTAGGTCTCCTGGATACAGTTAGAATCTCCATCTCCCTGCCATTGAAATCAGGATTGCCTCCATAATAAAATTACAAACAGGGCTGTTGGTTTTGTTGCCACTTGCTATGACGTTCAGAAAGACTTTTTCTTTCAGCATATGAGGCATATGTTGCTGGTTTTTACTGATTTTTTTAAATCTTAGTACAATGTTGACATCATCATTCACATAAATTTGTATAGGTAAAATAGAGTAGGTATATCATATGTGAATGGCAGCATAGGGTTAGATCCCAATAACCTGAGCAAAATGTCCAATTATCCATGTGATTCTGTAATAATAAATATAGTTACAGTCAGGTTTTTTACCTTTCTTTTATTTTGCATGGTGACATCCTTTAAGATTCAAAACTTGAGAGAAAGTAAATTATACTAAATATGTGAAGAAAGAACAAACACATTTTATAATTTTTATAAAACTCAAGCACACATCCAAATTCTTGTTTTAATGCATTTTATCTGAATTATCAGTTTACATTATCATCATAAATTTAAACATAGGTAATGTGATTAAAAGCTACAATTAAACATTATGTAATTAAAAGTTTAGCCTTCTCTACTGAAGTTGATGGCTTTGCCATGCTCTACAGAGTTAATTAACTTTAACAATTTCAACTTTCACTTCTACAGATGTGACTTCCTTGGGTGAAATGTCACCGAAATGTGGAACATGCTTCAGTGAAGTTCTTCAATACTCCTTAATGACTAAACTTTAAAAGACTCACCTTCTGCATACCCCTTCCAAGGCCTGAAGTTCAGCTCATCATATCACAGTGTTGTTATGGTTTCAAGTAAATTGAGCATATCAGTTCAATGCATGTATATTTGTAACAATATTTTTAATGATTCAGAAATGACTACTGGCCCACAACACATTACTTTAAAGATTAATAGCTGAAACTCTCAATGCATGAAATGCCTTCCATATGAATTTTCCATTAATGTTTCTAAAGTTAAAAGAATATTAACAAAAGACTAATTTGCTCTGGAGAATTGGGTGCAATCAGTTTGTTCCTTGTCAGGGAAAGAGGAGAGGTGAACATATATATTTTCTTCTGAGTACTCTTTTCTCTATTTCCCTCTGACTATAAACCTGTAGTAGTTGTAACCTGAGGTATCTTCTAACATAGAGGTTTTGGCAAATTTAAATGACAAAAACCAACCCCAGTGAACTTTATGGTCCCCACTGAGCTTAGAACTGAAGAAGGGAAGGGTATCACTCATGTGTTAAGTTTCAGTATACTCTAACCCCTAACTTTCCTCTAAATTTTAATGACTAGCTAGTCAACAGCAACAGTAGTCTATTCTGAAGGTAAGAACTATACAGAAATGAGACAGATGAAATTAGAAGGGAGTGAAGCATCACAAGGTAGCAAGCATACTAGCAGCAGGCTGCAGCTAGTGAAGCACACATCACTTCCACATGATGTTTTATGGCATAGTACAAGTGATCTCTCTGAAGTTACTAACTCATCTGAGAAATGCTCAGTCTACTTCATATATTCTGCTTATTATGGCACTGAAGAGTTTACTGTATTTGGAAGTTATTAATTTTAATTAACCTTTGTATCAAAGACTAAGGTTTGGTATTTTAGAAAGCTCAGTTCTCAGCAATAATGATGGCATTGCCATAGTTCAGGCAAATAAGCCACTAGTACATTGGATACACTTGCACAATACAAAAATAAGTCTACAGAGCATAAATTCAGAATTAATTACTGAGCAAAACTATAAACAGAATCTAGAAAATATTTTATTAAACTCTAATAATCAGTATTAAACACAGCATATAAAGGAAGGTCAAAAGTTTGGGCCAGTAGGGGAAAATTTTTAGCATGAGTGTTAGGAGATTTCTTTGTATTACAAGAGGAGGATAGAAATGGGCAGTTATAGGTATATTAACTAAGAATTAAGTAATGTACTTGTATGAACCAAGAATAAAATAAATTCAAAGAATTATCATGGTGGCAAAAAAGTTTTAGAAATCATTGGAACTAAATAACTAATCCTTATAAAAGGCTAATTTTATACAATTATCTAATATGCTTTCTACAAAACCAGTTTTAGAAGATCTAAAGTGGTCAAAGAACTGAACATGTATCCATAAAGTTTTCATACATAAGTTCTTCGTTATTCTAAAAATGTATTAACTTACTGAAAATCTTCAAAGTTAAGCAATAATGTTTCTTTTAATTGTAGTGGGATCTGTAAAAAGAGAAAAGAATTTTGAGAAAGCTAACTGATAATGTTCTTCCTAAGCTTGTATTAGATAGCAAGGATTGTCACACATGGGCAGGACTCTGCAAGACTTGTTGTTTGAAAAAATTACTCAGCATAGCTAATTCTCTTCCTTTCTGATTTTTCAGAAGTGGCATTTTTCTCCCAAGTGAGTATTTGTAAGCTTCCAATGCAACTATGTTCCACTTTGTGTTTTGACAAAAGGTGTTAAAATCTCCTTGAGCCTAAAAATACTTTTAGCATTAGAATTTGAGCTTAACAAGCTGATTTCATAAATTATTCTAATTAAAATAAGGCTATGAGGGCTTGGTATATAGCTCAGTGGTAGAATGCCTAAGTAGCATGTAAGAAAAATAACATTCTATTTGGTTTGGTTGTTCACACCTGTAATTCCAGTGCTTGGAAGTAAGAAGGATCAGAAATTCAAGACGCCCTCGTCTATATAGTAAGTTCAAGGCCAAGCTCTGCAATGTGAGATACTGTCTCAAAATTAAATTAAATTAAATTAAATAGGGTTGGAGAAATGAATTGGTGGCTAAAGGCATTTGTTTGCAAAACTGGCCTGCCTGGGGTTCAGCACGCATATAAAGCCAGACTCAAAAAGTCATGAAATGCTTTTGTAGTTCACTTGAAGTAGCACACATACATATATACAAATAAATAAAAACATTTTAAAGGGAGGGGCTGGCGACATGGTTCAGTGTTTAAAGCTGATTGATTATAAAGCCTGATAGTTCAAATTTGTTTCCCCAGTACTTACAAAGTACAAAGGCACAAATTAGCATGTGCATCTGAAGTTCTTTGAGGTGGCTGGATGTCCTGCTACACCCATACTTTCTCTCTTTCTCCTCTCTGTCTCAAATAAATAAAACTATTTTAAAAAATAAAAGAGAAGAAAAGCAAAGAAAACCAGGTTATCAGTCTAATTTAGTTAAAGAAATCATAACATATTGGTTTTTGTTCCATTCTAATGTGTAATACACTTACTTGTCTCATAATATAGAAAAAAAAAAAGGAAAGAAAATATTTTCTCTACTAAAAACTGTTCTATTTCCAGGACCTTAACCCAGCAGACAAAGTGCAGAAGCTAAAGAAGTGGTTTACCTTTTGTTTACATGTTTAGTTCACTTCCTTAGTAGCCCCAGCTCCCACCATCTGAGATTGCAATTATGAGTGAGCCATAAAAACTCTGTGCTCTCCTTGCTGTGCCTGAATTAGAAACTTTTCCCTCCAAATTCACCAAGTCCCACTAACTCTTTTAAGACTTAACTGTAGTTGTCAGCTGGGAGAGGAGTGGGGAGCTTGGCGGCCTATGCCTAGATTTCTAACTCTGGAGAGGCTGGGGCAGGAGGTTCTTGAGTTAGATGCCAGTCTGAGCTACACTGTGAGTCTGAGGACAGCCAGAGCTATATAAAGTGAGACCTTGTCTCAAAAGACGGAAAGAAAGATTCCACTGTATGTTATCAGTTTTCCGGTGGCTTCCCTTCACTCTACACATCACAGATATACTCTCAGCAGTCCACACTTAGCTTTGACCTTGCATACATAGTTCTGACACTCCTGAGGTTATGGGAGAGATGTGTTCATTTATACAAAGTAGAACACACCTGTACATGTCTATAGTCAATAAAGTGATGATCACCCAGTGACAAGATCTGCCACTCAGGGATTCCCATCCTGCTCTCTCAGGTGACTTCATGCTGACACATTTTTTTTTTCTTCTTTGATGATCCATCATATTCTTGACTGTGATTCTGACTAAATGGAATGCATAAGATACAACAGTAGCTGCTGAGGAAGAGAAGAGTGTAACCCATCCAACTGTCTTTTCCTCTGAATCCAAACTTTTGATCCTTTTGAAGTGTTTGGGACTGCAACAGCTCCTGAATCTTTTCTAAGAACCTGGACACCACTTATTTTCTTCCTTCTTCAGTCTCTTCTTTAGCCAGATACATCTAATTGTTTGAAGGGTAGTGCCCATTAAAATGGTGCCAGGATTTCTCCTGGGGGCTTAAGAGAAGACTATCTAAGAGGCAAAGGGGGTTGCAATAGTCTCTACCAACTCCCCGATTTTATTTGATTTTATTATTCCCTATTTGAATTTTTTTGGTTTCAGATTCTCACTCTGTAACTCAGGGTGTCCTTGAACTCAAGAATGTTCAAAGATGACCTTGAACTCCTGGTCCTCTTGCTTCTACTTCCCAAGTGTGGGGATTATAAACATGCACTATCACAGTCTTCTCAGAGGTATAATTTACCTTTTGTTGTTGTTCTTGATGTTTGTGTTTTGAGACAGAGCCTGATGGGGCAGCCCAGGCTGAATTTGAACACATGGGCCTCCTGCCTCAGCATCCCAAGTGCTAGGTGGATTTCTTAGTTCTCTCTTTTATAAACAGAAGTTATTTTATATGAATATGCTCGTTTCCCCATTTATTGTTTTGATTTGGGGTATATTTGTAATTTTTTTCTACTCTGATGTCATAAAGTATTCTCCTACCAAAAAAACTTCTCTATTTAGTATGTTACATTTTACCACCACATTATAAAGAACAGAAAATAAGCCAGTGATATCTTAGTTTAAATGGGTGTTCTTCTAATACAACTATAAAGTAAAGCATCATTTCTGTTAAGATTGGGATGACTCACTTCATTTACTTGTTAAATCCATTATACATCACTAAATCCAACTGTATTTCGTTGGAAAGCCAATTGAAGAGAGTTTTGTTTAACATATTTTCTTCATTTACTTCTTATTCCCCTATAGAGCTTCATGGAGCAAATGAATATTTGAATATGAATTTCTGTTTTATGGTGTTGATTACATAACCAATATTTCATGAGAGGATGTGCTTTAAAGATAGATTGTCTTAAAATGTGTCCTACAAAATTGCTATCAAACTGCACTTTTAATCTACGCATAGCTTTAGGGAATTAAATTTCTTCAATCAAATTACAAAAAATAAAACAACTGAAATTTCTACAAAGAAGAAACATCAAAGGTTAATTGAAAGTTAATAAACACAAGATGTAAAAGCAGGAATTTTTATCTTTCTTTTTAAAATAGTTTATTTATTTATTTACAAGCAGAGAGAGACAAGATAGAGAGAGAGTGGGCATGTCAGGGCCTCCAGCTATTGCAAACGAACTCCAGATGTATGAACCATTTTGTGCATCTGGCTTTACATGGGTATGGAAGGACTTGAATTCTGGTCTTTAGGTTTTGCAGGCAAGCGCCTTAACCACTGAGATTTCTTTCCAGCCCTTTTCATCTTTCTTTATGATGATAGCATGATGTTTGTGTGAACAACTCTTGGAAAAGCACAGGGGTATCTTCAAACATTGCTGTGCAACTGAAATTTATTCATGGACATTTGAGTACTCCTATGCAAGTATGTAGACCATACTGTAGGCATTTTGCTCAAACTGGTTACTATATTTATATTTATACATACATGCACTTGCTTTTGTTTAAGAAATACTATACATTCTATCTAAAAGATACTTTTATCATAAGCTCTACATAATACTTTGTACACAAAAAATGGACATTGCCTTGATATTATGAAATAAAGGAATAATAAAGGAATGTGTATGTCCAAGTCTAGTCATTAATAGTCCTTAATTTTAAAGTTACTTTGGCAATACTTCTGTGTCAGTGTGAGTGTCAGCCAGAATGAGAGCGAGACCTTACCTCAAAAAACCATATATATGTATATATGCCTTTAGACCTGGACTAATGAATTAATATTGTTCAGCTATAAATAAGAATGATGTGAGGCATAGATAGAAAATAAAACAACAAGGAAATCCAAAGAGGCTTTTGGAGGTTTCATTGCTTCTCAGCACAGAATCTAGTTTCAGCTAGGTTTTGATCTCATGGAGAAGACAAATATGAGGAGAAATCAAAGGACAAATATTTTTATAACATATTTTATTCACATTCTATTTCTGAGAAATACATTACTATATTTTCCCATGGTCAGGTAAAGTATGCATTTCTGCTTGTTAGTAATGTATTCATTTTTAGTACTCTTAATAATTGTAAGTTATTCAAAGAGGTTGGCCAGCATGCTCATAAAAAAGAGAAAAGACAATAACAAACACTTTTCACACAAATTGAGATAATATAATTTATTTTAACTTTCCAAGATGCTTTTTAAAATACTGTCATTGATACCCCAGCAACATAGTGTCACAGAACAAAACTATATAACCAACAAATTCATAGAGAACATATAATCAGTATAGAACTTATAACTTTAGCTCAAAAGTCCTTTTGATAATCCCATGCCATCCCAAAGTGCTACAGGTTTGTCATCATTCACAGCACAAAGATTAAGCACACTGTCATACACTTACAAGCAAATTAGCAAATTGAGAAAATAATGTGCAGCTTAGGCACAGTTTCTTTATGCTGGAAATACCCACAGTCACTAAGCAGTGGTGCAGGAACATCTATATAATATTTTTACTAATCATCTGATCTGTTCAGTGGCCATAGAAGACACTTTAAACGCAGTATTTCCAAAAGCAAGCTAAAGAAGAAAACAAAACAAACATTTATTTAAAGGATATTTTATAAAAAAAAAATTACATTTGAGGAAAACATTAAGTTGCCTGAATAAAAGACAGAGACTAACTAGAAAGGGTCTTCATATAGGAGCTGCTGGCTATAAATGAAGACAAACTAAATTACAGTTCCAGGTTCTTCTCTACCTGTCAAGTACATGCTGCTGTCTTGAGGCCAGTGACCACGAGACAAGCCACACAGATTAGACAAGGGTCCCACCACAGGAAATTTTATTGAATGGCACTGTTCTGATGTGTGCCATACAGCACAGTCCAGACAGTACAGTGGCAGGCTGACCAGTAAGGCTCACACCAGTATGTTGGTTTCACTGAGTAGCTGAAATGCTCAAGAGGAAGTCTTAGAAGGAAAAAGCAGTGCTAAATGTACTCCTATATGTTGAAGAGGAAGATAATTTAAAGATCACTTTGCATATCACTAAATGAATTCTTTTTTTTTTTAATGTTTTCACTTATTTGAGAGAGAGAGAATATGGGCATACCAGGACCTCTTGCCACTACAAATTAACTCCAGATGCATGTGCCACTGTGTGCATTGGGTTTTACATGGGTACTGAGAAGCAAACTTGGGCCATCAGGCTTTGCAAGCAAGCACCTTTAACTGCTGAGCCATCTCCCCAGCCCTCATAATTTTTTTATCATATTGTGTTTTCATACTCAGTTCATAAAATAGTGCTTTAGACAAATCTACTCAAATACAACAGCATTTCAGTCTTCAGGTGCATAATTGAATCATTTCAAATCATCTGTAGGCTGTTTTCCCCAATCATTAAGGTAGCTGAGTCTAAATTCCCCTAATTTCTTGCTATCAGGATGGCTAATAATATTAAAACCTTCAGAAGATGGGTATTTGGTCTACTATGAATGGAATTCATGATGGAAAAATATTTTTTAAATCCTCATAGTAGAAGTAAGTCATTCATTAAAATAAATGATAAAGGTTTCTATGATTGCCCAGCTCAACTCATTGTTTAAAGCACAACCCACAAGCTTGCCAACTTCATATGCACAGTGAAATGACAGTGCTCACTCCTATACCCAAACTGCATGTAACCCCAACAGAAGCAGAAGTTACTTTCAGACCCAGAACTGAAGATCTTGGCCCCCTAATCCAACTCTCCTTTAATAGAATGCCTTGCATAGTAATAATCAATGTGCAATGTGTCCTTTCAGATATCTTTGGCAGAAAAATATCAGCCTACATGTGGCCCAAATTCATATCACCTGAGCAATGTAATTACGTTTGCAATGTAATGTAGAGAATTTTGAGGCCAGGTTGAAGGGTTCAGCTCTGAGTGTTGCTACTCATAGAGTGGATTTCTCAAGGCTTCCAAATCATCCATCCGTTTCATGAAGTTAAAACCCCAGCATGCATGCTGGGTTCCCTTGATGCCTGCCTAATTCACTCTTTCACTCACTGTTTTAGCTCAATGCTAGGCATTGGGCAACTGTGTTATCAGATAACTACTGGCTATATGTTAAACTTTTAAGGAAATTTATTTCACAATAAATGCAATTTCTTACTTACTGTCTTAGTCTGAATTTCTAGGTCTATTTCACCTTCACAGATTTTTGTTCATGGTAGTCACTTTTTAAATGCTAGCTTCACACCTAATCTGGTATACATTTTTGTGTCCTAACCTGGCCATCTCATACGTTCATCCTCACAAATATTTACTTGGGTTCCTACCACATAAAAACATGCTTTTATGTCTTCTTGCTGAAAAACAAGACAAATAAAAGACTTCCTTAAGTTTTACACTATTCTAGTCAATGTCTTATCATTTTTTGTTGTTGTTGTTGTTGTTGTTGTTGTTGTTGTTTCATATTTTTTTTAAATTTTAATTTGGAAAAACATTCTTCAAGAGTGCCCCTTGTGGCTAGAAAGATGGTTCAGCAGGTAAAGGCAATTGCTTACAAAGTATATCAGCTTGGGTTCAATTCCAAAGTCATTCACATAAGCCAGACACAAAAAGTGATTCAAGTGTCTGATGTTCATTTGCAGTGATAAGAGGTTCTCTCTCTCTCTCTCTCTCTCTCTCTCTCACACACACACACACACACACACACACACACACACAAAATAATTTTTTTAAAAAAAAAGATTGAGAGAGAGAGAGAATGGGTGCATCAGGGCCTCCAGCCACTGCACACGAACTCCAGATGCATATGCCATCATGTGAATCTGGCTTATATGGGGTCTGAAGAATCAAACCTGAACCCTTAGTGACCTTTGTTGCAGAAACCAACTGTGAGGTCCCAGTTGTCATTCTCATCTTATTGGATCTACCATGGCTCAAGACACAGTCAAACTCCTCCCTTGAAACTTTCTTTACTTGGATTCCAGGCATTGTTTTCCTTGTTAGTAGCTGCTCCCCCTCCCTGCTCCAACCTGTTTCACTGCTTTTCTCTCATCTGCCAAGCAGCTGATCTTTGAACGTCCTTGGACTCACTCCTTGGACATCTCTCTCTATCTGGACTTACTCCCTAGATGATTTCATCAAAATTACAATAGTAAATTTGCTGGTAAAAGGTCCAATTTATATTGTCAATCTGGGCTGCTTATATAAATTCCAAATTTACTTATGAAATGGACTACTAACTCCCACCACTAAGGGGACTTCTCTCCTCATAGCACAATAACTTCAAGTATCTGTGTAGAAATCAGATTCCCCAACTAGTCTTTGTGTTTCTGGATAGTCCTCAAGTGGCCCAATCTTACTATGTTAGAAGTGGCATCGTGCAATTCATTTTACAGGTAAGAGCATGTTAACCTCCAACCCTAGTCTGCCCCACTAGCATGACAGTGGAGACTATGTGCTGCACAAAGTATAGACACAAAGAGGAGAAAATGATAGAGACAAAACAAATAGGCTTCTTATAAAATTAAAATAGTGCTTAGGGCTGGAAGGATGGCTTAGCCACTAAGGTACATGCCTGCAAAGCCTAAGGACCCAGGTTCAATTCTCCAGGTCCAACATAAACCAGATGGACATGGTGGCACATGCATCTGGAGTTTGTTTGCAGTGGCTAGAGGCCCTGGCACACCCATTCTCTCTCTCTCTCTCAAATAAATAAATAAATAAATAAATAAATAAATAAATAAATACATATCTTTAAAAAAGAAAAGAAAAGGAAATAGTACTAAGGGCTGGAAGGATGGATTAGTGGTTAAGGCATGTGCCTGCAAATCCAAAAGGACACAGGTTCGATTCCTCAGGAATCAAACACACACACAGGATTTTTTATTCAGTTATAAAGAATGAAAAGATTGGGCTGCAAAGATGGCTTAGGGGTTAAGGCGCCTGCCTCCTAATCCTAAAAACGCTGCTTCCAATCTCCAGCGGTTCCAATCTCCAGGTCCCATGTTTAGCCAGTTGCAAAGTGACGCAAGGGCGCAATGCCGCACTTGACCACAAGGGGGCGCACACATCTGGCGCGCCCATCTCTGTCTTCCTCTCTCTCTCTCTCTCTCTCTGTCTCTCTCTCAAAAAAAAAAAAATAATAATTAAAAAAAAGAATGAAATGATTAAACTATACATTTGCAAGAAAATAGACAGAACTAAAGATCATCATGTTAAGTAAGATGAACTGAGATTTTTAAAATAAAATTAAGCTGTAGTGACTTAGTAAATATCAGTTGGAGTGATCATCATGAGGAAGAGGGGATGAGACTGAGCCAGTGGTCTCTAAGGGACATCTCCAATGTTTTCTGTAAGCTGATATTGAGTTGGGAGTAAGAATGCAAAATAATTAGAAATATTTTAAGAAAATATTTGTGAGCCCAGGCGTGGTGGCACATGCCTTTAATCCCAGCAGAGGTAGAAGGATCACTGAGAGTTCGAGGCCACCCTGACACTACATGGTGAATTCCAGGTCAGCCTAACTAGAGTAAGACCCTACCTTGAAAAACCAAAAAGAAAGAAAGAAAGAAAGAAAGAAAGAAAGAAAGAAAGGAAGGAAGGAAGGAAGGAGGAAGGAAGGAAGGAAGGAAGGAAGGAAGGAAGGAAGGAAGGAAGGAAGGAAAGGAAAGAAAGAAAGAAAGAAAGAAAGAAAGAAAGAAAGAAAGAAAGAAAGAAAGAAAGAAAGAAAGAAGAAAGAAAATATGTGTGGGCATTTGGATTATTGGGCATATGACTGAATCCCTGTAAAATACAGTTTTCTTGTCTACAAAGCATCCTAGCTATAGTAAAGAATAAAATGGGCTGGAGAGATGGCTTAGTGGTTAAGGCGCATGCCTGGGAAGCCTAAGGACCCTGGTTCAATTCTCCAGGTCCCACATAAACCAGATGCACATGGTCGCGCATGCATCTGGAGTTTGTGGCTAGAGGCCACTCTCACTCTCCCTCTCTCTCTCTCCTTCTCTCTGTCTCTAATAAATAAATAAAAATAAATCTTAAAAGCCAACTTAAAAAAAAGAATAAAATGATAATTATAGGATAATTGCTAAGATGCTTTTAAGTTGATCTCCTTTAGTAATTACTATAGGTCATGTAGTATTCTAACAAGCTCATGAGAACTATTTTAACTATATGTATTTTAGAGCAAAAAAAATTTGGAAGAAACCAATTAGTTGGATGAGGGGTTACATAAATAGAAAATATTAACGTTAAAGACTGAATCCAGGCAGTCTAGTTCTGGAGTCCAAGTTCTTAACCCTTGTAGTTTGAGATAAGAAAACATGAAATGTTTTGTATATTCAAAGTTGTCAATACTTGATCATCCTCTTTCCTCATTATTAGAAAAACATGGGTTTTTTTTTCAGAATTTTAAGGACAAATCGTGGTGAGGGGAGAAGTAAAGTTAAATATGACTTAAGAAATTTCCCATCAGTAACTGGAGAAACATAATAACAAGAAATAAAAAAAAAAAAAACTAGAAAAGTTTTGAAAAGTCAGAGTGAGTCAAAAAAATAATCTCCCTCAAATTAAATACTCAGCACTCTAACAATAGCATTCTTTTTTTTATTTAACATTTTTATTGACATCTTCTATACTTACATACAAAAAATGCATGATATTTCCCTCCCCAAAAAATGTTAAATAAAAAAAAGAATGCTATTGTTAGAGTGACGTAAACTAATCCAATAAATTCCCTTTTTAAGTATATAAAAAAAATTAAATACTCAGGGTCAAACCTGAAGTTCATAGCAAATGCTATAGCAACAGAGGTTCTCTTTATGTTAAGAAAGATACTGTAATTGGTTTTATATTTTATTTATTTATTTGTTTGTTTGTTTGTTTGTTTGACAGAGAAAGAGGGAGAGAGAATGGACACTCCAGGGCCTTCAGCCACTGCAAATGAACTCCAGACACATTCACCCTCTTTGCACATCTGGCTAACGTGGGTCCTGGGGAATTGATCCTGGGTCCTTTGGCTTTGCAGGCCTTAACTGCTAAGCCATCCCTTCAGCCCATGACTTGAAACATGATTACTTCTTTTTTATTTATTTTTATTTATTTATTTGCAAGGACAGAGAGAGAGAGAGAAAATGGGCATGCCAGCACCTCTAGCTGCTGTAAATGAACTCCAGATGCATGCACCCCTTTGTGCCTCTGGCTTTATGTGGGTACTGGGGAAGTCAGGTTGTTAGGCTTTACTGGCAAGTGCCTTAACCACTGTGAAGGAGTTAGAAAATCAATTCAACATTCTATTGCTGAATGCCAAGAAGTTTGAAGGAGATGGCCTCCAGCTATCTTAAAACCCCCAGGGAAGTCAGATAACTGGCTGGCAATTTCTTCTTTTTCGTACATGCTGAGACATCTCTCCCGCCCCATTATTTCCTTTTTGATCTTCCTGGCAGCAATGTTTAAGGCAAAATAGGGAGGATAGGTCAGAGTTTTAAACAATATGGATCTATTTCTTTTAAACTGGAGGACTATGACTAATTGCTGCTGCCAACATTTATAAAGTTCAGATACCTCTGTATGGGACACTGTTACTGGGGTCTCTTCTTAAAAAGATGAGCCTTAAACCCAGTGTGGTGGCGCACACCTTTAATCTGAATACTCACCTTTAATGTGAGTACTCAGAGGCAGAGGTATCACCATGAGTTTGAGGCCACCCTGAGACTACACAGTAAATTTCAGATCAGCCTAGGCTACAGTGAAACCCTATCTTGAAAAACAAGAACAAGAACAAAAACAAAACAAACAAACAAACAAACAAACAAAAAACGATGAGACTTAATCTTGACTATAACCATAGGGCTAAATAAATATCAACATTTTTTTTATTCTTAGAATATGTGCACAAGCACTCTTTTGGAAGTCAGTTTTACAACTACAATGAAAACTTACCTCGTTTATTACCATGGGAAGAGGATAGATTGTCCACAGCGTAAGAGATGCCAGAACTCTTTGCTTCCATGATCTGTTCTTTCAACTTTTGTAGCTATTAAAAATTGAAAATGATAATTAGTCCAACCATCAATGCTGTTTGAAGAGGGAGAAGGAAGAGGGCAAGAAAGAAAGAACAAAATTGAGAAAACAAAGGTGTAAGAGAGAAGAAACACAGGAAACTGGAATTCAGGTGTTGTCTGGGATAGTATGTAACTTAACCAGAGATAGGGGGAAAAACAGGGCATTTGGCAAATCAAGTCAGTTCTGGCATACATTCATGGGAAGTCTCTGAATCTATATAGTGTGGGTAGCTGAATGCTTGAATGTCCTGAATTCTTTCCTTTCCAGCAGAGAGAAGTATTTTTGGTCACTATTGTTTCAACACAGCATGCAATCTACCTAAATCTTTCCCAAACTCTAACCCCTGCAAAGCAACTCCACAAAAGTAAGGCTCAGCCTGTACCACCCATTCCTGGCCGCTCAAAAGAGAGTTCAGAGCATAATTGTCTCTTGTAATTAGCCATTCAGTTCAAAGAATGATGGGCTGGAACCCAACTGAATTCCAAGAAATTTAGCAATGATAATTCAGTGATGTCCAAGTGTTCTGTGTGGATATGAAGACATGGAGAAGAAAGAGCTGATGGATGGAAGACTCTGACAGAACAGCCCAACCAGCTGTTCAAACCAGCTACACGAAGAAGAGCAACTGCGTGGTTGCAGGTTTCCTTTGCAGAAACCGTATAACATTTTTGCAAGAAAAATATTTCCACTATTTAAAAATAATAATTTCAGGGGTTAAAGATGTTTGCTTGCAAAGCTTGATGGGCAGGATTTGATTTCCCAGCACACATATAAAGCTAGATGTACAAAATGGCGCAAGCATGTGGAGTTCATTGTAATGGCAAGAGGCCCAGGAGTGCCTATTCTCTCTATTTTTCTATCTATCATCTATCTTTCTATTTGAAAATAAATAAAAATAACTGAAAGCATAATAACTTCAGAAAATACCTATTTATAGCCTCCCATTGGTCAGATGAGATTTTCAGAACATTTTACTGTTCACAGTTCACTGTGTCACAGTTATGATGCTGGTGTTACCAAATCAGCCACAGGTTTGACTGTTGTTGTTATCAACTTGGTGTGAGATTTGTTGTATTTTAGAGTAACTTGACCATTTCTTTAGTAAGTTACTTTATTTTTTCTCTACTAGAAAGGAAAGTCTAACATTGTAGCACCTTTTTTTTTTTCTTTGAAAAAGAAGTTGTCTTACAAGTTACTACAATTGGGCTGCAGAGATTGCTCAGTGGTTAATGACAATTGCTTGCAAAGCCTGATGGCCTGGGTTCAATTCTCCAGTATCCATAAAAAGCCAGATGCAGGCTGGAGAGATGGCTTAGCGATTAAGGCACCTGCCTGCTAAGCCTAAGAACCCGGTGCCAATCTCCAGGTCCCACGTTTAGCCAGATGCAAAGTGACACAAGGGCGCAATGCCGCACTTGACCATAAGGGAGCGCACGCATCTTGATTTTGTTTACAGCAGCTGAGAGACTGCTGGCGCGCCCATTCTCTGTCTGTCTTCCTCTCCCTCTCTCTCTGTCTCTCTCTGTGTCTCCTCTCTCCAAAAATAAAAAATAATTAAAAAAATGTTTACAAAAGCCAGATGCACAAAGTGGCACAAGAAGCAAGTTCATTTGCAACAGCAAGAGACCATGGAACATCCATTCCCCCACATCTCTCTCTCTAATATATAAATAATTTTTTGTAAAGGAGCAGGATACAAAATCATTGCCCATAAATCAGCAGTCTTCCTATACACAAAAAACAAATATACACAGAAAGAAATCAACCAGGCTGTCCTGTTTTCAGTGGCCACACACACACACACACACACAAAATCTTATGCCTTGGTATAACACTATTCAAAGATGTTTAAGACCTACATAATGAAAACATAAAAACACTCAAGAAAGAAATTGAGAGCTGGAGAGATGGCTTAGCAGTTAAGGTGTAATGTGGTGCTAAGGGTCCAGGAAAGTCCTTGTACCCTAAACACTAGGCCCACTTCTAATTTTAATCAAAAAATTGAATAAAAAAGAAGACTGAGAAGGTTAATTATTAAATTATTATATTTACTGAGGGAAGTACAGAGCCAAGAAAAGGCTCCCACATGGCTAAAAATCCCACCTGGAGGGCCTGGAAAAAAGCATGGAAAGAAAAGAGAGAAAAGAGAGTTCAAGGAGCTCCTGCTATGTGGGGAGCCAGAGGGATAAAGAACCCATGCAGAGGGCTAGCTTAGCTGTTAAGCACTTGTGAGGCATAAGGACCCCAGTTCAAGGCTCGATTCCCCAGTACCCACATAAGCCAGATGTACAAGGTGGTGCATACATCTGGAGTTCATTTGCAGTGGCTGGAGGCCCTGGTGCATCCATTCTCTCTCATTTTCTCTCTCTCTCTCTCTCTCTCTCTCTCTCTGTCTCTCTCTGCCTCTTTCTGTCTGTCTCTCTCAAATAAATAAATGAAAACAAACAAACAAAAAAAGAACCCGCTGGGTGTGGTGATGCACTCCTTTAATCCTAGCACTCAGGAGGCAGAGGTAAGAGGATGACCATGAATTCAGGCTACCCTGAAACTACATAGTGAATTCCAGGTCAGCCTGAGCTACAGTGAAACACACTACCTCGAAAAACCAAAAACCAAAAAAAAAAAAAAAAAAAAAGAGAGAGAGAGAACCCATATGAAGATTAAAAGGGCTAGAGGGGCCCTCCCCACTGGGTCTGGGCCCAGGCCCAGCTGAGGGAAAACCTCACCCACAACTGGAAATTCCCATGTGATAAAAGAGTCTGCCCACCCCTTGCAAAGGTCTTTATAACCTTATGGGAGTGGGCCATCTTCTGGCTCAGGTGAACCAGAGGGACACCTGGTTGATTAGGGCTAGGGCTTGTTTAAAAGAAGAGGCTAATCCTGACACCAAGTTTTGGGGACTGAATTTGACCAACCACAATGTTTAAATCCTATGAAAATCTCCCAGGAATGGAGAACTAGGCAAGAAATCTTTGGTTTCTGTGATTTTCACCTTCAGTGGTCCAGTCACCCTAAATCTAGCCCCCCCCCCAAAGGCACTTACCTGCAAAGCCAAAGGACTTAGATTTGATTCCCCAGTACTCATATAAAGCTAGATACATAGGTGGAACATGCATCTGGAGTTTGTTTGCAGCAGCTAGAGGCCCTAGCATGCTCATTCTCTCTGTGTGTCTGTCTGTCTGTCTGTCTGTCTGTCTGTCTCTCTCTCTCTCTCTCTCTCTCTCTCTGTGTGTGTGTGTGTGTGTGTGTGTGTGTGTGTTTCTCTCTCTCTCTCAAATAAATAAAGATAAAAATAAAATTTTTTAAAAGTGAGGCGGACATGAGAAGATGGAAAGGCTTCCCATGCTCCTGGTTAGGCAGAATTAATACTGTGAAAAGGGAAATTCTACCATAAGCAATACACAGACTCAATGCAAAACCAATAAAAATCCCAGCATCGTTCTTCACAGAGATAGAAAAACTAATCTAAGAGCTGGTCATGGTGGTGCACGCATTTAATCACAGCCCTCAGGAGGCAGAGGTAGGAGGATCACCATGAGGACACCCTGAGACTACATAGTGAAATCCAGGTCATCCTGGGCTACAGCAAGCAAGACCATACCTTGAAAAACTTTTAAAAAAAGAGAAAGAAAAAAATAATCTAAAACTTCTTATGGAATGGCAGAAGGTCTTAGATAAGCAAAAATATTCTCAGCAAAAGAAACACCTCTGTAGATATTACCTTGATGGATCTAAACCTATACTAGAAGCCATAGTAACAAAAACAGCATGGTACTGGCATAAAAATGCAGATATATTGGCCAATGGAGCAGAACTGAAGATCTGGCCTTAGGTCAAGTAACTAAAGCTACTTGAGTTTTGACAAAGAAGCCAATAATGTACAGTGGAGAAAAGACAGCATTTTCAAACAATGGTCCTGGACAAATTGGATAATCACAAGTAAAAAAATGAAACTGGACCCACTCCTGTCACCATGCACAAGAATCAATTCCAAATGGATTAAAGACTTCAATGTAAGATCTGAAACTCTTAGACAACTAGACAAAAAATAGGGGAAACTCTCTACAATATAGGAATGGGGAAAGACTTCCTGAGCAATAACCCAGTAGCCCAGAAAAGTAAAGGATCACGCAACCAGTGGGGCTTCATGAAGCTAAGAAGCTTTTGTACAAACATACCATAAACAGAGCCAACCAACTAACCACAGAATGGGAGAAATCTTTGCTACTGACACAGGCTTAATATCTGTAATCTACAAAAAAAACTAAGCAATAAAAAAAAAATGAAACAATCCAGTCAAAAAATAAGGCAGAGAACTGAATAGGGAATTCTCATAGGAAGAAATATAGATGGCTAATACTCACTTGAGAAAATATTCAACAGGGCTGGAGAGATGGCTTAGCAGTTAAGGTACATACCTGTGAAGCCTAGGGACCCCTGTTTGATTCTCCAGGTCCCATGTAAACCAAATGCACATGGTGGTGCATGCATCTGGAGTTCATTTGCAGTGGCTAGAGGCCCTGGCGTGCCCATTCTCACTCTCTCTCTCTCTTTCTCCCTCTCTCTCCCCCTCTTTGTCTCTAATAAATAAATAAAAATAAATCTTTTTTAAAAAAGAAAGTATTCCACAATCTTAACCGTCAGGGAAATGCAAATTCACACAACTATGAGATTCCATCTTACTCTAGTCATGATGGTAATCATTAAAAAAATCAAATGACAATAAATGTTTGTGAGAATGTGGGGTAACAGGAACTCTCATATACTGCTGGTGGGAAACTCATACAAAGACTGTGGAAATCAATATGGAGACTCCTGAAAAAGATGAAAATAAAGTTACCAACTGGCCCAGCTATTCCCCTCTACTGGGCATCTACCCTAAAGGCTCCACTCTGCACTGCAGAGATATTTGCTCAACCATGTTTATAGCTGCTCAATTCACAATAGCTAAGAATTGAAATCAACCCAGATGACCATCATTTGACAAATGGATAATGAAGATGTGGTAAATTTACACAATAGAATTCAACTCAGCAGTAAGGAAAAATGATATAATGAAATCTGTAGGAAAATGGACCTGGAACAGATAATACTAAGCAAATTCACACAAGCACGGAAAGATAAATGTTGGATGTTATTCCTCATCTGTGGTTCCTAATCTGGAAGTGTTTGAGAGGCGACTCCAGGGACAGATAATAGGGATGGAAGAGTTTGGAGAAAGGGGAATTGGTAGAGCCGGGGTAGATACACATAAAATTAACCCGAAATGAATTGGTACTATAGAGACCTTCCTCCTAGATAGTAGACTAAAAGATATGACGTTCAATAGGAGTCCAGGGGAATCGTCTGGTAAGAAGGGCCCTGGAGAAGGTGGGATGAAGCCTAATACTAATACATATGGCTCTGGTTTATAACTCCCAGTACCAGAAGCTAGTTACAGCCCACATTCAGCTGTTGATTAGAGAGACTTATTAGGTCCCCCAAACAAGACAGGCTTCTAGCAAAGCAATTGATTACCCACCTGAGGTAAAAGGTTAGACCCTATGGCTGACGATACCAAATGCTGCAGACACAGAATGGGAGAGAATCTCACTCTCCACTGGAGAACCTGTTTTCTCTTTTTCAGAAGTCTGTGAGAACCAAGGAAAACTAAAACCTATCAAACAGACTAGAAAAGATAACTGACTCTCTGGCAGGAGATGAACCACCCTTCACACATCAGCTAGGGCCCCAGTGAAACCACAGAGGACTAGTGAGATGAGCAAGAGTGCTGCTTCCATAGTGAGGCTGACAACCTGCCCGAGCATGATGGAGACAGATGCTGAACATACTCAAAACATAACCAAAGCAGAAATCCCAAAGCTGCTTACAACCCAGCATGAAAGTGGACTTAAAAAGCAGCCACCGTGGCTCAAGGAAGAAGACTGTAAGAGCCACCGGGAGTGAGGGAATATCCAGGGATTCCGCCCCGCCCCCCAGTGACTGACTGTTGCTCTCACAATTCATAACTCACAACCCCATGGTAAACACGAGCAATCCCAGTGAGAAGAGCCCTCAGTGCTCAGTGGATGGGGGCAGAGAGGAGGTAAATGATGGTACCAACACATGATGTGTCCATACAAAGTTTCATCAAAAAAATTAAAAATTAAAAAGCTATTAAAATTGAGTGTTGAAGTATTTTCCACTCTCACCTGGTTAAGTTTTTCCAATTTGTTAACCAATTCTACACCTGTAAGAAACATCATCCAGTTAAAATGCAGGTCACACATATTATATTTCATTGACTTCAGGGTATGCATTCATAGTCCTATTTGAAAGGCAAAAATCCTTTACATATGGGTTGAGGTGACCTACCTATTCCTAATGTAAAGTCCCCAACATATTTTTCAGTAGCCATAATACTGAAATGTAATCAGCAATATCATGGAAAAATGCCTGTTTGTAACAATAAGTACAAAGTTTTCTAAAGTAGACCATAGTTCTAGAATGAAATATTATTTTTAAATCAAGCACAATATTTTTACTATGTTGAGGAAATTTTCATGAAGCAATCCTAAGTGGAAAAATAAAAACAAAAGTTGGACACAAATTCTTCATGTAATTCAACCAAGAAGGAAATGGGAATGCCAACTCTCCAGGTTTTATTATTTGACTATAAATTTTTCCTTCTTATATAATTTTACTTACTTACTCCAGTAAAAATGACCTACTTAAATTTTACCATATTTTATAATCTTGCTTTTGTAAAGTACTTATTAATATTTCATGAATGGTGTCTGGCTAAATGCATATGTTATGCTCACCAAACTGCCCGGTAAGCACTTTTCTTAATGTTCATACCCATATATTAATGCTACTCTCATGTTTGGTTAGAGAAGCTTCTCTTTTCAGATGGTGGTGACCTCAAAAGGCACCATAATGCTGAGAAGAAGTAACAGAGGAGTACTCGGCACTGAAACATCTCTATCACACCTTTCGAGGGTAAGGCCCATTGTGGAAGAGGTGGCAGAAAGAATGTAAAAGCCAAAGGAAAGGTAGAGCTCTTTACAATACACTCTTCCAGACACAAAATGGCCTAGATATCCATGACCTCTTGGTGCCTGGCACTACCTACACAAGACCCTCATAATAGGAGGAAAAGAAGATGACATCAAAATGTATAGACTTCTGTGTAAGCTGGAACCAAAAATTGATAGCAGAGGCCAGTAATCTAGAAAAAGGCTATAAGAGAGGGAGGAGAGGGAAGGACTTAAGGGGATGGTATTGTATATATCTAGGTAGAAGAACATATTACAGGGAGGGGAAGTGCCTAAGCAAAGCCAGGGAAAGAGATTGTGTAAAAGAAGGGTGGGGGAGGGTCAATAAAAATTCAAGATATTTTGAATAAGACTTATGAAAACCTACTTTTTTGAATAATGGTACATCTAGAAGCCATAGATTGTTACTAGAAAATTTTCAGTGCCAGGGATGGGATATCGTCCAGTGAGTGGCCAGGGCAGTCACTGTTGCCTCCAAAACAGGGCTATTGCCAAGGCCCTTGGTTTCCCACAAGTAACCAATGGTAAGACCCTATTGCCGAAGACTCCACATGCCTGAGTGGCAAGGTCACTGAGAAATCAAGCGGGTGCTGATCAGAAAACCTTCTCCTTGGGTAGACCAGCCAACTGAAAGCTGGGAAAAGCTTCACTGCATGCAGCCCTATGGGAGACAGAAGTCATCAAAAATGAAAACAGTGGGCTGGAGAGATGGTTTAGCGGTTAAGGCGCCTGCCTGCTAAGCCTAAGAACCCGGTTCCAATCTCCAGGTCCCACATTTAGCCAGATGCAACGTGATGCAAGGATGCAATGCCACACTTGCCCACAAGGGGCACACACATCTGGATTTCGTTCGCAGCAGCTGAGAGACTGCTGGTGTGCCCATCTCTATCTGTCTTCCTCTCCCTCTCTCTCTGTCTCTCTCTGTGTCTCTCTCCAAAAATAAAATAAAATAATAAAAAAAAATGAAAACAGTGGGCATGTTAAGCCTTAAGTTTGGCTAGATATGCCAAATGACTGAATGAGTGCAATAGTGGCATGTCTATTCTGGGGGAAACCAGCTGCTCTCTAACTGGACTGAAGGCCCACTCTATGGGAGAGAATACATGCCTGGTACTGAAAATCTAATCAAAAGCCTATGGCAGGGGAGGTCATGAGCCTTAGGGGTATAAAGCCTGATCTTGTCTGACTAAATGTACATATTATTTCCACCAAGCTGCCCTGAAAGCACTACACTTAATGTTCATATTCACATATTAATGCTACTCTCACTTCTGGTTAGAGAAGCTTCTCTTTTCAGATAGTGATGACCACTGGGATGACCCAAAAGGCAACATAGTGCTGAGAAGAAGGGATGGAGGAGTGCCCAGCACTGAAACATCTCTGTCACACCCTCCAAGGCTCAGGATCATTGCAGAAGAGGGGCAGATATAATGGAAGAGCCAAAGGAAGGGTACAACTCCTTACAATGCAACTATCCAGACAGAAATTGGCCTCGATATCCGTGACCATTCAGTGCCTAGCAACACCTTCACAAGAACCTCATAATAGAAGAAAAAGATGATGACATCAAATTAAAAGAGAGACTAATGGAGAGAGGGAGGGGATATGATGGAGAGCAGAGCTGTGAAGGGGAAAGTGCAGGAGGTAAGAGAAACATCATGGTTTATTGTCTGTCAATATAGAAGTTGTCAATAAAAAAATAAAAATTGAAAAAGAGAGAGAGACTGATTGAGAAGGGGAACAGATATGATGGATAGTAGAGTTTTGAAGAGGAAATTGAGGGTGGGGAATTATCATGGTTCATTATCTATAATTATAGAAGTTGTCAATAATAAAAAAGAAAATGGAAGCAAGAAAAAAAAAAAAAGATTTTATGAAGGTTTTGTTTGAGTTTTGCCTTTTTTCCCCCCCAGTGCTAAGAATCAAACTCAAGGACTCAGGCATGCTAAACAAGAGTTCTACCAGTGCTATAAAACACCACCCATGTAATTTTCTTTAAACTCATATTTTGTCCAAAAAAAGTAGAGCTTTAAAAAAAAAACTTCAGATATTGTCTGAGAAGCTACCACATTGTCATGTTGCATTTTCTCTTAGGCTGGCATCATTAAAATTCTGACAAGGTCCTAGGAATTTCTGGGAACAAATCAGATTCTCCACTCTTTAATTGAAAACCATCTCAGCTAGTGTGGCCCCAATTTCCAATTCATAGTCTTTGTTTTGCAATTTGAAAGAATTAGTATGAAAACGATACTAATTGTACCAAAAAAAATTGTAATTTGATGGTGAAATTTGTATTGGAAACCTATCATTGTAATACACTTAAAACCTTAGTAAGGTCTGGAGAGATGGCTTAGTGGTTAAGGTGCTTGCCTGTGAAGCCTAAGGACCCAGGTTCAATTCTCCAGGTCTCACGGAAGCCAGATGCACAAGGTGGCACATGCGTCAGGAGTTTGTTTGCAGTGGCTAGAGTCCCTAGCATGCTCTCTCTCTCTCTCTTTCTCTCTCTCTCTCTCTCCCTTTCTGTGTAAATAAAATCTAGAAAGAGAAAAAATATATATTTATAAAAACCTTAGTAAAATACTAAGTACAACTATGGACAGTAGCAGACAAGGAGAAAATATGAACACCTTAGCAGTCACCAATCCATTAGAATTACCAGGTAGAATGAAATGGGTTTTTAATATTTTAATAACTCCATGGACTTTAGCATGAATATGTAAGAAGAAAAATATTTAAATCTTCACTGTAGTACATTCAGCAATATTTATTTCATATAAATTACAATTTACAGGGAGAAGATCTGGACATCAATTCTGTTATTCTTTTAATACATAAAGCTTGAATTTACTCTTAACTCACCAATGTTGGAAGGTCTTTGGAAATCAAAATTTTTATTGAGCAGAGCCATCACCAGTTCTTCCTGTTGTGTATCTTCTTTGTCTGGAAACAATTCCTTTCCTGGAATAGTCACAAGTCACTATTTTTAATCCAAGTCACTGAATGTACTTCTAAGCAAATGTGTTGTGCAGAAAACTCAATGCATATATTCACCAGTTAAAGAGGGCTCAGGGCTGTGTGATTCAAAGAGAGAGGCCATTCTAACAATCAGTCAATTGTACAAACATAGCCATCCTGAGAGGCAAAAATATATATCTGAAAGGTTATTCGTGGCATTGGAATTGCAGCTGAATTTACTTTTCTGTCTAGGAGTATTTTGTTAAAAAACAAAAATAAATAAATAAATAAAATACTGTTGCATTTAAAATATAAAGTACAACCTAAGATGTGTCCTTAAGAGAAAATAACATTTTATTTTGTGGCTTTATTTGATAAGAAATATGAGCAGGGATTGTTTTTAAACTCTTCAAAGAAACCTTGCAGAAAAACTAGAATGCTGTCTTTATATCAACAACTCCCAGTCTTTCTTGATTTACCTCATAGCCATGTATGACTCAAGTACCCAAATCACTACATTCAGTACTGTAACTATCTTTGGGAGTAGAAGTTGGGTCAAGAGATTTCATTCGAGCCATGAGAATTAAACATGATTTTTGTTTTGAGATGGAGGTCTTATATAGCCCAGATTAACTCAACCTTACTGTGGAAAATGCGGATGACCTCAAACTTCTGATCCTCTTGCCTCAGCCTCCCATATGGTGAGATTACAGGTGTATGCTATCACACACCATTTATGTGGCATTAGAGTTTGAATGCAGAACCTTGTGCATGCTAGCAGGCACTCTTCAAGCTGAGTTACATCCCCAACCCTCAAGATTTTGATCACCAAAGCTATTGAAATAATAATTAGAATATTACAATGAATTTCTGAAAAAAATTTTAAAAAGTTATAAATTTTATAGGATCAATTTTCCACTCACTTTCTCCTCATTCTGCTACAGTGTGCAGAAACTAGACTAAAGAGGTTCAAGTTTAGGAGCGAAAGTGCTGTGGATTCAGCTGCAAGAACAGCTCGGAACCTGATTGGATTCTTATGTCAAGTCATCTGCACCCCTGTGACCAAAACATGTCAGTGAATTAATTAAAGTAAATGGCTAATTAAAGGAAGAAAATGATGATTTGGGGCAAGTGACAGTATCAAATGTTTCTACATTGACCAAAGAGACCTTAATTACTGTTCATTTCTTCAATTTTCTTTGCTTCTTGGACATAGAAATTATCTGTGTGGACCTTTTTAAAAAAATTAAAATGTATAATTTTCTTAGTCAATAGCAATGCATGATTATGCAGTGATATAATTTTTATTCTAATCACTTACTATAATATTAAATTCTAATCTTCAAAATATTCCACTAGGTCAAAAAAGTTAGATTTTTATAGTCAGCTGATGACACTTGCTTTACCAAGGGAACAGGAATACTACTATAAGAAAATGAGAGCTGTTGCTTTCAGCTTTGGACATTTTTGAGACTAGCAGCTCACTAGAACAGCATAATCAAAGATTTCATTTGCAAAATGCATAGTACAAGTCTCTTGTGAACTGAAGTCCTCAGGGGGGAAAAAGCCACCTCTTTGTTGATGATTTTACAAAGCAGATTGATATGAATGGTGATTGTGGGCCTGGATTGGTGGCACACACTTGCCTTTAATCCCAGCATTGAGGAGGCAGAGGTAGGAGGAGTTCCATGAGTTTGAGGCTACCCTGAGACTACATAGTGAATTCTAGGTCATCCTGGGCTATAGTGAGACCCTGCCTCGAAAAACAAAAAAACAGCGCTGGAGAGATGGCTTGTTGGTTAGGGTGCCTGCCTGCAAAGCCTAAAAACACCAGATCAAGTCTCCAGATCCCATGTTTAGCCAGACACAAAAATGACACAAGCTCACAATGTTGCACATGTGCACAAGGGGCACATACATCTGGAGTTTGTTCACAGCAGCTGTGAAGCCCTGGAACGCCCATTCTCTCTGCCTCTTCCTCTCTCTCTGCCTCTCTCAAATTAAAAACAAACAAACAAACAAGAGAATGGTGATTATGGAGAGTTGGGAAGATATACATTCAGATAAATTACCATGGTCTCTCTTTAGTCCCCTTAATACCATGGACTGCCCACCTCTATGTGGGACCTAATGTCCTCCTGAGTAACACATTAAACCTCTCAGATGTATTAACAGACCACAAGTTTCCATCAACTCCAAAGCTAAAAATGTCATAAGACAGTATCTGAGGACTATGACAGAGATTCCCCACTTTGCTGAAACCATACCAATCTGATATTCCCACCTATATATTTGAAAATTTGTCTTCATTTTCTATGATCTTTTTTTTTTTTCCATGATTATGGGAATTCATAAAACTGTTACCCTTTGCAATGTGATATTTGGAACAATCTGAATCTATGTTTCTGGGCCATGGTCATTCATATTTGATTGAAGAGTAAATTATATCTGTTAAAAATGTTTTTAGGGCTGGAGAGATGGCTTAGCGGTTAAGGTGCCTGCCTGCTAAGCCTAAGAATGCCAGTTCCAATCTCCAGGTCCCACATTTAGCCAGATGCAGTGATGCAAGGGCACAATGCCACACTTGCCCACCAGGGGGCGCATGCATCTGGATTTTGTTCTCAGCAGCTGAGAGGCTGCTGGTGTACCCATCTCTATCTGTCTTCCTCTCTCCTCTCTCTCTCTCTGTCTCCAAAAACAAATTTTTTTTTATATGTTTGAAAGAGAGAGAGAATGGACATGCCAGGGTCTCCTGTCACTGCACATGAAGTCCAGACACATATGCCACTTTGTGCATCTATCTGGCTTTACATAGGACTGGGAAGCTAACCCAAAATGACAGGCTTTGCAACCGCAACCAAGCGTCTGTAACTTCTAAGCCATCTTTTCAGCCCTGAAGAGTAAACTATCATATTCCCTCTGAGGAGAGAGCAGGGCTTGGTGTGGACAGTGCATATGTAAAGGGAACACTTTTCCAAAAGCAGGATGATTATTTGCCTCTATCAACTGTGTTTCCTGTGGTGACACCTGCAGAATACTGGTACTCAGAAAGTTCTTGTCACTACTTTTTTACAGGGCTCTCTGAAGGAAAAAGAATTTTGAAGATTTTTTTAAGATTGAATTTTTGAAGGAAAATAAGCTAAGAAAATGTAACAAAAAATAAGCTATCTGTTTCTTATTTCCATTTTTAGTTTTAAGACATATAGCCTTAAAAAATATGTGTTGGGGAGATGGCTCAGTAGGTGAAGCATATGCTACAGAAATGTGTGTACCAGAGTTTATACCCCCAGAACCCACAACATAGCTAGAAGCCCTTATGGGCTTCTGTAATCCCAGCATGCCAACAACAAGATGGAAGACAGAGACATGAGCATTTCCTGGAAGCTCAGGGACCAGCTAGCTAGTGTATGTAGCTGTGAACAATGAGAATAAGAGACCTTGCCTCAAAATGAGGTAGAAGGCAAGGATCAACACCCAAATGTCATCTTCTGACCTCCATAATCAACACAGAATGCATGTGCTTGCACTCACAAAAAGCAAAAACCTATGTATTTCTAATATGTTCCCATCTTTGAACAATATGAATATTCATGAGAAAATATCAAAATATAAAATACCTGAATCTGGGGCTTTAGAGATGGCTTAGCAGTTAAGGCACATGCCTGTGAAGCCTAAGGACCCCAGTTGGATTCTCTAGGTCCCACGGAAGCCAGATGCACAAGGGGGCACACACGTCTGGAGTTTGTTTACAGTGGCTAGAGGCCCCTCTCTCTCTTTCCCTCTCTCTGCCTCTAATAAATAAATAAAAATAAAATCTTTTAAAAAAATCTGAATCTAGGTGTGTGATTGGCACAAAGGCTAGTAAAACTGCCAGATAGGTGACAGTGAGAGCCCTGAGGCCTCACAGAAAATACTGACGCATTACTATTCAAGACACTAAATCCTCTTCAGACCTGGTTGTCACCGTGCCTTCTAGTCAAATGTGGAACTTAGAGCTGAATGGAAGAAAGATATTTATCAGAAAGAAATTTAGAAGGTCCCTAAATGATCCTGCATACTTATTTTTGTGACAAGCCATTTTCCCAGCTTTACACTTGTCCAGTGTGGTGTTTTATACCACCACACCAAAGAAAAACTGACACAGTTGTGATGTTTGTCTTAAATGTTCTGCATCACTCAACTGGCAAGGTGGCAAGTCTAATGTTATAGTCTACCAGTTTAAAAAAAAAAAAAAAGAGGAAAAGGATTGGGCTGGAGAGATGGCTTAGCAGTTAAGGCATTTGCCTACAAAGCCAAAGGATCCTGGTTCAATTCTCCAGGACCCATGTAAGCCAGATGCACAATGGGGCACATGCATCTGGAGTTCATTTTCAGTGGCTGAAGGCCCTGGTTTGCCCATTCTCTCTCTCTCTCTCTCTCTCTCTCTCTGCCTCTTTTCTCTCTCTCAAATAAATAAAAATATTTTTAAAAAGGCTTAATTAAAAGACCAAAGTTGAATATTTGGAGTGCAGATAGAGATGATCATTTTCATTTTAGTGTGGAACAATTTGTTAGATCAGAACATAATATTCCCTAAAATGTAATCACCCTCATGTATCTGCAGTGACACTGAGATCACAGAGTTTAACAGCGAGAGAGATTTCCACTATGGTACATGCACATCACTGTGGAATCCCGAGGTCAGAGTTAGGATTTCATTGTAATCAGCAAAGTTAGTCAGATTTCATTGTAATTTGTGACCAAATGCTTCACAGTCAGGATTTCTATTTCTTGCTGACCATTTGTCTCAGGGACCACTCATGAAGATCCTTACTCTGCCCAGTGCTGGGAACACATACTAATTTTGCAAAGTCCTCAACAGATAACCAAATCTTTCCTTGGATATTTACATTATGTCAGAACCATTAGAAATCTTATTATTTTACTAAGAGTACAATAGAGAGCTACTAAGTACAAGGATCTTGCCTGGACAGAAAAGAATAAATTATGAATGCCATGAATTTAATCTAGACTCCTCTATTCTAACTTTAAATGTATGTTTCCATGTTATTTTCCTTAATAAGAAAATCTTTGTAAGTAAATATTTTATGGATGTTCTTTCTGCTGCCAAAGAAAGCCCCTAATATTCATTTAATATTTATTGGTGTTTCAAACCAAATTGGAGGAACAAAGTCTAGTAAAGGTGCAATGGGTCCAAAAGTAGGAAACTTGATTCTTTTTCATTGTAGTGCAACATTAAATTTATTACATTCTCATTACATTCTCTCCTACTTCCTACTCTGTAAGATAAGAGACTATTTCCTTCCTGACAAAAGGTTAGTTATTTGAAAAAACAAATCCCAAAATTTCAAAATGGAATGGACATTATTTTCAGAACATTGTTTTAAGTCACTATTTTTAAAACACAAGGAAATGTACAAAAGTTTCAGAAGTTGTTTTCCTAAATAATCAGCATAAGCCCAACTCTACCAAGCCTCATATTAAGAGCTATCTCTACGATACAATACTATTTCTATGATACAATGTTCTGAAAAGTTTAAAGAAATATTTAGTTGTTAAAACATGACACATATAAAAATTTATAAAAGTCACACATTAAATTATGTCAGTAATATAAATGCCATGGCTTTGTTAAGAATCAGATAAGCACAGTCAATACATAATCTGCATGGTAGGATTGGCCTCCTGAAGTATTGTGAAGACCTCCCCTTGCATTACTGCCCTCTAATCTCTGTAATCACATTTTTATCTTAATGGTTTTTTTTCTGAGAGTTTCAGTCCTTTCACAAGTAATGTACTAACAAACTCATAATGAAAATAATCTTCTTACTCTGAGGTATGCTTTCAGAACATACAAAGATATGTGGCTGGCTGTATTCCTATTTACACATTACTAATATTTGAGTAATCAGTACAAACATAAAACAGTTGTTTCATGTCTACAAAGAAATATGAAGTTAACTAAGTACAATGTTGGGCAAATTTAGCACAATTTACCTGAGAGGAAAAGTATCATGGTCTACATTTAATTCAAATCCGCAATTACTTAATGGGGGTGTAGTTGGATTATATTCTTTTCTTAAAGCACTATTTCAATGATGGCAGAGAAATCAGTAGTGCAAATCACAAGACAAGGACTTTAGAGTCCCCCGCACATACCTGGAGTAAGATATGGCCGTCCTTGCACTGATTCTAAAAGGATCATCACAGATAACAAAGTCAGGAATCCAAAGCAAAATGGGGTTGTAAAGATCTTCATGTTAAAAGTCTCCGGGTGCTAACAGAGACACAGACTTTCCAGGTCAAGACAAATATTCGAATGGCTGGGGAATGCACAGGAGCTAGCCTTTAACAGGCAAGCGTGCTTCAGTTACAAATCTTCTAGATAAAAAAAAAAAGAAGAAGAAATTCATAATATTAATGTAGCCTGTCAACATGATTCACTCCTTGGAAAAGTGACAGATTGGCTACAGAGTCCATGGCATGAAGAGCCAGATCAATATGTCTCCTACCAGCCCCTTTCACTAAGAGCAGGCATTCGTATGCATGTTCACGTACTCAAACACAAGCACAAGCATAAAGAAAACACTCAAAAAGTAGGATAGGTAGGTTGGATTTTCATGAATTTTTGTTCAGTTTCCTGCTTTCAGGTATCATTATTCTCAAATCCAATTACTATCAAGGCTGAGAATATAGGAAGCAGGTAAAAATAAAAATGGGATTGGTATGACTAATTTAGAGCCAAGTGGTCACATTTTTGAAGAGTAATGCAGCCATCATTTCTTTCTTAACCAAGCACATAGATTGAAGTTGGGAAGAGCTCCATTTCAAAGTGAGCCATAATGGGATAACATGGCCATCTCACTGTACTGGAGAAGGATGGCTTTCATTTTATTGCAGCTAGCACTTTTCTAAATTAAGGCTCAATTTAATTAATTCAAAGCTGGCAAATGTCCCATCAATTACTCTCTTTAAATACTTGCCTTAATTGTGATGGTCTTCTTTTTAAGTCAGAGTCCTTCAATTCATCTCAAATTCCAATTTTATGGCTCTAGAGATACTATAATGGCCTCTAGTCTTTGCACTTTCTCCTCCAAAGGAGTGTAGGATGCATCAGAATAAAAGCTCAGTTCCAGTACACACCGCAGCATACAATGGTATTAAGCAGAAGAAATAACCAAACCTTTTATTAAATCATTTTGATATTTTTCTGAATAAAGACAAAATTGAGTTTTGTTTGTTTTTACAGTCATTTTCTACTCCTAATTCTTGAACTGTGCCCTTCCATCACTCCAGAACTTTTCCTGCCTGACGGGAGTCCTTTATTTCATAATTTTTTTTTCTCCTCATATTTGAAGCCTCTTGTCAAATGTCTCAGCTCTAAGACATTTGTATCTTAATCTATTTATTTATTGTATTTTTACTTTAAGTTGTATCAACTCTTTTTTGTCCTTCTGGCTGCCAAACATTTTGCTTAGATAACATATCTGAAGATCCATCTTCCTCTCCTAACCATTCTGTGTTTGTGTATCTGCCTCCACTATCAAACTCAAAATACTGTAGGAGTGAGTGGCCGGGCATGGTGGTGCACGCCTTTAATCCCAGCACTTGGGAGGCAGAGGTAGGAGGATCACCGAGAGTTCGAGGTCAGCCTGAGCTAGAGTGAGACCCTATCTTGGAAAAAAAAAAAAAAAAAAAAAGTAGGAGCTTTCAGGGCACTTTCTGTCCATAGAGGAAAGTATTTCAGCAATTTGAAGAGAAAATAAGTGAGAACATGCTTGATGTGTAAATAAATACCTGAAATTTCTGGTAATTGAAGAGCAAACAAGATAATTCCACTAAACTTCATATGTGGTTATAAAGCCAAATGAGTTGAATTTTTTTTTTTTTGTTAATTCTTAAACCTCAAAAGTTAAGAATGAGCAATGTCTTGGAGCCTTGATTCTAAATACTTCTCAGACTAATTAAAAAAATCAGATAAAGATGGGAAATAGGAAATCAGTACCACTTAATATAGAAATAATATATAAATATTCCTTTAAAATAGTATAATTCCAAGATAAATATTTTTAAAGTAAGATATAAGCCAAACAATAAATCAAACCAATAGTCCAAAATTAAGACATATCAATGTTTCACTATCTAAATGGGAAAATTAACTATGAATATTATTAAACATATATTCACTTCTGTTTCCCTAATTTAAATTAATCCTTTAATCCCAGAACTCCGGAGACAGAAATAAGAGGATCCCTGTGAGTTTGAGGCCACCCTGAGACTACAGAGTGAATGCCAGGTCAGCCTGAGCTAGAGTGAGACCTTACCTCAAAAAAACAAAACACAAAAACAAACAAACAACAAAGATATATTCATTTGTTTCTATAAATTAATTCCATAATTAGAAACATATACAAGATTTTCTAAATTAAGTAAAATGTTAAATACAAAGATGAGATTGAGATTTACATATGTTTCTATTTAAATGCAAATAAGATTTTATTTTAAACTTTAATGTCATGTAGACTGCAGGAGGAGCCCCGATTCTAATGGATTTTTTTTTTTCCTTTGCTGTTGTGGCTTTTTCTTCTTCTTCTTATGTTTTCTTCTACTTCTTTCCCCTATGTACCAAGCCTAGGAATATGTGCATGCTAGTGTTCTACCAATTGGATACACACTCAGCTTGAATGTTTTAATTGTTGCAAATAATTGCAACTATCCTCAAAAAGTTGAATAAGATGATTCACTCTAACAAATGACTGGACTTTTTTTAATAAATTACTTTTCTTCATAGCTTTTATTACAGTTTTTTTTGTTTGTTTTAGAAAACATAATGCAAACTCACAAATCTTTTCTCCTGTCATACTTACAGAATATTGACAGTGTGATGAAAAATATGTCTCAAGCTGTTTTTCAGAAATGAAGGTGAAGAAGACTGTCCTAGACAAATGAAACGTTCAGTGGGTTCAGAACACAGCATGGCCATTACAATCATGTGCTCATCTCAAGTTGTGGTTTCTAGCAGAAGACTGAGCCCATTCCCATTCCATCACCGAGGGATCCACCTTTCCCTGAGGAGCTTCTGGCAGTTAAGAGTTCGTGGGGGAAGAGATTTTCTTCAGTGGTGTCATCACTTGTAATTTGCCCATGTTCTGATAAATAGTCCCCTATCTATGCTCATGCGTGCAACCCTAATTAAACTCATTTAATAATTTTTTTAAACTTTTTCTTTATTTATTTGAATGAGAGAGAGAGAGAGAACAAAGAGAGGCAGATATAGAAAGAGAGAATGGGCACACCAGGACCTTCAGACCCTGACATCTAAATATTACAGGATTATTATACCTTAAGTTAAAATAATCAAGAACACAATACGGCTTAAAGAGATAAAGGTAGCAGATAAGAGATATTTCAACAATTAAAATTAAGTTCTTACCTAAATTATCTTTCTCCCATGTTTCTACTTTTATTTGTGCTGTATGAAATATTTTATTTGATATTTAGAGTATTGAAATAACTTGTGGTATTTTAATTTTACTTTTCTGGCCAGTTTCATTCAAAAATTATATTATCATATGAAGTGGCTAGGTTTAATTTTAGGGAAGATTGGTCTTTAATAACTAAATTATTATAACCCTGACTTGTGACAAATAATATCTTTCATCCTATTGTTTTGGTATTACATCAGATTTTACTTTGGGGAAGTAAGCAGAAAGTCATATTATATAAAAGAAATCATTTTAAATTACTTTCAAACATCATTGATTTTTCCCTTCCACCAAATTATTAATGACAGACATATAAACACAAGGCCAAAATTGTGAAAAATCGACATTGTATAGTTGTTGCTACATAATAAAATATTATTTCTTACTTCACAGTTAGAAAGGGAAATCGGATTTCAATGGGAGTCACTTTGTAAAATTGTCCACTCAATTCATATTCAGAAAATGAATATTGTTATCTTTTAAATCTTGGCTAACTGTACTAACAGGATACCTTATGTGCTCATTTAATCAAGAAATTTGGGCTCTTCAGGTATGAAGTACGATGAATGTTGTTATAATTGGAGAGTAAGGCTTTTGTATAATTTGGGTAGGAATCAATACAAATCTTTGGGTATTCCTAACAAGAGTCAAAGGAGTTAATGTCACTTTAAAGCTGCCCAAAGTCTGAGTATATCATAGGGCTTTTGAAAGTATTTAATTTGTTACATTTTAACATTTTTAATAGCAATAATAACACAGTATTCCAAGCACTTGGCCCTAATTAATATTCTTTCATTTTTCTTTGTAAGAAAAATCTAAGAATTTGTATTGAAAAAAAATACCTTCCCAAATGGAACATTTTGGATAATTTGAAATAAGTCCTTATAAATTTTAAAAATAAAATTATTAATCCAAATTATATTTAATAATGAGAGAACTCTTTAAGAGTGTAGTGAAAATACAAATGATTATAATCATGAAGATTTGGTTTGAGCAAGTAAGGTGATCTGCTTATACAAATAATCATAACAAATATGTGATTAATAAGAAGACATATTATCATTATCCTTATTTATGGAAACCAAGATTGGCATTACTGCTATCATTTAGGAATAAGCCAATAAAATTTCAAATATCAAACATTTTAAACATTTTGAAAGATGTTATTTTTCAATTATTATCCATTTAATATAATTAAATTTACTTATTTATTATTTGAGAGAGAGAGAAGGAGAGAGAATGGGTACACCAGGACCTCTTACTATTGCAAACTCCAGATGCATGCACCATTTTGTGCATCTGGCTTTAAGTGGCTACTGGAGAATTGAACCCAGTGCCTTTAGTAGCTGAACCATCACTCCATCCCCTGAAAGGGTTTTGTGTGTGTGTGTGTGTGTGTGTGTGTGTGTGTGTGTGTGTGTGTGTGTGTGTGTGTTAGTAGAAACCCTTGTTCATTGCAAGGGGTTGCAGTTCAGTTATGTGAGGTGCTCAATCTTCAATGTAGGTAAGGATTAGTATCACACAGCTTTTCTAAGGTTCATGTGGATTTGCTCTCAGAAGTTTTCACAAGCTGAAGATGGGAAATGTGAATCTGGGGGTTTATTTCCTGAAGTTTTACAGCACAGAGAGTGGTTAGAAGTACCTGATGGAGTATTTTTCTCTCTAGAGTGTAGGGAGCTTTGAGGTGGTGTTTTCTTTTCAATTGATAAAGTCCTTTGATTTTAGCTCACATATTTATAGTTCATTTCCTGGGTGCTCACTATAGAAATATTGTAATTGTTTCTGAATATTCAGTTGTAATTTTTTGTTGTTGTTGTTTTTTCGAGGTAGAGTCTCACTCTAGCCCAGGATGACCTGGAATTCACTATGTACTCTCAGGGTGGCCTCGAACTCATGGCGATCCTCCTGCCTCTGCCTCCTGACATCTGGATAAAGGCGTGCTCCACCATGCCTGGCTTCCTTAATTGTCATTTTTAGATAGCTCACAATAGTGAATAATGTTTCATTTACCAGAGATAGTTCACAGAGTCCTTTGTATATTTTATAGGGTTCCCAATACTTTATAAAAACAAAGAGAGTAGATTTTAGTTTTACAAGAACAGAACTAATAGGAGTGTCTTTGGCTAAAGCCAAAGTCTTGGTCAGTTTTGACAGTCATGTGTTCATTGAATAATGAATTCAGATTGAAGATCATAGGCAGAATAGAGATTCTGTACAATAGGCCAAATTTTACGAATAGATTTAAAAACTTGTCCATTAAGGATTTTCAGAGTTACTATGTATGAACAGGAATGTCACAAGAAGGCATAGTTATTTTTAATAGAATTTTTCCTACTAGTAAGGCTGTAGCTATCTGGTAGATGAAAGATTTAATTGAATAAAACACACAAATTTAGAATTTGCATAAGATCTAATCACAAAATTTTATATAACCCAGTTAATAAAAGAATAAAGTATAAAATCCTTATTCTCTAAGTCATTTTTTGGTAAATTTTACTAAAAGCAGATAAATATATTTAGAAAAGTGTATTGTTGTAAACAGGGAGGCAGGAATCAGTTCATCTTCAGGATATTCCATTTTGACCTTAAGAATTTTTTAAAAAAATATTTTGTTTGTTTATTTATTTATTTAAGAGGAAAGGAGAAAGAGAGAGTGATCATGGGCATGGCAGGTCCTCTCACTACTGAAAAGGAACTCTAAACACATGCACCAACTTGTGTGTCTGGTTTAACTTGGGTACAGGGGAATCTAACTCAGGCAGTCAGGCCTTGCAATCAAGCATCGTTAACCACTGAGTCATCTCTCCAGCCTGACCTTAAGAATTTTTAATAACTTTTAATTATAGTGAACTTAGTCATACCCTTGTCATCTTTCTTCAAGTTGTAACTTCCACAGCATTTTTATGAGATACTTTAACCTTCTAGTTTTACCCTCTTTTATTTCTGTTTTGGAACAACCTTTTGCCTTAAAAAGAACAAAATCTTATTTTATCTTACAAAATACTTTCTTATCTAAAGGCAGTTTGCTTTTCCTTTAACATTTAGTATCTATAACTTTCTTATGTATATTCTTTTTCTTACTTGATAGCTCCTGTGTTTTTGGTGTGTTTTTATAAGCACATGTGTGTACAGATACACGTGCCCCATGCACACTTGTGCACATTACAGAGTAGAACATTGGGAGTCCTCTTTTTCTCACTCATCCAATTTTTTCCTTCTCACTGAACTTAGAACTGACCAGCACACACCAAGAACCCAGTCTGTACCCTCCCGCACCTCGCTTAGGTCTGGGTTTACAGTCGTGCATGACCACACCTGGCCTTTTCCGTGAGTGCAGGGATTGAACTCAGGTCCTCGTTCCTCACACAGGAGTGGCAAGTGCACGTGCTCATTGAGCCATTTTCCCAGCTCCACTCCTGTGTTTTCTTTTATTTTTTCTTCTTTTTGTCTTTTTTTTTAAATAGAGCCTTTCTTTCTGAATAAACATCTATTCCCATTGAAAACCCAGAAAACTGTATCTGAAACAAAGACAACATGAACATGGTATCTTTAATATCCAGCAGATATACATACAGACATTCCTGTGTCCTCTTAACAAATTTAACTGAACTAGTTGTTAGATATTTAACTACTGTTATAACAAGTACTTACTTAGAAACTATCTTTGCCTAGAGGATGTGTGTGTGTGTGTGTGTGTGTGTGTGTGTGTGTGGTTTTTGAGGTAGGGTCTCACCGGCCCAGGAATTCACTCTATTTCTCAAAGTGGCCTCGAACTCATGGAGATCTTCCTACCTCTGACTCCAGAGTGCTGGGATTAAAGGCATGAGCCACCACAGCTGCCCTAAAGGATCTTCGTATTTGTGCCACAATGCAATTGAAAAGAGATTTAAAGTCAAGCATATTTTTTCTCTCCATACCTGTTTTTATTATTATTATTATTATTATTATTATTATTATTATTGGTTTTTCTAGGTAGGTTCTCACTTTGGCCCAGGCTGACCTTGAATTTACTATGTAGTCTCAGGGTGGCCTTGAACTCATGGCAATCCCATCTACCTCTGACTCCTGAGGACTGGGATTAAAGGCATGTGCCACCATGTCCACACATACCTGTTGTTATCTCCTTTACTTTTGGGTCATCATTTAGTGAGTATCTGCCTAAATTATTTCATCCCTCTTTAATGCTGAAAGCATTTAGATAAACATTGTCCTAATATATAATCCAAATTATATTTATATATTTGTGTGGTAAAGAAACACATTGGTCCCAACAACTTGGCCTCAAACGGTGTCCAGTGAAAGTGGGTCATTTGTGGTACTCCACATTCAGAGGTCAAAAACTGATGGTGCAAAACCACAGCTTTCACTTCAGTGGGGCTAAGCAATGGTTATTCTCAAGCCATATGAGAGTGACCGTGACTCAGGAACAGGGATCTAAGTTACCCGAAATATCAGTTCCTACGTGGTGACAGTTGTATGAGGTTTATATACTTTCAGAACTAAAGAAATTTGTAAATTCAGGCACTTTCCAAATACAGTGGTGAATATATCAGGCAGGCAGGTTACAGTAATGTGGGGAATCTCTGCTGTAGGCCTCAGATGCTGTCTGACGACATTCTTCACTTCTGGACTTGTGGAAGCTAGTGTTCTTTTAGTACATTCCAAAAGGATTTACTTAATAGTCACAAGGGTGTTGGGTCAAACACAGATGTTGGCAATGGGCTATTAAGGGCTAAAGATCGCCCACAATATTTTGGCTCTGGGCCTGCCACATTCCAACATTCCTGCTCTCTACAGTCATGGAAGTTCTAATCAGTCAGCCTTGAAGAAAATTTTTGAACAGGTGTGGCTCACTTTAGGTCACACTTTTTTTTCTCACATTCTATGCATTGTGTGGGATTTTTTTTTGCTTGTTGCATTGGCTATTTTCATTTGATTTTTTTTTTCAGGCAGGCTCATATAGCCCAGGCTACCCTTAAATTCACAATGTAGCAAAAGATGACCTCGAACTTGGAACCTCCTGCCTCATCCTCCCAAGACCAGGATTATAGTCATACCCCATTCTTTCTGTAATTGAATTTTCTTAACATTGTTCTTGAAAGCACAAAAGTTTTATTTTTTCTTTTTTAAAATATTTGTATTTATATTTGAGAGACAGAAAAACAGAACAAGAGAGAAAGTATAGGTGGACCAGGGCCCCTTGTCACTGCAAACAAACTTCAGATACATGTACCACTTTATGTACTTAGTTTATGTGGGTACTGGGGATCAAACCCTGGCTGTCACACTTTTTAAAACAAGTACCTTTAGCCATTGAGCCATGTCCCCAATCCCGAAAATTTTTATTTTTTGTATTTTGTTTATTTTTATTTATTGTATTTATGAGAGAGAGAGAGAATTGGCACACCAGGGCCTCTAGCCACTGTAATCAAACTCCAGATGTCTGTGCCATCTTATGTGCATGTGCAACCTTATGCACATCTGTCATATTGTGCATCTGACTTACGTGGGTTCTGGTGAGTCAAACCTAGGTCTTTAGGCTTTGCAGGCAAGCACCTTAAATGCTAAGGCATCTCTCCAGCCAAGTTTTTATTTTTCTATTATTATTAACAACATATTTTGTATGGATACATCATGTGTTGGTACCTTCTTTTCCCTCTTCCACACCCCCATTCCATTGGGGATGCTCCTCAGTGAGTTTGCAGGTATTCCCCATGGGGTTGTGGGTAATGCCTTGTGAGAGCAGCAGTCCGTTTTTTAGGTGGGGGAGGGAATGCCTCTGGACATGATGTATCTACCTACCTGTGGCTCTTACAATATTTCTACCTCCTCTTCCACAAAATTCCCTGAGCAGTTGTGGGTAAGTTTTAAGTCTACTTCAGAAATGAGCTCTTAGGAGCCTTTGTATCTCTGCTTTGGTAATTGTTCAGTGTCCTCAGGGTCTGTCTCCTACACCCTGTAATATAACTTTATATCAGGTGTGGTATACCTCCAGGGGTGTTCCTTTTGCTGAGGATATGTTTGGATATCTGAGGCCTGCTGCCATTCCATATGAATTTTGAGATTCTTTTTTTTTTTTTTTCTGTCTCTGTATAATGATAATCTGATAATGATGCTGGTATTTTAATTGGTATTGCATTAAATCTGTATATTGGTTTTGGTAGAATTACCATTTTCACAATATTAGTTCTACCTATCCAGGAGCAAGGGGTGTCTTTCCATCTTCTCAAGTCCTCCTCAATATCTTTCTTGAGTTTTTTTAAAAGATATTTATTTATTTATTTATTTATTTATTTATTTGAGACAAAGAGAGGGATGGGGAAAGAGAGAGAGAGTGTGAGAATGGGTGCACCAGGGCCTCTAGCCACTGCAAACAACTCCAAGACGCATGTGCCACTATGTGCATCTGGCTTACATGGGACCTGGAGAATTGAACCTGGGTACTTAGGCTTCTAATTAGGCATGTGCGGTTGCTGAACTGTCTCTCCAGCCCTCTTGAGTTTTGTTTTTTTTTTCTCTTTTTTAATGTTTTCTTTATATAGGTCTTTCACATCCTTGGTTAGTGTTAGTCCAAGTACTTTATTTTTGGTGCTATTAAAAATGGGACAGCCTCACTATTTCTTTCTCTGTATATTTGTTCTTTGCATATACAAAGGAAACTTATTTTTGTGTGTTGATTTTGTATCCTGCCACTTTACTGAAGGAATTAATCACTGTTAGAAGTTTTGAAGTGGAGACTTTTTTTGTGTGTTTGTTTTGTTTTTCAAGGTAGGGTCTTGCTCTAGCCCTGGAATTCACTCTGTAGTCTCAGGGTGGCCTTGAACTCATGGCGATCCTCCCACCTCTGCTTCTCAAATTCTGGGATTAAAGGGGTATGCCACCACGCCCAGCTGAGGTGGAGACTTTTGGGTCACTTATGGATAGGATCACATCATCTGCAAATAGCACTAACATGACTTCTTCCTTTCCAGTTTGTATTCCTTTTATCTCATTCTCCTGTCTTATTGCTTAAGCTAGGACTTCTAGTACTATTTGAAGAGTAGTGGTGAGAGTGGGTACCCGTATCTTGTTCCTGATCTCAATGGGAAGTCCTTGAGTCTTTCCCCATTAAGAATTATTTTCACTTTAGGTGCTTTATATATAGCCTTAATTGTGCTGAGATATAAGCCTTCCATGCCTATGCCCTCTAACCTTTTCATCATGAAGTGGTGTTGTATGTTGTAAAAGGCCTTCTCTGCATCAACTGAGAAGATCATGTGGTTCTTGTGATTCAGTTTATTTATGTAGTATATTACCTTGACATATTTCTGTATGTTAAACTATCCCTGCATCCCTGGGATGAAGCCTACTTGATCAAGGTGGATAATGCTTTTGATATGTTATTGAATTCTTTTTGTGATGATTTTGTTCAGGATTTTTGCATATAAATTTATCAAGGATATAGGCTAATAGTTTTCTTGTATCTTTGTCTGGTTTTGGTATTAGGGTGGTACTAGCTTCATTAAAGGAGTTGGTGAGGATTCCCTGCTCTCCGATTATGTGGAACAGTTTGAGAAAAAATTGGTTTCAGTTCTTCAATGAAGGTTTGATAGAATTTGGCTGAGAGGCCATCGCTCCTGGACTTTTCTTTGGGGGGAGGCTTTTGATTACCTTTCCAATATTGATGGATGTAATATGTTTGTTTAGGATATTAATCTGCTCTGAGTTTAGTTTTCATAGGTGGTATGTGGTGAGGAATTCATACCTTTCTTCCATATTATCCAATTTTGTGGAGTCAAGATTTTGGAGTATTTCCTGGTGATTCTTTCAATTTCATTGATACCTGCTGTGACTTCTCCTTTTTCACTTCTGATTTTGTTAATTTGAGACTTCTCTTTTTTTCCTTGATCAAATTGCCCAGGGGTTTATAAATCTTGCTTAATCTTGTTTACTTTTTCAAAGAACCAGCTCTTCATTTCATCAATTTTCTTGTCTTCTTACTTTCCAATTTATTAATTTCTGCTCTGATCTTGATTATTTTTTTCTGTGTGGAGCTCTTAGGGATGGATTTTTCTTGTTTTCCCCAATACCTTTAGGTAGACATTTAGGTTATTAATTTGGGATCTCTCTGTCTTTGTTATGAAGGCATTTATCATTATGAATGTGTTCATTGTGTCCATAAGTTTTGATAAGTTGTGTTTTCATTATCATTAATTCTAGGATGAATATGTAATCAATTTTGTACATTGATCTTGTTCCTTGCTCTCTGTAATTCCAATGGGCTATGCTAGATGATCATGTTAGGTGTTTCTGGACTTGTTTTGCTAGCATTTTATTGAGGATTTTTACATCTATGTTTATAGCGGATGTTCTGTGGTTTTCTTTTCTTGTTATATCATTGTCCAGTTTGGTTATCAGAAGAGAATAAATTGAGAAAATTTATTTCTTCACCTGTGTTTTTAAAGAGCTTGTGACATCAATGCCAAATTCCCTGCTAAATTCTTTCCCACATATTTTTTCTTCAGCTCAGTTCAATCTTCCATTCTTCCTTTCTTCACAACTCCACCAAAACAACGTTTTCAAAACTCTTATTTTTGCTACATCCAACAAATGTTACCTCTCTTTTCTGCATATCTTCATTGCCTCTATTGTTGACCTTATTCTTTTCTAGAAAAACCCCCTAGTTGTCAGCTACTTTTCTGATCACTATTTCAAAGCTTCTCCTACCATTTCCTTCATCCATGATTTTAAAAGGGGAACCTTCTCAGGGTTAATTCTATATTTCCTTTTACTGTCATAATTCAATGTATGCTTAGGAGAAAGTTGCTTAACTACTACTACCTATCTGCCAGTGAAACCGAGACCTAACAGTTCTCTTTGTGGCTTTTTTTTTTTTTTTTTGTAGTAATGCATCTATATATCCAATAATGCTTTCCTTCCTGAGATTCTTATAAGCTTCTCTGTAATGCCCCAAACTGAACTACTTGCCTTTACTTCAATATTTCACTTCTCTTTTGGTACTTCTCTTTTATAAAACACCATAGCTATTTACACAGATCATTCAAGAGCCCTCTCTTTTCCTCATTGTTCCTTTTCTAGTCACAACGTCTTCAATTAAACCTCCTAATTTCTGTTTTTAAATATTTTATTACTTATTTATTTGAGAGAGAGAGAGAGAGAGAGAGAGAGAGATACAGAAACAGGCAGGTAGAGAGAGAGAGAGAGAATGGGCACACCAGGGCCTCCAGCCACTGCAAACGAACTCCAGATGCATGTGCCCCCTTATGCATCTGGATTACATGGGTCTTGGAGAATCGAGCCTGGAACCGGGGTCCTTAGGCTTCAAAGGCAAGTGTTTAACCACTAAGCAATCTCTCCAGCCCCCCTCCTAATTTCTTAAATCATTCCACGTCCTTCTGTTTTCCCACCATCTCTTCAGATCAAAGAAGATGACATTTTTCATCTGCTCTATGAACATGCCCTCATTAATGTCTCTTCCTGCCCAATATGCCTCTCCTTCAAGCCATTCTCCACAGGGCATTAGAGTAATCATTGGGAAATTTAAATACCTATATGCAATATTCCTACTTAAAACTCTTCAAGTATTTTTTTATTAATAATAGGATAAATATGGTCCTGTCTAAGTCTGCATTTTAAGCCTCTAGCTACTTCTCCAGTCTCAACCACATTTATCTTCCATCTGCCATAGTTACCACAGTGCACTTCTTTCAGTTCTTCAAAATTGTCAAGCTACTTTCTACCACAGGAAGTTTGCACCTGAAAAGAAGTATATTCTCTTTCTCTCTCTTCATTTAAACTATGTACTTTTCCTGAAAAATCTCATGTCCCAAATATGCATATATTTTTTCTGTAGTACTTTCATCAGTTGCATTATATGCCATTTGTAGTATTCATAACTATATCTACATCCAGCATCCAAAATGTCTCACCTGTATCTATCCCCAGAGACAGCTAATGATTAGACAAATGAATTTTTGTCTGTTTGCAGCACTCCCATTAGTTTCACTGATTCAAACCTTGATTGCTAGAGAGAATGAGTCCTGACTATTCTGGGCACAGAGCAGGGTTATCCCAAGGAAAGTAGCAGGATGAATGTTCTCCAAACCAGGCAGAACTAAGACATTCAAATTTAGAGTCATGATGCCTAGAAAACATGAAAATGAGAGGCTGGCAGATGTGCCTATTAGTCTAAGTGGAGGATAAAACTGTGATTGAGTGAGTGAGGTGGAGGGTAACAAACATGATAGGTGACTAGCATGTAGGTAAACTACAAATTCACGAACACCTATGTATACACAGATCAAACAGTAAACTATAATGAAGTTATACTCAGGAAATAATGTCAATGTCTGTTAGGTAAAACTGCACTAAAAGAGAGAGATTTCAAAGAGTCATGACATTTTACGCCTCTTCACCTAAAGTATGAAGTAAAGGAATGTTTAGGAGGAGGTTGCAAGGGAAAAGTCTCCTTTTTCTGAAACTATCTTCAAGTGACAAGCTTTCCTGTAACTTCTTTGCCTTTTCCCCTTTGTGACTTTGGATTGGGACTGTTGATGAATCAAAAGGCTCTGTCTTTAGAAGTGTCTGACTCAGGGCAATACAGCTGTCCTTGGCGGCTTTCCTTGCTCTTTTAGGACCTGCTATCTGAAGCCTTGTTTGCTCCACTGTGACCTTGATTCCAGCTTTTATTCTTCTCTTACCCTGAGAGCGGGCTTAGATCTTGCTCCCCACAGCTCAGTGGAGAGAAAAGATGTTCTCAAGAGACCACTCCTTTGTTCTTACAATTCCACATATCAAGAAGGTCCTCATCCTTTGTTCATAGTAGGAGGAAAAGATGATGACATCAAAGCAAAAGACAGGCTAGTTGTAAAGGGGGAGGGGATTCAGTGGAGGGTGGATTTGAGGTTGGGGAAGGGAGTAAGGGAGAGAATTATCATGGTTTATTGTCTATACTTATGGACGCTGTCAATGAAAAAGTTAAAATTAAACATGGGTTGAAGATAAGATTTTCCAATTTAAAAAATTCCCTGATCTTTGCATTAAGTCAGAATTGTTTCATTTTTCATATTCTTGTGCTAACGTTACAAATTTACTTTTTGCATTCCATTAGTATTTAAGTCAAATGAGCATGTCCTGTGGAGGTTGCTTGAGGGAAAGGATAGCAGTTTCTTCTCTTTCCTTGCACTATGTCCTTCTAGACTGTAGTTGGGACAAATGGAGAAAATGGATGTAAACTAACATGATGTCTGGCACATGATGTTAGCATGTCATCTTTTTCTCCTTCACTAACTGAGTCCTTTTCTAGGTAGATTTCAACCCTATTTCTAGGAAAGGGCCATACAAGTTCAAGAATTTATATAAGCTTTAATCAAACCAGAAGAATTTGCTTAAATGTATAGGCAGCACAAAAATTTGAAGGAAAACCAAAACAGCAGCTTAATCATGCCTAGTGTTTGTTGGACAGTGTGGTTTTATTCAGTCCTAACTGACACACAGTGCCACCCACCTGACCCTCCACAGACTTGACTTTGCTTCCCACCAGAATATTTCCCAACGTTTCACCATGAAAATTTCAATGTTATCAATATGTCGAGTAACAGATTATTTTTATTAATTAAATTTTGTATTATGAATGCATCAAAGAGCAGTGCTTTAAGAAGAAATTGCCATTATCTCAATGAGATTTCTTTCTGTGGCAGAAACCATTAGGTGAAGTCAATATTTATGGAGCTTTTACCCTGACGTGTATAATTTGTAGTTCTTGCCTAAGTATGACTTTTCAGCTCAGTTGTTTCTTAGTCCATTTACTACTGTAGCAGGAAGAACTCAGATTTATTGGCACTACTAATAGCTTTGTTGAGAGGTGTGGGTGGAGAGGAAAGAATTCCCTGGAAGGTAGAAGATGTGAAAACCATCAATTTTGCTGGCTGCTGAGGATCAGCTACATTCAGAGTATGAGAAGCGCTTTTGAAATTATCCTTTGCTCTCTCTGAATAGGGTTCAGTCTTTGTCCTAACTCAGGCCATTTTGTCCCTCTGACCTGCCATCTTATTTGACATTATTTCTTCTTCTCAGCTTATCTCAGATTCTAGGAACATCAAGTTGTATAATCACCTCATGCTGGAAACTGAAACTACACCCCAAGCCCAGCTGCTAGCAGGACCCCTCAAACAAGATCATCCCAAAACTAGCTTGGCTAAGTTTGCTTTGCACACCTCTTGCCACCCCACCCTCTCACCATTTGCCTTTTCCCTATATAATCCTGGAACTATTGTCAGTATGGGAAAAGCAGTTTGTTATATCTGTAGGTGGTCCCAACACCTATGTTTTCCCAGTGTTACCACAGCAAAATAAATTCCTTTTCTGTTTCACTGTCTGTTGTGGTTTGAATCTGAATTGTTCCCCCACAAACTCACATACTTGAACACCTGGTCTCCAGCTGGTGGTGTTACTTTGGGAGGTTTTGAAACAGCCCGAGCCTGGCTGCTAGAGGTGGTTTACTGGATGTGGGCCTATGAGTAGTATAGTGTGTCCTACTTCTGGTCTCGTGGTCTACTTCCACCAAGATACAACAATCAGCTGCCACCCACTCCTGCAGCAGTAGATGGAGCCACTCTAGACACCATTCCTTCCTGCCATGATGGATTGCACACCTTGAGCCAAAATAGATCTTTCTTCCCTTAAGTGACTTCTGTCAGGTATTTTGTCATAGATACTAGAAAAGCAGCTTCTCTCTCTCTCTTTCTCTCTCTCTCTCTTTCCTTCTGCCTTTCTCTCTCTCTTTAACTCAACTTGGCAGTTGTCCACACTTGGTCTGTTGAGTACCACCACCCTCCAATGAAGACTTTGGCCTAAGACTTGGGAAATAATAAATCTGGTATGAAACATCTCTATCAGGTATCCTTTACATCCCTTGAACAGATGTTCCTTCTAATAAAGGGAGTATAAGATAGGAAAGGAGTAAACAGTAAAATATAATTATATATATATAATGATATTATATATATAATACATATATATAATATAATAGTATAATAGATGATTTTTTAAAGCCTAGCAATTAATTATTATCTGTTCAACCCCCAAACATATAAGCATCAGTCAGTGATATAACTGCTATGAGATAGGAAAATTATTCAAAAATTGTTGCTCCATGTCAGAGGTAGACTATCTCCAGGACTCAGAATAGCTAGATTCACTCTGGGACACACTATTGCCAGTGCTATGACATTTGTTAAGTGCTGATTTCTTTATGTCCTTTCTCTTTTCTTCCTGTGTTCTTCTGAATGTCGACAATAAAATAAACAATACCTAAGGAAATCACCTAAATTTGACCCAGGTTCATGCCATTTAGCAGGTATAGTTATCTGTGTAGCTAGACAGAATCAGATGAGGCATACTTATTTAGGTCCAGTTTGTAGCTGACATTCACTGGGGAAGTCATGTTTATTATAGAAGATATGTTTTAGCCGGGCGTGGTGGTGCACGCCTTTAATCTCAGCGCTCAGGAGGCAGAAGTAGGAAGATCACCTTGAGTTCAAAGCCACCCTGAGACTACATAGTGAATTCCAGGTCAGCCTGATGTAGAGTGAGACCTTACCTCGAAAAAAAAAAAAAAGAAAGAAAGAAAAAGAGAAAAAGAAAAAAAAGAAGATATGTTTTGCTTATGGCTTTAAAAGGAAAATTGGAGCTCTTTGGAGCAGCCTTCTTCCAGTGGATAGAAGGAATTGGAAAATAAATATCTTGTATCGTTTTGGACAGCTTTGAAGCATGTTTTACCCTAGTTCCTCAGTAGGATCATACTCCAGGAGGGGCCCTCAGTGATGACTCAGCAGAATCTTGGTTTCTTTTCTTCCCCATGTGGACTTCTATGTGTAACTTCTCTCCTGGTATTTCCTCCTAAACGAACTACTTCCGGACTTCCTGTCTGAGGATGTACTTTTACAGAAAGAAAATTAAGATGCATATAGTACAATATGAATATTATAGGAGAAATTTGAATTTACTCTTTTCATGCTGAATGTTTGAGGATTTTAGTAGATAGACTGGTAATAGATAGATAGGAAGGGAAGAAAATGATAGAAATACACCATTCTGAAGACAGAAGTTAATCACATATAGTATAAGACTCAAAGATGTGTGGACAGTTTATGCTTAGCTGGTAAAAGAGATGGAGGCTAACACTTCTGAGAATTAGGGAGATAGTATAGACTATAAGGTTGCTGGGGACAAGCGTTCCTTTTGCAAGGGCTGTCATGTTATGCAGATAATGTCTCCCAGAAAATAGCTGTCTGTGTTACACAAGTCTGGACCAACTATTTCCTGTGAAATCTTACCTGGGCAGAAAAAGGAGCATCTGTAACAGAGGTGAATCTGTTTATGTCTCCTGGCTATTTGTTTTAATTTTTATGAGAGAGAGAGAGATATGGAGAGAGAAAGAATCGGCATGCCAGGGCCTCAGCCACTGCAATTGAACTCCAGATGTTTTTGCCACCTAATGGGTATGTGCAACCTTGTGTGTGCCTAACCTTTGTGTGCCTGGCTTACTTGGGATCTGGAGAATCAAACATGGGTCCTTAGGTTTTGCAAGCAAGTGCCTTAACTGTTAAGCCATTTCTCCAGCCTCTGGCTGTTTATTTTACTAATGTAGCTTTCCTTTACAGATGAGAACATCCTTTAGAAAGTGACAGCCATTCCCATATATGTGGATATTCATAGTAGCTCTGTGTAATCAACTTGAATATATACATACATATATATATATAACTTCAAAATTCCATGGTTTGAAAACTCACCAAATATCAAGTATTTTTATGTTGATTTTATTTTAATCAATTACTATGTATGGTGGTTTGAATTCAAACTATACCCCATAGCCCCATTTGCTTGTGATTAAGCCTCATACTTAATCCTAGCTAGTGGAGCCTTTCTGTGCTGGCTGCTAGGGTGGGCCTTGGGATGTTATAGCCCAGCATCACTTGCCACATAGAGTTTATTCTTTCTGCTTCCTCTCTGCTGCTGTTCTAGAGATGTGATGCCAGGAGGCTTACACCTGCCATGCTTAACCCACCATGATGAAACTTGCCCTTGAACCTTTAAGCCAGAAAGAAACATTTTTGCCAGGTGTGGTGGTGCACACCTTTAATCTCAGCACTCGGGAGGCAGAGGTAGGAGGATCACCGTGAATTTGAGGCCACCCTGAGAGTACATAGTAAGTTCCAGGTCAGTCTGGGCTACAGTGAGACCCTACCTAGAAAAAAACAAAAACAAACAAACAAACAAAAAAGTAATAAAACTTTTTCTTCTTTTTTTAAAGAAAAATTTAAAAATATTTTATTTAGCTGGGTGTGGTGGCATAAGCCTTTAATCCCAGCACTCGGGAGAAATAGGAGGATTGCCATGAGTTCAAGGCCACCCTGAGACTACAGAGTGAATTCCAGGTCAGCCTGGGCCCCTACCTCAAAAAACAAACAAACAAAAACAACAAGAACAAGAACAACAATATATATTTGACAGAGAAAGAGGGGGAGAGAGAAAGAGAGAGAGAATGGGTGTGCCAGGGCCTTCAGCCACTGCAAACTCCAGATGCATGTGCCTCCTTGTGCATCTGGATTACATGGGTCCTGGGGAATCAAATCTAGGTCCTTTGACTTTGCAGGCAAACGCCTTAACTGCTAAACCATCTCTCTAGCCCTAACCCTTTTCTTCTATAAGCTATTTCTGGTCCAGTGTTTTGTCCCAGAAACTAGAAGGTAACAGCTACATCAAGTAATACAAAAAAAAAAAAAAAAAAGACTAAATTAAATTGCTTCAAAGTCAAAGACCATAAGTAAACTTCACTGATGTATTGCCTTGGCTCACTGATATTATTTACAGATCAGGAACATGATTATTCATCTCTAACACATCTTTTAATTTGTACATAATTGGTTTATCATCTGTTATTTTATTTTATTTTATTTATTTTCATTTTTTCGAGGTAGGGTGTCACTGTGGCTCAGGCTGACTTGGAATTCACTGTGTAGTCTCAGGGTGGCCTCGAACCCATGGCGATCCTCCTATCTCTGCCTCCCGAGTGCTGGGATTAAAGGCGTGCGCCAACACGCCTGGCTCATCTGGTATTTTATATCTGTCCTTGTTTTACCCCATAAACTTGCGGATTCTAATTGCTTGGTTTCCAGGTGGTGACCATTTTGAAGGTGGAGCCTTGCTAAAGAAGGTGTGTTATTAGGGGCTGGCTTAGGGGTGTTATATCCAGCTCCCCCATGCTAGAGTTTGGCTCACTCTCTTGCTATTGACACCTGCTGTGGCAGAATTGAATGCAGCCTCTGCGCATGCCATGCTTTCCCCTGCCATCATGGAACGTCCCTTCTTTTCCTTCCCTTTTAAATTTTTTAAAAAAAAAAAAAAAAAAAAAAAAAACTTCCTCTCAGCCAGGCATGGTGGTGCATGCCTTTAATCCCAGCACTTAGGAAGCAGAGATAGGCTTATTTCCATGAGTTCAAGGCTAGTCAGGGACTACAGAATGAGTGTCAGGTCAGCCTGAGTAAGAGTGAGACTCTACCTTGAACCCCCCCCTTCCCCAAATTTCCTCTTGTCAACTGCTTTTGGTGGGGTGCCTTGTCCCAGCAATGATAGTAACTGACACACCCCCAGACAACAATGTAGGTCAGAAACAAAAATACTAATAAGAGTCCATGTTAGTTTCAAACTTTGACTAAAGTCCCAGAAAGACATTGATGCTGATGTACAGAAAGCGTGCTCTGGGGCTCTTATGTTACGTCTGTGCCAAACAGTTTTTTGTGAAGGGCAGAAAGGTGAGGCAGACAAATGTTCCAGCTTGTGGCTGTTGCAGATGTTCCAAACATTTTCCCGCACAAACTTTGGCTCACCTCTGGCAGACCTTTTCTCCTTCTTGCAGAGGAGAGATGGGTTCCTGGCAGGAAGGAGAATGTAGTTCATACAATTAAATGAGGACATTCATAGAAATTACACGAAGAGAAAGAATCAGCAATGTCAACTCCCCAGTTTAATTAGCTAATGAATGCCTGGACAGGTACTGAGTCATTTGATTGATGCAGAGCCTTGTTCTTGCCACTCAGTGTGACTACAGAATCTCACATTCATGGAATTAAGGAAACTTTTAACTCTATACTTAACACTGAAGGTTCTTCACAATCCAGCAATCTCCTCACCAAGCACACTGAACGTACCCTCCACATTCTAAGTCACTGTCTGAGTCTTAAAAGGGAAAAGCTAGAGGCGAAATTCCATGCTTATGCCCAACACAAAGGAACACTAAGGAGGAAAATGAGGCCTGGACAGAGGGAAAGTCAACACAAGAGGTTGTTTCTGTGCCTTCGAGAACACCAGGCAGCCATTCAGCTCTGGAGGATAAATCTGAAATAAGAAGTCACCCCTCAGAATAGCCCAGGACTAGGAAGGTGACACAAGGAGTTCCCTTTTCCTTCCCTCTCATCTCTTAGATCTCAGAGTTTGTGAAGTGTGAACTTCCCTGCACTTCAGGAAGTATTGTTCCCATTCTTGTCTCTGAGTTATCCAGCAGGGAGGCTGAAACCTCCTCAGGGTTATCCTACCAGAAGGCTATTGTAGTTGTCTCTCTTTGTTAGTATCTTATGTAGAGGCTTTGTGCTGGGATACGCAGAAAGAGTTGGCCCTGTATCCCTCGAATCTTATTAAAAGAAGGCTTCTGGCAGGCTTGGTAGAAATGCTCAGACAGATTTCTTTTAGGGGAGAGGTTTATTGAGGAAGGGAGTTATTATGCCATGAAAGAGTGTGGCAGGCTTCCCAAAAGTCAGAAAGGTATCAGTTCTGAGGAACAAAGTGAGGTGGCCCTTCTTCCAGGTTGTTGTTTTATTTTTTTAAATATCTTTATTTATTTCTTTGTAAAGAGAGAGAGAAAGAGAGAGAAGAAAGACAGGTGGAGGGAATGGGTACACTATAGCCTTCAGCAACTGCAAACAAACTCCAGATGCACTTGTCACATTGTGCATCTGCCTTATGTGGGTACTGGGGAATCAAACCCATGTCATTGGGCCTTGAAGGCAAATGTCATAACCACCGAGTCATCTCTCCAACCCCTTCTTACAGGTTTTTGAAGAAGGGTCAGAAAGTTCCACAACACTAGACCTGACCTACATGCTAGGGGTCATGGATAGGGGTGGAAAGAATCAGAAGACTCATGGCCATATCTCCAGAGACCCTGAGATCCCTGGTAACAGGGGCTGACCTTGCTTGGCTTTGGGTAAGCAGCAAGGAGAGAGGAGAGGATGTTAGCTTGTGAGCCTGTTTGAGACAGGAGGGTGTGGCTAGGAGTGGCTATGACCTGATAATCACTAGAAGAAAGACAAGAGCTATTGCTCAGGAACCTTTGTGATTAGCAATCAAGGCAAGTGCTAGGAGACTGAGTGAGAGGGGAGCTAAACCACAGGAATGCTTCTGAAGTGGCAGGGCTGCTGCCCTGTAATATGGACCCACATAAATGCCTGCCTTGTACAGGACTATATTCACACCATGCTGTGTCTAGATCACTTAATTAAAGGGTCAAAGCAGTATTACCAGTTTCTGTAAACACTACTTCCACGATTCAAATGGGACTGCATGAACTATACCACTTTTTTAAATTTTAGGTTTACTTTTAATTTTTTGATTTTTTTTTTAATAGAAAGGTTGCATTTGGAGACCCCTCTCCCCTCCCCAGTTCTGCTAAGGGTTTTCAGTGGGGTTATTGGTATTCATCATGGAGACCAAGAGGCCTCAGTTAGTCTCTCCAGGGGTGGGGAAAACAAGGAGTCTCAAGCTATTCCCACCAGGCTGAGGCTCTCTCATCTTTCCATCTCTTCTCCCACAAGTTCTCCCTGAGCCTTGGTGGGCAACATAGAGATCTGACTTAGTGTTGCTTTCTCTGTAGACTCTGGATCTCTGTTTTTATGAGGTTTGAGAAACTACAGTGTCTGTCACCATTTCCCTCGAACTGGTTTTCATCCTAGCCATGAGAGCAGTATTCATGTCACCATTTCCCTTGTAATGACTTCTGGTCCCAGGCAGATGGGGTGAAGGTGAAGGTGAAGGTGAACTATACCACTTTTGTTTAGACGTTTCAAGGGGCTTTTCAACATTAGCATTTGTAGAAATTTGGGGTTGGATAATTCTTTACTGTGGAAGCACAGGCAGTCTTGGGCATTATGGGATGCTTAGTTGCTTCTCGGTGTTCTAGCTACTAAAACTACTATATTCCTTGATTTTTAACTACTGAACATAGCTGAATGTTGCTGAGACAAAATCATCCCTGGCTGAGTGTCCTTGTTTATGATGCAGGATTTTGGGTCTAGGGAGGGATTAAATTCCATCAAGACACAGGGAGGTCAGAGGCCCATGGACACCAACTTTTGAGTCCTTATCTGTGTGAACAAAGAATTGAAAATTCAGACACTGGGAGAAAGGTGAATTATGAGGTTTATTGTAGGGAGAGTTAGGATCCAGAGGGAAGACAAGCAGGCAAGCACAAGCCAAACAGAGGTCCCCTCCCTTCCCAGCCAGGCTGGGAATGGGGAGGGAAGATGAAGAAAATCTCCCTCATACAGGAAAATTTTGTCACACACACACACAAACACACGTGGAAAGCAAAGCACGAAAGCCCAAGCCAAAAGACCTCTCATGGGGGTGGGATCAGAGAGGGTAAAGAGACAGCAAAGGACTCAGAGTTCAAAGAGAGAACACGCTGTGTAGCAAAGCAGGAAACCTTCCAAAAACAAGGCAAGAGAGTGCAGGAATGAAATAAAATCCCCCCTCCCTCCATCACCAAGAGGAGAGGAGACCAAGAAACTCATGTGCACATGGATATGGGGAAAGAAAGGGGCTAAAAAAGGAGATTTAAACGTGTGGTCAGGCTCTTTATAAGGGACACACATTCATTTAAGATGAGCCTCATCGTCAGACTCAGGCATGTAAGGGAGAGACCTGACTGCTTGGGACTCAAGAGGCTGGCTCGGGAAGGGGTCAGCCCATAGAAGTGCTAAGCTGAAGGAGAATCAGGGAACTGATGCTGAGGAATTTCTTGTAGCCACCTTGAATGAGACTGGGTCAGATGTGGGTTCTAGTCCTGCCAAGACAGGCAAGGTGACATCCACGTTCTCTTGGCCTCTGTACCTGGCTGACTATATATATGGCCAGTTCTTGTTAATGGAGTACTATGGTTTGATTACGATTTGTCCTCCATCAGTTCATGTACTAGCAATTTAGTGCCCAGTGTAGCAATACTGAAATAGTAGAAACTTGAAGAGGTGAGCAATTAGATACTAGAGGATCCACACTCCTGAATGGATGAAGGATGTTCATGGAAGTGGGTCAGGAATCAGAGGAGTGGATCTGTGACCATCCACGCCCCTCTCCATTCTTGCTTCCTGACCATACCTGTGCCTCACTTGCACGGGACTGTTTCCTTTCTGCATTTCACTCATGTTGGAGCCAAGGGGGTTCATATCAGATAAAAACACCATGCTCTTCATCTTTCCAGTAAACAGAATTTTGAGCCAAACAAATCTTTTTTTCTCTATATATTATCCATGTCAGATGTTCTCTTTTTTTAATGTTGTATTTTATCTATTTACTTTTTGAGAGAGAGGAAAAAAGAGAGAGCATGACAGACAGAGAATGGGCTCACCAGGGCTTCTAGCCATTGCAAACAAACTCCAAACGCATGTGCATCTGACTTTACATGGGTACAGGTACTGGGGAATCAAACCTGAGCCCTTTGCTTTTGTTGGGAAATGCTTTAGTCCCTAGTGTCAGATATTCTGTTATTAACAACAAAAGCTTGCCTAAGATATAAGGTGAGGGTTTATTGCTGTGTTCTGCAAAAATGTGAATTGGATCAACATAATCAATACCTGAGGATTATGAAAAGGAGAGGTGACACAGACATGTAAAAGCAAACTATATCTTCTCCTTCACAGTACAGAGAACATTAATTTGATAATAGCATACCAAATGCCAGTGCCCAGGGTAATTGCAGAATCTCATTATCCCCTCACTTATTAGGCAGCCTAGGTCTAGAGTAGAATCTTTCACTGATGAAAGCAAGTATATGTGTCTGTCGTTGGTGTCCTGTCTAGTGAGAAAATTTTGTTCAGTTTCTCCCAGAAGTCTCACAACAATGAGAGAAGTATAAGCCTAGCAACACACCAGCTGCTGCCACTGTTGAAGGCAACCTCCATGGAGATGTTCAGTAATCTCAGGGCCACCCTCTCTTGTACCTTCATTTTTGACTTAGGTAGGATCCTTTGGGCTTTAGTTGATAGTTCGATGTCTTTTGCATAAGAAGTTGTAAAACATTTCCACTTCCCTGAGCCTTCTTAAAAAAAAAAAAAAATTAGTAAAATCACATGGGAATTCTAACATTTCCATTTTACTTACTGAAAACTACCTCCTTTGCCAGGATTCAAGACACCAGAACAGTAAACTTTAGTTTTCTAATTTCCTGCTCAAGTTGTTTTAATACCTGGCTCAGGTTCTGAAGAGACCCATGGACACGCTGCAAGTCATCAGTTGTGAGTGAAGTGATCATATGGTCTTTAGGTTGCATGGTTTTTTCTGGCAAGTGGCAAGGACTGATTCTGCTGACAGGAATCCACTGTTTTCCTTTGTCATGGGAGACCCATCAAGTTGATATTTACTTTTTTTTTTGCAGCTCTTACAATTTGATAATTACAGCTTTCGCTACAACAATTAATTGGTTGGGTTATTATTTTTTGTTGTTTTTGTTGTTTATGACAAAAATCTCACTACATATTCCTGGGTGGCCTTCAACTCTGCATATTACTCCTGCCTCAGTCTTCCAAGTGCTAGGATTACAGGTGTAAACTACCACATCCAGCTCTATGCTAATCAATTGTTAACAAACCCTACACCTCCTAGTGACTTTCCTCTATCTGAACTCCATTCTAATTAACCAAAAGTGGATGATTTAGTAATTGTGATTCCAATACAGGCCTAGGATCATTAGAAAACAGAGCCTGCAGCCAAACTTGCTACATGTTTTATTGGAGAGTCTGAGGCCAATATGAATAGAGAGAAAAGAAAAATGAGGCAGAAAGGAGAGAAACCTAAATAGAAAGTATAGTTATTTTTTCTAGCCATATTTTCAAAGGCAGTTTAAGACCACATAGAGTGAGTATAGTTGATATTAGTAACTGTCAAAGAGTTTTCCAAAAACATAGTTCCTTTAGTTGTTAAACAGACAAGCATCTCAGTAAATTATATTGGTATATTTATTTAAAAAATCAATTGATTACATACATAGAATTTCTAGATTTATCCCACTAAAGTGATTTCATTATTCCAAAATTGCAGTCTTGATCTGGGTAATTTTCTATTAAGATGTGAAAGCATCCACCAACTTTATTATTAATAATTATTTTTATAATTTTAGTGTTTGCATTTACATATTAATTCAATTTCCAATCAGCTTATTAGTTTCTAACCAAATTTTCTAATGGAATTTTAAATGGTATTGCAATATATAATTTTATATATTATATTATACTTTTATATTATAATATATATAGATATAGATATATAAAATTTTGACAAAATCTTAAAAATGCTCATTTTTCTGGCCATTGTGGCTCACATCTTTATTTCTAGCACTCAGGAGACAGAGGTAGGAGGATCACAGTGAGTTCAAGGCCACCCTGAGACTACAGAGTGAATTCCAGGTCAGCCTGGGCTAGAGTGAAACCCTATCTTGAGAAAAAACCCAAAAAGCTCATTCTTGCCAGGTATGGTAGCACATTCCTTTAGTCCTAGCTGAGGTAGGAGGGTTACCATATGTTTGAGTCTAGCCTGTGGCTACAGAATGAGCTCCACACCAAACTGTGCTAGAGTGAGATCCTACCTCAAAACAATAAAAAAGTAAATAAATACTCATTCCCCCAATCCATGAACACTGAATGGATTCCTAGACTGTCTTCAGCCTCTGAGCAGTGTTTGGTGATGCTCAGACTAGGACTCTTACTTGTATTTGTTAAATTTCATCCTAAAAATTATATGTACTTTAATTTTAATAATAAAGTTCTTTACATTTTTTACTTTTATGCTTGTTACTACTAGATAGTAATATAATTATTTGTGACTATGAACCTTTTACTCTGTATCTTGTTTATTTATGAGAGAGAGAAATGGAGAGATAAGCTATGGGTAAGATAGATCCTCTTGTTGCTGAAAATGAACTCCAAACACACGTTCCACTTTGTGCATCTGGATTTACATGGGTAGTTGGCAATCAAACCCAAGCCAGCAGGCTTTGCAAGTGCCATTAACTGCTGAGCCAGCTTCCTATTCACTTAGCAGTTGTTTTTAAGATTTTTCAGGATTTGTGATTTAGACAATAAGATATATATATTAAACTTTTTACTTCCAGACATGAACTAGCTGGATTCATGACTTCACAGCAGCTGTTGTTACCTCCACCAGACTTATACAATATAAGACTTATCAACATTTTGACATAGATGATGAAGTAGGACAAATAAGAGACAGGGACAGGGAAAGACAGAACAAAGAGAAAGAATCCAAAATTGGAAGAGTGACTGGTTTAAACAAATAAGGGGTTCAGTGGAAGAGAGACAGGGCTTTAAAAGTAATTAATGGGAGGCATTATGATCAGAATATATTATGAATATATGTGAAAATTGTCAATAAAAAAGTTTGTAAAGGAATATGCTGCATATAATTTGGAGTACACTATCTTTTAAAAGATTTTTGAATTTTGTTGTTCCAGGCAATTAATTTTCTAGGAACTCTTCATTCTGTCAAGCATGGTTTTAGTCTTTGTTAGGTCTATAGCAGCCTTGGAAATAAGGCCTCCTTTATAATTGCTCTGGCTGTGTGGCTTAGCCACCATAATGGTCTTCAATATTTCCCAGTTTAAAGATCTTTTAAGTAAGCTCTCCCTCCATAAATAATTCCTTTTTTAGGAGCCTTTGATAAGTAGTACATGATTACAAATTTTATGATTTTGGTAATACATGCACATGAATTTGTATTTATTAATCAAACTGTACTTATCCTTCATTTCAACATTTGAGACATGCTTTGTGAGAGTTTTTTTTTTTCCTTACATAGTCTATAGATAATTCTTGGTGCTTGTGGAAAGTATGGTAATAACTGCAGTATGTAAGATATGCACAGTTTAGAGGGTCGCATTGTTGGCCATAGCTTACACTCTGTTGAATCATGCCCTACTTTAGTGTTTATAGTCCTTGTACATTATGCCACTTGTAATAATCAATGTTGATGCTAGAAGCTTAATAATCCTGGGTATAAAAAATGTTAACATCCTACCCTACTACCTGCCAAGTCTCTTATTCCCTTCCTCAGCCTCACACAGACTCACTTTTTTTTTTACCCAATTCTCTTGCTTACTGTCTTATGGCAGTCTGGAAAAGTTTCTCAAAGACCATTGGTGTCAGCAAATTGATGTTTTTCTACTTTTAAAAATTATAAATGTGGGATAGAGTGATGGCTTAGAGGTTAAGGCATTTGCCTGCAAAGCCAAAAAACCAGGTTCGGTTTCCCAGGACACACGTTAGCCAGATGCACAAGGGTGTACACGTGTCTGGATTTCATTTGCGGTGGCAGGAGGCCCTGGCATGCTCATTCTCTCTCTCTCTCTCTCTCTCTCTCTCTTTTTCTGTCATATAAATAAATAAAAATATTTTAAAAATTATAAATGTATTTATCCTTTATAAACAAATAACCCTTAAACCAAAACTATACTTTAATGGTTGGTTGTGATATTTTGAAATTTACATTTGATCTTTGTCCCTGATTCCTGGTATACAACTCTGAAAATCCTTGAAATCTTATGAAACACTGTCCTCCAGGCATGCTACGGCCCTTGCCTTCTTGAGTTCTCAACAGATGAGAGTTCTACCTACAAGAGATCTATACAAAATTGGGCCCTTTGATGTTCTCTTGAGGGAGGGGTGCTCCCCTCCTTGAAGATACCATAGGCAATTAATAATACCTGGGACACATTTTCATGTAGCTACATGGAAGTTGCCCATGCTCCTGTAAGTAAGCCCTCATCCACACTGATGAAGTAATACCAATTAAACTCGGGTTTTCATCATTCCACACTCGGGTGGAATCATTTCTTTGGTCTGTCATTGGTGCCTTATTTGGAGTGAACAGATGTTTGTTTGCCTCCCCAGGAAAGTTCACAGGACAAAACTCCAAATGACAAGTATTTATCTGCATGCTGCTGAGTTAACTGATGGCTTGGAGGTCCTCTATGGCATGCAGTTGTTGCAGGAAAGAAAAGACACATTAATGGGCTGGAACTTTTCAGTTCCCCTTCATTGTACCTCTACAGAGGAGAAAAGGGCTGGAAGTTGATCTCTAATAGCCAGTGATGTAAGAAATCATAGCCAAGTGATGATGCACTCGTGAAAAGCACAAAAGCATTACGCTCAGGGGATTTCCAGACAGTTAAACAGGCAGAGATTATGCAATGGCATCATGCCCAGAAAGGACATGGAGTAAATGCTCCTGGTAACATATCTCACTATACATCCATTTGGTAGCTCGGCTGTACCATTTGAATTATCTTTTATAATTAAATTTTGGACTTCCCTGAGTTCTGAAAGCCATTGTTGAAAACATTCAGCCCAGGGAGGGTATTGTATGGATCTCTGTTTATGGCCAGTAAGTCAAAAGCATAGGTCACAACCCATGTGTGATACTGCACCTAACACGAGGGAAGTCTTATGAGACGGTGCCCTCACTACCATTCCTGGTAGTCAGAGGACACACACTTGTCCACCGAAGAATCTTGGCAGAACATGAAAGGTCTGTTACTTTAACCCTGTTGCTTTTCTAATCTTAAGTTACGCTTACTACCCTGAGATCTAGTTCTTTTTCTTAAAATTTTTTTCTTAAATACTTCCTTTAAATATATTTGATCAGAATAATACTTACAATGTTTACTTTTATCAAATGTGTTGTTAAATGATGTATTTAATACTTAGAAGGATGGGGCTGGGAATTAAATCCAGGGTTTCATGCACTGCAATACTGAGCTACATCCCTGGCCCTTCTTCTGTTTATATTTTAAGAGCTGGTATTGCATGCCAACACAATCCTGTGTACTGAAGATACAGTGGTAATCCACAATGACTCAGTCCTCCTAGTAAACCGTACAGATAAATGCATATATAAGTATCATAAACATATTTCCGCAGAAGTAGCTGAATTGTAGAGGAAAAAAAGAATGGAAAGTATATGAAGTAACAGAGATTGAGTTGCTCTTTTACATAAAGACTGGGGAGGTCTCTCTGGGAGAGTGACATTTGAGTATTTAGATGACTGAAATTTTGGGAGTGCTTCATACAGTTTTTGGTATGGCAAGATGCTTACAAAAAAAATAAATCAGTGAAAAGCCCTAAGACACAAACATTCATAGCTTATTCAAGGAACATCAAGTATGATAGGAAAACAGTAAATGGGTGAATGAGAAGAAGAGATGTGATGAGAGCAGGGGTGTGACCCTAGTAGATTATGATACACATCTAGTATCATATTTTGAGGAAGATAAAATGTCACTAGAGTTTTATATATAGAAAAATGACATGCTTTGCCTTATTTTGAGTCATTCTGGCTGTTGGGTAGGTAAAAATATCTAGGATAGCCAGAAAAGAAATAAGAAGTCTGGAGAGGGAATCACAATAAAAATTCAAGTGAGATATGATGGGGTGGAGTGGGCAGGATTCAGACTATGGTGGCAACAGTCAGGGAATGAGGTTTAATCACATTTAGTTGTTTTGCAGCTTGAGTTGAATAAATTTGCTGATGGTTAGATATGTGTGAGAAAGAAAAAGAAACAGGAAGGGAGGGAAGGAAGGAGGGAGAGAAGGAGGAAGAAAGGGAGAAAGGAAGAAAGGACATAATGTTTTGGATGAGTGATGGTAAATCTTGAGTGCTAACTTGATGGGATCTGGAATCAGATAAAAGACACATCTCTGGGCAGGTCTGTGAGGGCATTCTGAGAGTTATTAGCCCAGAATATTAACAAACATTCAACCAGTGGGATCTCATGAAACTAAAAAACTATTGAGCACACAGATATACCATAAACAGAGCCAAAAGACAACCCAAAGAATGGGAGAAAATCTTTACCAGCTATACCAGTGACAGAGGCTAAATATCACTAATTTACAAAGAACTCAAAAAACTAAGCAATTGAAAAAATCAAAAAATCCACTCAAAAAACAGAGCAACTGGGCATGGTGGCACATGCCTTAAATCTCAGCACTCAGGAGGTAAGAGTTAGGAGGATCACTGTGAGTCTGAGACCAACCTGAGACTACATAGTGAATTCCAGGTCAGCCTGAGAGTAAGACCTAAAACCAAAACAAACAAACAAACAAAAACAACAACAACAACAACAAAAACAAAAACCCAGAGAATTCTCAAAGGAAGAAATAAAAATTTTCAACATTCTTAGTCATCAGGGAAATGAAAATTAAAACCTTACTCCAATCAAGATGGCATTCATCAAAGTCAAATGACAACAAATGTTGGCAAGGATGTGGGGAAAGAGGAACCCTCATTTACTGCAGTGGGGAGTGAAAACTTATACAACCACTGTGGGAATCAGTATGGAGACTCCTGAAAAAGATGAAACTAGAGCTACCATCTGATCCAGCTAGTCCTCTCCTAGGCATGTACCATAAAGGCTCCACTCTACTTCAGAGATGCTTGTTCAACAATGTTTACCATCACTCTAATCACAATAGCTAGCAACTAAAATCAACCCAGATGCCTGTTCACTGATGAACAGATAATGAAGATGTGGTACATTTACACAATGCAATTCTACTCATTTTACTTCAGCTATGAGAAAATAATATTTGCAGAAAAAATGGATGCACATTGAAAATGCCATATTAAATGAGGTCATGCACTCTAAGAAAGACAAACAACACATGTTTTCTCTCGTATGTGGCTTCTAAAATAGACCATCTGAAGAGGAAGGCAAAAGGCCATAAGCATTAGGACTATGGACATATAACTGGAATGAGACCAGGAAAAAGTGAAAATAGAATATGGAGTAGAGCATGGGATACCAGACAAACGAATACAGGGGAATAATATTGGGAAAGGGTGAGTGCGGAGACCAGGGCAAGGGAGGTGATGAGGGGAATTATACAAAACTAAAGACTAAAGTAGTTAGCACTTTAGGAACCCTCCCTCTGGAAACCAGTATACAAGATATAACCCCCCTATTAAGGAAGGTGTACAGACCAGACCAATATGCCCAGTAGAAGGTAGAGAAAGCATAATCCCTAAATCACTAGCTCTGGGTTGTGACCCCCAGGAGTAAACCATCTCCACCCCATAAGCAGTTGGCCAGGGAGATCTCTGAGGTCCCTAAAATAATATAGGCCATTGCAAAGCACTTGGCTACCCAATAGAGCTAAAAAGTAAGGCCCTGTTGCTGAAGACACCACAGGCTGCTATCTCAGGACACCAAGAGACTTATATGGGAATGGAGAGGGAATTCAGTCCTCTTGGTAAACCCTCATGGAGCTGGAAAGTGCAATGGGACCTGCTGTATGATGATGATAATAAATAGCACAGATAAGCAGGAGACTTTGGAAGCTACACAATCCACCATCTGGACAAGAAGTGCATACTTGTGCAATGGTGGCATACAGCCTTTGTGGGTAATTGATTGCCCTATGATTGGACATGAGGGCTGCTTAGTGGGAGAGAACTCTTAACTGGTACTGGGAACCAAGTCAAGAAACTCACACTACCCAGAGAAAAGCCACTACTCTTGTCTGGACAAGTGGAGTGAGTATCCTCATCAAAATGTCTCTCAAAATTATATGCATATCCCCTTTAATCAAAGCTGCTCTCATCCTTGGTTGGAGAATCTGTTTTATTTTACAGATGACAGAGAATACTGGAAAGATCCATGTTCTACCAATCCCAAAAGAAAAGACATCCAATTGCTCATGTCTACCACATTCACCTGGGTTCAGAAGAACCCACAGAGGAAGCAGCAACATTGCTCCCAGTGCTAGCCTGACAACCACCTCCAGGGAAATAGCAACAAACACAGAGATGAACTGAAACACATCATGACAGAAATACAGAGACTACAGAGAACTCAACACTAAAACCAAACTACTAACATACCAACAGATCTGCCAAGGCTCAGGAACTGTTGTGGAAGAGGGTACGGGAAGCTTATAAGAGCCACAGGGTGGGAAGGTGTATGAGGGCCATCAGGGAAATGGGGCCTTGGGGTAAAGAATATAAAACTATATGAGACTATAGGGCTAGAAAGATGGCTTACCAGTTAAAGCACTTGCCTGTGAAGCCTAAGGACCCAGTTTCAATTCCCCAATACCCATACAAGTCAAATGCATAAGGTGATATATGCTTTTGGAGTTTGTTTGCAGTGGCAAGAGGTCCTGATGTGCCCATTCTCTTTCTTTTTTTTCTTTCTCTGTCTCCTTCTCTCTTGCTCAGAAAAATAAATTTGCCTGTGGGCTAGAGAAATGGATCAGCAGTTACAGGCACTTGCTTGCAAAGCCTGAAAGCTTGAGTTCAATTGCCCCATATCTGTGTAAGGCCAGATGCACAAAGCAGAGCATGTGTCTGTAGTTTCTGAAGTTGGTTTGCAGCGGCGGCACTAGGCCCTGGCACACCCATTCTCTTTCTCTCTCTCCTGGAAAATAAATAAATAAAAATTAAAAGAAAATTACAAAGTAATGATTCCATATTACTTCAAAAATAAAAATTTTTATTTCACACTATGACATTCAAGTTGTGACTTTGGCCTGAATTACTTATTTGAGATCTGCCCCAAATCAGGGATTTCTACTCCCTGTGGGAAGACTATTCTTAGATTATTTTTATTGCACAACTGACATTTCAGGCACTAAAAGAGGAAGTTGGTTGTAGGAACTGACCATCTACTCATTCCTTATTGTTACCAAAAAATAACATCCTGCCCATGTTGCTTTCTGTCCTCTGCTGAAGGTGTCAGGTCACATAATACTGATTTTAACTGTTTGGGTAGGGTGTAGGTACAGCCTGCGTATGAGTCACAGAAGGAAAGCCCAGCACTGTGGGGGATTTTCCAGATTATCTATTCTAGACACCAGATGGGGTTTCTGGTTCCTCTTGATTCCTTTTTTCCCGCCTTCTTCTGTTAAAAACAGCCGATTCCCTAAACAATAGGCACAACGTTAACATAGTTTTTCATTTTTCTCTTGGCCAAAAATGTAGACATTTTTAAGGAAAACAAAGCCATGACCTTTTGCAAATCTTGGTGAGTAAGAGTCTAGGCAGGAAACATGTCACAATTGCAACGATTTAACTGAAAAGAATGAGAGTAAAGGACTATTTACAGAAGTTATTGGTAGGGTTAAGGCCACTCGCAACCACGGGAAGCCATGGCTACCACAGTGCGGAAGTGGCACTGGGAGGAAAGGGTATTAGAGACCCATGCTGTCTGGAGCCATGGAAAAGAGGTCTCAAGACAGGTACTGTTCTTATCACACATCAATTACAGCCACCCTCAGCTTCAGCCTACACTGCGTGTCCTTCTCCTCAGTCTTAACCCCTTTTATGCATCTCAGACAACAGATGACCCCCAGGACATCACTGGGCAACTGGTACACACTGATTAGCCACATCTAAGTGTATATACTATCTTGATTCTCTCCTGCCTCATGGAAGCTTCTGAGAAACCTGTTTTCTGCTCCCATAACAGGCTCTTGCCTTCCTGCTATCTTACCTAATAGGTAAAACTTTTTCTTCACAATAGTCTTGTTTCTCTCTTTTTGTTTCTACTGTCAATTTCTCTAACCATAATTTAGATGGCTGTTATACATGATTGGTTCCTCTTATTCCTTAATAGTCTTCCTTAATTTCTTTCCTTCCTTTACCTTTTCAACCCCTAACTCCCTTGATGGCCAATCAGTTTTACTTCTTCCAAAATCAAACAGCTTCAACTCCAAATGGTATAAATGTGTTCAATATAGATTTAGACTAGCAGCCCTACTCAAAACCTTCTACATTGCCCTCTTCTACAGGGTACATAACTCTCCGTATAGGGGCAGCCATGGCCTCTACTTTGTCAGGCATTATTAAAAACATTCTACAGCTCAGTATTTCCTTGGCTGACTATCTAAATGTTGAGGGCAATAACTATTTTCTTTGTTGGGCCTGAGTCCATCTTTGCCACCCACAAATGGATAGAAACATACATGTTGACATTCATTCTCTCCAAATCACATCTAATCAAGAGTATATGCTCCTATACTTATATACCTACTTCTCCAGGCCAAGCTAAAAGAACAGAGCTTATATTCACTGTTAGTAGCTCTTGGACTTTATGTATGCACAGGAATGGGAATGCCTTATGAACTCCATCTTTTTTCTATCTTTACAAGCCAAATAACCATACCTTAGCCTAAGAATATTGAATAATAGAGGATGAGTTATATTCACTTACTACATTTGTATGTCAGAACTCCTGGGTCCTAGCTTTATTGGCCACTGGTCAAGGTAGAACTAGTGTCATGCTAAAGAAAGAATGCTACTTATCCATAAACATATCTAACCTAGCTCAATAAAACCTGTAACATATCATCAAAGGCACCAGTGTTTTTCAAGAGCAGGGAACAAAAGGGGGGGGGCTTAATGGTATATTTTAAATAGATGTGGGGTACTGGTTCTCTTGGCTGTTTCCCTGTCCGGAACCATTCATTGCAATCTGTTTCTAGTGTTTGGGCTCTGCATTCTAACCATCTTGTCAAGTTCCATCTCCAGGTATCGCTTCCTCATGGCTTTCAACAGCTACAGCTGGAAGCCTCATTTCCCTTAGGCCCCCCAGTCAGGTTACTTGAACTTCTGTCCAAACTAATCCTAAGTGTGGCACTCTTTCATGGCACGTGACAGGGCTGCAGACAGAGTGATGTCTGCTCAGCTTGAAGAAGCTATTGAAAAAGCAGTCTCCTACCAACTTCCCTGGATAGGGTCTTATTTTGTCTTTCTGAGGGGGAATATTTCTAGATGACCACGACTGAAAGATCAGAAATGAAAAGCTTTCATATGAAAGAATTTCCACAGGGCAAGCAAGCCAGGTCAAGAAGGCCAGCTGGAATGAATTGACCCAGCAGCTGCAACCTGACACCAAGACATGCTTCCTTGTAAACCCAACATCTAGAATGCCTACAATCAAAATTCAACCAGTAGGGTATATTCTCATTTGCATGCTGGGTGACCCTAACTAAAAGAGGACAAATTTCCAAATGAAAGCTGCCACCACCCATTATGTCACACAAATAGTTTCTTCTGTTTCTGCCCTTACTACATATTTCTTTCATATGTTGTATTTGGTAAATATGTGTCTCATTCCTTTGGCCTGACAGATGAGTTCATTTAAGACCTAATAATATTCCTATATAGTTACAGGTCATGGCCATGGCTAAATCTTGATTTTTGTATAGTGGAAGAAGATAATACCTACTCTGATCTCTCTATTTCCTCCTGTTCTTCCAGTATTTCTCATTGGTTCAACTCAGGAGGAAGCTACAAACCTCTTAATGACTTACTACAGATGACAATCTCCCAGGGCAGAGAAGTGAAGATAATTGATAAGAGGAGAAATACTGGCATTATAAATATTCTCTCTATGCACTTGAAGTTAAAAGTTGATCAATAGATGGCAGAATAATTAAAAATTCCCACAAACTTACTCTTCTATTCTCTTCCTTATTCACATATTTAACACCCCAAATGTTCTGTCTGCTTAGCATAATCCTGTCTATAAAGGCTCTGATAATACTTTGGACTGTGGACATAAAAGGTAAATTTAAAAATAGATCATATTGGGCTGGAAATGGCTTAGCGGTTGCTTGCCTGCAAAACCTGAGGACCCAGGTTCAATTCTCCAGTACCCATGTAAGTCAGATGCACAAGAGGGCACAAGCTCTGGAATTCCTTTGGAGTATCTAGAGGCCCTTGCGTGCCCATTCTCTCTTTCTCTATCTGCCTCTTTTTCTCTGTCAAATAAATAAAATAAAAATAAAATTTAAAATTAAAAGAAATAGGTCACATCTATAGGATCATTTAGAATGTAGTCATTTTAGCAAATATAAAATAATCATTCAAATCCTGTGGGGTAAATTTGGCTTGCTACATAGCTTGCCAACCTCAGGCCTAAGAAAGTCTTCTTCATTTTTGCTGGCTAAAAGTCTGTCAATGCCAAGCTAAAATTGTACCTCCTGGCCTCTTATACTGGACCTGTGACCTGTAACAGAAAATCACCATTAAAGGTGTGATTGAAATGAAATAGGGTAAATTGAGAGGATGTTGGGGGTAAATGCCAGCCGCTGTGGAAAACCCAGCAGCCCGGCAGATGAAAGCTGTTTGCTACTATGTTTCCATTCTAACAGGCCTCTTCGGTTTCCCTTTCTCTTATCTTTGCTTATCTTTGGTTTGGCTCCATTGTCTACTTGAGTGGGTGCTCTCTCCTCAGGAAATAGAAAACTTACTGATTCTTTGCTCTTTAGGTAGGAAGTCCAAGGCAGTATTCTGGTCAACCAGTTTTGGTCACATATCCACTCTCTGGTAAACGTGGATGGGTTGGGAATTGATGGACAGGGAAGATCAGAAGATCCGTGGTGACGCAAGTGTAGGGTAGGAATGTTGAGATGGAAAGGGGCAGAGAGGGAATTCCTTGGCCTGAGGATGAACTGGAAAGGTTTCCTATTGAGGGGATGAACATAGTCGGATGTGAGACATGCTGTTAGGGATGAGCCCCCGCGCTCCCATCCTCAACATGAAATCTGGCAGACATTTACATGCTTTTTTTTTTTTTTTTTGGATTTTCGAGGTAGTGTCTCGCTGTAGCTCAAGCTGACCGGGAATTCACTATGAAGTCTCAAGTTGCCTGGAACTCACAGCGATCCTCCTACCTCTCACTCCAGAGTAAGTGCTGGGATTAAAGGCGTGGGCCACCAAGCCGGCTACACGTTTTTGATGAATGAATGACTCAGCTCTTCCAAGCTGGCTGCGAACATTCGACTTACTACTTCTCTCCAATGGCCCAGAATCTTACCAGGTGCTTTTCATTCCGTGCGTTAACGTTACAGGTATTTTCTTTTAATGCCCCTCTCCCTCCCCATGCACTATAATACCCTTCTGAGCCTAGGCAGCAGGAGTGCGCTGGAGGCAGAGCTGGGCGCGCGATCGGCGTCCGTGCACCTCTTCTTGTCAGCCTCGGAGCTGAGCACTGCTCAGGGTGACCCTCGTGGCCTTTCGTCCGAGGCTTTCAGGACACAAAGCCGTGCCCCGAGGCCCGGGGGGGGGGGGGCTCGCGGCGCGTCACAGCACAAAGGGAGCCCCGTCTTGGCCCGCCCGCTCGCCCCTCGCAGCTGCCGTTCCAGACCGGCTGCTCCCTCCTCCCCGCACCCCGCCCCCTGCCCCGCGCGCCCGCCCGCCCGCGCTCGCGTCTTGTCTTTCTGTCTCCTCTCTCCCTCCGTACTGGACGGCGCGGGTCCATTTCCGGACTCTGGAGCGTGGAGATCGATCCGCGCGGGGGGAGGGGGTTCTGCGGAGGGGGCGCCGCGCGTCGCCGAACCCCGGATCCCGCGTGTGCTCGGTCCCCGTCACCCTCGGCGCTGCTGCTGCCGCCGCCGCGTCGGGGCGTGAGTGCTCGGTGCGGTGCGGTGCGGGCGGCGGACCCCGGCCAACATGGCCGAAGTGACCATCGACCAGTCCAAGCTGCCCGGCGTGAAGGAAGGTAGGCCCGCCGGGTGCGGGGTGTGTGTGTGTCGGGAGGGGAGGGGCGGGGGTCTGAGGACGCCTGCGGAGCTGGGCTGCGGCCCCGGGGCGGGGGACATCCCACGTCCTGCACCGGGCCTGGCCTGCATGGGGCTGGGGAAGGCCCGCCGCCGCCGCCGCCGCGCCCGGGAGCCGGGGCAGATGCTCAGCCCGCAGGGACGCTCTGGACCCCGCTACGTGTGGCTGCAGGATCCTGAGATCTTAGGCCAGCCGAGCCGGTTGAAGGCTGGCTGGGTTGGGGAGTGGTTGACGTCCAACTCCGTGTGGAACCTTTGTTTTGAAACATGACTCTTTTCCCTCCTTCTCTGCCCGCTTTCCCCCTCCGAGTGCATCCTGGTCCTGACTTTCTCCACCTTCCTCTAGGTTTCAAAGTTTAGGCTGGGCATGGCCCTTAAGTGGGCGGAGGCGAAGTAGGGCTCGCTAGTGCGCCCTCTGCCTCCCTCCCTGTCTCCCTCCCTCCCTCCCTCCCTGTCTCTCCCTCCCTCCCTCCCTCCCTCCCTCCCTGTCTGTCTCCCTCCCTGTCTGTCTCCCTCCCTCCCTGTCTGTCTGTCTGCCTCCCTCCCTGTCTCCCTCCCTCCTTCCCTGTCTGTCTCCCTATCTCTCTCCCTCCCTTCCTGTCTCCCTCCCTCCCTCCCTCCCTGTCTCTCTCCCTCCCTCCCCCCTCCCTGTGTCTCTGTCTCTGTTTCTCTGTCTCTGTCTCCCTCCCTGCCCGTCTCCCTGTCTCTCCCCCTCCCTCCCTCTCTCCCCCCCCGTCTCCCTCCCTCCCTCCCCTCCCTCCCTGCCCGTCTCTCCCCTTCCCTCCCTCCCCTCCCCCGTCTCTCCCCTTCCCTCCCTCCCCGTGGCCCCTCTCTCCCCTTCCTTCCCTCCCCTCCCCGTCTCCTGTCTCTCCTCCTTCCCTCCCTCCCCGTCCCCTGTCGCCTCCCTCTCTCTCCTGTCGCCCCGTCTCTCTGTCGCCCCGTCTCTCTGTCGCCCCGTCTCTCTGTCGCCCGTCTCTCTGTCGCCCGTCTCTCTCTCTCTCCCCCCCCCGACTCTCTCTCTCTCTCTCTCTCTCCTCCCCCCCCGACTCTCTCTCTCTCTCTCTCTCCCCTCCCCGACTCTCTCTCTCTCTCTCTCTCTCTCTCCTCCCTCTCTCCTCCCCTCCCCGACTCTCTCTCTCTCTCTCTCTCTCTCCCCCCCCTCTCTCTCTCTCTCTCTCTCTCTCTCTCTCCCCTCCCTCTCTCTCTCTCTCTCTCTCTCCCTCTCCCGACTCTCTCTCTCTCTCTCCTCTCTCTCTCTCTCTCTCCCCTCCCCCTCTCTCTCTCTCTCTCTCTCTCTCCCCCCCCCCGACTCTCTCTCTCTCTCTCTCTCCCCCTCCCCGACTCTCTCTCTCTCTCTCTCCCTCCCTCCCTCCTCTCTCTCTCTCTCTCTCTCTCTCTCCCCTCCCGACTCTCTCTCTCTCTCTCTCTCTCCCCCCCCCCGACTCCTCCTCTCTCTCTCTCTCTCTCCCTCTCTCTCTCTCTCTCTCTCTCTCTCTCTCTCTCCCCCTCCCCGACTCTCTCTCTCTCTCTCCCTCCCCCCCCCGACTCTCTCTCTCTCTCCCTCCCCCTCCCCGACTCTCTCTCTCTCTCCCTCCCCCTCCCCGACTCTCTCCCCGTCTCTGTCTCTCTGTCTCTCTCCCTCCCTCTCCCCTCGGTCTGTCTCTGTCTCTCTGTCTCTCTCCTCTCCCCTCCTCGGTCTGTCTCTGTCTCTCTGTCTCTCTCCCTCCCTCTCCCCTCGGTCTGTCTCTGTCTCTCTGTCCCTCTCCCTCCCCCTCCCCTCCGTCTGTCTCTCTGTCCCTCTCCCTCCCCCTCCCCTCCGTCTGTCTCTCCCTTCTTCCCTCCCTCCCTCCTTCCCTCTCCCTCCCTCCTTCCCTCTCCCTCCCTCCTTCCTCCTCCCTCCCCCTCTCCCTCCTCTTCTCTTCTCCTCCCCCTCCCTCCCTCTCCCCCTTTCCTCTCCCTCCCTCTCCCTCTCTCTTTCTCTCTCCCTTTCCCTCCCTCCTTCCAGCTCTCTTCCCTCCATCTTCTCCCTTTCTCCCTTCTTCATTCCTTTACTCCTTTCTCCCTTGCCTAGTTCCCTTCTTCCTTCTTCCCTTTCTTTCCAAGAAAAACAGTAAGAACCTTCTCCTCCCCCCCCCTGCCCTGCCCTGACCTCCACTCCCCTTCCAGGGAAAACAGTCTGAGAAAGGGGAACAGGAGCCTTGTGACCACCCCCTTTTAAAAATGATTTTCCATATTCATGTCTAGGAAAGTGGATTGAGTAGTCCTAGCCTGGTCAACTGCAAGTAGGCCCAACTTCTTAATCCACATCAGATGCCCTGAGGCCTGATCTTTTTGTTGTTGTTGTTGTTTTGTTACTTTGGGTGTTGGCTACCTTAGGTTTTAGTTATCTTTGGCTATCCTTATTATCCTGAAGCACAGAAGTTCTAGACTGGTATTGACATTTCTAAGGCTTTCAAACTGCGCCTTTGTTGTGGGTGCCATTTGTCTCACCTGTAGTTTGTAGCGTGGACTGTCTTGGAACTGGAAAGAAAGATTGTGCTTTTTTGGAAGTGTTTCATTACCAACTTCATTTGATTCAAGTAGTCTTGTTTAGGCCAACCCAGAAATTCCCTATCCCCCCTCAACTAGTGACTGCTTGGCTATATATAAACATATATATATATATATATATATTTGGTCCTAGAGTCCCCAAAACCTAGTGACTAGTAAGTAGTCACTGATTTTATGTCGAATTGTCGTATTGTTCCCAAAGTGGTAACACCCAAGTGCCGAGACTTCAGCAGTGCTGTCTCCACCTCGCCTGGCTTTGGCCAAGACTGTTCTCATCTCTTCTTATTCTGTTCACTGTGAAAACTATGGAACCTGTGATAGGATAGGAAAATGAGTTTTACCTCAAGAGCCCCAGTCTTAGCTATGGTCTGGTGGTTCCTTCCTTTTGGATGTTAGGGGTGTGTGTGTTGGTTGCACCTCTTAAGACCAAAACAAACAAACAAACAAACAAACAAACAAACAAACAAACAAAAGCTTCCTTGGCCATGTTCCTTTGATGGTAGATGATAAGTTCAAACACAATCTGGCCTCTAAAGAAAGCATCAGTCATACAGTGAGTGCACCCAGCCTTGGATCCATATCAGTGGCCTGGAAAAAACATAAAACTCTGAATATTCATTTATATTCTGTATATGCAAGTATGCAAACTAACTTCATGTTGTGTAATATACTGTTTGGCAATCCAGTTTTAGATATTCTGATAAGATGATATGGTTTGGCTCTCTGTCTTTGTTAAATGAGTTTCTAACACACACACACATACATTTAAATATTTTATTTTTATTTATTTGACAGAGAGAAAGAGGGGGAGAATGGGCGCACAAGGGCCTCCAGCCACTGCAAATGAACTCCAGACAGGTGCACCCCCTTGTGCCTCTGGCTTACGTAGATCCTGGGGAATCGAACCTGGCTTCTTTGGCTTTGCAGGCAGACACCTTAACCTCTAAGCCATCCCTCCAGCCCTTAACACATATTTTGAAGGAGGTTATGGAGGTCTTTGTTTCTTTAGGCCTCTGACTTCACTCATTCTCAGGTCAGCAGCAGGAATGATGTATTCTCTAGGACCATCCTCACAGTGGTGAATGCTTGACTAGGGAGGTAGTCCAGACCTAACAAATTATATCTTTTTTTAATATGACACTTTTAATTGTGGCCCAGTTACCCTCTAACAATAGCTTTGCCCTAATTAAAGAGAATAAAGCTGGTGCCCTTGATGGAGAGAAACATGCACAACTTTTAGACTGTGATAACCTGAGACTCCAACAAGTGCAAGGTGGTAAGGCAGTAATTTGCTCAATATTCAGGCTCAGATTTTTGAACTTTCCTTAAAAACGTCTGTCTTCTCCACTTTTAAAAAAATATTTATTTGAGAAAGAGAGAAAGAGAGAGATACAGAAATAGGTAGGGAGGGAAGGAGAGAGAGAATGGGCACACCAGGGCCTCCAGCCACTGCAAACAAACTCCAGATGCATGCGCCCCCTTGTGCATCTGGCTAATGTGGGTCTTGGAGAGTAAAGCCTTGAACCAGGGTCCTTAGGCTTCACAGGCAAACGTGAAACCACTAAGCCATCTTTCCAGCCCATTCTCCACTTTTTAATTTAAACTTTAAATAGTTTTGTTACACTTGACATCAGGGGGTAGATTTCAGTAGAGACTGAGAAGAATAGTGGATGCCCCTTCCCACTGTCTTTTCTTTAGAAGAGGTGGGACACTCTGCCCTTTGTTGTGACCATATTAAAGAGGTCATGAGTAATGGCTGACGTCAGGGTAAGGGATTATTTGAAGATCTTTCCTAGATTACAATATAATTCTTGCCTCTTTTGTTTTTATTAAGGACAAAGAGTTTCACCATTGGGAAAGACCTTTTTATAAACACCCTCTACATACACAGACAACTGTGGCGTTATGTATGCCTTGGGAAATTTCTCCAACTAGGAGACAGATATTTGAGTTCATATCAGTGAAAGGATTTAAGTTAGTTAAATGTCAACATGCCATTCTTGTTGGTTGAAATGTGTTGGAACAGTCCTACTGGTTTTAGGATGAAAAATCTGTCATCTTGTTTTTCTGTCCATTCAGCAGTTCACCATCTTGCCCAGTTTTATTGTTTTTCTGTTTTTTTGAGGTAGGGTTTCACTCTAGTTCAGGCTGACCTGGAATTCACTATGTTGTCTCAGGGTGGCCTTGAACTCACAGCTATCCTCCTACCTCTGCCTTGAGTGCTGGGATTAAAGGCATGCACCACCACGCCCAGCCATTTTTATTGTTTTGTATTGTTATTATTCAAATGGAAAAATTCACCATTCCCAAAGTTGATGAAGTGTGTGTGTGTGTGTGTGTGTGTGTGTTCCTGTTCCTGTGTTCATGTGCACACACCCATGCAAGATGCTTATCTTTTAAAATCAGGCCACTTTAGGAGTAACCTGTTTTGTGAAATTCAGTTGGCTAGCTATTTTGTGAGCAAATTCTTTTTTATAATAGCAAGAAACAGCCAGGTGCATGCCTTTAATCCCAGCATTCTGGAGGCTAAGGTAGGAGAATTGGTATGAGTTCGAGGCTAGCCTGAGACTACATTGTGAAATCCAGATTAGCTTGGGCTAGAGAGGGACCCTATCTTGAAAAACAAACAAAAAATAGTAGAAAATAAAATATAATGCAGTTTTAGAAATGTCTATAGGGAATCCTACCTAGAAAGGACTGATTGATTTTAGGTAGAGGACACCTAGGTGACATATTGGGGTAAGTTATATTGATGGTATAAGTTCAGAAATTCAAGATGAAAGATAAAGGCATGTCTGGTATAGTAAGCTAACTCAGTAGACCTTGATAGCTAAAACTTACTAGGTAGCTAGTATGATGTCACTGTGTCAGTAGTTATAAAAGATGTGTTATCTGAGTCCATGGCAAGTTTGCTTTCCTTTTTTCTTCAGAGTTCCACAGAAGTTTCCGTTGTTCTTCGTGAGACCTTGATTATATCTCCTTGAACTGTGTTTTCTCTTGCTTTTCTCTCCTCATCTGGCTTCATAGCTTTCATGTAGCTACCAAATAGCAAATATTTTAGTGTGTTAGTAACTGAATGAAGAAATGGACAAGTACATATACTATTAGATGTTCCCTGTGTGGTTTACAAATCCTATCTCTACCATAAATTTTTAATCTATCTATTCAGCATATAAGCTGTTTAAGAGTAGACATAGGCCGGGCGTGGTGGGGCATGCCTTTAATCTCAGCACTGGGGCGGCAGAGCTAGGAGGATCTCTGTGAGTTCAAGGCCACCCTGAGACTACAGAGTGAATTCCAGGTCAGTCTGAGCTACAGTGAGACCCTACCTTGAACCCCCCCCCCCAAAAAAAAAAAGTAGACATAGTTCATTGAATTATTTGCATCATATACCATTCATGTTGACATCAACTTTATAAAGTCTCAATTGTAATTTTTCTCATGTTTAATTTATGTACACATGTCTTATATGTTGTATTCATCTAACAGATGTATAGCATAGAAAATAAAGAAAAGCAGGGCTGGGGAGATGGCTCAGCAATTGGAGGAACTTGCTTGCAAAACCTGATAACTGGGGTTCTATTCCCCAGTAGTGATGGAAAGCCAGTTTGCACAAAGTGACACATGCATCTGGAGTTTTTGTAGCAGCAAGAGGCCCTTTCCAATTCCCTTCTTTCCTTTCCCTTCCTCCCTCTCTGTGCTCAAAAATAAATACAAATATTAAAAAAATACAGTTCCTTGCCTTCCATCATGGCCTTGGAAGTAATCATAATTAGAATTCAATTACAGTATAAACATTTTCTTAACTTCAAAGTGGTATCACGTAGTTCAGGAACTAAAAGGAATCTTAGTTACAGATTTAAAAAAATAATCTGCTGTTTGCCATATAGCATGTGAGGGTAGTTTTGTGTATATTAAAAAACATTGTGGGGTATGTGGAAATCATCTTGATCACAATTTGAAGTACATGGGTTGTAAAAGAAAACTTTCCAATTTATTTGGTTGTGGTGACACATACACATAATCCAAATACTCTAGGGACCAAGTAGGAAGATCATTAGTTTGAGGCTAGATTGGACTACGTGAGACCCTTTCTCAGAAACACAAACAAATGAAAAAAAAATTAAAATCGCTAGGTGTGGTGGCACATGCCTTTAATCCCAGCACTTGGGAGGCAGAGGTAGGAGGATTGCCATGAGCTCAAGGCCACCCTGAGACTACATAGTAAATTCCAGGTCAGCCTGTGCTAGAGAGAGACCCTACCTCCAAAAAAAAAAAAAAAAAAAAATTAAAATCCTACAAATGTAAATTCATATGTGCACCAAAATGTCTCTTGCCTAAAGGAGAAAAAAATCCTGTCAGTTTATTATATGTAGGCATGTAAGATTTCCCTGAATGACTAAATGAAAATTTCCCCAAATATATGTAGTTTTGTCTGTGTAATATGTACACACATATGATAAATTATAGGCATTGAGAGGACAGTTTTCATGCAGGAAATTATATAGAACTCACTGTTATTTCAAAAAGAATAGAGAAAAAAAAACATTAAAAACTATTGATCCAGGCCAGTTTCCTCATTTTCCATGCGAAGACTTTTGGTCCAGAGTCAGGAATTACTGCTTAGGGGCCTAGAATTAGACAAGTTAATAGTTCAGTCTTTCCTTCTTTCCTATATTCTTTTTTTTCCTCCTGCCTTCTTTCCTTCTCCTTTTTTCTTATAAATAGTTCTGTAGATATATAGGAATTAGGTCTGAAGTGCTTCACTTCATATTATTGTTAAACATAAAAAATGAAAATTGTGAATGGCAAGACTTGGGTTTTCTAAGGTGTTATTTTCAGTATATTGCATATCTGTGAGATTTCATTTTTGGTTCAACAAACAAATTACTAGGTGAGCCACAAGAAATCTTGTTCTTGCCTCAGTATTTTTCCATCTGAAAAGCCATGCAGAAAATTGCACATTTTTCCTGGTATACTCACTCTTCAGCCAGGGACAGATATTTAAAGAATTAAAATCTAAAATTAAACATTATTAGGGAAGTTAACTGAAATAAAACCATAGATCATGGTCTTTTCTTACTTTTTGTAAGTATTTTTGAGATAAATGAATTTTACTTGAGTTGCCAAAAGCACTTTCAGAGGTAGGCATGTAAGTACCAGTGAACGAATGTCTTTAGCTGATGACCCATTAAAAGGTGTCCAGTGCTTCAAAAATAGAGAATTAGGATACCCTAGATTTTTGATTTGATGACTTGCAAAGGGTAATTCATTGTATATTCAGAAAGACACAAAAGTTATTTAGATGTTTGAATTTAGAATGTTCCACATGCTTGAATTTAAAAACTAATGGAAAGAACGTCTCAGGTATTATTTTTTAAAGGACTTCACAACTGTTTGATTTTTCATTTTATTTAAAAGTGCATGCACACACACAGGTGTGTATATATACAATTAGTAACCGTACACTGTCATAACAACTGTGAAAACTTTGTAATAGACCATGTTGTTGTACAACCACTCTTGTTTATATCACTGTTTCTTGCTTTCTCCCCTAGTTTTTCAGTTAAGTTCACTCACATATAATTTATATACAGTAGAAATCCATTTATTGTTATTATATAGTTCTAAGTTTTAATACTTGTAGTCACAAGAGTTTATAACCCCAAATTCTCACCCCCTTTCCCAGTTCCTGCCAGCTAGGCACTTATTTCTTTTCTGTTCCTTTAGTATTGCCTGTCAAAATAAAATCAGATAGTAAATACCATTTTTGAACCTGATTTTTTTCTATTTGCATAGGGTCTGATGTTTTATGCGTTATTAATGTATTATTTTATTGCTTAGTAAGCTTACATTCTATGTCTATACTTCAGTTTCTTTATTCACAAATGGAAGAATATTGGGTTTTCAGTATTGCTGATTATAAGGTTGCCCTAAGCATTTCCATGCCAGGGGTGTGTGTGTGTGTGTGTGTGTGTGTGTGTGTGTGTGTGTTTGCGCGCGCACACACACAGTTAAGGTTTTTGCTAGAGAGGGAGAATATGTGCTCCAGGACCTTTTGCCACTGCATATGAACTATAGATGCATGCACCACTTAGTGCATCTGGCTTTATGTGGGTATTTGGGAATAAAACTTGGACTAGAAGGCTTGGTGAGCAATGTCTGTAATCATGGAACCATCTCTCCAGCTCCAAGAACCAGTTTTTATTGATATTGCTTGAATCTCTTGGGGTGGTCCCAGGAATCTGTAGTTTTTACCTATAAGAGTATATGTGCTGGCATTTGGAAAATACTGGTTGGGAATACCATGGCTGCCCTAAAACCAAAATAATTCCCTGCCAGAATTTTTAACTTTTTTTTTTTAGTAGCTTGCTATTTTTGTATAGCAATTGAGTTGTGGATGGTTTTCAATTGTTAAAAAATATTTTGCAGTATGTAGAAGTTGCATGAACTTCAAATTGCAGTGTGTAGTGTGTAGGAATAGAGCAATGCTCATTCATTTCGATTCTTTGATGGCTGACCTTCCTCTGGAGAGGCAGACAGGAATAGTTGTAACAGCAAACATATGACTCCATGGTGCTGTCTGGTATTTTATGGAAACAAACCAACCAACAAATACACATTCTTTGAGACTGTTTTCAATGAAACATTAAACTACTTTTTTTGATGTTTCAGTTGCTAATATGAACACTAATTCATAAGACTTTGTTGTAATATAAAGTGCAGGGTTTTACAAATGCTTGGAGAGTGTTGCACCACTGAGCTACATCCCTGGTACCAACAGATCTAGTTTCTAAAATGTTTTGCTTATATTTCTTAGCTCATTACTTGATAACTGGCTCTGTTCAAAATCTGATATGGGCATTTGTAGATGAGAAATTGGCTGAAGCAGCATAGACCATTTTCCCAGCAAACTTTAAAAGCTTGTGTGGTGAATATTTCTATTCCTGATAAATCTGCTTAGTGACAAATAACTAGGGCGTCTCCATTGGATGCTTGACTTTTGCTTTTCTAATGAGTCATAAAGACTGAGTCAATTTCCATTAATTTTACCCTAGAACTTATAAGTGCATAAAGTAAAAGTTCTAATGATTTATGGTTTTCTTTCTTTATTGCATCCCCATGAACAAAACTTTTGTTAATTGACTATTGAAGAACTGATGGTTTGTAAGTATTATAGTTGCTAATATTGACTGTACTGGAAACATTGAAATGGAGAAAGAAAGAACAGTCCTGGCACCCCACCTATTAGCTATTTGTCTTCACATCTTGGTGAGCAGCCCCTTTAGAAAGAGCTGTTCAGTTTCAGTGTTTGCATTCATTTATAGATCACTTTCTAGCTTCTACAAAATATTCCCTATTTAGTCAGTGATAGCTGGAGTCTTAAGTTGCCACTTCTGCATCTATTGTTTGCCCAGATGTCTGTGGTCTGGCCTTATTTTAAACTGGACTTTATTATATGTGCCAGGCATTCTTTTTGTTGTTTTTATTGTGTTCCCACTAAAGCTCTGTGGAGTTGATATTTTACAAAATGATTAACTAAAGAGGACATTGCTGAAATACCATAAGAAATAACATGCCTGTAATCCAGCACTTGATGGTGGGAATTGAAGGTCATCCTTACCTACATGATGCTAAATATCATGGGAAAGATGAGACCTTCCTTGTCTTTTTTAAAAAAAAAATATTTTATTAATTTATAAGGAGGGTGAGGGAAGGAGCGACGGGTAGACTGTTTTAGTATGGATGTATCAGCTCTCTCCCCACCCAGGTAGGGTCACACTCTAGCCCAGACTGACCTAGAATTCATTATGTACTCTCAGTATAGCCTTGAACTCATGGTGATCCTCCTACCTCTGCCTCCCTGCATCTGGCTTTACATAGGTATTGGGGAATTGAACCCTGGATGTTAGGCTTTGTGAGCAGGTGTCTTAAACCGCTGAGCCATCTCTCCAGCCCAAGAGACCCTGTCTTAAACAAAACCCAGTGGAAATCTTGGGGTTTCATGTATTTATATTATAAAGTTTACCAAAATTCAGTTTTCCTTTAGTTAGCTTTTTTCTTGTTCTCAGTCAGTGGGTTCTGTTTAGTCCCTAACATTGTTGAGGGTAGATGTTGAACTAATTCATGTACTGGAAGAGGAATCAGAAATGCAGACATTTCTGATTCTTTCTTGGCAGTATGTATTAAAACTACCATTTTCTTTTATATTTTAAAAGTATAGACTGCTCTTTGAAATGAGACATTTTCCCATGTATCTCTTCAGTAATTGACCTCTTCCTAGAAATATTTTGCATTATTGGGTTTAGCTTACATTAGTTTATTCAGTTTGACATATAGCCTGAGTACAAAGTTGAAGTCCAGTTGAGAAACATGTGTACGAAGGGAGATAATTTGAGCCTGGATTTGTAAGACCTAGTTTTGCATCTTTTTTTTTTATTTTTTTATTTTTCATTTTTTAAAACCACTTATTGGCTGCAGCAGCTCAGATTAGTCAGCATCTTGTTGTTCCAGTTCTTTTATCTGTTCATCAGAGATAATATTTATTAGATCAAATACTTGGAGCTCGGTACAGAAACATTTTGTGAAAGGCTGTGGTGTACATCTGGGTACATACTATTACTGCTTGGCTGTTGTAAAGATACTGAACTTTGTCTTTTTCTGCCATCTGTAAAAAGAAGCTTCTCTAGCAAAAAGTGAGAACAGCATTGATCAGTGGGCATAAACATACATTTAGAACATGAACTCTAGAGGGAAGCTATCACTGTTCTTTGGCTAAATGGATATGTTTGGATGAGTTCTGTTTTTAAGTATTATAAGAGAGAGAATGAAGACATAAATGAATATGGGCATGCCAGGGCCTCTGCCACTGCAAATGCATTCTAGGTGTACCACTTTGTGCATCATCTGGCTTCACATAGGTATTGGAGAATTGAACCCAGGCCATCAGGCTTTGCAAGCAAGAGCCTTTAACAGCTGAGCCATCACTCCAGCCCTTGGATGAGTTCTTGAAGATAATTAGACTGTCTCCTCCTAGATCAGGACGTGCGGCTCTTATTTGGAAAATTAGTTGTCAAAGCTCACTTAATGATCTGCTGATAGAACTTACTCTGACTTTCTGACAGGTATGTGAAAGTAAGAAAAGGGGTGTTTGTACTTCAATTTGTACCTTATATAGTACTATAAAGCCATTATATTCCTGTATTTTGGACAAGAAATAGCCTCATTTCCTACAGTAAAGATACCACAATGGCATGTAGATTTGGCCAAAAGGTTTTTTTTTGTTGTTGTTGTTTCATTTTGGTGTGTTCAGGTGCACATGTACTGTTGTGGGTGTGGAGGCCAAAGAACAACGTTGGCGTCATTTTTCAGGCACTATCCACTTTGTGTGTAGGGTGTGTGTGTGTGTGTGTGTGTTTCGTGTGCATGCACAGGCCAGAGTCAACATTAGGTGTTTTCCTCTATCACTGTCCTTGGGACTCCTTGCCTCTAGGTCTCCTAGCACTGGAATTACAAGCATGTACTAACATGCTTTTTTTTTTTTTTTTTTTTTTTTTTAAATACAGGTTTTAGGAATCAAGTTCAGGTACTCAGGTTCACAAGGCAACCACTTTATCATCTGAGCTTTCTCCCCAGCCCTGGAAGAAAGTTTTTACTGAAGTATACCAAAGCACATAAATTAGGAAAATTCATCTAGTTTTAGCCATGCCAGAGCATCAACATGTTATTTACTGGTTGATTGGACAAGCCTCTACTTTTCAGCATAGCATTCATGATGGTGATGTCTGATGGTTGTTCTATTTCCTAAACTGTAATTACATAATTTTCACATCGAGTGCTAGTTTGCCTGCTTCTCCTAGGCAGTCAGCTATAAAAAAGTTTGAAATGGTGAAGCTTAATATTTTAGACATTCTTATTTTCCCTTAACTCAGGCCCACAATATGTATTGGAAATGTGTTCTCCCTCTGTTGGTCATAAGTTAGAAAGAGCTAAAGATAGATGGATAGAAAGAGCTATAGATAGATGGTTCATTGACAGAAGACATTCCTATATATTATTATGGGCAATTAGTGACTGCACATTCCAATGTAGATTGTACTCTTGCAAGAAGACTGCATCTTTGTCATGACTTGTCTAGAAGAGAAATTTAGATAACTAATTATAAGAAGATAATTACTTTTTGATAATGCCAATGATAATAATGGGCTTCATTTATTGAACTACTTCTTGTTAATGGCAAATACTTTCTTCACAGTTCATATAGCATTATTTTTTAAAAATGTTTATTTCCAAGCAGAGAGACACAAAGAGAGAGATAGAAGAGAGGCAGACAGAGAGAGAATGGGCACGCCAGGGTCTGTAGCCACTGCAAATGAACTCCAGATGCATGTGGCCCTTGTGCATCTGGCTTACGTGGATCCTGGAGGAGAACTGGGATCCTTTGGCTTCGCAGGCAAATGCCTTAACCGCTAAGCCATTTCTCCAGCCCCATATAGCATTATTTTATTTATATTAATCCTCACAATTCTTAACTTAATTTTTAAATTTGAATTTATTTTTAATGGATACAAACCTAAAAATCACACACACACACACACACACACACACACACACACATATATAATTTATGACATATGACATTTGCTTTTCTTTTTTAAATATTTTATTTATTATTTGCAAGGAGGGAGAGAGGGAGGGAGGGAGAGGAGAAAGAATCTAAATGAGAATATATGGGCATACTAGGGTCTCCAGCCACTGCAAATGAACCCTTTGTGCATCTGGTTTTACATGGGTACTGGGAAATTGAACCTGGGTTGTTAGGCTTTACAGGCAAGTGCCTCAACTGCTAAACAATCTCTCTAGCCATGTTTTTCTTTTATGTGCTATTTTAGTACACATATAACTTACTTTTAAAAAATATTTTTATTTAATAGAGACAGAGGAGGGAGTGAGAATGGGTGCGCCAGGGCCTCTAGCCACTGCAAACAAACTCTAGATGCATGCTCCCCCTTGTGCATCTGGCTTATGTGGGACCTGGAGTATCGAATCGGGGTCCTTGGGCTTCTCAGGCATGTTCCTTAACCACTAAGCCATCTCTCCGGCCCCATACATGCAAAAGAGATCAGTGTGTCAAGGACTTTAGTCACTGCGAACAACCTCCAGACACATGTGCCACTGTGTGTATCTGACTTACATGGTGTATTAGTCAGGGTTCTCTAGAGGAACAGAATGGACAGAATGAATTGTATTAAAAGGGGATTTATTGGATTAGCTTACACAGTCCAGCAATAGCAGGTTGCAGGTCCGAGAGTGAAGAAACCCGGTAGCTGCTCAGTGCACGAGGCTGGAGGCCTCAGCAGTCCCAATCCGGCACTGAAGGCCTGGAGGCTTCCTGGAGAGACGCTGCTCTTCAGTCCACCCTGGTCTTCAGTCCACACTGGAGAGCAGCAACACCAAGCAGCAGGTACCAAGCAGAAAACACCAAGCAGCTAGTAGCACCGGCAGCCAGGTGTGGGAGAGAGCCTTTCTTCCCAGAGCTCCTTTTTATCAACCAGCCCCCTCCTCCAAGAGGGGCCGCCCACTCTGGGGGAAGGCTTACCCCTGAGGGAAGGATTCTTCCTTTAGTTAATCCTTCCTAGAGGCAGCCTCAGAAACACACTTATGAGGAATGTCTGTGGATTCCTAAACAAATCAAGTTGACACAAACTTAACCATCACACATGGGTACTGGGGAATCGAACCTGGGTCCTTTGGCTTTTCTGACACCTTAAGCACTAAACCATCTCTCCCGCCCTGCTCATATTTTTTTAAAATTTATATTCTCCAAGGTTACTAGAAATATGTATAAAGTTCTAATAGTTATCAAAGTGGGATTTTGAGTTTTATAGTTCATGGGAGCAAAAGTCTAAGAATATCTTACTTTGCCCACTTGAGGTTTCTGTTTATAGTAAAAATATAAATGTTGAATATTGATTTATTTTGAAATGAAATGATTTTATCAATCCTAATAAGAAAGAATGTGCTAGCCAAGGTATTTACTTGCAGAAGAGAAATTAAAAGTGTAAATTTCTGACTCAGGGCTAAATAGAACTTGCAGTAGCTACTATTTAAGGGACTTGTAGTCATATGAAGCCAATAAAACAATGTGGTTTTTCTTCCACTGGGTTGAATATGCTCTTTTGGGTTTTAATGGGCACCACTGGGTTTACTCCACAAAGGCATAAGGGGATGAATGGCTTTTCTTTCTAGGCTAAGGCAAATAGAAATGGTTGCCCAGCCATCTTAGGGCTGGCTTAAGTGCCAGGAAAAGTGCCGTTCAGAAAGACAACAGACGGTTGGAGTTTCTTCAGGGATACATGTGGACTTAGAGTAGATGCTTACCATTTGAGTATTCTCAGAGAAAATATGCTTCAGACAAACTAGTCCCTACTGCTTCCATGATGCTGTTTCTTCTTTTGAGGATACATTGTGGCTGGCAGTAGTCTCTGTTACCTACATGGAAGATGTGAGTGTTTCCATCAGAATAAGTTAAAAGAATTTAAAATAGGTGCCTTGCACTGTTCATGTGCTTGTTGAAGGCTATTTCTGTCCTATTACAGATGTGTAACCATGTGATTCAGTGAGAGTAGTAGTAGAACCAGAGTTACCGCTTTCTGCCTCCTTGGGTGCTAGGTATTCACACAAGATCTCATGGCACCAGCGTCTGCTTGGGGCGCCACAGTCACTGTAAGAGTTTCTTCTTTTATCTCCTTAATGTAGGTTTTATAGTCAACTTTTTGTCTAATCATGAAATTTCATCTATCTGAAAGTAAACTGAAAATTTTCATGTGGGACTGTTTTCATTACACTTATTTTTATGTTGGAATACTTGAGTGCCTCGTAAGCTCACAGCTGTTCTAAAACAGATTACACATACAACATGTAAATATTCTTTAAGGCAGGGAAGAGAAATTTAGGAGAAAATGGTAAGTGTGATTGTCAAAGTCATTTGAAATTCACAAGAACGTGTATTTGCTAATTAGATTCCAAAGTCCTTGGGAAGTATTTGATTAGTATTGAATTGTCACTGTGGTGGGCTTACTCAGTAGCAGTTGTGTTTTAAGAGTTTAATTCTTATAACCATGTTGAATATCTACTTTCCTTCCCAAATTGAGTTATGTCCGTTTATCTCTGTGATTATATCTCCACAGTGGTTGCTTCATAAGTGTAGAATGCTTCTTTGTCCTTTTCACCCTGCTGAAGTTAGCAAAATTACTGTCAACTGAAAGGCTAAGGAACAAGAAACAATCAAGCACTTTGAGATTAAATTAGTGGCTAACCTAAGAGTAGTATTCCAGAATGTTGAGTGTCCATAATGGCAAATTGAAATAAAACTGTTAAAATCTAAGTGTACTTCCACGTGGACTTGGTAACCTACTTGTGTGCTTGCGCGCACACCCCTCCCCCATGCATGGATATCAAAAGTGGTTTTGTATGTTTTCAACCCCAATTCAGCTTCACTTAGTGATCCAGTTGTCTAAATTTGCACTTCCTATTTTATTATACTAATTATTGTCCAGAACAATGTAATTAGTCTGTATTCATCATTGTCAAAAATAGTGGCGACCAGACCCATGGAACCATTTAGCACTGGAAATGTGGGTCATGAAACTGAGGAAAACTGAATTTTTAAGATTCTAATTAACTTTGCAATATGTACAGGTTACTACTGCAGTACATAGGAAAATAATTATGACCCAAGAGTAGAGAAGAACATTTGGATTTTGTCATATTTTAAGAACATCTTGAAATCTTACCTAATATCTATCCCATTTAATGTGCTGTGTAGAATATATCGATCACTTGCAGCTTTGAAGGGAACCTTAGTGACTGCTTCACATGATAGGACTAAAAGAACGGAAGTCAAACATCAATTTGGTGGGAACTCAGATTAATTGGTCTCCTAAGCTCATTTATGGGATTTTTACCTTGAGTAGATTATGGGATGTACTTTGAGTAGAAAGCAAGTTTAGTATGTTTTGTTGTATAGCCCAGGCTGGCCTGGAACTCATGGGTGATCCCTCTGTCTCAGCCTCCTGATTCCTGGGATTACGGGAATTTGGGTATTTTGTGTCAATATGTGCACCTGTATTTCCTGAAAATAGACAGGACCTAAGCTTTTTCTTTTCTTTTCTTTTCTTTTCTTTTCTTTTCTTTTCTTTTTTTTTTTCTTTTCTTTATTTTTGGTTTTTTTGAGGTAGGGTCTCACTCTAGCCCAGGCTGACCTGGAAGTCACTCTGTATTCTCAGGGTGGCCTCAAACTCATGGTGATCCTCCTACCTCTGCCTCCCAAGTGCTGGGATTAAATGCGTGCGCCACCGCACCCGGCAGCTTTATCTTTTCTTGAGTAGTCTGTTTGGTTATTGCTGCCCACAAAGACTTGGACTTAATATTAACACAATTCCATAAAGCTCACACCTGTCATAAAAGCAGTGTGTGAGGCTGTTTTCCTTAAAGTCATTATTTATGGAAAGCTTTATTGCTTTCCAGCAGTGCTACCATGATGAGTAAAACTGCCCTGTTTGACTCGGCCACTTTGCCCTCTTATTTTTCTCTGTTGCTTTTATTCCCAATCATTTATCCTGTCAGATGTAAATTTCTGACTCAGCCATTTTTCTTTTTCCGTGTTTGCCAGTTATTCTGTGGTCTCTGATAATGAAGGAGATGGCCAGTGACAGCCAGTGAGATTGAAGTAGTGCTTCTGGTTTGATGACATATATTCTCAGCATTTTCAAAACCCACTTGCCTTCGATCTGCTGTGTTTGTGGTTAGCTACAGTATATCTCCTTGTCAAATGAGTGGTTTAACTTAGGGTTTTCATTTACCTCTGAGTTTGGAGGATTAGGGGAAAAAAAGAATCTAGAAACTTAGTTTGATAAATTTCCTTGCAGATAGAACTTAAGAGGCAGAGCTCTTGCCCAAGAGGAGTTCTCAGAAATTGAAAAGCCCACTAAGTGACCCTGATAGGGGTCTTTCATAGAAATTTATTGAATGGGGGCTGAAATGTTAGCCCGGCTCCCATGCCAGGGGTCTAGGCACTCCAAAGTTTTCAGGACAGGAAGTAACCTGGCTGGAGGAGGTGTCACTGGGCTGATCTTAGGTTCCAGTCCTAAGGTATAGTGGTGGATTTGGAATTCCAGTTTAAAGATATGCAAAGTGCCAGAGCTTTGCCTGGAATTCCCAAGTGTGCAGTGTGGCATGGCTTTTGGCTCTTCTCTTTCTGCTTAGACCATGAAAGTAGGCCAGCTTCTTCTGCCATTCTGGAACTTCCCCTCTATCTTCAATGAATCCCTTTGCCCATAAGTTTGGCTGGTCTGGAAATTCATCTCAATGACCTCAGGTTATCTACTATATATTCCAAACCTGGAAATGGGCTAATTTTATCTTGTAAGAAAGAAAGAAATAAGCAAAGATCAGGCCCCATGCCATATGCTTAGGTGCCTATTCACAACCTCCAGTGAAGTTTTAGGGAAAAGAGGTAAGGAAAAATCCAGATTCCCCCTTACAGGTTGTAGCAGACACTTTCAGGTTCACTGAGATGAAGTTCCAGACCAGGCACAGTTATGGAGGAAAGGATTTATTGAAGTTTACAGATCCAGGGGAAGTTCCATATGGCACAAGAAGCTGGCCTGCCTTCACAGGACCAAACACAGAAAGCAAAGCCACAAGCCAAAAGCCACGCAGCACATCACACTTCAGGAACTCCAGCTAGGCACACAGATTGAAATCTCAAACCCACCACCACACCTTACTATCTGCCCAGTGACATTGCCTCCAGCCAGGTGGCTGCAGATCCCAACTACAGTCTAATTAAACACTGTATTTTGGGGGCCATTTATTCAAACTACTAAACAGGTTTAAGGATATTTCTCCCCTACTGGATCAAGGACATTACTTACTTGGACTTTCAGGGACCTTACCACCACCAAATTTCCTCATTTTTATTAATCCAAGTTTCTACCAATACAGCGGAGTTCTCTTGAGCACCCTGCTGTCATGCACATGTTGTTTCAATGTTGTCATAGTATAAATGTATATGTGATAGTACTATAGCACTAATCACAGTATAATTGTATTCACTTTTTCTTCAGTATACATTATAAATTCTGAGAGGGAGGAAATATTTTATGGTCCATTTTATTTCTAATATTTATACAGCACCTGGGCTGTGATTTTCAAGTAGCTGATTGTAAAATTCATGGTTCCCAAGAATGAGAATAATTTAGAATACCAGGAAATACTGAATTATTCCATGCACATCTATTGAGAATACTGATTCACATCCTCCTGCTCACTCCTAATAGGACTAATAAGTTAAAGGTCTTCCAACACCACCTCAGATAACAGTGAATTCCAGCACCTCAAATATCAGCATGTATTATAACAGAAGAGAGTATCACCTAATAGGATTCTAGAATACCTAGAGAGTATACCTAGTGGTATACTCAAGTAGGCAGCCCTGTCAATGGCTATTCACTATGAACTACAATAAAACACAGCAATAAGTTTATAAAGAACTGACAGATCTAAGATGTAGAATATTGCTAAAAAGTCAGAGCCACATCACAGCCCCAGTATTACAAAATAAAGTATGTGTGTTTGTTCTCACTCATGCATGCGTGTGTGTATACTTATTAATATGTGTATATGTATGTTATATATATATATATATATATATATATATATATATATAATATATCTTTTAAAAAAATTTTATTATTATTATTTTTTATTTATTTTTGGAGAGAGAGACAGAGAGATAGACAGAGAGGGAGAGGGAGACAGAGATGGGCACGCCAGCAGTCTCTCAGCTGCTGTGAACGAAATCCAGATGCGTGCGCCCTCTTGTGGGCAAGTGCAGCATTGCGCCCTTGCCTCACTTTGCATCTGGCTAAACGTGGGACCTGGAGATTGGAACCGCTGGACATTGGAACCAGCGTTCTTAGGCTTAGCAGGCAGGCGCCTTAGCCGCTAAGCCATCTCTCCAGCCCATATTTAAATATCTTATTTGAGAGAAAGAGATGGGGCGGGGGAAGAATGGGTGCACAAGGGCCTCCAGCCACTGCAAATGAACTCCAGATGCATGCGCCCCCTTGTGCATCTGGCTTATGTGGGGCCTGGAGAATCAAACGGGGATCCTTTGGCTTTGCAGGAAAATGCCTTAACTGCTAAGCTATCTCTCCAGCCCCTATGTTTTATATATATGTATATATGTGTGTGTGTGTGTGTGTGTATTATATATAAAGTTTATTAAGCTGTGTAGCAAACATTCTTAGACTGCATCTTGCATTTTAATTCAGATAATGCATTGTGTGCTAAGATGCTGACAGGAATTTACAGATGTAAGAGCCAATTTTCTGTGTTCCTGATTTGAGAAAAAGGAACCTCTTTTGTAGTTGTTGCCTAATACAGAGGGGGAAAGGAGAAAGAGAGAAGGTGAGAAGAACCTAAGGTGAGGAAAGGAAAGGAAAAAGGTAAAGTGGAAAAGAAAGAGTAAAGGGGGGGGGAAGGTGAAAAGTGTCCCTGAGGAATAATATGTAAGATTGTCCTCTAGCCAGCACACACATGTCCACATTTGTACAGGTGCTGTAGCAGGCCACATACATACATATATGCATGTGTATGCATGCTGTCAGCATGTAATTAAGTAGTCGAGAGGAGGATATATTAATTCAATTGACATACTATTCACTCCACACACAAGTTAGTTAGATCAAGTTCTCTCTTTTTTTATACTCTCAACTATAGCCTAGCCCCAAGACAGCTCACCTGGGATGACACTTGGTCCATAGGCAGTGTTTGGGTCAGCCCTTCTCCTTCTCTGTCTGCCAGTCAACTCCAAATGGGGGCTCCCACGGGCTGCTTCTCGGGTCCTGTGGCAGGTATCAACATGGAGAGTGACGTGGAGTCTGTCTCTCTGGGTTGAGTGATAGCTTGTTCAGCTTTCTTCTGGGTTTTTATAGTGTTCTTCTCCAGTCCTTATCCGCAGTCACCATGGTTACTGATATGCACATGAGCTAATCCTAAGGTGGTTATCAGTTCACAGCTGGCTGTAGCCTCTGGTTGTCATGGTGATGCCATTATAGCTAGGTGAGTGCCTTAGTAACTAGTTTACTGACTGGTGCTCCTAACAGCATGCACCCCCCACCTACACAAAACAGACGTTTTTTAGGGTTAATGATCTGCATACACAATGTAGAGAGAGAGAAAACTACCTTTTCTCATTAAAATTTACAATTATCAGAGTAATGTAACTCAGGATCCTCTGGAAAGTACTGAAGTCCCAGAGTTCTCTTCCCATCACCTCTCTTCTCCATCCCTTACCACTGGCTGAGAAGGAGGAATGTCACCTCTTCATCCCCAGCATCTACCTCAGCACATCACCCAAGGCCCCTTCTTCACAGCAGTTTCCTCCTCTGTGGACTTGTCTTGCTCACTCTCCAGGTGCCTCTCTCTCTCTTTCTTGCTCTTTCTCTCTTTCCCTTACTCCCTCTTTTTTTCTCCTTTTCAAGGGCCCTCTTGCTTTCTCCCTGGTGTGTGTATCCCTTGTCACTTCTCATTGTTTCCTTCTTTTTCCCTCTCTTCTTCTTTCTCTTCACCATCTCTTTCTTCCTGTTTATAATACTTAAACTAAAAATAAAGGTTTGTTTTAGTGCCTCTGTCCCAGTCCTTAAATCTAACAATATTAAGAATCTTTAACCAAGGAAGTTTCTTCAAGAATAAAGGATAGATTGTTTCCAGGCTTCTTCCAATTTTTCTACTTCAGTCAATTAATGATTATCACCCATTTACCACCTCCTCCAAGTTATACAAAACACTGATTATAAGAAAAGGTTTTAGTAGTTGTTAAATACAGCCTTACAGTCCAAGCAGAGATATGGATTTCTGTTAAATCCTTTAGCAACATGAGCTGGTTTCCTTTTCAAACAGCATCTTTTCAGTAACAAGGCAAATGGATTTTTCAGAACAAAGCCTGCCAATGTATAGTGGTTACTTACTGGTTCTGTTTGAAGCCTAGAAGCACTCACATATCTCATGTGGGATGTTTTGTATGAATCACTTGTCCCGCAAGGCAACTTATGTGTAACACAGTGCTCAAAAGTATACTAAAGTGGCTGAAGATGAGACATGTCCTTGAGCCTTTAGGGGGAATGAATCTGGTCTCCTTTTCCTCAAGTGAGTCCTTGCAGCCTCCACTTTGCTAGAGGCCAGACACATAGAGCTAGAATCTGTTTCTCTTTATCTTTTTCTTTCCTAGAAATAAAAATGATCCTTCCAAGAAGCACCTGAATACCTGGGATGAGAACTAGACTGACTAGCTTAGTTCCCATCCAGTAAACTCCTATAACAGACTGCAATCAGGGTCTTTAGGGGGGATTTTCCATTTCCTGGAACCCCTCTTGCCTTATAGTGGGAGCTTAGCCCCATTTCCTTCTCTTAAGCTCTATAATGAAAATCTTTCCAAACGTCACCCTCTATGTATGATCTGTGGATTTCAATCATCGATGTTCATAAGACTAGAACCCAGAAGCCATTGACTCAGTGGAAGTTTTGTATGTGTGTGCATCAGCCTAGAGTTATTGCCCACCCAAGAACTGAGGAAAAACTCCTTTGTTCTCAAAGCATTCCGGTTCCTGTATTTGAAAGCTGCTGTTTGAATTTTGGGATATTGGAAGCTGAATAACAGTTTTTAAGACAGCAGACGATGGGTGCTTTAGGCTAGCAAAATGGAAAACTCCCCGTGACCCCCAAAGTATCTTTGGTAACTGCTAGGCATATTAGCCCAAAATTCATTAATACTGTCTTTTCCTTGAGGAAAGCTCATTGGCGATAAGTGAAGGGCAGAGTGATGGAAGTAGGTGCTTAGATTCCCAAAGAGAGATTTTACTTGAAAGTTCCCACTGCAGTGTTTTCAAATAGGTTTGAAGCACTAAAAGTGAAATAGACTTGTATTGCTCCTGCTTTTCAAGAGTGAATACAGGCTGACTTTCATGGGGAAAAAGCAACTAATTCCTGGGAAATAGACAAAGTAAATTATGTTCTGTCTTTGCCCACCCCCACCCCTTTTTTGGCAAGGGGTGGCAGGGCTAGAGCTTACTCTTTGGAATACACTTACCACCTTTTCTGAATTTAATTTTATTTTCCATTCAAAGAATCTATTTCACGTTGGTCTTATTTTGATTAGCATCTTCTAGTTCCACTCCATTCTGACATATGATTTCTTCTACTTCTTTGTGCAGAAAGATTAGAAGCCAGAAAAGGTGGGTTTAATTTATTAGTTGTTTGTTGAGGAATCTTGCTTAAGTAACTTCTTTGTGTTTAGTTTCTTTATAAATAAAATAAGGATGTTGAGAAAAAAAATCTTCCTTTAGTTAAGAGAAAAAACTTTAAAGTACATTGTAATCCACAAAGTATTGTGTTGGTGTGCGTGTGTTCACACGCACGCGTGCAGTGGCTTCCTATCATACATGCTTCCTATCATACATGGGTTTTCCTCCAAAAAGATAAGGGAGTCCAAAGGGAGTCCAAAGGTATGTAGTCTATCACTTCTAAACTTAAATCACCACTTTGAAATAGGTTTGAAAAAGCATACATGGCTTCTGAGAGAGGAAGGGAGAAATATGCTTTAAGTTAGCTTTTCAGAACAGCAGTCTTAAACACATTTTATGTAAAATGTAGTCATTATTTCTTTATTGATAGGAGGCTTAGGAGGTAAATTGGTATTAATAACTAGGAAAACATTTTTGGAATACTGTTAAGTGTGCAGGGGGAGAGAGATGGATATGAATTCATTCTACATGTGGACATCCAGTTTTTGCAACAGGATTTGTTTAAAAGGTTATTCTTTCTACAATGTATATTTTGAACATCTTTGTCAAAAATTACTGGACTGAGCTGGAGAGATGGCTTAGCGGTTAAGGCGCCTGCCCGCTAAGCCTAAGAACGTCAGTTCCAATCTCCAGGTCCCACGTTTAGCCAGATGCAAAGTGATGCATGGGCGCAATGCCGCACTTGCCCACAAGGGGGCACACACATCTGGAATTCATTCTCAGCAGCTGAGAGGCTGCTGGCGCACCCATTCTGCCTTCCTCCCCCTCTGTCTCTGTGTCTCTCTCTCTCAAAAAAAAAATAGTGCACTATAGAAGTGAGTTTATTTCTAGGTCGTCTATTTTACATTGGTCTACATGTCTACTTTTGTACCTGTACCATGTTGGTTTGGTTACTGTGGCATTGTTACATAATGGGAAATCAAATATTGTGATACTTCTAGTATTGTTCTGCTTAGAATTATTTTAACTATTCAGTCTTTTGTGCTTCCATGTGAATTTTAAATTTTTAGTTCTGTGAATGATGCTATTGAAATTTCTGTGGGAGCTGTGTAGAATCTACGGATTCTTTTTGTAAAATAGCTATTTTATAATATAAATTCTGCCAATCCATGACACATGGAAGGTCTTTACATCTTCTGGTGTCTTCATTGATTTTTTTTTTTTTTTTTTTTTTTAGTGTCTTAAAGTTTTCATTTAATCAGTCATTCACTTCTTTGATTCAAATGAGTCCTAGTTTGTTTTATAAGTTACTGATATGTGCTTGCTGAGCGAGAAAGTAGTAAAAGCATGATTGGTATATAGAAAAGGTATTATTATTATTATTTATTTATTTATTTTTTGGTTTTTCAAGGTAGGGTTTCACTCTAGCCTGGGCTGACCTGAAATTCACTATGTAGTCTCGGGGTGGCCTTGAACTCATGGTGACCCTTACCTCTGCCTCACAAGTGCTGGGATTAAAGGGGTGCGCCACCACGCCCGGCATGGCACTAATTTTTTAATGTTGGCTTTTGTTTACTAAAACTGTACTAAATGTGTTTATTATATATAATGAAAAGTTTTCTGTTGGAGTATTTTTTTTCTTTTTCAAAAATATATTTTATTTATTTATTTGCAAACAGAGAGAGAGAAAGGAGAGGCAGACACAGAGACAATGGGCACACCAGGGCCTCTAGCCACTGCAAACAAACTCCAGATGCATGTGCCCCTTGTGCATCTGGCTTACGTGGGTCCTGGAGAATCAAACCGGGGTCCTGTGGCTTGGCAGGGCAAACGCCTTAACCGCTAAGCCATTTCCCCAGCCCTGTTGTAGTATTTTAAATATAGGATCATGTCATCTGCAAAAAGGGATAACGGGACTAACTCTTGCTGGGGTCTCTTTTCTGTCTCATCACTTTAGCTAAGACTGGGCACTGTAATGAATAAGAACACTGAGAGTGGATACCCTTTTTTATTTTAGGCAAAACGTTTTCAGTTTTCTCCCATTTAGTATAATGTTGGCTATAGGTCTGTGATACAGTTTTATTGTGTTGAGATATATTCCTTCTATTCCTAGTTTTTTTCAAGGCATTTATTATGAATGTATATTGAACTTTGTTAAAGATGTTTTTGAATCAAGAGATCATAATAACAAGATGCTGAGAAGAAATGTGTATTCCATATTAATTGGATGGAATATGCTGTGCATATTAATGAGACCTATTTTTATTTATTAGCTCTGAAGTATCTTGATTGATTTTTATTATTTTATTTTATTTTTTTAGTTTTGATTACTTGTCCAAAGATGAAAGTCCATTATTGTATCAGGACATACCTGACCTTTTATGCCCTTCAATGTGTATGAAATTGGGAGCCTCCAACATTTGGTACACATGTTTTGGCTGAATTATTTAATATATAATGGTATTGTTAAAAATCACTTTTGATTAATTTTGGTCTGAAGTCTTACAACATATTACAATAGCTCTGGTAGCTTGTTTTTTTTGCTTCTGTATGCTTGCTAAGTTCACTTCCATCCTTTAACTGTTGGCCTGTGGTTGTACTTGCCAGTGAGGTGTGGTCCTTGGAGACAACAGAGAGTTGAGTCTTTTTTTTTTAATCCAATCAGTTTGTCTATGTCTCTTTAATGGTGAATTGAGGCCATTTACACTAAGGTTATAGAGAAATGTTTTTAATTCTTGTAATTTATTCTTTACTTTACTGATTGTTGGATTTTTTTGTTCTTTTCCTCCTACCCAGTTAGTATCTAGGGTTTGTTGGTTTACAGTGCTGAACATGATGGATTACTTCCTAGGCTTCCTTTGTTCATTTCTTTCCCTCATGAAATTTATTTATTTTTTTCTATGCTGTTGTGAGAGTTTGTTTTCCTTCATGTAGGTTACTTTTTTAAAAACACATTAGATAGTGCTGGCTTCATTGTCTTGAACTGCCTTATTTAATGCTTGTTTTGAAATGTCCTTATTTCTCTGTCAGTTTTAAAAAATATGTTTGCTGGATACAGTAATCTTGATTGGAAGGTGTGTGTCTTCTTGGCTTTTAGGGTGGCTAATTAAAGACCTGATGTTATGTTGAAGTGTTTGTCTTTGTAATTGGCATTTTTGCCCTTAGACCCTTTAATGTTGTTACTTTGTTTTGTGTTTTCAACATCTTGATTATAGCATGTTGAGGAGAGAGAGGTTGTATTCTGGCTATGGCTGCTGGAGATTCTAAATGACTTTTTTTTTTAATCCACTTCTTTCTATAGATTTGGGGAGGTTTCTGCTATGATTTCATTAAGTAGATTCTTTATGCCTTTAGCTATTATTCTTTTAACTTTTATTTAGTTTTTTTAATCTTTGAGATTGAAAATTGGGCGCATCAGGGCCTTCAGCCACTGCAAATGAACTCCAGACATGTGCGACCCCTTGTGCACATGTACAACACTGTGCACTTGCATCACTGTGCATCTGTCTTACGTGGGACCTGGAGATTCAAAAATGAGTTCTTATGCTTCACAGACAAGCGCCTTAACTGCTAAGCCATCTCTCCAGCTCTGCCTTTAGCTTTTCATCTTAGTTTGTATCCTACAGATTTGTAGAGTTGATGTCTTAATGGGATCTTCTGCTTTGGGAATGCTTTCCATTTTTTTTTTCAATCTCCAACACTTCTATTTTTTTTTGTTTTTGAAAATCTCCATTTCTTTGCTGAACTTTTCTTCCATGTTGGTGACATTTTTATCCAGATTGCTGATATTCTCATCCAGCTTGTTGCCCTTTTCTGAGTTTTGCTTACTTCCCCTCCAGGTTACCAATTTCATTCATCTGTGTACTTGTACCTTTTTAAGGTCATTGACTAGATTTACAAGTAAACTCTTGAAGATTTCACCAAGAATTTTTACATATTTTGATGTTTTTGAATTCAGTAATTGAGGCATTATAACATTTTGGAGCAGTCATTTTAACTTGTATTTTTATGTTTTATGTTGTTCCTGTTTTATGATTTGCTTATCTGTTGCATTTTTATCTTGTAGTTTTACTTGTAGATGTTTTTATTGGGCAGCCTACTCTTAAGAGTTCTAACTCCAGCACTACTTAGAAAAAGTTGCTAAAATAACAATTTTAAAAATAAAATGGCTAAACTAATGCAAATTGTGCTTTGAAGTTAAATATTAGGGTGAATGTAGTAATAGTAAATGATAAAGAGACCAAGAAATCTGGAAAATGGAAGCAAAGGATGATTAAATAAACAAGAAAGAGTGAGAGAAGACTTATGAAGTCTTATGAAGGATAAAGATTAGGAAATACTGGGCTGGAAAGATGGATTAGCGGTTAAGGTGTTTGCCTGCGAAGCCTAAGGACCCTGGTTTGATTCTCCAGGTCCCACTAAGCCAGATGCACAAGGGGGCTCAAATGTCTGGATTTCGTTTGCAGTGGCTAGAGGCCCTGATGCATCCATTCTCACTCTCCCTCTCTCTTTACCTCTCTCTATAATAAATAAATAAAAAAAATTTAAAAATCTTTTGAAAAATTGGGAAATATTAAATAAAATAAAAGTGAAAAAAAAATACTCCCAGTAATGAGAATGCTCAGAAGTAAATTTAGATATGTATAAAAGATGGAAGTAAGGACTGAGGAGAAGGGCGAGTTGGTAAAATGCTTGAGCTCAGGTTCCCAACACCTGTGTAAGAAGTCAGGCCACTCCTACCTGTAATCCTAGCACTGGGGTTTCAGTGAGTTCTGTGTTCATTGAGAAACCCTGTCTAAAAAACAAGATGGGAAATGATTGAGGAAGACATCTAACATTAACTTGTGCTCTGCTTACATGTGCATATTCAGGCATACTCATTGAAACACATGCACACAGATATGTACATTACATATGTACCACACAGAGAGAAAGGGAGTGTGGTGGTTTGATTCAGGTATCCCCCATAAACATAGGTATTTTGAATGCTAGGTCCCTAGCTGACAGCAATTTGGGAATTAAAGCCTCCTGGAGGTAGTGTATTGTCCAGGGTGAGCTTATGGGTGTTATAGCCAGCTCCACTTGCTCACGTTTGGCACACTCTCTTGTTGCTCTTGTCCATCTGATGTTGGCCAGGAGGTGATGTCCACCCTCTGCTCATGCCATCATTTACCCTGCCATCATGGAGCGTCCCCTTGAGTCTGTAAGCCAAAGTAAACCCTTTGTGCCCACAAGCTGCTTTTGGTCAGGTGTTTTCTGCCAGCAATGCAAACCTGACTGCATCAGGGACTAAAAAATTAAAGACAGATGAGTTTAAAAATCAGATAAAGTCAAAATGTTAAAAATTAAAGCATACTAAAAAATAAGGATAAAAGGAGAAATAGAGCAAAAAGGAAAAAGAAGAAAAAAGAATGGAAAGAAAAAAGATTTCTAACAATTGAAAAATTCTTAAACAATATTAGATAAATATTTGAGGAGAATAAAAACTATTAACTTTGGGCTGGAGAGATGGTTTAGCAGTTAAGGCATTTACCTCCAAAATCAATAGACCCAGGTTCAATTCCCCAGGACACATTAAGCCAGATATACAAGGTGGTTCATGCACCTGATTTGTTTGCAGGGCTAAAGGCCCTGGCGCAGTCTCTCTCTCTCTCCTCTCAAATAAATAAAGTAAATAAAATAAAATAAGTAAGATAAAAAATACTTCTAAACATGAAACAAATTAAAAAGAAAAATACAAGGACCAAAACTCAAATGAAGGAAAAAGACACAACCTTGTATTAGCTGATTTTGAGGGCTTTGAAGCTTGGAAATTGCCAGTTCCACCCATAGTGCATGGAGTGTCAGCTGCATTTGTGGATGCTTCTCGTCCCTTTGGTTCTGTTGGTGGCCAGCCTGTATTGCTCATGTGTCTGCCCAACCTGTCTTCACTATATTAGCTTTCCTTCTTTGCATGCCAGGGACCCCTGCTGGCCACTGGGATGGCTAATGTAACTAGGGGTTGGATGGGGGTCTCCCCAGTGTGTTGGCACTCTGGGAAACAACCACAGTCCTGAGATCGGAAGAGGCAGAAGACCTGTCTTCATACTCTCAAGTTTTCCTAAGTTAAATCTCGCTGCTCAAGGGAGATTTACTCAGTAATATCAGGGATGCTCAAGGCTGTCAAACTTCAGTGTGATTCTCAGCCGAGGAAACTGGTTCCAGGTCTCTGAAGGCAGTCTGGCACACTTATCTGAGCAGAGTCTTCCAGCCAGCCCTTTTCAGTCATTGTACCACCTCTGCTCTCCATAGCTGACCTGTCTTTCACTCTGGGGATGAGGCAGGTTCAATTCTGGCTCCGTGACCTGACCTGTGGATGTTATTCTTCTCAGGACCCCAGGGTAGCTTATTTTAAAGTATTAGGATCGCCCTCAAGATGGTGTTTATCCACTAAAGTCCTATAGACTGGCAAAACTATCTTGGGGGAAAGTTCTCTGGACCACCAAAACCCACCACTGGATTTGAGGCATGTGATGTTTGTGGGCTTGTCCTGAGGGCAGTATTGCATGTCTTTCTTCATTCACCAATGACAGGTTTTTGCTTCCCCTTACACTCCCGCCCCAGATAACTGTGCTGCTGGAGCTATGTTTGGCTGCCTTCGGGCAGCTTTTAGCTGCATCACCTGTCTTTTTTCCTCTGGAGTTTTCGCCTTTTCTATAACTGCCTTTGTGACTATCTGAAGTTCTTCCTCTTTGGAAGTCAGCTATCCTAACCACTGTACCATGAATGCTGCCTCTTTCTGTCTTTAGAATAGAGTCTGTTCTCTTTTAATAAAATAAAACAGTGAAGTTTTTATTGTGTATGTGTGTGTGTATGTGAGAGAATGTGAGAGGGTATTCATGATAAGCACATGCATACTATGGTGTGTGTATGATGAGGTTAGAGGACAACCTTGAGTATTGGTCTTTGAGTTCCACCTTGTTTTGTTGTCCCCCCCACCCCACCACCCTTATTCACAGATGCATTTGCCAGGGTTTCTGGCCCCCAAACTTCTGGATTCTTTTCTGTCTCCACCTCTCTTTTTCTCTGTAGGTATGCTGGAATTATACCTTTATTATGTGTCAAACACAGCCAGCCATCTCTTAGCCCCTAGAGTCTCTTCTTACACTGATTTTTCTTAGTAATGGGGTCACACGGAGACAGCTTCTAGTCTGCATCTTTCCTGGAAACTCTTAACTGTTTCCAATAATCAGAGTTTTCTCCACTCTACCACATGCTACACTTAGCACTAGCTATATAGAAAGTGTAGAAATTTCTACCACTGCCCTGCCTCCAAGTGTTGGCAGCTGTTTGAAGAGGGTAGGGTAAATAAATGAAGGTGAACATGGGAGGGAAAACTTATGAGAAGTGCAATGCTTTCTTCAGTGTGTCCTCAGGGAAAGATGTGAGATGAGTCCCGAGTTCAGGATACTCATTCTTATATAATTCAGTTCATCCAGCCTCTGAACTTGGTTTTGAAATATTTTCTGCCATTCCAGTCTGGTTACTGATTTACAGAGGTGGCCAGATATATGCATTGGAGTGGTGATGCAGCGAACACAGAGGGAGTCTTGAGAGGCAGCAGAGTGGATGAAGAATTGTAGATTGAACAAACCGATATTTTGTGTTTGGAAATTAGCAGTAAACTCAATAAGCTTTGAAAGTACTGTGCAAATCAGTGCATTGTCAGTACAGGTCTGAACATGTATGTGTACTTCCAGTCACCGAAGATCTTGATCATCTTCCAGTTCAGGCCTTGTCCGTACTTGTGGGTGTTAGCTCAGCCTTGTCAGTAAGAGGACTTAGGGGTCCCAATAATAGATCATACTATAGTAGCTGTTGAGATATTGTAAAAATCATTAAGAACAGTCAGTGTTAATGTAATCAGTAATCTTTATAACTGTTATGATATGTCAAACCACATCTTCATGTGTGCAGGTTACCAGAAAGAAGTTGATTTAATTACAGAATCTGAAATAAAATATGGAAAACCTTTCAAAAAGTGATGGTGCATGCCTTTAATCCCAGCACTTGGGAGGCAGAGGTAGGAGGAAACCTTTTGAGTTTGAGACCAGCCTGGAACTACAGAGTGAGTTCCAGGTCAGCCTGGGCTAGAGTGAGACCTTACTTTGAAAGAAAACAAAACAAAAAAAAGTACAAGAAATATAGAAACTCAGGAACATGAACTGAGGTGTATAGCTCAGTATTAGAGCCCTTGTCTTCCATGCACAAGTCCCACTCTCTTAAGAAAAGAAACGCTCTAACCTCCCACCCAAATATGCATATGTCAGTATTTGGCTTTCATTGCTTCCTACTGCTTGTTTGTAAACTGATAGGTGCTCACAAAAGCTGAGGCAACCATGCTCCTTTTCTTTTTCCAGAGATAGCTACTATTTTGAATTCAACTTATATCATTGTCATTAAATACAATTAAAAATCATTTATCTATTTACTTATTTGAGAGATAGATAAAGAGAGAGAACATGAACAGGCTAGGACCTCCTGCCACTGCAAAGGAACTCCAGATAAATGCACAACTCTGTGCATCAGGTTTTAAGTGGGTATGGAATTGAACTCAGGTCTTAATGGTATGCAGGCAAGCACCTTTAACTGCTGAACCACCTCTCAAGCCTTAAAAACTTTCTTTTTTACTACATTTATCCATAAATAATGTAGCTTCTGTTTTGAATGTTGTACTAAAATAAAAATATAGGGCTGAAGAGATGGCTTAGGGGTTAAGGCGCCTGCCTCCTAAGCTTAAGAACACTGGTTCCAATCTCCAGCGGTTCCAATCTCCAGGTCCCACGTTTAGCCAGATGCAAAGTGATGCAAGGGCGCAATGCCGCACTTGACCACAAGGGGGCGCACACATCTGGATTTCATTCGCTGAGACACTGTTGGCGCGCCCATCTCTGTCTTCCTCTCCCTCCCTCCCTCTCTCTCTCTGTCTCTCTCCAAAAAAAAAAAAAAAAAAAAATGATTATAGTTATCTATGTAATTCCCTATTTGGAGAACTGCAATACTTTTATGACTTTTATCTTATTATGGCAATAGAAACATGTGAAATATTTGCTTGGTGTATCTTGTTGACCTACTAATCTACAGAATTTATTTTACATTGCAATACAGTACATATCATTTGCATAGAATGAACACACACATACATATGATTACATAGTTGCTGAAATATAGTTTCACCTATGGAAGTATGAAACTTAGTAACACCTTTCTTCCCTCTGGCCATTTAATTTACTAGACACTATTTTGTTTTTAACCATTAAATGTGAATGTTAGCAAGCTCATGTAGAAAGCATTTGAAATCTGTGAAATATAGACTGACTTGGACTTGGGCCTCAAGTTAGAATCTTCTGAGAATATATCTTGTGAAAAGGAATAGCATTCTATTGGGATTACTGTTTTTTTTTTATTTAAGATTTTATTTTTATGTATTTATTTTTGAGATGGGGGGGGAGAGTGTGAGTGAAAATGGGTGTGCCAGGGCCTCTAGCCACTGCAAACACACTCCAGACCCATGCGCCATCATGTGCACCTGGCTTATGTGGGACCTGGAGAATCGAACCAGGGTCTTTAGGCTTTGCAAGCATGTGCCTTAACCATTAAGCCATCTCTCCAGCCCATGATTAGTGGTTTTTTAAATTACATTTTGAGGTAATACTTATTTTTAACATCGTTCTTGGGCAGGAATAATTCCTCCTCTGTAAAACCATTTCACTTAACCTTAACATCTCAAAGATCTCCCCACTTTTTGTGAATGACCAGACTATGCACCACCATTCTGAGGCAAAAAAAGAGCTGTTTATTAGGGGCCCAAGCTATCAGGTTGTCTCATGGGAGGGAGAGAGAGAATAGCCGGCATGAGTCTGGATAGTTTGGGTTTTTATATTTTTTATTTTTGGGAGGGGGATACAAAAGTACTGAGGAGTTCAGGGAATATCAGGGACCATGCTGAGGAGGTAATCAGAGAATGGATTGCCATCTGAAGAGGAGCCAGGCTGTCTGGCAGAAAACTGTAGCTGAGGGTCGAGGGAGTGAAGGTTGAGGCAATGTAAACATCTGAAATTGCATCAGTCAGGCTGCTGTTGTTCTCCTCCATCTCCACTCTATCTTGGGACTCTTGTCCTACCCAACAAAACCAAGAGCCTTGGCAATGGCCTGTAATGTGTTGGGGGCATCAGGGATTTTCCTAGCCAATAACTCACTGGAAGGTATCCCATCCTTGGCAATGGAATTTTTCTAGTAACAACCTATGGCTTATGGGTGTGCCATTGTCCAAAAAAAAAAAAAGGCTTCCATATGGCTTATTCATACCCTCTTAGAATTTTGATTAACCCTCCCCCACCCTTCCTTTACTCAGTTTCTTCCCGACCCCACTTAGGCCATTCCATCCCCGTAATCTAGTCATCCACTTATCCCTTAAGTCCTCTCTCCTCCCTTTAGCCCCTTTCTAGCTTACTGGCCTCTGCTTCTGATTTTTGGGAGTATTCTTTATTCCTGTTTCTTTCTATTTGTTTCTCATTAAAAAGTCTTCAGATGGAGACAGAGATCTTGGAGCTCTCATAGGCCCTAGGGAAGTGTCATGGGTTCTGTACATTGCAAGAATCTGAGGCTTGTGGAGTTTTCCTTATTAAAATCAGTTCATGTATAAAGAACATCACCTTAAGTTCTGAAACAAAACTTTGCATTGTTTTTCCTTTATATGTTTGTTTTAAGAAACAGGCCTTTCACTTGCATTTTGAGGTCACCTAGACCTGGGAGACAATCTAACCAAACAGGCCCCCAAGTATCCATACTGGAATCTTTTCCATGGAGGCAAAGCTGGGGGCAGGCTTTTTGTTTCCTCTTTTCTTTGGGTTGGCAGATTATTCGGGATCAGCTCTCTAGGTTAACAGCGAGCTAGATACTCATTTCTAACTTAATGCCTTATGGTGTGTAGCCCATTAAGGAACAAAATTATTCTTAAAGCAAAGATATGCTCATTCCTATAGTACTATCCAAAGTGATCCTTCAATGTCAGTGGACTTTAATAACTCAAAACTCTCAGGGAGAGGATCCCTTGAACTACAGAGGATGAGGTGTGGGCTGGAACCCTGCCGGAATTCAGTGGCAAGGCACAAATCTTTGCTGATATTATTTCAGTAGCTTTCATCCCCCCTTAGAGAAGTGGAGTGAACTTTTGATTTGCCTGAGTTCTGTTGCTGTGGCTACTATCTTTACTTGAGACAGGGGTGAAAACTCACTTTTATTTTGTAGCACTGTGCTTGATACTGAGCACTATGGATGTTTGTGAATGAAAAAAATCCATATTTTATTATCTGCCATGTTTTATAAAGTGGATTGCCTCAAAAATTGAATTGTTTTGGGCTGGGGAAATGGCTTAGTGGCTAAGGTATTTGCCAGTTGCCTGTGAAGCCTAAGGATCATGGTTTGATTCCCTAGGATCCATGTAAGTCAGATGTACATGGGGGTGCATGCATCTGGAGTTCGTTTGCAGTGGCTGGCGTGCCCATTCTCTCTCTCTAAAATAAATAAATTAATTAATTAAAAATACATTAAAAATTGAATTGTTTTAAACAAAACACTTCTTATATTAAAGTATCACTAATGAGTCTTCTATTATTCCTTCCTTCTGCAGTGTGCCGAGATTTTGCTGTCTTGGAGGACCACACCCTGGCTCACAGCCTTCAGGAACAAGAGAGTGAGTAATGGCTCTTATACACAGGCCTTCAGTTAGTTTTTAATGGTAGCTTGAGGCTGGTTTCTTAGTGAGAGGTAGGGAGTTACTAGGTTATACCCTATATCCACCTCTATGAATTCCTCTAGGTAAATGACACTTGGATAAAGAATGAATTCTTCTGTGTCTTGAAGTAAGACAGTAAAGGATAAGGAAAGTGCTGAGCATATAGGAGGAAAAGATTTGAACCTGTTTGGGGTGTGTCAGGCTTGTGTAAGCATGATTTTTGCCCTTTGAATATGGACCTGACATTATTTCCAGGCAATAGTACTGCCTTCCTCAAATCACATTGTGGGTTTTTCTGAGTCCTCATTTATAAGTTCATGATTTAGGAGCCCTTGGAGTGGCAACACACAGTAATAGAAAGAACAATGGACCTGGCTTAGAATATTTGTATAGAGCCTTGGCAGGTCCACTCTTATGCCACACAACTAAACAAAAATTACTTATTCTTTTTAGTTCTCTCTTTGTTCAATATAGAATAATTCCTATGTTTTTTTTTTTTTTTTTTTTTTTTTTTTTTTTTTTTTAGCAAGTATTACTGAAAACAAAACTATGTGCAAAGGGCTTTTTCTGGGGAAGTCCTCTTAGTTATGGGATTTATTATTAACAAGCTAAAGCACTATAACTCCTTTTCAACCCTCTGTCCTAGTTGAGCATCATTTGGCATCAAACATTCAGCGGAACCGTTTGGTCCAGCATGACCTCCAGGTTGCTAAGCAGCTCCAAGAGGAAGACCTGAAAGCCCAGGCTCAGCTCCAGAAGCGTCACAAAGATCTGTGAGGATTTGGGGAATGGGCCTGATGTGAGGAATGTCTATGAAGCAGAGGCTAGGGCAGGGAGGTGACTCCTTCTGTCCCTCTGATTCTGTTTAAGTTTGGATTACAGATCTTGTAGCGTTTTTTTTGAAAATAATTTTTGTTATTGGAACACTGAATTCGGGACCTGCTAATCATGCTAAGAACTCTGACTTTGAGCCAGTTGGTTTACCTATTTTCATTACCCGTGACATGGAGAAAATAATCTCTTACTTTCTGAGTACCAGTTTTCTTAGGGAAAACAGTGAAATAGAAACAGAAAACAAAACTAAACCCTATTAGGCATTAAGAAGATGGCTGAGCAGTTAGAGATGCTTGCTTGCAAAGCTACCTGGCCCAGGTACCATTCCCCAGCCACCCATGTAAAGCTAGACAGACAATTGTTTGTAGTGGCAAGAGACCCTGGCAACCCCACACACATATTAGTTAATTAACTTTGTGAATAACACTGGGGTTCTTTACTATTTTTTTTTATCCAGTTTTGCTGCTCTTAATTAAGCCTCTTGTTTAAGAAACAGAATATTCTAGAAAGCCCTAAACTGAATATATATATATATATATATATATATATATATATATATATATTTTTTTTTTTAACATCACTTCAACATCAGTATAAACTCTATCTCCTCCTATGATGGACACATACATAGAAATGATTATTTCAAACATCCTTCTAGCAGCAGGACTTTACTCTTTTGTAATATTTAAAACTCATAGGGTCCATTTCTTTTCTGAGAGTAGCTTTGAAACTTCTAATGGTAGTGTTAAGTACAGGGTAATTATGTTGAGAAAGAAAGAGTAAAGGGAGGCATGAAGAGACTCTTTAATTTAATTTAATTTAATTTAATGTTATGTTCAGGTAAAATAGAAAAGCCTGGGCTGGTAAGATAGCTCAGTCACTAATGTCTTACCATACATGGATGAGGACCCGAGTTTGATTTCCCCAAACCCAAGTAAAAATGCCAGATAATGGCATGGGCACTGGGGAGGCAGAGAGACAGGAGGGTCTCTGGGACCAGTTGTTGGCCAGCCAATCTATCCTAATCAGCAAGCTGCAGACTAGTGAGAAACCCTGTGTCATAAAGGGAGGATAGTATTCCTGAATAATGACACCCAAGGCTGCCCTGTGGCCTCTGCACATGAGGACATGCCTTTGCATGCAGACATGCACCTCCTCAGCGCGTGCGCACACATGAGAAAAGAGAAAGGAAAACAGGAAAGTCCATCATTTTTGCTGCCTGAGGAAGGCTTTATCTTTCCATTCATTACTCTTTATTAGTGGAAAGGATCTTTACATTTGGGTATATATAATTTTTTGTAAGTAAACCTTCTTTTTTTTTTTTTTTTTTTTTGTTTTCAGTCTCAATCTAGCTCAGGCTGACCTGGAAGATTCACTATATAGTCTGAGGGTGGCCTCAAACTCAACTGGGAACCTAGCATTCAGAGTACGAAAGTTTATGGGAGACACCTAAATCAAACCACCACATTCTGCCCTTGGCCATATCCATATATGATATAAAATATAATGCATTTAGTCCAACTTTATAAAAGTCCCCCTAGTTTTTGTCAATCCTAATGATGTTCAAACATCCCCATAATCCAAGGTTTTTTTTTTTTGTTTGTTTGTTTGTTTTTTTCGAGAAAGGGTCTCATTCTAGCCCAGGCTGACCTGGAATTCAGTATGTAGTCTCAGAGTGGCCTTGAATTTATAGTGATCCTCTTACCTCTACCTCCCAAGTGCTGGGATTAAAGGCATGCATCACCACACCCAGTTCCAAGGTATTTTTAATTGAGATATAATACCTAAAAAATCCCCTCCACAAAAATCCATAATGGCACAGAATAAAAATTTACACTGCAAAAGACGGCCTTGGGCATAGCAAAGAAATATTTAACCAGTACAAGATTTAAAACAACCATGGCCAACATCACTCTGTAGTTTCAAGTCCAGCAACTCTAGTCAGGGACAAATTTCCAAGTCTGATAATCCTAACCAGCAACGTCGTCTCTGGACATTTCTGCCCCTCTAGCTAGGCTACTCACAGCCCTGGAAAACTTCATCAGGGCCGCAGCTCTGCTTAGAAGCCGTCTCATGGTCCCAGTATCTGTACTGGGTCTCCACTGCAACCCACAGTTCATCTTCACAGCTCCATTGGGACTCCATGCAGGCAATCCTGTTTTACCTTGCCCATGGCCCATTCCAAAACACAAGACCATGTTGCAAATCCAATGACCCTCTCTTTCCTGCATTTCTTATACTCCATATTACTAGCTAGGGTGCCAGTTTGTTAATCCTGGGGGGGATAAAGCAGACTTTGAAGAACAGAACACTCCTTCAGCATTCAGGCTCCTTCAAAAGACTGAATTCTTTCTGTTGTCCCAATGCAGGTCTGCTGGCCCAATCTCAGTGGTTATAATCTCTCATACAATTGCAGCTGAGCAGGCAGTAGATTTTGCCCAAAGATTTCTTTCTGTGCCATATCCCTCTTCTCACACCAGTCCATATCTATGCAAAGCAACCCTGCACAAATTCTCAGGACAGGGCCATAACAGCAAGCCTCTCACACAAACTGCTTCTAGCCCAGTCCAGGCAAAGCCATTTCTCACTCTCACAAGCCAAACCTCACAGTCCATAATTTTTACTGCATTCAGGTCTGAGTTTGACCAGAATAGTCAGTCAAGCTGTACTTACAGTATTGCAAGGCGTCTCTTAGGCCAAGGTTTCAAATCCTTCCACATTCCTCCTGAAGATCAGCTCCAAAAGGCCAAAGCCACATAGTCAGGTCTCAAGTGGCATTGACACCACTCTTGGTACCAAAATTACTGTTGCAGTCAGGTTAGCATTGCTGGTAGAAATCACCCAACTAAGAGAAGCTTGCAGAAAAAAACCAAGGTTTATTTTGGCTTATAGGCTCTAGGGGGAAGCTGCATGATGGCAGGGGAAAATGAAGGCATGAGCAGAGGTGGACAGCACCCCCTGGCTAAATAAGGTGGACAACAGGAACAGGAGTGTGTGCCAAATACTGGCAAGGGGAAGCTGGCTATTATCCATAAGCCCGCCCCCCCAAAATACACTGCCTCCAGGAGTTATTAATTCCTAAATTACCATCAGCTGGGAACCTAGCATTCAAAATACCTAAGTTTATAGGGGACACCTGAATCAAACCACCACACTTGCCATCTGCTCTTTTTTGATATAACTTTTACCTTGGTTTTCAGTGAACAACAAGACTGTGAAATTGCTCAGGAGATCCAGGAGAAGTTGGCAATTGAGGCAGAGAGACGACGCATTCAGGAGAAGAAGGACGAGGTATAATATCATTAATGCTCTTCACCCCATGGGGTAGGAAGTGCTCAGCTCTGAAGCTAAAATCCCTTTTAAGTTTGTCAATTTTTTAACTTGTGTTTATTAGTATATTTTAACTGTACAAAATAATGTGGCTCATTGTAACATTTTTATACATGTATGTATCACACTTTGGCTATATTCATTCCCCCACTCCTTATCCCCTTCCACATTGGTCCCTTTCCTCTTCCATAATCATCCAGCTTCTATTTTCATGTCTTTTACTCTAGATTCTGGATGTGAGAGCCTGGCCTACTCCACTTAGCATGATGTTCTCCAGATCCATTGATTATTTTGTTTTAGGTGTTTTGAAGGGGTTTGCTTTCTGTGGTCTGTGCTCAGTCTCCTCAGGTGTTTGGCTATGAAAGTCTCCGAGAATTGAGTATTTGCACATATTTTTTCCCTTGGGAACTCTGTGGCCTTGTTTGTTATTCTTTGTTTTCTTCTCACCTTAGCCTTGTCGTTTGAAGCCTGGTTTGCCTGCAGTATTTTAGCAAGAGCCTTTTCTGTCCACTGGATTCAATAATCTTTCTGAGTGGACAGCTGAGCTCTCCTTTATTTGCAGTGCAGTAGCCAGGCATTGTTTTCCATAGGTCACTGTTTATTGCTTCTTGCTTGGTTGTAAGTCTGGTGAACTCTTGAGCAATGATAATGACCAGTCATCTAACCTAAGATGTGAAGTAGTTTTCTAGGACTACTAAAATAAATCACTTCAAATTTGGTGGCTTCACCCAACACTCATTCTTTCACAGTTGAGAGGCTAGAAGTCTAAAGTGAAGGATCATACTTATTAACAAGGACTCTTCCCAGCCCTTGGTGACTCTTTTCAGTCTTTGGCTTATGGTTGCTTATGTCGGTGTCTGCCTTCACTGTCTTAAATATGACCTTCCACCTTGTATGTCTCATCTTGTCATCTTTGAGGATTTACTATAATCCATTATGATCTTAGCTAATTAGAGCCACAAGACCTTAATTTCAAGAAAGGTCCCATTGTGAAGTTCCTGGTAGAAGTGAATAATTACTGGGAGCTCTGCTAGGCCTGTTGCAGGTTTCTGTGTCTAGGCTATTGCATCTTTGGAGAGTAGACCTCAAGTGGAAAAACTAGAGACAGGAGCCAGAAGCTGGAATTATTTCTCTGTCTTTTCCTTGCTGTGTTATCCAAAGTCACTAATTCATTAATTTCTATACTATTCTTTAAATTTAAATGTTTTAAAGCTAAAATTATTGAAATGAGCAATTTGAAAAGACTTGAATTTGTAGTTAATATTGGTGTGTTAGCAATGCCATATACAGTTTCAGTTTACATCAGTTCTTTGCTTTCTTTCATACCTTTTACATTGAGAGTGCTCAGTGTCTCTACTTAAAATACTAAAGAAAATGATTTGCCATTTTGTAATAGAAGGGTGACAGTATGATTTGTTATGTGCCCAGAAACAACATTGAGAGATCAAGTAATAATTACATAAACTGGGTCTATATTGGGCTAACTGGCATATATATTCACTGTAATAAATAGACGTAATCAGGGTCTACATACACTGCTCTTCTGAGACTTCTTGTTTAGCAACTGATGAATATCTGACATCCCAGTGTATTTACTTGTTTGTTCAAGAAACAAGCCGTAATTATGCAATAATCACAACTGCAAATAAGAGTTGGGATTATTTTTGATCTGCCTTGTTAGTAACACAAGAGGCTCTTTCTTGCCACAGGATATCCTGCCTGTCTATAGTAAGGGCTTTGCTTTGGGTATGAAACTAGAGGCTGAAAGAAGTGATTATATTTTGTAGACAAGAAAGCTTCTATATTTAAAATAACAGATGACTAAATTGACTTCTTATAAATGTTACTGAGGTTCTGTGTCTTCCCTTAGCCCTCCCCCCATACACACATTCATGGAAACAACACAGGATAGAAAAAGAAACCAAAACACTTTATTTTAGGTATGTGGCATCTAAGTACTAGTCACAAAAAGTTATCTGAAAATCCTGCATCAAAGAAAGCAGTGTAGTGATTGGGTCCATTTTGTGATGAAGAAAGGAAGTCTTAAAGAAGTGACTAATCCTAACATACAAAAAGAAGCCCAAGAAATGTTTGCATAACTTAGTTCTGACTGGTGGCTTGTGACTTAGGTCTTCTGTGGTACAGTGTAAAACATATGGGCTTTCAAGTGAGGGTGCCTTGGGTGCTATGAGTTTCACTATCTCATGTAGAATGTAGACCCTTAGCTTGCAGTATGGGACAACCAGGTTAGTTGCATGTACTTTTCCCCAGTAGAGCTGACAAATTAAAGGAGAAATACAGTTACAGAGATGTAGTAACTAGATGAGGTTAGTGCTTAAAAACTTTACTCAGGGACTGGAGAGATGCTTAGCAGTTAAGTTGTCTGCCTGCAAAACCAAAGGATCCTGGTTCGATTCTCCAGGACCCACATAAGCCAGATGCACAAGGGGGTACATGTATCTGGAGTTCGTTTACAGTGGCTGGAGGCCCTGCCATGTCCATTCTTTCTCTTCCTCTTTCTCTGCCTCTTTCTCTCAAATAAAATAGAATAAAATAAAATAAAATAAAATAAACTTTATTCAGATAATTTGATCTTTCAAACTCATGCTTTAGATTAGAAGACAGTGTGCCAAGATATTCTTTTCTCATAGACAAGTGAGACTTTTATTTGACTAGTGTATTACCAATAGTAAATGAACAAAATTTGCATTAATCAGTGTTGCCATTAATAGATGGAACAGCTTTCCTTAAAGGAATGGGAGAATGACTGAGACAGTAGTGTGAAATCTTCTGGCTTAAACATTAGTTTGGAAAAACACTAGTTACTCAGCAGGAGGGCTGTGGACAATTGCTGTCTGCATTCACACCTAAATCTTTTAGAGATTTTGGTGTTCACTGTCTTGAGTGGTTTATAGGTCCACATGCAAAAACCAATGTTCTATTTTTTTAAAAATATTTTATTAATTTATTTGAAAGAGAAAATGAGAAATTTTGTTTTATATATATATATATATATAGTGTGTGTGTGTGTGTGTGTGTGTGTGTAGAGAGAGAGAGAGAGAGAGAGAGAGAGAAAATGAATATATAGGCATGCCAGGGCATCCAGCCACTGCAAATGAATTCCAGATGCATGCTCCACCTTGTGTATCTGGCTAATGTGGGTACTGGGGAATCGAACCTAGGTCCCTAGGGTTTGAAGGCAGATGCCTTGACAACAAAGCCATTTCTCTATCCCTTAAATTCCCATTCTTAAATCAGTTAGTTTATGGAACAACATTGTTCAGAAGAAGTGCTGGTATCATACAGCTTTGTGGGGGTGAGTGAGCATTTCCAACTCTGTTCTGGTGTCATTTGATTGTGTTTGTGTGTACAGTGATCACATGTAAGGAAAATAGCAGTACTGTACAGGGAGAGATGCTTGTAGTCTTTGATAAACTCTACCATAAGTTTATGACTAAAACTCTTAATCCATTGAGATCTATTTTCAGTCACAACATTAACATTTTCAGTGTTTTCTCTTTTAATAAAGCAAAGGAATATGTTTGGTTTTACTTAGTTATTCTTAGAACCATGTGTACATGTGACTACATATACACATTTGTATGTTTAAACCATTGTCCAAATATATGTGAATGTGTAGCTATTTTAGGAATAAAAATAACTTTTTTTTCTTCAGTAAACATTAGCATGGTCCAACTTGTCATGAAAGATTATGATACTAGTTCATAATTTGAAGCCATATATAAAATGAACTGTTCAGAGATAAACTTAGTAACAAATTTACATTAAAAATGAATCCAATGTGAGTGTTGATACTTTTTCATAGTATTCTTAGATGATTAGAATTTCATAAATGAAAAAGAATTTCATGAAAGATCATTTATGTAAGTTGATAATATTCAGACCAGCTCAGGTAGCACAACTCCTAGTAAAACTTTTCTGTGTTTTAGAAAGTGTGTATGCAGAAGGGGGCATGGGAGTAAGGCTTGCAGTTGGAAAATTCTTCATATTCTAATGCATTTATATTCATAAACTTTATCTTATCTTGCTTTCCTGGTTTTATAGGATAACCATTTGGGAATAATGCCTGCTTTGAGATCCCTACTGAATTAGTTTTAAAATGTTAGGGGTCAGTTAAAAGTGCTAGTTAAGAGGGCTGGTGAGATGGCTTAGTGATTAAGGCGCCTGCCTCCTAAGCCCAAGAACACCGGTTCCAATCTCCAGCTGTTTCAATCACCAGGTCCCATGTTTAGCCAGATGCAAAGTGACGCAAGGGCACAATGCCACACTTGACCACAAGGGGGTGCACGCATCTGGATTTTGTTTGCAGCAGCTGAGAAGCTGCTGGCATGCCCATCTCTGTCTTTTTCTTCTCTCTCTCTCTCTCTCTCTCTCTCACATTCTCTTTCTCTCTCTGTATCTCTCTCCAAAAAAAGTGCTAGTTAAGAAAGCAATCTATTTTTAGCTCCATGTTTGACAGTTATTTAATAATCACATTTTTACATCTCCTTTTGTTTTTAAGCTCAAGATTTCCTCTTTCTGAACTTTATGACCATTATAAGGCAGAGGTGAAAATCTTCAGGGAAAAATAACCCTCATATGAGTCAGGTATAGCATACCAATGCTCTAAGGAGCTCCGTCCTATGATTCAGTAATGTGTTCCCAACTGGGAAAAGATTGGCAGGACTCCTTTTGGTTCCATTGCCAGTGGCTTTTATTATCTGTTTTAGCGTGCTTAGCTGCACATATCTTGCATTTTACTGATCATTTTGTTTTTAGCCCTAAAGTAAGAACCTTAAGATACTGACCTGATTCCCTACTGGTTGAACTATAGCATGTTTTTCCACTGGTCCACATCCTTTTCAAGGGAATCTGTAAATCTGTATTTTTCTTGAAGTTATTTTGTTTCTTATTCTCAACAGCCTTAAATATTACCTTTCTTATAGTTCTATTTCTAGATTTCCTATAATTGAGTGAACTTGGATAATAGAAGAAGGAGAGGGTAGAAATAATAGTAGACTTCTATTCCAGTAATTTATTTACTAAGTAGTCTCTATGGAGCCAGGAATATTTGTATATATTTGTCCAAAGTAAACCTACGTGATGCATTAAAACATAATTCAAATAACTTAAAAGGCTTAAGAATTCTTGAAGTTTTTTTGCTTATTTTGTTATATAGGATATTCTATAAATTTATGTTTTTATATAAAAATAAGTCATGAACTAGGAGAATCTCAGGTTGTAGAAACAGCAGGTTAATTTTATCTAATATTTAAAATATATTAGGGGCTGGAGAGATGGCTTAGCAGTTAAGGCACCTGCCTGCTAAGCCTAAGAACCTGGTTCCAATCTCCAGGTCCCACGTTTAGCCAGATGCAGTGACGCAAGGGCGCAATGCCGCACTTGCCCACAAGGGGGTGCACACATCTGGATTTTGTTCACAGCAGCTGAGAGACTGCTGGCGTGCCCATCTCTATCTGTCTTCCTCTCCCCCCTCTCTGTCTGTCTGTGTCTCTCCAAAAATAAATAAAATAATAAAAAAAGTTAAATCCTCACTTTAGGTATGGAATGTGCTCTATGTAAAGTTAGGGAGTGACCACGACTATGCAAACCACTCTGAGGCAAAGATGAAAGCTTTTATTCAGGAAAAGCAAGAGCTGCCAAGGCTGGCTCACAAGAAAGGAACACAGCCCACCTGAGTTCCTCAGGTAGTGGGCTTTATAGGGCTTTCAGTTGGGGGAAGGAAAGGAAGAGCTGAGGGGAGATCTAAGATAGCCCAAGGTATGACACAAGAACAGTGACCAGGTGATTTACAAAATAAAGGGGCAGGAAACCCTGACCTGGGGGCATTGCAGGCAAGGAGGGGATAATGGCTTCATGGTTTCTTGAGGAATGTGGATAATCCACTTTCTTATGCCTCTGTTGCCATCCTGCTGTCCTTGGGGACTCCACGTTGGGACCTGTCAGACCTAATACTATACATTGAGTGTTTTTATGTGGAGAATCTGTTGAGACTGTGTTCTCTGGACAAGCTTAGAAAGTGCTGTTGTGTAGACTATGTGTGGACAGGAGGGAGCTGAGCATAAAGGTGGGTGCTTATGTCCAAAGGTGACTAAGTTGGTTGGCTGTATTTAAGCTCAAGCTCAGTGACTGTTGGTTTTAGTGATCATCAGCTTGCTAGGACCTGGAATCACCTGTGTGGGGGTTATGTAGTTCAGGTTAGCTTCTGTGCATCAGGATTAAGGTGAGCACAGTTCCATGGCCTGGGATCCTATTGTACATAACAAGGAGAAAGCTGGATGAGCAACAACACTTGTTGCTCTCTGCTTCTTCTCTGTGGCTTGAATGTGACCAAATGCCTTAAGCTCCAGCTGCCACGCCTTCCCCATCAAATGACTGCAAATGAAAATAAACTATTCCCCTGTTCACTTGCTTTTGTCAGGTATTTTGTCCCAGCAAGGAGAAGGATTAATACAGTGTTTACTAATTCACCTTTGCTTGTTTTAGAGAAAATTACTTTTTCCTAACTGAATTCTGCACAGCAGTGCAAGGTGAGGAGGAGAATTCCCCTTCAGGGCAATCTTTGCTATGTGGTGAGCCTTGCCTGACTATAGTGGCAATTTTCCCTTGACTCTGTCCTCTTCCTCAAGCCTAGCAAACCATTTCTTCTTACCTAGAGAGAGGAGATGGATGCGAACTTATAAGACTGTATAAAGGGTTGGGATTCAGATACCTGGCATATTAAGATTATTATTTTTCTACTTAACTAAAAGCACTTTCTTGACTAGCTGATGCATTTGTTAAAAAATGCATTTGTTAAAAAAAGAGCAGCTCATTGCTACATTTTCATTAGGACAAATTGAATAGTAAGAAAACAATTATAAACTCCCTGGAGTTTAATAATTTTTGCTGGCAATTGGACCTGATCATTTTCCTTTTTTTTTTTTTTTGTTTTCCTTCGGGATTTTTTTTTTTTTTTTCTGTTTTTGGTTTTTCGAGGTAGGGTCTCACTCTGGCCCAGGCTCACCTGGAATTAACTATGTAGTCTCAGGGTGGCCTCAAACTCACGGCAATCCTCCTACCTCTGCCTCCCAAGTGCTGGGATTAAAGTCGCGTGCCACAATGCCTGACTCCTTTGGTTTTTACAGGCAATATTCTTGTGTACTATACAGCACAGCACTTAGGAAACTGTTGTTTTGGGGTACTTGGTAAAGGGGATAATTCAGGGATCTAATTCTTTCCACTTCTATAGTCAACTCAATCGGAATTTGGGGAATTCTGTATAATTGATTTGTACTGTCCCTGTTTCTCTGATTGCTATGTTATTAGTAAGACATAAAAGGCAGTAATGTGGTGCAAGCATTGACACCTGGTAAACATACATATATTTAGTAAGATGTTAAGGAGTCAAAAACATTTGACTTTAAAGTGAACAGTTCAAACTTTCTACTTTACAGATAAAGAATTGAATGGAAACCTAAAAACTCATATTAGTAGTTGCTATTCCTGACCCATTGTCACCTTTAGAAATACCTGGCATGGGAGCTGGAGAGATGGCTTAGAGGTTAAGGCGTTTGCCTGCGAAGCCAAAGGATCCTGTTTTGATTATCCAGGACCCATGTAAGCCAGATGTACAAGGGGCACATTCATCTGCGGTTCATTTGCAGTGGCTAGAGGCCCTGGCATGCCTATTCTCTCTGTGTCTGCCTCTTCTATCTCTCGCTCTCTACTTGAAAAATAAATAAATAAATAAATTTTTTTAAAAAAGAAAAATCTGGCATGAACTGGGAGGGGAAGAAATAATAAGTGTAACATTCACAGTTAAGGGGTAGTTTTCCATCTAAGTTCTAGAACTGCATAGTTCTGTGCATGAAAGAACTAAAGTAGAACTAAAGAACTAAACTCATTCTGAGTTGCAGTATTTTGTAAATGCACTCTCAAGTATCTGACATTGCATAGCATGAGATTTTAAACAGAGTAGCAAAAAGCATTTACCAGATGTGTGATTGTGTGTGTGTTTGTATGTGTGTTTGTATGTGTGAACACACTGTTAGGTTCCATTGAAAATAATGTGCTAATATTTAAAGCTTGAAATTAGGCTTTGCTTTACATTGCTAAATTTTTAAGAGTATATTAATGAACAGTGAAAATATTGAGCATGTAGTGATTCCAGTTTAATGGACCTGAAGTGTTTTGCAGTGTCAATATATTCTTTGGGGTAGACTCAGGAAATTCAAAAGGAGGAAAGTATTCTGTTCTGTAAATGTGCGTCATTAACCTGTAAGCTCTGCCTGGAGTCTCTGTAGAGAAGCAATTCAAATTGCCTAATTTTGATTGTCATTTGCACCGTGAATATTATTTATCTATTTGTATGAGCCTTTAAGAGTCTGTTGTAGTTAGATTCTTATTGCTGGGATTAAACATTGCCAAAAAGTGGCTGCTGGGAGGAAATTTTTCCTTTTTTTCTTTTTCTTTTCTTTTTTTATTTTTATTTATTTGAGAGAGAGAGGAAGGGAGAAAGAGAATGATAGTGGGTACACCAGGGCCTCCAGCCATTGCAAAAGAACTCCAGATACATGTGCCACTTTGTGCATCTGGCTTACATGGGTCCTGGGGAATTGAACTATGGTCTTTTGGCTTTTTAGGCAAGCACCTTAACCACTAAGCCATTTCTCCAGCCTCATTCTTTTCTTTATTTTTATTGGCTTTGTGATGACAAGGACAAGCAAGCTATGAGCAAAGGTTGGGCATCCCTTCTGCCACAGTAGGTGGAAAACTGCAGCCAAAGACCAAGCCAAATTCTGCCTGTAACACTTACAAACCCACCCCTAACAACACACCTCCTCCAGCAAGGCTGCATTTCAAATATTTCTACCAGCTGGGGACTAAGCATTCAGAACACATGATTTGATAGGAGACTTATGATTGAAACTCACAGAATCTGATGAAGGATATGAAACTTCCTTCTAGAAAAGTGTACTTAAACAAAATGTTTACATGCTATTTTATGAGGCTTTCAGGAAAATTGAGAACACTGCCATTGTCTAGCTCAGAATGTTTAGTGACCCTCACCTCCTTTATTATAGACTCTGGAAGATTGTCCACTGGGTGCCTGTCATCTCACAGTAGATTCTTTTTCTGGCTGTTGGCCATTCCTGAGGCCTGTTAGAACCTTCACAACCTTGTTCTTGCCTAGCCAGTCAGTGCTATGTTACTTTTTAGATACAAATGACTATTTTGTCTTTATTTAAAGCCTAACACAGTGCACTAATTACTGTAAGCAGAAACAGTATTCTCTTTGGTACTTCATGAGTGAGTGTTTTTCAGTTTTCATTCATTGTGGTTTTTTGTATATACCTTTGTTTTCATAAATGGTCTTCTGGGGACCTGAGTTGGAATATCATTTACTATTTCACAGTGTCCTGCACATAGCTACTGTTAATAATTCGCCTGGGGTTGAAAGAGGTGGGGCACAGGAGGGAGATCATGTTCTTTCTCTGTTCACACATTGGTTCTCCCATGCTAAGCTAAGTCAGACTCACCAAGGAATTGTTTTTTTTTTTTTTTTTTTTTTTTTTCCTTTCTCAATTTCTCACATACATGGGCAATTCCTAGTGCTTTTTGGCTTACTGTGTCCTTCCTACTCCAGATTATCAGCTTGGAGGAAGAGCCCCCAAAATATATTTTTAAATTATGATGAACAGCTACCTTAAGTTATACTAGAATCTTGTTAAACTTTAATTGAAGAAAAGAAAGGCCTGTTTTGTTCTGTTAGATTAAGTGCCACTCCTTTTGAGCCATCCTTTGCCTGTGGCATTCGATAGCATGAGATTTGTGCAGGGTGAAGCTTAGAAGTAGAAAGTGGAACTCCATCAGATTTGTTCATTCTCTGGTAATACTTATTTTTCTTTCTTTTTGCTTTTGTAGGACATAGCTCGCCTTTTGCAAGAGAAGGAGTTACAGGAAGAGAAAAAGCGGAAGAAACACATTCCCGAGTTCTCTGAAGGAAATGCTTATGGAGAGAATTACTACTATGAAGACAGAGGTAACAGTCAATGCTCTGTCCTTAGACTTAACTACCAGATCCCTTTAAATGATGTTCATAAAATGATCTTAGGGATATGAGGATAGTTCTTTTCTCCTCAGCCACCAAGTACATTTAGATTTGTGGCAGGATTCTATTTAAGTTTTTTTTTTTTAATTTTATATTCTATTTGTACAGTCAGAGCCATTTCTTTGAGAACTTAACTATGGCATTGTAACCCCAGCTTGAATTCTTCTGTGCTGCAGTTGCTAAGTATAAAATGTGGTGGTGGGAGAATGGTGAGTCTCTGGACTTGACCTTTCTCAAGGAAGTGCAAGCAGTGTTGTTTGCCATATCACAGTGGTATGAGTTAAGGCACAACATGCATTGATCCTGGGTAACAGCTTTTTCCCTCCTCCCTTATCTTTTAAACTTGGCCAGTGGTTTATCCTGCTATCCTTGGAAATCACTCTTGAGTTTTGGATGTAGTGCTTTCTTTGCGGCTTGGCTGTCCAATAGAATCTTACTCGAGGGAAAGAAGTCCCTCCCAAATTCTATGAAGGATGCTTTTGCTGTGTGGTGGTGGCAAATCTTTGTCTTCAAGTGTGTTGGGAAACGAATATTTGAAAGCATAGCTCAGCCCTTCTCAAGATTTATAAAAGGAAAGACATTTTCTGTAGGGTTTATGTGCCACTGTTTATTGAAAGTCAGTGTCATGACTATACTTTAGGATTACCATTGAACAAAACCTAAAGATAATCTCTAGAGAGGAAAATTGTAAGATCCACTTGAGAATCTGTTATCAACTGCTTTTCTGCAGTTCAATTGCAGAAGGTGAGTATGGTGTGCTGTTAATGAGCAGAGTAAAAGGAATTCCTGTGTAGGTGGTATGCTGATTATAATGTGAGTGTAAGCTTACCTATCCATTGTGTTTTGCCTTCTTCTTATTGTAATTAGAGCAGTTCTATGGCCTGTTTAATAAGCAGTTTTATTCTTGAGTGCTTGACACTTTCTTCTTCCATTAGCATAGCTCTTCTCTTGAGAACCATCTTCCTTATGGTAATTTTTCTTTTTTTTTTTTTACATTTAAAAATATTTTATTTATTTATTTGAGAGAGAGAAAGTGTGCCAGGGCCTCCAGCCACTGCAAACGAACTCCAGATACATGCACCCTCTTGTGCATCTGACTTACATGGTCCCTGGAGAGTCGAACAGGCATCCTTTGGCTTTGCAGGCAAATGTCTTAACTGCTAAGCCATATCTCCAGCCCCCCTTGTGGTAATTTTTCTGGTGAAATTATATATCATTTTAAAAGAAAAGTATTGTTGCCGTGGTTTTATTTGATAGAGCTCAGAAGATAGAGTTACTGTTCTTTAGCCTCAATTAAAATCTTAGAAATACGGTCTTGGTGGTGGTGGGTTTTGTTTTGTTGGTTTTCTTATTTTTAATTCTGTTTGGAAGCATATTCATTGTAATTGAAAAATTATTTTAAACTTTTAAGTTTATAAAAACAGTTTTAATAGGGCCGGGTGTGGTGGCAAATGCCTTTAGTCCCAGCACTCCAAAGGCAGAGGTAGGAGGACCTCCATGAATTCAAGGCCATTCTGAGGCTACATAGTGAATTCCAAGTCAGCTTGAGCTACAGCGAAGCCTTACCTTGGGAGTGTGGGGCAGTTTTAAAAAACTAAGTGTTCACGTTAGACCACCTTTGTCAAAGCCTGTGCTAACCTAAACTGAGACATAAATAGAGCATGTTTGTTCTGTACCGTATCTCCAGGACAGGACACTATGTTAACAGTTTCATAGTTTTTCAAGAATACCTAAAAAATTTAAAAATGTATTTATCTTAACTAATGTTACAGACATTTAGAGAGTGCTTTGGAGGGGTTGAGAGAATATTGAGGATTAGGAAGTGTCGACCTGAGCATGTGTGTATAGATGCTAATATTTTGCCTTACTTGTGTAGTTTGGAGATTATGTTACTGAGCATAAGGTCCCCATTTATATGTTTGAAAGTTAGACCTAGTTAAATTCCCCAGAGACAGTGTTAAAATTCAGCTTGTATTTACAAAGCAGTTCTTATGTTCTTTGAAATGGTTCTTTCCCAACACATCTGGTATATACTTTAATTGTATTTCTCTATTTTCCGATAACAATTTGATGATTTCTGCCCTAGTTGCATAATAAATATCATTATGATTATTCTTTCATGTTTTACTTTACTTAAGCTTTAATAAATTTATCTTAAATGATCAATTATAGATTATCTATAAATTTCAAATCATCCAAAACATCAAACAAATGGATAGCAGTTGAAATGTAGTCATCATTTGTGAGTCCATGTTTTCCTTTCAAAGCCACTTGCCCTTTTTTGTAGTGACATTTGTGATTGCTTTTTAAATCCATCATATAAGACTATGGTTCAGATTCTCACCATTCCTTAAAACAATTCAGCTTGAACAAAGTTATTTACTGTAATTTCTGTGAGCTTTTTCCTCATCTGTAAAATGAAATTCAGAAAACACATCCTTCACATAGATTTTGAAAAGATTAAATAATGTAATTTTGGTGAAGGACTTGTAAACTTTGAAGCACTATTTTTACACATCTATCAAGGTTATGTGTGTATATTTTATATAAAAAATCTTATTTTGGGGCTGGAGAGATGGCTTAGTGGTTAAGGCACCTGCCTGCCTGCTAAGCCTAAGAACCCAGTTCCAATCTCCAGGTCCCACGTTTAGCCAGATGCAAAGTGACGCAAGGGCGCAATGCCGCACTTTCCCACAAGGGGGCGCACACATCAGGATTTCGTTCACAGCAGCTGAGAGACTGCTGGCGCCCATCTCTGTCTCCCTCTCCCTCTCTGTCTCTCTCTGTCTCTCTCCAAAAATAAATAAAATACTAATAAAAAAAATTAAAAAAATCTTATTTTGATGACAGTCATGGAGGTATATATTTGATATAAATAGTATAGATGTGAGCATATATATGCATGTGTATTGTCAGTGAAGGAGTTAATTATATTTGCCAAGTAGCATGGTTTCAAGAAGCATCCAAATCCCAGTCATCAATTAGAGGAGTTTGAAATGATTCAAACAGGGTCATCCCCTCACTGCTGTCTCCCCATCATAGATTTAAAAATTCTACAGTAGGTGAATTACAGATTTTTTTTTTGTCCTAAGAAATTCTGAAAGTGTAGTGACAGCTCAGTAGTATTTCTCTTAACACATTTCTCTAAAGTAAAACTGAATTAGTTAACTGTTCAAGAAGAATTAAAACAAAATTGTAACTCCATAAATTCATTGTCAGACAAAACCCTTTGTTTGCTTTGGGCTTAAGGTGGACTTCACCCATAGGACTCATTTTGTCCCTATAAACCATTGCTCTCTGAATGAGATCATCATTTAATTTTTTTTTTAATTTTTTTATTTTTGGAGAGAGACACAGAGACAGAGAGGGAGACAGATAGAAAATGGGCGTGCCAGCAGTCTCTCAGCTGCTGTAAATGAAATCCAGATGTGTGTGCCCACTTGTGGGCAAGTGTGGCATTGTGCCCTTGTGTCACTTTGCATCTGGCTAAACGTGGGACCTGGAGATTGGTACCGGGTTCTTAGGCTTAGCAGGCAGGCAGGTGCCTTAACCACTAAGCCATCTCTCCAGCCCGAGATCATCATTTAATAATTGCTTAGTATACATTGATTCACTGCAATAACCAATTCTTTCTTTGTTGTGAAAAGAGCTTAAAATAAAAGTTTACTTTAAAGCAGATTGTTGTGTTATAGAAAACAATTGTTCTGTTTGACTTTATGTCAAACATTAATCATACGCTGTAGAGATAAATCCTGTTACAAATACTTGTTTGAGAGACAGGTTTTTATGAAGAATTGCCTTTGAAGCAAGGTTCCATTTTTCAGAAAATCTGAAAGGAAGGATTTTGAGCGGTAGCTATTGGATTAATGTTGCATTTAGTGCATAACTTCATGATGTTCTTTCTTTTATCAGATTAGCAGTTTCAGACCAACCAACTAAACCATAAGCACCTTAGAAACTGTGACTACTTATAGTCCTTTGTCTCCTGTGTGTCTCATCAACCTGTGGATGCTGTTTCAAATGGTTATTTCTAGAGTGTGGTAAACATTTTAGAAAATGTTAAAATCAGTATGTTCTTAGCAAGTGCATGCTGACTTTCCTTCTTGTTTCATAGTGCACTTGCACCTAAGGAGACCAGTACAAGCACCTATGCATGTGACCCTGTGACACAGATATCTATAATCTATAGTATGTACCTTACGTTTTTACAAAGACAATATGAAATATTTTGGAATTTAGTTAGAATGTGACCCCCTTTTATGTGTTTTATTATGACATACTATCTCAAAGTTATCCCCTGCCAAGTTTCCACTAAAATTAGGAACAGAATTATCTCAAGATTATTGTCATTTACTCATGTAAAATTCTCCTACATTCTCCTTCTTCCATAGTGAATGGAAGGTAGATGTGTTCTCCTTAGAAGTAACAACTAGAGGAGGATTGAAATTGTGGCTGCTGCTTTGACTAAGCAGAAATTAGTAGCATTATTTTCTGTAACTGATATCACAAAGTTCATCTTTTTCTGATGTATAAGACTTCATACCCATACTACTTTTAACCTACACAATTTGCAAATTGGTTTTCTAAAAAGAAATTAAATGTTTAATCTCTGTAACTTTTGTTCTTGGCAAATATGAAAGTACTCTGTTAAAAACTCTTCCTAATCATGGTCAAATTATTTCAGATTGAAATTATTTTACTTAATTTTTCTTTTTTCTTTTCTTTCTTTTATCATTTTTGGCTGTGTATCTAGAATCTTTCATATATACATGGGCAATTACAGTAAATTTTTATCCCCTCTTCTCAATTTGTGAAGATGAAAAGTAATTTTTGCCAGTTTTAAAATGTGTTAACATTGGGCCCTGACTTAACCTGTGTAGTGAATTCTTGCTCTCATTAAATTACACATTGTTATTTTTTACATCCCTCTACCTCCACTCAGACCAGCCAAGGTCAAGGAGGGCTAGGGAACTGGGTTCTGCATATTCAAGGTCTTATAAGCTCCAAAGTGATGGAAAGACTGCAAAAATGAGGAAGGAGAAACCAAGGCATCTACTGGAACATATGGATCAGTGGGAAGAACACTGTCAATCTGAAAGACCTATGGCTTCCCACCGGAGCAGCGTAAAGGTTGATGGACTAATAGCCAGCGAGCCAAGCGAAAGGAAACAGCCTGGTCAAGAAAGGTCCCGGAGACCTCCGCTTCCCAAGATCAGTGGGGAAGTGCTTCTGAGCACTAAAAGTGGTGACTGGGAGGTTAACAGTAGTCCTCATACTCGGAATTGGGAAAAACAGTCCGGACGCCATGACAGACTTTCACCCAAGACCTCACAGAAAGCGGTGCTTCCTTGCAAGAAAACTGTATATGGGAGGGACCATGGGCAAGGCGAGCACAGAGAAAGGAGACGCAGACCCAGGACTCCTCCCTTCTCAGAAAATGAAGAGCTACAATACCACCACGACCCAGGTAACAAAGGGTAGCCACCATGGAAGTCCTTGTACCATGTATGTACAAAGTAACCAATGAATTTATTAAGCATCTTAAGCAGCCTTTCTTCCTGTCTGGTTTATACTTGTATCCTTGAAACAAATCTTAGATCCAGATACACAAAGCATTTAATTAATATCAGGTCTATACCAAGAAGGAAGATGTTTGTTCCTTTCACCTTTTATAAGAACACATTGATTTCTTAGAGGGGTTATACAGGCCCAGTTTGCAAATGGAGGTGCCCTTCTCAGATACAGTTCTTAATTTGTCAAGACCTTGTATCAGATACTTGTATACCTGACTCAAAGCTCCTGAATTTCTGGTTCTATATCAGTGAACCCAGAAGATCTGGTGATAATTGCCTTAAAAGTATTTGTCTTCCAGTGGGGCTTTAGAAGTACTTGAATTTGTAGAACTCATCTTTCCTATGTATAAAATGAAGCACTGCCTGGGAAATCCTCCTAGACAGTGTTTTTAAAAACAGGAGCTTCGCATAATACTTTGTCAGACATAAAATATACATCTGTGAATCATTTGGGGCATATTTTATCTCCAGAGGTATTACACAGAAAGTAAAGCTTAAAAATCTTTGCTTTAATTTGCTTTTTTATGCGTGGACTATCTGCAACTGAATAATTGGTGTTGTAAAATGCCAATATAGGTAAGTTCTCTATGCCTCTCTAGAAATGAAGTGAGTGTAAGTAAGATAAGCCTTCAGGTTTTTCTTTGAAGTCCGCCTCAGACACAGTAAAGCTTTCTGTATTATCTGGGACAGCTCAGGGAAGGATTCCCCTGTGGCTATAAAACTGTCTTAACACCACAGTCGCTGGGAGTTTAATAGGCTACACCATCATCCTGGTTTCATGTGACCCTAACTGAGTTTTACAGAGGTGGAGAAGGAGTACCTAGAGCAATCTTTCTGTGATATCATCACTCTCACTTGTGATTGAAAACATGTTTATAAGTTTCAGTCACCATGTGGACTCATGTTGATTCAGTGATTTTTTTTCCTGTCACATTATCTCATGTTAATAGACTTGGTTATAAGGAAAATTAAAAATCACTTTAACAAGCCATATGGAATATAGACCACATATAATGTTACTTTGAGTCGTAAGCTTAGATGTGAGACTTAGAGGGTTAATCATCAAGCTAAAAAGATGGATACATAAACACTTCCAAATGAGATATACCATATGAGGGAAAACTTGAGCAAAGAGCTGTGGAAGAAAACAGGAGAATGTACTCCATCTGGAGTAGGTTATAAAGAATTTAAGTTGTTTTTAGCATCAACACATGCTGGAGTGTGTAAGGGGGCTGGAGGTGATACCATTGATCTCTAGTTCTGATTTGTGCATCTGATTTTATAAATGTACTCTGAGGGATGGTTCACTTTTAGGGCACTTTGTTATGTTCCAGGTGTTTTAAAACAGGGTTGAAAGCATGCAACTAAATTGGAGTTGCAGATAAATGTTCATTTTGCCAGCACAAGGGTTTCAAAAATAGTCTGGCCAGATAGCTATTTAGATGGTATAGTGTGAACTGTTTAGTGTTTATCACTTTATATTCAGCTTGCTTTAAAAATATTACTTCTGTAATCCTGTTGATATTTGATTTTGTAGCCTTCTTGGAGTAGGTCAGAGAATTACATTAATATAAGTAAGTAGGTACTGGTGTCCGTTCTTGCTGTTGAAAAAAAGTACAATTCTATAAAGTTGATGGCACATATGAAAGTTATATTTAAGTGAATAATAATAAAATTAGCAAGGTGACGACTAGTTCTAAGAGCATTTGCAAAACAGTATTTATAGAAGTCAGTTGAAAATTGAATGCAAAATAGAATTACTCAATTAAATGTTTGATTGGTTAGCTTCTATAGAGCAATGAAACCATCCCAAACCTTTGAGGAAGACCTCACTGTTAAACTGTGCACTGTAACAGCTTGTTTATGCACTTTAGCTTCTTACCTCTCAGGGCTGTGGAATGTCTACTCTTTTTTTGCTGTGAATATCAGTCAGTCATACTCAGATTTGCCTTAAATATCAGGTGACTTATAAAATATTTATACATGATATCAAATAATCTCAGTCATTATTTAGTTTTATTTCAAGTCTAGTGTAAATTTAATTTAAATAACCCTGTTTAAATAGCCCTGGTTTTAGTAATGTATCCAGGTGTCAAGCTAGTAATCCCAGCACTCAAATAGCAGAGACAGGAGAATCTCTGCAAGTTTGAAGATGGCCTTCTATCAAGAACCCCTCTTCCCAATTATTCTATCAGATTTAATTTTAAGAGAATGCCTTCCTAGTGTTCATTTTGGGAGATTTTTGGGTTCTCATTCTGCAGAATGCAGAAGAGGAAAGTCAAAACACAATTAGTTGAAGAAATTTATGGAAACCGGAGTGTATGGAAATATGAGGAACTCAGTGTAGCACACTTGCCTAGCATGAGCCTCCCCAGTAAACCCCACTCTCCAAGAAAAAAGAAGTGCAAGGAAGAGGGAGAAGAACAGGGAGCAGGAAAAACAAGCTGTTATGGCTCACCTGCTTGAAAGTTGTCTTGAGGCTCGGTTTGCCTTGTCAGGATGGAGGCAGCTGCCTTTCATGTACTGGCCAGTATTTTAAAGCATTTCTGCTTTTGTTATGAGTGCTTTCCGTTGCCCTGTCTTTTATTCCTTCCTATGTGTACTCTTACACTTCATACACTAGATGAGACAGGTGTGGCAGTCCAGAAACACAGTATCCTAGACTGAGTGCTTCTAATGTGAATGACAAATTCTGGTGACACAGTAAGGATTTAAGCAAGCCATTTACCCATTATATATTTGAACCATAGAGAAATAATACCTAAATTTTGACTGTTAAAAGTTGTATTCTCTTCTTAACTGATCATGGTTATAATCTTAAGACGTTGTCAATCTAATTATTACTGTTCATGAGATTGTATATTTCAAAGACTATAAAGTGAATGTTTTTCATGGTTACTTTTGTGGTGTAGCATAGCAGGACATACTAGTGAAGAAACTTCAGTGTCTTGAAATAAGACTATATCCTACTAGAATATATCTGAGAAGCTAGGCATATTCTATCATTTTTAGTAAAGATTTGGGCTATTCATTGAACTTTATTTCTGTATATTAGACTATGATATAACAGCATATCTGTTTATTGACCTTATCCATTGTTAAGCACCCTACTTCATTTGTTTCCCCTAAATTTTGCTTTTCTAGATATGACCATGCTAATCATAATTAAGGGAGGTTTGTATTCCATTTCCATTTTGTCTGCTTTGGGAAAGGAATATCCCAAACTGGTCAGAATATCCCAAACCAGCCCAGCCCAGCAGAAAATTCAGTACTTCCAAAGGTGATTTGAAGTGATCTGCCTAATCAGGCTCTGAGAAATGTGAAGCTAAGAAAGATGCAGTGTGTGTGTGTGTGTGTGTGTGTGTGTGTGTGTGTGTGTGTACAGATATACATGACTGGCATTTAAGTTTCCCATAAGCTTAGTTTGAATCTACAAAAGTAGGCTTCACAAGCTATCTAATTAATGTCTCTAGTTTTCTCTTTGCTTGTGTATGTGTATTAACAAGTAAAGAAAATGTGGTAAGGCATTTTAATTAAAATTATTTTAATATATACTTACTTTGATGTCATTATATACTACTGTCTATACTAATGGTTCCAATGCTACTTGTAAATAACAATCAATTGGAAAAGCTTAAAACAAACTTACTAAGGCCAGGATTCACGTAAGCTATTCAAATTAGTATCTCTAGGGGTGGTGGCAAATATTTTTATATCATTGAAGTACTAACAACTGATTCTAATATGTGGAAGTGGTTGGTACCACTGGTAGAAACACATAGTTGATTGGGAGCAAATTTGCTCACCCTTGGTATCCTTTTACTGATGGCTACTGTTATAGATGTCTGATCATATTCACTCCATGAAGACATTTATTATTTCTGAGCATAATAGATTAACACCATTGACTAAATTTATCTTATATTAGGACACAAAGGAAATATTCATAGTTTTGAAATAACCATTAACATCTATCTGATTAAACTTTAGAAAAGAATATATACTGTTTATTTTTCAAAGTAAATAGTCAACATTGTCTACCAGTCCTCTCCGGTCTTTTCTCCCCAGAACAATAGAATTCTGAGGTCATTGTGCTCTGATATTGTCTGTTTCTCTTAATATTTTATAAGGACATTAATGGGTGAATCAAAGCCATGGGAAAGATCTAAAGCAAGTGGTGGTGTTTATCAGATGGAGATCCCAGCTAAACCACAGTGTTGTAGTGTTTAAGTCACTTTCAGGTGGCACTCTTTCCACTCTACAGAATGTTCAGCTGGGGGGAGCGGGAAAGAGTGACTCTTTGCCAGCTTAGCTACATTAAAGCTGACTCCGTAACCTTCTTTTCTCTAGTTTTTTTTTTTTTTTTTAATTTAAGTGGCTTTGCTTTTCCTCCCCCCTTTTTTTTTTTTTTTTTGCTTTTGTTTTTTTTGTTGTTGCTGTTGTTAAAGGTTTTCTGCTGTAGAAGAAACTGGGAGAAAAGTTTTTATCAGACAGCTTTGATGGGTAACTTTAAGGTGTTTCAGTAATTTTCATTGCCACTTCCATGCCTATGGAAAAACATGAATTTTGAATTTATCCTACACTGGATTCTAGCATGCAGTCAATATTTTCAGTGTTAGATATGAAAGGAAAACTTCTTTCTCTTAATTTTTGCAACTTTTAAAGAAACATCCCGAGTTGCCTTATTTCATTAATTTTGTTCCTAGGAATGAAACCAAGAATGATGAAAGAAACTATCTCTACTCCAACACGAGTGACTCACAGGGATCAGGAATGGTATGATGCTGAAATTGCCAGGAAACTGCAAGAAGAAGAACTTCTGGTGAGCACATTTTAAGGCAGCAGTTCAAGTTATTTAGTAGAGGTCTTTGTGTGTACGTGTGTGAAATGAATCACAATTCAGTTAAATAATGAATATTATGGAAATTATAGTGTACATTAAATCATTTTCAGTCTCTTCTGAATAGGTGGAAGACAGCAAGACAAAAGAATTGGGCAGAACTTTTCTTATATACTTCTGTCTGTGTTGTCAGTTCCCCCTTGTCAAATATAGTACAAAACAATAGTAAACGGAAAATATAGAATAAGAAATTAATAACTTTTAAAATTTTTATTTATTTTTTATTGGCAACTTCCTTAATTGTAGACAATATCCCATGGTACCCTCCCACTTTGCCCTTGAAACTCCACTCTCCATCATATCCCCTCCCCCTCTCAGTCAGTCTCTCTTCATTTTGATGTTGTCATCTTTTCCTCCTATTAGGATGGTCTTGTGTAGGTAGTGTCAGGCACTGTGAGGTCATGGATATCCAGGCCAAAATTAATAACTTTTAGTACAATGTATTGTTACAAGCATTCTGTTATTAGGATTGTTCATCTTTTACTGTGACTGATTTGTGAGCTGAACTTTTTTTCCTAAAATATTTATCTATTTATTTATTTTTTGAGAGAAAGAGAGAATGGGCATACCAGAGCTTTCTGCCACTGCAAACAAACTCCAGATGCATGTGCCACTTTGTGTGTCTGTCTTTAGTTGGGTAGTGAGGAATTGAACCATGGCCATCAGGCTTTGCCAGCAAGTGCCTTTAACCACTGAGCCATCTCTCCAGCCCCAAATTGAACTTTTTAGTATGTATACATGTGTATATATGTGGAAAAGCATAGCTATATATATCTATATCTATCGATCATCTATCTATATTTATATACATGGAGGAGGAGGGGTAGATAAATAAATAGATAGGGCTTGGTACTTTCTACATCTTCAGACATTCACTGAGGGTGTTGAAATGTATCCCAGTAAACAGTCTGTCATATCCAGCTGTACTTACAAGTAATCATTAGCAACAGAACTGTGTATACTTGTTTCAGCATTATTAAGGTATTGAAATTACCAAAAATCCTGTATAGAATTTGAGCTGAAGAGCTCCTGGCTCTTGCTAGTGAAAGTATATGAACTGATTATAGACCTCAGGGATTTCAGTTACAGTAAATTTTATATAAGATATTTTAAGTGGAGCACACAAATTCCAATTCATTTGTGTGTGTGTGTGTGTGTTCTCTTCCACAGGCGACTCATGTGGACATGAGAGCAGCCCAAGTAGCCCAAGATGAGGTCTGTTTTTTTTTTTTTCTTTTCTTTTTATCTTTTCGAGGTAGGGTCTTACTCTAGCCCAGGCTGACCTGGAATTCACTATGTAGTCTCAGGGTGGCCTTGAACTCATGGTGATCTTCCTATCTCTGCCTCCCAAGTGCTGGGATTAAAGGCATGTGCCACCACGTCCAGCCAAGGTCTGTTCTTGTTAATGAGCTTGACCAATATTCTTTGGAAACATCCAAGTAATTTTCAAAGCTCAATTCTGTAGTTTATGATACTGACTGGATCTTGTTTAGGAAATTGCCCGACTTCTAATGGCTGAAGAAAAGAAAGCTTACAAGAAAGTCAAAGAGCGAGAGAAGTCATCTTTGGACAAAAGAAAGAATGACACTGAGTGGAAGGTAGGGTAAGGGATTTTTGTTTTGCTTTACTTGCTTTTTATTTAGAAGTAAGGTTAGAAATAAAAGCTATATGCTATGCTGAAGTATCCTAGTGTTTTTTTCTTGCTTACTTGCCAAGTGTCAGACGAAATACGAATTATATCTGTTATATCACCCATTCCACCATTAGTAAATCAAGATTTTTTCTAATACTTTATTTTTATTTATTGGGCATTTGGAGAGAAACAGAGGGAGGAATGGAGAGAATGGGCATGCCAGGGCCTCCTGCCACTGCAAACAAACTTTAGATACATGTGCTTCTTTAATCATCTGACTTTACGTGGGTACTGGGGAATCAAACCCAGGCCATCAGGCTTTGCAAGCAAGCTACTTGAACTGCTGAACCATCTTTTAGTTGAGAAATCCCAAATGGCTTCTGCTACATTGAAGGAGCAACAATTACTCATATTCTTTGTTAACTAGGAAAAGATACGTTGTGGTTAGTAAGTCAGAAAAGTTAGAAGGCAGGCACCACATTGCTAGCCAGTATCAGGACTTGTACAATTTTCAGATTCTGTAACTGGTGTTGAAACAAGTCCCTTCTTTGAGAAGTCGACCTGCATTTCTTTAATCGACTGGCTGTAGAATTACAGCCTTAAGTCAAATGTGTAGAAGACATCTTACCCATCCACACAGAATCCAGTTGACTATGTTTCTGACAGGACTTACCATTTGTTGTGTGGTTCTTTTGTCCATGATCTTTGGCCAAGCTTGCCTGCTGTGGAAAGCCTTATCATATGACTGCACTGACAGGTCTCACCAGACTTAAGTGGTTGGCTATGAAAATATTTTGTTATTCAACTAACTGTAACCTGAAATTTCTAAAAGAACATTTGACATGGGATACCTATTTTCTTAACTTTGACTTTCTCTTTTCTTGGTGTTTTTCCTCTATCCCTAGTCAAAAGCAGCTAAGTCAACACACTTAAAGTCAAAAGACAGTGATGAGGCTCACCGTGCCAAGATTGACAGACCAGCAAGGTAAGAGGACCCTTTAAAAGGAGAGTGAGAAAGCTGCCATTGATGTGAGTAATGATGGCTCAGTGACTGGGGTTGAGATCTAAAAATCCAGTAGTAAGTAGTGTCAACTTCATTTCCAGTCTTAAATTGGGTTACATAAATCTAAGAGGCTGGAGAGATGGCTTAATGGGTAAGGTGCTTGCCTCAAACCCTAAAATTCTACATTTTAAAACTCCCATTTTAAATTTTTTTTTTTTTTTTTTTTTTTTTTTTTTTTTTTTTGAGTGAGGCCGAGAGAGAATGAGCACACCAAAGCCTCCAGCTGTTGTGTGTAAATGAACTCCAGACACATGCACCACCTTGTGCAACTGGCTTACATGGTTCCTTGGAGAATTAAATCTGGGTCATGTGGCTTTGCAGGCAAGCTCTTTAACTGCCAAGCCATCGCTCCAGCCCCTGTTATTCTATATTTAGTAAGTGTGTAGGAAGGGACCAGTCACCTGATCTAACCTATTCTCTCTAACATGGTAACAGGTTAGCTACCTTGTAGATGTGCTGCAGGTAACTGAGATAACCTAATTAGAGAACATAAAGTCCTTACTCTCTACTAGCTGGCGTCCCTTGTTCACTCCTCACAATGGATGCCTAGTACCCATGGAGAGACTGCTAGGGATAGGGTGAGATATTTGAATACACTTGCTTTTTATATTACAGAGCCAAATGTATCAAACTCATAACTTTATAAACCTCAGAACAATTTAGCTTTAGAATGATACAAAATATTTTATTAACATGGTTTTATATTTGATAAACATTAATCTCATCTGGTCCTATGCTTGAAATTGATAATTGGCTACATGTTTGGGCAACAGAACAACAAAGAATGAGGTTTTATTTTTTTAAAAGTTTTGTTAATGCTAAGTATATACAGAAATCTATATTAAGTAGTTAATAAAATGCTTAAATTTCCCAAGTTTTAAAAAACATTTTTCCCCCTGGTATAAAAGAAAAGTGAATGTATCATATAGGAAGCTGCAAATGTTTTAAGGTCTACTTTGCCACCTAGTGGATAAAAGAATGTTGCTCATATGATTTTCTGTTTATCAAAGTTTTCCCTCTCCCTTAGACTTTACTTGCCTTTCTCCTTTCCTCGCTCTTTTCCTTCCATTATTCTTTCCTTAGCTTGATTAATTTCTTGCTTCAGTTGAATTAAGTGCATCAAAACATATTAAGAACAAGGTAAAATAATGAGTTCAAGGTCATGACATTGTCCAGGAAACTAAAACTAAAACTAACCATTTTGGCTTTGAATTTCTACAGAAAATGTTTTACCATGTAATATAATAAGAGATGGAATTTTGGTAACCACTACTTTGTTATCTCTTTAAATTCTGGCTTCCTTTAGGCCGCTACCACCTGGCATAATCGAAGCTGAGGACCTAGATTACTCTCATGTTACACACCAACATAGTGCCACACGCCATTTCTCAAAGTCAGAGTCTTCACATAAAGGTAAGAGTGTGTGTAGTCCAACTTCAGATCCAAGTTCTCTTCCGCTAGACACACCATTGTGTTGTTCTTTATATATTAAAACACAATCAAAAAAGACAAAAATAAAAAGGCACTTCAAGTTGAATGTATGATTTCTGTATATTACATTTTCCTCCAGAGAGAGATTATCTTTACTCATCTTTGTTTACATTATTAGAGGTAACTCTCAGATTTGTTGAAATTTTTTTTCTATACAAGTTAAACATTTTTATTCTGAAATCTCAAAGGTTTTCAATACTGACATGTTCACAAAGTTTCAGATTTAGGGAGCATTTCAGATTTAGATTTCAGAATTAGGAATGCTCTCAACCCCTAAATCAATATTTATATAGATTATAAGTTGAAAAAGTACAAATAGTCTACATACATAGTCCAATGGAAAGTTCTGAAATCTGAAACAGTTGTGGCCCCAACCATTATTTTTATATAGTATACATAGGTGGTCAATGAATGTATAAGTTAGATTGAAAATAAATACCTATCAGTGCCACACCAAACACATGGAAGAAAACTGAGGTCAAGAAAACAGGGAATGTCATGGAGATCCTTAGTGGAATCAGCCTTCACAAGATGCTGATGAGGGATTTGCTTCAAGGTTAGACCTGCTTATAGATATTTTTGTGGAAGTAATAAGGTCAAATTTTTCTTATACTAATTTCTTCATTGGCAAAATAGAGGTAACAATATAATAAATCCAGAGTTGGAAGGATCATTTAAGATTGATTAATGAAATAAAGACATGATGGTTGTAATACCAGCACAGTCGAGTCAGGAAAAATGGGAGTTTCATTCCAGTCTGGGTTACATAGTGATATATTACCAAAGAAATAAAAATGAAAAATGATGAAATGATGAAAAATGTGAAAGATATTAGAAATATTTGGTCTTATTATCTGATGGATTATTTTTTGTTGAAGACCCAATTCTTTCTGAAGTCATTAAAAAGATCATTGCTGGGCCTGGAGAGATAGCTCAGCAGTTAAAGGTATCTACTTACAAAGCCTGACAGCCCAGGTTCAATTCCCCAGTATCCACATAAAGCCAGACACACAAAGTGGTGTGTGTGTCTAGAGTTTGTTTACAGCAGCAGGAGATCATGTTATGCCCATTCATTTTCTCTCCCTTACCTCTTAAATATATATTTTTAAAATGACACATCTTGGCTAGGGGAAATGGCTTAGCAATTATGGCATTTGCCTGCGAAGCCTAAGGATCCTGGTTCGATTCCCCAGGATGCATATAATCTAGATGCACAAGGGGGCACATGCATCTAGAGTTCATTTGCAGTGGCTGGGATGCCCTGGCATGCCCATTCTGTTTCTCTCTGCCTCTTCCTCTCTCTCTCTCTCTCTCAAATAAATAAAGTATTTTTTTAAAATGACACATCTTATTAAATTTGGATCTTTATAAATACCCTTATAAAAATAATCCTCCCATCATAATTTCCATCATTTGGTGCATTTTCACCACCTCTGATTAGCTTGATGTTTTCAGCATTTTTTTCTTTCTCACCTTCTGTGGGCATCATTTTGAGAAGCAGATATGTCTGTCTCTGACATTGCTAGCTGCATAATATTAAAATGATACATTGTGGTGGGAGGGGCTTATGTAAAAAATAACACATTGACTTGATATATAAATATTTTATACTTGAGATCAAAGAAAATAGGAACAACTTGAAATGCATAGAAAGGAAGATGAATCATCTTGGGCAGGGCAAAAGGAGTGAGTTGTTTCTCTTTACTTCTTCCCTCCCCAGGTTTCCATAACAAGCAGTAAAAACATGGGAATCTGCCTTGAAAATGGACTTTGTGAAGCAGATGTTGCTGGATCACACAGAATACATTCCACATTAGTTTTGTTCCTTCTATGTGGTATTCCTGGGATTTATTCTAAGTTGTTTTTCTGACCATAAAAATAATTTCAAACATTTTCGTTATTCCTGATCACTAGGGCAGGATAAGCAAATATAGCTTCTGAATCTTGACCACCTCCATTCTGAGTCTTGAAGAGCTCGGTCCAGTGCTATTGTGCTAGCTGAGAGGTGACATCTGGGGACTGACTGGGCTTTGTTTCCCAATGAATTGTATACAGATGAATTATCAAAACATTTGGATGCAGTGCAGAATCAGTGAATGTAAAAAGTAGGGTTTTTTTTGTTTGTTTGGTAAATTAGTATATGATGGTTTGGATTTTTATTCTCTTTAGTAAAAAACAAAAGCAGCTATAAATATCAAAATAAATAATCTAGAGATTCTGAGTAAATGAGCTGGGCAGAGATTTTGCATGTCCTTATTAGCCCTTCTGGAAAATTGGCCTGGGTATCATTCTCTAATATAGTGAATTTCTTAACAGAAAAGCTTCCTCAAGCCCCAGGCAGTGGGTCATAATAGTATTTATTGGGAAAACCCACTTTTATAATACTTTTATTAGGTCTATAAAAAATGAACTGAAAATTTAAAACTTCAAATCATTTGTTTTATATACTTGTAGAGCCAAGGAAAATTGAATTAGAAGTTGTTTTCAAAAGGGATGATATCATCAGCTTACCAGCTATATAGAGCCATTCTCAGAAGACATAGCAATATATATTGGAAACCTCTCAATAATGTTTTGTGCATAATTAATTCAACATGAAGTTGATTTTTTTTCCTTACAGTGCTGGGGATTAAACCCAGGACCTTGTGTGTGCTAGACCCCAATCCTGAAGTGATTGTTTATCCACACATATAGTTCTACAAATTTGTTAATGTTTATGTATTCCTTTGCTCAAGCCCTTTAAGCCCTTCCCTTCAAGCGAATTCAGAGTTTGTCTAGCTACTAATTCATGGAAATGTTTATTTGCCCATACTTGATAAATGGCAGTCAAGATCTACCTACACACACACACACACACACACACACACACACACGCTCATATTACATTCCTGAAGCTTGATTTGCTGTTGTTTTTCATTGTATGGACATGACAGTTTTGGTATTTTAATATGCTGTTTAGGAAAGAAATCTCTGGGTGAGTGTAGAAAATATTTTTAATTAGGTTTTTCCCCACTAAGAGCTGCTTTCTGTTTGCCTTATCTTTCCAGACAGTCTTAAACTTGGGCAATATTCCAGGAAGCTACAATGAACAGATTTTGAATGGATTTGGATCGCTAATTTTGAGTCAGACCTTTGGTTTCAAGTTGGGTATGATAAGGATTTTAGTAAAAGGCAACTGAGTTAAATTTCATGCAAATTGGTAATCATGAAAGAAATCAAAATTTAAGGGGCATCGATATTTTGGGAAAATGAAGAAGGAGAAAGATAATACGTCTGAATACCTATTGTGAAATATAGAAGAATCTTCATTTAGTGAAGAGAGAGGAAATGGAAACCTTGGTCTTAAGTCAGATTCTAAATTATGGATTCAATGTCCATAGCTTAGTCTTGCTGACTTATTTTTCTGTATCTGCCCTGTGATTTTACCCCATGTTCTAAAAGTAGTTTTTAATGATGAATTAAAGAAATACAGTTGGCATTTTGTTTGATAGACAGTCCCATTTGCCATATTTTGTTATAAATATTTATTTTTCTGTCACAAAATGCTCACTTTCACTGTACAAACTACATTTCTTTTGCTTCTCATACTTCATTTAGTCATACTCGTTACTGTGAACTTGACCTATTTTAGTTAAAAAAAAAAAAAAAATGCCAGGTCATTTCACCAGAGTGTAGTGTGTAGTGTTGCCCCTGTGATAGCCAGGTCAATATCAGGACTGAAAATTTGTTACTTTTTTAAAGATTTTTTAAAGAGTAGACTTTAAAATATTTTATCGTTATTTTATTTTATGTTTTTTATAAAGTGAAAACTTTTTTAAAAGTATCACAATTATTTACATATTAATAAGATAGAAATATAATATTCTCAGTTAAATCCTCTTTTTTTCATTCAAATAATGTATCTTTGAGATGATAGAAGCAATTTAAAACTGTATTTTTCTTGCCTTGACACTTTTTCACTGTGTTCAGTGCTTTTACTTTGTTATTTTATATAAACATGGAAGCATTTATTTTGTTCCTGTTGCTGCTGCTGGAACACATGTAATTTAATTTCAGACCCACAGAGTGTTATACTGTAATCTTGTCATATAAACTGAGATTTCTGGCCTTGGAAGATCTTGTATCTAAATTCTTGCTTTCTGGAGGCCAGGTCTCTTTGATAGCAGCATTGCCGAATGAGTACAATACACTATTTTAAGGCTACTTGACATGTATGCTGTGTCCTTTGCCCAACAGTTTTTTAAACCGTTGCTTAGAACAGATCTTAGAAAAAAGTCAGATTAAATATTCTGACTTGAAAATAATTTCATTCTAGTGTTCAAAATGGTGTTCAGAATAATTTTGTTGCGAGATTAGATAATCACTTTATTTATAAAAGAACATGGAGGTTGTTTGAAAGTGACTTTTCATGCCTTTGGAATTATTGTCTCAAGTGATTTTAGAATAACTAGAGGCATGCTAATAAATTTAAAAGTAAATATTGTATGATTTTGATCACAAAGAAATATCTAAATTGAAAAAGAATGATGCATGCCCCCAGGAGGAAGAGATACAGAATAGCATTGGCTACAGAGTCACCATATTCCAAATATGTGAAAATTTTGAACCAAACCCATGTCTCTAATTTAGCTGGAATTTGAACTAGTTGATAAAATTCACTTCTGACACTTCTCCATGGTGTTTTTGGTTGGAACATGTCATTTTAAGCTTTTATCTGATAGTAAGTTTTTAATACTGTCATATCTTCTCTAAGTTTGCTTGTGCCAAATTGGAAATACCTTTTGTAATATGGTGCATTCACTTTACCACATAAGTGATTTTAGGGTCTTGATTTTTAGTGAGTGATCTTTTTGTATAAAATTCACTTTGGGAAATACCAAGATGTTATTCATCAATGCTTTTTTTGAAAGGTAACTGATTGGCTGAGATTGACAGCCTAATAAAGAAAGGAGACTCTTGCATAAGTAACTAGAAGGAATGAGAAGGAATGAGAACAGAATAGAGCTAGAAGTAAAGGGCATTTCTGTTTAGGAGATAGTGTTTGTGTAGGGAACATTACCGTTGAGAAGGTGCATGGTTCTTGTCGATGTCACCATAGATGTGGTCATATTCTTATACAAAGGCTTTTAAAAGCAGTCATAAAAAGTTAAAACCTGATCTTTGGGCAAAAGAAAAAGATACCTAAAACATGTATTATGTCAGTTACCTATGGCTCATTATCACAGAAGTGACTCTAGAAAATGGTGGTACTTTATCCCATCAGTTGGTGCCTATGAGAGTGAAAGCCATCACTGGTGATAGAATGCTTTCATCTTAGCCTGTGATAGACAGTGTAGGCATAGAGTAGTGTTCTGTTAACATTGCATGGTGCAAGAGTCATCCAGATCCATTGCAGTGAAGATGTGAGACTGTCAAAAAGAACCAGAGGCTGTTGTTGCTGCTAGCATCTAACAGCTGTCACTAGCACTACTGTTTAATTTGAGAGAATCCTAGAAGGCAAGTATAAACCAGGAAGATGTCCATACATGGTCACTATGCTGATGAGCCCTGCATTTTATGCCAGCAATGTCTGTGAAAGAGCAGTTTTGCCTTAATTTAGTTGGACTCCAACCAATGTTAGTGTACTTCTGCATGTGAATGACTGTCAACTCTCACTGGCATAAAAATCCATAGAAGATCGTTAAGCATCCTGGTCATCTTGGGACTTTGGACTTCCTCTATTTGTGCTGTGGTTGGCACACCATCTCTATTCCTTGAAAGGCAGGCATGACCAAAAAAGGCTGGTAGAAGCAAAGAATTTCCTAGCCAAATTTTCCATAACCGGTTGTCAATTTCTAAACAACTGAGAGCTTACTGTTCTTCTTTTCATGGTGACTGTGAAGAAGATATTTTTACATGTTCTGTTGTGTGGTGAAGTCATTCATATTATCTGTAAGAATTTACCAATAGCTTTGGCTATGAAATGCTTACTTACCATTGACTAAAACAGGAGAAAACCAAACAAAATGGAGACATTTACTTGAGATTAGCAATTTGCTGATGTGAAGAATATTCTATTTTATTACTTTTAGAAGAAGATTAAGCAGGAAATCTTTTGCTATGGTACACAAGGTAGAAGAAAAGTAGGTTTTAAAGGTTGTATTTGATACCACAAACTAATACAGTCATGTGAGTACTCATGTTGATTTATAGAAATACCTGGCCCTAAAAGTCATTTTCTTCTATATATATCTGAACACTGCCTATTATCATATTTCTAATAAATTTAATAAGCTTTTGTGTATTCAGAGCCAACTAGAAAATGTTGGGTTTCTTTAAAATTTTTCTTCTTTCTTTTTTTTTTTCTTTTCTTTTTTTTTTTTTTGAGTAACTTTTCCTAGTATGCTGATTTCAGCATCTCAGATCAGGGCAGAATGAATTCTCTCTATTAGTGTACCATTATCCCTATTATTTATGGTGATATTTAAATATAAAGGTAAGAGTTGAAAGAGGGATGTTCCTTCATAAAGCATCAAGAACTAAGAACAGAAAAGATGATGTTGAGAGAGTATGTTATAGGAAATTATATACTTAGGACACATTTTGTTTCACTGAATCTCATACCATAATTTCTAAGACAGATTCTAGCTGTAGAACTTGATGAATTTGTTCTTCTGGTTGAATTCATTATTGAAATCCCTGTAAGCTATAGCTCCATCTCTTTTTGTAAATGAAAGCCCAATGTCCTGTCTCAGAAATTCTGTGTTTTCACCTGTCTTACTAGGTACCATGGGGAAATAGCATATATAAATGATGTTCCACAATGAGGATTCTCTGTAATTAAGTTTCTTCTAAAAAGTCTAACCCAGCAAAACATTTTAAAGTGGTGCTGAATTAAAAACAAGAATATGCTCATATAAATCAGGTTCCTCAGGAAATGTGATGTGATACTTTCCATTTGTCTTATAATTTGGAAAAGTAATCTCTTGAGAGTAAGATGACACAGGCCTCAGGCACTTCAAGTTCTTTAGTGAGAACCTTTTTATATTTGGAATGTGGATATTTCTATGAAACAAGTAAGATATCCTAAGTGCTCATCAATTTATAGCCAAGTCCCAGGGGAAGGAGGGGAAGGAAGACACTATGAAATATGTATTTTATAGAGCTGAATAGAAATTTGATAGAATTTAGTTTGAGGGCAGAAAACAGGCCACCTCAAACCACATGGCTATCTAGAGATTAAGTGAAACTGTGAGGGATACTGTGTGGACAGATGCCTTAATGTGACTGGTGTTGAGCACTGGGGGTATGTATGCACCCATGGGAACTAGGCTAATGGAAGCAGTCTTTCAGTTTACCTTCATACAGCACAAGTTGTTTCTGACCATAGCCTTGTTGAGGAAGATGGAAACATGGTGCTGGTTACTTTCATGTATTTGAGGAGGCTGAGGTGGTTAACATCATCATTAAGGTACTTGCCAATGCTCAAGCCTTCCTTAAATGGCACTTGTATGTCAACATTAATTCATCTATGCAAACTTGTGTTTTCTTGGTTTGTATTTTACATCTTCTGTCCTATTTGTTTCTATGAAATGTCAGGTTTAACACTGATGTTATGAATAATTTTCAAACCAAAGTATTGCATAAGTAAATCTGTGTGCTTTGTTCTCCTGGATGGTTTGAGATAAGCACATATCTGGTCTTCTCTTAATAAAGTCATCCATTTGTTAAGTCAGCAAGTGTCATGTTTTCTTTATTGTACTCAAAGTCTTAGGAAGGTACAGTAGTAGTATTTTTGCTTTGCTTCTTTTCAAAGTAGACCTAGTTATATCTTTTTAATATTAATATTTTTTTAAATTCTACTTCCACTTACTTTTGGTAAACATGATATATGGTATAGTGAAATTCTCAATGAATACTCCCAAATATAAGTCAGAAAAGTACCCTTTTTATTTGTGTGGGTTTTTTTTTTTTTTTTTTTTGGCTATAGAATTGATGTATTTTGGGAAAATAAATAGGTAAGTGGAGGTTCATATGACTGTTCATGACTAAAGCCTGAATGACTATACTCTACACTATACCTGGTGTCTGGTAGGTACCTAAGTGGAGTTTGAGAAGCTAAAATTAGTAACTGGTATATTTACTATTTTATCTGTATAATGCTTGCTCTCTTGTCTTACTTTGTTATAACCATGATATAGAAATATTCTGTAGAAATGTGTTAAAGAATACAATACCACTTTCAGTTACTACTGACAGAACTACTAAATTTCCCTGGAGCAGACCCTTGAGGGTTCACTTTTTTTTTTTTTAACCTCCTAATATAGTGAGGACTCTAAGTGATGTCTAGTAAATAAGAGGTCATCTAGATCCTTGAAGAACAGTGGCTTGTATACCTTATTCTTTACTAGAGGAAATTGCCAGTAAAAGAAAGCTTGGGGTACCAGTGCAATGCTATAATTGGAAAATTCTATACTATGGACTGATTCATGTACAGAATTACTTTTGGAACTGGAGAAAAGACTTACTGGTTAAGGTGCTTGCCTGCAAAACCTAAGGACCCAGATTTGATTCCCTAGTACCCATGTAAGCCAGATGCACAAGGTTGCACATATTTCTAGAGTACATTTCCAGTGGCTGGAAACCTGGTATGCCCATTCTCTCCCTCCTCCCCTCAAATAAATAAAATGCTTTTTAAAAGCTACTTATGAACATGTCTGTGAAGAATATGCAAAACATAATGGATTTCATAATGAGACTTGAGGTCACATACCCATCGTGGTTCAGTTTTATATCCAGATATTCCCATATCTGAAAATAACCAAACTCTGAAATAATTTTTTTAAAAATTGCATTTATTTATTTGAGAGAGAGAGAAAGAGGCAGGGGTGGGATGGGTAGAGAATGGGCATGCCAGGGCCTCCAGCCACTGCAAATGGACTCCAGACACATGTGCCACCCTGTGCATCTGGCTTATGTGGGTCCTGGGGAATCATTTGATTCCAATAATTTTTTTTTATTTTTTTTTTTTAATGACCCATTAATTGTTCAGGAGTGTGTGGTTACTCTCCATAAGTTTATGTGTTGTACTATCTCTTTTGCTATTGTTTAGTAGTTGTATCCCATTGTGATTGGATAGACTACAAGTATAATTTCATTTTTTACTATTATTTGTTAAGATTTACTTTGTTTACCTAATATATGGTCTGTTTTAGAGGAGGTTCTGTGTGCTGATGAAAAGAATGTGTATTCTGCACCATTTGAATGGAATGTCCTATACATGTGTGTTTTTAGTCTCTTTGTTCTGTAATGCCATTTAATCCAGATTCCTGAATGTTTATTTTTTCCTGGGATGACCTAACAATTGAAGTCACCTACTATTGTGCTGGGATTACTGTGATTTTTACATCCATGGTTAGTACATATATTTTTTAGAATTGTATTGTCCTCTTGTTGAATTGTCCCCTTAATCAGTATAAAGTGACCTTCTGTATCTCTTCTGACTTAGGTTGGTTTGAACTCCATCTTGTCAGATTTTCAAACATTTATGCCTGCTTGTTACCTTACCCTATTTATTTGAAATACCATTTTCCATCTTTTTACCCTAAGATAGTGTTTGTCTTTTATGGAGAGAGATGTTTCCTGGAGGCACCAAACAGAACCATCATGCCTTTAAATAAATGTTCTGCTAGTCTGTGTCTTTCGATTGGAGAATTGAGACCATTTATAGTCAGAGTTACTATTAAAAGATGTGGGGCTGGAAAGATGGCTTAGCGGTTAAGGTGCCTGCCTCCTAAGCCTAAGAACGCTGGTTCCAATCTCCAGGTCCCACGTTTAGCCAGATGCAAAGGGGCACAATGCCGCACTTGACCACAAGGAGGCGCACACATCTGGATTTCATTTGCAGCAGCTGAGAGGCTGCTGGCGCGCCCATCTCTATCTGTCTTCCTCTCCCTCTCTCTCTGTCTCTCTCTGTATCTTCCTCTCCTTCTCTCTGTGTGTCTTTCCCCCCGCCAAAAAAAAGATTTTTTTTGTATGTCTTAATTCCTGTCATTCTTGTTGATGTTGTAGCACTTGATCTTTTTTTTTTTTTATTACTCTCTTACATTAAGCTATTATCCAAACCTAGCTTATTCATTTCATTCCTGTGGCCTCATTTTTAGACTTTTCTTTATCTTCACTGAAAAGGTTTTGTTCAAGTATTTTCTGTAGAACTAGCTTAGTGGTCATGAATTCCTTCAGCCTCTTTATCATGGCAAGTTCTTCTTTCTCCTTCAATTAGAACAGATAATTTTGTTTGGTGTACTAGTTGTTTGGCAGCTGTTGTCTTTTAGACCTTGAAATGTATCATTTCTAGCTCTACTGGCTTTTAGAGGTTCTGTTGAGACATCAGCTGTTACCCCGATGTGCCTGACTTTGTAAGTGTCTTCTCTATTTCCAATCTACTTTCTTTTGTCTTTATTTTTACTAGTGTAGGTATAATACGATGAGGGGAATTTTTTTTTTCCTGGTTTGGTCTGTTTGCTGTCCCAAATGTCTCCCATATCTGTATTAGCATCTCATTCCCTAATATTGGGAAATTCCATGATTTTGTTAAAAATGCTGAAATTCTTCTTTCATGCTCAGAATTCTTAGATTTGATTCTTCATAGTAGCCATTGCCTGTGTCATGAAAGTCCTACTCACACCTTCTTATTCATTTATCTTGTTCATCATTCGAATGTCCAGATCTTCTACCTTGTCTGCTTTAATAAAAAGTATTAGTAGAACAAAAGAATGTTGAAGAAAAGCTTAATCTTAGAGAGATTTTGACAGGATGGAGTAATATTTTTCTTACAGTTGGAGCTGTTTGGACAGGGCATTGGGGAAGCAGCAAGTTATTTACAATTCTACACTCTAGTCACTCTAAATCCACTTCCTGCAAACCCCTGTTTCCTGGGCGATTCTAAAATACATGAACCATGTCTCTGAGAATTTTCTCAGAGGAGGATAGACTGGAGATGGTGATCTGTCACCAGACACATCCTTGGTTAGGACTCCATCTTATTTCTGTTGCCTGACACAGTGGGACTTTAGTGTGCAAGTTTCTTGTTGAATAAATCTATGGAGGGCAATAAAAGAGGGCTTGGAAAGCCTTTTCATCCTTTGTCTTGCAATCCACATGTAATGAGCAAAGTCCTGCTTGAGGTCTGAGGAATGAATGAGCAAAATAGTAGCCAAGGAGTAAAGGACTGGAAGCCACCTGAGTACAGGTAGTGCTTTTACCTTTTTGTAGGTTGTGTTTGTAGCAATGCATACCCAAATTGCAAGCACACCACTCAGATCCAGAGATGAGTGGAAAGGTACCTTGGTTTGTCTTTGTTGGCCTTCTAAGGAATAGTTGGCAGTTTTATCAAATCTTGAGTGTCCCAGGGCCTTCCATTCCCCTGCCTTCCTCTCATATTGCTGGGGACCTTTCATCTTGAATCCGGAGTCTCTGCCCCTTCAGCCTCCATTAGTCCATGTCCAGTCTCCACCTACCATCCTGTTACTGCCACTTCCTGAGCTCTCCTGATCCAATAGCTTCCATTGTAAGAAAGTTTATTGTCTACTCTGTCAAAATGTTTCTGATGAGATTAAGATTTTCCCTTTCTGGTAGGGAACTGAGAAGCTCTTAACCCACTCACAGGTGATCATCTCAATCTTGTCTGGAAGAAGTAGTATTGTTACCTAGTCTCCGTAAGCACAGTCCTCTGATTGTGCTTTCACTGACCATGTAGCCAGCTCCTTGGCAAGCTCCCCTCCCCTCTCTCTGTACACCACACATGCACGTGCAGTGCACACACACAGGTGCCCCATGGATAGCTCTCAATATATTTTAAATATATTGAGTGAACAGTTCTCACCATCTCCCTACTCTGAGAGAGGGAAGCTGGTAAATTGGTATTTAACACACCAAACTTACCGGAAGAATCAAGTCCTTCCCCAGACTTAGTATTTTTATTCTCTCAATATATGAAGATTTGAAGACATCTGATCATTGTTTCCTATTTATTCTGATGTTTCTATATAGTTCTATCGACCTAAAAATACAGTATCTGTGACAAAGCAGAAATACAAATATGAAATTTGAAATATTCTTATAGCTGTAATATATGAGAATGAACACATAAAATTAATATTTTATTTAACACAAGGTATTCAAGATGCTTCAACGTTTAATGAATATAGCAGTGTTAATTAGATGGCTCTGAGTGGCACAGCCTATTTGCTTCCCTCTCCTTGACTTGTTATTCCACTGTAATTCTTAAAATGTGGCATATACATTACATTATAGTCTTGTCAATTATAGCTAACTACTTTTGAGTTTTGGCAACTCAGCCAAGCAATTCATCTGCTATATGTGTGTGCGCACGCGCATCGTGCGTGCTTAATTTCTTGAGACGTTCTTGTTACGTATCCATGCTGGCCTGGGATCCTCTATATTGACCAGATTTGCCTTGAACTTGCAATGATTCTCCTGCCTGTGCCTTCCAAGTGCTGGGATTACAAACATACATCACAATGTCCAGCCTAAACTAGGTACTTTTGAAATGCTCAGGGTTGTTGAATAGCTCTGATCTGTTACCTACATCAGCTCAAATGGAAATAATGAGTAATATTTAAACATGTTGCTGATTTTATACAATAATAGAAGTACAAGCATTTTACAAACTGAAAAGTCATTCATAAATACAGAATGTTCCTCCCTCCTGTCCTTCCCTCCTTCTTTCCCTACTGCTTCTTTTAATTTCTGAAACAGGCTGGCTGTGTACACCAGGCTCTCATGAAACTCCTTGCTGTGTTCCTTGGTTTGCCTCTTGAGTGCTGAGCTTGTGGGCAGGCATTGCTGTGCTCCATTAAAAGTGAGGGTTTTGTTGTTTGTGGGTTTTATTTTATTTTACTGTTTTGAAGGAGTAGCCAAGTCTGGGCTCAAACTGATTATGTTGATGATGTTGACCTTAAATTTCTCATCTTCCTGCCTCCACTTCTGTTGGGATTACAGCTGTATGCCATCAGGCATGGCTAACGTAATAATATAAATATATATTACCTTAACAGATTGAACTCTTTGTGTGTTGTTCTCCAGTATTGCCAGCAGAGGGCACTCATACCTGGCAAGACAGTATTAACCTCAAAACACTATGGAGACAATAAAATGGAGTGGTTAGGGAAGTCATACTTTCACAAAGTGTTTATCTAAAAAAAAACCAAATGTTTATGACAGCTATTGAGAATATTTAATAGAATTTAAACCGATTAATGCACTTTATTAATTAATTAATAAGAATTAATGCTTCACTCACCAATCCACTAAAAGACACTCTGTTCTAGCCATGACTCTGCTGCACATAGGATTGAGTTACATATAGTTATAGTTACACTAAGAGGAATTATGTGTGTTTAAGCAATTGTGTGAATGGCCAATTAAGTTTGAAAATATGGAAAGTATGTTAATAGAATAAAATTCCAGATAAAGAAAACGTACATACGATCACATACATTATTGTGTAATACATGGATAGGCATAAAATGTATATATATATATTCATGTGCATATAGAGAAGAGAATTAGCTTCATAGGAAAGGTCACATGCAATATGAAGGCAGGAGAAAAGAGTGTATGCACTTAGATCTGCAAAGGGAGGGAATTTTCCATTTTGAGAATGAGGGGTTACATTTGGAAATTTTAGAAATGTGACAGAAGAAAGTAAGGTGTTTTCTAAACTGAGATAGTAGGATTTAGAAGCTTGTGGAAATTGTGACAGTCTAGAAAAAAAAAAAAAAATGGCTGAGGGGAATGATGGAGAGCCTGAGCAGGAACTGCTGAGTGCTGTGGATCGACAGAGAAGCTGGGATTGGATTCCACACATTTATAGTGGCATCAATCTTCATGGATGCTTGGTTTTTAGCAGCTGCATCAGCACCCACATGTGGAAGCAGAAGCAATAAATGGATGAAAGTGATACAGTGTTGAGGTTCACCTGGTCATGTTTAGCAGGGAGGTGCAGGGGTAGATATAAAGAATGAGGGGCTAGAGAGATGGCTTAGCTGTTAATGTGCTTGCCTGCAAAGGGTAAGGACCCGGTTCTACTCCCCAGTATCCAGGTAAAGCCAGATGTGCAAAGTGGCTCATGCATCCTGAGTTCATTTGCAGTGGCTAGAGGCCCTGGCATGCCTGTTCTCTCTCTGTCTCTCTCTGTCTCTCTGTCTCTCTCTCTCTCTCTCTCTCTCTCTCTGTGTGTGTGTGTGTGTGTGTGTGTGTCTGCTTGCAAATAAATAAAAAATTTGGGCTGGAGAGATACCTAAGCAGTTAAGGTACTTTCCTGCAAAGCCTAACAACCCAGTTTCAGTTCCCCAGTACTTATGTAAAGTCAGGTGCACAATGGTGTATGTGTTTGGTGTGTGTTTGTAGCAGTTGAAGGCCCTGACATCTACTCTTTCTTTTCTCTCTCTCTCTCTGAAAATAAATTACGTGTGTGTGTGTGTGTGTGTGTGTGTGTGTGTGTGTGTGTGTGTGACAATAGAGATGTCTCAGCTGTTAAATTGAAGTGAAGCACCTCAACTGGGATCTGGGAAGAGACTACCCACACTCAGAGTGTCTCCCCTACTTAGTTTAACTTTTCTGGATACATCCTCATAAATACATGCACAGATGTAATTCTGTGGATTCTGAGTCCAGTCGAGTTGATATGGAAGACTAGCCATCACTCATAGATTTTCTGTATATAAAACAGGGGTAACAATATAATATTTTTCAATTTTTTTGAAGTGGGGTCTTACTCTTGCCTAAGCTGACCTTAAACTCAATTTATATCCCAGGCTGATTTCTCCAGATAGACACTTTAAGAGTCATTGGTATCCTTTTATAATAATACAGCCCAGGGCTTTTCATTTCTGATTTCCTCATTTAAATTGACTTACTCTGTCTCTATCCCTGCTGGAACCTCACCTACAGGTAGAGCCTGACTAACACAGAACCAAATGGAGCCATCACTACTCTGACCCTGTATACAGTTCATGCTTAGACAGCTCATGCTGTTCTTCTGTCAGACTTAGCCTGTCTTCCCATGCACTGCTTTTGTTGACTTTCTGGAAGTTCAGATGAGTTTTCACAACATGGAAAATGGCTTTCTCTTTTCTCTGGTTGATTCTGTTGGGTTTATTTAGTGTCCATATTTGATGAATTTTCTTGGATCTTGATTTTGACAAGTTGGGTTTGTGTGCAGATTTGATGAACACCAGCTCAGTCTCGGGTGACCAGCAGCTGCTTTATTTACCCCGAAAAGGTGCCTATTCATTTAATGCCTGCATGTAATCTCTTTGTGGCGCACATTGGAAGCGGGGAGGAAAAGGGCTACATGCATGCTTCTCTGTTAGAAAGATGAGATAGCAACAAAGGGCTTGCAAATTCCAGTGCCTGTACTAACTCTGGTCCATGGCAATACTTTTCTCATCAGAAGCAAAAGGATTATCATTTTAGGGGAAAGATTACTTTTAGTTTTCAATTTATGTCTTTGTAGCATAATTAACTACTCTTTAGTTTATCAGACTAGGTATATAGGACATATATTTGTATTTCCTTCTGTGGAAAGTGAAATTTGGCATTCTGCTGATCTATCAAATAGGAAAAACAAACAAACAAACATGGAACACATTGTTGATTTGGGAGGAACGTTGGCCTGTAGCTTATCTGATGAACTATTGTTTTATTTCCTGTGTGAGTACTAGTTTGCCCTTATGACATAATCAGTGAGTTAGACCTCACCGTGTGTTAGGGTTGAGAACATCAGTCCACTGGTCAGGACTGCACAGGACACAATTGATAAGGAAAAAAAAATATATATATATATACACACACATACATACATACACACACACACACACATATCAGAGAGGATTTATTAAATTGGCTCACCCAGTATGGACTATTGAGTGCATCAATGGCTGTAGGCCAGAGAGCCTGAGAACTTGGTAGCCAAAGATGAGGCTGGGTGTCTTAGCAGTCCTTATCTGACACTGAAGCCTGGGTGGTCTTCAGTCCACAGTGGAAGGCTTAGCAAGCAGCAGTCAGATGTGTGCAAAGGAAGGCAACAACGGGGTAGATGCACTCACCAGCAGAAAGGGAAACAGGGACAGTAAACACAGCACTGCTTGTCCTGTCATATCTTTGTATCGTTTTCTCTTTAGGTCTGAGCAACCACTGGAAGGTGCCACCTACTCTGGGGAGAGTCTTCCCCCTCAGTTAATTCTTCCAGGAAATATTTTTACAGAGCTACTCACAGATATGTAACATACTTGATTACTGATCTAATCAAGTTTCCAATCAATATAACGATAGTCTTAATGTTCATGGCTACTCCATGAGGTGTAATTGCTGTAAATGGTCACTCTACGAAGGGGAAGCTGAGGAATGGTAGAATAGGGTTAGAGTGGACTTGGATTTTAACCAGTACATGTGAAGCTCTCTCTAGATCTTAACTAGATACTTGAAAATGTGGCTAGCATAGAAATATAACTGTGAAATAGAATTAACTGTATATTAACTAGAGAGTGGGGTTGTTCAGCCTGCTTCCAAATAGTCCTCTGTAAGCCAGCTTAACTGTGGTTCAATTTGTCCGTCAGTTATACTTCGCTTACTGAAGCCCCTTTCCCGCTTTAGAAAATAAGTTGTTAGCTACATGGGTAGAATAGGGAAAAAAATGAAGTGAATGAAGAGAAAAGCGTTTTCACATGCTGATGCATGTGTCTGTGGGGGAAAGGGAATTACTCTATTGCAAATATGAAATCATCTCTAGCAAGTGTAGACCAACCCTTTTGCTGAGGAAGAGAACAAGTTATGGGAAAGAGAAAAGTCAGTGACAGCAGAAGGAAATCAGACAGACATAAAATTAGTTTCTGGTGGGAAAAAGACCAGTCCACAAATCAGATAGATCCATGAAGAATATGGAAAACCATCAACCAGGAGGAGACAGGTGACCTCAGCAAATGCTAGATCTTTCCTCTGTGGCTCTGCCTTTTTTTACTCTAATTGGCATGCTCAGCATTTTTGATCTGTCACAGTAAGAGGGAACTTCTGACAGGAGAGCTGCACCTGCGGTAGAAGTGTGGGCTGTCAGGAGATGACAGGGGCCTGCCCTTCTGAGGGGAGATGGTTTTGGCAGGAGTAACTGCGCTCACCCAGAGGCAGCCCTACAAGTGAGATGAGAGCAGTATGTCCCAAGTTAGCAGACTCATAGGAGAGGGCTGGCAGAAAGAATCACATCACATCTGCCAGAGAAAGCCATCAAAAGCAACAGGACTCAGGCAGCTGGGAAAAGGTAAACTTTCATTGCCTGGCTGCTTCGAAAACCCAGTGGATCCCAGACTGAGAAAGTGAGTGAGAATGCTCTCAGTGAGACTGCTACCTATCTCTGCCGCTCCCCCTTCCTCCTCCTTCACTCACCCCTTTAAATTTTATCCATTGCAGTTTACTAGTTACAGATTATTAAGAAATAATATTTTTTAAAATATTTTATTTTTATTAATTTATTTGACAGAGAAAGAGGAAGAGAGAGAGAGAGAGAGAGGAGGGAGAGAATGGGCACGCCAGGGCCTCCAGCCACTGCAAACGAACTCCAGACGTGTGTGCCCCCTTGTGCATCTGGCTAACGTGGGTCCTGGGGAATCAAACTGGGGTCCTTTGGCTTTGCAGGCAGATGCCTTAACCTCTAAGCCATTCCTCCAGCCCAAGAAATAATATTTTATACAAAATGCTTGATTTGGGTGTTCCAGTTGGACTCTACTTGTTAGGGAAAACTGCTAACTAACTTGAACACACAGTTTTCTTTGCCTCCCAGCAGTTGAAACAAAATAAAAATATGCTTCAATCCAAATTCAACGAGAGCTTATTTTGCTAAAATTAATGCCTAAGTCAGAAAAATATAGTACCTCTGTCTGCATAGGAGAAGGGATATTTCAGTTGCCAGGTTCATAGCTCTGTGGTTTCATTCTTTGCTTAGTGTTTCATCTAACTTCATAAAGAGACAAAGTTAACTTGATCACGGGGGTAATTTCATTTCTATTTTCTTTTTGCCTAGAAGGCAACTATTGGAGATGTGTTCTCAGCAGGAAAATATTTATTCATTCATTTACTTATTCATTTATTTTGATTTTTCGAGGTAAGGTCTCACTCTATCGCAGGCTGACCTGGAATTCACTATGTAGTCTCAGGGTGGCCTTGAACTCATTGCGATCCTCCTACCTCTGCCTCCCAAGTGCTGGTATTAAAGGCATGCGCTGCCACGCCCGGCAATATTTAACATTTTAAAATAAATATATTTAGAGCAATTCAACTAAATGTAGGATGTTTAATCATTAAGACTTAAAAAAAAATGTATACTAAAAGCATTGCCCTAAAAAAATCAATGTGCCATTGCAGAAGGGCACACCAAGGAATGCAAGGCCCTCAGTGCTTGCTTGCCAGCTCTGTCCCAGGTCACCAGCTCCTCCATGGCACGGCAGTCTGGGAGATTTTTATCCCTGACTCACGCTCTACTGCTTTCCCACCTGCTGTCACACACCCTCTTCAGTAAAGATCCATTATAAGATCCTTTGACTATAATCAATCATTGATTCTATGTTCTTATCATTCAAAGTGTGTCCTGGGACCTAGCTTCATGCATGCCCCAGGCAGCTTGTTAATGTACAGAATCTTAGAATTTATCTTGGATCCACAGAATCAGAATTTGAATTTTCACTCAGTTCCCAGGAGCTTCATGTACAAATTGAAGTGCTCAGTGTACACAGTTATCAAGTGAGGCTCTGAAGTTTGACAGACATTACAAGGATGGGTTCTTCAGCCTTTACAGGCTTGAAGAGAAATGCATGAAACATGTCGGGATGACAGGTGAGTGTCACACTACTCCTGGTTTTATGCAGTTCTGGGAATCAGTCCCAGGGAGTTTTGGTACTCTAAAGTGGTTGTAGCCAGAATACTGGTAGAAATATGAATTATAAAGTTAAATTTCATGAGATTGCAAGTGAAAAATGAGAAAGAAGGTGTTGGAAACTGACAGAAGACAACCCCTGTTAGGAAGTAGCTGAGAACTCTGCTGAATTGTGTACATGTCCTAGGACTTAGGAGGAAACAGAAGCTACGTGATGAACTTGGGTATCTAGTGGAGGAAATACTCAAGCAAAGACTTTAGGGTGCTGCATGGCTTCTTTTAGCTGCCTGTATTAAACCTGGGAGGAGAGACATAATTTGAAAAAGGAATTTATGATAAAAAGGGAAGGAAGCCATAAAGATTTCGAGAGTTCCCAGGCAGACTATGTATGTAATGAAAGGTTTACAAGAAAATAAACCAAGGTTGTGGTTAAACAATGGGCTAAAGTTCCAGGGCTTTGAAGGCAAAAATCGCTTCTAAGGACAGGCCTGTGGTGCCTTCCATGTGTGGTGGTTTATTCTGCTTGTCAATGTGACAGGAGTAGAATCACCTAGGAAAAGAGCCTCTGAGCATGCCTGTGAGGCTTTATCTTGATTAGGCCAATAGGGTGGAAAGACCCACCTTAACTATGGATGGCACCATTCTATGTGCTGGGAGCTTGGATTGTATAAAAAGGAGAGAGATGGCTGAACATCAACTTTCATGGCTCTCTGCTTCATTACTGAATATGACCAGCTATTTCATTCTCCTTCTTCCATGGCTTCTCACCATGATGGACTGTAATCTCCAGTTCAAGCTGAAATAAACCCTCCTATAAACTGATTTTTTTTCTTGATATTTGGGTATAGCAACAAGGTGGTTACTAATACACAATTATACACTGGGTGTGGTGGTTTGAATCATAGGTCACCCATAAAGTCATGTGTGTTTAATGCTTGGTCCTCAGCTGATGGAAGTTTTGGAGGTGGACCCTTGTTAGAGGAGTTGTCTTGGGGTTGGGTATGGGGTATTATAGCCAACTCACTCTTGCCAGAGTTTGGTTTACTGTCTAGCTGCTGTTTTCTACTTGCTGTGGCAGAGGTGATGTCCAGCCTTGGCTCATACCATGTTTTCCCCTACCATCATGAACCTTCCCCTTGAGATTATATGCCAAAATCAACTTTCCTCCCATCAGCTGCTTTTGGCTAGGTGCTTGTTCTCAGCAATGAGAAGGTAACTAGAACGCTGGGCTTGCTGCTCAAGGCTGTTGTGGGACTGTGCTCCCTACATTACAATGCAGTGCTCCTCAGCACTCTACTGGTTCCAGTACACTTCTTGGTACCACTTTGAAGGACACAAACAGTAAACCTTAGTGGTCTCTAATGAAGCTAATTGAGCAGGTAGACCGAGTACAATTGTAAAAACATGACGTCCTCCATCAAGGTTGCAAAGGATGCTGTAGAGAGCCTTAAGGTTCAGGCAGGTACCTCTGTAGAGTTTTGGAGCTGCCAGAGGGAGCCCCTCATTAGAGGAATGGCTAGTAGAGCTCTGGAGGTAGGGTCACCTTTGGAAGCTCAGAATTGAGGGGACACAAGGATGTACAGCCCCCTCAGGAGAGCTGCTGGCACCTAACCTCACTAAATAAGAGCAATGTGGGCTGTGCCCAGCAAAGTCTTAGGGATGAGGCCACCAGGATCCTTGAAGATACAATCCCTTTGTGTGCCCTGACAGTGGGGCATAGAATTGAAGGTTATTCTCAAAGCTTATGATCTAATACATTGAATTATTATTGTTGATTTTTGAGATATTTGGACCTATCAAACCTTCCTTTTCCATTTCTTCCTTTTATAGTGGGACTCTCTATCCCATCATCAGTGTATTTTGGAAGCACATGTCTTATTTACATTACTGTCAGGACCTAATAGTTGTAGGTTAAGTTGATGCTTAGTGCACTTAAGATCTATAGGGATACTGGAATAGAAATAATGTATTTGTGAAGAAATTAAAAAGGCAAGTTGCAGTTTAAATGTTTGTCCTCTCCAACATACTTCTTGAAAATCTGTTTGCCATGTGGCAGTGTTGGGAGATAGGACCTTGAGAGTTGGTTGGGCCATCAGGCCTCTGCCCTTGTGAGTGGTGCTGTGGTTTGAGTATAATTCATCCTCTTACTTTGAAATCTGATTGCCACAGTGATGGTGTTGGGAGGTAGAGCCAGTAAATGATAATTAGATCACTAAGCTGGCTAGAACCTTTCTTAAAGGGGTGACATTGTTCTTGGATGAGCAGTTTATATAAAGGCAACCCTGTCCCCCGTCTTGCCTATTCTGTGAGCAGCGACTTGCCTTTTCATTTTCCTACCACATGATATAGCATTGGGTCTTTCCTAAATGTGCCCACCTGATTGTGGCCATGCAATGCTGCAGAATTGAGAGCACAATAAATTTCTTTCCATAAGTTACCCAGTCTTATGTGTGTTGTTACTTTCTTGTTGTAGGGATAAAGCACCTGACCAAAAGTTGGTATGAGGAAAAACTTATTTTGGCTTACAGTCTCAAAGGGTAGCTTCATAATGGCAGAGGAAAGCATGACATGAACAGAGGCTGGACATCACCTCTGCCATAGCAGGTGGAAAATAGCAACTGAAGAGTGAACCTTACTAATACATTGGCAAAGTAGGGGCTAATAAACTTCAAGGTCCACCCCCAACAACACACCTCCTCCAGCAAGGTTCCACCTCCTAAGTTCCACCTCTTGGTTGGGGAACAACACATTCAAAACACATGAGTTTATGGGGGACAGAGGATTAAAATCATTGCACGTATTCTGTTATAACAACAAAAAGAAACATGATACATGCAGAGTTAGTACCATTTGAAAAGAGTAACCTTCCCCCTTTTGTACTCTTTGCCCTTCTACCTTCCGCCATGTCATGATACATCAGGAAGGCTGTTGTTAGATGCCACTGTCTTAATTTAGGACTTCTCAGCCAGCCTCTGGAACAGTAAGAATATAAACATGTTTATTACACATTTCCCAGATGTTTCAGTTTTGCTGTAAAACACAAAGGGACTGAGGCAGGATGCATGCAAGGAGTGATAAGCACAGGTCACAGGGTGCTGGTGGGGGGGGTGGAGTTGAGGTGGAAAGATTTTAGAACATCTTTGTACTATTACTACAGTTAGGCTGTGAGCTTGAGTTTCACAATGAAAATGGGAAATAATTTTATCAGATTTTTATCTGGATTTTCCTGTTTTTACTATTTTCATTAGAAAATAGTAATCCATCAACTATTTTCATGACTTTTTTTTTCAATGTTGTTAGTTTTTTGAGACAGGTTCTCACTATATGACCCAGGCTGGCCTCTAACTTGCTGTCTTCTGAACACAGCTTCCTGAATGGCAGAATCATGTATCTATACTACCATGCCCACTATGATTGTTTTTATCATACACAGATTGTACATATTAATAAAGTCAGTTGTATCATGCATGTGGTGCTCTTATCAAATCCACCTATCTTTTCTCTGCCCTGTCCTCCACCCACATTGCTCCCAATCCCTAGCAATAATTATTCTACTTTCAGACCCACACTGGTAAGCTTTCATATGGCAAAAGGTCCAGAGAAAGAACATGTGGTACTTGGATGACTTACCTTTTAATGAAATAAAGCTTATAAAATAATAAGTATGCAATGATTAAAGTCATAAATTATGTATACACACCTGTCTTGGAATAGAAAATAGTCTGGGATGGTAAGCATATGAATGATAAGGCTAGCTATCCCTTGCTTAGGATATATATTTTTTTATTTTGATTGTTTTTCTAACTTATTCAAATGACTATATTATTTATTAAAATAAAAAAATTATTTTACTTTCCAATTATTCCATCTTGCTTGTAAATATAATGGATTTATTTTACATCCTGATTTATAGAATGTTAGCCTGCCTCTTTTAACCTTGCTGATATCAGTAACAATTGTTTCTTATATATTTGCTTTTGTGTAGTTGTTGGTTGACATGGAAAGATATATTTTAAAATTCTTTTGTTTAGAACTATCCCATCAGGACCCTGCCCAGCTCAGGAACGTTTTGCTTTATTTTTCTAGAGTAAATCTTCCTTAACTTAAAATTCTTGTTCCTTTCCAATACTTAATCAGTAGTTTTCACTTACTTTAACATTTGAATTTCCACTGTGATTGTGAAAAATGGACAAGGTAAGTGGTTTGGTTAAGTACTTATCCATCTGCTGTTAATCTATTGGTGAAGAGATTTTGAAGCACCAGCAAAGACAAAAGTGAGGCACAGGTTAATATCTACAGTCGCAGTGCCTATATGCTCTTATTTTGACCATAGTAGGAAACCCACTGAGCATCAGAATGTGTTTTTCTACCTAGAAGCTGTCATGTAAAAACAAGGTAAGATGGAGCTGGAGAAATGACTCAGCATTTAAGGCACTTGCCTGTAAAGCCTAATGACCTGGGTTCAATTTCCCTATCCATTTGAAACTAGATGCACAACGTGGTGTATGCATGTGGGCTTCGTTTGCAGTGGCTAGAGGCCCTGGTGCATGCCCATTCTCTGATTGTCTCTCTTCTCTTTATCTCTTTCTTAATATCCTTTTAAAAAAGGAAAGATAGCTGAAACAGGCAGTTCATTCTTTCCTTAGGTTTCAACTCTTCGTCATTTAGCCTTGGAGAAAGACTATACCTTTGGAATGTTAACAATACTGTTTCCAATTTTTTTTTTTTTTAGAAGATAAAATGAAACATATTGAAGGTAAACTGGAAGGTCCCAAAATAGCAGAAGAAAATGCACTGCAATTCCAGATGAAAAGATGCACACACACGTGTACAGGCATGCACATGTTTTCTTAAAATTCAGGATGCTTTAGAATACATCCTTTAGAATCAATACAGAATTAATGCCATTCTACCTATGTGCTCTGTTGTATTAACAGTAAACAGCTGAACCTAATTCACATTTATTTGATATTTGTATCATTTTAAGTTTTTATTTGTAATAATTATTTATCTCTGTACTAATGGGGGCAACACTGTGATGACTGTCTCTGAAGCTAAATTATCCATGCACATTCTTAAATATTTTGCCAGAAAAAAATCCTGAAAATATGATTATGCATTTTAAAACAAAGTTGATAAATAAAATGGGGATAATATTATATAATTCTGTATTGAAAGACATTTATTTTGCATGATCCTGGATGTTAAGCTTTAATCCTTATTAACTTGATACCTTAAAAATACTATCTAGTTATGAGACAGACTTTCTTGATTATTAAAGACAGTAACATTTATGTATCATTATCAGCTGTATCCCTCTTATATAAATTGTCTTCCATTGAAATGATAAAGTTTGAGAATACTAGCGATGAATGGACTCTTGTTTTCTTTTTCTAATTGTAAGCCTTGGAGCTGAGTTTCAGAGTAAGCCTTAGAAGGAAACCTTGAATACTAAGTGAGCAAGATACGGCCATTAGCCTGTGGGGCAGGAGAATGAGAGTGAAGGCTTTGTGAAGAACACAAAATTGTATAATAAAATAGAAAGGAGAAAATAAAGGCAAAAAGATAAGGTGGAAAAAATATGATTTTTGTATTAAAAGAAAACTGAACACTGTTTAAAGATACTAAGGAAGATTTTATTCAAAGGTGAAGCGATTGAGATAGGTATGAGGAGCACTGGTACGAGGAGATTTACAGTCAGGGAGAAACTTCATATTAAGAAAACAAGCAGATTAGTCATGGAAGGATATCTGATTTTTCTCCTCTGGCCTCTGAATCAGAACACATTGTCTGCACACACATGTGCACATAACATGCACAGACTACCACACACGCAACACCATGCTTTACCACATATACTATACACAATTTTTTAAAAGGCAAGTGTAGGTAGGATAAGAGCCTATGTTGTATGTCTATAATTTTCTCCCACAGGAAGCCTGTGTCATTCGTTGCACTGGAGAACACAATAAGTGTGGAGTTAGTTCAACTCATTTTATAGATGAACCACTCCATACTCAGACATGTTGTGAGGACTCAAATATTTACCTGAATAACATGCTATCTGACCAGAATTCTGCCCCACAACACACATGGGAGAGGTGAGGGGAGAGAGAGAGAGAGAGAGAGAGCGAGCAAGTGCAAATGAGAGAGGTGTTGCTGGATAAATGTGATAGACTACTGAAAGCATGACTGAGCTTGAATTCAAATAAGAGAAATTTATGTTTATCAAAGTGGGAACTGCAGCACATATTGTGAACTATTTGTCTTTCAATTTCTTTAAACTTTTAAAATCTTGTTTTTACTTGCTTATTATTTTATTAGTTATGGACATACTTAGGAAACAACACATGTTGGTGCCATCCTTTCCCTTATCCCTGACCCCCCTTCCAAAGCAGCCTTCCTCATTGGGGTCGCAGGTTATCCCCATGGGGATTGTGGATTGTGCATTGGGGGAGCAACAGTCAGTTATTGGGGAGAAACATTGCCTCTGGGCATATGTTCCAAATTGTGGTTCTACCAATCTTCCCATCCCCTCTTCTGGAAAATTCCTTGAGCTATGTTGGGTGTGTTTTAAGTCTACTTTAGTGATGGGCTCATAGAAGCCTATGGATCTCTGCTTTGGTAAGTGTTGAGTGACCTCAGTGTCTATCTCATTCACCCTGGCACTGATTATCAGGTTCACCAAGAAAGCAGCAATCTTGCTCATCTCCCCAATTCCTCTAGTTTTAGCTGGGGCCAGGCTGAAGTGTGATGGGTAGTTTATCTCCTTGGGTCCCACTCCTGTCTGAAAAAGAGAAGCATATTCTCCAATGGAGAGTGAAATCAGCACAGTTTAAATAGATAAGCATTATTAATTTAGAATTTAATGGGTGTAGACCCTCTTTTAGCCAAGATTAGTGGGAGCCTGATATTGGAGGGCAAAATCATTGTCTGAATATGATTCTGACTTGTTTCCCAGTCCAGATATGGGTTCCTTTCCACTAAGCATGTCTCTTAGCCAATCATAAAGCTATTGCCCACCAAAGCTATGTGGCACTGTTGCACTTGTGTGTGCATCACTTCAGGTTGTTTGCTTCTGAGTAGCTTAGACCCTGGGTTGCTGGGACGGATATTGGCCACTTCCCCCAGTAGCTTCTTATGTAGTGCCTTCCAGCACTAGACAGGCTGTCTGGGATCTGGCTCTCTTCTGGATTCCAGCCAGGTCTCTCCATGTTCCATGCTGACAGCATATTGATCTCATTCTCCAAATAGGTTCTAAGAGAGGGAGAATATTTTTATAAAGTTAACATGAGCACTTGTCCCATTATTCAGTAGAACCTAAGGAAACTGTTGACTACTAACAATGACAGAACATGTATATGCCAGACTATAGGGCTTACTACAAGGTAGTCTTGGTAAAAACAATTAAGGGAAGAAGGAGTTTGAGAAATAGACATGGTGAGCTTGAGCAACCTGTCAAGCTACAAGAGGACAGCTGGAATGAGCAATTAGGCACACTTCTGTTCAGGAGAGTATTGCTCTAAAGATGGAGACTTGGAAGTGTCAGTGCAGGTATGACACTTAAAGCCCAAAAGTAGATGAGAGCACCAGAAATAAAATGGGAAGCAACACTGAAAATGAATGACCTGTTCTAGAAGAACTCCCTCAGAAGGCAATGTCCTGGTTGTCATAGAAACAGGAGAGCATATGAAAAGAGGTGCTGGCAGGAGGGTTGTTGTGGAAGGCCCTTAACTTCTTAATGAGAAGATAACAAAGAAGTTAACTAAAAGAGAGAGTGAAGAAAAAGGTCAAAAATATATGTTCAAAAATGTTTAAAATCCAAAAAATTAAAAATTCCATTTATTTTTTACAAAGTAAATAAAAACAAACCCAGAAATACTTGAATGTGTGTATTTTTGTTGTACATTTATATAAAATCCCTAAACTCCTACGTATAACTCCTGTATATGTGTGTGCATATACCCATGAAGATCAGCAGAGAAAGTAGGGAAGAAGCTTAGTTTTATTTTATAAATATATTTTTATTTTGAGTTGCTATAGTAGACATGTGAGTTTTTTTTTCATTTTACAAAAAAGTGTGAAAAAAAAAAGTTTCTCTCAAAGGCCTTTATTAAGGGAGAAACTATCAGCATATGCTTAATTTAGCCCAAAGGCAATAACCTACAAGATTGTAGTATGGCTCAACCAACTCTCAGTTCCTGAAACACATTTGTGCTTTATTACATGAATGTCCTCTGAATGCTGAGGCAGTTGCTGTGCTATCTTAGTTCGGATTGCTATAACAGAACATCATAGACTGGGTGACTATTAAAGAACTGGTTTGTCTTTCTGTTCTGGAATTCTAGAGGCTAGAAGCCCAACACCAATGTGCTGGCACGGTCCAATTCTGTTGGACCTTTTGGCTGCATACCACCTACTTACTGTTTCTCACATTCTAGAAACAGCACAAGAGAGCTCCCTGGCATCTGTTTTGTAAGGACCCATTTATGCTCAATATAACTCCACCTTCATGACTTACTTAAATGTCCCCCCTCCAGGTTCCACCTCATAATATTTCACATTGGAGTGAGGATTTCATCATATGAATTTTAGATCATGTAAATATTTCTTACATTGCTTGTTCCTTGAAGAGTAAATTCTCTGGAGATCCCACTTTAGGGAGATGGGAGCTGATTTTACCATGGAACTGGGCTTTTGAATACTTGTATTTTTTTTTTCAGTTGTTTATATTTTTATAGAGATACAAGAAATACAGAAATACTTTTCACAGACTCTGAGATTGAAAGAAACATTACTCATATCCTGTCTCTGTGCCTAACGTTCTCTAAGGATTTGGTCCTCATTCACCTAGAAAAATGTCTACATTTAAGTAATATATACTGAGTCTAGCAGTTGATATACCCAGGTCTTTTTTTTTCCACTTTGTCAGTAATAGAAGTTTGCAGAGATCTGAACATTGAGAGCCTCTCTCTGGATTTGGCCAGTACACAATCTAATTTCAGTTTGAACCACCCCCTGCTTTTTTATTTTTTATTTTTATTTTTATTTTTATTTTTTGTATGTGTCTTGCAGTTACCATTCTTATTACTGGGACAAAAACCTGTCCAGAAGCAGCTTATGGGAAGAAAAGGTTGATTTCAGGTATACAGATTCCAGGAAAAGCATCATCATAGCAGAGGAACCTTGCTCACTTAATAACATCCATGAGAGTGGGGCAGAACCAACAGCCAGCAACCAGCTTCCTCAAGACGCAGTAAAACTGGATTTAAGATATGCCCCTAGTGACACACCTCTTCCAGCAGGGGTCTACCTACTAGAAACTTAAGTGGGAAGCTTAATCTTAATCAAAAATACCACAGGCTATGAAAGCATGCATATTCAAACTATCAACACATGTATGTGTGTGTGGTATGTATGCATTGGATGCTTTCACATGCTGGCCAGAGCTCCATAGAGGTGTGTTTCTCTGTCTCTTTCCACCTTATTCCTGGACACAAGGTCTCTCACTGAACCTAGAGCTCACTGATTTCACTGGACTATTAGCTTGCTGGTGAGTTTCAGGACTAGGAATTCTGTCTTTGCCTCCCTAGTATTGGGATTCCAGTTGCACCTCATCACATCTGACATTTTTCTTTTTTGAGAGAGAGACAGAGAGAGAGGGAGAGGAAGACATATAGAGATGAGCACGCCAGCAGCCTCTCAACTGCTGCAAATGAAATCCAGATGTGTGCGTCCTCTTGTGGTCAAGTGCGGCATTGCTCCCTTGTGTCACTTTGCATCTGGCTAAACGTGGGACCTGGAGATTGGAACTGCTGGAGATTGGAACCAGCCTTCTTAGGCTTAGGAGGCAGGCGCCTTAACCACTAAGCCATCTCTCCAGCCCCACATCTGACATTTTTATGTGGGTGCTAGGGATCCAAACTCAATGCCTCACTGAGCCATCACCCCAGCCCTAAATCCAACTCTTGATGGCATCAATCACAGGTAGACTTTGTGTTTTATTTTTTATGCCAACTTTGAGATCTTCACAGTCATCAGTGAACTCAATCAGGACACTGAAAAGTGACTGTTGGTGCTCATTTTACAGTGAGAGGCCAACTGATCATCCTTCTTTCCCAGAAGAGTACCGAGTATTCCTATCTTATAGACTAATACTTCTAGTGACCTCCTAGTGACCATGTTTTCCTTGAGAATTTTCCCATGACCTGATGAAGTAAAATATTCCTGCAGGGTAATTAGGGCACAGTAATTCAAGAGACAGCTGCACATCGTGACTGGACATACATATACCCTAATTGGGTGGGGAAGGGAATTTATGGGGTTTCAGGCTAATCTGACTTTAAACAGAAAGACCTACAACAGTTCTGGGCTTCAACAGAATGTATAAATTCCCTGTCTTTGGAGACTTTCAGAGATGACCAAGCAGATGAACAAGGAGACATGGCTTGATCCTGTAGCCCTAAATCCTCTTAATTTCAGGAATCTTTTTAAAGCATAGGGGCTCCAAATGAAGAGGCATTGTTTTCAATTGAGAAACACACTGAAAATTTCAAAGAAAATTTCAAAGAAGATCTCACCTCCAAGAAAAGAATTTGTGTCAGTTCCTCCCACCTCATCAGATGAAACAGGTAAGAACAATCCTACAGGGTCAGGGAGACCTGTTGTAATTATAAATATGCAGTTCTAGAAAGTGAGATCTCTGAAGCTAGATATGAGCTGGATTAGATCTGTTGTCGAAGCCCTTGTGTAGATACAGGAGGAGGTTCCAAGGTACTCCCACGTCTGTGAGAAGAGCATGAGAAAACCCCTCAACACTAGGGATGGCATTCATCTTGACAATCGATTCCAATTCTATTGCTGACCCCAGAATTCATTAAAGAACACCTCTTGCTTATGGGCATGGCTGGCTGCCTTCAGCAAATTTTCACAGGTTTGAGCTTATTTAAAAGGACAGCCCTAATACTTAGAATATCCTTGGGTGTTTAAGTGAATTATTTATGGCTTGAAATCTTGTACATTCACTGTCCAAAGAAGTAATGCAATATGGATGAGGCCTGAGTTCTGCCTCAACATGTGAGCCATGTTCTGCATTCTTAGAGAACAGTCTTCTCCATGTGGAGTCTTTGGGCAAGCTCTCAGGATTTTAAATTTATGACTCAGGCATTATTCAAGGTGGATCAGATGCCCATGGATTTGTATTTTAGTTGTAATTTCCTTGTGAAATTCTTGTGTGATTTTTTCCCCCTTTCATTGGGATACTGAGCTGAGCCTATAACATGAAAATACTGGCTATTATGATTAATCAAAATTCCAAAATAATACAGAGGAACCATTATTCATTTTCTGAAGAAGGCGTTTAAATTTTGATTAAATACTCAAAATTATTTAGTGGAGGGCTGGGGAGATAGCTCAGTTGGTCAAGTGCTTGCCTTGAAAGCAATAAGACCTGAGTTCAGGACCCAGAATTTATGTTTAAAAGATTTAAAAAGCTGGGAGTAGTGGTGCACACTTGTAATTCCAGAGTTGGAAAGGCACTGACAGGTAGGTCCCTGGAGCCCTGTGGCCAGTGAGGCTAGTCTAATTGATGACTTCCTGGTCAACGAAAGACCCTGAAAAACAGATGAACAGTGTCTGAAGACTGACACCCTGTGTTGTCCTCTGGCCTCCACATATATGTGTATATACACACACACACACACACATAATGTGTACCTGAACATACATGAATATGCATACACATACACAAGGAAAAATGCATAGTAGATATTTGAATCTATTTACAACATCCAAATTTAACCTTTAATTGGTTTTCTTGATTAACCAAGAAGTTCTGAAACTGTAATATGCATGAGAATTTCTTGGAAGCATTTGTAAAACACAGGTTTATGGGCACTATCTGAAGAGTGTGTGATCCAGTGGGCACACAAATGGGCTTCTCTCACAAGTACCCAGGTGATGCTAATTACTAGACAGTCATTTCCCTCCAAATCTACATGTTAAATTCTAATGTCTAACGTTAAATATTTGGAAGGTCAGGTAGTGAGGATGGAGGCCCTATGAAAGTGCCCTTATATGAACCCCAGAGAGCCTTTCCCCCTTCCTACCACTACGAAGAAGTAGAGCCTCACCAGACATGGAGTTTGTCAGCACCGCTTTGATCTTACATCTCTAGAATGACGAGGAATAAACTTCTAATATTTGTATATAACATCATTTGTGGCATTTTCCACTGAAACTTGGATGTCCTAAGACATTGAGGCTATTGATCCAGTGATTGTATTTTGAAAACTATTAACCTAGACTACACTGAGACCTTGAAATACTCCAAGTCTATTGTCATGATTTAAAAGTTTATATAACTTTTGAATTTGCAGAATACCTTTAACACCTTTTATATTGCTATACACAATATAATATGTGAAAAACACAAGAAAAGTTCTAGGTCATTTTACATTTGAGTTTTCACTCACTGAATTTTCATCTTAGAAGGGAAACATCTCCTTAGCAAGGAATGTAACTCAATAATTTGGTTTTATTTCCCTGTGAATATAGGGAAAAATTTTATTTTGACATGACTGAGCAAATTTATCCTCTGACATCTCTGGAGCAAGTCTTTTAAAACTTTTACCTTAAGAAAACAAACAAACTGAAGTGTATCTCCTGTGTATATTCTTCCTGTTTAGGAACATGGGTTACCATCTTTCAGAGCTGACAATTCCATCCAGATATGTTGTGTAATATCAGTGATGTGGGGCTACGTCCAATGCCCCACTTCCGTGAGCATTATGTTTTCATTTATCAAGTCAGAGTAGTATTTCTATGTGTATCATGTTAGATAAGAGATCTGAGAAAGACAGGATTATTCTTACGAAATAAGAAACTATTATACTTGAAAAATCTCACAATGTGCGTATCACCTAAATGTGCACAAGTAAGGGGCTAAACAATTTTGAGGGCCCTCAGTGGAATGGGGCCAGGGAGGAGGGTAATAATACCAACACATGATTTGTCCATACAAAGTTTCTACTAAATAATAAAAGAAAGAATTTGCTTGACTGCCTAAAGATGAGCGAGAGAGTGCTGGGTAGCCCCCACACCTGTGGACCATGTGTGCACCTGTTTCGGAGATTGTTACTTCTGATAATTTACATGATGCTTGTGTTGGGAGTGCTCAGTGGAGTTTCAGCAGGAGTGTCTAATTGGGGTTCTTCCGCACTCTTGTTATGATACAGTTACAATCAGTTATGACCCAGCTCAAGGTGGGCATAGTCATACAATTATATTTGTAGTGCACCTTAATGGGTTTCCTATTGCTTCTATATATTTTCATTCTAACAGATATTTAAGCGTTACATTGTTTTGTGAAACTAAAATATTTAACATTAATAATAATTTCATATTAATATTTAAAACAACATAGCATTTATTCTCAAGGGTGCATTAATGTAATGACATTCAGTTTTCACTCTATTGTTCACTAATTAAAATTGTGAGTAGCTTAGGGGGCCAGAAATTCTGAGATGACTTTTTGAGAGGAATTGGAAATTGGTTGTTAATGGAGAAAAGCTCAGAACTCAGAATCTCATTGTATATTCTGTATTTTTCATAGAAAATACCTAAATTACCCATAAAACTTTTATGAACAAGGCAGTTTTCAAAGTTGAAAAGCATAAAATAATGTCGAGGCTTTCAAAGTGAAGAAGGTGAAATTGTTTCTTACCTCCTCCTGCTCCCTCCCTTGGCCTACTTCTGAGTAGAAAGCTTTTTTATAACTTTGGTCTCCTTTTTCTCCCTCTTTTCTTAGTGACTAATGTCTAAAAACTTGTTTTTCCCTGGGTGACTTCAGGGAATACATCTTTTGCAAGCTGGATTCAGCACCTATTTGTTTATTCAGGTTTTTGCCTCTTAAGGGTGGGACACTGTCATGAGCTTCTTTGCCAGAATTTTTCCACCATACCTAATTTATGGTCAACTGAGGAGATAGAACAGCCAATACAAGCCAGCACACATTTGCACTTCCTTTACAGTAGCTGTCAGAATCCAGATGGGAAAAGGAGAAGCACATTAGTTATTCAAAATAGAGTAGATTGCTTTAGGATACTGTTACACCGAAGGTTGATGAGATTAAAGAAGAAATATGGAACATTTGTGACCTAGAATAGCAGCTATAGAAAAGCCTGAGACCATGAGCAAAGAATGACAGTGAGGGACCTAGTGTGGCTGGTTTGGGGAATACAGAAGAAAGAAGTTAGAGGCGTGACCAAGTACCACTGTGGGACTGGACAAAGGGGAAGGGGCCAGACAGGAAGGCCTGGCTTTTCCTCTCCCTTTCTCTTCCTACCTTCAGGTATTTCCCTATAATTTTGCCTGTTGGTAGAATTTCAAAGGTAGCCATCTGACCAAGGAACCTGGGAAATGTAGTTCACATTCTTTTGAACCCCAACATCTCAGATTAAAGAGAAGATTGGTAATTAACCTATCCAGTTGTAAATATATATATTAGTTCACTCTATTGTGAACCCCATCATCTCAAAATAAAGAAAAGATTGATAATCTGTCCAATTGTAATAATTTAAATGCAAAGAAAGTAATTTCTCAGTGTTTTCTACTTGTACACAACCATCATCACTGGATTCTCTGCAATTAAAAATACTATGATGGGCCTGGAAGATGGCTTAGCAGTTAAGATGTTTACCTGCAAAGCCAAAGGATCCCAGTTCAATTCCCCGGTACCCACATAAACCAGATGCACAAAGGGGTGCATGCATTTGGAGTTTGTTTGCAGTGGCTGGAGGCCTTGACACATCCATTCTCTCTCTCTCAAATAAATAAGTAAATTAAATATTAAAAAATTTAGAAAATACTATGATGCTTCATCAAATAGCACTCTATTCATTGAAACTTTTTATTCTGTAATTTGTCAGTTTCTGTTTGTACTTTTGGAAGAGAATAGTTTAAGTTAATATTTATTTATTTTAAAAAATATTTTATTTTTATTCATTTATTTGAGAAAGAGATACAGAAACAGGCAGGGAGATAGAGAGAGAATGGCACTGCAAATGAACTCCAGAAGCATGCGCCTCTTTGTGCATCTGGCTTACGTGGGTACTGGGGAATAAAGCCTTGAACCAGGGTCTTTAGGCTTCACAGGCAAGCGCTTAACTGCTAAGCCATCTCTCCAGCCCCTTAAGTTAATATTTATTAATTTAGAATACAGAACATTTTATTTTTGTGCTTATTTTAGAACTTAATCTCTACATAAAGGGTAACTACATAATATTTAATAATCTAGAGAAAATCTAAACAGAATAAGTAAAGAAGTATCAAATATATGACAAATTAATTTTTAACTAAACAAAACAACCTTGTGAGTGTATAATAGAATTTGTAGAGGACTTCAGAGCTCAGTGAACCTTAAGGTTTTTAACTCTTTCCCCCCTCTAGTAAATTCTTTTACTTAAAGACTTTAGTACTAGTCTGAGACAGTAATGAGAAAAGAGAGAGAGAGAGAGAGAGAGGTTGATTTTTTACACACATGACTTCATTAATCCAGTTTTCTTGAACTATATGAATTGCAAATGTTTCAGATACGAGTAGAGGGCATGCAAGAGAAATGAGAGTGGGCTAGATTGGAATGCTCAATGAACTTGTTAAGAATTTTGATTAGGCGCTGGAGAGATGGCTTAGCAGTTAAGGTACTTGCCTGCGAAGCCTAAGGACCTGGGTTTGACTCCCCAGATCCCACGTAAAGCCAGCTGCACAAGGAGACCCATGTGTCTGGAGTTTGTTTGCAGTGATAAGAGGCCTTGGCACTCCTATTTTCTCTCTGTGTGTGTCTTTCAAATAAGTAAACATTTTTAAAAAATGATTAGGATCTGCTCTATCCAAAAGGCAAGCATTATATTTTTGTCTTCATAGTACTCTTTCAGGTAAGCACTATGTATATACTTGGAAAAAATGTTTTATTTCCAGTGGCACAATCACCAAATAGTTTATGACATTGAGAGAGCTAGTGCACACAGCTTCATTTGACCAGCAGTGACAGTGGGGCCTGTAGATCTTACAGAATGAAGTGGGACTGTGGCCTATCCTTGCTATGTAAGAACTAGGAGAAAACACAGAGTTGGATCCCTATAGTGGGGCTCAAATTTCTCCCATGTAAAAATAGGGATTCCACATAATCCTCTGTAGTCAGAGGTCCAGCTGCTGATTTTCTATGAAAACTCCCAAACCAGAACCTTGCTTTGCTTTCTGGTCAGTGAGTGCTAGTTAATAAGCACTGCTATTCATTGGAGCTACTTAGCAGAGGTGGAAAGATCTGCCTGCTCTCAAACAGTTTTCTTCTGTGTCTTTGCTCCTGCTTTTATTGTAGGGTGAGATACCCTTCTTTTCCTCTTCCTGCTCAAACTTAGCCTCTCTTTCAAAACTCTACTTCAAATGTCAGGAGGTCGGCAGCCCTTCCCAGGTTCTGTACACATTAGTCAGTTGTTTCTTCTTTACTCCTAGGAAAATATACCTTACTGCCTGTGTTTCCTGCACAAATCATCCCTCACCTTAAGTGATATATTCTTTTGAGTATACTATAGTGGAGTGCTATGAACACAAGGTTTATATATTCTTTCCAAAACCATACATATTTACACAGGAAGAGTTTTATATAGGATTTGCTAAGAGCCAGAGGTTTTAAAAGCTATACTACTTTAATGTAGTATACCACCTTTCCCCTCATTTAATTCTCTTCTCTTTTTCTTCTCTCTTTCCTTTTTTCCCTTTCTACTTACCTCCTCTTTTTATTTTTTCTAAAATTTTTATTTTTATTTATTAGAGACAGAGAGAAAGAGAGAGAATGGGCATTCCAGGGCTTCTAAACACGGTAAACAAACTCCAGATGCATGTGCACCATGTGCATCTGGCTTACATGGGACCTAGAGAATTGAACCTGGGCCCTTAGGCTTTGCAGGCAAGTGCCTTAAGCCATCTCTCCATCCTACCTCTTCTTTTTATCTTTGTCTTCTTTCCTCACTCCTCTCTCCCTCTCTCCTATTTTTATCATTTTAGCTTACTTTTTCTTTACTTGATTGTGGATTCTATTTCTTTAGTAAATATAAGAATCCGGACATTCTTTTCCTGGAATGTAAATATATCTTGATAAAGTGAACACAACAACATCTCACTTGATATACTTACTCTGAATTACTTTGTTGACGCAAAACTGCATTACTTTCTTTCAAATATGTGTTTAACCTCCTTATAGAATTAAGCAGTGGAAAGAACACTGTACTACATATCCAAAGACAAGAGGTCAACTTTAGGATTTATCAGCTAATTTTTACATAGACATTCAAGTTAATATAATATCCTATAGCCTGTCACATAAAAAACAGGATCACATGAAATCTACATGTGAACTATATATTATATTAGTTAAGTTGAAGAAGTTAGTTTTCTTAGTGAGTTAGACTCTTTAGAAGGTAAGATAATAATTAAATGTGAACCTCAGAATTTTCCTAGAATAAGCCAAGTGTGGTGACTCATGCCTTTAATCCCAACACTTGGGAGGCTGAAGTAGAAGGATGTGTAGGCTTGAAGCCAGCCTGGACTATGGAGTGTGTTCCAGATCAGCCTGGGCTAGAGTAAGACCTTACCTCAATTTTTTTCTAGAATATCTAATATTACAGAGAAACAAAGAGGAGCAGTTATTAAAGATGTGGTTCAGCAAAATGTATATAAAATTCCTTATTTGTTGTTTATCTTAATTAAAAAAACCAAAAGTGAGATGCAGATTTAATTTCTGTCCCATGCATTGAATTAACACAAGTGACAAGCACTGACGCAGTGGTAGTGGACACAGTCACTGAAGACACGTCGGTGCTAACTTTGTAACATCATCTTGCCCAGCTTCTGTCCATCAGATAACGGTGGTGACCAAGTGCATGAGTATAAAGAGCCAAATAATTGTAGGAATGTCTTTTTGATGTTCTTTTTCTTGTGAAACATGCCATAGTTCTCCTCAGAATGGTTAAGCCCTAACTGGCATTAACTAGCTTAAGGTTTTTACTTTACAAAGGACCCTGATGGCTTTATAACTTATATCCCCAAGGACACCACCTGTCAGGAATTTGGTGCTGAGAGGAAGTAATCTGCAACACTGTCCCTGGGGTCCCATCGTGCTCACATCTGAGAATCTAATCATGAATGAGTAGTACCACATAGGATCACTACTCTTAAATTTTGTCTTAAAAGCCCAAATGGGGAGTAAAAATTATATAAAAGACCCAGGAGGCCATAAAATTATAAATAAAACCCATAATTTACAGTGAAGAAATGAGACATACTTAATTTTTAAAACTCCATCTTTTGATGTTTCAATTTACAAGCTATATAGTTTTATATATTCTGTTTTTAAGTCTCAATTTCCTCTTTTATAATATGAAGAGACTGAACTATGCTATTTTTAATATCCTTTGGCACCTCGAAGATGCATGTGATTACTTAAGCTGTTTTAATAATATGTATATGTGATATTTCTCTTTAAAAGAATTCTGTCTGTCTATTTGTATATTCATTTTGATGCAGAGGACTGGACTTTTAAATTTAAATAAGACTATACAGATGTTTTTATTTTGTGGCTACAAATCCACAAAGGATTTTCAGTAAATAGTACTTGAATTCATTCATCCATCCCTGCTAGATTATGTGATATGTGCCAGCCATTGCAAATGACAATGGTGATATAAAGAAGGTTGGCTCCATGACTTCAGGAAACATAGAATATTTCTGTTGTGGAACACACAGGTGTGCAAATTGAGTGTCACTGTGTCGTAACAAAAAATTGTAGCTGAAATTAGTTCAATTAACTTTGAGAATGCAGCAGAATTAGTCTGGTTCTTTCAGTGAGGTGAGACTCCAGCTGAACCAAGAGAGGAGGATGTGCAGGGGTACAGATGTTCTGAAGATCACACTTCTTCAGAAGTTCAAAGGATTCGTTTCAGTATGTCTGCAATGTCAATATTTGGAATATGTATTTCAGTGTATCCAGACTCTAGGCTTCAGGCACATGTGTAAGACATGAGCCTGCAGAGATCTGCAGAGCTAGCTTCGCAGCTATGCTGAGGAGTAGCAAGATGTTTAATTTTGAAAAGCTGAGGAAATATTAAGTCACCTGAGTAGATCTGCATTTCAGAAAGGTCATGTTGATCACACTGTGGTGGATACATTAATGGTGATGGTGATGGTAATGGTGCTGAGAGCAGGGAGAAAGAGCCAACTGGCTCATGGAAACAGCAAGGTCACAAAGCATCAAGAGCTGTGCAAGTGAACTGTGTGCCCAGAACTGAGGGGTCTTTGTGGGTTGACTCCCTAGGAGTTAGTGAGATATGTGGGGGAGAAGAAATAACCAAACACAATTCTTGTGTTCTGGCTTAGGCAAAGAAGTGATTACACTGACAGTCAGGGGAGGAGGTTTGGTGTTGGTTTTATTGGTGTAAAAGTATTGAGGAGGGCTGGAGAGATGGCTTAGCAGTTAAGGTGCCTGCCTGCTAAGCCTAAGAACCTGGTTCCAATCTCCAGGTCCCACATTTAGCCCAATGCAAAGTGATGCAATGCCGCACTTGCCCACGAGGGGGTGCACGTATCCAGGTTTTGTTCACAGCAACTGAGACTGCTGGGGCACCCATTCTCTATCTGTCTCCCTCTCCCTAGATCTGTCTGTCTCTCTCTGTGTCTCTCTCCAAAAAAAAAAAAATATTGAGGGAGCTTGATATTGGAGAGCAGGCTCGTTTTTAGATATGGTTCTGACTTGCTTCCCATTTCCAGATATGGGTTCCATTCCACTGAGAAGATCCATTAGCCAAATCTAGAGCAGTTGGTAACCCACCATGGCTGTGTGCCACTACTGCACTTGGTGAGCATCATGTCAACTTGATTGCTGCTGAGTACCTTAGACCACAAATTGCTTAGACAGATGTTGGTCATTTTCCCCCAGTCATTTATGTAGCACCTTCTGGCACTAGACAAGCTAACTGTCTGGAGACGGACTCAGCCTTCCAGCTTCCAGCCAGGTCTCTCCATGTTCTGTCCAAACAGCATATTGTGTCTTCAGCAGTAGGGTCTTACCATTAACCTTTGGTGGGTCATCAAATACTTTCACCAACAGTGGGATACAAGAGGACCTACACCTATTAAATTCTCTCTAAAATAATAATGGTTATCCATGTATCTTGCACTGACCTCATTCTCTGTTGGAGAATCTGCTTCTCTCTTTCACATGGACTCATATCCTGAGGAGAGAATCAGCCCATTGCACCTCAACAGGGCACCAGCTGAAGCCATAGAGTCATAGGGGAAATGAGCAAGAGTGCTGCTTTATTGGAGAACCTTGTACCAGCACAAGGGTGAAGGAGATAGACACAAAGAATTATCAACCCCTACCCAATCAGATATCCAGAGACACAGACTCACAAAACTTCATCACTGAAATAGACCTAAAATGAAATGAACATGGCTCGAAAATTCACTGAAGAGGGGGCGGAAAGATTGTTAGAGCCATGATTTGGGACATTATACACAGAGTTATGCCTCTCCTGCATAACTGATGGCTATCTCCGTAAGGTAAGACCCACATTACCCATGGGGGGAGGACAGGGAGAAGGCTAATGATGGTACCATCATGGCTGTATATAAACTGTATACATAACTAATAAAATATATTAAAAAATAAGATAAAAGTATTGAGGGCCTATAGCTACCCTAAAATTCAAAAAGGAAAAAAATTCTTTTATAAGGCTAAGTATTCCCAGAGCCATTTAGGTTGGAAAATTATATTTTGTATTTATCTGCTTTGTTTTAATTGAAGTCATAAGAACAGATGGTGTCACCTGGAGAGATCAAATACAATGAAGGGAAAGGAAGGGCAGGATGGGACTCTGAGAAACACTACATTTGTGAAGCTAAGAAGTGGCCACAGATGTGGATAGAAAACCAGTTAATTGTAGTACCACGAGAGCCTCCAGGAGAGGTGTGGTGGGTCTGAATGTGAATGTGTGTTCCTCATAGCCTCATGTATTTTTTGATTAAGATTGATCTTCCTGCTTAGGTCTCCAGCAGCCTGCTTTGGGGGTGTATGTCACTACTGATGGATCTGATTCCAGCCCAAAGGTATGGAAAGAGGAGTTAAAGCTCTGGTGGGGTTCGTGCTGTCTGCTGGTGTTGGTGTTCCCATGCTGCAGTTGTTTCTCCCTGTTTGGATGTATGGAAGTATACAGCTTCTTCTGCCATTGATGGAGCTTCCTGTGGATCTGTAAGCTGAAATAAACCCATTCCTTCCCTAAACTGTGTCTGGTTGGATATTTATCCCAGCAACATGGAGCCGACTACAATAAGAGGGTACCAAGAAAAGTTTGGTCAGACTTCTACATATTCAGAAAAATAAAGTAAGATAAGGCTGATGAGTATTCAGAAATAATGAAGTAAATGACCATCCTTATGACAAAACTTGCCCAAAGATGGAGATAAAAATCTCAGTGGGGTGAAGGCAGAATTGGAAGAAAGAAATTAAAAATTTAGCTATAAAGGAAACCAGGAAGGGTGGGCAATGGCCAGTAGATCTTGAAAAACAGAATATTAAACATAATAGAGGAAAGATTTATATCTATATATGAAGAAAAATAAAGCAGTAGACAAAGCTGCTGGAGGCATTGAAAGAAAAGAGTTATAAGTTTCTGAGGAAGGAGAGAGTAAGATTTAAGACACAGTTTGAAGGATTATGCTTAGACTTGATAGTAGATAAAGTTTCTTAGGAGACTGGTGAGACATGATAAGAGCCAGAGGAGATACAGCTATTTTAGTGATGGGTAGGGATGAGGTAAAATGGAGAAATTGAGTGATGACTTTTACTTTGTGTACTTAAAAATGAGATATTAATATTTCTGAGAAATTTTCTAACTATAGTTTATTTCCATATAATTTCTAATCATCTCCATGAAATTCAAATGGAATGCTTAACAAAATTATTTTTTTCTATCAAAAGTTGTGTAGAATGACCAGGCACAGTAGTATATATCTTTAATCCCAGTACTTAGGAGGCAGAGGTAGGAGGGTCGCTGTGAGTTCAAGGCCATCCTGAGACTACATAGTGAATTCCAGGTCAGCCTGGGCTACAATGACACCCTACCTTGACTGTCACCCCCCAAAGAAAAGTTGTGTAGAATGAGATTATGTCACAATTTTCCAGTTATTTTTATTTCTGGGGATATCAATGTTTGACATTTATCACAGACCATTTATATATAAAAATATACTGTACTTTTAAAGGTTTTCAGAGGAGGAAGGGATGAATTAGGTTGGTTTACATGATCTGAAACTGGACAGTCCTACAATGGCTGTCAGCAAGCTGGAGAGCTAGGGACAGCAGTAACTAATCCTTCCAAGAAGCTGTAGTCTGAACAAGAGGGGTGATGATAAAACACCAATCCAAGGCTAAAGATCTGCCACCCCCCACCCCCAGAAGAGTCAGTAATGTGAGCCCAAGTTAAAAGACGAGGAATCTGGAGCCTAACATCCACAGGAGATGGCCATAGGAAAGAGCACACCAGCTCAAGGTCGACTATGCAAGGGAGGGAGCTTCCCACTTATCCCATGATTGTGATCTACGTGGGCCTACAGTACATCAGAATGTTTGCCCCACCAGACTGGTCTAAACTCATTGACCTACATGCCAAATTTCTAATGCCTACCAATAAGTATGCTTCATCCATTACTCTTTAACATTTCTCAACCCAATCAAGTTGATAACCAGGATTAACTCTTGCATCTTTCTCTGTCAGTGAAGATTGTGTGGTTGGCTTATTAGAGATGGAAAGTTGAAAGGTAACTGGAGAGTCCAAGGTCTGTCATAAAATTGAACCTCAAAAACACATTTTTAATTTTCCCCCCATATGTGTCACAATTTTTGCTTGAATATTCTAGAACTTAAAAGTAACTTATTTTTAAATGTAAAATTTAAAAATATATTGATCATGTGGCCATATCTAACATTTATTTATTCTTAAACTTAACCCTTAAAAATGGCCTTAACCTGGCTTATATAATGTGGTACTCCCAATGGTTATTGCAGACTGTGGCTCTGAGGAGAATTATCAGAAAAGTTTCTGTTTCAGTTTTGCTGTGCATAAGAAAAGGGATGCTCATATAGTTTGCTCATTTACTTAATAATATATCAGTTGAGTGGAAATTAAGACTAATTCATTATGAAGCTCATTAATCTATCTGATAATCTATCTGATAATGATAATCTATCTGAGCTATGATGGCAAACCAATGACAGGATGTCATCCTGGACTAGGTTATTTTATGGATTACATCAGTTGAATAAAGAATATTTTAACACTTATTTGTAATTAAAGATAATTGTATGTGTTTGTAGCATTCAGTGTGATGTTTTGATACATGTTTAGAATATGTAATGATTCAACCAGGCTAGTGAACAAATCCATTACTTACATAATTATCATGTTTGGTAAAAGAATGATTTTATAAGCAGTAAAAGTATTCTATAGATGTCCAGATTATAGCAAAAACTACCAATAGTAGCAAAAAAATCATGTTTTATAACTTAAAATAGACATATACAACCTACTTTTTACCTTAGTATGCTAGATGATTTCAATTAAATTTTCTGACATACTTGATAAAACATTTCTCAACCCAAAAAAAAATAAGTCTGTCCATGGCTATTCTATTTAACACTATACTTAAAATTGTGTTTCTTTTAATCTCCTTTATTCCCTCATAATTCACATATTTGTTTCCAGATTTGGATGTTTCATTAAAAGGATATTATTGAAAATGTTTAAGCATTTAAAATTTTATTTATTTTATTCTTTTCTGCTATTACTATCAGACAGTCTTCCTACAATCCTGGACTCTGTCTCTAAGACATTTTGTGCAATAATGGAACAGCAAATTCTTTGTTGAAATGGAATTTAGCCAGAAGTTTGAAAATAGCCTTTGATTTATTCTTACTTGTGAAAAACCAGAAAACTCAACAAAGTAGCAGTCAAATTTGGATGTTCCATTATGTGCAATTTTTGAAAATAAGGCAAAATTAAAATATAGCATGCTGCTCTTGCACAGACAGTGCTTCCTGGGTGTCCTGGACTCTGTCTCACCTAAGCATTGCTCAATGCAGTCACTATGTCAATTCCCATATAGCCAGAAGTTTGAAAATAGCCTTTGAGACTACATAGTGAAAACCAGGTCAGCCTGGAGTCAAATGCAGACCATATGTGCAATGTTTTTAAAAAAAAAAAAAAAAAAAAATAAGGCTACTGAACATTCCTTACCTCACATGAGTTTCATCAGAAAAAGATGAAAGGAAATGAGTACAAATTCCTTCAGGAGAAAGAAAAAGAAAATAAATTTGTCACTGCTGAGTATTTTATGCACAGTGTTTATGATAACAATTTAGTCAAATGAAACACATAAACCTTGATTGAATGCTTGTTAAAGGATACAAAAGATATTTAAAACCAATTGAATGAATTTAAATATTGACTAGATTGGTGGTATCATTTAAGAAATATTGAGTTTCTGATATGTGATAATGGCACTACTACTTTGTTAGAAAATAGCTTTATTCCCAAAAGAATGATGAGCTGAAATACTCAGGATAACAAGATAAAGTGCCCAAGCCCCAAATTAAAAATGAAAAATCTAGACTCTTAATGTCATTGTGTCTAGGAGAAGATTGATCATGGGACACATCCTCATTGTTTATATAACAAAGGGAGAAAAATGCAGCTAAGAAAAATAATACATGCTGACACGTCAACTTGAATTATAGATTCACTGGAAGAGTTTTTAAGACATTCTTAAAATTATGTATTCCTTTAAACCTTCCTGAGAAATGAAGACACAGAAAGGAGGTAAGTTTTCTGGAAGCTCCATTTATTGAGTATGAATGTTCTGGATCAGGTTTGTAATGCACACACTGGCCGTTTCTCACAGCATCACCTCTGCACCCTTAGGAGAGCTGATGTTGCAGCATCTTCCCAAAGCCTGCTTTACTCTTTACTCTGGGAGATTCTTCAAAACTATGGATGTCCACTTCACAGATTTTGAGGATACTGTTTTTGCTATTCTCTTAAGTAGATATTAGCACTGTAACTTCTTCCACCAGGCCACACCATCAATTTAAAACATATTAAAATTTCAGAAATGTTAAAAGTGAAGATGTTTGTGTCTTTCTAGATGAAAATTTTGTCTTTGTTTCATTTCAGAAAACATACAAGAGATTAAAACTACATAAGTCTTGAGTTTGCAACAGCAAGAGGCCCTGACATGCCCATTATCTTTTTTCTCCCTCCTTCCCTCCATCCCTCCCTCTCTCTCTCTTTCTCTCACACACAAAAATAAATAAATATATACATAAATATGTTTTTTTAAAAAGAAAACACTTTTGGGGGGGGTTGTATATTTAAGATATTTAAACTACCACACATTTTATAACTTTTTCCTTTGTTTCCTTGAGATGGAGTCTCTGACTGAACCCAGACTGCTGACTGACCTGTGTACCCCATGATTCTCCTGTCCCCACCCCCCCCCCAAGATTAGTGTCACAGGCCCATATGTCCATGCTTAGCATTTTACATGGCTAGGAACTGAACTCACACAGGGTTAAAGCACCAAGGCCCTCATGCTTGCACGGCCAGAGCTCTTACATCTGAGAGAGCCAGCCTCTCCATTTCAGGATTTAACTGGTGAATTTCATAAAATAATAACTTTATAGCATAGAAACGATATATGCTTGATATCCATAAAGTGGGAGTCACCACTGTTTTCCTGTGACTTCTTTCCAACAATAGACAAAAGAAAATGCTAATGTGCCCTAGGAACCAGGTTATTTCCACGGAGGCATGTGTCAGTGACCTTCTATTCTCAGTCAGAGTTGTTAGTGTCAGATCCTGGACCCTGGAAGCCCTTTAAAGCTCGGCTTGGCCACTCACTCTCAATAGGCCAACTAAACAGAGATGTAATTATGAAAAGCATAAAAAGGGAATATATTTAATGTAGCTACATTGGGAAAAGGAACAAAAGGTCCAGGGACCACCCCACTGCCCCCCCCAGCAAGTCCCTCTTTGGTATCTTGACATAAGGTTTGGGTTTCAATAGAGGGCTAGGGAGCTACATAGCTAACAGTTACCGCCATGTTGCTGATCGAAAACATCCATCCAGAAGTAGCTTATGGGAGGAAAAGGTTTATTTTGGCTTACAGTTTTTAAATATTTTTATTTTGTTTGAGAGAGAGAGAGAGAGAGAGAGAGAGAGAGAGAGAGAGAGAGAGAAATAGGCAGGTAGAGAGAGAGGGTAAGAATGCACACCAGGGCCTTTAGCCACTGCAGATGAACCAAACCTGGGTCCTTTGCCTTTGTAGGTGAGTGCCTTAACCACTAAGCCGTCTCTCCAGACCTGACTTACAGTTTTGAAGTGAAGCTTCATCATAACAGAGAAAGGATGATAGAGTAGACAGCCGGAGTATCTCGTCTTGTCACATCAGTAGGGAGGAAGCAGCAAGAGTGAGCTGGCTAATGACAAGTGGGGCTGGGTTATGAAATCCCAAGGCCTGTCCATTATGGTACACCTCTTCCACCAAGACTCAACCACCCAAAGGCTCCATCAGCTGAGGATTGAGGATTGATGAAGCTTAATCATAGAAACATGAGGCTAGGTGGGGGGTATTTTACATTCAAACTACCACAATAATTGAGCAGTCCTAGTCAAAGTGTGGTCACATACATCTTCAATGTCTCTGCTTCAGTCTCTCCTTAAAGAGATCTGACAAGCTGTAAGAACTGTGTGGAATTTCTGGGAAACCAGTTCCTCCTATGGCTGGCACCCAACATACAATTCCTGGGGAAATTCTGATTTCTTGGGATCCATTGTTTTAGCAGCTTGATATTTATACCAATTATTTTCTCATTGCTGGGAAAACATGCTGATGAGAAGCAATTTATAGATGGAAACGAGTTAATTAGGCTTACAGATGACAGAGTCCATCATGAAGGGGAGAGTACAGAAAGCCCGAGCAGGACGCTGGCATCACATCTTCACACCAGAACACAGGAAGGAGAGAGAGAGAGAGAGAGAGAGAGAGAGAGAGAGCCCAACTATAATACCTCAAACCCCCCAAGCCCCATTGACACACTTCCCCCAGCAAGATGCCACCTTCTGAAGGTTCCACATCCTTCCAGAACAGTGCCACCAGCTTGGGATTGAGTATTCAAATGCATGGGTCCATGGTGTGGGGTTACATTCCAAACAACACAATAGCCAAATGGAGGGCACAAGTGTATCTTTTTGAATATCTTCATATTGATTCCCAGATGTTTGCAAACTAGGTTTTAAGTTTGTTGTTTTAAGTTTGCCTTTGGAGTTGGAGACCATTGTCATGCCTAAACATGCTGACAGCATGATTGATGTGTAAAAGCACCTTGAGTCAAGAATGTTTATGGTGGCAAAACCAAATAGACATGTAAGCCAATGCAAGTTGAGGAGTGCAACTGCTCCTACCTCAAATTAAATCAAATAAATTAAATCCTAACCACAGGGCCACAAGCTCTGTTTACCATAGCCAGATAATTTCCTAGCTAAGAAACTTATTATCTTCAAACCACATGGCATAAAATCAAGGATGTTTTCTTAAATTATTCTTTATCATGTCAAGGTCATTATTTGTGATACATACATAAGCTATTTGTGATACATGTGTGAGCCTAAGAATAAAAACATGATGGGCAGAGATTCGGTGCCTCTGATCCATTAGGAGAGAACCCCTTAGCTTCCCCACTTTCACAGTTAAATTGTCTTGTCTTTGGTTTCAAGCCTTGCACCATCCTTCATAGGATTATCTGGTCCCTGCTGTGTGGAATCATAGCAGTAAGTGTGGGTCAGTGTCCAGAGTTCACCTGGTCACCTGCTGGGATTTTTGGATCATATAACAGAGAATTGAATAGGACATAAGGATAGTGGTAGAAATTGAAGCAGTTTATTAAGGAAGGAAAACACTGCCAAAATTGGAAGTGGGCCAGAAAGCTAGGAAAGGTTCAAAGCTAAATGGCACCAGGTCAAAAAGAGTGATGGGTCAAATACATAGCTCCACTTTCTTCTGCATTTGTAGATATGGCCTTTCTTATGAATGCACTGTCCACTTCATTTAGCCATAGTTCAGAAGGTTCTATTCAGTTCTACCATTAGTTTCCTTCATGTGTTGATCTTGATGCCTATGTCTCCCCTTCCTAATTTCCCACCACAACTCCCCTGTGAATGCTGTTGTCCCAAAAGGGGGATCTGAAGTATCATGGTCACTCTTTTATAACTTCTTTCATGCTGATAAGAGACATCATCCCTACTTGCAGGAAGGACCACAAACTCTCTATTTTAGCTACTGTTTGAACAGGAGGCTTTGTATTAAGGGGTTAGTAGCCCCTTGAAACTGTAAGCCAGAACAATCTTCTTCCTTGACTTGTTTCTGCTCAGGTATTTGTTCATAACAGTGAGAAAGTAATACTGAAAATTCATTCCAAGAAGAGGGGCTGTTGCTATGATAACCTGAACATGTGGTTTACAGGCCTGTGGAACTGGTTTGTGAGAAGAATGTAGAAGAGTTTGCAGCCCTATAGTACTGAAGGCAGATCTTAAGGAGCCATTCTGGTGGGAGTTTGGAAGATGAGAAGGCTGTGAAAAAGTGTACTACAGCGGCTTAACTCATGAGGATTCAGAGGGGAACAAGGACCTGGCTTAGAGGCAGTCCATATATATATATTTTATTTTTTTAAAGAGAGAGAGAGAGAAAGAGAGAGTGTGAGGAAAGAGATATAGAATTGGCATGCCAGGGCCTCAGCCACTGCAATCGAACTCCAAACACTTGCACCACCTAGTGGGCTTGTACAATCTTGTGCTTGCCTAACATTTGTGTATCTGGCTATTGTGGGATCTGGAGAATAGAACATGGGTCCTTAGCCTTCACAGGCAAGGACCTTAACTGCTAAGCCATCTCTCCAGCCCATATGATATTTTTGTAAAGAATCTGGCTGTATTCTGCCTGTATCCTGAGACTTGGAAAGAGGTTTTATTGGACCTTAAAGGTAACATACCAATTTGTTTGTTGGAGCAGATTTCCAGGCAAAATAATAGCACACTAGCTGTGATGTGACCACTGCTCATTGCTCTCATTCAGATCTACAGTGAGAGAAAGCAACAGAGCCAAAAAAAAAAAAAAAAAAGTCATTTAGTGAGAAAAAGAAGCAAGTTTGAAATTTCTTAAAATGAGTATGCTGGTGTGGTGGTTTGATTCAGGTGTCCCGCATAAACTTAGGTGTTCTGAATGCTAGGTTCCCAGCTGATGGAGATTTGGGAATTAATGCCTGCTGGAGGCAGAGTATTGTTGGGGGCCGGCTTATGGTGTTATAGCCAGCTCCCCCTTGCCAGTGTTTGGCACACTCTCCTGTTGCTATGGTCCACCTTATGTTGGCCAGGGGGTGATGTCCGCCCTCTGCTCATGTCATCATTTTCCCTGCCATCATGGAGCTTCCCTCTTGAGCCTGTAAGCCAAAATAAACCTCTTTTTTCCCACAAGCTGCTCTTTGTCAAGTGATATCTACCAGTAATGCAAACCCGACTGCAACAGCTGGTGCTAAGAAAGCAGCTGTAATTGTTAAAGGGATAAGTGCCATTAGAGAGAAAGGCACTTCTCTATATCAGAACAATAGAAAAGGTACTCTGAGAATAAGACATACCCCCCAATTATGGAAAGCTCTAGCTAGTAAGAATGCAAATTCTTTTGAAAAGAGAAGGCCTGAACAGAGAATACTGAAGGAGTTCCCTGATCCCAGAAAGCAACAACCTAGCAAAGTGTTTCCCCACAGTCAGCACACAGAAGCTGCTGCCTCTGAGGTCTGAGGAAGCATCCCAAGCGGGCAGCAGAACTTGGCAGTGTAATCCACATAGTACTGGCTTTTTTATATTAAAAATCCACTAGCTTTATTTCTTTTTTAAAAATTATATTAAGTAGAAACTTTGTATGAAAACATCATATGTTGGTGCTATCATTTCCCTCTCTCCAAAAACTGCAATATTGAGGGAGTCATGGCACCTTACTCCACAGTTTCAGAAAAATACTGAGACTGGACAATGTAAAGCAAGGTCAGATTTCCTCCAGGAAACAACCCCATGGCAACCATTTTTCTGGCATTCTTAGTAGCCAAGGCATAAGGCTTCAAGGACAGCAATCTCTGGCACCAGCATTCAGTGCACTTTCAGTAAATGTCCAATAAATTCAACAAGTGGTATGTATGGTTGTACCTCCTTCAGCCCTGACTGTTATTTATAGTTTGGTCTTCCTAATAAGCAAAGCAAATGCCTTTTCCCCCTACAATGCAAGGAGCTTTGTGGCTTTTCATTCTGAATCTTGAGAAATATATCATTATCCCTCACCCTGTGTGACATCCCTCTTGTCTCTCCTATTGATATAGGACTGAGCCTCTAACCACTTGATAACTTATCTCATCTTCAACCCCTACAGCATCCAGTACCAACTCACAGAGCTTCCACACAGATCAACTCTGAAAACGTTTCTTTGGGTCAAATTAAATTATATTAATGGATCCCCTACCAACTGGGTTAGGATTATTTACTTTCTTAACACAGACAAAAGATATTTTCTCCTACATTCTGTATGAATATTATCTGCTAGAGATTATATCTTTAAATTTATGATAAAAGTTCTATATCTCTACATATACAATGTGAACATGATTTTCTGGAAAATAGTGGTAGAAAAGAAAAAAAGCACAGAAAGATTTACTGGCCACAAATGTAAAAGAATAAATCTACACAATTTCTGAAACCCAAGGAGAGTGAAAATTTACAATTTACTGTGTGAATTGTCAGATTTTGTTTTTCCCTATCAAAGTCATCTGTTTCATGGTGCTGTAGAGAGCAAGGGATTTCACGATCTGCTTTGTGATGGGTGAGGATTGTAGAGATGGTTACTGCTGACATTCTTGCCTTTCACCCTAGAGTACTGTTCTTCTATTCTAAAACACCTCCATGCTAGAGAATTTGAAATTAAGATTAAGATAGAGAACATTCCATGTTCAATGTCTACTTTCTTAATAGAATATTTCCATTTTAAAAGAGATTATTCTAGATATTATAAATAGTGTACCATACTTAGCAGAATTCTAAAGCTATGAAAATGTATTACCATTTTGTAATGAATAAAATTTATCTGCTAGAATTTCCTAAGCTATAAGACATAGGAGGTTAAATATAACTTTAATGATGATCAAAAAGTGAACATTACTTTTGTTTTTGTCATAGAACTGGGAAATTTAAGGGGTGACATGTCAGGTATGGCTGGAATCTGTGCTTAAACACTGTCTTTGGAAGTCTTTTCCTTGGACTCTGCTCTGTGCTTCTCATTCTGACACTGTTGATGAGGAAACTAAGCTGACTTCTTCAAGCCTTTAACTGGCATTCTTTGAGACCAGCAGCCCCCAAGGAAACAGAGGGTTGTTCTTTATAGTGCCAGCAAAGTTGCCTATGCTCTCATTGACTCAGTCAAAGTTCCCACCTATCACTGTGGTTAGGGGGATAGCTACCTGATTGGCCACACCTAGATCACATACCCAAACCTATAACTGGTGAAGTCATCAAGCAAACTTGGAAACTCAGCAGTTGAAAGTGGATAGAAGGGCAGACCCACCAGGACAGATTAAGCCAAGGAAACTTGTACCAGCTTCAGATATTCTGGTGTATAGCCACAAAGTATTAAGAAGTTTAAGTGTGCATCAGCTTGCCTCAGTGAAGTGTTGCTCTCAGTAACTTCTATGTTTTAGCAAATCAATAACATTGACATCATGCCATTATCTCCAGAGCTACAAGCTATTGTCCTAATTAAGGATTTAAATGCGGTTATGGTGATTGTGCTAATGTCAAGGTGGATGGATGCATAGGAAGATTCCAACATGCCTATAAAGACAAAAACATGAAAGTGGATGCAAGAATAAAATACTGAAGAAGGTGAGCATTTAGAGTCTGATTTTGTGGATTTTTTATCCTGACATGTAGAGGTTACATACACTCATTAACAGTGATTTGGAATTTACCACCAACAGGCCAAACATTCTAGGTAACTCAAGGGCATCACACAAGCAAGAAAGAGTTCAAAGTTCATCTGTCTACACCATGGTTATCCTCTCTCTATAATGTTTGCATCACTACAGGATTTCCTAATGGAAAATGCAGCTATACTGAAGTGGGCAGAGACTGGCTCCATCCTGGAACAATGAATTCTTACAGCATTGTCTAGGACATACCATGTGGACTGGAAATATAGTGTTGGTGGCACATACGTGCCCAGCAAGCCCAAGGCCTTGTCTTCAATCCTCAGCCCTGCAAACATGCAAAACAAGAACATAAAGAATATACCATGGTCTCAGGGCAAGTTCCTTTTCCTAGCCTGACTGCTTTTATTAATTTGTATCTTTTCAGACTCTCCTCATTAAAATTCAAAGTCTTTATGTATGCACACACACACACACACACACACACACACACACACACACAAACGCACACCTTCCCTGTGCATTTCTTTCATAGAAGTTAGTGTGCACCTCTATAAACTGAAAATATCTTTGATATCTTTTCACATCACTATATAAACCACTCCTTCATGCTCTATTGAGCTTCTTGTATTCCTTTCTTTCCAACATTTTCCCCCTAGAGGTAATGATACATATGCTGGCAGAGGAAGCCAGAGGACACAGAGCAGAAGTGTGAGGCCAAAGGGCAAATGCTTTCTTGATTTAGTCTTTTCAGGTATGTCCTCTGGAAAGTCAAACAAATTTATACTCAACTTGAAATGTCTATCTGGTTGGTTCTGCACAGTTTCAGCCACAGATTGTATTGAAATGCATTTAAGTCTTGATAATCAAATAATCGAGCTTTTTGTCTTAATAAAACAGTTTCCTTGGCACAGCTTTCCAATTTTATTTTCTCATTAGGAATAAATGTTTAGGTGATTGATTTCTGCCATGTTAGCATGAAAAAGGGTATTGATCTATTTCCTGGTGGGAATGCTAAAAATTATAAAAGCAACTCTCTCAACTTTTGGGAAATGGTCTCAAGGGTAGGTTGCAGATTATAAAAGGGCATTTCAGCACATCTTCAAGAACAGCTTCAGAAGCTGGTGGGGCGGTGGGCTGGGGAGATGGCTATGCAGCTAATGGTGCTTGCTTATAGGCCTAGTGGCCTGAGTGCATCCTCCACATTCATGTAAACCCCTTGCATGTGATGTGTGCATTTGTGTTTCCAAAGTGCTTATGGCAATATCAGCAGGGAATCAAGAGAGTCCAGAAGCTCACCAGCCAGCTAGACTGCTGCATACAAAGCAAAGTGGCAAAAAGTAAAATAATAAGGACACTCTGCCTCAGTTAGGGCTGAGGGAGATGACAAACACCCCAAGGCTGTCCTCAGTGCCATAGGAGCACTGTGACCCAAGCATGCCCTCACATGCACACATCATACACATCCACACAGATACACACACATATATGTATTTTAAAAAGTCAGTGAGAAAGGCAAAGTTTTGTGGAATTTGTACCAAGGCCACTCCATCCTCTGCCTACTCTACCCTTCTCAGCTCAGGGCTGCCAGGACTTCATATCAGCTGATTGCATCAGCTAAGAACCCAAAGTTCCTCTTCCTCCAGCTCCAGGAATATACAAGACTTCCTGGAATATACAAGACTTCAGAATTGCTTGTCTATCCTTCACCTGTTACCTATTTTGGAACCAAGTGCTGAGCAAGTGTAATTGAGAAGTGTGTGGTCTTGTAGTAGAAGAAATTTAACAAAGAAACAAGGCCCAGGCGATCCTCTAAAACACAGTTTCTTCTTTTGTAGAAGCTTTACCAGGGAGACAGCATGACCCCGAGCCTCCTCCCCATATATGTAGCTGTTTTCTGCTTGCATGTTATCTGGTTAGTGCAGCCATCAGCACAAACACCCTGAACACACAGCTTTCTGTTCTCCATTTGTACTTTCTTATCACTGATTTATCGCTAAGGAATTTTCTGTTTATGCCTCAAAATCATGTAACCATAGAAACCTGTAATGCACCAATAGTGTAAGAATTCAAGATAGTGTCAAACTGCCTGCTATACTATCTATAAAAACCCTGAACTATCAGAGCTCAACACACAGGCTTTGGAGGTCCATTTCCATGAGTGCACGTCGACGTGAATAAATCTTCTGATTCTCCATTCTATATCTGGTGCCATCTCTGTGTGACTTAGTTTCCTGTAACAGTCTCATCTTCCTCTTAGCACCCACTTATGACGAAGGTTCTTCTGTGAATGCAATGTTCTGAGCACGGGGAGCTGCCATCAGTCTTGCCCTCACTTAGGATTTAGTTTATGTTTCAGGAGAGCCAAACAGAGTGATGAGCTAGTTGAGCTCCTCTTTCTTTCCTCTGCTCACCCTGTGTGGCACTGAGCTCATACGAGACAAGTTTTACTCAGAGAAGCTTTCAGTTGTTCCCACCTCCAGGTCTACAGCCCCAATGAATAGATTCTTATGCAGAGAAGTTGGTCATGAAAATAGTTCCTAATCTATTCTCACAGGAAGCTCATGCTTATGTGTCCTCTCAAGAACCAGGGAGATTGTGGCAAAAGATAATTGAAAGAAGATATGTAAATTTAATCACAATAGTATCTAAGCCAGCCTCCTGATAGGTGAAATCTAGGGATAAAGATGCCTGACCAGAAACCTAGGGTCAAAACAAAAATCAAGAACTGATCTTAGAAGTGATTTCTTCACCTCACTGAGGAGGACCCTCAATGGAATGAGGGTGGGAGAAGAGAGAACATAGGAATATAACCCAATGGGAACATGACCAATATGCAATATGTTAAAAATAAATATATAGGGCTGTAGAGATGGCTTAGTGGTTAAGGCACATGCCTGCGAAGCCTAAGGATCCCGGTTCGATTCTCCAGGTGCCACATAAGCTAGATGCACAAAGGAGCGCATGTGTCTGGAGTTCATTAGCAGTAGCTAGAGGCCCTGGCATGCCCATTTCTCACTCTTCCTCTCTCTCTTTCCCTCTCTCTGTCTCTAATAAATAAATAGATAAATAATAAAAAATAAAATCTATAAAAATAAGTAAATACATATAATTATTTAAAAAGAAATTATTTCTTCAAAGTTGTGAGTCACAGTTTGATTATCCTGATGTTTTGAAAGCAGTTTACACAATAGGCCAGTGTTGAAAATACTAGAACAATCAGTGGGAAATGGGTGGCATTTAAAATCTGAGTGGTAGGGAAGAAGGAAATAGAGCCCTGGCAAGCCAGCCATTCCCGGATGAATGAGAGTGTGCACAAGAGCAACCTCTGTATGATCTAGGAATCTGTGGTGTCTTTGAGAGCACTGGCACCTTGTTTTGTCTCTAGGGTGGACTCTAACTCAGTAGCCAGGGCTCTGGTAGATCAACGGTCAGTGGCCTTCTAGATTCTCATTTTTATAAATTTAAGTAAATGAAATTCACAGACCAGAGAGTGAGATTTTTTGAGAGAGAGAGAGAGAGAGAGTTGCAGTCAGGTTTACATTGCTCAAAGAAATCACCTGACCAAGAGCAGCCTGTGGCAAAAAAAAAAAAAAAAAAAAAAAAAAAAAAAAGTTTATTTTAGGGCTGGAGAGATGGCTTAGTGGTTAAGGCACTTGCCTACAAAGCCAAAGGATACCGCTTCCATTCTCCAGGACACACGTAAACCAGATGCACTAGGATGCGTGTGCATCTGGAGTTCCTTTGCAGAGGTGGAGGCCCTGACACACCCATTTCTCTCTCTCTCTCTGCCTCTTTCTCTCAAATAAATAAATAATTTTAAAAGGGTTTATTTTGGCTTACAGGCTCTTTGGGAAGCTCCATCATGGCAGGAGAAAATGATGGCACGAGCAGAGGGTGGACATCACCACCTGACCAACATCAGGTGGACAACAGCAACAGAAGAGTGGCAAGGGGAAACTGGCTATAATACCCATAAATCCACCCCCAACAATACCCTGCCTCCAGAAGGCATTAATTCCCAAATCTCCATCAGCAGGGAACCTAGCATTCAGAACACCTAAGTTTATGGGGTCAACTGAATCAAACTGAGAGAGATAATTGGCACGCCAGGTCTTCTAGGCACTGCAATCAATTTCTAGACACTTGCTCCACCTTCTGCTCATGTGTGACCTTGTGCGTATGTATGACCTTGTGGTCCTGGCTTATGTGGGTTCTGGAAAGTCGAACCTGGGTCCTTAGGATTCACAGGCAAGTGTCTTAACTGCTAGGCCATTTCTCCAGCCCCAGAGGGTTTGATTTAAAACATTTTATTATAAGTCAGGAAAGAGAGAGAGCTTAGAGTTCAGGAAAGGAATGAAATGCAAGGCTCCTACCCAACTAACATATGGTTCCCAGAAAATGGGAGAGCCCACCTGGATCCACAGATGCAAGTCTTTTATTGAAGTCAGGACTGAACTGGTTGGTTCAGTTTTGACATTTCTGACCTGTAGCAAAATGGAAAGACCTAGATTCTCCCCCACCCCACCCCCATAGGCTCAAAGACATTCTTAATTTTTTTTTCCTTTCAGGGTGCCTTGCCACCCTTAAAGTGCTTCAAATAGTCTTCATTTACTAGTGGTTGTTGTGTGGGTAATGAGAGACAGGCAACAGACTTTGCCAGAAAAATCTAACCAGTAACTAAACCAAATAAACGAATAGGAGTAAAGCCTTAGAAAGGAGATACCCTATTCAGATTTGCTATAATATAGTATCTGAAATGTCTAGTTTCTGACAAAAACAATAGTTTTCCAGTCTGCAGCCATTCATAATTTAAACTCCACTGTTGTAACATTAACCACCATTTGACTTTTCAGCCTACTGGGTTGTAGCTTTCAAACATGGCACAGACAACCCAATCCCTTAAAGTAAAGGCCCAATCTCAATCTACCCCCTCTGTTTCTCTCTCTCTGTTCTCCTAATTCTTCTGACAACTTTGATTATTTCAAGGTCAAACAAATGGATGAAATATAATTATAGATTTAGAGATATGAAAAAACTCTCAAATTCATTTACTTCTGCTTTGTCATTTATTTTCCTTCTGTGAATTATTTTTACAAATTCTTGAGGCCAAGAGACTTCACTAAAAGCTATTAAAACTAACAAATTTAAGCCGGGCATGGTGGCACATGCCTTTAATTCCAGCACTCTGGAGAGGTAGGAGGATTGCTGTGAGTTCAAGGCCACCCTGAGAATACAGAGTGAATTCCAGGTCAGCCTGGGCTAGAGTGAGACCTTACCTCCAAAAATAAATAAATAAATAAATAAATCTAACAAATTAATTCAAGAATATCATTGTAGAATATGAAATCAACATATAAAATCAGTAGCATCAGTCTATGATAATAGTAAATTATCTGACCTAGAAATTGAGAAAGCAATCTCATTTACATAGCTAAAATATATATTAATAAACTTAAAGAAAGAGGTTAAGTAAACAGTGTAAACATTGATGAAAGAAATTGAAGGGAAACAAAAAATGGGAACCTATCCCTTGTTCATAATTAGAAGAGTTGTTATTGCTAAAGTATCCATACTACACAAAGCAATGCATTTCCTAACAAAATGGTGTTTCTAATGTAATTAGAAATAAACTCTCTAAAATTTATGTAGACTCATAAAAGTCTCCAAGACACAAAGTCATTCTATAGAGGGAGTGGATGAGGGATAGAGAAAAGAAGGGAGAGAAAAAGGTATATTATTTGATTTAAAAATATACTACCAAGCTATAGTGATAAAGATCAAAACAACATGGCATTTCCCTAAAAACAGACAGAACATCACAGAGAGGCTAGAAATGAAAAATTCTAACTGATTTTCAACAAAGAGGCTAAGATTTTGCATTAGAAAAAGACAGTTTTTTCTTTTTTTTTCGTGACTACTTCTAGGAAAATTCAATACCAATAATACAGAATGAAATTCAATACCTATTACTCACCACTTACAAGATGCAACTTGAATTGGATTAAAGACTTAAATGTGAGGCCTGAATTGTGAAAGTACTAGAATAAACATGAGAGAAAAGCTTCAGGCCATTTGAATGGCAAAGGCTTTTAAAAAATGTATTGATTAAGAAGAACATGAAAACAAAAATAGACAAATGAGATCACATTGAGTGGGCAAGCTTCTGTGGTGCAAAGGAGAGAATCAATAGGATGAAGAGACAGCCTTAGAATGAAATATTTGCAAATCATTTCTCTGGCAAGGGAAAAACCTTGATAGTAAAGAATGAATAATTGAATTTAAAAATGGGCAATATAACTGAATAGATATTTCTCCAAAGACGACATTTAAATGGCCAAAAGGCATATGAAAAAATGCTCAAACTCATTAATCAGAAAAATACAAATCAAGGTCACCATTAAATACCATCTCATGCCAGTAAGAAGATCAATTATCCAAAAGGATGAAGACTAGTAAGTTCTGGCACAGATGTGAAGGAAAGGTGAGCTATGCCCATTGATAGTGGAAGATAAATTAGTATGGCCTAATGCTCTCTATAATTGGAGAGCACTGTGGAGAGTCCTTAACATTTTTCAAAAAAAATTATCATATAATCCAGCAATTCCAGTCCTATGTATGTAGCCAAAGGAAATGAAATAAGTAAGTCACAACACTATAATGTTTTTGTAGCACTATTTAGAATAGCTGGGAAATGATAACTGAGTAAAGAAAATATAGTGCATATATACATAAGAGAATACTATTCAGCTATAAAACAGGAAGGAAGGCAGCTATACTCACCACCATTCCACTAACATCACACCCCAGCCATAAAGGAATAAAATTCTCCCATTTGTGATCACGATAGATGAAAGCGGGAATCATTAGGTTAAATGAGGCATAGAAAAACAAGCATCATGCGATAATATTCTGTGGAATCTAAAAAATTCATGGAAGTAGAGAGTAGAATGGTATTTATTAGGCTGAGGAGAACTGAGAGGCAATAGAGCTGGGGAAGGATGGGAGAGGAGGTATGAAGTTTCAGTTAGGAGCAAGCAGCTATGATATTCTATTGTAAATTAGGGCAATTACAGATAATTGTACTTTTAAATGTCAGCAGAGAGGGTTTCAGTAGTGTTTACCATAAACAAATGGTAAATGTTTGAGGACATATATATGCTTAGTTTTAGTTAGTTATACAATGTATAGATATATTGAAACATTATAGTATTCTACTAATGTTTATAACTACCTTTCTAAGTATCATTAAAATTTTGATAAAAATTAAATACAGTTGCATTTAGAAAGAATTACATATCATGGCAAGTGAGTTTATCTCATGAATGCAAGACTAGTTTAGCATCTGCAATTCAATTAGTAGAATCTATCAGTGGGACAAGAGCAAAATTATTTGATTAGTTCAATGAACACAGGATAACACCTGACAAAATCCATCATCCTTTCTTGATAAAAATAAAATGGCATTCCTAAGTCTGACAACAATCATCTTCAAAAATCAGCAGGTAACATTATATGAATAACAATAGACTTGTGATTTCTCTCTAAAATTAGGAAGACCACAATTCTGTACAATATAGCACTTCCACTCAGTTTTATACTGTAGCATCCAGTCAGGACAATTTGACAAGAAAAGAACAACAACAAAAAAATCCAGATGGATACTAAAGGAAAACAATGTGTAGGCACTTGAAATGACATAGGAACTCTAAAAATTCCATGAAATATGTGGCTATTAGAGCTAAGAAATTGAATTGGCAAAGTTTCAGCATAGGTTGGTGATAGGTAAAAATAAATTTAATTTCTATGCACTTGCAATGAATCATACAAAAATAAAATTATCAAAATAATTCAAAAATTTGATTTAAATAAGAATAAAAAATAGGAATAAATTTAACAAGTGCACGTACATATACTCTGATAATAAGAAAACACTGCTGAGAGAAATTAAAGATCTACATAAGTGGAAACCCAATACTCTTGTGTTGGCAGTCAGTATAGTTAAAAGGTCACTATTTCCCCTACAGACCTACAAGTTCATCCCAGACCTACTAGATCTTCCCAATTCTTGCCGGAATCATGGACTGCTTTCTTGTAGAAATTGACAATCTAATTCCAAACTTTACTTAGGATTACAAAAGACACAGAGGGGTCCATACAATCTTCAAAAGTAAGGATAAAGATTCACTTTTACTGACTTCTAAATTCAATACGGAGCAAAAACAATCAAGATAGCTTGGCCCTGGTCCTGATGGATATGGAAAATAGAATAGAGTTTAGACACATACCCACAGAATAGAGAAAGATTAAAACCTAAATGCAAGAACTAAAATTCTAAAAGTCTAATAGAAATTAGGTTATAAGCCTTAATGATGTTGAATTAAATTGGAAAAACAACAGAATAAGAAAAAATATACTGAATGGACTTCATCAAAATTAAAAACTTTGTACTTCAATGTCTATATTATGGAATAAAATCTTTGCAAATCATAAATCTAATAAGGTTTTGTGTCTTGTATAAATTACTTTTTACTATTCAACAATAAAAAAACTGACCAGACTCGAAGAGCAAAAGGCCTAAATAGACATTTCTCCAAGGAAGACATACAAATGTACATTTAAGAGTCTATGAGAGCTGTTCCACAGCATGAGCCACTGGGGAAATGTCAGTCAAAGTCAAGGGTCTGTCTACAATCAAAATAATGATGACTATTGACACACTTGTGAAGAAATTGGTGGCTTATATACTGATAGTGCAAATGTGGCTGTAGGAAAGAGAGCAGCAGTTAAGTGATTGCATGACCCAGCTCAGGTACCATTGTTAACAACATCCAAAAGGTAGAACAGCCCAGTATTCACTAATAAAAGCTAAGCAGATCAACAAAGTGTGGTATGCCCATGCAATGGAATATTGTTTGCCAATAAAAAATGAAGAATTAATAGCATTTTCCACAGAGACAAACGTTGAATGCCTTGCTCTAAGTGAAAGACACTGGTCACAAATAACCAAATATTTTATGTTCACTTTACATATAATTCCATTCATATGACAATACATTAGAGGTACATCTATTGAGTCAGAAAATAGGTGAGAGGTTGCTCATGGTAAGGAAGGGGCTGGTCGATAGGAGGGTCAGGGAGGCCAGCTAAAGTCTACAGAGCTGTTGAGATGGTAAAAAAATTCTGAGTAATTAGTTAATCAGGCTACCCACATCTGTGAATATAATAAAAACCTTCAAATCATATTTAAATAGCTGAATGGTGTGGTATGAATTATTTTAAATAAATTTGTAAAGATTTCAAAAATGATGAGTGTCTAGCATCCTTTTATTTTTTAAAAACCATCAATATTTCAACAAATGAACTATTTATTGATATCTGTAACAATTTATCATTTAAAAATATTTTGAAAATAATAGGGTAATAAAAGGGAAGTTTAATATGAAAAAAAAAGTCTTACTACTTTTTTGTTTGTAGCAACCCTTGTAATGCCTGGAGGATTGTTCTCATCTGAATGTTAGTTACAGCACTTTATTTATACATGTGTATTTTCTTTATTTTTTTGTCATTGTCTTTCACCTTTGCTTGTGAGCCCTATAATTTTATGTACATGGATTAGTTGATTACTATTTTTTGGGTCCTGGATTAGAGTCATAGAAAATCCTTTTCCAGGCTGAGAAGAAGGGATGGAGGAGTGCCCAGCACTGAAACACCTCTGTCACACCCTCCAAGGCTCAGGGACCATTGCAGAAGAGGGGGTGCATAGAATGGAAGAGCCAAAGGAAGGGTACGACTTCTTACAATGCAACTGCCCAGACAGAAATTGGCCTCGATATCCATGACCTTGCAGTGCCTAGCAATACCTTCGCAAGACCCTCAAAATAGAAGAAAAAGATGATGACATCAAGTTAAAAGACTAATGGAGAGAGGGAGGGGATATGATGGAGATTGGAGTTCTAAAGTGGAATGTGGGGAGGGGAGGGAAATATCATGTTTGTTTTTTTTTTTATGTATGTAAGTATAGAAGTTGTCAATAAAAAAAAAAAAAAAAAAAAAAAGAAAATCCTTTTCCACTTTAATATGATAAACTAATTCTCCTGTGGCAACATTTAAATTCCTACCAGTAAATCTTTATTTAGATTTTCCCTTGACAAGACATGAAGTGTGTACCCGAAACGCTTGCTTTTTCTCTTGGTAGTCAGCCAGTGGAGCTAGAACCCTTTAAACCAACATCTCCATGTCTCCACAGATTTGAAATATCTTCATTAGAAGTTCCTGATGTTTTCTGATCTCCTATACTGTCCTCTCTTCATGTGCCAGTGTCAAGGCCTTGTAAGTCAGGGCAACTCCTCAGTGTCATGTGACACCATCTCTGTTGACATACATTTTGTCTCATTGTTTTCTCTTCCAGGCTGACCATTAACATTTCTGTGAACTATTCCTCCTACCTTTAGTTTTATTCATGAATTTTATAATTTGTCTCATTGTTTTCTCTTAGACAATTTATACAAACAAAAATAGTTTTATTAAAACCATTATAATTACCTTTCCGCTTCAATATACAAACAAAAATGTAAAACCATCAAAGTAGAATAACATTGTGACAAAAGCACAAACAACAAAGGCCTTTCTTCCTCTCTTTCCTTTCTTCCTTTCTCCCCCTCCCTTCCTTTCTTTCTTTTTCTTCTCTCTTTTCCTTTCCCTTCCTCTATCTCCTTTCCTTCCCTCCCTCCCTCCTTGCCTTCCTTCCTTCTTTCCTTCTTTCCTTCCTTCCTCTTTCTTCCTCTCTTCCTTTCTTCTTTCCTTCCTTCTTTCCTTCCTTCTTTCCTTCCTTCTTTCCTTCCTTTCTTTCTTTCTTTCTTTCTTTCTTTCTTTCTTTCTTTCTTTCTTTCTTTCTTTCTTTCTTTCTTTCTTTCTGGCAGGGTTTTACTCTACCTAGGCTGACTTAAAACTCACCCTGCAGTGCAGGCTGGCCTCGATCTCACAGTGATCCCTTACCTCAGTCTCTAAGTGCTGGGATTAAAGGTGTAAGCCATCATGGTTGCTCTAGTTATTTTTTGTAACTTTGACTTTGCATTTTAAGTAAATGGACAAGTGACAGCTTCTCTTATTGCATTTAGTTCAGGAACAACAGATAAATTGTTTAGTTCTTTTTTTAAGACCTTCAGTATTGCTTTAAAATTACCTTATATATGATGTACAAAATTAATGGGCTTTTTTTTTAGAGGGGAGAGAGAGAAAGAATTGGCACACCAGGGCCTCAGCCACCACAATCAAACTCCAGATGCTTGTACCACTTACTGGGCATGTGTGACTTTGTGCATCTTTGTGTGTCTGGCTTGGTGGGATCTGGAGAGTCGAGAATGGGTCCTTAGGCTTTGCAGGCAAGTGCCTTAACTGCTAAGGCATTTCTCCAGCTCCATATTTAATAGGGTTTTCTTATCAGTCTTACCTTTTCTTTGGCTACTGTTGTGAACATATTTTCCTTATGTTATCCTCCAGCTTTTTCCACTTGGTAATATGATTTATTGCTGCATTACTGAATTATCTGAATATTATACCATTTGGGTAGTTGCTTATGTTTTTAATAAATATGATCATACTAGTGGAAAATACCATCTAAATCCTCCTTTCCTATTTTAGACTTTTCTTTCTTTCTTTCTTTCTTTCTTTCTTTCTTTCTTTCTTTTTTTGCTTATTGGTTAATGTTTAAAAAATATCTGTACTGGGAATTATTTCTTTGCCCACAGACTGTTGAAAATGCCTTGATGTGCTACTTGGTTTAAAACATTGTTTTGTGCTGAAATATATCTCTAAAAATCACAATTGTACATATATTTATATGATATGATATTAGTATTTCATCTTTTATTTAGTCTTTATGAACAGATTTTAACTTGTCTAAATTTTTAGCTGTGTATCATCAAATCATGTAATTATAGTTAGAGAAGTGAGCATCTTTGCTTTTAGAGAGTAAATCTTATTTAATAATGGGTTGGAATGTGATGTGAGAAGCCTGGTAGTGGGCACCAGTATCAGCTGCTTGAGAAGTACCAGTGGGTAGAACAGGGCTGAGGGGGCTGTGGCAGACATCCAGGCTCTCTATGGGGTGCACTCGGGGTCAGACTGACTACTTGCCTTCAAGCTCTCCAGTTCTAGTGCTTGTGAAAAGCGAGGCCTTAGTGAGCGAGTCAAGACTGCACAGTATCAGCTAGCGATCCATTCCATGGGGTGAACCCCAGGAAAGGACCTTGGGGGTGGGGCGGAGGAGGAAGGGGCCAACCCAGAAGACCTTTTGGGCATAGGAGACCCAGCATGGGATGATCCAAGATCCATGTGGTGTGGTTGAAGGCCAATATGGGCTTGAAGGTGATGCAGTCAGCCAGCCCAGCTTACTGAGGAAAAAGACGGCTTCGATACCTTGGTTGGTGAGGGACAGAAGGTTCTATGTTTGGCCAAGGAGCTCAGGCCTTCTTCATCCTGTCAGGATTGGCCACCCAGACCTCTGAACCAGGGGTGTATGGCTTCCTTGCCCAGACTGCTGGAGCACACGCCCAGCTCCTGTCCCTGAACTCACCAAGTTCTCACGAGTGCACCCTGTGGTAATCCTGTATGTTCAGTCTACAGATGGGGAAACCAAGTCTATAGAGGCATGCAGGAGATGGGGAGGCTGAGAAAGACATGGAGGCAGCTGTCCAGTGCTAAGATGGCTGAACATTCTCCAGAGCGGGGGGCACGTGATGTCTCACCAGTTTCCCGAGGGTTGGACGGCTGCTGGGCACTTCCTGAGGAGAAGGCAGTATTCTTCACAGGCGCCATGCTTGGATGCAAGCCAGTGATTGCTGCAAAGTGTGGCACTGGACCACGTGGAAAGATGGCTTCCAGGCAGGTACAGAGGGTTCTTAGAAGTCCAATGCTTCCCTGTTCAGTGGGGGCCACATAGGATCCCCTAGACCTTCTGTCACCTGACTTCCAGCTCCCCACAAACTGCAGCATGAGTGACTGCCCCAAGGGCCTAAGGGTGGACTCTGCAGAGGTTCTGCTATTGCAAGACCAGGATGCTGGGAGCGGCCCCCGCTATCCTGGAGTAAGTAGCACCAGGCTGTTGAGGCCTTCCTGGGGGTGGAGGCTGAACCGGCCTGCACAGGACACCTCACCTGGGACAGACGCCACCCCAGGGCCCCTTTATTCATGAGTCTGGAAGATTCCGCATGTCTGCTGGGCAGAGGAAGAATCATTTAACAGTTCTTTACCTCAGAATAAATACATCCTCAATTATGGCTTACAAAAATTTAATGATTTGGTTTTTTAAATGTTCTGGCATGTCAAAAACACAACTTTTTGTTATTCTCTTACATTCTAGTATTGCATGGACATTAGATAATGTGCTGTATATCATTTATGCTTTAGGGATTGTATTGATATTGTCCATCTGTCTTAAATGTTTTCTTCAATAAAACCTGATACATTAAGGATAAAATTTATTCCTTATTTCAAAGCACACAATTTTTTTCTTATAATTTATTTATTTATTTATTTATATTATTCTAATTTTACATTCATATTGGTGACTCCATTATCCTCCTCCCTGTCCTCCCCCTTCCAAAGGGACCCTCATCAATGGGGAATGTGGGTCATGCATTGTGGGGGTAGTCAAGAGTTATGGGGGATAGGCCAAGTCTCTATGCATAATGACCCAACTTGTGGCTCTAACATTCTTCCCACCCCGTCTTCCATGAATTTCCCTGAGCCACATTGGGGTCATTTTAGTTCTACTTCAGTGATGAGGTTTTGGAGCCTCTTTGTCTCTGGATATCTGACTTAGTAGGAGTTGGATGTTCTCTGTGTTTATCTCCTTCAGCCTTTTTCTGGTGTCGTGCTCACCAAGAAAGCTGTACTCTTGTCAAGGCATAAAATTTAAGGTATATCAATCTGATACCTTTTTTTTTTTTCAACCAAGTTTTCAATATTTCCAGTGTGGCTCTCTCTGCGCTTGCTTGCTTTAGCATGCTTTGACTGACTCTTGTCTCATCTGTCATCTCTGTCTTGAGAAAGTTGCTACAATACTATTTAGCATGTGGCTGGTTGCTCCAGTGGACTACGCCATCACATCCCAACCTTCTTTGACTAGTATCCCATCCCACCTTCACCTGATATTTGAGTTTTGAGCTGTGTCCTAAGCCCTTTCCATCATTTAGATTAATATTATACATCTGTTGAAGTATGACCTTGTGTGTGCACATGTGCACCTTCTGTTCTGGACTCATGGTAAAATCTTTTTCCTTAACTGAATTAAGAATTAGGCTCATTTACACTTACTGGCATTACAGATATATTTGTTCTTGATTTTAAAGCAATTTTACTTATATTGTCTGTTTCCCCATATTTAAAAAATCTATGTTCTTTTTGTATGTACCTATATTTTTTCTAATACTCAAGACAGCGGCATTACTTTTTGCACATTTCCTGTATAAAAGTATAATCAGTTACAAGTAGGTGTCAGGGTAGACTATAAAAGAATTTATAAAAGAGCTATATTCTTCTTCCGTTTCCCTAAATCACTACAAAGTATCCATTTCAGCTTGGATCTTTCTCATCTCATTAAATTTTAGTTCAATTCTGTTAACTTCCCCAGTCTTTACCTTTGTAGAATAAAACATGTCTATGCTATCACCACCGGCAGGTAGAGCAAAAAAGAGAGAGAGCCGGGCCAGCCGTTTCTCTCTTGAGGCTGAGCGAGAAGACAGGTGTCGGCGACTCAAACCTCCCCAAATCACCGGGAAAAAAAACCACATTGAGTCGCGGAGAAAGCGTCTAAAGCGAAACTCGTCGTTTATTGTCAGGGGAGATATTTATGTACTTTGAGGAAGGGGTGGGAAGAGGGGATGAGAGAAAGGTATAAGGGCCAATATACTTTGAGGAGGGGTGGGAAGGGGATGGGGAAAGGTATAAGGGGAAAAGGGGATGAGAGAAAGGTATAAGGGCCAACAGTATTTCATCACGTCAGCAGCAGCTGGGTGGAGGCAGTTTCAGCTTAGGTGCTGAGTCAGGGCAGGTACTCAGGCTCGACTAGGCCTTACCGGGAATAGGCCAAGATTGGCTGGGCTAACCACTCGGCTTCACACCGGGCAGGGCCCAACATCTCCCCCTTTTGTTTTTGTAAGAGCGGTGGATGGCATAGTCCCTGTCCTAGGTTGTTCCCCTCTGGGAACCTTACCCGTCTCTGGGCACTATGCCTCTAGCCCGTTGACCACTCCACGCCCTGTCTTAGGTTGCCTCAGCCTGTCTGAGAGCTTACCCGTCGTTGGTTCGATGGAGGCGGGGAGGGATGTTAGGTGGATAGCCAGTAAGTGGAAAAGCCATTGTCTTTGAGTCGCAAACCTGTGGTGCCTTGGCCTGATGAAGTTTAATTGCCTCAAGCTGTTGGTGAATGAATTGTGTAATCTTATTAATTACACAGGGCCGAGTGAGGATAAGAAGAAGGAGGGGTTCAGGGGGGAGGAGATGGTAGGGTAAAGAGCAAGAAGAAGGAGGGGTCCAAGGGGAGGGAGAAGGTGGAATAAAAAGCCATGTAAGCTCGTCTACAGCAGGTTGTCTTAGGAGTCCCGACTCCTCTTCTGTAAATCTCTCTGGAGCTTTTCTGGCTTCATTCAGGTCTAGTAGCATCCATACCTTCAGTTGTTCCTGGGAAGAAACAGAGGCATAGTTCTCAGGGTGTGACACTCCCTGGAAGATTGATTATTATCATCCCCTTGTTGGGGTAAATATTTTAAGTCTCTTGCCGGTACCCAAATAGGTCTTTTTTCCTCTTGAGGAAAGACACATCCAAATCCTCTCCCTGCTGTGAGGAGGGGGTCTGGTCCCCTCCATGCCCCAGTTAATGGGTCCCTCCATTTGACCCAGATGGAGCTGTAGGTGACAGCTGAGGTCAAATTTTTGAAAAAGGGACAAGTGTCTATCTTCTTTAGAAAAATTTAAAATATTTAGGGTTAATAATGCCTTTTTAGTTGGTCATGTGGGGGTAGAGATTCCCCCTTTTGTTTTTGTAATTGAGATTTGAGAGTTTGATGATATCTTTCCACGATGGCTTGGCCTTTGGTTATATGGGATGCCTGTGGAAAGTGAGATTTTCAGGTTTGGAGGAAATCTATAAAAGTTTTGCTTCTGAAGCAGGGACCATTATCGGTTTTGATTTGATCTGGCAATCCAAGGGTGGCAAAGCATTGAAGCATATGGCTAATAGCATGTTTAGTTTTTCCCCAGCATGTGCTGATGCCCAGCAAGCATGGGAGAAAGTATCAACTGAGAGAAAAATATACTTAAGTTTTCCAAATGGAGAATAGTGAGTAACATCAATCTGCCAAAGGTGATTAGGGCGTAGTCCTCGAGGATTGGCTCCTGTAGTTTGAAGTGGAGGTACCTGGAAGAAAGGCTGACAGGATTTGCAAGTTCGGACAATTTTTTAAGGTCCTTGACTGGCACATGGGGATATTTATGTTTAAGGCCCCTCAATTTATATGAGTTAATAAGTGGAAGTGTGTAGCTTCTGAGACTGTATTACATTGAGGCTGAGAGGCCAGTTTGTCAGCCAAATTGTTTCCTTTAGAGAGGAATCCTGGTAAATTTTGATGGCCTCTGAGATGTTGAAGAAAAATGGGGTTAATTCTTTGTTTAAGTAGGGAGCGGGCTTGAATCATTAATGGGGTTATAATATTGGAGTCCAGTCTAATATGGGCCTCAATTAGGTTGGGTAACAGGTTAACAACATAAGGCTGTCAGAAAATAAGTTAAATGGCTCCTGAATAGTGTCCAAAGCCAAAGCGACAGCAAATAGTTCTTTAAATTGTGCTGATCCTGTGACCTCATGGGAGATAGACTTTATGGGTATAGACTTTTCTCCCCTCCTTAAGGGAGGGTAAACAACTAGGGAAGCTCCCAAGCGCCCCCATCAGTGAATCTGGTAAGGAAATCAGGGTTGGGTTTAGATAAAAAAAAAGTCTGGGGGTCTCCATTTCCAACCTAGAGAAGGAGCTCATCCATTTATAAGGACCATAGTGACAATCAATTATACCCAGAAACCCCTCGAGGGCCATAGCAACCCTGTTGTTATTTCTCTGAAGCCAATTGAAGTCTGTTACCTTAAAGGGGGTGACAATGACATGAGGCTCCGTGCCAAACAATCGGACAGAGGTGTCCCTGCCTTTTATAATGCAGTCTGCAATCTGGTTAGTTATAGAGTAAACTCTGGGGACTCCACCAAGGGAGAGGTGAATCCATTGGATGGGTTCTCCTTCCTGGGCCAACAGCGCAGTGCATAATGTTTCTCCAGAGAAAATACAGAGGGAGATAGGTAAGTTAGGATCAAACCTCTTTAGGACAGCAGCATCAATGGCCCGTTGTATCTTATGTAGAATTTGTTCATGATGAGGGGGCAAGGTTATCTGAGAGGAGAGAGTAAGACCCTTTAAGAGGTCAAATAAAGGGGACAGTTTCAGGGCCTCATCCAATTAATTTCTCCCAGCACCTTTTGGAGTTGAGGCAAAGTATAGGATTTTTGAATATGGAGCTGGGGTTTGACAGGAGAAACAGTATCAAGAGATAACCTGGAGCCCAAAATCTTGAAGGGAGAGGCAGTCTGTACCTTTTCTGGAGCCACTTTAAAATCATTGGCCTGTAAAATGGCAAGGCATTTAGCAGTAAGGTCTTGGAGATCAGATGGGTTGGAATGACCTAAAATAATATCATCCATATAAATGTAGAATAAAATGTTAGGATGATTAATCAAGGAAGAAAAGATATGAGACATGTAATATTGACAAATGGGGGGGCTGTTAGCCATGCCTTGAGGTAAGACGGTCCATTCAAACCTTAGGTCTGGTCCATGAAAGTTTGTTGAGGGTATGGAGAATGCAAATTTTTCTATATCATCTGGATGTAATGGAATAGAGAAAAAACAATCTTTAATATCGATAATGGTTAAGTAATGGGTGTTGGGAATGGCTGGAATCCAAGGGAGCCCTCTCTGGGGTCCCAAAAGCTATCATTCTCTCATTTATTTTTCTCAAATCATGTAAAAGTCTCCAAGAGCCATTAGGCTTCTTTATAATAAAAAACGGAGAGTTCAAGGACTTGTTGAAGGTCGCACATGTCCTGAAGCCAATTGTTGTTTAACGAGTATATGAAGTTGTTTTAGTTTAGGGGTAGGTATAGGCCACTGCTCGACCCATACGGGGTCCCCAGGCACCCATTGAATCTTAGGAACTGGGGGGTGAGCAGTGGCCCTTAGGATTGGGGTGAACCTGAGAATGTTTTTGTTTAATTTTTTCAAAATGAGGATCATCTCTATAGTTAGGATGGTAGGTCCTTCCTTCCTTAAACTGTTTATTTTCTTTCTGGTCAAGTCTATCTTCACAGAAAGCCCTATGATTAGTAGTAATATAAGCCTCAGCTTCCCCAAGTATATCCTGGCCTAGGAGGTTGGCTGTTAGGCCTGACACCACTAGAGGCGCACCTCCCCACTATTATTGTCAGGGTCAATCCAGGTCTGCCAGTTAGCAGTTTCCCATGACGTAGATTGTCCGCCCACACCCAGTAGGGGTGGACCCGGGACTAACTGCCAGGAGGGAGGGACCTCCTCTTTTCTTATCACAGTGCGGTCAGCCCCAGTGTCGATGAGAAATTTGAAAGTTTTTCCACCGACTGTTAGGTTCATTTTTGGTCTAAGTCCGGGTGTCAAAGGCACAGTCCAGTGTGTTTTGATTACCTTTTTCCCCTTATTTAACGGGGCTGGGGATAGCCCTGGGGAAGTTTAAAGGTTCACCATGAAGGCTAAACTTGGACTTGCAATCTCTGGCCCAGTGAAGTCCCTTTTTGCATCGAGGACATGGCGTGCGGGGCAAGTTAGGGGTTGAGGAGTTATTGGGGTGCTTTTCCTATTGGGGCATTCCTTTTTAAAATGACCCTCTTTGCCGCACCCAAAGCAAGATTGTCCCCTCCCCTGAGACCTGTTGGAGTGCACATTCTAGTGCAGCCATGTCCTCACGGCGAGAAGCCTGTAAGGCTGATGTCATAACTTTGATCTGATGAGAGGGGACCCTACATCTTGGGTGGCTACAACCCATCTACTCATAGAGCGGTCCTTGAGTCCAGCGCAGGCCAACTTATGATCGCCTGTCATGCCTTCCCAGACCAGCATTTTTGCAAATTGGTCGCAGGGGGCCAGGGGAACTTTCTTTGTAGGCTTTTTCGACTCTCTCTATGAAAGTGGCCAAATCCTCACCGGACTTTTGGGTGACTCCTGTAATGGGGGTTCAGAGGGGCCCTCCTCTAACTTTTCCATGCAGCCATTCCCAAAGCCCGTACTTGATCTCGATATGGATCAGGAATGGCAGCCTGCTGAAGACCGGTAGAGAACTGGTCAGCAGTGCCGAGCATTCAAAGGTGATTGGTACTGGGGCTGGCGACTTGGTTTCGCTCAGCTTGAAGGTGACACTCATCCTGAAAAAAGCACACCATTTTATGTACTGCGAGCCAGAGAGAACAGCTTTAGCAAGGTTCTTCCAATCTTGAGTGGTACAATGATAATGAACTAAACCCTGAAGGATGGTCTCTGCCCAGGGGGAGTTAGGCCCGTCCTCTGAGACAGCCTTTTTAAGATCTTTTAAATTGTGAGCTTCCCAAGGATACCAGGCTGCAGGGCGGTTACCGTCAGGATTAACGTTAACAGGGAAGAGATCGACTATTCTTCCCCCGGGGCCGTCCTCCCCATGGTAGGGCGGAGGGGCAGAGGCGCTCAGAAATGGATTAGTAGGGGATCTGGGGCGATGGACCTTTAGAGGGCTGAGGGCACTCTCAAAAGGATTTAGGGGTGAATCTGAGGACTCAGGCTGGGCCGAGGGCTGAGATTGCTCTCTGTCCCTTCCTGGGTCAGGGTGTCGCCTTTCGACCTCGGAGGCTGAGGTGGAAAACAGCCCTTTAAGGCCAACACAGCCGGGAGGGCCTCCAAAGGGTGGATCTCCCCTTTTTCTATCTGAGCTTTTTTTATCAGATCTTCAATTTTATCCCAGGTGTCCCAGTCAAAAGATTACTCTCCGGCAACCAGGGAGCAATCTTGAGTAAACAGCCCCATATCTGGAGGGCCTGATTATCAGATAGATTAAGGCCTTTACTTTTGAGTAGAATCTGTAGTGACCCTAAGGCAGGATTTAGCTTAGATAAGGATTGTCCCATGTTATAAAGTTGAGGGAAGAGTATCTTTAACATCAGGGTAACAGTAATGCATAAGAATACAACACAAGCACAAGGTCCCAAAAAGTAGCTAAACATGTTGTAGAATTTTTTTTCTAAGATGGCGCCCCCACTCCAATGAGGGGCAGGACACTTTGAGAGTTCTCCAGGTTTGCCCACGTGGTGAGCCTCCTCTAGGTTTGTCCACGTGGTGAGTTTTCTTTTAGGTCTACCCACGTGGTGAGTTTCTTTTTAGGTTTGTCCACGTAGTGAGTTTCTACCCACGTGGTGAGTTTCGTTTTTAGGTCTGCCCACGTGGTGCTTCTAAGATGGCGCCCCCATTCAAATGGGGCAGGACAAAATAAGCGGCACCGCAGAAGCGGTCTGTCGGAAACCCAAAAATGAGAGGAAAGAGAAAAGAACAAGAGATCTTGAAGTTTGGGACAGAGTTTTTTTATTTAAATGAGGAGGCAAAGCGTTTAAAGTCTCCTTTAGGTCTGTCCCGTGGTGTGTCCGCCATGAGCGTACTCGTTTAGAAATGGCGGCAAACCGGAAATGGAAGGAAAGAGAAAGGAAGTTGAAGTAAGCACAGATTATAGAAGTAAAGATTAGAATATTAAATATGAAGATTACCTCATTACTTATGAGGATACACCCGTCAGCAGTCCGATTAGCTCGTCAGCTTAATGTTGAATTTTTCGCCGTCCGTCAGCAGTCCGTAGTCCGTTTTGAATCCTCACGTCCTCACATGGGGCAGTGGTTGTTGTGCCCCACGTCTGGGCGCCAAAATGCCGGGGCTTTTTTCCCTCACCACCGGCAGGTAGAGCAAAAGAGAGAGAGCCGGGCCAGCCGTTTCTCTCTTGAGGCTGAGCGAGAAGACAGGCGTCGGCGACTCAAACCTCCCCAAATCACCGGGAAAAAAAAACCACATTGAGTCGCGGAGAAACGTCTAAAAGCGAAACTCGTTCGTTTATTGTCAGGGGAGATATTTATGTACTTTGAGGAAGGGGTGGGAAGAGGGGATGAGAGAAAGGTATACTTTGAGAAAGGTATAAGGGCCAATATACTTTGAGGAAGGGGCGGGAAAAGGGGATGAGAGAAAGGTATAAGGGCCAACAGTATTTCATCACGTCAGCAGCAGCTGGGTGGAGGCAGTTTCAGCTTAGGTGCTGAGTCAAGGGCAGGTACTCAGGCTCGACTAGGCCTTACCGGGAATAGGCCAAGATTGGCTGGGCTAACCACTCGGCTACACAGAATAGCTCAAAGTTAACAGTTCTGAGTCATTTTTCTTGTACACGATTTACTCTTTCAAGATAAAAATTTAGGACTGGGGAGATGGCTCAGCAGGTAAAGTTATGTGCTTGCAAATCTTGCTGGCCTGGGTTCAATTCCCTGTACCCACATAAAGCCAGACTCACAAAGGGGCACATTCACCTTAAGTTCATTTTTAGGGTCAGGAAACCCTGACACTCCTATTCACTCACTTCCTCTCCTTTTTTAAAAATTTCTCTATCAAATGCATAGATAAATACATGTCCAGAATTTTTTAAGATATAAATTTAAGCCCTCTTATGCCAGAAAATGTTCCTTCAGTTGTATTTATTTATTTTTATTTTGAAGGAGAGGGAGAGAGACAGAGAGAGAGAGGAAGAATGCATGCACCAGGGCCTTCAGCTGCTGTGAATGAAGTCCAGATACGTGAACCTCTTGTGGCACATGTGCAACATTGTGTGCTTGCGTCACTGTGTGTTTGGCTACATGGTACCTAAAGATTTAAATATGAGTTGTTAGGCTTTGCAGGCAAGCGTCTTAACCCTAAGCCATCTCTCCAGCCTCAGTTGTATTTTTTTAAATGATTGCTCTTTCATTGCTTCAGTTATTTCTTCAGAATTTATATTATATATAGATGGTTTACTTTATTGTCTATATTTGTAATTTTTACTACTGTTGTGTATCTTTAGTCCAGGTTCATTCCATTGTATATCTGTCACTTTTTATTAATTGCTTTAATTCCATTTAAATGTAATGTACTTCCCTATTTTCTTTATTATATTTTCCACAATGTCCATTCTTCCTTGTACTCCTTCCAATTTGGCAACTTATATTCTGCTTGTGCCATCATCATACCTCCTCCCCAAATTTCTGAACTTCCATTACATGATCTTTATCTGTAATCATGATTGCTTTATTAAACTTCTCAGTGGAATGGTAGATTGCTTTGTTATAGTTTTCCTATGCTGCATGGCAGTCAGTTTTGTTGTTTGTCTTTGGTGGCAGCCAGATTGATTTCTCTTTTTGCCTTTGTAGGTTCTGTTATCAAAACAGCATAAGATCTTCTAATGACATCAGAGGTTCCTTGAGCTGAACTTTTCTGGTGTAGTACTTTGTAAGGGTTTGAGAGGTGGAGCAGATGCACTGTAGCCTTCCAGGATACATCTCTCCTAAATCATGTCCTTGGATGTGAACAACATAGCTGTTTTCTTCAGACAGAGTGACACTATTGTATCAGTTGACTTCTCCCAGACAACAAGTCTAGAAGGGCTTCTTCCTGTCTAGGGAGCACCAGTTTCCTTGCTGGTGGGGTCAGAGTTGATGATCAAAAGATCAAGCAGATCCAGTCACCAGAAAAGCTTTATGAATGTGAATTTTTCCATTAAGACAGCTTCTCACTTTTTTTACTTCCTTTAGACCCATGTGTGAGTTATGTCCCATTTTCCAGTTATTTAATCTCATTCCTGCTTGAAATATTTACCCCTCTGGACTTCCTTTAGCATGGGCTTCTAGAAGAAGTCACTCTTCCAGCCATTGAAATTGTGCCCTTTCTACAACACACCACAGTGACCCATGACACTGCATCTCATGAGACTAGTTTTAGTTGGTTTAGGCCATATATTTGATTTGGCAAGGTCTTTTCCCCTGTTGCTTTATTTAAAAAAAAAATGAAATTTGTTTGCCATCCTCCCTCATTCTCTCCCTCCCTCTCTCTACCTCACTTCATCTCTCCTGGTAAAGATACTGATTCAGTTCAAATGGAAAGGCAAATAAATGGATCTTTAGTGGAATTCCTTTGTTAATACTGCTCACTGTGTGGGTGGGAGATTCTCAGATGGTCAATGGCAAAAGCTCTCAGTACAAGGGAAATTCCTTACATTCTAATGGGTGTGGTCCCTAATGAGATATAAGACCTAGCTGCAAGGTAGACATGTCTCAGGTTACTAGTGTTAGGAGCTGAGGGAAGGCAGAGGATGTTATGAAAGTCACAAATCTGAGTATCACCTGGTCCTGCTATTCTGCCCAGGCTGCTGCCAGCCTTCCTCTTCCTTTATATGGTGTCATAGGAATGGTGTGGGGGGCGGAGGTGGGAGAAGGTAGCTACTTTGACTCTATGACCTCTCTCCCCTAAAGGTTTCAGATGTTAATAAAGAGAAAGCAGAATCTTGACATAAAAGTTAACTTCATATTCATATTTTGATGCTCAACAATTCTGAACAAACAACACACCACATGTTGAAACTACAGTTGAAACTACAGTGTCCCTTCACTATGCAGTTTACACAGGTGCAGCCTTCACATGAACTCTGGCGAATCATTAGTGTTTTTAGCATGGTGTCTATAGCAGACAGCTTTAGGCTCACTGAGATGAACTTCCAGACTGGGGACAGTTATGGAAGGGAGGGATTTATTGAAGCTTACACATCCAGGGGAAGTTCCATAATGAAGAAGTTGGCCCCCTCTTAAAGAACCAAGCAAAGAGAGAAAGAGAAGCCCCAAGCCAAAAGCCACACAGCTCACTTCAGGAACTCCAGGCACTTTGCATAACTTTAGATTGGAATCTCAAACCCACCAGCACACCTTTAGATCTGCCCAGTGACACTGCCTCCAGCCAAGTGGCAAAAACTACAAACTAATAAAACACTGCATATATTTGGGGCCATCTATTCAAACTACCACAGTGTCGTAGTTCTGCAACTGGTGTAATAGCATCTAGGATCTTATATTCATAAGGCCCTATGTGTTGAGTTTAATAATCTGAGGCTGGTGGCTGTCTTAAAATTTGTAATGTTTTTATGTTAATTTCTATTTTTTGAACTTAGTCTTATAAGACAATGAAGTGTGTACAGTGAGACTAGAGCTTTGGCACATGTGTTGTCCTGCTTGTTGTCACTTCCCCACCTTGCTGGAACAGGTTCTGGCTTCCTTCTTCTTCTCTGTGACCATCACTACTCTTTGCACAGGCAAATAAATAGGTTTCTTAGATGCCTACATTCCACTGGTAGGAGACAGAAATTGGCTAGGCAGTCAGGGTAACAGAACCCCAAGAGTGAATGGTATTTTTATTCCTTGACTAAAAGCAGGAAATGTCATTAAACTTGCAAAAAACTGGATGTTACACCCTCCAGGAAGATTTCTATATTAAGCTGGCACTCTTCCTAGAGGACAGAAACTCGGATCCTTACCTAAGGTAACTGACATAGCTGCAAAATCTGATCATGGTCCATAGCAACCTGCCGATTTGGTCTTCCTCATGTTGCCACTCCCCATAATAAAAAAAAAAAAAGGGCTGGAGAGAAGGCTTAGCAGTTAAGTGCTTGCCTGTGAAGCCTAAGGACCCTGGTTCGAGGCTTGATTCCCCAGGACCCACATGAGCCAGATGCACAAGGGGGGCGTATGCATCTGGAGTTCGTTTGCAGTGGCTCAAGGCCCTGGTGCACCCATTCTGTCTCTCTCTCTCTCTCTGCCTCTTTCTCTGTCTGTCGTTCTCAAATAAATGAAAATAAACACAAAATTAAAAAAAGAAAGCCCAAATCTGGTGGGCTTCTTAAACCCCCTCTTGCCTCCCTGGGCAAAAGCTCCACCTTGCTTCCTTCTTTTACATTCTAGGCTTAAGCCCCGTTCTCTTCATCCTCCTAAAACTTGAAACTGTAACAAAATCTTTCTGAACCTTATCCTCTGGTCTGTAGATTTTATTCTTTCAATTCACAGAACAGGGATCCAAATTATCAGTGCATTGGGGTTCAAGGAACCCTTGGGTCACAGGGTATGAAAGTTAGTAGGTGTTTCCATGTCCTAATCCATAACAAAACTCTTTCCAGGGTGAAGCTTTGGACCCTTTGGGGTTTGCTCAGTCATCATGGTTTGGATGGTGTGGTAGTTTGAATATATGTCCCCCAATATATTCAGTGTTTTATTAGTTATAGTTTGCATCTGCAATCACCTTGCTAGAGGCAATGTCACTGGGGGCTGGTCTTAAGGTGTGGGTTTGAGATTCCATTGTAAAGACATGCAAATGTGCCTAGCAGGAGTTCCTGAAGTGTGCTGTGTGACCTTTTGGCTGTAGTTTTGCTCTGTGTGCTGTGGTGGCTGGTTGGTTTCTCTCTCTCTCTGCTTGGCCCTGTGGAGAGCAGGCCACTTCTCTTGCCATTATGGAACTTCCCCTGGATCTGTAAGCTTCAATAAATAATATCCCTTCCTCTATAACTGTGCCTGGTCTGGAAGTTCATCTCAGCGAACCTGAAGCTGTCTGCTACAGATGGTAAGTTCCAGGGAAGAACAGACTAACAAGCCCCTCCTTCACTCCTCAGCCCTATGTTTGCATTTTTCCATCAACCCTTCCCATTGCATCTCCAACTGAAGGAGTGAGATAGTTTCTTATAGGCACTTAGTAAAAGGCAGTGGCCCAATGAGAGAACAAGGAGATGCCACCTGGCTGTCCTGGCAAAATTAGAATTGAGCATCTGATCCATCTCATCCACAATGCTTATGAGCACTTCCTCAGCAACTGCACCCCTACTGCTTCCTCACTCTAACACAGCTGGGTGGGCTAGCCCCTCCTGAGGCCATGAACCATCAGGTCTCTGGTATACACAATGGAGTCTGGTGACAAGGTCCATCCTAATTGAATACCTGAGTCATAAAAGGGAAACTGCCATGTTTATGAGCTCTATCAGCTTGGCTCTCTTCCATGTTGACCTGTGATTTTTCTCTTGAACACCAGTGTGTAAGTTTCCTCTCCTCTCACAGCCTGGCAGGGGAGGGGAAGGTTCTTGTTACTTGCCTGTGTATTTTCCTGCTCGTTTCTTACATGTGCTTATTACAAGATGCTTTCTGGCTTGGCAGCATGTGTGGTTATGCTCAAAATTCTGGGTCTTCCATGTGTGTAATCACTCTCTTGGCTATATTCTCTGGGCACTGGGATCTCCAGATTCCAGCTCTCTGTTACTCCTTCCCTTTCTCAGCCTGGCTGAGAATAATTCCTTCTTCTTTGAACTCTTTCCTGTCTTGGCTCTAGGTGCTTTCTCACTCTGCTGCTACATGTGTAGCAGACGTTTCCTTAAGGCCCGAGTTCTTCACTGTCTAGTCTGGTAGATTTCCTGTCTGTGAACACAAAGAGCTGGTGCTCTTAATGCTTTGCTCCCCACATGTATGTGAATGTTTGTTTCGGTGTGGGCTCTCACATTTTGCATCCCGTGTGTGTGTGTGTGTGTGTGTGTGTGTGTGTGTGTGTTGATTTTTTTTTTCCATCCTAAGTTTTCTCTGTGATGAAGATTCTCTCCTCCAGCCAGGCAAGGAGAATTTGCCTCTGGCTTGAATCTTTTAGCTAGCCTCCTCTCTGTATCTTAATTCCCTCTATGTAAAGCTCATAATTCATAATTTCTTCCTAAATTAACTTAATTTACAATCCTCTTGGAGCTTATCTTCTCAATTATTTGTTAAAATGGGTAAAGATGCAAAGGTTGGAGTTCACCGGGCTAAGGAGACTCCCCTTGATCACCAAATCTTTCATTATGATCTCATTTATATTACACTGGTGGAGTAATGAAGTTAAAATATAATCACAGATCTGGTAAGAACCTGGGCCAGGATTCTGGAGCTCTTATTCTACTTTTTCCCTGGACTCTGTTGCTGTCTACTGTTCTCACTCTGTTTATAAAATCATGATAGAGCAATTAATACACAAATGCCAGAAATTCTTTACACTTTTCCCTCTGCAACTAGTGTACATTCCACTTTTTCAATTTTTTGTTACTGTATAACTTGATATTTAGCTGTATACTAGGTAATACAATCCATATATGAAATTTACTGTTTGCATACATGAGATGCTAGATATATGTGAAGAGTTTTGGGAAGTGAACACATGGTAGGAGATTAGGGAAGAAGAGTCAGTCATGGTGGTAGAGATGCAGTTCACTATATTGCTGGAGGAGCCCGTTGTTCGGTTTTGGGGTTCACAATGGAGAACCAAGATGGATAGTTTCTTGGTTCTAAGACTTTATTGTGAAAGAAGGGAAGTAGAAGGGTTGATGCTATCTAGGGGTTCTAGGTTCATATTCTCGGTCAATTAACAAATTAAGAGGCAAGAAAGTATTTTAAAGGAATAAAGTTGATTTTAGACAGTAAGAGGGAAAGAAAGCAAGATCTTCACAGAGGAGGGCACTTCCAAGGCTGGAAAAGTTCCAGTTTCTGTGGGAACGGAACCTTGATTGAAAGGGGAAAGCTCTTCTTTCCTCAATGTGTCATTTGTTGGCTTGAGTGAAACTGAGTGGCGCTGATTGGGTTACAGTGCATCCAGTACTGGGCAAGTCTCAGGCCCGCCCACCAAGGCAGGGCAGTGGGAAAATTCACCCAGGCCAGGCCAGAAAGGATAAACCACGGCCCCTCTTGCCATCTTGTATTACCCAGGACCCTTTTCCTGATCCACCTAGCTTGGAAAGCTGTCTCCTTCAGCATTTCATGGGGAGAGAAGAGAAGGAAGAGAGAGAGAGCGATGGGGAGAGGTTTTTATGGGGAATAGAAAAATTTCTTAGAGGGAGTGGACTTGGGTGGTGTGCAGAGATAGGGGCTGGGGCTAAGGTGGCCTTCCCTACTCTTAGCACACAGATATTTTCAATTAGCACACTGGGAGGCAGTCCCCGAGTCCCAAGGTTAGCATGACCAGGTGGTAAGGGAGAAAGAAGGGGATGGATTCATAGTTCTAAAACTCTAGCATAAGTAGCACAAAATGTTAATCCTATTTCCAAAAGGACTAGAATTAAATCCTGTAAAGAGATTAGGGATGCATCCTGAGGGGCATTTGATCTGGCTTATTAAAGATGACTAAGACAATTGAACTTTCATTGAGTGCACGGTCAGATGACAGAGTTGTAGCACGTTACAAATAATTACAAATCAAACATGAATAGAGTTGTTGAGTAATTCTCCTGACTATGTAGGTGGAAATGATTCTGCACAAGACTGCATTTCCTTTAGCATTTGGAAACTCAGAACAAAATAAGAGTAAGGTTTGGGAGTGCCCAAGACCATGCAAACCACTCTGAGGCAAAGATGAAAGCTTTTATTCGGGAAAAGCAAGGGCTGCCAGGGCTGATTCACAAGAGGAGCACAGCCAACTTGAGTTTTCAGGGAGTGGGCTTTATAGGGCTTGTTCAGTTGGGGGAAGGTGAGGAAGGGAAATGAACTCGTTTGTTAAGTTGAATAGAAAAGTTCCTTTGAGGGAGATAATTACATTAACCATTTAAAATAGCTAGGGTGTGACACCAGAATAGTGACCCTGTAACTTACAAGTAAGGGGGCAGGAAACCATGACCTGGGACATTATTAGGCAAGGAAGGAATAATGACCAGGTGGCTTCTTGAAGAATGTGGGTAATCCACTTTCCTATGCGTCTGCCACCATTATGCTGTCCTCGGTGACTCCATCTTGGGAGCCCATCCAGACCTAACAATAAAAAAATTCAGTTACTAATGTAATATGACCTTGGATTTACTAGCAGCCAGATAAAAACCAAGATCATTGGTTGAATTTAAACATAGTAATCTGTACAAATTCATTAAGTTTTAATTAACATTACTTATTACCTTCCAGTCTTTTGGGAACTATGAAAATTGAGATGATCATCTCTTGTCCTAAAGGCACTTTGACCTAGAAGGGCAGACAACACAGGGAGACATATAACAGCAAAAGTGATTGGCACGTTGAAAGAGGTAGGAGTAAAATACTATGCAATCCTAGAGGATGGACCCTCAAGCTTTAAGCCATCCAGGTACTTAATGCTGTTAATGGACTGAAGGCAGGAGAAGGTTGCACAAGGTACCCTTGAGGAAAGGATTACCAGTTAGAGGATCCACATGGGCAGAAGGTTGAAAGTAAAGCGTGACGCAGTGTCTAAAGAAGTGTCAGGGAGGCCTGGGTTGATGGCTCCGAGGTTAAAGGCCCTTGCTTTCAAGGCCTGCCAGCCTGGGTTAGATTCCCTAGTACCCAAGCCATATGCACAAAGTGGTGAATGCATCTGGAGTTTGCAGTTACAAAAAGTCCTGACACACCCATTCTCTCTGTCTCTCTGTCTCTCTCTCTCTCTCTCTCTCATAAATAAATAAATAGATAAATATTTTTTAAAAGAAATGTTAGGGAGATGTCTGTTTTTCAGGCAAGACCATCAGACTTGCCTTTTTTTATTTTTTATTTTGGAGAGAGACAGACAGAGAGAAAGGGAGAAGGAGACAGATAGAGAATGGGCGCACCAGCAGTCTCTCAGCTGCTGTGAACAAAATCCAGATGCATGTGCCCCCTTGTGGGCAAGTGCGGCATTACGCCCTTTTGTCACTGCATCTGGCTAAACGTGGGACCTGGAGATTGGAACAGGGTTCTTAGGCTTAGCAGGCAGGTGCCTTAACCACTAAGCCATCTCTCCAGCCCTAGCCTTTTTGTTTTTATATGTAAGAGTGAAAGCAAGCAAGAGAGAGAAATTGGTGGGCAAGGGCCTCCAGCCACTGTAATCAAACTCCAGACGCATGCATCTCCTTGTATGCATATGTGACCTTGCATGCTTGCATTACCTTGTGCGTCTGGCTTACATGGAACCTGGAAAGTCAAACCTGGGACCTTAGTCTTCACAGGCAAGCACCTTAACTGCTAAGCCATCTCTCCAGCCCAGGGAAATGTCTTCCTAAAGAATATTCATCATGGAAATTCTTTCAAATGGTGCCAAATTTGTAATTACAAAGAATGCCAGTCAGATAGAACAATGAAGAGCCCTGGTGACCAGCAACAACAGGAAGGTATGAATACTGCTGACTTGCTATGAGCTTCCTTTCCCCTGGAGAGTAAATAGCTTTTCCTTTTCATCATTGGTCACACTGCAGACTTTTGACAGAGTCTTAGTGGATGATTGACTGAAAACCTCAACTAGTCATATTATTATCCAGAAAAGAAAACTGCACATCTGTTTCTGAGAGATAAGATTTCTACGTGAGGGAAGCAATAAACAGAAAAGCAATCTAAACAAATTTGGAGATGTCTCCTATCTTTGCTACTTGGTTAGACCTAAAAAAAGTAAACATTTTAAGAAAAGGGAGGAGATAGTCTTTTGCAGTACATAATTATTTTACAAATATATACACTGCTTCAACAAATATCTCAGGTTTGGTATATTTCTATGGTTTTTCAATGTGGTTTCATGTGTATAATCTCTGCTGTGGTCATTTTCCTACCTTCTGAACCTATTCAGTCATGAACACATAGCCAGTCATGGTCATAGTTGATTATGTAGAAGAGGAGACTTAGAATGAGGTATTAAATGACTTCCTGAGGAGTCAAAGACTTTTCAAGTGACCAAAGAGCTGCTCCTGACTTCCCTGTTAAAGATATGGAAACAGAAACTTGGGGTAGTTGGCTTGCTCAAATTCTCAGAGCTGATAATTAATAGATGAAGTTGGCACTTAAACCCTATATTTTTAAAATGATTTATTTTTATTTATTAGAGACAGAGAGGGAGAGAGAGAGAGAGAGAGAAGAGGGAGAATGAGAATGGGTGTGTGAGAGCCTCTAGCCACTGCAAATGAACTCCATGTGCAAATGCCATGATGTGTATCTGGTTTACATGGGACCTGGAGAATCAAACCTGGGTCCTTAGGTTTTGTAGGTATGCTCCTTAACCGCTGAGCTATCTTTCCAGCCCTCAAACCCTACATTTTTAACTCAAACCAGGACACTTTCCTCCACACCCACTGCTTCTGGAGATTAAATAAGCTTTTCCTGTTTTATTTTTTTGTAAATTGTGGCCTCCGTATGTTTCAGCAAATACTCAGCTTTAGTTCCTCAAGTATGTGGTCAACTTTATTAAACTTCAGATAGTCAGTGTTCTTCAGCATGATTTGTTTCATACCACAATCTCCTAAATGAAGAAATTCTTCACCTGCAAAGGAGTAAAGGAATGACATTTAAAATAAAGCCAAATAATTTTCTGTTTTTTAAATGTCAAAGACAATCAGGGCTCCTTTCAGGCTTGGAGCTATGGTAGAAATATTCATCTTGGATACCTCCATGCACAGTTGAAGCAAATTAGAGTTGATATAATCTCAAGACTGCTTGTGAGTTGCAGTTTCGAAATTCACTTAATCCCTTACTATCTCAAAACCAGTATCAAACACAAGATGAGCCATCCAAAATTAAATGTTTATGGTTATATTTTAAAAATAGTCATTGCAGGCTACAAATCAGCTTCCCAAATGTTTGAAGAATTATTTCATAGAGTAAAAGAAAGGAGAGGCAATAGCAGTTTGCTGCCTGATAAGCTTTAGATGGTCCAGATAATTTTGAAAATTCTTCCCACAGAGAAAAATAAGATTCAACTGCAGGCTTAGAAAAGTTTTGTGATTAAATGCCATAGGACAAAGTGTCCTATTTCCTTATCAGTAGGACACCTGGATTCCAGTTTGGGTTTCCATTTCTGCCTTATAAAGAGATGGAACAAGTAAGTAGGGCCAATGATCAAAGTCATTGCTTTTCTTTCTTTCTAAACTCATTGTGTGTGATTTGAGGAGAAAATCAAAAACAAAAATCCTTTATCTTTGTGGTGATTTCACTTTATATTGTCTGGGTTTTTGTTGTTGTTGTTTGTTTTGTGAGGTAGGGTGTCACCCTTGCTCAGGCTGACCTGGAATTCACTGTGCATCTCAGGGTGGCCTTGAACTTATGGTGATCCTCCTACTTCTGCCTCCCAAGTGTTGGGATCAAAGGCTTGTGCCACCACGCCCAGCCCATCACTTACTATTTTCTGTGGTATATTTCTAGTTTCTATGTTCAACAAATGGTTTTTCAAGGCTTTCTAGAATCTGTGATGAAAACATTGTGCAGTTGCTCTTAGCTAACCTGCATTTGCCTTGTCACTTTGTGTAGAACAAGCTTTCTTTCTAATACATTGGTTAGCATGCATATGGCAGCTTCCCAAGGCTGTCTGGTGTGTTGTCCCTCTCTAGACAATAAGGCACGCCATAAGCAATTTACCAGACATGACAGGATTGAGGACCATGTAAAGAAGGCAGCATCCTTTCCTTATATGTGGTTTTTCCATGTATTCCCATCAGTCTTGTGTTTGTCTATTTATTTGTATTACAAATCCTTTTTTGGTGGTGAGCATGGGAACCAGCCCTCAAAGCATTTATTGGGAAACTGTAGTGCTTAGAAAGCACAAGAGGCCATCTTTGCTTCTATTTTGGTTATTGGCAGAATTTTGGCTTAAGGAAGTTGATCACATTGATGGTGGGGAAATATAGGTATACCTCAGTTTTAATTTGAGATAGGGCAATATAAATAAATTTATCAACTTAATTCAGAGAGTAAAGTCTGAATTATATGAACAATTAAGCTGAGAAAAAATATGGAGAATGGAAATCCTTAAGTTAACTCATTTAATCATAGGCAATTAAAACCTTTTTTTAGTTTAAGTCCCACAACCTTTTAATCACTTTTATATCCTTTTAATAACAAACCTTAGAACAATATTTTACCTTATAAAGTCTTTTCTGATCTAAAATTATGTTTCTCTTTGTAGAAACAGGATTAGAATTTTGCATACAAACATGTCTATTGTGTAGTAAACATGAATAAGCATGTTGTCAAAATCATAGAGGCTAATTATTTTAAATATATTGTAGACCTGGTTTTAATAATTTAACATCATCTTAAAATCTATGAGCATCAGAACACTTAATGACCACAAATTTTGGAACAATTAATGACAATGGATTTTGTCATACATAAAGACAGACTACATGAAACATAGAACCCATGACATGACATGGTAGGCCAACATTAGATATGACAACATGAAACATGGAAAGATTATCTCTTTCAAAATTTTAGTTATGTTTTAAATTGGTCAGGATGTAAGCTTAATAGGGGAATTGGCAGTGCTTTGAATTTAAAGCTAACAATTTGTTTTCTTTTGTGGCCATTAGCCATATGTGAGGGGGCTGGGATTTCAGGATTTCCTGTGGCCTTTGCCTTTGTTTATTTTATCTAGCTGTGTGGCAGGCATTGGTTTTGCTAGTCATTTAAGGGTTAAGTTTTTGTGTACTGTGATTGCCCCACTTCTGTTGTCAGTTTTTCTTTGGTGGCTTTTAATCAAAAGAAGGGGAAAAGGGAAAAGAAAGGGGGGGAAAAACCTAGAAACTGTGTAGTGATTTTTAAGTCTTAGCAAGGAGAGAAAAATTAGATATACATATGTAGAAGTTAAAGAAGCCCAGTAAGACAGAAGTCTCTTTAAGAAAGTAGGGTTTGCCGGGCGTGGTGGCGCACGCCTTTAATCCCAGCACTTGGGAGGCAGAGGTAGGAGGATCGCCAAGTGTTCGAGGCCACCCTGAGACTACATAGCTAATTCCAGGTCAGCCTGGACCAGAGTGAGACCCTACCTCGCAAAACAAAAAAAAAAAAAAAAAAAAGTAGGGTTTGTATTTGATTTAGGGAGTTGGCTTGAATTTGTTGTGAGAGGAAGAGATTCTGGCAAGTCGTGGCCAGCTGACAGAACTGTGTATGAGGAGGGAACCTCACACCATTTGCCATATCCTGTCATCAGAGAAAGTTACCAATGAGAATGTTGAAATTCAAAGTACCTAATTTAGGTCAGTGGTGGCCATTGTTTAGAGAATACTGGGGCTAAATTTAAATAGAGTTGGAGTAATTTGGTTGGTAGGAACTCAGAGTCCAAGTTATTTTAAATTTACTTTGAGACATGCCAATAGAATGTCTTTTGGAATAGATAATTTAGAGCCCATTTTGGAGGACAGGGTCTAATGGACTGGCCAGTCCTGTCACCAGGGATGTCTCCCAGGCTTATGGAGGACAAACAAAACCTAAGGATTAAGAGGGATCATTCCTGCACTTGTAATGCTTGGGGTGTCTGGTGAAGCAGTATGTGAGAGGCTCCTGGAGCTTCTGATCATCCATGGACCAAAAAGTGAAAAGCTCCCAGAGTTTCTAAAGTCTGGGATGGGCACCTCCATCACAGACCTAGAGTGAGTACTTCACCCTGAAGGCTGTAATTTGATGAGGGTGTGGATGTAGATGATCACATGATGAACTGTATCATGAGGCATCGTTTCAGTTCTTCCATCCTCAAGCTCTGAGTCTAGACAAGGTAAAGTTCTTCAAAATACTTTTGTTACCCTTGACAAATTTAAACAAAATTTATTTTTTGACATTATAGGTCAACATTTAGACTTTGTTCAATATTTATTTATTGAATTTATGTGGAGGTTGTGATCATCATGGTGGGAGAGGAAGATAAGAATAGAACTTAGAAAGATAGGGCACTTAAGCTTGGTTCTCGAGGGGCTGGTGATCAAACTCAAGGCTTTGCACATGCGCAACCTTTTTTTTTTTTTTTTTCTTTCCCTGAGGCAAGGCTTCCCTGTATATCTCAGTCTGGTCTTGAAAACCTTATGTAGTCAAACTGGACTGGAAATCACTGTTCTGCCTTCACTTCCTAAATACTACTATTACAAAACTGAATCCCCATTCTTGTCTGTATAATTAAAGTTTGAGTTGATAAATACTGCTATATGTTTATAGGATACCATGTGTGGTAGTTTGAATGTGAAATGTCCCCCATGGCATCATGTGTTTGGGATTGGGTCTCATACTTGATCCCCTGCTGGCAGCAATAGGGAGGTGGAGCTTTGCCAGAGGAGGTTTGCTGCTGAGGGAGCCTTTGGGAAGTTATAGCCCAGGTCTCCCTGGCCAGAGCTAGCTCCCTCCAATGACCTCCTTCTCCTGCTGGTGTAACAAGATATGACACCCAGCCATGGTCTTCCTGCCATCATGAAACTTGCCTTTGGGACTGTACACCAAAATAAACTGTTTTCGTTCATGTGCTGCTCTCGGTCAAGGGTTTTGTCCAAGAAATAAGAAGGTAACTATTATCCCATGTGATATTTTGACATATACCTATATCACATAAAGAATAAATCAAGATTAGTTTAGAAGATGGAAAAACTGGTGGATATTACATGGTAAATGTTCACTAGTCCTTCCTGAGGACACAATTAGGAGAGAGGAGGGGGAAAAAGACAACAAAATCATTACCTTTTTCTATGATGAGCACTTAAATTCTACTCTTTTATTGCAGCATTGCCTTATATGTGAATCTCAAAAAGATGAACTGATAACAATAGAAGGTCGAGTTGTGATTTCTAGAGTCTGAGTTTGGGAAAATTGAGATTTTTGGTCAAAGGGTACAAAGAGTTTCAGTTAGAGAGAAGCAATAAGACACAGTGATCTATTCCCAGCATGGTGAGCAGAGCTCATCACTGTTTATTGTGTATTTCAAAATGCTGAAAGAGTATATTTTAAATGTTCTTGCCATTTGAGCAATTTTGAGCAAATTTCACCTAAGCATTGTATATTCAAAATAAATTTCTCTCTGCTTCTGAATGATGAGCTGTGAAGTGGGAAGCTGTTTCAATTAAATGGGAAAGCTTCTGCATACTGAGTCAAGATCTGACTCCTTCATTCATTATATTTGAGGCTTTGGGCAAGTTTTCTGTCTTTTCTGAATACCAGCTTCCTTATTTGCCAAGACACTCTCCCAATCACTATTAGAATAGTTTTCAGCTCTATGTGAACACTTCAGGTGGGGATAACAGTGGTGCCTGAACACATTGACATTTTAATCCTCAGAACCAGTTAATATGTATGTTACATAGCAAAAATAACCTTATAAATGTGATTGAAGGCTTGGAGATGCAGGCACTATTTAGTATTATCCAGATGGATCTAATCTAGTCACATAGGTCCTAAAGATTGGATCATCTTCCCGATATTGTCAGAGTGAGGTTTTAAGACAAAGGCTAAGTGGGAAAAGAGATCTGCTCTTTGAACATCAAGAAAAGAGTATGGACACGATGACATCTTTTCTTTGTTTGTTTGTTTGTTTATTTTTTCAAGGTAAGGTCTTGCTCTAGTCCTGGCTGACCTGGAATTCACTATGTAGTCTCAGGCTGGTCTCGAACTCATGGCAATCCTCTTACCTCTGCCTCCCAAGTGTTGGGATTAAAGGCGTGTACCACCATGCCCAGCTCATGCTGACATCTTGATTTTAGCTCAGTGAGATCTGGAAAATCTTATAGACATATAAGATAATACATTTGTGCTGTTTAAAACCACCAATTTTATAATAATTAGGTAAGGCAACTACAGAAAACTTATTGCATCAGCGTTTATTTATCTCTAGAATGGGCTAAGTTTTGCAGAGGGATCAAGATTAACTTGCACACTTGTGAATGGGGACTTAAATATGAAAAGGTTGTGAGTCACACACATAGAACTGATTAAAAGAAAGTGTACAATTTGGGCCAAAAGACCTAGGCCTATATTCTCTGTCACAGAAACCATACATGAAGGTTCTGAGGCCAAAAAGCCTGGCCTGTGTACAAGAAATGGCAAATCAATGTCATTTAGCTTAAGACTGAGCATAAGAAATTGAACACTAAGCAGCCATTTTACATGATAATGACTATGAGGCAGAATGAGGAATGTTTTCTATTATGCAATGCAAAAAGGCCAAATGTAAAATTGTATCTGTACTGTAACTCCAGCTTTGTAAATTGTGTCTTTCATGGATGAAGACTGGAAGGAAATACTAATCACAACAAAGTGTATAAGAGTGTGGTATTGGGGTGTAGAATTCGAATTCACTTTTCTTCTCCTATTCCTCCCTGCGCTTTTTTGTCAGGGAGGGTCTCCCTCTAACCTGGAATTCACTAGGTAGCTTCATGCTGGCCTTGAACACTCAGTGATCCTCCTACCAGTGCCACACAAGTGCAGGGATTAAAGGTGTGTGCCACCACGCCCCACTTCTTCTCTGCTAATTATTAGAGGTATAGTAGTTGCAAACATGTACACACAGTTTGTGGATAGGTACATTTTACAAGTATATGCATTTGAAAAACATGTGCATAGCTTCAACATCCAGAAAACTTGTGCATTAAACACAGTGGACATTGTTCACACTCTTCAGTTCCTAGGGATGCAGCAAAAAAAGACAGTCACAAATTCTTTTCTTTTCCTATAATTTCTAATATTTGGAAAGAGGCAAAAAGTATATGTACAAGGTACCTTTTATCATAGCGAAAGATGTGTCTAAGAGGCATACATCTAACAGAAAGGGCATCATTTTTGGAAGGGCATTATGATGACAAAGCTTGGCTATCTCTAGACAAAGTAAAATATGGAGTATTATTTAAATTAAATGATGAAATACAAAGATTAAATATCACTTCATAGTAGCCTACTTGTGCTCTAGGGGCTCACTTATTAGACAGTCTTGTGATATAAAGTAAAATATATCTATCTATCCAAAAAGAAATTTATCGCCTATGTCACTGTCTTGCTAGCCTCAGCATTCTCTCAAGGTAGCTGGAAGCAGAATTAGACACAATAGCATTAATAGGTCCTTCTACCTTTGTCTTACTGCCAAAATGAACTAGATTTGTTTGCAGAGAAATGAAAAAGACAAAGAAAGAAAGAGAAATGATATTGTCAATTGGCATGACTTATAAAGGTGCATATTCATCTGGTGCTTTTATTACATTAGCTTTTTCTTTTTTAAAATTATTTTTAAAATTTTATCTATTAATTTTACAGAGAAAGAGGGAGAGAGAAAGATTGAGAGAGAGAGAGAGAGAGAGAGAGAGAGAGAGAGAGAATGGGCCCACCAGGGCCTCCAACCACTGCAAACAAACTCCAGATGCATGTGTCACCTCATACATCTGGCTTATGTGGCTCTTGGGGCATTGAACCTGGGTCCTTTGACTTTGCAGGCAAATGCCTTAACCACTAACTCATCCCTCCAGCCCATGTTAGCTTTTTCTAATCATTCAAATGTGTGTCTGCATTCTACCTTCCACAGAGGTTTGTCTTCACAGAGATTATAGTCAAACATTAAGTAGAACAACTTATTTGATCAAATCACAAAATCTTAAATATTTGGGATTAGAAGGAATTATTTTAAAACCACCTTTCTTTCTGGGAAACTAGAAACAGCAACAAGTTCATGAAATTTCACAGCCAGAGTTAGAGGGGAATGGTCTAGAAACATCTCTCTCTCTCTTCTCCATTTAGTATTTTTCCCAAGTAACATATCACAGTTTTTGAGTTTTTATGAAACACAGAATGAGTTAGTGGAAAATAATGATAAACATATGTTACAATGTTGAAAAGGGACGTTCAGTGTGAATTTGAGAAAAAAAAAAGAAATCAGATCCAACTTGCTTTTAGTTGGATAGTAATTAACATGTAACTAGGTGGTAGAAATGGAGAGTAATTTGGAGTTGACCTTGGTCTAGTACATGGGGCTTAGTTTTCCTTAATGTGGACTTAGCACCAAAGCAAGACATAAGTCACTCAGTAATGTCTTCTGAAGTGATATGGTAACCAATTGACATTTAACACTGCAGTATCAATTGACTTTGTAACTTTCTTGAGTCATGCAAAGGCTCTGGAGGATCCAACTGATCATGGGCCTTATGTTCCAGGAAATTAAGATCTAGCTGGAAAGCAAAGGATAAATGTAGAGAACAGCAACAAATCCCACGGGTACTCTTCATTTGAATTTAGCATACAAGTCTTAAATTAAGGTCAATCCAAAACTAGTGTACTATTTTTCCATCACTTATACCTCATAGAATATTCTGGAGGCTTAGCATCATTTATTCTCAATAACAAGTAGTTGATATAGAAAGTTATTAGTGAATGAGGAGATGAGATCATATTCTAATAATACCAAGGATAAAAGTTAAAATATCAGCATTTCTGCTCTTTAATACAAAGCTTAATTTTACATGAAATTACCAACTACTATGAAGAGTTGCCACTTGAGATCTGATCTGACTGGTATGCTGATAAAGCCTTCCCTCAAATCTCAAATACTTAACAGCTGACTCTCCCAAGCTACTATGAGTCTGCTCCTGGACACCCCTGACTGATTGTGTGTTTCTGTGTGAGTAATCTAGCTTTAAAGGGCAAAACTGGGGATGGCTTGGGTGTGGCTCAGTGATAGAATACTTATCTAGCATCCCTGAAGCTTCTCAGTGCCACTAAAAAGAGAAAACGTATAGAAAAGAAAAGCAGGACTCTAATGGCATAAATTTACCATGTGACTCTGAATTAGATGTTTGTTCTCCAGATTTCAAGGTTTTCAGGTGCAAAATATGATGATTGAATTCATGATCTCCAAGAGCTTCTATGTCTGTAATAGTCAAGGGTTGACAATGCTCTTCTCATTCAACTCCCACTATACAAACAACTATCAGTACTATCAGGAAACTACAACCAAAATTTGAGATTAAATTTCAATGCGTGAGTTTTATTCTTGTATTATTTTGTGGTTTTGCCTATCATTGATTAAGTTCTATACATTCTGCTTCTCTAAAATATATATAGGGTTGATTATGATGGAATCATTTTGTGTATATATTTCTTCATCAGTTACTCTTTTTCCACTACATAAAGCATTCCTTTATCATCAACCATTTGTAAAAATATCCATTTTTAAAGTTTGGTCTCTATGGAAATTTATCAATGCAACAGGAATTCAATGATGTCACATCAGAGGTTTCATGGTGTGGCAGTCAGTTGTGTAGTAAGTACAGACTGTCCTCTTATTCTGCCTGTTCTGAGTAGACATGCACTTCTCTTCCTTTGTGCCCTTAATACTTAATTGACATCAGTGACATATAGTTATTACCCTAAAAATCGGATTCCATGAAGTGTAACCAAGTTAAGGTAATAAGCCTTCTTTCTGGCCAAAAGCAAATTTTCTATTTAAAAGGCAAATTTTTCATTACCAAAAGCTGACTAAGATAGGCACAAATTCCATTTGGTTCTCTTATTTTTCAAGTATGCACTAATGTATCATACATATGCAGTAGCCTCTTTTCTTCTTGATTATGAATTTCATACAGAGGTTTAAAGGAATGAATTCAACTGAAATTTTCTCCATCTTGACAATTTTCTACTTATCCCATGGTAGAACTATATTCACAGAAACACACAAGGTCAGAACTGAATGACCCTGTAGAAGTTATAATTCAATTTCTTCACTAGTGAGTCAATATTGAGACTCAAAGCAAGCAAATGACCAAAATGTACAGGGCCATGCTGCTCTTTTCTTTCTGTGCCAGGACTTCCCAGCCTTGTACCCTACCCAACCTTCTGTCACAAGATGGGCAACATAAGAAACATTCTTCCATCCACCTTATGTGCTCCCACCCCCATATTCTCTTTCTTTTTCCCTGTGTGTGGCCCATAGCCACAGAGGTCTTTTCGTCTCTACCAACTCCCAAAGAGAACTTGTTCACACTGTCAGTGGATGTTGTAAATAGGTGGTGACAGAATGTACCTTCCACGGGGCATCTGCACCCTTACAGGTATCTATGGGGCCCCTAGATTGGGACAAATAGCACTTTTATTTTAGAAAATTTTAGATTTTCTGTTTTTATGAGGTACAGAGAGTTTTCCTTGTACCAGACATTGTCTTTCAGCATTGCCAATATCTTATAGTAGTCTGATGCATTTGACTAACATTGATGTGTCAGTGTTAGCCAATGTCTACCATATCTTGCTGCTACAAACAAACTCCAGACACATATACTATGTGCATGTAGATTTACATGGGTTCTGGGAAACTGAACCTAGGTCCACAGGCTTTGCATGGAAGTGCCTTTAACTGCTGAGTTATCTTCCCAGACCACAGAAAATTTATTATTATTATTACCTAATCCTAATATCCTTTATCTTTTTCAGAATTTCAAGAACATATGATACTTATTTGTCCTGCCTTCTTAGGTCCCTTTTAACTAATATACTTTTCAGACTTTCTTTCTTTTTATGGTTTTAAAAGTTTTGAAAACTGTTGGTCAGGTAATTTGTACAATGCTTCATAGTTGGTTTTTGATGGGGGTTTCCATATGGTTAGACTGATTATATGTTTTGGAAGGATGAAGGACATTCACTGTCAATCTGATTTGTTCCTGTTAATGTTAATTCTATTACCATCCAGTGGTATATGACAGGTTTCTCCATTGTGAATTCATTCCCATATGTTCCTCTCTGGAAGGACTTTACTCCCTGTTCCCTGTCTTATGGCATAGAGCTGACGTTGCACCTAATTCAAAGCAGGGTGCCTACATTTGTCCAGTGGAATCCCATACAATAGATATTTCTATCTTTTCCCATGTACTTGTTTTCTTACTCATATGGAGTTTTGGATATTGGATGTGATTAAGTTTTATTTTAACTATGTGAGGAACATGTGACTGTGTTGGTCATTGTTGCTCTTTCAATGCGCTTTTTGCAAGTCATTAATTTTCAGAATCTTCTGTGTTCATTTCACACACACACACACACACACACACACACACACACACAAACCATTATTTTGGCTTTTTTTTTGAAGACTTTAAAAAAATTATTTAATTAGATATTTAGTATGTAAACAACACCTGTTGGTATCATCCTTTCCCTCCTTCCCAATCCTTTTCTGAATGGGCCTTCCTCATTGGGAATGCAGGTCAACCTTGTGGGAATTGTGGGTCATGCATTATGGAGGGGAGATGCAATGTATCTGTGCAAAATGTCCCAACTTATGACAAAGCAAAGGAGTATAAATAGATACACTGAACTAACCTGCATTTTCATCTATATTTACAGGTATTTCTATTTATAACTACCCACGAGTATATCATCCTAAACATGAGCTTGAACTGATTGCTCTAGTTCTAATTATACATATCACCTGTGCCTCCTAATCTTGTCTATATGTAACTTTCCCCTGCGACAATGACACACCTGAGTCTACCATCTGCCATGTGGTTAATTGCTTGGTTGCAGTACATAAGCACAGTAGCTGAAGAATACTTAACCTGAACTATGTGGACCAGGCCATGGATTACAATACAGTGCTTAGTATAATTCCTTTTGGCTTCAGTCTTAGAGAGATCCCACTTATTTCCAAAACTCAGCACCTTTCTCTCATCCCCTTAATGTGGTTGTTTCATAAACTTGTGATATAGGTAAATTTTAGTCACAATCTGCATGCAGTCTAGCCTGGATTCTTCCAGTCTCATAATTTTTTTAAAATTGTATATATTACTATTTACTATTTTAAATAGTGTATATCACTATTGCACTATAAAGTTATATAGTTTGGATAATTTGGATAGTGTGTGTGTGTGTGTGTGTGTGTGTGTGTGTGTGTATGATTTGGCCAGTCATGTCTTTTCCTAACTGCATAGTATTCCATTGTATGGATATTTTAGTTGGGTGCTATTTATGTGTTTCTACTTTTAGACAGCATCACATGACAAGCACCACTTCTGTTTGGTCTCTAATGCTACCCAGACCATTTGGGCCAAGGTAGGTCCTTTGCCAATCCCTGCCTTATTTCTGTCAGGCTCTCCTCTGGTTTGTAAAAATGTCCAGCCCATGCAGGCCACAGTTTCCTACTATTGGAGAGGTAACTATCTGTGGTATAGATTGTGTCAGGACTGGGGCAATTTGAACAATCCAAATCCACTTCTCCACATGCTTACGGAATTGAAAAACAGTTACGTTTTCCCAGTCTACCTTTACAAATATTTTATGGCTTCACCACTGAGAAACCTACTATTATTTCTCGAGCTCCTACTACATGTGACGCAGATTCACATATCTTACCTAAACTATCTCCTTTGGAATCACTCTTCTAAGCGAGGTCTCCATTTATCACCCACCTGTTTCCATTTCTGAGAATGAGTGGCTCACCTGTGCCCTGTAGGTCTGTGGATGACCTGGGACTTCAGATCTGTACAAATCTCTTTCCATTACAATTCATATGTGAGTAACTTTCTTGTCTTCAATATGTATACACAGTTACTTGATACCTTCAATCATTTCATGGGATTTACATTTATATTTCATAAGTTTAAAGTTTGGAGAGTGGAAATGTCATCATTCAGCCAGTTTTTGCTTGATGACACTGGATTTAAATATCAAGAGGCATGGGTGATGACCCAGATTCTCTAAGTAGCTATGTGACCTTAAGCAAGTCACATTTTTTGTATTACTAACCATTTTCCAAGTACTGTCTGAGTGCTTTATTTATATTACCTCGTTTTCCTTGCTCAAAGCAGCCTGGAAGACATATCGTTAATTACCCAATTTTAAAGTGGAGGAAACTGAGGTGCAGAGCACTGAAGTGCTTTGCCTGAGGCACGTAGCTGGTCAGTGGTATTGTCAGAATGGGAAACCAGCAAAGCTGTTTTCTAAGCCTATGCTTCTCAGTAAGGTGCAATGCTGCCTCTTATGTGTACCAATTAACCATTCAACCAGCCTTTATTAAAGCCTGCTGCATGGGTGGGTCTGGTTCTAGGAACAAAGTAAAAACCACATCTGCTTATGCTCAGAATCTTCTGGGCACCTTCTAAGTCCTGGAAATGTCTGCATATCAGCTACAGCCCAGCAGCAGCAGGGCTGGGCACTTTCTCTTCCTTCCTCATCTGAGGACAATATTCACATTAAACTTTGAGAAGCACTAACTCAGAATACTGGCTCACTCCAGTGCACACTGCAGCCCTTTTACTCGTCCTCTGGGCTTTAGTTTCTTCATTTGTGAAAGGCAGGGGGCGAGCCTCAGTAAAATCTACAGCTCTGTGTGCCCTAATCTTCCTTGGTGGTCACCTCCAGGTTACAATGCAGAAATCTGCAAAGTGAATGCAGACTCAGGCTTGCACGGGTGTGTTGGCCTCTGGGGCATGACAAGCCTTTCTGCAGAATGAAGTGCTGGGTTTCCATCTTGCTCCTCGTTTCTGTAGGTGGTTGAGGAGATTAGACTGGGGGCCCAGCAAGCTAGGTACCTCCTCCAGACAATTTATATGGCTTTTATATTTATTTAGAGAGCAGGAGGCCGAGCCCAGCTCCTGCTGTACGAGGCAATGACAGGAGAATTTAAAATGGCTGTTTCATTAATTTTGGAGGGAATTTATTGCTGACAAAAGACTGCATTATTGATGGCTGGAAGGCAGCGCTTGCCTGGTCTCCCGAGGAGGAGCTGAGCTGAGCTGAGCAGGAGAGCCGCCCCCGCTCCTGCCCGCAGCTTCCTTGGCTCAGCTGCAGGCTGAGGGAAGCCCTTCCCAGGGGAGGACCCGAGCGCTCTGGCGCAGCGCCCGCCTCCCCGCCAGGCTGTGGAAGACACAGCTTCTGTCTGACTCCAGCAGGGCTGGCTCAGAAGAAAAAGGACATTTAGAGGTCGCCCAGCTCTTTCCCAGTGCACTGCTTAGAGATGCTGGGCACACACACTGAGCAAGCGATTTACCCACGCATCAAGTCAGAAATCAGGTACCCCTGCCTGGCTTCATCATTTCCCTCCTTTGATTTTTTCTTAAGTGGAATTAGAACTGCTTCCTGAATTGACAGTGACAGGATGTGCGTGGGCAGCTTCTGTGTGTTCTTTGCACAGAACTGAACTTGATTTCTCAAATAATGACAATAGCATATATATTTTACGGTCTTCCAGTCACGTGGAATAGGATTGATCTCTCAGGCATCCCTTTGATATTTGAGGACTGGAAAGGGCCTCTGGGACATTCGTGGTTTTAATCTCCTTGCAAAGTGCTGGGTTCTGGCATAGATTTCTTTGCATATCATCTTTGATGCTAAACGGGTTTTGTGAGGTGGACTTCTAATCCTTTCAGAGCCACTCAATACAATTAAGGAATCTCTTCAAAGTCTCAGAGAATGCAAGGAGCATAGATAGGATTTCTCCATCTAGCAGGTCTACTTTCGGGGGGAATTTTGGTTTCGGGATTACACAGAAAGCCTCTGTGAAGGTTTTGAACTGGGTTACTGAAGGTAGGACAGTGGCCTCTTCTGATAGGACTGAGGAGAGGAGTGAGGAGTGAGCCCAGAAAAAGAAAGAAAAGATTGCAAAACCCAATGGAAGAATCAAGGCTGAGCGTTACATTCTCTCATAACTACTGTACACTGCTCTCTGTATCGCACCTGCTCATTTTCCCAATATCAGAGCAGGGGACTGTGGTGGAAACGTTGCTGCACAACCTCTATGAATGTCCAACTGTGGGAGCTTTAATTAGGAAAGTAAATGGAGTTGCATTTAGCACGCAGCTGTGTCGGTGCTTTTCCCTCACGGATTTTACTCAGGCTGATTTTAAAGTTGGAGAGAATTACATTTAAAAGACTGAAGGTCAGAAAACAGAAAGGGAGAAATAGCCGTACTCAGGAATCTTATGTGGCTTAGGAAAAATGACTCGGAACTGCACATTAATGAAAACCATAACTAAATAGCAATAGGGTTCTTTAGTATGGGGACACCCAAGTGACTTGTGTGGCCATAGATGGAGTGACTCACTGCAGTCACAGAACATAGCTGTTGTCTCCATAATGGACTTGCTTAAGAAGTGTTTAACAAGAAGACCTCTGTGTATCTTTTTACACATTGAGGAAGGTGAATTCAATAATTTTAAATGCCAATGGTAGTATCTACATACTTTAAAAAATATTTTGATTTTCAAGCAGAGAGACAGCTAGAGATGGGGGAGGGGAGAATGGGCACACCAGGGCCTCTCGCTGCTGCAGATGAACTCCAGACACATCTTGTCCATCTTGCTTAGGTGGGTACTGGGGAATCAAAACCAGGTCATTAGGCTTTGCAGGCAAGTGTCTTAACCACTGAGCCACCACTCCAGCCCTAAATACTTAGGAATTTATTTATTTATTTATTTGTTTATTTATTTATTTGAGTAAGAGAGAGAAAAATGTGGATATTGAGAGAGAAAACGAGCATGGCAGGGCCTCCAGCCACTGCAAATGAATGAATGTCAGACACGTGCACCACCTTGTACATATGGCTTTCTGTGGGTACTGGAAAACTGAACCTGGGTCCTTAGGCTTTGCAGCCTGAGCTACTCTCTCTGCCCCCCTTAATTACTTTGTTCACAGTCATTTCAAACCACTTTATTATTTTTTTTTATTTTTATTGACAACTTCTTTAATTGTAGACAATATCCCATGTTATTTCCCTTCCTCCTCCCACTTTCCCCTTTGAAACTTCTCTCTCCATCATATCCCCTCCCCCTCTCAATCAGTCTCTCTTTTCAGTTTGATGTCATGATCTTTTCCTCCTATTATGATGTTCTTATGTAGGTAGTGTCAGGCACTGTGAGGTCATGGATCTCCAAGCCATCTTGTGTCTGCAGGAGCACGTTGTAAGGAGTCCTACTCTTCCTTTGGCTCTTACATTCCTTCTGCTCCCTCTTCCGCAATGGACCCTGAGCCTTGGAAGGTAGGACAAACCACTTTTTTTCTCAATATAAGCTTATTCAGTTAGTCATTGATTTAGCAAATGTCAGTGGATTTTCTCTTATGAGCTAGGTATATTATGCTCAGTCACAAGGACATTGTGAGGTCAAAGACACACACCTTCTTCAGAAATCTAAAATCTTACTAGGATATTGTTTGTTTTGAGACAGTGTCTCATGTAGTCCAGGATGGCCTCAAACTCACAAAGTAGCTGGGGTGATCTTAAAGTTCTAATCCTCTTGCCTCCATCTCCTGAGTACTGTGATAACAGGTGTGCACCACCATGCCCAGTTTATGCAGTGCAGGGAATCAAAGCCAGGGCCTCCTGGATACTAGGCAATCATTTCCAAGTGGGATGCATCCCTAGACCTTGCTAAAATATTCTTAATTGTGCTGTTAAGTATCTTTTTCTAACATTTACAGCCTGTCCCCTCACCCAAAGCTGGCAGTGGACAGTGATCTCCATGATCTCAACTATATGAAGGAAATCAGAAGACTGAGCAGCAATGGGTCCAGAGATAAGAATTTTATGAAAAATATGGTAGATGAGGAAATTAACCAATTAAATAGGGAAATGTGCAATGAACACAAACTCAGGGTAGTCCAGGAGAACCACACTCAAATAGTAGACTCAGGCCATTTCTCCTCACTCTTTTAATTAATTAATAATAATTGTAATTGATTAATTTAATTAATTTTAACTTTTACTTAATTAATTGTCACTTTTAATTAATTGTAAGTTGGTTGGTTCTAGAGTGTTAGAATATGTTTGGTAGTGAATAATGAACACTCCAGATGGCTATTATATGCATCAAAGTTTGAAAACCACTGGAATAGGTACACATAATAAATGATTAGGAAAAGAAAATATCTATAATGGCAATTTGTACAAAATGACAAATGACTCAATCAGATATTGAGGAGTTGCATCCTTAAAATTCAGGAAGCCAACTTCATAAAAAGCAAAGGAGAAGTCATGCATTTTCCATTTTCAAGTTGTAAAACAGTATGGACTGGCACACATACACAGCTGATGTTTGTCTGACTCATGCCCTTCAGTGAGGACCTATTAAAAATGAACTTTTTGACCTGTTTTTTTTTCATTAAATTAAAAAAAATAGTGCCCTGCTCTCTATACGAGCTAAGGAAAGAGGTTAGAAGTATAAAATAGTGAGACATGGGAAAGGACTATGATAAATATCTTCCCATGAATATATAACCATGATCGCTTAAATAAAAGACCTACTTTTATTTCATGTGGCTATAATGATTCATATCAAAAAGGCTTGTGTTTAGAAGAAAAATGTAGAAAAAGAGCTAAAATATCTGAATTTAGTTTCTTGTGAGTTGCTCATACATATATGTGTACGTGTGTGTATTTAAAGACGAAATAGAAAATTAATAAGAAATTATTTTTTACACGATTTCCTGTATGAGTTTGCAAAAAAAGTTTATTTTGCTCCTAACCTTGGTTAATCAATTCCTTATTCATTCACTAGATGGTGCTATAAATGCGACTTCCTTTTACTTCCTGAAAAATGAGATGCTTTTGGTACTTTTTTGAAGTAACTGTAAGCTTATTTTTCATGATTTCTGACCTATGCTTTCTTACCAGTTAGCAATAAAGCACTTTTTAGTGATTTTATGATAACTTGTTATTACCCATGAGCAAATATACAGGAAATAATCTGGACAAATATAAAAAATCTGCTTCGCTCTAAGAAAAAGAGTCCTTACTATAATTATCTGCATAGTTTGAAGTGACTCCTCAGTAACAATTCCCATAAACACAAGAACAGAAAATTCCTATTGTTTGATTCATTGGGACTATTAGTTTTCTTTTTCTTAGTTTTTTCCTTTTTCATTATTCATAATTCTATAATTTATAGATTTAATGAACTCTATAGGCACTGATAATGATAATAATAATAATGATGATGATGCTAGATTCATAAAATTTTGAATTAATGTGGTGCTCTGGGGATTTATGTTTAATCATAAAATATTGCAATAGAATATTATCTGTAGGTTTTTTCATGAACACATCTGACTTTCTGATTATTAAATTTACCGATATTAAATAGATTTCAAGTACTAATCTCAGAAAACATATTTATTCTATTTATTTGAATTATTTGTGAGAAAAGTATTAGTGATTTTTTCATAGTAAAAGACATAATAAAACCTACAGAGAAGTCAGAATTAATGAGATTTACTTCATCTAAATGCTTTCTTTTCCATCTTCCAAATTATTTTTGTTTCTATTTTACCTAGTCTTGAAGCAGTTTATAAGCATTTAAAGTTTATCCATTTTGTGATAGTGAATGAAAATGAAGTTAACCATTTTAATGTCACCACTGTGTATAATTCTGAGAATTACAATATACCTATATCTATGTGACTTTGTGTCCAGAACTTGAGTTTAGGAATTAAAGTACAAGCAAAACTTAACCAAAAGAATAAGCAGGGGACATAATAGCAATCTACTTAATTGTCCTTTGATTTATAATAGTAATGATAATAATAAATATTTTATCTGCTTCTGATTTTTGGCACCGTGTACATCAATTCCTGGAGAATTCTCAGGTTATAAGATGTTTCCTAATGGTTTTTGTTTATCAGAATGAGCCCCTTTTCACCATTCTGGACGTTGTGCTAATGAGATGTTTCTTGGGGGTGTCTATAAAGCTTCAGGATGCAGTCAGGTTGATAGAAGAAATAATTACTCACCTGGTTAAAGGACTAGGTGTTTCCGCCTTATCTCCAACCTCCAGGAACGGAAGAGGAGCTGGAGATTGAGTTTAATGGGCAGCACTATCATCAGTCCCGTCATTCACACTGAAATAATGAGGCTAAGAGAGCATGCAGGTTGCTGAGCACATTTATGTGCTGGTAGAATGGTGCCCCCAAACAGGGTATGGAAGTGCCACACACATCCCTACCTCACTGTTCAGCTGTGCACATCTCTTCTATTTGGCTATTATTGATTTATCCCCTTCATTATAAAACTAATTGTAACTGGTGATTTCCTGAGTTCTGTCAGTCCTACTAGTTAATCACTGCATCTGAATTTGGGAGCTTCTCCAAGTTTATAGTTGACTGAGAAGAAGTGTGGGAAGACAGCCAACCTAGTGCTGTTCACAAAGGTGGGACACTCTTATAAGTCGGAGTCACCCTGTGGGATCTGTCCTAACTCCAGGTAGTTGGCATCAGGCTTGAATTATTAGAAAACCAACTGGTGTACTGAGCCAGAGAACCGGGTTGTTAGAAAAGGAAGTGCCTTTTTTCCAGTCTCTCCAATACAGATGAGACATTTAAAGCCACAACATAAAAAGCGGTGTACCCAAAAATCATGCTGCTGACTGCAAAACCAGCAGGAGACCAACCAGAGTACTTGACTCCGAGTACAATAATGCTTCCTGTATACCATGATGCCCTTGAACCACACATTCCTTTGCATATCTAGTTTTGATGTTCTGTGGAAGAGAGAAGAATTAGCATGAGTGGGAAACTTTTTAGGGAGAAGAAATTACCTATGCTTTAAAAGAAGAGACACTGCTATATGAAAACAACCAGCCTGACAGGATGTATACATCTGTGCAATGGTGATACCCAACCTAGCTGGGTAACTGTTGGCTTTCTGATTGGCTTAAGAGATCTGCTCAGTGGAAAGGAACTCACAGCTGGAACTGGGAACCAAGTCAGAATCCCAGGGAGAGCAAGATTATGGACTCCAACAGATGCTCCCACTAGCTTTTGGCCAAAAGAAAGGCTACACCCATCAAAATCTCTCTAAATTAACAATTCTTATCCCCTTTAACCTATGCTGATCTCACTCTCCATTGGAGAATCTGTTTTTCTTTTTCAGAAGTCAGCAAGAATGGAGGACAACCAAAATCTATCAAGACAGGAAAAAAGAAACAAAAAAAAAAAAACCAGCTGACTCCCTGGCAGGGGATGAACCACCCCTCGCACATCAGTGAGGGCCCGGGTGAAACCACAGAGGAATTGGCAAGATGAGAAAGAGTGCTGCTTCTATGGAGAGCTGTTCATCCAGTGCCAGGGACACGGAGACAGACACAGAGAATACTCAAAATACCAAACCATAAATCTAGAAGCTTCTGAGAGCACAGCACTAAAGTCGACTTAGACCACACCCACCAAGGCTCAGGGAATTTTTCAAGAAAGGGGGCAGAAAAGTCATGAGCCACAGGGTTGGAGGCATTCCCCACCCTCCTCCAATGACTGACTGCTGCTCTCACAACTTACAAACCACAACTCCCTGGTGAACACCAGCAATCCCATGGAGGAGGGCCCTCAGCTGACTATGACCTGGGAGGAGGGAAATGATGCTACTAACACACAATGTGTGTAATACAAAATTTCTACTTAATAAATAACTAACTAAATAAATTAATTATTAAAAACAAAACAAAAACTTTTATAAGCTTGAAGTAAACCCTTTCTCTCCAAAAGCTTTCTCTGGTTGGGTATTTTGTCTCAACAAAGTGATGGTAACTGCTCTTCAGATTATGCACCAATTCTACTAAAACGAATAGACATTCATTGGGCATGTTTAAAAAATACCCATCATAGCAACATAGTCAGTAAATTTAATAATTAATATACAATCTCAAATCATCAATATTTTTCTGGGATTCCCAGAGAGACTTCTACTTTTGGGGAGAGTTATCTTTTGTAAAATAGTTTAATGTTTAAGAGAAGGCAGACAGAACTGACAATAATTTACATTTCAATGTGACTGAAGACTCTAGTTTAAAAACCAATTAAAAGAAGGGGCTGGAAAGGTGGCTTAGCACTTAAAGGCAATTGCTGGTAAAACATGCTGTCCTAGGTTCAATCCCCAAGCCACCATAGAAGCCAGATGCAAAAAGTGGTGCAAGTGACTGGTGTGTTAGTTTGTATTAGCAAAGGTAGATAAATATAGGTAATTAGTTAAATATAGGTAATTAGATAATTAGTTAAAAAGCCAATATAAAAGGAATGTTTTCCTAAGCCCTTCTCTTCCATTCTGAAGTTTAATATTAATAACACCCCAACTAAGATGGTGGCATTCATTTTGCTACATGAAGAAACTAAGGCTCAGAGAATAGTGTGGTTAAATAATCATCCCAAGGTGAGGACCTGAGACCAATGTGGACAAATGTTTGGATTGTGGGCTTTTAGCTTCTACATTAATATCACCACACAGGATCACTGTACTATATGTTCCATGTCATAAATTCTAACTGAGGGTAGACTATTCCCTATACCATGTGTGGAGGTGACTATCAAGATGAAAAAGTTTTGATAGAGTATTTGTGTATCTCTTGCATATATATATATATATATATATATATATATATATATATATGAAATTAAAACTTTACATGATGAGATAATTCTGTAATAGATATTTATTCAGAGTGGCACAAGAGCATGGGAAAGTGGTGAGCATGGCTTTCATTCAGATTCAAGCCACCAGGAGCTCTTGCAATGACCTTGCCAAAACTCCACCTTTTTTTCTTCCCTTACCTCTTCCTTTACACTGTCAATTCCATTCAAGGACAATGGATACTACCTCTTATAATATAAATTATTCTTCTATGTAAAACTCTCAGAAGAGCTCACAGTATGATGTTCTGACCACAGTTCTTTCTCCACACTTGCCAAATGCAGCCAGCTTGTTCCAACTAATTTCCATCTTAGGGCCTCTGTGCCCAGGAACACTTTGGACCAGAAACATTTCAATATGCTGGATCATTTGCTGGAATGCTCTGGGATTATATTTTTGCCCAATTGTTTTTCATCTGTCTGCTTTCTCTCTTTCTCTTCTATTTAATTTTGTCACTCCAGTCACTTTCTAATTCAATTATCTATTTTTCCAAGAACACTTACCTGATGACCTCAGTTACAGCACCCTGCTTAAACATGATGGTCATTCCCTGACACATCATCTGATCTTCTTTAGACCACTTAACATGCACCAAAATATCTGGCTTTTTATACTTATCTATGTGCCCCTTCCCTCCCCCCAACTTCCTCATGGCTCCCCCATCAAAATCCAAAGACCATGGATCCTGGAAAGTGTATTTTCTGTTGACAGCTGTATTCAAGGTGACTAATACATTACTTGTCTGTAACAGTAAACTCTTGTTATAAATAAATACATGGAGCAGTCCGGTTAAGATGGTGGCATAGGAACCATGCCAAAGCAGCCTATGGGAGAACAAGAGAAAAAACCAGCAAAATACTCTCTTCTACTAGAAAGTGAGGTGTATAATAAATTATCAATCACAGCAGAGAAGTAGGAAAGATCCGGAGCATCTAGAGCCCACAGAAGCAGGCAGCAGTGGCTTCAGCAGTGGCAGCACCAGTTCCACGAGGCTGCAGGAAAAAAGCCAGGTGAGGGGATTTTCCACTCACACTGGCCTCCTTGCAAACTCAAGAAATGTGGAAGGGAGGACAGGAGAGACCAGCGGAGTGGCACATGAGGAAAAGGATTGCGAGGATCAATGGAAGAACTTCAGTCACCATCCACAGCCTCCCCTTCCCCACCACCAGCACAAGTGCCTGCAAGCACCAGAGAACTGAGGAAGGGAACCTACAAAGCACCTGGCACAGGTGATTAGAACAGCAACCCACAGACCCAGACAGACAACCTGAGTCCACAGCACAGCAAAGGGGGACCCAAATGAGCACGCAGCATAATTGAAACCAAAGTCATCACAAAAGGTAACTGAGATTACACCAGGTCAGTACCTGCCAAATAAGCCTGGTATATAGGGTTGCATCAGAAGTGCTAATTGCACCTTCCAGGTTAGGGTAAATGATATGTTAAATCTAATGGATGGTTGGATTTGCCATTCTTAAATAAGCTATATTTTGGGCTTGTCATTTGTTGCTTCCTGATTTACATTGCCTTTGTTTTCTCTTCTGTCATTCATTGGGGAAGGTTCTTACTCAGTCACAAGCTGACCTTGGAACCCTCTACAAACCAGAAGTCTTAGCCTCCCAGTTGACAGGATTAAGGATGTGGGGCAAGACACATCCTTAGGAAGTGTGACTTTGTTAGAGGATCTGTTTGTCATAATACCTACTCTTGCATAAATACTTTGTGCTGTTTTTCATTGAATGTGTACATTTTAGAATTTGCCTGTATTTTGTATCACTCAGCCTACTTGAATACTCTCATAGCAGGCAAACCCAACACCTAGGCTCACTTTTGTGGTTACTCTGAGTCTTAAGAGCCACAACTAGCACCTTAAGCTCCTACCTTGAAGATATATAACATCAGATCAATTGATACATTTAATAATACTGCAGGTAATTAGAAAACCCAAGTATTAAATTAATTCAAGATGCAAAAATCTCTACATTATAATACAAGCAACACTAAAAATCAAGACAATATAAATCCACTAAAAAGTATTAATCCATCAGAAATGACCTTCAGTGACACTGATTTATAGGAAATGCCTGAGAAAGATTTCAAAAGAATGATTATAAAGCTGTTCAAAGAAATAAAAGATGAAATCAAAGGAATCAAAGAAGACATAAGAAACCAATTTAATGAAATAAGGAGGTCAATACAAGACATAAATAAGGTAATAGAAATAATAAAGAAAAACCAGTCAGAAATACTAGCAATAAAGAACACAATCAGTGAAATAAAAAACTCTGTAGAAAATCTCACCAGTAGAATGGATGAAGGAGAGAGCACAATATCTAAACTAAAAGACCAGGTGGCAGATCTAATATAGTCCAACAAAGAGAAAGACAAAAATAATAGGAAGGTATGAATGGGAATTTCAAGATACTCAGGACACTATGTAAAGATCAAACGTAAGAATTCAGGGTATAGTAGAAGGAGAAGAATTTCACTCCAAAGGCATAGTAGGTATTTTCAACAAAATCGTAGAAGAAAACTTCCCCCAATTTGGGAAAGAGATGCCAATACAGATACAGGAAGCTTTTAGAATACCAAACAGACAAAACCTGGAAAGAACCTCTCCTTGCCATATTATAATTAAACTGCCAAACATAAAAACCAAAGAAAATATATTGAAAGCAGTTAGAGGGAAAAAAATCAAGTCATATACAAAGGCAAGCCTATCAGGTTCACAGCAGATTACTGAACACAAACTTTAAAAGCCAGAAGGGCTTAGAATGATGTATTCCAAGTTCTGAAAGATAACAACTGTCAACCAAGGTTACTTTATTTTGCAAAGCCATCCATTCAAATAGATGGAGAAATAAGGACATGCCACAACCAAGGCAAGCTAAAGGAATATTTGAGGACAAAACCAGCTCTACAGAAAATACTTGAAAGGACCCTCCATGCTAATGAGAAAGAAAATAACACCTATAAGGAACTTGGAAAAAAGAAACCATACTCATATGCTAGTTAATACAAGAGAGCAAAGATAAAATCAGAAGAACTACAAAACAGGAAAAATAGCAAAAATGAATACAAACCTTTCAATAATAACTCTTAATATCAATGGCCTCGGTGCCCCAACCAAAAGACATAGGTATGCAGACTGGGAAATGGAAAGACATCCCTTGTTCTTGGATTGGAAGAATCAATATTGTGAAAATGGAAATCTTACCAAAAGCAATCTACACATTTAATGCAATCCCCATCAAAATTCCAATGGCATTCTTCATGTAAATAAAAAAAAAAAACAGTCCAAAAATTCATTTGGAAGCACAAAAAACCTTGAATATCTAAAACAATTTTGAGCAACAAAAATAAGGGTGGTGGTATCAGAATACCTTATTTTAACCTATATTACAGAGCCATAGAAACAAAAACATGGTACTGACACAAAAACAGACATGTAGATCAATGGAACAGAATAAAGAACCCACATGTAAATCTGGGTATCTATAACTATGTGATCTTCTACAAAAATTCCAAAGATACTCATTAGAGGAAAGACGGCCTCTTCAGCAAATGGTGCTGGGAAACCTGGATATGTATCTGAGAATGATGGAAATAGATCCTTGTCTCCCTCCATGTACAAAAATTAAGTCCAAATGGATCAAAGACCTTAATATCAGACCTGAACCTCTGAAACTGCTAGAGGAAAAAGTAGGGGAAACCCTTCAACATATTGGTCTTGGCAAAGGCTTTCTGAATATAACCCCAGTTGCTCAGGAAATAAAACCACAGATCAACTGCTGGGACCTCATGAAATTACAAAGCTTTTGCACAGAAAAGACACTGTGCTGTGAATCGAGCAAAGAGGCAACCTACAGAATGGGAGAAAATCTTTGCCATCTATACATTTGACAGAGAATTAATACCTAGGACATACAAAGAACTCAAAAAATTAAGTAATAAGAAACCAAGCAACCTAATTAAAAAATGGACCATGGGCTGGAGAGATGGCTTAGTGGTTAAGGCGCCTGCCTGTGAAGCCTAAGAATTCTTGTTCAGCCGGGTGTAGTGGCGCACGTCTTTAATCCCAGCACTCGGGAGGCAGAGGTAGGAGGATCACCGTGAGTTCGAGGCCACCCTGAGACTACATAGTTAATTCCAGGTCAGCCTGTACCAGAGTGAAACCCTACCTTGAAAAAAAAAAAAAAAAAAAAAAAAAAGTATTCTTGTTCAAATCTCCAGGTCCCACATTTAGCCAGATGCAATCCCTAGTCATTAGGGAAATGCAGATTAAAACTATGTTGAGGTTCTGTCTCACTCCTGTCAGATTAGCTACCATCATGAAAACAAATGACTATAAATGCTGGTGAGGATGTGGAAAAAAGAGGAACCATTCTACAATGTTGGTGGGAATGCAATCTGGTCCATCCTTTGTGGAAATTAGTGTGGAGGTTCCTGAGACAGCTAAATATAGATCTACTATATGACCAAGCTATACCACCCCTAGGCATAAATCCTAAGGACTCGTCTCACTACTTTAGAGATACTTGCTCAACCATGTTTATTGCCGCTCTATTCACAATAGCTAGGAAATGGAAACATCCTAGATGTCCCTCAACTGATGAGTGGATAATGAAGATGTGGTACATTTACACAATGGAGTTCTACTCAGTGATAAAGAAAAATGAGGTTATGAAATTAGCTGGAAAATGGATGGATCTGGAAAATGGATGGATCTGGCCTTAGTGAGGCAACCCAGGCCCAGAAAGCCAAACATCACATGTTCTCTGTCATATGGGGATCCTAGCTACAAATGATTGGGCTTCTATGTGAGTAAAAATAAAGCTCAGAAGCCAATACGCTAGAAAGAGGATATAAAGGGAATAGAAAGGGAGGGAGTGGGGACTTAATAGGATGGTATTGTATATATGTAAGTAGAAGAACATATCAATGGGGGTAAAAAGGCTTAAGTGAGGTCAGGGGACGAGACTGAGTAAAGAATGGTGGAGGGAAGGCTAATCAAAATATAAGAGGATATAAATAAGTCTTATGGAAACCTACTTTTCTGGATAATGGAACACTCTGAAGCCAAATATTGTTACTAGAAAATTGTCAGTGCCAGGGAGGGGATACCTTCCAGTGAGCTGTTGGCCAGGGAGGTCACAAATACCCCCAAAACATTATAGGCCATTACTGACGCCCTTGGTTTCCCACCAGGAATAGACAGTAAGACCCTATTGCTGAAGGCTCCACATACGTGGGTGGCAAGTTCACTGAGAATTCCTGCTGGAGCTGAGCTGAAAGCCTCCTCCATGTGGACCAGCTGACAGAAAGTTGGAAAAAGATACACTGCATGCAGTTCAATTGGAGAGAGAAAAGATCAGTGAAGATACTCAACAGTGAACACTGCAACCTTTACATTTGGCCAGCTAGGCCAAATGAGCCAACGGGTGCAATAGTGGAATGTCTGTTATGGGGGAAACCAACCATTCTCTAATTGGACTAGAGGCCTGCTCCATGGGAGCGAATACATCCCTGGTACTGAAAACCTACGACAGGAGTAGTCATGAGCCCTACTGGTGTAACTTCTACTGGTAACATACTAAATGTATATACTATGCTCACCAAACTGTCCAGTAAGCACTTCTCTCAATGTCCACGCCCATATATTAATGCTACTCTCACTTGTGGTTACAGAAGTTTCCCTTTTCAGATGGTGGCGACCTTGGGATGACTCAGAAGGCACCATGGTGCTGAGAAGAAGTGACAGAGGGGTGCTCAGCACTCTCAAACTCACCTTCCAAGGCTCAGGGCCCATTGCAGAAGAGGGTTTAGAAAGAATGTAAGAGCCAAAGGAAGGGTAGGACGCCTTACAAGATGCTCCCACAGACACAAAATGGCCTGGATATCCATGACCTCACAGTGCCAGACACTACCTACACAAGACCATCATTGTAAAGAGGGACTGATTGAGAAGGGGAGGGTATATGATGGAGAGTGAAATTTCAAAGGGGAAATTGGGGGAGGGAGGGAAGTACCATGGGATATTTCCTACAATTAAAGAAGTTGTCATTAACAAATAATTAAGTGTATGGTAATGAACATATGTAAGTAGAAGAACTGATTACAGGGAGGGGAATGGCCTAAGTGAGGCCATAGGAAGAGAATGCATAAAAGAAGGGCAGGGGGAGGGTCAATCTAAACTCAAGATATGGTGAATAAGACATATGTAAAATTACTTTTTTGAATAAAGGCACATCTAAAAGCTGTAGACTGTTACTAGAAAATTTTCAGTACCTGGGATGGGATATCTCAACATAATAAAAGCTATTTATGACAAACCTACAGCCAACATAATACTAAATGGGGAAAAAACTTGAAGCTTTTCCTCTAAATTCAGGAACAAGGCAAGGGTGTCCACTTTCCCCACTACTACTTAATATAGTACTGGAAGTCTTAGCCATAGCAATAAGGCAAGAGACACTCATAAAGGGGATACAAATCGGAAGGGAAGAGATCAAATTATCATTATTTGCAGACGATATGATTCTATACATAATAGCCCCTAAAGACTCTATCAGCAAACTGTTAGGGCTGATAAACACTTTTAGCAATGTAGCAGGATAAAAAATAAACACACATAAATCAATAGCTTTTCTATACACTAACCACAAATGTACAGAGGATGAAATCAGGGAATCTCTCCCATTCACAATGGCCTCAAAAAAAAAAAATACCTTGGAATAAACTTAACCAAGGAAGTGAAGGATCTCTACAATGAGAACTTTAAAAAACTCGAGTGACAATTGCAGAAGACACAAGGAAATGGAAAGATATCCCATGCTCCTGGATTTGAAGAATCAATATTGTGAAAATGTCAATCTTACCAAAAGCAATCTACACATTTAATGCAATCCCCATTAAAATTCCAATAGCATTATTCACAGAAATAGAAAAAACAATCCTAAAATTCATCTGGAAACACAAAAACCTTGAATAGCCAAAACAATTTTGCGCAACAAAAATCAGGCAGGTGGTATAACCATACCCGATATTAAGTTATACTACAAAGCCATAGTAACAAAACCAGCATGGTACTGGCACAAGGACAGACAGGTAGATCAATGGAACAGAATAGAAGACCCAAATATTAATCCAGGCAGCTACAGCCACCTGATTTTTGACAAAAAAGCCAAAAATATTCATTGGAGAACAGATAGCCTCTTTAACAAGTGGTGCTGGGAAAACTGGACAACTGTATGTAAAAGGATAAACGTAGATTCCTGTCTCTCTCCATGCACAAGACTCAAGTCCAAATGGATCAGGGACCTTAATATCAGACCTGAAACTCTGAAACTGCTAGAGGAAAAGGTAGGGGAAACCCTTCAACATATTGGCATAGGCAAGGACTTTCTGTTTACTGCCACTCTATTCACAATAGCTAGGAAATAGAACCAGCCTAGATGTCCCTCAACTGATGAGTGGATAATGACAATGTGGCACATTTACACAATGGAGTTCTACTCAGTAGTAAAGATAAATGAAGTTATAAAATTTGCAGGAAAATGGATGGATCTGGAAAGGATTATACTTAGTGAGGTAACCTAGGCCTGGAAAGCCAAACTTCACATGTTCTTTCTCGTATGTGGATTCTAGCTACAAATGATTGGACTTCTATGTGAGAAGGAATAAAACTTTTTAGTAGAAGCCAGTAAGCTAGAAAAGGGATATAAAGGAAATAGAAAGGGAGGGAAGGGGTACTTAATAGGATGGTATTGTATATATGTAAGTAGAAGAACAGATTAATGTGGGTGAAAAGGCCTAAGTGAGGTCAGGGGAAGGGATTGAGTAAAGGAAAGGTGGAGAGAGGGCTAATCAAAATCTAAGGGGATATAAATGTCATATGGAAACCTTTTCTGGACAATGGAACACTCAGAATCCATAGATTCTTACTAGAAAATTCTCAGTGCCAGGGATGGGATACCTTCCAGTGAGTTTTTGTAGGTTACTGATACCCCCAAAACATTACAGGCCATTGCCAAGGTCCTTGGTTTACCCCAGGAAGAGATGGTAAGACCCTACTGATGAAGACTCCACATACTTGGGCTGCTAGGTCATGGAGAAATCTTGCTGTAGTTGAGCTGAAAGCCTCCTCCATGTGGACCAGCTGACAAAAAGCTGGAAAAAGCTACCCTGCATGCAGTTCAATGGGAGAGAGAGAAATCACCAGTGAAGATACTCAACAGTGGACACTGCAAGCCTTAAATTTGTCCAGCCAGGCCCAATGAGCCAACAGGTGCAATAGTGGCATGTCTGTTATGGGGAAACCAATCAATCTAACTGGACTGGAAGCCCATTCCATGGGAAGGAATACATCCCTGATACTGAATAACTACAACAGAGCTGGGTGTGGTGGCGCATGTCTTTAATCACAGCACTCTGAGGCAGAGGTAGGAGGATTACCATGAGTTCAAGCCCAGCCTGAGACTACATAGTGAAATCCAGGTCAGTCTGAGCTAGAGTGAGGCCTTACCATGAAAAACCAAAAAACAAACAAATGAACAAACAAAATCTACAATGGGGGGTTATGAGCTCTAGGGGTGTAACTTCTGCTGGTGTCTGACTAAATGTATATACTATGCTCACCAAACTGCCCAGTAAGCACTTCTCTTAATGTTCATACCCATATATTAATACTACTCTCACTTTTGGTTAGAGACACTTCTCTTTTCAGATGGCAGTGACCTTGGGATGGCTCAAAAGGCACCCTTGCGCTGAGAAGAAGTGACAGAGGAGTGCTCAGGAATGAAATATCTCTAACACACCTTTCAAGGCTCAGGGTCCATTGCGGAAGAGGTGGCAAAAAGAATGTAAGAACCAAAGGAAGGGTAGGGCTCCTTACAACGTGCTCCTCCAGACACAAAATGGTCTGGATATCCATGACCTCACTGTGCCTGACACTACCTACACAAGACCATCATAATAGGAGGAAAAGATCATGACATCAAAATGAAAAGAGAATGATTGAGAGGGGGAGGGGATATGATGAAGCGTGGAGTTTCAAAGGGGATAGTGGGGGTGAGAAGGGAGGGAATTACCTTGGGATCTACAGTTATGGAAATTGTCAATAAAAAAATTAAAAGTAAAAAAAAGAAAGTAAAAAAAAAATGTTCCCTGTGAGGGCTGGGCAACAGCTTTTAATTAGAGGGCTGAATTTTGGACAACACCACTCTAACCTGGGCAGCTTCAAAGAGGAGTACATATTGAATATAGAACTACATATTTTGGGAATTATTTACTCAGTCACCACATCTAGTATAGAAACCTATTTTCTAGTGATGATGAAATCTATTTTTCCACTGATGTCACTACTTTTAGTGTAAACTATATATTTATTTTAAAACAGTCTGCTAAAATCAAATCAGGTAGTTTTAGAGACAGTGAGCATGGTTCTCCATATTACCATTGTGTTGTCCTCCCCATATTCCTGACTTCCCCTCTTCAGATTTTCATTCCTGTCTGAATTTTCCCTCTCCCACTATTCTCAGGCCGCCCAGTGGCATCTGAACATATTGGCAGTTTTCTGAGACGATAGATTTGTCGCCGTTATTGAGAGGCCACATTCTGCAGCTGTACCTGCCAGGTCACCTAAGTTAAAGCTCAACAGAGGGTGGAGGCTATTATTTCAGGCCATTCAATGAAACAAGTGCTTATTATTAGCCAATTTCTCTTTCCCTGCTTTGTTCTGACTGTGGGGACAGTTTGATCTGAGCTATGAAAGAGCCCAGGGTACCTTTGTGGAACTGCCAGCTGTTCCTCCATTTTATCTCTTAGACCATCTGTGACTTGGGCAGAAAACTGTTCCTAGGTGAATGAAAGGGTGGAGGTAAGAAAGACGAGAATGTACATGCTACACAGAGCTGGCCTGCATTTCTGACCTTGGATTAATGATGTTGGGCAGTTATATTATTGTGTAAAAGTTCTGTCCTATTTGCTTCCAAACTCACTGGTATGAAAATATGAGTCTCTTTTTAACATTTCACAGAGGGAAATTTATACTATTTATTTCAAGCAACAGTTGCAGGATATTTATTGTTATCAAAACCCTCAGCTGTGAGGGATATAAAAATGAGTAATTGAATTGAGAAGAGATATATGGGACAAGTGTGTGTGTGTATGTTTAAGAGAGAGATACATAATAACAATACTATGAATGAAGTTATATAGGTAATTTAAAGGAGGTAAAGGTTTCAGCATGACTTTGGTGGCAAGAAAATAAAAAGTAGACTTGAGAACTGAAGTTGTTTTTAGAAGGGTCTTCAATGATCAAATACAGTTCAATGTGATGACACATTTTGCCCTTCAGGAATGGCCCAGTGGCAAGAAAATTCAATGAATGTTTGGAAAATCAAGTACGGTGGTTTGGCTGGGATGTATGTGATAAATGCAGGATTATATAAAATTAGACTGGAAAAATAAAAATGAGACATAGTGTAGAGTTCTTCAAATGACACAGAAATGTGACATTGTAAGATAATGAGGACTCAGAAGTGTTTGGAGTGGATAACTGACATATATAGTTTTTCATTATAAGTGTATTAATTTAGTAGGGTGTTTAAAATATCCTGGAAATGGAAGACAATGTCTGTTCAAGGCATCACTGTAGGGTTGGACTGGGCATATGAATAAGAGTGAATCTGGTAACCCACTGTTTTCTTGAGGTTGCAAACCTGTGTTTCTAAATTGGTACAGTGAGAGGAAAAGGATGGTGATATTCACTAGGAAAAAGAGAATTCATGAGGAGGTGTTAAGGGTGAAATAGTAGGCCTATTAAAATCAAAGTCTCTTGTTCACTTCTTTGTATCTCCTCTGTGATGAGACTCTGATCAGATGTAAATTTCTAATAGGCTCTGCTCAATATCTGTCATATATGTGTTAAAAGCTCAGGTTGCAGGATCAGTTTAACACTGTAGTTCATATGAAGGTTCTGGAGAAAATTCCTTGACTTGTGGTGTTCATTGTCTGTTCTACCTGTTCAGTTGGTCCCAGTGTTTAAAAAAAAAAAAAAAAAGCAGGTTGAATAAAAAGTAGTTAGGCTGTAAAACCATATATCTGAGTGTGATTTTGGATGTGCTACTTAGAAAATTATGGTATGATGGAGACACCTAAAATAAATCAATGTATTAGTTGCATGTCAGAGGAATTCATTACCTATTTTGTCTTCATTTACTTCAACATACCCATAATCCTCACTTCTGAATACTGTGAATTATTAGTATAGTACTATTATTTTAGCTAGGCTTTAGTTCATGTGAGTTGTATTTCCTGAATTTTGTCCCAAGAACATACTTCTTAAATGCCCTCCAATGTGTACCTCTGAGTAGCATTGTAGCTGATAACCAGTTATGCCTAGTCATTCATAGCAGAAAGCATTCCATAACTCATGTAGCTAAAGGAAACCCATGATACTGAAAAGCAGTTTGATAGGAAATTTAGCAAAATGCCCAAACATTTCATTATAGTTCTCATTGCTAGAATTTAAGGAGAGTGTATTGGAAGGGCTGGAATGTGGTACCAAGATATAGAATGACAGTCTGTATTATAAACTAGGTCTCTAATTTTGATGAACTCTTCCATACAGAGATAGGTTAATTGGCTAGGTTAATTAGATAGGTTAATTAGTGGTCATATGGGTATTAACCAAGTTCCTGTGGAAGATTTTTCTAACAGAAAAAGAACAGAATTTTCTTCAAAGCTTAAAGGTCCATCACATGAACTACCAATTTTAAAACAATTTTAAAATTTACATCTAATGAATAATGGCTTGAATGGAGGTTTTCTGACTATTGGAAGTTTCACAGGCTTGATGGAATATGTATGTCCTGGCTAACATTTTTTTGAGGTGACTGAGCACAACCATTGATCAGTTTATCTGTAAGTCCTAACAGAGTTCAAAGGACTCTTTCATAAACTGCTATGATTTAGTTGTTCAGGGATACTCAAATATTCACAACTTCATTTGCAAGAAAGCCACTGAAGCATGTTAATTTGGCAATCTGAAATTTAGCTTTAGCTTCAACTAGAAAAGTCACTTAGCTATAATGGTTTAACAACTTCAGGTGGTCATGAAATTACATACTCTTATATTAATAAACACCAATTCATTTATTTAAATTAATCAATTCACATTTGCTTAACATTCTCCTGCCTTATTAATCATAAATTAAGTGCATAGTGGGGAAGCTTAGCTAAAACCATTTTTGCAGAATTCTTGCAAAGTGTGAACATAAAATATTTTAATGGAAGCTGGTGGCAGAGCAACTTCAATATTGTGGTGTTCAGCAAATAGCATGTTGTGATGTTGCTGAGCAAGAACCAGAGTGAGAGACAATCAGACATCTCTATTAAATGCAGATTTTGTTATTCTATGAAATCACAAAGACGTTGTGTCTTTGTCATGACAATGATGGAGTTTTCCCATCTATAATCACTACATGCAAATTCAGCCATATTGATTCTGTTCCACCTATTTCCAGGGAAAGAGTTCAGCTTATTTCTGCCTGTTTAGTTTAAAATTGTTAATATAGTTTAAAGGGAAGTAAATGAAAGATGTAATATAGGGAGCTGGACGATAACCAAAAAATATGCTACATCTAAAAATAACAGAACTGTGAATGTTCTGAACAGAAGACAACACCTTTACTCCAGTCCTTTCTGTAGCTTGGAATTTAAGTGGGAGTTTTTTTTCTTGGATATGGTATTTAGAGGCCATAGGTAAATATAATCTAATGGGGCTCATTATAATTCTAGACCCAGCATCAGTTCCTAGTCAAGTATTGACTTCTTGTATTAGATACTGACTAAATACCTTTAGGAAGAAAGGTTTTTTTTTTTTTTTTTTTTGGCTATAAGTTCAAGGTTACAACTCATAATGGAGAGGAAGACATCACAGCAGGAATGAAGCAGCTGGTCACATTGTGTCTCAGTCAGGAAGCAGAGAGGGATGAATGCTGGTGTTTGGCTCACTTTCTCCTTTGCATTCAGTCTGGGACCCTAGCCTGTGGGACGATGCTGCTCATATTAGGATGGATCTTCTCATCTCAACTAAGCTAATTTAGAAAATCTCTTATAGACATTCCCAGAGATTTGCTTCTATGGTGATTCTAAATACATTAAGTTGACAACCAGGGATTAAATGTCACACTCTTCTATCCTATATACATATATATATATATATATATATTTTAATAAAGGCATATTTTATGAAACAGTTCCACTGATTTTTCCCCTTGTGTCTTACATTATTTCTCTGTTTTTTAAAAGCATTTTTCTCCTTTCTTTTATACACTGGCATTTTCCAGGGGAGGTGGCCAAACTTGTTAGTAGTGGGTACTGTCAGTGGTAAGAGGACAGAGCATGACTTCATGTCCAACACACAAAGGAGTTCCTTTGATAGTTTAGAATTTTCAATTCAGGCAAATTCAAGATTCCTGGATTCAACACAGACAACAATGTCAGGGCAACCCAGTGTAAAGCAGAGTTGGAGTTTATTAAAGACATTGATGTCTCTAAGCATGAGTGTTAAGAGAAAGAGAGACACTGTATCAGACAGCTTTGGGTTTGCTGAGATGAACTTCCAGACCAGGCACAGTTATGGAGGAAGGGATATTATTTATTGAAACTTACAGATCCAGGGGAAGTTCCGTAAAGGCAGGAAAAGCAGCTTGCTCTTCACAGGGCCAAACAGAGAGAGAGAAAGCCAACCAGCCACCACAGCACACAGAGCAAAAACTACAGCCAAAAGGTCACACAGCACACTTCAGGAACTCCTGCTAGGCACATTTGCATATCTTTACAATGGAATCTCAAACCAACACAATTAACACCTTAGGACTGGCCCCCAGTGACATTGCCTCTAGCAAGGTGATTGCAGATGCAAACTATAGTAAAACACTGAATATATTGAGGGACATATATTCAAACTACCACATTCCGCCCCTGGCCCCCAATATATTTAGCTCCTGGCCCCCAATAGATTCATAACTATCACACATTGTAAATTGTACTCAGTCCAATTTCAAAGGTTCTCACAGTCTTGATCAACTTAAGATAGTGAGTCCTGTAAAATCAAACAAGTTAAATATTTTCAACATGTAAAGGCACAGAGTAAACATTTTAACTGTATAAGGAATAGCAAGGAGAGACTAGAACAATGCAAACTCAACCACCATCAGCCGTCATCAAACTTCTGCAGTTCAAGTTCAAAATAACCAGAGACGAACAGTCTCCAGGTTTTCCAATTCCACCCCTCCAGCAGGGCAGAGTCGCCAGGGAAAACTTTCATCCCATGCCAACACTGCAATCCATGGTAGCCCTTTTGCACAGTCCTGGTATATCCAAAACATCTTCAGGTCTCCATGCAAACTACAGTCCATCTTCCAAAGGCTCTTCCAGCCTATTCCTCAGGGACTTCATGCCCTGCCTCATGCCATATCTCAGCAGCGGCTCCTGGAACCGTGTGCAATTCATGACCACTCTATGCATTTTTCATATTTCCCAAACTAATACCAGGTGTACAGGACACACCCATATTCTTAATCCAGGGACAAAATAAATCATAGCTTTGAAAAGCAGGTTCCTTCTCCAGTCAGCTCTTTCCAAGAATTTGCATTTTTAACAGTCTTTCCTCAGGCATCCTCTGCATTGTTTTAATGTAAATCAAGTCAGGCCACCTTCCTTCCACCTTCCTTAAGATTGCTAATGCGTTGACAATAGCAGCTCCAGTAACCTAAAACCAGTCTCAGTGCCTCTGCTTTTACCTTGCTTGAGGTTTTCCAACTTAAAATCTTAAAATCTCAGTCCAATATCTTCAGCCAAGCACATCAGTCCATTACAAATTATCCTTGATCAAACTTTCTGGGCCTGGATAGCAGAACGTAGCCATCCCTTATGCCAGTAGCCCAGTTCTAACAAAGTCCTCTGCAGTCTTTCCTTCCCCTTAGAAACCTCATAAGCCAAGCCTCGAAGTTCAATACAGTCTGCACTTAGCATTCTCAAACTCTCATCAGAATAGTCCATAAAACTTGGCTTACCGCTCCAGAAGGCATCTTCAGTTGCAAGCACCAAGTCCATGCCCATTCCTCCAAAACAAAGGTTCCAAAAGACAAATATCCACACGGTCAGGTTCATCTCACCCCACACTCCTCGGTACCACTTTACTGTTGCAGACAGCTTCAGGTTCACTTAGATGAACTTCCAGACCAGGCACAGTTATGGAGGAAGGGATATTATTTATTGAAGCTTACAGATCCAGGGGAAGTTCCATAATGGCAAGAGAAGCGGCCTGCTCTCCACAGGGCCAAGCAAGAGAGAGAAACCAACCAGCCACCACAGCACACAGAGCAAAAACTACAGCCAAAAGGTCACACAGCACACTTCAGGAACTCCTGCTAGGCACATTTGCATATCTTTACAATGGAATCTCAAACCAACACCATTAACACCTTAAGACTGGCCCCCAGTAACATTGCCTCTAGCAAGGTGATTGCAGATGCAAACTATAACTAGTAAAACACTGAATATATTGAGGGACATATATTCAAACTACCACAGACACTATGAAAGAAAGACACACTCAAGTGTGGTTTTAGTCTTATACAGGAAGAGTCACAAGTTATTTTAAAGCATTGTTTTTATCTCTGCGTGTGTGTGCATGCATATATGTTTGTATGGATGTATCAGGTTTCCTTGGTCTTGCAAATGAGTGCCATATGCTTCCACTATTTCTTTCTTTACATGAGTGCAGGGAAACTAAACCTGAGCTGTCAAGCTTTGCAAGCAAGTACCTTTAGCCACTGAACCATCTCCCCAGTACTGTTCTGGAATTCTTGTTTATCAGCTGGCAAGAAGGTTAAGCCAGACTCTTTGGTGAGGGACTCCTTTCCCTTCTCAGGTCCCCATAATTTTATATGTCTTTCTTTCCTGCCTCAGGTACTTCTTGCTTTCCTTATAGACATATAAGTTATACATGGACAAACAGAGAATTTTATTTTAAAATGTGAATTCTGAAAGAATTGAAGAATGCAGCTGGGCGTGGTGGCACACGCCTTTAATCCCAGCACTCGGGAGGCAGAGGTAGGAGGATCGCCGAGAGTTCGAGGCCACCCTGAGACTACATAGTTAATTCCAGGTCAGCCTGGACCAGAGTGAGACCCTACCTCCAAAAAAAAAAAAAAAAAAAAAAAGATTTGAAGAATGCAAATAATTAGTATTACTGTTGTTTCCCCATGTAGAGCACATGATTTAGCATGTTTTAGATACACGTGCTGGAGTTACTAGTTGGTAGTAACTGAGTTCTATCAACTCAACATTTGCATTTCCCTCACATTCATATATGGCATTCTACCCAAATATGATGAAATTTGGAGGTTATTTGTTTATGAAAACAGAGGAATGGTGTTGGTGTCCTTATGAAAGAAGTCCCAGAGAACTCCCTTCCCCTTCATCACCATGTGAAGACTTAGCAAGAGGCTGCCCATCCATGAAGCTGGAATCAGACCCTCATGAGATAGCAGTTCTGCCAGCACTTTGACACTGGACTTCCCAGTCTCCAGAATTGGGAGAAATAAACTTTTGCTGCCACAGAGCATTCTGTATAGCAGCCTGAACCCAGTAAGACAGCAGGTTTGACAAGCAGGATGATTTTTCCATTGAGAGGGTATAGTTTTATTTTGTGATATTAAATTTTAAGAATATCATAGTCATGCATACAGTCATCAAGAGTTCAGAGAATATCAGAACTTAAAAGTAGATCATCTAATGCATTTGCCTTTGTGCTATAAATATTATAAGCATCTTGTCTTTTAGATCACCCAGAATTGTCAGGTAATAATGGTCACACTGGTTCCAGTGTTTAGATGACATGTCCTTGATCTTATGGCAGAAAAGAAATATTGCTCATTTACTTTCTAAATTGAAGACATGAATGTAAAAGGGAAACCGAGCCAGAAATCAGCAAAGAATGGTAATAGAGTTCAGAGACAGCACTTCTCTTCCAAGGGTATTATCATGGCTTTACAATTTTATTTTCCTTTGTATAGAATTACTGTAGATGTAGTTATTGACTCTAGTGAAAAATAGAAGAGGTACTAGATAAGAAATAACAGGAAGGTACAGCAATAAAATGATCTTTATCCCTTTTATTCCAGTTTCGAAGTCATTTTAAAGTAGAGAAATGAACACTGGTAAGTGATCGTGATTAATGTTAAGATAAGCAGCTTGAAAAAGAGTACTGTGTCAGTAAGTTTGGTGTTGGATTTGATCTAAAATAGGAACATTTATAAGAGGAGACTCAAAAGAGAAGAGCTCGTCACACCAGCATTTCTGAAGACTGAGAACATGCAGAGCAAAACCAGGTGCTTAAGAGACATAATGCATGTTTCCAAAACTCACATGTACAAGTGGGAGTGCCTGACTTTTTATTGCCAACCTCTGCAAAATTGAGATATCGGATAGTGAGTAAATCCTACTGTGACTGAGATTCTTGGGATCTGCATATGAAGTGACTGGGTTGGAAAAAAGAATTTAAGACTCCTTGTATTTCTGGCATCTGGTAGCATAACCATCTGATTGATTGGAAAATGCAAGTGACTAAATAAAAAATGGCATTTGAAGCCTGGCGTGGTGGCACTTGCCTTTAATTCCAGCACTCGGGAGACAGAGGTAGGAGGATTACTGTGAGTTCAAGGCCATCCTGAGACTACAGAGTGAATTTCAGGTCAGCCTGGGCAACAGTGAGACCATACCTCAAAAAACAAAACAAACAAACAAAAAGTTTCTAAAAAATGGCATTTGATACGTCTTTGTTTTCTGCCATTTCGGTGTTTAAGATTCATTGTAGTATATTTTGAAAAAGTATCAGTTTTGATTCATAGGAATGCTTTTTATTTTTTTTGTTTTGTTTTGTTTTTCAAGGTAAGGTCTCACTCTGGCTCAGGCTGACCTGGAATTCACTATGTAGTCTCAGGGTGGCCTCGAACTCTCAGTGATCCTCCTACCTCTGCCTCCCAAGTGCTAGGATTAAAGGCGTGCGCCACCACGCCCGGTTAATTCATAGGAATGCTTTTTAAAAGCTGTCTGGCTTCACTACAGGTTCTTTGGGAAGCTATGATTACAAAAATACTATCAATGAACCAATGTCATTTTGAGCAAATCAGAGCAAAAGCCACTTTTCATTATTAAACAGTTTCAAGCTTTCTAGATTCTGGAAAGTCAGACAGCACTTGTCATGACTTTTAGAATTTTTCCTTTGATGTACCGGCCCCAGCCCCTTGGCCCCATTATTGTACTCCAAGTTCCTCAAGGGCAAGATCATCATCTCTGAATGTCCCTTTTATGGGTGCTATTTAATTATTTAAGGTAACCGGGTACAAGCATTTCTTATTATTGTTTCATTAGGCATTCTTCTTACCTGGAAAAGAGAAATGACGAAGAGAGGGCATATGTAGTGCTAGAGTACCAACAAAGATAATGAGTCATTTAAATTCCCTCACGGAGGGAGGGCAACATCCATCCAGGTCCATACAGCAGATGCTCAATTGCTCCCTTTTGTTCTCCGATTCTGATGAGAGCTATGTGGTATTTGAATTTAAGCTTCACATATATCTGTCATTTAAATTGTAAAGTGAAGAGAGGTTTTACTGCTTTAACAAAAAATATTTTTAGACTCAACTTGTATAGTTATAACATATTTTGCAAGGATATACTGTTCTTAACTATTTTATTGCCTTCTGTTTACTAAACATAGTTTTCTACCCGTCTTACTATTAAAGAAAGAGAGGAGATTAAAGTGACATTCAAAGTGTCCATAGTGCAGATAAGGAAACAAGACTACTCGGAAGAAGCCTGAGAACACACACAAAATTAGCCAGAGAACTAGCATTAACTATGAGGTGTCCTCATCCGATTTTTAGTGTTCTTTGAATTGTGTTATCCTATGATCCTAAATTATATTCAAGCCTCTAATATGTCTGGTGCAACATTGCCCTTTCCTCAGAATTAGATAGAACAGTATTCTGAGTTAAAAGATAGCTTGATCTGTCATGATTCTAACTGCTCATCAAGAACATCACTGCCAAACATGGTTTCTAGGACTCGTCATCAGCATTAATGACATACTTCGTTTTGTGCAGGTCAACACTATTTTAGTTGCATTGTCTTTTTTAAGACACTGAATCCTCTCAACATTCTGTGTGGTGGTTGGTATTTTCCCATCGTCTGTTCTTTGGGAATGAGGAGACTTCTACCCACAGAACACAAGCCACTTAGTGGGTAAGGGCTACCATGAAGATTTGAACCCGAGGTCTGGCTGCATTGTCCATGTTTCTCCCCACCATACCTTACCATCTTTTACAGATTTTCTGTTTACTTGTGAACTTTGAAGTTCAAAACGAGTTGTGTTGTTTTTGTCCAACTGCAAATCAAATTATGCAAAAAGCATCCAGGCCTTTTGGCAGCCCTATCAGTTCCTTTCATAGACAGTCACCGATACTGTACTGTGTCCTGGGGTTGCCCCAGAATATATTTGGACTGCTGTTTGAAGGTTTAATTCTACTCTTTGAGTACCACAATGCTATGTCCCTGGCCCGTAGGGTGTGTAAACCTACAAGATACTGATTAAAATTAGTTTCTTAAATAATGTGATCACTGTGGGACATCCTGGCACTTCCCTGTAGATCTGGCTCCACTTCTCACTATTACCTCAGGAAGAGACAGGTGGGTCTTCATGGCTCAGAACTGGTAATACTCCTTAGAGTAATGTGTAATTTTATAAATCCTTTTGAATTCTTGATGAAAGTGAGTGCTTACATGTAAGCATTGTTACTGATAACATGGCGAAAGAGTAAATTCAGAAGTAAGATTTTAAAAAAGAACAATCTTTTTGAGTCTTACAAAACGAGGTACTTTAAACACTGGGATCTCTCTTTTGACTTGGTAAGCAATTTTTATGGGTTGTCTTAATTCCTTCAAGGAGGTTAGGATAGCTAAGCAGGAAATAGGCAATTCTAGATCTGCCTTGAGTACCTGAGTGTGAGTGTGGGCTTCTGTATTAATTAATTAATTAATTAACTTATTTATAGAGAGAAAGAGAGGAGAGATAGAGAATTGGCATGCCAGGGCCTCAGCCACTGAAACAGAACTCCAAATGCTTGTGCAACCTAGCAGGCATGTGTGACCTTGTGCTTGCCTCACTTTTGTGAATCTGGCATGGGTCCTTAGGCTTAACGGGCAAGCACCTTAATTGCTAAGTCATCTCTCCAGCCCCTGTATTTATTTTTATACAATGGCATTATGCTACTAAGAAAGAATTTAGGACACACAAATTAGGATAATATATATGTTCTTTAATTTCCTTTCTGTACCTTAAAATTTTGATGCAAATATTCATAATCTCATGAGCAGGTGAAAAAGGAGTGCCATTTGCAAATACCAAAATCCTTTGATGGCCTAGAAAACTCATTTAGCCCAAAACATTGCAACTCCAGTTTTTTTGCTCATTTGAGACATTTTGGATTAATATGTAGCTTACTATTGGTATGTTATACAACCCATTTTGAAGGAGATATAATTTAATCAAAGGGAATAGTTTGCTTCTGTGTGAGTTTATATACAAAGTTTTAAAAATAATTGTTTTTATTCTAGCTTTGAGTGAAATTATGAGTCATCCGGAGGCTGATTTTTTAAATATATTTTGAATCATTTCCAAGAAGAAAAAAATTCTATATTTATTCTGCAGTTTCTTATAGCCAGGTACTGATGCAATAATTGTGAACTACATAAATAATCAGGAAAATCAAATACTGTAACAAAAACTTAACAAATTCTTTCTAAATGGCAATTCTGGCAAGATAAATTGAAAAATGTTCAACTTGTCATTTTGTTTGGCATGCGGGTGGCATTTAGAGCTTGTGCAGGAAGCCAGAGGAGTCAGACAATCATGATGTGTAGATCTTCATAGAACTTATATTCTATTGAGATAATAAAAAGTAAACATAGAATAACTAGTACACTCACAAATGATGATCCACATACATTTTCTGGATTTTATGTTAATAAAGTCTAGTTTATTGCTATGCATTTTTCACTTTGGTTATGACTTTATAGAGAGTTTCCACAGAAGTTTAAAGTATGGAACAACTTTCCCATTTGGTGGTCTAGGAAAATTCAAGCAGTAATAAATTGAACCACTTGACCCTTGCATCATGAAGAGAAGAAAATTTCTGGATTTATGCATGTCATTCTCATTCAGTCTTTGCATTGTTTGACATTCTAAAGACCATGCTCTATCTATCTGTCACCAAGCCACAAGGTTGCAATCCATCATTCTCAATGCCCTTGGTGTTACTTGATTTTTTTTTTTTTCTGTAGAAGAGCACTAATGCATAAGCTCCAAATCAATAGGACCACCTCCATACTTGAAAACAGTGGAACAATGAACAAATTACCTGGAGATGCCTTCGAGACTTTTCTTCTTTTAGGGAACTCTAAGAATCCATACAGGTGAGACCCAGATAAACTTCCTGGAAGTTTTGGAAGAGGACTCAGCTGGGAGTCACCTTTCAGCATGAATACTGTTCATTCCTTGAGGCTTTCTCTTCTGCCAGAGTTCTTTTTGTTTTAAATAAAATTTAAATTTTATTTTATTTATTAATTTGAAAGAGAGAAAGAGGCACATATGTAGAGAGAATGGGCTTGCCAGGGCCACTAGCCACTGCAAATGAACTCCAGATGCATGCGCCACCCTGTGTGCATCTGGCTTAGGTGGGTACTGAGAAAGATAACCTGGGTCCTTAGGCTTTACATGCAAGTGCCTTAACCACTAAGCAATCTCTCTGGCACTTTTGCCACAGTTCTATGTTTAAGAGCTGATGTGATAGCAGGATGAGGTTGGATCGGCTTTTTTTTTTTTTCTTGAAAACTCTTCAATCAAGGAAAATATTTAGATACCAAAACAATTCTTACCACACTCTTCATTGGTCATCATGACACATCACTTATGGACAGCAAAGACCATATCCCAATCCTCCTGTGGTACAGCTAGGATCAGAGTTTGGCAGGCACCATATTCCTCTCTGAACAGTAATGTCAGGGTTAAGGAGGTAAGGGAAATGAAGACTAGATGTCACCATGACGCTTTGAAATCCTTACCATCCTCTTGCCTTTATGCAGACATTCTGGGTTGGAGTCAGGTTATTACTCCTATACTCTCTGCTAACTATGACATGCCCACCTTCATGTTTAACCAAAAAATATTTCTTACCGTGAAGATCTTCTTATCTTCATATGGAAGTCTTATCTATCTCTAAGACCTTTCCCCACATGCCATCTCCTGTACTGTGCACACTGACAAGGATGCTATCTGTCCTTGAGCAGTACCTTGGAGTGGGTGATGCTTTCTCTAGGTCCTCTACTCACTTTGCCTTATAATGAAATAATTTGAGCCCAGTCTTACCTATTTCCCACAACTCTCAGTTCTGTATGTAGAAGCTGTCTGTCATTTCTCTCTTTAGTTTGCCAGTTGCCTAGTGCTCAGGCAGCTTTACATTGATGGGATGAACTTCCAAACCAGGTACTGTTTATGGCAGGAAGGGATTTATTGAAGATTATAGATCTGGGGGAAGTTCCCTAATGGCAGAAAAGGCTGTCCACCTTTCACAGATCCATGCAGAGAGAAAGGTGACCACCACCCAAAAGTAAGCACACTCTGCGGAACTCCAGGGAGAACTCAAGCACTCTGCATATCTTTAGGCTGGAATTACCAATCCTACCCTAAACACACATTAGGGCTGGATCCTAGGATCTGCCTACAGTGACACATAGTTACAATCATGGGTAAAACTCCTGAATCTATTGGGGGACATCCATCCAAACTACCACATTCTGCCCCTGTCCCCCAATAGATTCATAACCATCTCACATTGTAAATTGTATTCAGTCTAACTTCAAAGGTCCCATAGACTTTACCAACTTAAAATAGTTCCAAAGTCCCAAGTCTCATCTGAGAGCCAGCAAAGTACCTGGCTTTAGGAAGTTGCTTAAAACATCATCTGTCATTGAACTGAATTAAATTCAAATCAATTTTCATTGTCAGTGTACATGATTGTTCACTTATGACATTAATAAAAGTAGGTTACATGTATACTACATGTAACATATATATATATATGGAGAGAGAGAGATAACTAGTGGTTAGTGTTGTGGTGTTGTGGGGAGTGATAGCAGTCATTGGAGATAGCTAGAAATAAAATAAGAATTTGTCTACCTTATTGAACACATTAATCAGGCTTGTATTTTGCCTTAAGTTTCTTATCTATAAAATTGGGATGTGTTCTTTTTAAAATGATTACTGTTATCAGGGTTATCCTGATGATATTTAAGAAACTATCTTAAATAAGTTAGCCCATATTTACAGGTCAGCATGGTGCCACACAGCTATTATTTTGGTTATATATGGTTATAGAAATTTATAGCAACTACTGTCCTCAGCCTTCTTTTATTCTAGTTGAGAAAACAGAGAAAAAAAGAGATATATTTGGAATTCATGTCATAAGGTATGTGCGTAAGTGGTTTTCTGAAAACAGTTACATTCCCTCTCACCTCCAAGTCCATACATACTGGTCACTATAAACTGTCCACTAGCATCAGATAATGTCAGCTTTTCTTCTCAACATTTTAGCAGCAATCTAAACTTTCAAGTTGAGACACTATATAGAAACTCTGAGTTTATATTGGCACTGAATGAATGTAGCATATAATTCCATGGTCAGAGAAAACCATTTCTCCCAGCACTGTAATATACTTTATGGACATGACAAATCATAAAATTGTTTCAGTCAGCAGCTCAAGAGACAGACTTCTGTTAGAAATTTTCCTTAAATGAAGCCAATGGAAGGGAAGTGATTGTCATATAAGCATCAGAAGTTTGAAGTTTAGACTTGATTCTGTGTCTCATTTTACAGCTCAAAGTCACAGTTTCTAGATGAAAGAACCAAGGCTCTTATAGCATGAATTGTACAACTTAAAAAAAATGAATTAGCTAACATACTTTTTTATCACTCAATTTAAGAACTTAAGGAGCCTCATCTTATTACTTACAAAAAAAAGAAAGAAAAAGAAAAGAAAAGAAATATTGCCAGTCATGGCTGGCAGCAGTCCTTCCACCCTGTGATTTATCATGTACAGTATGAAATCAGGAACTCACTGTTTTTTAAACACAATTTTGCTTTTAAACAGATTAAAAGGTCAAAAAGTTATCTCTTAACTCATGCAAAAGTTATCTTTCATGCTTCCTACCTGTGCATAGTTTCAAGCATTAAAATGAAAAGGCTTTTTTTTTTTTTTTTTGTTTTTGTTGTTCAAAGTTCCAAGCAGAGGAAAATTTCAGGTTAGAAAGATGAATGCAGAGCATCAAAGTGTACGAGTCATCACCTCATTTTGCATGGTACATAGGCAGAAAGCCATCATGGTTAACAGCATTCTAAAATCGATGTAGAAACCACGGTCATGATGGCTGATGAGTTTTGAACAGGATTTCTATGTAAACCATGGATCTATTAGATGCATCTATTATCACAACCACCACCACCATCATCACTGTAATCAACAATCATTGTCTACTGGCCCTACAGAAACATAGCCAAATAAGCTAAGAGAATTCTTACCTGACCCTCTCTTTGGAAATAAAAGTAATTATTTAGAGGATCAGACATTAAAACTTTGCATACTGAAGATCTAGACTGGGATTTCCATTATCCATTAAATGTTAAGGGCACCAGAGAAGTGAAGAAATAGAAACATTAAACATTGTTATAAATCTGGGATCCCAATGGGCTGGGACAAAACAATTCACAATTACCCTGTAGGGTAGACCACTAAATCTATGTGTGACAGGTACTTTTGATTATCAAGATTGTATTGTATTGAGAACCACCTAGGAGATTAGACAAGTAGGTATCTAAGTCTGTCTTTGAGGGTTCTGGTGGTGTGAATGTAGTGTTCACATGGTGATAGGTATTTTTGAATAAGAATAAGCTTCCTACTTAGTCTTCAGCAGGTAGATTCCCATTGGAGGAAGGTGTCACTGGGGATGGATCTTGAGTCTACCACTACTAGGTCTGTTCAGAGTCATATGGAGCTTGCTGGTGATGGCCATTCTTTTTCTCTACTGGGGATGTATGATGAAGAGAGCCAGATTCTTTCAACATCATGAAGCTTCCCCTGGAATCTATAAGCCTGAAATAAATCCTTTTCTCCCATAAGCTGTATCTGGTTGGGTATTTGTCCTAGTAAGGAGAAGTAACTACAAGAAGGGTGATTTTAGAGATGATATACCAAGAGGTGGTATAATCTTCAAGGGTCCAACTTTAGTGACCAACTTCTGGCAACTTGATCTTCTAAAGGACCTATAACCATGCCCCACCAAAAATACTAATGCCACCAGCTATAGAATCACTGTTCAAAACATGAGCCTGTGGGAGAAGATTTATGATTAAAGCCATAACACAGTCTTTGGCTATTAAAGTCTTCTGGATTTGGAATGAATTCTTTGGGGGTAGTCCTTCATGCTGATACATGGTCCTCTCTACAAATGATAGTTTGTTGCTTCTAGATCAACAGTCATGAGTCTCCTGTCCCTATAATCACTTCTTTCAGGAAGGTTATCTTTTAAAGCTTCCTCTAGTTAAGCAAAGGTATAATAATTTCCTTAATATTTAACTCATCATGAACTAGGTTCAGAAGGAAGTTATATCTAAAAAAGATCCATAGCCCTTGTCATAAAACATCTAAGTCTAGGGGTTAAATTATCAAATTTATTTCTCTGGTGGACTTATAGAGGATACATACATCATAAGATGAAAAAATCAATGGATTCATCCTAGAATTCTGTCTTCCACAGCTGGGAGAATCTGGGGTACTTGAACATCTGAAGTTCTTCAGCCATCACTGTCTAAGTCATCTCTTCTTGTGGACTGTCCTCATGGTGGCCTCAAAGTATCTTTACCTTCTCCTCCTTTCTATAGCAAATCAAGACTGTCCAAGTTGGGATATCAAACACAATCAGACAGAAATCAAATTGTTACCTTCTCAATGCTTGACAAAGTACCTGACTAAAAGCAGCTGATGGGAGGAAAACTTTTTTATTTTGAATTACAGTGTCAGGGAAGGTTTGTGGTGGCAGGGAAGATAAAAGAGTAGAGGCTGGACATCACTTCTTTGCTTATAACAGGTGTGCAGAAGCAGAAAGAGAGTGAGCCAGATTCTAGCAGAGGGAAGCTGGCTATACCACACCTAAGGCTGTTCCAAACAACACACTTCCTCTAGCAAGGTTCCATCTCATAAATTACCATCAGCTGAGAACTAAGCATGCATAACACATGAGTTTATGGAGGACACATAATTCAAATCACCACAGATTGTATACTTTCTCTTAACCTAATCTGAAAAAGCTAGTTCTAAAGCAATTGTTTGAACAAGAATAAATGGAAAACAGAAATAAAACAAGAAAATATCAAAAGATCATGAGTAATTTAAACTATATTGTTAATAGCCTGGAAAGAAGATCCAAGGTTCTAATAGAAATAGATCCAGTTTTGTAAATGAATTCCTTTTTAATTTTAGGAAATAGGTTGTATAGATTTTATAGAAATGATTTCTGAGAATCAAGAGGGAAAATTATTGATTTCTTTCCTTGAGACAATAAAAAACTAAAAATGGAAAACTTCACCTGATTAAATATATCTATCAAACCACAAAATTAGAGGATGAGGGGCTGGAGAGATGGCTTAATGGTTAAGGCCCTTGCCTGCTAAGCCTAAGAACGCCCCTTTGATTCTCCAGATCCCACCTTTAGCCAGACACAAGGGTGCAATGCCTCACTTGCCCACAAGGGGGCGCACACATCTGGAGTTTGTTCACAGCAGCTGAGAGGCTGCTGAAGCGCCCATTCCCTCTCTCTCTCTCTCTCTCTGTCTCTCTCTCTCTCAAAAAAAACAGAGGGTGACTATTAAAAGTATTATTAAAGTTTAGAGAAAGACAAATTTTTCTATGGTAATTAACATTGTGATAAAAGTCTAATATAATATAATATAAAATATAGTAATTCTAACAATACAATAATAATAAAGTCATAAACAATTCAAAGAGAGGAAATAAAATGGTCACTATTTACCTCAGAAACAATGAAATTTTGCAAACTCTTTAAAACTTACCAAACAGACCAACAAGGTATTTGGTGCAGAAACATCTTTAGTATCCATATGTAAATCACAGAGTACTGGCTTAATGTTGAACACTATTAAAGTTGATTTACAATGAACTAAGCCATGGAATCATTGTCTGTATTGTCTTTTTTTAGGTTATAAAAATTTAGCTTTTATTTTATTTATTTAGTTTTTGGTACATTCCATTGTTTATACCATCCTAGCAAGAATCCTTCAAAATAAACAGCCAAGCATATTACTGTCTTTAATTAACACTGTTGGGTTGTTAGCATATTCATAAGCATTTTCTACATGCTTCAACCATACCTGAAATGGATCCAGGAACACCATATAATCACTTTTGTATACAATCCAATGAGAAGCAATTTAATACTTGCTAGTGGAACTGGGAAAGACATCTGCATCAAGGCTTCAGTCTTTGAATTATATAACATGTATTTGGAAATAAGGACAACTAGAATTTAAGATGTCTATACCATAATCCTTATTTCCTTTCTCCTTAAGAGGGACAATTATTAGACTCATTGCACATCTAATAAAACTGAAATATAATGACTTGCCTAGAAATCAGAATGCTAATAAAAAAGGAAGAGCTAACATTTAGAGAAAGGTATTCTGGTTCATTAGTATAAACCCTTAAAATAATAATTTTATACATGAGTAATAATAAATTAAAAGATTTTACAGAAATTAAAGTCACTATTCATCATGGCTATAAAAATATAGAACGGTGTGGTAGTCGGGTTTGTGAAATATTCCCCATTAATTCATACAAATGTTCAGACTATGAAAAAGATGGATTTTGCCCATGATTACATCAAAGTAGGTTAGATGCTGCCGTTGATTTTACCTGTATGAGCCTGATTTACTCAGATAGGCCCTGAAAGAGTGCAGTTTTCTCTAGGTGGTGTGAGAAGAGAGAATGGGAGTCACATCATGCTAGTCTGGAAGAAGATAAATGCACCTGCTGTGACATGCTAGGGCGGGGGCGCAAGCAAATGTATTCTATCCACAATCTGAATAAACTTTGGAAAGTTAAAGGTGATTTGATTTAGGGAGTTAAAATGACCTTCAAGAACTCAGAGCTATCTACTTGCTGAACAAATGGCAAAACGAAGACCTAGAAGGTAAAGCCAGCAGTAGGTAGTTGATAGGTGGGACACCTACGTGGACTTTCATGGCTTTGAGGTATTATTTAGCCTAGAAGTTCATTTTTGTACTTATACAACAAAGACATAGAGATATAACATCTTGGAGACTCTAATTTAACAAGTTAGGATTTTTGAGAAGTAAAAACCATTTTCTTTTTCTCCATCCATTTAAATGTTCTCATTTAATCTATTTGCAGGACAGCATTTAGACACTGTGGAGGACAAACAGTCATGTCTGGAGGTAAACAAATAAGGTTTGCCCTTGTGTAAACAATTCCAGATGGGTGCTAGGGAAGCAGCTTGAAAAGGCAGCCTTACAGAACCACCCTGCTGCAGCAGGGCCCAGCTCTCCATAACCAGCGGGCGGGCTTAATCTGCTCACATTCTGCCTTTCCCTCCAGTCACGTGGGAAGAGAAAGCTTCTGCCAGCTCTGCATAAAGTCACAGGGTAAAGGGGCGGGGGGGGGGGGGGGAGGGGGCTTCTGTTTATGTCTTGGTCTTGGAGGTAGAAGGTTAACTTTGGGGATGACAGATGAAACGCTTTGGTTTATCATTTATACCACCGTGCCCAGATGGTTCCCTGCATATACATAATCTTTCTCAACACAATTTACTGCACCTCCATCCCGGTGTCAGGAGACCAGGTGTGAAATCCAGCACTAAGCAGTTTTTGCTAGCTGTGAAGTGTGTTGCGCCAAAGGGGCCATGTGGCTGAATTTTGGAATTTTAAAATAAATAATGTCATTACATACACCATGCAATCCAACTGCCTGTTAACCAAATCCAAAAATATGCTGTATGGAGAAATTTTGCTCTTTTATTTTTTGAAGAAGCTATCACCAATTTAGGTTGTCAAAGCAATATTGCAATTTATATGTCATTTTATTTTTTACTGATAGAAACATTTGAACTTATTTTCTGTGCTTCGTAGTGTAATTATTGAGTCATTTTTATTTTAATTCAGTAGTCACTTATTCCAACTTTGTATAATCATTGCTAAAGACTGAGTGGCAGATAGACTCATTATTGTTGTCAAGTAAGCCACATAAGAAATATAAGAAGTTGCCTAATGTATACATGAGGTCCTGGGTTCAATTGCCAGTACACAAAAAATAAAAACAAAAATTTCAAAAAAAAATGAAATGAATGATTCTTTGGAGAAAAGAGAAATTATCAGTTTGGTGAGCCTGAATTTGGTTTTTGGGTAGATTGGTGTTATATTTGCTTAGCCATTAAAGCAAAAATGTCAGGGTCTGCTCTGATAACCTCACCTTAACTGATTATGCTGCAAAGACTTTATCTCTAAAGAAGGTCACTCGTACTTGGAGCTAGGATTTCAACATTTAGGGGATTGCTCAATCCAGGTGGTTTACTACAAACTCTATGCCATTCACCTTCACAGAAACATCTAGAGATATTACTATGTGCTCAGTTTGTAACTACAAAATAAGTAAGTAAGTCAGTAAATAAATAAATAAAATTCAGTAGACTCAAGCTAAAGAAAGGTATACACTGTATCTTTTAGAAAACAAGAAATGGCAAATACTTCTATAGGCTAAAGTTAATTTACTGCTGCTTTGCAAATGGAGCAGTTTTCATGCTTTGAACATTTATTCCATGTGCATTATTAGTCTCTCAAATATAATTCTAACCCCCATGTCCCAGAGAAAAAGTAAGATATTGATGATAATTCCAGTTAGCAGGTACTGGGCACCCACTGCAGACCTGCAAGTGTTCCCATGCTTAGTCTGTATGACAGACCTCTGAGGTAGTTCTGTGTTAGTCTCTTTGCCTCTTTACTTCTTGGAAATAGAGGCACAGAGCTTTAAATCTTTCCCATAGTTACACAGCTACTGAACCAGCTTGGAATGCTCTACTGTTCTACTACCCACTTTCTCCATGGTCACCTACATTTCAGAATATGGGCCTTCCCAATGAGTTCCCAGGACCATATGCAGGGTTCTATTGTCTTTATTTTTCATAGCCTAGCAATTATGAAGGGAAAAGTGTAAAAGGGTTTGGAAAAGGAAGTTTAGAATTGATTTGATAGGCAATGGGCCACTAAATGTGAAAGGAGGGGGAGCTACAGGATGTAAGGGAAGTAGTGATTCATAAAGAGAAGTAGTGTTTCAGAAAAAGAAATAATGATTCAGAGAGCCATTGCAGAAGGCCATGCTCATGGAGCTGACATCCCCACAAGAGCTGTTCCAGAAGAACCGTTAGCATGCCAGGCTAAAGGAGACTGGCCTCAAGAAGTTGTCCTCATGGCGCTTGCTCCTTGCTCATCAAGACATTCCTCAGCCTCAAGCCAAGCATCGATCTAGAGATCTTCTTGTGACTGGTGCTGATGGTCTCTCTACACAGTCTCCTGCTCTTTGGGTTTAGCTTTAAGGAGACTTATCAGTAACATTCTGCTCTGAAATGGCCAGATGAGCTCATACTAGATATATTCTCCAACAGACAAGTATAAATTGGGCAAAATTTTTAAAAAGTATCTATCTATGGTATCTAGAAAGTATATGAGGTGAGTTGAATGTTGGAAGAAAGACCCCTCACAAGGTGAGCTTTCTACTGTCTCATCCTGAGTCAAGTGGTATTTAATGCTGGTCATAAAGTCTTACAAATCCTAGAAGCTTCAAACTTTCTGACATGAAAAATGAAGGGATAAGTTTCTAGGTATTTATAGCTCTGGGATAGAATCGTAGAAAATAAAAACCAGAGAGAAGGACCCTAAATTCTGTGTTTTAATTGGGCTTAAATCTATGGATAATACCTGAGCCATTATGTGTGAACAGATTCTAATAAGCCCTGTCAAGGCAGAACAAAATAAAAATTGAGCTGCTCCATAAACAACAACATGAGTGGTTCATATCCAACCAAGTCATTGTTTACTGAAGAAAACTAGGATAATTTTTCTTCAGAAGAATCAATGTTATTCATTAGTAAGAGAAAAATAATGAGACAATGTGGGCCCAACTTGAGACAGCCTTGCTGTGGGGACAATCAGGCAAGGACTTTATGACAGCTAATAAACTGCTTAATAGATAAAGGAAAAGGCACTTAAAGTGAAAGGAAAAAAGCATAGAACATAACATCCAATAAAGATTCTAGAGTTAAATACAATCAACACACACACATTGTCTTACAGAGGACAGACTAGGATTATATTTTGAGAGATGGCTAGATGACATGACTACAAAAACTGTTCTAACCTACTCTAGTATAAATTTAAGTGATGGAAGAAAGTTACCATGATCAGAAAATAATCTCTTATAAATCTGTTTTAAGCCTAGCATGGTGGGTCACACCTGTGATTCCAGCTTTTACGAAGGTGAGGTAAGAGAATGAACATAAGTTCAAGGCCATCATGAATTAAAGAGTGAGTTCCAGGTCCACCTGTGCTAGAGTGAGATCCTGTCCAAAAGCAAATCAAACAAAACAAAAAAAAAAAAAAATGCTGTAGTTTGTGTTATGCGCCAAAAGACAGAGGAGAATTGTGAGATGAAAGACATAGAATTAAGGCCCTTCTTCCTTTTTCCTGCTGCTTTCTTTGCCCCTCAACTAAGACAGAGTCCAGGTCTGTGATCTTTAGGTTATTTACATTTTCTTCTGTTTATTATTTAATCATATGTGTCCTTCAGGAAAACTTTGAAAATATTACTTAAAGTAGCACAGGTAAAAATAGAGATATCAATGTAAGTTGCAGAAATAACAGGTAAAAATAGAGTATTTGACTTGACACAAATGTAAATATCATAATCCTGTGCAATCACAATGAATCAACAAATAATGATTCACTTGTCATTAAAAAATAATGTAGTGACAGAAATATTTTTACTCAAAAATAACATTACTATAAAAATTCAAATTGTCTTTGTTCATGATTATGGAGAGAAAGTTAAGCAAACTAATTTTAAGCACTATCTTAAGTTTTACTCAATTTATGTAATTATCATGATTATGAAATAAGCAAACTTTAAGCTATCTTATAGCCATCTTATGTTGCCTTCTGCCAACATAAACTAAAGGAAAATAGATTTGGATTTTATTTTGATCATTTAAGGAATGATAATTTCTATCTATTAAGAGCATAAGAGTTTATTGCTGAAGATACCACATGCTTTGGTTGTAAGACATGGAGAACTCAATCTGAAACTCCTCCCTGTTGGCTGACTTTCCTAGTGTGGAAAGGTGCTATGCAAGTTACGGAGGGAGAACAGTCATTGATGGTCTTGCATACTTGTGATTTTGTGGGCTAAAATTCCAACCTGCTAAGCAAAATGTACCCATTGGTGCAATAGTGGTACAGATGTTGCAGGGATAATCAAAAGCTTTTTAATTTGGATTTAAAGCCTAATCCATGGTAGATAATTCATGCCTGGTACTAGAAACTTAACCCAAAGGCCATGGCTGGGAGCTTATAACCTTTAGAGGGAAACCTATTATTGTTATTTTTTTTCTAAATGAGCATATTATCAAACTGTCTTCAAAATATTTTTTATATATACAGATTAGTGCTGTCCGCTTCAGTCATGCAAACTTATTAGTGCAATAAACAGTAGTTAGAGTAAACATGCTATAACTGGTCAAAGCGATGATTGAGACTCAGTCTTCAATGGGACCACTGCATCCCTCCCCCCATGGTGCATGGAACATCTCAGAAGAAGGGGTGAAACAAAGGTAGAAGCTGGATGATGGGGAGGAGTCCTGTGGAAGGCTGTCTTCAGGAGGTGGCATGACCATTGCTCTCATGAACTTGGAACAGCTGTGGCTGCCTAATAAACATGAATGGTCATCCTTCCATTATGGTTGATGGAAGGGCTACTGAAGCCCCATACGTCCTTCAGCAGCCATCAGCAGTCAGTGGCTGCTAGGGGCAGGGGACTCGTTTTCTTCAATGGTACCGTGAGTGGAACCATGCTCTAGTACATATTCCCCCAACTATACCACTCATACAAGCAGCCCTAATTCAACTCAGTGGGACACTCACATATGCACACACACAAAGACAAGGAAGAAAGTAGGATGCTCACTAGAAAGAAAGGGCTCAGCAGGAGTGTGATGGGGACAAGAGAAAGTAATGTAAGTTAAGAAATCATTGTATACATGGATGAAATTATAGTTTCTTTAAAATAAAAACAATGGAAGGGTTTTGAGCCATGTTATCCTGAGAAAATACAGTGTGTATTAGAGGGTACCCAGGTACTCTAATGAAGAACACAGGGTTAGGAGATCTTTCTACCCCTGTTCTTTACTCCTCAGTGCACTAGAGTCTAACTTCACAATGACATCAAACACATTAACTTTCTTGATATTTGATCATGGTAATGAGACCTGGATTTATTTTTTCCCTCTAAGACATTCTTAAAAAATTATTCTCACCTCACAACTCACTTTAGCACAGAGGCTATTTAAATTACATTTCAATCGATAATGCAAATAAAGTGCCCCTTAATGACAGAGAGAGGGAAACATGAGTTATAAGCGGTTTACTGAGTTTCAGATAAAATTTACTGATTTTTGTAACATTTGGAGGAAATATTTTTATGTGTTCACAAATGCATGTAAGTCCCTAAAGCAATGCCACACATAATTTAGTTGGGCAGTGCAAGAGGGAGGATGAAGGGATTAGTTAAAAACATCTGAAGATACAGGGCTGGATGAGAACTTTATGCTTGTTTGGTTCATGTCTTTAATAACTTTTTACATGTCAAATTGACTGGACAGTTTGGCAGTACCTGTATATTTGGTTAAATATTATTCCTGAATGTGCTTGTGAAGGTGTTTCTCTATGACACTGGCATGAGAACCAGTAGACTGACCCAACTCATTGAAGACTTGGATCAATAGAACAAAAAGATGTAATGAGGGAAAATGCAGTCTCTCTGCCTTACTGCTGAATTGGGCTGTCTCTCCCTGCCTTCTCTCCCAGACTCACAGAACCACCTCTCCAGTACTCGGAATGCAACTGTTCCCTGAGTGTCCAGCTTGCAGATGCCTAATCATGAAAATTTTTAGCATCTCTAACTACATAAATCAAATTATTGAAATCTCTCTCTTTCCAATCTCTCTCATGTACTCTTTATTCTATTTCTTTGGAGAACCTTGGGTAATATCATATCTGTATTCATGATTATTTTTCCCATTGCTGGCACCAAGGAAAATAAAAGGAACTAGAGAAAGGGATATGTTTTGGCTCTTGCTTTGAGGTTACCATCAATCATGGTGGAGAAATATGGCCGTGAGACCTCCCCTGGCGATGATGGCAGGAACATGAGGCACCTGGTCACAGGGCCTCCCTGGGGAGAAAGCAGTGTGCGATGAATACTGGAGCTACTCTCACTTTCCCTTTTTTATTTAGTGTGCGACTCTAACCTCCTGCATCCAGGGTGGGTCTTTTCTCCTCAGTCAAATCAATCCAGAAACTCACAGAACTCCCAGAGATTTGTCTCTGTACATGTGATTCTAGATGTGCACACTTCAACACAAAGTTTGACTATCCCAATATGCTTAGGCTGCCTCTACTTTAGGACTTTGCTATGAAGCATCTCAGGTCTTCCTTCTTTTCCTAATATAACAGTTGTCAATCCATATTAATTCTATTTTTTTTTATTTTTTTATTTTTGAGGAGGGATTATCTCACACACACACACACACACACACACACACACAGGTATATGAGCATGCCAGAGCCTCTTGCCACTACACAAAAACTCCAGATGCATGTGTCACTCTATGCATCTGGATTTACATGGGTACTAGAGAATTCAGGTCAGCAGGCTTTGCAAGCAAGCACTTTAACCACCGAATAATCTTTCCAGCCATTAGTTCATCAACATATGGCTTATCATGTTTCAGTTCCATTGTCTTTACCTGAGGCAATATGGAGAAAACTATTGACTTTGATATTCAATAGGTTTGGTAAGGAACTCACTTCTCTAGTATTTATATCATGCAAGATTTCTTTATTTATTTAAGTTTCATACTTAACATAGAAATAATGATATCAAATTCAGGTTTCCATGAGGATAATGAAAGATAATAGTGATGAAATGTTTAGATCAGATAAGAAAAGCAAAAAAAAAAATTAAGTACAATGATATACTTTGTCTCTTTCATTAAACTTCAATTTCTTGAGACTTTACTCCTTAAGATTAATCTTTTTATGTGCAATCAAGTAAGCAAAGAAAGAGATAATGCTAACACCATTTCTGTAGCGACAGCATTCCTGAATTATAAGCATGCATTGCACAGAGAGAACATCTGTTAATTACTCTCCAGCAGGTCCAGCCTCTGTCTCAGTGAGTATTGATCAGGGAGGAGTTCTCAACCTCTTTCCTTGCTGGGTTGGTTTGTTTGTTTCCTGTGTTTTGGTCTGGTACATCTATCTGATAGATGAGGGCGTGCAGCAGTCAGGAAGTGGCTCTGAGTATCTCCTACACGATGTGGAAAATGGCAAGGCAAAAAAGTGTGACTGGAATCATTAAAAAGGAAGTTCCTTAACCATTGCAGTTTACAAAATTCATGCACACTATTAACAGGCTCCCATATTTTAGTTATTATTACACCAAATTATTTTAATACACTTCACAAATGATGCAAAATCAGGAACACATGATATGACTCAATTCAGAACTCGAAAGCAGATTTGATATTTCTGTTTTTCAGAGATAAATTTTATTTGACTTGAGTGAGGATTTTCAGTCCCTCATTTATTTATATTATCCTTTTAGAGCTTTTAAAAGATGCTTTGATTAACCAATATCATCCTTTTCTAATTCTTACTATTATAGTCCCATTTAGGATTTTCTACATAGTATATGCTTAGGCTAATTCCAGACTTTTTTCAATGTCTGTTTTAAGGCTTTATATTTTCCACATGTCATTATGTCAGTCTTAATCACTTAAACCAACCTTTTTTCCCCTATTCATTCTCCCTATCAGAAGGACCTTGAATCAGTTGGTTCTTATTGTTTCCTACACAATACATTTTATAGTTACAGCTTTTAAGATTTAACAGATGAACGATAACCCAGGAAGGTGAATCCATGAGATAATTAATCAGAAACTCATAGACTTATGTATTGTTCTTTCTGTATAACTAAGCATGAATCTTAGAGTGAGGAACAATGATTCAAAACTCCAGGAAAAATCAGGATTTTACTACTTAGGCAATTTCAGTCATTTTGTTAACTTTTCAGGATCTGAGTAGTTACTGATTGGGATTTTAAAACTTACTTATTTATCTGTACTGGGGCCCTGGGACAATCTCTTTTCAAGGACATACTAGGAAACAAATATCCAAGGTTTTTGGAAACAGAACAGTACAAGGACAGAGTCAGAAGACGGTGTTTATTACTGTTTGGGGGCATTCCCCTTTAGGGGCAACTAAACAATTCACATTGCCAGAGATGGTGACTTTTGGATATCCAATTCTGAAATGACTGGTGTAGGAATGAGAGCTTGTGGAGCATGGAAGCAGCATTGGAAAGAAAAAAAAAAAGACCTTGCCTTATGTTGAATGATCTTTGTTGACAAGAAGTAATAATGACTGCACAGAGGACTCTATTCATCTACACACTATGACCATGTGATTGTGTTGAAGGGAAGCTGTCTGAAGGGAGACCAATCTAGCAAGTTCAGGCTATGGCTAAAACAGCAGGGGATAGAATTAGTTTCATAAATTCTCAGGGGCTTGTAGGAGTTCTGCATTATTGAGCTACTTTAATGATTAGCTTTTCAGGGTCTATATTTTAACAAAGAAAAAAAATGACTGTCAACTTTAAAGTCCCAATCAGTAGTTTCTCAAAATGAATTTGTTCCAGTGTCTCACATCTATCTTCTAACATGCCTGCAAGGAAGAAACTTGAGCAAAAAGAGATGGAAACCGTGGCAAGGTGGATGAGTAATGATGAGTGCATCTTTCCCATTTATCTTCTTTCTCACAAAATAAGTGGCTGGAATTGGAGATTATCATGGGGCTGTTTGTTAGTGATGACAATTTGGTTTGGAAAATGTGTTCTCTGCTGGTTTGTTGAGTCATGTGAGGTCGTTGCAGTTGTTTCCTTTTTTAAAATGATCAAGAGTGATAATTTAATTTCTAAAGTCTAATGGCTATGGAGCCACATATTCTTTCTCTCTTTTCAGATAAACTGAATAATTTTTCCTAGTCTCCTTTTGGGATAAAATCATAACATACTAATTTCAATGAAGATAATTTATTGAAAGTCAAAATATTAAACAAATAGAAAGAATTAGAATTTCTAGAAAATATTTTTGGGTTTCAACATATTAGTTGAATATATTTTCATATTAAGTATCATATTAAACCATGGAGAGGACAACACAAACATCATATACCTGTCTTCTGTCTTTGAAGAGCTTTTAGTTCAGTGAGGGATAATGAAAGAAGAAGGAAACAGAGAATGAATCAGAAGCAGCATTGTGATAGAGACTAAGTTACTTTTAAAATTTCTAAAAATGGGGCTGAGAGAAGGCTCAGTGGTTCAGGTACTTGCCTGAAAAACCCAAGGAAACTGGTTTGGTTCCCAAAGTACCCATATAAAGCCAGATGCATAAAAAAGTAGCACATGCATATGAGTTCCTTTGCAGTGGCTAAAGGCCCTGGCACACCCATTCTCTCTCTGTCTTCCTTTCTCTCTCTTTCCCTCTCATAAATAAGTAAATGAATACAATATTTTTAAAAATTTTTCTAAAAGTATAGAAAACCATTTCATTGTATTACATATTATGCATATTTATTTGTTTTTATTGTACTGAGTACATTTATGCTGTATGAGACAATTCCCAGGGGCATCTAACAGTATAAACTTTTGGCTACTAGGATTCTCACTGGTAGCCTGTACTCCAGTGGCAACTACCACCTTATGACAAGGCTACAACTTTAGGGTATCATCAAAGATTTGCCAATGTTCATCTTCAATAATGGAAATGAAGTTTTAATGATGAACATAATGTCATCATGGGCATAAAAATGCCAGAAATGACTTTTTTATGAGTAAAATTAAAGTTTCCCAAAAGAAATTTGTTGTCAAAAACATGAAAACAATTCCATGTGCTTTGCATGAACTGTGAGAATCTAGAAAGACCAATACTTGAGCTAAATGTCAAAAGTTCTAATATCTCTCTTTCATCTATCTGTCTGTCTGTCTATCTGTCATCATCTATCTATGTATCTATCTATTTATCTATCTATGTATCTATCTATGTATCTATCTATGTATCTATCTATGTATCTATCTATCTATATCTGTCATCTTCCTATCTATCACCTATCATCTATCTATCTATCTATCTATCATCTATCTATCTATCTATCTATCTATCTATCTATCTATCTATCTCTATCAATCATCTATCATCTGTCTATCATATATCTATCTACCTGAAGTCTGATTTTGCTGTTTACTAAAAACTCTAAGGGCAATGGCTATAAAAATGGTAGATTATTGTATGGAAGTTTGATAGGACTATCTTCACTAAATCTTTAATGCAAACTGTTATTTTAAATTCCTAAAAGAAAATTAAAGCTGGACTTTCTGAAGCTCTAAAATATATTGCATAATTCACCTTATGTAAATTTGATAATAAATATTTAGTTGATAAATGTTTTAGTAGGAAAGATGTTTCTGAGGTTTGCTTTCTTTAAAAGTGGTATCAGGGCTGGAGAGATGGCTTAGCAGTTAAGACCTTGCCTGTGAAGCCTAAGGACCCCATTTCAAGGTTTGATTCCCTAGCACCCACGTAGGCCAGATGCACAAGGTGGCACATGCATCTGGAGTTTGTTTGCAGTGGCTGGAGGCCCTGGCACACCTATTCTCTCCCTCTCTCTCTCTCTGCCTCTTTCTCTCTCTGTCTTTCACTCTCAAATAAATATATATATATTTTAAAGTGGTATCAGAGCTGTGCATGGTGATACACGCCTTTAATCCCAGCACTTGTGATTCAGAGGTAGGAGGAACACCATGAGTTCAAGGCCACCCTGACATTACATAGTGAATTCCAGGTTAGCCTGAGCTAGAGTGAAACCCTACCTCACAAAAAAAAGGTGTTAAGAGTTTATCAAATAGAAATTTCTTCAGTGTCTATTTCAGTTCCTCAAAGATTGGGCATGAAAGATTGACTTAGGATAGCTCACAAATAGCATCTTCTACAGTGTGATGGAGGGAATAATTAAAGAGATGGATAACATATTTGGGTACCAGTGAGTAAGTCTGTAATTATTTTCTCATCGTAATGTTAAGTCTAATTCTGATTAATTGCTTTTTTCACTTTTTGATATACTTTTCAACAGCCCAAAGTTATTTCCTGGCAGAAACATCTATTTCTTATAAGGCTCTTCACCCTGGCTCTTGTCCACAGGAGAGATAATATAGTTAGTGTTTCGCTGGAGAGAACATACAGTCCAGAAGGAGAAATTACATGAATATGACATTGAGCTAATTGATTTTGGCATGGATTTGCATTTTTATATATTGTACTTTATTCATTAAACTTCTAAACAGGTTTTACAATTTGATTTGAAAATTCATGACTGTATTATCTAGATAAGCTATTAGTCTGAAGTCTGTTATTATGATAATTTCCATAGAAACAAAAAAAGAGTGAAAAGAAAAAAGTGTAGTTAGTCTCAGTATGTAGCACAAGTAGGAGTGTCTGCAGGAAATGGAAGAAAAAGGTGGCTGTCAGAGCTCCTCACAGTGGGAGGGAATAACCCCAGCACTGACCATGGCTAACATGGTGATGGGGTGGGGCAGCACAATGGATCTGGTTGTGTTTTTATTCTTTTTCTTCCTAGAAGGCTTTTGCACAAAATTTGCTAACAAATCTTTACCAGTGCCCTGCAGGAGGTCATCTGCACTGTGATTTGCCATTTAATGATCTTTGATGGATAAGAACTGACATAGAATATTAACATGAAGATAGGATTCACACCATTAGTGCCCCTATATTTAAAAGGATTATTGATATATATTATTAAAAATTTTTGTCCAATTGTTATATTTTTCAATATTGCCTATATGTTATGAAGTATTAGGAGTCCTTTTGAAATGCTATTCTTAGGGCCACATTCAACATATTCAAGACTCATCACATATATATCTCTGAAGGTGGGATCCAGGTACTGATATTGTTATAAACATTCAGGTAATTTCAGTGTAAAGTTTAACATGATGGTCTTCTGCACTAATGGCAAAATGCTGTCAGATTTTTCTGACCATTCAAACACCAGAGATATTTATAAATGTTTAAATTGCTTAACATAAAAGCTTATGGCTGAAGATAGTTGTGTTGTAGGTGAGATTTTCCAAGTTCACTGCAATCCATGGTATAGAATTAGTAGGAGCCATTTATTTATTATTTTATTCATTAATTCACATAGTCATATAGTGTGTTACGATACCATTCATGTGCAAATTAGAGAACAACCTCAAGGTGTCTATGCTCCACTTTTTTTGAGACATGTTCTTTATCCACAAACAAACTGCCAGTCTACAAGGGGACATCAAACTAGCTGGCCTGAGAGCTTCAGATGGTGCTGGCTTTGCCTTCCATTGGCATAGGCATATTGGGGTCACAGATCCACCCTCCACATTGCATCTGGCTTTTGTATGTGAGTGCTGAGGAATTAAACCTAGACTTGCAGGATTTGCAAGCTAGCATCTTTAATCGCTAAGCCATCTCCCCAGCCCCTATTTTTTTTAATTAAAAAGAAGGAAATAAATCAGTATAAAATTTTCTATACCAATAATTCTATCACTTTAGTCCATATTTTATAACCATTAATAAGAAACACTGTATATAATTTTTCTTTCTTTCTTTCTTTCTTTCTTTCTTTCTTTCTTTCTTTCTTTCTTTCTTTATTTCATTTAATTATTTTTAAGAACAAAAAGTAAAGGATGTAATCATTGAAATCATCTGTAACAGGGAGCTAGCCTCAATAACTGTAGATGCCAGTAAAACATGAAACATCCCTGAAATCGTTTTCTTTGTCTTTAGCTATAGAAACTAAGCTACTTATCCCCTTTATTGCATTCCTAGGACATCTTGCAGGGAGTGGAGGAACAGTTTGTTTTAAGTTTGACAGAGAACTGACATTGCTGGGAAATAATTTAAAAAAAAACAGTGTCTGGGTCATGTTGTCTTGTTATGAATTGCTTAACATTGATAAATGATGTAAAATATTCTAAAATATTTATGAAAGTACTGTTAGAGCACCTGGTCAGAAATATTTTCACAAACAGCCAGTCAAATTTGTCATAGTTTCCAGTGAGTTCTAACATACTAATTAGGACCATCTGTTACAGTCTATATTGTGACTTTCTTTTACTCAAAATCATCAAAGCATCTAAGATTTTAAGGGAAATTAAGTGCATTTTCCTATGTTTGCTTACCCACAATTTAGAGGTAGAGAACACTCTATCTTATAAGCCAGTGTCTTATTCATCAGGTCACTTGGGCTTGCAGAACATGATATCTAACGTCATCACCAGTGCAAGTTTTCCCTAGAATAAACTGAATGAAATATATCATTATTTACCATACACAACTAGCAGTTTCCAAAGTGTGTCAGGCAGAACAAATGATGTATATGAAGAAGGTATTTAACCACATACACTTTCCAAGCAGCCCCACATAATGATCCCCCCAAAATTATACATTGCCCTTCTGTCAAGACCACAGTTTGTGAAATGCTGATCCACATCTTTCTCTGGCAAAGACCCCATGAGCAAACTTGTTACACTAAGTAGAATGACTTGAACTAGTTAAGTATAAAATTGTAAGAATGAAAACATAAAATTACCTACTATACATCTAGGCTTGTGTGCATCACACAGAAGAGAACTGAGCCTGAATCTTTTCCCATTATAACTTATAATCTGATGTGGATATAAAACAGTCTAGAAAAGTGGGATGAAGAAGGCAAAATGAGTCACAAGAGAGGTACAGGTTGGATGCTATAAATATTCACTGTTAGAAAATATCATTATCACATGAGTATGTGATACAAATGGAGGAGCCATCTTAAAAAAATAGCATTGCATGATTATTTTGGTGCTATTGTGGATTGAACCCAGGGCCTCATTTATGCTAGGCAAGCTCTTTACCTCTGAGCTATATCGCCAGGCCACATTCACAGAAGTGCCATACTTGACATGGAAGGAAAGCATATCAGGTAGAGATGGATGGTGGGTAGGATGCTGGCATGGTATGTTATGTATGGAAGAACAAAGTGTATTTATTTAGTGTGCAGTGAGGAACTAGATGGAGAAAATGGACAAAAGGAGGTGAACTTGGGTTAGATTGTGAAGGGTTTTGAATTCCAGGCTCAGGAGTTAGCTTAATAAAGGGCAGTTTAATGATAATTAGATATAGATAATCACTTTTGGACTATCTGGCAATTATGCATACATGGTTTTAATTTACCCCAGTGATCCTAATCAACTGAATATATTCACATGGGACTTGAGAAGAGTCAAATGAGAGGAAGAAAACAAATTTGGAAAAGTTAACACAGTTCTCAGGTCCTTACAAAAGCAACCCAAAAGAGTGTCTCCATCTTTAGCACATGTGCATACTACCTGGGAATCTAGTTACAATGCAGACTCGGTTTGTAACTCTGACATGAACTCAGAAGATCTTTAATTGCTGCAAGCTGTTAAGTGCTGGTTTGATTTTTTTTTTCCTGATCTACAGGCCACACATTGAGTGATGACTGTTTCAGTGATATGATTTCCAGACTTGAGTATATGTTAAAATCCCCACTGTGGGCTAGAGTGGTGGCTTAGTGGTTATAGCAGTTGCCTATGAAGCCTAAGGACCCAGGTTTGATTCCCCAGTACCCACATAAACCAGATGCACAAGGTGGTGCATGCATCTGGAGTTCATTTGCAGTGGCTGGAAGCCCTAGAGTGCCCATTCTCTCCCTCTCTCACTCCTTGCTCTCACTCCTTCTTTCTCTTTAAAATAAGTAAATAAAATATTTAAAAAAATGAAAAAAACCCAGAACCTTAGAACTACCAGTGACTGGATCTTCTTTATAGAGGTTTTGATTGATGTCAGTATTGTATAAAGTCCCCTGAGGAACCGTGATGTGTGGCCAGTGTTGACAGGCGCTGCTTTAAGATCTGTTTTTAGTTAGAGTCTCTCTACCCTGGATGCACACTGGATTCACTCAGGAGGCCCTGGATTGCCCAGTGCACAGACCATGTGCCAGGTGTATTAGTCAGGGTTCTCTAGAGGAACAGAAATGATAGAATGAATTGCAATAAAGGGGGGATTTACTGGATTAGTTAATGGTTGTCCAACAATAGCAGTTTGCTGGCCTGAGAGTCAAGGAACCTGGTAGCTGCTCAGTCTATGTGGTTGAATGCCTCAGCAGTCCCAATCCAGCACAGAAGGCCTGGAGGCTTCCTGAAGAGCCACTTCAGTCCATGCTGGCAGGCAACCAGCAGCACTGGCAGCCAGGTAGGAGGAAACGTTCTTTTCTCCCAGAACTCCTTTACATAAATTCCCCTTGCAGGAGTGGCCACCTACTCTGGGGGAAGAACTTCCTCATCCAGTTAATCCTCCCTGGGTATAACCTAAGAGATCCACCCAAGAGGAATGTCTGTGGATTCTTAAACATATCAAGTTGAAAATAAAACTTAACCATCACCCCAGGCCAGTAACATCACACTCCTGGGGGTGAGGAGGATGGAGATCTGGGTGGTAGGATTTCTCAAATACCCCTATGATGACTTGAATGTACAAGTCTGATTAGAATTACTTACCTGGAGGGGCATAGCAACTCATATCTCTTCTGTCCCTTATAAAAATCATAGGTCTTTAAGGCTCCTTAAGAGTCAGCCACACCTGCTATTCCATAGCAAATTTTCTAAAAGTAAAGTCTATGTGTAGTCCAGCAGCATAAAAGTCCTTTAACACTGAAGTGAATAACACAAGTTTTCTATTACCTGTGGTTTGGAAGTAAAGAAATAAAATGTATTTTTTTCTGGAACAAAGGAGGTTAAAGAGTAAATAGAACGGAATGAATAACTCCAAAATTTTGTTAAAAGGCAGTGAGCTTGAGCCCAGTGGTCCTCTACAGGTCTTCAGTAACACATGGCTCTAGACATTGTCTCTAGAAATCTAGAAAATAACCCTTAAACCACTGCAGAATACAAGACAGTGGGATTAGGTTGGGAGGATACAACATGGCACTGGGGATGGTGGTGGGGTCGGAGGGGACCTAGAAATTCCTAGAAGGGACCTCATGATTAGGTTGCTGACTGATGTGTACCTTAGTTTCATGGTCTGTTAAATGGGGGAATTGTATTTATTTATAGAACTATGTAAAGACATAATGCATATGATATAAACCAGGAGCCATCAAATACTTACAATTAACATTATATGCAGTGTTACCAGAGTGATGAGAAATAACCTTATATGGCTCAATCCTTCCTCCCTCCTGCCATAATCTTTGTTCTCAAGGGTGCAGGTGCTCCAGATTGATATTTAAACTGCTCATATTTTGTGTTTTGAGTAATCGCTGTCAACATGGAATGAGTATTTGGGGAGGAGAGCAGAGATAAGAAAAATGTTGAAAAAAATTCCTGTACTGAGACATTTATATATTTTTTAAAATACAACTCAAGATTATTTTATATTTTGTGCTATGGGATATGATTGTGGTGATAAAAAGCAGAGGTCAGTAGGAAGACACATATTAATGACAGCAAATAATTGTATTATTTTTTCTGAATGAGTAGGACAAATAGTTACATCCTAAGATGTTTATGAATTTGGGCATACAATGAATATGAAACTTATTTGGATTCAGAATTAACATCCTCTAAATTAAAAAAATCCATAAAAACAAGACTCTTCGAATTATTGCTCATGTGAATTCTACTGTGTATTTACTCATTAGAGACTGCCACCCACCTCGGTTCCACAATTTATTAATGAGGATAATGAGAGGAAAAAGACTATAGTATTAAATGAATTGAGCTAGGAGAGCTTCCATTAACTGAGAAGATTCTAATTGCTCTCAGGTTAACTCATTGTATACTGGATAGAACCCATGTTCTGCTACTGAATATACTGAAATCCAGCATCTGATGTTTGGCTGAATGAAAATTGCAGATAATACATAACTCAGAACCCCCACTCATTTTTATACATTTCTCATGTGTAGGGAAATGGTATCTCTTCTTAACTAAGAAGAGATTACTTGTCTGTTTCTGACTGTTGTTATCTATATTCTACAAAATGCATCAACTTCTTTACCAACTTACTGTAACTTCAGTTTTATTGCTAGTGTCTGGATATGAATATCCACACTGTCACAGCCCACATCCTGAGAGAGAGCTTACAAAGGCATAGAACTCACAGACATTGAAGCAGCAGGTAAAAAAATAGGGAGGTAAGTCTGTGATGGGGACAGCTGATCTAGGTGAAATGCATCCTGGGAAGACTGCACAGTGGAGCAGAACTCTGAGCTGAGGTACAAAGGAAAAATAGTCATTATCCCAGTCCTAGAAGGGCAGAGACAGACATGTATAATTGATTATGCCATCATTTTAGTACCTGTCACATTATTAGAATGCAGTAAATATTTTTGAATGAAGAGATGAACTCTCTCCTTGACCAAACTTTATCCAGCTTCTGCTGAATGCTCTCTATATTTAGCAAAGTCTCATCAGTTTGGCTGATGGACTACTGAGTTCACTTGAATGTATGCTTCTTATGAAGCCAGTTTACTGAGAATGTCTCCTATCCTTGGTGTGGTAGTTTGAATATATGTTCCCCAATATATTCAGTGTTTTATTAGTTACAGTTTGCATCTGCAATCACCTTGCTAGAGGCAATGTCATTGGGGCCGGTCTTAAGGTGGTGGTGGGTTTGAGATTCCATTGTAAAGATATGCAAAGTGTGCCTAGCAGGAGTTCCTGAAGTGTGCTGTGTGACTCTTTTGGCTGTAGTTTTGCTCTATGTGCTATGTGGCTGGTTGGTTTTTCTCTTGCTTGGCCCTGTGAAGGCAGGCCAGCTTCTTCTGCCATTATGGAATTTCCCCTGGATCTGTAAGCTTCAATAAATAATATCCTTCCTCCATAACTGTGCCTGGTTTGGAAATTCATCTCAGCGAACCTGAAGATGTCTGCTATACTTGGTATACAGCAGTTACCTTTGTCTGACTTTATCAAGGACATAGTTTATTTACAAGCAAACAAATAAATGCAGCCTACCCTTGATAGCTGATGAAGTTCTTAGTGAATTTTCACCTACAGATATCCTTAATATGCTCATTGGATATAAAACTTCAGATGTCAAACATGTGTAGGGGCATGAGCCTATAATCCTAGTACTTTGGAGATTGTGGTAGGAGGATTATGAATTTCAAGTCAGCCCAAGATACATAGGGAGACCAATTTTAAAAGAGAAAAATATGATCTCCAGTTGTCTTTGTTGCTGTATTGCAATGAATGGTATTAAGGGTAGCTTTCTCTTACCACAGTATTCCTGAATGAAATCTTTCAGAGGGGTTTATATGGTACAGAATTTTAAAAAAATACAAACTGGAGTAAAAAGATAGCATCTTTAACAAATGGTTCTGGGAAAACTGGATATCAATATGTAGAAGAATGAAACTAGCCAATATACTTGTCACCTTGCACAAAAAAATCAACCTCAGGTAGATCAGACTTCAGTGTAAGATCTCAAACTATGAGACTACTAAGGGAAAAAATGAAATCATACTACAAGATAAAGGTGTAGGTAAAATATTTCTAAACAGGACTTTAGTCACTCAGGAAATAAGGTCAGCAATGAACAAATGGGCCTAATGAAATTAGAAAGATTTTGTATGGTGCAAAAGATGGATAGTGAAGAAGTAGATTGCAGAATGGGATAAAAATTTTGTTAGCTATACATCTGGTGGAGGATTAATCCCCAGAGTATACAAAGAACTCAAAAACCAAATAGCAGAATCAAGTAACAATCCAATCAAAAAGTAGGCTATGAAACTGAACAGAGTTCTCAAAGGAAGACATACAAATGGTTAACAAATACTTGTAAAAAGTGCTAAACTTCCTGAGCCATGAGGGAAATGCAAATTAAAATTAAAACTCACCTCTCCTTTAGGAGACATTGACAGTCAATCCTTGCTAGATGAAGGAAAGACATTTTTTTATTAAAGTAGCCACTGATAAATTGCCCGTGCATTAATAAATAACTTCCCACCCATGTTCATGTGAATGACTTTAATTAAACTCAGTGGGTCACTGTGATGGTTAATCTCTGGTTGTCAACTTGACAGGAATAAGTATTGCTATAAAAACAAATCCCTGGTCATGTCCGTGAGGGGTTTTCTAGATTAGGTTGGTTAAAGTGGAAGGACACACTGTGGGTGTCTGTGGGTGATAGGAACTCATGGGCTGGGTTGCTGGACTGTATCAAAAGTAGAACACTAGGTGGGCATGCAACCTGCATCGATCTCTATTTCTTCCCTGCTGACTGTGATGCTGTGGCTCAGGCATCCTGCTCCTACCATCCTTTCTCTGCCATGATGGGCTTCTCCTTGAAAGTGTAAGCTAAAAACAAACTCTTTCATTCCCTAAGCTGCTTCTGCTCAGATGTTTTGTCTCAGTATTGAGAAAGCAACTGATACAGCCACATAACAAACAAGCAAACAAAACCAAACCATGTACATGTCAGTATGATTTAATTTTCCCTTGGGAGAAGATTCATAACTTTCATTGTATTCTTCAACTGTTTTTACCCTTAAAAATACAAATGCCCAGCATACTTTCACAAAGAATGTGTCTATTTTTATGATCCTAAGCTAATAGTTCACATATATATTCATCATATTCAAACTGTGCTCTATATTCCATTACTATTTTTACTACAAAAAAAGATTCAACCTCGACATCCCTAATTCTTTCATCTCTCCCGTCCTGATGCCTGTACCAACTTGGGTCTTCCTGAAGACTTTCTAATGCTGCTTTTCTCCCATCTCTCTGGGTGCAGAGCTGATGCCTATATATAAGTTTGATGGTCTGCCCTATCTTTTTGTAGGAGTTATTCAGTTATATGCTAGTAATACTTATCTTAAAAATGCCATGTTTTATCAGTTTTCATTTTGGACCAACTTTATTTTCTATTGAGGATTTTGCTTTTGAAAAATGCCTCCTAATTGGTCTTTAGGTCTCAACCATTTTTTTAAGTTAGTCCATTTTTTTTTATTTGAAAGAGAGAGAGAGAGAGAGAGAGAGAGGAAGAGGCAGAGAGAGAATGGGCACTCCAGCAGCCTCTCAGCCGCTGTGAACGAACTCTGGAGGTGTGCGCCCCCTTGTGTGCATGTGCAGCATTGGGCCCTTGTGTCACTTTTTGCGACTGGCTAAACGTGGGACCTGTAGATTTGAACAAGTGTTCTTAGGCTTGGCAAGCAGGAGCCTTAACCGCTAAGCCATCTCTCCAGCCCTAAGTTAGTCCATCTTTAATGGCATAATACATCATATTTTATCTTTAAAAATTTGAAAATTTTTTTCAGATAGTGCTTCTCATTTCAAAGTCTTTGCTTAGTCTGGATTAAGCTAGGTATTTGCTATCTGGAAATATCTTTAAGGAGTTCTACAGAGCTTCACTTGCCTACATGTATAGTAGGGGCTGAAGATTGTCCTTCCTAAAATTTATGCACAAAGCATACCAAAGTCTATAGGAAGTACACAAACACCTATACATAATTTTTTCCATTTTCCCAAATAAGAAAAGTGACTACATACGTTTAATTTTAGTCTTCATTGATATCTTACCTATGATATGGATAAAAATAAGTAAAAATCATAGCAGAAATAACAAAACATGAGCTGAAGTGAGCTGAAGTGGGGTAGTAATGATCTATTTACTCAATAGTATGGGCCTAACTGTGGTACACACTCCATATCAGTGTTGTTCTTCAATTCCAAGTTAAATTATTTGGTGAGAGTAAGTCATAGAGGAAATGAGAACTATAACCTTCAAGGTTATATGACATTTTAAAGGTATTCTTATGGGGATTAAATGTCCAGTTTTCTTGACATTGCCCCAACTGATACCTCTATCTTAATTACACAGTGCAAAAGCACAATGGTTGAAAATATAGATTTCACATGAGGTGTCATCTCCAAGCCGTCATGATTAGGATTTGGATTAAACTATTCTTATAGTGTCCCACCCAGTGTGTTTAGAGAGGTAGAGGAACACATTTACCAGATGCCCAAGGCTAGCAGAGTGTTTTGTCTCTTGCTATGACTCTATTCTGGAGTTGGCTGATCATGGAGTTCACCCTATTGAATAATGAGTATTATATAAATTCATGCTGAGTTTCTCCTTACTGTGTTAGCGGAAAGAGGTTATTCAGCTAGGATAATTGTGTAATACTGCATCCCCGCAGGCTGTAGTTTATGTTTGACTCCTCCATAAAGGGTGCCTGATTTTCTGGTTGCTCTTTCTGAATCATATAAAACAGAATTATTCTAAGTACCTACCAGTGGATTCCCCTGCTAGTTTATTATTTCAGTAAGCAAATGACATTGAAATACACAGTTGACAAACACAACCTTAGCATTCACACACAAAATTTCATAGTATTAGTTTTTATTACAGTGCCTACCCTCTGTAGCTTTAGCTGTAAAGGTAGGTTAAGTTAATGATCACAAGTCATGTATTTTCCCCTTTCTTGCAATAAATCATCTCTATAATACAAGAGTAAATTTAACAAAAACTGGGGCACCTTTAAAACATTATAGAGTTTAACAATGGGTTATTTCTCTGTTGTTAAAGGATATTTTAGAATCTAAAAAGTGAAGTAACTTGGATACCATGCCTCTTAAATTTGTCATTGTTACTTAATCCTAGCCGTTGTAATGTTTAGTTCAATGTTCCTCATAGGACATACATGTCATATACACAAGTGTATGCACATGCTTTAGCTTATGTTATTAAAGCCTTGATTCTATATTTACACTTCATGGTAAAATTTTATTTCTGCATTCATATAGCTATATAGATATATGAAACTACTATGCAAAAACCTGCCCCCACACTGAAGTGTCTTTTCAGAATAAACATTTAGAATTGAATTAATATAAATTAGCTATGTGTGATTGGAAACCACTTTAGGTGCCAGTTAGTCCAAACACTGGAATGTCTCCTGACTGTCTTTATGTCCATCCTGCACAGCTCAAGCCAGTCATCAGCTCATATTTCCACAGAGCATTGATTCAGAACCACAGTCATATGTGACCATGAAGTGCATTTTATTTATGTATTTATTTTATTTTTCAATATAGTTTTTATTTGTTATGTATATAGTATATATACAGCCACGATGGTACCATCGTTAGCCTTCTCCCTGTCCTCCCCCCATGGGTAATGTGGGTATTGCCTTATGGGGGTAGCCATCAGATATGCAGGGGAGGCAATGACACTGTGTATAATGACCCAAGTCATGGTTCTTAGGCTACCTAATATGTTGAACTGATTTTAAATAAGTGCCAATGTTGGAAAAATTGGGAGCTCTTCTAATGAAACTAAGTTTGATTTCTGGCTTCCTGTCCACCAATTCAGAATGGAAATATTATGTGAAGATTTTGATAAGGTAGTATTCATCTGGCCAACCTCATGAAATATGTGGCCTTCTTGTTTACTCTCGAGCTTTTTTTTTTTTTTTTTTCAAGCTTTTATGTCTATGAACCCAGGATTTTGGCATTCTTTCTCTTTTAATTCTCCTTGCCTTTGCTTTGGTTTAGGCTTGAGGGTTTTGTTACTTGGACTAGTTAGAAACAGGCCTTTCTGCTTCTCAGCATATTGAAAGCTGTCAAACTCCATAACTTTAATCTTGTGTTTTCAGAAGCTGCTAATAATGTAGGCATAGTGAAGATGGGAGAAAGTTTTCATTTTTTCTATAAAAGAAATATTTAAATTATGTTTCAAGGTAAAGTGGCGCTGTAATGTATGTTGTGTATGGTGTGATTGACAAGGAAAGAGCTGCTGTTAAAGCCCACTTAGATGGAGGATGAGAAGACATTCATAAAGCATCATGACGACTGTGGTAGTTTGAATATATGTCCCCCAATATATTCAGTATTTTATTAGTTATAGTTTGCATCTGCAATCACCTTGCTAGAGGCAATGTCACTGGGCCGGTCTTAAGGTGTTAATGGTGTAGGTTTGAGATTCCATTGTAAAGATATGCAAATGTGCCTAGCAGGAGTTCCTGAAGTGTGCTGTGTGACCTTTTGGCTGTAGTTTTGCTCTGTGTGCTGTGGTGGCTGGTTGGCTTTCTCTCTCTGCTTGGCTCTGTGAAGAGCAGGGCGCTTCTCCTGCTTTTATGGGACTTCCCCTGGATCTGTAAGCTTCAATAAATAATATCTCTTCCTCCATAACTGTGCCTGGTCTGGAAGTTCATCTCAGCGAACCTGAAGCTGTCTGCAACAACGACCAAATACACAGGTACAGCTATAACTTTCCAAAGTTCCCCTAAACTTTATTTTATTCTTTTGTTTCTGTATATGTATATGTGTATGAATATATTTGTGTGTGCATATACTCACATGTATATAAAAACAATAGCTTTACCATTTTAGGATTTTTTTCAGTAAGCAATAGTAGCATCGCAAGCACTATACTATACAGTGAATCTTCAGAAATGATCATAGTTAACTCAAACTTTGTGCTGATAGAGATTACGAACAAGACAACCTCTGCTCTGTAGATAGCTTATCAGAAGAATTGGTCCAAAAGAACCTAAAACAATAACTTGCTCTGGCAACTAGAAGCCAACTCTAGTCCTGGAATTAAAATCCAGAAAGCCCTGACTCATCAAGATGTCAGCTTCACACCTGCCCTTTGTTGTTCATATTTACTTGTTCTTCTTCCTTGGAACTTTTGGGTGGGCTTTTCTCCTGCCAGCTATTTCTGAACCTGTAATTTTCCTTTAAAAATATTTTATTTATTTACTTATTGTGTATGTATGTGTGATAGAGACAGATAGAGAGAAAGAATGGGTGTACCAGAGCCTCTAGCAATTGCAAATGAATGCCAAACACATAGGCCATCATGTACACCTGGCTTATGTGGGTACTGGGGAATCAAATGTGGGTCCTTGGGCTTTGCAGGCAAGCACCTTAAGTGCTAAGCCATCCTCTAGCTCATGAACCTGAACTTTTCCACCTAACCCATCTATCAACCAGAGATCCCTATATATACTTAAATTCACCTACAAGGTCCATCCATAGTTGATACCTAATTTTCATAATGGGTGAAACAAATTGGGCTTGTTCTTGGTACATAAAAACTCTAGGCAATAGAATTACACTGACAATTCCTTTTGTACCCATCACTACATCAGGGAATGTTTTACTTCCTCTTTGCAATAAAACTTGGCTTCTTGCCCTTCTTCTTCTGTCCATGTTCATCAATCTTTGTGTTCACAAGACAACAAACTCTAAATCAGAAAATCAATAACAGTACCTCCCCCCACTTTTTAAATTTTATTTTTTTTTTTTTTGATTTTTGAAGGTAGGGTTTCGCTCTAGCATAGGCTGACCTGGAATTTTCTATGTAGTCTCGGGGTGGCCTCAAACTCACTGTGATCCTCCTATCTCTGCCTCCCAAATTCTGAGATTTAAGACATGTGCCACCACACCCGGCTTAACAGTACCTTTTGATTAACACCTTCAGTGTGTGTGTGTGTGTGTGTGTGTGTGGTATATGCCTGTATATGGGCGATGCAACACACTATGTGCTTACCTGCAGTGCCCTATGGGTTTGCCTGTGGTGACTAGAGGAGAACATTGGATCTTAGTAATAGAATCTCTTCTTGTTGTTTATGAGCCCCAGAGATTCTCCAGTTGGTGCTCCCCCACAGGATTGGGTTATAGGCATGCTTAGCCATGCTGGGCTGTTTAGATGGGTTTAGGAGATTTGAACTCAAGCAATCTCAGTTCCCACCTGGCTCTCATGTTTGTGTAGAAAGAACATGACTCTGACCATCACCTTTTAATTTTCTTTTTCCCCATCTCATCAATCATCCTTCTACACTCTGCCTCTGAGAATCTGAACTAGTTAATATTTGCAGTGTAAGTCAGATGATACTATGTTTGTATTTCTGGATTTAGCCTGTTTTCCATAGCATCATGTCATCCAGGTCCAATCATGTTGTTCATCTCTTTGAAAAAAGTTCACTTTCTTGCTATTAATAATATTGCACTTGTATGTATGTACCACATATTCATTATCATTCCTCTGGCCATACATTATGAAGTTGGTAAGACATATAAAGTTCATGCTGCCCACAAGTCAAGCTCCCAGGCTACCCGTGCTCACTATGGTCTGCTCAGCCTCTGCCTCCTCTCTGGAAGCTGCACTCTTCCTCCTGGGCTTTTCTTTTCACTATCCTCTGTCCTTTTCACTTCCCTTCCTCATTATGTCATTATTCATATCTGTATCTGTAGCCTAGGAAAGATCAATGAAAAGATGTTTCTAGTTTTTGAATATTTTTCTCATCAATGGATTTGTCTGCCTATAATATTTCAATTTTACAAATGTTCTAGGAGTGTCTCTGAGGACATGATCTTACAAATTGAACTGAAGAAATCAGGTGTATGCTAATGATAAAAGAAAGGGCACAAAAGACATTGCAGGATGAAATACTTTATGGCCGATATGATTGTGTGTCTAACCACATTTAGAATAACTAAGCAGTTCTATAAAAAACATAAAAGGTCAAATAGCATATCTTATAAGGCAGAAGGAAATCTATTTAATTTTAAATTTGTACTTGTACCTTCCAATGTTATGTTGAGGACAAAATAACTGAAGTTAATGGACTTTAATATGTCACTGGCCTAAGTGGTTGGTGAAAATATGAATATAAAGGATTAGGAAAGATATTTCAAGCCTGTAATGAATGAAATGTCATCAATCTCTGAAATTTTTTCTAGTTTATTACAATACCCTGGCAGGTTTTTTTTTCTGTAGTTTTAATCCTACATTTCTTTTTTTTTTTAAAGATCTTATTTTTATTTGTTTATTTATTAGAGACAGAGAGAGGAAGAGAGAGAGAAAGAGAGTGACTGAGTGAGAATGGGCATGCCAGGACCTCTAGCCACTGCAGATGAACTCCAGACACATGCGCCACCATGTGCATCTGGCTTATGTGGGACCTGGAGAATAGAACTGGTGTCCTTAGGCTTCACGGGCATGGGCCTTAACTGCTAAGCCATCTCTCCAGCCCTAATCCTATATTTATTGTACTAAGAAGCAACCCCAGATTTCTATGTTATTTTAATCTTGTAATCACCATTATAAAAAATGCATCTCCATTCAACATTGACACTTATAGAATCAATAATTACCACTGAAAGTTGCTGGAGTTTAGAGGCAGGGATACAAAAATTTAATTATCAAAACAGTGGACAGATAGCTGCTAACAGCTTTTGATGCAGAGTAGGAGGAAGAAACTTGTTAGATAGTTATGGAAGGGACCTTAAAAATAAGCCATTTTGGGCTCAAGAGATGGCTTAGTGGTTAAGGTGCTTGCCTATGAAACCTCAGGACCCAGGTTTGATTCCCCAGTTCCTACATGAGCCAGATGCACAAGGTGGTACATGTGTCTGGCATTTGTTTGCAAGGGCTAGAGGCCTGGGCATGCCCACTCTCTCTCTCTCTAATAAATAAATGAAATACTTAAGAAAAAGCTACCTCAAATTAAAAAAAAAAAAAATCAGCCATTTTGTCTTTTGTCTTTGCCTTGAAAATGGCTAACGTGAATGTTATGTTAAAACAATACAGTCAAAATAGAGGAAGAAAAGATGAGGGCTCAAGGCTGGGTATGAGACAGCCAGGCTGACCAGATAGGAGGAAGGATGGGATCTGGAAAAATAAGAAACCAGGCTCAGCAGGCTCTGGCTGCATCTCATGAAGCCTCCCCCACCTCCACTTGTTTTTCATCTTTGATTCTGGTTTGCTTCCACCTCTGACTTGAACTTGAACTGCAAAGTTTGCAGATGGGCACTAAAACCTCTCCTGCTCTTTCCCTGAAATGAAGAGACTTTCACCATGTCGTTGATTGGATAGAAGACACATGGGCCACCTCATGGTGTCCAAAAATGTGCTTCCTCATATCTCAGTCCAGTCATTTTAAAGATCAACTTGGTTCTCTAGCCAGAAAGCCTTATAAACTCCAATACAAAGAAATCCACTGGCAACACGCCTCCTTTCCAGTACCCCTCTCTGTTGTTGCAGAGAGCTGTTTTTTCTTTTCTTTTCTTTTTTTTCTTCCACTATCCAATAGCATCCTGGTCTTAGGTCCCCTCTAACGTGGAACTCGTCTGCTTTTTCTATGTACCAAAGTTTGCTTCTTCTTTAATATAAATTTTAAAAATTAATTTTTTCAGCAAGCATTTTTTTCTTGATATTTCTCTCTCTCTCGTGAGACAAAGAACCTAGAACCACTGACTCAGTGGAGCTCTGGTGATCACCGAGGGTATGGTTCCTGAGTTTAAGCCCATCTTAGAGCTTAGGTAAAGCACCAAATCCAGAAGACCCATTTCACTTCACTACTTTAAGAAAATTCAAATTTGTTGCAGTTATCTCCATGCTGGGATGAACATCCAACCAGATGCAGTTTATGGAAGGAAGTAATTTATTTCAGGCTTACAGATCCAGAGGAAGTTCCATTAATAGTAGAAGGAGCTGGTTCCCTTTCATAGATCCAAGCATAGACATCACCAACAGCCAGCACAATAAGCAAGCCAGACCTCAAACTGCTCTCTCCACACCTTAGGGCTGGACTCAGATCTGCCTCTTCTAGCAGGAATCTGCCTGCTAGGGACTCTAATGGGAAGTTTAATGAAAATGACCGAGTCAATGGGGCCAAATTTTAAATTACCACAATACTTATTTATACCTTTCAAAAATCATTGTTCTGTGCCAACATTGACTCCTTCACCACTGTGCATTTATTATTTTATGCTGCATTATTTCTATCTACATTTCTCTTTAGGATGGTATTTGGTCAAAAATGCTGGCAAGTCACCATAAGTGAATATGATGTAGAAAGGAGCCATTGACTGTTTCCAGAGCTCTTCTTAACAATGCACTATTAGTCATGTTAAACAGATACCTCATTGGGAGTTTTTAGAATAACAACAAAGATCTAATTAAAATTGTGAGCCTCTTCGATGACTAAAATATTGAGATTCTGGGGCTGGAGAGAAGGCTTAGCAGTTAAGGTGCCTGCCTGCTAAGCCTAAGAACCCGGTTCCAATCTCCAGGTCCTACATTTAGCCAGACGCAAAGTGACGCAAGGGCGCAATGCCACACTTGCCCACAAGGGGACACACGCATCTGGATTTCATTCACAGCAGCTGAGAGACTGCTGGTGCGCCCATCTCTATCTGTTTTCCTCTCCCTCTCTCTCTGTCTGTCTCTCTCTGTGTCTCTCTCCAAAAATAAAAAAAAATTAAAAAAAACTTTAAAAACTATTGAGATTCTGATGAGAGGGAAAGAGAGAGCGCACATAAGCGTCTGTGGGCAACAAATCTTGACCAGTTTTGCCACTCAGTTGAGTTGAACTATTCTTTAGAGACTGAAGTCAGGATAAAGCTTTTGCATATAACTATACCATTTCATTTTCTTGGAAAGCTCTTCCCCACATTTTCCTTCCTCTCCCCAGGTTTACTTCTTCTGAGGTCTCTTATTTTTTATTTATTTTGTATTGATTTGCTCTCCCTCATATTATGATGATACACTGGTGATGGTTAATACTGCTTGTCAACCTGACTAGATTTAGAATCACAGAGGAGACAAATACCTGAGCATGTCAGTAAAATTCTTTCTGGATTAGTTTAATTCATGGAGGAAAATCCACCTTGACTGTGAGTAGCACCATTAAAAGAAGAAATCAATCTGGGCATCGATATTCACCTTTCTCTGCTTCTGCACTGTGGGCTGGATGTGACCAGCTGCCTCCCTCTTGAGATACTGTGCCTTCCTATCCAAGATGGGCTGTATTCCCTGGCATTGTAAGCTGAAATGTAAACCCTTCCTCAATTAAGTTGCTTCTTGTCAGGTGTTTTGTCACAGCAACAAGAAAATAACTAAAATTTCACTCATTTGTAGATTATACATGTTACTGGTAGCAAAATGGAGCTGACATTTCACTCTTCACTATTTGGTCCTCAGAGCTCCAGAAAAGGTCCTGGTACTGATGCAGGATTGTGGGGTTCAGAAGGTATCTCCTAGAACTTATGAACTCCAAGTTTTGGGTTCTATCCTACATTTTTTAAAATTAATATTTGGGAGAGATACACACACACACACACACACACACAGAGAGAGAGAGAGAGAGAGAGAGAGAGAGGAAGAGGCAGAGAGAGAGAAAGAATGGGCATGCCTGTGGTCTCTCAGCCGGTGTGAATGGACTCCAGATGCTTTCATTCCCTTGTGGGCAAGCATGGCATTGCATGCTTGCATCACTTTTGCGTCTGGCTAAACATGGAACCTGGAGCTCAAACGGGTGTTCTTAGGTTTGGCAGGCAGGTGCCTTAACCACTAAACCATCTCTCCAGCCCATTCTGTCTTACTTTAAATTAAGAATTAATAAAAATGAAATCAAGAAGGATAAATCATGAATTATGTTTATTTAGGGGGAAATCACAAATTGTGGGGTTTATTTAAGGGAAATTTGGGTGTAGGAAGGGATGCTAAACATGGGGGATGTAGGAAACATGCTCTCCTGTGGAAACATTGTATAGTTTATAAGGTTCATTTAAGAGAAATTGAGGCTAGAAAGATGGCTTAGTGGTTGAGGCGCTTGCCTGCAAAGCCAAAGAACCCAGGTTAAATTTCCCAGGACCTACATAAGTCAGATGCACAAGGTGGTGCATGTGTCTGGAGTTTGTTAACAGTGGCTGAAGGTCCCGGTACACCCATTCTCTCTTTACCGACCTCTCTCTCTCTCTCTGTGTATCTCTCTCAAATAAAAAAAAAATTAAAAAAGAGAAAATGCAGGTCTTTAAAGAAAACTGGAACAAAGTTGCAAGCATATGGAAAGTAGAATTTAGATGTATTTGAAGAGAAACTCAGAAAGAACACACACAATATTTACCATGTGCTTTCCTGAAGAGGGAAAGTATCAAAGCAGAGACCAAGAAATTCAGAGGAGAAATAAGTGATGAAGAAGGTTACACTCATGGTTACCCTGAATTTAGAGTAAGTACACAGGTAGCATGTCTAGGGTTGGTGAGAGCATCCACATGGTAGGATCTGAGAGCAGAGAAAACTCATACAGATAATTAAAGTGAGAAGATACCCCAAACAATAAAGCAGAGGCAAGTGGAAAAGTTTAGATCAAGATACAATGCAATGCTCTCCCAGTCCCACCCAGCTAGGCCCGGTGGGGGTAGAGGCCAGACTCATGTGTGTAGGAGCAGCACAGGGTAAGAGCCAGAGAGACCCACAGGCACCTGGGGTTGCATCAGAAGAGAGGAGAGAGGTAGAAGCCAGTGCCTTCATAGCTTTAGATTAGGTATGTAAGGGGAAGACCTGATTGGCTAGTAAATTCGATGGGTGGATTTCAGAGTCAGCCCACCTGAACCAGTTTATTTAGACAGCATGCCAGACTGTGGACAGCAGCACAAGGGAGCTCACAAGTCTGGAGCTCGATTATGCCTGGAAGTGCTGGCATGCCAATTCTCTCTCTCACCCTTTTCTCTTTCTTTCTTTCTCTCTCACTCTTATTCTCATTCTCTTGCATTAAAAAAAAAAAAAAAAAAAAGCCAGTCTGTTGGGATTGCCTGAAAAAAAAAAAAAACCGTTTGAGCTCTGGTTGTTGGTATATGTTGGCTCTTTGGTAGTATCTCTGTGCTATGCATCTATGAAAGTGAGCCAGGTTCTTCTGCCATGGATGGTGTTTCCCCTGGATTCCGTAAGCCTGAAATAAACCATTTTCTACCATAAGCTCTTTTTGGTCAGGTGTTTGTCCAGCAATGCACAGATGACTGAAACAATCTACCACCACCACCACTACTATTATTTTTATATAAGTTACTGATGTTAGTGTGTAGATAGTACTAGGAAAGACATCTAAAGTCACACGTTATCTACATAACCACAACAACGTATTCACGTATGCATTTCCTTCCAGAAAATGTTAAGATGAACATGCTAATGTGTTTGAATCACAGCATTCAGAACAGCCCTCCCTGAAAGAAAGCTGACTACTTGTTTCTTGAACCAAAGTTGGTGGAACAGTTGCAGCATGCCATCCATTCTGCTACCTTCTGCCAAAGGCAGTGGCTGTTTCCAGGATTGTAGATCTGCTTGCAGAGATTTTTTCCCCTGTTGTTTAGCCCTACATTTATCCATTTATAAATACTTCCACTTGCAGAAAAATGATTTAAGATAATCTAAAAAGGTTTCATGGCACAAAAACAACATGATTTAGAAGCAGTTAAAACAGATAAGATAAAGGATAACTATAAAGCAATAAAACAAAGCAACAAAATGCTGAAGGATACCTGAGCTGGTCATTGCTATTCAAAGTGATTCAGTTCAGCATTACAAGTACAGGTATGAGGCCAGAGAGAGTGCTCCCTCTGCAAGCAGGAGTGCCTGAGGAGGACTGAGAGAGCACTCACTCAAATGCAATCTCCAGGACCCACATAAACATCTCTCAGTGGCCATGTACTATGAACTCCAGTCCCTTACACTAGCAGAGACTGAGGAATCACCAGAGCTCATGAAAATATGGCAAGCTCTGGTTTAATAAGACACTGGCTCAAGTCAGCCTGAATGGAAGAACAATGGGGAAGTCACCCGATGATGTTCCCCTGTGGTCACTACAAACAGGTGAGTGCACCCTACCACAGGTAAGCACAAAGGGTGCTACATGGGCACACACATGTGCATACACACTGTGTGCATAAACCATATACATTGCATTTACACACTCTACACAACATACCCACATCATATTACATTACACACACATTAGACACGTTCCATACACACATACACACACATATATATATATATATATATTATGGTGTGTGTGTCTATTATACATGTATGCATTGTGTGGTCATACGTGTGGGTTCACATTCATTCATTTCTATGTGTGTAGAGAACAGAGGACAAACTCATGTATTATTCTCAAGGAACTCTTTTCGAGAAATCCTCATGGCTTTTGAGACAGGGTTTCTCATTTGCTTAGAGCTCATGAGTTAGGTAGGATAGACTGACTGGCTCATGAGCTCTAGGGATCCACTGATCTCATCCTCTGCAGTACTGTGATTATAGGCTCACAGTACCCTGCCGAGCATTAGTAAATGGATATGGGGATCAAACTCAGGTCATCATGCTCACAAAATAAGCAACTACCACTGAACTATCTCCCCAGCCCTTGGGCACAGCATAGCTTTTAACAGATGATCAGTAATACTTTAAATATTTCTCACAATGTTTTGATTAAATCAAAGAAGGTAATGTAAGCTAACTGACACTTTCTGAGTAAGAATAATATTTTCAGACAACTTGAGGACTGGAGAGTCACCGTACCCTAGAAACAAGGGAAAGATCATGTGGAATCTGCAGAGTTATGGAAGGCTATAATTAAGTCACATGGGGTGTTTCTGAAGTAAAAATGACAAGCATATAAAGGGAGAAAGTAGCAATGGAGTAAGATGTGAGCTGAACTCTGTATAGTCCTTGCATTATATTCATACGGTGTCAGCATATGGTGGCTCAGTTGTGTTTGGGGAAGGGCTTGTGTGCTGTTAAACTTTCAAAAACACTGTATTGTTTATCACTGCTGTAAGCTCAGCTACCTGATGGCCCAGCTCAGCTGGACAGAACTTGAAACTATTTGCAAAGTAGAGCTATGTTTATTTATTACTTCTGAGTCCCAACAGAGTCCTACAAGTGCAATTGTTGAAGAGCCAGTGTGATAGGAAAGGACTCATGGTGACTTTACAGAATCTTATTTTTTTCACAGTTGTTGTTAATATTTTTGAGTGGTAATATTTCAAAAGATGCTGCTGTACCGAATAGCCCTGACAACTGATTTTTTTTTGTCAAGGTAAAAATGCCTCACTTCAAGGAAGAAGAGTTAGTGACCTCCTGCAGCTCTATTCTTGATTTTATTTTGTGTTGCTTGTATCCCTTCCATTTTTATACCAAATCTCCACCTTGTGGAGCCTTTTCCACCATACAGGCACAGATGAAGAAATGAGCCATGCATGTTCTTGGGTTGTTGTGGTGAACAGAACAGTCTCCCCAGCACTACTTGGATGGTTTCACTACCTATGTTGACGCGACTCCCTTATTCACTGCTTAGGTCAGGCACATTACACAGAAATCATATTCTCATGTTCTTGAAAGTCCATGTCTACCATGATCACCACCCACTATTTCTTCTAGATATAATATCTTCTATCCCCCAGCTCAATTCCTTATTCCAAACACACATATCCAACCTATATTTAGTGAAATCCTGAATATACTTAGAGGATCAGTTCCAATTTGTCTTCTTTTATGTTGTTTTCCTAATTGCTATGAAAACAAGCCCCTAGTCTTCTGTCTCCAACAGTAATTTATCTCTCATGTTTTATATGTATGTATATATATATATATATATATATATATATATATATATATATATGTATGTATGTATGTATTAGACTAGACTCAGTTTTTTGTGCTTCAATATTTTATGTAGTCTAGGCTAGTCTTGAACTTGCCATCCTCTTGCCTTTGCATTCCAAGTGCTGGGAATATTGGTGTTTGTCAACAGGTTTACTTCTGCACCAGGATTTTCATAGGTAGAAAAATGATTTCTACCTCTTCATTTCTTCTGATTTCACAGTGACTCATTTTCCAAACTGTACCCACACAGTACTTGTCCTAGTGCCCTTTTCTTAGCTTGTTTTTCATTGAAATATGAGAAGATGATTATCTGTAAAATGAAAGCACTCAGCATATTTGAAAGCAGCTGCTTATGTCACAAATGACACGGAGAACTTCACTGCACCACATCAAGGAGATACTTGGGAAGCTACTGAAACCCCAGATAAATGACAGTTCAAACAAATTAGCCACTTACATGGGGCCTTAATGGATTTCATTTCCTGCTGCTCACCACATAGAAAGGAAAAGGTCTCACACGTGAAGCAGACTGCAGATAACCTGCTGAAGTGTTAGAAAATGTTACAAAGACCTGGATTGAAGCCATGCAAGGAAGAATATTCTCATATTTCAGTTATGTTATATTATATTTCAGTTGATGATATAATATGTCTAGGTTGTTCACAAAAGCAAAAGTAGATTTAATAATTGTTACTTGTAAGTACTCAGTCTATGTAAGCTATGTAGCATTTCAATAGCCATTTGTCTCATCTCATTTTAATCAGCAAATTAGTGAATGGAGACTGGCTTTACTTGTCCCCATTACAGGTGGGGCAGCACAACTTTTTGTTGAAAAAAAAAAAAAGCACATGCCTAAGACAAACTTACTGAGTTCCAAAACTAAGGAAACTACAGAACTTTGAAACCTGGGAGGATGCTCCACATTTTAAAGATTGGAATAACAAACCATTAAAAATCATCAGGGAGGGCAGGAGAGATGGCTTAGCTGTTTTGGTGCTGGCCTGCAAGGCCTAAGGACCAAGGTTAGATTCCCCAGTACCCACGAAGCCAGATGCACATGGTGGCACATTGTGTCTGGAGTTTATGTTCAGTGGCTAGAGGCCCTGATGTGCCATTCTTTCTCTCAAATAAATAAATAAAAACAAAATATTAAAAAAAATCAGGCATCCAAAAGTGAATGAGGGGTGGGGAAACTTTTGGAAACCATGAATGGAATTAGTGTTTTCTAGAATTTCTTCCCAGCAGAATTAAGTTCTTGTCAATATAATTCACACCACTGTCCTTTGGCTCCTCTGACTTCTGCTCTAGGTAATGCCTTGACTGACTTTGGGGCCTGCATGTCTTATAGAACACTTGAACATGAAGTGGGAGGCTTGGCTAGTGATACATGTTTCATCCTGTCCACATTGGTTCTAGCTTCTCCTAACTCTTACTGGCTTCACACCCATCTGCCTAGCATGCTTCATCCCCTGGGCTATTCAGGCTACATATACCAGTTACATCTAAATGATTTAATTGGTTCTCATAATGGTATTGAGTCAAATTTGTATATTAAATTCACACAAATTGTACATATAAATGTGTATTTGGACATATATATGACATTGTAATATCATTTTTACAAGATAAGGATAAAGAACTCACACATATATTGGTTAATGTGAATTTAGAAACTATAATGGCTCCACATAAAGCTTTGTGCTGATGGTCCAGATGCTTCCAGAATTAGGATGTGTTAGGAGCTAGGACCAGCTGTGGTGTTTGCTAGAATAAAGGGAATACAGCATAGAATGGGTAGCGGAAGAAAACAGTTCTCATTACCAAGTAAGCCTTTAAAATCAGACATAGAAATGTGGTGTTTGCATTTAAATTCCTTCCATACTTTTAAATATATGTATGTATGTATGTATATATATATATATATATATATATATATGTGTGTGTGTGTATATGCCATTTTTCTCTTAACTACCTCTATTTTCCTACCATTTTTAAAAATAGTGTCTTAGTCATTGTTAACTTTAGAGAAGGGGGGGGGAGAGAATGGGTTCTCCAGGGCCTTTAGCTACTGCAAAAACCAACTCCAGAAGCATGTGCTACTTTGTGAATTTGGCTTATATGGGTACTAGGGAATCAAACCTGCATCCTTAAGCTTCCCAGGTAAGCTCCTTAATCACTAAGCAACATCTCCAGCTCCAAATATGTATTTCCTTTGGGAGGAGTCTCATGTGCTTTTCATTTTGTGGAAAATAATTACATTACATTAGGAGGAAGCATGGTTGTACCTTTACTTGGAAATTCAGTACAGCTAAGAGATTCATAAATGTGTGTCAACTTGACAATGGGTATTTTTTTTAACACATTTGTATCTTCTCAATTTACTTACACCAGGACTACATTTCAAGACTTCCCTTCACTGCGGAGTTTCAAACTAAAGGGTGGGATCACATGTATTTATATTTCATATAAAGAGTTTACTCATTCTCAATAAAATTTTACTAGGCTAAAAATAAAAGATCTTTGAATTAGCTTTGGAAATTAGCCATGGAACCAGCAGACACGATGCATATAAAGTTGTGAGAGTAAAAACAAACTCACCAGCAACATCCAGATCCAGGGGGACCCATGTCAATGTACTCCTGGAGAGGCTGACATCCATGAAAGTTCTAAGTGGTGTCTGTGACAGAAATCAGAGAATCTGAAAAAGAATGTGGTAGGAATCTTAGAAAAATCAACAAGATGACCTAGATTGAAGAGATTGTTGGAATGAGGTTTGATAAACATGCGTGCCCCCTCCCCATGCCACATACCTTAACTAAATTAAGCTTTTAATCTGTTTTAAAATGATTTTAGGCCTGGAGAGATGGCTTAGCAGTTAAGGCGTTTGCCTGAAAAGCCAAAGGACCCAGGTTCGATTTCCCAATACTCACTTAAGCCAGGTGCACAAGGAGGTGCATGCATCTGGAGCTCACTTGCCGTGGCTGGAGGCCCTGGTGCAGCCTCTTTCTCTCTCTTGCTCTCTACCTGTCTATTTCTCTCTCTCTCTCAGATAAATACATAAAATATTTTTAAAAAAATGATTCTATATATAGTGTGAAAGAAATATTTTATCATATATATACTAATTGTTTTATCATAATTTATTGCTTTTGTCCAGAGGTACAATTTTACCCCAGTTAGAATGACCATCATCAAGAGAATAGACAACAAATTCTGGTAAGTATGCAGCAAACTAGTACAACCATTATGAAAATCAGTATGGAGGTATCCAAGAAGTTAGAAATAGGCCTCCCATATGACCCAGCCATACCATTCCTGAGCACATACACTACTACAGAGATATTGCACATTCTTATTTATTACAGCTTTATTACAATAGCTAAGAATTGGAATCAGCCAAAATGCCCATCTATAGATGAGTTGATAATGAAAATGTGGTACACGCATACATTGGAATTCTATGGCAGCAATACAGAAAGATGAAATTATGAAATTTGCAGATAAAAGGTTGGAGTTGGATCATATTAAGTAAAGTCACTCAAAGTCAGAAAGGCCAAAACCACACTTTCTGTTTGATATGCAAGTCTTAACATGTAACATCTATAAGCATGTGCATATATAGTGGCAAGTGAAAATTAAATTTATAAATATAGGACCATATTCAAAAGTGAGTGCAAAGAGAAGAGCTAGAAGAGTAGGGAGAGGGCAAAAGAATATATGTAATATAGGAAAGAAGACAAATGGAAAAAGAGAAAGAAGAGGAAGGGTAGAGGAAGAGGAATAAAATGTAATTGAACATGTTAGAATGAATGAGTTAGCCTGCCAATTAAATACACATAAATAAATATATAAATACAAATAGAAGAAGCACCAGTTGGAAAGAGGAGGGTCATGGAGTAGGGACTGGGTAGAGGGAACAAAAGATAATACTGGGAGGGGATCATGAACAAATTTTGATATGTTAATGTATGAAAATTCTTTATAAAATTTTAACAAATGAAAAAAATAAATCACCCAAACTTTGGAATTCTATTATAGCAACCAAAATGAGATAAGATAAAAGGTCATACAGCACTGAAAGATATCCATGATTCCTTGAAAATAAAACATTTTATATTGAACAAAGCCATATGTAATTTGTAACACACAGAAATTAAAATTTTAACAATATGTATAATTAAAGATGTGATCCCTAATGAGTATTTTTATAGAAAAGAAAATAGCAAATATTTTTAGATCAATTTGGCGAATGCATAAAATTAAACATGCAAAACAATTTTTGATGAGTTGTATGTGATTAAGAATCCATTAACAGAAAGAAATATTGTATTGTGCTGTAAAAGTCTGAACTCTCATTAACATTTAAATGAGCAACTACATTAAGGATTACTCACAATGTGATATACTACAGGGCACTTTAAATGAATGAACTACATTTACATTAATAAAGATGAATATCAAAGCCAGGCATCTCTTGTCTGTAATCCTAGACTTTGGGAGGTGGAGGCAGGAATATCAGGAGTTCAAGGCCAACCTCAGCTACATAGTGAGTTTGAGCCAGTATGGGTTGCATGACAGTCTATCTCAAAAAAAAAATCTAAAAAATAATTGTAAATGGTACAAAGGAAATTGTGGAAAATCATAATATTTTTGTAAACTACAGACTACTACCATTCAGTTTCTATAAGGGCAAACATAGGAAGTACATAGACACAACCATGAAAGGTGTTGACTAGTGCAAAATTAAGCATACATAGTGGCTTAGAGTAAGGAAAGCCATGACATGGAGAAGAAACATTGAAGAGCCTCTTGTATCACATGGCAAGTCATTATAAAAACTATTTGACACATCATGGAAAGTAAAACATTTTAAGAGAAATGTCCAGACAAGCATTTATTATGATGTACTCTTCATATTTAAGCTTTTGGGGAATTAAACATTCCTAACTTGTAGTTAGTCCCCCAAATTACCAAGTTTTGAGACACTTTGTAGATTGTCTACTGTAAATGGCTCTAATTTCCATAGAAAAGAGGGAAGACATGTTTTGTGATAAAGCTGAGGCAAGTTTAAGCAACATTATTTTAAAAAATCTACTTGGTGTTCTGATTCTACTCAGAACAAGAAGTATATAGGCCACTTCTAAGTGGACCTGCCCTTTTTTAATGAAGAGGACATTTTATCCTGCCTAACCTTTTCACCTACAGATGAATGCTTGATTTAACATTTGCATAATTAATTGGATGCATCTGCTCAGTACTATATTCTCATGAAGCTTTGCAATTTCTTAACTGGATCTAAACCCATTTACAAGTTGAGAATAGCCAAAATTTTTCCCATTATAAACAATTTCCTGTCATATGAGTATTAATTTATGTCTTAGCCCATAACATGTCTTAAATGCAGATATCTCAACTGTAGTCTACACAAATCACACAAAGCAACAATATATTTTTGTTATAGGAATTATCTGTTGTACTTACAGGTCAACATTTTTGTTTTTAGCTTACTTTGTTTTTTAAATTAAGTGGAATGTCAATTTATTTACCTCATCTGATTTTTTTCAAGGTAATATCCTTAAAAGTCTTTGATTAAGGTTTAACATTTTGTGAAAATTATATGTCGATCAACTGACAGTATGCACATAGGTGTTTATGAAAATTAATAGTGACTATAATTGTTGTGGGGAATGAAAGAAAGAACAATTTCTGTTAAATAGCCTGACACTTTATGCCAAGAACATATGTCTTAGTGTTCGTTTTAAAGTTAAAGATCACCAGTTCTTCATCAAGCTTCATGCTTCTGGGAGAAAAAAAAATATATAATAAACTAGAGGGTGATTCTGCAACTTGAGGACCACGAATGTATCATTTATGTCTTTAGTATGAATGCCACAATATCATTGTTCTATGAATATAATGACTTTGTTAACATCTTGGGAGAGTTGCATATTGGATAGCAAAATTTTATTTTTTTTTGTTTTTACTTTATTTAACAACATTTTATTTTTAACTGTATTTTAAATCTTCAGTTATTCAATTACCATTAAACAGAACATTATTTTTTGCTTTAAAAAATATATGGAAATAACAATACAAGATTGACTCACTGAATATGAATTCTGAGATATTAAAGCTATGCTAACTTATCAGCATATGTATTTTCCTCCAATGTCTCTCAACTATGAATAATTCTTATCATTTTACTGATCCTGCCCAAGAAAGATACCAATCATCCCCTACCCAGAACATTGTCAAATCTTTTTTTACTGGCCTCCACAATCCCAGAGTAAGTTTTAAAAACTGAGATCACGTTCTTCTTAAAGTACTTCAATGAATTGTCAATGAAAATAGAAAGTAAAAGCATTTTCTCTATGGCCTTTGAGGCCAGCCTGATCATTTCTCTGACAACTTTTCCAAACTCATTGTCTTTTATCTCAGTCTCTGTCATCAGCCACACCTTGTTCAACACATGGAACCTTCTAGACTTAGTTTGGCTCATAATTGTTGGCATTATCAGCTTTATATGAAATGGTATCCTTCCAGATTTCCTGATGTCTGTTTCCTTCATTCACTTCTCAGGTCAAATTTCCCATTTGGATTCTCATAATTATGCTGGGCTACAGTTTATTTACTTTTGCCAAGGTTATTGCAAACCTGAAAAAAAGAGATGTCAACAATTCGTATATATTCTGAGGAAAGTGGAATTTATCATTTGTATGTTCAAATCTTATTAAATTGAAACCATAAGTAATAATAATAATTATTATCAGAATAAGCACATATCTATATAGTTACGATGCATGCATCTTGACGCATGAATGACAGTGACTTATATCGAGGTTTCAGGAATTGATAGCACAATGTTAGATATTCTACATTCATACCTAGGCCAAACCAGTAATGGAACATGGAAATTATATTTTTGGCCTAAAAGAAATAAGAAACTATGGGCTGGAGAAATGGCTTAGTGGTTAAGGCGTTTGTCTGCAAAGCCAAAGGATCCCGGTTCGATTCTCCAGGACCCACGTAAGCCAGATGCACAAGGGGCACACACATCTGGAGTTCGTTTGCAGTGGCTAGAGGCCCTGGCATGCCCATTCTCTCTGTCTGCCTCTCTTCTATCTCTCTCTCTGCTTGCAAATAAATAAATAAAATTAAAAAAAGAAATAAGAAAACTAAATAAACTACCAAAAGTTTTTCCTAGCCATATGTTATTATTATCTGGCCTTTTTATTTATTTCTTTATTTTTACTTTTTTGCAGCTTACATTTTATAAGGAAGCAGATGTTTCTGAGCAGGTGTAAGTAGGTGGATTTGGAAACCCACAAAAACTGAGAAGCTTTGTGTCTCTTAAAGAAAGGTAGAGGAGAAAATATGTTCTAGTGTCTATTCTTTTAAAAGTCTTTCCTGACACCTGCTTTTACATTCTACTGCTATTTTTATGTTTTCTTCCCTTAACCTAGTTTGACTAAATAAATAAATAATATTGAAATGCAATTTACTTTATTCATGTCTTCAAAATTGAGCCCAGAGGGGAAAAACATAGTTGCCCAGTGGTCTGTGTAATAACTTCACACACCCTATCCCATCCTTCTTTGCATTTCTGCTCCCTGTTCCAGTTCTGGCTTTCATCATCTCATGTTCTTTTTTCTTTTTTTTTTTTTCTGGCAGAAGATTCCTAAGCGAACTCCATTGCTGGATTTATTTCTCACTTGAGTATCTCATAAATAATGTTTCCAAAATAATATTTTAAGTTGCAGAGTTAATAACATAGCTAGTACAGAATAAGCCTTCATCTTGCCAGATCTGTTTTTAATCTATTCTAATACTGTCAAGCTGTTTCACCTTTGCAACTTACTTATATTTTCCAAGATTCTATTTCCTCAATTGTACCATCTCATTCTCATACTTATTGAAAAGGTTAAACAAGATCATGCACATCACATTTTAGAATGAGTCTTTATATTAAGCAAATAGCACAAAACTGCTGTTTAATGTTTCTCCCCTAAGCACAGCAACTAAAAGATTCCTATTACCAAGTAAGTAAATCCCTAATGGTGACTGCTAATAGTATTTGCATCTTGCTACAAATTGGAAGCTAACTTATTCATTCACTTGCCCTCCACAGGTTCTGTATCAGGGACTGACTGGGTGAGGTACATTATTGTTCCTTTGTCATTTCTTGTGTAGTTTCCTCTACCTCAAATGCCTTTCTCTTTCCTTCTCTACTGACAAGAATGTGGCTCATTTACCATTTTCAAAATGTATTCTAGAAACCTTTCCAGACCTTTCAAGATGCTATGTCAATCTGTTGTTGTCTATATAACACAAGCTCAGTAGTTAATGATAATCTGCCCTGTGTCACATGAAGGGTAATAAATGAAAACTCGTGGAGATGCTGATATATAGTGTTTGCTTTATTGATAGAGACTAAGGTTCCTGTGCCTGTGGGTCAGCATGTTTGTATGTGTGTTGGAATAAGTGATACATGTCCACATATGTATTTTCATACATAGTAGAGGATAACATTACAGTGTGGGAGGAAACAGGGAAAGAATTATAAACACTGATCTTCATAATTCTGAGAAAACCTCTTTCCATTAATTGGATATAACTTAACCCTTACCAAAGATAGTTATAAGGCACCAGTGATACAGCTGCAAGACAACATCTCAATCATCAGGCATACTCTGCAGAGTGATGAGGAATAAACGAGTAAACAAGCAAGTGAAAAGTACCATGTTGAGATGTGATATATCTTTACAGTAAGTAAAATGGAGAAAAAAGAAGATATAAAACCCATGAGCCATTCCCTCCCCTGCTGTACAATGCAGGCCACTGCCAAAATATATGGTTACCCACCAGAACTACTTGATCAGACCTTATTGCTGTATGCAGTGTTAGGACTTTGAGAAATCAAACTGGAACTGAGATGGAAGCCTTGGGAGATGTTACGTGTCATAATACTGGAAAGCACTATGTGAGCTGCTGAGGGGCAAAAGTCATTAGCAGTGTAAATAAGCAGTGAATATTACAAGCTTCAAAATCAGGTAGGGAAGATGTATATACCAGTACATAAATTAGTGCAATAGTGGTACATAAGTTTTGGTGGTAACCCGCTGCTTTCTGCTTGGACATGAGGCCCACTCAGTGGGAAGGAATTCATGCCTTCTAAGATACAAGTCAAAAGTCTATGGCTGGGAAGGTCATGGACCTTAGAGCAAAGATCCTGATGTTATTTGGCTAAATGCAGACATTATTTCCCATCAAAAGCTTTGTAATATACATGTTTATGCCCTTTGATTAATGCTGTTATCACCTTTTGACTAGAGAACCTTTTTTTTTTTTTTTTTGAGAGAGACAGAGAGAGAGAGGGAGAGGAAGACAGAGAGAGATGGGCACGCCAGCAGCCTCTAAGCTGCTGAGAATGAAATCCAGATGTGTGCACCCCCTTCTGGTCAAGTGTGATATTGCGCCCTTGCATCACTTTGCATCTGGCTAAACGTGTGACCTGGAGATCGGAAGTGCTGGAGATTGGAACCAGCGTTCTTAGGCTTAGGAGACAGGCACCTTAACAGATAAGCCATCTCTCTAGCCCTAGAGAACCTTTTTATAGATGGTGACCAACACCAGGCAGACACAAGACTCATCAAAATGACAAGAAAGAGCCCCAGTACTCAGCACTAGAAAAGTCATCTCCATCATATTGCAGAGGAAGTGACAGACTGACTGTGAGTGCTGCTCTCACTGCTGCCTAGTGAACTGTCTTTATGGAGATGGTGGTAGACGCCAAGGAGACTCCAAAGTCATCAAAGCAGAAAACAAGAGGCTGTTCAGAGATCAACACTAAAGAGATCTCTGTCATGAGCTCCCAGGCTCAGTGAACATACAGAAGAGGAGGTGGAAAGAAGATAAGAGCCACAGAAGGGAGAAGTATTTTGGGAGCACTGTCATCCTGACATGAACAGACTAGTGCATTCTTTTCCTCACAGTGGCTACTGATGAACCTGCACTGTTTTAAGCCCATCAAAATTTTGACATGAAAAAACAGAGAATACATAAAAGAAGGGCAGGGGGGAGGGTCAATCAAAATTCAAGATAGTGGGGCTGGAGAGATGGCTTAGCGGTTAAGGCGCCTGCCTGCTAAGCCTAAGAATGCTGGTTCCAATGTCCAGTGGTTCCAATCTCCAGGTCCCACGTTTAGCCAGATGCAAAGTGAGGCAAGGATGCAATGTCACTCTTGCCACAAGGGGGCGCAAGCATCTGGATTCATTCACAGCAGCTGAGAGACTGCTGGCGCGCCATCTCTGTCTCCCTCTCTGTCTATCTCTCTCTGTCTCTATCTCCAAAAATAAATAAAAAATAATTAAAAAAATTAAAAAAATCAAGATAGTGTGAATAAGACTTATGTAAACCTGCTTTTTTGAATAATGGCACATCCAGAAGCTGTAGACTGTTACTAGAAAATTTTCAGTGCCTGGGATAGGATACCTTCCATTGAGTTGTTGGCCAAGGAGGTCCCGGTAGACTCCAAAACATTAAAGGCTTTTGCCAAAGCCCTTGGTTGCCCTTGAGAAACAGATGGTAAGACCCTATTGTTGAAGACATCTCTTTCCTGAGAGGCAAGGTCACTGAGAAAGCAAGCTGGTGCTAAGCAGAAAACCTTCTCCCTGTAGACCAGCCAACTGAAAGCTGAAAAAAGCTGCACTGCATGCAGCCCTATGGGAGACAGAAGTCATCAGCAGTGACAACACTGGACACTGAAAATTCAAGTTTGGCCATACAGGCCCAATGACTGATTGGGTGAAAAAGTGGCATGTCTGCTCTTGGGGTAACCCAAGACTGAAAGCCCTCTTTATGGAATACATATCTGGTACTGAAAAACCTAAGCAAAAGTCTATGGCAGGGGAGATCATGAGCCTTAGGGGTATAAAGCCTGCTCTTGTCTTGTTAAATGTATGTATTATTCCCACCAATGTGCCCTGAAAGCACTATGCTTAATGTTCATATTCACATATTAATGCTCCTCTCACTTCTGGTTAGAAAAGCTTCTCTTTTCACATGGCGATGACCACTGGGATCACCCAAAAGGCAACATAGTGCTGAGAAGAAGGGATGGAGGAGTGCCCAGCACTGAAACACCTCTGTCACACCCTCCAAGGCTCAGGGACCATTGAGGAAGAGGGGGCAGATAGAATGGAAGAGCCAAAGGAAGGGTACAATGCAACTGCCCAGACAGAAATTGGCCTCGATATCTATGACCTTGCAGTGCCTAGCAATACCTTTGCAAGACCCTCCTAATAGAAGAAAAAGATGATGACATCAAATTAAAAAAGAGACTAATGGAGAGAGGGAGGGGATGGAGATTGGAGTTCTCAAGGGGGATGGGGGGGAGGGGAAGGAAATATCATGCTTTTTTGTATGTAAGTATAGAAATTGTCAATAAAAAAAAGAGGAGAACAAAAGGAATGGGATAACATAACAGAAGAAAGTCTACCTTGAAAGAGGAGGGGCCACACTGGATGAGGGGCATTTGGGAAAGGGGGGGGGAAGAGGATAATGGTGACTGGAGAAATGGCTTAGTGGTTCAGGTGCTTGCCTGCAAAGCCTAAGGACCCAGGTTTGATTCCCCATGACCCTTGTAAGCCAGATGCACAAGGTGGTGCATACATCTGGAATTTGTTTGCAGTTGCTGAAGGTTCTGGCATGCCCATTCTCTTTCTCTCTATCTGCCTCTCTTTCTACCTTTCTCTCTCTCAAATAAATAAATAAAAGTTAAGAAAAAACTAATATCCACATATATTAAAGTTCTCAGTTATAAGTGGTTAAAGAAAGAAAAGAACAGGGCTTGCAACTTAGAATAGGACATCAGAAAGTTCCACTGATGCAGTGCATTTGTTGAGCATGTACATGAATGGAGGAAGGCTTTAAGCCAGGCAAGTATTTAAGGAAAGAGATTTCTGTGCTTAGGAAACATAATGGCCACAGTTTTAGGTAAAAAGAAAAAAATGAAGATTGCTTAGGCTAACCTCTCCTGTTGAACTAGTTTAACCTGTCCCCTTATAAATAAAAATCAGTGTGTGTCACAACAGTGTTTTAATTTATTCACCTTTAAGTGTGTGTGTGTGTGTGTGTGTGTGTGTGTGTGTGTGCAAATTCTGGCTGAAGACAGGAGGAGAACCGAAAGAGCTGGTTCTCACTTTTCACCTCGCTTTTGAGGTCTTCATGTTTGCTCCTGTGTCTACCAATCCAGCTGGTGTGAGAGCTTCAGAATTCTATTTCCACTTCCTTTCTTGTTGTAGGTGCACTGGGATTATAGAACCTAACGTTATACATCCATATTTACATGCTTCTGGGGATCTGAACTCAGGTCCTCATGTTTGCAGTGCAACTATTTTGTCCATGGAGCCATCTCTCCAGCCCAAGTGTTTTACTTAAGTTTTGTGGTTTGAATGTAAACTATCGCCATTAGGTTCATGTGTTTGAATACCTCGTCCCCACCTACTGGCACTATTTGGAAAGGTTGTGTGATCTTTAGGAGGCATATATCCTTGTTGCAGGAAGTGGGTCACTGGAGGTGGGACTTGAAGTGTTATGAAAACTTGCCTCCTCTTTCTGTTTGCACTTAGCTTCCTGACTTTGGATATAATGTGACAAGCTTGCACCCTGCTCCTCCTCCCATGTCTTTCTTGCCATGATGGACAATATTCCTTTGATTTCCTTAAGTTGTTTCTTGTCAGGTATTTGGTCACAAAAATTAGTACAGTGATTAATAAACACCATTCTGCAATACAGCAACATGTATCATTTCTCTCCAACATCTTTCTTAATCTTTAAAGTGAAACTCAAGTAGGGGACTTTCTGTACTGTCGTAGCGACACTTCTATGACTTAAATCCATCTATTTGAGGACTGCAAGCTAAGATTTATGAGTTTCACATTATTTTCTCTTTCTTTCTTGGTTGCTGAATGCTTGACTACTTGTGCTTCTGTTTCAGTGCTTAGGAATGGGCTGAAGTTAATGTCACTCTCCAGGGTTAACTCCAGCCTACCAGTCAATGGATCTTTCTGGAAACAGTAAGAACTCACAGGGTAGATTCACTCTTTTTTTAAAATATTTTATTATTTTTATTTATTTATTTATTAGGGACAGAGAGAAGGAAAGAGAGAGGGAGAATGAGGCCCTCCAGCCAAACTGCAAATAAACTCCAGACGTGTGTGCCCCCTTGTGCATCTGGCTTACGGGGGGCCTGGAGAATTGAACTGGGGTCCTTAGGCTTTGCAGGCAAACACCTTAACCACTAAGCTATCTCTCCAGCCCTAGATTCACTCTTTTTATAAAAATTGTGTGTGTGTGTCTGTACACATGTATGTGTCTATGTGGATGCTGTGTGTGGGTGTAGGTATATGTGTGCGTATAGGAACAGCATGCGTGGCACACATACAGAGGCCAGAGGATAATTTCTAGGTGTTTGTCCTTTCCTTCAACCTTGCTTGAAACCATGTTTCCTTTGCTGTTTTATTGCTACTTCATATGCATCAGTCTAGCTGGACTATAAGCTTCCATATCCTATTGGTTCCATTTCCCATTGCTATAGGTGCATTGGGATCACAGATTCATGCACCACTTTGCATTCAGCTTTGTGTGGGTGCTGGGGAATTGAATGCTGTAGAGCAAGCTTGCAAGGAAGCATCTTTAACTACTGAGACATCTTCCCAGCTCCAAGATCATTTATTTGTTTGTTTGTTTGTGAAACCATGGACCAGGCAGTTGGTGTTATTAGCTGTGGTTTTGGAGACAGAAGTGACTTAGGCAATTGTTCATCACAGACTAACTAGCTTAGCTGATATAATTCTGTGGCTAGCAGAAAGCTTGACCTATGAAAATGGTGGTCTGACTGGGATGTGGTACATGGAACAGGTTTATATTAAAGTCTGGTCACCAAACCAAGCTCACAGCAGGAATTTTACATGTGCAGGCACAAATAAGCATGCGTGCATTATCCATGAAATAACTGCTCATGTTTAAACAGATTTCTGCTCAGCAGCCAGTCTTCTGGATAAAATGGCAAATTAACTGTGTAATTACAGAAACAGAGACCCAATGTCCGTGCTATGATTTTACTTAAATTGTGCTGACTTCATAGTGTTACAGAAGCATTCTGAGAAATATTCAAGCAAAAGATTAAACAAAATGGTCCATCTTTGTCCCCATTTTCTCCTTTCTTCCTACCTCCCTCCCTTCATCTTTCACTCCTTACTTTCCTCCTACATTTTCTTCTTCCTTTCCACATACTATATGTTAAGCATGATGCTAGGTGCTGTGGAACAAAAAGGATAATATGCGGCGTTGTTTAATTTTGTATTTCATTTCTCTTTGTTTGTGGGAAGGGTGTGTATGTGTGCAGAAGTCACACCCCATACACATGCTTGTAGAAGCCAAAGAAGAGTGTCAGATGGCTTTCTTTTTACCTCTTCTGGATCATTTCCTGAGACAAAATTTGTCTACAGCTTCTTTTGTTTTTTGCCCCCAGTCAGATTGTATGACCAACAGGTCTCCTGCTCCACTCCTCACTCCTCTCAAATGAATGTTTGTGGTCATGCCTTGGGGCTGAAATCATTCACGCTGAGCTGAAATCTAAACATTAGCATCTATTCCTGAATATTGCACACATGCTTATTTGTGCTAGCACAATTTAATTTTACTTGAGTGTTGGGGATTGAATTTGGGTCATCATGTTTGGGACACAAACACCCTTACCTGTTGAGTTATCTCCTTTGCCTCCAACATACAGCTTTTTTTTTTTTTTTTTTTTTTTTTTTTTTTTAGAGAGAGAGAGAAAGAGGGAATTGGCATGCTAGGACCTCAGCCACTGCAATTGAACTTCTGACGTGTGCACCACCTTGCGTGCATGTGAGCGCTTGCGCTTGTGTCACCCTGTTTTTCTGCCTTAAGTGGGATCTGGGGAGAAATTGAGCATGGATCTTTAGGCTTTGCAGGTGAATTCCTTAACTGCTAAACCATCTCTCCAGCCCAACATACAGATTTTTAAATAGCCAACCATGAAGGGAAGACAGACATACATATCCTAGAGAAAAAATATTATAAACATGTTACAATATCAACTGTGTATTTTGTTTTCTTATATTATTTTTTATTGAGAGCATAATTTATATGGATACATCATTTGTTGGTACCATCATTTCCCTTCTTCCTACTCCCAATCCACTGAGGGTCCTCCTCAGTAGGGCTGCTGGTATTCCCCATGGGGTTGTAAGTTATGTATTGTGAGAGCAGCAGTCAGTTACTGGGGGGACAAAGTCCTAACCTTTGGCTTTTACAATCTTTTGCCCCCTCTTGCACAAAAATCCCTGAGCCATGGTAAGTGTGCTGTATGTCTACTTCAGTGATGGGCGCTCAGGAGCCTCTGGATTTCTTCTTTGGTGTGTGTGTATGTGTGTGTATGAATGTATGTATGTATATATGTATGTATGTATGTATGCCAGAGTCTCTAACCACTGCAAATGGAAGCTTGTATGGCTTTACATGAATGGCTGGGGAATTGAGCATGAGCTGGTGGAATCTGCAAGCAAGTGTGATTAACTACTGAGCCATCCCCCAAACCCTTTAAAAATGTATTTTGAAAACATAGATTCTAATTTGCTGTAACAGATAGCTTCAGGTTCTCTGAGATGAACTTCCAGACCAGGCACAGTTATGGAGGAAGGGATATTATTTATCAAAGTTTACGGATCCAGGGGAAGTTCCATAATGGCAGGAGAAGAGGCCTGCTCTTACAGATCCAAGCAAGAGAGAGAAAAGCCACCAGCCACACAGCACAGCACACCTCAGGAACTCCCACAGGGCACACTTTGCATATCTTTACAATGGAATCTCAAACCCACCACCACACCTTAAGATCCACCCAGTGACATTGCCTCCAGCCAGGTGGCTGCAGATGCAAACAACAAATTAATAAAACACTGAATATATATTGGGGCAATCTATTCAAACTATCACACTTGCCAAAAAAAAAAAAAAAAAAACACTTTCTTTGGCTTGGCTTCTGCTTTTAGTTAAATTAGTTAGCAAGGTATTGACATAGCAAGCTCTTAAAAGCTAAAGAGTCTTCTGCAAAATTTCCCGAGCCATGCTGGGTGTGTTTTAAATCTACTTTACTATTGAGATTTATCTAGCCTTGTGTGTAGGATAGACAAATGAAATCTAAACAGAAAGGTCTAGCTGACTTTCTGGCAGGAGATAAACCACTCCTCACACATCGTCCAGGACCCAGGTGAAACCACAGAGCTACTGGAGAGATGAGCAAGAGTGCTGCTTCCACCACAAGTCTGACAACCTGAGCCAGGGTAATGGAGACAGACACTGAGGATTCTCAAACTGCATGAGAGCAGAAATCCAGAAGCTGCTGAGATTGCAACATTAAAGTAGACTTAATACACACCCACCATGGTCTCAGAAATTTTGCACAAGAGAATGCAGAAAGAATGTAAAAGCTACAGGGTGAGAGGAAATATACAGAGGTATTGACACCCCCATCACAATGACTGACTGCTGCTCTCACAACTCATTGCCCACAACCCCATGGTCAATACTAGCAATCCCACTGAGTAGGGACCTCAGTGAAATGGGACCAGGGAGAAGGGAAGTGATGGCATGAACCATGACCTGTCCATACAAAGTTTTAGTCTTAATTTAATAAAAGGTCATATTTAAATGGGAAATAATGGCTTTTCTGTTTCAAACCTGACAGAGGGAGAGGGTGAGAGAGGGAGGGAGCTCCTAGATGCTTCAAATTTTCTCTCTTTCTACAATGACTTCATAGTCAATGATTGGCTATAAATCTCACTGGCAGGTATAAGAGGGGGAAAAGTTTGAAGAGACACATCAAAAAGAAAAGGTACATGTGGCTAAGAAGCCTGAAAATATAATAACATCATTACTCATCATGAAGAGCAAAATGCCCCAGATTAAACAGACTGCTGAATTCCAAGAATGACTGTGACTAGATCAAAACTGGAGACACCAGAAGAATTGCTGAGTGTGGGAACTTACCGAGTTTTGAAAATATAAGCAAAAGCATTTCAAAGACTGCCTCCAAGGCTCTGGGAACATTACAGAAGATGGGGTGGAAAGAATGCAAGAGTCACAGTGTGGTAAGGAGTACTGTGAGGCCTTGCCCTCCTCATCCACAGAAATTGACTGATACATTCATGACCACACAGTGAATGCCCTCCGTGGAATGGGGATGGAGAGGAGGGACAAAAGAGGATAACCCAATGGGAACAGGACCAGTTTACAGTATGTTCATATATTAGCATTCCAACTAAATATTATAAAATATATACCATCTTCCAAAAGGGACAATTTTGCTTTTAATTCATGAATTTTAAAAATTATTAAATATGATGAATTTTATAGGTTTAATTGGCTTTATGTTCCATATTCCATTTGGTTCTTTTAATAAAGGGTTTATCAGCTCTAAAGCTTTCTGGTGGAATCTTTTCTACACAGAATTATTTCATGTACAAATAAGGAAGGATGCTTTGCTATTGTTTTACTATTTGTATGCCCTTCATTGCTTCTCCACTCTTACTGATTTATCAAAGTAGTACTGTGTTGATTTAACATGGAGAAATAGGTACCCTTCTCTTTTTCCCAATTTTCATGGAAATACTCTGAAATTTTCCCTATTGAGTATAATACTAGCTATAGATTTGTCACATTTTGCCTTTATTATGTTAGGATATGTTCTTTCTTTTCCTAGTTTCTCTTGTTTTTTATTTTCTTGGAGGGATATTGAATTTTGTCTGAAGGCTTTCCTGTATATTTTGAGATCCTGTGACTTCTGTCCTGGAGTTCATTTATGTAAGGCATTACATTTATTAATTTGTATATGTTGAACCATTGCCACATCTCTGGCATAAAGCCAGTTTGGTGGTGGTGAGTAATCTTTTCCCCCTCTGTATTCAATTTACAAGTACTTTGTTGATTTTTTGAATGTATATTCCTTAGTGAACTTGTTCTATAATCTTCTTTTGTTGTCTCTTTGTTTTTGTTATCATAATAAAACTGGATTTCTAAAATGAATTTGAATGTGTTCCATCTTTCCCTATTTTATGAAATAGTTTGCAAAGCTTTGATATTTGTTTTATTTTTTTAATGAAAAAGTAATTAAACCAAACTGCCAAAATTCAAGTGTGAATCCCTCTGGGCCTCGACTATTTTTTTAGTTAGGAGATTGTCTATAACTGCTTCTATGTCACTGCTGGATCTGTTTCAATAATTCATCTCACCTTGGTTTAATTTTGGTAGGTCATCTGCATCTAAAAATTTATCTATTTCTTTTAGATTTTCTAAGTTATTGGAGTATCTATTTTTAAGATATGTCCTTGTGTTTTTTTTTTAAAGTTAATTGATACCCTCTATAATTGGATCTTCTCTTTGTTTAGTTAGCTGGACTAAGGGAATATCAATTCTTTGTTTTATTTTCTGTTTTTTTTTTTATTCTGTTTCACTAATTTCTGTCCAGATATTATTTTTTCTATCTACTAATGTTGGGTTTGGTTGTTCTTGTTTTGCCCAGGCCCTAGGGTACATCAGTTATTTATTTGAGATTTCTCTGTTATTTCCATGTGGGCAATTAGAGCTTCACACTGTCCATGGCCATTTCCAAAACACAAGACTGTGTTGCATATTCAATTACCCTCTCTTTCCTACATTTCTTATACTCCATAATACTAGGAGACATGCCAATTTGTTAAGCTGGGAGGGGGTGGGAATAAAGCAGATATTGTAGAAAAGGACACTCCTTAGCATTCAGGCCCCTTCAAAAGACTGCATTCTTTCTGTCCCACTACAGGTTAACTGGCCCAATCTCAACTGTTGTGATCTCTCATACAATTGCAGCTTAATGGGTAGCAGTTTCAGCCCAAAGATTTCTCTCTGTGCCATATCCCTCTGCACATACAAGTCTGTTTCTACACTGAAAACCCTGCACAAGTTCTCAGGACATGGGCATAACAGCAAGCCTCTCACACAAAATGCTTCTAGCCCAGTCCAAGCAAAGGTCTTTCTCACTCTCATAAGCCAAACCTCACAGTTCTTAATTCTTACTGTATTCAGGTCTTTCAACTCTGACCAGAATAGTCCACCAAACTGTAGTTACAGCACTGCAAGGCATCTCTTAGGCCAAGGTTTTAAATCCTTCCACATTCCTCTTGAAAATCAGCTCCAAAAGGCAAAAACCACACAGTCAGGTGTCTAGCAGCAAATGACCCTACCCCTGGTACCAACTTTACTGTTGCAATCAGGTTTTCATTGTTGGCAGAAATCACCCCCACAAAGAGAAGCTTTTGGGAAAACAGGGTTTATTTTGGCTTACAGACTTGAGGGGAAGCTCCATGATGCCAGGGGAAAATTATGGCATGAACAGAAGATATCACTTCCTGTGGAATACAGCCACAGGAGAGTGTGCCAAACACTGGCATTGGGAAACAGGCTATAATAGCCATAAGCCTGCGCCCGAAAATACACCACCTCCACAAGGTGTTAAGTCCCAAATCTCCATCAGCTGGGAACCTTGCAATCAGAACACCTAAGTTTATGGAGGACACCTGAATCAAACCACCACAGGAAGTTTCTATCATGGTGAACAAACCATGACAAGAGCAGACAGTATCATATTGTCCCATCAACAGGGTAGAAGTAGAAAAGCTAAAAAGTACCTACAGGGGCTATACTCTAACACCTCAAGGCCGGTCCTCAGTGAAACACTTCCTCCATCAAGCCTCCACTTCCTAGAGGCTCTAAAAATTTCCCTAACAGCACCACCATCTAGAGATCAAGTATTGAAACATGAGTCTTGTGATGTATTTTATATTCAAGCCACTACAGGTGATGACTCACAGGAGCTGCATCATGTGAGTCTCAACTCTCTATCCCAAAGTTGACCTTTCATCTCCTATCTACTCTACCACTCCTTCTATAGCTAAGGTTAGGAGGAAATAGAGGGTACATTCTCAAGTGAGAGCTGCTGACCCCATTCCATTAGGGGATGTGGACAGCCTCATTACCATTACTATATACCTAGCTTTTTCTGGGTTATTTGATTATTTTGTTCTCATGACAGTGAAGCCAAGGCAACCTTTGCTCCATATGAATGACAGATATGCTAAGCCGTGAGGAAATATACCACATTAGGCTGTCTGTAATTTTTTAAATGCATAGTCTTACATTGATTATAATTTTTTAATGCTTCCTATCCAATTGAAAATAGTCTCTTTTCTTGTATCTTAATTATTGTTACTTTCCCCACATTTTTAGAATTTGTAGCAAATCTTTTTCTTATAATTTAGTAGTTTTTATAAAATATTTAGTTATACAATTTTATAGATTTATACATTTACAATTTTTTTTTAATTTGAGAGAGACAGAGAGAGATAGAAACAGAGAGAGAATGGGCTGGCCAGCGCCCTCTCAGCTGCTGTGAATGAACTCCAGACGCATGTGCCCCCTTGTGCACATGTGCGAGATTGCTTGCATCACTTTTGCATCTAGCTAAGGGTGGGACCTGGAGATTAAAATGGGCATTCTTAGGCTTCACAGGCAGGCTCCTTAAATGCTAATCCATCTCTTCAGCCCACATTTGTAAATTTTATAAATTACAAATAAATATATATATATATTTATAGTTATATAAATTTTATAAAATATATATATATACATTTTCAAGCTAATCTCTTACTAAATAGAATGAGAGAAGAATTGTGTCTTAGTTTCTACTGCAATAATCCCTCTCATATACCATATTTCCATTTTTAAGATAGGATTTATTATAGTAGATGGGTTGATTTTCCATGCTGGATATTATTATTATTATATAGTATAATTTTATTATTAACTTTACTGCTATAACAATCTTCATTGTTTATTGTATTGCTTCTTACACATCTCCACAATGTTTTTCTTCATAAAAAATATCTTTTGGGGCTGAAGGGATAGCTTAGTGGTTAAGGCACATGCCTGTGAAGCCTAAGGACCTAGGTTGGATTCTTTAGGTCCCACATAAGTCAGATGCACTTGGTGGTGCATGCATCTGGAGTTTGTTTGCAGTGGCTAGAGGGCCTGGAGTGCCCATTTTCTCTCCCTCTCTCTCTGTCTTAAATAAATAAATAAATAAATCTTAAACAAGACAATATCTTTTGTATTTTTCCATGGATTCTATTGGTAGAACCTGCTTTTAGTTTATGTCTGTCTGAGAATAATTTTATTTTATCACATTACAAAAGGTAATCTCACCATGTATAGATTTTCAGAGGTACTTTTATTTATTGAAGTCACATTTAAAAGACAAAACCATAGTGTCTTCTAGATCTTAGCTGTGAACTAAAGTTCCCAGAAAAAAACGTGACACCTATACTAAACATTCTACAGGGCTGACTGATTGATTAAAACTTTAATAATTGTGGAGAGCTGGTTGTTGGGAGCCAAATTATCATGGGCTATCTTTAGTCTCCTTAAAGGCCATTTATTTCCTCCCACTGTATTTAACCTAATGTCTCTGTGCCTGTCATTCCTTTTTGGAATGTGCAGGCAGACCCCTTAGCTTCCACCAACACAAAAGCTAAGAATGTCATGAGATCACATCTGAGACCTATAATAGATTTCTCCACTTTGCTATAACCTGCCTACCTGATACATTCACCAATTTATTTAGAACGTATTTTAATTTACAATTTTCTATTATGTTATGACAAAAAACTTCATAAAACTGTTAACAGGTTGAAATGTGGTATTTGAGGGTAACCTTAATCTGTGCCCTCAAGCCATGGTCACTCATATTTGACTGTGGAATAAACTATCTCTAATTCTCTTTGAGGTGAGTGCTGGGTGTTTTGTATCAAAAACCTTGAGAACACATAGTGTTGCTTTTAATAGCAAATTTTTAAAGTATATTTTATTCATTGATTTTGAAAGAGAGGCAGAGAGAGAGAGAGAAAGAGAGAGAGAGAGAGAATGGATACACCGTGGCCTCTAGCTACTGTAAAAATCCTCCAGACACAGGCACTAACCACCTTGTGCTTTTGACTTTTCGTGGACACTGGGGAAGTGAATCTGGGTCCTTTGACTTTGCCAGAAAGCTCCTTAATCATTAATCCACCTCTCCAGCCATAATGCAAAGTTTTTAGTTAACACATTTTTATCACTCATTGCCTTTTAATTTTGGCTTGGGTATTTTACTATGAGGTATCTAACTTGGGTTTTTTAAGCTATATTTTCACTATGTAGACCAGAATGGTTGGAACTTGCTGCAACCCTCTGGTCTCAGCCTCCCAAATGATAAGATGAGAGGCATGGGTCACTATGACAGGCTTGAGTTTTTAAAATATTTTCTTTCTTGCAATAAATTATGTGACTAAGTTTGAGGACTAATGTTTATTATCAACTTTCCACAGCTCTCAAATGTATTTCTTTAACTACAGCATTTTTTTCCCCCATTCATCATGTTATCTCCCTTTGGAACTCGAAAACAGGTTACTTTGGATCTTATTATCCTATTAAATCTATTTCAAAATCTTGTTTTTCCATGAAGTTTCTCTGTGTGCTATAGTCTACCATAATCTCTTTTATTTCTATTTTACTATTTTTTTAAACTTTAAAAATTTTATTTATTTATTTATTTATTTATTTATTTATTTATTTATTTATTTATTTGACAGAGTGAGAGAGGGAAAGAGAGAGAGAGAGAGAGAGAGAGAGAGAGAAAATGGGCGCTCCAGTGCTTCCAGCCACTACAAATGAACTCCACACTCATTTGTCACCTTGTGCATCTGGCTTACGTGGGTCCTAGGGAATCAAACCGAGGTCATTTAGCTTTGCAGGCAAACACCTTAACAGCTAAGCCTTTTTTTTTCTATTTCAAATATTTATTGATTTATTTGAGGAAAAGAGGGACAGAAAGAGAGAGAGAAAAGAGGGTGAGGAAGAGAGAGAATGAATAAGCATGCCAAAACCTCTTGACACTGGAAAGTAATCCCAGAAATATGTGTTACTTTGTGCATTTGGCTTTACTGGAGAATCACACCTGAGCCATCTCTCCAGCATTTTACTATATGACAAACTAGGAACCATCCTCTTATGAAACAAGGAAGCTCAAAGCTAGGAAATCCAAGGTCATAGTCTGATCACAGCACATGGACATTTCACAAACATACCCACCCTGAAATAGGACTTCAAAGATCCAGATGCCATAGGTGAGACCTATAGCACTGAGCTATCTCTCCAGCCCCCAGTGTATTTAATTTCTTGATTACGTGTTTCCAATTTGCTAATAGAAAGACCATACACTTTTTCTATTGCACTGTAATTTTATCTACCAAGTTCTGTTATTTTCCATTTAAATTCTTTTATTACATTTGTCTCTGGATTGTACATTTTTCAAAGACACCTGGCCACACATTTCTGAACATTTTTATGCAACATGTTACCTATACCAATGTTGTATTCTTGTCTGGTAGTTCCAAGACTTGTACGTTTTATGGATTGAGACTGGGTTTTTATGCTATTCATTCTATCTCATCAAGAGTAATGTTTAGTCTCCATTCATGCCCACCTGTACATGAGTTTAAAATTTTAATGTTTATCCTAATACTTAGAAGTTAATTTAAGTTCTTTGGGTTTTGGCTGCAAGATTCATACTTCTAGAATTTTTTTCATTTTACCTTTCCTCTGAGTCTCTGGGTAACATTTACTTGGAAACCCTTTAAAGGAAAATTTTAGCTTGGAGCCTTTTGTACCAGAGGTGCTGGGGAAATTCATCCCCAGGCTCACATAAATTCAGGCTTTCTGTTAAGAACTCTTAAAATGCTTTCTTTTATTCATTTACTTATCTTTGTTCAGTTCTATTTCACATTAAGTAAAGACAAGGAAAACTCTCTACCAACCGTCTTGCATCAGGTATTGACTTTCTGAAGTATGGCTGTTCAGAGGTCCTATTTGCATGTCTCTTAGCTAAAGTGTTGCTCTGGTAGCATGCTTCTTTATCGCCTCTCTCTAGAGCCTGGGCTGATGATGAGGGAGCAGGCGGCTATAAGTGCTCAACTACGTGCCTCAGTACTCACAGAACCCTTGCTTATTCTGAGGATCGAATTGTTGTTCTACGTGTTATTTATAACTTTATGCTCTTGTGAAAGCCATCCATACTGCTAATAATGGAAGCCTTGTATTTTTGTGTTGGCTTTTAAGTCCTTGGGCTGAATTCATTTAGTTCCATAATTCTGTCTAAGTATAACCAATGAGGGTTAGGGGGATGTACCCCCATCTGATAGAGCATTTCCCTAGCATGCATGAAGCCCTGAGTTTGATCCCCCATACCACTTCACCCAGGCATGGTGGTGTATGCCTGTAATCCAAGCACTCAGGAGGTGGATGCAGAAGGCAGGAGGATGAGTCATTGTTGTCTACATGGTGAGTTCAAGACCAATGTGGGTAGACCAAATCTTTAGGAGATGCCTGTCTTTGGATCTATCCAAATATTATATTCTATTAAAGCGAATCACTTGATCTTTCATGCAATTACTAGACAAATGACTGTAGCATGACACATGCCTGTATTTTAAAGATAAAAAAAAATTCAGTTTTAAAGATTTAAAAAAATTGTCAAACTTTGTTCCATGGAAATGCTCGAATTATTTTTTAAAAAAATTAAAAAACAGAAGCATTCCAGGACATAGCATCTTATCCTAGTAACCATCACAACTTGTACTACAAATCTTAGGACAGAAAACCACAGTTTACAACTGCATTTGCTCATTAGATACAAAAGTAATATTATTGGAATACTAAAATTAGTACTTCTGAGCTTGCTTTATTTTTCTATGACATGATGCTTTCTGAAGCATAAATAATAATAAATGATACTTGCTTAGTAAATATTATATATGCTTAGTGAAAACTGCAATCAGTGAAAATAGAAGGTGCTCACCAAGATATAATAATGTCAGTCAAGGAAGGCTCAGAACTCTCACTACAAAGCCGGTGATCACAGACATCTTGCTCAAATGATTACTGGGCAGTTATTCACATTTTGAACACTTCTATTAGAGACAATTTAAGTTCTCTGTGTTCTTAGTATTTATTTATTTTAAGATTTTACTTTATTTATTTATTTATTTATTTATTTATTTATTTAAGACAGAGAGAGGGGAAGAGAGGGAGAATGAGAATGGGTGCACAGGGCCTCTAGCCACTGCAAACAAACTCCATATGCGTGTGCCTCCTTGTGCATCTGGCTTATGTGGGTCCTGGAGAATCGAACCAGGGTCTTTAGGCTTCACAGGCATGCACCTTAACCTCTAAGCCATCTCTCCAGTCTGTGTTCTTAGTATTTATATATTAAGGTTTCCTTTTCTGTAATCACCTAGAGTAAAATAACATTCAAGAACCCACAAACCAATTCTCTCCAGTTATCCCACTAATATGTTCCATGCAAGAGCAAAAGAGACAAGTGTAATTTCTACTTGTTCCACAGAAAAAACAAAAATAACAAAATTGAACATCTCCAGAGTGGAAGTAACTACAATAATTTATGTAAGGCCACACAAGGAATCACATGATCACACATGTATCTTTACACTTTTATCACACAATTTTTAGTTACAATCATTTAAACCACCATATTATTCAGAACGAGATTTATAAAGACATTTTTCTCCTCATAATGAAATCTGAGCAATTTATAGTAAGGACTCCTTTCTATCTAAACTATTAAGGAGAAAGTTAAGTGAAAATGTGAGGTCTAAAATGAATAGTTGTAGCAGGGGCCTCGAGGTCTCACCTATGGCATCTGGATTTTTAAAGTCCTATTTCAGGGTGGGTATGTTTGTGAAATGTCCATGTGCTGTGATCAGAGTATGACCTTGGCTTTCCTAGCTTTGAGCTTCCTTGTTTCATAAGAGGATGGTTCCTAGTTTGTCATATAGTAAAACGCTGGGTGTTTGATTGAACAAGAAAAGTAGTGCTGTTTTGTGTAAAGGAAGGGTATTATTATGAACTTAAAACATACAAAATAAGTGCAAGTATCAGAAAGTACTTGAAGTGGTTCAGCTTCAGGGAGGTCGGCTGTTGAATTAAAATGTGTCATTCTGTTGCCCTTTTCAGAACTTTGGGCAGCTTCCAAAATGTTTTTCTTAGTCATGAATAAAAGCATCAGTATATATGGCAATTCTGATCAAAGGAATTCCAACAAATTGAAGCGAGGTGAGATGTGAATTACATCAGCTCAGCAGGACAAGTGTCAGATTTATTGAACTCAGCAAGGACAGCATATGAGATATCACCTTCAGGTTTGAGACCTGGGCACTCTTCCTGATCTTTACAAATAAAATAATCAAGCAACATAATTGACACTTTTATTTTTAAAACTTTTATCTTGCATTCAGTGTGTAATAACTACTAGTAGATTTTTCTTTTTCATGGCCTAGTTCTCAATTTGAAAGTAATGTTAATTTTAACATTTTTAAAATTCTTTCTTTAGAAATAAAATAGTAGTAGCTTGTTCCCTCATCTCTCTCCTTTGTTTCTCTCCTTTAGAAATCCGGGACTATAATTAAGATGGAGAATTCATATTGTTTGATATTTTTAAATCAGCAGGAGCTTGTGACTGCCTCTGATCCATAAGGGAGGAGTGGCAGAGATAAAGACCTAATATGCTTGCGTTTTCTCAGACAATATGCAAAGTACCAGCTTTCTTCAGGGGAGGCCCTCACTGGTCCTGAGTACAGACAGAGCATCAGTTTCACCTTTCCAATGTTCAGTGATGTGCAGAGTCCTAGCGTGTGGAGGAAGTCGTACTAATGGAAGCTTTGGCAGTTTCTGTCATGATAAAACCCGCTTCAGAATAGTACTATTTTAAACTCTACGGAGTGCCTTGTACTGTGAGGAAACTGCCTGGTCTTCTTGATTTTTAGACATTTAAAAAATATTCTGTCTATCTATTTATCTATCTATCATCTATCTGTCACTTATCATCTATCTGAGAGACAGAGAGATGAAAAGGCAAATAGAATGAGGGAGAGAATGGACACACTGGGGCCTCTAGCCACTGCAAATGAACTCCAGATGCATGTGCCTCCTTTTGCATCTGGTGTTACATGGGTACTGGGGAATTGAACTTGGGTCCGTAGCCATTGCAGGCAAATGCCTTAACCAATTAGCTGTCTCTCCAGCTCTGTTTCTTTTAGATTTATTTACTTATTTATTTATTTATTTATTTATTTACTTATTTATTTGAGACAGAGAGAGGGAGAGAGAGAGAAAGAGAGAATGGGGGTGCAAGGGCCTCTAGCCACTGCAAATGAACTCCAGACTCATGCATCACTATATGCATCTGGCTTATGCAGGACCTGGAGAATTGAACCAGGGTCCTTAGGCTTCACAGGCATGTACCTTAACTGCTAAGCCATCTCTCAAGCCCTGTTTTTTAGACTTAAAATAATATTTTGTGTGTTTGTGTTTGTGTGTGTGTGTGTTTATTGGGTTACATGTGTACTCATAAGGAGGTCAAATACTTCTTCATGGTATCATGGTGTCTTTGTTCCTCCTTTTTGAGACAGAGTTTCTTGCCACCACCACAAATGAACTGATAGATAAAATGCATGTAAGACTAGCTTGCCTCAGTGTTTTGGATTCCCATGGCACCACCTCACATTTTTGGAGGTACATTGGAATTACAGATACCTGCACTACTTTATATCTAGTTTTAGATTTGTGCTGGAGAATTGAACTTGGCTGGCAGGATTTGCAAGCAAATTCTTTTAACTGCTGAACCATCTTCCCAGTCCATAATTTGCTTTTAAAATAAAAAATCTGCCAGAAATCTTGCACCAAGATATTGATCTGATATTGAAAAGTGTGAACATGACTGGCAAATGATTTCAGTTGAAAGATTGAACACCACCTGCTGCCATATAAAGAATATATTACTAGGGCTGGAGAGATGGCCAAAGGACCTTGGTTCAAATCCCCAGGACCCACATAAATCAGATGCACAAGGTGGCACATATGTCTGGAGTGTGTTTGCAGTGACTGGAGGCCCGGGTGTTCCCATTCTCTCCCTCTCTCTCTTTGCCTCTTTTTCCTCTTAAGTAAATAATAAAAATGTTGAAAAAGAATATATTTCCAGGTGTGGTGGCACAAACTTTTAATCCCAGAATGGGAGGCAGATGTTGGTGGATTTCTGTGAGTTTGAGGCCACTACATAGTCAATTTCAGGTCAGCCTGGGCTAGAGTGAGATCCTATCTCAAGGAAACAAAACAAAACAAAACAAAAAACCACCACCAAAACATTTTAGCCTATGACTCAGAGGTGCTCCATTGATGCAGAATTGGAGGAGTCATTTCCTTACATGGAAATATTACATATTAGGAGTGATTTTCACAGGTCATTAGGGTCCTCAGATTGCAGGTGATATTTTAGTTGACTCAGACTAATTTGAAACTCGGATAGTCGTAAGATCAAAACAATGTTCAAGGCTAGATAATCTATTGAGTATTATAGTTTTAAACTTGTGCTAACTGAGAATTTAGGTGTCTTCTTCATGCTTGTCAAGTCTTTCCTTTTCCCATTAGGTGTCAATCCACTTCATGAATTAATTTCTCTCATTTCCATATGATCTTGTATTTTGATTAACCATTGTCAACTTGAACCCAAACCAACACCCTTGAACGTATTCCTTGCTTTGAGTGCTGCACACTACAAAGGATGAATCTTCCATAGAGAGAAAGAGAAATGAAGAACTAAGTTAGTAGAATAACAACCCTTAAGAGCAAATGGGCACTATCAAGAATAGGTAGGTCATCTGTGTTCTGAGGACATGGGAAAGTTGTCATTGTTTTCTTCTTTTCTTACTCAACTTCACCTGCCAATGGTTCTCTGGGTAAACTGAATTCTGATGTCACTGGCAGTATTGAGTTTAAGCATTCTATTCAAAAGTAATTGATTGTTCAATGATGTATGAGATGCTTTACACAGAGAGTAAAGTTTTAAGACCTTTTATGAGCTGAATAAATAAAATATCTTAGTACACTGTGGACATTTTGCCTTATTTGAGAGTGTAGGATTCTATAGAACTATTTTGAGTCCAACAAAACAAACATTAGGCAGTTATATATGGATTCCACAATACCAATATGTTCTCTCTTATATGCAGATTCTAGTTCTAGACCTTAATATGTATATGTTGTGGGAGGGAGTATGTATAGATGCCAGGAAATCAGAAAGGAATCCATGAGAGGGAGAAAAAACATGAGGCTTCAAGAGAGAAGGGAAGGAAGATAGCAGATTTTAAATGATAATGAAAGTCATAGGGGGAAAGTCAGAGGGAGCCCTCCATGGCTTCCAGCATTTATTTTGGGAGCCAAACTTGGGTATTCATGATGGAGAGCATAGATTTTATCCATTGAGCCATCTCCTATGCCCCAAATTGAAAGTTTTTAAGTGCTTTTTGTAGTCTGTCTTCATTTCTGATTGTGTGAATATACTTGCTCGAGTATAGAACTTTTTGGATAAAATATATAAGAAATAGATGTTTGTAAGAGACAGGAATGTTCTTCATTAATATTTAAGTCAATTTTTACTCTTAGACATATAGAAAGTTATACTTTCAAACAGTGGTCTGGAGCCATGGTTACAATAAATAAATATAAATGGGATAGCTTTGGGGCTAACAAAATTGTCAGTGTAGGGTTTTGGGTTTTGTTCACTGCAGAATTAGTTTGTTCTAGATATGATAAATGACTAATTTGGGGATACAAAATTATTGATACAAATTAATTTACTGCTTTAGCATGCAAATTGCAAATTCTATAATTGCTCCATACAACATAAGTTTCTTTTCTTTTTTTTTTTTTTTTTTTTTGAGAGAGAGTCAGAAAGAGAGAGAGAGATAGAGACAGATACAGAATGGGTGCACCACCAGCCTCTCAGCCACTGTGAACAAACTCAAGATGTGTCCACCCCCTTGTGGGCAAGCGTGGCATTGCACCCTTGTGTCAATTTGCATCTGACTAAACATGGGACCTGGAGAATCTAACAGGAGTCCTTAGGTTTAGGAGGCAGGCACCTTAACTGCTAAGCCATTTATCCAGCCCGAGAGCTTCATTTTTTGCTCACTTACCACTCCATGGATGCACCATACTGTATATAATGTTGGAATCACAACTCATATTTAATCCAGTTGTTCAGGAACCCAAGTCTTCAAGTTTGTAGTATTTTTTCTCAGTGACTTCTAAGCTCTTATTTTTTATAACTGTAGTTAATTAGTTAGTAAATATTTTTATGGAGGATGGTCAAGGAACAACTTTGAGTTGATTGTGCTCAACTTCTTTTGGAGACAAGGTCTCCTGACAGTGCATAAACTGCATAAAACATGCCTCCATAAATTCAGGAAAATACATGTAACTTCCTGCATCATATCTGACCACAATGCATTAAGCTAGAAATTAACAGCAAGAGAAATAGCAGATACCAATGTATAGACTTGTGTATGAACTGGAACCAAAAATAGGTACCAGAAACCAGTAAGCAGGTAAAAGGCTATAAGGGAGGGAAGAAAGGGAAGGACTTAAGTGTATGGTAATACACATATGTAAGTAGAAGAACTGAGTACAGGGAGGGGAATGGCCTAAGCGAGGCCATGGGAAGAGAATGCATACAAAAAGGGCAGGGGGAGGGACAATCTAAACTCAAGATATTATCAATAATACATATGTAAAATTACTTTTTTGAATAAGGGCACGTCTAGAAGATGTAGACTGTTACTAGAAAATTTTCAGTACCTGGGATGGAATTCCTTCCAGTGAGATGTTGGCCAAGGAGGTCCCAGTAGCCTCCAAAACATTAAGGCTTTTGCCAAAGCCCTTGGTTTCCCTAGAGAAATAGATAGTAAGACCCTATTGCTGAAGACATCTCATGCCTGAGAGGCAAGGACACTGAGAAAGCAAGCTGGTGCTGAGCAGAAAACCTTCTCCCTGTAGACCAGCCAACTGAAAGCTGGAAAAAGCTGCACTGCACGCAGCATATGGGAGACAGAAGCCATCAACAGTGAAAATAGTGGATGCTGAATATTCAAGCTTGGCCAGACAGGCCCAATGACTGAACGGGTGCAATAGTGGCATGTCTACTCTTGGGGTAAACAAGTGCTCCAGAATTAGACTGAAGGCCCTCTCTACGGGAGGGAATACATACCCGGTACTGAAAAACCTAAGTAAAAGTCTATGGTAGGTGAGGTCATGAGCCTTGGGGGTATAAGCCTGCTCATGTCTGACTAAATGTATATATTATTCCCACCAAGCTGCCCTGGGGACACTACACTAAATGTTCATGTCCACATATTAACGCTATTCTCACTTCTGGCTAGAGAAGCTTCTCTTTTCAGATGGTGATGACCACTGGGATGACACAAAAGGCAACATAGTGCTGAGAAGAAGGGATGGAGGAGTGCCTAGCACTGAAACACCTCTGTCACATCCTCCAGTGGCTCAGGGACCATTGCAGAAGAGGGGGCGGATAGAATGGAAGAGCCAAAGGAAGGATATGACCGCTTACTATGCAGCTGCCCAGACAGAAATTGGCCTCGATATCCATGATCTTGCAGTGCCTAGCAATACCTTTGCAAGACCCTCAAAATAGAAGAGAAAGATGATGTCATCAAATTAGGAGAGAGACTAATGGAGAAAGGGAGGGGATATGATGGAGACCGGAGTTCTAAAGTGGAATGGGGGAGGGGAGGGAAATATCAGGTGGGGTTTTTTTGGTATGTAAGATTAAAAGTCAATAAAAATAAATTAAAAAAAAAAGAAATAGCAGAAATTACACCAGCTCCTGGAGACTGAACAACATACTATTAAACAATTGATGGGTCTTGAAAAAAAAAAAAAGGAAATTGTAAAATTTGTAGAACTGAATGATTATGAAAACACCATACCAAAACTTATGGGACACAATGAAGGCATTTCTAAAGTGAAAATTAATAGCATTAAATGATTTCATAACAAAAACAGAGAGATCTCAAATTAATAATGTAAGTGTCCACCTAAAGGCATTGGAAAAACAAGAATAATCCAACCCGAAGAGCTCCAGACAGAAATAAATAATTAAGATCAGAGTTACAATTAATGAATTGGAAACCAAGGAAGCAATTTAAAACACTGATGAAGTGAAGAGGTGGTTCTTGAAAAAATTAACAAGATTGAGAAACCCTTGGCCAATGTGACCAAAAGAAATAAAAAGAGAAGTCTCATATTAAAAAAATTAGAAATGAAAAGGGAGAAGTCACAAAAGACATCAAGGAAGTTGGAAGAATCATGGGGGCATAGTTCCAAAACCTCTACTCCACAAAATTGGGTAACCTGAAGAAATGGATGAATTCCTAGATATGTACCACCTACCAAAACTAATTCCAGAGCAGATAAATCTCAACAAACCTATTACATGTATCAAGTTTGAAAATGAGATCAAAACCTTCCCAAAAAGGAAATGTCCAGAATTGATGTATTCTCAGGCAACTAAAATGAAGAACTAAAACTTTTAAATAAAATAATCATAAAAAGAAACTGAGAAAATAGTTGGGGTATTTTACTTAAATTTTGTGAGCAGCATGGCTATCATTAAATAAAATCCATGCTCTTTACATAAAGTGTAAATCTAAGACAAAAAATAAATAAACCGAAGCCATCACCATGCCTGCATGCTCTCATCATAATGCTCTTATTAGAGTGAGTGAAGTTGCTATTGCTACTTTACAGTTGTAAATGCCAGTCTCAAGGGACTGAAAGAAACTTGTCAAGTCTCGTAAGGGGGAGTACCTAGTGAAGCTGTCACAGAGCAGGATACAAGAACGCAAGGAATTTTTTAAAAAATAAATAAGCTCGATTATCAAGATGTATTGACCTTCCTAGTATAGTTGCACTGAGAGATGGTACAGAAAAGGAGCACCTGAGCAGAGACAGTGGCGATATAAGTTTAAAGTATTTCTCATTTCACGTACATTTTTATTTAGACAACATCCAGGTGCAGTCGACTGTCGAGTAGCTGTGTGCACCTGGGTTCTGGATGACAATCGTGATGCTGCAAGTTTTGTCACTATGACAATGGTTCAAGGCACTGGTATTGAAATTTGTAGACCAGAATGTTGATAGGCAGAGAAGCATGAGCTACAACACAATTTAGGTAGATGTTTTACAGAGTGTTGGAGGCTAGAGCTGGTTTTCATTTCTGTGCTTATGCCATGGCCTACTTCTCCCAATAGTTCCCTGTGGAACTGTTGGAGTTGGATGCAGCTCAGACCTGGCAAAGATTCTAAATCGTAGGTTCCAAATGAGACCATCCTTTGGCTGCCTGCTACTAAATACAACCAGGTGTTGAATTCTCTTGAGCCCCAAGGCTATTTCTTTTTAGCCCTTGTGAACATTCTTTCTAAAACATATCAAAAGGTGGGGAACTCAAATAACTTATTTTGCTCACGAGTCTATTGCTAACTAACTGTATGGACTAAAATGATTTTTCCACCCAGAGTTGTGTGGCTTTCTTCATGTCTAAAAGTGAGAGAAGTCATTTGTAAGTCCTTAACTACCTCCAAGTTCTAAAACCCACTCCATGATAAGAGTAATCCTGCTCCAATACACAAACTTATTTTTTCTGCTTTAATTTACATGATTACTTTCTTTACTTTTCACAACAAATGGTTATGTGGATAAATGTCTCAGCACTTCTAGTATAACTCCTATCAAAGCCAGCATAGGGCAGAAAAGCAGCATTTCTCTATGTCTTTTTTGATGTGTAACACAGAATATTCAAAATAGTACAAATTAATAAAAGCTTAAAACAATTAAGAAGAATTTATACATTCAAATTGAAAACACAGATGTGCTGATGTCACCAAAAATAATCCATTCATGTGTAAAGCAGTGATTCGGAAAGGAATATTGCAGAAGCATTATACTTAATGTATGATATTACTTAGACAAGTATAGACTAGTAATCTGTAAGTAGCCCTATAATTCTCCTCATTCTTAGAATAGTTAATGTATTTTAAAAAATCTCTGAAACATACTGTTCAAATATCTGTGACTTGGAAAAGTCTCTTGATGGCATATTGTATTTAATGTGACAATTTTCATTTATATTTGCTTGTTGGAACCTTAACCCTACATTGCATTGACAGCTTGTCAGGAGTACATTTTGTCAAAAAGGATATTCCCCTTGGAAGACTTCACACAGCTTGTGTCGCTGGTGAGGAAGGAAGAAAAACACAGCAAGCTTGTTCTGTCCAATTAGCAAAGATGTGTAGGTTGTCTGGTGGTGCAGCTGGGCAATTGGCAATAGAAGAAGCTAATTTTATGGTTTATGAAAGCCTCTCATTTGTTATGATAAATTTGGGAATTCAAACTACTATTAACTCTATCCTGGTCATTAGTATAACTATATAAATAACAGTATCTTTTTCCCTGTATAAGAAGGAATGATTCAGAATTTGTATCAACAAATTAGAAATTAATAGATAATATACTGTGTGAGGTAACCCAGGCTCAGAAATTGAAATGCCACATGTCCTCTCTCATATGTAGATCCTAGCTCTTAATTTTCAGACTTGTAGGTATAACTAAGATTATCTGTAGAGACCTGAAAAGTAGAAAAAACAGGTCAGTGAGAACTGGGGAAATATTTTTAAAGGTGAAGATGGAACTTAAGAAATGTAAATGTAATAGGGTGGGGATACTGGAGCTTAAACAGGGATCAAGTTAGGGAGTTGGTGAGGGAAGGAAGTGGGAAGAGTTAAATGTAAAAGCTATAAAAAAAGCAATGTGGAAATATACCACTTTATGAACTAATTAAATTATAATTAAAAACAAAAGAATGAAGGGGCTGAAGAGATGGCTTAGCAGTTAAGGTGTTTGCCTGCAAAGCCAAAGGATTCTGGTTCAATTCTCAAATAAATAAAATATATATATATATATATATATATATATATATATATATATATATATATATATTTTTTTTTTTTTTTTGACCCACAGTAAGCCAGATGGAGGCGGTGTGCCAGCAGCCTCTTAGCAGCTGGCACATGCATCTGGAGTTCATTTGCAGTGTCACTTTTGCAAGCCCTGGCATGTTCTTCTTAACTCTCTCTCTCCCTTGGATAATCTCTCTCTGCCATTTGTAGTTTCTTTCTCTCAAATAAATAAATAAAAATAAAATAGTTTTTAAAAAGAATGGACTAAGAAGTGTCAGAATGCTAGTATAACAAGTCAGTGATGTTGTAGTCTGTCAACTCTTTCCCTTTCAGACAAGAGGGCATTACATGGACTGATTGAATTTGAGATTGTGGTCACCTGCACTGTAAACTAGATAACAAGCTCAAGGCTGAGGAGATCATGATGGGGCCAGTTTTTAACATTTTGTTAAACTTCTTTCTAAATGTTTGTGTTTATGTACACAGAATATTGTTGCTCTCAGCCTTGGGTAGAAAAGCTTGTGGCTTGAAGTGGGGTGCAATTAATGCAGATCTTCTAAGTGGCCAAATGTTGGAACAAAAAGTGATTGTAGAGTGCTTAGCCCTATATGAGCCATCCCTATCATCCTCTCCTCCTCAAGGAGCATCATTGAGGTAGGGTCTTAAAGGATGTAAGAATAAGGGGCTGGAGAGATGGCTTAGTGGTTAAGGTGCCAAAGGACTTCAGTTCGATTCCACAGGACACGCGTAATCTAGATGCACAAGGTGGCACATGCATCTGGAGTTCATTTGCAGTGGCTGGAAGCCCTGGCATGCTCACTCTTTCTCTCCCTTGTCTCTCTCTGCCTCTTTTTCAAATTCTAAAAATAAAATAGTTTTTGAATACTAGTGATGTTAGAACTCTTTCCCTGGGGCATTACATGGACATTGTGGGATCGTCACATGAAGTTAACATTTTGGGAGGAGCGGTCAAAGGAGGACAAGTATGAGATAGAAGGGGATCAAGAAGAGGGAGAGCGGTCAAAGGAGGACAATATTGGGGTCCTTATGATCAATATATATATATATATATATATATATATATATATATATATATATTAGTAATTTTAATGAAATAAAAAGAATTAATGCACAGAGCATGGTAGTGCATGCCTTTAATCTGAGCACTTGTGAGGCAGAGGAAGGAGGATCACTATGTGTTCAAGACCAGTCTGGAAATACATAGTGAATTCCAGATCAGCCTGGGCTAGAGTGAAATGTTACCTCAACACCCCTCCCCCAAAAGAATTAATGGATAATTCATCAACATTGATGTTAACTAGATAATGTGTTTGGTGTTACTTTTTTTGTGCCATCTAAAACTTCTGTTGTATAGTGCTATGAAAGCAATGTAAATTTATAATTGTAAAAACTGGACTAAAGTATAAAATCTAACACTTGTATGCTATGTGTACAGGTTATTGTATTTATTTACTCCCATCTCAGTTTTCTCATATATAAGTAATTGTAATAGTGTTATTTTCATTGCCATATAATCCTTTCTTGGATTACTATATAACCATTTTTGAAATTTTCAAATCAAGAGAAGCATACAAATAAATATAGGAGTGTATATGATTTTCCACATTGCTGCCATCAAAGAAATACTGCCTTTAATAGTTTATAGTCTCCTATAAAAGATAATTTTACATCTTTATAGTGCTGTGTAATTAATGAGCCATTTCCTGTAGATATTGCCTCAGATTTTTGTAATATTCTATATCATACATTATTTTTTCGATTTTACTAATAACAAAATTGAAACATAAAAAATCAATGATTTTCTCAGTGCTACCAATGAATTCCCAATATTTGTTGCTTTAAGTATACTGTTTTCTACTTCTAGAATGCTATTTTCACTGGGATGATTAAAAGACATTTTCTCTGTTGAGTAGATGTCTTGACAGATCCCTGATTGAAGTGAGGCAGCAATCTGGGCAAAGTTGTGGGCCAAGGTCTTGCAGAATGAGAAAACAGAAAATGTAATGCTCTAAGCTGGGAGAGGATTGCTTCCTATCTTCAAGGAATATGGGTAAGTCCAGTGGCACTGAGGTTAAATGAAGGAAAAAGAGTAGATGGAGAAGAATAGGAAAGGGCAAAAACATGAGCAGTTATTTGAATACACAGTTCCTTCTAGACCATGGTGAGTATTTGCATTTTATCCTAAGAGCCATGAAGCAGTGTTACAATCTGAGTAGGGAAGGAAATTATTGATTTATATTTTACATGAATCATTCTAACTTTGAAGGGACTGAAGTTACTTTTGTAAAATGTGACATTGGAAAAGTGGGACTTTTTTTTTCTCAAGATAATCCTTATAGTTTTAATTTCATGTCCCTTTTGCCTTTCAAATTAGTAATTTTGAAAATTAAAAGTTGATTCTGCAAAATTCATGGTACCATAAACATGCCCATTTTGCACCAGCTATTTTCACAACTGGGGAAGGAAACTGTTTAAATTAATGAGGGTTTTTAAGAAGGAGAGAAACTTTCAAAGAAAAGTAATGAAAATTGATCTCTTTTGGACTCATCCTTAACATTTAATACAGGAACATTTCAGAGGTATTCTAAGAGTCAAAGATATGTCCACATGGTATGTATGCCAAAGAAAGCACTGTGATACAGGCCATATTATGTAATAGCTCATCTCTACTGATGAGCTTTCATGTAAATTTCACTTAGCATGTATGTCAAAATAAATACTTGCTATGTGTAGTATTGCAGAATAAGTTATCACTTTGGGCTTTGAGAGCTTTTATGTGATAGATAGCCAGGTTAAAGAAAGCTCTGTGATGTGGGAACTATTAGAAAGTAGCTCTTTACTGTTGATGGGCTTTCATGGAACATAGAAGGTAGGTCACAAAAGGTGATGCAGGCAGTATTACAAATGAGCTTGTCATTAATGACAGGCACTAGTGGACTTTTCACATTTAGTTGGTCAAAGAAGGTACTTGGATGGGAGAGTAGCTCACACAGAAGATGGCCTTTGATGAGGTATTCACATAAATGCCCAAGTCAAAGAAGGCATTGTGATGCGGGCAGTATTATAGAGCAGCTCAGCTCTGCTGACAAGGTTTATGGGCCTTTCACATAGTAGCTCATCACTGATGATGGCCTTTAAGGGAACTTTCATATAAAAAGCACTTCAAAAACCATACTGTCATACAGGCAGTATCATGGAGAAGACCATCGCTGACAATCACTTCTCTTGGAATTTTCACATACTAGGCAGGTCAAAGAAAGTACCACGATACAGACAGTATTGCCGAGTTGCTAATCATGAGGATGGGCTTTGCAGAACATTTACATAGTAGGAAAGACAAAGAATGTATTGTGATGTGTGCAGTATTAGAGAATACCTCATCATTGATCACAGGTTTTCTTGGAGCTTTCACAAAGTCATCAGGAAACAGATTGTTGACAGCACAAGCTGTTTCACATTGGCTGGAATGTCTATCCTTTTGGACATGCCATTCTCTGGGAAGATGTTCGAGTCTCACCTTCATATCAGGAACTCAGACTAGCAAATGAACAGGTCAAGTTCAGCTATTCACAGAGTGGGACCAAGCTAATACTTTTTTTGACTTCAAAACCAACAACAAAGATGACAAAGGGAAGCTAATACTTTTTTTCTGTCCAGTATTTATTTAAAATTAGCTCATTTGGAAAAAATAATAGGGAGAGCAAGAGGTTCTAAAACAAAGGTGCTTATTATCCTCATATTTCAGTTCCTTTTAATTAGCATATGCTGGAATGAAAGTTTTTAGGATTTCCTCTGTTCCAGGAAAAGTGTAATTAACTATGGAAGACTGGTGATAGGGTACAGCCCTTTCTCTTCTTAGAAGAAGATGGAATCTCTTTAGTATCTTATGTAACATACCTGTTATCTTTTCTCTTGGTTTATGGTGAGGAAAAGAAGCTCTCTCAGAAACCTTTCAAATGAGTAATTATTTACCATAACTTCTGCTTAGAGATATCCTCTCCTCTCCTTCATTAGGAAAGATGTACCCTAATTCTAAACTGAGCCAACATCACACACCCTGTGTGGGGTTCACTCCAAGTGGAATTATCACTTCTTTCCCAATGCTGTCATGCTTGTTGTTTGTGCATATTGAAATTGTTCTGGATGATAAGAAACCAAGGGCATTTATCAGTGACCCATCTATTTGATTCCAATCTTCCACTTTTTAAAATGACTCTCATTAATCTACTAAAATTCTACTTCACTTTTCAAACACTCAGGTATAGCTTGCAAATCAGCTGCCTCCTCAAGATAAAAGAAAAAGAATTGGTGTGCTCAGTGTCATACATACTCACTTACCTTTTGGGGGAGCTCCTCTTCTGTCTGGTATTTAAGGCTCATGCCTCAGAAGTCCTTCAAGGAAATACTCCTTTTAAAAAAATTTAATGTGTGCTGGAGGTAGGAGAGTAAGGTCTCTGGCCACTTCAAATAAATGCCTATCCAGCTCTATGTGGGTGTCTGAGGAATTGAATCCAGGATGACAGACTTTGCAATTCTTAAACTCCTGTCCAATATGAAAAACAAAACTTGAGTAATTTTTCAAAATTTAGATTCAGTCTGAAGGTATGAAAAAAATCAAGGATATAGTTATGGATAGATAGCATTGTGCAGGTATCTCTACGGATTAGTGTGGAGCCCCCATCATCTTCTTAGTTGACTCCAGAGGCTGAAGAAAATGTTAGTGTCCTCTCCCAGAGAAGGCTTGAGTAAAGCAATTTGCAGGCAGAGCTCATGTACTTTAATAGCAATTCTATATTATGTAAATTTTGTAAACAACATACAAAGTAATAGGTATCATTATGGCCTCTTCTTCCTTTTCCCTCCCAATCTCCTCTCTACCCTTCTTCTAGGCCAATTACTGCCCTGAAGACCCCCATTCTCTTTTCATGTGACAGCATGCTATCACTTTCTTTCCCCCTCCTGTCCTCCTTTAAGATCTCCTTTGCCCTCCCATGGTCTTCTTTTTTTAGGACCTATTACCCCAACCAACACACACACACACACACACACACACACACACACACACAAAAAACACACACACACACAGAGTAAACAAGCACTATTTGTCTTTCTGAGTCTGGGTAACTTTATCTAATATAATCATTTCACCAGCCAACCATTTACCTGCAAAAGTCCTGATTTTTTTTCACAGCTGTTATTCCATTATGTTTATTCACTTGTTGACAGACATCCATACTGTTTCCATTTCCTTTGCATTGTGAATAGTGTGGTGATAAAAATGGGTGTACCAGTAGAGAGGTATAGAAGTTGGCAAATATTGTGGAAAAGGCAACAGTGAAAACCATTGACTATAGTCACCTGTGTGCATATAATATAAGTGTAAACATTCAAACATATTATACATATGTGAATTTCTTATATATGATATACATGAACTTCAAACACAATATATATAATATATAGTATGTATAATAATATAATTCTATATAATTGTATTTGTTATACACAGATATGCATATAGAGAAAATTACCTACTCCACAAAGTGGTTCATCTCCATCATTCTCTTTGGATTTGAATAAGGAAGATAAATGTGGAAATGGGAACATTGAGAGATGAATAATTATGAAGAATAATGAACTGTGAAGTTTTCTAGAGCAAGTAGAATGTGTGCCAACCAAGACATGTTGCAGACTTTCAGAGCAGGGAATTTCCTGACATTTGCCCAAAAGAATTCAAGCATTTGTATAGTCCAGTGATTTCTAGATATGTTATATTTCTTTTTCTTGCAAGATAGGTTTTCTATGAGTGTCTATGGGGACATAGACACAAGAAAACTTGTTTTTTTAGTTTATAGGTCTCAGGCCCAAAATAATGTAACAAATTATGTAAAGACAATTGTCTAGATTCGGGTTGAAAACTAGATTGGTAAACTGTGGATATTTATTCTTAAGTAAAGAAACAGCATATTTTATATGCATGAAGGTGAGAAGTAAATATTTGTTATAGAGAAAAACAGCTTTAGTGGACCACATTATTTCTTTTTCAGTTGTTAACTTCTATTTCTCAGAGAGTGGATTGTGCTTACTCATCAGCAACTGTGCATGTGACAAAGTTTCTTCTGGGAGGTATTTGCACTCCCAGTACGTTGACATGCCCTGCAGCATGCTTAGTCAGTGGTTATTGGAAAATAGGATATACTACACAGATATCCAAAGTTCTTGAAGGCATCTAAAGTTTCTTACCTGCTTCTTCCTTTTCATTTCTATATCAGAAAATTGTTTTAACCCTACTTAGGAGATGAATCCCCCACCTGAGTCCCAGCATAAGAAAGCTCAAAGGGGAGAGTGGAAACATACACAGAGAATAAAGAAATGATCACAGAAGAACTGTACATGAGCAAAATGAGAAATAAGCATCTCTTTCTGTATAAGACAGAAACAAGAGAATAAAATGACATTACTCCCTTACATTCCAACAGAAAGTATGGATTTTTCAAGACCCACCTTCATTAAGGGAGAACTTTGTACCACTTGAAATATATATATAAGCATATTTATAGCCTGGAGTACAAGTCAAGGTACATATCACATTAGATTCAATGCACTAGCAGAAAATAGGACTACAACTCAACCTCATATTTAATGCTCCATGAACAGTCTCAGTAAATCAGTTTCTCTGGGCTTCAGATTCTCCACTTATTAAATAGAAATATACTCTGTTCCAAAATCCTCGAGGACTTTTTGAAATTTGAAAATATGAGATGCCATAGTATTTTATAAGACATTAATATGCAGATTTTTGTATGAAATAGAATGGTATATTCTACTCTTCAACAAGACTAGTGAAAGCCCCTTTCTCCCTTAAAATGAAATAGTTGTTTGAATTTAATACAAAGAATGCGTTGTTGCATGTACATGTAAATATGCAAAATTTCCACATGAAAATGACAAAGGAAAAGACATAGTTATGTGAAAGAAACCATGAGGTATGCATATCTTAGCACACACTATAAGCAGAAGACAATTACATAGATAGTAAAAGACCTGGAAATTACATCATTTTGAAAATATGCTAGGAATTGCTGTTCATTTGAAAATTGCTAAAAATTTTATTCAATGATTCTGCATACCAAAATTCCACTTTTTATCACATTCTGAATTTTTTGCTTTTTCAGGGGAAAATATTGGGAGAGAGAATAGTTTGACTTTTTCCCTCTTTAGTAACTCTTTATGGGCACTTAAAATGAACAGAGGGGCTGGAGAGATGGGTTAGTGGTTAAGGCGCCTGCCTCCTAAGCCTATGAACGCTGGTTCCAATCTCCAGCAGTTCCAATCTCCAGATCCCACGTTTAGCCAGATGCCAAGTGACGCAAGGGTGCAATGCCGCATTTGACCACAGAGGGGCGCACACATCTGGATTTCGTTTGCAGCAGCTGAGTCTGCTGGCACGCCCATTCTCTATCTGTCTTCCTCACCCTCTCTCTCTCTGTCTCTCTCTCTGTCTCTCTCCAAAAAACAATGAACAGAGAAGCTACTTTCCTTATATCACACTACATTACATCATGTGATTGAAGATGGCTCAAAAGAACTGAGGAAGACTGAGCTATAATTTTATGCTTAATGCTGAACTAATCTAAGTGCCTCCAGATACTACTTTTCTATTGTCACTGAGTTTCTGTATACAGTAACTGTCACAGCAGCATTATTTAGAGCCAAGACACAAACTGTCACAGACAGATGATTAATAAAGAAAATGTGTGCAGAGAAGAGTGCAGAATACTGTTTAGCCACATAAAAAAAAAAAAAAAAACTTTGCCATTTCTAATAACATAAAAGAACCCAAGTAACATTATATCTAATGTGGTAAGAAAGGCACAGAAAGGTAAACACTATATAAATCAACACCATTGAGTCAGAGGATGGTTGTCATGGTGAGTATAGATGGGGGTGAGATGCCAATATCTTGGTCAAAAGGTACAAGTTTTCCATTAGGCAGGATTAGTAAACTCTGGAGAGCTAATGCATGGTGTGGTGATTATACTCAATTATATTCTATTATATTTGCTAAGAGATTAGATCTTAAATGTTCTTGCTATACACACAATGATTGTAAGGTGATAAAAATGTTCACTAGCCCGATTTTAGTAATTGATTCACATATTTACATCTATATCTATCTATGTGTGCATATATATATATCAAGACATCACATTGGCTGGGGTAAATATACATTTTTCATTTGCTTGGAAAATAAAATATTTGAAATATTTTGCTGTTATGCTTAACTTGTAGGTATTTCACAGTTCCACTCTTGGTGGTAAGGTATCCCTCAATTGCTTTTTGAACTTTCAAAAGGCATTATTTTTCTGTGATTTACTATAAATCTATTCCATGTTCTTAATTTATTCTACAAATGTGTAAGAATTCATTGGATTTCTGTTGTCTGTTCCCTGGTATTAGCATATGGGTACACTTCTATTCATATTTTTGTTTTGTTTTGTTTTGTTTTTCAAGGCAGGGTCTTGCTCTAGTCCAGGCAGATCTGGAATTCTCTATGAAGTCTCAGGGTGGCTTTGAACTCACAGCAATCCTCCTTCCTCTGCCTCTTGAGTGCTAGAAATAAAGGTGCACACCAGGCTTTGAGTTTTCAAAAATATTTTGATTGATGTCAAGTAAATAGATTATAATTTCATATTTAAAATATTTTATATATTATTTCAGAGAGAGAGAGAGAGAGAGAATGGACATGGAAGAACCTCCAGCCACTTCAAACGAACTCCAGACCCATGTGTCACCATGTGCATCTGCTTACACGAGCATTGGGGAATCAAACCTGGGGTCTTAGGCTTTGCATGCAAGCACTTTAATAGCTAAACCATCTCTCCAGTCCTCTTTTCATATTCTTCCCTAAAAATAAATTACTATAAAAATGAAATTGCCAAATGCACTATAATGTGACCACTTGGAATCCTAATTCTCCATCTCCCCACCCTCCGAAACAGAACTGCATGTTGGAAGGCGTCAGTTTCTCTTTGATTAGGTGAAATGATTTACTTAATTTTATCTGTGTCTTGAAATTATATTCTAGATTTCAGAAACCATATCCTCAACTCAGCAAAAAAGATGATTTGGGAATAGTAATGTTGAACAATAATGACAAAGAACAAAATGCCTGATTGGGTAAAGAGCACCTAATTAATTCTTTTCATTTCAGTGTCTCCTGGAGAGTCCTGGATTAGCAGAGTGGGTACAGGGTGTTTGCTTAGGTGTTCTCATTTAACATCCCCCCTCCCCTTAGCACAGTAGTGGAGATATTCACACCTTACTCAGCCAATGGAGAAAGTGGGAATCTGAGTGGTGAGGGAGAAAGCATGGGAGCAAGAGGCAAGGAAATTGGGAGGAGCTCTGCTGATACCCAGATTACCTGAAAAAATAGGACCCTGAAAGTTTCCACTTCCTGATCTGTATGTATTTTATTCCATATTGAAGCAAGTAATTTTTATAAATGGATTTTGTAGTTGGTCTGTATTTCCATGTTTTTTTCTAACTGTAATACTCATTTATTTTCCATTACCAAGGAGCAGATTGTCACCTTAGCAACCCAGGTGTCAGATTTCACATGAAAACACTTGCACTCAAGGACAAAAATCACACATACATTACAGATAATAATGTGATCAGAAAAGGAGTTGTTTTCAAGCTTTTCCTTTCTTTCTCCCACCTTGTCACTTTTTCCCCCATGCCATTCTGTCTGCTATGTAACGCACACTGGGGGGTTGATTTCTTTATATAGCCCAGGCTGATCTCAAATTCATAATCCTTCGGCCTCAGCCTTCCAAATACTGGGATCACCATCTTTTCAAGTGTCTCTTTTCTTTTTTTTAGTTAAGTGGACATGGATTCCCAGGATGACATAAGACTCACTACATGGGGGAGGGCGACTTCAAACTCCTAATAATCCTGCCTCCATCTTCCATGTTCTAAGATTACAGTTATGTGTAATTATGTCTGATTTTTCAAATTTTTTAAAAATAAAGATACAGACTTGTGGATTAATACGCCCAGAGGATGTATCTATCATATACAATAAAATATTTAACCTTCATACATTCACTGGAATTTCTTGTACTACATATTCAGTCTTTACTACATGTATTCTTAATAAATATGGGAAAACATTATATTGTTTATATAATGATTAGGAAATATGAGTACATGTAAAAAGACGTACTCCATTGTTACAAGGAAATGGCTCTCTCCCCTCCTCAACAATTACAATTTGCCTACAGTATTTGTGTCAGTTGGTTGGATACCAAGTGTTCAATTTAACAGCCATATTTGTTACTCTTATGGTGATTTAATTATAGAAAAACAGATACGCCCAGATAATACCAATAATACATTATAATTTATGTTAAAGGAAGCTTTTGGCAGTTAAGGATGATAATAACACATGATATGAAATAAACAGATGAGAATCAGCCTATCTTTTCATCACTGATGCAGATTGACTAGATAATGGAGCCGGGATCAGGCATGAAAATGTGTTTCTTTACCCATTTACTAAATGAACTGATTGAACATATCACAGTCAGAGAAGGCTTTCCATTGAAGGAAAACTTCTTCTCAGGAGCAGACACCAGCAGTGTAGGGTCATGTTCAAGAAGGGTCATCTGAGACAAACCTGGCATGAAGTCATGCCATCTATGGGTAGTCTCTCTTTTCTCAACTCATTAATCAAGTAAGTCAAACATCTCCCTGTTGGGAACCTTGAGCCAAACTGTAGCCATTTGGAGGAAAAAACTACATCTTCTAAGTTAGATTTTAGTTTCCTGAGTGTCTATGAGCAACTACATAACTAAGCCTTCCCAGAGACCCTACCCTGACCTGTAGATAAGAACAATGTGTAACTTAAAGATATATAAGACTGCTATAACCCCCCCTATGACCTTGTGCAAGGCACATTCCCCAGCTGGGTATCCTAGCAACCCTGCTGCTCTTAGATCTTCCCCTTTCCCCTCTCTGTATATACCTCTGTATGAGTTAATAAACTCTGAGACCTTGACCAGAGGTTAGGCTTAGTCTCCTGACAGCCTAAGGCTTTAAGGAAGTTTGCTGAGACAAAGATTATAATATTTTCCAGCCTGATGAGAAAATTTGTGAAGATCAAAGTGTTTAGCCACAAAAAATATCATTGATAAACATTTATCTGAGGTTCCTTCCCTGTGCAGCTGTGTAACTGGAACAAGGTCTCTGCTCTCAGGAGCTTCTTTGATTGCTTACTAATATATAAGCTGAGACTTTTGCAATAAACTTTGAGCCTTGATCAACATTTTGTCTTGGCTCCATTCTTTGTGCTCTTGTCCTAGGATCATTCCAGCTCCCTCTCTCAGGGTCCTTTCGAGGTCGTGCCGCAGGTCGGCACATCTCCCTTGGAAAGAAGCAAGTGATAGATGATAGAAGATATTATACTCTATGTTATGGAAATCTACAGAGCAGCATTGTGGTGGTTTGATGAGACATCCTCTACATTTTCTATGTGTTTGGATGATTTTTGCCCAGCTAGTGGCAATTTAGGAGGTGGGCCTTGCTGGAGGAGGTATGGTGTGTGTGTGTGGGGGGGAGGACTTTGGAGTGTTACAGGTCAGGTTCCCACTCACCATACTCAGTCTACTCTTGCTGCTTTCTGCCAGGTCCTATGGAAAATATTATATGATGCCAGCCCTTACCTTTTTCCCATCTCATGATAAAGCTTCTCTTTGAGACTGCAAGCCAAAATAAACCCTTTTTTCCCATCAGCTGCTTTTGGTCAGATGTTTTTTCCAGCAATGAAACATAAACTACAACAGAAAATGTATACCAGTAGTTGGGCTTTTGCTGCCAGAAACCCGACTGTGTAGCTTCTAGTCTTTTGGAGCTAATTTGCAGGAGGAATATGGAAGGGTTTAGAACTCTGAACTGAAAAAGCCTTGAGTACTCTAAGAAGAGTCTGTTAAGAATTTGAAAGACTTAAATGCAGAAAAAAACTGTGGACTGGGGAGGTGTGGCTAATGAAGTTTCTGAGAGGGGAAAAGAGAACTTCATTGGAATTGAGATAGATACAGTTTGTGTGAGAGACTGGCTGTTCTGCCGATGTTCTGAGAACCTGAGCAAAGTTGAACTTAAAAGTAATGGACTTACTTGGAGTGGTTAAATGTGGAAGCCAGGACTCAGTGATTCTCCAGGACCCACGTCAGCCAGATGCACAAGGGGTGCAACCTGGAGTCAAGCGGCTGGATGCAATTCTCTCTCTCTCTCTCTCTGAGCAATCTCTCTCTCAAATAAATAAATAAATAATTGTAATGGACTTGGATGGTGGGCAGATTGTTCTGAGCATTGGACTGCAATCTTCAACTATAATTGTTTTGAGCAAATATGACCATTGAGAATTGGTCCAGCTGTTCTACATTGGGACAGTAGGAGGAATGCTGATTTTTTTTCAAAGGAGAGATCCTAAATGAAGAATGATGAAAAAGTTCCCCTCTCTTCTAATTCATCTTTATCCCCTTCTATATTGAATTTTGGAAACCAAGCCCACCTGGTACTGGTTTTGGAAGTATGACACATGCCAAAAAGAGAAGATCATTGAATTTGCAACAGGGTCTTTTATTGGAGATGTCCACTTGGTGATCTGAATTTCTGTATGGAGGTACTGAGAGGCCATGGCATATGTTTATGAGTCTGAACTGTGGATTTCAGTGGAGACTGGGATTTTGGAGATGGCAGGACTATGTACAGCTGCCAAGGAAAAATGTTTACTCTGGTGATGGTGGATAAGGTGGAAATGGTGGGTAAGGCATGAAGTGTGGAATTTGAAGCCTAGAGATGCTTTTTGTGGGTTCTGGATATCAGACATGGAGCTGCAGGATTTAATATTTGTCCTGCTGATTTCCTATCCTGCATTGGTCCATCTATGCTTGCTATGCCATTAATACTCCTCTTTGGAACAGAACACTCGCTCTGTGCTATTATGTGTTAGAAGTGTTTAACTTGTGTTTGATGATATAGGCTCAAAGCTGACTGTCTCAGATGAGACTTTGGAACTTTTGAACAGTGTTGGCACTGGCAAAGACTATACAGACTTTAAAGTTGAACTGAATACATTTTTCATCATGAAATGGTTGTTGAATTTATTGAGGACAAGAGCAGAATGTGGTGGTTTCAAAGATTTCCCCTGTAGCCTCATGAGTTGTGAATGCTTGGTCCCCAGCTGGTAGCAATTTTGGAGGTGGAGCCTTGCTGGAGGGAGTGTGTGGCTGGGAGCAGGTTTGGGGTTGTTATAACCCAATTTCCCCCTTGCCAGAACTCAGTTCATTCTTGCTTCTTGTGGGAATATGTGATGCTCAGGATCTCCCATCCTTTACCTCTTAGCTTCCCCTCAAACTCCAAGCCAAAATAAATCCTTTCCTCCCCAAAATGTGTTTGGTCAGGTGTTTTGACCCCAAAATGAGAAATCAACTACAACAGGCATTGAGCAAGGAATAGAGGAAAGTGAAGGGGAGATGTAAGAAAATGAAATTGATTCCCTATGATGGGAGCACATTTCTGTAGACTAGGTGATGTACCTTTTCATGTAATGGTGTAGATGATTGCCACAGCAGTCTCTTATGCAACCATAGCCAACAAATGTCATTCCTGACTCCCTGAGTCTCTTCTCCATAAGCTACATTGATTCTTTTGGCAAGTCTTCCAGTTTCTCTAGAATGTATTTTTCATATTAAAATATTATTTTCTGTGAAAAAATGAAAACCTGTCCTTCACTTACAAAGCACACAAAACAAAATGTTACTTAACTACTTGTCCTCCCACCAACTCTTGACTTCCTTATATTTTACCACTACATAATTGTTTCTAATTTAGTCAGAAGTACTTCTGTTCTTAGTAGCACCAAACATTGTACAATAACTTTTGTAAAAGACCACCTTACAAGGAATACTTTTGGACATTATAAACTTTAGATTTTGCTCTTGATTTCCAAATTATGTTGTTTTCTTTTGCTTCATTCTAAAAAGTCTTTTTATATATTTCTTCAATATTACAGATAGAATTTTGTGGTACTGTACCTTTCTCTAATGTGAAATACATGAACATATACAGTAAAGAACATCATTTTAAAACATATTATATACCTTTAAACAATAGGAAATACCTGATGGAAGAAGTATAAGATGAGCAAGTGAAATCTAAAGGGAAAAATGAGATCTAGACCTGCCTGTTCTGGACTTGGGACCTGACATTTTGCTGGGCATAAAAATGCTTCTGGAATGGCAAAGAAAATCTCCTTCTCTGTAAAAGCAAAAACATTGGCAAATACCCTCAAAACCATGTTTTCAGATCTCTGGATAGTAACCAATGCTTGAAACATTCCCCAGAGTGTTCTTCAACAAGAACAGCTGTATCTCAGCAATCACACTACTTTCTGTGGCATTTTCATATTGGCCTAATTTTCTTTCCATCCCCCAGATCCCCATGAAAATCAATTGTCTTGAAAACTAGCATTACATCTACACTAGCTATAAAGCTAGCAGCCTTGCAGCTACCAGAGAAGGAACAGCTCTGAACATTCTCCAAAGGCCTGACCCTATAGAAGCACCAGTATTTGACCCCTCCAGCTGTTGAGGGTCAAGTTCATTCTCAGCACTTGTCCTCATTTGAACTGGCTTAGAACTCACTCTGTGTGAACAACTTCATTTTCATGACATTTTAAAGAGATAATCAGTGCTATAGTTTCAACAATTTGGTTGTCTGAGATGGAACAACCAATTAAGAACTACAAGAATCTCACTGAAAAACTTAAAGTAAAATAATGATGTCCAACACCTTAATAGAGCATTTAAAAATTGTTTCTCCATTCCTGGACCTTGGAAGTCCACACACATGAGTATTGTTTATGTATTCAGGAAAGGCCTGAGGTGGTAAGCTTGTATCAAGATGCAAGGGGTTAAGAATATTCAAAAAAATTTGACAAAGAATAAGAAAGTTGGATCCACACACTTTCTGATTGCAAAACCTATTATAAAGCTTCATCAAATATATGACTGCAAAGATAATTCAGCATGATGTTGACATAAAAACAAATAAAAATCAGTGGAATAGAACATCCATAAATAATGTCATATACTTATGCTGAACTCGTTTTTGACTTGGGTGCCAAGGTAATTAATTCAGTGGATAAAATAGTTTGATCAACAAATGGAAATTTACTTAAAATGGATATTTGTACACATTATATATAATATACATAAGCTGCCATAAAGAAAGATAAGTATTTTTATATAGCATCCCAAATAACAAGTGGTTAATAAAATGAAATTGATCTACATCAAATTTGAAAAGAAAGTCTACAGGATATAGGCTGGTATGTGCAAATTCTTTATCTAACAAGGTCTTGAACCTACACTATATGATACACTATTGTAAGTCAATCATGAAAACATGAAACAGTAAATTCCAATGGGTAAATAGCATACACATGAAAGGGGCAAATACTAAATAATTGCATAAGACAGATTAAAATGTAGAATGAGGAAATCAGAGTGGGGCAGAAAAAGATGAGAAAAGACATAATGCATGAGAGTGGAAGAGAGAGAAAGGGATGGAAGGAGAAAGTGAGAGTTGGGAAAAGTATTTGTAAGATCTCAAGAGCTCTATCTCTTCCTTCTCTTCCCCTCCCACTCCCAACAGCTATATATTCAGACTAGATTTTCCTCTTTTTTCCCATTCTTTTTCTTCTTTGGATATCATACAAAATCCTTAGCATACTTACCCTGCACCTGGGGGGCTTTCCCACCTTTTTTTCTCAATAAATCCCCTATGCCTTCCTCACTCTTTTTGTTTTTTTTTTTGTCTATTTTTTGTCATGAGACAAAGTACTCAACTGTTTTAGACTCTCTTCCTTCCCTCATTCTTGAACTGTGAACTTTACAGTATCATAAGGAGCAAGGAGCAAATATTAAAACTATCTCCAGTATATATGCAGCAAAATCTAAATATATGCTCTGCAGAGTTATCGAAAGCTCAAACTGATATGACTGTAACTATCATATGAATGAACTGAATAGAGACCTAGTAGAAGTACACACAAAAGTTCAAAATAGGTAGCATTAAAGACTCAAGCTTCCATGGCACGCTAGACCCAAGGTCTGATGAAATTCCTGCTTAAAAACCACCCAATTAAAAATGAAGTTGTGCTTGCTTGGGCAATGTGTGGACAGGCACAGCAGTCTGGAGTGAGTAGGCCAGACCCATTTCTGGGCTCCTTCCACCTCCCCAGTCTGGGTTGCCTGTGCTGGTCTGTGTGCTCTGCACAAAGTAGGCCAGATCCCTATTCCCTGGCTCCTCCCAGTCCCCTGGTCCTAGTAGGTCCCATTGTGCCTTGCTGGGGGAGGCCTGGTCCCAATGTGAGCTGTGGAATCAGGCCTTTTGCTCTAGTATACTGACTGGCCACTGGGTACCAACATCCCTGATCACCTGAGTCAGAGGGTGAATGGACTGAAGGACAAAAACTTGCTTCCTCCTCAATAAAACAAAGAGTCTTCCTAAAGTGGGTAGATAACAATGCAAAAAAAAAAAAAGAAAAAAGAAGAAAAAAGAAAAAAAAAGTCAGAAAACTGAGAGATCTCCACCAAGGAGTCCTAGTCCAATGAAATTATAGTTAAATAAACAGAAATTCATTCCCAAAATGAAAACACAACAACCAATGACACCCTGATCAAAAAAATAAATAAATAAATAAAATCGCTGAACTGTAAGCTAAGTATCAAAGAACCATCAATTGTATCAATGAAATTGAACAAAGTCATTTCCTAGAGCATTCAGCTTTTGACAGCAGGCTTAACTTGATTGAAGAAAATTATAGAACCCTCCAAAGAGATATGAATAAATTGAAGGTGAGTCAAGAAATGGAACATCTCAACAAATGGTTGATTAAGCTTAATGAAGACTTGATCAAATGCAAAAATGAACTAAAGGAAGCATCAAGAAAATCAGAACATGAATTGAAATCTTACCTCAAAAAATTGATGGACATTATGCAAAATAACACAACAGAAAACAAAAATCAAATAGAAATTCTAAAAACCTCTCTAGAACCACTCTAAGAGTTACTCATGTGGAAGACAGAACCTGTAACCTAGAAGATAAGACCAAAGTAATTGATTGGAAGGTCAAAAACTTTGCTAACTTCAAAAAATCAAGTGAACAGAATAAGAAAGAACTGTGGGACACCCTAAAATGACCAAATATCTGGATCATGGGTACACCAGAAGAGAGGAAATCCAAAACAGAGGCACAGAGAACATATTCAACAAAATTATTGCAGAAAAATTTATGAATCTCACAAAAGAGAAGCCCATCCAGATACAAGAAGCCCATAGAACACCAAACAGACAGGACAAAATAAGAAACTCTCCAACACATCATAGTTAAACTCTTAACAATGAAAATAAAGAGAGAGTATTAAAAGCAGCAAGAGAGAAGCAATTCACAACATATAAAGGCAATTCCATCAGAATGAATGACATATTTCTCATTGAAAACCCTGAAAGCCAGAAGAGCCTGGAATGGAACACTTCAAAGTCTGAAAAACTATGACTTCCAATCCCAGCTACTTTACCCAGAAAATGTAACTCTCATAATAGATGGTGAAAGAAAAACTTTCCATGAACAAAGTCAACTCTATAATTATGTGAACAGAAGGCCAAAACATACAGAGAATATTTGAGGGAATACTCCACACAGAACAGTCAAACAACCAATCTCAAGAGCCAACTAGAAGAAGATCACAATAAACAAAATAGACCAGGCTCAAAACAGTACATAACATGAGAAATCACCAAACCCCAAACCTCATCATGGCAGGGATTAATTCAAACCTAACAGTAATAACCTTAAATATTAACAATAGTAACTCACCAATCAGTAGACACAGGTTATCAGGATTGATAAAAAAAAAAAAAACTGAATCCTTCTATCTGCAGTATTCAAGAAACCCACCTCACCACTAAAGATAGACATCTCCTCAGGGTGAACAGTTGGAAAATGATATTCCAAGCAAATGGAAATAAAAAGCAAGTGGGTGTCACTATATTAATATCTGATAAAATAGACTTCAAACCAAAAGTACTCAAAAAGGACAAAAAGGCCACTTCTTACTCATCAAGGATCCCACATGAGCACATCACAATCATAAATATATATGTGCCAAACACAGGGACATCACAGTTTATAAAACAAAATATCCTCAACAACAAAACAGAAATAAACACCAACTTCATTATAGTTGGAGACTTCAGTACTCCACGATCATCAATAGACAGTTCATCCAAGTAGAAAACAAACAGGTAAATAATAGACCTCAACAACATCATAGATCAACTAGACCTAATGGATATATACAGAACTTTCCACCCCAACTCTACAGAATACACATTCTTCTCAGCAGTCCATGGAACCTTCTCCAAAATTGATGATATATTAGGACATAAAGTGTTCCTTCATAAAGTCAGGAAAATTGAAGTAACTTCTGCATCATGTCAGATCACAATGCTTTAAAGCTAGAAATTAATAACACCAGACACATCAAGAGCTCCACCAGCTCGGAGACTAAACAACACACTTTTAAACAATGAAAGGGTTGTGGAAGAAATCAAAAAAGAAATTTTAAAATTCCTAGAATTGAATGATAATGAAAAATAAACCTACCAACACTTATGGGACAAATGAAGGGAGTCATAAAGGGAAAATTCATAGCCATCAATGCCTTCATTACAAGGACAGAGAGATCCCAAATCAATAACCTAACTGTCCACCTAAAGATGCTGGAAAAACAAGAAGAATCCAACCCAAAGAGCTCCAGGTGGAAAGAAATAATCATCATTAGAGCAGAAATTAATGAATTGGAAACTAAGAAAACAATTTTTTAAAAATTGATGAAATGAAGAACTGGTTCTTTGAAAAATAAACAAGATTAACAAACCCCTTGCCAAATTGATCAAACAACAACAACAAAAAAAGACAGAAGTCTCAAATTAACAAAATAGGGAATGAAAAAGAAAAAGGAAATATCAAAACAGACATCAATGAAATTGGAAGAATAATGACAGCATACTTCCAAAACCTCTATTCTATAAAACTAATTAATCTGAAAGAAATGGATGAATTCATATGGAAAGGCAGAAAGCCTTGGCTATCCAAACATATCCTCAGGGGAAAAAAAAACTTTGATGGTATCACTGTATCTGATCTAAAGCTATATTACAAAGCTATAGTGACAAAAACAGCATGGTACTGGAATAAAAACAGAAACATAGACCAATGGAACAGACTTGAAGACCCAGACCTTAGGTCAAGTAACTACAGCTGCTTGATTTTTGACAAAGGTGTCAATAATGGAGATTGGAGAAAGAACAGTATCTTCAACAAATGGTGTTGGATAAATTGGATGACCGTATGTAGAAAAATGAAATTGGAACCACTCATTTCACCATGCACAAAAATCAAGTCCAAATGGATTAAATATCTCAGTTTAAGACCTGAAACTCTTCAACTACTGGAAGAAAAACTAGGAGACACTCTCCATGATATAGGACTGGGAAAAGACTTCCTGAACAAAACCCCAATAGCCAAGGAAATTAAACAATCACTCAACCAATGAGATCTCATGAAACTAAAAAGCTTTTGCACAGACAAACATACCATAAACAGAGTAAATAGATTACCCAATAAATCAGAGAAAATCTTTGCTTGCTATACCACTGACAGAAACCTAATATCTAGAATCTACAAATAACTCAAAAAACAAAACAATAAAAAAAAAATCAAACAACCCACTCCAAAAGTGGAACAGAGAACTAAGTAGGAAGTTCTCAGAGGAAAAATTTCAAATGGCTAACACACACTTAAGAAAATGTTCAACATCCCTATCCATTAGGGAAATGAAAATTAAAATAACTATGATATTTCACCTTTCTCCATTAAGGATAGTGTAGCAGACAGTTTTAGGTTTGCTGAGATGAACTTCCAGACAAGGCATAGTTATGGAGGAAGGGATTTATTAATGCTAACAGATCCAGGAGAAGTTCCATAGTGGCAGAAGAAGCTGGCCTGCTCTTACAGGACCAGGCAAGGGAGAGAAAACCAAAAGCAAAAAAACACAGCACACTTCAGGAAATCCAGGTAGGCACACTTTCCATATGTTTCGATTGAAATCTCAAACCCATCACCTTAAGATTTTCCCAGTGACTTTGCCTCCAGCCAGGTGGCTGCAGATGTAAACTACAAACACTGAATATATTGGGGGCCATCTATTCAAACTACCACAGATAGCCAACATTAAAAAATCAAATGAAAACAAATATTGGCAAGGCTGTGGAGAAATAGGAATACTTACTCACTGTTGGAGAGAAAGTAAGCTGGTGCAAATTCAGAGATATTTGTTCAACTATGTTTATAGCTACTTAATTCATAATAGCTAAAAAGTGGAATCAACCCAGGTGCCTATCATTGGATGAATGGATAAGTAAGATGTAGTATATTTACACAATGGAATTTTACTCAGAAGTAAGAAAAAATGACACATTGAAATTTGTAGAAAAATGATTGAACTTGGAACAGATCATTCTAAGTGAACTCACACAATCACAGAAAGACAACTGTTGCATGATCCCAATCACCTGCATTTCCTAACCTGGATCAGCCCAAGTTGCTGACATAACTGAATAGCATCTTGGGGCTTGACAACAGGGAGGATAGGGCTTGGGGGAAGGGAAAGGGTAAAGGGGACACAAAACCAAGCCCAAATTGAACTGGTACCATAGAATCCTATATTCTGGAAGTCAGACTGAAAGGTGGAACCCTGAAGAGGACCTTAGGGGGAGTGCCTGAATTGAAGGGCCCTGGAGAGGCTGAGATGAAACCTAACCTCAAATTTCTCCTATTTCTCTTTCTTCTATGTCTTATTTTTTTCTTCTCCCTTGGCACTGACCTGTAATTCCCTGTACCAGGATGTGGTATACATTCACAATGAGCTGTTGATCAGTGAGACCTACAAGATCTCCCAAAACAAATAAGACAGACTTCTGTCAGACCACTTGATTACCAACCAGAGGTTAATGGTAAGATCCTACTGCTGAAGACACCATATGCTGTTGACATGGACCATGGAGAGACCTGCTTGGAATCTGGAGAAGAGTCAGTGGAGATAAGCCCATCTAGTGTTCAGTGAGCCCTAGAGACTGGCCAAAATCAGCTTAGCCCATCTAAGCAACTCAGAAGGCAAACAACCTGACATGATGCTATTGCTAGTGGCACACAGTCAAAGGTAACCAAAATCAGCTGCTCAATGGCAACTCATAAGAACTAAGAAACAACTCAGAATCAAACAACCTGACATGCTCCCACTAACCTAAGTGCTAAAAAGTGCCTACACTTTTTAAGTCTCAATTAATAATGGTTATCCCATTTAACCAGTGCTGACTTCATTCTCCATTGGAGAATTGGCTTTTTAACAGAGCTGGACCTGAGGATAGTGACACCTTGTCCCCAGCTGAAACCACAGAGGAATGGGATAATTCAGTGACCTTACAATCTGATATCAGCACAAGAGTGATGGAGATAGATACTGAGGACACTCAACACCCCAAAACAATCCAGAGGCTCCTGAAGGCCTCTGCAGACTTAAAATGCTCCCAGCATGGCTCAGGAATTTGGCAGAAGAGGGGGCAGAAGAGCCACAAGTTGGGACATTTTACCAACATGATAATTGTTTACATATATAAAAACCTGCATCCCCAATGAGGAAGGCCTCTGTAGAAAAGGGGCAAGGAAGAGCGAAAGGTTGTTACCAACATGTGTTGTTTACATACAAAATATGTCCATATCTAATAAGTAAATAAATAAAAAAGATTACCCAATTTAAATTAGTGACAGTGTGCAAAGACAAGTTCATTATTTTTATTAAAAGCTAACCTAAAAATGTTATCTTCAAAATTATGATTTTCTTTAATTAAAACCTGGTTGAAAAGCAATTTTATGTTGATTGATTTCAGAAATGGTCATACTTATCTTTATTCATAGGCAATAAAATTTTAAGTTGAATGGTTTTACTGATACTTGTCATCAAGAGATTTTTACTAGAGAGAATTTGCTGTCATGGTGATCATGCTCAGAGTGATAAAAACTGTGGTCTTATGTTCAATTATTTGTTCTTTTGTTGCCTTTTGTTTCTGTTGTGGTTTTCTTATTATAACTAAAATTCTTATTTTACATCTCTAACAGTAAACAAAATTCATGATATGACAAAAAAATAAAAATGTAGTTGTAAGGAACATCTATTATATGAGAAAATGAACTTCCAAAAGGAAGACTTCTAGATATTGAATCAAAAGGAATATTGGACTATGTGAAACTGAAATTTACTTCTAAATAAGTATGTTAAAAAGTAAACAGAGAGTAACAGAACATATGCGGGATATAAAGGAATAAGAACTGAATTTACCCAGCCAGTTTAAAAAAATAGCTGGGAAGATGGCACAATGGCTAAATCATTCATTGTTCAAGCTGGAATGCCCAAGTTAAAGCAGCAAACCAGGAGAGACCATCTGTAATCCCAGCATGCTGATGGCTAGGTGTAAGGCAGAGACACGAGAATGTCCTAGAAGATTGGGGCAAGTGCAACAAAGATCAGCAGAGTTAGAATCCAGCATGAGAAACCTTGACTCTAATGAGGTGGACATATAAGGACTCACCTGAAAAATGTCCTCTGAGCTTCCCATTCACACTGTGACATATGCATCCCCTCACTCACAAGCACAAATATGCATACACATAAATAAGTTATAAAATACAATAAAAATACACAAATGTGTAGCATCACAACACTTACTGCAATATATTGGAAAGACGTGGGAAACAAAACACATAAACCCCAAAATAACTCGGCCTGCTGCATTGAGATTTTCCTGACCATAGCCAAGTGAGAAAGAACTAAACCAGAGACATGCAGTCAGCTCATGAGAGAAGACAGAGGAGAGTCCTGGGAATCTCTGCTCCCAAGAGACTACAGGACCAAGTGTTATCAAAGAGAAAGTTAAACATAGAGAGATCCCTGGGGGATCGGGGTTCAGTAGCCACTCCAGAGGGGTTCCAGGTTCTTGTATCTCAGAATAAGAATGCAGCAGAAACACATGTATACCAGCAAGTGAAACAAGGGATTTATTGTGAAAGAAAGAATTTCTTTTTGACTGAGAGTTTTTCTCCCTTCCTTCCTTCCTTCCTTCCTTCCTTCCTTCCTTCCTTCCTTCCTTCCTTCCTTTCTTTCTTTCTTTCTTTCTTTCTTTCTTTCTTTCTTTCTTTCTTTCTTTCTTTCAAAAGAAGCAGGTTGGACAGAAAATTTAAAAGCATGGAGGGTATGGTGCACAAAGGATTGGACTGTTCTAGGTCCTTTACACAGTGTAAGTCTTCTGAGTCACATGCTCTACCGATTGCCTTGGTGAGAGCTGCTACCAGCCTTCTTCTCTGCTAGCAAGATTCTCTCAAGTGCTAATTTTGAAGCCTTTTTATAAGGCCATCTGGATGCCACCCTCTGCCCTACTCCCCTACTCAACTGGGAGATCTAGAAAGAAACCCTCCATGTGTGAGGGGAAACCCGTCAATGAACATGAGAGATCACAGTGACTAGTGCCCAGCACTCAGGACAGGTATAGAGTATGCTCACATGCTGGAAAGTCAGAATGCCCTAGAAAGTTAAAGAACTTAGTCTTAGCTGGAACCTTGCTCTAGTGTGGCCTGATTCTTTAAAACAAACAAACAAACAAACAAACAAACAAACAAACAACAAAAAAAACCAGTAGCAGTAACTCTAATAATATTCCATAATTCAATGTAAGAGTATTCATAGGAATACAAAAATATGACTACCCAACTAAGTTAAATTCATAGTGTCTCTTATTTAGTCAGAAATATCAGGAAAAAATATAACCATTATGTGGAAGAACTTAATCTAAACCCACTCGGTACCAACAAGAGACATATTAGAATTAACCCGAAAGTACATCAGTCAAGATGTTTTAATTACATCCCATAGACTCAAGAATTTCAGGTAGAACATAGAGAGTGTTAACAAAGGACACTAAGGCAACTTTTGGTAATAAAAAAAGAACATTACACGGGATGAACAGCTGACAAGATGTTATGAAAGAAATTAGCACCTGAAGACAGCAATACAGACGGTAATAGCAGCCACTCAAAATGAAGCAGCCCAGGAATGCAAGTGAGCAGGTATAGGTGAGCTGCTGCCCAACTTGAGTCAGCTGAGCCCACACTGAATGTGAGCTCCAAATGAGAAGAAAGGAGAGGAGAGGAAAATTACTTAAAGAGGTAATGGCTAAACATTTCCAAATTTGATGACAATTCCAGCTGCAGATTCAAGACACTTCTTAAATATAAAATGGTACTTTCTGTTTTAACTGCTTAATAGATTATGAAGAAAAATATTGAAAGCATTTGGAAGAGAAAAAAAGACAAATTACATATACAAGAACAATGCTAAGTAAAAGGTCACAAATTTTTATATTGGAAACAATGTAAATAAGAAAATGGTAGACCATCATTATCTTTTACTTTAAGTATTTCCCTTTACAGTTTTGCATTAATGTTTCCCTTATTGCTACATATTCTTTCACAGATCATGGTGGTGAATACATTAAATTTCCTAATGCAGCATAGTAAGTATAGTTCCATTATTTAGCCATGAATTGCTTTCTAATTTTTGCTGTGTACTCACATCTTTATGTACTTTGCCTGTGATTTCCTTTGGATGAATTCCTGGACGTGAATTTCTTTAAGTTTAAAATCCATAACTGCCATAATTGATACATAATAAATAAAAAGTGTATATAGCCGGGTGTGGTGGTGCACACCTTTAATCCCAGAATTTAGGAGGCAGAAGTAGGAGGATCACTTTGAGCTCGAAGCCACCCTGAGACTACATAGTGAATTCCAGGTCAGCCAGGGCCAGAGTGAGACTCTACCTCAAAAAGCCAAAAAAAAAAAAAAAAAAAAAAAGTGTATATACTTACAGGGCTCAACATGTAATGTAGAAATCAATGTGAACAGACCTATCTCCTTGTTTATAATTTCCATATGTTGAAAGCATTCAGAATCCTTCCAGCTATTTTTGAAATGAACAGCATATCACTGTTATTTATAATACCCTGTTGTGCATACCAGAAGTTCTTGCTCACATCTAACTTTAGGTTAGCATTCTCTGATAGACCTTGCCACATCATTTTCCCCTACCCTGGGGTCTCCAACCTCTACTAACCACCCAACCATGCTAAAATTCTGTAGGGTATGATTATACGGTACTTATCTTTCTGTATGTAGCTTCTTTCAGTTAATAAAAGGATTTCCAGTTCCATCCATATTATTGCAAATGTTAAGATTTTACGTTACTATGATTGATTTGTATACCTTTGTGCATATGTACCATACTTTAATTATTTATTCACTTATGGGAATTTAGGTTGCTTCCACTTCTGAGATATTGTGAATAGTCCACATGCCTCTGACATACAGAACCACTGCCTTTGCAGATTGCTGTGGTTTGAATATAAAATGCCCTCCCACAGTCTTATGTGTTTAGTACTTAATCCCCAGGTGTTCTAGGATGTTGTAGGAACTTTAGGAGCTGTAGACTTTTGAAGGAAATATGTCCCTGTATACTGGGAGCTGAACTATGATACTCAGGTCCCACATGTGGTTCTCTCTCTCTCTGCTTCCTGCATGCCAGTGTGATAAAGTGACTTCCTACTCCTGCTACACTTTGCCCACCATGATGGACTTCTCTTTTCTGTATACCCAGAGAAACTCTTTCCTTCTTTAAATTGCTTCTGGTCAGGTATTTTTGTCCTGTCCAATGAGAGCGTAACTGATTCAGAGATATACCAAGTATAGGGAGTTGGTGAATGATAGAGAAATTCCATTTTTAATATTGAGGAGCCTCCATAGTGCTCTATATAATGGCTCACTAAGTGTACAAATGTCTCCCTTACTCCCCACTCCCCATGTTTGTCACGACTTAGTATTGTTTTTTTTTTTTTTTTTTTTTGGAGAGAGACAGAGAGAGACAGGGAGAGACGGAGGGAGATAGAGAATGGGCGTGCCAGCAGCCTCTCAGCTGCTGTGAATGAACTCCAGATGTATTCACCCCCTTGTGGGCAAGTGTGGCATTGCACCCTTCTGTCACTTTGCATCTGGCTACACGTGGGACCTGGAGATTGGAACATGTGTTCTTAGGCTTAGCAGGCAAGTGCCTTAACCACTAGACAATCTCTCCAGCCCACTACTTAGTATTTTTTGAGTAGGGTGCATGCATGTGTGTGTGTGTGTGTGTGTGTGTGTGTGTGTTTGTCCATGATGTTGTGTACAGATATATGAATGTGGGGGTGTGTGCAGAGGCCAGAGGACTACTTTGGTTGTCAGTCCTTAGGTGTCATCCATCACTTGTGTTTTGAGATGTGGTCTCTTAATGGTCTGAAAGTGAGAAATTTTCATGTCCTGATCTTTTGTTTTAATGTGTATACATATATATGATAAGTATGTGTGTGGTGGAGGTGTGCATGCCATGACACTTAGATGGGTATCAGAATACAGCCTCATGTGTGTGTCCTTACCTTCCACTTTGTTTGAGGTAGAGTCCCTCTCCTTGTTCACCACTGGGTGCACCATGCTAGTGAGCTTGTGAGATTCTGGGGATTCTCTTTTCCCTGTCTCCCATTTGATCCATCATAGCCTTGTGCTGTCACATATGGTTTTGCATTCTGGGGACCCAAAAATTAGATCATCATAAGTATGCAATATTACTTTTCCCCATGGAGCCATTTTTCTAGACCTAAGTCTGTTGTTCTTTTATAAAATAATTGTGTTATTTTTATTTTTGCTGTTGGATTCTTGGAGTTACTTGTGTCTTCTGGACATTACTCCCTGACACATGTATACTCTGTCAGAATTTCCTCCCCCTTCTCTCTGTTTTCTCTACACTCTGTTGACAGCTTCATTTAGTGTTCAGAAGCTTCATAGCTTGATATACTCCTATTATTTCTATGTTTGTTTTTTATTTCTGTGTTTTGGAGGTCTTGTCCCAAAAGTTCATTCTTCTGCATATGGATATCATTAAGGACTGTCATTTCTCCAGTGCTCATTCTTAGCACTTTTGTTACAAACAAATTTTCTGAAGCTATCTAAGTTTACTTCAAGCTCCTCTATTCTGTTCCATTTGTATAATTTTCTACAATGGTTCCAATATTTGAAAAATACTTAAAAATTTTATATTATTAAAGAAAGTTAATAAGATAGGTGTATATATAGATATTATAGATAGTGTCACATTGCTAAGATGAACACACAAACCAGACACAGAGTTATGGGAAGAAAGGGACTTATTTCAAGCATAGAGATCTGGGGAGAAGTTCTGTTAATGATGGAAGAAACTGTTTTCATACATCCACGCAGAGAGAAAAAACACCACCAGCCAGCAACACCAACAGCACCAAACATGAATGGGCAGCAAGCACAATGCTCAGAGCTCAAAGCTCTCCACACACCTTTGGGCTGAAATTCAGATCTGTCTCCAAACACTCCTTTGGACTGGATCCCAGGATCTGCACCGAAGACATATCCTCCAGCCAGGAGGCTGGAGACCCAAATTATAAACTTTAATAAAACACCTGAGTATATGAGAAAGGTACATTAAAACTACTGTATTGGTATAATGGCATATGCTTGTACTTGGGAAGCTGAGGCAGAAAGATTGCCCTGAGTTTGAGGCCAGTCTGGGATACATAGCAAAACCTTATCTCAGAAAAAGAGACAGAGAAATAAAATTAACAAACATGTAGTATAGATTTTTTACACACTTAAGTGTCATCTAATAGGTTACATAAAATAAATTATTTCATCTTTTTTCTATAAGAATAGCAACAAAATTGTCATGAATGTTGTAGAAGGCCAGTAATTGATAAATAATTAAGAAATATTTCACCAATAATGTAAGACCTGACCCTTGTATTAAATCACATACTTTTTATGGTTTTGTTACATACCTCTCCTTTTTAAACACTATCTGCATTTCAGAGCTCTATGCTTTTCCATTAAGTAGAAACTAACATAAAATCTAACATCTCATAGAGGAAGATAAAAATGAAAATAAATACATGGTATTCAGCATCATGTACATATGTCAGTAATCATGTATTTGTAATTTTGTATGAGTAAGAGTGAGAGGGGAAACAAGAGAGAGAGAGAGAGAGAGAAGAGAGAGAGAGAGAGAGAATTGGCATGCCAGGGCCTCCAGCCACTGTATAATTCCTGTGTTTACAGTTTTTCTTTCATTGTTTTCTCAAAAAAGTCATTCAGGTGTTGTAGTAAAGAAAGTGAAGAGCTTAGAGGATGGCCCCACACATGCCAAGTACCCACTAGTTTCTGATGTACAGCATGCATACAGGTCTGGACTTAGAATCCTTGAGTCTGAAATATTGCTTAGAGTCCAGGAGCCAAATGATTCTGGGTAAATCACACAACTTCATTTTGCTCCTTTAAAAATGTAATAATATTTCTATATTATAGATAATGCGGTGTGATGAGTGGTTACCTGGGAACATCAAGATGTGTAGAGCACAAAATGGGTCATATTAAAATAATAATTTCAAGCACATCATTTATTTTTGTAGTTTGTCCTTAGCATTTGCTGTTCTTAATCTAGTGTGATAACTGGAGCTTTTAGTACCATTTTAATTATCTATTGAAAAATCACCCTAAAAGTGGCATTAAATAACAACCCTTCATGATCTTTTATGATTCTTGAGGTTTGCTAGGCTCAAATAGGCAGATCTTCTGTTCATATGCCCTTGATTATAACAAGTCACCTGGAAGCACTGCTGCCTGGAATACCCAGGATGAATCACTGGCACAGTTGTCAGATAGGATTCTTCTGGAATTCTAATCCACTGTGCCTAAACTGGCCTCTCTATTCAGCTGTTGGGGCATTACACAACTAGGCTCCCAGCCAGCATGGATTTGATGTGAAAGTCAATGTAGACTTCCTTTCAAAGGGAGAATAGTGGGTTGGAGGACAGTCTGGCTGAGACATCTGTCTGCTGTTGCCATGGTTGATCCAGCTGATCTGGTTGGCTAGGAACTGTCCCTTACCTTCTCTCATCCCCATGTGTGTGTTCCTTCAAAGAGGAAGGTTTCTCCAATAGAGGAGGACACTTCTCAGTCAAGGGCATGAGTTTCTGTGCTTCCCAGCTAGAACCCTCACACAAGCTCTGGAAGTGAGTGTAGTAAAGAATTTATTATAGCACTCAATCTACCAAAACCTGCTTATATTGATACCAACTGTCCTCTATCTGGACTAATTTATATGAAATTTTCATGTGTTTTTAAATTATTTTTATTTTGAGAGAGAGAGAAAAGGAGTCAGAGAGAGAGAATTGGTGCACCAGGACCTTCAGCCTGCTGCAAAATACAGATATGTGCACCCGTTTGTGTGAATGTGCAACATTGTGCCTTTGCATCACTGTGCATCTGGCTACATGGGAACTGGAGATTTGAACATGAGTTCTTAGGCTTCACAGACAAGAGCCTTAACCTCTAAGCCATCTCTTCAGCCCTCATGTGAAATTTTTGTGTCTTACTCTCAATTATTATTTTTTTTATATCTTCTGTCCTGTGTTCTTTGCAATGCTTGAATTCTTGTTTAGTTTTAAAGGTTATATTTTAAGTCCATTATTTTAGCTATTTCTTCAAATTTTCCACATGCACTAAATTTAGAAACTTTAAAATAAATTCTCTGACGTGCAAAGGGTAGTTTATCTCCTCTGGTCTCACTCCATTCTGTAAAAGAAGAACTTATTCTCCAATGGAGAATGAAGTCAGCCTAGTTTAAAAGGGATAAGCATTATTAATTTGGGGGCAGAGATGAGGAAAAAGAGGGTATCAACACATAATGTGTCTATACATTATATGTTGTTAATAATAATAAGATAATGGAATGGAAAAAATATATAAAATTTTTAAAAATCTCCTGAGTATAGTAAAAGCTTAAACACTTCAAATTAATGAAAAAAGGAGAGATCACAACAGACATGAATGAAATAGGGAGAATTATCAGGTCTTATTTCAAAAACCTCTACTCCACAAAGCAGGAGAATAGGGAGGAAATGGACAAATTCCTGGGCACATACAACTTACCAAAGCTAAGCCCAGAGCAGAGCAATCTCCTAAACAAACCCATCACACCCTTTGAGATTGAAGAGGTAATCAAAAACCTACCCAAAAAGGAGAGTCCAGGACCAGATGGTTTCTCAGCTGAATTCTACCAAACCTTCATAGAAGAATTCTTCAAGAAGAATTTTTCTCAAACTGTGCCACACAATCAGAGAACAGGGAGAGATCCCCAACTCCTTCTATGAAGTTAGTGTCACCCTAATTCTAAAACCAGGCAGAGATGCCACAAGAAAGGAAAATTATAGGCCCATTCCCTGATGAACATAGACGCAAAGATCCCAAACAAAATCCTTGCAAACTTAATTCAACAGTACATCAAAAGCATTATCCACCTTGATCAAGTAGGCTTCATCCCTGGAACATGGGGTGGTTCAACAGATGGAAATCTGTCAATGTAATACACCACATAAACAAACTTACATACAAAAACCACATGATCATTTCATTAGATGCAGAAAAGGCCTTTGACAAAATACATCACTTCATGATCAAAACATTGGAGAGAATAGGCATGGATGGCCCATATCTCAACATAATAAAGGCTATATGGAGAGCTCCTAAAGCCCAAGTAATTCTTCATGGGGAGAGACTGAAGGAATTCCCATTGAGATTAGGAACAAAGCAGGGTGTCCACTCTCACCTCTGCTCTTCAACATAGTGCTAGAAGTATTAGCTCAAGCAAAAACATAGGAGAAAGAAACCAAAGGGATACAAATTGGAAAGGAAGACGTTAAGTTAGCCCTATTTGCAGATGACATGATTCTATACATAAGTGACCTGAGTACTTCCATCTCAAAACTCTTAAAGGTGATTAGCGCCTTCAGCAAAGTAGCAGGATATAAGATCAATGCACAGAAATCAGTAGCCTTTCAGTATGCAAAAGACAAAGATACAGAAAAAGAAATAATTACCATTGTCCCATTTTCAATAGCAACAAAGAAAATAAAATACCTTGGAATAACATTAACCAAGGAAGTGAAAGACCTATGCAATGAAAATATACAAGCACACAAGAAAGAAATTGAGGAGGTCCTATGAAAATGGAAAGCCCTTCCATGCTCCTGGATAGGTAGAATTAACATTGTGAAAATGGCAATCTTACCAAAAACACTATATAGATTCAATGCAATGCCGATAAAAATCCCAACTTCTTTTTTCACTGAGATAGAAAAAACTATCTCAAAATTTATATGGAAAGGCAGAAGGCCTTGGATATCCAAGAATATCCTCAGCAAAAGAAATACCTCTGGAGGCATCACCACACCTGATCTAAAGCTATACTACAAAGCCATTGTAATAAAAACAGCATGGTACTGCCATAAAAATAGAAATATAGACCAATGGAACAGAATATAAGAACTGGACTTTAGGTCAAATAACTACAGCTACTTGATATTTGACAAAGGGTCTCCCAATGCAGAATGGAAAAAAGACAGCATCTTCAACAAATGGTGCTGGACAAACTGGACAATCATATGTAAGAAAATGCAAGTCGATCTACACATCTCACTATGTACAAAAATCAAGTCCAGATGGATCAAAGACCTCAATATAAAACCAGAAACTCTGCTACTATTGGAAGAAAAAATAGGAAGAACCTTCCACAACATAGGAGTGGGAAAAGATTTCCTGAACAAAACCCTAGCAGCTCAGGAAATTAAACAATCACTCAACCATTGGGATCTCATGAAGCTGAAAAGCTTTTTCACTGACAAATATACTATAACCAAAGCCAGCAGATTTCCCACAGAATGGGAGAAAATTTTCACCAGCTATACAACTGACAGAGGCCTAATTTCCAGAATCTACAAAGAACTCCAAAAGCCTAAACAACAAACCATCAAACAACCCACTCACAAAATGGGGCAGAGAACTGCACAGGGAGTTCTCAGAGGAAGAAATACAAATAGCAAACACACACTTAAGAAAATGCTCAACATCCCTAATCATCAGGGAAATGCAAATTAAAACAACTATGAGATTCCACCTTACCCCAGTAAGGATGGCTAACATTAAAAAAAAAAGTCAAAACAAATGCTGGCGAGGCTGTGGAGAAATAGAAACAAGCCTTCATTGTTGGTGGGAATGTAAAATGATTCAACCATTATGGAAAGCTATATGGAGACTCCTGAAAAGGATGACCATAGACCTGCCAAGAGATCCAGCTATTCCCTTACTGGGCATTTACCATAAAGGCTTCAAGTCTCAGATCAGAGACATTTGCTCAACCATGTTTATAGCTGCTCAATTCATAATAGTTCAAAGCTGGAATCAAGCCAGGTGTCCATCACTAGATGAATGGATAACAAAGATGTGGTATATCTACATTATGGAATTCTATGTAGCAGTAAGGAAGGATGAAATAATGAAATTCAAAAAAAAAAAAAAAAGGTCAAACATGGAACAGATCATCCTCAGTGAGCTCACCCAATCCCAAAAAGATAATCGTCGCATGGTCTCATTTGTCTGTCGCTCCTAACCTGAATTCCCCTGAGATGCTGCCAAACCTAATAAGTACCCTGAGGGCCAGAAAATAGGGAGGGTAGGATAGGGGGAGGGTAAGGGGAGGAGGGAGTGAGAGGGTAGGAGGGAGGACAAGGGTGGGGGGATACAAATAGGGACCCAAAAGGAAATGATACTATAAAAGCCATTATTCCGAACAACAGACTAAAACATTGATCATTCAGCAGGCCCGCAGAGGGAACACCTGAATCACAGGAAAGTGCAGAGAACATCACAAAGACCAACCTTAATCTTTTTGTACATCTCTCTTCTCTCTCTCTCTCTCCTCTCCTCTCCTCTCCTCTCCTCTCTATACTCACTTTCTCTTTCATATTATCTTTCTTTTTCTTCCCTCACCTCCCTTGGCGCTGACTTATAACTCCCAGTAACAGCCCGGGGTTAACTTTAACAATGAGCTATTGATCCGAGACACCTACAAGGTCTCCCAATAAATAAATAAATAAATAAATAAATAAATAAATAAATAAATAAATAAATAAATAAGACAGATTTCTGTCAGAGTTCTTGATGACCCACCAAAGGTTAATGGTAAGACCCTACTGTCAAAGACAACACACGCGTGTGAGACAAAACATGGAGAGACTTGGCCAGGATCAGGAAGTGTCAGTCCCCAGACAGTTAGCTAGTGCCTTAGTGCCAGAGGGTGCTACATGAGCATCTAGGGGGAAATGGCTGACATCAGTCCAAACAACTCACAGTCTAAACTACCCAGCAGGAAACAACCTGACATAATGCTCAAACAAGTGCAGTAGTGGCACACAGCCATGGTGGATTACCAACTGCTCTTGATTTGGCTAATAGATCCACTCAGTGGAATGGAACTCATTGCTGGAACTGGGAAAAAAAAGTCAAAACCACGTACAAAAATGAGCTCAGTCTCCAAATGTGGGCGAGAAGAGGGCCTATGCATATAAAACCCCCTCTAAAATATCTATGGCCATCCCCATCTATCTAGTACTAACTTCTCTCTCCGTTGGAGAATTTGCTTATCTTTTTCAAATGGACAAGGAAACTGAAGGGAGGACCAACCAATCACACCTCACCAGGGCCCCAGCTGAAACCATAAAGTAATGTGGGGGAAGGGCAAGAATACAGCTTTCTTGGTGATCACGACACCAGAAAAAGGCTGAAGGAGATAAACACAGAGAACATCAAACTAAGCCAGATATCCAGAGACACAGAGGCTCCCAAAACCTCATCACTGAAATAGAACTATAATGACCCCAATGTAGCTAAGGGACATTTGTGGAAGAGGGGGCGGAAAGAATGTTAGAGCCACAAGTTGGGGCATTATGCACAAAGACTTGGCCTATCCCCATAACTCTTGACTACCCCCACAATGCATGACCCACATTCCAAATTGATGAGGGTCCCTTTGGAAGAGGGAGGACAGGGAGGAGGATAACGGAGTCACCATTATGAATGTAAAATTAGAATAATATAAATAAAAAAAATAAATTATAAAAATAAACTAGCCGGGCGTGGTGGCGCATGCCTTTAATTCTAGAATTTGGGAGGCAAAGGTAGGAGGATTGCCATGAGTTCGAGGCCATCCTGTGATTACACAGTGAATTCCAGGTCAGCCTAGGCTAGAGTGAGACCCTACCTTGAAAAACCAAAAAATGAAAAAACCAAATAAAAAAAAAAAAAACTCAAGTACTCTATATGTAAGCAACTTACCTAATTTCATCCATCATTTAGACTTTTGATTATGTTTTCTTTTCCTCCAAAGCAAACAATATCACTATGGTTTAAACTAGTAATTTCTTTTAGATAGTCACTTCTTGTCATAATATTTGACCGGTTTTAATGTCAATTTGCTATGTGTAGGTGTGAATTTCACTTCATATATCACCAAACCACCACACGCGCTTTTCTCCAGCAATGTTAGAGAAATTGTCATGAAGATTGCTTTACAACTGAGGCTGTTTTGAAAGATATATGCCAGACTTACAGGCACAGAAAATGATGAGAATCATAGGCAGAAAACCCAATGTGAATCAATGACTCCCTCACCCCCTCCAGCCCCCCTGCAAAGGAAATCCCTTCGCAGAATGTATGAGACCAACTCTCCCACACTTTGCTTTTTCTGAGCAGAAGGGATCAAATGTTGGTCTGAGGGGGCTGTAGGGCTTCCCCTTTGGAGTGTGGTAGTCACTAAATGCACCTTATGACAAGCTGGAAGCCTTTCCCTGGGGTGCAGCTTATTCTGGGCAGCCACCCACATGCACATGAATATTTCAAATGTGGCTCTGGCACTGCTGGCTGGTCAGAGTCCCACTCTGGGAAACAATGCATAATGTATTACAGATTCTCCCCCACCCCAGCCAACACAGGATGCCTCTCTGGTTTATCTATTTCCAGAAGGCATGCCAGCCAGTGAAAGCAGAGCAGACGGTACGCTCCGGCAGTTCTTTGGAATTTTACAATCACATTTTATCAGTTTTTCCTCACTAAATTCTGTGACACTGACCTAGCTGAGTTTTTAAATAAGAAAATGAGATTTCTAGATATTACAGAATAATGATATAGCAAAGAAAAATTTAAACCATTAATTTATAACTGCATATTTATAGCTTTGAAATAACTCTGTAGAGGGAAAGGATCTTGTCTTTTAATCTATGTATTTGTTTTCTGGGATGTAAATTAGAAATAAACCAACTTCGATTTTTTTTTTTAACCAAGGTATGAGGATGATGGAAAGATAATATCATACAGAAACTCTGACAAGTCCTAAAGAGTGAAGAGATGCGTTTATAGACCTATGTAAACTTGAATAGGTAACTCAACTTTTAAATTTATGTGTTCCCATTTACAATGTGCAGAAAATAATGTCCCTCCACAGAAAGGTCATTTATAGAACTGAGTGGGATCATATGTGTAGAACATTTAAAAGAGTGTTCATATCTAACAGACTTTCAATAACTGTTAGCTCTCATTGAGGACACATATAGACACTCAATATTACAATTGTTTTGAGATCTCTAATGGGTTATAAAGATGTAAGCTTTGGATGACAAAGATGTTTCTATACACAGTACAGAACATTTGACGGTGGGAGCTTTTAGCTCTCAGGCTTAAAATGGAACCTTAAGCCTAAAGGATAAAATATGACCCATATCTTTTTTCACTGCTCAGCAAACTGTTATTTTTACTCTCTCAGGAAAGCCCTCCATGATGAGTGTTTGATGGGCTGTCTGTGGATCTGCCTGTAGCTTTGTGACTTGCATTTTTAAGAATGCTTTAACAAGGTAGCTTTCCTAACTCATGTCATATTACATAACTGCCTCCAGGAAGGAGTTCCTGGGATCCTGCCAAGAACATTACCCTTATACCGAACTTCTGAATACATTCTCTTAATGATACAGTAACTTGATGAACAGAATAAATCCCAAGACCAACCTAACTTGTATTATGGAATTTGCATATTAACAATGATGATTCAGGGTAGAATTTGGCTATGAACCTATTCACCTAAGCCACTCTGTTTATTCTATTACTTTTGCCCACATGGCACATGAAGTTTTGAGATTCACTAGTTCTAGGGTATAGGATTGTATAATTTCTTTAGCACACTGCACTGTGCATTATGACTTGTAAATAAGTGGGCTGTATCTTTCAGCTTCATACAGTCAAGTAATCAATTCTGTAAATGCCTTTTTGTTTCTTTGGACAGCTTGTATTTTGTTTCTACCTGTGATGGTACATAACCATCAGTAAATACCAAGTTTCCCATATTCCTACAAGGCATCATCCATGAGCTAAGTAAAAATCACCTCGATCCTCTTTTAGTATTTGAAAGAATATGGTGAATCCTTTCACCAAGAACGACCGTCTGGACAGGGTCTTTTTCCTGATGCTTTGTTCTGTGTCAGAAATGTTCTCATCCTCTTTTGTCTTCTCATGCCTTGCTTTCCCTCGGCTTTCTGAGACCTGGTAGGCAAGGAGTTACACATGAGCTAGCCAAGACAGCCTGCAGATATATCTTGGTGGCTGTGTCTGCTCCTCAGGAAGCCCCATTGTTAGCAAATGTCCTTGAAATGACAGTTCTTTCTCTCCCTCTATCAGAAACTAAGACAGTAGGAAAATTTCCCGGTTCTCTCACTTGTGCATTAAGGGAAGGTTTGCATCCTCAGGAGACCCCAGCTTCACTATAGTATCATTTACCTTGCCGTGTTGACCACCACTGTGGGCTTTTCAAGGGAGTTGTGTGAGAGATCTAATCCACCCTGATTTGAGAGGCAAAATCAATTTATGAGAATAAATATGCCACCCATTTCTCCTCCCACCAAACACACTACCCTTGGAGCCAGCCCCTCCAATCTTTAGCTTTCTCTGGAGTGTACTTTCAAATTTTTCTTTTTTTTTCTTAATAAATTGTTTAAACTGTTCATGTTTCTCAATTAAACTTTTTCCATCAAAAATAACAGGAACCAAGAAGAAATCATCTTCACCCAGTAACATTCCTCTTTCTCCATAATATCCATTGGATTTACTATGAAAACAGTGATAAAATGGAATAAGCATGATAATAAAATAAAGAAACAGATAGTAACAAGTATTTTTCCCAATTATAGAATTTTAGAGCAAGAGGCCACCTTGAAAAGTTGGAGTGAATGGACAAAGAAAAGGTCACTGCCATTTATATGATTTATTCTTCTATATAAATATGAAATATATGAACTAAAAAAAAACCTTAGAATTTATCAGTCCATTTTTCTTAATGCATGAAACCATTTGCTGGGCCTTGTGATATGCACCTGTAATCTCAGTATCTGGGAGACTGAGACAGTAGGATTTTTAGGACATTGGAAGCCAACCTGGACAACAGTAAATTCCAAGCTGGCACAAACTACATGGTGAGACCTTGTCTCAACAAACAAAGAAACAAAGACACAGAATGTCCTTTTCTGTGTTTTGTTTTTCTCTGACATTGGGAGATGTTTGTGAACAAGACAGGGTGTATCTCCTGGTCCTTAAAGAGCTGATACTTTTGCAGTGGAGAGAGTCATCCAGGTAACCAGAAAGTAGGAATAAAGTGGGTAACAAAAAACAAACAAACAATCACACAATAACAACAACAACAAAAACCACTCTCCTTACAGGAAGCTCTGCTGCAAGAGAAAAGAACATGCTCAAAAGTTCAGAAGCTCTGGGAGGGAAGTGGTCTTGTGATGCCATGGAGCAGTATAAAAATGCAGGGCACAGGCAAAGTGGGCGACCAAGAGCTGAGAGAGCCATCTACTTGGTGATCAGCCATGGGTGTGGTTGTCACTGAGCTGGCAGAGGTGAAATGAGAAGTAGGTTCTACATGTATGAGAGTGTCAGAAATTAATATTCCTTCTACCAGAGAAGGTGACAAAACTTCAACAACATGATTTCCAGTAACTCTCTTTGTATACATAAAATGGGGATGAAAATGAAGCACTTGCCATTTCCCTTCTCTTCTTAGAACAATCCCAATTATCTTAATCCTTGTCTGGCTCCTTCAGCTGGACACCTTGTGCTTCCCAGAATTTGCTTATCTGTGGAGCACTGAAGAGGAGACTTTAGAAATGCACAAATGATTGCTTGTCTGCTCTGCTCACCTTGAAGCTGGACTCGTATGTTGTTTCTACCATAATGTCATTTCATTTCTCTGTATTCTCAGGGTGGCCTCGAACTCATGGCAATCCTCCTACCTCTGCCTCCTGAGTGCTGGGATTAAAGGCATGCGCCACCAGGCCTGGCTTTCATTTCATTTCTTGTCTCACAAAATGAGGCAGTGTTTTGATCTAAAATTTTCTTCCAGTCCTGATACCAAGCTGCCCCTTTGGGAAGGACATAAATCTATCACTGTGGTCTGCATGTTACTATAGTTGAGCCAAAGCTATATGATAAAAATAACCACATATTAGTGGGTGAAAATGAATCATGATTTTAAGTGTATTCTCTTTCATCAACTGATGCTGAGCTGTATAAATCAAAGGCCCTGTTCTAAAAAATAGACTGCAATGTGGAGAATACAGGGCCGTCTATGGTGTCCCATTAAAAACAATTAAGAGGCTATTAGCTCTTGCACACAAATATAATGTGACTATTAATCTTCATGCTAAGTACTGACAGGTGGGAAAAAAACTGAAACTCTAGGATAATTGTAGAAAAAGAAGTAAAAAGCTTTTTTTCTGCATCTTCACACAAATTTTATGCAGAATAAATTTTAACTGTTTTGCATATTTTGCCCAAATATACTTTTTTACAATCATAAAAGGCACAAGTAAAATTCAGAACCCTAACTCAGTATGGGACTCACTTAACATAGAATTATTAATCTCAAGCTTCCAATTTTACAATTAATATCCAAGGACAAAGGGATGTCTCAGGGTTGCATAGCAAGGTTGTACCTTGCCAAGATCTGAATCAGCTTTAACAGTGTTCATCAAGCTTATTTTTTCATGATTCTTTTTTCCACAGAAAGTCATCCTCTGTTTCAGGAATCAAATGTCAGAATATCATGATTTTATTTCAGTAAAGGAAAATATACTTAGAATTCTGCCACTGAAAATAATTGCAACTAAAATTCTACTACTAGTTGTTTTATAATGATGTAATAAAATTCTAATAAGTCTATAGTAATAGCTGTAATGAAATTTATATCATGAACTAGCAGAAATATCAAGCTCTTTGCTTGAAAAATAGTCAGGAGATCACTTGACCAATGACCCCTGTAGAGACTTATCCTGATGAGGACATAAAACCTGGTCCTTGTCTGTGCTACTTCTTCTGATGTGCAGATCTACAATGCTGTGCTTGACAGAGGAGGCTATGCTGAATCTTGGATGTCTCTGTGCTGAAATTGCAACAAGGAATTTTCATCGTAAAAATATTATCAGAAATAAGTTTTGGACCAAAATTAATTGGCATAATAACCATATTAACAATCACCATAGAACAGAAGAACCTGAATGTCATCAGTAGAGCATTATCATCTTACAACTGCCTTCGGGCATCATGAGTTTGATAGGAAGGTCATTAATTACCTTTTATTAACAATAATTTATTGGGTTTTTTCTTTTTTTTTTTTTTACTTTTTAATGGAATTTACTGTAAATGTGCTAACCACTACTAGTCATTTTTAGTATTTCCTAAAAGAAAGTTCTTCATCCAATTTATAAATAAACATTTGAAAGGAATATATATATATATATATGTTTATGGAAAAGTACTGCAAGCAAAAATAACAATCACAAAAGTTCTGGGCTGACAATAATCTTGGGGTGTCAAAAAGACAAAAATGGAGGCATTGAGGCAAGAACCCAGAATAAAATGAGGGGCACAGGCAAGGGAGGAGAATTTCATGTTTTATAAATATAAAAATTTCTTTCATATAATCACTTTATTTTGTTCTTCCTACCATCTTGAGAGTCAGATAAATCCTTTCATCTTCAACACAACCAGAAGGAAAGCAATTTGGAGAATGATAAAAAGATTTGCCAAGGCAGGTGTATTGGCACATACCTTTAATCTCAACATACAGAAGGTAGAGGTAGGAAAATCTCTACGAGTTCAAGGCTAACCTGAGACTACATAGTGAATTCCAGGTCAGCCTGGGCTAGAGCGAGACCCTACCTTAAGAATAAAAATATAAAATTTAAAAAAAGATTTGCCATAATTAAAGAGAGAAGCTGAGACTTGTAGCTGGACAGGCCCCTCTCATGTTTGCATGTCCTGTCACTCCTTTCTTGGCATCTCCTAAGAGTTAAGGTCTTCAATTGCAGAATCCCAGGAGGTTAGCTATCTATCCCCAGATCAGAGGCCTTTCCTGGGCAGAAGGGCATGACATTATCAATGAAATATCACATGAAGATACTTAACTTCCAGGTAAACTGGGGCAAATGCCAAACTTTAATTGATTCAATGACTGATGTCTCTCACACACAGGGTGACTCAGCAAGATCCTCAGACAGGCTGGTGGTTACCACCTCCTTTTCTGAAGGCAGCACTACAGGTCTCATCTCAGAGGTAAAATGTACCCAAAAGAACCCAAACTGTCAGGGCTAAGCAGACTTAACCTAAAACATTGTCTACCAAAGTGATTATGGGAGGGACATAGCCTGTTTGTTCTGTCAAGGTTTGATCTTTGGGCTACCTCTGGATTGATGTTCCACACAAACCTTCCTCTTTTTTTCTTATTAATCTTGTTTGCTTGTCTGTTTAAGGAAAGGTTTACAATGTAGCATAACCTGACATGTAACTTGAGATTCTCTTGTCTCTGTGTTCTGGGGTTTCAGGTGTGCATCACTATACCAGGCTTTCTCTGCCTTTTTACTCATTACTACAACTATTGCTATTGCCAACAATAAGTTTGCCAAGTGAGATTTTGTAATCCCTCATTTTGTTGACATGAATGGAAAAAATTACATGATGTGGTTGTTTATGAAATGTCTAAGGTCTTTGTCTTCATCTGTTTATGAGATAAACTGAAATACTCGTTCATCTGACATAAAATGCAAACAGATTTCAGTATAGAAATCATGTAAAAAAAAAAAAAAAAAAAACATGTACAGGCTGGAGAGATGGCTTAGCACTTACTGCACTTGCCTGAGAAAACTAGGACCAATGTTCGACTCTCCAGAACCCATGTAAGCCAGACACACAAGCAAAGTTGCACTTGTGCACAAGATGGCATAGGCATCTGGAGTTTGATTACAGTGGCTGGAAGACCTGGTACACCAATTTTCTCTCCCTTTCTCATAAAACAAAATGTAACAACTTCGACAATAAAAAATGTGCATTCGCATAGATACTCTGCATGCATTCTCAATTACCAGTAATGTTTGGGAAAATGGAAGTATGCATCAGTAATGTGCATTTAGCAATTTTATACAACGAAGTTTTTGTGTTCAGGAAGAGGCCTTAAACTTCAAACCCTAAGTTTGTGTCTGTTTTTACCGAGGAATTGGTATAAAACAAGTCTGAAATGGGTAATTCATATAACAAAGTAGAATTTCTTCTATTTAGTTGTACTGGTAATCAGAAACTCAGACTTCATATTCCCCCTAACCTTGCTCCATCCCCACTTAAGGACCAATCAAGAACAGGCTTATGCGGAAACAAGAATAACTTCTATTTGGTTTCCTGGGAAGTCGTCCAAGCATGCCTTTCTCACTGCAGCTCTGAAGTATGACAAAGAAGAAGCTGCCCCAGGTGGTGTCGCAGCAAGAGGTCTTCACACTGCAGGAGAATCTCATCAAGGAAAATCAACTTGGTGAGAAATATTCCTGAAGTGATTTGGCTTGATGGTGTTCCAGAAGGGAATTACCTAAATAGAATCAAAGCATCACCTAGGTTGACAGCTTTGATGTAGAGAGATTCTTTGCTCTAATCAAATCCCCTTGTCCTCTCTTAGTTCTGCCCTACCAGATCTGTGATTTGGAGTAGCAGTGGAGCTCATTTTATATAGCATGTACCAGTGAGACAAACTAGGCAACTACATGAAGTTATACTTTCTCTTTTCTTGAAATACTGTGAAATAGATCCAGATCTTAGTTCTTTGTTGTTGTTGTTGTAATATTTTGCTCACACAAATGGAAAACAATTTTTAATTTAGACTTCTCTCTCTCTCTCTCTTTCTGTGTGTGTGTGTGTGTGTGTGTGTGTGTGTGTGTGTGTGTGATATGTGTGTATATGTTCAGGTGTTCTTGTGGAGGCCAAAGGAAAACCTTAGCTGCCATTCCTTAGAAATGCCAGCCATCGTTCATCAAAATAAGATCTCTCACTGGTTTGGAACTCCCTAACTAGGCCAGACAGGCTGACCAGTGAATCCTAGGAGCCCTGTCTGTCTCTGCCTCCTCAGTGTTAGGATTATAAGTGTGGGCTCCCACATTCAGCTTTTTAACATGGGTTGTGGGGATCAAATGCTGGTCCTCATGCTTGCAAGGCAAACATTTTAACAGCTGAGCTCTCTTCCTAGGCCTAATTCAGACTTCTATAGAAGATTATGAAACAAAACATCACCTTGTTATATCTTCCTGAATATTCAAGGCCTGGGAAAATTATTATTATTTCTCCAAAAATTAATTCAAGACTTATTTATAGTCATCTTTTAACTTATTATTCCAGAATTCCTAAAATTCTAAGATAAGGAACTCGTACTTTTAGTTTAGCATTTGTTGCAGTTACTTTCTTGCTGCTGGCACAAAACCCTGACCAAAAGTTGCTGCTGGGAGAAAAAGGTTTATTTGGGTTGACAGACTAGAGGGGAAGCTCCATGATGTCAGAGGAAAACATGGCATGAGCAGAGGGTGACATCACCTCCTGGCCAACATCAGGTGGACAACAGCAGCGATAGAGTGTGCCAAACACTATAAGGGAAAGCTGGGTGTAACACCGATAAGCCTGTCCCTAAACAACACACCTCCTCCAGCCAGGTTGCAATTCCCAAATTGCCACCAACTGGGGACCTAGCATTTAGAACAAATGAGTTTATGGGGGACACTTAATTCCAAGCATTCTTTTCCTGGAATTACTGAATGCATATGTTCCATTTAGTAAATGAATTTGATACATATACTTTATAAAGCTCTTTTTAAATAGAAGAGAATTGGGAGCATAACCAACTAATTTTACAAAGTGACACAATGGTGACTTCTCAGAGTAAACTTTTTGTGTTATAGGAGTGTCCCTCTGTTAGGAAAAACAATTTCATCAAGGCTCAGAATGGCTGTGATGAGAGGTGTTCTAAGTAAACAATTACAAAGCCCTCTGGCTTTCTTAGTAACAACCTTCTTTTTATAAAATATTTATTTACTTATTTACTTGGCAGAGAGAGCACATGCCAGGGTCTCCAGCCACTGCAAACGAACTCCAGACACATGTGCCCCCTTGTGCTTCTGGCTAAAATGGATCCCAGGGAATCAAACCTGGGTCCTTTGTCTTTGCAGGCAAATGCCTTAACCACTAAGCCATCTCTTCAGCCACAGTAACAACCTTCTGTAAGGTCTTCATATCCCAGTGTTAAACCATTAATTTTGCAGAAGTAGATAATTGATCTATAGACTTCCTCAAAAGCTATAACTTTTATAGGTTATATATAGAGAGAGATATAGATATAGATAGATATCAATTGTGAGGAAAATGACTATCATTCTTCACTTTGATATCCAAAGCAGTTATTTTTTCTGCATCAGGCTAACAGAAGTACTTTCTCCGAAATGTATTGGCCCACAGAATATAACACTTACATCTCTTTCTCTTCTACTTCTTTCTTCCTCAACAAACTTGGAATTGTTCTCTAAATAACTAATAGAGCAAAGATCCTGGGATCCAGGTACATATGACAGAAGCTCTGACTGTGATGGAGTGGTGGTACAGTTCAGAGTAATGACAAAAGCACACATTTAAAAAGGAGTTAAGGGCTGGAGAGATGGCTTAGTGGTTAATGTGTTTGCCTGCAAAGCCTAAGGACCCAGGTTCAAAATTCCCCAGTACCCACATAAGCCAGATGTAGAAGACTGCACATTCATCTGGAGTTTGTTTGCAGTGGCTAAAGGCCCTGGCACACGCATTCTCTTTCTTTCTATCTGCCTCTCTCTTTCTCTCTCTCTTTTTCTCTCAAATAAATAAAAATAAAAAAGAGAAGTTAAAAACTCCAAATTTCTTAACAAAAACTGAATGAGGGAAGCAGAGAAATGACCATTGTAATTAACTAATTGATAAAACATAAGAGCTATAATACGTTTTTTAATTGAAATCAATAATATTTGCTATTGAGTGTTGGGGAGATGGCCCGGCAGTTAAAGACACTTGCCTGCCAGCCCAGGTTCAATTCCTCATTACCCACATAAAGCCAGATGCACAAAGTGGTTCATGTATCTGTAGTTTGTTTGCAGTAGCAAGAGATCTTTGTATCCCCAATCTCTTTCTCACTCTATCTCTCACCTCCTTCCCTTCCCTTGCAAATCAATAAAAAAAAATTGTTGGGTATTTTGTTTTTGCAAATTATTATGCAATGTTAACTATTTATCACTAATTCATAATTTTCACATATTAACCCACTTTATAAGAAGGATTATTTAGTTGCTAAGTTGGAGACACTTAAATCAAAATTTTGTAGATATAAAAGTGAATGTATACCTTTCAAAGCAACAGAGGAGATAAGGATAAAAAGAAAGGCACTAAAAAAACAGTAGGAATGTATAAACAAAGGGGATGAAGAGAATGAGTTGGCATAAATCAAAGCTTAACCTTTCATTTGAAAAGGTAAGTGAAAATTAAATTAGTGCTAAAGTAAAAGCAAAGAGTCTCTAATTGGGCTAAAATTATTTTTTGCTTACACGAGTCATGCTATAATTAGTTTTATGAATAGGAAATGTAGAAATCAAGCCATTATGATTTCAAAGCAAGCAATTTTTGTGAGGTATAATACTAGTTAATAATGGAAAGAAGGATGGGAAACAAATGCCCCCAAGAATGACATTATTGGACTGGGTAAATGGCTTAGCAGGTACGAGCACTTGCCTCAAAAGCTTGAGGGTCTGCAAGGGCCTGAGTGGAAGAGGAGAAATGTGAGAAAGCAGTGAGACTTTGTGGTCAGTCTGAAAAAAGTAATTACAACCAAACAAACAATAAAATGCAGGACAACAAATACTCACCCATGGCCTCTGCATGCACGTCAGGGAGTATGTGCATTTGCACACACACACACACACACACACACACACACAGCCACACATACTACACAGAGAGAAAGAGAGAGAAATAAGTAATAGTATTGCCATATTAACAAAGATATACTTTGAAATTAAGGCTCAACCAAGAAGCTAAGAGCTCATATTTGCTCTTCCACTAGGTGCTCAGAATTCTGGTCCTATCTTATGGTATCTCCATGACTCTTCCTGAGAGACGTCAGCCATCACCACTCACCAGTCATTTGTCAATGGTAATATTTTTGGCAACTGTTTTCTCTAATGAAGATAAGTATGCTATAACTGATTTTCCTAATGTCCTAATGTGGCTTTTTTTTTTTTTTTTGTATTATTGGGGTCAAGCCAAGGTCACTGCACATCCTAAGCAAACTGTACTACTGAGATCTATCCTTAGCTCTCTTTTTACTGGTTGTATTTTGTGTTAGAGTCTCACTAAATTGCCCAGGCTGACTTTGAACTTACAATACTCCTGTCACATCCTATGGAGTAGCTAGATTACAGGCCTGTATCAAATGTGATGTATTCTTCTTACGCTACTCTTCACTTCTGTTTTGAACCTAACTCTTATCTTTGAAACTTTTCCACTGTTTCCTCTGGACCCTCTGATTTCAGTGATCCCTCTGTTACTTCCTGCCCTTTACTGGCAATCTTCTCACTTCTAAAAACACAATCTACTACATCTGACTTAAGTAGACATTGTTTATCCCTCTCACATCCTATATCATATTTAAGACAAGTACTTATGCAAATCATGTCTGCATTGTTTCTAGTTCATTACTTGTTTCAAAACCTTGCTCCTTTTCGGCATATGATCTCCAAATCTTCTGTCTTATACCCATCATCAGCAGTAGCAGTACATTTGACCAAGCCAGTGGACTAGTGCCTAGCCTCGAATGCAGTTCTAATCACTTCCATTCATCACTTTTTTTTTTGGGGGGGGGTGGTTTCCAAGGTAGCGTCTCGCTGTTGCCCAGGCTGACCTGGAATTCGCTATGTAGTCTCAGGGTGGCCCGAACTCACAGTGATCCTCCTACCTCTGCCTCCTGAATGCTGGGATTAAAGGTGTGCACCGCCACGCCTGGCTCTTCATTTGTCACCTTTATGCATACTACCTGTCATCTTGACCAGCAGCACGTTTGAGCCAGACTTGGTCAGGTGTTGCTGTCTCCCCTCTTCTACTCTGTTAAATTAATAAGTTTAGAATGAGTAAAAGCAAACTAGTTAAGCTTCCCCTCATACAGCATTATGTGCAACTCCAAATGAAATTACAGAATAAATTTAAAACATCTAGGAAAATTAGGATCCCTCACCCCATAACTGCTTCATTGAGTTTTTCTAAAGATATCTACTAAATCTCCATGAAGGGGAAGTTAGTGCTAATACTGTAAGACTCTGGATACTTCGGGGATAATCATGCAATCTTCAAATTGGCACATATTAGATGATGACATTTTAACATTAACTATTTTATTATTCCCATAAATTAAAAAGACAGGCATTAATACAGGGCAGACAGGGATTTAATTTTTTTTTTCTGATTCCTAATACAGAAGCCCCAGCAAGAAAACTTTACTATTGGGTGTTGGTGTGACTAAGGGGCCATGGTATTAATATGGAGTCATTTGCACTCATGTCTCATGCTTAAAGCTGGCTACTGAGACCAAAGCATATTTATACCCACAGTCTCTCCATGTAGACGAAATAAGTGCCATAGTCAAAGTAGACCCTATGCCATCTCTGACCTAACCTGGGAAGATCCTAACATTTACAAAGTTCTGTTGTCAGCAAATGAGTCACAAGCTCACAAGCTGATCTAGACTCAAGTGAGGGGCTACACAACCCACCTCTTTCACAAATGAAAGAGTTTGTATCATTTAAAATGCACATTTCAGTCAAGAATCTATTCCTTCTTCAAATGAACCTATGAACCTGTAACCATGTCCCCAAATGATGGTAAGCAGATAATTTTCCAGAATGACTTATTCAAAACATCTAGATAACCAAAATACTAAAATAATTCTCAATAACTTGTATATAGTTGTATAATGTTATGCTTTGGTTTATGGGCCAAGTCTTTATACCTTGCTTCTAACAAGTAAGATATGGCCAAGCTGAAGAGATTTAGAAGACACAATTACAAACCTTAATCACTGACTTAATGGGAAATCAAGGGGAGACTATCCTAACTGACCCTGATGTAACCATGGACACCCATTTTAACACAGGCCCTAGGTCAATGATATTTTCCTCTTGCCTTGAAGATCAGGTATCGATGAGACCTACAGATGTAATGAAATTAGTTCGTTTAATCACGTGGGTAAACTTAGATGCAGGTTTATTCCAGGCAGGTCGCCACAGGAGAACACCAGCCAGATCCTGACATCAGCCTTGTGAGATCTTGAGTGAAACCTAGCTGCAGGGCCTAAACACCTGACCCACAAGAACCTTGAGATAATCAATATGTGTGTCTTAAGATGCCTGGGATAATCTGCGTCAGAGCAAGTGCATTGTGATGACCTCAGTCACTCTCAAATAGTACCCAGTCTCATTCTTTGCCAGGAAAATAGAAGCCATCACTGGGAATTAAGTAGTTCTTACTATATCTGAAATTCTTTTGATTTTTAATTTTCTCTTTTGTTTTTAATCTGTGATAGGCTCCAAATTAGGACATAGATACATGCTGAAGTAAGCCCACTTTTCTGAGCTATGTTTTCATTTGTGCTTTTCTCACTTTTCAAGCTTTATGGCTCAATACAATGTTAAGCCAGAGAGAAATAGAAAGCTCCAAAGATCTCTGGAAGCCTTACAATGCCAAGGAGACGATAGTCAAAGTTCTGCCTTCATAACCCTGGTAAACACTCCACCCTCTTTCTCTCATTACACTGTTTGCTCGATGTGTTTATGGAAATGAGAGCTGACCTTGTCCTGTAAACTTTTTTGACAAAAGGGAAATCTACCAAGGAGAAGTCAGCCAACATACCAAAGAAATGGATTACAAGGGGGAGAAAAAGATTAGAAAAAGCCATACAGGTGCTATGTGGAGGTTAACAAATAAATATTTTAAAGTATATATTAACTTATTCAATAAAATAGACTGGGGCTGGAAAGATTGCTCAGTGGTTAAGGTGTTTGCTTGCAAAGCCAAATGACCTGAGTTTGATTCCCCAGTACCCACATAGAGCCAGATGCACAAGGTGGCACATAAATCTGGAGTTCCTTTGCAGCAGCTAGAAGCTCTGGCATATGCATTCTCTCTCTCTTTCTCTCTTCTCTCTGTCTCTGTACTGAGCATGGTGATGCATACCTTTAGTCTCAGTACTCATGAGGCTGAGGTAGGAGGATCATTGTGAGACTACATAGTGAATTCCAGTCAGCCTGGGCTAGAGTGAGACACTACCTCCAAAAAAACAAAAACAGGGCTGGAGAGATAGCTTAGCAGTTAAGATGTTTGCTTGCAAAGCTAAGGGACCCCGGTTTGATTCCCCAGGACCCACATAAGCCAGATGCACAAGGAGGCATACGCATCTAAAGTTAGTTTGCAGTGGCTGGAAGCCCTGGCATGCCCATTCTTTCTCTCTCTCTCTCTCTCTCTCTCTCTCTCTGCCTCTTTCCCTCCTCAAATAAATAAAAAAATAAAAATATCTAAAAAAACAAAAACAAAGAAAGAAAAATAAACAAAGTAGATAGTAAGATGGAAATGTTACTAGAAACTTAAAGTTATTGAATCAAATATAAATTATGTTTAAAGCACAATTATTGAAAGTAGTAATTCAATTATAGAGCTATATTTAATGACATTACTGATATAGAACAGTACTGTCTTAAATCTTAGACACTAGCATTGTAGGTAACTATGCTTCATCAAAGTGGCTATTTCAAGACATGTGTTACCAACATAAAACATTCATCACCTTCAGAGTCAATGCAAAATATAATTTAAATATTCAATTAATATTTTGTATGGATCATACATTTAATAAATATTTTGTGGTGAATTAAATATATTATTAAAATTAATTTTATTTGTTTTTATTTACTATGTGGAATATTTCTAATAAAGATCATAACTTACATATGTGGTTTGCAGCACATTGCTCTGTATCAACCTCTCTCACATTTTCTATCAGCTCTCTTTTGAGGATTAATACAAACATTTTATGAATACCTAGTAAATACTCTTACACTAAGAAACATTCCCAGCCCCTGCATTTCTATTGAGCATACTTATTTAGAATGTAGAGTTATGGAAAATAACTAGAATGATGCATGCCGAGAGAAGTAAATGGAAAAGCAGAAAAAAAGTATCTGAGACATATGCAGCAGAAACTAAGCATGGAAATGCATATGATTTCATACTCAAAGAGGAGAAGGGGGAGAGAGAGAAATGGTGCTAAAGCTTTACTTGCAGAAATAAAGGCAAAGAGTTTTTTTTCAAAATGGAATAAAGAAATTTGTGGAATCAAGAATTATAATGAAACACCCAGAGAGAAAGTAAATATCTGGGTACATTCCATTAAACATCTTGATGATCAAGAAAAGAGAAATTATTCATATAGACATCTGCCAGACTGTGTTCTATTACTCAGCTTCATTTTTGACACCCATGTCCTCTGTCCTTTCTCCTCATATTTGGGTTTACATAAACTATATGCCATCAACTTGAAGTTACTAATTTTCTTTGGGGTGAAAGATGCAGTCTCAGACTTTTGGCACAGAGTTCCCAATTAAGAATAATGTCAAGTATTAACAGCACAATGAACATGTTAACTTTAAGATAGGAATTAGTATTGGGGGTAAGGTTGCAAGCAGATTTGAAAGGATTTGTGGGTGAATTATTTGCCAGGGTGAGAGATGTTCTATTAAATTAAAAGCCTTAGTCAACCTGAAGTGAGGAAGGAAGGAGATCCTTTGTCTCCACCAGCTCCTCCCATCCTTCCCTGAAACCCTCTGCCTTCTAACCTTTTATTTATTTATTTATTATTTATTTATTTATGAGAAAGAAAGAAGGACAGACAGAAAGAGAGAGAGAACAGTTATGCCAGGGCCTTTAGCCATGGCAGATGAATTCCAGACACATGTGCCATCCTGTGCACCTAGCTTACATGGGTACTGGGGAATTGAACCTGGATCTTTAGGCTCCACAGGCAATCTCCTTTACTGCTAAGCCTCTCTCCCACACCCCTCTGCCTTTTAAAGCAGGTAACTGCTATGTTGGGTTCTTATAAGAATCTGCCCCTGGGCCAGCAGCTCCTTTGAAACTTTCTTCATGATCTGGCCTTAATTTTTTTTTTATCCTAAGTTTTTTCTAATGTATTCTTAGGGCTTTGAAAATCTCTTAACTGGGCTGGAGAGATGGCTTAGCGGCTAAGGCGCCTGCCTGCTAAGCCTAAGAATGCTGGTTCCAATGTCCAGCGGTTCCAATCGCCAGGTCCCACGTTTAGCCAGATGCAAAGTGAGGCAATGGCGCAATGCCGCACTTGCCCACAAGGGGGCGCACGCATCTGGATTTCGTTCACAGCAGCTGAGAGACTGCTGGCGAGCCCATTTCTGTTTCCCTCTCCCTCTCGGTCTATCTCTCTCTGTCTCTCTCTCCAAAAATAAAATAAAAAATAATAATAATAAAAAATTTAAAAAGTCTCTTAACTATCCAAGATCTACTTCCTAAATATTAAGAATTTGAGTCAAAAGATTAAATTAAAGGGGCTATTTACTGATTTATCTTCCAATGAAAGCCCAACCATTACAACAAGTCCTTGAATCCCCTCTAAGAAAATGATGCTGGTCCTGGCCACTCAGGCCTCCCCTGTCTGGGTTTGGCTCTCTGCTGATATCCATTTCCTGGCTTTCCCGCACTTGTTCCCACCTCACCCTCCTGTTCTATGTAGTGATTTGGTGAAAGAAACTATTGCTTTTGTCCCCCATCCTCTGCACCACATGAGTTTCAAGTTTTATTATTGTTTTATCCTGGCAAAAAAAAAAAAAAATACAGAGAAAATTATTTTTAAAGGCATATGGTATTAAATTTCTCAGACATACTGTAACCCAGGAGACAATAAAAAGACACCTTTACTTTGTGGAACAAGTAAGTATAAACCCCAAATTTCACACTTAGTAAAATATTCTTTAGAAATAAAATTTAAAAGCTTTAAACTAAAAGATAGTTAACAAACAAAACCCTCTGCCTTTGAAAGCAGGTCACTGACAGTGCTATGTTGGACCCTTACAGGTATCTCTCTGTCTCTGGGCCAGCATGGACTTCTGTTTGCCTTTCTAGGCAAACAACAAAGGGTATGTGTCATTTGCAAAGCTGTACTAAAATAAATATCAAAGCGAGCAGTTCAAGTTTTAAGAAATAACCACATAGAGCATCTCAGAAATGATGAAAGTAATAAAGAATAATAAAAATGCAAAAATATGGCCAAAACTAAATATTAAGAACTAAAAAAAAACAAACACAATATTGTGTTTTATAATTTAAAATATATTTAAATTAAAATGCATCACTACAGCCACATAAATATGAGAAATGCCAAGGTCCTGGCATTATTTTATAAAGTTAGCCAGCAATTTTGCAAAGTAATACCAGTTTGTGTTAGATCTTTTTTTTTTTTTTTTTTTTTTTTTTTTTTTGGTTTTTCGAGGTAGGGTCTCACTCTGGTCCAGGCTGACCTGGAATTATCTATATAGTCTCAGGGTGGCCTTGAACTCATGGCAATCCTCCTACCTCTGCCTCCCGAGTGCTGGGATTAAAGGCGTGCGCCACCACGCCCAGCCTCAGTTTGTGTTAGATCTTGATAACAAGTGTGATATTGTTATGTCTTGACAATCACTAAAAACAATAGTCAGAAATTATAACAATCTAAAAATGATAAAATGGAGTAATTTAAAATGCTTGATTCTTGCCGATATATGTCAAAAGAGAAAATATATGGGATAAGAAATAATAATTTTTAAATATAAACAAAAGTATATAAATTATCAGAATAATTATCAATGAATGTATTACATAACTTTCTCATTGCTATGACATTGTGCTTTCCTTTTTCTACAGTCCAGGATTCCTAACCCATGGACTGGTTCTGTCCACAGTTAGGATGTGTCTTTTCAGTTCAACCATATTAAAAAAAAACCCTCACAGGTTTGCAAACAGATTTGTTCCATGGTAATTCTAAATCCTGTCAAGTTAACAACTGAAATCAACCATCATATGAAATATTTTATTTAAATATGATTTCCATACTAATTTAAAAAGTAACCACTATATTTTCCATTTAAGAAACAGAAAAAAAAAAAGTGAAAAGGTAGAAAAGCAATGCTACTGAAATACGAACTGCATGGAAGAGCGTTGGCTTTTTATTTTGCTTTCTTTTGTTTTTTGGTTTCCGAGGTAGGTTCTCACTCTAGTCCAGGCTGGCCTGGAATTCACTATGTAGTTTCAGGGTGGCCTCGAACTCAAAGTGATCCTCCTACCTCTGCCTCCCAAGTGCTGGGATTAAAGGTGTGTGTCATGATGCCCTGCAGAGTGTTGGCTTTAGTAACACCATCTCTAACAAAGAAATATTACAGAGGTATAGAGGCTATATGATATGAAAATAGAGGATGAATCCCAAGGTAGATTAATTTTAAATTTCATTTAACAGATAGCTTCATAAAGTGGGCAGATATAATAATTCAATTTAGGCACAGTTTTGACTTTTTAAATTTTTTTATTTTTTTATTTTTGGAGAGAGAAAGACAGATAGAGAGGGAAAGGGAGACAGATAGCGAATGGGTGCACCAGCGTAGCTCTCAGCTGCTATGAACGAAATCCAGATGCGTGCGCCCCCTTGTGGACAAGTGCAGCATTGCGCCCTTGCTTCACTTTGCATCTGGCTAAACGTGGGACCTGGAGATTGGAACCCGGTTCTTAGGCTTAGCAGGCAGGCATCTTAACTGCTAAGCCATCTCTCCAGCCCACAGTTTTTACTTTTGAAAATTAAAGTATGGTATAGTGCTTTGGGTTTTGTTGCATGTGTGTATAATGTGTGTGTGAATGTTCATGTGTGTCTTCACATTTGTGAGTGTGACTATATGCATGTCACAGCACAAGTGTGCAGGTTAGAGGACAACTTTGGGTATTAGTATTTGCAGCTTTCGTGTTGTTCACTGTTGCATTCACCAAACTAGTTGGGAAATTATGTCTCCTCTTCCCTTCTTGCAATAGGCACACTGGGATTACAGATGCCTGCCACAGCTTCTGGACTTTTATACAACTCTGGGGATGTGAACATAGGTAGTCACACTTGTGCAGTAAGTACTTTATCCACTGAGCCAACTCCCCCGCTCACTTTTATCGGTGTTTTCATTTTCATTATTATGGTTATTCTTATCATTTAAGTTACTCTGAATCCTTTATGTTATATTGGATAATATAATATTAATGTTCCCCATAATTCTCTTCTGTAGAGATTGCTCTGCCAAGAGTGTGAGTTAGTTTCTGTAGGCAGGGAAGATATTGGAATCATTTCTCATCCTTTATTTCATAGAATAGTGTCTAACACTAGCAGATGCTGAAGAGCTATTAGAAAAATAAATAATCATAAGTTCTGATGATTGAATACAGCATAATCTATTGGTTTTATATCCTAGTCTCTTAGTAAATCAATTTTCAACGTACATCAGAAACACAGGTAAAGTTACCTCAATAGTTACATGATGACTTTCAAAGACACATAAGTCTTTGAAAACTTATGATCCACTGGTAGCTAAAAGAATTTGGTTAGTCTGTTGAATTGGTGCCATTAAGATCAGATATTGAATAATGATCTTACTGGTAATCTTTATTTTTCATCTACATGGCATTTGAAAATAAATATTCATGGCAGGATTATAAACAAGAATCCTGCATGCCCCCCCCAAACCAGTCATTTCCAAAGTTGTTTGCTGATAGACATTCACATTCTTTGGGCAATCTTAATGGTAGGGTATTGTCATCTTCTAGACTGTTTTCAAGGAAAACATCACTTAATTTATTCTGAAATCCAAGAGAACCTTTGAATATGCCAGCAGATGTTTAAGTGCTAAAAGAAAATGTTTGGAATATTTTTAGATGTAATTAACACAGCACATGTTATAATGAATTTGTACCTTTAGAAAGTGCTTGCAGTAGATGTCTTCTTTATAAATAATTTGACCTTGAATAACACAATTTTCAGGAGGCGCACATTAGCGCCCAAAGAAGAGGTGAATTTAATCTTGACCATTTCTATAAAATTTTCCTGTTTGTATCCTTTGCTTTGCTATGGAACTGCCTTGAAAACAAATTTTGTTGACAATATTCATACATATAGATAACATATTATGATCATAATCTTTTTCCCATTCTTGACTCCCACCTACTCTGAATCCCTTCTTCTTGCCAACTAGTCTCCTATTTTGATGTCACCATTTTCCCCTCCTAGTATTCAATTCTTGTGTTGGTAGCATCAGCCACTGAGGTCATGAATATCAAGGCCACTTTGTGTATGGAAAATAGTATTTTAAGCACTCTCCCCTTTCTTTAAACACTTACATTCTTTCCACAACCTCTTTCTTTCACAATGGTCCCTGAGTCTTCAAAGGTGTGATAACGATATCTCAAGTAGTACTGAACACACTCCTGTCATTTATTCTCAGCACTTTGGTATGTTTTGAGTCACCATGGTGGTCGCCACCATCTGAAAAGGGAAGCTTCTTTAACCAAAAGTGAGTAGCATTAATATATGGGCATAGACATAAGTGATTGGAGGGCAGTTTGGTGGTTATAATATATCCATTTAGACATACATGTTTAGATATAATATATCCATATCAGACAGCAGCAGTAGTTTTCCTCCTAGGGCTTATGACCTCCCCAGCCTTAGGGTTTTGATTGGGTTTTCAGTAGTAAGTAGGAATTAGTTCCCATGGAGTGAGCATCAGATGCAATCAGAGAGCCGTTGGTTTCCCCATAACAGACATGTTACTGTTATACCTGTTGGTATATTTGGCCTGGCTGGCCAGGCAAAAAACTTGCAGGGTCCATGGCTGGTTAAGATATTTGATGACTTTTGTCCCTGAACAGGCTTCATAGGACTTTCCAACATAATGACAAGATAGTTAATAAGGAAGCGGCTTCTAGCTCAGCTCCAGATTGATTTCAAAGTGACCTGCAGCCCAGGCATATGATGTCTTCCACAATAGGTTCTTGCCATCTAGGAAGTGCTTTTAGAAATTAGGACAATAACAAGTTAGAATTGCAAAATGTTTCAAAACTGTTTAGATAAATAAGCATATAGTTTGTTTAATATTCTGACTCATCCTCCAACATATTTTGAAAAAAATATGTTTTAACTAAAAAATTGGCTTTCAAGGATACTAACAGATACTTTAAATGTAGCTTTTTTTTTTTTAAATTTTATTTATTGTTATGTATATTATTCTGGTTTTACATTCATAGTAGTGACTCCATTATCCTCCTCCCTGTCCTCCCACTTCCAAAGGGATCCTCATCAATGGGGAATGTGGTTCACACATTGTGGGAGTAGTCAGGAGCTAAGGGGGATAGGCCAAGTCTCTGTGCATAATGCCCCAACTTGTGGCTCTAACATTCTTACTGCCCCCTCTTCCGCAAATTTCCCTGAGCCACACTGGGGTCATTTTAACTCTACTTCAGTGATGAGGTTTTGGGAGCCTTTGTGTCTCTGGATATCTGGTTTAGTGGGAGTTAGATGTTCTCTGTGTTTATCCCTTCAACCTTTTTCTGGTGTTGTGATCCCCAAGAGCACTGAACTCTTGCCCTTCCTCCACATTACTCTGTGGTTTCAGCTGGAGCCCTGGTGAGGTGTGATTGGCTGATCCTTCCTTCAGGTTCGTTGTCCATCTGGAAAAAATAAGCAAATTCTCCAATGGAAAAAATAAGCAAATTCTCCAATGGAGAGCAAAGTTAGTACTAGATATATGGGATGGCCATAGATAGCTTGGAGGGAATTTTATATGGGTAGGTCCTCTTCTAGCCCACATTTGATGGAATCTTGGTTGGAGAATGTGCTCATTTTTTGTACATGGTTTTGACTTATTTCCCAGTTCCAGCAATGAGTTCCATTCCACTGAGTGGATCAATTAGCCAAATCAAGAGCCGTTGGTTGCCCACCATGGCTGTGTGCCACTACTGAACTTGTTTGAGCATTACATCAGGTTGTTTCTTGCTGGGTATCTTAGACTGGAAGTTGTTTGGACCGAAGTTGGCCATTTTCCCCCAGTTGCTCATGTAGCACCCTCTGGCACTAGACTAGCTAACTGTCTGGGGACTGACCCTCTTCCAGATTCTGGCCAGGTCTCTCCTTGTTTGGTCTCATACATGTATGCTGTCTTCGACAGTAGGGTCTTACCATTATCCTTTGGTGGGTCATCAAGAACTCTGACAGAAATCTGTCTTTTTTGGAAAACCTTTTAGGTGTCTTGGATCTACAGCTCATTGTGAAAGTTAACCTGTGCTAGTACTGGGAGTTATAAGTCAGCACCTAGGGAAGGTGAGGGGAGAAAAAGATAGATAATATAAGAGAAAGTGAGTATAGAGAGGCAATGGATAGAAAGAGAGAGAGAGAGGGAGAGAGAAGATAGAGTAAAGCAGGAGAAAATTAAGGTTGGTCTTCATGGTGTTTTCTCCAGTTTCCCGTGGTTCAGGTATTCCCTCTGCGGGCCTGCTGAAGGATCAATGGTTTAGCTTATTGTATAGAATATAGAGTTTTATGCCATCGTTTCCTTTTCGGTCCCTATTTGTATCCCCCCACCCTTATCCTCCCTCCCACCCTCTCGCTCCCTCCCACCATCACCCTCCCTCCATCCTACCCTCCCTATTGACTGGTCCTCAGAGTACTTATTAGGCTTGGCAGCATCTCGGGTGGATTCAGGTTAAGAGTGACAGATAAACGAGACCATGGGACGATTATCTTTTTGTGATTGGGTGAGCTCATTGAGGATGATCTGTTCCATGTTTGACCATTTTTTTTTCAAATTTCATGATTTCATCTTTTCTTATTGCTACATAGAATTCCATACGTAGGGTCTCGCTCTAGTCCAGGCTGACCTGGAATTCACTATGTAGTCTCAGGGTGGCCTCGAACTCATGGTGATCCTTCTAACTCCACTTTCCAAGTGCTGGGATTAAAGGTGTGCACCACCACACCCAGCTACTAACAGATACTTTAAATGTCCACTTACCAGGTTCTTTTTCCAAAAATCATTTGAGCACTCATTAGGTACATAATTCTATCTATGGACTTAAGGGTCATAAGACATAGTCCTAATTGTGAGGTTCTAATAATATAAAGTGGAAAAAAGACATAACACAATTGCACCACACTGTGGGAAGAATAAGGTTGAAGGCAGGTACAGGGTATTATGGATGTATGAAGGTCAAATAGCTAATGGAAATTTAGAGGTTAGAGATAGAGAATTTGGGGGAAGATAACACTTAAAAATCTTTCAAATAAGTTATGTTTATATTTTGCAGTAAAGCACGAAGATAATGTAGACAGAAGGGAAAGGAGCAATAAATAATAAATTCTGTGTACAAAATGTAAATGTACACGAGTGGGGATATGTCTTAAGGCAGAGAGCAGCTAGAAGTAAATGTAGCAATATGTAGATTTGATCAGGAAGAGTTCACAAAGACCTTTTACTGAATGGTGGGCAATTTGGACCCACTGACATATAACCATTGGAAAATTATAGTAGTAAATTTTAGTTTATGGACAGGTAACCACGGATGGGATATGAAATTATAACCCTTGAAATTGACATGGCAGGAAGCCACCAGAATACTTTCAATAATGTGAAAAATAATACAAATGGGTATCAGAAATGAGAGGATGGATCTGCTTTGAGAAATCATGTAGCTCTTCCAATCAGAGCTCCATGAAGCTTTGGAGAGAAAGGCAATGTGGTGTTTCATATTGACATTATAAGGGAAAGAGTAAATAAGTGGCTGTTCAATAATATCTGCTTTACTCAAATTTAATACAAAACTTACATAATGATGTTCCCATGTAGATGAACAAGGCTTGCTACTTCTGTCCATAGCAGCAAAGTCAGGGCAAATTTTCCAGTTCTCTAAGCAATGAAGCAGAACAAAAGATACAGCAATTATTACTTTTATAAAAATCACCATTATAGACTTGTCTGAAGCGTGACTATGTTGAAAGCATTTTTAAATGTATCTACAAAAGAAATTTATTGACACAACTAGTCCTTACATATAAATGCCATCTTATTGCTTAAGATGTGTGAATGTGAAGCTATAAACTAGATAAAAACTATTAGAAGCCCGTATTTTCTATAGTTTTATATAGAAAACATTATTGTAATTTAATATGTGCTATGTGCATCAGACACCATGCTGACCACTGAGGATGTGGAGGAGAAACACAGTGTCCCTGTTCCCAAATCATTGCTTCAGCTGAAAGACAGATTTTGAAATAGTTTACTATGTGAGAAATGCCTTTTAAGGATAAAATGACTTTGCCCTTCACAGAATATGCTAGGTTTCAATTCAGTAAACATCAAATGCAAATTTGCTCTGAGAATGAATCCAGAACTACTCAGTTATCTGTATGCATTCTATTGAGATTTTTATTCCTCTTTGTATTTTCAGACAATGATCAATTTTTGAACCACTTATGTGACCTGAAATACAATTTAGTGTGTCAGTGGAATTCATTGTTGTTAGTAATCAGGAAAGCCTTGTGTATTTTCTTTATCTACAATTTCTCAGTCTCATCCTATATTTTTGTAGAGCCTAAAACTGCAAATGCTTAGGTTTAGCCAAACTCTGGGCCTTTTCTATCTATGATAAGGATGTGATTCAATCTTGGATACTACATTTTTACAAAACAGCCAGTCATTGGATGTGGACCTTGAGATAGGAGCTTGTTAAATTCTAGTTGTTTCCTATAATTGAGCAATTGGGAATATACTCCAAGGTGTTCCTTTAAAAATTTTTCTCTGAAATATAAAGGAGCTATGGAAATTTTGGATGGAAATCTTCGATTAATAAGTTCAAAGCTGAAAAATATATTTAATTACTTTGACTTGTTCATTAGGAGTCTTTTGTAATTGCCCTTATTAAGCAGTAAGAGGGAAAATTTTTGTTCACTTAAATCGTTATGTTGCTTGTGAGGACTCTAGGATTAATAGACAATTTTTACACGCCATATTGCTACACGTCAGACAGCTAGAAAGAAAAAAAAACATAGAACCCACTTTCTTTCAAGAGACAAATGTCATGTGTATCAAGATATATTTTCACACATTAAAATTCATACTTTCTGGGCTGGAGAGATGGCTTAGCGGTTAGGCGCCTGCCTGCTAAGCCTAAGAACGCTGGTTCCAATCTCCAGTGGTTCCAATCTCCAGGTCCCACGTTTAGCCAGATGCAAAGTGACCACAAGGGGGTGCACGCATCTGGATTTCGTTCACAGCACCTGAGAGACTGTTGGTGCGCCCATCTCTGTCTCCCTCTCCCTCTCTCTGTCTCTCTCTCTCTGTGTCTCTCTCCAAAAATAAATAAAAAATAATAAAATTTAAAATTCATACTTTCTAAGACAGGTGTTCAGTTCAAAGCATTTGCTAAGCACATGTAGTTGTGTAACCAGAACGATAAAGATTCAGATTATTTACTTCCCTATAGAGCTTCATCGTCACTTTTTAGTCAATAGTCTATCCTGCACCCTTGACCCTAAGCAACCTGATCTCATCTCTATAACTTTTCTTTTTCTCAGTGCTACATAAGTGGAACCATGCACTCTACAGGGCGGGAGAGATGGTGTTGTTTGTATTTATATATAGATGGGTATGTTTCATGTATCAGAAATTCAGCCCTTATTAGTGATGAATTGGATATTAAAGGACTACCACAATTTCATCCTTCAGCCATTCACCAGTTGATGGTTTGGAGGTTTTGTTTTTTTGTTTTTTTTTTTTTTTTTTTTTTAATCTGGACTGCTATGAATGCAATTGGATTAAACATTCTGACAGAGTTTTGTAGTACCATGTTTTCAAATGTCCTGGACAGGCTTTGGAGAACAGAACTGCTTCACCTTGTGATTTAACTTGCTGGAAACTGTTGAAGTCTTTTGCAAATGGGCTTTTACATGTGTATTGTCACCAGCCAAGTGTGAACAACATAATAGCTTTATGTTTCTGCCAGCACTGTGTAGTGTATCATTTTTCAGTACAGCCATTCTAAGATGTACCTCATTTTAAGTTTATTTTGCATTTCTCTGGTAAATAATAATGTTGTCTTGTGATTGTCTTCCACTTGCCTTAATCTTAAATTTATTCATTTCTTAGCATGGCACATGTTTATGGGATAATTTAAATGTTATCCTTGAATTATATGAACTATTTTTGGATGATATCTATAAAGTCTTCCTTACCCACAGGTCTTGCTGGTATTCTGGCCCAGAATTTAGCTTGTCTTTACACTCCAGTGTTTGGAAGAGCATACCATGACATTTTTGATGAAACTCAATTTATCTATTTTTTCATGATTAATACATTTTAGATATGAATAAATTTTTCCTTCACAATATTTCTTCCAACTTCTTCTAGGAGCTTTTAATTTTCATTCTTATGTTTAAATCTATAACCTGTTTCAAGCTGTTTTTAATCTGGAAGGAGAAATGATTCAATGGTAAGTTACTATAAATATACTGTCAAAATTTTCCCAGCTTCTTTAATTGTAAAGTAATCTTTTTTTTTCCATTCAATTACTTGTGCCTCTGTCAAAAATTAATCATATATGGTGCATCTATTTTTTCATTCTGTTCTGTGCCATCGATGGGTAATTTCACAATAATTTCACACATTGATGATTATATCCTTAGCATAAGTTCTCCAACTTCTCTTTACTCTTTGAATGTTATTTCACTCATTCAAGATTATCAGCTTCTCCATATAAATTTTAGAATAAACATAACCAGTTTGTCCTGGAAAGAAGAGGAAGAGATGGGTTCATGTGTTTGTATTATGCATTCACTTGCTGAGAGATAGCCTTGTAAATGGAAATTAGGTCAAATTCCCAGTAGTGTTTTTCAGGTTAATAGTCTTTAAGATTTTCTGCCAACTTTTTCTACCAAGTACTGAGAGAATCTTGTTGAACAACACAAACCCAAGGATTTATCACTTCATTAATGTATAAAAGTATACCGTTGAATGAATACAAAAAGATTGCATCTTTCTTGTGAATTAACACCATTTTCATAACTGGGGGATTATAATTGCATGTGCATCTGTTTGGCTTTAAAAATAATATCTCCGAGTGTATGGCATGTGTGTATGAGTTTTTATTCATATGTGTGAGTATGGGTGTGCTCATGTCACAATGGGTGCACACATGTCACCATGAGTATGTGATGGTCAGAAGACAACCTTAATCTATTAATCTGTTTTTGCCTTCCACCTTGGCCCATGAGCTTCTGGGCCAAGATTCTCTTGTTTCCTCCTATTCTACACCCCCCCCCCACACACACTGGAATTATAGACATGAGCTATCATATCCAGCTGTACGTGGGCTCTGGGGACTTGAACTAAACTCATCAAACTTGCATAACAAGTGCTTTTATACACTAAGCCATCTCTCTCACCTCATGCCCAACTTTTTGGGCCAGTACTGGTTTTGAACTCATGTACTCAGGAATGTATAGCAAGCTTTGCTAATCACTGAGCCATATTGCCTGCCCCCACTTATACTTTTATATTTCAATTATGTAAATTGCCTGTAGACAGTTGTGATGGTTAAGGTGTTGCCAATTTTATCTGTTCAGTAATCCACAGAAATCCCTTTCGGGTGGGTCCCTGAGGTTGCTTCCAGGAAGGATTAACTGAAGGAGGAAGTCCTTCCCCCAGAGTAAGCCTTTCTCCCAGAGCAGGTGGCCCCTCTCAGGTGGAAACTTTATATAAGGAAGCTCTGGGTGAAAAGAGCCCTTTTCTTCCACTTGACTGAGAAAGCTGCTTGCTGCCTTCCAGCAAGGACTGCAGAGCAGCATCAACTGAAGACCCACATGGATTGAAAACCTGTAGCACCTCAGGAAGCTTCCAGGCCTTCAGTGCTGGATTGGAACTGCTGAAGCATCCAGCCTCGTGGACTGAGCAGCTATCGGGTTCCTTGACTCTGGAGCCTGCAACTACTATTGGACTATGGTAAACTAATCCAATGATTCCCTTTTTAATATAATTTATTCTAGCAGTTCTGTTCCTCTAGAGAATCCTGACTAATACACAGTGTAGAGCTGGGCCTTACTTTTCTATATAATGTGAGAGTCTCTATCTTCTGAGTGGAGCATCCAGATCAATGCATGGAACACGATTATGAGCACACTAGGTTTACAGCCACTATTGTGATGTCTGTTTTAATAATCTATCACTGAGTTCTACCAGATTGTTTTATAATAAATATTAACTCTACTACTGAGTGACTTACTATATTTGAGAAACACATTTTAATGTTTATCCAGGGTTTGTGATATATTTATTCAGCTTATTCTACTCTAAATTGAAGTAGTAACATATTTTTTTGTGTAGCATGAAAATTTTAAGAAATACTGCTGTTTCTTTTCTTCCCTCCTTTGTGATGTATGATTTTTTTTTCCATTTCCATCAGTATTATAGTTCTGGTAATACATTGTAGCCACATTATCTAAGAGGAAATTACATGTTAAATTGAGAAGAAATTTTACTATTTTAGGTCATTTTCTCTTTGTGTATATCAAATGCCCGTGTCTATTATACTTCTGACAGAAATACCTGCCTTAACATTTCTAGCTGTGAGCATCTGCTAGTAATGATTAGTAACTGATTATGAGAAAATTTGTTTGCCATTTTTGAAAAATATTTTCCTATGTACAGAAGAATTTTCCCCCTCTCTTTAAATACACTTAAAATGTTGAATCATCATCGTATGAATCCATAGAAAGACCCCAAGTGTTTACTGAATTTTTTTATCTCTGGTTTATATATAAAAGTTCTTCTTTTTTTTCTCTAGCTGCCTTTAAATTTTCTCTTCAACTTTTAAAAAATTTGATGAGACATGTATTTGTTTTCTTGTTCCTCCTCTTAAAGGTAACCTGCTTATAGTTCTCTGCTTCTTCAGTTCAAATATTTATTCAGTAATTTTATCTTTTTCTAGACCAGTCATACATGTGATACACTCCTTGATAATTACTTGCAGCTATAGAATGCTCCAACTATGCACCAGTGCCACCCCTTTTCTTTTCTTTTAATTGTGGATAATTTCTATTGAATTTTGAGTGTACTAATTCTGTTCTCAGAGTAACTTATTTCTGATACATTTTTAAAATTTAATATTATTATTTTACTATGTCATTTCCATCTTTCTACTAAAATTTCCTGGCTTATCTGTTTTTGCAAGTTTCCCACCACACAAGTCTTAAGAATAGTAATTAGGGATATTTAAATGTTTTTATTTAATAGCTCCAACATTTAGTTCATTTCTTTTTATTTTTCATGTATTTATTTATTGATTTCTCGAGGTGGAAAGCTGTGTAAGGCTTGGGCTTCAGTGTTGCTCTTATTTTCATAGGGTTAGATTTCATCTAGTGGAGGCCTGATATTATGTTTAGTAAGTGGGGACCAGAGGTGTTAGCACATTTTTCTGTGTTCTACATCACCCTGGGCTTTCACAAGTTGGCTTATTTACATCACAGGAATGTGTGTGGGGGGGAGGGGAGTGAAGTTTTGGCTTATTCCACAGTGGTAGACTGGTGCTAATTCTGTCAGCGTCAGGCTCAGGGTAAGAACTACTATTATTCTAAATTCAACATCAGTCCTTAGGCAGGGGCTCTGTGGTGGTTTGAATGTGAATACATGTCCCCCATAGACTTAGGTGTTTTATTAAGCTTGTAACTTGTGTCTCCAACCACCTGGCCAGAGGAGGTATAACTGGGTGGGGGGAGGATCTTGGGATCCAGCCCAAGGGTGTGTTTATGGACAGATGTGATTCTAGCCCAAAAGGTGTGGAGAGCAGTGTGAGCTGGAACAAGGTGTCCTGTTTGCTGGTGTGTGTGTGTGTTGGTTCTGGTGTTTTGCTTGCTATAGATTCTATCTTTGCTTGGATCTATAAATTGGAGCCAGCTTCTTCCACCATTGATGGAACTTCCCCTGGATCTGTCAGCCAGAAAAACATTCCTTTCTCCCCTAACACTGCCTGGTTGGATGTTCATTGTAGAATTGTAGAGAAGCTACAATAGGCTTTTTGCCTGAGTTTGGTTTTCCTACCCCTCCCACCCATGGCAGCCATACTGGACCTCCTATCTAAAACAGAATCAGAGCTGGAAAGTTTCCTTTCCTTGCATCTATGACATCAGACCTTCTCTTTAAAAATATTGTATTTATTTACAATGAAAGAGAGAGAGAGAGAGAGAGAATGGGCACACCAGAATCTCCAGTTGCTACAAAAAAACTCTAATCACATGCACTACCTTGCATGTCTGGCTTTACAAGGGTACTGGGGAATTTATCTCCAGTTGATAGGGTTTTCTGGCAAGCTCTTTAATGGCTGAGCCATATCTCCAGCTCCCATACATGAACTGTGAATTCCTGAAATAATCTGGTATCATTTTGTTGTTGTTATTTCTTGTCCTGTAGTACGAACAATTCTGCTTTGACCATTCCCCCAAGAAACAGTGCCTACTTCCTGGAAATAAATGGAAGGCCAGTCTCTGTCTGGCCCCTGAGCTTCACAAGTCTCCTGGCTGCACTTTTCCATTGCCATAGGGACATTGCAATTATAGAATTATGTGCCACTGATTCTGGATTTACACACGTACTCATGATCAATCTCGGTTGGCAGCCTTGTGGAGCTAACCCCTTTAACCCTGAACCATTTCCCTAGCATTCAAACTTTTTTTTAAAAATTACACATTTTTAGTTAAACTTTTTATTAACATACAGAGAATAAACATTTTTATGTACTTTTTCATATTATTTTGTTTTCCTTCCCCCCCCCCATGTCCTCTCCCTCCATCATACCAACTGTACTTTCAGGTTACAAGAGTTCTTTTGTCCACCACACCCTTGCCTAATACCTTGTCCCCCCCTTTCATCTTCTCCCATTTAATTTTATACCCAGATTCATCCATATCCCCAAATTACATACTTAGAAATATTAAAATTAAGATCCCCATATTAGAGAAAACATGCATTTTTTGTCTTTCTGAGTCTGGGTCCTCATTTAATATATTTTCCTGCAAATTTTATCATTTCATTTTTCTTTATTGATGAATAAATTTTCTTGTGCATATGTACCACATTTTCATTATTGAGTCATCCATTATGAGCATGTGGGTTCATGACATTTCCTTGCTTTTTTGAATACAGCAGGAATGAACATGACTGTGCAAGTATCTCTGATGCATGAAAGTCCCCTGGGTATATACCCAGAATGGATATAACAGGGTCATAGAGAGCCTATTAATAAATAGTGCTGGGAAAATTGATATCTATCTACCTGCAAAAGAATGGCATAAAATACACATCTCTTACCTTAAACAATGATAGGTTCACAATGGATCACAGACTTTTCTCTAAAACCAGAAATGCTGAAAATACCAAAGGAAAAGTTAGGCAATACATGAGAAGTTATATAAGTATAGGTAAGAACTTTCTGAACAGGACTCTAATAGCACAGGAAATGGCCCAAGACTCAACAAATAGGATTCCATGAAATTAGATTTCTACTCAGCAAAAGAACCTATGAGAAGAGTGAATAGAAAGATTATAGAATGGGAGAAAAAAAAATCCCAGCTATCCCTCAGATAGGAAGTCGATATCCAGAATATATAAAGAACTTCAAAAATTAGATATCAAATAAACAAAACTGTCAATCAATAAATGAGTGAAAATGGACAGGTCTCAAAAGAAGAAATACAAATGGCCAACAAAGATTTTTAAAAATGTTCAATATCCTTAGCCATCAGGAAAATGCAAATTAAAGCCACTTTGAAATTCCTTCTCATCACAGTAAGAATGACAATAATATAAAAAAGTGCTAATGAGGATGTGGCTCAAAGGGAAACCTTATTCACAGTTGGTGGGAGTATAAACTGGTGTAGCCACTACTGAAATCAGTGAGGAAGTTTCTCAAAAAGCTAAAATTATATTTTAAATTAGCTTACAATGTAATGAGTTCCCATCTGGCTTTTTATCCTTAACTTTGGAGTTTTGGGTCACACTCTCACCGATCCCCTCCATATATTTTTGATTTATATTTCTTCAATTCTTGTGTGTGTGTGTGTGTGTGAGAGAGAGAGAGAGAGAGAGAGACAGACAGATAGACAGACAGACAGAGACAGACAGACAGACAGAGATAGCCAGAGAGTAGAAAGAGAGGAAAGAGACGAAAGGATAAGACACAGTAAAAAGCCCTACACCAAATCATAGTGCAAGAGAAAGAAAGTGTGACAAAGCAACAGGAAGCCAGGGAACTGACACAATTTGCTTAGATTATTGTATTGTGAACTGGCTCTTCTTGTGTTTTGATAATTTCTTGTTTCCATGGAATATTTGAATAAAATTACCAACCATTTTGTTTGAATCTTGTGATTTCTATGGATTTGGATCTGTAATTTAAGTAAAATTCACCTCTGTGTTTTGACATCCAAATGATTATATGACCAGTAGAGGCAGTCTTATCATATATTAAACACATTATTAATAGTTTATGTAACTTCTGAGGCTGAGATTGGTCTGTGGCTTACAAAGATCTGCTTTTGATAATTGATAATGTTTTCTCCATGTAAGATTTAAGTTCTAATGCTTGTTTTCTTACCCACTCCCTATTCATTCACCACAATAAAAGAAAATTCAAGAATGTTTCAGTCTAGATAATAACCTTACCTATAGCATGGAAACAGAACCTATTTGGAGTAGCTTTCCATACTGACTAATTATGTACACTTAAGTTACAGAAAATATTCACAGATCATCATTAAGTTCTTTTTTGTTTTCAATTTTGGGAAATTGCATGAATTTAAATAAACACTTTTTCAGTTTTCAGAAGTACTGGAGTGGTTGAGATAATGTGAAGCTTTGGACCTTCGCCCTTTTGTGAGAATAGAAAAGATGTGACACATTTGGGGCCATCAAACTGGGTTCACAGCCATTTCTCTACTAAGTAGCTATGAGATCTTGAATAACTTCATTTACTCTTCTTAAAAGAAATAATATATGTCTATATCCAAAGATAATAATACAACTTTCTTCTTCCAAGGACTAGAAATTCTCATGCACTTGAGATCAGTGCTCATATGTTGAAATATGAAGTAAACATTTGCAGTAATTGATGTGACTGTTCTGACTCATGTGTGTGGGAGAGGCAGATTAAACAGTGAGACTGTCAATTACATGAACTCTCAATTACACAATGGAGAAGGTACAGCGATATGAGTAGGAGTCATGCACTGTTCTCCAGGAGGTGGGTACAAGAAGCTGGATGATAAATTAATCAGAGAACAGGTCAAGTCAAACAATGCACTGTTGGGATGATTTACATTCTTTTGGGAAACCTGCAGAAATGCTCTCCTGGGTTAAGAGAACAATAATAATCTTACCCATTGCATGAACCTATTTGGAGTAGCTTTTCATGCTTAACTAATTAGGTACAGATAAGTTAGAGAGATTGCACTGTTCTGTACTGACATTGAGGGAGGAAATCTGGAATGAAGCTTTTTCAAGGAATGAGGAAAATAATATTTCCTTTTGGTAATATTCATTCTCTTCTTTGATAAGATTCTTTCACCCATCCTTAAATATTTGTCTCCTCATAGTTCTGAGACTTCCTCCTAAATTTAGACTGAAATATACTCATCTACTGTAGATTAAGGTACTTGAAATTCCAAATTTGAATGCAATTCCAAAAGTATATAGAACCATTTCACACCCAAATGTCACATATAAGTGGGAATATCGGGACCATTCTCATCTTCCTTAACTCTTATCTTTCATGGCCAAAATCAAAACAATAACTAAATTGTACTCTGAATCAGTCTCTTCTCCTTGCTCTCCCTCTTTTTCCCTTTCCCAGTTGCCCTCATTTTCCCTCTCCACCCTCCATAGCCATTCATTCTAGTTACTCTTTGCAGTGTCTTACAGAGAGGATGTCATAGCCCCCTCCTCTGGTTTCTTCATTCTCCAGCATCATTCTCACTCTCTGGCTTACTGCTCAAAATACAAAATGGATTATAAAAAGTTAAAACTTAATTATTATATGATCTCTATCTGTCAACACTCTGAACAATAAAAAGAATTCAGGTCCAAACACTCAGAATCTTTCCCTCCCACATTCTGTATATGCAGAAATAGTTTATTGATGTAAAAATATCAATTATATTTTTAATTCCAAGAAAAGATTCCAATATAAAAAAAAAACTAACTATGCAGAGATAGCTTGAACTTTAATTTTATATCAAACTCCTAGGCAAGATAAAAAGCTGCCCAAATTAAAATCCTTTGGGAGTTAAAGATAAGAAGCATCAAAATCTAAAATAATTGAAGGTCTATAATGAAATGATTTTGCCAATTGCATTGAATGACTAAACAGATTTCAGTTCAGTTCATTTGCAAATTTGATCCAGCTCTGTCTCATTTAGAAGGTTTCTTGAGGACTAGGAAAAGCTGATTCTTTTGAGTACACACAGGAAGAGGAACCACACCAGATCCCAAAGACTGGGGTGGATCTCTTTCTTAATGTCCATTGTCCTTTGTCTTAAGATTTGGTGCAATATCATGAAAATAATAATAAAGATAATAGAAAAGGAAGCTGACTATTCAGTTAATAGCTATGGCTAGACTACCTCTCACTAGCTTCAGGGTCTCGATGGTTGTGCTAATCCAATACCTGGCACTTAATGCACCTCACTTTAAAAAAGTCCTGTGAGGGCTGGAGAGAGGGCTTAGTGGTTAAGGTGCTTGCCTGCAAAGCCAAAGAATCCAGGTTCGACTCCCCAGGACTCATGTCAGCCAGGTGCAAAGGGGGTGCATCTGGAGTTCGTTTGCAGTGGCTGGAGGCCCTGGCATGCCCATCTTCTCTCTCTCTCTACCTGCCTATTTCTGTATCTCTCTCTCTTTCTCTCAAATAAATAAATATAAATAAAATATTTTAAAAGTCCTTTGAGGTGGTGGGACACAAAAGATTATCAGGGCATTAAACAAAACATGGTGTGTCCAAAGAAAGCTTATAACTAAGCAGAGCTCAATGTTACACCCATGTTTTGTTTTTCTGATTCAGCAAATCCCTGAATTCCCAGTCATTAGTGCGAGCCACACACATCTTCCTTTTCCTTTCTCTTAGTGCCAGGCTTATCTAGCTCATTTTAGAAGAAAAGATAAATATTATTTTATAAGCAGGATTCTTTTCTATTGGGCTGAGGAGATAAGAGCAAGAGCTCTTATCCAATAAGCCTGAATTTGATTTGAGGAGATGGCTGTGTGAAAAAGTGTTTGCTGTGCAAGTGCAGTAACCTAACATCAGATCCCCAGAACCCATGTCAAGCTGGATGTGGTAAATGACTTCTGTAATCCCAGTGCACCGAGAGTGAGGTGGAGGTGGAGAAAAGAGAATCTCTAGAAGCTCACAGGCCAACTACAATGATATATGTAGTGATGAGCATCAAGTGACCCTACCTCAGACAAGGTGGAAGGCAAGAACTAACATGGGATGCTCACAAGTTTGCTGTGGCATGGCAATGCCTGAACTCACACACAGAAGTACTCAAACACATCACACATAACACACGCACGCACACACACACACACACACGCACACACACACACACGCACACACGCACACACGCACGCACTTTTTCAGTGTTACTTAAATGATTGCATATAGAGTGGAAAGTTAATTTTTTGAAACTTTATTTTTTTTCTTTTGGAGTGTCCTATAAAAGAGAAATATTCTTAGAAGTATAAAAAATGAAACACAATAAAGGAATATACAGAGAAAACTACAGTCAGGTTTTGAGTTACCTTGTTAATTTCCTCCCCTACTGAATCTTTACATCCTTGCAGAGGAACTTTCTTTTCATCCTGAAGATTTTCTTACCCAAAATACAGGCACTCTAGACTTTTTCTCACCAGGATGGAAATTTCTATGTGTCCTCCAAGCATCACAATTTCCCATGAGTGACAATGAACTTTCCCTTGAATCTCCAAGTAAATACACAAACCAGAATAGTAGGTGCATGAGCCTGGCTTCTCATTGGAAAGCAGCACATTCACCTCTTTTTCCCAGATGGAATTGAAAGACCCCAGATAGCGGGAACCTTCCACGCTCAGGCTGGGATAGGCGACACCCCAAAGCACCCACGAGAAACGGTCTTGATGCAAACAGCAAGAGGACTTTATTCCAGCACGCTGGGGCCCACAGTCATACACCACGTGGGTGAAGAGGATTGTGGACCCCGAATGCAGGGTTAAGGCAGTTTTTATAGGGTTTACAACAAAGCTCATGCATCGTGTACCAATCATTTCAAAACATCAGAAGCCCGCGCTGTGCTGACCAATCCATTTGTAATGCATCACAGTTCTTAGACCAATTATTTCAAATTGCTCAAGCCCGCGCATGGTAGACCAATCATGTTGTAACACACCAAGGTTCCTCCCTGCAGCCCTAGAGGTCTGTGGCCTCTTGGGTGGGGGTGACGAATTGTGGTCAGAGCTGATCACCGGACTTGGGCTGAGCTGGGCATTCCCTTGTACATTCTTTTCCATCCATGGCGCAAGCAGTTATTTACAGAAGCCAAATAAGCGGTTATTCATCTTATTTCCTGGTATTTACTTGGTTAGGGTCACGTATTCATGAGCCTAGCCTACATTCTTTTGCCCAATTTCATATAGAAACCGGGTTCTGAAACAGCAAGGAATGTGACCTTTTACCCATTTACTGGCCGCAAAGCAAGTTCCCTTTTAGTGGCAGCAGGGCGGGTCTGGAATCTGAGGTATTCGAGGTTGGGGTCTGAGAAGGGTCAGGCTATCCTTTCAGAATCTCTTGCAAAAGTTGGGTCATCTCCCCAAGACCAAGAGCAGCAGTGATCAAAGGGGAAAAAACATATCCATTTAGGAGACTTTTTGATAGGCATAACCTCTCCATTTAGCCAAAGGACAAAAACTTCCCTCTAAGGAAAGTTCCCCACAGAACCAACTGTTGACATCATGACCCCACCGTGATTACCAGTATCCCCACTGTGGTTACCAATATCCCCACTTAGTGGAATGGGGGTGGGAAGAGGGGACAAAAGACATGACCCAATAGGAATGCAACCATTTGTAATATGTTCATAAAGTTTCTAAAATTTTTCTAAGTGGGTCATTTGCTTTTTTGAATCCTGATCAATTTCACCTCTTATAACATGTGCGTTTGTTTATATAAAAACTCTATCTTCATCTTTTTCTCATTTTTATACACATTCCAAACACACAAAATCTCTTTGCTTGTGGTGTACCTATTTATGCACCTTTTACTGCTTCAGAGGTTGGGGTATGTTCATGCATGATGGTGTCCCCCAGTTTTATGTATGACTCCCTTTCTTCTTTAGTGGTGCATGGGCTGGCATCTAAGACCTGACCACAGAGATTCTGAAAAAGCAGAGCAACAATGATAAACATAATAAACGTAAAGATTTTACACTTGTTATTTCATTGTATTTGTTATGTTTTTATTATTACAAAATGTCTGTATGTTTTAATAAGTATGTTAGCAACTTGACTATATGTTAGTCCTAAATACTTCTATTTCATTCTTAAAAGTGTTAGTACATTTTCTTTCACAGCTGGAGTGTAGCAATTTCCTCCAAATTGAAATATGCCATCCTGGAGGGAGCCTCATTTTGAATCAGGAAGAAAGCAAGGCTCCTCCAGAGTGATGCAAACAAAAGCAGTAAAGAAGTGCTGAGAAAAGGATACTCTCCAACCTGTCGAGGTGCCTGCCCTTTATGGAGGGAGCTCCAAAGATGCAGATTTCATGAGTTGTCACTCATGCTGGAGCGGACGATTCAGAGATATAGCTCCCTTTGTGTCATCCACACCCCTCTAAGTAACCTCTCACCCATACTTCTAAGTAGCCCCAATAAACTCATCCTTTCACCAAGTTGGATTGTGGTGGGATTGTTTCTTTGGTCTGTCATTGATGCCCTATCTGGGATAAATAGACATTTGTTCATGCCACCCTAGGAAACATCTGATAATAGTAAACAACTCACTATTATCACATCACCAAAGTAGCATACAGAGATGTGTTCTAATATCAAGCTCTTCAATATATCCCAGATGTAATTAGTTAAATTTTATATTTGATTTGAATCAAATTTTAGAAAGTGTCTTTTAAATTTATTTTCATTGATTTATTTTGTTACTGAGTTGGGGAGGGACTATATCATATGCTTCCTGGAGAGGTGCCTTCGAGATTTGCTTCATTACCTCCTTATGATGTCTTTAATTGCTTTTCAGTCTGCCTTGATCCTGTAAATTAAAAGTTAGATAACAATGTGTGTGTGTGTGTGTGTGTGTGATATGCTGTGTGTCTAATATATGCACACATGTGTGGAGATGCATATATTGTGTGTATACATTTGGAGGCCTCTTTCCACCCATCTGTTTTTTAAATTTATTTATATTTATTTATTTATTTATTTATTTATTTATTTATTTGCAAACAGAGAGAGAGATAGAAGAGAGGCAGACAGAGAGAGAATGGGCGTGCCAGGGCATGCAGCCACTGCAAACGAACTCTAGATGTATGCGCCCCTTGTGCATCTGGCTTACGTGGGTTCTGGAGAATTGAACTGGGATCTTTTGGCTTCACAGGCAAACGCCTTAACCTCTAAGCCATTTCTCCAGCCCCCTAACTGTTTTCTTGAAACAAAGTCTTTTACTCAACCCAAAGCTGCCATTTTTGCTATTTCTTTGGTCAGCAAGTCCTAGAGATAGTTCTGTCTGTACCTTGGCATCTCCAGCAGAATTGGGGTTTAGACCTGTGTGGCCACATGCAGCTGTTTACATGAGTGTTAGGGGAATGATTTCTTGGAGTTTATGGCCCTCTCAGGCCCTCATACTTATGCAGCAAGCACCCAAGTGCTGAGCCATCACCCTAGTCCTATGAACCATTTCTTTAACAAGCATATCACATTTATTCTGTGTATACTATTTACACCTTAGTTACTTAGAAGGTTTTTGTTTTTCTGTTGTTGTTTTCTGTTTGCTGGGTTAGTTTTTATTTATTTGTTTGTTTGTTTATTTATTTATTGATTTATTGATTTATTTTGAGGTAGGTTTTCACTTTAGACTAGGCTGACCTGAAACTCGGTCTGTAGCCCCAGGCTGGTCTTGAACTCACAGAAATCCTCATGCCTCACCCTCCTGAGGGCTGGCATTAAAGGTGTGTGACACCATCTCCAGCTTATTTCAAAGTTTCAAGCATCTGGTCTACTATCACATTATCTTGTTTATGCTAAGTAACCCTTAGTCTAACTCATAATGTGACAAAGTGAAAGAGTGATGATGTTAGCAATTTAACTATGAATAAGTGAATTGAAAACTGTCTCCTTTACATGACAAAGAAAAAGTTATTACTTAAGGAAAGAAATAAAATTACATCTGAGCCTGCTAAGATCTGTGATAAAAAGAACGTCAATTTGTGAGATTATGAAAGGAAAAGAAATTCATGTTAGTTTTGTGTCATATCCAGATTTACAAAAGGTACAGTCACAACACATGGTAAGTGCCTACTTAAGACATATGAGGCATATAACTTGTATGTGGATGTGTAGGAGAAACACTGGACATTGGAGGTTAAAGAGAATACATTTTTTTTTTTCTAGCATCTACTGGTCTTGCATGGATGCCCCATGTATTAAAAGGGGACTATTAGGCCGGGCGTGGTGGCGCACGCCTTTAATCCCAGCACTTGGGAGGCAGAGGTAGGAGGATCGCAGTGAGTTCCAGGCCACCCTGAGACTACATAGTGAATTCTAGGTCAGCCTGAGCTAGAGTGAGACCCTATCTCAAAAAAAAAAAAAGGGGTGACTATTGTGCTACATTTTGAGATGAACAATTTTAGAATTGATTCTTCTCTTTTCATAATACTTTTCATGGAAGTCTTCTTTCTCATTTAATTAAATTGTACCTCAAACTTTTCTCTAGGATATGAATTTGGAATATGTTAATATTTGACCATTTCTTTGAGTTCTTCTCTTTTAAGCTGTCAAGCTGTTTACTTTCACAAGTCGTGCCCATCCATTCACATAATTTATGACTAGCTTCATCTGCAGAATCTTTATATCAAAAGATCTCTTCCATGAATAAAAGGGCTAATTAGTATCCCTGGCTAAGTTTGCATATCACAGCAATACAAAGGCCTCTGTTTTAAGTCTAAGCAGGTAGAATGAAGACAAGCATATCTAACTGAAAGAGAGAGCAGGGTATTTACAAATATTCCTCTCAAAAAGACACAAATTTCCCCTTACATACATAAAGAAAAACATGAAAAATATGTATAAAATAAATCCAAAGACATAGAATTAGAAAATGTAATTTTCTCTGAAATTAAATAAGCAGAAACTTATTTGATTGCTTTGGTGATTTTATTCAGGTGTTCCCATACACTTATGTGTTCTGAATGACCCATAAACGTATGTGTTCTGAATGATAGGTCCTAAGCTGGTTGCAAGTTGGGAATTGAAGCCTCCTGGAGGCAGTGCATTGTTGGGGGCGGGCTCATGGGTGTCATAGCCAGCTCAACCTTGCCAGTGTTTGGCACACTCTCCTGCTGCTGTTATGTACCTGACATGGTGAGGAAGTGATGTCTAGCTTCTGTTCATGCACGTTTTCCCCTGCCATCATGGAGCTTCTCCTTGAGTTTGTAAGCCAAAACAAGCCCTTTCCTCTCGTCAGCTGCTTTTGGTTGGGTGCTTTCTGCCAGCAAGAAGAAGCTTACTGCATTAAGGTCCTTTGGCACTTTTGAGTCAATCATAACTTCCTTATTTCTTCCTTTCTCAATGAGAGTGAAAAAAATAAACTTTCTGCCTTTCAAATGAATTATATTTTCTCTTTGATTACTTATTTCTGTTTGTTTATAATTTGGTAGGTTGAATTAGACAGGTATGAAGAGGAATTAATGATCATAATTCTATCTGAATGCTCCAAAAAATTTACAAGTAATAGCAAAAAATTTATAAGTTTCTAAATAATTTAATATCTTCCAAGGACTGGAGCTGGAAAAAATAATAATGAGATGAAACCTAAAGATGCAAAACAGACCAGTAATGAACTCTTTTAAGAAACTTGTGAGTAGAAATTAAGCATCACTTCATTTTTAGATTTGAATCTTTGTTTATATTTACTGGTATATTATTATTACTGGATGGTGTTTAACCTTTTGGTAGTGTTAGATTATTTTTTTGTTATATTAGCATAAGCAAAACTTTGGATCAGAAGTTGGTGAATGAAATCTTAAATATATAGAAAACATAGGGCTTAAGGACAGCAATGATTACACATGATATTTCTGGGAAATATTAGGCTGAAAACTTGATGTATTTTCAATTTTTTTTTGGAAAGCCTTCAAGTGTACACCTTTAATTAGATCCAGTATATCTAACTTGGATGACTATTATACATTACATTGGGTAATTGCATTGTTCTAACAATAATTTTATTTGAAGAGCCTTATGTTTTCATGACAAAATTTTCCATTGTTAAATGGATTTGAGAAATATTGAGTTAAACAAATTTATTTCTCATAGATTTCACAAATATTGTAGCATATCTTATATATAACAGCATCCTCAAAATGTACTAATGTGTCTTTTTAAAATTATTTCAGTCTTTCTTTTTTCACATGGATAGTAATTTCATGTGGTATACTGGACATTGCGCCTGACATGGGTTCAGAGTGAATTGTGACTCCAAAAGGTACTTAGTCATATATATATTGGTTTTTCCAAGGTACGGTCTCACTCTAGCTCAGGCTGACTTGCAATTCACTATGTAGTTTCAGGGTGGCCTCGAACTCACTGTGATCCTATTACTTCTGCCTCCCAAGTGCTGGGGTTAAAGGCGTGCACCACCATGCCTGGCTGAGTTATACAAATTTTATTCCAGAGCTGGGGAGAGTAATTTATGGGTAAGTTTCTCAGGTTCTATTCTGTAGTTCCCACATGAAGCAAGATGCCCAAAGTGGCACATGTATTTGGAGTTTGTTTTTCACGTTCAACTATCATACACTTACACTGTATTGAATTAAAACTGTACATCATTCTGGAAAGGATGTGACAATAACGCATAACAAAAATTGCATCTTTCTTTCCTTTCGTTTTCTTCTTTGTTTGATTTTGTTTTTGTTTGTTTATTTATTTGTGGCAAGTCAGGGTCTCACTCTAGCCCAGGCTGTACTGAAATTCACTTTGTAGTCCAGGCTATCCTTGAACTCACAGTAATCCTCTTACTTTAACCACCTGAGATTAATGACATGCGCTACCATGACCAGCTGGAAAGAATACTTCTATTTACCTTTTGATCACCACTCAGTATGCATATATTCATTTGGTTTAATTCACATGTTGCCTCTTTTTTAATGAATTGAGCATCACAGTCTTAATATTAATTTGATAAATTTCTGTGAGATTTCATAAGACTCATATAATGTGGGCATTTATAAATTCAATGAATAATAATTTTCTTAGTATCTTATTTCAGAATCATATGGTCTGGTTCTTGAGGGATGTATGTTCAGTTAAAAACAGTCCTAACCTCCATTATCTTTGTTTGGACTACTTTTTTTTAAATTCTTCCTTTTCTTTTTGTTCACCATTCCAATTCATGAACAGTCTGCTTAGCAATGATTTTGAAACATACATTATATCATCTCATAACATTCTTGAAATAATTGAAAGGCTACCCACCATATGCTGAAAGAAATACTACGTTCTTGACACAGTTTCTAAGGTCATGTGTCATCTCAAACCAATCTCACATGTTTTTCTCACCCATGCTATTCAGTCTTGACGCCAGTCTTTTTTTTTTTTTTGGTTCCATGAAACACACACTTGCCTCAGAGGCCTCTCATTGGATTCTTTCATGCTAATGAACCTTCCCTAATACTGGTATATGACAAATCCCTTCTTTATTCAAGTTCAAGTTCACTATTTAGATGTCAATCCTGAGGGAAAAAAAATCAATCCATCATGGCACCCTCATACCTCAAGTTCATTTATCAGCGCAGCTCTTGTCAGTAGTTCAAGATGTACACACACACATTCTGCTTACTAGAGTAGAAGCTCTATGAAAGTAGGACTTTGTTTCAGTTTTGCTTTTTAATGATGTATGAAATTTGCTTGGGATTGATACCTGTAATAAAAAGTAATAAGGAACATGCAAAAATGTTTGAAAACATGAGAAATATACTTAGTTCTATATGCAATCACAACAGTGCTTATTATTGAAATCGGCTATCATTTCTGTCTCTAAGGTTTATGAAAATTGTTGAATTTTACATGGGAGTTCAAAGGGTTTTGAAATCTCTCATTTAACTTTTATGCTTGTATTTCTAGTTAATTGTATATTATTTGTAAGTATTTTTTAATGGCCCAAAAAATGTTCCCCACTTATAACCTAATATCACAACTAAATCACAGTTTTCTCTAAATCATAGCTTAAATATCTTGTTAGCTAAAAGATATCATATTCCCTATGTTCACAAGTAATGTCCCCAATTCCACTTTTAACAAATTCATCTCTTTTCTAATAACTGAAATCCAGTAGCATGAAAAATTAACATTGAGTTGAATGTTGAACATATGCTAAACTCCAGTATTCTTGCTCTTTGTTTTTTACTTGTGAAAACTTAGTTCTGTTTTTCCTTGCAATACTATTTCAGTTAGTTTTAAAATTGGTGGCTTTTTGGGATACAATTTGTTGTTAGTGATTCCTATCTTTTCTCCTGCACACCACCTCCCCAAGTGCCTCTCCTCAGGATTTTTTTTTGGGGGGGGGTTCTATTTGCATGCCATAAGATTGCCTCTCCTTCCCCACTTCCAGCTCATTTCTTTATCTTCCCTTTTGTTCTCAGTTCTGTTTATAGGTTTGATCTACATTTGTTCCCCCATATATACACACTTATAGATAATTACAAGCTAAGACCCACATATCAGAAAAAAACATGAGATTTTGGTTTCTCTGAGTTTGAGTCACTTCATTTAATATGATTCCAGATCTACCCATTTTCCTGTAAATTTCAAAACTTCAATTTTTTATATGGCTGAATAGAATTCCATTGTATATCATTCATTATCCATCCAACTGTTGCTGGGCATGTAGACCATTTCCGGGTATTTTTAATAGGGTTTACTTAAAAAAAAAATAAGCTCCATATTTTTTTTTTAGAGACACAGAGAGGAAAAGGAGAGAGAGAGAATGGGTGCACCAGGGCCTTTTCAGGTGCTGTGAACGAACTCCAGATGCATGTGCCCCCTTGTGTGCATGTACAACATTGTGTACTTGCATCACTTTTGCATCTGGCTAAATGTGGGACCTGGAGATTTTGAACAAGCATTCTTAAGCTTCACAGGCAGGCACCTTAAACACTAAGCCATCTCTCCAGCCCAAGCTCCATATTTTTAATGCTACTGTTGTTGAACTATTCATTTGGGTTACTTTTTATATCTGTTTAGGTTACCTAATTTAATTAATGTATTTTTCAGGAAGAAAACCATTTAGTTTAATAAACTTACTTGTGCTCAAATTCAATTTATTTCTGTCTGCATGCATATCAACTTGCAATACATTGAAGTTCTACCTTGTCATAATTTTCTTTATTTTAATGAAAATTTTATTAATATATTTAATTTAAATTATTTTGCTTTATTTTAATAGATTGAAGCAAAATCTAGTATTTTCCAAAAGACTTATTTTCCTGATGTTAGAACCATAATTAAGAGGATTGTTTTGATTTATAGGGAGATAGGTGTAATACTTATATGTGGCTATTTTTAGTATTCATACAATTGAAAATATTTTTGAATTGTTAAAATTTATTCAGTGTCAAGTAATACTCAGTTTTAATTAGGAAATATACAATGAACAAATTCTGCCAGCTGCTTCCACTTTCATGGCTTTCCTGCCATAAGGGATTATATGTCCTGAGTCCAGAACCAGAATAAATCCTTTATCCATTAGATTGCTTCAGTTAGGCATTTTTTTTTTCACAATGACTAAAAAAGCAGCTACTAAAATCATGGCCAAGTTAATGTGAGAAGTGACTTTACATAAAACAGGATAGGCTTATATGATATAAATTAAAATTGTAGGCAATAAATATGTCAAACACAGGAAACAAGGGAGAGGACCGATCAGTGGCTGGGCCAAAACATGGGTAAAACTGATAATTATACAGTTTCTTTATTATGAGATGAAAATGCCCAAGAAAGGGTTGTGATAATGGTTTCAGATCCCTATCATGCTAGGGATTGATTATTGTATCATATACTATAAAGAAGTGACTTGTATGATGTGTGAATGTAATTGCTTGAAAACAAACAAAAAAACAAGGGAACAAATTAGGTTATGTAGGCTCTGCAATCCAGGAAGAGAGAAAACCTGTCAAATGAAGAACTATTTTTATATTGAAAGAGAGCTTCATTCCCTTCTAATGTCCGCAGTTTAGAGCTCATGCTAGCCAATTCATAAAGCAGTACCACTCTCAGACTTTGCCTCTTACTGAACGTTGTAGTCAAAAACTAATTCTCCACACAGTATTTTTAATTAATAATTGGTAATTCTGGATTATTTTTATGGCAGACTTTAAGAGATTTTTTAGGCAAAACTCATTAAGATTTGTTACATTTCACCGCTAAATGAAAAAAAAAAATGATGAGTTTGATGATATGTCTGTCCTTCAGGCAAAACCAATTTACTTCCCACTCCAGATGAAGGTGGTTCTTTGAGTTCCAGGACTCAGTTTACAAACTAATTTTGAGCTGAATGTTGCAGGTAATTCCACTTACATTTAAGGCTCACTAGACTTTTCAAATGCTAACATAGAGAATGTTCTTTATTTTATGGTTTTAAAAAGGCTTAGATTGACGATGTCTTTTTAACATCTGAATTTGCCTGCCAAATGTGCCTGTTCAGATGGCTGTGAAAGTTTTGTCTGCATCATAAATGTGCTACTTCCTGGCATATGTCTTTATTACCTCATCTTTGTACTTGCCTTAGGATTCCTTCTGTGCATCTTCAGTCTCACATTGTATCTATAGTTCCTTATGGAAAAGCTTTTGTTTGATTCCTCTTTGTAGCTTAACAGTAAGTATAATATAATAAGAATAATTATTAAAAATCATTGCCTTTGTCTATGTTCTACTAATACATGTGAATGAAAAATAAACTACAGCAGAGGGCTTGAGAATAGACTTTTCAAAAGAGATTATGCACACTCATATCAATTCTCATGTAATTTCTATCTAGGACAGTTTTGCTTACTGGAAGGTACTAATAATTTCTCTACTTGTTTTTCTTCTACAAGTGCTATCTATGCTTACGTTTAAGACTATGATCTATTTTGGCTTAGTTTTGTTTTATGTTCGATGTGAGGTTGTAGCGTATTTTTTCTTTTTCAGTTTCTTAGCTTTTTCTAAGAGATTCATTTCATGCTGACTCATAAGTTCATGTTTATTCACTTAGGTTATTTTACCTCAGCATCCTTACTGTATCTGTTTAGCTCTATGTTTATAAAATCCTTATTGAGAATTAAGTTTTAATGAGATCAAGCCTTCTTAAAAGTCACATTGGCCAGCACATTTAGACATCTGGCAGACATACTATAACTGCTCTGGCACGGGAGAGACTTCAATGAGCATAAGTTGTCCCTGACCACCCCATGCATAGTTCGGATAAAAAGGTGGTATGAATTTTAGTTGACATTATTATAGCATTATTTACATATAATAAATGATTCCATTTTAATTTCATACTTAGACAAAATTTTAAACTTGTGTTTACTCATATAACCCCTAGTGCAATAACCATTTATATCACCCCAGAACATTTTTAGGGTCTTGTTGGTAATTTTGACAACTTTTGCTCCAGCAACTTTGATTCCTTTTTGTCCTTGTACAATTGTTTTGCCTGGTCTAGTGTTAAAAAAAAAAAAACATATCAAGCAATATGGATTATTTTGGGTCTGGTTGTTTTGTCCAAGTATAAAGTTTTAGTGATTCAACTTGTTGATATATTTACCTATAGTTTATTCCCTTTTGTCTCTTAAATATGATCTTCTCTAATTTTGCTTTTGTTGCTTATACTTTTGGTGTTATAGCCACAAACACTATAACCATATATAATGTCAACAAGTGTTTTCTATTTTCTTCTAGGAGTTGCAGGTCTTATGTTTAAATCTTTCATTTATTTTGAATTAGATTTTGAGTAAAATGTGTAAGGATCAATTTTGGTCTTTTGCATGTGGATATACAATTTCTTCAAAACCATTTGTTAAAGACAGTGTTCTTTCCTTATTGTGTTTCTTAGCACATATGCCAAAGACACAAAGGCTATGTATTCTGCTTTCCTTTATGCCTGTCATTTTGTTAATATTAAATTATGAAAAACATTCTAATATATTTCAAGCTTAGAGAATGGGATCCTTCTAGCATTGTTCTTCTTTCCCCAAATTGCTTTATCTATTTTGAAATTTGTGTACAACTGTCACAACTGTCATCTATACTAACATGTTCCAAAATAGCTATGGTATGGAAACAACTTTGATATCCCTTAATACAAGAGTACATGGAAACATGTCATCCAAAATAGCTATGGTATGGAAACAACTTTGATATCCCTTAATACAAGAGTACATGGAAACATGTCACATGTACATATAATATAATATCATTAATTCCTAGACTCTGGGAAATATCATGCTAAGTGAAATAAGCCAATCATATAAGGAAAAATACTGCATTATTTCACTCATATTGATACCCTAAATGGGCAAACTCATAGAAAGGAGTATGATAGTAGTTGTCAGGCTCTAGTGAATGGGAAGAATGGAATATTGCTTTTTAAGAGGGTTCTGTTATATAAGGAGAAAAATAATACCTGTTCCTATAAAACATTGTTTTATTGTTAATGACATTGGTGCATTTGAAATGTAAAAAGGTAAATTACATTTTAAATATTCTTACTACAGAGAAGTATAGAAGGAAGGGAGAAAGAAAGAAGCAAAGAAGAAATGAAGGAAGGAAAGGGAAGAAAGGAAGGAAAAGAGAAAGTGGGGGGAGAGAAGGGAGAAAGAGAAGACAATTATAACCAGTATTCATGAAGAAAGATTAAGGTTTGGCAGAAAGAATCCCTTACATTTTTTCTCAAATTGATACCTTTGGGAATATGATCCATAATGCAAAGGAATAAACCTGAGTCACTCTGATAGAACAACAATGAAGATGTTCAAGGGAAAGAATTACCTCATATTAATATCTTTGAAGTCATATTAATTTCTAAACCTAATTATAGAGCTTATAATGCAAAATAAAATAAAATACCCTTGAATTTATTCACATGTAAGAATCTTGTACATAGTTGGGTAACTGTATTCTTAAGTATTCATTTTTTTGTAAAATGATAAAAGTTTTAGAAGCTTAAAAGTGACTGTAGAGTCAAAAAATATTACACACTCATAAGTAAAATTGATCATATCCCTCTAGTAAGTTTTTGTGCAATGATACTTGCTTTGAGGAGTAAGACACTAGAAAGGTCCTCCCTTGATGGACAGCCAGGTTTGTGCCATATCTTGGCTATTGTGAGTAGGGTTGTAATTAACATGGATGTGCAACTAACTTAGAGTAAGGTATCAACTGGAGATACAGCTACCCTTCCATGGTGCTAGAAGACAGGGTACTTTCTCCTTGGTGATTACATTTAAAATGGAGATCTAACATGTCTTGGGAAAGATATTACTGCATTTTCAAATTGTTGCAAAGTTTTTATAACAAGTTTATCCTCACACAGAAAAAGAATTCATAATTACAAGCTTTCTGCAGTCAGTGAGTAAGTCAGAAAGAAGCTCTTGCAGCTGAGGGAACTGTAAAACCATCTTGCTCAGATGGCTGTAAATAAGGAATGTCTTAACTGAGACTGTCTCAAGCAAGTTGGACATAATTGAGATAATATTTGCTTTAAATTATTTGAAATGAAATGTGATCTAGAATAAGCCAGTTAAGTGACTGGGAGCTGTAGACAGGAGAAATTGTCACTGGAATATAAGCTACTCTCTCAGCACCTCAATAGATACTACAAACAAGACAAAGAACTAAGCCCAAGACATCCCAATGCCTTCCTATGATCCAAGCCTGTAATAGGAGAACCCCAGTCACTGGAGCAAGATAGGAAGTGACCAAAATACTTCTGACCCCATCTTTCCTATATGATGCATAAGCTTTTGAGAAAAGGTGGCAAACCTTATTGCCCTCTCCTAAGAAAAGGGTTAATGAGATAGCAGGAAAAGGGCAGGAGAAACCTAACTCAGACAATGGGAAGAGAATATCCAGGACTATCTGTTAGAGATCTGTTCTGGCCAGGACAGGAGGCATACACTCCCAAAGGCCTTACTTATAGGAGCTACTAGACATGCTTTAATTATAAGTGGGATCATCTGACTCAGTAAGCAATAATATTTTAATGGTTCGTTAATGTATGACTATTCATTTGCTTCTCAAAACAGCCTAATATGTGTAAATAATATTCAATCATGGAATGTAAAGTACCTCACAGAGGAGTGTATTTTGGAGGTGAAAAGCTAGTAAAGATTACGAATATGAAAGATTTATAAATTCTCTTTCCTTCCTACTTCTGAACAAGGAACTTGAATAACAATGACAGAATTCCATTGTGCTTCTTTAATGGATGTCTCTGATTCAGTGAAGCTTCCCTTACTACAGGTCCCCAGATCATCATTGTACTACTGGTGATAATTGATACTTTTCAGCAGATGTTCCTGCCCCATTATACAGCTTTGGTTTAAGTAATGCTTGTACTGTTGTACTGTTCTTCATTCTTTGGTCCTGCATATTATTACAATATGAAGGGGGCTTTATATGAGTACACCACCAGGATCCAGCAATAATCCACTAATTGTATTTTTAAAGTTGTTCTAAAGCATTAAGCTGTGCTTCTGGTGCCTGGAAATTTTACACATCATTGTGAGGATAATAATAATTACTTAAAATGATAATATGCTGATCCCCACCATATTCATATTTATTGCAATGATGCTACAGATGAGCTTTCTGAGATATGGAACATGGAATAATGTATTTGGGATCACACAGCAATTATGTTGCTGCAGTTCACATCTAGTCTGACTTATCAAGATTGTGATATCAAGTTATTTGTTTTTTCTCTGCAAAGGAGTAATGATCATATGATTAAAGAACAGTAATGTAAATTTGTTGATTTACTATTATGTTTCATAATTCATGGAAGTATTTTATTACAAGGTAAATTCTTGAGTCTCATTATATTTCCTCTCACCTAGACCAGAATTTGTCTGGTTATAACTCTTGAGGATGCATTTTTACAAACACCTCTAAATAATTTTATACACAGTGAATCTGAGAGCCAGCCACCTAGTAAGTGTTTCCACTGAATGTCACTCTCTAGCACATCATTCAGAGTTTATTGCACAGTAGGCCTGGGATAGCTTCTTAGAATCTGTGCTGTTCCATTGGATGTGTGAGCCATTTTGTTTTGTTTTTGAAGAACAATGTTAAGTTTCATTTCCATGTGACTAAATGAACTTTCCTAGCTGATTCTGATAAATTGGTAAACTCGATTACTTCTTAGAAATATTGGCTTCTCTTACTATCCTTTGGCTTTTATTTCTTGGGATCAGTAAGATCTTTTCTCCCAACTAATTTTAGACATACAATATGCTATTACTAGGTACAGTCCCATGTGGTACCTCAGATCTGTAGATCCTACTCTTGTTTTAAACAATATCACCCCATTTTTTGTCACTGGACCTGGTACCAACCACTAAACCCTACTTTTATGAACTGAATTTGTTTTATATTCTTAGATTCTACACAACACTGAAATGGCACAGTTATGTCATTTTGTGATTGGCTTACTTCATTTAGGATAATGTCTTTAATCCATGTTGTAATAAGTAGAAGGGTTTCCATGTTTTAAAGACTGAATAGTATTCCATTGTATACATTCACCATGCTTTCTTTGTTAATTATTCTATCTATTGAAAGATACTGAAAGCCAGGCCTGCTGATACAGGCTTGGGCTCCCAAATGCATGTGTAGAAGGATCCCAAGTTGCAGGGCAACCATGGCTATAGAATGAACTTAAGGCCAGCCTGTGAAATTTAATGAGAACCTGAATCAAAAACAAAAAATTAGGGCTGGAGAGATGGCTCAGTTGTTAAAGCACTTGCCTGCAAAATCAAACAACCTGGGTTAAATTCCCCAGTACCCATGTAAAGCAAGATACACCAAGTAGTGCATGCATCTGGAGTTCCTTTGCAACAGCTAGAGGCCCTGGTACATACATTCTCATTCTCTTTCCTCTTCTTGATAACATATATATATATATATATATATATATATATATATATATATATATATATATTTAAAAAATTAGAAAGTGACCCTGGAATATTTGTCACTATTATAGCATTTGCCTATCATGAGCCCTTAGGTTCAATCTCTAGTCCCCAGTGTCACATAAAAACCTAAAGGACTAATGTATTTTGGATTTATATGATACTTCAATGAACTTGAAGCGTAGGTAGCTCTCTTAAACAAGATAAGAGCCCAGGCAGAGCAACACCTAGATGTCATCCGTGTGAGATTTTGAGTAATTATCCTAATGACTCCATTAGGCTTCAGACCTACAGAACTTTAAGATAGAAATAGCTACCGTCAGAAGCCATTTTATTTACTCTAAATTGCAGACAAAAAAAAAAACATATAATAGAAATGGCTGGAGTTTTTAACATATGGTACAAAGACCTAGGCTTTCTGAGAATTGATATGTGTAAATTATAAGCTTTTAATCATTACTAGGACAAATGATCACAAATGTAATGGCTGTAAGGGCTGGAGAGATGGCTTAGTGGTTAAGGCACTTGCCTGTGAAGCTTAAGAACACTTGTTAGAATCTCCAGGTCCCACATATAGCCGGACACAAAAGTGATGCAAGCATGCAAAGTCGCACATGCACAAAAGGGGGCATCATGTTTGAACTGGTCTGGCACTAATTCTTCCATCTTTCTCTTCCATGAGAGGCTATGTGGGGTTTGGGGAATGGCTCAGTGTTGGGGTGTTTGGCCCTGGGTGTGTGAAGCCCCGGATTCAAACCCTAGCACCACTAAAACAAAGACACAAACATCAAGAGGCTCTGTAATTTATATTGAGCCCTCCTAGACAAAACTTAATAACCTTCCAGTCTCAAGTTGAACCAAATCACAATGCCAGTCCCTTCTGTTGCCTTATTCTTTGCCACATAATTGTACGTACTCACAGATTATATTACAATGTTGCAATCATTAGCAAATCATTTTTCTACATAGTAGAAAAGATAAAGAAAAGCTATGTTAGTAAAGCAAGAAATTATGCAGAAAGTGGTCATACTTGAATATTAACTACTTTATTTTCACTAAAGGTGAGATATTTACTTATGAAGTATTTTTTTTTCCTGCAAACAGTGTTTGAAAAGATGACAGACCTTGGCAGTCCATGACATATTTTGAAAGCATTACATGTGCAAAGTTCTATCATGCTGTGAAATGTCCTATTTATTAAGAGCTAAGATGGGGTGGGGGGCAAAATTTAAAATAACAATAATTTCTTAAAAGCAATAAATCCACACTGTGTGAAAGTATTTTCCCAGACATTATCCCATTTATTTTCAATGCCACCTTTGATGCAATTATCAGTTCTGATGGACTATCTTTCCCTCTTTTAGCAGAAGCATTTTAAAGATTCTACTGTTAGAGAATATTCATTTCAATTCATTCATTCATTCAAATAATAATTCATTTAATAGTTGCAGGACATATCTATACCATCAGTGCTAGGAGAGAACATGACTACTTATGCAAATGTATATTTACTGACAAACTCTGTGTTTTGTGTCGGTCATCCCTAAATTTTATCCACAGGTAAAGAAATAGACAAGGGATGAAGTCAGTATTACAATATGCCTTGTAATTTTCATCTTACTATCTGAACAGCATGTATTTGGTGAATAGGAAGTTTAAAACTAACCTTATCAAATAACATGAGCTGTTTTTTAATTTATTATTCATTTTATTTGTTACGCTCATAATGTGAATACATTCATGTTGTTCCCTTCGATAGCCTCCTCCCTGTTCTCCCCCCTCCAAAGGGACCCTCCTCATTGGGGAATGTGGGTCGTGCATTGTGGGGGTAGCCATCAGTTATGTAGAAGAAGCAATGTCTCTGTGAATAATGACCCAACTTAAGGCTCTAACACTCTATCCATCCCCTCTTCCATGAATTTCCCTGAGCGATGTTGGGTTAGTTTAGGTTTGCTTCAGTGATGAGGTCTTGTGAGCCTCTGTGTCTCTGGAGATCTGGTTTAGTAGGAGTTGAGTGTTCCTTCAACATTGTGTTGGTGTCAGGTTCACCAAGAAAGCTGCACTCTTGCCCATTTTCCCAGTTACTCTATGGTTTCGGCTGGGGTCCTGGTGAGGTGTGATAGGCTGATCCTCTCCTCAGGTTCAGTGTCCATCTGAAAAAGAGAAGCAAATTCTCCAATGGAGAGAGAAGTCAACACCAGATAGATGAGATAGCCATTATTATTTTAGAGAGAATTTTATATGTGTAGGCTCTCTTACAGCCCACGATTGGTGGGAGTTTGATATTGGAGAACTGGCTCATTTTTTTGGAAATGGTTTTGACTTGTTTCCAAGTTCCAGCTATGAGTTCCATTCAACTGAGCAGATCTGTTAGCCAAATCAAGAGCAGTTGGTTACCCACCATGGCTGTGTGCCACTACTGCACTTGTTTGAACATCATGTTAGGATGTCTGCTGCTGAGTAGCTTAGACTATGAGTTACTTGGACAGATGTTAGTCATTTTCCCCCAGTGGCTTGTGTAGCACCTTCTGGCACTAGACAAGCTAATTGTCTGGCGACTGACTCTCTTCCAGATTCCAGCCAGTTCTCTCCATGTTCAGTCCCAACAGCATATGGTGTCTTTGGCAATAGGGTCTTACCATTAACCTTTTTGGGGCATCAAGTACTCTGACAGAAATCTGTCTTCTTTTGGGAAACCTTGTAGGTCTCTCTGATCAACAGTTCATTGTGGATGTTAACCACATGCTGGTACTGGGAGTTACAAGTCAGCACCAAAGAAGAAGAAGGAAGAAAAAGATAGGTAATGTAAAAGAGAAAGAGAGCAGAGAGAGAAGAGGGAGAGGAAGAGAGAGAGAGAAGAGGGAGAGGGAGAGGAAGAGAGAGAGAGAAAAAACAGCTGTTTTATAAAACAGTACATGCTAGAACCCAAGCCCCAGGCTTTCTAGGCAAGTATCTTTAACCTCTGATCCATCTCCCTATCACCAACTTCATTTTGAAATTTATAGCTACAAATTACTTTTTTTTTTTGTAATTTTCTTCTGTATTTCACAGGCTATTCATCTATTGATAGATATTTCCAGTTTTAGGCAGTTATGAACATTTTGCACGGTAGTATAAGTTTATTTTTCCCACATAAACTCATATGGCTACATATATGATGGGTTATGTTTAGTTTTGTTTCTCAGAGACTGTTTTATCCAGTCTAAACTGGACCAGGAGCAAATAGGATTTGTGTTCTATTGTTATGTATGGGAAATATAAGCTGCAGGCATTTCCTTCTAGTCTTTGGTCTTCCTTTTCTGACTCGAGCAGTGCCTTCCACATTGCAGAGTGTGTCATTTTGATGTGCACAGATTCCTCGGCTTGTATTTTTGTAGAGCATGTCCTTAATATCATAAAGAAATTTAGAGCAAATGTTAGAAGTTTTCCTCATGTTTTCTTTTTTACTTGAAGTTTCACATTGACTTCTGTGATCCTGTTTCATTTTTAATTTTTTGTTGTTTGCATCACTAGAGATATAACTTAAGGCCACAGCTATGCTAACCAAGCACTTTTCACTGAGTTTTATGGCTAGCCCTCTTAAACTTTTATGTGATGGGAAAAATGAAGGATGTTACTTGGTTATTGTTTTTGTTTTATAAATATAGATATTGAACAGTTACAATAATACCTGGGAGTGTGTCTCTCTTGTCTCCTGACTCAGGAAACTCAGTCCTTCCTACACTCATAATCAGTGTTTTAAACATAATAATTTTTAAAATCTTGTCCTTGGTTCCATTTTTAGTTTTCATTTTTTGTCATCGTTTCAAGGAAAAATATAAATCTATTTCTTGTTACTCTGTCTAGTCAAGAAACAAAGTCCTTGGTATCTCACTGTCTTAAGATAAATCTTCTTAATTTTTCACAGAATTAGGGTATTATTATAATCAGCTTCACATGGCTGGGATGAACCTTTAAACCACACACAGTTTATGGGAGGAACAGAATTTATTTCAGGCTTACAGGTCCAGGGGAAGTTCCATAATGGTGGGAAAAGCTGGTTCCATTTCATAGATCCAAGCAGAGAGAAAACCACCATCAGCCAGCCAGACAGCACCACAAACAAAAGGAAAAGGCAGCCACAGCTGGGACCTAGGCAGTGATCAAGCACTTGGCATACCTCTGGGCTAGAAATCATATCTGCCCCCAGTGACAACTCCTCTAGCCTGGCAGCTGGAGACAATCTTTTTAACAACAAAACACTTAAGTCTATTGGGGGACATTTAAACTACCACAGGTATCTTTTAGTCACTCTTGTTTGCATTGGCTACTCAGGTTTACTATAATTACCATTTCTTTTGGAAAATTTGTTTTTCTTCCTATTTTAAGACATTGTTTATATACCCTGGATAATTTTTTTCATTTGTATGTAATATTAAATTTTTCATCCATTATAAGGCTTATAATAATCTCACTTGTTTATGAGGAATTTATATTCAGAAAAGTTTTAGTAGTATCATAAACATATTTATCACTTTCAAAAGGTTTGTGCCTAAGATATCTTTCCTTGTCACACAGTCATAGAGATGCTCCACCATATATTTATTCTAAAAATTGAAGTTGTGTTCTCTCACAGCAGGTCTTTAATCATCTGAAATTTATTTGGTAGATATATATCCATTATTTTTGTATGAATAGGAAATTATACCATTTATTGACTAATCCATCCTTTTCATAATGATTTATGATGTCAATTGCTATTTCTTTTAATGTAGTCTTTTGGTTATAAATTACACCTTGTCAAAAATATCTTTGATATTGCTTTCACTTTTTACATGCTGTTTCTATTTGCCCAACAGTTTTAAGTTAGCAGATATTTTCTTTTAGCTATTAGAAATATTATTCCATAGTCTTCCGATTTTCATTAATTTTGGTTAGAAACCACCTGTAAATTTCTTATGTACTTTTGATGGCAGTTTTCTTCCCTCTCTGGATGTTTTAATGCTTTCTTTTGGCGTTTGGATTTCAGATTTACTATGACCTGTGTAGACTTAATTATCTCACATTTCTCTTAGTTAAGTTCCGCTGTTTACATTGTCGCATTGATATATCTTTTGTCAGCTGAAAACTTCTTGGCTTTTGACTTTTTTTCCACCCTTAAACTCAGATTACCTGGAAATACCTCTTGGGAAGTTCCAGTTTATTTATTGGTTCCTATTTATCCCATTTTATTTTGTGTTTTCCATATTGTCCTGTACGTTTTAATCTGTATGCTTTTTACTGAACTACCTCCCATTTCCCCTCATCTTCTGTGTTCATCTAGGCCTAAAATGCTTTTAAAATCATATATTGAAATGGAAATATTAGCTCACCCCTGGAATCCCATAATCTGTAAGTATGTGGCAGGAAGTTTAAGCCTACCCTTAGCTTAACATAGTGAGTTCCCTAGCTATTCTATGAGTTCATCTCAAACAAAAAGAAAAATAAAATCATGCATGAGATTTATAATATTTTATTTAATGGATAATTTGGAAATTTATACTAAGTTGGAGCTTTCTTTTCTTTTGTTTTACTTTGAATTTACTTCTCAAGCACAATTCACTATCTAGTCCACATGTCTGGCATTAAACACATATTAAGCATTTAAAGTAATGTTCTGATTTTTTTTAAGTATAAAATTTCTTGTGGATCTCTTCACATTCTAATTTTTCCTCATGATTTTAGCGAGTTATTGGATTGAGGAGATTATTCATTGCTTAAAGAGCTTGCTTGCAAAGCTTGATGGCCTGTGTTCAATTTTCCAGTATGCATACAAAGTCAGACATACAAAATCTCACGTCTGGAGGTTGTGAGCAGCAGCAAGAATCCCAGGATGCCCATACTCTCTCTCTCTTTCTCTCCCTTCCTCCCTTGTCCTTGCAAATAAATAAATAAAATATTTAGTCAGTTATTGCCTATGTGAGCATTTGTCTTTGACTAAAAGACAAGAAACTATGAAAAGAAATCAAAGTGCTACTTGAAAGCTTTGGATGATGCCATCTTCCTCCAGGTGTAGTTCACTTTTCTTCTGGGAGGCAACTTAAGCCTTCAAGAATGGAATTCACTTGGAATGCCAAAGGACCCAGGTTCAATTCCTCAGGACCTACATAAGCCAGATGCACAAGGTGGTGCATGTGTAAGTACAACTATCCTTCATGTATAGTAGGTGATTAAGGGAGGCCCCAAAAGGAAGAGTTGAAAGGCCAGAAACATTTGGAAATGATACATCTATTTTAGGCCAAAGAAGTAAGGAGTTTTCATGACAGAACTGGTATTTGAACAAGATATGTTAAGATTTTGACATGCATGTCTTAGAGCAAGAAACTGGGCAAGGACGGAGATAGTAAATCAAAAAAGTGACTTTAAAACATTGTTGAGGTTTATCTAATAAGTTCAAACACATACAGACACAAGTTTTAATCGCAGTATAAATTAGCTGAAATTATCCCTGGAAACAGACTTGCTTTGGTATAATAAGATGAAAAATAAAAATAGTGGTTTTCTTATTGTGCATTCTTTTATGCAGAATATTTATATTATAGCTACTTTTATTTTGAAGATTATTGCTAACATTCTGTGTGGCATTAGCTCATGTAATGAATTAATCAAGGTGAATGTTGACTTTAATGTTAGCTGTTTTAATATATTAAAGCTTCATGTCAAAATAGGAGTTAACTGGAAGCTAAATAGAATACATTTAAAAATTGCATAACTTTCCATTCAAGTTCAGAATTTCATATATAAAATGAGAATTTAGTATTTAATCTATTTAATCATGCAACAAAAAGAGCACTTGTAACCACCAAACATCTTGCTAGTAAAAGCATAGTTTTTGCTTCAGTTGTTGGACTTGTGAGAATTAAATAACTATTACAATCACTTCCTTATTGACTGAACCAGTTACCTTCTCATTGCTGAGATAAAAGTCAGTTTAAGGGAGGAAGGGTTTATTTTAGCTTACAGTTATAGGTTACAGTATAATGTGGCAGGAAGGTATGGCAGAAAAATCATCCTATTCATTTCAGCAGTGAAAAAGCAGAGCAGAGTGAACAATGCTGAAAGATCAGCTGGCTTTCTCCTATTCACACAGTCTAGGAATTCAGCCCATGGGATATTGCCGTCCACAGTTAAGGTGGGTACTATCACCTCAACTAAAATAATCCACAAAGTTCCTCAGAAACATAACCAGAGATTTGTTTCCATGACAATTCTAAATCTTGTCCTGTTAACAATTACAGATTATTATCATGGTAACTCACATATAGATAATGGGCTAATAACCAGTCAAAATTATTTTATCTTGATTTATCTTTATATAGAAGGGATTTTGATGATTATTAAAGGTTAGGAAAATTTGATAAAGAAAAATATGGTTTTTGGTATTGATTTTCTTAAAATGTTTAAGAACATCAATGCAACAGCATATCATCTCTTCACTGAATTCTTATCCCATATATATGCACATGTATATGAAACAGACAGACAGATAGACACACATACACACACAATTTCCATCTCTCCTTTTTTCTTTTTTTCTTTAGTACCTGGGATCACAAGTAGGTCACCTTGTTCGCTGTTGTCAGCGGTACTTTGTATGAAATATCTCTTATTGTTGGTGTAAATAAAAGGAAGTGTTTTATCAGAAAATGAAAATATGGAGACTTTCTTATTCTCTAGATTAGTGATCCCTGATCAACTCCTCAAATACAAATTTAATGCCATAAATATTTTTTAACTTCATTTCTTCTAAGTTTCTTATTCTTGTTCTTCTGTTTTTCTTTTTCCTTTTTTTTTAGTTTTATTTTGTTTTGTTTGGTAGGGTCTCGTTCTAGCCCAGGCAGGCCTGGCATTCACTATGTAATCTCAGGGTGGCCTCCATCTCAAGCACTTCCTCCCAAGTGCTGAGATTAAAAGTTGTCACAACCAAACCCAGCAATTCGCATTCATTTTTATTTGTTGCTCAACGGATTACTTTGATTTAATGTCAAAATAATATCTTCTTTTTCTATAAAAATGATACTTGTAATTTTTCATACTTAGAAAAATTTTCAGTAATGCTAAACAAAGGCATGACAAGGCATTTAAGTCTTATTCTGTTTTCCCTCTTATAATACCAAGAAAGGTATTTTCTGAAATGAACTCAAAAGAAATAATAGCTGAGCCTAGCGGCAAGGTCTGCTAGTGAGCAGGCTGTGGAAGGGGAATAGTGTGTTCAAGGCTTGCCTGGGGTACTGAGTTAGTTCAAGGCCAACTAGGGCAATTTAGCAAATCTCTGTCTCAAAATAAAAGGAGGACTGGTGATACAGTGGTAGAGAGCAATGTTGTAGCATGCATAGCACTCTAGGCTTAATTTTCAGTACAAAAGAAAGAAAGAGAGAGGGAGGGAGGAAGGAGGGAGGGAGGGAGGAAGAAAGGAAGGGAGGGAGGAAGGAAAGGGAGAAAGAGAAGAAAGAAAGAAAGAAAGAAAGAAAGAAAGAAAGAAAGAAAGAAAGAAAGAAAGAAAGAAGAAAGAAAGAGAAAGATAAGAAAGGGAGAGAGAAAGAAAGAAAGAAAAAAGAAAAAGAAAGAAAGAAAGAAGAAAAGAAGAAAAGAAAGAAAGGAAGGAAGGAAGGAAGGAAGGAAGGAAGGAGAAAAAGTGAGAGAGAAAGAAAGAAAGAGACAGAAAGAAAGAAAGAAAGAAAGAAAGAAAGAAAGAAAGAAAGAAAGAAAGAAAGAAAAAAGAAAGAAAAGAAAAGAAGGAAAAAGAAGGGAAAAAAGAAAGAAAAAGAAAGAAAGAAAGAAAGAAAGGAAAGAAAGAAAGAAAGAAAGAAAGAAAGAAAGAAAGAAAGAAAAAAAAGAAAGAAAGAAAAAGAAAAGAAAGAAAGAAAAGAAAGAAAGAAAGAGAAAGAAAGAAAGAAAGAAAGAAAGAAAGAAAGAAAGAAAGAAAGAAAGAAAGAAAGAAAAGAAAGAAAGAAAGAAAGAAAAGAAAGAAAGAAAAACAGGAAGAAGGAAGAGAAAGGAAATATTAATACAAAAAAAGTGATAAGTTTGATTTCAAATTTTTATTGTTGGTATAAATTGTACCAGTTCCTAGTTCTGAGAGATGATATTTTTTTTTTGCTTTCAAGATATCTGCAACTCAGAATACAACATTTATTCTGATTTATAACAAAATATTAACTGATTTCCAACTAAATGGGAAGTCCAGTGTACTCTGTGGGTGACATAAGAGCATAGGGTGGCTTCTTGATGTTCAGTGCTTTTAGAAGGCATGTTGGCTAGTCCTGCTGTTTTTAATGAAAACCTACCTGCCTAAGCTTTGCTGTGTGGTGCATGGACTGGATCTGTAAAGTACATTCCTCCTTTGTCATCTACTGTCTTGCTAGATTGTGCAAAAGCCCAGAGAAGTATCAGAAGGTATGTTTCATTCTATTCTGATTCTCTTCCTTTACATTTAAGTGTTTCTACCAGCATAAATTGACACTAGCTTCTAGTTTTCTCTATCTTACTGAAATACATTAATTTTATAACTTCATACATTTTGATTGTATTCACATTACCCCCTTTTTATCTCTTCACACTCTTGCTGAACCCACTTCTCTTCTCAACTAGATACTTTTTATTTTCATACATTTTCCATTGGGTTGTTTTGGTGTTTTGCATTATTACTGATTACTATCCTCAGTTCACGAGCTCAAAGTGTCTGGTACAGCTTCTACAGTGTGCAGACAATAGAATACTAACTTTGAGCTTCACCACAGTTGCTGGATATAACTACGATGAAAATGTCATTCTAATTAATTATAATGGTCTCTTTGATTCCAATAAAAAGAATGGTGTGATGAAGTATTGAGGTAGTTTAGGAATAGCTGAGATCCCCACCACCACAAAAGTGGATGTGAGAAATGTTTTTTGAGCCTGTACTGGAAGAATGTGGGTCGTTCCATTTTGCTAGAGGTCAGAAATGTCAGAAGGGTTTGGCATTTTCTTATCTCTTCTTCTCTAGAGGAGTGCTCTTTTTCTAGAAGTGAGATTAAGATTCCTGGGAAGACGGCCCTTTCCCATTAAAACTGAGCCCAAACACCTGATGTCAGGACTGAATTGGTATCCCCACTATCCAGTGGGTTCCTGTTAAAGACCCCAATTTTGGTCTCTAAGTGGGCTTCCCCCTTTTCACATTTTGGCAGGAACTCAGCATTTCGTTCCTTCTCTTAAGATCTCCCTATGATAAAAAATTTCTAAATGTTACCCTATGGCCTATGGATTTCATTCTTTGAATTCATAAGACAAGGACCAGACAGTCACTGACTCAATACAAGCTCTGGATGGCTGTTTAAATTTCTGGGCCCTAGCTCCAAAGTTATCACCCACCCAAGAGTCAAGATAAAGTTCCAACACTCTCAAAGACACCCCAAATTCCCAAACCAGTAGGGCGAATGAGGATAGGGCTAGATGAACTCTGAACAAGATCAGTGTGTGAAAAGAATCTGGGAGGAGGAAATTGAAAAACACTTCTGGGTTCACAGACTTTACAAGTTGCTAAAACTGTGGAAAGTTAAACTTATGAGATATAAAGAATAGGGGAAGAAAGAAAATAAAATAAAAGAAAAGAAAAGAAAGAAAGAAAATAAGAAAGAGAGAGAGAGGTAAAGAGAGAGGGAAAATTGAGATGAGAAGGAAAGTATGTGAGTGTACATAAGAAGAGGAATAGAGAATGCTCAGTTGTAGACTGGGTTGGTCTTCTTTTCCTCTGTGGCGGTTTGATTCAGGCGTTCCCCATAAACTTAGGTGTTCTGTATGCTAGGATCCCAGCTGATGGAGATTTGGGAATTAACACCTCTTGGAGGCAGTGTATTGTTGGGGGCAGGCTTATGGGTATTATACCCAGTTTCCCCTTGCCAGTGTTTTGCACACTCTCCTTATGTTGGCCAGGGGGTGATGTCCACCCTCTGCTCATGCCATCGTTTCCCCTGCCATGATGGAGCTTCCCCTCAAGTCTGTAAGCCAAAATAACCACCATCCCTTTTTTTCCCCCAAAGCTGCTCTTGGATGGGTGATTTCTGCCAGCATTGTGAACCTGACTGCAACACCCTTCCTGAATGTTTCACTGCACAATCTACACTAATAGAAGAGGTGACATTTGTATTTCCTGTTTCAACCTATACAACTAGATTTGTAATATGCCTGTCCCAGTGGACAACCACTTTTTGGAGTGAGTTTCTGTCCCACCTGTGCTGAGTTGAGGAGTCAGTTCTCCTTGGTGCATTCTCAGCTTGTCTTGACTTGATTTGATGCTGTGTGGGGAGGGTTTAGTAGCTTCTGCTGAAACCTCAGTGTTCCTGGTGCTGGTGTATAGGGTGGGAAAGATGTGAAGTTGCCTCATGTTTCTCATGAACCTCATCTGGTTCTGTACATACTTGTAATATAATCAATGATAAGATTTATATAGTATTAATTATAATATATGATGGAACCATGAGCAACAAAAATAAATAAGATAAACCCACGGGTAGTGAATAACCCAGGGAAGAGGACATATAAAAAGATTTTAGATTTGAATTAGTCTTGATGCATAGAAAAGAATTGTGCTAAACTATACGCTTTATAGCATGTAGGCAAAGTAACTTTAAGAAACAAGAAAGCTGGCTGGAGAGATAGCTTAGTGGTTAAGGCGCCTGCCCACTAAGCCTAAGAATGCCAGTTCCAATCTCCAGGTCCCACATTTAGCCAGATGCAAAGTGACTCAAGGGCACAATGCCTCACTTGCCCACAGGGGGCGCATGCATCTAGAGTTTGTTCTCAGCAGCTGAGAGGCTGCTGGCATGCCCATCTCTATCTGTCTTCCTCTCCCTCTCTCTCTGTCTCTCTCTCCAAAAAAAAAAAAAAAAAAAAAAAGAAAATAAAAAAAAGAAAATTAAACAAGAAAGCATATGACTCTTAAAACTAGTATTAAAAGACAATTGGTAATGAAGTGTGAAAATTACTATATGATAAGATTTTAGAAATTATTTTGTTGCAATCTTTGTCCTAATGCTGGGTTAAGGAATTTGAACTTGTATTTGGCAGATAGCATTGTACACTTCTTGAACAATGAATCATACAACACATTGCATAATTTACAGTGTTTACTGGGACACACTAATGGATTAAGCTGGCCTTTCAGAGTTTGTTTATAACAGTGTTCAAGTAGGTCCAGAGGATAGATGAAGGCCTAAACTAGGTTAGTAGCAGATGGTATTGAAAATTCAATGCAAGCAATTCTTGCATCATAAAAACAAACACAGTAAGCAAACGGTCTAAATTTCAACATAAACACTTTATTAAATAGCCTTTTAATTCTATGGGATAAGTGGAGGGAGGGAGGCATTTTTTTAGTTGATCAGATATGTATTTCAAAAATTATTTTGGTAAATTCTGATTTCTCTTTCCTTTCTTTAACTAAATTCTTTCCCAGGACAGGGAAAGTTGGCTTTATTTTTGCTTGATTTTGTTAGTCTTGAAATTTCATGCCAGTAATTTTGAAATCTGAAAGGAAAGCATAAAACAAGAGTAATCAGCATGGCAGCTGCATTTGAGGAGATGGCTGGAGTGAGGGCTCAGAACACTGGCATCAAAATCAAAAGTGAGTTGCTGCTCCTCTAAGGAAATGGTGCAAGCATGGCTTTAAGTAGATAATTTCATGGCTTATAAACTCTTTCCACAGTGTGTGTGTGTGTGTGTGTGTGTGTGTGTGTGTGTTTACTCTTGCATGGTCTTAAGTAGATAGTTTCATGGCTTATATACTCTTTCCACTGTGCGTGTGTGTGTGTATGTGTGTGTGTGTGTGCATGCGTGCGTCTGTGCATGTGTGTGTGTGTATTTACTCTTGCCTTGGTACCATGAGAATTTAGGGAGCTAAGTAATGCTATAGAATATCTTTACTCCATAAGAAATATCTTGCTTTTTGGAAAGCTTAGGAAGTGAATATGCAACATACTTAGTGTTTAATGAGATAATAAGCTACTTAAAGTTGTATCATCTTTGGGTAGAATTCTGAAAGAAAAAAAAAAGAAAGAGGGCTGAGAGATGGCTTAGTGGTTAATGCACCTGCCTGCTAAGCCTAAGAACCTGGTTCCAATCTCCAGGTCCCACGTTTAGCCAGATGCAAAAGTGACTCAAGGGCGCAATGCCGCACTCACCCACAAGGGGGGCTGTATGCATCTGGATTTCATTCACAGCAGCTGAGAGACTGCTGGCACACCCATTCTCTATCTGTTTCCCTCTCCCTCTCTCTCTGTCTGTCGCTCTCTGTGTCTCTCTCCAAAAATAAAAAGAATAATAAAAAAAGAAAGAAAAGAAATAAAGAAGAAAGAAAGAAAGAAAGAAAGAAAGAAAGAAAGAAAGAAAGAAAGAAAGAAAGAGAAAGATAACAAAACAAATCAAACAATGAAATGCTATCCAATGTATCTTCATGTTTTTAAGATCTGGATTAGTTTTATCTTTGTTACATTCCTATCATTAACTAGTAACATCAACCTTAGGAGGACATCGCCTAGTAATATCCACCTCCCATCCTGGAGTGTCCCTTCCAGTGTTTACGTATAGGCCACTATTGAGGTCAAGTTGTCTCTCAGCGCTTCCTACTCTATTTTTGAAGCACAGACTTAAAGTCGCTTGTGAAGCAACATATTTTTCTCCTCTGTTTCCACTTTTTGTCTTATATAAGGACTTTCAAGTTGTTGGAAACACAATTTGTATGTCCTCTTCCATCTTACTCGTAGTCACTGCTTTATACCTGGTTTTGTTTCTTTACTCTTTGTATATGTTCCTTAGTGTCTTACTGCTTGATCTGAGATACAGGTGTTCCAGAGCTGGGTCAGAAAAGATTTGCATCTTGCAAACACTCTTTGATACCCACAAGTTTCCTATAAAGAAAACAATGTATTAAAGTTAATTCACTTCTTATAGATGAGCTTAAAAAGACTCTTTGCTTTTGATCTTGAGTTCCCTTTCCTCAGTGTCTTCTGCTTCCTTTGTCATGATGTTGGACAGATCTGCATTACAGCACATGTAAACTGCACCCTCTTGCACTGATCTTCTCTCTACCTGTGTATTCTCTCCAATTGTATAGAGCTGCGTTTAGGTATAGTGCTTCCTGCTCTGAAGTCTGTAGGCATCAAAGAACTTGAAGGTTATTCAGCCTATTTAAGTATTTGTATACTCCTCTGCTGTGAAATGGTATAAAATGTGATTTTAAGCAGAATAAATGTAGTTTTTACCAAATAGAAGGGGTTGATCATAGTATCTCATATTATCTCTCTTCTGCATATGTTTCCCAACAACCTTGTGGATTTTAGCTAATAAAAAAACTGAGCAGGGTGTGGTGGTGCCTGCCTGTAGACTCAGCACTTAGGAAGGCTGAGATAGAAGAATCACTATAAGTTACAGGCCAGCCTGGGTTACAAAGTGAGTTCTAGGTGAAACTGTACAAGAGTAAGACCAGCCTCCAATAATAATAATAATAATAATACACAAACAAACAAAAAACCCAAAAGACAAAAACAAAAAGTACTTCTGTGCTATCTTGGAGGCTTTTTTATCTTTTTTTATTTTTCACATTACTCTGAGGCAGACAGCTATCTGTCAAACTCTTCACTCCCACTCCAGTCCATAGTCATTTAATGTCTGCTAGTGTTACTACATTCTTAGTGTTGCACTTCAGTGCTTGCAAATGAAATGAGGTTGGACACCATCTGTACTTCTTCCTGGCCAGGATCTTAAAAGCTCTTGCAAGTGTTCTTCCCCCTCTTTTCTTCCCCTTTTGACCTGAATGACAATGACAGTGGCTTGAAAACACTTAGAAAACACTTGTGGAAACTGAAAAGCTTCAGTCAACTGGAGTTCTCTCCTGATCTTGAATTTGACCCCAAGCTATTTCAGGAGAGGAACAGAAGCCCAGTGCACTGAAATCATCAGCCTTGCCCTGGAGCCTGATCACCTATTGACAAGCTGATCTTAGTTGGCAATTCTGAATGAAACCTGTTATATTCAGGTTCATATTGCTTGCATAAATCACCGGACCAAGAGAAGCTTGTGGGGAAAAGGGTTTATTTTGGCTTACAGACTCTAGGGGAAGCTCCATGATGGCAGGGGAAAATGATGGCATGAGCAGAGGGTGGACATCCCCTCCTGGCCAACATAAGGTAGGCAATAGCAACCAAACAATGGCAAGGGGACACTGGCTATAATAGCCAGAAGCCCGACCCCCAAAATACACTTCCTCCAGGATGCATTAATTCCCAAATCTCCATCAGCTGGGAACCTAAAATTCAGAACACCTAAGTTTATAGGGGACATCTGAATCAAAACACCACAAAACCTCTTTCAATGCACACTACCATAGGAAAAAATTCTATTCATGAGAAACTGTAATGTTTCATAACTGTATAGCTTGGATCATTATAACATACTTGAGAAATAATGAGAGGCTTGATCTAGAAGAATACATTGAGTTTAGTTTTTAAATGTTTTAATCAGCAGGACCTTTATTCAAATAGAATTATGCTGAGATCCATATAGAAAATGGGGAAAAGTAAGACATTCATAGTAGAAGCAGGATGAGAGTTAACCTGTTGAGAGGAGAGTGATTCAGAATGGATAGAAGTTTCCTGAAAGGAAAGATTCCCAGTTTTCCCACTTTCATTCACCATGTAACCCTCCAAGAAGATGGCTCATATGGTCTTCCAGATGTACCAAGTAAAGCAGTGAGACTCAGATTCAGAAGTCAAATCCTCTTGATTTTGAGTTATGCATGAACCATTCTGCCTTTCTGCCATTAACTATGCCCCACCCTCTGCCGGGGATCTCTCTTTTTAATCTCTCCTTTCCATAACTCTAACCATATGTCCAAGGCCGTATTCATAGTCTGTTTTCTGTGCTACCATACGAAGTTACCACAGACTTAAAGTACCACAATGTTTTCAATTATTTTATATATATTTTTACTTCACAGATTTAAAGGTCAAAAATCTCCATAAGTACATCTGGGTCCCTGTCCTGCTCCAGGTGTCATAAAACTAAAGTCACTGAGTTGGCACATTATGCTCCTCACTGGGGTCTCTGGGGAAGGCTCAGTCAGTCTGTTGGTAGTATCTATTTCTTGCAGTGACAAGGATGGTGAGGGCTCCATTCTTTGATGCTGACTGGGGCCAGCCACATTCCAATGCCCCACCAAGGATGGGGTCTTCCCACATGGACTCTCTGCTGCATCACCAGGATGTGCTCTCCATGGAGGAGAAAGCTCTGTTCTCAGTAGCTCACATGTTTGCATTGGTCCTGTTGAATAATCCACAGTTATTTCCCTCGTGTATTGGCAGCTAACAACCAACCTGAATCCCATGTGCACAGAACAATGAACACATGTGCACATTTGTGGAACGTGACCTATCCATAGACCTAACACTGAAGGTGAAGGTCATGCAGTTCAAAATTCTGCTCACTAAGGAAAGCTTCTTGCTGAAGGGACCTCCTCGGCCTTAGTACCTGCTTCTCTCTCAGCGCTGTTTAGGACAGATGCCCTTACCTTACTCTCCAAGGGTGACTGCACTAATTTGTGTAACACCCTTCTGATGATAGTTATTCATAGGTTTTTACTCACTCTGTGTCTTACAGAGCAGGAACACAGACGCAACTTGATTAATTGATTTGAATATGCAAAGGTCTCAGGAAAGGCAGGGATGCCTAGAATCAGAGCTAGAAGAGTACAGCTTTTTCTTTTCAAGCACAACATTTCTCAAATTTGCATGTGCTAGGTCTTTATTTCAGTGTTGTTTATATAAAGAGAATGATTTATCTGCACATGGAAGTGCTAATCACTGCTCACTGGATTTTTTTTTTTTTTTTTTTTTAATTCTGCTAGGTAAGGAGGGACAGAACACAATAGGGAGCATGGCACAATAGCACTTTTCTTTTTGAGAACTGTCAACCGGCATCCTTTATGCAAGAATTGAGGAGCCTCTGTAGAGCTGGATTTCACACACTTTAAAAAATGTATTTTTTCAACAAATGAACACACAGCCTTACATAATGGCTTTAAAAATATTAATTTATATTTAATCTTGGCTGAGAAATCTAGGACCCTCTACCATTCAATGAATGCTTCAGTAAACAGTGAGGTTCAGGCACCAAGAATGCCCACTGTATTTCTTATATCCACTTTAATTTACCAATCTACTTTTAGCCTAAAGCTTTTTCTTTTCCTTTTCAGTTGCCCTCCTGTGGAGATGCTATTTGTACATTCTAGAGGAGAATTTCCCATTTCAGTGGAGTGTATCCGCTCACATGTGTGGCTGACACCATACAGCTTTCAGGTTCAGAACAAGCTGGTCTTCTTGGGACTAAAGCAAATATGGTAGTAAATGATGGTGGGGTCATATAAGCCATAGGCTGGCTCTTGCTATCTTTCATAGCAGAAGGGAACGCAGCAGTGGGGTGCCTCCTTAAACCTGGAACTGGAGTCACAACTAGGACCTCACACACTAGTTTGGCTGTTCCCTCCCCTTGCTCACTTTAGCAAAATTTCATAATCTCTTAGCCTCAGCCTAAAAGGGGAAAAATGCATGCTGAATTTATGTGTTCTTTTTTTGAAAATAAAATGTATGCATTTTGCAAATCAAAGGGGCTAATCTAAATTACTACCAAAGGTAATTAACCAGTCTATTTTAAGTAGGCATAAATATATAAGCAGTATAAGCATCATAATCATTTCATTTTTCTCAAAGAAAACTAAAGGGCAGTTTCCGTGCCTGGCTTGAGTTCCCAGGAGGTTATTCAAAGATAAAAGGTTACAGCCCAGTTACCATCTGACCTAGTGATACCCCACGTTGTCCAGCCCACTCAGCTCCTCCAGGGTCATGGTCACTACCAATACAGCATGACATACTTCTTCACTGTTTTCACTTGCATTTTCTTGGAATTAAAGAGTTTTGGGGGACTTTTCCTCACCTTTACAAGAACATCTTTTTTTAAGTACGTTTTTTTTAAGACAGAGTCTCTACAGGCTAGGTTGACCTGCAACTCAAAGCAATCCTCCTGCCTCCACCTCCCTCCTGGTGGAATTTCAGATGTGTACCGCAAAGCCTGGCTTGTACTCAGGTGTTTTGGAGATTTCTTGTTGTGTGTACATTTGTTCTTTTTTTTTTTTTTTTTTGTGTGTGTGTGTGTGTAGGTAGGTAGGTATGTATTCATGTGTGTGAGTTGGGCATGCACATACCACCCACACATGAATAAGTCACAGGACACGTCTTATGGTGTTGGGTCTCACCTTTCACCTTGTTTGGGGCAGAGTCTGTGTTTGTTCACTGCTTCAATAGGCATGCTGGGATAACAGAAGCCGGCCAGAGCTCATGGTTTCTCTTTCTTTGTTTTAAGGGGATTCCAGGATCCAAATTCAGGTATTCATGTTTGCGGGGTAAGCATTTTGTCATCTGAGCTGTCGCCTCAGTCCCTTTGCTCAGGTTCTCACTCTCATCAGACACAGAGTACATATCCTTCTAATCTGCTGATAAGTTTAGCCACTGAGGTGGCTCTTACAGTGAAATCTAGGATCTGCCATGTGTTTATGAAGCTACTCTCCTATAGGAAGTAAAAGACATTGCAGATATTTATTGCCTTAGTCTGAGAGAGGTGCTAAATTTAGGTGGGTACCTATTAATCATTTATTTAATTTCCATCCAGAGAACACAGGTTTTAAACATCTGTAATGATTAGACTATAGATGATGCAACCTATCTTTTACCAAATAGAAATAACAAAACAGCAACTAAACAACAGGGAAAAAATTTGTGTAAAAGGTTTTGCTTCAGCCAGGCATGGTGGCATATACATAAGTTAATAATACATTTGGGTTGTGAGTACACAGCAGTCTTAAATAGCTTTACTTACTTTCTTATATTGTTTTAAATGCATGTGTGCTTGTGTGCTTGTGCGTGTACATGTGTGTGGTTGTGCATGTAGAGGGCAGAGGACAACCTTTAGTGTCATCCTCAGGAATGCTCTCCAATCTCCTTTGAGATGAGATCTTTCAGTTGTCTGTGTCTCACCAATTAGGCTTAGACTGGCTGCCCAGTCAGTCTCAGGGATCCTGTTGTCTCTGCTTCCCCCGCGCTGGATTCACAGGCAAATGCCATCAGGTCCAGCATTGTACATGGATGCTGGGGATCAAACCCTGCTTCTCCTATTTGTCATGCAATCACTTTACTAATTGAATTATCTACTCATCCCTACTTTTTATGGTTTAAATTTCCTATAACAAATGCTAAATAAATTCATTTTATACTGAAATTTGTGTATCCTCCAAAAGGACATTGACACTATCGTGAGGTATAAATATTTAATCTTAAGAATGCCTGTTCCTGTTTATCAAGAAGGAATGCTTTTAGCAGCTTTAAATTACATTCAGCTGAGAAAGCCACTTAATTTTTTATAGATTTGAAAAATAACAAAGAAGACCTTATCTATAATTAAAAACTTAAAAGTTGGTGTCTAATACTTTACCTAGATATTTCAGCCCAGAAATTGTCTGAATCTATGACCCACCTTTGCTCTGATATCTAGAGGCAAATATAATTTTCAACTTCTAGACCTATTTTCATGAATATTATCAAACGTTGGGCATTTGGAGCCTATTCTGTTAAAAAAAAATCACACTATTTAAGGTATTAATGGATGTAGATGTTTTAGGATTATACTTTGTACTTAAGATTTTAATAATATCTTTAAGATAGTGTTTCTTCTTGCAAAAGTAGTAAAAATTTCTAAAACCATACTTAACAGATGCAATTTCTTTAAGATTTCAGCTATTTTGCCTGTCTTTCACAGCCACACTAGTCCATGTCTTCCTTGCCCTCCCCTCTATCTTCCACATCAATCTTTTGGCAAGATGTTTGATGACAGTAATCTGCTCCATGTGTGCTATCATGGATTGTCAAATAAAAGAATAAACAGAACTGGAGGTATCACTCTTCAGAAGATATACGATGCCTATGTTTACTATTTCTGCAGAGTACATAAAATGCCTTGGGAGGCAGTGTCCCCATAAAGATTGTGCAAAGTTGATTACCGTTTATCATACTATACAAGGTTACAGGAAGATATTCCATGTAAATTTGCCAGTGAAATACCACCACTAAGAGACACATTAAAGCTTGTTCAGTTCACATTATTGTCAATACTTTTACCTGAAGCTCTGTTCAGAAAGAAAGTACTTCAGAAGAAATCAAAGCAAATGAGTCTTATTGTAAGAGGTTTTATTTTGAGAAAACTCATGTAGATAGTCTTCCTTTTCATGCTCAAAGGTATAGTAGTCATATTCAATTGTTATAGCAGATAGATGGTGGTCTGTAGTTACTTCTTAATTTATTTATCTATCTATTTATTCATGAGAGAATGGCAGGTAGAGAGAGAATGGGCATGCTAAGGCCTCTAGCCACTGCATACAAACTCCAGACACATATGCCACCTTGTGCATCTACTTATGTGGGTACTGGGGAATTGAACCTGGATCCTTAGCCTTTGCAAGCAAGTTCCTTAACCACTAAGCCATCTTTCCAGCCATGTTGTTACTTTTTGAAATTTACTGAGTTAAAAAAAATACTCAGAATAATTGAAGTTGAGTCTCCACATAATTAAAATTCCTTACAAACTATGAATTTGTGATTTGCATTAAAATGTAGGGCATGTTATTTAGTGTTTACAGAAGATATGGATGAAATCTAGTGAAATCAGGTATCAGTCAAAAATCTGAGCCCTTTAGTTCTAGATGTTTCCTGAAGAGTGCCTCTGTTAGTCCAGCTTTGCAGTGCTGTAAAACAAACAAAATAATTTAACAAAGAATTCAAAAGAACCAGAAAGCTGAGATAAATAGAAAGCTGTATGTCAACTCACACTTTTAGAGTTTTCAATTCTTGGTTGATTGCCACATTGGATTTAGGCCTATAAACAGAACAACACAGCAGGGAGTATATGGCAGAGGAGATCACTCACCTCATAGTAGCCAGTGAGCAAAAGAGAAAGGAAGAAGAGGGGTTGAAGCCTAGCATTCCCTTCAGGGGCACACCCCCAATGTTAACTTCCTTCCGCTGGGTCCCAGCTCCTAAGGGCTCCACCACTTCCCAGTCATGCCATGGGCTAGAGATCAAATCTTCAACTCAGCCCTTTGATCCAAACTAGAGTAGTAGCTTTTGGCTAGGGACACTCTAGAACCACTGGGAATCTGTTATTAGTGGAGCTTTACAGCAGATTGGTAATTTTCAAAGGAAAAGTTTATGCACAAGGCAGACCACCACATTTGTGTGACAAACTATCCCAGGGAAAAGATGAAAAGAGAAAAAGTGAAGGGAATACTTGCCCTGGAGCCACCTTTGAAGTCCATCAGAAAATTCATGTATCGGTTGGTCTAGTCAGACCTTAAATAAACATAGGTGCAGAGTACAGCAGAGCCAGCTTTTCTAGTTTGGATAACATTTGGACTAAACCTAGACATAAAAGGGGGAAAAGAAACGAGCTGTAGAAGAGAAACAGAAAGATTTTTAAAATGCTAAAGTTGTGAAGCAGTAAAGGAAATATACATAAAAGAAAAATTCCCATCTGATGCAGGCAGTCCTGACTAGGTTTTGCTACTTAATTTCTCAATTTAATTACAGCAGTAGTCTCATTTACATGCTTACAACCTGCTGTTATAGTTTATAGAAGATGTAAGCCCAATATACAAGCTATAAAATATCTTAAACTCTTCTCTATTAAATTAAAAAAAATAGAATTTTCAAGCAAGTGATGTGGCTGTGTTAGTAGAGCATTTCTTTTGCATGCAAAGGCCCTGAGTTCCATCTCCTCACATTGAAAAAAATATATAATAGTCATAATTACTTATGCATTGCTAAGGATTTTAAATAATGCACCACAATCTACATTACTCATAACCTTCTAATTCCTAAAAATACTATTAGCTGGAATCACAATTATGAATTGGCTTGTCTGGTTCAGAGGAAAAGAAGTTGAACTTGGCTTGATATGTTAACCTTTTCTGAAAAAAAAAAAAAAAAAAAAAAACTAAGGATGCAATTTAGAAACTTTGAAGTTGTTGCCACTGGAATGATGTGTATAGACTGAAATATGACAATGTTGTTAAGGAGTTTCCTATAATAGATGCAACAGGAATCTCCCTTCTACCATATCTTCATGCCCATAATTCTTGTTTATATAAAATTCAGTCAGAGAAACATCACTGCTTGCTCACAGTTGTATTTTAAAATTCAGCACTTTCCCCTTTACCTCACTGGTTAATAACACTGTAGTTTTCTTGCTAATAATAATGCAGTTTATAATAAAGCCCTTTGCTGCTAAACAACCATGAGTATAAACAAGCTCCTGATTATTGGGACTTAAGGTACATAAAGAAAACTAAGATATTTGAAAATGGGTTGGGAAGTTAGTCAAAGTCTAAAAGTTTCTTAAAACCTGAATAAATGTTTAAAAATCCAGTTCATTCTAAATTACATTCCAAGGAGCCATTTGGTCCATAAAATTGCATTACAAATGGTATGCATGACACTGCAGTCTTCATATTTCCTCACAAATTGTTACACCAATGATATAAACTAAATTTACTGGAGAGTGTGAAAAATACATACTCTATAGACCATTCCTAGGGTCCAGTAATGTCAGCGACTATAAAATTAGACTCTAAAGACTAGGTTTTAGGAAGGGAATCAATATTCAATTTCAATAATGAAATATTTTGGAAGAAAAAGTCCATCTTTACCAGGAACTTTTCAAAGCATAACATTTTAGAATGTGATCATAAACCTTAAACAAGTGATAAACTGGCCACTGGGTTATAGATGACCCCCGAGACTAGAGATTGCTTGAATGCTGCCAGATCTTTGTGGGTTCCCTCCTTTCTCCCATAACACCGGAAGCTGCACAGACAGCTGGGGAACACTGACAGACAGCCCACAAATGACTCTTCTCTTGACACAGAGGGCATTCCTTAATACAGGAATCCAAATTCTTCCTTCTGTGATTCCAAATATAAAATTGCAGAAAGGACAATGAATTGGCTGACATTTTAAAATAACTTTAAACATTTGAAAATAAAATTAGACTTCCTTATGGTGATGTTAAATAAATAATTTGAAATGTACGATAATGAACTTAAATAGTTTTCAGGTTTAAGAGGGAGGGGAAATATCGATAGTAAACTTCATCGGTCAAATTTCACACTGAGGACCTAGAGTCTTAATATCACTTGCAGAATAATCTTTGGGCCAGAAAGAACTTGACAGATTGGCTGGCCTCATTTTCCTTCTGGAATGTAATCCTCTCCAAGGAACCCTGATAAGCTAATGGTAAAATTTAACCTGCACTGACACAGAACTCTATATAACCCAGATTGTTGGTTCAACTTTTATAATTATTTTATTCACACTGTTCAGTTATAATTAAATATATTGTTCTGGAACTTTTATTATTGTTAAATTGGGTCATTATGCACAGAGGCATTGCCTCTTCCACGTAACTGATGGCTACCCCCACAATGCACGACCCACATTCCCCAACGAGGAAGGTCCCTTTGGGGAGGGGAGACAGGGAGGAGGCTATCGAAGGCACCAACATGAATGTATTCACATTATGAGCATTACTAATAAAATAAATAATAAAAATTTTAAAAGATTATGTGTGAAATTAAACATCTCTTCCACATGCTAGGAGCTTAAATGAGGACCTTGCACATGCTTAACCAATAGTCTACTACAGAGCTACATCCCCAACCCTCCATATTTTCTTCTCAGTGATAAGAAACCCTAGCCCATTGAACACTTCTACCTGCTCTCTGTACTTTGGTGTGGCTCTCACCATCCTAGAAGCTATCCTTAGAGGGACAATGTATTTAGATAAGATTATCTATAGCTTGACACAAGTCTCACGAATTCAGAATAAATTGTGTCTTCTGAATACTCTACAGCTTAGTGTAGTACATAAGTTTCTACTTTTTAAAATACTTTATTTATTTGAAAGAGAGAAAAAAGAGTGAGGGAATGAGAGAGAAAGCAAGAGAATGGGTACACCAGGACCTCTTGCCATTGCAAATGAACTTTGCAAATGAAGCATGGCCCACTTTGTGCACCTGGCTTTCTGTGGATACCAGAGAATCGAAAACAAGTGCAACTGCTAAATAATCTTTCTAGCCCCCAAAGTTTCCATCTTTAGCCCAAAACAGATAAAACAAAATGCATTTACTAAATCCCACTGTCCTTTCACTTCTTGGCCCATACCTAGATTAGATTTCTCAGACCACTCTGCAGTTAGGTGGAGCTATGTAACTACTGCATGTGGATGCTGCGTAGTTATTTCCTCTAAAGTGAAGTAGTTCTTCCTAGAGGGAAGAGGGTGTCTCACGTAGATTCATGAAGCCTCTTCCCAATGTTATATAAGCAGTACCTTCACCTTGTTACTGGAACAAAGTGCCTGACTGGCACAAGCTTCTTCAGAAGGAAAGACTTAGCTTAGCTTACAGTTTTAGGGGACAAAGACCATCACAGTGGGAAAGACATGGCAGCCGGAGCATGAAGTGATTGGTCTTAATCAGTCCACAGTGAGGAAGCAGAACGAGATGAATGCTAATGGTCCACTCACTTGCTACATTTTACATGGTGCCACCACCACCGTGTCCGTAAATTTAGTCTATAAATGTTCCTCACAGACATGCTGAGAGATTCGTTTGCATGGTGATTCTAAATTCTGTCAAATTGACAACAGTGTTACCTAACACAAGCCTACGACTTACTTGTGCATTGGTAATTGGACTTATACTTTTAACCTTCCAACCCAAGTCCCCATAGGCTCATGACCATCATTTTATCCAGCTTAAAATGTAAACACAGTCTTTTTACTGTGCTCAAATGTCTAAGTTCAGAGTCTCTTTGGAGACTCAAGGCAAACGCTTCATGGTGAACTCCAATAAGATCAAAAGACAAGTAATATACTTCCATCATACAATGCCATACAGTAAACATTTCCATTCTAAAACGTAGACATGGGGCTGCAAAGATTTTTAAGGTGCCTGCCTGCAAAGCCTAAGGGCCCAGGTAAGATTTTCCAGTACCCACGTAGTGCCAGATATACAAGGTGGCACATGCATCTGGAGCCAGAAGTTACTCTCTCTCTCTCTCTGATTGCAAATGAATGAATGAATAAATAAATGAATGAATAAATAAATAAATAAAATTAGAAGGTAATCCAGGTGTGGTGGTGAATGCCTTTAATCCCAGCACTTGGGAGGCAGAGGTAAGAGGATTGACATGAGTTTGAGGCCACCCCGAAATTACATGGGGACTTCCAGGTCAGCCTGGGCTAGAATGAGACCCTATCTCAACACTCCCCCTGCCCCCCCCCCAAAAAAAGAATAGAAGTTAAGAATGGATGTATAACATGGAAAGATTGGATAAAAGCAAGCCAGCCTAGCAGGACAAACTCCAAATCTTGCAGCTTCGTGTAGAGCACCTGATACTCATAATGAATTCATTGGGCTCCAAAGGACTTGTGTAGCCCCTGCCTCTTGGTGGCATGAAGCACACATAACCTCTCTCTGGGACACCTCTACTCTCTACTCCATTGTTGGAGCTTCTTCAGCAGACATGCTATGGTTTTAACATTTCCAGTATCTTGGAATTGCCAGTGAAACTCAGGGTTCACTTTCAAAGCTTCACATACAGGCCTCTCATGACCTACTTTCCGGGGGTCTGATCCTGTCACCATTGTCTGCCCTCAGTGGCTCTCTATAACCATAGAGAAGGACTCACTGACTCCCCCTCAGTCTTGCATTTCTTTTGTGTCCAAGACCAGTACCTTGTGAATGACACTTCCAAATTCTGCTCCCAATATAGAATGTAACCCGGCCCCCTTGTGAAGGAGACTCGGGAGAAAGCTAGCTTCTTGTAGGCAATTTCAGTTAGGGACAAGAACCCACAGAGAGAACCAGAAGATGCCACTCTACCTTGGCATAAATGAAACTCTTGGCAGGAATGGAACTCATGTCTGATCCAGCTTCATACACAACAGCTGCAAACTACCTGGGTGGAGTAGCCTTTGGGGTCAACCCTTCAAATTTAAAAACCAATTGGGTCCTCCCCTTATGTGCCTGAGTCTGCTGAAAGAATGAATTTTCAGTCGCCTATAAAGGCATGTCTACTGACCTCTGTGTTCCCCATGATCTCTGCTTGGATACACGTAGGTCTGGCTTCCCATTCCCCACAGCCTGGCTGGGGAGGGAGAAGAGCAAAATACTCTTTCTTGCCCTAGTAATTTTCTGCTTGTCTCTGCTTTGTGCTTTGGGGTAATATTCCACTTTCATTGCATGTATGAATTTCATCTCAACTCTGAGTCTACCAAGTGTGAATCTCCTTTATACTCTAGATCTACCATGTGGTATTTCCTCTGACCCTGGCCCTGTGGCCTGTGTAACTTCTCTGAACTTGGGTCAGCCATGGGTGTCACTCTTTAGTACTCATTGCTCACTGTCTTGGCACTCTCACTCCTATTCTCAAACCATCACCATTTACTCTTGACTTTCTTCTGTGAGGAGGCTCAGGGTAGATGCTGTGCCTTCCACATATGTGTGAGTTTCGTCCACATCTCCTACATCAGTTTCTAGGTTGTACTTTCCATGTGCTTGTGGCTCTGTTCCAGCCTCTTTCTGGACCTCCATTTCACTTAACTGAACCTCACGACCGATGGTGTAACTTCTACAGGAGTGCATGTTTCTGACCTTCCATGTGCTTATGACTGCTTTTGCCAGCCTTTGCCTAGACCATAATTTTCATTGACTAAACCCCACAATTTGAGATTTGTCCATAAATAAACTCAATAATTCATAATTTATCCTTCTTAAGTCCATTGGAGTTTGTGAGTTTGGGGGACTTCTGAGAACCAAAATCCTGCTTCACTTGCACAACAGTTGTAATATGTGCATTGGTGGCTAGATATATGAAATCACTTTTCTAGGTAGCCTCTCTTCTGTGTGTGTGTGTGTGTGTGTGTGTGTGTGTGTGTGTGTGTGTGTGTGTGATATAGATGTGGTATGTGTGACATGTACTGTATACAGTTATTGTGGTAGTTTGAATATATGTCCCCCAATATATTCAGTGGTTTTTTTTTATTATTTTATAGTTTGCATCTGCAATCACCTTGCTAGAGGCAAGGTCACTGGGGGCCCGGTCTTAAGGTGTGGTGATGGGTTTGAGATTCCATTGTAAAGATATGCAAATGTGTCTAGCAGGAGTTCCTGAAGTCTGCTGTGTGACCTTTTGGCTGTAGTTTGTTTTGCTCTGTGTGCTGTGGTGGCTGGTTGGCTTTTGCTCTCTCTGCCTGGCCTTGTGAGAGCAGGCCGCTACTTCTGCCGTTATGGAACTTCCCCTGGATCTGTAAGCTTCAATAAATAATATCCCTTCCTCCATAACTGTGCCTGGTCTGGAAGTTCATCTCAGCGAACCTGAAGCTGTCTGCAACAGTAAAGTGGTACCGAGGAGTGTGGGGTGAGATGAACCTGACCGTGTGGATATTCGTCTTTTGGAACCTTTGTTTTGGAGGAATGGGCATGGACTTGGTGCTTGCAACTGAAGATGCCTTCTGGAGTGGTAAGCCAAGTTTTATGGACTATTCTGATGAGAGTTTGAGAATGCTAAGTGCAGACTGTATTGAACTTCGAGGCTTGGTTTATGAGCTTTCTAAGGGGAAGGAAAGGCTGCAGAGGACTTTGTTGGAACTGGGCTACTGGCATAAGGGATGGCTACGTTCCACTATCCAGGCCCAGAAAGTTTGATCAAGGTTAAATTTGTAATGGACTGATGTGTTTGGCTAAAGATATCGGACTGAGATTTTAAGATTTTAAGTTGGAAAACCTCAAGCAAGTTAAAATTATAGAGGCACTGAGACTGGTTTCAGGTTACCGAGCTGCTATTGTCAACCACATTAGCAATCTTAAGGACGGTGGAAGGAAGGTGGCCTGACTTGATTTACATTAAAACAATGGAGAGGATGGCTGAGGAAAGACTGTTAAAAATGCAAATTCTTGGAAAGAGCTGCCTGGAGAAGGAACCTGCTTTTCAAGGCTATGGTTTATTTTGTCCCTGGATTTAGAATATGGCTGTGTCCTGCACACCTGGTATTAGTTTTGGAAATATGAAAAATGCATGGAGTGGTCATGAGTTGCACACGGTTCCAGGAGCCGCTGCTGAGATGCGGCATGAGGCAGGGCATGAAGACCCTCAGGAATAGGCTGGAAGAGCCTTTTGGAAGATGGACCGTGGTTTGCATGGAGACCTGAAGATGTTTTGGAAATACCAGGACTGTGCAAAGGGCTACCATGGAGTGCAGTGTTGGCATGGGATGAAAGTTTTCCTGGCGACTCTGCCCAGCTGAGGGGCGGAATTGGAAAACCTGGAGACTGTTAGTCTCTGGTTATATTGAACTTGAACTGCAGAAGTTTGATGACTGTTGATGGAGGTTCAGTTTGCATTATTCTAGTCTCTCCTTGCTATGCCTTATACCAGGTTAAAATGTTTAACTTGTTTGATTTTACAGGACTCACTATCTTAAGTTGATCAAGACTGTGAGAACCTTTGAAATTGGACTGAGTACAATTTACAGTGTGTGATAGTTATAAATCTATTGGGGGCCAGGAGCTAAATATATTGGGGGCCAGGGGCGGAATGTGGTAGTTTGAATATATGTCCCCCCAATATATTCAGTGGTTTTTTTTTATTATTTTATAGTTTGCATCTGCAATCACCTTGCTAGAGGCAAGGTCACTGGGGGCCCGGTCTTAAGGTGTGGTGATGGGTTTGAGATTCCATTGTAAAGATATGCAAATGTGTCTAGCAGGAGTTCCTGAAGTCTGCTGTGTGACCTTTTGGCTGTAGTTTGTTTTGCTCTGTGTGCTGTGGTGGCTGGTTGGCTTTTGCTCTCTCTGCCTGGCCTTGTGAGAGCAGGCCGCTACTTCTGCCGTTATGGAACTTCCCCTGGATCTGTAAGCTTCAATAAATAATATCCCTTCCTCCATAACTGTGCCTGGTCTGGAAGTTCATCTCAGCGAACCTGAAGCTGTCTGCAACAGTTATGTATACAGATACTGGTGCCCCATGTACATGCGTGTGGAGGCCAGAGGAGAACTCCTGGTGTTCCTCTCTTATCACTCATCTGCTTATTCTCTTGAGATGTGGTCTCTCCCTCAACCCAAAGCTGCTGTTCATCAGTGAGTCCCAGTGACTCACTGATCTCTGTCCCCTTACCCCGGAATGGGGTTACAGACACATATGACCAAAGCCAGCTTTTTGTGTGGGTTTTGGGGAGTCAAACTTGATAGTTTCCATAATTATGGACAATAAACGATGATAATTCCCTCCCCATGCCCATTTTCCTCCTCAGAAATCCTCACCCTCTTAATCAGTCTCTTTTTTATTTTGATGCCATCATCTTTTCTTCCTTTCATGATGGTCCTGTGTAGGTAGTGTCAGGCACTGCGAGGTCATGGATATCCAGGCCATTTTGTGTCTGGAGGAGCACGTTGTAAGGAGTCCTACCCTTCCTTTGGCTCCTACATTCTTTCCGCCCCTCTTCCACAATGGACCCTGAACCTTGGAAGGTGTGATAGAGATGTCTCAGTGCTGAACACGGCTCTATCATTTCTTTCAGCAGTGGCGGTTAGCACCAACTGAAAAGAGCAGCTTCTGTAACCAAAAGTGAGAGTAGTATTAATATATGGGTAAAAACATTAAGAAAAGTGCTTATAAGTCAGTTTGGTAGGAATGATATATGCATTTAGCCTGACAACAGTGGGTAGGGGTGTAACTCTAGGGCTCACGACTTCCCCTGCCATAGGCATTTGACTAGGTTTTAAGTACCAGGCATGTATTCCTCCTGTGGAACAGGCCTCCACTCCAATTAGAGAGTAGTTGGGTTCCCCCCATAACAGACATGCCACTAAATTGCACCAGTTGGCACATTTGTGCTGGCTGGCCAACGTTAGGGCTTGCGATGTCCACTGCTGCTTACCATCACTGATGACTTCTCTTTCCCATACGGCTGCATGCCATGTAGCTTTTTCCAGCTTTCTGTCAGCTGGTCAATAGGGAGGAGGTTTTCAGGTCAGCTTCATCTTGATTTCCCAAAGACCTTGCAGTCCTGCATGTGGAATCTTGAGCAGTGTGGACTTACCTTCTAATTCTGGTGGGAAACCAATAGCCTTGGCAATCCTCATACTCTCTTAACTGCTGAGTCATCTCTGCTGCTCCCTTGGTTGTTTTTGAGCAAGGGGCCCTTTCTGTGGAATCTTTGGCATTCTCTCTTCAAGCTCTTTTCTTTTAATAAGAATTTGAGTTCCCACAAGGCAGAGCCCTCAGTGAGTAGGGTCTTGCTTTCAGTACACCTTTTGTATTGTCCCATGGCCAAGTACACAATTTCTCATTAACAATGGCAGCCACTTTCTTACTCTGCTGCATGTGGAAAACTTTAAACTGTCTCACATTCCTTTTCTTGACAAATTCATATTTTTTTCTGCTCCAATAACTATTCTCTCTCTCTCTTGCTGTAGATTTAAGTAAGAGCAGTCAACAGTACCCATATGGCAGTTTGTATGCTTTTTCTCTCTTGAAATTTCTTCCACCAAACAAATTAGTCTATGACTTTTAAATTCAGCCTCATTCAAGTTCTCGGGACATGGAAAGAATGCAGCCATGTTCTCTGTCAGTGTGGGGATGCCCCCAATAACTAATAGAATATCGAATACAGCAAATGTATTATAATCTATGAATACATACATATGGGACAGGCCTGACAGAAGGCTGTGGCATTCATTACATGGAATTTCTTTGGACTAAGACATCCAAATGTAGATGGGCAGTGAACCCCAAAAGAACTTGCCTGGCAAAGGGAAGAATTACAACAGGAAGAAGACGTGCTAATGCTATCTTCCACATGAGCCTCTGACTTGATAGGAAAAGAGGAAAAAATGTAGGATGAGGTGAAAGTTTTACTTGCCAATGTATTCAGCTGGCAGAGACCAGGGGAAAGAAAGTACAGGCTAGATCTGTCCTAAATAGTCTTTCCTGGGATCCAAAAATGTGAAAGCCATAGGAAGAATCAGACAGTGAGGAAGCTAGAGAGTGAGGCACAAGTGGTAGAAGATACCCTTCAGTCCAAACGTTCATACAGAGGAAGGGAAATTGCGTGATTTAGCATCTTGTTGAAGGGCCTTAACAATAGCCCATTAAAGGAAGCTATAATATTCAGAGGATGTTCTGTTTCTGAACTTTGAACTTGGGAAAACTTTCAAACCAGCAATGAAAGAGCCTTTCACACTCTGGCCTGTGAACTGAGGAACTTGGAGTCAGATGAGTGCTGTAGAAGCAAACAAATGGAGAAATATAACTATCTATCCATTCTATAACAGGGTGCATAACCCGAGGCAGTGTGAGAACGGTCAGTCCTTGATGGACTAGCTTATAGGAGCTTTTTGAAAGACTTAGTTATCATGGGCTAAAGTCCCCATGAATGCTAGTGACTGGAAAACATAGAGGACAGACACATTATTGAGAGAATGAAACATGAGAGGTGTGGTGGTTTGATTCAGGTGTCCCCTATAAACTTAGGGTTCTGAATGCTAGGTCTCAAGCTGATGGACATTTGGGAATTTACACCTTCTGGAGGCAGTGTATTGTTGGCGGCGGGCTTATGGATATTATAGCCAGTGTCCAGTGTTTGGCACACTCTCCTATTGCTACGGTCCACCTGATGTTGGCCAGGGGATGATGTCCACCCTTTGCTCTTGCCATTGTTTGTCCCTGCCATGATGGAGCTTCCCCTTGAGTCTGTAAGCCAAAATAAACCTTTTTATTCCCACAAGCTGTTCTTGGTTGGGTGATTTCTTCCAGCAATGCCAGCCTGACTACAACAAGAGAGGACATGTGATACCCAGTTCACAGGGCCAGGTAGGGCAGTCTTCATAAGACAGTTTAAGTCAATTCAGCAGGAATCTCTGGTCGGGAATGCAGAGTTGTTGACTTTGCTGAGCCCTGTTTTGGGACAACATCTTTCCCAGGAAGGAGAAGCTCTGGGAGAGTTAAGTGATTTAGACCAGAGTGTAAATTAGTTTTGCATGGAACAAAAGAAATGCATAGGGGATGTAAACAGGACAACATAGATAAAAGGGTCTGTCTGGAATAACTTAATGGGGCAAGATGTATGTCACAGCAGAGTTATTAAGGGGAAAAATAACAAAAAATCAAATGCTATGTTATTAAGTCTCTGGAAGGCTTTAAAAAAAGATCTAAGTGATAAAATAGTACAGGTGAAAAGATTAAGATTGTCTTTGGTACCTGCAGTTATCTAATGCTTACCTTGGAGTGTCACATATTTGCAAAACCACCTAGATGAATAGTAAAATCCTCAGGTAAAGAATTTAAATGAGGATACCCTACATGCATAGAAAATGAGATTCTCATGTTGGAGAGATAGCTTAGAGGTTAAGGTACTTGTCTGCAAAGCCAAAGGACCAAGGTTCAATTCCCCAGGACCCATGTAAGCCAGATGCACAAACTTGCACATGCATCTGAAGTTCATTTGCAATGGATGGAGGTCCTGGCATGCCCATTCTCTGATTCTCTCTCTGTCTCTCTCTTTCAAATAAATAAACAAGTATAAAATATTTACAAAGAAAAAAAGAAAATGAATTCTGGGTAAAAATTTTCCAGTAGTAGGATGAATACCATCCTACAAATTGTTGGTCAAGGAGGTCCTTGAAATCCACAAACCATGAGTTATTGCCACTGCTATTGGTTGCATACCAGACCTAGATGGCAAGATCCTATTCATTAAATAACCATATGCTTTTTCAGTGGAGAAATCAAATTGGGACTCTGATGAAATCTCCATCTTGTTGTCTGGCTTTCACAGTGCTGAAGGGGGAAAGGTGGCACAATCATTATGGGTGTAACAAATTGCTTTCTAATTGGTTTTGAGACCCACTCATAGGAGTGAAGTTGTTTCTAATATTGTATGCCAGATCAAAACCCTGCAGCTGAGCAGTGAGTGTATGGCATAGGCCCCGAGAGGAAAGCAACTACTATTGTTTAGTTAAGTGGATGCGATGTGTCTCTCAAATTGCCTTCTAAACATTTGTATTTATGCCCATCGAAGACTGATCTGTCAGTCTCTGCCTAAGAGAGAAATTTCTTTTGTGCAATGGAAATGGTTACTGCAGAGCTCACAACCAGGCAAACTGCTCAGAGTATGTGACTTTCTGTGGCATAGTGTTCTAATGCTCATCCATAAACAAGAGCAAATAATCAGACACAAATCTGTGTATCATGACACACTTTGTAGTAGTAGAATTTGGGGCAGGAAAGTTAAAAAGTGCAAGTCAGGGTCACACATGTCAGCACTTGTTACAACAGAATCACTAGAGGACCGTAGCAGTTCTCTCAGGTTAAGAAAAGCTATTCCACTCTCCAAACACATTACTTAGCAACCTGTCCACAGAGTGCCATGCTATTCTTTGAAGAAAAATCATTGTCACTCTCAAGTCCCCTTTAAAATTTTCACCTATTTCAGTAAATTATCTTTTTTCAAGGCTAGATTATCAGCTTTATATGTGTTTCTTATTCATTGTTTGAAGGATACCTGTGTCATGTAGCCTGCTAAACTCAGCATTCTGTTCAATAAATATTGCCAGTTACATTGTTTCAAAATGAATTTTGTACACATGTATTTTTAAATTTCTTTTTCTAATTATGAAAAAGAAACAGGATTTTTGTACTGGTTTTATAATAATATGAAGTATATCCAACTAAATTTGATTAATGAGTTAGATTTGCCAATAACATGCATATTTCTATATGTATACACACACACACACACACACACACACACACATGCATATAGCTTACTCAATAAGGCAAATAGAATCCCTATAATATTAGAGCTAATTTTTAGCAAGTGGCTTCAAGTAACAGCAATGGCATTTGAACAACTGTATGGCTTTTACACTTTCTGCAAGGAACCAAAGGATTAATTTTGGCAAGCAAACAGTGCAGGTAGTCTCTGCATTTCTTCCATCCCATTAACACGATCTCACAGGGTTCCAACATTGTCAAGAATCACTCGACTTTCTCACCTCCTGGAATGGTTTGACCTGTTTAGGCATCAGTCTGACTTTGATGGATTGATAGCGGAAGTAAAGACCTCTGGGATCTACACGACTATATATCACATTACACTTGGATGCATCTCGCCGTGCTGCTTGTCGTCTCTCCACTTACATTCTGATGCAGGCACCACACAGATTCCCGTGTCTCTACAGCCCACACAGCTGGATTCATAGCTGTTCATGTTCCTGTTCATCATTCTTATTGGATCATAACTTACCCCAGAGAAGAAATCACATTTTATTCCTTCTCACATGGCCTACAGGAGACGTAGATAACAATGCACAACTTATGTATAGTGATCCAGGAGAATGCAGAAATGGATGTGAATACATTCTGTATTCCTGGAAGATTTGAATTTGCAAACTTCTGTCTCAGCTTCCAAAAGCTTCCTCAGATTACAAGCCTATACTACCAGGCCCAGCTTAATTTTATTTCCAAGTCTTGTGAATTATAAATTAAAACATTACATGCACAGCTTTGTGGGGCACAGAATGATAATAAGATACTTTGATAATTCATACAATGTATTATGGTGAAACCAAGGTAGTTAGCATTCCCATCTCATGCTTCATTTATCATTTCTATGTGCTGAGAACCTTCTGTTTTCTTTTGAAGTTATGTTCTAGTATGTACAGAATATAGTTATCTTACTGTGCTAGAGAACACTAGAATGAATTCCTCCTATCCAACTCTACCTTGGTGCCTGGAAATAATTTCTCTTTCTCTCTCTACCTCTTAGTATGCCTAATGTTCATTCTATGCTGTGCTTCTAAGATAATAACTTTTTCATCTTCTAAGATGAGTATGAACATGTGATATTTATTTTCTGTGTCTGAGTTGTTTCAGCTATCCTACAGTTCTGTCCATGTTGTACCACATGGAAGAAAATTCTTACTTTTATAGGAATTATTTAGGTATGGATTTCCTTTAAAGTTGGTTTTGAGACAAGGACTTGGGTATAAGCAGTTCATTTGTAAAGTGACCTCAGGAGGCTCATTTTCTGTGGGACCCATCAAGAAACTGAGCAAAGCCTGCCTGAGAGCTGTTCTGTGGGGAAGCAGATATCCTCGAACATGCAGGCACCATCCAGCCTGGTTGAGTTACTCCAGGGTCTTAATCTCTACAACATTTCACTTCTACCTTGGGCTGAGCATATTCCAGTGACCAGAGAACACTTTCATTCAGGAACTCATCAGTGTTTGTAGTACTGATTACTGAGGCAATATGGCTCTCACACAAATGGCATTTGCAATAGAACTTGTGGAATATGTATTTCCTATTGTATTATGATCTCCCAAGATGGGTGAGAAGGAGGAAAAAAGAGGGAGAGAGAGAGAGAGAGAGAGAGAAAGGTCATTAAAGATATATGCACAATATACCATGGGGGCACAAACTGAAGCAGTGAGGAGGGCCATTCCTAACTTTGATGGGATTGGTTCACAGAGGAGGTAACGATTCATCTGGAAAATGAAAAACAGGTGAAATTACAATGCACATAGAGGGAGGTAAGATGGGAATGTGCCAATGCATGCACAGAGAGCCATTAAAAGTATGGCTATTTGAAAGAGCTTAAAACTTTTCATTAAATGAAGACTCTTGGGAATGGTGCAGTCTAAGGATCTTAAGATGGTGAAATACCACACCAGAAAGATGGGCTGGGTCTGGATTATAGAATATCTTTCATGAACTCACAAGTCAGCTGGACTTCATTGTATCAACTGTGGTGAGAAATAATATGCATGAGTAAATAAACCCCATAAACAAAATTAGGGTTTATAAAGACCTGTGACAGATGACTCCAGTGTGGTTAAACAAAATATTAGTTAGAGAAAGGAAAATTTGGGAAGAAGTGTACTTATCTTCTAAAACTGTAGGAAGCTATAGGTACCCATGCAGTAAGCAGAAAGGGCCTCAGCAACAATAGCAGCAGTGTCAGAAGCAATGATGATATCTCACAGGTAAAATCTATCATTGTCTTAGGAGCTTTAAGATTTCAAAACAATGGAACTGAGAGTGCCCAAAGATAGGCTGTGTCTTAGGGTAGAGTTGGCATGCTCCCCAGATTCCCTCTGACTGCTTCATCATTTTGGGGTGTTCTCTCTGACACTCATGTGCTTCTTCACTGCCTATCCTTAGGGTGCAGTAAATGCCTATAGAATTACATGCTTCTTTCATGACCTTTAAAATAGATGGATAATATGAAAGGAGAAAAAAAAAATCAAGCTTCCTTGCTTTGACCTGGAACAAACACTGAATAATATTTGATTTTCCAGAGCTATGAGGTGGGAACTGGTGGAGATTCATGCTCTTCACGAAATCTTTGCTCAACCCTTTCTCTCCCTGGTGCTACAACCTCGACTTCTTGCTCATTTTTCATCTGAGATTATGTCTTTAATAATTACTTGCACATGGGATTCTTTTCACAATGTGTTTCTGGGATATTCCTCCTAAAAGAAGAGTTTTGAAATTGAAGGTTTTAAGATGAAATTAACTGGCATAGGGAATATAACTTCTATCCTTTTTGATTTGCCTTTGTTTTAAGATCCAATAACATCAACTATAGCCATCAGAATTCATAGTGAACATGAAAATATGTATCAAAGCTATCTTGGTTTTAAATGAATGAATTAATTAATTAATTTACAAGTAGAGAGAAGAGAGACCGGCAGAGAGAATAGGTATGCCCGGGTTTCCAGCTGCAGCAAACAACTGCAGGCACATGTGCCACATTATGCATCAGGTTTTACATGGGTACTGGGGAATCTAACCAGGGTTGTTAGGCTTTTCAGGCAAGTGCTTTAACCACTGAACAATCTTTCCAGCCCTCATGGTTAAAATTTTGAAACTAAATAGATGAATTGGGATTTAGAATGGAAAACCTGAGAGAGTTGAGATAAAGGACCACAAAAACTGCAAGGAGATTTTGAAGTTTTTCCTCTAGTTACCACTAAATCACTACACCAAAGAAACTCATGGTTTCTTTTGCGTGAACAGTGCTGCCATGTGTCATTCTATTGCTTTGACAGATATATGGTGATTCACTGTTGAGGTGTTTTTTAAAAAGATATTTTATTTAAATAGTTGAGAGAGAGAGAGAGGCAGAGAGAGAAAGAGAGAGAGTGAGAGAATGGGAAGTCCAGGGCCTCCAACCACTGCAAATAAATTCTAGACACATACGCCACCATGTGCCTCTGGCTTACATGGGTACTGGGAAATCAAACATGGTTCCTTAGGCTTCACAGGCAAGTGCCTTAACTGCTGAGGTTTTCAATAATTAGTAAATTCATGCTCTCTGATGCAGAAGTAGGAGGGTCACCGTTAATTCAAGGTCACCAAGACTACATAATGAATGCCAGGTCAGCCTGGGCTAGGGTGAGACCTTACCATGAAAAATGAAAAACAACAACAAAAAAATATAATTAGGGGGCTGGAGAGATGGCTTAGCGCCAGGCGCCTAAGAACCTGGTTCCAATCTCCAGGTCCCACGTTTAGCCAGATGCAAAGTGATGCAAGGGCGCAATGCTGCACTTGACCATAAGGGGGCGCACACATCTGGATTTCGTTCACAGCAGCTGAGAGACTGCTGGCGCACCCATCTCTATCTAACTCCCTCTCCCTCTCTGTCTGTCTGTCTCTCTCTCTGTGTCTCTCTCCAAAAATAAATAATAAAAATAATAAAAATAATTTTTAAAAATAATTAGGGCTCTCAAAGTGTGGTTCCCTCACTTTGCAGCCCTGACATCACTCAGGATCTTTTTTACATATTCACATTCTCAAGGTTCACCACAGGTCTATTGAATGAGAGTGGTGGGAGAGTGGGCAACAGGCTTTGTTTTTATAAATCCTCAAGGATTTTCTGAGGAATACTAATGTTTGAGAATCACTTCAAATAAATGAATTCATTGTGTATATTTCTTGGCTTAATTTGGAAATGATATGTTATATACATACATTTTTTCAAGTGACAAAATCTTGTTCTTAAAGTGTGAAAACAATGGGATCTTGAAAAAGGACAGATCTGGGTTCACATCTATGTGCACTTGTGGAACAGTATCCCTCTCTATATTTTTTTGTAGGTGTGTGTGTGGTGTGTGTGTGTGGTGTGGGTGTATATTTAATATGGTTTTGTATGTATGTGTGTGTGTGTGTATATATATGCAGATGTGTGTGTCCCATGCACACACATGTGGAAAGTATTGGATGTCTCATTTTTTGTGAGCCTTGTGGATTCCCTGGTCTCTGCTTCCTATAGGAATGGAGATACAGGTGAGTGTAGCCATGTCCTGGTTTACATGGGTGCTGGGGAATTGAACTCAAGTTTCTATCACATTCAGGAATAACTCTTACCTACTGAACAATCACTCTAGCCCCCAATCTTTCTGTGTTTAACACTTTTTTTAAAAAACAAAATTCTGCCTACACTGAACAGCATTTGCTTTGGACATGTGAATTCCTGTGTGAAGAAAACAGAAATAAAGTGATTGGAGATACAGTATAGTGGTAGGGAGTTGCCTAGCATATCTGAGACCCTGGGCCCAATACCCAGCACTGAAAAAATACTCTATAAAATAAGATAATAAAGCTTATGGGCCTATGAATAATATGAAGAAAAGATAAGTGACAACTAACTCAACTCATGCCAAGTACTTAGCAAGTATTAGTTTCTTTTAAGGATAAGACCTTAAATTGTTATTTTAATCATTTTGAAAGACTATATTTCTGAACCATTTTTCATATTGTATATAGTAAAAGACACTACTAACATCAAATTTCATCATGAAATTATATAATTTCTGTCAGAGGTGACCATACACTTATGTTCAAAGTAAACAATTTTAACATATGTGGATAAAATACTTTCTTTCAAAAATATAATTTCATACTGAGTTATGGAGGATGTTTCTGAGAGATACTCTTTATGAGCAATATAGTAGTTCTTCAAATATTTAAGACAGTTAGAAGATGAGTTTTAAATAATTTTAGATGGTCCAAGGTTATGTAAGTGCCATTAAAAAGGAATGTTAGAAGGAAAGCAGGACAGCCAATATGTTTGAATATGGAATTATTTCACACGAATCATGCCATTTTCGATACTCTCACTCAGATACCCGACACACTGCTGGGGAGTTTTTGCAATACTATTTTCATGCCTACTCTGGGGCTTCTAAGGACTATGGCTTGGTTTTGTCCTCCAAATGGGAATTATTAATTTATTCTTTTAATAATTTATATCTGGCAATTAAATTTTAAAATACATTGCCATGTTTTGTGATCAAACGAATATTTTATCCATTCTGGTATTAATGACCTCAGTCTAATGTTCTTTGTATGTGGGGAAAGCAGAGAACCGGGACTTGTAGCAGCGTCATCAGCATGTGAGCTTGTGGACCTGAGAGCTCAGATCAGTATCCTGTCAATAACATCCATTGGCTCTTCTCAATTCATTACGACAAGCTTCCCAGATGGTTTTATTTTAAAAGTGTATTTTCCTTCAAGTATTTTTATATCTTTGATTTGTATCTATAAACCCAGTAACTAATAATGAATGTTATAAACAGGCAGCTTGGATGAGTTAAATGAAAGAATTCCAAGGCAAGTTTGAAGAAAACAATGAGTTCTATCTTACATGAATGTGTGTGTGTGGTGTGTGTGTTAGATATTTTCAGTCTTAGATGGAAATAATATCTGACTTTCTAACCACACTCATATTCATACACCAAAATAGTGGTGAAGTCTTAGACTCCAGTTCCATGACATCCTAGTGTATGCCTTACTAGCCACTCAGCACCTGCTGAGCAGCCTGACAGAAAAATCATCAGCTAAAAAATCACCATTTCCAAACTCTCACCTCCCATTTGCCCTTTAATCATTGCTGTAAAATTTTTTCTTATTTTTTTTGTTTTTATTTTTTTAATTTTTATTGACAACTTCTATACTTACATACAAAAATGCATGATATTTCCCTCCCCTCCCACATTCCCCTTTAGAACTCCAATCTCCATCATATCCTCTCCCTCTCTCCATTAGTCTCTATTTTACTTTGATGTCATCATCTTTTTCTTCTATTATGAGGGTCTTGCAAAGTGCCTAGCAATACCTTCACTTTTTTTTCTTTTTTAACCTCACAGTGAACATGTTTTAGTCATTGGTGTCCACTGACATCTCTGTTGGTAATGACAATCTTCGTAAAACTTTTGTATCAAAATATTCCTTTAGCCAGGTATGGTGCTTCATACATTTAATCTCAGCACTTGAAAGGCTGAGGTAGGAGGACTACTAAGAGTTCAAGGCCAGTCCAGCCTCACACACATGCACACACACACACATACACACAGACACACACCTCAATTTCTTCCAAGCTCAGGTATTATATTTCACTTAAAATTCCATTTTAATTTATTTCCTTATGTTCTCTGACATCATCCAACTGCACATAACATCTCAATTCATTCCTCTATATCATTAGTATACAGTGACTAATTTTTAAGTGCACCCTGGGCTTCTCTCATGAATTCAGGTCTCTTGTATCAATTACTTGATTGTTATCTTCATCTACTGTCCACAAGACATTTCAAAATTGGCAGACCTAATAATAAATTTCTGCTGTCACTGCTCTATCCAATTGCAATTCTACATAGTCCATAGTCTTCCCCTTTCAAATAGCAATTAATTTGAAGATATTCTTAGTTCTGGTCTCTCATGTCTACCTGACATCAAATCCATAAGTAAACCCATTTTTCTCTGTCAATCAAAAACATTTAGAAATAACCACTTCAAATTTAAGCATCTGTAAAATTTTACTAAGAATGTAATATCTTCTTAATGAGAAGGCTTGTGGCCTATAGTATGCTATGAACTGAATTGTGTTCTCTTGAAATTCCTACATTGATGGCCAACCTCTCAATGTGATAGTTTTGGGGGATTACAATTGAGAAATAATTAGAGTAAACAAAGTCAAATGGATCATGCTCTGGAGATAAGATTATTGTCTTCCTAAGAATAAATACCTATTTTCTTGCAATATGACGTCATAGCATGAATGTTGCTGCCTACAAGCCAGGGAGAGAGTAGACCTCATCAGTACCTGACCTCCTGCACCCTGATCTTAGACTCCAACCTCCAGATTTATGAGAATTAAATTTCTATTGTTTAACAGAAGGGACTCATTTTAATGTTTATAACAATTACTATATTCTTTCTTCACAATTAACAATGAGGAAATTGACAATTCAACAATGAATGAAATTGATTCCTACAACTTATCTCACATTAGGTTCAGAACGAAAAGCAGAATATTAAATTTCAGGTTATTAAAAATCAAAAAATAATCTAAAAATATAACACATTTCTCGGGTATTCCCTGTCCCAGTCTCCAGACCCTATCACCTATGCCTGTCTCCTGTGCTCTAACCACCTTAGCCTTTTGCTATTTATAGGGTGTCAGCTCTTGTTTCCTCAAGCAGGCACAGTTGTCTCTGGATGAATATGACTTTTTTTGGTTTGTTTTTACTACCAGTTTCTACTAAATGGTCATTTATATAAAATGGCAACTTCTCCCCTCCAGACAGCCTGAGCCATCACATCACTTTCTCTATCATCCCCACTGAGCTCACTGCAATCTCATGGTACACATATTTGCTTACAGATTTGCTTATTGTTAGAATAGAAGTTCTATGAATGAGATGAATTTCATTTTATGCACTTTGATATAATATTTGTATTGCATTGAAGAATTGCTGTCACAGACTAGCACTGTGTGTGTGTGTGTGTGTGTGTGTGTGTGTGTGTGTGTGTGAGAGAGAGAGAGAGAGAGAGAGAGAGAGAGAGAGACTTGAATAAATTGAATCCTCATTCCTAATCACATTTGACTAATGTTTCAATTATTACTTAAAGCCACGAATCAACCTAATTAGTCACTGAAAGGAGAGAAAATGTCCATCAGGTGACTTTAGACTGCAATGTACTGTCTGACACAGCCATTTATAAATGAGCTTTCAGATATTGATTTAGCTTTTTTGTGTGTTAACATCCTCATCAAAATGAAAATCAAAACCTCTTTTCATGTTCACTGTTGGAAATAACTGAAATAATATATGATAACGGATGTTTTAGTGTCTACAACATTATAGCATTCATAAAATTAGTTTATGACTTGAATTTCTCCACCAGGAATTGAATCAGGTACGTTAGGAGAAATCCAACATGGAAAATCGCTAACTACATCATGAAGCATCAACCACTGTAGGTATTTTTTAGCCTGTTGCATTCTGTTTACACAACACTTTGGGATTCTGCTGACGCTGTGCTTTGAGAAGAAGGCCACATGTGTTTGATACTGGAATGCTCAAAACAGCATTTGTGGTGTCTACTCTCTGGCTGTTAGAGAGGTCTAATATTCATATATAGCTTTATGCTAGTCAAACTGTTTCCTGCTTCTGAAATAGCAAAGTCATTGGCCACTTTGTTATGTTTAAGCCATTATCTGCTTAAACTCTTCATGAACCCTGTACACAGAACTGTTCTAATAAAAGTTCTATAAGCTGTTGTCTCAGGACTCTTATAAAAGGAAAATCACATGGAGAACCCTGGTTCTGTTACCTTGTCCCAGTCTCAGCTCACTTCCTCGACACTACTTGTTCAGGATCTAAAAACAGGTTCAATTGGCACCAGCAAGTAATGACACCAACAAACCCACATATGTGGTAATTTCTTAATAAGGATCAAGAATTAATCCAAAATGAAGAACATGTAAAACTTAACTAAAAAAAATTACAATTTAGTAAGGAGAGGGACACAAGATTTACAGTAACTGAAACCAGTTTAGAAAAGGCACAGTAGTGGCAGAAATATTATTTTGGGAAATCAGAAGATATAACACTGAATTCATTCAGGACTTGTTCTGTTATTTTGTGCTGTACTTTTATTTTCCTAATTTCTTCTATGATCCATAAATGTAGTGTTGTTAATACAACTGGCAAAGTAGCTGACAGTATATGACAATGATTTTTGGAAAGATTTTGTTTAATTGAAAAACTATAAATAACATGAGTTACATTTCTAAAAAACACAGGGACATCTTTTTTAATATATATTTTTATTAGTTATGTATATAGTATATATACAGCCATGATGGCACCATCATTAGCCTTCTCCCTGTCCTCCCCCCATGAGTAATGTGGGTCTTGCCATATGTGGGTAGCCTTCAGATTTCCACTGCAATTGCTATACTATATAATATCCACTTTTCTCACTTGATTTCAGTATCGTTGAAAGTATCATTGCCATAAGATTTCCTCAAGGTATCTTCTCCTACTTTTCCTTTTTGATGCTTATTTAGTAAATGTTGAAGAAAGGAAGACAGGTAAGGGAACATAACAAATGGCTAGAATAGAGATAAAGAACAGTGTGGAAGAAATAATAAATGTCAGCTTGTTTAAAAGGCTAGAAATAGAGGAGACTCCTCAGGGTTGGCCTATTCACCTTAGGATTTGGAAGCTGAATTGCAGTTTGACAGGCAAAGGATTAAAAATACATTATAGGTGCAGTAAAGGTTCTTCAGCTTGACTCAGAGGATCATATTTTAGGGATCATAAACAGGTTATATAATTTTATATGTTTATGCATTTGTTCCCAAGGTTATTGACTTCACTTTTTATCATAGATTCAAAGTTATCAGTGTTATCATAAAAAGAAATACAGAGGTTGAGAAAATGTAAGCAAAACCAAAAAAAAAAAAAAAAGGAAGGGTAGAAAAACAAAGTTAGGACACAAAAAATTATAGTTGGATTGTGCTTATGCCACATTTTAAAACCAGATAAATTAGGGAATTTTTCTTTTCAAACATAAAAAAAACAAAACAAAAAAAAAAAGATTCTACTCTAAACTAAATGCAAAATACCTCTTATAAATATAAATTCTTTAGCAATTATTCAGTACAATTTAAATACAGCTATGAGGGAAGAAAAATCAAGACTCAGTTGTTAAAAATTGTCTGTTATATTGATTACACTCATCCTTTAAAGTGAACTTGATTCTCCGATTCTCACTAGTTCTTTTTTGCCAGTAGCCTCTCAGCAGCTGCAAACGAAATCCAGATGTATGCGTCCCCTTGTGGTCAAGTGCGGCATTGCGCCCTTGCGTCACTTTGCATTTGGCTAAACGTGGGACCTGCAATTCTCACTAGATCTTAAAAGGCAGGATTTTAATCTTTGATTATTTCCAGCTGAGTGCTAGTCTTGTTCTTTATAGTAGAGGGCATAGAGAATAGACATTGCCAGTGGTCAGCTCTAAAACATATAACAAGGTAAAGATGGGATTTAGAACACAGTGTTTGGAAAGCAAGTACAATCCCTTCTTTTAGAGTCAAGAATGTTTCTGGGGATGAAGAGCAATGAGTACTGTGACAACTGTAATCCAGAACGTGTTAGCATTTATTTGTTTAGTTTTTTAAAATATTTTTATTTATTTATTTTAAAATATTTTAATTTATTTATTTATTTGACAGAGAGAAAGAGGGAGAGAAAGAGAGAGAATGGGCACGCCAGGCCCTCCAGCCACTGCAAATGAACTCCAGAAACATGTGCCACTTTGTGCATGTGGCTAATGTGGGTCCTGGGAAATCGAACTGGGGTCCTTTGGCTTTACAGGCAAATGCTTTAACCACCAAGCCAACCCTCCAGCCCTTATTTATTTATTTGAGAGAGGGAGGGAGGCATACAGAGAGTGAATATGGATGTGCCACAGCCTCTTCCCACTGCAACAAACTTCCGATGCATGTGCTACTCTGTGCATCTGTCTTTCTGTGGGTACTGAGTAATTGAACCAAGGGCATCAGGCTTCTCAAGCAAGCACCTTTAACAGATGAGCCATCTCTCCAGCCATGTTTTGTATTTTACTAGACACCACTGACATTTCTCCCTTATAAAGTCCATGACATTGATGAACAATATGTAATGCACAATGATTCTTATGAAGAGGGGTACTCTCTGTGGTGGAAACAGCCTTTTTCATAGAATGATCTCTGCTAAGAGAAGCCTGTTGAGTCATCTTCTGGTGTCCTTAGACTTTCTATTTCACCTAGGCTGAGCACTGGCAGCAATCTAGACAAATTAGGACTTACATTTCAGTAAAGGTTTCTTAAGTTGAGATCTGCAGTTTATCCACTTGCATAGAGGATTTAGAATAAAACTGCTTTAACCTCATACAGTGCCCATGCAGACAAACATGTGTAACTCCTCTCTACTAGATAACTGAAGATATGCTATTGTATATCAAAAAAGTGATGGAGGGCTGGAGAGATGGCTTAGAGGTTAAGGGCTTGCATGTGAAGCCTAAGGACCCCAGTTAGAGGCTCACTTCCCCAGTACCCACGTAAGCCAGATGCACAAGGAGGCACATGCATCTGGAGTCGGTCTGCAGTAGCTAGAAGCCCCGGTGAGCCCATTCTTCTATCTGCCTCTTTCTGTATCTCTCTCTCTTAAATAAATGAATAAATAAAATATTTTTTAAAAAGTGATGGAAACAATAAATGCAATCAGGCTGGAGAGATTGCCTTGTGGTGAAAGCACTTGCCTTGGAAGCCTAAAGACCCAGGTTTGATTCTCTAGTACCCATGTAAGCCAGATGCACAAGTTAGTGCATGTGTCTGGAGTTCATTTGCAGTGGCTAGAGGCCCTGGCACACCCATTCTCTTTCTCTGTATCTACCTTTCCCTCTCTCTCTCTTTCTCTCGCTCTCTCTCTCTATCTCCTTGCCTCCCTCTCTCTCAAATAAATAAACAAAAATTTTAAAAATGGCAATCATGATAGCACTGCACATTTGGACAGTAGTTTGTAGTTTACCAGGAACTCTCACACAATTTGACATACAGGAAACAAGAAATCTGTGCTTGACTCTTGCATCAAGAGTTTACTAGTAAGGTAATCATTCTAGAAGCCTCATTTTGTTGACTACTTGGTCTGGCCAAGATATGAAGACACTTGGAGCTCAATGAGACAGGAAGTGACAAGAGGTTGGTAACTTCAGTGCTCTGTAGAGGGTCCCCAGAGTCACTTATTGCATTACTTCTTTCATCTTGTGTGAGGGAGTATAATTTCCCATTTAGTAAAGATGGAAGTAGAAAGTATTGAACTTTATCCTGTCATGATAAGTAAATTTGAAATAGGCAAACATAATGTTAATGCACTTTAATTTTAAAAGGGCATAGGAGAAGGAAGTAAGATAAAACATAATTTTTAGCAAGACAGTGTCTTGAGAAGATAAATAGTAATGAGAAATGAAAACCTACTCATACAATATAAAAATTATACAGAATCCAAGACCCAGAGTTACAGACCAAGGTAATTGCACCATCTTGTGCACCTGGCTTACCTAAGTATTGGGGAATCGAACCTGGATCTTTAGTCTTTGCAGGCAAGCATCTTAACTGCTTAGCCATCTCTCCAGCCCCATCTGAACAATATTTTTAACTAAGGAAACTTTAGTAACAATGAGAAGAAGTAAAAGAATGGAGATGAGCCATATTTCTGAAAACACTATTGAATTCCAAGATTTATAAAGGATAAATTAGTCACCTTAATTACAATTTAGAGATTAACATTGCCTAAGTTTGAATTAAACAATTAAATATTTTAACAAAATGGCAAGGACTGGGAAAGGATTAAAAGAAATAGAATAATGTTGATTTATAAACACACACACACACACACACACACACACACACACACACGGTTGTGGGGGAGCACATTGCTGAAACCTCAGCAGGCACCACTGAAGAACTCAAACACCAGAAGAAGCCCAGTGTTTTGGGGCCTGTCACAACTGTGAGTTTAACCTCCAGAACCCCTATCAGGTATTCACAATAACAACAATGTTCATGCACATGAGGGAGGGAGGAGAGGATAAGTAACCGTTCTGAACAGCTCTAGATATTGGTGCCTGCAGTCATTTCCTGGATATCACTCAAAGAGCACAGGATTCAAAAGCAAAAATTGAAGGAAAAAACCACAGGGTTACAACAAACTAAAAAAGGTGTACACAAGAAAGGAAATGATCAGCAGACTGAGTCGACCTACAATATGGGAGGACATATTCTCCAGCTATTCATCTCACAGAAAATTAATATAATATATATATATATGAAGAACTAACTAAATAAGCAAATCCAATTAACATTAGGTAAAAATCTGATCATACATATATTAAAACATCATTAGCTATCAAAGAAATGCAAATCAAAATCTCAATAGGATATGATCTCACTCCAATTAGATTTCTTTGTCCAAAAAAATTAACACGTTCTGGAAAGAAGGTGGAGTACAAAGAACTTTTATTCACTGGTAGCAGCCATCTAAATTACTACTACTACAACCCTTACAGGACAAAGTGTACCAGTTCCTAAAACATGTAAAATTAGAACTATTATATGGTCTTACTATCTCACTTCTGGATATAAAGAGAAAAGAAATGAAGTCAGTGTACATGAGAGATGACTTTAGGTATGTGTGTCTTCAGGCACTAGTCAAAATAGCAACATATCAGCCAAGAGGCCAGTCACAGAAAAATGGGTAGAGGGAAGATGTATTTAGAGACCACTGAGAATTGTCCAACCATGAAAATGAAATCATGTCATTTGTAGAAATGTGGATGGAAATGCAGGACATCATGCTAAGCAAAATAAGCTAGAAATGTAAGAATAAGAATCATATATTCTCTCTCATTACATGGGAACTACCAACAATGATAACAGAAAAGTTGACTTGAAGTGTAGCAGTGATTACTAGTGATTGTGAATGGTATGGGGATGGGAGGGTGGAGGATAGATGGACCAGCTTGAACAGAGCTTGTTGTGTGTATGGAATGGGACTACCATATTGAATCACATCAATATTTATAATTAAGATATTTTACCAACAAATATTAGCACAGTAAAATATAAATAAAAATATGAGTAGTCTTAATAGCAGACAAAGAGAATAAAAGAATATTACAACTTTTTAAATGCCATGAAAATTTACCCAAACCTATAGAATTCTCTAAAAAATTATTATATATGACTACAAATCACAAAGTAATGGTACTAAAAGCAATATGGGTCCCGTGAGAGATATTGACAAATATTCCAACTAAACAATAGTAATGCTTTAGAAACAAACCTTTTAACAATGATGTGAAGGAGAATATAGCTAGGTTTTATGTTAAAGTAAACTGCTACAGGCAATTAAAAAGTACACTAATGAGGGAATTCTTATGATCATAAAATGGGAGTAAGAAAGGTTCTAAGAATGTCATAAGAATCAAAAGGGGTTATTTTTTGAGGCAAGCCCAACAAACTTACCTTTTTTAAATTTTATGTGTGTGTGTGTGTGTGTGTGTGTGTGTGTGTGTGTGTGTGTTCGCGCATGGGAGAGAGAGAGTATTGGTGCCAGGGTCTCCAGCCACTGCAATTGAACTCCAGTCACGTGTACCACCTTGTGTACATGTGCTACCTTGGCTTTCATCATTTTATGCATCTGGGAGCTTACATGGGAGATGGAGAGTCAAACATGTGCCCTTAGGTTTCACAGGCAAGCGCCTTAACGACTAAGCCATCTCTCCAGCACAAGAATCAAGGGTTTTTAACAAGTGTCATATAATAAGAAGATGATGGAAAAATTTATGACAGGTCCACTTTATGCAGGGAGTTTGATGGTTTCCATGTGTCACTAATGCCCCTGGACATGCAAACTGAAGCACCAAGGAAGTGACATATATACGTAGGCTTCAACTTCAGTTCGTGTGTGTGCGTGCTCACACGAGCATATGTGCACAAGAAGGGGGAGGTGACTGTACTTTGTGGGACAAGTGAATCTCTTGTAACTCAACACAGGAACAACTGTCAAGATTGATAGCAGATGATGCACTTACCATACATAGTAGGAATTTGACCAGACATAATTACAGGGGTTTGAAGGATGGTTTTGTGCATCCATGTTGGGCCTATAGAGAAATCAACAGTGAGGAATGAGGAAAGACAGATTTGTCCATAAAGCAGAGTAAGGGCAAACTAAAACCCAGAGAATGGAGTCAATGGGGGAATGACAATTATGCACACTGCCTCCAAACCTCTCAGTTTGATTCACTGAACACATTGTGCTTCTCCTCAGAGTGTAGATCCATGACAATGCAGGAGAGCTCCAACCATGTGTGGTTCCCTTGCCTGACCTCTGGGATACAAAATAAGACAGCTCTGTGACTCATTTGCTTTCTCAAATATGAAAACCATCCACATCAAGCCAGAACAACACAACCAAAGAAATTCTTAGAAATATAACTCTAACACAGCAATGATGACTCAAACTTTAGCCCCTGGAGGTCTTCTATTCCCTATGTGGCAACCATATATATCTTTTCAAAATATAGCAAGTTAATTTCTAAATAAAGGCAATAGAAAAATCATGCCTTTGCCAAGCATAATGCCATCATTCTTCTTACACTCAAAACACACCACCCCGTCCTAAGCACAGAAAGACATTTTAATCTGCTATCAAATGAGCTTCTTAAATTATTTTTTATTAGAATCAATGCCATGCATAAAAACCTGACAATAAATATGGCATTTATAAGTCTACAGACAGTAGTCTGGGCAGAAGCATTATGGTTAGGTAAGGCAAATCTACAGTCACAGTAAACACTCTTCTAGCAAATTCAAAGCTTCCACATACCTCACTGAATGTGGTCGCTTGTAATCAATCAGACATCAGGAGAGTGGCTGAATTCCTGAGGGCTGGTGGCCTTTCGAAGAACTCAGAGATGACTCTTGTTGACAATATGGGCCAGGGAGTAGTGGCTGAAGACAGATTAGCCTTCATAAGTGGATGTCTGTGTTAATGAGTTCATGTAAACCTCCAACCTCCACCTTTGTACATAAGATCACTTATCATGAGTCCTTGAACGAGGACAGACTAAGTGGAAAAGAGTCTGACAGGTGTCTACAGCATGTGTAGTAATACTCACTGTATCTGTTGTCTAAGTTCCTTTTTTTTCAGGGACATTTTCTTTTTCAGAATTCACGTAGGTACAAACATTTTCAAATTCTGAAAGGTACATTTACATACTTCTTAAAATCTTTTCACCAAACTCCCCACTGTGTCTCTCCCAAGTTTCTGACATTAGCCAAGCAATTCATCACTGTCAATGATTCAGTGTAAATTCCTATCTCCAGCCTCCAGTTAAAGTGTAAAGAATGTTCCTTGTTTAGTACTATGTCTATAATCCCAAATTCCATCTAGGAATGCAAAATAATCATGATCAATATCCAAAAAGCCATTTTTCTTTCTTTAGACACTGTGAAACTAAATTTAAAGGCAAAAGACCAAGAATAAACTAAAGAATGAAGCCAGAGGACTAACAGTACCTGCTCTGAAGCCTTAGTTACAATGCCACCTTAGCCAAACCTCACTAGTGAAATATAGACAGATGAGTGGAAAGAATTTAAAGCCCTAAGACAAACCACACGGACATACTTGATGAATACTTTATAGTCAAGTAATGTTTGACTAAAGAACAAAGGTAATTCAAGGAAGTAAAATTAGTCTTTCAGGGCTGGGGAGATGGTTCAGTGAGAAAGCATACTTCTACACAAACATAAGGACTTGGGATTGATCTCTAGTATCCAGATAAAAAGCCAGGCATGGTGTAATCCCAGTGCTATAGGGGTGGGGGAGAAATAGACAATAGGGTCAAGGAGATGCTGACTCAAAGGGGTAGGTCAGAAGAGTATAGGGGAAGACATAGGGTGTATACATTACAAAGCAAACACACACACACACACACACACACACACACACACAGAGAGAGAGAGAGAGAGAGAGAGAGAGAGAGAGAGTTTTGATCCAGGTTTTAACATCTTTAAAAGACTAACTTAAAGTGGCTCACAGAAATAAAGAGAAAATGTGAAATTACAAAGCTCCTGTAAGTTAACAAAGAAGGTCTAAATGATGTTTGATTGAATGAGTGTTATTTACATACAACAAATGATCAAACAGATTTCTTCTCAACACCAAACCACATATGAGAAAAAAGTGACAATTTGGATATCAAGACAATTTTTAAAATTTCAACTCTGTAAAAGACACTTTTATTTTTGTTTTCACTTATTTATCCATTTTGAGAGACAGAGGCAGATATAGAGAGAGGATGAGCATGCCAGAGCCTCCAGCCACTGCAAACAAACTCCAGATACATGCATCCCCTTGTGCATCTGGCTTATGTGGGTACTGGGGAATCGAACCTGGGTCCTTAGGCTTTGTTGGCAAATGCCTTAACCACTAAGCCATCTCTCCAGCCTTATAAGAGATACTTTTAAGAAAAAAAAAAGGTATAGATTAGGAGAAAATCTTTGTAAAAATATCACCATCCCAAAGAAGATGTGCTCATTGCAAATAAGTGTATAAAAGGATACTCAACGTCATATGTCATTATGGAACTATAACTTAAAACAATGACCACTACATAGCTTTAAAGTTCCTAAAATCCAAAACAAAACATTGACACGTCAACATGTTGGACGGATGTGCAGCAACAGAACTCTAGTTTGCTGGTGGTGGGAAGGTAGTATGGTACAGCCCTGAAAGACTGTGTGGCAGCTTCTTAAAATCTGAATAGCTTTAATATACAATTCAGCAATTTCCTGCTAGGTATTTATCCAAATGCACTGATAACTTATTTAACACAAGACACTTCCATAAAATATTTCAAATAGTTGTATTTACTTTTCAAAGCCTGGAAGAAGCCAACATATTCTTTAAAAGGCAAGTGAAGAAACAACCTGGTATATCTATACAACAGAATATAACAAAAAGTGACATCATGCCAATACATGCAAGAACTTAAAACCCCACTGGGCAATCCAGCTCTAGGCCAAGATGCTCTATGCTGGCTTTCAGTTTTGGCACCATAAGCAATTACAATGGTTTTACTTGGCTGGATTCTTGGAGGAATGCTTTCCACACACCAGACTTAATGCACAAAGGGGAATGATATATTTTCCCACCCTATCCACTGTCCTAATTATATGCACATTTGTGTTCCTGGCCAAATGCCTTCTGTAGAAGTTTGAATGTAAAATATCCCCTATAATTTCATTTGTTTGCGATTCAGCCTCATACTTGATCCCCAGATGGTGAAGACTGTGCGAGGTAGAATCTTGCTAGAAGAGATGTGTGTCACTGGTGGTGGGCCATGGGATTTTTATAACCCAGTCCACTCTGCCAGTGCTAACCAGCTACCTCTTGCTGCTTTCTTCCTGCGGATAGGTGACAATGTGAGCCAGCTTCCTGCTCTTACCTGGCTTTCCTCACCATAATGAAGTTCCCCTCTAAACTGTAAGCTACAAAAAACCCTTTCCTGGGCTGGAGAGATGGCTTAGTGGTTAAGGCGCCTGCCTCCTAAGCCTAAGAATGCTGGATCCAATCTCCAGCAGTTCCAATCTCCAGGTCCAACATTTAGCCAGATGCAAAGTGACACAAGGGCGCAATGCCTCATTTGACCACAAGGGGGCACATGCATCTGGATTTCGTTCTCAGCAGCTGAGAGGCTGCAAGCACTCCCATCTCTATCTGTCTTCCTCTCCCTCTCTCTCTGTCTCTCTTAAAAAAAAAGAAAAAATCCTTTCCTTCCATAAACTGCTTCTGGTCATATGTTTTGCCTCAACAATGAGAAGTATAACTAGTACACTTTCATAGGTCATAACCATCTTGTTGAAGATATGTCTCCATTCTGACTTAGAGCTCAGTACTTTCCCACCCATTCTCTTTTCTTTTCTTTTCTTTTCTTTTTCTTTTTTTTAATTTTTCTTTTTTTTTTTTTTTTGAACCCTCCCCATGAGACCCATAAACCAGCAAGAGTCTTTGTTCAGGGTTGCCTCACCAATGGGATGATTCTCCCATTCACAGTGAAACAGCTGTCCTTCCTCCATGTGTAAAATGGAACATTGAGAGGTATGGTGCTTTTTCCTGTTTAATTTTTTCATTACACATTTCATTTAGAGATTAAAGGCTTGATGGGTACTATAAATTTACATTATTGTCTTAATGGACTACCTCAACATCTGTCTGCTCAACTCTCTCCACTTCAGCTCTTTATACCCTTTGGTTAGCAAGAGAAGGCAGTTTAAAATGGTCATATGCATGGTGTATGGCTCCAACTGAATGACATCCAGGCAAGGCAAAACTGTATTACAGACAATAAGATATCAGTGGTTACCAGGGGCTCAAAGGGATGGGGTAAAGAGGTGGTTCTCAGGAGATTTTTAGGGCAGTGAAGCTATTCTGTAAAACACTGTGATGGTATATTCACAATATTAGACATTTTTCAAAACCATACAAGTAACAGAGTGACTTCAACTGTAAAATGTTGACCTTAGTTAATAAAATAAATCAATGCTATTTCATCCATTGTAACAAATGTACCACAGAATATCAATAATTGGGTGAACTATGTGGGAAGAGTAAGAAATTAGGGAAGTATAGTCTACTGGAACTCTGAACTAACTCCTCAATTTTTCCATAAGTCTAAAATTGCTATAAAATTTAAAACAACCTAATTAAAAGTTATAGCCACTGAAAAAAATTTTCTTTTACAAATGTCCCCTATGGATATCCCAGTGGGATATAATACTCACTAACATCCCACCTTCAATTTTCTTTAGTGACTATTTACTGGAGACCAGTTTGTATGTCAAGAGGAAAGGGGCATGTAACATGAATGTGAGTCATAGGCACCTGTAGCATTTGTTCATGCAACTTAAGCCTTACTCATATGTACAACCTCCATTTGATGGAGGAATTCTAGTGTGCATTCTCAACTTTGTTGTTTGGCAGGTCAGCAAATATCAACATTACAAGGAACATCCCAAATCCCATAGTCCATGTTGACACCTGGATGAACATCTGCTTCTAGTACACCCAAGAGTACTATCCAGTGATGAGATAAAAGATGCTTTTCAAAAGAATAGATATCCATAGAATATGGATCAGCTTCTCTCTAAAATCCTAAATCTGTGACATGGTAGATAAAATATCCTGGCCAATGGGTATACAGCACAGACCTAGCCAGAATAGCCTGGATCTATTAAAATTCTTTACAGTCTTTCAAGCCTACTCAAATTGGCAGCAGCTTCTTGGGCCAGTCAGGTTTTAACGAAGTGTACCATGTTCAAATAAGATGTGATATAGCTGTGAAATTCAAGAAAAGGCAATAGCTGCTATATTTTTTGTTTGTTGATTGTATTTTTTCATTTTTATTGTTTAATGGCAAGATATGAGAACTTGTGTTCTTGAAGGGATATTGTGACATGTTTCAGATCACTGGATCCTTATGAATTTAAAATTACAAACATACAAGGTTCCTGATTTTTCTAGGATTTATTTCCAAGCAAGTGGTCCACCAATCTCCTAGAGGAAGTGTGTCATATCAGACTGAGTGTTGGTACCAGTTGCTAGCAGGTTCAGTGTGCAAAGTGAGATATAGCTAGACATGCCTCTTAAGAAGCCATCTATGGTGTTGTACCTCAGGAACCCTCTTCCTCGGCCACTGTGCTCCCCTTTTTCCATGTGGAATTTCATTCTGGGAGGGTTACAATAACTTTTGGGTAATATTAACTGACCAAGGCATTTTGTTTATTCATTCAGTAACTGTTTCATGGTGGGTATTAACAGATGCTCTGAATGTTTCCTTTTGCACTCACTGCCTTAAGACCACCCACATCCCTCTACCCCACACTTTTGTGTCATTGATCCAGTATTTTTCCTTAGTCCCCAACTTGGCTAATCCACTGGCTAATGAACAGATGGGGTTATTCTATATTTTATTTTTCTTTTACTCAAAGCAAATATTCACTGTTTGTAGCTTTAGCCTTTGAGAGCTGCTATCCATTTCTGGATAATACACATGCTGTGCTAAACTATCTGTATACCAAGTGTGAGTGTTTTCTTCATCTTTCAAACTACTGATTTATTTGTAAGTCCTCTTGCTGTTTATGGTTTGCCCATATTACATTGATCCTGATGCAGATGGAATATTTTCACTTCTGGATTAATAAAAAAAATTTTTAAAAATAGAATGACATTCTTGGAATACATTTTTAAAGTTTTTGCTTTACTGCCTGGACTTTCTGCTTTTCTGAAGATCAGCTTATATGAATCATATAGTGAAAGTATAATTTCATAGCTATTTTAGTTTTAAAAGTTATTTGCCAGAATCTATAATAGAAGCAGATGAAAATGATTTGGTGCCCAATTGCTTTCTTGTTATATTGAAGACAGCATATTATAAGAACTTTATTCGGATAGACTCATCCTTATGTCTTCTGTGAATTATTGTGATTTTAGGACCTCTATTTCTGTACTTAAAATGTATAACATAGACAAAATCTAAGCTTCATCCTTAGTCATTTTAGTGGCCAAATATAAATATCTATTGAAAGAAAATTCTTCATTTAGCATGCAAGATAAGAGGGCAATATATGGCTGAAATTTGTAGTTTATGAATTTTATATCATAAGCTCTTTGATAAGGTTTTCATGATTATAATATTTTATAAATATTATAATTGCAAATTAAATGAAAACCAAATAAAAATAGGAAAATAGTTTCAAATGTCAATAGCTCACTTATTTCTGCCATTGATTTATTTTAAATAAAAAAAAAAGATATGCAGTCTCACTACAAATTTAATATGTTCTGTTGTAATTTTATAAGATGAATATAAGTCAGTTTTCTAGGAGTCATTTATTTTTGAATCACATCACATAGTGTAGCAGACAACTTCAGGTTTGCTGAGATGAACTTCCAGACCAGGCACAATTATGGAGGAAGGGAAATCTATTGAAGCTTATAGATCCAGGGGAAGTTCCATAATGGCAGAAGAAGCTGGCCTGCTCTTCACAGCACCAGGCAAGAGAGAGAAAAACCAACCAGCCACACAGCACACTGAGCAAAGCTACAGCCAAAAGCCACAGAACACTTCAGGAACTCCCATTAGGCACACTTTGCATATCTTTACAATGGAATCTCAAACCCACCACCACACCTTTTGTGACATTGCCTCTAGCAAGGTGATTGCAGATGCAAACCATAAACTAATAAAACATTGAATATATTGGGGGCCATATATTCAAACTACCACATTCTGCCCCTGGCCCCCAATAGATTTAGTTCCTGGCCCCCAATAGATTTATAACTATCACGCATTGTAAATTGTACTCAGTCCAATTTCAAAGGTTCTCACAGTCTTGATCAACTTAAGATATTGAGTCCTGTGAAATCAAATAAGTTAAATACTTTCAACATGTAAAGGCACAGAGTAAACATTTTTAACTGGTATAAGGCATAGCAAGGAGAAACTAGAACAATGCCAACTCAACCACCATCAGCCATCATCAAATTTCTGCAGTTCAAGTTCAATATAACCAGAGACTGACAGTCTCCAGGTTTTCCAATTCCGCCCCTCCAGCTGGGCAGAGTAGCCAGGGAAAACTTTTATCCCATGCCAACACTGCACTACATGGGAGCCCTTGAATAATCCTGGTATATCCAAAACATCTTTAGGTCTCCATGAAAACTATGGTCCATCTTTCAAAGGCTCTTCCAGCCTATTCCTGAGGGTCTTCATGCCCTGCCTCATGCCGCATCTCAGCAGCGGCTCCTGGAACCATGTGCAATTCATGACCATTTCATGCATTTTTTCATGCTTCCAAAACTAATACCAGGTGTGCAGGACACAGCCATATTCTTATTCATAAATCATAGCTTTGAAAAGCAGGTTCCTTCTCCAGTCAACTCTTTCCAAGAGTTTGCATTTTTAACAGTCTTTCCTCAGGCATCCTCTCCATTGTTTTAATGAAAAGCAGTCAGGCCACCTTCCTTCCACCTTCCTTAAGATTGCTAATGTGTTGACAATAGCAGCTCCAGTAACCTAAAACCAGTCTCAGTGCCTCTACTTTTAACTTGCTTGAGGTTTTCCAACTTAAAATCGCAAAATCTCAGTCCGTTATCTTCAGCCAAGCATATCAGTCCATTACAAATTTAACCTTGATCAAACTTTCTGGGCCTGGATAGTGGGCCATATATTCAAACTACCGCACATAGACAGTTTCATGAAAGTGTATCTATTCATTCACACAAATAAACTGTCCAAAGGCACTGAGAAAGCAGAAGGAAGGAAAATACAGTTTCTGCTTTTATGAAGAAGTTTAGTCTAGAGATGAGGACACAGAGACAAACAAGAGCAATGTGGTGATCTCATTCACAACCATCTCTTACTCCTCTTCTGCTCACTACTGGTTATGAAATGCTTCTGTACTAGCTATTGAACAAATTAGTAATGTACTTGTCTCAGTGATTGTTTCATGGGGATTATATCCCACAATAATTATCACAAGGTAAGGCTTAAGGGCAATTGAGGACTTGTAGCAAAAAGAAAAGTTGTTTCTTGTGATTGAGAATGTAACTAGGTCTCAGTTATGTTTCTGAGTTAAGTCATTGAAAAAGCTTATGATCTAAAATCTGAAAACCTGGGCTGAGATGGCTCAGCACTTAAAGACACTTACTTGTAAAATCTATAAACCTAGACTTCAGTTTGAGAAAGTCAATTCTCAAGCTTTAGTTTTCTAGTCCATAAATTATACTGGAAATTTTTTCCATCTGTAAATTTTGAATGAGTTATAATAAATAATTAATGGAATATGTTAAGCTTTTGAAGAGATGATTTTAGAAGCTCAGTTGTGTATGAAAGAGAGAGAGAAGATGGAGAGAGATAAAGACAGAGAGAAATAATGGGATAGAGAAAGAGAGGTAATATGCAGGCCTGGTCTTGCCACATTCCACACTAAATCAAATTAAAATGACATGAGAAGCATTTTAACATCTCACTTCCATTATGAGTGTAATCCAAAGGAATCGTTCATGTTTCACTTCCTAATGGACCAGCAGCTGCTGGTGATCAGGCAACTTCGTGCAAATATGGGATTCAGCCCTCTTTTGAAGACGACCATAAACAACTTTTATATAGAGAGAGACTGCTATATCTACATACTGTTGCTAGAGACAAAAGAGAAGTGCTAAGGTGAGAAAGTACTGATTACTGAGTGAGAGTGGGGAAAGTTTTCTTCCTGTGGTTAATCTGATCTTACTCATATGTACACCCATACACCTTATGGGTATATAAGGAATAAGATGCTAAACAGAAGATTCTCCCCCAAAGTTCACTTAATGAACAATTTAGCTTACTATGCACATAACTAAAACCTGTCCAAGCTAGATGATTCCCTGTCTTCCAGATCCCAAATGCATCTAAGAACATGTTTAAGCCAATAACCAAAGAAAGGGTGTTACTAAAGATTTCCAGGGGAAGAGAGACTCATTCCATTGCTTGAAGTATGATGTGAATGTGGCTCAATGTAGGTGGGGGTTACCAGGTTGCCAAAAGGGTGATAGGTGCATTGTCAGGCTAACAGGTTATATTGATTGCCCAAACCAAGTGATATCTTGAGTTGCTAAGCTTTCCCTACTTTTGCCTGCCTCAGCATTGTTATTTTGGTGTGCTATCAGTGCCCCATCTTGGGTGAGTAGATGTTTGTTCACATTTCCTTAAAAATGTCAACACAACATGTACAAAACACCAATGACACCAAGTGTAACTTGGTGAATCAATGAGTTTATTGGGCTAAATTACAGAAGAATGGGTTAGGAGATTCTGCAGGAGCATGAATGATGAAAGGTAGCTGTATCACAAAAGCCTGCCACCCAGTATGGGTGACCATTTGACTTGCAAGCAGTTCTACAGGTTGTAATGTCTCTCCCCAACAATTTTTATTACCTTAAAAGGGCCATTGTGAGTCTTGAAAGGGTTATGAAATTCCCGAGACTTGTTTACTTCCACAACTTTGGAAGTTTTTACTTATACACTGAGTCTTAACAGTCTGGTACATGATGGATGCTTCAATTTGGGAAAAAATTGCTAACTTATATACATATATACAATAGCATATAAACTATATAAACAATATATATTGGCTATATGGTAGGTAGTTCTGTTTTAGTTTCTAAATCTACATTGCTTCTAACATGGTAACTGTACAAGAGAAATCCTGGATTTATAAAATAAATTTATAAAAGAAATATGTGGCTGAATCTTTCCAAATGTACCTCAAATGTGAAAAAACTCAATATGATTTAGAAAACCTAGTGACTAAATAGAAATGAGTGTCAATGGCCTCTTTTTGCATCCAGATGACTGTCACAAATGACAATGTCTATGGCAAGCATATATATTTCCTAGAGCTGCAATTACAGTGGTCTTCCATTATCCATAGAGACACACTCCAAGACAGCCAGAGGGTTTCTGAAATTGGGCAGGACAGAGCAAGATTAATACCATGGATTTCTATTATACATATAAAGCTATGATAAAATTTAATTTATAAACTAAGGACACCAAGAGATTAACAACAATAGCTATTTCAACAGAATCATTAATTTAATGCAATTAAATAAAAAGTTACTTAAAATATATGAATTATTTATTACTGGGATTTTTGATGAATATTTTTAATAATTTATTTGTGACTATAATTTATTTATGGTGACTCCATTATCTTCCTCCCTGTCCTCCCTCTTCCAAAGGGACCCTCATCAATGGGGAATGTGGGTCATGCATTGTGGGGGTAGTCAAGAGTTATAGGGGTTAGGCCAAGTTTCTGTGCATAATGCCCCAAATTGTTGGGCCACAGCTGACCATGAGTAACTAAAACTATGGAAAGCAAATCAGATGAGAAGAGATTACTGTGCTTTAACTCTGATGGCTCAGAGAAAAGAGCAATGTTATTCACAGTTCTCAAGGCAAGGTTTACAAACACATGGTGTATCCTTTGGATGCCCTGAGTGAGTACCTATACTGACTTCTTCAGAGTTTGGTGGCAACTGGTTCATAATTCAAATCTTACTTTCTCTTCACCATTTCTTCTTCATGTTGGTTGCTGAACTTTCCCCCTTCTTCTCCTTCTCATTCTTTATTATTATTATTAGTTATTATTATTATTGTTATTTTGGTTTTTTGAGGTAGGGTCTCTAGGGCCTCTCTCCAGCCTAGACTGACCTGGAATTCACTCTGTAGTCTCACGGTGGCCTTGAACTCATGGTGATCCTCCTACCTCTGCCTCCCAAATGCTGGGATTAAAAATGTGCACCCCTATACCCAGCTATCCCCTTCTTTTTCTTTTTTTACAAGTCAATAGATTTAAAGCCAACCATGGTCCAGGATGGTTTTTTCTTAACTAAGGTAAAACAGTAAATAATAGATTAGACCCTAAGAGTCCAAGGCAACCCAGATTTGAGGACGTAAGCACCATTCATTTGAGCACTATGGGATATACGAGGGAGTTAAAACTGAAGATTTCCTCTCAGCAGTACTGACTTGGCCAATTTTAGAGCACTAGAAACAATCAACCCAAGTCCCAAGGATGTTTCTCACCTATCACCAGGCCCCAGATTGACTCTAAACTTCATCAGACTAGTAAACTGATTGCAAATTGACCCAATTAGGAGCAGTTATTTGTCCTCACTGGAGTAGTATGTAATGATGGATTTACACTTCCTTCCTATTGTTATGAGTTTTGAGAGCAGTGGAACCTTTCTTGACTCTGGGTTTGTGTAGCTTGAGGGTTAGAACACCAGACACTCAACAATCACTAAACTCCCCAAGCCAGTGGCTCTCGAATTCTCTTTCTCAATTGCGTGGAGTGGCGAACAAGGACAGAAGGACATGCCAGTTAAGATTTATTTATTTTTGTAACATTTTAAAAATATTTATTTATTTATTTGGCAGAGAAAGGGGGGAGAGAGAGAGACAGAATGGGTGCATCAGGGCCTCCAGCCACTGCAAACGGAACTCCAGATGCATGTGCCCCCTTGTGCATCTGGCTAAGGTGGGTCCTGGGGAATCAAACCTGGGTCCTTTGGTTTTGTAGGCAAATGCCTTAACTGCTAAGCCATCCTTCCAGCCCCAGTTAAGAACAGAGAGAGAGAACAAAGCTCCCCATAGAGAAGGCACATGGGACTTGAAAAGATCCACTTGTCAGGGCTTTGAGACTATAGTAGCATTTATAGGTCTGGGATGAGTTAAGTGGTGACTCATGGAAACCAGGCATCATATCCAATGGGTACAGAATTAATAGGTCTACCTTACACACATGAGGGGGTCTTTGATTGTGAAGAGGCAAGGTGATATCATGTATGCTCAAGAGGAGCCTGCCAAAATTCTAAAAGTTTAAGAGATCAGGAAGTGTGGAGAACAACGGGCAAAGTTAGGTAGTTAGCTAGCTCATCTAGATGAGTAGAGTTTCCTTAGAATTTCTGCTCCTGAATTGGAACTGCCTTATTGTCATATTAGTTAGGCTGTCAGAGCAGGTCAGTGGTTACCTCTTCTTAAAGGCCTGTGGCACTCACTAAACTTCTTACAACGGAATTGCTTGGCTCATAATTTTTAATCACTGTATATTTTACTCTTAGTGGAGCTATTGAAAAGCTCATAAACCATTGTGATGTTCCACACAATTTCTCATCTCATGAACAAGTTCATGCTAAAGATGAAGACATACACAATGGACCAATGCCACTGGAGTTCACTCATCTTTTTACAATCCTTTTGAAAATAGCTTTTGCAGAGTATAGTTGCCTATTTGAATATGAGTTGTGTTTCCTAAAAGTAAGTATCTTGTACTCTTAGAGCATTGTTTTGAGGATGCAACATGCTCTTAGCAACATATATGTGGCTGTTTCATCTGTAGCCTTATGATAAGCCATAGACCAATAGTGTTCACATGCCTACCAAGTAACTTCACATTATCCAATGATAACAGTGCTTTCTCTAGAGTACATAATGCTGGATATATTAAATAAGAATCTGGGGACATCATCTGTGTTATCAGTTCATTGCATCTCAGAAAGAGAAAACTTTAAAAGAGCCTATGTTTTTATTTTAACTGAGATGATCCTGAAGATAAAGGCTTGGAAGGAACTATGGCATGAGAAGAAGTGAGAGTGTGGACAGAAATTGTATAACCTTCAAGATCACTGCTGGTACAAATGTGGTCATCAAAGGGCCAGGTGCTCAGGGAAGATTTGGAGGATGGGACTGAAGCAAGTAACCCCGTGCAACTACAAGAATCATCAAAGGGGATGGCAAAAGTGAGCACAGCATTTGTCACTATATCAGTTAAAAAAAGACAAACCTTCTACTGGCACATAAAAGACAAATTTGAGGGCTTTTTGAGAGGAGTTTACCCAAGGAGGGAAGGATAATCCTGAATTGTAGTTTAGCCACTGCTAAGTTGCCCATGCTCCAGTCAATAAACACTGCCCCATCTATGCTCATGCAAGCAAGGGCAATAAACTTACAATTTTTTCAATTTTATTTCTGAAGGGTTAATGGACCCATTCTAGACAAAATAAGATCTAATGTTCTAGTGGGAATATAATGATTTCCACAGTAAATTTCAGAAACAGACTCCCCGAGGACCATCTGATGATTTCATGATAGCAATAAGGAACCAGTGCTTCCATCAATTTTCTTTTCTTTTCTTTTTTCTTTTTGGTTTTATTTTACTGTTTTGTGAGGGGAGGTTCAAGGTAGGGTCTCCCTCTAGTCCAGGCTGACCCAGAATTCACTCTGTAGTCTCAGGGTGGCCTCAAACTCACAGTGATCCTCCTACCTCTGCCTCCCCAGTGCTGGGATTAAAGGTATGTGCCACCACACCCAGCCCATCAGTTTTCTTATTCCACTTAGTCTTGAGTTTTTTGTGCCTTGTTGTTGCTCCTCTAGCAACTATAGCCTGTTCCTGTCCTGGTAAGGAAGAAGATAATAGTTGCCTTCTTCACCTGAGGAAGGCTTCACAGCCACGGCTACTCATCAGTGGTTGACAGAATGACTTACCTAAAAGCATTGGTAATGCTTATTGAAAAACTGTGAAGCACAGTTCCTGAATGAGCATATGGCTTTTATAACCCAAACTAGAGTTCTCTTTAGAAATAAAGAGAAGAGATAATTGACAAGAGATTAATCATCTCTGGCACTGAGAATAAACTAAGATTAGTGGAAGCAAAGAGAAGGATGCCTGTACAGATGAGATTTTAACATAAGGAAGATAGACCAATCAGGCAATTTGTCAGTTTTAAAAATATGACATTTTAGTAAAAATAACTAGTTTGTCAGTATTGCTGTGCCTGAGTCTATGTATAGAAACAACATAATGTAATAGTAAATAGTTAAAACCACCTAGTACTTAATAAACTGTCTGATCTTTTACTAGCTGTGTTATTTTGGTAAAATCTTAAAAGCACCAACTCCATAGTCTAGAGGAGCATCCTAAATAAATTGGGATTCAGATATCACAGTAAATATAGATATGAAAATGTACAGCAAAATTAATTTGAGACTCAAGAAAGAGTAAAGATAAATATATTTGACTATTTTCCTGATGGAAAAGATTATGATATGTCAATATGAAGAGACAGTATTATGAAGAATGAATACATTTCCAGGCTTCAGTCATGAAGTACCAGCTGTGAGGAAGGATGACAGGTAAATTGAGTTCTGTCTTATTATCTCAAAAATTAATAATTCCACAATCTAAAAATGGGCAATTAGGTTTGTGGTGACAGGACATACTAGGTGTAAAAAGAGTGATGATGCATGTGAGTGTAAGGAATAGTAAGTGACAGGTATATGTGTATTAGTCAAGGTTGTCTGGAGGAAGAGAACTGATAGAATGAATGGTATTAAAGAGAAAATTTAGTGGATTACCCTACGGCAGTCTAACAATAGCTGTCTGCATGCTTGAGAGTCAAAGAACCTGGTAACTGCTCAGTCCCAATACAGTCCTGAAGGTCTGGAGAATTCTTGGAGAGCTGTTGGTCTTCATTCCAGGTAGAAAGGCTGATGAAACTTGATTTCAATGCCAACAAAGATAGCTGAAGGTCTGGAAAAGATGGTTTAGCGGTAAGTTGTTTACCTGCAAAGCCAAAGGACCCCAGTTCAATTCCCCAGGACCCACGTAAGCCAGATACACAAGGAGGCACATGCATCTGGAGCTCATTTGCAGTGGCTGGAGGCCCTGGTGTGCCCATTCTCATTCTCTCTGTCTGTCTGTCTCTCTCTCTCAAATAAATAAATAAATAAATAAATAAATAAATAAATAATATTTTAAAAAGAATCAAAAGATAGCTGAAGAATACAGTTTGGACATGGTGGCATACATCTTTAATCCCAGTACTCAGAAGGCAGTGGTAGGATGGTCACCATGAGTTCAAGGCCATCTGAGACTACATAGTGAATCCCAGGTCAGCCTAGGCTACAGCAAGACCCTACCTTGAAAAAAAACAAAAGCAAAACAAAACCAAAAGGAGATCCCATATGAGTGAATGTCAGGGGGCAGCCAGGTAAAAGGCACTCACCAGTGAGTAGCATGTGCAGCCAAACAGCAAAAGGGACTGTGTCTTCTCAGAGCTTCCTTATATATAGCCCACCAGTGGAAGGGTCACCCACTCTGGAGGAAGTGAAGAAACTCAGAAGGAACTTCCTCCAGGTAATCCTTTCTGGAAGCAGTGTCAGAGACTGCTCAAGAGGAATGCCCAAGGACTCCTAATCTAATCAAGCTGACAACAGAACTAACGTAACCATCACAGTGTGTGAGAAAGTAACTTTAACAAACAGCAAAACATGGTCCAAAAAAGCTCTGAGAGTTTTGGCATTATACTAGAGAAACATTTAGATTGTAGGCAATTTCTGATGCTGGATTCTAAGTGCAATATGGTAAAAATAATTAGAAGCCACTGCATAAAAAGGAAGCTTATTTTCATAAAATGTTCCATATATAAAATGCACAGAATGCAGACACTATATTGAAAAAAAAAAAAAAAACAAAGAACAGTAAAGGAGTAAGAAGGCAAAGGAAATAGACAAACACACGGAGTGTTGCAATATCTATCTGTTCCTTGTTTTAACATTAATGTCATTGATTATTGTTTTTAGGGCAGGCACCACCACTATTTATTTTTTAATAATATTAGAGATATGAGTCATTATCTTTGCAGAAATATTTCTTTTTAAGACTCCCCAGTTACTTGAATCTGTCTTATGTTTATCATCTATACAAAGAACATTATCAAAATCCCATCACAAATAAAGTAAGTTATCACAAAAAAGTTAAATGCCATTATCAAAAAGACAACTACGTTCTCCATGTTTTAAACAAGTTTTTTCTATTATTTATTAATTAGAGACAGAGAGATGGAGAAAAAGAGAGAGAGAGAATGGGGGTGCCAGGGCCTCTAGCCTCTGCAAATGAATTTCATACGCATGTGCCACCATGTACATCTGGCTTATGTGGGTCCTGGAGAATCAAACCGGGGTCCTTGGGCTTCGCAGGCATGCACCTTAACTGCTTAGCCATCTCTCCAGCTCTTCTCCATGTTTTGACAAGGAGAATTATCCATATTGATATTTGTCAAGCAAAGGAAATGAGTCATAATAAATAATTTAATCAAAATGTCATATAAAAGCCTTTCCTGGAGAGGCAAGAAATGCTGATGTAAACATTAAACTTTTGGAAGTCATTGTTTTGGACAAAGAACTGAGAAATGTTCAAGGTCACCAAACACAGAAATTCAAAAGACATTGAAATTCCTGCTCATGTCGAATCGCAGCCTGGGACATAAATTCAAATTAAATTGAAACTGAAAATGCAACCATGTGAAATACCTACTAGCCACCAACCAGCCACTGTGCCTGAATTTCTCCCATTAAAAAAAAAAGGAGGGCTGCAGAGATGGCTTAGCAGTTAAGGCACTTGCCTGCAAAGTCCAAGAATTTACGTTTGAATCTCCTGGTCCCACATAGCCAGGTACATAGTCACACAAAGGGTAAAATGTTGCACATGCACACAAGGCTGTACATGTGTCTGGAGTTGATTCACAGTAGCTGAAGACCCTGACATGCCCATTCTCTCTCCCTCTCTGCCTCTTTCTCTCTCTCTCTCTGCCTCTCTCTCAAAAAACTTAAGAAAATTAAGGAGTTGGCCAGATGGGTCAGTGGTTAAAGGCCCTTGCTTGCAAAGCCTGAAAGCCCAGGTTCAATTCCTCAGTACCCATGTAAAGCCAGGTGCTCAAAGTGGTACATGTGTATGGAGCTCATTTGCAGTGACAAGAGACTCTGGCATACTCATTCTCTCTCTATCTCCATTTCTCTATCTCTTTCAAAAAATTTAAAATATTTAAAAAATATCTAAGATGTTGATGTTAATTGACCCCCAAAAGACCATGTATTCAGATTTATGATATGTAGTGTCCAAGTCAAATTTTCAGTCAAAACCAACACTTGGAACACTTAACAAGAGAAAGAAAGAAAGAAAGAAAGAAAGAAAGAAAGAAAGAAAGAAAGAAAAAAAGAAGAGGAAGGAAAAGGAAGGAAGGAGGAAGGAAGGAAGAAAGAAAGAAAGAAAGAAAGAAAGAAAGAAAGAAAGAAAGAAAGAAAGAGAAAGAAAAGAAGAGAAAAGGAGAGAAGGAAGAAAGACTCCTCCCTGCAAGGTACCTAATAACATAATAAACAAAGTCAGGCTAATTGCTAGTACCTGCTTTTTCTTTTTCTTTTGATTTTACATTCATGTTGGTGCACCCTCTGGCACTAGACAAGCTAACTGGAAGTACTGTATTGAGGTATTTTCAAATAATCATCTATGCTGCAAGAAGGTCTGTATTAAGTGTCTTCCTTATTTCTGTTCACATCCTCCAGAAAACAGTTTTTCCCTATGACATTTCACTGAGATGGCATAACATACCAGCCATAGAACTGCCTCTGGGTGGTCACTGAGACCCCAAGTAGAGTCTAAAAATTCCCAGGTCCATTGTGAACAGTAATCAATGGACAAATTCTTGTCAATTAAGTAGTTAATTCCAGAAAATATTTGTACATTTTCAAAAAGGTCTAGGCCAAAAAAAGCTCACATGGGTATAAGTGGCAACCCTAATACTAAGTATGCTGTTTTCTCCTTATTTTCTAGTTCACTCTCCCAGGAATCCCACTGTGTCTGGGACCACCGTGAAAGAAGCAACCCATTACAAGTGCTTATCTCAGACTCTGCTTGGACATAAAACAGAGGATCTTTGATTATGGACTTCCTTAAAGCCAGGATGGCTCATCAATTCCTATGGGATGTAATTCAGCATCTTCCGTATGAGACTATAAAACAGTTGATGGAATAATTGTTGCATGGCCATCCTGTCACAGTTGATCCTCAAATATTACTACTTGCAATATAGAATTGCTAATAGATAGGGCTTATGTCATGATGGTTTCAGTATTCCCCCTTGCATTTGCTTTTAACTACAGCAATAAGGATGCTTTTGCTCTCCTTGCAAATCCGCACTTCCTCCTTGCTTAGCTTCCCCTTGCTCTTTAACCACATTGTTTAACTTATTTCTCTTGTCTCCAGAGGATTCTTCTGCTTGTAACTATAGCATATTCGTTTACCTCCTTTTTAATTGTGCTTATTTCCTCTACAGATAAAGAATGATTCCGAATTCTATTTTCAATTCCCAGGCACCCTGTCTTCAGTGTGCAATTCACAAAAGGTATAAGCATTTATGCGCACTCCTTTAATCCCAGCACTTGGGAGGCAGAGGTAGGAGGATCGCCGAGGCCACCCTGAGACAACATAGTTAATTCCAGGTCAGCCTGGACCAGAGTGAGACCCTACCTCACAAAAAAAAAAAAAAAAGGCAAAGGCATAAGCATTTAGTGAAAGATTGATGTAATGTTTAGTCACATAATCCGTTGCTCAATGAGGTTCACTTATTTTCCACTGTAGTAAACTCATGTACCAACCACTTTGTTTCATTGTGACTAGGCTCATTTTCAAACTCTTCAGTTGGACTTCATATGAGATCCTTAGTTACACCTGAGGTTGCAATCGTCCTATATGATTACAGGCAGAAAACATGTAATTCTGTAATAGGTGAAGATTTACTGTCTATATAACCGCATGTTAATTTACATATATGTTTTTAAATGTTGTGTGTGATTGCTACCCTGCTTATTGAACACAGAAATGTATAGTGCAGTTCCCTTAAGGGAACTAACTTCATAGGAAGTAAAAGTATACTTTTAATGATTAAGAATGTGATGTAATCTTTTTGTGTTGCTACACTTTAATAACTGCATGAAGATATCACATATAAATAACATTGACATTAAATTCACAAGAGTCATTTCCTTTTTAATATATATATATTTATTTAATTAATTAATTTATTTATTTATTTAAGAGAGAGAGAGAGAGAGAATGGGTGCACCAGGGCCTCCAGCCACTGCAAACAAACTCCAGATGCATGCACCCTCTTGTGCATCTGGCTTATGTGGGTGCTAGAGAATCAAACCCGGATCCCTTGGCTTTGCAGGCAAATGCCTTAACCACTAAGCCATCTCTCCTGTCCTCATTTTCTTTTTAAAAGAAGATGAAATGATAGAGAATAAGAGTTAAAGTATTCCCTGGGGAATCCAGGATCGTTTAATCTGAGTGAAGATCAGCAGACTCACGAAGCGCTGACAAGCAGATGCAGCTGAGCAATCAGTTTTGGAGGCGGAGTCTGCTGCTGCTATCTTTGCCACAAGGCTGTCTCAAAGAAAGAACGATATTCATGTCACTGGTTTAAGTGACATGTGGTCTATTTGGATGCCAATTACTGGCAAGACATGAGCCAAACAGAACATAAAACATAAAATCAACATAAAGTGAGTTTTAGTTAAGATTATTCTAAGACATTAAAAAATTCAGATATTTGGAAGTTCTGTCTGTCAACTGCAAATGAGCTTTATTTTATCCACTCGAAAATATTCTTTGTAATTTTAGAAATTTCTCAAGTAGAGAAATTTTATTATGTAAGTGAAAGTTGATCATTATTTTGATGGTTACCTTCACATAGGTGAATTATTTTTGTTAAGACTCAAAATTATATATGTAATTTTAGACAAATGTGTTGCTATGCATTTCACAAAAAACAGTATACCATTCTAAGGGTCATTGCTAATGCCATACTTTTTCCAGCAAGGCTTCCTCTCCTAAAGGTCGCACAACCTTCTGAAGTGCCATCTTGGTGGGGACAAAGTATACCAAAATATAAGCTTATGGGAAAATTATATTCAAACCATCACAAATGAACATCTTGATTTTTTAAAGAAAAAGTTGAAATATAACATAAATGAATAATACAAAGAGAGAGAGAGAGAGAGAGAGAGAGAGACACCAGGGTCTCTAGCCACTGCAAATGAACTTCAGACACATGCGCCACCTTCTTAGGTACTTAGGTACTACTTAGGTACTGGGGAATCGAACCTGGTACCTTGGGCTTTGCAGGAAGTGCCTTAACCATTAACCTAACTCTCCAACATGAGATTCATTCATTTTTATTCATGCTGTTTTATTGAAAAATACATTTGACTTATCTTCATTTCAGATTAGTTAAAAATAGTGTTATGAGCTGGAGAGATGGCCCAGTGGCTAGAGCATTTGCCTGCAAAACCTAACAACCCAGGCTCAATTCCCCAATACCCATATAAAGCCAGATTCACAAAGTGGCACATGTATCTGGAGATCATTTGAGGCAGCTAGAGGATCTGGCATATCCATTCTCCCCCGCTCTGTATCATCTATCTATCTATCTATCTATCTATCTATCTATCTATCTATCTATCTATCTATCTATCATCTACCTATCAATCTATCATCTATCTATCTGTCATCTATCTATCATCTATCATCTATTTTTATCTCTCTTTTGGTATGTTTGCAAATAAGTCAATAAAATAAGGACATTTAAAAAACATAGTGTTCTTACAAAGTTTTCCTGTGCTCTTCGTTCATAAATGTATGTATGTTTTTAATCTTTATCTAAGAATGCTGCTATTTGCTGATTTTTGGTCAGAGGATCTATCATTCTAAATTCAGTGGCCTCAGACAATAAACTTATATTATCTCAAATGCTTTGTGTTAGGAATCTGGAAGCAGTTTGGCTATGCAGGTGTGGATCAGTCTTTTATGTGGCTGTAGTCAAGATGGTGTCCTTGGTTGCAGTTATCTCAAAATGACCAGGTTGCAGAATCTGTTTGCATCACTCAGTGTAGTTGTTGGAAGAAAGTCTCAGAATGTTACACATGGGCATAAGGAATGCCCTCCTGACTTTGTAGCTGAGGTTCCTCCAGAAAGATTGATCCAGAAAAGAACAAAGAGAAGGCCTCAATGTCTTCATGGCTTCATTTTAAGAGGCATTTCCATATAGTCCAAGGCTTTCTTTACCTGCTTTCATGAAATTTCTTATTTTTATATTAGGTTGTTGAATATTTTTTTAAAATTCCAGAAATATTTTGTGGGTGTCTTCTTAAAAACTATTTCTCCACCAAAGCTCATGAAGTTATTCAACCATGTATGCTAGAAAGTTCCCTACTTCCTGATCCATATATAAAGCAAAATGCATAGTAATATTTTCTTAAAAGGTATTATAAAATGGGGTAATTACAGGTGTCTTTCATAGGTTCTAACAAGAAGTATTACTGAAAACTCTACCCGCACCTATGACCCGTAGGGCCAATTGTGTTGAGACACATGTATGTGAAAGGGCTAGCATGTGATCACTTTATCTACATAACTATGTTTACACTGATAGCACATTGTCCTAACTGCTGTTTTGTAAGTCTCCATATCTAACAGTACCTTTTAAAATTTATTTATTTATTTATTTATTTATTTATTTATTTATTTATTTATTATTTATTCATTTGAGAGAGACACAGAGAGAGAGAGAGAATGAGCACCGCAGGGCCTCCAGCTGCTACAAAGGAATACCAGATGCATGTGTCACCTTGTGCATCTGGCTTACATGAGTCCAGGAAAACTAAACCTGGATCTTTTGGCTTTGCAGGCAAGTGCCTTAACCTCTAAATCATTTCTACAGCCCTCTAGCAGTGTCTTTTATTTTTCACCATTTTTTTTCTAGTTTAGATCATTTGTGTTTTCATATATGTTCCATACGCCATATGTAATGATTCTGACTCTACATTAGCCATGTTAAAGAAATTTGATTGGGATTTTATTGAATCTATAAAAAGTTAGACATTAGAATATTAAAGGTCCTATTCTTTTAATGTGTTTTATATTTATTTATGTCTCTTTAATTTTTAATAATACTTTACAGTTATCTATGAAAATGTTTTCCATATTTTCAATAGATTTTAAATTGTACAATTACAACATCATAAATGGTATAATTTAAGTAATTTTAAATCATTTTTAGATGGTACATAGAGATATTCACACTGGCTCTGTATCAAACTTAATTTTTAATATTAATTTATATGCAAATTCTTTGGGACTTTCTTTTTAAAATATTTTATGTACTTATTTATTTATTTACTATCAATAAGAGAGAGAGATAGTCATACAAAGAGAAAGAGAAAGACAGAAAAAGAGTGAGAATGGGCATACCAGGGCTTCTAGCCCCTGCAAACAAACTCCAGATACATGAGCCACTTTGTGCATCTGGCTTTACATGGATACTCAAGAATCAAACCAGGGTTGTTAGGTTTTGCAGGCAAGTGCCTTAACCTCTGAGCCATCTTTCTAGCCCCTTTTGGGGACTTTGAATCAAAATATTATACATAGACAGTTAAAATTGTATTTCTCCTTTATGGATTTATGTTTCATTTGGCAGCAGGTTGGCATCCAACTCACAGAGATACCATACCCAGTCACTCTGATTTCTATAGGAGCAACTAAAAGAAAAATAAGTGAAGAGTAATTTAAAAACTATTAGAGGAGTAAAGCAGAATAATAAACATGGTTTATTAGTGTAAAGTATGAGAAAGGAGAAATGAACAAAGAACAAATAGAAACTAGACTTAATACCAACTTTATAAGTAACTACATACATTGAAATTTATTCATGTAATTCAATTAAAACATGTCAAATTCTAAAAAGTTTTAAGAGAAAATTATAGTCTATTACCAATAAAACATAGTTCAAATATCAAAACATAGAAATCTAGCAAGTAAAAAGCAAGGAGAAATAATAATAGAGATGATACAGCTTTATTAAAATCAGAGAAAATGTGAGGAAATCAATCATAAGAAATATAAAGGGGACATTTCATGAAGATATAAGGTCAGTTGGTGAGTTCAAAATGAAGACATGATTAACTTAACTTTTTGTTGTTGTTGTTTTTTTTGTTTTTGTTTTTCAAGGTAGGGTCTCACTCTGGTCCAGGCTGACCTGGAATTAGCTATGGTGGCCTCGAACTCATGGTAATCCTCCTACCTCTGCCTCCTGAGTGCTGGGATTAAAGGCATGCACCACCACGCCCAGCTGATAAACTTAACTTTTGGGCACCAAATGACAACTTCAAAATGTATGAAACAAATTTTGACAGAACTAAAAGAAGAAATGGGAAAATTGATAAGCCTAAAGATTTTCATTTACCTCTCTCTCAGAGTAGCTGGAGTCTTAAAGACAAATCTATAATTTACACAGCATAAATACCTGGACAGCAACCAACCTATTTCACAGATGTATATCCACCCATCCATCAGCTGTAGAATCCAGTATTTACAAGTGGGCCAAGACCATGGAAAGATAAACAATGTCATGAACTGTAAAGTAGGTCTAGAAAAGAAATCATGTCTAATTAGTATATAAAGTATATACTGCTTTTTTTAGTATATACTAAGTATATATTAAGTATAGAAAGAAAAATTGGTAAATTCAATTTCAGTATTTATAATAGTTAGCAGACATATAGACTGGAAATATCTATCTGTCTGTCATCTATGCACACATATTTTAGAAAGTTAAAAGAATGTGAAAGTAGCATTAAAGGAATGACAAAGAGCTTACTTACATAGACAAAAACAAAACAAGGAAGAAAATACAGTAACAATTTTGAAGAAAAGTGTCAACTCTTCCCCCCATTAATGAGGGAAAAGGAAATAGAACCCCAGTATGGTATCATGAGAATGGCACTGATGAAAAGACAAAATATTTCAAGTTTTAGCAGTAACTGAAATGTGTTGTACTGTTGTTTTGAGTATAAATGTGGAGAATGCTTAGAGAAACAAAATATTTATTAAAATGAACTACATATACTTTCAGGCTCATCAATTTCACTTTTGGGGATACCCTGAAGGAGCATTAGAAGTTGTGCCCATCCAAAGACTTATATCCCTAGCTGTAGACACATTATTCATAATAGCCCAAAGAAAGCTGTTCATCACAGTTAGGGTTGATGACTTTCACACCTAGTTAAGTGGCTAATGTTCCTTAGAGCAGGTCCTTGCATCATTGCAACTGCTAAAGAGCACAATTTCATAAGTAACTTCAGTGGGATTCCATCCCTAGCACTGTTATACCTGCAGTGTTTATACAGGTCACATATGCTCTGCGTTCTTATACAAGATATAAACATTTTCTTAATGTTTCATTAACATAGTTTCCAATTTAGGGAACACTTTTTGGCTACTCCATTAAGCTTAGAGGTTTTGAGTTCATTTTGCACATGTTCATGGGTTTTTGCAGTCACAAGTGCATGTGCCCATGCAGGTGCATGTGTGTGCATGTGCATGACAATGTTGGCCTTCTTTGTTATTGCGTTTTTGAGGTTGGGTCTCACTCTAGTCCAGGCTGACCTGGAATTCATTCTATTGTCTATCAGAGTGGCCTTGAACTCCTGGCGATCCTCCTACTTCTACCTCCCAAGTGCTGGGATTAAAGGTGTGGGCCACCACATCTGGCAATATTGGCTTCTTTGACACGAGGTCTCTCATTGGCCAGGAGCTTGCCAACTACACTATACAAGCTATCCACTGATCCCCAAGGATCCTGCAGTTCCTCCACACTGTGATGGTTCCAGGTATAGGCCACCATTCCCAGAATTGTACATAGACGCTGGGGCTCAAACTCAAGCCCTCATGCTTGCAAGCCAAGCACTTTTCCAACTGAGCTATCTCTCTAGATCCTTGGAGTGTTTTTATATGTTTTAATTCTTTCAATTTGATGAAAATCATTTCTCCTTGTAAGTTGCCTTCTAGGATTAAGTGTGTTTTTATAAATCTTTTATCAAGAATTAACTTAGGGCTGGAGGGATGGCTTAGTGTTTGAAGCACTTGCCTGCAAAGCCAAAGAATCCAGGTTCCATTCCCCAGGACCCACTTAATCCAGATGCACAAAGGGGCACGTGCATCTGGAGTTCGTTTCCAGTGGCTGGAGGCCCTGGTGCATCCTCTCTCTCTCTCTCCCTGCATGTTTCTGTAGCTCTCTCTCAAGTAAATAAATAATTTTTTTAAAAAAAGAATAAATTTAGAAGTAGCAAGCTATTGGAATCAAGTTACTGGATTTTCTAAAGTCTCTTATCTACTTCACTAATGTCTTCTGTAGATAAGTTTACTGGACGTTCAGGATTTCAATTTATTTAATTATTCTATAAAAAGAAAAATTCATTCCACTCAAGATGTCTTAAATAATGTCATCAGTGCTTTTTTATTTTTATTATTTAAAAACATTAGAAGGACAAGAAAATATTCATTGTTAATCAAGTTATACAGTATATTCTTATCAAAAGATTTTTTCTCAACTATATAATATGAAATTTTAGTGTATAAAGGAATTTTATTCAGATACTAGAGTTGATCTTCAGATAAATGTCAGCTAACATGGATATCTGCTAATGTTAAGATTATTTATAGAATGGTCACAAACTGAAGTACAGATAGTGATCAGAGATAATGAACCAAAGTTAATGGTAAGGCCGGTCAGACAGAAAGTCAGAGAGGCAGGAATAATTAATACAGATCATGAAATATCTTTGAATTCTCTTACGGGCAGCAGAAGCTTTCATTTTAAGCAAACTGTGAATAGTTATAGATTCTGATCCTATATTACAAGTTCTTCAGATGTCTTATTTGCATTTTCTTTTAACAGTTTTATTATTTTTAATTGTGATTATTTTATTCAACTTAATCTTAAGAGCATATAATAAAGGCTTATAATGTCTTATAAATATTATTTTTATCTATTATAGGGAATTGAGATTTGCAGCCCAGTTTTAGGCTTTGTATTCAATTATTTATTTTTAAATATAATATTAAAATAATATTTATTCTAATCCTTGACTTATGAGATCATTATTTGTATCTAATTGCCTATAATTTCCATATTATAACACTGTTATCATTTTTTAACTTGAAAATATGCTAATAAAGGCATTACCACATTTCTTTTTTAAATTTTTCAAAATATTCTTGCTGTTATCTGCCATTCTAACAAGCATTGGTTAAATATGTAGAACTTAGGCAAAGGCATGTTGTAGAAAGAAAGAAGAAGGGTGGTCACCTGAGGCAGGGTTTGAACAGCATACAAAGAATAGGAGATGCCGGGCGTGGTGGCGCATGCCTTTAATCCCAGCACTTGGGAAGCAGAGGTAGGAGGATCACCATGAGTTCGAGGCTACCCTGATACTGCATAGTTAATTTCAGGTCAGCCTGGAATAGAGTGAGAACCTACCTCAAAAAACCAAAAAAAAAAAAAAAAAAAAAAAAAAAAAGAGGAGAGGATGTAACAGGTGGAAGCTTGAGTCAGGCTGGAAGAACAAGTGGTGGCTGAAGATCATGGTCATGTGCTGGGTCCCTCAAGTTGCCAATAAAGAGCATTTTTAATGTTCTCACCACACACAAAACAATGAGTGGAAGAGACAGTGGATTTATTAGCTTGATTTTCTCTTCCTATAAGGTATTCATTGTTAAAAGCATCAAATTACATGTGTTAAGTAATGCAATTATTATATTTCATTAAAAGTAAATTTATTAAAAATTAAAAATCATACATATTTCTTTGATTTCATGATTCAAACTAGAGAGCCTCAATGAGATCTTTCTGGCATAGCACAGTAAAGTTTACTCACTGACTTATGTATAACAGAATGATATGTTGTACAAAATGAAAATTCTTTCTGTTATGTTTGCATTGTTAATCATTTTGTTTTCCGTTGTCCCCAAATCCAATAATTTTGAATGAGTTTGTCTATAGGTTTTGTGTGTGTGTGTGTGTGTTTGTGTGTGTGTTGATCACAAGTGTTTTATATTTTATATACCTGGTAGAATTTCTTTAGGGCTTGGTATTTTTTCTTTGACTCCTATTAAATCCTTTTCACTTGTTCAGTGGGTATTTATTTAATAACAAATGTTATAACTTCCTTTTATCATGCCGTAACAGTGAACCCTGACATTTTAGTAGTCAGACACCTTGCAGGTCATATTAGTGGTAAAACACAATAGGCTGGAAGTTCCCATTCTGTTGCAGAGAAGAAAGCAAGGAGTCACTGGGAAGATCCGGGCAAACATTGCCCAAGCATGAGGTGACATGGCATTCTACCACTGGGTCACATTGCCTTTGCATTTATACAAAGAAACCTTAACATTACCTGCGGATATCTTTTCAAGATGAGCATGTTTGAAAAGTCATTGATGCTGTGCATATGAAACAATAATTGTTTAAAAAGCCCTAAGTGTAAAACTGGAAAACAATGACTATTTTTGTTCTACTTTTTGTTCATTTGCTATCTGTATTCTTTTTTTAAATTTTTTGTTTATTTTTTATTTATTTGAGAGTGACAGAGAAAGAGGCAACGAGAGAGAGAGAGAGAAAGAGAGAGAGAGAGAGAGAGAAAATGGGTGCGCCGGGGCCTCCAGCCACTACAAATGAACTCCAGATGCATGCGTCACCTTGTGCATCTGGCTTACGTGGGTCCTAGGGAACCAAGCCTTGAACCAGGGTCCTTAAGCTTCACAGGCAAGCACTTAACTGCTAAGCCATCTCTCCGGGCCCGCCGTCTGTATTCTTTAAGCACATGTGTATAGTCCAAGGCTCATTTTGCATATCTTACATTACCTGGATATTATTTAAAAGCACACACATATTTGCAAACATATTTCCATTTCCATTTTAGACACATGTGAAACATATTGCTTGAAGAGAGAGTCTAACTGTACAAGTAAGATGTATCCCTAGAGGACTAAGAGATGGCATTGGGTGAAATGGGCATTTTATTTTATTTTTTTATTTTATTTTTTTAAACAAGTTTTAAAATATTTTATTTTTATTTGTATATTCATGAGCGGGGGAAGAGAATGGGTATTCCAAAGCCTCTTAGCAACTGCAAACAAACTCCAGGCACATGCACCACCATGTGCATCTGGATTCTATGGGTTCTGGGGAATCAAACCCAGGTCCTGAGGCTTCACAGGCAAGTGCCTTAACTACAAAGCCATCTCTCCAGCCCTAAAACATGAGATTTTTCCATCACAAATTTACTTCTATGTTCTGAATCATATTACCAAGTGTGAGGAACAGTCCCAAGGCATCTTCTCATACTGACAGAATGTTACTGGAATGAAGCTTGAAATAATTCTTAAGGGGTGGAATCAATGTTGAGGGACCAGAAGACAGTGAGATGATGGAGCAGGAACGTTTGAAGACCAACTCTGTGCTGGACATTGTCCTAGGTACTTTTTCCATGCCATGCTATCAATGAGATAAGCTTTATTTGGTGAAATTTGATTGATGCCAAAATTAAGAACCAGTAACACATTTAGCTTGTTGGAAAACTGAGAAAGAAACTCATTTCTCTGAGCCAAGGAGGTGAAGATTTATAATGGGTACAACATGTGAAGGTTTTCCTGTTCAGCTTTAAGGTGCTGCTGTGATAAACCTACTCAGTGTTGCTCCCTCACAAACCAGTACTTTACTCTAATGACTACTTCTTAGAGTTCTCACTACCTCTATACCTGGCTCTGCTTTCCCTTGTGATTCAGTTTTGACATTTCTCTAGCACTTATTTGGTTTATGTTCTGTGGTTTTCTGCAGTGGCACTGCAGCAGATCCTTCAAGTCCTCAAGTCATGTTGTGTGTGATTTTCATTACCACCTTTACAAAATGCGTCTCAGATCAACATTCTCCTAACTTCCAGATGTTCTTTATGATATAATCTTGGCTATTTCAACAAAACTGTAATTGAAGACCAGTTTTAATTTTCAGGTTAAATTTTTATTCCAAAGTGACTTAGTTATATAGTAAAAGTGTTATTGTGGTCATCAATAGTCAGTTGTTTGGTAACAAGAAAGAAAAATAAAACAGAAAATATACATATTGTAAAGAGATGTGAGAATCACAGTGTTAAAAAATGTGCAATAAGACTATAGTTTCAAAGAAGCATATGAAATGGGCATTTTAAACAAATAAAGGGAAACACATTCCATTCCCTCCACATCCTTGCAGTGCACAAGACTTTAGCGAGTCTCTGATAGAGTTAGAATGGTATGATGCCAGAATATGGGATCTTAATGTCCTTTATAAGTTTATTTATGTAGCTAAGCAACTTGGGCACTGTTCTACATGTCTGTGTGCACTCTACTTTTTCCTAATGGCCCTGTGATTTCAGACTGAAGCAATCAAGCTTGGACATTCCATCTGTTTTCATAACACAAAGACATTTTACTGAAATATGAGTATGCTTCACCATTGGCTATCCTGGGTAATCATTTGTTCCCAGGCCAAAGAGAGAGAGGAAGGGGGAGAGAGAAAGAAAAGAAAACATCTTCCAAAAGTTAATACTGTTTTCTTTAAATATTTTATTTATTTATTTATTTGAGAGAGATAGATAGATAGATAGATAGATAGATAGATAGATAGATAGATAGATAGATAGACAGACAGATAGAGGTATATATGACAGAATGAACACACCAGGGCCTCTAGCCATTGCAAACGAACTCCAGACACATGTACCACCTTGTGCATCTGGCTTATGTGATTACTGGGGAATAAAATCTGGGTCCTTAAGTTTCTCAGGCAAGTGCCTTAACCACTAAGACTTCTCTCCAGCCTAGTATTATTTTTGAGACAGGAAAATAAATGTTGAATTTCTCAGCATCTAGTCCCTAATGCATATTGGACATAATGCTGAAAGACTTGTTGATGAGCCCACAGGAGTACACAGCTCGAGGAAGCTACCTGAGGAGATCAGGGTATACTATAGCATTCTTGGCAGCACTGAGTCGGGAAAGGAACACTGGAATGAAAATCTATCTTGATGCTCTTTTCTTGAATCTGAACATTGTTTTGTGTGTCTGAGTTAATTTATTTTTTAAAACTCATTACTGTCTTTATAATTTACTGTGCCTGTGAAAAATACAAAAGCAAGACTCTATTCAAAAACCTTAAGAATGCAATATCAGAGAGTATAAAACCCAAGCATCAGACCATTCTAAAACGAGGGCTCTGTGAAACTGCACAAGTTGCATGGCCATGAAGCTGGCCTTCCCATTTATGGCAATGTAGGCTCATTATTCATACAACCAGAATGAGCTGATGAATTTCATCTCTGCTCTAGATATTTTGTGAGTCTCAACTTGGATGAGATATGTTGCATAAATTACAAGAAATGATACTAAAATAATAAATAGTTGCCAAGGACAAATATTTAATGTGCCTGATTAATCAATAGGAACATTTTTCCTCCTCTTTGTGTCTTAGGTTATTTCACATACATTATTCTACATCTCAGTCACATGAAAATGGATTAAATCATGACCATGCATTCTGTAAGTCATTTTCATCAAGAGAGTCCATATGAGTTAGTGTGTATATGTTCATGTATTCATGCTTGTGTGTGTGTGTGTGTGTGTGTGTGTGTGTGTGTGTGTGTGTGTCCAGGCATCAAAAGTATAGGCTACAGATATGGATTTGAGATAGTGATGTGATTCTTGTTATTGGAGATGTTAGGGGAGGATGTTAAGAGGTATGTGAGGCTGCCTGGCTAAGGATCAGCATGTTTCAAAAGCATTTGTGACATCTAATAATAAACATATAGAAGATAGGGAAACATAGAGTAGGTCTAGAATCACTGGAATTTTCTACAATACCTTTTAGCATCCTGAAACAAAAACATATCCTTAAAAGAGTGTTGTATAAAAAAGTGAGGAAGTTGGCCAGGAGAGCAAATCATGTATCATATGCAGATGAAATATAATGACATTTATCTTTTTTTACTACATTAATGAGACATACATTTTCTCCTGTTTTGATGTCATTAATTACCCAAGGTATAGGAAAGTAAAAGAAGTTTTGAGACACTGAAATAAAAATTAAAAGAAGAAAAGTCCTCTCCATTTCCCGGATACACCTCTAAGAAATCACCAAATATCTAGTTATTCCAGGCCTCAAAGTGCCTCACAAAGATCCCAGTAAACATCCATGGCATGTTTTCATCACTTATCGGGTATATGCAACTGCCTCTAGGGTCATATTTCTAATACCCACATCTACTGAAACCATCCTGAAACAAAGTCTGCATTACATTTTTATTTTTATTTTTATTTTTACTGTAGAAGACAGGCAGAGTTTATCATAGAATAACATAGAAGGGACCTTCAAGGTTAAGAGCAGACAATGACCAAAGAGCCCACTGTGGAGGCAAACACTGTCCTGAGGTAAAAGTGGACAATGGACAAATGGACTATCGCAGAGGCGACCACTGTCTTCAGGTAGAATAAGCATGAATTATTGCTCTGCAGCTCAATCTCCTTACCTTCTGACCCCTAGTAGCATGGTCTAGCCTACCTTTTGCCCAAGCTTTATGATGTGCTCTCAATTACTTCACTTTACTGTCCTACCAAACTATTTACAGCTCTCTAAACATTTGCATCCTTCTCACCCTCAGACATTGTATGGCATCACTCTGCTTCTTCATTCAGCAAATCACCTTTGCTTGGAAGCTTGCATACATGGAGCTGAGTTACTACTGAGTTTCAGAAGGGAGGCAACCACTGTGGTTTTCGTAATGGTTTTTTTCATATGGTGTGTTATCATTCAGTTCCACTGTGAAAAGAAACCAGCCAATGATCTGCTCATACAAGCACCACAGGTATACTCCTTGACTTCTCTGCAGTTCTATACCAGACCAATGTCTGCTATAGTTCCATTCTCATTGTCTTTGTCCCTCAAATTTTAGGTAATGACATTTAGTTAACAGATCTCAAGGAGGTTTAATAACAGAAAATTATAGTTGGATTACTTTATAATGGACATAAACAGCAAAGACCTTTCTGAAGAGATGATTTATGAGGCTAGTATATGAAGGACAAAGAGAAGACATCCTTATGACTATGGAGTTGACACTATTCCAAGTATGAACTTTAAAGCAGGAAATAGCCTAGTGTGAATGACTGGAGAGAAGTAGAATGAGGAGGATGACAGAGGTGAGAGAGTAGATGATCAAGCACTATCTTTCTTTATGGAATCAAATGATCACTGCTTATATGCTAATTGTGATGGAGAACTATTGGGTGGTTATTAAGCAAGTCTAATGAGTTTTTTTTTAAAGAACATTATATTTTAAATAGAAAATGTTTTATAATAGGGCAGGAAGAAATATAAATGGAAAAAATAGAAGAAATAGGGGAAAAGTTGTTTGGAAGATGGTAAAGCAATTGAGAAAAGACAGGATCATGGCTCATTCATGGATAGTGCTAGTGGACCTGGAGCACATAAAGAATGATAAATGTGGAGGCTGGAGATCTGGCTTAGGAATTAAGGTGCTTGCCTGTGAAGCCAAAGGGCCGAGGTTCGATTCCCCAGCACCCACATAAGCCAGATGCACAAAAATGGCTCATGTGTCTGGAGTTCATTTGCAGTGGCTGGAGGCTCTGGCATGTTCATTCTGTCTCTGTCTGTTTCTCTCTCTCTCTCTCTCTCTCTCTCTCTCTCATCTTGCAACTAAAATAAAATACATTTAAAAGAAGAAAGATAAGTGTTCCTAGGAAAGGGCCATATCATTTTAACAATAAATGGAGAATTAGTTGTGTTACTTTCGGGGGAGTTGTGAACAAGTATCTAGTCACTACAGATAGGCTACCAATGTTAGACCAAAGAAATGATGCCACCTAAGTATAGCTTAGTGAACCAATGAGCTTATTGGAGCTATTTTACAGAAGCATAGGTGAAGGGTCACAGAAATATAGGTGAAGAGTCACAGGACCATACATGAGGGGTCAAAGGAGCATAGGTTCAGGGTCACAGGATTATAGATGAAAGGTCCCATTGCAAAAAAAATAAAAATAAAACGAGAGTTTTTCTCCATTACTAAGGCTGACAGCATCAGTAATCTATGAGATTAAACACAAATATTTGAAAGTCAATTTGGCAGGCACATATCATCTACTTACCAAATAATAATAGCTGCATTCCCACTGGAGCCTATTGCCTTTCCAACTGCAGGCTTGCTTATAATACCAGATGTGAGTTTTCTGTGGAATGAGTTGTACCTGTAACAGAATTGCCATCGTTGCACAAGTGGACACATCTTATGTTGGTAGTTTAACACACAACTTTCATGACGAAATAGACTTGTTGCTGAGAATCTTTCCAAGAAACCTACATTTCAATTCAACTTGCAGCAGTCCAATAGTCATCCATGGGAGAGAGAGAGAGAGAGAGAGAGAGAGAGAGAGAGAGAGAGAGATTCCAGCTCATTCCAAGCCTGACTTCTCCATGTCCTGAAGCTAAAGTTTGTCATGTCTTCAGCAATAGGGATTTACTGTTTAGTTCTGGCATGCAACCAATAACAGTGGCAAAAGCCTTTATGATTTATGGAACCTCTGTGGCCTGTTCACCCATCCCACAGGCACTGGGATTCTCACTGACAACCTTACAACTTCTGACAGTGCCTTTTTCCATTTACACATGGTACCTTCGTTCAAACTCCTTGATTACTATTTAACTGTTCTTCCAGGTTATTTTCTAAATCAGTAATGTACTCAAGGGTTGGAATTATATAAAGAAAACTTTTAATAAGTGGGCAGGATCTCTGAAGGTCTATCATTCACGCATCCACGCATGGTTTGGGTGGCTCAGGAAATACTATAAAAAATGTAAGCAAGACACAGTGCAGCCCAAAAGATCTCATCATTCCTATTGTTCCCCCCAAAAGAGAAATGTTGGCTACAACAGCATGGATGGGAGACATTATCCCATCTAGTCCTCCACGATTTACAGCAATTTTCCATGAGCCATCCATCCTGGGGATGTAAAGCTTCCCATCTCTGCCAGCCTTGGCAAGACTGGCTTGAACTAATGAGTCAAGGTCAAGGCCATATTCTAGCTTGCCAGGCCTGCCATAGAAGCTTGACACCATATTCTGAAAAGGTTCTGCCTAGCAATCAGGGCCTTGGCTTTAACCTGGCTGCTGAAAGGTCTATAGGATAGGCTAACACTCTCTATCCTTCAGTATACTTTATTGTAGGAGAGAAAATGGATGCTGCATACTGTGGGGGTAATAAATGCCCACCCCAGGATGAGCTTAGTCTTTTATATGCATTGTTTTATCATTGTCTTCTGTGAACTGCTATGTTCTTACTTTGAACTTTCCAGAAGCTCACCAACATAGCATTTACCTTTCTACATTTTCCTCCTAGAAACTGTAACTTGACACAAATCTTGCCACATCTATCTTCAAGTGACTTGGACACACCCTGTTCTCTGCTCTGCCCTTCTGTCATGCACTCTTGATTGCTTTAGAACTTTAGCAGGATAACATGGAGAATAATAACCCCATGTCTTTTTCCCACTGTAATTCCTTTCTTACATGGGCAAATTCCTTGTGAGCAAACCGTTTAGCATCAGCGGAATGTCTTTTCACCCATATCAAAAGCTACACAGCTGATAGAACAACCTCACAATCCTGTCCCATAGCAGAAATTGCAATGCATGCTGTAGTCCACTAATCATTTTGTGTGCATCCATGCCCTTACAGGGGGCACTATTCACCCAGTATGCTACTCCATCCCATGTGGAGAAAGATTCCCCAGGTGAACTCCCCCTCACTCTCAGGCACCTCAGCCATGGTTACATGTCACATCACTCAGCAGAAGTTCTTATAAAGTTGTATATGGAACTACATGTCACAGAAGTAAAGAAAGGAAGGAAAATGATTGAACAGGGGTGAGAAGATGATAGGATCAAGTGAATGGCAATCTCAATAGAGTTTTAAAAGTTGAAGAAGTGCTGAACAGATGTGCATGCAGGCCAGGCGCTATGCGTCATAGAACAGAAGGTGGAAAGTTGAGCTTGTCCTCAGGTAGTGAAGATTAGTGATGCCAAGACTTAAAATGTTAGCAGAGGACTAGATGGCAGAGGTGGGTTGTGAAAAAATATATACTGCTGGTAACAAGTCTAGGCCCAGAGAAAAACAACAATGGAATTTAGAAATCATGTGTTGTGGTAGAGAAAAAGAAAGAAAGAGATTGTGTGTGTCAGAGTAAATAAAGGGATCAGTCAATGACGGAGAGTAACTAGATAATCAGATCATGGGAGGAGCAGGCCATGCACTCCAGCATCTTGGGCTGGAGGCTCAGAGAAAAGCCTGCGGACAGTTCAGATGCAGGGAAAGGAAAAGAATGCTGACTCTCTTCTAGATGTTGAAGTTTACTAAGGCTAAGAAAACTGTAATCTCTCTAAAACCTACCTACGTGTCAATAATATGAGGAGAATATTAGAGAAATTTAGGCCAGTTTCTAATGATAAGTGATAAATTTGGAAAATGTAACAGGTCATTGATGATAATTTTTAAGAACCCAAGAAAATTTGAAGGACTTGGTCTCTGAAAGGCACGGGTGTTTGGCAGTGAATCAAGTCAGTGGAGTTTGTGGAATGAGAGAAAGCATAGAGGGTTTTCTAGCATTATCAGCTTATAGTTTTTCTTTTCTTTTCTTTTTAGAACTCTGTCTTTATTTTTTTATTTATTTGAGAGCAACAGATGGAGAGAGAAAGAGGCAGATAGATGGAGAATGGGTGCTCTAGGGCCTCCAGCCACTGCTAACGAACTCCAGATGCATATACCACTTTGCGCATCTGGCTTATGTGGGTCTTGGGGAATAGAGCCTTGAACCGGGGTCCTTAGGCTTCACAGGCAAACACTTAACTGCTAAGCCATCTCTCTGGCCCAGCTTATAGTTTTCTTGAAATGGCAAGTATTTGATTTTTTTATCATTTTGCATAACTCATCTGTTTCTATAGCATCAATTATATGTCTAATTAGCTCCAAATGTGAAAGTTACAATGTCTCCTAGGATGCCTTCTAGGTCTTTATACATTTTTTTTTTGAAGAATTGTTTCTTTCAATTGAGATTTTTATTTTTTACTTTCAAGTTCATATACCTAACCTTCATATATACTCCAAAAGCACAATTTAGGATGACTGAATATATCATCTTCTATTTCATGAATCTGGAGTCTACTAAGTCTTTTACAGCATCTAAAAACAGACTCATTTCAAAGAGTCAAGTAGCTGAGTAAAAAGAAACAGTTGTGTGTATTATACACATGGATACCTTCATCCCAATAACCATCCATTTCAGAAAGACAGTGTTTCAATTAATTCATGTGTTTTTCAATCTGTTTTTTTTTGTAAAAGTGTTTTTTTTTAATTTAAAACATTTCAACTGTAAAGTATAGATGATGACAACATACAAAACATGTGCATTCTTCCTTCAGTTTTACAAATTATTAACATTTTGCCTTACATGCTACAAATTTCCATCTTAAATAAGAAGTTAAATATGGTCTGCAGAGATGGCTAAACCCTTAAGGTATTTGCCTGTGAAACTTAAGGACCCAGGTTAGATTCCCCAGAACCCACATAAGCCAAATGCAAAAGGTACAATGTGTCTGGAGCTTGTTTTCAGTATCTGGAGGCCCTGGTATGCCCATTCATTCTCTCTCTCTCTCTCTCTCTCTTTCTCTCATTTTCCCCCTCTCTCAAATAAATAAATAAAATGGTTTTTTAAAAAAGGAGTTAAAGATATACCTAGTCACATTCTCTTTATTTTATCCTTTCAAGTATTATTTGTAATGATTCTGTTTCTAAATCACAGTTCTCACCAATATAATTTAGATATTTCATTCATTTACAAGGATTATACTACATTGAATAACAAATACTTTGAAATTTTCTTTTACTATTTCATTAATTTATACATTTTGACAATTTCATACATGTATATATTTTAATCGAGTTCATTACTTCATATGGTATTTGAGATTTATCCCTGTTTAGATATATTTATGCATTTCATTCACTTGAAGTCTGGTGAAATAGTCTAATGCATGAATAAGTGGGATTTTGCTTCCTTTTGAGAGTTTGTGTGCTCTTGCTCTTTTTAAGGTCATATTTCTCTTTAAGGGCCAACCATTCTATCCATTCAACCTTATTTGACAAGACTCTTCACAGCAACTTCAACCTCCATAGTAGTGGGGCTTTTACTATACTTCTGTGTGAATGTTCTGCTGAGCAGTCCTGTAATACTTAGGCAAACTAAGCTTTAATAATCACATCCGTACCCTACAGACATATGTGCCTGAACACTCAGTCCCCAGATAGTGGTGCTGTTTCATGAGGTTGTGGAAACTTTGGGGTGAAATGAATGGCTGATAGTGGAGGGGCTTTGAGAGTTATAGCCCAGTACCACTTTCCGCTACTCTGCCATTATGTAAACAACCACTTCACACTCCTGACACCATGGCTACACAGCATTCCTACCTACCATCATGTCTTCCCCACATTAATGGAATATGTCTACAGAACCATGAGCCAAAATAAGCCTCTCCACCCTTAAGTTGATTCTGTCAGGTAATTGTTCACAGTGATGTAAAAGTAACTGACACCCCTCTATCCACTTATGGGTTGTGTCCATGGAGAATATTGAATAATTCATAAACAAATAAATTTCTCACACAAGTCCACAAAAGGACATGTACCAAACGGCTTATCATGACTTATCTGCACTAGTAATGTGAAGATAAGGGGATGCCAATCTGAGGCAGTCTTACTTTATTCAAGAACTAAATAGATTAATCATGGTCAATATTTTAGTATCCAACACTGAGTATTTACTAGCATTTGGAACAAAAATTAGATTCATATATATAACCTAGTGGATGCATATTAGAAATTATAAAGCTTGACAAAAATTTAAGTACAAAATTGTAAAGAATATATACACTTTAAGAAAAAAAAACGAGGATGAAGATTCATGATTGCTTGTGGGATAGAGTAAAAATGGTTCATGTAGAGAGGGTGAAAAGATAAATGGACAGATAATTACCGAAAAAGTAACAGAACAGTAACATATGCACTGAGCAGCATAATTGAGTCCATCCTCTGCATTACCATTTGCAGGAAAGCAAAAGAATAAATGAAAGGAAAATGGGTGTTCTAGTGCCCTCCTCTGAAATCAGAGGGGTGTCTCTGATCTCCCATGATTACAATTGATTCAATTTCCCCTGTGTAACTTCTAGACTCTTCCACTCTGCAAAGTCCTCTTTTTACAATTTTTTTTCTGCATCCTCTCTGTGGTTTGGCAAACAGTTATATTTGTATCTAAATTCCAAATGCAATCAGTCCAGCTGTAACCTGCATACTTCTCCTCTGTGGAGATGAGAGATTTGCTCTTTGATGGCCTCCCCATTTGCTTCATTCAATCTTTTTCCTTGGTTTATATTTTCTTTCGATAGAAGTTACTTTCTGTATCTTCATGATTTCTTTACTTCTATATGATTTTAACTCTTGCCTTTTCCTGTATTACTCACAGTCAGACTCCTGAGCTTAGAGATGATATGCCCCCTGACTGAATTGCACAGGGTGTTTCTTTGGCAAAAAAGGCAGGAACCTGGCCTTGCTGCCTTAATTTCAGAATCTCATTCTTTATGTTTACTAAGGAGTTGCAGTGCAGCATTGCTCACCCCCACTCTATTTTTAGCTGGCCATTCTTCTTCTGGAAATCTCAATGAGATCAATAGGCCTCTCTGAAAGGCCATTCTTCCTGGTGTGAAAACAAATGCATCTGTACTCCTTGTGAAAATGTTAAGATTTATCTCTAGAAAGCCATCTGCCAATAGAAGTTTAATGGATTAGAGGTGCCTTCGAACTCAGAAATTATTGAATTTTTTATTCCATATTTTATTTGTTAAGGAATGCAAACCCATAAATATTTAAGAAGAAGGTAATTTGTATTTTTGTGTATTGTTTAATTCAGGCTCAGAATCATAGATGCTGTAAGGATATGATTCTTTTTCTAATGTGATCAACAGTAGTTCACACATACTTTTTTCACCCCAAATCAATTGGTACAAATGTATAGCCATACATTTAGACAAACAAGCAAAGCCCTACAACTGTGTAAATATATATATGGAACAGAATGGTATATTTGGACTGTTTTCACTGACACCCAACTTCCCTGAACTTACTTGCACTAGAATTTTACTTTCTCTACTCCATTCTCCAAAGAAGAAATAATCTTTATATTGAAGGTGAATTTTAAGCACCTGTTTCCTGTTGAAGACTAGGAGATAGAAAGTGGCTAAGCAGTCTAGGCCCTAAACCCCAAAGTAAATCACTTTCTTCTTAGCCAAACATGAGATGTGTCTTTGAACCTATAAGGAGAATCTGTTTGTTTGTTTGTTTTTCCTTATCTCTTATCAGGATAATTAAGATTTCACCAGAATTACTCTGTACAGAGGAGGAGATGGCCACCTTTCCCAGGAACTTGATTCCTTACCTCAAATCCAGGTGAACCTGGTTTTTCTTTTCATAAAGGAATTACCCCTCCCCTAACAACACCGGTCAAAGTCCCCATGAATGTTGTCCCCCTCATGTCTGAAGACTTCCTTCCGTCATTCCCTTCTCTTCAGTGATATAATAAAATATTCATAAATTTCACCCTCCTATGGCCTGTGAAATTCATTTGTTGGATTCTTTAGACAAGAGCCTGGAGGCTTACTGACTCAGTGGAAGCTCTGTGTGACCTTGACCGTCCAACGCTTTAGCTGCTGAGTTATTGCCCACCCAAGAGCTGACAAAGGCCTCTTGGCTCTGGATTCCCATATCACTGTGTGCCAAGCCTTGCAGACATCACAGACATTCTGTTCCTCCGAGTATCTCCTCCTTCTTTCTTACCTTCACACCTTTCTCCCTTGGCTTGTTTACCTCTGACTGTACCAAGCCTCAATTTTTCACCTAATTCAGGAAAAGTATACCTTTTTGTAAACCTACATCATCTTTACATATAATCACTGTCCTTTCCCCTCTCTCCAGCCATTTCTACATATTGCATCATTCTATAGACCACTGAGAGATTTATTGAGTGTCTCCGTGTTTATGGTTTATCTCATCAAGGCAGGCATGTCAATGCTATTACCTGTCAGTATCCGGCTCCTAAAACTTCCATGTTCCTTTGACTTCAATAACTGTCCTTCCTAACCAGTTTGTTTATTAATGGGTTCCTTAGCTTCTGTAACCATATTTTCTGAGAGGCAAAGGGAGCAAGAGACAAGGGCAGACAGAGATAAATGGCGCACCAGGGCCTCCAGCCACTGCAAAGGAATTCCAGACACATAAACCACCTTGTGCATCTGGCTTACGTGGGTACTGGGGAATCAAATCTGGGTCCTTTGGCTTTACCAGCAAGCACCTTAACCATGAGGCCATCTATCCAGCTTGTGTTTCTTACATTTTATAATTTTAACAGGAAATATTGTATAATTGCTCCAAAATATGCTGTCAGTTCTTTGTTGTCTCTGAGCTCTGCAGACAAGTGTTTATCTCCTGGACATTTCTGCCCAAACAAACCCAAGGACTATCCTCTTCAGAATGTTTAAACCTTAGTTTTGCATCCCAATTCTCGTTGTTATGGGAATTATCAGTAACACTAATAATCCAAATTCAAAGCCTGGAAATGATCTTTACTGTTCACTATTACACTCCCACCCTGTTTATGAATATTCACTCTCCAGTCAGTGATTATATTTGATTCCCCACTTGACTGACACAGACTCAGTTTGTAAAGTCTTGTTCCTGTACAAATTCATCTTTGTCTTCACCACCTCTTATTTCACCAAGGACAGTAGGGTCTACAAATGTCTTAACTGCTGCGCTGTGGCTCTGTTGAGACACTAGTGGCGGTGACTGCCTCACTGTGGACAACTGTCTACCAGGAGGTCCTCTTTCCATCCAAGTATTGCTAAAGTTTTAGCATGCTTATGGCCTGCATCTTTTTTGTTTTTCCTGAAGTAACAAATCATAAGGAATACATATCATTTCATGTGAGTATTACATATGGGAACTGGATTAGAATTATTGTATATTAGGATATCCTGAATTCACAATTTTAATGACTTCTCCATTCATGTTGGCATAACTTATATCAAATGTATATTGGTTTGGGAAGAAATGTAATGAAACGATGTTCTGGAAATTTCTTTCCTTTATATTCTGCAGTGGATTTTCCTGTTGATTCTGTGAGGACATTTTAAAATTGCTTCCACAGAGGGTGTAGAGACATGGTGACAGGAAGAGCTGCCACCCCTTACAGATGACAAACCTCTTGGCTTCTGAGATGCAACTTCTTGGAAACAATGGGCTGGTGCTCTGACATGGACCTTCCCACACTATCATTTCTGCAGAAAATAATGTCTGTAGAAGGAAGAAACCATGTGCAAAGAGCTAATTACCATTGTGAGGTTGCATTCTTGAGACAATTAGCACATCACGGGGGTGTGTATTTTACAACAAATACCAGATGGTCTGATGTGAAAAGCCTTGCAATTTGAGAAAATGGCAAAAGTCCTAAGAGTGAGAAGCTGTTCACTAAAGGCTTTTTTTTTAAGTATAAGAAAACTTAAGAACAAACAACAAAAACAGAAAGTCAAAATAGCAGAGCCTAATGGGAACTTTGTGCAGGTAATGTTAACAGGTGTTAAGAAAAGAAAGATATGATGCATGGTTTGTTCTGACCAAGCTACAATAACACTGCATTCCATTCAGTACCCAGCTGTCAACGCAAGAATAATGGGAATTCTAACATTATAAACAGTTTATAAAACACTTTGTTTGTCTTCTTATCATCTTCACAGCAGATGGGGAGATAGCCCAGGTATCAACCATCAACCATATTCAAAGGAGGAAAGGCCTATTGATTGAAATCAAATAGCTTGGAAATGATTGGAAAAATAATTTCAGACCTTCTAGCACCAAATTCCATGTCTTTGCTCTTTATCCTGAATGACAGTATCAGAATAAGTTTTTCTTTCAGGCTTTGTATGCTAAGAGAATATTTAGCCTCTGAAATATTGCCCACTCCGAGGACTAGCCAAGGGCAGCTTAGTGTATGTGACCTGACAAGTTCCCTCAGTGCTTCCAAACCCGTGGATGCTTCACCTCCAATAATTTCCCAACCACAGCTTGCTGGAGACGGCTTCTTCAGAGCCATGGGGACTGAGGGGAGACACTTCTACTTTTGTGATGATGAGCTTCTTTATTCTTAAGATGTACCTACACGATATATTTTAAATCATTTATATCTCATTAGCCAAACAGAACTGTTCATGTGCTAATCAGAAAGATTTAGAGCAACTTTTTCACTTTCCTCTTGAGCTGCTAATTTTATCTTTCTGGTTGTGGCTAAATGACATTACTGAATTTTCCTTGCTCTTATTTTCCTGTCAGGTATTCATTTCATTAGTGTCCAGATCCTGCAAAAATAGCCAGAGGCAAAATGTTACTCCTTTTTCTCACTAGTGCATGATCCCTGAGGGGAAAAGCAAGGCCAGAATTCAAAAGGCTTTCCAGGGTGCTAAATTGAGTGTCCCTGCTCTCTTCCAGAGGGCTGAACTGAGTCTCATTGTTCTACTGGCTAAGATTTCTTCTCCCATTGAACTTGCTGCTCTCATGGAAAGTGTACTGAAGTGGCTTCCTTCCTCCAGAAGCATCCCTGCCTTGCTCTGCTGTGAGTCAGCGCTGTGCTCCACACTCCCACAATAAACACTGGTTCTGTAGAGGGCTCTACTATTGTGTAGTGCATTGCTTACATTATTACATGATGTGTGTCCTAGAGCGTTGCTGTGTCTACCTTTTCCCACTAACACATTGATTGAATTGTGTTTTACCCTTGGTAGTGACCAACCTAGTATCGTGCAAATAGCTGGTGGTTAGTTGTTGTTGTGAAAAGTGTAGAAAAATACATAGAGTTTTTACGTGCCACTTCCCTTGCATCTCAACTAGCTTCATTGATCTCTTTGTTTGTAGAGGCATAATTTATGAGGAATTTGTGCGATGGATATTTGGATGTTGTTTGGATGCTATCAGAATTCAGAACACTCTAGAAGTAAAATTGATTCAGTATGTTTTACTTTTTGGTTTATGTGTCTGTCTTCTCCCAAAGACTGAAAGACCCTCTGGGAGAAGAACATGTTTTCTTTCTTTTTATTGCCAGAGGCTTCCACAGAGCCAAAAATAAAAAAAATAAAATTAAAATTAAAATAAAAAACTCGGTATGGAGTAGAGATGCCTCATTCACAGAAGTTACGTATCACCTTTGCATGCAAAACACCTTCCTTGGCACTGCTAGAATTTGAAAAGTAATCCCGGGTCATCCTTCAGAAGGAAGGGATATAAGGTGGGGAAGCAATCAGAGTGGGAACCTGAGCTATGCCTCAGCATATAAAAGGTTCTACAAACACAGAAGTAGGACCAGGGTGAGACAGACAAGGCCAAATGCAGACCGAGGGAACAGTGGGACATCACAGGACACTTTGCAGAAATGATTTGACATAAGTTCTGTTAGAAGTAAATAAAGCAGCATGACTTCAAAAGATACAATGTATAATGCATGGAGGTAGATTAAAACTAGAGACATCCCTCGGAGAGCCCAAATGCATGCAATGTGATTTGAAATTACCTCAGTGAATGCAGGTTTAGACAGGTTGTGGAGGAAAACAGAATAGTGTTGGGCTGGGAGGTTTGTCCTCCCTTCCTTAGAACTAATTTATGTTATTAATTTAGAGTCATGAGTAAAGTTAAAATTGACTATCAGTATTTGTAACTGCTATGCCTGAATGACTTCATTTGTTAAGCCCTAGGACATGCCTGCTGTAATACTTTCTTCCCTTTACTCTGCTGTCTAGGTTGGTCAACATGGAAGCATGCAGAAGGCTGAGTGGACTGTGCTGAGCCTGAGAATATGGCTACCAAACTGCAGAAAAGACGTGCCTGCCCTGGGCCCTTCCTTGACCCATCAAACTCATGAAAATCACATTAAGACTTACAAAGGCAGTGATGAAACCATCTTAGCAGTTCAATTCTATTATTCAGAAATATTCAAGTAATCAAGAGGCACAAGACAGACATGCAAAGGAGAAGATTGTGTATGTGAGGGTGGGGTAGGAGATGGGCCTTTGATAAGTAACACATGACGTATCCGTGACCGGCACAACTATGGGACAGTGATCCAGTGAAGATACTGCAAGAAGGTCCTGGATAATGCTAGTTTAAGCTTTCTGCAGACTGAAGGTGTGTGAGGCAGAAGGGCAGGGGCCATGAAGCACAAGTGAGAAACACTGGAGCACTGGGAAAAAAAAAAAAAAAAAACAGCAGCAAGATATGAGAGGGAACATAAGTGGAAATTACCCAACTGGACTCAAAGACACAGTGTTACCCACAATCAACCTCACTAAATGACTCATACTGTGAAAGAATTAACAACAGGTTAACACCACAGTAAAAATTTGCATTCCAATCTGGTTTCTAGAATGCAAAGGAGATTGCAGGGGCTGTCTGGATGACTGAGTTTAGCTTTTTGATTTCTGTCTTTTGGAATAAATCTTCAGGTCAGAGGTATCAGCATCACATGTGGACTTGTTGGAAATGCAAACTCACAGACAAACCTAATTGGAGACCAGGGATATGTACCCTGATAAATTCTACAAGTGATCCTGATGGCCACTAAAATTTGAGAATCTGATCTGTGAGTAATTACTGAAGTCACTTACACAAGTGTAAATGGCTTTTACAAATCCAGCCTCAAATTCTGTCTTATGACAAAATTAACTTTATTTCTGTGAAAAAAAATGGCTCTTGTATTTTTAACGATATCCCCCCCAGCAGGTGCCCTCCTCTTTTGGTATAAAAGATGCACATCCACTGCTCAGTCATTGGCTGAAGGGAGCCAATGGAGAAGGAGAGAAACATGATCATGATCTTAATCATGATCTTCTCAGACAAATTATCACACCAAATGACAATTTGCTACTCATAGGCCTGATGGCATTAGAAGCCCAAATTTTATGGTTAGCTCCTTAACTGTGGAGAGTGAGAATTTAGATGGCCAAAAAGATAAGATTAAGGGTGGAGAGGCATTGGTTTCTTTCTTTAATGTAACACTTCCAATGATAGGGTTTTTTTTTTGTCTGTCTGTCTGTCTGTCTGTTTGTTTGTTTGTTTGTTTGTTTGTTTGTTTGTTTTTAACAAACCAGCCCATTAGTAAAAGGCTTCTGGCAAACCTCCACCTTCCATTATAAAAACTAATTTTCTCCTATCCCAGCAAATGCATAAAAAGCAGTTTGACAATGAAAATTGAAAAATGCTATGGCCTAAAATTCAAGCTTGAAAGCATAACTCTGTGTAAGCACTATTACAGGATAGCAAACTCACATAAAAGCTGTGGAGATTTCCTATGGGTATACTGTGCTAAATGAAGTCAAAGGCTAAATGATTCTAGGCCCCAAGAGCTCCCTATAACTGCAAAGCCCATAGTGTGTCACTGCAGTCAGAAAATGGTGACTTTTAAACTTGCCTGTGAAACTCTTCTGACTGCATGCAGATCCCACGAAAGCTCAGGGAGCATGTACCCACCCTCCGTGGGAACCACGCAGCCCCAGTGCTTCCTCCAGTGAATTCGGACTCAGCAGGTCCACAGGGGAATCCATTCTGGGTTGCTTAGAGAGGATGACTACCTTAAAGCTTGTAGCAGACACTTGCTGCTTGAAGAAAAAGGAAAAAAAATATTATGTACACTGAAATTTAAATGTGGCCCTACATTTCCTAAGCCATCAATGGTTGAAGAGTGTGAGCAGATCATTCTTTCTAAAGATAAGAAGCCTGTTTTTAAAGTAATATATAGCAAAATTTCCAAAATAATACCCTCACTTGAATGGAAGGAAAATGTGATCATTCCAAATACAGCTAAAGATACAAGGATACAATTATATATTTGTGTTTGTGAATGGGATAGAACTTTTTTTTCCTTCTTTTTATGAATATCCTTGTGAAACTATAGGGAACACTGAAAAATGTTCCATATCTTCCATCAAAAGATTCATTATCAGTAATTGATCCTAACTAAGAAAGCAAAGAAAGCTTAGAAACAGATTCGTTATAATGTTGAGCAATTAAAAATAATCAAAAATTATGAATATATACAATGGCCTTTTAAAGAAAGGGTTACAGCACCAACTAGGTGGCAATAGCTTGGGAGGGCTGGGGGAGTGTCCTCCCGCAGGCTGTATATGCTCTGAATCAGCATTCTGTATGTGGTGCTGTTTCCCCTATAGCCCGGATTCATAGGTCCAAGAATCAAGGGGTGGAAATGGGAATGGTTCCACTTACCATCACCCCGAGTGACCCATTAGCTAAATTTTGCTTCCTGTTCCCAAAAGGCTCGTCTGGTCTAGAGGTCTTGATTCCAGAAAGTACTTTTGCCAGGAGGCACAAAGAACATTCCATTGAACTGGAAGCTATGACTTTCCCCTGGCCACTTTTGGCTCCTAATGCCCTTGAGTGAACAAGCTGAGAAAGGAGTTACAGAGTTAGCAGGGGTGATTGATCCAGACTGCCAGGAAGAAATTCAACTGCCCCTCCATAATGGAGGGAAGGAAGAGTATGTCTGGAGTGCAGGAGATCCTTTAGGGCGTCTCTTGGTGCTACCATGCCCTCTTATCAAGATCCCAATTGAGGCTGTGAGATAAATGGCCCAGATTTTTCAGGAACAAATGAATGGGTTAACCCTTCAGGTGAAGAACCAAGACCTGTTGAAGTGTTTTCTGAAGATGAAGGAAATATAGAATGGGGTCTAGAAGAAGGTAATTCCAAATACCAGCCAATGCCACTGACCAGGTAGAAAAATGAGGATTGCAATTGCCCTGAGTGTTTCTACCCTACCTTGTTAAGGAGGGTTTGTACACATCTACACCAATATTAAGATGTTTTGTTTGTCTTTCCTCTATTTATGTATTATGTTATTAATATTTATTGAGATCATATCATTAATTAACTTATTGAGTTTATATTTAACTTATTGGATATTTGGAGAATAAGCATTTCTCAAGTGACCTTGCCTTGTGTTTGGGGGGAAGATTGTGCATTTCTGATTGTATGGGATAAAGTTATGATGTTAGGCAGAATTATAACCTTGTTACTATCTTCATTTGGAAATTAAATATGATGTAAAGTATGGTTTGGTGTCAAGTTGACAATGGGTGGACTTGTGATGATTAAGTTTTATTATCAACTGGATCTAGTTAGGAACCCACAGACATTCTTCTTGGGTCTCTGAGGTTGCTTCCAGGAAGGATTGAATAAGGAGGAAGTCCTTCCTCCAGAGTAAGCCCTTCTCCCAGAGGGGGTGGCCCTTTATGACGCCTTTATGTAAGGAAGCTCTGGGTGAAAAAAGCCCCTTCTTCCTGCCTGGCTGCCTAAGCTGTTGCTGGTGAGTGCCTTCAGTAGCACATGCATCTCCCATGTTCTACTATCTTTCCTCAGCATTGGAGCCAAGTTTCCTCAGCCTTCCAGCGTAGACTGAAGACCAGAATAGACTGAAGACCAATGCAGACTGAAGTGCAGCAGCTCTCTAGGAAGCCTCCAGGCCTTCTGTGCTGGATTGGGACTGCTGAAGCATCCAGCCATGTGGACTGAGCAGCTACCGGGTTCCTTGACTCTCAAGCCTGCAACTGCTATGGGTGCACTGCTGTAAACTAATCCAATAAGGTCCCTTTTTAATGCATTACATTTTATTGGTTCTGTTCCTCTAGAGAACACTAATCAATAAAGTTTGTAGTCATTTTCTTAGAATTTTGCTACATTCCCCAGGCTATTCTTGAATTTGCAATCCTCCTGCCTCCAGAGTACTGAATTTCCAACTGTGCTTCACCACATCTGGTTTTGCATTGTGGTCTCGATGCAGCCAGATGTTGTTTTATTTTATATTCTCATTGGAGGATAGAGAACATGTGAAGAGTCAAGAGTATAAAATTTAATTAATTTTCATTAATGAACACAGATTTGTGTGTGAATTACACATATCATCTTATGTTTTAGCTTAGATTTTCAATGTTCATGATTGCGTAATATTCTACCACGTGAATATATGGCAATATTGTTGGACTGGAATGGATCATTATTTTAAGTATTTGAGAAAAGTTTAAAGTTAGCATGAGCATTCATTAAATGTAAGAATTTTGGAATTGTATGGTGTTAGTTTCAGTTTTACAAAGTATACAAAGCTCTACTTCTGAATAGTAGTAGAAAAAATTTCCTTTCTTCATAAGCCTCAGTAATTTTGTCCTTGTAATAATAATTAATTTTTGAAATTGTGAATAATACTGATATTTTTCCTAAATTTGTTCATTTTATTGTTATTGTTATTTTTTAGAAAGAGAGCGAGAGAAATGCACATAGAGAGAGAGAGGAAATGAGCACACCAGGGCCTCTAGCCACTGCAAATGTACTCCAGACACATGCACCACCATGTGCCTCTGGCTCATGTGGGTACTAGGTCTTAGTCTTTATAGGCTAGCTCCTTAACTGCCAAGCCATCTCTCCAACCCTACTTGATTTTTCTGACTAAAGTTTAAGGATTTCTCCATTAGGATATCTTCTATTTTAAAGTGTACTCCCTAATATTTGCTCATTATTCCCTTACCTTGTCTGCTTCTTATCATTGCTTGATTTTGTATATATTCTATAATAAGACTTTTGACATTTATTTGCATTGAATATATTTCTTTTAATTGGTGACTTTACTGTAATTCTCTGGATACTGTCTATGAATGGACCTATGTTACTGGTTTTACTTTGTCCATTGCATCTATTTATATTTGGGGGATGCTACCAATGTTTTTATATTGTGTGTTTGAAAAGCTGTCTCAGTTCAATAACCTATACTCCTGTTTCCTTCAAAATGCCTCATTGTTTGTAATTTATAGGTAGATTTACAGTTTGTCTATCAAAAGTTAGTATTGTTTCATGGTATATGGTATCCAGTCATCTCAGAAGAATCTCTTTGTCCTTACTGCATTGCTAAGCCACAGTCATAAATCTCATCTACATATATGGTTCCTGTGCATCAGTTCTACCTCACCTCATGAACTGGGATTTCATAGAAAAAAAAAAAAAAGCAAACTTTTTAATGGGAAATTTAATTAAATAATTTAAGAGAATATCTATATATGCATGACATTCAATGAAACTTTCTGGAGTCACAGAAAGAGATTTTTGTAAAACAAATAGGAGGTAAATTCACTATTGCTTGCATATTTGGGATTTTTTTCTTTAAGGTAATTAAAGACTTAGGGCTAACCAGCACACAGACTTTCTACGTCAAGTGTCTGTGTATGTGTGTGTGTACATGCACATCTGTGTATGATCTACTATTCAAAGAAAGTGACTTGGATGTCAATGAAATTTCAATTTGCTGTGACCTTAGCCTGGTAATTTTTAGAATTACTTTGTTCTAATGCCAGCCCCAAAATGCTTAAGTGTCAGAATTTCCTATTAAGCAATACTGAGTGAAAAGAATCATTTGTTAATAAATTTTAAATCAAAAAGGGAGGATTTTTTTAAAAATCTAACATGGATTCCTTTATCTTTTTCAAGTTCTGTAGCTAGACTAACAAAGAAATTGAGAAACCAAAAGACATTTTCAAATCAATTTAATATATAATTATATTATATATATAATATATAATTTCAAATCAATTCAAATCAATTTAAAATAAAACTTGTGAATATGTTCAGATAATTCAGCCAACTGATAGCACAGAGGTACATTTTACAAAATTGGACAAAACAGTGCATGAGGAAAATCTAAGTTTTCAGCGGCAAAACCTGCAGATACTGTAGATTGATAATGCTATGGATGGTCAGTACTATCATAGACCTAGGACAGGAAATCTACACGTTGCTCTGGCCGCAGCAAGGCATACTTGTTCATGTTACGAATCTACAAAAGTCAAACAGAAGCATGTGCTAGGAGAGAAGAAAATTTGCAAAGAAGTGACATTTCTCAAATACACTGAAATAAATAGTATTCAAACATCTAAGCCTTAGTTCTTTTTCTATTGTAATTCAATGGCCTAATTATTAAAACAATCTTCCCAGCTTTCTTCTCATAATTGGTTTTTACAAAAAATATATACATCCCTAGGTTTACAGAGCAACCTACTTTTTGCTTATGTAGATTGCAATGGCATACTTTCCTACTCCAATTGGAACAAAAGAATTAAGAAATTTTAATGAAATTATTCAGAGAACAAAACAGTGGGTTCTGTGGGGATTAACAAAGTTTAATGGGCTATAAGATAATCAACAGATCCAATACTCATGAGTATTTTCATATTTTATTCCATATTTCAGTGGAATATTTCTACACAAATCTTGCTATTCCTCCAAAATAAAGATAGCTACTAAGTTAAAAGTGTTAAAGGAGGCCATCTTCAGCTCAATGGTGATAGCTTTTTCAAAAATAAAAAAGCAGCTGGGCGTGGTGGCGCATGCCTTTAATCCCAGCACTCGAGATGCAGAGGTAGGAGGATCATCATGAGTTCGAGGCCACCCTGAGACTACATAATGAATTCCAGGTCAGCCTGAACTAGAGTGAAACCCTACCTCAAAAAATCCAAAAATAAATAAATAAATAATAAATAATAAAAATAAATTTAAAAGCAAGATGAACTAAAATAAACCCAACAAATTAAAATACGTCTTATGATAAGATAATATTACAGATAAATGAAGGAAGGAATTTGTAGGAAGTCCAGCAAGGTCTTCAGTCGGTGGGGTTGCTGTTGGTTGTGTGGTGAGCTGTGAATTCTGCAAGCTTAGTATGTGGAAAGAAAGTTGCAGAGTGAAAAACAAAAGGATTTTGCAGTGCATGTTGTCAATATCATGAAACATTAACTTACATTATACAAAAGATTACAACGAGAAAAATATAAAAAGTGCCACATTGCAAGCTATTCATACATTTCTCCCAGCTTGTCTTGCTCTCTCCAACATTACAGCTATTCCATTATAGCATTGATCTGAATTTCCTGTAACAGAGGTCACATCTGTATGCCTATACCCCAGTGCCTGGTGAAAATGGAAGTTCATTTCTAAAACCTAGTCACACAAAGTCTAGATTGATAACTACAACAAAAATATCTTCTTCACATTTGTGTCCAGTGTTTAGCTTAATATTTAAGCAGTATGCTAGACTATTTTATGGAGACCTTTAATATATGAATATATTGAAATGTGGTCATATTCCTGGCCCATTATGCTCTTTTGTGTCCTCTCTTCCCTGTCCTTGCCCACATTCCACTGAGGATCCTCCTCTTTTCAGGTTGTCCTTCTTTGTTTTGTTCTTACTCCTTTTGTCCTCGTCCTCTGTCCTCAATGTCAAATGTTTATGGGCTCAGAACAGTGTAGGCTCTGTGGGGATAATGCCAACCACTGTAGAATCATGAATGCACCAATTGGCTCAAACTGGGAAGAGAGCGCCCCAAAGCACTCTTTCCCAGTCTTTGGCTCTTACATTCTTTCCATTCCATTCTCTACAATGTTCAATGAGCCTTGGATGGCATAAGAGGTATCTATCCCATTTAGTGTTGAGCTTTCAACAGCCTCTTACTTTCAGCCTTGATGAGTTCAGAATCTCCTCAGTGTTCATTTCATCTCCCTTAGAAAAGCTTCTCTGGCTAGCGGTGTGAGCAGTACTCATCTTGGTTCTGCTACTTCCTCTTCAACATCCCCTGAGCCCTGTTGGGTGTGATAGAGATGACTCATCCACTTCTAAACACAGGGCTTTGTTGTCTTCTTGCCATTTTGATGAGTCTCCCCACTATTTGATGCCACGTTTAAAAAGAAACTTCTAGAAGCAAAAATGAAAACGTTAATCAAAGAGCATAAACATACACATTTAGAAGGTTTTTTTTGGTAAGCATTTGTCTCTATTTAATTGAATAGCAAACAAGTAACTTACTTTAAACACATTTTTCCATGAGTATAACATATCACTCTATTCTGTGTTTGTTTAACCTCTGGGAAATCTATTTTTTAGATAATCCAATGAATGTAATAGCAATAAAAATTTTGTTTAAGAGGCAACCACAAAAGCAGTGTTGTGAAACCAACAACTTTCAGGACATTTCCGTAAAGTCTAGCTTTTTTATATGGACAGCTGGATATGGACAAAACTGCACATTTACATTGGGCAACTTTAAACTTCCTACATTAAAAAAATATTTTTATGTATTTATTTATTTTAGAGGGAAGAAGAGAAAAGCAGAGGGAGACAGAGAAAGAGAAAGAAAGAGGGAGAGAATGGGAACACCAGAGCCTCCAGCTACTGTGAACAAATTCCGGATTCATGTGCCACCTTGTACACCTGGCTTACGTGGGTACTGTGGAATTGAACCTGGATCCTTTGGCTTTGCAGGCAAGCACCTTAACTGCTAAGTCATCTCTCCAGCCCACTTTCTACACTTTTTGACTTAACAAAAATTGGACTCTCACCTCTCAGTGAGTTGTTAGACAGAAAGGTCTCTGAGGTCTTCAAAACAATCCAGGCTATTTCCAATGCTCTTGGCTGCCAACCAGAATTTGATGGCAAGACCTTATAAATGTGCTTATGAGACACTGAGAAGTAAAGTGGGAACTGAGATGGAAGCTTCCTTCCTGCTAGCTAGCTGTCATAGTGCTAGAAAGTGCTATGCAGGCACTGAGGGAGAAAAGTCATCAATAATCTTACCCAGCACTGAACTTTACATGCTATACAACCAACCATACAGACAATATATGCCCAGTGGTTCAGTAGTGGCATGACTGTAATATGGGTATACCATAAAATATCCATTACTGTATACCTAGTCAAAAGCCTATGCCTGGGAAGGTCATAGATCAAATAGGGAAGTTAATATTGTTGTGTGGCTAAAAAGTTCTGTTGTGCTCAAGAAATTTCCCTCTGAATATTTATATTTATGCCCATTGATTAGTGCTGCTCTAACCTTTTGGTGCTGAGAAAATGTGATGGTTGAGTTTCAGAATTAAATTAGACATCTGTATCATGACCCCCAAGAATTAGAAAATATTGTGGAAGAGATGGCAGAAAGCAGGTAAGAGGCAGAGGACAGGAAGGGGTGCTGTCTTCCAGACATGAAGTGGCCATTGCAGTCATGTCCTCATAGCACTTGTGATTACGTAGAAAAGACTTGCACAACACCAGGCCCATGTGTATACCATTATGAGTGATGGAGAAGGGAGAGTAAAAAAGCCAACCAAAATAGTGGGGGCGTGGTGGCACACGCCTTTAATCCCAGCACTCGGGAGGCAGAGGTAGGAGGATCTCCGTGAGTTCAAGGCCACCCTGAGACTACATAGTGAATTCCAGGTCAGCCCTTAGCTAGAGTGAGACCCTACCTCGAAAAACCAAATAAATAAATAAATAAATAAATAAATAGGGTTTCAGTGGAAGGGTTATGCAGAAGGGGTACAAAAGGAAGGAAGTAATAGAAAGTTATGATCAAATACATTATGTAAATGTATAAAATTGCCAATAAAAGATTTTTAAAAGATTTAAAACATTTCAAAAAGCATTTAATTATCTCTTTAATGGTATTATAATTGAGCTCATGTCACTTAGAGATAATAAAATTGTGACCAATAAAATGATAATGGATAAATGTGACCCAGGTACAAATTTCTCAACTGTAACATAATGCAGATTCTGTTCACTGACAACCCTAGAGCTGTGGCTTAATAAGGTAATGCTTTTTGCATGCACACATGAAATGTGAGTGTCATGGCTTTGATTGGTAATATTGCCATGGATATTTTAATGCCTAATAGATAATGATTAATAATTCCAGGAGACATTAGAAAGTGAGAAGCAATACTAAATTACTTAAATGTAAGTTTGATATGAATTCTGTCCATAAAATAGAAATAGAAATCAAGGGAGAAAAGCATTTTCTGATCATATATCAAATAAGGGACTCATACAGGAGCTCATAAAGGGACTCGCTACAATGAACTCAACATGAAAACACAAACCAATTAAAAATTAAGGACAGATTTGATGGGACATTTTTTCCAAACAGAAATGTAAATGAGTAATGATTTCATATGATTAACACTGTTCCCATAAGGAAAAACAGTGAACTAGGACTTATTAGTTACTAAAATATTAAGTTAAAAAAGATACACAGGGGGCTGGAGAGATGGCTCAGCAGTTAAAGGTGCTTGCTTGAAAAGCCAGTACTTATGTAAAGCCAGATGCACAAAGTGGCACAGGCATGTGCAAATGATTGCAGTGGTAAGAGCCCCAGTGTGCCCACTAATTTCCCCAAACTCTCTCCTCTTGCAGATAAAGAAGTGAAAACAAGTTTAAAGACAAATGCTATGAAGTGTTGATGGTTATTATGGTTTACATGACCAGTGTCTTTCCAAAGGTCCACGTATTAATGACTTGATCCCCATGGTGGTACTATAGGCAGGGGGTAGAACTTAGGAGGTGAGGCCTGGTATTTAGGGCATGTATTTAGGTCATTAATGGCCTACCCTTATAGGGAAGAGTGGTTTGCTAGCCACTTTCTCTTTCCTATTCACAAAGTGAACAGAACACTCCACTATGCCTTCTCCAGTTCCCTTGTTTATCCAGTACCTCACCATAGGCACAGAGCAAAACATCTGCCTGACACTGAACTAGAGCTTGAAAAAATGTAAGGTAATAAACCTTTCCTCTCCTAAGATAAACATGTTGGGTATTTTATTATGTGAAGTTCACTAATACTTTGAGAAGCAACAGAAAGGGCATTGCTAGGAGGAGTTTATCGCAAAGAAGTCTCTGGAAAACTGAAAATGATTCAATACAGTATAATATTCTACCTACTACTATGTGCTATGGGAATGCACTTAAAACTTTAAGACAGTAGATCCTATGTTACATGCTGTTATAACAACCAAAAAGTTAAATATGGAGTTATTATATGACTTGGTTATGACATTTCAAAGTATATTTACATATAATTTGAAATGCATGCCATAAAAATTGGTACACAACATTCATAACAGCAATATTCATAAAAAGTATATACAAGCCCAAATGCCTGACAAGTGAATAACGAAAACATGGCATGTCCGTACAATAGAGTATTTCACAGCCTCAGCAAGGAATGAAGTTCATGTACATGCTAAAATACTAACAAACCTTGAAAACATTGTCATAAGCAAAATAAACCATACATGAAAGGCTTTATATTATGCTATTTATTTTTAAAAATTTATTTATTTATTTATTTATTTATGAGGGAGAAAGGGACAGAGAGAGAAGGAGAGAAGAGGAGAGGAGAGGAGGATAGGGAGAAAGTATGGACACTTCAAGGCTTCTTGTATTTACAAACAAACTCCAAAAGCATGTGCCACGTTGTGCATCTGGCTTTACAATGACAATTGGGGAATGGAAACCAGGCGCAGGCTTTGGCCTCATGTTGGCAGGAAGACGTAAACAAGAGTAGACCATTATCACTCCCTGGCACTCCCTATGCTCCCTGTACTGGAGATCCCTGGCAAAAAAAAAAAAAAAAAAAAAAAAATAGTGAATTTAGCTTTGTTACCAAATCCAACTAAGTAATAAACTGCTATGTGTTTTCTTTTTCAAACTCACCCAAATTGAAACCATTCAACTACAGAGTTAAGAACAAATCAGGCCCTGGCCAGGTAGAATCTTGAGTCTCTCTATAACGCCTATTACAGTGAATGTGGTGGATCTGTAGCAGTTTAATTTCTGTAATGCACTAAACACTATGTGACATGATTGCCTCATAGCAGTTTTGCTGAATTTCCCAGTAGGCTTGTGGGGGGGGGGCAGGTGGGGCTAAAAACATCTAAGATGTCATCTTGTGACACTGTGGCCTGGCAGGCAGCAGAGGCAACCCCATGACAAGTGTGAGCATAAACTGATGACGTAGAATACAGGAAATATTTCTGACAGAAGTCCCTGTGACTCACTGATACATTAAAATCTATTCAGCCACCCTATTGGCACCAAAGTATTTCTTTTAAAATCTAAAGCTGGTCATTTCAGAACAAGTCAAGACAGACTGTATCCAAAGATTATGAGTTGGATTACTTATGTGCTTTCTGATCTCACATGCAGCTATGCTGAAAGACCAGTTTCTAGCAAACCAGGTTGCCTCTCTGATGAATTTATCTCCTTTCTTTGCATCATAAAGGCTTGGAACTCACTCTTTTATTGTTAATTTTCACTGTCCCCTTACTTAAAATTGGAAGCACCTAGGAGACATATCCCTGGTGTCTCTGTGAGAGTGCTTCCACTGAAGTTTGTTTAACTGAGGGAAGGATGTGAGTGGCACCATCCCATAGACTGGAGATCCTGAAGAAATAAAAGGGAGAAGCAAGACACAGTGAGTTTAGTTAGCAGCAGTGTTCATCTCGTTCTATAATGCTATGCGACCAGCTGCTTCTCTCCCACTACCATCCTTTAATACTATGATGGACTATAACCTCTCAAACTAAAAGGAAAAAATAAATATTTCCTCTATTCTGTTGCTTTTTGCTGGTACTTGGCCACAGTGATGAAGATGGTAACTGATACACTCCCTGGCCTGAGAAGCCCTGAACCAGGCTGTGTTGGCTAGGTCAACGCTGAGCTGTGAGCTAAAGGGATTCTTTCAGCCCCTGGTTAGCTGCTTCCACTCTTCTATAGAAGCAAATGCTGACAATGTTCTCTCATTGAGTTTATAAATTCTAATATTCTAGATTGACACTATTGGGAAGGAAAGTGGGTCCTTCTCTAGGCCAGACAAAGGGACCACTTGTATCAGTTAATGTCTCGTCGCTGTGGCAAAAATACTTGCCCAAAAGCACCCTACAGAAAGAAAGAGTTTAGTTTTGCCTTGCAGTTTTGAGGGGAAGTCCATCACGGCAGGGAAAGCATGGTAGGAGCAGACAGCGGGAGGTATTGCATCATCAGTCCTCAGGGAAGAAGCAGAGAGAGGGAGCGTGACAAGGCAAGGCCAATAACCAGGGTCACACGTCCTGCAGCAAGGCTCAACCTCCTAAAGTTTCCACAGCCATGCTGAGCAACTGCAGATTAAGTATTCAAACACATGAGTCTAGAGCGACAAGCCAACTCATGTGGTATGTACGATTCAGGAGAGCTAAGAGCATACTAGGGTGTGTAGCTAAAGGCCTAACAAGTAAGAAGGTGGGCATTTTCAGGTTTCTATTTTGCTGTGCATTCCATCCCTTCTGGGGTCTTAGGAAGAAAAGATCCTTTGGGATAACAGATGGGATATAGAAATATGCAGCATTTTGTCCTAATCATATTTAAAAGCTTAAGATCATCAGAATTGTATATTCTAATTTCACTCAGCCTCTACCAGTTGCAATTTATAAACGCTGTTTGGAAATGTTCTTGGCCCATTCTATTCAGCTGCACAAGTCTGTTTCTTTCTTCAAATATTAAGTTGTATGAAACTTTCTCTGAGAAGTCCCCAGGAACAGTTAATAGCTTCTCCACTCCCCGTACAAAGCTATCTTACGTGTCACGGCGCTAACTTGTATTTTAACTCCTTTCCTACAAACTGTTGCATTTTCAGTTTCCTTGGTGACTGGTACATATTATTTGCAGCATATATTCCCACAGTTGAACCCAGTGCTTCACAGAACTGCTGATAGGAATGGTTGCTTTCTAAATAGTTTTGAATATTAAAGTGAAAATCTAAAGAAAGAACAAATGAGTTGATTGAATGCTTCAGTGGGATTTTCTAAAGTCAATTTCTATGCATAAAAATGCAATCAGGGATTTGGAGAGATGAAAGTAATGGACTTCATAAACTGAATGTCTTGTTAACATCTACCCATGATTTAAACTTAAAGCCTATTTTCACTCCTCTTTTATACACATGCCGTATGGACATATTTCCTTTTACTGTACATGTCCAAAGTTTAGAATGTGTGTTTTAGTTCATGTTTCCCTTTTAAATGTTTCTGTAAGCATGAATCATATTTAAGAGTGTCTCAAAAGCCTCTTGTCCACATTTTCTAGGTTAACTACTTGCCTATAAGTGAATACCATTTATATTTGATGCAGGTAACACACTATGACTTTTTAAAGAAAGTTTTCCTGTTCAGTGTTGTGCATAAGCATGTGTTGTTACACTGTGAAGGACACACAAATGCCATCTATTTCTGTTTCTTTTCTTGTCTGATACAGATGGGTTCCCTGGTGAAGGCTATCTTCATAACATCTTTGCAGCTCATACTGGCCTGGGGTCATTGAATATATTAAGTGGATTTTTTTTGTTAAATTTACTGTGTGATGAAACCCAAGTGAAATACACTATGTGATTATGTGAGGAGTGAGTCATTATTTTTCTTTGCAGCCTTTGAATGTTTTTGTGTATAAATAAATTGCATTGAATTAAAATTCCATTAGAGTTTTGTTAGTTTTTAATCTTTTAAATCATGTACATTTCCTTTCAACTATAAAAGTGTGTTTTTCCTTTTATTCTAAAAATCACCGCATGAGCATAATGATTTTCTCATCACAGTATTATCTGAAGAATCACTGTGATTTTCAAAAAATGAGTTTTTACATTGACAAACAGTTGTGTGTGTGTGTGTGTGTGTGTGTGTGTGTGTGTGTGTGTGTGTTCTCCTAGCCTGAAATTTAATGGTCATTGTTAGTAAGATATGGCACCTTTGCAGTGAATACATCATGAGAGATCGACCCTCTTGTGTATAATATTCATTTTAACAGATGCTCCATCTGGCCCCCTCTCCCTTTCCCAGTTCATCATGGGAGGATATTGTGGTGAGAAGGCACCACCAGTAGAACACACATCACCATACCACACATGTGCATGTCTGCTTCATGAACTTCACTTCCACAACTATGGGAACAAATTTCACTATTTATATATACCCAAATTGTAGTATTTTGTCAAAATCAGTAAAACTAAGCTAAGGTGTGTACATAATAGAATACTATTCACCCTTTAAAAATAAGGAAATGGGGCTGAAGAGATGGCTTAGCAGTTAAGGCGCCTGCCTCTTAAGCCTAAGAACGCCGGTTCCAATCTCCAGGTCCCACATTTAGCCAGATGCAAAGTGACGCAAGGGCACAATGCCACACTTGACCACAAGGGGGCACACACATCTGGATTTCATTCTCAGCAGCTGATTGGCTGCTGGCATGCCCATCTCTATCTGTCATCCTCTCCCTCTCTGTGTCTCTCTCTAAAAAAAAAAAAAAAAAAAAAAAAAGGAGCCGGGCGTGATGGCGCACGCCTATAATCCCAGCACTCAGGAGGCAGAGGTAGGAGGATCATCATGAGTTCGAGGCCACCCTGAGACTACATAGTGAATTCCAGGTCAGCCTGGGCTAGAGTGAAACCCTACCTTGAAAAACCAAAAAAAAAAAAAAAAAAAAAAAAAAAAAAAAAGGAAATGCTGTACCTGGAGGACATTAAGTGAAATAAGGAAACAGAAAGACAAGAACTACATGATCCCACTAATAAGTGGCATATGCAGAAGAGGTGGAGAGGATGGTGATTTCCAAAGGAAAGGAAGGCAAGGTGGTTGAAGAAGGAATTGTGATCAAAAGTCATAGTACAGACTCTGCTACTGAACTTTATCTTATGATACAAATTATTGTTTTATGACAGGTATGAGTACCATGGAGATGTGTGCAAAAGAATTAGAGCAGAGTACAGAGGCAGTCCTAAAACCAGGAAGCACAGTGAGATTACTGTGGTGAACAGCGGTGCTAATAACACTGTAGCAGAACAGGCAAAGGTGTAGCTTTTTCCGAGCACCATTGTCATCCATGTGAATAATGAGTGATTTTCCTGGCATTCCTATTCTAAATACCCTTCATGCTGAACCTAAAGGCAAAAGATGGAAGTGTTGTAAAGACAGGAAGCACAAATTAATTATCTGTGTTCCATCTCTGGGAAAGAGTTGATCTGTGTCCTGAGAACATTTTTCCAATGACTAGATTAATTCTTTCTTACAATGAATGTTTGCTATAATTATAAGGCTTTTAGTATTACATTTAGGTATGTTATATACAAAGACTATCAGAACAGAATACCATAATGAAAAATATATTATTTGAAGATTTTAATTCTCCCTTAATATAATCACTGTGCAATCATGGGCAATGGGTATAACAAGACTTCATTTTCCAACTTTCCTACAAACTTGTCAATCTAAACACTGTATCATCTTCATTGCCACAATACACAATTGCACACACAACTCCTACATTATTAATATTATGTAAAATTCTATTTCTAACTTTCTTTTTATCAGAAACTTTGACAAAATTATGAAGAGTTGCAGAATATATCTGATGCTGTGAAGGGAATTTAATGGGGATTATATTCTTGTTCATTTTTATAGCATCCATTAATAATTACATAGGAAAGTTTGTATGCATCTGCTTATGTATTCAATAAGTATAAGATTTAATGCAATTCTACCCATTATGTTTAACTCAAGCTAAATAAAAGAAAACACTTCAGTTTTTGAAGATTTTCAGTATTTAGCTTTCATTTTTTAATTTTAAAGAACTGGAACACATTTCTTCCCACATTGCATCCTAGGTGTGCATATTATTTAAATATAATATATGATACCATCCAAAGGTGAACAAAATTTAAAAATTGCATTTTCAAGAAAGTCTAAATTAAGTGCTTATCACTTTTTTGTCCTTATATTTTAAATTCCTTTCAATGCTAAATTATTCATTTACTTAAAAAATTTAAAACCATAAAGATTTTTTATTTGAGCTTCATTAGAGTAATTATTTTGATAATTCTAAATGTGACAATATAAGAATTGTATTGTCAGTCGGGCGTGGTGGTCCACGCCTTTAATCCTAGCATTCAGGTGGAAGGGGTAGGAGGATTGCCATGAGTTTGAAGCCAACGTGAGAATACAGAGTGAATTCCAGGTCAGCCTGAGCTAGAGTGAGACCCTACCTTGAAAACAAAAAAAAAAAAAAAAAAAAAAAAAAGTTTAAAAAAGAATTATACTGTCACTCAATTGATATTATTTTTCATGAATATATATATATATATATATATATATAGCTATATGCATGTTTGTGTGTATATAGATTACATACATGCATTACTTGATATAAAAATCATTCATTAGTGATCATATAAATTTTAAATTTTTCACTAATGCATGGGCACTGGCAAAATCACAATATGAAAGAGATCTTATAGCAAGGAAATGCCTGCTTGATATTATTAAAAATCTTTTAAAATATTTTTATATATTTGGGAGGCAGAAATGGGGGGGGATGTCCATACCAGGTTCACTGGCCACTTCATGTTACTACTGAGGAAGTCATGTTGGTTGGTTCTTTGGTTCAGTGATGGGTAGTTTGGTCAGTTCATTGGCTGAGTGATTGATTGGCATTTCTTGACAAAGAAACATCATTTCAAGCTCCACTCTACAGGGACTCCAACTAACTAAGCAGTTAATAATACATGTAGCTTGTATGTTGTCATTTAAGATATATGTAATAATCAATGTACAGACAGCATTTGGATCTTGTCTAGTCAACTATAAAAAGTCAATTCGTATGATAACTAGGGGCATTTTCCTTAAAGAATTATTGCTAATTATATTTCACAAAACACATTGTGACTATAAGTAAAATTCTCTTTGTTTCCAAAGGTACAACTAGAGAAATTTGAGACAAGAGGTCAGTTGGTTTGATTAAAATGTTTACACATAAAAGGCAAATCATATACAGTAAAATGATTATATTTCTTTAGTCTACTAGGGATATGCTGCTTTACAAAATTGCTCTACTTTTGATATTTTGAATGATTTTTTTTCATCATAAAATGCTTTGAATGTTGTCCACACATTTTATAAAAGGAAAATTAATTCCCTGGATTGTGACTTTACATTTACATTTTGTAAAAGATCTAAGCTTATACAAACATCAATAAAAATACCTGGGATTATTTATAGTTATTGTTAGGAACTAACACCAAGAGGACCAATTATAAGCAGTAGTGAAATATAAAAGACAAGTATATTTAAATAATATTTTCAAATACTTAGTTGTTTCCTTGTTCTTTATGATTTCTGAGTACATATGCTTAGGAGATCCAAGTCAATGTGACAAAATGAAAACTGTGCTGTTTATATCAATACATGGTGATTAAAACTTCATTTTTTATAATTGTATAGTGAGCTGGACTAAGAGCCAGCAGTAGAAGCTAGGAAACTAGAAAGGGGACATTGAAGGAGGGAGGAGAGGGGAGGGATTAAGGGGATAGGATAAGAAAGTAGAGTGGTGGAATACTAGAGGTAGAAAGGTCTAAGTGGGGATGGAGGAGATGAGTGGGTAGGAGGAGGTTATCACAACTAAAAATCTTATGATTAAGCCATATGAAAACCTACTTCCTTCTTAGCCGTGTGTGTGTGTGTGTGTGTGTGTGTGTGTGTGTGTGTGTGTGTGTGTGGTGTATACCTCTATACCCAGCCTCTAATATATATGGTATACACATTTAATCCCCAGCATGAGAAAAGCAGTGGTAAAAAGAGAGTTTGGGCAGTAGTATCTTATGGGAATGGATAATCAAGTACTCAGTATCCATAGATTGTTACATAAAAATCTCAGTGCCAGGGGTACTTCCCAGTGTGTTATCAGTGAGGAAGGTCTCTTAGGCCTACAAACATTATAGGCAATTTCCAAGGCTCCTAATTTACCAGCAGAACTAGCTTGTAAGACCCTATTGCTGGAAACACAATGTGCTTTGGTTGCAGGGCACTGAGCAATCAAGCTGGAGCTGAACTGCAAGCCTACTCCTTGCTTAAAACCTAGTAGAAAGTCTATAGCTGGAAGGTCATAGCCCTAAAGGGGAAGCTATGCTATTTGGCTAAAATCCCACCAAATTGTCCTAAAATATTTGGGTTTATATCCTTGTATTAATGTTGCTCTCACTTTTGGTGAGATGCCAGTGACTATTGGGGAGACACAAAACTTGTCAAAGTGCTGAGAAAAAGTGACACTTGAATGTTCTGAACCAAATGAGATATCTCTATCACCCCATCTGAGATGCAGAGACCATTGTGGAAGAGGTGACAGAAAGCATGGAAGAGCCCAAGGAAGGGAAAGAGTACTTTGCAATACTATCTTCCAGACACAGAGTGGCTATGGCATTCAGGACCTCATGGTGACTGCGTTACACAAACAAGACCTGCATAATATTGGCCCCACCAATATATTGCAACAGATGATAGAGGAGAGCAAAAATGACATCAAAATCAATGAGGGTCTAGTTGGAAAGAAGAGGTTCTCAGTTGAGGGGGTGGGGGACAAAGGAACGTTACAGGAGGAGATTATTATCAGGGTATACTTTGGATATGTATATGGAAGTTTAAAACAGTATGAAATGTTTAAGGGATAAAAATTAATTAGCTAATAAAAAGATGAGTAAAAAACTTCATGTCTTTGCATGTAAATTCTTTAAAAGCTAACATCTTAGAAATGAGTCCATTTTTAGCATTCTAGATAAATACACAAAATAATAATTTTCAATTACATCATCAATGATCATTAAAAAGCCTCATTACACTTTCCACATTTCATTGTCTTAGAATATTTTAAATGAAGCTTTCAAGACCAATGCCATAATTATAACAGTTCACACAATTTATCTTCACTAGGAGATAAGTGATATAGCTGGACTTAATGAGATAGTTCATGTTTTCACATTTCATTGAGGAACTGTTATGAGCCTGGTAAGGTATATTTTCATTTTGCTGAAATGATTGGATGGCAGCCTGAAAATTTCTATCTACTTTTTGTAATTTTACTATAGCAAAATAAATATAAAAGCCTAATATTTTATAAAAATCAAAATTATGATTCCAATGAGATGATCAGACAAAATTAGCTTAAAAGTAAATCAGTTGAAACTGTTATGGATAGCAATGAAACAAAAATACATACACACACATGCAATACACACACAAATATTTATATATAAAAAGAGAGAAAGACAAAGAAGAGAGATAAAACAATGTCAGCTTAACAACCTGAATTGGACCTATGTTATCATTGCCATGTTAATGGGAAGAATTAGAAATATCTGAAAATTGCCTCACCTCTGTTGGCCTCACCTCCTTAAACAACCTCATCGTGGGAAGAGAAGTCTATCCATTCAGTATACAAAGTTCCCTTGCATATGAGGAGTACATAGACAGACACTACCTTACTCGTGCTTCTCTGCTTTTTCTACATCTATAACTAAGCAAAGGTCTCTCTGAGTCATAATTTTTATTTAAGTATACTTAATGCATTAATGAGATTTATATACATTCTGCTGGGCTGAGAAGAAAAATAAATGGTGTCTTCTTAATGGCTTTACATCTTCATGGACACTTACTCTGATTCACCCGATGGTATAGTTTAATTTTGAGACAAATGCTTTTTTATATCTTCAATGAGATCTTTATAAATGTCAAATTCTAAATATTGTTATTAGTGTATATGTTTTAAAAGCTTTTATAAAGTCATGCTATAGAGAAAAGGTGTTTAGTAAGTAGTATTGTAAATATTGTCAATCTACTTGAAATATATGCATTTAGAAACTCATCACAACATTCATTAAAGTTATTTCTAAGTGCATTAAGGAACAAAAGTCAACAAGAAAAAGTATCGAGAGGCTTATTTGTATTAGTAACTAAAAAATAAGTGTCTATTGGTTATTTTCAAAGTTGGAGATCAAGATCACCAAGGTTTTAGGTAGGGCTGGATCCAGGAAAGCTACAGAGAACTCATTCAGGAAGATTTTTTATTTTAATTACTATTTGTTATGGAAATACTCAGTATGTAAACAGCACATGTTGGTAACATCCATTACCTCATCCTTCCCCACCTCCAAAGGGACCCTCCTTGTTGGGGATGCAGGTCATCCCCATGGGGATTGTGGGTCATGCATTGGGGGGGTAGTCATCAGTTACAGGAAAGAGGCAATGTCTCTGTGCATAATGTCCCAGCTTGTAGCTCTGAGCAATGTTGCGTGCATTTTAAGTCTACTTCAGAGATGGGCTTTTAGGAGCCTCTGGATCTCTGGTTTGGTAGGAGTTGAGTGTCCTCACTCAGTGTCTATCTCCTTCACCCTTGTGCTGACATCAGATTCACTGAGAAAGCAGCACTCTTGCTCATTTCTCCAGCTTCTTTATGGTTTCAACCTGGGCCCTGGTGAAGTGCACTGGGTTGTTTCTCTCCTCAGGTCCCATTTCCATCTAACAAAGAGAAGCAGATTCTCCAACAGAGAACAAAGTCAGCACAGGTTAAATGGGATAACCATTATTAGTTTAGAGAGAATTTAATGGGTGTAGACCTTCTTGTAGCCCAAGATTAGTGGTAGCTTTATACTGGAAGGTAAACTCATTATCTGGATATGATTCTGACTTGTGTCCCAGTCAGTTCCAGATATGGTTTCCTTTCCACTGAGTGGATCTGTTAGCCAATCCAAGAGCAGCTGGTTACCCACCATGGCTGTGTGCCACTATTGCACTTGTATGAGCATCACGGCAGGTTGTTTGCTTCTAAGTTGCTTATTCCTTGAGTTGCTGGAACAGATCTTGGTCACTTTACCCCAGTAGCTCATGTAGTGCCTTCTAGCACTAGACAGGCTAATTGTCTGGGGACTGGCTCTTTTCCAGATTCCAGCCAGGTCTCTCCATGTTCCTTACTAACAGCATATGGTGTCTTCAGAAGTAGGGCCTTACCATTAACCACTGGTGGGTAATCAAGTGCTCTGATAGAAGCCTGTCTTGTTTGGGAAACCTTGTAGTTCTCTCTGATCAACAGCTCATTGTGGATGTTAACGGCATCCTGGTACTCACTCAGGAAGATCTGTGGGAACACTGTGACAACTTCAAGTCTTGTCTACTCAAGGATTACATTCTGCGCTGAGGCAACGTATCATATTTGGCTTTGTTCAGGATGCTCTTCAGGAAGTCAGCATGTCACCTGGACAACGCATTTGCTGCTTCTACATGGCTGAGGCTTAGCATTATTAAACTTAGAAGCAAACACAGTTTCTCTAATGGACACTCCTGAAAATGTGTCCAAAATATGGCTGCAGGCCACATGTCTGCAGGTAGCTATGAATGTGGCCCAACATACATGTAGAAGACAATGTTGTATTGTGTCAAAAGGTTGGACATCTGGGCCTGGAGAGATTACTTAGTGGTTAAGGCATTTGCCTGCAAAGCCAAAGTATTCTTGTTCGACTCTCTGGGACCCATGTAAGCCAGATGCACAAGGGGGCACATGTGTCTGGAGTTCACTTGCAGTGGCTGGAGGCCCTGGAGTGCCCATTCTCTCTCTCTCTCTCTCCTTCCCTCCCTCCCTCTTTCTCTGTCTCAAATAAATAAAATATTTTAAAATGTTAATATTAAAATGTTAATATTAAAAAATAATTTAAAATAATTAAAAATGTTAATATTAAAAATATTTTAAAAGGCTGGACATCCATGAGATCATTGAGGGCACTGCTTAATATAGGCAGTGTTTTTACATATATTTAATGGAACATCTTTCAATCTGTTTTTCATCAGTAGTAAATAAGGTCTTTTTTATGTATATGAGCTTATACTATGGTTTTGCTCATTTGGCTCTGAATTCAGAAAGAAGTGAATGATGACATTTCAGAGATTTTTAAAACTCATAGTGAAAATATGTGTTCAAATATTAGGATATAGGAATGAGGATTAGCCTTCGTCAATCAACCAGAGGGCATTTAAAATCCCAGTACATATACTGAACTTGAAGCTTTGCTGCAAATGACCTGCTCTTACATGTGAGAGATGATTAGAGATGTCCGCAGCTCGCTGATGTCCTTTACAATTCAGTGGTTGTCTTTTATCTGTTGAATGTCCCGTGAAGACACAACAAAAATTCCCTGCAGACTTATGTGTGAGTCATCTAACTTGACCCAGACAAAAGTACATTTTGCATCAGCCTATTTGATCTAAATTGTCTAAATTTTATCATGAGGCTTATTCCAAAAGAGCCATGGCATATACAAGTTTTTGACACTGATAGTGAGATAATTTGATGATTTCATTGTGTTCCACAACCACCCTCTAAAAGCAACAGCATTAATGTTTGATACAGACAGATCTATACTGCAGGGCCCTGCAGGTTGTTCTGTGCCAAGCATTCATAGGAAATGCTTTATTGGTGGCACTAACCTGTTTCTGTATATGCTGTTGCCATTGCTTCATCCCCAAGGACTAAGGAGGGAAGAATGAGGGAAATGATTATTATATCCCTCCTTTCCATTGTGGCTTCACTTTGTTTCTAGTCTTTATAGATGTATAAACTTTATCATCTGCATGACCTTGGCTTTATCCTTTGGAGATTAGTATAAGAATTCTCTTTAGAAGGAAGGCTGTCTCCTAAGTTAATTCATCAGCAGTATAACTACTTATTCAGTACTAGAGGCTGAGGCATGAGCTGTGGTAGGACTACATTACCAAAAGCATTTACTTTAGCTTATTCAACATGGTACCAGAGTCCTTACATTCATGTCTTACTCCTTTAAGAGAAAAGGAGAAGCACACACAGGACCCAGAAATATAGCACAGATAGCATGTTGGTATGACATTGCTGAGGAAGCATTTTCACAGGTCATGGATAGCTGTTATACATGACACAGATCTGTGATGCTGAAATATGTTTTGCTGAGTCACTTACTCATTCCACAACGACTACAGACTCTCTGAATGACTGGCAAAAGTTTAAGAGCCTCAACAGCATTGTAAAATCACTTATAAAAGAACCACTTTATTGTGAATGTTAATGTTATGGTTAGAGATGGGCTTGTTTTTAAAATTTTGTGGTCATGGACCAATAGTGATGAAAACTTATATTCTATATTTTTTGACCTTCCAATTATTTAGAAGTAGGATTAAACAATGAATCAATTTATGGTACTCCATATAGTATAATAATTATAGCTGAAAATAGATTTTGGTGAAAAAGGAGGCCATATATTTATTGAACATCAGATAGATAACTATGATTTAAATGTAATTAGAAAGATTTGGGAAATGTATTTTCTTCAGATTTCAATTCCCAGAGAAAAGGTATTTTATGTTGTCTTCAAAAAAATGAGTGTTTTTTAGAACTTTTACTCACTTAGTCAAGATCTATTAATTTTTTAAATTACTTTAAAGTTCCCTAGGAATTTGACATGGGAGTAGTTTGTATTTATAACCTAGGTATCCTTACATCCTCAATGCTACAGCCTTGTATTTTTCCCTAGTACATTGAAGAGCCTGGGTTTGTGATTTTTCAATATTATAGTAGCAAGTTGAAATAGTCACTTTAACATGCTAGCTCATTGGGATTTGCCCAGTTTCTGCTACTGGATCCAAGGCTAGAAGGCTTAAAATACATGACCCGGATGATGAAGCAAATAGCTACATGTGAATAAATAAAGATAAAATGCCTACAAATTAGAACACAAACTAGAACTAGAGGTCTTTTCACTTAGTGGTAAGTCAGCATACATCTGGCCTGTTTTTTTGTTTTGTTCTGTTTTTTGTAGTTTTACTTAGTTTATTCAGGGAGGGTAAAGTAATGTTCGTGACTGGTTACCAGAGCTAACCCGGCTCTCTGGAAGGTGTCTGGTTCAAGGAGCTTGGACTGCACTTCTTAACTAGGAAAGTTGCCGTCCATAGGCCAGGCTTGCTTTGCTCTAGTAGAACATGAGACTAAACTGGCTTGTGGCATAATGCCGACATTGGTGACATAGGGTCACATGGCTGAGCACATTTTGCTAGTTTTCCTCTTGCTTGGTGTGGTCAATACCTCTGCTGTACGGGTTAGGACGCTACCAGTTGCCTCAGTTACTTTTCGAGGACTTATGCATAACTTTTGTTGAAATTTCTGACTCTTTCCACTTCCTTGAGGTTCAGTGGGTGACATTTTGAGGTCAAATGGTTGAATACGTGTTGCGTGAAGAACCATAAAGAGCAACAGTGCCTGTGAATGCCACTAATGGCATCACCTACAATCACTTTCCTCATACTTCACACTGCTTTCTTATCCCATAAAACTACCAAACTCTGTCCTCTGGGATGCTAGACGGCCTCACAAATACGTTTTGTATCTCGAAAACTTGTTTCCATGCATGGCATACCATGCCATAGGCCTGGTTGGTACCAATAGCAAGGACACTTAGCTTCCTCGGCAGATTAAGGCCTTTGATAATCTGGAAGTAAAACAGTTCTAACGAATAGAGAAATTTCACAAAAACAACGAAAGTGGGACTGCAAGTGCCTAGACGTATAAAGTAAAAATGGTCTCAAAAATTTCTCTCCAAGAGAGATCAAGCTGAAAAGAGTTAACAGTGTAAAAAACAAAAGGGGAAAATGTCTGGTATATTTGATAAGAAACAGAAACCTAAGTGAGAGGAAGCAAAACAAAAAGCCATTGCAAGATGGTGTTTTTGCTGTGGTTATCCAATAATGAGGAGCTAATTTAGAAAGAAAGGTCAGTTTGAGTTCATATGTATAAGATAAATGTCACTATCCTAAACTCAAATTTTGAGACCATATTAACATTTACATTGTTTATAGCTTTGACTGGGAAAATGCACCTTACAAACTTCTTCTGCACAAACAATCTCCTCAAAATGTACACAAATGGCTATCATTTTAACTATACCTCCAATAGCGAAAACTTGAAGTTACCGAAAAGCTTATTTTTAAAGAAAGGTATAAATGAATCACCATATATAAAATATGATAAGTCATTTGAACTATGTATATTAAGTTAAAGTGATGAGTTAGATCTGCACATATCAAAACAATTTTAAATAAACCTAGGCCTTACGGCTAGGGAAATAGCACAGTGGTAAGTCTGATTGCCACACACGCACAAGGGCCTGGAAAGGCATGAATTAAATTTCCAGTGCTCACATATAAAACTGAAGCCAAACAATGCCTGTAATCCCAGTTTTTTTAATGGTGGAGGTTGGGGGAGTGGAGCCAAGAGAATCGCTGGGGCTCACTGGTCAGCCAGTCTGATTGGGGAAGAAAATGGCAGCTTTGGGTTTAGTGAGAGACTCTATCTTAAGGAATCCTATGAAAGAGCAATAGGAGCGGGTACTTGACATTCTCCCCTGGGCCACACACATGAATCAACAGGGCTTGCACATCTGCACATAGATGTGCATGCACTATACTCACACATACTATACACACATACAAAAACACATTTTGAAAAACAAATCATTATTTCAGGAATTTGACCTATATCGATAAACAGATAATACATAAAATTATGGACTGAATATGAAATGAAATCAGAAACTCAGCTGTTGCAGAATCAGTCTATAGCTGGTGGTGATATATGGAAAGGTATTGAAAACCTTAGGAGGTGAGTTCTGGCTGGAGGATGTTTGGCAGGGGCATGTCCTTGGAGGCTGTGTTTTTCACTGGCCTCTTCCTGCTCCCCTTTTTGCTTCCAGTCACCATGAAGTGAGCAGCTCGTGATGCTCTGCCCCCACCACGATGTTTCTGCCTCTCCTCAGGTCCAAAGACATGGAGTCAGCCAAGCACAGAGTGGAACTTCTAAACATTAAGTCAAAAGAAAGGTTTCCATCTCCTAAATTGTTTCAGTCAGGTATTTGCCACAGTGAAGAAAAACTGACTAACACAGTTTAGTAAATGGCCAGACTTATATTTATTATTCCTTTAACAGTGAATATTGTCAATAAGAGCACAGATATTAGACTAGTTACAAGAAGTGACATGAAACTTTTACATTCAGTTTTATAACTTTTTTATTTTTAATACTTTACACATCATGTTTTGCATTATCAATAATAATTATATATATTAAATCTCAATGCCCACTAATAAAATGAGAGAACATTTCTATGATTTCCCTGAAATGATATGCCTATCTGCCACAAACATACTAATGAAACCATTAACAAAGAATATTTAAGTAATATGGAAATGTGACCTTTTTTTTTTTTTTTTTTTTTTTTTTTTTGCTGAAACTGAATTCTATAGACCACCTGAGGTGTAAGCGCTAATAAAATATTTCTATGTCAAATATATTTGAACTAATCCATAGAAACTAATGAGTGTTTTATTAGTTTTTGATTTAAACATTTAGCATTAATTCTAAAACATTAAACCTTTCTCTATATTTATTACTGATTTAGACATCTAGTATTAATTATAATAAAACAAACATTTCTCTGTTTTTCTCATAGGCTCTGTCATTGTCTCTCTGTCTCTTCTTTCCTCTCATATATTCATGCATACACACTCTATCTGTTCCTATACTTTCTCTCTAGTCACAAATACACACATGCATGCTAAACCACAATCTGTTTCTCTGTTTCTTTTTTCTTTCTTTTCACTCATGTACAAGTATATGCTTGCAAACTAATGTACACATGCAGTATATGGTCTTTAGAATATTATCTCCAGTCAATTATTTCGCGTATTCTGTTACTTCTACATACATTTTCTCTCTGACAATTGTCTTCAGCATATCAGAACTACAAAATGAACATAGCTATTTTTCATGGCATCCATATAATTACCCCCCCCTCTTTCTCTCTGAAAATCAAAATTGTTCAGTGTGATTATCTAGGACCTTATATGGATACTGAGCTATTCAACATTCTTGAAGATCATTTTTTCTAAAAATGGGAAAAAATATCTCTACTGAGGCAATATCAAGAGTTTAATATGGTTTATGAAGGCTTTGAAGGAATCTCCTTTTAGTCAGTCAACAAACCCATTTGAATCCATATTTATCAAACACACACTATACATATTCTAGGTACAGATGAATTACAGCAGCAAAAGACAAAATAATGCTTGAAATGGAGTTATATTGGGTTGAGGAACCAAATTATAAGAGAGTTCATGCTAATTGACTATAGTCTTTGAGATATTAAAAAACCTGGCAATAGGGGCTAGAGAGATGTCTTAGTGGTTAAGGCATTTGCCTGCAAAGCCAAAGGATCACATTTAGCTTCTCCAGGACTCATGTAAGCCAGATGCACAAGGGGGCGCATGCATCTGGAGTTTGTTTGCAGTGGCTACATTCCATGGCACACCCATTCTCTCCCTCCCTCCCCCTCCCTCTTTCTCTCAAATACATAGATAAATAAAAATATATTTAAAAAAAACTGGCAATATCAGACAGTATACTATGTGAGTATGGTCCTAAAATTATATTTGTTTAAAGAAGGACTGTTCATTGAGACTACTTAGTAATCTTGGAACCATTTTTCATTGCAGTGATAAGAGTAGATTCTTACTAGCATGGAGAAAGTATCTGCTACTGGCTTCTGGTAAGTAGAGATCCGGTATGTTGTCTCCTTCCTAGAGTGCCTTGGACTGTGTTCCAGTTCCGACTCAAAGAAGCATCTGACCCAGAATGTCAACAGTGCTGACATTGAGAAATTCTTTGTTAAAGACATAAAAAAGAAGCCTGCACTAGATGAACATGAAAGTTATAATTACAGTTGAATTTGATTATCAAAAACAATAAAAGCCTCAGAAGGAACCACAGCATTTAAACACTTGAGTTGTGGTGATAAAATTAAAAGAAAATGAATAAGAACATTACAAAGGAGAATAAAGTAAATTCAGAGTCAAACATGGGATGACAAAAAAGAGAGACAGCATGGAAAACACAATTGAGTAGTCCTTAGGAAGTTGCATGAGCACATGAGGACTGGTTAGAATGGGTGCTGGGCTTGACAGTGGCCGATCATTTTTGTCAATGATGGATGTCAATTGTCCTAAATGCTTGACAGAGTTTACTAAGAAGAAATGGAGAGGCAGAGTCCCAATCATTCATTGTTGAGAATAATAAAGAGAATGAGTTTGTGGAGAGAATATAACGTTTTGTTACTTTAGTGTGAGAAAACCAAACATAATTCAAAATAATGAGGGGGAAAATGAAAAACAAATTGACAGAAGAGAACTATGCAATTCTCAGTGTCCTTCCAGAAATAATGAATTATATCTAGTAACAAAAAGCTACCCACAAGGAAAAATGCAAGCTGAGTTAAAAATCACTGGTGATTTAAATATATATATATATATTTCACTAACCTTGTGCAAAATCTCCAAAGTAAATAAGTAAGAAAATTTATATGATTAGTGATATTTTGGCATCAATATGGAACATTAAAAAAAAGGAGACATACATACTGATCAGCCCCATTAACACAGATAAAAAAGCTATATAAAATAATATTAAACAAATGTTGAGTTAGAGGAAAGGGGTAATTCATCATGGGAATTTTTCCAAGACAGCAAGAAAAGATTAAACTTTTAAGATAGTTTCATATAGAAATTCACAAATTAAGCAAGCCTTAAAAAGGAAAACCATATGGTTATATTGAATAACTTGAGGAAAGGCCATTTCATAAAGTCCATAAGTTAATGTTACAGTATGTTCACATCTACAAGTACACATTAGGATTATGGCAGATTTTACCCTATAAGCAGCATAAAATTATATATATATAAAAATATAATTTTATGCTGCTTATATGCAAAAGGGTAAAATTCTCCTTAAACAATGTTGCTTGATTTCTGTAGCTATTGATAAGGTTCTGGAGTTTCTGAGATAGCTAAGGATGCTCTGGAGTGAGGCTCTCACTTATCCTGTAATTAGCAGTGTGCTAGACAGTGTGCAACCTCACCATATCTCACAGCATAGCCTTGAAATCCAAGCTCACCTGTAACTACTCTGCCTCATTCTGCATGAAGATGAGGTGCCTGTCATTTAGGATAAGAACAATGACTTCATTAAACCAGATGATGTAAATCTTTTGTTGTTGTTGTTCTTGACAATTTCTATACTTACAGACAATAAACCATGATATTTCCCTCCCCCATTCCCCTTCAGAACTCCACTCTCCATCATATCCCCTCCCTCTCTCCATTAGTCTCTCTTTTAACTTGATGTCATCATTTTTTCTCCTATTATGAGGGTCTTGTGAAGGTATTGCTAGGCACTGCAAGGTCATGGATATCAAGGCCAATTTCTTTTATTTATTTTTTTAATTTTTTTATTATTTTATTTGTTTTTGGAGAGAGACACAGAGAGAGACAGAGAGGGAGAGGGAGACAGATAGAGATGGGCACGCCAGCAGTCTCTCAGCTGCTGTGAATGAAATTCAGATGTGTGCGCCCCCTTGTGGTCAAGTGTGGCATTGCGCCCTTGAGTCACTTTGCATCTGGCTAAATGTGGGACCTGGATATTGGAACCCAGTTCTTAGGCTTAGCAGGCAGACGCCTTAACCACTAAGCCATCTCTCCAGCCCCAAAGCCAATTTCTGTCTGGATAGTTGCATTGTAAGGAGTCATATCCTTCTTTTGGCTCTTACATTCTTTCCGCCCCCTCTTATGCAATGGACCCTGAGCCTTGGAGGGTGTGATAGAGATGTTTCAGTGCTGGACACTCCTCCATCCCTTCTTCTCAGCACTGTGTTGCCTTTTGGGTCATCCCAGTGGTCATTGCCATCTGAAAAGAAAAGCTTCTCTAAGCAGAAGTGAGAGTAGCATTAATATGTGAATATGAACATTAAGTGTAGTGCTTTCTGGGCAGTTTGGTGGGAATAATATATACGCTTAGCCAGACAAGAGCAGGCTTTATACCCCTAAGGCTCATGACATCCCTGCCATAGACTTTTGATTAGTTTTTTCAGTACCAGGCATGTTTTCCCTCCCATAGAGGGGGCCTTCTTTCAATCCAATTAGGGAGCAGTTGGTTTTCCAAGAGCAGACATGCCACTATTGCACCTGTTCCATCATTCAGCTTCTCTGGCCAAACTTGAGGTTTCCAGTGTCCACTGTTTTCACCGCTGATGATTTCTGTATTCCTTATGGCTGCATGCAGTGCAACCTTTTGCAGCTTTCAGTTGGCTGGTCTATAGGGAGGTTTTCTGCTCTGCACCAGCTTGATTTCCAGATGATGTAAATCTTTAATGTTTCTGGCCTGGCTTATGTGCAAAACCTTAGCTCATGTCAATAATAAGAACCTCATCTGCAAAGTGGTGGTGGTTAGTGGCTCTGCTCTCACACCTGGGACCATATCATCAAAAAGTCCTATCCCTCCACCAAATTTGCCCCACCTGAGGAGAAGAAAAGTAAATTCAAGCGTTAACAGTGACATAGTTTATGCCTCTTTGCCTAATATTTTTGTAAGGCAGGCAACATATACATAATAAAGTGAAAAGGGAATGTACCATGGTTTACTACAGCTTGAGAAAACTCAAGCTTATGTGTTACCCTGCTTTACACTGGTAGACAGCATTCTCCCAAGACCTCAAAAAGCAAGATACTTAAAACCTGGGGCTTTGGGTCCCTTCTACCCCTCATCCAGCTCTGCTGCCGGTACTAATGCCCATATATCATCTTCAGGAGAGAGAGAACTTATTCAGTATTTCTGCATCCTCTGATGGCTACTATGGCCTACATATCACTATCTGGACTACAGATATGTACTCTAAACCTCCTGCTGCTACATCAATACATGTGCCATAACTGTGCCCAACAATAATGCTCTACAACTTTGTCTATAGCATGTACAAAGGCACCATAAGGACTCAAATCCACAAAGACAAGATAGCTTGCCCAATTAATGTCCCAAGACACATTTGCAGGACAAAGACTTTCACTGCAAGAGCCACACTAAGAAAAGTGGTAGACACCACAGATCTGGGTCTGCTATGTACAATCATCAATTATATGTAATTTTAAGGTAAAAAGATATCTCGATGGGAACACGGTAAAAGTTTATCAACACACCTCAAAGTAAAGGATATTGGAAAAAATGTTTGACAAAGAAGCCACAAGAATGTTTCTATGGAAACTAAATAAGATCTGAGAGAAGGCAGTCAGCTGAATTAGATTAGGAAAATAATTTGTTTTATGAAAGAGAAATTCAGTCAAGAGGTTGAGATCCGAAGGATTCAATAAACCAAATGAAAACATATACTTGAAAGTTACCATACAAGATAATAAGTTAATTAATAAAACTTTGAATATTCCTGAATGCATAGGGAATGGTGACGACAAATAAGACCCATTTGATGATATAACAATTGACACCAATCTCATAACAGATATGGGTGTCCAGAGCCAGGAAGCACACAAAGAACCCTAAATATATTGGATGGAAGAAGGTTCTCACTGTAGTATATTATGTTCAACGTGGTACAAGTGATATAAGATAATGACAGAATTTTAAAAAGAAAAGAAAACAAATACCATGTCACATTTAAGAGAACCTTCATGACTGACAGCAAATTTTTAGCATTAAACTTACTGAGACTATATTAACTTTATGAAAAAAAAAGTCTGAACTTGAAATCTAAATGATTTAGTACATTGTGAGCAGTGTAAGCCAAGCTCCATTTGGTGGCTTCACAGATATTCCCTGAGGCCTCTCTCAGTTTTGCTTTTCTCTGACCCCAGAGCCTATTGTCCACCAAGGATATGATTTGAATGGGTTGGGACAAGGGTGAACCTCAAGGCAGCAAGCAGAGTTTTCTAGACCCACAGAAGTCTAGGCATGAAACTAGTCCAAACTCATTTCTGCCACAATGCTTTGGCCAAATCAAATCAAATAAAAGAAACAGGGAAATAGACTTCACCTATTTGTGAGATGAATGACACACTAAAATCACAAGGGAATATGCACAGGGCAGCATCATTATTCAATCAGCCTGGGCTAGAGCAAGACCTGACTTCAAAAAAAAAAACAAAGAAACAGAGCAGGGCATAGTGGCACATGCTTTTAATCCTAGCACTAGAGAGGCAGAGGCAGGAGGATGACAGTGATTTTGTGGCCACCCTGAGACTACATAGTCAATTCCAGGTCAGCCTGGGCTAGAGTGAGACTCAACCTCGAAAAACCCAAAAAGAAAGAAAAAAAAAAGAAAGAAAGAAAATAATTAGTTTTAAAACATACAGAAAACCATGTTGAGAACATAAACTCCCTTCAATCTTCAGGGAGACTGTGCCCACAGCTTTATGATTTGCTACAAAGGCCTCATTGATTGGTCACCATGTGTATGTCTTTCTTTAAACAATTTCAACAATGCTAATAAATGTCCAATCAATTTAAATATTAATGTCAACAAGGAGTTTACAATCAATGAAGCTGACGTTTCAATGGTTTGCCACTGACATTGTTTAGCTGTGCTTGTGAATTAACTATTTCAAGTTCAGCCAGGTGCCATTAAAAAACAAAGCATGATTTTATGACACTAGAGCAAGTTTTAGGATGAACCATTTACCATAAAGACAAATTTTATAAATGAGCCAGAAGACAGACTAGAACAGGTCATTATTTCTGTGCAATTATAGTTTTTTACTACAAAATGGGACCTAGCAGATTTCCAGGAAAACTAAGTTAGATTTAATCCTTATTCTTCCTCAGATGTTATATATGAATCACTATCAATAAAAAATGTTTTATAGCACAACCTCATGAAATCAAAATACTGTTAGTGCGAGAAATGTATCCTGTACATAAGACAGTCAAAAGGAAAGTAAGTGGGCATTCCCGTATGCTGAAGGCCCTCAATAAATCCTCAATGAATCCTTTTTCCCTGAAAATCTACTAATTTTATCATTAGTGGATCATTATTTTCCAAACTACCTATTTTAGGGTTATAACAGGCTAATGTCGAAGAGTATAGTAGTTTTAAACCTCTACTGCTATTAATAAAAGAATCAAGTAATCCCTCTTACAGTTCTACTAGAGGATTAAATACAGCATCTGTGAAAATATTTTGTAAAGGGTGACATTTTACACTTTTTTAAAATCCAATCTAGTCAGTCCCAGAGCAAAAACTAAAATAATCTAGTCTTATCTCATTCCACAGAAAATACACTTTTTTCATTTTCATTTCTCTTTTAAAAACTAACCTATCCTGCCTTGTTTTACTGTAATCAATAAGAGGGTCATGGAGGCTGAGGAGTATATGTGTACTTGAGTTGAGATGTAAAGGACATACTTAAGTCCCCATCATTTGAAATGTGATTTAACTCGTGCCAACAAGTTTTGAACTATGAGCACAAGTTCGTTAGTTGAAACTGCTGAAACGAGAAACTCAGGACACTTCATCTTAAGATTCAAAACTGTTGAGGCAGGAACTCAAGGAACTCATATTACTGTGGATAAAGACTTCTCAAATCATTTAGGGAAATATACATCAGTGAAAAATAATGATGAGTCACTTGGGAAATTTTCAAAAAAAATGTTATAATTTCTCCATTTGCCCAAGAGGGAACTCATTATGCAAATGTATGTTAAAGGTTTGCTATGTACCAATCAGGAAGGTGTGCAGGAAGATAAATTCAGCCTAGTCCATGCCGCTAGGGAGCCTTCACTCAACCCGGGGTAGGAATGAAGCAACATATATTTACATAATTAAATACAACCACACTTTTAAAGGAAGTGCACTGCAAGAAAGAATTAGATATATGGTGTACTTAGGTATGGGAACCATGCTGTGCTGTTAATGAGAAAGCTATTCTGATTCCTGGAGCTGCAAATCGCATACAGCTAAATTCATTCCTAAAATTGTAGGCATCAGACCACCAAAGTGTGAGCTGATCTCAGTATTCCTTACCTAAATGAGACACTTGCACTTGGGTTTTCTAAAGCAACAACAAACCTACTACGAACTTTATTCTTTATTATATTATAATGAACTGCAAGACTAGTAATGCAGTTTTAATAAGGATAATGTGAATAATATTTATTAATCTCTATAATAGTAAAGCACAGCAATAAGTATTTAAATGTTTCTAATTTAAGTCTCACAATCACCCTTTGACATTATTATTCATGTTTATTATATAGTAACATTGAATTAATAGAAGATTAAAATGAAATTTAGGGAGATTAAAATAACACAAATTGCAGAAGAGGGCTGGAGAGATTGCACAGTGGTTAACGAGCATACCTGCAAAGCCTAACAACCTAAGTTTGATTTCCCAGTACCCACATAAAAACAGAACACAAAGTAGCACATGCAGCTGGAGGCCCTGGAACACCCATTCTGTCTTTCTCTCTTCTATCCCTCTCTGCTTACATAAAAATAAATAAATAATAAATAAATAAATAAATAAATAAATAAATAAATAAATAAATAAATGAGAAAGAACCAAAACTAGAAAAGGTATTCTGGCAATACACATTTCTGCCCTTCAGTCCTCTTCATATTGTGCTTCAGCTGGGGTGCTGGGGTGTTGCATTCACATAGGTACCGTCCCCCACATCCCCATTCCTCCTATCTTCCCCATTATCCCATGGAGCTTGTCTTAAAGTATTAGTAAGAGGAGGGATTTCAAAGACAGATGCACTTGGACTCACGTCCCCTTTTGTCTCATCCTTCATCATCATTGGTTTTTGAGTGATAGATATAAAGAACCTTTATTTCACATGATATTTTGTAGCTGAAAAGAGAGAAAATTTTTAAAAAGTAGACAAGTAATTAAAATGATCATGTCAACTATTTCATTAGTATACTTGTACTTTGTCAGTTCTAAGCCTTTTCTTAAGATATTTTTTTGTGCCCCAAAAAATCTCGTTCTCTTTTCTTTCAAAGTAGAATCTCACTTTAGCTCAGGCTGACCTAGAACTCACTGTGCAGCACCATATTGGTCTTAAACTCATGGTGATCCTCCTACTACTACCTCAGTCTCCTGAGTGCTGGACTAAACATGTGCACCACTGTATCTGGCTCTTGCAAAATCTTTAAAATGAAATAATTTCTCAACATATTCTCAATGTAGAAAACTGGGTAATTATGAAATTCCATAAAGGAATTTAAGTGAGTTGTTTATATTTAAATCATTGGAAGCTGATATCATGCATGATGAAACACAAAAATTAGGATGTTCTTATCTCCTCTAGCAATGGTAGCTGACAGACTGGATTATTATGAGATAGCTTCTTCCTCTACTGTCTCTTACTCCATAGAATTTAATAGGACAAAGGAACACTGTCTGCCCTACATGATTATCCATCCGTCTGACTGTCTATAGTCTGTGGAGAGAGAAAAGAGCAAATTAGCAATAAGAAGATATATACAAAATGAGACAAGTCTCTTCTTAACCTACTGACTCAGTCATTATTCTGAGTTCTCAACAGTCATTCTGCATTAGCAAAAAAAGTATGCTTCATAATATTACATTCATTGGAAAATCACATTACATTCATGAACAAAGCCATGGCGTGTTTGCATTGAAATATCTCTCTTTCTGTTTCTTAATGTCTCTCTCTCTCTTTCTCTTTCTCTCTCTCTTTCTGTGTGTATGTTCCTGCCGACTGCCAATGTCATAACTGAGTACTTATATATAATACCTATGACGTTTAGTTGTACTTTACATTTAATAACATTGCATATGTTATACCACTGGCTGGAAATCATATAGCAGTTTACACAGATATCTGTATAAAAGATAATCAAATATCTAAGATACACCTGTAATTAAGTAGTGTTTAAGATACTTGACAAATAAGATTGTCTATACACTGACAGTCATTCACAGCTGCAGGCCTATTTCTCGGTGTCCTCTCACATAAACCTCATATGCCAAGGGTAGAATATCTAGAATGTCCAGTCTGCCTTCAATCCTGGCAGAATTGCTGCATCTGTCAACTTCTTGAACTTCTATGATCCTGTTCAATTTCTATCACCTAAATCTCGGAGTGGTGATTAATATATTTCAGTGCTCCCCAGGTGGTATTTCAATTGTTCATGTTATCACCAATAATAACAACTCATTTTTATAATAGTAATAATGACACATTAAATATATCAAACATTCTCATTAGATACTAGCATTGGTACTTGAAAGAATGCAGCACAATTTTCTGTAGTTACAATGAGAGTTAGAAAGGTAAAATAACTTGCCCAATGGTACCCAACTTGTAGTGGAAATCTCCAGATTTCCATTCCAAGCCTGGGCCATCTGCCTATAGAAACCAAATTGCTAACACTTCTGCTAGCATCCTTGATGTGTCTATTGCTCCTCTTTGTCTTATCAATCCCTACTACTAGTCTGTGCTGTTGTATAGCAAACTTGCATTTTATTTATTCTTCATCTGAAGTAATTTGTATTCTTCATTCATATGTGAATCATATGTGTTGTCCCTACTAAACTGAAATGTTGAATTTCTTGCCTCTAATACCTTATAAGGAAAAAGAGGACCAAACAAAAGAAAACCAGGAGCCCCGAACCCTTTCTCTTCTTTTGTGAATTGACTTTTTTTTTTTTTTTTTGGAGAGTGACAGAGAGAGACAGAGAGAGAGGGTGAGGAAGACAGAGATGGGCGCACCAGCAGTCTCTCAGCTGCTGAGAATGAAACCCAGATGCGTGCGCGCCCTTGTGGTCAAGTGTGGCATTGCGCCCTTGCGTCACTTTGCATCTGGCTAAATGTGGGACCTGGAGATTGGAACCAGCGTTCTTAGGCTTAGAAGGCAGGAGCCTTAACCACTAAGCCATCTCTCCAGCCAGTGAATTGACTTTTTATAGTGATAGCTATCACACGGCAGAAAGGTACTTTATCTCTTTTTGTCAAATATTTAATAGTTCCAATGGATGAGACCTCAAATGTCAAAGGTCACTCCATGGTCAAGTTCAACTCTAATAATACCAATAATGATATAATATACAAATCTTGATGTTATCTATCTACTCAAACACTCCTCACTTAACAAATAATTTCTTTCTTTCCTTCTTTATTTCTTTCTTCTTTCATTTATTTTCCAAATCATGTTTTAAAAAGTTATAGTTACCAAAACTTAGAAATGTTAGCATTTTTAATTTCTACAGATATTTTCATAGAGTATTCAAAACATATCCTAAACCATCTAATTTATATAATTTAAAGGCATTTTAATTTATGAGTGTGTTTTAATCACCAGATGCTTATGAATATAATTAAGCATAATGAATAGCTCCATTAGTCTTAATTTTATTGTGCAGTGCCTAAAAATGAAACCACCATTGACTTGTCATTTCTGCATATGATCGGAAAACACAAAGATAGAATATACTTTCCCTTCTCCACACTCTTTTGCCAATTTCCGCATCCTATCACATGTCCAAATGAGATGGTAGAAGTAAGTGTTTTGTCTGATACCCTGAAGTCAAGCTGGCAACAGTTCTGTATTCCTCTTCCTGCGTCAGCCTGAGAAGCAGAAGTAGCAAATAAACAGAGGAGAGCTATGCAGCGCCATTCACACTTCCACACATGCCTCTGTAAAAATGCTCTGAAAAGCAAGACAAATCCAAAAGCCACAACAGGCTACAGAACCTTCATTTGCTTCTCCAACAGTTCTTGCTAAATTTTCCAGGGTCTTGTTTGATATTTGGAGAAGGCTTTCCACCCAGTAGCTAAATGCTTATCAGTGCAGATCAAACCTGGAGCCTGGAGGACCCACACTATATGTTTTGCTACAAATAGAAATCCTTGTTGCTGGAATGAATAAGCCATATTTATTTATACCTTGGCCATGAACATTCTGAAAGCAGTGACATATGGTGCAATGAAGGCCTAAAAATCTATTTTTCTTTTAAACAGAGATGTTCCTTGGATTTTCTCACTGTTCATGTTACTAGAGGCTGCTGTGCTGAGACTATTTTTATAGAACCTCAAAATAAAATTCTGATAAAATACTACGCTATTTAGGAGTTCCTATTATAACATAAACTGTCTACTACTTCTAGAAATGTGATTCAAATAAAAATGTAAATGGTTTAGTATCTCTCCTCTCTCCTCTCTCTCTCTCTCTCTCTCTCTCTCTCTCTCTCTCAAGAACATTTGCATTCCAGAATTCTTTGGTACAGTTGGAAACTTCCACTCCTTGCCCCAGTTCCTAGCTGTAACTACATCACAGGGACAGTAATTCTGAGATAGCTATTCCACTGAGGTCTGGGATTATAAGAGGGTCAGGCCTGTGCTGCTATTTGCTATTAATCTTCCTCTCTCAGTGACAGCAATCCTTCTGGCAGTTCGGAGACTTACAGATGCTTTGTAGTTAAATCACCCAAAGGGAGTTTCAACTTTAAAAACATTTTTTTTTTAATACATAGGAAGAACGTGCTGTAATTTAGAGTTAAGGGATGCCAGCCACTTTCTATGAGGTCATTTCAGAGGAAAATCACTGAGAGAGTGTGAAGTCATTTTTGTTTGCTTCAAGAAACATTTTTTATGGGTACAGTATCATTACATACCTTTTAAAAATCCATTTGACAAGTTTTAACTGCTGTTATGAAAAGCAGCATGCAACCCTGAAATTAAGCGGGGGACAGTGAGGAGGATTGCATTGCAATAGATAAGGACACTTATCTAGCTGGAAGTGTTCAGTTCCCCTACATCCCATGTTTATCTTCTTTTTGTTGTTGCTGTTTTGTAGAGTTCTGTCTTTTTTGTTTGTTTGCTTGCTTGCTTATTTGCTTTTCAGGTGCTTGTTTTATTTTAAAGGGTTTTTCATAGGATTATAGTGTGTTGGTGCAGAGCTAAACAATGCGTTCATGAGGAAACTGAAGCAGTTGCTAAGAGTGCTTTAGCCAAGGGCAATCAGAGAGGAGGCAGCAGGATTGAGGGTTTTCATGGGTACTGCTGCTCCCTAAGTTAAAGTAACATGCCTCTGACCCAAGCAACCTCTAGATTATAACAATGAAATAGTCAATGTGTTGTATGACTGTCCTCAAATAGCCTCATGCCAATGTTATACGTTTTTCTAAATTTTGTACTTAGTTATATATCCTTGCCATTTTTGAAATATTTCAGCATTTTATGAGTTTCAAAAAGATAATGTGTTTGCAGTGGTGGTGGCAGAACGAATATGAGTGTAGCTCTCACTGCTCACCAGAGAAGCTTCACGACAGAGTTGGCAGTAACACTGAAGAGAATTAAAACCCATCAAAGTTGAAAAATAAGAAGCTTTTGAGAGCTCAACATTAAATCAGATATCTCGGGGCTGGAGAGATGGCTCAGCAGTTAAGGTGCTTGCCTGCAAAGCCTAAGAATCCAGGTTCAATTCCCCAATACCCACGTAAAGCCAGATGCAAAAGATGGTGAGTGCATCTGGAGTTTATTTGCAGTAGCTAGACCCTGGTGTGTCCATTATCTCTCTGTCTCCTTCTTTCTCCCTTACTCCCTCTCTCATAAAAAGATGCCTCTATCACATCGTCCAATGCTCAGGAAACATCAAAGAAAAGGGTGCAGACAGAATGTAAGTGATTCAAGGTGAAAAAGGGTATGATGGGGTACTGTCCTCTAGACATGAACTGATTGGTGCATTGAGGATATTACAATGGATGTGATTGCCCCAATAAGGTCTGTATAATTCTGAGACTACTGACATTTTAACAAAGAAGATGGAAGAGGAAAAAATGAATGAGACATCAAAATAGAAGGACTGCTTGGAAATAGGAGGGAGAATTCTCAGTGGAATAAGGTTAAGGGATTGGGAGAAAGAGAGGGTAATAGGACAAGAATACAATCAAATCTCAGCATGCTCATTTGTTAAAATTCTCAATAAAAAAAAAGTTTAGAAAAAATAGCATGTGGCTGGAGAGCACTTCCTGTGTTGGTATGATGGCATGAGGACACCTAATAAATCACTAGAACTTGATTCCCAGGACCTACATGAAGAGTTGGGAATGGCCGTACATGTCTCCAAATCCAATCCTATAGTCCTGAGAATCTCTGGAGCTTGCAAAAAAAAAAAAAAAAAAAAAAAAAAAAAAAGACTGCATGTTCCAGGTTCAGTATAAGACCAGATTCTGGTTCAAAAATAAGAATGGGCAGAAGAGTGATGGATCAGGACACCCCACTTTTCAAGTTTGGCCACTACAGGTGCTCTCCACCACAGGATAGAGCATGGGGGGGGGTGCTGCATGGGCAGATACGTGTACAACACACACACGCAAACAAAATGCATACATAAATAATCAGCATGAATTACAGTGTTTAGTGAATGAAGACTGTTGTCACCAGCTGATAGATTTTCTTTGAAGATGATGTCAGGAAATTTTAGATTTATTCTATAGTCAAGTAAATGTATGTAATCCAATACATCGTTTATTTGTTATTTAACCAATTTAAAGCCCCAACTACTGAGACCTGATCTTTCCTCATAAAGTACTCAGATAAGCAAAACTCATTGCCTCAGTAAAGCTACAAAGAAAATGTATATTGAATTACATAATTTTTATAATGAATACAAATTCTCCTTGTTATATTATTTTACTACAATAGTCTCCTTTAAACAAAATGAGGTGACATTAGAATTTGGTTTGTTAAACTTTAACCAAAGTCATTAAGTCAGAAAATTAACAATGCTCAAGTATTACAAGGGGCTCATAACAGAGCGATAATTCACTGCCCTACCACATATTACTTGGTTCTATTTTTAAGTTGACAATCCTATTTTATCCTTTATATTCCATAATGTTCTTTAGGGAAAAGTCCCAGTATGTACTAGACTTATCTCTGCTCTCTCTAGGTGACTCTGTTTCCACAAATCGTCATTATTCATTTTTTCCCTCTCGGTTTGCTCAAACTCACTCCGTATTTCATCAGTTTAGCTTCTGAGTTTTCACTTGTTTTAAGACTTTGTATTAAATGTCCTCATCTTACTGATGCATCTGCCACCATTAGTATATTCAGTGTCTTCTCGAGTCCCAAATCACACAGACACTCAGAGGGACAGACTGATGGTCTCCAGGCCTTCCGTTCTCTATGGGTTTAGTCCATTTCCAACATGTCCATGTCTCATCAGTTAACCTTCTTTATGTTCATTTTGTACACTGAAAGATATACTGAAACCTTTATTACTATTTGTTTCACTACTGTCATCTATTTTATCAAGTAATTTATTACTTTAGGTTTGGAGGAAGATACACATAGTCAGTTCATCATAATGTGTCAGAACCAATTGAGTATTTTCAATGTCTGAAGATGCCACTCCAGTTTCTATACTTTTTAGTCTGCCATTTCCATTTTTTTTTGCCTATTTCATAGTGGAAATGTACTATAATGATTAATACACAGAATATTGATATTAATTCATATTACTGTGGATTAATGAATTCACTGTGGTAGGTAAGCAGACAGTAAGCTTGGACGTCATTGCAGGATGGACCCCACCATCTGCTTTCTTGGGAACATTGTAAAGGGAAACTTCACAATGGTTCTTCTATAAGATTTAAAGTACCTTATGGAAGGGAGGGGGATGAACCCATCATGGATTTTGTTGAGGGAAAGCTAATTAAGTTTTCCTTCTGGCCCTGGGTGAGGAAATGACATTCTGAACTATGCAAAACACAAAATTATGTTTTACCTTGAGATTAATCCAATCAAACCTGTTGATCACATGGCCAAGAGACTACCCTTCACCTACACACTTGTGAAGGAGATGATGTTCTTAAACCCTCATGAGGGATCCCTCTTTGCAGTTACTCTCATATCTTCATTGCTGAGCCTGCCTGCCTCTTTGAGATCAAACTCAAAAAAGTATAACTTTTCCTTTTAAAAAATTAATGTATTATTTATTTTTAAGCAGATATAGGGGAGAGGAGAAAGACAGAAAGACAGAAACTTATGGCTCTAACAATCTTTCCACCCCCTCTTCCACAAATTTCCTTGGGCCATGTTAGGTTTGTTTTAGGACCACTTCAGTGATGAGGTCTTGGGAGTCTCCATGTCTGGATATCTGGTTTGGTAGGAGTTGAGTATTCTCTGTGTCTATTTCCTTCACCCTTGTTCTGATACCAGGTTCACCATGAAAGTAGCATTCTTGCTCATTTGTCAAAATACTCTATGGATTCAGCTGGGGCCCTGGTGACGTGTGATGGGCTGATTCTCTCCTTGGGTTCTGCATCAATCTGAAAAAGAGAAGCAAATTCTCCAATGGAGAGTTAAGTCAGCTCCACATAAATGGATAACCATTATTAGTTTAAAGAGACTTTAATAGGTGTAGGCCCTCTTGTAGCCCCAGATTTGTGGGAACTTGATATTGGAGGGTGAACTTATGTTTTGGATATGATTCTGACTTGTTTCCCACTTCCAGCTGTGGGTTCTGTTCCACTGAGCGGATATGTTAGCCAAGTCAAGAGCAGTTGGTTACCCACCATGGCTGTGTGCCACTATTGCACTTGATTGAGCATCACATCAGGATGTTTGCTGCTGAGTAGCTTAGGCCACAAGTTGCTTGGACAGATATTGGCTATTTTTCCCTAGTAGTTCATGTAGCACCTTCTGGCACTAGACAAGCTAACTGTCTGGGGACTGACTCTCTTCCAGATTCCAGCCAGGTCTCTCCATGTCTTGCACCAACAGCATACGGTGTCTTTGGCAATAGGGTCTTACCATTAACCTTTGGGGGTAATCAAGAGCTCTGACAGTAATCTGTCTTCTTATGTAAAACCTTGTAGGTCTCTCTGATCAACAGCTCATCGTGGGTGTTAACCACAGCCTGGTACTGGGAGGTATAGGCCAGCACCAAGGAAAAAGAAGGAAGAAAAAAATAAGTAATATAAAAGAGAAAAAGAGAAAAGAGAGAAAAAAAAAACAGGAGAGGATTAAGGTTATTCTTCATCATACCTTCTCCATGGCCCTTTGATTCAGGTGTTCCCTCTAAGGACCTGATGAAGGTTCAACCTTTTAGTCTGTCTTTCAGGATATAGGCTTTTATGGTACCAGATCCATTTGGGTCCAGTTTTGTGATTTTTCTCCCCACCCCACACACCTTTACCCTCCTATCCTACCCAACTCTCCCTATTGTTTGGTCCTCAAGATGCCGATTAGGGATGTCAGCATCTTGGGTAGATCCAGTTTAGGAGCCACAGATCATCACAACCATGTGATGATTGTCTTTCTGTGATTGGGTGAGTTCACTGAGAATGGTCTGTTCCAATTTTGACCATTTTTCTTCAAATTTCATTATGTCATTGTTCCTTACTGCTGTGTAGAATTCCATCATGTAGATATGCCACATCTGGTTATCCATTCATCTAATGATGGACATCTGGGTTGATTCCAGCTCTTAGCTATTATGAATTGAGCAGCTGTAAACATGGTTGAGAAAATCTCTCTGAACTGAGGCATGGATCTTTTATGGTAAATGCCCAGTAAGGGAATGACTGGGTCTGTTGTTAACTCTATAGTAAAACTTTTTAGGTATCTGCATAATGCTTTCCATGGTGGTTGTACAATCGTACATTCCCACCAACAGTAAATAAGAGTTCCTATTTCCCCACAACCTCACCAGGATTTGTTTTCATTAGATTTTTTAATGTTTGCTATCCTTATTGGGATAAGGTGGAATCTCATAGTTGTTTTAATTTGCATTTCCCTGATTATTAGGGATTTTGAACATTTTCTTAAGTGTGTGTTTGCCATTTGTATCCTCAGAGAATTCCCTGTACAGTTCTCTGCCCCATTTTGTGAATGCATTGTTTGGCTTTTTATTGTTTAGGTTTTTGAGTTCTTTGTAGATTCTATCAGCTGTATAGCTGGCAAAAATTTTCTCCCATTTTGTGGGTAATCCATTGGCTCTGCTTATTGTATGTTTCTCTGTGAAAAAAACTTTTCAGTATCATGAGATCCCAATGATTGAGTGATTATTATCCTGAGCTACTGGGGTGTTGTTCAGGAAGTCTTTTTCCACTCCTATATTGTGGTAAATTCCTCCCATTATTAATTCCAGCAGTAGCAGCCTTTCTGGACTTATATTGAGGTCTTTGATAGTTTTGACTTGATTTTTGTGCATGGAGAGATGTGTGGACTTAGTTTCATTTTCCTGCATATGGTTATCCAATTTGTCCAGCACCATTTGTTGAAAATGCTGTCTTTTTTCCAGTCTACATTGTTAAGGCCTTTGTCACATATCAAGTATCTATAGTTACTTGGCCCAAAGTCTGGGTCTTTGATTCTCTTTCATTGGTCTCTAATCCTGTTTTTATGCCAGTACCATGTTGTTTTTATTACTATGGCTTTGTAATATAGATTTATTTCAGGTATGGTGATGCCTCCAGAGGTGTTTCTTTTGCTGAGGATTTGCTTGGATATCCAAGGCCTTCTGCCATTCCACATGAATTTTGAGATCATTTTTTTCTATCTCTGTGAAGAAAATGTTGGGATTTTTATTGGTATTGAATTGGCATTGAATTAGTATATTGCTTTTGGTAAGATCGCCATTTTTGCAATGTTAATTCTACCTATCCAGGAGCATGGGAGGTCTTTCCATTTCACAAGTCCTCCTCAATATATTTATTGAGTGATTTTATGTTTTCATTGCATAGGTCTTTTACATCCTTGATTAATGTTTTTCCAAGGTATTTTATTTATTTATTTATTTTTGTTGCTTATTTCTTTCTCTGTGTCTTTGTCTTTTGCATATAGAAAGGCTACTGACTTTTGTGTGTTGAATTTTTAATCCTCCTACTTTGCTGAAGGAATTAATCACCTAAAAGTTTTGAGATGAAGGTTCTCAGGTCACTTATGCATATAATCATGTCATCTGCAAATAAGGCTAACTTTTTTTTTTTGTAATTTGTATCCCTTTAATTTCTTTCTCCTGTCTTATTGCTTGAGATAGGACTTCTAGTACTATATTAAAGAGCAGAGGAGACAGTGGATATCCCTGTCTTGTTCTTGATCTCAGTAGGAATTCCTTCATTTTCTCTCCATTAAGTATTATTTGGTCTTTGGGAGCTTTATACATAGACTTTATTATGTTGAGATATAAACTGTCCATGCCTATTCGCTCCAATGTTTTGATCATGAAGTTATGTTGTATTTTGCCAAAGGCCTTCTTGCAGACAGGTATCTTTAATCACAGAGCCATCTCTCCAGTCTCTTATTTTTCCTTTTTATGCTTTCTTTCCCTTCTTTAGGGGCCAAATTCTAAGATTCATGCCCTGACACTTTGGGCATTTTTCACTTTTTCTCAATAAATCTCCTTTTTTTCTCACTCCTCAACCTCTGTGTGTTTAATGTTTCATGGTCCTAATACAGAGGACTCAAAAGTATGAAAATTTAAAGCAGTATTGTATACAAAGGAAAATAAGACAACCTTATAGTTTCCCAATACTATTTTAGTGAAAAGTAGTATTTTCCTCTTCTCCAATCCTCTCAGTTTTTCTTGCATGACTATCAAAAGATAATCATGTGAGTCAAATACATGCACTTTTTCCTGTAGTTTGTTTATTGTAATTTTAGGTACACAGTAGAACTGGTCAGAATGCACAGAGTTCTTGCACACTTTGCTCCTCATCTCCTATATATAGGCTACAACATCAGCATCCTCTGCCACAGTGGTCCATTCATTACAATCAGTGTGGCTACATAAATATGTAACTATAATGCCAAATCCAGAGATTATGGTTCACTCTTGGTAGAATACATTCTATGAGTTTCAACAACTGAAAATGGCACATACCCACCACTACAGTATCATGCATCATAGCAGCACATGTTCACTGGCCTACAACCTCTATCATAACTTTTTTTAATTAAATATATATTTTTTATTTATATTATTCTGATTTTACATTCATAGTATTGGATCCATTGTCCTCCTCCCTGTCCTCCCTGCTTTCAAAGGGACCCTCATCAATGGGGAATGTGGGTCGTGCATTGTGAGGTTAGTCAAGAGTATTTTTCTCCCTTCTTTACTCCTTGGTGGTCAACTTTTTATTGCCTCTATAGTTTTTCCTGGTTCACAATGTCAAATTATTTGAATGATACAGTGGTTTTCATTTTCATTTTAGCTTCTCTCACTTAGCAATTAGCACTTAAGTTCCATAAACTTCCCATGACTTAATAGCTCATTTGTTTTTAGGATGGAATAACTATCTGGATGCATCAGTATTTATTCACCTACAATAAGACATTGGGAGTGCTTTCAAATTTTGGCTAAGAATGAAGTTACTATAAGCATTCATGTAAAAACATAATTTTTCAACTTGTACTTTGATATTAGTAAATACACTAACATTTATTTACTATAGGAAATGCACAGAGATTTGCAAAATTCAAACCAGTAATTATAAGTTTATTTAAAAACATCTTTCCTAACAAAATTCAGATTCATGTTCAGCCTCTAGAGAGTGTCATGTCTCCTTCAGCCACAAAGTTATATTTTGACCATCATTTTGCCAAGGAATCTCTAAGAAGAGAGTTCTAAATAGTATTTACACAGCCTTTTAGTACTACTAGAAAATAATTCAATCCCAAAAGTTATTTTTCTGTTAAAATGCAGGCTAACTTATTTGAATAACAAGTCTAAAATTTTAATTTTAGATAAAAATGATAGCAGATATAAGAGGACTAAATTGTATGTATGTCAAGGTTTCTCTAAATGAACTATTAACTACCCAGCCATCTGATCAATGCTTCAGCTACAGACTGACAATTTCATCTCACACGTTCATGCCTCATCCACGGTCAATTTCCTTTGTGTTTGAGACCATCACATAAAATCACTTAACCAAGTGGGACATTGTCATCCCCCATTTATGTGCCTTCTATTATGCTGTCAACCTGGCTGGTAAACACAGGATATTTTCCCATTTGCTTCTATTGAATAGTCTGGAAAGATAATTCAGGTTAAAGCTTACATACTACTTCTCCCTTTTCCTGTGGGAATATTTGCAATGTAACTGGTTTGTGTTAGTCCATCTCACTCCTTATGGATCTTACAGCAGAGTTTGTTCTCAGAAAAACTGTCCCCATACATTTTTCTACTGTGGAAAACCTGGATTCATGATCTCAAACCTAATCTTGGTTCACTGTTCTCCAAGAGGTTACTGGGAGCTGGGCAATGCTCTCCCACAAAGTGTAGCTTCTTCTAATGACTTTAGTGTAAAACACCTGCTTTGGTAATATGAAAGAAAAAGACAAGGATAACCACTGGACTCAGTATCTTTTGATCATTCTAAACCTCTATTAAAAATGTATTTAAGTCAGGCTTAGAGACTTTGTGATTAGCAGGCCTTTAACTCTCAAGAACAAATGATGAAATTGAAATAATTGTATCAGTAAGTTACTGGACAAGTAAAACTCAGTGTATCTGAATGAGATTCCAATCCTCCATGGCACTTCTAAATCTCTTGCCAAGAAGCCCATATAATTCTGTAACACCAAGAAATTGAGATGTTAGAAAGTGATCAAACAATGAAATATCACTCTAAACAGGATATTTCTATTCCAACTCTAAACTAGGTACTTAATAAAGGCTAAATGGCAAACTTTTTTAAGCATCACGGTGTAAAATGCATAATTCACTTCACCTCAAAAACATAGTTTCGTCTGTAGCCAAATATGAATGACCAGGGACCAAGCACACAGATTCAGGTTACCCAAATCCCAAGTCCCAATGGATTCATGATTTCGTGAAGGTTTTATAGTTACAAAATAAATAAAAGTCATAAACCAGAACACTTTTCAAAAACATTGGTGCAAACACCTGGAAGGCAGGTTACAGCAAAGCAGAGAAATCTCTGCTGTAGGCTTCGGATGTTGTTTGATGACATTCTTAGCCTTTGGTTTGGAATCTGGTGGTCTATAGTATATTCCAGAAAGATTTTACCTGATCACAAATGATAGGCACAAGGATATTAGGTCAGGCACAGAGATGGGCAATACATAGCTATTAAGGGGCTAAAACTAGCCCAAAATAATTTAGCTCTGTACTTCCAATGTCCCATTCTCTCCACATTGAAATTCGGAACAATTGCATAGTCTTTCCAGGTTAGCCACAGTGTTTTCTTTCCTTCTCTCTTTGGAACTTCAGTTCCCAGATATATTTCTATCCTACTTATAAGTCTTTCCAGGTACAAGAAAATTTATTCTTTTTAAGGATAATTGATATAAAAAATTGTGTGCCTGTCTCCTAGAGATAACTCTTTAAATTTTTCACACCATGCTTATCTTTGCTTGATTGGGAAGTACATTGCAAGTAATTTGTTGCTAATGATGAAGCACATATTTTAAAAACAATTTTAAAAGATTCAAATTATCCATATAATACTTTTAATATACTTGCATTTTAATCTGCTTTATTTCAGAACGTTAAAAGCAGGAAGTTATTAATTCCTGCACACAGCTCATAAAATTGGTTGGGACTGAGCACATCCCACAACTACAGTCTAAAGTGTAGGCAGGAATGAGTGACTGGAATCCATGAAATTTATTTGGGCTTAAATTTCTTTTAAATCTATATTTGTTTCACCAACTTTTGGGGTTGCCTACATGCTTCTTTTTTGTCCTATCTTAAAAAAAAGTAAACAAGAATTTTCTGGGACTGGAGAGACGGCTCAGTGATTAAAAGTGCTTTCTTACGAAGCCTAACAGCCTATGTTGGCCTAGGTTCTGTTTCCCAAGTGTCCATGTAAAAGCCAGATGCACAAGGTGGAGCATGACTCTGAAGTTTGTTCACAGCAGCAAGAAAGTATTTTCTTTCAGAATATCACTTCCTTGTGCTCCTCAGCAGCCTCACTCTGTGAACTCTCAACTTTCTTCAACTGGACCTTTCTCACAAGCATTGGATTATGTGTGGCAGCGCCTTTCCTATTCTTATACTCCTGACTTAGCTTCTGCCTTTTCTGCTTACAACCTTCCTGTGTTATGTGCTGAACCTGCCGTTCAGAATTTGGAATACTGGGCTGGGGTGATGGCTCAGTAGATAAAGTGCTCGCCACTCAGTGTAGAGTACAAGCGTTCAATCTCCAAACCCCACAAAGAAAAGCCTCAAAATGAAATGGACAGGTGAGGACCAACTCAACCTCCACACATGTGCTCTGCCTCACTTACAAGCACACAGACACACAAATAATGAGTGAATAATTTTTTTAAAAACACTAAAAGTTTGGAATACTAAGCCTTAGATAGATGAAAAAAGTTTTGGTGTGGTATTTCAGTTGATGATGATAACAATAACTTACTACTTTACAAAGTGAGAGTGAATGATTTTGAATATTTTGAATACCACTAATAAATGATAAATGTTGGAGGACATAAATATGATTACCTTCAGGCTGGAGAGATTGCTAGTAGTTAAAGGCACCTGCTTGCAAAACCTGAAGGACTGGGTTCAGTTCCTGAGTATGAATGTGAAGCCAGATACACAAAGAGGAACGTGCATCTGGAGTTTGTTTGCAGTGGCAGGAGGCCATGGCATGCCCATGTTCTCTCTCTCTCTCAAATAAATAAATTAAAAATATATATTTTCCTTGATTTGGCATTATTTGATATATACATGTATCAAATCAACACATTGTACCCCTAAAGTAAAATTTTAATATTTTTAACATGTTGATAGGAATGAGTTCAATAAATTCCATAATACTTCAAAGGGTATTTATCAGTGCTTCCATTTCCTCATACTAAATGTTTTTAATAGAAAGTATATTCACTACAGCAGCTAGAGAGATGTCTTAGTGGTTCAGGTACTTGCCTGCAAAGCTGAAGGACCCAGGTTTGATTCCTCAGAACCCATGTAAGCTAGATGTACAAGGGGGCGCACACATCTAGAGTTTGTTTGCCCATTCTCTCTTTCTCTCTCTCTCTCTTCTTGCCTATCTCTCTCACTCTCTCTGAAAGAAAGAAAGAAAGAAAGAAAGAAAGAAAGAAAGAAAGAAAGAAAGAAAGAGAGAGAGAGAGAGAGAGAAAGAAAGAAAGAAAGAAAGAAAGAAAGAAAGAAAGAAAGAAAGAAAGAAAGAAAGAAAGAAAGAAAGAAAGTAAGTGTGCCTAGTACAGATGGGAAGATGTTTTTAAAAGTGTTTTAAAGTAATGTTGAATCCTATGTCTCTTTATACTCTGGACATCTTCATTTTGATAAACTTTTCCCCTCCCCCACCTACTTGTGCTTACCCTACCCTCTCTACCTCCCTGGAAAGACCTACCATGCAAGTTGGAATTCTTAACATATTCTTTTCCTCAACAATCACATCCCTTTTCTAACTTATCACCAAATTCGTTTTATCCTCCTTTATAGATTTCTCTTAAATCCATCCTATATTTTCTCCCTCCAAATTTTCCATTTAACCCAAATCACTCAAATCTCTGCAACCAGAACCCAAACAAAGCAAAACAAAAGAAGCTTCACTGATTTCCCAGTCATCTCCTGTGGCCTTCAAATAGTGAGTTTTCCTTACTATAGACTGTTGAGTTTGCTTCACAAATCTTATATTATCTATATTCCTAAAAACATTCAGCATCTTCCTGTTATCCAACATAAAGGGTAAACTTTAATAAGGACTTCAGGGATTTGTCCCTATTTTTTTTCCCTAGGCTTTTTGGCCTCAACCTAATTTATTTTTTGCCATTTTCCTGGCCACTGTGCATGCAGTGAATTTACCTTTTTCTTTAATAGGAATGTGAAATCATAGAATCTTCATTATTTAACCATGTAAACAATGTAACTGTTGGGCATTTTATGGTAATAGCATGGTAACGTGCACACATACCAGAACTGCTGTTGATTTAAACAGGTGAAATTGACTGTCTGCTAACTTAACCATTTCTTTTTTTGTCTCAACAGAATATTTATGTGTTACTTGGCTTTTTGGCATCGCTCAGTAATCTTTTTTTTTTTTTTTTTTGGTTTTTTCATTTTTCGGTTTTTCAAGATAGGGTCTCACTCTAGCCCAGGCTGACCTGGAATTCACTCTGTAATCTCAGGGTGGCCTCGAACTCATGGCAATCCTCCTACCTTTGCCTCCCAAATGCTGGGATTAAAGGCGTGAGCCACCACTCCTGGCATCACTCAGTAATCTTGACACCCATTCATTTAATAGGAATCTATCAATGCATTGTCACTAAAGTATTCCTGACATAGATTTAATCATCGGTATTTTTCAGTTGGCTTATAATTTCTTGTTCAATATATTCTGCATAATGGTATTATCAACATTATCTATCATTTTCTACAACAAAATAAAACAAAAATATTCCTTCTGTTCTCAAACTGTACCATGTCTTTTCAGAAACTGACCAAATTTTTGTTGTTGTTGTTGTGTGTTTTTTATTTATTTGTTGTTTGTTTGTTTGTTTGTTTGTTTGTTTGTTTGTTTGTTTTTGAGGTAGGTCTTACTCTAGCCCAGGCTGACCTGGAATTCACTCTATATGCTCAGCGTGGCCTCAAATTCACAGTGATCCTCCCTCGTACTGGTATTAAAGGCGTGCGCCACCATGTCTGGCTTCTTTTCAGAAAGTGATACTCTGAACTTGATGTTCCTCTCTCTGAATACTTTTCTACCCTTTGTTTGTCAAACTCTTCAAGATCAAGTCCAAATGTCACTGCCTGTATTTTGCCTTCCATTTATCCCTAAGGAAGAATTAGTCATGCCTTCTTGATTGTTCCCAGACTGTTGTTACTTCCTGAACACAACACTGCTACTTATTTGCAACACTTTGTCGCTGTTAAGTTTTTTAAGATGTTTCTCTTTCATCTTCACACACAAAGCACACTGTCATCTAGTAATTACCATTCTGAGTGCATTGACTAAATGCCAGATAAGATATCAGAAAATAATTTAAATATGACATATTAAAATTGTATTAACATTCCCAAAAGAAGAGCTGGTTTTTCTCTAAAGCAGATAATTAAATCATAACCAAAATCTCAGTACATAAAAACGTGTGAATTGCCCAACTCTAAGGTGTTGGCACCAGAGCTCATTATTGGGGAATTACCTGAAAAGGAAGGCTCATGCACAGTTACTCCCTAGGGGATGTGGGTGAATGTAGGAATACTGCCTAAAATGTCCAAGCCAGTTTTCTGTTGTGGGAAAATGAAAAGTAAATTTTGTCTGGTTCATTTTCAGACACTTATTGAATCCATGAATATCATAACCAGCATCCCAATTTTTCTACCTGGTTTCTTACTAGCAAATTTAGGCTCTTATTCTCAAAAAGGCCTACTGAAGTTAATCTTTTCAACTAAGTAACAACAGCAGATACAGTAGCAAAGATGACAACATTTTTAATGAATGGAACTATAGTCCTACAAAAATAGCAATATTCAGTAAAAGGGTAATACCCATGAACCGAGGGATATAACATGCTATACAATGAGTTTCTATTGAGAGTCTGCTTTAATAGATGAGAAAAGGGATTTAAAGTGTTTGTTAATGGTCTCTAAATTTAACTGCAGTGAGTTTTCTCTAGAGGTTGAGTGAAATTCTCAAAGACATAGAAAACTGATATTACCATGATTTAAATTAAAACATATCTAATTATTGTTTTAAACTATAGCAAGACAGGGGCTGGAGAGATGGTTTAACAGTTAAGTGCTTGCCTGTGAAGCCTAAGGACCCTGGTTCAAGACTCAATTCTCCAGGACCAAGTAAGCCAGATGCACAAGGTGGCACAGGCATCTGGAGTTCGTTTGCAGTGGCTGGAGGTCTGGGTGTGCCCATTCTCTCTCTCTCTCCCTCTTTCTCTGTCTGTTGCTAATAAATAAATAAAAATAAATAAAAAATATTTAAAAAAATATAGCAAGACATGATATAAAGAATCTACTTTCTAAGTTGAGAGTTTTAGTTTCTCAGAAACTATTAAGAATATTTAATTTGAGAGCTCACAAATGGGGCTGATGAGATGACTCAGTTGTTAAAGTACTTGTGTGAAGCCTACAAACACAGGTGCAATTTCCCAGTACCTATGTGACCCATATGCACAAAATGGCACATGGGTCTCCAGTTCATTTTCATTGTCTGCAGCCTTGGCGTGTCCATTCACTCTCTCTCTCTCTCTCTCTCTCTCTCTGTGTGTTTCTGCTTCTTTATCTCCCTCTCTCAATTACATAAATAAAAATATGAATAAAATAAAAATATGAATAAAATAAATGCACAAATGTCCTTTTCAAGAACAGAAGCCAAGATAATCTAATAGTATTACAAATAATATTACTTGCTCAATAATGTATACATTCACTTTTCATGTTCTTCCTAAGTTTTAGTGCTGTTCCTTCCATTTTCTGTGCTCCCAATGATCAGTGATCTTTACTGCAAGGCAAATGTGAAGCTTTAATCAATCCCATCATTGAAATATGCATCTTGAAAAAAAATTTACAAGTGTTGGCTAACAATGCAACATCAGTACTATTCTGGGGGAAAGTGGTGCAGTGATTTTGAACTTCAGAAGAAATATGAAGGCAGCACAGATATAAACTGTAACTTCTTCAAATCAATTGGCTTCATCTGATGTTTGTACCATAAAATCTAAGCTCACTTTCCTTTTACCTTGATTGGTCTCTGTGATAGGAAATTGTTGATCCAATAGCATTTCTTGTCCTCCAAATCATTTTAATAGGATCATTTTTTTTACTTAGTTTTGATTTATAAAGGCATATTGAACAAATGCAACTGTCAAGTGGATGCAGTAAGTTATATCAATTTGTTGAGAACCCAAAAGAAAAAACAAATCCACATTTAGAACTTTCCATATTTAAAATATTATAGGCTGGAATTAAACCAATTTTTAATCTATTCTCTGTCTCTTCAGGACAAAGCAGATAGGTTAACTAAACGGATGGGCTACCTCTCTTCCATCCAAATTGCATCTCGGCCTCTGGCTGATTTATCTTAATGATTTCTGTCTTCTACCTCAAGTTCTTCTCTTTATTGCCATTAACTGTGAGTTTTCTCTTTTCTTTGCAATATAATGGAATCATGACAATTTTCTTCAAGTATACAGGACAATAATATTTATTTATTCAAATCAGAGTTTACATCATTACTACTGGAAAGCACAAGCCAGGTAAATGTGCACAGATATCAGAATGCCCTCTTTACTCATTAGCTCTCTTTCCAGTTACTACTCCAGGTAATCCACCATCGATTTCCTAAAATATTATCTTGTGCATTCTAATACTCTGCCACATATAGATACTCAGTGCATGGAAAACCAAGCCAAACCTACGACACTTGGCTCTGTAGGCCCTGAAGTGTGCTTGTGTTTCTCCACAGCAACCCATTCTTCAATATTCAATATTCTTCAAGCAAGAAATGATAAGTGTAAAATTTTTCATTCTTATTCATCTGGGTATGTTTAAATTAAGAATATGGAAAATAGGGCTGAAGGGATGGCTTAGTAGTTAAGGCACTTGACTGCAATGCCTAAAGACCCAGGTTTGACTTGCTAGGTCCCACGTAAGCCAGATGCACAAGATGGTACATGCATCTGGAGATCATTTGCAGTAGCTAGAGTCCCTGGTGTACCCATTCTCTCCCTCTCCTTCTGATCCCCTCTCTCTCTATCTCTTTTGCTGTCTCAAATAAATAAAAACAAAACAAAAGTCATTAAAAAAAAAGAATGTGGACTTCTTTGTGTATTTTTTAGGGGTGGGGGAGAGGATAAATGAGTTGCCTGAAAAATGAGCCCAAGGGCTTCATTCATTCTAAGTGTTTGCTCTACCACTGAGCTACACGACCAAAGGGGTAATGAATCACTGCATATGTACAAGTCTTCCTGAAGTACATGCTAGTGATCCTACTCTTCAATTTAGCATACTTACTAAAAATTTTTGCATAAATTTTCTATCATTTACTGAAAAGGATGAGTCAAACTCTCCATGTTGATTTGTGCCTTTCCTTTTCTAATATTATAGATTTCAGCTTATTTATCTTGAGATTAAACTTGTGATATCTCTCTAATGAAAGGAGGCAATATTATTATGAAGTGCTTATCTTTATATTTAAATAAATATGTTTTTCTTTAAAGTCTATATAATTTAATAAAAGTCTATTACCTGTTTCCTACACTGCAAGATTTTACCCATAGTTCTCTGTCAGTTCTGAAGTGACCTTATATTAAACAGTATATTCTCAGAAATGCTGTCCATTTAGTTTGAATTTGTATTCTGTGGAGTCCCAGTTGTTTTCATTTTAACTTAAATTATTTTTAATTTCAGTTTGGTAGAATGACAAGCACATTGGGGTTTGGAGGTGTTACTCAGTTTTTCTTTCCATCTCAACTTTCTTATTTGTATGTTTGTTTTTCTTATGCTTAATAAATGGACCATAATACTCCTAAACTCCACTTATTAATATACTTGTTTGGTACATTAAAACTCCTAACATATGTGATTAATTTTCTCCTGCACACACACAACAAAATTCCCAGTAATTCATTGCACTTATCTTCACTCCTGTCTTGTGCATTTCTATAGTTTTCACCATTCAAATGAAGAATTTTATATAGTCAACACATTATTTTTCTTCCACGTTTACCATTTATTTCTGACTATCAAGATTTAAAATTTCATATAGTGAACATCTTTTGTAATACAAATCTTTAGTTTTGTTTGGAAAATATATTCATTTTACTTTCAACTTTGAAGAAGATATTGTTAAGGTATTTAACACCACTTTGACCATTACTTATTTTCAGAACCTTGGCTATCTCCTGAAATCAGTCTGTTTGTATTATGAAATAAGAATCACATCTAGCCAGGCGTGGTGGCGCACGCCTTTAATCCCAGCACTTGGGAGGCAGAGGTAGGAGGATTGCTATGAGTTCAAGGCCACCCTGAGACTATATAGTGAATTCCAGGTCAGCCTGAGCTCACGTGAGACCCTACCTCAAAACAACAAAAAAAAAAAACAAAAACGAATTGAAGGCTTTCTGTACCAAATATTCAGAAAACACATCTAGGTGTATTATATAGTTCATATATGGGACTGGATAGAAATTTAATGCCTCAAGTTAAATTCTTATATTAGTTCTTAAAAATCTCCAACATAAATATTTTGAAGAATTTCACCCTTCCCCTCTCCTTTCATCTTATTGCTGTTGATGCTTGACCAGTCCACCGACTCTTTCTTTATCATCATCCTCCCTTTTATTGAACTTTTGTTAAATTGTCTTCATTTTTGGAAATTCTAGTACTTTGGACATATTAAAATAATTTCCTTGAATTTGTCATTGTTTTAATGTTTTAAAATTTACTATGTAAGCAGTTTTATCATCATCTCTCATAATGTTGTAAAGTATTTTGGGGTCAGCTTCCTCCTGTTTTAATTATGGTATACATTTTACCTGTGCGTTTAGGTTAAACTGTATTTTGCATGAAAGTATAAAGGGCATTACCTCTAGACCTTGGAAGTTCAGGAGATAACTTAGGTTTACTTCTTCAAGTGATCAAGTTATGGTAGTTCTTCCTCCATCACCTTAAGCATCTTGATATTTCTTTTCTGGATGCTCCAAGTAACATGAGTTTGAGCTGCACTTCATCTTGATTACTGACTTGTATGTGGAATATTACATATATGTTAGTCTTATTCTCTCACATTGTATTGAGCACCAAGGCAATTTTCCTTGTATTGTGTTTGTAAACATTAGAGGCTTAAGTTTATCATACAACATACTTAGTAATCCACCTTGGACTGTTCACCCACAGGATTAAGTATATGCTTTATACAGTAAAAGTCCACCCACAGGATTAAGTATATATACTCTACAGTAAAAGTCCAGAATTTATTCTGTTCATTTCTTGATTACATAATTAATCTTAATTCTACCTTTAAAAACATAAAAATGTTTGGCTCTATAAGTATTCAAGTATATAAGAAGATGTATTTGCAGTTCTGTCAGGACAATGGTAACTTTTTGATTTTTAATTCTTATTTCCATGCATTCAAGTCTTAATTTTCCACCTAAGTCATAAAACACATTAATGGTAAAATGGCTATTTCTTTCTCTATTCTCATTTGTAGATTGCTTGGTGCCTGGAGTGTTCACACTTTGATTTGTTGAATTTGCTATTCTGAGTTTTCTGAGGACATGCTTAATTATTTGACAAAGTGAAAGGCTTCAATGTGTCCCAATTAGCTGCTAGGAAATGATTAACCAAAATGTCAATGTAAAAATATTTACTGTAATCTATTCTTTAATAAACTATTACCTTTTTTTCACTTAATAACTTGGAAAAATTTTATGAATATCTTTAAATTTTTATCTTGTTGTTAGAGCCTTGCTGTATTTATCTGTCACTACTCTATGACTCCTGAAAATTGTCTATGACATAATCCAAAATGTACACAACATTCATACAACATGAAAACACACACACACACACACACACACACAAATACACACACATAGAGTCCTGGATTATTTTCTTCTTAAAATGAAGAAAACGTTCCTATCTGGTAATATTTCCTATTTTAAGGAATGGGAAAACTTTCCAACTTTGAAAATGTAAATGAGACAGCATAGGCTAGCAGTCTAGATTTAGAGACTTAAAATTTTAATGCCAGCTATTTGTGTACCTAAGATAAATGAATAATTTGCCTCTCGGAGAAGGGAGTTGGAATACCAGGTGGTGTTTTAGGGAAAAGGAATAAAAATGCAATGCAATTTATGTTTACAAGTATTATACAAAGGTGAACATATACAGATCATCTGAAAAGATTACTTAATATATGTATCACATTATGTCCTAATTTTAAACAATTTTATGATTTTTGTCTCTTAGAAGAATAAAATAGCATAAAAACTTCCACTGCATGCCCTGCTGACTTGTGAAGAAGAGATTGTTGTAGAGAATCCTTGCTGAAATTACCATTTGAATTCTACTGACTTTCAGAAGTTGAGAGAAAAGTCTGACCTTTGAATTGCTGATCATAACAGGATGTGTGAGGGAATGCCCCATGTACAATAGCAACAATCAATACCAACTTCCACTGCAGTTCTTCCTGCCAGCAGGACGTATACCACTTCTACATGTGGAAGATATAATGATGTTCAGCCTTCCAGTAATTCTGCTAATGTGTATTCTCAAGAAAACTTAAATCCCCTTTTACCTTGCTACTGAGCTTTTTAAGTTACAAACTTCAAGAAACCCTTCATGATTCAGAGCAAAGTCAGTGATGACCCATCTTAACACCCTGACAGGTAGATATTACTAGAAATTTGGTTTCAGAGAGATCATCTATATTTATTTTATAAAAAGTGAAAAATTTCATTTAAATCCACTTAAACTTTGGAGATTCATTCATGGGCTCTGACACATTTTAGTTAAAAACTGTATTTTCTAGATTAAAATAATATTAATAAAGCATTAAACTATCCACACACAATGTATTAATGTTGACCTTAATTCATGAAGACATAGGCTTCATAAAAATTTAGAATTATATGTGTGTTGTTGTTTCTCTCTCTTTCTTTCTCTCTCACTTTTTCCTTCCATTCATCCCTCCCTTCCTCTTCTTCTTTTTTTAAAAACTTTTTTATTTTTTACCCAGAATAACCCAATTTTCTAAAGAACCTAAATCAGGTATATGTCTAACTTTATTTTTCACTTAAATTATGCAAGCCACTTATACCATCCCTGTAAAATCACAGGGAGGGAGACCTAGACAAGTCCTGAGCTCCATGAATGAGTAACCAAGAAAACAATTTTGCCATCAATTCAGAATGTGGTAAAACCCCAGAAAAGATCTACATATTTTCAAGATTAGATATTATAGTGTGATGGTTAATATTGTCAACTTGACAGGATCTAGGATAACCTAGGAAACAAATCTCTGAGCACGTCTGCGAGGAAGCTTTTAGATTGGGTTAATTAAGTGAGTGGTACCATATCTGGACTAAATAAAAAGGAAAAAGCAGACAGAATACCAGTAGTTATCTCCCTCTGCTTCCTGACTACGTGTGTAATGTGACAAGCTGTATCATATTCCTGCTGCTATGCCTACTCTGCCTTGACAGACTGAAACCACAAACTAAGAGTAAAGTAATGCTTTGTCCCTGAAATTTCTTTTTCAAGTAATTTGTCACAGGAACAAGAAAATTAATTGAGGGCTGGAAGGATGGCTTAGCAGTTAAGACACTTGCCTGCAAGGCCAAAGGATCTTGTTTCAATTCTGCAGGACCCACATAAGCCAGATACACAAGGGGGCACATGCATCTGGAGATCATTTGCAGTGGCTGGAAGCCCTGGCATCTCTCTCTCTCTCTCTCTCTCTCTCTCTCTCTCTCTGTCATCTCTCTCTCTCTTAAGTAAATAAATTTTGAAAAATAAAAAGAAAATTATTTGATACAGATGATTTTCTTACAAGGGTGTTGTGAAGGTATTTTAAATGTGTAACAGCTAGCTCTACAGATAGAATAAGGAACAGGAAAATTCCACAGAAGTACAATCAATAAATTTCATTAGAATAAATGAAAACATTAAATAAAACTGATGAGTAGGGCTGGAGAGATGGCTTAGCGGTTACAGCATTTGCCTGCAAAGCCAAAGGATCCTGGTTGGATTCTCCAGGACCCAGATAAGCCAGATGCACAAGGGGGAGCATGCATCTGGAGTTCGTTTGCAGTGGCTGAAGGCCCTGGTGCACCCAACCTCTCTCTCTCTCAAATAAATAAATAAATTAAATATATCTTTAAAAAACTGATGAGTATTGTGGAGCTCTGTATTCTTCCATGAGAAAAGCATGGATAGAGAAAGAACCCTTGAATGTCTACTGTGGGGTTCAGATTACGCAATGGCAATATTGTTGGTAGGCAGATATTCGGCTGGGAGATCATTGATAGTTGTACTCCAGCTCTTGTTTCCTTGGTAACATTAGAAGGGGGGGGTACAGCCCAGTTGGCACTCCACAGGATTTAACTACCATATGCAAGGGGAAGGAACAAAGTCCTTTGGCCCTGGGTGCAGACTAAATTACTTCCCTTAAGATCTAATCCAATGGAACTTGTCAATCACTCACACGGTCAAGAGGTCACTTCGCCTAAAGCCATGCTAGGGAGGGGGGAGTAAGAGTTATTCCCTTAATAAAATAATGTAATACAACCCCAGACATACCACCCTTGGCACAGTCACTTATAGATCCTCACAGCTGAGTTTGCCTACTTGTCTTTCTTTCCCTTCTTTGAATGCTCGCCAAAATCCAAAGTGTGCATACTCTGTCCCTTGTGCTTTCCCACCTTTCTCTAAGGAAATATCCTTTGCCTTACATACTCCTTGTCATCTGAATGAGACAAAGAACTCAGCATTATGAAAATGTGCAACAGCAATTGAAGGGAAGGTCTGTAGCTGATTTGCACTGGATTGATTTCTCAGGGAATCCTGTGCTGAGATGACTATGTCAAGCTGGCCTTTTTTTCATTTGTATCAGACAATCAATGACAGCTTGAGAAATCAGAATCAGTAACTGATAACTCACCATGTCAAAGCCTGGCATTCTCTAGGGTGGTTCTGTATCCCAAAACACAAGGAAGTAGTGAAATGTTTGCAGGTACACAGGTGATTATCACCAGCAAATTGCACTCTGCTAACATGAGTAAAGTGGATAAAAGGTTGGCTTTTTTATTTTCTCACCTTTCAAATTGGGATACTAATTCTTGCTGTTTCTATCTGAAGGGATATTATGAGTCAGTCAGGTTGTCAGGTTCTAGAATGAATGAATTCCAGAGGAATATTGTATGTGAATTTAAAGGACTGTTAAAGCGAGAAAGATCTCTAAGTCACATATATAGAAAGACAGAGAGAGTGAGAGAGAGTACAGGTACTGAGAGTACACTGGAACTATTGATTGATCTGACTGATATTTAAAATATGCAGGTAATATGCCAAGTACAATTCTAACCTTTCAGATATTTTTGCTTTATACTTTAATTATTTTGTAACTCAGTCATGCCTTCAGACATGAATTAATAAGAAAGGTAGAGCAAAAATACATATTCAAGAGTGGGCGTATTGGAGGCAAATCAATGTAGACTAAGAGGCAAATTTGAGCTCAGATCAACATGTGAAATACAGAGAAAAGGTGCAGCAATGTGTTGGCACACAGGGTATCCAAAACCAAACTCTTAAGGTATAGCATTTGCCAGTTACCACAATGTACATGCTCACAGCAAGGACACTTTCAGCTAAAGAAATTTTAGCAACCCACTGATAAAATTCTGAATACCTACCTAGTATCTCACTCAGTGGTCTCTAGGTTCATGGAATTTACCTTCATAATAAAAGTATTCTATTATATAAATTAAGATCAGGGCTGGCTAACACAATGACTGTTATAATAAGATGCTAGAAGGTCGAAGAGAGAACTTTAATCACTGTTATTGAGGACACGACTTGCAGGAAGCCAGGAATTTGTCTGTCCTAGCTCTCTCTTTCTCTCTCTCTCTCTCTCTCCTTCCTCCTTTAGCTTGCATGCCCTTCTGTGTCTCATTTCTTCCATATTTTAGTTTCTCATGTTAACTTTCTTGACTTCTTTGAAGAAATTTTTCCATCTCAGGCAAGGATTGTGGTCAGTGATGACAAGAGCACATTTTTTTACTCAAGGTCAGGATGCGTGCAATATGCCTCAACCAAAGTGATCCAATTAATGTTTTCATTCGATAAGTGTTGCAATGACCTTCTCGTTGCTGGGACAAACGCCTGATCAGATGCAGCTTATGGGAGAAAAGGGTTTATTTCAGGTTACAGTTTCCAGAAAAGGCTGCATCATGGTGGAGGAATCTATTTCACTTCATCATACATACAGAGCAGCGGGACAAAAGCCAAAAGCCAGCTAGCACAAGCTGACTCTGAACACAGGGCTGGAACTCCACCTCCAAGGTCAGCCCCTGGTGCCACACTTCCTCCAGCAGGGCTCCATTTCCTAAATGTTCCATTTAATCTAAAATATGTGAAGCTATAGGGACATTTATATTCAAAACCACAACATGTACCTTTTTGTAGCCAGGTTTATAAAAATGTTTCATGGCCAGATGTCAATTTTTCAATGGAAGGGAAAAAAAATTTTGAATAGAAAATCTAAGATTTGTTTTTGTTTTGTTTTTCTCATTAAAATATCTTACAGATGATTTTTATGAAAAAAAAAAAAAAAAAAAAAAAAAAAAAAAAAAAAAAAAAACCACAACATGGTGCATTCTCTTCTCCAGATGTTAAATTTTCCTGAAATCAAGCAAATGAGGTCGCTCTCTTCTAGGTTAAACTGTGAAATACCAAAAATAAAATAAAATTTTAAAAAGTCTATTCAAGACTTTCACTAACTTTCTATCACATCTCCTAAGCTGGTGACTGGCTATAGGACAGTGTTCTCAAAATTAGTGAAATTTGTTAAGAGTACCATTCTCTCTCTCCCCTTTGTCTTCAGTGCCTTTTCCAATGGATCAAAACCTGAAGCATAAAGTAAATGAATGTCCCTGGTCCCCTAGCACTGAAAGAATACATTTATTTGCTATTCTTTATTTTGCTTGTGATAGTTGTGCTAAACTTAGTACATTTTGGGGCCTATGTGTGTAGAATGTGAAGTGTATGAGTACGTATGATGTATGCATGTGTGCGTATATGTGTATGCAGAAGCTTGTGTACCATGTGAGGCCAGAAGTCTGAGGACACCTAATAGTCTCCTCTATCCAGTCCTGCTTCATTTCTTTCTTTTTTTTTTTTTTAATTTGAGAGGGCGGGAGAAGAAAGAAAATGGGGAAACCAGGGCCTTTTCAGCCTCTGTGAACGAAGTCCAGATGAGTGCGCTCCCTATATGCATGTGAGACATTGTGTGCTTGTGTCATTTTTGCTTCTGGCTATATGTGGGACCTGGAGATTTGAACAAGCATTCTTAGGCTTCACAGGCAGGTGCCTTAACCACTAAGCCATCTCTCCAGCACCCTGCTTCATTTCTTTATGCATTTTCAATCAGTAAATATATGGAAAGAAGGAGAACATGGTGAAAAAAATACTGGCAAATTTTTAAATTTACCATTTTGGAAGCAGTAAATTCTAATTCAGTGTTCTGGGAAAATTCTCTTCACAATTTGATAGCAAATATTTTGTGTAAGGCCTTTGGAAAACTTTCAGCCCATCTGTTTCTACTCAGTTATCAACCATGATTTCCTACGGAATTTATCACAAGCCTGAATGTCTATCCAAATGGAGAGTATGTGATATAAATATCACATAAAATAGGGATTAATGGTGTCATCTGTCTTCATAGTTAATTAAAATGATGTAATGCCTCATTAACAGGTAAGAGCCACCTTGATATGCTTGTCTTTTTTTTTTTTTTTTTTTTTTTTTTGGTTCTTAGATAGCTGTACCCTTGAAACTTGAGACTATATTATACCCTTTCTGATATGATGAGATGAGCAATACATACCCTTTCTGCCTGATGTGTAGATAAATCTAATATTCTGATATCAATATCTAATATCAATCTAATATTCTTTTATAAAACATATCATTTGTAAAAATAATTGGTACTATACAATGTTCTAAAATTTAGTCACATCATTGAACTCAAGATAGCAAAGTCGAATTAGCTTGAACCAGATGTTCCCTCTAAACTCATGTGTTTTGGATGCTGGTCCCCAGCTGATGACAATATGGGATATGGAACCTTCCTGGGGGACATGTGTTTTAGGGAGCAGGATTATGGGTGTTATAGCTAGCTTCCCCTTGCTACAATCCATCTTGCTCCCCTGCTACTGTTATTCACCTTATGTTGGCAGGGAGATGAAGTCCAGCCTCTGCTCTCCTGCCTTTCATATCAAGACTGTAAGCCAAAGTCAACAACTTTCCTCCCATCGACTGCTTTTTTGGCCTGGTGTTTTGTGTCAGCAAAGAGAAGGTAACTACAACAAAAGGAAAACCTTTTATGATCTCATGAATGAATCTAGGTCCTCCTTCTCCTTTTGTTTTTCCTACCCACTTTCTGGTTTAAGCTACAATTTTCAAATGTCAATGATCAGGATAAGTAGATTCTCTGTCTCCTGTTATCATTACCAACCCACATGACACACCCCCTGCTAGGATAATCATCCTAAAACATAGCCTTTAGTCATGTTCCCCTGGAACAAATGGGTCCAATATAGCAAGGTTCCATTTCTCAGGCCTGATTTTAAATTTACAGCTTTATTGAAAACAGACCGGATGATTTCCAGTTTCATAAGCATCTTCTTTGTTTAAATGTGCTTGTGTCTTTCCTTAATTGCAGGTACTCACTGTTTTTCTTTCTTATCTCTTCCCCTTCTCCATTTTGCAGGGTGAAGTCCATCCTAATTATCAAGTACCACTTCCTTGACGCCATTTTGGAGGCTTCCTGATTACTCATAGCCTAGGTTATGTATTGTTTTACCTTATATCACATACAATGCTTTAACTCATCTCATGCTATTTGAAGTGTTTTGTAATGTGGATATTGTGCCATACATTATTTTCAGGCACAATATCATGAAGCAAAGTGTTCATTGTTTGGGGAAAGCGAAGGGGGAGGAGGAAGCTTGACTGGGGGATGGGCCTCTTTGGTGGTACACTGGCTACCCATGAGGGCAGCAGACTGACAGGCGATTTTTTTTTTTTTTTTATTATTTTATTTATTTTTGGAGAGAGACTCAGAGAGACACAGAGAGAGAGGGAGAGGGAGATAGAGATGGGCGCGCCAGCAGTCTCTCAGCTGCTGTGAACGAAATCCAGTTGCGGGCAAGTGCGGCATTGCACCCTTACGTCACTTTGCATCTGGCTAAACGTGGGACCTGGAGATTGGAACCCGGTTCTTAGGCTTAGCAGGCAGGCACCTTAACCGCTAAGCCATCTCTCTAGCCCAAGACAGGCGATTTTTTGTTGATGCAGCTGCTTCAGGTTGCCCTTGCTTCTATAAGTAACCCCAGTTAACTCAATGGTTCAACAAGCTGGACTTGGATGGAATACTTTCTTTGGTCTGGCATTGCCATATCTGGAGTAAATGGACATTTCCTTCATTTTCTTATTACATAGTTTTTTTTTTTAACAAAAACAGCTTTCATATTAGCTTGAAAAATGTGTTTGGTATAGAAATTTCATAAACATGCACTATTACACTTTGTTCTCATTCATTCCCCTCATCCACTGACCTCCCTCATGCCTCACTCTGTTGATTGCTTTACTGTGTAGAATCTTCCTAACTCTGTTCTGGTACGTATGGTTATATCAGGAAGTGTCTTATTTATGTTTTCCTTCAAGAAGTATCAGATATTACACTAAGGATATTTATCCATTTTACATTATTTTTTGTACAAGGTGAATGATCTATAATTGTATTCTTCCACATGTGAAAATCCTGTTCTTAGAGTGCCATTTGTTAATAAAACTGCCTTTTCTCCAATGTATAAAATTTCACAAGTATCTTCCACAGTTAATGCCTTGGTAGTCATGAATTTCCTTAATATATACTTGGACTGAAATTTCCTTACTCCTTCATTGTTACAAGACAGCCTTGAGCCCAGCATGGGGGTGCACACCTTTTATCCCAGCACTCAGGAGGCAGAGGTAGGAGGATTGCCGTGAGTTCGAGGCCACCCTGAGATGACATCATGAATTCCAGGTCAGGCCGGGATAGAGTGAGACCTCACCTCAAAAAACCAAAAACAAAACATAACAAAAGTAACAGAGCTTCATTAGATATAGTAGTCTTCATGGCAGTTATTCACGTCAAAGGCTTGAAATCATCATTCCATGCTTTCTGCTGTTTCAGGTTTACTCACTGAGATACGCGAATCCAATGTTTCTAATTTCATGGTCGAGTTGGCTTCTTTCTCACTGATAGTTTTGAATGCTATTTAGTTGCTTTGCACTTATGACACTTTGGTTTATACTAAATTATGGAGAGGTTCTCTATAGCTATGTCTAAATAGGAGTCTAAATGTCCGTTTTGTTTGAATATCCTGTCTTCTAGATTTGAGAAATGTCATGCTACAATTTCACTGAATAGATTCTCCATGGCTGTAGTGTGTATCTCAGTTCCCTCTGTTCTGTGTATTCGTAGACTTTGATCTTGTGATCCCATTCTATATTTCTTAAACATGTTGGTAATACACTTTTTCTTTATTGATACTTAAATGTAGAATTTCCTCTACCCTGATATTCTTTCTTCTCTTTGGTAAAATCCATTGATGAGGTTTCTTCTGTCATTTCTATTTAATTTGATTCAACAAGTTTTTCATTTGTAACATTTCCATAGATTCATTTTCAAAATCACAATTTATATGCTGTTACTCTTCCATGTGGCTAATGTTTTCATCTGTACTATTGAGGCTTTTCATCCATTTTGCTTTTTCTCCTTGGTTCCTGACTTTCTCTCCATGTTGTACATTAATTTATCTGCTTGTTTATACCATCTTTCAGGTCAATCTTTAAAATATTCATCTCACATTTTATCTATTTCAGTAAGTTTATTAGTGATGAAGTTAATGATCTTTCAGAGGAGTCATGTTGACTTGCTTTTTCATGTTTCTTCTGCTTCTTTATTGTGCCATATTCATAAATGGATTTTAGATAACTCTTCTGATTTTCTGGAGGTATCTTCTTCTTTCTTTTTTTTTTTTTTTTTTTTTTTTTTTGGAGAGAGAGAGAGGGAGAGGGAAACAGATAGAGAATAAGTGAGCCAGCAGCCTCTTAGCTGCTGTGAACGAACTCCAGATACCTGTGCCCCCTTGTGGGCAAGTGCAGCATTGCGTCCTTGTGTCACTTTGCATCTGGCTAAACGTGGGACCTGGAGAATGGAACTGGCATTCTTAGGCTTAGCAGGCAGACACCTAAACCACTAAGCCATCTCTCCAGCCCTAGAGGTATCTTTTTATCAAAGAGTCTTTTTACTCATGAAGGCTCAATTTTGTGAACCATTTAGCATGAGAAAACAAACTGCTGTAACAACCCCCCATCCAACATAGAAACACACTTTGAAACAACCACTGTCCAATAGTAATCACCATGAATATAAACTGAGATTGAAAAAACTAATGTAGAATATGGTAAGTGTGGAAATAGTAAGTGAATGAGTTTAAAGAAGGGACAAGGAAGGGGATAAACTAGAAGAAAAGATGAATTTAAAAGGAAATATGGGAACAATGGAGAAGAATTTTATGGAAGGGAACAGAGCAATTTAAAAAAATGTAAAATAGGTGAAGTACCATGTGCCTATAATCCCAGTACTGGGAAAGCAGAAGATCACTGGCTAGCTCATCTTGTCCAATTCTTAGGGGCTAGGTTCAGGGAGACATTGATTCAAGGAAAGAAAAAAAGAAAAGAAAAGAATAAGGTGAAGAGTGACTGATAAATATATGAACAGTAATAAAATAAAGATATAAAAGTGTTTTTAAGTAAGGTAATGTAAAAATACTAAGGTAAACTGGGCATGGTGGTGCACACTTTTAATTCCAGCACTTGGGAGGCAGAAATAGGAGGATCTCTCTGAGTTTGAGGCCCACTCTGAGACTACATAGTGAATTTCAGGTCAACCTGGGCTAATAATAATAATAATAATAATTATTATTATTATTATTATTATTATTATTATTATAAGGTAAATGTAGAGAAGGAGGAAAGAGAGGAGACACAGAGGAAATGATCTTTAAAGAGATTAGGAAGAACTTTCTAAAAAAAGACTCCAATAATTCAGGAAGTAATGCGAAGGGCCAAAAATGGGCTCGCACAAAATAAAAAGCTTCTGCACAACAAAGGAAATTGTTAATTGAGAATTGACAGCATATGGGGAAACTCTTTGCTGTTGTACATTTGACAGATGACTAATGTCTATAGCATAAAAAGAATTCGAAACGACTACCAAGAAAAGAAACAATCCAATCAAAAGTGAGCAAATAAACAGTTTCAAAAGAGGAGTGGAAATTGCTAATAAACATATGAATAAACTGCTGAATATCTCTAGTCATGAGGGAAAAGCCAATTAAAATCACATTGAGATTACATTTCAACCCAATGAAGATAGCTGCCATTAAGAAAATAAACTATGGGCTGGAGAGATAGCTTTGCAGTGAAGGCGCTTGCCTGTAAAGCCAAAGGACCAAGAGTTAATACTTCAGAACCCACATAAGCCAGATGCACAAGAGGGCACATCCATCTGGAGTTCATTAGCAGAGGCTGGAGGCCTTGATGCATCCATTCTCTCTTTCTCTCTCTCTCCCTTCTTATTTCTCTCTCTCTCTCATTCTCCCCTGCCCCCAAATAAATAAAAAATAAGAAAATGAAAGCAAACAACAAATGCTATCACCAGCATTTGTTGTATAAAGAAGCAGGGAGGAGTACTTACACATGAGTGTTAGAAATGTGAATTGGGAACCAGGCATGGTGGTGCACGCCTTTAATGCCAGCACTTGGGAGGCAAAGATAGGAGAATTGCCGTGAGTTTGAGGTTACCCTGAGACTACATAGTGAGTTCCAGGTCAGCCAGGGCTAGAGCAAGACCCTTCCTTAAGAAAAACACATAAAACACACACACAGAGAGAAAAAAAAAAGAAAGAAAGGTGAAGTGAGCCAGGCTATTATTTTAAAGCAATATGGAGGTTCCTCAAAATACTGAAAACAGGACTATCACATATCCGAGCTGTACCACCTGTGAGTATTTACTCATAGGCCACTACATCATCACATCACAGATATGCATGCACATCCATGTTTACTGCAGCACTGTTCACAATAGCCAAGTTATAGACTCAGCCTTGGTTCCCAACAACAGATGAGTGGATAAAGAAAAGGTAGTGTATGTACACAATGGAGTTTTATTCATCTATAAAGAGGAATTAAGCTATGTCATATTGTGGAAAATGTATGTAGCTGGGCATCACCATTTAATGTGAACTAAGATGCATAAAGACAAAGACATCTTTTTTATCATGTGCAGATCCTAGATTTTTATAGAGATACATGAAAGGGTGTGTGTGTGTGTGTATATGTAAAATGAAAGTAGAAAGTATACTGTGGGCTGGGCGTGGTGGCGCATGCCTTTAATCCCAGCATTCGCAAGGCAAAGGTAGTGGATCACCATGAGTTCAAGGCCACCCTGAGACTACATAGAGAATTCCAGGTCAGCCTGGACTAGAGTGAGATAAAAAACCATAAAAAAAAAAAAAAAAAAAAAAAAAAAAAAAAGGATATTGTGGGTTGTAAGAAGACTTAGTTAGTGAGGAGAGTATAAGGGAGAGAAGGGAGGAGGTATGGAGGCTGACTGTGGTCAAAAGACATGAAACACTTGAAAGAAATTGACTTTATGAAACCCACTGCTATGAACAATGAATATATACCAATAAAATGGTATTAATGAGCCAGGTGTATGGCATACACCTTTATTCCCAGCACTTGGGAGGCAGAGATAAGAGGATCATGGTGATTTCAAGGTCACCCTGGCACCACATAGTGAATTACAGGTTAGTCGGGTTACAGTGAGACCCTACCTCATAAAAAATTATTAATTAACAAAATAGACAGGTATAAGACAAAGTAGTAAATGATCAAAATGTGTTAGCCAGCAGTGGGATGCACACCTTTAATCTCAGCACTCAGGAAGTTGAGAAAGGAAGATTGCAATGAGTTCAAGGCCAGTCTGGGGTTACAGAGGGAGTTCCAGGTCAGTCTGGGCTAGAGTGAGGCCTTGTCTCAAATAAATAAATAAATAAATAAATAAATAAATAAATAAATAAATAAAAAGTATAGGAAGATAGGTGTATATTTCAATACATTTTGTCACTAGGACCATACTTTAAAAATTCATTATTCTATTTTTGTGAGGGGATGGAAGTAAATGGTAAACCAATATTAAGGTGCAATTGACATATAAATGAACTTCACATATTTAAAGTATACAATTTGACAGCATTGTATTTGCCTCTGAAATCACATCCACAAATCATAAAAGATTCCTCCTGTGCTTTCTAACTTTTTTCTCTCATCTCTCTTGAAACCCAGACTTCTAGGTTATTGTCTGTTTTCTGTCACTGTAGATAGGTTTGCATTTTCACAAACTTTATATAGATAAAACCAAACTGTGTATGCTTTACTATTGGGTTTCTTTAGCTAGCATAATTGTCTTCAAATTCATTGACTTTGTTGCCAGAATCAATAATTAATTTCTTTTTAGTTTGAACTAATATCCAGTGCATTGATATGCTACAATTGGATAACCCACATACCTAATGACAAGATGAGGTTTATAGCAATTATTATTATTTTGTCAATGAATATTTTTACTCCCACTTTGACCAAGGTATGATAATAGACAAGATTAACAAGCCCCATCCCTTTATAGAATCTAAGATTTATATTTAAAAAAATAAAAAAGTAAAAGCAATGTTCAAATGAGCACTTATAGGCTGATAGTCATGGTGTCCTTATTAATACAAAGCTGTAATCAACATTGTCCATGAGTGAGGAATGGAATGGCTGAATCATTGTGATTTACACTTAAGTGTTTAAGAAATTAACAGACATATTTGAAACTAATTATATCATTTTAGATTGCCACCAGAAGTGATAAGAATACCAATTCTCCTGTACCCTATCATTTGGTAGATCAATGACTTTAATTTTAGTATTTTGATAGTTGCTTAGTGGTATATCATTGGTTTTCACTTACATTTTCCTGACAACTAGTGACTTTGACTAGCATTTCACGGGCTTATTTCTTATCTGCAAATAGTCTTTAATAAAGAATCTATTAATCTTCTAATTCCAATACTCATGCCAGATTTGTTTCAGTTAATAATGATTGATTTCTCTCCCCATAGTGGGTTGTATTTTTCTACTTTTTGAATTCTGATCATTTTTACTGGATGTCAGGCTGTGAATTTTATCTTTGAAGACATAGATATTTTGCATTCTCATAAGTACCTTGAGCTGTGTTCAGGGATGATAAGATTGTTATGGATAATCTAATCTTTTAGGATTTTGTTTTTGCAATTAATTAGGCAACTTTTTCTCATCCCTAGAAAGGTAAGGCTTTCCCGAGCCTATCTAACATCTGCTCACTAAAATATTTGTTAGCCAGCTGGTGGCCCAGAATATTTGTCTGGGTCTGCTAATTGTTATGGTTAGTTCTTCCTTTTCCTAGGTAGTTTTTGCACTCATGTGTGGCCATTATGGCTGAGTCAGAACGGAACTGATCTCACTGTTCTGTCTCTCAGCAATAGTGCATATTGTATTACATTTCTAACTTAAATACAATCCTTTTGCTCCATAAAAATCTGTCTCAACTCAGGTATTCCATAGGATATGCCTTGTTTTCATCTCTCTGCCCTACAGCCTAGAATCCTTTCAGTAGAGCACACTGGGTGAAATCATAGGCTCCCCCAGGGGTAACTGGCCTCATCACAGGAGGTCCAGTATCTTAGACATGGTTGCTTTATGTCTGTCCTTTATATTGTCTCATGTGAGAAGTCATCTTCCTGATAATCCATCTGAAGACGTTTTGATTTGACTGTTAATTCCTGTTACTGTCTTTCCATATTAATAAAAAGTTCATACTTTAGAGAGTTCATAATCTAGAGAAAAGACTAACCACACCTATCTTTTTAAGTGCAATGTTTTAAAACCACCTAGGATTATTCATTTGAATTGGGCTAACAATTTATTGCTAAAAATGAATTTTAACGTTTCTAATTATGCTAGAACTTTTAATCCTATTAAAGCATTTTACAGATGTACCTAATACTTGCAGTGTTGACATTTGTTAGGGGGAAATGGAAATACTCTATCACCATTTATTTGTGGGTATTCTGTTGCAAGGATATTTATTTTAACTGATATTTCTAATACATACACAAAGTGATCATAGCTATTCAAATAGTCCTGGATTCTGATTTAGCAAATCCAATATTACTTTAAACAGTAAACTACATTTATAGAGATTTGAAGTTATGTGAAAAGGGATCTTGGAAGATTTTGATACCATATAGTTGTATTAAGTTTGTATGCTATGCCAATTAAAGACTTAAATGGTTGCTAGAAAAATGGCTTAGCCATTAAGTCACTTGTCTGTGAAACTTAAGGACCCAGGTTCAATTTCTCAGAACCCATGTAAGCCAAATGCACAGGGTGATGCATGCATCAGGAGTTTGGTTGCAGTGGCTAGAGTCCCTATCATGCCAAGTCTCTCTCTCTCCCTGTAATAAATAATAAATAAACATTAAAAAAGAATTAAATGGCAAGAAAGTGTTTAACATAATAAAGTTCATTTGAAAGTAAAAGGGACAGAAAGCAGAGTGAACAAAGTCCTCTGGAAGGAGGGAATTCCAGGGCTGGAAAATCCCACTGGGAGCTAGACCAAGTGAGTGAGGCCTACTCATCCAGAGTCCATGACTTGTCAGCTTACATAAAGACAAAGGGAACAGTTGGTCCTCAATGCACCTAGTACTGAGCAGGTCCCAGAAATCCCACCAAGCCAGCCTGTCCACAGGAAATTTCACTCAGGCCAGGAATAAGATGGAAGTGTGATCACCCTCTTTGCCATCTTAGGTTAAAATGTAACCACCTACCAAGGGTCCTTCTCTCTCTCTGTCTGCCTAGGCAAGGCAACCATCTCTCTCTTAGTTCTGCATTTCATCCCATGAATGTGCATATCAGAGAAACAGAAGAGAGAAACTAGTAACAGGACTATACACTAAATATTTAGGAAACAAATGCCAAAATGCAGAAGGATTTTACAACAATTATGAGGAAAAGTTTAGAAACACTTTCTTAACGAGTAGCATATGTTCCTTCCTCTGTTAGGAACTAACATGAGCAGCACCAAAGAGGTCAGGAAAATACTCTCAATCAATTCTAGTGTTCTGAACCTGTGGCACTGAGAAGACTTCCTAACCTTCGAGGTGAACTTCAGGTCCCTAGTTTTACTGTGGTTCTCCAATGAGCTAGTGATTACCAAGGAATCTTGTTCCACACATCATAGTCCTTTGAAAATCTCAATAGACCTTTCAGCTCTCCTAACAATGCTAATCACACACCCATCAGGAAGGTGGTACACGTGGTCTTGGAACAGGGAAATCCGGTAAAAAGAAAATGTTATACCCCAGGTCATTGGCACGTCTTCGCAAGAAATGAAGATGATAATCTTGAGTCCACTCACAAAGACAACCCATCTGCATTTATCAAGTGCATCTTAAAATGCATTGTTAGTCATTCTGCCTCCCTGTTTCCTTAACCTCTGAGCCACTTCCCCAGCGCTTGCCTCACTGCTTCTTTAGTCGAGTAGCATGAGAACCTTAGCACAGAAAGTTATAAAGAGAAAGTGCTCAGCAATCCTTAGTTACGATCATCGCCACCACCATCACTGCCAGTACTGCCTCCTTTATGATGTGGTGCAGAAATAAAGGTTAATTTGGCAATCAAAGAGAAGAACATGATATGAGACAAAACCCAGGACATCAGGAAAAGTTTTAGTTGTTAACATAATTTGCAATTACTTTGCTAGTTTGTTTAGCAAATTATCTTCATAAATGGATCCAAATGGGCACAATGCGAATATCAACTCCAATAAGAAATACGTAATGATGATATAAAGACTTAAAAAATATAAATGATATTCTTCATTTAGATGATGAATCAACTGAAAGTAAAGGAATATTATCACGCATAAGAAACAATACCTGTCATTCTCAAATCCAGAAGCAAATGCTGCATTTAGCCAACATGCACTGGAAGTGACCCCTTCATTCTAGTAGAAAAAGCCAAAGACAAACAACCTAGATATATGGGGAAAAAAACAAAAAAACCTCTCACTGTCATCATTTGTCAATAACAATTTCTTTTCCTTCAAAATAAAGAAGCTCTTAGAATTAATGAGGAACACAAATAATATGCTGACTAAAAAATCCATAATGAATTTAATTTTGTAAATAAAACTGCTTACCTGAAAGAAAACATGTATAGTAATTTCCCCCAATGTAAGGCAACACATTCTAAATGTCACATTCGTGTGGGACATCACTAAAATTGAATTCAAATATCTCATTACATTAAAATTATAAAAGCTGTTACCATGAAATAAAGAACAATATGTGCAAGTTTTAAAATGAGAGTAACAATTGCAAAACATAATGCCAAAGATTTTAGTCATTAGAGCATTAATACAGATTAATACAAATATCCCTTTATGTCAATGGAAAAACATGACTTTTATTTGAAAATTTAAAAAAAATACAATTAATATACATATGAAAATAAGTGATAACCAATGTAATGAAATTCAAAGTAATAATATAAATTTTACTCATGTTATTAACAACTATTTCCTAAAGTATGAAAATAAATTCAGAAATATGTTATTAGCACAACATACATTTTAACGGATCTTTATCTAGGAGCTATATTGAGTTTTATATATATCTTGTGTATATATTATATTACTCCACTAAAAATTCACAGCATCCTTGTGAAGTAGATACTTATTTACATAATTTTATAAAATGTAAATACAAGATACCGATCAATTACAATTTTTCCCAGCCCAAGTAAAAGGTAATGAGAGTTGTTTTTTTTTTTTTTTTTTCCCCAGGTAGGGTTTCACTCTTGCCCAGGCTGACCTGATATTCACTATGTAGTTTCAGGCTGGCCTTAAACTCAAAGTAATCTTCCTACCTTGCCTTCTGGGTGCTGGGATTAAAGGCGTGTGCTACCATGCCTGGCAGTTTTGTTGTTGTTTTGTTTTTCAAGGTAGGGTCTCACCCTGGCCCAAGCTGACCTGGAATTCACTATGCAGTCTCAGGGTGGCCTCAAATTCAAGGCAGTCCTCTTACCTCTGCCTCCCAAATGCTGGGATTAAAGGCATGAGGCACCATGCCCGGGGGTAATTAGAGCTTTATCTCATGTGATCTGACTAAATGTTCTTCCTACTTAATCAGAACACTATGGGGGAAATCAATACAAACTTTTACAGAAACTAATTTAAGCACATTTTTAAATATGACATACTTTAATTTGCAGGTTGTTATCCAGAGTAAAAGAACTGAGCAGACTTACACACAGAGATGAAGGCCATATAGTGTAGCAGACAGCTTCAGGTTCGCTGAGATGAACTTCCAGACCGGGCACAGTTATGGAGGAAGGGATATTATTTATTGAAGCTTACAGATCCAGGGGAAGTTCCATAATGGCAAGAGAAGCGGCCTGCTCTCCACAGGGCCAAGCAGAGAGAGAGAGAAACCAACCAGCCACCACAGCACACAGAGCAAAACTACAGCCAAAAGGTCACACAGCACACTTCAGGAACTCCTGCTAGGCACATTTGCATATCTTTACAATGGAATCTCAAACCATCACCACACCTTAAGACTGGGGCCCCCAGTGACCTTGCCTCTAGCAAGGTGATTGCAGATGCAAACTATATTAAAAAAAAAAAACACTGAATATATTGGGGGACATATATTCAAACTACCACATTCCGCCCCTGGCCCCCAATAGATTTATAACTATCACACATTGTAAATTGTACTCAGTCCAATTTCAAAAGGTCTCACAGTCTTGACCAACTTAAGATAGTACTGTAAAATCAAACAAGTTAAATACTTTCAACATGTAAAGGCACAGAGTAAACATTTTAACTGTATAAGGAATAGCAAGGAGAGACTAAAACAATGCAAACTCAATCACCATCAGCCGTCATCAAACTTCTGCAGTTCAAGTTCAATATAACCATAGACTGACAGTCTCCAGGTTTTCCAATTCCGCCCCTCCAGCTGGGCAGAGTCGCCAGGGAAAACTTTCATCCCATGCCAACACTGCACTCCATGGTAGCCCTTTTGCACAGTCCTGGTATATCCAAAACATCTTCAGGTCTCCATGAAAACCACGGTCCATCTTCCAAAGACTCTTCCAGCCTATTCCTGAGGGTCTTCATGCCCTGCCTCATGCCGCATCTCAGCAGCGGCTCCTGGAACCGTGTGCAACTCATGACCACTCCATGCATTTTTCATATTTCCAAAACTAATACCAGGTGTGCAGGACACAGCCATATTCTAAATCCAGGGACAAAATAAACCATAGCCTTGAAAAGCAGGTTCCTTCTCCAGTCAACTCTTTCCAAAGAGTTTGCATTTCTAACAGTCTTTCCTCAGGCATCCTCTCCATTGTTTTAATGTAAATCAAGTCAGGCCACCTTCCTTCCACCTTCCTTAAGATTGCTAATGTGGTTGACAATAGCAAAGCTAAACCAGTCTCCGTGCCTCTACTTTTAACTTGCTTCAGGTTTTCAAACTTAAAATCTTAAAATCTCAGTCTGTTATCTTTAGCCAAGCACATCAGTCCATTACAAATTTAACCTTGATCAAACTTTCAGGGCCTGGATAGCGGAACGTAGCCATCCCTTATGCCAGTAGCCCAGTTCCAACAAAGTCCTCTGCAGTCTTTCCTTCCCCTTAGAAAGCTCATAAGCCAAGCCTCGAAGTTCAGTACTATCTGCACTTAGCATTCTCAAACTCTCATCAGAATAGTCCATAAAACTTGGCTTACCACTCCAGAAGGAACCTTCAGTTGCAAGCACCAAGTCCATGCCCATTCTTCCAAAACAAAAGTTCCAAAAGACGAATATCCACACGGTCAGGTTCATCTCACCCCACACTCCTCGGTACCACTTTACTGTTGCAGACAGCTTCAGGTTCGCTGAGATGAACTTCCAGACCGGGCACAGTTATGGAGGAAGGGATATTATTTATTGAAGCTTACAGATCCAGGGGAAGTTCCATAATGGCAAGAGAAGCGGCCTGCTCTCCACAGGGCCAAGCAGAGAGAGAGAGAAACCAACCAGCCACCACAGCACACAGAGCAAAACTACAGCCAAAAGGTCACACAGCACACTTCAGGAACTCCTGCTAGGCACATTTGCATATCTTTACAATGGAATCTCAAACCATCACCACACCTTAAGACTGGGGCCCCCAGTGACCTTGCCTCTAGCAAGGTGATTGCAGATGCAAACTATATTAAAAAAAAAAACACTGAATATATTGGGGGACATATATTCAAACTACCACATATAGCATTGCTCTTTTTCTAGTTTATATATATGTGTAAGAGTGTGTGTTTGTGTGTGTGTGTGTGTATGCGTGTGTGTGTTTACATGAGGATGCAGACATACACATGCCATGGCACATGGATGGAGTCAGAGGGCAGCCTGCCTTTCCACCTCATCTGAGGCAGAGCTCCTCTCTGGAGCTCGCTCTGCTGTTGCTGTTCTTTGCTGCACTCATGATGCAGGTTCAGGAAATTCTCCCATCTCTGTCTCCCACCACACTGCCAGCGTGCTGGGATTACAGAAGCCCACAATGTCTTCCAGAATTGTATGTGGGGTCTGGGAATCAAACTGTGGTATTCAGGTTTGAGGAGCATGCACTTTATCCACTGAGCCATGGCCCTACCCCAGAAGAGTTCATTTTAGAAAGCAAAGTAGACAAAATGTTTAATATGATTATTAATGAAAAGTTCTATACAATTTATGAAATATTCAGTTAATTTATGTACAGAAATGCTTAGAATTACAAATATGTATGTGATAAATCACACAAGCCAGGAAGGAGAAAATGAGCTCAAAACCAGAACAGCAGTTATCAACTGGGACAAAGAATAAACTCACTCTTTTCTACTTAAGATGAATATTTCTTGCAGGATTTTTTATCCAATTTTTTTTGTTTTTTTTTAATTATTATTTTTTATTGACAACTTTTATACTTACATACAAAAAAACACCTGATATTTCCCTCCCCTCCCCCCATTCCACTTTAGAACTCCAGTCTCCATCATATCCCCTCCCTCTCTCATTAGTCTCTCTTTTAATTTGATGTCATCATCTTTTTCTTCTATTATGAGGTCTTGTGAAGGTATTGCTAGGCACTGCAAGGTCATGGATATCGAGGCCAATTTCTGTCTGGGCAGTTGCATCGTAAGAGGTCATACCCTTCCTTTGGCTCTTCCATTCTATCCGCCCCCTCTTCCGCAATGGTCCCTGAGCCTTGTAGGGTGTGACAGAGGTGTTTCAGTGCTGGGCACTCCTCCATCCCTTCTTCTCAGCCCTATGTTGCCTTTTGGGTCATCCCAGTGGTCATCACCATCTGAAAAGAGAAGCTTCTCTAACCAGAAGTGAGAGTAGCGTTAATATGTGAATATGAACATTAAGTGTAGTGCTTTCAGGGCAGCTTGGTGGGAATAATATATACATTTAGTCAGACAAGAGCAGGCTTATACCCCTAAGGCTCATGAACTCACCTACCATAGACTTTTACATATATATATATATATATATATATATATATATATATATATATATATATATATATATATATATATATATATACATACACATACATACATTATATATATGATGGGCATCGTTTAAAAGTCTATAGACTCAGTATTCAAGTTGCTGAGATAGGAGGATGATTAATTTGGGGCTATCCTTGGCAACATGAAATTTTTCTGGACCAGCTTGGGATACATAGTAAGACCCTTTATCAAAAAGAGATAAAACCATATAGTTATCATCTGTAGTCATTATATTTTGCAATAGTACATACAGAACTTAATACTTTAAGTACAATTTAATACCAATTAATCATTTCTACCACCCACCCTCACTCCCCAGTCACTGGTATTCATTCTATGTTCAACTTCATGGGACCAATTTTCTGCTTGTTTGTTTTCATTTTTCAGTTTTAGATTACATAGGAATGAGAGCATATAGTCCTTATATTTCTGTGTCTGTGTGTCTGGCTTACTGCATTTAACTGATGCCATCCATGTTGTTACAAATGAATTTCTGTTTAAAAAAAAATTCTGGATAATATTCCACATCCTCATTTCTCTCCTTTTTATTTTTATTTTATTTTTTTTACTTTTAAAAAAACTTTATTTTAATTTATTTGTTTGAGAGCGAGATGGAGAAAGGCAGATTGATAGAGAGAATAGGCATGCCAGGGCCTTCAGACACTGCAAACAAACTATAGATGCATGTGCCACCTTGTGCATCTATCTTACGTGGGTCCTAGAGAATCAAACCTGGGTCCTTTGGCTTTGCAGGCAAGAGCCTCAATCACTAAGCCATCTCCCCAGCCCTGTTTTTGTTTTTTGAATAACTAAGGAATTGATGGTAGATCCGTTTTAAAGAATTGGTAGAAATCAGTATCAGCTCAGTCTTATTATTATTAATTTGCTGTAAGTCTCTTCAGGTGTTCTACTTCGTCATGATCAAATCCTAATAGATAATGTATCCATACCTTTATTATTACCTACATTTTAACGTATTATAAATATTCATTTGAATTTATTTAAGGTTTTATAATATAGTATAAAGACAAAATCTGACAAATAATCATACTTTTAATATGATAAAAACATAAATTATTTATATGCTCTATTAAAATAAAGAGAAAAATCTCAAAACTTTAATATAATTATTTTCGGTACTTACATTATAAAGCAACTTAACTATTCTATGACTCAGTTTGTTCTCTTAATTATTTTATTCTAAAATCAATTTTCTAATTTCATGATATTCACCTGTCAATAATATCAAAAACCTGAAAATAAAGAACAAAAAGGAACTGAACATAAAGGAAAATTTCAAGGCTAAAACCTAACAGAAAGGAGAAGCTAAAGGAACTAGCTGAAGAGGACTCTCATTTGTACTCAGGAAACTGACGTTTTCCCTATTAACTTTAACTTTAGTTTATTTGGATGTTTTGACATTTATCATTTTTGATGTTTATTTGGGTACCTGTAGTCCATCTTCCCCTTTTGTCTACAACAGTCACATCTCATTTCACAGAATCTGAACTACAGTGATGTGTTATGTAAAGCCTATTTTCAAGTTGGCTTTCAAAACAAAACAGAAAATAGATCAAGTTCTCAAGTTTATAAAAAATGACAATTATGCAATATAAATGTGCTTTAATACTTGTCCAGTCCATTCTATTTAGATTACAACACTAATACAATTCTTTTTTTGTTTTTTTCTGGGTTTTTTTTTGTTTTTGTTTTTATGTTTTGTTTTTGGCCTAGATTTTTTTTTTTTGATACTCACTTCAGTAACTTGAATCCACAGATATAAGCAGTATATAACCAGAAAGTTACAAGTAAACACAGATTATACATGCAAATTTCTGTTCACAAAGGTCACATGTGCAGATATATGAATTAGAAGCATGTGTGTAGAATTATGGCCAAACTGTTTTAAAAATGCAAAAATGTAAAACTACATCTTGAAAATATGAGAAATATGTCTACACACTTCAAAAATCAACCATTGCTTATACCAGGATGCATGACAGCAAAGGATTCAAGTGACAAGCAATAAGTTCTCAAAAAATTAATACTGGTCAAAGAGAATGGGAACATCTTTACATTTCACTGAAAGTACATTTGACTACTAGAATATGAAACCTAGCAGGAACTCAGGGGAAAAAATTACAACATCTAAAGCCAATTACTTAATATTTCTTATTACCTAAACAACAGCATGACATTAAAAGAAAACTGCACCTGCATTTAAATTGCTTTTTAAATAATACAATTCTTTTATAAATTTATTTGAGAGAGAGAGAAAGACAGGTAGATATAAATGATGATAGATAGATGATAGATAGATAGATAGATAGATAGATAGATAGATAGATAGATAGATAGATAGATAGATAGATAGATAGATAGAATATAGATGCGAGAGAGAGAGAAAATGGGCATGCCAGAGCTTCTAGCCACTGCAAACAAACTTCAGACACATGTGCCACCTTACACATCTAGTTTTATGTGGGTACTGGGGAATTGAACCTCAGTCTCAGTCCTTTGGCTTTACCAACAAATGACTTAACTGCCAAGCTGTCTCTCCAGCCCCCGATACAATTCTTAATGTGTATGCCCACAACCTGAACATTCTCAATGTAACCATTCTGACCCTTACATAAGAACATCTCAATTCAGCAATCAAGTTGTAAAACCAACATTCCTATCAAAGGATGCACCTAAATCCCAGTTCTCATTAATTTTTTGTATTTTACAAGTTCACTATTTACCTAAGACTGAGGAATTATACCTGATACTTACACAAAAATATCAGTTTAATACCATAAATATGCTACTACTTACTCATTTGTTGAAAAAATATAGCATATCTAATCATAATCAATTCCGTTGTCCAAATTTAGGGGGTTTATATGGAAGACCATGTAAGAAGAAGATACAATAGACCTATCTTTCAATAAGTCCAGATTTCTTCTTCAGAAATGGACACATCTAGTTGACTAGATGACAGTTCGCTATACACATTTTATTACAGTTTTGTACACTCTCTCATTAAGAATAAAACCTGAGGCTGGAGAGATGGCTTAGTGGTTAAGGCTCTTGCCTGCAAAGCCTAGGGACCCATGTTTGACTCTCCAGATCCCACAGAAGCCAAACACACAAAGGTGAGGCAAGTGTAAGGTTGCATATGCCCACTAGGCAATGCAAAAATCTGGAGTTTGATTGCAGTGGCTGAGACCCTGGTATGCCAATTCTCTTTCTCTTGCTCTCTCTAAAAAAAAAAAAAAAAAAAAAAAAAGGGACCTGTGGTGGCTTGATAAATGCTTGTATTCTGAATGCTGGATACCCATCTGATGTCAATTTGGGAAATGGATCCTTGCTGGATGTGGTGGTTTGATTCAAGTGTCCCCCACCTCCTGGAGGCGGTGTATTGTTGGGGGCGGGCTTATGGGTGTTACAGCCAGTTTCCCCATGCCTGTGTTTGGCACACTCTCCTGTTGCTATTGTCTACCTTATGTTGGCTAAGGGGTGATGTCCACCCTCTGCTCATTCCATCATTTCCCCTGCCATCATGGAGCTTCCCCTCGAGTTTATAAACCAAAATAACTGTCCCCCCTTTTCTCCCAAAAGCTGCTCTTGCTTGGGTGATTTCTGCCAGAAATGTGAACCTGACTGCAACGCTGGAGGAGGTGTGTTGTTGGGATAGGCTTATGGGTGTTAGAACCAGCTTCTCCTTGCCAGTATTTGGCTCGATTCATCACCTCAGTATTCATGCCGAGGTGCTTCACCTGCTGTGGCAGAGGTGATGTTCAGCCTCTGCTCATGCCATCTTTCTCCTCATCATCATGGAGCTGCCCCTAGAATCAATAAGACAAAATAAACCCCTTTCTTAAACAAGCTCCTTTGATCTGGTGTTTTGTGTGAGTAACATGATGGTACCTATAATATGACCATATTTCTACTTTTTTTCTACATTTTCAGATAATACAGTGTCTAAAATATGACACAAAGATATAAAACTGGACATAGTAATTCTGGTTAGGAATGTTACTATAATATTACATTTTTGTAATATACAATTTTATTTAGGATATCACACACAGACCACGGATTTGAATAAAATCATATATTTGGAATAAAATCTCATACTTTAATGGGTTTTTATTGTTGTTTGTTGGTTGGCTGGTTTGTTTTTGAGGTAGGGTTTCTCACTTTTGTCTAAGCTGATGTGGAGTTCATTGTGTAGTCCCAGGATGGACTTGCACTCACAGAAATCCTCCGACCTCTGTCTACAGAGTGCTGGGATTAAAGCCACCATGCCAGGCTCCTTTCAGAACTTTTTTCCAGTATTTTTTTATTTATTTATTTATTTTTTTTTGAGCTAGGGTGTTGCTCCAGCCTAGGCTGACCTGGAATCTACTATGTAGTCCCAGGGTGTCCTCTAACTCACATCAGTTCTCCTACTTCTATCTCCCAAGTGCTAGAATTAAAAGCACGTGCCATCACGCCCAATCCTTATGTTTTTTGTTTTTGTTTTTTTAATAAAATCTTGTATTTTATATTGTTTGAATATAATCTTAACATCATTTAGATGGAAAACAATTTAAGTACAGTCCAGTCTGTTTTGACGAGGCTTTGGTTCAGCTCCCAAATCTCAATTGTTTGACGTAGCCTCCTAAGAAATGCTCAAAAGGTGTATTCTTTAACAGCAAACCTATGTTTAGTGGTGGAGCCATTATTATCTGTGTCTTCATGTTGGAAAGAAATTTTAACCTTTCCTTGTCTACCCTTCATATATGCATAATGGCTTCTCTATTTTTGCACTTATTGGTTTGTATTACAATCTTATCAACAACAGCCCCACTTATGCCATCACTGCAGTCATCAAAAGATTCTCCAAGTGGGCACACCAGTGCCTCTAGCCAAAAGCAACCCGGGTCACTCTATCTCTGCTATTCATTCAACAAAATTAGCCATATCCTTCCCATGTTTTTCTCATCTTTCTTTCCATATAAGTACAATATCATCCTTAAAGAGTGGGTAGTCACAGCCAGGTATAAATTACTAGACAACTGGGTATGGTTGAATAAAGCCCCAAAGTCTTCAACTTCAAATTTAGATCAGTGGAAGGTTTTCTTGACAAATTTTGTTTTTATAATTTAAAAATAAAAGCCAGAATGCCCATCTGTTCTGTACAGGATATTTAATAGAGAGTCCTTGGCAAGCAACCTCCTGATTAGACTCTGTTTTCTCCACATTGGTAGGTGTAGAATTAGGAATAGGGGTGCTTTCCTCAGGTTTACGGTGGTAAGGTCAGCACTAAGTCTACTCTGGTCTCCAGGATCCACACCCTGAGTCTTTTCTTTCCTTAGTCACCATCTTCTGAGGTCAATCTGATGTCACTGGAAACTGGCTCTTATAAGGGGGAAGAACAGAAAGCTAAGTCCAAGATATGTAAAGTTGGGAGGACCCATGAAGAACAAATAATTGTGCTTCTGGGACAAATATATATATTTATTTATTTAACTTCAGTGCAGCTGAACAGCATTGTGCACGCTTGCTTTGGTACTCACTCATGTCCTCAGTCCATGAAAGCTGAATGAATTTTCCATCATGAAGAATCAATTCAGTAGAGAATTGTACCCGCAACTTAGGTCTTATTGCTTGCACTAAGTAAATTGTGGCGAATTGTAGAGTATTTCTTCTTGTGTGTATGGGACAGAGGGGGCCTCAGATCTTCCAAATGCCAATGCAAGGTAATTTTCCTCATTATCTCCACTCACAAAGGAGTAGTTGCAATGCACATTCAAATCCTTCCTGCTACTCAATAACAACCCCCGGACTTACATTCATAGCCCTCGCTTGTTCACAGTGTCATTACTCTCTAGGAATACACATGGGATTCTTCAAAGTTATCCTTAGAATGTTCCTAAAATGCTTTTCACCTTTGAAACTTTGAAATTGAAAAGTTTAACAATATTTAAGCAAATATGCTCATATTCACAGAGAGAAATGGGAATCAAAAACAGTGAGGTGATCAATATTGAATGCCAAGTTCATGTTAGAACAGGTACTAGATGTAAAGGATTTAAAATCCTAGGCAAGTCATGTTTTGGCATTATGGTAAAAAAATTCATTTTCCTACCTGTTAGATGCAAGTATACCTCATCTGTTGTGAGCTAAAACAACTAAAACTGGGGTCTCCCTGAGGCTGGAAAACAGTTGAATGTAACACTAGCTCAGGGATAGCAGAAGCTGAGGTAAGGCATGATTTGGCAGTTGCTTCAGAAAGGAAGGAAAGAAGCAGGAAGGGAAAAGAAAGCAGGGAAGGACTCTTACAGATGGAAAGCTTTTTCTCTCAACAATCACCTTTCTGTATATCAGTTACTGCCTCAAGTCTGGAAAGAGATAGCTTGTTTTCCTGGGGTCAGCCCTTACTATAGTACACACCAAATGTTGCACTAACATAATCATCTGGTTCCTGAGGGATTTTGGAAGAATGTCCCTTAAATTTTGCAACACAGGGCTGGAGAAGTGACTTACTGGTTAAGGCACTTGCCTGTGAAGCCTAAGGACTCGGGTTCAATTCCCCAGTACCCACATAAGCTAGATTTACAAGGTGGTGCATGTGCCTGGAGGTCAATTGCAGTGGCTGGAGGGCCTGGTATGCCCATTCTCTATCTGTCTCTTCTCTCTCCTCCCACCCTCATCTATCTCAAATAAATAAATAATTTAAAAAATTGCAACACCATCTCTTTGCCACAGTCTTTGAAGAAGTCCCAGGAAAGACCTTTCCATCATTCTATGTGCTGTCCCTTCCAGAAGCTTTCATTCCAGCAGAAACATGTGAAACAGAAAACACAAATTGCCTTTATATCCAGTTCCTACCAGCTGTGCAAAATAAATCTTTCTACTTTGTGTGCAGACTTCCTGCCATATCTGTCCTTCCAGTCATCACGACACTTGAAGGTATTTAAAAGCATCAGGTGACATATGGCTCCTTAAAGAATATTAGGGGATTTTCAAACCACAAGAGATCCCCTGGTCTCCAGAGGGCCTGGAGTACATAGTGGGTAAAAGATTAATTGAAGGGGAAGACTATCCAAGCAAATATGGGGAGGTCTTCATCCATGCTGGGTGCCTTGGGATGTCATACACACCTGTAAAGTTACCCCTTGGCCATGCTGTATAGATCCCAATTAACTGGTGGTTCACCAAGTTGGACTTTGGTGGAATCACATTTTCCGTCTGTTGTTGGTGCCCTATCTGGAGAAGCAGAAGTGTGCTTATGTTTCCCCAAGAAACAATGTTATGTTCATGCAACAATATAAAAGTTATTTTTTCTATGAGAATGAATGGATGGTTGACATAATTTTTAAAATTTTTTTATTATTTTATTTATTTTTGGAGAGAGAGACAGAGAGAGACAGACAGAGAGGGAGAGGGAGACAGATAGAGATGGGCTTGCCAGCAGTCTCTCAACTGCTGTGAACGAAATCCATATGCGTGTGCCCCCTTGTGGTCAAGTGTGGCATTGCGCCCTTGCGTCACTTTGCATCTGGCTAAACGTGGGACCTGGAGATTGGAACCCGGTTCTTAGGCTTAGCAGGCAGGCGCCTTAACTGCCAAGCCATCTCTCCAGCCTGGTTGACATAATTTTGAAATACTTCCCAATCCAGTTTCATTTATAAAGATTAACAGCCCTAGTCTCAAATAAAGATTAACTACAAGGTTAGAGTAAGAAAGAACATAACCAAAAGTAACAAAAATGCTAAGTACAGGAAAGGAGAAAGAAAATCATCAAGACACTTTCTGCCTTAGAGAACTGGAAGAAGGAAGGATTCTACTGAATGCAGAAAAGAAGGTCGGTCAGTGTTTTCCATCTCCTGTCTCCAGACCCAAGGAGAGAGATGTGCACAAGATACTGAGGGGGTTATGAGGGCAGAGGAGATGGTGCACATCCATGCCAGGAAGATGGAGAGAGGGAGGGCTTCTTTGTGGCTTTTCCAACAGCATAGGCAGCTAGCCCAGTTTTAATACTGAAATTCTCACTTCCTGGGGGACACTTTAGGCTCAGGCAACTTAGATCAGTTACTCATCTTATTTTCCAAGCTGAACTCAGATTGTGTAGAAAGGACTCTAGTATCCTTTGATTCTATGTGAGTCTGATGTATAAATTTTAGCTGATTTGATGACATATTTTCATGCATGGAAGTAAGCCAGAATGTACTCTAGAATGAAGAAAATGTGTGGCAAAGTGATGCCTCAGAGAGCATAGACCAGAAACAAAATAGGCAATGGGGCAGATGGCAGGTAGACTTTACAGTACCAAGAGCCCAGACAAAACAGATAGATAGCAATAGCAAGACAGGGAACTACTGGAGAATTAACAAATAGACTAAATATTGGCTGCTGGTAAAATATTCCTATTTATAATATATAGTGTTAAAAGAAAAGATATATGGGAGTTTTTTGTTATTAGAGGTGTCTACAAAAATACCTAGACTTAAATTGTAATTCTGTTTGTGATTAATTTTTTAAAACATGCCGGGCATGGTGGCACACACCTTTAATCCCAGCACTCAGGAGGCAGAGGTAGGAGGATCGCCGAGAGTTCCAGGCCACCCTGAGACTACATAGTTAATTCCAGGTCAGCCTGGACCAGAGTGAGACCCTACCTCGAAAACCAAAAAAAAAAAAAAAAAAAAAAAAATCAAAAGAAATGAAAGCCAATTTGGTAAATTGATAAGAATTATTAAATGTATGTGGCTGGCACACCTAAGTTATGTTTCTTCTATCTTTTCTTAATTTTTAAAGTTCTGTTTATAAAGTCTGAATAATAGGAATTATTTGACATTAGTTTACCCATTTGTGTGTTTTTTATCACCACCAAGAATGTGAGGACTATTTTTAAATTTGGTATGAGTCATAATACCATTTATCAAATACTGAATAACTTCCCAGGGAGGAATGCTGAGATTCCATCTTACTCTTATCAGAATGGCTATCATTAAGAAATCACTTGAGGATACATGCTGGTGAGGTTGTGGGGAAAGAAGAAACCTCCTCCATTGTTGGTGGGAATGTAAACCGGTATGACCATTGTTGAAATCTTTCTAGAGGTGCCTGAGACAGCTGTAAATTGATTTACAATATGATCCAGCTATACCACTCCTTGACATATACTCAAAGGACTATACTGATTACTATAGAGACACATCCTTCAAAAAAATATTATTCACACTAAAGATAGAGGTAAGTTCTTTTGGGGATTGTGTGGGTTCTAAAACTTACAAAATTGATGCATATAAAAATGAAGATATATGCACACTGTCAGATGATTTATAGATAACACAGAAGTCTTATGCTTTCTGAGACCATGGCTTATTTGAAGTAGGAGTGGCCCGTCTTAGTGACATTCATGGTGGACTACTCTTGCCCATCTGCATGCCCCACAAATACCTCAGTAGTGAGAATGATGCTTAGGGTTTCAAACACAACGAACTTAAAATTCAATTCCACTTAATTATCTTTTACTAAATAAGTTGTGTTAAATTGTAAGATGGTGTGTTATCTGACCAACACCATATTTAAAACCATTCTTAAAAGTAATGCTTGTATTATCATGTTTGGGCTCTTATTTCTAGAGGCCAGAGGTTAGTTGGATTCATTGCTTTGAGCCTGAGGTGAGATCAGGAATCCTGGGGAAAGAGCCTGTGGCAGAAGATGCCACAGAGGAGTTCATTTTATGGTGGCCAGAGTAGAGAGACAGAAAGCTGACAAGATGTAGCCTTCAAGGGACATAATAACCTAATTTCTCCAACTAGGCATTACCTGCCAAAATTTCTGTCACTTCACAAAATTCCATCAAATTTTGGGTGCATCAGTACAGTAAACCAGTGAATATATCACGACCCAATCATCTTGCAATGATTGAATTCACCAGCTGAAATCCAAGCATTTAACACGTGAACCTTTTGGAGGACACACTTCATACCCCAACCACAGCATCATTATAATTACTAATATCCATGACTAATTTACCCCTTATTTTATTTTAGTACTCTAGACCTTTGACTCCGTGTTCCTCCACAATTCCTGGAACACATCATTTCTATTACTGCTACCATTACATCCTCATCAATCCTCACCTGTTATTTCTGAATTATTCCAAGTATATTTGACCTTGGATTAATGCTCTGTTTATCTTCAGGCAATTACTATTCATAAAATGGAATAGAACTTAGTTCACTACTGATGAGCTTCAGTTAACCTGCCTCAGTTCAAATCCTGACCCCATTCTTTTACACAAACATAAAGGAAGGCTTTAACCTCATCTGGCTCCAATGTTATTGTCTAAGTTTCTAGTGGGAGTTAACTTAGATTATGCATTTACATTTCTAACAAGTGAATCTGATACAGAATAAGGAATTTAAACACCTTCAAATAATAGAATTAGTGGTTAGAATAGATGACAACATAAATCACTTCTTTTAATATTCTATATTTATATATTAATGGACTATTTAAAAAATTCTGCTATAACAAAAATCTTTGAAAATGGAATTAGATTTTCAACTCATAATTTATGACTCATTAATAGATTATGCCAATTTATATATCTGCTATCAGTTCAAAAAATGTGTATTTTTAAAATATTTGCCACTTGAAAATTTTTATGTTATTATTTGCAGACAGAAAAGATTTCATTGCCCAAGTTTAAACTTCCTAAATTCAGATTTATATACATTGACAACCTAATTTCATGTTATAAAATTCTAATTCCTCATAATAAATAAAAAAGCCATGCCCAGAAAGATGAATTAATTTTCCAAATGACCTATAGGCATTTAGCTAACTACAGCCTCCCTCCTCTAGTTATGACATGCTGCTGCTATTATATTTGTGTTTAATAATTTCACAACCCTTATTTTACGTCGAGCATTTCCAGAGAAGACACTACATATACTCGAGTGCCTGCCATAGTGCTTTGCACAGAGTACCTTCAAATATCTATCAGATGATTAAATAAATATATGAGCCACATACCAAATAAATAGCAAAAAATAAAATATTTAGAAATAATAAACAAGCCATATGTGAAAGTCTGATATATTTGCCACTCTGGTGGTCAGGCTAATTTGCTGATTTGAAGAACAATTTAGTATAGAAAAATATGATAAGGGAGAGAAAGGCTGTTACTCTTAAGAATAAGATCTCAGATATTACCAGGGTTGGGACATTTAATGTAAGACATTAATTAATATGTAATGTAATGTAAGATAGCATGTTGTTTGAAGGTGCTGTTTTTGTGAGTTATTCAAGTATTGTCCACATGATAACATTTTGATAAATAAATTAATTCATATATGAAATGCTTTCACATGGAAACACAGTGGTTATGAACTTTTATACACAGTGTCATGTAGAAGTGCATTCACATAATGCTGTGGGATGTAGAACTGCTTAAAGATTCCTATGGGGCAAATTAGGCTGGTGTGTAAACATAAGACTCTTCATGAATCACCAAAATAGGTTTTTAGGAGACAAAAGAACATTCAAGCACTGATGGCTATAATCACGACTCCTAGCAAGTACCCATGTGCCACCACTTGCACTAAGATAGAACTTTTAAAGATAGGACGATCATAGGTTCGACTTTTCAGAGTATGACTGTCGGTCACTTTCACAGAGTTAAGCAAAGTAAAGCAGAATGGTGGATTCAACTTTCATTCCAGCCTCTTTTGAACTCCAGTAGACTTGAGATACTTCAACAAATATTTTCGTGAGAACTAAAGACGACATTCAGCTGAAGGCTTTAAATTATTCAGTGACATGAACTCCAGCACAGCAACACCAACAGTTTGTACATAAACTATTAAAATAAAATTTTAATTATTCTGAATATATTCATGTGATCTCTTTAGCCTATTCTGAGTTCATAAGATAATAATGCATTTATAAAATTGTACATATATATATATATATCACAGACATTACAAGTGGAATGTGCACTTAAGAAGAGTGACAGTTTATCACAACAGTATTTTGTTTCAAGCAAGGGTGTAGGAAATGTTCAGTGTTTCCTTCCATCCATATGGGTTCCTGGGCACAGTATTGCAGCACACTAGCAAATGCCGACAGATGCAGTATCTTTTATTTCTTCTTTTTAAAAATTCTCATCTGATGTATATTAAACTAAATGTTATTTAGCACCTCCTTTGGCCTTTCTTTACTACAGAGATAATAAAGTACCCAATGCAATTACTAGGAGAGCCTGTTGAGATGGTTCATATTGATCATCAACTTGACAGGACCTAGACTCAGCATGAGGATTATCCTGATTAGGTTAATTGAAATGGGATGACCTATCTTAACTCATTTTAACTGTGGATGGGGTTCTGAACTGTGTAAAGTGGAGAGAACTGCCTGAGCACCAGCATTCATCTCTCTCTGCTTCCTCACTGTGGACTAAATGTCACCAGCTGCCTCTAGCTCCTGACACCATGCCTTCCCCACATAACGGTCTATAACCTAGAACTGTCAAGCTAAAAGAAGTCCTTCCTGCCTTGAACTGATTTTTGTTTCCCAGCAACAAGAAGGTGACCTATACACTTGCTAATTATCACTGATCCTTACTGGGCTGGTAATTAGGAGTAAGAGTCTCTATGACTAATAATACGTTAAGTGACAATGCTGAAGATGCTGGTCCTCTGACCATAAAGTGACAACCACTGCTTCACAGTGCAGATCAAAAACTAGGCTGACTTTCCAAAATATCTGTGTTTCCATATATTTCTTTTCTTTTCCCTCTTTCTTTCTTTCTTTCTTTTGTTCTTTCTTTTCTTTCTTTCTTTCTTTCTTTCTTTCTTTCTTTCTTTCTTTCTTTCTTTCTTTCTTTCTTTCTTTTGTAGTTTTTCAAGGTAGGGTCTTGCTCTAGCCCAGGCTGACCTGGAATTCACTATGTAGTCTCAGGATGGCCTTGAACTCATGGAGATCCTCCTACCTCTGCCTTGCTGGGATTAAAGGCATGCACCACCATGCCCAGCTACTATATATTTCTTAAGAGAGGATGGTTTAGCTGAAGTAGCAAACAACTGACAAAGGCGAGTTAAAAGAACAAAGATGTATTTCTCAGCTCATGTTTCATGTGAAGGAAGTCAGTCACGAACTCTGTTCAAATGTGTCCTCCATGTGAGTCTAGGCATGCACTCTTGTTATCTAGAACATTTCTGGAAAAAGTAACAAAGTTTACATGCTTTCTACATGGTCCAACTCAGAAATCACATCTATCGTTTTCATTTAAATTTCATAGAATGTTTCTAGTGACGTAAGGTAAGAGAAGGCCAATGAGTATAGTGCTGTTTGGAAAGAGAAGAACCAAATATTATCATGTAAGTCTTTGAGCCACCACAGATGTGGTCTGATCAATATGATATAAGAGAAAAGCATTAGGTCAGAACTATCTGGAGAGGAATATACTCACTGGGAATACCACTTGCTACATCCCACCCTCTTCAATATACACTGAATACCACATAGAAAAAGATGTGATTTTTTTTTTTTTTTGAGGATGCAGTTATCATATTGAGAAGAGAGGGCTCAGTAGCTTCTTTGGCCATTGGCCAAATCTGACTCATTGACTATTTTTCAAATGAAGCTTTACTGGAACACAGTCATGCAGATTCATTTTTGTTATCCTCTTTGTTGCTTTCACACTGAGGGCAGAGTTAAGTAGCGTCCTTATAGCACACAAGGCCTAGAATATGTACTCTAGCCTTTTACAGGAAACTATCAATTGCTATACTGAGGATCATGGAACAGGAAGATGGAGGGAATTTGGATACTTAATAATATCCTTAATCAGCTGTACGATGTGGAGTGCCATCTATAGATATTTTTCCAAGGATGCAAATATTTATTCTATCTGTTTTAGTCATGCAAGCAGAGCTTCTTGCTAACAGTTAAAGATTCTTAACTGGTATATCTTTCTAGAAATACTTCATGCTGGAATGCCAAGCATTATCCAGATAATAGAACAGACCTCGAGGTAAAATCTGAGCTCCTGAACTTGTCTGCTTGGAATAGTCATTACTATAGTCAGGAATATGGTCTCTAGTTATAAAAACCAAATAGATTTGTTGAATTATTATTGTGTTATTTTGATTAACAAAAACCTTAGGAAATATAACATTGTGTTGAAGAAGTCATAAATATGAGCAATGAAATAATAAATATAGTAACTTGATGAATAATGAATGATAAATACAATAACAACTTGGTAAAATAAAAATAATATAGATTCATAGACAAAAATACATCAGACGACCTATTTTAAATTCTGACTGAAGACATTGGAACAAAGTATAAATAAACAAAAATGAAGAGTGTGAGTATTGGAGAGTGCATGGTCTGGGAAACTACAGGGAAAGAGGGTACATTTGGGCTGAGTTTCCTTTGTGCCAGAATTTTTCAGAGAATGATTATTTAAATCAAAATGTGATGATAGCATATAAAAGGCAGAAATATGTGTTGACATAGAATCCAGGGAAAAGAATATAGAGAAGGTTTTTATCAGTAGTGGTAAATGCTGAGAGATGAGAGGTCACACAGACTGAAGAAGAGAATGGCTATTGTTGAGAGACAAGGAAGTTTCTACAGACTTTCTCTTTGTGGCAGTGGAACAAATAACGTTAGATTTGCTTGCTGAGAGAAGGGAGAACAAGGAGAGAGGAAGAGATTGAGGCAGGAGGAGAGAGAGAGAAGTCAGAGGAGCCTAAGAAGATGCTTCAGTGTGTAGAGCGCTACACAAGCCTGATGAGCTTGAATCCCTAGAATCCCCTGAAGCTGGGCACATAGCACACACATATGTAATCCCAGTCTGCCTATAGAGAGAATGGAGGCTGAGACAGGAGTACCTCGAGGCTCATAGGGCAGCTAGCCTGGCAGATCACAGCTGAAAGCAATGAGAGAACCTGCCTCAAAGAAGGTAGACAGCAAGGAGTGACACACAAGGCTTTCTTTCCACTGACCTCCACAGGCATGTCTGCATGCACACACATGCACACACACACACACAGAGAGAGAGAGATACACACACAGAAAAAAACAACATAGCAAATAACAATAGAATATATATTTTTCTTTAGCCAACATGTAAAAACTGACAAGATATATACATAGGTCCATTTTTTACCAGTTTTTAAAATTAAAATTGTGTAAAGGATGCTTTAGTTAATAAAGTGGCAGAATATTTTCATATCCTTCTCAGCTCAGTTTTTGTCACTTATGAGTAGGATTGACACATAACAACTCACACTACTGTTACATGTTTTAAATTTAACCATCCACATAAAATACAGAGCACTTGCTTGTGCATAATGGACAGTTAATACCTGCCAGCTATAATTATTTCATGTTATTAGTTTCATTATCATTTGATAACATCCTTCTTTCTTTGTTCTTTCTCTCCCCAAGGAATATCAATTATCTGTAGGATGCAGGTTTATTCCCTGGCTGTATCAAGTATATCTTTTACCTTTTATAGAAATGCATCTTTCTTCATCCCAAGGGAGCACTGATATTTATACTTACAGTGAAGATTCATATTCTTCTGTTTATTGTGTGATTTTATTTGTCTTTGTTCATCCTTTCCTCCTCCATTTTGATCAAAGGGTTATTTCCCTTTAGGATTTTCAGGTGCATTTCCCTTAAAGCCATGTCTTCTTTAATTCTAATAACAATATTAAAATAGATGTGTATAGTCTCTCTTTAGAATTTATTCTATTCTTTTGAGCTCTCCTAGATAACTATTTTATTTACTCTCTTAATAGAATTATTACTTAACAAATTCATTATAAAATCTCTTTTTTTTCTTACTCCCATTTCATAAAAATAAGAGTAGGCTTTGTCACTGGATGACCCTGGGGACTTCTGGCCCACACTGCAGTGCTGTAGTTCTGCTCAGATCATTGGCTGCAGAGGTCAATGCGTGCTCTGTCTCAGATGCCAGCTGACTTTCAGCAGGTGAATGACACCACCCTGCAGAGACAGCTCTTCCTTTGCCTCCTATGGCTAGTTCTCCATTCCTATGAATTGATGAAACTTATGAAAAGCACAGTTGCTGCTTGTGACCTGCCCGTGTCTGTTGATTTCAAGGGTACTTTACAGTATCGCTTTCAGATTCCAGTAGTCAGGAAAGACTAAAGACACAAATCTACCCTGGTTGGCCTATGTGAATGGAAATATGACCATAATCTCCATAATCTATAGCCATCAGACCAGGAAGCCAGTCTACTACTGAAAGCACCAGTTCAGGAAGTATTAACTAGTCCAGGAGGCCAATGATTCCTGGCTGGCAGTAATGAGTAGCCAAACACTTCCCTGTTTTTGTCCTTGCTTTCAATTGCAGATCATCCAAAGAAGACCAAGCATGTTCAGTAACCACACATAGGCTTCTAGTTAGCCTGTTTAAATTTCCTATGACAGTTGTTTTTAATCAGGATACAGAGACAACCCTCCACCTTCACCCTACCAAGCTTTCACACTCTTATATCTGGCTCTGACTCTCTGCCAACCAGGAATGATACTGGCTGATTGTGTGGGGGGTGGGGGGGGGCAAGTTTCAAATTTGCTAGTTCTCCTTCAACCGGTCTTCATTTATTTCCACCTGAAGTATTCTGTTGAATTTTGAGGTTCTGCCTACATAAAGATGAAACAGTTTATATTTGAGAAAACAATGCATTATTTTAAAACTATCATTTCACTAGTTTCTTCTTATATTCTGATGTCTACCTCATAATTGCAGTATAGTCTTCATAGGTTATCATTTCCAATTTTTTTTTTGTATTTGTGAGTATTTTAGTAAAACTTCAGAAAGTCGTTAACATTTTCCTCTTCCACCAGGAATATTTTTGCTGCCTTCTCCATGTATATTTTATTATGATATGAGTTCTAGCACCCTGAGTTCAAGATTAGTGATGTACTTGATAGAAAGGTAACTTTAATTCTGTCACCACACAAAAATATGAGTGTGCGAACGCACACACACAGTGATTAATGAGTCCCAGAATCAAGATCATTTGTTTATTTTTTTAATTGCTCTCACATGTACCTATAGTTTAGATGATAGCATTTTTCCTAGTATTAACCATAAACTAATTTACTGAGCCACCCAGCTGTCTAATAAATCTTCTAATTAATGGATCCTTCTAGTTTAAAAAAAAGTTTGCTTCTCATATTATGCTATTAATAGTTTTTTGCTTGGTTTATGTTTTTGTATTTTTGTTTTTGTTTTTCTTTTATAAATGAGGACCCAGCAATCAACTATTCCTACCAGAAGAAAGGAATCAAGCTATTTAAAACCAACAAACAAATCGTTTGAGTTCTATCAGCTAAGAACAGTTAAATTTCACAGTGTGTGGTTGCTGTGTGAGTGGTCTGTTGTTTTCTTAAACGTTTTTCACCTCTGAACACAGACTTGTGTCCTTGAGACACAATGTGATTTAGAGTGGCTCTTTGCTAATCCTGGTAATTCAGCCTTGTTTTCCTATCACACAGTCCAAAGCTCAGTATGAAACATCTATCCTACTTATTCATGACAGTGTAGGTGCCAGAAGGAATTAAGTGGAAGTGGCAGAGTGGTGAGGATGCAGTGGAGACTCTGGGCCAATCTTGGGCCCTGATATCTTCCCTCATAACTGCCAGTGCAGTACTCCTCTCATTTCTTAATAACATTTCTTTTACATGTCTTAACTGCCTCGAATGATAAAGTTGCAGTCTGTTCCAATCCAAATTGATTTTTATTTGCAATGACATCTCAGAAATTTCTTCCATATACTAAAGTTAATAAGATCATTTCTATGTCTTCAATGTCTTTTAGATATGGTCTGTGGCAGTTATCAATATCACTTTGGTGATATTAATGTGCTCTACAAAGCATGTGACTTGAAGGAGTTCACTGAGAGAAACCTTATTTGAGCTGGCATTCACACTGACTCAAAAGATTACTCTTTGGAAAACACATAGCTATCATGAAGCCAGGTTAGCATCACTCTCAGTCCTCCATCTTGTGATTCCCCATCTTTTGACTTCATTTCCTTACTAAGTACTGGATTAAACTGTTCAACTATTTATGTATAGTGTTTATCTATTTCCGCTTAGTAATTTACTAATGCTGAAGTGAAATCAACCAAGAATAATAACTGACAATGTAATCTCTCATCATCATTACTATTACATACATGCTGTATGTTAGGCAGTGTGCTAAGAGTAACATCGTGAAGTTTACAATTCAAATGAAGTCACTATCAGAATATTTCCAGTACTCCTGCTTCTGCCTCTCAAGAACTTGGCCAAAGCTGTTTATGAGACTGAGAAAATGGAAGATATTTCCTTGTCAAGCCTACTAGTAATCACACAAGCCAGACCCAAAAGTGGTGCAAGTGTGTGATGTTCATTTGAAGTGGTAAGGAGCCCTGGTGTATGGTTGCTATACATTCTCTCTTAATTCAAGGTTAGAACATTTCGCTATTTAGCACATTTTGTTACTGCTTACTGCTACATAAATTTATTCTGGGTTTTCTTCAAATTTTCTCTTTCTCTCTCTCTCTCTCTCTCTCTCTCTCTCTCTCTCTCTCTCTCACACACACACACACACACACACACACACACACACACACACACACATACACACACGGGTCTCAATCACCAGCCAAGCTGATCTTGAACTCATAGGAATCCTTCTGCCTCAGACTCTTAAGTAATTGTATTAAAAGTGTGAGTCCCCACATGGGCTTTCCTCCCCTTTCTTTGTATGTCATTTACATGTATATTGCCTCCTTATGTCTGTCATCTTTTTTTTAGTCAGGTTTCATCTTCATTTGAACATTTGTGAGATTTACTTGAACTTTCTTGCAGTTCGGCTATTGATTTTTAAAATTTTAGCCAATAATTTAAGCTTCCAAAGACTTTTTAATGCTTTCTGTTATTTACAACAAAACTTTTGGCTTGCTTTATGGAAATCAGTCTCCTTGAACAGCTTGCTCTAAGGATTCGAACAGAATGGATTTAGACTTATAATTTTTCATTAATGTTATTGATTTTTCAGGGTGACTCATTATTTCTTTCCTTCACCTTTTTGTCTCCATCTTCTTCCCTTTCCTTCTATCTCCTATCTTCCCCCACTCCCACTCTTGCTACACTTCCCCCTCTTCTTCCTCCTCCATTGTAGTAATTTTTGATTTGCACTATATTTTTTTCCCGTTTGCCATGGTACTGTCTCATATTTATTTAATCATGTTTTTAAATAAATGATCATATTACATTGTTTTTGGAATGGGTTTCCTCTTTACTATCCATCCTGAGTGAGAACATGGCTATAAGAACCTACCTACACTGTAGGTTGTATATCCTTTAAATGCATCTGAAATGCCAAAGTAAAGGAACTTTCCATTCCACAGGTAGATTCATTTTCCTAAGCAGATCATTTCTTCTCTTTATGGATTATCTTCCTGCCTTCACAAAGAGGCCAGTGGACAAATAAAGTATGATTGCACCTGTGGTAGTTTGAATATATGTCCCCCAGTATAATCAGTGTTTTATTAGTTATAGTTTGCATCTGCAATCACCTTGCTAGAGACAATGTCACTGGGGGCCGGTCTTAAGGTGTGGTGGTGGGTTTGAGATTCCATTGTACAGATATGCAAAGTGTGCCTAACAGGAGTTCCTGAAGTGTGCTGTGTGACTCTTTGGCTGTAGTTTTGCTCTGTGTGCTGTGTGCCTGGCTGGTTTTTTTCTCTCTGCTTGGCCCTGTGAAAGCAGGCCGCTTCTCCTGCCTTTATGGAACTTCCCCTTCCTCCATAACTGTGCCTGGCCTGGAAGTTCATCTCAGCGAACCTGAAGCTGTCTGCTACAGCACCCAAATGTTTCTTTCTATTTTTATTTTTATTTATTTATTTGTGTGTGAGATGATAGAGGCAGGAGGTGGGGAAAGAGGGAGAGAATGAACGCACTAGGGCCTCCAGCCACTGCAAATGAAGACCCATGAGCCACCTTGTGCATCTGGTTTTTGTGTGTCCTGGGGAATCAGACCTGGGTCATTTGGCTTTACAGGCAAGTGCCTTCACCACTGATCAATCTCTCCATTCATGCACTTAAATCTTATTTATATTTCAGTGCTGTTTCACTGGAATAGTCTGTTCTCCTTTGATGAATATATAAATAAGAATTAAATGGGTCCTATATATTCCATTTTCCACTAATTTAAAGAAATTCATGACAGCAAATTTCTGATTTTTTTCTACAGATACTTTTGAGCACCAGAATAAACATGTCTTTTGATTCACATAGATACACATCTACTTCATTTGTTGGTAGGAATAGAAAATGAGAGGAAGAAAGTACAACACGGACTCATTGCATTTCCATTGTTGGCTCAGAAAGATTCCTGTCTTGAATGTAGCAAAGGAGACTGCCCATTCCTGAGATACATGATAAACAATTAAAAATGTAAAAAAAATAAATAAATAGAATATCTGGAATCAGAATCTGCGATCACCACCAAAGAGACTACTAATATGTTCTGGATTTGAATTTCTTATAAATATGCCTACTGAAAGCTGGAATTTTAGTAAGGAACAACATGAGACAAAATATGTGTGGAAATGTTGTATACAGAACCACAAATTTGTGGAATTTACTTTCTAGAAAGTAATTACAATGATTTATTATATGTCTTTAATACTTTTGGGGCTATTGAAATTGTTTTCTTCCGCTACCCTATTAAAAACCCCAAATATTTTTGTGAAATATGAAATTTTGAAAATGTCAATTACTTTTATTGTAAGAGAAGAGATCACTGGAAAAACTAAGTGATTTGACCCAAGTATCACAGGTAGGGAGAGTTCAAAGCCATTTCTATGGATTATGGTTCAAAATTCTCCTCTCCATAGCACAGTAAAGGGCAGCTCATCAGACAACAGGTGTTGAAGTAATCCAATGAAATCTTCAGACTCTCAGTTGCTATTATCAAATTTCTCTGTGGCCACAGAAAGCCCAGAGTCCTTTTAACTATTTTGTCCCTCCTATCCTACTAGCATGCCCTCAAACTACCCAGCTGCCTTTCACTTTGTCAACAGAGAACAAAGACATTCCCCAGATTTATCTTTGAAAAATATATTATTTTATTTTTGAGAGAGAGAATGAGGCAGAGAGAGACACAGAGAGAGACAATAAAAGAGAGAGAGAGAATGGGTGTGCCAGGGCCTTTACACTGTTGTGAATGAACTCCAGACATGTGCACCCCCCTTTGGTGCATGTGAGACATTGCATGCTTGTGTCACTTTGTGTCTGGCTTATGTGGGACCTGGAGATTCGAACATGTGTTCTTAGGCTTCACAAGACAGGGCCTTAACTGCTAAGCCATCTCTCCAGTCCCCTCCCCCTCCCCCAATTTATCTACTGAGCACCAGGACTCATGCTTCTGCCTTTCAGGGACATAGCAGAGCAGGCATCACCTTTCATCTCACTCTACTTGTCCAGAAGTCCCGGAGCTAGGGCTCAGGAGAAAAAGAGCAATGCTAGGTAATCTCTCCTCCTATGTTGCCTCACCATTAGACACAGTTTTATGATTCCTTTCACTCTCTTGGAGGTACAGAAAGGAAACTTCAACATGACACACAGTCACAGTGGTGGAGCAGCAGGCATTTTGAAGCTCTCTAATTTGTGCTAGCTTGGCATTTTCCAAAGGCATCCCTTTGGGGATCAAAATCTCAGCCACAAAGCTTGCATGCTCCACAGGGCAATCTGATAGCTAAGCAGAGCAAAGTCATTTCAAAGGTTCATAGAGTCACTTTGGGAAAACCAATTTTTTTTTCATAAAACTCTAAATCTGGACCTTAGTACTTTTGACAAGTCATCCAAAGCCTATTTTGTAATTGCCAGACACTAGAGAATTGCAGGGTTTTAACATCCATGAGTAAATAAAACATTGCCCCACAACAGGAGAGCAGTAGACTGCCGGTTTCAAATCCAGTCTGTGGCAGTCAAGATGACACTTCAAAGACAGTGTGTTTTTTACATGTTCGCTGTGTGATACAAGCTCCATCACAAAACCTCTCTTCCAAGTGGCAGGAAATACAATTGTGTATATATTCAGCCATGATACCTTCACAAACTCCAGGTCACTGGTTATAGTTGTGAAGCTGTATTGTCTTTTAGGGAAACTGATCAAAACCCACCACCTATTGATAACAGTAAATGAAAGCAAGAAAATAGGCACAACCAAGTTTTTTATATCTAAGGGCTGATTCATGCTTAGACTATATACATTAAGGAATATATTTGGTATGGAGAAATTAATTTTATTTTAAGGTGAATTACTTGGATTTTAATTCCTCAAGTGGCTATATCTTTATTTTGTCTCTTCCTTTTCCTAAAAAACTACACATAAATCATTTGATTTCAGTTTAAAATCTTGAAATGGTTCTTGTAAGATCCAGTAAGATAATTGCTATGAAAATCAGCAGTAGGGCTGGAGAGATGGCTTATTAGTTAAGGCACTTGCCTGTGAAGTCTAAGGACCCAGGTTCAATTCCCCAGTACCCATGTAAGCCAGATACATATGGTGGTACATGCATCTGTAATTTGTTTTCAGTGGCTAGAGGTCTTTGTGCATCAATATTCTTCCTTATTTCATTCTTTCTTTCTCTCTCTTTCTTTGTTTCTATCTTTCTATCTATGTGTCTATCTATCTATCTATCATCTATCTCTCTCCATTTGTCTCAAATGAATAAATTATGATAAAAGAAATTCTGCAATATTGTGAAGCGCTGTATCAATATATACTATATCTATTTATTAATTAAATACCCAATATCATGAAGAATTGGAACTTGGGTACTCAAGAGGAAGAGAGAGCAGAGCAATAGTGCTTCCTGCCAACTGTACAAGTTAGTCCAATTTAGTTCTATGGGGAAAATGAGAAAAAGCTTCATGCAGCCTGAATGTAATGTTAAATGCAAAAAAGAAACAAACAAACAAACAAACTCATGGTTGTTCTGAGAGTCAGATACTATGGTTCTTAACCAGCTCCTAGTTTTTTTTATCTTATTAAGCTGGGGGACCCTTCTCAGGATACAAGAGATTTGTCCCATGCATAACAGGTTTCAAAAATCAAACTGATCTCAGGCTGATAAGCTGTTAACATCTACTTTATATTATTCCATTGTAGGCTACTTGACTTCTGTAGTCCTTCTTGTAAAAAAAAAAAAAAAAAAAAGAGAGAGGAACTATGATACAGTTGGAATTAAAGGCTTAAAATTAGACTCAGCTTGTGTTTGTCTGATGTTTTCTTAATTAGACTCTCACTCTATTTCTTAAGAATTACTTAGCAGAGAAATGTTGAGTTGACCCCAAAGAACTACTCTTAGAACTTAACTTAAATCTTGGAATTTAACTAATCTTAGAATTAGTTAAATATGGTATGGTACATATCCAAATGTTCTTTGAAATGTAAGCTTATAATAGATATTTCCATGCCTATTATGAAAGTCAAAATTGGGGTAGATAAAAGCAAAGTATACAATATCACACTTCCAAGGTGTGGTCAGATGTTCTGTCTCTCATTGGGGTCTCCTAGCAAAGGCTATGTCCTCCTGTATCTTTTCTTCAGATGCCCTTCCTATCCCCATCCATTGAATAACAAGTATAAATTCTTCCAGACCTTAGACATCAACAATAACAACAAAACAGAATGATCAAAAGTGAAGAACTACTAATTCATTAGCTATAGCTACTGTTGTGACCCAATGGCCATATACGTGGAAGGAACATGATTTGAAGACCACACATGAAGCAGACTTGGAAAGAGATATGTGTAAGAGTTCAGAGTATCTATATCTTTCAAGACAATACTCATAAAAAATTATTCTCAACAGTAGAGTTACCAGTTGTTGCAGACAGCTTCAGGTTCGCTGAGATGAACTTCCAGACCAGGCACAGTTATGGAGGAAGGGATATTATTTATTGAAGCTTACAGATCCAGGGGAAGTTCTATAATGGCAAGAGAAACGGCTTGCCCTTCACAGGACCAGGTGAGAGAGAGAAAAGCCAACCAGCCACCACAGCACACAGAGCAAAACAAACTACAGCCAAAAGGTCACACAGCAGACTTCAGGAACTTCTGCTAGACACATTTGCATATCTTTACAATGGAATCTCAAACCCATCACCACACCTTAAGACCAGGCCCCCAGTGACCTTGCCTCTAGCAAGGTGATTGCAGATGCAAACTATAAAATAATAAAAAAAAACACTGAATATATTGGGGGACATATATTCAAACTACCACATTCCGCCCCTGGCCCCCAATATATTTAGCTCCTGGCCCCCAATAGATTTATAACTATCACACATTGTAAATTGTACTCAGTCCATTTCAAAGGTTCTCACAGTCTTGATCAACTTAAGATAGTGAGTCCTGTAAAATCAAACAAGTTAAATACTTTTAACATGTAAAGGCACAGAGTAAACATTTTAACTGATAAAAGGCATAGCAAGGAGAGACTAGAATAATGCAAACTCAACCACCATCAGCAGTCATCAAACTTCTGCAGTTCAAGTTCAAAATAACCAGAGACTGACAGTCTCCAGGTTTTCAAATTCCGCCCCTCCAGCTGGGCAGAGTCTTCAGGGAAAACTTTCATCCCATGCTAACACTGCACTCCATGGTAGCCCTTTTGCACAGTCCTGGTATATCCAAAACATCTTCAGGTCTCCATGCAAACCACGGTCCATCTTCCAAAGGCTCTTCCAGCCTATTCCTGAGGGTCTTCATGCCCTGCCTCATGCCGCATCTCAGCAGTCGCTCCTGGAACCATGTGCAATTCATGACCACTCCATGCATTTTTCATATTTCCAAAACTAATACCAGGTGTGCAGGACACAACCATATTCTTAATCCAGGGACAAAATAAACCATAGCCTTGAAAAGTAGGTTCCTTCTCTAGTCAGCTCTTTCCAAAGAGTTTGCATTTCTAACAGTCTTTCCTCAGGCATCCTCTCCATTGTTTTAATGTAAATCAAGCCAGGCCACCTTCCTTCCACCTTCCTTAAGATTGCTAATGTGTTTGACAATAGCAGCTAAACCAGTCTCAGTGCCTCTACTTTTAGCTTGCTTCAGGTTTTCCAACTCAAAAATCTTAAAATTTCAGTCTGATATCTTTAGCCAAGCACATCAGTCCATTACAAATTTAACCTTCATCAAACTTTCTGGGCTTGGATAGCAGAACGTAGCCATCCCTTATGCCAGTAGCCCAATTCCAACAAAGTCCTTTGCAGTCTTTCCTTCCCCTTAGAAACCTCGTAAGCCAAGCCTCGAAGTTTAGTACTATCTGCACTTAGCATTTTCAAACTCTCATCAGAATAGTCCATAAAACTTGGCTTACCACTCCAGAAGGCATCTTTAGTTGCAAGCATCAAGTCCATGCCCATTCCTCTAAAACAAAGGTTCCAAAAGATGAATATCCATATGGTCAGGTTCATCTCACCCCACTCTCGGTACCACTTTACTGTTGCAGACAGCTTCAGGTTCGCTGAGATGAACTTCCAGACCAGGCACAGTTATGGAGGAAGGGATATTATTTATTGAAGCTTACAGATCCAGGGGAAGTTCTATAATGGCAAGAGAAACGGCTTGCCCTTCACAGGACCAGGCGAGAGAGAGAAAAGCCAACCAGCCACCACAGCACACAGAGCAAAACAAACTACAGCCAAAAGGTCACACAGCAGACTTCAGGAACTTCTGCTAGACACATTTGCATATCTTTACAATGGAATCTCAAACCCATCACCACACCTTAAGACCAGGCCCCCAGTGACCTTGCCTCTAGCAAGGTGATTGCAGATGCAAACTATAAAATAATAAAAAAAAACACTGAATATATTGGGGGACATATATTCAAACTACCACACCAGTATTCTGTTAACCATATATCAATTACATGCAAGTCTTCTCATTACTTCAGTGTGGTGGTTTTTAAAAGGACCTATGAATAGAGTGACTATGTAGTCAGAGAGAGAAGTTATGTTCAAGTCCAATAACATAAGCTTCACCTTACAATGGTCAGGATAATCATAACAGTGTAGAGTCAGACAGAATTGTGAAAAAGAAGTGCTGAACTCACAACTGGTCTGAGCATAATCCACTGGAACCACCAAATGATGAAGACAGTGTTTGCTGCGGTACACTCATCACATTCCTACTGGGTGCTTCCTGGGCACTTTGCTTCTAGATTTAGCATTTAAGCCTATCCTTGGCACACATAAGTTTTCTTATCGTTTCTAAAGAAATTTCTTCCTGATAAAACTAAGGAAATGGCTTTTTTTTTTTTTTTCTTTTTCAGATAAGAAGTTTCAATAGTATACATCCCCAGTGATGAACTGTCAAATATACAGCAACGGTACATGGCAAAGATATTTCTGAGTGGTGCAATTTCAAATTTAAGTTTCATTCAAATTAAAATTTGATGAAACTTAAATCCCAGGTAACAAAATGAATAAAAAGAGGGCTTAGACACTAAAGATAACTTTCCTTTCAAGAAAAAGATTATTTGGGAGGGGCAGTGCCTATTTTCTTCTTGTTGCCAGATGTATTCTTTTTAGATGTTTTGTTAATAACCTTTAATATTTACATCCTACATTCCCTATAGCTTTATCTCTGCAAAAAGTCTTTTCCCTCAATCCATTCTTATTATAATTCAGATTTCAGGAATATCACATGAACCAAGTCCAACTTTCTGTTTCTGTTTTGGGATTTTTTTGTTTTGTTTTGTTTTGTTTTGTTTTTTGTTTGTTTGTTTTTAGGTAGGACCTCCCTCTAGCCTGTTTTGTTTAGATTCATAGAAGGCCATGAAGAAGCTTCGAGAACAATATTTCAATCTTTTTTAATGTCCCAGTACTGAAACTCAGACAGAGAGTGTGTATGAGTTGTCATGTCAGTAACATATGGTGAAACTTAACTCAGCACCCCTCCATTTCCTTAAGTTTCTGTCAAAATAGGCTCTACAAACCCCAGTGATACATACCATACTATAGGCCATATGCTTTCCAGAACACAGAAGTCAAGATTAATAAAAATTCCAAGTAACACTGGGTTATAAACAGATCTCTATGGAACAGTTGCTAAAATATAGCTTCCCCAAAAGCCTTACCCTATTTGGCACAGGTTGTGATTATTGTGGAATCTGAGATTGCCCTTCATCCCACAAGACAGAGGTATCCACTCTCACCTCTGCTCTTCAACATAGTACTGGAAGTCATAGCTCAAGAAGTAAGGCAGGAGAAAGAAATAAAAGGAATACAGAATGAAAAGGAAGAAGTTAAGTTAGCCCTATTGGCAGATGACATTATTCTATATATAAGTGACCCTAGAACCTCCATCTCAAAACACTTAAAGGCGATTAACTGCTTCAGCAAAGTATCAGGATACAAAATCAATGCACAAAAATCAGTAGCCTTTCTATTTGCAAAAGATAAAGATACAGATAAAAATAAGTGGCATGGTCCCATTTTCAACAGCAGCAACAACAAAAAATACCTTGAAATAACATTAACCAAGGATGAGAAAGACCTATACAATGAAAACATAAAAACACTCAAGAAAGAAATTAAGGAGGACATGAAAAAATGGAAAGACCTCTCATGTTCCTGCATAGGAAGAATTAATTAACATTGTGAAAATGGCAATCTTACCAAAAGCAATATACAAATTCAATGTAATACCAATAAAAATCCCAAAATTTTTCTTCACAGAGATAGAAAAAATGATCTCAAAATTCATATGGAATGGCAGAAGGCCTCGGATATCCAAGCACATCCTCAGCAAAAGAAACACCTCTGGAGGCATCACCATACCTGAAATAAATCTATATTACAAAGCCATAGTAATAAAAACAACATGGTACTGGCATAAAAACAGGATTATAGACCAATGGAACAGAATCAAGGACCCAGACTTTAGGTCAAGTAACTACAGCTACTTGATATGTGACAAAGACCCTAACAATATAGACTAGAAAAAAGACAGCATTTTCAACAAATGGTGCTGAACAAATTGGATAACCGTATGCAGGAAAATGAAAGTCAATCCACTCATCTCATCATGCACAAAAATCAAGTCCAAATGGATCAAAGACCGCAATATAAGACCAGAAACTCAGCTAGTACTGGAATTAAAATTATGAGGAACTTTCCACAATATTGGAGTGGGAAAAGACTTCCTGAACAACACCCCAGTAGCTCAGGAAAATAATCACTCAATCATTGGCATCTCATGATGCTGAAAAGTTTTTTTCACAGAAAAATATACAATAAGCATAGCCAATAAATTATCCACAGAATGGAAGAAAATTTCTACCAACTATATAACTGACAGAGGCCTAATTTCTAGAATCTACAAAGAACTTAAAAACCTAAACAATAAAAGTCAAACAACCCTATGGAAAGCATTATGGAGACTCCTAAAAAGTTTGACTATAGAGTTACCAACAGACCCAGTTATTCCCTTACTGGGCATTTACCCTAAAAGCTCCATGCCTCAGTTCAGAGAGATTTGCTCATCCACATTTATAGCTGCTCAATTCATAATAGCTAAGAGCTGGAATCAACCCATATGTTTATCATTAAAAAATGGATACCATGATGTGGTATAGCTACATGATGGAATTCTACACACCAGTAAGGAAAAATGACACAGTGAAATGTGAAAAAATAAACAAAAAAAACATGGTCGAACTTGGAATGGATAATTCTCAGTGAACTCACCCAATCACAGAAACATAATCCTATATCCTGAAAGTCAGACAAAAAGATTGAACCTTCATCAGGTCCTTAATCACACCTAAATCACAGAGCCATGGATAGGATATGATGAAGAGTAACTTTAATCTTCTCCTGTTTTTTTCTCTCTCTCCCTCTTCTCTCTTTTTCTTTTATATTACCTATCTTTTCCTTCCTTCTTTTCCCTTGATGCTGGCCTGGAACTCCCAGTACCAGCATTTAGTTAATATCCACAATGAGCTGTTGATCAGAGAGATCTACAAGGTTTCCCAAAAGAAGACAGATTTCTGTCACAGTACTTGATGATGCACCAAAGGTTACTGGTAAGACCCTACTGCTGAAGACACCATATGTTGTCAGTATGGAACATGGAGAGACCTTGCTGGAATCTGGAAGAGACCCAGTCCCCAGACAGTTAGCCCATCTAGTGCAAGTCATGACCATATCCAAAAATGAGCCTGCTCTCCATTATTACGATCCCACCAATTGTGGGCTACAAGAGGGCCTACACCTACTAAATTCTCTCTAAAATAATAATGGTTATCCCATTTATCTGGTGCTGACTTCACTCTCTGTTGGACAATTTGCCTCTCTTTTTCAGATGGACTCAGAACCTGAGAAGAGAATCAGCCCTTTGCACCTCACCAGGGCCCCAGCTGAAACTATAGAGTAATTAGGGATATGAGCAAGAGTGCTGCTTTCTTGGTGAAGGAGATAGAAACAGAGAACATCCAACTCCTACTAAACCAGATATCCAGAGACACAAAGGTTCCCAAGACCCCATCACTGAAGTAGATGTAAAACAAAACCAACATGGCTCAGAGAAAATCGTGGAAAGATTGTTAGAGTCACAAGTTGGGACATTATGCACAGAGACATTGCCTCTTCCCCATAACTGATAGCTACCCCCACAATGCACAACCCACATTCCCCAATGAGGAGGGTCTTGTCAGAGGGAGGAGGACAGAGAGGAGGATAATGATGGTACCAACATGACTGTGTTCACACTATGTACATAACTAATAAAAAACCCTCTTTTCCTACTTTGTAATTGTCATAATTAGATGCATTATGTCATTGTAAAGAGGCAAGCTTCCATACTAAGTTCATTAGTCTCCATAATATGTGCTTTAAGCATATTTAATTTATTCCTAGTGGTGACTATGGTTCTACTTTGCTGACAGACATCAGTGTCTAGCATGCATAGTTAATCCTAGAAATATATTAATTATCTCACTTAAGGAGCATGCCCAGATGCATCAATATTCCTCTCCTCAGAAAATTGCTGCTTTCATAGAAGCCATTTATTAATGTGCTTTTCTCTGAACACAAAATCTTGGCCTTGTCACTTGCAGTGGTAATTGAGTGATACAACAAACTCTACTCAGTGTGAATCAAGTCATAGCGCTATCCTCTCTTAACTGTGGTTAGAAACCTTTGAATGATATAAACCTAGTCTGATATAGATATATAATTAGCAACAACAAAACCAGTCTTGGATCTGGATAGCACTGGCCTGCACCCTATTCCAGGATCACTTCTGTGTTTTGAAAGGGCTTTGGCTTTTCTGCACAAAGCACTTTCTTAAAATGAAAATGAACTGTAAACATGTAGCATATAAAAACAGTATAAACAGAGTTCCTTAATAGAAGTGACCACCTACCCAAAATCTAACTCTTAGTTCATATACAAAACCTTTCATAGTCCTGAAAGGAACACAAAGAACTCCAAACAGCAAAGCTTAAACTGTTTACAGTTACTTGAAACTAAAGCACATCTCAGACATAATTTTGCATAGACTCATAAAATAAAGTTAGAAATCTTTTTGCTTTTTATTTGTTTGTTTTTTGTTTTTATTTTTATTAATTAGAAACTTGTTTGTATGGAAAATCAGGTGTTGGTCCCATTCCCCTCTTTTTTGCCTTCATTCCACTGAGAGCCCTCCTCAGTGGTGTTATTTGTATTCACCATGGGTTTATAGGATATGAGTTATGAGAGTAGAAGTCAGTCATTTCATATGGGAGGCTGGGGGCAATGTCTCTGGATATGCCTTCCCACCCTGCATCTCTTACAATCTTTCTACCACTCTTCTGCAATGTTTCCTGAGCCTTGGCTGGTGTCTTATAAGTCTACTTTAATGTTAAGCTCTCAGCAACTTCTGAATTTCTGCTTTGATGTTTTGAGTATCATAAGTGTCTATCCCCAACTCCCTTGTGCAGGTTGTCAGGCTCACCATGAGAACAGCACTTAACTCTCTACTTCCTTTGGGTTTTCACCTGGACCCTGGCTGATGTGCAAGAGGAGGTTCACCTCATGATATGGAGGCAGCTATCTTTTCTTGTCATGTTGATAGATTCTGGTTTTTCCCAGTTCTCTCTGCCTTCTGTAAAAGAGAAAACAGATTCCCCAATTGGTAATGAGAACAGCATGGGTTACAGACAATATGCATGGTTAATTAGGAAAGATTTTGATGGGTGTGGATTGTTTTTTTTGGCCAAAGAATAAAGGGAGCTTCTCAATGGAGCCCATGATCATTGTCTCCATAGGATTCTGACTTGGTTCCCAGTGCCACCTATGAGTTCTTTCCCATTGAGTGGGTCTCTTATCAAATCATAGAGCCATTGGTTACCTGCATAGGCTGAATGCCACTATTGCATAGGTGTCTGCCTGGTTGATTTTGAGTCTAGCAGGATCCCTTCTTGTTCATAATGTTGGTGGTCATTCACACCCCCTCTCCGAAGCTCATGTAGCACTTTCCATCACTATGAGGGTTAGCCATCAGGAAACTGGTTTTCTTCCAAATTCCAGTGTAATTTCTCAAAGTCCTGTGTTGTCAGATGGTGATGTCTTCAGCAATAGCATCTTTAGAGTCTTATCTTTTAGCTCTAGTGGGTAATTAAATGCTTTGACAGAAGCCTGCCTTATTTTGGGGACATCATAGGACTCTTTGACCAATAGATAATTAGCTGTAACCTGTTTCTGGCATTGGAAATTACAAACCAGAATACATGGTTTAGGATTAGGCTTTTTCTATCATTTCTGGGGTCCTTCTGCCCAGAAAATTCCCCCCACCCCAACTCCTATGGATGGTTATATCTTTTAGTTTGCTTAGGAATCTAATTCTGAGATGAAGAAAGCCCAGGACATACCTACAGTGATCCTGAAGGACAGCACCTTGCCCAGGTGCCTTCACTCACACTAGAGATATTCTTTTGTTTTTTTTTTGTTTGTTTGTTTGTTTTTTTTTTTTTTCAAGGTAGGGTTTCACTCTAGCACAGGCTGACATGGATTTCACTATGTAGCATTAGGGTGGCCTCAAACTCATGGTGATCCTCTTACCTCTGCTTCCCAAGTGCTGGGATTAAAGGCATGCTCCACCATGCCTGGCTGAAGACACTCTTGATGGATTCCAGACTGTTTTAGTATTATTAATGATACTAAAGAAAACATTTGGATATATGCCATAACATATTTGGTATTTAGGTTCTAAGAGTAGTAATCTGGGGCCTGATCTCATCCTTCTTCTATCAAGTATATACTGAGAAGTGAAGTGAGAGTCTAATTAAGAAAATATCAGATATACAGAAGCTGAGACTTTTTAGGCCTTTAATTTGAATTGTATTGTTGCTAAAGTATACATGTTAGTATTTGCATGCATGTTAAACACAGGAAAATAATGATTCCTTTAATAAATATTTTCATAATTCCCAATCACACTTATAACCATTGTATTATGTTCAAGATGTGTTGATCATTTCATAACTTTTGATGGAGATGTATGGACGTGTGACCCATGCAAGTCCTTGTGACTATTCAGATGACCTATGATTCGCACATTTGAATAGACTATCTCATGAAGATTGCTGTTGCCAGGAATGCAGAGATGCCTAAGAGCCTTTGCTGCTTCCTGGTGCACTTTGCCTTCCTCAAGGGAGTCACCTCACCCTCCACTTCAGTTTTAGCTCTGCTAGGCATGATTACCCGTTCAGACTTCAGTCCAAGTTCCCTGTAAGGAAAATGAGATTAGTACTACAGATATCTACAATCAAGCTATCTTGACAGCTGCTCCATATGACAGAGTCCCTTCTTGTTTAATCCACCAGTGCCCATCAGTGAGCTCTTAACACTTTACCCTATATTCTTGTGATTTCCCTAATACCACCTTAGATGTTTGGACTCAAAGCCTATGTAAAGACAAATTGAGGTTGTTTCTCAAAATAATCAAATTCTAAACAGGAAATGATGAAAATGTAATTGTTTTGACAGAGAACTTCAACAAAAATACAGGCTGTAATTTAACATAGTAACTAAACATCTAGTTATATGCTAGGCACTCTTCCAAACTCTGGAGATACAGTGGTAGAAAAGAATAAAAAATATTGTCTATACCCTGAGAAAACTCATTATAGGGTAAACAAATATGAAACCTGTCAGGATAAAAATGGATTGTTTGGGTCATCAGTAACAGAAAATAAGAAAGCCAGAAATTTATGAAGGAAGGTATTTATTCAAAAAGGCCTGACAGTAACTTAGTAAAAGATTTTTCCAGAACAAAAAGCCACCATAATCTTACACACACACACACACACACACACACACACACACACACACACACTACTGTGGTTAAATTGTATGCTAACCAGTTTATACTGGAACAAAGTATGTGTTGTGCTGAGTTTTATCAGGTGAATGATGCTCTCCAAGGTCTTTCTGCTCTTCCTTCCTTAGAAAAGCCACTGATTCAAAAATGACCTCTGACGTCCAAAGGAATAAAATCCCAAAGGCAAATGCTATGAAGAGACAAATGTAATAAAACTGATTCCATATGAGCACACATATGCAAATGCAGAATATTTTCATGCAGAACAAACTCTTCTGTTAAAGGAGTTCTTTGGAGGCTCCAGTCTAAACTTATACAAAAAAAATATGCTGTGGTGAAAGATCGTAGCAGATGTAGGTGCTGTGAAGATGTAATACTGTGCTGAAATAGTAGGACCATAATATGGGCATTATAGACTGAAGTTACTGAATAATAAGGAGGCAGATGAATGACATGCTTCAAACAATACTACATAACATTAATGCATGGTGGGTAACCAACTGCTCTTGGATTGGCATATCATATCCAGATAACAATTCTGCTTTCCATTGTCAAGCTCCCACTAATTTTGGGCTATAAGAGTTTACACCCTTTAAATTTTCTCTAAGTTAATAATGGTTATCCCATTTAACCAGTGCTGACTTCACTCTCCCTTAGAGAATCTGCTTCTTTTTTTCAGACAAGAACTGGACCTGAGGAGATAAACAACCCAGCACACTCCACCCTGGCCCCCGCTGAAACTGCAGAGGAATTAGGGAAATGAGCAAGAGTGCTGCTTTCTTAGTGAATCTGATATCAGCACAAGGGTGAAGGAGACAGACAGCGAGGGTACTCAACACCTACCAAACCAAAGCTCCAGAGGCTCCTAAGTGCCCATCACTGAAGTAGACTTAAAATGCACCCAACATGGCTCAGGGAATTTTGTGGAAGAGGGGGCAGAAAGATTGTTAGAGCCACAAATTGGACATTTTGCACAAAGACACTGCTTCTCCCCCATAAATGACTGTTGATCCCATAATTCCCATGCAGTTGACCAAAAAAGGGGCAGGGAGGAGGAAAAGGATGGTAACTATATGTGTTGTTTACATACTAAATATATCTGTATCTAATAAAAATAAATTTTAAAAAGATTAATGCATAAAACCTATTGATGTAACAATACACATTGGAGAGAAAAGGAGTTAAACTTAGGGATCCCATGCCACTGAAAGGGCTCATTTCTTGTGTATGTGAACTGGGGTAGTTTAGAAGAAAAAACAAATCCCTAACATACTTAGAAACTCTCTGGTTTGGAAAGGAGACCAGTGATTTGGTTCACACAAAATGTTCTCAGGATATCCTCTCCTTTTGACACTCACAGAAACTTTCTAAGATTAAAAAAAGATGTGGTTCACTTGGAATAAATTTCTCCATTTCCACAAGACATGAAGACAGGAAGGAATCTTGGCTCTCAAAGGCTCATCCTGAGTAAACTTAATGGCTATGTTTTCTCTCAACTCACAGGGACAGACCAGGTGGGCTATACAGTTAGAAAATATTTCTCAGCTCCGTCCATCACTTTTCCCACTCTTGACGAAGGACTAGGAATGAAATTATTCTATTCCATCAGGTCAACAGAGGGAAACTTTTGTCTTTCCCTTTTCCCCGTTTGTCTGTCTGTGGTCCACAAGATGACAGAAATTGTTCTTATACAAGCTGTGGCCCCCTCTGCAAGATCAGAATCCCAGAAGGGTGAGATCTTCCTCTAAGCTCAGAGGCTCAAGAGCAAAATACCAAGATCCACCTCCCAGGCTCTGTGTTTCCTCACCAATACCAGGGTAACAGCTGCCTGCAGTTTCTATGGCTGTTTCTTATCAGTTTATTCTTTTATTCTTCCCATAATTGATAACTTTAGTTTACTTAAAGTTCTGACTGTTAAATTTTCTCCATCAAATTGCTCATGTGCTTTCTGTCATGCCTGGACTCTTGCACATCAAGTTTCCTGAGGGCCATCTACTCATCAGGCTTCTAAAGAAGACTTCAAAGGCTTCCTGACAGTGGCTCCAGGTACTAAATGAATATGTGCCAAGGAGATCTAACCCACTGTCCAATCTTATTTTCACTTTACTTGTTTATTTTCCAAGAAAACATATTTCCTTTGGTTTCAATATATTATATTAAAATAGGTTCATTATGCCTCCTTGCTTGAGCTACTTTTTTTTTTCTTTTTTCTTGTTCTTGGTTCTTCCTTTTTAAATCAATCTATCTACTTTCCTGTCCATTCATTTAGTTGGCTATAGTTTGTCATGTAACAGAAATATCTTCAAGCTAGTTCCATAATTTCTACTCACTCTAATCATTTCCCTTTATATAAATTACATATTTTGAATTTACCACATAGTATATATAAACTGTATAACACAATATAAAACAGATTAGTGTTCTATTTTTAAAAAACAAACAATTTTTTCATAGTGTTAACTAAAGAGGTCATAAAATGAAGCAATATGTCTGCTGTAATCAGTTTTAATTGACTGAGATGAACCTCTAGACCAGACAAACTTTATGGGAAGCAGGGATTTATTTCAGGCTTACAGATCCAGGAGATGTTCTCTAATGGCAGAAGAAGCTGGCCCCCTTGCACAGATCTGCACACAGAGAAAGGAAACCACCACCAGAACCACCAAAAGCAAGCACCAAATCAACAGCAGGGAGCCCCAGGCAAAGCCCCAGCACTTGGCATACTTTTAAGTTGGAATTCCCATCTGGCCTCAGTGACATGCCTTTGTCATAGCAGGAGACTGTCTGCTAGGGGCAGAAGCTGCAAACCCAATTTTAATAACACCTGAGACTATTAGGGGACACGAATTTAAACTACCACAATGTCTAACACTAGAAAATAGTCAAATGAATACTATTTATTTGCTTTGTGGAAGAGGAAACATATAGCAAAACATTACAAATAATTCTGAAATGAAAAATGGTTATGACTTTACACTACTAACAAATAAAGATTTAAATGTTATCTGTGGTAAGAAGAGCCAAACTACATTTAAATGCATAAAATGGAAGTTGTAAAAAAAAAAAAAAAAAAAGAAAGAAAGAAAGAAAAAGGTAGAAAAGAGGAAATGAGGGACTGTTACTTACTTTTTTATGGTTTTCCTCAGAGGCCATTGCAATTTTTTTTTCCTTTCTCCCACTATCTCACTTGAGCATTAGAAAGGAATACTTTGTCTATAAAACACAAGATATGGTCAAATACTTCATACTGACCTCTGGGTGCAGTAGTAGTGCCAAACAATACTATAAACTCATATCTCTTACCATAATCTGCTTACTTTATATATAATTTTCAAGGTGACCTCATCAATATAAGGTAATGAGCATTATATTTGGAGCATGAAGCATAGATTTGATTTCCTGGTTTGTCATTTTCTAGTAATATAATTTAGGTAGACCACTTCTCTGATATATATTTTCCCATTTATAGAGATGTTTTTAATATTTATTTATTCAAGAGAATTAATGAATATGGACAGATAAGGTCCTCTTGCCACTCCAAACTCAGACACATACAGCACTGTGCATGTGGCTTTACATGGGTACTGGGGAATTGAACCAGGCCTGACAGGCTTTTCAATGCTGAGCCATCTCCTTAGCCCAAACATATTTTTAAAGATCACACAGGACTATTTTTCAGCAATGAGATATTACTATATTAGGTTTGGTTTTAAAATGCTATTTAAAGTGGAAAAGCCAAATAAAATATTTTCTTGTCTCATCCTTTTTCTTCTAGGACAACTTTGTCTAAAACCATTAAAACCACATAAATCTGCAAGCCTCTAAATTTTGGTCAAATATTCCATTTGGGCAAACATTCATTGTGACACTCTATTTGAATTGGAATAAATGGAGTATCCTATGAGAAGGAGTTATAATTTTAAGATTCATTTCCACCCCCACTCTCTCACATTGTACTGATGCAATTTAAATGTCCCACCTAAACCTACAAGTTGACATCCAGAAACACAGAAAAAACATTTGTTTAAGATTAAGAGCTGTGTCCTACAAGTATACTTTCCAGAATCATGTTCCCAGAAGGCCTATATTGCTACAATCTATCTTAATTGATCATAGTCAGCACAAGTCATTTTAATGGCCTCATTATTCTAACCTTCCCCTGTTTGTGGTTCTGAATTTTAAAAAGAACATATTTCACAAAGCAAGTTTCACAGAGTCAATATTAGAGAACATATGGCTGCTTTTGTTGTCAATCTTATTTTCATGCAGACATTACATTACTTGGAGAATTTTTTCTGAATTTTTAATAATAAGACACAATTGGATTTCACCAATATTAATTTCATGAAACCTACTTAACACTTAAAGTCCTACTATTTAGTTCTTTTGTAATGCTGTATCCATTATAGCTGGGTTCTCTATAAGGAAAATAGGCTTATTTTAGCTAACAGACTTGGTGTCTGAAAAGTCTACGTTCATGCCGCTTCATACTATGCCACATGGCATGATGTGACAGGAGCACACTGAAGAGTGGCATGTAATGTGTATGGAATAGGACATGTCACATGCGGTCATTTGATAACAACCAGCTCTTTCAGTAACTGAAATATCTCCAAGTCCTAACTCACTAACATGCCACAGGCATTATTCCCTTCCAAGGGACTCCATAAACTAGTCACCTCTAACAAGGTCCTGCTACCCATCATACTGTTACATTTTGGATCAAACTTCCAGCATTTGACCTTTTGGAACTAGAAATCATATCCTTAACATATGATAAAAAAGTGAATGAAATGGAAAAAAATGAAAGTGAATAATGAATGCACACTTTCCTATTTCAGGTATACACCCACAAAAACTTAAAGCTCTGAGAGTCCTTGATGGTTAGTAATTCATCTATCCCAAAGTTCTTCCCGCTGTCAAAATACCTTGAATAACAGTGCAGATTGGGCTATAACTTACATCTGGAGTCCTTCCTTAGGAAAGAGTGCACAAGTACATGAAGTAGTCTGCTCTTTGATACACAGGTTGAACATCTTCATTTATTCAAATTCTTAACCTCCTCTAATATTAGCTTAGAAGGGAGCCAGATTTTGGAAGTCAAAGTTCACACCAAGTTCAATAAGATTATTTGGTACTTGTCTTTTTTTTATAGCCCTAGCTTCACTACAATATATATACATGATACTGTGCCTCTGCATAATAGAGAATAATTTTCATGAGCAGATACCATGTTTGTTAATTTTCATACCCAGCTATAAAAAAGACTAGTTAACAAATGAAAATGAGGTGTGAAAACTATATAGGTTGTTTAGATGTCTTCTTTATATTGAACTGTGGAAGTTGCATGTACCAAGAATAGCTTTATATTCACATATTATCCAGCAAAACCATTTCTCACCTTTCTAAGCTCAAGCTAGTCATCATAGGCAGATCATAGTACAGACCCTTCCCCTCCAAGATAAATATTCTTTGTGCCTTTATCTTTTCTTGATATTCCATATCCGAGTGATATTCACCAAACTAGTTATCTAGATATATTTTTCTTTATCAACATCCCAAATTATCAAGGAATAAAGCAGAAACGTTTCCTTTTGTAAAAAAAAAAAATGATACTTTATGGTCAAACTTACTTGAAGTTTTTATCTGGGAATGTATTTTAAAATATAAAAAAAACAAAAAAAAAGTTACAATGGTAGGAGGAAACATGAGTTGAAAGACTAGTCTTTTTCCAGGTTTTGACTTAGGTATATTTGTCCCCAGTACTTTTGGCTTGCTGACTTATGGAACCTATACATTTACTTTAGACTTTTAGTTGTCATACATAGATTTAGGCATAATGCATTCTTACATTTTCAAATATAATGTGATTTGTTGATTGCCACCCTGTCTCCTATCCCCCTCCTCTAATATCTACTCCAATATCCTCCCCACTTCTGTTTGTGTCACCTGTGTCCTTCTGACCTTTCCCCCTCCTCTTGCAGCTCATCTCTTTGGAAGCAAATTTCACTCATTTTGGTCCATGTATTTTCCATCTTTTGAGTAAGACTAGGCAGCTTAGAATGATTGGTTTCCTATCAGTGTCATGCTTTGAGATTCTTGCCTCAGACTCCACTTATTTATAGAAACACATTTAATCTCTATGAATACTAATTTTCTTGGAGTCAGAAGAGTTTTGTGGATTTCAATATGAGGTAATCATAAAACAACAGTATGTGTAACTGCCACTGTGATTATCAGCAAACAAAGTCCAAGCCCATTCTGGTGAACCATAAAGACACCATGCTGAACTTAGTATCATAAATAAGATACAGATAAGATCAATTCATTCTCTTATCCCATCATTCCACATTTTTCTATACTAAGTCTTTTCATTGTATTAAATATCTCATTCTCCATATAGTCTCTTCTAATCTCTACTCAACTTTAATGTTTTTTCTCTTTTGCATATCTCCTCTCCATAAGATAATTTCCCAAGCATATTGTCAAATACACAACAATAAACGCCAAACTAGTTTCTGAAGATTACTTTGCTTGCACGTTGCAATGAGATAGAGACATTTATTTATTGTTTTTATTATATCCCTGTAAAGCAAACATTTACTCATGTAGCCCAACAGTCATATGCTTTTGGAAAAATAATAATCATATCAAATATGATTGTGGACTCTATTGGTTTCAGATGTTTTATTTTCTTTTGTGCTAAGTCTTACTATAGAGTCCTTAATTTACTCTCTATAACTGTGTGTTAGAGGAATGGGGAGGACAGGATGACTGGGATATTGATTTTAAGTTGTAGTATTGTAAGCCATGAGTGATTATGTTTATAGTAGTCACACTACTTATAATAGTTTTCTATTCATTCATTCATTCTATTACTGGATGCTACAGTAAGCAATTGATTTCCAAAATGATCAACATTTTTTTAAGCAAAAAGGTATTTGATTTTTCTAAGGTGTAAATCTGGTTTAAAAGATCCTTGCCTGCCCCATTTAAAAACAAATGTTACTGTCACAAAAATTATTAAGGATTGATGGTGTTTAGAGGTTTTGTCTTTATTTTTGAGAGTTATTTAATTTTTTTTATTTTTATGAGAGAGAGAGAGCAAGTAAGAGAGAGTATAGAGAGAAAATTGGAATGCCAGGGCCTCCAGCCATATTGAATGCCAGATGCGTACACCACCTTCTGGGCATGTGAAACATTGTGTGTTAGCATTACTTTGTACATCTGACTCTAACATGGGTTGTTAGGCTTCCCAGGGAAGCTCCTTAACTGATAAGTCATCTCTCCAGCCCCATTTTTTAGTTTTTTGAAATTTATTTATTTATTTACTTATTTGAGAGAGAGAAAGAGGTAAAGAGAGTAAGAGAGAGAGAGGGCCTCCAAACAAACTCCAGATGCATGCACCCTTGTGCATCTGGCTTACGTGGGTCCTGGGAAATCGAACTGGGGTCCTTTGGTTTTGCAGGCAAATGCCTTAACTGTTAAGCCATCTTCTCCAGACTGAGAATTTTAATCATAAATGCATGTTGAATATTTTAACATCTTTTAAAAATATATTATTAATTCATTTTTTATTCTTGAGAAAAACAGAGACAGAGAAAAAGAAGCATACAGAGAAAGAATATAGGTGTGCCAGGACCTCATGACACTGCTAATGAATTCCAGATCCATGTTTCACTTTGTACAGCTGGCTTTACATGAGTAAGAGCCAGCACCTCTTACCACTGAGCCATCTCTCCAGCCCAGATGTTGACTTTTGACTATTATGTATTTTGTGCATGTAATATGATAATTGTATGTGGTTTTAAGCTTACATTCTATTACTGCAGTGTGGGGAATTGATGATTTGCAAATGTTGTAGCTTCTTTCCATGCCAGGGCTGAATTCTGCTGGGTCATTGTGGTTGTTTGAATGTGAATAGCCTCAGGTATTTTTGAATAGGCTTCCTACTTAGTCTCCAGCAGGCAGAGCCTTGCTGGAGGAGGTGTATCTCTGGGGGCAGATCTTGAGTCCAGTCATAATGTGTGTATTCAGAGTCATCTCCTGCTTTCTGATGTTGGCAGTTATCTCTCTGCTATGGATGTATGATGATGTGAACCACCTTCTTCTTCCATGATGAAACTTCCCCTACAATGTGTAAGCCCGAAATAACCCTTTCCTTCCATAAGCTGCTTCTTGGTCAGATGGATTAATTTTAATGTATTATATAATTTGGCTTGTTAATATTTTTTACATTGGCCCTTTATTTTCCAACCTGAACAAAAATAAACTCAACATGAATTAAAGACAGAAACATAAGGCTGGAAACCACAGACTTACTAGAAGAAAACAAAGGGAAACTTCTTGACATTAGTTTGGACAACAGTTTTTATGTGATCCCAAATTCATAACAAAAATAATAATAAACAAATGGTAATGTACAGATTTTAAAATGTTGTAAAAGAAAGGAACCAATATATACAGTGAAAAAGAAACCTATATATGTAGAAAACATTAAAATTATAAATAATGGGTTAATGTCCAAAATAGATAAGGAACACATACATCTCCATAGAAAAAGTTAAAGAACAATAACCCAAAATAAACACTCTTATTAAAAATAGGTAGAGGATCTGTACAGACATTTCTTCAGAAAGTCATACAATGGGTTAACAAGCATATATAAAGCTATTCAACATCACTAATCATTCAAGAAATGCAAATCAAACTACAGTAAAATATCACATCACCCCTGTTAGAATGGCCATTATCAAATATACATAAGATAATAAATCTGCAAAAGATCTCACAGGAGTTGAGAGTAAAATAGTCACCAAAAACTGAGGGAAAAGGAGAAAAAACTGGTTCATTGTGCACTGTAAATTCTGGCATGCTATGGCATACTAGAATGACTATAATGATTAGATTACATTGGGATAGTTGATGTGGGAAGATATCTCCTAAGTGTGGGTAGCACCATGTCATGGGCTAAGGTGTGTACTGAATGAAAACAAGGAAGTCATCTGAGCACCAGGATTCATATCTCTCTGCTTCTGGACTATTCATGCAATGTGACAAGTGCCTTAAATTCCTGTAGCCATTCACCCCACCAGGATCGACTGTATCTTCAAACTGTGCCAAAATTAACCTTTCTATTTCTTTTTTATTATATATTTTATTTTTATTTATTTGACAGAGAGAAAGACAGTGAGAGAATGAGCGTGCCAGGGCCTCCAGCCACTGCAAATGAACTCCAGATGCATGCACCACCTTGTGCAACTGGCTAATGTGGGTCCTGGGGAATCCAAACTGGGTCCTTTGGCTTTAGAGGCAAATGCCTTATCCACTAAGCCATCCCTCCAGCCCTAACCTTTGTATTTAAGTTACTTTCATCAGTTATTTTGTCACAGCAACTATAAAAGTAATTACCATGTAAACTTTATACAATGCATATATGTGTATCAAATCATCACATGATACTACATAATTTTTATGTGTCCGTTTAAAAATTTTAACAGCTAGGGCCAGAGAGATGACTCAGCTATTAAAGGCACTTGCTTGCAGGGCCTGATGGCCAGGATTGATTCCCTACTACCTATGTAAATCCAGTTGCAACAGCAGAGCTTGCATCTGGAATTCATTTGCAGTGGGAAGAGGGCCTGGCATACCCATTGTTTTTTCCCTTTTTCTCTCTTTCTCTATCCTTGTAAATACATAAAAATAAAGATAAAAACAACTTTGGCAAGGAAGATGGCATGCAACCATAATCAGCATTTGGAAGATGAAGGCAAGATGATTATAAGCTGGAAGACAGGCTGGTCTAGATAACAAGACCTCTATCTCAATAAAACTGAAAATAATTTATTTAAGTTTACAAAATAAAGGATATTAAAGCAATAAAACAAATAAGGAAACTCAGGCATTATTGGTGGCAATGTAAATCTGTATAGACACTATGGAATACAGTGTGACATTTTCTCAAAAGAGTAAACAATAACTACCTTATAATTAGTAATTCTAATAACTACCTTATAATTAGTAATTCTACTTGTGAATATATATCAAAAGTATATAAAACCTTCCTTTTTTATTTTTATTTTTATTTTTTTTGTTTTTCGAGGTAGGGTCTCACTCTGGTCCAGGCTGACCTGGAATTAACTATGTAGTCTCAGGGTGGCCTTGAACTCTCCGCGATCCTCCTACCTCTGCCTCCCGAGTGCTGGGATTAAAGGCGTGTGCCACCACGCCCAGCTAACCTTCCTTTTTAAATGAAACTACAGCCCCCTTTTCATTGTCTCCTTATTAAAAAAGGCTAGTGCATGGAAATAATCTAAAAGTCCATTGATAGGTTAATGGGTAAAGGAAATATTATCACTAACAAAACGGAACTATGGTGGTTTGAGTTAGATATTCTTCATAAACTCATGTGTTTTGAATACTTGATCCCCAGCTGATGGTAATTTGGGAGGTGGTGCCTTGCTGGAGGATATGTATTGTTCTGAGTGGGCTTAGGGGTGTTAAAGCCAGCTTCCCCTTTGCAGAGGACAGCTTACTCTCATGGTGGGGTGTTACGCTTGCTATGAAAGAGGTGATGTACAACTTCTGCTTGGCCATGTTTTCTTCTGCCATCATGAAGCTCCCCTTAGAGAATGCAATCCAAGATAAACAACTTTCCTTACATTGGCCACTTTTAGTAGGCTGTTTCATGCAAGCAATGAGAAGGTACCTACAACAGAATCATTCCCCATCTTTAAGATATAGGAACTTCTGACATTCATGACAACCTGGATAATGTACTAAGTAAAAAAGTCCACACAGAAGTTCCACTATGTTGTGCGTGGAGTCCAAAACAGAAAAACTTAAAGATTTAGAGTATAATGGTGATGGAAAGGCATTGGGAGGAAGGAGAGCTATGACTCAAGGCTAAAGTTTCAATAACAGGAGATAAATGAGCTCTGTAGTCATAATATGTTACTCACAATTGTTGTTGTTGTTGTTTGTTTGTTGGTTTGCTTGTTTTGAGGCAGGGTCTCACTGTAACTAGGGCTGACCTGGTACACACTCTGTAATCCCAGAACTCACCACGTCCTCCTACCTCAGCCTCTTGAGTGCTACACCACCATGTTGTGTTACTGCTAACACTGTATTTCATACTTAAATTTTGTTATTTTTGCTTAAAAAAGACTTCAAATGTTTTACCCCAATGAAAAAGTAAAAGAAAGAAAATAATAATAATAACTATGTGAGGTAATGTATATGTTAATCATTTGATTGGGAGAGTTTGTTGGTTTGAATCAATGTCTCCCATAAACTCATGTGTTCTCAATGTTTTGTCCTAAACTAGTGGCAATATGGGAGATGGAGAATGGATGGAGAAGGTGTGTTGTTGGGAGCAGGCTTTGGGATGTTATAGCCACATCCTCCAGATACCTACAACTACTAGTATCCATAACTTTTTTACTACTTTTATTTATTTTTTAATAATCAGGAATTCCATGAAGCACAGTGTAAGTGATATGATCCGAACCATCAGCAAAGAAACCTCCAGTCTGGGGAGAAGTTCATCTAATAAAACTGGATTATCAGATACTGCTCTACTTTTTTCTTTTCTTTTAAAACATTTCTCTGTTTTCTTTTGATTCTTTAAAAATTATTCATCATATCACCAACAAATGACTTTTTAATCTAAATTAGCCACAGTATGTGTCTGTTGCATGCAATCAAGCAGCCTCACTGTGATAGCTATCAATTATAAGTGACATGAAACTGATACAGTTAAGAAAGTAACCCAATGAGTCATTACCAATGTCAGCCCAGTAAAAAGACACTGTGTAGTTCATCAGTATTGATAGTAAATGATAAGGGCATGAGAACTGTTTAAAGTTCCTTTTTCTGAGCTTAATCTCAGCAACACCTGCATGAATAGACATGAAAGCAGGATGAGCATAGAAGAGTGAACTACATTATCCCCAGCAGATTAGACAAGAGTCTGTTGTTGAACCCATTGAAACTTCTGCTATTTTTATCCAAGGGGGTTAGAATTCTCAGCTATTGATTCCCAAGCCATGAATCTGTCTGGAAATTAATACATCAGCTCTGGACAGCAGAGGTTCCTTCCTCTGCAGTTACCATGACAAATCCTTCCATTCAGACCCTGGAACACTACTGTGCATGGTGCAGTGTGTTCTGTGGGGGTCCAAAGAGTGTCATAATAAGCATTCTTATGAGGGAAAAGTAACCTTGACAGGTAATTTTATTTCACTTCAAGGGTAACTTTTTAATTAAAAAAAAAATAAAAACTTACAAGCATCTCAAAAAGATATTCACAGCTAAGCTACATATTTCCCAAATCTTATTTTTTATTGTTTTTTTAAAATCCCTTAATGTCTAGCTTTACAAATAAATATTTAGGGATTTTTTTCCCACTAAAATTCGGAGTTTCCCAAATGAACCAGCAAGTAAAAGAAAGGAATCTTGAAATTCCATGGAATTTTCTCATTGTTTCTGATTGACACTAAGGATCAGTGCCTTTGTTGTTGCATCAGCTCACTTTTGTTCCTTGTGGATTGCTTGGAAATTTATTAATTATGTGCAGTACTGGTTAACATTACAAGTTTCCTTATTATTAATATTGAGTAAATACTGTAGGTCACACAGAAAGGCTCATGACCACCCTAATAAATTTTGGGCTACAACTGGTTCATTATTGAAAATTTTCTGTTCTTATAAAAATTTAGATGATATTCTGATCATTTTATCACATAATCCAAGACAAGATATACATTTAAACGATCCAAATGGAATACAAACACACAACACAGACACAGAAAGAGAAAAAAAGAAAGAAGAAAGAAAGAGAGAAAGGAAAGAAAGAAAGAAAGAAAGAAAGAAAGAAAGAAAGAAAGAAAGAAAGAAAGAAAGAAAGAAAAGAAGAAGAAGAAGGAAGGAAGGAAGGAAGGAAGGAAGGAAGGAAGGAAGGAAGGGAGGAAGAAAGAAAGAAAAGAAGATGGAAACAGGGGCTAAGAATGTAGCTCCATTGAAAGAGTGCCTGCCCAGAATTCACAAAGCTCTGGCTTTCATCCCAAGCACCACATAACCAGGCATGATGGCACATGCCTATAATCCCAGCATTGGGGAAATAGAGGCAACAGGATCAGAAATTCAAGGTAATTCTCTACTTCATGGTGAGTTTGAGGCCATCCTAAGATGTGAGACCTTACCAAGTATAATAGGTGAAAATTGTCCTGTGATGTTTGTCTTTTAAAAAAAAAAAGGGAAAAAATAAAATAGGCAAATATTTACAAATGTGAATTGCTGTAAATATGAGGAAATATATTAATGTTATCAAGTATTCAGTTAGATAAATAAGTTAACCACGATCTTCCCAAAGTCCAGATTGTGAAATCTGCATACAAATCATAAATGAATTAAAAATAATACCCCAGGGATGAAGAGATTGCTCAGTGGTTAAAGGTGCTCGCTTACAAAGCCTAACCTTTAAGATTGATTCCCCAGAGCTCACATAAAGCCTACTGCACAAAGTGGCACATACATCTGGAGTTTAGTTTCAGTGGCATGAGACCATAGCAGGCCCATTCGTCACCCCCCCCCCAAATAAACAAGGGCTGGATGATACAGGGTGTTGTACGTTGTGGTTGTTTGCATGTATGCCTCCATCGATTTGCACAGGCTTGAAACTGGAGTCTCCAATGGGCGGAGAGCCCTACTGGAAAAGAGGCATGTTACTGTGGTTGAATCTTGAGTTCCAGACCTCACGTGTGTTTGGGGACAGTTCTTGATCCCAGCCTTAAGGTGTTTAGAGAAAAAATTTGGAGCTCTGGTAGCTGGTGCTTGCTGGTTTTGTGGTGTTGCATGTTTGATGAAATTTCTCTGCTATGATCTATGGAAGTGAGCCAGCTGCTTCTTCCATGGTGGGACATCCCTTGGACTCTATAAGTCTGAAATAAATCATCCATAAGGTGCTTCTGGTTGGGTGTTTATCCCAGCAATTTGGAACTGACTCCAACATATATCTTTAGAAATGTTGACAATGTATTTAATATTAGTGCTATCTTTAAAAACCTAGAAATACACTTACAACTATTTAACAGTGGGAAATAAAAGTTCCTATCACAGTAGTATCCAGTAAGAATCCTTATAATTTATAGTGGACTAATATTAAAGAAAGTGCAAATGGTACTTGGGTCTTAGACATACTTTGCTTCTTAAGGTTGAAGAAGAGTATGAATCAAGTAAAAGCTGGAGCAATGGAATATTGCTGTCACTAAATCACACACTACTGGAAGTTGTCATGGGAAGATCATGGCCCATCCTTTCCAAGGATTGGGAAAAACTGCTCTGCTTAAGAATATTTCTATAATTCATCATTAAACAATGCTTCCCAGAATCAACTGCCATGCCCATGATAGTGTCCCAGGAATGGTGCTATCCCATGTCACCTTCCAACTAGTTCATTGACTTGAAATTGACAAACACACAGGAGTGTGGGGCTTCATGGAATATGTAGATTAAACACATACTGACCTCTTAAATGGGTGGGCAGTAGGTTATCTTTCCCTCCTGCTCAGACATTTGGGGATGATGGGAGACTTAAACTGAGGACCAATGCTTGTAAATTGAATCTCCAGGGAGGACATACGTTGACATATTTGATTTGGGTGATTCTAGAATCAATATTAATTCTTTGAACGCATGTAGTTCTGATGGAGGTAGGGAAGTCTTTAATATCAGTGCCCTTGAGAGTTAGCAAAACCCCTCTTGGAATGTCTCACTTTGCCTATTGGGTTCCATTATCATGAGATTCTAAGCCCTGAGTCCCAAGGTGACCTAATATCACACTGCTATATGTTGGAGGTACTACCTAAACTTCTGGAAGCTGTGGTCACTTAAAATCTTGAGCACATACCTAAATCTAAATGCAGATTTAAGAACCCTTTAGGTAATTTCCTATTCAGAGATTCTATGCCTTCATCTCTTCATCTCTTACAAGGTCAATTAACTTTATTTTTTCTATGTTTTTTTTTTTTCTGTTAGTAACAATGTATATGACCTTGACCATAATAGCCTTCAGTATTAGAGGTCAGTAATGCCAGGACTAGAAAAATAATTGACAGGGAACAGCCTATTGAAGCTTTGGAGAAGTGTCATTTCTCTTGGTGAGGACAGACACATAAGACATAAAGGCTAATCCATGGGCTCACCGAGCCCCACTAATCCTGGCAAACTATAAGCAGCTTTGCAAATTTTATCATGAACTTGCAAAGCTTGTTTGCAAGTCTCTAAAAAAATCACAGAAACCCTGAAATGTTTCACTGGAGGACCCAGTAAGGTCACTTGCTAGTAGCCTTCATTAACCTCTCTCCTGTCTGCTTTCCTTAAAGCATTTCTGTCAGAAGATTCTCTAAGACTAAAGTTTCTCAGAGGAAACAGTCCACAGCTTCTTCTGTAGTTATGTCCTATTCTAAAATACCTTTAAAGTAGAATTTACCATATGATTAACTTATACCTCTGTTAATAAGAAAATTTCTTTCTTAAAAATGAAACAGGCAAGAATGAGGTTATAATTTTAAAAAAATCCTCTGGTTGGAGGGATGGCTTAGCAGTCAACATATTTGCCTGCAAAGCCAAAGATCTAGGTTCAATTTCCCAGAACCCACTTTAAGCCAGATGCACAAGGAGGGACACGTGTCTGGAGTTCATTTGCAGTGGCCAGAGGCCCTGGTGTGCCCATTCTCTCTCTCTGTCAAATAAACAAACAAACAAACAAACAAACAATTAACATACTTTTTAAAATCCTCATAAAGGAAACTAATGTATTGAATCAGATCCATCACCTCTCCTTTGCTGAATTAATGTTTTAAAAATCTGATGATGGGCCTGGAGAGGAAGCCTAAGAACACCGGTTCCAATCTCCAGGTCCCACATTTAGCCAGATGCAGTGACTCAAGGGCACAATGCCACACTTGACCACAAGGGGGTGCATGCATCTGGATTTCATTCTCAGCAGCTGAGAGGCTGCTGGTGTGCCCATCTCTATTTGTCTTCCTCTCTGTCTCTCTCTCTGTCTCTCTCAAAAAAAAAAAAAATCTGATGATACATTTATTGATAGACTTTCATCCATATAGAACATAAAGTGTTTTATCATTATAGTTCACAGTGGTATTTTCAGACTCACCTATTACTACTCTACTTGTTTTTTTCTTTTGCTGGAAACCAAACTGAGGACCTTGAACTTGATAGATAAGCACTCTACCACTGAGATAATTCCCAGTCCCCATCTTTCTTTTAATTGTTCAGTTTCAAACAACCAAAGGAAGTTGTATTGATAATACCCTCATTATCATTTTTCTTTCCTCATTATGTAAAATTGACCTCTTATTTTAAGGCACATTTCTCCTATGAGTTTTCCATTACCTCACATCCATCCTTCTTTGTCTAAATCATCTCCAAATGCAATTATATTTTAATATAAATATAGAAGAGAACATTTCACAATGTACCACTCATTCATACTATTTCTTGAATATTAGGCCTATACCCCTTCAAATCAGAATCCAGGTATCATTTTCTTATTGTCATGAATGGCTAGCAAATCATTTGCACTAAATTACATTGTATAAATTGGATATTAGTTTTGTACTTTTCAATTACAGAGATAAAAAGGTAAGTATTCTTTTTAGTTTAATATATACTAAACATTATTCCAAGAATTTTCAATATCATGCAATGACTTTAATGCATTTAGACTCCATGTTGATGTCATGACAATTAACATTTAACAAGAGAGCTAACTACCACTAAAGAAATTTTTAGTTATCTCTTCATCTGATAAGACATGAAGTGGTAGGTAGATAAAAAGAGCAATCAACATTAAGTGATTAAAATTTAGTTACAAATTATAATAATTAACATGACATGTAATACCTGGAGAAAATGTTCTTACTATACATGGGATATTAATTATAAGTGTGAAAGATTATAGAAAATGTTAATTACCATTTTAAAAAACTCCTGAATACATTTATTCTGAATACATTGATTCCTATATATATTATCCTATTTTCAAAGTAGCTAAGACTGAGAAGGTATTCAGAGGAATGTCTCCTGAAAGTATCAATTTGAAAATTCCATTCATATCATGATGTTTTTATTATAACTCCAGATTCCAGTAATCTAGTAACTATTTGATAAAGTTTTGAGGACAACATCTCTGAATTTTTTAAAAGTTAAAATTATGATAAAATTTAACTTCAATATTGAATAAATACTTGGTACAATTGTTTTATAACTTTAATTTTTAAATTAAATTGTCTGATCTAAAGTTTACCTTAAGCAACAACCAATCAAGGCAAAAATGTGTTGATTTATAGATAAGAAACACATTAATTTTTAGTTCCTAAAAAGCTTCATGTAAGGATCAGAAAAACAATGTAGAAACTCTTTAAGTGTTAGAGTTGAAACTGAAGATAAGGGATATGATGGAGAGTGGAGTTTCAAAGGGGAAAGTGGGGGGAGGGAGAGAATTCCATGGGTCATTGTCTACAATTATGGAAGTTGTCAATAAAAAAGATTAATATAAAAAAGGAAAGAAAAAGAAAAGTGAGGTTTAAACATAGGTTATATAACATATTCACAGAACAAACTCATAGCCAACATCACACTGAACATGTACTACATTATATGAGCATGTACTACATTATATGAACATGTACTACATTATATGAGCATGTACTACATATATAACACAGCTGCCACTACAGTCAGATGCAAAGTTCAGATGTGATTTTAACAAATGTAAAAGAAGTCTTGACTTCCAGTTTCAGGTCTGATATTTAAAGAGTTTGGACTTTGTTCTCATCCTTATCTCAAGATTTTAGAAGCTAAAAACCAATGCATTTCTTTAGACAAGTCAGAGTATTGAAGGTAAAAGGTATCAACACCAAATGCGAGAATATAGCCCATCCAGAGAGAAGGAAAAAAAAAAAATAAGCAAAGATCAACTTACCTGAAGCAAAAGCTACTGGAGTCATGGCTGGTTGGAACACTAACTTTTGATGAGTTACTGAGGACGAGTGCAGAGTACCTAGAGGGAGAAGTCTTTGAAGGCTATGATCCTACTGGCATTCTCACACATTTATGGTTTGGATAGGAAATGTCTCCCAAAGGCACATGGATTTGATTGAATTCTTAGTCCCTAGCTATTGACTTTAATTGCTTTGGGAGATTGTTGGAACCTTTAAGAAGTTGAGCCTGATTGCCTGCAGTGAGCTTCTGGGGGCAGGCCTGATGTTTTTAGGCAAACTCTGCTTCCAACTGTGTCTCTACTTCCTGATTCACTCCCATGTGAGCAGGCAACCCTATGCCACATCCAAGAGCCACTCTCATGTGCATCTATTCTCTATAATGCAATGTAACCTCAGTGATGAGCCACAATAAGTCTCTGCTCTCATAAGTTTCTCTCTATAGGTATTGGTCCTACAACAAGAAAGATAACTGATAGAAAATTATGGCTGTTGCTTTGATGAATCTGACCATGTTGGTTCGGAGGCTTCTGGAACTGGTTTGCAAGAGGAATATTAGAGAGGCCCTAGAGTGCTGTAAGCACTGCTTAATGCGTGGTTCTGGTGGAAGTCCAGAAGTGTAGAATGCCTACAGAGATATGTGTAGTGGAAGGCAAGTTTATGAGTTTTCAGAGGCGAACAAAAACTCCATCAGTGAAGCCGGTAGCACATGCCTTTAATCCCAGCACTCGGGAGGCAGAGGTAGGAGGATCACCATGAGTTCAAGGCCACCCTGAGAATACAGAGTGAATTCCAGATAAGCCTGGCCAGAGTGAGACCCTACCTCCAAAAAGAAAAAAAAAAAAAAAAAAAAACTCCATCAGTAGTTGAATTAGAAGCCACTTGTAATATTTCTGGCAAACCACCTCACTGCATTCCATTTGTATCCTGATGATTTGGGTGAGGATGAATTCAGGAAAAAGAAATAGATGATGTTGTTTGACAGAGGATATTTCAAGACAGCATAATATTCAGACCCTGGCATGATTATTACTCACTGCTCTTAGTTCAATTCACAGCAAGGGCCATGTGGGAAGCTGTGGAGCTAAATGTAAGTTGCAATGGTTCAGTGAAGACCTCTGGACAGTGGAAATGCCAGAAATGAAGAATGTTCATTGAGGAAAGTTTCAAGCAACAAGTGGGGCCAGCTAAAGAGTCCACATGTAACAATAGGCAGCAGAGCTGGAAGGGAGTGGCTTCTTGGGGCCTGAGGGCATAGATAATGTCAGCCTGAGGCCCAGGTGCTACATATGGGCCTTCAGAGCTTAATGGTTGCCAGGTTGTTTTAGTCTTGCTTTTTTGTTTTTTCCTGCTATGCCCCCATTTTTATCTTTTAGCAATGGCAATATTTACTCTGTATCATTGTATATTAGAAGTATGTATCTTGCTTTTGACTTTTCAAAAGTTCATATGTAATATATTACCTGAGTCTTTGTAAAGACTTTGAACCTTGGACTTTTTTTTTAAATTTTATTTTTATTTATTTATTTGAGAGAGAGAGAGAGATACAGAAATAGGCAGGAAGAGAGAGAGAGAGAGAGAGAATGGGCGTGCCAGAGCCTCTAGCCACTGCAAACGAACTCCAGATGCATGTGCCCCCTTATGCATCTGGCTTACATGGGTCCTGGAGAATTGAGCCTCGAACCGGGATCCTTAGGCTTCACAGGCAAGCGTTTAACCACTAAGCCATCTCCAGCCCTGAACCTTGGACTTTTGAACAGTGTTCAAATTGTTAAGACTTTGGGAACTTTTTGTAGGAGGGTGACTTTTGAAGTTGGATTTATTGCATTTTGCATCATGAGATGGTCATAAGCCTATACAGGTCAGTGATAGAATGTTATGATTTGGAGGTGAAATAGCCCCCCACATCGAATATGTTCCCTAGGTGGTAATGCTATCGGCAGATTATGGAACTTTAAGAAGGTTTGACCTAGCTGGAAGAATTTAGTCACCAGGGGGCAGTTCTTCGCATTTTGGATTAGCCTTGTTTCCCGATCCATTTTAGTTCCTGGTCTTCCCAGCTGTGACCAAGCAGCCTCTCTCTTTTTCCACCATAGCCAAGACTCACTCTTATTACAATGCATTCTCCACCATGACGGACTGTATTCTCACCATAACCCAAAATAAACCCCTGTCACCTTAAGTTCCTTCATGCTATGTATTTGGTCATAATGATGACAAAAGTAATTTACATAGACCTTCATTAGTTTTATCTCTAAGAAATGAACAAAAAAAATCTCAGAATAAAAAAAATATGGCAGGGCTAAGAGAGGAAGAGGGAAGTCAGCATCCTGAAGTATATAGAGGCTTCTATATAATAGAGGTCTACTTTCCACTAGGAAGATATCATTAGATCTCTACCTAAGGTAGGAAAATCATAATGCCAGTTGCCTTTTGATTTCCGTTTTCTACTTAAAAGGAACAGGAAGAAAAGGCAAGAAACACTGTGGTCATAGCTGAGATGCAGACCTAACAGAATATGAGAATTGATCTAAATATTTCCCTTCTTTTATAAATTTGCTCCTCAACTTAGAATAGGATTATGTTCCCAATAAACCCATTGTAAGTTAAAAATATTAAATATCAAAAGTGGTATTTATACTCCTAACCTGCCAAACCACATGGCTCAATAACACAAAGCCCTGTAGAGCATCTGTTGTGTCTCCTTATGACTCGAGCCTGACTGGTTCATGTAATGATGTCCAACTTCATGAGAAAATATTATAGCACACATTGCTAAGCTAGAGCATGACCACATGAAAAGTCAAAGTGTACTGTCTAATGGATTATTATTTCTATGTAACATTATAAAGATTTTTTTAAATCATGTCTTAAAACAGTATATCAGGAACTCTCTATAGTTAACTCTGCATCATCAGGGCTGTAGCAAAATAACTGTATAAGTGAAGATGAAATGGGTAATAGACATGGATTCTTGTATTTAGGGAGGAGATCTTAAGGACACCCAAAGACAATAAAACAGACAAAAATAATGACACCGAAGAAGAGGAAAATGTCTGGCACCTGCTGCTATAGCAAATATTAAACAAGGCCAGCTTCTAGCCAACTAATATAAAACCTCACACCATAGGCTCATTTAAAATGCACCTCCTATTACCTAATATATCATGTCTAACTTTCAGCAAAACATCATAAGCAAAGGAAAAAATTATTGTGTGAGGCATGAAGAAATCATCGGAACTATCTTCAGACACTATGTACATGCTGGACTTATCAAAGGAAATTTAGAATAATTACAATTAATATGTCAAAGGCTTCCATGGAAAGTATATAACAACAGCTGGGTTATGTAAGCAGAGAGAAGAAAACGCCAAAGAAAATCCAAAGAAAATAATAAAAATAACATTGTTAAATGAATGAGGACCACATTTGCTGGGCTTATCTGTATAATTGGAATAGCCAAGAAATCCATAATCTCGGTGATATGTCAATAAAAGCATCTCAAACCAGGATGGGAAGATGGCTCTACAGTTAAAGGCATTTGCTTGCAAAGCCTGTAGCCTGCGTTCATTTTTAGTATTCACATAAGACTGACACCCAAAGTGGCACATTTGTCTAGCATTTTTTTTAGCAGTGACAAGAGGCCCTGGCATAGGCTTTCCTCTCTTTCTCAAATAAATAGATGAATATTTCAAAAATTTCTCAAATGGATATGCAATGATAAAAATGAATAGAGCATAAAACCTAAGAACTGTGAAACATTTCAAGTGATATAACACATGCATAATTGAAATGCTAAAGTGGAAAAAGGAGAGGAGAGAAGAAAAAATATTTGAAGTAATAATGAGAAGAATTTTGCAAAATTAATGAGACAAAACAAGATCTAGGCATCTCATAGAAGAGCAAACAGAATTAATTCCAAAAATGCCATCTATCCATTCATATTCAAATCAGAATACCAAGAAGAGGAAAAAAAATCATGAAAGAAGGCAGAGGGAAAGAATATATCTTCTTCATGAAGGGAAAAGGGAAAGACATAGAAGAGACTTTCTGTCAGAAATTGCATTTAAAAAACATTGAAAGTGATGAAGAGAGGGAAGGCTATAGACAGATGATAGATGTGGTGGCACACAATTGCAATTCCATGATTTGGGAGGCAGAGACAGGATAGTGCGTTCAAAGTTTGTACTGTATTGGGAGTTCTAACATAGCCTCAGGTACATAATGAGAATATGCTTTAAAAAAAAACAAAACAGCAGGACATGGTGGGGCACGCCTTTAATCCCAGCACTCAGGAGGCAAAGGTAAGAGGATCACCAAGAGTTCGAGCCACCCTGAGAATACATAGTAAATTCCAGGTCAGCCTGAGCTACAGTGAGACCCTACCTTGAAAAACCATAAATAAAAATAAATAAATAAATGAATAAATAAATAAATAAATAATAAAAATAATAAATTTTAAAAAAACATTTTAGTTCTACTTCAGTGATGAGGTTTTGGGAGCCTCTGTGTCTCTGGATATCTGGCTTAGTTGGAGTTGGATGTTCTCTGTGTTTATCTCCTTCAGCCTTTTTCTGGTGCCCTGATTGCCAAGAACACTGTATTCTTGCCTGTCCCCCGCATTACTCTATGGTGTGATTGGCAGATCCTCCCTTCAGGTTCGTTGTCCATCTGAAAAAGATAAGCAAATTCTCCAACGGAGAGAGAAGTTAGTACTAGATAAGAGGGATGACCACAGATATTTTGGAGGGAATTTTATATGTGTAGGCTCTCTTCTAGCCCATATTTGGTGGATCTTGATCTTGGAGATGAGCTCATTTTTTGTACATGGTTTTGACTTATTTCCCAGTTCCATTCCACTGAGTGGATCTATCAGCCAAATCAAGAGCACTTGTGGCTCAGGGAAATTTGCAGAAGAGGGGGTGGAAGGAATGTTAGAGCCACAAGTTGGGTTATTATGTACAGAGATTTGGCCTACCCCCCCCAGAACTCTTGACTACCCCCACAATGCATGACTCACATTCCCCATTGATGAGGGTCCCTTTGGAAGAGGGAGGACAGGGAGGAGGATCAGGGAGCCAACACTATGAATGTAAAATCAGAATAATATAAAAAAATAAATTATGGGAAAAAAATAAATTTAAAAAAAACAGATAAAACAATTTACACTAGTATGTCAGACAAAATATTCTCAAGTATATTTGTATATTTCAAATTATACACCACATCTGAAGATGATCAGAAAAGTTCTAAAATAAACAATTACTGAACAAATTTGTTATAAAAATGAAAGAAAGGTAAATAAATGAAAAAGCAAATGTATTTAAGAGAAGGAACGTGATACAGGAAAAGGTAAGGTCAGAAGTTTTCCATAAGGTAAAATTATTTCAAGATGGAAAAGTGAAGCAAAAATGTTCTTAATTTTTTTTTCTGTTTTATTGACAATAAGTAGAGTAAGTTTTCAAAGTAGTAACAGGAAATAGGAACAGTTTATGAGATTTTTGTAGTATTTGGATAAAGGGAAAAAGAGAGAGCTGCATAAGAAGGTATGGGAGAGAAGACCCAGGAATGCTGTGTTGACTCTCTTGTTCTGCCTTGAAGGAGAAATTATCTGAAAATGGAGTTAGCTTCATACAAATGTACCTTGTAAACTGATAATTCAAAAGTTTTAAAAAGTGACACGTGCTTCTCCAGACACAAAATGGCCTGGATATCCATGACCTCACAGTGCCTGAAATTACCTACATAAGACCATCATAATTAAAAGAGAGATTGATTGAGAGAGGGAGAGTATATGATGGAGAGTGGAGTTTGAAAGGGAAAAGTTGGGGGAGGGAGGGAGGTACCATGGGATATTGTCTACAATTAAGGAAGTTGTCAATAAAAATCGATTAATTAATTAAAAGGTGACACTTAAGAGATTGTGCAGTGGTTAAAGGTGCTTATTTGCAAAATCTGATGGGCCAGAGTTCAATTCCCCAGTACCATATAAAGCAGATTCACAAAGTGGCACATGTGTCTAGAGTTCATTTGCAATGGAAGGAGACCCTAATGCAACCATACTTCTTCTCATCCTATCTCTCTCTCTCATAAATAAAATATTTTAAAAGCTTCTAAAAGCAATAGTATTGCTATGCTAAGTGAGGAGAGAAAAAAATCAAAATATGTAAATACTCAATTAAAGCCAAAGCAGCCAGAACACAAAAGTCATAAAGAACACATGGAAGGACTCGACAACATTTGCAAACATGAGGCATATCAATACAGCTGTGTGAACATAACTTTAAAAAAAGGCCTCACTATACATAGTTCACAAGTAACCTACTTTAAATACAAAATCACAGACAAGTAAAAAGCAAAGGTATAAAGATGTGTGCTATGCTAACACTACATAAAAAGGTAAAAATAGCTGTATTTCTTTCAAACAAAAATGCATGCAGAAATGGACACATCCACTATTATAGCAGGAGATTTCAACATATCTTCACCGGTAACAGTTGAATCCATCATGCTGACCTGCAGGGATACAGTTGAACTAAACAGCACTGCAAATCAACTTCATCCCAATGATACTGATTGGGATAAAAGGTTCAATATTTCACCATGGCGCTATGTGCTTCTGTTCATTTTTTTCTCATTTATATGATGGCACACTGAGTGTATGTTTGTGTGTGTCCAGTCCTATACCTGGCTAAATCCTTTTATTAAGAAGCATGGCTTGAATAGACAATTATGTCAGTCTTTAAAATGTTACAGTGCCCTTGCTATGCTTATTGCTGAAAAGGCATTCCAACTATTCCACAAACCAGTGAAGATAGAATCTAGCCCCGCCTGCCCTGTTTGCTGGAGTCTTGGTAAGTATGAGAAGGAGTCTGCTGATTGTATGCGTGGAAAAGCCCCTCCCCGCCCATGCAGAAGCTGCTAAGACCCACTGATACAGGCAAAACTTCTCTACTGATACCAACTACCATGCATCGCCATGGCCAAGAGACCCGAGAGAGAGAGAGAGAGAGAGCACTCCAATTCTAGGTTTCCTCTTATTCTTACACATGATATCTGAGGCATCCATACCTCACCTTTTTCTTGTTTAAAATGACTGAATATTTTACTAAAATTGTAAATTGAAAACATGAAAACTGAAGTTACTTACTGAATGTCATTTTGTGAGGAAACCTTGTGGCCCAATACTTAGAACCACATGGGCTACATCGGCATTCTAGCTAGACTAAGACCTAGACATTAGAGTAAGCTCTCCCCTACAAGCTTTCAGTGTCTTCAAGGAATGCATTTGACCTGAAAATAGATGGGCACATTTCTTAACTCTGTGCCATTTTCAAGAGCAAGAGAAAATAGCAATTATTTTAGTGCAAATACTTCAAACATCAAATTTTATTAGAATTGGTGTGAATATGGCACTTAAGGAAATTTCAAGTATATTATCATATACATGGACCCATAAATCACTTCCTCATTAGTAGCAAAAAGGATGAATAAAGTGGATCTTCTAATTGTACTGAAAAAAAAATCTATTCCCACATTTATTTCTTTAATAGAAAATGGATCATCTTAGCTACATTTATGAACTTTCAAATGAGAAAAAATAGAAGCTCAAACTTCTTTATTAAAGAAACTTTCTATTTGCAACCCCCATACACATACACAATTTAATCTGATCATATTCTCCTACCACCACCCTCCTTTTTCTCCCCACCTCTATCACCCTGCCACTGGAAGCTCAAAGTTGTTATCTTGTCTAAACTCCATTTTCTCACATATAAAATAGAAACAATAAAATCACTGATACTCTACATTCTAATGAGGAGAAAATGAAATAACTCATGTGTAATATTTAGCTCAATGCCTCCTGCTCCACACCCAATGAGCTTTTAACAGATGTGAAGTGTCTCATCATTTTCTATCCAAGAAACCAAAGCTACAGGTTAGAAGCCACATGTATAGAAATCCTGTATGTAGATCAGATCGCATCTGCTGTCCACAGGCATGCCTGGCTAAGAGAGAGCTATTCAGGTTCTATCTGCATTGTCAGCCACTTACTTCCCTTTTCCAGCTGCACTTATCAGGCCTCGAGGGATGAGGTCCATGCCAGTGGCCGAGAACACACTCCACTGTGCAGGCAAGAACAGGAGTGGAGATAATCTCCACCACTGTGTCTATTTTTCCAGATTCCAGGCTGGAGACCAGTAGAGAAAACTTGGATAAACCACTCGGCAATTTAGGCTTGCTCCTCAACAGAGAATATCTAGCACTCTCCAGATATGAACACAGATGTTTTTTTCTCAAATATGATCCTATGTGATGTCAAAGCCTTATGGGTTTTCTTTTGCAAACCAGACCACATTAACAGGGCATGAGCCTTTATTAATCAAAAAAGGTAAAAGGGGGGCTGGATAGATGGTTCAGTGGCTAAAGGCACTTGAATGCAAAGCCAGAAAGCCTGATGGTACAGCTTTGATTACCCAGCACCCTTAAAGTCAGATGCACAAAGTGGCCCATCTGGAGTTTGCAGTGGGTGGGGAGTGGGTGGGCAGGGGTTGGAGCACCCAAACTCTGTTTCTGTCTGCCTATGCCTCTCAAATAAATAAAAATATTATTAAAATTTTTAAAAGCACATAAAAGGGTACCAAACTGGAGTCTGGAAGAAGGTCCTTCCTACTATCATCAAACTAGGAACTGTGGTTCTTGATGGACCTTCTGGAATCTGAGCTATGCATGTCAAAGTCTGGGATGCATCCAAATTACCTGGCTGTTTGGTTAAATATATGTCAACAATAATGTATTGTCAGTGTGGGTGAAGCCTACAGCATGCTAAATGGACAGATGTGTCCCATCTGAAATTATCAGCAAGCACCATATCCTTTTTTTTTCCTAAGCAGTCATGATGATGTCAAGTGCTTTAAAAATTGTTAAGAAAGATTGGCTGTCTTTTCTTAGAACACACACAAATCTGCATTTAAACCTCAGTTCCACCATGACCTGGATGTGTTAGTTCTAATTTTCTTACTGGAAGTTGCAATAAATATCATTTGACATCTTTGCCATAGAACTTCAGTGCTGCTGGGAGGAACTTATTCCTAGGCCTAAAGGTTTTCTACTTCTCTGTACCCTACTAAAGACTGGAATTCTTCCATTTTACCAGAAATATAAACTAGAACATTATTTCCAACTGTGGGATATGCTATCCCCAGAACCCAGAAAGGCTTATAAAAGAGTGTGTTTTCCTTATTACCAATGGAAATTGCAAGATGGATTAATTCATCTTTAATCTCAGGGGAAGAGAATGATTCCCATAGCACCTATAACATCAGGGACTGACAAATCCAGATGGCTGCTTATTTGGTGGGAATAAAGTTTTAATTATTTTAAAAATTTTTAATGTTTTATTTATTAATTTATTTATTTATTTGAGAGAGAGAAAGAGGCAGAGAGAAGGAGTGTACCAGGGCATCCAGCTGCTGCAAACAAACTCCAGACGCATGTGCCACCTTATGCATTTAGTTTATGTGGATCCTGGGGAATTGAACCTGGGTCCTTTGGCTTTGCAGGCAAGCACCTTAACCACTAAGCATCTCTCCAGCACTTTTACATCAATTTACAGGTTATCTATGAGTGTAGTGTTCCTACAGTGGCAACACGGAGGAGCTGTGACAGAGACCGTTTAGTCTGCAAAGTACAAACTTTTAGTATTTGCCTCTTTGCAAAAAGTTTGCTCTTAGCCTCTGAAAATATAATTTCTTGGGCTGGAGAGATGGCTTAGCGGTTAAGGCACCTGCCTGCTAAGCCTAAGAACCCGGTTCCAATCTCCAGGTCCCACGTTTAGCCAGATGCAAAGTGACGCAAGGGCACAATGCTGCACTTGCCCACAAGGGGGCGCACACATCTGGATTTCGTTCACAGCAGCTGAGACTTCTGGCACGCCCATCTCTATCTGTCTCCCTCTCCCTCTCTGTCTCTCTCTGTGTCTCTCTCCAAAAATAAATAAAATATTTTTAAAAATTTAAAAAATATAAATAATTTCTTGAATGTATCAAAAATCAACTCTTTGTAGGGTTAATATCTCATCATTTATAGTTCATATATTTTACTGATTTGCTAACATACTTGCCAAGTTCTGCTCATCTATTCTACTGAAACATATTTACAACATTGCCAGGATACCTACTGACTTTCAATTTAGCATTAATTGATGATTAATCATCTTTACCTGTTCATTATGTTTCTTTAGTGTAGCATACCAGAAGCTGTCCACTCTAGGAGTCCTTTTCCTATGATTGCTCTACCTGTCAGGTATGGAATGTGTAACTTCAGGAAAGCGTTTCCATCCACTAGTGTGGTAGTTACTTTTCTTTGCTGGGACAAACACAGGGCCAGAAGCAGCTTATGAGAGGGAATGGTTTATTCCAGGCTTACAGAATCCAAGGGAGGTTCAACCTTTATGGAGAGCTATATGGAGACTCCTGAAAAAGATGACTATGGACCTACCAACATTTACCCTAAAGGCTCCTAAATGCTCAGCCATATTTATAGCTGCTCAATTCATAATAGCTTAGAGCTGGAATCAACTCAGATGTCCATCATTAGATGAATGGATAACAAAGATGTTGTATATCTATGTTATGGAATTCTACGTAGCAGCAAGGAAAGATGAAATAATAAAATTTGAAAAAAAAAATGGTTGAACATGGAACAGATCATCCTCAGTGAGCTCACCCAATCACAAAAAGATAATCGTCACATGGTCTCATTCATTGTGGCTCCTAACCTGAATCCACCTGAGATGCTGCCAAACCTAGTAAGTACCCTGAGGACCAGACTATAGTGAGGATGGGATGGGCAGAGGGTAAGGGTGGGAGGGAGCAAGTGGTGGGAGGGAGGGTAAGGGCGGGGACACAAATAGGGACCCAAAAGGAAATGGTACTATAAAATACTGTATGCTGAACAACAGGCTAAAACATTGGTCCTTCAGCAGGCCCACAGAGGGAACACCTGAACCACAGGGAACTGGAGAGAACATCATGAAGACCAACCTTAATCTTTTGCTGTTTCTTTCTCTCTCTCTCTCTCTCTCTCTCTCTCTCTCTCTCTCTTCCTTTCCTCTCTATACTCACTTTCTCTTCTATATTAGCTATCTTTTTCTTCCTCTACCTTCCTTAGCACTGACTTATAACTTCCAGTACCAGCACAGGGTTAACTTTCACAATGAGCTGTTGATCCAAGAGACCTACAAGGTTTCCCAAAAAAAGACAGATTTCTGCCAGTGAGTTCTTGATGACACACCAAAGGTTAAGGGTAAGACCCTACTGTTGAAGACAGCATACGCGGGTGAGACAAAACATGGAGAGACCTGGTTGGAATCTGGAAGACGGTCAATCCCAGACAGTTAGCTAGTCTAGTGCCAGAGGGTACTCCATGAGTGACTGGGGGAAAATGACCGACGTCTGTCCAAACAACTCAAAGTTTAAGCTACCCAGCAGGAAACAACATGATGCAATGCTCAAACAAGTGCAGTAGTGGCACATAGGCATGGTGGGTAACCAACTGCTCTTGATTTGGCTAATAGATCCACTCAGTGGAAAGGAACTCATTGCTGGAACTGGGAAATAAGTCAAAACCATGTACAAAAATGAGCTCAGTCTCCAAGATCAAGCTCCCACCAAATGTGGGCTAGAAGAGGGCCTACACATATGAACTTCTCTGTAAAATAACTATGGCCATTCCATCTATCTAGTACTAACTTCTCTCTCCGTTGGAGAATTTGCTTGTCTTTTTCAGATGGACGACGAACCTGAAGGAACAGCCTATCACACCTCACCAGGGCCCCAGCTGAAACCATAGAGTAATGTGGGGAAAGGGCAAGAGTACAGCTTTCTTGGTGAACACAACACCAGAAAAAGGCTGAAGGAGATAAACACAGAGAACATCCAACTCCAACTAAGCCACATATCCAGAGACACAGAGGCTCCCAAAACCTTACCACTGAAGTAGAACTAAAATGATCCCAACGTGGCTCAGGGAAATTCACTGAAGAGGGGGCGGAAAGAGTGTTAGAGCCACAAGTTGGGTCATTATGCACAAAGACTTGGCCTAGCCCCCATAATTTTTGACTACCCCCACAGTACATGACCAACATTACCCATTGATGAGGGTCCCTTTGGAGGGGGGAGGACAGGGAGAAGGATAATGGATTCACCAATATGAATGTAAAATTAGATTATAAACAAAATAATAAATTATTTTTTAAAAAAGAATCCAAGGGAAACACAATCAATGAAAGAAGAAGTTGGCTTACTTTCATAGTTTATAGCAAAGAGACAGTCACAGTGAAACCATCACACCTGGTAAACTTCTCCATCTCTCCAGCAGAGAAATTTTGGAGTTTTGGTTACAGCTGGGTCAAGGCTGTTAGTCCAAACACACCAAGCAATTTGTGAGACAAGTCTGAGTTACTACTTGAATGTCTGTCTGTTGACTACCGCTGCTGTCAACTGCCCTGAGCAAGGTTCTTTAGAAAAGTGGAGAGTTTGACATGGAGGGTACGTTTGTATGGTATGTACTAAAAGTCTAACCTCAAAAGTGAAGGAATCAGGGACAGGTAGAGAGGGGAGGTGACAAAGTCACAACAAAGCCTCAGCCAAGCCAAAGGAACTATTGAGTTCAGCTTTAGGGATATTCCAGATTGGGTCAAAAGGTCAAACATCTCACATCAAGCAGTTTTAGACATATATTACTTTTGGCATAGGGTATAATCTTGGGTAAGGCAGCACCCATTACTCCAAAGAAAATCTTGAAAGGGATATGCTGGTGAGCTGTTAGCAGACAACATTATTAGCAGCTGGTGCAAGGAAAGTATTATTCTGAAACAAAGGGTGGGGAAGGAGTCTGGGCAGCAGAACATGTTATCTGGCACGGGGGCTACTGGGAGAAAATCCTGTAAGTACAGTGTAATTTCAGCCTGAAAATGATTTGAATATATGGCCATTAATAACAAATACTGAACACTAAATATACTTGGCTTGGGATCCTCAGAAAGGGAGACAGCATTGCGTATAGGCAACATCTATATTGCTAGTGGGAACATAAAATGGCACTCTTACTCTGGAAAACAGTTTCTCAGTATTTAAAAACCCAAACCTATACCTATTATATGACCCAGTCATTGCAGTATAAATCATGTATTTCAAAGAGATGAAATTTTATGTACACACAAAAACCTGGACAAAAATATGAATTATTTATTATATCCCAAAACTAAACAACCACGATTCCTTCAGTGGATTGATGATTAAGCTATAATATATTCACACTATAAAATACTACCAGAAATTTAAAAAGAAATTAAATAATAAGCCCAAATAATAAACTGAATTGATCTTTAGTCTGAATTTTAATAAAAGCTAATCCTTAATGATTACTAACCATATGATTCTACTCATCTAGCATCCTTGAAATGATGAAAACCAAAGAAAGGAAAATAGGGCTGGAGAGATGGCTTAGCAGTTAAGACACATGCCTATGAAGCCTAAGGACCCTGGTTCGATACTCCAGGTTCCAAGTAAGCCAGATGCACATGGTGGCACATGTGTATGGAGTTTGTTTGTAGTGGCTGGAGGCCCTGGTGCACCCATTCTCTCTCTCTCTCTCTCTCTCTCCCTTTGTCTCTCCTTCTCTCTATCTCTAATAAATCAATAAATAAAAACAAAATCTTAAATAAAATCTTGAAAAAAATTTTTTAAAGAAAGGAAAATAGACTAATAGTTGTTAGGGACATCACTGTAGCTATAAGACATCACCAGGGCTGAAGAGATGGTTTAGCTGTTAAGGCACATGCCTGTGAAGTGTAAGGATTTTCCAGGTCCCATGTAAGCCAGATGCACATGATGGCACATGAGTCTGGAGTTCTTTTGCACTTGCTGGGGCCCTGGTACTCCCATTCTCTCCCTCCCTCCCTCTCTCTCTCTCCTCTCTCTCTCTCTCTCTTCTCTCTCTCTCTCTCTCTCTCTCTGACTCTAATAAATAAATAAAATTTAAAAAAAAAAAAAAAGACATCACCATTCTGTGGTTGGACTGTGGCAAAATACAGAGAAACAAACTGCCAGTGCATGAAATTCTGTTGATATCTAGTAAGATAGATGAATTAATTATGCTAATGTTACTGCTCTGGTATTGAGTTGTAAAAAAGGCCAATTTTTTTTTTTTTTTTTTTTTTTTTTTGGAGAGAGACACACAGAGAGAGAGAGAGGGAGAGGAAGACAGAGATGGGCGCACCAGCAGTCTCTCAGCTGCTGTGAACAAAATCCATATGTGTGTGTCCCTTTGTGGTCAAGTGCGGCATTGCACCCTTGCATCACTTTGCATCTGGCTAAACGTGGCACCTGGAGTCTGGAACTGCTGGAGATTGGAACCAGCGTTCTTAGGCTTAGGAGGCACTCACCTTAACCACTAAACCATCTCTCCAGCCCCAAAAGGCCATTTTTAACAAGGAAAATTGGCTCAAGAGTATGCATAAACTCTTTACACTATTGCCTTGAATTAACACATGTAGATTAAAATAATTTCTAAATAGAAAGCTTAAAATATTTGTGTAGAATTATTACACGAGAGTAAATATTCAAAAGTTCTCACCACATCATGTTTTGGAATTAGCTGCTTTGCGGGTAGTGATGTTTTTCTGCACTTGTTGGAGTAATGAGGGGCAAAAGGTTGGTAAAGTTCTCTGCATATAAAAGTCAGAGAAGTGTAGAACAGCAATAAGATTATAGCTTGTGTTCTAGGATGCCTTATTGATTTCATTTTAATCATTTCTAAGTAATATGAAAACCTTTTTAAACTTCATATGTCTGGATACAAGTTTGATGCTGAAGTAAAAATATTAGAAACATTGATAGTGTAGTTTCTTACAAAGTGCTACAGATCACTCAAGCAAAATTCATTAAATCCAGATAACAGAATGAACTAATATATATTTTTTTACTTTTTAAAAAATATTTCTATTTATTTGTTTGCAAGCAGGGAGAGAGAAGAGAGTCAGAGAGAATGGGTACACCAGGGCCTCTAGCCACTGCAAATAAAGTCCAAATGCATGTGCCACTTTGTACATCTGGCTTTACGAGGGTACTGGTGAATTGAACCCAGGTTGTTAGGTTCTGCAGGCAAGCACCTCTCTCCAGCCCCTGAACAATCCAGTCCCTGAACTAATATATTTTTTTATCCTGCAAGATGGAAGTCTTTCAGGTAGGGGAAATTATATTGCTTTTGTGGCTTTTTTTATATTCAGAATTACACCTCCAAGAACAACTTATAAGAAGAATCTTTCAGATCAATATAAATACTTAACTATTTAAATCAGTTCATGTACTGTCCAATAATAGAATCTGTTTGCCTCAGAGCACCACAGGTTTTTTTGTTGTTTGTTTTCAAATAGTTCCATGCTGGGAAGGATGGTTTTCAGAGAAGCAGACTGAGGTTGACTTAATAACCTTCTGAGCTTTCTTTAAATCTTGAATGTCTATAAGTAGCAAAATAAATTTCAAATTGTTCTTAATAATAATTGAAGAAATAATTTTCAATGAAAAAAATCAGCTTAAAAATAGCCAAGAAAGGCAAGGCATAATTCCAGTGGGTAGCACTAAAGTCCAATGGCAGTCTCCTTTGGGGTGATTCAATTTTGTTTCCTAAATAAATCATTAGGTACAAGTTTTTCTGTGTGTTGCCTGAAACTTATTCTTAAACATTGAGGGGCTAGAGAGATGGCTTAACAGTTAAGGTACTTGCCTGCAAAGCCTAAGGACCCAAGTTCAATTCCCTAGTACCCACATAAACCAGATGCACAAGATGGTACATGTGTCTTGAGTTCATTTGCGATGGCTGGAGGCCCTGGCATGCCCATTTTTTTTCTTTCTCTCTTTCTCTCTCTCTCTCTCTCTCTTGTTTTCTTTCTCAATCTCAATAAGTAAATAAATAAAATATTTTTCAAGAATGGAAAAAATATCTTATTTGATATTTCATAAATTAGACTTACAGTAATAAGTATAATCACTCTCCTATTTTCCTGTCTTCTACTTGTAATGATAGAAGCAATCTCCACTCAACACAGCATATGACTTTAGCATTGTGCTTTAGATTGCCATTTTCAGCTATCTTCTCTTTAGATAGAAAGAAAGACTGTTAACCATCTTATGTTTTCAGAAATGTGACTCCAGGATGGTAAATTTATATTTGTTTGGTGAAAATGACATTTCCAATCATGAGAAATTTGTCAAGGGAAACATAGCAGCATGAGAAAAATTACAGAAAAATCTTATTGTATGCATTGTGATAATTGTTATAATTGGAGAAGGCAGTAGTTTGTAACATGAATTGTGTTTACTTTGTGAATACAGGTATACTTGGGAAGGAGAGAAAACAGACAAGTCATCACAGTATGTTTTGCCTAGTAGACAGTACAGATTAAACTCACATTAATTTCAGAATCACAATATACCATGTCTTTAAAAATATACAGTCAGCATTATTTATGGTTTTTTTTTTTTTTGAGGCACAGAAATCTCACTACCCAAGCCAAGTGAGAAAACTCTCCTATCTTATTTGAAGGTCTTCCTTGACCTTGATCTGCATGATGATGAGTCTACTTCCCAATCAGAAGTGCACTCATGAATTTGATGTAAATGGTCTCCACTCATTTCATAGTATTTCTTTCTAAGTGCTTTTAGGAGATTTAAAGCACACTCAAGAAGTGCAAATTATAATAAATAAAGGAATGTGGTATATTTACCATTCGACAATGAGAGACACCAGTTGCATTCTCCATCAGAGAAGTTGTGGACCAAGCAGGTCACATGAGGAGACGTCATTTCCCTAAAGGCTAAAGCTGAATTGCTATGCTGCATCAGCAGTCCCCTTCTCTTCCCCACAGCAAAATGCTACTTGTGTCACTGATTTTTCAGTTAAGCTCTATGATTTGTGATACTATATAAGTACTTGGCCTAATGTCCCATTTCATAAAATTTCATCATGCCAGCAACAAATTTGCTGTGTTGGCTAACTATATAAACTAAATATTATATATAAAATATAAATGAAAAATGCCATTTTAATATCCCCAGGCATTTCTATTCTGAGAACATATTTTATAATTGTATATATTCTTGTTTGTGTGTGTGTGCTAAATCATATCATGACCTGTATCTAAAGTAAATTGAATTAAAAAAACTATTTTTGATTCAATTAATAATAGATTAAAATAACACTTTATATACCCTTCCTTCTTTTGTCATTAATCAAATCATGTCAGCACATGATGTAGGCTTCATTCTCACCACATAAGAGAATGATAGATATGTGTCCACTTACAGACTAAACACAGGATTGTATTAAATTAATCTGTATCTGGGGTTTCTGTAAATAGTGGCAGTTTGCATAACAAAGAGTCTAAGCAGACACATCCCAAGATATTGACTTTTATATTGGAAAATCTCAAATATAAAGGCTGTTTAATGAAAAGATTAGCCAAGTATGGTACCTGCCAAATGTGGTACATTCACCAATGTCTTAGAACCACTAGAATCACTCAGGATGCTTGTTAGAATTTGAGCTCTGGAGAACCAGCTTAAATGTAATGGATCAGAAATGCCTTAACCTGACAAGGAAAATGCTATTGAGGACTGCGTTACATACAAGCTCCCCAGAGCATTCATTTGTTGTGCATGGTCATCTAGGACAAGAACTCAGTTGCTCTAGCTTCATCAAGCTTCTGGGATCTGTTCCACCATCAGAAAAGCAACAATAGTAAAGTAATTGTACAATCGGATTTGGTGTAAGCCCTCTGCTCTTCATGAGAATGAGTGTAACTTGCTCAGGAACTTCACATTTTCTGGGAGTAGATCCCTACTAATGAAAATAGGATTCCCCAAGGATGGCTGGTGTCATCACAGTAAAGATTTGATAATGTTAGTTCTTACGCTGTAGAAAAGAGTCTTATCTTTGAGAACAGAGCACAGTTAACAATCTGAAAACATGAGATCTGTAGCAATGAGCTCAATTAGCAACAAGTTGTCTTTTTGACTTTGCTTATTTTAGAGCAAAGTCCATGGTGCAGTGGGGGCAGTGGATAACACACTTTCTAGCTATCCAACTTTGAGGCAGAGATCACCTGTCCAAATTAATAGGAGATTCATAGGTTCAGGACCTGACACAAATTGCACTGAGAAAGGAGAAATGTTAATGAAATTGAAACTAATTCCCACAGCACCTGTGCTGGGCCTCTCCACGCAGGCTTTTCCCAGCTGCATCATTAGGACGTCTGTCGAAAGCATGAATGTAGCATAGGATGCCCACGTGAGGAAAGATGAGACAGGCTGCAACAGTGGATCAAATTTGTATTCTATAGACAGGAGACCCAAATGTTTTAAGAGTTTTTTGAGGGAAATGAATTATATAGAAAAATAATAACACTAAATCTATGGAATTATGAATGCAGAAAAAAATCTTTTGAGAAGATGAAACTGAACAGAATTTATACTGAATGCTTCATCTGATGGTAGTTGAAAGAGTATGCATATGTAATTATCAAAATAAGACACTGATTGACTCATAATTGTGCCTATATGCTTGAGAGAAATTCAGTGTGTATGACTCTCTCTAGTCATAGAATCCCACATGTTGTAGGTCCTTCCTAATCAAAGAATAGCACTCACCCTTGCAGCCCAGCATTTCCTGGGAGCCTGTTTAAAATGTGAACTGCAAGGTTTGACCCTAGCCAGGCTGGGTCAAAATCTATTCCTCCATAAAACAGCAGGTGATGCCAATGGGTAGTGATATTTTAACATCACTGATTTAGGCTGTTAACTGGATTCTTTTAAGATGGATTGGAAACAATAAAGTCAAGATTTATATTTTGTTAGGACCCAAGACAAAATGGCAATTTCTTATTTCAACAAATGAGATTATTTCAGTTTGAAACATCTTTGTTATCATCTTTTCCAATCTTCTCTGATAGATTAGGAATGTAAGGGTACAAGATAGAATGGCAAGCCCCAAGACACATAGTTTGTCATTGTGATGCTAAAATGCAAGCTCAGTTGTCTCTAATGTACATGTGGAAGGAAAGCAAGATTTATTTGAAAATAGCAAAATTTCAATCATTCCTACGTAAGTTTCATACACAATGTAATTTTCATTTTTTTTGCTTCACAAAATTTATGTTATTTGCTCTATTTATATCATCATTGGAATTAGCTATCATCTGTACCTAAAACAGACTTCAAAATCAAATTTCCTTTCATGCTAGAATCTGCTGTTCTTCTGCTGACCCAGAACACTTGTATTCCCCTCTGCCACTCCTTTTATTACTAGTTTGTTTTCCTCTGATGCCAGACGAGCTTACTAAACATACATTGTGACAGCAATAGGTGGCCAGGAAGACAAGGGAGGACCTGTGTATGGTAGTTAGAACACCAGAGAATATGGACTTAAATTTTCTTTTTGGATCTTGGAAAGCTAGACACTTAACATTGCTGAGTCAGGGGCAAGCCAATAATCTCAGGGTCTTTTCACAGCTAAAGCTGTGCTTTGTGATGGGAGCTTGATTTCTTCAACATGACATGATTAGTGAACTGCCTGCACAGGAGCTAAACACTAAGCAACCCAAGCTATTTGCAATGTGAACCTTACTAAAATGTTGATAGAGCGATAAATGTAGCAGAATTTTCAAGACAAAGAACCATCTGGGGAGGGATGGACTGAAAAATTTAAATGAAGTTGATTTAAAAATATTTAAAGTATTTACCAACATAAAATATACATAAAAACTATCCATTCCCAAAATGTAGTATGCTGTCATTCTAAATTCTCCTAAACATCTAAAATCATATGCTAGCCATAAGATTGGGGATTAGGAGAAGTGAATACGACTGAGTAGCATCCTAAGGTCTGAATGAGCAACAGGCTGCATCTCACCTCCTGCTGTCAGCTTGACCACCTCACCCCTAAGATATTACGGTATTGAGGATAGACAGTTTAGAGCAAGGAAGAAACAAAGATGTGGTGGGGTTGTACAATGAAAGCCAGAATATATAACCTAAATTTTAAGTACATTCGCAAATATTCAATGAAATTATATATTTTGTTTCTTGATGTCCTTCTAAAAATTGAATTTATTGAACTCATGTGCAGTATGTTGTTTATTTTAAGAATAATTTCAGAGTATTATGTTCCTTTTTGCTCACTAGAGTAAATTTCCAAAATTAAAGATGTATAAATGCTGAAAATGTAAAAGAGTCTATGCTATATAACAGTTATGAGATTTGTAACCACTGATAATCAAACCTGAAAATTCAGCATGGGGCATGCACACAGCAAAATGCAAACTTCCACTGAGCTGGAACTATCAGAGCTCCCTGTGTGCTGTTCTCCTGGTATATTCCTGGGTTTTTCTGTCTGCACTGTCACTCAGAATCTGACATGAATTCTCTTTCCACCTTACCTCAGTTAAAGTGCTCTTTTCTCCTCCTCTTCACTTTCTAGCCCTGTAAGACTACTAGTAGTCTTACCATATGTTCATTATTTGAACTCAAACACTAGGTCTTTGAACTTGAACTAATACTCTGCATAGACCATGCATAAATCCTGGATAATTGTCTATACTTTCTCTTATTTTAAATGCCTACCATAAATAAGTTCATTTCTTAATCCCTCAAACCCATATGTTTCCTCACATGATAAAAAGGGGGGGATCTGCAGATTTAATTAAACTGGGACTCTCAAGGTGGGTAAATTATCTTGCATTATTCAGGTGGAGTCTGTTGCAAGCCTAAGAGGAAGGAATGAAGGGCCTGTCAGAGGAGACATGGCAATGGCAGCCAAGGTTTGAGCATCACCGTCATAAAGCCAGCAGCATGGTGACCTCTAGAAGCTCGAATAGACAAGAAACTGACTCTCCCCTATGTCTTTGTGGATAACATTACCCTGCTGACCCTGGTATATTTCTGATCTCCAGAACTGCAATACAATAAATGTGTGCTGACTTTAAAACACTAAATCTCTGGTAATTTTAATTACAATCACTGCTGGAAATGAATACAGTATAAGCCAAAAGAAAGGAAAATTACAAAAATAATTCATAACATGGTAAAGACTATCAAATCCAATTTATACAATTTCACAAACTAAAGCTCTACTGTCAGTAAGCTGCCCACAGTGACGTGGGGCTACTGAGCTCTTGGAATATGACTACTTCTCACTGACACAGATAGAAACTATAAAATATATGGTGAACTTAGAAAAGAGCTCATCACTGAAGTAGACTTAAAACTCACCACCATGGCTCAGGGAATTTTGTGGAAGAGGGGGTGGAAAAATGTAAGAGCCACTGATTGAGACACCATGGCCAAAGGCATTCCTTTCCCTCCAAAAAAAAACTGACTGCTGCTCCCATAACACATAGACCACAACCCCATAGGAAGATCTGCAACCCCACTAAGGAGGGTCCCAAATAGAATAGGGGCATAGATGAGGGAAAAGAGGGTACCAACAAATGATGTATTTATACAAAATATGTTGTTAATAATAATAATAGAAATAAAAAAGAAAGAAAAGTTGGTAGGAGTCCAGCGTGGTGGCACATGCTGGTAATCTCAAAATTCAGTAAGTAGGAGGATTAGGAGTTTAAGGCTAACCTGACATACAGTGAGTTTGAAGGACAGCTACATGAAATCCTATATTAAGAAATTAATAATGTTCATAAATAAAGAAAACACTATAAAATAAGATAAACTCATTGCACATATATGTTGAAATGTCATTGAATTAGATAGGTTAAGTTAAATAAAATATATTATTTAAATGGGTTGACTCAGTTATTTCTCCTTTGTACTATAGCTATGGAAACACTTAGGATTGCATATGTGATTTTCTATATCCAGTGCTGTTACTGATATTCCACAGTGACTCACCATGTAGAGATCACAGCTATTCCTAAATTCTATAGTCAGTCTCAACATCAAAATAAGGTAGTAGTGATTCTTAGAAAGTGTCTTAAGTGGCTCACATAAATACATAAATATTTTCCAGCTCAGGTTGTATATACAGGTAAATTTTTATGTATATTAAAATCACTAAAACAGCCTTTTCTCCTGAAAAGTGAAAGTTGATGTCTTGTATTCTTTGAAATTTTATTGTAAAGTATGGCTTTTCAATCTCATCTTTCATTTTGCTTATCTAAATGTGGTATTTTTTTCTCCTTTGCTAACTAAACAATCTCTAATGGATTAGAATAATGTGTCAGAGAGAATAAAGAATGGTTTGTTCATCATGGCAAAAACTTTGCATTGAATTAATAATGTTCTCTGTTGCATATATAGCAAAAGAATAAATTGGATACTATGTAAATTAATGTAATAAATCTGTTTAACTGGATATTATAAATGTTAATAGGAATTTTACCAAGTCCTTTAGAATTCCAAGCTTTTGAATCTCAATCAATTGGAATATTTCTAAAGATATGCTTTATAATTATCTAAAACCTTATTAAAATCAACCTAAGTTATTCTTTGTGCTCAATGACTTCTGTTTTCCACTTAATTAGGTAAAGTATAACTACTCCCCTAAGCCACCATATTTTGGCAATAATGTATAGCTTCATATTTTTAGTGTGAATCATTAAGAAGAAATGAAATGGTACCAGAGATGAAACAATAAATCACAATGGCAATCAAATCACTCTTGTAACCTTGAATAAATGAGAGGTGTGGTTGAAAGTCATTTCCATGGCAGCCTATTTGTCGATTAAATTTATCTCATTGTGGAAACCTGGAGCCACATTGTCATTACTCATCCAGGGTGCAGAAATTTGTTCCAAGTGCCACATCCATCTCCCCTCTGCATTTATTCCAAATTCATTTGAAGGATGATTGTTCTTTAAAAAGAACTTAAGAACAGATTTCAAGTTCTAATTTCATTTGGAGATCATATAAGAATCCAAAAACCTTTTGCCCACAAAATAAATGTCAGAAAGATGATTGTACTGTATTTAAAATGCATACATCTTAATAGAAATTTTCATAAATCTATTTCCCTTTTACCTCTTTTAAAAGATCCAGAGTATTCTGACCTTCCTCTGACATAGCTGCAAGTCACCTGCCAAAGTCCAAAGAAAGACTTTTGAAATTCCAGGATGTCTAACTTTTGTTTGTTTGTTTTCATTAGGTAAGAAAGTTGTAACAGTCTGATAACAAATCTTGTAAATAATAGTAGTAAACTAAAGCATACTGAGAAAGTGAGGAAAACTCATGTACTGAGAATAAAAGGCTGATGGATAAATTTGGAGAAACCATGATTTTAAGAGGATGGCAAGAAAAGAGGAGCACTTACAAGAAATTCTTTTTACATAGTCAAAGAGATAAGAGAATGAACTATTTCCCAGATGCCAGGGGCACAGCCTCCCAACCTACAAAGTCATGTTGTAAGATAAGATTTAAAAGGCTCTGTTGCTGGCAAACTGTTTTCAATATTTTTATTTATTTATTTGGAGAGAGAGAGAGAGAGAATGGGTATGCCAGGACCTCCTGCCACTACAAACGAACTCCAGATGTTTATGCCATTTTGTACATCTGGCTATAAGTGGGTGGTGGGGAATTGAACAATGGCTGTAAGACGTTATAACCAAGCAACTTTAACTGCTGAGTCATCTTCTCAGCCTACATACAGAAGTTGAAAGTTATTCCAGAAAGTAATCATTTTTGGAAGAATGTCAGATAGTGATCAACAAATATTGAATTCTGATAAGTCTCAAAATAATGTTTATTTACAAAACACATGTGTACATATATAAGACTTACTGGCTAATTTTTAAAATTATAGGCCATCCCTCAAAAAGTTATTACTTCTATTTCATTTTCTGTTTCATCCATTTTTCCTAAGAGAAATTTATTCTGGGGGGGGGAGGAAATACCATCAAGCTGGTAACCCTTTAGTAGATTACAATCTGTTTCACTCTGTCTGCTCCCTCATTCTTCCATCTGCCTCCCTAAATATGAGGGAGTAGTGACAGATTTTTGTCATGAGAATTGAAGGGGCTCTATACAGGGACATGTGTCCTTGGATTTACTTTCTAAGACAAAGCGCTCTCAAGGTAGTTTTATGTAAATAATAACAGCTTCTAAGTTAACAAGTGGTCTTGTAATATTGGATTGGAATTGAAAATATCAGGTTACAATTCTCAATGCTATTTTTAAAACCTGTATGAGTGCTTACCATGCAAATTCATCATGCCCTTAGAGGAATGGAAATACTATAGCACAATGATTGGTCTTCTCAAATTTCTTTAGCAAATATAATTTAGGCATTAGGTCAAGTTTTTATACTAAAAATAAAGGAGATATGCAAGCATAATGATATTATGAAATAAAATATGAGACAAGTTTAAAAGGCAAGAAGATATTCACCCAAAATGTTTTTTAACAATAATTAATGCAATGGAAATATTGTGAAGAAGCCTTGATTGAGCAATATGATTTGATTCCAAATGTTCCTGTCACTATCCTGTTTTGAATGCTTGGTGCTCAAATGGCAGCATGACTTGAGGGTCTCTGGAAATTTTGGGAAGTGGGGGCTAGCCATCAGAAGTAGGTCACTGGAGCCAAGCCTAGCTGCTGGCTCCTCATAGCATCTTGGTCTGCTTTTTGGTCCCATGTGATATGAACAGCCTCTGCCACCGCTTCCTGTTACCATGGACTGAGCAGCTCTGCTATGCCTTCTCAGCCATGATGGGCAGAAACGCTCTGAAATGATGAGCCAAAACAGATCTTCTCTGCCTTTAAGTGTGATTTCCAGGTATTCTTATTACAACAAGCTAAACGTAACTAATGTGCTAACCAACTCCATTGTTTGAACTTGAACTATATTATGATTGAGAAATAAAAAGTTATGCAAGATAATTTTTGAATCATTTAGAGAAGTGTGAATATGATCATGGTCATAATGAACACTGGGAAGTATGATTTTCTTATGTGCAACACTGGTGGTGTGATGATTATATTGTAACATGTCTTATTTTAAATGCTTATGGATTGATTGTATTAATGTCTGAAACAACTTTTTTCCTGTGCTTGGGAAACATTTTCTGTATATTGACAAATTCTAAAACAAAAAATAATGGGAAATTTAAAATAAAATAAATGACAAAATGTATGTTATTGGTCCCAGTTGTCAACTGGATCAATTTCTCTAGCTTTTCCAAACAAAAACTTGTAATCTTTCCATCTAAAACATTTACATTTTACATCTCTGATTTTGAAAATTCTACCATTCCAGTTGCTTATTCACAAATCTTGGAAAATATCATTAATATCTTTTCTGCTCTCAAGCTTAATCCAATGTGTCAGAAAAAAATCCTGTTGACAATAAAATCAAAATATATTTAGAATCACATCACCTCTATTGCTCTATTCTTGTTCAACTCACTCTGTTAAACTCTTGCTCAGATTCCTGGAATTGCCTCTTAACTGGCTTATTTTTCATCCTCCCAATTTTTATTCTACCCTCAAACAGCAGCTAGAGTCATCCGTGTCAGTGTTCAGTGGCCCAGCAGTGACCATCATAAACATAACAACTTCAAAGGAATCACACCGTTTGCTATTCCGTGGTCCATGAAGGGGAAAAGTCTAGCAAAAGCATATTTTAGGAGATGGCCTGAAAGTTGCATACATCAATTAACCTCATGCACCACTGGGCAAAATATGTCAGTAAGGTCACAATTAGCTACTGGAGACAGTAGAAGACCTAGCAGATGGCTTTGTAATAGTGGGTACAACTATGCATCAACATCTGTTTCTAAAAGACACCAAGGAAAGTACATACTATGTGCAATCATTGTCCCTCCTGTTCAACCACTGTTACATGTAAGTATCTATGTGAATTGTCTACGTACTTACTGCATCCAGCTCCAAATCCAAGGATTTTGTGATGTTCTGTCTTTCTTTTACTATCATATATAAATTTTTTTCATGATATTTGCTCCACTACTTCCTAATGTGCATCTATTGTTGTAGTCAGCTCCACGTTGCTGGTGCAAACTTCAAAACAGAAACTGTACGGGAGGAGGGGATTGATTTCAGCTTACAAGTCCAGGGGAAACTCCATCAATGGCTGAAGAAACTGCTTGCTTCCTATATCCAAGCACAGAGAAACAAGTGCAACAAGCTAAAATTGCTCTCTCCATATTTTTACGCTGGAATGAAGATCCACTCTCAAACACACCTTTGGGCTGGACTCAGATCTGCCACCACTAGCACACCACCCCTGCCCCCCTCTATAGCAGGAATCTACCTGCTAGGGGCTGAGATCGCAAACTTAATTTTCATAAAATATTCAAGTCTATGGGGCCATACATTTACATTCTCACATTCAAACTACCATATCTATAGAGCAGGACAATGCAATCAGAATAAAGTGAGCATTCAGACCAAGGAAAGACTGTGAGGCACAAGCAAACACTTGAGCAGGGAAGTCTGTGATTTCATTATCAACATAATTCCTGCTGACACTTGGGGATCTTTTTATTCTCTTTCCTCCCAGTAAAAGTTGCACACCTAGTAGAGTATGGTGGTGCACACTTTTAATCCCAGCACTTGGGAGGCAGAGGTAGTAGAATTGCTGTGAGTTCAAGGTCACTCTGAGACTACATAGTAAATACCAGATCAGCCTGGGCTGATCATAATGTGACTATTGCAATATGTCCCCTCAACTGACTTACATTTGTACTAGGTCTACTTCTTGTAACCCTCAAATTAAAAATGACCCTTGGGGGGCAACAAAGATAACAGAGAGACAAAGGATGTCCTCACTCTGATCTATATCTGGGTAATTATAAGCAATCATCTTCTCTCTTACTATTTGAGACACAGATATAGTTAGACCTTTTTGTTGTTAATTTTAAAGCCCTCAAATTTCCTGAATTTCCATGCCTTTAATTTTCTAACTACAGAGAGATTTTCATGTCCTAGTCTTCTTCTTGTATCCTCTGGGTTTAGTCTGGACAATTTTTTTATTGTTATTATTATTATTATTATTATTATTATTTTTGAAAGACAGAGATAAAGAGAGAGAAGGTGGCAAAGAGAGAGACAGAGAGAGAAAGAATGGGCAAGGCAGGGCTTTTCAATGGCTGTGAACAAACTCCAGACATATGTGTCCCTTTGTGCACATGTGTGACATTGCACACTTGTGTCACTGCACATCTGGCCACGTGAGACCTGGAGATTTGGACATGCATTCTTGGGCTTCACAGTCAAGCACCTTAACCACTAACTATCTCTCCAGCCCAGTCTGACCAATTCTTGTTTGCATTGATACCCTTCTTAAAGTTTCATGCTAGAGTATAAGAATCAGCCAGAATCATGCATGTTGGGTCTTGCCAAGTAAATTTTCCAGAGTTACAGTCCTCAAATCACATTGTATGTCATCAGAGCTGTGACAGCAGCAGCTTCAATGAACATTTGCTATGGCATAATAAATGTGCCAGTCTCCCAAATCAAAATATTTATGAATTTTTCCATCTGCCACTGTGTCCATGTGACATAGAATCATCGCTTTTTTAAAATCTCTTCCAGCTTCCCTTTTTCTTTTCTATAAAATTGTTATCATTTGAAGACATAAATTAGATATCCTTAAACACAGTGATTTTTATAGGAAAAGGTATTTATGTCTAATAGAATTGGTTAGAGTGACTGGTGCAGCACGAGTAGGTTACCAATTATAAACTCAGTCACCACCATTATCCGCTAGCAGAGAGCAGAAAATAAGGAAGTCAAAGCAAGTATCTTTAAAAGGACAACTACTTCCTCTCTCTCAGAGTACTGATAGAAATTCAGTCACTTGGACACATCCAATTGCAACAACAGTAAGTAAAATAAGTTGCCAGGTGCTCACAGTCATGTGTACCTCTAGATTTCTATTAAAATGAAGGTAAGCAGTTAGTTGATATTTACCACAACTGCCTGTGTATCATTTACTTTATTTTAATAGGTACTATAATATTTATAAATTTTGTCTAATTATAAATATATGTGTGTATATCACACAAAAATTAGATGAGATATAATCACTATTACTACAGATTTTAGGAAACATCTAAATTCTGTTTAAAATTTATGAAGAATTAACTTTCACATGTTGGAAAACAGAAATAGATAAAAGATTCCTGTAATGGAAATGATTTTTCAACAAAACATATAAAGAAACAAAGTAGCACTGTACAGTAGGCATGCAGTATAAAGAGATACTTGTCTAATAGCCAGTAAATAAAAATGTCCAACATCACTATTCATCAGAGAAATTCAAATGCAGCCCACAATGAGATAGTATCTCACCCAGTTAGAATGGCTTTCAACAAAATCCAAATCGAATGAATCCTGATGAGAATGTAGAGAAGGCAAACTCACACCCCGATGGTGAGAGTGTAAATTAGTACACCCATTGTGGAAAGCAGTATGTAAATTACTCTCAAAAGTGAAAATAGAATATTGAAATCACACTATATATCCATGGGAAGTGAAATACTATGTCAAAGAAATTCATGAGCTCCCATATTTATTGCAACACTCCGCATAAAGGCTAAAATATGGTATAAAAAAATCCAGGGCATCCATCAATGCATTAATGAATAAGGAAATGTGACATACACATTCTTAGATATTACACAAGATGGAATCTAATTCAACCATAAAATAAGAAAATCTTGTCACTGCCGATGGAAAAGGAAGCCACTTTGTTAAGTGAAAGAAGCCAAACACAGAAAGGCAAAGCCTGTATGTTTCTACTCACTTGAGGAAACTAGGAAGTCAGTCTCATAAAGAATGGAGCATGACAGTGGTCACTGAAGACTGAGAAAAGCAAAAGAGAGAAGGGACAGAGAGGACTTAGATAACAGATGCTAGAACACAGAAAGAGAGACTAAGATTTAGTTCTGTGTTTCTAAAGTACAGAAAGTTACAACAAACAATGGTATATTTCAAAAGAACTAAAAAGGTCTAGTTCTCAATAGATCAGATGATTAATGTTTGAGTAGATGGAGATGATTGTTACCCTGACTTGGTCATTGTTCTCTCTCTCTCTTCATATATATAGTAGTCAGCTCAATTTTACAACTGGCAGATGACTCAGTGCATCCATGTGACATTACACATCACTTACATGCTTCAATGCTTCTCTCTGCTCCATTCAAATAAATGGGAAACACTTCTAGCTCATTGACATATATCCAGGTTGTATTCAGTAATATGTATGCAGTAGTCATTTAGGGTATATTTATTTATAGAACTTGAAAGAGTTAGGATCACACGAGGCTAATAAAAACAAAAATTGGAAAGACATTCTCACCTTTCTTATAATGTGAATTATCCAGTAAGTATTTTGCATTTTTAATTCAAAGGCATCCAAGTCCTTATAATATATACTGATCTCTTCCACTGATACTGCTTTGATATATTAATTCTCTATGACACCACTGTTTTCATTCATTTCCTGAATTTATTATCCTCCATTTAACTAGAGAGATCATATATTCAATAGCACTCCAATTTGTGTTTCAGTGGAGCTTATCTTAAACACCAGGATTCTTTTTCAGAGCACAGGAAAGCCTTCTGTCACTTAGGAACACTAGACAGTACTTCCACACAGCTTTTTGGGAACTATATTTAATGTCAAAATCACCAGCAAAAAAGCATAGAGGGCAGTGAACAGCCCACAGGAAGGACACATCTATAGTTCAAAAGCTGAAACAAGAAAGCAGAGTGCCACCTTACTTAAGCTCAGCTAAGTATTTGTACTTTGAGAGACTCAAAATATCAGAACAGGATTTGTGTTTGCAAAATATAGCCACTTCCTTTCCTTTCTGAGTTACATGTTGACAATAAGTGGTAATTACTTTCTGGGCTGAACTTTTTGTCCTTCAGTGTAATATTTGTGATGGGAACAGTGGGCTGGTTTCTCCTCAGACTGAGCACATATCCTCAGTAGCTAAGAAAAGGACTTTCCCTATGTCCTCCTGGATTTTCCTGTTCCACATTTAGCCTACCGGAACAGAAGCCCACATGCCATCAACCAGATGCTGTGCAGAGAACTATAAACCCTGAGATGATGGACAGCCAGGACTCCTTTGAAGGACTCATCAGTGCAGACTGATTTGCTGTCTGCTTTAAAACCTGGTAGCACTCGGTAATTTACAACCCGTCATTTTCTCACTGAATGGGAGGAATTATTCATACGTTATCAATAAGGGCACGATATAATTTAAAGCATTCTGCTTTCCAACCTCTTGTTTCAGTTTGCTCTGCAGAGAAAGTATAATGACTGACTAAACTAACTGTCAAAAATAGATATTTCATAAATGTTATTACTTACAAGATGGGAAGGAATGAAGAGAAAAAAAAGATGTGTGCAGTATAATAAGTATCTCGATAAGTTTTTCTTGATGCTGCAAGATAAATAAATAAATAAGTAAAAAGTCTGACCAGAGCAATTTAAGGAAGGAAGGTATGTCATGTCAGATTTCAATAGAATATAGTCCACCATGGAGAAGATGTGGAGGTAGGAGCATGAAGCAGGTGGATACATTGCTTTTTTAGTCAAGAGGCAGAGAGCAATGAATGCTCCAATTTAGCTCATTCATTTACTCCTTTTTATTCAGTCTGGACCCTAGAGCCATGGGAATGGTGTTACCCATGATTAGGGTGGGTCTTCCCACCTCAATTAACCTAATCAAGAAAATCACTCACAGACATGCCCAGAGATTTGTCTCCTAGATCCTGTGACATTGACATTGTTAACCCTCATATGTCCTCTTCCTTGTCAACTTGACATACAATCATATTTAAGTCATAATCTTCTGCCCCTTGTTACCATAGGCTCAAAGGCATTCCATAATTTCAAAAATGGGAAACACTTCTAGCTCATTGACATATATCCAGGTTGTATTCAGTAATATGTATGCAGTAGTCATTTAGGGTATATTTATTTATAGAACTTGAAAGAGTTAGGATCACACAGGGCTAATAAAAACAAAAATTGGAAAGACATTCTCACCTTTCTTATAATGTGAATTATCCAGTAAGTATTTTGCATTTTTAATTCAAAGGCATCCAAGTCCTTATAATATATACTGATCTCTTCCACTGATACTGCTTTGATATATTAATTCTCTATGACACCACTGTTTTCATTCATTTCCTGAATTTATTATTCTCCATTTAACTAGAGAGATCATATATTCAATAGCACTCCAATTTGTGTTTCAGTGGAGCTTATCTTAAACACCAGGATTCTTTTCAGAGCACAGGAAAGCCTTCTGTCACTTAGGAACACTAGACAGTACTTCCACACAGCTTTTTGGGAACTATATTTAATGTCAAAATCACCAGCAAAAAAGCATAGAGGGCAGTGAACAGCCCACAGGAAGGACACATCTATAGTTCAAAAGCTGAAACAAGAAAGCAGAGTGCCACCTTACTTAAGCTCAGCTAAGTATTTGTACTGTGAGAGACTCAAAAATATCAGAACAGGATTTGTGTTTGCAAAATATAGCCACTTCCTTTCCTTTCTGAGTTACATGTTGACAATAAGTGGTAATTACTTTCTGGGCTGAACTTTTTGTCCTTCAGTGTAATATTTGTGATGGGAACAGTGGGCTGGTTTCTCCCTCAGACTGAGCACATATCCTCAGTAGCTGAGAAAAGGACTTTCCCTATGTCCTCCCTGGATTTTCCTGTTCCACATTTAGCCTACCGGAACAGAAGCCCACATGCCATCAACCAGATGCTGTGCAGAGAACTATAAACCCTGAGATGATGGACAGCCAGGACTCCTTTGAAGGACTCATCAGTGCAGACTGATTTGCTGTCTGCTTTAAAACCTGGTAGCACTCGGTAATTTACAACCCGTCATTTTCTCACTGAATGGGAGGAATTATTCATACGTTATCAATAAGGGCACGATATAATTTAAAGCATTCTGCTTTCCAACCTCTTGTTTCAGTTTGCTCTGCAGAGAAAGTATAATGACTGACTAAACTAACTGTCAAAAATAGATATGTCATAAATGTTATTACTTACAAGATGGGAAGGAATGGAGAGAAAAAAAGATGTGTGCAGTATAATAAGTATCTCGATAAGCTTTTCTTGATGCTGCAAGATAAATAAATAAATAAATAAATAAGTAAATAAATAAATAAAAAGTCTGACCAGAGCAATTTAAGGAAGGAAGGTATGTCATGTCAGATTTCAATAGAATATAGTCCACCATGGAGAAGATGTGGAGGTAGGAGCATGAAGCAGGTGGATACATTGCTTTTTTAGTCAAGAGGCAGAGAGCAATGAATGCTCCAATTTAGCTCATTCATTTACTCCTTTTTATTCAGTCTGGACCCTAGAGCCATGGGAATGGTGTTACCCATGATTAGGGTGGGTCTTCCCACCTCAATTAACCTAATCAAGAAAATCACTCACAGACATGCCCAGAGATTTGTCTCCTAGATCCTGTGACATTGACATTGCTAACCCTCATATGTCCTCTTCCTTGTCAACTTGACATACAATCATATTTAAGTCATAATCTTCTGCCCCTTGTTACCATAGGCTCAAAGGCATTCCATAATTTCAAATATATCCAGACCAATTTCAAAGGTCCATAGAGTCCTTACCGGTTCCAATGTCATTCAAAACTCTGTAGTCAGCTGGGCGTGGTGGCACACACCTTTAATCCCAGCACTTGGGAGGCAGAGGTAGGAAGATCACTGTGAGTTCGAGGCCACCCTGAGACTACATAGTGAATTCCAGGTCAGCCTGGACTAAAATGAGACCCTACCTCGAAAAAAAAAAAAAAAAAAAAAGAAAGAAACCTCTGTAGTCTCTTTGGATACTCAAAGCAATGGTGCAAGTGAGATCGTGTAAAACATTGATAAACAAGTGACATGCATATAATACACAATGACACAGAGTAAACATTCCCTTTCGAGAAAATGGAGGAATGAGACCACAGCTAGAAAAATTTGGATCAAAACAAGACAGAGACTCAGCAGAGAAAATACCAAATCCTGCAGCTTCATATCCATTATATAGGGTTTATGATGGAAACATCTGGACTTTAGAATCCTTGGGTAGTTACAATTTTCCTGCTCTGCTCCCTACAACGCACATAGCCTCTCTCTAAGGTTAACTCTACTCTGTGCCTATGACTTTCTTAGCTGATTTTCCATTGTTCTGACACCCCCAACAACCTGATGCCTCCATTTTAACTTAGGCTTTATTTTCCCAGCTTCATATTGTGGCTTCTTAGTGTCTCCTTGAAGATATTTGACTCTGGCCTCCATTTCCTGGCCTCAGCAGCATTCTAGAACTTTGGAACAAAACACTATGACCCCTTTGCTCTTGCACATTGATGGTGATGCCAAGTTCTGCTGCCTGCTGGAGATCGACTCTAGCCCTCTTGGACCACCACTAATCTGCAGGCCTCCAAAGACAACTCTGAGGAACACTGCCAGAGCAGACAATTTGCAATAGGAATCTCTTCAGTGGCATTCTCAGTTTAGGCTCTCTCCTTTCAAATGTATTTGCCTTACTATAAGCTGGTGCCTTCAATGGGTGGGGTTCTGTGCTTGGGGCCCCTGCCATTATAAAGCTAAAGATTTCTCTTTAACAGTTCTAATACATTTAAAAATTATATGCAACTTTTAAGTTTTTTTTTTTTTTCATCTTCTTTTTCTTGCTGAACTGAATATTGCAATCTCGAAGGGGAGTGAGCTAAATTCTCAGCTTTTGTAATAGTCAATAGTATTGAAATCAGAAAAGAAATGCTAAAGTATTGAAACAGGCATGGTATTTAGAGGTATTAAGAGAGAGATATGGGCTCTTTCCACCATGTTTCCATGCAGCCATAATGGTGTGCATAAATATCCTGGCGGATGTTCTCAATAGCATCAACAATGCCGAAAAAAGAGGCAAACTCCTGATCCTCATTAGGCCCTGCTCCAGAGTCATCGTTGGGTTTCTAACAGTGATGATGAAACATGGTTACACAGGCGAGTTTGAAATCAGTGATGGTCAAAGAGCTGAGAAAATTGTGAACCTCACAGGCAAGTTAAACAAGTGTGGAGTGATCAGCCCCAGATCTAATGTGCAGCTCAAAGACTTAGAAAAATAGCAGAATAATCTGCTCCCATCCTGTCAGTTTGGTTTCATTGTGCTGACAACTTAAGCTGGCATTATGGACCATAAGGAAGCAAGACGAAAACACACAGGAGGGAGACTCATGGGCTTCCTTTTGTAGGGGTATAAAGAAAGCAGACACATGAATAAAATGCCTCAGTGGACTCTATACTGTACTTTGAGCTTTGCAGCAGTGTCTTGCCATGTAAACTCACCATGTTAATTGAATACTTTTCCTCCGAAGCAATTAAGACAATTTTGTGACCAAACCATCACCTGGATGGTGGCACACCAGAATGCATGGTCCTATCTGGATGGTTGACTCTCTCTGGGTTGAAATCCCGTGGTTCCTTTGCTATAACTTGACATCACATGTACTGATGTAAATATTCCAAAAACATCATTGTAGTTTCTTTTTAAAAAAAGGATAGAGTTATGGGAGTCTATAGCAAAGAATTCTTTGCAACTGCACATGATAAAGGAAAGAGGAAGGGTCTGCAGATGAGTCTTTGTCTCAGCATGCCTGGTAGATGTTGTGACTCTGAACATAGTGCTTATTTAAATTACAAAATTATATTTAAAATTTTGCATTTTGTGAACAAGTAGACATTAGTTTGACTAAATGTAAACAGGGAAGGTTTTGTGAAAGGAACCAACAGGGATGAAGAGAGACATGTTATAGGAGAAGGGATAGCTGATGGACTTAGGGACTTAAGAAGTCATGGGGAAATCAAAGTATTTTTTGCCTATTATGAAATATGAGAAACATAATCCCCTGAGAACAAAGGAAAAGAAGAACAGAACTGTGGAATAACAGCTGGCATAAGTATGCAGGTCTTGCTCCAGAACAACCTTGAAGTAAAATAGCCAGGCAAAGGGCAAAAATGACATGTCTGAGCCCTCCATCACACGGTACTTACACTATACATGAGTCTTCAATATTTTCAGCCTGACAATTTCTTTTACAGTGTATTCTTAAAAATTAATGTTAAAATGTTCATGATTCATCTTTCTTTTTTATCTCTATACCTTTTTTTTTGTGCCCTTCAACACAAAGTCTAGCTTTAGGTCAAAAGTATTCCCTGTTCAATGTAATAATTGGAATAAAATTATTTTGAAAAAGCTAGATGAGAATCGACTACATGAGGAGCTTTTTTGTTTTTTAGTAGGTAATTACCTTTATGTCTATTAATCTTCAAGATTAATCAGACTGGAGAAATGATCAATAGGCAAATAATAGGGGGAAATCTTCAAAAATATGCATCATTACAATTATTGCTTAAAATACATAAAATTTCATAGAATGTTAAAATGAACATTGAAAGTGCCATTATTTGAAATGCTAATTTTTAAATTTCAGCTTTTAGCAACCCACTTGCACTTTATGAAAGCTATTTATTCAAAAAGAATACCTTGTCTCTCACTCTTTGAAGTAAATGTTTATGGAATATGCATGTGAATTATGCTAGATGCGTATTCATTTATACCTGCATGTAAGAGAACAAGAAGAATCTTACAAACCTGTCAGGCTTCCCACAAACCCCAGAAACCACATAAGCCAAGCAGCTAGAGCCAGTAGCTTTCTAATAGGACAGTTTATCTCAAGGAAGGTCAGAGTGACCTTGTCAATTGCTTAGGTCTATAAATAGGTAATAATTTTCACAAAGCAAAGGGATTCAGGTGTCTGCCTAGGGAAAGAAAGAAAGAAAGAAAGAAAGAAAGAAAGAAAGAAAGAAAGAAAGAAAGGAAGGAAGGAAGGAAGGAAGGAAGGAAGGAAGGAAGGAAGGAAGGAAGGAAGGAAGGAAGGAGGGAGGAAAGAAGGAAAGGAAAGGAAGGAAGAAAAAAAACGATACCAGCACACATAAAATGTGTTCCTTAAGCACACTGTCATTTCCTCCTAACAATGTTCCTGAAGCTTCCAACACTTTAAATGGAAGAAAGAGGAAAAGGATCATCCTTTGCTAAATCCCTCCTACTGGCACATTCCTGATATAATTACAGAGTCCTGTGTCTCATCAATACTCAATACAGTGAGGATTCCTGCCAGGCAGAAATTACTCTCGACTATTCTAATTAATGTGTGCAGTTGTTGTGGTGATTCAATGCCTGCTGGGCTAAGAACTCTGCAGAGTGGTATAGTAATACTGAGAAGGCCACACATCCAAGTCCCAAGGACACAGACTTGCCTAAAAAAAAAAAAAAAAAAAAAAAGAGGCATCCTCAGGAAAGTGGCTGCCTTCCACATCTCTCAGTTGCATGCAAGTAGAAGAAAAAGCAACTTGTTAGAGACACACCTGTGAAGCGCTGCAGACCAGAAAGAGGGAAATCAAATGCACCCCCTGGTATGATTTACTTGCTTGGCAAAAAACAAAAACAACATGAAGGCAAACAGAGACAATGGGCAAGTTATTCAGTAAGAGAGATGAGGGGCAGGGATGTAGCTCAGTTGGTGCAGGGCTTGCTCACATGCATGAGGCCCTGGATTCTGTCTCCAGCACCTCATCAGCAGGGCAAAGTTCCACATACATACCTGTGATGCTTTCTTTGGGAAATGGAAACAGGAAAATCACAAGTTTACATTTATCCTCACTATATAACAAGAGTGCAAAGTCAGCCTGAAATGTATGAGACCTCGCCTCAAAAAAACAAAATAGATGTTAATCAAAGTCAAAAAGTATACTTTTTCAGAAATCATGCACATGGGAAAACAATGAAATAATATATTCAAAGTTCCAAAAGAGAAAAATGTCTATCAAACTACCATTCTATACTAAAAAAAAAAAAAAAAAAAAAAAAAAAAAAATTACAACATTCCAGAAGAAATACTTGCATTGGACAAAGAAAAATACTAGGAATCTATTTCCAGTAGACATAATCTATTAGACATGAAAGAGGATTCATTCATGAACAAAGAATGTGACATCAGACAGTAACACCAATACACGGAGATTAAAGATAACTCAAATGACAAATGAAGATGATTTAAAATTTTATATTTATTCTTTCAAATTACTTTAAAATATAGCTGACTGTTGAAAGCAAAATCTGCCAGAGTTTATTTTATATCTATAATAGTTGTAGAAATAAAAGGCAATCCCAAAAATACAAAAGGAGAGGCAATGGGAATATAATTTGGCTCAAGATTTTGTGGAAAAGAGGGCAGAAAGATTGTAAGAACCACAGAGTGGAAGCGAATGACCAAAGGCATTGTTCCCCACCTGAAATGACTGAATGCTACTCTCACATTTGATAACCCCATGGTGAATATCAGCAATCTCATTGAGGAGGGACCTTAGCGAAATTGGGGCACAGAGGAGGAAAAATATGGTACCGACATATGAAGAATCCATAAAAAAAGTTTCTACTTAATAAAAAAGTAAGAAATTCTGGTGCTGGAGAGATTGCCTAGTGGTTAAGGCACTTGCCTGCAAAGACTAATGACCTGGATTCATGTCCCCAATACCTACTTAAAGCCAGATGCACAGAGTGGTGTATGCATCTGGAGGATGTTTGCAGTAGTTGGAAGCCCTGGCATGCCCATTCTCTCTCTCTCTCTCTCTCTCTCTCTCTCTCTCTCTCTCTCTCTCTCCCTCTCTGTCTCCCTCTGCTTGTAAATAAATAAATAAATATATTTAAAAATTTTTTTAAATGACAGGCAGTGGGAGTATAAACTGGCAAAATGTGAAATAATATGACAGTATTAGAATCTGAAGGGAGACTCTAATATATTGTATCCTTTAGAATAACTAGTAAAAATATTATTTAAAAGACTTACAAACAGTAAAACAATAAGATAGATAAATCAAAATTAAAATGCACTGAATTAATTCAAGAGAAAGCAAAAACAAGTAAACACATAAAAGGATAGAAAATATATGGTGATTCCAACTTGATTCAATCATATTAGTAATCCCATCAAGTAGGAATCATGTAAATGCTCCTGTTAAGATACTGGTAATTGGCCAGGTGTTGTGGTGCACACTTATAATCCCAGCGCTCAGGAGGCTGAGGCAAGAGCATTATGACTTCCAGAAGAGCCTAGACAAGGTAGCCAGACTCTGTCGTAAGAATGTGCATGTGAGTGTGTGGCAATGTGCATGTACTTGGTAACAAGGAGAAAAGTAACATACAATACCATTATCCAATAAACAGAACACTAAGTCCAAGGGATAAGCACTTGATTCCAAGACTGAGACTCTGAAATATAAGATGAGTTTGGAGAAACTTGTAGGGTCAGACAAAATGAAGAAGTAAAATAAATACGAGGAAAGTCATTGAGAAAGTATCTAGGAGCCAACATGAAAGAAGTCACAGGGTCAACTCTGGATCAACTTAAATGATACAGTAGCTACTGTGCTGGAGTCCCACCCCAAATTAAAAATAAGTACCCATGCATTCATAGTGATGTAAACAAATAAATAAATCTAAGAGGGTGGGCAAAGGACCACTGCATCTCTGCCTTACAGAATCGCTATTAATGTAGAGGATAGCGAGTTAAGAATTACTCAGTGCAGCATTTTTGTTATAACTGCTGTAGGTTAAAGCCTCAAGAGAGACAGAATATTTTCTTAGTCTCAGTGTATCACCTATACATATTTATTATTTATAAAGAGAAGAAGAAAGCAATTTATGGTCAGAAATCTGGTAGATATGACATTAACCTTGTGTTGATGTATATAACCAGTAATAAAATAGAAGCAGTAAAAATAACTCCATATGGTATTTACCCTCCCCCCACTCCACCTTATCTTAAGAATACATCAGAAAATAATAAATTGAAAGGCATTTTTCACAATGATCTACCATAACTCTTCAACAGCACTTGGGTCAAGAAAGATACGGGAAGGGCTGGAGAGATGGCTTAGCAGTTAAACACTTGTATGTGAAGCCTAAGGACCCTGGTTTGAGGCTCGATTCTCCAGGACCCCTGTAAACCAGATGCACAAAGGGGTGCACACATCTGGAGTTCATTTACAGTGGCTGGAGGCCCTGGCACACCCATTCTCTCTCTCTCTCTCTCTCTCTCTCTCTCTCTCTCTACCTCTACCTCCCTATTTCTGTATCTCTCTCTCTCTCTCTCTCTCTCTCTCTCTCAAATAAATAAATTAAAATTAAAATTAAAAAAAGAAAGATAAGGGAAGACTGAGGATGTATTCCAGATCAGAGAAGGCTTACATAAGAAATGACTATTAAATGTTGAATCCTAGATTTGTTTTTGGAATATAAAGGCATAAAAGCAGAAACAATGTATGAAGCTTAAGTAAAACCTGTAACTTAATTAAATTTTACTGAACCAATGTTCATTTCATGGTTTTGATAATTGTACTACAATTATGTATGATATTAATTTTAGCAAAAACTGAGTGAATGGTAATTGGACTCCATATGCTATTTTCATAATTGTTTCATAAGTGCAAGATTGTTTCTAACAAAATAATGTTTTAGGTGTAAATTTGTCCCTTGAGTCTGTCATAATGTTGTTAAACATTAGGCTTGAGTATTGATATTTTTCTATTTACTCCTATGAAATTTTTTTAAATAGTCTATTTATTTTATTTATTTATTTTTTTTGAAAGGGAGGGGAATGGGCATTCCAGGACCTCTAGCCACTGTGAATGAACTCCATATGCATGGGCCACATTATGCATCTGGTTTTCATGGGTAATGGGGAATTGAAAATGTGTCCTTAGGCTTTACAGGCAGTCACTTTAACGACTAAACAATCTCTCCTATAATAATTTTATGGCCAGTAAGTTTTAAGAATATTGCTCAAGAGCTGGAGAGATGGTTCAGCAACTAAGAGGACTTCCTATGCAAGGGTGAAGGCCCAAGGAAGCCCAAGAGAACATTTAAGTTCTATCCCCAGGTCCCAGACAAACAGCAGAACATGGCCACATGAGTCAGTAACCCCAGTCTGGTAAGTGAGCAGAGACCCAAGAATCATCAGATTTCATTTAAAAAAAAAAAAAAAGATAGAAATCTCCTGGATTAGTAAGAGACTCCAGCTCAAATAAGGACAGGCTGAAGGGACAATGGGGTAGGACATGCAATGTTGCACAGGTCACTGCAGATGAGTGTGCCACATTGTCACATACACCTTACATATCCATACACCATACATACCACACCCTCAGGAACACCACATTATAGAAACACAGCCAAGAAAAAAGAATGAGTCTTCTCTGAATGGATAAAAGAGTAAAAAATGTAGGAATGATTATAAAGGCTCAAGTGAATTGATAGAATTGATAATTTCTTTTTAGCCAGAAATTTCTTAAACATTAAATTTGGTTACCTAAACACAAAAATACTAGCTTTGAAGTTTATTGCTCATTCCATATAAAAGTAACATGAAAGTGATAGTCAAAAGTAAATGTGACAAACTGTTGTGGACAATTGCTTATAGAGGATTTCTTTCTTTATATATCTTGCATCTTTAGAAAATATTTATAATTGTTGACTATAATTAGAAGAAATAAATATAAAAGCTGTAAAGAAAAGAAACAAACAGGTCTTTAAAGTGACAGACATTCACCAAGTTTTAAAAAGTGCTAACCTGGAGAATTTACTTCACTGGTAAATAGCAGGTTTTTACACACACACACACACACACACACACACAAAGAGAGAGAGAGAGAGAGAGAGAGAGAGAGAGAGGGAGAGGCTGGCTGCTGTAAGTGCATATTCCTAATATGTCCAGATTCCAGTATGCTTAGCCCCCAAACTTCAATATCAAAAATGCATCAGTGACTTTTTCATTGCAACTGAAGAAAGGAAAGATTTGACTTACAGTGCTGTAAGATGGAGTCCATCATGGTGGGGAAGGTAAAGCAGCAGGAGCAGAGCTGGTCATGTTGTGTTTGCAACCACAAAGCAAACAACAAATAACATGTGGAACCAGGAATACAGAACCTCAAGGCCTTCCCCCAGTGACCCACTTCCTCCAGAAAAACATCACTTTCTCAAGGGTTCACAACAGTGCTACTTTGCTGGGGATGACATATTCAAACACATGAGACTCTAGTGAACATTTTAAATTCAAAACACAACACAGAGCAATTTAACCATTTCTGGAAGAGGATGCCCTTGAATAAATAACCTACTTGCCTCCTGAACTATATATGCTTTTGAAAACCACTCACTCAAATCCCATATCAAGCTTCTTTTCCAATTCTACCTACTTGAAACATGAATCCTTGCAACATCACCCTTTTTTATTTTTTATTTTTATTTGTTTATTTGCAAAAGAGAGAGAGAGAAATGGAGAAAGAATGGACAAAAAGGCCTCTAGCTGCTGCAAATGAACTCCACATGCATGGGTACTGGGGAATCAAACCCAGGTTGTTAGGTTTTGCAGGCAAGTGCCATAACCTCTGAGTCATCTCTCTAGCCCTGAAACATCATCATTATTAAATATGTTTATAATTTACACTTCTATACTATTAGATGAGGTCTTTGGGTAAGTGAATCAATAGAAGAGCAAAGGACTGACCCTGAACATTTCTTCCCTTAACTTCTGTCCACAGCTCTGTAAAGCAAATATATTTGAACCTGAGATATGCTAAGAGTTTGTGCTAAAACATTAAATATTTCATTTCACTTGTTACTTACAATTATGTTATACAGAGACATGATTAATCTACTTCATAAAGGAGAAAGAAAGACTTATGGGGAACTCAGGCTATGCCTTACTTCAGCTGATGGAAAGACTTCATCATTGTAAGTCCGGCTTCAATATCAAGTAGAAGATCATATGTTGGGACATGTGAGTCCCTGTCACAAAAGTTAGAAGGTTTTGATCTGGAAGTTATTTCAGTGTATTATGTTATCTAACAGGGCATATCTATTCTTAAACTTTGGTATATTCCAACCTGAACATAAGAAATGGCAGGGGACATGTAACCACGGGTTATCAATGCTAGACAGAATTAAGAAATAATTAAGTTTAGCCCTTTCACAGTCATTCATGCTTGGAATTAGGCTGAACTAAACTTTTTTTTTTCTATAATTCCTCCTTGTTAACCTCTAAAAATAGGCCAATTAAACTTCAGAAAAGGGGATCATAAAATATGATTGCTAATGTTCTTCTCCAGCTCATGCTCCTACTCATGAGCCTAGAGATTCAGGCCCTTGGTGTAGGGACATTGAATAGCAATTTATTCTGAATTAAACACTCTCCCCTGGAGTGAGGCTCCGAAGACTCAGGGAGAAACGTCCAAGACTCATGAAGTAAAATACACAAGCCCAAAGAAGCTTCTGAGACTGACAAGACTCACAAGAGTGCTCCCTGAGGTTATATAAGCAGTAACAACTTCTAGGGACTGGAGTCTTTCCGACCAGCCCTACCAAGTTCCCATTGGTTGTGTAGGGAGCTCCTAGGATTCAGCTTTCATGAGGTACCTCCTAAGCTGGGGTGGGCTTCTCATGATTCATCTGCATTTGAATCATCCATGCTCCTGTCAATGATGATACACCCATACTCCCTGTCAGGGTTTGAGTCATCCATAATCCTGTAAATGATGCCCTCCTATCCTCTCTGTCAGGACTTGAGTGTAAAATCTCCCCTCTCAGCTCCTATGCTTGAATGCTTGGTCCACAGTTGGTGAAGCTATTTTAGAATGGTGTGGAACCCTTCCAAGATGGAGACTTGCTGAAAGAAGAATGTCATGGGTAAGCATGCCTTGAGGCTTCACAACCAACCTAGCCTTACTTCCTACTACCCTCTGCTTCCTGACTGAATGTAAAGTGACCAGTGGAATACCTGTTTGTGACCACTAGGCCTTCCCCACTGTGATGGTATGCATCTCCTCAAAACTGCAAACCAGGATGGACCCTTTCCTTCTTTAAGTTGCTTCCTGTTGGGTATGTGGTCACAACAATGTGTAAATGAACAATACTGAAAATTGATGCTCAGAAGTGGGGCCTTTGTTGTCGTGAAAAACCTGACAATGTTGTGAAAAGGCCCTTGGAACTGGTTGGTAAGAGGATGTGAAAGAATAACTTTGTGTTAGAGAAGCCCTACAGTCCTGTAAGAGAAGCGTAAAGAGCCATTCTTGTGGGAGTTTGAAATATCAGAATGTCAAGAGAAACAAAGTGGAAGCCCTGCTCATGAGGTTTCAGAGGAGAAACGAACTCTATTGAAAACTGGGCTACAGCTGGAGAGATGGCTCAGTGGTTAAGGCACTTCCCTGCAAAGCCTAACAACCCAACTTTGATTCCCCAGTACCCACATAAAACCAGATGCACAGTGGCACACACATCTGTAGTTTGTTTGCAGTGGCTAGAGGCACTGGCACATCCATTCTCCCCCACTTTCCCTAGCTTTCTATCTCTTTGTCTCTCTCACTTAGTCCTAAATAATAAATAAATATTAAAAAAGAAAAACTGGGCTAGAAGCAGTTCAAGATATTTTTAGGCAAATCAACTGTATCCATTCTGTCCATGACCTGAGATCCTCAATGGGGTTGAATTTAAAGGTAATGGACTAATTTGTGTGATGAAGAATATTTCAAGGCAGAGCATCATTTTAGCTGTTGTGTTGCTATTGACTGCTGTCATTCATATCTACAGGGATAAAGAAAAACAATGGTGTGAAAAGATATGAAAAATGTGCCATCTGGCAAGGAAAGGCACAAATTTGAAATTTCCCAGAATGAGTGTGCTGGTTCTGAGAAAGCAACTGTAATTATTAAAGAGATCAACAGCATTAAAGAGAAACCTACTGCTGTGCACTCAGACAATGGGACAGGTTCCCTGAGGGTAAGACTTCACCCATGGAAAGTTCTAATGGGCTAGAATGACAATTCTTTTGAAAGGAGATGGCCTGGAAGGAGAGTGCTGAAGGTGTTTTCTGACCCTGCAAAATAATTGCCTAGAGAAGTGTTTCCTGAGGTCAGTAATACACACAGGCCACTGTAACTGAAGCCCAAGGTGGTCAGGCTCCATCCCAGCACATTAGAACTTGGTCTTGTCATCACTGAAGTACTGGTTTTGCAGGTATCCAAGGGACAAGATTGCAGGACTCATGATATCTTACTCCACAGTTTCAGAGAACCACTGGGAATAAGCAATGTTAGTCAGGGTCATAATTCCTACATGGAGGCCCTGAGAGTCCACCGCATTGAGCTGTGAATATGGAGCCTACACTGTTAGGGCAATATCAGGATATTGAAGGTGTCATGCCAGGATTATGGGACATATGCTAACAAAAGCTGTAGGCTAAGAATGGAGCTGGACCAAGAGAGAGGCTATGTGTACTACAAGCTGCAGACCTGGATGGGTGGGGCTATATAAGCCTTTTGGAGTCTAGGTGATTCCATCATGAGTCCCAGATGCTGGACATGGAGCTTCTGGATATGGAATTTTCTCTGTTGGGTTTTGGTACTGCTTTATTCCAATCTTTCCTTGCTATATTCCAGTTCCTCCCATTTTGGATGGGAATGCTTGCTTTGTGTTATTTATTTTAGAAATATGTAATATGTTTTGTGATTTTTACAAAGGGTCATAGCTAATAGATTGCCTTGAGCATCAGAAGATACTTTTTAGAGTTTGATCTTTTGAACAGTATCAGGACTATTGATAGACTACAGAGACTTTTGAAGTTGCAGTGAATGCTTTTTTTATTACATGAGGTGGCCCTGGTCCTTTGGGAGCCAGGGATGGAATGTTGCCTTTTCATTCTTAAATGCCCCTCGGAGGCTGATGTCTTTGACATTTGGTCCACAGGTGGTGGTTTCATTTTAGAAAATTGTGGAAATTTTTAGAAGTGGAATCTTGCTGGAGAAAGTGGGTGGGTGGGTGGGTGGGCAGGCTTTGTGGGTTTTTTTTGGACCAGCCACACTTCCTGTTCACTCTCTGCTTCCTTACTGAATGCAACGTGACTGGCTGACCTCCCACTGCTTGATGATGGAATATATTCCTTCAACACTGTAAGCAGGAAGAAATATTTTCCTTCCTTGAGTTGCTTCCCTTCAGGTATTGGGTCACAAAAAGGAATAAATAACAATCACACTCCTGTAACTTGGTTCACTAAGTTGGGCTTTGGTGGAGCCCTTACTTTGGTCTGTCATCAGTGCCATATCTGGTGTAACTAGATGCTTAAAACCCCAGAACATGGGGAAAGAAGATACCCTTTTTTCTTCCTGGGGAGAGAATTGGAAGTCCAACATGAGAATTTTGTGATCATAAGGAGAAAAGTGGGAAGTTTGGGCCAACTGACACACCAGCTGTGAAGGCAGAAGTTCACGACATGATCCCCATCAAAACTGCAAGTAACTTCTGCTTAGGTCTGGCTGGTAGTCCTTTAGAACATACTGCAGCTGAAAATCACTCAACTTTTGCATATTCAGTCTCATGTAGAAACTGGCCCTCAGGACAGATGGCAAGAGAGAAAAGTATTGAGAGGATGGGTGTTAAGAGTATAATTCTAGTTTTAAAATTTCTCTAGAGCCCAGTTCCTTTGCATAAAATGATGAATAATTTGCCATACCAGCCCCATGCCTCAAATGGCTATTTAATACAGTTGATGATCCTAAAGTAATTTGGAAAAACAAAAGCAGTGATATGTAAGAAGAAAAAAAATTAAATTGTCACATTTACTTTACAATACTTTAATATGGAACATTAAAAAAAAAGAAGTTAGTATTTTCTAAAGACAAGACTTGAACAGATTGGCAATCACATTTTTTTTCACTACTTTGCACTGTGCTGAACATGATTAACAAATGTCATTTCAATATCTCTGGCTATTATTATTTATTTTTCAATGCATACGTTTGCTGATTCCTTTGCCAAAAGCTCATAATAAAATTAAGTTCTATAATGCCTGGCACTTCATGTTATTCAGAGGCCCAATAATTTGAGTCTTCTTGAAAGCTGTGTTTTAAGTTTTCAGAAAACCTGGTTTGGACAATCTTTCCTCCCCCCCCCCGCCCCCTTATGTGGTGGACACTCCAAGGGGAGTTGTTTGATGGACCCAGCTGCAGTCTGGCTCTTTGCAGGAAAGAGGTATCTGTCAGCACATACTGCCCTTGGCTCTGTTCCAGAGTTCTAATCCTCTCCACCACCCCTCCACTTGCTGGCAGCTGGAACACAGGCTGGAAGCCAGTGGCAAACTGTGGAGTCTAGCTGATCGGTCTGTCACTAATGACAGCCCCCCGCTGAATCACGACTCAATAACTGCTTTTCCTTCAAAAGGGTCCAAGTGAGAGAAAAGGAAAGATTGTTCTGACCTCTGGCCTACCTTCCCCCAGTGTAGAAAGCTACTATGGACTATTTTCCTGTAGTTTAGTGGGTGCAAGCAGATTGACAGAATGAAAATGAATTTGGTGAATGTTTTCAGGATGCTTCATCTTTGAATTTAGAGAAAGAACTGTTCTGGTATGGGAAGTCAGGAAAGAAAAGCCAGTATGTGCTTATAAGTTACAGTCATGATGGGAAAACAATCTTTGTCACCCAGAGTTCTTAAGGAAACAAAAGAAGATAATACTGGGATTCATTGTTTAGCACCATCACCTGACGCCAGTCTGCACCTTTCACTGGAAGTTGCTCAGTAGAGACATAGCCGCCTCTCCCTCTATCTCCTTCAATGTTTCCATAATATCTACCAGAACATCCCTTACTCCTAGTCCTGGGTCTAAGGAACATGGTGGAAGCAAGTGCACAGAGTGACTGACTGTCCTAAGAAAGCCTCTGTCAACTCTCTAGGGACTCCAGTCTCAGAACAAGTGGCACCTGGGACAAAAGAGGGCATCTGGGACTGGAAGCTTCTATGGATGCTACCTGCTGGAAGATGGCAGCAAAGAAAAAGAGGCAGAGTGAGCTCCCCATACTTTCTAGGCTCTGGGTGACACCATCCTTTACATTTTTGAGGAGTCTATGGGCTGATATGTAGCTGAACCTTTTCTGTCCATTGTTGCTACTCATATACTTTTTTTTTTCTTAATTCTCACTTTATTTGTTCTGGGAAGTCATCCTAAATTTACCTCATCCTAAATTTACCTCTTTCCCCTTTGTTTCCATTTAGTTTGTATTTCTTATTTCTCTTTGAGTTAAGGAAAATGTATTCCTTTATTTTTCAGGTACACCTACTCACCTTTCATCTTCCCCCTTGCTTTATCTTCTCCATGCACATTTCATTCTTCCTTTTTTTTTTCCCTAGATTTTATTCAAATAATTTCCCCCTACACTGCCTCCTGTTTTTGTCTCTATTTCATTGTGAATTGAGAAGTCTAAAACCACAGACAGAGAACAGACTGTTGTAGATGGCTACTGAAAGCTTCCAGGCTGCAGTGCTGCTGGCAGTGTTAACTCAGCTCTCCTAATCTTTTCTGATAAGCATGCCCGCCAGGAAGATAAGAGAAATCAAAGGCTGCTTTCTTCAGCCTTGTAGTTTTGAAGTCGGCTAGTGCAGTTCCTGGATGAAGCCATTTTCACTCCCTTCCAGATGAAAAAGTCTCAACCTCAAAAATCAAATGTTTCCTCACTATTCCCTCAGGCTCCCTTGTCATACCCTCTAACAACTAAAAACACAAGCTTCACATCTTAAAACAAAATCTTTTAAACATAGAAGATCAATGAACATTTTACCTGGAGAACTGATGTGATTCTGTAATTTGAGCAGCTAACATGACCAGTGCATGATTTCATTTTATGTATTAGACGTGCTTCCCTCTCAACATTAATGCATATAATTACCATTTTGGGTCACGGAGATAAAATGTAATTATTGAAGCCTAATACAAAGGTTAAAAACAGGACTATAGACCAAGTTTAAATACTGTCATAAGCAATTCACAGAAGACTCCCTTTGATAATTTTCAGCCAGTGCATCTTTATTTCTGTCATTAAAAGGCCAAGAAAGGTACTCACAATGTAGATAGTCTTCACTATTATTGGCCATTGACTAGAAGCCATATTTTTTAATATTTATTTTTATTTATTTATTTGAGAGAGGAAGAGAGAGAGAGAGAGAAAGAATGGGCACAGCAGGGCCTCCTGCCACTACAGACAAATTCCAGACACATGTGAGACCTTGTGCATCTGTCTTATGGTGGGTCCTGGGCAATTGAACCTTGGTCCTTTGGCTTTGCAGGCAAGCCCCCTGACTGCGAAGCCATCTCTCCATCCCAGAAGCCACATTTGGAAATGTATCATTTTGTCACTGACACTTCATCAAGAATTCACTCTAGTCCCAGAAAAAATGATCACTGAAATAACTCATAATAATCCTAGGAAGTTCAACAGACTTATCAATCAAATACATGTTAATATTCCACATTACTTTTTTTTATATAAGCACATAGAATACAAAAGCCGGGAATGGGTAAGTCCAATCACCTGAATACCTTCCCACAAGGTCTGGGGCTTCGATGATGGCACTTGCTTGTGTAGTGCCAGGACCCCCAAATGTGGGTTGGGGTCCTTGGGAGTCACCCAGTGAGACAACAAGACGGAGGAGCTCAACTGCAATAACACGGAATTCTTTATTACCAAGCCTAGACTGGGACTCTGTCCACACAAACCAACGCAGTGGGAGAGTGAGAGAGAGCCCCCACTCTTGGGGGAAAGGGTTTATATAGAGAAGGGATACAGCAGTTACATCATATTGCAACATTTGAAATGGTTGGTTCAAAAAGCACGCGCTCGGGAACATTCTGAGCTGCTTATCTAGGATCAGCTGCTTGTTTGCAGATCCATCCCGGAGGCCCCTGTGATTTATTACCTCCGGGATGCCTTAAGACTTCCCAGGAATGAACAATAAGAGAGAGGGAGGAGGTTGGGAAAGAAGCAAAGGTCAGTACATTAGCCCACAAGTTCCTCATCTGAGTCAGGCCTGGGCTTTGTTTATTTCAGATGGCAGTCTGTTTTACTATAATGGCTATCTGCTTAAAAATGGCAGTACTACTGTCAAGCTGGAGCGTTAGCAAGCGGAGTTACAGAAGCTACAGGCAATATGTTAATTTCTTAGATCTCACATTTGCAAAGTCTGCTGGTCTGGGTTCAATTCCTCAGCCGAATACAAAAAGCTGTGGGCATATCTAGCATTCATTTGCAGTGGCAAGATACTCTGGTATACCCATACACATCCATACTCAAATAAATATTAAAAGAACAAAACAAGCTCTCTTGGTATGTTGTAAAGCATGAATAAAAAAACCATTAGGGTGATAAACAGATGAAAAGTACAGATCCGGAAGTAAAAAACATTACTTGTCTTCTTATACATTACACCATTGATTTTATTATATTCATATTTTTTTTCTGAGAGAGAGACACAGGGGGTGGGTATAGAGAGAGAATGAGCAAACCAGGGCCTCTTGTTGCTACAGATGAACCCCAGATGCAAGCACCACCATGATAGACAAAAGAAATAAAAATATTAGAAATAGAGACAGAATTAAAATGTAATGACTTAGGTGATGATTGAAGACTATAGAAAAGAGGAAAAATACTCCCCTGAGTACTAAATTAGATTCTTGGATGTGTAACATTTTATAAGAGTTAATGAGCCTAATAGTAATGAATCTTTTGTTTCCAAACAGTTGTAAATGTACAGAAAAATTACAAATGTATTCCAGGAGTTTCCATATAATTATGCGAACAATGTCCCATGGTTAACATCTGATGTTACAATACAACTTCCACACTGTGCTCTTTAGAAGGAAGTTGTTGTGAGAGGGTATACACCTCCTTTCGATCATATTGACATAATTTGGAGTTTTGCATTGAATATTATCTATTGTTTCCAGCTTGTTTATTTTTGTATTCAGCCATTCATATACTACAGTATGGACTCATAGATAGTAATCATTCACTCTGGTACACTTCAGGTTACAAACTAACACTGTTTTGTTGTTCAAATTGTTCCAGCTTTGGCGAGTGGTGCTTCTTTCACTGAAGTCTGTTTTCCTTTTGGGCATAACAGTGTGATGTATTATTTGACTTGGCTTTGAGCAATTTCTTTCTTTGTGATGCTACAAGATGGATAGATCCACCTTTTATTTCCTAGCCACTCCTAGATACTGGATATTTGATATTTGTACTCCTGTAAATTGATTCATACATTTGGAAAACAGCTTGTGTGTGTGTGTGTTTTTGTTGTTGTTGTTGTTGTTCATTTGTTTGTTTGTTTGTTTGTTTGTTTTGATGTAGGGTTTTGTTCTAGCTCAGGCTGACCTGGATATTACTATGTAACCTAAGGTTGGCCTCAAACTCACTGCAATCCTCCTACTACCTCTGCTTCCTGAGGCTTAAAGGCATGTGTTACCACGTCTGAGAGAGAGAGAGAGAGAGAGAGAGAGAGAGAGAATAGTCATGCCAGGGCCTCCATCCACTGCAAATGAATTCCATACAGATGTGCCACCTTGTGCATCCAGCTTTATGTACATACTGAGAAATCAAAGTAGGGTCATTAGTCTTTGCAGGCAAGTGCCTCAACCACTGGGCCATCTATCCAGCCCCCAGGTTATGTGTTTTGTCACATTATGCATTCCATTATGGAATGCTGAACATAAACCTACAGCATATAAAGTTAATAAACAAAAATTAATTAAAGTTTTATATTCTAGTAATAAGTTTCAACTAAAACAAAACTACTTATAGTAACATCAAAAACATAAATCAGGCTCTGGAAATGGACCACTTGGTAAAGGACTTGCCCTATGAGGACCTCAGTTAGATCCCAAAACCCATGTACAAAAGCTAAGTGTGGTGGCAAATTCTTGTAATTCAAGCACTGAGAAGGCACTGACCAGCCATTCTAGCTTACCTGGCAGGCTCCAAGTCAAGAGAAAACTCTCAAGACAAAAATAAAGCCAGGAGTTGTCACACATGCACACACCTTTAATCCCAGAGGCTGAGGTAGGAAAATTGCCACGAGTATGAGGTCAGCCTGGGCTGCATAGCAAGTTCCAGATCAGCGTGGGCTAAAATGAGACCTGGCTTTAAAATGAATAAATAGGTGGATGGCACCTTAGTAACTGAGGTTGTCCTCTGGTCTCCACATGTATGCATACTCATGTGCATACACACCCACACACATGCACCTGCTCATACACATGCACACACCTATACACACATGCACAAAACATATATCATTCAAATATAAATGTAACAAAATATGTATAAAACATTATGTTTGTTACCCCAAGAATTTAAGGTACTGCAAAGACCGATCCACAAATTCATTGTATAAGGAGCTAATGCTCACTGTGCTAATCTATACACTCAGTATAATCCCAAATAAAATCTCAATACAACTGCTCTTATAGAAATTTTTACTGAATATCTAGATTTTTGAGGGGAAATGGGAAGGCAGCCAAAACAGATGTGAGATGTTAAGAGACTTGCACAACTCTATGAAAAGACTCGACTATCAGCCAAGTGCAGTGTTCTAGGAAAGAAAAACTTCGATCAGTGGAAAAGAAGGATACTCACAACTGAAAGTAGGTAAGCGAAGCACCAGAGGCCTTCCAAACAGTGTTCCGCATCCTTAGGTCTTCTGAACATGCACAGGAAATTTTAGCATAGCCCACTAGAAGGGCTGAAGTGATGTATCACCAAAGGCTGATGAACATCTGGAACAACTGGAACTCTGGAAAGTACTGCCAGGATGCAAAACCTTACAGCCTTAAGAAAAATGGTTAATACTTACTCTACATTACTAATTTTAATCATGAATAATTAAGCAACTCCTTAAGAATAATTAAATTATTTTTATTATTTATTTGCACAGAGAGGGAGAAAGAGAGAAAATGAGAATGGACACACCATGGCCTCTCATCATTGCAAATGAATTCCAAATTCATGTGCCACTTTGTATATCTGACTTTATGTGGGTACTGAGGAATTGAAACCCAGCTCACTGGATTTGCAAGCAAGGGCCTTTAACCACTGAGTCATCTCTCCATCTCCCATTCAAATATTTAAACCAGCTTTACTCATAATTGTGAAAACTTGAAAAAAAATCAAAATTTCCATCAACAAGTAAATGGATAAAACAATTATCTGCACTGAACAGTTAAAAAGAGCCAATTATTGATAAATGGATCAACATGAGTAAATTTCAAAAGCATTATGCTATTTGAAACAAATCAGACTCCAAAGGTTACATATTATGACTTCATTCAGATGGTATTCTTGAAAAATGAAAATAGTAAGATTACCAGCTGCTGAAGTTAAGAAAGATTATTGCTGATGAAGGGACAAAGTGGAAATATCACTTAATCTTGACTGTGAAGGTAGATATGCTACTAGGGGCATCTGTTAAAATTCTTTATATTGGGCTGGGGTGATACCTCATTTGGTAAAGTGCTTGCCTTATAAGCATGTGGACCTGAGTTCAATCTTTCAAAACTTAGTAAACAAGTTGGCATGGTGGTATACTCTTGTAATGCCAGCACAGGAGAGGTCAAGACAGATGTATTGCTGGAGCTGACCAGCCAGCCAGTCTAGCCAAGTCAGCAACTTCTAGGCCAGTGAGAGACCCTGTGTCAAAAAAGATGGATGGTGCTCAAGGAACATCTAAGGTTGTCCTCAGTCCTGCACACACAAGTGCACAAACACACACACACACACACACACACACTAACTCATATACACTTACATTGTGTAATTTCTGAATATAAATCATACCTAAACATTTTTTATTTTAAAATTATGAGTAAAATTCATACTACTTATGTTCCTTTTTATCAAACATCATTGGTCTAATAGCAAGAAAAATCAGATTACAGCTAAGGGAAATGAGAAAAAAAATGAATGGCGAGACTTCAAATTGCTGAGAATAAGTGGCTGTTAAGTGCTCAATGCTAAGTGAGACAACCATCTGTCTCCCTCGAAGGCTCAGGGGACATTGGGGAAGAGATCTGGACATAAAGTGTTGTATTCATGACCTCACAGTGACCATCATTATTGCAAAAAATCTGCACAATATTGAGTCATTAATAGTCCCTCAGTTATAGTAGAAGAGGGATATGTGTGTGTGCATGTGTGTGTAATGTGTATATAGAAGAGGAAGAGCTGCGTGGACAGAAGGTGTTCAGTGCAAGGGGAGAGGGAAGGATGCAAGGGGAGGAATCAAGAAGGGATTAAATGAAATACAAATTCTAAAAAGAGGAGAAAATAATAGAAACAGGTAATTTGTTCCTGTTTTTATCACATTCATATGATTTTTTATAAACATTTTTCATAAATTACAATATTTTTTCATTTGTTTTTGTTTTATTTTTATAATATTTCTTTTACAAATGATGAAAAGATTACTAACTTTTGAATTAATTAAAATGAAGTCATTAGCCCATAAGGCATTTGAGTGTGAGGTCTAGAGCTTCTTTTGAATTTCTCACTGACACCCCCATGGTCTTTTTCTTATCCACTAGTTTATATCACATAATCTTTCTGAGCCTGATTTGTTTTGTGTGGAATGAAATTAAGATTTACCAAATTTAGATGATTATTCTAAGAAACAATTACTTCAATGTATGTGGTAGTTTTCACAATCAGAAGGAATTAAATGTAATCACCGTATGTTTCTTTTCCATTTTTTTTTTTTTTTTTTTTGTCACTATTAAAACCCACCTCTGATCCAGTCTCACTGTGACATTTAAACTCCCCAGCTGCAGCTTCCTCCTCTTGGATGGCTTAGCACACCTGGGTGGGCTGGCCTCTTCAGGGTCAGCCTTTTGAGTCCACCAACCAATCATTTCTCTCTCACACTGGAGTCGAATGACAATGCTCCTCCGTATTGGGTGTTTAATCCATAAACGGGCCTGGCAAGTGTGTGTCGCTCTCTTGGTCCCTTTTCATTCTCCTGATGCCTGGCTCCCTAGTCCTCCCTTGGGTAAGCTCTCCCAGTCCCAAGATGAGAAGGGGGAGCCGGGAGGGATGTGTTTACTCCTGGGGCATTTCTGTGACTGCTTTCCATGCGTATCCCCTGATCTGAGGACTTCCTTACCTAGCCTTGCATGTAATAGTCTTTCTCGGCCCCACCTGTGCCTAAAGAAAGGCCCTTGAGTTTTTATCTGTTTCTGGATGCTTTCTTGGTTTCTATAAACCCACCTAGGTCTTTTTGATGTGTGAAGATCTCATTTTTTAGCTTAGGCTCTCATGTTTTGCTTCCGTGTGTGTGTGTGTGTGTGCAACACTCCCCAGATGCAGCTCCATCTTCCTCCCCCTTTCCAGGATAATTCCCTTCTGGCTTGAGCCTCCCTCTCTTCCTAAAATAAATCTCATAATTCATAATTTACCCTTATAATCTGTGTTTCCAAATCTTTGTTCAGATAAGAGTCCACAAGTTGAGGTCCACAGGCCTGGGATCTCCCTCATGTTTATGGAATTTAATCCTTCCCTAGACCCAAAATATTGGATCAATTGTTCACTGTGTGAGAACGTACTATCAAGATACAACATTTGGCCAGGCGTGGTGGTGCACGTGTTGAATGACAATGCTAAAGGCCATCCTGAGACTACATAGTGAATTCAGCCTGAGTGTTTAATCCAAAAATAAAAATAAAAATAAAAGGCCTTAGAGCAGGACTGTGTGTCCCACAGGTTTTGGTATGTTGTATTCTCATCATCATTTGATTCTTGGTCCATCGTCATTCAATAATGTACTTTTTATTCTCCAGATGCCTGTAGTTTTTCTTGTTGTTGATTTCAGTTTAATCCCATTGTGGTCAGATAGCATACAAGGGATTATTTCAATTTTCCTGTATTTGTTGAGATTTGATTTGTGTCCTATCATATGGTCTATTTTAGAGAATGACTGTGCCGCTGAGAAGAATGTATATTCTGCAGTATTTGGATGGAATATTCTGTATATATCTGTTAGGTCCATTTGTTCCATGATATCATTTAATGCAGTTGTTTCTCTGTTTATTTTTTGTTGGGTAGACCTGTCAAGTGATGAGAGCGGGGGTATTGAAGTCACCCACTACTATTGTGTTAGGTGTTATTTCTGACCTTAAGTCTGATAGTGTTTGTTTGATGTAATTGGGGCCCCCGTGTTGGGAGCATAAATGTTTAGGATTGTGATATCCTCCTGTTGGAGTGTTCCTTTAATCAGTATAAAGTGACCTGCTTTATCTCTCCTCACTAATGTTGGTTTGAAGTCTATCCTGTCAGAAATTAGAATGGCAACCCCTGCTTGTTTTCTGGGTCCATTTGCTTGATATATCTTTTCCAGCCTTTCACCCTAAGAATGTTTCTATCTTTTATTCGGATGTGAGTTTCCTGAAGGCAACAGATGGTAGGATCCTGCTTTTTAATCCAGTCTGCAAGTCTATGTCTTTTGATTGGGGCATTGAGGCCATTGATATTAAGAGTTATTATTGAAAGATATGTATTTGATCTGTCCATTTTTCTTGTTTTGTAGTTCTTCCTGGTTTTCTTTTTACTCACTTGTTCTAACTGTTGAATATGATTTCTTTTTCCTATTTCCTGCTGTGTGTGTTTTGCTTTTTCTTCAGCATGAATGATTCCTGCAAGTATTTTCTGTAGAGCTGGCTTAGTTGTCATAAATTCCTTTAGCCTGTCTTTGTTGTGGAATGTCCTTATTTCTCCATCAATTTGGATAGAAAGCTTTGCAGGATAAAGTAAAGTTGACAGTTTTTATCTTTCAGAACTTGGAATACATCACCCAGGCCCTCCTGGCTTTTAGGGTTTGTGTTGAGTAATCTGCTGTGACCCTGATGGGTTTCCCCTTAAATGTCATTTGCTTTTTTCTCTCTAACTGCTTTCAGTGGAAATACTTTCTTTGGTTTGTGTATTTAGTAGTTTAATTATAACATGGTGTTCTTTGTTTTGTCTGTTTGTGTTCTAAATGCTTCATGTTTGTATCTGCATTGCATTTCTTTCCCAATGAGTGGGGAAAATTTTCTTCTATGATTTTATGGAAAACACCTACTAAGCCTCTGGATTGAAATTCTTCCCCTTCTGCTATACCTTGAATTCTTATGTTTGATCTTTTCAAACGTCACATGTTCTCTCTCATATGTGGATCCTAGCTACCAATGTATAGACTTGTGTATGAACTGGAACCAAAAATAGGTACCAGAAACCAGTAAGCGGGTAAAAGGCTATAAGGGAGGGAAGAAAGGGAAGGACTTAAGTGTATGGTAATACACATATGTAAGTAGAAGAACTGAGTACAGGGAGGGGAATGGCCTAAGCGAGGCCATGGGAAGAGAATGCATACAAAAAGGGCAGGGGGAGGGACAATCTAAACTCAAGATATTATCAATAAGACATATGTAAAACTACTTTTTTGATTAAGGTCACGTCTAGAAGATGTAGACTGTTACTAGAAAATTTTCAGTACCTGGGATGGAACTCCTTCCAGTGAGATGTTGGCCAAGGAGGTCCCGGTAGCCTCCAAAACATTAAGGCTTTTGCCAAAGCCCTTGGTTTCCCTAGAGAAATAGATAGTAAGACCCTATTGCTGAAGACATCTCATGCCTGAGAGGCAAGGACACTGAGAAAGCAAGCTGGTGCTGAGCAGAAAACCTTCTCCCTGTAGACCAGCCAACTGAAAGCTGGAAAAAGCTGCACTTTATGGGAGACAGAAGCCATCAACAGTGAAAATAGTGGATGCTGAATATTCAAGCTTGGCCAGACAGGCCCAATGACTGAACGGGTGCAATAGTGGCGTGTCTACTCTTGGGGTAACCAACTGCTCCATAATTGGACTGAAGGCCCTCTCTACGGGTGGGAATACATACCCGGTACTGAAAAACCTAAGTAAAAGTCTATGGTAGGTGAGGTCATGAGCCTTGGGGGTATAAGCCTGCTCATGTCTGACTAAATGTATATATTATTCCCACCAAGCTGCCCTGGGGACACTACACTAAATGTTCATGTCCACATATTAATGCTATTCTCACTTCTGGCTAGAGAAGCTTCTCTTTTCAGATGGTGATGACCACTGGGACGACACAAAAGGCAACATAGTGCTGAGAAGAAGGGATGGAGGAGTGCCTAGCACTGAAACACCTCTGTCACATCCTCCAGTGGCTCAGGGACCATTGCGGAAGAGGGGCGGATAGAATGGAAGAGCCAAAGGAAGGATATGACCTCTTACATGCAGCTGCCCAGACAGAAATTGGCCTCGATATCCATGATCTTGCAGAGCCTAGCAATACCTTTGCAAGACCCTCAAAATAGAAGAGAAAGATGATGTCATCAAATTAGGAGAGAGACTAATGGAGAAAGGGAGGGGATATGATGGAGACTGGAGTTCTAAAGTGGAATGGGGGAGGGGAGGGAAATATCAGGTGGGGTTTTTTTTGGTATGTAAGATTAAAAATCAATAAAAATTTAAAAAAAAAATAAAATAAAAAAAAATAAAAAAATAAAAATAAAAATAAAAATAAAATAAAATAAAATAAAATAAAATTTAAAAGATACAACATTTTACCATGCTCAAAGAATAGCCTGCCATGCTAGACCCATGTTATTTAGCAACTCTGACTCAACCATGCAGTCAAATAGAATGTCACTGGTAAAGGACCAGGAAGGTCAAATATTCCCTCCAACAGAACCATAGAACAATAACCCAGGAAAATTGAAACTGTCTGGAAGTATGTGACACTGCAGTGCTAACAGTCTCTTCCTGGCAGCAGTACCTAGAGAAATTTATCAGCACTGTGAACTTACCTTGCTTGCTTTATGTGCCCAAGTTAAGAATAAACCTGTATATTTGTCATCATGCAAGTTCATCTAGATACAGATGTCAATAAATCTCAGAAAAAATAAAACTCACTGCAAAGGTTCTCATCCTTAGTATTAAAAAAAAAAAAAAAAAAAAAAAAAAAAAAAAAAAAAAAACTAGCTAGGCATGGTGGTGCACGCCTTTAATCCCAGCACTCAGGAGGCAGAGGTAAAAGGATCTCCGTGAGTTCGGGGCGAGCCTGGGAATACAGAGTGAATTCCAGGTCAACCTGAGCTAGCGTGAGACCGTCCCTCAAAAATAAATAAATAAATAAATAAATAAATAAATAAATAAATAAATAAACAAAATTTAAAATCTACCTGTAATTACCTATGTATTATAATTCCAATGTCAAAAAAATTAATTTTGGCATATGTTATCAAGGATCACTGAATGTTGTGAACAGAAACAGTTTAATGAGAGGTAAAGCTTGTGGCCGCTGATTTTAACTAGGTGTTACTGCCATGGGAATTTTACTATCAACACACATTGACTTGAGTGTTTCCTTTATTAAACTTTACACAGAGTTTGCTTCCTTACTAAAGGTCCCTAACCTCTCCTTTTCATCCTCAGTGCTTTCACTTTGAAAAAAATTAGAATTTTAAATTTTTTCCTTTGCTTTTTTGATATGTAAATCTTCTCCTACCTTTCAATTTGAAATGTAATCACCAAGAAGGGTAAGTCTCTGTAGAGAATATAGAAGACTATCTGCATTAAGATCACAGAAAGCTTAGTCCTAATGGCCAGGGGCCTACAACAACAGTTAAGGCTGTGTGTGGTGACTAGCTGCTATAGTGCTACCCTGGGGAGGCTGAGAAGGGTGCCCTGGAGATTGCCAACAACCAGCTTTTGCAGTATAGATGGCCCTTGTATTAGAAAGAAAAAGAAAACAATCACCTAGTACTTACTTTTCCATTAGCACTCCCAGCTGTTTTCCCACCCTATGCTTCTGTAGAGCTGAAGTCACTCTTTCCCGCAATAGTCTTGAATGGCCTTCTTGCCATTTAACAAACATTCAGTGCCACACCACTTTTTCTTTAGCAAAATACACATACAAACTACTTATGTGCTACCATTGTTGTAGGCTGGCAGCTTGAAGGTCACTGAAGGACAGAGCCCCCTCCTGTTTCCATGGTAACACTAGGAAGGGAAACATTGCAATAGCCACTCCATAGGGAAGAACCACTTCCTCCTAATCAGGGGAACAAAGTCCAAAAACCAGGGTTCCTAGTTGGAGTCTGTCCACTCACCTAGTCAAGAGACCACCCCTCACCTAAGGGGAAAAATACTCACTTAATGAAATAATGTAATATATCCTCAGAAGCCCTTCTATCCTTTTTGTTTGTTCCCCCTTCTTTTCTTTTCTTTTCTTTTCTTTTCTTTTCCTTTCTTTTCTTTTTTTCTTTTTTTTTTTGGGGATGCCAGCCTAAATCCTAAGCATGTTTAGTTATCCTATTATTTGGGGATATTTCTGTCTTTTTTTTCTCAATAAATCAGCTTTGTCTTACTAATTCTTCACCTGTGTGACTAATTTTCTCTGGTCAAAGAATTTGGCAGTATGAAGACATATACACAATAATTTGTAAACATGCAATGTGGTTTTGATCTAGCTTGCTATAGAAACACAATTATAAAGAATTACCATGTTCAGGAAAGTGGACCAAGATGCTTAAAGAAACTGTTGTGTTTTTAAAGTTGCAGTTATGTAGAAGCCAAAAACTTAAAAACAAACAAACAAAAACTTCAAAGTAGAATTAGTTAAAACATGATTTTCTGGGAATCTTTAAACTTGAAAATAAGTAATTCTAGAATCTGAAGCCTCATGTACAGTCTTTCTTGTGCTTTGTGTGTCTTTGTGTAATGCCAGAGCTGTTGTAGTAATTGCAAGATTGTCTGACTGATTATGTAGAGGATTAAGGGAGAAAAACAGAACAAAATTGGGCTTTAGGGTAAGCATCAATAGGCAAATAAAGCGTCTGCCATATCTCTGTTTTCTGGCTTTAATGCTAGATTTTAGATACTGGAATAATAGAGAGTTTAAGCCAAAATATTTCTTTTAGTAATTTGAATAGAATTCTTACTGGGAAAAGTACTGACAATGGATTATTTGGGGGAAAATGAAACCTGAATACCTAATTGGGTACAAAAAATCTAGACTGCCTTTAGGCATATTCCAAAATTATATATTCAGTTCAATAAATTATTTTGGTTAATTGAGGGTTATGACATATGCTAGAGCTAAGTTTGATGTTTTTCAATCACAATATTTTCTATTAGGATTCTTTGTTTCAAAGTCAACATGCATGCAACACCTTGGCCATTGTCTTATATATGTGTAAAATTAGGTTCAAGAAGTATATTTACAAAAAGGGATAGTTATATCATATTTAAGACATACTTTATAGGATCCAGCTATAAGAACTAGTATGTCCAATAATTTTAAGCATCACTGTGAAAGTTTAAAAAGAAATTTAAGGGCTGGAGAGATGGGTCAGAAGTTAAAGGCACTTGTTAACAAAGCCTGATGGCCTGGGTTTGATGCTCCACTATCCACATAAACCCAGATGCACAAAGAGGCACAAGTATCTGGAGTTCATTTGTAGTAGCAGGAGGCCCTAGCACATCCATATGCTCTATGTCTCTCCTTGCAAATAAATAAGGAAAATTTATAAAAAATAACAAAAATAAATTTAAGACAAATAGCACTAAATTTATTTAAATGTTACTTGGAAATTTCAGTAATATGGGAATTTGGGGATGTCTTTGAGACCAGTGCAGTTTCATCTAACCTCTTGCGTAGGCATTTACAGGAGCTAAGATCCTGGAAAAGTCAGTAGTCACACAAAGCTCTCAGTCAGTGGCTTCAGGATTCTTATCTTAGAATTCAAAGACTTGAAATGCACAGACCAGAGGATAAGGTTTAGAAAAAAAAAAAAATTAGAGTATAGATAGACTATAAGTCAAGGAAGAAAGGCAAAGCTCTTGCCTAAGAATAGGGCAAAAGAGTTCCAGAAAATGAGAAACCCACCTGGATATGCATGTTGGATAACTGGACTAGTCAATTCAGTCCTCACATCATGTGTCTGGGGTCACGTTTTCTGGAAAAAAGGCTAATCCCTTTTCATCCTTTCTGGTGACATTTTTGTAGGTAAGAAAATGCCAGATTCTCACTTCTAAGATTCCTGACTTACAGCAAAGTGAGTTGACCTATATTCTATAGGCCCAATGACAGGTCCCATGTTTAGTCAAAAGAAAGCCTACTTTGAGCATCCTGTTTCACTTAAGGTAGTTCAGCAAGATGGGACCTTTTCATACGTTCTCATCCCAGAAAAACAGGATGTTTCTGAAGAGGGGCTGCTGACAGTTCAGACAGGTAAGAGCTTCTCGAGGGAATGACACCTCTTTTTGCTTATTGTCTCCTCAAATTGGTTAGTGTGGGCCTCAAATAAAGTAAAAATGGACAGGAAGTGTTGAGTATTAGGCTTTAAAAACTTATGAAGTTTTTGTATGAGTTGTTGAAATGTTGAGCATTAGCTAACATTGGATTGTTTAAAAAAAGTCCACTAGGCTTGGTGGTGCACACCTTTAATCCCAGCATATGGGTGGCAGAGGTAGGAGGATCACTGTGTATTCGAGGCCACCTTAAGAATACATAGTGAATTCCAGGTCAACCTGGGCTAGAGCAAAACACTACCTCCAAAAAAATCCATTTTGACTCCATATAAAAATGTTTGTCCACTTTATTAATTTCCTTCATGTGCCTTTCCCAGGAGATGGGAGAGAGGAGGTGCTGGAAGGGGTGTTAACCATAACTATAAACATATGAACAATCCACTTAGAACCCTATCTCTTCATAAGGTAATTAAAATATAAATTAAAAACAGACTTTGAGAGAAGATACATTACTTAGGTGGGCAAAGTTGCTACCAGAAGCCATAGTTAGTAATATAAAATTATAGGGCCAAGGATGTGATGCCCCCCAATGAGTTGTTCGTCATAACACTACAAAGCCCCTTAAACAATATAGGCTATTGCTGGTGCTTTTCATTTCCCATTAAAACTATATTGTATATCCCCGTTGCTGAAGTCACCACATACTTTGGATGCAAGGCATATAGAAATAAAGCTTTATTTGAGCTGAAAGCTTCCTCCCTGCTAGTTACCTTTCATGATGCTAGAAGGTTCTATGTAGGTTGCTGGGGAAAATAGTCATTAACATTCTTACCCAGCTGTGAAAAAAAGTGAGCTACCTTGAAAGATGTGCCCATTAGTGCAATAGTGCAGTGAATGCTATGACAGTGCTGTAGTCAGTTCCACGTTGCTGGGACAAACATCCACATAGACAGTTTATGGGAGGAACAGAATTATTTTAGTATTACAGAAGTTCCATCAGGGCTGGAAGAAGCTGGCTCCCTTTTGTAGATCCATATAGAGAGAAACCACCAAGCTGCCAACACTACAAGCAAGAATAAACAGACAGAACTCAAACTGCTCTCTCCACATTTTTGAGCTAGAATCCAGATCCACCCCCAAACACACCTTAAGGCTATATTAAGATTCACCTGCAGGAATCTACCTGCTATGGGCTCAAGTAGGGAATTTAATAAAGAATACCTGAGTCTATGGGACCATACAAACTATCACATTCAAACTATTACATTCTGCTCCTGGTCCCCATAGACTTATGACCATATGGCAATGTAAATTGCATTCAGTCCAAATTCAAAGATCCCAATAAGTTTTACCTACTCTAAGATTGTTCTAAAGTCCAAAGTCTAATCTGAGATTTTAGACTGGGTCTTATCTGTGAATCCTATAAAGTCAAAACAAGTTACATACCTCCAACACATGATACAGAGTAAACATTTCCAACTGTAGAAAGGCATAACAAGGAGAGATTGTACCATTGCAAAAGCAGTTGCCAATAGGTAAATATCAAACATCTTGTGGTTCAAGTCTAGTGATGACAGTCTATGGATTTCAAATTCTGCCCCTCCAACTGAGCTGAGTAGCTAGGGAAATCTTTCATCCCAAGCCACCTGCTCTCCATTGTAGCTGTTGCACAATCCTGGTACATTCAAAGCATCTTCAGGTCTTCATTGCAAACTATAGTCCTTCCTCATAGTATGGTCTTTTTGGCCTCCAATACAGAGTTTATTTCAACCCTGTTTCTCATTCTGCATCTCAGCAGTGGCCTCTGAAACCTTGTGAACTGCATGACTCACTTTCGAGCATTTTTCATGCTTCCAAAACTAAAAGCATGTGTGAAGGACAGAGCCATTGTTAATCCACAGGGAGATAAATCTTGACCTTGAGCCTTCAGAATTCTTCCTTTCAGTAATCTTTCAAAAGAGTTTGTATTCCTACTCATTCAGCCTTTCCTGGAAGAACTTCACCCTTAGGCTTCTTTTCTATTGTTTCAATGCAAAGCAGGTGGCCCACCCTTAATGGTGGTAATCTGTTTAACAATAGCATCTTTGGCAACCAAATACTAGTCTGCTTACCTGTAACTTTAAACTCACCTGGATTTTTCCTGTGATAGATTGTACCTCTTCCACCAAGCACACTATACCATTACTTTTTTTTTTTTAAATAAATTTCACAAGGAATTTTTTTAATATTTTATTATTTATTTATTTATTTGAGAGAGAGAGAGAGAGATACAGAAATAGGCAGGTAGAGAGAGAGAGAGAGAGAGAGAGAGAGAGAGGGAGAATGGGTGCTCCAGGGCCTCCAGCCACTGCAAACGAACTCCAGATGCATGCACCCCCTTGTGCATCTGGCTTACGTGGGTCTGGAGAATCGAGCCTTGAACCGGGGTCCTTAGGCTTCATAGGCAAGCATTTAACCACTAAGCCATCTCTCCAGCCCCTATACCATTACTTTTAAATTCAACCTGGATCAAACACTTAGGGCTTGGGCAGAGTAACAGAACCACCCCTTAGGACAGTGCTAATAAAGTTCTCTGCTGTCGTTCCTTCCCCTTTGAAAGTTTATAACCCAACATAATTCTCTCTGTATTTACCATTTTCAAATTCTCAATAGAATAGCCCATGAAACTTGGCCTACTGCGCTGAAAGGCTTTTGTAGTCACAAGTACCAAGTCCTGCCACATTCGTCTAGTACACAAGTTCTTAAGTCCAAAATCAACATGGTCAGATTCATCTCAACAACCACAGCTGCATTCTTACCGTACCAAATTCTGTTGTAGTCAGCTTCACATTGCTGGGATGAACATCCAAACTGAAACAGTTTCTAGGAGGAATGAGTTTATTGCAGGCTCACAGATTCAGGGGAATTTCCTTCAATGGCAGAAGAAGCTGGCTCCCTTTCATAGATCCAAGGAGAGGAAAACCACTAAACAGCCAGCACCACAAGCAAGCACAAACAACCAGAGCTTAAACTGCTTTCTCCACCCTTTTGGGCTGGAATCCAGATCCACCCCAAATACACCTTGGGGCTGTATTCATCTCCACCCTTACTGATATGCCTCCTCTAACATGAGCCTCAAGTAGGAAGTTGAATCAAAATTGTCTGAGTTTATGGGGCCATGCAAAGGATCACATTCAAAACTACAGGGAGAAACCAACTTTCAGACAGGAGTTGATGAGTGCTCCACAGGAGGTGCTACTTCATGCCTCATACTGTAAACCTGGTCAAAAGGCCATGGCTAGGGAAAATATTAGTCCTAGTAGGGAACCTGCTACTGTCATTATGCTATATAAGCAAATTTTCAAACTACCTTCTAAATATTTATTCTTGTACCCATTGATTAGTGTCACTCTCAACTTTAACTTTAAAAGTGTCTCCTTTTTTTTTTTTTTTTTTTTTTGCAATGGCTGCAAAAATACATAGCTGGAAAAAGTGCTGAGAATAACTGACTGTTGTGTGCTGTCTTCTAAATATTACATGCTCATTATAGTTATTTCATATACAGTTTCTTGTACAAGACTGAGCCGATCAAGATTCCATCAAGGATGGGGAAGGGCCCAACCAATCCCATTCTTCCCAGAATAGTAATTGGTAGCTAATAGTTGCTGTAGGAAGTGGGAAACATTTTCATTATTGGAGCTGTTTATTTGTTCCTCTTTCTAATGTAGAAACATCAGATATGTGTCCTTTCCCTGTTTGTTTGTTTGTTTGTTTTCTATTGTCTCTATTTCACCTATTTTGAGGTGGCTGAGCCTTGTTTGTTAGTGTTGCAAGAGCCAAGGTTTTCATCTTAATAACTGTAGAAACAGAACTTCATCTACAATAATTACACTAATACATAGTTCTCTGCTTCCATATCTTACAAAACAATTGCAAAGCTGAACACCCAAGCAGCAGCATCAAATTACACAATCATAAAACACAGGTGATAAAATCCTCTACTTGAACAAGGAAGACAGCTCAGTGTGCATGCTTAGCAAGAGCTTCCTCTTCTCTGTTTCAAAGTTTCCTGCTACATAGAAACCAGTATGCCCAGTATTTTTCTACTGTGGGGATTTATGTGTGCTCAAGAGGTTAGGAACACAATATAATCTTGATGAACAGAAAGTAATTTCTTGAACTGGACATGTTATGTATACCAGAAAGCTGAACCACTTATTATTCACAAGACCTTTAGTCAAATTTCATTTTCTTTAACACTTAGCTTAAGAACAACTAATGTCCCTCAAGTCAGTGAGCAATGTCATAAGAGCCATTGTACATGGCCCTTCCATCCATGGGATTTCTTTACAGAACAAAAATTACTTGAAAAGGAGTGGGTGGGAAAAAATCAACTTCTAGTCTGAGTTAGGAGAGTCAAGGAGAACATGGAGTGTTTTTATAACTTCTTATTTGTAAATGTTTATTAATATGATATTAAAACTTGAAATAAAGAATACAGGTAAAGATCCCTATATTTAAATTAGCAAATGAATTTACAGATACTGGTGTTGTCTGATCTTAGTATAGAGAAGATACCACAGTACAGGAATATCCTAGGTGAGTGTTGATTCCTAGGCACACCAGCTATGGTAGGCAATCATTTTTTTAAATATATACTGGGATAAATTATGAAAATAGAAGAGAGATTTGGATCTCTTTCTCTCTCTCTCTCTCTCTCTCTCTCTTTCTCTCTCTCTCTCTGTGTATGTGTGTTTTCAAATGATTATTTCTTTGGTGTAATAAAAATATATTACCTGTAAAATATCAAATTTATTACTATATTCACATTCACATTGAATTATGGGGAAAAAAAGTAAATAAGGTAAGAAGAAATGTTACAATATGAAATCTGGGAACATTTGGCTTAAAAGAGAAAATGGAGTTGAAAACCACAATAAAATATCCACAAGTATTTTTAAACATCAAAATATAGTGACAACATCGTTAATACCATCTTGTATTTATTTATATCCTGGAGTTCGATCTACATAAACACTGAGTAACCAGATAATATAAGGCTCTTCTTACAGATGATATGAATAAATCAAAAGTCATGATGACAGATTCTTTCCCAGTCAGAAATAGTCTGTATTAGGTTATCTGATTAACATTTATTCATAGTGACTGATTCTTATGTTTTCTCCTTTAGTTTACCAAACACAATTCAAGGGTATATATGGGTCTGGGTAGATAGCTCTGTCAGAAAAATTTGTGCCTAGCAAGCATAAGAATCAGAGTTAAATCCCTCAAATCTATGAAAACACAGACCTGGTGGCAGGCACCTATAATTCCAGTGCTGGGGAGATACCAACAGGTGGATCCCTGGTGGGTAAGGCAACCAGTCTAGCCTAATTGGTAAGCTCCGGCCGCTGAAACACCCTGTCTCAAAAAGGCTGTTTGAATGTAAATGCTGCTCATAGCCTCAGGTGTTCTTGATTAAGCATCCCTCTTAGTATCCCTACTAGTGGAGTCTTTGGGAAGTAGAGGCTTATTGTAGGAGGTATGTCACTGGAGCTTAGATCTGCAGTTCAGTCCTAAGGTGTGTTCTGAGTCAGCTGCAGGTCTGGCTGTTCTCTTTCTCTCCTTTATATAGATGTCTGATGAAGTGAGCCAGCTTGCTCTGCCATGATGAAGCTTTCCCTGGAAACTTTAAGCTTGAATAAATCCTTTCTTCATGTTAGCTGCTTCTGGTCTTTGTGTGTGTGTGTGTGTGTGTGTGTGTGTGTGTGTGTGTGTGTGTGTGTCCCAGCAATGAGAAGATAATGGGAACAGCAAAAGTTGGTACCAGTGGAGTGGGATTATTTTTACTACAATCCTGATGGTGTGGCCTTTGACATTTTGGAACAGGTTTGTGGGAGGAATGTGGAAGGACTTGAAACCTTGGCCTAAGAGGTTCCTTGCAGTGATCTAAGCAGAGCACGATAGACCATCCTGGTCAGAGCTAAAATGCCTAAATGCAGAAAGATCTATGGACTCTGTTGGCTCTGCTTATAAGGGGAAGAAAGAGTTTTTCCAGGCTGAGCTAGAAACAGTTTGTGTGAGAGGCTTACTGTATTCTATCTATGTTATAGAAACTTGAGCAGGGTTGTTTAGAAGAAATTAACTCATATGAACAGAATGATTTTGCACAGAAAGGAATGAAAGTTATGGTCTAGCAACAACATCTTAGTTCAACTGCGATTGTTTGAGAGCTTACCACCAGTGAGATTGTCCCAGCTGCTCTGCATTAGGATAGCAAAAGAAATGCTAACTCTTTTGAAGGTAGGCTCCTGAATGCTGAAGAAGTGTCCTGCTCTTCAAAGTCAGCTTTATTCTCCCTTACATTAACAAATTTAGTAGCCCACCTCGTACATTGGGAGTACAACAAATGCAGAAATGAGAGACTCATCTATTTTTTTTTTTTCTTTTAATGGCCACAGGGCAATGTTAGGCAGGGTTGTTGGAGTCCCTTTGTGGAGACATGGATTATACTATGGGTTGTAGTGAAAACCCAGAATTTTTTTTTTTTTCTTTTTCTTTTTCTTTTCTTTTTCTTTTTCTTTTTCTTTTTTTTTTTCTTTTTTTCTTTTTTTCTTTTTTTCTTTCTTTCTTTTTTTCTTTCTTTCTTTCTTTCTTTCTTTCTTTCTTTCTTTTTTTTTTTTTTTTGACATTCCAGGACTATGGAATAGTACCAAGCTACCAAGGAAGCTGCTGCTGGCTCTGGATGGATTGTTCCCCAAGCTGTAAGCAACACAGCTGGAGAGGTAGAATTGGAACCTCAGAGTCTTTGTTCCTGTTACAGATGCCACACTTTGAGCTATACAGTTTGATGTGTGCCTTGTTTGTTTTAGATCTTGTATTGGTTCAATCTTTCCTAGCCATGCCCAATGCCATCTTTGTAGTATGAGTACTTATTCTGTGCCATTATGTGTTTCTGTTTTTACACAGGCTTACAGTTAAGAGACTGAACTAAGGGGATATTTGAACATTATTAGAATTAAAAAAACAAAACTGTGGGACCTTGTAAAGTTGAACTGAATGTATGTCATTTGATATCATGGATGGTCATGGGAGTCAGGAACAGAATGTGATGATTTCAATCAGGCCCAGATAAACACATGTTTGAATGCTTGGTCCCCAGTGGCTGGCAATTTAGAAGGTGGAGCCTTGTTCAAGGATGTGTGTATGTTGTTGAAGGTGAGCTTAGGGGTATTTCAGCCAGTTTCACTTTGCCAGAGTTTGGCTCAGTCTCTTGTTGCTATATGCCACCTGCTGTGGCTGAATTGATGTCCTCTGCTTATGCCATGCTTTCCCCTGATGTCTGGAAGCTCTCTCTAAAGACTGTAGCCAAAATGAAACCCTTCCACTCATCAGCTCCTTTTGGTGAGGTGCTTTTTCCCAGCAATGAGAAGGTAACTACAACACTGAGGAATGTTACCCGAGGTTGTAATCTGACCTCCAAATAAATGCATTAACACATGCATACATACCTGAACACATACATGTGCTCAACATATACAAACATTCACATTTTCTATTCACATACACCCCCCCACACACACACTAGTGCTTAATCTAAAACTACCAAGTATTCTACTACATAGCATTTTGACAATATTGACTGTGAACTTGACAAGTCCTTTCAGACATAGTGTTACTTTTCTGTCAAGGATGATTATAAGATATTATCATGTCAGTGGTAAAGGAGACCTATCCCACCATGGACTTTTTATCTATATATAGGGTAAGACTGAAATCAGGCAGGAATTACTTACAGTTTGTAGAAAGAAGTATAGAAGCTCTGAGGAAATGGATCAGAAATGGTTTTAGTTGACCTATGCTTCCTGATAATAGATAGAATGACATACACATGAAAATGGATATTTGGACTGGAAAAAACACATGTTAGGAAAAACATGTGGAACTGGATCTTCAGTACATATTATACTGAGCTTTAATTAGAAGGAAACAAGAGCTCCATATCCAAATTCTACAAGATTGCAAGTGAAACTTAACTCAGCCACATCTCAGTTGTGTGATTCTGAGAAAGCTACTTTATCTCCCTAAATTTGTTTTATTGTCTACAAATCCTCAGAAGATAATTATTAGAGTTTAATTTATATAAAGCATAATTCTTAGCACACAGCCTGAAATAAATATGTGAGTTCTAAATATCTTAAGAGGATTAAGATTGATAACATTGCTCACCAAGCAACAATTCTAAAAGTGAAATATTATAATCAAAAGGGAGAAATGTCCAAACCTCTATATTTTTCCTGACTCTGACATATTTCCTCATTGGTGAGACCCATGAGTAACCTCTAGTTTAATTCAACTGTGGTATCAAGAAGAAAGAATGGGAAGTAAGAACCAAATACACAGAGTTGTATGACTTATAGTCACATTGTCAGGAGTGCACATTATCTTTATAAATCCAAATTTTCATGTGACATTATGACTGTAGGGTGCCCAATATAATTATTATTAGGTTTCTTCTTCCTCTTTCTCATATATTCTTCAAAGTTCTTTTTTTAAAATTTTTATTTATTTTTTTTAGAGAGAGAGAGAGAGAGAGAGAGAGAGAGGAGAGACAGAGAATTGGCATACCAGAGTCTCAACCACTGCAATCAAACTCCAGACACTTTTACCACCTAGTGGGCATGTGCAACCTTGCATTTGCCTCATTTTGTGTGTCTAGCTAACATGCGATCTGGAGAGCAGAACATGGGTCCTTAGCCTTTGCAGGCAAGTGTTTTAACTGCTATGCCATCTCTCCAGCCCTAGGTTCTTCAAAGTTCTTAGGATCTACTGAGATGGGAACAAGAAAGCTTTTATTGCTGTAAGTCACCCCAATGATGTCATTTTATTACTTCCAACATGGGCACATGTTTTTCTCAGGGCTGTGTATATAAATGATTTATTTGAAAAATGAAGCCTGTTTTCTGGATCAGTGACAACTGAAGGGAGTGGACGTATCTCCATCTGCTTCTGTTTACCTTCTACAGTTCTCAGCAGAAACAGAGTCAAGTCCTACCAGACTCAGAACTACCTGTACATGAGCCTTTTATATCTGCCCTGATAAACTCTCTGCTATAATTTTTAGATATCTAAGCTTAACCTAGCGGTGACCATGAATTATTTAATGTCAAAAATCTAAAAAACAATTATTAGTTTCCTAATGTTACTATAACAAAATACCACTAAATGGGGAACTTAAAACAAATTGGAAGTCTTTTTTTCTCAGGACTGTGGATCAACAATGGTATGCATGATTACAGCCCACTACTTCAGTAGTGCATTTGTTAAATAATGAAAGAAAATTTAATTTTCATCTTATAATTTGGGTGCTCCAAACTATAATCTTGGATTTCTGATTCGTAGACCAAGATTCCTGGAAGTTTAATGTTTATCTTTAGTGTGAAATACAAGGTCATTGTATCTCAGATGTTTTAAAATGTGCTTGAGTTGCCAAGTGCTACTTCTCAGTTAGCCTGAATAGCCATCTCATATACAGCACCACTCAGCAACACTTCTACATAACAGGAATGCTTCATATTTATTACACACTAAGCCTGTATCTCACTGATGCCTAAATGTGCTTGAAACTAAGAGTCCTGGCTTTTGAAAATGTTACTTAATAAACCAATTAAGCTGTATTTGCTATAATCCCTGAAGGGTTATCCACAACACACTGCTTTTGCAGCTAAATTATCTATTTGAAATATGTTCAGTTTGCCTAAAATTGCCATTGAAGCATTTTGTTGCTGGGTACCAGCACAATTTGATGGGATTTGGATTCATCCAACAACTTGAGAGGCAGATGGTGCTGAAAAGATCCAGATGCAGCAGCTTCCATTGATTTTTTAGTATGACCCTTTTTTGTTGTCTTAAGCATTTTTGTCACTCAATGATTTTTTTTTCTAAACTCAATGATTTGCATAATAAGCTGTAGGTAAAAAGCATGAAGCAATAACTAAAAACTTGGGATATCACTGCTGTAGAGAGATTTTCCAAAGGAGAAATTCTTAATTTTAGGGACACATGAATCATATTGCATTAATCCACTCATATACTTATTTCTCCAATAAATAATTTTGAACACTAACTATGGCAGGCTATAATAAAAACTTTGTATTGAATATAGACACATTATACTCTCTTGTCGTAACTTTTCAAGAGGAAAATCAACAGTGAATTAGCAAGCTCTAAACAAGACTCAAGCAAGTTATGTGATAAAAGATAAATGACTGTCATCCTGAGAGATAGAAGACACTATTTTGCAGAATCTATCGGGGAAAAAAATCATTTCAGATGGAACTGATGTAGTAGTGTCATCAATAAATGGAGGTGACAGGACAGTGTGTACATGGCCATACTTAAACATCTATGAAGGCTAGAGTTAAAGCCAATGAAAGGGAAACTGTAGAGAAGTCAGAGGTAAAATTGGAAAGATGTAGTTTTGAATGATTAAAGTGTTGTGCTTTACTGGCCAATAAGGAGAAATTTAAATTATTAATTAGAAGCAGGTTATATTTTATGAGATTTACTTAGTGATTTTTTTATAGAATAATGTGAAGATGGAAAGACTAAGCCTAAGAGGTTTGACTCCTGGAATTGTCTACAACAGACAGTAATAATTGATGCTTAAACAAATATGGAGTTAAGATTAACTTTAAGGAACAAATATGAGGTTTGATGATTGATTAATGAGACAAGGGTGAGGAACTGTGAGAGAGAACTATCTAAGAAGAACCTAAGCTGAAAGAGGATAGGAAAAGAGTTGTGCTCAAAAATAAAAAAAATCAGGTAAAACACTAGGTTAGAACAGAAATGCTAAAAATACTTAGGGTTATTTTAAAAAGCATGATTCTGACTGGAGAGATGGCTTAGCATTTAAGGTACTTGCCTACAAAGCCAAAGAACCCAGGTTTGATTCCCCAGGACTCACATAAGCCAGATACACAAGATCGCCCACATGTCTGGAGTTCATTTGCAGTGGCTGGTGGCCCCGGCACACTCATTCTTTCTTTCTCTCTCTCTCTTTATCTTTCTATCTGCTTGTCTGTCAAATAAATAAATAAGTCAGGTAATTGAGCTGTTCATCTGAGAGACCTACAAGGTTTCCAAATCATGACAGGCTTCGATCAAAGCACTTGATTACTTCCTGAGGTAAAAGATTAGGACCTGGGCTGGAGAGATGGCTTAGCGGTTAAGCGCTTGCCTGTGAAGCCTAAGGATGCCGGTTCAAGGTTCAATTCCCCAGGATCCACGTAAGCCAGGTGCACGAGGTGGCACATGCATCTGGAGTTCGTTTGCAGTGGCTGGAGGCCCTGGCGTGCCCATTCTTTCTCTCTCTCTCTCTCTCTCCTTCCCTGCTTGTTTCTGTATCTCTCTCGCAAATAAATGAATAAAAGAAATTAGAAAAAAATTTAAAAAAGATTAGGACCTATTGCTAAATACACCATATGCTGCTGACACAGAACCCAGGTTGGAATCTGGAAGAGAGCCAGTCCCCAGACAATTAGCCCATCTTGTGTTGGAAACACTAGATGAATTACCAGGGGAAAGTGGCAGGGGCTCTAAGCTACTGAGATGCAACCAGCCTGATAAAAAATACACCCTAGTGCAATGGTGGCACACAGCCTTGGGTAACCAGTGGTTTTCTGATTGACTAAGAGATCTGCTCAGTTTAAAGGAACCCATATCTGGAACTGGGAACCAGGAAAGTATCCTATGGAGACAAAGATTACATTCTCCAATGTCAAGCTCCCACAAGTCTTTGGGTAAAAGAAGTGCTATATCCATCAAAATCTCCCCAAATTAATAACAATCATCCAATTTAACCTATGCTAACTTTATTCTCCACTGAAAATCTGTTTTTTTTTTCAGATGGTAGCAAGACCAGAGGAGATAAACCACTCTCACATTTCAGCCACAGCCCAGGTAAAACCACAGAGGAATTAGGGATAAAAGCAAGAATGCTGCTTCCATGGTGAGATTGACAATCAGCGCCAGGGTGAAGGAGACAGACACTGAGAATACTCAACACTTACCAAAGCAGAGATCCAGAGGCTCCTAACGGCTCATCACTGAAATAGACTTAAAGCACATCACAAAGGCTCAGGGAATTTTGTGGAAAAGGGGGAAGAAAGACTGGAGGAGCACAGGTTGGGATGTCATTCCCAGAGGCATTGCCTCCACCCAATAACTGACTGCTGCTCCCACAATGCATAACCCACAACTCCATGGTGAATACCAGCAACCCCATTGAGGAGGGCCCCAGTAGAATGGAGGAGGGAAAGATGGCACCAACACAAGATGTATCCATACAAAGATTATTCTTAATTAATTCCGTGTATGTTAGTTGCTCAGGAAGAGTGACCAGACAATCTGATGGATGCTGAGAGCAGCACTCTTTGCTACTAGGTCTGCCAGTCTGCTCCCTCTTGCTTCTGTGGTCTCCCCTTTCTGATGAGGTCTGACAATGAAGTACAACCACTTTAGCAGGCCCCAAATGGCAGCCAATAAGTCCAGAATTTTTTTTTTTTTTTTTTAATGTCTTTACTTTTTGCTATTAATAGCCATTGCTCCCGTTAGACAGCCCCATGAACATGAGCCATCTGTATAGATATTTACCATCTTGTCTTTTCCCAATATCAGAGAGCCTTGGTCAGTACTGTCAATTGAGCTTTCTGGATGGATGTATCCTGAGTTAGGGCCTCAGCCTATAGGGTCATCACAGTTGCCCCTGCATACCTGATTCTGTCCAAGACAAAGCTGTTGCCATCAGAATACATCACCAGATCAGGGTCCAACAAAGCCACATCTGTCAGGTCTGGGCAAAGTCCTTAGAAGGTGGATGTGATCTCTAGGCAGTCATGCAGAGTGGTTGATGCCTCATCAGTTTTTGGCAGCAGGGAGACTGGGTTCAAAGCCACAGTTTGGCAAAACATACCCTTAGTTGACCTAAGAGGAAGGCCTGATGATGGGTTATGTGGGAGTTGGAGAGCCATTGGTCAGGAGGCTTTAATAAAGTCTGGCCAAGATTAATTTGTCAGGGTCCTTGGTCAGGACAGAAGCAGCTGCAATATCCCAGAGACAAGGGGACACCCAGTAACTACTAGGTCTAACTTCTTAGATAAGTAGGCCACTGGATGATGCCATGGCCCCATTCTTTGGGTTAGGATGTCCCTAGCTGTCCCCTTCTTTTCATCCATGTACAAGAGGAAGGGTTTGGTTAAGTCTGGAAGCACTGGGACAGGGGCTGATGTCAGAGCTGACTGTCCTTATTTTCAGTCCAATTAAAATCCTTTTCTTGCCCTCTTGTAGCCTCATATAGAGGCTTGGCTAATACAGCAAACTTTGGAATTCAAATTCTGTAATACCCCACAGCTCCAAGGAATTCTTGGATTTGTCTCTTAGTCTGAGTTGTGGGGATCTGAGTGATGGCCTGAATTCTAGAGACTGACAGCATCCTCTTACCTCATCAGTGTTCATATCCCAAGTAGGTTGCCTTACACATGCACAGCTGAGCCTTCCTGGCTGATTAAGTTGTCCAGGAGATGCTCTGTGGCAAAGAGGCTTTCCTCCTCCATTTCTGCAGCTACAGCTTACCTCTCATCTGATAAAGGAACAGACCCCACAAGGATGCTACCAACTGAAGAATGAATGACTGTTGCTGCCCCAGGCACTAAAGCAGAGACTCGCTAGACAACTACATGAAGGAACTCACTTAGGCAGCAGCAAGCTAGCCGAGCTAATAAGAAAAGAGCTTTTCTTCCCAGGTACAGACTCAGTCATCAAGGACACCACCACTTGCTCTCAGGCCTGTTAACAAACAAATGCCTCCTCTGGTAAGGTACAACCAATGGGGGTGAGAGAGCAGGGAACAGAGCCTGGTAGATATTGGAAAGTTAATTTCACAGAGGTAAATCCAGGTCAGCATGGATATAAATATTTGCTTGTTGATGTTGATACCTTTTCAGGATGAGTAGAAGCTATCCCGACCAAGTCTGAGACAGCCCGTATAGTAGTTAAGGAATTGTTAGAGATAATTCCCCGCTATGGGTTGCCCCTCAAGATGGATCAGATAATGGGCCTGCCTTTATGTCAAAAGTCAATAGGGAATTGACCAAGACACTGGGGATTAATTGAAAATTACATTGCTCCTGTCATTCCCAAAGTTCAGGACAGGTAGAAAGATGAATCGTACCTTGAAGGAGACTTTAACTAAGTTAACCTTAGAAGCTGGTGAAGGATGGATGGGTCTCTTTCCCCTTGCCCTGTTAAGGGCCAGGTGTACCCCTCATGTAAATGATGGGTAACCCCTCATCCGGCCCCAGATGGATCTTAAACAGATAACTGACTTTACTAATGAAAGGCTTCTTTCTATCCAAGTCTTACAGAGAGTCCAGGAGTCCATTGTTCCAGCAGTCAAGGCTGCTTTTCAGACACACTTTGTTTGCCCCCATCCCTTTCAGCCTGGTGACAGAGTTCAGATGAATAGACACCCTATTGAGACATTGCTAGGGCCACCACCAGGTCATCCTAACCACTTCAACCACCATGAAAGTGGAGGGGACAAAATAGAAGAGGATTAGACCTACTTTTTATGAAACAAGGGGGCCTATGTATGGATTTAGGTAAAACTTGTTGCTTTTATGCCAATCAGTCAGAATTAATCCAAAATACAGTCGCTTTAGTCAGAGAAAATCTCAAAGAAAGAGAACTTCAGAGACAAACCTCTAACAATTGGTTTAAGTCTATGGTTAGTTGGTCTCCATGGCTAACTTCCCTTGTCTCTTCTATTGCTGCCCCCCTGATACTACTGCTCTTAGACCTTACCATAGGACCCAGCATTATTAATGCTCTAAGTAGATAAATAAAGAACAAAATAAATTCTGTTAAACTCATGGTATTGTGGATGCAAGACATCCCAATAGATGAAAATACCCTAGACACTGTTCTTCAGGAGTCAAGGATTTGACTTAGTGTCATATCAGAGGGGGAAATGGAAAATGGAATGTGAAAGGACACACTAGACTGGGTCAAGCATCCTCCTGTGTGGCCCTTGTCTTTAGGCACACATAATGGAGGCCATCACCAGAGTTGATCTTCCTGACAGATAAAGGAGAAGTTCCAGGAATCTTTAACATAGGCCTTACTGCAAAATGCAGGTGTTTACTGTTACCTAAGGAATGGGACCACCCCTCTATGCAAATGACCTTCCTGTATCTCTTTGTTTCTCAATATCTTTGTGATTAAACAGCACAGAATGTTTCTTGCCTCTGTTTGGCCTATGTGATCTATGTAATGAATACCTCCTGACTTCTTGTAATAGCCTCCCCCCCCCCCACCCCGCTGTTTAACAGTAACTATGGTTTAACTCCCATCCTGTTTTTTCTATGAACATCGTGTGGTTATTTCACATAAAAGTGGACACTCTGGACAGTATAATGCTGCACCCCAAGACCCTGAACTTTGGGGTGTAGACCTGGTGTATACCAGCTTTTCTTTTTTCTTTTCTTTCTTTTTTACCCAACAAAATTTTGCCTCACACTAAAAAAAAAAGTTTTCAAAAAAGTCAGGTGAAATAAATTTTAATATTTTCTTGAAGCCAATGTATTTCATCTAGTATCCACCATGTTATGTTGAAATGTGATCAACATTAAGAAATTGCTAGATATTTTGCATTATTCTTCATATTATGTATTTAAAGGTGATGTTTATTCTATAATTATGACACATTTCAATTCAGATTCATTCATTCATTTTAAATCCAATAATTATGTGATGTTAAAAGCTGCCATCTTGGATGAACCAATTTTAGAAAGTTCACATGAAAATATGAATAAATCAAGCCTAAATTTCCAAATATAATCTTAGATGGAGTAATTTATATGTGTTTGTGATTGATGAAAACAAAATAGATAAGATCAATGAGTAGAAAGATAAATATAAGAAAGAAATATTGGAAATATTCATATTCTCATTGGTAGGGAGAATCAGAAGTGGGAGAAGAGATGAAGGCCATATTTGAGATGTAAGTGAAGAAATAATAAAAGCTCAGGTACACAGAATATTTAAAAACTGAAAAAGCACAGCATAATTAACTGATAAATGTTACAATGAATAAAGACAATGAAGAAAGCCATTATAATTTAACTGCCTATTAGTGTGCTTGGCCATATCAAGCTTAGCAGAAATCAATGGGGGAATACAGACTGTGACACATATCATGTCATCTGACTTTCAAAGGACATTCTAATAACTTATAGCTCTTATTTTAACAAGTGAAGGAAGTGAATGCAAGAAAAGTGCTGAGTGTAAACTGAAGTTTTGGAGACAGGCAGTCTTCAACTTCCTTCAAAGGTATTTAGCAATGATAATAAAGAGATAACAAGGTATAGACATTTAACAAACAAGGGTACCTTGTGCATTTTTCACCTTCTTTTTATTTCTTAATGATAATAAATTCTGACATTTATTAAGCACTTGTTACATGGTTATAAATGCTGAGTATTATTTTCTCAGCTTTATTTAATCCAAACACCAAACTTGTATTTTTTTTCTTTTTATTATTTTATTACATACAAACCTTGTATGGATTCATCGTGTGTTGATACCATCATTTCCCTCCTCACTGCCCCCACTCTACTGAGGTATTCCCTTAGCAGGATTGCTGGTATTCACCATGGAGTTGTGGGTTATGAATAGTGAGAGCAGCAGTCATTGCATGTGGGACAATGTCTCTGAATATTTTTCCCCCATGGCTTTTACATTCTTTCTATCCCCTCTTCCACAAAATTCCTTGAGCCTTGGTGGGTGTGCTTTAAATCTGCTTTAGTGTTAAGCTCTCAGCAACTTCTGAATTTTTCCAGTGTTCGTTGTTATTTCCTTTATCAAATATAAGGTAAATGCAGTTACTTGAACTGAGGGCCAAGGCTTCAGTTCTGTTCCATTGGTCTATATGTCTGTTTTTATGCCAGCACCATGCTGTTTTTGTTATTATGGAGAGAAATAATTAAGATCAGAGCAGAAATTAATTAATTGGAAACTAAGAAAACAATTAAGAAAATTGATGAAGCCAAGAGATGGTTCTTAAAAAAAAAAAATAAACAAGATTGATGAACCCATGGCCAATTTGATCAGATAAAGAAAGAGAAGTTCAAATTAACAAAATTAGGAACGAAAAGGGAAAAAAAGGTCACAACAGACACAATGAAATCAGAAGAATCATCAGGACAGATTTCTAAAGCCTCTACTCCACAAAATTGGATAACCCTGGAGAAATGAATTCCTAGAAACATACCTCAAGCAAACATTTAGCAAAACTGAATCCAGAACAGATAAATTTCCTAAACAAACCTAGTATTCCATTGAGATTGATAATGTAATCAAAAACCTCTCCAAAAAGAAAAGGAAAAGTCCAGTGGCCTTCAGCCATTGCAAACGAACTTCAGATGCATATGCCCCTTGTGCATCTGGCTTACATGGATACTGGGGAACTGAGCGTCAAACTGTGGTCCTTAGGCTTCACAAGCAAGCACTTAACCACTAAGCTGTCTCTCCAGCCCCACGCCCCCTTTAAACATTTTTTAAAATATTTATTTATTTAAGAGCAATCGACAGAGAGAGAAGGAGGGAGAGAGAGAGTGGGCAAAACAAATTTAACCACCAAAAGTATTTAAACATTATCCACCTTGATGAAGCAGACTTCACCCCAGGGATGTGGGGATGGTTCAACATATAGAAATTGATAAACATAACACATAACATAATTTCTGCTGTTTCTCTTGTTAATTTCTAGCATTAATGCATTGTGGTTCCTCATGATGCAGGAAGTAACATTAATTTTCCTGAGCTTATGGAGACATGCTTTATGCCCTATTGTAAGATTTATTTTGGAGTAGGCTCTGTGGGCTGCTGAGAAGAATGTGTATTCTATAGAATTAGGGTGGAATGTTCTGTAAATGTCTGTTAGGTCTAATTGATCTATTATTTCCCTTTTGATTTTTTGCTTGGATAATCCATTTTTTCCTCCCAGAAGATAGGCTGCTAAATATATATTCATATACATACCTAGAAAAAAATCCCTGCTCACAGTAAATACTTGTTTAACCAAGTTATGCATTCCCATTGTCAGTTTGTCAGTTCTTTGTAAATAATTTCCTTAATCATTGGGAACACAACTCCAAGTGTGTGATGATCCTAAGGTGCAGAATTATGGGCTTTTCTGTACTTGAGTATACCAGTAGTTTAGGGTCTTACTAATATTCAATAGAGTTCTTAATTTTTATGCTGAGTGCATGGAAAGGGGGTCTGATCTGATTTTAAAGAATAGTAACCCTTCCTGCCTACATCCAAACTACCACAGTGATCTACTTCATGAAGAGGAGTTAGGTAGGTAAGACACCTAGAAGGAAGGAACTTTCATACTATGATTCATTCCACAAATTCACTAAGCACTTCTCCTGCACCATAAGCTCCATTTAGCAATTGAAGAGCAAAGGAACAAAAAAAAAATTGTTTTATTCAACTTATGTTCCAAAAGATACAGAGGGAGTTGTCTGAGAAGAAGACCCAATTGAAACAGCAATAGAAACAGATTAAGAAAAAAAATAGAAAAATCAATAAAAGCAGCAAATTTGAAAATTACACATTAAAGCTAAGTGTTTTAGAAAATTCCTTGTACTGATTAGGAGTACATTTAGTTTTGTTATCCATTTCAAAAACAAGGCGTAGGAAAGAAAAGGTCAATCGTCCTGTAAATTGGATTTTTGGGTTGAGTGCAACTAGGAAGCCCAGAATGGGGGCATTATTAATCTCTTAGCAATTATAAAACCTGCCCTGCTGAGTGTATCTCTTTTCTTCCTGAGAGCCTTCACCCTGCCCACACTGAAGCCATCTGTGTTCATAATAATGATTGTTAATGAAATAATCACTTTGATCATACAGCAACAAAATAAAATTTTGATTTATAAGATGCTTGTTTAATCTAGGAAGACAACAACATGTTACTAGTATCTATAGTCGTCCATCTTTACATTACCCTCCATGATACATTTTCTGTGGTGCTCTATCCTCACTATGACATTATCCCAAGGTTTTCATTTCAGTTTTTTTAAGTACATTATGTGCTTTCTTATTAATCTGATATCTATAATGTGATAACTATTTATTAAACAATCAGGTTTAGAAAACACTAGAGTATTAACTGTTTTTCAGGTACCATTGAGCTTATATATCAGAACTTACCTTAAATAGGGCATAAAACATTGGGTATAATATTAACACTATGCAAAATAACTCATTAAATTACTTGAAACTATCTAGGATCCTTGCCAGAATCTTTTTCCTATTTAAAGAATTATTTTCAGAATTTTTTAGATTAATACCAAACCACTATACAATTTTACAAGAAAACTTTGTTTCAGTATTTTTCAGAGATAGCTTTTATTCTTATTGCCAGAACTGTACATTTCAAAACAACTTAATATGCAAAATATTCATCTGTTTAGCATACCTTCTTCACCTTCTCTTTACTCTTGAACAGATTTCAAGAGACCCTTGAAAAATAATTCCCTAAATGATGAGAATTCTTCAAACACATCATAAAGGTGAAATTGATAGTCATTGCTCAAAATCAGAATCATTTAACCTTTACATGATCGAGCTAATCACCCTTCCAAACTTTAACCTTTATATGATAAATCCAATCACTTCTCCAACCTTGATCTTTACCATTTATAAAATTTTGGAATGAGATCTCACTTTATCATAATAAATATGGAATGAAGATGTCTTGCAAAATTCATGAACAATAGGTAGATAAATGCACATTCCTGCATTATAAAATGAATGTGAACAAGTCTGCATACGTCAGTTGATCAACACATGAAGCCCAAGAGCTGTGATTTCAAGCTCAGGTGCATGGTAAAAGGTTTGTAACTTGAACCTTATCTAGAGACTTTATGCATACGCACACACACACACACACACACACACACACACATTTGCCACTTACAGAAGTCAAAGAATTAAATTTCATACATTTTCAACAAATTAGGGCCAGGAAAATAAAGATCTTTGAATCAGGAAAATATTCTTCCTTGAGTTGGATTAGTCAACTAACTAGGTAGTTGGGTAATCCAACCCACCTATTCATTCTGCAATGTGATGGTGTGCTGATTAAGTATATGCATATGCAGCCTGTCCTAGGTATTGGCAATATAGGGGTCCTAGTCAGCTGTTTAGATATCACTGTGAGACAAATGATGAATATTGAGTTGGAGAGGTGGTTCAGTAGTTAAAGGCACTTGTTTGCAAATCCTGATGGCCCAGATTTGATTTCTCAGTACCCATATAAATCTAGATGCAAAAAGTGGTGTATGCATCTGGAATTTGCTTACAGTGGTGGGAAGCCCTTGCACACCCATTCTCCCCCCCCCCTTTCTGCCTCTTATTCTTTGTCTCAAATAAAAAAAATTAAAATAGAAAATAATAAAGATAACATTTGATTTGAATGTTTAAGAGTGAAACTGGTATAAGAGGGCTAGAGAACTGGCTCAGAGGTTAAAGGCACTTGCTTGCAAAACCTATTGTCCTATACTCATGTAAGGCCAGATATTTTCTCCTTTCTCAGATAGTCATCTTTCTCTTTACTACTTAGCATCAGTTCTTTCAGAATTTAATCCTCATAGCAGAGTTTTGGTCCCTGCAAGCATTTCTTATCCATGTATCAAAGAATAAAGCCAGGCCTATATTATGTGCTATGAGTCACTTCTAAAATGCCTCCCACAGGCTCATGTTCTGAATGTTTGATCCCCGGCACTATTTTAAAGGATATGGACACTTTAGAGGGTGAGGCTTGCTGGCCTAATTAGGCCAATAGGGTGCATTTTTGAAGGTTATATTGACCCTGCTGCCATCCAGTATCTTTTTCCTGGTTCAGGCCATGTGAACAGCTCAGCTTCAAGTTCTGATTACCATGATGGAGCCACTCTCATTGCCATGCCTTTCTTACCATGATGGATGAAAATCTCTCTGAAACCTTGATTTAAAATATACCTCCCTCCTCTAAGCTATTTTTGTCAGGTATTTTGGTCAGAATCAATGAATAGTAACTAACACACTGCAGTGATTTGAATCAGTTGTCCCTCATAAACGCATGGGTTCTTAATGCTTGGTTCCCAGCTGGTTGAGATTTGGGAAGTAGAGCCTCATCAGAGGAAGTGTGTTATTAGGAGTGGGCTTAGGGGGCAAATTCACCATTGTCAGCTCTCAGCAACCTCTCTTGCTGTTATGTGCCACCTGCTGTGACAAGAAATAATGTTCAGCCTCTGCTTGTACCATGCTTTATCCTGTCATCATGAAGCTTTCTCTCAGGACTAAACCAAAATAAACCCTTTCCTCACATCAGCTGCTTTTGGTGAGGTGTCTTATCCCACCAACAAGAAAGTAACAACACACAGTATGGAATTAAGATTCCTTGTGGCCAAGGATTTGTTTCAGACAGTAAAGGTGCTCACCATCCAAATTTGAAGATATAAGTTTAGAACCCCAGTGCCTACGGTGGTGCAGGTCTGAACTTCTGAGCTCATGAGGTAGAGACACATAGATCTAAAGGAGAAATTTATTAGCTAGACTAGCCTAATTGGTGGGCTCCAGGTTCAACAAGAGACCTTTTCTCAGTAAGGTGGAGAGCAAAAGAGGAAGACCACTGACATTGACTCTGGTCTCCATATACATATTCACTCATGCACATGCATCCACACACACACATGAACATGCACACAAATGCAAGCACATTCACATGCAAAAATAAAATAAAATAATTTCCTTCATATGACTTTGTCCTCTTGTTCCTTCCTCGTATTTCACCATGGTGAAACTATATCACACTACTATTGATGCCAGAGGTTATTTTAGATGGACATGTCATTCTTAATGTTAGTGGTTTTAAACACAGTTAATGCTCATTAGGAGAAATGCTACTGATAAGTCAAGCCAAATAGAATGATTTTAACTAATAAAAAAATTATTAGAAAATTACATAAGGAGCAAATTAAGACTAGAGAGATGGTTCAGTGGGCAAAAGACCAGCCATACAAGTTTTGTCAGAGTTTGGACATCAAGAACCCACCTAAAAGCCCAAAACTTTGGAAGGCATTTGTAAAACCAGTGCATCTATGGTGAGATGGGAGGCAGAGACAGGAGAATCTTCCAGAAGCTCATGGACCAGCGAGCCTGGTAAGTGCAACAACAAACAAGAGAAGCCCTGCCCCCAAATATGGTGAAAGATAAAGACCAACACCCAGAATTATCCTCTCAGCAACAACTGTGCTCTGTGACACATGTGCTCACATTCACACACATGAACACACATACACATATCCTCACAGTAGGGGAAATGCAGCCATAGATGACATCATAATACATGGTCTTGGGATACTCAGCATCTAGTACTACCCAAGAACACTCTACGTATCCTTGATCTTCTCTGATATATCATGACCTTGAATCTGTGTTCAAGCTAATTCTGACTGCAGGGTGGATTTCCTTCATTCAATTGTGATTTTCTCTTCTTACATTCACTTTCTCATTGCATTACTTCATATCATTTTATCTTGCTTTCAAATAAGCATTGATGCAGCTGTTATCCTTGCAGTGTTGGATAGAGAGGGTAATTGTGCTAAGTGTATTTCTAGTGTTCTGTGGTGAGCAAAGGGACTGGTTCATGTTTCCGGATGGGGGATAGGCATATGAGTGCAAGGGAGGTGCTTTGTTACTGGGTGGCAAATTCCACTGATTAGGCTATGGGAAGATCCAGGTCTGTTGAGGTCTCCATTGTCCCACTGTTAAATGTCATCTCAGTTTGAGACAGCAATGATGATTCACGGCTGCAGAAAGACCATGTTTAAAATAAGAATCTGTTGCTTGGGAACAGAGCAAGCCCAACTTGACAAGGGTTTGGGGATTATTTCATCAAATTAACTCATACCAGAAAGAAGTTCCTGTGTGTATGAGACAGAAAAAGAGAGAAAAAAAATGATAGGAGGAACATGAGGACTGTTTGTGAATTCTACCATCTTATACACTCTTAAAAAAAAACTATTTATTTAATTATTTATTTATGAGACAAAAAAAAAGTGTGTGCTAGGGCTTTCAGCTATTGTAAACATCTCCAGACACATGTACCACGTTGTGCATCTGGCTTATATAGATCCTGGGGAATTGAACCTGGGTCCTTTGGCTTTGCAGGCAAACACCTTAACTGCTAAGCCATCTTTCCAGCCCATTTTATGAACTCTTTACCTCAGACACATTGGAGCCCGTGACAGATGTTCTAGTTTTGATTCCACTGAAATAACACACAAAAAAGTACACAATTCAGTACCAATTGCTTTTATGCTATTTCATTCCTCTATTTTCATTTTATCTATGTATGTATCATCTACCTATCAAACTAACTATCTACCATTGGTTTATCTATCGATCAGTCCATCAGTTTGACAGAAGCTTCCTATGTGACCCTAGCAGACATGCCACTCTCAATTCTTTTGTCTCAGCCTTGTGAACACTGGGATTACCTGCATTTGCCATTACACTCAGCATCTCATTCCTTTTAAAAGTGTATTTCAACTTTTTTTTTTCTTTTGCAGACATTAGATCCATTTTTGCAGATTAAACCTAGACTGTTTCATACAAGAAGCAGTATCTCTGCCACTGAACTACATCTTCAGCCTTAAATTTTTACCTTTAATTTATTATTTTAACTCACAAGCTATAACTCTGTTTTAGAGCAAATTTTCTGTTAGTTTATTTCATATAGTGAAGATTTTGAATCTTTTCACAATAGGAGCTGGTAGGAGGAGGTGTTGATGACCAGATATGCACGTGCATGATATACCTTCTCCATTCATCAACACCTCCTCCTACCAGCTCCCATTGTGAAAAGATTCATACTCTTCACTATATGAAATTAACTTTTGTTTTGTTTTGATTTTCGAGGTAGGGTCTCACTCTAGCTCAGGCTAACCTGAAATTCACTATGTAGTCTCAGGGTGTCCTCGAACTCAGAATGATCTTCCTACCCCTGCCTCCCAAGCGCTGGCATTAAAGGAGTGAGCCACCAGGCCCGGCTTATGAAATTAACCTTTAAAAAATGTTAAGGGCTGGGAAAATTGCTCAGAGGTAAGAGGAATTTGCCTGTCAGCTGACGACCCAAGTTAGATTCTCCAGTACCCTCACAAAGCCAGATGCACAAAGTGCACAGGAATCTGGAGTTTGTTTGCAGTTGTAAGAGCCTGGCATGTCCATACATTCTCTCTCTTTCTCTTCCTCTCTCCTCTTAAATAAACAAATGAAATAAAATAAATGAAATTTCTTTAAAATTAGAATAATTTTAAAGTTATCTCTATATGTATTTCAAATATACAGACTGTATTAGTCAGGGTTCTCTAGAGGAACAGAATGGACAGAATGAATCGTATTAAAAGGGGATTTATTGGATTAGCTTACACAGTCCAGCAATAGCAGGTTGCAGGTCCGAGAGTCAAGAAACCCGGTAGCTGCTCAGTGCACAAGGCTGGAGGCCTCAGCAGTCCCAATCCGGCACTGAAGGCCTGGAGGCTTCCTGGAGAGACACTGCTCTTCAGTCCACCCTGATCTTCAGTCCACACTGGAGAGCAGCAACACCAAGCAGCAGGTACCAAGCAGAAAACACCAAGCAGCTAGTAGCACCGGCAGCCAGGTGGGAGAGAGAGAGCCTTTCTTCCCAGAGCTCCTTTTAATCAACCAGCCCCCTCCTCCAAGAGGGGCCGCCCACTCTGGGCCGCCCACTCTGGGGAAGGCTTACCCTGGGGAAGGATTCTTCCTTTAGTTAATCCTTCCTAGAGGCAGCCTCAGAAACACACTTATGAGGAATGTCTGTGGATTCCTAAACAAATCAAGTTGACACAAACTTAACCATCACAAGTCCACCCCTTGTCAACTTGACACCAAACCATATATCTTTACATTCTACTTAATTTCCAAATGAAGACAGTAACAAGGTCATAATTCTGCCTAACATGATATAACTATCCCTCGTACAACAGGAAACGCACAATCATCCCCCCCCCACACACAAAGCAAGTTCCTTGAGGAAGGCTTAGTCTCATATAACAAGTCAAATATAAATTCAACAGTGGTTAACTAGCAATATGATCTTAATCAGTATTAATTACCTAATAGAGAAGTAGAGGAAGAACAAAACATCTTAATATTGGTATACATATGTACAAACACTCTTAACAAGGTAAGACAGGAACACTCGTGGCAATTATAGACCACGTTTTTGTAACTGGTCCCGTGGCCTTAGCTGGTATTTGTTACTGCCTTCTTCTACTACCCATTCAGTATTTCCTCCACCTTCAGCAAGCACCTCAGCAGGTCTTGGTTCTTTACCTGGAGGGGTGACCCATACCTTCATTCCTGAAGGATCTGGGCCATTTATCACACTGCCTTGATTGGGTTGTTGCAGTTGTCCATTGACTTTGATAACAGGGCATGGTAACACCAAGAGACACCCTAGAGAATCTCCAGCATTCCAGACATACTCTTCCTTACCTCCATTGTGGAGGAGCAGTCCAATTTCCCCCTGGTAATCTGGATCAATTACCCCTGCTAACACTGTAACTCCTTTCTCAGCCTGTGCACTCAAGGGCATCAGGAGCCCAAAGTGGCCAGGGGGAAATCTCAGCTTCCAGTTCAATGGAATGTTCTTTGTGCCTCCTGGCGAAAGCACTCCCCCTCTGGAACCAAGACCTCTAGGCCAGCAGGCGTAAGGTTGTGGGTACAGGAAGCAAAAATTTGGCTAATGGTCACTTGGGGTGATGGTAAGTGGTACCATTCCCATTTCCACCCCTTGATTCCTGGACCCGTGAATCCGGGCTATAGGAGAAACAGCACCATATATAGCACGCTGATTCAGAGCATATACAGCCTGCTGGAGGACACGCCCCCAGCCCTCCAAGCTATTGCCACCTAGTTGGCACTGCAGCTGTTTCTTTAAAAGGCCATTCCACCGCTCTATCAAGCCAGCTGCTTCAGGGTGGTGGGGCACATGGTAAGACCAGTGAATTCCATGATCATGAGCCCACTGCTGTACTTCCTTGGCTGTGAAGTGAGTTCCTTGGTCAGAAGCAATGCTGTGTGGAATTCCATGACGGTGGATAAGGCATTCTGTAAGCCCATGGATAGTAGTTTTGGCAGAAGCATTACGTGCAGGAAAAGCAAATGCATACCCAGAATAAGTGTCTATTCCAGTAAGGACAAAATGCTGCCCTTTCCATGATGGAAGAGGTCCAATATAGTCGACTTGCCACCAAGTTGCTGGCTGGTCACCCCGTGGAATACTACCATATCGGGGGCTCAGAGTTGGTCTCTGCTGCTGGCATATTTGGCACTCAGCAGCAGCTGTAGCCAGGTCAGCCTTAGTTAGTGGAAGTCCGTGCAAATGCATAACCTGCATCCCTGCCACCATGGCCACTTTGTTCATGGGCCCATTGGGCAATGACAGGGGTGGCTGAGGAAAGAGGTTGACCACTGTCCACAGAATGTGTCAGCTTATCTACCTGATTATTAAAGTCCTCCTCTGATGAGGTCACCTTCTGATGAGCATTAACATGGGACACAAGTATCTTTATATCCTTTGCCCATTCAGAGAGCTCTATCCACATACATCTTCCCCAAATGTCCTTTTCACCAATTTTCCAATCATGCTCCTTCCATGTCCCGGACCATCCTGCCAAACCATTGGCCACAGCCCAGGAATCAGTGTATAACCGCACATCTGGCCATTTTTCTTTCCAAGCAAAATGCACAACCATGTGTACTGCCCGTAGTTCTGCCCACTGTGAAGACTTCCCTTCACCACAGTCCTTCAGAGTTGTCCCAGAAAGGGGCTGTAATGCTGCAGCTGTCCACTTCTGGGACGTGCCCGCATAGCGTGCTGAACCATCTGTAAACCATGCCCTGGTCTTCTCCTCTTCAGTCAACTGATCATAGGGCACACCCCATGATGCCATAGGTGCATGCTTGGGGACAGAAGGCATTGAAACAGGAGTAACAACCATAGGCATTTGGGCAACCTCCTCATGTAACTTACTTGTGCCTTCAGGGCCTGCTCGAGCCCGATCACGGATATACCACTTCCACTTGATGATGGACTGCTGCTGTGCACGTCCAACTTTATGGCCTGGTGGGTCAGATAACACCCAGCTCATAATGGGCAGCTCAGGTCGCATAATAACTTGATGGCCCATTGTCAAGCATTCAGTTTCTATTAAGGCCCAATAGCAAGCCAAGAGCTGTCTCTCAAAGGGAGAATAATTGTCTGCAGATGATGGCAGGGCCTTGCTCCAGAATCCCAAGGGCCTCCGGTGTGATTCACCTATGGGGGCCTGCCAAAGGCTCCAAACAGCATCCCTATCTGCCACTGACACCTCAAGTATCATTGGATCTGCTGGATCATATGGCCCAAGTGGCAGAGCTGCCTGCACAGCAGCCTGGACCTGTTGAAGAGCCTTCTCTTGTTCTGGGCCCCACTGAAAACTAGTAGCTTTCCAAGTCACTTGGTATATGGGACGGAGTAACACACCCAAGTGAGGAATGTGCTGTCTCCAAAATCCAAATAGGCCCACTAGACGTTGTGCTTCCTTCTTAGTGGTAGGAGGGGCCAGGTGCAACAACTTATCCTTCACCTTAGAAGGAATGTCCCTGCATGCCCCACACCACTGAACTCCTAGAAATTTCACGGAGGTGGAAGGTCCTTGAATTTTGGATGGATTTATTTCCCATCCCCTGATGCGCATATGCTGTACCAGCAACTCCAGAGTGGCTGCCACCTCCTGCTCATTCAATCCAATCAGCATAATGTCATCGATATAATGGACCAATGTGACACCTTGTGGAAGGCACAGGCGATCAAGATCCCTGCGAACTAAGCTATGACACAGGGCTGGAGAGTTAATATAACCTTGAGGTAACACAGTAAATGTGTACTGCTGACCTTGCCAGCTGAAGGCAAATTGCTTCTGGTGGTCCTTATGGACAGGTATGGAGAAGAAGGCATTCGCAAGATCAATAGCTGCATACCAGGTACCAGGAGATGTGTTAATCTGCTCAAGTAAAGAAACCACATCTGGTACAGCAGCTGCAATTGGAGTCACCACCTGATTAAGTTTCCGATAATCCACTGTCATTCTCCAAGATCTGTCTGTCTTCTGAACAGGCCAAATAGGGGAGTTAAAGGGGGATGTGGTGGGAACCACCACCCCTGCATCCTTCAAGTCCTTTATAGTGGCATTAATCTCTGCAATTCCTCCAGGGATGCAATACTGGTTCTGGTTCACTATTTTCCTTGGTAGAGGGAGCTCCAATGGTTTACATTTGGCCTTTCCAACCATAATGGCCCTCACCCCACAAGTCAAAGAACCAATGTGGGGGTTTTGCCAGCTCCTAAGTATATCTATCCCAATTATGCATTCTGGTACTGGGGAAATAACCACAGGATGAGTTCGGGGACCCACTGGACCTACTGTCAGTCTAACATTTGCCGAAACTCCATTGATCACCTGACTGCCATAAGCACGTACTTTAACTGGAGGGCCACGATGTCGGTTAGGGTCTCCTGGAATCAATGTCAATTCAGAGCCAGTATCCAGTAAGCCCCGAAAAGTCTGATTATTTCCTTTTCCCCAGTGTACAGTTACCCTAGCAAAAGGCCGTAGGTCCCTCTGAGGAAGGATAGGACTAAGCTTAATATTGAAACTTTTGGGGATTATGGGAGGGTCCTTCCTCAAAGGTACCCGGCCACCCCTTCAATCAAGGGGTTCAGGATCTGTAAACTGGCTCAATTCTGGAAACTGGTTAAGAGGCCTTGATTCTCTGTTGCTATAATTCAAAGTGGCCTTTGGGTTCTTTGCTCTGGAACTTTTCTGCTTATACAGATCAAGCAGGAACTTAGTAGGCTTTTTATCTATTTCACTTCTGGGAACACCATGATTAAGCAGCCAGTACCAAAGGTCTACACGAGTCATACTGTTACGAGCATTGTTTTGCCTGCGCTGTCCATTACGGTAAACACGGTCACCTTGCCTTTGGCGATTCAGTGCTGATACTTGGCCCTTGTTACCCCGAGAGCCAGTTAGACCCATTGCATCTAAGTCACCTAATGCAGCAACTGCGGCTCCCACTGTGATGTCTTCTTTACATAAAAGACCAATGATTGGGGACTTTAAGTGTGCTGGTGCTCCCCTCACAAATCTGTTTCTTATAGTCTTAGTGAAGGGCACATCTTCTGCATGCTCCCATTGCGGGCTTAAAGATGAGTTTACATGGTAAATCCACTCCAGCATTCCAAGTTCTCTGAGCCTTTTAATCCCTTCATCAACATTAAGCCAAGGGATATCAGGCAGCTCAAGCTCATTCACAGTAGGCCATCTTTGGATCCATACTTCAGCCAACCAATCAAATAAACTCTTGGCACCTCTTCCAACTGCATGAGCTACAGTGTTAAATCTAAAATCTCTGGTTAGTGGGCCCATTTCAATAAATTCAGCTTGATCTAATTTTATATTCCTTCCTCCATCATCCCACACCCTTAAAATCCATTCCCACATATATTCCCCATGCTTCTGCCTGTACAAGTTAGAAAGCTCCTGAAGTTCTTTAGGGGTGTATCTCACTTCCTCTTGAGTCACTCTTTCTAACTCCCCTTTAGGGGCATGCCTAGCCTTACGCTTAGTTATAGGCCTTGAGGCAAAGATGGGTGGGCTCTGAGAAGCATCAGCACATCCTGCAGGGAGGGTCATTACTGCTTCCTCAGACAAAGAAGGAGTGATTCCCTCAGGGGGTGGGGGTGCACCTGCAGCTAAAGGAGGGGAAGCACATTCTCATGCAAAACAACTTCTTCAGAATCTGAGAGTTCAATGTCCCCAGATTCTTCAGGGTCTTCCCATACATCCCCATCCCAAGTCATGGGATCCCACTCTTTTCCAACCAATGCCCTCACTTTAACTTCTGATAGTTTGTGAGGCTGGGAATTGAGCTTACGCTGCAAGTTAGCCAATCTTACAATGAGAGCTTGAGTTTGGTTTTCTGCAATTTGAGCCCTGTTCTGACTAGACAGGAGATTTTCCTCCAGGGCACCGTTAGAAACCTTCAGATCATGTACGTGGGTCTTAAGCTTGGAATTTTCCTTTTGGAGCATCTGCTTTTCTCTCAACAGTTTATCTAGAGATGCCAGAAGAAACCATCCAGCATCATCATTCGTCTTACTTTTCCACAAATATTCAAAAGTTCTAGATACAGAGTCACTAAATTCCTTGCTCCTCACAAGATATGACTCAGAATCACTAAATACATCTATCTCACAGAGTTCGTTAAATAGTTCACACCATGGATTATTAGTGCCCTCCTTATTACCACTTAAAGTGCTCTCCTTATTAACAGCAGAGCCTTTAGTGGTACTAGAGTTGGAGAACCAACTCCACAGAGCACCAAGCCTACTAGGGAAATCCATCCTTACAATTCTGTTTCTCTAGAACCACTCCTGGTACCAGAATCTGTATTAGTCAGGGTTCTCTAGAGGAACAGAATGGACAGAATGAATCGTATTAAAGGGGATTTATTGGATTAGCTTACACAGTCCAGCAATAGCAGGTTGCAGGTCCGAGAGTCAAGAAACCCGGTAGCTGCTCAGTGCACGAGGCTGGAGGCCTCAGCAGTCCCAATCCGGCACTGAAGGCCTGGAGGCTTCCTGGAGAGACGCTGCTCTTCAGTCCACGCTGGTCTTCAGTCCACACTGGAGAGCAGCAACACCAAGCAGCAGGTACCAAGCAGAAAACACCAAGCAGCTAGTAGCACCGGCAGCCAGGTGGGAGAGAGAGAGCCTTTCTTCCCAGAGCTCCTTTTAATCAACCAGCCCCCTCCTCCAAGAGGGGCCGCCCACTCTGGGCCACCCACTCTGGGGGAAGGCTTACCCCTGGGGGCAGGATTCTTCCTTTAGTTAATCCTTCCTAGAGGCAGCCTCAGAAACACACTTATGAGGAATGTCTGTGGATTCCTAAACAAATCAAGTTGACACAAACTTAACCATCACACAGACAAATGTTTTGAAATTTCCTTTAATGTGCAAATTTGGAGACAAGATGGAAAATTGTTTTAGCCACTGAAAACCAATTCAACATATATGGTATATATTATTAGCCTGTACATTTTTATTTCAAAGCTAATTAATAAAATAAATGTTTAAAATGCTTCATACAGTGTATAATTTTTTACACTCTTTTTCTCAGAGAAGAGAGTATGTGAATATAAGTTTTCATGACAATAATTTCTTTTGATGTCAAACTACAGGTAATCTTAAATCAAAGGGAATCTCTATTAAGCAAAAGAAAAGTGCTCAGGAAAAGTACTGCCTTAAAAAAATATTTAAGAGAGAGACTGGGCATGCCAGGGCCTCTTGCCAGTGCAAATGAACTCTAGGTACATGGACCACAGTTTATGTTTGGCTTTAAATGGGTATTGGGCCAGCTGGCTCTGTAAGTGAACTCTGTTAACACACTGAGCAATCTCCACAGTGCCCAATTACTGCCTTTTAAAAACTAAAATCCAGAATTAGATTACAAAGAAAGACTATATCAGTCATAGTCCTTTCAAGACAGTTGGAATTACTGGGAGCCCTGTGGAATGAAGGCTTTGGTATAGTGTCTGAATCCTGTGTAACTACAAGAGGAACTATAGATAAGGTTTAGAATGAAGAGAGCTGGAGAATCAGAGGGGAGTTCTGCTAAGCTGTCCTCCTGGAGCTCCAGTAATGATGGACAAAGGAAGGTTTGCATGGAAATCTGGGGACAGAGGTATGTCCAATCATTGAGGTGACCATGACATAGAGCAGAAGAAAATGTATATAGAATACTGTCATATTTGCACCTCCTGATTAGCTCGAGATTGTAGTTGCTCAACAAGAGCAACCATTAAAAGAACCAGCCTTGATATGGTGCTGACACAATAAAACTTCCAGCACCTCTGGGTTCATTATCAATCATTTAACTTCTGTGACTTTCAGAAAACCCTCACTGCTACTACAAGTTCCTTCCATGACTCTAACAAATCATTATTGTGATCAATTCCAAGTCAGAAGAACAGATGAAAAGTACCTTAGAAATTGAGATTCTCATTTAGCCAAGCTGCCACAGAAAAGCCAAACCACAAAGAGCAATTCAATATATATATATTTTTTTGAGCAACAGTAACTGTGGATGTGCAGATATTTGGATTCTACAATGGCTTACATGTAAGCAGCAGCAGCAAAGCTAGGACAATTATAATTGAGCACTGATTATAGCTGACAATATTTAATATTCACAGGGGAAGACTGATATCAACCTTTCACATTTATATAACTAGAATATACAATAAGTAAGATGTCATGGTTATAGAGTAACTGTTTGAAATATGTCATATGCTTAAAAAAAAACTTTATCGCTTTGGGCTAATCTTTTCTAATTGCTCAATTCGTCCATACTCAAAGACTAACCTTCTGTACAAAAAAGCATTCTGAAATTTCACCATGGAAACTAGAAACAAATGGCCCCTAAAATAGCCAGAATTGCAAACTTATCCAAAAGCCACAAGTGGCAATGTCAATTCATCTGAATCAATACCACACATGGAATCTTTTGTATTTTTAATACCTTCATTTACGTAAATTAACATAGTATTTAAGCAAAACCCCAGGACACTGAATATAAAAGCAGTAAACAGTTTGGTTTAAAGAAAATTAAGAAGAAATCTATAAAAACTAGTGAACATGGGGGGATATTGCAATAAAGGTAGCTTGTGATAGCTGGGCTGACACACAACAAGGGCACTGGTCAACCTTGCCATTCAAAGAGAATCATGGACATGACAACACGCCTCAGTGACATAACAGCAGCCTAGGGAGGCTTTCGTTAAGACAATGCTATCTAATGTAACAATTAAAAGTGGTTTTCATAGTCACTTTTCCAGTGTCTTTTTTTTCTCTTAAATCAACTCTGCTGAAGTCCATCATCTTGATAGAAAAGACAGCTGTTTTTAACTCTATCAGCTCCTATTCTGAATCTATCATAGATCTGTGGCATCTGTTGTCATGAATATCGTTGCAAGGTTTCCCCCAGTGTGTATCTCTATCCTCAGTGCTGTCCTCCACACAGATCCTGTCACAATGAAATCCCTGCTGTTTTTCATACATGTATGCCTTGGCCTTGGGATGTTGTGCATGTGGTCCTTGGTGTCATGACACCAATACTATTTCCTTCATTCAAATGTCACTCTTCTGTTCAAACTTTATTTTGTACCTTCTAAACAAAACAAAATGTTTGTGTGTCACTTGGACTCCCACATCCAAAATTCAGTTACATTTTTATCTCTTCTGTGTTCATTATTTTATGACTATGCTACTCACTTCTACTACACAGTAAAAAATGGAGTCTGGCCTAATTTTCACTCCTCCAACTTGAAGACAAGATGGATAAAAGACATCATAAAGAGACTGATGTTAGTGATCTGTTCTTAGATTCTTGATATTTCACCTCTTGCTGCAAATTCAGTTCAGTATATTAAAAAATAAATTTATGGTCAAAAAGAGTGATGTCAAAATAACTGTATCAGAATATCAATAATATTTTATATTAATAATATCAATAAAATTTTTATTTTGTGATAAAAAATATTTGTTATATACCTCTCCACTAGATTGACATGTTCTAGAATATAAGGACTGTACATATCAGTAGTTATCACCTTAGATTTTTTTTTTTTTTCAAAGAATTTAACAAAGTAGGTTGAGGCAAAGTCTTAGAAAAAAAAAAAAAAAAAAATGATACTGAAGAGCTAGGAGCTGAGTTTGGAAGCAGGATTAGTCAGAGGAGGCCCAGCACTGTCTGTTAGGGAATAGTTCAGTCAAGGTCCTTATGTTGACAGTATGGTTGCCATGTCCACCTAACACCTGTTTTATGTACTAGGTGGGCAGATGATGAGCAAGATGACATAGTGCACCACAAAGATCTCAAATGGTTGAGCAGCTGCTCATTTGGAAAAGGACCAATTAGCTAAAGAATAAAAAAATTTTTTTAATTTAAAAAAAGGAAGATGAGGTAGGGAGGTGTCAACAAAAAGGGTAGAAAAGGAAGGATAGAAAAAAGAGGAAGTTAAAAGAACTTCAAGGAAGGGAAAGAGAAGTGGAGAAATTAAACAGTTTCAACTAAAAATGTGCATATGAGTTAGGAAATTTAAACATTTTAAGAATACAAATATGTATCCTGTTAAAAATTTTCTCTTAATTCTTGAGTTTCAATTTCTGGGGGTTAAATAAATTATGTATAAACTGCATAAGAAACTTATTTATTTTTCTAGAAATTATAATTTTCATTGTCAACTTAATTTTTAAATTTAATTTTCAAAGAGAGAAAGAGATTGAGAGAGAGAAAGTTGGAAGGGGGAGGATGAGAATGGGCACACCAGGGCCTAGTGACTCTGCAAATTAACTCCAGACACTTGTGTCACATTTTGCATCCAGCCTGACCTAGAATCCCTTGTAAGGAATTATCTCGATGAAGGTAATTGAGGGGAGAAGACACACTTTAACTGTGGGTGGGGTCGTGAACTGTGTAACAAGGAGAGAGCTGGCTGTACAGCAGCCCTCTGCTTGGCTTCCTCCCTGTGGACTGAATGTGAGCAGCTCCTGCCACCATGAATTCCCTACCATGATGGACTGGAAATGGGAACTATAAGTTGAAATAAACCTGACTTTTGTCAGGTATTTGTCCCAACAATGAGAAGCTAAGTTATACAATATGGTTGGTATATAAGCTTAACTTTATATTCCCTTTTTGTGTTTTATTATATATATTATTAAATGAATAATGCCTCCCCCATTGAAAGAAGCCCATGGTATAATTCTTTGCCAACATAAACACCTTTGTCATGCACATACTCAAACATTTATCCTTAGAAATTTATACATTTGTACTAGAATTCATATATATCCAAACATTTGCTTTCTATAATGCCTACACTAGCTTATATTCCCAATAATTGTACATATTTAATCATATTTGCATGTATTTATTGGACAATGTTAATCTATGCCATTCATATTTTGAGAGTCACAAGATGTTAAATATTACTCAAGAGTGAAAATTTTTTATGACCAAATATAGGATTTTCTTCTTTTTGGGGGGGAATATTTATTTTATTCATTTATTTATTTATGAGAGAGAGAAAGAGAGTGAGGGAGGGAGAGAGAGAGACAGAGAGAGAGAGAGAGAGAGAATGGGCATGACAGGGCCTCTAGCCACTGCAAATGAACTCCTGATGCGTGTGCCACCATGTTAATATGGCTTACATGGGACCTGGAGAATCCAACTGACATCATTTTGCTTTGCAGGCAAGAATCTTACCACTAAGCCATCTCTCCAGCCCGGATTTTCTTCTTATTAAACCTGAATACTACAAAATGTTATATTCAGGGCTAATATATATTCAACTAGATTGCCAGTAAGAAAGCCATCTCACTAGGTTATAAACTATATAGACTTCAGGAGAGCAGTCTAGCAGATCATGTAGGACTTAAAATATATGCACATATTCATTATATACTAACAAGATAAGCACTTAGAAAAGACTCCCACATACCACTTAGAATGCTGGCTTGTTTTTCTCCCAATACAGTAACTATAAATAAAGCAAGTGGGAAAAATCTACCAGTGGTACTGGAAAAATCTACCAGTTCAATGGCAAGAACTGTTTCATCAAAAGTGAATCTGGAGGCTGGAAAAATAGCTCAGCAATTAAGCTGCTTGCCTGCAGAGCCCAATGACGCCAGTATCCATGTACAGACAGATGCATGAAGTGGCACATGCATCTGGAGTTTGTAGCAGCTAGAGGCCCTGGCATACCCATTCTCTCTTTTTCTTTCTTGAAGTGTGTCATTGGCAAGCCTTGAGGTATCACAGTCCAGCTCTGCTTGCTCTTCTCTCTCTTAATTTCCTCTCTGCTGATGAGATGATGTGACACTGGCTTCCTGCTCCTGCTATTGTCTCCATGGTCTCCCCGCCATGATGGACTCCTCTCGGAAACTGAAAGCTGAAATATACTCTTTGCTTCTACTCAAATTTTTGTTTATAGTAACAAGAAAGTAACATATAGGGGCTGGAGATAAGGCTTAGTGGTTAAGGCACATGCCTGTGAAGCCTAAGGGCCCTGGTTCGATTCTCTAGGCCTCACATAAGCCAGATGCACAAGGTGGTCATGCATCTGGAGTTCATTTGCAGTGGCTAGAGGCCCTGGCATGCCCATTCTCAGTCTCCCTCTCTCTCTTTCCCTCTCTCTGTCTCTAATAAATAAACAATAAAATAAAAATAAATCTTTTTTTTAAAAAAGAAAGCAACATATATTTCATTAAGTCTTTGCAGAAATGTCTTTGCTAGGCTAATTAAGCCAATTATTTCTTTTATTTTTTATTTTTTTATTTTTGGAGAGAGACACAGAGAGAGACAGAGAGAGAGAGGGAGAGGAAGACAGATAGAGATGGGCATGCCAGCAGTCTCTCAGCTGCTGTGAACGAAATCCAGATGTGTGCGCCTTCTTGTGGTCAAGTCCGGCATTGCGCCCTTGCGTCACTGCATCTGTCTAAACGTGGGACCTGGAGATTGGAACCGATGTTCTTAGGCTTAGCAGGCAGGCACCTTAACCGCTAAGCCATCTCTCCCGCCCTAAGCCAATTATTTCTTACTGAAATTTTCTGATTGATCTGTTTTTTAAACCTTTGAAACAATTGGAGAATTTATTAAATTCTCTTTTGCCAGCATTACTGAACAAATCTCCTATTCTGTCTCTGTGATGGGTAAACTTGGCTGTTAACTCAAACTTGATTGAATCTACAGTCACCAAAAGGGGCAAGGCTGTGAGACAGTTTCTAGATTAGGTTAATTGATATGGAAATATATACTCTAACAATATGTGAGACCATTCTATGGGCTTGGGTTCTGGATTGATTAAGAAGGAGAAAATGACCTGAGGACCAGCATTCATCTCTCTCTAATGCACATGGTCACTGCTAACTGCTAGGACCCAGGTCTACAATGAGAGAAGCAATGAGCAGAGCAAATGACATAAAATTGTGCCACTTGGTGGGGAAACGAGAGAGTTTAAAGTTGCAAACAAGAGCAGGTGCTGAGGAAGCAGCTGCAATTGTTAGAGATGTCAGCACAATTAACAGGAAACCTACATCTCTAACCTGGGACAATCAGAAAGGTGCCTTAAGCATGAGACTCCCCGCCCCCCATACCCACTAGAGGCTCTGCCTGGTAAAAATCCAAGTTCATTTGAAAGAAGGGACCCTAAGCTTGTGGAGATGGCTCATTGCAATAGAGAGCTTGCTTCGCATGCATGAATCCCTGAGTTCAGATCTCCAGTACCCAAGGAAAAAGCTGGACATGGCTGTGTAGGCATATAATCCCAGCACTTAAGAGGCACAGAGATGGGAGGATTGCTGGATTTCTTACCCCCTTAAAAAAAAAGGAGAAAAAAGAAATACTGAGCTTCAGGTTTATTAAGAGTCTCAAAGAAATAAGGCAGATGAATGATAAAGAAGGAAACCTGATGTTTTGCTCTGGCCTGCATACTTATATTCATAGGGCACATGCATCTACACACACACACACACACACACACACACACACACACACTCACACATACACACTCACAAAACAAAGGAGGGTATCTCAACTAAGAATGTCACTGAAGGGGTTCTCTACTTGAAGACAACTGTCTAGGGAGGTGTTTCCCAGGGCCAGGCTGGAAAGCATATGGTGGTTAATATAGCTATGATCTAAGGGGAGTGTACATGTCAAATTGTTCACACAACTTGGCAACATTATTTATACATGGTACTGGCTTTATAGGCATAAAAGATGCAGTATTTATTTATTGGAAGTACCTTGTTTACTAATTTTATAGCAGATATCAGTTGAGAAATTGCTTTGAGACTCAGTAGAGGGCCTTTGGGATTTTAAATAGCAGTCAGACTATTATAAACTCTGGGGAATCTGAAGGTGAACTGAATGCATTTCATATTATAAGGTGGCCATGAGCCTTTGGAAAAGGGGTGGAAAGTTACGATTTAAATGTGATATGTTTGAATGTCAAGTTGACAACTTCGGATTTGTGATGATTAATCTCAGTTATCAACTTGATTTGATCTAAAACTCACCTACCTAAGATTTTAGTCTCTGGGAATATCTGTGAGGGATTCTCTTGATTAGGTTTATTGAAGTAGGAAGACACACCCTAACCTTGAGCACTATTTATTGAACTGGTGATGAGTACTGAAAACATGGAGAAAAGTGAACTGAGCACAGCACTCATCTTTCTCTCTCTTCCTGACTGGATGCCATGTGATCAGCTGCCCAAGTTCATGCTGTAATGACTTCTTTCTTTATTTATTTGAGAGAGAGAGAGTGAGAGAGGCAGATAGAAAGAGAGAGACTCAGCATTCCAGGGCCTTCTGCTGCTGCAAATAAAATTCAGACACATGCACCACTTTGTGCATCTGGTTTATGTGGGTCCTAGGGAATTGAACCCAGGTCCTTTGGCTTCACAGACAAGTGCCTTACCTGATAAGCCATCTCTCCAGCCCTGCCATGACTTCTTGACTATGATGGACATTTTTTCCTTTTGAACTATGAGCCAAACGAAATCCTTCCTTCCTTCCTTCCTCCCTCCCTCCCTTCCTTCCTTCCTTCCTTCCTTCCTTCCTTCCTTCCTTCCTTCCTTCCATCCTTCATTGCTTTTAGCAAGGATTTTTGTTATAGCATGAAAAAAGTAACTAATACAGCTTTCAAAGCCTTCACAGAGAATTGTTAGATTATAATTATTTACTTTTTATTTGCTTTTATCACAGAACTTTGAAGATAGAAGATATCCATTCATATAATTGAAATAGAAATAAAAAATTAAATTTGGAGAGTGTCAAGGAGCATGTGAGGTGTAGTCTGGGTAACATGGACATTCTGCTTTCTTCCCTCAGTAAATTCTGGCTAGAAGTCCTTTGAAGATGATGAAAAGGTGCAGGGTGTTCAATAATCATAGAATCAGCAGTGAGTTGACAGAGTTTTACTCTAATATCCCTTACCCACAAAGCAGTGGACACAAAGGAGTGGATAGTGGTCAGAAGAAATCCTTTATGGTTGACTTTCAGAGCAAGAAAATGAACTACAAATATTTAGAAAGAATTCAAGAATCAGCACAGTACTTCTTCACATTCCTGACCTCCCATGGCCACATCCTATGCAATCCTGTGGTATAATGGTGCCCACAGGAGCTGAGACTTAGAGGGTTTAATCTGTCCATTTCCTTCATCAAAGAAGTTTTGGTCCACCCAACAAATTTGTCATTGTTCATGTTGGAGTGTTACCTCTAGGGAGTGTGCATCTAGTTCAGATGCTCTGGGACGTTGATGGGGTCACTCCCTGTTAAACCCATTATGAGTTGAAAATATCCTCAGCTGAATATGCACTTAATACTCTTAGCCTACAAAATACCACAGTTCAGAATCAATTGCTTTCTCTTGTGATCTGTCTTAGTGGTGCCTCCCAGCACTGGAAGAGGATACCAGGCACATCACTGGTCTGGAAAAAGAGCAAGATTAAAACTTTGAAATAGTATTTCTACTGAATGCATACTACTTTATTGCCATATAATATTGGAAAATCATAAATCAATCCATTGTCAGACTATCATTGTAAGTCAGACAATGGCTTTGGAAACTGCCCTGACATTGAGTACTTCGCAATTAAGAGGTAGCTTGAAATTCCTCTATGAACCTAACCAGGTTGCATTTGTACTGAAATAAAGTGTCAACACTTGGCTTTAGATATGGATATGATTCAGAGACTCGTGGCAATGTGACATTCAAATTCCCAAGATGCAATAACAAGTCATAAAGTACATGATCTAGCAGGAAAACCCCAATTTGCATGGAAAAGATAAATCAATAGACACCAGTGTGAGTTGAGAATGAGTATGGAATTAATGTGACTCCTGAAACAAAACAAAAGTAGAAAATACACCAAATATACAGATGTAAAGAAATATCAAGCCAGGTGTTTTAGTGCATGCCTTTAATTCCAGTAATTTGGAGGCAGAGATGGGAGGATGGTTGTGAGTTTAAAGCCAGCCTGAGACTACATAGTGAATTCTAGGTCAACCTAGGCTAAAGCAAATCCCCACATCAAAAAACTAAGACAAAAAGAAAAGAAAAATAATAATTATCAAATGAAATGTTGAGAGCTAGATACTACAACAGTAGTATGCTTGCCTCACACATGCAAGGACCTGAATTCTATTCTCAGAACCCACGTAAAGATGCCAGTTGGGTGATGCATCCTTGTAATCCCATTGCTAGGGAAGGAGAGACATGTGGATCCCTAGGGCTTGCTGGTTTTCGGATCAGATCCAGGTCAATGAGTGACCCTGTCACAAAGTTGTCCTCTGACCTCAGCCACACACACATGCACATATATTAGCATAATAAAAATTCTAAACCCAAAATAAACCTTTTCTAAATTAATTATTGCCAGAATTTGTTTTATGATAGAAAGCTAGCAAACAGCATATGAAACAATACATTATGAAGAATTGGTTTGTACAACTCTTGGTGCTGAAAATTTTCTAGATCTTCCTTCAAGCTAGGTACCTATGGAACCTAGTGGCAAAATGAAAATCCAAGCCAAAGGTTGGAGAACCAAGGGAATTGATTGTGTAAATCCCAGCCCAAGAGAAATCCAACGTCCGTCCCAAAGAGGCGTCAGGAAGCCAAAGAGGCAAATTTCTCCTTCCTTCACAATTTAGTACTCTCCACATGATCATCATCCACATGAGACAGGGCCATGTACTCTACTGAGGCATCGAATTTAAATACAATTCTCATGTTGGGACAGCCCCACAGGTGCACCAGAAATAATGTTTAATTTGTGGTCCTCATGGCCATGTTAAAACGTCATCATAGATCTGACTGAATTTCAAGTTTACTTTTATTGGAACAGAATCAGTCAACTTTTTCCAAAGGTTGTTCTGAGATTTGCTTACATTCAGACAAAAGCAAGGGGAGTTAATTAGCACCTAGGTGTATTCTATTATGTGTGCAGCTTACATTTAGCAGGGTCTCAACGTGAATAATGAGGACAGCTGGCACTAAATTTCGCACTTTCCTTTCATTGTCATTGGGACAAGTCAAGGGGGTTTATGAGACAAGCTCAGTTTCTGCTCATGAAATAACAGTATAGACTTATGGTATCTAAATGGTTTTAAATAATGATTCAGTATGGAAATAATTACTATTGGGTTTCCAATCTTTCTGGAACACGCCTATGTCTCTCTTTTCTAACTTTTCATTAGGTCAGTCGGTAGACATATACAGGAAGAGTCATTTGCCAAGTTTTGCTTTCTAGGATGTCATGCTATGCAGATAAAACAACATGCAAAGTTAAGGCAGTGCAGTGAGTGAAAGTACTGTAAAATCAGCTGTAGCTTAATTTTGTCCTGATAATGACTTCTCTGATTCAAGGGAATAAGTAAGTCAGAACATAAGTTAAGAAACTCCTCCAAGCCAGGACTATGCTATCAGGTGAAAGTGAATTGTACCAACTAAGAGTCTTTCTCAGCATGTTTACTAAAAATAAAAGGAATGCTAAGAGCAGAAGCAAGAAGGAAAGCTCGTTTTGGATAGAAGTCCAGGTTCCAAATGGACCTAATGATTCCATAGGCAAGACAGAGCCATGCTTATAGACATCAACCAGATCCACACATTTTATGCATAGAGTTATCCATCACTCATAATGAGGTAGCTTAAAGCAATTTCTCTGGTTTCAGAGAAGATTTTTGTCCTTGAATACAATTGAATATTTAGACAAAAGCTTAACAGAAGGCCAAGTTCCATGTCGAAAATTCTTTAAGTACACCTCTCTATTATCTCTAGCTTATCAAGATTCTTGAATATTGCAGTAATAACTTACATAGTTCACATTAATGTCAGTTGTCATTCAAGTTGTCAATAGTATTATAATTTTCATGGATATTTGCAATTTATAATATTACTTAAAATTCTGTATCATCCATCTTTGAATAGGCTCATTTGATTAATAAATATTGGCTGTGATTGCTTAGGAATTTACCTAGTAGAGTACTTTTCAATTCCCAAAGATGAGAATCACTTGTCTTTAAGCCAATTACATCAAGATTTTGAGGGATGACACAGTATTGTGTGTGCGTGTGTGTGTCTGTGTGTTCAGACACATGAAGGGCAGAGGGACATTTAATATGAATATGTTGAATGTTCTCCTTTAATGTTCTTCTATCTCATTTCCTTGAGACAGGATCTCTCACGGAACCTATGGTTCATTTTTTTTTTCCTTTTGTGTGAGCCCTAGCATTCCTCCTATACTGGGATTACAGACATGCTTTGGGTACAGTGAGAAGCCTACAAGGAGAGTTCAGCTTCTAATGCCTGCTTTATGCAACCAGGTCCCAGATAGCAACATGCTGTGCCCCCAGAAGTTGATAGGTCTTGCAAAAAAAAAAAAAAAACAAAAACAAAAACAAAAAAACCAAAAATTGAAATAAGTCATGATAATATATTTTGAGCTATATCAGAAATGGTACTAACATTTACTATGGAAAGTGGGTTGGTCAAGCAAGTGCTTATCAACCTGGCCACAGTCCATGCTTAATTCATGGGTGGCCTGAGATGGGCATGCACTGGCTGTTTCTGAGCTTTCAAATGGGGCTATCATTCAGTGAGATGACAAAATGGAGGTTTGGTGATGGCCATTATTGTGTTAACAAGATATACTGAGCCAATAGGCTCTGTGCTGGAACACTGCAGGGTTATCAGGCCTGGATTTGGGGCTCAATGATAGAAGGACTAGTTTCATCTTAAGTCTGTGGTACTGAAAGCACCGCTTCCCACATAGCTCCAATTGGCCCTCATTGTTCTCTTATCAAGGGTACTTAGATTTCTGTGGCTATTAAACAGATGCCCATGACAATGATTCAACTTGTTAGGGAAACCATTGCCCTGGGGAGATAGACCCTAACGGTGGTTGCTGTTACCAGTGACATCAGTGCTTACAAGTAGGATATGTTCAATATAAACCTCAGTGGCAGTTCACTGTGACAGGGATTTCTAACTCTTTACCCAATTTCAATTGAGCTGCCTTTCTTACTTCGTAATAAACTTTCAATACTTCTAGTTTTGGCGAATGAGTTAAGCTGAGGGCTCCTGAGAAAGATGCTTTTTTTTACTAGATGCCTATTTGCCCCTGTTCTGTGAATAATTGTAGAAATAATGTATTGAATTATTACAGCTATTGGATCTGAGAAAAATGAATTTTGACTGAAAAGTATTGATAATTTCAGACACTTTAGTCTTGACATTTTTGATACTACAATTAATATCTGTGTTCAGTCTTTTTATTATATTAAAAAGTATAAGCAACTATTTTCATAATGGAGAAGATCCTGTGGCAAGGATATCTATTATACGAGCACAGATCTTTATCAAATGAATTTACAGAAAGGAAAAAAAAAGTATTATTCAAAAATTAGGAAAAGTCCCATAAAGTAATTGCATGCTAATTCCGTCAACAATGTGAGACAATATAAAAATGTATAAAATGGACAGAGAAATGAGGCAAGACATGCAAATGGAGTAGGACAACAGAAAGCATGGTTTGATGTGAAGTTCATAGATTAAAGAACTCTTCTTACTGTCTTTGTGTGTCTGTAGAACAGTACAATTATTACCTTTGTGTGTGTATGTGCTCATATATCTGTGTGACTTTGGGTGCATGTATTGCACGGTGCATGGGAGGAGCCTAAAGGATAACCTTAGTATGAGTCTGTACCTTCCACCTTGTTTGAGGTAGGGCCTGTCATTGTTATTCACTGCTCTTTATATACCAGGCTAGCTTCTGGGGAGTTTCCTGTCTCTACCTGTCATCTCTCCACAGGAAGGCTAGCATTACAGACACTCACTGTTGCAACTGGTTTCATGCTGGTTCTGAGAATCTGAAGTAAGGTGGTCATGCTTGCCCACTGAGCCATCTTCCCAGCCCAAGGCATACTTTCAAAGACAGCAAATTGCAATGTATATTCAAAAGTGGGTGCCTTCAGAGTGGTATGGACATAGATAACTGCAATGTATAAAAAGGGCTAAAACACAGACATGAATATGTCATAGGACAGTGATGAGAATATATTGTATTTTAGAAAAGCTGACAATATGAATAATAATTGTAGAAGCTTGTGATTACAAGCTACAAGGAAAATAAATAAATAAATAAATAAATAAAATATATTAGCTCATCTGCAAAAAAAAAAATCACAGAATTAAAAAGTCAGTGGAAAATCAAGAGATTGTCTTGTCTTGCTGTTTATAGTTTTTTATTTTAGCTATCCATTTTTATACATGTCTAAGTAAAAATCTTGTGTCCTTGCATAGATGGTTGTTTCTCTCCGTTACATTGATTGTCAGTCCTATAAAGCTCTTAATGATTCTGGCCAGCACAGAACTCCCATTTATATTGATGACTGTGCTTATTCATCAACTCCTCAGTGAGCCAGTGCCTTCTTCAGAGCACACATTTAACAGTGCTTGGGGAATTTATCTTTGGGTAGTGGCATTCAACATCCAAGGCTCAGAAAAGGCATCGATTGTCTTAAATGGTCAACACATCTCCAATTTGTGCCCATAGTGATTCATTAGGGTATGTGCATAGAACTCAAATTGAACCAATGAGATGGAAGAGATGCTGGAGGGGGTGAGGAAAGCAGATTAAAACATAAATATACAGTGTCTGCAGCTTGTGAAAAAACGTGACTCCAAAAAGGAAGTTACACATGGAGATGAAGAGATCTGAAAATGAAAGACAGGTTCTATCACACTTATGATGCTACAAACCCTACATGAACTGCCAACTTGGTTTGGGGATTCTGATGAGCAAACATAAGCACCTGTATAGCTGAGAAAACTCAAACTAATACAAAGATTGTAGTGGCAAAATTTTGGGTAACTTCTGACTTTCATAAATCTCAACTCAGTTTTTTTCTTTTTCTCCCACCTCCTTTTCTGAACATTTTTTCCTGGTCTTGTTCATAGGCATTTCCCAAGTAATTCATGGATTGTACATATACATACCTTTGATTCAAATGTTTTTCTCCACTTAGTGATTCCTTGGTCATTTTTCTTTCTACACAGAAGTATCCTTTCACTTTCTGCAGTTCTTTTCTGCCTTGGATTCCTTTTCTGTACCATAAGTGGCTTATAGCATCTTACTAACATACCAATTATAATGCACTTTGGGGGTATACGTCATTGATGTATCTGTCTTTTTTGAATTTTAGACTTCAATTTAATTTATGATCCTTAAACTCAACCACATAACTAGTTGTTAAATTATGAAATTATAAATGAATGAATAATGAGAGAAAAAATGAGAGAAAAAATTAAAAAATTAAAAAAGGACATACAGTCCTTCTTATTGAAATGTATTCTAGTTCTTAATTCTATAAAAGTGATATTTCAGGTTATCACAAGTAGTGATATTTACTTTTGACTGGTACTAAAATTTGACTCACTTCCCATCTATAAATCTAGTTTTGATATTTATGTACAATACACAACATGTTTACAGCAACACATTTTAGCATAAACACACTAAAATAAAGAGAGAGACTTCTCAAAGAAATTTAATGATTTAAAAAATGCCAGTAGTTTTTCTACATGCATGAGTATCTCGAGATTTTAATTTCATTTTATTTCAAGAAGGTTGTGGTGTATAAACATTTTACAATGCTGATCTCAACAGAACACAATAATTTGAGTATTCTGTACTTTAATGCAAAAATGAATAATCAATATGCTTAATTTCTCATATGACATGTTTATTAAACATTTGGTATCAATGTTTTAAGACTGTTTCATTTAACATTGAAATGGAGCTAATATCAATTTATTCATGAATATATATTTTGAATTTTAAATAATCTTGAGTAGAATGAATACTACTAACATTAAATTGTGCTTAGCATAAAGAAAAATATTAGCTCATTGTTTTCAGCTAATAAAACTAATGATGCAATGTTTATTACACCATTATTTTAATGCTATTCGAATGTGGAAATGTTCTTATTTTTTGCTTCTTTTGTTACTGTAACCCAATATATTATCAATGAACATTAGCAATTTTACTCAGTTTGAATTTAAATCTTGAAGTTTAAATATGGACTGGAAATAAATTCCTTACAAAGAGCAGCATCTAGCTTTCTTTTTCCATTCCCTAAACATAAATTTTTAATCATCTCATGAGATCTCTATTGAGGATAATAGCTTTGTAAAATTTTTTTTGGCATTTAGGGGATTCAAAATCACTGATGTTCTGAAGGAGTATGTGCTTTGATAATTGTTCCCACCTTATCTTTTTTTTTATTATAAAGTGGCAATTTGCATCATCATTAGAAATATACATTTATATATATAAATTTTTGCATTCAAATCTCTTTATTTTTGATTACCTATGACTAAATATCACAGATCAAATAAAAACTCTATATTATATCATTATTTCAGAAGCATATGTATATATACACATATATATTTGTAGAACAATCCATGGTTTTGAATGTAATTCAGGCTTCAAAAATGCTATTTACAATCTTATATCAGAGAAATAATCTCAGTCTTTAAGGGTATTAAAATGAGCAGAGAAACTTTATGTCTGTGTCTCACTTTGTGAGATGAAATTAAGCAACAGTGTGGAAAATCTTCTTAAGAGTAAGGCCTGTAGACTCAGCCATAATGTGCAAGGATACAGTTGCTATTATTGGGTCTGTTATTGCAAATAAATTAGTGTTGATATAGTCATGCTTTTTTTTAACCAAGTAACCAATGATTTCAAGTTGAGACCTAAACAATTTCTGTTACACAGCAATTGACCATTGTCCATTCTCTGCACCTGTTTTAATGTTCTCATATTCCCCCCTGGTGTGACAGAATTTTCATTTTCATACACAGAGAGTCCTTTTATCCAAATTGTCTGAATTAAAGTGAGGCATTTAAATAATCACAGTGTGTCACATGGATGATTTATATTGTTTTATTGTGCCAATCCATAGTAGCTAAAAATGTGCTATAAACTGCATGTGTAATTTAAAGCCAAAGTAATTACTAGGATCAAGAAGGTGACATATTTTCTTTGTTTACTGAAAGAAAAACATGTCTAAATTAGCAGATGGAACTTCAGCACCAATTGTTTCTATACCTCAAACTTCTAGCTAAAAAAAAAAAAAAATCAAAAAGTATGTTGGCCATAAATCTATTCTGTGAAATGCACAGAAGTTTAGTTTTCATTATCATGCCCATTAGTTTGAAACATGAAGACTCTAATAACCCTTTATGAAAAGCCTTATTTCATGGAAATATGGAATGCAATGAAAATATCCCATTGCATTTTTTTTTGGAAAAATAAAGCAACAACAAGCAAACCCATTATTCACTCAAAGAATATGTGATAGATGAATAAAAACTCAGAACATAGAACTGTAAATATAACGGTCAAGAATTCCATATTTGGAATTAACTGAAAAATAAACTCTTAAGCCTGATTCAAAATGGATAATTACATGATTGTAGTTGTTAATATTTTTTAAAACAGTGACTACTGTTTCTATTTATGATTTTACTGCACTTGGAAATAACCAGCAGATAAGCAATTGGTTACTCTGTGATCTAAGCCATAATTGCTTAACATGACAAGGTGGGAAAAGTGGAAAATGGGTGTTTAGAAAGCTTCTTAACTGCTGTGGAGACAGGGACAAATGTGGTCTAGACAACAAATGATGTGCAGCAACTGAAAGCAGAGAAGAGTTACTGTTGGAAATCCTTGTCTGTATTCTTTTGCATAATTAACTGGGCTAAATATATCGTCATTATATCTTCAGTGAGTTCCAACCATTGTGTTGCCTGTGAAATCCTCAGCTGGTGGAGTGTGCACTTCACGACAAAAGCTCACCATTTCGTGCCAAAAGAGCCCATGACCCATTTAGTTGAGGCCTCTATTTATTTTATTTTATTTTTATTTTTTTCAAAGAAAATAAGGCTTTGTGCTTGGGATTTGTTTGGTCCTGGAAGTGACAGGTGTACTGATAATCACATTGAATCAACAGTGGCAAAGAATATACAACCAGATTTGTGTTTTTACAAGGTTATTTTTTTCCTAGAAGAGTAACATGCCTTTCTAAAAACATTCAATGTATTTATCTGTGACTTTCCAAATATTCCAATTTAAAATGTACACCCAAAAGCCTTGCCTCCATACATACCATGCATTCTCCCCTGCGTTGCAGACAGTCTTCCATTTCATTTTTGCCACCCACCTGAGAACTTAAATAGGACACTTCATTGAAGGCAAGAACCACATTGAAGAGTAATGATTGTGTAGAGTGAGGGACACTAGATTGGCCCTGAAAGAATATAGCAACCAATGGCAAGGTTGGAGTTCAGGGCCTAGATCTCCTGCAAAGTGTATATATTTTAGGGAGTCTTAGTTGGAATAATACATGCTGGACAGTAGAGATATAGGAGAAGTTACATGCTAAGTCTTCTCATTTAATAATATCCATAAATCTGCATACATTTGAATATTCTGGTTTATTTTATTTTTGTTTTAATTTGGATGTCTACACCATTCCTGATTTATAGGGCTAAGTAGATCTACTTATCCAATGCAATGATATAACATTCTTATCTTTGCTAATATTTCCTAATATTTTAGTATTCCTTTGTGCTTGCTTGCACTGAGTTCTTTTCACTATTTTAAGCCATTCCAATAATAATAATAAAAAAACCCTATCTACTGGAACCATAGCTGTTAATTCCATATTGTTTCTCCATGTTACTTGAAAATTCCATATATATATATTTAATAGCCCTCTGTCTTCTAGAAGACAAACTCATTGTCTACTTGACTTATACATGTGCATAAATATCAACAAACAATACACTAGCTTAATAGGACACTGAGCTAGGAATTTTACAGCCATGTCTCCCAATTTCTTACAGAGTTCGAAAAGAAAAAGAAATTATCCATACAAAACTCTAGCAATGTTAACAAAATTGCTATCTGACCCACTTCTTCACAGTCATTTCCTCAAGTAAAACCCATTTTCCTTCTTACCTGCTGTAAGATATGGTACAGAACTCTCTAAGAAAGCTAGACATGCAGTAACACTCCCCCAAATGCCACCAAAGCAAAACCAAGATTTAATGGAGAAAGCAAGTAGCTTATATCTCACTGCCAAAAGTCACCTCTGCAACATGGTAAGAACTTTTCTTCTAAATGACTAAAAATATGAGAGCATAGATTAACACCTAGATAAAATATAATATTTTACTAGTAGAATTTGGACATCTTCATAAAGGAATTAATTCACCTAATGCCATTAAATTCAATGCAAGACTATTCTTTTACCAGAAGAAAACCATCTTAACAGCATCAAGTAATGTTTAAGATTCTTTTCTTCATGCTAAATGGTTCCTGGCTATATATTTAATAGACACTAGAGAATTATAATTTAGACATATTAAATTTCATGATTCAAAAATATCATGGACATAGGATGTGATTGTGTGTCATTGCCAGAAGTGCAGAAAAAAATGGACATCTTTAAACAAAAATCATACATCACAGCATTCTCCAGAAACTAAGCAATTGAGAGTTTCATAGCAATTTCATAATAAGTTCACTTCTCAAAAACCTTTTCCATTCATGTAATAACTGCATTTCATCTTTTTCTTAGAGTCATATATTATTACAATTAGCCCTCTATTAATAACAACACAGTTAACTGTGATGTTTGTGGAGTCTTGGTTTATGTATTCCTTTGCTTTTATGGGTGGTAATCATTGTGCATGTGAACTTTCTACCACATTGCAACAGCCAAGCTTTGCTTCATCAATTTTCTTGTCCTACACAAATGAAGATTTTTGAGTGCAGATCTTAGCTACTAGTTCCTGCGTTGCCATTTTATTTATTTTTTTCTCTCCTTGGGTGGATTTATTGGAGAAAATGGGGAACGGGAAAGGAAATAAAGGGGAAAGGATGAAAGGGAAGAAGGGAAGAGTTCTCAGCTATGTTGAATCCTGATTCACGACTTTGCCTCCATTCATGGTGGGTGTTCCAGAACTTTTCCTCGAACGTCCTTGTTTTTCTCCAATTTCATGTAGTGATGGTTCTCTGTACATACACACTGGAAAGCAAAAATCACAACAGTTACTTATGGCAATCAATCAACATCAATTTGGCTTCAATGAACATTTCATTTTATTTTAGAATTTATTTGATTTTAGAATTATTCATTGCCATCACCAGCTCTTGACCCCACTGTGAAAAGTTTTAGCTTAATAATCTGCTGGTGGATACACATGATTCTCTTCCACATCTACTGGTCATAACCTTTTAAGCCTTTCTGGATTGCAGATATGGGAATTGTTTCTGTTTTCAGAAAGATAAGGCTTGAGTCTATTTAGTCTCCTAAACTATGTAACAGGATTTTCATTGAGTTAGAGGAGAAATTGGAAATAGAGCATCTAAAGGGTAGAAATAGTTATTTTACCTATCAGTCCTTATTTTGAACTCTAGCTTTAGAGGAGAGTACTTACTGACAAACTCCTAAATTTGTCCTCCTGTAAGAACTAGGAGATTATTGTGGTAAACTGAATTTTTCAGCTACATTTTTTTTCAGAGCATGGCATTTGGGTGTAGGATAGAGAAAAAAGAAATTTCCCTGATTACCCAAGCTGTCCATCATCTAAAATATTGAAACTTTAGTTATTCATTATTACAGAATGTGTTATTTAACTGGGAAGTTTATGTTCTCATTTATATAAGCTGCTTCTTTCTTCTCTCTTACTTTGCCTGGTGGTAATGCTCATTCATTTGTGTACCATCTTGGTTGTTGCCTGACTTCTGCTTATAATTAACAATGTTTACCTTTTTAAGACAGGTTCAGTTATCATACTGAGTATATCAATTCAGCTGTTTAGATTGCCATGATAGAGACAAACAATGAAAAATGCTTTATCTAAGTATCCTAAAGTTACTTTCCTCCTTGATTTAAGAACTAATAGATACTTCCATCCATTCCATTGTCACTGCAACGGTTCAGTAATTAGTGTGTTTCTAGCATCATCAAGAGATTGTTTCTCTTGGACAAGAATGAAGAAGATTATAAATCTATGATCCACACCACCTAGTCCACAGGCTGACTCAGCTACTTCCCAGCACTGTCATCTTGGACACAGTTTTATAATTGAAAGAATGCATTTTTATGAGCCTTAGACATATAGCAAGAACCTAAACATGTTTAAAAACTGGTCAATTTGTGAAGATAATAAATAATAGATTTCAGAGATCCTAGTATAAATTGTTTTGGGCTAAGGTACTCTAGCAAGTCCAAAGCTAAATTAAGGAAGAGCTAAGAATGCAAGGAAGTTTCTCTTAACACTAGTTCAGTGAAGAGAGGTTTCTTCCCTCATGGTTAGTAGCAGAATTTGTTGGAGATTAATATGTACTTAAGTGATCTAGAGAGAGGGTTAGATTGTGTGCGCTATAATCAGAAATTCTGTATGATGGGTTTAAGATTCTGCATTTTTAGCAAGTTCCTAGTTTATGCTGATGTTACTGAAATCCACACTACCTTTAGTACCAAATGTAGTTACAAAGTTATTTACTAAGTATCTTCAGCAAGAGTTTCACACATACATACTTCTGAATGAGATTTTAAAATATTTTAATTGCTGCAGTAAACAACTCTTCCAATATCCCCAAAGGACTAAATGCCTTTTGCTGAAGAGGTAAAGCATATACCAAGAGGTAGAGTGTACACTGGAAGCTCAGACGGGTCCTGATGCTTTCAAATTGAATAGGTAGGTAATTCAATTGCTTAACATTTTAAAAGCAAACCCAGAAGATCCTGTTGTAATCTTGAAGTCCCTGGAGTTTACTCGCCCTTAAAATTTTGGATTTAATTTATTTCATTTATTTATGTGAGAGAGAGAGAGAAAGATAATGGGCATACTAGGACCTTTAGTCACTGCAAATGAACTCTAGATGCATGTACCACCTGGTACATCTGGCCTTACGTGGGTGGTGGGGAATTGAACCTGGGTCCTTAAGCTTTTCAGGCAAATTCCTTAACCACTGAACAATCTCTCCATCCTGAGTTTATTAACTCTTACCTGTACTTCTGTTATGGGGTAGGTAGAGGGGACATATCAAAACCCCCAAAATAAAAACATATTTTTATTTGCCACACACACACACACGCACATACACACACACAAACACACACACACACACACACACACACACGTATATACACACATGTCAAGGGGGTAAATATATTTAGAACTGGTTAGTGCATGGGGCAACTCGGGTATAATGAAGTGATTCTGTTAGAAAGCTGTTCACAGAATGTCATGAAGGAGTTTACCAATTTCTGTTGTCTAATCATCAATGAAAATCTATATATCCCAAGGTCTCAACATATACTTTAATTCAAAATCTCAATGGCTGAAAGAATTTTTAAAAATTTGATAAAATTTGATAAAATTTGGATGGCAAATTTCTTCAATGTTATCTCAGAAATACTTGGAGTTCTATGCTTCCTAATTACCATTAAATGGTGCCTCTGTATAATTTTTATAGCTGAATTCCCTAGGCGTTAAAATTTTCCTTTTCAGTTCTCTTATTACATAGATCCTACCCTAAACATTCATTTGGACTTTTATTTTTATTTATATGCTACTTATTATAAATACACAAAATGCTGGTCTTAAAAATAGTGCTAAAGATAAATTTCCCAATGATTTAACCCTGCTGACTATTATTGAAACTGATCCCACAATGTAGTTTCCAAACTGACCCCGGAATTTTGCAGTTTCAAAAACTAGACCCACTAGTGCCACAGCAATCTGATCTTCTTTGTGACAAATCAATCACTAACGCTATTGTTTCTATTAAATAGAGTGAAGAAATTTGGGTTTGAGGAACTAGTTCACATCTTACTTGAAAAATGAATAACAGGGGTTTTCCACCTCACTGTTAGCTATCTCTCTGTGATGCAATGCATCAAACACATTTGGATTTCTATATTGCTGTTTAAAAAATTTGGATGTTTAGGCAAAGCAAAGTAAAATAATTCTAGCAACTGTATGTAAATGCAGACAGAATGGGAGAGAGGAAATCAAGGAGGGATAAGGGAGAAAGGAAAGAGATCGTTATCAAACCAAAAGATTACTCAGTTCTTGGTTCTAGCAATATAATCCTAAGGAAGGTAACAGGAACTGAGGAGATGGCTAAGTGGTTAAATGTGCTTTCTACCAAAGCCTGAATTTCCAGTTCAATTACTTTGCACCCGTGGAAAGCTGAACACAAAATGGAACTTGCACATACAGCATAGATGTTATAAAAAAAGAATAAAAAGGAAATCACAAGGGTCAATAGTAAGCAGGTGGGGAAATGTGCATTGTTGTTTGCAGTGTAAAATGGTTCAATCACTATGCAAAAATGGTATTAAACACAGAATTACCATATGACCCCATAATTCTGTATCTGGAGGCCTAACCAAAAGAAAGAAGGTACTTGCACACATTTTCACACCCATGTGCAAAGCATTGTTTACAATAGCTTAAAGAAGAAAGTGCCAAGATGCCCATGGCAAACATGAAGACAGAAAGTAGAATGGTGCTTGTGAGTGGCTAAGAGGAGGGGGAAATGGGAATTAATACTTAAAGACACAGGGCTTCAGTTTTGCAGCCTGAAGGCAGGTGTGGATATGGATGTTGGAAAAGGCTACGCTACAGTGTAAACTACACTGAACTATACACTTAAAATGATTCAAGTAGTAAACTGTTTTTATCTTCTCTACCAATTAAAAACAAACAGAATTGTGCTGGTAATGAGTAGTGAATAAAGTAGTAGCTATCAATACCAGACTTGACCTACTTCAGTAGGAATGGCCAACATCTCTTTAAGAGTCAAAAATATATGCCTCAGGGCTGGAGAGCTGACTTAGCAGTTAAGGCGTTTGTCTGCGAAGCCTAAGGACCCCGGTCAATTCTCCAGGTCCCATGTAAGCCAGATGCACAAGAGGGCGCACACATCTGGAGTTCGTTTGCAGTGGCTAGAGGCCCTGGATGGCCCATTCTCACTCTCTCTTTCTCTCTATCTGTGCCTAATAAATAAATAAATAAAAATAAAATCTTTAAAAAATATTTGCCTCAGTACTGGATTAAGTATATAGGATTAGGGAGAGCCTAGGAGGATCTGATGAGAGTATCTTAGAAATGTGCTGCCCTTTATAGTGTCCATTTAGCCATATGAGGATGTGAGCACTTAGAACCTAAGAGGTCTTACTTTGTTGAGCTGCAGATATAAAAATATACATGGAATGGAATCAAATAAAAGAGGGTGGGAGGGACAAGATACTCAGCACTAGAGACTGTCAGTTTTTGTTGCTGAGGGTCAGGCCAGCAAAGTGAAATTGCTCTGACAATGTACACCAATCTTGGTGATACAGTAAATGAAGAGTTAATAATATGTTCATTCATCAAATACATGAGTGTGAAAAATCTAGCAATTTCTTTGGAACAAATCCAACTCAGGACCCATATGTATTTGATGTCTATTGTGTATCTAATGGGCCCATTTCAAGTGCCACAATTTTGACTGCTATTAAAAGGTTGGTTATGCAAATTGGTATGTCTCTTTTATCTTGGAATAGCAAAATTTAGCACTTAATCAGCCTAAACAAATAAATGATATATCAAGACTAACAAATCAGGGTTGGAATATGGCCCACTGTTGAGAAAACTTGCTGTGTAGGTCTGAAGACCAGAGCCCACTGGATGTGCAGTTGTCTATATCTTAATTCTAATGTGCCTATTGTAATGGTCAGAAGGACAGGAGAACCCCAAAGTTCATGTACCAGCTAGCCACACATTTGTAGCATAAAACAAAAATAAGAGACCCTGTCTCAAACAAGGTGGAAAGTGAGGACTGACACCTCAAAGTTTTCCTCTGACTTGCATAGGTGGTTTCTTTGCACGTGTCAGTGGTGAGAGAAAATGTGGCATCCTAATCTTTTTAGTGAAGAAAAATTTCTACATTGGAAGTAAAGTGAAAACAAGATAAACCAAGAAAATACTCCTGGGCTTTCTTATCCACAAGTTATGCAATCTAATTTCACAGAAACTCAGGTTCACATTCCCTATATGACAATGTGAAGCTGGTTTGGACAGCTTGGAATATTAAGTACTTGATCCTCTCTGAGTTATGACATATGGGCTGTCACACTTGTGATAGACATTTTCCTTGCAGTAGGTCTAATTTCGTAGGTAGCCTTTGGTATGGAACCAATTTTTAATTGTATTTTTTTCTAATTGTACTTTGCACTATTTTATCAATAAAGTTTTGATACCCAAATTTCAAAGCTGCTTCACATCTGAGTGTTTGAAACTGTCCCGTCCTTCTGTCTGTCTCCTGGACAGTCTGGAGTCATGGTGTCTCTCTCCTTCTGCTCATTAGTCAGGTATATGACATGGGATTAACAGTACTAATTATTCATTCATTCCACAGGATATTTTCATGACAAGATGTCAGTATTCCTGTAGTATAGATCTTATCACAATAGTTTTGAATAAGCAATAAATGGAGATAATATTGAAAAGGGACAATATCTCTATTTGGTTCTCTGGCACCATTTCTGCAAATCACAAAAAATGCTCTTACATCATGCCTTTTGTTCATATTTTCCCTGTATTCTCGTTTAAAAAAAATTCCCCTCTACCGCCTCCTAGTCTTGGTGTTTCTTTCTATGTGTATAGTTTACTCTATACCAGATGGAAGCAGAGATACTCAGCCTATTTTCTAAGTACAGTGATGATAGTCTATTGTTCCTCATTTTGAGACACAAGGCAAGCACAGAGTCCTTATAGCACAGCCCACTTTGCCATGGCATTTGCTAAGAGTCCCCAGTTTAATCTCTTGATGTGTGTACAACACATTTGTAAGGCAGACGCCAGTCACCAGAGGAACCAGTATCGAAGCTGCCAGTTCATTTCTGCAGCTGCATGAGGGACACTGACCATACATCTGCAGAAAGCTTGGCAGGTGTGGCACCACAAATAAAATGTCAGATCTGGTTACAACATGATTGGAAACTACCAACATTGTGATAATTTATAGTATTTAAATGAAAGATTATGTTCTTGGAAGAAATAAGAAATCTTTGGCTTTGTAGTTTTTTAAACAATCTGTGTGGTCTGTGTAGGAAAAGGCATAGGTTTTCCAGGGAAGGTCTTCCATTTAACACTTTTTATTATATACTTTTCACTTTTTTCTCTATTGCAAATAGAATTATCAGAGTATGTAGATTTTCCTTGTTATTGTGATAGGTCAGAATTACCACTATTTACAACTTTTACCATACTGTTATCATTTCTATTTTAGTTATAAATGTCTTCCAAGCATCAAAAAATAAAATGGAATCTACATTTAACTTATAAAGCTAAAACAATGACAAAACTGACACAACAGAAATATGGCATTCTGTGGGTTCCCCCCTGCCCTGTTTCCTTGGCAGCAATAGCTAAGAATGAGAACTTATACTATATATAAGCCTAGGGGGACAATTTCTCAAGTAACCCTAACTGAAATATGTCTACTGTCCTCTTTCTAAATTGAGGAAACTGACTATGGTGGCAGACTGTTCAAAGCAGGACAGCCATCCAGGGCACAGTTAGCATTTGAATGTGTATGAGATCAACTCCATAAACTCATGGACAGATTGTCAAATGTGTCTGCAGTAAAATGAAAAACTGGTGACCTCCTTGAGTTAAAAACTTGACCCCAAACTCCCTTAAGAATACTCAAATCTTCCTGGAATCCTAGTGCTTCTCATAGTCAATTCCCTCTTGCCCTTCACTCATGGATTTTCCTGAGTGACTGATTCTATTTCTGTGCCTCTTTCTCTCGTGTCTTCCCTTCCTTCTCTCTTTTTTTCTTTCTCTTTCCTTAAGCTTCCAAGGTTATCTCAAATCATCATCAGATTGAGGTAAGAATAATCACCTAATTCCAGAGTGTTAGGGTTGAAACAATGATTTAATTTTATTTAAGAAATCAAATCAGGTTTTAAAATGTCCCCTGTGAATAACTGGCATACTGAGACAGATCACATGTGCACATAAGACATGGCATCCCTAGTAGGGTTTCTTAGAAGCCTATTGGACATGCATATATGTCTCTTGTGACTCCATTCCTGACATGAAGCCTACTACTTTTCTGTTCTTTCTCATTTTAATAAGTGTGATCATCAGTCACCCAATTGTTCATGCAACAAACCTGACTCATCATCTACTCATTTTTCAAATCTAGCATCCTGTATCTCCTCCAATAGGATGCTCTCTCTAGTCTAACTTCAAAATAAATCCAAAGTCATAATTTCTTCTTCCAGCTATAGTATTGTACAGTCTATGCTACCTTCTTCTTGGCTCCAATCCTAGGTGTTTTCCTTGAAATCTTGTTCCAAACCTTTAATGACTTCCGCTCTTTACAGTGGCTAAAAGGTCTCAATTCTTTGGGTCTTTTCCTATACCTCTAATGTCATATTCTACCCTTTCCCCTTTAAGCAACTCATACCAGAACTCTATCCTTCTTGTTCATAATTAGTTATGTGTGGATAACAACAGATATTTGGAATCCCTACTAATTTTGTCTAGAACAAAATGTTCCTCACATTTCTGTAGGGTTCACCACTAAATTTCATTCAGATTTCTTTCAAAATGTAGTTTACATGACATTTCCCCAAGAGATTTATTTTAAACACCTTACGTAAAACAGTATCACTTCTTTCCCCTTAAGAGTCAATATCTAGTGACATTTGTAATGGTTGTTTACTTGTTATTTATATATTTATCCCTTTATAGACAAATTCACACGTTAAAAAGATATTTATTTGAGTACTATTACCTCCCCTTTACAGTGAGGGACATTCCATAATGTTCAATAATTATCCCATGTCAATGTTGCCTTGTATGTTGACTAATTGTAGAAGCTAATGAATGGAATATAGCTAAAACTTTTGCTTTAAAATTAAAGAAATATTTCCCTTTCTCTAAAGCCCTAAACTTGTATTTAGTTACCTATAATATAACCTTGCGTAGGTGGAATGGATGACTTTGAAAGAGCAATGGACACAGTGTAGCACACCATATTTACCAAGAACTTGGGAGTTTGTGGCTATTTTGTACAAAGTAATATGCCTCATTTTAAGACTAATCTACGGCAAAGAAAAAAAATAGTCACATACCCTGACTTTCCTCTACATGAACATAAGCTATATCACTGAGTCTACAAAACAAGAGACTGAGGATTATTCTATCTTACTTTTCCCTCCATGGTTCTGACAGTGTCATCAGAAGTACCTAGAACTTCAGGAAATATAAATGAATGGATTAACCCAGGTGTATAAATTAAAAATCTAGGAGATGGTCCCAGCAGCTTTTGCTGTTTATACTCTATCTATGTGATTCTGATGTACCCTCAACTCAGAGATGCCATCCTCACTTCATGCACGAAATTCACCTGTGTTGCTTTCTATATAATATATAATGTACATATATGTCATGCCTCTACAGACTCTAACAAGAACACACACAAGAAGGACTGGTAAAATAAATGCTTAATAGCTTCTCAGAATAGTAAGTCCCATTTGACTTCATATGTGCATGAGCATACTCACACACCTCACATTCCTAGTAGGAAAAGTATGGGAACTGAAGTCAAAAGCTAAGAGCTTTGTTCATAGTTTTGACACATCAAGCATAGAGAATAATTTAGCCACCTGGGACAATTCTTGGCTTGGGCAGTAAACACAGCCTTTTCCTCACAGTGCACTTGAACAACCCACTGGCAACCCCTACCTGCACTGAATTAGCTGGGTTTACACCCCACTCCTAACAATGAATGTGGTTATCACCCCCCAAGCAACCATTATTTGTGATAAGTTCCTATTCAAATATTTTCTTAGACAGATATGGGACTTGAAGTGCATGAGATAATCCATCCGTCACAGATTTTGGCTCCATAGGCGATAAGAAAAAGTGTGCTCTCCAAGTGAAATTTTAGGGAGAACCTTCATTTTCTACCTAATGCCTATGTATAATTGTGCATAGGTATGATTAAAATCAGATGCATCATGGGAAGGGAGATGCACAGTAGAGAAAATGTTGCATGACCCAAACTTGTCAATCAAACCAGTCAACTATGGCCCTAGCAATTGAGTTACTTTCTCCTAAAAAATCTCTAAAGAGAAGCCCTAGACCACCTCCTAGTGTCCTCGAATGCTCTCCACTCCAGTCGTCTGCTGTGGCTCTTAGCAGTGAATTTCAAATCTTATCACTGCCTTGCTTTGAGTAGTTTCTTGCTGTTTTTCTACTTGTGTGTGCCTTTCTTCAATTCTTTGATCACGAAGCCAAGAACCTGGAAACACCTAGATAGAGACTTAACATAACGTTTTGCCTCTTTTTAGCTTGTGGCTCTGAATGAAATAATTACTCTTAAAGTCAGTTTTATCATGCTAAAATGAGGTTAATAACTATCAGCTTGCATAGTTCACAGGTGTTAGTGATGATCGAACAATACCCAGGTTAGGGCTGGTTGGACAATCAGCACACCATGCAAACATTATAGAAAGTCATAGAGCTGCTACTCATGACTACTGTTACATTGCTCTTGCATTCTTTACAGGTTATTTGAAAATGGAGAGCTCTAGTGGTGATGAGAACAACTAGATATAACTTTTTGAGAGTCAATTTGGTATTGTAGTGGCAGGTTGGGCAACGTGTGTACTGAGCCACTGTAGTTATTGCTGACTAATTCTGCTTTTCAAATGGAAACAGTGTAGCTTCTGTTTTGGTTGAAATTCTAAAGTTATACACTATAAAGAACTCCCATCTCCCATCAGCTTCCAGGAAAGAAGAATTAAATATGATTAATCTTATTACTATCAACTTAATAGAATTTTCCTTGGCCTTCTGTAAGTTCCAATAAATGGAAAGGTTAGACTACTCTTCTAGTTAATGTGCCATCAAAGATACTTAATTTTCTTAATAGCAGATCATAGAAGGGCCTGAGCGATTAACATGAGGCAATTTCACACCTTAATTAATGTCACATAGAATCTCTTTGGAGCTGTAGGAGAAATTCAAACACTGGGTTGGAAGTAAAAAAGTACCAAGTATTTCTGTAAATGTTTAGTACCATGGGTTGAGAGACAATGTGTACAGAAAGATTTATATATTCATTTGAAAAGAAAGCACAAGTAATATTTGAGTGTAGGAAATGGAGATAGGAATAGGTAAAGAAGATGTGTGGGAAGAATTAGGGGAATTTTATTAAATTCAGAGCCTAGCAAAAATGTTTTGTGTGAGTTACAGTAGTTTGCAAGAGGAAGGTATCACAGGTCAGCAAAACTTAAGGAGGGAGGGAGGGAGGCAGGGGAGAGAGAGAGAGAGAGAGAGAGAGAGAGGCAGCAGAAATCTTTGTTGCTTTAAAGCAATCAGCCACATCACAGGTGATTTTTCAACTCCTTTTTGAATCTTGGGACATAAACCATGTATTTTCCTTTCTAGATCACTGAGATAAAAATATCAAAATAAATTTGTCATTTTTTATGTCCTTAGTGGAATGTCACAATACCAGGACTTCCAATTTGTTCTTTGGGGTTCTTTGTATAACTATGGAGGGGGTAAGTAATCTCCCTCTGTAGTTGCTCTTCTTCATTCTATGCCTTATCCCTCATTACTTCAAGATGGAAGATAATGACAGAATGTTCATTGTTCTAAGAGGAAAATGAAAAAGGCTCTTTGCATTTGAGCTGGCAAAAGTTGAGATGCTGAGCTTTCTTACAATGGCTAACCTTCATTTATAATTTATTCATCTTGGGAGCGACTGAGGTTGGAGATGGTAAATCATTTTCTCAAGATTATGTAAGAGGCCAGTGCCAACGATATGATCTAAAGAAGCAGCATATGTTCCTCCTGGATATCTCCCAGAGGGCACATTTTCAATGGTCAGGGTAGGAAAATTGTTGGCATCCCACACTATATATAGTAATTTAACCTGACCCTAAAACATATCTATCTTAACAACAGTAGGAATATTTAAATTGGAAGATGTTTAATATATTTAATTCCATTCCATCAAAGATGTGGATTATTCTATTAGGCTTAATTTAATACAGTGATCATAATAACTTGAATAAATTTAAATATAGTGGGGTCAATTTTCATGAAATAAGTCTGGAAACATCAAATTTATCTCAGAATGCCAGGTCTCCAATGTACTTGCTGTCAGAATCCCTTGCACAGTTTTTAAAAGCTGCATACTCCAAAGCAGGCTGCCTCAGATTGCTCTGGAGGTTTGGACAGTTTGCAAGTTGTAAGAACGCTCCAGATGGCCCTGATTCTGTTGTTTGATAAACAATAATCAATGTTATTCCATTAAGAATAAAATCACTTAGTATTAGTCAAGAGTTATAGCTTGGAAAGTGGATAACATGCAATTTTCCTACCAGACTCGTGTGTGTGTATATGTGTACATTTTAGTCAATCCTCCACATTAAAAAAATTAAATTGGTGGAAATATGCTACTTTTTCAGATTCCAAGCTTAATTTGATAGAGATGTCTTTCAGTGGAAACATACTGATCTTACTTATGTTGGAATTATCTTTCTCTTTTCTCCAGGACTCAACCCTGGAAGCTTTAAGTCTGAAAAATGTAGACAGATTTTTAAGGGAAAGATCTTGATTCTGAATGCCCAACCACCTGCAGAAGCTGAGTAATGAGCTTCTTGAAGACAGAGGGAGGAGAAAAGAAGGAGTTTGTAACTTGTCCTTTGTCAAAGACTTTGTCTTTCCATATGACACTGGAGGGGTGGTGATGAGCAAGACAATTTGGATCTGGGGGTGTTGCTTCCTGTGGTGTGAACAATGCTCTGCAAGGGAATAACTAAAAATCTCAGACCTGTGCTCCTGTCTTCAATTATGAGGGAGGGGACCCATGTGAATAGAGGTTGATGTAATATGGACACACTAATGGGCTTAAATATCACGTCTATCCATCTGTCTGAATAGATGCTTCTGCAACCGCTCATTAACACTGCCTGTGCACTGAGCACCAGAAGAGGTTGAGAAAGTGAAGGGAAAGAGGCTGTTGAGCAATTATTACCATCTCATCTGAACAAGACTCCAGGATCTCCACACAGCAGAACTTAACTTTAGGAATCTTGACATTCAAGATGAAATCAACAAGACTAAGATAAGTGCAAAGATGCTTGAAACAATAGCAGCAGCAACAACAAAACTCCCTCAAAAAGTCCCAATTTGTCTTTCTTCCATTTGGGCAGTTCACTTCACAAAGGAGTAGCCCATGTAGCATGCAGCCCTGGATTCTGTCAGGTGGTACTGGTATCTCTAGTAGGTCTACAGGTTTAGAAAAATTCCCTTGAACTATTTTTTTTTTTTTTTTTTTAGAGAGAGTGAGAGAGCAAAAGAGAGAGAAAATGAATTCATGCACCAGGGCCTCAGCCACTGCAATTGAATTCCAGACACTTGTGCCACCTAGTGGTATGTGCAACCTTGCACTTGCATCACCTTTGTGTGTCTGGCTTATGTAGGATCTGGACAGAGATTGAACATGGGTCCTTAGGCTTCGCAGGCAAGCACCTTAACCTCTAAGTCATTACTCCAGCCTGAACTATTTTTAATAACATAAAATCATCAACATTGTTATTTTTGGCTAAAAAGAGGATGGTTAATTTCTTGAAGAGTTATTACCATGTATTCATTTTAAAAATGTCATTATATGCTTTATAATTGGTGGTCAGAAAAATATTATCAAAACATTAAAAAATTATTTGTGGCTACAGCACCTTTCATCTTAGCCCTTCATTTAAAATATTTAGGCAAATAAGGCACAAATTACCCATAATGGAAATGGCTCAACAATTGTTCCTTAGGAGGCAAAGTGCTTGATGCACAAGCATGAGCATGTGCGTTTGGAACCCATGAAAAGGCCAGGCATGGCATCCTGTACCTGTAATCTTAGTCCTTGGAAGATGGAGGCAGAGGTTCACCAGGGCTTTCTGGCTAGCTAGTCTATCCAAATCAGAGAGCTCCTGGTTCCATGAGAGAGACCTGTCTCCATAACTAAGGTGGAGAGTGGTGGACGAGACACTTGACATTGACCTCTGGACTTCACATACATACATGTTCATGTGTCCACACATATGTACCTACACATACATATGAACATGTAAATACATACACACACTACACACACTCACACATATATACATACAAAAATTGTACTTCATTCATTCACTAATTTAATAAAATAAATATGTTTAGATGATTTTTTAATATGTAAATTTATTGCTAGTTTCCATGTTGGAACATGGTTTGCACTAAAGTACTTAGAAAAACTGCCACACATCCAGATTTGGGAGTTGGGTCAGTATCTCCCCTCCTCCAGGACTTCTTCTATCCTTCTCTACACGTCAAGTTATCAGTTGAAACTAGAACCTGTGAGTGGAGAAAGATGCCATTGCAGCTTACTGGTGCTCTGGAAGAGTGTGCAACAATTCCCACATAATGCTTGTAAGCTAGTCTGCCCCTCCTGGGGATGATTCTGTCCAAATTTTAAAGCCAAGAACTGAAACTGCTTTTAGTGACCCTTATTTAAACAAGTTATTTACACCATACAACATTTGTGCCTGGATTTTCTTATTTGTGAAATGCAGATGAAACGAAGATATAAACAACTCCATGAAACGTATGGGGTTAACACAGCTCAACAAACTTCTAATGTACCTGGTAGACATCAGGAGTTCTGCAAATGTTAAAAATAAGAACATTTATAAACTGCACAGGGAAAAAAGACTACTGTACAATTTCATTGCCAAAAAACTTTAGAAGTCATCTGGTCCAAATTCTTTTACATACAGAAAAGGAAATGAAGCTTGTTAAAAAAAAATCAGGAATAAAAGCAATGCATTCTTGATTTTCTCTTGCCTAGTGTGGACATAGCATTCTATTAGCTGCCCTATCCACCAAGATGCACTCTTGTCATCATTTCATAAGCATCCATCTCAATTCTGCATGGCTTAGATGGCTTATGCTATTAAATCATGGTAGGACATTTTCACTTTGCCAACTCTGGCTTCTCTGAGTGTCCATATATGCATAGCTTACTACAGAGTAAAGGAACTACTATAGCGTAGGTGTTGAGTGTTTAGAACCGGCACTGGGTTTCCTGACTGAAATCTCAGTTTTGTATTTTCAAGCTCTGTAATCTTGTACAGGTCACTTACTTCATTTAAATGTTAGTTTCCTCATCTACAAAATAAGGAGAGTGGCATAAGGCTATTGTACATTTTTTTTGAGGTAGGGTCTTGTTGTAGCTGGAATTCACTGTGTAGTCTCAGGCTGGCCTCAAACTCAAGCGATTCTCCTACCTCAGCCACCTTAGTGCTAAAACTAAAGGCGCGCACCATCATGCCCTTTTGTACATTTTTACTGAGGTAATATATGCAACCTTCCTGGCACATGGTAAATGGAGACATTGTCTACAGAAGTAATAAGACTAAAAAGAGGACCATAGGAGTAGGCATAATAGCAGTAGCAAGAATAGCCTGAAAATCAAGCAGAGAGAAAGAAGGTCTCATGCATGAATACTTAAAGACTAGACTAACATAACCACAAGTATCTTTCATACTAATGGGCACTGTGATATAAAATGTAGTTGCACAGAGAATGGCTCAAAATTTTGTATATAAATTATATCAAACCACACATGAAGCACAATGTGATGTATAAATTTCATGTGCATCAGGAACCTATAAGGGCATGAACATCTTCATGGATCTGCAAGGAATTTTTATTTCTACTCTGCTGCCTTAGTCAGGATTAGAAGAAAAACAATCATTAGCAAACTTCTATTTGGTGCACCTCCTCAGGTTCTGTTTCCCTACATGTATATTACATCCACAACCTTAGGACACAAGACTAGCTCATCTCACCAGTGTCGTGGAGGTTCAGCATTTGACTATTCGAGGCAGAATGCTTTGGCTTGAATTCTGGCTCTGCCTTCACTGATACTGGGATATGGGATAAATCTATTAATGATTCTGGGCTTCATGTATGACATTTGTAAAAAAGGATAATACTAGAAACCACTTTGCAGAGATGGGATGAAGATGAGAAAGAAATTGAGGCATATTTGAGAATACTACCTATAAAATAAGCATTTATAAAACTATTAACTAACATTTTTCAATGAATGGTACCTTGTTCTCTCAGACAAATGGCAAAGATATTTACAAGGTATTAAAAAGTCTTTGATTAAAAGCCAGTTAAGCTTTATTTCTAGAAGTGATTCTTATGACATTCTTTATGCAGCACAACTAACAGTTCATTTCCACAAAGGAAATAAACAAAGAACCTTGGAAATAAATCCGACTATTAATGAATCTGATTGTAAGTAGGAGTTATTTTTCCCAGTACAAAAGGAAATCATTATTTCATCTGTAAATAACAAAAATTAAAAACAAACAAAGCAGTCAATTAAATGATGCCAAAAAAAAAAAACTGCAGATATTCTAAAGCAAAAAAGATGTAAGACAAGAGCAGAAATTGTTGCCCCAATACCCTTCTAATATTGAGCCCTCAAATCTGAATATGTATTTGGAATGAAGGCTACATGCTTAGCTTCCACGACCCTCAGTGTGGCTGCTTCTTTAGGTTATCTTCAAGGGGTATAAGTATCCTAGGGAAGCTATTAGGAACCATTTTGGAAAGAAAACTGGCACAGATTTTCAAGCCTGTCTTCTCATTCCTCCTTGCTCTCTGGTGGATGACAGAGATATTGGACACATGCAGGAACCAGTGGATATGGTTATGGTAGCAGTGCAATGTTCAAGTCTAAGTCAAATGCTCTCCCACTGAGCCATGTTTAGTGCACAGTTCTAATGAGTCATAGCAAGACACTAAAGAGAGAGGTGAGAAGCTGATTGTAACCACCGTCCCTACAATAGATGCCACAGCTCGTCTCTCCCTTGGTTTGTGTGAGAATTTGTATGAGTAAGCTGCTTTTGATATGGATTCTGTGCTGTGTGAAGCCAATCTAATTCCAATTTAAACTGCTGGACATGTCTAGTTGCACATTTCCTCATTTGCACTGAAGTGCAGCAATAAACAGGGACTTCAAGCCGTTCTGGAACTAGAAACATGATCATTGCACACATTTCTTTTGGACACGTACATAAGGCCATCCAGACCCAAGTGGAAACTTAATAACCCTAGTGCAGATTTTTGGCTCTAATTAAGATGGAAGACTGTATATATTTCCGCTGGGGGTAGAATGGGAGGAGTTCAGTATAACTCTATTATCCATATAAGTAATAAATAAAACAGATTTTTCCATGTTCCTAAATTTTCCAAAATTGTAAATGGCCATGTACTATTTTTATAAAAGTAAAATACTATCTTAAATATGCAAATAAAAAATGATGCAGGAATTCAAAGTATGATTTGTCAAAAACATTGCTGAGAGCAAATATGGTTTCCATTGATATACTAGCTACTTTTTAGAACATCCTCTGCTCATCCACACAAAGCAGGTACTTTCTCCCCTTTACTTACCTAGAATGTCTGTCTGGACAGTTCCCTCCTCATCTCCAATGGTATGAGCTGGCCCAACTCTGTACATAGGTTTCTCAGTGATATAGTCCTTTTCATGGAAATGACATTCTTCTAATTCCCAATGCTAATTACATAGCAAGAATACACCACTTTTCTACTGTATTATTGCCATTAGTAAGCATGTTTCATATCTCTAAGAACACAATTTCTCTGAAACATGTATTTCTTTAGACTTAACTAGTCATTCATTTTTTCATTCACAGGTTCACATACTCAAAAGACTAGAAATGGGGGCTGGAGAGATGGCTTAGTGGTTAAGGCGCCTGCCCGCTAAGCCTAAGAACATCAGTTCCAATCTCCAGGTCCCACATTTAGCCAGATGCAAAGTGACACAAGGGTGCAACGCCACACTTGCCCACAAGGGGACGCATCTGGAGTTTGTTTGCAGTGGCTGAGAGGCTGCTGCCGCACCCATTCTCTATCTGTCCTCCTCTCCCCCTCGCCCCCCCCCAAAAAAGATTAGAAATGATTAAATATCTCTTTATAGTATGTCAACTGCCATCTATGGCAATGGGAGATATGAAGAAAACTATACTGTGCTCTGCTTATTCAGAGAACACAACAACCCTAAGAAGAGATAGGGTGATAGGTGAACAATACATTGTGATCACTTTTGTACAAAAGAAATGCATACTAGGACAAAACCAAGAGTGATTCATTTTTCTTCAACAAAGTTAGGGAGAAGTAGTTTCAGAAATAGCGACCCTTGAAATCTTTCTTTCCAAGGGTTAATCAGCATTTTTCAGGCAGAAAAAAACTGTAGATGGAAATTGTGGCAATAGAATGGACAGCACAGGCCCACCATAGTGAAATTTGACTTTAGTGTGGCCAAAGACATAGAGTGTAAAGAAAGGCTTGAGAGGCAAAGGGAACTCTGTCACAGTGTAACCAATGGATAATGTGAGATCATTTTTGGTTGACTGTTGCAGTAACATGCAGTATATACTCCACGCCTAAGACATGTTTAGAGGACAGCAAGACAGCAAGTCAGACTAAGTCACAGAAGTGTAATAAGTGAATATAATATATTTTAGGGAAGAATGTTGTGAGGATAGTCATTCAGACCATGAGCATTAACACAGTCTGCAGAGAAAGCTTGACTGAATATAAACATGGCCACCCAATATCTTTGCAGAGAAACTTTTGTGGGGGGAAAAAGAAGCATAGCCAAAATAGAATTCTCCTATTGCTAAATTAGAAATAACTCAGCACTATGTTAAGTAATAGTGAAGGGGAGGTTTTAGGCTCAATTGAGAAGGATAACTTTTCTTGCTTAAACATTTACTAATCAAAGAAAACAGTTTTTTTCTTAAAAATGCAAAGAAAATTGACACACTATATTATATATTTGTTCACAGTGGTATAGAGATTAGAATAGAAGCACACTGCTAAAATTATTTTACAAACTTTTAAGCACTGCAATAGTATTGTTTTTAAGAAGTATCCTGAGAAATTAAATTGCTTTGTTCAACAAATAAGGAAATTATGTCTTAAATGGTAACTGACATTAATTTTCTATATTCAGGAATTTTCTAGCCTCCATATTTAAGTATTTTTTAAGTACTATGTATGGGTAAGAGATGTCTCATTACTTTTTCCCCTGCTCTTTTCTTTACAGTTTTTGGTAGGAAAAGTATTATTATATTTCCTAAATATTTGTTCTGATTGGTTAATTCCAGGCAAATCTTACAATGTAAGGAGACAATTGGTGCCAACACACAGATCAGGGTCTGAGGAAGAAAAGACATTAGTTTCATACCTTCAATAGGTTTTGGTACAAAATGTGATGAGGGCTTGGTTTTCTTCACTCTGTTGCCCTTCATAATTTGACCTTCTTTATTGAGTCCCAGAAACCATGCTCGGCCCGATTCCTGCTGGCGGTACAGTGTGGAAGAATAGATCACATAATAGTTTTCAAACACAGACTCCTTAAATTTGCATTCTGGGGTAAAAACATCCTGCAGAAAAAAATACAGAAAAAGAGAAAGGACTTAATAATAAATCAATAACATTTAAATCTAAACAGCTGAAATATATATAACCTATGTAAAGAATGAACCAGAGAAAATTTCACAAAGTTTCCATTAGCATCTGTATAAAGAATCCACATACAAAACTCAAGAAGTTAGTGTTAAGCCCCATTTCCTCCAGAGCAAAGCACTGCTCAGGTGTGAGTCACTTACTGCAGGGACAGGGACAGCACCAAAACTGTGGCCAACCCAAAATCTGGTCTAGCATAATGTGTTATAAATTGAAGTCCTTGACTATTCCTCATTTTAGTGGTCCAAGGCATGTAAAAAAGCACTAGAATTTATTCATGGGAACCAAAATCAAATGTAATTACAACAAACACAGGGACACCAGATGTGTTTTGAAGGAACTACTGTATATATACAAAATTCTATCACACTGCCAGAGCTTGTTCCATGAACTCTCCAGTATGAGGTGACTTGGCTTGATGCTAGTCTTTGCCTCAATTTTTAAAATATTCTTTACTTAGTAATCAAAATTTCATATATAACAACCTTAAAAATAACCAGTAGAAAAAATGCTACTGTTACATTGAAGAAATGTCAATGAAACATAGCCCAAGAAGAAATCTTAAGACTATTTACTTCATTTCCACCATTTGATAAGTGTAAACACAAAAAGGCTGTTAAATTAAAATATACATTAAAAATACATTTAGTGAATGCCAGAACTCACTTCCTTTGTTACAGCCACTGCCTCTCAAACTCCCCATGTTGCCTGTTTTCAATGACTTACAGTGATGTTTTATAATCAATGCAGTAAAATCTTATCTTCAAATGAATGAAGCATATTTTCTGGAAAGAATTAAGTACAAATCCTACATGTCAAGCATTCACAGTATCACTGGTATTCTTCAGTGTGTGGAATCCGGTCTTTCAACATGAAAGCTTACAAGTCAATCCATTTACACGTGGAGATGAGTTAGTGGTGACTCATAGGAGTAAAGCTGGCGGAAACCATGTCCTTGGCGATGATACTGAAGCTCCAGGACTGATCTCCTAGATCCATTTGTAGGCAGCTAAGTGGCAAGCAGATGGGAGACTGGTGAAGCTGTTACAGACACTACTTAAAGGTCTCCTTCATCTTTTTAAGTGGATCTAACATTACTGAAGAAAAAAATTGGACTAAGAAATGGAAATTCAATGACAATAGTAGTATATTGCTTCTATTAAAACTAAAGGATAAGTTTTCAGAGTATTTAAGTAACTAACTTTGAAAATCAGAGAAACACATGACTATAAGATACTTTTTAATATGATGGTGATAATAACAAATGCCTAATTAAAAGTGTTGATAAGAATGCGAAGAAACTATAGTCCTCACACGTTCCTGGTAGAATGTGAAATGACACAATAGCTGAGGAAGTAGGTTGGCTGTACCTCAGAAGAGTGAACATTGTTACACGATCCCACAATTCCACTTCAGATACATTCCTAGAAGTAAAAACATATGTCCACACAAAAAATGATACGTAAGTGTAGTAAGGAGGTCCAGAGGTGAAAGTTCTGATACTGAGTGCTGCCAGGGATTGGAGATACAGATACGATGGGCAATGATGGCTTTTCTGAAGAGATGAAAATGACTGGGATTTAGATAACAAATGTTTCAGGTTTGCATAATTTTGTAAATACTCAAAACCTCTGAAGTATATACTGTGAGTTTTATTGCATGGGAATAATATCTCACTAAAAAATAAACTAGAGAAACAAAGTGGCTTGAGAAGATGGTTGGTGGAAATGAAGCCACTGTATACTCCATGTCTGGAAGCACAGAATTGACAGACTCTGTGTTCTTTTATGGCCTTGCCTCCACATGATGGGGAATCAGTTGAATCATTGCTCAGTATGGAGATCAAAGAGGTCCAGATGCAGGCTAACCAATGTATCTGTTGTAGTCTTTTTATTCATGGTACTGAGGATTGAATCAGGGGAGTTGCATATGCTAGCCAAGTGCTCTACCACTGAACTACATCTCAGCCCTATCATATCTGTTTTATGAGTAATGAAACAACTAAAGCAGGCTAGATTTACAAATAAAAGGGGGCTTTGAGCTCACAGCTGTAGATGCTGAAAGGATTCTTGAGCAGATGGTAGAAGTGCAAACTAGCCAGAGAAAGAAATGATCTAGCAAAACAGGAAGAAGCCAGGACAGAAGAGAGTCTCCCAATCCTTTCTAAAACCACACACCTAGTTGAGTAAAGGAAATCTCACTAAGCTCCAGATAGCTCCCAATATTTTTTTTATTTATTTGCAAGGAGAGAAAAAGAGAGAGAGTGAGTGTATCGGCATGCCAGAGCCTATTGCCATAGTAAACAAATTTCAGATGCATGTGCTACTTTTAGCATCTGGTTTTATGTGGGTACTGGAGAATTGAACCCAGGCTGCCAGGTTTTGCAAGCAAGTACCTTTAATCACGGAGCCATCTCTTCAGCCCCTGTAGATAATTTTGTTCAAGATGAAATTATAGCACTTGTAAGACATATAACTCATTCATACTTTCCATTCTATCTCCAACTTTTTGTTGCACTTTGCCATTTTCTATTCTAGGCCATTATATTGTTACTTGCTTACTTGTTTTATTTACAAATAATGCATAGTAACATTTCTGAGTGAAAAACAGCCATCGGAAAGTTCCGATAATAATGATTATATAAAAATCAAGAAATGAACAATCTGTAAAGAGATAATTTTCCAAAACAGATTGAGAAATAAAGAATAAACACTTTCTGAAAAAATCATTTCAATTCTTAAATTTCTGGCTTATTATCAATGTCCACTTCACTCTGGGAAAACCACTGCACCTCTGTGAAACTCAACTATTGACACTGTAAACTGAAGATATGTTTGCTACATATGCATAGGGTTGTAAAAATCAATTTACATACCATCTGCAAAAACTATTTTTCAATTTTAATTGATATGATGAGAGAGAGAGACAGAGAGACAGAAATAATTGGGGTGCCAGGGCCCCTAGCCAGTGCAGTCGAACTCTGGACATGTGTGCCACCTTGGGTGCATGAGTCAACTTGTGCATCTATCTTACATGGGTTCTGAGGAGTCAAACCTGGATCCTTAGACTTCAAAGGCAAGTGCCTTAACCAATAAGCCATTTTTCCAGCCCTGTGAAAGCTCCTTGATACCTACAAAAACTATATAATTTTTGAGATTATCTTTTTCATGGACTGATATAACTTTCAAAGTTTCTGTACTTCAGCATGATATCTGATTGGACTAAAATACTTGAAAATTTTGACTAATAGCATGTATTCCAGTCACAGGCACTTTCTTGTGGTGCTAGGAATAGAACTCATAATCTTACATGTGCTGTGTAAGTGCTGGAGCACCAGCCTCATTATAAACCCATGTTGTCCTGGTTTTGCTTTGAAGAATGTATACTTTGAAACTCAGGTGGGCACACGTGATTTGCATAGCCCTATGGAGTTAGTACAGTTAAATGATACTACCATCACACCTCATCTGTATTCTGTTACCAGCAGTTCTCTATCTCCTCCTCACTCCTTGGCTGTGATGTTTCATGGGATGAATGTTCACTCAATGAGTAACCAGCTTAGCACTCCAGCCACTGGTATCCTTGCTGCCTTTCAAACACACCAAACATGTGTCATTTCAAAATTTCCATGCCAAATGTCCCTTATGCTTGACAATCTCTTTAATTTTCACTTTATTTTACTCACTGCCCAATATGACTAACTCAGGGAGACTTCCCTTAGCCACCCTGTCTAAGGACACATCTTCTCCAGTCATTTTCTAACCTTTATCTCAATATTTCAATCTTCATAACTCTACATTGCACAATAACATAATAAATACATATGAACCTCTATAAGAAGAGAGGAACCCTGTCTTTATATTTCATTTTTATTCTCAACAAATCTTGAAAATAAAAAGATCTACTTTATCAAAATAATTTGGTAGAGAGACATCTTGAGAACTGAACTTGCACAGCTATGTATCCATACACTGTTTCCACTGAGACCGTCACTGCTCTTCCCAGGATCTCATTTTCCTTAAATGTGATATCACTAAACAATCACAAAATACTTTTTGTCTTAACCTCCTATAATGTTATTATTCAACTCAAATGTTTAATTTCTTGAAATTAAACATCCACATTAATTCTACAACAGTGTTAAGCTATCAAATAAATAATAATAGTGCATTAAAAATAAAATAAGGAGGGCTTCAGAGATTGTTCCATGGTTAAAGTCACTTTCTTGCAAGGCCTGATGGCCTGGGTTCAATTATCCAATATCCACATAAAGCTACATGCAAAAAACGGTGCATACATCTTGTACTCATTTGCAGTGGCAGGAAGCCCTGGTGTACTCATTCTTTCTCTCATTCTCTCTCTTTTCCCCCCTTTACCTCTGTCTCTCCATACAAATATTAAAAAAAAATAAAATAAGGAAATATATAGTCAGACAAAATAGATTTTGCTCTTATTTAAATAATTATAATAAATAATTTATGCCATGTAAATATTACCTTCTTTCAAAGAGCCCTTTGATTTTTTCTTGCCTTTTTGATCAAAACAATAAATAATAACTTTTTCTTTAAACACATGGGTCACACTGTTCTCACTGTCTTGGGCTCAAGTAATCCTTCTGCCTCAGCTTTGCAAAAAAGCTTAGACTAAGGCAGACACCACTGTTCTTGGCTCTAAACTCTTTTTAACACAGAGAAATAACTTTCCTGTTTGCTGCCAACCTTTTTAACTGGGGTGTGTAGAGGGAAGAAAAAAAAAAAAAAAAAACTACTGGTGATTCTTGCAATATAGTTTATATCCTATGAATCCATAGAAGGTTCCTATGGTTATATGTAACCTTTCAGTGTTATGATCTTTGAATCTTTGGCTCTGACACTTCTGCTTCAATGTCTTCATGATGACTTTCAGATGCACACAATTTGAACATCCTTGTTACATTAGCAGCTGCTTTGTTAACCATGTTGTAGAGAAAATGATATTAAATCAAGCAAGAGAATTATTGTTTTTCATCCTGACAAAAGGCAGAGAAAATGCTAAATTACATTATCTCAAATGAAGACTATTTTTTAAACTGTAGTTGCTTTGGCTAGAACAAGTCTAATTTTGTAACTTAAAAAAACTCTGCTGATATGGAAACCTTTGTCTATATACTTTTGAGATAATTTTTACTGGAAAATTACTGAGAGATAATTCCTCTAAAAATAAAGATTCTTTGTTAACTCATTCTTTGCAATGTCTGACAGAGCAGCACAGTGAATTTATACTGGCATAAAAATGCAAACCAGAGTGTTTTGGAAATGTAGTATTGTTGGCAGATTGACCCACATATTCATATCTCTGCCCTTTTGACACTGGACAAGTTTCTTATCCTCTCCAACACTTATTTTTAACATTTGTAAGTCCAAGCTAAGATTTACCTTCACTGTGAGGCTATGGTTATTAAAAAAGACATGACAAGCATGTTAGGCTTAGACCACTTTTGTATCCTGTTACTCCTTCTTACAGTTTTTAGGCAAATGTTATCACAAATAAGAATGGGCTAGCCTGAGCAGCAAGCTGAGAAAAATTAATTCACTTGCTGAATAGAAACTCCCCTGTATATCTTTACCTAGGACAGACTGATCAAAGCTACCTTGTATATGGCTCAAACTGGCCCTCTACTCATAGGATCTATAGGATGCACAGGTAATTCTGATCATTTGTCTTTTTTCTACTCAAGGATACAATAGTCAGATTCCTATCACCTTCTACTGAAGCATTATATCCTATGGGAGCTAGATTTACCCTCTGCAAGAATCTGAGGGAGAAGGGAATGGGGAGTGGAAGGAATTCAGTGGGTGATGGTCTATATTATCATTCAATATATATATATATATATATATTTATTATGTTTTTCAAGGTAGGGTCTCTCTCTGGCCCAGGCTGACCTAGAATTCACTATGCAGTCTCAGGGTGGCCTCATACTTGCAGCTATCCTCCTAGCTCTACCTCCTGAGTGCTGGGATTAAAGGCATGGTGCCACCGTGCCCAACTTTCATCTTACAATTCTTTATCATTATTTCCAGAATTCTTTGTTTCATAGACAATTTCTCTGCATCAGGAATTAGGGAAACAGATGAGTTTTCCATAGAAAATTCCACTGGGTCCTTATGAAAGGTACTTGTACACAATTTGCAACCTAGTTACCAACAGTAGCAGTTACCTTCTCATTGTTAGGACAAAAAACCCAAATAAAGGATACTTATGGGAGTAAAATGTTTACTTCAGCTGTACAGTTTTAAGGGGGGATTTGATCATGGCAGGGAAAGCATGGAGGGAAGCAGAAAGAGAGTGAGCAGGAAGCTGGCTCCTATCTTGTCACATATCTGGGTAGAAGCAGGCTAAGCACTGGGCTTAGAGCTGAGCTAATAAATTTCAAGATTCATCCCCAGTGACAGATCTCCTCTAGCAAGTCTCCATTTTCCAAGCTGCCATGAGCCAAGGATTACGTACGAGGCTCATTCACAAACACATGAGGCTATGGGGGGCGGGTATTTCTCATTAAAAAGACTACACCAATGTCTATTGATTTTGAATATCAAGGCAAGCAGGATTCATGTCCCCAATGCACTCATGGTATAGGATATGTGCCTCCTGGTATGCTGTCTTTATCTTCCTCTTCCATGATAAAAGTGAAAGTGAGAATATTGTCAGATTTCCACATTTCTATTTGAACACTGCTGCACACATACTCTAATGGACCCCAGAAATTACAAACCAAGGCAGGAAAATATGTTTTTTTAACACAAAAAAACTTTAAACTCTTGTGTCAACTTGCTTGAAATAAAAAAAAAATATGGAAATTCCTTACACAACAATTGTAAAAGCAAGGAAGATGAGGCACTAGTTTTCATGCACTTGTTGGAAGAAATGATAGGTGTCTGATGTGTGAGAGAGAATAAAGTCCTACATGAGACAGGTACCATACTGATCCTGGGGTTCTGTGAGGGCGCTTTGTAATCCTTAAATAAGAAGACGAATCTGGCAAACAGCACTGGGACTTGATGGAGCTGGAGAGGAGAAACTGAACTTTCAGAATTGAGCTTGAAAAGCAGGATAGAAGAATCCTGTGGATTGGGGGTAGAAGACTGGGAATTTCCCTAAGGTTTATGGATAAATTGCCTCTGTGTGGCGTGAGACACCTGAGGGCTGGCAGCTGCTGCATGGCTGAGTGCTGAAGGGGAATATTCAAAGATGTGAAGGACTGAGAGCCAGAGCCAGACAAGCCAGAAAGAAGAGACTCCAGGAAGCACATCGCACAGTCATTGGAAACTTCAGAAAGGCAGTTTAAGATTAATGATCACACGCATCCAATGTGTGTGCTTTGGGCCCAAGACTAAAGGCAAAGTCAAAACAGCTGAGAATGAAAATGTAGATTCTCACACCTATACATCCTCCCACGTACACATCCAGTGTGACGAGATCTAAATGCCAGAACAACATGCACACCCTTTATCAGAAGATACAGTAGCATACTCTACAACGCATCATCAAAGTGTTTAACATACCATGAAATATCCATAAAACCTGGCATAAACAGGCTAATGCGATCCTTAGCCAGCAGTTTGCTGGACATGGTGGTGTGCTACTACAACCTCAACTGCCCTGAAGACTGAGGTGGATCACTTGAGTCTAGATTCAGCTTGAACCACATCATAAGGTGACAGCAGCAACAACACGAACATAGTTAATTAGAAGACAATGGAAAAGACTCCAATGTTCAAATTAACAGAAAAGAACTCCCTGGCAGGGGAGATGGCTCAGAGGCTAAGGCACTTGCTTGCAAAGCCTACTAACTTGGGTTCAATTCCCCAGTAACCATGTAAAGACAAATGTGCAAAGTGGAGCATACATCTAGAGTTTATTTGCAGTCAAGAGGTCTTGGTATGCCCATACTTCTATCTCTCTCTTCCCCATCTCTCTCCCCTCTCTCTTTCTCTGTGTGTTTGTGTGCTCACAAATAAATAAACTATTTCTTTAAAGAACAGCTATGAGCTTTATAGCAGCAACTATATGTTCTGACTTATAAAAAAGATAAAATGAATGAACGAGAAGTAACTGAAAATATGAAACTGATTAGAAATGACCATTATAACACTTAAAAGGAAACTGAGGAGAAAGTTACTGGATAGACTTAAGAGCAGACTGGCCATTTTTGGTTAAAAGTAACAGTGGCCTTTTCTGTAGACAGAGTATGTGACATTATCCAGGTTGGTGGAGAAGATTAACAATAAGCAAAAACAAGCAGCCTGACAAAAATATCAAATATTTCTGAACAAGTGATAAATAAAATTTTCAATTTATCAATATGGTAAAAATAAAAATTCCTAGAAACCCAGACTGAATAAAGCCACCAAAATGAAAGCAGGGAGAAGAGCCTGTGACTGTTCTCAGCATGTGGTAACCAAATGTCTATAAAAGAGAGATACGAAATAAAATAAAATAGTAAAGCAGAGAAGATAAATAAAAAAGTATATAGCAAACGCAGACAGACCATAAGACAGGGGAATGAACCATTAAAATGAAAAACGAAAATCAAACCGAACCCACAACTTTATATCCAGGGAATATGCCCTTCAGACTGGAATGGTACAGTAAAAATATTTCTAAACAAAGTGATTCATTTTTGGATGTCTTATATGATAAAGATTGCTGAAGGGTTGAATTTAGTTAGCCGGAAGGGAATTTTATACCTGATGGACAGATAAGGAATGAGTAGCAATAGAAATAATAATGTTGATAATTATATTTTTCTTATTTTTTACAGCCCAAAGTAACATTGCACTGAGAGGATTATAATGTAAAAACATAATATAGAGGCCTTTGTAGCAAGGTCACTGATATAAACAGTTTCCTGGTCCTTATATTCCATGTGAAATGGTTTAACATTAATTCTGACTTGCATAAAGTAAGGATTTCTGTTGTACTCTGTAGAGCAAAAATTATAAATATGACTTAAAGAGGTATAATGAGTCAATATAAGAAAACAGACTGCAGGAATATACCACGAGTTATCTGACTCTATGTAAAGAAATGCCACATTCTTGTAAAAACTTGCTGAAAAAAAATCCCAGCACTTATGAGACTGAGGTAGGAGGACTGCTGAGCATCCTAGGCAAGCTTGATTTAGGTAGTGAATGTCAAGTTAGCTAGGGTTACAGTTAGTGCCCTAACTCAAAACAACCAAAAACAGTTCCCCAACAAAGCCCCAGAATTATGAGGGAAGATCAAGGAAGAACTCAAAGAGAGCACCTTCAAAATAGAATAGAGGGTGAAGATAAACCTGTCCCAGAATAAACTGAGACTCCAGGCAAAGACTATATGTTAAAAACAAAACAAAACAAAACAGAACAAAAATTTTCCTTATAAAACTCTGCTTCTTGTATTTGCCTTCCCATGATTTGGGTTGATCTCCACATCTAGTGGATTCTGTATTTCCTCCAGTACTACCTACATTTATAATAAAAATTGGACAGAACACTAAAAGAAATAGAATTTGACTTGTGTTTTTTGTTGGGGACAATATACAACTGGAGGTGTGACATAACTATGTCTACTGTCACAGGAAAAACAGCTACAGAACTTGATTGGCTTACTGGCTTGTTTAAGGTTAGGTTTAAATTACACTACATTTAAATACACCCTCTTGGAAGGGATTCCATTTCTCAGGCTGAGGTAGGGATTTGGTGAGGATCTGCCCTCATGGTCCCACACTGAGGAAGGAGGGCTGGGATAGGCTATGGCAACAGAGCACCTGTGAACCAGGGCTGTAGGAGTGCTGCTGCCAGCCACAAATTCCTTTTATCACTCTGGAGAGAATGCAAGATGAAAATATATTTGAAACAAAGTAAATAAAGGAGTCTTGGTAAAGTGCAGTACTCAGTGGATGAATGTAGACCAACGTCTGTCATTATATCCCTGAGAGTGCTGGAAACCCCCACCTCTCAGGTGTGTTCTTCTGGGTGCAATCAAGTCTGCACATACTGTCATGCCAGCCACTTTCAGAATATTCTAGAAAAACAGTGCTCATGGAGCTGAAAAGCTATGGCTGATTTATCTTTATTTCCTCCATTTCATTTCATTTCATTTCATTTCATTTCATTTCTTTTCATTTCTTTTCTTTTCTTTTCTTTTCTTTTCTTTTCTTTTCTTCCCTCCCTCCCTCCCTCCCTCCCTCCCTCCCTCAATTTTTTTAAAATGCAACAATGCTTCTTGAGGCGATGTGGAGTCCTCTGAATAAGAACTCAAAGTAAACACATTCACTGACAGAAAGGAGTCGGTAGCAAAAACCCTGATTCTCTTTATGCTTATCTCTGAAGTCCTGAGTTATGGACTATCATTTCAGTTGATTGTGTTTTAGGTATGCTGTTATACAGACAAAAAGATCATAGCACACTTGTTTGATTTCATAAAAGATACTATATAAAAAAGAAAGTTCTTAAGTTCGATCCTTATGATAAGAAATGCATTTTTAAAATTTTAGAGATGAGGAACTCAAGGCTGAGCAGGTGAAGGAAATGATCCATTCAAGCGCATGCAGATAAGTAACAGCTGCCAGGAGCAGAGTGCATTCTCCAGTGCAGAGATCCATCTTTCTATGTCATTTTGGTGAACTCATTATGAATTGAGTCCTCGCACAGATTAGCAATGCTATGAACTTATAATTATGGAAGTTTTTCATTAAAAATGATCTTAACAAATGTATCTCAATTAGTATAACACGTGCCACTTTGCTAAACAATTATAATGAACATTGTTTCAAGCCATTTTGCTTAAAGGTAGTGAATAGTTTCCTATTATGACTCCTTAAAGCAGGCATTAGTAATGTAACAGAAAGTAAAACTCAGAACAGGATGATCATTTTATGTAAATTAGGTAAAAATAAAGCAAGGTTGATGGATGATCTAAACTCAGGACAGATAATGAAGAATTTTTTTTTCAAAGTGGATTTGGCCTTTGTGGACTGAACCTAAATGGAAGGAAATGAGAAGGCCCATCTAGCTGTCACAATACTACCTAATGGTCTTATTAATGCTCATTTTGAGTTTGACTCATTTGTGACTCAAGACTGACTTGATTATAGTGTGATTTTCTCCATCAAACTAAAAGTTCACAAGTCTCTTACTGAAAGCATCTTCCAAGACTCCATGAAAATGGTAGACAGATGAAATGATTCATCAAATACGAATGCTTTAATCTCTCTTCTACTGATATAATGTGCTCTAAAAATGCATAGAGATATTAGTACCTTTGCAAATTATGTGTGTTCAACTTCTTTCCCATCAGAGCTAATACATATATGCATTCACCTTATACCTTTTAACTCTCAAAGATTTTGTTAATATTACATAGTATGTGTTTCTGCAATGATGACCTCACTAAGAACGACTTGCTTGAGATCAAGTTCTTTGATCATTTTGTAGCATTTGGCACTTAGCTGCTTCTCTGTGTTTGTGCATGAATGGATGAACTCAGTCTGTTCCAAATATTTGTGGTAGTTTGATGAAATGGCCTTGGAATAGCTAATAAGCCCACTGGAGATAACTTCCAGAGCTAAGTTTCCTTTGAACCAACATAACAAAAAATTCCGATATTTTTACCCACTTATTTGCATTTTTCTTCAGTTTTTTTTTTTTTTTTTAAATTAAACCTTAAAAGTTATACTTAACAAAGACTGGGTGTTGTGGTGCATGGCTTTAATTCCAGCACTCAAGAGGCTAAGGTAGGAAGCTCTATATGAATTCAAGGTCATTCTGAGCTACAGATTCATTTCCAGGTCAACCTGGGCTAAAGAAACCTCACTTAACAAAAAAAAGCCATTATTTAACAATCAATGAATCAACAGTCTAACAAATAATCCTCATTTATGGTTTTTGACAATACTAACTCACTGGTATGTAAAAGCATACATTCACTAAGGGTATATAGTATAACAGAATAGATAATAACTAATATCATTTTTCTATGTTAGCATAATAATATAATAATTTCATTTTATTTACAAACTAAATGCAGCCATTTTAGGGAAATAAGCAAATAATTTTCTCTTCAGATTACTAACAAAAGCATTCAGTTCAATTTCTGTTAAAGAGGCTCCTAAGAGTTCATCACTGAAGTAAAAGAAAACACACCCACCATGGCTCAGGGAATTTTGCAGAACCAGAAGGTGGAAAGATTGTAAGAGCCACAGGTTGGGACATCATGCCCAGAGACATTGCCTCCCCCCAATAACTGACTGCAGCTCCTACAAGGCATAACTCACAACCCCATGGGGAATATCAACAAACCCACTTAGGAAAACCCCTAGCAGAACAGAGGCAGGGATGAGGGAAAGGATGGTACTAACACATGATGTATCCATACTAAGTATGCCCATAATAAAAAAAAAAGTAAAAATAAAAAGAAAATGTATTTGGTATAATGCCACATTATGTGATAAAGAGTTTGGTTTCATTTCCTCTATTAATTTCTTTGCCCTCTATAAAATTATAATAAAAATTAGAGGTTTCAGAAATGTTGACAAAATGCATTGTTTAATATATATTATGTCTCTTCTTTTATTAACTTTAATTCTTTTATGTGCCTTCACTTCAGATTCAAACTGTGGTCCAGTTTTTGATGACGAGTGTTAGCATTTGTCTTTGTCCCCTGAAATGTGTTAGCACATTTTAGTAGTCTTCTCAGATTTTTGTTTTCAGTTTGAAGTTTTAAAATGAGTTTTTCCACAGTATTCATCTATATTGATAGAGATGGAGCTGAACAAAAGTACAGAATTTTTCTAAAACCAGACCCATCATTTTAAAAGAGGGAAAGACCCAGCATCAGAAGCCAATCTCAATATAGATTTTGTTCTCTTATATTGAAGCCAAGTGGCAAAATGTCACAGCATCTCACCAATTTAACTTGCATTTAAGTATGAATAGACTCTGACCATTTTCCCTAATAGAATCAGCATGTAAATTTCTAGCATTCAACTTCTGAAAAGCTGTATTTAAAACGACTGCGTGGGAGAGCAGAACAATATGCGACAGAGAGATTATGCTCTACTCAAAAAGTCTTAGTTTCTGGGCTGGAGGATGGCTTAGCAGTTAAGGTGTTTGCCTGCAAAACCAAAGGACCTTGGCTTGATTCCCCAGGGCCCACATAGGCCAGATGCACAAGGTGACGTATGCATCTGGAGTTCATTTGCAGTGGCTGGAGGACCTGATGCACCTATTCTCTCTCTCTCTGACTCTCTCAAATAAATAAATACATAAAAAACTTTTAAAAAGTCTTAGTTCCCGACACATATAGACAGCCATGTTTGAGCCAAGGTAAAAATTTATATAGTATATATTATAGTTTCTAAAAGTAGATCAATAAACTATATAAGCAGTATATTTGCTGTAGTCAATATTTCCACATACATATTGTATATGTAAAGGAGCTGTAGGCCAGTTAATATGATGTTGAAAAAGTAGTATACTTGGTATTTAATTCTTAAATAGTCTTAGAAATACTTATATAGATCATATTGTCTTTCTGTTAACATTCAAAATCTGTCCCTGTGTTAATAAGTTAAAATGTAAGAATTTATGGCCCAATTAGTCAATAATTTATGATACTTTGGGGCATAAAAATGAGTGATAACATTTCCTTCCTAAGAATGGGCATCAAGTGGAAGTTACATTTGTCTTTTAGAGAATATAGAATATTTTGTTAGGAAGAGATGAGGAAAGGAGAGGCAAGGGGAAAGGGTGAAAAAGAAAAGAAGTGAAGGTAAAAGTAAAGGATGAAAGAAAAAGAATATTGGTAAATTTTCATCAACTTTGAGAAGTTAGCTGTGGTTATGATACCAAACAGGGGTGCACCCCTTTGAATCCCAACACTTAGGACATAGAGCTGGGAGGACTGTAAGCCTGATGTCACTCTGGATGACAGAGTGAGACTCAGTCTCAAAAAATCTGAAGACCAAAACAACCAAGCAACAACCAAGCAACAACCAAGCAAACAAAAGTGAGAGCATAGCCAAGGGGCAGAAAGAGCAGATGCTAGACACATTCAGATAATTGCAGTCATCCCTGTGGAACTGAGATCCAGGGAAGAGTCCCAAGTAGGGTAATACCTCCATTTATCCACCTAATGGATTATTTTATTACCTAGTAATATGTTAACCACTTAATAATCATGTGATTCTATGAGTGCAAACTAGAATTCAAGTATCTGATGAGGCTGACCTGAGTGGCAGGAATTCTAAGCCCAGGACTTCCATGTTCTGAGCTGGGCACTAGCAGCCATTTAGGAGAATGTTACTCTGACCTTTCCAGAGGTTGCTGGAGTTTTACAGACTGAAACTAGGCACATGCTTTTCTTTCATTTTAGGTAGCTTTCCAAGGGCATACTTAACCTCCAATTTAAGAGTGCTGCCACTAGATGGAGTGGTAGAGACTTGATACCATGGGCTTCAAATGATGTCACCAAGAAAGGCCATTGTAAGTCCCATGATTTCTGCTTGTCTTTCTTTTCATTGCACTTTCAAAACATCTAGTGAGCAGCGAAGACACAAGCTTGATGAATAAGCTTTTAGAGGTGATTGTATGTTACACGATACCTAGATTAAAATACATTTTCTTACAGATAGAATGAAACAAAAAACTTGTGGCATGGATATGCCCATTCTGCCCATGTCATTCATTAGTGGGGTAAAAATCAGCCCATGCCCTCATACTGATGAGCCTTTTCTGTGTCCCATGTAAATTACTAAAACCATTCCAAATGCTGTTGGAGATAAATAAGGCTGCGTGGTGTGTGTTGGAAAGGACAGTGGTAACCACCTAGAGATGATGCAAAGATGTGTGATGTACCCATAACTGCTTGCTCAAGTTCATAAACCTTTCACATATAGGTATGATTTATAAGCTCTTAATAAAAGTTTGAAGTTCAGGGGTTGGAGAGATGGCTTAGTGGTTAAGGCGCTTGCCAGTAAAGCCAAAGGACCCAGGTTTGATATCCCAGTACCCAAGTCAAGCCAGATGCACAAGATGGCACATGCACCTGGAGTTCATTTGCTAGAGAACCAGGGAGGGGAAAGGGTTACCCATTCTCTCTGTCTCTCTTCTCTCTCTCCCCTTGTAAACAAACAAACAAACAAACAAACAAACAAACATTAACTTTTTTGTTTATTTTGTTTATTTGAGAGCGACAGATAGAGAGAGAAAGAGGCAGATAGATAAAGAGCGAATGGGCATGCCAGGGCCTCCAGCCACCGCAAACAAACTCCAGATGCATGCCCCACTTTATGCATCTAGCTTACGTGGGTCCTGGGGAATGAGCATCGAACTGGGGTCGTTAGGCTTCACATGCTTAACCACTAAGCCATCTCTCCGGCCCTATATTTATATATATTTTAAGTTTGAAGTTCAGGCAACATTACATCCTCATTCCTCCTATCTAGAGAATTCAGTGGAGTATGATGATTTAACCCCACCCCTCCAGCACTGGGTTAGGAGAGACTCACAAGAGACCCTGAGTACTAATGTTAAGGAAACCACTTAGGTAAGATCACTTAAGGTGCCAGCTATGTTGGGGTTTGGTTTCCTGAAATTCTCTGTCCTGCTGTAGCTACCTAAGAGGGGCTTTCAAATCCTCCTTGCTTTGTCTGTTTGCTCTTCTGCTTCACAGCCATTCTCAGAAGGCTCCAGTAGAGAATACCACATGGATTAGATGATCACTATAGGCACAAAACTTCCCTTGGGTGCCACAGGCACACCTTTTCAGTTTCAAAGCCAGAAAAACCTGGAACCATCTGTCCAAAAACTAATCAGGTGGACTTCAAATTATTTCATTTGTCTCTAAATTACACTCAGACATGTAACTTTGGGTGCTCGGGGGATGGCTCAGTGGTTAAAAGTGCTTGTTCTACAAGCCTGCTGACCAGAGTTTGGACCCCCCAGAATCCATATAAAGCCAGATGTGCAGTGGTACACACATTGGTAATCTCAATGTGTCCCTAGAAATGCGAAGTGGAGTTAGAAGAATCCAGGGTTTTGCTGGCCAGCCAGTTTGGCCTTCCTGGTGACAAAAAATAAACAATAAAATAAAATATATACAATAAGAGATAACCTGTCTCATTCAAAGTAGAGTAGAGAGAAACAACACCTGGAGGTTATCCTGTGACTTTTACATGTGCTCACACACACACACACACACACACACACACACACACACACACACACACACACACACACACATTTAAAAAAATTTTATTGACAACTTCTATACTTACATACAAAAAACGCATACTATTTCCCTCCCCCCCCCCAATCCCCTTTAGAACTCCAATCTCCGTCATATCCCCTCCCTCTCTCCATTATTCTCTCTTAATTTGATGTCATCATCTTTTTCTTCTATTATGAGGGTCTTGCAAAGGTATTGCTAGGCACTGCAAGGTCATGGATATCAAGGCCAATTTCTGTCTGGACAATTGCATTGTAAGGAGTCGTACCCTTCCATTGGCTCTTCCATTCTTTCCGCCCCCTCTTCCGCAATGGGCCCTGAGAAATGCAAGTTTATCCAGCCTCTTTCTTCCCTTGTCTTCTGTTAGGAGATGACTTGTGTCCCTCCAAAAAAAAAAAAAAAAAAAAAAAAAAAAAAAAAAATCCTGTGCCGAAGCCTTGAACCACAGTACTTCAGAATGTGATGACATTTGGAAATAAGTCATTCTAATAGTTGATTACATTAAAATGAGATTGAGTGGATTTTAATTCTGACTAGTATGCTTATAGGAAGAGGAAATTTGAACTTACACAGGCACACCAATTCCTACATTCACAGACGGACAGCTATATGAAGAGGCAGCAAAGGGGTGACTATGGGCCAGCCAAGGAGAGAGGTCATAGAGGAAGCTCACCCTGTTGGAAACTATATCTTGGACTTGAGGATCTTCAAAACTATCAGAAAGCAAATTTCTACTATTTAAATAATGTAGTCTTCTGTATTTTGTGCTAACTCCTATAGGGCATGATTAAGTCTTTTGTATTTAAGCAGGAATTGGAGGAAATACAGAAAGGTCAAGGATGGAATGTGGGTAATGACAAGCTAAAAGACACCTAGGAATATTTGGCATATTTATAGTTTATGATAGAGTCAAAGAAAGGTGTCCTTAAAAAAAGTCTTGAGATACATGTGAATTTACTTTGTTTTGAATGTAAGTCACCAAGGCTTTGTGTTCTTGTTGATATACTTCTCCTGGATCAACACAATGGCCAAAATTTTATAGTGATACAAATAACACATCTTTCTGTAATAATCAAAATAAAAAATCTTTTACAAGTTATCTTAGGAATAAAGTATTATGTTTTAAAATTTTCCACAAATGCATCAATAATTATTTTAAGGGCAATTGTTGAATTAATTAAGATATTTTAAAGCATCCACATTTTAGAAGGAAATATAAATTTAACATAGAGATAATATTATTTCTTTGTAAGTTAACTGCAAATTGATCATTAGTATCTGACAACCTAAAATCTAAATTCTCATTTTGAGATACTACATAAATTCCAGAAGGTCACTATCTCCCCAAGACAAACAGTACATATGTGATAACCTTGGTGAAACTGTTTTATGGATCATAAAGGTACAATATATTTTCAAAGGATTGTCATTTACATACCTTATTCTGAAAAATATATTAATAGATTAATAGAACATTCATCAATTTTTTCATCTCTTAATGTGCTTGTAAGGGTTAGCAAAAGATAAAGCAATAATCGATCTTGTATACTTAGAATACATTATTGTAATAACATCTCAGTAATTTTTCCCTATGGGAGAACAATGTGATAGCTACTTACATAATGTACATAAATATTTTCATAAGTAGCTCCACAAAACTGCACAGATAGTAGAGTGATCAATGATGGTTAGTTGGGGGGGGGCAGGACAGAAAACAGAGAAGATTTTAGAACAATGAGAATACTATGAGTGATTGTATAAATGTGGAAACATGTCATTATCATGAATATACATCAAAAACAGTGAGCCCTATTGGAAACTGTGGGTTTTGAGTGATAATGACATGTCATTGAAAGATCATTAACTGTAATAAATATGTCCTTTGTCCCTCTGGTCATGGATGTTGAAAAATGGCAGAGGCTGACCATATGACTGAGCAGGAAATACTTAGGAAATCTCCTTTCCTTCCTCTTAACTTTTCTGTGAATTTAAGCCTGTTTCAAAAAATAATAGCAAAAATATAAACAAACATTTGCATTTTTGATAGGTAAGTGATAAAAATGATCTCACATGAGGTTGTTATAATTAACAATGGATTTTCCCCTTCCCACACTTATAGTATTTATTTATTTATTTATTTATTTATTTAAGAGTGACAGACACAGAAAGAAAATGGGTATGCCAAGGACCCCTGCCACCGCAAATAAACTTTGTGAATTTGGCTTTATTGTGTACTGAGGAATCAAACCAGGGGCTTCAGGCATTGCAAGCAAGTACCTTTAACCACTGAGACATCTCTCCAGCCCTTCATTTTTTTTAAATTCTAGAATCAAAGTATGTTTTAACTGAAAGAGCAAAGTATTTGATTTTACAAATAAATATGTGCTGAGTGGGGAATTTATTTTCATGATGTTGATTTTCAAAATGAGACAAACATCTTTAATTTTATATTCTTGTATTACTGTCAAGCTCAACAAGTATAGTTATGAACACCTAAAGCTATTATTACTCACATATCATTAGTGTATACATAGTATATCACAGTGTGAAACAGACACGAGATGTTTATAATTTTCTATAGGAAGCCCTTTATGTCTTAAACTTCCATTAAAATAACATTAATGATAATACAATGATCATTTAAAAATAAAACTCAAAGGATATTTTAGTGCCCACACTGAATGGAGTTTTATTAGATTTTGTTGTTTGAATTATCCTTGGGGGAGGTAAGGAGTATCCAAAACAGGATAAGAGTTGATCAGATAAACTTAAGTTTAGTCTTCATCATCTGGGTTCCCAAGGATCAATGTTCAAGAATCACAAAAATCCTTTGAATTCTTTTTTAATATTTTATTTTTATTTATTTCAAGGGGAGAAAGAGAGAGAGAGAGAGAGATTAAGAGAGAGAGAGAGGGGGGAGAGAGAAAGAGAGAAAACCAGGGCTTCTAGCCACTGCAAATGAACTCCAGATACATGCACCACTTTGTGCATCTGGCTTTATGTGGGTATTGAGGAATTGAACCCGGGTCATTGAGTTTTGCAGGCAAGCACCTTAACACCTGATCAATCTCTCCAGTTCCCTATTTGGATTCTCAAATATCTATTTCACTCATTTCTCATGACAAAGTAAGAGTTCATGGTTTTGCTGCCTGTACTATACATGTCGTGGATTGGCAATGCCCCTGCTAGAATATGACTATACACCAGGTTATGGTGAGCACATCTTTGACCCCAGCACTCAGGCCTCAGAGGTAGGGAGGATCACCATGAGTTTGAGGCCAGCCTGGTACTACAGAATGAATTCCAGGTCAGCCTGGGTTACAGTGAGACCCTATCTCAATAAAACCAAATATATATATATATCATACATGGGAAAAAACATTCAACCTGAGCCAAGAAGAGAACAGCTTTGACCCATATGCCTTGCACTGGATCCTGCCCCCATCACCCCTCACCTGCCCCATGTCCATGTCTAATGATCCCATGGTGTGCTCAGGACAGTGCTTGTTTCCTCCTGAGAGTGATAAAGGACCGACTTCTCAGTGTGGATTCAAGTTTCCATTCCTTCTGGACAGATCCATGTGAGCAGCTTTCTTTATCAATAGTCCAAGCATGATCATTCTTTTGTGGGAATCTTTCACTGGACACTCACCTCTTTTTTTTTTTTAAGATTTTATCTTTATGTATTTATTAGAGGGAGAGAGAGTGAGAATGGGCACGTCAGTGCCTCTAAACACTGCAAAACGAACTCCAGACGCATGCGCCACCATGTGCATCTGGCTTATGTGGGTCCTGGAGAATGGAACCAGGGTCCTTAGGCTTCTCAGGCATGTGCCTTAACCGCTAAGCCATCCCTCCAGCCCTCACCTCTTTTCTTGAAGATAGATGATCAGGATTGTCTCTGGTAGATTTTAGGAATGTGCTCCATGCTACATGTCATCTTAAATTTCAATATAACTGAGTCACAATCACAACTCTCTCTATCTTGGGATGAGTCCCTGGTCCACATTGAAAGAGGTTTACATGTTGGGGGAAAATTAGTGTCTTCAATTTTGAAAATTTTGTTTCCCAGCATCATAATTTGTATAAATACCACCAATGTGACACCCAGGAGGACTTATGGCCTTCCTGTCACACAAAATTACTGTCACAGGCTTATCCTGGTGCATATGGGTTTGTCTATAAAGGAATAAAATTCATCTTTCTCAAGCTCTCTTTCTACTAAATAGTACATGCTGGGCCAGCTAGTGTGAGAAGTATGTAGAAAAAGAGAAATAGTGTCTTCTTTTCTCTTTAACTCACATAGTGCTATATTTGTGTTCCTGACGTGACTGTAAAAGTAGATTTGAGAATTTTAAAAGGTAATATAACATTCTTTATAAAATACACAGCTTTCCATGTCTTCAAGAGACTCATGTAATCTATGCATGGTAGCAAGAATCTATCTCAAAAAAAAAAAAAAAAAAAACACGATGCATTCAAATAAGTCAAACCTTTATAAAAGAAGAGAGTTATCTCATTATAATAATTTGTGGTCTGCCAAAACTGTCAGAGCTTTTGCTTAAAAATTGCATTAAGCATTTCCACCACACTGGCTAAGAACCCAGTATGTTCTTATCTGGTGCCCCTGCCTAAATCAAAAAACTGGTCTGGTTGGGAGGTATGGAACCCTAAAGATAGTCATTTATATATTTTTTAAATTAAAGTGGTCTACATTCCAATTGATTTTGATCATAACATAGACATATACAAATTGTAGAGAAAATTCTTCCTCCATAACTCTAAGCATCAGGACATTTAAATGAGCTAACTTTAATAACTTAGGTAGTGTGACCCTAAGTCACAAGATAATTCAAGATAATCAATGGACTTTTTCTTTTTGTTCATGAATATCATATAATAAATGTATTTTTTCAGAGAGAAAAGCCATAAATGCATCTTTATTGAAAGTCTAAAATCTCAGCACTATATTAGATACCTCATGGAATCTCTATCTGCTTTATATTGAATGGTAGTATAAAACATTACTATATATACTTTTAATGAGGAACTGGATAACTTTTTCCTTTTTTCATTTTTAACAAACTTTTATTTATTTATTTATTTATTTATTTATTTATTTATTTATTTATTTAACAATGAAGAGGGGCTGGAGAGCCACTTGTCTTTTTAAGGCCATGCCACTGGAAAACTTGTTTGATTCTCCAGGTTATTCAGCCAGATGCACATGGAGGTGCATGCATCTGGATGTTTCAGTGGCACCTGAGATTCTCCCTCTTTCTGTCTGTCTCAGATAAATAAATAAAAATAATTTTTAAAAGGCTCAGAGAATGAAGAGGCAGAAAGAGAGAGAGAGGAGAGAGAGAGAGAAAGAAAGAGAGAGAGAGAGAATGGGCACACTAGGGTCTCCAGCCACCACAAACAAACTCCAGATGCATGTGCCCCTTGTGCATCTGGCTTATGTGGGTCTTGGAGAGTCAAACCAGGATCCTTTGGCTTTGCAGGCAAACACCTTAACCGCTAAGCCATCTCTCCAGCCCCTGGATAATTTTTAAATAACATGTGATTTACAGACTTATTACTATGAGGAAAAAAATTCAGTGCAACACATATTACTTTGGAAGTCTATATAAATAACTAATATGACAAGGATTTACAGGTTGCCTCCTTTGTGTCCAGCATTGAATAGAACTGAAGTAAAATAACATGGCTGATGGGTTGTCTTCAGTTTAGAGCTGAATGGAGATACCCATCATACCAGATATTCTGTTACCCATGTGGCTTGGAACTAGAGCTAAGATGACGTTGGAGTCTCACATGTGGCCAGCATGTTTTACCAATTGTCTATTGATTTTTACAAAGGCATTTCGACTCTATTTTGAAGCAGAAACAAAACAGTTTCTCTTACATTTCAGTTATAATTGGTCTAAATGTGATTGTTCCATAAAGTCTTCATATCAAATAAGGAAGATACTATACATATGATCAATGAGAAAATTGAGAAACAATTAGTTTGAAAAAATGGCAAAAGACTGCTTTATTTTATCTAATTATAAAGCAGTCTTTTGCTACTTTTTCATGTACTTACTTATAAATAAAGTAGATCGATATACTTATTTATCTGAGAGAAAGAGGGGGACAGAGAGAAAGAGAGAATGAATGGGACTACCAGGTGCTCTAGCCGCTGCAAATGAACTCCACACACATGTGCCACCTTTTGTATTTGGTTTACATGGGTACTGGGGAATTGAACTTGAGTCCTTAGGCTTCACAGTCCTTAACTGCTAAGCCGTCTCTCCAGCCCAAAAGGCTGTTTTAAAAACTGTTGCTGGAGATTTGAGGATGGCTCAGGGGATAAAGTGCTTGTGGTGCTTTATGAGGTCCAGAGTTCAGATCTTCAGCACTCACACAAATGCCAGGTGGGCATGGAGGCTCATCCATAGCCCCAGTGTTTGGGAGGTATGAGAGGTAGAGAGGGATACCGGAAGCACGCTATTGACTAGCTGAATTGGCAAGCTCTGGGTTCAAGTGAGATCTGATCTACGTGAAATAAAGTGAAAAACAAACAAACAAACAAAAAAGCCACACCTGTCAGCACATTCTGGCCTCCAAACATGTGCACACACATGTGTGCATGTGCCCACATGCACATGAACAACCATATGCATACATATGTACACCACACACACACACACACACACACACACATATACACACAAAATTGTGTCTAAAAATTAGGATTTTAAGAAAATAGCCTGGAAGAGTAGCATTTTATAGCATAGGCAGAGTTTTTATTTTTATTTATTTTTATTTTTGGAGAGAGACACAGAGAGAGAGACAGACAGAGAGAGAGGGAGAGGGAGACAGAGAATGGGCGCGCCAGCAGCCTCTCAGCTGCTGTGAACGAAATCCAGATGTGTGCGCCCCCTTGTGGGCAAGTGCGGCATTGTGCCCTTGCATCACTGCATTTGGCTAAACGTGGGAGCTGGAGATTGGAACCAGGTTCTTCGGCTTAGCAGGCAGATGCCTTAACTGCTAAGCCATCTCTCCAGCCCTGGGCAGAGTTTTTAAATGAGGGTATTATCACATAGTAAAATGTAAACAATGAACAGTGAGAGTGCCACCTGTCTTTTTTAGCCAACACTGAAAACTTGTTAGTGCTGTTATTCAGTGGCTGGCAACATGTTTCACACCTGAGAATGCCTGCTGCAGATAGAATACCTAAAATATTTCAGGCTCAAGAATGACACTGCAAATATGAACCATCAAATTAAACCTGACGGGTTTTTATAGCATTCATTTCCCCTTTGGGATTGATTTGTTTTTTTCCTGTGACAATTTGAAGGTATTTAGTATCCAAAAGAGGATAGGAGAGAGAGTAAAATTAAAGATTAATTTTTAGAGGTCATATTCACAAAGACAAGGAAGTGTGTGTGTGTGTGTGTGTGTGTGTGTGTGTGTTTCAAAAAAAAAATCAACTCAGCACTAGTTTAACAAAATGGATTCTGCCTTAAGAAAAAACATTATACACAGATCCTTGTGATTTCTGTGTATTTTTCTTCTAGGTAAAAATGCATAATTATCAGAAATCGGATTAAAGATCCTCAAAAATATTTCCTTCAGAACTATTGGCTAAAAATAATAATGCATTACTATTCCTATTGGTTGCTGTGATTTGGCTAAGCATAGGCTCTGCTGAACATATTCAATTCCCTGTAAGTCATTCTAGAAACTCATTATATGAAGAAATAAGTATTTCAAATGGCATTGTTCCTTTTAATACTGCGTCGTTCTCAGCGCTTATAAAAAAATGTGAACAATTTCTATTAACCTCAGGATAAATCTTGTCCAAATTGTTCATTAAAGGTCATCCTTTCCTATCATTGAAAATATTTAACATTCAGTTAGAAGTGACAGAACTAAATCTGAATTACATGATTTTAGCATGTTTAGATTATAGGGTTTCACAGTTGTATTTCCTTTCTTGCTGCTTTGATACAATGCTTTGGAGTAAACACCATGGACATGGCAAGGGAGTTGGGACTACTTGCCATTTGAAACACTAAAGAAAATCTACGTGTTCCTCTAGTGTCCAAAGGAACCCCATAGACATAGTGGTAGTGGCCGTCACATAAGTAAGGACAGTCCCTTGAGTGTCACAATGCAAAGCTAACTTTTAATTGTGAATTTTAACTTTCATAATTTCAGCATGTTAATGAATGAGATGAAGCATTCAACAAAATAAAAACAAAACTAAGTAATAGCCACTGCTATTTGGATTGATTTCTTTATCACTTCCTGATTTCTTACTGTCAGGTATTAACGTAGATGATCAATGAATATCATTGTCTGCCCGTGTAGAAGGAAGTAGAAAACAATTGAAATAGAGATTTGTTGAGGGGTGTGTGTATGTGTCAATGGATAAAGTTATACAGAAAGATGTAAGATTAGACCTAAGCAAAAAATTATTTTTATACATTTGAATAACATTTGTATTCTTTTTAAAAACAGCGCTCATGTCTGTAGTTTCATTTGGTCCTCACCAAAATGCCACGGGGTGAGTCCAGAGCTGATATAGCTCAAGTCACACCCCTAGTAAGCCTCAGAGCTGGACCCATAAGTAGGGGAAACTCTATTAGTACAGGAACCTTAAAATCATTTACATTTTTATTTTATTAACTTAAAATCATATCTATTTAACTAGATGTCTCATTATCTTATTGGAGTCATTGCTATCTGTTAGACAGCAATCAGATGAATAACTTTCTCAATAGAAAAACCAGGAGACTAATTAATAACTGTTAATTACAGTTTTGTGCTCCTACACATTGATTTTCAGATATGGAACACACAATTCCAATCTCTGAGGGAACAATGTTCTCTCTTTTGTTTGTCAAGAATATGTCTACTGACTGTTATATTAACAATACATTATTTAAAAGGTCTATCCCAAATGACTTCTTTCATATAATGTTCCATCAGTGTCCATTATCTAATTGGATTCCAATAATTTAGTCAAGTGCTTTGCACTTTTCTCATTCAAATAATAAAAGGCAAATACATCAAAGGTACTTCCTATGCATAAATGTCTCAAGAAGCATTTGAGCTGGGCTCAAATCTCGGATATCCAATAGAAAGTGGAGATATAAAGAGGATGCAAGAAAACAGAGATGGAGAAGATGGCATCGTGCCCAAGAACAAAGGCACTAACGTAAGTGCTAAAAGAAATATCTACATAATTTTTATGCCAGGCTTTGAAAGGCTATGTTCAGGGTCTACATGGTAGTAATACACGAATACTTAAACACATATGTAACTCCTCTCCATTAGTGTTTGGCCTCCGACACTATGGATCTGTGCTCATTAATGCAAGCAAAAATGCTGCTGAATTGAAACATACACTGTTTTCATATAACCATGAGCAAGATGCCATTTTGTGAGATTTCTAAATTTTGTTATTGATGTAAATTTAAAAATTTTTTAAAATTATTTTATTTATTTTTGGAGAGAGACACAGAGAGAGACTGAGAGGGAGAGGGAGACAGATAGAGATGGGCACGCCAGCAGTCTCTCAGGTTGCTGTGAACAAAATCCAGATGTGTTCGCCCCCTTGTGGGCAAATGTGGCATTGTGCCCTTGCGTCACTTTGCATCTGGCTAAATGTGGGACCTGGAGATTGGAACTGGGTTCTTAGGCTTAGCAGGCGGGCGCCTTAACTGCTAAGCCATCTCTCCAGCCCTGATGTAACTTTTTTTTAATTGAAAAAAATCAAGAAAATATTTTGTCTCATAGGGGGGAAGTAGCTGTAATACCACTTTTTGGAATACAGGATGATATCTTGATATCATTCTGCCTTTGTGAGTTTCCAGTATTAGGATTTGGAGCCATGAGTCCTGTCATTGAAAGTCAGATACACCACTAACTCACTTTTATAGAGGAACGGAAATGGAAATAGAGGTGCCCTCATTTTGGGAGCTAAACAGTTCTATGACATAGAAAGTAGCTACCGAGGCAAGTCAGATAAAGACTGGGAAATGCTGAAGAATTTGTGATCATTTGGTAATTCCTTCATGTTTCCTGTCCTCCATCAAGGAAGAAAAGGGGGAATGAAACCCTGCTACACAGTGCTTGGCACTGAAAATATAATAGTGACATATTTTTATTGATTCAGATAGTTTTTTTTTTTAAAGTCATGCCATGTATTGGGGAAAGAAAAGTAGTCAATGTTGTTTGAATCCATTAAAACTCAGCTTATTTTAAAACGTGTGTGTGTGTGTGTGTGTGTGTGCACATGTGCCCACGTGCATGCATGCATGTAGGGCAGTAGGCAAAATTAATGCTTTTCTCCTAAATAACTGGTAGGATTAATGGGAGATTTTCTTTCCAAATAAATTGTGACTTTTATTTGCATTTGTTCCATAACCTTTTTTTTTTTTTTAACCTTGACCTACATTAATTATCTTTCTAAACAAGATCTTCACTGGCTAAAAGTAATTAGAATTATGTGAAATTGACTGATGAGGCACAACTTCATTTTCATTTATTTGCACATAGCTTTATTGAAAAATGTCAACAAAAATGATTTTTTGAAAGCTGTATTTAAACCCTTTTGCAAATATCACAGGCTCGTATGTTTGAGGAAACATGTTGCTTTTGAAATAGCTTATACATTCCTAAGTGATTCAGCTACAATCTCAGCTATAATTTCAACCCTATAAGTTTCTGCCCCCTACAATGGAACTCCTTGTAGTTCTAAGAAGTAATAGCCAACAATCCATCAGGCCAAGAATTAATCACATTATTCAACTGGTTTGTTGATTTCACCAAACAGTAAAACTAAGAGAGCACTGTCCATTAAATTATTTATGATTGTTCAATCAAGGTAATCTATAAATGCTAGGTGAGATTTTCACTTTCCAATTTACTGTGTGACAAAGATGGGTTGGAGGAAAATATAATTTGAAAGAGATTTGTCTAATCTGGTTCAATCTGGCCCACAGTAGACAGACCTGAGTACACAGTTGGAAGAGGAACCTCCCAGTCCTTATAGAATAACTGAGTCTCAGCAGGCAAAGCTGCCCCATAAAGCTTTCTATAAGGAGGGAAGCAGTCCCTCCTGCACTGTCTGGCACAGTGGCTGCAACCACAAGTGTCTGATGAGTATTCAACATGTACTTGTAAGTCATGTACTAAATTATTAATTTTAAATAACATGTGGTCTAGATCTAAGGTCTGCTACATGGGCAGGGTGAATTTACATTTAATCACACTTCTTGGACTTAGACTTGTGGAGTATCATGCCTCAATCTGATAAGTATATTGCCTGTGAAATCAAGACATATTGCTTTTGACCAAAGTCCTATCATTGCAGGATTTACCTGTCTTCAAATTCTCACATTCAGCTTGAGCTCATTATCCCAGCATTTCTCTTAGAATGACTCATGTCTCATTTAATGCAGCCCAAGAGTGAGCAGTGACAGGGGCATCAAATGTTATCTGTTGGGAGGACTAATTATGGCAGGCATTAGAAAAACTCCTAGTTTGATCCACTTTAGAAATTCTTTTAACTATAATGGATTTTTAAAGTACATTTTTGTGCTCTCAGTTTGTAGGTGATTCCAAGATTTAAATATTCAATAGTAAGTGTACCACATTCTAAATTGAGCCATATGCTCTTCATATAGTTTACTAAATGATGGAAGAGTCACGACCAGCAACCATGATCCTTCTTCTTATCCCCAAGTTTACTTGAGATAGTGGACTGGTGATAGAGAGGGGTTCTCAGATATAGGACTTTTGATGCATATATTGCTCACAAAATGATAAGCTCTCCTCTTCCTTGTAGGTTAGGGGAGTTGGGAGTATCTCTGCTCTCTGAAGCCAAATGAGGGTGGCTCTAAGTGTAACATTCATAAAATTAGAGTGCCTGACAAGGGAAGACTAGTATCTTATTCTCTGCCTGGAAGCTCACTAAATTGAGCAAGTCAGTAGTCCTTTTCTGACAGTGTAAGTTGAGTAGGGGAATGATGAAAGAGTTCTTGTAAGAATATGATGTACCATCTCAAATTTGGGATCGATAAGAACACAGAAAATGATGCATGTCTTCTACACAGAGACTTGAAAACCGGAATGCCTGCTAGAGTCAGCCATGGAGGAAGCATGTTGTTCACTCCATTCTAGTTTCTACATCCTGAAAGGACACTAAAAGATCTCTGCTGTTGCAGTCACAGATGGCTGTGTGGGCAAAAATGTGATGGTCCCCAGGGAGGAGATTTGACATGGTGTCTTACTCATGAGGTCCTTTCCAAGAGATCCTTTGAGATAGTTCTTCACAACAGAGAGTCTTGAGAAATTGAATGCTACTCTAAGAAAGCCATGCACAGGCTGGAGGCCTTGCTTAGTGGTTAAGGCATTTGCCTACAAAGCCAAAGGACCCTGGTTCTATTCCCCAAGACCCACGTATTCCAGATGCCCAGGGTGGTGCATGCATCTGGACTCATTTGCAGTGGCTGGAGGCCCTGGTGCAACCATTCTCTCTTGTGTGTGTCTCTCTCTGACTCTCTCAAATAAAATTAAAAAAAAACTTTTAAAAAAGCTATGCATATTGTTTATCTGAAGAATTACACTACCTGAAGTGCTAGATGGATGTAGATCAACCACACTACTCCTCTTTCTCCATGTGCCAAGCATAGAAAACAATCTCTGCCCTTTCTATTATTCTCCCCTCTCTGGAAAACTAAAGGTTCTCAGCATTGAAAAGGTATAAGGTATATGAAAAGGTATAATAGGAGAAAAAAGCCTTACCAAACCATCTTCTTATTCACCATCCATGATAAAAAATTGCAGCTCAAGTTTACAAATGGGAAGAGTGATAGACAGAAATCCCATCAGAAGTTAAAGGTTTAAGCTAAAGTACACCAGGTAGTTGGAGAATTACCCAGTATGTAATTAAGCAGCAGAAAGGTGAATCCGAGAGAGTAGTTAAAATGATCGAAGGAGTTACAGACAAAACGAGGGCAGAGTTTGTTTCATGTTTATAACAAACTGAGACTATTCAGTTCTGAGTGCATGCACATGAGTGAATTCTTTGTTCAAGTCCCTTAGTCCATTTTTAATAGCACACGGACTAGAATGGTATTAATTAAAAAATGTTTTAAAATGACATCACAAAAATTTTAAACTAGTTTGTTTTTATATCCTTTACAAAATGAAAAAAAGGAAATAAGATTCTCATTTTTTTGTGGTGCTTATGATTAAACTTAGCACCCCAGCAATGCTAGACAAGCATCTATCACTAAGCCTTACCGTCAGCCCTGGGTGAAATAATAGTTGTATGTGTTGTTGACAGAATGGCTCTATCTAACACCCAAGCACTGAGATGGCTCTAAATATCCAAGAATGCCCCCCCCCCAAAAAAAACAACCTTTGAACCTTCCTTCACACTAGTCTTGGTAGTAGGAAATTTATTCTTTAAGAAATAATATATTTTTTTAGGCAGTGTCTTATTCTAGACCTTGCTGATCTGGAATTCACTCTATAGCCCAGAGTGGCCTTGAATTCTTGGTGATCCTCCTACCCCAGCCTCCTAAATGCTAGGATTAAAGATGTGAGCCAACCCAACTGGCTGAAAATAATCTTGAAGGATAACCTCAACTCAATTTCAGACATTACTTCATGTACTGGATATCAATCACTATGTTAAATTCTGAAGAGGGAGCGAGTTGTGTTAGAAAAGCAAATATCTAGGGTTTGGCATCCAACATAGGTTTAAATCTCAGCACTCGGAGTTACTGGCAGGTTAGTTTTGAGAAAGAAACTTAATGGCTTTGAACATCTACATATTCATCAAAAAACCCCTGCAGGCATTTAATTTCCTTATGTACTGTGTTCCTGCTCGGAAGATGCAGATGCTGTGTTGTCACTCCTGCCATTTTATATTTATTATATTACCAATCCACATCCATTCCTTTCAGACAGGTAGAGCTGTGGTTCTAGAAGTCCTCATTTTGTTTTGTTGTATGTTTGAATGCTATTTAATTCCAAGTTTTAATATTGTTGGATTTGCTACTTTTGGTTACTTGTGCAGTGTTAAAGTAATCTGCATTCTTGTTTAATTGCCAGATCCATAGCAAAAGCAGCTTTAACTAATTATACCATTGATTCGGTGTGCTCAGTTAGCTACTACACTAAGATCTTTTACTGTATAATAGTAAGTTCTGTTTTGTTTTGTTATTCAGTAATTTAATGTTTACTTTCTGAAATATGAACTTCAGGATGCACTAACATTTTGTGTTAGCAGTGGCTCAAACAATAAATTGAAAAGAGCCATGCAAAAAAAAAATTGCAACTAGTATTTGACAATTTGATTCGGAGGAGTTAATCCCATGTTTGTAATGCATGTAGTACTGAGGCTTGGCAAACACACAAATGTTACACACTCCTAGTAAAAGAAAGACCATGATGCTTTGGCTCCTATTTTTAAAGACTATTCACGGAGATAGACAAAAACATAATATACACTAAAAGGTAGTGACCACTCTTAGATATGAGCAGATTCCTGAGGGGATAAAGATGTAGATAACTAACTTCACTTGAGGAACAGGAATGCTGGTATTTGGGCTGAAGTATTCAGGAGAAATTCTTGAGGTATAGAAGGTATTGGATACAGAGTAATCCAGGTATGGCCAAAGGCGAATGCAGAAAAGTGTGAAATGCTCGCTATATTTGGAGAGCACGGAGAAATGTGGTTGGAGCATGTGGCATATGTTGTGGGGGTAGGAGAGATCAAGAAATATTGCTGGAAAAGCGGTCAGGGCCAAAATGTGAAGGGCCATCAATATGCTGCTGCGGGGCTCGGCATTTTTCCAACAGAGGATGTGGAACTGCGAGGGGATCCAGCAGAGGTTTTTTAGGACAGTGAAATGAGTGGATTTGTTTTTCAGGAAATATTTTCTTGGCATTCAAGTGGCTAATGAACTAAATTAAAGAGAAACATGTCAAGACCTACAGTATCAGCCTCCTAACTGGGCTGCCTGCCACCACTTTAGACCTGTTAAGACTGGGTGCCTGCAGGACACCAGTGCAGATCCATCGACAAAGCTAACTAGAGGAAAATCCCACTTAACGCTGGCTAAATTACAGGGTGATTACCTCCACTGCAAAACATTCACTGCTTCACAAGAGGACTCATTTCAGGATCCTAGAGTTCCTTTAAATAGAACATTTCTTAGTGCATTTAGGCATCCTTATATAGCTCATTAGCTACTTGGTAGAGTGGGGAAAGCTGAGAACATCTTAAAGATGTATTTTCAAGAAGTCTTATTAAGAATCATCATGGAATAAATATAAAATATTTTGAAGTTATCATTTGTCAGGGGAAATAAGAATTTGATGTATAAAACTGTTGAGATGTAATTTACAGGAACAAGGCTAAGCAAACTGTATTATGGTATTCAATAGAGTGCATTCCACAAATTTCAGTCACAATAATTCAAAGTCCTTCTGGGAATGACCGTGACACTATAAATAGTCAACTCAAGTTGATAGCTAGCTGGAAATACAGCTGTGGGTGTCTGAACAAAAAAGCCACATTATTGTTAAGTATAAATGCCATGCACAGTTCTGTATTAATTTTGCTCTTTGTCCATAATTGGTTATCAGACAAATCCTCTCCATTACCACATGGGTTTGAATAAATGTTCAAGTTTGGATGTTATATATACATCAAATTAATAAAATAATTTATTTCAGTATAATTAATCAATATAAGTCTTCATGCACATACATTTTGCCCAATGACTTGTTCATATCAACAGGGTCATTTAAAAAATATAAATAAATGCTGAGAAATCTCAATGCTAAAATTAAGCAAACATAACAAACAACACTCTTGAAAATCTTCTTTGAGAAAAGCTTTAAGAGCATTTTTCATCTGTCCTTATTGTGAACAAATCCTTTGTAGTGAAATTACTCTTTTTTTTTATTTTTGTTTTTTATTAAGTAGAAGCTTTGTATGGACACATCATATGTTGGTACCATCATTTCCCTCCTCCCTGCCCTTACTCCACTAAGACCCCTCCTTAGTGGGATTGCTGGCTTCCATCCTAGCACTTGGGAGGCAGAGGTAGGAAGATCACCATGAGTTTGAGACCAGCCTGAGACTAAATAGTGAATTCCTGGTCAGCCTAAGCTGGAGTGAGACCCTATCGCAAAAAAGACGACCAAAAAAAAATAATAATAATAATAAGGAAAAAAAATAAGGGAAAAATCAACTTAAATTGAACATTTATCTATCCTTATGATGTGACAGGCATCTTATTTATTATCAATGGATATCATTCTACACACAAAAAATTAATATGTATGTACCTTGTACAATATCTTACAGTGAGCTCTAGCTCAAAGAATCCCTGATTGAAAAATAAAAGTTTTGTAGCAAAAAATAGAAGTTTCTTCCACACTCACTCTTATTTTCTTAAGTGCTTGATAATAAAGCACACATTTTATAGATAAGTTCTTAAATAATAAAAAAACAATATTGATCACTTTCACTTATAGCTATATGTTATCATATAACTAAATGTACATTATACAAACAATTATTATGGCATTATCAGAAAAACTAATGTCAAAAGACTGATTAAGATTGAAGGAAAACCATTTGTTTCCTCACTGCTTCCTCCAGGTGCTGCCATCACCACCACCACCACCACTACCATCACCACTATCTTCATCATCATCATCAAATGTGTTACAAAAGTGAGCAGCCACCTTGAACCAAGTGATGTAAAAAGTAGAAAAAGAAGAAAAAATCCAGGCATCGTAGTATATGACTTTAATACCAGTACTTGGGAAGACAAGGTAGGAGGACTGCTGTGAGTTCGAGGCCAGACTGAGACTATATAGTGAATTCCAGGTCAGCCTGAGCTAGAGTGAGACCTATCTCCAAAAATAACAACAACAAAAATAAATAAAATTTAAAAGAAGAGTAAAAAAAACTAAAGAAATGTGGCTGTTAAATGTCCTCTATAAACCCATGCTAGCCATGGACTCTGTCCCTTTAGACCTCTTTGTGTAACAGAAATAGTTTTCTATCAAGTTTGAACCACATGCATAATGATTTGTTTATTAAAGTGAAAATTAATCTCAACATACATAGATAACATCAAAAGAAAAATTATGCTTTTGTTCAAATGTTATCAGGATAAAATCTAAGAGGAAAAACTGGAAATAAATGTTCTATCATCTGAATTTCCTAGCTTAACAGATAATGATGATGTAAGTAGGACCATAGAAATGGGAATATTTTTATACTTGATCACATTTAACCCCCGATGCAAATCTGACCAAGCAGCAGGACTCTAGCTCCCAGAACAGATAATGAAACTGTGGTTCAGAATGGCTTATTCAAGGACAAACTGAGTCAGAAACACTATTAATGTGAAACTTTTGATGAACTGCAGTCTTCACATGTGAAAATTAGTCATATTGCTACATGTCATTCAGTACCTGCCTTATTTATTTGGTTCTTTATTTAAAGAAAGAAGGAAAAAATAAAAACTCGAACAAGATCCAGTTTCAGTAGTTTTCCACTTCCCCAGCTTTCTGCAATATTACAATAAATGAGTAGGTTTCTCTTCCCACCTTAAATAACCAAAACTCATCTGCTCCATGTAAATACATGAAACAGTGGCCTTCAGACTTTAGAAAATACTCAGTGAATAAGGGTGAAAGTTGAAGGAAGGGAAACAAACATAGTATGGTTATCCTAGGAGACAATGTCTACAAAGACACTCAGAAAGAGCCCATGAGGGTCACTGAATTGAGAAAATCAGTTCTGGAATTCAGAGAGCCATGGAGGCTAGGATTTGTGGGGCAGAGTTTCACAAGGGAGGAAAAAAACTAAATTTTTGCATCGTCCCACAAGTATTTGATAAATAATAACTTTCACATGCATGAGAAGAAGCTACCCAAGGATAGGTGTGCTTGGAGCAGGGAATTCCTAGACAATAGAACAGCCAAATGATTCTTGGAGTTTACACAGAACAGGGAGTAGTTCATGTGACCACAACAGTGAAAGATTTGGTAGTTTATGAAGATTTAGACAGAGTTCAATGACAGCCATTACCTGAATTAAGTATAATTTTGTGTTGCTCAAATTTAGAAAAGTAGAGTCCTCAGACACAAGAGTGGGCATTTGTCATCCAGGATTTTATGAAGGTGAGCATAAATAACAATTGTGGTACTTCAATTTGACTTCAATTTCTAGCACAGAATTAAATTATTCATGATAAGTATCTCTGAAGCAGGTGATTTTCTACCTATGGGAATTAGCATGAAAGACATAAAGATTTCCATTTAATATTGTGTATATTATACTAGACAGTGGAGGGTTCCTCATAAATGTAATGCATATTATATTGGAAGAAATAAGTGCTATTTAAAATATAAATGGGAGTAAGGTGTTAGAATTGTGGGTGGGATGATGTGGCAATCTTAATTGGTTCATAAATTCATCAAGGTAGATGAGGCTAATGACCCATGTGGAAGCTGGGTGTTCAGTGAAAACTTAGCAAAGAGAAAAACAACAAAGAGATGAGGTTAGACATGTGCTGAGGGACCAGATCTTACAGGTTAGTGCCAGATTTTTGTTTCAGATTGGGATTAAGGTAGAAGTAAGTCATGAGGTCACACATATTTTGGCTTATGCTTGGATTATGCTCCCAGGGGAAATGACAGAAAATTAAAGAACATAGCAAGCTACCAACAGTATTTCGTAAAGGTGGCATTTGAGTTGGAGTGAATACTGTATATGTGAGAAATAGTAAGATTATGCTTTTTTTTTTTTAAAAAGCAGGACTATAAGAATTTCATTACGGATTACATGGTGGGGGCTGAATGAAAGAACAGACAAGCCAAGGATAACTAAAATATTTCTTATGGATTATTCACTTTTTAAAGCAACTTGAAGGTAAGAGGTGCCATTGATAAAGAGGTTGAGAGTTTGGTACAATAGGGTCCCCCCACCCCCTTTTTTTTGAGGTAGGGTTTCACTCTAGCTCAGGCTGACCTGGAATTCACTCTGTATTCTCAGGGTGGCCTCGAACTCATGACAATCCTCCTATGTCTGCCTCCTGAGTGCTGGCTGACCGTGCAAAATCAACGACAGTTGGAATTGGTGATAACACAAAATTTCCCATAAAAAGAAATGTCAAACAATGAATAACACACACAGCCTGGTAATTCTTAAGTGCTTTTTAAAGGCGGAATAACACAAAATCTTTTTTCCCTTTCAAAGAACATAATAAACTCCCCATAATTATGTTTTTTAGAAGAAGTGGGGGAAAAAAACAACAAAAGTTTCATCTATTGCTACAAAGCGAAGTGTCTCCCACATTAAAGCCAGGAACATTAAACAGCCTACAATGTTCCCCCAAATAGCCCATTGTGCAACTTGAGCAACGTGGTTTGCAATTTAAGTTCTGTTTTGCTGATCCTATTTTGTGAATGCGTCTGGTCTGTGCTGCGGCACTGACAGGCATTCAGACCTGCCCCGGGGCCTTCCTCTGAAGACCGAGATCTGTGGAAGTAGATGCTCTTCACACCCCTCACTGCGCTGCAAGATGCTGTGTTGTCATCGTGATTCAGTTATTCACTTGTAGGCAATAAAAACAGTTGGGTTAGTCAAATGTGGAGACAGAGAAGCACACTGATCATGTAGGCATTGCCATTTAACTATATAGTCAATGTTTAGGGCTGGACATAACCACATTGATCACATTGACAATGTCATTTTACAGATGTGAAAACTAAGGGCTGGAGGGTAGATGGGGCTTGCTATGAAATGTTAAGGTCTGATATAGTCCAACCAATTATTTTCAGGTAAAATAAATTGTACATAACACATCATGAAAACACAATGCGTTGAACAACATGTTTAAGTTCAAGCAGCTTGTTATTTCAAAAACAGGTGACATAAACGTGTTGTTAGTTGCTGTCTGCCTATGCCCTCTACCCAATTGCTTTAAAAATATAATAACCTGGCTGTTAGTTCACAGACTGATTTTCACAGCCAAAACCAAGGTTCTTGCTCACGACTATTAAACCCAAAGATTATATTTAACACTAAGATTTTATCCTGCTTGGACTCAAAGCAGTTCCAGGATTTATCATTAAAGAGTCATAAATAATGAGCTTTCTTTTGTGGCATCCCAGAAACTGGAAATCTTTGTCTTTCACAATTTCTTTTCAACATAAAAATATACAAAAATGGGGAATTTATAAGCATGAAGGCAACTTGGCAATTTTTGTTAATGATTTTATATAGTCCTTAAGCTTTGATGGGGAGATCATGAACAGCCACAACATGTAATGCAAAGAGAAGTATGCACAAGCGAGTGTCTGATCTGAAGCAATAATGGATCTTGTCAGAGCTATCTGTACCAGAGATGAGTACCACCAAGTTTTCCCTCCAGCTGAGCTTGTCAGAACTTGATGTACTGATCCTTAATCAAAGTGAAGAGTTCTGCATGAGAGTATCCACACAGAACTCTCCTGCCCTTCCAGGCAAGAAATGTTTCCTACTGTCGCTCTCCTTTCTTCCTTCTAATAAGAATGACTCCCAGCAAGCCATAACCAAGCCAGAACCCAACTCTGAAGGTGAGGGACAACAGCCACCTTTCTCTTAGGTCCTGGTTATCCAAATATGCTTCTCTTAATTGTCGGTATAAAAGCTACATTTGTGGTCAGTAGGGATGTCAGGATTAATCAGTATAGGAACTGCATTTTTGAAAGCACACACCTTCTATATGTTTAGAACTCCATGTTCAATATGAATACCTATCAATATGAATTAATCTCATATTTTATATATCCTGATCTCAGTTGATACAGTCACTTATAAATATATGAATCTCAATTTTATTTGAAAATCATTTTCAAATAAGTATTAGTATGCCACTGCCATAATTCATACATGAAACACTTTTCAACATGTCAAGAAACTCACCCAAGATTACCTAGTGACATGAGTATTTGATAGTCAGTCTTAGACTGAGCATGGTGGCTCATGTCTTTAATCCCAACACTAGGGAGGCAGAGGTAGGAGGATTGTTGTGAGTTCGAGGCTCGCTTGGTACTACAGAGTGAATGCCAGATTAGCCTGGGCTAGAGAGAGACCCTACCTCAAAAAAACAAACACACGCAAAAAAGTGGTAGTCGGGCTAGAGAGATGGCTTAGCAGTTAAAGCTCCTGCCTGCTAAGCCTAAGAACCAGGTTCCAACCTCCAGGTCCCACGTTTAGCCAGATGCAGTGACGCCAGGGCGCAATGCTGTACTTGACCAAAAGGGGGCGCACACATCTGGATTTCATTCACAGCAGCTGAGAGATTGCTGGCGTGCCCATCTCTATCTGTCTCTCTCTCCCTCTGTGTCTCTCTCCAAAAATAAATAAAATAATTAAAATTTTTTTAAAAAAAGTGGTAGTCAATCTTTCTCTTATTTTATTACATTTAAACTGTCTTATCTAATGATTTTGCAGTATAGATTAGTACTATATTTTATGTTCCAAAATGTTGAGTTGACAAATTTGAAAATAATTTGAGAGACACATGGACAGACAAAATTTCAAGAGAATACTTAGAGACTGTGGAGATGCAACTAAATTTCTCCCTATTTGATGTGACTGTTCTGCTGTCAACACTCATGGTTCACTTAACCCATTGCAGTTTCCAGCATCAGTGACCACTGGTCTGTGAGTGAGCATGGCCTGACCCTGTACACCTGCCTTGGGGTTAGGAACTTGCTGTAATACTGACCTAAGACAGATCCAAGCCTGGGAGAGGGAGTGGCATATTCCTTTCAATAACTTTTTTTCCCCTCTCTTTAGGTGAAAAAGCAATTTCCTAATATACTAATGTTAGTTCTTAGACTGCCAAGCTCTTCACTAAGCCATTTCTCTAACCACACGTTTCCTTTAATGGAGACAAGCCCTGCAACCTTTATCAGGCATCATGCTTCACAGCCTTTCCTAGTTCACTCTCATTTGTTCTTCCAAATAACCATGTGAGATCGATGTGATACTGATAAGGAAATTACAGTGTCAGAGAAAGAAAGATATTTCTCCAAGATTTTTTTTTTATTTAGTAAGTGAGAGAACCCAGAGTTAAAGCTAAAGATAATATAGGGAGCAGTGAGTATTTGAGTTTATCAAGTTCCGTTCTGTAAGTCTTGCTGTGGTTTACTTCTCATATTTGAAAATGGACTTTTCAGTGAGTGGTATTAGGAATGTCAATTTTTTTTTTTTTTTTTTTTTTTTTGCCAAAGGAAGATTTGAAATGACAGGAAATGACAAGAGGCCAGTTCAGCATCAACAGATGCTCCATATGTGTCTGTAATGACGAAAGGAGCTCTGATGACTAGTTGCAGTCTGTTTTAGTTTTCTGTTTTCAAATGGTTTGGATTCTTATGATTGAGCCACTTATATAAGAGTACAAACCAACACAATGAATTATCTTGTTAAAACTTGTTTAAAGTGCCAAATTAAACTTGATTAAGTGATCCATCAAGAAATTGGGTCAAAGGACAATATGTGTTTTAAATATCAGCAAAAAGGCAAACTTGAGTACCATGAGCATAGGAAAAAACCTTCCATTCTGTAAATAGTATTTGTGAACTAGAGTTTAGAGGCATGGAAACATTATCTTTGAGCACCAACATGGACCATTGCTCAGGAATGGAGAATTCAGTCCTGTGCTGCTGGAAGCATTGCCATAAGAATTTCCTCATGCTTTCAGCATTCTCAAGGCTCCCCAAGAGCCTCTTCAGGAGCCATGCCTATACATGCTGAAGGTTCAGAGCTTGTCCTGTCTACCACAACCCAGGACTAACTCCAAATTCTCAGAATATGCTCTTCAGAACTCCTCCCCCGGCCAACTGACTGAGCAGCTGAGACCTTCTATGTGTCCCTCATCAGCTACCTCTGCTCAGCCCTAATTTCCTGGCTTGCCCAGTGTAGCAGATAGCTTCAGGTTCGCTGAGATGAACTTCCAGACCAGGCACATTTATGGAGGAAGGGATATTTATTGAAGCTTAGAGATCCAGGGGAAGTTCCATAATGGCAGAAAAAGCTGGCCTACTTTCACAGGACCAGGCAAGAGAGAAAAAGCCCCCAGCCACACAGCACACAGAGCAAAACTACAGCCAAAAAGGCACACAGCACACTTCAGGAACTCCTATTAGGCACACTTTGCATATCTTTACAATGGAATCTCAAACCCACCATCATACCTTAATGCCCAGTGACATTGCCTCTAGCTAGGTGATTGCAGCTGCAAACTATAAACTAATAAAACACTGAATATATTGGGGGACATATATTCAAACTACCACACCCGGGAAGGAGTGGATAATGTAATTTTCATTCTTTATAGCAACCCCAATAATCTTCATCTTATAGTCTGAGGAAGGAAAGAAATGCCTGATACTTATCCTCCCTCCCCGGACTCAAAAGAGGCACTTCCCAACCTCTCTCCACTGCTGCAAGCTGTAGTCAATGGTGCTCCATGAGGATCACTCATTGGAGTAATGGTGCTTCTTCTGGTAAGACTTTTCTCCCTACTCATTTTTTATCACAAAAGTGCCCAGTTCATAGTTATAGGGTCCTTGCAAGCCAGATAACAATAAAAGAAAAACAATAAATGCAAGTATCTTTAATTACAGTACCTCTCCACTACACCCTAGCCAACGTCCATCTCTTCTTTCTTAGAAAGTCTCCAATAATGAAGCTCTCACCACTCCTCCAAATATCTTGGTGCTGCCCAAGAGCTTAGATGGATATCCTGTAGTTAGTCCGAAATATTTCTCTCCTATACAAAGGATTATGCCAGTTGTTTCTTGGAGTAGTCATATATAATAAATATATTTCTTTGATATATTTTTATTATTTGTTATACAAAAAGAGCTTGCAAGTTTCTCTAAAAGCCTCACTGATCCTTCCTAGATTATTTTTTTAATCATCCATCATAGGACTTAATTTATTTTGTGGCTAATACTGGTCACTTGGTGTGTTTTTTTTTTAAATTTTTTTTACAACATACAATACAACGTAAATACTATATAACACATTATTGAGGACTTAAACTCCTTTCCAACTTGTTTTCCTGTGTGTACCCAACTTTCTTATCAGTATTCATGTGCGGAGTGCAGTTATGACAGGGTCACTGCATAAGTGTTTGAATTGCTATTATGTACACAGCCCCTGGCTGGAACCTAGCAAGGGAGTCTACAAAAACCTCCCCTTCTTCAGTAGGGTGGGGAACATGCTCTTTCTTCTCTGAAACCAATTTCCAGATCATTGTTACAATAACAAGTGTATTATTATATTCTGTGACACAGAGTACTAATATACTTTTTCTACATAAAATCTGTAATTTATTTTTTTCCCATTTGCAATCCTCCACGTGACTATTTCTTTTTTCCCAAGAACAAAGAATTATTCCCAGATAATTCTTAAGCCAAACATTTTATAAATTGGACAATGTCACATGAAAACACTCATGAGCCACCCATCCAGGTAATGGAGCCAACCCCTGAGATCCCTGCTTTACTGCCCATTGTCTTTAAAAATAAGATGAAAATTGTTTCCCCACCTATTAGTCTGAAATGTAAAATAGGAACCTTCCTGTGTAGAAATTAAATGTGGAATGCAATATGGATCATAAAATTTTCATACATTAAAAAGTCTTGCTTTGTGGTGGTTTGATTCAGGTGTCCCCCATAAATTTAGGTGTTCTGAATATTAGGTTCCCAGCTGATGGAGATTTGGAAATTAACACTTCCTGGAGATAGTGTATTGTTGGGGGCAGGCTTATGGGTTTTATAGCCAGTTCCCCCTTGGCAGTGTTTGGCTCACAGTCCTGTTCCTGTTGTCCATCTGATGTTGGCTAGGGGCTGATGTCCACCTTCTGCTAATGCCATCGTTTTCCCTGCCATCATGGAGCTTCTCCTCGAGTCTATAAGCCAAAATAAACCCTTTTTTCCCCAAAAGCTGCTCTTGGTCAGGTGATTTCTGCCAGCAATGCGACCCTGACTGCAACACCCTTTAAATAAATGCCTTTGTATCCTATAATAATCAATACCTTGAAGATGTCTGATGATCAGAGACTCGTGTGAAAAGTTCCACATAAAAGAAGTAATCAACTTTTGAGGCAATGTCAGGGTAGGAAACAACCTTCAGACAAGTTATATTGCCTCTTTGTCATTTATCTTAGGAATCAAGTCTAATTGTTAGGGTTGTTAAGCTTGAAAAACCATCGTCTCACAGTGAGACAACCAAGGCCCAGGGAAATGCAGTTTTTGTTTAATCTCCATGGAGAACATAGAGAAAACCTGGGCTTATTTTCTTGGTTCTGAACCCTAGTCACTTCATTACACAGTAATGCTTTTCATTGCTCTGGGTGATAAATGTTTTAATAATTGAATATAAAGGGAGTGAGAAGATGAACCCACTGAAGCAGATAATTTGATATTTCCATTGTGTTTGCTTTTCTTGATTATCTGTGTGGCAAGGTAAGTACAATTACTGAGTGGGACTTGTCTATGTTCAAGAGACAGTAGGACAGTGGTCACAAACGTTTGCTTTTGTCAGATAAACATGGCTTCGGAACACACTCTGCCATCTACCCACCCGCTGGTTTCCTGAGATTGGGTAAAGCATTTAAGCCTGCTTAAGCATGGTTTCCTCATCCCTACAGGGTAATAATCAATCTATTTTTTTTCACAAATTTAATTTGTGGATATTGACACCATAAGTACTGCTGCTATCAATGGCATTGTTTCGAAATTCAAGGTTTCCTTTGGCCATATTCTTTTCAAGTTCAGTTTTGTCACCCTATCACTTGGTACCAGATAGTCACCAGCATCAAGTGAAAGCAACTATGGTCCAATCGGGGAAAGAAGTAGTCAGGATTGACTCCATCTCTCTTTCACTGAAACACACACACAGAGAAAGAGAGAGAGAAGAGAGAGAGAGATCACACAAAAATTCTGAACTATAAGCAACAACTATAGACATATTTTAATTATTACCAAATTTCTTTCAAACCATTTTAAAAAGTTTAGTGAATAATTTATTATGCATAATGCTCTATTAAGAAAAATAGGGAAGTCACACTTAAAGATTTTTAAAATAAAAATGCTTCACTTTAAGCAGTTTTGAAATAATATAGAAGGCATCTGGTTGTTTCAAAATCAAATGGATCAAGTAATCCACTAGTAATCTACAAGTTATAAAAAATTCATAAGTTTTTGTTAATTATTCACTCAAATTGTGTTAACAGACTTAAATAAGTAAAATTTATAGAAATGAATGGAAAACATGAAATTTGAATTTGTCTTATGGGAGAATCTTTTTGGCAAAGCAGAATAAATGATGAGGGCACACTGTTCTGACCAAGTTGGACTGGAGGATTTGATTCATGGATACTCCACAACATGGAAGGTATTTTGACTAAAAGTGGGCAAATGTACAAAACAAGGAATGGGTTTTGTAAATGACTATTCTATTTGGGCAGTATAAGACTGCAGGTTTTTTTTTTTTTTTTTTTTTTTTTTTGCTTGTTTTTCTGTGCCTTTATAGAGTTACAACCACATGTCTAGGTACACACCTCTCTTCCAGATTCTGGCCTTACTTTATAGCTGTCTGTTGTATCCCTAAGTTAGATTGTGCCTTGGGAGTCATTTAATTGGAGAGCTCAATGTGATGGAGATTAGAAAAATGTAGATACACATCTACATTTTTAACTTCTGAACTATCAGCACCTCTGACTAGTGAAGGAGATCACCTGAGCAGGTTTATAAGACAAAAGCCACCCTCTCCACTCTCTTTCTCTGTCTGTCTCTCTTCACTCTATCTCTCAATGATTTCACACAAATAAATAAAAAATTTAAAAGGGAAGAAGGCTGCAGAGGTGGCGCAACAGTTATGGCAGTTGCTTGCAAAGCCTAAGAGCTGGAGTTCCATTCCCCAGGTACACAGTGATGGAAGCATCTGGAGTGTATTTGTGGTGGCTGGAGGCCCTAGAGTGCCCATTCTCTCATTCTCTGTCTCTCTTCTCTCTATCTCTTTCTGCTTTCACATAAATAAATAAATCTTAAAAAATAAATTTTAAAAGCAGCCCTTAAATGTATTCTAAGAGATAGGGTATAGCCCACTTGTTGCTTTTCTTTTATAGTTCCCCAGGCCTAGCTTGCATCTCTTAAAAATGTCTTTTATTTTATTTATTAGAGAAAGAGAAGCAGATTGAGATAGAATGTGCATACCATGACCACTAGCTACTGCAAATGAACTCCAAATGCATGTGCCATCTTGTGCATCTGGCTTATGTGGATATTGGGGAATCAATCAGGGGTCCTTAGGCTTCAAATGCAAGTGCCTTTACTGCTAAGCCATCTCGCCAGCCCCTATTTTGCATCTTAGCTGAGTAAAATGTATTCTCAAACCCGTTGGATAACAACACCAACTGGCATCACTTTAGAATACATTAGAAATGCAACTTATGAGGACACTCAAAACTGTAAAACTAAACACAGGATTACAAGAACTATGGGGCTCTGGGGTTTCTTTATTTTCCATTTTTTTTTTAAAAGAAGGCAAAAGTTACCTTTATTCTGGGATTATTATTTTTCTTTTCTTTTTTGTTTGGACTGACAAATCATCATTTTAAACTTTGTGGTTCTTGTTTTTTTTTTTTTTTTTTTTGATACAGGGATTTTATGTGCATACTAGGCTGACTCTAGCTTCTAATCCTCCTTCTTCATCCTCATCAGAGCTTGGACTTCAGGTAGAATATGATGTTTTGGTAAATGTATGCAATGTGGCATAATTAAATTGATCAATTAATACATCCATCAACTATTTTTAAATCCTTTTTATAATGGGACATTTAAAATTTACTTCTTCAATTATGCTGAAATATGTAATAAATACATTATTATTTACTATGATCACCTCCACAAGTGTGGAGTACATTATAGAAGTGTAATAAGGGACAAAAAGGCAGTTGCCTGCGAAGCCCAAGGACCCATGTTGCACTCCCCAGATCCTCCGTAAGCCAGACACACAGGTGACATATGCACAAGGTTGCATATGTGCACAAGGTGGCACACATGTCTGGAGTTTGATTGCAGTGTCTGGAGGCCCTGATGTGCCAATTATCTCTCTCTCTCTCTCTCTCTCTCTCTGTCTGTCTCTTGTACTAAAAGGCTAGTCTGTTGGGCTTGCCTCAAAAAAAAAAAAAAAAAGCAGCAAATGCCACATAATCTCTTTTTATATGTGGAATTTTAATAAAATTGAACTCATGAAGCTAGAGGGTAGAAAGATGACTACCAAAGACTGAGGTTCAGGTGGAGGTGAGGAGGAGAGAATAGAAGTTATTAAAGGGTAAAAAGTTGCAAAAGGACAGAAAGAACAGATTTTTGAGGAATCTGCACATTACCATGCCTGCCAACTTATTCTGATTCACATTCAATGTTGCTTCAAGGCCTATACTATATAGACAATTTAAAAGTCAACCTTGGCTTTTTGAGGGTTTATCTACAAAAGTATGGTTAAAAACGTCCTTTTTTAAAGTTCCTTCATTTTTTTTTTAAATTGGAAACGTGACTTTATATATTCCTGTGGATTAATGGAGAGGGCGCTGTGGGAAGGCTCTCCTTTCTAATTTGATTGGTTCCTCTATCATCACTCTCTTTATGAGGTGACATGAGACAAAAATAATTAAGCCTATGCTGACCACATTAGAAGATCTTGCTCAAATATGAACAGCAAAAAAAAAAATCAAATTAATGAAATAGTATACTTCTCTGAGAAGCTCGTTTGAGGGGAAGAATGCTGGAGGTAACACCGGCTCCTTGCAAATATCAGTTTAATCACTATTGCTGCTGCTGGAAGTTTATTCATAAACTATTCCATTCCCATCTTTGAATAGGGTGATATTTTCCGTTTGATCAATGCCCCAAATCTACCACTCACTCATGTGACTCTGTTTCTTTTAAATATTCTCCAAGTTCCAGAGCCTTCTAACCTTAAATTGTCAGGTTCTTCACATTCCCTTATATCTTTGTTTATTTGTTAAAAATATATTTTTATTTTTTTGCACATGTGGGGGTGCACATGTGGAGGTGTGTGAGCACATACACATTAGAATCTCTTTCATATAAAGAACAGCAGATGTATGCAGCATTTTTTGTGTCTGCTCTGGCTTTATGTGAGCTTTTAGACTCTAACCTGGGCCAACAGGCTTTGTGACCAAGGGACTTTAACCACAGAGCAATTTCCCAGCCCTATTTATTTTGTTATAGGTTTTCATATAGCCCATGCTGGCTTCAAACTCACTATGTAGCTGAGAATGACTATGAACTCCTGATCCTCTTGGTTCCACCTCCCAAGGGCTGGGATTAAAAGAAAATGCCACCATGCCTGGTGCCTTAGCATTTTAACATGCAAGCCATTACTCTAATGGCTCAGCCAATGAGAAAATGGCAAGGAAGTGAAAACTATGTCTTAATGGTAGTTATTAGAATTTAAGAGGGTTTGTTTTCTGAGCCATAGGTCTTATCCCAATCCGAGATATTAATGGATCTGTGGACATATGACAACAGAGGGACATATTTGGTATCTTCATATTAAGCCACCTCCATAAACAGTAGTACTATTAAAGAATGGGAAGATAACATCAAGACAGGAATCAGTGATTGGACCTTTAAACATTACATGAAGTCCTTTCACTAACTGCATTTTGGATAATGTGACTCAGGACTTAAAGGCAGAATGGTTTAAGAATAATATACATCAATAATACAAAAAACATTTTAAAAAAATCTTAGAAATCCAAAAGAATTCAGGTCAGCAACAATTCAGTGATGCAAACAACATAGAACAATATACTAAGAATATATTGTCTCCATTGATGGTGAGCAGTATAGAGTAACTGGTATAAAACAATTATAATTTAAGGATCACAAAAATCTAATTATGAGGACTTGAAGAAAGAAGATTAAAAAAATCAACAAGGGCTGGAGAGATGGCTTAGTGGTTAAGGCACCTGCCTCCTAAGCCGAAGAATGCTGGTTCCAATCTCCTGGCCCCATGTTTAGCCAGATGCAAAGTGATGCAAGGGTGCAATGCCGCACTTGACCACAAGGTGGCACACGCATCTGGATTTCGTTTGCAGCACCCGAGAGGCTGGTGGTGTGCCCATCTCTATCTGTCTTCCTCTCCCTCTCTCTCTCTGTCTCTCTCTCTGTGTCTCTCTCTAAAAAAAAAAAAAATCAACAAGGGGCTGGAGAGATGGCTTAGCATTAAGGCGCCTACCTGCTAAGCCTAAGAACCTGGTTCCAATCTCCAGGTCCCACGTTTAGCCAGATGCTAAGTGACGCAAAGGCGCAATGCCGCACTTGACCACAAGGGGGAGCACACATCTGGATTTCGTTCACAGCAGCTGAGAGACTGCTGGTGCGCCCATTCTCTATCTGTCTCCCTCTGTCTGTCTCTCTCTAAAAAAAAAAAAAAAAAAATTTAAAAAAATCATCAAGAAAAGAGACATGGAGGCACTTGACAAGAATGTGCCCTGTATTTCAAATTCAATTATTTTTTGAGGCATGGTTTCATTATGCAGCCAGAATCAAATTCTATTTTTAATATGTTATTTATTTACTTGAGAAAGAGAGGGAGAGAGGAAGAGAAAGAGAGACAGAGAGAGAATGGGTACAACAGGGCCTGTAGCCACTGCAAACAAACACCAAACTGATGGATCACCATGCGACTCTGGCTTATGTTGGTACTGGGAAATTGTACCTGGGTCTTACAGATTTGCAGGCAAGTGCCTTAACTGCTAAGCCATCTCTCTAGGCCTCTGGAACCAAACTCTTGATTGGACTGCTTCATCTTCCTAAATACTAGGATAACAGCCAAGTACACCCCATCCTCCAAGCCTTCAAATTGAATTTTGACCAGAAAAGGGGGAAGGAGAACAACACAACGCTGGCAGGTGGTGTACAGGACACCTATGTCACCGTAAATATGGAAAGAAGAGAAGTATGAAAAAAAGGGGAAGATAGGACTGAAATACTTGATGGGGCCCCTGGTAAGACTACGAATTTGAGACGCCAACCTTGGCACTAAGTGAGTGGAGCAGAACCAATGAAGGCAATGTTTCCTGTCTTCTAGTGTTTAACAACAGTCCTACAATGCATCACTTGTACCAGTTGTCTCCACTAGAGGGAGTTAGACAAGTTCTTTGCTGAGAATACCGCATCACCATGTCCAGAAGAGATAGCCTTTCCATTTGAGATACCTTTGCATCTATATTAAAAGATATGTTACACTCATTCCATATGATTATTTGATCATGTTTTTTTTTTACAGTACAGAAATGTCAATATCCAGGAACCGTAGTGGAAAAGAATAATAATTATCTTTTCCTGCAAAAAATAAACTTCAGGTTTTAGAGTACTTTACCGTGAGGTGTACTAGGATGTTAAATTGTGAAAACAAAAAATCTTTCCTTTACATGAGCGACTTGGGGAAAATGACCAACATCTGTCTAAGCAACTCGTGGTCTAAACTCCTCAGCAGCAATCAACCTGAAGTGATGCTCACGCAAGTGCAATAGTGGCAAACAGCCATAGTGGGTTACCAACTGCTCTTGATTTGGCTAATGGATCCACTCAGTGGAACTGAACCCATAGCTGGAAACAGGAAACAAGTCAGAACCATATCCAAAAAAATGAGTTCACTCCAATATCAAGGTCCCACCAATAGTGGGATAAAAGAGGGCCTAAACCTATTTAATTCTCTCTAAAACAATAATGGTTATCCACGTATCTTGCACTGATCTCACTCTCCTTTGGAGAATTTGCTTCTCTTTTTCAGATGGACGCAGAACCTGAGGAGAGAATCAGCCATAGAACAATTGGGGAAATGAGCAACAGTGCTGCTTTATCGGTGTACCTGGTATCAGCATAGGGGTGAAGGAGACAGACACAGAGAACACTCAACTCCTATCAAACCAGTTATCTAGAGACACAGAGACCCCCATGATCTTGTCACTGAAATAGACCTAAGATGAACCGAACATGGCTTAGGGAAATTCCCGGAAGAAGGGGAGGAAAGATTGTTAGAGCCAAAAGTTGGGGAGTTATGTAGAGACATTGCCTCACCCCCATAACTGATGGCTATCCCCACAATGCAAAACCCACAATCCCTGAGGGGGGAAGACGGAGAAGGCTAACAATGATATCATCATGGCTGTATACACATTTTATAGGTAACTAATAATAATAATAAAAAAAACTTTCCTTTACACTCAAAGCTAATAACATTGTCTTTGTAAGGAGGTTTCATTGACCCATGATATTTTTACTGTATGAAATAGGGAAATATCCCAATATGTCCTTATGAATACATTGACTGTTGGCTACGAATCCACTCCACTCCAACACACTGGAAAGTGAAAAACTACCTCATTAACCAGCTTATTAACTATTTTCACCAGGCTTACTTTTTACTCTTTGTAAATACACTTTAACTACTCTGTCTGTCAAAAGAATAAGCTATTAGTATCCAGGCAAATGTATAATGAGTTATAATTCAATATCCTCAGTGTGATGCAATTAAGAATCTCCCCCAAATCTTACTTCCTTCCTCTTCTGATTGAAAACACTCTCATATTGCTTCTCCCTATTTTTGATGCATTCCTGCCCATTATTTATCCTAGACTAGTCAAGGACATTTTATACTATTAATGTTTTTATATCAAATAATTACCATTGAAGGGAATCTTGGAATTATCTAAGATAAGTCAGTTTCTTTTAGCTATGTGCCTCCAACACATTTTACTTATCAAAGGCGCCTGAAGACTGAATATTACAGGTTACCTAGGAAACATGCACTGACTACACTTAAAAACAACACAAAGATTGCTAACTGAAGCTGAATGCCATTTTTAACAAATCTATTTTGGGGATGGTAAAAGAAATAGTTAACAAGTGAAAATCACAAGGCTACTACTTTATTTAGTTGTTTTTTTTCTTCACATAATTCTCTATGTTCCTTCTTCTTCAGCCACTGAGTTGCTCTTAAAAAATTAAAGTGCACAGTAATGGATCAAGAGTAATGGCTTGTATCAGCCCTAATCCTGCTCGTCAACTTTAACTCTATGGTTTCCCCTAGGATATGAGTTAATTTTTATGTATTCTTATGTCATCATTTCAGTATTCACTAATGTAGTGTAACTGTGCTATCTTTGTATCACTATGACAAGATACCTGGCATACAAGCACAAATTAAGGGGAGGGAATATTCATTTTTGCTCATGATTTCTAAAGTTTCAGCCTGTAATTGCCGGAAGGGTGTGGGAGAACATCTCACATCAGGGCAGCCAAGAAGTAGAGAGTAAGAAGGGCTATGCTGGCTGCCTTTCTCCCTTCCTTGTTTATTCCACTCAGGCCCTAACTCTGAGATAAAGAAAAGGTCTCCCCTCACAGTCACTTGGAGTTACATCCTACTAATTGCTTAGATTCTGCTCAATCAAATCAAGCCAGCAATCAAGATTAACTCTCACTGGACTGTGGAAATGTGGTTAAAGATGCTTGCCTTTAAAGCCTGTGGGCATGAGTTCAATTCCCTGGCACCCAGGTAAAGCCAGATTTGAAAAATTGTGCACCCATCTGGTGTTTGTTTCTAACAGTAAATAAACAAAAATAAACAAAAAAGTATTAAATCTCACATTGCTCATATATCTCATTTTTGTAGTGTAATCATAGCTTATGTGTTATATAAAAATATTTATGGTATACCATTTTACTTAAACATTATCCAGGATTGGATCTTTGCTCTAATTTAGTGTCCAGTGAATACAAAACAGATTTGAAATCTAAAATGGCTCTAGATTAGTATTGCCACTGAAAAGCTACAATGGATAATTGAAAAAAATAGTAGCTGGCTGTATTAATTTTTTGCACATTTACTCTTAGCTAACATAAAAATGTCTTTATATAACTCACTATTACCAAAATGACAAAATCTTTCTTTTCCCATCCTCCTGTCCAATGCAATAAATTCTATGAAGGAGGCACACCCTCATGGTTCATAAATGAAAGAAAATGAAGTGCACACAGTAAGTTGCTCCACTTCGGCAAGCCCACAGTGGCATGTTAGCAAGAAATCAAGGTCACCTTGGACACCTCTCAATCTTAAAACTACCACTGAGAAAATGCCTCCAGGCAGAAACTTCCTAAGATACTCTGAGAGCTGTTTTGGTGTTTCCAAAAGTCCAATTACCAAGTCATTAATACTACCAGACAAAGTGACACAGCTTTTGTGTATTTACGAGGCACAGTGCATTTTCTGCTCTGTACAAAGAAGCTTGAGAGCTGCTTATAGACTAGGACACTGATGATGACAGGAGCAATAGCAACAAGGACACGGAATTCCACTGCTTTGAAATCCACTTTCTACTCAGAGAGAAGGAAATGTGAGGTATCCTCTGCTCACCATTGGAGGAAGATATTTTCCTTCTCTCCTATCTCACCACCATTTGTTTTCACAGCAAATGAAATATACACAATATTGTTTAACAAAATAAAAATTACACATTAAATTCAAATCTCAAAAAAAAATTCAAATCTACAATCCACCCCTTCTTCTCCATTTTGTGAGTTTAAGACTCTTATTTTGTGAGTTTAAGACTCCTAGTCTTGTTTTTATCACTTTTGTTATGAGAACTGAAATAATCCTACTTTAAAAATTGTGAAATGGAAATGACATAGAAAAGGTGAAGTGTCTTCCATGATGTCAATCAAGTTCATTATGAAGGTGGGTTCTGAGCTGTACGGATCCTCAGGGCAGCCACAGCCAGGGCAAATGTTGTCAGCTACGTTCTTGCAATGACCCTTTCCTATGCAATAGTTCTAATGCTTTCATTGGGTAAGACCAGTAGAAGTGCATGTTAAAGTATAAATCTGAGTCCTACCACCCTGAATTCTGATTTAAAATATGTGAAACAAAAGTCCTTGGACTCTGCATTTCATGCTAAACTACCCTACTTACTGGGTAGCCTGAACTACATGTGCACAAATGTCAGTTGGAAATAATAAAGACTCAACTTCAAGGCTGAAATTTTCTATTCAGCATCTCTCTCTGGATATCATGAAAGCAAGGCTGTATTTCTCAAACTGAGTTTAACAGCAACCTTACAACTGTTGTTGCTTCTGTAAGTGATTCTTGAATCTCAAAACCTCAGTACACTCATCTCTTCCCTCACCAGCCACAGGGAGTCTAACTCTTAAAACTTCAAGTCTTTCTCTTCCATTCACCTTCTCTATCTTAACATCCCTTGCTTGCTATGCACATTCATTTCACAGCATTGCCATCTTTGCTTTTGTCTCCACATTCTCCCTTATGCCAAACAATCCCACTCTGGCTACTAAACCTAAATCCTGACACATGATTAAGATCTTAATACACCATATAGATTTCCAATAGTAATGTGAAAAATAAATGAGACCCTCATCAATTGCTGATGGGAGTACAAGGTAGAACAGCCACTTTGGAAAACAGTTTTAGCAATTCCGGAAATAAAAAAAAATGATATTACCATAAAACTAATTCTACATGTAGGTATATGTGTTATATAATATCAGTTCTATAAACCTGAATACTGAGTAAAAGAACAAGCCATTTATTTTTTAAATATTTTATTTATTTATTTATTTATTTATTTATTTATTTATTTATTTATTTGAGAGAGAGAGAGGGAGAGAGAGAAAGAGCCAGATAGAGATAGAGGCAGAGAGAACGCCAGGGCCTCAAGCCACTGCAAGCTCCAGATGCATTTGCTGCCTTGTGCATCTGACTTTATGTGGATCTTGGGGAATCAAACTTAGGTCCTTTGGCTTTTCAGACAAGCACCTTAACTGCTAAAAGCCATCTCTCCAGCCCAAGAGTAAGCCATTTATTTTGAAATTACATTATATCTTTTAAATTTTATGTATAGTCATCTCCGCTCAAAAAGTCAATATGCTGACATCTTTAAAACAGGTAGGGTTAAGTCCTTGGCAGATCAAGATAAAATACTGCTACTACAGACATAGGTGAGCATACATCTGTGCATGCTACACACATACTCCACGCTATTCTGCTCTCTGTCTCCTATATATTGATTGCTTATGTGATCACCTTATAACTATCCCAACTTTGGTTTTATGATAGTATACATGTTTATAGACATTTTCCTATAACCTAAACATTAAATCCTACTTCCCAAGCAGATGGTATTATGAGATAGATTGTTTTGGAGGTGATTAATTAGAGTGGAGCTCTAATGAATGGAAATCATGTACTTATAAAAGATGTTGAAGTACTATATGGTACAATATTATGACATAAGGTTGTGGAATGTCTTCAGTTAAAAGAGATATATTGTGGATACTGAGTTTTCTCAACATGAGCATTGTTGTTTGCTGATGTATGCATATTTTAATTAACTTGGTTTAGTTATTCAACATACACACTTCAAAAACATCATGTTGCACACAATAAGTACAACAATTTTATCTATCAATTTAAAAATAATGATAATGAAAGAGATTTGGGACAGCTGTTTATGTCCTTCTGTCATGTAAATACACAGTCAAACAGCTGACCATGAGCTAGAAAGAAGCCCAGACAGTAAACTTATAAACCTGCAGGTGCTTTGAGCTTTGGTTTCAAAACTGTGAAAAATAAACCTACATTATTTATCAGACATTTTGTTTATGATATTTTCTTGTAACACCCACAACAGTGCTACTGAGTACCCACACACGGACACACACACACACACACACACACACACACACACACACACCTATATGATAAATGTATGAATGAACAGCTCTTGTTCAGTCCCAAAACTTCTCTATTTCCTCCTGAATGGTCAGCATGGTATATATGTAGAAGCAATTTTAGCACAAGAAGTATCACCCTTTCTACTCACATAGAAACATAACATCTTAGTCCCACGGTCTATTCCCCTGCCTTAGCTGCTGATAGTTTCTCTGTTTGATGAGGATAATAGTTCATCTTTGTCTCTACAAGCAGACTGTTAAAAAGCCAGTGTCATAGCTACAATGATTGCTTCCTCATATCCACCTGTACTTATAATCAGAATATGTTCTGGGGAAGGTTTACTTCTGTCTGGTATCATTAAACCCCATTTCATTTTTGTTAAACAGAAAGTGTAGAGAGAGTTAGGCAATAAGCATACAAAATTGAAGAAGAATTGACTGCAAGTCAAGGCTTAGTGTTGGAATAAAGGCTCATTCTCAAGTAATCTTCATTGCCAAACACATGTCAGTTACCTCTTATGGAAGGATGTGATACATCATCATTATTTTCAACCTGTGCTAAAGATGAGTGAGCCTTCAGCAATTTTAAAAATGAAAAGCACATAAAAGAGAATGTCAAGGGGCTTAAACTGGTGAGAAGTTGTAGTTTTAAATCTTTTTTTTTTTTTTTTTTTTTTTTGGTTTTTCGAGGTAGGGTCTCACTCTGGTCCAGGCTGACCTGGAGTTCACTCTGTATTCTCAGGGTGGCCTTGAACTCACAGCGATCCTCCTACCTCTGCCTCCCGAGTGCTGGGATTAAAGGCGTGCGCCACCACGCCCGGCTTAGAGAAGTTGTAGTTTTAATGAACCTTCGATTCCTTCCTTTTAATTACTTAAAATGTGTTTATTTATAAGGAATAAATCTACATATACATATATCAAAACATCACATTGTACCCATAAATATATATACTTACTTGTCAATTAAGAATTAAACCAAAATCAAGTAAAGATAACATCATACATGACTCATGCATCACAGATATAAAAATCCACTGTGACTGTGTCCCGACACTTTATCCTGTTAGCATGCCACTCTTACTCATACCAACTGCAACACAGACATTCAGGATGCATGAAAAGTAAAAAGGGTCAAATGTAAGTGACTCTGTTCACATCCAAACCACATTCTGTCTATGCAGCAAGGTTTCCAAGTTACCCTGACAAGACTTATCACTTTTGCACTGTGTACACAGACAAGGTAGGAAAAATGATGGGAACTTTATCAGAGTCATCATGCCTTTGGGGAATTTTCCCTCCAAGTGAGACATGAGACATTCTTGTGCGATCAAAGGCAAAACTGAATCATCATCACTGTTTTAGGAAAGAAACTGTCATAAGAAGTGAATGTCATATCATGAGGGAATTCATGAGCCATGTTGCTCAAGGCACTCTAACCACCAGATAAAGATGAAAGAATACCACTTGCTTCACTGATCCATCCCAGCTTTGCTTATAGGAGTCCAGTAATTTCTTTTATGGCTATCAAATACTATGTCTGACAGAAAAGAAAGGAGGGAAACTAGGCCCAAAGAGAACACACAGGATTCAGGTCACAGAGCTAAGTCAAAATACTCAGTACTCTGCATAATTTTGTGTATTCCAAGAGCAGCACACTCCTTATCTTTTAGTTGACACCATAATCTTTCAGGAAACATGCAGTGTGTTATGTTATAAGATTCTTGCCCAAACTGTCAGGTATATGTGAACATGGATGTCCCAAATCAATTATCAGTGTTTGGATTCTGAAGTGTGGTTGATACACAACACTGTATTGATCAATAAAAGAATAGAAAACTGTGCCCTTTGAGGGTCAATGATGAGTAACTTGAGACTGGAACCCTAAAATCTTTCCTTTGTAGCAATCCATGTTGGTGTAATGTTTATTTATTACATATTTATATGTATTAGATTATTTGTATCATGATATAATGTTTAAATTGCATATAATATAAAGGTTCTTGAAGAAAGGAAAGAAAGCTTATTATATACTTGATAGTGGATAGGTATTTTTTCATATTTGATTTTTTACTTCAGCTACCACTTTTGGAGAAAATGGGAGGACTACACAGATATTTTTGTATGAATTTCCAACTGTTTATTATATAAAACTCCTGATAGTTACAGGATGTCTGTGAGTCTCGAAGAAACTCTAAAATTGTTTTTGGACTAATGTTAACAGGTTAGAAGTCAATATAACTTTATACTACATAACATAATGTATGATTTTGAGCGTTAATTACGAATTCTGGGGCCTACCAAGGAAGGTTTTTAAAGATCCTAAAAGAAACTAAATATAAATTCTTATGAAAATAGATATTATCAATACTTTGAATTCTTGAGGAATGTAAAATAGCCAATATTACCACCAATAACTGTAGAACATTAATACAAAAGACAGAGTTCAATTCAAAAAGCCTGGAGAACAAAGCTGTTGCACTACATTTAGGAATTACAAGTTCATGCCTCTGAAAAGCTTCAAAAAATTAAATTCAGCCTAGTTTGTGTATTGGTAAAACAACCCAAGTCTTCCTTTATAAACCACATATACTTATAAAAATTAGTACATTATGTGAAAGAACAGGGTCTCACACTACCTAGGCTAGCCTGAATGGACATTTAAGTGCTATGCACTTAAATATATACCTTGGCACATAAACTGTGATGACAGCGTAGTGACATTGGTAGCCTTTATGAATTGAAGTCCAGACCTATTAAAGCAGAAAACACATTGAAACAATATTGCTAAGGAGTATATACATACTGTAAATGGAAAGTAGTGATCTACAGTGAAATTCATTACCTTCAAGGGCACATAGATTTTTGTACTATATGAGAAGAAATTTCAGTGAATCTACAGCCAGAGATACGTGTTAGGTGTTGATTCTATTCTAAGAAATCGCTTTACATACCCTCACATCATCTGCATGGTCTTCACTTTGTTTTTTTGTTGTTTGTCAAGGTAGGATCTCACTCTAAACCCAAGCTGACTCGGAACTCACTCTGTAGCCCCAGGTTGGCCTCGAACTCAGCAATCCTCCTACCTCTACCCCCCAGGTGCTGGGATTAAAGGTGTGTGCCACCAGGCTGGGCTTGGTCTTCACTTCTGATGCTTGCGTCACTGTGGAGCTGGTTAGACTCCCTATATGGAGGACACAGGCTGTCTTTAGAAATTTATTTCAGTGGCCATGAAACAAATATGTGAAGGTGATCTTGAGAAATGGCAAGAATAATATAATATGGGAAGAATTACAGAAAGATTGTTTTATAGGGAGTTAATAGTTAAAGATATTTCCTGACAAAAATTCCAACTTATCTGAAAATGAAGACTCTCAGAAGCAGGGAACAAAGGTCATTATTTAATATTCATAGCTGCAGTTAATTTTGATGAGGAGTCATGTGAGATTGACCTAGAATTTCAGGTAGGAAAAAACCCATTCCGTTTTTATCTCTTAATTTTTTATTGTCCTAAGGGCAAATGCCTCCATGTGTAATGTAAGTAGGATAGGATTATCCTTTAATGCAAGTAATAGCAGCTCAGTGTAAGTCAGTATCTGTGCGACAATAACCTCCTGGACAGTGAAATAGAGCTGAAAAGCACAGACAGAAGATATAGTTTTAGAATGTTCGAAACAAGAATTAGAAATCAGTAAAATAAAATTCTCTCAGGTGAGAATGACCTAGTTAAGAAAATCATTTACTTTTCTCATCTTTAAGCACCTGAAGAAAGTAGCCTAGATGTATATTCTCTTGACATTGCCACATTTGACTAAATGTTGAAATGTCACCTAGACTAATAGCCTCGTTTAACTTTATTTGTGAAGGGGAAACTCATGCCATTCTCTGTGGTCTTTGCAATTATCTATGGAAGAATTTTGAATTGTGAAGGCTCTGTTGATAGAGCCTTCAGTCATGCCCAATGCACTTTACTCTAAAAGGAAAATCTGAAAATGGCGATTTGGACAGATGGTAAGCCCCGTTCACTAAACTCAGATTTAAAAATGAGGAAGCATAGGGCATCAATCACAGAACACCATAAACACTTGAGTTACTTTGTGTTGTGTGTTTTATATAACTCTGAAGAAACACTTATTTTTTGTTTTTATTTCATGTATTTTGATTAGAGCTCTTCTAATGAGACAAGATAATGTTTTTAAAAAGTAGAAAACAACTATCTATCACAAACAGACTAATCACCTCATAAAGGATGAATTATTCACCAGCAGGGAGCATATAGCAAAATCAGTATGCCTACGAATGGATCCTACTTTCCATCAGCCTCATGTGGCTCCAAAGGTTCCTTGTAGGACCAATGTATAATCTTACTCTGTATTCCTGTGCCATTCTTCCTCTGGTCATTCTGAGACACATCAGTATCAGCTACCAGTGGTGGATATGGACTGGCTGTTTCCCATGGTGAGTCAATCCTATGCTAATCTAATCTAATACTAAATCTGACAAGTCAATTCTCTACAATGCCCATTTGGGGATGTAGCCCATAACTTTGGAAAGTGCAAAGACTTTACAGTCAAAGGTTGAAGTCCCAGTTCTGCAAAATGAGCTTAATCTATTCTCAGGTTTTTTCTAATTTTCATACTCATAAAAAAATGATAGTCCAAGAACAGCATCCACAAGTATACAATACTGCAAATATTAATGGAGCTAATTATATCTGTGAGACCAATAAAACGCTACCAATTTTCCATTCTCTATTTTGGTTGTATGCAAGTCACAGTTTACATGCATTATAACAATACTCCAGATTAATGATATAAAAAAATCAAATCAAATCAAGTTGTTTTTACTATTTCAGAGCTACTGATTGCAACAGATTTGTTATTTGACCTGAGGAAGTAAGGACAAATTCCTAATATCCTGCACTGATTATCAGTGATGAGAGTAATGATAGAAAAAGTTACCAAAGCTGAACATTTGGAACAAGATTAACAATTATGTGTGTAGCAGAAAGCTTCAGGTTCGCTGAGATGAACTTCCAGACCAGGCACAGTTATGGAGGAAGGGATGTTATTTATTGAAGCTTACAGATCCAGGGGAAGTTCCATAATGGCAGAAAAAGCTGGCCTGCCTTCACAGGGCCAAGCAGAGAGAGAGAAAAAACAACCAGGCGCACAGCACACAGAGCAAAACTACAGCCAAAAGCCACCGCACACTTCAGGAAATCCAACTAGGCACACTTTGTATATCTTTACAATGGAATCTCAAACCATCACCACCCCTTAAGACCGGCCCCCAGTGACATTGCCTCCAGCAAGGTGATTGCAGATGCAAACTATAAACTAATAAAACACTGAATATATTGGGGGCCATATATTCAAACTACCACAATGTGCTAGATGTCTGATCCTAAAGGTGTAATTCCAGTCACGAGTGGAAGATGGAAAGATCCAGTGAATATCTGAGAGTTTAGTGAAAATGAGTAAAATGGACTGTGATGAATTATATTAAATATTAAGTGTGCAGAGATTTCAGAAATAATTCATTCCTTTTGATGATTAATCTTGATATTCAACTTGAGTGGATTGAGCAGCACCTAGGAGGTTGGAGAAGCAAACTTCTAAGTGTGTCATTGGGGAGCTTTCCAGAGATGTTTGGCAATTGTGAGAGCAATAGAGAGGGAATGACATGCCAGGAATCATCCAACAGAGGATGCCCGCCAGGGCATGCAAGCTGCATTCTTCCTGAGCAGGTCTGTTGCACTGGCCACAGTCTGTGGGCAGCAGACCTTGACGTCTGCCGTTTTTCAAAAGGGGCTCATGCAAGGCATTCCAGAGATCTTCCACAGCTTCATCTTTCATGCCCTTAATCTGAAGTTTTTGGCTACTTGGAATGAGCAGCTGTATTCTATAGTTCTCAGCCTGCAGATAGTCATTACAAAATGACTTAGTGTCAATTGTCTTTGCAAATATAGTAAGGCCCCTATAGAGGACATGACTAATACACTTTAATATTTTACTTATTTTTTTCCAAGACGAGGAGAGGAGAGGAGAGGAGAGGAGAGGAGAGGAGAGGAGACACACACACACACACACACACACACACACACACACACACACACAGAGAGAGAGAGAGAGAATGAATGAGAACACCAGGGCTTCTAGCCCCTGCAAACAAACTCCAGATGCATGCATCAGTTTATGCATCTGGCTTTATGTGGGTACTGGGGAATGGAATCTGAGCTGTTAAGCTTTGTAGGCCAGCACCTTAACCATTGAACAATCTCTCCAGTCCCATGACTAAGACACTTTAAAAAGTATTTTATACATTTATTAGAGGGGGGCTCTCCAGAGCCTCTTGTCACTGCAAATGAACTCCAGACACATGTGTCACTTTGTGTATCTGTCTTTACATGGGTACTGGGGTATCAAACCTGGGCTATCTTTAAGCACAAAGCCATCTCTCCAGCCTAACTAATGCACTTTTTATTTTTAATGGAAATTCAATATCAGGCCATCCTGGTAGAGGAAAACTCAACAAGGAACTTCAAATATGAACTTTTCATAGACTGTGTGCAAATTAAATCCATATTCTTATGGAAATCATGATGATGGCTCAGAAAATATGTGGAAAACTAGGTGCATTCTTGTTTGATTTTTTTCAGGTGCTTTTTTATTCAACAGGTACACAATGAGTGATGAATGCTATATCTAATCACACTGTATTACAGAGCCTTATTAGTTACTTTTCTTGGTGCTGCAACAAAATAGCTGACTAAGCAACTTAAGGACCCATGGTTTAGTTTGGCTCACATTTCAAGGGTACATTCAATCCTGATGGGGAAGTCATGGTCATAGGATGGTGAGGCAGCTGATGACTTTGCATCCACATGTAGGAAGAGAGAGAGCTGAATGGTGGGGTTTAGTTCATTTTCTCCTTTTTATTCATTTTGTGACAAGACTATGAGATGGTGCTGACAACTCCCCTATAAACATGATCAGAGGTTTATTTCCTAGGAGATTCTAGATCATGCCAAGTTGACGATCAATATTTACTCCAATAAGAGCTCTCTGGATTTTTATTCCCAGTGTTGAAAATAATTTACATTAAAATTTACACTCTGCAGGGCATGGAGGCACATGCCTTTAATCCCAGCACTTGGGAGGCAGAGGTAGGAAAACTGCTGTGAGTTCAAGGCCATCACGGGACTATAGAGTAAATTCCAGGTCAGCCTGGCCAGGAGTGAACCCTTACCTTGAAAATCAATCAAACAAACAACAGTTTAAAAAAAAAAAAAAAAAAAGATTAGCTGAATCAATGTTAGAATATGGTTACAATGAGTTGCCTGATGATTTCCCTTTACTATTTTATGGTATTTTTAAAAAATATATTTTATTTATCTGAGAGAGACAGAGAGAGAAAGAGAGAAGAAGAATTGACATATCAAGGCTTCCAGCCACTGCAAATGAGCTTTAGACACATGTGCCACCTTGTGCATCTGGCTTACATGGGTCCTGGGGAATCAAACTGGTGTCCTTTGGCTTTGCAAGCAATCACCTTAACTGCTAATCCACCTCTCCAGCCCTCCCCTTACTATTTTAAATGTCTGGGAGAATACTGGTTCTTCAGTAAAAAAAAAAAAAAAAAAAAAAAAAAAAAAAAAAATCCACTGATAAAATCATCTTTACTCTGAAAACTAATTTAAGTTTATTCACTTGCTATGTCTGGGTAACAGTATATGAAAATAAATATTGGCTTAATACTTACTAGATTGGAATGGATGTGCTCTGAGCTGCAAGGCATAAAGAAAAGTGCTTCTGGACTTGAACTTGCTTGGAATCTAGTAAATGAGCTGACAATGCACAGTGATCATATCACATAGTTCCTCTCTCTACCTCAATACTGATCCCTTCAAATCTTCCATGCCTTAATCCTTCAAGATTCCACTTAAGTCCTATGAAAAACATACTGTGACAATTTGTCAGTAAACCTATTTTCCCTTCAATTTCTCAGAGTGTCTTATCTCTATTTTATATGACTTATAATTTCTCATTTTGTGATATAATCATTACTTTTTAGCAATAAAAAAGATATTTTATTCTTTGGGATACACCTTTATAAAACAACTAATCTCAAAGATAAAGAAATCTTTGAACTGTCAGGAAATAAGAACAAATCAATTCGAAGGAGAAAAATAAAGCTGATCTTAGATAACCATATACATCAACATTCGATTCTAGAAAACAATGATGCAATGCTCACAAAATTTTCAGAGAGTGAAGAATAACCCTGGCTTCTAGAATCCAGACACAGTGGACATGAACAAACATACAAGGAACAAGATTTTATCATGTAAGGTACAAATACACAAAGAACACAATTTTTAACATGTAAAAACTTAGAGAATATAATTCTAATGAGTAGTTCTTGGGAAATAATTTTATTCACCACAATGCTTTTTTTCATGCTATATAAGAAAATTAGCACTAAAAGTTGAAGTCTAGTGAGGATTAAGGATTCAGAAAATAAAGTAAATATAATATTCACTGACCTTGGGTAGGGGAATGAATTAATAATGTTTTGCCCATCTCTAACACTAGAAGATAAATGATAATTTTTTAATACTTTGAAAGAACTAGTAAGGAGATAAGTATGGCTAAAAGAAAGATTATATAAATAGTGAAATCATGATGAGAGGAAGGGGAGGTATCAAGCTGAGGAAATGCACTGTCATTGGTTATAATGATGAGAGAGAAATTCATTTAAAGAAAAAGATTGAGAAGATTGAGCTAGACAGCCTACACTAGATTAAGAATGCTAACTTCTTAATTATTGAAAGCCACAAAAATACACACACATACCAAGACACACAAAATAGGCAAAAACCATACACTAAAAGCTTTAAAGACAGAAATAAAGAAAAGTATAACATGAAATTGACAGAATTGCAGACTAACACAGATGCTGTTTATTTCTGCTTACTTTATTCATTGTTGTGTTCTTGGTAGCTATAATAATAACCAGACTCATGACTGCAACATCTTCAAGAAATGAAATACATATTGGCAACATTCAAATATTCATATATTTAACAAAAAACCTTATATTGCATCTCATAACAAAACCAATATCATATCATATGATATTAGGACATTAATAATGAACATATATCAAATCATAATGTCTGGAACATACCTGAAGCAGTATATGAAGAAACCAATTCACTATATATTTATAGAAACCAAAAAAGAAATTAAAAAAATTAAGTATCCAAGTATAGGAAATTTAAAAAAGGACAAAATGTAGGGAAAGCAGAGCAAAGGATAGTGTAATGATTAAAACAAATTAATGAATTTTAAAAATGATAGGATTAATAAATCAAGACAAAAGCAGGTTATATGAAAGATAAAATGATAGGAGGTATTTTTTAGTTTCCTAGGTGCCTCGACTGTGGCACTCAGGAAAACGATCTTTGTTGGATGTTCTTGTCAATGTATTATATTCTGTTAAGTAGCATGACTGGTATAATCTCCATTAGAGATAACAAGGGAAAAGACAGACGAGATCCAACAATGGTACAAATATCAAATTTCAGGATTTATGTCAGGAAAATGTCAAAATACTTGCTAAGAAAACAAGAGTCCCATGTGTTTAAATAGGCACAGTCAATGACAGCAAGGCATTAAAACCTTGTCACTATATAAAATGTCACATAAAATCAACAGTGTTGTAAAATTTGATGTTAAAATTCACATAGACTAGAAAAAAAATCATACATATATAATTTCATAAAATATAAAATTTAATATGATATATAATCATATATAATACAAAAGAAAATTATATTACATATAATTTCCAAAAATTGAAAATGAAAATATTTCTAAACACATTCTCAAGGTAAAATATTATGTTAATACCAAAGATAAACAAGAACACACACATACATAGTAGCATAAGCCAGTATTTTATAAACATAAGTTAAAAATATGGTCAACAAATTTCAGTACCCTGATTTTAACAACACATCAAAAAGTGCATTGGCTATGATCAAGCATTTCCCATCCCAGTGCTGCAACAATGGTTCAAAATAAGCATATAAGTACAATACACCACATCAACAGAATGAATTAAAAAACTCTACGATCACATAGATGCAGCAAAGTCATTTGATAAATTCAACATCCCCTTATAATTAACAAAAAAACTGAAAAAATTAGGTGCAAAACAAATGTACTAAATGCAGAAGAGCTGAACTTTATCTTGGTCTTTCAATATATACAGACATGTAATAAAAGTCCTATGTAAAAGGCTAGATGGAAAGAAACTCAAGGCTTCCCCTCCAGATTGGGATTAAAAGAAGGATGTCCACTGTTATAATTCTGTTCCCCACAGTACAGGAATTTCTGGCCAGAGAAATCAAAGAAAATAAAGGTATAATGGACATTGAACTTAGAAAAAAAAAAAAAAAAAGGACATGATACTGTCATTCTTTGCAGAAATCATTATTTCATACACAGAAAAACTTGAAGGTTTCATCAGTACACTATGAAAACTGGTAAATTTAGAATACCAAATAAACATACCAAAAATCAGTAACATTGTCATACGCAACAATGAATATCAAAAAAGAAAGAAAGAAAGTCATACCATTTGCGATAACTTCAAAATAACAGAGGGAAAACATCTATACAATGAATATAATAAAAGTTGACTAAAAGACAAAAACGTACAGACATCTTATATTCATGAATGACAAGAATCAGCATTGTTAAAATATCCCCAATACTCAAAGTGATGCAATCAATGTAATTTCTACCGAATTACTAATGGCATTCTTCACATAACCAGGAAAACCACTCTCAAAATTAATACAGAACCACAAAAACCACACAGATAGTCAAAGAGGTACTGAACATCAGGACATAGCAGGGGGTATTACATCACCCTTCTCTAAAACACACTAAGCTATAGTAATTCAATTTCATGGTGTTGGCATAAACATATACACAAAACCAAATGGAAGTGAATAGAGATGCTAGCAGTAAACAGAAAGCTACAGCCAACTGATCTTCATGCAACAAAGATGGTAATGATACACATTGAAGAAAGGACAGTCATTTCCATAAATATGCTGGAAATAGCTATCCACATTCAGAAGAAAACTAGACCCCTATCTCTAACACTGAGCAACAACCAACTCAAAATGTTTTAAAGATTTAAATGTAAGACCTGAGACCAAATACACCACTAGAAGGAAAAATATAGCTACAGTGATCCAGGACATTGAAATAAGTAAGGATTGTATGGCTGTCTACAAAACCACAGGAAGCAAGAGCAAAAATAGGCAAATGATGTTACCCCTAAGAAATAAACAACAGAATGAGGAGACAACCTACAGAGTAGGAGAAAATATTTTAAAACCATACATCTTAGAAATTGTTGATGTTCTGGATATATAAGGAACAGAACAGCTCTATAGCAGAAAACCAAATAACCTAATTAAACAATGAGTAATGTTCTTCATTAGACATTTCTCAAAAGAAAACAAAAACACCAGATGCATGGAAAAAATGTTCCATATCACTAATTATAGGGAAATGTAAATCAAAACCACAAAGAGGGTGTTTCCACTTTAGTTAGAATGGATATCATCAAATAGATACAATAGATATTGATTAGAATTTGGGACAAAAAGAGAATATTTGGTGCTGGTAGGAATGTAAATTAACACAGCCTTATGAGAAACAGTTTGCAGGATCCTTAAAAAATTGAAAACAGAGCTTCTACATGTCCCAACAATCCCACTCCTGCGTATACAACCAAAGAAAAGGAAATAAATATGTAGATGCTCTATCTGAAGTCCCATGTCTATGGTAGCAACCTTCACAATAACCAAGAAATCAACTAAGTGTTCACTAAGTGATGAATAGATAAAGAAAACATAGTATGCACACAGTATTCAGAAATAACAAAGAAAAAATCTGTCATTTGGAATGAGGTTAGAGCTGGAGGTCATTATGTTAATAAGCCAGTAATTGAAAGACCAACATCATATGATCTCACTCAGAGGTAGTATCTAAAGTAGCTGCTTCATAGAATTTCAGAGTAAAATTGTGCTTAGCAGAGACTAGGAACATGAGAGGGAAGGAAGAGAGAAGACACATCAGCAAGCACTAAATTACAGGTAGATAAAAAATAAATTCTGCTGAGTGTGGCCTTTAATCCCAGCACTAGGCAAGCTGAGGTATAAGGATCTCTGTGAGTTCAAGGTCAACCTGGGAATACAGAATGAGTTCCAGGTCAGCCAGGGTTAGAATGAGACCTTATCTTGAAAAATACAGGACATAAAATAAATAAATAAAACCTGTGTTATGTTGCACAAAAGAGTGAACATAGATGATAATGATGTACTTTGTATTTTAAAAACTAGGGGAAATTTTCTGAATGTTGTACTGTAGAGAAATAATAACTTTTGCAGAGATAAATACATTCTCCTGGATTTGATCATTGTATAATGTGTACATGTGCTAGTCACTTTTCATTTCTGTGACACATTTCCTGAGGAAATGACTTAAGTGAGGAAAGTTTCATTTGGGCTCATACTTTGTCGTCCATGATTCCTTGTCTCTCAGGCAGGGGTGCTTAATCTTTCTACCTCCTGGGCCTCAGTGGAGGAAGAATTGTCTTGTGCCATACATTAAACACAATGATTGTTCTCAAAGGTTACCAAAATATACTCATATATGACATGCCATTTCAACACAATGTCGTCACTCACAAAGTTCACATTCAAGACTCATACAATAATTTTGGAAATAAACCAGAAAACATCTAATAATGTTTTGTGTTGAGCTCATCTGTAGCTATTCTCAGCCATAGGCTGGATACCCCTGTAGGCCTATGCCTGGTGAGAAATAAGAACATGAAGTGGCAAGGGTGAAGGAGGCAGACACAGAGAACACTCAACTCCTACCAAACCAGATATCCAGAGACACAGAGGCTCCCTAGACCTCATCACTAAAGTAGACCTAAAACGATCCCAACATGGCTCAGGGAAATTCGCGGAAGAGGAGGCGGAAAGATTGTTAGAGCCACAAGTCAGGACATTATGCACAGAAACATTGCCTCTTCCCCGTAACTGATGACTACCCCCACAATGCATGACCCACATTCCCCAACAAGGAGAGTCCCTTCGGAGTGGGGAGGACAGGGAGGAGGCTAACGATGGTGCCAACATGAATGTATTCACACTATCTACATAACTAATAATAATAAAAAAACCATGAAGTGGGGAATGTTGGCGGATAGTAGGTAACCTAAAATTAAAACGGTGCCATGGACAAGATACACTTTCCAAAAGTTTTCCTGTGCCCCACTTTATCCATACACACCCTACTTTGTATTGGCCCAGCCAATATTAACTCATCAATAGCTTAACCCATTCATTTCTTAATAGTGTCACCATCTGGGGAGCAAAGCTTTAACACATGACGTTTTTTAAAGGACATGCCATGTCCAAATCATCACAATATGTATTAAAAACCTTACATATAACCTATATATATTTAAATTTTTACATGTCAAGTAATAATTTATTAATAAATATGTAAATAAAAAGTAAAATTAGAATGAATAACCTGTTTTTCAACTATGAAACTACCAATTACATATTTCACTGTGCTACTGCAGGTGTGGAACTATCATCCATTGCTTCAGGGACAGTAAATATGTATAGATGTATACATTTAGATGTATAGATAGTAAATATGTAAATATGTATTTGTATGTTTATAGAAAGCAGTACTAGAAATACTTACCTTCCCATTGCTTTTATGATACACCAGTCACTTTCAGCTTTTTTTGAGAATTCACTGAAGACTTAATGGTACACAAATATTCATGTGCAATAGTGATATTATTTGAAATAATAGTTGGAGGTGAACTGCACCATCGTGGGAGTGATAATGCATGTGAATCTTATACTATGATAATACATATGAAAAAGACAAATATTCTGCACTGATGTGAAACATTCTCCAAGAAATACAGTTCATGGAAAGAGAATAGTATAGTGTTAGTGTGGACAGCTCCCCTTTAACAAAGTGGGATAAATAAGCCTATCTCCTTACATGTGCAATACATTAACTCTGGCTGTCACCCTGGTGAATTATAAAACATTGATAACTTGTACTAGCATGCCTAGGGATAGGAAAAATGATGGGTTCTCAATAAATGCTCTCTTATAATTTGTAACTTTGAGTCAACAGAACATATTGCCTGTTCAAGGAGTAATAAATTGCTTAAAAATAATTGACAGAAGTTTAGGTTGTTAACCACAAATAAGGAAGATGTACATAATGTAATCAGAAGAATACAAAATAAGCAATGATTCAAGCTGTACTTGGGGCTGAGTCAGGAGTATTGCTGAGTTTGAGATCAGACTAGACTAAACTACATAATAAGTTCATGGCCAGGTGGTACTGAAGCTGTTTCAACAATGAAAGAATGGAAAAGAGAAGAAAGGAGAAGAAGAGAAGAGAAGAGAAGAGAAGAGAAGAGAAGAGAAGAGAAGAGAAGAGAAGAGAAACAAAAAGGGAAGGGAAGGGAAGGGAAGGGAAGGGAAGGGAAGGGAAGGGAAGGAAAGAGTGGGCGAGAGAAAAAGAGGGGAGGAAGGTGGAGACAAGAGAGGAGAAGAAATAGAAAACCAGCCAGGAGTAGAGGCACATGCTTTTAATCCCAGCACTCTGGAGGCAGAGATAGGAAGATCTCTATGCATTCAAGGCCACTCTGGAACCACAGAGTAAGTCCAGGTCACTAGAGTAAGACCTTACCCTCAAGAAAAACAAAAAACAAACAAACAAACAAACAAACAAACAAACAAACAAACAAAAGAAATATAAAACGAAAAATGTGAACAAAATAACAAAAAAACCATTTAGTAATCTAGAATACAAAGACAATGACCATTAGTGGGAGGACGGAAGTTTTGACTTTTCAATTGGTGATGTCCATTTCATTTGTGCTTGGCTAGCTCACTGGCTTTCAGGAAGTTTCCTTGTGAAAATGTTATGATTATTTTAATAGCCATAAAAGTCAAACCATTTATGTCCTTTGAGAGAAAGCATATTCAAGTTTCTGGACTTCCTAGCTGCCTTCATCTCTTTATAAAATTCCGTGTGATTTAATATCTTAAAACATAGACCCAGTTGCAAAGCAGATGCCAGAAACAATAGCTTTAGTTTTCAAATCATTCCTCAAAAGTGCATACACAATCCAGGGCAAAAGTTCTGGTATTAAAAATGTGAACTCTAAAATTTATCTTTTAGAATGATTACCAAATATGTACTAACATGAATTTATAAAAATATTCAAAAGAAAGCAAAATAATTTCTGAGGCTTTGGGTGACATGGGTGCTCACTTAAGATAGAAATAGAAAAGATAAATGAAACAAAATCTTTTAACTTTAATTGAGACCAAAAAAAAAAAACAATGTAGGAAATTATTCACATAGTAGATATTCATATACTCACTGTTGACTGGAATCATTGTAAATAAAAATTATACTGACTTCTATGTTTAAAAACTCTTAGTATTTTGTAGTTGGCAACATTCTTTCCCTGAGTGAAAATTTTAGTGACTTATGTTTTAGCTATTCTGGTAGGCCTACACAAAAAAGGACAGGCAGGCTATACTGTTAAAGTGATGTTAAAGTGATGAGAAAACCTAAAACAAGTCTTAAGAAACCAAACAGAATAGTGAAGGAATGAGACTGGGGATATGAACAGGAGCAGCAACAGGATTAGTGCATCCCTAGCACTAAGCCACCCTGCAGGCATGATGCTTCTAGCCTAACCCAGTCATGGAACAAGAAGATGTATTAATTCACCATCTAAACAGGCTTCAGTCTGGCAGAGTTTTCTTTGTTGTAAATAATTACATTGCTGCATATTGTTGTTTGTTTGTTTGTTTGTTTGTTTTTTCTATCTGGATACAAAAACCTTTATCCAGAGTCTATTAACTTAAAGGTCACTGTATTTTGCAGTTAGTCACATGTGCAATCAGAAGTGGTTCAAGGGATTCTTCTCACTTCACAAGGGTGCATTCCATGTGATTCAAAGCTCAGTAAGGTTTCCTTCTAGCTGAACAGCATGAAGGGAGTTGCTGATCACTTTCTACAGTCTGACCCTAGAGATTCCTGGGAGAGCAAAACAGCTCATGGTCAAGAGTTTCATTAATCGTCATGTTATATGTTATTAATTCTACAATAGTTAATAAGGATTGCAGGAAAATGTAAGATCTCAAATCTGGAAAGAAATTAAAGAAAGGACTATTAATTCCATATGGCTTAAAGACGAGATTAAGGCCAAAAAATGGAGTAGATTTTGATTCTGAATAAGAACTGAATAATAATAAAGGATGTCGAAAATGAAAACATGTCTAGCTTCTGCAAACAGAGCTCGTACCATGAGCTTAAATGAGATAGTGAAGAAACACTTTATTGAAACCAAGTCATTGCTTGGTAAGTTGAACAAGATGATCCTTCAAGACTCTTTTTTATTCTCTATGATCAGTCATGAGATTGTAAGGGGGAGTATGGTTCATGAACATGTTTCTGTCTGTTGCATGTTATAATCCAGTATCAAGATGCCAACAATGTACATCTGCTTCCTCCAGGACAGATTTCATATAACCATCAGACATAACACACAAGTTAATAAGGGGATAACAAAACATACCACACAACGGAAAATTATAATAACAACCATTAAGGAATTGGCTATGTTTGAAGTCTACAATGAATTTTAAAATTTCTATAAAGCCAACTCTGTCTATATGTTCTTTGAGGCTATTTTTTTCATGTGGCCCAGTAAGTTACTGTCTCATGTTCTCCATGTGGTTCTCTCACCTTTCTGGGCATCTTCATATTATCTGCATATAGGAAGCAACATGTGTAAGTACTGTAAACACAGATGAAACATTCTCCACAAGGTGGCTTTAAGTTACCCTGTGTTTTTCAGATCCTAAATCGCCTCTTCTATCATTTCTAAAGATTTCTGGATCAAAAAATTCCTTAAGAAATTATTATTGACAATACTGTTAATTTAATTAACCCAATTAATTTGGTACATATAATTGTAAATACTTGTTTAACCATATTTATTATTTACACTTATTAAAACAAATCTGTCACTACATTCAGTGATTATTCATTGGTTAGCCAGGAATTTTGGATGTTAGTTTTAGTAGTTATTTTGGCACTCAGTATAAGACCTCGTTATTAAATGTACATAAGTCCTGATTACTCCATCAGTCACAAATAAGTGGATCTGTTGCAACTACTACTAGATAGTGAATAGAGCATTTCTTTGAACAGGAATCATACTCTCTTTAAAGAAATCTTTCAGTATCACCCCATGACAAACATCTTTCACAAAGCAGATGTTCATTAAATTCAAATTAAGCTAGTGCATTTTTATTATAGGAAACTGAGGTGTGAGCACAATATTTTGTTCAAAAACATTGCATGCAATTATCCATAACATTACATGAAGCAGGTACTCAACAAATTGAGTGTAGAACATTAACATTGCTCAAATAACTGCTTTGAATCAAATTTGTGGCCAATTTCCTGACTCAGTTTTCACAGATATTTAAAATATAGCAACACATTGTCCCCATTCCACTGAAGGCCCTCCTCAGTGGGATTGCTGGTATTCCCCATGGGGCTTTGGGTTATGAGTTGTGAGAGCAGCAGTCAGTCATTGTGTGGGGATGTTGGGTAATGCCCTTGATATTCCTTCCGACCTGTGGCTCTTACAATCTTTCTAGCCCCCTCTTCCACAAAATTCTCTGAGCTATGTTGGTGTGTTATAAGTCTACGTTAGTGTTGAACTTTTATCTGAGATAAAATATGGCATTTCTATGATCATGGGCTTTGGACAAAAACAAAGTCCTAAACTGACTATAATTCAGTAATGGCAAGCTATTGATGCACATACTTTTTACTCTTGAGAAACTCTTATCTCTCTCGATTTAGTTTATGTTGGTCATCACATTTTCCTGGTCCTTGCTGCTCTTGTACCTGAGTACAAAATTCTCTTTAAAAGATCTATTTATGTTGCTGTTTGGAATCAGTGAGTGTTCCATGATAATGCTGTCAGTGATGAGAACTCACCCTCATTCTGCAAGAAGATACATTGTTTGTTTTTTTGTTTTTGCATGGGTTTGTGAAGTATGCATGCATGTGTGGGTGTACGCATGTGCATACATGAGTTTGCATGTTCCTTGAAAGTGAATGTACATGTGCGTGAGGGCAGTGATGGGTATCTTATGCCTGCCTCTATTGCTCTCCATTTATTTACTTGTTTATTTATTTGTTTATTTATTTATTTTGAAATAAGGTCTCTACTGAACCTGGTGCTCACCTATATGGCTAAATGTGTTTGTTTGCAGGCCTTGGGGATCCCACTATCTCCATCTCAGCCAGCTGGGATTACAAAGTGCTGTCACACCTGATATTTCCATAGGTGCTAAAAATCGAAACTCAGGTCCTTATGCTGGCACAGCAAGCACTTTACTGACTGAGCCATTTCTCCTTCCTTTCTTCCTTCCTTTCTTTTCTTCTTGTTTTTGCCACAGCCATGGTGTATCTCAGCTAAAAAATCAAGATTTTTACTATATCATAGGAGTAACATTTTTTTCATTATCTCTGGCAATACATTTCAACAGTATGTACTAAAGTTGTACACATTTGGGTAAATGACCCAGAAATTCTAGTCTTACACAAAATCCTAAGACAAATGATTTTGGGGGGTAGGAAGGCAGTTATTTAAATTATGACTTATGCCCTGTCCTCTCATGCTATTCCAGAGAAAGTTTCCCTGACTGTCATATCATAAAAAAAAAAAAAGAGTAAGAAATATTTTCCAGGGCCACAAGGATGGCTTAGTGAATAAAGCACGTACAATGCGAGCCTGAGGACTGGAGTTTGGATCCCCAGAACACACATAAAGTCAGATGCAGTAGTGAGCATCTATAACCCCAGCCCTCCTACAAGGAGATCAGAGGTCGAGACAGGAGTATCCCAGAAGCTCTTGGGTCAGTTGTCCTGGCATAGGCAGTGGTGAACAAGAAGCCCTGCCTCAGACAAGGTCAAAGCTGAAGACCAGCACGGAGTTGTCCTCTTAACACCACATACTCCCCCACCAAAAAAATTAATAATGAAATTTTAAGATGAAATATTTTTCCAAAGAGTGACTTTATGAAAACTACTTACTTTAGAATAAATCATGCATTACAGTTATCAGAATATTGGTCAGTCATATAACCAACTTAAAACCAATATGCAAACCTATCTTTCTCTTATTAATGAATTATCTCACAAATAAAAAATATTATATACATGTACAACATGTTGTATATGATATCTTGAAGTAATATACATAGTTAAATAAATTGCCAAATAGAGAAAATTAGCGTATACTTTATCTTATACCTAATAATCTTTAGTAGGAAGGACCTATAATTTACTATCTTAGGGATTTTCAGGAGGAAAATACCATCTTAATAAAAATGACCTCCATACTGTGTAATACATCTCTTATGCATTTCCCCATCTAACTGAAATTTGTAGCTTTTAGCCAATTTTTCCTCAATCCTCCCATCACTCTTTTTCCCACAGCCAATGGCAAATGTCATTCTAATCTCTATGAGCTCAATGTTTTTGAGTCTACATGTGAGATCAGGAGATATATATTTTCCTGTGTCTGTCCTATTTAATTTATTCTAATGTCCCTAGGTTCATCCATGTTATTTCAAATGACAGGATTTTTTTTTTTTATTTTAAAGCACTAAACAATGTTTATTTGTTGTTAAATATTACGGTATGTTTTACCTATCTGTTCATATATTTATAGATACCTTAATATTATAGTGATGTAACTTTATGAATAAAATAGTGTGTATTCAAGTTTAACTCCATTTATCACAGTAAAGTATATATGATGATTGGTAATATATTTGCCAAATTAATCACTGATGAAAAAGAATCCTAGAGGCTATTTCAGAAACACATAGACAGGACAGCTGTGCTAGATGAGATACTAGACCACTATCACTAAATATTTGATTCTGCAAAGAGGCACCACTCCAGATGCTTGACTCATATGTTAACTTTAAAATATAAAACAGGAGTTGGGTGGGCTTCTTGATGCAGGCCTTTGGGACAGCTACTTGGGAAGCTGAGGCAAAAGAATTGCAAATTCAAGGCTTGTCTCAGCTACAGAGTGGGTTTGAGACTAATGTGGGTAACAACGAGTCTCTATTTCAATCATAAAAAAGTAAATGAAACAGAAATGGGGATGTAGTCTAGTGACCAAGTACTTAATTAGTTCAATCCTCAGTATTGCCAACAATAATAAAAATAAATGAAGTTGTAATAGCAGCAGCTTGTGTTAAAATAAGTTAAAGTTCTCTCAGAATTTAACATGTCAATCAAAAGAAGTTGTCAGGGGACAAAAGAGGATAAGCCAATGGGTATACTATCAATTTAAGTTCTCATTAAAAATATTATAAATAAAGAACTTGTAAAAAGTTAAGTGTGCTTACCTCACCAATGAATAGTCTCTTGTGATGAGTTTACAGTGAACATCTATTATTTGTAATATTAGGTAACACTAAACACGTTTTATTCCCCTGATATTCAAAATACTCATTCTGGGGCTTGAGAGATGGCTTTTAGCAGTTAAGGCACTTGCCTGTAAAGCCTAAGAACCCAGGTTTGATTCCCTAGTACCCACATAAGCCAGATGCACAAGGTGGCACATGCATCTGGAATCCGTTTACAATGGCTGAAGACCCTGGTGATCCCAATCTCTCTATCTGCCTCCCCCTTCTCTCTCAAATGAATAAATAAATAAATAAATAAATAAAAATATTTTAAAAATACTCATTCTGCTGAGTGCACACTATACCTAAGGTAGATATGAAGCATGAAGGGAACTGAGAAGAAGAGCTTGAACTCTGGGGGTAAACCAATTAAGGAATATTAGGTAATTCCACTGTTTCCCTTCTATGTAACGTCAGGCCAAACACTTTACCTGCTGATGTCTCATTTTTCTTACCTGTCTAAAGCAAAAAATATATTCCTCCTGGAAAAGGCTATAGAAAGTGTTGACATGGGCTGGAGAGATGGCTTAGTGGTTAAGGCACCTGCCTGTAAAGCATAAGGACCCCGGTTCGATTCTCCAGGTCCCACATAATAAGCCAGAAGTATGTAGCAGCATATGCATCTGGAGTTTGTTTGCAGTGGCTAGAGACACTGGCGTGCCCATTCTTACTCTTTCTCTCTCTCTCCCTCTCTCTGACTCCAATAAATAAATAAAAAATAAATTTAAAAAATATTTCTAAAAAAGACCCTACCTTGAAAAAAAAAAAAAAAAGAAAGAAAAAGAAAAAGAAAAAAAAAAAAAAAAGAAAGTGTTGACAGAAGTATTTCAGAGACAGCACTAAAACTGCAGAGTACATTATTAAAATGCTAAGCAAAGGGCAGATATCATCATTAGGAAAGTTTAAATCTTAATGTTAATAATGTGAATATTAGGGTCATTAATATTAACAGTGTTAATATAACTCATGCAAACATAAGCAGTGTTAATATTTGTATGTGTTAGTTATTAATATTAATATAAACATGGAGAATGTTTCAATTATAATCTCTCCAGGAAAAGATCACTAAACAGATCTAAGAGTAAGGCATACATATTAGAAGGAGGATCTATCAGGTCAGAGAAAACATTGCAGAGTTCTGCAGTAAGAACATTCTGGGTGGGCTGATTTATAGAAACAGTGTTATGATGCTTATAATACCATGACTTACCAATAACCTACAGGAATCATGTTAATGTGCACAACAGCACACAATTTTAGAATGAACTGTAATTCATCTTTAGTTTGGGGAAACTTAGATTCAAGTCAATTCTGTTTTACACAGTACACAAAGCACAACTTAATTCTTTGGTATTGTTTCATTCCTTTTACTTGTACACTTTGGTGAGTCATCAAAAGCAAATGTTAATGATTAGATGCAAACTTGGAGAACTGTATTTGCTGAGAATTGAACTAACACCTTTCTCATGTCTGACTTCCAGACCATCTTTAATATAAAAAGAGAAATCTGTTAATATGAACTTTAAACAGAGCCATACGCATACATTTTCCTAGAGAAGTATGCATTATTAAGACAGTGGAACATCTCCAGTGGTCATTAATTGTCCTTCTTGGGATAATACAGCACCTAATGAATATACCATCCTGGCAGAACTCTGGTTGGCATTCCACAACGAGGTAAAACAGCCCATTCAGCAAGATTGATAGAGCTCGGTGACATCATTTGTGGTGCAGAGGGAAGCTGCAAGTCATTTCTATGATTACTTGTCTTGTGCTATTCCACATGATGAATTCCTTTTCATCAATATTCAGGCTCATGCTGGAGAAGACCCAACGAGTGGGCCCTCATTCTGCCCTCACCTTCTGTCCCAGTGACACCCAAGTGGCTACAAGGAAGCACACTTCTTGTGTGACTGAGTCATTTGCTTTGATTTTCAGTTTTTGATTTATAAACAAACATAACTACATAACATTTAGGTAAGCTGAAGTTTTCAATAATCTGTAGAAACATAAATCTTTTCCCCTTTACAAGGAAAATTATGTGTAAGGATGAGAAATCTTATGGCTTTTTTTCTGTAATTATTTGTCCTCTTATTGACTCATATTCTCTTGTTGCAGAGGAGCTATTTCCCCAGCATGACAGGTCAACAGCCATCAAGAAGCAGGGTGGTCATGGTCACCTACAGAAGACATTGGCATCAGTCCTTCTAATGAAATCAGCAAAACCACACAGTGGCAGCTCAGTCTTCAGGAAAGGAGGTGATATCATGCTGCTATTATCTCCCCAGACCATCACCTGAGATTCTAGCCACCATCTCCCACCAGATTTTGGTACTGAGTGATAGAACAGATAGAAGTTGAAGAATGCCAGGCAGGAAGGGGAGGGTTGGACTTTTAGTGGCTTAGCTTTCTTGAGTTCTTACTCATGCTGTGGTTGGAATTTTTGTTGGGCCAGTTGCCTTGGATACACCCATGCTCCTGTAACTAACCTAAATGAACTCATTGGTTCACCAAGCTGGACTTGGGTAGAATTCTTTCTTTGGCCTGCTGGTGCCCTTTGTGGGATAATTATCTTCCCCAGTCACAGAACATGTCAATTTAATTTTTCTGCTGCTACATTATGAATATATGCAGCTAGCTTGTCTCTCTCTCTGTGTGTGTGTGTGTGTGTGTGTGTGTGTGTGTGTGTGTACACATATACATGATGGACTTGTTAATATGTGGTTATTTTTACATGTTATATTTACACATAAGTTTGTTTATCAATGTTTTACACATTAAAATACTCTTTATGTGAGTCATCTTGGCATAAATATCAATATTTTTATTTTAAAAATGATAGCTGCAAGGGATTGGAAAATGGCTAAATCATGCCCTGTAGGCATGAGGATCTATGTTTGAATCCCAGCACCTACGGCATTCTCATTAACTAGTTTAGCCAAATTGGTGAGCTCTGATGTACTCAGAAACCCTATCTTAAAAAAAAAAAAAAAAAAAAAAAAACAACCAAGCAAAGACAAGGCAGAGAATAATTGAGGGAGACACCTGACATAGTCCCCTGGCTGCCACATGAGCATATGAACACAATTGCATACACACCTGCAAGCAGATATGTGGCCAAATACATATTAATATGCATATACATACATACCTCACACATACTCATGCAAAAACGAAGATGCATTTAAAGCTGCATACCACTTGATATGCTTTATTATGTATTTCATGAATTTAATGTCAAAATATTATTTAATCGCTTGCATTTATTTTGCTTCCCTAAAAACTATCTGTTTTACAACTATTTTCATCAGACCAAAATAAAATGCATCCCTTCTTTAACAGTATAAAAATAGCAAAATGGATTGTTTTAAAGTCCTATTTGTGAATAATACAATTTAAAATTTAAAATTTTATGTGCTATTCTTCTTTATGGCTAAGTTACTTAGATGGATGAAAGAATAAATAAATAGTAAAAGCTGTTGAACTTGGGCACTTTCATTTAGAGGAACTTTCATTTAATTAGTTTGATTATTTGGGGTTAATTTTAGTTTTACAAATTCTTATTTCTAAGTTCGGATTTCCAGCATTACGTCTGTCTAAAAACCTCACACTTTCGTAGTTGTTTTCTATGAGCTCAGAAACTGTGATGTGCTCTGATAGATTAAAGGGAAAGATACTCTATTCCCCAGTTCTTGTTAACCTAGCAGGCATGATGCAAAAGTACTATAACATACCTCTCTGCTCTAAGTACCATTACTGCTATTATGTCTTTTCTATTTTACCTGGATTGATTGGGTGGTATAAGGACTATCTCATATTCTTTGGTAGTAATCATATTGGTATTAATTCCCTGTCATAGTCTTAGCATTTGGCAAGAGAGCCAAGATTTTCAATTTATGCTTCAGCTCTGTAAGGCTGGTACTTAGCTTCTTATTCAACCGCAATCAAAATAGAACCTGTGCATCACCTAAATGTCCTCTACATCAATATCAGAGAGTTGAAGGAGAGACAGCTAATGGCCTAATCCCTGTCTCAGCTGCCTACAACGCTTCTTGTCAGCAGGCACATACCTGGCTTTTGAACAGTTTCTCTTAAATACATATCCATCACTCTCCTGGGATTCTGGTTTCCAGTGTTTTCTTTTTCAAAGAATAGCTTTCTTTATATTTTGTGTATCAATGCCATTTAGATTTAATTTTTGGTGCAATGATGTTCAAATGTACTTCATGTATATCATAAAGGAGTTTTTAATGCTAATTTTCTTTGCTGGTGGAGGAAATCAAAGATGTCAGTTATTGAGCTAGAAGCTTTATTTACTAAGGAATATTACCTTGCTAGAGTGACCATAGCGAACTATGGCTTTCCTCATATGTAGTAACAAGAATGACAAATTTACATTTTATACAAATTAGGTTATGCCTTTCTAAACATCAATGAATTTTTAAAATCTGGGCTTGAATTCTGGAACAAAGGCTATGAGGGCTCAAAATGTGACACTGTAACCAATGTTTCTATCCTGTGTGCCTCAAGACTATTGAATTGCACTGATGGGACAGTGGCAAAATAGCAGCAAAGTGAACAGATATAGTTCATATTAATAATGTCACACTGGCATTGGGACAGGAAAATTAAGAAAACTTTACATGATGAAGATATAAAACATGATCATAAATATAATGCACAAATAGTGGCAATGAGCACCACTGATCTAGTGTAGAGTTGTTTTATAGAAAAGAAGCATTTAAACTATGAGGAGTATGGAGTTTTATTTACTTTTTACACAAAAATGTAATTGGGGTATATTGGTGCACACCTATAACCCCAGCTACTTAGGATAGCAGAGGCAAGAACACAAAGGTAAGATGCTCCTGGGAGACTTTTAGGAAGACTGTTATCAAACTAAAATTAAACACAAAAGGGATAAATATAAATCAGTGGTGGAGTATTTGCCTAGTATGTGAAAAATCTCTGGGTTCAATCTACAGTCCTCAAAATAAATAAATAAATAAATAAATAAATAAATAAATAAATTCTGTAGCCTAGGAGCATCTCTCAGTGGTAGAGCTCAGGTCTAGCCTGTGCATGGTCTTAGGTTCTGTCCCTGTTACCATATAAAATGAGTTTTGAAAACATAAATATAGGCTACCTTAGTTTTTTTCTCTCCTTGGAAACTATATGAAGATTAAAATAATTTGAAGCATTTTAGTTTTATATTATAAAAGTTTTTGTATGATCCAGAGCTGGAGAAATTGCCAGTAGATCCTCTAATTCCTCTAGAAAGCTTTTGTTTACGTTCTTTACATATTGTCTTGTCACCAGTGTTTAGCAACTCCAATATGTCTGTGTCACTGAGCAGTGAGATGTCAGCCCTTGTCCAGTGTGTGTGCTCGTGTTTGTTCAGCCCCACCGTCTGCACCACTATCGTTATTTCTTACATAACCGAGGATACTCAGCTGAATGAGTCCTAATAGAGGATTTAAAAAGTCATTCTCTTGAGAATCCAAGTAGATTACTTGGTTGCATTTAAGATCCAACCAGAGCAGCTTTTCTGGTGTCAATTCATTGTAAACTCAAGGGCAATTCCTCTATTGAGTTTCTTTCTCAAGGTCATAGGGCAGAGCTTGAGCAATATTGCTGCCAAACAGTATCAGAAGTGGAAAATGTCCAGGGAGCATCACAAAAGGTTTTTTCTAAGAAAACGAATAAGATAAATCTTTATAATGGAAATATTGAACAAAAGATAACAACTACAGAAGAATTTTTATCTTCTTATTACTTTGGGGCAATGAATAAAAACATAATAAAATAGATGTTGCAGTATGGTTGCATGGTTATGAAGCAACTTTTAAATTAAAATGCAGCCAATAATTGTTTCTACAAAGTAGAAAAATTAGTGATATGAACATAACCATGTTATTACAAAACTTGTAAAGTAACAATAAAATTATAAAATCCAATAAACCTCTGACATGTCATATGAGTGGAATGTGTGTATGTGTGTGTGTGTATTCAGAAAGAAAAAAAAATGATGAGATGTTTATGCATAAAGGTGGCCATAGTTTCTACTTTATTTGTTTTAAGGAAATCTGTACCTTTAGAGTAGTTTTAATATATTTACTGGAGAGATAAATGATAAAGCACCTCTTTATTTTTGCCACAGAAAATAGAAGATGGCTCTTAATTTGCCACAAAATCACAGACATAGTTTACTTAGGTATTCCTTAAAAAGCTTGCTGAGGCATAGGAGAGAATAATGAAAATAAAATGTGTTAGATTTCATGACCAAGAATTCTTAATGCTTAAGCTTCCTTTATGTAATTGTTTCTTGTATGTCTCTAACGCATAAGGAGTTACTGAGAAAAAACATAAATTTTGCATGAGTTTGTTACGGGATGAATAGCATGTCTCAAGTTCACTTTGTGTCTTACTTCTTCTCCGGAGAAAACTATTTACTTTCCTATGAGGCAGTAAGGGTTGATGAGTTTCACCTCACTTCAAGGGAAAAACACATGAGGACTGGGTACTTTAAAACAAAATTGAGGAATTTGTATTTAACTAGGCTCTAGAAGAAATAATAGTAAGAGAGACTGGTTGATTACCTGCCTTGATGGCAGAGGGGTGCATACCACTGTGCTATCAGAGACTGCCAGCTCCAGGCCCTGAGAGATCAAGGGATGCCCATATATCTGACCAGATATAGAAGAAGAAGCATGGGAGGGTTATCACTGACACAATAAACTGAGGAACAGCAGAGGGGCCTCACCACAGAAAGATTGGTTGTAAATCCTGTATTATACCGGGGCTATGGAGGAGGCACAGGAAACAATTTGCAAGATATGCATTAGTTAGGAAACTACATGGGAGTGAATTCAGCAAGGAAATTTAGATTTCATACAGACATTCATGTAAGGAAAAAAAAATGTTCTCATATTCTCCTGGGTTACCTAAAGACCAACTCTAAGATTTTAACCAAGGTCCAGAATTTATTAGTGTTCCTAGATAAACAAGATCTTACTATGTTTATAGTCCCCTCCCCCACTTATCTCCTTGGTTGTGCTGGGACAGACCCAACATCGAGGTAGTAAACAAAGAAGTATATTTTTGGTCATTTATTGAGACAGTGTCTCTATCTGTAACCCATAGTGGCCTGGCCTCACTATATAACCTTGGCTAGCCTGAAACTCATGGCAATCATCTTGCCGTAGCCTTGTGAGTGCTTGGGTTCGAGGATAAAGTAAGATTCTTGTTGAAAGAGGCCAGTTCACCCTTGTGTTTCCACACTATGACAAAGCTCAGTACATTAGCATGTACTGTGTGTGGGGAGAGGTGAGGGGTTGGATTTAACTACTCACTGAGAGCAATACCTCAGGCTCCATTGCAGTTACAGGAACTGACACTGTTTGTCTCTAAGACTGCGCAGTTCTGCACATGCTGAGGTTATATCCAGAAACAGATGAAATCCATGCCCCCTGAATCATGTGTATAGAAAAATGGGAGGGAAATATATGTTTATTGTTCATAGTAAAAGACATGTTTTGTCTCACTTACTGACAAAAAAAAAAAAAGTCAAATAATAGTAATTTTATGCATTAACAAACTTCAACAAACCCAAGATCATTCCTCCAGCAACCTATGGGAAAATGAAAGCTCCTTGTTCCTCAATTGGGATGTATGTGAGGAAGTAACCATCAACAGTAGTCTGTAATCTCATGGCCTGTGTCCCTGTGAAGGTAAATTCATTTCATTAGGAAAGGGATCAGCGGCCAAACACAATAGTGGTCATCACCTTAGTACTTACGAATTATAAAGTGCTAATAAAATAGCTTGAAACCCAAGGCAAGCCCAAAGGAAAGGAGCAAGCAGGCTTCCTAAGAGCTTCCAAAACAGCACTGTTAAAATTCACACTTGTTTGTTTAACATCAAAACCTGGCAATTAGCTCACAAAAGTTGGCCACAGGCTCCTATTAACGTTGTGCTGACTCCATACATGTAAATTAAGCCATTCCAAATACCCCCTCAAGCTACCTATGACATTTGCTTTGAACAAGTAAACTGTCCATGGGAAGCATAAACTTTGCTCTTAATTCCCTAGACATCTGAGCAGCCTGTCACTTTGTTAATTTCTGGAATGATATTCAAAAGGTCCTTCTGAAAACAAGCCTTTAATACAATGGCTCTCAGTGCACATATTAAGTGTTTAAAATGATACTATTATATGCAGTCTTCACAGTTTTAAATCCAGTTGTCTGTACTTAAATAATATTTAATTGTTCCATGCAATAAATAAAACAATAAGTGAAATATGAAATAAGATATATTTTGTTCTGTTGGAAATAACCAGTCTTGTATACTAATTTGCTGTCTTAACCCTTAAGCTTAAAAGTATTTTAAGGGTATATAATACTATTTATTTTTGTTCATTTTAAAAACTAAAACATAACTTACTGTCACTTACTTAAAAACCTAACTAAAATTTACTAAAAATATTAAGAAGAGGCTGGGTAAATGACTCAGTTGGTAAAGTGCTTGTCTTGTAAGTATGAAGATCTGAGTTTAATCCCCAGAATCTACATAAATCCGCAGTTCCTAACTGGGATCAATTAGAAATGAGTGCAAATGATAGTCAGCACCAGATATATAGGCATAAAACTAGAATGATACCAGTATAGAGAAGGACTAGGGGTCAGGAGAGGACAAGTTAGAGGAAGGGTGGGGGAGGTCTTGGAGGGATAGCAGGTAGGGATGATGGGGAAGGATTACCCAAAATTTAAGACAACATGAATTAGTTCCATAGAAACCCTCATTCTGAGTAGAATTCTCAGTAGAAGAAACAACCACCAATAAAGGGGGAGGGAGGACAGTATGGACAGAAGGTAGAAAAAGCTTAGCCTTCTTAAAACCATAGACTCTGGCTGGTAATTTCCAGGCCCAGAGTGGGGTTGCCTCCCACAGTGAATTGTCAGCTAAAGGAGAACCATGAGTTCCCCCAAGCAATGTAGGCCATTGCCAAAATACTTGATTACCTGACAGAACTAAAAGGTTACACCCTATTGCTGAAGACACCATAGGCTATGGTCACATTGGAATATTATGCTGGAACCTAAAGGGAAACTAGCTCCCTCCATGCTATCCCTCGTAGTCCTGGAATGCTCTATGGGAGCTTCTGGAAGAAAACAAGACACCAACAGCATGAACAAGCAGGGAATGCTATCGACTGTGAAATCAACCAGCCAGAGAAGAAGTGTACACTTGTGTAATAGTGGCACACAGCCTCTGTTCTCTTTAGACATGAAGTCAGCTCAGTGGGACAGAACTCACTCTGTCTAGCACTGGAAATCAAATCAGAATCCCATAGTGAGGAAACTCATCCTTCACAGAGAGCGTCCACTCTTCTCTGGAGAAGAGGGGCCTTGCACAATAAAAATCTCTCCAATAACCTTTAATACACTCTTTCACCCAAGCCATTCTCACTCCTGGTTGGAGAATCTGTATTATTTTACAGATGGCAGAGAAAATGGAGGAGGGTTGGGATGCATTGATAAGATAAAAAGATAACCAACTGCCCACCACAAGACTTGCCACCTCTTCCACATCTGCCAGGGCCCAGGAGAACTTGCAGTGGAAGTGGTGCTATGAACCCTGCTCTTACTGCTTTCCTGACAACCAGCTCCAGGGTGATGGTGGCAAACACGGTGATCAAGCAAAACCTATCACAACAGAAATCCAGAGACTACAAAGATCTTAGCATGAAATCAGACTGCCAAAAGGCCTGCCATGACTCAGGGCACTTTGCCAAAGAGGGGACAGAAAGATTGTAAGAGCCACTGAATGCATGGGAATACCCTGAAGCATGGTCCACCCACTACCCCAATGGGACTGACTGAGGCCTTCCTGACCCTGCAGTGAATCTCATAACCCCATTAAAGGAGGCCCCAGGAAAACAGGATCATGGAAGGGGGAATAAAAGAGCATAAACTATTAAAAAATAAATAAATAAGTAAAAAAGACAATCATACACTAGTAATCATTATACTGGGGAGGCAGAAGCAGACAGATTCTTGGAGCTCACTGGCCAAGCAGTCGAGCATACTTGGCAAGTTCCAGGCCAGTGGAGGACTCTATTGAAAAAAGTGGACACCATCCTGAGGAATGTCAAGTAAGTTTTCCTCTGGCCTTCACACACACACATGCACATACAAATTAGGTAACAAGTTGGAAGAAAAGAACTCATATTTAGGAAAATTTGTCTTCAATGGCCAAGTAGAAATCTATAAATGATTCACAAAATTTCCACATTCTTCTAAGTCATCTGTAGATTGAAATTTTCCATAAAGATATCTAATGTTCCAGTCACACAGCAAGAGATGCTTAAACAAATACTCTTTAAAGCATGATTTGAAGTCAGTTGTGGGGTTCTGGTTCCCTGATGCACAGGACTATCCAGATGCCCCTGCCTCTCCATTGGGTGTCGGATGCCCGCTCTATCGTACCCTGCTCTTTCTACTCCTCTTGTCTTCTCATAATGAAATTTACTTCGTTGTGACATGATCTCTAGGTGCCTTACCCTTTGTTATTGATTTCTGGTCTCAAAAATCACACCCTTAAATATAAAGGCATAAGTGTTCCCATCACCCATAAGTCATACCCCAAATCTTTTTCATGTAATTTTCACTAAAACACTATTCTACCTGCTTTTGGATATATCTATCAATAAAATAGATGAAAAGTCCTATAAACTACTCTGTCATATGCACACTCATTCAAGCAAGTGCATGAGCAAGCAAGCAAGAGAATGAATTTAGACATTAGGAATGTCCAAATCACAAGAACTGGGTGAATAGGCATAACATTTCCAAATTAAATGTAAAATCAAATACATTACTTCCTCATTAGCCTTTTACTTTGACATACTTTGACTCTTTTATTTTCTAAGGTACTTCTGCATAGGGTCCATTCTTCTACTTGGTATATTTCCTGTACACCTAGCAAAAATAGTGAGAATGTAATTGATGCCCTGGAAAGACTGAACTAAAGCATTGTGACCATACAGCTACTCATTTTTCATAGACTGAACATGATATTTTGAGTTGTCAATAAAATAAAAATTATTTTATCAGACATTCATGGACAAAAGGTCTTCTAGTTAAGTTGGGCCTCTACTTGGACTTCTCCCCCTATAAATGTTATCCTTGGATTAGTAGCACATCAATATCTCAGCCACATCTACAAAAGAATCAGAATCCACTTAACCAAAGTCTTCGGGTGGCTCATATATGCATTACAAAGGGCAATTTATCCAACTATTATTTAACTATCACCACATGTTGAAATAGTCTGGTGTGTTGTTTTCAAGGATAATGAGGGAAGAAGAGCAAAACCCTATACTTGGGCTAAGCTCTAACCCAAGTCAGCATGCATGTGAGTCCAGGGATGGGATTGCAGCTTTCTTTTAAACTTCACATAGTTCTCAGGTGCATCCAAGTTGAACAACACTGATTTTAACAAAATAAAATTTAATGCTGACTAGTTCAAATTTTCTGAACTGCAATAAAAATATTATTTTTTTATTTAAATGGAATGAAATAAATTACTAATTCCTTAAAAACTAAATAACTGGGGCTGGAGAGATGGCTTAGCAGTTAAGACATTGGCCTACAAAGCCAAAGGATTCCAGTTCTCCAGGACCCACGTTAGCCAGATGCAAAAGGGGGCGAATTGCATCTGGAGTCCGTTTGCAGTGGCTGGAGGCCCTGGTGCACCCATTCTCTCCCTCTCTCTCTCTCTCTCTCCCTCTTTCTCTCTCTCTCAAATAAATAATAAATAAAAGTTTTAAACAACATTTAAAAATAAATAAATAAAAGAAAAAAGCTGAATAACTTTCTGATTTTAGGGTTAAGTGGGGAACCATGTTATTCTAAATGTTTATTAAATGCAGTTCAACAAAGCATCATATTCCTACCCTTTGCTTCAACATCAGCTTAAGGAGAAAGGACCAATAACCAGGGTGGAAGTGAGTTAACAGAGAGCTCTGTGGAATTAAAGCCAACTTCACCTGAACTAAAGAGGGGCAACGGTTGTGTTTTATTCCATCTTTAAAGCCTGAGGTGTCCCCCCCCATGGGGAAAATCAAGAAAAACAATCTTTCTATCATGTTAAGTGGCATCTCATTGTGAGCTAAGGTCTGGCTAAGAATGTGGTAAAGATATCCAGGCTTATTTTCATGAATCACCAAAGGAGAAAATTACTTTAGTGTATTTTATTTTTATGACAAATGTTGGTGGAACAAAGACAGGAGATGGTCTGTTTACATTCAATGTTGAATCCAAAGAGTCTATGAAAGAATGGGTTCACACTAGACATATCAGCAAACCAGAAAACTTTATACTGCCTTTTTTTTTTTTTTTTTTTTTTGCTTATGAACAAAATTAAATAAAGACTGTAAAACAGGTAATGAAAATAAATTGGTTCTTTGCCTCATGTAGTCATTACATCAACTCAGGGCACTGTTAATTATCACCTTAATTTGCAGAAGAAAAAAATGGATGCCCAAAGAGGATCGGTGAGTTGTGAAGGCCACACTTCACATTTTATTGAGCAGAATTTCCCCAGTGATTAAGCTTGTGGAGCCTGTGAAGCCTTCCATGAAATTCTATAGTGCACTACTGGTCATCCAGACTCTGCTACAGCAACATGGATGAATCCCTGATGTCTAGCATGAGAACTTACACTAAATTTCTGGTAAACTTTATAATGTTAATGTCCCTGCCATCTACTGTCTGGTGCCAACTGCTTTGTTTGCATGAACAGATATATCGGGTTACTATGGTCTATTCACTGTACATCATCAACACCTTTAAGAATATCATCAGCATGCATCTTGTACACTTTCTAAATTAATTGTTTCAAGATGTTTCTCCATACTTTTTAATCAAAAACAGGACAAATGAAATTAAGAATCTCTTATTGCATAAACAAGTGACATAAAGGTAACTTTTGTTTTGAGTGACATAAAGGTAACTTAAGTAGAGCAAAACTTTGCCCTTCCTACGAACAAGCCTTGGACAGCTCTTAGTTTAATAACAGGGTTGAAACTTTGTTTTGGAGACAAGTTATTGCTAAGTAGTCCTGGATACCCTGTAATCTGCTATGTGCACCAGGCTAGCCTCCAAATTGTGGTATCTGTCTACCTCTCAAGTCCTGGGCTTATAGACATTCACCACTCCACCTGGCTCATAATTAAATCTTATCTCAGCTGATTATCTAACATCTTTTCAACATATGCATCAGTATAAAATGAATCTGTTCCTAATGTTGAAAAACATGGCTACAAGCCATTCAAAGTACAGAGTCATCAACTGCAGGCAAGGCTATTCACACGGGTGAGGAATCAACTGAGTACTCAAGAACTGTGAGATGAAACAGAAATGGGTAGAGTCGAGTCCTGCCTTCCCTTTTAATCATTTACTGTGATAAGCATCAACCAAACACCTTTTCTACTTTATACTACACTATATCACATTTGAAAAATCCAGTCTATCATCTGATTCTGCAGAACCATGAGTAGCAAATAGCTTTTATACTGTGTTGCTAGCATGTTCATGTGTGCAGGTATATGCCATGTGCCGGCACACTTACAGGTTTGTGTGCATATGAATGTGGAAGTTAGAGGACAATTTCCAGTGTTTATTTGAGAATTTTCATACAAATGTATGTATTGTAATTTGATCATAATCCCTTCCTATTACCTTCTTCTCAACCTCACCCCCATTTCACTGAGCCCCTGCTGTGTAACTAGTCCCTCTTTCACTTTAATGTATTTTTGTTGGTCCTGTTATTGCTGTCCTCCACCACTCATCTCAAATTGATGATTTGTTCAATACTGTATAGGTCTTGGGGATAAAGCAACAGCTAACAGCCACAGTGAGGTCATGGATGTGATGGTCATTTCATATATGGAGGATGTGTGACAAAGTATACTTTCCCACCCAAAGGTTCTTACATTCTTTCTGCCCCCTCTTGCACCTCATCCCCTAAGCCTTGGAGAGCATGATAGAGATTCCTCACATCCACTTTTTTATGAGAAAGAGTCTCTCACTGTTCTGTAACTTGTCAAATAGGCTAGAGTGGCTTGTCCATAGCCCCAGAGTTCTGTCTTGTTCCTCCCAGTGTTGGGATTACAAATGCATGCCAGTAACCTAGGTTGTTTTGTTTTGTTTTAGAGAGATGAAACACAGAAAGAAAGAGATTGTATTGGCATGCCAGGCCCTCAGCCACTGCAATCGAACTCCAGATACTTGCACCACCTAGTGGGCATGTGCAACTTGAGCTTGCCTCACCTTTTGTATGTCTGGCTTACCTGGGATCTGGGTCCTTAGGCTTCACAGGCAAGTGCCTGAACCTCTAAACCATCTCTCCAAGCCCCTAGTTCCCTAGTTTTGTTTGTTTGTTTGTTTCTTAATAGGTTGCTGTAGCAGACAGCTTCAGGTTCACTGAAATGAACTTCCAAACCAGGCACAGTTAAGGAGGAAGGGATATTTATTGAAACTTACAGATCCAGGGGAAGTTCCATAATGGCAGAAGAAACTGGCCTGCTTTCACAGGACCAAACACAAAGAGAAAAGCCACAAGCCAAATGGCACAAAGCACAGCACACTACAGGAATCCAGCTGGGCACACTTTGCATATATATAGATTGAAATCTCAAACCCACCACCACACCTTAAGATCCACCCAGTGACATTGCCTCCAGCCAGGTGGAGCCAGATGCAAACTACAAACTAATAAAACACTGAATACATTGGGGTCTATCTATTCAAACTACCACAGTTGATTATAAGGGTTGAATTTAGATCTTCATGTTTACAGGGAAAACCTTTTACCCTCTGAGCTATCTCCCAAGCCCTAGTTCTAGTAGTTTTAAATGGTTCAAGATATTAATAGAGCAATATTTTATGAAAAATAAAATAATGCAAAAGTTAATTATCTGTATTTCACACAGCTATGATTATTCATTTACTTGAGGTTTATGGTTGTTCTGAGCTACAATGACAGAAATGAGTACTTATGATAAATCCTAAAGCTTCTTTTATCTTAACCTTTAACAAGCTATAGATGTGATCCCTGGAAATAGATCTTCTATATAGCCTTTTAAGAAAAGATTGCCAACCATTGTAAGCATCTTGCTTTCCCTTTCAGTTTGAAAACAAATTAAACTTTAGAAACTTCCATTTCTTCTTCAATATTGTGGTGATAAGAATAGAACTTGCTCACTGAAGGTGTCAATAAAGTCATGTTTCCCTCAGGCAGAAGTGCCAGCATCTTTTCTCATTTTCTGCCACTCAAAGCTAAAGCTGTCTTTCTAAGACACAAAGAAATGCTCCTTCTGCATTGGAAAATGCTCCTCACATTAAGTGAGTTGATCTCTATTTATCAGACTGTTATATTTTAATCTGTACTTTCATTGTAAATGCTCTTAGAAGCAGAAATCACTTCTCTTTGACCAATAACATTTGTCCATTTGTATGAAGTATAGAGTGTAATATTTCATCACATCTATACAGTACATAGTGATCAAATCAAGGCAATTAGAATATTTGTTTCTTTATCAAGTATGTTTATAACATTCAAGCCCCTCTTCCCATTTTTACAAATTATGTATCATGTTGTAATGAACTACTATCATCATAAGAAATCATTTCTTAAAATTCTGTAACACATACTATCAAGCACTGATAGGACGTTATACATATGCGATAGTTGATCAACTTTACAAAACTCCATAGACTATTATAAGGATACATGCACACCCATGCTCCTTGATGCTGTATTCACTGTACCTAAGAAATAGAACCAGCTTAGATGTCCATCAGTTGAGGAATGGATAATAAAAGATTGCTACATTAAAAATGTGGTACACATATACAATGAATTTCACACAGGATTAATGAAAATTTCAGTCAAATAGATTATACTGGAAAAATTATATTGAGCATGTTAATTTAGGCTCAAAAGAACAAATGTTGCATGCACTCCCTCACAGGTGGTTCATAGATTCAAATCTATATACCTGTGCATACAAACTGCAGTGTTTCCAATGTACAGGAAGTTAGAGAAGGGATAGGGTGGGGGAAGGGAAAAGGTCTTAAGGCGAGAATACAATGGAACACAAGTGATATGAAAACAGTGTGTGGAGTGGGGAAGACTGCTGGAGTTAGAAAGGGTTAAGCAAGGGTGGGAGAGATGGGGAAGAATGGAAGGGTTGACAAAAAATTAGGAAATATTGAAAAAGCCATGAAAATTCACTATTTAGTAAAGTTAATAAAAGAGATAAATAGGAATAAAAATACTAATGAGATGTACAGAGGGACCCTATGCAAATGGATAATGCAGCTCCTAGTAGCCATGGACTATCACACAATAATATCAGTGCCAGGCAAACGATGCCACCCAATGAGTTTTGGGGACGGAAGCCTCTGAGGTTCCCAAAATGATATGGGCTGTTGCCATGGCTCTTAGTTTCCCAACTAGGACTCAAAGCTAAGACCCTATTACTGGAGACACCACACTTGATGAGTGAAGCACATAGAGAAATGGAAGCTTATTTTCTACTGGTTATCTTTCTTAGTTCTGGAAGGTGCTAAGAGACTCTTGGCAGAGAAAAGTTACCAATACCAGCGAGCAGTGAATCCTGCATTCTACAATACTGGCCCACCAACAAGATGTGACCTCTGGTGGAATACTGTCACAAATGTCATAGGAGTACCCAACAGCACTATGATTGGATTTTAGGTCTACCCCTGAGGAGGGAATAGATGCCTGGTACTGAAAACCAGGTCAAAGTTCCTGGCTGGGGAAAACGTACTCCCTAGTGAAAAATCCTTTATTATTGTATTGTTAAGCAGATATGGGGTCAAATTGCCCTCAAAAATTTAACTTGATGTGCATAATCAGTGCGTCCCTCAGCCCTAAGAATTTCTTTTCACAGTGGAAGATAGTCAATGCAGAGAATCATCACTGGTCAAGTATGGAAAATAAGTGACTGGTGCTTAAGACAAACACATCATCCCCTTTAGGACTTGGGAAATATTGCACAGACAGGACACAAAGAATGTATGAGCTGGGGAACAGGGAGAAGTACAGTGGCATCTAGACATGATGAGGCCATTGCACTCATGAACTCATCCCAAATGGTATTCCCTACACAAGACAGGCACTCCAAGAGGCCAGTCAGTATTTTGATTTAGAAAGGGGAGGTGTATGAGAAGCCACTCCCTTCCCTAATGAGATAACGATAGCTAATCGTTTCTGGAGAGGGAGTCATTCTTATGTATGGCATTGCCTCTAATAGGAGATAAGAAGAAGGTATACAGTAAAACTGAAAGGGATAAGGGAGGGTAATGTATGGTACATGTGGTCAAAGTATCATATACATGCATGAAACTAAAACAACAAAACTAAAAAAATTACAAAACAAATGAAAACTGAAATGGACCAGTCTGACAAAGAACATCATCAGCCGTAATATTATTGCCCCAGTGTGTGAAATTGTTGGGGCCAATTTCCATGAAATGAATGAATGGCTGTGAGAGTTTTCACATTGTTACTGAGTCCTGTGTTTTGAAGAGAAATGGTATCAGTGGTAGTTTAGACGGCCCCAATATATTCAGTGTTTTATTAGTTTATAGTTTGCATCTGCAGCCACCTGGCTGGAGATAATGTCACTGGGCAGATCTTAAGGTGTGGTGATGGGTTTGAGATTTCAATCTAAAGATATGCAAAGTGTGCCTAGATGGAGTTCCTGAGGTGTGCAGTGTTGTGTGGCTTTTGGCTTTGCTCTCTGTGTCTGGTCCTGTGAAGACAGGCCAGCTTCTTCTGTCATTATGGAACTTCCCCTGGATCTGTAAGGTATAATAAATCCCTTCCTCCATAACTGTGCCTGGTCTGGAAGTTCATCTCAGCGAACCTGAAGCTGTCTGCTGCAGTATCCATCAGGTTAGTGACTACAGATTTCTTTTGTAGTCTGTGTTACCAAAAAGAAATAATTCTTATTGGCTGAGGATTTCAAGTCTGTGCTCCACACTGTTCCACTTTCCAAGGTCAGTAGAGTCAAAACCTGGTGGCTTATAAAAGGGAAATCTTTTATGATGTGAACTCTTAGACTTTTTTTTTGCTCTACTGGCCACACAGTTCTTTTTCACAGAAATCAAGCTTCCCCTGATGATTCTGGAATAATTTCCCACAGCTCATTGAAAAGTGAAAGCATTTTTCTTCCCTCCATGGAGCCTTAGGCTACATGTAATATGGGACTTAATTTCCTGAGCCTTACTTGGCAATGTCAAATCAATTCATGAACCAAGAACTGGAACCTTCCTTTAGATTCTCTGGTCATGCTATCTTATAATAACAGCAACATTTCAAAAAATATTACCTCCCTTATTCTTCTATCATTTGGCAAAGGCAAATAACAAAAGTAAAAAAAAAAAGATATTAATTTAAATTCCTATAAAGCAGATCAGGACCCATAAAGGACATTGGGAGAGAGGGACAAACATGAGTGTTTTACAGGAACCTATGTACTGTATGATCCTAATCCCAAAAATCTTACAGGAATTGATGTATCTTACACTTTATATCTTCTTCACATTTTCACCAAAGATAAACTAAAAAGAAAAATACATTTTCATACTTACATAACCTCCATATCCACCCAGATTACAGATAAGAACAATTCTAGACTTTCAATTTAAATAAGAAAAAACAATATTAAGCATATACAATAATTCAGTGAGAAGAATCATGAAAATACTATTGTGTTTGCTGGGATGTTAGAATTCCACTAATCATGACTCAGATTCAATTTAAATTGAACTGAGGAATAGGCTTTTCTGGCCATTCTTGCTCAGCTGTGATATTGCACATTACCTCATTCCATGCTACGGGGACAGTTCTTTAGAAAACTAGACCGTGAACAATCAATTAGACCATGCTACAAATCTCTCTCCAAGTGTCATCGAAAACTCATTAACTTTGGCATAAAACATGATGGACATTTTCTAAGCCAGAGCCATGCTTTGACTCTGGTTACCAAGGAGGAAGGAGCCTTATGTTAGAGCCCACAGGGGACCTCTTTGTGCCAATGTATCAGGTAGATCTGATGGTTTTGGGTGAATTACAAGGCTTGAATTCTCTCTATTTCAACTTTTCTTGAACCTATGTCCATTCATGAATTGTTGAATGTTACAATCACTTTATCAACAAGAACTGCTGTGGCTCTGGTCCTGATTCCATTTGCTAGAAATTGTGATAGCAAGTTCCAGAGGTAAGACAAAGTGTGTTTCAGCACTCAGGTCCTGAAGTAAACTTCCCTAAGATATCTCACCTCTTTTAGGCTGTTTTCGTTTTCTTTCTTTTTGTTTTTTGAATTTTCATTCATTTATTTATTTGAGAGCAGAGAAAGAGAGGAAGAAAGATAGAAAGAAAGGAGAAAGGAAGTATAGACATGCCAGGGCCTCTTGCCACTGCAAAGTAATGCAATATTTTGGGGCTCATTAGGGGTCCCCTAAGATGATGAATGCCATGTTTGGGTTCTGTTGTATTTTTAAAAGAGAATTGATAGAAACAGACTCAAGAAGGATAAATTATGAATTATTAAGTTTATTTAAGGAGGAATCCCAACTTGTGAGGGTTTAGGGAAACTGGGATCTAGGAAGAAGGCCTAGAGCAGAGTTGTAAGTATGTGGCAGGTTAAGGCACACATTCACGTGGAAGGCACAGCACAGTCCATGAGACTCATTGTAGAGAACTGGAGGTCCTCAAGAAAGGAGCCTGGGGCACAGCCATGGGCATGTAGTAGATAAGACCTATGCAAAGAGGTTTAGAAGAAATATGTGTGGGAGGCACAGCATCCATCTTGAGCTTCCCCATGGAAGAAAGTTAAAAGGGGTGATGGTTTGAGAATAAGAGAGGGTGTCAGGCAGTGAGAAATGGGTAGTAAAGAGAGTTATGACCATGCTTGCCCCCAGTTTAGAGAAATTCTACAAGCAAGAGGCCCAGAGTTAGAGAAAGCACCCAAGAGGTAGATCTAGAGTGTAAGGAAAATATACACTTAGTACATTCAGGGACCAGAGTAAAATCACACATGAAATCAAAGTGAGAAGTTCCCCAAAGTATAAAGCAGAGACAAGGAGAAGAACTACCCAGACCAAGAAGCTGTACTCTCCCCCCACCCAGCCTGGCCACTCACATCTATCCAAGCAGAGATCACAGAGGAGAGCGAGGGAATGCAGAGAGAGTGAAGGAAGGCTGGGAACAGCTTTTATACTGAATTTAAAATGATTTATTTGGTCTTCAGGTATGTAAATGGAAAGACCTGATTTGAAGAGCCAGGCTCCAGAGCCACCCCACCTGGATAGTGAAGCCCTCTCTTCTCTGTAGCAGGCTAGACTATGGGCAGTAGGGGGCACTGCAGCTGTTGTAGATGAGTCTGTATCAGACACAAGTTCCCTTCCTGAGTTCCATTTGTGCCAAGGCAGGTTGGTCCATATGGCAAGGTATCCCCTGGTTCTCTCCTTTGGTCTGCTGTTCTGATCTGAAACTGTCTAAAAGAACCTTGGTTTCTCCTATTTCTCCTTCAAAAGGAACTCCATATGCATACACCACTTTTTGGATTTGGCTTTACATGGTTACTGGGGGATTGAATCTGGGCAAGCAGGCTTTGCAAGAAAGTGCCATTAACAGCTGAGACATCTCCCCACCACTACAGGGTATTTGGTATTGTTATAAAGCCAATGCCATTCAATATCATACTGTGGCCAAGATTCCAGCATGTGATCTTTTTGTTTAAATGTTTTTATGTTTATTTATGTAATGATTTAAGAGATAGCTAGAGAAAGAAAGGGACACAGAGAGAGGGAACAGGAGAGGAAGAGAATGGGTGCACCAGGGACTCTAGCCACTGTAAATTAACTCCAGAAGCATGTGCCTCCTTGTGTATCTGGCTTTTGTGAGTACTGGAGATTTGAACCTGAAGCCTTATGCTTCTCAGGCAAGTGCTTTAACCCCGAAGCCATCTGTCCACTGCCTCCCCCCCCAGCATGTGATCTTTTAAAGCATTCGAACCTTGTAGCTCTGTGTCAAAAAGCTTAGCTTGTCATTTCCCACTGACCTTGTGCTTCCCTGTATATAGTATCTACCAACTCTTACCCAGTTAATTCCTAAATTTTCATTCATATATCAGCTCAAATATTGTTCCTTGGGAAAGTCTACTGGCTCTAATTCCTAAGTTAAATCAGTCACTCTACTAAATCATATCTGACTGTGTTAGAAAAAAACCAACACACTGGAATCTGCATTTAAGGACCGTGTTCTATAAGGGAGAGAGAGAGAGGCTAGGGACACTGAGTTTTGATGATGATAGGAAGAATAAGCCTAAGGAAACAGTTTTCCTGTCTAAGGGGCCTTGAAATGGCTCTTAAACAAAAACAAACATCTGAAACAAATTTAAAAATGCCAGAATGAATGATACCTAAAACTTTACGCCAACTTAAACAAAACAGATTATCTAAAGGCAATCATTACTAGACATGTGACTTGGTCCTTTTATTTCTCTTCAGGTCTAGCGTATTTTGGTTGGACAGAAGCGGGAGAAATATTGTCTTTCCTTTAAGCAATGTTGGGCATGACTAATAAAACAGAAAGCAAATCTTGAAGAATTCAGAGTGCTACAGAAAATAATTAATGGCTCAAGTTCTTTAGAGTTATCTGAAAATGAAATAATCACTCAGGGACAAATTCAAAATGAGAAAAACATTCAGACTAACACAATTTACTCCAAATTTTCAATAACTGTTATTGCTTTTATTCGTGTGTGGTAACTGTGCCTCAAGGAAGGTTCATTTCATTTTAAGCTTTTATTTATCCTCTAACAGACAGGGACAAAAGGAGTAGTACATGTTATGAATATACCACATTGGATCCTGTGAAATTGCTATGTCAAGGTGTGATCTGTGAAATATGACTGCATTATTACAGTTATAGAAACTTGAACCTAATTACCAGAAAACTATAAACCATTCAACCAAATATCATAAAAGTCCAGCAATGGAAATGGTGGTTGCATTTGCCTGTTACACATTCAAATGCTCATTTCCGACTTGAGTAAAATAAACAGGAAATTACACACTGATGAGGCAAGAAAAACTGGTGGCTTATTTATCATAAAGCGCCAATTTTCTGGATACCTCCTTCATAGAATTGCACCATGAATGGAGAGGGCCTTCCATCACTGGGAGAGCTCAGGAGCTCACTGGTAATGCATTTCCGGGTAAAGGTGGAAGACTCTATCCCAGTTCGATATCCCTTGTCAAGGAGAAGAAGTGAATAAATTACAGGAACCATTTTTGCATGACCAGATGTGAGGCTGAAGAGACATGGTAGAGGGCCAGGCTGTCCACAGACTAAAACGGAAGTTATTTATCACTTTTATAAGTAAAGAAGGATCTATGAAAGTATTTGCTTCTTTCACAAGAAAGTCAATCTCCTCTTCCAGCAAATTTTGTACCATGTTAATAGGTAAACAATTCAGACATTTGTGACAGACACTGAGTACATATAAGGTTGAGAGGAATAGTCAGCATTACTGCCCTTATTGCAAAAGGGTAAATAAGCCTGACATATATGCAAGAAGAAGAAAAACAAAACTTCACAAAATACTGCCTCATTTCATAAAAAGAAGAAGAAGAAGAAGAAGAAGAAGAAGAAGAAGAGAGGAGGAGGAGGAGGAGGAGGAGGAGGAGGAGGAGGAGGAGGGAGGAGGGAGGAGGGAGGAGGGAGGAGGGAGGAGGAGGGAGGGAGGAGGAGGAGGGGGAGGAGGGAGGAGGGAGGAGGGAGGAGGGAGGAGGGGAGGAGGGGAGGAGGAGGGAGGAGGGAGGAGGGAGGAGGAGGAGGAGGAGGGAGGAGGGAGGGAGGAGGAGGGAGGAGGGAGGAGGGAGGAGGGGAGGGAGGGAGGAGGGAGGAGGAGGAGAGGAGGAGGGAGGAGGGAGGAGGAGGAGGAGGGAGGAGGGGGGGGGGAGGGGGGGGGCAGGAGGAGGGGGAGGGGGAGGAGGAGGAGGAGGAGGGGGAGGAGGAGGAGGCTCCCCTGGTCAGATGACTAAAGAGAAGAAGGGTTCTCAGCACAGAAAAGCTTGGAAGCTGTAAGAGTGTGGGATACTGAGCAACATTTCAAGTTATACCTTACTGGTAGCCAATTTTGTCTCCAGATTTAAGCACCTGGAGTCAAGTTGTGCATCTTGATATCACTAATTGTTTGCATGTGTGTGTCGTGTGTCTGTGGGTAGACTCTAACCCACTCTCACAAAGGCTGTGGATTTTCTTTCCCATGGCTTTGCACATGGCACACCATCTGTAAGTGGTAAATGAATGAATGAATGGATCTTTGACAGTGAAACAGTCAAGACTCTGGAAAATTTACTCCAATGCTTGAAAAATTCCTTTTTAAAAAAGTGTTGGCAGAAATAATAAATGGAGGGACAGAGTCTCTGAGTACAACCTTGAGCGAGCAAGCTTGGAGATTGGTTTGTCTGCTTACTGCCGGCGCCCTTGTTGCTCAGTGGATTGATTCAAGGATTTGATTCTTCAGGAAGTGAAAAAGTGATTTTTAAGAAAGTAGCCCTGAAAACAACGAAAAATGTCTGTCATCAGTGCAGTAATGATGGATTCCCCATCAGGGGATAATTATACCGGCTGAACAAGACTGTTAGGAACATAAGCTCTAAAATAGACGTCTCAAGGTTAATACATCCCAATTACCTTCTGTGACATCCTCTATACTCTCTTTTCAAGCTAAGTGTGAAAAAATAAAATAAAGAAGTATTAACACACATGATTTCCTACCTACAGAGAGATACTGAATCTGTAGGATAAATCTCCCTTTACCTTCTTACACTGAAAGGGACAGCAAGGTACAAATTCTCCAATTCATAAGGTGGTGTCATCTTGTCTAAAATTAGTATTTATTTAATGTGATCACTTTCTGAAATACTGTAGTGGGAAAGTCAGAGACAAGAACATATGCACACACACAAAATAGAAAACTTCATGTCTGCTAATGGCATTTACATTTCACAATAAAAATGCCTGTTAGCTCAGTTGAGAGAAGCTATTTAGTAATAAAAATAGCAAAATGCTTACATTAGTGGCAAAACAGAAAATCCATTTTGTATTAGCCAAGCTAGTCAGGGTTTATGAACTTGGGAGAGAAGCAGGAGTGATAAGGGAAAACTGATTTCTTCTTAAAGCTGCTACACTTATCTGGCTGTTCTGTAATGAAGGTCAATAATATAAGATATGAGGCATATATATGCATTTGATCTAACTGTCATACGTGGTAACAACTTAGTGACAAAGAGTGACAGGGACAAAGAGTGGACTTAGAGTTTTACATAGACTTTTCCCCAAAGAAACTTTGTCTTCTTTATATTAATCACTATAGAAAGCTTCACATTCTTTGTTTCCTTCAAGGTCATCAGTACCAAGCCCTTGGTTTAGATCTTTGGAAGCCTTAGAGTCTAGTGTATATTTTCTTGGTCCCTCTTATGGGGTAAAAATCATTCTTAGAATACAAAAACATCCGTTGAGTAACAATTGAGTCATGAAAGTAAATATTAAGTAAGAAATTGCTATTACTTCATTTTCCAGATTACCAGTGTTCACATTCAGCGATTCATTCAGAATTATTGAGCCCTGGAGGAAAAGGAGGCTCATGTACCTAAAGGGCAAAACTGCAGAGGCAAACGTCCACTGAGTAGAACAGGAATGAACCAGTGTGACTGAGTCATTCCACTAGAGGGAACTGAGGTCTAACAGAAGCAGTAATGTTGCCCTCTCTTCACAACAGTGCACTCTCACTCTCAGAAGAAAGTGAGGGGAATTAACAGACCAAGGCCAATGCAACAACATCCAGAGCTTCAGAAATCTAGTGCTGAGCAAAACAAGAGAATCTGTTTAAACTGTCTTCCAGGACAAATTATAATGTTCTTAATGTGGGCTAGCAAGTATAGGGTACAGTTTAGCCATTTTTTTGTTCTAGTTTTCCTGTTTTTATGTATTTATTTGAGAGAGAAGTGGAGAGAGAGAGAGAGAGAGAGAGAGAGAGAGAGAGAGATTGGGCATGCCAGGGCCTCCAGCTGCTGCAAATGAACTTCATACACATGTGCAAGCTTACATGGGTCCTGGGGAATCAAACCTGGGCTCTTGTTTTGCAGGCAAGCACCTTAACTACTAAGCTATCTCTCCATTCCTATTCTAGTTTCATCAATATGTTAAGAAATGTTGCCTAGACATTTTATATATAACAGAACTTAATTTATTTTAATAACTTTATTAGCATATATTCATTCATTTTTATGAGGGATTTTATAAAGCCATTTTCATTTAGCATGTACCTTGACCACACTGACCTCTATACCCTTCCCTTTCTCCCCTAGAGCTCTCAGACCTGACGTGGAGTAGGAGTGAAAAGAATGACCTTCAAATAAAAGGAAGAAGTTGATGGAGGGGGCTAGAGAGAAGACTTAGTGGTTAAGGTGCATGCCTGCAAAGCCTAAGGACCCAGGTTCAATTCCCTAGTACCCACATAAAGCCAGGTGCACAAGGTGGCACATGCATCTGGAGTTCATTTGCAATGGCTGGAGGCCCTGGTATGTCAATTCCCTCTCTCTCTCAATCTCTCTTTATCTCTCTCCCTTCCTATTTCTTTCTCACACACAAATAAAAAATAAATTTATTAAAAAAAAAGTGCTCAAACTAAACTATATTGGATTGGGAAACCTACATTTACCAAATTGTGTTTTTCTTCCTTTTTCAAAATATTTTGTTTTAAATATTTCACAGAGAGAGAGGAAGACAGAGAGAGAGAGAGAGGGAGGGAGAGAGAATGGGAATGTCTGGGCCTCTGGCCACTGAAAACAAACTCTAGACTCATGCACCACCCTGTACATCTGGCTTAGGTGGGTACTAAGGATTAAACCTGGGTCCTTTGGTTTGGAGGAAAGTGCCTTAACCTCTAAGCCATCTCTCCAGCTCTTCCTGTTTTTGTTTGTTTGTTTGTTTTGTTTTGTTTTTAATCAAAATCTCATTCTGGTCCAGAAACTCTCTCTGTAGCCCAGGCTTCAGTTGAACCCATGATAATGACACTCCTACCTCAAGCTCCAGAGTACTGGAATGACAGGTGAGAGCTACGCTGCCCTATTGAGGGTCTTGTTATATAGACCAAGCTAGGCTCGAACTTGTGACAATCTTCCTCCCTCAGAGTCTCGAGTGTTGGGATTACAAGCATGTACCACCACACACTCTAAATTAATGAATACTCTACAACATTAGGATAAGTAAATAATTTCCCATTTTTTGTAGGCTAATTTTAAAATGTAAGGGCTGGAGAGATGGCTTAGCAGTTAAGGCGCCAACCTGTGAAGCCTAAGAACACCCGTTCGAATCTCCAGGTCCCATGTTTAGCCAGATGCAAAAGTGACGCAAGCGCACAATGTCGCACATGTGCGCAAGGGGGCACACGCATCTGGAGTCAGTTCATAGCAACTGAGAGGCCGCTAGCATGCCCATTCTCTCTCTGTCTCTCTCAAATTAAAAAAAATAAATAAATAAAAATAAAATATCATTTATAAAGAAAAGGATATACCCATAGACATGGGAAAAATTTCCCCCGTTCATAAATTTTTTCAGGCTAAGAAAAGAAAAACTAAGTCATATTTTTATGTTACTTTATAATCCATGTTTGTTTAATGTGTACCTTACATAAGTTTGCATGCATGTATCATGAACATTCCATAGAAAATTTTATTTAATGCTGTCAATAGCTCTGTACACTCAATAGGTCTGTCATGTTATATCTGGAGAAAATGACTCCGAGATAAACTAAAACTATCAATAGCTCACAGGAACTATATAGCCACACACTACACTTCTAAGCAGTTTACATAGTTACCTCATTTAATTCCCATAACAAAATTGTGAGACTATCCCTACTATATTCCACATTGTATAGGTAATGAAACAGGCAAGAAAAGAAAGTCAGCAAGTGGCATGGCCAATGGTCACACAGCCTGGTTCTGGAGCCCACAGACTGAAAACAAGGAAGAATAAATAGCAAAACGTTAACCTGCTCGAGCAGTCCTGAGTGGGAGGCCCCTGTGCAATTCCACAGCACTCAGCTGAGGCATGAAGAAGAAAGCAAATGTAAAATGGGAGGACAGGAGTACAAAATGGTTGCCAGCCCTTTGTTGTTTGGTGTGGGTAAATAATTTCCTTCCTCTGGGCTTGAATTTCCCCATCTACAAAATTAGAAGAATTTGGCTGGAAAGTGTCCAGGACCCTTCACAGATCTGGATTTGATTTCTGAAAGAATATGTGTGAGGTGGGCCGATTATACATATTAAATTATGCAAACAATTGAGCTTCGCATTTAACTATACAGCTGATGAAACACTTAGACATTTATGTAAGAAATACTCTTTGGGAAAATGCTCTGAATGTAACATGCAATCAAAAATACTTTTTATAACATGTCAAGTGGATAAAAATATATGTCAATTTCAGAGATCTAAGAAACTTAAATGAAATTTTTAAGAGGGTGCGATGAGGTTATACTTAGATTCATTATTATTATTTTTAGAACTGCACAGCTGTTTTGGCAGCATATTTTGTGAATCCTTTGCAAATGTAATGAAATTTTTTTCAAGAAAAAAATTAGTTAATGGAGCAGATAACACATTTATTTCCTCATCATAGCTTAGCATTAAATAAGAAATGTGATAAGAATTCAGAGTTTGAAAATGGAAGCATGGCATTTGGCCTCTATTTGCTAGAAAATAACTCATTAATTTAATGCATTCAATTACACATTAATAAGATCTATGATGAGAAAATATTGTTCAGAGTTTCAATTATTTCATGTAATTGTTTCAATGTCCTGAAATCAATAGTTATTATACTACTTTACTCCTTCTACCACAAATCTGGGGTCGTTGAGACATGTACATCTGACATGTTTTAGGCACTTCCTGTTGAATCTGAAGGCTTTCAATTTTTTTATTTAATCCTCATATGCCTAGACTAAGAAACTACTACTCTACTTATTTTATAAATGAGGAAACTGAGGCAGAAAAATTTGTCCAAAGTGATCAGCTAGTGGTAAGTAGTCCAAGTGGCAACAGATTATTGATAAGTACAAAATAAAATTAACAACAAAAGAACAAAGAATAACACTCCATGCTTAATTATTCTAATATTTGATATGAATGTGTTAGCTTAGAAAGGATTCATCAGATGAATTTCACTCAAGGTCCATTTGAAAAGTATAAAATGTATGCCCTTGGTGAAGTTTTATTTACTTTTGGATTTGGTTTCATTGAAATGAAGATGTGGGAAGATCCTACCTATGAGAGAAAATTCATTTCTGACGTATTTAGCACATTGATTGATAAGACTTCTGAATCTGGAAGACTGCCTCCTATTTTTCCCAGTTTGCTATTCAGTGTGAGGTTGTATTCATGTCCCAGGACTGCCTGACAAATGACAGAAAATACAAGCTGAGTAACTTAAAACAACATTGATATATTCTCTCAGTTCTCTCCCAGTAATGGAGGCCGGACGTTTAAATCAAATGTCAGTAAGATCATCTTCCATGTCTCCTCTATAAAAGAATTGCTTCTTGTTTTTGCTATGCCTTTAGGATTTTGGACAGTTTTGGTAGTCTGGCTTATGACTGCACCACCCAACAGGGCCAGTTTTCCTACACATTTTGACACTCTCTCTTTTCCTTATAGACGCTGGTGTCCCTGGATTGAAAGCCACCCTAACTATGTCTTGAGATGCTTAGCTACTTTTTTTCTAGAAACTTCATTTCCAAATAAGGTCACATTTTGGATCTGTGTGGGCATGACTTTTGGGGAAAGCTACTGAACCCACAACCTCCAATGGGGAGATACTGTAGCCTAGCAATGAAGTGTCATTCTGTAATACATCTGAGACATCCTACACTAAAAGCATCGTCCTTGTTACTGCTCCAGGTTGCACTGTGATCTCAGCCTGGGCACTTAGCAACACAGGAAAATAGGTTTCAAAGATCCCTCAGGACAGGGTAAAGAGATTAGGAGCAGGTTTCTGGGTGCAGTGAATCTAAACACAATAAATATGTGCCTTTTTGTTTTCCAAACCTGGTTCCTGTAATCCTCGTGCAAATCTAGAATGTTCTCATACCTCTAATATTAGTTTCCTGATGATAGTACAGATGTGGGTATAGGAGATTTTATACAGGTTGTGTCTCTAATCTCCAGTAATGACAATAAATTAGAAACAAGAATTGACCCGAACTCTGCCGAATGACATAACAGTGAACTTCTCACTCATGTGCTGCCTGCAGCCTCTTTCTTCTGCTATACATATTATAATAAAAGACACCTGATACCTTTAATTAGGGGTAAATGAATTTTGTACTCAATAAAGGTCATGTTTTCCATATCTATCCCTAGATGTAACACTGCTAAATATTTCTAAGCAACTATCTGATTAATTGTAAATTAATGTAAAAAGTTTAGAATGTAAAGTTTAATGTAAAGTCTCAAATTTACCCCAATATCGAAATAATTGCCTAGTATATGCTAGGGACTTTTTTTTTTCATTTTTAAATAGAGACAAATAGAGTACAATATTGCCAAACAATTTCAAAACATTTCTCCTTATCAACAGAGTGATACATCTTTTCTACTTCCTGAATATGCCCATCAAGAGAGTCTTTATGAATATTTTCATTAAGGAGCAGCTAAGTTTGTTATGCTTTGAAATTAAATAATAACCATATAAACAACAATACCTCTGTTTTTATTTTAGCTTTCAAGACAATGGGTCAGTTTATTGCACCAAATATAAAAGCCCCAAAGACCTTTCTTTTTATAGGCTTTGAATACCTGGTTTTTATGTAAATACATTAATCTTGTGTTTCAATTTTAATTTTCAGTGGCTTTAACTTTTTACTTATGAATACTGTTACATTAGTATTGATTTACAAGAGCCCTCTCAAATTTATTGTGAACTAAGACAAAGCAATTTTTTTTTGGAGAGAGACAGAGAAAGAGAGAGAGGGAAAGGGAGACCAATAGAGATGGGCACACCAGTAGCCTCTCAGCAGCTGTGAACGAACTTCAGACCCCCTTGTGGGCAAGTGCAGCATTGCGCTCTTGTGTCACTGCATCTGGCCAAATGTGGGACCTGGAGATTGGAACCGGTGTTCTTTAGGCTTAGCAGACAGGTGCCTAAACTGCTAAGCCATCTTTCCAGCAGGACAAAGCATTTTTTAAAAGACCATATTCTCATACTGTGCTTCAGAGTATGATATAAAATTAATTTTTCACTCTTTATCTCCTAAACTGAAATAATTCATTCTTTAGAACACTTTTAGATTTACAGGGGGGAAAAAAAAGGCCAGAAAGTACAAAGAATTCCCAAATAATCACAGCAACACATGAAGTTTCCCTTATCCAATGTAAGTCTATTTCTGAACATTCTATTCTAATGCACTGGTGGTATATTGTCCATTCTGTCATTAAAACTACACTGCTGTGATTATTGTAGCTTTATAATAGGTTGTAAAGTTGGGAAGTGTCAAACCCCAAATTATAGTTATCAGTGTTATGTTGGCTACCCTCATTCTCTTGACTAGAGCTTTGAAATTTGTTTTTGATATCTGTAAGTAAACTTTCTTAATATTCACAAATAATTGTATGGGATTTTGGTTAGGGATATATTCAACATAAAGGTAAAATCAAGAAAAAATGGCATTTTAAGAATAATCTAGGGCTTGAGAGATAGCTGAGCGGTTAAGGCACTTGCCTGTGAAGCCTAAGGACGCATGTTTGACTCTCCAGTACCCATGTAAGCCAGACACACAAGATGACCAAGGTTGCATATGCACACAAGGTTTGCAGTTCAATTGCCCTGGCTGGAGGCCCTGGCGCGCTCTCTCTCTCTCTCTCTCTCTCTCTCCCCTCTCTCATGAAAAAGGCCAGTCTACTGGGCTTACCTCAAAAAAATGTTAAAAAAGAATATTCTAAGGCTGGAGAGATGGCTTAGCAGTTAAGGTGCTTGCCTGCACAGTCAAAGGACCCAGGTTTGATTCCCCAGGATCCATGTAAGCCAGATGTACAAGGTGGTGCAAGCATCTGGAGTTCATTTGTGTTGGCGAGAGGTCCTGGCGAGACCATTCTCTCTCTCCATCTGCCTCTTTCTGTCTCAAATAAATAAAAAATATATTTTTAAAAAGTATATCCTATAATCTATCTAGAAATTTCTTCATTCATTAAAACCTTTAATTCCTTTCACCAAATTTTATAGTTTCCCTTTTTCAGGTACTGTTATACATATTATCTTAAAAATAATACTTAGCACTTGATTTTCATGCTAATACAAACGCTATTGTGTTTATAGCTTTGAATTGAATTACTCATTGTGATGTAAAGACATGAGAATGAGAATTTGCAAATCCCTTACCTGCAACTTTGCTATAATATTTTATTAGTTCCCAGACTGTGGTTGATTTTTGTGGATTTTCTTTATAGTAGACCATACCATGTGCTAACAACAACAACAACAACAACAACAACAACAACAACAACAAAAAGGCTTGCTTTCCATTCTTGGTCTACATACCTTTCATTTCCTTTCATTAAATTAGCTAGAACTTCCTTAATGATATTGAATAGGATAATGAGAGGAAACACCCTGCTCTTGGACTCAGTCTAGGGAAAGAAGGGGTTGGGCTTGACACCTCTTAAGAATGATGGTAAACATTGGTCTTCTACAGATTCTTTAGGATGTTTCAGAATTTCTTCTTTGTTTTTGGAATGCTGAAAAATTTTATACTGGATAAGTTTTGTATTTTGACCAGTGGGCTTTTCGCACATTATCATTATAATTGTATGCTTCCTTCTCCATTTGTTGATGTGTTTAATCATAATAACTAATTTTCATGCGTAGAGATACACTTGCATACTTGAGAATATATTCCAATATGTCATGGTGTGTTATCTCTTCTATAATTTGCTGGACTCAATGTGTTAATATTTTGTTGAATATTTTGCATTTATGTTCATGACATACATTTTTTTCTTGTAATATCCATGTGATTTTGATGTGAGAATGAGTTATCTGTTTCTATTTTCCAAAACACAACATGGAGAATTAGTAAAACTTCTCCCTTAAATTTTTTTTAGAATGGACAAGTGACTATATCAGGGCATTGTGTTTTCTTAAATTAGCAGCCTCTAATTTAATTTCTTTCATATAAACCTATTTGATTATTTTTATAATGTATTTGAAAGTTTGTGTCTTTGAGGAATTCATCCATTTTATAAAAGTTACTCGACTCCATTCATAATATTAGGCATTATCTTTTCATCATCCTTATAATTAACCGTTCGCTTTGTTTTCATTTCTGATATTAGTAGTCTGTATAATTTCTCATTTTGTTCTTGGCTAACCAGGCTTGAGATCCATTCATTTTATTGACATTTGCAAAAAGAAACAGCTTTTGGTTTGGGTAATCTTCTTTATTAACTGATTTTGAATTTAATTGATTTCTATCCATTTTTTAAGCATTTTCTTCCTTTACTTCAGTTTGAATTTGGTCTTCTCTTTATAGTTTCCCCCACATGAAGCATAGGTCACTGCATATAGCTCTTTCTTCATTCCTGAGCATGCATCCAGCACTATGAACTGTTCTCTAAGAGCTACTTTCCTTTCACATTACAATGTTAGCTTTTATTTTCATAGACTTTAAAAAATTACTTGTACGTATGTTATAGGATGATACAGGAAGTAGAAAGGTTACTGTCATGAATCAAATGAACATTTCCATTATTTCAGATAGCTACTTACTTTCTTAGTTTTTTGTGCCTAAATCAACTAAAAATTATTCAGCAGGAATGATGGCATAGTGCAGTTTTACTACCTTTAGTCTTCATGTGTTTATTGAATATAGACTTTTACATATTAGAGAGCTGCTGGGTTATATCCTTTGACTGTCATCTTCCGATTTTCCCCACCACCTGCATTTCCACCCCTGGAAATGAATGATTTACTCTCCAACACTTTATATTTGATGTTTGTGTAAGACTCCACATGAAAGCAGGATCATGTAATACATTTCTTCCACTTAGTGACAAATATTTCTTCACTTAGGCGGAGTTTTCTACTTTGATAGATGAATTGATTAAACTATAAACAGGTTTAGGTATTTCTAGCTATATTTCAGGCATTTTTTTCTAGGTTAATTCTATTGCATACTTGGAACATACTTCATATTGTTTCATTAAGATGCAATTTATGTCCTTGAATGTGTTCTGTATTAATGTCTCTTCAATGTATGCCTGAGAGGAATGTGAACGATGCTGTTATTAGATGAAAATATTCTATAATTGCCAAATATAAACAGTTGATTGATGGTGATCTTCAATCCAACATCATCCTAAATTTCTGCTGACTGGTCTGCACATAACTGATTAACGGGTGATGAGAAGTATAATAATGGATTCATCTACTTCTTGCAGCTCTGTAAATAAGTGTCTCACGTCTTTTGATGTATTGCTAAGCACATCAACATTAAGGGTTGTTATGTCTTTGCGGAGAATTTCTTCTTTCATTATTATGAGTTGCTGTTCATTATCCTGGATAACTTCCCTTGATCTGAATCTACTTTATCTTAAATGAAAAGAACTCCATGTTTCTTCTGATTGTCATTGGCATTATGTATCTGTACCCACCTGTTTACTGAGATTCAGCATGTATTTCTTACAGACATCAAATAACTTGGCCTGTTTTTATGCACTCTGATCATTTCTCCCTAAATTTCTCTTTTCACCACATTTGAAGTGATTTTTGACATAATCACTACTAACTGCATTTGTGACTGTCTTTTGGCTCCATGTGTGTCCTCCTTCCTCTCCCTTCATGTTCTAGATTACTCTCTTTCTGAATTTTTTAGATTTTTAGTTTTAAAAATTTTTTTTTGAGGTAGGGGCTCACTCTGGCCCATGCTGACCTGGAATTAACTATGTAGTCTCAGGGTCGCCTTGATCTCAAAGCAATCCTCCTACCTCTGTCTCCTGAGTGCTGGGATTAAAGGCATGCACCACCATGCCTGGCCCATTTTTTTTTTTTAGTTTTTACAAATATTTTTAAATTTATTTTTAAGCAGAAGGAGACAGAGAAAAGAGAAACAGTCAGAGAATGGGAACACCAGGGCTGCCAGCCTCTGCAAATGAACTCTAGATGCATGTGCCACTTTGGGCATCTGTCTTTATGTGAGTACTGGGGAATCGAACCCAGGTCTTTAGGCTTTAACTTCTGAGCCATCTCTCTAGCCTTGCATTTTCTGGGGTCAATTTAACATTTTATATGATTTACATTCTGTTCTTTGTGCATAACATATTATCCTCATTTCTCATTTTCAAATGCTGTCCTAAAATTTTCAATATACATTCATCACTAAATAATTACTAAATTATTAGCAATAATTTATTACAAATTAATACACTGTATACTCCAAGGCCACTTTTAAACAGTACTATATTGTTTTACAAGTAGTGCTAGAGCCTTAGAGTTTTCCCCATTTCTGCCTTCTATCTCTTATGTCAGTGCTGTTATCCATTTGTTCTTTCATTCACCTTACTTACCTAGAAGCTAAATAAACTAATGCATTGCTGATATTATTATTTTGAATAAGCAATGACCCTTTAGATTAAGAAAAGTTTCTACTTTCACTGACTCCTTCTCTAGTACTCACTCTTCTCTTACTCATTTTTTGATGCAAATGTCTGACTTTTCATAGTCTTGCTTCTCTTGCAGAAACTTAACATTACATGCACAGTAATGTCAGCATAAAGCACCTGACCAAAAGCAGCTTGTAGGGAGAAAGGACTTACTCTGGCTTATAGACTTGAGGGGAAGCTCCTTGGAAAGCATGGCATGAGTAGAGGGTTGGCATCACCTCTGCCACACCAGGTAGAACATGGAAGCATGGAATTGAGCCAAACACTGGTTTGGGAAAACTGGCTATAAAAATCCCTAAGAGCACCCCCAACCACACACCTCCTCTAACAAGGCTCCAGTTCCCAACCTGTCCTCAGCTGGGATGCAAACATTCAGACCCCCTGAGTTCTGAACCCCTGAGACATCTGATTCAAACCCCACAGACCTCAGAAGAGGTCTAAGAGTGGTTGATTTCCAGCTTCTTCAGAACTTATTCCTCCTATTCATCCCTCTCTTCCTCCTCTTCCTCTTCTTCCTCTTTTTCCTCCAGGTAGGATAGTGTTGACTTCCAAGCTTTCTATATGTAGAACTAGAAATCAAAATTCACTATGTGTTGGTCATGCAGCATGATTCTGTACTTTTCTCATTAATATGTGCTTTTCCTTCTGTGAGGAATGTCCTCTCTTTTCTCAAATAGTAAGAGTCCCAATGTCTCTTTTTGCCTGATTCATGTGATAAATCCTCTGTGAAGCAGTATCTAAGAAAATTCATTCATTTTTCAATAATGTGATCTCATAGTACTAGATAGGTACATGGGATAAAATGATGTCACACATATTACCATATAATGATTAAATTATTTATAGAAATGTACATATTATAGAGGTAAACTGTGGGCAGTAAAAACTAAGCAAATTAAGCACTAAACATTAATGATTTGTTGGTTCCCGTTTTGATTCCTTTACCCTGGCATTGGTTCACTAGCTAATTTTTCAACATTAGCGATGTCAGAGAGTTTCTGAGACATTTTTTGAGCTTCCAATGGACCTCATGGTTCTATATCCGTCTTGGCAGGAATAAAGGTATTCTAAAGAGAGATATTTGGGTATCCAATCCATTAGCTATCAGATTATTGAAACAATGATCTCAAAGAAATGAATTCTCCCAGGAATCTCTTGCTAGATAAAGGAAAAACCTGAAGCCTGATGCTAGCCAGTAGGACCACATGTATCCTTCGAAGAGGCTTGTCAGACCACCACACAGAAGACAATGATGGGGCCATGATAGGCAGAACCGCACCCTGACTCTTAATTGTAAATATCTCTTGCCCTCTACACATAAACTTCATGTCAGGACTCCTTTTCACCAATGTTGCTTTTTATTGTTACTTGTCCTTTTTACTGGCCTATGGATGACAGGAGTCCAGTTTTCTAGGGATGCCAGGCCCAGCTCTGACCCTAAAAACTCCATTTCTGTCTTGTTATTTCTGTGATGACTACAAGTTAGTAATAGGATTCCACAGATGAAAGTTTTTATCATATACCTGTAAGATTCTGAATACTGATTGTTCCTTCCCAGTGCTCATTAACTTCCCTGGTATGGTTAAGAAGTATCTTGTATGACACAATACAGGCTTGGTCCTAGCCAGACCGCATGGCAGAAAAAAACAGGAAGTGGCTTCTGTAAAAATGGCATTTTGCGCAGGCTTGATGTGACAACAGTTACAGTCCCATGCTTGCGAGAAGCCTACTACGAGATGTCCTGTCCAGAGACAGGCTGTCATTGGTCACCAAAAGGGGACCACCCCATACAAGGATTAGCAGCCCCTTAAACCCTATGCACATTGTGCTAAATAAACGAGTTTGTGGATTATCGCTTCCACTTTCACCCAACTCCCGGAGTCTGTGTCGTGACTCCACGCTGCTCACCCCAATTCGGCAGAGACCCTATTGTCCCTCCTGAGCTGGCCTTGGGGGGACCCCAGTTTTCTCACCAGGATGGCGGCTAGCCCATGACGGGTAAAATTCCATGAGATGGGACAACCTAAGACAGGCACCGTCACATGTGACGATCCCTTGGGGCCTGGGTTCAACAATGGCTTTCCAAAAACCATACCAGGCCATCCCCCTCGGGTTTTCTCACCAAGGTGGCGATTAGCCCATGACGGGTAAGACTCCATGAGATGGAACAACCTAAGACAGGCACCGTCACGTATGATGATCCCTTGGGGCCTGGGTTCAACAATGCCTTGGCAATAAACCATACCTCTCAGGGTTGCCAATAATAAAAACAAAAAGGAGGATATGTATGGCACAATACAGGCCTGGTCCTAGCCAGACCACATGGCAGAAGAAAACAGGAAGTGGGTTCTGTAAAAATGGCGTTTTGCGCAGGCTTGATGTGACAACAGTTACAGTCCCATGCTTGCGAGAAGCCTACTACGAGATGTCCTGTCCAGAGACAGGCTGTCATTGGTCAACAAAAGGGGACCACCCCATACAAGGATTAGCAGCCCCTTAAACCCTATGTGCATTGTGCTAAATAAACGAGTTTGTGGATTCTCGCTTCCGCTTTCACCCAACTCCCGGAGTCTGTGTCGTGACTCCGCGCTGCTCACCCCAATTTGGCAGAGACCCTATTGTCCCTCCTGAGCTGGCCTTGGGGGGGACCCCAACAGTGTCTGCAGGTGATCCCAAACTACTCCCACATTAATGCATGTTCCCATCACATGCCTAGTCATTGTTAGAGGCTCCTTCGTTAAATGATCAGAATAATTTAAATGTGAACAAATCAACAAACAACCAGACTAAACATTCTGTCCACATTGAATAAATAGACTGACTCCCTTGAGGGTGATAAGATGAGACTTGTTCCAATAATAATAAAGATATGTATATAGCTATAGTGTTACTATCTTAAAGGAGAAGTTTCCCACTTGTCAGTCATGATATTCAGTTCTTAACTGCTACAATCATTATGTATGAGAATCATATTCTGCTATATATTAAACAAGAAGAAACTTCAGATATTTGTATATCCAGTTACTTCATTTTATTAAGTTGGAAGTGTATTACTTACAGAGAACTACACAAAATTTCCTAAAGGAACATTTTTTTCTCAATTCAGTATCTCCAAAGTCTAGAACAGTGGTGAAATATGATAAACGTTCCAATTGAGAATAAAATTAAAGGACTTCCCAGAGCTTCACTAGGACTAACAAACTGAAGTGGAAAAGAACAATATTCCTGATTCTTAAAGGCTCATAAGATTTTTTTTCCTCAGAAAATTTACTCTGTTGTTGACTGTCCTAGATATCTGGGAAAATGAGGGCAATACTGGATAAGACTCCTGCCTAGATAAGAGTAGTAATGTCTCTCAGCTCATCCACGTAGGAAAGTTATGAGGAACTTAATAATACCTAGCATGGAAGATCAAAAAATGTGAAATGTTACTTTAGTGTGCATGAAAATTAAATCTATAGGCTCCCTATCTATCCTATAAATTAGGTCAATTATATTAGTTAATTTAAAAATTAATGCAGGGGCTGGAGAGATGGATTAGCCGTTAAACGCTTGCCTATGAAGCCTAAGGACCCCGGTTCGAGGCTCGATTCTCCAGGACCCACGTAGGCCAGATGCACAAGGGGGTGCATGCATCTGGAGTTCGTTTGCAGTGGCTGGAGGCCCTGGCACACCCACACACTCTTTCTACCTGCCTATTTCTGTATCTCTCTCTCTCAATAAATAATAAAATATTTAAAAAAATTAATGCAAATGATAAGGATCATCCCTCCTAATTGCACTATTTCAAAGTCAGCAGTTTGTGAGCACTGGTAATGTGTAGCATGAGGTGAGACTGAAAAGTTAGACAGGAGATGATAGACATGCAAGCAGATAGGGTAAGTGCTAACCATCACTGTCATAATCTAATAGCATTTCTTAGCATTAAAAACTAATGTGGGGGGCTGGAGCGATGGCGCAGCAGTTAAGGCACTTGACCGCTAAGCCAAAGAAGCTAGGTTCATTTCACCAGAATTCACGTAAGCCCCGATGCACAAGTTGGCAAATGGGACTGAACTTCGTTTGTAGCAGCTAGATGCCCTGGCATGCTCATTCTCTCTGTGTGTCTCTCCTCTCTGCCTCTTTCCTGCTCTCTCTCAAATAAATAAATAAAAATTAAATTAAAAAAAACTAATGTGGGAGATTTTCTAGAAGTGCTTCTTGAGTTAACCCTCAGAAAAGCATTCAAAGTATACAAACATGAGAGAATTCTTCATAGTAAAATGATATTTAATTATCTTAAAATTTTGGACAAATGTAACCACAGGAAGCAACTAACATAAGATCTGGTATATGTGGAGCTTTGGCCCATAACAACTTCTATTCTATCACTTTTATCAGCAATAGTAATAAACATATAGGCAGCTCCCTTTCAGTTGTGATCCTGGGTAAAACATTCATCTCGTTTGCTTTATAAACAGAAACTACTATTTATTAGCTTTCTTTAATATCAAAGAGGCAAGTGAACTATTCATTAAAGAATGAATACAAGGGCTGGAGAGATGGCTTAGCGGTTAAGGCGCCTGCCTCCTAAGCCTAGGAACACTGGTTCCAATCTCCAGTTCCCACGTTTAGCCAGAGCAAAGTGATGCAAGGGCACAATGACGCACTTGACCACAAGGGGGCGCACACATCTGCATTTGGTTCACAACAGCTGAGAGGCTGGCGTGCCCATCTCTATCTGTCTTCCTCTCACTCTCTCTCTGTCTCTCTCCAAAAAAAATTTTTTTAAAGAATGAATACAAGTATTTATTTTATTATTTATATCACCTTTATTTCCCAAAAAGTTTGTAGATCATATCCACTCATAAATATGCTCTAATAACCACAGGATGTAAATGGTTATGGAAGTTTGAGTATTTATTTGTGTTCTTGTTGGAAAGAAACTCATTTTCTCTTAGAAAAGTTAATATTCACCTCCTGTTTAACCAGATTTTGCAATTGCAGTAACTACCTCTTTATACCATAAGAAAGTTAAGTAAGCAATCTTATTAGTACAATTATGATGTTTGTTGTGTCATGGAAAAGGTGAATTAAAAATAGGAGAAAGAATGGGGAGATCACTTAGTGGTTAAGGTGCTTGCGTGCCAATCCCTGGTTCGATTCTCCAGACCCCACATTAGCCAGATGCACAAAGGTGAGGCAAGTGCAAGGTCATACATGCCCACTAGTGGCAAAAGCATCTGAAGTTCGATTACAGTGGCTGAAGCCCTCTCTCTCAAATAAAAAATTGAAAAAAAATTAAAAATAACACCTTTAAAATATGAGGAAAGTTCTAGTCAATCCACGTCACTGACTGTGTTAGGAAGACTGAGACATTTTTTTTTCCTATCCTATGACTTGAAAGCTCTGAAACAGAAACAGGTTCTCACATTTGAGGGCACAAAGAGAAACCTCTCATTCTCTCCATTCTACCATGACTGTAAGAGAACCTGCAAAAGGCCAAACACCTGACAACCTAACACCCTTGTGGACCATTTATGGACACAGATTTCTACACTGGTAATCTCTGTGGTCAGCATGTAGAGACTGAGAGGTAATGGCATGTAGTTGTCTCTTAGGTCAATACTGAATGTTCTACTGAGTGCTAGAATGCCATACTGAATGCTAGTCATTTGTCACTAATAGTAAACTGATACATTGGTCTTCATGTGTACCCTTGTCCTTATTTTTGACAGGTTAGAACCTATAGAATAGAAAACAGCATCCAAAATGCCAAGCAATGATTCTAGACTGGAAAGTTCTCATGACAAAAAACATGGAGTACTTGTTATACTTGGTGACACCGTGATCATCACAGGGAGAGAATGATGTTTGGCATGACCCCTCAAGTCAAATCAATAATGTTCAGAAGAACAAAGAACAAAACTGCAAATCTCAGGTTCTCAATAACCGAGAAAACAATGAACTCTGAACCCACATTATTATAATATGTTGGTTTTTATAGTCATGGAAGTATCAGGCTTAAAATTTTAAATGAGTTTCTAAAAGCACTTACACAACTATTGGGGAAACTGAGCCTTCATTCATTAGCCACACTGATATTCATCAGGCACAGGCTCTTAAGAATTTTGGTGACACTTAATTAAGACAAATATGTCACTTGTACAAACACTCAGCATATTTAATATATGGCCCGGGAGCAGTTTGCATCCACAAATGTGTGACTGGAGAAGTAACCTTTACTGAAAAGCACATTACAGATGTATAATAAATACTGTAGTATATTACTCACTAGTTAGGATTTAACATGGCGGGGCAAACAAAGATTTCAAATACTGGGATATGCACTGATGCTGTATAATTTAACTCATATTAATTAATACTCAAAATTCACCATGAATGATGAGCATTTAATTCCTATGAGATAGAATTATCTCTTTTTTTAGTAGATGAATGTTTGATCCTCCAATAATTAGAGGGTCTTGATCACAAAGATATAGTTCTTTGTATGCCGAGCCCCTTTTTGAAAATATCATGCTCACTTCCCTACAATTTCAAACAAGTCTCCTATGTGAAGAACTTATTTTCCAAATCAATGAGTTACAAAGACTATCAACTTATTCTGCACAGCAAACAATCAGAAGCTTGAAGATTCAGCCTACAGGGTAGATGACACTATTCGCAAACTATGCATCTCGCAAGAAATTAATATCCAGAATTTATAAGATATGTAAAATTCTCAAAAGCAAAATAAAATCCAAGGAATCCAATTGAATAATGGGTACAAAATGTAAATGGGCACTGCTCCAAAGAAGGCATACAACTGACCAACAAGTAAAAATGTTCAACATCACTCATGATGAAAATGCAAACAAGAACCATAAGGAGATATAACCTCACTCCAGCAGAAATGGCACCTATGGAAACACAAAAGTTAGCAAGTGTTTGAAGTATGTGTAAATAAAGGACCCCCCACAAATTGTTGGTGAGAATATAAATTAATAAAGACATCATGGAGAACAGTGCTAAGGTTCTTAAAAAAAAAACAAAAAAAACTATCCCACTAATGATTATATACATTTACCGTAGCCAAGAAATAGAAACAATCCTAATTACTTGGCAAAGCCAATGTGGTCCTATTCTAAGTAGAATACCACCCTGTCCTGAAAAGGATGAAACCCTGACATTTGTAACAGTAGGTAGATCTGTTGATCACAATGCGAAGTAAAAAAAGGAAAAAAAAAAAAAAAAAAAAAAGGTCAGGCACAAGTTCTGCATGAGTGAGCTCATCATGGATCTACCGAACTTGATTTCATAGAAGGTGAGAGTAGAAAAGTGGGTACCACAGGCTGAGGATAACGGGGTTCATGGAGGTATGAAGCTAGTTTGATCAATAGGTACTAAGTTATACTTGGTAAGGAGATAGTTTTGCTATACTGTCACATTCTAAATTGACTAACAGAGAAAGATATTGTATGGTTTATTTCAAAAAGACTAACTAAGAATTTTGAATGTTTTTTACTCCAGAGAAATGATAAATACTGAGCTATATGGTGAGTCTGAGGCCAGTCTGGGCTACATAATGAGATAGTGTCTCAAAAATAAAAGATAACTATTTGAGGAGATAAATTTTTTTACCTTGATTTAAACATTTTACAATGTATACATGAATTAAAACAAAACATTGGGGGCTGGAGAGATGGCTTAGCTGTTAAGGTGTTTGCTTGCAAAGCCAAAGGATCCTGGTTCAATTCTCCAGAACCCACATAAGCCAGATGCACAAGGGGGCACATGCATCTGGAGTTTGTTCGCAGTAGCTGGAGGCCCTACCTAGCATGTCCAGTCTCTCTCTCTCAAATAAATAAATAAAATATATTTTAAAAATGACACAGTAACCCATTCATATGTATACATTATATAAGAAAATTTTTAAAAGAACGTCTTCTTATTTTACAGGGAATAATTTATTCCTACTTTAAAAATATAGTATATAATTATATAAAACATATAAAGCATTTTTCTTAAAAGACAACATAAGAAAATAGTTTTGTAAATCATTTTCTCATTATTAATTCTGAAGCTTTTGCTTCATTTCCTACCCCTCCTAGTAAAAGTGAAATGTACAAGGGTTTAATTATACTTTCATTTTTAGTGTTTATGCTGGGAACCACCTTTTAGGTCAGACTAACATTTTTTTTTTTTTCTTGGAAGCCTTTAGTAATTAAAACTACTCACATGAAGAAAATGAAAAACCAACTCCTTAAAAATATATCCTGTGGCGAGAGTATTTAAAGTATGAGTCCATACTATTTCAAGGTTTTCTTGTTTCGGGAAGAAATAAGCGGAGATGATCAGCCAACAAAACATGCGCTCATTTCTTATGACTGCAAATGTTTGTGTTCTATATGTTGGAGCCAACACTAAGAACCGCATGATGTGTGTCCAAGAGGTGGTCACGGTTCAGGGGAGGTAGATATACTTGCTAAATTGCAGTCTGAATTTTTGCTACAGGTAAGTCCAGATTAAATGTATCCTTTTTAGTAATATAGGCTCAAATGGCAAGCTTAAAGAGGGAAAATAACTCATTTTACTGAAGCACGTGAAGATTTCAAAAAGGTGGTGCTAACTGAGCCAAATCCTGAAAGAATTGCTACGTCTGCTTTAATGTGAACTTGAGCTCAGGAGGAAAAGGTTAGATCTGCTCTGTGTCATCTGTCATCAGATGTCTAGCAGAGTTCTCTCACGTGCATTGGTGTACCCGTAAGAAAGAGGTGAATTTTCTGTTGTAATTAGAATTCATTTTTGTTTCTTCAGTATGTAAGCCCCCATAAGGTTCTTGCCAAATCACAAAATCCTCCAAGTCAAACACACATCAGTGGTAGACTTCGGTTGGAAGTGTTTCCCTTCACAGTTACTCGTGCTGAACACTGGTGTTGCTGAGTTAAGAAGAATTTCAAGCACCCAGAAATCTGTTCTTTTCTCAGTTACTCATAGCAATCTGTAGACTGACTGAACTGACTGATTTCTGGAATCAGCATCACAGTTTTTGGTTGTTTTAACTATGCATACTAATAACAGACATAGTGGTTTTCAATAACGACTTTTAAAAGGTCTTCAAAAAGACACATGAGACAGGATGTCGTGACTGATTCACATAGCTGAATGAAAAAAGAAATGCTCACAAATCCCACTGTCTAACAAAAGGCTTATGGTGATATTTTCTTGCTGTTCAAAATATGCTCTTGCAATGGACTTTTCCAAGTGGAATTATATTCAAGTGATCAAATAAAATAATAGTTTTTTGACAGCTCAGGAGGATTTGGTCAATGATAGGAAGACATGTTGCAGGTGCTGGGCACCATGTGACTTGTCATGTCCACACGGATTACTATCTAGGTAGAGATGTATACCCTGTGATATGTGAGTAGGTTCTGTTGTGTAAGGCACAACTAAATTTTCAAAATTGCTTCTTTGGAATTTATATCCCGTCCAAATTTAAGATGGTGAAGCAATCTATAAATTGGAAACAAAATGCTGAAATTGAAAATTAATGATCAACATAAATGAAAATTCCATGAATGGCCCAAAAGAAGCTAAGCTAACTTAAATCGGTCTGAAGTTCACTTCAGTTCTGTCAATCATCCTGTTTCTCTTTGCTGTCATTTGGCTTGAAAACTGAAACATCCCTTGATCTCCTGGCTCCCAAGGCCTTGTTTCCTTTCCCCCTCCCTTCACTGCATAATTCACTCATGAACACACCATCTCATTTGTTGGCTGAGTTCTCTTTTTACATAAGAATGAAGGAGGAAGTGTGTCCTGTTTTCTTGGTGCCACCAATACAATGTCAAGAGTGTAGCTTTGTCCAAGGTTAACAGTCTGTAACATGCTGCTGTTTTCTCGTGCTTAATTGTTCAGTCTACTACATCAGAACAGATTACAAATAGCCATATGGGTAAAGCTCTGAGGGCCAACCCAGGTGAAACTCCATAACCTGATAAAGGCTTGGCAACACATAGAGACCTCCAAACAGCCTGGGATATTCAGTGAAAGGACAAATATTACAGAAACTTAAATGTTTCTAAGAATGAAATTGAAAATTGCAAAATATTGATTTAGCATTCAAGTTCAACAACTGGGTAATAATTCTCCGCCAAGAGCCATGCTAGAAAGTGAGCTCACAAAAGCTCACACATGCCATCTGGATCATCTCACTATTTATTAGAGTTCAAGGATGTGCTTACAATGTTCTCAAAAAAAGTGACAAAAGTAAGATGGACAGAAGGACCTGTTTTCTGTGGTAGTAAATTTCCTTGATGACCTCAGTCACAAAGAATGTAAATGAAACCTCCTTGGTACTTGTTTAACAAGGTATTATCATTCCTAGAAATAAGTTTAAAAGAAGGCTTTAGAAGGAAAGCAGCTTCAAAACTGCTTCAAGAGTTGGAATAATTTTTGGTAGAAATGGCACATTCTCAAGCACAATATGAGCACTGGGAAAAAAGATACTTGTGAATTGCACTATTCCTCCATGTAATGAAATGCCACCACTCCCAACACATATAAAAAATACTTAACAGAAGAAAAATAGTCTATAGCAGTGAACTGAGCAATTTATAGCAATTAATGCGATTACACAGATTACACCTTGTTACCAAGATATATTAGCCTAGCTGAAGAACACCCACACAAATCATGTGGGAGTTATTTATAAGGAAAACAAAACAGCAAATCTATTTTCCCAAGGGATTCATGAATCTTCCTTCAAGGATTGGATTTATGCTTATGATTAAATTTTTAAAAGTCAGCCTTCACTATATAGTGATTTTCTTGATATTGTTAGTATCCAGATTAGATTTATATTTAAAATCCATATAATATATATGTCCTAAATGATGATTCTCTGTTTTTCAACAAAAGCCTGAATACTGATCATGGCCATCTTATTTTTTGAATTAACAATTTTAAAGTGTTCACAATTAGGATCATAGCTATGATACATGTGTTCAAGCAAGTAGCATGCAAACCAAGTGTGTGTGAGTGTGTGTGTATGTGTCTGTGTGTGTGTGTGTCTGTGTGCTTGCAAAGGCTTACATGTAAAGGGAGGTCAAAGGACGATGCTAGATGGCTCTCTGTACCTTCTACTTTGAGGTATAATCTCTCATTGTTCACTGCTCAGTGTACTGAGTGACTCTACTATCTCTGATTCCATTCCCACTGTCAGCACTCTGCTATTATGGATGCACATGTTACAGCCTCCAACCTCATGTGGGTTTGGGTATCTAAACTAGCATACTGTAATTTCATAGCAAATGAGTTATCCACTGAGCTGTCTCCACAGCCCAGACCACCTTCTTTCTTATTGCATTTTTAAAACAACAAAATAGATCAAACATTCTTTGTCAAATCCAATTTATGTTGGTTGCCAAAGTGCATAAACAATTTTCAAAAATTTACTTTTCTATTTTGAATTGCTCTTTAAAGATTGGCTATAAACACTCAAGACATAAAACAGAATACTTTCATTTTATATGTCTGCAAGGGACTGGGAAGATGGCTCAGCAATTAAAGGCATGTACTTGCAAAGCTTGATGTATTGAGTTCAATTCCCAACCCAATGATATAAGCTAAACGCAAAAAAGTAGCATAGGTATTTGGTGTTCATTTACAGTGGCAGGAAGCTGTGGTTTGCACACGTGTGCACACACACACACATACACACACAAACACACAGGTGATAATTTGCTAAATAATTTCTAATATTTTAAAATATTTTTATTTAATTATTTGAGAGAGAGGCAGACACACACACAGAGAATGGGCATGCCAGGGCCTCCAGCTACTGCAAACAAACTCCAGGTACATGCACCACCTTGTGCATCTGGCTTAGGTGGGTCCTGGGGAATTGAACTGAGGTCCTTCAGCTTTGCAGGCAAATGCCCTAACTGCTAAGCTATCTCTCCAGCCTGATTTCAAATATTTTAATGTCTTCAAAATTTTGCAAGTTTTCACGTGTGCATGTTTTATATGCTTAAGCATTGTGAGCTTCTATCTCGATGTCGAAAGAGACCCTAGGTCAGGTGGTGCTTGCTATCCTAACACAGACACAAATAAATTTTTGTAAGAAATCAGGTGACATTCAGGAAAAACATTAACAATAATTAAGAAACTGAAGGTTGCATTAAAATAATTTGATTAGGCACAACCTATTAAATATATTTTGAGAAATAGCTGGAAATTGTTCACTGTAGTCCTAAGTTGTGTGCCTCTTGTGCCAACCCCCACTGTTAACTGCTGGGGTGCAGGAACAAAAATGGGAAAGTCCCTGGTATTATGACTTTACATTCTACCAGAGACATCAAATAATACCTAGATGAAAAATTTTATTTTACATTAATTCTGACACTGACAAGGGCTGTAAAGAAAACAAACAAGGCAAACTTAGCATGGTGTCACATGCTTGCAATTCAAGCACTAGAGAGGCTGAGGCAGAAGGACAGTGAGTCAAGCCAGCCTGAGCTGGTTGTATGATGGCACCCTTTCCTCCACCCCCAACAAAGGAAAGAAAAATAAAAAGAGAGCTGGAGAGATAGCTTAGTTGTTAAGGAGCTTGCCTGCAAAGCCTAAGGACTCAGGTTCAATCCCCCAGTACCCACGTAAGCCAAATGCACAAGGTAGCACATGTATCTGGAGTTTTGTTTGCAGTGTCTAGAGGTCCTGGCATACTCATTCACTTTCTCTGTCTGCCTCTCTCTCTCCTTCTCTTTCTCTCTCGCTCACTCTTAAATAAATGAATAATCAAAATATTTATGAAAGAAAGAAGGAAAGAAAGAAAGAAAGAAAGAAAGAAAGAAAGAAAGAAAGAAAGAAAGAGAAAGGAAAGGAAAAGAATAGAAAAGAAGAGAAAAGAAAAGAAAAAGAAAAAGAAAGAAAAGAAAAGAAGAGAAAAGGAAAGAAAAGAAAAGAAGAGAAAAGGAAAGAAAAGAAAAGAAGAGAAAGAATGGTTGGAGAGGAGAAACTAAGATATTGTGTCCCAGAAGAAAGATGCAAAGAACAAGGATGTGCAGTAAAGCAGAGAATTAAGAATGGTAAAGACAATGCCCGTTGCAAGGCACAGACTGGAATCATGCTGGATGCTGCAGAGATATGGCTCTTGTCTGGATAAGAGAACAGCAAGGTTTTGGATGGGTTAACTCCATCTTTCACTGTCTGCATTACATGTAGAGTCAATTAATTTAAACATCTGTTTACTTGTTACAAAAATAAGCTAACCATTTCTTGCCTGGGCCTGTTTGCTTTGGAGGTGATTAGTTTTTTGTGTCCTTTGTGTGTCCTAGATAATAATGTCCAGTGCAATAAATAGCTAGCAAATGCTTTCTCTCATTTTCTGTAGGCTGCTGCTTCTCTTGGTCAACATGTATATCCTAGTGGATAAATATGAGAAACTTATAGAAACAAGCAAAGATAAATAGCCATACGGAAGTAAATTATCTATAGAAGTGCACCCTTTTAAGTTTTAAGCAAAGTAGTAAGATTATGTAATTTTTGACAATAAACTCCTGGAGTAACAGATTGTGAATCTTAATTAAAAGGAAAACCTAGTGTTTACCTAAAGTCCTTATGAAGCAGAGTGTGCTACCACTGACAATATTTGTACTAAATTAGCATTAGAATCATGTGTCTAACCAAATTCAAATGTTTGATTGGAAATAGGAAGGCAATATAAAGGGATTTCACAGTCAAACTCAAAATATGTACATGAAACTTTCAATAAAAAGATAAAAACTCTCAAAAGAATCTACTCATGTTAAGTTTAAAATCACTCATTACCTTTGCTCATGAGCAAAAGTGCATTCAGCATGATATGTCTAAGGGCTTGTTTTGTTCACCTATTGACCCAGTTAACTAGTGGTAAACCAAGTAGCTTATTTTCACATTCTTTTTAGCACAGTATCAAGAACATTAACTCATTTTATCTTTTGGAGCTCACAGACCTAAGTGGTACCACACAATTACAGATATAAAACTATATGTCCCACTAAATCAGGGTCCTCCCCTTCCAATATGAAAAAAAGCACTAGTAATGACTCTTTTAGAAGTATAGGGGAAAAAATATGTGCATATATATATATGGACCATGTCTTCTTTTCACACTCTTTTGTTCAGCGCTAATTGTTTGCCTCAATAAGTAAAAAGGGAACCATTTGGGTTTTACCTTTCTCTACATTATTTTCATTCATAAAACAGATAAATGAAGAGAAAATCATCCATTTGTTCGATAGTGTGCACAACTGTCTTAACATCTAAAATACTGAGATAAATGTGGTGGGGAGAAATCCTTTAAAGGTCTGCTTAATTTTCTTGTTTGTACAGTCAGTCTGACCAGTTTACTGTCTAACTAAAGATGGACGAATGCGATGATTTGATATGTTTATAAAATTTGTCAGTATTAAGTCAGAGATTTCAGAGATTTTCATATTCATCTCCTTACACTTATCATTTCTTTGTGGTAAGAGCCTTGCAATGCTTCTCAGCTGAATTCTTCTCAGCTGAATATAAAGTATGTGTTTTATACTTTACTCATTTATTTTTATTTGTGTTTGGGTGTAAGCGTACACATGCACATGTCTGCATGTGTGTGTGTGTAGGCATACTAGGGTCTCTTGCAACTGTAAACAAATGCCAGATTCATGCATCACTTTTAGTGTATGGCTTTCCATAGGTGTTAGGGAAATGAACCTTGGTCAGTAGTCTATGCAAGCAAGTGCTAAAATCACAGAGCAATCTCCCCAGTCCCTCAACTCATTTCTTAAGAGGCAATTTTGGTCAAATGTTTTCTCAGAATTTCATTTAAACTTCTTTTCCAGACATCTAGATAAGGAAGGATTAAAGTGTGGGAAAGATTTCATTTAATTCAAAGTTTTCACTAGTTAGTCTAATTCTCTGCCCTTGTGATGTTTTCTGAAAGAAAGAAAAAAAATAGGTACGGTATGGAAAAGGGAAACCAAATCATTCTGTTGGGAATTAAAAGAAAATCATATTAAAATTACTTGTTACATTTTTTGTGAACAGAAGAGAAAATGAAGTGTTAGTATCGAGGGAGTTGCAATCTTTTTTTCCACTGCTATATTCAAGTCTAATTTTAAAAGAATGTTCTAAAATAAAACTTAGCATGTCTTATCATCACCACCTCCCCAAATCCTCAGGTCAATTTGTTTTAGCTACTTTTCTTGAATTTACTCTTGTTAATAGTTTGAAATCTGTATCAAAAAGATGTGCCAAATTCTAGGATTCAAAAGAGAACAACTCAGGTGAGTAGAAAAAGACTCAGCAAATGGTACATCTCGGGAATATAGCATGTTGCATTGCAACTCGTGGTGAACTAAGATAGGGAGATTCTATAATTTTCATGCTTACTCTCTTTTCTCATGGGGTTTTTGCAGAGCATAACATTTCCCTGCCTTTGCTTTGGATTCAGGGTTGTGTCTTCCTCCTTGTTTTCTCATTATCTGACTGAGAAAAACATTCAAATGGATAGTTTATATATCTTACACGTTTACTTCTTAAAGTTCTAGAGGCTGGGACGTCTACAATTTGGGGGCACCAGATGTGGTGCCTGGTAAGGGTTCACTTTCCAGTCACCTTCTCTTGAGTCCTCATCTGATGGCCAGAGTGAGTTAGCTCCCCAGTGCCTCCTTTAATAAGAATACTAATACCATTCATGAGAGTCCTCAGGACCTAATCACCTACCAGCAGCCTTAATTTTAATATCAGCACCTACCACTAAAGACTTCAGCAAATGAATGTGAAGGATTCACAAACATGCTAATTGTCGATGTGTTCATTCTTTCTTCTCCTGTAAGATGTAGCATTCCTTTTCCTCAAAAAAATCAACCAAGCTTATTTCATAAACATATGAATTTTAAATACTTTGAAGCAGGATAATTTCTTCACTTACATGTATAGCCCTAGTGGTTATGTTTGAATATTTAGGATTTTTTTCTTTCTTCCTTGTCTTCTAGAGTATTACAGTTTGGAGAAAGAAAAAAAAAAGATTTTTGCTTACCATATCAAAAAATATGATATATAGTGGCAATCTTCTAAATGGATAAGGGAACAGGAACTTTAAACAAGGTGAGTAACTACATGGTGAGGAGACTGTTCAGTGGGCAAAGGGTTTTCCATGCACACAGGGGACCTGAGTTAGCATCGCCAGCACCCATATAATGCTTGGAGATAGTCCAGTCCTAAAATCCCAGTCCAGTGAGGCACAGATGGGATCTCTGGGACTCGCTGGCTAGCTCACCCCACCCTACTCAGGCTTGTCAATGCCAACCTATCCAAGAGGCCAGAGCCTGTGACCTTTTCGCCATGCTCTGCACACCCTTGCCTGAGTCATCAAAAAAGCTAGAAGTAAAAATGGGATTTCCTCACTTCCAAATCACTTATTCACTATAAAGCAAGGTGGCAATGTCACAACATTTATTCTGGTCATTCCAGTCTCAGTGTTATCTACCAGTATCAGCTGCATACCACACATCACCTCAGCTGCACCCAGCTGTGATGACTAATCTGCCATTCTGAGGTGGTACAAACTTCAGGTCTGACTCTACTGGACCAACAATCAACAAATACAATATACCCCCCCAAAAAATGTATTAAGCTTAAGATTCCAAAGACAAAATATCTAAGACTTGAGATATAAGACTATTTCTAAATTATTCTCCTAATTTTCTGTCCAACTAGGAGGAGCTGGATATAATCACAGCAGGGACAGTAGTGATTAAAACCTAATGAACAATTTTAGCAGGAAACTACAGCAAAATATGTTGACCCAGAATGGTCATTTTTAAAGGTAAATCTGGTTTTGCTATTTAAGAAATAATCTTATAAAATCAAATAAAGCCTTCCTTGAAACATTTTCAAAAATCAAGTTTGTGCAGGGACTATTTTTATCACACACACACACCCATTTGGAGCACCTATTTCAATGTATTTGTCATTTTAAAGGACTGTAATAAGGACATTTCATTTTACTTTTAAACCAAAGCTTGAAATTGTCATCATTTAACAAGAAATAGGAACTTTCAAAGCATTAGTATTTACCTTCTCAAAGTTTCAGAGATCATTTATTCTTCAACATTCTTGAGTTTTCATAAGAAGTGAAACAATAGCTCTTTATAAATTTAGGACACACAGCAATCTATAATTTTGTGTCACACTTTTATAATCATTTAAGAAATGCCATGAGAATTTGATGTTTTTAATTTTAAAGACCAAAATCTATAAAGTCTACACTTCACATTTCAGAAGAAAATAAGATGAAATGTTGTTATGATGGTGGTAATTTGAATGTAAAACGTTCCTCATAGACTCATGTGCTTGAATAGTTAATCCCCAGTTGGTGGCCTTGTTAGGGAAGGTTATAGAACCTTTAAAAAGTGGATGCTGGTGACTGGAGAGATGGCTTCATGGTTAAGGCCCTTGGCTGGAAGACCTAAACATCCAGGTTTGATTCCACAGTACCCACATAAGCCAGATGCAAATGTTGGTGCATGCATCTGATGTTCGTCTGCAGTGGCCCATTCTATCTCTCTCTCTCTCTTTCTCTCTCTTACCAATATATATGAATAAAATAAAAAAGAAATGGATCCTTGTTGGGGGAAGTGTGTCACTAGGGGTTGGCTTTTAGGTGTTACAGCTCAGTCCTGCATATTCTTACTTCCTCCATATGTTTCCTGCTCCTGCCATGTGTTCCCCAAAATAAATCCTATCCTTCCTGAAGTTGCATATAGTTGGGTATTTTGTTCCAGTAATGAGAAGTTGAGTAATGCAGCTCTAAGTGTAAACCTCCTATCTCATTTCCATGACACCATGGACTCCTGAAAACCTTTTATATCAAAACCAGAGAATCCAGTCTTGAATATAGGTGTACAGACAATATAAAGTCCAGGTGAATTTCAAGCAGGTTTTTATAACTTTTATTACTTAAATGTTTTGACACAACAATGATATTTTAACACTTTCCTGTCTACTATATAAACTATCAATTAAAAGTGCTAGTTATAGGTATGCTTGCTTTTAAAATATATACAAAAGGAAGCAAAAATGTCTGTTTGGCAAGAATTCTCCCATAATCTGAGTCACAGCCCACAAACAGGGCTGATTCATTCACTTTCACGCAAATAAGCTATAAAGCAAAATTTTTAAAGTGGATGGTTGTCTTCGGATTGCTAGAATGACTGAGATGCAATACTTTGAAGAGAGAAAAGTGCACTCTGTGGTAATTGGAGCTCAAAGACCACATCCCATGCTGTTCAATGCTCATGTCTTGATTGGCACCATTAGGAATACTGCAATATAATTATTTTAATTATCAATTCACAAGTCTAAAGAAAAGAATACATAAGACTCCCCAGAGGTGCTGTTCTACAGCAGGAGTTTAATACATCAATGTAGACATTAGTGAAACGGGGGTTCTTGTCAATCCTTCACTGGCATACCACCCACAATATAACAACATCATTTAGAATTTATATATGCCTTTCACTTGTGAAGTGCTTTACAATAATTTATCCTCAAAATACTTGCTTGTGGAGGGGAATGAGTAATGGATTATAAAATGAAAATTTTAAGCAACACATGGTTTGGAAAAGACCAAGAAGGAATTGGTGTTTTGAGATGACTGAAATAGAATCTTTAGTATTGCCAAAATTAGCAGTGCAGCTTTGATATGGTTCCTATGTCTAATGTCTTTTAGGCACTGATATCAGAATCAGACTGTTTCCGTCGTTCTCAGTGTATTTCTCAAAGCCACCTTTGGTACATCCACGAGAGTTAGATTTTTAAGAACCACAGATTTTTTTATACATTTTCAAAAATAGTAGAATCCCAATCTTTCTGGGTATCTATTCTTTAGCACGGAAGGAATTGCATAACTGTTACTAACACGATAGACTACAGTGTCGTGGTTGCATAAGCACACCATAGCTATAATCAGAGGATTCCACTGCAGTAGCCAGCCATCTCTCCCACGATCCTTACTCAATAAAGAACTAATGCTCACTTAGCTTCATTCATTCTTGTATTCATTCAATCAATCACTATTTGTTGGACTCTTCTATTTGCAAGTCACTAAATGATTTAGTTAGTTGAAAAGAACAAAAACATAAATGTATGTCTTGATTGCATAGAGTCTATGATGCACCAGATAGATGGGTTAATCAGAGTTGAAAATGATGAGATACAGTAGAGTGGTGGGGGCACAACCTACTGGGTGAGAGTTCACACCAGTGCTTCACAGAAGAAACAGCTTTCGCCTGGGTTTGGTAAGCCTGATTTTGATAGGCAGGAATAAATGAAGGGAGTACTGAAGACTGAGCAGAGGCATGATGGAGAAACAGCTCCCCAGTTCCCACCAATGTTGGCACATTTATAGCTAAATTTATATCACTTTTGAATACACCTTGCTCATTCAAATTCCATTCCCTTGCTAAAATTCTAGGTGAAAACGGCTGGTGATTAACATATAGATTGCCTGTATGTAAATGTATGCTTCTGTAGTGAATGAAGACTCTGCTTATTCTTTCATGTATTTTAAAGATACTGAAGGATCTTTTGATAATGGATATTGTACTTACAAAATGGAAGAATTTAAGTCTCTCTTGAATGTAGGGCTGAAAGATGAGTCATACTATCCCATAATTAATTGTATGGAAACATGTCAGCCTACAGGGATTCATCAAATACATCTACAAGGCATTATTCAACATGGGGTAGAGTTCCTAAAAAGATGTCTTAACAGAGGTGGTACACTAAAAATGCTCAAAAAATTTTAGTTAATTAAGCATCCCCTGGTGAGTTCATGATTTCTGGGGGGGAGGGGGGCAGGGAGAGAGCAGACAATAAGGAAAAAATTAAATATCTCATGAAAGTTTGGTGGGGCCCTTGGTGGAATGAGCAAGGCACAAAGCACTGAGCTGCCAGGGCACTCATGTTATCCAGCTCCAAGAGCAAAATTATTTCCACAGGTTCAGGTTCCAATGACTATTTTTCATGAGAAGGATGTAATCTCAGTATGGGAATCGAGTGCTGCCTCGGGTGTTTATACTGTTTTTCTTCCACGTGCTTGTTGCTCCATCAGTCCCAGGAGCCACTTTTTTTTCTCTCTCTCTGTTTTGTATTTCTGTTCACAAAACCCAATAGGAACTCCAGCGAAGCCTGGGGGAGCATACATGAGCTCCCCTGGCACCCCAGGACTGGCTCAGTTATTCACCACCTAAGAGCCTCTGCAGATTGGGTGCCCTAGTTGGAAAATCTTACCTAGTATGTTACAAGAAAACACTCCAAGTACATGCCACCAGTAAGTGGTACTTACAACATTATAATGATCTTTTTTTAAAAATCAGAATAAATGCTGGTACAACTGGCTTTAAAGACAATTGGTGTATTGGCTGGAGCATTATCTTTCACTGGGTCTGATTATTAAAGATATGTGAAAGTTTAATAAGGGGGCTGTTTGGGAGGGATCTAACAGAGTGTTTTTTTTCTTTTTTCTTTCTTTAATAGCATAAACTAAAATGAAGTTCCCTTCATGAATAACCACTCTACTGTCTTCCAATTGCCTGGATCTAGAGCCTGGGGGAGAAGTGAAAGAAAATGATTTTAGTAAAACCAGGTCTTTTTTAAAGACAGCCAAAAGAATTGTCAAAAGTCACAGAGTGTAATATAGTTTCAATATAATTAATTTTCTTTGAACTCGTATTTTATTTTAAAAAATATTGTATTTATTTATTTGAAAGACAGAGAGAGGCAGAAGGACAGAAAGAAAGTGAGACAAGATGGGTGCACCAGGGTCTACGGTCACTGCAAACAAACTCCAGACTCAAACGCCAAGTTGTGCATATGGCTTGACATGGGTACTGGGGAATCGAACTCAGGTCCTTAGGTTTGGCAGGCAAGTACCTTAACTGCTGAGCGGTCTCTCCAGACCTGAATGTGTGTTTTCTGTTTTATGCATTAAACGATGTTATTTGGGGGCTGGAAGATGGTTTAGTGCATAAGGGAATGCCTGAGTTATGAATGCCAGAACACATATAAAAAGCCATTATGGCGGGCATCTGGAATCCCAGCTTGTGTATGGTGAAAAGGGAGGTGGAGACAAAGGAATCTCTTGGAAGCACAGGGCCAGCTAGGCTGGCAAGCACAGCTGTGAATAACAAGAGACGCTGCCTCAAAATAAGATGGAAGGTAAAAAACTCACCCCCAAAGTTGTCCTCTACATGTACACTGTGGACATGCACATCTGCACTCATACACACATGAACACACACACACACACACACACACACACACATTGTTATTTATTTTGAAAAGGGAAATACATGAACTTCATAAGATTGGCAAATTGATCATGGCATATAAGTATAAGAACCCCTAAAATTTATGCAGAAATTAGTTAATACCAAATGCATGGGGCAACAAAAAGAGACACCACAATCTATATATGAAAATAAACCAATGCATTAAAGTAGGAAAGAAATGTAGACCTAAATTCTACTGTGGAAATAAAAAGACTATCCAAGCCAGGGGAGACACTAAGACAGTAAAGTGCTTGCCTTATCCTTGTGAGGACCACAGTTGGATCTCTAGAACTCACATTAAAAAAAAAAAAAATCCAAGTGCGAAGGCACACATTTGTTATCCCAGCAAAGGGGAAGTGGAGACAGGGGGATTCCTGGGGCTTTCTGGCCAGCCAGTCTAGCCTATTTCGGTGAGTTCCAGTCCAATGAGAGACCCTGTCTTAAAACAGGTAGTCTTGCCTGAAGAATGATATACAAGGCTGTCCTCTAGCCTCCAGTGCATATGTATTACACACATAGACACACACACACAGAGAGAGAGAGAGAGAGAGAGAGAGCACTCACACACAAGACAATACAGAACAGTTAATGATATCAGAAACATAATTATTGGGCCTGGCATCAAATCTTGCTCAAGCTAAGCCTCCTAAACCCCTTTCATCTTACAGGTATGTCTTAAGTAAGGGTCCCACTCAACATTCACTTGGCAAAAGTAGACAAGAACTCTCAGCTATTGCTCACTTAATTAACACATCCACCCACTAAAATGAAATTGATTGAGCCTATTATGTGTCAGGTATCACAGGCAAAGTAATAGATACCTAATAGTATAAAGCTTTTCAAATGGCCTCTGAGTTCCAGAAGCAGACATTAAGTGAATAAGAACACGAACCATATAGTTTATGATAAACACTATGGAGGGAAAGAGTGATGAGGTAAAGAAGGGATATGAAGGATAACAACATGGAAACTCCAAGTTGTAAGAGGAGTCAGCATGGCCAGGGCCAAGCAGTGAAGGTGGTGGTGGGGTTTATCCTCAAGGTAACTGAACACGCATGTGTTGAATTCACAAGTGGATATTCTAATGCTTCTCTATCTCCAAACAGCTCAATTGGAGTTCAGGAAACAAGGCTGATGACATTAAATTGTTATACTTTTCACCTACCAGAAGAAACTGGGGAGAGTCTTCACTATGAGAAGAAAATAAAGGGGTAGAGTGCAGGGAGGGGTGAAGAAAGAAACAAGAATTATTGGCAAATCTTCACTTTCTAATTGTTTGATTGGAGACAGATCAATTACTTTTTATTTAACTGAGTCTCCCAACAAGAGCTGTCATTTCTTTTTTATACCCTTTATGATGAAGAATATGTAAGAATGTGTGAAGAGAATAAAAAAAAAAAATCCCATTTCAACATTTGCTGGGAATCAAAATTATACAACTATGAAAGTATTATAGAGAACAAAAATAGAGCCACAGTGCTTACTTTGCATAAAAATTAGTGAGGTGGTCTACAGGAAAAGTCAGTAGCAGAGAAGAGGAGCCATTAGCCCTTTGGGTAGCCTTCGGTATACCATGTCCCCTCTGGGATCCTTATTTTCACATCTATCAAGTAGCTTGTGGGTGTCTCTAGTTTTTGAAGTTCTTTCTGGTTAAACACTATGCTACACCTTCTTCATTCCACAATCAGAAAATGCTCAAACATTCCCACTTGTGGGCGGGATCAGAGGCACTAAGCATTGTTCAGGAGCCACAGAGATAACTATGACTTTGTTGTTATTGGTTTATTTATCCACTGTCTCCCTTTAAGCCTGGCTTTTAGACACCTAAACCTAAAAGTAGCTATTTAGAAATAGGAAAGGATACATAACAATATGCACTTCCTAATTCACTGAAGCTTAGGGGTGATGTTAGAGGATTAACAAATTGTATCTACTAGGAGAAGATGTGGTGCTAGGTGCTAGGAATTAAGAAATGCATAAGTATAGTACTTGGAATTCAGACATCCAAGAAATTCGTATGGTAATGGTCACGAAGGAACCAGTAACTGCATAGAGTTTACAATCCTATGCCTCCAACGAAAAATGCAAATAAAGTATTTTGATGATATTACAAAGGGATTAAATAAGTGCAAGTGGTATGTGTGCATAAAGAAGAATCTGCCTGAAGTCTTATGAGCCTAACTTGAACGACTGAAGAGGAGTTAATCAAACAAGGTGAAGAACATTCTAGAGAAAGAACATGAAACAGAAAGGCAAGAAGGTGGAGAATGAACATAACGCTTTCCTTTCCCAGAGTCTATTTCAGTCACATTGCAGATAAACAGGATTTTAAACATGGGATGGCATCCAAATAGAACGATTCTCATTCTTTCATCAAAATCCTATGGGAACATTTAAAAATCTCTTTTGTAATTGTCATGAAAATAATGTGTGTCCAGCATCCTTATTTAGAAAAAAAAAAAATAGCCCTTATTTCTCTTAACTGAACAAGATATTTTCTTCCTACTAGTGACAGAACCAATTTCAGCACTTCTTCTTTTGTAAGTTGCATGAATATGGTCTGGCAGTAATTAAATAAGGGTAAGTAAAGAAATGAAGGAGGGGGAAGCTAAAATGAGCTTCATAAAAAGCAATGAAATGCATCAACATCAGTAATTCTGTCAGTCTAGTTGACAAAAAAAAAAAAAAAAAAAAAAATGACTTGAAGGATGTCCTTGGCAGGTGAGGACATGTTTCTTTTCTAGCTACTGTCAACCTAGGCTCAGCTCCACTCAGAAATGCCTGCCTGCCTGCCTGCCTGGCAGCTGATGAGAGTGGACAACGCCTCCCAGCAACAGATGGAGCCAATCACAAGCCAGCAGCAGCAGTGATCCTTGCTGTTAAATGCAGTGACAACTCATTTATCTGGCAACTCTAATGAAGACTATATAATGCATAAAATAATTACTAAGAGACTGAAATTTACATTTCCAAGCTAGAAAACTGATTATGTTTTAACCAGTTTGATTAAAAATTCACCTAAATTTAGCCATGTCTATGCATGCATGCATTATGAAGTCATCGGGATACAGTGAATCTGGCTGTAAATCAATGAATAAATACATCGATCAGAAATTGGTTTAGAACTTAGCACCTATCTGTTCTTAAGCATCTAAGTTTCCATGAGTTTGAATTCTTTCATCCTTTAAAGAGAAAATCCACTTGCCTGACTGAACAGATTTTACAGAGGTCCTGTATTAATCATAAAATGCAACATATAATAGCCATTTCAAACTGTTAAACACTACAAAAATGAGGAGTATTAACTGACATTTTCTTATTATTAGATCAATAGAACTCAGCATAGGTATTAGCTTCAGCTCTCCTTTGGGTAGTATTTGGATAGATCACTTCGTTTTTTTCTCTTACCTGTTCACAGTAGATAATGCGGGGGCACAGTTCTTGAAGACTGAATGAATAAACTTATAATGTCTAACTACAAAATAAGGACTAAAAATGTTCACTAGCATAAATATCATCACTGTTACTCCATAATTTCATGCTGTGAAAGCCTAAGGCATTGTAGTTGGATGGAACAATTTTCCCCACCAAAGAGCTCTGACAGAGTCCATTGTAGAGCTCCAACATATGTGGAAGGGGTTCTGCATAATCCTTTTAACCCTCCATGCTGTCTGACTTAGTCCTGCCAGCTGGATGCTGTTCTCAAGCTTTCTAATCTCCCTGTGGGTACAGAGCACAAATTTCCTTTAACTTGTCTCTCTACAAGGGGCTTCTCCATCATTCCTCTAACTATCAGCCTTCTGCTCCACAAAAAAAAAAAAAAAAAAAAAAAAAAAAAAAAAAAAAAAAATCCATTTGGCTGTCTTCTAAATACTTATGTTTATGTGCACATATTACTAGTGTATTCTCACTATGTGAGTCTTCTTCTCTTTTCTTTTTTTAAAGATTTTTTAAATTTTTATTTATTAGAAAAAGAGAGGGAGAGAGAAAGGGAGAATGGGAGCACCAGGGCCTCCAGCCACTGCAAATGAACTCCAGATGCATGTGCCACCATGCGCATCTGGCTTACATGGGACCTGGAGAATTGAACCAGGGTCCTTTGGCTTTGCAGGCAAATGCCTTAACCTCTAAGCCATCCCTCCAACCCTGTGAGTCTTCTTTTTGCGGGTGGTGGTGATTTATGGGGAGAACCAAAACTCATCAAAGTGCTGAGAAGTGACAGTTAAGTGATAAGCTCTAAATTAAACGTGTCTATCATATTTGCCAAGGCTCAGGGAACATTGTAGAAGACATGTTAGAAACAATGTTAGCCACAGGGTGGGGAAGAATGCTCTGGATTGATAGCTTCCAGATACAAAGTGGCCATTGCATTCATGGGTCTCACAGCAGCTGTTGTTATGTGAACAACACGGGGCTCATCACCATGACATCATGGATGATAGAAGAAACCAAAATAAAGAAATAATTAAAAAGACATCAAAATAGAAAAGGGACAGGGGTTTGGTGGAAAAGATAAAAGTGAGTGGGGACAAAAATAATGTGTGATTATTATCAGATATCTTGTGTACATATATGAAAATTTTCAATAAAAGTTACACACACACACACACACCCAATAGCTTTGGCTATGCTATTTCATTAAACAGTCCTGCAAAGCACATAGGTCTTATGATCCTGGTAAACAGTACCTGGTTTCTACATGGTAAAAATAGAAGATTTCTACAAAGACACCAAGAGTAGGAAGCATTTCATTTCCCATGGACTCCATTTGTTTATGGTAATTTTTAATATCAAACATGGGGGTTGAAGAGATGGTTCATCAGTTAAAGCACTTGCCTGCATACCCTGACAATCCACGTTCAATCGCCAGCACCCACAAAAAGCCAGGTGCACAAAGAGGTACATGCATCTGGAGTTCATTTGCAGCAGCTGGAGGCCCTTCTGTGACCATTCTCTCTTCTCTCTGTATCTCTTTTCTCTGTCCCTCTTCTCTATATCTCTCTCTGCTCACAAATAAATGTAAATATATTTTTAAATGGATGATATACATTATCACATAGTCCATACTTCACTATGGTATGATAATACAATTTATAATTCAATTAACAACAGATTAACAATGATTTTTTTTTTTTACTGGATAGGAAATAAAAATGGTATTGGGCTTAATTTTCACACAAAGTCAAAAACATAAAGTACAAAAGAAATTTTCAGCAGAGATATCATCATTGGTTTGTATGTTTACTTTCCTTCCAAGAGCACAGATCTGTATGCCCTTGTCTGCCCCAGACCAACACTGCTCTCAGCCAGACTCAAAAGCCAGTCTGCTCTCACCTGCTGCCTTCCTGGCTTCCACACTGGCGTCACTATCCAGACACACGTCTCAGACAAGTTTCTAGCCTCAAATGAAAAGCAAATAATAAAGGTCTGAGAAAACCTCAACTCCTGTAGGTAATGGTTTCATATGAGAGAGAACAAAGAGACGTACATATAAAATACAAAAATTTATAGCAGACAGTGAACAAAGACTCATGGATTGAGAGCCAGAAGGCTTGGTTTCAGCACTGTGGACATGAGTCCCTCCTGCACGTTTGAGCATCTTACCCTATGCCTGATAGGGTAAAATATGCTAGTGGGGCAAACTCAAGGTTTTATTGCATCTAATGTGATTACAAACATGAAAAGTTCTTGAATTTAAATAAAAACAATGTGAGTAAAATTACAGACATTTTCTGAATGCCTACATTCGATGCTGACAGGAGGAGGTGGAAACCTTGGAAATGCTTAAAAGCCATCCATTACTGAAGCTCTAATCCCCCAATCCTCCTACTCCCAACAGGTTTGTGGACCTTGACCCACAGCTCCAAAAGGGGTGGAGGTTATAGTTTATAATTAAGAAATCTGTGAAAAGATTAAAAAGTATGCCAAGAAACAGGCAAATGAAAAGAACCTCTCTATTAACTTAAATAAAGGGTTTTATAAAGAGGCCTTTGGAGGTGATGTGGAAAAACAGACTGAAGCTGTGAGGAGGAATCTGAGCAGAAATGAGAATAAGGGCCAAGATAAGACTAGTCGACTCTAATGGATTTATTGGGAATTACTGATTGAGACAGTCTTTCAATATGTGAAGATGGATGCGAGGCACAGATGCTCGTTCTGCAATTGTGTTTTTTAGGCAGGCAGTATGACAATACTGTCAGAACCTGTGTTATTGTTGAAGAAGAGGCTGGGCTTATGGATACAGAAGGCAATAATATATGTGGGAATGCAAGTGCCTCACAATAAGGAAACTCAGCTCCAGATTTCTACTGATCTCGAGAAAAGGAAAGGAATTAAGAAGAAAGCACGAGTAGAAAGTCTATGGAGTAAGGATAATGATTTTCCTATAGATCCACAAAGATTTGTACTGTTTTACATGGATCTAAAGCTGAAGAAGTTGTACTTCGGGTCCCACAGAAATCTTAGGAAGAGCAAATCTTAGGCAGGAAGAGCAAAATATTCAAATAAAAGACAGTTCAAACTTGAGCTAGACACAATAAAATCCAGTGCGTGCAGAAACAAAGGACTCTGGTCCTCTTACTGGTACACTTCTTCTGAGACAGGTTTTGTTGTTCTGAAAACTTAAGGTGCTGCCTCAGAAATCACGGATAGATGAAATAATGAAAAGCAATTAAATTTTTTTTATTTGTTTGAGAGAGAGAGAGAATGTACACACTAAGGCCTCTAGCCACTGCAAATGAACTCCAGACGCATGCGCCCCTTGTGCATCTGGCTTATGTGGGTCTTGGGGAATTGAACTGGGGTCTTTAGGCTTCGCAGGCAAACACCTTAAGCACAAAGCCATTTCCCCAGTCCAAAAAGCTTCATATATATATGAAGGCTCTCAGAGACTTTGGTGTTAAATGACATAAGTGAGAATAAAAAGTAGAGATCTGTTTTAAAGGTTATAGGAAAAAAATGGAAGGGGTTGCTGGGTTGGGGGATTTCTAGGAAACTGGGAACTGGACAGAAATTTGAGGGGAAATGAAACAAGAGCTTTGTGTTCAAGATGATCATAGATCAGCCACGGAAACAAAAGTGCAAACCAAGTCTAAGGCAGGAGAAGAGCTGATGGAGTTTGATTCAGTGGAGAAGCCAAAGGGGAAATAGCACATGGGTGGTGGGTGGGAGCAGGGAGGAGCACGCATTGAGGAGTAAAGAGGAAGGGCAGGGGCATGAGGAGTGAGGCTGTGAAGGCGACATGGAATGACTCAAAAGAAAGAGAGAACATATGTGAAAGGGAAAAGAGAATGGAGACAAAGCCCTAAATTAATTTAGGGTCCAATTGTTCAAAAGCTTTGAAGGCCAGTTTAGGATTTTTATTGTGTAAGCTACTAAAATTCAATGGAAGGTGTAGAGGAGTCAGTCAGTGGTGGTATGTATAGCTCTGAAGTGTTAATACAAGTAATAGATACAACAACGTCACAGACCCTTCCAGAATCTTCAGAATGGAGGTCTGAGAGAAAGGGGAGACGAAAGTTAAGAGAAGAAATGAAGAAGAAGAATAACTTATTTCCACTTCACCAAAATACAAAGACAAGAAAAAAAATTCACATTCCGAATGTGCAGGCTACACTGAGATATTTTGCATCGTGCCAAGGGTCTTGACATTTATAGAAGACAGGAAGAAACCTTGTATTTATTATTGTCTATTATGGATTTGACAAGTTGATAATGTAGATTAGCTATCTCCCTTTTGGAAAAACTCAAGAGGAACTTGGAGACAGTAAATAAATTATCCCACGTGAATCAGTGGCAACAGTGAAATAGAACTGAAATCATATCACATCCCACACTGACCTTTGGGCCACAGAAGCCTTGCCAGTGGAAGGAGGAAAACATCAGTTTCAGGAGGAAGAGCTGAGCTGACTGCCCTGGCAGAGCCACAATCATGGCTACCTTAGCTAAATTGTAGGGGATGTTTTCTAACTTCATTAAAACTCTCCTTCTCAGTATTATTTTAAATTTCTTCTTTTATCCTCTTCTTTTGTATGTGGCCTGGATTAAACCACACAAGGTTAACTACCTATCTAATATTTAAAGTGGTAAACTTTCTGAGAATGAGCCCTATCCAGTTCAAATGAACATAATGTTGATTGACCTGCCATTAGCCTTCAGTGACAGGCATAACAAAGTCTGTGATGAGCACAAAGGAGCCGTGGTAAAATAACTGTCACAATGCCATGAGATAAAAGCTGGATTAATAGCCACACTTCACGAAATAGGCTGCCATTAGGACTCTGGATGTGCTTATTATGTGTAATAATAAAGATGAAATGAACGGAGCTGAGAATGGCAGAAGAAATGTGCTGCCCCTCCAGGCACATCGCCTCAGTTTCCTAGAGGTGAAACTAAGTGACTCTATCACATCACACATAAACTAATGTAAGCATTTTATTACAGAAGGCATGCTTTCACAGAACCCCATAAGTATCCCAATGGAATTTAATAGTCACTTAAAGCCTATGAAAAACATTTGTATTTAAAACTACCATTATTTGAAATTTTCAAACATATATTAAGAAGTAATATGCGGGCTTGCAGGGCACTGTAATGTTACTAAATAGATACATACATGATGTGTATGCGTGTGTGTGTATGTGTGTGTATTTAGTCAAATGGAATCAAGAAGCAATTTTAAGTCATATAGTGTTATAAAATACCTCACCTTTAAAATTAAGCTAAAGAAGGTAAAAAATATATTATGAGTTGTAAACATAAACCTATTTAAATTCAACAGCTTGCTTACAAATACGTCCATTGGTGTAAAGTCCAGAAAATGACAATTTAGAAGCCCAAACTCAGTAAACATAGCAGTGCTAGGAAATCATGATCTTACTGGGAAAACTATACCCTCACAGAGAGAATACTATGCTCACAATGACCACAGTTTCTCGGTGTGAAATAGCTTCCCTGTGACAATATAAGTCCATCCTGTTTCCATTCCTTTCCTCGCATTTTGCTAAAACTGTAAAGTGATAAAAATTTGTCTCACTTCTCTCAAGTGAGAAAATTCACACCTTTACATTACAATAAACGAACAAAACAAATGCCACTGAGTTGTAGTGTGTTGACTACAATAATTAAATATATTTTACTTTTCAAATCTTAAATTGTGACTAAAGTGACATATTTACTCAAATTGGCATTAAAAATTACAGCCCTACTGACTCACTTACACACGATACATTTACTAAATACAATTCTATGCAGTTCAATGGTTTGCATATGAACACATGATTGTGAAATCATTACCCCGATCATCCTGTGAGGGGACAGGTTAGACAGTTATTTATTTATTTATTTATTTATTTATTTATTTATTTATTTATTTATTTATATTTTTTTAGGTATCCTGACAGGGACCCGCCCACTTACAAGTCACACCCTCACCACACCTATCTCAGTTGCCCTCCCCCCTATCTCAAATTCACCCCACCTGCTTCAACTTTGCCTGTCTCATCCAATCAGATCTCTTTCAAGCAGGCACTCTGCCCAGGTGTATGTGGATTCCTCCTCTGAGACCAGGCCAATTGGCTAATATACCTGGTGCAGGTGTGCCAATTACTAGCGGAGGGGCAGCTCCAACAGAGAAACATTTTTGTTTCTTCTCCCTGTTGGCCCTTAAGCTTCACACAACAACATGTCTGGGTCTTTGCAGTGGTAAGATTATCTCCCACCCTGGCAGCAGGCTGTGATATATTTTTATCACTGTTTTTTTAATCATTTTTGAAGCACATACCTTTATTAAACCCCTGCTCACATTTTTTTTTTTTCGAGGTAGAGTCTCACTGTAGCCCAGGCTGACCTGCAATTCACTATATAATCTCAGGGTGGCCTTGAACTCACATTGATCTTCCTACCTCTGCCTCCCGAGTGTCCGGCTCCTCCTCACATTTATTTATTTATTTATTGTTTTTTTATTATTTTTTATTTTTGGAGAGAGACACAGAGAGAGACAGACAGAGAGAGGGAGAGGGAGACAGATAGAAAATGGGCATGCCAGCAGTCTCTCAGCTGCTGTGAACGAAATCCAGATGTGTATGCCCGCCCCCTTGTGGGCAAGTGCGGCATCGCGCCTCCTCACATTTTTTGAATCCAAGGTCCATGTTCCTTTACGTGGACTCCCAGGCCACCTGGTGTATTTTCCCTCTCCCCCGCTTTACCTTCCCTTCCTCCATCCTCCCTCACATCCCTGTTATGTTCCAATAAAATGTGATTAGAAAATCAGTCTCTTTAGTCCAGATAGCCATTCATTGGTTAATTAGCAGACAAGAACTCAGGGTTTGGGGTTCCAGGATTACTCCTAGGCACCTCAAATTTGTCCATGTCACCCTTTAGAACTTAGAATCACCCCAGAAAGCAGTCCATACCCTGTAATAGTGATCCCATCTCATCCCTCTTATCCAAATGTGTCACTATATATGACTTTTATGATAGTGGTCTATTGTGGATATGTAATGTAGAATTTAATGATAAAATCTCTTCACATATCACAATATTTCCATAGTTCACACATTTTGTAGCATGTATCAATACATAACTCTTTTAATAGCCTTGAATATGCCAAACTCTATCCATTCGTTAGTTGGTGCCCTTTTGTCTTGCTTCAACTTGGGAGCTATTATTGGTTTATGCTACTACAAATATTCATGTATGAGAATTTTTGTGTAGAAGTAGGTTTTATTTCTTTCCATTTTTTTGGTGCGTGTGTGTACATAATTTGTATCGTGTGGTGCATGATGTGATATGTGTAGCATGTGCATGTGTGTGCACAGATGCACATGCCCCACAAGCACATGGGGGCCAAAGGGGAATGCCATGTCTTTATCAAACACTCATCCACCTGTTTCCTTAAGAGGGAGTCTTTATTCCATCCACAGCTGCTCTTTTTGGTCAGGAGGCCTCAGTGATTTTCTGGTCTTCATCACCCACCAGACTGGGGTTGAAGACATGCATGGCCATGTCAAGCATTTTAATTGGGTGTGATGGAATGGAATCACGATGGTCTCGGGCCCTTTAATGCCTTCATGTTTGCATGACAAGTGCTCTTGCCCACTAAGCAATCTCCCCAGCCCCATGTGTTCATTTCTTTGCACTAACTGCCTCATAGAAGAACTCTTAGATCATATGAAAACTGTATTTGATATCCTGAGGAATCACCAAACCATTTCTACAAAACATCTACAACATTTTACATTCCCACTAGCAACGTATGACCACTTCACTTCTCGGCACATGTGATCACAGTATCTATGAGGTGGTATCTCTGTGTGTCTTTAATTTGAATTTCATTCATGACCAATGGGTTTAAGCATCTTTCCATGTAGCTACTGAGTATTTTCTTTTGAAATGTGTCTATTTAGATCCCTTATGTTTTTATCATTGATGAAGATGAAAGAGGACATCATACATGTTGGTAAGCTCTCTACCCAACTTGTATCTAGACCCATTTGCATACTTATGACTATACTGTATTTTATTAGTGAGTTGTGACAGAATATATTTTATATATATATTTCATGCATTCTAGATATGAGTTCTCAGAGAACTCAGAGAGATGATCTTCCAGAGTCCCATTCTGGGGATTGACTTTGCACTTGATTGTGTCCTTTGAAGCACATAAATGATAAAATCCAATTTATTTATACTATCTTTTCTTTTATTGATTATATTTTTGGTATCATTTCCATGAAAGCATTGCTTAATTCCAAAGTCATGAATTCCTAATTTTATAATTTCTTCAGAGTTTTATAGCCTTAGCTCCTACATTCTGACTTATAGTTTCATATCTGCTATGAAAACTAGCCTTCAATATAAGAATTGGGATTGGGTACATGTGTTATCAATTAGACTTCTCAAAATATTGAGAAAAAAACCAATAAATGTCTTTTCATGGAAATAACTAAGGATGTTCCTGGAAATCCTGTAAGCATGTTAATAATTAAAATTTTTTTTCATTATGTAGTACACAAAAAAATTATGTGCATGTGATTCCTAGATTCTACAAAATGAAAAGATAATTTTAAACAACAAAAGCAGATGAGTTAATAAAAATTTTAAAACATTTTATGGCAATATTCAAATATAGCATGTGGTTAAAACCCTGCTTCCCAATTTCTTTCTGCTTTTGCACAATTACAGCATCTACAGTAATACTCAGCATATGACAAATATAAGTATTCAGAATTGAATAGGAATCAAGTGAACAAGCATGATGAGCGGAACCAGCTTGTAGCTGTAAGGGGTGGGAGCCAAGGAGGATTACAAACAATTGCTAAAAATGCTTCTTATATTATTTCTCTACTCACAGCACTCTCCTCCTGCTTTGGTGTTTGATTCTCTCCCTATTGTTCTTTAGTTTTTAGCATAAATTTTTATCTTACTAAAGAATTTTCTAGCTGATCTTATCTAAAAATATTTCCTTCATTATTTCATATTACAGAATAGATTAATCTTTTGATAGCACTAATACTATGAGTCAAATGTTTGTATTTATTTGTTTAAGTATCATTTTACTCCCCCACTCTAGTGAAGCTGATTCTCATTTTATTTTCCACACCTAAGGTAATGTGTGCACATTACCAATTATAATTAAATAGGCAGTGAGTGCCTGGCTGACTGGAGCATGTGGAGCCTTGTTATCAGGACTTCCAGGGGCAGGATATTGAACTACAGGTAAGAGCATTTACTGCTATACACTTCTCTCCATGGTAGCTTTCATTGTAGTCATGATCTGCTATGGTTCCCTTCAGACAGAATCTTTCCTCATCTAGTGAAACAGAAGAACACACAGTAAGGAGCTAGGTTTATTCATCTTTGCCCTAGCTAGAAAATTGCAAGGAAAAAGCCAGCAATCTGCTATGAATACTCAATAAGCAGAAAGCGTCCCAGGTGAGCTCTAATCTATTTGATCCTGAACAAAATTAGAGGTAATTGTTCTTCCCTATAGTCTCTAGAGTTCAATATTTGCTTTCTAGTAGAAGTTCATAAACTTGACAACTAATATTTATGATGACTCAAAGATCTTATGCAACTTAATGAAGTGACTCCATATGCAATTTGCACTTCAACATGTTCACTTTTTAACTCTGTTTATTGTCCTGAGATATTACATTACGTACCCTTTTTTCATTCCTTTTCCTTTGTCAAGACAGGTATGGTCATTGCCAGGTAGGTACTCAATATCTGTTCTTTACTTATTCCTTTTGCCAAGGACTAACCATTAATATTCCTGTGTGCTCCAGTTACCTTCTCATTGCTGGGACAAACACCTGACCAGAGGCAGTTTACAGGAGGAAAGGGTTTATTTCAGGTTTACAAGCACATCATGACAGTGGAAGCTGGCTCACTTCATCATAGCACCCATAGCAGAGAGACTAAAAGAGAAATCAGCACCAGTTAGAAAGAGCTGAAGGAACACACACCTTAGGGCTGGAGTCAAGATCTACCCCAGTGACACTCTCTTCCAGCACGGCTCTGCCTGCTGGAGACATAAGTAGGAAGGAAGCTAAATCATAATCAACTTACCTGAGGACATGGGTGACATTCACATTTAAACCATCAAAGCCCAGATTCATAAACTGGAGCTTGATTCTTAATACAATATTTAGAGCAAGGGCTATGAGAAGCAATTAGGTCATGAGAATGGAGCGCTCATGAAAGGTATTTAGTGATATTTTAAGAAATAGAAGAGGCCTTGCTTTCTCTATCTCTTTTCCCTTCACCTTAAGGGGACAGTTACTGAACCTAAAACATGTTAAGACTTAACAGCCTCCAGAACAATGAGAAACATGATTATTTAAGCTACCCAACTTCTGTAATGGAAGCCAAAGCTGACAGATAACTATGATTTTTGAGGAAATGGCAAAAGGTATAGTTTAAAATTATAAACAAAACCAAACAAACAAAGCACACATGACAATATGCATTACTTAGATCTTTTTTCACCCAAGGGTACGTTGGCACCCAGTTCTATGCAATGATCTACAAATGAAATTGGCAAGAAGTTCTGGGAAAATGTTTTCTGATTGGAGTCATCTCTCTTTCTGTGCCACTCTCTGCTGCCTACAGTGTATACACGTTAGCTCAGGAAATAATAGCTATGGTGTTCTATAAAGAGAAAACCAAAGGACTATTTCCTACAGAGCATATTGAATCACCCAGTAAGCTGAAATCAGTAAATGGCTAGCTCCAAATTTCTGATTATATTAGAAAATGTAAACCTCTTATGCTTTTATGCTACTGTTAGGGCATTTCTTTTTAAAATATATTTATTTATTTATTTGAGAGAGAGAAATAGAGAGAGAGAGAGAGAGAGAGAGATAACGGGCATGCCAGGGCCTCCAGCCACTGCAAATGAACTCCAGACGCATAAGCCTCCTTGTGCATCTGGCTTACGTGGTTCCTGGGGAATCGAACCAAGGTCTGTTGGCTTTGGAGGCAAGTGCCTTAATTGTTAAGCCATCTCTCCAGCCCCCTATTAGGGCACATCCATCACCCAAGCCAAACCAAATTCCTAAATGATACAAAGAAATGACCTTACAAAAATCATCATTAACCTAGTCACGTGTGATCCCTATATATACTCAGGAGGCTAAAGAAAGAGAAGCATGAGTTGGAGGCCAGCCTGAACTATATCAGACCCTGTCTCAAAAACCAAAAACAAACTTTGGTCCACAGAAGAAAAATTAGAGGAGAAAATTTTGAGTTAGGTATGGGGTTTTTATGCATATACTGGCACCTCAAATTACTCCTTGAGCAGGGTGTGGTGGCACACACCTTGAATCCCATACTATAGAGGCTGGGGTAAGGAGGATTGCTGGAGTTTGAGGCCAACTTGGGACTACATAGTAAATTCCAGGTCAGCCTGGGCTACAGTGAGACCTTACCTCAAAACACAAAAACAAACAAAAACACATTTATCCTTGAGTCGTCATATGCTAGGTCATGTGAAAAGCATGTATAAAGTGATTGTTGCTCAAATCCTAATCCAGGACACTGGTGAAGGCTAAATTAGTTCTGCCAATAATTACATCAAGAAATCAGCACAAACTGGAAGTGTTCTAAATGATCAAGGGCAAAGAGTCACCCCATGGGAGACTAATGTTCTCAGTGGCCTAAAAAGAAAGGTTGTTTGTTTGTCTGTTTGTTTCTCCATTTAGAGCAGATTGAAATATCTGTCCCTTATTCTTTTCATCTATGTAATTCATTTCCCCATAGTAAGTGCAAGATTTTCATTTGAGAAACTAAAAGGAAATAAAGTTTATATGTACCACAAATGTAACTTGCTGTGGACTTGGAAAAGATGCATCATGTGTGGCCCGTCTCTCTTTTGCTCTCTTATTTGTCCACCTATCACATGTGTTTTGTTACATTTCATATTCTTTCTCAAAGTTGTCTCTTCAAAGAGTCATCTTCCTCATAGAGTTGGTTATATTAATGATTTGTGTTTGTCCCCCTGTTTCGCCTCATCTCTATTCCACTCATGCCACAATTAAAAAGTGAAAAATAAATGCCAATAGAAAACCCACCAAGTTTCTTTTAGCTTAATTTCTTTCATAATTTCTTCCTGTCCTTCAAGGCCATAGATGTCATGGACAATAAACTGATTTTATATAATATGCTTCCCGCTATGTGATTTACATACAAAGATATTTCAAAGTATGAAGAAAAAAAGCAAACAAACCCTTGGTACTGAAAAACTGCTCATGCTGAGAAAATAAAGGAAAAATAATTGCTCCATACATTTGGTGGTTTTCCTGTAAAAACCACAGATACATTCAAATGCCTAAATTACTAATTTTCATATTGGTATTGGAGAGGGAAGATAAGGGAAGGCAAGATGAATCAAAACAGAGAATGTCTTTGTCACTCAAGCTGTAGCAGAAACCCATAGCAAAGTTCTAACTCACCAGTCAGGAGGTCACAAGTGAAGGTAGATAAGCTCAGTGTCAATTTACCAGGTGAAAATAATGCAACCCCAAAAACTCTATACTAGCAGGGCAGCTGTAGCCTCATGTCATGGAACTCTTTCAGGACAAGGCTGACGTCAAGGGCACCTCCCTGTGCAAGTTAAAGGATACTGCTCAGACCTACTTTTTCTCTTTTGACCCAGACCTTCTGCCCTTTAAGTAGTGGAATCATTCCCTGCTCTTTGTGGTATCAATGTGGCCTCTCAGCTCCAAATCTAAGTGGTAGTTTTTATTTCTTCTGTTTGTTTTGTTTCTAAAATCAACTATTGTTCAGGTAAGGTCAAATCTGAGACATTAAGCTCACTGACCTTAACTAGATGAGAAATATTCTGAAGCCAATTTCCCCACAGCCAATATGGCTAAAGATACTGAGAATCCACTACTCCTCCTAAGGATGGAACTGAACCTTCCTAGATGTCATATGCACTGACACAGGCGAACCAGTTGTACTGAGCGAGCCTCTTCTTTGAGGTATCCGCTGTTGCACTTACAGTGGCCCACACCTAAAATCTCAGTCCTCAGGAGGCTGGGACAGGAGGATCACAAGATCTAGGCCTGCCTGAGCCACACACTGAGTTCTTGACCATCCGAGGCTACAAGTGGCACCCTGTCTTTAAAACAACATAAACAGATGAATATACACATAAGTTTGTGAGTTCATACATCCATGCTTATACATATTCCATTGTTATCACTGCTTGTGACTTACACTGAATGAGTACACTATGCATTGCACTTGAACTTTTCACATATCTTTTCATTTAATGTGTACTATAATCCTAAAGCATGTACTTTTAATATTATACTCATTTTACAAAAAAGGATATTGAACCGAGTGTGTAAGTTAGAGATCAGTTCAGTTTTATTTCTAAATGTAAGATTTTTAAATGCTACTGAATACTATTTGTTGCAATCCTGACTCAGTGAATATGACTTAATCTAGAATCTTTGGAAATGGGACTCTCTATTGGTCTAATTTGCCCAATAGCAATATAAAAAGGGGAACATATAAAATTTACTGTCAATCTCAAATTAGTCAACCAATGGTCTTCATTAGTGCTGTTCCAAGAAACAAAATCTTGTTTCTGTTCTTTAGTGAAATACTACTAGCAAGACATATGCTAATTTTACAATTAGGGATAGCTGTAGAGTATTAACAATTTCTGAAAGTTTCAAACTCTGGAACTAAAACCAGTAGTACTTACTAGGGAACAGTAGAACAACCATAGTCTGTTCAAGTGAGCCAGTAACTGCACCACAAATTACAGAGTCACAGTTCAGAAATGCTGACAGGGACCATTATGATCAGACAATGAATTACTGCCAAAATTATCTGCATGATGCTTCCATCAGCTTCCTCCACAAGATCCCAACAGATGCCTTCATAAAGTGATTTGAAGCTTGCAATACTGTGCAATATATTAATACATGCAACTATATTAGTTTCCTTAACCTCAGATTACCTATAGTCTGATAGAGTTGTAAGGTATTAAAACAATTAATTCACCAAAAGAAGAAAGGAGACATACGAATAAATGCCTCAAAGTACAAAATATCACACATGGTAAAGCGGTTCTTGCCACCAGTTAAAACTCACTGAATGTATAACTGATGACGCTGTTTTGTTTTTTCCTGAAGAATGACAATCTAACCAAATAAAAAAAAAATCTTGGCTAAATGGTTAAGGAACTTGCTTGCAAAGCCTCACAACCTGGATTTGAACCCCCAATTCCCACATAAAGCCAGATGCCCAAAGTGGTACATGCATCTAGAGTTCATTACAGCACCTAGAGGCCCTGGCAAGCCCATTCTCTCTGTCTGTCTCTCTTCTCTATCTCTGCTTACAAATAAATAATGGGTAAAAATGTATTTTTAAAATTCCTATAATATTTTCAAGTAACAACTGCTGTTGGTACTCCTTTTTTTCCCCCTCCCTTGTTGCACACTGAGGTGCAATTAGGTAATATATATGGAGTAGGAAAGTGTTACAGTCAGGTTCATATTGCTGCCAGAAATCACCCAACCAAGAGCAGCTTATGGGGGAGAAATAAGATTTATTTTGGCTTACAGACTTAAGGGGAAGCTCCACAATGGCAGGGGAAATAATGGCATGAGCAAAGGGTGGCTATCACCCCTTGGCCAATATAAGGTAGACATTAGCATCAGGAGAGTGTGCCAAACACTAACAAGGGGGAGCTGGCTATAACACCCATAAGCCCACCACCAACAATACACTGCCTCCAGGAGTTGTTAATTCCCAAATCTTCATCAGCTGGGTACCTAGCATTCAGAATGCCTAAGTTTATGGGGAGATGTGAATCAAACCACCACAGAAAGAAATAGACAAAATAAGTTATTCTTGCTAGTTCAAAAAATTTTTTCAAAAATGAAAAAGAAATTATGTAAAGGTCAAGGAAACAATAATTCAATGAGAATATTAAAATATGTGTTCATTATCTAGATAAAATAATTAACAATTGAATTGTTGGAACAAGCCTCTGTGATATAACCTTTACTTTTTCTCTACTCAGGTGTCATTAACTTTAAAGCTCAATGATTCATACATTAATGGCTAATGATTTCTCTCTCTCCTCCTCCTCTCTCTAATGCTCTTTTCCCTACCCAAAACCACTTCTACGTTTTACTGAGGAAGTTGATAAGAATTCCAGAGTATATAGATCCTTGTACATCACTACCACTACCACTTCTGTTTTTTGTTTTGTTTTGTTTTTTTTTTGTTTGTTTGTTTGTTTGTTTGTTTGTTTGTTTCAAGGTAGTGTCTCAGGGTCTCACACTGGTCCAGGCTGTCCTAGAATTCACTATGTAGTCTCATGGTAGTCTCGAACTCATGGCAATCCTCCTACCTCTTCCTCCTGAGTGGTGGGATTAAAGGCATGCACCACCATGCCTAGTTTACCACTTCTTTTCAGGATGGGACAGAATTTTTTTTTTTCTTTTTTCTGAGACTGTGTAATGACATGGTGGCTTCCATTAAAGATGCCTTGGCTAGTTCTTTGCTCTTTTCATCTCTCAGTTTTACTACAGACAGTAAAATGTGGCAATATCAATTCTTAAAACTTCAGCACTAGTCTAGGCAAGGTGGTGCACACCTTTAGTCCCACCACTTGGGATGCTGAGGTAGGACAGTTACAGTGAGTTCAAGGTTAGTCTGGGACTACAGAGTGAGTTCCATGTGAACCTGGGTCTAGACTGAGACCCTAATTCAAAGAAAAATAAAAAAAAGAATTAAAAATTTAAATTAAAAAAAAAAAAAAAACTTAGCAATACCTCAACCCCAAATAGGTGGAGCATGGCCAGAACCTTTTACAAGCTCCTGCACAACATCCAAGGTCATGCAAGTATGACTGCAGAGCTGGTCATATCACATTGGGAATGTGATTTCAAAGACCGCTAACACCAGACAGTCAATTAATTACTGCATGAGTAAGTTGCATGATGTCTCTATTAACTTGCCCAACAAGATTTTAAAACTGCCTTCTCATGAGGACTGAAGAATTCAGTGCTGAGACACAGTGACCCGTTACATGGAATCTCTCAAGGATGAGGCTCAAAAACTATCATAAACTATTAACTCTACCAAAAGAAAGAAGATGCACAGATAAGTATCTTCTTAAAGCACAAAATGGGAAAGTATTTTTGACTGCAGAAATTGTGAAAATGCATATTGGATACTAAGTGATGGAAAATTTAGACTTCTATGCTAGTGGAGAATTAGCCATAATTAGAGGAGGAAACCACAGAGCACTTTCCCTTAGGCTCCAATGTGTGGGTATAGAATGGTTTCCTTACAGCTTTCTTTTCTTCACCCTTGGAAGCCCTGATACTGGTGACCCTCTCACCACCCTTATAATGTATCTTACCATTTCATTCCCTAGACGGACATTCTTTCACTCAGCAATAATAACATCGTACTCCAATACCCTAATGAGATAGTGTATATTAAAGGGAGGGCAAAAGAAACAGTTCACTTTGGAAAGCTTCCACTGAGTAGGAAGCCAATGGCAGAATTGTATTTTGTTTCAGTTTAGACCTGTATTTAGGCCTTGGTCCAGTTACTCACTATTTAAGCCAGTTTCCTTTCTGAGCCTCAGTTGGTCCCTCTCCATCCTCATCCTTCTCCCCAAATTGCTGTGAAATTTAAATATAAGTCCAATATCCCTTTCAAAGAAACAATTAAACAGTTTATTATTTGTACAAATACGTCATTAATACTACTGTTATGACTTCCATTCATGACAACTTACATAGTTCATTAGAATATAGACTTACTTGAAGAAGTGAATTTATCCATGATGTGGGATTCAATATCATTGCTTATGGGTTAAAGTGTGTTAATATAAAAATTACTATAATATAATATGAACTTGCCTCTTAGTTTAAAAAAAGCTTTCATTAAGCTCTAAACTGTCTAATTCATATTTGGGAAATCTCTGTTCAACATTTATTAAGTAGTAAACAACAATTATAGTAAAAATAGTTTTGCAAATATATTAATCATTATTAATCAGCCAAATGTCATTGATTTGCTGAGCATATCAAACTATTTCTTAAAATGCAAATTATTCAAATTCTTTTTTTTTTTTTTTTTTGAGGTAAGGTTTCACTCTGTCCCAGGCTGACCTGGAATTCACTATGTGAATTCGAGGCCTGACCTCGAACTCATGGTAATCCTCCTACTTCTTCCTCCCAAGTACTGGGATTAAAGGCATGTGCACCATGTCTGGCTTAAATTTAATTTAAATGTAATTTTTTCCACATGCAAATGTCAAGGCTCCCAAGTTTTCCAAACTATTAATTTATGTTTTTATTTCTCAAATTCTGATGTTCCAGAGGTTCCATGCAAAATTTCCTTTTTATTTCTCTCCCATTTCCTTCTTCCAAGCTGAGGCAAGAAAACAGAGGGGAAGGAGAAGTGATTTGGCAGAGGCAAAGCCAAAGTCAACTAGAAGGGCTTGCATCATCACATGAAGAGTTTAACTTTGCCCCAAACAAGTGGGATATAATCTACTTGCTCGAGGGACAGGTCTAGACAGTAACAACTGCAATTTAGAGTGGGGAATGTGGGTCATTTACTCAAAAGCTGAGATCAACCATGTAGGCAATCCAATCATGCCTACCTCTTACAGCCCCAGAAAAGATTTCTTAACACAGAGGCTCAGGAGAACTCTTTGGTTGGCAATATTCCACATATGCTCCTGACTGGTACTAGAAGATCATCATAGCTAACTTTCAGGCTGGGAAGATAGATCAGTGGGTCGCAGCACTTGTGATGGTAGCATGAGGAACTGATTTCAGAGTCCCAGCACTCATGGTAAAAGTCAGGCATGGTGGTGCACCAGAACTGAGGGGGCTCAAGGACTGGAGGATTGTTGTGGCTCAGTGATCAGCCATTCTAGCAAAAAATTAGTGAGGGGCCTCTTCCCAAGCAAATAAGTTAGAAGAGTCTAGAGGAGGACACCCATTGTCCTCTTCTGACCACTGAACACATGCACATGAGGTCACAACTGCACACATATGAACACACATATATACACACATAAATACAAGTATACACGCACTGACACATTCAAAAGAATAACTCTCAGTATGTCCTATTTTTATTGTAAATCATCAAAAAAGAGAATAGTTTTGTGGTTATGTTAAACTTACAGTTGATACCTGAAGTGAGAGTGGTCTTGGAGACTGTGACATCTACCTTTATAATAGCCATAAACAACTCAAAAGGCTACTTATGACAATAAGTGCAATCTTTCAAGAAATAAGGACCCAGGTTTGATTCCCCAGGAGGTTTAGCAGCTGCACAAGGGAGCACATGTGCTTGGAGTTCATGTGCAGTGGCTGGAGGCCCTGGTATGCCCATTCTCTCTCTCTTTCTCTCCCTCTTTCTCTCTGTTAAATAAATAAATAAATAAAATATTTTTAAAACAGAAATAAGGATCTTTCCCTTTTGCCTATATCTATATGGTTGTTGTGCAATATACTACATGGCTTGTGGGAGAATTTATGTGTGTGTGTGTGTGTGTGTGTGTGTGTGTGTGTGTCTGTGTACACACACACACACACACACACACACACAAGTTCACTGAGATTGGTTTTGAGAGCAAATTGTCATTTGAGTAGTGGTCCAGAATGTCACCAGTAAAGCTTTATCCAATGTAATCATAGTTAAATTTCCAACTATTACACTTTATATATTACATTTATATTTAGAATACACAAGTAATTATTATTTAATAATGTCAATTCAACTTAAGATAAAGCTTGGAAGATGGCTCATTGAATATGAGCATCTACCACACAAGTATAAGGACCCAAATTTGATCCTCTCAACCCATGTAAAATGCTGAGTGTGGTTGTGCATGACTGATATTCTGGCACTAAGGTGGGCAAAGACAGAAGAATCATGGAGGCTCACCAGTCAGCTAACCTAAGGAAAAAAAGTGAGAGGCCCAGGTTCAGTGAGAGCCACAGTCTAAGGGAAATAAGGCAGAAGAGTGATACAATGAACTTCCTTCTCTGGCTTCCACAAACGTGCACACAGGGTGCACACATCTGCACAAACATGCAAACACACACCACATCACACACACACACACACACACACACACACACACACAGCACTACATACTGCATATACACCAAAAATAGTAGTAAGTTAAGATGCTAATGTGTGTTTGCTTTTTATGAGACAGAGAAAGAGAGAGAGAGAGAGAGAGAGAGAGAGAGAGATTCATTGAGTTCACAGTACCATACATCCTCTCTGCAAGCAGGTAGTATAGCTTAATGAAATATAAATGTAAAGCTAGCAGGGTCACAGTGAGCAAGGCAAGACAATGGAAGAGAAATAGTACCAAGAGAGCTGCAGCTGAATTCCTGACTGCCTTCAGGCCCTAAAGAAAGCCATAGCGCCCAGAATTCACTCAATTCTGTTGAAGCAAAATGAGGACCAGAGCCAGCCTGGCTGCTAATAAATATCCTGAGCTGGACCACAGTCAGCCATTGAACTTCAATTCTAGGCAAGTTAAATGAAAAGAGGAAGTTCTGACCTTGAAGTAGTCCCAGGTAGAGCCTCACAATGAGAGCAAGTAAATCAAGCCTCACTCTAACCCGGGTCCTGCTTGAAAATGACTCTTAAAATCTTACCCTAAAGCCGGGTGTGGCGGTGCACGCATTCAATCCCAGCATTCAGAAGGCAGAAGTAGAAGGATTGCAGTAAATTTAGGGCCATCCTGAGACTACATAGTGAATTCCAAGTCAGGCTGGGCTAGAGCGAGACCCTATCTTGAAAATCCAAAAACAAAAACAAACAAACAATAAAAACTTAACCTAAACAAGGGCTACTAAAGTCTGCATAGAAGCAGCCAAACATGAGCATGGTTTTAAAGGCAGACCTCACAGGAAGGATGACAAAAGGAGACACAGAGAAGACAATGACCAAAGCCCCAAAACCCAGACATATGAAGGATGAATTCTAAAGTCTTATCTAAATATAATTATTAAATGACAGCCAAGAAATCAATGATTAAAATATGAATTCATAACTTTGTGGGAAAGGCTGACACATTGTGTTAGGATAGCTCTGAGAGATAAGCTAATAACTGTGGGTTTAAAAAACAAAGCCATACAATACAAACAGGAAAACATAAATCAACAAGAAGATATTAAAGAAACAATTCATCATCTAGAAATAAAAAACAGAGGCTGAAATCACAAAGCAGCATAAATTCTGGACTAGATGAATTTAAAAATTTTTAGTTTACATCACAAAAATAGCACAAAAGACTAGAAGCATGTAGAGAAGCAAAATGCATAAGGGATGAGTCAAATTTTGCTAGAATTGGAAAACCATCATTCTCTGGATTGTTAGCACATTGCAAATTCCTAACAGGAAAAGGTAGATTCATAACTATATATGACAGTGAGTTTGTAGAACAAGAAGTTTCAAGCCTCTTTAAGTTTCCATAGAGATTGCTTAGAAAGAAAGAGCACTAAATTCAGCATACTTCCTATATTAAACTGACAACAGATGCCAGAGGCCAGGGGGATATTATTTCATGAATGCTGGGGCAAAATACTGCTCTAGGAAGACTCATAACTAGCTGGAATTCAAACATAAAAGTGGAGAGAAGGTATTTGCATGGATACCAAAATGCCATAAGTTATACACAGACTTTCACACACATAGCCCAGCAAACTCACTACTAATAGACCTTCACACACAAAACAATAGTGTGTAGTTTAAAGAACAAGTATACTCAGTAGAACCAAATTTGATATGCACCTCCCAAAAGGAAAAACTATGTGTATAGAAATTATTTTCAAGGGCTAGAGATAGCCCAGTGGTTAAAGGCACTTGCTCGCAAACCCTGTAGTCCAGGTTCAGTTTCCCAGTACCCACATAAAGGCTTAAAGGCTAATGCACAAGGTGGCACGTGTATCTGGAGTTTGTTTGCAGTGGTAAGAGGCTCTGGTTATGCCCATTTCTCTCTTTCTCCCTCCATCCCTCTCTCTTTATCTCAAATAAGAAAATAATTTTAAAAAGAAATTGTTTTCTAAACTGGTAAAAATTTAATGATTACTTATAGAACAACTAATTTACTTTAAAGTGCAACAAATCAAAATTTGTGTGAAAGATATGGTGTTGTTTAATAGTCAAGAAAGGGTCCATGAACTGTTTGGAAGGAAGTTAGAAACACAAAAAGTATCAATGTATATATAATTATGTATAAATGTATTTTTAAAAAATAAAAGTAATCACTAAAGGAACAGCAAAACAGCTCAAGTTTACAAATGAGCATAAGAAGGGAAAATAGGAAAACTTCGATCATGCAATGGAAATTGAGAAGAAAGGGAGAAAAAGCAAATGGATATTTATGGGCACAAATTACAATGGTTAAAAATAAAATCCAGATATATCAACAACTGTGTCAAATATACATGGATTAAACTTGTCTAGTTTTCAGAGTGGATCTTAAAAGCACTATCTCTACAGGTCCCAACAATCAATCCATCTTCTTTCCTCTCCTCCTGCCTCTTGGTGTCAAAGGAGAAATCAAAAATAACAAGGAAATGCATGTCTAGCTTAAATCTGACCAGAGACCCTGTAAATGACATTATACAGATGACATGATTTGAGAATCCCTGTTGGATTCTAAATTAGCATTTCTCCGGGACTTCTTCACTTCTCAAAGCCCCCACCCACCCCGTATATCCAGGAATGGCATTTACTGGTGTGCTCAGATACACTGGTCACAGTAAACAAGATACTGCCATTCACACTATTTCAAGCCTTGATACATCACAAATTCATTCTAGGAAAGCCAAGATTAATAGCTCTTATTTAACTTACCACAAGACCCCTGTCTCAGTCTCTTGCTGTGGCACAGGAGACAAAAGAGTTGCATAGAGAGTATGATAAGGCTGCCATAAAACTGATAATTGAACCCATTCAGCCCTACTGCAAAATGTTTAGACCTCTACTCCGTACTTAAACACCAGCATTCATCTCAACAGACTAAGCCAGAGAGACACTCTGGAGATGCTCCACTTGGAGTTATAGGACAATTATTCCTTGTGTCTTCACAGTACCATTGCAGAGGGAGCCCCATAATGCTGGCTATCATGCAAGCTTAAGGAGGAAGATCTGTGAAAATCCAGGGACCAAAAGTAGGTATCTTGACAAATGACTATTGGTTCTGGATTTACACTCACATAAGCTGTGTCACAAGGTGGGGGTGGGGGGGGGAAGCCATTGCAATCAAAACTGCCAGTTTCTTTGTAAACCTTTCCATCCTGCCAGCACCAGGTACCTGTGTCTTAGTGTCACTTCCAAACAAGAAAGAGAAAGAATGCATCCCTGAAAAAGCTGCAGAGAATGAAACCACGTTCCTCCTTGACTTACCCACTTTACACACACACATACAAACACACGCATACACACACACAAGCCGAGGGGCATAATCTTTTGAATCCTGCAGTTTGAATACTATAGGTAGATTTTGGCATTTTTCTTCTTACTGGAATGTTGAAAATAAACTGTTAGTGCACTGATCCAAAATCTATAGCTTCTGTAGTACTACAACCTGAACTGCAATTATTTAAATATATTGTTAGTCTATATTTAGGTGTTTATTTGATTATATATTAAATCTTTAATATTATCTTAAAACCAGCTCCAAAGTAGATTTTTTATTGCATTCAAATTTTTAAAGTTTAGCTTACTAGGATTTTCCAACCTGTTACCTTCTTTTTCTTCTTCTTTTGATCTTACATTTAAAAACGAATTCATAAGAGGCTGGGATATAGGTTAATGGTAGACCACATGCCTAGGCCCTAGGCCTCAGACCCTAGCCCAATTCCCAACACCACAAAAAAGTAATTATTAAAAAGAAATAAAAAATTCTACACAGCAGTAAGGAAAACTAACACAAATCAATTTGAAGAAAAATGGCCAAACTTGGAACAGATCATTCTTAGAGAACTCATACAGTCACAGAAAGATAAGTGTCACATGGTCTCACTCATCTGTGGCTCCTAATTTGTATTTTCCAGAGATGCTGACATACCTAATAAACATATTGAGGACTGAACAATAGGGATAGTGGAGTAGAAGGGCAGGGCAAGGGTGGCAGGGGGACAAAAAACTGGACTCAAGTGGAAATGGTACCATAAAATCCTATATCCTGAAAGACATGCTAAAAGGTCGAACCTGCATCAGGTGCTTGAAGAGAACACCTGAATCACAGGTGTCTGGAGAGGGTACGATGAAGACTAACTTCAATCTTCTCCTATTTCTCTATCATTCCCTCTTCTCTCTATTCTTTCTTTCTCTTTCATATCACCTATAGTTTTTCTTCCTTCTTTTCGGTACTGACCTGTAACTCCCAATAACAGCATGTAGCTAACATCCAAAATGAGCTGTTGATCAGTGAGACCTACAAGGTTTCCCAAAAGAAGATAGACTTCTGTCAGAGTACTTGATGGCCCACCAAAAGTTATTGGTAAGACCCTACTGCTGAAGCCACCACATGCTATTTGGATGGAACATAAAGAGACCTGGCTGGAATCTGGAAGAGAGTCAGTCCCAAGACAGTTAGCTTGTCTAGTACCAGAAGGTGCTACATAAGTGAGTGGGGGATAACGGCCAACATCTGTCTAAGCAACTCATGGTCTAAGCTACTCAGCAGCAAATAACCTGATGTGATGTTCACACAAGTGCAGTACTGGCACACAGCCATGGTGGGTTACCAACTGCTCTAGAATTGGCTAATGGATACGCTCAGTGGAACAGAACCTATACCTGGAAAAGGGAAACAAGTCAGAACATATCCAAAAATGAGCCCAATCTCCAATATCAAGCTCCCACCAATAGTGAGATACAAGAGGGCCTACACCTAAAATAATAATGGTTATCCATGTATCTTGCACTGACCTCACTCTTCGTTGGAGACTCTGCTTCTCTCTTTCAGATGGACGCAGAACCTGAGGAGAGAATCAGCCCATCGCACCTCAACAGGGCACCAGCTAAAGCCATAGAGTTAAAGGGGAAATGAGCAAGAGTGATGCTTTATCGGTGAACCTGGTACAAGCCCAAGGGGAAAGGAGATAGACACAACCTCTACTCAATGAGATATCCAGAGACATAGAGACGCACAAAACCTTGTCACTGAAATAGTCCTAAAATGAACCCAATATGGCTCAGGGAACTTCGTGGAAGAGGAAGTGGAAAGACTGTTAGAGCCATGAGTTGGGTCATTATACACAGAGTCATTGCCTCTCCTGCATAACTGATAGCTACACCCATAAGGCTAGACCCACATTAACCATGGGGGGAGGACAGGGAGAAGGCTAACAATGGCACCATCATGGCTGTATATATACTATAAACATAACTAATAAAATATGTTAAAAAGAAATAAAAAATGAAATTTTGAAAACTACTCATGAAGAACTGTTACATGACACACTAAAGTCAGTGCTTGTTAATTTAATTAAAAATACATTTATAATCTATGGACATACCACCCTGAATGCCCTGATCTCATATTTCATATGAAAATATATTCATAAGTATTTATATGTATTATTTAGAGTAGTAACTTGAAAATTATATGTGCATAAACACCATATATGTATATTCAGATACCAATAAGCTTGTAAGTAAAAAGAGTAACTAATGTTTTTTATAATACATTTTCATTTCTCCTACAGTAATTGTACAAGTTTATGGGGCACCATGTGTCATTTCAAGTATATACAACATATTATAGCCACATCAACATAATTGGTATATCTGTTGCATTAGATATTTATCATGTTTTTCGATGGGGAACATTCAATTTATAGTAGCTTTAATTTTTAACATGAATGGCAGATTATTAGTATTAAGTAAGTATATTGTATGATATTCATTTAATTGGTCATTGGAAGAGCCTATTATTCAATTACAAATTTACAACTAAAAAGACAGATGTGTACTTCCTAAATAACCCATAAAATTGACTAGCTCACAGAAAGAGTGGGCATTTGAGCTATGACTTTCAAGTAACTACACATAGGTCCTTCTCAGAAAGAAGAAAAAAATATATAGAGAGAACATTCAGTATATTATCAATTTTGAGAGTGAGATAACCATCAAAATATATGCAATTTTAGATCTGAAAAAGTTGTTCAAGATGGTGACTAACAACCTCATTTTAAAGGTCCAGAAATTAAGACAAAGAGGGGATGCAATTTGGCCAAAGAGGCTGAAATGGAAGTAATATCCAAATATCCCTGCTCCTAAATACTTCCATAAATTCGCACTCCCTTTTAATTAAACAGCTCCTCTAAATATATGACATTAGAATATATAGACATATCCAACACCCAAAAGCAGAAAACATAGCCTATGAAACTTCTTTCTCAGCAATAAAAAAAACCCTCCCCTATGTCATCTTTTATGGGATTGCAGTTGAGAGGAGAGGTGTTTTGCTCCTGAGTAAGACAGAAAGGTAAAATCGCAAAAGTACTTTCAGGAAGCTGATTGTAAGAACTCATATCACATGAACAGTACCTGGCTGTATTTCATTCAGTAGGTCATGATCTTTAATGTTTTCAATGATAAAATCCTTAAAATTAGATTTGAAAACACAAGAAAACTTTTATCCTGAAATAGTGATTACCTCATCACATCCTACTGCTAGTACACACACACACACACACACACACACACACACACACACACACAAAGCTACTTACTGAGCTGTAGAGATAGCCTTCCCCATTCATGGCCACATACAGGCTGGCTTTCACCCCTTGGATGGCCACCACACGCAGTCCCACGGGAATTAGATTGAAGAGGGCTAGAGGGACAAAAGAGAACACAGATAGCAAAGAATTACTGATTTCGTGAAAAATTTACCTTGCTTCTTACAATGTTTTCTTTGATAGTACATCTATACTTAAATATATATTTTGATATTAAATATGTATTACAATTATGTATATTTACATTACATTTAAATATGTTTATATTATAAGTATATATTTATATTATGATTATATATTACAAATATCTATTACATATATAACATATATGTATGGAAAAAGAGAGATGCAGAGAGAGAGAGAGAGAGAGAGGAGACCCAGAGGGAGACATAGAGCCCTCAGAACATGGAACCATGTAGAAGATTTTTCTTCTTGTGTTCCTGCAAAAATCACTAATCACATAAATTCTGGTATGTTATATAGCTCATGTGGAATAAAAATGTTAGATTTGAAGGATTTTCAGGTAAAGGACTCGCATGGATCTGAATGCCTAGGATCTCTGCTCCTTAAAATGAACATGTACTCAATAAAAAGAGATACAATTTTTGTTCTAACAAACAACTTATAAAAATGTTTTCCAGTAGTAGAAAATAATTTTTATTCACAAAAAATGATAAAATACCATCTGTAAAACATATGCCAGCATTGCTTGTTTTCCAACTTGTCCTAGGACATGAATCCCTGAACACTGACTTGTCTATAGAAGGCAAATGTAAACTCCACGGACTAAGTGGTAGCAACACTGGGACATAACTTTTCTCTATCATTTATTTAAAAGCATTAATGAGCAGCCCTCTGTATTCCAGATTCTTTTTCTAGATTCTGGGGATATGCTAATAAACAAGGTAAGTTCTTTGACCATTAAAATGAATGACGATAAAGAAGACACATCATTCAGAAACAGTTAACAAGATTCAGACTTGAGATTTGTGTATATTTGGCCTTAGAAGATCTGACTCCATTCTCACAGTGCAAGTCTTCAAAGGCATCTCTGGCATGTCTTGATTAGTAAAATGTACACAGCATGTGATTAAATACTTCTACAAATTTTTGTAGATATCTGTAATAGGCACTTGACTAAGAAATATTCATTGTTCAGTAAATATCTACAGAAAACTTACTACATGAAAATGTCCTATATGTTTAAGGGAAAGAGCATTGAACCCAACACATGTCATTCCCAGAGAATCCACCCACTTCTGAAAGTCTTTTGGACTTCCACTATTCTTCATATTTGTCAAAGTAATTGGAAATTTTTATTATTATCCATGTTACCCAGAATGGAATCTTGGTCTTAGAAAGTGCTATTCAATATTTGCTGAATAAATAAATGTCTCAGCATCTTCTAGCTTTATTCATAGCCTTTCTAGGTCATAGTTCTATAACTGAGCATGGAAGAAATTTGAAAATAATATTTCCTACACATAGAATATATTGCAATGTGGAATCAAACAGAAAGGAGAAAATCTTCATGGTCTGAGATGGCAGAAACAGATGGCAAGTGGCTTACAGGAGCAGGTGTCTTTGTGTCTGTGTGTCTATATGTGTCAGTGATTGTGTAGAATAATGCAAGACTCAAAGGAAGGAGAAGGAAGAGTTTGATGATCTATTGCAACCATGATATTAGACATCTTTTTAAATTGTTGGATAAGTAAAACATTATTTTGTCAGATGCTATGTTCTGTTCCATATAATTTCTACCTGTTTATTATCCATGTCAAATGATTCCAGTGACAAGAAAATGACAGTCAACCGATGACACATGCAAAACCAAACAAACAAATAAACACAGAAACATAAGATACCAGACAATAAAGTTACAAAGGAAATAAACATGTATAAAAGAGCACAGTTGCATTTTAAAATCCTGAATTTATTTTTTTTTTTTAGAGTAAGCAATGATAAAAACAATTCACCTTATAACCCATCAAAAACTCAAGTGGAAAATACTAAGAAAGAATGAAGATAGGGCTGGAGAGATTGCTTAGTGGTTAAGGTGCCTGCCTCCTAAGCCTAAGAATGCCAGTTCCAATCTCCAGCGGTTCCAATCTCCAGGTCCCACATTTAGCCAGATACAAAGAGCACAATGCTGCACTTGACCACAAGGGGGGCACACGCATCTGGATTTTGTTCGCTGCAGCTGAGAGGCTGCTGGCACGCCAAAAAAAAAACAAAAAAAAGAATGAAGATACTTAGGTTTATCACCTGTGCACTCTTGGTGTTCATTCCCCTTTAAAACTCAATCTCGGCCGGGTGTGGTGGCGCATGCCTTTAATCCCAGCACTCGGGAGGCAGAGGTAGGAGGATCGCTGAGAGTTCGAGGCCACCCTGAGACTACATAGTTAATTCCAGGTCAGCCTGGACCAGAATGAGACCCTACCTCGCAAAACCAAAAAATAAATAAATAAATAAAATTTAAAAAAAAACTCAATCTCATCTTCTACATTTCTAAACCTTCTTAATAAAAGTATTTTATTAAAGTTGTGAATAATATCATATAATAACAAATCTTGATGTATAAACAAGTTGACACAGGATGTTTTCACCTATAATTCCGTAGGTACTTAGACTATTTGTAATTGTGATATTGATAACATTTGTAGGTCACTCAATTATTTTTTTCCTTAATCATGGAATTAATCTTAATTTCTAATATGTATCACTTGCTAAAGCCTATTCCACAACTTCTCCTTCTCATTAAGAAAATAACATTGTTAAATATTAAACTAAAAGATGGTCTAAACCCTTTAATCCTTTACTGCAATGATAGTTATATAAATTATGGTAGAATGCTATGTTATCTAGTCAAATGATTATTCATTCCCTCATCTTGCTTCCACAACACTCTATACACAGCACTTGTCACACTTAAAAAAATACTTACACATTTCTCCAACTCTCCCAGCAAATTTGACTGTTTTCAAGAGTATTGAATGGATATACTCTTCACTTGCTGATGACTTTTTAGAAAACTTGCCATTTTCTTAAAGTACTCGACCTATACTCACTCTATGTTTGCAAGGATTATGCTTTTGCATTTATTTTATTCATTTTTACTTTTTAAAATTTATAAATGTATTTGTGAGAAGAGAGAGAGAGGGAAATAGAGAGGAAAACAGCATGTCAGGGCCTCTTGCCACTCCAGACCCAGACACATGTACCACTTTGTGCATCTGGCTTTATGTGGGTAGAGTGGAATTGAACCCAGGCTGGCTGGCTTTGAAATCAAGCACCATTAACAGCTAAGCCATCTTTCCAGAACCTGATTTTGTATTTATAAAGGTGAAATTAGGTTGTGAAATTAAACTGTTTATTCATATTTCCTTTCACCAAAGAACTAAACATGTTTTTTTTTTTATGTTTTGAAGATCCTGAGTATTTTGTACAATAGAAGCTTACATGAATGCATTTTATTATTTAAGATAGTATTTCTTACAGAATTTTTAAAAAATTATATCTGACTCCATTCTTTAGTTTTCAAGTCACAGAAACAAGACTTAGATGAAGACTGAACTTTATTCCAAAGCATATAGCTTTGTCATGAGCCTCCGTTTTAATAGCTTAATAGCTAATCTGAGGAGGTGGCTCAGCAGTTAAAGGTCCTTGCTTGGCAAGCCAACTCAGGTTCATTTCTCTAGCATCCAAATAAAGTTGGATGCAAAGTGACACATACACATGTGATCTTAACATCCCTGGTACCTACTACCATGGGAGGCAGAGCTAGGAGAATCCAAAGCTTACAGGCCAGCTAGTTTACTGTTTGCAGCCTGGCTGTTTGTTTGCAGCAGAAGAGACCCTGTCTACAAGAAGGTCACAGACACATCAAAGTTGTCCTCTTGACATCCACATACTCACAAAGCGCGCGTGCGTGCACACACACACACACACACACACACACACAAATAAATTCTTAAAATCTAAAACTTTGTGACCCTGATGAATAGCAATTACCTAAACTTTCCGATATATTCTTTTCTTCTCTGGACACATCAGGAAATGGTTATGAAAGTTGACACGGATAATAAAATTAAAAGAAACTTGGGTTGGAGAGACAGCTTAGTGGTTAAGGCATTTGCCTACAAAGCCAAAGGATCCTGGTTCGATTCTCCAGGAACCAAGTAAGCCAGATGCACAGGGGGGGGGGTACATGCACCTGGAGTTCATTTGTAGTGGCTGGAGGTCCTGGCATGCCCATTCTCTCTCTCTCTCTCTCTCTCTCTCTCTCTCTCTCTCTCTCTCTCTGCCTCTTTCTCTTTCTCAAATAAATAAATAAATAAATAAATAAAATACACTAAAAAAAAGAAAAAAAAAAAAAGAAACCAGCCCTGAAGCTCTCCAGGTGAGATACAAAACATGACAATTGGCGGTGTTGTTTGGATTTTCTTGTTCTTACCATTGTATCACCAAATCTGGAGTCCTCACTGGGTGGAGCCAGAGGCTGTGTGATCATTAGCCCATATTTCAACTTGATTTTCTTAAAAAGAGCAATTTCCTCTTATGTGGATGTTGATCCAGCAACCATAAGCAAGTACAAGATTTAAATGAAACAATCTACAAGGCTGTACAAATCAGCCCCCTTTAGGGTATTTTGGCTCATGCTTTCAGTCTGATGATAAACAGCTGGCCAAATAATCCCACTGACTGATTTACTTTCGCCACTGAATTTGCTGACTTAAGAAAACTAATTAGTGGTTTGGGGCTTAGAAACTCAAATTTTTCTTCTTAGCACTGGCTAACAGGGCACAATGTAGACTTTCAGCAGGGTGCAAATGAGCAACATGGTGATCTCTTTCCTGGGTGTGTGTCTTAGCCCTAGGAAAGGCCCTGCTTTTGGTTTTTGACACTGGGAATACCATATCACCTTTTCTATGGTACTTCACAGGAGCTGGGAAAAAAACTTGCATAATTAACAAGTCAATGTAAGTTTTTTTTTTCTTTTCAGATGAAAAATGAAGCACATCACCATCGATAATGGAAGTAAATGCTTGTCATCACTCATCCTCTGCAGCCAATTTGTCTTCCACTGAAGACTGTCTCCCCCTCTGCCCGGTAGGGAATGCAGAACCAGCACAGGTGTCAGTCCATAAGATCAATGCACAAAAGCAAAGGTATCTTCCAAGAAATTTCTGAATGTTTTAGGACATTTAGAATGGAATCTTTCACAAATGTGCCATCAAACAATCTATCACTGATATCAATACTATTTCTTGTGAAGTTTATTCACTAATTCAGCACCTCTCCAAGACATTATGCTAAGTATTTTGTAATAGTGGTGAAAAAGAGAGGTACAATCCTTGTGATCATCGTGGTTAGTCTGAAATGCATTCAAAAATTTAATGTGTGTGTTGTGCATCCATCTTTACTGATCAGAAAACTGGCATGGGAAGATATGGTTTCCACAATATCATAAAATCAGCCACTGGAGCAAGTAAGATATAAAAGAGAAAATCAAATAGTCACAATCCAATGAGTTGTGAAAATAGTAAGAAAAACAGATCTATAATAAGCAAAATTAGAACCCTTAAATAGAATTTCGGGACTGCCTTAAATATTTCACAAATATTTTTGTATTAAAAAAATACAAAACCTGTAATTCTTACACACAATCAAACACATGATGCATGCAAACTTATTTGAGTAACTAGTTATGACATATTCTACTAGAACCTAGATCTGGGCACTTCATTAGCATTAATTATCAAGAATACATTTGTTGCCTAATACTAAAAATATTGTGCATCCATAGAAATCAATACCTTTTGGTAAGACTTTTAGAAACAGAGGAATAAAAATGATTTTACAAATAAGATGGTGCTTTCTTTCTTATTATTCTCTGCCTTGAATTTTCTCCTACTCCTTTTTTCTACTATAAACTGTAATTGGGAAAATTTAGCCATCACTCAATTTCAATGCTGGATACCTTTCACTGATTCTCTATTTCCCACAGTACAAAGTTTAAACGTCCATAAATGTAATCTGAAGCACTCTGAAACATGGTTCTGCAACAATCTCTTTCCAACTCATTTTTCTTAAACACGGCAAGTACTTTTTCCACTATGTGATTTTTGTGTCTCCTTATCTGAAACCCAATTTTGCTGATTTTAGCTAATGTGTCTCTTGCTCCTACTTTTCAAAATTCAATTTAAAATTGAGCATCGTGGCTTTGCAGGATCTCTGGCCTCTGCAATTTTAAGATTCTTCTGATTGCTCTGGAGAACCAATGACATCTTACATTAAGTTCTGATTTATATGAAAGTTCAACCTCCATTTCTCTGACCACAGACAGAAGGCAGGAGTTATGTCAAATTCATTTTTACAACCAAGTAACTCGAATGCATGTGGGCTTCAACATGTTGGTATTAGTGAAAATGTAGCACAAGTGTGATAATCACACTAATAGTCCCATCATTGCATGGTAACTGCCTGAAGTAGTAGCCCAAGAAAGTATCTGAAACTAGGTAACAATGACTGCTAAGAAAATCTGGTGATGTCTCCAGTACACACAGGAAAGGTGTCTTCTTCTTCTTCTAACTTACCATCTCTAGCTTAAAAGCTTACTTTTACAATGAAATATAATATAGCATTCCAGGAATGCATGTGATGATTAGTATTGTAATTTATAATTACCCCTGTTGTAGGTTTTCAGTATCAGGGATGTATTCCCTCCTGTGCGCTTTATTTTATCGTACTTTATAACTAAATATAGTTTTAATAATGCAAATTTAGAATGAAAACTTTAAGACTGAAATTCCAAAGATAATTTTAAAAAGGCTACATCATTTTGAGTTTTCTGGAAAGGTAGAGTCTCAGGGTCATCCAAGATTTACTGGATCAAAATATGCATCATTTTAATAAGTTCTGCCTGTGATAACTATGTACTTCAGAACAGTGGTACTCAAAGTATGAACCTTTTAGAGATATAAATTTTCCTGGCTTGTAAATCCTACCTCCAACCTTGTAAATTAGATAACCTGGGTCAGAATCCAGTAGTAAGGTCTGTAGCTGCTTTCCAGATAATCATGCTACACCCTGAAGTAAGAAACAAGGTAGAATAAATCACTGTTTCTATATTTAACTACACCTGGGTCATTTTATTGCATTCATTTCTGCAACAAGGTCTAATATATCCCAGGCTGATCTTGAATTTCCTATATAGCCAAGAATGATCCTGAACTGCTGATTCTCCTGATTCCATGTCTTCAATCCTCAAATTATAAGATTACATCACCATGCTTGATTTATGAGGTGCTGGGGATCAAACCTAGAGCTTGTTTCATGCCAGGAAAGCAGTATACCAACTGAGCCACATCCCTAGGTCCTTCATCAGGGCTATTTTAAAGGAAAAATTATGAACAAATTTGATATTTAGAGATTCTGATCTTATTATTCTGGGTGATCCAGAGGCAGCACTTTAAATTGTTCAAGAGGGTTTGGACATGTGAGGATGTGGGCTATCTCTGTTTACATAGGAAATGGTCATTTTTCCTGCCAAATTATCACCAGCGATAAGGACTGAAAATGGTAATTTCAACCTCTCCAGTGTGAAACCTCCAGTGCAGCAGTGAAATTGTAGCGTGTGGTTTTAAAAACATTTATTATTATTGTTATTATTCATCATCATCTTTCCTCCTAGAGAGAAAAAGAAAGCTTCTTAGTCTCAGGAAGCTAAGGAAACTTAGAGACCTCAGGGAAGTTGCAAAATTTATAAGACCCTTCCTCAAGGTTACCTAAGCCTTCAACAATTTCTGAAGGAAAGGACACTCTTTGGTGGAGCTGCCTGCAATTTGGCAAGGGAGCTCCATGGATGCAACTTCTGTGAGTTTGTCACCCATGCAGAGGTGGGATTTTATGTGGTGCAGCTGCCTTTGGAATGACTCATATTCCCATAAGTAATCTCCATTTCATAAACCTGTAAACAACCCCAATAAACTCTAAGTTATCAAGCTAGACTTGGGTGGGAATGTGACTTTAGTTTGTTGTCCATGCCCCATCCAGAGTGAGTGGACACCTGTTCAGATTTCCCCACAAACAGCCATGCAACTTAAATAAAACCTTGATTCATTCTCTCAAGGATGTTAAGGTTGGGTCCAAGACCTAAAATAGTGGTGAGACTATAAATATTGGGCTTAAAAAATGACTTCATACACATTTCATAAAAACTACACTAACATCCCCCATCTTCCCTGAAATTACTCTTCATCACACTTTAGTGGGCCTATATTTCTGCTGGTTCCATTTTCCAAAGCACCTCCTTCAATGAAGAACTTTGACATCATTTTCCTGTTTTACAGAAACTATGGTTTCAAAGTAGTAAACTCTCAAAGATTGTATAACTGGTAAATTGTGAGATGCCTATTTAATAGCTATGATTTTTACCTAAAGTTATGTGGGTTTTATCCTGTTCCCAATATTGTACTACTTCTTTGAGTATGGGAAATAGCCCTAGTGCATAATAACTATAAAAGTGATGGTTTTTCCAGTACCCAATTAAAAGGGATCAAGTTTAAGCTCTCTAGAATATGTTTTCAAAAATTCAGCAGCAATACTGTAGAATGTCTATAATAATGCTTTGCACACATGTATTCACATGGACCCATGTTCAATGTCAGGGGAAGTGATTATTAACTAAGCAGAACAGCATCAAATCTTGGCTGAAAGCCTGCTCAGTGCCACTCTATCTATGCTGCTGCATAGTATATGGAAATGTACACACACACACACACACACACACACACACGCATCCCAGCCACTAGTAACTTCCCAAATTAGATATATGAAATTAAAAAAATACCTTATTTAAGGCCCTTAACATTATTATATAAGGGTTTATTGCTTTCAAACATCACTTTAGATTACACAACAAACACTGAAGGAAAATCCTCTCAAGTTTACTCTATCTAAAGTGAAATGCCATAGTATTTCAAGAGTCAGCCATAGTTCCTCCTTAATGCTATTTAAGAGTCACCTGCAAGAATCACATGCATAATTTCAGGTAATATTTACTATACCTTGGAAAATATTTACCAGGAAAGACTTACTGGGAATGCAGTATAGAGTAAATTAGAAACTCTGAAACTAAACTCCTTGAGTTCAAACTCTTGGTTTATTTAATATCTGTAAGGCCTTGGGAAAAATTTTAACATCTGAATCTCAATTTACTCATATTCAAAGTAAGAAAGACTATAGAGCCTTTCTGAGTCTTGTTAAAAGAATTAAATGAGTGAAAATTATAAAATATTCATACTTATACTAAACACTTAGAAAATGCTCAGCAGATGACAGCTATTATTATAGATAATAGTAAGAGATAACCTTGGCATATAAATAGTTCTTTATTTTCCAGATCCCTCAATGAACACATAGTCTTTCCCTTATACAACATGGCAGTATGTCCTGAAAATTACCCAGGTTCATGCATTTGTGACTTATCCCTTATTTAGCTGGTGGTTACAGATTGAGTGCCTAATCAAACCACCCACATCAAAGAAAATTCAATACCATTAATTAAGAATATCAGCCAACTCATATAAATTCTCAAGTTCTAACTGACAGAGAAGAAGGAATGCAGGATGTAGATACAGTAGAACTGAATTCTATGTAGTCTTCCTTGATTTTATCAACTCATATCTCAGAGAGAGACTCTAAATCAGGTAATGTATTCAAAAGAGGTGTGAATAATCTCTAACTCATTAGAACTTTATACCCTTTCCAACAACCCTAAGATATACCCCTAATTTTACATTCTTCTTAAAATACTCAAGGATGCACTTTGTTTTTTGTGGCATTAGTTAAATGTAGTCCACAGAGCCTACAAGACTACTAAGATGCAATGTCTTCCTTTTTCATGGGTAAGTGCACCACTGACACACTTTCCAGTAATGATGTCTCTGTAATCATCACCATTAATGTATATTCACATGTCATTTTGAAGATATATGTGTTTTCCTTTAGTATTACTGCTAAAATTTACTTTTCTAAGCCTACTTAATTTTCTTCCTATTTTTTATTGGCAAATGATGCCCTTATCTCTCCTTTGAAGTCTGTTAAATTATCTGTCATTCTCCTAGCAAAATGCAAGCAGTATCTAATTTGCATGAATTTTTCAAGCTTAGTGTTATTCCACAAAAGCATACTTATGCTTGATGGAGTTGTTCTCTGAATCAACTTTCCCTGGCATGTATTCAACAAACACTGAATGCCTAATATGTCCCCAACACTGTTGTAGACACTGGGAACATAACAGGGTGAAATAAAACTCCTTGAACCAGCAATAACTTCCATTCACATTAAATTTCTCATTGATCTGGCAGTTTTAATTACAGTGCTGTAACTATCAATGTACCAACTCTACAGAGCCAACACTTATATACTAAGGTCTTATCATAAGCCAACACAGAGGGAAGGCAGACACAGTCTTAAGGAAGTTGAGCAGTCCCAAGTTGCAAACATAATAAATGTATGCAGATGTACTGTATCAATATATTTAGAGATATATAATTTGTTCTGAGGAGAAAGTATACCTTCAAGTTAGAGAAATCAGAAAAGGTAGGGAGGGGTTTTCTAAGACACATAGCCAACAATCTTGCTTTCAGAGGATGCCCTAATTAGGGAGAGAAATAACATAAACACATATGGACTGGGGAAAACATGTGAGATATATAGGGAAAATTTAATAGGTATGAAGATAATTTCAGTAGGGGAGAGAGTAAAATATGAAGTTTATTCGTGCTTGTAAGAAAAAAAAAACAATTTCAGTAGGCAAGGGAGAGTATTCATCATAGAAATGGTCATCTTTTAAACCTGAAAATTTTCAGATCTTTTAGGAACACTGGAGGTCATGTTTTCCAAATATCTCACTTTACAGAGTAGAAAACCAATGAACATAAGTGTAGTATGATCTTATAAAGATCACTTGGTAGTTAATGAAAGAATTTGAAGGATCTGACTCATGTCCTAGCTGCCATGTCTTACAATTGGAGATGGTCAAGAGTGCATACTGTTCCTTTATTGTTCAGGGTTTGTCACCATAATTGCATGAAAGCCAAAGGTATTTTCAGGATCTAGGCAGGTGGAAAGCAAATGGGGAAACACAGCTGTGTCCATTACTTACATTCATTCATTTATTCCCTTAAAGTGTGCCCGCCAAATGAAACTTCTTTGGTCCCTGAGGTTTGCCATCTTGGAAAAGGCCCATTGTGGTACAACATAGAAGGGCCAATAAGGAAGTCATATTCTAAGGGGACACACAAAGACAGGTCAGGAACTTCAGTACAATGTGACTTATTTGGCTACAAATGAAAGCAAAAGGCTCAAGTGGAGCAGTGTCAAGTGAAAGATATATGAAATTTTGTGGATGGGGGCAACAGTTCAGAGGAATGGCTATAGACATCACCACACAGACAAAGAGAATAAGTGCTGAAGGGGGTTCTAAATTGATAACGGGTGGCTTACCAGATATATACAATTGGTGAAGATATTTCAAGCAAATGGAATTAATATGTGTAAAAGCTCAAAAACATGAAACCTATGTCACATATGTCTTATAATTCTTCTATCTTACATTTAATCACATACATGACTGGGGTTGAGGTGGAAGATACATATTTCTCAAAAGTCCCAGATGATATTTCAGGTGAAGAGATGCCACATTTTGTGGACTACTGACTTGGCACATTCTTCAATACCCTCCAGCATAATTATTTCATATAAAAACATAACAAATTGTTTTACATAACAATGGCAGCCATTATGAAGAATTCTACTTGTACTCTGCTAAATGGCCACTATCTATGGGCTCATTGACAAAACACTGAACTTTCTAGCCCCTTTGACAAGAATAGCAATAGATGACAGTTACTAAGAATTAGTGTGTTCTAGGTATACACTGAAACACTTTTTTATAAATCAGCCTATTTAGTCTATACAAAAGCCCTGTGATCTATGGACTATTCTCACTCAACATGAGAGAATTAAGACATGTAGAAGGTTAAATAACTGTGCCCAAAGCATATGCAGTCAGATAATCTCCAGCCCGACATCCAGGATGGAATATTAACTCTACCACCTGTGGTGTGTAGGGGTATTTGGTGTGTTTTTATTGATTTTATTTTATTTATTTATTTATTTATTTGTTTGTTTATTTGTTTGTTTGTTTGTTTGTTTGAGGGAGGGTCTCACTCTAACCCAGGCTGACCTGGCATTCACTATGTAGTCTCACAGTGTCACTATGTAACTCACAGTGTTTCTCCTACCTCTGCCTCCCAAGTGCTGGGATTAAAGGTGTGTGTCACCAGGCCTGATTTTTAAATTTTGGGTTTTCAATACAACTTGACAATATAACCCAGAAATTTGCAAACTGAAGATTTCTTCTCTGTTGACAAAATAACTTTTATTTAAGGAAGGTGAAACTATAAATTGTTTTTCTGAGCATATATTTATTTCTAAACATAAAATAAAGAACATCCAAATTTTATGAGATTTCCCATTCCTCTAATTCTGTCCAATCTGTGCTTGTATAAATTAAAGACAGCTTATGAGACTTGACCTAGACCAGGTGTCAACCACTTTACAGAACCAAAAACATTTCCAAATGGTTCGTGTTTTGCTTCCCTGAGTATCCACAGCAAATCACAACAACAGATCAAGAGGAAAGTAGGGGCAGATTTATGTGATGGGCTAAGCCATTCACAGATGTGTTGGATTCTTATTCAAGCCTTCCACAATTATTATTTGGAGCTACTATTACTAAGATTAGAGAGGAATAAAAAATATAAATTTCTAATAAATACTTAAGAAACCTAAATACCAAAACCAAGTTGTCACATGTTAGTCCTTTTTAAACATTTTTATTAAGAATTTTCATATGTATATATAATAATGTCTTTTAGTCTAATCCCTTCCCATTATCTTCTCTTTTATCCTTGTTCAAAATATAGCATAGTAAGGAAATGAGCTCATAGGTGAATGGTGAGGGAGACTGTGCACTGTAGGGGAACAACATTCCACTCCCCCAGGTGTTGCCTGACAGGATGAAAACCAGGATAATACATGGGTGTCTTTTCCTTTTCAACCCCAGACTAAAAGTAAGATTTCACACACAGAAATCATGGCATATTCGTAACATACACCTAACTCAAGAAAATAATATCTCTACAATTGGAGTTGGCACACACACTTGCTCTCCAGTGAGAACTACCATGAACAAGCTTGAGCTGTAGGTGATGAACAGCCACACCAGAATGACCCATTATTAGGGACAAAGAACATCTTTAGAGCTCCTGGTAGCATGCATGTGTCTTAACAATCAGAAATGCAAGACTTCCTTGATAATTTTCACTAACTCACCACTGGGATCATGTATCTGTTTAGAGTCTAGCAACATGAGCCCCTGCTGGCTGTGGCAATCTTTTTTGACTTCTGCTACCAAAACACTCATGTTTGGCTTTGTATGAAAACTGTAACTAGAAGGAATAATATGGACATTCAAACTTGTATTTCTGAAACTGACACACATGCCATTTTGAAATATCTTTCTTTATACTGAACTCATAATTATTTCAATATAGTGACAAAATGTATTTGTATTTATAATTCACAGAATTATAAAATATTAGGCAAAATCAAAAGATCTCAAGAAATAACATTCCAAAATTTCATTGTATGTTAACTATGAAACACTGAAGCAGTGCTTTAATAAGCCAAAGCGTTGGAGAATTTCTTCATTACCTTGGAATAAGTAGGGTTGTTTTGTGGGTTGGGAGGGTGGTAAGGTGTGGGGGGGTAGGGGCTGCTTAGCTAGAGATTAAACCTAGAGCCTCCACCATATTAAGCATGTGCTCTACTACTGAGCTATGTTTAAGGTTTATTTTTACTTTTAACTTTGAGATAAGTTTGTCTAAGTTGCCCAAACTGGCCTTGAATTCATTCTATTTACCCCCTTCTTCACCTCCCTAGTAACTGAGAGTACAGGATTGTGTCAACAAGAGAAGAGATTTTTTAATGGGAAGAAAGAGTATAAAGCCATATTAAAGTAGATTAGAACAGAAAGTCATTATAAAATAGTTCAAAGACCAAAAAATGATCAAAACAATATGCAACATACTTAACAGAGATGTGATTTTTATATACCGATCACTAGAAATGGAAAAGGTCTATATTCTAGAATCAAATACAATCAGAAATAACACAGAGGAAATGTCAATGTCTCTTATGATACATAAAAAAGAGTTCAAACCAACTCATAGTAAAAAATACTTACATTTTAAGTGACCAAAACCCTCAAAATTTGATAAAACTATATTATCTATAATATAAAGAAACAGACACTATCAGTATAAATGTGTACAATAGAAAGCAATCAGATGACATCTCTCAAAGTTAGAAAAAAGCACACACCATTGACCCAATTAATTCCAATAAGTAAGTTTTCATTGTACAAACATACTTGAACACATTAAAAAATCACTTATATGCTTACTCTTTGTTACAGAAAGATATCAAAATTGAAATGTCCACCAATAACAAGTTATGTATTTAAACAATCCACTTAAATTTGTATTAATATTGAAAATGTTACACTAATATTAGTATGGCAAGTTACTGCAAATATAAAAAATAATAACATAGAAAAGCATTGCATATATTCATTATAATGTAAAAGGTGATAAGGAGAAGAATGAGAGAGAAGGATAGAGATGGAAAGAATAAATGGTATGTATATGCTTTTATATGTCTTGACTATATCTGGAAAAATACCAAGAATGTGTCCAGGTGATAGATGGAGTATAGGAAAGAGCCTAACTTTTGACTGTGTCAGTGTCTATACAACCAAAGAGTATCAGAAAAATACCTGTAGTTGAAGAAAGTTGGGCTTAATGACTCCATAGCAAGGACAGATATACATGCACCACAACAAACGGCAATGTCTCATTAAGTGGGTGCAGGAAAAGACATTTCAAGTATACTAAGTGATTCAGGGAGGGCTCAAAGAATGGTAGATTTCCTTCCCTAAAAAGGTGGGAGTGATTCTAGTGTTGGGTAGCTTAGTAATTCAGTGTTTGATACAGCAGCCATGTCCATCTTAATCCAAGACAGAGAAAGTTTGGGTCATTTTGTAGTTTCTACATCACTTTTGTTTTTGTCTGTAGTCAGGCATGACTACAGATTGATCTTGTCTTTATCTTCCTCCACCCCATCACAGCAGCCTTGTCTGATTATGCACTGTGACCCTGTCTCTACCCAACAGCACACTCTGTTGTGGCCTCACAATTCTGTACCATGTAGTTATCTTTCCTATTCAAAATAATTTGGAACAAGCTCTCAGGACACAAGGGGGCTTTTGCAGTAGGCCCATTCCTCTCCAGCAGGATGCTAATAGAGTATATGTCAGAAAATGGCTCTGGGTTATCAGACAACCCTCTTTATAGTGAAAGAGCTGCTCCTATATTTTATTCAGGGTAAAGAAAACAATGCATTTGGTTCCATCTTAGTCATTTTCTTCCAAGCCTTTTTAACCTCTTCAAATGCATCTTCTATCATGGTAACTTGTGAAGCAGAATAAATAGCTTTTAAATTTTATGTAAAATATTCCTATTAATACCCTCCAAGCTGCAATTGCTTTTTTTTGTACCAGTGTCCCAACACAGTCCTGCATTTTTGTTATTATTACACTTGTAGAGATTCTTTTCTGTTACTGCAGACAATCCCACTTATGTTTGTACTCAATTACATATAATTAGTCTTTTCTTCATGAACAAAAGAGCAGGTGTCTTTATCAATTCTATGCAAGATAACATAGTAAAGATGGTTGGACCTAATGATGTCAAGTGAAGCAAACAACACATTTCTGAGAGATGCTCATAGTAACAAGATTTTTTTTTCAAGCAATCAACTGTTTTTACTCTCTACCCACATAAAATAGAGGGGGTAAAGATATTTTAACAACTTAAAGGTTTATAATTTTTCTATTAAGAAACATGAGTAGAATTTAAATATCGACCTGATATTGAATAGTGATCGTCTCTACTCACAAAAGGTATTTATAAAATTATTTGTTTTCATTTGAATTTTTTATTGAAATATTTGGGGAGAGGAAGATTAGGAGAAAGTTTATCCACTAAAAGTCTGAATAAAAGAAGTAACTCAGTGGGTAGGACTGAAACAAGTGTTTATGTGTGGTTTTAGAAATTGTGCTGATGAGCTGGAGAGATGGCGTAGCAATTAAGGCACTTGCTGCAAAGCCAAAGGATGCAGGTTTGATTCCTCAGGACCCACATAAGGCAAATGTACAAGGTGGCACATGCATCTGAAGTTCCTTTGCAGGAACTGGAGACTGTGGAACACCCATTCTCTATCTATCTATCTATCTATCTATCTATCTATCTATCTATCTATCTATCATCTCTATCCCTCTCACACACACACACACACATGCACGCTCTCTCAAATAAATAAATAAAATTTTAAAAACTGAAAACTTGTAATGTTGTTATGTGAAGCAGTGTCATCAAAGGAAGTTGGAGCAGGAGTGTAAAGGTGTTTGTGCATTTGTAATTATTCCAGTCTGAAATAATTTCCAAAGAAAATGTTAAAAATATGTGGCCAGGACTAGGGAGGTGCCTCAGTGGGAAAGTGCCTGCCCCACAGCATAAGGACCTAAGTTCAGATCCCCAGCATCTGCATAAATGGCCAGTGGGTGTAACTGCCTACATATAAGCCCAGCAGTCAGGAGGCAAAGGCCAGAGATCTTCAGGACAGGGTGGATAGCTAGACTAGGCAAATAAGTAAGCTCTGGGTTCAAGTGAGGAACCTTGCCTAAGTAAATAAATAAAAAGGGTGAGTGATGGAAAAAGATACATGCAATCAACCTCGGACCTCTGAATGCACACATGAACACACACATGTATGCCCACGTGCCCACATACATACATATATAACACATATACACACAAAGAAACACAACAATATGTGGTGGAAGTATTTAACCTAGAAAAATTCTTGCACGTATTTGCCAGAGGTCCTTCATCCATTCATCCTTTCAGTTGGTACTGAATGCTTGCTGTGAATGACAGACCATTATAGAAAAAGTGAAGGACTGAAACAAAATCTCTTCCACTGTGCAACTGACATTCGCCTGAGAAAGATGATTAAAAAAAAATAACTAGCAACAATATATTTATCCAGTGCACAGAGGAGTTAGTTATAAGTAGAAGTAAAATAGGTCTGGAATATCCCGTGGAGGGACACTATGGAAGCTTGAAAACCATAAGATGTGGTGCCTCGGGGGAAATCATTCAGTCATTGGGGGTGAACCCTCAGTGCAGATTGTGGGACCCCAATTTTTACCCTGTGTTACTTCTCAGATAATAAAAGCAACAGGCCACTTGGCCTATTCTCCTGTGCTATAACAGACCAAAACAAGAGGTCTAATCACTCATGGGGTATAAGCCTATGACACTGACAGACACAGTAACCCTTCCTCCTTTTAATGTTGATTTACTATAGCTGAGCATTGTAGTAAGAAGACACTAACACAGAAGATTGTAGAAAAGAGTATCAACACAAGATATGTGTGAATGTTTTAAAAGATGATCAAGGAAGATGTCTTCAGTATCAGATTATAGCAGAACCATTTTCATTTTCTTGAAATAAAAAGGGCAATAACTCACCAAAAAAGAATGTAAAATATTTTACAAAACATGAAATAGATACACTAAGTATATAACTTATACAAACATCACAACCATAATGCAAAGGATTAAAATATATAAAATGCATTTAATTCCCTCACTTATAAAAAGCTTAAATATGTAAAACAATATCATTAGTCACTTAAGTATACATTTATACAAAAAGATATATTAAAATCTGCATAGAAATAACCAAAACCAAATTTAGGAAACGTATGCCTGATAATAAAAGAGTGCATGATTTTGTAGAAACAAGTACACAGAGGGTTCAAATTCTTTGAAATTTTCAATTAATTTTTAAGCTGGTAATGAGTCGCCAGGTGAATTTATATTATTCCTTGTATTTTGAATATCTAAATCATTTATTACGAAAAAGTATGTGGGGTAGTACATAATTTTTTAAAAAAGGTTTAAATTTGTGAGTTTAAACAGCTTCCGGGAGAATTTGACTAAATCCTTCATCCTCAGTGCATGTGGTGCAGATATATCATCTGTATGGTGATATAAAATTTGTTGCATGTATAATTGTATGTACACAGATATATGCATGTATAGGCATAGGCAGGCACGGGTTCAGATTGGTGATGGACTCGGCCTCAACAGATGAATAATTTTCCATTATTCTTCTAGAAACCGTGAAGGAAAGCTGTGTTTGCAGTCGGCTGCACACTCTTGCTCGTACCCTTGTACTCCCTCCTCGTGGAAAGTGCCACAAGCAGAGCAGCTGGTTGGGGATCAGGTCACATTCTGGGGAACTGATAATGGTTATTTGTCTTGCTTGGGAATTCAATCAATGCATTTTCTTTAGTTTGTAATTTTTCCATTTTTAAAAGTCTGGTAGATAGTGTTAACAGCCCCTCCCCCATCATGAACAAAACACGATGACAACTAGAGAGACCTCATCATTAACATGGGTGACACAGCTAAGCAGCTCCCTGATTCTTTCCGTCTGTAATTGCAGCCTCTCTAAATAAACATTCAAATACAGATACAATAGATAACAGTCATGCGTGAAGAGAAGAGTGTTTTCATTCTTCTCTCCTGAATTGAAAAACGTGAATTCATTTAGATAATGTATTCACCTAAGTACCAATCAACAATGCCAACCACAATAAGCTAATCAACTGCTTTGCCAAAAACTGAGAGAAGAAATTCTTTATAATAAGAATTTTTCTTTATTGTAATGCATATTTTTAATATGCAATATTAAGTGAACAAAGAAACTTTAGAAGGCACGCTAAATAACACCTTGAAATTTTAAAGATTTGAATCATTCCTCAAATATTATTTAAAAACCATGACACTATAAAATATATCTGGTTCATACCTTTTGAAGTTTGATAGATTGTCAATCTGATCATAAAATCATATTGATGGGCTGGAGAAATTGCTTAGTGGTTAAGGCATTTGCCTGTGAAGCCTAAGGATCCAGATGCACAAGTTGGCACATGCATCTTGAGTTCATTTGCAGTAGCTGGAAGCCCTGGCATACCCCTTCTCTCTTTATCTCTCTCTCCCCTCCCTCTCTGTCTCTAATAAATAAATAGAAATAAATAAATCTTTTAAAAATCACATTGATTAGAATCACAAACCAATTAGACATATATTACATGAATATGCATGTGTGCACATGCACACGTGTGCATGCATGCATGCATGTACATGTGCCCATAGCTTTTCAAGTAGAATAGACTAGAAAGTCAATGAAGCCCAGAATCCTTACACCTGGGCCTGCCTCCCCTGTGACAAGAGTACAAGGGGATGCCACAATGCCTGGCATTTTCTCCTGGGTTCTGGTGACTTAACTCAGGTTCTCATGCTTGCAAGGCAAGCACTTGACCAATTGAGCTATCATCCCAGATGGACACACATTTAATGAACTTTTATAGTATGCCTTTGCTTTTGTTTTGAGACAGGAATTCACATAGCCCAAGCCGATCTTAAACTCACTGTGTAGTCTAGGGAGACCTTGAACCCTGATCTTCCTGCCTATTTTCTAAGTGCTGGCATTAAAGGAACATGCCATAACATCTGGCACACTTATTAAATGTTGAAAACTGAAAATCTAGCAATGAGTACAGAAAAAATAATATACCATGAATTTATTCTAAGGAATTTATATGATGGTATTGAAAGATGTGAGAGCTATCATTCTTACTTCTGAAGCTTGTATTTGAAATTTTTGAAAAATACAAATATACTCTGTCATACCCTGATGAATGCATTTAGCTATTGAACTAGTCAGCTCTGAATGTTAAATAACAACTATTTGGAGATATTATTAGAAATCTATTGATATTTGGCACTTTTATTTCAAAAATATATTTAAATGCCATGTCAGGTCTAACAGTCCTTTACCCTGCTCCTAGTGCATATGCTACAAAACATCATCATATGTAAATACATTTAATTTTATACTTAAGCAACTGAAATAACACACACACACACACACACACAAATATATGGGTGGATTCATTATTTACTTTTAGAAATAATTATTTTCTGACAGATATTAAAATCTAAGAATTATAACTTGCTCATCACTTGGGTCCAAGATTTAAAATATTTTATTTTTATTTATGTATTTATGACAGAGAGTGGTGGGAGAGAGAATTGGCACACCAGGGCCTCTAGCCACTATGAACGAACTACAGATGCATATGCCACCATGTGCATATGGCTTATGTGGGTTCTGGGGAATTGAAACTGGGTCCATAGGCTTCATAGGCAAGCACCCTTAGGCTTCACAGGCAAGTGCCTTAACTGTTAAGCCATCTCTCCAGCCCTGGGTCCAAGATTTAAAGACCATCAGTAGTAGAAGCTCTCTCTTATTCCTATGAGGAGGTATCAGCTGGACAGAAAGCAGTACAGTGGAACGAAGTTCTTATCTAATGACCTACTGAACTCCTTCAAAGCTCATCTTCTCTTTTCCTGTATAGCCCTCCTGCCCTGCTGCTTCTTTCCGTAGGGAATCCATGACAAAAAAGATAAAGAACACACACAGGCTTACTCATCACCCAATAGTTCAGACAGCACCCTGGTCTGTCTGGGCCACACATCTAATCTGTACTTCATTCCAAGAAGCTGATGTTCTTACTGTAGTCGCTGTTTTCGTCCTTGGTCCCATCAATGGTACCATCTGGATGCATCTGCAGGAAATATCCCTGCTGGCTGAATAACCTTGTCACAATTCCTTTCAGCTGGGGTTCTGCAAAACAGAATGAAATAATTATTCACATTTTCTTATTTTGTCGATAAAATGCACACTTGCAAGTTGTTAAATACTTTCTGTAAGTAAATGTGTAAAATGCCAAAGGCATAAATATTTAAATTAGCAATTGGAAGGGGAACATTTCAGTCACATATCTATAGGTTTCTCCCTTCTAGAGGCAGAACCATACTACTTTGAAGCAGTGTATCAAATGTAAATAAATAAGAGTGGGTTATGATTAGGAAAATACAGAGGCATGATAAACAGTGAATTATCTCCCCTCCCTCATACATCTAGTGTCTGGCTGCAAGATGCCACAAAGTTTATGGATCTGTTCCAGAATCACTGCTTAAGACAAATGCCACTGACACCCCTCCTAAGATCCCTGGAGTTATAACTTGGGCCTGGAAAATTTCTATTTCTGCTGGATGTCAACTAATGCATCATAAACTCTTGCCTTTTGAAATTCTGATGTTTGGCCACAAAAAAAAAAAAAACATAAACAAAAACAACACCCTCCATGGCCATGAAATATTACCTGGAAATATGAATCCGGGCTGCACTATACACATCACCAAGGAAGAACCCCAGCACTGCAAAAATCATTTCACTAGTACATAAAAATGTCACAAGCATTTTTCTAAGTATTTTAACCTAGAAATGGTCCTCACTTTTTAAATTCTCCACACAATTAAAGTATCAAACTGGCTTTGAATACCACATTTAAGTTTTTGCACATCAGCTAATATCAATATTGAGAGCTTTCTTGCTGTGATGCTGGCTGCCAACAACAACCTGGTTTCCACAGCATCACCACCTTTTCATCTTTAGTGTTGGATGAAAATTATTCTAATGCATTTATGGCCCTAATTATTTCATAACAATGAGAAGGAAAAGAAAAATGCTGCCTCTGGTGATGAAAAGTGAGGCAAAGATGAAAACCCTATCTTTGCAGAAGCAGAGGTATGGCATCTACAGACTGACAGTCACTGATTTATGCTCATCTTCCTCAACCTATGCCCCTAAGCATCTCTTTATTTTTTTCTATCAAGTAATATGCCAGGCACTAGGTATTACGCTGGATGTATTTGCTGATGTTTAGGTCTAAATAAAATTCAAGATAAGGACCAGATGTGTTTAAGTCAAAGTTCCTATTACCTATAACTTACATCTATGGCTGGTTGTTAGCAGGTGTGAATTGAGGACATATATTAGGCATATGTGGCAATGCCTGAGTTACTTTGCCTTCTTCACAGGACTCCTAAGAACCAGAAGAGATTCCAAGAAAATTGTGAATGAGGAAAACAGTAAAGAAAAATGTACTAAACTCTAAATCACGCTGGAGAGATGGCTTAGCAGTTAAGGTGCTTGCCTACAAAGCCATAAGATCTTGGTTTGATTCTCCTGGGCCCACATAAGCCAGGTGCACAAGGTGGCACATGCATCTGGTGTTCGTTTGCAGTGGCTGGAGGCCCTGGTGCTCCATTCTCTCTCTCTCTCTCTCCCTGCTTCCAATCTCTCAAATAAATAAATAAAAATAAAATATGTATAATCTGAATCAGGCACTGATTAACAGGTGTCTATTCTTAAGTTAAATAAACACATTTAATTTATGGGCCTTAAGCTCCTTATCAATGGAATCTGTGAGTCAGATTGAGTGGAATTTAGTTCGCTCCTATGATTCTCTTTGATCTTATTAGCAGGATTTTCTTAATGGGTTCATCTTCAAGGTTTATCCTCCAGAGACCACTCAGTCCAACATGAATACTATCAGACAAGCGCACAGTTCACTAAGGACCTTCACTGCAGATAACTGTGGCATTCTACTGTGAGGCTACATGGCTGCCAAAAGGCTTTAGTTGTGGCACACTCAGCCCAGATATGGAGTCACAAGATCAACTAAGAGCCCCAGGTGTCGTGGGTCCTGTGCAAGTAGTAGGACATCTGTTTTCGCTTGTATCATCTGGAGAATGAAAGGATAAACAGTTCTTATTTGAACTATAATCATTGAGAAAGTCAAGTGAATAATTACAAGACAGTATGAACTAGATGACCCCTACAAAATTATAAGTTCAAATTAAGGCATAATGTATGTTTCAAGTATGAAAATCAAGGAAACAGTGTGCATCAGGTGAAGAGGGCATGCAGAGCAGATACTATGTTTTCTGGCTCTGTACTAGGAAGTTATTGATTAAACTTGTAATGGGCTGACACAAACAGCAGGTTGAAAATTGAGGGCGATAAAAGTGAAAGAACAATGGTCCCTTCCTATTCTTTCTAATAAGCTCAAATCACTTTAAGAAGCCATGTTTTCCTTGGTAAGGAGACGCATGGCAGCTCTGTCATTAAAGCATGCAAATGATTGCTTGTTTTCTTCATGCTCCTCTTTCTGCACCTGTAATTCTTTGCCATGGTGAAGCGATGCCCTGTTGGCAAGCTGGGAATTCAGGTTAGTAACTCTGCTCAGGATAATGAGCATTAGACTTTCACCCCAAGTCCCACTGTGAGAGAATACAGAGCAGGCACCAAGTTTTCATTATGTAATGATCTAGGAAGGCAAATGTCCCACACTATAGAAGTTTCACAAGTGACCTCGCCATCTACAGAACAAAGTGCAAAGGCCCCACTCATAAGTGCCTCCTCCAGCAAGGCTGGCTAATATGAGTGAAGATCTTTTAGAAAGGTGGAGGAGGGCAGCAGTGTCTAAAGACCAGTTATCAGAACACCTAGCAACATGGGCTCAATCAACAAATACATATATTCTTTGTCAGACTCTGCTTAGGAATGTGAAAGATGAATAAAACCTGTGCTATCCTCAGGGAATACACATTTAAATTCTCAAAACAATGTGTGACTGTGTGTGTGTTGTTAAATGAGGGAAACAGAGTTGCATGATGGCCCAAAGGAGCCAGGACTAATTCTATCTAGGTTAGACAAAGAAACCTTCTCTGTCAATTGAGGAATGAATAGAATTTTTATAGACATAGAAAATCAGACAGAGACAAGACAACACAGCAGGCTAACTGCCAATAACAGAGTCCAGTACAGATAGAATATAGGCCAAAAGTTCCTGGAGGATGAAACACTAGTACCTGTGGTCTACAAATTTCAGTAGGATCAATAGTGAAATTAATAAAGTACAACCAATGAAGTAAGTTGTTTATTAAGCTCATTGTTTACTTTCACCAACTGTCTTTCTGATTCCAAGATTATGTTCTCCTATTACTTTTTTTTTTTCAGTTTTTAAGTGAAATGATGGCTATGTTATTAGAAGACTGGAATGGGAGATGGCATGTTAACTTTTGTGTTCTTAAGTGGTGTGGTAATACTGCTAGCATTTCACTGAAATCTGTTTCCTCTTTCTCCTGGGCACCCAGCTCGACCATATGTCCTAGCCTCCCTTGCAGTTGGGTTTGGCAGATGAATGAGTGTCATATGGAATGTAAGGGGAAGTGATGTGTGCCATTTTCAGGCCAAGGATTTTAAAAGCAAACATTCTCCTCCACATTCCCTTTTCCTTAATGCTCACTGGACTAATGTGGCAAAACTCTAGGGGATGAGAGAGCCACAGAAAGGAAGGTCGATAAGAACTTGAGTAACTTATGGGAAAATGACAATGGTTCCACCATGGGCAGTGGGGTGGATGAGAAATAAAATGTACAATGGCTTTTTTTTTTTTTTTTTTTTTTTTTTTTTGGTTTTTCGAGGTAGGGTTTCACTCTGGTCCAGTCTGACCTGGAATTAACTATGTAGTCTCAGGGTGGCCTCGAACTCACGGCAATCCTCCTACCTCTGCCTCCCAAATGCTGGGATTAAAGGTGTGCACCACCACACCCAGCTACCATGGCTTTTTTTAATGAGAATAGTATGAAGAGAAGTGAGGAGTCAACTCACAGTGGGAACCTAACAAAGCACTATCTCACCCATATGATCGAGGTCAAGAACAGCAGACACAAATCATGCTGATAGCATATACCATCCGTGTGATGAACTAAGATAGCACTTAACCTCTTTAGCTTTCCACCAGACCCACAACCTCTATTGTAAGAAATACACCAGGTGTGGTAGTTTGAATATATGTCCCCCAATATATTCAATGTTTTATTACTTTATAGTTTGCATCTTCAATCACCTTGCTAGAGGCAAGGTCACTGGGGGCCGGTCTTAAGGTGTGGTGATGTTTTGAGATTCCATTGTAAAGATATGCAAATGTGCCTAGCAGGAGTTCCTGAAGTGTGCTGTGTGACCTTTTGGCTATAGTTTTGCTCTGTGTGCTATGGTGGCTGGTTGGTTTCTCTCTCTCTCTGCTTGGCCCTGTGGAGAGCAGGCTGCTTCTCTTGCCATTATGGAACTTCCCCTGGATCTGTAAGCTTCAATAAATAATATCCCTTCCTCCATAACTGTGCCTGTTCTGGAAGTTCATCTCAGCGAACCTGAAGCTGTCTGCTACACCAGGCAAATCCCAATCAAAGGACATACAAAACATTTGACTAGTACTCAGCATGGCCATCAAGGCTGGGCTGGGGAGATGCCTCCGCAGCTAAAGGTGCTTGCTTGCAAGTCCTGCCAACCTGGATTTGATTCCCCAGTACTTACACAAAGCTAGATACACAATGTGCCACATACATCCAGGGTTTGTTTACAGTAGCAAGAGGCCCTGGCATGCCTAATCTCTCTCACTCTCTCTCTCCCTCTCTCCTTCCCTCTCTTTTTCTCTCTCATAAAAATAAATGAACATTTTTAAAGACATCAGGGTCATAAGGTCGTCAAAGTAAAAGTAAAAGTAAAATGTCACAGGCAAGAAGAATCTAAGAGGACTACATGGAAACATGACGAATAAACGGTAATATTGCATCCTAAAGCTACAAAAAAATCTATAAATTGAAACAGAGGAAGCCATGCAGGCATGATGATACATGCCTATAATCCCAGCCCTTGGTAGGTTAAGGCAGAAGCATCACAAGTTTGAGGCCAGCCTCAGCTTCAAAGCAAGACCCTGTCAGAAGAATGAAAGACAGAAGAAGGTAAGGAAAGAAGGAGGGAGGGAGGAAAGAAGGAGGGAGGAAATTGGACTAAAGTGTGCAGCTAGTTTCTCCTAGTGCATCAAAATTGATTCTTAGCTTACAATACAAATGCACCATATTAATGTAAGATGTTGCTAAGGCTGAACAATCATAGGAGACATAGAAACTCTGTATTATCTTAACATCTCAATTAAATACTATTAGAGGGCTAGAGAGATGGCTTAGTAGTTAAGACACTTGCCTGCGAAGCCTAAGAACTTATGTTTGAATCTCCAGGTCCCACATAAGCCACACGCAGTGATGCAAGTGTGCAATATTCTACGTGCTCACAAGGGGGCACACACGTCTGGAGTTCATTCTCAGCAGTTGAAGGCCCGGGTCTGCCCATTCTCTCTCTCAAAATAAATTTAAACAAAACTATTAGAAAATAGCTGGTTATGATGAAACACACCTGTAATCCTGTCTCTTGAGAGGTGGGGGCAAAAGGATCAGGAGTTCAAGGTCATCCTAAGATGCATAGTGAGTTTACAGCCTGGCCTACTAGAGACCCTGTTTCAAAACAAAACAGAAAAAAACTATTATGAAAGTTTATGAAAATAGAATTATGTCAAAAATTAAAAAGAAAGAAATCTTTCACTGTTCACAGAGGCTGAATAAAGATAAAGGAAAGGATAGACTGGAGCTCATATTCAACACATCTTCTCTTTGGGTAAAGGAAAGACAGGGACATCACATTCACCATGGCTTCCCTTCAAGATGACACAGTACTTTCGACAGAAAGTTTGATTTCACAGAGCCTCAAAAAAAAAAAAAAAAAAAAAAAAAAACCCTGACTCCTGATGGAGCTTTCTAGACATTCCTGCTGGGCTGACCTGTAGTGTCATGGAACAGTGGTTCACAGTGGAGGCCCAGAGCAGAGACACCCATGGGAGTCTGAGCACATACCTTAGGATGAATACAAAACTGCCAAAAATAGGATGCCCTTCAGCAATGGGAACAACCCTGGAATCTAATATCTTCTTTCACTCATGTTTTTGCTTTTTTGTTTTCTAACAGGGTTTCGCATTGTAGCCGAAGCTGCCCCTAAACTCCTGACAATCCACCTGCCTCAACCACCTGTGTGCTGGTTTTACAAGTGCTAGTCATCACGTCTGACCCATCGTCAACTTAAAAGATAAAAACTCAATCAAACAATGAACTGAGACTCACAGCAAAAGTGTCGTCCCCAAGGTCACCAGCTGGCACACACATGACTTACCATGGCAATTCATTCTATATATAAACACCATCCCTTCAAAAGAACAGATAAGGCACAATCCTTGTCTTGAGCAGGCTGTAGACATGAGGAGCAAGAAAGCAAAGAGAGAAGTGGGGAGGGAGCAAATAAGGAAGGGAGATGAGCCCTGATCTGTGCTATCTATTGGAGTTCTGATCCATTATTGGAAAGTAAAGAAAAAAAAAAAAAAAAACCTTTGCATTAAAGAGAATTGCATATGAAAATGGTGCAAAAGCTATTAGACAGAGCATAACTTACTGTTATTTTCATAAGAATGCCCATATTTTGAACCTACCTCTCTTGTTTCAGACACTCTCCTAATGATTTTACTGGTCTTTATTTACTCCTGACAATGAGTGAACGTGTCAGGCACTCTCTCTTTATTCTTGATGTACAATGACGGGCAATCACGAAAGTTTCCAGGACTGGCTTATGAGTCTAAGGTCCTTACCATTCTCTAGCATTGTTCAGTCCCTTTATGAAGTATTCTGAGACAACTGGAGCAGGTCCAGAAGAAAGAGAGCCAAATAAAGAGGGAACAAAGGACTGTCATATGAAGAATGGCTGAAAGAGCAGTTGATATGCAGCCTGGAGAAGGGTGGACTCTGGGGAGCACTGAGCTGTCTCCACATTCTGGAGAGCAGACACAAGCGAGAAACAGCCAATTTGGTGAGTGGCTCCACAGGGATAGAACCGGAGCCAATGGGGGAAAGTTACAAGAAAGCAGGTAAAAATTTTCTGCAAATTATCTTCAAAGAGGAAACAGGTTGCCTAAGAAACTAATTTTTGTTTTGTTTTGATTTGTGAGCAACCCAGGGAAAACAGAAAACCTACAGGTCAGAGTAGCCAAGAAGGGTATGGTTGTCTCCACAAGCTGACATTCTGAATGACAGTGCAAGGTTCTCTCTAAAGTCCTGGGTCCTGATGTCACCAGGAACCTTGGGGATAAAACACATGGCCTGCTAAATACAATTTCACTTTTCTATTCTCTTAGTTTGTGTTTTCATGGGAAACTGAAGACTGCTTACTAGGCAACCTGAAAATGCAACGTTAGATGCTAATTTGATATTTTTAAGATCAGTCTCTGTGGGCTCACAAATGGGGCGTCTGCTTTAAACTTTGATACTGTTCACTTAAAAGGAACTGAGATTGAGGAGGCCATGAAAAGTGAGTTTTTGTCAAGTTCTTCTGGGGCATTCTACCACTACATATTGCAAAATTATACTATGCAGGCCGGAAGATTTTCTCAAGAAAAATATAATGATGAGGATATGTTTATGCACCATAATCAAAAGCCCAGATGACTCAGGAATCGAACACAGTAAATCGTTTGAAAGGGAATAGAACTTTCCGGACTTTTGGACACCATGCAAAAGTTACAGCCACACAGAGCCATGGGGAGTCATGAAAAATGCATGCTCTTTAGTAAAAGAGAAGCAGCCCTGAGGCTTCTGCTCATTCACCACGCAGTAGGCTGCAGTGAACAGACAAAAGGAGCGCCTTGCAGTACAGATAGCAGAAGGCTGGAGAGTGTCACTGCCACCTGGAAGGGTCTGCTTAAGGCTTAAAGAGACCCACGTCCTGTCAGGAGCACTAGCCTCCCAATCAGTAATTCAAGCAATCGGTGCCATCAGCAGTTACCTACCTGCAACACATGGATGCTTTCACACAGTGCCAATATTCCTAGAGGCCTCCAAATCGAAAGTGCAGATCTCTTTTGTCTTTTCTTTTTTTAACTTTTATTTATTTACTTATTTGAGAGACAGAAAGAGGCAGAGAGAGAGAGAGAGAGAGAGAGAGAGAATGGGCATAACAAGGCCTCCAGCCATTGCAAACAAACTCCAGGTACATGTGCCCCTTCTGCATCTGGCTTACGTGAGTCCTGGAGAATCGAACCGGGGCCCTTTGGCTTTGCAGGCAAACATCTTAACCGCTAAGCTGTCTCTGCAGCCCAAGTCTATTTTCTTAACAAGTACTAAATACCAATTTAAAAAGTTACTTGTTGAGCACCTGAGTACAAAATGCTTATTCCTTTTGGCAGGGGATAATGCCATTTGAAGAAAAGAAAACCCCAAACCTGATTTCCACAGCAATGGATTATGGAGCAAATATTTCATTGGGGCCAATTTCAACCTGTCCTCAACATCACAGCACAAGAATCTGGAGTTGGGAATGACCACAGTCAGTCCCACCTCATTACCAAATCTAAAAGAGAATAAGACATGAAGCACACATTCCCGTGGGAAAGATGGGAAAGAAACAGATAGACAGTGAACTACAAGGCTGTGGCAGAAGAGCTCTAATGAAAATTATGGCAATTAAAAAAAAAGAATGCATAAAGGAGATGACTGTGTATGGTGAGCAGTACTCAGAAGAAAAACCACAGAGGCCTGGAGGAAGAGCCAGAGAAAACCACCGGCTCGTTGAAAAGGGAAGCATTGCAGATGCAAGGACACTAAGTGAAAACTATTGCTAAAACTTGAAAAGGTAAGGCCTGAGCAGATCCCATCAGATGAGGGGTTCTCTGAAGAGTCTTCCTCCCTCTAGGGAAAGAGTGCACAAAGTATAGCCTTGTGGCTGCCAACTGATTTAATCAAGTTTTACTAGAACACAGCCAAGCCCGTTCATCAGTGCCATTATAGCCTCTTTTGTGCTACAAACATAGAGATAAATCCTCGCAACAATGACCTTAAGGCCTGCAAAGCCAAAAATATTTACTATCAGTCTCTGTGGAGAGTTTGCTAACACTTGATTCTGGACCTTTGCTTCTGTAACGAAATGCACCTCTGCCTTCTTCTATACCCAGGACTCCCCACCAGTCTCTTAGACAGCTTTCTTCAACAGGGTCTTCTTACCTGGATCCCTACAGGAAAGTCATTCACTCTGCATTCTGACTCCCTTGTGCATTGGCTGGAAGTCACACTATTCTCTTATAGCCGCTTGCTAACACGTCTGTCTGTCTATCTGTGGATGAGCCGTGTGCATCTCAAGGACAGAACCACGGATCATTCAGTCGGTACCCCATCCTATTTTCTAGCACAGTACTAGGCACAGGACAGATGGCAGGTGATCAAATGTTGAACAAATAAGTTGCACCTGGCATTGTCCATTGTCACCTGTGACTTTCAGAGGCACCTATTTGTAAGACAGAGCTGTTTACAGCCTCTTAACACAATGCCTCCGGCCTTCAGTGTGTTTCTTTCCATTCTCCCTCCACAGTAAACAGTCTGACAAGCACAGCAGCAGTCGCCACATACTGCATCGTCTACAAAGCACGGTGTTGTCTCACACTTCAGCAGGAATCAAGTGACCTTGAGACAGGCAATCTTTAACCTACATGCTGCCTCAAAGCTAAATAGAAAGGAAAGACGGGCTTTTCCAGAGCATCCTTTCACCAAAGCAGTCTGAGCTGGGAAGACAGGAGAAGTAAGACAGAAAACTGATCTAAGATATAAAATGACAAGAGAGATAAAAGATTATTTTTTCAGTGAGCCAATTTCATTCCTCATAACCTGAGCCCCCGTACTCCAGCATTCTTCGTTTTAATATGCCCATGAAAATTTAAAATACCTTAAACACTAGTTATTGACTTCTAACATGCACAAGGTGCTGGATACAGAGAAGAATAAGATGCTCTTCCTGCCTGAAAGGCACCCACAGCCTCTTCAGGAAGGTACACACACATAACTAATGATTTCAGCAGAAAACACGAAAAGTACAGAGAAACAAACTCAATGCCAGGGAATCACAGTGGGGGGGGGGGTGCTAATTTTATTTGGGATGAAGAGATCTGAGATAAGAAGTAATTAAGAAAGACTTTGAGGATAAAACCCACGTTAGACTTCTCCTTGGCAAGGCAGAAGGCTTTTGCTCTGGAGGGCAGTGGCAGGAGCAAAAACACAAGAGGGTATGGAGACTTGGTACATTTAAGGTCATGGCAGGCCTTGGGAGAGTCAGCCTGTGGGGATATAAGCAGATACAGGCAGGGCTGCAAAGAAAAGCAGAAAGGAAACAGGGTCCAGAACACTGGAGGGACCTTAAGCAAAGAAAATATAAATTTTTCTTTATCCTATAAACCACCAATTTCCATTTTTGATTATAAGTCGCATCTGTAAGAAAATTTAAATCTATAGCCTCTATATGTGATATGTGTATGTATTTATTTGTTCATATATATATATATATATATATATATATATATATATATATATGTATGTATGTATATGGAAACATACAAAAAATTGATTGAAAGATATCAATAACTAAACCTAAATGCAAGCTATAATAGTTTCTTCCCATATGCCAGAAGACTGTCCTGCTACCCACAACAGGGACACTGATTTAGGCCACCGAAAAATTTTGAAAGATTTTAAGCCAAGATGGAGTGATGAGGGTAGTAACTTAGGAAATCCAAATTAAGAAACAACAGAAAAGACTGCATTTGAGTGGGGTGTTCTTGTCATATAGGAGCTACAGAAGGAACTAGTCCATATCACATGGCCTTTAGTAGGCAAGGGCAATGAAGATGGCTTGACTTTGCTGGGCCAGTCATGCTAATATTTCAGAAACTTAAGGGATAACAGGTTAGTGCTCTCCTTCAGTTGTAGAAAGATGTTCAACCTTCCCTTCCCCAAATCTAAACCCAACTTAGGTTCTCAAGGGAACTCTACTGAAATGTAGAATGTCATGGAAGTGAAAAGACATTCCAGGAAGCCAAGTGATTACTTGTTTCCTGTCAGTCTCTGTTCAACCACACTAGGCCACATTTCCTTGGCTTTTTCTCATACAACCATCCAGAGAAGCAGACCTGGAATGAGCATAGCATCCTTGCAGTTCAATTTTAATCTTGAAGTTCTGGAGAATGCAGCCCACAATATAATTCTAACCTGATCATGAGATAATTATAATTGAGATTTTACAGCTGGAAGAGCCATGCAGGATGATATAATTCCAGGCTCATTTCAGGGACAAAGAAGCAAAAAATACCAGAGAGAGAAGCCCTCATGACTATACATCTCTTAATGCCTGGTGTTGGAGCCCTTTAATTTACACACACCATAACCTTTCTGGCTGGTGTTCCTTGAAAACCATCTTTCATACCATACCTCCCCAAGGTGTCATGGCATTTTCTCAAACTAGCCACAGGTAATCCAGAAAGCTATTTCATTTCTTCACACATAGGCACTCTTTGTTCCTTGTGGTATTAAATGACCACGACCTATTTCTGAAGGCTGTTCTAAAGAACTAAGAGTGTGCATTACAGTGTGTCACAAAGCTATGAAGTAGCCATGCTTATATGGTAGATTTCACTTTGAGAGAGGGTAAAAGAGTGCAGAAAGATGGATCAGTAGCAATGGGAAAAATCTCCTGGATTTCATCCAAAAGAAAGCCAAAGTCACAAACTTATCATATACTATGTACTTTATGTAGATTTTATCCTGGTATTCTTATGGAAATAATAAGTAATGTAAGGGAAACACCAATACTGAATATATATATATAATAGATATAGAGAGATTAGAGATAGATTAAGAAACTGGCAAGAGGGTTGGAGAGATGGCTTAGCAGTTAATGCGTTTGCCTCCAAAGCCAAAGGATCCTGGTTCATGTATCTGGAGTAGTGGCTGGAGGTCCTGGCGCACCCATTCTCTCTCTCTCTCTCTCTCTCTCTCTCTCTCTCTGCCTATTTTCCTCTCTTAAATATATATATTTATATTTATAAATGCAGTATGAAACTGGCAAGTCAAGAAACTGGAGCTAGGCTTGAAGCCAGATCCCTTTGCTCCATACACCTTCTCCTTGATAATCATCAATGAAGAATACATGCTAGCTTAGCTCTACTTATCCTCAGCTGCAAACAGTTCCCCCAAACTTCAGAAATGGTTAAAGGAAAAGGCTAGAAATAAATGGCAAACAGTGATCTGGAGGTGAAAACATAGCTTTTGGCCTCCTGACACAAAAATTAAATTAAATAAAAATAAGATAATAAAATAAAATGGGATGAAGGAATACAGCTACCTCTATGCACAGACAAATGATTCTGTAAGCAACACTGAAAAATCTTCTTAAACCTCTTTTCTCATAGACATATCTTTTGGCACAAGAAATATATGAATGGGACACATTATTTAGGAGAGGCGAGGCATGGCAATTCCCTGACATCAGAGCTGCTGCACAAATGCTGGATTTGTTCTATAACTACACCTGAAAGGGTGAAGCCTAAGAAATTTCCCCACACAACAAATCCAAATGACTTGCAGGTAAAGCACTATTGTTGTAAAGTGTGATTTTGGTTTATCAACTATTGTATACCATTCACCAAGAAAAATCTCCAGAGTCAACCAAGGTGAGTCCAAGTGACAGTAATTCTCTCGACAAAGCAGTTCAGAGCTCCATGAATATACTGTCCATTAGCCTCTACCCTGAAAGTTCAGGGCAGGTAGTGTGCACAGCAGGATGCATGGATGGAAGACAACCAGACATGTGGGGTCAGATCCTAACTGCTGCCTCTACTGCTTCTGCCACTACCTCGCCAGACCATCAAGAGCTCCTGTTTGGCTTCTGCCAAAAGTTTCTCCACTCACACTCTCACTGCTCTATCCTTCCAAACCACACTGAAGTTAAGGTAATACTTTGCAATATAAACTGGCTTATGTCACTTTCCTGATGAAGCCCTTTAATAGCTTCCTTTTTTTTTACAATAAAGCATTCAACCCTGAGCATAGCCTGGAGAGCTTCGGACCATCTGGCTTCTGCCTGCCTCCCCATGAGCATCTCAATTTACTCTCCCTGGCCCACTGGGCTCCAGGCACACAACCCTTCTCTCAATTCAGATCTAGAGATACTTGCTCCAGCATTTTCCTCTGCCTGAAATCAATTCAAGTCACTCCACTGAGGTCTTGCTTAGCCCCCAATCTAAATTTGTCTCTATATGTATATTCATATTCTTTGCTGGCACACTATGTTTTCCCCTTCATAGCATGTATACCAATATATAAATACATGGCTATTTCTACTCTGCTTCTAGATTGTAGCATCCCCAAGGATGAGGCAATGTCAGTTTTATCCACCAAAATATGCCTGGTACTTAGCATAATGCTTATCAATACAACTTAGGAAACTGATTTCTTCTGTCTGCACTGCAAGTTCCATGGTATAATGATCGTATTTGAAAAGTGCCGTCATAGCAACAAATCTAGCATGCAAAATAGTAAAGGGACTCAAAGGTATACACAGATACATACAAGGTACTTATACTAAATTAGAAGTGAAAACAGAAAACACATTTTGAATACATTAACAAATTTTACCAGTGTACATTAATAAAGATTTTAAATGTTCCCATTAAATTATAATCTACCAAATTAAATGAGAGCAATTAATTTATTTCTTGGTAGTATAGCATACAAAAGGTAACTGGAAATATTTCTCCAATATAGTACACTTAACATTCAAATGTGTATCATAATCCAAATGCACTCTGGAAGGCTCTCAAGTGCAATATGGGTACAAGGAAATGTCACACTTATGATGATGAGGGACTGTGATGTGGACTCTTAGATCCAAGGGGGGAGGCATAAAGGCTCAGGAGTTAGTTAAATGGTCAAAGGTCCTTGCTTTCAAAGCCTACCTGCCTACTTTCAATTCTCCAGTACCCACATAAAGCCAGACACATCTAGAGATCATGTGCAGTGGCAAGAGACCCTGGCACACCCATTCCCATTTCCATTCTCATTCTCTGTCTTTCTCTCTCTGTGTCGCTCACTCACTCTATCTTTCTCTGTCTCTCTCTGTGTGTTTCTCTCATAAGTAAATAAAAAGCATATTTAAAAATAAAGGAGGAGGGAAGAGGTTGTACAGTGGTTAATGATACTTGCTTGCAAAGCCTGACTGCCCAGATTCAGTTCTCTAGTATCCACTTAAAGCCAGATGCACAAAGTGGCGCATGCATATGGAATTCTTTTACAACAGCAGGAGGCTCTGGTGTGCCGAAACTCACTCTGTATTTGTCTTATTCTTTCACTCCTTCTCTATCTCAAATAAATTAAAAATTTTAAAAGAATAAAAAATAAGAGAAATCAGCCCATTTCAGCCAGAAGAACCAGATCAACTATTTCTTAATAGTAGCTACTCTGATTTCACTAGTCACCAACTAAGCATGGTTCTCTCCTTGCTATCTGAAAAGTGTATACCTCAGAATCAAATACAAAAGTGATTCATTTGACCACAGCTAATGAATCCCCCAAATCTTGAAAAGAATTAAGTCATTAATACTCAAAACCTATTTTTAAAATTGCAAAAATTTTGCACTTATATGCAACACACTGGTAATAAAAGGCATGGTCTCTATCAACAAAGGGTATATCCTCGTTCGGGAAAAATACTAAACATTAACACATATCTTGAATTTTGTCTGTAGTATAGAATCAAACCTCTAAAAAGATGTGTATTTGATGTTTCAGACTTTTCATTTTGTTCAGTTTAAAAAATCTGGTTGGATTTTAGAATCCTTCTGGACAACAATCTCCCCAAGGACAAGAAGCTTTTTGTCAGTGTGAACTCATACATAATCATAAGTGGGAATCACAATAGGTAGATGTGGTAGTTTGAAAAGATGGCCCCCAATATATTCAGTGTTTTATTATTAGTTTGTAGTTTGCATCTGCAGCCACCTGGCTGTAGGCAATGTCACTGGGTAGATCTTAAGGTGTGATGGTGGGTTTAGGATTTCAATCTAAAAATATGCAAAGTGTACCTAGCTGGAGTTGCTGAGGTATGCTGTGCTGTGTGGCTTTTGGCTTTTGGCTTCACTCAGTGTTTGGTCCTGTGAAGGCAGGCCAGCTTCTTCTGCCATTTTGGAACTTCCCCTGGGTGTATAAACTTCAATAGTTCTCTTCCTCCATATCTGTGCCTGGTCTGGAAGTTCATCTCAGCGAACCTGAAGCTATCTGCTGCAGTAAAGTACTCATACATTCTTTTTCTGTCAATTTTGATGCTGACACCTAACAACTTCCCGATTTGCCATGTAAAACCTTTGATGAGCTTTTTCATTTACATTTTGGTAAAGATTATCTTGATCACAATTTCAAGATTTATTTTAATGTTACCTAACCACTGACTAATTCATTTATTTAAATTTTCTTTTTACCATGAAATAGTTTGAACACTCAGGTAGGAAAAAGATAGTAGGTATTCTACATAGCAATTCCTATGAATCAGAGACCACAAAGTGACTTTTTATTTTGAAAAACTATTTTGATTTATTTACTTTCAAGCAGAAGAAGAGAGAGAGAGAGAGAGAGAGAGAGAGAGAGAGAGAGAAAATGGGCATGCCACGGCTTCTAGCCACTGCAATAAAGCTCTAGATGCATGTGACACTTTGTGCATCTGGCTTTACATGGGAACTGGAATGCAAAACTGGGTTGTTAGACTTTGCAAGCAAGTGCCTTAACCACTGCACCATCTTTCCAACACACAAAAAAACTTTAGAAAGCATTTGCTCCTTCAGTTTTGGCAACAGCTCTATGAAATTAGTATTCCTCCCTGTCATATCATAGATAGAGACTGAGGCACAAAGAAGCGAATGTAAAGTCCCCACGTTTTACAAGTAAAAGCTCTGAGAGGATTTGAGCCAGCATGGCTCCATGGTCCAGAGAGCAGACTACAACAACGATCACTGTCCATCAAATACCCATGCACACTGTGTATCAGAAAGTGCCAACACTAGCATGTTCCAAAGTTGCTTTAAGCCGTTTTCTAGAATTTAAACAATAGTCATCTCCTTTACTTCATACCATTACTTTACTACTAGATCTAATTATATTTTCAAATTTCAGATGCTGCTTTTATATTTATTTTTTTATTTTTATTTTTTGCTTAACTTCCTTGGCCCACAAACATTGCAAAGTGAGATTTTGTGTAGTTTACATTTTTACATTAAAAAGTGGCATGCTACGCAAATTATTCAGTGATTTATTTCATTTTGCTCTGAAGGCTTCTTAACAACTAACCATAATCATCTTGCATTCATTATAATCTAATATATCTGCTCATATCATCTTAACATATGCTTTTTTTATTCTGTATGCATTTCCTTATCCTTATTTCCTTCATTTGCATTGGTCTCCTTCCCCTTAGTCTCCAGTTTTCCCCCAATCTTGATTTGGAAATTATATTTCCCTTTCTATTAATTTAGTGGTACTCTGTCTGGGTTGGTTGGTTATTGGTTGGTTAGTTTGAGACAGGATCTCATGTAGCCCAGCCTGGCTTCAAGCTGCCTATGTAGGCAAAGATTGCCTTGAACTACAAATGCATATTTTCCCTCAGCATTCTGAAAATATTATCCCATTGTCTTCTGACAAGTCGCATTGCAGGTGGTAAGTCTTCAATGAATCTTTCATTTGTAGGTAATGTGGTCCCTTCCACTGATTGTAGATAATTTTTTTTTTTAGTCATAATGTGACTTTCCCACAGTATTTTTCAGGTCTATATTTTTTAAAAAAGAAGTGACATGATGGAAAGAAAGAGGTCATATGAACTTTTGAGCTTTGCAAGTTCTTTTTTAATCTCTTTGGTCACAGGAGGCATCATCTTTTCTCTGCTTTCCCAGAATTCCTATGGAATTATATTCTAGCTTGTCTTTCTACTTCATTTCTCTTAAATGCTCATTCAGTGTCTTCTACTTATGTATTAATCTTTCAGGGAAGCACTCAGAGTGGCTTATCTGATTTCATTTCAAATTCAGTAATTTTCTCTTCTATTGTGTATAGTCTACTTTTGAATACATGCATAGATTTTTCTTTCCTAATATAATTACTACATTATAATTCTTACATTTTAAGCTCAACTTATTTCCATACAGTTTTGGGATTTCTCTTTGCCTTGTCCTTTCTGCTTCTTTCCATTAATAAACATTTCAAATATGCTTGTTAAATTTACTTCAGATTTGCCTACTATCTTGAAATTAGCAGTATAGCAGGATTTTTTTGTTAGTTTGTTGTGCATCAGTATTCTTTTTGATGGTTTATGTTCTTGTCTTGTTACAATGGTTAGACTAGATTATGCAGTTTTCTTTAGTGAGAGTCTAGGGTTCCATGTGAAGACTCTGCATTGGCCTCGGGTAGCACGATGTAATGTCTCCAAGCAAAACTACAACTCAACAATTAGAATCTGATAGTGGATCTCACTTAGGAAGTGGTCGGGCTATCCAGCCATACATTCTACCCACTGTCGTTGGTGCAATTAAGCTCCTTTCTATTTTCTCTGGCAGGTGGAGCACTTTTCTAAGTCACCCTTTCTCAGGAAGAAGCAGTGTCTGTGCTCTAATGAGAGCCTCTGCCTGCCTAATATAAGGCCATGGCTTTATGTCCTGTGCCTGCATGAGAGTTCTGCCCAAAGCCCAAATGTTGATGCCTGATCTGAATCTGATAATTCCCCATGAAGCACACAAAATCATCTTCTGCTAATCCTTGTGAATATAAACTCCCTCTTCAATTCTAGCAATAGGAGATTCCCCTCTTTCATTCTAAGCTCAACTATAAATGCTAATTCTTGTTAGTGTTGTTGCATTCCTCCTACAGATAGACCTATTTTAAGGGAGAGGTAGTTATTTTGTAACAGCTCAGAATGTAACAAAGTATTGTCATTTCTGCACCAATGTTTCTTGTACTTCCTGTCTTTAACAAATGGCAAGTTATGAGACTAACATTAAACCATCATCATACTTAAAAATGTAAAATGAGACCTAAACAAAAGAAACTCTAAATGCCGAGATGCACACATACTCATGTCACCCTAAGAGAATACAGTGAGAGATTGGAGCCCCCATATAGGAAAAATGACTTCTAATGTGTATTAAACACTCACCAAAATTCAACCAGATATATTTTTAAATATTAGTATTTTAAGAATGCACATATATGAACATAATTACATTTGAAGTTAGATATCTAACTAGATAAACCTTATATTAATAATAAACATAATTTTAGTTCTTTTAAATTTAGATTTAGAAATAATCTATTAAACGAGTTATCTCTACTTGAGTTATATTACTTTTCTAAAAGCAATAGGGCAGGGGTTAATTTTCTTCATTTTATTAGAAAACACTTTAAGAATATTTTCTGTGAAGTTTACATTCTGATTTCAAAAACCTACAAGATGAATTCTCTTATTCCATTTTAATCTGCAGAACTGAGCACTTCTTATCTGGCTTCAATAATTCATGCCTAACTTCCTCATATGATTATGTAATATATCCATGGATGCAAGACTAACTTGCTAAACATGCTAATGAATATAAATAGTAATCCATTTATGAGAATAACTAGCAAAATGTCCAAATTGTCTTGCGTCAGAAGCAGATATAAGATAAAGATCTGTGTTTTCCACTCAGTTTTGTTTTTAACCTAAAACTCCTCTAAATCATGGTCTATTAAAAATGTCCTTTTGTACTCTGACATCCGCACTAATAAAATAAAGTAATATAAGAACACGAGGGACACTTTCAAAATATCTAAGTTCTTTTGGGTATCTGCAGCAAAGCAATAAAATTCATAAACCACCTACTCCCCAAAATACCATGGAAATTTGTCTTTGTCTCTGTCTCTATCACTCCTCCCCTCATAAGCACACAAAAAAATTAATAGTAGTGTGGGGTTTATTTTTACATTTCAATACCTAAGGAGACTGCTTTATTTAACCAGTTTACCAATACTAATATCTAGTCATGCCTTTGGCATTGATATATTCTCAAGAGAAATTAGAACAATCACTGCACTAGAAGGCATAAAGCTGAAGCTCTACTCTCAGCTCCACTACTTCCACGGTTCACTGCATGACTCAGTTTTCTCATGAAAGAAGTCAGAGGATTTGCATCTTGAGGTCTTTTGTAGATCTATCTAAATCATTTAAAAATAATACTTGTATTAATGACAAGTCATTGACATGATTTTTCTTACATGTTAGTTATCTGGTACTAAAAATATATTCAGACATGAAAAGACACAAACCAGACTTGAACAGACTGCAATACCCCTGTAGTTTATAACATTTATTACAGCTTAGTACTTGAGGGGAAAAAACAATCAGATATTAATAATAAGATTTAAACTACAAGCTGTGCCAGAAATCTCAAAGAACCCTAACTCAGTTCCAACTTTAAGCAACATAATTAATATCTGCTAATAATTAAGTGGATGATATGTAACTTTGGTTCTAGGTGCCCAAGTTTTGTCTGCTTGTCTCATTAAGAATTACAATGGGCTGTACTTTGAGCTAACTGTACTTCATCCTTGTGTTTAAGGGACTGACATCTTCTTGGAAACCAGAGTCATGAAGCAGTACTGGAAGTGAGATAATATATAACTGATTTCAGTATTCTCTTTCACATTAGGAAAACACTCGGGGCATTCAAAATTTGAAACTTTCTCAACTTTCATGTGCTTACATGAATACCAAACCACATTCAGAATCCAACACAGGAAACATAGATGGCAATGATTAGAGAAGAAATTCCCAAATAAAAATATATAATCTCAGCAAAAAAAAAAAAAAAAAAAGAAAAGAAAAGAAAAAGAAAAGGCTGGAGAGATGGCTCTGTGGTTAAGGTACTTTCTTGCAATATCTGACAGATGGGGCTCCATTCCCCAATAACCACGCAATGCCAGATGCACCCAAGTGTGGCATGCATCTGGAGTTCACTTGCAGGGGCAAGAGGACCTGGTGTGCCCATTCTCTCTCTCTCTCTCTCTCTCTCTCTGTGTGTGTCTCCCTCTCTGTCTTCCTCTCTGTGTTTATAAATAAATAAAAAATATTTTAAAAGCACATTATATAATAATGTAACAATGCTATTTCAAAAATCATGTTCATGTTCAAAAATTCTACTTATGACAGAAAAGTAAGCCCCTAATTATTCAATATGAGGAAGGTAGAGCATCTGACATCTTAGCAAAACAATGTTGAAAGCAGTGTCTTCAATTCACCACAATGCCTTCCCAGACCCTGAGGTCTTGCAGCAAGAGAAAGAATGCTATATTCTGTTTGGTCAGTTCTATCTGAGAGCACCACAAAGCAAACCTTGTAGGCAATACTAACTTTTCTTGCAGTCACATTTAGAAAGGAACTTTATGGAGGTGAAATCATTCATCAACATATTTTATTGGACTTAATATATCTTAAATATGTAGCAAAGACAAAAATTTCTGAGACCTTTATACTCATTTTCTTTGTTATTATCAAAATCGACTGTATATTTTACAATTTCAGTACATTTTACTTAGAGCTATCCATTTCTAAGTGTACAAAAGCTATATGTAATTGGTGGCTACCACAAAGAGCATAGCCCAAGATGGTTTCCCAACATGACAGGCGTATTTCTTCAAAGAGCACTTAACTGTTGTCTTTAGGAAGTAATCATTATTTCAGTGACCCATAGTGTGAGTCACTACCAACAAGGTACAAATAACCAAAGAGCACATATGATCATTTTTTGACATTTATAGTTATTTATTTGCACATGTGTATGTGCACATTGGCATACTAGGGTCTCTTGCTGCTGAAAATGACTTCCAGACATATGTGCCATTTTTGTGCCCAGCACTATTTAGGTGCTGGGAAATGGAACGTCGGCTAGTAGGACTTGTAAGCAATCACCCTTAACTTCTGAGCCATCTCCCCAGCCCCATCCACCTATGTTCTACAAAATGCATCATCGGGGCTGGGGAGATGACAGCGGTTAAGTGCTTGCCTGTGAAGCCTTAAGGACCCCAGTTCAAGGCTCCATTCCCCAATACTCAAGTAAGCCAGATGCACAAGGTGGCGCATGTATCTGCAGTTCATTTGCAGTGGCTGGAGGCCCTGGTGCGCCCATTCTCTCTCTCTGTGTCTCTCTCCCTCTTTCTGTTGCTCTCAAATAAAATAAATAAAAATAAACAAAAAAATTTAAATGCATCATCAAAATAAAGTGCAAGACAAAAGTTATGTCCCTTCATCCCTCCCATCCTTACACTGATCCTTTCTTCCTTACGTTTCCTCTCCTTGGTTCTAAGCCAAGGAATACAACTGTGAATAAGACAATTTTGGCCAGTTTCCTGGTAATACTGAACCCGTCATAGAAAAGGTAGAACTTAAATAAATAACACTACAATTAATTACAAGTATAAGAGCTGCTTTGAAATAATCTTGGATGCTATGAAAAATGAGCACTATGCAGTCTCTATGGGAAGTAAAAACCATGGCTCACTTTAGCACATGACAGGAGCTAAGTGAAAAGAATATATTGAATTAGTTAGATGGATTAGATCAATGAGAAAAAAATGAGAAAGAAAAGATAATAACATTACACACTAGGTCATAAATAAGAGAAAAAGTTCAAGGGCATAAAGGACGTTGTTGATTTTAAACACTGAAAATGTGGCTGCAATTTAGAATGTAATAGTGAACATCAGGGATCTCCCTGGCCAAGAACTCACTGGAAGGTAGCCTATCCCTGGCACTGAAATTTTTCTAGTAACAATCTATGGCTTCTAGGTGTGCCACTATACAAATAAGTAGGTTTCCATATGGTTTATTCATAACATCTTAAATTTTGATTAACCCTCCCCACTCTTCTTTTACTCAATCTCTTCCTCTGACCTCACTGAGGCCATTCCATCCCCAGTAATCTGTTCATCTACTTACATATATACAATACCATCCCCTTAAGTCCTCCCCTCTCCTCCCTCTCTTTTAGGCCCTTTCTAGCTTACTGGCCTCTGCTACTGATTTTTACTCCAACCCACACACAAGTCTAAAATTTTTAGCTAGAATCCACACAGGAGAGATAGCATGTGGCATTTGGCTACCTGGTTCTGGGTACAGACCATTGCCAAAGCTCTAGATTTCCTACCAGAAATAGATAGCAAGACCCTATTGCTGAAGACGCCACATGATTTGGCCACAAGGTTACTGAGAAATCAAGCTGGAGCTGAGTTAAAAGCCTCCTCCCTGTAGAACAGCTGACAGAAAGCTGGAAAAAAACTATGCTGCATTCAGCCTTATGGGAGAGAGAAAACATCAGTCATGATAAACAATAGTGGACACTGCAAGCCTTGAGTTTGACCAGCCAGTGCAAATGAGCCAATGGGTGCATGTCTGACGTGGGAGAAACCAACCACTCTCGAATTCGACTAGAGGCACACATCATGGGAGGGAATATATGCCTGGTACTGAAAACTTAGTCAAAAGCCTATGGCAGGGGAGATCATGAGCCCTAGGGGTGTAATGCTTCCTGGTATCTGGATAAATGCACATATTATGCTCATGTAAGCACTTTTCTTAACATTTATACCCATATATTAATGCTACTTTCAATTTTGGTTAGAGAAGCTTCTCTTTTCAGATGGTGATGACCACTGGGATGATTCAAAACACAACATAGTGCAGAAAAGTGACAGAGGAGTGCTCAGCACTGAAACATCTCTATCATACCCTCCAAGGTTCAGGGTCCATTGCAGAAGAGGTAGAGGGAAGAATGTAAAAGCCAAAAGAAGGGTAGGACTGCTTACAATGCAACTGTCCAGACATAATTTGGCCTCGATATCCATGATCTTGCAGTGCCTAGTACTACCTACACAAGACTCTCATAATAGGAGTAAAAGATGATGACATCAAAATAAAACAGAGACTAATTGAGAGAGGGAGGGAATATGATGAAAAGAGGATTTGTAAAGGGGAAAGTGAGGGAGGGGAGGAAATTTGTCATGGTGTATTGTCTATAATTATGGAAATTAACAACAAAAAAAGTTTAAAAGGTTTAAAAAAAGAGTTAATGGTGGTCCAAGATGATTATAGTTCATCCAAAATACTATAGACCATGGTACAAAGAAAGTGGTAATACATCAAGGGTCTTGGGGGGCAGTACTGGGGAAGAAGCAGATAAGGCACACTCAAAAAGAGAGCTAGAGTAACACTTTTGACTGCATTTTCCATCAACCAGACAATGGCATAGTAGTCCATTTACACTCAGGCTAGCCACCTCTGGACCTCTGTGCTTAGCTTTGGTGGTAGTGTAGAACTTTAAATACACAGCTATGAAAACCCAAACATGACTGGACGAGTATAGTCTTTGATTTCCTCTACTCAAAACTAACAGTCTTTCTTTTCCCACAAATTATTATATGATGTTTATCGCTGCCAGCAGAAGTAAAACATAGTGTTGTAAAAACAGAAAAAGAAAGAAAAGACAAAATCAAAGAAAATAGCTAGCTTATCCAAGAATTTTTCCCTATTACTATTACTAATTTAGAGCAAATAATCAGCCAAAGAGGATGGTCTTAAATCAATCATAATAATGTAACCTTTATAAGCCATATCTATACAATATACCTAATCATTTCTTTTGAATAATAAAATATATTAATTCAAAATAATTATATATTTGAATTATAATATTTATTCTGAAGAAAGAATATCAATTTACCTATTTCACTTTTTTGAAAAGTCATAGAAGAGCCAGGAGTGGTGGCCATGCCTTTAATCCCAGCACTTGGGAGGCAAAGGTAGGAGGATCACCGTGAGTTCAATGCCACCTTGAGACTACATAGTTAATTTCAGGTCAGCCTGGACCAGAGTGAAACCCTACCTCGAAAAAAAAAAAAAAAAGGTCAGAGAAAAGTTTTACATATAAAAACATATAACCTAACCTGGATTTTAGCAGCTCTATAGAGAAGTCTAGAGAGTATACAGCTGAAAGGGTGGGTATGGAGGCAACTGACAACAGTTATAGACCTCTAATCAGGACAGGACAGTGACTTGGATTAGCGTTTGTGGAGACAGACAGTAGCTGAGGAAGTAGAGCTGTCTTGATTCACTTGTTAATTGCATGTAGCAGAGAAGGAAATGGGGGGAGGGCAACAAAAATAGAAAGTGAAATATATAATCCTAGTGGCCCAGAATTTCCTTAATAGAGTAGATCCTTACCTAATTTACTTCCCCAAAATAACATATATTTTCCTCCAACAAAAAGTAGGAGAGAAAACTAAGAGTTTACACTTCACTAAGCCAAAGATCATGCTCCCCTGGTGAGCTGTATGGAGTGGCAGTGTAGCAGGCTGCTGGGAGATGCAAGGGAGCAGGAAGATGTGCCGCTCCACTGAACAGCTGCTCCTCCTAGCCTACATCTCTGCTCCTATGTGTGTCCTGTGCCCTGTCCACACGCTGCTGTGATACTAAACCAAAGAGTGAAAAGCAGACTTAAAATAAGTCCATGTGGTCATTCTAGCCAGTCTATAAACAATGGCAATCCTCTGTGGTCAGACCTCTTTTTTATGTATAATGTAGGATTTCAGAGTTACGGATTTAAGCCAGCTAGGTGGTGGCATTATGTGACAATGTGAATAGCAGAAGAGAAACAGATCTGAGCATCAATCTCCAAGCCCAGTTTGAAATATTTCCAGGTGAAAGCAGCAAGTGGAAGTTGAATACGCAGGTGAGAGCTCAGAAGAGCTTGTCTGAAGACATCATGCAGAGTAGTTGCGTTTTGAGCAATAGAGAAAGGACAGAACACAGTGCTTCAGACTCAGCTCAGAGCCATGGAAATCTACACAGATGGAACAAAAGGTGCCACCTTGTGAAGGAGACTGTGGAAGAATCAGAAAAATGGGAGTCATGCGTATTTCAAAGGAAGGACTGACCAGCAACACCAATTGCCACCAAGAGGTCATGTGAATACACTGTAGAAAGCTTCTAAACAGCAAAAGTCTAGGAGAGAGAGTTCATAAGGGTAATGCATCTTTCCTATGGAGACAGGAGTAGAGGAGATTCAGAACACAGGAGAACTAGTCTCTGCTAGAATAAAACATCTTCATTGAAACAGAAGGAAAGAGGGAAAGAACAGATGTCAATTTGCTTATTCAGATGCAGAAGTGTCAAGGAGCTCCCAAATATGGTAGCTCCTCTTTATAGCAAGTAATTCTCACTCAAGTTCCAGTACATTTGTGAGGATTCTTAAAGAGAAAAATAAACCTCTTTAACTACACTGAGGAGCTTCTGGATTTTTTTTTTTTTTTTTTTTTTTTTTTTTTTAGTGCACTACCACATGTTTTCCTCTGATGAGTGCCATTCACAGAAGATCCGGTGAATGTTGACCCCACAAATTTGGCAAAGCATCTTCCACCACACAGTATCCTTTCCAGTCACCTACCCTGTGCTCCCCATGCAAACTGAAAGAGTACAGTATGGTGGACCCCAGGTGAACATGCACCCTGAATTCCTCAATTCTTGATCCGTGGACATTACACCTGGCCAGAGTCGCAAAAAAGGCTTTGTCTGTGAAGTAAAATACTCATTAGCATTTCAATTAAACTATTTTAATATTAAGGATATTGTAATTAAGAAAAATAAAGCAATCTGCTTCTTTGCCTAATTCGTAGCACATGGAAAGCTCTCAACAGAGGGTCAATCAGTAAGGAAAAAATGACATTTCATAATGACATGGTTGTGACATAAACAGTCTTTGCTCCACCTCCAGAGTTAATTCCATAGTTCTAGGCTGAGTTAAATATACACTCCACAGGTTTTGAACACTGTTCTTCATAGCTCATCAATTCATGGATGTATGTTTATGTTAACTGTACATGACCATATGCACATGCAAGATATGCTATTTGCTGTGTAGTTTGGGATTATATAGAAAACGCAGTACTGAAATTACTGTTTTAGTCTCCTTTCATTTTTTTTTCATTTTCCTTACACAGATTTCAGCTGTCATAAGCACTGACTGATTTATGAATCAGGGATGCCAAGCTTATAAACTTCACCCTCCAAAACAGCATTCAAAGTCATTAAAAATTACTTTTCTCATGTTGTTAAATTTATTGTAGACATAAAGTTCTAGCACCCAACTAGAGTCAAAAAGAATAAAAATAATTGTATAAGTTTTTGTTAAAAGAAAAAAAAACAAAGCTTGAGGGGGCTGGAGAGATGGCTTAGTGGTTAAGCGCTTGCCTGTGAAGCCTAAGGACCCCGGTTCGAGGCTTGATTCCCCAGAACCCACATAAGCCAGATGTACAAGTTGGCGCATGCATCTGGAGTTCATTTGCAGTGGCTGGAGGCCCTGGTGCACCCATTCTCTCTCCCGCTCTCTCTCTCTGCTTCTGTCTCTCTCTGTCTGTCACTCTCAAATAAATAAATAAAAATTAAAAAAAAAAAAGGTTGGGCTGGAAGAATGGCTTAACGGTTAAGGCATTTGCCTGCAAAAAGCCAAAGGACCCAGGTTCAATTTCCCAGGACCCACGTTAGCCAGATGCACAAGGGGGCACATGTGTCTGGTGTTCGTTTGCAGTGGCTGGAGGCTCAGGCATGTCCATTCCCTCTTTCTCAGTCCTCTTTCTCTGCCAAATAAGTAAATAAATAAAAATAAAATATTTTTAAAAGCTCTGATATAATCATTACTGGAGTGACTTACACATTGTTTTTATTTTCTCTATTTTTTTACTTTAAAAAAATTTTATTGACAACTTCCATAATTGTAGACAATATCCCATGGTAATTCCCCCCTCCCTCCACTTTCTCCTTTGAAACTATATTCTCCATCATATCTCCTCCTCCTCTCAATCAGTCTTTTATTTTGATATGCTTTTATGTAATGACAATGTATAAACAGAACAAGAGAGGTATCTGAAGAACCCAACTCGAAATGCCCAACTGAATAGGTTCAGAAAGTAAACTGTTTCTGATTTACTCAATGAAGAGACAACTTGAAGAGACAACTTTGTATGAACACTGGTATTAGAGGCAAAAACCAGAAAAGCAAAACCAAACTAAAGTTGGCTGACCACTTAACACTGGGCTTTGGGCAACCAACATTGCTGGAGTCCTCATGTGGATTCACAGCATGGAATCCACATACCATCCACACTCCTTGATGTACCCCTGCTGCAGACACAGGGCTGGGGCTTTATGTACTTTAACATTGGCATTAGTGCCAAACCTTCCATATGCTCAACACAGCTTCATCAGTACCTCCTTAGCACTAATATTAATGTCATGATTAATAACCTTATAAACAATGATATAAAGTGGACACCTGCTGGCAGAAGCTGGGCTGTCCTCAAGAAAGAGCCCAGAAACATGCTCACGGCATTCCTGCTCACACGTGATTATGATAAAATCATAATCAAGTTCCATTATTCTCAGTGAATCAGGATGTGCCCTGGCATGCCTGCCTATGGGTATACTGCAGCAGAGCTGGTTAAAGTTTTATAGCGATTTCTCAGAGGAAGAGCTGGAATGACACCTCACAGTTGGCACTTTAGTGATTTCACAGAACAGAACTGACAAATCTAAGACCAGTTAGGAGGTATGCAAAATCATGAAATTTTTCCATAGGTGTGTGTGAATGTGTGTGTGTGTGTGTGTGTGTGTGTGTGTGTGTTTGTGTGTGTGTGCAGGTGCACATGTGTGCAAGTGGACATGAATGTGTTATGACATGTGCCACCTGAGTATAACTTTGGGTATCATCCATCAAGAATACCATCTGCTGGCTAGAAAGATGGCTTAGTGGTTAAGACTCTTGCCTGTGAAGCTTAAGGATGCAGGTTTGATTCCCCAGTACCCGCATAAGCCAGATGGACATGGTAGCACACATGCCTGGAGTTCCTGTGCAATAGTTAGAGGCCCTGGCACATGCATATTCATTTTCTCTCTTTCACTCTATCTCTCTCTCATTTTCTATCTCTCCCTCTTACTCTCAAATAAATAAATAAAAATATTTTTTAAATGAAAGAATGCCATCTACATTTTTTTATACAGGGTCATTCATTGTCCTAGAGTTCACTAATTAGGCTTGCTGATCAGAAAGCTCCAGGGATTTTCTTAGCTTTGCCATCCCAAAATCCCAAAACTGGAATAACAGGTACATGCTACCATGTGTGGCATTTTTGTAAGGGCTGTGAGAATTGAATTCAAGTCTTTCAAAGCAAACACTTTACTGAATAAGTTATGTCCCTAGGCCCAGAAAGTCAGAATCATTTTCAAAAATTATTTAACAAGTCTACACAAAATATATTTTGAGCAAATCTCCTATTGCCTTCTCATGTCCCTTCTCCCTATCCATCTTGTACTAACCACTTCTTCCTAACTAATTCCAGTTCCACCTTGATATCTTTTTGTATTGTGTATTTATGTGATCTACTGAAATTAATTATGGTTTCCTGTATGAGCATGGGTAGGGAATTATTTATCAGAACACATGCAACTTATACCACTACAAAAATATATCTCCTGCTTCCTCAGCAACTATTAACTATCAATACCTCCTTAGGAAGGGATGGAGGCCTCATACCCACTTCCATCATCGATGAAGAAATGTCAATGGACCCAGTATTGTACAGGTCTTAATAAGGTAATGAAATGCTCATAATATTAAGGTTCTAATGAAACAAACCATCTAGTTAGATAATTATATATCAAAAAGATATTTTCCTTTTTGGATTCAGATGAGAAAATAGGAAAAAAAATTCATTAATAAACTAATTCAGAAATTAGATTTAGCTTAAAAAATCTTTCATAATTTCTAAATAGATTTTATGTCTTACCTTAGTATTTTTTTAAATTTTATTTATTTATTTATTTGAGAGAGAGAAAGTGGTAGAGAGAAGAGACAGAGAGAATGGGTGCACCAGGGCCTCTAGCCTCTGCAAACAAACTCGACACACATGTCACCTTGTGCATCTGGCTTACTTGGGTCTTGGGGAATCAAACCTGGGTCCTTTGGCTTTGCAGGCAAGTGCCTTAACCGCTAAGCCATCCCTCCAACCCTTAACTCAGTATTTTGTTAAATCAATATTGTTGTTGGCAATAACTAAATAAAACTCAAATGTCATAATTTTAAACAATGATTATATAAGCATTCTAATACCAAGCTTTTACTACTTTTATGTAATTGAAAATATATAAAATGTGTGTTTCTGAAAACAAGCAAAGATTAAGACAACCTAAGTCAATGCACTTTCAACTACAGAAAGCCACCAGTTTTGTTAGAGGGTATTAGAATTATTAGTTTATTTTATTTAAAAAATCGTGTAGCATTAGAGGTTGATAACATACACTAAGTAGGTTTTTTTCCTGTTAGTTTCTTTTCTTTTGTCTGGGGAAATAGAATAATGTGCTAGAAGTTTGCCAGATGTTGTGGTAGTTACAATAATAAAAAAGATGTGAGTCATGCTCAAAAGACTTCAGTACAAAAGCTAGATATATGACTAACAATCATATAATTTTAATGCAGTCATAAATAGAATAGGAATTGGAAATAAACGGAGTATGAAAGTAAAACTGGAAACAATATTTTTAAGTAAAATTGGGGTGGAGATATTGCTTAACAGTTAAGGTGCTTGCCTACAAAGCCAAAGGACCCAGGTTTGATTCCCCAGGACCCACACATATGCCAGATTCACAAGGTGGTGCAGGTGTCTAGAGTTCCTTTGCAGTGGCTATAGGCCCTGATGCACCCGTTCTCTCTCTCTCACTCTCTTTCTCTGTTTCTCTTATAAGTAAATAAAAAGTTAAAGTTAAAAAATAAAAAAGATTTATATAAGAAATCATATTGAAATATAAACTCATTTTAAAAAATAAAACATGTAAAAATAATAAAATGAACCAAGAATTTTATTCAGATATTATGAAATATAAAGCAATGTCAAAATTTTGTCATTTATTTCCTGATACTGATGTGTGTATTAAATTATTGAAAAAATATACCAAGAATAGGAAAGAAATAAAGACAATCACAGAAAAAGATAATCTTTTATTGAATCATATCTAAATGGAGAACACATGTAAAAGACCTAAAATCAATATATATATTCACAGTTTTCATAAAGTCTGGGAAAACTGTAACTAAGTGTTTACTCAGAGAAGAGGCTATTACCTGCTATCTTTTCAACATCAGCATCCCTTTTTTCCATACTACACTTCAAAACAATTCTAGTAATTCCTAGTCTTAGTGTTAACTAATTTAGGAAAACAAAAAGTAATAAAAGCCAAAAAATAATTTCACTTTTATCCCCCTTAAAGTCAAGTTTAAATGCTTATTTCACATATAGGCATGATCTTATGATTCGTTGAGTGTAAAATGCACATTTCCAAATGTGTAATTTCTATGAGAGTTTATAAACCAGCAACACAAGGTACAAGCTCCAATGAAAATAGAAAATGATGCAAAATTGAACCCAGGGACAAATGGTGAACTAAATCTGAGATCTAATGAAACTCATAATACACAGTATCTGGGCCATCAAAAGAATTTCTTTTATTTAAATATAATGTTTTCAAGATGTCATTTCAATTTTAAAATTTTATTCTAAACCAAGGCCCTGTGATAACCCAGGTAGCACAATAAAGAGAGTTCTTGTAGGATGACTCAGTTGGTGGCTTATTAATTTATGAAAAGGATTCACATGTCCGTGAGTTCTATTTTCCTAGGTCAGGACACATCTGAAGCAGCTGTTTTAATTTAAAAAAAATAGAGGGAAATATCAAAATTGAGGGATGGGGGAAAGCCCTTGCATATCAGTTATTTTTGAGAGTCTGTAAAGTACTGAGACATGAAGCCAAAGGTCTCCCATCTCCATTCATTCCACAAAAGAATAACCATAAAGAGACTGGTAAAGAGACAAGATTTCAGGGAGTCATGGGGCCATTTAAGGTGCTTTCATACACAGCTGGGAACCTTGGCAAAAGTATTTATAGGAAAATAACATGGCATTCAGTGTGTTTTCGTTGACAATGACTATTCCTCAATCATTTTAATATCATTTTAATATCCCTTATCATTCCGGGGATGTCTTTGATGAATGAACAAAGGAATGAAACATTGCAGAGATCACATCCGATCTGTTGGGTGTGCTAGATATAATAGTAAGAAGGAGTAGGTCAAGGAAAAGTAGAGCTCCCAAGCTGGAAGACAAAAATCTCGGTGTTAGATAATCAGCAATATTTGCTAAGTGTTTTCTGAGTATCATTAGTGGTGCTATTCTCTGAGACAGGAAAAAAAGATACAGACTGAGGCTTGGAAGAAGATAATTTCATTATAAGGCAAGTTGTATTGGGTTGCTGGTGGAACATCTGTAAAGAGTTATCCAGTATGTAGTTAGATTTGGACGAGAAGCTCAAATGTCAATCCATGGATGAGGACTATAGTGAAGACAGGTAGACTTAACAAGGATGAGCTCATTCAGGAAAAATCATGGCAGAGAAAAGGAAGGAAAAAAAGATAAACAAAACCAAGTACATTATTCAACAGCCATTAATGTTCATAAAGATAACCCAGGCCTCATGGATCCAGCTGTCACCAAGTTCAAAAGCTGCATGAAATAAATCATTTCAGTGAACTGGTACAGTGCTATAATTAAAGACTCACAAGTGGAATGGTAGAAGGTAGAGATTTTACTTAGGAAGAAGGTATAAATGGTCTGAATGATGAATAGGGGCTTGCATGAGCTCAAAAGGATAACGAAAACTTCCATTTGGGAATTAGCAAGATGTGCATCACTTCATTACATCAGTTCACTGACTGTAAAGTGAAATTGTGAACAACAATATGCTCAGAGGTCTTAAAACTAAACACAGAAAGGTCTTCAAGCACATAGTTTACCTGCTGTGAATTCTACCTGTGAAAGTACTGGAATCAATTCAGATGAGGTATAGACCAACTGGAGACTTCACTTAGAATGCAGGCAAAAACCTCTTATGAAAATCCTAAGAGTTTGGTTAACATTAAAAAATAATAAAATTCCTACTGTGAAACTATAAAGTTCTTTTACTCAAAGCACATTATAAACAGCAGTTGCAAGGACAGCTAACCAAATATTACTGTGCAGAGGAATAAAGTGATCTCCCAAAGGGCTCACGGAGTCACTAAATACCAATCTAGACTGAAGATATTTTACTCTGGTTTTATCATACCAAAATCTGGGTGGTTGTGTTTGACCCTGAGCAACACCCCCTACAATTATGTTGATGAACTAGTGTTTATACACTGGGAGCTAAATAGGATGGTCACCATACTTCCTATATGCAGGCAGTTTGAAGTGCTATAAATCCTTCATCTCAAAAAATTACTTTCTCAATTTAAATGAAGCATCATCATAATTTTCAGACTAGAAAGCCAAGGATAATAATATTTAAATATCTCAACTATATCTCTCTTAGCTTCCAAATTTTAACTTTTCTATACAATGTATGCCTCTACAGAGGAGCCTGGTATAGGGAAGAATGGAGAAACTAGGAAGGTGGTAAGATAAGGGGCAAGGAAGGAGAATGGCATGGTGTGGCATAATTGAGTCTTAAGTTGCCAAAAGCCTTGCAACTCAGCGTTGTCACCAGTCCATCATTGCCAGCATTACCTATATCCCAAGACTATTCCCAAACTGCTGAAATAGTCTGCATTTTAATAAGGCTTCTGATGGCTTATGTGCACCTTAAAGTTTGAAAAGCAATGATGTAAATATTATACAAGAAAGGGATTCAACAGCATTTTCCCCTCAGACTTCAACAGCTTTCAGGAGAGCAATTTTGTACTAACATTCACATGAAAAAAATCTTTTAAACATCAGAGTTGACAATATACACAATGGTTGGTCATTGGAACTAGTAAGGTTTCTGACTGCCTAACCTATTCAAGTAGAAAAATGAACCATATTCTTGGGGTTTGATGCCTGCACTAGCCCACGACTGCTTTAGAAAAAAAAAAAAAAAAAAAAAGGACTGTGTATTCTCTGTTTACTCACTATTCAGTACAATAGATGTTTGACAAATAACCAAAAATGCAAATGAGTAAAGAGTATAATCACAGAGGTAAAATTATAAAAGAAAACAAATTTCCTTTAGTCCCAACCCATAAGACTATGATTGCATTAATGGAAGATAGTTTTAATTTTAATTGTACCTACGTGTGAGAAACAACTGATCAGAAAAGTTTCCAATAAACATATGTTCTTGAGGATCATAGTGTATATGAACATGACTACTTTGGATGAGACTCTCTCCAAGACTAATATTCTATATTTGCTTAAATTTGCTATGTCACTGGTAAGATTATTCACTCAACAAGTGTATTTTACATGGTATCTGTGTCAAGCAGTATTCTTGGTTTTGTCTTTTAGCATAAAACAGACAAATAGCCATGTTTCATGACTTTATTTGCACTACAATATCATTGGTCAACTAGCCAATGATTCAATAGAAACCTACATTCACTCTCATGTCTACACAGGGAGAAATGATCTACTGGAGCCCTGAAAATTGTTTTATAGAAATTGCTCATGTGAGGCAACTTTGTAATATTATGGCATTTTCAAACACAAGAACCCTTCCCATAGAATGATGGAAGTTGAACTGTGTTAGACTTCAAGTTCAGAAAGCAGAAAAAGCTTATGTTTGGTGATATAACATAATAAATGGTTCAAAATAAAGAAAATGTTAAAATACTAGTAACATCAGAAAGGATATAAATGTAACAGAAACTCTAACTTTTAGAGTCTAAAATATCATTTAGGCAATATTTTAAATTAAATATTCTCTAAAACTTCTATTTTTAAAAGCACAATTACTTTTTTGCCAATGCTCCATAATATTAGGGGTGCTGATAACAAGAGAATATCAAATCTGATATCCAGTAAATGTATTCTTCATTCTTTAATTGATAAAATGCTGATGGAAAATGTACCTAAAGGATACTCAAGGTTTGAAAAATCTTGAAGCTTGATAATTAAGGCATGAGTTTTCTCTCTACTGCCTCCAATTAATATCCTGCACTTTACCATATTTCTACTGCTTAATTTAAAACTGTCTTTTGAAGGACGACATTTCACACTAACTTATTCAGAAAATCTTTCACTCAATATCATGTTATTCCTTTCCTGTCTGTGTTTGTTGTTAAATTTTCTTTGAGCCTGCATTATTGTGGTGGTTTGATTCAGGTGTCCCCCATAAACTTAGGTGTTCTGAATGCTAGGTTCCCAGCTGATGGTGATTTGGGAATTAAAGCCTCCTGGAGGTAGTGTATTTTGGGGGAGGCTTATCAGTCTTATTTATAGCCAGTGTTCCCTTGCCGGCATTTGGCACACTCTCCTTTTGCTATTGTCCACCTTATGTTGGTCAGGGGATGATGTCCACCCTCTGCTCATGCCATCGTTTTGCCCTGCCATCATGGAGATTCCCCTTGAGTCTGTAGGCCAAAATAAATCCTTTTTCCCCAAAAGCTGCTCTTGGTCAGGATATTTCTGCCAGCAATTCAAACCTGACAGCAAAAAACTAGTAATTATATGAATTTATTTTCCATCAGAACAAAAATGCTTCTTGTTGTATTAAATCCCTCTAGTGTTGAGGTCCAAACTTATATAACAAGTCTCTTCATGGATGAACTGCTAGGCACTAAAATACCATGAAAATTTAAAAGGACAATCAATGCAAGCTCAATTACATTAATTAATCTAAGAAAAAAAAGAATATAAAATAAAGCAGCTAAGTATATTTGTTAAATTGTTGTTATTCTATTCAATATACATGTCAAATCGCTTAACCTGTATATCAGATATATCACTAAGCTCTACATAAAGAAAGCTTGAAGTTGCTCAGTAATAATTAATAGAAGTAGTATACAACAAGAATAATAAAGGTGATTTCAGAATCCCCACTTTTCTACAAATGTGGACAGTGAGTTACAGAGGACCAAGGACTTCTCCAGTGTCATAAGAACTGACTACTGTCACAGTAATACGTCTGTGACATCACCTTACCATAGACTGAAGCAAAAGTCTAGATTTCAAAGAACAAGCAAAATAAATACAGAGGATTGTGGCATACACAGAAGACTCAATGTTGCTATCAATAGCATTAAGCAGAAGCGATGAGGAGAAGAAGGCCAATGAGAAAAAAAAAAAAAAAAAAGAGTTCACAGAAAGCTGCTTTTTCATTAGGAGCAATCAATATTGTATTCCCCCACCACTTACTGCTTCACCCAGGAAAGCGAGAGCAGAGTAAGTGTATTCCCTCAGGGGTATTTAACATTAAACTGACTTTCTGGTCTCAACTGTAAATGTAAAGATCAGGCATAACTAAATTTGAAATCAATAGCAAAGGTTATTCCTCATTAACCCAACCTTAATCAAACAAAGCCAATCAAAATAGAAATAGACCATTTTTTTTCAAACTGGCTGTACCACTCATTCCCTATTGGTTACTGGGGAAAAGAAATACATTGATAGAATGATGCTCCTAGGAATGGTAAGATGACTGAGTGAATAAAGCACTTGCTGCGCAGACATTAGGACTTTAGTTCAGATTCCTAGCAACCACATGAATGCTGGGTGAGCATGGCTAGTACCTAAGATCCCAGCACTTGGGAGGTGGAGACAAGGGATCTGGTGGCAACCTGGCTACCTACACTAGCTGAATCAGAGAGCCCTGTGTTCAAGTGACTCGGCCTGAGTAAGTAAAGTGGAGAGTGAGTGAAGAGGAAACCAGACATTAACCTCTAGCCTCCGCATGCATGCATCCACACAGATATGATCACACATGCATGTGCCCACATGCATATGATCACTCATACATACACATGCATGTGCCCACATGCATATGATCACTCATACATGCATGCACACAAGGCGCGCATACCCACTTCAAAAAAATGCGCCTTTTTTATACCCCATAGAAACTGCCTTCACCCCAAGTGATTACTCTGTTAACAAAAAGGAAATGTGGTGCTGTTGGTATAGTGCTGGGCATAGCTTCCTTTCAAAGAGGAATCATGTGATGCTAATAAGTGCAATGCATACTGATTAAGAAGAATGTCAATTAGGAGTTGGGCTGGTGAAAAAGGAAAGATATGGGGTTCTAAATATTTATCTATAGCTACATATAAAATGAAAATAATTTGAGGCTGGAAAGAAGGCTTAGTGGTTAAGGCCTAAGGACCCATGCTGTACTCTCCAGATCCCACAGTAGCCAGATGCACAGATGAAGCAAGCACAAGGTTGCACATACCCACTAGGTGGCCTAAGCATCTGGAATTCGATTGCAGTGGCTGAGGCCCTGGCATTCTCTTTCTCTCTCCCTCCCCTGCTGTCTCTAAATAAATTAAAATAGAAAATATGTTAATTTGTTAATTTAATAACAAATGAAAAGAAATTAATATTAAACTAAAATAGTAATTTCTTTCCCAGGATTTACATGCTTGTGCAGAAATTCTCCTAAAGTTTGATGAGTACCACGAGCATACAAGTCACTAATTAAATCAATGTTGTTTGAATGGGGTCGCTCTGATCACCTAGTATGCAGAAAGGTTGACAGGATAGAGTTATAACATCCCAGAACTCACACTCCAGTTGCAGATATGGGAATTTACACTGTCATTACAAGAGAAACTGAATGGCACATTGTGCAGGTACAAAGTCTGGGACAAGAAGTGATTCATTACAATTGGGTAGATCTGAATGATCTGGAAAAAGAGATGGGAGTTGAGCTGAGCTTGGAGGAATGGCAGGACTGCAACAGGGTGGATAAAGATGGCATCCCTCTTCATGAGTAAAGGACAGGTATGGAGGTTAGTGATGGTCCTCACAGAGTAAAAAGTGAACTGGAAATTAATAGGAATGGATGGCTGGAATAAATCTTCTAGGAGTGTCAAGAACTTGAGGTTGGCTAGAGCAGTATGCAGGGAAGATTGAGAAATAGGCTTGATTATGTATCCTATTCATGTTGATGATATAAATGTTTTCAATCAGGCCTTGAACTTACATATGCATTTTTAAGAGATAGTCTGAGGCCTTTTAAAATTAAGGAATTATTTTTTAATATAGGTATTAAAAGATAAATTGTCTAAAAGAAAATAGCAAAACTAAAACTTTGAACACAGTAGTATACATTTGGCCAGAGTTAGTGAATCTTGATTTTATATTAGCCTAGAGGTAAAGGACGGGGAGGGACCATATGGTTAGTTCTGCACCTCAATTCAAAGTGCATAACATGCAGAAATACAACTGAACAGTAGGTATTTAGGGGTATCTACTTATAACAGGCAGACACATCTTGCTACAAGCATTAGACAATGTCCCCCAGGCAGCTGTTGGATAGCAGGAAGGCATAGCATTGTGTTGAATTTCCCACCTTTCTTTCTTTACCTTTTCTACTTGTATTTTCTAACTTACCCACTGTGAGTCTCAGTTCTCTTTACCACAAGATGGATGAGTTGATTGTAGTGAATTTTGATGTTTTCCAATCCAGATTCCCCAGAATTTAAGTCTGGTATATAAGTGTACACATTCCAGGACTGATGTCACAGTATTTAAATATTTAACTTTAAGGGACACTAATGCTAGATAGATGATAGATGAGAGAGAGAGAGAGAGAGAGAGAGAGATAATAAATATAGATAAGACAGATGACTGATAGATAGATAGATAGAGATAGATAGATAGAGAGATAGATAGATAAACTCCTAGCCAAAGTCCCATTTTTACCAAGAGTTTTTAACCAGAATTTCAGATATTTGCCTGGAATCTAGTAATGCAAGCAGGTCCAGGACATTTGCTGCTCTCCAGACTTCACAAGTATACCCGTCAGCTCAAAGGAAACAAGTCTCAAGCTTCAGAATGCAGAGGCAGCTTAACTGCATGCCTGCCAACTACTTTCCTGAGTGAAAGCCACCAAAGATTATGGCCCAGGACCTGGCCAGGAAAAGACATATAAAGCAAAGAAGCAACTGACATCCCTTTCTACTTTTCTGAAGGGAAAGTAAATCTCAAGTCTCTCAGAGGGATGTCCATTAAGAAGAAAATGCAATGTGATCTCTACTCCTAGAATTTGGAGAGTCTGAACTACTACCTCATATACCATACACCCTTCCCTTCATGGGTAAACTTTGGTTACCAGGTTCTTATTTAAAGCAATAAAATACAGGAGGACAATTTTTAATCTGCCCATAGTGTTAATCTGGGTTTCCTTAGAATTTAAGGTCCTCTGTATTCTTCAGTACTTTTTTGTTGGTTTCTCAGACACGGAAAAAACTTCTCTGTTCCATCTGCTTTGGTAATTTATTTTTTTTTATTTTTATTTTTTTATTTTTAGAGAGACACAGAGAGAAACAGAGAGGGAGACAGATAGAGAATGAGCGCGCCAGCAGTCTCTCAGCTGCTGTGAACGAAATCCAGATGTGTGCGCTCCCTTGTGGGCAAGTGTGGCATTGCGCACTTGCGTCACTTTGCATCTGGCTAAACGTGGGACCTGGAGATTGGAACTGGGTTCTTAGACTTAGGAGGCAGGTGCCTTAACTGCTAAGCCTATCTCTCCAGACCTGCCTGGGTAATTTAGATTCACATTTAAAACATAATACCATGAATTAAATGGATAGTATATGGACAGAACAGCTAAAGCTGTTTGAAATGGAATCAACTCTTATTCCAACCTACTCTGAATATGGATCCCACTGGTAGTACTTTTTAATTATCTTTAGCTCTTAAACTATTTGGTGATTATATTGTGATCTGAGTGCACCATAAAGATTATCTGGTTCATCAGTTGAACTCCCCAAATCAAAATACAACATTTAAGTGAAAAATACAATAAAAATAAAATATCTGGGCAGGAGGGATAGCTTTGCAGTTAAGGTGTTTGCCTGCAAAGCCAAAGGACCCAGGTTCAATTCCCCAGGACCACTTTAGCCAGGTTAACAAGGGGGAAAATGCCTCTGGAGTTCGTTTGCAGTAGCTGGAGGCCCTGGCATGCCTATTATTTCTCTGTCTCTCTTCCTCTTTCTCTGTCAAATAAATACAATAAAATATTAAAAAAATAAAATCTCTTCTAGAAATGTTCACCTGTGTTTTTCTCTTCATAATAACTTACATAAGCTCACAGATTTTTCTCTTGTGAATCTCTTTCACACCTCATTTCAATCCCATTTGACCTTAGCTTTTTAAAAGTCTCAAACCTTGCAACACAATGGACCTAATTCTTAATCCTTGGAGACAGAATAAACCTAAAAAGGGGAAAGAACAAATAAAGACTGATATTTTAGGAAGGATATCTTTGTTAGTGAATTTCAGGTAATTAAATCAAAGAATGAAGTTATGAACACCCAAAACAGCACACTAGAAAACAAGTTTCATCCATCCTATTGAAGTTAAGAGATAGCAGTGGACTTTTGTTTTATGTCTTTAGCCATTATTAGTTTCTTCAGTAAAGAGAGCTGCAGTTGTTAGGATTCAGGCTAAAAGCGTCCTTAGGTAAGCCTCTTGTTGTTAAAGAAGGAAACTGGACTCCATTTCCAAACTGGCATAGAGGAAAGAATGGTAGAATAGGACAAACAGATGTAAACTCAAATCTACGATCTAATTCTAACTAGTCCTGTGAAGTTGGAAGCCCCTGACTTGCACTGCTTCTGTATTCTTATATGTAGGGTAGACAGAGATACTAACATAAAAGATCCCTCTTCCTTGAGGCTTGCTCAATGAGTTACTGTAATTTGCTCATTGATTTAACATCTAATGAAGACAGAGGCACTGAGAACTTAGTGCTCACCGGGTCCTGGTCCTGTCCATTGGAGCTCACACCCTCACAAAGCATGTAAGCACGCGCAAGCACACACACACACACACACACACACACACACACACACACACACACAGTGCATTCTTGGTCCAGGGGAACCATTGCAGACTCAACAACTAAAAGGAAGAGACCATAGCTGCAGGTTTATGTTCTCTTCATATGGTGAAATCCTAACCCCAACGTGATAGGTTAGGAAGAAAAGCCTTTGAGAGGTGATTAGGTTGTGACAGCAGAGCCTTCATGAACGGGACAGATGTCCTTATAAAAGAGGTCCAAGGGTGCTCACCTGCCTCTTCTTCCAGGTAAGAATTCAGGAAGAAGACTGCCATCTATGGACCAGGAAGCAGTTCTTACTAAACAAAACATCTTCCAGCACTTTGTTTACAGATGCACTAGCCTCTAGAGTTGAGAACTAAATACTCGCTGCGTGCTATTTTCTTACATCTACCTGAATAGAATAAGACTACATTATAATTAAAACCAGTAACAATTTCTAAGCATCAAAAATGTGTTCCAAAAGGCATGAAAGAATAAAATAGTTATGTTTGGCTTAAGGTCACAAGGTGTGAAAGTGATTGGTTCTCAGATCTCCTTACTAATATATCCTAAGGTGTCGAAAACAACAAACAGGGGCTGGGGAGATTTCTCAGTGGTCAGAGGTGCTTGCTTGCCACACCTGCCAGCTCAGGTTCCGTTCCCCAGCCCTACATAAAGGTGGAGACCAAGTGGTAAAAGCAGCAGTGGTTACATGTCCAGTGTGCCTAAACATTTGCTTCATGGACTGCCTTTGCAAGGTAGCACACTTGGTCAATAGGGTGAAGGCTCTAGGGTTTCCTTGAGAGTTCAAGAATAGTTAACTTTACATAGATGGGCATTAAGGATCTGTGGCATATGATAAAGTTACATAATAAATAATAAGTCTCAGGGTCTTGCTTTACTATTGGACAGTGCTTTAATGTCTGGCAATTGCATTGCTTATCTCATCTAATGTGCTTTTACCTCAGCATTCCTCTGGCCAAGCAGAAGCAAATCACTCTTGAACTCTTAACATCTCTGTTTTCAACTGTTCAGCAAAGAATCACCTTGGTATCTCCCATGCCTGACCCAGTCTACCACTTACCAGGGTCTGACTGTCCCCTCTACCCAATGTGTTCATACGTAGCATCATTACCTTGTGGTATGATGGCATTATCTTCAGCCTAAACTACCAATTCTCAAATGTCTTTGTGCCATGATCTTTTATAAATTTCTAGAAATTACTAATTAACTCACAGAGCTTTTGTTCATATGCCTTATAGATCTCAACATTTACTGTATTTATAAATTATGACAGAAAATTTTAATGTGTTTAAAATTAGTAAAAAAATCTTATTAAATGATAAGATAAAAATCATTTTTAATGAAACATAACCATATTTTTCTTAATTGTCTGTGAAAAAACAAACATATTTGGAAACCTCTCCAATGCCCCACTTAACAAAGGGCAGTTGAATTCTCAAACCCACTTCTAAGTTCAGTTTCTTTCCATACATGACTGTGGTAAAAGATTTATGAAGATAACATGGCCTCACTCTGAAATGTGGTAAAAAAAAATGAGAGAAGCAATGAACAAGGATTTTTAAGTCACTAGGAAACATCAGGGAACACTTATGACACAATGAGAGGGAAAGAAAAGACAACTAATTATTATAAGATGAAATATTTTAATGAAAATAGTTTTAGATTTGTGTATCCACTGCGAGAATTTCCCCTACCCTTATAGACCTCTGTACCAAACTCTGGTAACTCCTGCCCCAGACGCATGTCCCAGCTTCCTTCCCATTCATTGCTTTACTTTGCATCCCTTATGTCCATTCTCTTCTCCACAGACAGAGTACACACTGAAAAATGAGAACCATGTTAAAATACCTCCCCTACTGGCCCTTTAAAGATACCTCATTAAAACACAAAATCCCTCCTCATGTTTACAAGATCCTGGGCAGCTTGAGCCTTATCATCCTTTCCAACATCATCTGTGACACTCTCCCCTTGTTCTCATGGCACTTCTCAGTGTCTTCTAAAGCACCAACCTGTCTCATGCCAATCTTCAGATTAAATAATTTGTCCTGGGAAAAGAATTTCCTTATCAAATACAAAAGAGACTCTCTCCATTTTACAAATCAGCAAACTGAGACTCAAAGGGATTAAGAACCTAACGTTCACACCCCACTGCAGGGTTCACATATGTAATACTTCTGCCACATTGTCAGTTACATGGTAACTTAAGAACAAAACAGGCAAGAAGAATAAATAATACTAAAAGGCTCTCCTAAACTTGTTATGCACCTCTTCATATTTGAAAACATCTGAGAAATTTCTGAAGCAAGTCGTTTATGTTTACAGTCAAGAAAATCTGTCCCTCTGGGCCCAAGCCTGCCAGTGGGACCTTAGATGTCCCAGTGGCACCACTTGATGTTGCAAAGGCTCCTGGCACAGAGAGGGAATCCCAACCAGAAGCCTCGCCTGGTTCAAGAAAGCCAAGTGAGGCCTTGAGCATACTGGCAGAAAGTTCCCCACCATCAGCTTTTCCTCAGCTCACTCTTCCTCCCTGGGGGGTTTAGATCACTCACAGAGTGAAGACACCAAACCACCATGCAATCACATTCATTATTTCCTGACCTTTATGAAAGATTTCTCCCAACAATAGTTTTCCAATACCAAAACAATTAAGTTATTAAGAGTCGGCACTTCTTAGCTCAATGTGGTAGAAGGCAGGCATTGTGAAATTAGAGTGATGGCTTACTCACTGGTAACACCAGCCTGTACAAGTCTCTGTTACTTGAGAGTTAGTGTCTTCAGTTCTAAGATGGGGTAACTACTCAGAGGATTGCTATAAAAGAGGCAAAAATTGTGAAGAAACTCTTTCATTGTTAATGTCCTATAGTCAGGTGACTTTTTATTGACATGTCATTCTAGTAATTTCAAAGACATCTGGTATCTGAGGTCCTTCTTCTCACAGATACTTAGAGATGCTTTGGTAGGACAACCTTTTGGATGTGGTGTATCTTTCTTTGGAGATGAAAGGCAGTACAGCTCCATGGGCAAGCCATTTAGTAAAATCCAAAATGTAGCCCAGTAATTGTGCTCCCATGTCTACCAAAGCTATTGCTTACAGGGCTCGTAAAATCTATAATAATTCTAGGAGGAAAGATCATTCCAGGAAGAGACAAAAAAAATCCATCTGTATTAACAAGCTTACATTGCAACATCCATGGAGGCATTAATTATCTTCTCCTTGTACTTGACAAAATCTGTTTAAAGAAGGAAGAGTTTCTTTTAGATTAGAGAAATTCTAAATTATAATCCACTGGGTCAGGTAAGGCATGGAGGCAGGAGCTTGAAGAAGAGATGGTCACATTCAGCTCACAATGAGGAAGCAGAGGCCAGAAAATGTTGGTACTCAGCCATCTCTCTCATTTTTATATAGTCCGGGACTCATAGAATGGTGTAGAATGCAGAGAACAGACCGTTCAGATGTATCTTCCTACCTCCATTAACCAAATCAAGATAATTCCTCACAGACACCCAAAGGATAACCTAACCCCTCACAGGGGATTCTAGGTCCTGTCAGGTGAAAAAATCATTATAAACCACCACAATGCATAAATTTCTTTCACCAGGAATAAAAGCAAAGCATTGCTATGTTACTAAGCCTAGGACATTTTTTTTAAATCCAGATTTATGAGGCAAAATCCTTGTTTCTAAAGATATTCCAAAAATATTCCTATTGCTTTTATGAATACAGAGACTGCCTCATTTCATGAAAATTGTTTCTTTAATCCTGCTCAAGAATACCAACTTCATTAAAACTTTAAATTCTTAATGCCGAGTTAAGGCTTGATGAGATCTCCGTGGGATGAAAGAAATCAAGAGATCACAGTACCTACTATTTTAAAACTGTTCTTACAATAGAAACATCATTTGTTGATGACAATTCTTCACTGTAGAAAAAAAAAACAGAATTAAAAATACTCAATATAAAATCTAGATTGTATTGTCAGAAAGATATGCTTGTATTTTAGGTTTGATGTTTTGTTGTTTTAACAAACATCGTGCCAAGCATCCTCTGATTTGGCTACTTTTGAATTTCAGACATGAGTCATACATTCAAAAGAGAAAATACAACCAAAGTACTTGCTATAAATATAAAATATCACCTATCATAAATACTGAGTCCTGATCTATGTGTTGACCAGAAGCATTTCAATTTATCAAAATATAATTTACATTCCAAAAGGCACACAATTAAGCATTCTTTCACTTGTGTTGACATCTTTCTTCTTTGATTTTATTTTCTTCCATGTGTTCTTCCTCTAGGTAAAAGGTTATTTTTAAGACATTTGTTAAATGTTATGATAACATGTTTAATAAGTATGCTGTTACATGCTACTTTATGGATCTACCAAATGAAGTCAGAAATTGCTGAAATATTATAGACACCTATAACTTTGATGACATTAGTGAAGACACAGAAAAATAGATGAAAATTAACAAAATTTGGTGAAACTACAATCACCTCTGATCTATTTTAGCACAGATGTAATTATACTACGTCATTTTTAAAATGGAATGGAACATAAAACAAAATATTTGAATTATGGAAAATACAAAACACTAATGCATTTTAGGTGAAAGACTTTTCCACACTGGTAATGTCATTTATTGGTTTAAGGGAAGAAATAAATTGCACAGAGAAGTAGTAAGAACAACAAAACACACAGCCTTAACTTGAAATACATAGGTTTAGACTCACCTAGTTACTCTGCTTTCTAGTGAGTCTCTCACTTGTAAGATGAGAAGGACATGGTTGTGATTTCCAAGCCACATGGCCACTTAGACATTCACTGATTCCATAAACACCTTTCCCTTCTTGTTGCTTAATAAGACCCATTGCCTCAGTTACTTCGAAGTCAAAATAAATCTTTTAAAGTGTTTCTCTTCAAAATAAAACAAATGTTGGAAATGAAGAATTCCTGGTTTTTGTTGTTTGCTTGCTTTTGCAGTATGGTCTCACTCTAGCCCAGGATGATCTGGATCGCACTCTATAGTTACAGACTGTTCTCAAATTCACAGTGACTCTCCTATCTCTCTCTCCTGAGTTCTGGGTCTAAGGAAATATGCCAGATGCACTAAAAGCCTAGATATGGTAAATTAAGTGGCATCAACTTTTTAAGTGAATCTTCCAATGAGTGTGGCTTATACAGGCATTTCATACATAAAGAGTGACTCAAATAATGACCATAAGAAGGTTCCTTTCCTTGTTAAAAAGTGAGCAAATAGAAATGTTCTAAAGGTTTTTCCATGGTACAACATGCCAGTCCAAGATCTCCAACATTTCACTTCCAAAGAGCTACAACGATTAAAGAGCTAACTAACTAGACCTGTGCTGGTTACAATACTTCACTAAGAGATTGACTTTAATGATGCGTACTGTCAATTGGTGTTTGTTTCAGAACTCAAACTGCCTTTTGGGTTTTTTTTTTTTTTTTTGGTTTTGCAAGGTAGGGTCTCACTCTGGTCCAGGCTGAACTGGAATTAACTATGTAGTCTCAGGGTGGCCTCGAACTCTCGGCGATCCTCCTACCTCTGCCTCCCCAGTGCTGGGATTAAAGGCGTGCGCCACCATGCCCGGCCCTGCCTTTTGGTTTTTGCCTGTCTCTACTATGATTTGCCTCCTCTGCACTGTCTCTTTTCTAATTATAAAAATATGGCTAATCATAATACTACTATTAACTGCTAATGGTTAAAAAAAAACCACAAAATTATTTCTATCAGTTGACAGAAGACGCCCACCTCTTCCTCCACTACTTTTTTTCTGAGTTGCACTGCAACTAGGAAAAATAAATCAACTAAATCTAGTCCCAGCCCCAATTTTGCCACAATCTTGCTGTGTGAACTCACAGACAAATGACAAACTATCTGGGACCCTTGGGTTTCTCACCTCTAATGACAAATATTGCTGCACAATCCAGAATGTGTGTTCACCAAGCATGGATGCACACTGCAGTGCTGAGGTCCTGAAACTATGTGGCATGACATCCTGCCTTGCCATTTTCACATATTTTCATTTTACATTCTGTGACTTAAAGGAAATGAGCCCTGTACCATGAGAATTTCTGGGTCCTTGCTGTGCAAACAAGACTTCATCATTATCCATATTCCAACTTGGTGAGCTAAGAAAAGAGATCAAGAGATGCATATGGTATCAGACCTGAGGTCAGAAACACAGCCATGCCCTTCCACCTTTACACACTTAGTTTAGCCTTCCTGCCTTAGCTAAACCCTCCTAGAAAGTCCAATCAGTGAAACGATGTCTCAGTGACAGAAATTCACAGTGGACATTCTTTAGTAGGGTGAGTTATTCCATTTCACCACTTTACCATTTGTAACTGCCTGTAGTTCACAAGGATATGGTCTGGAAGGACCATTAGTTTGAAGAATAACTTAAATATGACTATAAGATCAAAGTACTTACAAACTAAAGAACAGATTTATTCAAATAGTTTTATTTTTCTTTTATATATTTTGCAATTTTTTCCCAATCCAAATTCCTAAAGAATTTGAAGTGGAATTGAGATGTACAAAGTGCCATCTCTCTAAAAATAGGTTCATGCCATGCTATATGAAGCATGGGTGCTGACAACAGATTGATTATTTGACTTTGTTAGTAATGAATAATAGCACAGTATCACCTTCCCAAAAGTATTTCCACATCCCACATTACGATTCTTTGGAGCTAAGTAAGCTTTGGAACAAACTGAAGTCCTTGGTGCACAAATACATTCCTGTTGCCTTTGCATGGGGAATGTGTTAGCAGTTCCTGACATCTCTCTGCCACATTATCACTGTGACACTTTAGCTAAAGGAAGTCACCAGACAGGATCCTCCCTGACAAGATGAACACTTAATATGCCAAAAAGAAAAGCAGATTAAATACACACTAAAGGAAACAATAAGCTCAGAAATTCCCCTATTTTCCAATGAGACACTAAGGAAGTAACACCCAGCCCTTCCTTCCCAAGTAAAAAGAAGACATGTAAATTGCTCATCTGCAAATCAACTTCCACACAGATTGAGCTTGACTGATCTATTCACATATATAACCCACAAATCATTCTGATTACCTTGTTTTTAGCTGAGATGTCATAAATATATAATTATCCCACACCATGTAGGAGTCACATTGAGTTCAGAGCCTTTAGTCCCTTCTCAACCACATAACCTGTAAGAGAAGGATCCTGTGCAACAAAACAGGGAACTTTATTGTTCCCTAAAGTGAATTATTTAATATGCAGAGATAATTCTGCTTTTGCCAAAGTCCTCACTTCATCAAAAGTACAGGTTATATTAATTGCATGTAAAATACCAAAGATATTACTAGCTCTGATCTCGGGATCATTATTCTTGTTTACTCTAAACTAAATTTACTATTTGGTGGCCAATCACAGTGTATTGAACAATTAATAGAGTGACTAATGTCATGAAAACTCAGTGCAAAATAAGGTGACTTCTTTCCAAGGTTTAACCTGAGATTCCTAAACTAATTTTGAGCCTCACTTGAACATAACCTATGGGCTTCATTTGCAGAACCCAAGAGAATAGCAGAGTCAGAGTTGCTAAGAAGCTAAGCCAGTCAACACACCACAGAGCAGGCGTCCTGTCCCGCCAGTCTTTCCTTTAATTACCAGTACTAAGGGTAAAGTTCTTCAGACTGCAAAGGACTTTGCAGCTACACCCAGAGGATCAATGACATTATGGAAGCAAAGATCATAACACTTTGTTTATGTCCCCTATGGTGTGGCCCAACCTGGCTAGAGCTAGGAACAATCACCTTGACACTAGGTATTCAATTGTCTTTTGTAATCAGAGACATACCAAAGAGCAATCACTGTTGCCTAGGGCTACAGAAAACAATCAACTTCTGAAAGGTTTTGTCATAAAAATTTCTGATAAGACTGAAATGTCTTTACACTCTCTGGGGCCATACTGTGAACATCACTTTGTTGGCTGAATTTCTCAAAAGTGTGAGTCTGCAGAGAATGGTAACTACGCAGAAAAGTTTCTAAGCAGAGCCTTTGGTAACCATCACCTGGTTGGAAGAAGAGAAGAAGAAACAGTAACTATGTAAAAGGGAGTGGATAGACATATAAGAAAAGAGTAAGGTGAGAAAATGGGATGTTTGAAACAGTGATATCACGTGTTGCTAGAGAAAGAGAAAAATCCGGGTAATATTAAGTTCACCTGATGAGGTTTTGAGGGACAGAAGGAAGAGCTTTATTCACCTTTAAGTCTGCCTGGGTAGTGTAAGTACTGTACAGGTAGCTGTGTGAATGGATAAAAGAAAGGGGGGCACATGACTAACCAGACAGATGGATGGATAGGATGGATGGAGGATGAAGAATGAATGAATGAATGAATGAATGAATGAATGAACAAATGAATGAATGAAAAGGTCCCTGCCCTCAAGGACTCTACAGACTTTTGAGGCCTAGCTGGATGTTTACACGTGACTTATCCTAATCAAACAAACTGGATTGATCAAAGCAGAAAGTATTTTCCTGAATATGGGACAAGAAGCTATTCATTGACACCAGGTGGTTGAGAGAGAGAGAGGGCGATGTGTAGAAATTAGGTAAGAGGGTGGAACAACAGGAAAGAAAGGAGTTCTGTTTTCCTTCCATGAGTAATTCTGGAGCTTTAAGACATGAGGGGAAGGGTGTCAGCCTCCTCGGGGAGCCACTTTCTGAAGGGCTGCTACTGACCTGGTCTCCGCCTCACTGGCCTCTTGCGGCCGCTGCAGAAACGCACTTTGCTGAACACCCCGAGGACATGCCTCTCGCAGAGGGAGCGCCCGTCTTTGCTTGGGCTGGAGCGGCGCTTGGAGGCCGACACCCGGTCGCTGTTGGACTCCCTCGCCTGCCGCTTCTGCCGGATCAAGGAGCTGGCTATCGCCGCAGCCATAGCAGCTCAGCGCGGGCCCCAGGCCCGGTGCTCCACTGCGCTCTGGGTCTCGCGCTCTGTCGGGGTGAGGGCAGGACCTCAGGGGCCGGGAGGTATAGAACCGGCGAGGGGAGGCAGTGCTAATACTTGAAGAGGCTGCAGTTCTGAAAACCTGGAGCCCACAGGGTTCGTCAAAGTCTGGGCAGTGGCAACAAAATGTATGAAAATCCAGATGTAAACTTCCCCAACCTCTGGCAGCGGTGGTGGGGCGGTCCCAGGCCTTTCTGCGAAGTCGTCCTTTGCACCCAAAACTTGCACCCCAAGACAATCCACGTCCAAGGGGCAGTAGAGAGTTTGGTCACACTGCGTTCAGAGTACCAAGTAAAAAGGGCAGACAGATGTCCGAAATACCAAGCACTGCCCCTGTTGGAGAGGCGCAAGCGTTGTAAGGTGTCCAAAGTATATCTACACATACATACATAGAAAACCCGTTTACAAAGCCGAGCCTGGACCGAGGAGAAGAGCGTGCCCCCAGTTTAAAAAAGAAAAAAAAATACTAAAAAGTGAATAAAACGTTCCTTTAGCAAACAAGCCACCAACCGCACGAGAGGAGAGAGAGGAAGGCAGCAACTGAACTCCCTGCGGCCCGCGGTTCAGGAGATGAGGCTGTCTGTGCAGGCTGAGTGAGGTCTACGGAATGCATCGCACCGGCGGCCTGAGTTCTGGAATCCCGAGAACCGAGAAGTGGGAGCGCTCAGCCAGAGTCGGGGTAGGGGCGCCGGGCGCAGGGCGCGGGCAGCTGTTTCCAGCTGCGGCGAGCGCACCTCTCCTCAGGCAGCTGCACTGCAAAGAGAGCGGGAGGGAGAGACGAAAAAGAGGGAGGGACGGAGGGAGGGAAGCCGGGAGGGAGGTAGGGAGAAAAGGGAGGGAGATCCTCGAGGGCCCTGGCACCCTCGGGGAGAGACCCACGAAAGGAGATCCGCGGTGGAGGGGGGGTGGTCCCGAGAGCGGGGAGCTATTTGGTCTTTCTGCCCAGCGTTCCGGCTCCAAACGGGCACAGTTGGTGATTATTTAGGGAAAATCCTAAATTGTGGAATGACTCAGTAGTTTAAAGAAGCCCCCCTTTCCACAGGCAGCGATGCCGAAGGTGTCCTCTCGCGCTCCGGCGCCCGCACGCCTTTAAGTGCAGCTCCCGGCCATGGCGCTCCGCGGAGCCGCCGCCGCACCGAGCCGCTCTCCCCGCACAGGCTTCACGGGGAACTGGGCATAGAGGGAAGGAGGGAAGGAAGGAAAGGGCGCCCTAGTGGGCTCTGGATCAGGTCATCGCCTCGCCGCCCAGGCGGGACCCCCAGGCTCGTGCGCCCCGGCAGGTCGTCGGCAGCTCCCAAGGCTCCAGATCAGATGGGGGTTACCCGCGCCGCGCGAGGCCGATCCTTCAGTCCCGCGCCGCCCATCCCGGCCGGCCGAGGAAGGAAGGGACCGGCGCGCAGCGGAGCCCGGCGCGTCTGCCGCCGTGCTGGGGCGGGGGCTGGCTGAGGGCGACGTAGGCTCGAGGCCGCTGCGGCTCCGGATCGGAGCTACCCACCACCATGGTCTGGGGCCCGCCCGGCACAGGTGGGGTCCCTAGGACACCCCGGGTGACCGCAGGTAGCGGCCGAGCGTGCCACCGGGGGCCCTCGGGGCCGGACACGGACTCAGGGGGCCGGGGTCAGGAGGCTGGCTGCCACGACCGCCAACTGGCCCCAACTTGCTTTGCCCGAGGCGACTCAGAGCCCCGGGCTGGCGGGGTGACCCTGGCGTCGCCTCTCCCGGCCCTGGAGGGGGCGCTCAGGGCGGAGTCCCATTCATAGGGCTGAGGTTCCCCGCGGGCGCGCACAGCCGCACTGGCTCCGGGTTCTCAGCGGGAGCACTAGCTCGGCAGGAAACTCCAGGCAGAGAAGCCAGCCGCCGAGACAACGGGTGGGACAGGGAGCAGGCTGGAGTTCCTTGGGCTCCAGGAGGATTAGGAGATGCACCGGATGGGACTGAGCTAAGGGCCCAGCTGGCATCCAGAGCGCAGGACAACGCGGCGCGATTGGGTGTACTCCCTTTCCTCTATGCTCTCAGACTCCCCTTCTTCCTTTCTCCCGTCACCTCTCCCCCACCCCCCGCCCCGTCTTCTGTCTCACCCCTTTCCTCCTCTCTACGCAATCCTACGTGATTGAGGTTTGGATGAGAAATTCTCAGAGGCAGAGCAAGGGAACTGCAGCTCGGTCTGCTGTGTCCGGTCCCTCCCCCCAAGAGAAAAACACATCCACTGGGGTCATTAAAGGACCCTGGGTGTTCAAAGAAGGTGATGGGGTGGGAAGCCGAGAAAATGCCATCTGCCCTGTTTGCCATAACCATTCTCTGTTCAGGAGGGAAGTGGACACTGGTGAAAGTAGCAGTGCCTCTTTGGTCTCCTTTTGGGCCCCCACATTCGCCTCATTTTGAATAGCAAAAAGTGTTATCTCTTCAGAAACCAAATGTCTTGGTTCTGTCTGGAAAGCTATGAAGTAGACTGGATCCTTAAAAAAATAAATAAATAAATAAATAAATAACAGTAGGCCAACCTATCCTAAGGTTGAATAGTGGTGGGGTGAGGGAGTGGTACCAAGGGCAAGGACAGTGAACAACCAGCAATCATGGAGTGCAAGCAGGTCTCCATAAAGTGCTTGTGGATGAAAGCTGATGTTAGAAACCAAGGAGTCAAATAAGTTGAGATACAGCATTAGAGACTGGGTATGTGAAGGGAGTAGTCACCCTTCTGCATTCGTTCATGTGAAGTTCCAGGAGTGGCTTGTAGTTATGTTTACATTTATTCTTTAATTTTCAAATAACCCTAATCTCTCCTCTTCATATACTTCCCTAAGCATCAAAGAGAATGCCAATTGATTGAGTGGGTGATCCTGAAATCAGAGAGGAGAATATTCTGGAAACAGCCTAAAAGGAAAAGAAAGAAACGGGCACGGGAGGTAAATGAAAATGGACCATGACCCAGAGGGGCCCCAGGAACTTTCCAGATGCGGGTACAAACCTGGCCTAGCAGAGATTCACTTGGGCAGTTGGAAAGGACTGAGGTATGTGTGGTTGTTCACAGAGCAAGCACCAGATGTGATAACCCAACACTGCCTAGAGGTTAGGAGCCTGAGGCTTCCATTGGCTGGGCAAGTCAAAGGTTGGCAGATAGCTCAGAAGAGGATTAAGTAAGACAAGACATCCTGAGGGAAGGGTATTCGATGGGAAATATACATTCCCTGCACCAGTTCAGTGTGGCAGGATGAGATGGATGGGTTCATTCTTGGAATTCTTTATTCATTTTATTTAGTTGAGAGAGAAAGGGGGAGAGAGAGAATGGGTGCACCAGTACAGTCAGCTGCTGCAAACAAACTCCAGATGCACGCACCACCTTGTGCACTTGGCTTATGTAAATCCTGGGAATGGAACCTGGGCCCATTGGCTTCACAGGCAAATGCCTTAACTGCTAAGCCATCTCTCCAGCCTCATTCTTGAAATTCTAATAACACAGATCAAGGCAGGTGAAAAAGCTGATACACCTCTCTGCTCCAAAGTGCATGTGGAAAGGGGAAGAAAAGACTGCTTAAAATAAAAGTGGTAACACAACCAATTAGGGAGATGTTCAATTTTCAGAAATAAAATTATTTTTTCTTTCCTTGGCCACCACAAGACTTGTCTCATTTTTGATCAAGGCAGGCACAGACAGTACTGTCTGGCTTGGCGGGGGGCTGTTGTAAGCAAGTCAATACCCAGCAGACAAAGGTCAGCTAAGGGGAATCTCAAGAGAAGCAAGAAGCAATGGGGCCCTTAGGAAATCACTGCTAAACTCCGTCTCTCTCTCTCTCTCTTTTTTTAATTCTCAAAATGGGAATAATCATTTCCATCTACCTCACCTCACTAAGCAGAATGTACATGTGTAAGCATTTTGAACACTGGAAATCACCAAACGAGTGGGAGATGGTGACAGTGTTTATAAATACTTAAGAGTCACCTGAAATGGTCATTAAAAAAACAAAAAACAAAACGTTTCTTTCCTGACCATATCTGGAAATGTGAAACAAATCTCTACGGCTGGAGCCTAGGAATTATAATTCCTCACAGGTTCCAATTCAAAATTCAGAGCTTCATATATGGATGCAATACAGATGATACTAGAAGAAAATGTAAACTTAGACTTTCAAAACTTGGCACATTCCCCCTAAATCGGAGTCCTTTGCCTCCTCCCATACCCAACAGAAAGCCTAGAAGGAGAGTATGTGTTCTCAAATCTTTGTGTGTTGCTGTCTTTGTTTTTTAATAGGCTGTGAGAAGTGAGTGCTTGGAACAGAAGGTAACCCATATAGAAGCCAAGAGAGGAAAAAGGTTGAGGAGGAAAGAGATGAAAAGCAGATAACAAACAGTTGGTGCTTGAAGTTCTCCTCTCTGACTTGGCATGGCAATATCAAGTTCGACATTTAAAAAGAACAAAACAAAAACTTTCAATGTCCGCTTTCTGAGATAGACATGAGTCCTGTCTTTAGATCTCTATTAAAAGAATGGGGTGTTTTGGATTCGATGAGACAACAAAGACTTGACTTTTCCCCCTTGCACTTCTGCGACTATCAAGAGTACACTTTAGCTATTTGATCCTTCAAATATCAGCTGCATCATGGCCTTCACTTCCCTGGTGGAAAGAATGTGTAGATACGACAGATTAATCTGGAAAGGAAGTTTCATCATGGCGTGACAGAGCAGAGGCTGGACATCACAACTTGCTGCTGTAGCTACCAGGAAGTAGCAAGAGAGTGAACTCACTAAAACTAGCACTGGCAAGCTAAGCTAACAAACCTCAAGGTCTTGTCCCTAGAAATACACCCTCTTCAGCAAGGTTCTACCTCCCAAAGGCTCCACCAGCTGAGGATTGAAAATGAGGTTTAGTGATAAACACATAAGGCTATGTGGGACACTTTATATTCAAACTACCACAGCAGTTGAACTCAAAAGCAATTACATGTTTATGAATCAGTGCCTAACCTTTCTATCTGGACCACTAAATTATTATGAGCCCTCCACTCGTCTCAGGATGTGTTCACTATCTTTGCAGTTGCAGTCAGCCTGCTGATGACACTGATAATCTCAGAGATGTCAATGCCTTAATCCTTATGTTCTCTTTCTTGGGACAAGTAAAGAATATCCCTTTCCAATTTTGAGTCCAGTCATGAGTGGGAAAAGTTTTAATTACTTTGGAGAAAGTTGCCAGATACACATTGAAAATACACTTATATAGTTATATTTATATTTCTTACCTCCAGTCAAACAAAATATAGACATTCTTAGTCATCTCCATATTTTAAAAAAAAAAAAAAACATAGAACATTTAATTGTCTTTGGCTGGCTCACAGGCCGAATCTTCCAACTCCCAAATCTAACTAGGATTACTTCACGCATACATTTAAAACATTGTATTGAGTGTACTTGCTCGCAGGGTTCCAAAAGACCAAGGGAACTTCTATATACATACATTCTCCATGCCTTGAACAAGCTTAGTGTCTATGCCACCATGATCATTCTTTGGCGTGTGTCTTAATCGCCCATGATCTGTACGCTCTCATAAAAAAATTAAGCAACATATCTACACCACAGCCACAGAACAGACAAATGACAATGAAACCAGCAGTATCTAACTGAGGTCTTCCAAGACCAAAGAACTGTGACAATTACGTAAATTATGAGAAGGAACATCACTGTCATTTAGATTCTCATTTAAATGAAGTCCCTGCTATAAATCACAGGCTTCTCAAAACAGGAAAATATACTTTGGGATTTGCGTGCATCACTATCACTGCTGGGCGTGAAATGTTTAACAGAAGCTGGAAATCTTGAAATGATTAACTTTGATATTGTAGTGACAAGCAGAATTTTCATTAGTGGAATATTGTGAATGTCTTTGTCTATTGGAAACACAAAGAAACCCAGCTCTGCCTGTAGGTCATCTTGCTGGGAGAACAGAAAACACATTCAAAGCTCCAGAAATACGAGCTCAATGGGTTTGGCCTTCTTTCTGTGATTTTGATCCTGTACACTCATCGTTCTTGTACCTCCTCTGTGCCAGATTGTCAGTTAAAGTAGTTTGGCCAAAGCAATATAAACAATTACTTTCTAATAATCTGTGAATTCATTTCTGTAGCAAATTCATTTTTGGTGCTTAATTCAATAACTCAATGATGGAATTACTCGTGTGTGTGTGTGTGTGTGTGTGTGTGTGTGTGTGTGTGTGTGTGTCTGGTTTGGATAGCTCTCAAAAAAGGAATAGGATAGATTCCACGTTTGTGACACAGGGAATAGCAGTGCTTTCATTTGCCTAGAGGAGAAATTTCCAAGTTATGAAGAATATCTGCTTTAATTATAAATATAACATACAGTGAATGTGACCAATGCTAAATGTCTTACACACTTCTAAATACAATTATTGACATACTGAATCCTTACACAACCCTATAATGTAAGTTCTATCATACCTCCATTCTCTAAGTGCAGAAACTGAAGTACAAGAAGGCTAAATTGTTTAACATACAACATTTAGCAAAGAATTTATAGAGTGCAGGTTCAAACTCATTTTTTCACAGCTTTCCTTTATAAGATATGTAATACAGCAAGTCAATAAATATAGTATAATGAATAATTACCATAATGTAACAAATTTAATAAATAAGAATATGATTACCATTTATATTAATAACCTGTACTACATTGTGCATCTGGCTTTATGTGGATACTACGAAATTGACCCTAGGATATTAGGCTTTGCAGGCAAGCACCTTCCTCTCTGAGCCATCTCTCCAGCCCTGTACTTTATTTTTAAACACTGTTTTCCATGTATTAATTCACTAACACTCAACACACTTCTGATTAAAGTTAACAAGACAAAAAAAAAAAAAAACATTTTACACACCAAGAACTAGTGATCTCCCAATATCACAGTATCAATAAAGACCTGTGACTTAAATTCAGTGTCTGTACTGCTCTGGAGTCACGTAGTAAACAACCCTAAGAGTTACAAGTGTCCTTTCACTGAATACCTCTAGCATGGTTACAATAATGACCTTGATGGAGGAGAGTAATTGTAAGATGGGAAAGGGGGTACAAATGTCCTGCCACAGCTTTTACCTCCTCTGGGTCAGACAGCTAAAGTTGTATGGTTTTACCATTGTTGGCTATGAGAGGGTACTCATCCAGCAATCCAAGTTCAGTTTCATAAGTAAGCTAACAAAAGAAATTTAAAAGAAAGCTTGTGAGGGGATGAATTTATAACTTATTTATTCCTGTTCCTAAAAGAAAAAGTTCACTGCTTGTCATGCACCACTTAGAGGTTGGGGGTGTGATCACCTGACTATTCTCCTTTCCAGATTGAAAGTATTAGAAACCCTTCTACAATAGAATGTCCACCATCTCCGCTTATCCCTATTTTAGGAGATGAGATCCACAAGGATTCTGTTTGCTTGGCTATTTCCAAGTCTGAAATCCTTTTTAGCATAAAGCCAGATACTCAACAAGTTCCTGAATAAATAAATTAATTCATCAACCCACTGGCTTGAGCTCCATGGCAGAGTGCATTCTTGACATGCCCTATGCCATAGATTCAATCCTCAACACCAAAATAATGACATTCACCCAGCCATACACACATCATTTTATATCAAATAGGTGCATAAGTCATCCCAAAGGGAAGAATGGAACATTTTCTCTGTGTAGCAAAAAATCAACTCAACTGGCACAAGGTTGCCTCCGCATTCCCATGTGGTGTATTTGCTTTGTTAATGTGCATTAAAATTCTCTGCTTCAATTCAATCTATTCATGAAAATCTGGTAGCATAATAGGATACCTGGACCCAGATTTCTGTTCTGACTATCCAATTATCCTCCATTTTCAGGGATATAATTTCAGATGTAATGTTTTTTCCTCTCTCTCTCTCTCTCTCTCTCTTTCTCTCTCCCTCTTTCTCTCTCTCTCTCTCTCTCTCTCACACACACACACACACACATTCACAGAAGACAAGAAACATGCAATTAAGGCTGAGAGACACAGACATCAGATAAAATGATGAACCAATTTACAGTCTCTAAATATGACTATAATGACCTTTAAGTGGTTTGATGATCTTAGTAGTCACATCGTCACCCATCTTCACTAGGCTCCTTGCTCCACAAGCCATTCCTAGTTGCTCTAATTTCTAATTTTAGATTTCAAATTTTCAGGGAATGGATCTGGTGAAAATAGGAATGTCTTCCTCCACCCAGCACATGACTGTCACTCAAAATATACTATAAAAGTCATAAGAAATTCATACCTTTGTCCTCTGCAATGTACACAGCACTGGGCACAGTGAAAATACCAGACAACTAATGAGAGCCTACTGGTCCTCTGCTCACTGTGTTGGATACAGACAAAGGTTTTACTGAAATGTGCAAACTTGTTAGGACAGACTGACAATTTGCACAAGGAGACTAGCAAGGACATTTTTGGTCCCAGGTTTTGAGAACTTTATAACAATAAAATGTAAGGCAAGAGAGCGTGCAATTTAAAGTAAATGATTCATGATTGTATAGATCTTAGTCTGAGCCTAAGTTTGTCACCTACAAAATGACTCCTATGTAGGTCGCAAAACATTTAAAACAATATATTAAAATTCTCACAATGGTTTTCAAATGAGAAGAAATATGAATAAGGAAATGAGTGAGCAGGATGGATGAAGCATAGCATCATATACAGTTAAAAATTAGCCTTGGGCTGGAGGGATGGCTTAGTAGTTAAGGCATTTGTCTGCAAAGCCAAAGGACCCAAGTTCAAGTCCCCAGGACCCATGTTAGCCAGATGCACAAGGGAGCACATGCATTTGGAGTTCATTTGCAGTGGCTTGAGGCCCTGGCTCACATCTCTCTCTCTCTCTCTCTCTCTCTCTCTCTCTCTCAAATAAACAAAAGATTTTTAAAAAATGATTTAAAAATTAGTCTTGTTGGGCTAAATCACTCAGACTGCAAGTTACAATATTTCAGGATTTTCCTTCATGACACTAGGAAGAGACAAAAAGGAAAAACTCAGTCAGAGTCACATGGTTTTCCTCATGAACCTTGTGTAATTCAGGCAAATCTTAATGTTATTTAATTTGAACCAACCAAGTTCATTAAAAGAGGGAGAGGATGGGTAAGCTGGGAAGAAGTGGAAAGGAAGCTAGGAGTCATGCAGCACCGATATGCACAAGGCACCATCCTGTCTCTCATGAATCCTCATAAGAACTCCATAAGGTCCACCTTGGCATCCTCACTGTCCCAAGTGCAACCTGAAGGTCAGAAAGGTGACTGACTGACACACTGGTCAGCTTCCGATTTGAAAACTACTTCAGCTCACTTCTAATGCAAAGGGTTCTTAATGATGTTTATTAGAAGGAAAATGTATGAAATCAACTAACAAGGCATCTATACTACTGGGTAGTCTGTCACAGGCATCCTATAATTCATTCCCCAGAAGTCTCAGCCATAACTGAATTGTTATTTTCATATAATTAACCAATGTAAAAGAAAATACAGAGAATAATGTCTACTTTCATGAGCCTATTGAGTTCTTATTGAAGAAATGAGTGTTTTGTGTGTCTGGACTCAAACATTTATTCACAGACAGTTACTCTTAAGCAAGTAAAGACCACCCAAAGAGTGGACTGTCTCATACAGGTGAGCAATACATTGCCTGTTACCAGAGCCAAATCAAGGTTTTGGAAAATGTAAGAGGTAAGGGTGAGTGACTGGTGTTGAGCTGTTTCCTCTGAATTGACACATTCTCTACTGGTGGAAGAGGGAGGCTCATGTATAAAGTACATGAAACTTACAAGGCTCAGGAAGCTCCTGAAAGATACACACTTCACAAGGCCCTCTCCAAGGTTATATAAGCAGAATCACTTGCTGAGCAGAGGAGACTCTACTATTGGCCAAGCTGCCTGCCAATAATACCAGGAGTTTCAGGAATGCAGTTTACTTGTGAGTGGTCATCAATGCTGGGATAGGCTACTTGGTGATGCAGTTACCTATACTCCTGAAATATCCCCCATGAACTCACTGGTTCAGTAAGATGGTGTTAGATAGACTCATTTCTTTGGGGTGAAGAGATATTTATTCACATCTCGCCAGTATATGTCATACGCTCACTCTCTCTCTCTCTCTCTCTCTCTCTCTCACACACACACACACACACACACACACACACACACACACACACACACAGTGGTGAAAGCGACCACTGGAGAAAAATAAAAATAGAATAGAAAATTCAAGGAGACTGTCAAGGGAAGCTTATGTGAAGAAAGCATTGAGCTCAAGATTTCTTTCACGTAGCAACTTGTGTGCTGCTGCAGCTAGGGCAGCTGAACAGAAAAGATGCTTCTGAGTGGTAAGAGGTAACAGGGAAAACGGCAGCCCTCAGTGTGAGGACACAAGAGAGCAAGGAGGGATGCACCTATTAAAACCTAAATGAGGAAACTGAAGGCAAGGACCAGTGTGAAACCTTCATTATGTTAGTCCAAACCGTAGTGAATTCTGCGGAAGATGCTCATTGACTGCAGGATTCTGATGGTGGAGAGAGTCCACTTTATTAAGGCAAGAAGCCTCAAAGTAACCGAAAACTGAGGAATGTGAAAGCGATTGCAGAAACAGGAAATAGTCAGGAGGGCCAAGAGCAATTTCAGATACTCTGTATAATTTCAGCATCTCTGACCTGGTATTGGACTGAAGTTGTGTGGGACGACAAGTCATCGTAGAACATGGAGTATGTGATAGAAAGAAGGCAATTTTTAAGCCTTATGTAAAATCATAACTTTCAAAATTGGGAGTGGGACAAGATCTTGCTACTTGGGCAGACTGACCTCAAACTCAGAATTCTCCCACAGCTATCTGAGCGCTGGAATTGCAAATGCTTTCCATCCTATCCAGCTCCACTCATGGGGTGTGTGTGTGAGAGAGAGAGAGACAGAGAGACAGAGAGAGAGAGCATTCACATGTATGTGCAGGAGTACATTGTGTGTATCTCTGATGAAGCTAGGCGACAACCTTGGGTGTTGCTCCTCAGGCAAAGTTGACCTTTCTTGAGACAGAATTTCTCATTGGCCTGGATATCACCAGTTACGTCATTGAGGAATATGCCAAGCTCCACCTCCCCATTGCTGGGATCTCAAGTACGGGCCACCACAATGGGCACTTTGTTTTTAACATGCTTTCTGGGGATTAGACCCTTATGTTTCGGAGGCAAGCACTTTACTGACTAAACTATATCTCCAGCCCTCCACTCAAAGACTTTAATGTGGTATCTTTGATTTGCTATTTTGGAAAGATGAAGAATCACAGCTCTGAGAATCTGAGCAATAATTTGAGAAAAGAAATCTTCACAAAATGATTTCTTGACTAAATGATTCAAGGCTCAGTGAGGAAATGAAGAGGTTAGACATTGAATGGGTGGTGGTCACATCTGATAGCAATTTTGAAAGGCTACCATTCCATCTTCAGCTTGACACGTGTGTGTGTGTGTGTGTGTGCGCACACACACACATGTGGAGGACATCAGGTGTCAGTCCTTGCCTTCCTCCTTGCATGAGGCATGTTCTGTCATTGTTTACCACTGTGTACCTGAGGCTAGCTGGCTCAGGAGCTTCAGGAAATGTTCCTGTCCATAGCTCCCTTCTCCCTGAAGGCATCTGAGACTACAGATGCCCATTTTTGTTGTTCTTGGTTTTTTTTTTTTTATTATTGTTTTCATTGTTAGTGTTGTTTCATGGGTTCTGAGGATATGCACTCTGGTTCTCATGATTGCATGGCAAGCATTTTATTCTCTGAGACTTCACCCTAGCTCCTGCTTGACATTTTTTGGGGGAAGGAGGGATGGTTTGAAGTAGTGTTTCACTCTAACCCAGGCTGACCTGGAATTCACTGTGTAGTCTCAGGGTGGCCTGGAACTCATGATGATCCTCCTTTCTCTGCCTCCAGAGTGCTGGGGTTAAAGGTGTGCACCACCATACCCGACTTAGCCTGACATTTTTTAACTGACTACATATGCCTTCAAAAACTGGAGAATATCCATGCGCCCCACTAGCCAGAAGGGAAGTCACACAACACAGAAAGGTCATTTAACCTGCATGCATCAGATTACGTGCCAATAAAATGAATAACTGTGAAAATAATTACTTGTTTGTATATTTGAAGTCTGTTGGATGTGTTCTGGAACCAGGAGAGCCAGACAACCTTAGCCATTCTAAAGGACAAGAAAAAGCATCGTCTCTAAGGAACAGTAGTAGGTTTCATGAGACTGCTTCCTTGAAAATGAAAGTCACTGGCAGTCTTGGCAATACCACTGTATTCCCAATGAAACGCTGATGCTGATACTATATTCCAGTTATATCTCAATCAGGTATCTATGGATAAATAGGAGTTTCAGACATAGACACATAGACACCCTATGGTGATTTAGAAAAAATAATGAATATTCTGTTCCTTATGGAGATGAGACAAACAAGCCAGACTCAAGCTGTTCATACCCAAAGTTGAATAAGAAAGATTTTTGTTCAGTGCTTTGTTGTTGTTGTTTTCCTGAGTGTTATTTCTACGTTGTATCAGAATATCTTAGATAACCACTGACAGTTTTGTAATAATTCAGAACAAAGGAAGAAATAATTTTACTATGAGGAGAGTCAATAAGAAATAGACCCTAATTGACCCATTTCTATCTGAACTAAATTTTTCTTCTGATGCTACTTAATAGGGAAACCTAGATAATATTTTTACTTCTAGGAGTCCAAATTCTCATTCTTAAAATGCGATTAACCTGGTTAAAGAGATGGCTCACAGTTAATAGAACGAGGGCCTGAGGAAGCCTGAGAGACTGCCTAAATTCCAACCCCAGGAAGCACCTAAATGACTGGGCATGGTCACAGACTTTTGTAAGCCTAGTTTCATAGGGGAGCAGAGGCCCAAGAATCACCATTACTACAAGTAAAAATGGTGGAGGAGTGATGAAGGGGAACATTTAACATCCCGCTCTGGCCATTGCAAGTGAGGGCGCTCTGCTGCAAGAAAGTACATGAGCATGCTGTATGGACACATACATGTTTATACACACACACACACATAAAAAAATGAGATTAACCAGATGGTTGTGGAGTTCTTTTCCCACTCTAAAATACCATGACCACCTGTAATGCTCATCACTAACACAAAGCAAAAGGGGATGTTGTCTTGTCATCTTTCCAAGTAAGTGCAGGGAAACAAATGTAATTACTCGTTGCACTTTCTCAACTGGATATTACTATTAATGAGTAAGCAAAGGTACAAAAAAATTAAAATTAAAAAAAAAAATCTTGGCAGAGGTTACATAGCTAGTAAAAAGGAGGACCAGGCTAGGGAGAAGGCTCTGAGGTTAAAGGTGCTTTCGTACAAAACCCACCAGCCCAGGTTCAATTCCCCAGACCCCAGGAATAGGCAGATGTACAAAGTGGAACATGCATCTGGAGTTCCTTTGCATATGTAGGAGGCCCTTAGCCTGACACACCCATGTGCATGCATGTTCTCTCTTCTCTTTCTCTCACTCTTAAATGAACAAAATAATCCTTTTTTTTTTTTAAAATAAAAAGATGCCTTGAGAGATGGCTAAGCAGTTAAGACACTTGCCTGCAAAGCCTAAGGATGTGGGTTCAACTCCCCAGAACCCTGCAAGGTGGTGCATACATCTATAGTTCTTTTGCAATGACCCTTGTGTGCTCATTAATTCTCAATCTCTCACTCTCTCTCATAAGTAATAAAAAATTTAAAAATCTTTTTAAAATGTTTAAAAAATAAACAGGAAATGATTAAGAATGAAACACAAGCCTGAATCCTCCACCCTTTTCCCAAATTTTGTGGGGTTGCTGATGGCACTATGATGCTATTATAGCTTTTCTGTTTTATCCTATGAAAATGAAAATGCTAGCCAGGAGGGAAAACTTGATGTGAAGGAGCTCAAGTAAGAGACTGGGATCAAGAACACATGGTGTTCCCTTGAAGATACCTGATAATCTTAAGTAGCATCAGTTCTCACATGCTCATGAGTTTATAATCCTATCTGAGCCTTGAAATGCCACAGAATCTTACCTCAAATCTTTAAAACTTATGGGCAAAAATTTTCCTGCTTCTGAAGCTGAATCAGGCCTCAATGTGTCCTACTAATTTTCTTCTTTGTCTGAGAGCCCCGTTACATAATCACTGTAATTGAAGTGTGTATGGCTTTGCTAACCAAGTCTACTCAAGTTAGTGTGAGATTTAAATATATGTATGTATGTATGTATGTATGTATGTATGTATGTATGTATGTACACACACACACACACACACATATACACGGGCAATAGCCATAAAATGCCAGCCTGTGATTTCCTTTTCAGAGCATTCAATCCTAGGGAGCTACCATACAAGTATACATCTAGAAGAGAAACTTAGCTCAGCATTAAATCACTGAATTCTGGGGAAGGGTGCATTTTAAATGCATTGCTGTGACTAGCCTATTAAAAGAGCCTGTGCACACAGCTTACCCTTCTGTTTCCTAGGATCATTTGAAAAATGAATGCAGTAGATTTTCATGACAAAGACTGAGCTTTGGAATCACCAAACTCAAGAGCTGGTATGGAAAGAATCCTCAGAGTCACTTAGACCAATGCCTTCATCTTAAAGCTTATGAAACTGCAGACTGAGAAAGGCATAGTGCATGCTTCAGGCCACATGATTCTTAATGGCAAGTAGAACCTCATATCAGCTTCCTGATTCTAGGCCTAGGGATATCTTCAATATAAGGCTTATTGTATTGGGAATACCATCATGTTTCAGTAATAGTTATATTTTAGTCTTTGTTTATTAAAAAAGTGTAACAAAAATTGATATTTATGGCATATCACATTGTATAATGAAAGGCACTTTGTATTTAATCCTTGCAATCATCCACTAAGATACATATAAACACTTTACATGCCTGATTTCCAGAAGTCCAATCAGAAGTCGGATGGCTGAGGAAGTGATCCAAGGCCAAACACATGGTAAACTGTGGCAACAGCACTCCAGCTCTGAGCTTCCAAATATGATTTGTTTTAAAATTTTTCTTCTTTGGACCATTTCCTCACTTTCCTCCTTTTAAATTTAACTGTCAGATAAGGCCAAATTAATATAAAATGTTCATAAAAGACTATAAATGCCTTCCCCCAAAATGTCACCAACCGATACACAGAATTATTTTTCACAACAATATGTATTTCTCTTCTGGGTTTATTACATAAGATTTAAAAAAGGCATAAATATCTTTGTACCTGTAGAAATATGACTAAAAAAGCCCAGCATGAGCTGGGTGTGGTGGCACACACCTTTAATCCCAGCACTCGGGAGGCAGAGGTAGGAGGATCACCATGAGTTCGAGGCCAGAGACTATATAGTATTCCAGGACAGTCTGGACTAGAGTGAAACCCTACCTCAAAAAATAAAAATAAAAAAGCCCACTGTGGTGTGGCGGTGCATGTCTTTAATCCCAGCACTCGGGAGGCAGATGTAAGAGGATTGTCATTAGTTGAAGGTCACCCTGAGACTACATAGTGGATTCCAGGTCTGCCTGAACTAGAGGGAGACTCTACCTTGAACAAAGCAAACAAACAAAGAAAAAAAGAAAAATACGACCAAAATACAGAAAAACCTCCCGATGTACCAGGACTATTGCTTGCAAACCACCTGTGCAGCTTGCCAATCACACGTGGGCAGAAAAGGCAGGACATGTCTTTGTGTCAAGATGATCTTCACAAGGAAGCTTCAAGACACTGCCTTTAATGTATATCTAAGGTGCTGGAGCAACTGACAGTTCCACAAACAATTTCCCTAATGAGTGTATCTCTTGTACTTCTTTGGCTTCAAAGATTCAATTAAACACAACATGCAATGCCTTGCAGGATATTCATTAGGCGCCATGTTATCCTTACAAATAACTGTAGCCTAGGGGAGAAATTAATTTGCCCATAGTTGGACATATGTAATCTGAATCACATGTTGGGAAAGCAAATCTGTAAATAGCTACATTTGTTCTTCACATCAACTCAATTCCTATATTTATAATGCTCAGTTATTTATTGCCAGTTAAATTGACTTCTAATAAAACTTCCAGATACAAAATAGCCTGGATATCCTTGACTTCTCAGTGCCTGACATGACTTACACAATACCATCATAATAGGAGGAAAAGATGATGACATCAAAATAAGTGAGAGACTGATTGAAAGGGGGAGGAAATATAATGGAGAGTGGAATTGCAAAGGGAAAGCAGGGAAGGGAATTACCAGGTTTATTGTCTATAATTATGGAAATTGTCACTAAAAAACAAGAATAAAAATATTTTTAAAACTTGGTAATAGCCCATATTTGTTTCAGCCCTTCACCAATTTCCTTTCTTTAGCATTTGAAATTTGTATACATATCCATGAAAAAAAATATATATATATGTATGTATTGTATATATTTATACTATACATCTAAAATATGCATATTTATATATTAAGGTTGTGTATTAATATGTCTATTTATGTATATTTATGTATATATGTATACATAATATGTATACATATACATATATATATACGACATATATATATAACATATTTATGCCAAAATATTTATTTTCCTTTTCTGTACATCAAGGGATGAAGGTAAGCCAGTAACTAGGCACTTACCATATGCCAAACAGTTTATCAGGTAGGCAACACAAAGAAATAAAACATCATTTCTCTCCTCAAAGAACTTAGAGTTGGAATCGAGAGTAGCTCAGTCTGTAAAGTCCTTGCCTTGCAAGCGTGAAACCAACTGCCTTCTCCCTGGGACTTCCTGGCTGGCTAGACCAGCCTACTTGGAGAGCTCTAGACCATTGAGAGACCCTATTTCAAGAAACAAAAAAGTTGATGGTAGCTGAAGAATAAGACTTGAAGTTGTTGTCTGGCCTCCACATGTGCGCACATGTGCAAGGGCATATACACATGAACGCACACGCACATGTGTGTGCGCGCGCACACACACATACACACACACACATTGCATAATAGATAGGCCTGACCTTTTCAGTGACAAAAGAATGAGATGGGCTGTATCCTGGTATATTTAGAAGATAAGCATTCTTCTCAGTTAAAGGGTCCTTGCCAGGTTTTGTCAGGAAGCAACATGACAGCTACCCAGTGGAGGGTATGTGGGATGTGGTCTCCCAAAAACAGGAGTAAGCAAGGCCTTCTAAACAACAGGGGAGAAGAAAAGCACAAAGGAAATGCCAAGCTGTGAATTACTCCAGACAAAGGACCCCGGGGCTTGTTCATTATCATATCTCATATGCAAAATACCTGACAAATAAAGCTCAGAAATCATGATTACAGGAGGTCTCTGGAACCAGAACCTCACACATGATTTCCATCAATTTCCAGAGTGCCCTAAGGCACACACTGTGGAGTAACAAATCCCATGATGTTCTTTATAGGGAAAGTACAATATCCTTTGCTCTTCTACAAATGCACAAATAAAAGTACTAAGTAAAGAAATGAGAGCTAACAGTATATAAGAGTACTATATTACCCATAATGCTAATTTTGAAAATGTTTCAAATTTGGAAACCCAAAAAGCTATCTATTTCCTTTTACCCCACAGAGAACCTGGTTTCACAAGATGACACTGCTTTATGTAGAAGTAATATTCTTTGTTAACTTCCTAAGCAACTTGAGAATTGTAAGAGAGAAAAAGTGTAGTACAAAAAAAAAAAAAAAGATGGTGACACCCTAGTAACTATATTAAGAGATAGAGAAACAGTACACGCATTTCCTTTTATCCTTTGCTGTGTTTGGAAGAGACACTTATGCAAGAAGTAGCAAGATTCAAAAGAGCCAAATGTCTCAAGTAGAAGAGTATTTGACTTGTAATCAGAAGCCTGATTTTAAATTTTAATGCTTGAACTAAATAGCTATAGATTAATTGCTAACTTATTATCTTTAAACCACCTTCAAAATGAGGATAAAACAGTAACATGATTATCTTGTAGAATATTTGAGGAAATATTTTAAAATATAGAATGTTCCATAGTAAGTGCTGAGTAAATGCCAGCTATTTCTACTATGATGTGACCACTTACAACTTTTCAATGACATATATAAGGATTATAAAAGGAGGTGAGGGGCTAGGGGGACGGCTAACTAGTTACAGACACTTGCTTGCAAAGCCTTTCAACCCAGGTTCAATTCCCCAGCGCCCACATAGAGCAGGATGCAAAATGGAGCATCCACTAATAATCCTGATTTGCCCACTCACTCATGTAACCAGTCATAGAGCATGTCTTAATTTGCATTTGCAATGAAGGCCAAAAGTATGTTCACACTGTACAAAGTTGAGCCAGGTGGGAAAAGCTTTCCTTATTTAGGTCCCTCAAAACCCTCTCAATTTCAGCTTCTCTTGTGTGGTCCAAGCAAAATTCCTCTTCTGGATATCTAAGGAATGTTCTACTTGTCAGAGGAAAGACAGCTTTTGACTTGCGTGAATCTGATTTACATCTTAGTCATGACTTATTACTTCTACTAGGCTAGGATTTCCTAGAAGGCAGGGACTCTTAACTCTTCATTTTAGAAGCAGGCATTCTAATTAAATGTGTGATAGAAATAAAGAAGAAGAAAGAAAGAAAGAAAGAAAGAAAGAAAGAAAGAAAGGAAGGAAGGAAGGAAGGAAGGAAGGAAGGAAGGAAGGAAGGAAGGAAGGAAGGAAAGAAGAAAGAAAGAGGGAAGGAGGTAGGAAGGGGGAGGAAGGAAGGGAGGGGGGAGGGAGGGAGGGAGGAAAGGAAAAAAAGAGGAAAGGGAGAGTTCACACATTCACATGTATGAAAATAAGAGGAATAATTAATATGACTGAAAACAATAATTTTCATTCTGTCCATTTCTCTTTCTGAGGCTCTAGACTATGGGGAACAGCTTTCTCTTCCTCACATTGAAATACAGTCATTTGATTTAGCTCCTTCACAAGGAGCCTGATAGTGGTAATGAGCTTCATGATTTAAAATGGTTAACCCTGAGAGCAAGTATAGACAAGTGTTCGATGTTTTATTCATGGAGAGACAGTCTGATGCAAGCTGCTTGCCCTTCTTTACCAAGGATTGCAGGTGTTTGTTTCATTCAATATTTATCTGTATAAGTCCCTCTTTTTGTAAGCCTCATGCTACACTTTTGGCGGGTGTGGAGTCTAAACATAGTTCCTGCACCAAAGGAACTCAAATCTGACTGAGGAAAACCAGCTTATAAATTGATCTTAGTCACATAGTACTGGGGTCTGGAAGGATTAATACACTGAGAGAATCAAAAGAACTGATACATGACTTGGGACAAACACAGGAAATTCTATTCCAAATAGTAAGAATGCCATGTGCAGATTCAAGGGGGGTGCGAAGCATATAAAATAGTTAAGTCAAAAATCTTCTTTCTTTTGTTTTGTTTGCTTGTTTAGCTATCCTCAGGATCAAAGCCAGAGCCTTGCTCATGTTAAACAAGCGCTCTATCACTGAGCTGTGATCCCTATCTCAGATATTTAATCTCAAATTTAGGGCCTAAAACAGTGAATTCCTAAAGTTCTTTCATTTCTTCCTATAAAATACACATGTATTGGCTACACATTTTTCTCAAGAGCTTCAATGTTTCATTACCAGCTTTTAAATAATTACTTCACAATGTTCATAAGTTTCTCACAATACTAGGCAAGCTGGTTAGAAGATACTCCATTTATTTCTTGAACCCTATTTGTATTAGGTAAAGTAGCTGTATGAGAGATAAAAGACAAACAGGGAAGTCATTTCATAAACTATGACAGAAGCATTATCAAAAGGTCAATGCTGACAGCCGGGCATGGAAGTGCACGCCCCTAATCCCAGAACTTGGGAGGCAGAGGTAGGAGAATCACTGTGAGTTTGAGGCTCCCCTGAGACTACATAGTGAATTCCAGGTCAGCCTGGGCTAAAATGAGACCCTACCTCAAAAAACAAAACAAAACAACAAAAAAAGGTCAGTGCTGGCAAGGAAAGTCAAGAGTCTACTAACACAGAATCAAGAAATCTGCTGTGATTTAGAACCAGTATACTAGCCTTGCATTTGTCCTCTGAATTCATGAAAGCTGGGTTCATGCCAGACATCAACAGTGTTTAAATTCCATGGAATATTTCTTTCTTCTTCCCAGAGATACCCAAGGATTTCACATCCCCAAGCAACAATGCAAAGAAACCACTTCCCCCAAGCACCACATACCATTTTGAAGAAGTCATGTAAACCAAAGGAATACAGCAAATGCTGAACAGAGTTATCTTGAGAAGTCAAAAGCACCAGAACAGAAATTGCTTGTATGACTTGTATCACAGGCAAGCCCACCTTTGCAACCCACAATGAATCTCAACGATCAACACCCTCACAGGAGCTGAGCCTGAGCAGAGAAATTTCTGGAGCACCTGGAAGCTACAGTAGGTTGAAATCTTTCAATTTCAAGTTTATATCAGATTGATTTTCTTGAGTCAAAATAGAAAGGAGCTGATTAAGAGAAAAGATAAAGTAGCTTGAGTCCTTGATGGTAGAACTATCTAAAAAGAAAAGGCTTGGAAGGAGAATTTAAAAAATAAATACCACTTTGTTCTTCTGGTTCTGTTGCCAACGTGAATATAAAATCTATTGAATAAGCCAGCATTCGGGAGGCAAAGGTAGGAGGATCGCCATGAGTTCAAGGTCACCCTGAGATTACATAGTGAATTCCAGGTCAGCCTGGGCTAGAATGAGACCCTACCTCGAAAAAACGAAAAATGAAAAAACAACAAAAAAAATCTATTGAATATCAAAAGGTCTTTTTCTACTATCATTCTTTTTCTTCTCATCAAAAATGACAGAGAAAGCTGGGCGTGTGGCACACACCTTTAATCCCAGCACTTGGGAGGCAGAGATAGGAGGATCTCTGTAAATTCAAGGCCAACCTGAGACTACAGAGTGAGCTCCAGGTTAGGCTGGGCTAGAGTGAGCACCTACTTTGAAAACAAAATGGCAAGGAATTATGGTGAATCAGTTCACAAAACATAATCTAATAAACAACAAACAATTCCAATAAAAACAGGACACTACCCAGTCATGGTAGCAAGCACATAACCGATAATCCCATCTCTTGAAAGCTAAGGCATGAGGAATATGAGCTCACATTTGGGAGACATAAGGAGTTCTCTCAAATGAGAGAGAGAGAGAGAGAGAGAGAGAGAGAGAGAGAGAGAGAGAATCACAGAATTCTGAGGGGAAGTCTAAATTGTCCATCTTCTTGTGTCCACAATACTTGAAAAGCTCTAGTGATGGCCATCCCAGGCATCTGAGCCTCCTTCATCTTTGGTCAGCTATGCCTGTAAAAATGTCCCTCTATTAAGAAAACATGTCTCTTTTCTGGCCCTATTTCTATTCTTTGGTGCACTAGGAATTATTCTAGAACCTCTTATGCAAGAAAGCTTTTCAGGTTTTTGCAGAGAACTTATCTTTTATGTTTTCTCTGGTCTCTGTTAAGAAAACATGTTTCCTTTAGCTATTGCTCACACAGCCAGTACGGCCTCTTATACCCAAGTGAATTTGAGCTTCAAATGCTTTTCTTAATCATATCATCTTTGTTATCTCTAAATAGGTTAGTCCACACTCAATGTTACTGTACTTTTAAATGACCATATTTTTTTGATCTAACAAAGAATACAAATTACTTCCCTGTACATGTTTTAATATATTACTACTATAAATACCACAGATGACTCTTTAGACTATCCAGAAATGCTGGTGAAATATTGAATCCACAGTTCAACCAGTCTATCTTGACCACATTGCTTGTCAGCTAGCAGCATTAATCTCTATCTGGTCGTTAAAGAGAAAACAGAGTATCCTCTTTAACTCTAACCACACACATCCTCATAAGTACGTGCACACTTTGCTCAGGATTATCCCCACACTGTTTCTAGGATGCCTCCTTTCTGTTTCCACTGTGATCCTCTTACCCAGGATTTCCAGCAATGCATACCTGGGCAATACCATACACAACCTGCCTTCTTCATCCCCATTCCTCAAGGAACTTACTTTAACAGCCAAATTTCAACGTTTACTGCCGCCACTAGTCATGCTCTATGCACTGCCTCATGTGCTAGCAAATACAAAATAAACCATGGTCTTTGCTTTCAAGTGAGAGACTGATAGAGGTAACAGAATGTTGTAAGACTGATGCAGGGCAGTATGAACCAAATATGATATTACCCAAAATACCGTGGGAAGAAGGATAATGGTAATGTTGGATCTGACAGAGTAGACACACTCCAAAAATTCACTTTGAAATGAGGTCATGACTAGAGATGGCTTAGCAGTTAAGGCATATGCCTGCAAAGCCTGAAAAACCAGATTAGACTCCTCAATACGCCCATAAGCCAGATGCACAAGGTAGCACATGCATCTAGATTTTGTTTGCAATGGCTAGAGGCTCTAGTGTGTCCATTCTCTCTCTCTCCCCTCTCTCTGTTTTGCTCTCTGTCTCTCTTCACTAAATAAATAAAATAGCTTTTTAAAATGAGGTCTAGGGGCTGGAGAGATAGCTTAGGAATTAAGGCACTTGACTGTGAAGCCTAAGTACTCATGTTTGAGTCTCCAGGTCCCATACTAGCCAGATGTACAGTGGCACAAGCATGCACACAGGGGGATGCACACGTCTGGAGTTTGACTGCAGTGGCTTCAGGCCTTGGCGCACAAATTCTCTCTTTTTCTCTCTCTCTCCGCCTCCCACTCCCACCTTGCATTAAAAAAAATGAGGTCTACCCTTCCCATGTTCACAAAAAGCAAAGCCAGCACTGGTGAAGCCAACTGAGGTAAGCTTAGTGGGTGAGAAATAAGACAGGTCCACAATTTAAGAAGAAAACTTCAAACATGTAAGAGAAGTTGTGAAAATGCAACAACTAAATATTGGCAACTCCACTTCCAGAATTTCTATAGGGCAATCATATTATCAAATAAAATAACATAAGGAAATAGACTATAGGATTAAGGAACAATAAATGTGTAAAAAAGCTGTGCAGCTAGGCTTGACAATGCACATCTGTAATCCTAGCATTCCGAAAAATGAGAATGAGGAAGGAGGCACACAAGTTGAAGGCCAATCCGGGGACACGGACCCTCAAAACAATAACAAATATGCCAACACTGTCCATTTCTGTTTGATAAATTTATAACACATTAATTATGTTTTCTTCTCAATATTTTTATACACTGTCCACACAAGGAACTCAGCTAAGAAGGTTTTAAAATAACACGGCAGGATTTACAATGATAAGCAGGAACTACTTTCCTCAATATATGCTACTTTTGCAGAAGACCATGTAGAAGAAGAGAACTATGGAAGTGACAAAGGGACTCTGAGGGAATGTTGGGGACAAGCATGTTTATGTGAGGAGGATCCATGGGCTCTGCAGCAGCAGGATCGCTCAGTCTCAATTACAGTGTTGTTACCTCTTTCATCAATTTTCTTCATGGGGTGTTAAGAACAATAATGGCAACTCTAATCAAAAGATCAGAAGCAGCAGTGGTGAGAAAAGTGTCAAGATTCCTATTACACAGTGACACATGTTAGAAGTGAAAAACTGACTAGGGAAATTTCATTCCTTAAAACTCCACCGCAGGATCCTTCAAACATCAACCATGTCCACACAACCTCTGGAAGCTCCAAAGACAAGGGTGATGTTTCCGTGGCACCTCTGTAGCACCTTGCAGAGCCCTCTGTGGATCTGTAAAACTTGAGTTTTAATAATTACAGTTGATACTAGGGTGTCTCCCAACCATGTCATTAATCCTTACAAGTGTCTTTCCAAACAAGTTATACAGGTGAGAAAAACTGAAGGTTAGAATGTGGAAGTGACAAGCAAAGGAAGTCACTTGTGCCCAGGTCCCTAGATGACACATGCATTGTTTACTCTAGTGAGGATTCCTATAAGAATTGGTGTTTCAAACATAACCTGATTAATTTTCATTTGCTCCACTGATTTTCATATGGAATACTCTACAAAAATTTGCTGATTAAACTAAAATCTTAAAGTTAGCAAATTTTAAAATGTGGTAACTAAGAAGGGGGAAAATAAATTAGCTATAGGAACTGGTTAATTGCCCGTTACACACACATAATGTTTACTATGGTGTGGCCCCTAGGAGAGGCAAGACACATCAAAGTGATTTTACATTTCCAGTAACCACCAGCACTCTTCTATGCAGAGCAGTAGATTTCTGAGCCCATGTAGTGTGCTGCTAAGATCTCTGACTGTTGGGTACAACAGAGAGTTATTCAAATCTAGATGCTCTTTCGCTGGTCCTGGGAAAGTTATTTGTTTTTATCCCTTTACTATGGATAGAATCTAGAGATTCCTGCATTTTAAACAAGTTTTCTACCATTAAACCAAATCCATAGCCTTCTTTTTACTTCTTATTGTGAAACAAAGTCTCACTAAGTTGTCCTGGCTGGCCTGGTACTCACTGTATAGCACAGGAAAGCCATGTGATCTTCAGCCTCAGCCTCTCAAGTAGCTGGGCTTATAGAACTGTGCCACCAACCCCAACCAATTTAGAAAACTTGGTTTCTTGATCATGAAAGGGGTAATCACAACCATCTGAAATCATAACCTAATTCTAAGATTACAACGGTAAGTAAAAATAGACTGCATATGGTTGACACTCAAAATAAACTGACCTTCTTGGGCATGGGGCATCATAAGAGGGCCTCAGGGTCCCTTTCCTTGGCATGTATGTGGGAAATCACTCCCTGGATTAGGTTATGTTGAGAAAGGATCCTCCTTAGCTGACTGGAGTCTCCTGCTGGTCTGGAAAAGCAAGCTGCTGCACTGTGAACTACCCATGGAGATGACCACATGGCAAGACCTCAGAGCAGCCTGTGGGAGCTGAGTGCTCATGGCCGACAACTAGCAAAAACCACAAGGCAGTGAGTGGAAGCTGCCAGAAGCCTGAATGAACTTAGAAAATTTTTGAGCTGAATATGAAATCCACAAAATGATAGACACCTTGACTGCAGCCTGGTGAAACCCTAAGTGGAGGTGTCACTTAGCTCTGCCCGCCCTCTCACCCACCCCCCAGAAAGTGGGAAAATAATAATAAGCATCTACTGCTTTAAGCCACTATATTTGTTATTTAACGTAAGAAAAAATGAGTACAGCATCCCTGAACAAAATGACCAGGTGATCTGGAGGACTGAGGAATTGAGAATGCCACATTATTTGAGAAAATCTCTAATTGCCTTCATAGTTCCCAATAATAACGCCCTTCACATCACCAAACCGTGGATCTCAGACTCCAGCTGCCATCATCTGGCCTCACCCACTCCAGGGATGCCCCCTCACCATACACTCTACATGGGAATTCTATAAAGGACATTGATCCATCATTTTTAGAGTAGTTTTTTTCAAAGGAAATGTAGAAACCCTAACACACCAAAAATAAAATTACCACAAACATTACAAAATTCAGGTATAGCTTTAATAATTAAAATCTTATAATCTTAATTTCCTTCCTTTTTTTTTATTTTATCTTCTTTCTCTGTTTCTTCATATAACATCAGTGCTTCAGCATTTTCTGTGGAGATGCTAGATGATTTCCTCTAATTTGATTGATTTCCTTTAACTAAGGAAAGTGAAAAAACATTAAATTCAACTTTATCACTCATTACTATTATTGTAAGGTGAATGTTCATAATTAGTGATAAATGTGTTTAAAAACAAGATTTTTTTTATTATGTGTGAGTTGTAAAACTTGAAAGAATTTCCCAGAGATTAATATCTGTGCTTTTCTCCTCCATGTGGTAAGACCTACCTCAATACAATCTCCAGCTCTGCACTTTGTGCTACATCCCCCACTGAGTTAGCACATGGACAACTGGACTATTTCTGTCTATTTTGACATCAGGAGGGCTGACAATGAGTTACTGGTAAGTATCTGTGAGCATAAATGATAATCCCATCAAACTAAAGTTGTTTCCCAAAGGAAACTTAGCCAGATTCCAAAATCAGCAGCCACTACTCTTCCATCCTTCAACAGGGAAAGAAGATAGGAACCTTAACTAATTTTAGTCAGAAGACATTGCTGCCAGGTGTGGTGGCACATGCCTTTAATCGCAGCACTCGGGAGGCAGAGGTAGGAGGATCGCCATGAATTCAAGACCATCCTGAGACTACAGAGTGACTTCCAGGTCAGACTGAAGTAGAGTGAGACCCTACCTCAAAAAGCCAAAAAAAAAAGACATTGCTTTTGTGAATTACACAAGCCAGATAAACATGAAAACACTGCTAGGGCCCCTCCCAGTGCCACAGAAGGGCCAATGCAAATGAGAAGCCTGAGAAGACACAGCTTTATTAGCCTCTGCTCAGTGATGGTGAGGACCAGCAGCTCACCTCAGAAAACTCTGAAATGACAAATCACTCTCCTGCAATGAGAAAAAGAAGGCATGGAGAGGTTAATTAACTTTCCAGTATGATAGCTAGAATAGGATAGAGTTGGAACAGGCCTGAACCCAGCCTTTGCATGGTTTACCAGTACATGGCACATACTGAGTTAGGAACAAGCTTACAAGTGGGTGTGCATGTACACGTGTCTGTGTGTATATCCAAAAGAAAGCAAATGATGCGCTTGGTGATTCAATCCTAACGTGTCATTGCCTTTCATTTGGAGTCATTGACTGTTCCACTTGATTACAGTGAGCACCTATAGGAACAGAGAATGGATTGTGCAGTTGATTTTTAGGTTCCAGAAGAGCAGTCACTGCTACCCAAACTTTAGTTGGACGTGGCAGTGTCTACAAAGCCCTAGTCAAGGCTTCTTCCCAGAATGCTGTACAGTAGCTAAAACCCACATGGTCAGGACAAGATAAGAAAGGCAGACTAACTCATGAGGGTGGCTCATTCCATCTAGTGGCAACAGCAGTTCTTTGTGTCACCTCCTTATCAGCTCTATGAGTACTTTCGCCAGGGTAGACTCCTAGGAGACTCATCTCACGTTCCATTCTCATGCTTGGCTTCTGTGACACTTTGGACCACTTTGGTCCACCTCCCTCTGGACCTCAGTTTCCTCAGTAGATCAGTAACTACACAGCAGTCCCAATGTTCTATATTCCTAAAGCATAAATTATTGATGTTTTCTCCTTAAACCACAAATCAAAAGACAAGGCACTCATGATGGTGAAGTTAAAGGAATGTTCTGATTTCTCATATCTCTTTTTGTTCAGAGCATCACTTGGATAGAAAAGCCTTTGAATGCCAAATGAGGTGTGAATTTTTAATTATTGTTAAAGGAAATATAGTGAGATTTTCAGTGCTGGCATTGTAAAACACTTATTAGAAGTAGAAGATCTTAGTAAAGCTCATAAAAGATCTCTGGCTGGCTGGCTGGCTGGCTGCCAAAATCCCCTGGCTCATTAATGGTCTGAACCCCCGTGTCCAGGAAGTCTGTGAGCCATTTTGGACATGTGGCACAGCAGAAGACTCTTGGGTGTCAAAACAGCACTGCTCAGCCATGGGGCTAGACAAGGCTATGGAGCTTGCTCCCCTCAGGAAGGATACATGACAAGTTACTCGCTTAGTCATTTCCATCTCAGAAATCAGTGTTTTCTAAAAGGCATGTTACTTTAAGAATAAAACAAGTTCTTCTTTGATGAGACAGTATACCAGTCCTTTATCAAATTAATCATTTCTTTCTGGTTCTTCTGTCCGGGCTCTAGTGATACAATCTGCTTCTATGGTGTTCCTTGTGCAGACTGGGGTGTGATGTGATACTGTGCTAAGACTGTTTATCACATTGTCAGGAGCATAACTGATAAATAACATTTGCTTAGCTGGATTTTCAAATCTCTTGACATTTTCAGAGAAATATTTATTTTAAGTAATATTTTTAGAATGACAACATTTAGGGAAAACAATATACCATTATGAAAGCATCAATTTTTTGAGTTAGACCAAATAATCATCAACGTTTTCTTCTCACTTGTATTGAATGTTTGCTTCACTCTAGCCCGTGAGCTGGGTTTGAAGGCTCTAAAGGGAAGAGATGGCATGGGTCATAGTGTCCATCCTCTAGAGGTTCCCATTCTACGTGGTGAAACCACTTTGATTAATAAGAAAGAGAAGCCTTCTGAGCTTCCAAAATCATGTGATTGGCTGTAGTGAGCTTCCAGGAAGAAACACCTTCCATTGTACCTAGATGCACTGCTCTGTGACCCAGATGTACTGGGAGTCAGAGTTGAGAGCTTTTACAGTGGTTATCAAACATGAAAACACGTCACGGTCAACCAGGCCTCAAGAAACACAGGCTGCTGGACCTCACTCCCAGGTTTCTGATTCAGTAGGGCTGGGTGCAGTACAGAGTGGGAATGCTAGCAAGTACCCTGGTGGTAGGGATGTGGACTTAACCCCAGACAACCTGTGCTGGGGAACAGCAGCTATAAAGGGAGCTTTGATGGTTCTAAAATGTTCTCAGGTGTTTCTGGTGCACAGCCAGGCTGGAGAGACACTGGATTAGATTAGATGATGCTGCCTTCTCAAAATAATTGCAATTAAGACACTTTTCAGATTATGTGTGTTGCTGAAGAGCTTCTCTGATTAATGATTTCTTGTTCTGTAGGCTCAAATTTCCAGGCAAAGTTATGCTGCAGGTGATATTTCCAAGGAAAATTGGAGTGCAGCTGGATTCCTGAGTGCTTATAGGGTGCTATGTCCCCCAACAAGGAACTGGATGTTGAAATGCACAAAGATGAGAGTCCATATCAGGCTACATAGATGACGTTATCAGCTTTTTCATTCAAAAACCTTGTTTCTTAGAGAGTTACTTTATGCTATGTTAAAGAGTTCCCTTTTTTGTTTTTGAAAAATAGCGGTTAAAGCAGGGGACTTGGAGGTTGATGCAGAAAGATCTCCACAAGCTTGAGGTGAGCCTGTATTACAAATGACAGTATCAGGCTATGCAGAGCTTCATAGCAACACTCTGCTCAAAGAAGAAAGAGAACGACAAAAAAGGAAGGAACAAAAGAAGGAAAGAAAGGGAAAGGGAGAGAGACAAAGAGGGAGGAGGAAGGAGAGGGAGGGAGGGAACAAGGGAGAGAGGAAGAGGAGAGAAGCAGCTATGCAGGTAGAGGGCTGTATGGATGAGAATGATATAATCTGAACTACACTTTAGCACTGTGTATGGTTTGTTACAACAGTCTAGAGCAAGAGGGGCTGAGTCCGTCATAGTCAAGTAAGCAGAGGAGGAAGGAGAATTCTTTGGGAAAAGACGGAAGCTAGTGATATTGTAGAGAATAGCGACCATGGAAACAGCCTTACAAATCTGCAAAGATTATAATTAAATTCCCCTGAAATCCCAGTCTCAACACCATGAGGGAAACAAAGTACTATCATCATTGTTAAGAGGAGTCCATCAAGTCAAAGATAAAAATGGAGAAATGTGCTGCTTATATAAAGAGCAAGTTGGGGAGTGGCATTGCCTGTTATCTGGAAGTTTTAAGGAAAATTTAGAGGAATTTATAAAAACAATAAAAAAAAAAAACACTCAGCGAATCATTTGCTATCAGCCCCCTGGCCCAGGTTTCTGTTCCAAATCTGTTCATTTCTTCATAACCTGGAAACATGACCGAATAACCTTTCCTATTTAAAATTCCAGCTTCCTTTGGCTCTAAGGACTGCCTCCTACTCTTGGCCCACTCCCTTGTACAACTTCACTTCCTGCCTCTCCTTTCTTTTGTCCCTGAATAAAGTTGTTCTCTGAATTCTATTCTTCTCTAGCAGTTGTGTCTAAATTAACTAAAGAAAAGATTATCTCTACAGTGATTAACTCAACCTTTTTCTCAAACACCTACAAGTCCCCTGAGCTTGTGTCTTTCATTTTCACTGCTTTGCAAGTATATTTTCCATCTTACTCCATGGGCATCTTAAACTGAAGAATAGTATTTTACTCATATCATCCATTGACAAGACCCCACTATTCTTTAAAAATAAATCTCAGGTTGAGAAGATGGCTTAGCAGTTAAGACACTTGCCAGCAAAGCCAAAGGACCCAGGTTTGACTCCCCATTACCCACATAAAGCTAGATGCACACAGTGGTGCAAACTTCTGGAGTCTGTCTGCAGTAGTTAGAGGACCTGGCACATTCATACTCCCTTCCCCTACCTCTCTCTCTCTCAAATAAATAAGTGAAATATTTAAAAAATAAATAAATCTCAAATGTACTATGAAAGAATTTTTAATTGACTATCATTCCCAACTTTAACCTTCTTTATTCCTCTAATATTTCAACATGCTCTTGACTTTTAAGAATTCCCTCCTTCTGAGATGTGAAAATCATTAACCACTAGCTATCTGCCTTGTTTGTCTATATATCTGCACCCTGACACTTGCACAATGTTCAAATTGGGGAGGGTACAAGGTAACACTTGCTGTTGAAGGAAAATTAGTCAGATAACTTTATTTTGTTTTCAGGTCCAGACCAATGGATCTGTCTTGAACACACTTGAGCCTAACAGTAAAGCCCACTGAAATAAAATAGAAGCTTATCAGGTGGTTGAGTCTTCTTATTGGCTGCTCATCTCTCCTGATGCCAGGACCAGGTCCCTGCTGTGATACCCATCCCCCACCCACCATCCCAGGTGGGGTGGGAGGTGGGCTTTATTATTCCTTCTTAACATTTTTCCATTATGTGAAGGAAAGGCTAACAACCTTTGTTTCCACTTATTGTGTGTGTGCGTGTGCGCGCGCGTGTTTGTGTGTGTGTGTGTGTGTGTTTCTTTAAGATCTGGCCCTTTTTTCATTTCCCTGAAAACCTTCCCACAGGGCCTTTACCCCTTTCCCACCTTCCACATGGTGAGAGTTCTCTGTTCTTCCTCCTCTTTCCTTCTCTTAGTCTAATAAAATCTCTCTAAACTTTACCCTCTTGTCTGCACATTTTAATTCTTTAACTTCGTAAGATGAGAGTCAAGGGACACCCAAAATTTATTGATGCATTGGTATATATCGGTGTATTGTTGAGGAACTCCAAGGCTCTAGTTATACTATAAAGACCTCATTTTAAGCCTTCCTAGACACTTAGAGGGAATCTAGAAGAAACTATTTTCAGCAAAGTGAGGAAATAGCTTTGGCTCTCCTAATCAGTCCAGAGGTAAGGCCAGGGACTCCTGAGCTTCTTAGTTCCTGATGCTAGATTGTTAGTTATGGACGCTCCTGCTGCAGGGCAAGAAGCATAATATCCTCAGAAAAGAGACCATGTGGCTGCTGTGCACAGGGAGACATCACTGAGGAAACACATGCATGTCAAAGTGAGACAAACTAGCAAAATCCCAACACAAAAACACCCAGGCTTACCATTCACCATCAGGACAGCTCTGCACTGTTACCGAGGCAGTCAGCCCATGCACATGGGCTCAACACTACAAAGCCCATTTGTCCTGAGCCTCTCTGGCTTTATAAAGCCGTCTGGTTTGGGAGGGACTGGGCTGAATTAAAAAAAAGAAAATGCCTCCACAAGGCTGAATGTTCTTTGTCTTGAACTGCACGAAGTGTGTATGTCTAGCCACCAATGTGGTAGTTCTTTCCAAGGGTTCTCCAAGAATCATCTAAGAAACAGTTCCACCCATGTGGAAGTGCCCACCTTTATCAGGGTAATCAGACTTGGAGTTTAAGTCTACGTCTCAAGGGGATATTTTAAAGTGTCTAAAGGTGTTAGTGGAAATATGACTTTATTAATTTTTTAACTACAATGGGCCCGTCAGGCATCCATTGCTCTACACTAGATTCGGTCTTATCAAACTACATTCTTCTAACCTCAGTGTTCTTTATGCATATTTCAGAGCCTCCACTGGTAATTTCTTAATTCATTAATATTCCCCAGTGTCCAACACACCACACCATTCTTTTACCACTCATGGTAAGGGAATGAAAAATAACATTAAGCTGTCCTCAGTGTAATGCACTTTCTATAAGGTCCCTTGTAAGGCAGAGCAGAATCGTCCTGACCTGAAATTAGAATTGTACCTTTTCCCATTCCCTTGACAACATGTATGTGCTGGACACTGTGCTTGCCATGGGAATCCAGTGGAGAAGGAAACAGACCTGGTTCTGGCCACAACTTAACTAACAGTCTAGTGCTGGGAGATAGGGAACAGGATCAGTCCCTTGAGTTAAATGTGAAACTGCATTTGTGAAGGAGGAAGGGAGAAGATGGTTGTGACAGATTGCAAGACAAGGTGAGGTCAGTTGGGGGAGTCTTTACTAAGAAAGTAAACTTTAGTGTGAGATTGCAGGGCTGAGAATGTACATACCTAACTGAAGACCTTTTCAGGTGGAGGAATGGTTCATTATAAGCCTCCAGTGTGGAAGAGCATAAAGGATAAGGGAAAATGTTTATAAAAGACTAAAAAGAATTAACCAAATAAATTAGGGTCTGGGAAGATGGGTCAATAGGTAAAGTTTGTACTGTGCATGCAAGAGGACCTGAGTTCAGATCCACTGGACCCATATAAAATCCAGCTTTCACAGCCCATGCCTATAATCCCAGCACTGGGGAAGCAGAAATGGAATCCCTGGGGCTTACAGGCTAGCTAATCGTGGCTATTTGGTTTCAAAGTGATCTCATGTGTTTATGATTAAGCCTTATACTTAAATCCCAGCTGGTGGAGGCTTTGGGAGGTGGAGCCCTGCTGGAAGAGGTGTGTCACTGGGGTGGGCCTTGAGGTTTATTAGTCCAGCCTGGCTAAGTGTTCATGAAAGCTCTTGGTGCTTCCTCCCTATAGATGCAAAAAAGATGGACTACTCAGCTTTTACCCTAGAAACTGTAAGCCAAAATGGACCCTTTCCTTCCATCAGCTGCTTCTGATAGGGTGTTCAGTCCCAGCAAGGAGAAGGTAACCAAAACACTAAAATTGGTGAGCCCCAAGTTCATTGAAAGACTGTCTCAAAAAATAAGGAGAGTTATTGATGTCTGACACACCAGCCTCTGCCCTTCACATACCACTCCACGCACACATGTACCCACACATGTGCCCAGGCACATATAAACCTGCATACATACACACACTCATACACATTCTCCATGCATATATACACATTAAAAATAAAGAAAAGAGAGCCAGGCGTGGTTTAATCCCAGCACTCGGGAGCTAAGGTAGGAGGATTGACGTGAGTTCAAGGCCATCCTGAGACTACAGAGTGAATTCCAGGTCAGCCTGAGCTAGAGCGAGACCCCACCTCAAAAACCAAAAAGAAATAAATAAATAAATAAATAAATAAATAAATAAACGAAGAAAAAAAAATCATAGTTTTAAGTGCAAGAATGGACTGGACATGGTGGTGCATGTCTGCCTTTAATATCAGCATTTGGGAGGTTAATAGGATCACCATGAGTTCAAGGCCAGTCTGGGAATATAGAGGTCCAGGTCAGCCCTTGTTAGAGTGAGACCCTACCTTGAAAAAATGCAAAAACAAAAAATGGTTTTAAAGAGTTAGTGGAATGAAATTTGAAAAAGAAAGATAAAGAAAATAAAAACTTCATTTTGAAATGCATCCCTGGTGAAAGTGCTAGAATAAGTGGCTACTATGTGCCTACTCAGTGCTAAACAGAACATCTCTACCACCACCCCCTTCAAGGTTCAGGAAACATCACCAGCCATAGGGCTGAAAGAATGTTAAGAGGTAGAGGATGGGGAGAAATGCTAAGGAATTCCATCTTTGGGACATAATATACAACATGACACTTACACTCATCAGCTCAACAACAGCAGCAACAAGATGGAAGTAGGGGCAAGAGGCAACTAGTGACTCATCAGATGGATTTGGGCAGATGCAACAGTCTATGTTAAAGATGACCTCCAGAGCTAGGTATGGTGGCGCACACCTTTATCCCAACACTAGGGAGGCAGAGGTAGGAGGATCACTGTGAGTTTGAGGCCAGCCTCAGACTACACAGTGAATTCTAGGTCAGTCTGGGCTCAAAAAAAAAAAAAAAAAAAAAAAAAAGGACGATCTCCAGGTATCTGCAATGGCTGGAAATTCTGAGCACTGTTATCCAATCATGGCATTATTGCCAATGGACATACAGTGAGAGATAAGATTATGAATCTGAACTTCAGAGTGTTGAGCCCAACAATTTTTCTTCACTAACCATCTTTCTCCTAGTTTTTAATCATCTTCAAAATTCTTTTGCATGGAAATGCTATAAATCGAAGAGAGTGTGAGGATACCAAGCAGAATCTCTTGAAATCTTCTGTTTTTGCAGATGGTAAGAGATTTTCAAACATCTGCCACATTTGAAAATCAAATTCTATTTACTCTTCTAATACATATTAATCATTCAACAAATGGAAAGTAAAACAAGTGATGTCTTACTCGATGTTGCAAGTCAGCTTCTCGTTCCTGGCAGAAAGCACTCAACAAAAAGCAGTTCATGGGAGGAAAGGGTTTATTTTGGCTTAGAGACCCAAGGAGAAGCTCCATGATGGCAGGGGGAAATGATGGCACGAGCAGAAAGTAGATATCTCCCCCCCCCAGCCAACATCAGGTGAACAAAAGCAACAGGAGAGTATGCCAAACACTGGCAAGAGAACTGGCTATTACACCCATAAGCATGCCCTCAATAATACACTGCCTCCAGGAGGCTTCAATTCCCAAATTGCTGCCACTTGGGGACCCAGTATTCAAAACACATAAGTTTATGGGGGATACCTGAATTAAACCACTATACTTGACAACCACAGGATTTAACTCAGCAGTCTCCAGGCATTGGGGGCTCTCCACCTCATAAGATAATTCTATTTCAGTAATGACTCTTACAATTTTATTTAAATTTTAACATATGTAAAACCTCTCTCCAAGTTCACTGTAAACTCACTGATGATAAGAACCATGCCAAACATTTCAGGACACTGTAGAAAATGCTCCAAAATAAAGTACTTCAATCCAGATATAATAAAGGTTTGTTTACTAATCTCTAAGATGGGTTTTAACACTGGCAAAGATATTCTGTATGTGGCATAATGAAAAGAGACCCACATCTGAGGACTGAAATTATAATGTCACCATTGCTATTTAATTAGCTATGTAAAAGAGGAATTATGTCATTCCTTTGAGCTTCAGTGTCTTCAATTATAAATCCCAAAGACTTCACTAAGTGAGACACAATATTTGAAGCAACCCCAGACAATTTTCCTTACCTTTCTAACCAAATGTTGAGTAAATCAAATTGTGAAAGAATGAGTGTCTACTGAGTGAAGCTGAGAGGAGATGGAGTCTATAACTGTATGTGTTCTGTGATCAAGACAGCCAGGGTCTGTGAAGTTACTGGTTTGTTCTCTGATCAATCAGTCTCTCCTTCTGTGCCTCAGTTTCCTCCCTGTAACTCCAGTCTCAGTGGGTGGCACTGCCCATTTTTTTTTCTAACTCACTATTGGCATTGTCCTTGTGCCAAGGAGTCATAAAGAGAAGCTCTTTCCTCAATTATACTCTTGTGAGAATGAGGAAAGGGACAATCAATTGAAAGCCTTGTTACTTTCCAGTGAAAAGACCTCTTCAAACAAGGAGTGACGGCACTTAGATTCACCCTAAGATTCTGTCTTTAAGATTTTCTTCTCTTTATTTTGGAAACAGCAGAAAAATTTCCACTTTAGAAGTCAGTCCTCGGTGTCCCTAAAGGTAGAAGCTGGTATCACCTCACAAAGACCAGCTTGTTTTCCCAAGTGATAAACTCCTTCCAATACAGAAATCCTCTGTTCATAATCAAGGGTCCTCCATGTACCAAAATTTCATTTTGTAGGGCAGATTAACCCAATGTAGTTTGTTTTCCTAAAAAAAAAAAAAAAAAAAAAAAAAAACTTTAAAAAAGAAAAAAAAAACTTCCACACTGCTGACTGGCTTTAATCCCACCGTCAGTAAATCCATTTTAGAAGCCTAATTTTGATCAACAGTAGACCATGTGAGTCAAAATTTGAGTATGGTTTAATGGCAATGACTTTGTCTGCCTACAGGATTAATAAATATTAAAAGCTTACGGTAAAATGATCTGGGAGAGATGTGTGATTCAGAGATGTCTATGACATTGTGTACTCAAGAACAGGGCAGGAACACAAATTCAAGTTTCTTATTCAACCCTGTGCATTCATTTGCTGACATCTATCTAGAGTTTCCTGCTCTATCCTCAGCACTGATGAGATAGTGAGACAAACAGATCTAGTTCCTGGATGGAAGCCCCTGCTTCCGCAGCAGTGTGCTTGGTGCAGCACGGGCACATAGGATGACTTGTCAAGCAGACACATGAGGCGATGAACTGAGATAAGAAAAAATATGTAAAAAGAGATTAGGCTCAGGAAAGACTAAGATAGTGATGAGTTTAGCTGGATGCATTTGTTTTGAAGTGCTAGAGAGACACTGTCATCTGAAGTTACCCCAATACATATTTACAGATGTACTACAGACATATCAGACACAGGGAAGAGGTTTTGATTAGCCATGTGGACTTTGGAAAGATGATTGTGAAAATATGTGATATCATGAAATTGATTCTAAATCTCTGTATGTAAATGAATTCTCTTATTCGGATGATACCAACATAATGCTGTTAGGTAACTGAGATGAACCTCGCCTAAAGAAGCATTGTCACTACCAGCTGAAAGAACAGGAGTCATGTGCTTTCCATCTTTACTGATGGGGTCTTTCATTAGGCTGTAAAAAGGTGATTTACTTGTAAATTCTGGATCTCAGCTAGACACAGAGAAATTCAGACATCCACAATGGCATCCATCTTCTTATAAAATGTGTAAAGATCAGTCACTTGGGGATAACCTCTATATTGTCAACGCTTGGTATAATTCTGACACAGCAACTTGGAAATCCAGATCTGAATCAACACGGAATGGAATGGGTGGAGTGGGATGGAGTGGATTGATCTTTGCTTTGTTATATAAAAGTCTTCGAAAAGTATGGGAAACCTGTGCAAAGTAGAAACGTCATAAAAAGTATATAAGTATAAAAGAATTATAGGAAGTAGTAATGAATGCTGTTGGAAAGATTAATCAGAAATTTAAATATCTCTTTTAGTATTTATATTTTAAAACAATGGAGAGTTTGAAAAACCAGGCATGACATAATCAGAGATCTGCTTTCATAAGCAAAACTAATCATTTTATTTTGGCCTAATATTTTAGTTAACATTCTGTCCACCCTTCAAAATGTTTCCTAATATGCCTTTATGTTTAGAACACAACAACCAAAAAAATTAAACATCATTTCTAGCTTAGTCAAATCAACATTTTTATTTGGACAGTGCTTCACACAAAATAAATATGAATGGAAAACTCTACCTCAGGGTCACCTGCAGGTCTGGGATGTAGGTGCCAAGCTCTGCGTAAGACAGATGTGTAAGGAGAGCAGCAAGTGGGCCCATAGCAGTGAGTGTGCTCAGATCTCCCACCCAAGAGCACTGGTCCTGTGGGGATGCTGACACCCACGTCCAAGGGCTCGTCAGCCTACTCTCAAATTAAGGGACCATAGAGTCTCAGAATTCCATAAGTCTCAGCAGTGTTTTGTAAACTAATGTCCTCTTCCTGGATCCTACTCATTGTATAAGCTTTGAGGTGTTGACTCGAAATAAGAAAGTGATTATCAGCCTTGACTTCTGTAGAAAACCAGCATGCCATGGCTGGTAACCTACTTTCCTCCCCATCTGACCTTGAGAGCTGACATTGGGGTAAATAGAAGTCTGAATCCGTCATCTGCCATCAATCTATTTTCTCCTCTCACTTCCTAGTATTCACTATTCTGTGGGATATTGGAAGGATTATATGGTTGTTTTTTTTTTTTTTTTAATTCTCAGACATTTCTCTTTTTCACCTTTTGTCTTTTTCCCCTTGTCCTTGTGGAAATCCGTTTTCGTTTCTTTAAAGTCGATTGATCCTGACATTGTTTCTGGAACAGGGGAGTGTGACCTTCATCATTCACACAAGACTGGAATAAGTTGAAGAATAGCAGCGTATATTGTCATTTTGTGTTCTAAGAATAATTCCAACGAAGCTGTTCCATAATGCTGAGAGGATCTCCCTGTATTCTTTGTTCTTTAGACACCATCATAGAACCCCATCTCCAGTGCCAGGCCTGGGAAGCCAGGAGTGGTAACACACTGCCACCTTGTGGTTTAAATGGGGAAAGCCTCACTCTGGGAACCAGACAGCCATTTAGTTCTCAATATACGTTAGAGAATTGTATTTATAAATGGCTTGACCACCTTCCAGTCATTGAAGTGAGGCCTGAATTTATGAACTCTCCGACCTAGACATTCTCCAGGTAGCAGGAGATATACGTGTGTGATGAATATGTTCTCGAGTAAAATTGTAAAATTTAAGGTGAAGCACATTATAGGCTTCTTTACATAAAGGATTTGGAACATACAAAAATTCAAGATGATGGTGATAGTGGGGTGAGGATAAAATCTAATTATGCAAATTGTCTTCAAATTAAAATTTATATAGAACTCGAGCAATAAGCCCTACCTATGTTTTAAATCAGAGACCTAATTTATATTCTTGCAATAAAGTATCCTGGCAAAAAACTCTTACTTAGGAACCACAATCTAGTTTGCAAAATCCAGTTACTTTTTCATATTTAAAAGTGGTCAGAGAGCCGGGCGTGGTGGCGCACGCCTTTAATCCCAGCATTGGGGAGGCAGAGGTAGGAGGATCACTATGAGTTCAAGGCCATCCTGAGACTATTCCAGGTCAGCCTGGGCTAGAGTGAGACCCTACCTTGAAAAACCAAAAAAGAAAAAAAAAAAAAGTGGTCAGAGGAGTGGTTTATGGGCCATTTTCAGTAAAGTCATCTATAATATTTTCTTAAAGTGCAGCTTCTTGGGCCCCACACAAAATCAACTGAATAAGATTTCTGGGGTTGAAACCTATGAGTGGACATTGATGTACCCATCCCAGTTGATTCTCTTGAACATGGTGCGCTAGTTAAATATCCACTCCCATTTGCCTGGGACACTGCAGAAATGAAACACTCTGGGAAGAGAATTGCCCATCTTCCCACCCCACAGCACTTCATTCAGGAAGCTTTCCCAATTTATCCCAAAAAAGTCTTTCATTCCCATCATATCCTTACAATGTAATGACATTATTCCATTTTGCTTTAGTTCATCAGAGAGCTGTATTGTCACACAGGAATCTAGGAAGGTCAGAGGCTCTCACATGTCTTCATGTCCCGCCACCCCGCCCCACCATGCAACAATGCTTGTAAACAAGTTCATAGAGTTTACCCCAAACTCACAAATTTGCACTTGGCATTCTCTTAGCTTCAAATAATTAAATAAGCAAAAGCCTTGCAGGGCAGCCATTAGTAAACAAACATCCCACAACACAGCGGAACCTACTGCCACCCTCAGGCCTCACACTCCAGCTCTGTGACTGCAGTCACCCAGACACACTAACCATCCTGCCAGTGCGGATCCCTGCAGTGGCCCAGGAATCCTGAGCAACAATGGACATAGTCATCTGTTCCACAGCCCAGCAACTGTGTCATTAAACAAATTGTTCTGTAACATCAAAAGAGGCACTCTTTGTGACAGCCAAGTGATATAATTTGTCTTGATTCCAGACATCAGAGGCATCTGTCTGGAATTTGTGCCTGTCACTTGATGTTGCAAGTTTATCTACGGAAGAGCAAGACCAAAGCCAGATACCGACTGCAAGAACAAACATTAAGTGACTACTTAGAAAGTCGTCATTTTACCTTCTTTGTACAAACAGATAGAATGTTTTTTCTAAATTGCATTTCTTGAAGAAAATGAAAAGCAAGGATTTTTATTCTCAAAGGAAAAAAAGTGCTTTAAAGAATAGGTGAACTGAATTGCTTGAAATATTGAACATAACAATAGTTCTATGTTAAATACGTAGTTCATTGGGACCAATATGTCAACTGCTAATAGTGATGTCTCAGAGAAGTATTCCACTCAGGGACTGTTCACTGGATATCAACTTACATAAAGAAGCATTAAATATGGGATTAAAGGGAATGAGAGCAAGAACCTCAGTTTGGTAACTCGGCAATGATCTGGGAGAATATGCTCTGCTTTCTGCTGGCCTTACAGGATACACAGCACAGGTAGGTGAGGCAGAGAAAATGGCATGATTCCCACCTGTCATCTTTCTCAGTGGCATTAGTGTCCATATACTGTGATGGTTAATCTTATGTTCATTTGACTGGATTCAGAAATGCCTAGGATGGCATCCCAGTCTGGACACTTACTCTGAAGGCAGGTGGCACCAGCCCTTAATCCGGAAGCAGGACAGAATAAAAGGAGAAAGCCTCCCCTTTCTGCTTTCCGATATCTGTGAGATGCAGTGCTTTGCTTTGTCACACACTCCCAGCCAGGATGGAAGGAGCCCTCAGGAATCACAAGCAAAAGAAATTTTCTTCCCTGAAGTCGTCCCGAGCAGCAGGTGTTTTGTCATGGAACCACAGGCGCAGGTGTTTTATTAATAGTAAATATGTAACTTGGTTCTCTAGCTGTGTGGCTGGAGGAGGTGTCACAGGGGGTGGATCCTGGGGTACAGCCCTGAGGTGTCATGGAGGTGCATCTGATTTCCAGCCCCAGGAAGTGGAGAAAGAGCTAGAGCTCTGATGGTGGTGATGACAGCCTGTTCTTGGTATTTTCTGGATCTCTCTCTCTCTCTCTCTCTCTCTCTCTCTCTCTCTCTCTCTCTCTCTCTCTCTCTCCTTGGATCTGAGAAAGGGAGCCAGGTTCTTCTGTCATTGGTGGAACTTCCCCTGGATTTGTAAGCCTGAAATAAATCCCTTCCTCCCATAAACTGCGTCTGGCTTGAATGTTCATTCCAGCAACGTGAAAATGACTACATGAGTGCCAAGAAAAGGACATAATTTCACATCTAAGAACAGCTTTCAGAGCACCAGCATCCTCTCCATGAACCATTGCTTCCTCTGTCCCATGTAACCATTCACATGCATGGCATGCATGGCATGCCACCTCTGGTGCCTTTCCCTGAAACAAGCGACTATGACCAACCCTCTCATCCTTTTAGTTCTTCCCTCAACCACTGCCCAACCATTTCTCAGTGTCACTGAACTCCCCTGATCGTCACCACGTCTTAGCATCACATACCCCATTCCTTTGCAATCGGCAGACTCCTACTCATCTTTGTGATCTTTGCCTACACAAAACCATTTTTGCATCAACAATATGTCTTTTTAGATGGCTATGCTCTCCCTGTTATAAATCCTTTCCTAGCACTCAAAATATCCCTCATCACTTATACATTGTGTTCCCTAGAAGAGAGAACAAATGGAAACTCAGACAGCAGAGGGTGCTGTCAGTTTTAATCAGTTGTGTGTATCTAGAGAGCCTGGCAGGAGGAAAAAAACTGGTATTTGGAAATCACTTGCTAAATTAATAAATAAAGTGATAAGCCCTATTTTCATCAAGGCACAGCGTATACTAAGGCATCAGGGAGAATTCAGACTGCAAAGTCAGATAGGAGCACAGGCTATTCTGGGAAGGAAGCTTGTTATGAGTAGGGTAATGGGAACCACTGGGGTCTTTGAAGATGAAGAATTACCCCAAATATTTATTTAATAACTATCATAGTTGATTATTTTAAAATATCTATGAACTTACTGAGGGAAACCAGAAAAAATCTGCTGGAAAGATGAAAAACTACCTCTATGTTTAAGCACTGTTAACAGTTGATGTATTTGCTTCTAACTAGTATTTTTTCTAGGCATTTGGATTTTTTTTAACTGAGAAAAACAAATAATTGGTCATGCTCCTGTTAGGTTACACTCGTATGTCCCCTCTCTCGCGCCTCCATTCCCGAGGACCTTCCTCACCAGAAGTCACTGTAGGGCGGGGCGGGTCACCAGTCAACCTCTGTCAGGGGTCAATTGATGTTTCAGAGTCCACACCCCTGTCCTGTGGCTCTTACATTCTTTCTGTCCCCACTTTTCAAGAATGTGCCTGAGCCTTGGAGGGCACAAATCAGTCTTACTGTTGAGCTCCCATCAGCCTCTAATTTTCTGTTTTGATGAATTTTGATTCTCCTCAATAGTCATTTGTTTCACACAATGTGGATAATATAGCTCATTCAAATTTGGAGTCTTAAATACAAAATGAAACACCTGCTTATAAGGACAGCAAGGGGATGAAGAGATGGCTTAGTGGTAAAGACACTTGCCTGTAAGTCCAAAGGACCTAGGTTCAATTCTCCAGGACCCACATAAGCCAGATGCACAAGGTGTTGCCTGTGTTTGGAGTTCTTTTGCAGCAACTAAGGGCCCTGGCATGTTCATTTGCTCCCTCTCTCTCTCTCTCTCTCTCTCAAAAAATAACACACACGCACACATATACATATATACATATATATATATATATATATATATATATATATATATAGAGAGAGAGAGAGAGAGAGAGACAAGAGCAAGAGCGCAAGTGTTCCATGCCAGGGGTGAACAGCACACAGATGACAAAGGTCCAAAGTAAGTATTCATTTACAGCTTTCTGGTTCTCTCCCAGGTTTGGCAGAGACTATCATTCATTTTAGGGTAGACACACAGGTTCTAGAATCAGAAAAGCCTGGTCTGATTTCTAAAGCTCCTCTTAGGTGGGCCCTTGTAAATTATCCCATCTCCTATTTATACAGTGAGGAAAATATTAATATTAATATTGGCAAGAGTAAATGCACATATAATGCCTGGCACATAGTTAGATTTCAGTAAAGTATTATTTTGATACTTTTGGTAAGATGGCAGACTACATATGTGAGCCAGCGTATGAGAGAGCCAGAATCAGAAAATAAAATAGACTTTTCCAAACATAAAAAGGAAAGAAAAGCTTCAGAAATCCACATAGGAAATGAAAGGATTCCAGAAATGAGTAGGAAAAAAAAATAATCGGTTTAGCAGAGAAAGAAGCCAAACGAGCCCCAGCTACATCAATTCCTAACAGAGGCAGGGAAAGCAGAGGCGCTTCTGGAAGGTGCCAGTGGGTGCTCCTAGTCCCAGGAAGAGCCCGTGGTCCTCATAAGCTTCAAATCCAGTTGAGGGTTTTGATGAGACAATGACTCCTACAGCAGATAGGTTGGTGGTGGTGGAGAGAAATGCTATTTTGTCACACTCTGACGTAGAGGGCGGTGCCAGTTCAATGTTAAAAGAGAATATATTATTAAAACTGAGCTAGTCTAGAGGCCTGAGACTGGGGAACTATGACAGGTAAGGGAACCTAAGTTGGGCCTGCCACACCTTCTGGGTGAGGGTAAATCCAGAGAGGTAATGTAGACAGCAACAGGGCTGAATGTTGAACAAGTCGAAAGGTGTAGGTGACAGGAGGCACAAAGCTCAGGCTAGCAAGTGTATAGGGGGAGAAAGTCTCACCCTTGGTCTTCAGTAACAAATCTCTAGGAATCCTCCAGGCCTTCAGTTCCAGCCTGGAACCCTGCGTTCTCTTAGAGCTTCCTTACGTGTATTCTACAACCACAAGGGCCACCCATTCTGGGGAAAGTTTTCCTCCCTCTATCAATCCTTCCTGACAACATCCTCAAAGACAGGACCAAGATGGCTTGATTCCTAATATGATCAACTTGGCAATAGAATTTAACCATCAGTCATAGCACCATCAAGTTAACTATGAGATCTTATGGGAGAGGGAAAACAAGAGAGGGTAATAGAATATATGAAGATAAGAAAGCAGAAAAGGGTATTATCTGAGGGAGGGGCGGGAACCGCAGAGACAGCAGGGAGCATGGAAAAGACAGCAGAAGGAGGGGAACAATTGACAACTAAATATAAGGCCATTATTTTGTATGGTAACCTAAAAGTTTATTTAAAAGTTTTATTTTGGGGCTGGAAAGATGGCTTAGCAGTTAAGGTGCTTGCCTGTGAGGCTTAAGAACTCACGTTTGAATCTCCAGGTCCCACACAGAAGACGCTCAGAGACCAAGAGCACAATGTGGCACATACACGCAAGAGGGCGAACGTGTGTGGAGTTTGTTCACAGGGGCTTGCCCATTCATTCTCTCTGTGTCTCTTTTTCTCTCTCAAAATAAATTTTAAAAACTTACTACTTTGACAACAACTAATAACCACCACTGAGGAGTATATTTTAATTTAGGAGCTCCAGACAAGTTTAAGTTCGGTCCAATACTGCCCAGAGCGAATCTTCAGTAACTTCCACAAAAGAAAGAACTATTTATACACTTCAAAATAATCTGTCCAACCCAACCCGGTCACACTGTAGATTTACATCAGCATTGTGGTTAATTCCAGTAAATTATAATCCTAGCAAGTGAATTTCTATATTCTGTTTTGTGCTTTTAAATCCAAAACTAACTCAATACTTTTGATAACTTTATGGTCAGCATCTGTGTGAGTTATTAATTTGTTGTATTTCACGTTAAATCCGCCACCACTGTGGATTACGCAATAATAATAAGCTGAAAACCTTTTCTCTTTTCTTTGTGATGATATATTGTTTCGTCAGTAGAGGGCGCCGGAAGAAGCGGTTTCTTTCTCTGCTTCAGGTGTACTACTGTGTGGGTTGTATTGTATTCCCGCTGCCTGGTAGCCAAGGGTTAATTGGTTAGGAGAGTCCAGTGGTGCTCTGTACCAATCACATATCCAAATGGTGCAATCCCTTAGTGAGTCTGCATCACCAGTCCCAGCTTGGTGCCCATTTTGCCGCGGACCTCTTATTACGGATGGCTACTACACATCCCAAGCCTCACGCATCCTCAGCTGAGCGAGGGCCTGCCATTCCAATGCTCGGTGCAGCTCCCAGCGCCCAGCTCCTGCAGGGCGGAGGTTTTCTGCAACATTAGCCTGCTGCACAAAGCAGAGCTTTGCTACCCTCGGGGAGCTGCAGCATCTGGGGATTGTCCGTGCCCAGCAGCTTCCCACAACACTGACTCTAGCAACTCTCCCGAAGCCTTGTGGGGTGACATCTGGCTGTGGATCTCTCCCTCTAATCAGAAGGCTGGCTTGTAGCAAGTCCCAAGCATAAGGCCCACCAATGACTTTTCCACCACTCAATAAGCTGTGATCACTCTCTTGTCCTCTTCAAAGGGGTGTGGAACTCAGTTTGGGGTGGGGTTGGAGGGCTCTTTCTTGGCTCTATGTTAGACCTGTGCTCTTTATATATTGCTGCTATGCCCCCACTTTCTCTTTTCTTCTTTTAAACATTTCTATGACAAATTCCCTAAATATAAACAATATACCATGATCATAATCCCCTCCCACCACTTTCCCTTTTTCCCTTTCCCCCTCCAAAAGCCCTTCTCCACTGGAGAATTCCATTTTCTACCAAACTCTTTTACTTCAACTACCTTATAGTTAGAAAATCTTGTAGTAAGCATTCCATTTTCAAATTACTATGTGGTCCTGTCTCTTGCTTTAACTGTCATTAACATACCATATTCCAGCCAAAATGATGACATTCAAGTGCAGCCAAGACAAAGCACAAACAGAAACTCCAAACTTCGCAGATTCCCACGGCACCAAAAGCTACTTCCATGAATAAAGGAGAAAAAAAGGAATGAACACTTAATTCAATTAAATAACCTGTATATTGCTTTATAGCAGCCCCCTTCAAAGTCATTTGCTTAGACATAGAGGCAAAAGCATCACACTGTACCACATTCTGTTTGGGGCTAGTGTCTACAGAGATAGCCTTGACATCAAATCAAATTAAAAGAGAGACTAATGGAGAGAGGGAGGGGATATGATGGAGAATAGAGTTCTGAAGGGGAATGGGAGAGGGGAGGGAAATATGGTTTTTTGTATGTAAATATAGAAGTTGTCAATAAAAAATTAAATAATAATAATAATAATAGAAAAGAATGAACCAGTGGGAATTAGTACTATATGTACCCCAATGTTGGAATCCACTGGCAACACTCAACACAAATGAAATCAAACACAGAATCCCAAGCTAAAGGGTCATAGGTAAAAGTGATCGTAGGGTGTCAGATTTACGTTACAGGAAATGACTGTAGGATTGCAATGAGCACAGTGTGATCAGCAGTCACATTAGAGTTCACTCAAATAATCCAAATTAAATGAAAATGATACTCCAATCTTCATCATTGTAGTCAAGAGTCATTTACCTAATGTATATAAAAAAGTTGCCTCTTAAGCCGAGCGTGGTGGCGCACACCTTTAATCCCAGCACTTGGGAGGCAGAGGTAGGAGGATCACTGAGAGTTCGAGGCCACCCTGAGACTACATAGTGAATTCCAGGTCAGCCTGAGCCAGAGTGAGACCCTACCTTGAAAAAAAAAAAAAAGTTGCCTTTTAAAATTATAACTCAAAACTCTATTTTATTTAATGGATTGAAGTTATCAGGTTGGCCATGGTCCCATCTTAATTAATTTCTGATAGTGAATATATACATACATACATACATACATACATACATACATACATGTGTATGTATTTGTGTGTGTATGTCTTTGTGCTATTGCTGATTCAAGTATCACTTCAATCATGAAGTTTTTTCTAGTCTCCACCAACAAAATGAAATGTGATTTCTCCATCATTGGAAGCCCCAAGCCTCACAGACTTGAATGATTGACATGTTTCTTTAATAATAATCTGTGTTCCAATTTTTATGTTATGTTTTTACAATACTTATATCTTCCTTAGTCTCCCAAAGAATTTTAAGTTATTCCAGAACAGAAAATATATATTACATTGATATGACATTGTCAAAACTGTGCACAACAGTTTTTTTTGTTTTGTTTTGTTTTTTTGTTTTTGTTTTTGTTTTTGTTTTTGTTTTTTTTTTTTTTTTTTTACTGACAGTAGTAAATATACAGAAGACTTCTCAAATTCAATAGTAGGGATAGCGAATGACCAGGAATAGAACCTAAGCCTCCCAACTTTCTAGAATTTTCTTTGTATTGTGCTATTGTAAATGTCAAGAGACAAGATTTAAAGGTATTGGCATGAGATTGTTGGGGTAGAAAATCACAACAACGGAAGGACCAGGAGAGTTGGTAGTCTGACAGCAGGACATAGATTATGTTTGGCATCAGAATAACTTATAAGGTTAGCTCGGACAAACCATGAAAACTGGAACCAGCCTATCCAACTCAAAATTCACATATGCCATTTTGACTGTCAATTAGGGCACTATGTTAAAAGTTATGTTTATAAAAATTATTCAAGGAGCTGGGCATAGTGGTGCATGCCTTTAATCCCAGCACTCGGGAGGCAGAAGTAAGAGGATTGCCATGAGTTCAAGGCCACCCTGAGAATACAGAGTGAACTGCAGCTCAGCCTGGGCTAGAGTGAGACCCTACCTCAAAAATTAAGAATAGTAATAATTATTATTCAAATTAAAGCAAATCTCATAGGAAGCTAAAAAGATGTTACTGAAGTTAAAAATTTACCAAAAAAGTCTACACATTAAGCTGGGTATGGTGGCATACACCTTTAATCCCAGCACTCTGGAGGCAGAGTTAAGAGGACTGCCATGAGTTCGGGCCAGCCTGAGACTCCACAGTGAATTGCAGGTCAGCCCAGGCTAGAGTGAGACCCTACCTGGACATAATTGTCAAGATGCTGTGGGGCGATGTCTCAGTTGGTAAGAGCGCTTGTTGCACAAGTGTGACAGTCTGAGTTCAAGTCCAGAACCCACATCAAGTAGAACACAGTAGCATGCATCTGTAACCCCAGCACCCCTACTGTGAGATGGGAGGTAGACACAGGATAATAGTTCATGAGTAGTAACACATCGCTGTAGTTTTGTTATGAATGAATAATATTTCTATGAGATCTTACCAAAGTTTACTTTTCTGTTTCATTGTTGATGGAACCTGCATTGTTACAGCTGTCCTAAGTCATACTGCTACAGGCACTGCTGTGTGTGTGTCTCTCGGTGACATGAGAGCTTCACACAGCAACCGCCCCATAGAAGAGAAGGTCATAACAGAGTATTTACTTTCAGTGTTAATAGGTATTTTTTCTTTGCCTTGCCTTTTTACTTGATAAAGGCTCTCCAGTATAAAGGCAAATAGAAGGAATAAAATGGTGATCCTTGCCTTATTCCCATAGGAATAGGGAAGTTTCCAATACTTCACTATTTTTTAAATTAATTTTTTAAATTATTATTATTTTTGATTGACAACTTCTATACTTACAAAATGGTATTTCCCTCCCCCCATTCGACTTTAGAACTCCACTCTCCATCATATCCCCTCCCTCTCTCCATTAGTCTCTCTTTTAATTTGATGTCATCATCTTTTTCTTCTATTTTGAGGGTCTTGCGAAAGTATTGCTAGGCACTGCACTTCACTATTCATTTTGAGGAAAACTGTCCAACTGACAGTTTACAAGTCCAGTGTACTAGGAGATGTTTGTGTATGATGATGAATGTATGTCCAATTCTGTTACATGTTTTGATCTGCTTCTATTGAGATAATTGTGTTCAGAGATAAGGTATAAAAACTTTTAATCTGTCAATATGGAAAATGATACTGATGGCTATCTTTTAAGTGATAAGCCAAAGTTGTTTCCAAGGCTAAACTCCACTTAACACGATGTTATTCAAATTGTTAGACTTAATTTGTTAAGGTCTCACTAAGGATACTGATGGCTCTGTGCAATATATTACCTTCTATGCTAGTTTTGTTTACTTTTAATTTTTTCAAGTTTTTGTAGCAGTGTTATATTAATTTCATAAGTAGAGGTTTAAACTACTCTTTTCCTCTGCTTCCTGAAAGATTTTGAGACATTCTTTGTTTTTGTTTTTGTCTTTGTTTCTGCAGTTTGGGGTGCTAAGGAGTGGGCAAAGGGTCTCGTGCCTAAGCATGTACTCTTCCACTAAGCTACATCCCAGGTTCATTGGGTAATTCTTGAAAGATGGCTTGTTGGATCTCTAATATACATCTGATGCTGCATTGGTCAAGTCGAAGAAACACTACGCATAAGAAATCCGATGTGAGTGGCACTGTCGGGAGCTGTTCAAAATACAGCCTGAGTGATTTCACACACTTGTTTTGTTTTCCTCAGAAAGTTGAGGCTATTGGTCCATTCCCTTATAACTGCCATTTAAAAAAATATTCTATTTATTTATTTACTTACAAGAGAGAGACAGACAGACACAGAGAGAATGGGTAGCCTCCAAAACATTAAAGGCTTTTGCCAAAGCCCTTGATTTTTCCTGAGAAACAGATAGTAAGACCCACAAGGGCAAGGTCACTGAAAACAAGCTGGTGCTGAAAACCTTCTCCCTGTAGACCAGCCAAGAGCTGAAAAAGCTGCAGACAGTACTGAGACAGAATCAGCAGTGAAAGCAGTGGCTGAATATTCAAATTTGCCAGCACTCCTGGCACACGCAGCACCTTATGTATCTGGTTACATATGTACTAGGGAATAGAAACTGGGTCCTTAGACTTCATATGCAAGCACCTTAACCACTAAGCCATGTCTCTAGCCCTAACTGCCATTTCTTAAGAGCTATTTTGACCTAATTATTGTTCCTTTACAGCCAATCAAATCTTCTCTATGTGAGGTGGTTTGATTCAGGTGGTCCCCATAAACTTAGGTGTTCTGAATGCTAGGTTCCCAGCTGATGGAGATTTGGGAATTAACGCCTCCTGGAGGGCAGTGTATTGTTGGGGGCAGGCTGATGGGTATTATAGCCAGTTTCCCCTTGGCAGTGTTTGCCACACTCTCCTGTTGCTGTTGTCCACTTGATGTTGGCCAGGAGGTGATGTCCACCCTCTGCTCATGACATCATTTTCCCCTGACATCATGGAGCTTCCCCTTGAGTCTGTAAGCTAAAATAAGCATTCTTTTTTTTCCCCACAAGCTTCTCTTGGTCAGGTGATTTCTGGGGGCAATACAAACCTGACTGCAATGCTATGGCTTCTTCTAAGGCCTTTTCCTTTGGTACTCTCTAACTTACTATAATTTCTTCAGCATTAAATTACTTTTTCATACACATGTGATTATTTTATTATCCTACCTAACACACATATTCTTAATAAACATTTTTTGAGACATATGACCCAGGCTGGCCCCAAACTTGCTATACAGACAAGGCTGAATTCCTGAACAACATGCCTCTGCCACTACAGTGGGATTTCAAGCAGATAATGCCATACTCAGCTCAAAATATACTATACTATCATGAAACTGATCACCTTCCTATATGAAATACTTGGTGTCTGGAAGGTCTAAATCTGTATTTTTGCCTGGTGGCTCTCATTATCGTTTTTACTGCATTTAGAAGCTTTTAGTAATATTGCACTTCAAGTTCATAATAAATTCTACTTTGTTACCTTCCAAGGACCTACTTATCTTCTAAGACCATGAGTCCAAAATTGCACCAAAAATATTTTAAATCTTTAAGGTATTATTCTAATATGATGACATGTGGTTGATCTCCTTCAGAACAGCTTTCAGTTTTTCCTAAAAATGTTCCTGCTCTGTGACCTCTCTGAAGGCAGGGCCACCTGTGCTTAGCTTGGGACCCACTGCTACCACAGTAACCCACAGGATCACTTTCCCAATCTCACACTCATAGTGAGCTTTGCTTTGACTAATCAGTTAACAAAGTTTATCTCAAATGTAAGTAACTGCAGTTTAAATCCCATTTCTTTATCAACTCAGTTTTTTTTTTCTGAAGTATACTATCTATATAAATAAAACATAGCAACAACCGAAGAGACATTTATTTCCTATCTGTAGCAGACAGCTTTAGGTTCGCTGAGATGAACTTCCAGACCAGGCAAAGTTATGGAGGAAGGGATTTATTTATTGAAGCTTACAGATCCAGGGGAAGTTCCATAATGGCAGGAAAAGCGGCCTGCTCTTACAGGACCAGCCACACAGCACAGCACACTTCAGGAACTCCCATTAGGCACACTTTGCATATCTTTACAATGGAATCTCAAACCCACCACCACACCTTAAGATCCGCCCAGTGACATTGCCTCCAGCAAGGTAGCTGCAGATGCAAACAACAAACTAATAAAATACTGAATATATTGGGGGCCATATATTTAAACTAACACACTATCCAATATTCTTGGTCTGTTATTTCCTTTCTACCTAAAGTTTGACAAAAAGTTTATCATGTTTATATCCAAATTCATTTTAACAGGAAAGACTGCATGTTCTAGTTATCCCACAAAAATACAGAAACTTTTCAGTTTCATCAGACATGCGTATAAGTAGTGTTTGGTACAAATACCATCTTTTTTACACTTGTAAACAGTTACTTATCAAAGAAGGCAAAAGAATTGAGCAGACCAGGAAAAGAAGAAGTCAACATTCAGGAATGAAAAAGTCTACTTTGGCCAGGCATGGTGGTGCACGCCTTTAATCCCAGCACTCAGGAGGCAGAGGTAGGAGTTTGGTTGGGAGTTGGAGGACAGCATGGGCCAGAGTGAGACTCTATCTCAAAAAAAAAAAAAAAAAGCCTACTTTGTAAGTTAAAGAAGAGATGGCATCATGGGTTATGAGAAGAGAGAAAGGAGTATTGTGTTTTAGAAATGTAGCCGAGGCCACAAGTACAGAGACAGAATGAAGTGTATATTACTTGAGTATATGAATCATGTCAACTGCTGCTTTGTGGAGGCCTCCTTTTCCTAGAAAAATTATTTTACTTTCGTGTCTAGAGACAACATCCTGGTCAGCTCTAGAGAAGACAACAGACCACCGTTGCCACCTGCAGTGCAATAGGCATGCCTGTCCCTCTGGATATTCTGGAAACTTCTATGAAGTTTTCATTTCTCATATGGAGGACTGGAAAGTTGGTTTAGAGGTTAAGGTATTTGCCTGAGAAGCCTAAGGACCCAGGTTCAATTATCCAGTACCCACATATGCCAGATGCACAAGATGGCGCATGTGTCTAGAATTTGTTTGCAGTAGCTGGAGGCCCTGGCAAGCCCATTCTCTCTTCCCTTCTCTCTTTCTATCTGCCTCTTTCTCAATCTCTCTCAAGTCAATAAATATGGGATGTAAGATAGAATATTTGAAATTTAATTATGCTCTAAAATTTGAAATGTACGGTCTACCTAGTGATCAGAAATGAAATTGTGCTTTGCTGGGTTCTGTGTTAAAGAAACTAGAAAACCAGTTTGGTTATGCCACTGAACTACTTAGCTGAGACAGGGACCTCTTACTCAGAAGCCCAATCCCAAGCAGAGGTGGGGCTTTGAGACTTGTTATGATTAGATAGTTCTGAAGAAACTAGCAAATTTTTTTTTCAGAAGATACATCTTTCTTATTACAAACATGCACATGGTTATTATAGAAAATTTTACATACATTGGACTCACTTAAATTCAACCACCTAAAGATAACTAGCGTGGGCTGGAGAGATGGTTTAGCAGTTAAGGCATTTGCCTGCAATGTCAAAGGACCTTGGTTCAATTCCCCAGGACCCACGTAAGCCAGATGCACAAAGTGGCGTATGTGTTTGGAGTTTGTTTTCAGTGTCTGCAGGCCCTGGTATGCCCATTATCTCTGTTCTTTCTCTCTCTCTCTCTCTCTCCCTCTCCCTCTTTTTCAAATAAATAAATAAAATAATAAATAAAAAAGATAACTTGTGTTAACATTGAATACTTATGTATAATCTACTTTACTGGTTGAGATGTCTCTCTCTTTCTCTCTTTCAGTACTAGATATTTTAATTGGCACCAGACATTTTCTCTTCAAAAATAATTGGCTTACTAATGAATTGTTTTGGTAGGTGAGTGGTTATGGCCCAGCCTTTTCTTCTTTTCATACATTTATCCCTTCCCAAAGACCTAGCTGAAGTAACTATTCGAATCACACAAATTTCATTCCTAATTATTTTCCAGTTGGGCAGAAAGAAGACACTCTTCCTACATTCAGAGATCTGCCTGAGGTCTCTGAGCTTCACCTATAGCCAGAAAAGTAGCATGGAGCTCAGAATGTCCCCTGAGGGACAGGCAGACATTCTGTCCTGCAGGCAGACAAAAGTGGCCCAATGTCTTCTCCAGAGCTAAGAAGATAGAAGCAAAATAATGTGTCAACAAAGAAAGAGATGAGTTCAGTCAGACATGGAGTTTTCTAGGTAATATTTACTTATAGCAAGGCGAAAGCACTAACATATGGTCAGAACTGATCATGTGCTTGACCACAAAAGACCATTTTGGGAGTGAGTTTTCTTCAAATTCCCACAAGAATTTAATCTTTGCTCTTAAGTTTCAAGTATCCGTGTGACTGCACGAACAGGAAAACAAATGTACCTAATGCAAACGTGAGTTTTACTTTGGCCTACGTTTACCAGTGCAGATAAATGCTCTGAGGCCCACTAGCATGGCCAGGGAGGGTTGGTTCTAACAGTGCAGCAGGCTGAGGTGAGGAAAAACACTGGGGACTGAATAGGCTGTGGAGTTATATCTGTAATAAATTCTGCATTTCCTGTTACACTAGCCTTCCTCTCCCCAGGTGGTTCCTACAGTGCTTGCATCATTCTCTGTACTCATTTTCCCAGGTGGCACCTTGCACATGGTGGCCGCGAACCCCTTAATGAATGAACGAATTCCCAGGAGGGAAAACAGCTTCTGTTTCCTTCCGACGTGACTCCATAGTCTGTTTACAGCCTTCTCTATTTCCCATGCTGAGGTTCTCAGCAACACTGATTGAGGTAACAAGACTCCCCAGTGAATTACTGCCAGGTCCTTACATTTTCCTTCTGTTTTGGAACAAGAAGCAAAAAATAAGAAGAAAGGAATTTGAGCTGGTAAGAAACATCCTTGGTGCTAACCACTTACTCCATCAAACTAACATGATAGAAGCTGGGATTGGAAAAACAGAGGTTTTCAAAGGAGACAGTGTGATTATCAACCAAAAGGAAATGGAGCTTTCTGGATTAAAACAGTCCTGGTGGCTTTGCTCAGTAACAATATATAAACATGCATCGGTGCCTATATTCTCAGCAGTACTCAACCCCGTTGGGAAGAGAGTGGAAGATAGGACTTGTGCATTCATGTCTTGGTCCTTTCTCGAGCCGGTTCCTGTAATTGCATTGCCCTCCAATCCCTAAATACAATGCTCTGTAACAAGCTAGGACAAGACTGAGAAGCCCTCATCCCCACCCCACCCCCAACTGCTTCCCAAGGATACTCCTTCACTTGCTAAAAATCCTGTGTTTCAGGGACAAACACTAGACCCACCAATCACATCCTCCTCCCCTACTAAACTCTCAGCTCTGTGAGTTCAGAGACTTTCAAAGGAAGTGATTTTCGAAATCTGTATATATTTTCTTCACCAACGACTAGTGCACTGTTCAGTGAATGTTGAATTTAATGTTAAAAGGCATAGATAACTAGAAAAGAATTTCTTTTGCTGTCCCATAGAAATTTGAAATGTACTATTTTGTTTTGTTTTTTTTTTACTTTAAAAATCCATTTTTGAATTCAGATATCACTTTACAGTTAGCTGGGTGTTTCTTTTCCATGTTATATAATTGGCTTTTTTACGTGTACTTTGATTCAGTTAGGGCAAGGACTATGGAGCTTGGAAAGGAGAATGACATCTCTAATAGTCCCATCAATGGAATCACAATGAGATGCTGACCATTTTTACTGCCACGGGCTGCATGTCATATGTGTGCTAACCTTTCCTTGTCAAATTACATATAATCATTGATCACTTGCTATACTGAGTGAGGAAGTGAAGGTGTATGCTCCAAATCAGTAAACATGAGATCTGCTTCAAGGAACTTAATGTTTATTCAGTATCATAAAATATAAATAGGGAGAAAGAAAATACAAATATAGAGAAATTATAACTTCTTCCCAGAGAGTCTTCCTGAAAATGCAGTCATATAAAGATTGGGATTTTGTGAATGAATATTATAAGCATCTGTTATATTTTTGAGTGCAGCTTGAATTACATTAAGAGGGACATGGTTAAAGACTTGGCATGTCCCATGTACATGTTTCTAACCCTGAAACTTTAGGCTTTTGGAATCATAACAATAGCAACCAATAGTTAAACAGAATCTTCCTGGCACACATTTGCCAAATTTATTGGCATGATGGAAAATATTGGCATGTGACATTGAAACAACACTATCATATACCTAGTTCTGTCACATAACCTAAAGAAAAAGCAAAATATTTCTATGAAAGATTAACATGACTAGAATTGCATTTTATTTGTGACATAAACTACAAACAGGTATCTAGGAAATACTGACAAGCATTTTTATCCTGTGTACCTTGCCTTAAAGAAATTGCATGGTCCCATTTCTATAAACTCTACAACTTAGATGACAGTTGAATTCACTTTCCAACTTCCTCATCATAAAAAAAAAAGTGTGTCTGGAAGGCAAAAGGAGATGACTAAAATAAATAATAAATAACTTATTAGCTGACAGGTGTTGAGTAACAGGAGAATAAAACTCACTAGCAGGGGTTGGGGGTCTGGCTCAGTGATAAGAGTATGACTCTGGGTTTGATCATTGGCAGAGGAAGAAGAAAGGGGAGGGAGCTAGAGGAGGAGATAAAGGAGGAAGGGGAGAAAAATTCTGCATTTTCTGTGAGGCTAGCCATCTTCACCTCCCCAAAGCTTTGTAAGTGAAGAAATGTACATTAAACATGCTGAAATGAAGACTGGGGAGATGGCCCAGTGGATGAAGTGTTTGCCTCACAATTATGAGGATCAGAGTCCAGTCTCTAATACCTACGTAAATTCTGGGTGTACACTTGTCATCCCAGGCATGGGAAGTCAAAGACAGATCTCTGAAGCTCACTACCCAGCCAATGTTGCCTGATCAGTGATCTCCAGACCAATGAGAGAGCCTGTCTCAAAAAGAAATGAATGGTGTATCTGAGGATAAGGCATAGTGTTACCCTTGGCCTGCACATGTATTCATATGCATGTATGCACACCTGCACACACATAGAAATATGTATATACATGCACACATACCATACACACATACACATGTAAAAATGTAAAGAATGATGTAATTAATGAAGGCTGAGGTTAATAAGAATGACAAGCTGGGCGTGGTGGTGCACACCTTTAATCCCAGCACTCAGGAGGCAGAGGTAGGAGGATCACCATGAGTTTGAGGCCACCCTGAGACTACATAGTGAATTCCAGGTCAGCCTGAACTACAGTGAGACCCAACCTCGAAAAATCAAATAAATAAATAAAAATAAATAAATAAATAAAAAAATAAGAATGACAAGTGTCAATAAGCTGGTATGAATTGCTCTGGGTGGAGCCTTCTTTGTTGTTGTTGTTTTTTACATGTGTATGTGTTTGTGTTGTACATGTCTGTGTATATGCATGATTGGTTGTGTGTGGACACAGGTGTGTGTACCTTCAGTGGAGGCCATTGTCTTCTATCATCGCCCTCTACTTTATTTCCTGGGGCAATATCTCTAACTTGAACCCAGAACTCACTGATTTGGCTACTCTACCCAGCTTGCCATGGGAATCCCTTTTCTTTGTCCACCTTCTACACAGTGGAATTACAGACACGCCTCCAAGCCCACCTATCATTTATATGCGGGTCTGAACTCTGGACCTCACTCTTGCATGGGAAGAACTTCATCCCCTGAGCCATCTGCCTAGCACCTGTTTGGAGATCTCCACAGGCATCTGTCAATCAAGAGTCCTTTAATTCTAGAGTTCACTGAAATGAGACTAATGGTAAATAACACTGACTTTGACGTAGGAATTCTACAGAAGGAAAAGCTTGAGGGGCCGGGAGAGATGGTTTAGTGGTTTAGGCACTAGCCTGTGAAGTCTAAGGACCCAGGTTCTATTCCCTAGTTCCCATGTAAGCCAGATGAACATAGTGGCACACGTGTCTGGAGTTCGTTTGCAGCAGCTAAAGGCCCTGACACACCCATTCTCTCTCTCTCAAATAAATAAATAAAAATAAAGAAAAGGCTTGAAGTAAATAAAAAGAATTTGATTTACAAAGTTGCACATGGTGATATGTATTGAACATATCTCTAATTTATTTTCTAATTTAAGTAATTTAATAGGGGGCACTTTGTAGAGCTTACATAACTGTAATGGCTTATGAACAACCTTCCGGTACACTAACAATAAGATGGGGAAATGTGCAATCATAATCATGCTATTGTACCACATGAAAAAAAAGCAAGCCCCCCCCCCAAAAAAAAAACCTGCAACCATAACAAAATCTCAGGTGTATTGGCTGGAGGACAACACCAAAAGGACCAGAAATGAATAGAACTGGCCCAAATTGTTTGCTTTGGTGGACAGAAGATGGAGGGGTTGCCCCTGTCCTCCAGAATCAACACTTTGCCCAAGGGAAAGTAGTCCTTGTTTCCAATAATTAAGAAGCCTGGTAATGGGTTTAGTTTGGAGGAATGAGTTTTTCAAGTTATCTGGTCATTTGGGAAAGTTAGTGTAACATATGCTAGAAGCATTTTGATTCCCAGTTGGATTAGTAACTTCATTGCTGAGACAAAAATACAGGACAAAAATCAGCTTAAGGAAGGGAAGGTTTATTTCCACGTACAGTTCCTGGTTCCTGTCCATCATGGCAGGAAAGATGTGGAGAAAGGAGAGAGTAACGTTCAACAGAGAAACACAGAATAGTGCTGAGTGCCACTGCTCATTCACCTCTCTCCTTTTCATATATCCCCGGACCGCAGCTCATGGAACTGCACCACCCACAGTAAAGGTGGTCTTCTCACATCAGTGAAACTCATCAAGATAATCCCCTTGCAGGTAACTCTAGGTCCTGTCAAGTTGACAATATAAACCACCACACCTATGAATAGGAGACATTGGCTCCAAGAAACCCATGTTTATTGGGCATTTCCAACTCTTGGCACTGTGGAAAAATCTGATAAAGCAGGCCTCAGGCTGCTCTCCAAAAGAGCAGGCTAAGTGAGGGAGCCACCCCACTTCCCCAGTGCCATTCCGAAACGGGGCTGTTACAGCCTTCCCTGCACTGCCCCACGGGGCAAGGTCTCTGCAGAGGTTGTGTGATGGGAGCTAAATACTGGCATTCCTTCTAGGAGTTGACTTTTCCAAGTCACTTGAGAGAAGGTCAAGTGCAGATGGGGAAATGAGGCACCAGGGGAGGAAGCCTGAGCTGGTTAAGGTAATGTTAATGCAGAGTGCAAAGGAGCTGAAATCAGACCCAGTTGTTCAAATGCCCACCCTGGCCTTTCTTTCAGTAATCTCCCCAAATGCGGTTTACAGTGGGCATCATGGCAGTGAAATCGTTTCATTAGTCTTCATGAGAAAAAAAAAAAAGCCACATAAAAGAATTCCCATAATTCTTAGTTGCAGTTTGCCTCTCACGAGTTAAAATATCCACTTTGTTCAGAATGTTTATAAATAGTATGTTTCTGCTTACACTCTTTAGTTATTTGTTTAGCTGTTTGTAGTGACTACATAGAGTGAAATAAAAGAAAGAAAAACATACATAATTCTGATCCTAAAAGATTTCTGTTGTTTTTTTTTTTTTTTTTTCTATTGATCTTCCCTTCATATGTGTCTGAACAATTAATTACCAACATACTGATCTTGGTTCTGAGCCTGGTCTACCACTGACAATTATGTCACAGGGATGGAGATGTCTTCCTCAAACTCTGGAGGTCATTTTCTTACTTACAAAAGGGTCAATGGACATGATTGATTGGGTGTCTTCCATCTCTTTAGAAACCTTGATTCTAAATTCTTCCTCCATCGGTTTGGTTCTGCAATACCTATACTTCACCACATGATGGCAGCACAGTTCTACTTTGGAAAGCTAGTGAGTGCCGTAGTTGAGTTAGAAACGCACGGTGAACCTGACAATCAGCACTAAGGTAGGAGACAGACCCGGAGGAGATCCAGAGGCTCCTAAGAGCTCATCACTGACATATACTTCAAACACTCTCACCACAGCTCAGAGAATTTTGGGAAGAGGGGGCAGAAAGAATTTAAGAGCCACAAGTTAGGACATCATACACAGAGGCAGTGCTCCACACAAAAACTGACTGCTGCTCCCACAACACATAAACCACAACACTGAGGAATACCTGCAACCCCACTGAGGAGTATCCCCAGTGGAACAAGGGCAGGGACAAGGAAAAAGCGGGTACCAACACATGATGTATCCATATAAAATATGTTAATAATAAAAAGTAGGTGGTACATGCTTCTAATCCCAGCACACAGGAGGATCGTCATGATTTCAAGGCCACCCTCAGACTACAGAGTGAATTCCAGGTCAGCCTGGGCTAGAGCGAGACCCTACACTGAAGAACAAAACAAACAAAAAAACAAAAATTCATTATCCAAAAAAAGGGTTATATGAAAATTACCCTAGTTAAGCAGAAAGCATTCACATATATATTTTTTTTTTTAATTTTGGAGAGAGAGAAGGAGAGAAGGAGGGAGAGAAGGAGAGAGGGGGAGGGAAAGAATTGTCATACCACGACATCAGTCACTGTAATTGAACTCCAGATGCTTGCACCATCTAGTGGACATGTGCAGCCTTGCATTTGCCTCACCTTTGCACATATGGCTTACGTGGGATCTGGAGAGTCTAACATGGGTCCTTAGGCTTCACAAGAAAGTGCGTTAACTGCTAAGCCATCTCTCCAGCCCAGAAAGCATTCACATCTTGACTGCCTTTGCCAGGGACATGCTGGGTCAGGTGACACCACTTCATCCTTGGATAGGAAGGGTTACTGGAGAATGATAATCAAGTGGCAAGCAAATGTGTTCACTGTAGCTGGAGTGTCTTTGTTCATAGACCTGCTCTGTGAGTAGATCTAGGAGACAGATGTACATGTACAAGTGCTCAAATATAAACATTTATCTCCATCCACCCATCCATCCATCCATCTATCCTTCTGTAGCAGAAGCTTCAGGTTTGCTGAGAGGAACTTTCAGACCAGGCAGTTATGGAGGAAAGGATATTTACTGAAGCTTATAGATCCAGGGGAAGTTCCATAATGGCAGAAGAAGCTGGCCTGCTTTCACAGGACCAAACACAGAGAACAAAAGCCAAAAACCAAACAGCACAGCACACCTCAGGAACTCCAGCTAGGCACACTTTGCATATCTTTACAATGGAATCTCAAACCCACCACCACACCTTAAGATCCACCCAGTGGCACTGCCTTTAGCCTGGTGGCTGCAGAAGCAAACTACAAACTAATAAAACACTGAATATATTGGGGGACATCTAGTCAAACTACCACATTCCACCCCTGGCCCCCAATAGATTTATAACTATCATACATTGTAAATTGTACTCAGTCCATTTTCAAAGGTCCCCATGGTCTTGACCAACTTAAGATAGTGAGTCTTATAAAATCAAACAAATTAAATACTTTCAACATGTAAAGGCACAGAGTAAACATTTTTAACTGGTATAAGGCATAGTATGGAGAGACTAGAACAATGCAAACTCAGCCACCATCAGCAGTCATCAAACTTCTGCAGTTCAAGTTCAATATAACCGGAGACTGACAGTCTCCAGATTTTCCAATTCTGCCCCTCCAGCTGGGCAGAGTAACCAGGGAAAACTTCCATCCCAGGCCAACACTGCACTCCATGGTAGCGCTTTTGTACAGTCCTGGTATATCCAAAACGTCTTCAGGTCTCCATGCAAACCATGGTCCGTCTTCCAAAGGCTCTTCTAGCCTATCAGGGCATCACGCCCTGCCTCAGTCCACATTTTAGCAGCGGCTCCTGGAACCATGTTCAATTCATGACCACTCCACACATTTTTCATGCTTCCAAAACTAATACCAGGTGTGCAGGACACAGTCATATTCTTAATCCAGGCATGAAATAAATCGTAACCTTGAAAAGCTGGTTCCTTCTTCAGTCAACTCTTTCCAAAAAAGTTTGCATTTCTAACAGTCTTTCCTCAGGCATCCTCTCCATTGTTTAAATGTAAAGCAGTTGGGCCACCTTCCTTAGGATTGCTAATGTGTTTGACAATAGCAGATTCAGTAACCTAAAACCAGTCTCAGTGCCTCTAATTTTAACTTGCTTGAAGTTTTCCAACTTAAAATCTTAAATATCTCAGTCCAGTATCTTTAGCCAAGCACTTCAGTCCATTACAAATCTAACCTCGATTAAACTCTCTGGGCCTGGGCAGCAGGATGCAGCCATCCTTTATGCCAGTAACCCAGTTCCAGCAAAGTCATCTGCAGTCTTTCCTTCCCCTTAGAAAGCTCATAAGCAAAGCCTCAAAGTTCAATACTGTCTGCATTTAGCATTCTCAAACTCTCATCAGAATAGTCCATAATACTTGGTTTACCACTCCAGAAGCCATCTTCAGTTGTAAGCACAAAGTCCATGCCTATTCCTCCAAAACAAATACACTGAATATATTGGGAGTCATCTATTAGAACTACCACACCATCCTACAAGTCAGTACTGATACTGCCAAATCTAATCAAATGTGTGGTATGTGTCTTGATGGTGGTTGTGGTAGCTTGTGTGTGTGTTATATGCATATGTGTGTACAGATGTTTGTTTTCCGTGCACACACATGTGGAATCAGAGAAGAACATCAGATGTTCTCTTCTATGGGTCATGTGTGTATTTCTCAAAACCCAGAGCTACAATTTTCCTGAGCTCCAGCCATTCTTCAGTTTCTGCTCTGCACAAAGCTGGTGTTACAGGCATGAATGGCCACTTCCAGCTGTGGGTGCCAGAGAATCGAACTCATGTTATCTCCAGACCTTTCATGGCCTTATGCTTGGGTGGGAAGGACTTTTAAGAGCTGAACCATCTCCCAGTCTCAAGAGACCTTTCTTTATTTGTAACTTTTTTCTTCATCAGTGAGAAAGTCCGCATTTCCTATCACCTACTCAGTCGCAACAAAAGCGCTTATGCTGAGCCAGGCATGGTGGCGCACGCCTTTAATCCCAGCACTCGGGAGGCAGAGGTAGGAGGATCGCTGAGAGTTCGAGGCCACCCTGAGACTACATAGTTAATTCCAGGTCAGCCTGGACCAGAGTGAGACCCTACCTCGCAAAACCAAAAAAAAAAAAAAAAAGTGCTTATGCTTAGCAAGCTATATGGAATTGTGTAAGGTAGGATGTGAGTTACCTAAAGAAACCATTCTGTCCTGTGTTGCCCAGGTCCATAAAGGAATGTATGTGATAATAATCCTTGCAGTATTGCTTGTGAAAATTGTGGAAACTGTAAATTGCCTCAGTGTCCATCATTAGAGAAGTGGAAAATTAAAAGGAAATGGGTATATGAACTATAGGATAATATGCATTTTCAAACAGTAGTGAATGTAAACTTAGAAGAAGATAAATAACAACACACATTGGAAGCATACACCTACATAAGATACATTGGAAACATACACCTACATAAGATATGTGAGACTTCAAAGATACATGCATGTATTTGACATGTGTCAGACTGTGTGTGTAATTGTGGGAAGGGAAATGAAAGTGGGGACTGGGATAAGATAAAATTACTTTAAAAGAAAATAATATAAATTTTCATTGAAACAAGGTGATTATGTGTGATGAATTGAAGACTGTCACTAGGTAATTCAGAGTTGCTCACATTAGTGAAAGTAAAAACATACAACATATAAGGAGTCAGTGAAATGACAAGAAAAGTCAATAGTAAAATGAGGAACTTAAAAATAAATTCAGTCATATTACATCTGGTATTCAGTTTCAAGGAACTTAAAGATAAAAAAACAAATTCAGTAATGACAGCATTTTAATTTGAAAAGGCATGTTTGAGTTGTGCAAATACATTATAAAGCTTTGAAAATCCAACATTAGAGCTATTAACTATATTGTTTTAAATCTGGGGTTCAGAAACGATCATGAACATTCATCATTATTTACATGCATCCATCTTTCCTCCAGGCTTTAAAGGATCGCTTCTCTTGTAAGAAGAGGGGTCAGGCTTAGTGGCAGCGCATTTGCCACGGAGGCACAAGGCCCTGGGCTTGGTCCCCTGCACACACAAGAAAAGAACTTCCACCATTAAAGACCAACCTTTTATACTCCATTTTCACTTAGCCCCAGCAGAGGAGGCCCACTTTTGTTGTAATGTTGTTGCCACTGACCACTTTGGCAGGACTGCTCCACCTCCACATGCTCATGTCACTGGATCACAACAAACAGCACTTCCCCAAACCTGATGTCCAACCACCCACCTAAGCTACTCTCCCTGTACCATCTACCACCCACCATCCTGCTCATGTGTTCTCTGATTTAATGAGTTTTATTCCAAGTGGTTATTTTCACCCTTTCCCAACTGACTCTTCATGGCAGCAAATACCGGGTGCTCCCTGGATGTCATACTCTAACAAAGTGATACTCTGTACACGATGGGGCCAGTCAACATTCTGCAATGCATAGGGGAGGGGCTTATGAGGCCACACCCCTTCCCAAGGAGCTAATGCCAGTTCTTGGTTGCTGGGGTAGGAGTCGTTTTCTGGTAGTGGGAAGAAGAGTGGCACTGGGGGACATGTGGGTAATGTGGGTTGCATGTGATTAAAATACAATATATATGTATGAAAACGCACCCCCCCCAAAAAAAATGCAAAAGCAAAGAATGCACTCCCTGAGGAATGTCTCCCTCAGATGCAGTTTCCATCCCAGGGTGGAGCTTGCTCTGGGTCCCAGCTTCCATTCCTGGCTTCAGGAGCCAAGCCACGTTATAACTAGTTCATTTGACCCAAAGAACTGTCTTTAAATATTCCTTTATATGTAACTAAATATTTTTGTAATGGTTATAAAAATAAATTGCAATATTTTTATTGCATCCTATACATAAACAAGCCAGTAATCATGTGAAACTAATATAATCATGAAATAGAAAAGAGCAGTGAACATAGTTTTAGCAAAGGGGCAAACTGTATGGCATGGTATAGGTTCTACCTCAGTATGCTGAATGTTTGACCAAAACTCTCCACATGGCCACAGAATTGAAATCACTCGAGCTATTTGCTCATTTTCTTTTTTTATATTCTTTATATATTTTTATATTTTTTATTTATTCATTTTCTTGAGAGAAAGATTGAAAATGGGTGCACCCAGGGCCTCTAGTCTCTGTAAACAAACTGTAGATGCATGTTCCACCTTAAGCACCTGGCTTTACATGGGTACTGAAGAATCAAACCTGGGTCCTTAGGCTTTGCAGGGAAGTGCCTTAAACACTGAGCAATCTCTCCAGCCCTATTTCTTCATTTTCACAAACCCCTGTTGATTATTTTTTCAAATCTCCTGTTTAAGTTCAAGAACAGATAGATACAAACTGCATCCAAAGTGGGCTAGAGTCTTCTGAACTGTCACCGGCATCCTACAAATGAGCACGCTGAGATATCCATGTGTACTAATGTCTAACTGTGGGACCTGGAAGCCTCCAAATCAGTTTTCATAAAGAACACCAGGTTTCAAAGAATCAAGTGATTTTTAAAATGTGCCAATTTTGATATTACATATATATTCTCAACATTCAACAGGAAGCAAAACTGCAGGAGGCATTTTGGGGGCATATTGTGACTGACACCTTTAGGAAATGTCTGTGTCACTGGTAACAAAGGCCATATGGATTTGACTTGCTGAATAATGTCCCTCAGTCTTCTACAGTAGTTGCTTCTCCTTGCTGTCAGCATGGGACAGCCCTCTCCAGTCATTCCTCCCACTGCGTAGCTCAGATCCTTGGAGTGGAACTTCATCTTTGATCCTCTGATAACACTCTGCTTGTGCATGGGGCATAGGCACACACCAGAACTTTTTCTCCTTTTGATTTCTCCCATGACCGAGAGACAAAATGTTCCTCAAATCTCATATGCCACAGCCTATAAAGACTTAACATACTCTAGAAACTCCAGAATTACTAATAATGCAGAAATCCTTAATAGCACCCCAAAACTTGAGAGGTAATAGGAGGGAATGTCAACAAGCTCCCTTTTCTTCTGGTCTCTTGTGTTCTGCCTGCTTGTCTCTTTAGTCCTGTCTCAGCCTTTCCTGCCATTCAGGATCCTTAATTCCTGCCAGTTACGGATTTGAAAAAAGAAACCAGCAAAGGTCTTCATTCATTTTGAGTTCACACTTGCTATTCTGAGTACTTGTTTGGTACTTCCTGTACATAGATGCAATTTTATCTTAAAATTTCTCGTTCATTTTTCCATATGGCAATCATAGGAAGCCTCCCTCTGTCCCCGTGCCTGACTTCTCAGGACAGGCTCCAGAAATCTTTATGCTAATTCTGTATATGAATAAAACTTCGACTATTCTGTATGCTATTTTCTTACTGTGGTTTCTTCCAGAGCAGGGCCTATGCATTTACTCATCTTTGCAATCCTAGCTTAATATGTGTTAAAATAATGAATGCATGTTGCCTGAAACAGAAGGATGAAAACACAGGACATGTTTGGAGCCAACTGTACCAGAGGATTAGAGAAAAATGCACAACCACACCTCATACCTGAAGCCACAGAAGTGTGACCTCGCCTTAGGAATGGCTGAGAAGTTGATTTATGTGTGCTTTCGCTGACTCATTCCTTACCTACTTCCAACGAATATTCTAGACCAGTTGGCTTTACTTGAAGTCCTTTATCATGAGCTGGAGATTACTAGAGGGTAAGCAAAGAAGAGCAAAGTGGTCATCAAAGGATGGATTCCTAGGTGGTCAATCCAGGAAGCCAAGTACATAACCAACATGCAGCTGACTGTACTTGATTTCCATCTATCCTGAAGAAAAATATTGGCAAGGATAAATCATTTGCAAGTACTTTCTTTTTTTCCAAGACATAGCAACGAGTGAACAAAATCCAGTATTTCTCCCTACAGTATATAGAATAAAATCTTCTAAAATCTCTTATGAATCTCTACCCATTGTGGTGTGATTTGTCACACATACTGTGGTGTGATTTGTCACACTTTATGTAGAGAAGGCCACATTCTTGCCTCACAGATTCTACCCTTGGCCATGTAACAAGCACTGGACCAAAGACTCTGTACAGATGTTATCCAGGACTACAGAGAGGCTGAAGATCTGCTTAGGGAGTTTTTTAAGACTTAGACAGACTTTACTAGATTAAGAGAAATAAAAAGAAAAGAAGGTACAGAGCACTCCTGGCATGTGGAAAGCAGGAGGGAGTAGGGAGCCCATGTGGGACTAGGGGTTTCCCCACTTATCTCAGCCCAGCTGGGCAGAGACGGGTGGGTGGGGAGCTTACCAGAGGAAAAACCTGGTGGCTCAGGACAGATGAAATGCCAAAAGAGAGATGCTCATGGATTTTTACTCAGGACCACCAACAAAAGAGCATCATGTCTCCTTCAGGAGTTATTCTTTCAGCACAAGGTCCAGAATGGAAAATGTACAAACCACAGCTTCCCTGGCTCCTGTAGTCATAACCACACTACTCATTATATGTGATCTGGGATCATATACTGATTGATGTAAGCCACTGAGTTTTGTGGTTAGTCAATATGCAATATATAAAAGAAAATCTAATACCTAGAGTAAATTATTCAAAGCAATTTTCTTTAAGGTTAAAAAATATCATAATTGTCTTTTTATAAACTGGCACATTTAAAATTATGAAATAAATATTTTGGATGAATATACTTTCAATAAGGTAAAACAGGCTTTGCTAAAAATTAAAATTTGAAAAAAATTAGTTTTACTCTATGTGTTAGACATCTGTTCTTTTCATCCATTCTAAATTTCTTCTCTTACTTCCAGACATAATAGTCCTCCTCTTGTAGGGGAAACTGATGCTAATTAGGATCCCAATCCAAAGACATTGGCCTATTGGGTGAGAGGAGGGTTAAGCAAAATTTAAGATGTTATAAATATGCTATGTGAAAAAACACTTCTCTGATAGCTAGTACAATATATATATATATACACCTTTTTTTTCCTTTTTTTGAGAGAGAGAGAGAGAGAGAGAGAGAGGGAGGATGGGTGCACCAGCAGCCTCTCATCCACTGTGAACAAATTCCAGATGTATGTGCCCTCTTGTGGGCCAGTATGGCATTGCACTCTTGAGTCATTTTAAGTCTGGCTAAACGTGGGTCCTGGAGAATCGAACGGGTGTTCTTAGGCTAGGCAGGCAGGTGCCTTAACTGTTAAGCCATCTCTCCAGCCATATGTATATATATATATAAAGAAAAAGCATTAAGGCAGAAGTATCCTGTGTAGATGGATAATTTTGTGCCCAGAAGCCATAGACTGTTATTGGAACTCAATGGCAAGACACTATTGCTAAAGACTTCAAGTGCTCTGTCTGCAGGTCACTGAGGTCATGGCCATAGGGAGGAAAGTACTACTAAATTCATATATTATGCACATATATATGTATATGCCCATATAGTATGGCTACTCTCACTTTTGGTCTCACTTTTTGACTCAAAACTGGTACCTTTGGGGTGACTCAAAACTGGCCAAACTGCTGAGAAGTGAGAGTTGAATGTTCATCACTAAGTGAGACATCTCTCTCACACCCTCCAAAATTCAGGGATCATTGCAGGAGAGGTGGCAGAAAGAATGTAAGAGCCAAAAGAAGCAGAAAAGTGTTTACAATAATGTCTTCTAGATATAAAGTGGCCTTATATTCAGGACCTCACAAGAGCTACATAATAGAAGGAAAAAATAATGACATCAAAATGGAAGACAGGGCTGGAGAGATGGCTTAGTGGTTAAAATGCTTGCCTGTGAAGCCTAAGGATCCAGGTTCAATTCTCCAAGTCCCACATAAGTCAGATGCACAAAGTGGCACATGCTCCTGGAGTTCATTTGCACTGGCTAGAGGTCCTGATGTGCCCATTCTCTCTCTTTCTCTCTCTCCCTTCACCCCTCCCTCCTCTCTGTCTCTAATAAATAGATAAAAAATAAAAATAAATTTAAAAATTGGAAGACAGACTAGTTGGAAAGAAAGGATTCAGTGGGGGGATTTAGGAGGCAGAAAAAGGGAATGGTGGGAGGAGATTACTATCATGATATATTATGTATATTTTTGTAAGTTTTCAATAAGAGGTTAAAAATAAAGACACTCACTGCCCAGGTCACAACGGGTAGGCACAAAATCCAGGTTTGGTCCGCTATACCACTCCATGCTCTCAGTCACAATGATAGGTGCATGGATAGACATGTGACCTGGGATGCTACAGTCCCCTTGTATTTTCATATACACATGTGTCCTGTGGGCTCACAGCTGCCACAGAGTTCCCAAACAGCATGAAATCAAAGGAGACAGAGCCAGCCAAAGGAAGAAGAGCATTAGACTTGAAGAATGGGTCTGAGGGCTCCCAAATTCTATAAATAATGTCTAAATCCTACATGTAACCCATTTCTCCTAGCTCTTTTTTTCTGTGCACAATGCCAGTATACTAAAAATTATTTTTCTGCTTCAGTAAATTAAGCTTGTGGTCCTGTACTTGTAACTCACAAACACTATTGCATACAATTTGAATTAACTTTCAATCATTGATTTTGTGATTAAAAATAAAATACAGCAAAACATTAAACTGGCTCAATCTGGGAATTTGGTCTTTACACAGAAAGTTGTGGTTTTGAAATGCTGGAGAAGCAGATCAGTTCAAATCCTAATCTAGTAAGGGCTGAGGATGGGCTTCTCCTGAGCATGGCCAGAGCCTGCACTCACAACGAGACAACACTCACTCTTCATCTCTGCACTGACTGGGCCATAGGAAAGCAATGCACTAACAAAACATGTGATTTGAGCTGGGGAGATGGCTCAGCAGTTAACAGTACTTTCTTCCAAAGCTTGCCATTTGTATAGCAACAAGGGGGCATAATGCACATCTTCAGTATTAACACAGCTGGAATGACAGTTTACTCTAAGCCTCTCCTTTCAAAAACACTAAAATACAGCTGCAGAGATGGCTTAGTGGTTAAGGAGCTTGTCTGTGAATCCTAAGGAGCATGCCCAACTCCCCAGTTCCCAGGTAAGCCAGATGCACAAAAGGGGAAGGAAGTGCAAGATTGAACATGCCCACTAGGTGGCGCAAGCATCCGGCATTTGATTTCAGTGCTGAGGCCCTGGTGTGCCAATTCTCTCTCTCTTTCTCTCTCTCTGACTCTCTCAAAAAATACTAAAATAAGTTCAGACAACACAAGGAAGGCACAAATTCAAATGTTTACTAGGCACTGGCGGGATGGTTGTAAAGCAAAACTGATTTAAAAAAGGCCACATGAGAGGTAGGAGGATTGCCGAGAGTTCAAGGCCACCCTGAGACTACATAGTGAATTCCAGGTCAGCCTGGACCAGAGTGAGACTCTACCTCGCAAAACCAAAAAAAAAAAAAAAGAGCCACCTGTCTGAAAGTGATGACACATTAACCATCATGAGGACAGGCCCAACTCTTCACATCATAACACAATTACAACACAGATAATACCTAACACCTCAAAACACAAATAAAATCTACTCATAACACAATTTTACAATGACAAAGGAACGATAGTTACAGATCACCATAAATGCTGTTCTTGTGACTGGGAAGTTTGGAGAGGCAACACAGAACTCCTAATGTGTTTGAAATATGACTTTGACTTAATATTCATAAGACATCCTTCCACAAGATTGCTATTTGCAACTCCAAAATCATTTAAGAGGATAAACTTCTGCTGAAGAACGGCATAAACAACTTAGCAAAAATTGCCATAGTACATTGAATTTCTTAAACTATTATTGCATAAGCGAAAAATATCGTTTTTTGATTTCTATGAAAGTCCAAGGTTCAAGGTGAGTTGGTACTCAGTCTAGACACCGGGACAGACCCATTGTCACTCATACCACACATGGTATGAATACCAGCTTCAGGAATCACCCGTGAGCTTTATACTTGAAAGGGGAATGAAAATGTGAGAAAAAGAATGATCGCTACACTGTTGACACTTTTTAATATATACATTTATGTAAATGATTCAGGACAATGAGTATCACCTTTTTTTTTTTTTTTTTTTTTTTTTTTTTTTTTGAGGTAGGGTCTCGCTCTAGCATAGGCTGACCTGGAATTCACTCTGTATTCTCAGGGTGGCCTTGAACTCATGGTGAACCTCCTACCTCTGCCTCCTGAGTGATGGGATTAAAGGCCTGCACCATTACACCCGGCTTGACTATCACATTTTTAACATAGCATCTTCGTTTATAGATGAAAAATGGAGCTCAGAAACACACTCATGAATAGAATCCTGAAAATAAACTCATTGTTCTGACTCCTGACTCCCCCCCACCACCAAGCTTCTTTTGCCCCTGATGAGTCAGACGCCCATCATCCTATCATTCCACACATGGGAAGCGTTTGGTAAATATTTGATGACTGAATGAATGATTCAATAGTTTGAAGTCCTCAGAGGCATGTGTAATGTAGCCTTTGTGATGGTGATGGTGTCATGTCTATCTGTGACTTTCATGGGATGATCACTACTAGTGTCAGCACCATGTCAAATTGCTGCAGAAAGTTAGTAGATTAGGATCAAAGGACAGAGGCAAAATGGTTTTTCCCAAGGTTACAGATTGAGTTACTGAAGTACAGGTTGATCTAACTTTGGTAAAGTACTGGGTATCTGGAGAAGAACAGTGGTAATAAAGATATAAAGACCAGGTATACAGTGATTGTAAACAGGTATACACTGATTGTAAACGAGCTTGGAGGATCTTTCTGATGAAAATAATGGAGACACACTGAATGTTCAGATTTCAAAGGGAGAAGTAACATGACCTCAGCCTTGAATAAGCAAATGTCGAATGCTTCCAAAGACTGTTGTTGGCAAGGCCCTAAAAGAAATATATGGCATTCTTAAATTAGGATCATTTGAGGATGGCTTATCTCTAAAAGAACTAGTTACAGAAAGGAAGAGGAGAGGAGAGGAGAGGAGGAGAGGAGAGGGAGGAGAGGAGGGGAGAGGAGAGGAGAGGAGAGGAGAGGAGCGGAGCGGAGCGGAGCGGAGCGGAGCGGAGAGGAGAGGAGAAGAGAAGAGAAGAGAAGAGAAGAGAAGAGAAGAGAAGAGAAGAGAAGAGAAGAGAAGAGAAGAGAAGAGAAGAGAAGAGAAGAGAAGAGAAGAGTGAAGTTATAGGAATCACGTAGGAAACCATGCCTGACCTCTGCAGAGCTGGGCTGTCTTGCAGTGGCAAGAAAAGGGTAGGACTACCCAAACCCACAGGAAGAAGATACTGTGTTGTTCGGGCTGCCCAGTAAAGAGCAGAGACAGCCTGTCATGGGAAGCCTAAGATTGTTTCCAAAAAAAAAAAAAAAAAAAGTACAGAATAAATGATCTGATCTCATCATGTCTTTGCCGTGCCCCCATCCTGTGACTCCACTTTGGGCAGACATAACTGGAATACACTGAAAGACCTTCTAGAACTTCAAATGGGCAGAAAAGCAAAGAGGGAACCTGGAGGTTCAAGCAGAAGACATCCAGCCCAGGGTCTTCCCAACGTGAAGAAAATGCCATGATAGATAATCTTTAGTTATCTGTGCAAACAGAGATGAAGAGGGAGAAGAAACAATGTAGGAATCAATGAAATCATTGTCAGCACACAAGACAATTTATAATGATTATGAACATAATTAATTTGTTTTTAGACATCAGACTCATCTACATTGTTCAAATCACTGTAAGTGGGCCAGCTACCAATATGGAGAGTAGGATATGGACAAAGGAAGAGGCAAGAATGACTGAAAGTATAAGCAAGGTAATCTGATTTACTGTGAAAAATCAGCTAGAATTATTCATAGCAGTCATCTGAGCACAGATAATTAAAAATTAACCTCACTCCAAGCCACATATTGATATTAATAGTTTAATATGCTGTTTGAACAATTATGTTTTTCAATTTCATGACATAGCAAGAAGATCCCATAAGCTGGAATCTGAGTGCTTCCTAAGCAGGACCAAAAGTATACTTTATGGCATGTAACAACTACTTGATTTAAATACTAAAATACTGCTTTTGTACATGGGCATCCAGAGATTGCATTTCTATACCAATGACAAGTATCCTGGCTTGTCAAAACTATTTGCCAAAGTTCTGCCTACATGTTTTTCTGCCTAGAATTGATAAAAATCAAAATATCCTTGTTAGACAAAAGTCCAAAACATTGTCCCTTAATTTCAGCTACTTAATCTTAGACAAATACTTTGTCCCTTCTAAGAAAGTACCTTTGTTGTTCCTAACATCTTACAGAAAAAAAATATTCACAGTTAATTCATAGTTAATAGATATTCATAGTTAATTCTCCAAGTACTATGTTTATCTCATTTGCTCATCAAAACAACTTAGAAGTTGGCTTGAAAGTTTTCTCCAGTTTTACTGATGAGAAAATTGAGTCATAATAACATAGGTTAAGTAAATGACCTATAGATTTATGGCTAATATGTCAGTTACTTTCTCACTGTGAGTAAATATACAACCAGAAGCAACTCATGAATGGGTAGGGTTAGCAGTCAGACCTAGCCGTTGGCCTGTTCAAGGAGGGATGCATTGCTTACATCAAAAGAAAGAAAATAAAAGGATCACTGAACTTTGGATAAGAATGCCTAGCTGCAAGATGTTTCAAAGAGGTCTGAGATCCAGTCTCACTTTTTCATTTGCTAGCTGTAGTTTGATTATAAAATGCTCCCCATAGGCTCATGCATTTGAATACTCAACTCATCCCTCCTTGCAATATGAACTCACTTTCCACTCTGTAATCTCAAGCATAGAAAGGACCTGTCCAAACTTTCAGTCACTGGCAATATGGGACGGAGCAAGGCAACACAAGACTATCATACCACATAAAATGTATGCTACATCCAACACAAAAGGACAGTCCCATGCACTTTGAAAGTTAGAAGGGAATCGACGGCAGCTTAAGTGTATTATCGTATGACCATTTCCCCATTACTACTGATTGATGAAAGTGTTTTCATTGTCTACATCCTGAGCTAACACAGATTAATTGCTACAATATGCATTTAAGAATTAAATCCAGGGATACTGCATCAGAAATGGTTAATCTAATCATGAAGGCAGGGAAGAGAGGAGCACTAGTTAATGTCTCTTATGTCAAACTAATTTTCCTAAGAAACATCAAATTTAACCCCCAAAAATGAAGTAACTATAACACTGACAGATAAGATGTTTCATTTGCTATACACCCTGCTCCACATACCATGCGTAATGAAATTTAACTTCAAAGAGCTTCAGGACATGCTTAATACTAACTGTATGGGCAGTCATAAATTTCACATAAAGTTATACAAACAGTTTTTTTTTTCATAATTCTATTTATTTATTTGCAAGCAGAGAGAGAGAGACAGAGAGAATAGAAACAGACAGAGAGGGAATGGGCATGCCAGGGCCTCCAGCCACTGCAAACGAACCCCAGATGCATGCACCCCTTGTGCAGCTGGCTTACGTGGGTCCTGGGGAATTGAACCTGTGTCTTTTTGGCATTGCAGCCAAATGCCTTAACCACTAAGCCATCTCTCCAGCCCCAGAAACAGTTTTTTTTTAAAGAAAATTCTTTGAAATTGGAAAAAGCAAAATTGTTTCAGTGATTTTAAAATTTCATTTATCCAGATTATATTGGATATAATCTATTTGTACAGATATCTATTTAGATATTTTCAATGTGGACAGATCCCCAGCTTGGGGAAGGTTTTGATTCATTTATATCCATTAAATAGTACTACTCACCCTAAAAGGTAAGGTGGCTTTCCACCAACCAAAGAATAATTCTCAAGCCAGAAGGATTTATGGTTTTGTTCAGTGGTACCTACCACATCCCTGTTTGGTTCAAGAAGCCTCCTCCTATCTGAGGCCTCAGAAGAACCAGCTAACAACACTGTAAACGGTGAGGAGAAGGTGAGAAAAGCCAAATCATATATGAAATCAGCATCACTCAGCCAGGCATCCTGAAGTCTGACCCACCTCTAGGTTTTCTGGTAAAATAAGCCAAATGATCACCTTGGTGTTTAAGCCAGTTGCAGCCTACTTTCTGTCATTCTGCTTAAAAACAACCTTACTGTCATGCCAGGTGGACAGCTCAGTTATTCAGAGACTAGCAGAGAGTAAGGAATTGGACCCTAAATTTTGTTGAGTGTCCAACAATACTTTTGTCTAAATATAAAGACGTTTAAACAAAGGCTATCTGAGCCGGGCGTGGTGGTGCACGCCTTTAATCCCAGCATTCGGGAGGCAAAGGTAGAAGGATCGTCATGAGTTCGAGGCCACCTTGAGATTACATAGTGAATTCCAGGTCAGCCTGGGCTAGAATGAGATCCTACCTTGAAAAACCGAAAAATGAAAAAACCAAAACAAAAAAAGGGGGGGGTGCTATCTGAAGCCAGGCATGGTGGCACATGCCTTTAATCCCAGCACTTGGGAGGCAGAGGTAGGAGGACTGTTGAGAGTTCAAGGCCACCCTGAGAATACAGAGTGAATTCCAGGTCATCCTGGGCCAGAGTGAGACCCTACCTCAAAAAAGGGGGGGGGGCTATCTGAAGAAGGTAGGATAACTTTTAGAAGTTGCAACTCATGGGAACTTCTGGACCCAAGAGCCTAATGCCATGCCAAATACTATATATTTATGCCACACTGGTCTACTCACTGCTGAAATGAGTGAGGACATTCCATTTATGATCAGGATCATTGTGGGGTTCAGATTTCATGTCCTCAACCTCAGTCATAGAAGAGATTGCAACCTTAGTGTTAAAACCTGATAGGAATTAAGCAAATGTGTAAGAAACTAAAGTATAGAAATATCTTCCTTGATTATTTAAAATTCTTTCATTAAATAAGGATTTACATTTTACTGGGAAATAAAAAATTCAGCTGAGCAGAAGGCAAGCACCATACTCAAGAAGAAAATCTTAAAGCATGTGTAAGATGCAGGTACTTTTATGAATCTACATCTTTGCTGTGTGACTTTGTGACGATAAGATACTCCAACTTTGTAAGGTTTACTCTCTACAGCAATGTAAGAAAACAAAGTCGGGCCTGATGTCTCAGGCCTATAATCACGGCTATAGGACAGGCTGAGATAGGAGAATCAAAAGTTCAGAGCTGGAGAGATAGCTTAGTGGTTAAGGTGCTTGAACCAGGTTCAATTCCTCAGGACCCACGTAAGCCAGATACACAAGGTGGAAGATACATCTGGAGTTCGTTTGCAGCAGCTGAAGGCCCTGGTGTGTTGTCTCTCTCTCTCTCCCTCCATTTCTCTCTCACACATAAACAAACAAACAGACAGACAAACAAACAAACAAACAAACAAACATAAAGTTCAAGGCATACCTAGACTACAACCCAGGCAACTTAGTAAGGCTGTCTCAAAAAATAAAAAGAGAGCCGGGCGTGGTGGCACACATCTTTAATCTCAGCATTCGGGAGGCAGAGGTGGGAGAATTGCCATGAGTTCAAAGCCACCTGAGACTACACAGTGAATTCCAGGTCAGCCTGAGCTAGAATGAGACCCTACCTTGAAAAGCCAAAAATAAATAAATAAATATAAATATAAATAAAAAGAGGGCTGGTGATATAGTTCAATGGTAGGACACTTGCCGTGTGTGTGTGTGTGTGTGTGTGTGTGTGTGTGTGTGTACACTATAGTTTCCTAAGGGTATTTGTAGGACTATTAAGCTAATGTGAAATAGCTTCATAAATTGTTTATAATTTCTGTTCGATAACCTCAAAATGAATAGCATGCTACTCCCTTGAAAAGTACAATCAATGTACACTGTCTGTATGCATGGAAATATCACAGTGAGTACCATTAACATCTATAATTATTATGTGCTCATGAAAATGGATATTTAAAAAAAGCATGGTAAAATACTGTTTCATTTCCTTATCCAAAGCTTGTAACTTCTCATTGTTAAAATAATGAAGTCCAAACTTTTAGAAGTTACAGTTTCTGCAACTCACAATTGACTTCAATCTATCTCAAAGTTTTTTGTTGGTTTTTTTTTTTTTTTGTCACAGTAATGAGTTAAGTAATTAACATTTTGGGACATGCTAGACAGCTGTAGAATCTGATGTTACGTAACCCTGAGCAGGTTTCATGCTCTGTCCTGTAGCTATAAAATAAACAGTATATCCTTCATAATTCACTTCAGCACAACACAAGTTGTAAAGAAAAACACGTTAATTATATGTGACTTGTCAATGTCAAAGAAAATTAAAGTGTTAATCTGACAATTTTGCCTAGAAGATTGAGGCACTGACTCTATCCCCAAGAGAAAGGAGTGTACCCAAAGGTTCACAAGTTAAGTAAGATGGGAGGCCTCTATTTTGGTCTTCTTGAACCCAAGAGGAAGGCACCTTGGGAGAGTGATGCTGTTAGAGCAAGCATTTCTGTGTGAGATCACTCTCTATTATCAACACTGAGGTGCAATAATTCTAATGTTTGTACATAAGAACACCCAGTCACAAGAATCTCCTTGAACTGAAGGGAGGGAAGGATAGAGGGATGGAAAGAGGGAGGGAGAGAGAGAACATAAGAGGGACAGAGATAAATAAATAGAGATGGATAGATGGATGGATGGATAGATGATAGATAGATAGATAGATAGATAGATAGATAGATAGATAGATAGAGCTTGTTTGATCCCAATTTGCTCTAAAACCCAATATAAACACAGATGTTGAAATGCCACACAGTCTCTCAGTTTATCCTGGCATGTGATGAAAGTATATGTGATGGTGCAGACCACCCCTCATATGTCTGCCCCCAGGAAAAACATAGTCCATTTTTCTACCTTGTTATTCTATGATCAGCATATCTATCATTTATACAAGTTAACTTTCAGGATGTAAGTGTCTTTGAGGGAAAGAATCTTCATTTAAACCATGAGCAATGTGAACATTTGGCTATGATAGGAAGGATGGAACCAGTTCAGATTCTCTAGATGGAAGGAGAACACAGTTACCCTAGATATGGGAACACACATAATGAATTTTCCAGTATGGATGGACAGACACGTGTGGCAAAGCTTCATGGAACACTACCACTACTACTATTGTATTTATATGAAGTGGCAGGTCTTAAAGTACCATCGACCACTATTACTGTATTTATATGATGTGACATGTCTTAAAGCACCATCTACCTCTATTACTGTATTTATATGATGTGACATGTCTTAAAGCACCATCTACCACTACTACTGTATTTATATGATATGACATGTCTTAAAGCACCATCTACCACTACTATTGTTTTTATATGAAGTGGCATGTCTTAAAGCACCATCTATTACTACTACTGTATTTATATGATGTGACTTGTCTTAAAGCACCATCTACACTATTACTGTATTTATATGATGTGATATGTCTTAAAGTACTACACCAAAAGCTATGCAGAGATGTCCTCAGAGATATGGATTATACTGGCTTTCCCCAGACCAGAGCTCAGTTCAAAATAGACAGTAGGTAGTTTCATCTTCTTCTGCATATTATTAGCTTAAATCAACATGTTTTGAGACTGGTCCCTATTTTACAGAGTCAAAGTCTAGACTGCAATGATTAATGTACAGTGCACATGGTTAACCTTGACTGGATTCTAGAAGCACCTAAGAGATACATCTCTGGGCATGTGTATGTGAAGGAATTTCTTTATTAGGTTAAATGAGCTGTGTAGACCCATACTAACTCTTAGTGGCACCAGCCCATGAGCTTGGATCTTAGACTGAATAAAAGGGAGAAAGCTTCTTGGGAGCCCACTATAACTAGATGGTTAGGCTCTATTGCTGAAGATGCTGTATGCTTCAGATGAAGGACTCTGAGAAATCAAGCTGAAACTAAACTGAAATTTCACTGCTGGCCAGCTGTCATGGTGCTAGGAAGTGCTTTTCAGGCTGCTAGGGGAGAAAAATCAACAGGTTTTAATCAGCACTAGAACTATAGTATTAAGATATACAACTGAAAAAGAAAGATATGGGAGGTATTATTGTGATTTGGCTGACTGGAAATGTTTGCCCATAAAATGGAACTCTAAACATTTACATTTGCACCCATAGATTAGTGCTGCTCACATTTTTAGTAAGAAAAGCTTCTTTTTGTAGATGGTACTGACTACTGGGGAGACTCTAAATTTGTCAGTATGCTGAACCTAAGTGGCTACTAAGTGCTTAGCCCTAAATGAGACATGCCTAGTATGACCCTCAAGACTCAGTGAACATTGCAGGAGAGAAGGCAGAAAGAAAGTAAAGTCCAGAGGATGGGGAGGAGTGCTTTGTAACGCTGTCTTTTGAACATGAAGTGGCCATTGAATTAATGACCTCACTGAGACTTTTGTTACCTACCCAAGACCTGAACAATCTTGGGCCCATCAACATCATGGATGATAGACAGAGGAAAAAGCAATCACAGTAAAAGAGGAACTAGTTGTAGGAAAGATGGGGTTCAGTGAAAGGAAGGTGAAGGAGGGGTTATAACAGAAGGTAATGGGAGGACATCAGGAAAATAACTGATAAATTATTGCCAAAACTGTTGAAGCCAGTGCTTCTGGGTTTTGATCACAATCTGTTTCACTCTAAGAAAACATCAGATGAAGTTACTGTTCATTAAGTAAAATACTGTTTTGGTAGTTCAACTGAGCAGATGGAGAAATCACCTGGCCTTTGAAAACTCAAAGTATTTATGCCTAAGTTGTAAGGAGACCTTTCCCATTGTAGACATCTGTCTTTCAGAAACTTCAACTCTAAGAATATCATTGTAACAATTTATTCATAGTAAGGATAAATACCAAATATTCAATAAGAACTTTATTTCCTATACCTCTATCACTTCATATAGCATGTTAATTTAGTTTTCAGTAATGTTGCTTATTTTTTGGAGTGACAATTAAGTTTAGAATTTCTAAGATACAGACTCAACTACACATGTGATCTAATTATTCTCAACTCACAAACAAAGCCAATAAAGTGTTAATATTCTTTGCCTATATGTTATTTAAAGAAAATCACATAAATATTTAATAGAGAGCTATATCACGATTAATTTTAAAATTAGTGACTTTTGTGGCATTAAAAAATCACCTGTAACGTTATTAGATCAATATTACTAATATGAACTGAACTACTTTTGTATGAACTTGCTTATAAATTAATTTGTAAATTACAAGTTGCATAACATTATAAGTAGTATGGATAAGAGAATGTTATAGCTTATATATACTATTTAATGAAATAATATAAATTGATACTGGATGATCATTAGTATGGGTTTTTATTAAAAATGGTAAATACCTTCCCTCAATCTAAAAAAAAACTCTGCTCTAGAATATATGGGTCACAGAATCTAGCAACAAGGAAATATAAATGAGACACAAATCTTTTAGTACCTCTTATGCCATAATTTATCTGTATTTACTTAATGTCTACTGCTATTAGACAGTGAAATTTTATCAGTAATTAATATAAACATGATCCCCATCCCCATGGAGCTAATAATCAAATGAGTGAGACAGATAATTAGCAAATAATTCCTTTAACCAGAAAACAATTTCACTGCCTATAACAACAAGTAACTGAGGCAACCAGGTGAGCCGGACTGATCTGTGGGGTCCTCCTGGAGAACACAGTGTTGGATGATCTCCAGAGGGAGGACCCCCTGTGCACAGAGGGAGCTGAGTGGCAAAGGCAAGTACTGATTGCGGAGAAGAAAGGGAAGAACCACAAGTCTCTTGCATAGAAGCTTAGCATATCCTGGGAAGTCAAAGAATAACTGTAACATGGCTGGAACATGGTGAGTGATGAGAAAGGTATGAGCTGTCTGTAGAGTGAAGCAAGGCACAGCAGCTAAGAGTGTGGGAAGCTGAATTAAGGAATTTTTGTATTATGCTGGGTGGAAGGAGATGCCACTGAAAAAGACTAGCAGTAGAGAAGCACAGTATAATTTATATTTCATGAATGTCAGCCTAAAGTGGGTAGAACAGCTAGATATTTCATTGACATAAACACTGACGATTGAAAATGGTCAAGGATACAGTCTCCTTCCCTTGGGGCAAAACTGGCTGAGAAAGAGCCAGTGTGAAGGTAGTGTTTGTAAAAGTGTATGTTATATTTTAATTGATTATAACACTTTACCTAAAATATCTGGATTCAATGCATTGCTAGAGATCCAGTAACACTGTCCCCGCATTTCTGCTTAAAACCAACTTGCTGGAGCCAGGTAGCAGGGTTTCCATTTGGAAAATTTTACCATTTCATGCTTGGCACAGGAACTCCTCCACTGCCTAAGCGCCAGCCCATTTCTTTCACTTTTCTCACCTGCATATGTACTTGCTGTCTCTTCAAGGGGGCAACAAATTATGGTCACATCCTTGGCAGCTGTCCTTTGTGACACCTCAAAACTTTTAGATTGATCTTTTATCTAGACCTAAACTTTGTTCACTCAGTACTCCATTGTTGCTTTATCATTTGTCCTCCAGCTCTACACCCATCTTGTGTGCATATATACCCTGGTCCTTCACTTTAATGTTGTAACCCATCATCCCAGGTTTCAAGTGCACACTGACCAAGCATCTCACTGCAGGCATTCACTCTTTAGACTCTGTACTGTCTAAATCTACTATAACAATCATTTCTGGGATCTTTGTACAACCCAATGTCCTAAAGCAAAATATATGCTTCCTAAAGTGTTCTATAACTTAATTATAGCTGTCCAGAATTCTTGCTACATAAGTGCAATCCTTTCAAGGTAGATGAACTGAAACTTATTTCTGGTTTTATTTTTTTTATCCTCATTATCCTAGGAGGTACACAATTTTGTTAAGTTATGAAAATGCTTCTCTACAAACATAATAGCATTTATTTTTTTATTTTTTAATTTTTATTTATTTATTTGAGAGAGAGAGAGAGAGATACAAAAGTAGGCAGGTAGAGAGAGAGAGAATGGGCCACTGTAAACGAACTCTAGATGTGTGTGCCCCCTTGTGCATCTGGCTTACGTGGGTCCTGGGGAGTCAAACCTGGGTCCTTTGGCTTTGCAGGCAAGTGCCTTTATCACTAAGCCATCTCTCCAGCCCAACAGCATTTATTTATTGTTCAACTTTCAGTACCTAAAGGAGATATACAAGTTAGTGTCTCATTAAATATTTTGTTAGCTTGTAAGTGAATGTCAGGCCACTGGACACACAGCACAACATTTTATTTTGGACATATAAACTATGTCAGAGAAGACATCATTGTTTCTTGAGATGTCCAAACTAATAGAAACATAGTATGTACTACTTACTTGGCCTAATAGCAGCAATTTCTTAACTGTGAGCTATGACATCTAGCTCGCATCTTGTTTTCCTAAATTGATTTATGTTCAGAAACTATAACATTTCTCAGAATGAAATTGGCCCAATTAAAGCAGTATTTCTCTTGGTTCTTTGCATACTGTTGAAACAAACAAATGGCATTATACTTATAAAATGACAAAAACATCTGGAGAATTCTTCCTAGTAGGGGAACACCATTCTCATTGATAGTTGTAACCATTTGTGAAAATATACATATCAAAATCTATTGTCCAACTAGGTCTGAGGTATATCGTCCAATTGCACTCATATTTTTTTTTGATTTGTTTTTCTATCTAAGTAAAATTTTTGAACATAAAAATATTTATTTTAGTCATTACCAACTGAAGTCCTGAGATGATACAGTTGTGATTTCATTCTTCCTCTGTAGTTCCTCCCCAACCCTTGACAAATTAATAATGTCCCATAAGCCTTACCAAAATAATGAACAACCAAGAGACAACCAAGCTTGATCTGTGAAGCTTAACTGAATGTCCATATTATTTTGTTACTTGTAGAAAATAAGAAACTAAATCTGTAGACTGACCTGAGTTCCAAAACTTACTTTAATCAAAAGAACCTCATCTGACCATTTTTCTCTTCGTAGGCCGGGAATATGGGCTTTTGAAATAATATCAGAATCAATGAATCTTCCTCTGCACTAAAGCCAACTGATTTTATAACAAATTAAATCATCAGCAGTCAACAGCTTCAGGTTAGAAAGTAGAGATGAAGTCACATGAAAGTCTAAATCAGGGCTATTTTGGATCTGTTAGCCTTATGATGAGACGCTTTAATTTATGCATCATAGAAATCACTTTATACCGCTTTGCAACAGCTCTCAGTGCTTGCCTGCCTGCTCTGTGGTTTCATTTCTGTTCTGGGAAAGCTAGTAAAATATCATTTTTATGTAACTGGTGATTTTCTAGGACAAGCTCACTTTAAGATATGATATCTGGTTATATTTTATCTCTCTCCTATTAATAGTAATAATACAATAAAAATAGTTCAAACAAAAATGCTTAGTAAGTATGAAATCATCAAACAAGATAATACATCAATTCTCTCCTACAAAACTTCCATCTTTCTTAGTCTCCACATGAGGTAAAATTGCTTATTATTTAGAGTCCTCTCCTCCAAAAAGACAATTCTGTATTTGAGATCTTTGCTATTATGAAAGATGCATATAATTGCATGTCTAATATTTATTTCTTTTTTTTTATTTATTTATTTATTAGAAAGAGAGAGTGGGGAGGGAGAGAATGGGTGTATCAGGGCCTCTACCACTGCAAAGGAACTTCAGATGCATAAGCCATGTGCATCTGGTTTACATGGGTTCTGAGGAATCAAATCTGGGTCCTTGGGCTTTGCAGGCAAATGCCTTCACCTCCAAGCCACCTCTCCATCTGTAATATCTATTTCTTTCTGTTCTCTGTAAAAGTCCCAGTTTCAGAACAATATTTTTATTCCCAGAGACTGTATCATAACCAGCCAAGGCTAAACTTACCAAGACCATGCCATTGTTACACCCACTTTTGGTAATGAGACGTGGGAAGAAGGCTTTGAGGACTATTTGGGAAACTTACTCCTCTGATGGAAAGAGAAATTATGTGGCTGACATCTCCTATCACCATCCTTGCTGCTTTGAATGTAGATTTGATATCTGGAACCAAGCAAATAGGAATGTAAATGGCAGCCTGCTAAGGATACCACATGGAAAAACAGTTCCTAGGTTCTGGGATGCTTTCTACAGGGCCCCATGGGAGCCAGTAAAATGCCAGTGTCCAGGCTTCTGAGAATGTGAAAAAAAATCAGTCCTCACTTGACTAAGACACTTACTGAAGTCTTCTTTGAAGCTATATGACATATAATTCCTTATAAAATAGCTCATCTTCTCAAAAACCTTCCATGTTTTTTGTCTTACTCTTCAAATGCTCATGCCCTGATAGCTCTCAAACACATATCCAGCCACCCAATTATTCATCACGCTGCTAATTCTCTTTGTGGCCCACTACAAGTCTTTTGAAAAGGTCGTCCTTTCCTCAGGGAAGTCATTTGCCATCATTATTTCCGTCCTCAAAAATACTGTTAGTATTGGCATACCAAATGACTCAGCAAATCCACCTTTCAGAATATTTCCACCACTAATGTGTATACATGTTCACCAAAACACAAGCACCATTCATGACCCTAACTAGAAACAACCCAGATGATGGATGGTTAATGTGTGCTATATCTATAGCAATGGTAACGAACAAATGACAATTATAGTTGCATGTAATGACACAGTGGATCTTGCAAACATAACACTGAACAAAGCATCCAGGTATAAAGGCATATCTACTGTATTACTTCGTTCATTTAAAGTTTTAGAACAGGCCTACTAATCTGTATTGTCAGGGCAGGATAATTGCAGCCCTTAGGGAAGGCAGTGACTGGAAGGAGGCACAGAAGGGCTACTCGGGTGCTAGAAATGTTCTGTTTTCCAATCTCTGTGAAAGTTACACAGCAGTGTTCATGTTGCAAAATTACATAAACAGTATATTTATAAGTTATGCACTTCTTATGTATATAATATTGAAATAATGGGATTTCAAAAAAATCAACAATGTATTCCCTTCACAATCTTTCCTATGTTGTCTTCATTTCATATTAACTTTTTTTTTTCTGTTACCAAATATCATTTATTGGGTTCTGTTTTAAATCCTCCTGGTAAGGTCACTTAAATAATCTCATTTCTTCAGTATTTCTCAAAGAATGGCATGCAAAATAATTTTAGCTGACATCTAAGCAAACTTTTAAAAATTATGATTATATTGAAGTAATTGTTTTCCATATCACAAAAAACAACATAAGCATGTTGAACTATTTCTGAACAAGCTAAACTGACCTTTTTAAATTGTATAGATTTAAAGAAAAAACAACAATACTTGGAACATATTCATATAGTGAAATTGTATAGAAGATTTGAGAATTTCTATACTTTTGAGCTGCTTGTTTATAATGTTTGCTCTTCAGAAATAATCATGTGTGGGAAAAGTCTCCTTGAGTGCACTTTCCTTTGAGACAGTTACCAAAATGCTATTCCAATTTGTTTTTCAAGATGGTATAGGTAAGAAATGAAACAGCAAGATAAAATTACTTCCAAGAAAACTAAAAAGTAATCATTTCCTCATGTAATTATGGAAAATGCAAATGGAGGAGACCACTGGAAACGAGCATAGCTGGTGGCAGTGGGTGAGAGAGTCTAGGTCTAGGTGGATCACCATGCGTTCAAAGCCACCCTAGACTAGATAGTGAACTCTAGGCCAGCCTGGGCTAGACTGAGATCCTACCTTGAAAAACTAAAACTAAAAATTAAAAAAAGAAGAAGTCTAGGTCTTCTGAGATAATGTGCCTTTTAGCTGATTCCTTCCTTGAACTTGAGCTTAACCATCTGCATAACACTAGATCACCTCTTCAGTTCTGTGCAGAAGCATCAGTGCATTAGTCAATGTACAAAACATAACTCAGCAGGAAACTGGTTAGTTTAAGTATGTAAAGAGAACTTGCTAACTAAGTGGCCCATATATTAAATAATGGCTTCAACACTCAAGTATCGGAACTGTATGTTAAAAGTTTTCTGATATTATCATGAAATTTACCCCTTGAAAGAAAATATAAAGAAAAATATAAAGGTTAAGTATTTTGTGTAATTTAAAAGAAATCAAACCCTATATACCATTAGTACTATTCTGACTCCCTCAGTCAGAATAGAATGACAGAGCAACATAGTCCCAGTGGCTTGTTTATCTTAAGACTCTAGGATTGAAATGGCAAGTTTTGTGTTCCTAGACAGCTTCTGAATTGAAGTCCTTTCTACCATTGGGCACAACAACGCCTGCTTTGCCTGTCCATCTTCTCCTGACCCTCCTAACTAATGACTTCCACCAGCGCTCAGGAAACTCATTACTTCTGCCTCTTGTAGCATTGGATTTGACACAGGGTATTACAACTAGAACTGACTACACAGACCAGTGGTTTCCTCTACATATCAGATATGTCAGTCCTTCTGCAATGTCTCTCTGCTTCACCCAGCATCTGCATGTACAATAACAGTACAATACATTCACTGCATGCCCTCTGTAATTGTTGCTATTGTACTTCTTATAGAGCCCAGGGCACCTTTCAGCCTATCAAACCCACTTCTATTCTGTGAAATCACCAGAATAGTAGATTCTACTCGCTTCCCTAGTTCTTTAAGACAAATGACTTTACAGTTTGCCTGCTCTCTATAAGTCATGTATTAAAATCCTGCTAACTCAGTCCCCATCTCTTAGAACCAAATGTGATAATATGCACTAGAAATCAAGCCACCTGAGAACTGAAATGTTCCCACTTGTGATTGTTTTGATCTTGATGGAGCACCATGGTACAAACCACATTGTCATTTTATTCCCTTTGCAAAATAAAGACTACAACCTGGTTGTAGTACAGAGAAAAAGAGAGACATCAAGGGGAGCTCTAGGGATTTCTATGGCATTTGAAACTACTATAGGAAAAATTTGAGGGACAAGGCTAATGTATAATTTCTACAATCTCATTACACATGATTCAAAATGTTACCTACTTTCTGAACAGACCTATGGAAAATAATACCATACAAAGAATACTATATACTAACATACATATTATACATGTATGTGAATATGTAAATTGATTATATACTTCAATCAGCCTCATTCAACATTGTATATATATATATATATATATATATACTTATGCATATATATATGTTGAGCTATCTCAATCATGAAATGTTCTCCACTTATTTGATATTTATAAGGAGTGTAATAACATACTCAGTTTCATACAGATCCAGAGAGCTTATCAAAGTTCACTTTCACCAGTTTTCAGTGGTTTCAACTAGCTTGGGTTGAAGACTCAGTTAATCAGGTGCAAATCTTAATGGTCTCCTTTAACCCAATTACTGGGATGTGTTTTAGCTGGATTTGGCAGTCGTGTAGCTATTTATGTATATTCTTATATGACAGGAAGGCACATGATTCTCACTTTTTAAATGAAAAACCACTTGACTAAACTCCTGTTCAAGTATTTTCTAATCACAAATAGTGATAGCTAGATAGACATTTCAATAAACACTGTGTCAAGAGAGCCCACACAGACTCCAAAAAATGGTTCACTTGGGGGACCAAGTTCTCAATACAGGAATCCTTAAGATACTAACCCAAACTATCATAGCATTATGCTTTCCCTCCCTTCCTTCCTCCATTCCTTCCTTCCTTCCTTCATTCCCTCCACATTCCTCTTGAAAATGAGCTCCAAAAGGCCAAAAGTCAAGTGTCTAGCAGTAAATGACACTACTCCTCAGTACTAACATTACTGTTGGGGTCAGGTTCACATTGCTGGCAGAAATCATCCAACCAAGGGCAGCTTTTGGGTGGGGGAGGTCCATTTGGCTTACAGACTCGAGGGGAAGCTCCATGATGGCAGGGGAAAACAATGGCATGAGCAGAGGGTGGACATCACCCACTGGCCAACATAAGGTGGACAATAGCAACAGGAGAGTGTGCCAAACACTGGCAAGGGGAAACTGTCCATAATACTCATAAGCCTTCCCCCAACAATACACTGTCTCCAAGAGGTATTAATTCCCAAATCGCCATCAGCTGGGAACCTAGCATTCAGAACACCTAAATTTATGGGGGATGCCTGAATCAAACCACCACAACGACTCTATCTAAAATGTTTTTCCTTTCCTCCCACAAACTCCTAAAGGCATTTGCTTCTCCTTATAGGACTTAGCACCACCTGACATTACATTATATGCATGTGAATTGTTCGTCTATTTATTGTTTTGCTTCTGCACTAGAAAGTAAACTCCTAAAATAGACTTTGTTTTGCTCACCAAATTCTTAGCAATTAGAATAGTATTTTGCAAAAATTATAAGCCATTGATAAATGGATGAAGGAATGAATGAAAAGACAAGTAAATTCATTAGGGTGAATCAGATATTCCTGCATGGTTCTGTGCTTTGTTGTGTATTTTTCCCTTTGACTGATATACCTGTTGCTTTTTCTTATAATCTTCCATGCCAGATAGATATTTTAAATGTCACTTGAGTGCCATCTACCTTCCCAGATAGCCTTCTCGGAACACACACACACACACACATGAGTGCACATCCATCACCAACATCCTGCTCTTTGCTCTTTGTTCCTAGAGTAAGCTGTTCCTACCCTAATCTAGCACCTGTCCATTAAGATGGGTTTGTTGGCTTATTCTTTTACTTCCTTGTAATTGAACACCTTGAAGCATGATTTATGTATGCCCCAAATCCAGCACATACCAAGGACCCCATAATATCTATATCTGTCTGACTGATAGTTTACACATGAGATTTTACTATTTCCTTCTGCAAAGTGCTGCTGTTTCATTGGTAATAATTGGCCAAGGAAGTTACTATCACACCTAAGAGTACCTCATCTATTTTCTGTTTCAGACATAAAATATACTACAGGGAGGAATTAAACCTAAAATAGTATATATCCCTCCACATGCATTCTCTAAGAGTCAGAGGGATATATACACACTTAATAATAGAAGGTGTTCTGGATATTAGAACTCACTTCTACACAAGGGTAGTTGTTAGTTACCAGTGAGAGATTTTAAAGTGAACTTAAACCAACAAAATGTCTCAAATTTTATCATGTTAGCCATTTTATATTTCAGAATGATTTGCAGTGAACTAGCATTCTTTTCAAGCATTAACACAACAAAGTGCAGCAACCAATGTAGGTGGCAAGATAATGTCAAAGATCTAAGTATTGCAAAGAAGCCTCCTATGCACACAACGTGCACTGTATAACACTGAAACTACACAAAATTGCTTAATGGAAGCGAGGATGAACATGATCATCTCAGGAAAGAATCTCAATGAAGCTAAGAGACTTGCATAAACCCTAGCATTGAGTGAATAAAAGAAGCAGATTTCAACCCAGGTCCTTATTCTCCAAATACCAAGTGCATTAAGAGCTAAAGACCTACGTTCAATGATTAAAGCAGGGCATAAAAATAGTGGACTTTGGACAACCATCTTCTAAATAATATATCGATGCAAGAAAGAATTCAATATTGAATATAATGCAATATTAAGAATAATTTAATATAATGGACTATTAATGCTTTTCATACTTGGCCTGATCCCCAATGTTCCAATATACAAAATTACTTTAAAAATAACCCAAATTATCTGTTAAAATTATCATCAAATAGAATTTTATTTTACTGTTTTATTTTATTAAAATAATAATATTAGGCATAAAGAGATGGCTCAGCAGTTAAAGACACCTGCTTGCAAAAGCCTGATGACCCAAGTTCAATTCTTCTGTACCCACATAAAGCCAGAAGCATAAAGCTGGCCTTCAGTTTCTTCATCTGCCCAATAAGAGAGTGTGTTTACTTCCTACAATTGTTGCTGTCAATTGTCAAATATGATCCCACAATTTGAATACAGCATATTTAATATGATACTTTGTACCTCTTCACTATAAAGTTGCAGTCCAAGCATCATCATTGTTGCCTGATATCTCTGATGTATATCATGTTATGTGGAAGACTCATGAAGTGGGAGATAACAAGAGAGAACACTAGCTTACTTCTAATGACTGCATTAGAATGCACCTTTCCACCTTTTTTGAACAAATTGGCTACCTTCAGTTAGAGGGAACTTGCTGAGGAGGTTCAGGTGGCTGTGTGGACACAGACCTAGTCACTAGGCTTTCTCAGCCTCACCTTTCGTTTGTTTTGTCTCATAGCACCTGTAGGGGTTTGCTTCACTCTCCTGTGCTCACTTGAGTCCTAGCTAAACTAAGAACCACTCCTGCTCTATGTAAAAGGAGAGATGACACGATGTGCTTATTTACAATTTCTGCCAGAGGGGCAAGGAAGTGAGACAGGAGACATGCAAACCAGAGGGGGAACTGTACTTCAGGCCCTTCTGACTTTTCCTTAAGGTACAGGTGAATAATAAATCATATTATTTATATACATCTTAAGAACAATCAAACCACTATAGATGGACTGTGTAAAGTATCTAAACATGTGGCCTGCAGGATATAAACAAAAATACTCATTAGGAGTTATACATGAGGAGTGAGGGGGACTGGAGCTGTAGGTTCTAGTAATTTTAATTCTACCAGTAATGTTTGGTTTATTCATTAAGAACTGAAAGAAATATATCCACTTGTTCATTCTGGTTACCAATATTTATTATGTTATTCTCTGACCACATCTTAACCTTTAAAATATTTTGCCACACTTTCCTTCTGGTGTTTCCAACACCATGAACACCATTTCAACTTGAGATCATGGAATCCACAGGTAATGCATTTTGGAAAACAAAATCATGACTCAACAAAGTCTACACAGCTTAATGTTAACAATGAGAATATTTCTGGCTGTGTAAGGAAAGCAAATTAGCCAATTGACTCAATTAACTGAGCACTCGTAAACAATCACAGCAGCCAACAGCAATTATCAGAGAAACTAACCAAAACCCAAAAATATTGGAGAGAATCTATCTCTACTCTGAACGTAGTCTTTTCTAGAACAATGTCAATGCTAAGACTAATATATTTTATATGACAATACTTTAGTTAGGATAAGCTAACTGATTAATCAAAATTTGCATTCCTGGGTTGGAGAAATGGCTCATTGTTAAAGGAACTTGCTTGCAACATGTGCTGGCTTGGACTGGATTCCCCAGTACCCATGTAAAGCCAGATATAAAACATGGTGCATCAATGTGGTCTAGAGGCCCTGGTGTGGCCATGCTCACTCTCTTTCTCTCCTTCTCTCACCCTATCTCTAATAAATAATTTTTTTAAAGTGGTGTATGCATCTGGGGTTCATTTGCAGTAACAAGGGTCCCAGGTATGCACACACACAAACATTAGCACATGCCTTTCATCTCAACACTCTGGAGGCTGAGACGACATTGTGAATGCCAGGTCAGCCTGGTCTAGCACGAGAAGGACCCTACCTCAAACACACACAAACACACACACACACAGCCATTTTTTTTTCTAATGGAGCATGTTCACATCCACACTGTGGCACATGGTCTGGGTCTTAGTGATGTTGACTGGAAACACATGTAACTGCAGTTATTTATTCAAAGTGTCTTTGCTCTTTATAAGTAGACAGATACCTTTAGGTGTCTAGTAGTTAAAATGGCATAGTGCAAATACTTAGAACTGTGCTGGAAGCTACTCTCACTGCTTCTTCTAGATGAGCAGTAGTGGAATCACACCCTGTGATGGGGATGCTTCTCCTAACTAGCATCATGCTACACTCTCAGGCCTCTACAAGCAGCTCAGTGACCCTAGAAAGGGAGCAGGAGTCACTTCATGATGTCTCTGGAAGTGGGAAGTGTGCCTAACTCCTGAAAGGGACAAAGGATTCTCATCATTTGACGACAGATTAAGCTTAAAAAGAGATAGTTAGAAGACTGTCTTAAGGAAAGGTATGCCTTCTGTGGTAACAAAATCATGTCTTTAGGTTTCTATTCAGTGCCATGCGATGCATTTCTGCCTTCTTCCGGAATTCAGTAAATTATTCCAAAGAGCAAATCTGGTTTTTCCTAATGTTGAAAGAAAAGAGGAGCAAAGTTCTTGCAGCTCGTTGATTCAGAGCAAAGAAAGCTAGTGGAGATATCAACATGCACCAGGAAAAATTACAGGATGTGTGAATACCCATCAGTATTTTCTGGAAGATATTTGGTGAAGGGAATCAACAACAAATGGAATAATCTATTGAAGGCACCTAGCTGTCAGGCCGTGAAAGCAGAAGTGAACCGGCTTCACATGCAGAAGCCAACGAGGACAAGAATGTCGCAGTCACTTGGTTCAACAATTCTGAGATTTAATATGACTTTTGTTTGCCTCCTGTCTTGATCTTCTAAATAATATATCGATGCAAGAAAGAATTCAATATTGAATATAATGCAATATTAAGAATAATTTAATATAATGGACTATTAATGCTTTTCATACTTGACCTGATCCCCAATTTTCCAATATACAAAATTACTTTTAAAATAACCCAAATTATCTGTTAAAATTATCATCAAATAGCATTTTATTACTGTTTTTTTATTAAAATAATATTAGGCATAAAGAGATGGCTCAGCAGTTAAAGACACCTGCTTGCAAAAGCCTGATGACCCAAGTTCAATTCTTCTGTACCCACATAAAGCCAGATGCATAAAGTGGCCTCTGACCTATGTGTCTGTAGTTCATTTATATTGGCAAGAGGCCTTGGAATGTACATTTCTTCTTTCATATATTCTCTCTCTCTTCTTTCTCCCTGTCTCTCCTCTCTCTCTCCTTGCAAATAACTAATACAAATATTTCTAAAGTAACAATGTTTTTAACCAGATCTCTATAGCCCAGGCTATCCTCCTGCCTCAGCCTCCCAAGTGTTGGGATTTTAGGTACAAACTACTATGTCTGGCCCCAATACCATTTTGTAGTTTTTCTATAAATGAACTCAAATCTGTTTTTTTTTTTCTTGATTTTATGGACAGTATGGTGATGATTAGTTTATGGAAATGATGAATGGGTGACAGATGGTAGATGATAGATAGAGAAATGATAGAAAAATACACAAATACTCAAAGGGATGTGTTAAATTTGTCATGCCGTGCGCACATCAGTAAGCACTATGGAGTCATTAAAACATTTTTTAAAAATTACATCAACATGGGGGCTGGTGAGATGGCTTAGTGGTTAAGACACCTGCCTCCTAAGCCTAAGAACGCTGGTTCCAATCTCCAGCGGTTCCAATCTCCAGGTCCCACATTTAGCCAGATGCAAGGTGATGCAAGGGCTCAATGCCGCACTTGACCACAAGGGGGAGCATGCATCTGGATTTCGTTCACAGCAGCTGAGAGGCTGCTAGCATGCCCATCTCTATCTGTCTTCCTCTCCCTCTCTCTCTGTCTCTCTCTGTGTCTCTCTCAAAAAAAAAAAAAAGTACTTCAACATGGAACACTCTGGTGACTAGATGTTACATTTAAAAGTTAACAGAGGCCTGGAGAGATGGCTCAGCAGTTAAGTGCTTGCCTGTGAAACCTAAAGACCCCAGTTGGAGGCTCAATTCCCCAGGTCCCACTTAAGCCAGGTGCACAAGGTGGCGCATGCATCTGGTGTTCGTTTGCAGTGGCTGGAGGCCATGGTGTGCCCATTCTCCCTCTCTATCTCTCTGCCTCTTTCTCTCTATATCTGTCACTCTCAAATAAATAAATAAAAATAAAACAATTAAAAAATAACAGACTAGTGTGTGGTGTGACAATATTTTGTGGACACATATAAAATATATTTCTTTTCATTCTGATTTTATGCATTTAATGTCATTAGAATTAATTTGAGAAATGTCAAAATTTGAAAAGACATAAATACATACATTCATGATTTTTAGGGAAGGATCACATACCATACATGGCAGTTGGGGAACTGTTACATGGTAAGACCAGCACTGATCCTTCAAGCACATCATGGGAAAATTATTGTTTGTGGAATAGCTGAAAATTTAAAACCAAGAATGGGTGAAGATATTTTTCCCTTCTCATTGTCAAGCACTGGACATGAAAACTGGATCTTCATCCCATTACTTCACATCCTACAACACTAAAAATTGTACAGGAAAGCCAGGAACTCACATGACAAAGATAATGTGAAAAATAGTAAAATATCTTGATACAAATCTATCTTCTGTCACAAACCAGTCCTAGAACAGAGAGCTATCAAATTTCTAAACTGCATGCACACACACACACACACACACACACACACACACACACACACACACTACACATACCACACCATAAAAGGTCAATAAATATGTGAATCAGTATTTAAACTACAAGTAAACATACTGTGTAGTAGAGCAGGCACATCTAATAGAAAGGGTGCAAAGAAAAAATGGTATGTGGCTGGCAGGAGCTAAGATTTTGGAGGACTTTTCAACACTCTTAAGAATATTTATGACTTTGAAAGTCACACATTATAAGAGCTAATGTTCATTTCCCTTTACTCTGCTTTACATGCTAGTCTGAAAAATATTAGCTTCTGCCCTTTCTGAAGTGTTTGGAAAAGATTCTGTACCTTTCTAACCACTCTTCTCACTGATTTCCAAAGAAGAGATGTGGCTTAGCCTGTGACAGATCCCCTCTGTGAGAATGGGCTACACACTTGCTGAGCAGCTGGCTGGCACCTTCACATGCCTTTGCAAGTATGTGTTCAGTCTAAATATCTGTGATTTCACTTCTGGGCCTCAACAGAGATGAGGATAGAACTCTCAAGCTGGTGGATCCCAACCAAACTTTCCCTCCATGAAGTTATATATGTGAACATTTATGTTTGAGGGGACAGTTCTCAAGTCTGTGTTTAAACATTCCCCAATCCTCCATTCCAGAGATCCAGTGTGAAAGTGGATATATTTAAAGTCATTCATTGCACAGCTTCGTCTGTTTTCTCATTTGGTTGAACTCACAACGACAGAGGGAGGAGAATGAAAAGTTGTTACTCATTTCCTCCCCTGAGCATGCAGATACCTATAAAAGGATGTTTATCACAGCAAAATCCAAAGTCATACAAAAATGAGTATAATCTACATACTCAATAACAATGATTAGAATAATAATTATAACATAGACATGTGCTATAATCCTATTCATGTTTAGGACAATCTTACATGAAATTGCATATCCATTAGTACTTTTTAAAATATAGATCAAAACTTCAAAGGACCCACAAACTCCAACCTGCCTATAAACTGATTTATATGCAAATAAAGTTAGTATGTATAAATCTTTAGAAACAGCACAGAAATAAAAAATAGTAAGACAACTTTATATCACTTTGAGTATCTCTCCAAGAACTATTACTAATAGCTTTTATTTCTTAAGAAAAAATTGAAATATCTCTGAATGCATTATTAATTTCCAAATTTAGAATAATTGTTCAACTCGATAAAGAAGTGAATAAAGCATAATGTTTCTAAGATAACTTTTGTTAAAAAATCACACAAATAGAATGTAGGGGATTATATAAGAAAGGATTTTGATTTTATAAAATAATTTTATTATACAGTGGCTTTAATATTTTAATGAATGGAAACTATGTATTCTGAAATATCTATGACTAGGTTTTATCATAAAATGAACACATTTATATAAAAATTCAAATTATGTAGACATATGTAAAAAAACATTCTCCCATCTGACCCACACACTAACGTTGCACTTACATATTTGCCATGAGCAATACTGAATGCATGAAATCACACAAATATATACACATATGCATCTAAGCACACTGATATTTTTACATAGATAAATTTGCTTTTAAAATGATAATCTTTCTTAATGTGGGCCAGATGTGGGGGCTAATGCCAATAATCCTACCACTAAGGAGATTCAGACAGGGGGATTGGCATGAGTTCAAGGCCAGTCTGGGCTACATTGTGACTACTGGGTTATAGAGTTAGATGCACACACACACACACACACACACACACACACACACTTGTCTCTTTATGAACTTTTAAAAATTTACAAATATAAATAATTCCTCAAAAGATTTTTAAAACATGGAAAAGCCCAACATCCTAGTTTGCATCATATAATTATGAGGAGCTCTGCTGTCCTACCCACCTAAGGATGAGATGCATAAGATGACAGACAGTGATGGTTACTGTTCTCATTTTCCACACTGTGACCATTTTAGAAAATGCAGCTTCAACTTTTCATTGAATTTCTCATCCTTGCAGATGGTCACCACATTGCTCGTGGTGCAGGGCTATAACCAGGTTAGCATAGACCACTGCTGCCCCAACTTTCTGATCTCCATCTTATAGCCTGAGCCTAGAGGAACAGGTACATCCACTCTCTTCAGTCAGTGTGTTGTTCACAGAGTGATGGCATGGGCTGGGGGAGGAGATCATCACCATATTTTTAAGAATGAGTTCATATCTTCAGTGTGCTCCATATATACTAGTTGCCCAGTGTCAAGGTCAAACATTGAGCCAACATGGCCAGTTCCCGGTTCTCAAACTTCCCCAAGTTAAGCAAGTAATTAGTGACTTAGAAAATGATGTGACTAGCACCAACCCCTCTCCCCTCAAAAAAAGAGATTCATTTTGTGCCACGAAGTTTTATTTAAAGACTATGCAATCGCATTCCAGCTGGCTTCATTGAAGCAACAACGTGGGCAATCAGCGACACCAACTGCAATGCTATCGTTTCTATAAACAGTGCCAAGCGGAGGGAGGGGGTAGGATGGTACTAGAAGCTGATGTATAAACAATAAAAATCATTTCAGCAAGAGAGATTGTCTTGGCATATTCACACTATCTCTAAAATTGGCACCTGAGCAGACTCAAATGCCCAATACTTAATGACTTTACAAGAAATATTCTGACACCATGTTCATAGCATTGTGCAGTGAAGACAAAAGGGCATAAATAGAGCAACTGCATACATTAAGTGGGAAAAAGCTGAAGAGTTCATTGTTTAAGACAATCCACAGAAATTGAGAGAGCACATCTGTCAGTATTCCTCGGATGTTCCTTTATAATGTAATTTGAACCTTTCTAACAAGAAATGTGTATCTGGCTATGAATAAATGGGCATGTTGAGTAGGCATAGAGCAGAGGTATAATATAGATAACTATTCATGATATATGAATATGGACAATGCTGTTAGATAAACTACCTCTGTTAATTTTTTAAATATTTTAATCTTATCATTCAAACACCTCTTCCTCGTAAAATGTAAAGATGTGTTACTCCCTTGAATTTCAGCTATCACCTGCCACACTCTGGCACTTCCTTTTGAACTCCTAGGTGCTTTACAAGTTCAGGGAAATTAATATGAGTCATGAATCAAATAAATTATTCCTTCCTTACTACAGTAATAATAATTATTATTATATTATAATATATGTTTTCATGTGCAGCTCTCCTCATTATGTCTTTACCGCCCAGCACAGGATCTAACATGTAATCAGTTCCCAGGATGATTTGTTGGATTTCAATATGGTACGTCCCAAGTGCAGAAACATGTCCAACTTTCTACCCACAGAAAGAAGACACAAGGAAGAAAGAGTGTCCTTTGGAGAGGGCTAGTCAACATGTTTGCAAGAATACTAGGCTCCAGAAAACTCCTGGCTTGCTTCCTCTCTTCTTCTGTACTTAATGTATCCATGACCCAGATGGGAGCACTGAGCCCAGTATCTTCCCCCATGAAGTACCCTGATCGTCTTCCCCAAACACACATGCTGTTAGTGTATAAAACTGGAGAAAAGCTGCATTCTCAGATTCTTTTCTCTGCCTTCGAAACTGCAGCAGTGAGGAAGGCGACAGCACCCTCATTGCTTTGCAAGCAACACAGCTTGTTGCTGTTTTCCCAGACATGATTGGGGGCATCCAAAGGCAGTTTTCATATTCCAGGAAAAGCAGAACATAGTAAACGTATCCTTACGAATCTTACAATGAAATCACAACTTTGAAAGGGGAATCACAAAACAGACAGGAAAGATCAGTGTGGACGGTACAGCGCTGTAAAAAAAAAAAGTGAGTACCATTTGAGAGCAATGTACCAACTGGGCTAAGGTCCCTAACTTACTTACTAGAAGAGTGCTAACAGAATTTCATACTGTGGTATGATAAACTAATCATTTAGATATCTTCAATGGAAATCCAAACATCTATTCATTATATACTAGAGATGATATTGAGTGAAAAATTGAACTGGCTGCAAACAATCCTCAATGTAATTCAATAATCCTCCATTAAATGTAATTATTTTAAGCAGCACTGCTCTATTTTATTAGAATAGGCCACATAGCAAACTATAAAGTGAAATTACTTGCAAACAGGATTTTGATTGTCCATTTGCAATAAATGTCAATCATGGGTCATGCAGTAGGATCTCTTAATAGCAGACACTCAGGTACAGAGGCTAATGGAGTAACTACGACCATGAGCAGTGGCAACAAGGATACTGAGGTGAATTGTATCCTGCACTATTAAAGCTGCCAGGTGGAAGTACGTGGCTGGCTCACATTCACAACCATTTCTGACCAAGATATGGAACACAAGGATGCTTGTAGGCATGCAAAATGGCATAGCTACCATAAAAGACACTTTGGCATTTCCTTCTAAAACTGAGTTCTTTTACTCTACTGTCCAATAATTGTTGCCACTAGTGTTGACTCAAATGAAAATCTGAGATGAAATTTCAGATGAAAATTCATGTATACACAAAAGCATGAGTCTCAATGTTTATTAAAACTTCACCCATTATTTCCCAAACTTTAAATAGCCAAAATGTCTTTCATTAGGTGAATAAGAATATTAGGGGCTGGAGAGATGGCTTAGCGGTTAAGACACTTTCCTGCAAAGCCAAAGGATTCCGGTTCAATTCTTTAGGACCCACATAAGCCAGATGTGCAAGGAGGCGCATGCATCTGGAGTTCGTTTTCAGTGGCTGGAGGCCCTGGTGTGCTCATTCTCTCTCTCTATCTCTGCATCTTCCTCTCCCTCAAATAAATGAATAAGTAAACAAAAAATATTTTTAAAAAAGAAAATTGGATAAGGTCTACTGAGACAATGGTCTATCACTGAGTGCTAGAAGGCAACACGATAGGAAGGACTTCAATGCTCATTACTAAGAGTAGGAATTCAGTACAAAAAGAACTATGCTACGCAGTTCAAAAGGCAAAACTCTGGAGATGATTTCTAAAAACTAGTAGCTTTTAGGGATGAGGAGAGGGGTAGTGATTAGGTACAATGCAGATGTTGGGTACAGTGAATATTACTCTGCTTGACACTACAATAGTGGGTATCTGTCCTGACACATTTGCCCAAACATGGAATGTATACCAGCCCACATTCTGTAAAGTATGGACAGTTCCATGGTATCATTGTAAGCTTGTGAAATGTAACAAAGATACCCCTCTGATGAGGCTAGACCTGTATGAGAAACGGGGTTTATAAGGCACCTTTTTAGTATCTCTCAGTTTTGTTGTGAATCTACACCTGCTCGAGAAAAGCAAGTATATACAAAAGTCCTAATGATGTTGCATTTTTGCATTTATACATAGTCGACATTAGGAAAAGTAGACTGTAGATTATATAAAACAAATAAACAATAACTTTCTGAGTTTTCTGAACTTACATAGAAAATCTCATGAAAAAAAAACACAACCAAATTGTGTGTGTTGATGTGTGTATGATATGCAAGTATATATGCAAGTTCACATATCAGTAAGTGCACATGTGTGTGCATACGTGTAGGGACAAAGATCAATATTGACTATCTCTCCCTATTAAACTCCATATTATTGAAACAAGGTCTTTAACTGAACCAGTTCACCTGGTATAGCTAAGTAGCTTCTCCTGGGGATCTGATACATTTGTCTCTGCCTCCCAAACACTGTGACTACACACACACACACACACACACACACACACACGAACACACGAACGCAGATACATCACCATGACTGGCATTTACATGGGTTTGGGGGATCCAAACTCGGGTTCTTACACCTGTGTGACAAGCACTTTACCAACTACCAACTAAACAATCAACAATCACCAAAAGTACTTTTAAATAAAATACAAATAAAGTAATGTATATTTTGTATATTAAATAACATTCAATTTCTCCCTTGGAATATGTGGTAGTTTGAATAGATGGTCCCCAATATATTCAGTGTTTTATTAGTTTGTAGTTTGCTTCTGCAGCCACCTGGCTGGAGGCAATGACACTGGGTGGATCTTAAGGTGTGGTGATGGGTTTGAGATTCCATTGTAAAGATATGCAAAGTGTGCCTAGCTGGAGTTCCTGAGGTATGCTGTGCTGTGTGGCTTTGGCTTGTGGTTTTTTCTCTCTCTCTTGCCTGGTCCTGTAAAAGACAGACCAGCTTCTTCTGCCATTATAGAACTTCCCCTAGATCTGTAAGCGTCAATAAATAAATCCCTTCCTCCATAACTGTGCCTGGTCTGGAAGCTCATCTCAACAAACCTGAAGCTGCCTGCTACAGAATTTCACTGAAATAATGGATTTTCAGCTTGAGGTGTAAAATCCAGTTCAAAGAAAGATTGTCCAGGTAATTATCTAAACACTCTTTCTAAATTACACCTCCATCCCACTGAGTTTATTAGATAAGTTTATGAACATTGAATCTGATGTTATTAACTACTAAATATTTTGCTTGCATCTCTCCTGGTTGTAGACAACATTTGTTACCTTTACCTTTGAAGAAAATACAAAAAGATGAAAGGACAATGTGGTTAAAGTAAAGGCAGGGTGCCATTGCTAGTAATTGTTAATTTTTTTGTAGATAATCTCTTCCTGAGAAATAGGTTTACAATAACCACACTGTAAACAAATATGCTTTCGTGAATCATTTCACTGCAATATAGAATAATTGGAGCCCAGATCCCACAGGTCTAATAAACAGTGCTTGAAACAACTAGTCAAAAATGGGCAGTTTGCATTAGGATACTGGTGCTACACTATAAAATAATTTTGCTGAGTCCTCGTGATGTACTTTTTAAACATAATTAGCTGAAGCATGATTTATGCCCACAGTGTTTGACTTGCATGTTAAGGAGGCTGGATAAAACTGTTACACCGGATCATGCTTCATGTTACCAGGCTGAGAAGCCCTTTGCTGACTTAATATCACTTAAGTCACAAACACACTTTTGTGTGATTTCCTGGAGTAATTAATTGACAGCACAAGCAGTGTGCATACACATAACCACACACTTAGGATAATCCTCCAAGAAAGACCTACTCCCAAAAAGGCTGCCCTTTTCTTTCCCACTGATACCTCAGGAGCGTGGATGACAGGGCAGGAATCCCTCTTCTACATAAAAACAGCTTTTACTGTGGAAGTAATGAAGTTCTTCATCCTTAACTTTCTTGCTAGTGCTCTGCAGAGGAATGGAATTAGGCATGAATGCCATTGTTTTGATCACTGCTCTTTAGAGAGCCTGTTCCTTATTCCTGAGAAAAAATGAACTCACTTCACTCTCGCTTTAAATTAAAAAAATAATCTATGGTATCATTTTAATAGAAATATTCTAAGCAGGATTATTTAGAATTTTAAACTCCAAATCTGTGTTTTAATGGAAGGGCTCCATATGCTTAAAAGTCATTTCATTTTAGCAAATAAAGGAAACACTAATAAGTTTGGGGATTTAGCCTTAAATAATTGAGCTAACCATATGTAACACCATCGTCCATGTGATAGCTAATGTTATCTCTGTACTTCTGAAGTACAAAGGATTTATAAACTAGTAAAAATTAAGCTACTCAAGATATTAATGTTTTATAATGCCAATGAAAGGCATGAGCAATAAAATAATTAAACTATAAAGCTGAAAATCAATGAGTTCTTTGCAGTTTAGCCCCATTTATTTGATAAAATCTAAATAAAATACTGACTTCTTTTCAATTTCAAAAATTGAAAATGTTAGTAGAGTCTCTTAATTTATTATAATGCATTACATCCCACTGCCCCTGAGACCACCATTTCCCTCAACTGTAATTGAGAAGTAGCTGGGATGAAACTGCAATTACATACTGACACTGTTCAATATACTACTGATTTCAATTTAGCAAGTTTAAAGAGTGCTTCATTCTAACTTGTTCTACCCAAACTCACTCCATGAAAATTTTCTGATGTCTTTGCATCAAATTTCATGTAAACATTGGGAATAGCAACATTACACTCAGAATTACTGTAAGGTCATGCTAATTGCACAAAGCTTTATCAAAAAATAAAATTAAAATAGAACAAAATATAACATCTAAATGTACTAACCATGTTGCATATAAGACACAATGTCTTGATAAGTTTCTGTCATACAATAAAAGTGCAATTAAGTATTCCATTTTTATTAATTCACTTAATACTACATGTAAAGCATGTACTGTGATCACTGCAGTTTGGATATTTGTACAAACTGAGAAACAGCAAATTCATATTGATTACACACAACCATAAGCTAAAAAGAGACAGAATTTAAATAAAGGCCATGCATGTAATTCCAGAAACAACCTCTGAGCAAGTGACTACATATTACATTTGTCTGTGAAAGAGTGGGATAAAGCTCTCAGCTTCCCTATTTGGGATGTATCCTGTTACAAGAATCCCTCCAGACAGTTGGTTCCCCAAAATAAAATATCTGCCCCAGTGAGTAAAAATATACATATAAATAAAGCAGAACAGTTTTCAAAGAACCACATGATAAATGCAGGATGAAGTCACAGACATAGGAGCCAGACAAGAGCTATCATTATTCCCAGTGTTTTCAGATGAACACCGTGATTTTCAAAGATTTATAGTGACTTACTGAACCTATGTTGTAACTAGACCTTGTGATGCTTAAGTCCCCATGCTGGCAACAATCTGGACTACCCAATTACACAGACTATCTGCTTTCTATTTGGGAAATTCACTCTGCTAAGATCTCCTAATTGATATTAAAATCTTCTGGTTGAAGATCCTGCCTAATTTTATGAAGGGAAACATTTCGTTTTATTAGCCACTATATATACTTTAAATTTTTACATCTAAGAGACATATAACATATCACAACCTATTAATATTTTATTAATGTAGAAAAATTAATTGAAATGATACTATAGGCTTTCTGAAACACATATCTTTAAACTAAAACTTTACTGTAAAACTTCTTAGTGGAGAATAAAGTGATATATATTTTTAGCACGCAGAAATGCAGTGGTAAAAAACACTTTAAATCATCTGGATCACATAAGAGATGACAACTCATTCCTAATTTCATTTCACAAGTGTTCTAAAGTTTCAAAAATAGTTAAACTATCTCATTAGTTCCTTTAAAATAGTTTTATTTTTCATTATGACGACCAAGAAATCATAAATAATGAATTAAACACAAATATATGGTGTATATAAATTTGTACATGCATATGTGTACACATGCTTACATATATTAATCTTTCCAAATGTAATTTTCATAGCTCTAGAACCAATCACTATTACCAAGTGATTTGGACCACACAAAGTAACACAAAGTTCCAAACACAAAATCTATTATAAAATTGAGTTACAATAATGTTAATATAATTAATAAGAATTATTAATATGATATAATAATGCTAAAATTATTTGAAATTTATGAACCAAAACTATAATATTTTGAAAGATATATGTTTAGACTTATGGTATCTTTCCTTTCTCCTTAAATCTCATCCTCAGTTTTTAAAAAAGAAAAACAACAGCCCAGAATCATTACTTGCAAAATTAACAGAAGGTTGTTTTAAAAGAAACTTTCATCCTTTAAAAAAAAATTTCAACAATGGAAGAAAATGACATGAAACACTAATTGAATTGACAAGGCTTCTTCAGAGAAAAATCACTTACTTGATTTTAGTTTACGGCTTTCCATTCATTAGATATTTTAATGATTCTTCTAGATATCTCAAATCACTCAAAGGGTCTATCTCTTCCTTCCTGAGGTACCCCCAATGGTCCAGCCCAGAGCTAATTGGGACGCTTCCGCTTTAGCACCGAGGACAGAAACCACCCACCGCGTGTCTCAGGGGAAAGAAAACACACTCCCCCAAGACCACCAGACGTGACTTTCCAGACAAAGCAAGAAAAGGAAAAACAAAAACAAAAAACCAAAAAACAAACAGATACCTGCCAGCCAGCCACCTGTTTACAGTCCCCTCTCCTGCAGAAGGCACGGCAACTTCTCCGAGGGGGACCCTGGACCACAGCAAGTTCCTGGCTGGCGGGACGTGGGCGCCGCGCTCGGGAGAGGGAGCGCATCCCCCGGCCGGAGCCCGCTCCAGGCGCCCAGCAAGGATGACTTCCGCGGCCAGCCGTACGCGCGCGCACACACACACACCCGTGCACATCCGCGCACACACCCGTGCACACACCCGCGCAGCCCAACCCGGGGCCAGGGCAGGGAAGGGTCGGGAAGGGGATGTGCTCACCGCTCGGGCTCTCGCTGGACCTCAGGCTCCTTCCACAGAAACACTGCAGCATATGCACTCCTTTCTTCACGGAGAGTTCAAGAATCTTCATGGAGAGGCGCGCGCGTGGGGTTCGTCGACTCCCCGCCCACCTCCGCTAAGCGTCCAACCAACAAGAAGAGGCGACCTGCCCGGGTCCGCGGCGTCCCCAGCCCATGGCGCGCGCCTCCCGGGAGCCGCGGGGCTCCAGCTGCCACATGGGTCACCGGGAGGCCGAGGAGACCTGCGAGGGAATCTCCGGGCTCCGCTGGATTCCACTGGACTCCGCAGGGCTCCGGTGCCCCGGCCTCGGCCACGCCTTAGTGGGCTCCGCGCGCGACACTTGGGGACTTTCCCCGAGATCGGCAGGCGAGCTGGGAGGCGCTCCCCAGCGGGCGGGAGGGCGAGGACACCGCGACGCCGCCGCCGCCGCCGCCGCCAACCAGGACGTCACGGCGGGTACTGCCTCCTGCCAGGCGCGGGGCACCGAGGACACCTCCACCCCGCGGTCCCTGCCTGCCTCAGTGTCTCCCCTGTCCCCGCCCCCACCCACCCACCCCGGTCCGGAGCTGGGGACGTGGCCGAGGATGGGAAGGTTGGGCTCTCGCGGGCTGCGGGCAGAGGAGCGAGGGCGACCTGGGCGCGCGGGAATCCGGCGGAAGAAAGCGCACGCAGGAAGGGCTGGGAGGCTGCGACTCCAGGGACCTGGCGGGAGGTGGGGGAGAGGGGCGTGGCATCCGGAGAGTTTTCCTGTGAGAAGGCTCAGGAGGTTTAAAAAAGTGTGCCTGGGCGGGTGCAAAATTGCGGATGTGGTAGTCCAGAGGCTGGGATTTTCTGGACTGGGCTCTGTGACCTTGGGTAAGTCTCTTGCCACCTTGGGAGTCTCACCATAAATGTGGGTGACGAAGAAGGTATAAGATAAAGATTGGCAGCTACGTACTAGTTTGTCCCTGGCTGGCCTGTGTCCTGGATGTAGTTAGCATAGGCTCAAGCAGAGGCATGTGAGGCTGGAAGGGGACAGCTAGAGAGGGTGAGGCTGGCATCCATCTGAGAGGGTGGGGTCTGCAGAGAGTATTCTGGCATTCTTGAACTCTGCCAGCTCACCCCAAAGGACCAAGGCCATTGTCAATGTCCAATACTTCTCCATGGGTTTGAGGGGCTGGGGTATTTTCCGTAATAGCATTTAGACCGTCCCCACGCCACCCCATCTCCAGAGGCCACCAGTTCCTTTGGGAAGTGTAATGAGGAAGCACTCAAAGCATGTTGTGTATGGGCACAGGACCCATCCTGTGTGGGATCTCAGTGTGAAAGAGACCTTCGAAGATATATAGAAAGTCAGGATGATGTCTTTAAGAGGACAAAGGCTGGAGGCGAGTAGCTTGAATTCAAACTCCTGCTAGTGTTGTGGCCCTCAACAAAATACACCTTGGTAGTACATAGCATTTTCATCTTTAAAAGAAAGTTAATGGTAACATCTACCCCACAGCCTCTTGCTGAGGGTTAAGGGAGCACTAGTTATAAGTAAATACTGCCATAGTGTTAGCGATTGTCATTATTGATCCTCCTTCTTTAGAGTTAGCAATCACTTTCACTTAGCAATGCATGCCAGTGTCTGTGCCAGAATCTGAAGTCAAATGATCAGCAGCAGCTGCCCAAATAGTTCACCACACACAACCTCTTCAAAGATTTGTCTTGACCCTGAGTCAGAAGTCACCTTCTCCCTCTTTGTGCTGCTTTGTTTCCACACTACCTGGCTTGTTTTTTCCTGCAAGGGAATAAACATGGTTCTCATCACCCCCACTTTTATTCTACCCTCTAGATCAACCTGCACAGGTCCGAAGTGTTTCCCAAAAGTGGAAGCGAAGGTTCAAGTTCCCTGGAGGAAGCAACTTCTTTTCTCCTTCCAAAGGTGGTAAAAGAAAATCGGAACATGAGGAAGGCCTCTAGAGTCCCCAGACACACTTGAGTCCATGTCCTCTCACCTCCTTTCAACATTAGCTCCAGGCAAGGATATTTTGGGTGGTCCCCCAAATCAAGAAGATATCCCCCAGCCTCCCAATCCAGTCTTGGTCCCATTGTCCAGTGTGTCATCAAATCTCTATGGGCTTCAAGGTCCTTCCTTGAAGATCTTGCTCAAGCCACCTCTGTCATCTCCAAGGAAGTTCTGAGGCCCCAGAGCTACACAGCCATGACCTTCGTCTTTCCTGTCTCTTCGGGAATTAGTGAGAAAATTGGCTCATCTGGGACTCTACCCATCACATTCCCCATGGAGGGAGAGACAATTAACCAGAGGAAAACATCTAAAAATAGTGTTCTGTGCAGCAGCAGAAGACAGTTTTCCGATAGAGCCTCCTGCCCCAAAACCTAAAGCCCAGAGGTACTGCTTCACTTTGAGAGAGGTGCTCTTCCATAAACAGTAGCAAATGCTGTAATAGGACCAGGCTGTGGCTCTCACTTCATGCAACGTGAACAGAGCAAGCAGCTAATATCAAAACCCACATGAGCATCCATTGTTATGCCTATTGTGAGTCTCTCTGCCTACCTGGCAAGGTTCACAGGACTCAGTGGGGTGAAACACGTGAAAGTGCAGTGAAGATTCTAATTATCTTTGTAAGATAAGGTGCAATCATCAGTTTCCCTGGGTTCTAAGTGTTGGACTATTAAGTCTTACATAGTGGTTCTGAGATTGATAACAGGAAGTGCTTAAGTGTGAATCTTCTGACTTCTCATCAGGCTGATACCCCCTTAGAAGACAGGGCAAGACAGTCAACTCTGTGACAATTAAACCACTGTCCCAGAGATGCCTATGACCAGTGTACCCGACAGCTTCAGGTTCGCTGAGATGAACTTCCAGACCAGGCACAGTTATGGAGGAAGTGATATTATTTATTGAAGCTTACTGATCCAGGGGAAGTTCCATAATGGCAGAAAAAGCTGGCCTGCCTTCACAGGACCAAACACAGAGAGCAAAGCCACAGCCAAAAGCCTCACAGCACACCTCAGGAACTCCACTAGGCACACTTTGCATATCTTTAGATTGAAATCCTAAACCTACCACCACATCTTAAGATCCGCCCAGTGACATTGCCTCCAGCCAGGTGGCTGCAGATGCAAACAACAAACTAATAAAACACTGAATATATTAGGGGCCATCTACTCAAACTACCACAACCAAGTTGTATTCTTCTCACAGGAATTGTGACAGTACTTATGAAAAGAATTTTGTTTCTTGGACCTAATTTTTTTTAAATGTGGTCATGCCTATCAGGACTTCAATGCACACATTTCTTTCTTTCTTTTCTTTCTTTCTTTCTTTCTTTCTTTCTTTTCTTTTCTTTTCTTTTCTTTTCTTTTTTTTTTTTTTTTTTTTTTTTTTTTTTTTTTTGAGGTAGGGTCTCACTCTAGCTCAGGCTGACCTGGAATTCACTATGTAGTCTCAGGATAGCCTCAAACTCACAGCAATCTTACTACCTCTGCCTCCTAAGTGCTGGGATTAAAGGTGTCCACCACCACACTGGGCAACACACACGTTTCTTAAAGCAGTTTGACATATGATTGTTATGCATATCCACAATTCACTCTACCTAAAGTATCTTGTACACGACTTCAGAAGAATTCATTTTGTCATGTACCATAATGTACAAAGTGGGTCAAAACAAAACAAGTACGAACTGTAATAGCCAGGAACCCAGGGATGGAAGGAACTTGGCATATTTTAATTTGAACAAAAACTTTCCATTGTATATTTATTTCTAAGTCAAAATAAAAAATTTAGCAGTAATGATATTCTTGCTTGAAATGTAAGTTGTATTATTGTTTTGGTGATTAACTTTTAAATTAGGTTATCTGTTTATAATTGAGCTTTTTAAAGATAGCTGTGATGTCTGTTTAAATTGACCTAGATAGTGTGGACCAACCCTAACAAGTAACTCAGCAGTATGGTTTCACAAAGGAATAACTTAACACTTTTTTGAGACAGGGTCTTGCTGAGAAATCCGGACTTGGCTACTACTCATGATCCTTCTGCTTCAGCCTCCCTGGCACTGGGATTATAGGTGTGCAAGACCACACCTGGCTTAGTACTTTTTGAGAAGAACTGAGAAGAATAGTGCATAAAAGATTTCCATGTTTAACATTCTGATTACTAAATTTTATTATTTTAAGAGTCATACTTACTGTTTGTATGAATAAGTAACTATGTGAGTGGGTTGTGACATTTTTAAATGCAGGCTTATATAAGTATTTTTTGTTCATATTAAACACAAGAATCTGCTGGCTCTTGGCTTCCGCTGTGTAATTAATCAATGCATTTATCTGCTTGAAAGTCCATTTTGAACCAGTAATAACCTACTCAGAGTTTTCCAGGTTCCAAAATTTTTAAAGAGACTATTAATTAAAAATCACAATTGAGTAAAAATCCACTTTATTTGCACAGGAAAACAAAACTAACTTATAAAGTAAAAGACAGAAATCAATATGGGATTTGTTGCGTAATCTCTAGGAGTGGAAACCATGCTTGTATCTCATGTCTTAGAAAGAACTTCAAATCCAATTTTGATAGGTGACAATACCAGTTTCTTAGATAATATGATAAAAATGTCACCAGTAGCTAGCTTACTTTATTAGCAACATATAGCCAAAAGTGTTTTCCAAAAAGTAAACATATTTGTGTTTGCCATTTCTTCTTCAAAATTTTGAAATGAAACAAGTTTCCACTTATAGAAAAGTTAAAATAGTAGAGTTCATGTACACTTTATCCAAAGTATGCTAATATTCACAACTTATATAACCAGTTTACAACCATGAAACTCAGAATATTTACACCTAGGAGTTAACTGCAAAGTTTATTCAACTCTTACATGTTTCTCCCTTAATGTTTTTTTTTTTTGTTTGTTTGTTTGTTTGTTTGTTTTGCTTCAGGATCCAGCTAAGAACCACATTGCATTTCATCCTCATGCCTCTTCAGCTGCCTTCAATCTTGTAATAGACTCTGGTCTTTTCTTTCAAAACTTTGATACTCCCTGAATATTGGTCAAATATATTGTGCAATTTCTTTTACCTTCCTAATTGTTGGTCTACAGTTACTCACTTTGGAAAGAATGCTATAGCATGACAGTGATACTGTGCCCTAGTCTGGCATTGATAGAAGACTTCAATCTCCCGACTAGTCACATTAACCTTCATCAAATAGGTAAGGTAGCATCTGATTGTGCTTATACTGCAAAGTTCTATTTTAAAACTCATACCTGAAACCTATATAAAGTACGAAAATTTAGCTGGGTGTGGTATCTCATGCCTTTAGTGCCAGCATTCAAGAGACTGCTATAGGAGGATGTGAGCATGATAAAATCCTGGGCTACAGAGTAAGTTCTAGGTCAGGCTGGGCTAGTTTTCTCAAGAGGGGAAAAGAAAAAGAAAAAGAAACTTTGGTGCAATGCTAACGACTTCTTGGTCCTCAAACTTTCACTTTGTGATTTTAGAAATCAAGGGCAGATCTTGTTTGCAAAAGTAGTATTACAGTGTTTGCCTAATCGTGTGATTTCATACATCCTTGATTTCTTCTATAACAATGGCAACTTGTTTGTAAGAGCTGTCCCTTCTCTCCAACTTATTTCCTTACCTAATTGTTTATATCAGTCTGTTTCATGGAGATGATCCTGTGGGTTGTAAACCCACTACATTCTGTAGTTAAAGTTCCAACATTAGTCATTGGGAGGATCTTGTATGCTTTTGCTTGTCCTGATTTTAAAGTTATTTCCTTAGTTTTCTGGCATCATATAATTTTCCAGGTTTATATTTAAATTTTATTTATTTATTTTAGAAAGAGAAAAAAATGGAACACTAGGGCCTCTTGCCACTGCAAATGAACTCCAAACGCATGTATCACTTTTTGCATCTGGCTTTCTATAGGTACTGGGGAAACAGACTTGGGCTGGCAGGCTTTGCAAGCAAGTACTTTTAACTACTGCGCCATCTCCACAGCCCCGCTAAGATTGCTTTTATATTCATTTATTTATTTTCCTAGTCCTAGACTGGAATCAACTAATTTTCCACTGATTCCTAGTTCTTTTCATTGCAGAATAGTGTTTTAAGATCCAGAATCTAGGAGCTAAGGGTACAAATTGTTGCCCAGGTGTCACTCTTATGACAGCTCATTCTATCAATAATAGTCACAGCAACTCTCACTCACTAGAGAGATGCCTTATGTGCATAGAGTCAAAAATCAACACCACTTACTACAGAAACTTACTATTAAAATCATAACAATTGTCTGGGAAAGTTCCTGATGTCTACCAGCCTACCCCTAGACAATTACAGTTCCCAAAAAGCTCCACAGGACTGCAGATCTTCCTCCAAAGGATTTGTTTTACTCTGCCTACTCATACATCTTTCCCCAAAAGGTTATGGTGCCCCTTACCTGCATGCTTGTGTAATTGTGTACATAGATTTCCCTTTCCTATCTTCATATAGAACATAAAATAAGCATATTGTTAAATGTTAAATAGTGATTCAATAAAATGGGAGCTGTTTTGTGGGGTTTCCATCAGAGGAAAATATCAGAAAGTCTACATTAAATTTGAAAACTGTGAATCACAAAGAATTTTAAAAGAATGTATAAGCTCAGTGGGAGATGAAATTTCCCTTTGAACAGCAAAATAACAAAACCAGATTCACTCATATCAAGAGATAGATGTGAAAATTATATCATATATTATTTAGCAATAATTCAGATTTCAAAGGTAACACAGTTTGATAACATACTGTGCCAGAGAATTTATAGGAAATACAAGTTCTTGTATAGTCTTAGCAAAAATAAACATCTAGGAGTTGGAGGGATAGCTTAGCAGTTAAGGTGCTTGCCTGAAAGAGTCAAAGGACCCAGGTTTGATTCCCTAGGACCCACGTAAGCCACGTGCACAAGATGGCACATACATCTGGAATTCGTTTGCAGTGGCTGTAGGCCCTAGTGCACCCATTCTCTCCCTCCCTCCCTCCTCTCTCTCTCTCTCTCTCTCTGTCAAATAAATAAATAAAAATAAAAATAATTTAAAAATAAACATCGAGGCCTTTGAAGATGTGAATTTTTTTATCTTCCTACATGTAACCCCCCCTTTCCCAATGCAAGTCCTTTTTTATATACTAGCTTCCAGATGTAGTTGCACAGCATACAACAGTGACCACTGCACATGGAAGTCATCTAGTGTTGTTGCTGGTACTAAACTATAACAATGACACTGATCCAGGAAAATGCTAACTAAATTTTGGCTTATCCTTAAAAAAGAATGTAGGATATATGCATATTATCTATTGCAAGTCTACATGTGTTTATATGAATAAATCTATAAAATTTCTTACTAATTTAAAAAACATGCCAGGCATGGTGGCTCACGCCTTTAATCCCAGCACTCAGGAGGCAGAGGTAGGATGATCACCAAGAGTTTGAGGCCACCTTGATACACCTTGATAGTACATAGTGAATTCCAGGTCAGCCTAACCTACAGTGAGACCCTACCTTGGAAAAACCAAAAAAACAAACAAACAAAAAAAAAGACATGTAAAAGAATATATATATATGCATAGTATCCTGCCATTTTTGTAATAGAGAAAGTACTGTGAATTTGTAGACTCTCAAAAAGCACACAAGAAATGGAACAGGTGTAGTCTTAGGACAAAGGATTAGGGGTCAGACACAGCAGAGGTGAGAGAGATGGCTTCATTCTATTTTGGATTTTTAAAATTTACAGTACACAATCTTCATTAAATAAATATTCAAACAAAGTTTCATGCATAAACTTTGCTTTGGTTAACAAAGGGGATTTATTACAAGGCATATTAAAATACAAAATTGTAGAAGGTAAAGCAATAACAACTAGAAATATTCTCACTAAACAGTCTAACAGGTTATAGTCGTGGTGCTGGTGAGTCAAGACACCTAAGAGAAAACCGTTCTTCTTCTGCCCAACAATAAGCCTTGGTTCCCAAAGGAGTTCAGGTGCTGGTGAGCCTTATTCTGTAATGGAAAGTTGATACTTAACTAAAAGAAAATGTCAGAACGATGCAAATCTGAGTTATTACTCTTATTCCACTTTAAGCTGTGCATTAATTTGTAGTTACTATTTTATGATTGAAAAAGAAAAATGGATTTTGAATCCCACACACCATTATGACGTTCCATAATCTTGAGTATTGGAAGAACAAAAGCAGGAATAATATCCTCCATCAAGTCCAACCATAATCAACTCTCACTTTATCTCACCTTCAAAAGAAAGTCATGTTAAATTCTACAGAAGACTACTAAGTTTACATGTTAAATAGAGAAGTGTGAAGACTGTTGTAAGAATGTGGATGAAAGGAGCATTTTGATTTACCAGGAGGGATGGAAAACAATAAAAATCACCTGCCAGCCTGAAAAAATGGCTTAGCAGTTAAGGCACTGGCCTGTGAAGCCTAAGGATGTACCTTTGACTCTCCAGATGCCACTTAAGCCAGATGTACAAAGGTGAGCCAAGCTCAAGGTCTCATGTGCCCATTAGGTGGTGCAAGCATATGGCGTTTGATTGCAATGGCTTAGGCCCTGGTGCACCAATTCTTTCTTTCTCAAATAAAAACAATTAAAAATTAAATAAAATAATAAAAATGGGCAGGAGAGATGGCTTAGCAGTTAAGGCCCTTGCTTGTGAATCCTAAGGATTCAGGTTCAACTCCCAGTATCTAGGTATGCCAAATGCACAGTGTGCCACAAGTATCTGGAGTTCATTTTCAATGGCTAGAGGCTGTGGTGTGCCCATTCTCTCTCTGTGTCTCTCTCTCACTCTCTCTGACTCTAATAAATAAATAAAAGTAAAAATTTTAAATAATCATTAAAAATAAATAAATTTTTAAAAATCACCTGCTAATATGCCATTTCTCAGTCTCCCAAAATATTGGTAGAAAAAAATAGGAAATGTATGTGTGATATGGCTTCCTTCAGAATATCATGGAGCAAATTCTCAATATTTTAAACATAAGCACTTAGATTTATAAAATGAATATTTTAACTCATTTAGGGGCTTGCTATATATGAAGTTATATTCACAGACTTTTCCCTCTCTTTGCTTTTCCTGGGTATTCTTTTAAGACCTTTTATAATTTTTGTCTCGTTTTATCTCAACACATAAACATAACATGATTCTTCCTTATGTCTTCTGAGTCTAAGAGCATCAAGACTAATGTGTTAGCTAGTTTGGAAACAATATTTCTTTTTTAAATTATTTTATTTATTTGAGAGAGTGAGAGAGAGTCAGGTAGAGAAAGAGAGAATGGACACACCAGGGCCTCTAACCACTGAACATGAACCCCAGATGTATGTGCCACTTTGTGCATCTGGCTTATATGGGTAATGGGGAATTGAACCTGGGTCCTTAGGCTTTGGAGACAAATACCTTAACTGCTAAGCCATCTCTCCAGCCCTAGAAACAATATTTATTTTTATCACTTTCACCATCTACCATTTTGTATTTAATTCAGATGTGTTTATTATCTTGATTCATTCTTTAACATAAAAAAAAAAAACAGACAAAAGGAAACAGTGAGTCAAATATCTCCTGGTGACAAAGCTGAAACTCAGTGACTCAGAAAACCTTTGAGGATTCTGCCTTATTTTCTTTTATATCAACACTCAAACATAATCCCATCCATGTCATTGAGTCATGCTGTATACTTCTCATGTCAACATAAATACACATGTGCTGTTCCACTTGCTTGGGATATTCTGCCTTCATTCTTACATGCATGTATAGCCAACCTTCAAAATCTAAGCTCAGCACCACCTCCCCAACCCCACCAAGAGTTTTGTCTGATTAGGATAGATGCTCTTCCTTGGGGATAACCTATGCATATTTGTCAATATTACACATTTACACAATAACATCTGATTTGTTTTATTTATGACCATTAGGTTTAATTTAATAACCAAAAAAACCAAAGTACTTGTTGGAAATTCATCCAAATCATTATACAAACATACAATTGCAACTCTGACACATGGAGAGAGCAGACAGAGAGAGGTGTGGGCATGATTCTACTGTATCTAAAGAAGGAGTGAGGGTGTTGATTTAGCTGGAAGGATTGGAGAAAAGCGGAGGCTCACTATAGGCTGTATCACACTTAGTTGAGTATGGTTTTATACATATTTCCTCAACTTAAATGAGCACACACACACACACTTTTGATCTTCATGGAAAATTTGAGGTTTAGTCATTATGAAATAATACCAACAGTATATTTTCCCATACACATATGTAATACAAAATATATTCAATAAATATCTGCTGAGTAAGACTGAAAGTCTCATTCACAGTTCCAGGACATTTATATAATTCTGCTTCTTTCAATATTGCCTTAAGATTATCTGTTACCAATTTACTGTTGTAGCCAGCTTTTAATTGCTGGGATATCCAGCCAGACACAGTTTATGGAAGGAAAGGTTTATTTCAAGTTTATCTGAAGATAAGCCCTTATCAAATTTACCATAACCTCACATTTCAGTTATGAACAAAAGCATCACCTGGAATGTATCCATTCCTGAAAGTCAATGACATACCTACCAGATGGTTTCAAATATGATGATCAAACTAAAGAAAGTTTAAAAAGGAGCAAAGATAAACTAAAGCCTGGATAAAAGCAGCCTTTTGGACCCTTAAATCAACTGGTCTAATGTTAAATGAACAAGAGTGAAAGATGTGGGAGAAATTTCTATAATGAGTTTAAGGGGCCCCATATTGCAGATTTTGAAACTGTTCTGTTTCTCATTTATAAAATAATTATTATAATAAAAATTGTAGAACAAGAAAGAGCTAATTTCTGCAGTCTATGCAAGTGTGTGCACTAGTAACTATCCAATCATGTAGATATAGAAATGTAGTGATTCTAATGTATGACCTCATAGACTCGGGCTTGAATCCCGAGTCTCCAGTGGGCAGAGCCCCACTGGGGAAGAGGTATATCATTTGGCAAAGATCTTGAAGTTCAACCCTAAGGTGTATGGAGAGTTGGGAGCTCTGGTTATTCTTATAATCTTGGCTTATGAATTTTCAAAAGGGAAGTAGAGAAACTTTTGGAACATGGGTACTGGCAAAAGGATTGGTTGCATTCTTCTGCCCACTCCCTAAGAGTTTGAGCAAGGTTGAATTGAAAAGTGATGGCCTGATGTGCTTGGCAGAAGACCAAAAAAGATGTATGGTTTTGTGGTTTATCAAAGGAAAATAAATAAGGCAAATTTGAAGATAAAGATACTGGCACAGAGGCTGGTTTTAAGCTACTGAAGCTTTTGCAATTATTTTAAATTATTAAGCAGATCACCACCATTAAGAGTGAGCCTACCGCTTTGCATTTGGACAATGAAAAAGATGCCTGAGGATGAAATGCACCCAGGAAAGGCTCAATAAGCAGGAATTTAAACTCTTTTACAAGGAAGTGATTTAAAGGAATAATTCTAAAGGCACATCTTGCTCTTCAAGGTCAAGGTTTCTGTCCCCCTTGGATTAACAGTTTGGTGCTGGTTTTGGAAGCATTGGAAATGCTGGGGAGCAAGTCAAGAAATTCACATTGTTCCAGAAGCTGTTCCTGAGATGCAGCATGTGAAACAGGGTCCAATCCCTGTGTAGAGGCCACATAGGCCATTGTATGAAGAGTACCAATTCCAGAAACCAGCTTCAGAGATGCAGCATTGTGAAGGTCACTATATTTAAGCCCCAAACCAGCCATTGTGCGGAGCTATGAAGATGGACTGTGGTTTGCATTGTACACCTGAAGATATGTTAGATATACCAAGACTGTACACTAGCTACTATGCAGCACTGGTGGCTCTAGATGAACGTTTTCCCTGAGCTACTCAACTCAGCTAGATAGGTGGAGAAACTCCAGTGACTGTTATCACTGGGTACAGATGTCACACTTGATGTTGGAGTTTTTTCCTGATGGTTATTGATTTGTATTAGTCTAGTCTCTCCTTGTTATCTTTTTTTTGCAATGGAAATGTTTACTCTGTGCCATTAAGTGTTGGAAGTATCTAACTTGTTTTGAATTCATAGGACTCACAAATAAGGGACAGTCTTAAATTTCAGATGAGACTTGGAACTTTTGAACAATGTTAAGGTTGGACAAAATGCAGTTTGCATTGTGAGATGGTCATGAGTCTATGGGGAACAGGGACAGAATGTAGTGCTTTGAATGTATGGCCCCGTAGACTCAGGCTTGAATTATGAGTCTCAGAAGTGGTATATTACTCTTCAGTGGAGAGATTAGAGCTCTGGCAGTTTGTGCTTACTGGGTTTGTGTTTGCTGGCTATTTGATGGTGTCTCTCTGTTATTAGTCTGTGGAAGTAAGCCAGCTTCTTCTGCCATTCATGGTGTTTCCTCTGCATCTGTAAGCCTGAAATAAACTCTTACCTCCCATAAATGGTGTCTGGCTGGAAATTTGCCCCAGCAATGAGGAGCTGACTACAACAAGAAATCGCTAGGACATGCTTCTAGGAGCCAGCACCATTAAACTATCTTCAGCATCCTGGGTTTGCATAAATACTACATTTCAATACACACATTATTTTCATTTTAAGATCTGTATTCCTTTGAACCATTGCAGAACTGTGGTTAAAGCTTGTGCTTTTAAACTAAACATGAGTTAATTTCTCAATTTTGACACTTAAATGATTCTACTTCTGCAGGTTTACATTTTTTATTTTTTTCAGTGGAGTGGATGTTAACACCTACTTAACAGAATTGTTACCAGAATTACAAAAATATAGAATCAAAGGAGAAATCTCAACATAATGCCAGCCAGGTGCTCAAAAAATTTTGGTGATGATTTCCTGACTTAATTGTATTTTGCTTTTTTTGTGTGAGTTGTTGTACTCCCCAAAGTACTCAGGATGTTGAAGCAGGAGGATCACTATGAGTTTGAGGCCAGCCTGTATTACATAGTGAACTTCTAGTCCAGCTTGGGCTATGTGTAAAACCAATGGTGTCTCAGAAAAAGGAGTGGGAAGAGAAGGATGGGGAGGAAAATAGCTGGGCAGCGAGGGGCAGAACTGAGAAGTTAACACTAAGACTACTTTCTGGATTAGCATGTACTAAGATAATTCCTTTGAAATTTTATTAATATTAATCAATTCAACCATGAAAACACTAGCACATAGGATGAATGAATAGCCTATACTACTGAACTGTCTATTAAATACATACATTTATTGTATAGATGAGACATATGTGTGTGTGTGTGTGTGTGTGTGTGTGTGTGTGCTACATGTGTTGCTCTACATTTTTGTATATTTGTTTTTGCTATGTTTCAAATGTACACACACACACACACACACACACAACATCACTGATCACAATTAATGTTTTAATCTAATAAGGAGCAAATAATCTTGATTTTGGCTTTCAAGTATCTTTAATAAAGGAATATGAACAAAAAGAAATAAATACTATTTCTTGAACTTTTTGCTTGCTTCAGGAAGTTACTCTTGCATTTTCAAACAAAAGTCACCTGGGGACAACACACTCTGACCATGTTTATCTAATATGACTCCCAGCACACTGCAAACACATTCTGAAATTGCTTTCTCTCACCCTATTTCTCCCACATACCTTCACAAGGAAACAAATGCTACATGTAAATATCTACTTTCAAAAGCATTTCATCTCATATCATTATCTTCCTCAAAAGAAAGTATCACAATTTTCATAATTGTTTGAGGAAAGAATTTTAAAATAGTGTGTGCTCAGGAACACAGACCAATTTTGTTAAAATATCATTTCAATGACCTCTTCAAAAGATCATAATGTTTCTTTATAGCCTGAAGTCAGATTTCCAGTATTTATAACTTAACATTCAAAACATATCCCCATCCTCACCAAGCTTTCTGGTACAATGACTACAACACACCTTCATCATAATGGTCTCAGGTTCATCATCCCTTACCTGAAGTAACTAGAATCCAAGTTGTTTTGGTGCTCAGAATTTTTGGGTTTAGGCAGTGTTTGTGAAAAATAAAACAATTAGTATTTTTTTAAATATTGGATAAACTTTATATACATATAATCAAACACACTTATATTTCTGCAGTAAAATTCACAAATAATTTCATAAGTGGACTATATAAGGGTATTGGTTATGTCATCTCCAGATGAGTGAAAACTTAATTGGAACAAATGGTTGTCAGAACTTCTTGGATTTAGAACTAACAGTTAATGATTTGACTCTTTTGCACTTGCCTTACTTGGACATTGACCTTTGAACTTTTGATTATTTTCCATCCTAGCCAAGAAGGTCGCCCATGTCAGTTATACTTTAATAACTTCTGTCATAGGCTGGCCTAAATGCAAACTCTGCTTTTATAAAGTCACATATCAGAAGCACCCACTCTTTCTGTTTTTTAAAATATATTTCATTTATTTGAGAGAGAGAAAGGGGGGGAGAGAGAGAGAGGTGAGAGAGAGAGAGAATGAGCACACCAGGGCCTCCAGCCACTGCAAATGAACCCTAGACAAATGTGTGCCCTTGTGCATCTGGCTTACGTGGATCCTGGAGAGTCAAACTGGGATCCTTTGGCTTTGCAGGAAAACACCTTAACCGCTAAGCAATCTTTCCAACCCCCTCCATTCTTTCTTGATTTGCTGTTGGTATGACCATCTCTCCTTCTCAGCCAGAAGGTACTGAGGAAGACTGTGTTGTATTTGCATTTGTGTCTGTGACTGCTGGGAGTTTATTCTCCTCAGAAGAATCCATAAGTGGCCTAAGGCCAGCCTCTTCAGGTGAATATTAACACGACCCACCCAAAGTCTCAGTGTCATGTTCAGTTTCTCTTTATAAATGGGACCTTTTATGAGAAGACAGAGTTGGAGTTTTTTTTTTTTAATTACTTTTATTCAGACTGAATCTTATCTAGTCAAATGCTTCATAGGGATTCTCAGAAAAATTTATCAGCTTTCCTTCTAGTTCCACACTGAGCAGTCCTCCAAGAAACCAGTTTTGGCTTAGTGCAGTGCTCAGCATGATTTTAAAAAATAACTTTTTCATAATATATCACTTCAGAAGCAGATGTGGTATAGTGAATTTGAAATGTACCTTCCCATTTTATAGTCATGGTACTGCGTTGAAACATGTGTGTCTATATTCATTTATCTCATAATCCCTACAGCACAGGGAAAAAAATAAAACAAAACAAAAACAAACAAACACAAAAACAAACAAACAAAAAAAAGACCTTTGTTTTGTCTGCTCTGTCAGGACTTATAGGCAAATCATCCAGATTGCAGCCAACTTCTTCAAATATTTCTCAGAAATACTAAGCTGTCTTTGACAATTTTACATATTTCAAGAAACTGTTATGACTATATGTTGTAGTTACCTTCTCATTGCTGGAATAAACACCCACAAAAGACAGCTTATAAGAGGAAAGAGTCTATTTTGCTTATAGACCCCAGAGGAGGCTCAATGATGGCACGGGAAAAATTGCATGAGCAGAGGCTGGACATAACCTCGTGGCTCCAGCCAGTGACAAAGCAGTGGCTGGAGAAAGAGCCAAACACTGGCAAGGGAAAGCTGGTTATAACACCCAAAAGCCCCATCCGTACCAACACACCTCTTCCAGCAAGGTTCCAATTCCCAAATTACCATCAGCTGGGGATCAAGCATTCAACAACACATGAGTTTATGGGGAATACCTAATTAAAACCAGCACTGGAGAGATGACTCAGTGCTTAAGCTACTTGCTGCCTAAGAGTCTAACAACCTTGGTTCTGTTCCCCAGGACCCATGTAAAGCCAGATGCACTAACTGACCCATGTATCACAAGTATATTTGCAGAGGCTAGAGGGCCTGGCCTCTTCTTTCTCTCTCTCTCTCTCTCTCTCTCTCTCTCCCTCCCTCCCTCCCTCTCTCTCTCTTCTTGCAAATAACATAAATAAATAAATAAATAAATAAATAAATAAATAAATAAAAATATTAAAATAATAAAACCATCACATTACATGTATTTCCATAAGTCATACTAGAAAACTTTCTGGAAAGCACACTGACCCTTTCTGCTAGCAGGGGGCAGGAGCAGCCTCCCAGGGCAGATGCACCCATGGCAGACTTACTAGCTGTTCCTTCTGAGTAGGTTTCATGGAACCTGTTTTCCTGAGCCTCATCACATTACAGAATCCGTCATCAGACCACAATGCACTCCCCAATTTACCCAAGCACATCACTTTCTGTACAACATTCTTGCTTCTCCAGGAAACCTAGCCTCTCTGTTTTCACCCCCCCCCCCCAACTATACCAAATTAAGTGGGGAGAGTGGTCTTTAATTTGCTATTATCATATTTTGTCATAGGACCAAACCTTTGCAAAGATAGACTGTAGTCAATAAACTTTGATACTTATACAAATTTAGATTACAATGCAGTAAATTCAGCCACATAAAAGTGATAGTGGATGCTGAATAGCTTGATAAATACAGGACCCAATCTAAAGTAAATAGGAAGCATTTGGTATCCTCTTATTCCTTCAGAATTGCTGATCTAGGTTCATGATATAAAATTAGCATATTCACCACAGCACTGGCCAGGGTTACCTGTTGGTCACTGTGGTAAAAATTACCATTTCTGCTCTATGGCTTGTCTCATGTTTTCTTGATCCTGTGCTAATAGATAATGGCATTCTTTTGAAAACTGATCCCAGTTACTAGCCATATATTTTACCGCATGCCTTGGGTAGAACCATAACTTCTGAACTAAAGCAAGAAATCTTCAGGTTAGTACAGGATTGGGGAATGAACCTTCTAGCTATACTTCAAAGTGAGTTATTTTCCTCTTTCTTTCTTTTTTCTTTCTCTTGCCTTTTTTTTTTTTTTTTTTTTTTTTTTTTTTTGAAGTAGGGTCTCACTCTATCCCAAGATGACCTAGTTAACTCTGTAGCCCAGGCTGGGCTCAATCTTACAGCAATCCTCCCACCTCAGCCACCTCCCAAGGACTGGGATTAAAGGCATATATCACCATGCCTGGCTGTGAGTATGTAAAAAGAAAAACAAACACCCAGGCTGGAGAGATGGCTTAGCAGTTAAGGCGCCTACCTGCCAAGCCTAAGAACGCCTTTTCAATTCTCCAGGTCCCACAGTTAAGCCAGATGCCAAGTAACGCAAGTGCGTAATGCCGTGCTTGCCCACAAGGGGGCATACATGTCTGGAGTTCATTCACAAGGGTTGAAATGGCCCTGGTGTGCCCATTCTCTCTCTCTCTCTCTCTCTCTCTCTCTCTTTCTCTCTCTCAAACAAACAAACAAACAAAAAAACAAAATACACATTTCCCATTTCTTAAATATCAGGGTATGCTGATAGACAGAAGGAAAGGTATACTGTTTGATATACTGAAACCTCTTATCAGTTGAACTACTGACAGCAAATAATCTTAAATACTTTAAAGAAAACCTAAATTTCCAAAGCTTTGCTACATGGTCAAAATGTAAATCATGAAGTAGATTTTTAAATATATATATATTTGCAAGGAGAGAGAAGAGAAGAGAGAGAATGGGCACACCAGGACCTCTAGCCACTGCAAACGAAATCCAGATGCATGTGCCTCTTGTTCATCTGACTTACATGGGTCCTGGGGAACAAACCTGGGTCCTTTGGCTTCACAGGCAAACACCTTAATTGCTAAGCCATTTCTCCAGCCCATGAAGTAGAATTTTTAAAACTCAAATTCTATTTTGAATTGCTAGCTTTCAGATATCACAGAGTCAGATGCCTTGATGACACGAATGGAAAACACTGGAGGCTGCAGAGAGAGAAACCAAATCATAGAGGATAGTTTACTAAGCTGCAGCTGACATAGGGCCTTATACTCCAGAATTTTTTGCAAGGAATTTTGCTAGATTTCTTCTAATTTTCAAGCCATGAGACTGCCACCTGTCCTTTCTTTGGCACTAAAATGATTCATCTACCATCCCTAAGATAGAAGTCAATTCATCTGAGCCACAATCTGAGCATTATATTAATTCTGATGGAAGCTATTCACTAATAATGTCCCCATCCTCTTACAGAGGTGGATGTGTCAAAAGATAGGCATGCATTTACTGAGCTGCAGTCTAATAACACATCCAGCAATGCTCTTATTTCCTTACTCATCTCATCAATCACAATAAATGATACTTCATAAAAATTGGCACTATTAACTTCAAAATTGGAAGAGAAAACTAATTCCCATAAGTGTTGTACAATGTGTTTCTATGGCAATAACTCATTAAAATAGAAAGATACCTAGCTCTTAAAACCTGGGAAATATTCACTAGAATTGCTTCCATCAAAAAAATCTTTTTTGGGCTGGAGAAATGGCTTAGCTGTAGGGGTGCTTGCCTGTAAAGCCTTGGGACTCAGGTTTGATTCCTCAGGTCCCAGTAAGTCAGATGCACAAGGTGGTGCATATGTTTGGAGCTTGTTTGCAGTGGATAGAGGGTCTGGCATGCCCATTTTTTCCCCCTCTCTTTCAAATGAAAAAAAAAAAACTTTAAAAATAAAAAAATTAAAAAGCATCATTCAGGCTGGAGAGATGGCTCTCATCAGTTAAGGCACTTATCTGCAAAGCCTAAGTATTCAAGTTTGATTCCCCAATACCCACCAAAGCCATAGTCACAAAGTGGAACATGTGCCTACAGTTTGTTTACAGTGGCTAAAGTCCCTGGTATGCCCATTTCTCTCTCTCTCTCTCTCTCTCTCTCTCTCTCTCTGTGTGTGTGTGTGTGTGTGTGTGTGTGTGTGTGTGTCCCTGTCTTTCTCATTCTCTCTAAAATGAATAAAATATGTTTTAAAAATCTTGCATAGGTCTTTACATGGCTTTTACATGACTTTATTTTTATAACAAACCACTACTGTTCTTCCCCACGGGCATTGAATGGACAATGACAGCTTGTGCTTCCTAAATCATACCATATAAGCTCACCACACTAATGGCTCTACAGGGTAGGAAAGCTTGTTATTTTATCATATAAAGCCATGGACATTTTAACTTGGCATAGTTCTACCATCACATTTGTACTTCAAAGAGATTGCCCTGGTACTAGACTGGAAATAGGGAAGAGCAAATTGATCTGTCAACAAAGTTTGTCCTATTCCATGGTAAATGCAGGAGAGATTAAAATAATGCAATTTGATGCTTGGGATATGCCACTGAGAGAATATGGAGACTAACTGCATGGATTGGGAAGTGCAAGAAGCAATGCTTTTAAGGGTCCTGGCATTACGATATGTAGAAAAGGGCTCAGAATCAAAATGAAGACCTGCATAAATATATTATTCATAAGTGAATAATGGTTATTCATCATAGACTTGTGATGTTCCATGTATGCATTGTGGTTTCCATGAGAAATGTTTTCCCCTGTAGACTTATGTGTCTAAGCACTTGGACCCAGCTGGTGGCACTAATTGAGAAGACAGTGAAATCTTTTGGAGGTGAGGTCTCACTCAAGAAATTAGATCACTCGAAGGTAGGACTTGAAGGACTAGAAGGTATAGCCCAGCCATTTCTGGCCCTAGCTCTCTGCTTTCTACCTGTGGATACAATGTAATTAGCAGCTAGCTACTGACACCATTGACCAACTCACTAAAACTGCCAATATTTATCTGCCATGAGGTACTCTAGCCCTTGAACTTGGAGTCCAAACAAACCCCTTTTGCCTTAAGTTGTCTTGATTAGGTATTGATTGGTCCCTAGTGAGGAAAGTAACTGAGGCATATGGGAAACAAATGAAATCAAGATAAAATTACACTGAAACTAGACCTAAGGAAACTAGGAGAGTTAATTTTATATGCCATGGCGTGCCAGGACATTTGGCCAGGCATTATTCTGATGTGTCTGTTTTGCTTCAGTCAGTAGATAGAGTGAAACAGAACACTTAGTGCCCCTGTTAATCAATGGAAAACCTAAATGAATGAAAAGGGCTGACTAAGAAGAAACTCTTCCAACCTGACTGCCTTGACCTAGGACATGGGTCTTTACCATGCTTCAGTTTCAGACTGAAACAACTTTTCTGGGGCTTTTAGCTTACAAGCATTCCAACTAGATCATATACCATCCATATCACTGCTTTGTCAGACACAGCTCAAAACTGCATATCTACTCTCCTCAGTTTCCATCCTCCAGGCAAAAAATCTTGGGACTTCTTATATTTCATAGTTAGGTAAACCATTTCTTTACAATCTTTATATTTATTCTCTCTCTCTCTCTCTCTCTCTCTCTCTCTCTGTGTGTGTGTGTGTGTGTGTGTGTGTCTGACTGTCTGTCCCTCTCTCTCTTTCCTGTCCTCTCCTTATCTCCTTCTTTCTCTCCAATTGGCTATACTTTTCTGAAGAGTCATGACTAATTTAGAAATCAATGGTAATGAATGAAGTATATTTAGTTTGTTAGACCTTAAAGAAAACTCAAAGAAGGCTCAATTCAGATGCAGTACAGAAACAACTACTAGAACATCAAGTCAGAGGAGCAAAGAAAAAGGTAGAAAGGTAGATTGGAACTAGTAAATGAAGGACTTCTGATGTATAGCTAGATAGTTTAGAGTTAATGTAAGAAGAAAAGACCAGGCCTTGTGATACAGGCCTGTAATCCCAGCCACTTGAGAGGCTAAGACAGGAGGATCATAAATTCAAGGTCTTCCTGATAAAATCTTGTCTCAAAATAAAATGTAAATTTTTTTAAAGGCTGGATATATAATTCCATGGTTAAGTCCTAGACTGGCATATGTGAGGCCCTAGTTTCAATATAAACAACCCTATAACCCCCACCCCAAGAGAGAAGGAGAGAGAAAGAAAGGAAATATGAAATAAAGAAAGAAGCAGACAAAGATCCTTAATATTTTAATTATCCTTTCAATAATGAAATGAAAGGAGCTCTGGAGATAGCTCTGTGGGTAAGGTACTTGTCTAGAAAACATGTGGACGTAACTTGCTACCCAGTACTCATGTAAAAATGCTGGGTGTGGCGGTGTGAGCCCTGGAGAAACAGAGATGAAAGGATCCCTACAGCTGGCTGGCTAGTCAGTCTAGCCTAATCGGTGAGCTCCAGGTCAGTGACAGATCCCATCTCAAAACCAAAATGGACAGTGCTCCTGAGGATAACATCCAAGGTTGTCCTTAGACCTTGATCCTTGATACACACACACACACGCACGCACCACATAGACATACACAAATGAATGATAAAATGTACTATAAAATGATATTTTTATCTTTTAAATACTTCAAGGATCTTATAGGACAAAACTATTTATTTTTATTTTTTTAAATTATTATTATTTTTAAATTTATTTTTGGAGAGAGAGACAGAGAGAGATAGAGAGGGAGAGGGAGACAGAGATGAGCGTGCCAGCAGTCTCTCAGCTGCTGTGAATGAAATCCAGATGCGTGCGCCCCCTTGTGGGAAAGTTAGGCATTGCACCCTTGCCTCACTTTGCATCTGGCTAAACGTGGGACCTGGAGATTGGAACAGCTGGACATTGGGACCAGCGTTCTTAGGCTTAGCAGGCAGGTGCCTTAGCTGCTAAGCCATCTCTCCAGCCTGACAAAAATATTTTTTCTCCCTTAAAAATTGAAATGAAAGCCTCATCTTAATTTTTTCTTTCACTCCTTGGAATATATACAATTAAGATTTAGCAAATCACTTGGTAAGGAGAAATAGTGTAGTGATTTAAATATGAGATGTCCTCCAGAACTTAATGTTTTTAATACTTGGTCCTCAGCTGGTGGCAATTTGAGAAGGTTGTGCAAGCTTTGGGAGGTACAGCTGTGTTGGAGATGTGTTTTTAAATGAAGATCTTGAAGTTTATTAGTCAAGCCCGCTGGGTGTTCAGAACTCACTCAAATTACTTCCTTCCTGCTTCTGTGATGAGATGTGATACCCAGGCTCCTTATCCTGCCATGATGTCCCTGCCACGATAAAACTTCCCCTCAAAACTGTAAGCTGATATAAGCCCTATCCTCACATAAACTGCTTTTCTCAGATGTTTTGTCCCAGGCAGCAATGAGAAGGCACCTGCAACACAAAGCAACAAAGTATATAGATTTCTGTATGTCATGTTAAATGTAAATACAATGTACAAGGTTCTTGAGCTTATGTTTCTATATCAATCCTTCTCTTTCAGAAAGTTGGAGATAAAGGGATACTTCCAAACTTAGTTTATAAGGCTAGTATCACTATGATAGCAACAATACCACAAGAAGAAAGTTCAAACCATATTCCTAATGAATGTAGACATGACATTTCTCAACAAAATATGATCATACAAAATTGTACAACATGTTATAATCACATATGTGTGCTTATATGTCACAACCAAATGCGACTGACTCCTGGAAAGCAACGAGGTTTCAGTTTATGAAAACTATCAATGTGATGCACCATAATGACAAAACAAAAGATAGGGATCACATGATCATCTTAACAGGTGTATAACCACTGCTCAAAATTCAACATCTTTTCCTTAAAAAGTGAAAGAAACTACTCACCAAGCCAAGAATAGGAAAAAATTACCCAAACAAAATAAGGAAAGCATACAAAAGCCAACTGTTAACATATTATTTAATGATGAAAAGATGAAACTTTTCCTCCAAGATCTTTAATGCAGTAAGAATACCAACATTTCACCCCACACACTTTTATTCAAATTAGTAAAAGACATCTTTAAAAGTATAGTTAGGTGATAAAAAAAAAATAAGTAAAAGCCATTCTAATGAAAAAGGAATGAGGGCTGGAGAGATGGCTTAGCAGTTAAGCACTTGCCTGTGAAGTCTAAGGAGCCTGGTTCTGGCTTGATCCCCAGTAGCCATGTAAGCCAGATGCACATGGTGGCGCATGCATCTGGAGTTCATTTGCAGTGGCTGGATGCCCCAGTGCACCCATTCTCTCTCTCTCTTTCTCTCTCTCTGTGCCTCTTTCTGTCTGTTGCTCTCAAATAAATAAATAAAAATAAAAAGCAAAATTTTAAAAAAAGGAACAAGTAAAATTTCCTATGTTTACCAGCAAATGATTGTTATCTAGAGAAACTCCTAAAGTCCCCACATTGAACAAAAACTAATGAATAAAGTCAGCAAACATGGGTGATAGAATCTTAACATAAAAAGTCTAATCATTAAAGAGAATTGAGGGCTGGAAAGATGACTTAGCGGTTAGGGTGCCTGCCTGCTAAGCCTAAGAACGCCAGTTCCAATTCCAGGTCCTGCATTTAGCTAGATGCAAAGTCACACAAGGGCAAAATGTTGTACTTGCCCACAAGGGGGTGCACACATCTGGAGTTCATTCACAGCAGCTGAGAGGCTGCTGGCCTGCCCATTCTCTCTCTCTCTCTCTCTGCCTCTCTCTCTCTCTCTCCAAAAAAAAAGAGAGAGAGAGAGAGAGAATTGAGAAATCAATTCCATTTGCAATAGTATCAAAAACTATGAAAGAATTAGAAATGTACTTAACTGCAGAGGCAAAAATTTTTCATTAAAACTATGAAATATTACTGAAAGAAATTAATAATGTACAAATACTAGAAAAATCATCCCATGTTAATGGATTGGAAGAATTACTGTTTTAAAAATATTTTTACATATTTATTTGCAAGAGAGAGAAAGAGAGAAAGTATTGATGCACCTGGGCCTCTTACCACTGCAATAGTACTGAAGATGTGTGCATCTGTCTCTATGTGGGTAGTGGGAACTTGAACCTGGGCTGGCATGCTTTGCAAGCAAGAACCTTAAATCCATGGGCCATATCACCAACCCCACACTGAACTATTTTTTAAATGTTCATAGTACCCACAGTTATCTACAAATTCAATGAAATCCCAACAAATTTTCAATGGAAATTTCTATAGAAATGGAAAAATAATCCAAAATTTATACTATAACCAAAAGGGACCCTAAATTAAAACAAGAAGAAAGCTGAAACCTTCAACATTTTGTGAAGTAACATAACCAAAACAGCATAAAGAATATGAACCAACATAAGTGAGTAGAGTACAGAAGTAAATCCATATTTACTCACATAAATGATCCTTAACAATGCTGCTAAAGCTATGCATTAGAAAAGTAACAGTCACTTCAAAGAAATGGTACTGTCAAAATTATGATAGTTACATATGAAGGAAGAAATTGCATCCAAATTTATACCACAAAGAATAATCAACTCAACATGACATGAAGACTTCAATGTAAATCTGTAACACTCTTATAAGAAAGAGGGAGAAACGTTCATAGTGTTGACCTTAATAATAAAGGACCTGACAAGAAAGCACAGGAAACAGAAGCAAAAGTAAATAAATGAAGCTTCTGTGCAAAAAAGAATCAAGCTATACAGAGGAAAGGCAACCAAAAGAATGAGAAAAAATACTAACAAATTCATATATCTGATAAGAAGTTAATATCCAAAATATAAAAATTATTCTTACAGCTCAATAATTTAAAAAGTCCAGATTTTAAAATCATTCCTAAAAATGGTCAAAGAACTTGAGTAGACATTTCCCAGAAGGTAACCTACAACTGGTAAATAGGCATATGAAAAGATTCTCAATGTCATTGTACATGAAGGAAATTAAAATCAAAACTATAGTGATCATTACAAAAAAAACAAAATAGTGTGGTGGCACACGCCTTTAATCCCAGCACTCAGGAGGCAGAGGTAGGAGGATTGTCGTGAGTTCAAGAACACCCTGAGAATACATAGTGAATTCCAGGTCACACTGGGTTACAGTGAGACCCTACCTCAGGAAAAACACACACACACACACACACACACACACACACAAAAACTAAACAAAATAAAAATGAGGATATGGAGAAATTGGAACCCTTGCACCCTACTAATGAAAATATTAAGTCTAAGAGAATATGAAATTTCTCCAAAAAATAAGCATAGATTTACCATATGATCCAAAAAATCCCACCACTGTGCACATAGATCTAAGGGAAAAGAAATCAGCCCATTGGGGTAAAAAAAAGAAAAAAGAAAAAAAAAAAAAACACGGCACTGCCACATTTATTGCAGCACTATTCTAAGTAGCCAATAAATGGAAACAACCTACAAGTCCATGAACTGATGGATGGATAAAGAAATTGTGGCATATACAAGCCATGGAATATTAGTCAGCCATTATACAAGATGAAACCCTGTCACTTGAAACCACATGGATAGAATTGATAGTTACTATATGAGGTCAAATGAGGCAGGCACAGAAAGAAAAATTCCACATGGTCTCACTCAGATGAGGAATCTAAAAGAGTTGATCTCATAAAAGTCAAGAGTAGGCCAGGAGTGGAAGCACACACCTTTAATCCCAGCACTTGGGAGTCAGAGGTAAGAGGATTGCTGTGAGTTTGAGGCCACCCTGAGCCCTGAGACTACATAGTTAATTCCAGGTCAGCCTGGGCCAGAGTGACACCCTACCTTGAAAAACCAAAAAAGAAAAAAGAGTAGGATGGTTTTTACTGTGGAGATGGGGTCAGGGAGGAATGGAAGTGGTTCATCAGTGAGTACTAATTTACAGTTTAATATGTGCAAGAAGATCTGGTGTGTTATTGCACAGAAAGGCAATAGTAGATGATAATAATAGGTTGTGTATTTCAAAACTCTATAAGAAAATATTTGAATAAGTTTGCCATAATCAATAAACATTTGAGGAGGTAGATATGCTTATTCTATTGTAAATTATATAATAATTCATATTTTAAAACACTATATGGTATATATGTAATTGTTTTTATATATCAGTTAAAATATGTACACTTTTAAAAAATGAACTACTATATGATTTAGTAATCCTACTTCTAGGTGTTTGTCTACATGGAAAACAGTTTCAAAGAGGCATCTATGCTCCCATATTCTTTGTAGCACTAATTTACAAAAGCCATTAATAAAACCAACTAATATGTTTCAGCAAATAAATGGGGAACATGTGGCATATACGTAGATGGGATGTTGTGCCCATAGAACAGAAGGAAAGCCTATCGTAGTTATAACAGTGATGAACCTTTAAGAACATTACCCTAGGTGAAGTCATCCAGTCACAGAAGGGCAAATACTAAATGACCCCATTCACATAGAGTATCTAAAGTCGTCAGCTCCCAGAAGCAGAACACAAAATAATGGTTGTCAGGGACAGCAGGAAGAAAACAGAGGGTTGCTGCTCATTGAGTCCAGTTTCAGTTATGACAGATGGACAATATTGATATATACCATACAATGTGTTGATAGTTAACAAGGATGTCTGTTGTCAGGCTATAATGGAATTAAACTAGAACTCAATAACAGAAAAATATCTGAATACCTGGAAACTCCCCAAATCCCTTGAAATTGAACAGCACAGTTCTATATAACACATGGCTCAAAGAAAAGTAAAGATTGCACATGGTGGTGCATTGGAGTTCAGTTCGTCTGAAGTGGTTAGAGACACTGATGGGCCAATTCTATAGGTTAAAAAAAAAAATCTCCAGTACAGTTCTAGCAAGTCAAATTTAATGAAATATAAAATATGCATGGAGAAACAACATACTTAAATTCATATAATTAAATATCAGGCCGCAAAATGGAAAGAAGAATTGATTCATTAAAAAAAGGCAAACCTTGAAAATGTTCTAAGGGAAAGAAGTTAGTTACAAAAGGTCATGTATTATATAATGAGCAATTCTATATGAAGTGGGGGAAATGAGGAGAAACTGAAACATACACACATATGCATATTATATTTACTCATACATTTTAGCATTGATAGCTTTATTTTTAAATTTTTATTTATTTATATATTTGAGAGAGAAAGAAGCAGAGAGAAAGAGAGACAGATAGAGAGAATGGGTGCACCAGGGCTTCTAGCTACTACAAATGAACTCGAGACGCATGCACCACCTTGTGCATCTGGCTTATGTGGGTCCTGGAGAATTGAACCTGGGTCATTTGGCTTTGCAGGCAAGTGTCTTAACCGCTAACCCATTTCTCCAGCCCACATTGATAGCTTTGTAATAGGCAATAAAAGTTTTTAAATGAACAAAAGATATGAGCAGGTACTTCAAAAAATATGCAAATGTTCAATAAGCATATTAAACATTATTCATCATCATTAATAGTAATGAGGGCGATGCAAATTAAAATGGTAGTGAGATACTTCATTTTAAAAGGTTGGCACCATTTTATGTTGGTGAAGAGGAGAACTGAATGGAACACTCATACTTGGGGGGTATGCACTATGTTACAAGCAACTGGGAAATCACATTTCTAAAAATATCATCTACCACTAGGTCACAAATTTACTTTCCATTCTGTTTTAAAGTTAAACATAAGTTTATACTATGATCCAAAATCACTCTCAAGTTTTACATAAAGGAAGTGAAAAATAACCCAAAAGCCTTGTATATGAGTATATCTGGCAGCTTTATTCAAGGTACTGTAAACTTGGAAATAAATTAAAGGTCTACCAAATTAAAAATATGTACCATAGGCAACTTATACAAGAGAATAATATTCTACACTTAAAAAATAGCTACACAGGGCTTGAGAGATTGCGTAGTGGTTAAGGCACCTGCCTCCTAAGCCTAAGAACGCAGGTTCCAATCTCCAGGTCCCACGTTTAGCCAGATGTAAAGTGACGCAAGGGTGAAATGCCGCACTTGACCACAATGGGGGCACACGCATCTGGATTTCGTTCGCAGCAGCTGAGAGACTGCTGGAGCCCATCTCTATCTGTCTTCCTCTCCCTCTCTCTCTGTCTCCCTTCAAAAAAAAAAAAAAAAAAAAAAACAGCCACACAGCAACATAGATGAATGTCAAAATTTTCATTCACATAATCCCATTTTCCTCTTTTTTTCTTTTCTAGTTACTGCCATTATTTGGATACTAGAGTCTGAGGAGAGTTGAGGGACTATCAATGTTGCCCCTCTCTAAAGAGAGAAAAAAAATCAAGCTAAAACCACAGAGGAAGAATGGTAATGCTCAAGGGGAGCATTTTGATTAGGAGTTGGCAAGCTTTGACACAATTGAACACAATTTTACCTCAAATACTGGCCGTAGAATGTGTGTGCACTGTCAGTAAGTATATACAACAAGTGTGTTGGAACAGAAATTTTCAGAATTTAACCCTGCCATCATCACTTCATAAATATGACAGTATATCTTAGCAGTTAAAGCTTAGACTTTGGAGCCAGACTATGTCGCTTAGAATTTCAACCTTACTGTGCCTCAGCTTTCCATGGATGTTGAAAGTTGCTCTATTATAAATATGTGGCATAGATTAAACTACTCTCAAGCTAAAGAAAGGTGTTTAACACACATGCACTTGTTATGATGAAAGGATCATTCTTATTTTGTATGCTGACATTTTTTCAAAGTCCAAGTTTTCTGAATTTAACAAAAACCAAGTCTGAAAATTAGACTTGCTGGGGCATCTAGAAAGTCTGGCTGCTTCTACCTCAGGGGCTGTGTTTCCAGGTCCACTGTGGGCTTTGGGGCTAGCATTCCAGGAAAACTGCAGCCCATGCCAGCAGCCAGAGCAGCAGGTACTTTGGGCTAGGTCTCACAGTATGCTAACTGAATGGAATCATTCCCCTACTGTAACCAGCCTTAAAATACTCTGCCATTGTGTTTTGCAGACCATCTCCACACTTAGAACTGTCCATTTACAGCAGAAAATCTTCACAGTTCATTATCGCACAGAACACAGCTCCCAAAATAAGCTACAGCAAGTTGAGGCCCGATGCAACATAAATCCAGCTTGAGCTTGCCTCTCTACTTTCCCTGGGTTTAGAAGTTAAAAAAAAAAAAATCTGTTTTGATGAGCAGAAACCTCATCTCAGAATGGAAGGCAAGCATTAGAGGAGAATGTATTCATAGCATGGAGGTTACGTGGAAACTAAGATCTTGAGACAAACTGCCTTGCTTCTAACATAGTCTACACTGCCTATTGTGGGACTCACCCACACCTTTGTTTGTTTTTTGAGACAGCATCGATTTCAAACTCCATTGAGTATTTAATTAAATCATCCATATGAAGCATTGTGAGTCAAACTTATCACACAATAAGTGCTCAATGAACTATGATTCTTGTTTATTAGCTGTAATTATGGGAAGTTTGAAAAATTCTGTATCTTGTCACATACAAACCTTGCTATGTCCTTAGGTTAGCCTTGATGAGAATTCCATGAATTGAGCAGAATGTACCCATAAAAGGTTAATGAATTGTCTCCATTTGCCTATCAAAAACATGTTATCAAATTACTATAATCAAAGTATTAAATGGAATTGAGTATATAAAGAGAAACCAAAATCTTTTATTCAAAGGAAATCCAACTTTGGGAGGATTAAGAAGAGAGAACCACGACGGAACCCTCAGCGCTCCGCACTGACAGCTTACTGCTTCCACATAGCACTTCATGAAAAGCCACCAGCAAAATGAGCAAGGCCAAAGAGAAGATCAGGCAAAAAGTAACAAGGACTGGAAAAACACAAGTCATAAAGACCAAAAAAGAAAGAAAGAAAGAGAGAGAGAGAGAGAGAGAGAGAAGGAAAGAAAGAAAGAAAGAAAGACAGAAAGAAAGAAAGACAGACAGACAGACAGAAAGAAAGAAAGAAAGAAAGAAAGAAAGAAAGAAAGAAAGAAGAACAACAACAAGAACAACAACAAAACTGTAAGATAAAGAAGCAAGCTTTGGTGCGTGTATGTGAGGAGCCCTGGGAAGTTTACAGTGACATCCTAGGGGTGCGAATTTATTTGAGGTAATTTTCAAGTATTTTTATCTCAAAAAAAAAAAAAGAACATAAAAAAAAAGACTTTTACAAACTTCGAAATAGTATTTCTTCTAAAAGAAAGGGCACTTTAAATGCATGGTGGCACCGTACAGCGCAGGAGCACGGACGCACGCCGCGGAGGCCACACGGTGGCAGCAAAGCACGGCGTTGGGCGGCGAGCGTGCGCGCGCAGCCTCGGGCCCAAGGCGTCTTGCACGTTCACGCACCCAGTCCGCGCTCGCGGTTGTGTATTTCTCCCAAGTTCGTGCAAAACGGCAAGGCAGAGAGGACGGGGATCCCATCATTTCGGAATAGCACTTCACATTTCTTTCATCTGCCCCCCTTCCCAGTGCTTTCTTAGCCCCGCAGACACTTGACCCTTTGAAGGATAGCAGCAGTTTCACTCCAGGTACCAGAAGCATCTCAGCGGCTCCAAACATTGTCATCATTGCTGTATCAAATACTCTAAGGAATTCTCACGGACTATTGTAGAAAGTTTAACTGAAAGCAATGTGTCCGGGGTTGGGGGAATCCAAGCAGAGTTTTGCACCAGTTTCATGCTGTAACAAACTACTTTTAACCAGTGGTCTCTCTCAGTTTCCAGATTCTTAAGGTCTTACTCAAAGAATTGAAGAAATCGGGAAGCAGTAAGAAATTTTATTAAGAGTATGTAAGAGCCAAACGAAGGGGACAAGAGCTTTGCAATACTGCCTTCCAGCCGCAAAGTGGCCATGCTATTCATGACCTCACAGAGGCTGGCGGTTTCTACACAAGACCTGCATAATAGGAGGGGGGAAAGTGATGAAATCGAAATAGAAGAGACACTAGTTGGAAAGAAGAAGGGATTCAGAGAAGGGAGGATTCAGAAGGGAGAGAAAGGAGGGTGGTGGCAGAGATTATGATCACAGTATTTTGTCCTTATGTATGGAAGTTGTCAATAAATCATTTAAAAAATAAAAAGAACAAAAATTTTATTAACAGCAAAGGGACCATAAAGGCTTAAATACACTGCCAAAGGGGGTAGAAGTGCCCTCCAGAGGAAAGTACTCAAGGACCTGGGTTATTTCTCAAAGCAACTTTTTAAGGAGTTCAAGACAAGAAGGGGGTTGGTTGCTAGGGTGTGTAGTTTGTGTAGTCTTCTTGGTATTATTGACAGGTTTCGGTTATATAACCTTTTGCCTTCTGCTCATGTCTCTTCCCATGATGCATCTAATTGTAATCCTATGTATGCACAGTTATACATATGCACAAGATGGTAAGTAGTGTTTTCTCCTTAAAAGTTTATTTGGAGGACACAGGTTATCTTAATGCACATGCACCCCAAACCAATCCATGCTGGATGGCTTCCCCTTGTTCTGATTGGAAGATATATCTAAGAACCAAGGTTCCCACCAAGTATACGAAAGGAAACCATTCTGTAAGACAACTGGGGACCCAGCAGCTAAGCTTTTCCTTATAATTGCCTTCCTCATCACCACAAACCTGGGGACTTACAGCAACTGTTCTGGAGGCCTAATACACAAAATCAAGGTGTCCACGGGACTGTGCTCCTGATGAAGGCTCTAGGAGAACATCTTCCCTTTCTGCTTCAGTCTCTGTGGACTCCCAGTCTCCCTTAGCATGTGCTGAGTTAACTCCATTCTGTCTCCATTTTCACAGGATCTTTGGCTCCGAGTATCTTTTTATGTGTCCCTCCCAAGAGCATCTTCATTTCATTTAAGGTTACTCACATCATCTGGGATTATCTTAGTCTGGAGAATTACATCTACAAAGACCTTTCTCACAAGCAAGACCACATTTACAGTCTATATATCCATGGTTGGGGTATGGACACAGGTTTTTTAGGATCTGCATCTAACCCACTGTAATTTTCGTATGACTTTCCCTCCTCCAGCATGCCAGAAGTTCAGAAAAGTGCCTGTTATTGTCCCCTGACCCTTCCTCATGTTTAGTTGTTTTAAAGAATAACATCTGATTTCAGCTGCAGACTGAGACTGTCCTGCTCTATTACATGTTGGTCTGTTGGCACTCTTCTTGGGGCTAATCTAACCTGTAGCAATATAAATTTAGACAAACTAATTGTCACAAAATCAAAAGCATGCTAGGATACAAGGAAATGAAGGAATGTAAGAGACTTCAGAGCAATAAGAGCATTTATGCTTCAATCCAAATATTTATTACAGCATAGCTGCCTGTCTTTCCTCCCTTGCTAGTCTGGGGAGTACTATCATTTATTTTTACATTCTATTAAATGTGTACCTATAGCAGAGACTGTTATAGATCCTAAAGCTATAAAGATGGGGAAGACAGCATCCTTCTTTCATGGATACCCAACCTAATCAGAATCAGATGCATAAAGGTCACTGTGATCTAGCATCTAAGGGCTAAGAAAAATGCACTATATACAACATCATACAGAAAAGTGACTCACCCAGGCTGTAAGGGAAACCTTCATAGAGCACTTGGTCCCCATAGTTATTTATGTATCAGCTCCCAAGCAAGATAAGAGAAAATAACATATGTGCAATAAGACACGATGATTAAAAATGCTAAGATTCAAAACAGAAAATGGGTAGATACCTTCGATTAAAGATTACCAATGAAAGTTTGGAAGAAGACATTGTCTGGAAAGGAAACCATTTACCAAACACTTCCCTTGTGCCAAGTGTGATGTCCCTACCTTCACACCTTGTTTTATCACAGCCTTATTTTTTATCACAGACTCTTAGACAAAATATGAGTTACAGTAAGCTGTGCTTGAGGTAACAACCCCCAACCCCAGCTGCCTCCTCCAATGAATTTTTATTTCCCACCCACACATGGTCTGCTGTGAATGTGGATGATTCTCCAGGGCAGCTGTCTTCTGTGTGTTGGCTCAGCACTCAGTCTCCATGATACTCAATGGAACCTTCAACACCAAAGCATGTTTTCACATCCATCAAACAGCCCATTGCCATTAACTAAATGCTTCTACACAGAAGTGACACATACCACTTCTGTGGATATATCTTTAGCTAAGCAAGTCATGACTATGAAGATAGGCCACCTATCTTCAAGGGTCAGAGAAATATTTTATCCAGAATTAGAGGAAAATCAACTGCTCAGAAAATGGAGTAATACTAACCACACAGTAATCATTCTCGTTTTCTTAATGTTTTATATTTATTTATTTATTTATTTATTTATTTGAGAGAGACAGAGAGAGAGAGAGAGAGAGAGAGAGAGAGAGAGAGAGAGAATGGGTGTGCCATGGATTCTAGCTCTGCAAATGAACTCCAGATATATACATCCCCTTGTGTATTTGGCTTATGGGGGTCCTGGGAAATTGAACTTGGGTCCTTTGGCTTTGCAGGCAAGTGACTTAAATGGTAAGCCATCCTCCAGCTCCCCATTTTCTTTTTTTGTTTTACAGATGGGGAAATCAATACATAGTGAAGTTTTCTAATGTCAAAAAGCTGGTAAGTAAAAAAGTGAAGATTTGAACTCAGGCAGGCTGGGGAGCCTACACTTATTGAAGAAATGTATGTGCCTGCTAATAAGTTTGGATGTTATCCAATCAGGAATGGAGTTATTAGAAGGCATGAGAAGAATCCATGTCATATCTGTATTTCAGAAATACATCCTTTTAAATTGACTGAAAAAGGACAAGACAGAAGACAGGCACCTAGCAGAGCTCTTATTAGAAGGAAAAGGATAAGATATATCACTGAGCAGTACCAGTGAGGATCACGGAGAGGCAGTAGATCCAAATTTAATGAATAACTGGCTCTGCAGGATAATGGAGTGAGTGACAGAACATGATGACTAGTTTAAACAGGGATGTGAGGGAAGTATCAGGCAGAGAGCTCCAGAAAGCACTTAGTAGACATATGCTTCTTCAATTTATGAAAAGAGGATCGAATTACAGACAAATATTTGGGGGAAACATAATTCTGATGGACCAGATCATATAATGGATGAAATTTCCAGAGGAGGGGAAACAAGGAAAAAGGGGGCTGGGGTAGAACAGTGAAACTTGAACGAAATTGTGGAATATAAAGTTAAGAACCTTTGATTTCTGAACCCATGTAGAGATGAAACTCAAGAGATTTCTCCAAATACCATTGGCTAGATTATGAAACAGCAAATTCTCCACAGTGCACACCATCTGGAAATAAGATTAACACCCTAAGTGTTCTGAGAATGGTATTGTTCATATTGCACCTAGCAAGATGCCTGTCCCTAAGTGTCACAGGCCTTGCAATCACCACAGACATTGCACTTTTAATTTTGTAATAAAATATTTTTTGTTTGAGCTTATTACCCAAAGGATACATAGTCTTTGCAAGTAAGAGCCATGATATCTATAAGAAGACATAGAACTGCTTATAGTTCCACTATCTCCATTGTCAGTAACTATTCCAAATGGAGAGCTCTCAGAAGACAAGGAAAGCAAATGACATGGTAGCAAAAGAAAAAGAGGAACAAATAGGGAGTTCTATTCATTTAGGGTTCCATGATTCCATTAACCTTCCAATGCTTCAGAGCAGCTCCACACCTGCCAAATTAGTCTCCATTTTCATTTCCACAATTGGGGGTATAAAGAATAGCATGTGGCTTATTAACTACACATAAACATCTTCCATTAAACTGCTCTGAAGCTATTACCATTGTTAACACAATTAATGGACTGTCAATGTCAAACGTGAAATCCTTCTCCCAGAGAGGCAACAACTTCTTGAAATTGTTTTCAGAGCTCTCACAGAGAGGGAGGTATTCTGGAAAGTCACTCTTTCTGCAAACATCACGGCCTGTGAAATCTGCCCAAAAAAGCTGATCATATGCCTGTTATACCAAAATAGCACCTTCCTCCATTATGCTGAGGTTCAGTGCAAAACTGACTCATGCTGCTCCGGGCTGGCTGCCAGCGCGATGGAGCGCACCCAGCGGTGCCTGGACCAGCCCAAAGGGCCATGGTCCAGTGGTGTAGCACCCCCACTGAGCAGTGGGTGTCTTCAGGTTCCAGAAAGCGAAAGCTCTCAAATCATCTCACCAGAAGCTAGAAAGGTGAATGGGGTCCTGGATTTCATTAAAAGAATATGTCATTCACATTGAAAGTTTTCATCTCCTCCCTTTTTCCAGGTTGCACCCTCCAGGCAGGCAGCAGTATAGCTTCTTCACCTTTCCACACTTGTTCTTCCAACATCACAGCCTTCATAGGGGTGGTTGCCACTTGCATACTCAAAACTAGACCACCACCTTCTAACCAGTGCTGCAGTAGCCTTCTGGGCATTTATTCCATCCTTATCTCATAATGCCTACACACCCCAAGATGTTGTACTGGAGCCCCAGGAGTTGCGTCTTCTCACATGAAGTTTCTGAGTAGTGACCCTCAGAACTATTTTGTAAACACTAGATATATGAATATGTAAGTATAATATATGGTTCTATCAACCCTCAACATTTCTGATTTATCCACCATGGCTACTATGTGACAGGAAATTGTAGGAACAAATTCATCAATAGATATATAGAGGACCCATCAGGAAACTAGCATTTCTCATGAACCCCGGCCTCCTGGGAAAATGATTGTAACTTACAGACATACTGGCATTTGTCTTCCTACGTGATTTTCCTTTTCCTCCTTCCTTGATTTCACATCTTTAGGGGAGAGACAGAGAATGAGCTCTTCTCCCAGATCATCAAACCCACAACTTTTACAAAATGATTATTAGTCTTCAACACTGAGATTTTCTTTCCCCAGGTCTCAAGGATCTTGTGCCTCATGTATTGAGGATAATATGCATAGTGATATATTCAGATGAAAGTTCTGTGCTCTGTTTTTGTTGTTAATGATGCCAAGAGATACAAAAATACACAGAAAAGGAAAACATGTATGTACAGGCAGTAAAATTGCTATTGTGACAAAAAGGTGTGATATGTTAACATCATCTTTATACCCAATGATTCGTTGCCAAAATTATGCACAATGGAGAGTGATCACTGGCTCAAATGAGCAGCAACACAATGCTACCATTGGCATCATAGGTTACTTTTAGAGACTATCTATTAGACTTCCTCAAAAGCACACCATGTTGTGTTCACAACAATTCATGCCAACAATTCCAGGTTTTGACATAAAATTAAAAGAGTGTGGTCCCTTGTTGCAAGACCACTTTATAGAATATTTCAAAGCCTACAGAGGGAAAATAGGTTTCATTTTAAGGCCAACTTCAGTTTTTCCAGCCCTTAGACATACTTTACATACAATAAATAATAAATAATAAATCAATATAATCAAATAATCAATAAATGTTACAGGAAGAAAAAGAGAGTTATAAAGGGTAATGATATAGTGCTACTGGGTGAAGTTCTAGTATTAATGAAAGGGGTGTTTGATATTGGTCCAGCTATAACCTGAAGTGATGGGCGAATTTCTGTGCTGCAAGTCTTCTTTTATATTGGATGACTAGATCCAGGAAGTTTATCTTGAATAGGTGCTTCTTTCTTATAGGGTAGAAGCTCACAGATGTCTATGAAATCTATTCATGGACTAACCTTAAACAGAACCTTGAAAATGGGCAGTGGTGGTGTCTTGGGTAGCTGAAAAACAAGCAGTATTCAATCTGCCTATGATGTTTACTTTGTATAACAACTTGAGTGACCACACAGTGCCCATTATCCTAGGCACTGATGTGAGTGATCTTATGGTGGAGACTGGTGGTTTGAATGCATGGCCCCATAGACCCAGGCTGGCAACTTGAGTCTCCAGCGGATGGAGTCCTCTGGGGGGAAGAGATACGTCACTGGGAGCAGATCTTAAGTCTATCCCTAAGGTGTCTGGAGAGCCCTTCGAGCGCTAGCAGGTTTTGTGGGCTGGCTTTTGATGGTACCTTGGATTTGTGCAAGTGAGCCAGCTTCTCCTGCTATTGATGGTGTTCCCTGGAGTTTGTAATCTTGAAATAAGCCCTTTCCTTTGATAAGTTGTTTTGGGTCTGGTGATTGTCTCAGCAATCAGAAGCTGACTGCAACACTATTGTTATTGGTGTCAGTAGACTGAAGGGAACAGGTTGCTCTTGATGGTGGAGGGTGGACCTCTTCCAATCAGGTAAAGGCCTACATAGAACAAATGACTGACCTCTCATTCAGCAAAAGAGAAGGACTTACATGGCATTTGGACCTGGATACTGACTCTTCCAGCCTCTTACAATGGGACATCACTCTGCACATTTTGTACTAAGCGTCTTCTACAATTACTTGAGGTAATTTGTTATCATACACAAATAAATCACATATTGGTTGCATTTCTAAGGAGAACCCTAGCCAACATAATACTTATTCTTTTTCTATTACACCTATCAACTTAAAAAATTCTGGAGAGATGGCTTAGCGGTTATACGCTTGCCTGTGTAGCCTAAGGACCTTGGTTAGAGGCTCAATTCCCCAGTACCCACGTAAACCAGATGCACAAGGTGGCACATGCATCTGGAGTGCGTTTGAAGTGGCTGGAGGCCCTGGTGCTCCCATTCTCTCTCTCTCTCTCTTTGCTTCTTTCTCTCTCTGTCTGTTGCTAATAAATAAATAAAAACAAAAACAAAAAATTCTACTAAATTGGGATGTACAACATATAAACAAGAATTGTGATTGTGGTATACAAAGATATACCAAATAGGGCTGGGAAGATTGCTTAGAGGTAAAGGAGTTTGCCTGCAAAGCCAAAGGATCCCAGTTCGACTCTCCAGTACCCACATAAGCAAGATGCACAAGGGGGCGTGTGCATCTAGAGTTCATTTGCAATGGCTGGAGGCCCTGGCACGTGCCCATTCTCTCTCTCTATATATATATCAAATAAATTATATATATATATATATATATACACATACATATACATATATATGAAATATATATGATACATATGAAAATGTTTAAAAAATAAATAGTGCTGAAGGACATTTTCAGGGATCTAGGTTTAAAATATCTCAACACTACTGGTGTTGCGGCAACATTTATTTGCCATCATATCAGTGTCTCCTCATTTTACAGACCCTGTAAAAGTTAGTCTTCATTTGATTTAAAAATAAAGTGCAGTGACAGATTTCACCTACTTCTCTACTTTCTCAGTCTCTCTACTCTGATGTACCCCCAAAGCCAGGGCTATGCAATGGAGGGAGAAGAGGAATAGGGAAAGAAAGAGGAGGAGGGGGAAAGGCAGAGAAGGAGGGAGAAAAGGATGACCAGGTGGGGACAAGAGAGAAGAGAAATAAAAGGAGAAGTCTCCCCTGCCATGCCCTGCCTCTAGGTAGACTTCTATACTGGTGTCATTTTTATTTTTCCTTTATCCTTGGTTGGTTCCACCTATTCTTTAAGCTTGCTTTTGGCATCTTCTCTTAGCACTTAGTTTCTTTCTATTTAGAGCAATTTTTTAAGATCCATTCTGGATCTCTTTCCTAAATGATTTTGCCCCAATAATGGCCTTTCACCGCAACAGGTAACCTGTGGGATTGTTAGTGGGACAATACTTGAAGCACCAACTCACAACTGTCACTTTTGGGGCATGGGATTCATTGTAACTAATATCTTAATATGACTGTTTTCCACTAAAAGATAGTAGTTTATAGTAAGGATAAGAAAAGCATTTGGAAAGAAATGGCTAATGTTTTCTTTTAATAATAAGTTTGTTTTTCCTAATGGACATTTCAGAGCTGAACTTTTATCATCCATATAAACCTTCATTTTAAAGTATCAGATAAATCAGGTCATAGAGCAAAAGAGATGAGTTGGGGTTAACCATTAACAAATCCTTTGGGAGACAAGGCAGTTGAACAGTGCTCTTTTCTAGCACTTAATACAGTCTATTCTCAGCTTAAAAAGAAAAAGAAAACAGAAGAGACAAGACAAGCAGAAGAATCAATTTTGCCTTTGGGTCAGAAAAATAAAGCACAAGGAGAGAACAAGCTTTCGTTTATAATTTGTAAAACAGCTTTGCATTCATCTTCCCATCATCTCCACAAGGCAGCCATCTCTCCTGAAGGCAGGGACTGAAGCCTTGGCCTCGGAGCCGGGCAGAGAGAAAACAGATGAGGTGACCTGCCTGGCACCACATGGGTAAGAAGTCAATGTTAGAACTCCAGTTCCACATCCTGTACATCTTCCACAAAATCCAACCGAAAAGACTGCTTGGAAAAAGGACATGCTATCAGGAAGAGCTGGGTCACTCAAGCTAGACATCTCATAAATGTATTGAGGAGAAACCAGGTGAATGTTTTATTTGAATGCAATGTGGTGTATACTCATAAAAAGAGAATGATTGAATAGGCCGTAATGAAATCATTCAGATGGCTCCTTTAAGAACATTTAATGGTGTGGAGAAAAAAAACCTTTATTTTAAAATAAAGTTTGAAAAGAACCATAGTTAGTCTCAAATCTGTTAGGCAGTAGGTAGGAAAGATAAATATGTAAAGCTATGAATGGTAGCTAGGTTCTTTCTGGTTTTGATGTTATAAGTGGTTTTGAGGTGCTTTACATTTTTCTGCTTGCTTTATACAAACGTTCCTCTTTTGAACTATGAACATGTAATGTCTCAGTATGAGAAAAATGACTTTTTAAGCTAAACATGGTGGCTCAAATCTGTACTGGAGGGGGCTGAGGCAGGAGATTTACTGTGAATTTGAGGTCAGCCTGTGCTACCTGATGAGATCTAGATCAGTCCAGGCAACAGAGTAAACCTATCTGTAAAAAAAAAAAAAAAAAAAAAGAACAGAAAAAAAGTGAATTGTTTTCTCATAAACAAAAGGTACTGATCTATTAGATTTTTGGCTCTCTGTACTGTGTTCAATACCGGCAGCCAACCCTTCACAAAGGGAGGCTCTAGCAGGTTAGAAACATGATCCTGCCAGTTCTACCTGGAATGCTGTGTACACCTTGGCAATGCTGGGGAGGAAAGCAGCTGAGATGGAGAACAAAGGAAGAGGAAAATTTGCCATATGGCACAGCAGAACGTTCTGTAACATTAGCAGTTGGAGATGGAGGCTAGGAAAGACTGCGAGGATGTGAATGGGGTCTAGAGCATCCTCTGTCATAGATGTGAATGTCCAAATATCACAAATTTTAATCTAATAACTAACCTATTGACTTTTGAAACCTTGCAAATTATGTAGTGTACTAGCATTGTAGGTGCCCCAATGGAAGTGAAAACTATCATTCATCTGAAAAAACTTGAACTCACCGGACAAATCTTGAAATACTAATCTGGGGTGGTTTCATGAAACCCTAAAAGGCAAATTCAGTTAATGGAGCTGGGGGTGAGGTTCAGCGGTAGAATGCTTATCAAACATGAATGAAGCCCTAAGTTCCATCTCCAGCATTGCATTTTTTTTTAAAGTCATGTTCTTATAAGTGGACAATATCAGGCATCAAAGAAAGGGCAGGCAGACTACAAAGGAATAGAGATCATTGAAAATAGCAACTTTACACTTATCTCATAATAGCAAATCATATTCTTTTTGCTTGTTTGTTTGTTTGTTTGTTTGTTTGTTTGTTTGTTTTTGAGGGTAGTCTTACTCTAGCCCAAGCTGAGCTAGAATTCACTATGTACTAGTAGGGTGGCCTCAAACTCACAGTGATCCTCCTGAATCTTATTATTTATAGGCTAAAAATTAGGTACATTATCTAAAAGGGAAATTCAGACCCAACTGGAATAATAGCAAATAAATAGTAATCAAGGAAACTATTATTTTTAAATAGCAATTGTGATGTGCCAAGAGCTGTTCAAAGTACTTAAATACATGGACCAACTTAATCCTCCCAAACTCCTCTTTTATTAGGTGTTATTATTCTCCTTCCCTCGCCTCCCTTTACTGAAGCACAGGAAGGTTAAGTGAAGCACAGGAAGAAGGAGTAGGGACTGAATTTGAATTCCAGCATTCCAGATCCAGAGTCTACATTTTAACCTTCTACTCTCTTTGAAGAGTAAACAAAATCAGCATGTATAGCTACATATATTTCAAGATACACTATTAATTGCTGCTATTCCTTAACATCTTAGGGGTTTTACCTCTCAAGCAGAAAATATATCTTTACATTTTAGCCCAACTAACCCCCATGGTATTCAGTATTGTTATAATTATACAATATATAGATTTTCTGTAATGAAATATGTAATCTTCATGTGCCTGACATTAAGATTTCTTTTGAAAATAGTACCTTTTTCACTCATATTTTCAACTGGAAAGAAAGAACAACTCTCTAGATAGTTAATAAGAAAATAAGGAGAACTGGGTCACCATATGTGAAATGCTTTGGGGATTTGATTTCAGCTTTCCTATCATTTCCTATCATTGCAAAGTGAGTAAGCTCACATTATTCCCACCTGCAAAGGAACAGCCTTCATGAACTACATTTTCTTTGCAGAGACACACACATCCACTTTCTATAAGAATGCTCAGCCCATCTGTTCACATTTAAAAATATAAATTGAAGACCTCCCACGCTGCCTTGGTTTGTAAAACGTCTATCACCAAGGAATACTTCATTGCAAAACTCCTTTAAGTTGATAATTTCTCTTCTTTCTCTTAGTTTTAAAACATAATTTTCAGTAGTTAGCCTTCAGTACCTGATAGTCATCATGAAAGTTTTCTAAAACAGACAATGCTCTAGTGTGCAATCTTTCAGCTTGGTGGTGTAGCTCAGTGGAATAGTACTTACCAGGCATGTGAGAGCTCTGTGTTCAATACTAAACAAGGTAAAACCTGGCAAGGAGAGAGAATGGTTTCAATATTACCTCTATTATGTGTTTCATATGGAGAAAAATTTTGTTACTTTGGAAAAGACAACTTTGTAGACAGGTACTGAGCCTGTTTCCAACAAGGAAAATTAGAAGCTTCAGTTCTTAATACACTACACTTTATTACAATAACAATGAAAAGTAACCCTTAAAACGCAAAAATGATAAAACTAGTGGCGCAAATCTAATATTGGAAGGCTGAGGCAGAAAGACTGAAAGTTCAAAGCCTGCCCAGAGTAAGTTCAAGTCCAGCATAGGCAACTTAGTGAAACTCTTAAAGTGAAAACAGGGCTGAGGATGGAGCCCAGTGGGGAGGACTTACCTCTCTTACACAAGCCTGTGGGTTCCATATCCAGCAACACACACACACACACACACACACACACACACACACACACACACACACACACAGGTTTTTTGGATCACCATACTGTTTCCCATAGCAACTATACTAAATTGCATTCCAAATAACCATGGATAAGATTTTCCTTTTCTCCAGCATTTACTATTTGGTTTTTTTTTTTTTTTTTTTTTTTTTTTGTCTCTTTGAATAGTGGCTATTCTAAAGGGGTTGAGACTAGAGTTCATTGTGGTTTCGACTGATTTGATCATTACATAAAGTATTCTACTGTCACTCCTTAAACAGGTACAATGATTCCTACTAGATTCTGCTTAACAACTACAGGAGGTACTTGTTAATGTGGAAATAAACCCCCAAGGCTGGGTGAGGTCAGGACATGAATACTATCTATGTTCCTGTGAATTCTATGTTCTTCTTCTAATAGCCTCTGGGTTAGTGTTCACCTATTCATTTGTTTCCTCCACTTACTCATTCAAATATTACATTTGACCTTACTAAACGCTGCTTGAGGCATTTTTGTAGACAATATAACAACTCAAATGGCAAATGGTTGCTCCATGACCTCAAGGAACTAATTGTCTCCAACACTGGTGCTCTTGGTTTCAATTAAGTGTTCTATTTCAGAAATCTGAAACATGCAATGCTACAGTTTTCCCATTTATTTGCTAACTCACTTACTTTTGTGAAAGGCTTTATACAAGAATTTCAATGATGCACACCAAAAGACATAATCTCATACGAAGTGAATAAAACAGGTAGAAAACTATTTGTTTTAAAAGATGATAAAATATATCACAACATATGGTGTAAAATAAACAAATACAATGTCCACTAAAATGTCAAGAGTGTTTAACAAGTGGATCAATGCTCAGTTTTGTCTTGTCCTCTTTAGTCAAGCTCTTCTTTCCTCTTCAGCTGACTCCCTCAATTCCCATGACTCTATTGATGCACACAGCCTTACTCAGCCCTCACATATCCACTAAGATCTCCTCACTACCCCACCAGTCTCCACCTGGCTAAGTGTCCCTGCTATATGTTGCTTTAGCACCTGCCCCTTTCCCTCCTGTCACTTATCACACATTTTATTTCAATTGCAATTTTACTTGTCCAAGACATAACTGAACTCTCTAAAAAATACTACATCTGTGATACTTAAACCCACAGGGCCTGTATCTAACATAATGTTGTGACACATGGTTTTGTATTCTAAAGACATTCATTGGAAGAGTAAGAATTTTTCTGGGTTGAACATATTTTCCTCAATAAACATTTATTCTTTTGCAAGTCAAAAAGCAATAGATGTTGAATGTTGTATAGGCTGCTATTGCCTCAAAGATCTTCTTTAACATGTAAATGAAAACATTTTACATGGCTTCAAAATTTTCATCCTTCACAATTCAAATGGCATGATGGATTCTTAATCCATCTAAGTACACTATAATTGAAAGTTTCTCTACATCTTTCAGAATCTACATGGTTTGCTGAATTCTTAAACCATCAGTGTGCTGAGCACATTTACCTAAAAAGACCATTATGTTAAATTAGCTAAAAATATGAACAGATTTGAAAATTCCAAAGCTGTGAATGTCTTATTCTCTTTCAGTTATTCATATGTTCTGACAGAATCAATGTTGTGCTCATTAAGAATATTTCTGCAATTCTGTGCTCATTTAGGAGTTGTGGGAAAGTAAGAGTTTGCTGTTTTCTGAGGGAAAATTCAGTTTGGCCCGTTTCAGAAAGCTGCTCGGTGGTTCTGAAAATGGAACTCTGAACTCTTGGCTGTTAGGCAGACATCTATTACAACTGTGCAAATGCTAAAATGAGCTTAGCATAATTCACCTTTGCAGTTAGCGTTGCTATTTTATTTCAGAATTACTCAAACCATGACAGCTTTAAAATGGCTCTAAACTTTTAAAAATAATTGTGGCTGTATATTTAGAATCTCTATAAAGTTACATTTAGGCTTCTAGCAGAACTGCCATAGTCCACTAAGTATTTTAAACGTTTCACATTTTATTTTAGGTAGTTCCAAAGCACATCCCATAAATATGTGGTTGTCCAATAAATTGGGGAACATTCCCTTTTTTAGTTAGGATCTGTAGCTGTCTCATTTTTACTTACTGTTATTCCTGGGTTGATACTTTTTACTGCAGTATATAGTCCCACAAGCCATGGAGAAAACTGGCTGACCTTTGGCAAGAATAGTCTTCCTGTTACTAAGCACTGTAGGATTTGATGAGGAACATATTAAAACAGGAAACACCAAATGCCATGTTGGGAATGGGGCAGACTTGAGGGCCTACAGGTGGGAAACATGCAGGATCTCAGTCAACATGGTTAGTGATAGAAGAAGAGGTGGGGAGTGCTTCTGCAGTTATCAGGGTAAAATCCCTGTCTTACCCATGTAATCATAGATTAGGGAGGCATGAAAATCAATCAGGATGAGTGGGAAAGGAATGTGGTCAAGTAAAACTCTGCCTAGGTTCTCAGCAGGGCCTCCCATAGGTTGGCACCACACACTCTCTCTTCTTTCATTTCCGGACTCAGCACAAGATGCACTCTGCTCTCTTCATTCCTCATTCTCAAGTGGGCTCATTGTGCCCTTCCACCCGTCCTTCTTGGCACATGTAGTCTGACCTAACTCTGATTTGATCTGTTCCACAGTCTTTCCAAACAATCCCTTCTTCCACAAGCCAGCTCACATCTCATTTGCTCTATAAAGTGACACTTTACTAGTTGACTGCTTGTTCATTTCTCCGATATCTAAATCTTTATTTTGTACAGGCGATATTCCAAGTGTTATCTGATCATACACTGCTTCAAATAATGTGCACCTTTAATTTCTCCCCACTCTCTTTTTGCTTCTTTTACATTTTCTACAGGACCTATGTATAGTGTGAGAAATGTTGAAGGCACAAAAGCTATCGGTGACAAATGCTGAGTGTGTAAGGACAGTGCTGCTTATAATAATTTCTACATTTCTAAGTATCTTCACAGTCTGATCTTTCATTTCTAGTTGTTGATTCTGAGATGATAATTTTGGCAGTAACCGTGAACCTCTTTCATGTGTTTTAGTGGAGACTTTCAGCCTTTCAGAGATAGAAAGAACAGTTGGTGAAAATTCAAAATTTGGAGAAAAAGTCATATATAACAGCCAAAATGGACCAGAGCAGTTTAAATTTTAAAACATCAAACTTGACTCTTTATAAAGATGAATCAGGACAATAAAACCTGTCCTTTAACCTTCAGGTGCCTGACTTCATCTTATCCATCACAGTAGAACAGCTCTTAGCCTTGACCAAATGAGCCATTCTCCAGTTCCTGCTGTCATGCAGGTGTCCACAGGGGCACCACTAACTGGATTCCTGTCTCCCTAGGAGTCTTTTACAAGGACATTACCTTCTAACCATGAATCTCAATGTAGCCTGATTTATAGACATTAAAAAAAAACCTATTCCTGAAATCATAGTTTTATCTTTTTCTATGGTAATTTAAATCCCAGAGAAAATGCAGTGTGAACCGTTTCAGAAAGCCTGCTGAGCTGCTTTGAAGAATAGGATTCTTTTGGTTTAAAAGGAAAAAAAAATCTGAGCTCATAATCTTCTTTAGAAATACTTAGGAAGATCAAACTGCTGGACCAGGGCATCATGGACTTGAATGATGTAGGTGTCTCTGAATTCAATCAGAAACTATTTAAGGGATCTGAGAGTAACTTTGTTCCATACCTGATTTTGTTGTTGTTGTTTTAACTCTGGTATTTCCATGCTCTTTTCCAGAAGAAGTAAAAACAATGAAAAATTTCTGCTAGGTCCATCATGATATTTACTCTCTCTCTCTGTCATGCATTTCTAAACCTTTCATGTCACTGGGCATTGCCCAAAGACAGACCTTTAAGCTCTCTCATGCACATGGATTTATTGTTAATTATCTTCCATCTCATGTGAAATTGTACTGACTCCTATATAAAGAGCAGTATGAGCATTCATATTTTTCCATCTGTGAATAGAAAGTTATAAGAATGGAATGGTTAGAGTATATTTTGGATATTCCTGTGGAAACAGAGTCACAAAATTCTAGAGATACACCAAGGCCTCATCTCAAATCAGAGGTTTCCCTGGGCCCACCATCAGAATTTACCCTGTGGGTTTAGAGCCTGTAAAAATCTAACTTGAAAAACCGGGCGTGGTGGCGCACACCCTTAATCCCAGCACTCGGGAGGCAGAGGTAGGAGGATTGCTGTGAGTTCAAGGTCACCCTGAGACTACATAGTGAGTTCAAAGTCAGCCTGGACTAGAGTGAGACCCTACCAAAAAAAAAAAAAAAAAAAAATAAAATAATAATAAAAATAAATAAATTAATTAATTAAAAAAATCTAACTTGAGAGTTCCTACCACAAGGCTCTCTACACCCAATAGAATCTCTATACCCAGCAGAATCTAGCCCACAGGTCCCAAGCTCAGGTTCTTTATACCCAAAATGTTGTTTTGCTCTTGCCCTAGATTTCTGTAAAAAAATTTTCACGTAGAGGATTTGGCTTTCTTCAGTTGCATACCATAATGCCAGCCACATTTCCTATATTTAGTTATCCTCTATGTTAGCTGCTTTTCTTATCTCTGTGATAAAATACCTGAAAGAAACAATTTAAGGCATGCTGGATATAGCTTGGTGGTAGATTGCTTGCCTAGCATGCATATGGCCTAGATTCAATCCCCACTACTTGGAAAAACACTCCAGAGAGAAAGGATTTCTTTTGGCTCATGGTTTGAGGGTACATAGTCCATTATGGGGTAAAACTGCTTGTTCACATTTTGTGGGATAAGTAAGCATAGTGTAGGCTGGATACAGAGCTGGACTGTCACTTATATGACCTACTTCCTCCAGCAATCTACTTCCTCCAGCTAGGCCTCACCTCTTAAAGGTTCCACGGTCTCTACATGTAGCACCACTAGCTGGGGGATCAAGTGTTCAAGCACATAAGTCTATAGGGGATATTTCACACGCAAACTCAAACATTCTCACCCTTGGGCTTTTTAACCAAAATTTGTAGCACCTGCCCCAACTCATTAAGGCTGTCCTTACTGTCCATTCCTCAGGCCATGTCATTACCATCTTCTGAGATTCTTTCCTTTGTTTTCTCTGTTTGGCTAAGGCACCTCGTCAGCAACCTCACATGGGAAGTAACTTAATACTGCTTTTCCTCTATCGATTCATTCTTGCACAACTGTCAGCCAAACTCTGTTCTTTCACAAAGACCTTTCTCATCTTCAGACAGCTTTTAGATCGAATAATAACTTATCCGAAGATGGCTTTAACTAAGTGCATTGTTGAAGCTAGGGGATCAAAGACAAAACACAGGTCTGTTATTTACAGAGCATTTCCATTCTGAAAACAGGCTTATTTTGTTGGATTCAACACCAAATGAGGAAAGGTCACTCTGTGAGAACAGAGACAGTGGAAGCTAATTCAATATTTAAGGAACAAACTGTAGGCCAAGTTGGTTCTTTTCCAGGTCAGGTACAAAGAATATTTATAGGGTTCCTAAGAAATGCTGTGTACTATGCTTCTTTCCTGCTTGTACTGATAAAATCCTTAGAACCAAGAAGATGGAATCCATGATTTTGATTCCCACTCTCCAAGATGTCTTCATAGATTGAACAAAAAATAATTTCTATCTTTTTTTTTTTCCATCTGTAGGGGCGAATTACACAATTACACAATCAAATCCAAGAAGGTTATGGTCTGGCACCACCTGGTGGCAATTTTCCTGATCCCACTTACATACTCATAGTGATTCTAGGCTCAGAGACTGGATGGAACTTATAGACAGGACCAGTCATTCTTTTTCCTATCTTACCAGGTCAGCCCAAGCTGATTGGATATGCAGAGAACTACCAGGCACTCCTGAACCTGCCTTTTACCTTCCTAGTCCATGTCATTTCCTGTCCATCTGTATCCTGTTTATCTCAACGTCCTGTACCTACAACCTCTACCATCAGCCCAAATATAACTATAGCAGACAACTGGCATCAACAGTCAAGTATATTGAATGGAAGTAGAAAGGGGATTAGTTGAGGGACAGAAATGTGCTATTATGTCTAAGACTTCAGCTTCACTGATAAAATGACATGTTTACTTATACTTAAGTAAATACAATTACATATCTTTAATTGAGATCTAGCAAGAGTTGAGAACATATAGTAGTGCAGATATAACATAAAGATAGAATATTGAATTGAGCTGCATTGATCTTACTATTGTAAAACAGAGAAAAGTCCATGAAACTACACATAGAAATTTACCAAACATATATGTGAGAGGGCACCACCCAGTCATTGAACAGAGCCACTGTCAACTCATTAGGCACTTGCAGTTTTGGAGAATTGGAGGAATTATACCATCAGATGAGTATGAACAACAGATGGATAACTATAGTATTCTCTAAAATTGACCCATCCGCTAAGATTAGCAAACATGTAAATGACATGCAACACCCCTTAAACCTGAATCCATTGGAATATATGACTCAGACATTGTATTTTTGGATGTTACTTACTTAGTAGCTTTGGGAACTTAGAAAAGTTACTGTTTCTGAATTGCAACTTCCTCATCAAAGTATTTGAAACAGTAATATCAATCTCACTGGTTCTTATAAGTATAACATGGTATAACATGTCACACAATAAATCCTTGCTTGTTCAGTATATACCAGCCAAATGATTAGCTGTTATTTGTCTTTATTAGTTGTATTAATTCATTAAGAATTGATGCTTGTACAATTGACTTTGGGTACTTTTGACACATTTTCTTTTGTAGTAAAACTGCACAGAGCCAGCACATGGGGCTCTGTTTTTCTCCAGATGCACCAATCAGAAGTATATTTGAAATTACTATTTCAGTAAAAAAATAAATAAATAAAACTTTAGGAAATACACATGTAAGTTCAGTTAACCCCACAGAAATCTACATTCATGTCTTCATTTGGCTGAGGGCTAGAACAAACTCATATCCACTTTACTTTGAATCAAACAAGTCTTGTTTCTGAATGCCTGAATAGAAAGATCTATTAAAATATTGACAGTGGAACATCTTGTTAGTGTGGTTTCCATGGGCACATCTACCCTGTGTGTCTCTATGAATCAAGCATCTTAGCAAAATTTCAAATCCAATCTAACAAATGTAAGAGAAAAAATAGTCTTACCATTTTTGGAGTCACTGACCCCTCAGAGAAATACATATAGAGATTAAAGGTCTCAACTGATGTCAGAATTGCACTGATTCTTGAAGATTAATGCTAACAAGGCTTTGAAGGACGAGAGTCACACAGATCTTCTCTATCTAGCACTTCTTTCAATGAAAACATGCTACTTTCTGAGTAGTCATGGAGCCATCCAGTCTTCAGTACAAAACTTATGTAAGTTTGGATTCACAATGACTCCCAATCAACTCTACAGCAGCATCAATCAAATTAGGATGGATGCTGTTGATAGAGACTCCTGAAGACTCCACATATTCTAGGAGTTAACTCATTTAATTGCTGGATTTTGGAAGGTAGAAAAACACCCTAGACAGAGGATGATGTTAGGTGGTAAGAGAGATTTTGACCAGCAGAATATGAATATATTTCAATATTATAATAATCAGATGAACTATATTGGTAGGTACAACCTAAAAGAGGTATTCCCTCTGTGTTTATGTATGATGGTGAAAAAGAACTCATGTCATGCTAAAATAAGTTCAAATTATTTTTACAAATGTGAGGAAGAAGAAATGATTTTTAATCCTAAAATCCTACACTTTTATAGTATATGGAATAAAATGGTAAGTAAGGTTATCTTCCTTTGCTTTTTATTATCTAGTTCAGCAATGTATCAGTGATTGCTATGGAGTTTCTTTGGGCACCTATGATTTCTTGGGTTTTACAGTTTTTGTTAAACAATGGGAAATTTAGGAACATAGGATTTGATATTACATAATTAAAACTAAAAAGATAGCAACCATAGTATTGCTATGATCAAAAAAAGCTCTTTTATAACAATACAACTTTTCATGCTTTAGACTATAATGTTACCTTTGTATACTAGCTTTTTAAAATCACGCAACATCTTACAATGCAAAAACTGTCATCCCTATTTCCTTTGTATATGAAGATATTAAGGCTCAGAAAGTTAACTCAAGACTACACAGTAGAAAATGGGAGAAACTGGGCATGCTAGTGTACACCTTTAATCCCAGCACTTGGGAGGCAGAGGTAGGAGGATCACCATGAGGTCAAAGGCACCCTGAAACTACATAGTGAATTTCAGGTCAGCCTGGGCTAGAGTGAGACCCTACCTCAAAAAGAAAAAAAAGAAAGTGAGAAAGAGTACCCATACATAGATCCTGTGATTTGAGCCCATTTTCCACTATGTTGACACATCTTAGAATTCATAATTTTTACTTACACAGAAATATATACTAATTCAGAGTATTTGTTCTAAACATTAATATAATAAAGCACATTATTTTACTTTGCTAGCACCTGGTAGGTATTTATAGTCATTTCTTGAGACCTGATGTAAGAAACTCATATCCAAGTGTTGAGGCTAACAAAGGTATGTGTGTGTGTTTGTGTGTATGTGTGTATTTTGTAGTTGTTGATGATACTAAGAGTTATATATGTGTGTGAGTGCCTATATCAGCATCAACTTGGTCATGTACTTTAACATTTAAGAAGTTTCTATTCAAACTCTATCCATGCAATTGTTTTGTTCAATACATGTATATCAGACATAGTAGCTTTAAGAGTTTAAGAGTTAGTTAGAAACTAACATAATTATTACTGTATTGGGTAACAAGGCATTTATATATGCAGGTTGTGCTAACTTTCCAGAAGACACAAAATTATCAGAGGCTTGTAAATCATAACATTTTGAAATAAAGAAGAGTTAGCTAACAAGAGGTAAAACACTGATCGCTCCATAGAAAGCACTCAGCAAATTCTATTAGCCTCTTTTTAAGCTCAGCTCTTATCAGAAGTGCCTGATACAGGACTGCCATGATGTAAGTAACCCAAAAATGCTGTTGCATTCAGGGGATAGAAGAAAAGAATAAAAGCTAAAGAAGTGCTGAACCAGGATGCACTATCATCCCTTAAACTCTCCAATGATAGCAGTGCAGTCAGTTCCTCACAATCACTTTTAGTCCTTTTACAGAAAAAGCAATAACAAAGGGGGAAAATCACTTCATCAATGTCATACAAATATCAGACTTTCCAGCATAACATGAAAGATTTTAGGAAACACACTGTGTAATAAGCAATGTATTTTATGTGGAAGGAATTTAGTCAGGAATGGAGAAGAGGGCAGAGAGTTATATCAGGCACTTGTTCATTGTGAGGACAAAATTCGCAACTAGAAACAGCTCAAGAAAGGGAAGGGTTTATCTGGGGCTTACAGTTTTGAGCAGCTCATCATGATATGGAAGTCATGGCAGGGGCAGGAAGCCTGTGTCACACAGTCACATTAAGAAGGAGGAAGCAGAGCAATAAATGCTCATGCTTTGCCAGCCAAGGATTTTCTTCTTATATAGTCTAAGATCCTGCCCACAGTTAAGGAGGATCTTCCAATCTCAATTAGCCTAATCAGAGCCATCCCTCATAGGTAATATAGGCCCTGCCAAGTACACAAAATAAACCATCACAAGTCCAGCCTTTATCAACTTGATGGCCAAAAATAACACACTTAAATCACCCCTTGTCGCCATAGGTTCATGACCATCTCATAAATCAAAATCCATTCAATACAACTTCAAAAGTCCTCAATAGTCTAACAGTTCAAACACTGTTTAAAAGTGTCAGGGTAGAGTCTCATACACTTAAGTATAAGCTTTCATAATGTCAAAAAATAACACTGCTTAAAAGTGCCAGGCAGAGTAGTCTCATGCAAACACTTAAGTATAAGCTTTCATAACATCAAAAATGAGTTACATATTTCCAATATGCATCAGTGCAAAGCAAACATCCAAAAGACAAAAGGTAAGAGTAGGGTCATAGCAAGGAATGATCAGACCAAAACACAATCAGACCAAAACAGGGTAAAGTCCAATTTAGCAGCAACATGTTTGACAATTAAAACTCATTATAAGATCATCTGGGACCCAAAATGGGCTCACTCTGCCCCCAGATATGCCCCCAGATATACTCCAAGTATATGTATTTCCTCTACAAACTTCTGTGGTTCTGGCATCTCCAACATCCTGGAGTCTCAAAAGCAATTTATGGTTCATTTTTATAGCTTCAGACAATGGCCTCTAAGAGGCCTCTTACAGGGTCTCTTACCCTGCCACACATTTCCTGTCCTCAGTGGCTTACTGGATCCATGGTGAATATTTCATGACCCCCTCAACATTGCATCTTTTACACCTCCACAAACATTACAATGTGGACAATGTGGCCAAGTTCTGCTGTCACCTTGAGATAAAGCTTGCTTGGTCCCTGTGGTGTTTTGATTCATGTGTCCCCAGTAAACTTAGATGTCCTGAATGCTAGGTTCCCAGCTGATGGAGATTTGGAAATTAACACATCCAGGAGGCAGTGAGGCAGTATATTGCTGGGAGTAGACTTATGGGTGTTATTGCCAACTCTCCCTTGCTAGTGTTTGGCACAATCTCCTTTTCCTATTTTCCACTTTATGTTGGCCAGGGGGTGATGTCCACCCTCTGGCTCATGCCATAATTTTTCCCTGCCATCATGGAGCTTCCCCTCAAACTTGTAAGCCAAAATCAACCTTTTTTTTTTTTTTTTTTATTTTATTTTCTACAAGCTGCTCTTGGTTGGGTGATTTCTGCCAGCAATGTGAACCTGACTGCAACAGTCTCCTTGGACCATAGCTGTAGAGGTCTCAGTATGCTTTCCAACTGACTTTGACAAAACATTTCTTTAGGCAATTGTGTCTGAATAAGAAACCGCCTCACTTTAGTCTCTCTTCCTTCAAATGCACTTGGAATTTCATAGGATTAACCCTCCAATAGGTGGGGGCTTGCCCTCAGAGCACCTTTCCTAGTGTCACAGTGCAGCATGGAAGGTTGCTCCTTAATGATTCTGATTTCTTTAACAACTACATCTGCTTTCTCAGCACCAGCCTGGATATTATCCTGTCTTGAGATTTCCTCCCAAAAAAAAAAGTCCCCTATGTTTAAGTTCAGTGTCATTTAAGTTCTCAGGACATGGGCAAAATGCAGTCAGTTTATTCGACAGCATACAAGACCTGCTTTTAGCCCAGTTCCCCATAGAGTCTTTGTCCCCTCTGAATGTGTCAGGCCTCCATTGTCTGTATTTCTTTGTGTTCTTGTCTTCCTAACTCCCACCAGAACGGTTCATTGAACTCTGTTTACAGTATTCAAGGGATTTTCTACCCCTGAAGTTTTAAAGCATTCCCATATTCCTCCTGAAAACCAATTTGAAAGGCCACATTGTCAGGTTCATTACAGCAATGAGCTCACTTCCCCCCTTAGTACCAATTTTTGGTATCAGTAACTTTCTGGTTATTAGGACAAAATACATGACCATCAACAGCTGAGCAAGGAAAGGGTTTCCTTTCAGCTTACAGTTTTAAGGAGAAACCCATCGTGGTGGGGAAACCATGGCAGGAGCAGAATGCCTGCATCCCATGGTTGCATTGGCAGGAAGGACACACGATGAGTCCCAGTGCCCAGCCAGTGATCGTCTTTCTATATAGTCCAGGACCCATGAGTAAGGTGGTCTTTTCACTCAATTCTCCTAGTTAAGGTAATCCCTCACAAGTGATTCTAGATCCTGTCAAGTTGACAGTCAGTGTAACCATCACAAGAATCACTGGTCAGCATCAGCCTTACACCAGGCACACTGAGAAACACACATGGTTTTTTGCTATACTGCAAATGAGAAAAGTGATCTTATTGTATTTTAAACACTTTCTTACACTAAAATTTTATGCACATAGAGTATACATATTTGCATATATATGTATATAATATATATATATGATGTGTAATAATTAAATCAGGGTAAATGGAATACATATTGCCTCAGTTTAATTGAATAATCAGTTGTTACCAGTCATGTTATCTGACTATGTATTGTTTGAATGTGAAATGCCCCTCACAGGCTCATGTTTTTGAACTTGGTTCCCAGCTGGTAGAACTTTCTGGATATGGGGGCTATCTGGTGGATGAAGGCCACTAGGGGTGAGGGTTATAGTGAATCCTTACTTCTTATTGATTCCCCCTGCTTCTTGAACCATGCAGTGTGAGATGCTCCTGACACACATACCTTCTAACCATAAACAGACCAACCCCCTACCACCAACCCTTCCCACTATGAGCAACTGCAACCCCTTAACCCATCAGCTAGAAAAAAACCCTTCCCTCTTGACTTCCTGCTGTCAGGCATGCTAACACAGCAATAAGACAAGAAATGAAAGACTCTATCACATAACATTAGAAGTTTTTCTACCTATATAATCCTTCTCTAGATTCATTTTCTGTCTTCTCTTCATCACTCCCCAGCACCCTTCTCAGGATCTGGTTAGGATCTAGAGAGCAAGATGCTGAACTAGTGAGGGAGGGGATTGCGATTCTGGTTCTTCTGAGGTCATCATCCTTTCCACCCTACTACTGATCTGGATCAAGCTGTAAATAGTAAATTCATGCAAAATTATTGAACAGAACTTAGACATTATAGTGATTTATTCTGAAGTCACTAAAAAGAACTGAGGAAATGTGTAGAAATTGATGTAAGAAAACAAAACTATAAACTACCTTGAATATTTTGGGGACTTGAAAAATGAGTTAATTTATCTGGAAAACATAGTTTTCATGAAATTTAATTCCTTCAAATCTAATTCATGTATCCCTAACCAAGCCTTGTGTGAAAGTGTCAACATAAATTTCTAGAATTCAGAAAGGCTTACTTACATCAGTACTCATCATATGTGTGTGTATGTGCTTGCACATGTATGCATGTGGAGGCCAACAGTCAGTGTTGGGTATTTTCCTTGATCACCTTCCACCTGATATTTTGACACAGGGTCACTCACTTAATCTTGAGGTCACCAATTTGGTTAATCTGGTTGGCTAGTAAACTCCAAGGATCCTTCTGGCTCTGCCTCCCTATCTCTGGGACTACAGGAACATGCCACTGTGTCCAGCTTTTCTATGTGGGTCCCAGGAATAGAACTCAGGTCATCATGCTTACATAGCAGGCACTTTACTGACTGAGGTATCTCCTCTACCCCATTAGTATTTTTTAAATCTAATCTTGGTTGTTTATCCAGAAAACTTTATAAGACAAACTAACTGGCTAGCCTTCTTCCTCTATAGGATACATAAACAACAGGAATAGAAGAGAAAAGGCTGGAGAGATGGCTTACCACCAGGCACTTGCTTGCAAAGCCAAATAACCCAGTTTTGATTCCCCGGGACCCACATAAGCCAGATACATAAGGTGGCACATGCATCTGGAGTTCATTTACAGTGAGTGGCTAAAGGTCCTGGCATGCCCATTTTCTCTCTCCCTTCTATCAAATAAATAGATAAAAATTTCAAAAAGAATAGATGAGATAGAGGAAAGGGTTTCTACTAGGACAAATAACCTTGTATACTTGTATCCCCTCTTTAGTTCAAGATTCTAGTGTAGTTGCTATTCCTTCAACTCACTCCCGGTAAATGGGGATTTATTTCTGGAGTTCCTTTTTTAGTGGTTTTTGGGGTTGAAGATCATATAGTATTTATAAAACTTTATTAAGATAAGTTCTTATTTTAGGAAGAAGAGATTCTGTCCCTGTTAACTGCACCTGTTTTTGCTGGCATCCTCTGGGTATATGTCAAACCCCTTGGTCTTAGGTGATGAAATCTAAACTTTGCACATGTTGATACCAGTGCCTCTGGTCTTATCATGAGCCATAGTTAGAAGTTCTTTGCATAGTGTCCTCCTTATCCTTTACAGACCTTTCAGCTCTGCTTCCTTGCTTTCTGTTGACTATTGTTTCTTTCTCAGGTAGTGTAGGACAAAACACCCAACCAGAAACAGCTGATAGAAGGCAAAGGTTTATTACAGCTTATAGTCTCAATGGAAAGGTTCATCATGGGGCAGAACAGCGACTGGGCATCACATCTTGTCACATCATGTGGGAGGCAGCATGAAGAGTCAGCATACTAGTGAAAACCCAGCATGGCAGGGCTAGAAATGCCCCCAGTGACACACCTCCTGCAGCAAGGCACTACCTCCCAGTAGTAGATCTCCTCCAGCTAGGGATTGAGAGTGAGGCTGAATCACAAATACATAAGTACATTTCACGCACACCTCTAGGAAGTAGCCCTCTTGTCCACCTTCCAAAGCTCCCTAACCAGCTACTACCATGCAGGAGGCAACACTTCTCCATAAGATTCATAGTTGACCCTGTGGGACAAAGATTTCTCTCAAACTTATTCAGGGCTCTGCACTTTTCTTTGATCCCCAGAGCTCAGCAAAGATGAAGGAATGCTGAACATTTCTTGTGGACTCAGTGTGTGTCAGTCAACTCAATGCATAAAACCTCCCATTACTCCTTCTGCTCATTAGTCACAATCTTGTCTCTTTTAGTGTCATAGCAGTCCACTTCACTGTTGAAAACACATCCACATGCTGTGAATTCTTTACCTCTCCATTGTTAACCTAATGGTCTCAGCTCCTATCATCCCTCTATATTGTTGCAATCACATCCTAACTCATCTCTCTGCTTCCATTTCTACTTCACTAGTCAGTATTCAGATAGCAGCCTCAGCGCTACATTTAAAAACAAGTTACATAAGATTATCTCTTTGCTTTGCAAAATCTTTTGTGGTTTCTCCTTTACCATAAATAAAATAGAAAACTCTAGCATTGTCCTGTATTATTGCTTGAATCTGGAATGTTCCCCACAGGTTCTTGTTTTAGCACACAATCCCCAGCTGTTGGCATTGTTTTCAAGGCCATGGAGGTTTTAAGGAATGGGACCTGGGTGTAGGTTAGTATGGGTGGGGCTTTGAAGATAACTTGCCCCTGATTCTGGCCTGCTTTCTCTGCTTTGTATTCCCTGGTCATGTGAAGTGTCTCAGCACATACTTCTCCACAATGAGCTCAGCCACACCTTCCCTGCCATGATGGGCAGTGACTCTGAAACCACCAGTCAAAACAACTCTTTCCTTCCCTAATTTGTGTCTATAACAGTGATGCAAAGTAACTATTCCAGCCTCTGAAGGTGTATGTGTTATGACCTTCCCTCCTCTTCTGTGGCATGCTGGTTGGCCACCTCCTGCCTCTAGTTTTTGCAATGACTGCTCCATTTGCTGAGGATGCAGAGCAGGGTCTGGGTGGCTTCTCCCACCCCCATCCCCCACTGCCTTCAGGTCTGATCAACTGGCACACCTCAAAATGAGCATAATTTCCCTCACAGCCTAAATCATTGTGACCCAACCTCTTTTGAGATCCTTCTCATCTCCTCTTTGCCCTTTTTTTCCTCCATGACATTTGTCGCTGTCTAACATAGTATTTGTTTATTTGCTTGTATACTTACTGTACAGCTCCATCGCTTTATACTTGTATACCACGAGAACAAATAGCTTTGTTTGGTACTGTGTAGTCAGCTTGCAGAGTTTTATAGATTCTTTGGTTTTGCTTTGTAATCAGTATATTAAGGAGGTATTCATACATTTCAACAATTGCTTAAATTCTGACACCCAGATGTAAGCATGTGACTTTAAACATACAATTAAAGCTACTCATCATAGCCTGCTACTCAAACCAACATTAATTACAGTTTCTTTGCAGCCTAAGTCAAATGCTTTGTGAACCTGTAACATACTTGAGGAACACCTTCCTGGATTATACATGCAAATTACTTCTCTACACACAGGTCTCTTTACTGTAGTTTCTAGGCTACCTGCTTCTGGATATCATTACCTCATGACTCAAAGGCTTACCATGGTCCAGAGAGAGAGAAAAAAAAGAAATGCAACCAGGAAAAAAAAATATATAAAAATACATACATACATACATACATACATACATACATACATATCCCCAACCAGAAGGAAATGCATCCAGAAGGGAATGCATTCTAGAAATGCAAACCCTCAAATAGCACAAACAGCAGCATATTGTGATAAACTTTAGAATGGTATCATTTACTATCACTGATAACATAGGTGAAATCATCTATTATGCCACTTTCAAGTCATCGTTTGAGGCAATAGACTAAAGAGGCATCACAATGAGTCTACTTAATACAGACACTGAGATAGATAAATACTTCCTTCCTTACAATTTTTTTTTTTTTCTGATTACCAGTTAAATGCAGAGTTTTAATTTCATACCTTAACAATGAATGGGCATACAATGAAGTCAACATGTATCTCTTCTAAGTTTTTCCATGTACTCAGCTAAACCAATTATAAGGTGTGGCCTAAAAGATGCTAGGGGAGTTTTTGAATGTAATTTTTATGAAGATCAAGCTTTATTTTGCACACTGAAGTCATCACACGCACAAGGAAAAGCCAGATCTTTTATATTTGTGTTTATTCTTCACTGAACATTAAATACACTACTGTAGATGAATATTAGCACAAAACCATAGTGAGTAGTTAGCATCGTATGATCCCAGCCCTTCTCTTGTTCACTACTCCATATGAAATGCCAGCACTGATACTCTCTACCCCACTGAGAGAGAGGGAGGTCTGAGACTGGGCCCCAACTCTGAGACGGTGCTCCTCATCTCGTGCTTATTCTTCTCTTGCAATGCACCCTCTTTCCTGATTTGGATCAAAGTCCATTCTTCCACCTGATCCATTTCACCAGCATCTTCTACTTCTTTACTCTCAGGAAGTTTTTTTTGTTTGTTTGTTTTGTTTTGTTTTGTTTTTTTCCCAGCAAAGAGAGTTTATCAGGAGAGGGAAAGCCATTTTCAGAAAAGTTGACCTTAAACTTGACGATTAGGCATCCATTTACATATGACCCATGATATATTGGCATGCCCTCATTTAGAACACATCTGATATCTCAAAGCTTAACAATGTGATCTGGGTGAGAGGTGATGATTATGGTTCAGCTGTCAAGAGTGGATATTGGACTTTAGAAGCCACATAATGCTTCTACCCTGTATCTTCAAACACATCAAGAGGTATTCTCCTTGTCAGGTAACAATCCCTGGTCCTGATCTAACACAGTGATAGTATATCCAGACTCCTGTCCAGGTTCTTGTTCTCCATCATGGAATTATATTTTCTGGCCATCTGTCATGCCTTTGTTTATTTATTTGAGGAGGGGGAAGAGGCAGATAGAAAGAGGGAATGGGCATGTCAGGGCCTGCAGCCACTGCAAACCAACTCCAGATGCATGTGCCCCCTTATGCATCTGGCTAATGTGGGTCCTGGGGAATCGAACCAGGTTCCTTAGGCTTCACAGGCAAACGCCTTAACCATTAAGCCATTTCCCCAGCCCTCAAGCCTTTGTCAATATTAACTTTAAAAGCTTCTCTCAAACTGTCTTCCTTCCACTGCAGCTTTCACATTTATTGGGAGGGGTAGAGAGGTGGCTCAGTGCTTAAAGGTACTTTCCTACCTTTATCTTTAGGATTGACTCAGTTTCCATGGCCCTGGCACTCCATGTACACAGACTGAATTTGTTGAACTATTCCTGGTCCTATCTGATGAATCCTCATTTGCATCCCACGATGCCAGCAGCAGCAGAGCACTCTACTGCTTCTTTCTTATCATCTCAGCCTTCACATTTGTCACAAATCACATGTTCTTCAGATCCACTTTTCTTGTTGCTCCATTATGTAATTCTTCTAAGATTACTGAGTTGATGCACACGTTTTTCCTCTCTGCATCCTTCCTCTTCCTCCTCCAAAACCATATTAAAGATGTCCATAGGGGAGGCAAAACAAGAACCTACTCTGCCCTCCTTCATTTTCTATTCTCCTCCTTTGTCATACAATTTTCCCTTCTCTTGGAATCAGAAAGAACTTTGTAAGCTTGATAAGTATGTTTGAAATTTTCTCCTTCATTTATATTCTTAACAGGTTGGTACTTCAAAGACTTTAAGGCCAGTTTTCTATAAGTCTTTTTCAATTTTCCCTGGGTAACATTGGATTTGATCCTCAAAATATCATAGTAAGAAATCTTTCACCATTTCTAAGTGGACTGGGGTCAAAGGAGGAATGAAAGAAGCTTCTAGCAGAGAACACAGTTCAGGGAGCTGCTATTTCTCAGAGTGTTCTGGAAAGTTCCCTCATATATATGTTTAATAATAATTGTATCTAGGTGAAGGAATGAACACAAAGCTAGGACTCCATAATTTTTGAGAAATAGTTTATTTATTTATTTATTTATTTATTTATTTATTTAAGAGGACAGAAAGAGGCAGATAATATATAGAGAGGGAAAATGAGTATGCCAGGGTCTTTAGCCACTGCAAATGAATTCCAAACACATGCACCACCATAGGCATCTGATTATTGGGGGATCGAACATGAGTCCTTGGGCTTTAAAGGCAAACATGTTAACAGCTAAGCTATCTCTCTAGCCTAAGTCCATAAATTTTGACTCTAAATACAAAATGTGTCTTCCAGAAGCGATAAAGAAATCTCACAAGAAATCTACATTTGGTTTCATGACTATTTTCTCTTCTATGCACTTTGGAAAGTCTACTTTGCAACTCAAAGCAAGCATGGATTTCTTTCATCCGAGTTGTATCTGCCCTTTCTCTGAAGTTTGAAGGATACTCAATGGGTAAAAGGCTTTGGAACAACAAGGGGATAAGTAGGAAGAAAAATCCTCTTTTTATAAAAATCCCCAAATCACATTTTCTACCTAAGAATAGTAAAAGGATTTTAACTGACTGGTCTTATTTTGCTTAGATGTGTCTTTTGATTTTTAGTCTTGTCTTGAATCCCTTAAATATTGATAAGGTAAGCAGCTTGTCTCATAAGTTGAAGTTATGCAAGAAAGCAAGCCTGCTGATTTTTTTTTTTTCCTGAACAACACAGGGGAGCTGAATCTTGAAATACCTATAAGAACATTTGAACAAATGACTGCCCTGTTAGTTCTGCTCTCAGAAGTTGGATAATGGCCTTTAATAATGAAACAGACTGCTCCCTGGACACAATGGAGAAAATTAATAGAACTAATGGCATCAAATGATGAATAGAATTTTTTTGAACTTTGGAGGTGCAATAATGGTTTATGCTCAGGTTGCAAGGTAGCATACCACAATTAGCAGTCCTGAAGTATGCTTCATTTAGTTTGTTGTTATTAATGAAAAATATTCATATAAATCCTAATTTTGATTTTCTTTTAAAAATAGTAGATCTGGCTGGGGAAATGGCTTCTCGGTTAAGGTGTTTGCCTGTGAAGCCTAAGGACCCTTGTTCAATTCCCCAGGACCCACTTAAGCCAAATGCACATGCCCATTCTCTCTACCTGCCTCTTTCTCAAATAAATAAATTAAATTAAAATATATATTTTAAAATAGTAGATCTTCTGTACTTGCTTATAAAGAAGAAAACTATTGGTAGAGGTAGCTTACTGGTTAAGACACTTTCATGCAAGGCCAAAGGACCCAGGTTCGATTCCCCAGAACCCAAGTAATCCAGAAACACAAGGTGGCACAAGCCTTTGGAGTTCATTTGCAGCAGCTAGAGGCCCTGGCATGTCCATTCTGTCTCCATCTCACTGTCTCTACCTGCCTCTCTTTCTCTCTCTCTCTTGGTCTCTCTCTCTCTCTCAAATAAATGAAAATAAAAATAAATAAAATAAAATGAAATGAAAAAGAAGAAAATTATCCTGCAAGCCCTGGTGGCACAAGTCTATAATCCCAGCTTCTTGGGAGGCTAAGGCAGGAGGATCACAAGTTTGAAGTCTGCCTGAGCTTATAGAATGAGTTTAAGGTCAGTGTGTGAAATTCTGTCCCAAAATAAAAAGTAAAAAGTAAGATGACATCTTGCTGATTTCTTATTAATGAGTTAATCTTTGTCATGTGTTCACTAGATATCTGCAAAACAGCCATGGTTTTAGCCTTTGGAACATGCTAGTTGGACTTGCTTCCCATTCTTAAGTGGCAAGCAGACAAGGAGTGTTACTAGCTGTTCTCTTTGGGCAGAAGTATAGCTGAACTGCTACTCTGAGTAAGGTTGCTTATTTCCCTCCTTCATCCATATGCTCTTCTTGGCTTCTAGGAGTCTCTGGGTTCTTAATTACTTTCCTTGGGGTTGCAGTAGAGACTTTTATTCTTAAACATACATCAGAATCTACAAGACAGGTCATAACAAAGAATTGTAGCGCTGGGAAGATGGCGTATTGATTAAGACTCTTACGTGCAAAGCCTAAAGACTAGGGTTTGGTTCCCCAGTACCCATGTAAAGCTAGATGTGCAGTGGTATATGCATTTGGAGTTTGTTTATAGTTGCTGGAGGACCTGCCCCTTCCATTCTTTCTTTCTGTCTCTTTTCTATCTCTCTCTCTCCTCCCAGAAAAATAAATTAAATATTCAGTAGAGCCCTACTGATGGATATTAGGAACAATTTTGTAGGTGATGACAGAAGTCCAAAAAATCATGGATGTCAACCTACTCAGGCAAGACTAAAAGAATTCTACTCCGAACTAAACTTCATTCATCAGGATGGCAGTATTGAGCATCCCTCTATTTTACTGACTGGTTTTTCCCTATCCTAGCATTTTTTTTTTTTTTTTTTTTGTGGGCTCCCTACCCCCAGCCAATAGTCTTATTCTGAAGCTGTGTTCTTCTCCCTGACCAATCAGTGTTCTCCATATACATTAAACGTAACCAGTCAATGTCTAACTTATCTCCCCAAGAAAACTAGATCCAAGTCATTACGTGAGCTACCCAGTCAGGACCCTTCTCAACTGAGGAGGTTGTCTGTATTACTTTCATTTTTTGACCTACTTCCTTTCCTAATAAACACTTGTTTAACCTGCCTTTCTGCCATGTCTGCACTTTTCAATTCTTTGTGAGTCAAAAGACATGAACTCAGAGCCACTGGTTTGAGAGGCTTTATGGCTAGTAAGAGTGCTTTCTACCTCTGAGTCTGTAGAAGTGGGAGACACGAGAACTGTCATTTATCATAATTTCTCAGTGGACGGCTGAAACTGATAGAGCAATGACTAATTTTGGGGAATCACTACTGTAATCATTAGTGGGACTTGAACTTGGTCCTAAATGGATGAGAAAGTAATCGCTGCTATAAAATGCAAGTCATAATAAAGTAGATTTTAATTTTCAGAAGCCTTAAATATGGGTTGTAAAATATTAGATAATTGAAATTTTTTTGCATGATGTTTACTTCACTTGATAATCAACCACTGATAGTAAAGAAACAATAAGCCATTTTTTTTTAAAGTATTGAAATGTCAAACCCTGGGGGACTTTTAGGTAAGACGGCTAATCAGAAGCTATCTCTGACCCACTTAAGGGAAGAGTCAGTATAAAAGAATATAATTGATTTGATCCTTATAAGAGAAAGAGCTAAAGAAAATAAGAAATTAATCTAAGTGGAATGTTATCCCCAAGGCAGCTGCCAACTGGCACCCAGCTGTACTATAGTGCTTCAATGGAGCCAGGGTCACTAGTAGCTGCCAGAGTAGTGCTGCCACCTTCTGGACATGGGCTCTGAAAGAACAGTGATGTGGAGAAAAATGGGCCCAAGTCTAGAGACTTGAAAAAGGGCCAGATATACCATACACCAAAAGATGGCCAGAGCAGCCCAGGGTGTGTAAACAGAGGCAGATATGTGGCACAGAGCCCAAAGCTCAGATTCTCTGTGGGAACCCAGGAAGAAATGAGCCCGCCACTGCCTGAACGAACGACATGATACTTGTGAAGTAAGCCACTGAACTTGGTGTAGTCTTCCCAATGAAGGAACCACACAGTAAGAAACTCCTCCGCAGAACAATCCCCAAAATACAAGAGATGAAGTTGTGAGGAGCAGGCAAGTGGCCTCAAATGGAAGAAGCCCAGCAAAAAGTTGAGCCCCACCAGAAATCCCTCTCAGGTAGAAGGACACATTGACTTCCCTTACTTGAATTACTGAGATTAGCATCCCTGCCCACACCCACATAGACTGCTATAGAAGACAAACTAGAAAGAATATTGACTTTATGATAACTTCTATTTCATTGTATAACTTGTTTTAATTTTAGTTTTACTTAAACATTTATACTTTGCTTAGTTGATATGTTTTAGCTTATATTTTATCCAACTAGGCTATCGCAACTGTCTTTTCTTTCTTTGTACCTATTCCATAGTATTTTATCTATTACTATTTTCACATCTCTAGACCTTATACTTTCCCTCTTGTTCATTCTTACTCTTTCTTTCCCCTTTTTTTATTCTCTACTTATTCCACCACTTAATTACTAATATTCTTAGCTTTTAAAATTGCACCTTGTATACTATACTTTCCCAGTCAGTTTCACAGTGTCACTGTCACTGAACCATATTGATGACGTGAGTGACGTACACAGTTGTCTTCTACTAGATTATAGCAGCAGGACTGCTGTCAAATCATTGTATTAAAAAAAACATGAAAGTAAAATTCAGTAAGGAAATTGAGACACTGAAAGAAAAATCAAACAGAAATGAAAAAGTCAGCCAATCAGAGAAACCTAAAATGGAAAGGATTATCAACCTAAAACAACAAGCAGAAGAATTTCAGGCATAAATGGCAGTAATGCATTCAGACATATTAAAGGAACAGCATAATGAACAGGAGCCAATCTTCCAGGAACACATTACATGTTCAAGACACCAAACCTAAGACTCCACAAGGTAGAAGAAGCACCTGAGAGAACAGTTTAAAGGCATAGGCAATTTACTCAATGAAATTTCATTTGAAAATTTCCCAAGCCTAAAGAAAGAAATAAAACGCCATAGGCACTTAGAGTCCCAAATCGAACTGATCAGAGACAATCTCTCTATGACACATTGCAATCAAGATGTCAAAAACATGAAGGAAAGAAACATTATTAAAAGCTGAAAGAGAGCAACAATTCACATACAAAGGCAAGCACATCAGAGCCACATCAGCTTCCTCATCAGAAACTAAAAGCCAAGAAATCATGGGAGGATATATTTCATACCCTGAAAACAAATGATTGTCAACTGAGATTGCTATCCTAGGAAAGTCATCTCTCAAAATTGATGGAGAAATAAGAACATTTCAAGCCAAGTACAAGCTAAAACAATTCATGACAAGTTAGCCAAGATTGCATATAATATTTAAAGGAATACTATGATGTACACAGACAGAAGAAGGTCTTATTTATGAGAGCACAGGAAAAGTTAAGTTTTGTTAGAGGAATAAGTGAACATAGGAGAGTTTGGAAGAATATATTTTATGCAACACAGTAAACCAGTAAACCCCTAATACTGACTGGGGAGAAAGAAAAAACTAGGAATAATCCAATAAATCAAAACAATAGAAAAAAACCTGTAGAAAAGAGCAAAATCTTTTTAATAATAACCTTAAATATAAATGGTCTCAACTCACCTTTTAAAAGAAACAAGCTGGGCGTGGTGGCACACGCCTTTAATCCCAGCACTCGGGAGGCAGAGGTAGGAGGATTGCCATGAGTTCGAGGCCACCCTGAGACTACATAGTGAATTCCAGGTCAGCCTGAGCCAGAGTGAGACCCTACCTCGAAAACCAAAAAAAAAAAAAAAAAAAAAAAAAAAAAAAAAAAAAAAAAAAAAAAGAAACAGAGGCATGCTACCCCATAGGGACTCACCAGGAAAACGGGAACAGGGGTGAGGGGATAAAAATATATAATCTGTTTTACATATATATATAAAAAACATATATGTAAACATATATATAACAGATGTTATTGTTTTATGTTATTATTACATATGTTATGTATGTTATTACATATATAACATATGTGTAAACATAATATATATATATATATATATATATATATATATATATATATATATATATATATATACAGATGTTATTATTTTAGAGAGACAGAGAGAAAGAGGATTGGCACACTGGGGCCTCAGACAGTGCAATCGAACTCTAGATGCTTGCGCCACCTAGTGGGCATGTGCAACCTCATGCTTGCCTCACCTTTGTTTGTCTGGCTTATGTGGGATCTGGAGAGTCAAACATGGATCCTTAGGCTTTGCAGGCAAGTGCCTTAACCACTATGCCATCTCTCCAGCCCAATATAATATTTTTTTAAAAGTAGAATAGCTGACTAGATTCAAAAACAAGATTCAATTATGCTGTCTCCAAGAAATGAATCTAAATTGCAAAATAACCTACAAACTGAGTCTGAGGATAGAAATTAAACTATCAAGCAAATGGAAGCTGACAATATGACGTAGCTATTCTGTTATCTGATGAAGTAGGCTTCAAACGAAAACTAATTAGGAGAGATTAAAAGGCCATTACATATTAATAAAGAGAACAATAAACAATAAGATATAACAACTGGTATTAATTCACCAACTAGTCAGACCCCCAGTTTCCTAAAAAAAACAAACAAACAACAACAAAAAAAACAACACTAGTAGGCACAGAAAATCAGATAGGTCCCTATACAATAAGAGTAGGGGGCTTTAATACCACACTTTTATTTTTAGATAAGACTTCTAAATCAACAAAGAAACATCATAGCTAAATTATACTATGGATCAATTGGATTTATTGGTATCCACAGAATATTCAATCCAAGAGACATAAAATACACATTTTGAAAAGTGCCCATAGAAACTTCTCCAAAATTAATCACATTGTAGTTTATAAAGCAAGTCTTTATATAAAAGTATAAAAAATTGCTGGGCATGGTGGCACATGCTTTTAATCCTAGAACTCAGGAGGCAGAGGTAGGAGGATCACCATGAGTTCAAGGCCACTTTGACACTACATATAGTGAGTTCTAAGTCAGCCTGGGCTAGAGTGAGACCATACCTCAAAAAAACAGTATAAAATTTTGAAATTTTTTTTTATATTATAAGACAATACAGGAGAAAAGCTAAAAATCAATAGCAAGAGAAACCATATAAGCTATACAAATACTTAGAGACTAAAAAACACAGTATAAATTATCAGTGGATCTTGGGAAAATCAGGAAGAAACTTAAAAATTCTTAGAAGCAAATGAAAATGATAGGACAACTCTGAGTTTATAGCTAGACAGTTCTAAGAGGAAGTTTTATAGCTATAAATGCTTACATTAATAAATCAGAGAGATCTCAAATAACCTAAAGATGCACTTCAAGGCTCTAGAAAAATAAACACAAACCAAACCCAAATATAGCAGACAGCAAGAAGTAATAAATATTTGGGCAGAAATTAATACAATTTAGATTAAAAGAAGAATACATAAAAGAAATCAGAGTTGATTCTTCGGAAAGATAAACAAGAATGACAAACACATATCCAAACAAACCAAAAGAAATAAAGAGAAAACTCACACTGATAAATTTACGTAAAATTAGAACTAAAAATAGAGATGGTGCAACAGATGTCAATGAAACCCAAAGCACATGAGCAAGGCACACCACTCTTGAGTATATAGGTGCCTTACAGACTTTAAGTCAATATAAGACAGAGATATTACACATCTATGTTTATTCCTGATTCACAAAATAAGAAATGGAACCAGCCTAGATATCCACCATCAACTGAATGGTTAAAGTAAATATTGTCCATGTACTCAATGAAATTTAATGTAATCATAAGGAAAAATGAAGTCATGACATCGGTAGGAAACTGAAAATTATTGTTAAGTGAAATAATCCAGATACAAAAACACAAATGCCAAATATTTTATTTCATATATGGATCCTTCGTGTTAATTTGTGTGCATATGTGTGCATGGGGGGTGATGGTGGTCATGAAACTAGCAGGGAGACCATGAGAGAATAACAAGAGTTCATAATGGGGAGAGAAAAGAAAAAGAGAATAATGGAGTACATGTGCCAAGAAATCAGAAGTAGGGCTATTTGGGGAAATTAGGGAATGAGCTATAGTGGATGGGGTATGGGGAAGAAGATCCAGGCTGACCTGGAATTAACTATGTAGTCTCAGGGTGGCCTTGAACTCTTAGCGATCCTTCTACCTCTGCCTCCCGAGTGCTGGGATTAAAGGCGTGTGCCACCACGCCTGGCTCAAAAGGGGGACTATTGATAACAACATATGTATTAAAATGCCACAGTGAAGCCCATTATTTTGGATGCTAACTTAAAAACTAATAAGAAGGACAAAGCCCAGTCCAAAGAGTATAATTCTTATATCACTACAATTTCAGTTACTCAAAGGAAAGAAAATTCTCGTAGCTCCCTCAGCACAAGGCCTATCCTCAGCTCACAAAATGGGTCTGGCAGATACCTATGGAGTTCTGATGATTCACTTCTGTGTGTCTGTATGGGACATGTCTTTTACCTCCTTCAACAATTACAACAATCATTTGAATAAGGGCATGTGCATCACCTTATTTTACAGGTAAATAAACTGAGCTTCAAAGGGATCATGTGGCTTTCCCTAGGATGCACAGCAAACATGTCTGCACCCAGCTGGTCCTTCCCAGGGGTTCTTTAATGACACACAACCAAGACCAGATTGAAGATAACACAAGGATCTGTGAAAAATAAAAGGTTCTTAAGATGAAATTAGAATCACAATATACAGCTAAAAAATAACAGAATACTCCTATTTTCAAAAAAAAGTTTTTATTTACACATAGTAGTTTGTCAGTGACCAGTTGGAATGAGATTAAAAACAGATTCCACTCCACTCATTTAATCAGCATCAAATAGCAAAGAAGCTTGATGAGATTAAAGATCTGAACATTGTGTGAAGAGGAGGAGACCCATGGAAGGTGGATAGATGCAGGAGTCAAACCTCCACTCTGCCATTGGCCAGCTATGAGACCTGGAGCCATCAATGAGTTCTAATTTCCTCCTTGTAAAGAAAAGTATACATATAAAACCTTTGTCTCATAAGGATACAGAAACCTATGACTATGAAGATCAAGTACATAATTCAGATCACAGAGACATAAAATTCCCCAATGTAGCTAGCTCCTTCCTCCAAGCTGATTCATAGGGAAAGTCAAAGAATGTGCTGGAATGGTTAGGACCTGAATACCAAGAAAGATGGCAATCTATTTGCTCATTCCCATTGATTCCCTACCATTTTGTTGAATTGTTCATGAAACAACTCCAGCCTCCTCCAGCCTAAGCAAATGCAAACATGTATCTCAGTACCAATACAACTCTAGTCTACTGACTGCTGTACTAAGAATCCATCAGCCCTCATTAACACCATAGCAGATGATTCAAATTGATGTCAGGTGCAACACATTGTATTTCTATTTGACTGTGTTGCAATGCACAAATCAATGGGAAAGAACCAGGCAACAGCTTGAGTTACAAAGGACAGAAAAGGATAAAATTGGATGAATAGCATTCATCCTGGATGCAGAAATGTTACATGATTATAAGCAGCATGAAAGGAAATATACATAATTATAGTCTGTATATAACTCTGGAACAAATGGGAAGGAAAGGGGAGCTGTGGTGAGTGGGAAAAAACAGAGGAGAGAAAGCTGAGAAACTGGCCTCTCTGCAATCCAGGCACAAGAAGGTTTCCTCTGCAAAGAGTGTGCTGGCTGGACTCGCCAGTTGTATGTATGACAAAGCAGAAAACAAAGGCACTGATGAAAACACTAAACTCGTCCTCTGGCTCGAGCACAGCTACAAGGCCAAGGCAACATCAGCTGGAGGTGGATCACAAACCTGGCATTTTGATGCATGGATGCTGGGATAGTTGACATACCTGGAGCAGCTACATTTATTTTCCCTGGTATAAATACTCATAAACTTAAGTGGATAATGAGGGTTGAGCTTGGAACAGATATATCAGAAAGCAGGCAACACTTTGTTCCCTACTATAAGAACACAGCAGCCTCAGGTTGTGCTGAAATGGACCACCCACAACCTCCCTAGTGGAAATGCTGTAGGATGTCTGTGATTTGAAGTGAACATCAGTCTTCCCTGGCATCGCTCATTACCTCATGATTGTCAATGTGGTGCTTTCTGGATTGCATTGCAGAAATCTATCCACTGCAGTTAGGAATGCTGACATTTTACCAGATACCCACTCTACCACGGCAAGAGAAAAACAAACTGAATTTTCTATGCACGTTTGAAAGGGAATATGTTATGATGTTGGGAAGCTAGAAGCTAGCTTATTCACCCTCTGCTACATTCATCCCTTTTACCTGGTTGATGTTTCATTTATTGGGTAATTTGTAAGATTAAGAATGTTAATCAAGTGCTAGGGAATGTGATAAGCGCTTTTCAATAATGATCATCCTTTCCTTTAAAGTACCAACAATCTGGAAGCTGAGACACAAGTCATTAGTCAGGGGAAGGGGTTTGGGGTCATGATAGAACTTGCAGGCATTATTTCACACACACACACACACACACAGGCATGTATGTGCACATCTCACTCCTCCAAACCTCCTGGAGATTTTGTCAAAGTACAGACAGAGCATCAATGGGTCTGGAAGAGAGCCAAATCTGCTTCTAAGAATAGCCAGGTGATGCCCTAAAGCATACAGCACAGCAAGAGTGAATGCTACACAAGGTTAAGTAGACCACAATGAGCACTAAGGCACTTAAGTACCAACCACATTACAAGTCCAAGGTGTGGCATCAATTAGCAGGAGGTTTCCTTTAGTTCCAAGTTAGTTAAAGGATGTCAGCTGTGGGATCTTATGAGGCTGATTTGGGGCCTGAACTCTGTGATTTATTATCTACAAATATAATATGGGTAAGCTACATTATGAGAAATTCATTTTCTTACCTGTAACTTGGCCAGACTGATTATATACATCCCACATTTCTGGTTAAATGGTGACTATGTTCAGGTGGTTATAAGGGCTAAATTAAATAATGTGCACATGATGTCTACAGCATAGAACCCAGAGTATAGAAAAAAAGATAACCAATATTGTGCTTGATATATATATATATATATATATCTCCAATCACCAGTTTCTAATGTTATAAGAAGGATAAGGAATAGTTTTTATAAGGAAAAGATTTACTGATTTACTAAACTTACCAATAGTTATTGAGGGTTATTTTTGACCAGCCTTAGTCTTCATCTTAAAAGTCAGAAAGTGATACTGCCTTCACATAGCTTCATGTAATTGGAGGAAATAAAAAATAATAACTAAACATAAAATAATAGAAATCATGGTAAATATTCCTGAGGAAAAAATACAGTATCAGGTGGGACATAGTGGTGCACATCTGTAGTGCCAGCAACTAGAAGTTGGGGACAGGAGGATCAAGAAGCCAGTCTGGACTACGCAACAAGCTGTAGGCCAGCTTGAGAAACAGAGGAGCTCTATCTCAAACCAAACAAAACAGAGAGCATTCTAGAGAAGTAAAAATGTGGAGATAGTAGAAAGATTAATTATTGCCAGGGATGAGAGGGAAGGGAGGAATGAAAAAAGAGGAATTAGGACTTTCAAAGCACTGCAGTGAAGCTACTCTGTGTTACCACAATGAAATACGCATGCCATAAATTTGTTGGCGCCATAGATTGCACCTCCCCAAAGATGAATGCTTTAGATACTACTGATGTGTGATGTGGGTTTGTCACTTGTAATGAATGTATCTTCTGGTGAGGATGTTCCTGGTGGAGGTAGTCCTGCATGTGGAGGAGACATAAGAACTTTCTACTCAGTTTTGATATGAGTCAAACACTGTCATTATTAAAACATAAATAATTAAAGCAGCCTAAATAAAAGAGCCAGAGAATCAGCTGGCTGGGTGGTAGGTTTCCTGAGATAAAAGTGATCAAGGGAGGTCACCTCTAAAGGCTGGTATTTGTGCAAAACCTGAATAAGGAGCAGGGGCCAACTATGCAAACCCCTCCTTTGCAACTTCCCAGACATCTATGTTGAAATTTTGCGCACCTTTCCAGAGTTTGGGAGTTGAGCTAATTAGATTGAAGAGAACAGTCTACTCTCAGGATGTTAGCTCAGGTTCAGGAGAGAAAATTCCAGAAGCTGCTTTCTGAGGAGTAGACATGACCATGTGATAAAGGAAGATGTCATTGCTTCTGAGTATCTGGTGATTTGTTTCCAAATCACCATCCACTGGTGCTAACGTGTGTGCCATGCATGGGACATTTATTACCTCATTAAACATCACGTGGGACCCTTTAACACGGGTGTGCTTATTCTCTTGTTATACAAGAAGAAACAAGGCTTAAGAGGTTAGCTAAACTGACCAAGCTCATATATATTTTTTTTAATTTTTTTTTTTTTTTTTGGTTTTGCAAGGTAGGGTCTCACTCTGGTCCATGCTGAAGAAACAAGGGTGGCCTTGAACTTCGGCGAAGAGTGCTGGGATTAGCTGCACCAACGCCCTGCTCCAAGCTCATATATTATTAAAAACTAGAAGCTAGATGTCATAGCACATCCTACCTGATACTTCAGAGACTGAGGCCCCAGGAATTTTAACAAGTTCTCCTGGGCTACAAAGCAAATAGCAGACTATCCAGGAGTGCATAACAAGACCCTATCTCAACCCCATATCCCAATACCAATATGAACCCAGATCTGTTACTTTCAGGTCCAGGCTGCCAAACAACTTCTAGTCAGGAATCTTATCCCAGTACAATTTCATCATTCCTTCTGATTCAAGACTATAACCCCCTGTTCCAAACAGTATGGTGTATTTTACAATGATCACAGCAGTGTTCTAAGTACACCATGTGAATACAAATGTGTATCACTGGAACAGAGAATACAGAGATGTGGCTTTAAAGAACAGACACACGTATGTTCACAATGTTACCTTGCTTCCTCAGCAGCCTCCCCACAACTTTGGAAATGTTGTCATTGTTGCAGGACAATAAAGTGAGTCACAAGGCGCTGATGGTTGCAAAGAGACAGACTTGGCTACAGTTGGAGTCAAAATCATAGAAAGTTGCCACATTTTGCCACAGTTCCAGTGACATCCCCTGTGTCCAGGAGACCTTACTGGACACCAAGCTGTAGCACTGGAAAAGCACTTCTGGGAGAGGAAAAGAGGAACAAGATCATGACTCTGGAGAAAGGCAGGTGAGCCTTGCAACCAGGAAGAAGGGTAGAGTGGGGATTGGTGAAAGAGGAGGTTCAGAGATGCAGGCTTGCATTTACACCTTGATGCGCACCAATGCTACTGCTAAGCTGAGCTTTGGCTTCTTTACAGAATGCAAACAGCCACACTGGATGAAAGGAGGGCTAAAGAGGATGTCATTGTCATTACATATGCCTGACACATAGCACCCTCCCAAAATATGCCAGATTCTTGGTTGGAGTAAAAGGTTTTCATCATTTTTTGACCCACTGTTTAAACCACATTTGATCATACTTGATTATATCTCTTGTTACTCCAGGATGTGTGTGATAATTTTATTTGTTCTTCATCTATTTCAATAGAACTTTGACATTTTAAATATATATGTATAATGTGTCATATGTCATATATCATATACATATATGGAATGCTGTGTGCAAATTTTCTTGTTAGTCCTTCTTAGTTCAGTAAGAACTAAGTGTTGTTAACATTTCAACACATACTCTGAGCCAGTCACATTCCCAAGGAGGCTGATCCTGTCTCCCAAACACCCAATAACGGGGAGCCATTATCAACCTATCCTTCAGGAGGGGAACTGTAGCACTAAGTACCCAGAACTCGAACCTCACTCTGTATTGCACTTAACCAAGTGGAATTAGATTGAGCACAACAAAAGGAGCACACACCAAATCTGGCAGTTCCTGAGGAGCCACCATCAACATGCAGAGCCTGTTATTTCAAAATGACTTCTCCTATAGCAGAATGTTCCCATTTCTAGTCAGATAAGAAGTTCAGGTTGGGCAGAGCCAGAACACCCAGCAAATAGAAAAAGCTGAAAATTTCTTGTGACCTTCTGGGAAGATGTTTTTATATTGAGAAGCAGATAATTCCATTATTTCTGCTTCAGTGTGAACCTCAGAATTGCTGACAATTAAATAATGCAGCCCTCTGGCAAAATACAGCTCCTAGGTTTAAGTCTCCACTTCTTATGCCAACTTGATAAGCAGTGCCGACATAACATGGCTCTTTAGCTTGTTCTAAATTTACCAGCTCTGAAAGATTTAATGCGGAAGAAGTCCATTATAGCATGGTCAGTTCCACATATTTTGGCATGTAACCAGCTCAGTGAGGCAACTTTAACGAGGAGGATGCTAAAAATGGCATTTGGCTGAGCTATAACAGGCATTCTTCTGAAGGAACAGAATCTGCACTTAGCTGGCTTGGAAATTCTGGGTTCCTGCTGGATGGTGCTTTTATCACTCCCTTCTGCCTCCAGACTCCTTTTAGTGGTTGGGACACAGATAGGGCAAACTAAAATTCAGCAGATTTTCTGTGTATTACATAGGCCAGATGTGTTGACTCTCAACAGTCATCATAACTATGATCCAAATAACTGTTTCAGGTGCTGAGTCCACTGTGATGTGTACATCACAAGACCTTATAAGCATGCATGATCCATGTACATCACAAGACCTTATAAGCACGCATGATCCATGTACATCACAAGACCTTATAAGCACACATGATCCATGTTCATCACAAGACCTTGTAAGCACGCATGATCCATGTACATCACAAGACCTTATAAGCACGCATGATCCATGTACATCACAAGACCTTATAAGCACGCATGATCCATGTACATCACAAGACCTTATAAGCACACATGATCCATGTACATCACAAGACCTTATAAGCACGCATGATCCATGTACATCACAAGACCTTATAAGCACGCATGATCCATGTACATCACAAGACCTTATAAGCACGCATGATCCATGTACATCACAAGACATCACAAGACCTTATAAGCACGCATGATCCATGTACATCACAAGACCTTGTAAGCACGCATGATCCATGTACATCACAAGACCTTATAAGCACGCATGATCCATGTACATCACAAGACCTTATAAGCACGCATGATCCATGTACATCACAAGACCTTGTAAGCACACATGATCCATGTACATCACAAGACCATCACAAGACCATGTACATCACAAGACACGCATGATCCATGTACATCACAAAGACCTTATATCCATGTACATCGCAAGATCCATGATCCATGTACATCACAAGACCTTGTAAGCACATATGATCCATGTACATCACAAGACCTTGTAAGCACACATGATCCATGTACATCACAAGACCTTATAAGCACACATGATTCATGTACATCAAGACTTTGTAAGCACATGTCATACATGTACATCAAGATCTTATATGCATTCATGATACAAACCCCATAACAAAGATGTTCCCATAGACATTCATGGACTGAGATGAAATGTGTGAAAGGCAAAAGTTCAAGATAGCTTCTTCCAGCACAGTTACTGGTTCTGACCTGTTCTGGCCAAACAAGAAAGGGCATATGGATTTAGAGAAAGGACATTGCCCTATATGACTGCTGCGCAGACCACTGCCAGTGTGCAACAAATAGTTGTCCAAACACTACATTGCTTTGCTCTCAATTTGTTTTGAATGCAAATTGTCACCTTCCAAAGTGGACGAAAAGCACTCAAATGGTCACAGTCATATCTTACAGTACTTCCTTGATGTTTCTATCAAACTGTCAGGCATATTCAATGGAAAAAAAAAAAAACATTTCTTGCTCAAATGGATTTTTAAAATCTGACAGTGCCTTCATTAAAGCATGTCTGCTAAAGGATGATCTAATTCACACCCAAGAGTAAGGATCATTTAAAATCAGTTGGATGCGTGGCTGGCATCCGCTATGTCCAGTCAGTGCCTGTGTTGAACCAGTAGGAAAATGTGACAGCTAACACCCATGGACTCTAATGTTTGTTTTTCATTTATTGTGACAATCAGTATCACTGTCGTCTATAATACAATGAATTTTCAGTGCTTGAACACCTAGATAATTTGCAGTCATTAAGAATTATGTAATAGTAGGATCGCAGTGTTAGATAAGATGTCACTCTGCTGGGCACAGAAATCTCTTCAGGTTTCTCCATAAGTTGGCTTGTCAGTATTTAAAAAAAAAGGAAACTGGAAACTTATTCAACAAACATCACATTTTTTTAATTTTATTCTTCATTTATTTTAAATTGTAAAAACAGAATCAGAAGTTCACAGAGGGCTGCAAGAAAACCTGAAGAGTGAAGTTATTAGAGTACATGTTCAGGGAAGAACTTGTGTATTTTCTCCAGTCTGATTCTGTTGGTCTATAGATCGATTTCCCACTGTTATTCCCTGGTTCACAGAACTAACATTTCATCTGGATTCTTGGCATTGATTCCAGAATCATCTCTGCCTCCACCCATTACCCCAGTTAGTGTATACAACATGGGGGTGACCCTGGTGATTCTGCTAAAAGATCATGCTAGATCATGCTGTTGAAAGCACTCAAGTGATTTTCTTCTCTTTAAAAACTAGAAACAAAAAAATGTCCTTATTATAGATTACAAGGTCTTCCCTCCCCATTTCTTGTTTGACTATGTTTTACTCCTAATCTCTTGGCTCCTTCTTGAGTTTGTGAGATGTACAGCCTTGTCTCGGCACCTCAGCCTTTGCTGTTCCATTAGCCTCTCCCCAAAGCTATCCCTTTCCTGCTCCTAGGCAAATCCACCATAGGAAAACTGTTCCCTCACCTCACCCTGCTTTAAGTTTCTAAGCTTGGTTTCCTCTTTAGTCCTTATTATCATCAATTTACATATATATTATTTTTCCAATAACATTGTAACTTCTGTGAGGGCAAGGAGGGAAAAAAAAAAGATGGGACGCCAACTCTGTACTTGGAATAAAAGTCATTATACTTTTAAAGAGAATTTGCCTTTTGTTTTGCTTGTGGAAAGAATTTTAAATTCTTCAAACCTCTACAAAAAGCATAATATCTATCAGGCTGGAGAGATGGTTTGGCAGTTAAGGCACATGACTGAAAAGGCTTAGGACCCAGGTTTGATTCCCCAGTGCCCACATAAGCCAGATGCACAAGGTGGAGCATGCATATGGAGTTCATTTGCAGTGAAAAGAGGCCTTGTCATGCCCATTATCTCTCTCTATTTGCCTCTCTCTCTCTGCAATAAATAAATAAACATTTTAAAAATCATAATATCTACAGGAAGAATTTATGGCTTCTTATTGGAATTATTTCTAGCTCTTAAAGTCTACACATATAGCAGTAAGAAAAAAAAGGACAGGTACCAGGGATTATCTTGTATTCCTGTCTTACTTGAGTAGTGTTGATAATACTATGTTTTAGATCTGTACTTATTCAACAAGTATTTATCAAGAAACTATTATCAGCACTGTCTGTGAATTAACCATAAGGAAACCAGAAGCTATATTGAATATATTTCCTAAAAACTATGTCATGAGGCAGTAGCTCCTGAGCTTGCTGTATAATAATAAATAGAATTGCCCAGGAGTTCAAAATGAAACCAGTGCCTAGACATACATTCATACAATCTGAATAGCAATAGTAATTTTTTAAATCTTCCCAGTTAAGTCTAATGTTCAGGCCATGTTTTACCACTGCTATAACATGAAAAAGGATAGAAAAACTTTTAGAACAACAAATGTAAGTTCTAGGAGGATACCAGATCAAGAATAAGGCCTTCTTGGACAGGAGAGATGGCTTAGTGCTTAAGGCACTTGCCTGTGAAGTCTAAGGACCCAGGTTCAATTCCCCAGTACCTACATGAGTCAGCTGTACAAGGTGGCACATGTGTCTGGACTTTCTTTCTCTCTCTTTCTTTCTTTCTTTCTTTCTTTCTTTCCTTTCCTTCTTTCTTCCTTCCTTTTCTTTCTTTCTCTTTCTTTTCTTTTTTCTTTTCTTTTCTTTTCTTTCCTTTTTTTTAATTGTGGTGTCTAGAGGCCCTGATGTGCCCATTCTCTTTCTCTCAAATAAGTAAACAAATAAAATGTTTTTTTTTTTTTTTTTTTTTTTTTTTTTTTTGGAGAGAGACAGAAAGAGACAGGAGAGAGGGAGAGGAAGAAAAATAGAGATGGGCACGCCAGCAGTCTCTCAACTGCTGTGAATGAAATCCAGATGCGTGTGCCCCCTTATGATCAAGTGTGGCATTGCGCCCTTGCATCACTTTGCATCTGGCTAAACATGGGACCTGGAGGTTGGAACCACTGGAGATTGGAACCAGCGTTCTTAGGCTTAGGAGGCAGGCGCCTTAACCGCTAAGCCATCTCTCCAGCCCCATAAAATATTTTTAAAAAAGAATAATGCCTTCTATATGGAGCCATAGTCTTTAGATTATATTTTAAAGAAAAGTTATTATGAGAAGTTTGATAGGTTAATAGCTCTTGGTGTGTGTGTGTGTGTGTGTGTGTGTTTTCCCTTATTCAGATTAATTTAGGAAATTGCTCATTCTCCCTTTCACTTCTTGGAGATCCAGTGACCCAAAGAATCTCTATGTAGTCCGATTAGTTGAGATAGATGAGGCAGAGCTTCTAGGAGTCATCTTTCGGGGGTTGAAGCCATATTAAACAGTTCTTTTGGGTCTTTCATATTATAATCACACTGGGTTTCATGCATCACATGCTTCTCTACATGCCCATTCATCTTAGCCAGATAGAGCTGCAACAAAGCCCATTCTTTTCCATGAAAACAAAGCAGCCAGGCAAATAGAGTAATGGCTACATGTTTAAAATATAGTCTTAAAGTGAAGGAAGAATGCTCTGGTGTGCCTTCCATGATCTGCCTGACTTCTTTGTATTTGACTCATTTTAATAACCAGATTTATACATCTCCTGTCATGCATAGTTCACATACCACTCTCTTTGCCTGACTTTTGTAAGTAAATTAATGATTTTGATAAGAGAAAAATCAGTTTTGCTTTATTATATTAAGTCATGATCAATTATGGGCAACATTGGTGTTTCAGAACTGTTAAGCTTATGTGACTGTGAATTCCACTGACACAATGCTTATTTATTAAAAATACATACATTAGCCAGGCATGGTGGAGCATGTCTTTAATCCCAGCACATGGGAGGCAGAGTTAGGAGGATCGCTGTGAGTTCAAGGCCACCCTGAGACTACATAGTAAATTCCAAGTCAGACTGAGCTAGAATGAAACCATACATCAAAAAACCAAAAAGAAAAAAAAACCCACAAATTAATAATAAAAAGAAGACTTATTAGATCTGGAGATGTAGATCAGATGGTAAGTGCTTGTCTAGCATTCACAAAGTCCTGAGTTTGATCTCCAGCACTGCATAAACTGGGTGTGATAGTACATGACCATAATCCCAACACTTGGGATATAGGAGCAAGAGAATTGGGACTTCAGGGTCATACCCAGCTACATAACCGCTTAGAGGTCAGCCTGAGCTACATGAAAGCCTATCTCAGTTAAAAAAAAATGACTTGCTAAAATATGTTGGATGTAGATGATGAACTACTTCAAAGAATTATAAATGACATTGAAAATGTTAATTTCAACATAAATAAAAATAATTAGGAGTGGAGGATAAAAACTCAATACAATGAGAAAAGAGGTATACTACTTATATCTGTGGAATAATATTATTAAGGCCATTGACTTCTTTTCCTTATTTTACATGTCATAAATCTTCCAAATTGAATATATTTGTAAGAACAGAAAATAACTAGAAAATTTGAAGTCAGTGACTTGTAATTTTTTAATAGAAACCATCATATATATATATATATATATATATATATATATATATCCTATTAAAAAATATATATATTCCTTTTTATTCCATTCTCTGAGAACATGTGACTTTTTTCAAATGTTACTTTAGGGTTTAAATTGACATAACTGTTTTAAGTTGAATATTTTTTTTTTTCCTAATTTTTAAGATAAAAACTCATAAGTGCTAATAAAATACTTTGTATCCCCACACTGAAAGACAAATTAGCTATTCAGAAAACACAAGACAGTGGTCTTTTCCTGTTCAATTTTCTTTCTAGGAACATGTAGATCTTCCTGTTTACTGCCCTGTTGCTGATTTTTTTTTTCATTTTCCTTTGCTTTATTTTTTTCAACGTCAAAAAAAAAAAAAAAAAAGGGGGTTGCTGACCAGTGGAAAACTTGTTAAACTCAATTATTTCTTGAAGACTTTCACTGCATAATTCTGCACAATTTTCTTGCTGAAAATTTTCACAGGAAGAGATCAGTGAATTTATTGGAAAATTCATGCCTTATTGGTTGCCACCAAGCCTTTTCTCATTCATGTCTTTGGGAACACACACACACACACACACACACACACACACACGCCTTTTGTAATGCAGTAAATAATAGACAACTTCTTTGAAGACATAGTTAAATTAGTTTGATTTTAAGTTTTTTTTAAAACTGGGTGATAATGTGCTTGCTGCACAAATATGACACTGGAGGCTAAGAGGAAGACAATACAGGGTTGACTTCATTTCTCTTGATCTAAGCAGAGGATAATGTTTGGTTTCAGCATATATAAATGGATAAATGGTTGAGTAAAGAAAGGACCCTTCTACAGAACAGAGGTTGTTTGGTTTTGTTGAAATTTAACACATTTCTTAGAAATTTATAAATATTTTCTAATATTTATAGCATGTATGATAAAAGGAAAAGTATGAATAATTCCATTTATGAAAATTAAGATATTCTTAGGTACACTAAAAATTAACAAAACACAGATGCATTCCTCTTGATACATCATAAGGATCATCCAAAATATAATCTTAGTTGAGTAAAGCTCCAACACTTTATGTAGATTTAAAAACACAAACTTTTGGGACTGAAGAGATGGCTCGGGGGTTAAGGCCTTTGCCTGCAAAGGGCCCGGTTTCAATTGCCCATTGTATGAGGTGGTACATGCATCTGGAGTTCGTTTGCAATAGCTAGAGGCCCTGGCGTACCCATCTTTTCTTCCTCCTTCTCTCTTTCTCTCAAATAAATAAATAAATAAAATATTTAAAGAAAATACAAACTGTTTTCAAGAATTATGCATAATATCCTAAACTATCACTTACAAATTTACAGCTGTCATAAGATCACTGACTGAAGGGGTGTAGTTTAATTCATTTTTCAGTTGCAAGTATGATCATGCTGGAAATGACCGCTGAGTTACCGACACCCTACCACATTCTGTCCTTCGCCACCGTTTCCCATTGAAGACAGTGCTACCGATTTCTCCCATACACAGTCTTTCTTCTTGGAGTGCTGGGGATGAAGATGCACTTCAGTGCGTCATTCCATACACTCATCACAGGTTGCTTTATTTCTAATTAATTTTGTTCTCTTTGCCTTCTATTAGCTTTATAAGAAATTTCACCTAAGAGCTGATATTCACCATGATCAAATGCAACATAATTTCTATTAAGTTCTCCTGTTTGAAAAGATATGATATACTGATATTTTGTCAACTTTCCTTTCTGTGTCTTGAGTACAATGAAGATTATACAATAGGAGTTTGGGGAATTTCGGGAACAAGATGGCAAATAGAAGTATCTGTTCTAGGAATGTGACAAAGAGAAGAATGGGGGCAACAAAAGAAAAACTGTATGTTGAGAAGAGAGAATGAGGAAGTGTTCTAAGAACATAGAAATGGTGACATAAAGCACAAGGGAGTATGAAGACACCTTGGAGGCAAGTAGGAAGTAGTCAGAATCTCACACTCTGGTCCCCTGTGAGTGAAGGGAAGCCTGATGCTACAAGCAGATGGTAAGAAGAAGAAACAGCAGGCAGTCCCAATGGTAACATCAAGCTGGCTACAGGAGAAAACCGTGGTTCTAAAAAGTTGTATTTCCAGTACTAGAATTGGTTCTGAAAATCAATCCTCTCCAAGAACAAGATCCCTTTAGAGAAGAAATCAATGACATTTTTCACTCTCCCTCAATGCTAAGGCTAGAAACCACAGCAAGAGGGTGGCCTGTTGTTAGAGATAACTACTAGGGTGGTTCGTGGAACAGTCCTAAGTTGGGGCTTCTGGGAAGAGTGTAAGAAGTTTCATTACAAACCTGCTTACAAGTTTAAGCAGCAGTGAGTATGGGCTGTGGAAGGAATAATGGTAGATGGCTCCGCCCTCTGTGGCTTGGCACAGAGGTCAAGTCTGAGAGTTCTGTGGTACTCCACTTTAGTGCACAAGTCAGTGGTCTGTTTGCTTCCCTCACTATCTAAGGCATCTGGGGATATGCCCCGCCTTAAGCATTTGTCATACTCCCAGGTACACAAACTGAAAGGAGTGAATGCACACCCAGAAGACATACTGACAAAACATGTCATGGCCAGCAGTGGCTCTTAGTACACATAAAAACAGGCTGTGGGTTGAATACAGGCATGGCAGGGACCAGCCTGGTAGGAAACCTGAAGTAGGAATCAGCCTACATATACTACCACCCTGCTTGGTGGGAACTGAAAAGAATAGCAACAAGCCTCAGCCAGGTCATGCTTCTCTTACCTGGAAGATTCCACTATTACAGAACCTTAAAGATCCTTCTCCAATCCCAGTACCTCAACAAGGAAGAATATTTAACTGCTTTTCTTTTCTTTTTTTAAATTACTTTTTAAAATCTAATTTTATTTAACTTATTTTAATTCTTTAATTGAATTCTTAAATCTTGTTTCTCATTTTCTCCCCTTCTTTATTTTTTCCTCCTGCTTTTGTTATTTTATTTAATAATTTTAATTAGATTGATTTTTAAAGTTTTAGTTCATTCTGTATTATTTTCCTTTCCATTCTATTAAAATTGATGCTATACTTTTTTTTTTTTTTTTTTTTTTTAACTGAGTCTCAACACTTCTTTGTTTATATGTTGTGGTTACTCCCCTCTAAGTAGTACTGGGGATCAAGCCTTCAGCAGAAGCTAAGGGCTGTCCCTTAGCTGCTCACTAGCTAAACTCACACTTAAAGTGGGCAAGAAATCCATCTCCAAACATGCACAAATCGTTGACTCCTCTGAAAGTAGCCAAATGCAAAGCAGATGAAATGCCAAAAAAATACCAATGATTGATTTTTTAAATGGTCAATGAATTCAGAGAGGATACATGTAAATATCTTGATGAGTTTAAGGAAGAGAATATAGAACATGAAAGAGCAGCTCAGTCAAGCTCTACAGATTCAGAAAAGGAATCAAACAGATGTCTTGAAAATGAAAAGTTCAGTAAGTCCCACAAAAATTCAGTGAAAGAACGTCAGGGCCTGAGGACAAAGTTGATGCGTTATCATACTCAGACAAGTAATAAAGTAAAACCCAAGAAATTATCCAAAAAAAAGGCAAGTCTTGTGTGACATGGTGACAAGCCCATGAATAATCAATATAGGTGGACTTTCAGTGACACAAGCTGAAGGAAACCTGGTCAGGGGAACAAAAGCAGAAAATATTGCAAATCTTGGAAAGATATGGACATCCCAGTTCAGGAGTCATTTAGAACACTAAATAGACAAGAGTAAAAACATTTCTCTATGTGATATTAAACTGTCAAAGTAAGAAACCAAGAAATAATAGCGACATAACATAGTATTATTGAAAGTTACAGGAAAGAAGCACTAAGTCACTTATGAAAGCAAACCCATCAAAATAATAGCCTCTAGTGATGTTCTTCAAGTTCTGTGAGATAATAACTGTCAGCATAGATTACTATACATGAAAAAGTTGTCCTTCAGAATCAAAGTGTCAGCATAATCTTTCCAAAACAAAATAAAGGAAAGGAATTCATGATCCTTAAACTACATTACAGAAGATAGTTAAAGAAGTCCTTCACATGGGAAAGGGAAAAGGAGAACACAACCACAAAAGCTAACTACATCTTACTAGAAGTGTAGATTTGCCAAAAAAAAAAAAAAAAAAAAGGGAAAGTAGCAAACACAATTAATTTGATAAAATACCTGTAGAGGCTGGAGAGATGGCTTAGCATTTAAGATGCTTGTTGGCAAAGCCAAGTACGATTCCTCGGTACCCACATAAGCCAGATACACAAAGTGGTGCCTGCTTCTGGAGTTTGTTTGCAGTGACTAGAGGTCCTGGCACACCCATTCTCTCCCCCACCTCTTTCTCTTTCAAATAAAGAAATAAAATATATATTTTAAAAACCACCTGCATTAGTTATCTTATTAGTTGCCATGTTGGAGCACCGAATTGTACAAAACACATACAACAGAAAACAAAGGGAGAGAGTATATAATAGTGGATGACTCTCATCTATAGATATCTATAGGTGACTTTCATCTATAGATATCTATAGATAGATATTATTATATAGACAGAAAAATATTAACAAATAAACATCAGAGTTAAATTAGAAAATAGAAGAGCTGGACTTAATTGGCATCTGTTATGGTTTGAATATGAAGCAATTTGCACATGCTCACCTGTTTGAGCATCTGGGCTCCATCTGGTATCACTGCTTTCAGAAGTTGTAGAACTTTAAGAATGGGAACCTGGCTAGTGGAAGTGTGTCATTGGGGACAGGCCTGTAAAGATGATAGCCTAGTCCTGCTTTTGATTCCTGCCTGCTACAGTGTGGCCTGACACTTCACATTTGAGCTGACAAAGTCTGAACCACTCCTGCCACTGGGTCTTCCTTTCCATGAGAGGCGGAGCTGCTCCTATCTCTTGCCTTCCTTATCATGACAGACTGAAGTCCTTGAAACCGGGAGCCAGAACAAATCCTTCCTCCCTTTACTTGCTTTTGTCAATTTTTTAAAATATTAATTACAGTGACAAGAAAAGTAATTAATAAAACATCTACAGAATGTTCCATCCAGCAACTGAAGACTATACATTTTTTTTAAAAACAGCACTGGGAACTTTTTCCAAAATAGAACATATTTTAAGTGATAAAGCAATTTTTGACAAATACAAAAGATTAAAAGACTTTCTGGCATCTTATCAGATCATTACATAATAAAACTAGAAACTAAGAAGAGAAACCAGGGTTGGGGAGATAGCTCAGTGGTTAAGAGCACATACAGCTTAAATAGGAAGGCCTCACAGGGCCAGACACCACCAAAAGACTCGCCAGACCCTATTGGAAAAACTGGGCATGGTCACACACCTCTGTAATCCCAGGGGTGGGAGAGGGTGAAGACAGCAGCTGAAGTTGAGCAATAGACCTGGTTTCAAAGTAATATACAGGTAAGTGATTGGAGAAAAGTATCTGACATTGTTCTCTGGCCTCTGCTCACATATCCATGGAATACATGCATCACACACACACACACACACACACACACACACACACACACAGGTACACACCACACATCACACCATACCATACTCGTACTGTACATACATACACAACACCACCCAGATACTCTACACACATACACACATAAAGTGAAACTAGAGAAATTCTTCCAATGCATAGAGATGGAACAACTGGATCATTAATAAAATCAAGGAGATAAAATCAAATTAAAATGGGAACTCAACATACCAGAACATAGCAGTATCCATTGGATACAATGGAAGTGGTTTAAAGAGGAAAGTTTATAATAATGATTGCCCACTTTAAAAGAGAGAGGTCAAAAAGGTAACAAAATGCTATATCACAATGTCTTAGAAAAACTAAGAACAAATCAAACCTCAAGTTGGAAGGGGAGAAATAATAAACATGAGAGCAAAGTAAGTGGAGAATAATAGAATGATACAAAGTATCACCAATGTTGCTTCCTTGGAAAGAATGAGAAGAAAGCAACACTGGAAGCACACAGAACCTGATTGAGAAAATATGCTTCATAGTAAGGAAAACACCAGGGAGGTGGTATAATGAGGACCAGTGAAATCAAAAAGAAGACCCAGAAAGATGCCTACACATCTACAGCTAAGTAATTCTTGTCAATGTTGCCAAAAATATGTTAAATAGTGCTGGCATATTGGATTTCCACATGGAGATGACTGAAACTAGCTCTCACAGTACAAAAATCTACTTGACATTGACAAACGGCCTTAATATAGGACCTAGACTTGAAAACTTGTAGAGAAAAATGTGGAGGAAAAGCTTCAAAATATTAGTACCTGAAACATTTTTTTTTTTCTAACTTGGACTCCAAAAGCTCAAGAAATAAAAGCAAGAATTGGCATGTGGGATTTCATCGAATTACAAACTGTAGTAGTTTGAATATATGTCCCCAAATATATTCAGTGTTTTATTAGTTTATAGTTTGCATCTGCAATCACCTTGCTAGAGGCAATGTCACTGGGTGGATATTAAGGAGTGGTGGGATTGAGATTCCATTGTAAAGATATACAAAGTGTGCCTAGCGGGAGTTCCTGAAGTGTGCTGTGGCTTTTGGCTGTAGCTTTGCTCTGTGTGCTGTATGGCTGGTTGGTTTTTCTCTCTTGCTTGGCCCTGTGAAGGCAGGCCAGCTTCTTCTGCCATTATGGAACTTCCCCTGGATCTGTAAGCTTCAATAAATAATATCCCTTCCTCCATAACTGTGCCTGGTTTGGAAGTTCATCTCAGCGAACCTGAAGCTGTCTGCTACACAAACTTCTTCACAGAAAACAGTATAAAATGAAGGAGCAGCATACAGATCAGGAAACATCATTGCCAGTTTATCTGACAAAGTATTAATGTTCAGAATATATAAAGATATTTTAAAAATCTAATTAAAAATAAATACCAGTAGTACAACTAATAAATGGGCAAATGATCTGAACACATAACACAAAGAAGTACCAATAGCCAATATGTACATGAAAAAAATACCAAATATCTGTAGGTCTCAGTGAAATGCAAAACAAAACTACATTGAGATTCTATCTCACACCCATCAAAACAGCTATTATAAAAATGTCAAAAAAAGGCAAATGCTGGCAAAGATATACTAGGGAAGAAACCCTTCAAGATTGTTTATTGGAATGTAAATTAGTACAGCTACTATGGAAAACAGTATGAAGGTTACACACAAAAGAACCCAAAAATAGAACTAGTATAGAATCTAGCTATACCACGTAAAATGAGTGTGCATAAGAGATTCCTGCACATCCCTGTTAACTGTAGCACTATGCACCATGGCCGCACTATGAACTCAGCCTAGGCATCTGCCAGAAAAAGAATGGATAAAGGAAATAGAGTGAATATACACAGTGGAGTATTTTTCATCCATAATGAAGTCTGAAATCATGTTATTTTTAAGAAAATAGGTGGAACTGGAAAATATCATGCTATGTGAAATAAACTAGGCACAAAAAGACATTTATTTGTTTTTTTTCTTATATGTGAAAACTAGATGTTTTTAAAGGTACCCTGAAAGTACTAGGCAATAATAGGTAAGGATGTGGAGACCGTAGGAGGAGAAAGGGCAAGGTAAGAAAGGGCAGTTGGGTGAGTAAGCATGATTGAAGCTTGGCATATGCTTGTATGGAAATTTCAGAATGAGAATCAATAATATGTACAAGTACTATGTGTCAGTGATTACAATAAAAACTGGGGGAAAAGGGAGGTGGAGAGATGGCTTAGCAGTTAAGGATCTTGCCTGCTAAGCCTAAGGATCCAGGTTTGGTTCCCCAGTAAGCCAGATGTACAAGGGCGGTACATACATCTGGAGTTCATTGCAGTGGCTAGAGGCCCTGGCATGCTCTTTTCCCACTCTCTCTCTCTCTCTCTGTCTCTCTCTTAAATAATTAAAATTAAAAAATGAAAAATGAAAAGAAATGTGGCCTCAGTATTTGGAATGTTTTCAATTAGTTATAAGAAGGAAAGCTACAGCCCCTTTCAATTTTTTAACCTTAAAAAACTTCAGTGATGGACATAAAGAGTCTTGAACTGTCTCAGGAGAGATACTATTTGTTTATAATTTTCCTCATCTATTCTTTTCTAAGTTTGATCAATGATGTGTTATTTATCAATGTTATCTAAGTCGCTGTTAGGAAGAAGTCCTTCAATGTCACACAGTGGTGACCGTAGAAAATAGTCATTATAAACATTTTATTTTGAAAAGCCAGAAGAAATCATTTTGAAAGTTTTTACCACAAAGAAATAATAAATGTTTGAGCAGATATATTTAACTTGATTTGAGCTTTATTTCAGGTATACATGTATCAAAAAAGCATGGTGACTCTCTAACATGTATAATACTTATGGTTTTTAATGGCATGTTAAAAATAAAAAAGTAAAAATTTACTGGTTCCTGTATTGCTTATTAAATCTGCTCATTACCTTATACACAATCACAAATCAGAGTTTTCTCATGCTGGTACAGGTGTCAGAGATAAGACTTTCACACTAACATTCATTTTTTTTTCTAAGCATTACCAGACTAAGTCTTAAGATGAAAAATTTTCAAAGGTTTGATTAAATGTTTCTCCATGTTGTAATAAGGCAGGGAAAGAATTGTGAAATGGATTAGGCAATTAGCCCTAGCAATGTGAGAGGGATAAACGTCTTCAGTGATTACATGAACTTCCTTGATTGGGAAATGGATCCAGCCTATCCCAACTTCAGGACTGAGGATTTCCAGCCTTCCAATGCTCACAGCTTCAGTATGGGTTTGCAGAACCCACTTGCTTCTATTTCTTTGCTTCTTTCTTTCTTTGTTTATAGGGAAATTCTTCCTCCATTATATTGCTGCTCATTTAAGAACTTTTTTGAGAAAATAAAGTTATTTTGCCCATATCTATTTTAGACCTCAACTGTCAAGACAGGAAGATTCTGGATCTGGTTCAAATACCTACTGTGCCCCTCAGCCTGTCAAGAGTTCCATGGGGTACTCAAGACGGTCTTCATCTTTGCTCCCATGGAGTCAAGGAGTCCATAGTCTTATCCCGTTAGTCCTTCTATGATATAAGGAAGGTAATATCACATAAACGTTCACAAGGAGCTGAAAGAAAACTCAAGCAATAAAAATTGTGTGAAAATAAGTTGTCAACTACATATTCAATATGTTAAAGCTTCTCTTCCTACTTTTTATTTCTTTTTTGGTTTTTTAAGGTAGGGTCTCACTGTAGCCCAGGCTGACCTGAAATTCACTTTGTAGTCTCAGGCTGGTCTTGAATTTACAGTGATCCTCCTACCTCTGCCTCCCAAGTGCTGGGATTTAAGGAGTGCACCACCACACTTGGATTTTTCTTCCTATTAAGAAATGAAAATATTACAAATTTCCCACATATAGTCTATAATTATAGCACTGAAATTCCCCATTTTAATACTGCATTCTTAGAGTGTCTAAAATTAGTTAATGGGTATAGTCTTGCATTTTTGCTAAGAACTAATTTTGAGTTTTCCTCTTTAAAAAACATAATTCCAGTTCTTTTAAAAAATTTTATTTATGCATGCAGCACTTTGTGCATCTCGCTTTATGTGGGCACTAGGGAATTGAACCTGGGTCATTAGACTTTCTGGCAACTTCCTTAATCTCTGAGCCATTTCCCCAGCTTTTTCTTCACCCCCAAGTTTACCCACTTCATATTTCACCTGAAGGGCATATGTTAAATGGTATTTGAATTAAAGACAAACTAATCATTACACATTTATAAATCATGTATGACATGTTTATACATTTTAGTTCATCAATCCCAATTTAAAGAATCCCATTATGAAAAAATAATTATAGAAGTGAACAAAATGTATGTATAAGTATATTTGTCTCATTGAAGCTGTAGCAGACTGCTTCAGGTTCGCTGCGATGAACTTCCAGACCAGGCACAGTTATGGAGGAAGGGATTTATTTATTAAAGCTTACAGATCCAGGGGAAGTTCCATAAAGGCAGAAGAAGCTGGCCTGCTTTTACAGGACCAGGCAAGAGAGAGAGAGGCCTCACAGCACAGCATACCTCAGGAACTCCTACTGGGCACACTTTGCATATATTTACAATGGAATCTCAAGTCCACCACCACACCTTAAGATCCGCCCAGAGACACTGACTCTAGCCAAGTGGCTGCAGATACAAACTATAAACTAACAAAACACCGAATATATTGGGGCCATATATTCAAACTACCACAGAAGCATTGGAAGTTAAAAAATAAATATGGACATTCAGCAATAGGGAATTATAAAATAAATTGTGGTGTATTCATGTACAAGGAATTATATGCAATAATTAAAGGTAAAGATTATTTAAACCCATGGAAATACATGACAGACAAGTCATAAAGATAGAATACATAATGTTCTGTGGTCCATAATTATACCCACACTTACTTACATTCATGTTCAACTTTTAAAAATGTGAAAATGCATATGAAAGTATGTTTTTTCTAAAAGTAGTGTGATTATGGATGATTTTATTCTCTGTTATTATAATCTGTTATGATGATGTTAAAAGTTCTATGCTATTTTTAATTTTATATTTAGGAAAAAAGTATTTTAAAGTATAACACATGTACTAAATAACCTATATATTGTACCACATTTTATAGTCACCCATATGTTGTCTGTTCCAGTGGGGCACATTTTAGTGAGAATATTGTGTTTATTGGAATTTCTAGCAAATAAAAAATGGTGGGCTACAATGTCTCTCTTTCAGAGGAGTTTTAAAATTACTTATGTTTATTTATTTTTATTCCTTCTTGTTACTTCTAAAGCCTTATGTTCTGAAACCTGAGAAATAAGAGGAAACCTTCTGTGAATGCTGTGGTTATAAGAGATTTGTATCTTACTTGGATTTGTACCTCATCGTGTGAAAAAGGTTTGAGCCATGACATCATTTGCACATCAGATTTATGATGATTTGTACATTGTTATTTCTAATATTCAATATCTCCAGTCACCTTGAACACATAGAGCCTCTGAGGCATGGACACACTCCTGTGTGTTTCTGCTTGAAAAATTCCTGGGATGAGCTCTGACGAAACTAAAATATAGACTTATGAGCATAAAATTACATAGGTGATACTTTTCAAGAGACTATAGGAAACTCATTTGCTTAACCCATGCTTAGTGAAGCAATAGGATTGTGTTCCGGATTGGTAGCAATCTGCCAATGCCACACACACACACACACACACACACACACACACTTTTATTATGAGAATGTTTTCTGTTGTTACTCGTTGTCTTTCCTATGGCATCAGTTTATTTTATGAACAACTTGTATCAATCATTCTTAGAATAGCAAGCTAGATTCTAGGGAAATCACTTTGTGAGGGAAATGAGACTCTGAATTAGAGAAACAAGGTTTATAGAACAAGGATGTTAAAATGTTCTTCAAATAACAAAATGACATTTAAGTGCAAAAGAGATTAAAATATTTTCCATGTGTTTTGAAGACAAAAAACAACCCCAGGAAACAGAGTTTTTGGAAGTTATATGTGAGTGCAATGTAAATAAATATGTGATGGTCCACTTATATCCAAAATGAATTGTGTGTGTGTGTGTGTGTGTGTGTGTGTGTGTGTGTGCGCGCAATTGTGTGATGTGTTGCTTGGAACTGGTGATTTCATAATGATCTATTGGCACGAATTGATTTTCTTTCTTTTTTTTTTTTTTAGTTTGGCTGTTTGGTTTCTCAAGGAGAAAGGGCAAGAGATACTAGGAGCCTGGGAAAGATCTGAGAAACCATCATGGTGAAGGTACCTGTTAGGGTCTGCCTCAGTAAAAGGAGGCTGGGAATGCTGGGGGGTATGGGAGCTTACTGAAGCATTTGAGTGGGGCAGGCATATGAGACATGGCTGCATAGATTACTGCATGGGTGACAAGTTGAATTATGAAGTTGGAAAGATCATTCTCCAGTTATACACAGAACTCTCTTGCACTGGGTCATTCTGATTTGGGCCATCCAACATTACCTCATTCATTCCTGGAAAGTTATTAGGATGGTGAAGGTCACTAGCATCATGAGGCCAAGATTAGTGCATGGTGTCTCTGTCCTAAGTGTGAATACAACTCACCTGTCAGAATGTTGACCTGACTTACTGAGTCAGAAGGGCTACCCAAGATTCCACCTGTCAGAGAAGCCATTGGGTGATTTTAATGGTGCTCTTCTAGTAAGATTTCAGTAGAGATCTTTTGCAATGAGAAAAACATGATGAATACCTTAAGTGGAAGAGAAAAAACTCATGTCTACTACTCACATAGTGAGTAATCTGTGACTACTCCACTGTAATCAAGATAATCCCTGAAATACAGGTAACTATTTAGTCATCAAAACCATTTCAGAAACATATACAAGAGAAAGGGCAATGCATTTGTGTGACAGATGTAAATATGAGTTTATCTGTATATCCAGGATGGCCAAAAAAGAACCAAAGTTGGCTAATGAAGAAATATCCTGGGCTGGATAGATGGCTTAGTGGTTAAGGCGCTTGCCTGTGAAGCCTAATGACCCAGGTTTGACTCTTCAGATCCCATGTAAGCCAGACACACAAATGTGAAGCAGGTACAAGGTTACACATGCCCACTAGGTGGTACAAACATCTGGAGTTTGATTTCAGTGGCTGAGGCCCTGGTGTGCCAATTCTCTCTATATATCTCTTTAAAATAAAATAAGAAAAAAAGAACTATCCTAACTTCACAGAGAATAGATTGCTTTTAGCAGAGGTGTTCAAATTGGATGGCTGGATTCTTATCACAGGAAGTGGTATAAATGCTATAACCCAGCATCTTCTCTTTTCTGATTCTATACTGGAATCACTAAGTCTATATAGGCTACTTTTTTTTTTTTTTTTTAAAGAGAGCTAATTTTTGGAACTCAAAGGAAAATCCTAAAGTGAGTTAAATTAAGCAGAGAGTGCTACAAGTAGCACTGGATTCCAACCTAATGATAGGGGTCTTTAAGATCAGTGTGTTTCCCAAGACATTAGATTCAACTCTATCTAATTTTGGGCAGATTAATGTCATTTGACCTGAGGGAAGATTTAAAAAAAAGAATGAAACTTTGGAAAACAATGAACATTTTAAGAAGAGATAAGAGAGGAGAAGAAAGGAAGGGAGTAAAATGGAGGAAGGCAAACTTGAGTATAAAAATAATAAGAAAACATAGTTAATATATAAGAAAGGCAACATTTTAATGATAAATTTGAACATTCTCTTGCCCAAAACTGAAGCCAAAAATATTCTCCATAATTCTTGGCCCAGAAATTGGAGTCTTACAAATTTCATTTCCAGTGTCTTTTGAAGCTCAGTCTTTTAGATGAGATTTACAGATGGAATGAGAAAAATTATGACTTTGTATAACTACAAATGATCTTTCCATTCTCATAGGTCAAAGTCTAACTCTCACAAATTTCTGGACAAAGGATAGTAAGATAACCTTCTCTTTGGTTAAGGACAGATCCAAAAATTTCTTCAAATTAGCAAACATTTACCAAGTCCCTACTAAGTATAAAGCACTTGCTGAGGATGCAGCAGTAGGCAGAGACAATGGTTAATCTCAGTTTTCAATATGATATGATTTTAAAATCTCCATAGAAACAAATCTCTGGGCATGTCTTTAAGGGATTTTCTAGTTTAGGTTAATTGACGTAGGAAGATCTACCCAAACTGTGCTCAGTGTCATTCTATGGGCTGGAGGTCCCAGAATATGTAAAACATAGAAAGGTTGAGCACCAGTATTCATTGCTCTCTGCTTCCTGACTATGGATGCAGTGTGACCAGCTGCTTCAGGCTCCTGCTGCCATGCCTTTCTTCCTACCCCAAAATGAATTGTATCCTCTTGAATTGTAATCCAAAATAAAGCCTTCTTCCTTGAGTTGTATCTGTAAGGTATTTTGTTTCAGCAACAAGAAAAGTAAGTTATCCAGCAGATAATAGCAGGTCTGCAGTATGATAGCAGCTATAAACAGTTACATAATTTGAAATAATACAATATAGCTTAAAAAATAGGGTAGTATATATCCCTAATTCCGACCTGAAAAAGAAGTGTATTCCTTCTTTTTTCCCAGCCTGGAGATAGAAGAGAAATATAAATGACCTATGAGCTGAACATCATAGACAGAGGAGTCATACCCCAAAACAGCAAAGAGAGTGCCCACAACAGAGAGAAGTGAGTGCATGCAGGACCTGGGCAAGATGGACATGGCCAGTGTGCATGCCAGGGAGTCTGGCTGCGTCCTCACTGGGTTCCCATCTGTAGCTCTTGTCCAGTTTCCTCAGAGGACTTCCTGCTGACATCTGTGAGCTATTTGCTGTGAAAGTCAAGGCCTTTCTTTATCTTCCAAGGAGGTTTTACTGACAACTTCAGGCTTCATAGAATTTGGGGAGGATGATCTCTCCCTCCCACCCAGTACTGAGAGTTTAGCATCCAAGTAGTAAGCCCAATTTTGATGTTCTACTCTGTGAGTCTTTCAAGCTTGCTTGTTTACTTTTCCTATAATATAAGAAATTTTAGTTAAATTACCCTATTCTAAACTCACTTGATCATAAATTCTCAACATTTGAAAAAGAAGTTGGGATTGTTTTCTAGAGCTCTAGGATGTCATTTGCTATGTCCTTAATCAGAAAACAATCTCCAGCTGGGTGAATTTTCAGCAAGCGCAGAGGAATGAAGTTTGGGAACTTGGAATAATCAGGCCTCAAGGCAATTAGGCAAGCTTTTCTCCATCTTAAGGAGAGATACTGAGATGCATTCCAAGGACAACAAAAACAACAACAAAACCACCACTGAGAGTTTCAGATGTAGATATTCTGTGATCCTTTGTGCCCCCTGAGTCAAAGAACCTCTAGGGACTTTTCTTCTCACCTCTGCTAGCCACTTCTTCAGTACATTTGGTATTCATGCCCTCTTAAAACCCCATCTTTGGGCTGAGAGATGGCTTAGTGGTTAAGCGCTTGCCTGTGAAGCCTAAGGACCCCGGCTCGAGGCTCGATTCTCCAGGACCTACGTAAGCCAGATGCACAAGGTGGCACACGCATCTGGAGTTTGTTTGCAGTGGCCGGAGGCCCTGGCATGCCTGTTCTCTCTCTCTCTCTACCTGCCTATTTCTGTATCTCTCTCTCAAATAAATAAATAATAAAATATTTAAAAAAAAACCATCTTTGCCCACTTTCTCCATTCCCCTAGTTGATATAGAGCCAGAAATACATTCTGGCTTTGAATTCATTAAAAAATGGTCTAATATAACCAAGTTAATTACACCTCTCTCTCTCTCTTTCTCTCTCTCTCTCTCACACACACACACACTGAAAATCATTTCTAGATTTCAGTAAACTGAAAAAGAGCCCACATTATCCTTTCTTATAAGCACTCTTGTAGTAACTGGAGAACTTGCCAGAAAAGGGTTCCAAGGCCCATATTTCATCTGCCCCAGTGGTTGTGATACACACACACACACACACACACAAAAAAAAAAAAAAATCTGTATCCTTTTCTGTTGGGAATCATTTGCTTGGTATGTGTGCTGCATAAAAACTATACAGCAGGAAAAAAAATGTCACCATTCCTAAAGCAGCCCGCTGCCCAAGCTCTGCCCCTGAAACACTGCTGATTGCAGAATCCATGTTGTTCAGCTTTCATAGTTTTGAATCCCAATGGACAACAGCCTCCCTGTGTGTATCATTCACTAAGGACATTAGACTGTAAGCTCCATTCTTATATTTCCATTTATGAGTCCCATGTGGTTGCAGAATTTCCCCCAGCTACAGTGTAAAAGTGCTGTGTATTCTTATCGATGCATTGAGCTCTGAGTTCACTTTGAGGTGAACTGAAAGAGCTGGGGTATTACTCCACTAGCAAAGCATATCACAGCATTGTGTAGAAGAGACCTGGGCTCAATATCTGGGTGTTCAGCTATTCTGTGTACACTAGTATGAGTGTTGAGACGTAGCCCTACAGCCTTCATCTGCTCAGGTGGAAGACAGAGTCACAACATCATCTGACTCTAACATATTAATTCTATATTTCCAAGAGAATGTGATCATATATGACTTAAAATTTTCAGACATCCTTTTATGCTTTGAATTTTATTTAAACAATCCACTGGTGGCTTTAAATCCAAATGTTTTTCTTCAGACTCACTCTAAAATTGTGTGCACTCTCCTGTCACACTTCCTGCCTGTACTTAGCTAATTTTTACAGAAAATTCTTTCCTCAACATTTTCATAGAGACATTTTCTTTTTTAATATTTTATTTATTTATTTGAGAGGGAGAGAGAGAAAGAATGGGTCCGCCAGGGCCTCAGCCATTGCAAACTGACACCAGAGGCATGCACCATGTTGTGCATCTGGCTTTACGTGGGTACTGAGGAATTGAACCTGGGTCCTTTGGCTTTGCAGGCAAGTGCCTTAACTGCTAAGCCATCTCTCCAGTGTGACCTTTTTCTAGTATAGAGGAATTTCTATTCAACGTTTTACAGCACAGATTGCATAAGAAATACTGTGTGGAACTGAACTGAACTTTAACTTTTATAAAACTAAGTTTGTATTTAGCTCAACTCTGCAGTATTTCAAGCAAAATGGTAATGTGGACTTTGAAGCCTATGATCATGGTTGGAATTCAAGTTCTGTTACTGCAAGTGAAGGAAGTAAACGGACTAGCAGAGCAGGATGGGGTGTCACCTTTCATGCTGGTGAGATAAAATGTAAGAATTGATTCCCTCACATTCTTCCCTCACCACTTATAGAAAATAGTTGCACACCACTGCAAGGCTATTTTTAAAAATAGGCCTGGAGAGATGGTTTAGTGGTTTAGGAGCTTGCCTTCAAAGCCTAAAGACACAGGTTCAGTTCTCTAGGATCCACATAAGCCAGATGCACAAGGTGGTGCACGCGTCTGGAGTTGGTTTGCAGTGGCTAGAGGCCCTGGCATGTCCAATATCTCTCTGTCTTTATCTGCCTATTTCTCTGTCTCTATCTCAAACAAGTAATAAATAAAAATATTTTTAAAATTACAGATTATATCTCACCACGTAGATATTCTAACAACTGAGAGAGTTGTGTCTCCATTTTTGGTAAGTTGTAAGGTATGGTTAAGTAAGTGGAGAAGATCTTACACACACAGAGAGAGAGAGAGAGAGAGAGAGATAGGAATCAACACACAAACAAATTCACATATGCATATGCACACAGGACCTCCCTGACTCCATCTCTAGATGTTGTAATTCCCAGAAATAGAAGGGGCATCAAGAAATATGGAAACATGAACAAGATGTTTGCTGTTTGCTACACTGTCACCTGTAGAGAAAATAATTGCATGCCAATTTTCTTGAGAGCAAGAAAGGAAGTGGATCCATGTCTTCCCTCTCAAACATTTACCTTGTGTGAAGAAATGAAATATTGCCAGACTGTGATGCAGAAAGCTGCAGCCAGCCAGGACTGAAGCACTCAGACCTTCACAGACGTTGGTTTGCAGCCCCCAAAGCAAAAGGCTTTCATTGCCATTCTTTTCTAAATGCAAGCCAAATACTAAATCTTACTTTGGTCAAATGACAGTGGCACAAATAAATATGCACAGCATGGCCTCTCTGGGCCAACTGGCATGTAGATGTAATCATCCCACACAGCATTCCCTCCTTCCCCAAGGGCACAGCAGCATGTCACGAACAAGAGACGTGCAGTCTCGGGAGCAGCCCCAAATCAAGCAGTCAGATGGCACTAAGTCATCTAAACTGGTGTCCCATTCAGCCTCACCGGGGGTCATGCTTTTCTAAGGGATGAGATAATAGGTGAGGAATTTGCAGAAAATACCCCAAGAGAAAGCACTGGGTAGAAACTTGGTCACTTCAGAGGTTTTCATTCTCACTTTACCCTAAAACAGAGAAAGAATTCAACACCCTGTTATGGAAACTGAGCAAACAGCAGTAAAAAGTATGAGGACTTTGAATAAAGTCCTCAGATCACTGGAAATGCTGTTGTTGCTCTTTCTTGGGAAGCAGTTTCAGGAGCCATTCCTGGGTCCTGTGAGCAATATTCTCACATTGCTTTGAAAATGAAATATGATCATGAAAAGGCATAGATACACTTTGTAAACTGTGAAACATCCCCATGTTCTCAAATAAACTCTCTTTGTGTCCCTCACTCAATCTCTCTCTCTCTCTCTCTCACACACACACACACACACACACACACACACACACACACACACACACACACAACAACTTGCAGGCTTCACTATTTTCATAGGGATCCTGTCTTGTCAACCCAAGAAGCTGGAAGGTGGAAACATCAGTCAACTCTGCTTAGAGACACCAAGAGGCAGACCCACAAACTTTCTGGGCTGTAATAGTAGAAGGAGGAGATTAACATATCAGAAAAAACTACCTTTTATTTCATACCCAGCTTCCGCCTTCCAGCTTTCTCCTATGCTTGCTTGCAGTTGAATAATGAAAGTATCACTCATAATTCAATTCAATCAAATGAATACAAACTCCCAGGTCCCCTGATAGAAGCAATGCTGAACAAGGAAACACACACCCCTTATCCACGGGTTGTCTGCTTTCTAGTAAGGAAGGGTGACATGAGAAATGCTAATGACAGACATGCAAAGGGGATGCCAGCCCACAAGAGCTCTGATAAAGATGGAGTTATTTTCTTTCTTTCATTTCCATTCTCCCTTCCTTCCTTCCTTCCTTCCTTCCTTCCTTCCTTCCTTCCTTCCTTCCTTCCTTCCTTCCTTCTTCCTTCCTCCCTTCTCTCTTTTGTGAGATAAAGAAAAGAAGCAATTTGAACAATGATTTTTCATAATTTCTCTAGATCAAGCTTTCAATCAAAGTATTGAAGTGTTTGCTACAATTATGATTTGAAAAGTGAGGTGTGCATGGCCCCTATGAGGAGCCATCCTCCATCAGGCTCTTTCCCCCATGTGCCCACAGCAGCATGTTGGCTTCTTAGATGAAAAGAGCAAAATTATGTCATTCTTGGTGCATTCTCTACAGAAGACTGTAAGTTTGGGAAAAGAGTAGCCAGTGATGAAAGATGTCCAATCACAGATCTTCCCATTTGAATCTTGAGGTTTTTGTGACATGTGGATTCCAAACCTTCACTGACACCCACTAGGAAAGTCTGAAAAGCAGTCATGACAAGTTGCCAAAACTGTGTGTTTGAAAATGTAATTATTTTAGAGAGCCTCCAAAAACATGTTCAAGAGTGGATAATCAATTTTGAAACTGGATTATTGGGATTAAACACAAAGTTAATAGAATGTGAAAACACAATCTATCTTGAGTTAGATGGAAATGGTATTATTAGGTCAAGTGTTTTAAGCTTCTTTTCCCATATCTTCTCAAGAGTTGATGCCAATATTTGAAAAATAATATAATATATAAAATATACAATATATATAAAATAAAATAATAAAATAAAATAAAATAAAATAATACACACACACACACACACACACACACACACACACACATATATAGTCACATACCCCCTTGGAAAATCTAGAACAATCTCACAGATGAAATTAAATCAAGAACTAATGAAATCTTATTAAATAAAATAAGCTGGTAAATGCACAAAGACAATTAATTCTGCTTCTATTTCTATGATAGTGGAAGCAATTTATTTGAGTGAATATATATTAATTCATAATGACCTCCATGTGCTCAGATTTTATTGAACATATTTCAAAAGTCCTCCACACCATCCAATGCTACAGAAGAACTGGAAAAGAGAAGAAAAATGCTTCACATATTTAGATGTTCATTTGTGTTTTACATACGAATATTATTCAATTGTAAATTGGTTTATAGCTACTGAGCTTAAATCTTTTTAGTAATATTTATTTATATTTGTGAGGGGAGAGAGACAAAAGAGAAACAGGCAGAGAGAGATGGAATGGGCACACCAGTGACTCCTACCATTGCAAATGAACTTCAGTTGCATGTGTCAATTTGTGCATCTGGTTTTATATGGGTATAGGGGAATTGAATCCAGGCCAGCAGGCTTTGCAATCAAGTTCTTTTAACTGCCAACTCATTTCCCCAGCCACAGAGCTCCATTTTTTTAAATTTAAAAAAGCATTTCTCACTGTAATTATAAAATAATTATATGCTGTCTTTTATTTGAAGACAATACTGAGGAAAGTTAACAGGAAGAGAGGTCAAAGCATTTCAGTCTATTGTGAACTTATGTACACTTATTATTATTTATAATGTTGATTTATTTTCTGATTAAGTAACATAATCTCATCATCTAAAATTGAAAAGTTCTAGAGACTATATACATTGAAGATCAACTCTGTCCCCTCCCTGCCAGCCACAGCACCCTTCCATAGAGCAGCCATTTTGTCGAGGACTCTTTCAGAGACATTTTATGAAAGTATGACTAAAAAGCACACAGCTTGTATACTACTGTCACCGCTCTGTACCATTACTTTGTCAACTCAACATGATTGCTTAATGATTACTACATATAGCACATTATGTACAAATTAACCCAGTCTCAGAAGGACAAATATTGTATTTTCTCTTATTTCTGGGTCCTAGATTTTACAAAGATAGAAAAATCATATTTGTACTGATGATATGAAAATAGAAGCAAATTTTCTGTGGGGTAAAGCAACTAAAGGGAAGAAAAGGAGGTGGGAGAAAAGGGAGGGTACAAGGTGTGATAGGAATAAGCTTAAAATATACTGTAGTTTGTGGCCATATCACCCTGAATGCACCCAATCTCATCTAATCTTAGAAGCTAAGCAGGGTAGGCTAGGTTAGTATGTGTACTGCATTGAATACTTGTAAGAAAATATCCTTAGCCGGGCGTGGTGGTGCATGCCTTTAATCCCAGCACTCGGGAGGCAGAGGTAGGAGGATTGCCGTGAGTTCGAGGCTACCCTGAGACTACATAGCTAATTCCAGGTCAGCCTGGACCAGAGTGAGACCCTACCTCGAAAAACCAAAAAAAAAAAAAAAAAAAAGAAAATATCCTTATGTAACTGGTATAATAAAATAAAAATATGATTTAAATAGTCTAGAACATATTAACAAGAAAAACAGCAAAACAATGTGAACAAAAAGTAAAAAATAATAATGGAAAAGTAATGATTGAGTATAATATGATCCTAATGTTTATTAACCTGATATCATGAGTTGCAGGTCTACAAAAGACCTTGGGTTTTGGAGTAAAGGGTTAGAGACAGATTGATTGACAGCTGGTTATGTAAATATAGATAGATTAGACTGGATTAAGTAGATGAGATAACTCCAGTTGGCTTGTGTTCTGTACTTCCTGGCATCTAAGGTTGCCCATATTTCCAATAGCACAGCACTGTAACAGGTCTGCAAACTTTTCTGCTGGTCAGTATAGTGGGTGCCATTTTGAAGGCCAATGTAATGTCCACCGAGGATAAATAATGATTAATGCTTCATAATCTGACCAGGTAATTGGTTTGAGCTCTCAATTCTAATCACCAATATGTCATCTCTTTGAAAAAATTAGCATGTGTCATTTGTTTAAGGGGTTCATTAGTGATTAATTCATCAGAAAGTTAATTATCTACTATAAAAATGAACATTCTTTAACATCTTGTTTCTGTTCTTCAAGATCAAATCATATCCCTTAACTACAAGGCCTAAAAGTTGGAGATAGTTAAATACTCAGTCCAAATACTTGCTATGCTCAAGAGAATCCCTACTGAAAGTGTCATGTGGATAGAAGCTTACAAAACCTATCACCATCATCTATGGACTGTCAGCATTGTGGGTAGGAATTACATAATGAGGACAGTTAATAATGAGTGAGGGAAGAGTAGGAATAAGTTCAACATTTCATATGCATGGGTGTGCAAAATTGTCTTTTAAACACAGAGTATCATATATCCTTGCTAGTTTAGATTTTCAAAGTACAATAGAATATAAATGTGGAATATTACTACTACTGCTACCCAAAATCAGCTGCTATTTTATATCAGCTTACAAAGCTATGAAGGAGTTATAATCTTTTAATATTTTAACAGATTGAATGTTCCTATTATATCCCTTTTGTGAGGATAGCAGGTCCCTAAGAGGTTTAGTAATTTGCCTCAGGTCAGAAAGTTTGAAATAAAAGTGTAAGGGATACATATCTTGGTATAGTTTGTGAAATAATGAAGAGCATGTTACTGTATAAATGTTTGTACTCAACCTTGTTTCCAATCAATAAATATTTGGATATGAAATTTTAATGAATCATGCATAAAATACTCCTTCAGCATGTAGGGTATTTTATATTTTATTTTTGTCATGATACTACAGTGTAGTATATGCTATATTAATGTTACTTGTATATATTTTTCATGCCTAGGCTATTCCAGTTGTGACATTATCAGATCACAATATTTGAATATATAAAATTATTTTAGTTATGTATCAATTTGTACTCCCACCACCATAGTGTCAACTTTGCTATATATTCAACAATGTTTGCCAGTAGTATTAAAAACTTCCTTTGCGAGCCAGGTGTGGTGGTGCACACCTTTAATCCCAGCACTTGGGAGGCAGAAGTAGGAGGATTACCATGAGTTCGAGGCCATACTGAGACTACATAGTGAATTCTAGGTCAGCCTGGGCTACAGTAAGACCCTACCTCAACACCCCCCCCCAAAAAAAAAAAAAAAGAAAAAAAATATTAGGGCTGGAGAGATGGCTTAGCAGTTATGGCGTTTGCCTGTGAAGCCAAAGGATCCCAGTTCGATTCTCCAGAAACTACTATATAAACCAGATGCACAAGGGGGTGCATGTGTCTGGAGTTAGTTTGCAGTGGCTAGAGGCCCTAGTGTGCCCATTCTCACTCTCCATCTCTCTCTTTCACTCTCTCTGTCCCTAATAAATAAATAAAAATAAAATCTTTAAAAAAAGGTTTCCCAAAAGAAGACAGATTTCTGTCAGAGTACTTTATGACCCACCAAAGGTTATTGGTAAGACCCTACTGCTGAAGACACTATATGCTGTTCAGATGGAACATGGAGAGACCTGGCTGGAATCTGGAAGAGAGTCAGTCCCTAAACAGTTATCTTGTCTAGTGCAAGAAGGCACTACATAAGTGCCTGGGGGAAAATGACCAACATCTGTCTAAGCAACTTGTGGTCTAAGCTACTCAGCAGTAAACAACCTGACGTGATGCTCACACAAGTGCAGTAGTGGCACACAGCCATGGTGGGTTACCAACTGCTCTAGATTTGGCTAATGGATCTGCTCAGTGGAATGGAACCCATATCTGGAAATGAGAAACAAGTCAAAACCATATCCCAAACGAGCCCACTCTCCAATATCACAGAAGAGGGGGCAGAAAGATTGTTAAAGCCATGACTTGGGTCATTATACACAGAAGCATTGCCTCTCCTGCATAACTGATGGCTACCCCCATAAGGCAAGACCTACATTATCCATGGGGGGAGGACAGGAAGAAGGCTAAGATGGTACCATTATGGCTGTATATATGCTATATACATAACTAATAAAAATATTTAAAAGAATTCCCTTTTCATCTAATTTGCCCTGAGTAAAATACCAGTTTTATAAATCCTGTTATTCATAAGAATATCTTTTCTTTAATTAATATGTTTATGAGATAATTATAGATTCACATGAAATTGGAAGACATAACACAGAAAGGTACTGATTAAGTTGTCCCATTTCAAAATGGGAAAACCATTGTACTATAGCCTGTTGCATGTATGTAATATGCTTATCTCCCTTGTTTGATCTGTATGCATATACATGTGTGCAATTATTCTGCTCCATGTTGTCACATGGAGCTTTGTAATCACACTCTCCTCTTTTCTGGGCACCCCACCAGTTCATCTCTAAGCCTTGGAAACCACTAAAGTGATCATATCTGGGACTTTTTTTCCTTGTAAGATATTACAGATGTGGAATCATACAGTATATAACTTTTGGTATTGGATTATTCCCACTGAGCATAATTTATGATGTATTCATTCAAATTCATTCAAAGCATATATTGATAGCTTGTTTCTTTGCATTCCAAAGCAGTATTTCAAGGAGTGGCTGTACCTCAATTTGCTGAACCATCTCCTGATGGAGGATATATAGGCTACTACCAGTTTGTGGCTATTTCAAATAAAACTGTTAGGAATAATGCCAAAAATACTTCTGTGTGAATACAGTTTTTATACATCTGGAAGAAAACTCAGGAACACAATGGCAGTGTTATATGATAATATGCTTCACTTTATAAGAACTGTCAAACTCTGTACCAAAGTTGCTGTACCAGAAATATGTAATCCATACTTCTAATTCCATGTTTGATTTGTTTTGTCATAGCTATTGTATTTTGATCATCCTGGTGTGTATTGAGGGTATTAATTTTTGTGTCAATATGATTGCACCATGAGATGCCCAGACATTAAACATAATTCTGGGTACTTATGAGAATTTTTGAGATTATATTTGAATTGGGAGCAGATTTCCCTTCATAATATCTACAAGCCTCATCTAATCAGCCAAAGGCCTCAACAGGAAAATCTGAATGTCTCTCTCAGGAGCACTGGAGGTCTTCCTACTGGGCTGTTTCAAACTTGGACATCAGGATTTATTTTTACTGCCTTCACACTGAAAGTAGCACTCTAGCTTCTCCCAGATCTCAAGCTTGCTAGCATTTGGATTGGATCATATACGCCATGAACCTTACCAACACCATCAGTTTTCCTGTCTCCATCTTACTGACTGCACATCTATAGAAGTATAAGTCTTCATATTTGTGTGTCCTGGGTCATTATAATAAACCCCATCACACACATGCACAAGTGAGTAAGTACACTCATACACACCATGCTGTTGCTGTGGAGAACCCTGACTACTGCCTGTTGGTAAGACAGTATGATTGACTGCTGACTAAGAATAGCAGGTTGACTTAGAACAACGCAGGGGAAGGACAAGAATACAGTGTTCATGGCAATCACGACACCAGAAAAAGGCTGAAGGAGATAAACACAGAGAACATCCAACTCCAACTAAGCCAGATATCCAGAGACACAGAGGCTCCCAAAACCTCATCACTGAAGCAGAACTAAAATAACCCCAATGTGGCTCAGGGAAACTCACAGAAGAGGGGGCGGAAAGATTGTTTAGAATCACAAGTTGGGGCATTATGCACAGAGACTGGGGCATACCCCCCAGAACTCTTGACTAACCTCACAATGCATGACCCACATTCCCCATTGATGAGGGTCCCTTTGAAAGTGGGAGGACAGGGAGGAGGAGAATGGAACCAATACTAAGAATGTAGAATCAGAATAATATAAATAAAAAATATGTATTAAAAAAAAAGAATAGCAGGTTGAGATTTTTAGCCACTAATTGGATTTATGGTCCTGAGCAATTATTTTGTCTTTCTGGGAGATGCTTCTATAAATTAGAAGACTTCTAATGATCTTTTCAAATTTAACTTTATATGAATATAAGCACAGACTTCTAAGGATGACAATGAAGATACAGAACTTAGAGAGAGTTTGTAAATTGCTCCCAAAAGAAAAAAATTTCTTACTGATGCTGGACAGCTGGCTTAGCGGTTAAGACATTTGCCTGCAAAGCCAAAGGATCCTGGTTGGATTCTCCAAGACCCACGTAAGCCAGATGCACAAGAGCACACATGTATCTGGAGTTTGTTTCCAGTGGCTGGAGGCCCTGGCACTCCTATTCTCTCTCTGCCTCTTTCTCTCTCTCAAATAAACACATAAATAAAACATATTTTTAAAAATTTTCTTACTGAGTAGTAAATGATGTTTGTGGAAAACTAGGAAACTTATGGACCCCAAAATATATTATTTTCCACAGAAGTAATCTATTTCATCTAACAAGTGGCTTTTTTCATCTCAGGTGATCTCTAGAAAGTCTTCCTTTTGTCCACAGGGCCATAACAATCACTGGTCATCACAGTGTCTTCAGTATACATACTCGTGGAAGTCTCTTTTCCTCTGAAGAATCTGCAGGGCTAGGAAGCTGTTAATCATGAGGCTTAGGGAACACCTCATGGCACAGTTTGTGAGAAAAAAAAATGCACACCAGAGTTGTCAAGAGGGCCACGTATCAAACATGGGCTCAGGGATTACCTGGTTTCCATTGGCCTCTGATGGTTTGTGCTGCTTTGGTGGCTCAGAAGGCAATAAGGAGTCCTTTCAATGCATCATTTGGACCCACTGTTCTGTTAAACGTATTAGATATTCCCAGCTCGTGAACACAATCAAGTACAAAAGCAAGTGATGGAAAGAAAATAAAAACAGGATGATGAAGAGGCCCCCAAAGAATCTAGTACAGTGCAGGTCTGCCTGAATTCACACCTTAGAATGACAGGGGTCCCCATAAGCAACTCACATTTCTGGAACCCACCTCTGACTATTTAAGCACAATTTTAGAACACAAGACCCGGGAATGTGCATTTTCAATGCTCTCCTAGATAACTCTTACCGATAACCCAGCACCACCAGCTCCTCGCCTGACCTTTGGGAAGTATTGATATGCAGCCATGTTTTATTTCATTCAACAGATGATAGAAAAATCAAGACTGAAAAGAATGTCCCACATTACATCAAGGTCAGGTATCCAATAGCCCAGAACTGTTGAGCTCAAACTTTTAATCTTCTCTGTGATACAAAATCCAACAAAAATATCCACTTGTCTTTCTAAAGGAAACTAGGGTAACGTCCAGCCTGATTTCCGGTCTCTTCACCATTCTTCTGTCATACAGTGAGGCCAGGCTTGGCTTTCAAATCTCAAGTATCATTTTCAATTCCTTCTTTTCCCTCTACATTTTGTCTAGGGAGTCAATTTACTCAACTGGCTGTAGTCCTGCCTCCTGGAATCACCATATCAAGTCCTTTCCAGCTGCTCACTCTTTATCTGTCTCCCTAGTTCCTGATCCATGGCCACTTTGTTAATCTGTTGATCTGCATCACAATCCAATCCTTCCATCCAGTCTCTGGCCCCGATTTACTCTTCAGCCTTCGTTTCTTCCTGAAGAGCCCTATCCTTGAACTTCAGGTCAGGGACAAGGCTCTGACATTTCCATACCATTATCTAGAATTTTTAAGACGAGTCTACTTCAAAGCACAACTATTAGGACACAATGGTACTTTAAGCAGCATGCCACTCCTGACTTCACACTGCAACTGCCTAAGCAGAAAAGAAAAGAAAATCTTGCTGACCCCACTAGGTCACCAGATTGAGTTCCTATTTGTGCCTATACTGGAACTTTCCCAACTCCTAGTGTGTCTAACATCAGGATGCTTTAGTCTACTCAGTGAAGCCACATCTTTCTGAAAGGAAGTGGCCTTGTCCAGCTAAACTTGAACACTGAGAAACTGTACATTACTTAACTGACTGGGCTTTTCCCCAGCCAATACACCAATAGATATGGAACATCAAAGGCAAGGAGGGAAGTATAAATTTCTAGATACAAAGCAGTAAAGAGGATCTAGTACACTTAAGGGAGAAGATGGATTTAAGATAAATGATGGAATGCAAGCCTAGAAAATTTCCTTGGCTATTTGAAGGGCAGTCAGGGACACAGATGCCTGAATCTTCCCATGTCAGTCTGGGGCAGAGCAGTGAACAGAATTCTAGGAGCATCAGAAGTCCAGCTCCAGCAGAAACAGCTATTCCTTTGACTCATTTGGTTTATAAATGATATGTTCCATTTCAGCATCTGTGTTGCAGAAGAACACAACTCAGTTCCCTCAGGAGAGCAATATGAACAAATTAGCCAATATTTACCAAATCATCCGCAAGTGAGTTGAGCTAAATGACCTCACACAGACAATTCTCCTGGGATTCCAGGTGACTCTTACTACATGGTACAAGACATTACTTTCTCTATAACTAATCTTGATCAGACAGAAGTGGGAAGTTATGATTTTCCTAGGAAAACAAAATTGAAGAGTATTTGAAAAGCAGAGCATACCATTCAAATGCCCCTTACAGATTTAACTTGTTATACATATTCTACTGATTAAATCATAGCATGGGATGCTGATAACAAAAAAAGATTGCAAGAAAAGTTCAGTAACCATCTCACTTTGGTAAAAGCACTCACTTTTGCTCCCAGTAAGTAAACACCAAAACTTTTGTTATGATTACGTTTTAAATACCATGATGACAAAATGTCAAGAGACTAGACACAGGATAGTATCCATCCCACAGGATAGCAGGCATGCCATGTGCACTGCTGCAGGATGTATAGCTGGAGCTCAGTCACTAGTTGATGTGTTTCAGGATCCTAGAAAGATAATCTGTTAATATTTGCAGAGCACTTTATAACTGACAATTTCCTCTTAATTTGGCTTCTCTCGTCCACTTAATTTCCACCAAAACTTAAGAGGTGAGAATTCCTATCCTTCCTCATTTTATGATGAAGGAAACTAAGGTTTTGAGATGTCTTCATTTCCCAGAAGTATCTTGACAAATACTACAAATTGGGTGACTTAAAACAACAAAGATAACTCTTCCAGTTCTGGAAGACACAAGTCTTAAACAAGGCGTTGAAACAGATATTGGCAGTCAGCTTCCTCCAGAGGGTGAGGAGAACTCTGTTCTATGCTTCTCTTCTGGCTTTTATCTTCACCTTGTGACTTGCTCTGTATGGGTTCCCACAAGCACACCGGCAAATGGATATGGGGCCAGCTCTAACCCATCATGATAAATGCTTATTGCAAATAAGGTCTTTTTTTAAGATTATGGATATGAATTATGTGTGGACAATACTCACCACTCCAGAAGTCAAGTATTTTTCCAAAAATCTATGAATGATAGCCTGTGGAGGCAAGGCTCAAACTTAGTTTTTCCTAGCCCATATCTACAGGACGTATTTTGCTATTAGATCCTATTCCGGAGGTCAGGCACTTAGGATGTATTGCTGGGAGGAGGAGTCATTCTGCATCACCCTGAAGCTGATGCCAAGATGTAGCCATTAGCACAGGATTGAATACTGCAGCAGTCCCGTATGGAAACTCGCTTCAGCCAACAGCAGAAAGCTTAGTGTTTTTACCATACCTGTGATGCTTGAGCTACATGGCTGGCTGTAATACCCCTCATTCCATACATTTATTCTCAAAATATAATCCCAAATTCATCTCTAAAGGCCGAGGGCAGACATAAATGTTTATCACTGAAATTCTTTTTGTACTTCCTTAAGCTTGTCTTAAGCAAAATCTAACTTTACCATAACCTATTCTTTCTCCCTTTCTCTACTTTTTTCTTCCCTCACCTCTTTATTTGCTTCCCTGTTTCCTTCCATTTCTTTTTATAAGTGCATACTTATGTATTCTGATATTTTTAAAACATCCAATACTAAGCATATGTGTATTTTGATTGTCATTGTTCTATAAACAATACACTATAACAACTATTTGTTATATAGTAGCACACAGATTGTATTAGGTATTATAAATAACCTAAAGATAACATAAGGTGTAGAATAGAATGTATGGGTGATGGTGTAGAAATGCCATACCATGCTCTAAAAGTGACCTGATCCTCCAAAAGTTTTGTTATCTGCAAGCATCCTAAAACTATGGATATTGAGGGACAAATGTACACACATGAATAACACATTTAGATATATACAATATGGAAGCACAGTTTTTTCCAGTTTTTTAATATCAAGATTTAAAGTTCAAAATCAAAGCCTGAGAAAGAATCTCAGAGTATCTAATATACTATACTTTGTATGAAAAAATTTTTAATAACTCATTGATTATTGAATGATTTTATATATTTAAATCCATTGAAATTTCATCAATAAATCAATTCATTTAAAAAGGAAATATTATGAAAATTTATAAAGAATAACTAATTTTAAAACACCATGACTTATTACTACAATCACAAAATGATGTCCTCATAGTATAAAAAGTTAAGAAATGCTAGGTGTTGTGGCGCACATTTTTAATCCCAGCACCTGGGAAGCAGAGTAGGAAAATCACTATGATTTCAAGGCAAGCCTAGGATTACAGAGTCCCAGGTTATCCTTAGCTACAATGAGACACTACCTTGACAAAAACAAAAAAGTTAGGAAATATCCAAATCCTTTTGCCCCTATTTCAATGTTAAAGAATGTTTGAAAATGTAAAAAAAAAAAAAAAAATTCCTTTCCTAAATCTTCCTTTGATACTTTAAGCCAAATCTGATTGTGCTTAATTAAGAACATCTCTGTGAGGTCATAATTCCAACTGGAAGTTGGGAGAGGAGAGAAAGAAAAAAAAAAAAGGCAGCAATAGAGAGGGAGAGAACACAAGGAGAACACTATGAAACATCAAAACACTAAAATTACTACAATACATAGACACTTTTTTACACATACCATTTGAGGGAAGTGTGTATGTGTGTGGGTATCTGTATCTATGTGAAACAACTTTACCAGTTTATTTAGGTTCAAACTAATAAAGTTTTTAAAAATATATTATATTTATTTATTTGAGAAAGTGAAAGAAACAGGCAGAGAGCGAGAGAGAATGGGTGCGCCAGGGCCTCTGGCCACTGCAAATGAACTCCAGATGCATGTGCCCCTTGTGCATCTGGCTTATGTGGATCCTGGAGAACTGAACTCAGATCCTTTGGCTTTGCAGGCAAATGCCTTAACTGCTAAGCATCTCTCCAGCCCCTAATAAAGTTTTTATTGATCTTGTCACCTTATATACTTTAATACCTTGGCATTGACAACTCTAGGTGGACCTGAATCTAATATTACATGACTTTAACATATTTTCATAATTTTCTGAGGCCTTAGACATAGTAAGGAATAAAATGAAATAATCAGTTGTTTTATATCATTTAAGCAAGTAAACCAATTCTTTAATATCTTAGTTTCACATTTTTTCTTTCAGTTTTTTAATGTACTAGGGAAGTTGTGTATTGAAACCCTTAATACTATAGAGAATATTTCTCTACTGAGCATCTGTATAAATGTAGAGAAGATATAAAATTGAACCTATTTTATGATAGACTCATAAAATCTCATGACAATACTTTAAAGGTCACCCAGTCATGAAATCTTAATTAAAATTCACATTGCATTTTGGCATAAAATCTTAATTAAAGATGCTTATATCAAAATGCACATTGTATTTTGACCTAGAACCTCAAAATAGTGATCAGGCTTCTCACTCCCAAATGATGCTAACTATCTGGAACACTGCTTTGTGGAATGTTCTAGGTCTAGGCCTGGAAGTCCAAGGACAGCTAGCATATAAATAGTTTCACATGTTCCAACTCCACCAGTAACCAGTGACTATGGTGTCACATAGCATAGGCACAGAACATGTCCATTATTGCACAAGTTCTCCCTGGCAGTATAGCAAACATTTCAAAAATGATTCCTCTCCCTAAAATATGCAAAATCAACCCTTAATGAATGAGTTCACAACTCTTCCAGGATGGCATGCCACATTTTGATTTCTTCTGTCTCTCAAGATAAGGGGATATAACAGTGACTATTCTATAAATTGCTATGGTGTGGGGATTGGGAAGATTCATGGTTATTGGCTATTCTGGTTATTCTAGCTATTGAGTCCTTTTGTGCCAGAAGGCATCTTAGCCACATGGGTCATCAACGCTACCTGATGGGACTTTGTATAGTAATAACTCAGGCATTCAACATAACTCCAAAGATGTCTGTACTTACATAATTCTAAATTAAAAGCAGTAAAGAAAAATAAGACATATTCAAAGTGGCCAAGGTGTCAGAAGGAAGGAGAGTGGCATAGGCACCAGAAGTGAATAGATTATTGGTTACCGGGGTAGGGGGGGTGGAGGTAAAGATTGATTGAACTGCCCAAAGTCACCTGGAAAACCACATTCACCTATTATCACAGACTATCAGCTCCTCCAAGCAGTGGCTAACCGAGAACACAGCGGATAAACAGACGCTTCCTTTAATTTTCCTTTTATAGCATTTCTCCTTTTCCCATTCCTTTGGATAAGGCAAGGGAAATCTTGCTGAATGCTGACAATGCTTCTGGCTGCTTCCCTAATGACTTGTCAGTGGTGCCAAGTTCCAGTTGCCCTCTTCAGGCGACTTTATAGAGCCATGCTGCACACCTCTCCCTTGGCCACCAATATACAGTCTGCCTGGCATTTCTCTTAATATTTAATATTTTCTCTGCTTAAATACAACTGTAAGCTCTCAGAAGAAAACAAAAGCAGTCATGTTACTGTTCATGGCTCATGATGGTTATTAGCATGGGGGCCCTGAGCATCTGGAAGCAATGAAGTATTGACATTTCACTGTGGTCTGTGTAGTCAGATTGTCTCTGTACTATTTCCTCTCTGCAACTGACTGACTGTGCCTTTCAGGAAAGAGATCTACTCACTCTAAGTTGCTGTTTTCTGCTTTATTTTTTATTTTTTTTTCCTTTTTTTTTTTCCTGGAGAGAGTCAGAGATACAGACAGAGAGAGAGAGAGAGAGAGAGAGAGAGAGAGACAGAGAATGAGCATGCCAGCAGCCTCTCAGCTGCTGTGAAAGAATTCCAGACGTGTGCATCCCCTTGTGGGCAAGTGTGGCACTGTGCTCTTGTGTCACTTTGCATCTGGCTAAACGTGGGACCTGGAGAATTGAACAGGCATTCTTAAGCTTAGCAGGCAGGTGCCTGAACCACTAAGCTATCTCTCCAGCCCTCTGCTTTCTTAAATAGAGGTAATTGTATTCTCAGGAAACTATGACAAAAAAAAATAAATAATTTAATGAAAGAAAAACTTTAAGCCTAGTTTCTAATGCAAGGTAAACACTCTTTATAATTATCATTCAGAATGTTAAACACAGATTGTTAAATTTGTCCATGCTTGATTATGGAGATTTATCTAAGAGAGACCTTAAGCATATCATTAATCATTCTATACATGAAGACACAGAGTTGTACACATGTTCCAGTTCGTGCCCAGACTCTGCACCTAGTCAGTTACAAAACAGAGCCTACTCTGGGCTACCTCATGGCAGGTGTTTTTCATTTTATCCATCACTTTTTTGAGACACTCTTGAGAGTGTAAATCTTGCAGTACACAATACATGGTGGTAACTGTTAAGAACAACTTAAAGTCTAAGGCCTACCAACAGCAGAAGATATAGATGAGTTACTGTCCCACTGACAATGGATCCAGCCTTCCAAAAGACAGACAATGACTGCAATACCCCGGGGAACCTGTCTTTCAAATTGGAAGCTTTTCATGTTACATAAAGTATTAAGAATGGTGTCATTTTTCCACAATAGTTGATTCATGATTGAGTTTTAGCACATCAACAAATTTTAAACCCATTTCCAAGCACTTATCCCTTTTAAATATATTAAAACTAAATGATAACATAGTTATAATAACAAGGAGCACAGCACATATATCTTACTCTATCTCTCTATGTATTATACAGATAATTATATAATTTATTGTGCATATATGTTATATGTAATGTGTTTTATTCAGTGTAGCACCTGAAAGCTGTAAGCCTAGTTTTTTGACATTCACTTCTGAAATTATTTCTGCAGTACAGATTATGAGATTTATATAGTGGAAAGGAAACAAATATTGGAAGTGGCACTTTTAAAACCTCTACTTGATTTAGTGGAGAGTGATAACAGAGCACAAAGGGCTAAGTTCCCTTCTCTGTATTGCAAGGCACTTCCCAGAATACTGGAAGGCATATCATAGCTCTTTCCAGTTGAACCCTGTATACATAAATGACTCCAGAGACCTTGGCAATAAAAATTTGGCTACAGTTAATACTTACTAGGGAATAAGATATTTAAAACAAAAATGATAGTAGATAAATGTGTCAAGCATTTCAGAAGCAGTGCCAAACTGTTTACCTTCCATGTATTCTTTGTTTATTGAATGATTGACTTTTTTTTTTCATTTAACAGAGCTTTGGTAATCCATATCCCTGAATAACTAACCTGTCCCAGAGCCTACAATTAGAATAATCAAATACTGTTTTAATAGCTATGTGTGTGTATGGGGGGGTGTTATATGATGTTAGTTTCATGTGTGATACAAGATTATAAAATGCCAGTACTGGAAACAATTTTTTGGTTTACTGAATGAAATTATTTTCCAAACTTTGAAAAATCTTCACATGTAAATTTGAAAGGAAACTTAGAATCCATGGGGGAAAAAAAAAAGAATAAATGAGATCCTTGAATAGAAAAGTTTACTGTGTATTTTTAAAATTTTATTTATTTATTTGCAAGCAGAGAGAGATAAGAGTGAAGAGAGACAGATATAGAGAGAATGGGCAGGCCAGGGCCTCTAGCCACTACAAACGAACTCCTGATGCATGTGCCCCTTCTACATCTGGCTTACCTGGACACTGGAGAATAGAACCTGGGTCCTTTGCCTTCACAAGCAAACAGCTTAACCACTAAGTCATCTCTCCAGCCCTGATGTGTAGTTTTTTTTTAAATCTGGGAGTGTGTGTTATGTGTATGTGTTCATGTGTGTGAATTCCAGTGTGCACATGACATGATGTACATGTGAAAGTCACAGCATGACCCTTGATGTAGGTCCTCAGTGTCTACCTTTGATGCAAGATCTCTTGTTAGCCAGGCTGCTTTGCCAGTGAATTTCTAGGGATTCTTTTGTCTCTGCCTCCCATCTCACTGTAGGGCCACTGGGATTACAGACATGTGCTATTGCATTGGCTTTATGTAGGCTCTGGGGATTCAAACTCAAATTATGACATTTCGTAGTAAGCACATGTACCCATTGAGCTATCATCCCAGCTCCAAGTTTATTTACAATGCTTATTTGAAAATAATTATTGGTAGAAACCCAGATTCATCCTCCCTGAGTCTTCAAGTTTAAGGAACACAGTTTGAAAATCAATGATGTAATAAATTTTACTAAGTGCCTAAGATTCTGGAAGGGAAGGACCTTGCTAAGAAAGGGAAGGGCTAAGTGTCTGAGGAGGTAACGTGCCTTCAACTTAATATTCTTGCTAGTTTCCCATGTTGGCAAGCAGGCATGAAATTACTTGGCATCTAAAACTCATGTGCCTTCTTGAACTCATTTGCTCATTATGAAGAAGGAACTTAGGGTCAGTTTCCATTGGTTCTTATTCATAATAAACTGTAGACCAACATAAAATGTCAATTCTGCCCGTTAATAAATCATTCAACACAACTTGTTTTCCCTCTCACAAAATGTAGGCTTAATGTCACTGAAATAATCAACATCATTACAACACTTGATCTTAGCTAAAAAATACGTTTTATTCTTTTTGTACCTATGACAAACTTATTATTAAATGCTAATAAAAATGTATAAACATTTAAGCAGAGGCAGTGTCTGTAACCTCTAGGTGTGGGAGGAAGGAGGGGATTTCATTAAAACGCAATGTGTAGCTTCACACATTCTGCAAACAAACTTAAATGCCAGCTTCTTCCAGAATCACTGCCACTGTATCCTAATAACAAAGTACCTACTGGTAAATACTAGAGAGAATAATAAAAAATGATATCTCTCAGCAATTGAATAATACATTTTATTCATAGATCTGAAAGTTCTTTTGAAGTATTAAATAATTAAATTTCACCACATGCCCACAAGGTAGGTATTAGCTCCTTGTTTTATAGATGTGCTCATTTAGTATGAGTTACAGCCCACGTTTGTGGGTGTATTGGATAGGAAAAATCCCACTGAAATAAAATATTTGCAAATCCACTGGGAAGGGCAGTGATAACATGGCTCTGTCCCAAGTGATACCTAGGAGGCAATGAAAAATTAATGCCCATTCATCAGACTTAATTTAATACTGTGAAACTTGAGAACCAAGGAAAAGCTAACCCATTAAGAATCAGACAGTAACTTTTGGACATTAATGCATTTAAAACCTATATACAGCAAAGAAAGCAATAATAAAATTACATCACAATCCATACACTGAGAAAAAGAATTTTCAAATGATATATCTGATAAGGGGCTAATATGGAAAATTTATAAGAACTTCATATACAGGAGACAAAACATTTACTTTAAAATAGGCTAGACTTATTCTAAAGGAGATATGCAAATAACCAACAGATATATGAAGAAAGGGTCAGGAATGTTCATTATCAAAGGAAGTCAAGTAAAAATGACAATATCACCTCATACTAAGTAAGAATTAACCAAAAAACTAGGAAGTAATGTTACTATGAATATAGACAAAATGAAAAATTTTAAATACATATTCTTTTTTATTTTTTTTATTAGTTATATGTGTGGTGTGTATACAGACATGATGGTACCATCATTAGCCTTCTCCCTGTCCTCCCCCCATGGAGGAAATGTTGATAATATTGATGATATAGATTGCTAAAGCCATTGTGGAAAACAGTTCCTATAGGAAATTAAAAATAAAACTACAATATTATGTAGGCATCCCCTTTTTGGACACATACCCACATTGTAAAGATGTTTCTACTCCCATGTGAAATCACAGTATGCTTCACAATAGCCAAGATATGGAAACAAGCAAGGTATCTGTTGCTGAACTAGTAGATGAAAAACTGAGATGGTTCCATGTGTTTCTATTGACAACAGAATCTGCCATTTACCACATCTAGATGGAAATGGAGAACCCAAAGTTAAAATAAGTCAGACATGGAAAGAAAACTGCATAATATTATTTGTATATGTGATAATTTTTAATATCAAATATACAAAAACAGAATAAGAGTGGTTACCAAACACAGTGCAGCATGGGATATGGAGTGTTAGAGGCGAGAAAATTTAAAGTATTAGGTATGTGCAACAGCAAGCCTAGAGATTGAGTGTTAACATGAGAAGTTAGTTAAGAAAAGTGGGTGCCACCACACCTGGAAAGAATTGCATTTCAACGTCCATAGATGATGTTTTATTTGAACTCATCTATGCTCATATATATATATTTTTTGCTTCCTGACTGTAGCAGTCTTCATGATACAGTGACAGTAGGTAGTACTAACAATAACACCACAACCTCAAAGTCCTATCTGCTCACTATCCATTTTCTTCAGAAAGAGCTGCTGACTCCTATTCTTTTTTTTTTTTTTTTTTTTTGGTTCTTTGAGGTAGGGTCTCACTCTGGTCCAGGCTGACCTGGAATTACCTATGTAGTCTCAGGGTGGCCTCGAACTCTCGGCGATCCTCCTACCTCTGCCTCCCGAGTGCTGGGATTTAAGGCGTGTGCCACCACGTCCGGCCTGCTGACTCCTATTGTAAATGACATACCCGAGAGATATATAGCATATGTATGCCTGCAAATAGATTGTCTTTTCTTCATAATTTAATTTATATCGCATTATGTCTATATATATCTACATATCTATATCTATCTCTGTATCTGTATCTCTATCTATCTATCTATCTATCTATCTATCTATCTATCTATCTATCTATCATCTATAAGCTTATTGAACTGTTTCCTCAAAGATATCAAACGTCCAAGAATGTTTCTTGGTTTTTCAACAATGGAAGCCTCCTTCACAAATCTGAGTTAAGTAGATCTTTGCTAATTAGAAACATTCCAAGACTGTTTCAGTAATTTCTCACAAAAGATATTTGAGGTACCCATGGGAAGAACTACTCTTTTTATTTACGGATGAGGAAACCAGGCTCAGAGAATTTAATGAATTTTCCTAGGAACAAGGTTCCCTGAACAAAGGATTTCTTCCCTGATTCTAGAACCCAGGTGATCCTGAGATAAGATCTATCTGAAGGCTACAACACAATGATTGCTGAGATTAGTAAAGGCAAAAATATAGTAGGGGGGTTGTTGTAAAACCAAGTTCCAGTCACTTCTGCACAGGATTATGTCTGGGAGGATTTCCAAGGTAGACTTCTCTCTCTTTTTGGTGGAAGGAGAAGTGAAGAGAGACAAATTTTTAATATTAAATTATATATATATATAATTTAGTCAAACAAAAGCTATTTAATAAAAGTTTCCAAATCAATGTACGATACACAAGGGACAGTATCTCTTATTGGGAATAGACACCTCCTTCTATTGGAGGAAGATTTCACACGGTTACCTCATTTCATAAAACAGAACAGACTGAAAAATTAATCTGGGAGCAGCGTAACACCTGACATGAGGTCCACTTCAAATAAAATTATGCAGCATATCTCTGCTTAGTCACCAAACCAACACTGGAGGACAGCTGATAAGAACCTAGACATGACATTCAACCTAAGTCATGAGGACTGTACTTTTTTTTGTGCTTTCCCCTGATTTCTTTTCACTGCTAAATAGTATGACTTGCAGTAACAATGTTTTCTTACCAGCAACCAATTGCTTGGTAATATTTTCACAATCAATAAGTGTTCCACAAAACAATTTTCTATACATGGTGGGCAGTAGTTATTTGAGAAATAATTCAGAATTGGAGTTAAAATTATCACAGAAGTTCTCTTCCAGTCTTCTGAAAACACTAAGAATAAATAATGGGTTAGATGGATAGATAATAAACAGTTAGATGATAGATCTAGAATTCATATTCATCTATGTATATGTATATTTACATCATCTATATTTGTCTATATATAATGTATAACTTTATATAATCTTGATATTCTGTCAAATTATAAATTTAAAGAATATCATGATTTAATGAACTGTTAAAGATCATCTCGTCTAAATATAGGAGTGAGGAAGCCGCTATCAAAGCCGATTGTGTTTCATGTCAATCTTGTGAGTAAAGGTTTATGATCTATGATCCATTCCATTGGCCTGCACCCTGGTCTCAGCTCACATTTATAACCTTATCCCTATCAACTATCCTTCATGCAAATTACACTGACTGTCCCACATGCTACTCCTAAACCAGCCATTCCTTCTTTATTCTCCTTTCTAAAGAAACAGCTTATCCTTGCAGTTTTCATCTTCCTATCCTGTTCACTTTCCAACCTTTTTCAAGGCTTTGTCCCAGTGGATGCCTAATGACTATCACTGGTGTCCATTTCAAATAGAATTTGTTTGTTTTCATTCAGCGTTCTGGTTTTTGATAACTTGTATGGATAATAAGATTGTGGTTTGGGCTGGAGAGATAGCTTAGTGGTTAAGCGTTTGCCTGTGAAGCCTAAGTACCCCAGTTCAAGGCTCGATTCCCCAGTACCTACGTAAGACAGATACACAAGGGGGCACATATATCTGGAATTTGTTTGCAGTGGCTGGAGGCCACGGTGTACCTATTCTCTCTCTCTCTCTCTGTTTCTTTCTCTCTCTCTGATGCTCTGTTGCTCTCAAATAACAAAATAAAATAAAATAAAGATTGTGATTTACACTTGATACTTTCATTGGCCTAAAGTGTCTAAAGACTCATAATAATTGACACTTTTATGTTACCATATCTGAAAAATAATTATATAAAAGATAATTTGAGTAACTGATTTTTGATGAAATCATGGAAAATGAAAAACAGTTGAATTCATTTAAAAATTATTTATTTATTTATTTATTTATTTATTTATTTATTTATTTATTTATTTGCAAGGGGAGAGAGAAAGAAAGAGAAGGAGAGAATGGACACTCCAGGGCTTCTGGCTGCTACAAACAAAGTCCAGTACCAGTGTGCATGTACCAATGTGCATTTAGCTTTACTTGGATACTGGGGTCCTTAGCCTTTGCAGGCAATCACTTTAACCAATAAACCATCTCATCAGCCCCAAACAGTTGAATTCTTACATAGCAGTAAATAACACAAGTTAGTTCTCACCAAGTATATGGGTCATTTCTTCTTCAGCTATCACTGGAGCCAGATTTAGAGAGTACTTCAAATAATATTAGAATTTTTAAGCTTAATGGAACCTAAGGGAGTGGACAAGCCAAACCTTTAGCCTTTTTTGTACATTATGAGTGACTTAGAGGGACAGTGGTTTACTCAGAACTAATCACTGAGTCCTCTAGGCCTGCAGCTTCTTCATTCCATCATATTACTTCTTCTAGCAAACTTTATTGGTTTCTGAGGTCCATATATCCAGTACCGATGATTGTTATGCTCCTATTAATATGTATATACACTTTTAGGTATTCCTCATTGATCATGGAATATCATACAAGTTCTCTAAAGTTGTCAGATCTGGCCTTCGAAAGAGCTGAAGTAGGGAAGAGATGGGTTTACCCATCCCTCTCTCTACTGTCTGTAGACTGAAACCACTGTTGTCATTCTCTTTCATCCATATTTGTGTGCTTGTTCCTATACTTCCACTGTATTACATTGTTCTTTGATTGTAATCCACTAAAGTAAAGTAAATTTTAGTCATTATTTAACAAATGTGATTACCAAATGTTGCTTTTTGTTCTATAAGCAGTACCCCTATGGTTCTTCTATTACAGTTAAAACTTATATGATTGATAATTAAGTGGGATGGGATATAGTTCAGTGGAACAACACTTGCCTAATATATGCACACCATGTAACAGATAATATATTCCTTATTACCCATCTATTCAGTTCCCCTAAGCACCTATGCTCCAGGACTGTAAGTAGGGATCAGGATTTGCACCCAAGTACATCATCACCTGAAGCCTTGACCTTCTAAAAACTCATCTCTGATTCACTTCAGAGATGACACTACAGTGGTAATGTTGGTGGGGTGCAAGACATTCATTAGATAAGCAGGTGCTATTGGAAATAGTGGAAGGAACACTAACTCTTTAGAGGGCAGCAGGACAAATCTTTGGAATCATATGACCATTCATTACAGGGGCAAGAGAAAGAGATCTTTGAGGATAAAGGGAACTTTGGAGGGAAAGGCACATGGGTTTCAGAAATAGCATATTTGGGTGACTAACAGCCTTTGAGTATGATTACAATAAGCAAGAGTAGGCTCTTGCTGAAGTTGAAGTTATGTGGGGCTTGAAGATAAAACAATGGAGTTAGGACCTTGCCTACAGGAAATGCATAGTCCTTGAAGGACTTGAAGCAAAGCAATGGTCAAATGTGAGATTTTAAAATCTCACAGTAAGGCTGGAGGAATGACTTAGTAGTTAAGGCACTTGCCTGCAAAGCCAAAGGACCCAGGTCCAATTCCCCAGGAACCACATAAGCCAGATGCACAAGGTGGCACATGCATCTGGGAGTTCATTCGCAATGGCTGGAGGCCCTGGTACACACATTCTCTCTTTCTCTGCTTCTTTCTCTCCCTCAAATAAATGAGTAAAAATAAAAAATATTTAAAAAAATATTACAGTATGAGGTAAGGAAGTGGTTCAGTTGGAGAATGCTTGCCTAATAGGAAATCTGGGGTTTGTTATCCAGCAGTTCACAAAAACCAGGCATGGTGGCACATGCCTGTCATCCTGGCATGGGGGTAGAGGGTAGGAGAGGGTAGGGAATGGAGGCAGGAAGATCAGAAGTAACAAGTCATCCTCAGCTACATAGCAAGTTCAAGGCCAGCCTGGGATACATAAAACCTTTCTTTGAAAAATAAATGAATAAATAAATAAATAAATAAATAAATAAATAAATAAATAAATAAGAGTTAGGAAGATATCATGGTAGGACAATTGAGAGAACTGAAATCTTACACTCTATTAGTGACAGCAAAGATACAAGCTGTACTAAAGAAATGTTTAAGGCACTCAGTCACTGTACCTTATGACCAGCTCACTATGAAGAGCTAAAGACAGGAAAGAAAGTGAATGTGATGCTGATGCTCAGGTCTCTGTTTAGGCAGTGAGAAATATTTCAGTGCCTTTCAGCAGAACAGGTAGAAGCAAGGTTGGAAAGGAACAATGATAAGCCCAGTTACAGAACTGCTGACTCAGGTGTTCTTTGCCGAACACTCACTCAGATAGAGACGTCAAGACGGCAGCCCACACCAGAATGGAGTGTCAGATAGGTCTGGGAGAGAGATGCCAGGTGGAGAGTCAGCAGAGTACAGGCAGTAATTAAAGCCAATTGTTTGTCCAACAAATATTTATTGAACACCTATTGTGTGCCAGAAACTGTTTTAGATTCTGGGGATAGAGCAGAAAGAAAACAAATTTGGAAAAAAATAACTACAGTCCTCCTGGAGCCTATATTCTCAGAGAGGTTATATTTTATAGCATACAAATGAACCCACATTACAAATTATGTCAATGCCAGAGAGAAAAAGCATAAATTGCTGTATACAAGAACAAGGGGCACATCATTAATACAGGAAGATTGTAAGTCTCCCTGAGATACGGTGAGGTTAGTAAACTGAAGAACTCTTCAAGTGGAAATACAAAGTATATAGTTTCTAGAACTAGAAAGAGTGTCTTTTTAGGATCCTAAAAGAGGAGGGCTTAGTTGATACACAGGGCATGAACCCAGGAGGAGGGACAGGAAGAAGTGAGTTCAGGAACAGCTGGTCAACCAGGAAGTCCACGGCTCATGAACATCAGCCAACCAGACTGACTAGTCATCAGATTGTGGAATGCAGAAACCAACATTTAATAGAAGGAATGAGGAAAGAAATCTAGCACAATATATTGTTCCCAATAAATTTTTAATAAATTATGGATGAAAGAAGACTAAAGTGTATGACTTTGAAAATAAAATGTTGAACTCTAAGATTCAAGAATGCAATCATCTTTCAATTGCTGACCCGAGAGCTCTTAAAAGAGAAAAATGTTCATATGGTCAGGCCTACTAAAGGAAAGGGATTTAAAAACAACATTACATATAACTTTGCAAACTTTTCCTTTAGGGTGAACTAACCTCAGTTTAGTTTTACTTAGTTTTTGCCAGTTACAACTCCCAAACAGTAAGTGGGCATTATTTGAAAATAAGATTGAAAAGAAAGAAACAGACAATGCTCTTGTGAATCTATGCAATTAAACCAGTTTATTATTCTGGTATATTTTCCCTAGTTTTTAAGAGTAATTTTTTTCTAAATTAAATGTACTGGGAAGCATGAAGACTTGGTTAACACCTAATGGTTGGTCTGATTGTAGGATATTATCAGGTTAAGATTCAGAAATAATTTTCCAAGTTTTGCAATGTCCCTGTAATGAGTTTGAAATTCTGCAAAGATGAGTATGGTAATTTCTTCAGTTTCTTAGGAGTCTTTCCCTCTCATTCCCAAAAGTCCTATGACTGAGCTACTGCTTACTAACCCCGTGTTAACTTGGCTCTGATGTGATAGTAATAAATATTATTAACTATTTAATTAAGCAAATATTTTCTCAACACCAAAAGGAAAAGCAAACCACTAAAATACCTTACTATTCATAGGTAAAAGTTCTCCCCATTCTGTAATGAAGCCTAAACTATACATGTACTTATAGAGACAAAAATATATGTGCTTTTAATTTTATTTATTTTTTAATTGTCATGCTGGGGATTAAACCCAAGGCAATGCACATGCCAGCCCTCACTCAAGAATTTTTCTAACCTCTTGTAATTTCAAATTCTCACATAGTGGCATTAAAAATTAAATCCATCAAATTGTCAACTTTTGTAATTTCCCTTCTTCAAGTAGATCAACATCTGTTATATGAAGTATAATTGTTTTGGTAGAGATAATATTATTCACTATTCACTATTGCTTCAAGCTCCAAAATTTAGAAGAAATATAAAGAATGAGAAATACATTGGAAGGGAGTAATAGGAAGGAAATATAACTGCAAACAAATGATAACTTACAAAAACTAGAATAATTTATCTTTGAGATAAGGCTTTCAACTGACTCACAATCAAATACAAACTAAAATTATAGGATGGAGCCAGAAGCAGGTGAAGACATCGTCAACCATGAGGTTGATTGATGTCCAAAATGGACTCTTGGCCAGATGAATGGATGTATTCTCAGAATTATCTTAAGCCTCAATTGTCTTTGGGGAGTAGAAAAGATGTTGAGCATGGTGGAATAAGAGGCACCCTTAGGAATCAGTGTTAGGTTAAGGAAGAACACAGCCCGCATGTCAAGATGGAGAGCTTTTGAATCACTTACTCAATCACCATCATCTTAGCTCTCATATCAATCATATCAATGAACCTACTATTTCTAATCCCACCAATCTACCCAAGAGTGTCCCAGACAGTGAAAAATGTATTCCTATGACCCAGCAAGGGATCTCACCTGACCTGGTGGCAGGGGAATTGATCCCTAATGCTAAAACCACAGCACCACATAATTTTAAGCATAATAAATAATGTGACTCAGAAAGCTTTGTCTATTCAATGAGCAAGGAAGGCTCAGCCCACTCACAGTACATTAGATCGCATTCCTGATTGATGTCCTCCTAAGAGTTCTGCTACTTCATTAAAACACTTCTTAAATATTCTTGACAATCTAGTCTTCTCCTTGTTATAATTTTGGATAGTAATAAACATCCTGAATTTTAGGTATTACTAAAAATATATTGAAATATTGTTTTAATGTTTTATTTATGAATTCTTTTCATATAATCATCTTTGTAGAAATGTAACACAAGTTTATTCTATTGTATATTCCACTGTCATTATTTTTCCTACTAGCAGTTTTTGGGGAAATACCTTGGTTTTGTAAGAAATGTATTTTCATTGATAAGCTGGAAATATGCAAATGCATTTCCTCTTTTGTATAGATCTCTTGTAGGAAACTGCTTTTCCTTTTATTACAGAATACAAAGAAGATTAGCCAAAGAAAATCATGGAGCAAGCCACAAGAACAGCAAAACACCTTCTGTAAGTATAAATCTTGCCATTCTCAGATTTCAATAAAAGCCCCCTTCTCATAACTCCTTTTTTGCTTACAAGTTTAAACACTTTATTGGCCCTTATGAAACCTTCCACAAATTTGGCCCATCTCTTTCTTCATTCTTAGTTTCTACCACCAACCTACACTAATCCTGCATTCCAGAGATCTCAGCTGGCTTATGTGCACTTGCATATACCATCCCATCCTGTGTTATAGCTCTCTGTCTTTGCACCTGCTGTTTCCACTACTGGATCTGTGATCTTTCCTCTTATTTCCCTCTTCTGACAAACTCCTACTCACTGTGAAAGACAGTTCCCATCTGCATCAGCTTTCCTGAACCACCCAAACAACCACCCACTCTCTTGGGCATATGCCCATCCTATACCTATTATTTACTTCATTTTTGATATTTTTCTGTCATCATTTGCTTTCAAATAGGTTTCTCTTCTCAGCCTTTGATGTTGTCCTAAATCACACTTGTTCAAATTTATATCATTAGTAATTAACATTGCTCTTGAAAAACAAAATAAATTGTCCTACAAAGGTTTGTGAATAAGCATGTAAGATGAAAGCAGAAACGAGGCTCTGTCTGAGGGAAGGCACAAGAGGGCAGGGGCACAGGGAGGAAAAGAGGTATGGAAGGTGTGGTAGTTTGAATATATGGCCCCCAATATATTCAATGTTTTATTACTTTATAGTTTGCATCTGCAATCACCTTCCTAGAGGCAATGTCACTGGGGGCTGGTCTTAAGGTGTTAATGGTGGGTTTGAGATTCCATTGTAAAGATATGCAAAGTGTGCCCAGTAGGAGTTCCTGAAGTGTGCTGTGACTTTGGGGCAGTAATTTTGCTCTGTGTGCTGTGTGGCTGGGGCTTTGCTCTCTCTGCTTGGCCCTGTGAGAGCAGGTCGCTTCTTCTGCCATTATGGAACTTCCCCTGCATCTGTAAGCTTCAATAAATAATATCCCTTCCTCCATAACTGTGCCTGGTCTGGAAGTTCATCTCGGCGTAATTAACATTGCTCTTGAAAAACAAAATAAATTGTCCTACAAAGGTTTATGAATAAGCATGTAAGATGAAAGCAGAAATGAGGCTATGTCTGAGGGAAGGCACAAGAGGGCCGGGGCACAAGGAGGAAAAGAGGTATGGAAGGGAAACAAAAAAAATAATCAAATTTGTTCATATGCTAATACAAAATACATTTGTAAAGTTTCTGAATGAAGCCAAAATGTTTATGACATAATGAAACATCATTTAGAGAAGAAATGTTTTTGTAAATCTAAAGTAAAATGTGACATATATATGCATATATATATATATATATATATATATATATATATATATGGAAATTTGTAACTTTATCCTGTCCTGTCATCAGAACATATATCCTGATTTTTAATTAAAGATATGAATAATATAAAAATACAGAGTAATTAACAAGTTCCACTGATTAACATATAATCCGTTACAATAAAGAAAATAAATTTACTTTTGTCCTAATGCCTCAGGTTATTGCTAGGAAAATACTGATGATCTAGACACAAAAAAATACAGTTATAAAGTGAAATGGCACCTATGGTCCTTTACATAGATACATGGATCTACTAGAGAGCTGAAGGGGCAAATTTAGGCAAAATCCTACAACACATAAACATCCAAATTACTTGGGTCGGTGGACCCCTATGATGCTCAGTGACAGGGCTGGGTGCCAAATGGAACACTGAACTCTCAGGCTCACTGACACTTTTTCACTGACTTCTGGGTGCATCTTTTAATTGACATATATTCAGTGTACATAGTGGTAAGTTTCTGAGACAATCTCATGCCATTCTCTTTTTCCCTCCCCTTTCAGTCTTCTCATTCTTTCCTCCAAACCATATTACTCCCACTTTTATATCACATATATGTACATATATCATATGCATGTGGCATTATTGTATATAATCTTGAGAAACATGTCACATTTTCTTTCTAAGTTTCACATATCTTTAGCAGGATGAATTAGATGCCAATCAGCTGTTTGGACCTGAGCAAGTAGCTGTTCTCTGAACTGCTGCAGATCCCCTGCAGTGAAGGGGGTTGGATGATATCACCCAGGTACTACATATGTTGTTTTAGCCTGACTTTGTATTTCCATGATGTATACACATATAAAAATATGTTGTATATCAAAATTTCAAAATTACACATAGTTTTGCCTGGTAGTTATATCATTAAATAATAAGTCATCAAAAAAAGTGCCTTCCTGGGACAATTTAGATTTCTATCTTCCACTGGAAGACATCATTTCCAACCCCAAATTATCTAACCAACCACCAATAAAAGTCTGCAAGCTAATTCTATGGGGGTGGGCAGGGATGGAAGCTAGTGTAGAGACAAAAGGTAAAATGGAATTTGGGGGGAAATAACTAGGAAGTGATGCAGAGGTTCTGACTTACCATTTCTCAGGAGTATTTTACCTCTGTGGCTGATTTAAGTGGGGGTCCCTAGAATAAGCTTTTATTCATGGGACAGGATATACTTCTGGCCATTCTATATTATCATGTTTCGAATAGCTTACAAATAAGAATCTTTACGTGCTCTTTACAGAAGCCCAGATCAATTCCATGTGACAACCACAGAAGAGAGATTTCTCTATCCTTTGGTTTGGCTCACACTTGGTTACAATTTCGTTTCACAGGTAATCTCAAATTCTCTTTATGTTGTCATTATGACTAGGCTGCATATACTGGTGGGTAGTGACTCACAACTCCTCGTGTCAAGGAGTTTAGTCACTGCTTTGTAATGCTCAGTGAGTTCTTTCATTCTTCCCCAAAGGTCCCCAGGAGTATCTCTCCTCCTCACCAAGACTTAACCTTATTTTTTCTTGAGACAAGGTGTCACTGTCTATCTGAAGCTGTCCTTGAATCATTCATATAGCCAAAGCTACGACCTCAAATTTGCAACCCTTCTGCCTCAACCTTATAAGTATTGGGATTGCAGGTCCGCACCACCAGGCCTGTTAAAAACCTGTTAAAGCTGGCCTCATATGCCACTCTTCCCTTTTGACCAGAAATAATCTTCTCATAGGCAATAAAATTCAAAGCATTGTCTCTGTTCTCACAGAATTCTGTAGCCTTCTGGAAACACAATCCAGATATATCTGTATTATTAAATATATTCTAATTAGTTCCTGTATGCCCTATTAAAAAAAAAACACCTGATGTATATCATTTCTAATTAAGAAAAAGACAATGGCTCAAATATTTATTGAGCCAAAATAATTAATCAATAAATATAACTATGCATTCAAAGTCCATTCCTTATTTTGGACTTCTTAAAGTGATGGTGTCACCTAGACTTTGTACAAATACTTAACCTTGCATAACATGGGGCTGGAGAGATTGCATAGTGGTTAAGGCACTTATCTGCAAAGCGTGAGGACCCAGGTTTGATTCTCCAGTATCCACATAAGCCAGATGCACAAGGTAGCACATGCATCTGGAGTTCGTTTGCAGTGGCTGGAGGCCCTAGCATGCCCATTCTCTCTCTCTTTCTCTGTCTCTTTCATAAATAAATAAATAATAATTATAGCATTTTGCTAATATACAAAGAGATAGAGTAGGTTACGTACTGTGTCTATTTATATATGACTTTTATATATACTTTAAATTTTATGTGTTTTATACTCTTCACATATTACTTTATATTTACTTAATATACATTACCTGGGCACAAAGGAATCAAATGTTTCATGGAATCTCTCAAAGTCATATAAGGAATAGGTATTAAACACACGTTTTCTCACTGTGCTTTCCAAATACTCCCTAGTTGGCTTCAGTGGGCAATGCATGGTGGTAATATCACACAGCACAGCAAAATCCTTCTGGAAATAAAGGAATTGCTACTCAAAGTTTTAAAAAAAAAAAACTAGAGTGTTTTTTTTTTTTTAACCAAGAATGGCTAAAATTGGATTAATATCAAAAGAACAAAAATAAACAAAATGTACATCAGCAATACAATATCATTTGATTTTGCATATTGCTTTCTATAGGGTATTTGATTTATCACTCACAGTACCTGTCTTGTCATGATATTTTTTCATAGATAAATATTCTATATGCCTTTTGGGACAGAATAAAACAATGATAGTTAAGGATTTTATTCCCGTTTTATAGATAGTAAATGGAGCCTTCAAGTAGATTGAGGGAAAGTGTCAGACTGGAAAGGGTCAAAGTGGAGCAGATTACCTTCTTGTGAGTTCACACCATACTGTCTCACACTGTGACAATTCTACATAGTATTCCTTCCTTCCATTGTGTGTCAGAACTGCTCACAGTTTTCATGTATTCAGGAGTGTCCTCGAGATTCTTCCATGACTGTGGTAGTTTGAATGAATGTCCCCCAATAGATTCAGGTTTTTTTGTTTTGTTTTGTTTTGTTTTTTGGTTTTTTGAGGTAGGGTCTCACTCTGGCCCAGGCTGACCTGGAATTAACTATGTAGTCTCAGGGTGGCCTTGAACTCACGGCGATCCTCCTACCTCTGCCTCCCCAGTGCTGGGATTACAGGCGTGCGCCACCACGCCCGGCTAGATTCAGTTTTATTAATGCTTTTTAGATCTCCAGCCACCATACTGAAGAAAGAGTCTCTGTGGGTGGATCCTGGGGTCCAGCCCTAATATGAGTTTGGGGGCGTATCTGAATTCCAGTCTAAAGATATGCAGAGCGTCTGAGCTCTGCCTGGGGTTCCTGCAGTGTGCTTGCTTAAGGTGCCCGTGGTGGTTGCTTTTCTTTCTGTGTGGACCTGTGACCAGCTTCTTCTGCCAATATGGAACTTCCCCTGGATCTGTAAGCTTCAAATAAATTCTGTTCCTTTTATAAACTGTGTCTGGCTTGGAGGTTCATCCCAGTAATGTGAAGCTGACTGTGACAATGACAAATGTCACCATGTATGGAAGCCTATAGTTATTGTGCCATTTCTGACAGACTACTGAAGAGAAAAAAAAAAAATCAACTTGGTCAAGTGCCCAAATCTTTCACTTTTCAGAGGAATATTACAGTTTTCCACTTCATTCCTTAGGTCAATGAGAAAGGATACTTCCAACTGAATACTAAGGTGCAAGAACAAATGTTAGGAATGATAATTCGGTGCCAACATAAAGACGAACATTTTACAGGCAGGATGGAAAGCATCTGACCAAAGCTCTACTTCATACATGGTGTAAGTTATATCACTCATATGAATTCCTCTCAAATCCTCTGTGCCTGTGCACAGATGGCTCTGCCTGGTGAAAATCGACTTCTTCCTTATTAACACAATCTCTATATTTTTGACAGTGATGATATATCCTGCCACATATTCCATCCAACCTTGTACATAGGTGTTAAAATGTAAATAAAACACTTTTAAGAGTGTCTATAGACAAAGTATTCCACTGAAAGTCCTCCCTTTGCCCTCTGTTTGTCTGTATGTCTCTCTCTCTCTCTCGCTCTTTCCCCTCTCTCTTACTTCTCTTCGATAGAGGTACAGATATATTTTGACTAGGAACTGACCTTAGGGGTATTAGCTACACAATAAAATTAGAAGAGCAGAAGGACAGAGGGAAACTGAGAAGCTGATGAAATCCTAGCATCACCAAATAGCCTCTTGGCTTCTATGTTCTGAGAAAATTAATTCTACTTAGTCTGTCATCTTGTTGCAAATTTTTATTACTAAGTGGGCCAGTCTGATAGCTATTGAATCCCCTCAAACATGGGCAGACAGAGAGCCATACATTTGGTTATTATTAAAATTTAAAATTAAAGGCCAGCTAGATAATATATGGACCAACCATCCATGCTATTGTGGCATAAAGAAAAGATAATTTTCTCTAAGTAAGGCACATGAAAATGGAACTTAGCAGGAGTCTGACTCATGTCAGAAAGAAAGTGAGGCTTGGAGGTCTGTGTAGTAATGCAGTGGAGGTAGAGCGTTGAAGCAAGCATGAGGCTTTCAAAGTAAAAGGTCACTGGAGCTAGAAGGCATGACCAGCTGTTTAGGACTGCAGTGAGTGACATAAACCGCCCTCCCCGGAAGCAAGGCACTAAAAAAGAAATGCTGCATATTAAGAAAAAAAAAAAAGCAAAAGAAGGTAAAGGGGGACAAAGTAAAAAAAAAAAAAGAAAAAAATCTTTATCCAGGTATTCCAGAAAAAAATTAAATCTTTGTGTTTTCTGATATAGGACATTTTTAAATTATGTAAATAATAAATATAAACTGAATAATCTAAATTTGCCCATAACATAGGGAAGCCTCATTCTCAAAAGACTGCGTGAGACACACTGTTTCACTCCCATCTTTTTTCAGTCTCCTTCACTCAAGAATGTGCAAGTTATAAAGGGAAAGGATGCAGAGAAAATTGCCGAAAAGCACATGCATGTCATCAAAACCATGGCACATAAGGGGGAAAAGAATTTTAAAACACTTAGCATTAACTTATGAATGATGTTTTAAACTCTACACTCCATATTTACATATTGGTTTCTCTAGAATAGTGGTTCTCAATGGGAGTGATGTGGGCCCCTCCCTCAGGGACATTTGGCAATGTCTGGAGGCATTTCTGGATGTTACAACTGGGCTCGGCTCGGGGGAGGTGCTACTGGCATCTAGTGGGTAGGAGCTGCTAAACAATCACTCTGCAATGCACAGCATGGCCCCTTGGCCTCAAAACAGAATTATTCCAGGCCACCTCCAAAGGCATCAGCTGCTATTTCATACTTATGACAAAATCTCCTTTAGTTCATATACTAAAGGAGTTCCCAACAAGAACACACCTAGCAGTACAGAGACATAAAAATGCAATCTGTGTTCTGTGATTCTTGGCACCAATGTATTTCCTTGTTCACAGATGCTGGAAATGAATAGAAGCCATGATGATGAAATACACAATATTTTAAGGCTCAGTGTGCAAAATTTCACAAAGATAATATCATTGCAGCTATAGAAGACTCCTAGGGATGAAGTGGTGGCTTAGTGGTTAAATATGCTTGCTTGTAAAGCCTGACAGATAGAATTCAATTCCTTAGCACCAATGTAAAGCCAGACTCACAAAGTGGCACATGCATCTGGAATTTGTTTACAGTGTCAGGAGGCCCTCCCATTCTCATACTCTTTCTCTCTCTCTCTCTCTCTCCCTCTCTCAAATAAATAAATAAAAATAAGGAAGAAGACACCTAAGGGGTAGGTGACATAATCATTGTACAGAAGAGCCCTCTAAACCTATGGGATACAGGTCCATGCCCAAGGTCACAGAGCATCCAAGGGCATGCCAAAAAACAGGAAGCTAATCATGTACCCAAGAAATGGTTGTGACTCTACATATATCTTTTCTCTAGTGACGGCATTTTGTTTTGAATCTCATAAAACATTAACTTCCTCTCACAAAGTGATTTCTTTTTTATTTTTATTTTTTTAACTTATTTTAATTTTACATTCATGCCTTGGTGCCTCCGGTAGCCTCCTCCCTGACCTCCCCCCTCCAAAGGGACCCCCCTCATCGGGGAATGTGGGTTGTGCATTATGGGGGTAGCTAACAGTTATGGGGGAGAAGCAAAGACTCTGTGCATACTGACCCAACTTGTGGCTCTAACACTCTTTCTGCCCCTATTTCCGCAAATTTCCCTGTGCCACTTTGGGTTCATTTTAGTTCTACTTCAGTGATGAGGTCTCTGGAGCCTGTGTGTCTGTGGATATCTGGCTTAGTAGGAGTTGAATGTTCTCTGTGTTTATCTCCTTCAGTCTTGTTCTGGTGTTGGGTTCACAAATAGGGACCCAAATAGAAATGGTACCATACAATCCTATACTCTGAACAACAGGCTAAAACATTGATCCTCCATAGAGGGAACACCTGAACCACAGGGACCTGGAGAGGACATCATGAAGACTAACCTTAATCTTTTCACATTTCTCTCTCTCTCTCCCCCGCCCTCTCCTCTCTATGCTCTCTTTCTCTTTTATATAACCTAATCTTTTTCTTCCTTCACCTTCCTTGGCGCTGACTTGTACCAGTACCAGCATGGGGTTAACTTTCACAATGGGCTGTTGATCAGAGAGACCTACAAGGTTTCCCCCAAAAGACAGATTTCTATCAGAGTTCTTGATGACCCACAAAGGTTAATGGTAAGACCCTACTGCCAAAGACACCATATGCTGTTGGGACGAAACATGGAGTGACCTGGTTGGAATCTGGAAGAGGGTCAGTCCCCAGACAGTTAGTTTGTCTAGTGCCACAGGGTGCTGCACTGGGGGAAAATGACCGACATCTGTCCAAACAACTCGCAGTCTAAGCTACTCAGCAGTAAACAACCTGACGTGATCTTCAAACAAGTGCAATAGTGGCACAGCCATGGTGGGTAACCAACTGCTCTTGATTTGGCTAATAGATCCACTTAGTAGAATGGAACTCATAGCTGGGCTGGGAAAATAAGTCAAAACCATGCACAGAGTGATTTCTGACATGTGCTCTATATATTTCTGCACTGTGTTTGCTATACCATTTTGAACATAATTTAATATTTTCCCACCTCTCTGGAAAGTTATGATGACTATACTTGTTTCCCTGTACAAAATACAATAGGGCATATCAATGATTCTTAAAACTCATAGAAAATAATGATGAGGCAGGCATGAAGGTGCACACCATTAATCCCAGCATTTGGGAGGCAGAGGTAGGAGGACCACTCTGAGTTTTAAGCCAGCCTAACTCTAAAGATGAGTTCCAGGTCATCCTGGGCTATAGTGAGACCTTACCTTGGGTAAAGAAAGAAAGAGAAAGAGAGAGAAAAAAACATGATGAGCTACTAAGCAGTCAATCAGTTCCTTGTTTTTGAAATGTTTTTACAATGTCCTCTAAACCTAGTGGAATGTGCAGAGTGGTCCTGGAGCTTTCAGTTTTTATGTATGATTTTCATCATTTTTGCATCCGTGCCTTTTCTGGTACATTTGGAACTATTTTACCTAGAGCAACTGTACCTAGCTTCAGATGCTTTTAGTCTTTGCTGAAAGAGAATAAGGGAAAAGGAGAAGAAGGAAGGGAGGGTGGGAGAGAGAGAGAGAGAAATAACCAGAGACATCACAACTCTGTCAAAGATTCCAGAAGAACCTCTCATGGTGTGGGGCAGTGGGAAGAGATTACCAATTTGATCAGTTTCTGATGTTTCCCTACTTTGCAGCTAATTTCCACCTAGCTGAGTATGCTGGATTTATGTTCCTCAGACTCATGAGGTATGATAATAATGGACAATTTTAACTATCACAATTTAGAAAATACTATAGAGGGATGATTCATGAGGTGTGATGTATCTCCACCAAGCAACACATGTCTAAGGACACCTAAACACTAAACAGCACAACCTCATTTCCTGTATTTAACCAAACAATGCATGTCTAAGGACACCTAAACACTAAACAGCACAACCTCATTTCCTGTATTTAACCAAACAATGCTTTTAGATTTTTAAATATTTTATTTATTTATCTGAGAGAGAGAGAGAGAGAGAGAGAGAGATTGAGAATGGATGCACCAAGGCCTCTAGCCACTGCACATGAGCTCCAGTTACATGCACCACCTTATGCATGTGCCTTACGTGAGCTCTGGGTACTTGAATCTTGGTCCTTAGGCTTCACAGGCAAGCACCTTAACTGTTAAACCATCTCTCCAACCATACTTTTTAATATTTTAAACACACAGCTCCCAAGTTGTATATTGTAAGTGGATTAAAATACTAATTTAAAAATCTCAAAGGTCATAAATATGCCAAATATTATGACTTTTCAAGGCCCTTTTCCCTTTGGGAGAAAGTATCTTCAGTGAGGCCCTACAGCATTTTGTGGTGTTTTTCACAGTATGATTCTCCTTTTGAGCGTAGAAAGGACCTTCTCTGCACTTCACACTGACAGGCCCATTACAGAGAGGCCTCGAGGGTTAAGCAGGACAAAATAAAACAGGAAACCCATCAGGTATGCTGAGAATCAAATAAAGACCATGACAAACTGCTAATCATCTGTCAGTCCACTGCATCAAACATCATTTCATTTAAATACATGTCCTACCTAGTTGGGCATCAGTGGATGATGAACCCATGCCTCAGCAGGCTGAAGCCTGACACGAATGCTTCCAGTGTTCAGGTACCCAGAACTTGGCATGCCAAAGGACTGCATTGCTTCTGTGGCTCCCTGCTTGCCTTTTCCAACCAAGATCAGCTGCTGTTTTTCAAGAATGTTCCCTTGGGGACTTAAATGCTGCTACCAGCAGTTTTATTACAGTCAGCCATGATTTTGTGCAGCTGAGCCAGCTGCAGACTTTGCAGTAAGATCGTTATGGACAGCAGAGCAAGGCAGCATTCCGAGGACCAGCAAATGAACCCTGAGGCTTCATGCCCTCCACCCTTGAACACAGGGACCTTGCTTATTTGGAAAGTAAGGGGATAGCCTGAGAAGAGATTCCTTTAACTGCTTTCCCTTTGAATCATAGTTTCATGTAATTTAGGGTTTTTTAAAGTAATTTATCTCTCTGCTGGTAATATGACATTACCATTGTAGTTAATATATAAACACACACACACACACACACAGGCTACCTACCCAAACAGTCACTAAGTAGAAACGGACGATGGTGACTGGAAGGTAAGTAGGTAGGGTTGGCAGCTCCACAGGCTTTTGCTTTGCTCTGCAAAAACCAAGTCCAGAGCCCTTTACAAGGTACTGACAATACAGAGGGAGGTCATGCGTAGTCCTGCTTAGCGTCACAGCCAGGACACTGAGCCATTTATACATGGGCCATGAGTAGACCATGGTATGAGATAAATTTAGCTTGAAAGTAATCACAAGATTGATGGGTTCAGCTGCTGATGTCAGGTTTCCATGGTAGGAAACCAGAAGCTAAATAATGTATACCTTCTTATTTATGAGGACTAAAGAAATTATAGCTGTTGGGCTGGGGAGATGGCTCAGCTGTTAAAGCAACCCGTTTTCAAAGCCCAATAGCCTGGGTTCCGTTTCCCAGTACCCATGTAAAGCCAGATGCACAAAGTGGCACATGCATTTAGAGTACCATTTGCAGTGCAAGAGACCCTAGCATGCCCATTTTCTCTCTCTCTCTCTCTTTCCTTGCAAATAAATAATGTTTTAAAAAATAAACTGGCTAGGAATTGTGGTGCACACCATTAATTCCAACACTTGGGAGACTGGCTAAGAGGATCAACATGAGTTTGAGGCCACCCTCAGGCTACAGAGTGAATTTCAAGTCAGCCTGGGCTTGAGTGAGACCCTACCTAGAAAAACCAATAAATAAGTAAATAAATAAATTATAGCTACTGAAGAGAAACAGATGACATGTTAGTTTGGCATCCTAAGAATGAAATACTGATACATCTTAGGACATTTCATTCCCCCCTCCATTAATCATACATATATACATATATATGGAGAGAGAGAGAGAATATGGCCAGACATTCCAATAACAATGAAACTAATCATACCTAGCATCAATTCTTTAGCACCTGAAATCACCCCTTATCTGAGTGGGACAGTGAATGACCCCCACCCAGCTGCTCTACATCCACAGGGCTAGGAAAATGGAAGCCATCAGAGAGTCCAATTGCATAGCTCTTTGTTAGAGATGTAGAAATCAGAAACCAACCCTCTACCTCCCTGTATATCTACAAGGAATTGGCTCAGAAAACAATCCCAGCTGACTCTCTCCCCTAACATTTGTTTCTGTCCCACAGGGACCGCAGGGAAGTCCCCTTACTGGAAATGTGACCTGCCATGCCCATTGGTGAGGAAATGCTAGGTAAGAAGTAGAGCTAGAGACAGGGGTACTGCAACAAACATATGCTCTGCTTCTGGGGGAAAAAAAGAACTAAAAATTATCTTAAGAAGACAAGGGAAACATCTTTTTCACAATCAAAGGACTAGATGTTGGCAGCAGGGGACACTTCCATGTTTAGTCAAAAGATGGATTAATTGGCTGCCTAAATATTAGTGGAGAATTTGGCACAAACCAGATGCATTCACATGAAAATTATAGATGAATAAGAAAAAACACAGAAGTCTGGCTTTTGAAAAACTATAGCAAACTCAACAAAAGGGATGGGGTAAGACCAGTGAGAGCCATGCTACAAAACTAGATAATCCCTTACTTGCTCTCCAAGTACAGAAGAAAATTATTGTTTAGTAATTATGAGCTTTATGAACAAATCATGTGTTGGTCACATTCCACTTGTGTTGTCCTCTTATATCCCCTCTCCCCCAACCTCATTCCATTGTGGGCCCTCCTCACTGGAGCTATTGGTATTCATCATAAGGTTATGCATGCATCCATCAGTCTCGGTGGGTGGGAGGGGCATTGTCACAGAATACTCCTTTCCTTGCTCATGGCTTTTATAACCTTTCTGCCCCCTCTTCCACAATATTACCTGAGTCATGGCAGGTGTATTAATTACGATTATTTTTTAAATGTTTTATTTATTGATTGATTGATTGATCGGAGAGAGAGACAGATAGAGAAAATAGGCGTGTCAGGGCCTCCGACCACACAAAGAAGTGCCAGACACATGTGCCACCTCATGCATCTGGCTTACAAGGGTCCTGGGGAATCGAACCTTGGTCCTTAGGCTTTGCATGCAAGCGACTTAACCACCAAGCCTTCTCTCCAGCCCTAATTATGGTTATTTTGTAAAAAGAGATCTAACATGAAAAAATTCAGGATGTTTTCTTTGTGCTATCAAGTAAGTATAGGAAATTTGGACTTGTTAAGGAAACAAATGAATAACCAGATTAAAAAAAAACATTATCTACAGATATATATTTTGAAATTATTAAGGGACCTAGCTGAGAATAGCAAGGTAACAATAGCCAACATAGTACCACATGAATAACCAAAAGAAAAAAGCTGGTACTGTAGAAAAGTTAGTCATTCACATAAAGAAAGAATTTCCCCAATAATCAGAAAAGATGAATAAGTATGAAAGAGTAGATAGGAAAGCATCAATTATTATAGACTTGCCTTTATAAATAGTTCTTGCCCCTAAGAATAAGAATAAGCCTAAATTAGTGGAACAGAAGGAACACACAAGCAAATAAAGCAGTGACTTCCCAGGTTCATGACTGACTGGAGTCTGAGAATGCCGTCTATGCTGTCAACCAGAAAAGAAGACTGAAATGTCAGCATTCAACCTCTGCTAGCCAAAAGAAACGATAGCCAGACTTGTGGTTCTTTGAGTCCTTGCAGTTCAGGTCCAGACCCAGTTCATACCACAGCTTTACCCCTTACTGTGTAAATTGGAGTAAGCAACTCAAACAAGAAAAAGTGCTACTTCATAAAGTTTCTCCTCCCCTCTTCCAACATACCTTACTCACTGATGAAAAAAAAAATCCCTTTCACTAATCTCCTATGATGTCAACCAGTCTGGCTTGGGCTTTTCTTCCCTGGCCTACATGTACCAGGGTATATCCAGGAGAAAAGGAAAGAACGAAGGAGGAAAGCAAGATCAGAGAAAGAAGAGCATCCCAAGGTTGTCCTCTCTGGAGCAGCAGCAACTGAGCTCAAAAAGAGAATCACCACTGATTTTTAATAACATCCCAAAAGTCATGCTGCCTTCACCACCATCAGTGCCAGCTTTGTCTTATTTAACACAGGTTTTTCTGAGTGGGCTTTATATTCCCCCAACCTTTGTTGGCTTACCTCTTTGCATGCAAGTGCCTTAACCACTAAGCCTTCTCTCCAGCCCTAGTTATGGTTACTTTTTAAAAAGAGATCTAAAATGAAAAACATGTCCATTTCATTTGAAGTTCATTTTCACTTAAAGTTCATTATCATAAATTTGAATAACTCCAAAATTCAGATTGTTAGCTTTCAAGAACTTCAATAGCTATAGTAGCCATGTCCATTAATCTTCTAAGATGACCTAGGTTAGACTAGAGTTTCCAGTACATTCATTTTCTATGGCAATTGCCATAGATGTTTGCTGACTTAGGTGTCCAGTGACTTTTGTGCTCACAAAGAGGAGTATGTGTTGTATCCAGACTCTCCCTCTACTTTTGTAAAGATTCCAGGTGTAAACCTGAGACTTGCCCAACTAATTCAAGCTTTAAACACTTCTTTGTCTCTATGTTTCATTTTTATTATAGATTAGGATCAACCGGGCATGGTATTTTCTACCAATGTCTCTTCTTATCACTTTTTTTTTTGTTTTTGTTGTTTGTTTGTTTTTTGAGGTAGGGTCTCACTCTAGGTCAGGCTGACCTGGAATTCACTATGTAGTCTCAGGGTGGCCTTGAACTCACAGCGATCCTCCTATCTCTGCCTCCCAAGTGCTGGGGTTAAAGGCGTGTGCCACCACACCCGGCTACTTCTTATCACTTTTTATAGTCAGGATTTTAGTCACCATTTGAAGAAATGGATCAAATATTACAGCTTTGAATTTAAAAAAAAGTCCCAACAAATGCACCAGTAAATACATTTTTGGTTCTTAAGAAGGCTGAGTTGTCTTCTGGATTCTTCTACCCTCTGACTGCTCTAGAGGTGTCTTCCTCTCTTTCAGAGCTGGAGGTGGGAAAGCTCATTGGTCAAGGAAATAAGAGCAGCGTTTTGGTCCTCATGCCATGTTCTTTGTTGCCACCCACCAGAACTCAGAAAGAAGCCACCACAGATCTGTCTTAGAAACGGTAGGGCCAGAGAAAGTAGCAACCAAGTGAGATGATATATGTGAAGCTCTTGGCAAATTCAGAAATTCTAATAAAAATTTTAGAAGCTGGGTGGGGGAGGCAGGAGGCGGGACCTTTAAAAGGTTAGGAGTATCAAACTTATAATTGGAAGAGCTTAACATAACGTAAGGAATATCACATAATCACTTTGAATATCTGACTTCCTGATATGTTCATAGAACAATAATGTTCACCTCACAGACTTGTTCTGAATGTCACACGTGCAGCCTTTACGTACACACCTATTACAAGGTGTGTCACATAATAGGGGCTCAAGGAATGAGGCCTGACACTTGGAAGCAGGTGAAATACCTTCTAGCTTTCCACATACCACAGACATGGCCACCTTTGAAGTTCAAAGAGCCCAAGACAGATGAGCGCCTTCAGCACGTGTGGCATCTAATCTCACGTCCTCTTCTTTGGGAAGCCTTGTAGTCATTCATAACTTTTCTGATTCAGTGAGCTCTCAGGCCACTGAAGTAACTTCAGCGCTAAATGATCTTTAAACATAAAGACATACCCAACTGTCTAATATTAAGTAGGATTTGATACCTATTTGACATTATTCTCCCTCACTCTCAGAATATCTCAAAATAGTTTCCTAACAGCTGCAATCAATACACATTTTTAGTAAAAGAAATGCCAAAGAAATTAAAATTTTCCAGCATGTTTCCAAGGATTTCACTCTTGCCATCCTTACCCGTCCTATAAAGTTTGTAACAACATCTATGTGCTCTACACTTTGCAATTAGTCTAGCATTTTCTCCTGTGTTATATAATCCCGTGAGATTGAGTAGTAGGTAATAATAGCCTACGAAACCCCTGGGGGTCAAGGAAGCCATAAGAGCTTCTCAGGCTCCGATCATTAATGAACAGTAATGCTGATTTTGGGCCTATGGGTATGATAACCAAAAGTGCCCAACTTTTCTCAAAATACATAGGAAGAGAAAGTATCACTGGAACTTTGAAGCTAATGCAAAATTATTGTAGCATATCTTAACATTTCCTTTTATGCCAACCAAATAAAGCCATTATGAGATATGAAAAGGAATCTTTGTGATAAGACAAAATGATGCTATAATCCAATGAAATGAGCATTATATTTAATAAGCAGTAACAACTGAGAACACTTATTTTATGAGAACTATACACATACCAAGCAGTCAGAGTCAACTTCTCACCATTTTTCTGACCACACATCCATTCCGTGTTTAAGGCTTACGTCAGAACACTATAACTTCCACCAGCATTCCTTCTTTAATTTATTCACAAAGGATTTTGAAAAAGATGGCTTGGCATAGTTTGCTTTTTTATTATTCTTCGACAAGAAATAAATAGTCTAGTACAAATTTAAATGACGTCTCATTTCTTAAATTTACTGACAGTTATTTTTTTATAATTAAGGTTTACCCTGTATAAAATTAGAAAACTCAGAAAAGCAAGCACAAAGAAGCAAAAGAAATCATCCAAAAACACTACAAATTGAACAGGATTTTTTCAGTGTGTTAATCCTAACTAATCCAGCAGAATCAGGCCCATGGTTTAATACAAATAGAATAAAAAATGTGATTTCTGTAATATGACTTTGAGCTTTTCATTGAAATGTAAGTAGTTTCAAAATGTTTACTGAATGCACACTGTGTCCTAGCACTGGCATAGGATGGGAGAAGAAAATTAATATACAGCTTTTCAGTGTTGACCAAGTGCATATGAAAAATCAATATCCTCCTTAGAACAATTACAAGATAAGGGAAGAAAATGAAGGCTGACCCACAGACACACCAAAATGCAAGATCAGATTGCTATCACATTCCAGGAGACTATAACCCTGAAACCAATAAAGGTTTGTACTTTGTCTCAGGGCTGAAACTGCTATGACCAGCACTTGGGACACAGTTGTTGGTTCAGGACATTCAATCCAATTAGTTACAGAAGAAGAACTTTCATTAAAAAGACATGATCAGTAATAGTGAAAATGAATGAATCATCACAGCTCATGGTTGGATTTTGCTTGTTTCTTTATTTTGATTGAGTTTTTTTCATCAAATTTTAATATCTGTAGGAAGTTATCTTTAGTTCTTATGCAGCCGAAGACCAAACCATATGGCCAATTGTAAAATGGACAGATAAAGATTTTTGAAAACAAACTAACCACAAATATTAGTTTTCCACTTATTAATAATGACGTGAATATAATGAAAATGGACACCTTCTCATCAGTCATTTAAATGCCTTTGGTTTGTTTGGATGCTGGTTTCAAACACAGGACATGGTGCACACTGAGCAAGAGCTGTACCTAGTGAGCTGCGTCCCTGGCTCACTGAACACCTTTCTATTCCATAGTCAATTATAAGTTGGAGATCCATATGTTTTTAATTTCATTTTATTTAGCTGTGCTTAATGTAAGAAGTTATTTTCACTCTACAAACATTCTCTAGGAAGTAGCCAAACATTTATCATCTTTGTTTCCACTTTCAGATCACTAGAAATATGGGTGGGAGCTCAAAGTCCAGATAGTTCAAGAAAGGTTTATAAACCTTCTTTCCAGAAATTTCAAAAATCATTCTGTAGATGGAAGATCAATCATAAATGCAAATATTATGAGTCCTTTTTGACACTCCAAAATGTACATTATAAACAAATGTCATGATTAAATATGAGGCTCACTCATTTTTAAAAATTGTTTATTTTTATTTATTTATTTGAGAGTGACAGACAGAAAGAGAAAGAGGAGAGAGAGAGAGAGAGAGAGAGAGAGAGAATAGGTGCACCAGGGACTCCAGCCAGTACAAAGGAACTCCAGATGCATGCACCACCTGGTACATCTGGCTTACGTGGGTCCTGGGGAATAGAGCCTCGAACTAGGGTCCTTAGACTTCACAGGCAAGTGCTTAACCGCTAAGCCATCTCTCCAGCCAGAGGCTCACTCATTTTTATGACAAGCCATGAGGTTTAGACATAGGATTGTGATGGTGAGTAGGATGATAAACTTTTAGACCTAAAAGCTTTCTGCCTTAGAGGGCAAAGCCTTGTTTATACTTGAGAAAACTGAGGAAGAGAAAGGGGATCATCTAAGATAATAGGATCAGTGCAAGTGCTCTGTGGTCTAGTAAGTAAGAGCTAGCAGAAGGCTCAGTAATCAACATTTTCAATCTCAGTGACACTGTCATATCTCCCAATAGTCAATAAAACAGTAGGTAAGCATTCAGAGTGTGTCTACAAGATGGTTGTCACTGCAATAGTAGATTGGAAGTAAGAGGAAAATATAATACTTTGAGCATAAACAAACTAGTAGGAGATAGGTAGAGTGGTGCTTTGAATATAAATGTCCCCCATGGCCTCAGGATTTTGTGGGTTTTTTTTTTTTTGCCTCAGGTATTTTTGATTAAGCTTCCTACTTAGTCTATAGTAGGTGGAACCCTGCCAGAGGAAGTGTGTCACTGGAGGTGGCTCTTGCATCTAACCTACTGTGTCTTCAGAGCCAGCTTGAGTCCTGGTTATTCATTCTCTGCCATGGCTCTATAATGCTGTGAGCCAGCTGCCTCTACAACAATGACGCTTCTTCAAACTGTAAGCCTGAAATACCCCTTTCTTCCTATCAGCTGCTTTTGGTCGGGTATTTTGTCCCAGCAATGAGAAGGTAAGTACAAAAGATGATAGATAATATAAGGATGGATGATAGATAGATAGATTGATTTGTTGATAAAGGAAAATTATTATGTGAAGCAGAAAACTATGTATGTTTCATAGCACATAATTCATAGAATTACAAAATATCTTTCATTCATTGAATAGACATTGAGTTCTTACTGTGCATCACACACTCCTTTAAGAAGCTACCATTGCTGAGTTTTGATATAGTGCTAATGAAGAACGGTATTTCAGAAGCTATAGATTGTTGCTAGAAAATTTTCAGTAGCTGGGTGGGATACTTTCCAATGAGTTGTTGGCCGGGGAGGTCCCTGTTGCCTCCAAAACATTACAGGCTATTATAGCCCCTTGGTTTCCCTGGAGAAACAGATGGTAAGACCCTATTGCTGAAGACCTCACTTGACTGAGTGGCAAGGTCACTGAGAAATCAAACTGGTGCTGAACAGAAAACCTTCTCCATGTAGACCAGCCAACTGAAAGCTGGAAAAAGCTGCACTGCATGCAGCCATATGAGAGACAGAAATCATCAGCAGTAAAACAGTGAAACCTCAACTTTGGCCAGACAGGCCAAATTACTGAATGGGTGCAATAGTGGCATGTCTGCTCTTTTGGGGAAACCAACTACTCCCTAATTGGATTGAAGGCCTGCTCTATGGGAGGGAATACATGCCTGGTACTGAAAAAACTAATCAAAAGTCTATGGCAGGGAAGGTCATGAGCTTTAGGGATAAAAAGCCTGCTCTTGTCTGGCTAAATGTATATATTATTCCCACCAAACTGCCCTGAAAGCACTATGCTTAATGTTCATATTCATATATTAATGCTACTCTCACTTCTGGTTAGAGAAGCTTCTCTTTTCAGATGGCGATGACCACTGGGATGACCCAAAAGGCAACATATTGCTGAGAAGAAGGGATGGAGGAGTGTCTAGCACTGAAACATTTTTTATCACACCCTCCAAGGCTCAGGGTCCATTGAAGAAGAGGGGGCCGACAGAATGTAAAAGCCAAAGGAAGGGTACGACTCCTTACAATGCAACTGTCCAGACAGAAATTGGCCTCAATATCATGACCTTGCAGTGCCTAGCAATACCTTCACAAGACCTCATAATAGGAGCAAAAGATGATGATATCAAAATAAAAGAAAACTAATGGAAAGAGGGAGGGGATATGATGAAGTTCTGAAGGGGAATGGGGGGGAGGTAAATATCATGGTTTATTGTTGTTGTTGGTTTTGGTTATTCGAAGTAGTCTCACTCTATCCCAGGCTAACCTGGAATTCACTATGTAGTTTCAGGATGGCCTTGAACTCACAGAGATCCTCTTATCTCTGCCTCCCAAGTGCTGGAATTAACGGTATATGCCACCACTCCTGGCTCTACTCCTCCATTTTCTGGCTCTATATCTGTGTGAGGCTTGATAACTTAATAGATTTTCACCAAAATAATATTTATCACAGACTGAATTTAGAAGCTGATATGAGAATCCAGCTGTCTTCTACTAAGCCAGAAATCAAGAGATTTGTAAAAATATAAAACAATGCTATTCATCATATTAATACTCTTGTTTTCAAAAATATAGTCATCTTAACAAAATATATTATTCTTTAAATAAAATGCATTAGCATTATTACATTCAAATGAATTAATGGCTTGTTAAATTGCTGTGTTTTAATTTTTGTTAAGGTAAATATTACTAGATACAATACACATAGATACATACTCATTGAAATTCTCACTAATACTGAAGTGTGAAGATCTCCTGAGACCAAAAGTATGAAAACTAATAATATATGTACAATTTTTAGCAACAACAATATTTAATTATAATTATGGTGATATAAATAGTGATTTACAACAAAAAGTCATAACATGGTAGATATGTGTCCATTGTGATATATCTAGAGGCAGGTAAACTTTTCTGAAAATTATATAAGTACAATAAATGGATGTGTGTTTCTGAGAAAAGTTTTGTTGGTTGAATAGCACTATGACTCAGAAATTATTAAAAATGAAACAAATATTTATTGACTGCCACACCTTCAAGGATTCTAGCCACATACATTAATGAGTGGTAAAAGAGCATTATTTGTGTTATTCTGTAGTTATATACAAAGCACAATGTCAGCCAAAAGGATTTTACTCCTCTTGAGACTCAAAGAAGGGCTTCGTAGATGAAGTGGAGATAGAGTCCTGAGTCAGTGTTATTCAGGTAAAAGAAATGGATGAGTGGGAGGACAAATTGAGCTGAGCAGTGATAACTCACATTTGGCTCCTGTAGAAAGTAATGTTTATCTCAAAACAGGCCATTACCTAGATCTACCTGACTTCTGTTTCATCTCCATTTCAGCCCAGATACTGTAATATCATCAGTGTAAAAAATAGGTATTAAATAAATCATTGCAAGATATGGAAAGAGAGGAAGTTATTAGTGAAGACAAAAAACAGATTTTAGAAATAAGTAAGGGAATTTAGATGATCCTTCAGAGATTCCAGAAAGTAGGAAGCCATTAAGAATGATGGAATTCTATCTGTGCTTTAGAAAAAGATCTCTCTAGTGGTAGAATAGAAGACATTTTGTATGAGGCAAAAGTAGAAGTCAGAAACCAGGTGAAGTATTACGAGACTGTTTTGAGGTTGTATTCATTGCTATTTCCTGAATTAGGAAAACAGCATTCAAAGAAATTACTTTCAAACAAAAAAGGCAAAGCAGTAATAGTAATTTCAATACAAATTTCTTGAGTTGGTTGGGATTTCTGAGCAGTCAAAAGTTAATTTAGCCAGGCATGGTGGCACATAGCCTTTAATCCCAGCGCTTGGGAGGCAGAGGTAGGAGGATCACTGAGTTCAAGGTCAGTCTGAGACTACAGAGTGAATTCCAAGTTAGCTGAGGATAGAGACCCTACCTCAAAAAAACAAACAAACAAACAAACAAACAAAAAAAAAAAGTTAACCTTATCCGTGGGAAGAAGCACTGCCCAGTAGGTGGAAATGCCCTTTGCTGCTTCCCAGCTGTTGGCTGTTGGACCAGTCCACCGGCTTCAGACCTTTCTCCAAAGCAATCTGGACATAAAATAGCTTTCTCTGTGAAAACTCACTTTTTATAAAAATCACGTGAGTTGGTGCCTGGGAAAAAGCCCTTTAGACTGGAAATCCACCTCTTATTAGGTGAGAAGCTGAAGGCTGTTGGGGAGCAGAGGCCATTGGCAAATATCCTGTGATTTTTGGTCTAGCAACAAGCAAACCAAATAAAAAATTCTAAAATCATTTAATAAAGATGAAGGCCACCAGGCCTATCTGCTCATTGCTGAAATCACACGATGTTAATTTTAAAGGAATAAATAAATTTTCATTATAAAAGAGACAAATTAAAGACAACTATCAAGCCTCTAGTTCACCAGAGCAAGGAGCACAGGGGGGTAAATTCCTTTATTTCATCAGTGAAAAATAAAACTGAGATCCAGGGAAAGATTTGGGTTTATTCAACATTATAGCCAAGCTATAATTGTTTCTTACAATTTCTATTGTCTTCTAAGAATAAACTGTAGGAAGATACTAATGGAAGAAAGAAATACAGAGGTTTTCTGTGATACACAGAACCACATAGTCATGAAAAATGTCCAGATGGAGTAAGAGGGGCAAAAAAAGAGAGATAACTCATTCAATGTATACCTCCAGAATTAAATGCTCTGAGGGCAGTTTTACTAGTTTTTATAAATGTACTAAAAATGAGGTTCACTGTCAAAAATAAGTAAGTCATTATAGTATCAGAATGTTCTTACTATTCGGAAGTTTGATACAAGAAAATCTGAAAAATTTAAGTCAATAAACAAATATTTAAATTGTTGTTTTAAGTTGATAACCTATTTACTCATCTCTATTTACCTCAGCTTACTGCACACATATTGCCAAGTGGCTTGGAAGGATGTGTGCAGCTTTTCTCTTATGACTAATCATCACATTTTACCACCGCAAGCTCAAGGGGATGGATTAGTGAGAAGGCATCATTATTTACCAAACTGTGGAAGTGATAACAGAAACAAGAGTCTTCAAAAGGAAAAAAAAAAGGTGGTGGGGGGGTGGGACACAGGAAGAAAAGACTGTGTGGGTTTATTTTTGTTCCCGTTATTAACCAGTTTGCTGAAATTCCCATAAATGTTTCAGCTGCTGAGTTTCTGTGCTGCTAAGGAGTCACTAAGGCTACAGAAATGTTCAGCCCAGGTACAAAGGCATTGTGACACCCTTGGCACTGAGGAGGATAAAGGCTGAAGGTGTTCTAACAGAAGTGAAGAACCGTCTTTGTTCTACTGGGTTTTCTCACCTTCTCTCAGGTTTCTTGAATCACGACCGTGTGCTAGATTTTTGTGCAAGGCATGCTGGGAGATAGAAAGTCAAGCATGCACAAGAGCATGGTAGGAAAGGCGGTTAGGAGGCATGTGTGAGAGAAAGACAGAGAGAGCGTCTTAGAGGCAAGAGTGATCAATGCGTTGAAAGGATCTCACTGGGAGAAGGTAGTGTTTGAAAGGGGCTTCGATAGAGCATTGAGTATCAGAAGGTAGCTTCACCCTTGATATGAGCAAATCCTTATAATCCACATCTCTGGGCCTCCTGATCTTGTGGTTGCTCTGCTCAGTAATTTGTAATCTGTACACTTTGATACAGGTTGATGCCAGCAGGCTGCCATAAGGAGACCTGTGGGTTAGTGTTTACAAGAAAAATAAGAACACTACTACTGTTAAATACACTGACTAAGAACTACAGTATACCACCAACATTCATGAAAGCTATATCCAGAGACGTCTGCACATCTTCAAGTGCTTGACTCCAGTTCCAGTGTTGATAATGAGCATTTTGTGGCTAGCATCTCTCACTAAGTGATCACTACAACATCTGCCTTTGCAGACCCAGGCATTCCCACTCATATATATCCAGGATGCTTCAAACCATGTCATTTGATCCCAAGAACAATCTGTGCTGTGGCCTGTGACAAAATGTCACATGCCGTAGAGTTCAGTCAGTTGTTTTGCAATTCATCACGACACCATGAATGTTAAAAGTGCTGTAAGAGCCAGAGGAAGGGAAGGACTGCTTACCATGTACTTTTCCAGACACAAAATGGCCTGGATATGCATGATCTCACAGTGCCTTGCACTATCTGCACAGCACCTTCATAATAGGAGGAAAAGATGATGACATCAAAATAAAAGAGAGACTAATTCGGGGGGGCGGTGCGTATGATGGAGAATGGATTTGTGAGGGGAAAAGTGGGGCTGGGGAGAGAATTACCATGTCTATATTTATGGAAGTTGTCAATACAAAGTTTTATTTAAAAGTGCTGATACCAAAGTATGGACACTATAGTCCATAGAAGTGAAAGGCAAGCCACCTGGTCTTAGCGCTTGTGTATAGAACTATGCCATTTGTCCAGATAATGCCATCATCTATGGGTGAACCCTTATTATGTTCTCTACACTGTATGAAAAACAAAATAAACAAATGATTGAGAATAGCATGGTAGAAATAAATCTTGAGCTTGGAGACCTAGTATGAGGCCATTATTCTGTAACTAAAAAACAACGACTAATCTCTAAGCACTTGTTTTCTTCAATTGCACAAGGGGGACAGGCAGAGTAGAGACTATGATTCTTTATTTGATTTTCACTACTAACCATTTTCCTGATAATATACCAATAAAAATCCCCATCCAAAGAATATTCTCCAGTCTGAAGATCCTCAATGATACAACTGCTCACTCAAGGGAAGAAAAGGATATAGCCTATTGCTCATCTCAGCTAAAGAACAAGATTGGATGGAGACATACCTGTTCCCAAAGGACCAAATAAATTCCAACAAGTAAGAGAGCCGTGGAATGCCTCAGCCTCAGGAATAAATGCAGAGGACCTTGTCTACTGGGGTTTCCAGTTACTGTCACGGTAAGGATGTCGAGAAGCACAGAACAAGGCCTTTGTAACAATGTCCTTCTTTAAGCTGTGCAGTCTCCCCATGATTTTACTCATTGCATCACCATCTGTCCATCAGTGTGATCAGTCCCTTTGTCCTAAAGATGGAAAGGCCCTGAGTATTTATTTTTCAGAGAAGAAAAGAAAGACAGACCTGTATAACCAGGTGTCACCCTGTAAGCAGTCATGGGGTAGCGTAGGTGGTAGGAAAAGAGCAGTTGAGTAGCTGAAACTGAGCAGTGGTGCTTTCTCCTATAGCAAGAAGCAGCAGGGGCCATCTGCACACAGTGGTCATCACATGGATCACATGTGTGGGCATGAGCAGAAAGTTCATATTAGGGTGGTTATTCTGTTTTGTTTAAAAACTAGTTTTCTACCGCATATTAAAATTATTGCACTTTCAATCTTTTTCTTTAAAATAATTTCTTAGTGATAGAGGGTCTTACTGTATAGCCCAGTCAACCCTTAGTCTAAATTGTTCTACCTCAGTTTCCTGAGTGCTTGGATTACAGACCTATACCACCACACTTGGCTCTTAAAAAAAGGTTTTTAAGGGCTAGAAAGATTGCTCAGTGGTTAAAGCACTTTTACAAAAGCCAAGGACCCAGGTTTAATTCCCTAGTACCCATGTAAAGCCAGATGTGCTAGGTGGTACATGCATCTGGAGTTCATTTGCAGTGGCTAGAGATCCTGACATGCCCAATCTCTCTCTCCCTCATAAGTAAAATATTTTGAAAACGGTTTTTTTTTTTTTTTTGGTTTTTCAAGGTAGGGTCTCACTCTAGCTCAGGCTGACCTGGAATTCACTATGTAGTCTCAGGGTGGCCTCGAACTCATGGCAATCCTCCTACCTCTGCCTCCCCAGTGCTGGGATTAAAGGCGTGCACTACCACACCCGTCTGAAAAAGTTTTTAAGTGAGAATATTTAAGAATCCAGTATTTAAGATATCTATGTAATAACATGAATAATCAAAGTAGGAATGGCTTATATTAATTATTTTTAATATTATCATGTGAGTATGTAAATAAATTGAGACTACAGGAATACTATAAATCATGACCCCCAAAATAAAAGGAATAAAAGAAACTTATGGACTCTTTATTCATAATATCCTCTGTCCATTTTCCAGCATTTTGCCTTATCTAATTGTACCCCTGATGAAGGGGACAAAAATGGAGGTATTTGAAACAACTTTATAAAGGAGAATCTGATAGGTAGAGTATAGTGAATTTCCCAAGAAATATAAACAGTGAGATTACAAGAGACTGATGAAAATAATCAAAGTTTATTTAAGTTTGGGAAACATTTTAAAACAGCTTGAGGGTGACTATGACCAAAGTATATGACATGTGTATAAAAATGATGTAATGAAAAGAAATGCTATGATGAAGTCCATCCTTTCAAAAAATTAATATGTGAAAAAACAAGCAACAAAAATTTAAAACCAGATTAAGGGGGCTGGGAGATGGTTTAGTGCTTAAAGGTGCTTGCATGCAAAGTTTACCTGACTAGATTCAATTCCCCAGTAACCACATAAAGTCAGACCACAAAAAGTACACACACACACACACACACACACACACACACACACACACACACACATACAAAAATAAGTAAATAAAATAAAATATTTAAGCCAGGAGTGGTGGCACAAGCCTTTAATCCCAGCACTCGGGAGGCAGAGGTAGGAAGATAACATGAGTTCAAGGCCACCCTGAGACTACATAGTGAATTCCAGGTCAGGCTGGGCTAGAGTGAGACGCTACCTCGAAAAACAAAAACAAAAACAAAACAAACAAACAAAAACCCAACAGGTTAAGAATCAGATACAACTACAGATGCTAGAGGTACTGCTTAACAATAGACTGCTCTCCTGCCATGTATTAACTATGGGCTTGATCCTCAGCACTGCAAAAATAATAAATAAATAAATAATAAATAAATGCAGAAGCAAACAAACAAAAACCTCAATCATTAAAACCCTACGATGTATACAGGTCAATTTTCCCAGGCCTATTTCATAAGACTTTCAAGAGCAGCTAAGCACGTCAGTGACCACAATGTGAGTCTCACTGATTGCGGGGATTTAATGAAATACACCAAGGTCAAAACTTTCACAAGGTCACAACTCACTCTCAGGTAGTCGGATTCATGCAGGCTTATCTGAATCAAGTAAAACTAGAACAATTATGCTTCTTGCAAGGCGTCCCAGTAAGGAGGATGAAATGATGAGTGAAGACCCTTCTGGGAACCCATCAGACCCACTAAACCAAAGGGCCACAGCAGTCCTCTTGACAGCCCAATAGAATCAATAAACCAGGGGCTTCTGGGTAAGATGGATGCACAGAAGTCATACCAAACCAGCCTAAGGAAAGATTTAAGCAAAGCCACAGCAAAATACACTTTCTTCTGAAAAGTAAATGTGTGTAGGTTTTTATTGGCCACAGAGAAGAAGCAGGAGAGACCAAGATCCACCAGAAATGAGGAAACCAGCCAGAATCCTGTGGAGGCACTTGCGGCCCACACCCATCCATGCACCCACCCAGCCCAGTGCCCAGCTACAGGAGCAGAGACCAAACAAGGGGATTTTCCAACCTCATCAAACTTGAAGGGGAGACAGCAGAGATCAGCTAAGGAGCTGCTGAAAGGGGTACAGGTGGGACCAGCTGAGCAGTTCCAGTACAACTCCAGGCTTCCTGCACTCTCCCATCCCCCCAACCATCAGAACCATGAACCTCCAGAGAATGCATTCAGCCCCTGGTGGTAGGGCATCCAGCATAGTTAATCAGAGCACCAGATTCACAGCACAACATGGAGGGATGGAGGTAGGCACTCAGTATTGGTGAGTGAAGTCAACCCAAAATATAACAAGGCCAACTGACAAAACAGCAGGTACAAAGGCCTGCACTGGAAGTGCTGATCTCTCTTTCTATGTCAGGGCAGGTTATGGGTTACATATTCATGGCTAGCTTTACCATTTTTAATTAAGCTGTATTTGGAGGTTGACTATTATTGCCTTTGATGCTTTTGGATTCATAGGGCCTTCAACTTTTTCGTTTATCACTATTGGGGTCACGGTCTCATTCAGACCCAGGCTGATCTGGAACCCAATTCAGAACAGAAATATCAACCTCCCAGGAGACAGGAATAAGGGTGTAGAGCAACACACACCTTAAGGGATTTTGGCTTTATAAGTTTATGTTTGTTTCAATCCCCATATTTGCATATTCTGTGCTGGTTTTTATTGAACATGTATATTGCTCAGTTGGATTTTAGAATTTTGCCAGTAAATTGTTCCACCCAGCCCACTAGAATACTTGAATAGCAGGCAAACTCAACACCTAGCATTACTTCTGTGGTTAGATTAGAGTTCAAGAGCTACATTTGACGCCTTAAACTCCTACTCTGAAGGTACATAAAGCTGGATTTCCAAGTCTAAGAGCACTGCAGATAATAAGAAAAGCCAATCATCAAATCAAATCAGGATACAAAAATCACTACATTATAATACAAGAATCAGAAAGAATATATAAAACCCCACCCAAAATTATGAATTATAAAGAAGAGAACAAAATATCTAAACTAGAAGACCTGGTCGCAGATCTAATACAGTCCAATAAAGAGAAAGGTAAGCTAATAGGAAGGTATGGATTGAAATTTCATGGTATTCGGGACACTATGAAAGGATTAAACATAAGAATTCAGGGTATACTTTGCAAGACCCTCAAAATAGAAGAGAAAGATGATGTCATCAAATTAGGAAAGAGACTAATGGAGAGAGGGAGGGGATATGATGGAGACGGGAGTTCTAAAGTGGAATGGGGAAGGGGAGGGAAATATCAGGTGGGGGTTTTTTTTGGTATGTAAGATTAAAAGTCAATAAAAAAATAATTAAAAAAAAAGAATTCAGGGTATAGTAGAAGGAGAATAATTTCAATTTAAAGGCATAGTAGGCATTTTCAACAAAATCATAGAAGAAAAATTTCCCCAAGTTGGAAAAGAAATGCCAATGCAATACAGGAAGCTTTTAGAACACCAAACAGACAAAACCTGGAAAGAACCTCTTCTCGACATATTATAATTAAACTACTAAACACACAAACCAAGAAAAATATATTGAAAGCAGTTAGAGAGAAAAAGCAAGTCACCTATAAAGGCAAGCTTATCAGTACCACAGCATATTACACAACACAAACTTTAAAAGCCAGAAGGGCTTGGAATGATATATTCCAGGTTCTGAAAGATAACAACTGTCAACCAAGATTACTTTATCCTGCAAAGCTATCTATCCAAATTGAAGGAGAAATAAGGACATTCCACAACAAAAACAGGCTAAAGCAATTTATGATAACTAAGCCAGTTCTACAGAAAATACTTGAAAGAATCCTTCACACTAAAGAGAAAGCAAAACACACACATGAGGAAACAGGAAAAAACTAACCATACTCAAGTAACAGTCAAAACAAGAGAGCAAAGGGAAGTCAGGAAGAACTACAAAACAAGAAGAATGGTGAGAATAAATACATACCTTTCAATAATAACTCTTAATATAAGTGGCCTCAATGCCCCAACCAAAAGACATAGGCTTACAGACTGGATTAAAAGACAGGATCCTGAGATTTGTTGCCTCCAGGAAACTCATCTCTTAATAAAAGATAGACAGTATCTTAGGGCAAAAGGATGGAAAATGGTATTTCAAGCAAATGGGCCTAGGAAACAAGCAGGGATTGCTATCCTAATATCTGATAGGATAGACTTCAAACCAACATTAGTGAGGAAATATAAAGCAGGTCACTTTATACTGATTAAAAGAGCACTCCAACAGGAGGACATTACAATCTTAAACATATATGCGCCTAACATGAGGGCTCCCAATTTCATCAAATAAACACTATTAGACGTAAGGTCACAGATAATGCCAAACACAATTTTAGTGGGTGACTTCAATACCCCACTCTCATCAATGGACAGTCATCCCAGCAAAAATAAACAGAGAGACATCTGGATTAAATGATTTCATGAAACAAATGGACCTAACAGATATATACAGAACATTCTTCCAAACACTGCAGAATATACATTTTTCTCATCAGCACATGGAACATTCTCCAAAATAAACCATATATTAGGACACAAAGCAAATCTTAACAAATATAGGAAAATTGAAATAATCCCTTGTACTCTATCTGACTACAATGGGATTAAACTACAAACCAGCAACAAGAAAACTACAGAGCATACAGAAATTCATGGAGACTAACAGTACACTATTGAATAATGAATAGATCATTAAAGAAATCAAAAAGGAATCAATAAATTCATAGAATCAAATGATGATAAGACTACAACATATACCAAAACCTGTGGGACACAATGAAGGCAGACCTAAGAGTGAAATTTATAGCTCTAAGTGCCTATATTAAGAAATTAGAGAGTTGACAAATAAAAAATTTAATGCTTTGCCTTAAAGCTTTCGAAAAATAAGAACAAGGCCAACCAAAAATCAGTAGATGGGAAGAAATAATAAATATTAGGGCAGAAATTAATGAAATAGAAGCAAAAAAAAATCCAAAGAATGAATGAAACAATGAGTTGGTTCTTTGAAAGGATAAACAAGATTGATAAACCCTTAGCAATCTGACCAGAAGAGAGAAGATGAAAAGGCACCATTACAGCACCATTCACAATTGCCTCAAAAAACAAAAACAATAAGTAAGTAAAGTACCTTGGAATAAACCTAACCAAGGAATTGAAGGATCTCTACAATGAGAACTTTAAAACACTCAAGCGAGAAAGTGCAGAAGACACTAGGAAATAGAAAGAAACCCCATGTTCTTGGATTGGAAGAATCAATATTGTGAAAATGTCAATCTTACCAAAACAATGAAGAAGTGACGGAGGAGTGTCCAGTACTGAAACATCTCTATCACACCCTCTAAGGCTCAGGATCCATTGCAGAAGAGGTGGTAGAAAGAATGTAAGAGCCAAAGTAAGGGTACGACTCCTTACAATGCAACTGTCCAGACAGAACTTGGCCTTGGTATTCACGACCTCACAATGCCTAGCAATACCTTCACAAGACCTTCATAATAGAAAAAAGATGATGACATCAAAATAAAAGAGACTAATGGAGAGAGGGAGGGGATATAATGGAGAGTGGAGTTGTGAAGGGGAAAGTGGGGGAGGGGAGGGGACTAACACAGTTTATTGTCTGTAAGGATAGACGATGTCAATAATAAAATTATACATTTTAAAAAAGAATCAATAAATCAGTTTCTCTTCCCCCCACCATGATGAATACTTGGAATTACCTGTTGGGCCTTCCCTGATGCAATTCATATCATTACAGGCTAAAAGGGTATGTATAATAATATATGATACTAGGAACTAACACGAGACTTCCTAGGAAAGGAGTGATCTTCAGAGAAAAAGGTTAAGAACAGAGTTAAAAGAAATCTAAGACAGCAGCGCCGAGCCATCTTTGTATAGGAGGAATAGCCATCTCAAATCTGCATCCTGATCACATCGCAAATGAGAGGTGAACCAGGCTTCACCCTCAGGCCTGTCTTATGGTCCACATGTAAGTTTAAAACTTATATGTTGACATCCTAATCGACAATAAGTCAAAATACAACCATAGTTGAAGATGGTATCTTTATAGAGGTTATAAAAATAAAATGAGGTCTTATGGCAGGCCCAATATTATCAGTGTCTTTATTCACTTAAAAAAGACCATATTTGTGTGCAAATATCCAATGGGATACCACCAGAAAATCATGTGATGGTGAACCTGTACATGGAGCCAGAAAACTGCAAAGGTGGACAGTATACTACCTAAAATGAGGGTTAAGCCGTAGAATAGACTTACCCTCACACTTCCGAAGGAAGGAGCCAACTGGCTGACACCTTGACTCCAGTCTTCAGAGCTGTAAGATAAAACATTTCTACTGATTGCTTAAGACAGTTCTTTTGTGATACTTTGTTAAAGGAACCTGAGAAAACTGACACAGTAAGTTTGTAAAACAGACACAGCCTTCCAATAACTTACAAGTGTCTCATCTGCAGCCTGGATTTTCTCATTCCATAGTGACAAGCTGACTTGCAGACTCCAGCCTAAGCATGTATTACTTGAATTTGAGCAGTGCATTGATAGGCCCAACATTCAAACAGGGCCCTCACTCACCTTGCCAATGCAAACCATTTCCCCAAAGCCTAGTTCTATGGTTGAACCTGAGATTAGCATGTATCATAACTGGTTGGGGATACCTCACTCTTCTTTGTTGCTTATCTCTCCTTTGCAGATGGCTGGGCCACAGAGAAACTCTGGAGTGTCCAGAGAATGTTAGCACATTCTATGTTGTTCATATACCTTTATCCTAAGGCATTAAACACAGGGAATTCCCTTCTCTTTGAGCTACATTTCCAATTGCTTCAATATAAATAATATCTTATACCCATTGTACTAACTGTTCAGTATATTGTTTTTCTTCTTTCAACAGGGAAATATGAATGACCCAAAAGGATAAGAAATTCTAAAACAGGAAGTGTTTTAAAAGTTACTTGATCTGTGCCTACGCAGAATGCATGGTTAGCAACAGACAGAATGTGATTGCTCTCATTTGATTCAACCCAGAGGCTAGTGGGTGGTGCAAAAGTCACCTTTTGGAGTGTTGTCACATCACAAAGAGTTTAGACCCTAAGTGTAATACCTTACCAGAAGCTCTGATTCAGGCATACTAACCCATAACTTGGGAATAGGTGGAAAGCATGTACCAAATGAGGACATGCTGCAGGCCCTCCCAGATTAAAATGAGATCAATCTGGTAGGCCCTAATTCAATATGACTGGTGTCCTTATAAAAAAGGGCCAGCACAAAACAATTCCACCATCTAAATGCTTTCTGAAGCCAGTCCATCATGAGTAAAATATCATAAGAACAGTAATACAACAAAGCCCCTACTTTCTAGATTTTCAATTATGCAAGTCTCTAAAACCATACTAAATGGCAAAATAAAAACTATTTCCTCCTTAAAATGAACGCTTCCTGTGTATGCGAAGGCAACTGCTCCAAATGCTTTTTGTCTACTATTGTGTGCCTATTTGAATAACACTTTATAAGGTTTGGTTCCCATTTTATAGACAAGGAAAATGAGACAGAGAAAATAGTAATCTCATAGTAAAAGACAGGCACAAACCTTGAAGTGCACATGCTTTTAGCCACTACTCTAACAGCTTTTCAAAATGGCAGCCGTTATTCTTGTCATATCTCTGTCCTCCCACTGCAAACTTTTCACATCTGAGACTATTTCTTTCTCAATCATACAGTCTTGGCACTTGCAGCTATAGAATAACTCAAGTTCATTCTCATCCTCAGGCCGTAACCACAAGACATCCTTGCTCTCCACTCAACTTTTCCAGTTATTTGTCATTAATTAAGAATTTTTGCATTATAGTGGTTTGCATCCCTTTTTTTTTCCTCCAGAGCTTATATACACAGAGAAATCATGGCTGACATGAAATTCCCTGAAGTGCACAATCGTCCCTTACATTAAGTAAGGTGTTCCTCCATAAATCTCTGTGGAACGAATGAAGACAAAATCATCACTGTGGCACAATGCACAGCCCACCTCATCTGAAACATTGTCCACAAGAGGGCTGCAGAGGTCCTCACTGCAAAATGTGAAGGTCTTAGAATCTACGCTAAATCAGGGCTCTCAGACTTACTCGATGGTTTCAGAATCCCCTGGGGAGCTTGTTGAACCACAGATTGCCTAGCCTACTCCCAAAGCTTCTGACTCAGGGAAGGAGTGAGACATTTTCAGTCTAATCAAGTTTCCTGTGATAGTTCATGACATGTGTTTGGGGTCATAGGTTTTAGAACCACTACTCCAGAACCCAGTTTTAGTGAATAAGAAATATTTTAAATAAGAAAGAAATTTACAGGGCTGGAGAGATGGCTTAGTGGTTAAGGTGTTTGCCTGCAAAGCCAATGGATCCCGGTTCGAATCTCCAGGACCCACGTAAGTCAGATGTACAAGGGGGCACATGCATCTGGAGTTTGTTTGCAGTGGCTGGAGGCCCTGGCATGCCCATTCTCTCTCTCTCTCTCCTTCTCTCTCTTTCTCTTGTTCTCAAATAAATAAATAAAATATATTTTAAAAAATTAAAAAGAAAGAAAGAAATGCACAAATAAGTGAGCAGAGGAATGGAGCAATGAAGAGACCTGGAAGGTCAGACTGCTGTGGTAAATGAGCAGCTAGGGAAGGCTGAGGTGTGAGATGTACAGAGTGGAGTGTGGGAAGATAAGCAGAAAATTTGGACTTGACCCAAAAGATAACTAGCTCAGCTCCATCTTTACATTATAAAGAGAGACAGATTCACCTTTTCCTGCAGGGAGGTGCCAGCTTAACACCACACTCAGGGATCATAGCAAAGGCCAAACACCTTATTATCTTGAAGCTTCTAAATCCTTGTGGCTGCGTTTGTGACTACTCTAGGCATCTATACAATATCATGAGGACAGATGATCAGATGCTACAGAGCTGGAAGGATGACCTTTCAGAGTGGCAGGGCAGGACAGAATACTTCTCCCCAAGCTGGAGAAGCCCACAGTTCACTCCTGCTCACTTTGCCACCAGGTGGGCACAAGTTAGTAAAACATAACATATTAAAGGATGGAAATAACAAAAACAAACATTTCCTCCAACTCTGTAGTGTTGGCAAAAAGATTTTGAGACTAAGGGTTATTTTTTCCTCACTAGGAAAAAAAAATAGCTTGCCCCATGTGTCTCTCATTGCTAAGAAAGCAGTTTTTAAAAGACAGGAACAAGCTGGGCATGGTGGTGCACACCTTTAATCCCATCACTCGGGAGGCAGAGGTAGGTGGATCGCCAAGAGTTCGAGGCCACCCTGAGACTACATAGTTAATTCCAGGTCAGCCTGGACCAGAGTGAGACCCTACCTTGCAAAAAAAAAAAAAAAGACAGGAACAGACATAGCAGGGGAGTGGATGTTGTTGGACCCTTAGCAAAATCTGGAAGCATCGCTGCCCTGAGATTTGCATTAAACAAAGAATCAGAGGGAGCAGGAGTGCCTGAAGATGCATACCAAAGACAGGTGCATGAATAAATGACTACTGCAGAAAGAAATGGGGCAAAGAGGACAAGGGACAATGGCCAAGGCCCAGGATGAGAAGCTAAAAGAGCCAGAGCAGCTAAGACCCAGTGCACTAAGGCAGGAAAGCAGGTGGTGACCTTTCATTGAGAGGTTGTGGTAGGAAGTGAAAATGAAGAAAAGAGGTCATTCAAGTCATTCTACACTGGAAGCCAAAGACATTGGACTGTGAGGTGAGGTCTGGTGCAGACAAAGAAAATTCTCAGCAACAAAGAGAGACCAGGGATGTCACAGCAGGAAACCCAATAGGGGACGTGAGCAGCATCTGAACAGTCCAGCCAGACAGTCTCTGGTTCACAATGTGACTTGCTGCCTCTTTTTTTAACCATAGTGCCTCCATTTGTAGATGAGAGAATTCTATTAGATTTCCTCTGGGGGTCTTTTTTTATTCTCAAGTACATAAGGAAGTGCATTCCTGCATCTGTTCAAGTCCATAAAGACTTAAGCACATACTGCTTATCAGGTAGTCAGGCAATGAACCCATATTAATAAATAAATGTGTCCCTGTCATTAACAAGTAGGCTCGTGAGCTGCCAAAACCACAGAATGGGACTATTTTGGGTCTCCTCTAAATTAGGGTAAATAACTAATTGACATGAAGATTTGTAATGAAGGCCTGGTGCTGTTCTGTTGTTTAATAGTGTAATCAGCTGAAGAACTAGCTTGTAAACATTGCATTTGTTCAGGACTGTTCCTGAATACAAGCCACTTGGCTCAACAAGACAGAGCGCATAGAATTTGCATCCTATGAGAGATGATGGAGGAGAACAGACTCCAAGTCAGAAGTAAGAAGACCAGCTGGGCCTGGTCACAGCAGAAGGGCAAGAAGTGAGGTCTGTTGAAGTGCAAGATCAGAACTGAAGGGACACAAACATTCAGTAGAGACGTTCACTAGAGTCAGGCCAGGTGAGCAAAGCAATGCCACAAGAGTGACTGCGGTTCTGCACTGAGTATCCTTGTGGTCTGCTGAGCCATTTGCAAGTTGAGGAAGCATGGAGAAGACAACAAGTCCAGTTTGAGTTTGTGGAGTTCGAAGGGCTTTCGATGTAAAGACCAGGAGTCAATTCCAAACAGGAGATAAAAGAACTATAGAGATGTGGGAGGCAGTGGAAGATAAGGGTTGAAGATAAAAGTCCAAAGTGAAAAGCCAGACAGAAGCCTCGTCTTTTCTCAAAACAAGTCCTAACAGCCGGGGACACTTGCTTCACAATGTTCCTCCTCAATCAGAAAGGTGTAGAAGTGAGCAAGGAAAACAAAATCAGCTGGCTGGATTTCATTTTCAGTTCTTTCCTTAGTAGTACCCAAGTCCTCCTCTTATTTCAAGTAAAGCTGTTGTCTTATAGAAGGGAAAGCAGGGAACAGTGATGATATTCATACTAAAAACGAGCTGAGGTCATAAAAATCATGCATGCAAACTACCTCCAAATCCACGCTATTGTCCTCCCCTCCCTACTTTTCACATACACGGAGAGGTAAAGTCGATGACAAGCCAGACTGTTTTCTTGTCATTTTCTCATGAGTTGGCTGAGAGTTAGTCTCAGACTTGTTTCTTTTATAACAGGCTTAACTTCGGCTAGAAGAAATGGTGGCATGTGCCCCAAGCTTTATGTTTCAGTGATTACACCAGCAGAGGCCTAAAGACCCTGGCACTCACCAACAAGCAAGCTGCATGGTAGAGGTCTGATTTTTCTACTATGAGTCCCTTGACAGGTATGTGCTTGCATACACAAGTTTGTGCATGTTTGCACACACATTCATGTGTAGTTCCTCCAATCCTTATTTCCCATGCAGACATATTATAGGTCTGGTGAGATGTGACTTTTGTATTGATCCTTGATCTGAAATACTGAGATAAGAAAACTTGAACCTGGCTCTGACCTTAGTCCCACCTCCCCTGCCCACTAGTCAATGTCCTACAGACTCCCTTCATCTCTATACCTCAATTTCCTCATCTATCAAGTGAGAGGTTTGGACTTAGTCATTTCTTCGTCTTATAGTGTATGTAGGTCTTTTAATAGCTAAGACTTTTAGTCTGACATACAACTGCATATTGTATAATAATTTGCCTGATCTTTGTTCTAGATTCAAAGATAAAGGTTCTAAACCTGTGGAATTTCCCCAGATAATGTGTCTTTGTAATTTATGGTGGCCCTTGAGCCACAACTGAGTTCAAACTAAGGAGATGACTGGCATGCTAGAAAAATCAACTCGAGGATTCAAAAGCTGAAGATTGCTTTCATTTGTGTGTCCAGTGCTTCAATAAACACACCCACATAAAAGAAAGTCTGGGCCTTAAAGCTCAGATGATCTTCCTGATTGGAGAATATAATCATGTGCCAAGAGGGTGTCATACCCTGATTCCATGGGGAGAAGTTTTGTGAGTGTTTGAGTCCCTCCCAGACTTCAACCTATGTGACTCTTGTCTGGTCCTGAATTAAGCCCTTTATAATAAAACTATAATCCTATAATTCTGAAAATTGTTCTAGAGAATTACCTAACTCAAAAAGGTCATGGAAATCTTCCTCTTCTAAACTTGCAGTTAATTGGTCAGAGGTGAAAATGACCACTGGACCCTGGAACTTGCAGTTGGCTTCTGTAATGAGAATAGTCTTGTTAGAATTGTGTCTTTACCCTACAGATTGAGTGTAAAGTCTAGCTATCGTAGACGACTCATAGTTTTGCACATAATATATCGACTGGACAATAATACTAATTTTCATACATCCTTAGATATGTGAATAGACCCCAAAACCTTTGACAGGATCCCTCTGGTTTATAGTTAGTGATTTGTCTGGGCAGGTGTCATATGATGATAACAGATTAGCCACTGGCAGCATTTTCAAATCATGGTATTGCTGGTGAGGTGATGAGTGACATGAAAAACTGTTCCGATGTCAAAGGAGACAACTTCATCTGTGCCAGCACCTCCTAACAGGAGTCAAGAACAAATGCCTCCATGATATATTAAGCAGCTATTGCAATGTTTGAAAAAAAATTCTGGAGGGAGGGCAGCTGTCATTGCTCAGGTGTTGACTAAAGCCCTGATTAATATATTATCTCTTTAACCACTGCTCTCTGGGGTTTGTTTTATCATTCACGAGCAATTCAAATGTTGGTCATCCAGATAATTCATTCCTCTTTGTTCTTCCTACAGGCACATGGGAAAGAATTGAAATTACTGATGCAAACTCGACCAAAACAGATTTAAGAATCTTTTTATTCTGCTCTTTTTATTTTGATGCAAACTCCATCCCCTGTGCACTTATAAATATCAATTAATTGATCACAATTGGTGGAGAAAAAATCTGAAGTTCTGATTGGAAGGTCAAATTAATTTCTGAAACCATCATCTTCCTGTGTGACACTCTAACTTCAGCAGTACTTAGTCTTTGTGCTCCAGAGTCATCTTGGTGCTTTTACTCAGTGCTACTTCTTAGAATCCTCTCCAGAGAATGTGAATCAAAAGATCCAAAGAAACACTAAGGAATACTTCCTGTTGCTTCACCCTGTAGGTGGCCCCTGGCACAGAACCAGCTTCTGCTGTCCATGAAGGACTGTAAATGGAGCTGAAATGGAAGTACACATTAGGCCTGCCTGAAGAGCTGTGGCATAATGCTAGTGAGCAATGAGGAATCATCATGGGTGATTTGCTTCAGAAACTGATAAAAAAAAAAAAAAAAAAAAAAAAAAACTCCTTGACCTACCAATCAAGACCAAATGATCAGTGTTTTTTGGGAGCCCCCCCCCCTTGAGAAAAAAGGTCCAGCAGCTGTCTGTTAGCTTTTTTTCTCTCCAGGGCCATTTTAGGGAGCTCATCTGCTCTAAACAGCTGCTCCCAAGCAGAATTGATCCTTGCAGAAAAGTGACTGTGGGACCACACTCCACAGGTGACATATGTTAAACTATTTTCCATATTTCCTTTGATGAAACAGAGAAGAATTGTAGCCTGAGTAACATACAGCCATAGATCATTTTTTTTTCATTTTAATAGAAAACATCTCATTTCTGTAAGTCATTATTCTTAGAATCCTCTCATTTTAGTCATTGTCATCATCTACATTGATATAAAACTGTTATCCTAAATCAAGGAAACCATGATTTATTCAACTTTAAGTTTACAAAGATCATCTATACCCTTCATAGTCTTCATTCAAATCTTTCAAATTGGAAGGAAATGGAATAATACCCCAGAACAGACAGTAATGAACAAAGACATGAATAAAGGGTACACAGTGTATTCAACCATTAGTTCTGCTATGTTGTCATGCTGTGGGCTTGTACAGCTTCCTCTACCTCTGCCTCAGTTTCCTCATCTATAGAATGAAAATAACAGTACCTATCATAATTTTTAACAATTAATAAGTTAACATTTATATAATAGCTGGCACTTAGTAAGCACCATTAAAAATGATGTGGCTTAGCAGTTAAGGCGCCTGCCTCCTAAGCCTAAGAACGCCGGTTCCAATCTCCAGGTCCCACATTTAGCCAGATGCAAAGTGATGCAACGCCCAATGCCGCACTTGACCACAAGGGGGCGCATGCATCTGGATTTCATTCGCAGCAGCTGAGAGGCTGCTGGAGCACCCATTCTCTATCTGTCTTCCTCTCCGTCTCTGTATCTCTCTGTGTCTCTCTCCAAAAAAAAAAAAAAAAATGATGGGAAATAAACTGAAGTTTAACAAGGATTTGAGACAGGTCCTGCCAAGGTAAGAGAGTTGTAACACTGTTCCTCTCCTCCAGGGGGCTCCAGGGAGCAGTGTGGAGAGGGAGGTCAAGCGTTCAACAAACACAAGGCAACATATGAAAGACCAAAGAGCGCACACTGGCCTGGGCATGGGGGAGGGAAGGTGATGGCAGTAAGTACCAGTTCAAAGCAGAGTATTTCAAGACGAGTAGGAATTTGCCAAGAAAACTGGAGAGACATGAGAGGGGAGAGAGTGGTTTTCAGGTCAAGGATGCAATAGGCATGAAGAAGAAAAATATGTCCACTTCTTTACTATCTATTATATTCACGGACTGTGGTTAAAATTTACCAGTGTGTTATTAACTCCTGACAATCTTGACTCAAGCTTGTCCCTGCTGATGTCATTTTACAAGTTAAGTCCTTGAGACCTAGAAAGGCTTACAGTGTCTTTCTCAAGGAGAATGTTCTGTGAGTAGCAGAGACCATCTGTTGGCAAGACTAGAACTGCTCAGGCTATTTCTCAGGCACTCTTAATCCTGGAGGGAAAAAAGTCAGTATGATAAATAAAGAAATTTGTGAAGAATGCTATATTAGAAAAGAGCTGGTAAAAGACAGCAGGTAAGGGGAAGAAGGGCTTTTACTGTGCTGTCTTCTATGGGATAGACTATAGTATGTTGATAAGCTGAGAAGGCAGGAGAAAGGGGATGAAAATTCCAGATTCATGGTGGTGGGATGCTGTATCCACAAGAGACAAGATATGATACAATCCAGGGCCAAAGCTGACAAGCTAAAATGAAAGGAGAACCAACCTTTGTGTTCCGAGGTAGAGAAAGAAGTAGGCACAAGACGAACTGAGTTGATGGATGAAAAGGGGTTGGAAATGTCAGGATTCCAACCAAAAGGTGGGCCATTTTGTCTAAGTAAGGACTGTCTCTAAGTCAGTAGAAGATGCTCCCAGGACTCTCCTTTCCCACAGCCCAACAACACACCCAGTCTGAAGGCCCACCATTCTGCCTCCATATACTCCATGCCTCAGGGTTCTGAATATGGTACAGTTGTTTATTAAAATAGTAGCTAACATTTTCTTCCTTTTCCATTGCTATTTGAAGTAGTCTAAATAAGTAGAATATCCTTGACTCAGAAAAGCAGGGGCCATTTGAAGATATAGCTCTTAGGAGAGATGAAACTCAGTAAGGAGACTGTAAAGGGATGTATGAGGGAGAGAGGGAGAGAGGTCTCTTAATGACATCTAGATGGGAGAAAGTATTGTCCTTTGGACTAGAAACACATGGATTCATGTGGAGGAATGGACGTAGGGCAGAGACTAGCAGCAAATATCTGGCTGCACAAATATCTAGGTATTCCAGGACAAACCGTTCTTGGTAGTAATGAGGACTCCTGCTCCATGCATGCTGTGTATCCCTCAGTAGTATCCAATGAACACAAATGCTCTAAGACTCCTGACACCCAGATAGAGCCTTGACTCTGCCAGTGAGATGAGATGAGATGAGATGAGATGAGATGAGATGAGATGAGATGAGATGAGACCCCATGATGACTGAGAAAGGTTTTACTAACAGGGATGGAGAATCAAAGTCAGATTTAGGGTGGGGTTTAAATTAAAGTCAATGAAAGGTAGCTGTTACTTCTGTGTATTACAGTCCAGACACTTGATTATTACTAATGTGCAGGCTGGCCCAGATAGCAACATAGTGCATGTTATCAGCCCAGCTGCTAAAGTTCTATGTGGTAAGTAGGTGGCTCTGCTCCCAACTCCTTCTCTCATCTCTGTGCTTCTACCCACAGCTGGTCACTGCGTGAGCATGAACACCTCCAGCTGTCCAAAGATATATACACAATTATCTTGACCACTGTCCTAGCCCATAACTGGCTCCTGAAACCATCTGTACGTGCATTTCTAGCCCCAATGCAACATTTGCACACACAGTTGTCCCTAGTCACTGCCCATGTCGCCAATAGTCACTGGCTTGTACATGCCTGCACTTGGCCACTGCTGCTGTGTATGTGCCCATAACTGACCCCTATAGTCGAGTATGTTATATGGGCATCCGCCACTGAGGATCTCTGCAGCTCTCATATACATAGTTGCCAAGGGGTGTGAAATTGCCTATGTTGTGGATGCCTGCTCTCTGAGCTGATGAGACATCACAACCCAATCCAGACTTGGAGTTCTTGCATATCTTTATTCTTGGTGCCTCACAACACAATAGATGGTGTCACAGCATGTTTCAACATGCCTCCTCATCACATAGCCCCATTTGGGTAAAGGTCCTCCCCTACTAAGGCAAATCAATGAAGTCGGGAAAAGGTATGCATTTTCAAATGTACCGCTCCCTTTGCAAGGCTACAATGATTGGGAGTAATCAGGGAAGCATGACACCATCTACAGAAGTCAATAGGGGCTGGAGAGATGGCTCAACACTTAAGGCGCTTGCCTGCAAAACCTAACAACCTGAGATCCATTCCCCAGTACCTATGTAAACCCAGATGCACAAAGTGCAGCAGCTGGAAGCACCAGTGCACCCATTCTCTCTCTTTTCTCTTCACTTTATCTCGCTCTGCTTGCAAATAAATAAATAAGTCAATAAACTTCCAGGATCTTACCGCAAAGAATTAGATTTGTGAATTGCCTAAAAGAACTCAACATAATTGTTCTATAGGAGCTCAGTGAACCACAAGATTAAAAAAAAATTCTTTGAAATCAGAAAATTAACACAGGAACAAAAGATATAAAAACGAATTTTGGAAATGAAATACACAACAAGAAAGAGTAAATTGGATAGAAAATTGGACCACCTAGAAGAAAAAAAAAGTGATCAATGAGATAGACCACTTGAAATCATCCAGTCATTGTAGGAAAAGAATGTGAATGAAATAAAGCCTACAGATCTCTGGGACATGACTAAAAAGCTGATTTTAGTATGATAGCAGTTTCTAAAAGAATATGGAAGAAAGTTATAGCTAGAAACTTCCTAAACTATATGAGGCTGGTATAGCAGACAGCTTCAGGTTCACTGAGATGAACTTCCAGACCAGGAACAGTTATGGAGGAAGGGATATTTATTGAAGCTTACAGATCCAGGGGAAGTTCCATAATGGCAGAAGAAGCTAGTCTGCCTTCCTCACAGGACCAAACACAAAGAGAAGCAAAAAAAAAAAAAAAAAAAAAAAAAAAAAAAACAAAACGAAACAAACAAACAAACAAACAAACAAACAAAAAAACAGCATACCTCAGGAACTCCAGCTAGGCACACTTTGCATATCTTTAGATTGAAATCTCAAATCCCCCATCACACTTTAAGATCCTCCCACTGACATTGCCTCCAGCCAGGTAGATGCAGATGCAAACTACAAACTAATAAAACACTGAATATATCGGGGGCCATCTATTCAAACTACCACACTTGGGTATCACATGCTCAAAGGAATCCAATGAAATTTAACCTGAGAAATATTCACCAAAATACATTATTGTTAAATATCAAAGGCAAAGAAAACAGCAATAGAAAGGCACCATGTCCAATACAAAAGGCACATAACTGTGTCTATGAGCAGATTTCTCAGCAAATGTGTCATTTCTCAGAAATGACACAGAAACAAAGATGCTCATATATAAACCACATCTGAGGGAGCCAATCTCCACTCTTCCTACCTTGAAAGAAATTATACAAAGAATTCTTCTGCTGGAACAAAGGACTGCAAATTATAGCATGAACTCATATGAAAGCATGTAGCTCACTATAGACGGTAAATATATAGTCCGTTCAAGAATAATGCTGATGTAAGCCAGATGCATAAAGTGGCACATATGTCTGGAGTTCACTTGCAGTGGCTGAAGGCCCTGGCATGCCCATTCTCTCTCTTCCTTTCTCTTTGTCTCAAATAAAAATAAATGTTAGGGCTGGAGAGATGGCTTAGCGGTTAATGCGCCTGCCTCCTAAGCCTAAGAATGCTGGTTCCAATCTCCAGGTCCCACATTTAGCCAGATGCAAAGTGATACAAGGGCGCAATGCCACACTTGACCATAAGGGGGTGCACACATCTGGATTTCTTTCTCATCAGCTGAGAGGCTGCTGGTGTGCCCATCTCTATCTGTCTTCCTCTCCCCCTCTCTGTCTCTCTCTCTCAAAAAGAAAGAAAGAAAGAAAGAAATGTTAAAATAAAAAATAAATAAAGAATAATGCTAATGTGGTGGTGTATAGATCATGTGGGAAGCTAATATAAAGATTAAAGTCTAAAGTATTAAAATATCTTGGACTGGAGAAGGGCTTAGCAGTTAAGATTTTTGTTTGCAAAGTCAAAGGACTCAGGTTCAATTCCCAGGACGCACATAACCAAGTTACACAAGGTGGCCAGTGTGTCTGGATTTCGTTTACAGTGGCTGAAGGCCCTGGCAACCCATTCTTCTCTCTCTCTCTCTCTCTCTCTCTCTTTCCCTCTCTCACATAAATAAATAAATGAAATATTTTTTAAATATAATAAAATATCTAAAACTTTATTAACTTGTTAGTAGATATAAAACATAAAAAGATGCAAATTAATTATATAAATACATAAAATATATGTAGTGATTGTAAAAACAAAATAGAGCTTTTATATGCAACCAAAGTGAAATTATTTTCAGCTTAAAATAGACACCTAACTTTCTGGGTCCCTTAGATAGACCCACTGACTGGTGTCCTAACTGCTCCACTCAATGATCCAACTCAGCTCAAAGAAGCCAGATCAGTTGTCACCCCAATTCCCTAATGACAGGGTTACTTCTTCAGGGGGGAAATGAAGAAGTTTAAGTGTAACAGAACCCAAAAGTGAATGTCTTTCTCTTGGCTAAATGAAGAAAATGTCCTCTGGTTTATAAGGGAAAATCTGACTTTTTTCCTTATCTCCTAAACCCTCACCAGAGTAGGTGAATATATACCTCTATTCTTATCACCTGCTTTGTTGGGAGAGAAAGGAATATAAAGGAATTATTCCTTTCCCAAGAACCAAACACCTAGCATCAGAGTACTGAACTAAGTACTTCAGCTGCCCATTGAGGAGACCCACCGAAAAGACCCTAATCCAGGACTCTAGATGGCTTTCCCATACCCTGGAACTCTGCTTCTGATTTCTTATGGGCAGGAGCTCTCTGTATTCTTTCCACTTTCCTCCTGCTAAGCACTGTACACTCTACAATTCATATAAAGTCCTTCAAAAATCTTTAAAAAAACTAGACTGGTTTGACTATAAGATGTTTTATATAAGCTACATAGCAACTATAAAGCAAGACACAAAAGTAGTTACATAAAGGTTAAAGAGGAAGTAATTAAAGCATACCAGCACGGAAAATCATCGAATCACAAAGGAAGACAGGAAGAAAGTAACAAGGGAACAAAAGATCCAGAAAACAGCCAAGAAATAACTATCAAAGGTCAATAATAAATTCTTATCTAACAATAATTAAATATGTGAAGTGGGTTAAATTTGCCAATAAGAAATATAATGTGTGAAAATGGATTAAAAACTAAAACTCACACATATGCTGCCTGTAACAAACTCAATTAATCTTTAAGAATACACATCATATCAGTGTGAAGAGATAGAATATACATTCCATGGAACTAGGAACCAAAAAAAGAGAGAGAGAGAGAGCGCAGAGGGAGCTCTACTTAAGACAAAATAGACTTTAAGTGAAAAATGGTCACAAGAAACAAAGAAGGTCATTATATAAAGATATAAAGTTCAATTCATAAAGGATATAAGAAGATAAAACAGTTATAAACACAAATTAACTCAACTTAAGTATACTTACATATAAAAAGGGAATATTAATAGATCTGAAAGGAGCAATAAATAGAACTAAAATAACAAGAAATGGATTAAATATCCTATTTGCAATAATGGTTACATTTTCTGGCTAAAATATAACCAGAAAATAAAAGACTTGGACTCCAGTTTAGTTCAAACAGAATAGACATTCACAAAGCCTTCCATCTATCTCTAGTGCATTAGACATTTTTATCAAGTAGTCATAGAACATTCTCTAGCATAGATCTTAGGTTACAAAACAATTCTGCAGAATTTTAAGAAGACTGACATCATAGCAAGAGCCTTTTGCTAGCACAATGGAATGAATTTAGGCATTACTAATAGCAGGAAAACTAGAAAATTCACAAATGCATAGAAATTACAGCAGATGGACAAAAGAGTAAATCAAAAGAAATCCTTAAAACTTGTGACAAAAATTTAATATAAAATGCAAATTCTATGACTGCTATAAAACAATTTTAAGGGGAAGTGCATAGCAGTAAATGTTTACATTAAAAAAGAAAATTCTAAAAGTCTCACCTATAATCCAGTACAATAAAAAAAAATTAAATCTAAAAGAGGGAATATTGAAAAAAAATAAAATAAAAAGACTATCCCCAAATAAACCATGTAACGTAATAGGTTGAAGTTGGAAAAATAAAAATTAATTTTAGGTAAACAGAAAGAAAGAAATTACAAAGTTTAAAATAAAAAACACAGGAGAAATAAAACAATTAATTTTTTGAAGAAAAAAATCAAAATTGACAAATCATTAGCTTGACCAAGAAAAAAAAAAGAGAGAAGGAACAAATTTTAAAACTCAAAGCAGAAACTGCAAACATTACAACAGATGCCTCAGAAACAGAAAAGGATCATAAGGGTCTCTTAGGAACAGTAATATGCCAACAAATTAGAAAGTGTAAGGGAAATGTTTAAATATACAACCCACCAGAATCGAAAAAAGAAGATTCAGAGACCTGAGGTGACAACTAACAAGTGAAGAGATAATTAAATATTTGATAATAAAGAAGATTAATCAAAAAGCTGCCATTAAAATCTGACCAGATGAGCTCGTGGCTGAATGCTACCAGATGATCAAGACCAATGCTGTGTGTGTGTGTGTGTGTGTGTGTGTGTGTGTGTGTGTGTGTGTGTGTTTTACATGCACACATATGCAGAGGCCAGAGGAGGAAAATAAGCTGTCCTCCTCTTCCATCACACTTCTGCTTAATTTCCTTGAGACAGACCCTCCCACTAAACCTGGAGCCTCCATATTTTTCATTCAGAATGATTGAGCAGTAAGCCCCAGAGACTCTCCTGTTTCAACCCCACCCTGACACCAGGATCCTATGCTTACATTAGCATGCCTTGTTTTTCATGTGGGTGCTGGGGATCAACTCAGGTCTTCACATTTGTGCAGCAACTGCTCTAACCCATTTGGCCATCTCCCCTGCCCCTACCAATACTTCTGATTTTATTTCAAAATGCCAAAAAATAGAAGTGGAGACAATACTTTTAAACTCATTTTAGGAAGCCAGATTACCCTGATAATTAAGCCAGGAAAGGATACTTAAAGAAATCTACAGCTTGATATCTTGGTGAACATGAATGCAAAAATTCTCATAAAAATGCTAGCAAATCTAATAAAACAGTAATTACATTAAACAGATTAGATATCATGACTAAGTGATATCCATCCTGAGTGTGCAAATACCTCCAAATTAAAAAATGAAATATAAAAAACACACAATCTCCAAAGAGAAGCCAAGAACATTCAAAACTCATCAAACTGCTAAAAAAAAATAAATAAGTAAAAAGAAAAAATAAAAAGAACTGGTTGAGAGCACAATGCTAAATGAGACATCTGTAACATGCACTCCACAGCACGGAAAACACTGTAGACAAGGGGGTGGAAAGAATATAAGAGCTATAGCGTGGGGAGGAATACTTTGCCACACTGTAGTCTGGACATGAATTGACAGGTACATTCATGACTTCACAGTGGATGTCATTGCCTCAATAAGATCTGTATAATAATGTACCCATCAACATTTTCACATAGAGGACAGAGGAGGACAAAAAGAATTAGGCCAGAAGAAGGAAAACTTGATAAGAGGAGGGATTCAGTAAGGTGAGAATGAGGGAGGAGGGAAGAGGAGAGTGTGGGAGGGAATTATTATCAACTCCACTATGTTAACACATTAAAATTCTCAATAAAAATATTATATTAAGAAAAAGAATTTGACAAAGCTCAACATGATTTCATGATAAAAAATTTAGAGTACGAAAGGAAATTTTCTTAAAATAATAAAAAATTATAAAAAGCCCCCAAGTCATACCATAGTTAATAAAGGAACACTGAAAGCTTTTTTTCTTATATGGCACAGGGCAAGTATGTCAACTCTGACCATTTCTCTTCATCATAGTGCTCAAAATACTAGCAAGAGAAGTTGACAAAGAAAGCAACTAAGATTCATCCAAATCAGAAAGAAATAAAACTAACCTTATATGCAGATGGTATGATCCCAAATGTAGAAAACCAAAGACTTATAACAAACCTGTTAGAACTAATGAATGAATTCAGTAAAGTTAAAAGACACAAAATCAAAATGCAAAAATGAGCTGCGCTGGGCGTGGTGGCGCACGCCTTTAATCCCAGCACTCGGGAGGCAGAGGTAGAAGGATCGCCGAGAGTTCGAGGCCACCCTGAGACTACATAGTGAATTCCAGGTCAGCCTGGACCAGAGTGAGACCCTACCTTGCAAAACCAAAAAAAAAAAAAAAAAAAAGAGCTGCATTTCCTTTCATGTACAATGATCTACCAACAACAAAAGTAAAGAAAACAAGTTCATTTATAAAAGTATAGGAATAAACTATTTAGGAATAAATTAATTTTTTAAATCTACATGGTAGTAACTCCAAAACAGTAATTAGAAAAGTTGAAGACAATTTGTTATGACACCACAAATGACGCTGAATGCACCCCCAAAAAAATCCTGAGAAAGAGAAACCAAAGTTTTGAAGCCCCTAGACTCAGTCCCAGGCTCCACTTGAGCAATGCTGGAGAACTTTTCAGTGTATTTGCATTTCTAGAACCAGCCAGAAGAAGGGAGAGGAGCCAAGGATACTTGAGAGAGGAAGCAAGAGGTTTTCTCAGTCTTTTTTTTTTTTTTTGAGATAGGGTCTCACTTTGACTCAGGTTGACCTGGAATTCACTCTGTATTCTCAGGGTGGACTCGAACTCATGGCGATCCTCCTACCTCTGCCTCCCAAGTGCTGGGATTAAAGGAGTGCACCACCACGCCCAGCTCGCTTTTCTCAGTCTTGAGTTCAGAGAAAGGTTGTTTTTCTTTCCAAAGCTAACACATTGTAGGTATGCCAGGAAGGGCGGAAGGGCTTGTGGAGTCAACAGTCACCTTCTCTAGAGACTTAAAGCCTGAGTAAGAGAGTCTCAACTTCATTGCTTACTGAACACAGAGTGGGGACCTTGGCTCAGAAACCCAACCATGCCGACCTTGTATGTCCTTAGTGTTGATAGGAGAACTCATTCCTCGGACTCATCATCACACATCTTAAATTTCAAAGAGCTGAGAGGTTTATTTAGTATGGATTCTAGCTCAGCAGGTCTGAGGAGACAATTTCTAACGTGCTCTTGGATGACACTAAAGAGAAGACTGAATGAGGTATGGGGAAGGGACGTGCTTTATAGACTTCCATGTTAAGGAAAGTTCTTACTATTGTGGACAATTATGACAGGTGGGCTCTCTTTCACATAGCACCCCCTACGATTGCTTGTCCCTGCCCTTTTCTGAAGTTCCAAACTATTTTGTAAGGGCTTGGGCATCCTTCCCTCTGTGTTCTCCGTGCAGTGCACTTGGTTACCTGCCCAAAGGCTGACTACTGCTCACAGAAGCGACAGGATCAGGTTTTGCCAGAAGTGAGCAGGCTAAGGCAATGATTTAGACATGCACTTTCTCCCAGAAGGTTATTTAGGAGACGGAGGGCTCTAAAGATCTTTGTGAAAAAAATCAAGTTCCCTTAAAATGAAACACGGAAACAACTTTTCAGGTGTCCCCTTTAGACTTGCCTTGCTTCGGAACTTCCCTGCTTGCAAACACATTTGCATTTCTCTCTCTGTCCCAACAATAATCTGAGCTAGTGCATCACCAGCAGAGATGTGAACATTTTCCAAGGGGAAATTATTGGTACTGTTCCAAATTTCTGGTATAGAGGACATGCAGAAGTTCAGCTCCCAGTCCCAGATCAGAATTCAAGAGGTACTCTTGCTTAATTAAAGAGGGGAGTCACTAGTTCAAGAATGTCTTTTTTTTTTTTTTTTTTTTTTTTTTTTTTTTTTTAGGTAGGGTCTTGCTCTATCCCAGGCTGACGTGGAATTAACTATGTAGTCTCAAGCTGGCTTGAAGTAACAGTGACCCTCCTCCTTTGCCACCTGGGTGTTGTCATTAAAGGCAAGCACCTCCACGCCCAGCTCCAAGAATGCCCTCTTGAACATCTGAGATTGGTCATGCTGTAAGACACCTGTCAGGAGACATGGGTATGGAGAGGTGCCATGCCTTACCCAGACCTTTCCAACATGGTCATCTTTCCTACTTTTACTGATCTCCTTCATAGTTTGCAATATACCCGCCTCAGCACTTGATCCTTCTACCTGAAGTACTATTTGCTCATTTACTTTAAAAGTCCTTGTACAAATGTCACCCATTCAGTGAGGTCCACCATGACCTAAGTGAGTGAAATGCTAAGTTTATCCTCTCTAGAGTATCCTAGTGTCCCACCCTCTTCTTTCCTAATCATCTTCCTTATGACACTTTTAAACATCCCTATTTGATAGATGGTAAATGCAACAAAAAGATCAACATATTCTGCTAGTTTTGTTCACCACTCTGTATGGGTTAATGCTTATTATAAAAATAGATCTCAAGAAATACTGGTCAATGAAAGAAAATTCATTGACTTTACTAACTTATTAATTAATAATGGGCTTAGGAAATTTGTGGATCTCAGAAAACATAGCTGATAATAGAAACTATGTCACAACATTGTTTGCTCCAAAACAAAACAAACAAACAAACAAAAAAAAAACCGTAGTGTTCTGGATTGAGAGGCAAACCAAGCTGGTATATCTAAGCTCTGTTTATGATCTGTAGCATAGATTTATAAACTATATTAGATCCTTTCTAGCCTCCATTTGAAGTAAAATATGGAAATGATACCTAATTCCCCTTAAACACCAACCCTATATAATACTAAAAATGAGAACACTGATAGTTTGATTCAATAATAATGAGATTTTTACTGAGTACTTTGCTCTGTGTCAGACTCTATGCTATGGGTACAAAAGCCATAAAGATGACTGAATATATTTTTTACTCCAAAAGACTTCCTACCAACAGGAAGGAGAGAAAAGACAAAAATTTATGAAAAGGTAAACATTAATCCAAAAATCGCATAGTGAATGGAAATGATGGATTCTGAGATGGCTGCCAACTCAATAGTTTACCTTCGGCTGTCTGGAGACTTGAAAGGATAAAGTATTTGATCAAGCAGTGGCAGAGATCTTACTATTGCTTCAATCTTCTCCCTAAAAGGAGATGATTACTCCCATTTTTCAAAGGGAAACTAAAGAAAATGGAAGTGTGATTTGGCAAAAGCTCTTCCACCTGTCAGGGTGTTCATCAAATTGTTCTCTACTTGGGCTGGAGAGGTGGCTTAGCAGTTAAGGTGCTTGCCTGCAAAGCCAAAGGACCCAGGTTTGATCCCCCAGGGCCCACATAAAACCAAATGTACAAAGTGGTGCCTGCATCTGGGGTTCATATGCAGTGGCTAGAGGCCCTGGCATGACCATTATCTCTCTTGCTCTCTCTCATCTCTGCTTGCAAATAAATGAAAAAAAGTTCTTTGCTTTTTAAAAAGAATATTAAGCCCTTTGTTCCTTTTTAGGCATGAGAGAAAGAAACAGGTTCAGAGAAAGCAACACAGAGAGAATTGGCACACCAGGGCTTCCAGCCACCGCAATTCAACTCCAGCCACATGCATATCCTTGTGCACATGTGTGCATGTGTGACATTGTGCTGTTGCATCACTGTGTGTCTGGCTTACGTGGGATCTGGAGAGTTGAACATGAGTCTATAGGCTTCACAGGCAAGCACCTTAATTGCTAAGCCATCTCTACAGCCTCATTGTTCCTTTGAGAAAAGTTATTTTATGTAAATGTTAAGACAGTATGTGCCCTAAGAAAGTTGTCTTCCCTCATCTTCTCTGAAAATATGTATGGTAACTTTGTCTTATTCCTTAGAAAACTGCCATTGGGTTTGCTAGTAAATTCCATTGAGATCTCTTTTATCCCACTCTGCACCCTCCATCTCTCTCTGATACCCTATTTCTAAGCATTCCTTGCCACCAAATACCAGCCATATCTTTCCTCTGGCTTCACGTTTTACATCTGCCAAATGAAGGGTTGAAAAAAACAATGTCCCTGTCATTTGCAGCTCTATAATTTTATCACACCTTAGTGTTTTCCATAGCCAAGAAATTTATTTGGACCTATCTGTCCTTCTGTTTTGTATACATGTTCAAGTCATAGAAAAGAAATGAATCTGGGTTGGAGAGATGGCTTAGCAGTTAAGTGCTTGCCTGTAAAACCTAAGGACACCTGTTTGAGGTTTGATTCCCCAGTACCCACATAAGCCAGATCACAAGGTGGTGCATGCATCTGGAGTTCATTTGCAGTGGCTGGAGGCCCTGATGCACCCATTTTCTCTCTCCCCCTCCCCTGTCTCTGCCTCTTTCTCACTGTGTCTGTCTCTCTCAAATAAATAAATAAAAATAAACAAAAATTAAAAAAAAGAAATGAGTCTGTATACAATAGTGGCTCTCAGAAAACTATACCCACCGGGGCATTGCCAGCACTGTTGGGTGTGAAAAAATTCCAAATAATAACTGTTCAATCCTAATGGGTACAAAACGCTTCTCCCACACATTTATTTCTAGCTCCTGGGAGAAGAGCACAATGATCTAGGGCACGTTATAAAATTCTCTAATTTCTAATTGCAAGCCACCTACAATCGAGGAATCTACTCTTCCTCAGCTACACTGGCAGAAGGTCTCCCATATGACAGAATAAGTAAGCTATTACCTATGGTGCTTAGAAGGAGGTGCATTGCTCAGTGAGCTTGACCTTGCCATTGACCTCCTATCCTAATTTTGTGTAATGTTCCACTTAGATCCACTGTGTGATGGAGAATGGAGTAAGTACTCAGGAGAACACACTGAATGAAAAGCCCAGATAGGAACCTTAATGGAAGCTCTCTCTCCACGACCTTCTTTGGCTTCCAGTTCTTCCCATACATGATAATCCTTTGAGGCAGTTTTTTTTTGTTGTTGTTGTAAATAATTGTTTTATTGTGAAAGAAATGGACATGATTCTTCCTAAGAAGAAATAAGGAACCAAAAGAGAACTTGAGAGATCATTCTACTCAGTTCTTATCATATGTGATTTTTACAGTTGGAATTGCAGCCCCCCTCACCCCCACCTTGCTGACTCTTTCCTGTGCTCCAGCACTTTAATATCACCTAAGAGCAATCTCTCCCCTTTTAAGTGGAAGGGGACACTACGATGCTCCAGCTGAAGTCTCTGCAGCCTGAGGGTAGTAATTAGCACATTTCCTGAGCTTCCCCTTTTTCAAGTTAAGAAACTTCAGTTCCTTTAACCTGTCATTAAAGTGCTCATTGCATATGCATACTCTCTATTTTTACTAGGTTCTTTAAACTGCAAAGTCTGCAAATGGACATAATGTTTTAAAATACACAAACAATATAGAACACATGCAAAGACCACATTCATGGATATGCATATGTATACATATGATATATATGTGTGAGTGTAGTATTTATGTATATACAGAGAAGATAGAATATTTTATTATAAATTTCTAACAATTTCTTTTCTCTATTCATCTGCCAGTGAACATGTAAGTTGTTTTCTTGGCTTCTAGTCTAAATAATGAAAAGCTTTTTAATGTTAGTTCACTAATGCCTCTCGAGCTTTGTAGTTGCAAGCCAATGTACTTAAATCCTCCTTAAAATATGCAATTAAATACCTTTCATGAATTGATATGCAAGGTAATTCATCTTACCTTACATGAATTGAGATGTTTCTCTTAGCTTTCCCGTTTAAGAAAGGGATGGTTAGGGCTGGAGAAATGGCTTAGCAGTTAAGGCATTTGCCTGTGAAACCAAAAGACCCAGACTTGATTCCCCAGAACCCATATAAGCCAGATGTACAAGGGGCACATGCATCTGGAGTTCGTCTGCAGTGGCTAGAGGCTCTGGTGTGCCCATTCTCTCTCTCTCTCTCTCTCTCTTCTCTCTCTCTCTCTTTCTGCTTGTAAATAAATAATTGTTTAATTAAGAAAAAGGGATGGTTAATAGATGCTACTTATAGACAAATATAAAAAAATTCTCCAAGTCATTTCAAGCAATGACTTCCCAGAGTTGAAAGAGTTAAGAAAGTCACCTTAATTTTTAAAATAACAATGTGGCCAGGCGTGGTGGTGCATGCCTTTAATCCCAGCATTTGAGAGGCAAAGGTAGGAGGATCGCCATGAGTTCAAGGCCACCCTGAGATTATATAGTGAATTCCAGGTCAGCCTAGGCTAGAGTGAGACCCTACCTTGAAAAGCCAAAAAATGGGAAAAAAAAAACAAACAAAAATAATAACAATGTGTCTTATCAATAATTTCTCTATATTGTCAGGCTTCAGTCTATCAAAAAATTTCAATTTGGTTTCCCAAAGGTTGTATCTTCCCTTACATCTATCAGAATCTGAATAATATTTAAATAAGACGTTAAATGGGAAAATAATCACAACCTATAAAGCATGTTGATGATGCAATGTTTTTCACCTTCCCTTGATCTCAGTGAAATTAATGTCTTTTTAACCCATGACCTTAGAACTTTCTTTTTCTCATACAATTTTGTCGTATGTGGGGTTTTTTCCTACACTAGTTTAACTGACCCTGAAAGAAGGACTATCTCTTATTTATGCATCTACAGCATTTAGTGTAGTGTCTGAGCCTTAAACATTTTTTTTCCTGTTGCTGTTTTGAAGGAAGGAAAGGGGGCACCTGGCAAGTAACTAGAGAGTAACTAGGTCATTAATCCCAGCAAAATGTACTTAGAGTGCTGCAGACACAACTTCTCATATAGCATGCCATATGTTAGTAAAGCTTCCCTTTAAAATATACACATTCAAACCCTATCTTGAAAAACCAAAAAAAAAAAACAAAACAAAACAAAAAAAAAACCCACACATTCAGTTGGGCATGTGGTGGCACACACCTTTAATCACAGCACTCGGGAGGCAGAGGTAGGGCCACCCTGAGAATACAGAGTGAATTCCAGGTCAGCCTGAGCTAAAGTAACACCCTACCTCACCCCCACCAAAAAAAAATATATATATATACACATTCCTCTTCCAAGACATGATAGAACAATTCAGTGGGTAGATTCCACTGGTTCCTTTTAAGTGCTTAAAAGATCAAGCTTTGCCATTTTCTTTAAAATTATTCCGGAAAATTATGTATTCAAAGTGTATGTATTGGACCCATATTTAATGATATTCTTAAGTAAAATCTACACAAGAAACTATAGGCGTTTTAAAACTGAAAGCAAGTCTCTGGGCAGTCCTCACTTTATCCCACTTCAAATTCTTGCTGACTGATGTAAGAGAGCATGTGAGGTGAAGCACCTTTGCCAAGGTCATGTCATTTTGGTGGCTGAATACTGAAAACACCACAATAGGTCCAGATAGCCCATCCCAGGCCCAGTGAACTCCTTCCTCCCTGTACTCGCCTATTTGCATATTCAGAACTAACTGACCAAGCAGAAACAATAGGGAATCATTCTGAGCTTATTAATAACTTTGTGCTTCTATGTACTACCATATAGTGTACAAAGCCCTTTCCACATTCTCTCTCCCTGAATCCTCTCCCAAGCCCGGACACAGGACACTTACCACCACTTTTCAATATGAAAGAAAAAAATGACAACCAAGATCACAGTTAAGGTGGACCTTGAACTTCCTTACTACAAACCTAATTCTATGTATACATGCCCACCACGATTTTTGTTTCTGGAATATACTTTTTTAAAAAGGAAAATTTTTACCTTATCCTTAACAGCTCCATTAAGCTGAGATCCTAAAGTATTTTCTCCAGTAATGTTATTCTGAAAGCATTCAAGGCCAATGCCATGAAGAGTCCACCAGAAACAGCAGAGAGGCTGCCGCGGAGAGCAGCAGGGCAAAAACAGAAAGGCAGACCTGACGATGGTTGTGCAGGAAGAGCAAGAGCTGAGGACACAGAACACCTTTCTACCAGGTGATTTCCCTCGCTCCAGGAATACCTGGGTGTCCAGCACAAGTGTCTTTGTTGGTACCCATGAAGGGTCCTGAAATCTGTGCCCTGGAGCCACCGGGTTGGGATATAATTAAAGACAAGGCTATGCTTGGAAATTTCAGAGGTGTTCAGACCTGGCCTCATGGAGCTCAGTTAGCTCCACCCAGGGGGAGAAGAAGTGGACCTGAGAAAAGGCCAAGGAACCTGGGACAATGAGCAACAGAGAAGAGATATTTTGTTCTCATTTTAGCAGCAGCTGAGAAATTGCCTCTACCAAGATATAGGAGAGGGATTTTATGCCTAATCTCATTTCGCATGAATAAAGATTCAGAAACAACAGGAAGTTAAATCATAGGAAATAGGATCCTTTATTTAAGAACCCTAGAGCTGAGCTTGTTCTGTGTGATGAGTGCTATCTCAAGGGAAGTGGAGGTATGTTTGCTACCTGTGTGTCATCCCTGAGTCTTTATGCTGTAATCTGATGAAAATTGCTATGAAAGTCAAATAAGTAATTTTATTATAGATCAAAGGATTCACTCAATTGGCTTTCTATTGTAACTTAATCTGTTCCATCACTGAGATCAGAAAGAAGGTAATCCTTGCCCGCTTGAAGCATATGCCAGGAAGAGAAGCTATGACAAAAGGGGTTGTAGAATAGTGTGACAGGAGACAGTCAAAAAACCATGTGTGGAAAGATGGCTCAGTAAAGAAGGGCCAAGAAAACTTTATTGACAAAACCACAATCTAAGGATTGGAGGCTGTGAAAAGTTAATATATTTTGAGAAGATATTATAAGATCTCTTTGAGGTTGCTGGGTTTTGTTTTCAATGAATAATACATCACGTCTAGTATCATATTACTGATAAGGAACCAACAATTGAATAATGTATTTTTATAGTTCTTAGCTTCCCCATATTATAGCAGTTGTGAATTGTTAATTAAGTCATAAGACCATAAATTTAGCAGAATACATTACATTCTTAAGTGTTCACTGAAGACTACATTCTCTGCCTCTCCAAGATGTTTCAATTCTGCTTTCATACATCTGTTGTGTGCTTTCATGATATTGTAAACATGGAAACATCTCAAAAGAATATTGCAAAATGACATACCCAGGCTTTATATGGGAAGCTAAGCTATCCCCTGAATTGGCTGCAGAAACCTAAACTCAATCAATCAATATTGTCCTGGAAAAAAAAAGTTGTTTTTTTTTTTTTTTTTTTTTTTTTTTTTAGGTAGAGTCTTGCTCTAGCTCAGGCTGACCTGGAATTCACTATGTAGTTTCAGGGTGGCCTTGAACTCAAGGTGATCCTCCTACCTCTGCCTCCTGAGGGCTGGGATTAAAGGCGTGCACCACCACGCCCAGAGTGGAATTTTTCTTTTTTTAAAAAAAAGCTCTGGTCTCCCCGATTAACAACTGTGACCCTGCTTTCAAAAGAAGCAATGAGCCTTTCTCTCTTTACTGTATTGCTGGAAAGAATTTGTATTCCCAAACCAATGTTCCAAGCACAATTGCATCATTTAAATTACTGTTCTTAAAGAAAATTTTAAAGGTTTTTAAAATTGGTACCTACAGATTGCTGAGGCTCAGAGCCATTGATTAAAATTTTAATCATATTAATAGACAACTAACCGGGCATGATAATAGGGGTGCAATATGAATGAGGGGAAAGAACATTGGCATGGCAATAAAGAAGCCTTAGTTCCAGTCTTGTCTTCTCCAAGACTGAACCGCATTTCTAACTTTATCTCGGATTTTCCAGGTAAAATGAAGCAGCTGCCAGTCATTCACAGAGTTTTTCCTGCCCATAAAGACTCTGACACTGCTGGGACATTACCTTTGCTTGTTCCAAACTCAAGAGGGTTTTTCTGAGAAATTATTGCTTTAATATTAAGAGCTGAGATCCCTTCCAAACATGAATTTTGAAGGGCGTCTTAGTGACCTGCTCCCACCCCCACCAGGCTCACACATGGGTTAGCATTTCTATGACGACATTTGCTCTACTGCATTCTGCTTTGTCAATGCCTAGCAACACGTGTAGCTCATAATACATGTTCAGTGGAGGGCTGCTATGAACAAGAATGAATGAATTTGTCACAGGCAACTTGCAAACCTGTTTGATGCCAAGCATGGTGGTCAGGCCTATAATCCCACCATAGGGAAGGGTAAAACAGAGGATTTCTATGTGTTCAAGGTCATTCTGGGATACATACTAATTTTAATTTCCAAGTTAGCCCAGGCTACAGTGTGAGAACCTGTCTTCCGCCTTCCCCCCCAAAAAACAGGTACATAAAAACATGTTACATGGCTGGAGAGATGGCTTAGTGGTTAAGGTGCATGCCTGCAAAGCCTAAGGACCCAGGTTTGAATCTCCAGGTCCCTCATAAGCTAGATGCACATGGTGGCACATGCATCTGGAGTTCATTTGCAGCGGCTGGTGGCCCTGGCACACCCATTCTCTCACATACTCTCTTTCTCTTTCTCTCTCTCTCATTCTAATAAATACATAAAAATAAAATCTTAAAAAAATCATGTTACTACTACTCAGGGAAAGACACACACACATACACAGAATCGCAGTAAGATATCACCTCACCACAGTGAAAATGGCTATTATAATAAAAACCAAAGATAACCAGTGCTGGTGAAGGGATTGAGGAAAGACAACACTTCACAATGTTGATGGGACTATAAGTTAATATGCCTGTTATTGAAATAGAGCTTTTTCAATAGCATAAAATAACTGCCATATGATAACTCACTCCCCCAATGGGGTAATATCAAAAGGTACTGAAGCCAGTATCAATGGACAACTGCACTCCCATGTTCAGTGCAGCAGTACTCATGGTCACTAAGAAATGAGACAACCCAAGCATTAGCCGACTGGTGAACAAGTAAAGAGAAAAGCATGATTCATGATAAAGGTGCACCATTGAACCCTACTCAGACCCAGAAGAGAATGGAATCCTGTCATGTCTGGCAATATGGACAGAATTAGAAAGCATCATGATAAGGGACATAAGCCAGGCACTATGATTTTATTAATATGTTGAGTAATCTAAAAAGTTTATCTCGGGATGCCTGCATAGCTCAGTGGGTAAAATGTAAAACTCTTAAAAAGTTGGTTTCATGAAAGTTGCCAGTAGAATTGTGGCTACCACAGGCTGGGAAGACAAGTATTAGGGAAAAGATAGGAGATGATTAATCAATGGTGCTAAGTGCTAATTAGGAGTAAGCTATTCTGGTGTGATATTGTGACTACAGATAGTAATAATGAGCTATATGCTCCAAAATGCTAGAAGAAAGGATTTTGGAAGTTTTTACCCTATAGGAGTGATGAATGCTTGAGGAAGTAAGTGTGCTTCACATGATTTAAATTTATTCAAGGTGTACATGTGTTAAAACAGAGTTGCATATTTGGTATACTCTCTCTCTCTCCATATATATACATATATATATATATATATATATATATATATATATATATATATATATATATCAATTAACATACATTTTTTAAAATTAAAAAGGTTTTTAAAAACACAACATACTCCTCTCTGGAAATGATCTTGGTAATTATCTTAAGCCAACGACTTTTTAAGGTATTTGTACAGTATTTTCTCATGGGAGGGTTCATAACCACGGTATCTGACAGCAGACTATCATGCATAAAGTGAAGGAGCTTGTACAGGCAGCTGCTTACTCCAGAATGGTATTTCCAGTACCTCTAAGCTGAGATGATCTGCTAAAAAGTTATTGAGTGTCTTTCCAAAAGTAAAGTGAGTCCTAAGTAAATATAAAAGATTGGAGCAAGAAGGAGACCAGGACAGTGATAAAGTTTAGAAGGTAGGATGAGCAGCTGGCAAAGTTGTAGAGTTTAGCAGCGCTGAGCAAAATAGCCCAAGTCAGAAACGCGGGAAAACCAAGGACCATCTTAACTTGATCTACACAGTCTTCTGAAGCCAAGACAGTGCTAGAACTGGGGTTTCCTGCAGGATTTGGGAAAGGCTCCGTGTTAAAATGGTGCAATAACCTCCAAGTCCTTCCCCAGATGGCATCAAGGAAACTGTTCTCCCCAATCCCAATAGGATTCTGGGGATTGATGCCTTACAGTGGCTGGGATAGAAGCTCTCTGTACAGAGCGCAATCTGGGGGCCACACTAGAAGGAGGTAATTAAGAGAGCACTTACACACAGATTGAACTCTGGCCGCCATCCAAGCAGGAAAAAGGATGAGTCTTCATGGACAACCTTCTAGGCATAGTCACAGACATCTGACAATGCACACAGAAAACCCCAGTGAGACCACCTACAACTGAGATTGTTGTCAACAAGTCCCGCCATAGGCTGAGCCTCCAGTCACCTTTTTGACCCCACACCTGGCCGCAGCGTCTACAACCATACCACCCTGAAGGTGCCTGATCTTGACTCCACACCTATCCTTGAACAAGCAACCATAAAAATCCCTGCCAGAAGGCCCTAACATGAAACATACAAATCAAAATGAATAAAAGGTTAGTGGAAATAGAAGCTAAGATAAGAGGCGAAAATTTCTAAAGTTACTTAATTGATGTATTAGCAAAGTACTAAAAATATTGCTTCAGTGAAATATGATAGCAACTATAAAATTAGATAAAGAAGACCAACAAAGGCTCTCGAAGACCAAAAACCCGATATGAGAAAGTAAAAACAAAACATTACATAAAAATGAAAACATATTTACATATATATGAATGTATCATGCAGAAAATTAAACATCAAATAGATATACAATGTAAAATTAAACAAATATAATAAAAAGCAAATGAAAAATAAATCCCATTTGTAAGTAACAAGATTCTCAGAAAACTGGAACAAAACCACAGGAGGAAGAAGAGAGAGATAAATAGGAAACAGTCAAAAAAACAACTCAATTTCCTGGAAGTTTCAGAAGCATTACAAAAAGGAATTCTAGAATTAAACAGTAGAAATTCACACATTAAGAACTCAATATAGTGGGTGAAAATGAAGCCACAAGAAAATAAATCATTTTAAGTTTTCTGAACTTTGGAAAACACAAATATGATCTACAAACTTTTTCAGAGTGAAGAAACGTCAGGCACGTCCAAAAAAATGACATCAGACCAGTAAAGTTGGAAGAAAGAAAACAATGTAATGATGCTAGTTAAATTTTGAAGGATACAATTCTACACCCAGCCAAAGTGCCATTCAAATGTGAGGAAAGAAGGGAAAAAATGCAGACATTTCCAAATATGCAAAGGCAACAAAGCATCCTTTCTTTAGGAAGCTACTGGAGGTGGTATTCCATGAAACTTAGGGGGCTGAACTAGGAAATAATAGTACAGATGACAATGTAGGGAAACCAGGAGCAAGCAACTTGCAGTTTTTCCACAGCATTGGTAAGGGAGATCACATTATCAAAGCAATGCACAGAGCACAGAAGGAAAGAAGTGCATGCAAGAGAAGGTCACACACAGGACTTCCAGAAGAGGCCATTGACAGGCTGAAGCAAAGACTATGATTTAGAGTATGGAAGTCAATATCAAACACTTCACAGTGATTATCTGTATAAGGAAAAGCGCAAGAAGAGATGAGGAACTACGGACTTTAATAATGTAACTTCTTAAGACAAAATGAGAAGGAACAAACATCACCCCAGATGTCATATGTGAGGGATCATTGCTGTGCACAAGAGGCATTTCTAAAGAAATGAATGTCCCATATACCCTCCTATCTTTACTCAGACATGACTCCATGGGCAATCGAGATCTTTGATCTTTGCTCAGAGAAAAGATAAAGCTATCCTTGCCATCTGTCCTTATGATTCTGCGATAAAAATCATCCACTGACCTTCATTTTCAAAATCTTGTTCATAAGCTGAACTCAACTTGGGAGGCAAAGATAGGTGGTTCAAATGAGTTTCAGGCCACCCTGAGACTACATAGTAAATTCCAGGCAGCCTGGGCTAGAGCAAGACCCTATGTCAAAAAAAAAAAAAAAAAAAAAAAATCTTGTTCGTAAATCTTTCCCCAGCCTAGCTGAGATTTTCTCAATACAAGGTACTGTTCAACAGCTCAACCACTGAATACAGTCATGCTGTTTGGCAGGATGTGTCTTCTCAGAATGGTTTTAAGACTTTTATCTAAAAACCATATATGTGTAGGGCTGCCATATTTTACAACTCTTTTATAGAGTCACAACGAAAGACTCTGATGGGAAGTGTCAGGCTTAGAGTTCATTTAAACAAGCAGGGTTTAAAGTGAATCTCAATGTAGAATGAGAGTCTAACATGCACAAGGTCCTGAGTTTAGTCCTGAGCACCACCAAAAACATTTTAAAAATTCAGCAAAATTGAATCCATCAAACTCAACCAAATCCCATGGCTGTAACTTTGAATGAGAGGTCATAACAAGGCCATTTTGAGATACAGTGTTTAAGATAATAATAGCTATATCTTATTGAGAGCTTACTGAATGCAAGGCATTCTGACAAACCTTTTCAAATATCTCATTATTTCTCAAAGCCACTCAGTACCTACTATAATAACTTTTAATCTCCATTATGTAAATAACAAAATCGAGAGGGAGGGTGATTTGAAGCTTTGATCAAGATCTTCAACTAGGATGTGAGCAGACAAAAATCAAGACTAGTATTGGGCTCAAAACTAGTTACGTTAGCTTCTTGTTATTTTAGCTTCTCTTTCTTCTGTAAAGAAAGGTAGTGGGAATATCAAATACATTACTGAAAAAAGTGTAACTAATTTTGCAGGCAAGTATACATTTCACATAAGTCTTCATATGTTTAAGGATAGAAAGACTTTATGTGATGATTGCAAAATGAATGAATACTAGTAGCTGTATTAATATTAATGCTCTGTCATTATAATTTTGAAACTTAATAATGATGTACAGATGTTAAGCAAGTAAAGTTTTCAGCCTGACACATTCTAAAATATTCTCTGATCCTTTCTCCTAAGATACCAGTCTGTAAGGTTCAATGCTAGAATGTCAGGGAGTCAAAAACTAAGAGTGAACAGAAGTACAGCACCGTGCCATTGGACCAGGGACACGTGTCAGCAGCAGAGTCTGGCAGAAGTCAAAGGGAGAAGAACTGGATTGCAGCATTTCCCTTGGCCATGCCAGTGTGTTCACAAATATGTGCTGCTTTGGGCCGTTGATGTGTTCTTGAAAAGCTAGTGAAAAAAAAAAAATGAAGCTTTCTCTTCTGAAAGCCCTAAGATTCTAATTCTTTAAAGATGATTATATTAATTAATATTTTTGAAAGGCAAATGAAATCATCACCTACATTACATATTTTGTAACAGCCTTCCACAGTGTGCCTCCAATCTTTGCTTCATGATTCATGATTCTCCACATCCTATCCGCATCTATCTGTGCATCATAAACACAAGGATTTTGTCTTGTCACTATGATATTCAACCCCCAAAAGAGTGTCCAGCACAAGTAGTTACCAGATGCATGAATCAACCAGTCCATTAATCTTCTCCTGGTTGTGATGGATAGGCTAATGCCTCTCTACTTTTGTCTGTACAGTTCCATGGTCCTGGAATGCTTTTCCAATGTTGTGGTTTCATCCTGCCATCCTTCTCCAAATACCAGCTCCCTCCAGATGTACAGTTTCTCTCTGTTTACAGAGACTATATTTCTACTTTCAAAATATGGTTAAAATTTTAAAAATGAAATGTAGCTATTTATTTATTTGAGAGAGAGAATAAATATAGGTGCTTCAGGGCCTTTTGCCACTGCTAACGAACTCCAGATGTATGCACACTTCATGCATCAGGCTTTATTTGGGTGTTGGGAAATTCAGCCTCAGATGGCAAGTTTTGTAAGCAAGTACCTTTTAACCGCTGAGCCATCTCCCCATTTCCCACAGAGACTATATTTCTATCATGTTGTATGACAGAAATATTGATGACATTAAACCTTACTTTATTCATAAGCTCTAGGCCTGTAACATCTAAGCCAAGACCATCTATCCAGAAGGTATTTGATAAAAGTAAGTTTAAAATTAAAATTTTCTCATGTAATGGCAGTGATCAAGTCTTCTTCAGTTTATATCTGAGCCTATCATTCGATGTTAATTGGTAAGGTCTTCTTGAGGTTAAAAGAATGTTATTTTCATTTCAAACATAAAATGATGTGGGCAACACAAATAAATAGATAAATGGATATGAAACCTAGTTCTTTTGATACATGAACTATTTTGTGTGCCTGTGTGTCATTAGGATTGATTTCCTAGGATTGATCTCATTAACTCCTTTTAAGCTAGTCCCTCAAGAGATTGCTACCCCTAATCCCTTACTTCAAAAAAAAAAAAAAAAAGAACTTTTATTTCTAGCTCCAAAATCCAAGCATGAGGCAATCTTAGATCAAGTTTTGTGCATCAGTGGTTTTCAGAAAGAGAGAGATCCTAGAGTAGCAGCCAGAGTTCCCTGGAAGCTTTTGGAAAAGCAAGCTCTGAGGCCTACCAGGCCACTGAATTGGGATCTCTGGGTATGGGGCCCTGCAATCTGTGTCTTCACAAGGGCACAGTTTGCTGTGGTGCACACTGAAGTTTGAGATGCTCTGACAGAGAACAAGTTTCATTTTTTTTTTTTTTTTTTTCGAGATGAACAATGTGTCCTGGACCTAGTTGTCACTGCTAACCCTTCTGGTATAGTAGTGAAATTCTCTCTTCTGAGAAAACTGGACTTTATTTTAGGCTGTAAAGTTCTAAGCTAAATACCAGTTGATATCAATACCCTGTACTTTTATTGTGTGACTTATGCTGAGATGCCTTAACAATTGTTTTAAACTACAAACCACAGCTGCATGATGCTCCAGTGGTTTCAACCAGAGAAAAGTACATGAAACAGAACTAGGCAAGATGGACATGAGAACTGATGGAAACAGCACAGGTCAGCAGAAAACAATGGAGGGATGTATCCACATTAAGCCATTGCAGCTGGTGTATAGGCAGGTGGAGGGTCAGTCACAGGGGTGGGGATGAGGTATGAAGATCAAGAAGGGCAGTAGCTTCCAGCAGCAGGTATGACATCACCATGCACCAGCAGTGTTCACATGCAGGATTTGGTGTATAGGATGCCAAAGGTGGTATCCAGTTGTATGCTAAGGGGTTAACATGGTGGTGGGGAGGCCACAACAAGAATTCAGATTCAAAGCCGGGCGTGGTGGTGCACGCCTTTAATCCCAGCACTCGGGAGGCAGAGGTAGGAGGATCACCGAGAGTTCGAGGCCACCCTGAGACTACATAGTTAATTCCAGGTCAGCCTGGACCAGAGTGAGACCCTACCTTGCAAAAAAAACAAAAAAAAAACAAACAAAAAAACAAAACAAAAAAAAAGAATTCAGATTCATATATTAACAGGAAAAGTAGCCAACCTAAGGACTAGATGATGAAAATAACAGCAAAAACAATAGCACGTTATTATTGAGTGCTAACTTTATGCTTGATTCTTCAAACATCTTTTCCTTATTGATCCCATTAATTTTAAAAAGAAAGCCATGTAAAAAATTAGGAGGGAAAGACATGGAACTATACATTTCCCAAGTTAGAGGGATTAAGAAGCTGCTAGTGGTATGTGTGATATTTTTGTGGGGGTGGGGGAGAAGAAACACAGTCTTATTACTGACTTAAGATTACATCCAAATGCAAGTAACCAGTATTGTTATAAATTGCAGTTCAGGTATTCATTGACAAGGTTGTAGTTGAAGTTCGATGTATCAGAAAGATCTGCTAGGCAAATCAAGTATTGACAAGCTAACTAAGGGTGTGTCCAACAACTTAAATGTTTTATAGCACACAAGAAATGCATTCATATATTAATAATTGAAGTCACTGTATGATGATCTTGTCTAGTGTTCTTCCTGCCCCACCAGAGTTTCCCAGATAAGACAGGCAACTGTTCAAGTTGATGATTACAAAAGGAAGCTGAAATCTTCTGCCCTGTGATTTAAACCAATGTAAGGCATGTAAGAACAGTGTTCTTTCTTGTACCCACCTGCAGCAAGCAGGAACTCCCTATGACTCCCCAAGTCTGGGTTCTCATTGGCTCAGGGCTAAGAAACATGTGGGCTGATGTTAATGGAAGTTTAATATTTTATGATCTTTAATCCTGTGCATATTCAAGATATTCAATTTGGGCTGGAGAGATAGCTTAGCAGTAAAGGGGCTTGCCTGCAAAGTTTAAGAACCCAGGTTCAACTCCCCAGAACCCACAGAAGCCAGAAACACAAGGTGATGCATGTACACAAGGTGGCACATGCATCTGGAGTTCCATTCCAGCGGCTGCAGGCCCTGGTGTGCCAATTCTTTCTCATAAAAAATTTGAAAAATAAACAAAAAGAAATTGAATTCAAGTGTGAATATATATGTAAATACTGCTTTTCATAATTACAATTACATCTCAAGTACTTCTGATCATAAATAAATGTTCACAAACATGTGAATGAATGTCTCTTAAATATTTTACTATATTGCATATTCAAGATATTTAGTTTATTACCCTTGAAAGCAGCAGACAGGATATCCAAAAGGTTAATAAAGTCTGCATGTACACAGCCAGATTGGTGTTTCTGTATTGAAGAAAGGGTGAATGTCATGCTATATTAGTAGGGCTTAGATATTCACTCAGGTTTTGACTCACTTTGAAGGCACTATGCCACTTAGTAGCTGTGCTACTTGAGCAAGTTGCTTAACATCTCTATGCTTGAGTTTTCTAGGCCCCACACTAGACAATAATGCCTGTATTATTGCATTATTATGAGGTCAGCACATGGAGAGCACAGTGCCTTATATATAGTAAAAGCTATAGAAACATCATTTCAAGAGTCACTTATCTTTTTAAATGTCTTCTTAGTACATGACATGAAAGAGCATGAAACCATGAGGCGTGAAGAGATTTGCTGAATTTTAAGTAAATCTGTTTAGCAGCTTATAACTGAGCCAGATACTGAGAGGACCATGCTTTCACTGCAATAAAATATTGATAAAATATACAAAAAACAGTAACTATCCACTCATACTTGAGCCATTATCCATATACTACAACTTTTTAAATCTTGCAATATATTATGTATCTACAGATATTATTTATTTTAATTTTATTTTATTTTAGAGAGAAACAGAGACAGAGAGAATTGGCGTGCCAACGGCTCAACCACTGTAATCGAACACCAGACACTTGCGCCACCTAGTGGCCATGTGTGACCTTGTGCTTGCCTCACCTTTGTGCATCTGGCTGACATGGGATGTGGAGAGTCAAAGGTGGGTCCTTGGGCTTCATAGGCAAGCGCCTTAACTACAAAGCCATCTCTCCAGCCCAGTTTTTCATTATTGTAATTAGGGCATTGTAGCAGACAGCCTCACATTGCTGGCATGAACTTCCAAACCGGGCACATTTATGGAGGGAGGGATATTTATTGATCCAAGGGAAGTTCCATAATGACAGAAGAAGCTGGCCTGTTTTCACAGGTCCAAGCAGAGAGAGAGAGAAGAGCCACACACCAAAACCCAAAAGCCACACTACACAGCACACTTAAGAATTCCAGGAAAGCTCAAGCGGTTTGCATATCTTTAGACTGGAATTCCAAATCTACCTCCACACCTTAGGGCTGGAACCTCCCACAGTGATGCCACCTTAGCCACATGGCTGCAAATCTAAATTACAAACTTTAACAAAATCCTGAATATATTGGGGGCTATCCATCCAAACTACCACAGGCACATATTTTCAAATACTGTTTCCGTAAATACTATTATATCACTAGTGTTTTTATCATAACTCGTGCTTAGAAACATGTTACCAGCAGTTAAGTATTTTACTATCTTTCATACTTTGCATATTCAAGAAATTGGATTTAATAAGCCATTAGAGGGCTGGAGAAATGCCTTAGTGGTTAGGGTGCTTGACTGTGAAGCCTAAGTACCCAGGTTTGATTGCTTAGTAGCCATGTAAGGCAGATGCACAAGATGGTACATGCATATGGAGTTCATCTGCAGTGGCTAGAGGCCTTGGTGTGCCCCATTATCTCTCTATCTACCTCTTTCTTCCTCAAATAAATGAATAAATAAAATATAAAAAGAAGCCATTAAACAGGGCATGGTGGCACATGCCCTTAATCCCAGCACTTGGGAGGCAGAGGTAGGAGGATCGCTGTGAGTTCGAGGCCACCCTGAGGCTACATAGTGAATTCCAGGTCAGCCTGGGCTAGACGGAGACCCTACATTGACAAAACCAAAAAAAAAAAAAAAAAAAAAAAAAAAAAAAAACATTAGACTTTGCACAAATTTAATCTAGAAGCAACAAATAATTTTACTTTAAATGATGCATTGGTAGAGGTGGTTAATGGTTTTAAATTGTTTAAAGACAAAAGATAAGTGTATTTAGTTTTGAATAATATATTATGAAGGACTGAAAACTAAAAGGAAATCCAATCCTCTTTCTATAATGTCAATAAAGCACTTAGTACTCAAACTGCTTGGCATGATTCTGTTACTTTATCTTTTCTTTCAATAGGAATGTGCATGTTAGATGTCAGAGAGAAAGGTTAAGTTTATCCACCATGTTAACTTCACATATAGCTGATATGCAAATGAACTAACCTTAATTATTATATTTTTAAATTTATTTCATTTCTTTTATTTATTTGAGGGGGGCAGTTAGAGAGAGAATGGGTGCACCATGACCTCTAGCACTGCAGACAAACTCCAGACATGTGTCACCTTGTGCATCTGGCTTATGTGTGTGCTGTGGAATTGAGCCTGGGTCCTTAGGCTTAGCAAGCAAGTACTTTAACCATTAAGCCACCTCTTTAGTTCAAGGGTGAAAAAAGATGCTATTGAAACATAACGTGCAATCTGCTCAGTGAAAATGCTGCCACATTTGGCAAAGGGATGGGAGGGAATAAGCCATTGGTCTTAATGATGAAACAGAAGACATCCACTGCATTCCCTACCAAAGTACCTACAAAGTCTTCCACAAATACTGCTACTTACAATACCAAGACTGCACCTAATTTTGCCCCTGTCCACCTCTGTGTCACAGATGAATAACAAGGACAGAGCAAGAAATGAACAGTCACAACTCACATACAGAGCTGGGGCAGGAATTGGGATTTAAATCCAGGCCATCGAATTTCCAAGTGAGGGTCACTTCCAAGGGCCCCTCTAATCATCCATCAATGCAGACAAATATGTGTGACCTATATGTGGTCAGTGTCATCCCACATATAAAGCCAAGGGTTATGTTTTGAACTTGAAATGTCCCTATATGTTTACATCTTGAGTGCTCAGTGTCCAGCTTGTAGACACAGCTGTGAAGCGTTTGAGAAGTGGGAACTGGTTGATCAAGTTGGTCCCTAATTTGGGCCATTGAAGATTATACCAATCCCTGGTTCCAGCTGCAATCTGCTCTCTGATTTGCCACTGGAATACCCATGCTCACTTCTGCTCAGAGTCCTGCTGCTATAGATGGAGTCCCTCACCATGTCCTCCCCACAAGGATAGAATGAAATCTCACTGAAATTGTGACACAAACTAAACCTTTCTGCACATAAATTGTAAGGTACTTTTATCATACCAACACAAAGGTAACAAGTGATAATTCTCCCAATTCTAGTGCTTTCTTACTCAGAACTCAATTGCTGATTTAGGTGAAGCCCAACAACTCACATGTGAAAAATCACAATATTAAAAAGCTGGCTCAAAACTTCCCTCAATCCTTAAAATTGAATGTAGAAATTTTGAGCACCCTAATTTATTTTTCCATCTAAACCAAACATGAAGATCAAGAAAGATTGTTTTAAAATAGATAAGGTAGTTTCTGTATAAGAAAGTAAAAACAAATAGGCCGAAGAAAGAAATGGACAGAGTAAGAAAGAGGAGGGAGGGGTGATGGGAAAGACGGAAGAAAGAGAGAAGAAAGTAGGGAAGAAGGAAGAAGGAGGTATGGAGGAACATACAGTATGTTTATTCTATGCCTCTGTGTATCTGAGCATATAACCTCAGCATCCCACCAGTATGCATTTCCCAGTATGAAATACACACACTTAGACATCTAAGACATAGCTGATTGCCAAATAATGCTACTTATTGATCCAATCAATCATATCACTTTGAAAGACTGCTCTCATAGCCCTTTTTTTTGCTCTTGCTGTCTCCTACCCTCAGGACCATTAACAGTTTTCCTGTATTTGCATCTTCCATTTGCATTTTATGCTGCTGCTACTGCTGCAAAGTCTATAGGCAAAAAGGACCCACATTATCTTATTTTGAATTATTTGTAGGCTTGAAAATCAAACATAATTTACAAGACCTTCATCCTTGACCCACAGAAAACATTTTTTTCTTTAATTCCTATAATAAAGTACTAAACTAAAAGCAATGTCAAATGGTGCTGGAAATGTTTGAACTCTTTTCAAATGAAAGAAGTGCATTTTAGGAAATAAAAACTAGTTTTAAATTTTCCAGATTTTCATTCCTAGTTGGAAGGCTCATCAAATAAATGTGTTTGCAATTTTCTTATTTAAGAACATCTAAGTTAGCATGTGAATGAAAATAAGGGTAAAAAAGAAACACCCCAACATTTTTTAAAGGCAGAGACATATCTGAAGATTTCACTTTCCAAATTGCTGAAGAGAAATTTCCCAATTGGCATTATGCTGAAGTTTGTTCAGTCTGCAGTCTACTTTTGTGTGTTTTGTTTGTTTGTTTTTCAAGTTTTGCACATGTATGTGTGTGCAATAGGTGTCCTTTGGGATTTTCTGCCAAGGTACCATTCACTACAGCACAACTGCCGTGTATCACTGCCCTTTGTATGGGAGTCCTACCTGTGCAAGCCAAAGAAACTACATTTAAAAAAAGGAACTGGAGATATGAAAAACTAAAATTAGAGCTATAGGAATAGATCCTGGAAAAAATAATATCATGTTCTGCCAGAAAAGATGCTAATAAGTAGATGAATAAGATGTTGGGGGGAAAAGATATGTCTTCTTAGCCTCAGTTTTCCCATTTAGTTTACTTAACTATTTTCTATGCTGAACCTGTAGTATAAGAAATGAGTCTTGAATACTAAAGGTAGCAATAATACAGACAGGGCTCAGGCAGGAGCCCTCCAGTGTTCCTGTACTTGGTACAGTTCCATAAGAACTGCCTTCACTTACCTACTATACATCCCAATTCCTGGGATGTAACTGAATGCTGGGTGTCATGGGGGTGCCCAGTTTTTCTTATGCACCCTTCTGGTTTGGAATCATTGCTGATGAAGAGCCTTTGCACATCTATATTGTTAATCCATTCATTGTATAACACTTGACCTGATGTTTTGCCATTCACAATCTACAAAATGTTATATAACTTCCTCAAAACAAAATCTTGAGCAATAATAGAGACAAATTCGATTTTTAGAGAACTTACATCGAAACAGTAGAGTAGGGGCTGGGGCTGTAAATCAGGAAGAGAAGATATGTTTAGCTTGAATGAGGCCCTCGGTTTCATCTCCAGTACCAAACAAATAAAATTAATTAATAAGTAGGTAGGTAAAACAAGCCTTGTTCAAAAGAAATCCCTTGTGATAAGGCCTGTGTGGAAATCAGTGAGGTTGACTTGCTTGGTACCTGTACAATGTGCTTGCAGTTAAAGCCACAATGATGGAGTTTACTCTATAATTACGACATTAGAGGTGGAGGTCGGTGCATACAATGAATCTTATTTTACAGGGCAACAAAGAGATTAAACGCCCAAATCAGCAAGTCTTTCTGAGTCTCTTGGTTTTAAAAAATATTTTATTTATTTATTTATTTTGAGAGAGAAAGAGGCAGATAGAAAGAATGAGCACACCAGGGCCTCCATCTACAGCAAATAAACTCTAGATGCATGTGCCACCTTGTGCATCTGGCTTATGTGGGTTCTGGGGAATTGAACCTCGGTCCTGAGGCTTTTTCAGGCAAATGCCTTAACCACTAAGCAATCTCTATAGCCCCTGAGCCTCTGTTTTGTTGTCTAGGAAATGAAGCTAAAATATGCAATCATGGGATAACATACATTAAAAGTCCATTGTAGGGCTGGAGAGATGGCTCAGTGGTTAAGGCACTTGCCTGTAAATAAATAAAAATATTTTTTAATTGTTTGAAAAAAGTCCTTTGTAAAAATATAAAACATCATATGATGTCTTATAGCTTTTAATATGATATAAATTTGGAAGCCATTATTGATAAATGCAATAAATCATTATTGAACATTTAATGAGCATAAAACATCTATCTAATGGGGTTGGTATCTCACAAGCATGAAGAAATAAAAAGACAGGATAAGAGGGTAGTAACTTTCTGAGCACCCCCAAACTCATTACTGAAGTTAACAAGCCTGGTAATGACTACCTACATTAGACAATAGGTTCCTTGCTCAGGAGCTGGTCGGCTGGAACAGCTTTTAGAGCGGATACATAGTTGGAGCTCACTTGTTCTCCCACACAATGACTTTGTTTAAAGAAACCAAGGGGGACTAAAGGAAGGCATTATTGCAACAGAACATTAAGTCCTCTCTGGAGGTCTGTAATCATGGTAAGATTTTGTATTCTAGCCTCCCGAGTAACCTATGAGTGCTCTGACGTACAAACAGAGAAGCACAGTGTGAGAAACCCACAGCTCTTGAGCCTGTTCACCCATCTCTAGACTGTTAGTGATAACAGCACAAGGCAGAACACTGCATCTCTATCCCCTGCCCTAACCCTGTGGCTGGAACTAGCTGGCAGATCAGTAAGCATTATGAATCAAAGAGATGAGCCCTCTTGAACCTTTAAAAATCCTGAGACCCAGCCGGGTGTGGTGGCACACACCTTTAATCCCAGCACTCGGGAGGCAGAGGTAGGAGGATTGCTGTGAGTTCGAGGCCACTCTGAGACTACATAGTGAATTCCAGGTCAGCCTGGACCAGAGTGAGACCGTACCATGAAACCCCCCCCCCCGCAAAAAAAAATCCTGAGACCCAAAGATTTCAAGAGATTTGCCCATAGTTTCACCATTAGAACAGGGCAACAAGCCAGATGTCCTATGCCAATGCCTGTTTCACCACACTGGGATCTCACTGTATCATATTACTCTTAGACCACCACAACAGTCTCAGTGTTTTATTCTTTTTCTTTTTTACAAAGAAGTAACTTTTCATAAACCTGCTTCGAGTTCTGCTAAGCCAATCACTGCATACGCATTTCCTTTCTTCCTTTCTCCCCTGCATGGAGAACCATGCTAGCTTCAGAGAAGCAACTATTCTGTACCTTAAATATACTTCTTCATGCCCCAGGATGGACTCTGATGACTAAGAGTCCCAGAACAGAGAATCACATCTTCATGTGTAACATATGCAAGTCTCCATTGAGAAACCAGGTCAGTTTCCTGCCATCAGTGTTCTGGATCAAACTGTTTCATGCAAGCCCTCCTGGTATCCAAACTTTTCACCTCTCCAAATTTACAGGCTTCTGAATATATGGACATGGCATGAAAAACAAACAATATCTTTTCAATTCAGCACATAAAATCTCAGTCCCTACTATGTAAACTAAAGCATCTCATCTGAGATAGACTTCAGGGTGCCTGCAGAAATGTTAGAGCCTTGAACTAGACCCTTGAGAAGGTTAATCAATCTATTAGCAGAGACAGGAGCTATGAGAGCCAGGACTTTAAGATCAAGCAATGCATCTTGGATTTTGCTTTTGATTTCTGAAAGTCTCATGTAGTCCAGGCGGGCCTTGAACTTGCATGTAGCCAAGGCCATTCTCAAACTCTTGATCCACCTGACTCTATGTCCTGAGTGCTGGGATTACAGGAATGAACCACTGTGGCTAGCTTAGCTTTCTTTTACATTTTCAGAACCAACACACTGGGCACATAGTAATTACTCATTAAATATTTATGTTGAAAGATGGTAAAAAGTATACTGCTGATCATAAGAAATGCAACATATGAAGGAATGAAGTACAAATACATGTCATATAGAGTATACCATTGAAATATTAATTTGATATAGAGATCAAGAAAGATATGGGACAGGGGCTATATCACATGGCAATGGAGGCTACACATTGCAATATCATCACATTGCCATGGGCTAGCAACAGAATCTTACCAGGACTTCAAAATGAATAAATGTTTTAAGACAATTGGGGATTGAAAATAAATGGGTTCTTAAAAGTGAGTCTGGCTATAGCAATGAGCAGAGAATTTCTTTTCCACATCATTTCCATTTTTTCCCAAAAGCAACCAAAAGACCTCAGCCTGACTACATATCTATGACCCCTATATTAAATGATATTTAAACTTCTCTCTCAATGATATCATTTTCAGTTAAAATCAGTTTCCTAAAATTTACACAAGTGATCTTAAACTTTTAAAATATGCATACAAATAACCATCAGATTTTGTTTAAATCCAGATTTGATTTAGCAAGTGTCAGGAAGAGGCCAAGATTTGGCATTTCTCACAAGTTACCAGGCAATGCTTGGGCTTCTGCTCTGTGGACCAACCTCAGTAAAGGCCAGGATTAATGGTTAACTCTGGTTATCAGTATTACATGGGGAGCTTTTCTAAAAGCACGCATGCCTAGTTCCCACTCCAGAACCAATTAAACCAGAATCTCTAGGGATGTGGCCTAAGCATTTTACATTTGGAAAGCTTGAGAAGTGTTCCTGCAGGTAGTATACCAGTGTGGGATATCGAACCTAAAGCCATGGAAAACGTGAACCAGGCAAGACTAGGGAAAAGAAGGAAAACACAGACTAACTAAATCAGTACTTCTGAAACTTGACTGTGCATAAGAACTACCTAGAAATTTTGTTAAAAACTGGGTTCTCAGTCAGTAGGCCTAGACTAAGGATGAAACTCCTGCAATTTTTAATGTGGACACAAACCCCATTTTGATTCCCAATAGTCTAAGTAAGTGTTTCCCAATGATATTGCATCTGGGACATTTTAAAAAATACCTATGCCTTTCTTCCATTCCAGCATTCTAATTTTAGCTGTGACACTACATGAGGATGTCTATAAAGTGTGTGCAGTAATTCTGGAATGCAACAAAGTTCGTGGACCACACATCTAAATACTAAATACTGTCAGTCATTTAAGAAACTCAAATTCTGTCAAAGAATTGTACCTACCCCAACCCCAAACTTTCTGACAATATCCTTACCATGGAGCATAACAATCACTGAAATTGACTGTGAATTGATTACCCTGGATGACAGGAAGTGATGCAAAGTCATTGGAAAGCAAATAGAATGCTCTTATTTGTAAGTAGCAGAAGTTAGATGGCCAGAGACTCTGGATAATTGCTCTAAAGAAGATTTCAGATGATAAAGGTAATGTGAAGGTTGTCGGATAATGGAGACAGGACAAGCAATGAAACAAGCCATTAGAACTTATTTTGGGATGGAAAACTTATATACAGTCAACTGAATACACAATGATTCTTTGACTCTATCTAAAATTAGTTTGAATGGAGAAAATAATTAATGTATGTACTTACATTTAAGAATATCTTCCTATAATTATATTAGAATCTGTTGAGGGAAGCAGTATGTATACAGCAGCACAAAGTACAAAAGATGCCTGATTAGAATGGACGCAGATGCAAATTCCTCTTAATATACATTTTTCTTCTAGAATAAAATTTTAAAGTCAATTAGAATTTTTAGCTGTGCTATTTGCATCAACTTAGAAAGCAAGGCCAATGTGTTAATATAAGCCACCTCAGGGTAACAGCTAATTGGCTAGCTCAGCTTTGTGAAGTCCAGAAATTACAAGTATTGAGGCCTTCATTTTATCCTTGGTCCTAAGCAATTATGAACCCTCTGCAAAATGACCATGCTATTGGCTGTGGCAAAAGTGGTCATTGCCTTTGTTTTGATCTACTGTATCACTGCTGTCTAGATTTATGTGGAACTTCTGGCCTGCTTCTTCTCCAATCTACTTCTGAGGTTTCTTCTCCTTTCTGAACTCCCCAGACTTGCAGTGTGACTGTAACTCCACTGTTACCAATCAGAGATATGAGCCACCTGGAAATTTAAGAGCCTCACAGTATTCTTTATAGACAATAAAAGAAGATAAGTGACTACTGCTGAGAAGAACATCCTCATTTTGATGGTGGACCTGGAATTGGCATATAACTTGGAGGCAAAATGCCACTAAGAACAGTTGCCACATAACCAGATTTAATGGCCAAATACCAGGTGTCATCTTAGCACAAAACACTATTTCATAGTAAAGTGATCCTCTCTGTTATTAACCTTATGTCATAGAAATGCCTAGTAAACTAGAATATTCAGACGTTTATGAATTAAGAAAGACTGGCTTTTCATTTAAATGGATTCTGTGATAGCTAATAGCCTTATGTATATTTATGGGTATGAATTTTCTAGTATATGTGCATCACTAGCAGACATGGAAATGCCCAACAATCTATCATAAAAACAATGTTTCTAAACTTAAAAAAATATTCACCTGGTCTTTATCCACATCAATTCAATTATTTCCATATAGAAAATTCTTACCTAAGTACACATATGTTAAACCTACTAATTAAGTGCTCAAAATAACCTTATTGAGCATATAGCTGCTATCGTTCAACACTTCAGTTTTATTAATGAGCCCAGAAATAGGTAACTCACCACTGCTCCCTGATCTAAGTACATTGCCACAGTGACTGACATTCCTGATTACAAATAAAACCTTGTTTCAAATATAGCCTGCTTAAGTTCTGGTTAATGAATATAGTTTCATAAAAGTTGACATCATTTCTCTGATTTCACCAGGAATAAATGTATCCAAAACCCTCACTGGATAGCTGGCCCCATCACTCAGGGCTCTCACAACCTGGTGGGCATTTTATGGAAGAGAAAGAGAGCTGCATAGATGGGGTTAAGTCCAAATGATACCCAATCTCACGATTTTAACAGTGGTTCTGTTTACATGCATTAAAAATGCCAACTAGAAGTTGATTTTTACAGTTCTTGTAGCAGTTGCTGGGTTTACATTATGCATATTTGCTTATGAGGAGAATATTAATATGTGCATGTCCAGAACTCATAAAACGCATCAAGCCTGAGAAGCCAAGCAGTGCTCCTGTACACTGCTCTTCTTAGAGGTCAGCTCCGATGCACGCTTTTTCAAATAGACCCAATTCTTCAGCTTATATCTACTCAAAATGCAGTAGCATGTAGTCAGTCATACACACCCAGAAAAACCATGTTCACGGAGTGGGGGGGGGGAGTGGAGAAATTCAAACATTGTTTTAGCAGTGCATTATTGGATATGAGACACAAACGTACCTGTCAGCAATCTTAAAGCAAATAAAATCTATTTATCTCAACCTATCCATGATACAGAAAAGAAATCGCTTTACCAAACACATCTCTCCTCCCCTCCATTTTGGGAGGGACTCTCCTCCATCCACCCTCCTCCCCACCAAAAAAAAAAAAAAAAAAAAACTCATCACACTTCACTACGCAACTGATGGAGTATTAAGCACTGGCTTCCAAGCTGTGGGAGTTAAGAAGTGGCCTTCCTGCTACACTTCCCGCTGCTGCGACGGACATAGCATCTCCTCCTGGAATCGACCTAGTATGCTGCTCTCTCTCCCCAGCACTGCAGTCCCCTCGCCCAGGACTGCCCTGGCCACACGCACATGCAGCGGGAAGTGCCCCGATGGGGTCAGCCACATACCTTTGCTCTCCATCTCGGTCCCTTTAGAGTGCTGGGAAGTTCAATTGAAGTTGGCCGGAAGATGTGGGCCCGTTTCAGATCCCCAAAATCTGAGAAGCCAAGCTGATGATTTCGCCCGTACTTCCTTCCTTCCCTTCAGGCTTCCTGAAAGATGGGATTTCTTAAACCTTGAAGCTGCTATCTGCCACCAAAGGACACTAGCAGCACATTGCCTCTGCAGGGGCTGGGTTGCGATGCGCATCCGACATAGAAATGCATGCACAAGGACCTCCCGGAATTGTGTTGTTTATTCTATTTTATTTTATTTTTTTACCTGGGTCTGGAAGCTGCGAGCAGGAGCTGTCCTCCAAGCGTGGTGCTGCAGGTGTAGTGACAGATCATCCCACTTTGCTCTCTGGATGTACAGCGGATTTGCATGGACGCTGGCACGCATGCGCGCAGGGCGTCCCCCCCTCCCTTTTCCGCCGCCTTCCTCTCCCCCACCCCCCTCGCTGCTCTCCCCAATACGGTCCTCAGTTATCCCAGCTGAAGAGCTGTAGCATTCGGTCACAGGGAAGCGCTGCTAAAAATAAACGCCGGACCGGATTTTCCTCTGCAAACTAGAAAACGGATTGGACTGAAACTGCACGCTAGTCTTCCAGAAGGGCTCCCTGAAGCCCTCAAGGAGGCTGGGGTGTCTGAGCTGGGAACGCTGCTGTCTCCAAGGCAGGTGGGGGAGTAGGAGGAGGGATTTAGGGATCCTGGTGAGTGGTCAGGACGTGGGTTTCTCCTGCGGTTGCTGCAGTAACTTCCCAAGTGCCTGCCTCCCCTTCTCTTCCCACCGACAGACTTCTCATTTCCACGTTCTCCTGCCATTCCCATACTTGTTTGGTTTTGCTTGGGGAAGAAAGGATGCAGGAGTCCTAAGGCTGGCAAAGGTTAGCACCCTCCCTCCTCCTCAAGTTCAGATTCATGTTCCCTGCCTGCCTGACACCCCAAAACTGTTTTATGAGCAGGAGCGAAGGTTTCTAAAGTTCCCCAAACGCAGCTGCTGGGGGGTTAGGGGCATGGGGTGTTCTGTGTAGCGTCCTCCCTACCAACGTCTACCAAAAAGCAAAGTCTCCAAAGGTGGGGAGGCACCTATTGATAATGAGTACTCGGACATGGAAAATACTATTTTTTAAGGTGTCAGGGGAAGTGATTTTCTCATTTGAGGCTCTAAAGAAGGGTCAAAAGCCAAAAACATCGTGAAGTTCTACTTTCCTAGCACCTTATTTTTCAAATTCAATTTCATATATAAAATACTAATAGGAAAAATGTAAATGTATTTACTATTTTAGGTTTCTTAATTATCCAAATTTCCCTAGGAAAATATTGACTCCTCAAGAGTACTCGAGGTACTAAAAATAAATCCAGAAAACTCAATGACCTGAAATGTCTAAGGAAAGGGACTTTCACACACTGCAGGTTACAGGAGAGTCCTTTCATAAAAGATTTCTACCCAATTTACAAAGCATAGAAATGCAATAAAAACGCACCCCCAACAAGGACCACAAAACTGACTATAATTTAATCTTCCGGTGATTCAGGAGGGATCCTGGCATTTGTCAATGCCTTTGGGCCATGACTTTCAGTATTAATCATGATGCCTCAACCAGGCATGGCCATTCATTAGTGTAGGTCGCCTGTTAGTGAGTCGCTGTGGCATATCAAAGCCTGCAACCATACTGGATGTTAAAGGGAAACCAACTTCCACCTGGATAGCCCCCACAGTGCTGGAAAGCCCTATGGGAGCAGCTGGAGAATATCAGTTACCAACAGCATGAATAAGCAGGAAACCCTGCATAATAGTAAATCAACCTGCTACACAAGGAGTGCACACTTGGGCAATGGTGGCACACAACCTCTATGGGTAACCAACCCACTCAGTGGGAGAAAACTCAGATCTGTTATTGTAAACCAAGTCAGAATCCCATGCATAGGAAACTCAGACTCTACAGGGAGTCACCACTGCTCCTTGGATAAGAAGAGTGGGCTTACACGCCAAGTCTTTCAAATAACTATGCATACCCCCTTTAACCTAAGATGCTCTCATTCTTGGTTGGAGAATCTGTTTTATTTTACAGAGGGCAGAGAAAATGGAAGAGATCCAATACCCATTAATATGATGGGGAAAGATAGCCAACTGTGCAACACAAAACGTTCCACATCTACCACATCTGCTGAGATCCAGGAGAAATTGCAGAGGAAATGGAGACATGAATACTGCTCTTACTGGTGGCCTGACAACCAGCTCCAGGGAGATAGTAATAGACACTGTGGTCAATCCAAACCCTTCAAAGAAGAAATCCAGACACTACGGTGAACTCTGTACTAAACTGCAGTGTTAATAGGCCTGCCATGGCTCAGGGAACACTGTGGAAGAAAGAGTAAGTAGAAAGACTGTAAGAACCACAGAGGATGTAGTAGTATCCTGAGACACAGTCCCATCATTACCCCACAAAGACTGACTGAGGCCTTCTTGACCCCACAGTGAATACTATAGCCACTGAGGGGAGGGGCCAGGGAAATGGGAATGGGGACAAGGGGATAAAAGAATATAACCTGTTATAATATATAAAATAAAAATTAGAAAAAAGTAGGGAGGGAGTAGCATTGTTCATGATGATAATCATCTCATTTCATCACCACAACTAACTTCAGCTCTTAATACTGTACCTCTGATTTAGTTACTATTTCTCAAGATTGTCAAGAGACATATATCTAGAATATAGCTGTGCATATTCTTCTTATTAGTACCTAATAAGTATCATGAAATAATGGGCTTCATTATGACATTTTCATACATCTATAAAATGTACTGTGATCATATTCAGCACAGTAACCTCTCTGGTCCCTTTTCCCTCCTCTACTCCCAAATAGTCCCTTCTATTTTTAGGACTCTTATTGTTTTTTAAATCTAGATTTCCTGTATTAGAGAAAACATGTGATCCCTGTCTTTCTGAGTCTGCTTTATTTTGCTTAAAATGCTGATCTCCCCTTCCACTAATTGGTCTGCAAATGAAATGAATTCTGTTCTTCTTTACAATAACATAATATGATGATACCTACCTTTGTCTCTCTCTCTCTCCCTCTCTCTCTCTCTCTCTCTCTCTCTCTCTCACACACACACACACACACACACACACACACGCTTGTATGAGAGAGAGAAGCAGCGAGAAAGAGGCAGACAGAGAGTGTGTATGGGTGCATCAGGGCCTCCTGCCACTGCAAATGAACTCCAGATACATACATCACTTTGTGCATCTTAGTACTGGGGAATTGGACCTGGCCATAAGGCATTGCAAGCAAGAATCTTTTAACCAATGAGCAATCTCTCCAGCCCATTCTTAAACTGTGCAACACAATCCATACAAGGCCATGTAAGTGAAAGTGGGGGGATGTAAAACAATTGGCAACAATAAAGACTTTAATGCACAACTCAAGATCACATCAAATGAATCTGAGGTGTTTCTAGCAGCATTCACATGACCTCACTGTAGCCATAGTTCTGAAAGCACGACATGGTATGCACTTTGCACTGTGTGTGCCACCATGCCATGCGTGGTCAAATACTCCAGCTCAAATTTGAATCTACTGTTATCATTGCAGTGTAATCACTGCCCATGCAGTTTTCTGCTTTTATAGAAACATAATGGGTTAATCATGAAAAGGTTTAATAATTGCCTACCATCATTCCTAAGCATGTTAATATCAGATTAGTATATCTTTAGATTGTGTTGTGCTAGAATGTTTGATTTTAGAAATTACTGTTTCAGTTGCTGATGAGTTTCATTTAAAAATTCATTTAGCAAATTAATTATATAAATTTTAGCTTGGCCTTAGGGCAGAATTTCCAACAATTTCTAAAATGACCTCAAGGATGCTTGGGCCATTTTGTACCTTGTATTTATGGAAGCAGCATTCCTAGCATTGAAAATTGAAAAAAATCAAAATATGAGTCAACTCTGAAATAGACTGAAGGTGTGTTACATCATATTATTGTAACAGATATTCAGCCAAGATTTAATTTTTTTATGGAAAAGTAAACAAGTATATCCATTTCATCTTTATGTAAATTATGTTTTTCTTCTTTAATAAATGGTAAAATTACATATGTAACAAAGGACTGGTTGTTGTTATTCCCACAAGATCTGCACAATTCTGAGCCCATTAACATTTTGACATAAAACAGAGGAAGACAAAAATAATGAGACATCAAAACAGAAGGGCAGCTTAGAAAGAGGAGTGTGCTCAGTGGAAGAGGGGTGGGGATGGGGAACAAAGGAAGGTATAGGGAAGGCATATAATCAAATTACAGTATGTTCATGTATTAAAATTCTAATAAAATGTTAAAAATAAAACAGATTTATTTTGTGACTTTCTAGACATTAACCAAATATAATTTAATGTATGTTTATACAGTATATGGGTTTATATGTTTCTTTAATTTATTAAATTTAATTAATTAGTTAATTAATTTAATTAAACTCATAATTCTAAGGCTGGCAACTTCTTACTTGTAGCAACATATTTCCTTATAAATATAGACATATAAACATGTCTTATTATTTTTGTTTATTTTTTGTTGTGGAATTTATCCTGCATGTAAAAGAATACATAAATGTTATGTAAAAGTTTTCCCAAACCTATTCTGGAAAATAAGCTTTCCTTTTTTATTTATGAAATTTTCAAGTATAGTTTATTTTCCTTGATTCCCATCTCCCTTTTTACACTTCTACCTTTATTCCCTTAATTCTCATGTCAGGCATTTTCCCTCCTTCAGTATACATGTCATATGTATATTTCACCAATTCTACCCCTTCTTCCAGTTCAGCTCTTTATATTTACTTTTAGTTATGGTTCTATTTTCATAGGTTTTATCCACATTTGCCCCCCTCATATATACATACTCATAGAATTTATAAGCTAAGACTCACATGTCAGAGAGAATATAAGATTGTGGTCTTTCTGGTTATATTTAATGTAATTCTTTCTAGATATATCTGTTTTCCTGAAATTTTCATAATTTCATTTTCCATACTGAATAGAATTCCATTGTGTATGTACCACATTTTCATAATCCGTTCATCTTTCACTGTGTATCTAGTCTATTTCCAATTCTTAGCTATTGTAAATAGAGTAGCAATAAACATGGATGTGCAAGTTTTTCTATAGTAGTGTGGAGTTCTTAGAGTTTATGCACACAAGTGGTATGACTGGGTCTTATAGGAGTTCTATTTCTAACTTTTTGAAAGACCTCCAGACTAATTTCCCTAATAGCTAAACTAGTTTTGCACTCCCTCTAACAGTGGATGAGGGTTCCTTTTTCCCTGCATCCTCACCAGCATTTGTTATCTGTTTTCTTGATAACAGCCATTCTGACTAGGGTAAGATGGCATCTCAAAGCTGTTTTGATTTGAATTTTCCTGATAGCTAGAGATGTTGAATATTTTTAAAGTACTTGTTGGCCATTTGTCTTTCGTCTTTTGTGAACTGTCTGTTCGTTTCATTAGCCCATCTGGTGACTGGCAAATTAATATTTTGGTGTTTAATTTTGCAAAACTTTGTAAACTCTGGTTATTAGCCCCCTGTCTAAAGGATAAGTGGAAAATATTTTCTTCCATTCTTTAGGCTGTCTGTTCACTTTGGTGATGGATTTTTTTCTTTTTGCTTTGCAGAAACTTTTTAATTTCATATAACCCTACTTACTGATTCTTGGGGCTGCTTCTTATGCTACTGGGGTCCTGTTCAGAAAGTTCTTACCTAGTCTTATACCCTGGAGTGTTATTTGAGGAAAGAGAGAAAGAGAGAATGGGTGTGCCACGGCCTCTAGCCACTGCAAACAAACTCAGGATGCTTATGTCACCATGTGCGTGTGGCTTACATGGGTTCTGGGGAATTGAACCTGGGTCCTTAGGTTTCACAAGCAAGTGCTTTAACCACTAAGCAATCTCTTCAGCCTCTAAATAACTTTCAACATTGAAAATGAATTACTTTAAAATAAATTTATTTAAAATTATTAGTAAATATTTGATTTATAGACCAATTTTATATGAGTATATTCCCCAAGTCAAAAATGTTTTTGGGGAGAAGGTACTGTGTGTGGAAAAGGTTTAAGATGTTCAGATATATGCCATAGCTTCTTTATTTTGTCTATCTACTGATAGATGTCTAGGGTGATTGCATAATTTGGCTATTGCGAATAGTGCCACAATAAACATGGATGTGCAGGCATTTGTGTCATATTCTGATTTATATTCTTTTGGGTGTATGCCCAAAAGTATATTCCCAGGAGGAGTATAGCTGGATCATGCAATAGTCATATTTTTAGCTTTTGTAGGAATCTTCACAGTGATGTCCATAGTGGTTGGACTAGTTCACATTCTACCCAACAATGCTATATTTAGTGCTCTTAATATTTACTGCTTTGCAAGTGGAAAAACTCAAACTGTGCTAGGAATTGCACAGTGGGGCAGAACTAGGCCCTAGGCTTTCCAAATCTGAAGGCCCTGCCTTGAAGGTAGAGGCAATCTACCTCCTCCAGGATCATTCTTTACATATATGTGTGTGTGTGTGTGTGTGTGTGTGTGTAATTTTATATATATTATTTTATATGTATTTATATATATTATAACAGTGTATACTCTTTTTATACCCCTCTTTCATGTTCCCTGTACTCTGGGAACCCTGCTCAATGGGGTTATGGTATTTTCTATGGAGTCATGAAGGCCTCAGTCAGTCCCTGTGTGGTGGGGGTGGGGGAGACCATGCCTCAGGGTATTCCTACCCACTCTGGGCTCTTGCAATCTTTCTGCACCCTCTTCTGCAATAGGCCCTGAGCCTTGGAAGGCCTGTTGGCAGTCTGATTTAGTGTTGAACTCTCTGTAGCCACTGCATTTCAGCTTTTACGAGTTCTGATTGATCACTGTGTCTGTCGCCATCATCCTGTAGTTGGTTGTCAGGCTAGCAATAAGAATAGATTTCACGTCACCACTTTCTCTAAGCCAGGGCAGATGTTGTAAAGGTGGTACATCTCGTGGTGGGAAATTATGTCTCTTCTTATCATATTTCAGGATCATTCTTTTTCAAATTTTTATTTCATATATAATTATAATAGGATATACTCATATCCCCTTGCCCTGGCTCCCATTACCCTAGGGGCCTTTCTCAATGGAGTTATGGTATTCACTGTGGTGTCCTGAAGGACTCAGTCAGTTCCTATGTAGTGAAGGGGGGCCTTGCCTCAGAGTATCTCTGCCTCCTCTCTGGCTCCTACAATCATCGGCCCCTTTTCGGAATGTTCTCTAAGCAATGGCAGGCATGTTGGCAGTCTGATTTAGTGTTGAGGTCTTTGTAGTCTTTGGACTTCTGCTTTGATGGGTTTTGATTGATCACCATGTCTATCATCATCACCCTAGAGCTGGTTGTCAGGCTAGCAGTAGAAGCAGTATTCATGTCTCTGCTTCCTCTGCAACCTCTTGCAGGATCATTCCTATATTGCCCCTCCACACTGACTATAGTGAACAAGAACACGGAGGACCTCCCACTTCATGAAAGTCATTCCTTTGATTCACTGTTTTAAAAACTCAGACCCCCCCCCCAAAAAAAACTCAGACTCCCTTATTAATTAGAAAATAAACTTCATGCAAAATCTATGGTCTGATATTAAAGAACTTTCCACTATTCTTCAAGCTTATTTTCTGGACATAATTGCCATTATTCTAAGCAAATCTGTTAAAATTTTCTGTTCTTTTTATTTATTTATTTGTTTATTTTTGGTTTTTCAAGGTATGGCTTCACTCTAGCTCAGGCTGACCTGGAATTCACTATGTAGTCCCAGGATGGCCTTGAACTCGTAATGATCCTCCTACCTCTGCTTCCTGAGTGCTGGGATTAAAGGTGTATGCCACCATGCCTGGCTCTTTTCTATCACATAGTTATTTCAGGAACATCTTCACCTAATTACAGAAATACCAGAAGTATATACATAGCCATATCTTCTAATCTTCTTGAGATCCAACTAAAATTCTGTTTCATTCCTGCTGTGTATATTCTTTATTGAGAATACTAATGATTCTATATCTTTATTTCTCTGAGTTTCTACTTTGTTTTGTAATTATTCATGCATCTATCTTATTTCTGTTCCTTATCTTTATTACAAAAACTGGATTTATGGGCTGGAGAGATGGCTTAGTGGATAAGGCACCTACTGCAAGGCCAAAGGACCCCAGCTTTGATTACCCAGGACCCACGTAAGCCAAATACACAAGGTAGAACATGCATCTGGAGTTCATTTGCAGCAGCTGGAGGCCCTGCCATGCTTATTTTCTCTTTCTCTATCTGCTTCCCTCTCTCTTTTGTATCATAAATGAATAAAGAATTTTTTTAAAATGGGCTCTGAGTCATCTCTGTAGTCTACAGAAGCACACTGGATAAATTAATACCACCTAGTATATAGGTCTTAAGTGATCCATTATATAATATTGACTATGGGCATCCTGGTAACAAATAACAGTCAATATTTTTAAGGAAGAACTAAGAGCCTACTGTGTGCCAAGATTCTGTATGTGTGGATTAATTTTACCTGTATCAAACTCTGTGGTGTTGGCACTATGATTTTGTTTCTGCTTTGAACATGAACAATCTGGGACACAGAGAAGGTATAAGTAAAACATAGCACCTGCCCTATAGAAGCATGATGCCTGTTCAAGATGCTAGGAACAGAAATGAATTTATAAGCTATGAGAAGGTATAAAACAGAGGCTATTACAAGTGGAATGGGAGAATGACAAAATGGAAGGAGACAGAGAAATTTTCAGGACTGCTCGGGAGTTGGAACTTCAACCCCACATTGTCTCGAGGACACCAGACTCCACTATCTCACATGAATTTGCTGCCATAAGTTTGAGAAGAAAACAGAACATAATGAAAAGAAAATGGGTTTTTGGATCAGGCAGGCATAAGTTGCAACACAACCTGGTCTCGTTGGTCAATTCATTTATATGGGCTCCATTTTCTTCATCTGGCAAAGTGAATACACCTCACCTTCTAGGCAAAGCTGCTATAGGGATTAATCACACAACTAGATTAAAGGCTTTCTTATTAATTTTTTTCATGAAACATTTCTTTCTTTAAATCTACCACAGTGGGTTATTGGGAGGTTTGTACTGGGGTGGGAACTTAAGGGCTCCCAAACTCTAATTTTTAGTTTTCATGAATCCAACACCCTCATAAATATTAGTAAAATTTACTGCCTGAAATGTGTTTTAGATGATCACATCATATCATATCATATCATATCATATCATATCATATCACACAACAATATATTACTTACTTACTTACTTACTTTCTTATTTTATACTGGGAATTGAACGTAGGGTCTCCCATATTAGGCAAGTATTTCACCCCTAAGCTATATGGCCATCCTAGCCCCTTTTCAAAATTTTGAGACAGGGTCTTACCAAGTTGGCCAGATAGGCATTGAACTTGTGATTCCCCTGCCTTAACCTTTTTAGTAGCTGGAATTACAATACCTATTATAGTCACCCTCATACTTGATAGGTTCCATGTAAACATTCAGATACTTCTAGCTCTGGTTCCTGCTGGAATGTACAGAAACAGTACACCAGATTTGAATTCATTAATAGCAATGCAGTACATCATAATTAATAACTGAAATAGCCTTTCTAATGTCAAATCAATTACCAGCCCACATAATATAAGTATATCCCATATACTTATCCTATTCTAGAAAAGTTTAATATAAATTGAGAGAAATCTATGGCTTTTTTTGCTCAAATATTTACTTACTATTCATCCTTTATAACTGGATGGTATGTTATTAAAAATATACTTGGGCTGGAGAGATTGATTAATGGTTACAGAGCTCATCTGCAAATGCTGAGAACCCAGGTTTGATTGCCCAGTACCCATGTAAGCCAGATGCACAAGGCGGCACACGTGTCAGGAGTTTGCAGCAGTGGAGGCCCTGGCATGCCCATTCTCTATCTATCTATCTATCTATCTATCTATCTATCTATCTATCTATCTATCTATCATCTATCTCTTTCTCTCTCACTCAAATAAATTTTTAAAAACACACTTTACCATTTATAACTCTTTTTGATGATGATACTGAAATATTTTCCCTTCCCTATGAATGAGTACGCATTATAAGATGGGAGAGGTATTCAACTGAGTCTCCACTGAAAGTAGTAATTCCAAACTATAATGAACATGTAACTTCCCTAAGAAAAGAACATGTCCATTGACTTCACTATTGGATCTCCAGCTTCTACAAGAGTGTATAATCCTTAGAATGTATATTGGCTAGCTTTTTCCATACCATGACAAAATGCCTGACAGAAACAACCTAAAGGAGGAATGATTTATTTGGGCTCATGGCTTCAGAGTTCAGTCAATGGTTGGTTGGCCCCATATTCCTGAGTAGAACATCAACATGCAGGTGGGGGGTGGGTATGTGTTGAGCATAAACATGGTAGACAAAATGTAGAGAGAGGGGGCCAGGAAGAGGCCAGAGGCAAGATATTCTGAAAAGCCTTTTACCAATGATGTACCTCCTCAACTTAAGCCTCCACCATCTAATTTTTCTAGAATATTATAAAATAGGAGCAATAGCTGAGGAACTAGGCTTTAACATATGAGCCTGTAAGGGGCATTTCATATTCAAGCTGCTTTACTTAGTAACTCTTGATTATGTTGAATATAATGAACTTAATGAGCTAATTCTTTCCTCATGACAATAAAGTTGATGTACTTAGAAACTGAGAGGCATCACTAACCCTGAATTCAGGTGCTCATCTGAAGCAGACAATGCTTTCCAAAAAAACAGGCTAAGGGTCTAGAAGAAATTACTTATGGAAGAAGAGAGTATGAGGTGATGACAAAGTTTCAAAGGCCAAGATGATTAGGTCAATGTGGCAAAGTCATGTGTGAGTAATAATGCTGCAGGCAGTCTCTGGCAGAAAACACATTCTGATCATCTACTCTGTGTTATTGCTCTCTTCTTTGGATGAGAGTGCAAGAACATTGTTCCTAAGAAGAAAATGACAATTGAGATCTTCTGTTGAAATGGTTCAGGTTGTAGGTAAGGAATTATCTATGAAAGCTAGGCTAGGACAGGAGAAGAGGTGTGAGTCACCTGGGCATGTTTCACCATCAAGTTACCTGTCTGCGTAGTGTAATGGTGATTTTTCTGAGGACTGTTAAGAGTCTAAAGAGACTTGCAGAGTGAAGCAGCAGAGTAATGATGCATGGGTGAGGCATCTGGAAGCCAGCTGACAAGCATTTTTGCCATTTCTTGTTAAGGATTGTGTCCACTTGACAATTGTCGAGATTTATACACAAGCTATCAGCTGACAATTGCAGAGCCCATCTGTTACCCTGGCGCAATGCCCGCTTAAACTGAAATATGCGAATCTCATTAATGTTTAGGTTTCAAGTTGACATTGGTTGAAATAATCATTCTAAACACGATCCTAGGAAACAATACCTTTCCGTTGCTTGTCCATTTTTTTCTCTAGGAATGAGAAATAACCTGTCAAAATAACATACAAAGGCAACTTTTTGCATTTTGGGATCTTTATGGAAGACACCATTCTTAAGTTCTGGTACTAAGAACAGACCAAACACATGTTAAGTGTAAGTCTGAAGAATCCTGGTAAAAATCCTTCTTCAAAAGAAACTCAATATTTAAATAAAGACATTTCCTGACCCTTTACTTCTCCCTCTCAAAAATTCCAAATAGAAACATGTTTAATAATTGTATAGAAAATAAGTAATGGATATTAAAACCTAAAATGCCATATATATCACCAATATCTGTTATTCATTCATTGCATATATGTCTATTGAGAACATATTGGGGGGCACTAGTCAAAGAATGGAGTATGCCATTATTCTGTGGATTGTGTCCACACCATAATTTCAAAGGTGGAAAAAAGTTCATAAATCTTGCAGTTTTAGTTCTCATTAAACTAAAGTGATAAATGAGGCCATAAAATGAGGGAAAAAAACACACCTTTTTCCAAGAGAAGTGTCCTACTTTGTTCCAATCCTGACCATGGGACCATGCATAATTGTATTAATTTTTTAGCTATCGTTGTAAATGTTGTTCCAGAGCCCCATTCCTCTCACTTAGCAAACATCATCCGAAGTTAATGTTGAATGGCCAGGAGGTGGTAACCATGCTAAATGTATGGCCAAAAGCAAACCACCTCCATAATGTGCTCTATGCAATGCCTGATTGCTGTGGTGCAAGTGTGTCATTTATGTGGAGAATGATGACATGGTGCCATACTCAGCTTCAGGTGCTGAGATGAACTTCCAAACCAGGCACAAGTTATGGGAGGAAGAGAATTTATTTGAAGATTGCAGATCCAGGGGACATTCTATAACAGTTGGCCCCCTTTCACACACAGGTCCACGCAGAGAGAAACGCCACCAGCAGCATCACAAACAAGCACACCTCAGCAACTCCAGAGTGGCAGAAGTCAGGCATTTTGCATATCTTAGTCTGGGAATTCCAGCTCCACCCCCACACACCTTAGGACTGAACCCTAGAATCTGCCCACAGTGACATCTCCAGCCAGGCAGCTGGATATCTAAATTACCTTTAATAAACTCCTGAATTTATTGGGGGACACCCATTCAAACTCCCACTCATGGCTTTGTTGATTGTCAGTGCTCTTTCCTTGGAGGAAATCTTTCAAGTTTATCTTCATAGTCAAAGCCCAATCCATACACTGGCTGGGGCTACTGAGGCAAAGTGAGATGCAGAAATGAAGCAACTACTTATTTTACTGGTGCCAAAAACCTGGCTATTTGACAGGGAAGAAAAGATTAATGAGGAATTTCAGCTAACTGAAATTATATAATAGCAGAAAAATACAATAGCACAATGGCCCTCACCGGCATATTAATGCAAAGTCATTACTAGCAGGGAAATGGGGGAAAGGGACAATTCATGAACAGTTGCTGAGAATACTGACACTCTACTACTGACCAAAAAGAAGACACATTTCTAATTTGTATGACTTTTTTATATTTTCTATCTTTTAAAAGGTATTTTGACTTTAAAATAATATGTTCTAGGACTTTTACATTCCCTCTCTCATCATCCTCCTCCCTTGCTCAGTGACAGGTCTGTTGTCCTCACTGCTAAGGAAGCAAAGACAAGGTTGGAATCACAGGTGGACTCCAAAGTAAGATCTGCACACAGGATGTTCCTCTAGGCCCTGGTCATAGGACTGAGATGCTGACAGCTCCAGACCCTCTTTATGTCATCTATGATCTGTCTCAACTTAAAATATTCCACGAAACATTTTCAACTCATGCAATAAACTTTTTTCCTGTTCTCTGATGAACCATGAACTATTATAAAAGAATGGTGGGAAGGATTTGGATGTTTCTCTGTTTAAGAGAGGAACCTTGAATGAAACAGTCTTTAAGGGCCCTTCCAGTGCTCATAGCTAAAGGTTCTGTATTGGACCACAGCATTATTTCTGGGTTACCACACAGGAATATCACATTCCTTTTGGCATAAATCAGAGGCAAAAGGGCCCCTAGAGGCCTTCTGCCCATTGATCTCCCTCTATATATGAGACATTTGAGGCTCAGAGAGGTGATGACTTTTGTGTCTGTACTCGCAATAATTTTATCCCAAAGTCAATATTTGTAACAGTTACAGTTATGTTTTACTACCTGTCTATTCCATATGCTAATGAAGTACAAGCTACTTGATACTATATAGAAAACAGGCTAAGAAGGTGGAGAGATGGCTCAGTGGTAAAAGATGCTTGCAAAGCCTGATGTCCTGAATTCGATTCCCCAATATCCATGTGGCTCATGCATCTGGAGTTCATTTGCAGAAGCTCTGGTGCACCCAATATTCTCTCTCTCTTACGCACACTTTCTCTCTGTCTCAGATAAATAAAAATACTTTTAAAATTGAAAAATAAAATTAAGAAAGAGTATTCTATTAGGCCCCATTAATTCTACTCAACATCTGAACAAAGATTTTAACAAACTGTTAAAATAGTCTCCTTCTACATGCCTCACTACTTCATCCTAGTATTGTTTTGCTTGTTTCTCTCATTTTTACCCTTACAGAATCCCTACAACCCAAGATGGGTGATGATTCAAGGCTACGATTAAAAGAAAAGAGAGAAAGGACAAACAGTGTCACAGAATTATAGGGCTGCATAACACTTTGGGCTCTTTTTCTCAGCCCAGAAAACTCTTAATTACTCTTCAAAACCCAGTTCAAGCATTTCCTAAGAAACCTTCCCTAAATATTGATAGTGTTTTCAGTAATTTTTATACTTATCAGTTCTTTACACATCTCTCTCTCGCTCTAAATAAAGTACTCTAGGTTGGATATTTGTGTTCCCCCAAAATGCATGTTTATGTCTAATCCCCAATTAGATGATCTTTAGATGTGGGGACTGGGAAGAGTGATAAGGTCATAAAAGCAGAGTGCTTATAAAGTGATTAATGACATATTAAAAGGGACCCTAGAGAGCTCCCTTACTTCTTCACTCATGTGAAGTTACAGTAATAAAACAGCTGCCTACAAACCAGGGAATGAGCCCTCATTAGACACCATGTCTTCCAGCCCCTTGATCTTGTACTTCCCAAACTCCAGGACTGTGAACAATTAATGCCTGTGGTGGCCCTGGAGATGGTATGATGAAGACTAACCTTAAGCTTCTCCTGCTTCTCTCTCTCTTGCTCTCTTTCTTTCTCTCTCTCTCTCTCTCTCTCCTCCCTCTTCTCTCATTCTCTTCTATATTACCTATCTTTTTCTTCCTTCTTTTCCCTTGGTGCTGGCCTGTAACTCCCAGTACCAGCAAGTGGTTAACATCCACAATGAGCTGTTGATCAGACAGACCTACAAGGTTTCCCAAAAGAAGACAGATTTCGGTCAGAGTACTTGATGACCCACCAAAGGTTAATGGTAAGACCCTACTGCCGAAGACACCATACGCTGTTTGTATGGAACATGGAGTGACCTGGATGGAATCTGTAAGAAAGTCAGTCATCAGACAATTAGCTTATCTAGTGCCAGAAGGTGCTACATGAGTGACTGGGGGAAAGTGACCAACAACTGTCAAAGCAACACACGATCTAAACTTCTCAGCAACAAATGACCTGAAGTAATGCTCACACAAGGGCAATAGTGGCACACAGCCATGGTGGGTAACCAACTGCTCTTGATTTTGCTAACAGATCTGCTCAATAGAACTGAACCCATAGCTGGAACTGGGAAACAAGTCAGAACAATATCCAACAAACAAGCCCACTCTCCAATATCAAGCTCCCACCAATTGTGGGCTACAAGAGGGCCTACACCTATGAAATTCTCTCTAAAATAATAATGGTTATCCCATTTATCTGGTGCTGACCTCTCTCTCCATTGGAGAATTTGCTTCTCTTTTTCAGATGGATGCAGAACCTGTGGATAGAATCAGCCCATTGTACCCCACCAGGGCCCCAGCTGAAACCATAGAGTAATGGGGGAAAAGAGGAAGACTGCTGCTTTCTTAGTGAACCTGGTATCAACACAAGGGTGAAGGATGTGGATATAGAGAACACTCAACTCCTACCAAACCAGAGATCCAGAGACACAGAGGCTCCCTAGACCTCATCACTGAAGTAGACCTAAAACGACCCCAGCATGGCTCAGGGAAATTCTCGGAAGACGGGGCGGAAAGATGGTTAGAGCCACAAGTTGGGACATTATGCACAGAGACATTGCCTCTTCCCACAATGCACGACCCACATTCCCCAAGGAGGAGGGTCCCTTCGGAGGTGGGAGGACAGGGAGGAGGCTAACGATGGTACCAGCATGACTGTACACACACTATCTACATAACTAATAAAAATAAATAAATAAATAAATAAATGCCTGTGGCCCATAAGTCACATGGTCTACAATATTATTTACAGCAGCATATATGTACAGGTAGGGTGCTCCTGACACAGAGCATAGTGCCTCTCACAGAGCAGCCACAGGATATTTGTGTTCTGGAGGTATTTGTGAGCCAGTCAGGGAGGGCCTAAATGATAAAAAAATAAAAAAGGTTAAGACTAGCCCCAGACCTTATGATCAGTTCATTGATTCATTCTCTACATCCTAGGAGCAAATAATGACCTCCCAGAGGAGTACTTGTTCTGCGCTAGGTCCTAGCAGGCTGACTCTCCCTGGATCTCCCATTGAAGAGAACGTTTTTTACTTGTGGCTGCTAAAGCTCAAGCTTTTTCTACTCTTTGCTTTCTTTTCCCTCTGGCCTTGGAGTTCTCACCTCCCGAGATGCCTACCTCACTTCCACCTTCACAAGTGCACAGAACCCTCCCTGGTGAAGAGTCTTCCTGAGAGCTCTGAAAGCTGAACCCTGGCTGATCCTAGCTTGGATGCGGAAAAGGAAGGGTTCAACCAGAGAAGCAAACAGACGATAACTATTGTTTGTTTTGATTGTCTTATTCTGAGTCTTCAGCATAGCTCAGTGTTCTCAGCTCCCACTTCTTCTAGTTTTTTTTGCACCTTTTTTTGTTGTTGTTTTTGTCTTTTGAGTCAAAGTATAGTCTAGTACAGACTAACCTGGAACTCACTCTGTAGCTCAGGCTGGTCTTGAACTCATGGTGATCCTCATACCTCAGCTTCACAAAGGCTTAGATAAATGCATGAGCCACTGCATCTGGCTATTATCCAGTTATTATTTCTCCTTTTAAGCAGGGCAGTTAAAGTATCTCAATTCTTAACTTTCCCTGGGCAGAGGGGTTTTCCTCCTTAAAAGAGATGTTATCTTCCTTGGCTATCAATAGCAATTATCTATCAAGAATTCTCCTTGAATATGGAGAGGCACTTTACATTTCTAACAGCAGATGTGAGGTTTTCTCAGTGGAACATTAGTATGTTCTAGAAGCACATTTAAAAAGATGATGCATTCTTGCAGGGTATATAAGTGTGCATCTGGAAATCCCATTTCCATATCAATGCACAAGCCAAATTGTTTGCTATGATTGATTGTTTTAAGCATTATTTGCTCTGGATAATAGGTCCAGAAGACTAATGTCTTATAAGTACAGAAAGCAGACACTCTGGGGCAGCACAGATAGAGAGGGGAGAATGGCCAAAAGAACTAGTGCTCCCTTATACTCAGGCTTTGTTTTTGAATGTGTGTTTTAAATCATGTAAATCATATGTCTTAGATAATGTAACAAGTAGCAAGTAACAGCAGCCAAGCAGGAAGGATGGGGGATGGAAAAGAATAGGTCATCAGTCTCAATGATAAACTAAAAAATCAGAATTCAAGAAAGAAGGCATCATCCCTCAGAAAATTTAATAAGCTTATGAAATTCACTTAAACAACATTCTTCGGGGATTATTTGTGAAATAAAATTGAAATGTCACCATTGTATCACTATAATGATTAAAATGGTAAAATTGTCAAGAGAACAGAAGGATTTGTTCTTGTATACCCCAAAAAAATGATCAAAGGATCAGCAAAATAATTTAGGAAACTCTTATTTAGCTGAAACCATCACCCAACACCAAATGTAAGGTGCAGGCTAGCTTGCATTTGTACTTAGTACATTATGAACTCCATGTATGGAGTGCAATACATAAAATATCCTCTTTGATCTAACACTATGTTGGCTACTTCATTTCTAATATGAATTCCCCAAATATTACTGATAAGGAACTAAGCTCTAAAAAAAAAAAAAAAAAAGATACGATTTTCTGCATATACAGCAAGTGGGCTGAAGGATTAGAAGTACAACCAATTACAGGAATCAGAATCTTCGCGTTGCATATACATCATGGGTATATAATAGACAGATGAGGTACCTTCCAACACGGGTGGAGAGAAAAGAAGGAAGGGAGAGAGGGACAGAAATGGACAGGGAACACTGAAATATAGAAAGGTGGTTTCTGAGGATAAAGTTTGTGTGGGGCAGAATCTGGGCATTAAAGGCTCAGGGGAAAGAGAGTGAAGGGAGATTGAAGCAACTGAATGCTTTGGTATTCCTGCAATACAGGGAAGAAGAGAATGGGGCACAGAGGATGGAAGAAAGATGGAGCCTGAGCCATCTGAGGGCTCCAGTTGAACCTGGAATAAAATGTATCTGAAAAGCCTGTTCTAATTTCTGCCCCAGTGGCCTTAATCGCTTTGGGTAGTTGTTACAATGTTGTAGCAGAGAGGTCTCCAGGGCAGAGGGTCTTTTCAGAGCACTGTAATTACTGCAAGTACCACTGCCACTCCCCCCCCCCAGGGTTATCTTTGGATTTGGTACTATTTTCAGGTTACTTCTGTGACTATAAAGACTAAATATTGCAATAATCTTGAACTAAATCTTACACAATCTGTTCCCCAGACATGCTTTTCCAAGGGCACTTTCTTTAAAGACCCAACCTTGACTTTCCTAGGTGCTGAGTCTGCACTAAGGAAATTTGCACCAGGTGCAAGTTTATATCCTCACGCTTTGACCCCATCCACTCAGCAATTTGATCCCGGATCCCTCCTGTCTGTACACCTGACTTGCTTCTCTGGCCTTGCCTCCCTGACCAGCATGCTGCATCACAAGTTCTGACCATCCTGTCTGTATACCTGACTTATTCCGGGGCCTCCCTTCTCTGACCAACATGCTGCATCCCAAGCTCTTACAGCCCCTTCCTTCCAGCTCTGCCTCTACTTCTTGTGAATTTCACGAGCCCCTCAACAACCTTCAGAATGGCAGCCTTGACTCACTTGGGGCCTCTGTGCCCTTTAAAAGCTCATGGGCTCCCCTCTTCCATCTACCCTACTCTGGAGGGCAAGTCAAGAGAGCCTGGTCCAGCATCTGATAATTATATTTACAATGTATTAACTCTTTCCTCTAGACACTATGCATTTTATGTGTATTATCTGCTATTTTGTAATGCATCACTTCTAAAGTTCACAAGGTTAAATAAACCAACAAAATAGAACTAATGAAGTTAGTAAACAGAGCATGGGGTTGAATTAAAGAATCTATGGTGAACCAAATTTGAGCACTTCTCTCCCATTGCAATTTCCAATGGAAACTTTCTTGCTTTTCTGTTTGGTCTTAATCCATTACTGTCATAATGATAAACAAATTTTAATTTGAATGCTTATATAATTGTGCCTAGAAGTAAAGCTAACCCTAAATATCTATTCTCTGGAAAATTAAAATATGCAAATACTAGTGAGTCAACTTATGGTAGGAAACACTAACATTTTGATTTAGTTTATCAAAGCACAGTGCTGACTATTTCAATGAACAGTTATAAAAGTCTAATCCAGGTGTGGTGGCACACACCTTTAATCCCAGCACTCAAGAGGCAGAGGTAGAAGGATCACTGTGAGTACAAGACCAACCTGAGACGACATAGAGAATTGCAGGTCAGTTTGAACTAGAGTGAAACTCTACCTTAAACAAACAAATAAACAAAAGTTTATATCATAGAATGTCATGATTTCCACAACCTCAGGGACTCCTGACATTACCAATCATTACAAGTTTGGTCACCATAACTAGTTAATACCTGTTTAATGATACGCACTGGTAATGGATATTTGATATGAAGGTAAGCACTCTGCAATACCAATTTTTCCATATTTAAAATCTAGGGGCTGTGGAGAAAGCTCTGTCAGTAAAGTGCCTGCCTCGCAAGCATGAAGACCTGAGTTCAATCTCCAATACCAGGCATGGTTGCACAAGACTGTATCCCAGCTCTGGAGAAGCAGATAGGAGATCCCTTAAGATTGGTGGTCAGCCAGTCTGACCTAAGTGATGAGCTCCAGGCCAGTAAGAGACTCTGTCTCAACAAAAGGTAGATGGCATTCCTGAGGCACAATATCAAGGTTGTCTTCTGACCACTACACTTTTGTGCACATAAATGCATGCATGCGCACACACACACACACACACACACACACACTTACCTGCACACACACATATACACGTATATTAAGAAACCTAGGAAACCAACTACTTTGTAAGTTCATTTAAAATATAAATAATTAGGGGCTGGGAAATGGCTTAGTTGGTAAAGCACTTGCCATGCAAATGAGAGGACTGGCTTTTGGGTGGTTGGCACCCACATAAATGATGGGCAAGCATAGGAGCTGTCTGTAATCCCACCACATGGGAGGTAAAGACAGAACGCCCAAGGCAAGTGGGCCCTCTAAACTAGCTGAACCAGCAAACTATAGGCTCAAATGTGAGATTCCTACTTTAGTAAAATAAAGAAGAGATTGATCAAGGAATTCTGGCTTCCACATGCATACACATATTCATGCACACTAAAACACACACACACATACACACACTCGCATGCATGCACACATGTATGTACATATATGATATTTTTTAAGTTGGAATATAGGTATCCTGCATGGGTTTGTAATGCTACTCCTAGAAGGTATTTTCTTAACTCTTTTATTGATAACTTCCATAAATATAAATCATATACCAATGTGCTGGCTTGAACCAGGTGTCGGCTGTAAACTTATGTGTTCTGAATTCTAAGTCTCCAGCTGGTGGCAATTTGGGAATTGGAGCTTCATGAAGGGAGTGTATTGTTAGGGATGAGCTTATGGGTGTTGTAGCCAGCTTCCCCTTGCCAGTGTTTGGTGTAGTCTCCTGCTGTTATGGTCTACCTGATGTTGGACAGGAGGTGATGTCCACACTCTGCTCTTGTCTTATTTTTCCCCTGCCATCATGGAGTGTCCCCTTGAGTCTGTAAACCAAAATAAACCCTTTCCTCCCACAAGCTGCTCTTGGTCAGGGGTTTTCTGCCAGCAATGTGAAGCTGACTGTAACAACCATGATCATCATCTTCTCCCACCACCAAAGTGGTCACTGCCATCTGAAAAGAGAAACTTCTCTAATCAAATTGAGAGTAGCATTAACATACGGGCCTAAACATGAGCACTAACAGGGCAGTATGGCAGGCATAATATATTTATTTAGCCAGAAAATAGTAGTAGTCCCCCACCCAGCCAGCATTTATGACCTCCCCAGCCATAGGCTTCTGATTAGGTTTTCAGTGCCAAGCAGAAATTAGTTCCCATGTAATGAAACTCAAGTCCAATTAGAGAGCAGTTGGTATCCCCATAACAAACATGCCACCATTGCACCAGTTGGTATATTTGTCCTGGTTGGCCAGCTGTAATGTTGGCATGGTCCATTGCTAGTTAAGACCACTGAGGACTTTTCTCCCCCAACAGGCTGCATAGGTCTTTCCTGCATCCTGACAGCTAGTCAACAGAAAGAAGGCTTTCAGATCAACTCCAGTTTGATTTCTCAGTGACCTGCAGCCCAAGCATGTGGAGTCCTGCAATCTAGTTCTGGTGGCCAACCAAGAGCCTTGGCAATAGCCTGCAAAGCTTTGGTGGCAACAGGGGCCTCCCTGGCCAAGAACTCATTGGAAAGTGTCCCACCCTGGCACTGAATGTGCCATAGGTTATTAAATGTAAATGCCAGTACTAGGGTGGAATAATTCCCTAGGAGTTGTTGGTCAAGAAGGGGCCTGAGGCTCCCAATGAAGCAAGGTATATCTGCTGCTGTTGGTTTCCCACCACAATTAGATGTTATGTCCCTATTGCTGAAGACACCACATGCTTTGAATGCAGAACATAGAGAGATCAAGCTAGAAATGAACTGGAAGCTTTCTCCCTGGTGGCTGGCTCTCAGAGTGCTGATTGAGGAGAAAGATAAATAGTCCTACTGAACTTTGGACTCTACATGCTACACTACCAATATGCAGGCAACATGGGCCCATCTGTATAATAGTGGCCTGAAGGCTCCAGAGATAACAAACCACCACAGGAAACATTGCTGAACAGGGGATGGAAAGAATGTCAAAGCCAGAGGAAGTGGAGTGTTGTAGAGTGCTGTCTTCTAGATATGACATGGCCATGGTACACATGGATTCATAGCAGCTGTGGGTAACTGTACAAGACTTACACAAGATCGGCCCTGCCAACATTCCATCATGGAATGAGGAGGGGCTTATAAGGTCTCACCCTTTCCTGAGGAAGGAATGCCAGTTATTGGTTACTAGAGGGGGAGACATTTTCTTCAGTGGTGCAGCCACTGGTAAGTTGCTCATGCTTTTATAAATAACCCCTCACCCATGCTCATGTAGGTAACACTAATTAAACACATTGAGTAACAATAGAAAAGAGAGTAGAACAGGGAATAGTTGGGAAGAAGTGATTCATGGGAAGATAACAAGAGGATGAGAGACAGAGAGAAAGTAGTGGGAGTGTATATGATCAAAATATATACATGTATGAAAATGTCAAATTTTTTATAAGTGTGCTTAACTTGTATTTTCGTCTTTCTTTTTTAGTTAGCATGGATTAATTATACAAAATAATGAGCTTAATTATGATACTCTTAACTTGAATTTTCAATTTAACCAGCAAAGAATATTTACTATTGCCTGGTGGCACTCTCAGAGTCTAAAGGGCCTCTACAATGTCGCTACATTGCAATCTCACGTGGCACATCTCCAAGACCAGCCTCCCATTGCTTCCTAGGTATAGCATGCTATGTCATTCTACTCTCTGAGCCTGTGAATGCACTGATATGCTATGCCTTCTCTCCCTCCCTCCATCCTTCCCTCCCTCTCTCTCTCTCTCTGTCTCTCTCCCTCTCTCCCTTGCTCACTCAAAACATGTACAAGTATTAGCTTCTCCATAAAGCTTGTATATTCTCCAGAATAGTTTTATGGCCCTCTACCTGTACTCTGGGCCTGTTGCAGGACCCACATTGCTGGGAAACATTTGGTCTGAGGGAGAGTGCCTGTAACTACATGCGCAGTAAGTAACACTGTGTACCACACCTCACAGACAGTCCATCAAGATCAGTTGAAGGCAGGAAAAGGTAGCAATTATCTTTGAAGGAAGCCCAAGACCAAAAACACAGGTATGTGGCTGCCCAACATCGCAAAGCTGGTAAGCAGAAGTTTGTGTTGCATTCATTCCTCTTTAATTCCAGAGGCAAATCCTAACCCTTAGTTCACATTGTTATGACTGTGGCTACTTTGGGCTCTGGATATGTTTGAAAGACTGAAGCTAATTGGATGCATGCAGACATGTATATGTTCATGAGGTCTTTTGTAAATGAAAGAAAAACAAATTAAAATATTATTTTGATGAAAATTAGGTAACAAAGTAAATGAACAAATCCGTAAGTCACTGAGAACACTATAACCATCAACAGGAATAAGAGGAAGGCATTTCCAAACATGAGGCTGGAAAGCTAGGTTTAATCCAAGAAGAGCAGTGAGGCTATGGCCCAAAGGACTGTAATCAAAGGGAAGACATGGAAGTTTAGTTTTTTTTTTTTTTTTTTTTTTTTTTTGGTTTTTTGAGGTAGGGTCTCACTCTAGTTCAGGCTGACCTGGAATTCACTCTGTATTCTCAGGGTGGCCTCGAACTCACGGTGATCCTTCTATCTCTGCCTCCCGAGTGCTGGGATTAAAGGCGTGCGCCACCACGCCCGGCTTACTTTTTGATTATTTGATCAAAATAAAGGTAATGACTCTGTATGCTTATTAAACTTCTAGGGCTATTTTGTCAAAAGTAAGAAAAATACTCATGGTCTCACATGAAATCTCAAAAGGTTAGAAAAGGCATTGTGGTGGGGTCTTTCTGAGACTTCATCAAGACTTCGAATGACTTTATGTGACAAGAAGCTGGATTTCCAGTTATCCCACGAAATTTATTGCATACAGGAGACTAAATAATGGTGAACTAGTATCTTTAGATCAAGGATTTAAACAATCTCTAAATGCCTCTGAAGAGCATTCAAACTCATGCAGCATCACCTATCCAATTACACCCGAGTTGGACTGGCCGTCAAGGTGACCCACAGGAACTTTATACCACAGCATGTGACTGTCACACTCTCCTGTCTAACCTTACAGGGCCACTCTTGTCCCCAGAACAGCTTCTACTTTGCTGCTTCCAGGACTTTGCTAATCTCTGGAACACAACCTTTACTGATCCATCGTGTCTCCTTCCCACCCACCCCCCAACTTCTTTACCTTATGAAAATAAAGAACATTTCCTAATCGCACCAAACCCTTCTTACTCTCTGAAGAGTATGAATTTGGGTAAACTCAATAGTAAACTTTGAAAGGAAATGACCCTGTGTGTCTTTTTCTCAAGGTCTTATAATCTCTCATTAAATGGGGTAAATTGTGTGTGTTATTTTCTTGCTCTGGCTAGCACACTTGACTTATGCCAAATCTCTGGAAGTTAACATGATGGCTTGTCCAACCACTTGACATTTGTTCTGAATACACTGGTTCTTCTTTTGTAGAAAACATGTTTGAGAGACTGTCAGGCTGCAAGTAGATGCATGACTAGCACTCACTTGCAGCTCCTTGGCCAGCTCAGCACACCCCTGCTGCCTCAAGGCTCTCTGAGTCACCACACATGAAAGAGGAGCTTTTATCCCAGCATCTTAAAAATTCTCCACTTGGAAGAAAGAGGCGGTCCTTTCTGGGGGATGAAAGCAAAACTGTAGTGCTGGGAATGTGTCGGCCCCAGGTGCAGGACTCTGCAGGTGTCAGCTGGGGACAGACTCAAATCTCTCTCAATCAATAGCTAGATTTAAACTTTCTTTTCTAAAGTGTTTGGAAGCAGAGTTACTCAGAAAACCTTCTCCTCCAACTGGGGTCACACAGCCTGCCTTTCTGCCTCTGGCATCATTGCTCATTTGAGGCATATAATAGCAAAGGCCCAGTTTTCTGTGGGTAAAGCTGTGTGACTCTAAGCAGAGATTCTTAGCTTCAGCCCATGAAGCAATTCTTCCCAGTGTAATGTAGGCCATTGCCCCACCCTAAGTTCCAAACCACCCCTGTCCTCCACTTCATCTGAGCATGTAGCTTTGAAAAGTCCCTCAAGGACTTCTCGTAAGGTGAACAGAACACAAACTATTGTCTGACAAACTACCTCACACACACAGTAGACATTTAGTGACATCTGTTGGACCGAGTGGAAGGTGAAAAGAGATGGAGCCACCTTTTAATAACTCTAGTCATTACAGAAAGGCTCTGTAAATAAGGACTTGGTGCTGTTAGCATTGGTTGGCTGTTATTCAACCTCATATTGGATCTGAGCTAAACTTGTAAATACAGTCTGTACACTTAGAGGCCCAAAGGAGCTGTACAGACCGCATTTATGCCTCAATGGAAATGACTTTTAAAATAATAATAATGATAATAATAGCCTCGATTATGCATGGCATGCTTTCAGCTTGCAGAGCACTTTTAAGCCCATTATGACATTAAGTCCATCCAACAACCTAGGGAACAGATATTGTTAGTTTCTAGCTAAAGTAGCTGGACTCAAAAAAAAAAAAAAAGTGACATGAGTTGTGTGAAGTTATCTGGCCAGTAGGAAACACAACAAGATGTAAAAATTAACTCTCCCAGGAAGAAAAGGTTCCCGGTAGTACTTCTTCACAACACTGCATCTGCCTTTGAGTGAATTTTTTTTTAAAGAAACAAGAAGCTATTTAGACTTTGATTAAACAAGTCTCAAAAATAACTCTGTTTTAATAGAAGCATCTTCTAAGTGGATTCTTGTTGCATTTGCTTCATGACAAGTATTATATGCTTCTCTAAAATCATAGACTTATGTTGGAAGAGAATTTAGGTCTTGTCAGATATTTATGAAGCTCATGGCTCATTGGCTGGGTAGGGGGAAGACTTGGAGGTAAGTTCATCATGAAGCATCCCAGTCAGGTGACAGCCCAGCAAAAGACTATAGCCCCAGGGGGAGAGTGGTATAAAAGTCAAGTGAGGAATTGGCAGGTTAGAAGGCACGCCAGCTTCCAGTTGAGAAGTTTAGGGGAAGTTTCATGGCATTTATGCTAGCCTTATAAATTGGGAGAACTTGAATTTTAAAGGTTAAAAAAACTAATAAGGAAAAGGAATTATGGAAGCAAGAGTAGAGTTGGGTGGCTTCCTGAGCAAGAAGTTGTGTTCTGGGAGTATAGAAAGGAGGAGCAGTATGATAGAAGATCACAACCAGGTGACAGCCTTGAATTCACTTGCAGAGGGAGAAATGGAGGCCCAAGAAGATGAACAGGAAAGCTCCTCTCTGTGTCTTTCTATCTTAGAGATTTGTCAAATTGCATCTGTCAATATCTTCTCAGTTAACCAGAAAAACCAGTGTCAGATGTCCTAGCTATGGGGATGGGGTGTGAAGGTGAGAGGACCACTTGACATTAAGAGATTGAAACCAGCCAGGGCAACATAGTGAGGCTTCCTATCACCATCAAAAGAAAAAGGAAAAAAAGGAAGGAAGGAAGGAAGGAAGGAAGGAAGGAAGGAAGGAAGGAAGGAAGGAAGGAAGGAGGGAGGGAGGGAGGGAGGGAGGGAGGGAGGAGGGAAGGAAGGAAGGAAGGAAGGAGGGAAGGAAGGAAGGAAAGAGGGAAAGAAGGATGGAAAGAAGGTGGAAGGAAGGAAAGAAAGAAGGAAGGAAGGACTCATTAAACAAGGACTCTCTGAAACTGGAGAAGTAGTATGGAGAGGAGAAAGAACTCAAGGTAGAGTGGTAGGGAGTCAGATGATGTGGGTTTTGACCTTTCTTTACTGTCCTCTGACCTTGGTCAAGTAACTTCCTTTTGCTGTAAATATCTTTAGAAGAGAATAATACTGCTTTGCCTATCATATATTAATAGGGTTGTTAGCTGTAATGACTTAATGGATGTGAGAGTTATCTATAAACAATAAACTGCTAAACAGCCTGGGTGTCCTGATCTCACATCTCACTGTTAGTGACTTCTCCACTAACTATAATCAGAGCCGCAGTGATTATCAGGATCAAGTCTCTTGCTTTCTAAATAAGGAAACAGGTCTAGAAAGGGTCACATGCTCAATGTCATGCTGGAAATTAATATCAAGGTTGAAACTGATGCCATGGCTCCCAACTCTCAGCTGAGAAGTCATTCTACTAGAAGCAAAAGCTGTACTGTCAAGAATCTTCTAGCTAGGTCATGTGATTGGGACCAAAAGTTCTTTCTAAAGTACATTTCGTGTATTAACGCAGAATGTGGTAAGGAAAGTCACATGTACTCTTAGGTATGGGGAGAGGCACATAGGCAATGTGATGAGGCCAAATTCCAACACAAAGAGATGAATATGCAAGCAATAGGAGAAAGTTAGCTTCTGCCTGGAGGTTAACCTGCTGGCTGAGGCGATCTTGCCAGACTCCTAAAATGACTGCCTTCTGTGGCTGTTTCGGCTGTAATATGGATCTAAACAAGTCCTTTGAACAATTCCACCGCCCTACTTGGAATCAGTGAACTCTGGCAGAAGTAAGGTTGCTCTTTCCACACATCATGCCTCTCTCTTACTCACACTCATTCCTATGGTCTCAGCCCCAGCTCACTTCCAAAGAACTTTGAGAAAATTATTGCTTCTGTCTAACCTTGCTTTTCTTTCTACCATAGCACATGTCCTTTTTGTCTTTGGAATAAAATACTCATGTTGTTTGTACACAGAAATTTCTTCGTCTAAAACCTTTGGGGCCATATGTGTTTTAAGAATCCATACTTGAGTTGGGTATGATGTGGTGGCTTATGTCCATAATGCCAGCACTAGGAAGGCTGATGCAGAAGGATCAACATGAGTTCAAGGCCAGTCTTGGCTACAGAGTGAGTTCCAGGTCAGCCTGTGCTAGAGTGAGACCTTGCCTCAAAAAGATTAGGGAGAAGAACACAGAGAATTTGGTGCTTTTTAAATAGGCACAGTAGGAGAATGCACAGGAACACATGACCAAATGCTTTAGTACTTCTTAGAAAAATATGCAAATATTCTCAACAAGTAGACTAACACCATTAACAGCCTTAACTCAAGATCAGCCAGGTTTTATTACCAAGTGAGTCTACTACACATTCATAGAAAAACAATCAGATTTCAGAGCACTTGGGAATTTAGAATTGCAGATTACGGTCTGAACAACTAGTGTGTTTGCATAACTAGTTATCTCAGCCAACTAACTGTGGGAACTGCATTTATCTTTCTAAGAGATTTGCCAGTGTTACTTGACTTGTATTGTGTTCATTTCTTCCTGTCGACTTTTTCTGTCTTCATAAAAATATACCACAGAAAAATAAAACATGTCTTTTTGCTTCCTATTCCTCTCAAAAGTAGTGTCTTTCTTATTGGCAGTAAGAATAAGTTTTTGTTGGCGCACGCCTTTAATTCCAGCACTCGGGGGCAGTGGTAGGAGGAGCGCTGTGAGTTCAAGGCAACCCTGAGACTACGTAGTAAATTTCAGGTCAGCCTGGGATAGAGTAAGACCCTACCTTGATAAACCAAAAATAATAATAATAATAACAATAATAATAAGTCTTGTCCCCATCTGAATCATCAGAGTGACCAAGGACTGAAGAATGGATGCAGCCTAGTCTGAAGATGGTCATTGCTATACATGGAATTATGTCCTCCACAATGTTAAGTGCTAAAAATCAAACTTCCATGAGATTATGCTTGGGCATAAGGTCTATAGAGCTTATGAGAAGGGAAGTTAGGTTAAAAGAGCTCACGAAGGGGTTGGCTTAGCAGTTCAGGCACTTGCCTGAAAAGCCCAAGGACTCATATTTGACTCTCCATATTCCACATAAGCCAAACATACAAGGTGATGCAAACAAACAAAGTTGCACATGCACACACATCTGGAGTTCAATTTCAGTGCCTGGAGGCTCTGGCCCACTAATTCTATTTCTCTCTCTCTCTCTTTCTCCCTCATAAAAAAGGCCAGTCTAGGGCTAGAGAGATGGCTTAGCCGTTAAGGCGCCTGCCTCCTAAGCCTAAGAACGCTGTTTCAGTCTCCAGCGGTTCCAATCTCCAGGTCCCATGTTTAGCCAGATGCAGTGACTAAAGGGCGCAATGATGCACTTGACCACAAGAGGGCGCACGCATCTGGATTTCATTCACAGCAGCAACTGAGAGGCTGCTGGCGTGCCCATCTCTATCTGTCTTCCTCTCCCTCTCTGTCTCTCTCCAAAAAAAAAAAAAAAAAAAAAAAAAAAAAAAGGCCAGTCTTGTGGACTTTCCTTAAAAAAATTTATTTTTTTAAAGTGCTCATAAAAGGTAGGGTCCTGATTCAATGAGGTAAGTGTCCTTATATAGGATCTGTCTCTTTCTCTCTCTTCCTATAAATACATGCATAGTACAAGAGAACCAGGAATCACATCAGCACCTTGATCATAGATCTCATAGCCTCCAGACAGGCAAAAACAAACAAACAAAAAAAAAAAAAAAAAAAAAGATACTGTTGGATTTACCCAATACATAGTTTGTTAGGGCAGCTGAACCTGACTAATAATCATGGCTGTTACAATTCTGCTTCTAGGACTGGCTATATTCTTGCATTATGTACATAGTTCAAAGTCTTATTCATGTTTGTTTTGGGTACACATGACAATGCCTTGTTAGTTATATCATGTATGAAAAAGATCTAAATTCTAGAGTTGGCTTCCCACTGACACATGTCAACCTAGATATGCCTTTCCCTTTGGTTCTGAGGTTGACTGTCAGTTGTAAGCATAGAAGTATGGGAAAATAAAATAAATTTTGAACTGTGTAACCTCTAAGTTTGATTTTTGCAATGATGATGTTATAAGGTACTGAGAATTTAACCACACCCAGTTTTCATTTCCCAGTAATGCTTTTTGGCATAGCCAGGAAACAACTCAGAAACCATTAGGTCACCCGTTCTCCACATTCCATCCCCAAGACAATTTTTATTGCTCTCACACTTACCTCTAGGGTGTTAGCCAGATCGATGTAGATGTTTCTTTCAGAGATGGAAACACTTCTCACTGAGCACCCTTGCCACTGCTGTGTGTTTGGAGCTGCTCCATGCATTGTTGATGGTCAGGGCTTCAGAAAGATCCTGAAGTGAATACAAATTACAGCTGGTTCAATGTGGGAGGAGGAAGTAATTTTTTCCTCATATGCCCCATCTGGTATCATCACATGAGATCAGGAGGCAAATTCTCTACATCTATAAACTATCTTCAAGGAGAATCAGATAAAGGAATGAGATGCAAGGACCTAGAAATGGCTTCCCTCAACAAAGGAACCTTTGTTCTCTTGTTATCTCTTCTCTTACTTCTGGAAAAGGCTGCCTAACACTCTGGTGGTTCTGGTGAATTGAGCAGAGGAGTAATTTCATAGTTCTGACCACTCACAACTCATTTCATGCACATAATCTTCCATTCTGATCTTCAGTTATTTGTCCCCATAACTAACTACTGCCTTTTTCTTCTTCTCCTCCTCCGTCAAAGGGATAATAATTCAAGAAAAGGCAGTGTTGAACTTTACTACTGAATCAGTTCTTTAACTTCAAATTAGCTGATGTATCACAATGAGCATAGCCTGTACCTTGTTTAACTCACACTGCTGTGTCCTCAGAACAGAACTTCTTCTAGCTTCCAATTCTGTCTGTGACTTAGATTTCTAGGGAAGACTCATTAAGACATAGATATCCAGGGGCTGAGAAGATGTCTTTTAATATTTAAGGGGCCTTAGTGCATATAAGTTTATGGACTAAGAGGTCCTGAAAATGCTAGAGTTCAGTTCTCTAGTACCCATGTATGCAGTTGGTCAGGGCCACACTCAACTGTAACTCCACCCCTGGGTGACAGAGGGAAGAGAACAAAGAACTACTGGGGCTTAGTGACTTTAAAAAAATAGCAGCTCTGAATTGAGAAAGAGAAGAGAGAGAGAGACTCTGTCTTAAGGAAACAGATAGATGAGTTGGGGTGGGGAATAAAGAGGATACCCAGCATCCTCCTCTGGCCTCCACATTCTGCACATAGGACACACACATCTGTGTGCACACACATGGGCATACACTACAAACATGCTCTACACACACACACACACACACACACACACACCAAAACAAGCCAAAAAAAAAAAAAAAGATATAGATGTTCAAGTTAAATTGTAGATAAGCTGTGGAAAATTGCACCCTGGAATCTATAATTTAACAAGCTTCCCCATGCTCTTTATGCAATTAGACTAATATTACTCATTTGGAATTGTTGACATTGGTTTCTTGCACATAGAAGCAGAGACCCTGTGTCTTTAATATTTATGTTCATATATATTGGGTTAAAAACAGTAACTGGGGGAAAAGACTAAGAAGGTTTGCAGCTGGGAAAGAAATGTCAAAGTCACCAGACAAGAGAAAGGATGGGACTCCAGAAAACAGCAAAGGCAGGCTCACAGGCTCTGGCTGGTCTAATTACGGCCCACCTTGTTTTTCAGCCTTGATTCTGTCAGCTTCTCCTTGTGAAGCTTGTGGATGGGCAATAAACCCTCTGCTATCCAGTCACTGAGACAAAGAGGAAGGTGACAGCTCCCTGATTGGAAAGACCTCATGGGGATTGACGAGTGGGTGAGAACTTCACTATTCCATATCTCAGTTCAAGATTGACTTTTTTTTAAAAAGAGAGTTTTAATACCTGGTTTTAGAGTACATAGTATCACATAGTATAAAATGTATATTCTATTGACTTGAAATAATTGAGTGTCTCTACAATTTACATGATATACTGGACTATAACAGGGACAATGAAAGAGTTTAAAGGAATGAAGAGAAACATACATATATAAGAAAACTTGGTTATTTTAAAAAGATAACTGGAATGGAGAAATGGAAATGTAATTGAAGACCACTTCTTATTTGAAAATCACAGGTTGACATTTTTTTCCTTACAAACCACAAGGCAAAGAAATTCACTGGCAACCCACTTTCTGGGACTACTTGCTGTTGCATAGAGTTTTTTTTTTTTTTTTTTTTTTTTTTTTTTTTTTTTTTTTTTTTTACTTTGGCTTCTTTTGTTTTTCGAGGTAGGGTCTCACTCTGCTCCAGGCTGACCTGGAATTAGCTATGTAGTCTCAAAGTGGCCTGGAACTCATGGCAATCCTCCTACCTCTGCCCTCTGCCTTCCGAGTGCTGGGATTAAAGGCATGTGCCACGTGCCACCATGCCCGGCTTTCTTTTGTTTTTTAATGAACAACATGTCTTTGGGTCTCTTATCACATGGAATTTCTCCATTAGAGAACTCTGCTGTTTGCTTCCTCTTGGCATTAACCTTTTTCTCTAACCTTGCTTTCTTTCTTTAGTGCAGTTTCTTCTTTAAAACTAATCCTTCTTGCCTGTGAAAATCTTTCCTGAATTTGTAAGAAAAAAAAAAAAAAATGGAGCCACTGATTTAGTGGATCTTTGGTGACCATTGACTGGCCAACACCCTAACTCCTGAAGATAAGAGCTAAGATAAGGCTCTGTCACTCTCAACCAGACCCATTTCAATACTATCTCCATTCTATAGAAAAGGAACTTGAGGGTGAGGCCCTATGATGTGCCCAAGGACACACAGACAGTTAATGTTAGCATTTTTATTCAATAAAAGAGTGTAAATTTGTTTTTCTTATAATGTCATGGAAATTTCTACCATACCAAAAAGTGAATTATTGTTAATAGTTTCTCTATAACTTAAAGATACAACTAATTCAACAGTATCATTATAGCTAAGGCTTTAAAAATATAACACATTCACCCCCCAAGAATGAAGCCATAAATGTTCTCTATTGAATTATTTTCTGAGATTTATTCTGATGTATTGTTAATTGAAAAACATTCTTCTTAGACTAAATGCAAAAAACTTAACAGCAAAATCTGTAAATGGCAGGATGATTATTAAAAAGCCTATAGTGGTTTGCTTTGAAAGTAATATATCAGTTATTGTCCTGAATTTTTTATCTTTCTGATCTAGGTGTTCTCTTAGTCATTCCTTTATAAAGTAAAACTTTGATCCCGATCTTCAAACAAAATCAAAGCCCTCCAACATTACATAAACTTCTTCATTCATGTTAGTTATCATCTGGTATAATCCACTTAGCTTATTTAGGGAAAACTGAGATCCATGGAGGAAAGTACACCACAACTTAGAATGCTTCCATCCACAGAGAACAAGCTGATGGAGAAGCCAAGAAACCAGAGTACTGTTTGCCGGGGCTTTTTTCCCTCACCACCGGCAGGTAGAGCAAAAGAGAGAGAGAGCCGGGCCAGCCGTTTCTCTCGAGGCTGAGCGAGAAGACAGGTGTCGGCGACTCAAACCCCTCCCCCCTCTAAAACACCGGGGAGAAAAACCACATTGAGTCGTGGAGAAACGTCTAAGGCGAAACTCGTCGTTTATTGTCAGGGGAGAGATATTTATGTGTTTTTAGGAAGGGGGCGGGAAGAGGGGATGAGAGAAAGGTATAAGGGCCAATATACTTTGAGGAAGGGGGTGGGAAGAGGGGATGAGAGAAAGGTATAAGGGCCAATATACTTTGAGGAAGGGGGTGGGAAGAGGGGATGAGAGAAAGGTATAAGGGCCAACAGTATTTCATCACGTCAGCAGCAGCTGGGTGGAGGCAGTTTCAGCTTAGGTGCTGAGTCAAGGGCAGGTACTCAGGCTCGACTAGGCCTTACCGGGAGTAGGCCAAGATTGGCTGGGCTAACCACTCGGCTTCACACCGGGCAGGGCCCAACAACTGTTGCTGTTTACTATGGGCTGATTCTCCATTCTCACTTCACTTCATTCCTTTAGGAAAAATGAAAAAAGGAGTTAGCTGGTCATGGTGGTGCATGCCTTTAACCCCAGCACTCAGGAGGCACAGGTAGGAGGAGCACTGTGAATTTGAGGCCAGACTACATGGTAAATTGCAGGTCAGCCTGGGCAAGAGTGAGACCCTGCATTAAAAAAAAAAAAAAAAAAAAAAAAAAAGAAGGAATTAAATGGCCTCAAAGAGAACTTCTACCTCCAATATAATATAGCTGTCAGTTTTACTCCTCATCAGATATGCAACTATTTCACATACAGAATCATATCCATTCTCATATCAGTATTCCAAAGTAACCTGAAAAAATTTGCATTTCTTGATAAATAGGAAGTTACTAATAAACAAATTTTCATAGCTCTCAATTTCAAAATCTAGTATATTCTATAGAAATAGTCAGAAATTGACACTAACATTGGTATCACTATTTTTAAATATTTTTATTTAGTTTTGTTAAATGGAGATAGAGGGAGTTAGGGAGTGTGATAGTGAGTATGGACATGCAAGGGTCTTTTGCTGCTGTAAACAAACTCCAGATACATGCATCACTTTGTCTGTCTGGTTTTATGTACTGGGTAATCAAACCCACGCCAGCAGGCTTTGTAAGCAAGTGTCTTTGACCACTGAGACATTCCCCCAACCCATCACTCTTTATAGTATAGTATTCAAGTGAGATCATTAGACATTACTTATAACCTGATACAAACTCATTGTCAAATTCTAGGTAGGATAAATGACATAAAGCTCAGGTGTAACACCCATGGAAGGAAAATGTAGGAATTATATGAAATATTTCTATAGCAAAGCCACTGCAGACTTCAGGAATAGCAGGAATCAAGGACTTGAGAGTCTCCAAGATGCTCTTGGCTTCACTGCTTCTTTTAGAATGGCTTCTTTCCTCTCTGACCGGAGTCTAGCTTTCTCCACACTTTTGTTAACCTTCCTGGCAACAGCAAGAATGATTTGCATGCCAACCTTATGGCCTACTGACAGACACTGATGCTGATGTTAACTCAAAGGTTGAATAGCTCAGGGAGAAGTGACTCACTTCTGAACAAAACAATTGAGACCAATGCTTAGGGCCAAAGTGGTACCAGTTCAGTGATTCTCTTGATAAGCAAACTGAGGAAGAATGGAGTTTTTAGCAATCATCCCTTGGTGTCCACTCAATGGGTAAAGCCAGGGACTCTGCATACAGACTTGCAGTCCAAAGGGAAACTTATGATCGACTGCTTTGGAATCACTAAAAGATAATAATAATCAGCTCAGAATAATGCCACAGTGGGAGAAAATCAGTAGCCTGGTTGGAAGTTCCAGTCCAAGGAATTTCTGCTTATATGTTATCTGCAAATATAGTTGAAGCTATCACCACCTTAATCATTTCTAAAGAAAACATACTAATTTAAATGAGATCAGACTCATTCCAATTTAGATTTCATCTATGGAAGTAGGTGAAAGGAAAGGGTATAGGGAAGAATATGTTTAAGCACAGTATGTATTTGTATGAATATATCCTTATATAACACAATGTCATGTACAATGGATATATTATGAAGTTTTGAAAATAAATAAAATTTCACATATATATGCATATATATGTAAATTCAGTGTGTTGAAAACAGTGGCTATGTTAGTCAGCTTTTCACTGATGTGACAAAAACACCCAATAAAGTCAATAAAAAGGGAGAAAAGTTTTATTTTGGCTCATAGCTTAGAGATTTTAGCCCACAGCTAAAATTGTTGTTCATTGTTCTTCTGCTGTGGTAATACAGAGCAACAATGGGGAAGCGGAATGGTGGCACCGGTGTCATTCCATTGTGGCTAAAAAGCAGAGACAAAGAGGAAAGGGGCTGGGCAATAGATACTCTTCAAAAATGTACTCTAGTGGCTGACTTCCTTCAACTAGGCCCCACCCCTTAGTAGTCCGTTTATCCATGACATTATGAATAGACTAACCCATTGCTTAGATTAACACACTCAAATACAATCCCCTCTCAGCAGTGCTACTATGCCTTCAATGTGTGAGGCCTGTTGAAGGAAACTTCATATCCAGACAATAGCACTGCCTTCATACTCACGCACCCTTAATGTTATAATAGTTGACTATGATGATGGTGGGTGAATAGAATTAACTTTGTTCAAATTCATCATCAACACTTTGGTTTCAAGTGAGGCAGCAAATATTTGCATTTGTTCTCAAAAGCATGACTGCTAGTGATATATTCCATCTACTCCTTTATTGTTTGCCTAAGCTTTCTCTTGGGTTGTTTTTTTTTTTTAAAAAAAAACATATTTTATTTATTTCTTGTATTATTTGAGAGAGAGAAAGAGAAAATGGGCACGCCAGGGCCTCTAGTCACTGCAAATGAACTACAGACACATATGTGCCCCCTTGTGCATCTGGCTGAAGTGGGTCCTGGGGTATTGAACCAGGGTCCTTTGGCTTCTCAAACAAACACCTTAACTGCTAAGCCACTTACCCAGCCCTCTTGGGTTGTTTTGATGGTAGTTAAGTCTTTCCAATTTTGCCCTTTCCCAGCTAGGTAAACTATAGCAAAGGCAGGCATGTACTAATGCTGGAACTGGAGTATCACCTGTTCTCTGCCAACACCTATCCTTTATTCTGAGCTGTGTGGGTTGAGTAGATGCCAACTAACAGCTCAGATGACATGAAGACAGGTTAGGAGAAGAAGTTTCCCTGTACCAGAGGACCAAGCATATTCAGATCCTGCAAGTACAGTAGTAAAATAAAAGGAGGTTTATATCCTAAATATTATCCATTACTTTAGAATGATCTAAAATTGATACAAAATTAATTTCACTTTTTAGTGAGTGCCATAAATCCATCATGGGTATGCCAAGTGTTTGACATTTAATCACAAGACAGGGTGGGTTGGAGCTGTCTCAGCTTCTACACTAGAAGATAGAGCATAGGTACGTTTATATCAATTAGGAGAAGAGTATATTCAAAAAAGGTTCCAGTAACATGGGATGTGGATAACTTCCTGCATAATATCTGAGAGTGAAAAACAACACTTTTCTGTTCTTTCACATAACATGAACAATTAAAATGTGGAGCTTAAAGACAATTTTATAAGAGGCCAAAAATATTTAAAATAAAATAAAATTAACAAGTGTCCTAACTGGATTCAAATGCTTGGAATATGTTTTCATCTCTTTGGGGACCCTGCTGGCAGGATGGTAGCAATGTGGACATCTTGATAAATGTTATTTATATGTGACATTAAAGAGAATTGAGGGCTATTTTGAAGTTTCTATAAACAATTTGGCCAAAAGATACTATATTTACTTTAAAAGTATAATTGTAAGAAGGATATAGTAAAGATCAAATTTGGAAAAGATTTCTAAAAAAAAAATATCCAAAAATTTGATAAGAAAGTTTCTTTTAGCTCAGGGTTTTTTTTTTTTTTCTTGAAATCTATCAATCAACTCGTGTGTGTGTGTGTGTGTGTGTGTGTGCATGTGTGTGGATATGTGTGCAAATATATGCACCTCAGGCACACATATGGAGAGGTCAGAGGAGGATGCCAGGTGTTCTCTCACACTCTTCTACCTTATTTCCTTGGGAAAAGGAACCTGGAGCTTGTGATATTTTTATCCAGACTAGACTAGTGTGATGGTTTAAATTATATGTTACCTATAAAATCATGTGTTTGGAATGATTGGTTCCCAGCTGACAGAGGTAAAGCCTTGTTGGAAGAGGTATGATGTTGAGGGTGGACTTAGAGGTGTTATAGCAGGTTCCCTTTGCTAGAGTTCAGCTCACTCCTCCGCTGCCATTTGCCACCTGCTGTGGCAAAGAAGTGATGTCCAACCTCTACTCTACCGTCTTTCACCTACCGTCGTGGAGCTTCATCGTGGACTGCAAACCAAAATAAACCCTTTCCTCCCATAAGCTGCTTCTGGTCAGGTGTTTGTCCCGGCAATGAGAAGGTACAACAACTAATGAGCGCCAGCCAAGCCTCCTGTCTCTGCCTCATTCAGTACTTAAGGTTACAAGCCACGGCCAGGTTTTTACATGGGTGCTGGAAATCTAACTTAGGTCTTTATTCTCACGCAGCAAGTGATCCTAACTACTGAGCCATATCCCTAGGCCTCTATCAGCCAATTCTTGACAGAATGCACACTAATAATGTCTTCAAACTCTCTTTTAGAGTCATACTTCATTTATAATTGAGAAATAATAGCAGTATATTCATGGGTACAATGTGATGTTTCAATGCATGATTACATTGTAGAATGGTGAAATTAGGTTAATTAGCATACGTATTATCTCAATTAAGCAAATACATCATCATTATTTTGGATGCGAACATTCAAAATAATCTTTCATGTGATTGTTGGTTTTTGATGGCTTGCTTCCAGTTCAACAATTCTTTTTGATCCAGGGTCACATTGTTTTTTTGTGTTTTGTTTTGTTTGTTTTGTTTTTTTAGTTTTTCAAGGTAGGTTCTCTAGCCCAGGCTGACCTGGAGTTCACTAGGTAGTCTCAGTGGCCTTGAACTCATGGCGATCCTCCTACCCCTGCCTCCTAAGTGTTGGGATTAAAGGCGGGCGCCACCATGCCCAGCTGTGTTTTCATTTTTGGATTCAATTTCTGTTGATTTCTCTATGATTTCATTGGAGGCTTTCATTGTGGTTCTAGACATCATTGGTGGAGATCTCTCAGTTTTCTGTCTTTTGTTGGTTTTATTGCATTGTGGTCTACCCGTCTTGAGGAAACATTTTATTCTATTGAGGGGGAAGCAAATATGTGTCCTTATAGGATCTTCAGTGGGTGTTTTAAAAGAACCCATTTGGTGTAGGATGGGGTTATAACCGCAGAGGCACAGATTGTAGAGATTGCAAGTACATCAAAGGTACCTGGGAAACTGGGAGGTGGGTAACTGGGAGCCCTGGCCTACTCACTCCACTTGCACACACTCTTCAGCACTCAGGGATCAGGGATTGGGGAATCAGGAGCTGGGAAGTTGGAGAGCCAGCTCCTACAATGAATGGCCCATGCGCTCTCTGGTTCAGGGGAATAAGGATTTGGGTACCCAGGGGCCAGTCAATCAGGAAACTAGAGCAAAAGGCCTGCTTCCACAGCCCACACGCAGGGACCCCGCAGCACCAAACCAGCAGCAGGGGAACCAACTAGGACTACGGAACTGTGAGGAGGGTGGGGGCACAAGGAGATTTGGCCTACTCACTCTGTACCACCACCCCCAGAGCAGGGGATCCATGAGTTAGGGACTCAGGGGCCCTTCAATCAGGAAGGCAGAGCAAGGGTCTGCTTCTGAGGCAAGCTCACAGGATCCAGGCAGCCCCAAGCCGGCAGCAGGGGAACCGCCAGGAAATTGGCCAGAGGAGGCCGGGAAACAGGGAGATCGCACACTCCAGAGCAGGGTAAAATAATCTTTTACTTTTTAAAATACACACTGTACTTAGGTTCTCAACCTGGATGCTTCATGATGGCAGCAAAAAGGTTTAGCAGAGGCTGGGCATCGCTTCTTGATACATCAGGTGGAAAATAGCAGCAAGATACTGAGCTCAACTAGAAATGGCATCCTGAGACTAATATACCTAAAAGTTCACCACCCCCCCCCACACACACACACACTGACATACTTCCCCTAGCAAGTTTCTAGCTACCAAATAGCCACTACTGGTGGCCAAGCATTCAAAACACACAAATTTTGGAAGGTGGAGCCTTGCCAGAAGAGGTATGATGTTGGAGGTTGACTTAGAGGGGTTATATAGCAGGCTCCCTTTTGTTAAGAGTTCTGGCTGATTCAAACCACCATATTACAGCATGCGTTATTAACTACAGTTACTGTCCTGTATGATATAACATGAGAACTTATTCCTCCTATCTAACTGTAACTTTGTACCCATTAATTGGTCTTCCTTTTCCCTACACACCACCACCCCTTCAATCCTTTGATAGTCTTCATTAATGAGAAACAATTCGCAAAAGCAGATAACACAATTTAAGAACCCTGTTTCTCTAAGCCCATCTAAATATATAAAATAGTTGAAATTACATCTAAAGAGTGTAACGTCTCCCTAATTTAATTGACAAAATAACTTAAGTTTGTTGAGGTCACAAAACCTGATCTTAAGTTATACTCTAGAGCCATTGTAACAAAAGCAAAAGAGTACTGGCACATAAATGGACACAGTGACCAATGGAAAATACAGGATCCAAAAATAATTCACACAGCTATAGCCACCTGCCAAAGCATAAGTTTGTTTTTTTTTTTAAACAGGAAGCCTTGTCAATGAACAGAACTGAGGAAAGTGGGTATTCACAAGCACAGGAATGAAACTAGATCCAAAGCTCTCATCCTTCACAAAAATCAACTCAAAATGAATCAAAGACTTTACTGTAAGAACTGTAACTCTAAAACTACTAGAAGAAAATATAGAGAAAACACATCAAGATATTGGCATAGGGAAGTACTTTCTGTAAAGGCCTCTAAAAGTTCAAGAAATCATTCTAAGCTGTGACAAGTTGGGTTGCATGAAATTTAAAAGCTGGCCAACAAAGTTCTTGGTTGCCCACCAGAACTATAGTAAGATGTTGTTACTGAAGATTCCTCTTGCTTAGGTTTCAGGTCACTGAGACATCAAGCTGGAGCTAAAATTGAAGCCTCCTCCCTGTTGACTAGTTATCAGGATGCTAGGAACAGATACACAGCATGCAGCCTTTTGTGGGACAGAAGTCATCAATGGTCTTAACCAACAGTGTACCCTGCAAACCTCATAGCTGGCCACACAGGCTCAAAGTGCCAAGTGGTGCAATAGTAGCATTTCTGTTGTGGAGAAAAACAGCTTTTCTGATTGGACCGGAGGTCTTCTCCATGGGAAGGAATCAATGCCTGGTACTGTAGTTATTCATCAAGTAAAAAAAAAAAAAAAAAGCCAGACATATTTCATGTTTTCTCTCATATGAAAAATCTACATTTAAGTATCTAAATGTATTTAAGTCATATGGTAGTTCTATTTTTAGGTTTTGAGACCCTCAACACTGATTTCTTTATAATTTTTTTATTATTTTTATTTATTTATTTTTGGAGAGAGAGATAGACAGAGAGGGAGAGGGACACAGAAATGGGCGCGCCAGCAGTCTCTCAGCTGCTGTGAACGAAATCCAGATGCGTGCGCCCCCTTGTGGGCAAGTGCGGCATTGCGCCCTTGCTTCACTGCATCTGGCTAAACGTGGGACCTGGAGATTGGAACCGCTAAGCCATCTCTCCAGCCCTCAACACTGATTTCTATTACGGCGACACTAGTTAAACCTCCACCAACAGTGACTAAGGGTTCCTCTTTCCTACATCCTCACTAGCATTTGTTTTCTTAATGATAGCCATTTTGATTGGAGGGAGATAGAATTTCTAAGCCATTTTAATCTATATTTCTTTCAGAAGATATTTGAATGCTTTTAAAGATATTTACTACCTTTTTCTATTTCTTCTTTAAGGAACTGCCTGTCCAGTTGATTGGCCCATTTATTGATTGGCATGTGTGTGTGTGTGGGTTGCTGTTTAATTTTAAAGTTCTTTATATATTATGAATATTAACCCCTTTTCTTAAGCATAATAATAGATGGATCATAATGAAAATATAGTAGATACACCCAATCAAATTTTATTCAGCAATAAAAAATGAAATTATGTAATGTGGAGGAAAATCTATAGAACTAGAAAACATTCTATTGAATGAAATAACCCAGGCTCAGAAAGTAAGTAATGTATGTTTTCTTGATAACACAGATTCTAGTTTTTAACTGCTAAATATGTATATTTAGGTGGTTATAGATAGGGCCCATGAGACTAGAACAAAGAAACTTAAAGAGAGTGGGGCTACACCCATCAAAATCTCTCTAAATTAACAGTGCTTATCCCCTTTATCCTACCCTGATCTCACTCTCTGTTGGAGAATCTGTTTTTCTTTTTCAGAAAGCAGGGAGAACTTAGGATGACCAGAATCTATCAACAAGACAAAAATAGATAGCTGACTCCCTGGCAGGAGATGAACCACACCTCCTGCAGTAGCCAGGACCCAGATGAAACCATAGTGTGCTGCTTTCACAGTGAGCCTGACAACCTGGGCCAGGGTGATGGAGACAGACACCGAGGATACTTAAAATTCACCAAAGCAGACATCCAGAAGCTGCTAAGAACTCGACTCTAAAGTAGAATTAAAGCATACCCACAAAGGTTCAGGAAAGTTTATGGAAGAGGGGGTGGAAAGATTGTAATAGCCACAGGGTGGGAGGGAATATCCAGAGACATAGCCCTCCCCACAATGAGTGACTGCTGCTCTCACAACTCATAACTCACAACTCCATAGCGACTATTAGTGATCCCACCAAGGAGTAGAAGGGGGCAGGGAGGAGGGAAATGATGGTTTCAACACATGATGTGTCCATATAAAGTTTCTACTTAATTTTTTTTAAAGCAAAAAAAAAAAAAAAAAAGAAACAAAGGGAAAGACAACAGAACACATGAGATATGGGAGTACAGCAGGGAAAGTGGGCAGGGAGATGAAGAAAGGAGGGAGAGGAGAATCAAACACAACAAAGGATGTATGAGTGCTGTGTAGGGAAATACACTACTTGGCAAGATTATTTCTCAAAATACTAAAAATAGGGCTGGAGAGATGGCTTAGCGGTTAAGGTGCCTGCCTGCTAAGCCTAAGAACCCGGTTCCAATCTCCAGGTCCAGATGCAAAGTGATGCAAGGGCGCAATGCCACACGTGCCCACAAAGGGGCGCACACATCTGGATTTCATTCACAGCAGCTGAGAGACTGCTGCCGTGCCCATTCTCTATCTGTCTCCCTCTCTTTCTGTCTCTGTGTGTGTGTCTCTCTCTCCAAAATAATAATAATAATAATAATAATAATAATAATAATAAAATATTTTTAAATGTATGTAAGGCACGTTTTCTTTCATGTGCAATATATATACATGGCATGAAAGCAGAGTGGGAAGGAGGAAGGCCAAAAAGAGAGCAAACCATGGGAGGAGTAGGAGGGAGATGGAGAAAAATAGTGAGAAGTACTACAAGCAAAATACAAAGATACATACGTATGAAAATGTCATAATGAAACACATTATTCTGTACACTAAAGAAATTAAGAGAGGTGGGGTTAGATCAACCAAAACTAGAGACGTCATTTTAAAAATCCTATTGGAAACCTACTTCTTTGTGAGCTAATTAAAAATGATAATTAAAAAAAAAAGGTATGGACAATTCTACCCCCAGAAGCCATAGGTTGTCATGGGAAAATCACAGTTGGTGACTTTTCTCTGCCCCCAGGCTGCATAGCACCTTCTGGCACATGAAAGCTGGTCAGCTGGATGGACACTTCTGCCTCAGCTGCAACTTGACCAACTTGATTTCTCTGTCTTGCACCTGTCACGTGAGGTGACTTCAGCAATAGAGTCTTACCTTTTTGTCCTGGTGGGCAGCCAAGAGGCCCAGTACTCACCTGTGCTATTTTGAGGGCCTAGGGGCTTCTCTGACCAACAATTCACAGGGTGATAGCCCATGCCTGGCACTGATAGTAGGGTTCAATAGTGCATGTCTACTAGGAGCAGCATTATTCGCCTGTGAAGAGCACTGCCTCTCATTCTATTATTTTTTCTATTTAAATATTTAAATTTATTACATAGAAGGTTTTCTGGTGCTTTTATGCTAACCCTCCCTCCATTCTCCTTCTCACCCACCTCCTTGCCCATACCCCTGCTTTCCACTCTTTCCATCACTCGTGCTCCATTCTTTTCTCTTTAAGATCTCCGGACACCTCCACCTCCCCGCCTCACCCAGTTTTACTTCCTGGTTTCTCTGGGCTTGAAGTTTTATGTGAGGGAGAACATGAGGTGTTTGTCTTTTGAAGCCTGAATTACCTCACTCAATATAATCTTTTCCAGTTCCATCCATTTACATTTTTCTTTACAGCTGGATAAAATGCCATGGTATATAAGTATCACATCTTGATTATCCATTCATAAGTTGATGGCATGTAGGCTGATTCCATTTCCTGGCTATTGTGAATTAAGTAGCAGTAAACATACATAGAAGTATCTCTATTGTAAAGTGTATTGCTTAGTGTATATGCCTAGATCTATTTTTAACTTTAAAATTTATTTATTTATTTGCATGCAGAGAGAAATGAAGAGAAGAGAGACAGATGGAGAGGGAGAGAGAGAGAGAGAGAATGGGTGTGCTTGGGCAACTAGCCACTGTAAATAAACTCCAGATACTCTGCATCTGGCTTACATGAGTAGTGGGGAACTGAACCCAGGTTACTAGGCTTTGCAGGCAAGTGCCTTAACTGCTGAGCCATCTCTCCAGCCCTATTTTTTTTTAACTTCTTAAGGACCCTCCACACTGATTTCCATAGTGGCTGTACTAGTTTACACCCCCAACGACAGCGAGTAGTTTCCCCATATCCTTACAAGCATTGGCTCTCATTTGATTTCCTGATAATTGCCATTGACTGATGCAATCCTACAGTAGTTTAAATTTACATTTTTCTAATGACTAAGGATGTTGAACACTTTTTAAAATATTTGGTGATCATTTTAATGTCTCTCTCTCTTTCTCTCGCTCTCTCTCACTCTTTTTTTTTTTTTTTTTTTTTTTTTTTTTTTTTGAGGTAGGGTCTTAATCTAACCCAGGCTGACCTGGAAGACACTCTGTAGTCTCAGCCTGTCCTTGAACTCACAGTGATTCCTACCTCTGCCTCCCAAGTGCTGAGATTAAAGATGTGAGCCACCATACCCAGTCATTGTATTTCTTTTTTTAAACTGTTTATTGACAACTTCCATAAGTATAGACAGTAAAACATGATAATTCCCTTCAATCACCTTCATTTTCCCCGTCCTTCTGATGCCATTTTTTCAGTATGAAGATCTTGTGTAGGTTGTGCCACTCACTATGCAGTGATGATATTAAAGCCATTTTATATCTGAAATATCTCATTGTAAGCAGTCTTACCCTTCCTTTGGCTTTTACATTCTTTCCGTCACCTTTTCCACAATGGACCCTGGAGCTTTAAAGGGTATGATAGGTATGTCTCACTTAATCCTCATCATGCCACTGTCACTTCTTCTCAGCACAATAGTGAGCTTTGAGTCACACAAGTGGTCACCACCATGTGAAAAGAGAAGTTTCTCAAACCAAAAGTGAGAGCAGAATTAATATATGGGCACAATCATAAGCTTATGAGCAGTTTGATGGGCATACTGTATGCATTTAGGCAGACAACAATAATAGTTTCCACCCTAGAGTTTATGACCTCCCCAACCATATGCTTTTAATAAGGTTGTGTACCAGGGCTAAATTCCCTCCCATGGAGCCGGCCTCCAGTCTAATCAGAGAGCACTTGGTTTCACTCATAATACACATGCTACCATTACACCAGTTAGCATATTTGGCCGGGCTGGTCAACCATAAAGCTTGTAGGGCCACTGCTAGACAACAACATTAGTCTTTTAGGGATCCACTGTTAGTCAACATCATTGGTGACTTCTCTCTCCCAAAAGGCTAGATAGCTCTTTCCAGCATTCAAACAGCTCATCAAAAGAGAGGAGGCCTCCAGCTCAGCTCCAGCTTGATTTCTCAGTGACCTGCACCCCAAGCATGTGGAATCTTCAACAATAGGGTCTCACCATCTAGTTCTTGTGGGCAACCCCAAAGCTAAGGTCAAAGGTATAGGCTACTACACCTGACTTGAAGATTTATACTTTAAAAACACAGTAATTAAGACATCACAAAACAGGTACATGGAAACAGAAATCAATCACACATAGAAAAAAAGTGTCTTTAAATGTGTGGCCTCCCTGGCCAAGAACTCACTGGAAAGTATCCCAACCTTGGCCCAGAAATTTGGAGAACTCTATTTTATTACATAGCCCATTTTATTATTAATTAATGAAGTGATTAATTAATTTCAAGGTTAGACTCATATCTCCTCTCCCTCATCCCCATTCAGCTGGGGTCCTGAAGGCCTCAGTCGGTTTCTATTGTGGTGGTACTATCCCTCAGGATATTCCTACCCACCCTGTGGTTCTTACAATCTTTCCATTCCCTCTTCCACAATGTTACCTGACCTTGGCAAAGGTGTTAGAAGTCTGATTTATTGTTGAGCTCTCTGTAGCCTGTGGATTTTTGCTTTGTTGAGTTTTAAGTGAGCACAGTGTCTGTCACCATCTCCCTAGAACTGGTTGTCAGGCTAACAGAGAGAGCAATACTCTTGTTAAAATTGCCACTTCCTCTGCAATGGCTCCCGGGCTCCCAGCTAATATCGTAGAAGTGACACATCTCATGATAAGCAGTCAGCTATCTTTTCTTGTAGTATTGATGGAACCTGAATATCCCAAGTATTCTCCACCATCTGTAAGATAAAACAGATTCTCCATTCAAAAGTGAGAGCAACTTGGATTAAAGGGGATAAGCATAGCTATTTGAGAGACATTTTGATATGTATGCTCACTCTTCTTAGCCAAAGAGCAATGGAGCTTCTCTCTGGAGACTAGGAGTTTCATATCCATGGGATTCTGACTTGGTTTCAGGCATGAGTTCTTTTCTACTGAATGAGCCTCATATCTAATCTGAGAACAGTAGGTGATCCATCTAGGCTGTGTGTCACTAGAAGTACACAGGTATGCACTTCTTGCTCATAGCTTGCAGGAGTGTCCAGCTTACTCATGCTGTTGATGACCATTATCCCCCAGCAGCTCACATAGCATTTTCAAGTGATATCAGTCCATATCATATTTTAATCAGCTTGTTCATTTTCTTAGTGTTTACCTTTATGAGTTTTTTGTATATTCTAGATATTAATCCTCTGTCAGATGTATAGCTGGCAAAAATTTCTTCCATTTTACAGGTTGACTCTTCACTTAATTGGTGGCTTTCTTTCCTGTAAACAGTGTTTTTTGTACTTTCTTTAGTTCCTGCTTGTTGATTATTTGCCTTATTTATTAGGCATTGAGGGTCCTTTTCAGAAATTTCTTCCATCTGCTCATACCCTGAAGTATACTTCCTACTTGTTTCCTCTATCCATATCAGGTCTTATGTTAAAGTCCTTGTTTCATTTGGAGTTGATTTCCATGCAGGGTGAGAGATAAAAGTCAACTTAATTATTTGGAATACAGATAGACAATTCTACTAGTGCCATTTATTGAAAATGCTGTCTTTTCTCCATTGGGTATTTGTATTTTTGGCATCTTTGCCAAAAATCAGGTGGTTTTCATTACATGGACTTAAGCCTGGATCCTCTATTCTTCTTCATACATATTCAAGGCAATCCCAATCAAAATTTCAGTGTCATTCCTCACAGAAAGAGAAAAATAATGTTAAAATTCATATGGAAGCAAAGAAGAACCCAGATAGCCAAATTTATCTTCAGGGAAAAAAAAAGAATACTGCCAGAGTTATCAGCATACCTGATTTCAAGTTATACTACAGAGCCATAGCAATAAAAACAGTGTGGTACTGGCACTAAAAGAGACACATAGATCAATGGAACATCCAGGGTTTCCAAGGAAAGCAGAGCATGTCAGAGTCATGGTTTGTGGAGACGATGGTCACACCCTTAGGTCCTTTTCCAAGTGCAAAGCCCCTGAGAACTCTTAGAGGAGACTATGTCATAAAGCAGCTAGCTAGGGACCCCTGGTTGTGCTGAATCTGCTTGTAGCTTAAAAAGCAGAGATGCGGGCTAGAGGCTTTCCTGAAAAGCCCAAGGATCTGGGTTCAATTCCCCAGTACCCACATAAAGCCAGATACAAAGTGATACATGCATTTGGAGTGTGTTTGCAGCAGCTGGAGGCCCTGATATGCCCATTCTCTGTTTTTGCTTTTTTTTCTCTCTCTATCTCTCTGTGCATTCAAATAAATAAATAACAATATGTTTGTATGGCTGGAGCGATAGCTTAGCTGTTAAGACATCTGCCTGCAAAGCCAAAAAACCCAGGTTCATTTCCCCAGGACTCATGTAAGTCAGATGTACAGGTGACACATGCATCTGGAGTTCATTTGCACTGGCTGGAGGTCCTGACGTGCTCAATGTCTCTCTCTCTCTCCCGCTCTCTCTCTTTCTTTTTCTCTCTCACTCTCTCTGCCTCTTTCTCTCTCTCAAATGAATAAATAAAATGAGGTAGAATGGTACATAGTGTTATTTTTAATAATGAATAAAACTTGAAAAAAACTTCAACAAAGCTGCAACTATATATAAACATGCATACAGAGGGTCTCATTGTAGGAATGCAAATGTATATTAGCAATTCTACAAACAACCAAGAGCATGAATGCCACAAGACAGAGAGCCAAAGAAAATTGGCCTTAAAGAACAAAACAGCAAAAAGAATCTTAAAACGCTGTTGGGGTAGGTGTGTCTTCCTCTATCCAAAAGGCTTTCAGTACATACAAGGAGAGGCAAGGTCTTAAGCCATAGGATTATTGATGTCACCTTGTTTGAAGCAGCAATTTGAGCTTCTTTGTGTCCTTTTATTTTGGATGACATTCCACTCAATAGACCCAATGAGGTGAAGAGTAATGTGGTTTTCAGGAATCATACTAGTATTGTTACCATGTTCAACATCTATACTTCTTAGACCTGACTTAGAAAGCTTTGCTCTTTTGTCCCAATAAAATAATAATTTTAGGGGGAGAAAGCAGAGTTGATAAGCTTCTCACAGAACAGACTTTTGGATTATTTGCTTTGGAGAGGGGAATAACTTGTCAGTTTGTGTATCTTTATGACTTTCTTTCACAGGACACTCCCACATTTGTTTTAATTAAGAGCCAGAGAGTAGAAACTGCAGAGTTAAGAACCCTCAAAAATGTCTTCGGTTTCATGTAACTCATCTGAGTGATGGGTTCCTATGTCTATTTGTTTGATAGCTACTGACTAAGTGCTTCCTCTATGCTGTGTATTAGTCATGCACAAGAGGACCTGGGGAGAAGTTCTGGGATGCCTCACTCAGGCACTGATAGTGCTCTAGAATAAATAAATATATAGCAATAAAACAATGCTACTACCCTACTCCCTGTCATATCAGTCATGTGCTAGCCAGTAAGGATCCATGCTTACCTCTTCTTAATAAGTGTCTTACCATTCTCTTAATTCACTTATAGCATCTAAGTCTTCCTGAAGATTTGTGTGATCTACTGTTGCTGAGTGAGAGAAAGGACTCAAGTGTCAGGATGTCTCAACATCCTGTATCCTTTAGTCCTTCCACTCAGACACTCTCAGGGAGCCTAGAGCTCATAAAGAAAAGTCATGACAGGAGCAAAGTTCATACCATGAGTTGACATATTTTATCTTTCCTAGGAGAGTCTGTCCTCCTCACCCCATGTCCTTGCATTGTGATACTATAACAGCGAGAGGGCTCATATTGCTCGTCTCCTTGAGGACTTCCTGTCTTCAAACCAAGAATGCTTTCATTGTCTTAAGGAAGAACCAAAAAGATCCATGAAGCAAGTAATGTTAGTGGAAGGAGCCAATGGGCTTTATTTCCTTGGAGCATATTAACAGGATATCTGAATAGAAGAGAGATTCAGAGATGTCAGAGCTTACTGTCTTTGTGACTTCCCCATGTAAACATTTTCCCTTACAGCTTAACATGGTCCAGAAGTGCTATTAATACTATATCTTCTCCTTCTCCTTTATCTAATAACTCACTCTCTAAACCTGGTAACATGTCACTCAAATATGAAGTCCATTCCATGGCCACCTTCCACATACCCAAGTACCCACAACATACTCACTGTTCTTGAACTTGCCTTTCAGTCACTTAATTGCTTGTTTATATGTCTTAATACCACACTGAGCAGATAACTCCTATTAAAGACTACTCAGAGTCTGCCCCAGATCAGGTACTTAGGGAATATTTAATAATAAAAAAGTAAACATTCCTTTATCTGTTTACTTAATTGGCACAAACCCAGTTTTTCCAGCTAAGATGCAACTTTTCCCTCACAACCTATCTGCTTACATTTTTTGTATTCTTGAGCTTGACATCTTGCCACTCTTCTTCTGTCTCCTGATTTTCAACTAAACCCTGAGCTCCTTCAGACTCCACTAGTCACCACCAAGGAGATGGCAACAGCTACTCTGCTGCCCTCTAGGGGGACTTGGGTGGGACTGGCAGGCTATGTGTTAGTGATAGGAGAATTTCCATCCTGAATGTATCAAAGCAGTAGATGGACCTATGAGAACAGAGTAGTATTTGTCTCTGAGTAGTTGGGGGCTGTAGAGAGTGAATATAATAATAGGCAAAGAAGCAAGGTTGACACGTTCTCTGCATATGGAGCTAATCTCCAAACATATCAGACTCGATAGGGCATTACAATAAGTTGATATTATTTCTCTCCCCATGGAAATTTCCCTTTTTAATCTCAAATGGTCCCAGAAAAACTACAAGGTACTACCTTAGTCCTTCACCTTTTAAAGACTTTATTTTTTTCTTTTAGCCAAAAAAAATTCACAATGGAAAGACACAAGAATCTTCACTAGTGTTGGTAGACACTTCCTATTAATATTCTCCTCCAGAGAATGCCTATGAACTGTTCTAAAAATCTCTAACTGGGGCTGGAGGGATGGCTTAGTGGTTAAGATGCTTGCCTGCAAATCCAAGGGACCCAGGTTCAATTCTCCAGGACCCACGTAAACCAGATGCACAAGGTGGGGCATTTATCTGGAGTTTGTTTGCAGCAGCTAGAGGCCCTGGTGTACCCATTCTCTCTCTTCCTCTCCCTGTCTTATTCTCTCTCTCTCTCCCTCTTTCTCTCTCAATAAATAAATATTTAAATAAATAAATAAATATACTCTAACTAAAAGATCCATGCTGGAAAAGATCATGTATATTACATGGGGATACATACACACTAATACGTATCATAGGAAAAATAGAAGCCCAGGGATGGACTGTAGATGGGGGACATTTTTATGTCAGTAGAGATTCACAATAAAGCCTGAGAAACCAGTTGCATATATTTTTGTGATATTAATATTGCAAAACTGAGAAAGATTTCCCTCCTTAGTTTTATGTCATCTAATTTTGAATCAAAGCAGGTGGCAGTTACTGAAAAAAAAAAACTATATATACAGAGAGGAGGTATTTAAATTATATGTGGCATCCAGGCTCATATTTGGTTTCATTAAAATACGCATAACCCAAATTCAGAAGTCATACTAATATACTTCTTGTCCCCAAAAGATTATCATATATTAATAAAAATATGCTCTATTAAATTGACAAAAGGAAACATACTTGAAATTAAAAATATAGTTTGGCCAAAACTGCTTCATCTTACCCTACTTCCTGCCCTTATTATTCCCAGTTTATTTATGGTTCTCTCCTCTACAGTCTTTCTATTAACCAAATACTAATCACAAGTCTTACCCAACTCTTTTTTGCTTTTCACTCATACACACAGTAACTAATATATTAGTGCATGCAGTCCTACCACTGAAGCCTTTAATTCCTGAAACGATATGACAGGTTAGGATAGGAGTTACTGGTTTATATATGATATGACTGCATTTTCATTGTGGCCTACCCTTGATAGTGATTGTTGTTACTGGCAGTATTCTACTCTCAGGAGAGGATTGAAGATCAACCATGGTGCCCTAAATACCACTCTAGTAGAGTAAAATGACACCTTACCCTACTACAACCTAGTCCATATTGAAAATTACAAGCATTTCAACTAAAAAAAAAAGTTGATTAATTTTTTTTTAAAAAAATCAACCAATGACCTAATGCCAAATGTATAAGTCCTAACACATACAGAGACACACCCATATGCCATGAAAAACCAAGGCAAGTGGTCTCTTCAAAAGTTACCAATCCTGGGCTGGAGAGATGGCTTAGTGTTTAAGTGCTTGCCTGTGAAGCCTAAGGACCCCAGTTCGAGGCTCGATTCCCCAGTACTCACATAAGACAGATGCACAAGGGGGCACATGCATCTGGAGTTCGTTTGCAGTGGCTAGAGGCCCTGGAGTGCCCATTCTCTGTCTCTCTCTGTCTCTCTGTCTCTCTCTCTGCCTCTATCTCTCTCTGTCTGTTGCTCTCAAATAAATAAAAATCAGCAAAAAAAAGTTTAAAAAATAGTTACCAATCCTGCCAGGCATGGTGGTGCACGCCTTTAATCCCAGCACTTGGGACGTAGAGGTAGGAGGATTGTCATGAGTTCAAGGCCACCCTGAGACTACATAGTGAATTCCAGGTCAGCCTGAGCTAGAGTGAGACCCTACTATGAAAAACCAAAAAAAAAAGTTATAAATACATAGAAAGACATCAAAGAGGACACCAATAAATTCACTAAAGAATTCCAAGATAATACAGACATACAATTAAACAGGGAAGTCTACACAAGGGATGAAAATGGAATTCAATTAAGAGAAATACAGAAGCAAAACTGAAGATAAATAATGGAACTAAAAAGTGAATAGGTCAAATAAAAAGCTCAGTAGAGGGCTGCAGAGATGGCTCAGCAATTAAGGCATTTGCCTGTAAAACCTAACTGTCCGAATTCAATGCCCCAGTATCCACATAAAGCCAGATGCATAGATGGCACATGTGTCTGGAGTTTGTTTGCAGTGGCTAGAAGCCCCAGCATGTTCAAGTTCATTCATTCATTGACCCTTACTCAAAATACACAAAAGAAAGACAGTGAAGACAACAAAATTAGAGATGAAACAGGGAACATTACAAAAGGTACAAATGGGACTAGAGAGATGGTCAGAGGTTAAAAGAACTTGCCTGCAAAGCCTGCCAGCCTACATTCAAATCCCCATATGAAGCCAGTGGCACATGAATCTGCATTTTGTTTAGAGTGACAAGAGGCCCTGACATACCCATACTCTCTCTCTCTCCCTTGTAAATAAATAAAAATATTTTGCTTACAAAAGGTACAAATGAAAGTCAGAAAACTTTAAGACACACTTTAAAAACTTCTTTTCTACTAAATTGGAAATTATTTTTTTAATGAATTCTTAGATATATGTATATATAACTTGCCAAAATTAGACCAGAGGAAATAAATAATTTATGAAGATCTGTAACAGTGAATTTGAAGCAGTGATTAAAAGTAACTTCCAGGGATGGAGAGATGGCTTAGTGGTTAAGGCATTTGCCTGTGAAGCCAAATGATGCAGGTTCATTCCCCAGGACCCATGTAAGCCAGATGTACAAGGGGTACATGCATCTGGAGTTCATTTGCAAAGGCTACAAGCCTTGGCATGCCCACTCTCTCTGTGTCTGTTTCTCTTCTATATCCCTGCTTGCAAATAAATTAAAAAAATTTTAAATTAAAAAAAACTTCCAAATTAAAAAAAGTCCAGGTCAATATGGAATCAGTACTGACTTGTACCAAAACTTTAAAGAATTCCAATCCTTCTCAAACTATTTCCTAAAATAGAAAGTAAGGAATGCTATCATATTATTTTATGAAACAAAACTAAAGACTACAATAAAAGAAAAATACACATTAAGCTCATTAATGAAACCAGACACAAAAATTCTCAATAAAACACTTGCAAACCAAATTCAAGAACACTTCAATAAGATCATTCATCATGATTAAGTTGGCTTTATGCCAGAGATGCAGAGATGGTTCAATATATGCAAATCAATAAATCATATAAATGGACTCAAGGACAGGTGTCACATGATCATCAAAAAGGAAAGGCTTTTTATAAAATCCAATATCCTTTCACGTTAAAAGACTTGCAGAAACTGGGAATAGAAGGAACATATCTCAACATAATAAAGGTTATACATGACAAATCTATGGTCAACATAGTGTTAAGCGGGAAAAATTTTCTATTCAAATAAAGCTAAAGACAAGACTGTCAAAACCCACTCTTCTTTTTTTTCTTTTCTTTTTTAATATTCTATTTTATTTATTTATTTATTTATTTATTTGTTTGTTTGTTTGTTTGTTTGAGAGAGAAAGATTCACACAGTGAGAGAGAGAGAAAGAGAGAATGGGCATGCCAGGGCCTTCAGCCACTGCAAACAAACTCCACACACCTGTGCCACCTTGTGTATATGGCTTACATGAGTCCTGGAGAATTGTACCCAGATCCTTTGGATTTGCAGGCAAGTGCCTTAACCACAAAGCCATCTTTCCAGCCCAACTTACTCCATTCTCATTCAATATGGTTACAAAAGTCTTAATTAGCAGAGAAATAAAATAAGAGAATCAAAACTATATAAATGGAAATGGAGAATTAAGTGTATCCTTATTTGCATATAATATGATTATATACATAAGAGAATCTACAGTCTTCACCAGAAAACTTAGGACTGATAAATACTTTCAAAAAAGTGATAGAATACAAAAATTAACCCCAAAACCAGTAGTCTTCCTATGTAGCAACAACAGACATACTGAAAAAGAAATAAGGAAACAATCTTATTCACAATTGCCACAAAAAATACCTTGGAATAAACCTAAATAAGGACATGAAGAACCTTTATAATAAAAAAAATTAATTCAAGAGAAAAAGTGAAGAATTTACTAGATGGAAAGATCTCCTTCATGGATTGGAAGAATCGATATTGTGAAAATGACTATCTCGCCAAAAGCATTCTGCAGATCCAAAGCAATCCTAATCAAAATTCCAACACTAGGCTGGAGAGATGGCTTAGTGTTCAAGGTGTTTGCCTATGAAGCCTAAGGACCCAGGTTCAATTCTCCAGGACCCACATAAGCCAGATTTACATGGTGGCACATATGTCTGGAGTTTGTTTGCAGTGGCTAGAGGCCCTGATGAGCTTATTCTTTCTCACTCTCTAATACATAAAATATTTTTAAAACAATTCCAACACCACCAAAATAAATTCCAACACCATTCTTCACAAAAAAAAAAATTCTTAAGCTGGGCATGGTGGTGCATGCCTTTAATCCCAGAACTTGGGAGTCAGAAGTAGGAAGATCGCCATAAGTTCAAGGGCACCCTTGAATTCCAGGTCAGCCTGGGCTATAGTGAGACCCTACCTCAAAAAAAGGGGAGGGAGGCTGGAGAGATGGCTTAGTGGTTAAGGCACTTGCTTGCAAAGCCAAAGGACCTTGGTTTGATTCCCCAGTACCCACGTAAGCTAGATGCAAAAGGAGGTGCATGCATCTGGAGTTCATTTCAGTGGCAGGAAGCACTGGCACAGCCATTCTCTCTCTCTCTCTCTCCCTCTCTTAAATAAATAAAAATAAAATATAAAAAAATCTTAAAATGCATTTGAAAGTACAAAAAAAAAAAAAAAACAACTTAATGTCCTATGAGGGAAACAATTGGTGCTGCGTTATTTCAAACAGCTGTGGCCATCCAAGAGCGTCTCTTGAGTTTGGGCCTGTAGACACTGTCTCACAGAAAACGGCGATGGGAAGGGCCACCATTCTCTCACCTGAGATCTCCATCACTCCCTATGGCAGCTGTGTGCAACGATGCCTGAGGGCCCATAGCCTCAGGGCCTCCATCTGTGCAGCTATGGGGAAATTGGCATCCTTGCTGCAATGAATCCCTAGATGCTACAGCTGCTTTGGGTCCCCGTGCTCAACTCCAAGTGGATGGAAGATGTTACTGTAGGATTTGGAACTCTGAAACTGCTAGAAAAAAAATAGAGAAAACAGTTAAAGATACTAGCATAACTAAAGATTTTCTGATTATTGAGAAAATAAGGCTAATCATCAACAAAAGGGATGTCATGAAATCAAAAACATTGGTGACTCGGTGACCTGCTCTTCCTTGCTGCCCTGCTCTCTGTTGACAAGCATTCGAGCTTGCAGCATTCGCTGGCAAGCCGTCTAGGATGGCATCTCATAGCTGACACTTATACTCATTTCTACCAGCAAGATCCACTCTTCTTTGATGTCCAGAAGCCACCAAGAACTTTTACTTTTCCATCCAAACTGTCACTCCTGCATGTTTAGGCAAATAAAATCCTTTGTTGTTCACCCTTCACTGTCAGCCCACTTCATTCTTTGTGAATAGTCTTGTGACAAGAGCCCAATAGAAAAATTGGCTGTAGACTAAGTACATTCCTAATTAAACTCATTGGCTCACAAATTTAAAATTAAATTTAAATAAAATTTTATTAGTTTGTCAGTACCAGGCATAAATTCCCTCACACTGACCAGGCCTAAAATCCAATCAGAGAACAGCTGATTACCCCTGTAACTTATGTGCCACTATTGCACCAGTGGGCACATATTGCCTAGCTAGTTGAGTGTGTATTTTACAGGATACAATGCTTGTTAATTGTTCAATTTGTTAAAATTAAATTACTTAAAATTGTTTAAATTAAAATTAATTAAACTCACTGGTTTATAAGTTTTTTAACATTTTATTTTTATTTATTTAAGAGAGAAAGAGGCAGGCAGAGAGAGAGAGATGGAGAGATGGAGACAGAGAGAGAGAGAGAGAGAGAGAATAGGCACACCAGGGCCTCTAGCTACTGCAAACAAATTCCATACGCATGTGCCACCTTGTTCATCTGGTTTACATGGATCCTGGGGAATTGAACAAAGATCCTTTGCCTTTGCAAGCAAGTGCCTTAACCACTAAGTCATCTTTCCAGCCTGGGTCACAAAATTTTTTAAAGACATGAAAGTCAAATGTAGACTAATTGGAAAAAGTAAGAGGTTCAAAAGTAAAAGGGTGAGGCAGAGGCATAAGATAGGGTGACAGGATGAATATGATTATATAACATGCATGTGTAATATTATCAAAATTTAAAAAATAAAAAATATAAAAAAGTCAAAATTTTTCAAAAAGAAATATGTCTGAAGATTGAAATATACAAGATTTTAATTGCATTTCTCACAAGTTCTTCAGTGTTATTTATATATTAGTCTATAGACTCAACCCCATCCCAATCAATTGAAGCAAGCTTTGTATATATGTGACAATTCTAAACCTACATAAAAACTGCAAAAAAAAAAAAAAATAGCCAAGACTATTTTAGATGGACTTACATATGCAGAGTTCTTTTCTTTTCTTTAGTTTTTTAAGTAAGATTTCTCCCTGTAACCCGAAAGCTGAGGTCATTGATAGCACCACTACACCTGACTTAAAGATTTATACTTTAAAAATACAGTAATTAGGATATCACAAAACTGGCACATGGAAGAAGAAATCAATCACAGAATAAAGTGTCCATAAGTGTGTGTGTGTGTGTGTGTGTGTGCGCGCGCGCACGCGCGCCAGAGGACATTGACATAAGATGATCTAGCAAATTCACTGGTTATGAATATGAAAATAGCCATATAAAAATATTACCATCAGGGCTGGAGAGATGGCTTAGCAGTTAAAGCACTTGCCTGCAAAGCCTAAGGACCCAGGTTCGATTCTCCAGGTCCCACATAAGCCAGATGCACATGGTGGTGCATGCATCTGGAGTTCATTTGCAGTGGCTAGAGGCCTTGTCACACCCATTCTCTCTCGCCTTCTCTCTCACTCTTTCTCTCTCTGTCTCAAATAAATAAAAACAAATTAAAAAAATTAACCTTGGGGCTAGAGAGATGACTTAGCGGTTAAGGTGTTTGCCTGAAAAGCCAAAGGATCCCGGTTCAACTCTCCAAGACCCACATAAGCCAGATGCACAAGGGGGCGCACACATCTGGAGTTTGTTTGCAGTGGTTAGAGGCCCTGGCGCACCCGCTCTCTATCTCCTCCCTCTCTCTCTCTCTCTCTCTCTGCCTCTTTCTCTCTCTCAAATAAATAAATAAATAAATAAAATGTTTTTTAAAAATTACCCTCTACCTTATATCATAAGTAAAATTTCATTTGAGGTTTATTATAAATCCAAATAACAAAAATAAAATCATAAATACTTTAAAAGTAAAGATGGATTTTCCATGACATTTGAAGGAAACAATGTTTAGCCCAAAACAAGTGCCAATAACCATAGAAGTCAAGAACTTGAGAAATTGATTTTAGTTATAATTAAGGCCTATTCATGAAAGAAGTCAATAAGAGATTGAAGAGACAATAAACAAACAGTGGATCCTTTGAGCTATACAATCAACCAGACAGGCAAAATGTGCCCTACTGGTACAATAGTGGCACATAAATTATGGGGGTAACTTATTGCTCTCTCATCGGATTTGAGGCCTGCTCAGTGTGAGGGGATTCATGCCTGGTACTGAGACCTAATCAAAAGCCACTGGCTTGAAAGGTCATAGGCCCTTTACGGAAGCTCCAGCTGTTTGTTGGCTAAATGGATATACTTAGACCATCCAATTGCCTTACACATGTACATGTTTATATCCGTGGCTCTCTTTTTTTTTTTTTAAATTTCAATGTAAGGTCTTACTCTAGCCCAGGCCGGCCTGGCACTCATCCTGTAGTCCCAGACTTGCCTCAGTCTTGCAGCCATCCTCCTATCTCTGCCTCCTAAGTGCTGGGATTAAGGGTGTGTACCATCACACCCAGTGGCTCCCACTGTTAATTACAGAAGCTTCTTTTTAGAGATGTCAGTGAAGACTGGGGTGACCATGACCCATTATGTTGCCAAAAAGAGAATATTATACAATGGACAAGTCATGTCTATTACACCTGCCAGGGCTCAGGGAATGTTGTAGAGGAGGTGGCAGAAAGAATAATAGTGCTGCTGTCACTGCCAGCCAGAGCAGCTTCTCTATGCAGATGGCGGTAGACTCTGAGGAGACTGAAAACTCAACAAAGCTGAAAATAAGAGGCGATTGACAGCCCTGCACTATAAATGACAACTCTATCATCCCCTTCAAAGCTCAGGGAATATTGCAGAAGGCCAGGGATGGTGGTGGGAAGAATATAATAGTCACAGGATGGGGAGGAATGCTTTAGGGCACTGTCATCTGGACATGAACTGATTGGTGCATGAGTGACCACACAGTGGCTGTCATACCTCCACAAAACCTGCACAATTCTGAGCCCATCAACATTTTGACATAGAGGGTGGAGGAGCACTAAAAGAAATAGTATTTAGAAAAAAGAGAAATAGGGGTAGGGGAGAAGATGAAAACAGGGCCAAGGTACTATCTATCACAGTATGTTCTTAAATTCTCAATAGAAAAAAATTTTAAAAAATTTAAAAAAAACTAAGACAATCCTCAACTGAAAATAAAATGGCTCTGACCATTTTTCCAAGGAAAATTCATACTTTTGAGACATTTCCAGCTATTAACTAGATTTTATCTACCAATTCTGCACAGCAATTCTGAAAATTGACTCACTGATATATTTCACAAACAACTTATTCTGAAACTTCTCTGCTTCAGCCCTCAGCCATACACATTATCAATCCCTTCCCTGTCTACAGGTGTGACTTGCAGTATATGTCTATGTCTGGACTATCCAGTAATACTTACATATTAATTTTGAAAACTCAAGAAACCAAATTTTATTTTTTTAATATTTTCATTTATTTATTTGATAACTAGAGATAGAGAGTATGAACACACCAGGACCTCTTGTAATTGCAAATAAACTCCAGATACATGTGTCACTTTATGCATCCAGCTTTATGTGGGTACTGGTGAATCAAACCTGGGTTGTCAGGCTTTACAAGCAAGTGTCGTTAACTGCTGAGCCATCTCTCTAGCTCCAAATTTTAAAAATAGGTAAATAATTTCAATAGGCAATTTACCAAAGAAGTATACCAATGAGCAAATGAAGCCAGCACAAAAAATATTCACATTTACTAGCTATTAGAAAATTGAAATTAAATGCAACTGCATGATAATATGTACTCACTAACATAAGTGAAAAATTAAAAAGTAGCAAAATGATGTGTTGGTAAAGTTGTAGAATATTTGCAAAGCTTGGGCATTGCTGGCAGAAGCATAAATTGGCACAACATTTTAGATAACTGTTTGGAATTATTTGATGTCCACTGACTTAGCAAGTGCAAATGTCCCATAAATACATGTACAAAATGTACATAGCTACTTTATTCCTACACATAAAGATATGTCAGGACAGGCCAATGCTGTAAACAATGCTAATGCTCCCTGGTGCCCAATAGACAGAAGTGTGAATATTGTGGAGTTTTGTAAAGATATTGTAGGTAGAAGAATGCATTGACCATTAAGTCAGGAAACAATTCCTAAATGGAATCAAAAGATTGATATATTTTACATTAAGATAAATGAACTTCTGCTTAGCAAAATATGGTCATAAGAGAATTTGTAGCAATGGAAGAAGATATTTGAAACATCCTTACTAATAGCATCCAATGAACATATTCTGTGGTTAAATGGGTATTCACATTTACATAAAATTCTAGGTATACACTTTATGCTTCCTAATGGCATGTTTTATAAGAAAGACAATGCAATAAATCTATAGGAACTATGATTTCATTATCTTTCCATAATTATATACGTACTCTTAAAAGTGTTGTCTTGGCTGGAGAGATGGCTAAGCAGTTAAGTGCTTGCCTGTGAAGGCTAAGAAGCCTGGTTCGAGGCTTGATTCCCTAGTACCCAAGTAAGCCAGACGCACAAAATGGCGCGTGCATCTGGAGTTCATCTGCAGTGGCTGAAGGCCCTGGGGTGCCCATTCTCTCTCCCTTTGTCACTTTCAAATAATAAATAAATAAAAGCAAACAAATTTTTTTAAAGTGTCTCATTCACCAAAAGACTATAATCTCAAAGATAGGAAATAAATGTGTAGTTCTCCTTTCATTGTTATATAAAACAGAACAAAAAGATGTATCAATTTCTTCCTAGTATTCACATTATACAGTCTACATTTCCTCTGTCTTCATCACCACACACACACACACCACACACCACACATTCTGAATGACAAATTGAAATAAAATTGTTCAACACTAAAACATTAACAAGATAAGACAAGATATTGTCAGGAGGCTATTCCTGGAATTTCTGACAGCACCCAAGTGTTGAATTGGGACGATGACACGGGGCTCTTTTCAGCTCAGCTTTAAAAGGACAGGCTAAACATAGAAAGGAAAAGAACTGTCTAGGCCCAAGATCAATCAAAAGGAAATTTAGGTCAGATAGTCAACCTAGCTTCCTATAGGAGGAGCTATCTAATTTAAAAATTACTCTCCTCATAGCTTTAGAAGATCCTGGGTAGCATTACCCTGAGCTTAGACCAATGGAAAGGAATCTGCGTCACTGAGTCTAAGCTCCAGTTTTGAGAATTGGAGAGGAAGGAAATAATCTTTCCCTTAAGTGTGACCTTGGATATCCTGAGAATCAAATTTAAAAAAAGGAAATGTGAATTCATCATACATATAATGAAAGGCCAAACGTGTAAATGATTATATGAATTTTATAAGATCTATAAAAGTGGTTTCTTGTGCTAAAGATAGGGAATCAATCTGGGCCTCTACACACTACTCAAATGCTATCCTGAAGTACATGCTCCTGAAAGTGCACAGTATTCAAACACTACCCTAATGCAGCCCTGACACTAGTCATATTGCCCAATGTCCTTGGTTAGACTGGGCTGGGATAAAAAATAAATAAATTTCTTCAGAAGTTTTTGTGGAGACTTAAATAGAAAGCTAATCAATGACTCATTTGGAGATGACAGCATCCAAGCCAGCAAAATTAGTTTATGTGCTGATTAAAGTTTGTGAAAAGAGCTTAAACTTGGACTGTTTCACCAGTTTAATCATTATTTAATATAATGCCTTCCAGTTTAATCAGTTAAACTCCTGAGAAGCTAGAGAGCAAAGAAAGGTCTTATCTCAGTATTTTTAACACTGCACAGTGTTGGCATTTGATGTTTATTAAATCATTGAATTAAGTGGATGGTGTTGTCTCTCTTATGCCTTAAAAATATCTATTAAAAAATCTTCAGAAAATGCAAATGTAGCCCTCCCACAGCATGGCATCAGTCCTGTTTGCATTAATGAGTATTCCTGTAAGTATTCAAGGAACAGATAATTCTTAATATTTAAACTCTCTAAATGAATTTTTAATGGCCATCTTTCCAGATAATTTCATGAGGCCAGACATGCCTTCTAATACATTTTTATCTACAGCTGTACTACCAGAAAATATATAACAGAATTAGAATAGAAATCACATTTGCAATAATGAGAACTGTGAAGAAAATCAGAATATCTTACCAAAATACTGATGCATTGAGAGGAAAAAAAAAAAAAAAAAAAACACTTGTCTTTCTGAGAGGAACTACAAAGGCATTAAAAATATCAAATTTTCAAAAATTATCAGAGATAGGTAAGATGATTTGGAAAAATAAAAGGATGAGGTAAAGTTTCCCCACACTAAAATGTGTATTTGAGATACAAAAATTAAATTAATAGGGCTGGAGAAATGGCTCAGCAGCAAAAAAAAAAAAAAAAAAAAAAAAAAAAAAAAACACTCGCCTCTAAAGTCACTGGCTTGAGTTCAATCCCCAGACCTCATCTAAATAGGTGTGATGGGCTTCTGTAATCCTAACACACTGACAGTAAGATGGGATGGGGAGACATGAGAATTTCCCAAAAAGCTTGTGAGGGGCCACGGGAAAGAGCAGCAGAGAGAATCCAGAGAGAGAGAAACCCTGCCTCAAACAAGGTGGCAAGGTGAGGAGGGACCAGAATCTAGTCATCTTGAGAAATAATTGAGAAATAATGCCCTCTCCACAAACAGGTCAGGGACTTCTGACCTCCATACATATCCCATAGCATGTGTGTACCTACACCCACATACATGCACAAACATGCACACATCACATATGAGACATCCCCCACACATATGCACACACATAGTAAAATAAAACAAATGATTAGACAGAGGAATACACAGAGCTATACATGAAGTCGACATCAGAATTTAATACCTTCTATATACTTGGTCCCCAGCTGATGGCAATTTGGGAGGTGTGGCCTTGCTGGAGGAGGTGTGTTGTTGAGGGTGGACTTAGGGATATCACAGCCAGCTCCCCCTTTCTACAGCTCAGTCAATCCCCTCCCACTATTTTTTCTACTGCTGTGCAGAGGTGATGCCAGCCTCTGTTTTTGCCATGCTTTCCTCTGCCATCATGGAGCTTTCCTAAAGACATTAAAAAAAAAAAAAAAAAAATGTCCTCCCATTAGCTGCTTTTGATTGGTGGTCAGTGTTTTATTCTAGCAACAAGAAAGTCACTACAACACTAACTAAAATAATGAGGGTGGGGGGGAGAAAGAGGGGAAGAGAAGACAAGGGAGGGGAGGGGAGGAGGGGAGGGGGAGGAGGGGAGGGAAGGGAAGGAAGGGAAGGGAAGGGAAGGGAAGGAAGGGAAGGGAAGGGAAGAGAGAAGAGAAGAGAAGAGAAGAGAAGAGAAGAGAAGAGAAGAGAAGAGAAGAGAAGAGAAGAGAAGAGAAGAGAAGAGAAGAGAAGAGGAAGAAAAAGAGAAAAAGAAAAGAGGGTTGACAACATGGTTCCCCAGTTAGGATGCTTTATAGAAAAGTCTAACGACCCGAGTTTGATTCTCCATACCCATGTAAAGCCAGATGAACAAAGTGGTGTATGTGTTTGGAGTTCATTTGCAATGGCTACAGGCCTTGGTGCACCCATTCATTCTCGCCCCCCCTTCCCTTACTTGTGTGTGTTGACTCATGTCTTTAATTCCAGCACTTGGAAGGCAGAGGTAAGAGAATCATTGTGAGTTTAAGCTCAGACTGAGACTACATAGTGAATTCTAGGTCAGCCTGGACTAGAGTGAGACCCTACCTCAAAATAAAAACAAAAGAAAAGAAGTAGAGAAGGTAAGAGGGAGGAAAGGCGGGCAGGAAGGAAAGAAAAAAGGAAAGAAGGGTATAAGGGAGGGAGGAAGGGAGGGAGGAAGGAAGGAAGGAAGGAAGGAAAGAAAGAAAGAAAGAAAGAAAGAAAGAAAGAAAGAAAGAAAGGAAGGAAGGAAGGAAGGAAGGAAGGAAGGAAGGAAGGAAGGAAGCCAGGTACCTGGTAAATATTTCCCAGACTGGTTATCACCTCCCATTCTGATGTGAAGCTTTAAGGTTAAAGAAAAGCAAAGCATAGCAGAGAGGATACAAATGAAGATGAGATGTCACCTGGAGCAAAACCAACAATCTACTTAAATGAGTGGTTTCATGTGTGTGATCTCAGCTGCCAAGGAGTAGACAGGCATTGCCACGTTGCTCATAGTTGATCTGAGGAAAGGTGCAACAGACATTGGGATGACGAAAGCTTTAGCCTCTTCCAGTTTGTGAAACAACTAAAATGGTAATATTGTCAAAGCAGGTGAGAAAAATGCTAAGTCTAAACAATCTGCCAAGTTGTGCTACAACTGATAATGATTTTAAAAAAAAATACACGTGGAGTAATTAAGAGCTGAGATGTATAAATTTACAATTAAAACATGTACACCCACTATTATTCATTTTGTTATTCATCAGTAGGTACTTTGTGGATTGCAATTTTGAACGAGTCACATCAACAGTGAATTTCAGATGTTCTTATGTGTGTAAGTATTGGCAAATTTGAGTATTTTTGTTGAGAAATAGAAGTTGAATATTTCTTGTTTGTTTGCTTACTGTGAATTGAACCGCTAGCCTCTAACATGGTAGGCAAGTGCTCTACCATGCTTGATTTTTTCTTTCCTTATTCTGAGACAGGGTATTGTCCAGGCTGGCCTTGAAATCACTGTTCCTCTTGCCTCAGCCTGTGAATGTTCTTAATTTTTCAACCACACAGAAAATGGATAATAATAATTTTGTTAATGTAATGTAATTTTTTTATTTTTATTTTTAGAGAGAGACACAGAGAGAGACAGACAGAGAGAGAGGGAGAGGGAGACAGATAGAGAATGGGCGTGCCAGCAGTCTCTCTGCTGCTGTGAATGAAATCCAGGTGTGTGTGCCCCCTTGTGGGCAAGTGCGACATTGCACCCTTGCGTCACTTTGCATCTGGCTAAACATGGGACCTGGAGATTGCAACCAGGTTCTTAGGCTTAGGAGGCAGGCACCTTAACTGCCAAGCCATCTCTCCAGCCCTGTAATGTAATTTTTCAGAATAAGGCTGCATCTGAATTTTTTTTCCAAATGAAAATTGCCTTCTGTGGCTGTTATTAGACCTTCAGTGGCTTTGGGAATTAGCATTTGCTAAGCTTGTTTTGAAGGAGCTCCACCAAAACTATCAAGCAAAACAGAGCTCATGTGTGAAATTCATTCAGCAGTAAATTCATCTCAATGACAACTAACATTTGAACCTCGGGTACTAAAGCGACTGCTCCATATATCTCCAGTGCTGTCAAGAGTTGAGGCTCCACTTCCACACGCTTGCTGCAGCTATGTCTTACGTTCAAGCGGCTCTTTCATCTCTAGGTGTGAAACGAGCGAGCCTCTCTGTCCTATCCTTCATTCCCATAGGCCCCATGAGCTTCCTCCAGAGTCTTCCTTCATTCTACAAAGCCTTGCCAACTGTAGTAGACAGCCTCACGTTGCTGGGATGAACCTCCAAACCAGGCACAGTTTATGGGAGGCATTTCTTTGAAGCTTACAGAGAGAGGGGATGTTCCATAATGGCAGGAGGAGCTGAGCACTCCCCCTTTCACAGGTCCAACAGAAAGAACAAAAAAAGGAATCACTACTAGCACAAGCAAGCACACCCCAGGAACACAGAACGGCTGTATCCCAGGATCTACCCACAGTGACACCTCCATGCAGGCAGATGGAGATCTAAGTTACAAGCTTCAATAACTTCTGAATCTATTGGGGGACATCCATTCAAACCACTACACCAACCATCTGTACAGTTTTAACCTTATTGACCTTCAAATCTTCTCCTATTCATTCCAGCCCAATATTTTTAGCTGAGTTCAGTTTCTATAATAACTACCACAGTTTTTGTTTATTTGAACTTTTCTGCATGTTCCTTTTGCTACTTACTATATGTTCCCCTTCATAATATTGTCCCTTATACAGTACGAGCCAGAGGCCCTCCTTGTCAGACATCCACACTGGAACATGGCAGGGATTAGCCGGTTAAGCAATCATTTTGATAGTTTCAACCATAAGTATCATAAATGAGACACTAAGGAAGGATTCATCAATACTTTAGCTCTTTCAAATGTAATTTAGCCAACATTCACTAGGTATTTACTAACTTTAGTACAAAAATGAACCTGAAATTGTTTCTTCCCTCCGGAAATAGCTGAAATGTCAGAACTATTTACTACTGCGGTTTTCCAGTAGAGGCGATTTTACTTCCTAGGGGATAGCTAGACTGGAGACTGTTTGTGGTTAAGAGTAGTATATGCAGGACTCCTTCATATGGAAACTGAGGCAAGAGATGGTGTGGAGAACATACAACACACAGGGCAGCCTTCACAGTGAAGAGATATTTGGCCCCAAATGAGAACAGTGGCCAACTTAAAATGTTCTACGTTACTGAGCCAATGTGGGCTGACATTTGTGAAAACAGCTGTTTCTTTCAGATTATGAAATTTTAATGCAATCGTTGTTTTCTGCCTGAGCACATAGGACTAATGTTCTCCCTCACACTGGCCATTTCATTGTCCAAAAAAAAAAAAAAACAGGAAGCTGAAGACTAGCTCTGTTCAAGATGTGCTGTATAGGTCACTGAACTACATATTGAGTGAACATTTGTTGAATAAATAATTAAATATTGAAGTAGTATATGCTTTTCCTTCATTCTTCAATACACTAATTTGAAAAAAATAGTTATTTTTTTCATTTGTGTATGTGTGTGCCACTGTTGACAAAATGCTAAACACTTTCACCACTGTAGGGTCTGGTGTTTTTTTTTTTTTTTTTTTTTTTTTTTTTTTTGGTTTTCGAGGTAGGGTTTCACTCTGGTCCAGGCTGACCTGGAATTAACTATGTAGTCTCAGGGTGGCCTCGAACTCTCAGCAATCCTCCTACCTCTGCCTCCCGAGTGCTGGGATTAAAGGCGTGCGCCACCACGCCCAGTTTAGGGTCTGTTTTCACATAGGTTGCTGAGAAATTGAACCAGGGCAGGCAAGCTTTATAAGCAAGTGCCTTTAACCATCAAGCCATACCCAGCTCTCTTCTTTTTACACTTTATTTCAAACAGTCTCACTTAGTTGACCAAGCTAGCCTTGAGCTCACTTAGCATCGCAAGTTGGCCTTGATCATGTGATCCTCCTGCTTTAACCTCCTGAGTAGCTAGGGTTATGGGCTTGTGCCATCAATCCTGGCTGGAATATCTTTAAAGACATTGTGTCACATACTTATTGTGGTAGTTTGAATAGATGTCCCCCAATATATTCAGTGTTTTATAGTTTATAGTTTGCATCTGCAATCACCTTGCTAGAGGCAATGTCACCAGGGGGCCGGTCTTAAGCTGTGGTGATGGTTTGAGATTCCATTGTAAAGATATGCAAATGTGCCTAGCAGGAGTTCCTGAAGTGTGCTGTGTGACTTTTTGGCTGTAGTTTTGCTCTGTGTGCTGTGTGGCTGGGCCTTTGCTCTCTTGCCTGGTCCTGTGAGAGCAGGCCGCTTCTCCTGCTCTTATGGAACTTCCCCTGGATCTGTAAGCTTCAATAAATAATATCCCTTCCTCCATAACTGTGCCTGGTCTGAAAGTTCATCTCAGCGAACCTGAAGCTGTCTGCTACACTTACAATGCTCTTTTTTTTTGTTTCTCGAGGCAGGGTTTCACTCTAGCTCAGGCTGACCTGGAATTCACTATGTAGTCTCAGGGTGGCCTCCAACTCACAGCAATCCTCCTACCTCTGCCTCCCAAGTGCTGGGATTAAAGGTGTGTACCACGACACCTGGCACATACTTATAATACTTCTTAAAGGTGACTTTTTCCATCAAATGAGTTCCTATGGGAAATTACAATATGTATGATGAATAAACACTGGTAAGTCCATTGAGTCAAAGGTGAAGAGCACTGGCACACTGTGGACCCCGTGCAGTGAGCACTGCAAGGGATCACACTGAAATAACCACTGTACAAACTAAACTGGAGAGGAAGAAAGTGGATACAGTATGACCACATAGGGGTAGACAGCAGCTTTCATTCATTAGGTCCTATGAGACTCAAGTACAGGAGGAAGGCTCCTATTTTTTTTTTATGGAAGACTGATTAGAATGCTTAGAAGATAGAGTTTTTGTTTGTTTGTTTGTTTGTTTGTTTGTTTTTTAACAAGACAGGGAACTCTTTCTTAAAGAGTATACAAGAGAATCGGCCGGGCGTGGTGGCGCATGCCTTTAATCCCAGCACTCGGGAGGCAGAAGTAGGAGGATGGCCAAGAGTTTGAGCCACCCTGAGACTACATAGTTAATTCCAGGTCAGCCTAGACCAGAGTGAGACCCTACCTTGCAAAACCAAAAAAAAAAAAAAAAAAAGAGTATCTAAAAGTTTGGAACATGAGAGTTTTGAGATTAATCAAAAGATTACAAGTTTTTAGAGAAGAAAACAGGTACTTTCATGTAAAGGCTTGAGTGGGGTCTCTTATCCATTCAATGTGCTATGTTAACTGTTATTGAAAATAATATACTGAGTCTGGACATAGAAATAGAGAAATAAATAGGCAGCTAGTGCCAAAATGTACAGACTGTATAGCCTAGAACCTTCCTTGTAAAGCTCCGGACACCATTCTTTGACTTGTCTGGTACATTTTATTCTCTCTGGTACATCTTGTGAGTTTCTTCGAGAAACACAAAATGATCCGAAAGTCAAAAGGACAGAGAGGAAGGGTTGGCCTAGCGGGACTCATGCTGTGATCTTGTCAGAGTCACAGGACTATGATGGGAGTCACTGTCCCTGAAGGTTCCTACTACAAGGTGACACAAAGAAGGTAAAGACCAAAGTTATGAAGATTGTATACACAATTCAGTCACCAGCTCATCACCCTATCCCCAAATGGCATTCTTTCTTTCAGAATTCCCATATAAAGACAAAATTCAGGTGTGAATGAGACAAGGTCAATGCTTGAGCTATATTTAATGACTAATAGAAAGGTTTCAATTTTCTAGTAAAATCTTCCTATAAGCAACAGCCTTATTAAATGACACAGATGCTGCCATATATAAAGTACACAGAGACCTCTACCTGTGACCACGAAACTGGCCCTGGAGAGCCCTCAAATCAGTCGTGCCACCTGAAGACAAGACAGAGGTCAACAGAGGCCATCTCTCCTCATTATTGTGTCCTGCCTGAAGATGACCTGCCACTTGAACTTCTTAGATTCATTTAAACCCCTTGCTTACATCTGCAAATTCCACCTATCAGTCCCACACAGGCTGTTATTGTTGAATCTCCTGTATCTACTTTCTGCACTGGTCATGATTTTCCCTCTAAAGCCAACAGCTATTCATTGCAGGGGTCTTTAGAGGTCACATACTCAATTATAAACAAGAGCAAATGAGTCCCAGAGAAGGATTTACTTAAAGTCACTAGCTGATAAATGGCAGAACTAGGGAAATCCAGGTGGCCCCGTTCCTCATCTCCTGTTCTCTATTCCTCCAGGGTTGTTTTGTGTGACCTTCCTTCTCACAAAAGAATGTGCTTCCTTCACCAAGTTCTTCTTCATAAGACAGCCATTTGGGAAACTTCAGTAAACTTTATAGAAGTACCTGCCAATCATCACCAAGAATCTAAGGTGTGCAATTTTACCATGTCACTAAATGTAAAACTTGTTTGCATTTTATTCCCATGGACAAGGAAGGGTTTTTCTCAGCAGAAGACATTTGTTTAAGCCCTTCAAGCATAGGCTGTGTTGAAGATCAAAAGAACAAAAGTCAGAAATAAGACTGTATATTTCAAGATGTTCAATGACCATGATCAAGGACTATCACCATTTCCTTGGGTCAAGAACTTGGGTCCTTGAAATCATACCTCACAACCTTTAATTTCATAATGTCTATGAAAGCTAGATTGGGAGATTATATATATATAATCACACACACACATATATATACATATCACATATATATATATATCACATATATATACATACACACATATACATACATACATACATACATACATACATACATACATACACATAGTCTTCAATGTATAGATTTGTAAAATATCAGGGCTAAGAATTTATAGTGGGTATAGTCTACCAAAGTTTTTAAACATACCCAGATTTTTTTAAAATACCTGTTATAATGTTGAGAATAAGTAACTATTGAGTGCTTACTCCTAAATGGCACATCTTTATCTTCCGCTTCAGAGCTAAAGTAACATTTCAGAAGAGGCAGTAGAAAGAATGTAAGACCTAAAGAATGGGGAGGAGAGCTGTGGAATGCTGTTTTCCAGACATGACATGGCCTTTGCATTCATGAACACACAGCAACTGTGGTTACCTGCTCAAATCTGGGCCCATCAACATCCTGTCATGGATGGAGGAACTCATAAGGTCCCATTCATCTCTGAGGAGTCACTGGCAGTCAATGGTTGCTGCAAGAAGGTACAGCATTTTCTTCAGTGGTGTAGTTACTGGTAAGTTGCCCATGCTTCAGTAAATATCCTCCCATCCATGTTCATGAAAGCAACCCTAATATAAACTCAGTGGGTCATAGGAAGAAAACAATGGGCTGGAGAGATAGCTAAGTACTTAAGGGGCTTGCTAGCAAAGCCGAAGGACTCAGGTTTGATTCCCCAGTACCCATGTAAAGCCAGATGCCCAAGGTGGCACACACATCTGGAGTTCGTTTGCAGTGGCTGGAGCCCTGGTGTGCCCGTCATCTATCTATCTATCTATCTATCTATCTATCTATCTATCTATCTATCTATCTATCTATCATCTATCATCTATCTATCTATCTATCTATCTATCTATCATCTATCTATCTGACATCTATCTATCTGACATCTTTCTATATATATAAATAAATATTTTTAAAAGACATCAAAGTAAAAGAAGGGGTAGTTGGGAAGAAGGGGTTCTGCAGGAGGGGAGGTGGAGAAGAGAAGGCAATGGGATTGCAGGGGATCAACATACATTGTATACATGTATAGCATACATGCATACAACATATATTATATACATGTATAAAATACATATAAAAATAAAAACTAAAAGGTACATATATAATTTTCAGGACCAAATAATATATTCACATATATTTCACTTAATCTATGCCACCTAAAAGATCCGTTAAGGTTGTTAGCTATGTTTCCTTTGTAGCTAATTCTTAACTGTAATTAAGACCCCTCAACTTTTTGTTTTTCTTTTGAAAAGCACCTCTCTCCTTCCACCTTGAAATAGTAATGTTTTGTTAATAGTAAGCTCTTTCTGCTCGCTCTTCCTCTGAGCTCAGGAATTAAAATGATAGTAGAACCATTTCAATGATCTACCTACACCAACCAGAAACTTTCCCTTAAATGGTTATTTCTAAAATACTTCATATAAGATTAAATTTCTCTAAAGGTCCACCTATTCTGCTGATAATACATTCTGAAAGTTTGCTCAAGATCTGTCATCCAAATGTATGTCCTTATGAATGCACATAGTAGAATATATCCTGAATAGTGAGAATAGATTTCAATACGGAAATATAGTAGCAATAGCTTTTAATTTTAGAAACCAATGGGTACAAGCCCCTGCACTTCCATATACTTGATTGTGTGTATAACTGTGAACAAGTGATCTTATCTCCGAGGCTTCACACTGAGACTGTGTTTAGAGTTTTGTGACACTTACATTCATGAAAGTAAAGGATCAAACAAGATCTGTGCCAGCTGAGTCCACTAAGTGTTTGCACTGCCCGTTGTCCATGTCAGTGCAGTACAATGAGATTTTTCTAGAGTTAAAGCTCTGGCAAAATAAAGACTTCCTGTTTGTAAGGAGGTGGATTTCTCCATCTAAAAGTTGACATGGTTTGGAGACTTTCACATAGTAAAACCCAGTGAGAAAGGGACAGCTATGCCACTTTCACATTTCACAGGTAAAGAAGCAAAATCAGGCCATCCTAGAGTAGACCGTCGGTTAGATAGGGTATAACCATTCTCATGCAACTTGCCACAACAAATTAAGTCTAAGAATATTTTGAAAGATCTTGAACAATAGCAGCTTGATTTTTTTTGTCATTTATTTGGTTTTTGAAACATAGTCTCATGTAACCCAGGCTGGCCTCCAACTGGCCATGAAGCAAAGGTTGTACTTAAACTCCTGATTTCCTGCTTGTCCTCCAAGTGCAAGTAACATGATATATGCATGTACCACCATCATGGCTCTGAAAAGTAGTGCTTTTTCAAGCCAACTATATGTAACCTTTTTTTTAAAATTCTTACTCATTTTAACAATACATATCCAGTAATATGGTCCCTCTGATGTTTCCTGAATGTTGAGACCAACTGTGGATTAAAAAAAAAAAAAAAAAGTGCCTATAAATGGCCCATGTCACATAGAATTTTGCAATGTTTAAAACATGTTCCTTTTGAATTGATTGCAAATAGGACGTCACTATAAATGAGCATAGAATAACACAATTGCTATAATTAAACCAGTAAAACTTTCATCCTGCCAAGTATAACCTGTTTTCTTAAAAATATTTTCCAGCTAAGAGACAGAATTTTAATAATTATTCATTAGTGAATATTTATTTTGAAATGTTTACATCATTCATTCTTTGCCTATTGAATAAAACATAAGTGGTACTCCCCCCCCCGCAGGTGTTAATTAGCATACACAATATTAGGTTTCATTGGGGCATTTTCAAATAAAATTTATTTTAAAAAATATTTGGGAGGGCTGGAGAAATGGCTTAGCAGTTAAGGCATTTGCCTGCAAAGCCAAAGGATGCAGGTTCAATTCCCCAGGAGTTTGTTTGCAGTGGCTAGAGGCCCTGGTATGCCCATTCTCTGTCTCTCTTCTCTTCTCTCTCTGCTTGCAAACAAATAAATAATATTTTTTAAAAGTTTAAAAAATATTTTGGGAACTGGAGAGATGGCTCATTAATTATAGGATTTGCCTGCAAAGCCTAATGACCTGAGATTGATTCCCCCAGTAGCCATGTAAGGCCAGATGCAGTAAGTGGCACATGCATCTGGAGTTCATTTGCAGCTGCTGGAGGCCCTAGCACACCCATTCTCTCTCCTCTTTTCCCTCTCTCTGCTTGTAAATAAAAATACTTTTTAAAAATGTATTTTTACTTATTTATTTACAAGAGTAGAGAGAAAGAGAATGAAAAGAGTCATGTCAGGGTCTCTTCCCACTGCAAACAAACTCCAGACACATGTGCCACTTTGTACATCTGGCTTTACCTAGGTGTTGGGAAATTGAACCCAGGCTGGCAGCCTTTGCAAACAAGTACCTTTAACCACTAAGCTACTTATTCAACCCTCAAAATGCTTTTGATGATTCTCCCCTCCCTGCATTCTGCCATCCTCTGCCCTACCTTGTCCCCTTTTACCACCCTTCCACCCTAATCTTTCATGTCACGTGTCCTACTTTCATCTCCACCTTCCCGAACCCCCTTTTCCCCCACTCTCAGGGCCCCTCTTCTAGTTTTGTAGCCTATACAGACATTCACCCCCTAAATGGTACATTTCTTTTATATCACCATTTTACTCAGAGAGGAGTACTGGTTGTATTAATCACGTAAGTATATTAAGTGGTGCTCTACAAAGGCTTACTGTTCCCATCAGACTAATGATGACCAGAAAGATGGAAGCAAAACAGCCAGACCAGCAGCCCAGGAGTGACTCCAGGGACAAGGTGTCTGGAGTGCTTATAGAATGGAAGTCCGGGTACTGTATTAGTCCATTTCCTGGAACAAAATACTCAAGAATGGGCACTTTACAAAGAAAAGAGGTTCATTCAGTTTGACCTGGAATTCACTATGTAGTCTCAGAGTGGTCTCGAACTCATGGCAAACCTTCTACCTCTGCCTCCCGAGTGCTGGGATTAAAGGTGTGTGCCACCACACCTGGCTGTCAGGCTATTCTTCATCTGTCTGACTTTGTCAAGGACCGCCCTGACTGTCATGCTAGCAGACTCCGTGGGAGGAGCACCTGTGTGAAGGAGAGCACCTGCACGGCAGGAAGCCGGAGCCCGGGGCTCCAGCACTTCTTTCCTGAGGGCAGAACCCTCAAGGAGCTAATTACAGCCTACTTGGCCCTATCTCTTAAAGACCACACCACTTCTCAATACCAGCATACAGCAGACCCATAAGATCCTGGGGGACAAACCACAAACCAAAGCATGCAACCTTCTTACAGACTGTTGCAAAGAATTGAACTGTGAGAAGCACCCAGCCCCACAGTAGCAAATAAGCACAAACTTCCTTTCCAGCAGTCTTGTGGAAAGGCTGGATCAAGTTAGGAAATTCCTCCCTGATCCAAGCAGCCAATACCTAGTCATGATCAGCAGACTGAATTTCACCTGGAAGGGTCACAGTCGTCTAAACTGGAGCATGTGAGTACACATGCATGTGCAGCTATGGGTGTACCTGGTGATACAGAAGTGCTTAGGGCCACTTACACTAGTCCTAGAAGCCGCCCTCCCATTCATCACAAGTTCTTCAAGGGGAAATTAGCCTCATAAGGCCTGCATCTCATTTTCTATTAAATGGCGTTGCACAGAAACAAGGAATATTCATCCTTTAAGAATTTCATCTTAATCATCTTAATTGTTTTGTTCCACAGGAAGAAATTCATACCTGGTACGGTAAGCCTGGTCACAAGCCCAAAGGTGGGAGGTTATAGGCCCCAGGGGGATGCTATTACTGTTGTTTTATTACATGGGTTATGTTGACAAACTACCTTCTAAATAGTCGTGTTTGTGCTGCTCTCAGCCTTGGTCACACAGACGTTTGTTTCTGCAGAGAGAAGTTAATGCACAGATCCATCATCGTTAGGGAAAGTGCTAAGAACAAGTGATTGTTGTGTGCTCAGTCCCACACAGGATATCTCTATCTCCTCCTTTAAGGCTCAGGGAACACTGAAGAGAAGAGGTGGGGAGAAAGTAAGAGCCAGAGCATGGAGGAAAAATGCTATGGAAAGCTGTCTTCTGGCTATTGCAAGAATGAACTCACAGAAGCAGTTTCCACACAAGACTGCACCCACCAGCATCCCATCATGGATAAAGGACAGGCTCATGGGGCCCCACCCCCAATCCCACCCCTGAGGATATACTGGCAGACAGTGGTTGCTGGGGGAGGAGTCATGTTCTTCCGTGGTCTGGCCACCTGTAAAGGGACCATCCAGTAAATAAGCAGGCTTATAAAAGCAAGTGAAATTAAACCCAGTGGGTCACACACAAAAAGAAGAAGAAGAAGAAGAAGAAGAAGAAGAAGAAGAAGAAGAAGAAGAAGAAGAAGGGAAGGGGAAGGGGGAAGGAAGGGGGGGGGGGGGGGGGGGGGGGGGGGGGGGGGGGGGGGGGGGGGGGGGGGGGGGGGGGGGGGGGGGGGGGGGGGGGGGGGGGGGGGGGGGGGGGGGGGGGGGGGGGGGGGGGGGGGGGGGGGGGGGGGGGGGGGGGGGGGGGGGGGGGGGGGGAGGGGGGAGGGGGAAGGAGAAGAAGAAGAAAAACTATGAAAGTGGTTAATAAGGGGGTTAGTGAGAATGGGAGGGAAGAATCGTAGTGGAGGGTGAATATAATACACTGCCTACATGTATGTATTAAGTTATCAAAAATAAAAATTAAGAACACAAAAATAAAACTTGAAAAAAAAGTAAGTATATGTGGAACTAGTTAGAAAGAATATAAGAATCAGAGTGAAAACAGTGCCTGTGATAAAAATACTAAATGTATGTATGAAATAGTCAGATAAAAAAATTTTAAAGCGAGGGCTGGAGAGATGGCTTAGTGGTGAAGGCGCCTGCCTCCTAAGCCTAAGAACTCTGGTTCCAATCTCCAGCGGTTCCAATCTCCAGGTCCCACATGTAGCCAGATGCAAAGTGATACAAGGGCGCAATGCCGCACTTGACCACAAGGGGGCGCACGCATCTGGATTTCATTCGCAGCAGCTGAGAGGCTGCTGGCGCGCCCATCTCTATCTGTATTCCTCTCCCTCTCTATCTCTCCCTGTCTCTCTCCAAAAATTTTTTTTGTTAAAGCGAACACTAGATGCTCACTAGGTAGGCTTTTATACTGAAGGCCCCTGGCTGTCCACCCTGAAAGTGCTGCATTGCTAGTCAGGAAATAACTTCAAAGCTAAGTGTGACTGTAGCAGTAGGTGTAATCCTAGCATCCAGGAGACTGAAGAAGGATCCTGTGTTCTAGGTCAGTCTGGGCTACATAGTGCGTTACCACAAAGTAAGATGCTGGGGTTTGGGGAGGGGAGGGGTGAGGAAAGAAAACCAGAGAGAGAAAGAAAAGAAACAAACTTTGAGGTTACAAATTAATAACAATGACAAGATTCCAAGGCCAATATGTTTCAGTTTTTTATTATTATTTTTGTGTTTGACCTAAGATTGTTGAAAGATTTCATTTTAATTTATTAGCATTACATTAATTCCCATGCAAAAACCCAAGACCACATATGCCTGATTCCAATTCCCCAAAAGTCAACCTATGAGCCCAGACATTCAAGACCCAAACCGCCACGTTGCTTGACTTTTCCATTAGCAGACACCATGGGCATCCTGTGGGAGATCAGCAAACCCCCTGGACAGCTCAAACACCAAAGCAGGATCCAGTGCCCCGCAGCACCTAAGGCTGGTGTTGGTCGTGGGGACAAGACCTCCATTCCAATGCAGCCACCCACAGCCTTCCTGGTTCCTGCTCCATGGTGAAACCTGCTCTCAATATACATGGCATCTTCAAGGCGGTGGCAATTCATTCTTTCTGCCAATTTTCTTCTAGATCTCAAGGGAAATAAAGAGACTTTATAAAAGAAAAAAATGCATCGAGGACTCCAAAAAGAAATAAATAGAAAGATACCTAATTTATCAAGTATATCTTCCCCAGCTTTAGAGTCAATGAACAGGTATAAAGCTTTAAAAACTTCTCTCAGTAAGACAGGAACTGGGGATATCAAAGAGGGCAAAACAGATCCTCACAGTTAAAGGAGAACGGGAGGAATGCAAAGCATCCTTCTAGGCTGAGAGAAATGGGTGAAATGAAAACTGGCGACATCTCAAGGGGACGTTGTCTTACACTGAAACACATCACAACTATGGCAATGGCAAAGACATCCATTAGTGCAAATAACGATTATAATGGCATGTTCTTTAACAGGGTTTAAATAAGGCTTCAAATCATTACACATACTAAACTAACATTTGGAAACTTCAATTCTGTCGGGAAAGCTATCAAATACACCCTCCAAGCCAGCCCATGTTTGCTGATTTGAGACAATTACATTCAGTGAAGTTGCTCCAAAGTGTCCCAAGTTTCCAGTGTTCAGTGAGAAGGGGTGGGGGGACACTCTGACGGCTGCCGGGCAGAGGGGTCCCCTCAGCCAGCATGCAGAGCAGTTCTCCGGGTCATAGGACTCTCAAAGATCCAGGTGGTGAAAACTCTTAAAAAATAAGGATCAAAACCAAAAATATCAAATTCTTACATGTCAGAAAGAGATTTGTCTCCCAAGACCCATTTTAACAAACTCGCAGGAGGTATGAAACAAAACAAAAGCAAGGGGATTGATGGGCATTTTCAACTATGGCTCAAGTTCTCCTTACAAAAATAAAACAATAAAAACCAGACAAGTAAAACTCTGTGACGATAACTAGGACACATAAACAACAAAACCAGAGGCAGAATATGAATAGAAGCAGCTGCTTCAGAGCCTGCATCCATCCTGCCGCACCAGGAAACTTAAAACGTGTTCCTCACAGATCCAATCTCAGTTGGATATTTAAAAAAAAAAAAAAAAGTCAGAATCACAAACCACACTACATAAACATGAAAGTTTTTAGAACCAGGAGGAGGGGGAAAAATGTCAGCAAAACATTCAGAAAAATTTATCATCAATTCTGAAATGAGGCCTTGTGACGTCATCAGGGTTAATAAAGACCGAGATGGACTTCCCCGGATTCTCAGTCACTAGCTGCTGCAGTTTTTTGGCCAGCCGGTCGTCAGGCTGGTTGGGGTCCCCTCCGTCGGACTGCGGGGAGGGGATGCTGGTGGTGCTGCCGCGTCGCTGGAGTTTCAGCGTCAGCCGGTTGGCAGCCTTGACGTGCTCGATGGCGGTGCGCAGGTGCTCGGCGGGATCCGAACGCACGGAGGACAGCTTCCGGGCGTGGAGCATGACGGTCTCCTCTGACAGGTGCTCCAGCATGTTGCACTGAGGGATGAAGTAATTAGGACACATCTTGTTGACCAGACAGTGCTGCAGGTCGTCGATGAGGCCCAGTAAAAAGTGCGCAGCGTAGTCCTCTTGAGCCAAGTAGTTGGCCGGAAGTCTGTCGCAGGCCCAGAGCATCATGCTCCGCAGGTGATAGGGACTAATGGCCTTGGGCCTGGACAAGAGTTTGATGATGACGGCTTTGCAGGCCTGGTAGGCCTGCATGAGACTGCTGGAGATGCACTTCTTCAACTGCACCTCGCTCCTGGCGAAGGACAGCCGCCACTCATTGTCCTTCTTACCCTTGTAGGAGCAGGCAGGCACCAGGTAAAACCCACTGATGACCTCCTCCTCTGTAATTTTCCCATCCCAAAAATGGTTCTCCATGAGCCAGCTCTGGGCCACCGCAGGCCAGCCTTTAAAAGACACCACAGGGACGATATCATACAGCATGCGGCTGCTCCCCACACCCAGGATGATGGAGATGATGGTCCCGTTTTTTTCCACCTTTTCTACTTTCGGCATCCCTCGCTGAGGTTTCTTCTGTATTTCTGACAAGACGATGCTGATCGAGTCGTAGAACCAGTCGGCCACTTTGGTAGGAGAGAAGAAGTAGTTGGTGGCACCGTTGATGTGATCTGCGATGGTGCAGCAGTCTTTCCATTTACTGATTGTCCCCTCATCGAAGAGCCGAAGACTCAGCCACGAGTGGCACAAGGCTGAGTGGCGCATATCGAGTGTCACAGGCTGATTACGGTCATGCAGCTTGAGAGCTGGCACCAGAAGGGTGAAGTCCATGTCGTAGTCAGTACCCCGGGCATAGACGTTTAGATCGTCCAAGTCTAGGTCCACCACACCCTCCCGGACTCCTCCTGAGAGCAACAGGTATTCATTAGCCACTGGAAGCTTCTGATCCAGCTTTTGCACCATTCCTGGGTACAGAAAGAGAAAAAAACACTATTATAAGAAACACAACTGCAATGCTCTCACGGCTAAGAACCAAAATCTACCAGCACAGGCCTGGAGAGGGTGGCTTAGGGGTTAAGGCATTTGCCTACAAAGCCAAAGGACCCTGGTTTGATTCCCCAGGACCCATGTAAGCCTGATGCACTAGGAGGTGCATGCGTCTGGAGTTTGTTTTCAGTGGCTGGAGGCCCTGGTGCACCCATTCTCTCTCTCTAAATCTCTCTCTCAAATAAATAAATAAATAAATAAATAAATAAATAAATAAATAAATAAAATGTATATTAAAAAAATAAATCACTGCACAGATTCACCTGACAGTGCTCTTTCTCCTACCAATTCCAGAATCAACTCTTTCTCAAACAGAAGACTGATGACAGACCATTCAGAATGAAATCATTTGCAATCATAAGTCAGGACTCTCCTTCCCTCGGGCATCCTCTCAAATAACAGTGTCTCCATGTGTTCAGGCACCCAGATGAAAGTCTCAGTGGGCTCTGACTTGCAGAGTTTTCTACTGAAAACCTCGGCTAAAGATCCTATGCCACATTCCTCACCATATCCTCTTTTGCATCTTTGGTGCCATCCTATGAGTTCAGGCTCTTTAGCCACACCAACCCCATCCCACGTCCCCTGGCTTTTCTCCCTCCCCCAGCTTCTCTCATTTCTCGGAACCAGTGGTCTCAACGTGGGCTGCAGACACTGTCAAGGGTCATATGCTCTTCATAGTCATCCTATCACATTATCTGACGTTTTGGTCTTGTCACTTATGTGGAGAATAGAAAATCATTGGGGGACTGAGTGCAATGATTCCAAGCTGTGCCATGTTAGCACATATTTAAAAAAAATTCAAGGCTGCAGATATAACTTAGTGGACGAATGCTAGACTAGCTGTGGTGGTTTGATTCAAGTATCCCACATAAACTTAGGTGTTCTGCATGCTTTGTCCCCAATTGATAGAGATTTGGGAATTAAGGCCTCCTGGAGGCAGTGTATTGTTGGGGGTGGGCTTATGGGTGTTATAGCCAGTTTCCCCTTGCCAGTGTTGGCACACATTCCTGTTCCTGTTGTTCTGATGTTGGGCAGGGGGTGATGTCCACCCTCTGCTCATGTCATCATTTTCCTCTGCCATGATAGAGGTTCCCCCCAAGTCTGTAAGCCAAAATAAACCTTTTTTCCTATAAGCTGCTCTTGGTTGGGTGTTTTCTGCCAGCAATGAGAACCTGACTGGAACGTTAGCCAAGTCAAGGCCTTGGATTCCCAGCATCATAAAAATACAAATGAAATTTAAAAAATAAGCAAAGTTCTAATTTCACTTAAAACAGTCTTCATGATTTGAGAATAGGAGAGGGACTACAGGAATAGAATAGAAGAGGAAAAGGAGGGTAATGGGGGACTACAATTAAAGTACATTATCCATGTGCATGAAAATGTCATAATGAATCTTATTTTGTGCAACATAAAACTTTAAAAGAACAAAAAAGAAATCCTTAATGAAGAAAAATGATTCATTTTATTAAATCCCAATCTAGGAAAACTACCTTTTTAATCTCTTTGGGACAAAACAGAAGTGCCACAAAGTCCCTCTGCCTCATGCTGAAACATGGAAAAGCAGTGACCTGTGATGTACAGAGGACCACAGAGGACCTTGTTACCTTCAAGAAGAACTTTCAGAGCTGGAGAGATGGCTCAGTGGTTAAGGCGCCTGCCTGCAAAGTCTAACAACCTGGGTTTGATTCCCCAATACCCATGTAAAGCCAGATGCACAAGGTGGCACATGCACCTGGAGATCATATGCAGTGGCTGGAGGCCCTGCCACATCCATTCTCATATCCATTCATTCTGTGTGTCTGTCTGCTTGCAAATAAATTTTAAAAAAATTTTAAGAATACCTTTTACAGACTGCGCTCATAGCAAAGAAGGAAGCTCCTGCACTTCCCAAAATGAATGTCAAAGCCAAGGCTGTGAAAGCCGCGGAAGCAGTGCTGAAAGGCGTCCACAGCCACAGAAAGAAGATCCACATGCCACCCGCCCTTCAACAACCCAAACCCTACAGGTGCAGAGACAGACCAAATACCCTGGGAAGAGTGGCCCAGAAGAAACCAGGCACCCGCTATGCCATCATCAAGTTCCCGTGACTGTGGAGTCAGCCACGAAGAAGAAAGAGGACAATGACAGCAAGGCCACAAAGCACCAGGTCAAACAGGCTGAGAAGAAGCTCTGTGACATTGATGTGGCAGAAGTCAAGGCCCTGATCAGGCCTGATGGAGAGAAGGCAGATGCTCGGCTGGCTCCTGATTGTGATGTTTTGGATGTTGCCAACAAAACTGGGATCACCTGAACTGAATGCAGATGGCTAATTATAAATGCACATTTTTCACCACATTAAAGAAACATAACTTTTAAACTATAGATACTCACACAAGTATCTGGCATTCATTTCTTTAAAAATGAACAAAGGGGGCCTGAGGTGGATGCTAGACCTACAGGGAAATGTTTTTATTCCTTCTATGGAATAGAGACCATAGATGGTCCTTAGCAAAGATTCCTACTCCATGCCTGTGGTTGCTTCCTGAGCAACACCATCATGACAATCTACACTATCCAAGCAGGTAGAGGTTCCATTATAAATTAAGAATTTATATACCTTTTAATATGGTGTGTAAAAACTAAACTTAATGACTAGAAGGGAAAATTACTATAAAAATCAAGATAAAGATCCCCTTCTCAACTGTCACTATTTTTATGTACTTATCGATTGATTTTAGAGACAGAAAGAGAGAGAGAGAGAGAGAGAGAGAGAGAGAGACAGAATTGGCTCGCCAGAGCCTCAGCCACTGCAATCACACTCCAGACGCGTGTGCCACCTAGTGGGCATGAGTGACATTGCGCTTGCCTCACTGTGCAACTATTTTTTAATACTAACTTCAACCTTGCAATTGGTAGAAGAACTACCAATCCAAAGTTTTACCTGTAGCTATAAAGACAAGACAGACGTCTTACATGTCAGGGTGGGTTGTGAAACTTATTTTTATTTTTATTATTTGACATTGTAGGTACAGTTAGTTTCCATAAGATATACTTGATAATTAAAATAACATATGTTTCATTATTTCAATATTCCTTCCTTCTAGCACTTGGAATATGATAAATATACATTTAAAAAGTGAAATGCAGGCAGGTGTGGTGGTGCATACCTTTAATCCTAGCATTCAGGAGACAGAGGCAGGAGAGTCACCATGAGGCGAGTTTGAGGACACCCTGAGACTACATAGTGAACTCCAGGTCAGCCTAAGCTAGAGCAAGACCCTATCTTAAAAAACAAAAAGAAAAAGAAAAAAAAGAAAAAATTGAAATGCTGTGTTGTAATTAATAAGAAAGGTTAGAACCAATTAAAGTCCTGTTTTTCTTGTTTACCACATTATTATCTCCTCTTAGGTATAAACACAAATTTATTTTTAATTAATTTACTTATTTATGATGGGGGGAGGAAGAGAATGGGCCTTCCAGGGTCTCTAGCCACTGCAAATAAACTCCAGATGCATGTGCCATCCTGTGCATCTGGCTTTCGTGGGTACTGGGGAAGTGAACTTGGGTCCTCAGGCTTCACAGGCAAGTGCTTTAGCTGCTAAACCATCTCTCTCTAGCCCCCTCAAAATTATTTTTGTCTTTTATCCTATGCAAGAGCAAAATGGCCCTAAGCACACCAGCTGTTTATACAACATTAGTAATTTATATATTAACAATCTCTTTCTCACGTGTGTGTGTATGTGTGTGTGTGTGTGTGTGTGTGTATTTTAAAAAGTGCCATTGAAATTTGCCTTGTATTGCCACAACTTCCTTTGAGTAATTTTGGATGAGAGATAGCTAAAAACTTGTCTGCCCTCTGCTGGCTTGAAGAAGCTTTAGCCTAGCTTCATCCTAGAATGTCCATCCCAGCCCACGATACAACATGCTTTCCTTCCAGTCACTGCTTGTGCTGGTTACAATGCTGGCCCTTCTTTCTGAAGAGCCAACAGGAAGTATTTGGCTAAATTCTAGTATTCAAGAATTAGGGCGATTTTGGACACTTCTTATTCCCGTAACAGTGCAGAAGAACTTGTAACAGATAGAATATCGCTCAGGCTCATTTACTGAGCCTCCAGGAGTTAGAAACAAGGGCCTGAAGGGCATATAATTCTAGAAGTTAACCTTTTGTGACACTCACATTTCCATGTGGCCTTCTGTTTCTTCTATTTTTCCTTTTTTTCCCTTTGTTTGTTTTCTGAGGTAGGGCTTCACTTTTCACTCAGGATGACCTGGAATTCACTATGTAGTCTCAGGGTAGTCTCAAACTCAAGGTGATCCTCCTACCTCTGCCTCCCAAGTGCTGGGCTTAAAGGCATGCGCCACCACACCTGGCTTATTTTTTTTTTTTTTTTTTTTTTTTTAAAGAAGAGACAGAGACACAGAGAAAGAGGCATGCACATGCATGCATGCACACACACACAGAGGGAGAGAGAGAGGGCGTTGACATGCCAGGGCCTCCTGCCACTGCACAAACTCCAGATGCATGCACCACTTTGTGTATCTGGCTTTATATTGGTGCTAGAGAATCCAACCTGAGACATTAGGCTTTGCAAGCAAGCACCTTTACCATCTCTTCAGACTCCCATGTAGCCTTCTTGAGCCTACTAATCTGCAGTTTTACAAAGGATTGCTACCTGAGTTTTTCCAGCTGCATCCCAGCCCAAACATCCTCCTCAAAAACTTTCCTGGACTAAGTTTAAATAAAACTGAGCTGACATCAGCTATTATAGCTAGTCGGTTGTCATCATTCAACTGTACACTCTGGCTGTCGGGACCAGTTTCAGTGTCGCCTCAGAACAAATTCTAAGGCATTAGAATGATATTGGAGGGTCAAGAGTAACTCTGGCCATGTAGGTATGAGTTATATCATTCAAACCCAGGAGGGGGAACGAAGGGACAATACACAATGCCATTGAGCTCATCAGCAGCAAAGACAAAGAAGAAATGGAGACATGGCTTATTCTCTGGGTGTCTCTCTCCTTTTCAGGGAAGCACTGACGTATATACTCTTAAAAAATTCTAAAGTGGGGCTGGAGAGATGGCTTAGTGGTTAAGGCATTTGCCTGCAAAGCCAAAGGATCCTGGTTTGATTCTCTAAGTAAGCCAGATGCACAAGGGGGTGCATGCATCTGGAGTTCATTTGCAGTGGCTAGCAACACTGGCATGCCCATTCTCTCTCTCTCTCTCTCAAATAAATAAATAAATAAATAAATTATTTTTTTAATTCTAAAGTAAAATCACTTCCCTATAATTTTCTACTCTTACACGTAGACACTGAGCTTCAGTTTAAGGAACAAGCCCCATGTCACTCCCTCAATGCTTTATTGGTTATCTTCAGAACATCAGGGGAAAAGAAAACAGAAAGATGTCCTTGTCTCTCTTATGCCTTCATGACTAAGACTTTATCACTCTGCACAAAGTTCACATTGAGAACCCCTATCATTCAGACACATGATGCTAGAATGATTAATATCAGACAGTAAGACCCAAGACTCATTTGGGGGATCTCTCCTTTTTATATAGTCCCCGTTGAATAATACTAACATACACATGTAGGCTCCTTAAAAAACATCCACTAACACTTATGCAGAAGAGACAAATAGCTAAACATTCTACGTCTTGTAGTAACAGATGTAACATTAGGTAAATGCCACCTCCGTAAGTCTATGAATACACATAAAAAGATTTCCATGTATGAGCTCAGCAGTGTTTATGGTTTCATATAAGAGTGATGCTTTTTTGGCCACAACTCATGTGACACTCATTAACAACAAACAGCACCTTATTATGGTAATGATTCTTCATGATTGGCATCAAGGCACAGGAAATGAGAATGATATTGACAAAGTCCCTGTGATTCTGATACATCCAGAGTGGTGCCCTTGGTTGATAATTATATCAAACATTCTTATGAAAATATCATAAGTTTTTGCTTCAAGAATAAAGTTTTTTAGAAGAAATATTTTTGTCAGGCCTACTTGAGATTCTGCGAAACATCCTTAAATGTAAGCAGGGGTACCTTTTCCTAAGTCACTATCCAGGATTTTTAATGGCTCCCCCTTTGGAAAAGGTTCTAGCATTTTCCTTATTCATGCCCCCAAATCACCTGAGTGAAATCTCTCATTCTGTTGGTGACCAATGTCCTAAGGTTCCTAGAGGACAACAAACTCACTTGAGATCACATTGACTTACAGATAAAATCACAACAGTGCCTTCTCATTGCCAAGGTCAGTGTGGACATACACATGTTTTCCCTATGACAACGGCCTATTGGACATGAATAAAGAATGGCTAGGAAGTGAGGTAGGTGAGATCTCAGGGCAAAATGACAGGTTGGTGTTTGCATTGCTGAAAGCTTTATACTGACCTTGGGCCAGTAACAGGTCATATCTTATCTCCTAGGTTTATCATAAAATGAATGGAGCTGATCTGCCTTGAAATAATGCCATTAATATTTCCACATTCACAATGCTGGGAACACAGAGGCTTTCAAGGAAACCCTTTAACAGCTGAGCCATCTCCCCAACCCCATTATTAACATTCACAATTATGGCAGCATTTTTATAAGTCAAAGAAGCAGTTTTATTTTGAGTAATTTTGGAGACAACTGTATATAGTTAAACCCTTTAGGAAACTATTGATAATTCAGGCACGGGCTCTTGGGTCATAGTTCAGTTGGTAAACTGCTTGTCTCAAGCATAAGGACCTGAATTTAAAGCCTTGTGTAAAGTGTTAGAAATAGTGCCACATAGTTGTAATCCCTGCACAGGGGAGGTGGAAAAAGGAGCTCACTGGGAGCCAGTATAGCACATTGAGCTCCTGGCTGATGAAATACTGTCTCAAATGGAGATAGACAGTGCTTTTGAGGAACAATGCCCTAAGTTGTCCCCTGAGTACACACACACACACACACACACACACACACACACACGTATGCACAGGTTTAGTCCGGCAATGCACTATTAAGTAGAACGTATAATGCAATAGTACAGGACCGATTAAAAGATAACTTAAAGAAGTCTTCCTTGCTCCTTCTCCATTTCGACATATGTACATGTACATGGTATGTGTACATGAAGCACTGGGCCCAGAATAAGAGGCTTGGGCTTGAGTCCCGGGCTTCTCATTTACTATTTAAATGAACTTGACAAGTTATTTGACCTTTCTGTTCTTCCAGTGCTTTAACAAACACATTAACCATCATCACAGTGCTCATACGAAGTATCTAAGCAGTTAAGAGATATTTCATTGACATTTCACCATGAGCCTGGAACAACAAACTAAATTATTTTCACAGAGTTGTTTTTATGATTAAAATTTTTTTTTATTTATTTGAGAGGGAGATACAGAAAAAGGCAGAGAAAGAGAGAGAGAGAGAGAGAGAATAGGTGCACCAGGGCCTCCAGCTGCTGCAAAAGAACTCCAGACACATGTGCACCCTTGTGCACCTGGCTCACATGGGTCCTGGGGAATCAAACCTGGGTCCTTAGGCTTTGCAGGCAAATGCCTTAACCACTAAGCCATTTCCCTAGCCCCTTGTTATTATTATTATTTTGAAGTAGGTTCTCGCTCTAGCCCAGGCTGACCTGGAATTCACTATGTAGTGTCAGGTTGGCCTTGAACTCATGGTGATCCTCCTACCTCTGCCTCCTGAGAGCTGAGATTAAAAGTGTGTGCCACCACACCTGGCTGTTCAGAAGCACAATCTTTTTGTGTCTCAGATATTTGCTCTAAATGGATTTAAGAATCTGAATAATGGACAGTTATCATGTTAACTCATAGTATGAGCCCAAGCAACATAGATGTATTCTTTCACTATGTTACATTATATTTCCCATTACTGTACTGTATATCCTAAAAACAGCAGGTATTTACAATCTCCAGACTAGAAAAGTATATTATGGACAAATACAACTGCATGTTAATGTAAAACAATTTGAAATCTTTTGGATAATGGACTTATAAAATGCTTGGATCGAGCTGGAGAGATGGCTTAGCGGTTAAGGTGCTTGCCTACAAAGTCAAAGGGGACCCAGGTTTTTATTATTTTGATTAAGCAAAGTGATCTATTAAAGACATCTAGCCCAGGCAAGGCACACAGAACACATTATATAAAGGGAAATGAAGAGAGCAGTCTCTTCCCTGCATGTACCAAGACCTCTTCTGGCCCAGGAATATACCCTTGGATATGTGCCATCCTGTGGCATGGTACATAGTTTGGCAAGCAGATGGCCTGCTGGATTCCAGCCCTTTCCTGTCCTCCCACGGGGTGCTCTGTGGAATGACTGTCTTGGCAGCACTTTGGAGGCCTTGCGCTGAACTCCGCCCTGAGTACTTCGGACATCTATCACAGTAGTGCACTGGCTTCACGGCATACTTTTCCTCCTATACGGAAACGAGTCAAGAAGTTCAGCAAATGAAATATATTATCATAGGCAACAGTCTATAAACTCCTGTGGTCAAGATTTTATTTTTGCATGGGTGGAGCAGACTTTAAGATCGGAAAGCAAAAGTGTGTGGAGTATATCATTTGTTTTAATCAACTGTGATGCCTCATTAGGTATACCCTGGGAACACAGGAGGGTTGTGTGTCACATGGTGAATAACTGTCAGACATCAGGTAGGGAAAGCGGAAATGGCCTCATGAATTCACTTCATTATTTTCTTTCTCAAAAAGTTAGGACTAGGGTGTGATGGCATACACCTTTAATCCCAGAACTCAGGAGGCAGAGGCAGGAGAATTGCTATGAGTGTGAGGCCAGCCTGGGACTACATAGTGATATTCAGGTCAACCTGGGCTAGAGTGAGACCCTACTTCAAAAACAAACAAACAAACAAAAAGGAACTAAAGTCTTAAAAGTTGGTGGGCTTGTCAAAGTCGAAGCTATTGTACACAGCATGAACATTAGTTAGACCTGGACCCAAATCTATGTCATCCATACTCAACCTGAGTAAGGAAAATCCTTAAACAAAGCAGGGGAATAGCAACTCTAAGTTTGTTAGGAAGCCATGGGAAAAGACACAGCACATTTCTTGGTGAGTATTCTGGTTCTTAGGTGGCAGCCAATCAATTAGGGACTCTGACATGTGTATGGACACATTAACAGTATTTTTTCTCAGTTTTTCTCATTTAAGGTCTGTGCTTGCTTTTCAATTCTTGTGCAATAGCAGCACAGAGCTGATGTAGGTAACCACCTGCTCACGGATTGGACATGAAACCTGCATAGTAGGGGTGAACCCTTACCTGACCCTGGGAGCCAAGCCAGATTCCCTAGAAAGGGAAACCAGTAGATTCCAGAGAGAACCTCCACTGCCCTCTAACTAAGAAGAATGAATATACACATCAATATATCTTTCTAATGACTAGGTTTATCCCCTTTTATTCAAACTGTTCTCCCTTTTAGTTGAAGAATCTGTCCGATTTTACAGCTGGAGGAGAATATGGGTGAGAACAAGGATACAGCAATACATCAAGAAGGAGATGGGTCACTTACTTCCACCTTATCTGCCCAGGCCCAGAAGTCATTATAGGGGAAGCCATGATACAAACACTGTTCTCTCAGCTAGTCTGAAAACCAGTTTCAGGGAAATGGTGACAGACACTGCGGTCACTCAAACCTCATAAAAAGAGATTCAGAGTGTACAGAGAAAACAACTCTAAATCAGATCTCTATCTTGCCCACCAAGGCTCAGGAAATGTAGAGGAAGAAGGAGTGGAAAGATTTGCGAGGCTCAGGGTGCATGGGAATAGCCTGAGACACTATGTTTTCCCCATCCCTGGCAGACACTGATTGAGGCCTCTTGGTCCCCACAATGAATACCAGTAACCCCACCAAAGACACTCAGCAGAGTTGGGATAGGGGAGAAGGGATCTATGTGTGCAACCTTTTAATAAAAATATCAATAATTTTTTTTAAAAAAAAATCAAGCAATGATAATAAGTTTTGAAAGAAGCCAGATGGAGAAATCACCTTACCTATAGGAAAACAAAGACAAGAATTACAGGCTGGGGAGTGGTTAAGGCACTTGCCTGCAAAGCCAAAGGACCTAGGTTCAGTTCCCCGGGACCCAAGAAATGCTAAGGGAAGTTCATTAGTGAGAAATTAAACAAATCAGAAATCTAGATTATAAAGAAGGTGCCAGTAGTATAACTCAGCAGCATAATGCAGTATAAAACCTGAGGTTTAGCTGGGAATGGTGGTCCATGCTGGGGCTGAGGTAGGAAGAGCTCTCAGTTCAAGGCAAGCCTGAGGATATAGAGTGAGTTCCAGGTCATCCTGGGCTACATTGAGACACTGCCTGAAAACAAACAAACAAAACTCTGAGGTTTGATTCCTAGAAGTGCTAACTAACTAACTAAATAAGCTAATAAGTAAACCAAAAGAAAATAAGAGGGCTGGAGAAATGGCTTAGTGGTTAAGGTGCTTGCCTGAAAAGCCAAAGGATCTAGGTTCAATTCCTCAGGACCCATGTAAGCCAGATTGCACAAGGTGATACATGCATCTGGAATTCATTGGCAGAGGCTAAAGGCCCTGGCATACCTATTCATATTCTCTCTCTCTCTTTCTTTCTCCTTCTGCCTCTCTCTCTCTCTTCCCCATCCCTCTCTCAAAAAAAAATTAAAAATATTTAATAAAATAAAAGAAGAGCATAGGAGAAAGAATAAGTGAAGGTAAATTAGAAAGTTATTTTTATTATTAGTTATCTAATAGATTAAAAAATTATCCAAAAACAACAGTGTTGATACTACATTTAATTATGCTCTTACATGTAAGTGTAAATGAAATGACTAGCAGGAATAAATTAAAGTATGAAAGTGGGAAAAATGCCTCCTATACCTCTGAACTTACTGGTAAGACACAGGTCTTTTAACTCCACTTAGTTACAACAGGGGATGAAAGTTACAAGTTGACAGTATACAAAAGGGCTGGCCATTTTTAAATGTTCTCTCTCTTGTCAGTCCCCAGACAGTTAGCTTGTCTAGTGCCAGAAGGTGCTACATATGTGACTGGGGGAAAACGACCAATATCTGTCTAAGCAACTCATGGTCTAAGCGACTCAGCAGCAAACAACCTGATGTGATGCTAACACAAGTGCAGCAGTGGCACACAGACATGGTGGGTTACCAACTGCTCTAGATTTGGCTAACAGATCTGCTCAGTGGAATGGAACCCATACCTGGCAATGGGAAACAAGTCAGAACCATATTCAAAAATGAGCCCGCTCTCCAATATCGAGCTCCTGCCAAGAGTGGGACACAAGAGGGCCTACACCTATTTAATTCTCTCTACAATAACAATGGTTATCCATGTATCTGGCACTGACCTCGCTCTCCATTGAAGAATCTGCTTCTCTCTTTCTGATGGTTGCTTATCCTGAGGAGAGAATCAGCCCATCACGCCTCAAACAGGGCACCAGCTGAAGCCATAGAGTTATAGGGGAAATGAGCAAGAGTGCTGCTTTACAGCAAACCTACCAGCACAGGGCGAAGGAGATAGACACAAAGAACACTCAACCCCTACCAAATTAGATATCCAGAGACACAGAGACTCACAAAACCTCATCACTGAAACTGACCTAAAATGAACCCAATATGGTTCAGGGAAATTCACAGAAAAGGGGGGTGGAAAGATTGTTTGAGCCATGAACTGGGTCATTATACAGAAAGTCATTGCCTCTCTTGCATAACTAATGGCTACCCCCATAAGGCAAGACCAACATTACCCATGGGAGGAAGACAGGGAGAGGGCTAATAATGGTACCATCATGGCTGTATATATACTATATACATAGCTCATAAAAAATATATTAAAAAACCAAAAAAATGTTCTCTGTCTTTTGCTATACATGCATTTGTGTAGAGTGTGCATGGTGTGATGTATTATGTGATGATGGAAAGATATACCAGTGACAACATGAACTCTCCTGATCTACTACAGAGTAGTCAATAACCTCTTCATAGAGAGCTACAGATTTAAGTCAACTGAATCTGATCATCTCTGCTGGCAACTGTCTAGTCTCCATTCCATGCTCATCTGGGGTTGCATATGCTCTGAAACAGGACAGTGGATTGATTTTTCAGAAGAAAAATAATGGAGTATGCCAACTCCAGGAAATTTACAACATGGATGGAGAAAGGACTCAGAACTCATTATATTTATTCATGCATAAGACCCAAGTATTCACACCTTCCTATGAGCCAATACTGTGCTAGACATAGAACAAAAGTGAGTAAAAGTCAGAGTCTCCACTGTATAATGCTTTTGATCATTTAGTGACTAAGCAGGATAGAAGAGTTTGTACCAAGTAACAAACCTGAGATCCCAGTGCTGCAGAGTACCCAGCTTTCACTTTCCATTCACACCGAAGGACCATGGAGGGTAAACTGGGGATAATATTCCCTTAACCCAGGACCCAGTAGATGAAGCAGCTCCCATCTACAAGTTACAGCCACTCTACTGCAGGAAAAGAATGCTCTGGATGACAGATTATTGGCAGTAAAGTGGTCTTTCTAGAAATGACCTGTGTCATTTTCATCCACAAATTACTGGCTAAAGCAGTCCACAATTCCACCTGATGTCAAGGAAGAAAATGTAATCCTTGGTAGAAAGCCAGGAGTATTTGAGAAGCAGCATGACCAGCTCCCTCACTGATCAGATAATTCCACATAATGAACACATAATTATAAGCTGAACCAGTAACACTGAAGGAAATATTGAATACACACTCTAGCCAAGGCACACGAGGAAGGGGAGTGAATGGGCATTCCATGACGTGCATGGTACAAGGGGGAAGAGTCCATCTGATGCGGATGGAAAGCGTCTCTGTCAGGCAGTTTTCTAACAATGCTTCCTGTTCACGAGATGATAAATCATTCAGTGGCGATGAAAATTAAAAGCCCAAGCTCACGCTGGACTCTGAATAGAGACATCTCCATGGTGAATGCCCATCCCAAGAGTCTGCTACTGAAGATAAACAACTAGAACGTCAACTCCAACAGCTACCTGTCACCACTCAGTCAGTATCCATGGCAGTAAGATGTCCAGGGAGCAGCAGTGGTCAAGTGCTGGGTACTTCCCAGCTCTTCTGTCTGGGCTTTATGATGTCACAGCCTCCAATCCGCCTGGCCAGTTTTAAAGAGAGGGCAGCACTAGCAATAATTCATGCCACAGCAAAAGAAGGGCTGGATTTATAGAGTATGTTCCAGAAGAATGCACCACTCCTGTCACAGGCTCTCTGAGAAGGACACTACATTGACTGAATGCTTTACCTATACAGTCACACTCAATCCTCTGGACACTTTCAGGTAGACAGTTAATCCCATGTTTCAGATAAGGAAAGCAAGATAAGCAATAACCAAGTAAACTGTGCACACTTCTCTCACAGCCTAGCACCACATGGGCTCTCCTAAAGAGAATGCAAACACACCATGTCGTCAGGTCATTCGCACTGCACCATAAGATGCTATAGGAAGCAATAAGAGAAAATTGTTTCCCTAACCATAAGTGAAAGAAATTTGATTTTGGAGTCTAATAATTTCTAAAGCAAAATTTTAAAACTTACTTTATCCATGCCTGGAAAAGAAAACAATGGAAATGGGTCACAGATCATAGGAAAGATACAAGTATAAAGAACTCTCCAAAAATAAAAGTAAAAAGAATCTTGCTGGGGCATATGGGCATCTGTATTGTGTGTGTATTGTACACTGAGTTCCTGGCCAGTTTTCGGAAAATGTCTCACTAGTGTTTGAATCACAACAGTATCCCTGGGATTCCCTCACATCTCAAAGGCAGACTCAGATAATGCTTCTACGTATTCAGACCCATGGCACACTTGGCTTATTTGAACCTTATAACAGAGCCTTCATTTAAGGTCCTATCCCCCAAGTTTCTACTACCTGGTTAGAGGTAGATAGAAGGGGGGCAGGTATGTGATTACAAAAAGCAATGGCAACCACAATGCCAGAAATTCTACCTCATCTGTGTCCCTATGCAAGAGAATCGTATCACACACTTGGAGGAACTGGAAAGAAGCTAAGAGCCTGTTAATAAGGTGATCGTGAGCCCAAGCTATAGAGGTCCATTGTCCTCTTGTTCTCTGACAGAAGTTAGCTCTACTCTAGGACACCAAGCACCAATTTGTAGCCAATCTTAGCAAGAGAGTGGGAGAAAAAGTGCTATTTGATTTAAATGTGTTTAAGATCAAATTCTACTGCCTTATAGAACAAGATTATAGCCATGCATTTTTTTTTTTTTTTTTTTTTTTTTTTTTTTTTGGAGAGAGACACAGAGAGAGACAGAGAGAAAGGGAGAGGAAGACATATAGAGATGGGCGTGCCAGCAGACTCTCAGTTGCTGAGAACGAAATTCAGATGCGTGCGCCCCCTTGTGGTCAAGTGTGGCATTGCACCCCTGTGTCACTTTGCATCTGGCTAAACGTGGGACCTGGAGATTGGAACCGCTGGAGATTGGAACCGGCGTTCTTAGGCTTAGGAGGCAGGCGCCTTAACCGCTAAACCATCTCTCCAGCCCAACCATGCATAATTTAAAATATATATTTATTTGTTTATTATTTATGAGAGAGAGAGAATGGCAGGCTTCTAACCACTGCAAATAAACTCCAGATGTAGGTGCCACTTTGTGCATCTGGCTTTACATGGGTACTGAGGAATCGAACCTGGGTCCTTTGACCTTGCCAGCAACTGCCTCAACTGCTCAGCCATCTCTCCAGCATCCCTACCTCCTCCCCTTTTGCTTTTTGATCAGCAGTATTGAATTTATAAGGGAATTTTTTCTTCCTAAGCAGTTCCACTGACTGCCAGGAGATGGCACCTGAGCTCCATTCACTTGCTAAGAGCTGGTAGCTAGGCTCCTAAAAAGAAAGCTGTGGGGAAACAAACCTAGAAGAGGGCTAAGACTTGTTATGGAGACCATGGCTGGGTTTTCTACATTTATTCCAACAATGTCAACTAGCCACGATGAGCGCACAAAATATTCACGCCTAGCTCTATGGACTCAACTAGATTAAAGAGCAGTCGACTACACAACTATTTTGAAGAAAGGAAGACGGGAAGTCTCCTTAGAGCTTTTTTTTTTTTTACCAAGCTGTTGATGCGTTTGTTGCAGCATAAGTGGAAAGGAAGAAAAAAGAGGGCTCAAATGGAGGGTCCTGGGGAGATGCTGTCAGTAAACTGCCTGCCATGCAGCATGGGGACCTGAGTCCAGATCCCCAAGCACACACACATACAAGCCAGGCACTGTGGTGTGAGCCTATATATTGGAGTGAAAGAGACAAGGGGCCTTGGAAATTGCTAGCTGGACTGACAGAATTGGTACATTCTAGGTTAGATCAGAGACCTTGTCTCAAAAAAATAAGGTGGATAGATTAAAGAAGGCAGCTGACATCAACCTCTGGCCTGGATACATGTGTGTGTGACCACACTCATACGAGCATCCATACTTACACACAAGCACGCCTGGGGTGAGGGGGATAGAGAAGAACGGAGGGAAGGAGGGAGGCTCAAACATAAAGCTAGCATCTCTGAGGGCATCTACAAAGGTAAAGCTAAGGATTTCAGTTATAGTTAGACTGACGGGGCTCTTAACAGTCTTATCTAGCCAAGGAGACAAGCACACATGATTCTTAGAAACAAACTGTTTGTGTATTGTTAATCAAATATGTAATAGCTATTAATTTTCCATATAAGTAATAATGATCCTGTCTTTACTTTCATTGAAATAATATTTCAAATGCTAATATTACCAATCTAGTTTCCAAACAAAGCAATCATTGTGGAAAAGGGGGGCGGAAAGAATGTAAGAGCAAAAGCAATAGCTTTCTAAAGACCTTCTATTTAAAAACAACAATGGACCAGGCATGGTGGCTCATGCCTTTAATCCCAGAACTTGGGAGGCAGAGGTAGGAGGATTGCCATGAGTTCAAGGCCACCCTGAGACTACATAGTGAGTTCCAGGGCAGCCTGGGCTAGAGCAAGACCCTACCTTGAAAAACAAACAAACAAAAAACTAAATAAATAAAAATTTTTTAAAATATAAAAAACAATGGTTTGGTTAATGTGTTACAAAGTTTCTCCATTGTAAAAGCTAGAATGTTCCATACCTGAATTCAGATCAGTATATCCACACCCATACCTACAACATAAGGGTCAAATTAGTTTTCAAGGGAAATAGTCACAAGAAAAAGGTACCAGCGGCCTGACAGTCTAACAGAGCAGAATGTATTTTCCTGACCTAATTGTCTACCTGATAATTATGTTCAGCATCTAGGCAAAAGCACACTTGATTGTTTAAGCTTGAAAATGTCCCATTAAAACTCAGGCTGAGGGCTGGAGAGATGGCTTAGCTGTTAAAGTGCTTGCCTGTGAAGCCCAAGAACACTTGTTCAAATCTCCAGGTCCACATATAGCCAGATGCAAAAGTGATGCAAGCGTGCAATGACACACATGTACACAGGGGGCGCATGTGTCTGGAGTTCGATCACAGCAGCTAAAAGTCCCTGGTGCAACCCCACCCACCCACCTGCTGCCTCTCTCCCTCTCTCTCAAAAAAAAATTTAAAAAATAATAATAACCTCAGGCTGAAGACAACAACCAGCAGAGCCTTATGTGGAGGCTGATAGGTGCAGGATAGAGCGTTTGAAAGAGCACAGTGTACTCCCATGCTTCCAAATCTGCATCTTCTCAGTGAAGGGAAAGGAAAAGGCAAGGCTGGGAAGTCAGCCTCTTAATGCTGAAGTGGCAAAGTTAGAGTTTTGAGGGCTGGCTTCCCCCACCTAAAAGTGGAGCAAGGGCTGAAGAGATGGCTAAGCAATTGAGGCAGATGCCTACAAAGCTAAAGGATCCCCAGAACCCATGTAAACCAGATGCACAAAGTGACACATGCATCTAGAGTCTGATTGCAGAGGTTGGAGGCTCTGGTGTGCCCAATCTCATTCATTCCCTTCCTCTCCCGTCTCTCTCAAATGAATAAATAAAAATTTTTAAAAATGAAAGTGGAGCAAGAGTCAGTGGGTGGAGAGTGTGGTGGCCATTGTTCCAGCCAGACACCAGCCACTAAAGAAGTACTATTGGGGAAGGAACAAGCACACATTTCCCTCCATACGGCTGCAAATTCCAGAGAAGGATACTCAAGGTGCACATAAAGAATGGACAGATTGCTTGAACCAGGGCTGACATCCTAGGTTACTATTCCAGCTGCCAAGGGACACAGATCAGGCTCCTGGGGCCCAAAGCCAATGGTGCTGAACAGAAAAGTGGAGCCTCTATGCTCCACCCAGAACCCCTCCTCTACACTGAGCTCGCAAGCTAAAGGCTACATTAGACCTGAGGGGCTGTGGGTTTCATTCCAGAAGGGCTGAAATATAATGTCCAAGGAGATGTGTATTTTTAAACTACCAACTTGCAAGGTTTGTAAGAACTGAGACACCTCAATCTCAAAACAGGAAGTTCAATATCATAGAATCAAGGGTTTACTATATAAGCAATTCTAAAATCTTGGAGAGCTGAGTGTCGCTACTTTTTAATCAAGAAGGCACACTGAGGTTTTTTTTGGGGGGGTAGCTCAATGGTTAAAAGTTCTTGCAAAGCCTGCTGAACTGGGTTCAATTCCCCAGTACCCATATAAAGCCAGAAGCACAAAGTAGCATATGTATCTATAGTTCCTTTGCAGTGACAGGAGGCCTGATATGCCTATACTTTCTGTCTGTCTGTCTCTCCCTCCCTCCAGATATACATATATTTTTAAAGTCTTTGTAAAAGAAGGCACAACTTAGGTGCGATTTTTGTAACCACAATAGCAATTGACTTTTAGGCAAAGTATAAGATCTCTTTTACCCTTACAACTGGGGAATCCGTGTACATCCCTAACTTCCCGGGTGTTCATTTCACTTTGAAAGAAAAGGTCTGTTTTTGCTAGGATTTCTGACAGTTGTGTTTTCATGCTTTCCTTTCCCTTCACTCATCAGAGAAGGGCTCTTTTTTGTCCTCTAACCCATCTCAGCATAGTCTAAGCACGTGTGCCATCTGCTGAGAACTCTCAAGGGTAACAGGCAAAACATAGGACCCTTTTTGTGGGAACGCATATGTGGTTGATGGGTACTGAGTGTCGGGCGGACTGGCAATAAAGCAATAACCCTGGAGTGAGTGCACAACAGTTTTGGAAACCAAAGATCCCACAGCCTGAATGGTCTAAATACAGGCAGGTGTACTATTTCCAGAACTATCTGTTGTCCATGAGCTGAATTTAGACACAAGAGATTAGACAGACACATGCATATATTCACATCATGTCCCTTCGCAAATGCATTCAGATTCAATTTTATAGTTAAGTGGTAAAAGGATTAAGGGATAAACTTTCTTTTATAAATATGATTTCTGCTTGAGAAAGGTCATTATAGGACACAAACCCAGGTTTGGTGTGATGATTTTGAGATGCAGAAACCCAGTTTTTAAGACAGTGACAAAGTTAGACTGAAGTCTTATTTTGAGAGTAACAATGTTTAACTTTCAAGTGCAAAACTAGTTCCAGTCTTAAAAAGCAGGGGAGCAGGTGGGGAAGAAATCTTCCAGGAAAATGACACAAAGTTCTGAGTCTGTCCTCTAGAGGGCGCGCCTTCCTAATTTTTCTTAACAGGCTGGCTCCAACCCAAGTGAGGGGAGGAAAAAAGGCCTCAGGTTAGACATAAATTTTTAAAATTCATTTCTGATTTTACTGATATGCCTTCAAAACGAGTCGGAATACAGTGTTTCTTGCTGGTGAACCCCCAATGTGCACATGCTATTTGCAGCCACCCTGTCGTAAAGGGATGTCACACAGCCATTGATCCAATACAGTGTTGGGATGACAAAGGTGCCCAGGAGACACCGTAGAGTGTGATGGAAGGTTCCGACTCTGAAATACGGACATGCGTGGATGTGCACTCCAGCTTCACGATTCATTTGCTCTGCAACATTTGGATTTTTTTGTTTTTGTTTTTGAAACTTCAGTTTCCTCAGTTAAAAAATAAGGATGATAGCATGTGTTTACATGGCTGTTCCTGAAAGCTTGGTTGAACGAGTTATGTGAAGCTCTCGATATCCTTTTTGGAACTATGCCAATGCTGGAAAAAGTGGAATTTTTTTTACAATAGGATTCTCTTCACACTGTTCTGGTCAGTTAACAACAATGATTTTTAGCTTTCGTTGGACATGGGACATTTTTAAAACAGAAAATATTTCCATCGTTTTTCTACCTACTCAATCAATTCCCTCCATTTTATGTTCTCTTTTAATGTTAATTTGTTAGGTAATACAGATGCACAGCTTAACACTGAACAGGATAGACAAGAGCTAGGAGGGGACCGGAAGTAATGCATCTCCATACCAATCTCCCCCATGTAGTGCTCCTTAACAGGAGCTAAATGTGTAAAACCTCATGAGAATTCCACCAGCTTTGCAAGGACAGAAAACTTTCATGGAAAAATTACCACAAAAAAAAAAAAAGTAGGCAAAAAGGAGGAGGGAGAACAATATACTGATTTCACAGTTAGCTTTTACCATCTTTCCTGATCTCTGATGGATCTGATGTAAGGGCAGAAGGTTCATGGACTCCCTCTCTCATGCCACGGTGGCTCTTCTAGAGAACTTAGGAACCCACTACTGACTCAGCCCGCCCCCAGGGTGGCTGCTTTGAGGTCTGAAGAATTCACTTTTTAATTAAGTTCTCAGGTGACCCAGAGGCTGCTGTTCCATACCTACATTTTGAATAACAGCCATTTACCCAACCACAGAATCTGTCATTTACCAGAAATAGACAGGGCAGGGCTGGAGAGATGGCTCAGTGGTGAAAGGAGCTTAGTTACAAAGCCTGATGGCCAGATTTGATTCCCCAGCACCCATGTAAAATCAAAGTATCTCACGTATCTGGAGTTTGTTTACTGTGGCAGGAAGCCCTGGAATGCCCATATGCACTCTCTTTTCATATGTCTCTATCTCTGTCTCAAATAAATAAATAACTTGTTTCAAAAAATTAAAGAAATGGACAGGGCAGAGAACTTAGGCCCTGTTCCTAATCTTCCATCAACTCACCATGACTCTGTCACCTAACCACGCCCCTGCTTGCTCTTCTCATAAAGAGAAATACTGTCTACAGATGAAGTCAAATGAAGATCAAAGAGGGAAACAGAAGCATCAAGACTCAGAAACATTAGAAAGTTTCTCTTAAGAACAGCCATTACTGGGCTGGAGAGATGGCTTAGCAGTTAAGGCGCCTGCCTGCTAAGCCTAAGAACCCGGTTCCAATCTCCAGCGGTTCCAATCTCCAGGTCCCATGTTTAGCCAGATGCAATGTGACGCAAGGGCGCGATGCCATACTTGCCCACAAGGGGGCGCACACATCTGATTTCATTCGCAGCAGCTGAGACTGCTGGCGCGCCCATCTCTATCTGTCTCCCTCTCCCTCTCTGTCTCTCTCTGTGTCTCTCTCCAAAATTAAATAAAATAATGTAAAAAACAGCCATTACTTAACTGTCACCCCAGAGGAGGAGTCACAGGATCCTTGGCTACACAGTAACGCTAACTTGGGCTACATGAGACTATGTTACAAAGAAAAAGGAACAAAGAGCCGTAACTCAACAGCACGTGTAAGGACAAGTGCGTATGACAGTCTTAGGTTACTGTCTTGGATTCTGCCCCCAGCATTATTTGGACAAAATATTGGGCTTTTCTGGCCCATAATTTCTATCTAGAAAGTAAATCTTTCAAAAAATAAACATATCACAGTCCTCAGATCAACACGAGTAAAGAAGGGGGCTCCAGAGCAACAAAGAGACCGCTGCCTGGAATCCAGGGTGAGGCACTTTCATTCTGCATCAAGGGACCACCCACCAGAGTGACCTAAGGAGTGTTGCTCTGTCCTCCAGAAGTCAGAAGTAGCCTGGCTCCTGCTAACCTTCAGCACAAACCTTTCAATGTTGTAAACCAAGCTTCAAGGTGGCCACCTTTCCTATAAACAGTTGATCTGCCATCATTAGCAGGTAACTCTAGAGTCCTGACCCACCCCTTTGGTTGGCAAATGCCTGATATCCCTTCCCTAAAATGCCTGGTATCATGGCTTTCCTACAGACCCCACTGTCACTGTGTGTTCCCGTCACCGACCAGCTAGGGCCTCACATCTTCTAGAGAGTGGCACTCTTCAGTGGACTGCATCTCCCATCACCATTACACAGCATCAACTGCCACAGGAGCTTGCTAAGGCCAGTCTCCAGCCCCATCACTCACCTATACCACGTCCCCCCACAGTGCTGTGCCCTCATCCTTGAAGTCAGGGTCTCCATGCTCTGGGGCCAGCTTAATTTCACTCCTTGTCTGAACTGCTTCTTAAGATTCCTTGCAGGCTGATCCTCCAAATAAGCTGCTGACCAAACTCTGGTGTTGCCTTTCAAACTCAGATTTGACCATTGCTATGCTGCCAATTCTGCCCTCTGCTACCCCACCCCCCACCCCAACCGTACACACTTTTTTCTTTCTCTCCCTGCATAGCATTTTCCTAAGGGTGATATTTTATGACATTGACTTCAATGACAACTGACAAGAGCAGGTTTTTGTTTGTTTGTTTGTTTTGTTTTGTTTTGTTTTGTTTTGTTTTGTTTTGAGAGAGACAGAGAGAAACAGACAGAGAGCCAGGGCCATTTCAGCCACAGTGAACGAACTCCAGACGCATGCACCCCTTTGTGGGCAAGTTCGGCATTGCACGCTTGCATTACTTACATCTGGCTAAACATGGGACCTGGAGAATCAAACAGGCATTCTTAGGCTTGGCAGGCAGGTGCCTTAACCACTAAGCCATCTCTCCAGCCCTTTTGTTTGTTTTTTAAGGAAAGGGGAGAGCTTCCTTCTCCACCTGTGCTTTTTAGGCATTGGTCACTGAGTTGAAGACAGAAATGTGTCACTTAACGTGAACTAGCACACACCAGACTGGCAAACATGGGAAGTCTGTAAGCATAGCTCAAATAGAATTTGTTTCATATGGAATTTTCCCAGAATGCTAAGGTCTGGCACAACTAAATAAAACAAACTCAAACATAGCAACCCACCAATGCTCATGCCCTCCTCAGCTGAGATTGGCATGTGATCCTTCATGGAAATACTCGTGTTTTTCTACCGTGTTCTATGATTTTACTGCATATTAGCCATTTCACCAAATTTGGAAAGCCTAATTCATTTCTTAAAGCCCCTTTCCTCTAGCCAACCTCTCCGGCTGTCTTTCTTAATATTGGTTTTTTTTTTTTTTTTTTTTTTTTTTTTTTTTTTGAGTTAGGGTCTCGCTCTCACCCAGGCTGACCTGGTATTCACTATGTAGTCTCAGAATTGCCTTGAACTAACGATGATCCTATCTCTGCCTCCAGAGTGCTGGGACTAAAGGCATATGCCACCATGCCCGGCTCGTATTAAGTTTTTGCTAATGTTCTGGCTCAAGATTCAAGTGAGTTTTCGTTCAAGTCACATTGTTTCTGGAATACACATTTACAGAACTTGAGAATTTTAGAAAACATGTCTTCTGTATTTTTTGCTTAAGTGCCTGGAATGCCATTAGCCAAGAACTAAATGGAAGGCAGATACTCTTCAGTGAGAGATGACAAGGCCCCTGGACGTAATCTCCTCACCTGTGGATTGTGTGAGGGGGGGCAACTGGGCAAGGACTGGACTCTGCTACTACAATCTGGAGCTGTCAGTGGGAAATGTTCTTGGGGCACACCAAGCTCATACTGGCACATAAGTGACTTGGAATTTTCCTAGAGCTGAGAATTTGAAGAGTGCCAGAGAGCCCTGGGCTCCTGAAGAGGGGAAGGACACCTGAGGGGAGAGAGGCAAAGAAAAGAGAAAGGGCACCAACAGGGGAGTAAAAGGGAGGTGTGCTTGCGATGTCTCAGGTATACGACATATCATGTAATATTTATAAGCAGCAAGTCTCTTTGGGGGTAGGGAGATGGCTCAGTATGCAAAGTGCTTGCTATGCAAGCATAGAGACGTGCACTTGATCCTCAGTGCCCACGTGTGAAAAGCCAGGTATTGTGGGACATGCTTTAATCTCATGGTCCAGGAGGCAGAGATAGGCAGAACACTCAGTCTAATTATTAGCAAGTTCCAGGCCAGTGGGAGACCCTGTCTCATCTGAAGAACATCTCCCAACATTGTCCTCTGGCTGCTGCCTGTACGTACATGCCCCTGTACACACACATACAAACATGTGCCGGTGCATGCACATGCACACACATCTTTTCTGTCTTGACTCTTTGCTTCAATTCACAAGAAAAGTCAGGCTCAGTGGTGAATGGGTTTGCCCGAGGTGACTAACACAGAGTTGCTGAATCCCAAACACTGGCTTTACACTGCAAGGTTTTCCAAACGAAGAGCCCAGGACCGATGCTTCCCATGGAGCCCAGTAATGAGTGGCAAGAGGATGAAGTGTGAGTGAAGGATCAGAGCGCCGCCCACCTCCACTTCAGCCTCTTTTATCTGCTTTTGCATACTGGGCTTCCTCTTATGCTTCTATTTGAAGTCAGAGTCCCACAGTTTTAAAGCAGAGAAAAAAAGTCTGCAAATCACTACACGGATATCAAGCTGCCTATTTCCCAATTCTGCCTGAGGCTGGCCTTCAGCAGAAAAATAAACCAGTGCTTACAAAAGCTCTACTCTATGCAGAACACTGTTAGAGAGGGGTCCCAAAATCCCTGCTCTCATCATTCCAAAGCTTTCTAAAAAGACTTTACTTCTTGCCAACTTAAATCATTTGTTCTACTACTTCTACCCATTTCCAGACATTCCAAGGCATGTCAGGGGATTGGAAGGTTGCAACCAAGTGATCTCGGAACCCAAAGTAAGACACCTGGGGCCTGGTCCCACCCTCCCAAAGGTGTGTCACTTCCCTTACGCAGATCTCTGTTTCCTTCACTGCCAAATAAGCTGGCTGGACTTGAGGGTCTTTCACATTCTCTGTGGTGAGAGAAAGGGGTGAGAGGTGCTATGCTGACAAATGAGTTTGGCTAGGTCTATTGGCTCAAGCCTATAAAGCCAGCTACTCAGGAAGCTGAGGCAGGAAGACTGTAAATTCCAGACCTACCCGGATTACAAAAGTGAGTACAAGGACAGCTTAGGACACTTAGTGAGACTATCTCAAAATAAAAATTAATGAGAGCTAAGGATAATTCAGGGTAGACAGCTTGTCCAGTATTTGTGAGGCCCTAAGTTCAATTGCTTGGACTGAAAATAATAATAATAATGTATTTGTAATAATAATTTAGGTCACACAGGCCCAAATGTAGATGCTTCACATAGATTATTTCTCTAAAATTCATGAGTGCCAATGAATAGACTGTTCAATAAAAGAAAGAAAGAAAGAAAGAAAGAAAGAAAGAAAGAAAGAAAGAAAGGAAAACACACAAAGAAGGCAAAGGCGTTAGAAATGCTGGTACAACTTACACAGAATGGAAAGGAGCAGGACTTTAATTTCCATGCAACAACCATCTCGGACAAGAAAAAGGTAATTTCAGATCTCTCCCAAGGGTTTGCAAAGTCCAGAGATGACATCCTGTTGCAGGGAAAGGACACACGTGACAGTTTCTTTAAAGTGCTCAGAAAGAAAATAATGGGCACTGGATTTACAGCCCATCTCCAGGCAATGATTTGTCACCTTCCCCTTCTGGTGTTGATTCTCTCCTCAGCTGGATGACACATGACTGCAGATGAATGTGTGCATGTCTCAGAGGCAGCTCAGGTGGGGCAGACACATTCTTCCAGCATTCTCTACATGGACCCTGGCAAAGGCCCACTCTCTTCACAGCAGCTCCGCTGGCTTCATCTGCACACATGTGGAGGACCATACCCCAACCACATCACCCACTTTCCATCCCCACAAATCTGCCTGAAAGAAACAGAAGTCACTGACATCTCGTGTCCCTCAAATAACAATATGCATACAGTGATGCTGCTAGACTCCCATGTATCAACATCACTGTCCAACCAGTCCTTAAGTCTTATTGAATGTCTTAAGTAGTTAGGATCAAAAGGATTTGGAAGGATGGCTGGGGAGATGGCTTAGCAGTTAAAACATTTGCCTGTGAAGCCCAAGGACCCAGATTCGATTCCCCAGTACCCACATAAGCCAGATGCACAAGGTGACGCATGTGTCTTTAGTTTATTTGTAGTGGCTAAAGGCCCTGGTGCACCCATTCTCTTTCTCTATTTGCCTTTCTCTCTCTCTTTAAAAATAAAATATTTTAAAAAGGGTGATTTTGAAGGAAGGGAGCGAGAGAGATGCCTCAGCAGTTAAAGATATTTGTTGCAAAGCTTGAAAGCATGATGACCTGGGTTCAGTTCCCCAGTGCCCATGTAAAGCCAGATGCAAAACATGGCACATTCATCTGAAGTTCGTTTATAGTGACATGAGGCCCTGGCAAGCACATTTTGTGTGTGTGTGTGTGTGTGTGTGTGTGTGTGTGTGTGTGTCTCCCAAATAAATAAAAATATTTTAATGGGTTTTTGGCATAGTATCATTAGGCTTCATGACATCTTGGTAATATAAAGAAACAGACACTCTGTGGCTAAATAATCATAATTACATACTCAGTGGATCTGAGAGCTGAACTCAAGCATCTGCAAACATCTCGCACAGGTAAGAGGGGTTAGCCTCCACCATTCCATACTGTCATCTTCACAACTCTACTGCCTGGGAGGCAGTGAGGCCACTCAAACTTGCAAACACCAGGAGGTCCAGAAGCTGGGAAACCTTTGGGCAGGCAAGGAGTTTTAAGCTTCAATTTTCTGTCTTTGTCCCCTTGTCTTGCCTGAAATTCTACCAATTAAGTTCACTTACGCAATTAAGAAAATGGAAATTGTCTTTTTAGAAGTTAAGATGCTAATTACCATTTACTCTGCAAAAGTGTTCAAGCAAAATGTGACATTCTCACAGCAGTAGCGACCACCTACCCTTGTGGCAAGGTAGTTTGAATAAGGAGCTGGCTGAAGATTTGGAGATTGGCAAGGTACCATGGCAGGCTAGCAGCAAGCTGGAAGACCCTGAGGATGGGAGCCAGAGGCAGAGGCAGGAAGCAAGAGCAGCTCGCTGCAAGGAGAGGCGGTGCTGGCCATGCTCAGCTCTTCCTCTGTCTTTTCCTCTAAAAAGGCCTACAACTCCCCAAACTTAGGCTAGAAGGGTAAGTTTCGGGGTCCCTTAACAATATGAGTTTCTTCTGCAGCTGTGGGATTAGACAGCATTTATACCCACCATGTTTCTAAATGTGAGGCTACAGCACACAGTCACAGAAGTAGCTCCATGTCCACCATCTAAGTAGTACCAGTTCAAAGGAAAGGGGTAGCGAACATGCGTAAACTTTCCATTCCTAATAGAAGCTGCTTCTAAACGTAGTTGAGCAGGGGAGCCCAGGACACCTTGTCCTTTAAAATGTTCCACTTTGAAATACTGGGTTTCTCCCTCCAAACAAGATCAAAAACCAGTCTGTCTCAGACACCAATCAGACAGGGCCTTACAATGTCACTAAGTCTGGCCTGGAACTTACTATGTAACTGAGGCTGGCCTCAAATTTGCAGCCTTAAGGCAACTCTCCTGCCTCAGCCTCCTAAGCGTTAGTACTACAGGAGTGAGCCATCACCCCCGCCTTGAAAGGTACACAGGTAGAGAATTAAAAGCTAGAATGACAGTTTGTACAGTAACGTTAATCCTGGTACATCTTTTAAATCACCTAAATGGTACACTAACAGATTTTAAAAAAAGGGGGGGGGGCTGGAGAGATGGCTTAGTGGTTAAGGCACATGCCTGCGAAGCCTAAGGACCCCGGTTCGATTCTCCAGGTCCTACATAAGCCAGATGCACAAGGGGGCGCATGCATCTGGAGTTTGTTTGCAATGACATGCCTATTCTCTCTTTCCCTCCCTCTGTCTCTAATAAATAAATAAATAAAAATAAAATCTTTTTTTTTTTAAATAAAAAAGCCAGCAACAATTGGTGACAATAAAGTCCAGCATCCTTAAGGTGCTGTCAGAGTGACAGTGAGAGACCATGAAGGCCAGAGAGCAGGAGAGGAGCAAACGTCTGGAAGAGCCTGGCCTGTTCCTGCTGAGCCAGGGTTATCCTGTAGCTGTTGGTATTTGTCCACTGTACACTTAACGGCTTTTGCTTCTCTGGATCCCAGACTGAAGGACCCATTCCATTGCTCCCGTTCATTTACAGACCATCTTTCCTGATGTTTGTCCTACAGATGAGGACATTGAAGATCACAGAGTTCCTGCCAGTCATTATGGTCACTCAAGCTAGCGTGTCCTACTCTCCCAATGCTTCAGCCAGTGTAGTGACACCCAGTGACCAGTAAAGGATGGGCTGGAGTGAGGAGTCTGACAACATTCAGGTGACTTTTGATTTCTGCAGCTTCTACTGAGCAGGATAGCACGAGATTCTGTGTCCGTAGTTACATCCAGCACAGGATATAAGCTAAGATTGGAGGCATTCAAAATCAAAGCTATACTGTTTAAATATATCTGAATGATTTTCAGACTGAATATACTGAGTTCTAGTTCTTTGTAGGCGACTTTTAATGAGACACATTTAACACAAAGTCAAGATGGCCTGCAAAGAAATTCTCTTTGGAGCTGACTTGATTTTAATTAATGTCATATCAAAGTGAGTCAAATTTACTTTGAACCTCAAGATGGGCACGACCCCATTCCTGCCGTCTCCAATACTCAGAAAAGTGAGGTAAGAAGACTGCTGAGCCAAGTTCAAGGCCAGCCTGGGTAACAGTGAGACTGCCTCCTGAAAACACTAACGAAACAAAAGTATTGACTAAATGGCCGACAATCCACAAAAGGACTTGCAGATCGGGAGTTCCTAACTGCTGTTCCTCACAGCTCGGTACAATGCACTTCTCCACATTTGCTCTTCTGGCTGAGGGCTTCCTAGACGAGAAAAGAGTACTGGCAGATGGCTTGGGCTTTGAGGCACATATTTCTGTATATAAATGGTCAACTTCAAAAGTACAGTAGTCGTATCAATCTGGCTCATTAAAACAGAGGTAATCTCTGTTTGGAAAATAAAACTGGCAATGAAAAATAAAAACAGAAATTATAAATGCTGAAATCAGAGTTGGTTCCTGAGGTAAGGCATCATAAAAATACTTCTACCTAAGGACATCCACAGCCAGCCTAACGGTCTTGTGGCGAAGACGAAAGTCACTGTAGCTCCTCTGTACATTGATGTGTTCAGCAAAGATTTGCTCTTGTGAGAAAAGACAGAGAGGAGAAGTGATTTCTTGGGCTGGTAATATATCCAGCTTCACCAGGAGAATTGTGAACTGTGAAAATGAACTTGGATAACAGAGGAACTTAATTCCAAAAGAAGAATTTAAGACGCTATCCTTTAAACCCTGTGGTCCAGCCTTCCACTTAAACCAAAAGCTAAGGCCCCTTTGCAAATGGTCCATTTGTTGGATGAAAGCATAACAAGGAAGTGACTAAAGGTGGCTGGAAGGCATAAAACCTTGAATAATTTGGCAAAATTCAAGGTCCAAGTTGGGCGTTGGTAAAAAATAAGGGAAAAGAAAAACAGTGGAGTATGCAAGGAAGCTTCCTCTAGCAGGTAAAACTCTTTGTGGATCTTTGGAGAAAATGGCAGGCTAGGGAGACAGAACCTAGCTATCTACCACTCTGCCACTCCAGCTAGCCCAAACTGTCTAATATTTTGAAAAAAAAATTAACTTCTCTAGATATCAATTACTCCATGTGTGAAATAACTAAAGATCAGTTTTAAAATATTATTCAACTTTAATGATTTTATTATTAAAATAATAGATTTCATAAAGATATACTTAAATTGTGCCCTGCAAACTCTATTTAAGGAGAGAAAAGGAAAAATTATGGTTTTGGATTTTCATTTAAAGTTTTTAATCTTTTCATAATGTCTGAACTTTTGAGTCAACTCTTTTCCACTCAGCCTCCAAAAAAATCATCCCTTTTTCTCCTAACATTACATTCTCATGCATGCATTCAAGTCCTATATTTTAGGACACTCTCATGAATCCCTTCTATGCCACATTCAGGAAAGGCCTCAGCAAGGCTGACAGGATGTGGGGAGGTCACAACAAAGTGCATCCGAGGACTTCTCATTCCCCATCTGCACCTTCTGTGTTGAGAATTTATCTGAAATACTCCACGCTCCCAACAGTACAGACTGGATGATGCTCTCTAGCTTAGTAAGAGTCCTCCCTTTGGGTTTTCTTTCTGCCTGCTCTGAGCATCCACCAACACTCCCTTACTCCCCATTAAAATATCAGCTCTTGAGAGGGGCCATCCACTTTATTTCAAGTGCCTAACACAGTAAATGGCACATGGTTAGCTTGTCACATGAATAAGAAAATGAATGGTGCACAGAGCAGAAGCAAGTCACAAACCAGCCTGGAAGAGACCTCAGAGATCTTTTGGCTCAAGCCACCATGTTGCAAAAGCTGAGGAGTCTTGGCACAGTGAAAGAGTATTTTAGGAAACATATTAGATATTATTAGGAAAAGCACTCTCCTAATAGGTGAAGATTCCACGCCACACAACCTGTAAGCAGAACTTATATAATTAACATTTTTACAACATTAATTTTACTTGGCTTCTATTTAATTGACTTCAAATATGTCCGCCGATTATTGACTGTTGTGGGTTCAATTACTTAATATGAAGATGAGGCGAGAGTCTCCCTTCTCTCTTCTGTGTTTCTCCAGCCTTTCAAAGCTCATCAGCACCTCCAACAGAAGGCAAAGGAAAAGAAACTCTAATTTATCAATGTCAACTGTTGAACCAGCAAATTGCCTCCATCCCGCCCTCACATGGAAGTGTTTGGACAATTCTGCATCAACAAGACGTTGGCAGCTGTGCTCCTTGGGTTCAGTAATTGCGTTGTTTCCTACTGTGCTCCATGGGTTGTGAAATGAATTCATTAAATAACCTATACAAAGGGAGTGTGGTGTGGGCTAGCAGAAACAGCTCCGGGCTAATATTGGGATCCAGTGTTCGCCATCTCCCACTTTGACCAGTGTTCTTGACTCAAGTTTTCTAATCCTCAGTCTATGAAACTATTCAAGAGGATGATAATAATTCTGCCTTGGATAGTAGGGAAATGTGGAGCACAGTACTTTAACACAAACCACATTCTCTATAGAGTAGGAGCCAGCATGCCTCCTTTCAGCTCAAATTATGCCCTTTGAGTACAACGTCTAAGACATAAAATAGTTCAATGTGTTTGTTAGAGGCACCAGAATCTGTGTGTCCAACTGATCAATTGATACTGAAAGGCAAAGGTTCCGACAAGAAAACCGTCAATGCTTAAGGAATAAATGACAGAGATAGGAACTGGGCTGGAGAGATGGCTCAGCAGTTAAGGTGCTTGCCTGCAAAGCCTAAAGACCCGGGTTCAATTCTCCAGTACCCACATAAAGCCACATGCAGTGGCACATGCATCTGGAGTTTGTTTGCAGCAGCCCCTAGTGCTCACTTCTGTGTGCGCTCACTCTCTCTCTGCATGCAAATAAAAATATTTTTTAAAAAGAGTGTAGGAACAAATTCTATTGCTTTGGCACACATACCAGTTGATAGTTTGCCAGTTGCCTTAGGTTATTAAAACTACTTTTTCAGCGAATCTAGGCTTATACCAAGTATATGACTTATTATTGCTACTATACAAAGAAGACATGTTTAATAAAAGTTCACCAGAAACCTAGTTGACCGCCTTCTAGGTGTCAACTAGCAGAGAATGGGGAATACTCTGGGAGGGGGGATCCTAGTGGAGACTGGCCAGCCACTTCCTTTCAACTGAAGAATTGTCAGATCCCAATCTGGGGCTCAATTGATTCACATCTCTTCCAATTAAAAACAAACAAACAAAAAAGGTAAGAGAAGAATTTTCCTCTCAAATTAAGAATAAGCAACAGAGTTTCACTACTTTTTTAAAAATCTTCCCAATCAATTATTTTTATAATTAGGGCTTGATTCACACTCACAATTGCTGGCTAATATCTATGTGTAGCCTAGGAGTTTTGGAACAATGGCTCATGGTGCCACACCTGGGCTTGAGGAAGTCTACAATGAGGTGGCAGTTGATGTGGCTGATCATAAGGTTTGTGAAGCATGGAGCCCAGTGTGGTCACACTGAGCAATCGGTGGTTGCTGGCCTACACTGTTACTTCCCAAGCTCTTATTCAAACCCTCTGGAAAGGTGGCATAATCATCACTAATCCCAGACTCAGAAGGTAAGAATCTGCTCAAGGACATGAGCTAGGTCTGATTCCATGTCTGGCTCAGGCTGACTTCCATGTGCTCTCTACTAATAAGAATTTGGGGCTGGAGAGATGGCTTAGCAGTTAAAGCACTTGCCTGCAAAGCCAAAGGACCTAGGTTCAATTCCCCAGGACCCTTGTAACCCAGATGCACAAGGGGGTACATGTGTCTAGAGGTCTTTTACAGCGGCTGTCCCCCCTCCCTCAAATAAATAAATAAAAATAAAATATTAAATGGGTGTCACAGATGTCTAAAAAAATAAAAAAAAGAATCTTGTTCTTTCTTGACTGGCAGGCAGTGTGTGACCTACAAGGCACTATTCTGAACACAGTAATGATACTATTCTGCCCCCTACTCCTTCATAAAAGCAGAATTGAATAAGTACACACAAGTTCATTATCATAACTTAAATTCTTTGGATCCCAGCTGGATATAAATCTGCTTCCTTTTTTTTTTTTTTTTTTTTTTTTTTTTGCTAAACAGAAACCCTCCAGCCAATCACAGGTCAACAGCCTGGATAGTACCACAGTAGAGCGTGAATTTCAGAAAGACACCCACAGCTTGCGTGTGGTGGCACACGCCTTTAATCCCAGCGCTGGGGAGGCAGAGGTAGGAGGATCACTGTGAGTTCGAGGCCAGACTAGAACTACCAGAGTGAGTATCAGGTCAACCTTGGTTAGAATGAGACCCCACCTCAAAACAAAACAACAATAACACAACCCACCCACAGCAATGCATTTAGCAGGGAGGAAAAACACTCCTACCCAGAAAGCACAATGGGCAGGAGGCCAAGGCTACAGTTCATTTCTACCTGAGGCCTGGCCCAGGACGCCTGAGCTCCTGACTGCCAGTGCTACGTAGGGCAAGTCATTTGCTTAGAATGCTTGCTTCCTTGTGTGAAAAATGATAGCTTCAGCCTGGGTGATGTGTTTTAAGTTATGTTTACTGGGGTACAACATGCATGCAATAAAATACCTGCAAAATATATTTTTAAAAAACCTTGTAAAGATACAGTATGATGATTTGGCAAAGGTACACAGGTGTATAAGCACCATCGCAGTTAAAACAAATTCTATTGCTTTGGCACACATACCAGTTGATAGTTTGCCAGTTGCCTTAGGTTATTAAAACTACTTTTTCAGCGAATCTAGGCTTATACCAAGTATATGACTTATTATTGCTACTATACAAAGAAGACATGTTTAATAAAAGTTCACCAGAAACCTAGTTGACCGCCTTCTAGGTGTCAACTAGCAGAGAATGGGGAATACTCTGGGAGGGGGGATCCTAGTGGAGACTGGCCAGCCACTTCCTTTCAACTGAAGAATTGTCAGATCCCAATCTGGGGCTCAATTGATTCACATCTCTTCCAATTAAAAACAAACAAACAAAAAAGGTAAGAGAAGAATTTTCCTCTCAAATTAAGAATAAGCAACAGAGTTTCACTACTTTCTAAAAATCTTCCCAATCAATTATTTTTATAATTAGGGCTTGATTCACACTCACAATTGCTGGCTAATATCTATGTGTAGCCTAGGAGTTTTGGAACAATGGCTCATGGTGCCACACCTGGGCTTGAGGAAGTCTACAATGAGGTGGCAGTTGATGTGGCTGATCATAAGGTTTGTGAAGCATGGAGCCCAGTGTGGTCACACTGAGCAATCGGTGGTTGCTGGCCTACACTGTTACTTCCCAAGCTCTTATTCAAACCCTCTGGAAAGGTGGCATAATCATCACTAATCCCAGACTCAGAAGGTAAGAATCTGCTCAAGGACATGAGCTAGGTCTGATTCCATGTCTGGCTCAGGCTGACTTCCATGTGCTCTCTACTAATAAGAATTTGGGGCTGGAGAGATGGCTTAGCAGTTAAAGCACTTGCCTGCAAAGCCAAAGGACCTAGGTTCAATTCCCCAGGACCCTTGTAACCCAGATGCACAAGGGGGTACATGTGTCTAGAGGTCTTTTACAGCGGCTGTCCCCCCTCCCTCAAATAAATAAATAAAAATAAAATATTAAATGGGTGTCACAGATGTCTAAAAAAATAAAAAAAAGAATCTTGTTCTTTCTTGACTGGCAGGCAGTGTGTGACCTACAAGGCACTATTCTGAACACAGTAATGATACTATTCTGCCTCCCCTACTCCTTCATAAAAGCAGAATTGAATAAGTACACACAAGTTCATTATCATAACTTAAATTCTTTGGATCCCAGCTGGATATAAATCTGCTTCCTTTTTTTTTTTTTTTTTTTTTTTTTTTTTTTGCTAAACAGAAACCCTCCAGCCAATCACAGGTCAACAGCCTGGATAGTACCACAGTAGAGCGTGAATTTCAGAAAGACACCCACAGCTTGCGTGTGGTGGCACACGCCTTTAATCCCAGCGCTGGGGAGGCAGAGGTAGGAGGATCACTGTGAGTTCGAGGCCAGACTAGAACTACCAGAGTGAGTATCAGGTCAACCTTGGTTAGAATGAGACCCCACCTCAAAACAAAACAACAATAACACAACCCACCCACAGCAATGCATTTAGCAGGAGGAAAAACACTCCCTACCCAGAAAGCACAATGGGCAGGAGGCCAAGGCTACAGTTCATTTCTACCTGAGGCCTGGCCCAGGACGCCTGAGCTCCTGACTGCCAGTGCTACGTAGGGCAAGTCATTTGCTTAGAATGCTTGCTTCCTTGTGTGAAAAATGATAGCTTCAGCCTGGGTGATGTGTTTTAAGTTATGTTTACTGGGGTACAACATGCATGCAATAAAATACCTGCAAAATATATTTTTAAAAAACCTTGTAAAGATACAGTATGATGATTTGGCAAAGGTACACAGGTGTATAAGCACCATCGCAGTTAAGAAATAGAAATTTGGGACTGGAGAGATGACTCAGCACTTAAAGGGGTTTGCTTGCAAAGCCTAATGGCTTGGGATTGATTCCTCAGTACCCACATAAAGGCAGATACACAAAGTAGTATATGTATCTGAAGTTCACAAGAGGCCCTGGTGTGCCCATATTCATTCATTCCCCACTCCTCTCTCTTTCTCTCTCTCTTTTAGATAAATATTTTTTTTAAAAAAAAAAAAAAAGGGATTGCTTCATTTTGTTACTGACTAGTATCCCACTGTATGGATGTAACACACTCTATCCTATTCATCACTTTCTAGTTTCTCGCTAATGTGAACAAAGCTGTAGTAAATGTTTTCGTATAGGCCTCTGTGAAGACATAAATTCCATTTCTGCTCAAGTAAATGCTTAGGAGTAAAACAAGTGTGCTGTTTCAACATGTGGCTTATATTTTTTATAAAGTGTCACATTATTTTTCAAAGAGGTTGTATCATTTTGCATTCGCACCAGCAAGACCTGTGAAGACCAGCTGAGAGACAACAGATAGCTAAGACCGTCATGTCACTGATAAACAGAAACTTCTGCCACACAGACCCTGCGAACATGGCACATTTTCTCTCTCAGCAGCACCAAGGATGTGCAAAGTAGAGTGTGGGCTCAATATTCAGAGTCCGTCTGGCCTTCATGTGTTCCTCTGAAACTGCAGACTCTGAGAGACAGAGTTCCCTGTGCACTGCTGCAAAGGCCCTAGCACAGTCCCTGTCAGATTCACAAGGTTCCAGAGCTTCCTCTCACCACACAGACTGTTCGTTGATTCATCTCCTAGTATTTACACACACACACACTCACAAGTGATACTGCGATGAGCAGGCGCCTCTCCTTACAGGGTTCACAGCCATTAGTATGGTCCTTGTCAGGGATGTGTGAAGCACACAGCAGAGAAGTTTTGCCAGAGGCAAGAAGAATGGCAGGTGCCAGGGCCAGCCAGCATTCTAGCTTCCAAGTGTGGTTGCACTTGTGGGACTATTTCAACTCAAATTTTCACTTTATTCAGGTGATTATTTTCTGAATGCTAATGCTTTAGAGGTGTGCAAGTGTTGTAAGAAAGCACACAGAAAAGTGAAAGGGGGGGCTCTGAACAAAGCATTGATATGTCTCATTTTAAGCACTGTCTGCATCCATTCCCTACCCCCTGCTCCACTCCTGCAAGCTAATTACCTCGCCATTTTGAGCACCCAGCTGTTGCTGTCTGGAAACTTGACCTTCGCTGTGAAGAAGCGCACAGCTGCAACAAGCTGCCTACCTAATAATGCGAAGACTGGTCTGCTGCTCACCCCCCTCTCCATTAACCAACCTCGCAAAGCAGCAAAGCAGGCTGCTTTCCTTCCCCAGATCCTTCTCACCAAACTGCGCGTGACTGCCAAACGCAAGGGGGAGGAGGAAAGATACTCTGAGAAGAAGGAATGAGTAGAGTGACTGCACAGCACTACAGTCGTGTCATGGGGGCGGGGGGGAGTTGGTGCTGGCTCTGCCCATTTTGCTACTCAATGAAAAGCAAAAAGGAATGCACAGTTTCACTTGCATTCAAGACAGGGCTGGAGATGATGACTCAGTGATTAAAGACTCTTGCAAAACCCGAAGACCTGGGTTTGATTCTCCAGTACCCACGTAAAGCTAAATGCGCTAAGTGCCTCGTGCATCTGGGGATCATCGGAGTGGCAGGCGGTCCAGGCATACTCATACTCAACTGTTTGTCTCTCTCTCAAATAAAGGAATGAATAAATAATGAAAATTTAAAACAAACACATACTGAATCAGAATCTGTGTTTTAACAGGAGACCCAGGGAATTTGTAGACTCATTAAATTTTCACAAATGCTAGAAGGAATGGGGCATAAACACACAAAAAAAAAAAAATATCATTCGTTCATTTTTAACAACTGGCTAAGGGTAAGAAATGGTCATGTTGATCAGGACAGATCTAGGCTGGGAAAAAATCAGTATACAGTGAAGGAAACAGCCAGTCCCAGTGACCTTTATCTCCTGACACGACGTCATGTCTTCACAGAGAGTCAGGGTTGGTCTATGTGGCCAGATGAGTTGAAGTGATAGCATGAGATTTCTGAAATTAGGTCATGGGAAGCAATGTGACTTTTCCCCTGCCTTGGTCCCTCAGATTGCTACATGCAGGAAGCCTGTTACTATGCTGTGGCACTTTTAAGGAACACTGTGGAGACAAACTGAGACTGCCCCAGCATCCTCTCCCAAGCCAGCCAGGGAAGAGTATAAGTAGACCCTTCAGTGCCAGCCACGTTCAGATGGCAGCAAGGCCGGCCAAGATTGGAACTGCAACTTCACGGGAGACCCCACAAGAGAACCACCTAGCTAGGCTTCCTCCAAAAGCAGGACCCTAAAAATCTGTGTGAGATAATACATGATTAAACTGTTTTGACCCACTGTTCTTGGGGGGATGGTAATTGGTTACTCAGCAATCAATAATGTCCAAAGACAGAGCTGCATCTGCAGTGGCATCCTCCCAACTTGAGTGACCTCCCCAGTCACCTCACCTTCTCAGAGTCTGAGATGATCCATCTGTAAAAGGAGTGACCACCCTTCATCAAATCTTGGACTCTTGCTGAATGGAAGCACGTGGATGTTAGAGGTGTAAAACTCATGGAAAATGCGTATCAAAATCAACAGAGGACTGCTATTAAACTTGCTCTTTCTCTTACACTGGGACATCATGAGCTCAAAGCCATCACCCATGGGGAAGACACCTGGAAGGAGTGACAGGCAGCATCCTGAAGCAGCACAGTGTGAGAAAGGAAAATAGCATCCTGGCTATCCAGGCCAGCTAATTAAACTTGCTCTGCTGGGCTCCAACACCTCACCCCATGCTCTCGCCTGGGGCTCCTCTCACCATCTATGCTCGAAATGACTGCTACAAAGTCCAGCTGAGAGGAAAAAATTGCCAAGGAAACCACCTAGAGCAGTGCTCCCTAAACTTGTCTGAGCACAAGAAAGCACTTTGTGCAGTTGTTAAAAACACAGAGATGTTGACTCAATAACTCTCGAAACAGCTTTGGGATCCGTATTACTACAAGAGTCCCATAAAGTCCTGGTAAACATACACACGTGAACACAGATCTCAGCGCATGATAGCCTCGCATGCACGCACGGCCATTTCTTTCCTGCATCAGGTCACAAAGCTACGCAGCCTGGAATGCTTTGCTCGTGTCCCCCATTAAAATGTCTTTAAGCATAAGCTTTACTGAAAGTCAATGGGAAAAAAATGATCTTACCAAAGATATCCGCTAGAAAACTTAGGGATGTCATGGCAACTGCACTATTCCATATTGACAACATAAATGAGAGGAGCCTCTGGGTTGGGATCAGAGCCAGCAGCAGGCAGACCAGAGCCAAAACAAACAGAACGAACACACACACACACACACACACACACACACACACAATGACCAAATAGCGTTTGGCTGCATGCACTCTGCTGACAGCTATGGCCAAATAGAAATGGAGCCTAGAACTACAGGGCCCTTCCCCTGGTAGGGAGTGCAATGCGAGTGTGAACACTGCTGCTTCATGCCATCATCTATTTTTTTTTTTTAAACTTACAGCATTTTCAAATTCCTCTTTTCCTTTCTCCTCGTAGAGTGCCAGCAATACCCATCTAAAATTCATGACCCCAAAAACAACACTAACATCTGTACTCTGCCTCAGTTACATAAAACCCACTACTTTTTGTGAAGCTTTTGGCTTCTTTACAGTGTTTTAACACTCATTTTCTTTTATTTCTTAAGAGCACCCTTGTAGAAAAAAGGAGGGAACAACTTTTAAAATCAATAATGTTAATTTGGTGTTTCTGTTTGTTCCTAATGACATTTGGACAAAACAACCACGATGCAATTTCTAGTAACTCTCCCTCCAGCTGTTGACCTGTCTCTTCCTGCAGCAGGCCCTCTGTCAGCCTGTAAAACACCCCAGGAATACAGTGTCTTGGCAAGGAAGCTATATTCCAATCAAGCCAGGAAATTAAGAGGATGGTTGTGTAGCTCTTTCCTCTGAATTGGAACATTCCCTCCTGGAGAGAGGGCAGACTCAAGACTTAGTAAGATAATGAAATATACACAGCTCAGGAAATTTAGGAAAAAAAACTCACAAGGCCTTTCCCCCAGGTTATAAAAGCTGTAAGCCATTGCTCAGGGGAGGAAACTCCAGGAAGGCAGATTTCTTGATTGTCACCCAGTCTGGAGTGGACTTTGCAGAGATGCAACTACCTCTGAGTCACCCATGTTCTTCTCAGTAACCCAAATAAACTCACTGGCTCACAAAGCCAAATGTGTGGGGGGAGCATTCTCTTGGGTCTGTTGATGGGTGAGTGGATATTTGTTTACGTCTCAAGAAAAAGTTAGACAATGACAAACAGGAAATAACCCAGACATGATGGCTCACACCTGTCATCAGTACTGGGAAGTCCAAGGCAGGAGAATTACTGTGAGTTCAAGGTTAGCCTGGGCTACAGAGTGAAACTCTCTGACTCACAAAATCAAAATAAACAGGGGCTGGAGGACTGGCTCAGCAGTCAAAGGTGTTTGCTTGTAAAGCCTTACAACCTGAGTTCAATTCCACAGTACTCACATAAAGACAGATGCAAAAAAAAAAAAAAAATGGACCATGTCTTTAGTTTGTTTGCAGTGACAGGAGGCCCTGGCACACCTATACATTCTCTCTCTCTCTCAAATAAAAATATTTTTAAAAATCAAAAATGATTAACTCAGTGTGGATCCTCAAATGATTCTTTCCTGTCCCTGATGGCATCATTTTCTGACAGTTGAACCCATGGAGGCACATTGAGGCTCTTTTCAGCATGACAAAACAAAAACTCCCTCTGATTTTTAAACATCTCACTCCTGGGCTGGAGCTTCTAAACCTCCCACAAGTAGTGAAGTCTAGGGAACCTAACTGTGGAGACACTTGCACACAGTTAAGACAAGCTGAAGCAGGGGAGAAACTGCTCCACTTCATCCAGAAACATGACTTCTGAAAGCAGCACAAGGAGATGTGGGGCGAGGGCCTCTGACGCCAGCCTCCAGATCGACCATAGAGATCTACCTGTGGAAGCCCAAAAGGACATGACTAAGATGCCGGGAGAGTGAAGTCCTGCAACACTGACTCAGAGGTGACGGTGTTTTCACAGGAGCCTAGCTGCTCAGGCTAGCTGTACTTCTTCACGGTCAGCTGCAGGTCTTTCTCTAAGAGCAGGTCCTTCTCTGCATTTCCATGTCAATCACAACATGGCACCACGCATAGTCTCTCTCTCTCTCTCTCTCTCTGTCTCTCTCAATCTGTGTGTGTGTGTGTGTGTGTGTGTGTGTGTGTGTGTGTGTGTGTATGTTGGTACCACCTCTTCAGCCCTCTCAATTAACCCACTCCTTGGCCTTCCTTTCTTTCCAAGAACCAGGTGCCCCAGGCTTCTTTGTTCTCTGCTTTGCCTATCTCCTTGAATCACAGTGCTTCTTTTGGAGAATTTACCCTAACTGGCATGCATTCAAAACTGAAATCACTTTATTAAAGACTACTTTTTTTTTCTAAGACATAAACTTGCTGAGAGAAGGACCCATTATCTGTGTTATTGTTATCTCCCGCTATATTCCCATTGCCTGGCATAAGAAGCCTACCTCAATTTTTGTTGAATAAATCATTTAGGAAATAGAGAGTGGGTCTGTGGTACCAATATTCCAGTTCATGAATAGCACAGATACAATAAATGCAGCAAATTACTCTTGTATATTAAAAGATGTCTCTCTGTATTCAGAAAATTTACTTTATAAATAACCTGTAGCCAATGCAGAGAGTGAGGTATGTAGGTTTCAGACTGGGGAGTCTTGGTAGCCTCTCTCTCCTGATGGGTTCACAACAAGGTGGTGTCAGCTACTTTATCAGGACAGCAAGACAAACTGCGAACACCGATGAAAGGCTACAGAATTTCTTTCCCAGGACCCACTGAAATATTCACTGGACTGTGTAGACAACTGCTGTCTGTCATAGCAGATGCTCGAGAGCATTACTGTTAGATTTACTCATGGATTTCCAAAACCATCTTTAAAGCACCAATTTGCAAACTGTATTCCACTGGGAAAAAGGGCTAGTCCCACCTTGATTTCTAAGTCACTTAATGGAGTCTAGAAAGCAATGATGACAATTTACTGTCATTTCTGGAATTATAGCAACAGACTTTTAGGTCTAAAACTATTTGATTAGCCAGGCGTGGTGACGCATGCCTTTAATCCCAGCACTAAGGAGGCAGAGGTAGGAAAATCGCTGTGAGTTCCAGGCCACCCTGACACTACATGGTGAACTCCAGGTCAGCCTGGGCTATAGCAAGACCCTACCTCAAAAAAAACAAAACAAAACAAAACAAAAAAAAACCCAAAAAACTATTTGATTAGACACAAGGAATCACTTCCAACTCTAATTCCAAAGAAAGTAAATAGTTTCTGCTTCTGGCCCTTTCTAGACCTCATCTGTTTACATATAACAAGCTCTCAAAGCCCTGATCCTTCAACTCATGGTGAATTCCTCTTCACCTTAATTTTGAGACAAGGTCTCTTGCTGAACCTAAAGTTCACCAATTCAGCTAGACTAGCTAGCCAGCAACCCCAGGGATCTTCCTGTCTCCACCTCCCCATTACAAATGCACACTGCCATACTCTATACTTTACATGGGTCCTGAGGATCCAGGCTCTGGTCCTTAGGCTTGTGCAGAAACCATTTAACCCATTGAGGCATCTCCCCAGGACCTTTCTTCTTTTGGTTTTCTGAGGTAGAGGCTGACCTGAAATTCAATATGTAGTCTCAGGGTGGCCTTGAACTCATGGTGATCCTCCTACCTCTGTCTCCCAAGTGCTGGGACTAAAGGTGAGTGCCACCACACCGGCTAACTCCCTGTTTTTAAAGGTTACTGTGCACTCACTCCAAACCATGGTCTTAAGGACCACCAACACCCAAGGGCAATCTGGATGCTCACAGTGGGCTGTTTTGTGGCCCCTTAGATTCATGCTGAAGCTCTCATGCCCATTGCCCTGGAATGGGACCGTGTTTGCAGACAAGTCCTTTCAAAGACATGAAGCTATTGGCATGGTCCTAGTCCTCTCTGTCCAATCTGACCAGACTCCCTGCAAGAGGAAAGGCCGTGTGGACACGCAGTGAACAGGAAACCAGCCATCTGTCAGTCAGTGAGAGGCTTCAGAAGAAACCAGCCTGACCACATGTTGCTCTCAGATCAACTTCTGGCCTCTATAAGTACAAGAATGTAAATCTCTGTCACTTGCACCCCCTGCCTGTGGTGTTTTTTTTTTTTTTTATGACAACCTAAGCAAACGAACAGAATGCAAAAAAAAAAAAAAAAAAAGATTTACCTTCCTATTTAGATCAACTTGGAGCAGTCATCTTGCTCCAGTCTCCTCCTTCTTTCTTAACGAATAAGTTTTCATTCTAAAGCTGGTGTGTAACTTTCCCAACGTGACACAGTTACTCGCCACCTGGGCTTTTTGCATTTTAAGCAAATGCAGTTGATACAACACCAAACACTGAAGCACTTGGCATAGACATCCTAGCAGTATACATCAAAGATCACACCAATGTAGTCAGACTGCTTGAAGAGCCCATTTTAAATTAGAATGATGGCATTTCATTGAAGAACCAAAAGCACATTTAAAATATGCCCCCCCCCCGTTTTGGACCCAAAACTGGGTCTGCATCTGTTAACCAGAGAAGTAGCATCACTTTCTCCTTCACTCCAGACAACTGAGACGTTTCCTCGGAGAATGTTCTCCATGGCTACTTATTCTCGTGGGGGTTCTTCTCCTTCCCAGAGGAGCCTCTAAACATGGAAAGATACACAACATGTATTTCATTTTTGTATTTTATTTTTTATTTATTTATTTGAGAGAAAGATAAGAAGAGGAGAGAGAGAGAATGGGCACACTCACAGCACTTTTGGTCAGAGAAGATTCTCTTTGCCGAAGGCATTGAGTACTGGAGAGACTCAAGACTCATCAAAATGTGGAATAGTAACAGTTAAGCACTTGGCAGTAAATAAGATTTTGATATCATCCCCTCCAAGGCTCAGAGAACACTGTGAACGAGGTGGTGGAAAGAATGCAAGAACCAGAGGATGGGGAGTTCCTTTGGAATTCTGTCTTCAGGAAACAAGTTGGCCATAGCATTTGTCACCTCACAGTGGCCCAAGGTTGTCACTTGTACAGTACCTGCACAATCCTGGGCCCATAAACCTGTCATTATAGATGATGGAGGAGATTAACAGAAAAGATATCAACATAGAAGAGTGACCAAATGGAAAGAAGGGGTTCAGTGAGAGGGGGAACAGAGAGAGGAACAAAAGGACAAAGAAGCAGAACGACAAGAATCCAAGAAGCATTACTAAGATAAATATAGAGGTTCCTACAGACATAAAGGTGATCATGAGAGAGAACATAAAAACTCAGGGTGTTCAGAGTTTCAGAGAGCCACCTGCAGTGTCCCCCTTTTATAGAAGATGAAAAGAGAATGATGACATAAGAAACACATGCTCACCCAACACTTTCAAAGCCAAATAGAGGGGCCAGAATTGTGTTCAAAATAAAAAAAAGGAAAGCAAAGCTCCTTTATAGCCTTCAGCCAGCATAACTCTGCTTGGGGGTAAAGCAAGGACTTTTGTTTTTTTTCCCCTTTTCTTTCAATTTCCAGAAGCTTCCCTCTGAAGCTAAGTCAGAGTACTGGAACCATTTATTGGCAAAGGCTAGTCTACAGCATAATCCCCCCAACCTGGAGAGCCTGGGGCTTAGTAACGAGGGTCTCTCACCTACGTGACATGGGCCCTTTGGAAAGGTGTTTCTTGGAAGGGGAAAGCTGAGTCTCCCCAGATGAAAGGAGATAAAAGCCTGCTAAAACCTGATGCCCACAGGGACCTCCAAATAGCCCTGACTCAGGAAGCAGTCAAATCAGAGGCATTGGATAGACAACTGCTGAATAAAATCTTGCAACATGAGGCTTTAGCTGGTTAGAACGTTGCAGGGACTTTTCCTGTCTTACAAGATGCCAGAATTGTGCTTAAGTCTGGGGATCACCAAATAGCTTTTTCTTAATTATCAACAGAACTGACAGACAAGAAACAGCAGTAAATCAAAATCACCATCACCATGCCACTTAAATCTGGAAAGAACACGGGCTTCAGATGAGAAAGATCTGATCTGTGGTATGGTAGCTGTAAGACTTAGGTAACAAACCTTCTGGACCTTGGTTCCCTCATCTATTTTAAAATCAAAACAGCCAGGCATGGTGATGCACGCCTTTACTTTCAGTACTTGGGAGGCAGAGATAGGAGGATCACAGTGAGCTTGAGGCCACCCTGAGACTACATAATGACTTCCTGGTCAGCCTGGGCCAGAGCAAGACACTACTTCAAAAAAAATAAATAAATAAAATAAAAAGAAAGAAAGAAAGAAAGAAAGAAAGAAAGAAAGAAAGAAAGAAGAAAAAAATCAAGCTGGAGAGATGGCTTAGTGGTTAAGGCGCCTGCCCGTGAAGCCTAAGAAAGCCCATTGGAATCTCCAGGTCCCACATTTAGCCAGACAAAGTGACGGAAGTGCGCAATGTTGCACATGTCCACAAGGGGACACATGCATCTGGAGCTTGTTCACAGAGGCTGAGAGGCCACTGGCATGCCCATTCTCTCTCTCTCTCTCTCTCTCTCTCTCTCTCAAATAAATAAATAAAAACGTCAACAGATCTTTGGAGGGAAATAAACATCTCCATGAAACATACTAAATAGGGAGCCTTAGCAGGCGTGACTTGTTAGCTGGAAAACACCACAGACATTCAACTGACAAGGGCGATGCCAGAGCCAGCCTTCAAGGTGGCCCCACTTTCTAGTATTCTGAACAATCACCTCCCGTTGGACATTAGGTTGGCCAATGTGACAAGAAGGGTGATGGTTTTCAGTTCCAAGATTCTGTCACACAAGACACTACAGCTTTCCATGTTGGAAAAGTCATGCCAGTGGGTGACCCCGTCAAGATGACCAAGGAGAGAACCAAGAGCTTCCTGAGTGAGCTTGAACTTGACTTCTCCAGCCCCAACCAGGCCCCTAGAGGACTACAGCCCAGGGGACAGCTTCACTTCGGCCTCATACACAACCTAAGCCTGATCCACCAGCCATGCCACTCCCAGGTCCCTGGCTCACAGAAACTGTGGGAGTAATACAGGTTTACCATCCTAAGGTAGCAGAATATGGAGGTTTGATTCAGGCGTCCCCCACAAACTTAGGTGTTCTGAATGCTAGGTTCCCAGCTGATGGAAATTTGGGAATTAACACCTCCTGGAAGCGGTGTATTGTTGGGGGCGGGATTATGGGTATTATAGCCAGTTTCCCCTTGCCAGTGTTTGGCACACTCTCCTGTTGCTATTGTCCACCTTATGTTGGCCAGGGGGTGATATCCACCCTCTGCTCATGCCATCATTTTCCCCTGCCATCATGGAGCTTTCCCTTGAATCGGTAAGCCAAAATAAACCTTCTTTCTCCCCCCCACAAGCTGCTCTTGGTCAGGTGATTTCTGCCAGCAATGCCAACCTGACTGCAACACAGGGTAAACTGCTAATGGCAATAAATACTTATTACACTAAGCTAAGTATTACAAGGCCTCTAAGAGGGGGGAAATCCCTGAAGGCTGGGGGATTTTGTCACAGAAGAGATAGCTGCGGAAGGAAGGATGGGTTTGCGGAAGAAGGGGTGAAGGGCAGAGCGCTGCAGGTGTGAACAATAACCTGGATGTGGGGCAGAATAGCAGACACACTTGACAGGTGGTGTGACGTAAGCCATTTTAATGGTTTGAATGTAAAATGGCCTCCCCAAGCTCCTGTGTTTGAACACCTGGTCCCAAGAAGATGGTGCTGTCTGGGGAGTTTCTTCTTTTAAACATGGGTGCTAGAAGGCTGACAAAGGCCACTTTATAGGGTATAGGCCTTTATAGGTTATAACCTGGCACCACTTTGGTTCCACATTCTCTCCTTCCTTCCTAATCTGCCAAGAGATGTGAGCCGCTGACCCCTCACGTTCCTGCTACGATAGACTGCCAAGCTCTTGCCATCCCCTCCGTGGTTACGATAGACTCATAGACACCTCCTGAACCCATGAGGCATAATAAATACTTCCACCCTCAAGCAGCTTCTGCCAGCACAACAAGAAAAGTCAGCCCTCAACATAGCTTGTGCCCTAACTCAGGAAACAAAGAGCCATGAAGGATCTCTGCAGAGAGATGACTGGCCAGTAACCTGACCTCTGAGGCAGGGGGAGAGGAGTAGCTGCAGTGGACCACACGTAAAATAGGAAGGGAAGAGAAGAGACAGCACGGCCACAGCCCACCACGCCATCCGGCACCGTCCCAGCTGCCTGTCAGAACTGGAGATTCCTGAACCGCGCTTGGCTATTTAATCTTTGCACATATTTAGTTAAGTGCCTGAGGACAGGGCTACCATGGGACACATTTTTCAGTCAAAGCACCACCATCATGCATGTAACATGCTGTTCTGGCATCCAGTACAAAATTAATACCATAAATACAGTGGATATCATAGGCAAAATTATAGTAAATATGTAAGCTTCATTTCTTCTTAAATCACCAACTGCAAAAACTGAGTCCAAATCATACTTTATCTTTGATTTTAAAAAAATCACATAATGATATTAACAGACGATGCACTCTGGAAGTAAAAGAAAATTCAGAAAACGATCATTGACAACAATGACAGGGTGGAGAAGGAAAGCATACTGGAAAAATATTAGCAGTATCAATCTCGAAGTGTCATGAGATGTAACATGAGAAAAGCCATCAAAGTGCCAAGGGAGAGTCAAAAGCTATTTAGGCCCTGGAACTTTTGGAGTTCTTTGGCAATTGCCTACTGTTCTGTTATTCAGAGGCTGTGGAATTTGCTGCTCCTGTTAAGTTCAATTAGGGCCATTCTAGTGAAACTTTGGCAGGGAGATTGACCATGGAGCCCTGTCTTTTGGCACATTATCTTGACTGAAGAGATGCCTGAAGGGACTGGAAGAGAAGAAGCAACATGCCACTGGAGTGAAAAGAGCACACGAGGTCCTCTCTTCTTAAATATAGAAGGTTAGTGCCCCTCTGGTCTAGCCTTCTTTGGAGCTTACTTTATAGATAAGGAAACTGAAGCTACAAATGATTTTTACAAATAAAAAAGCTTCTGGCCTAGCTCTCACACACAGCCAGGAGATCAATAAGGACTTGCATTCAGGCTTCCTCGAAGGACAGCATGATTCAATGCTGAGCATGCAAGAGGATCCAGCATTTATCTGCAGCTTACTAAAGAAAAGTCTCCACCCCTCAGTCCTGTCCATGGCGCTACCAAATGCACTAGAGAAAGCTAGCCCCTTCCTGTCTTTGACCTGCCCTAGTGGAAGACTGCCAGTGAGGGAAAGGTGCTAAGAAACAGCTTTCGAGTTGGACATGGTAGAGCACATTGTGATCCGAGCAGGAGCATCAGGAGTTCTAGGTCACCCTCAGCTACATAGTAAGTTCAAAGCCATTCTTGTCTACATGAAAAAGCAAACAATGGAAGTGAGCTTTTGTTCCCTTCAATTCTTTCCCCACCCACTATGCTCAGACAGGGGACTGCGTCCTCACAGCTCTGCCATCAGCATACTGTGTTAGTACTCCAGAGAAGCCATGTGTCCTTTTAGATTCAAAAGCAATGCAAAGGAGGGACATTTGCTCATGAAAACTGAACTGACAAACTCACAGAAATATAAACATTGCAACCTGAGCAACAGTCAAGTGTGCCAAAGCAAGTGTACACAGTATACCCTCATCAACAATAAGCTGAGTTGGCATCTCCCAGCCTAGGGGGGTGTTAACAGAAAATCTGTGTTCATGTCCTAACTTAGCCACTTCAGAGCCATCAGATCATTTCTCATTCCTCAGACTCAGTTTCACCAACTGTGGAAACAGAAATGCCCATTTGTTTTTTTCTTTAACCCATGTATAAGAGAAAAGTGTTTACAGATAGTCCCCAGTGCAGGCTTGGGAGCAGTCACAGCTACTCTCATGCACAAGTGGACGAGGAACCTCAGGGCACTAACGTCACATGTGTGTACAGAGCCCACACTGCTGATGGGGGCTGTGGCTCTGGAACTCCCAACACTGCCCCTCCTCTCCTGCCAGGCGTGCTTCCTGGCAGACTATCACATATGCCAATGTTGTCGGCCTGTGCTGCCTGCTCAGCTTTGTTCTTTCTAGTTCTACCTTCTTGGTCAGAAAGCTATTCTTAAATACTTAAAGGCTCCCATTCATATCAGTCCCAGAGGACATGGGCAGGCCCTCTCACCTTGTCACTGCCTGGGTGATGGTGGGGCCTAGATAGAGTGTCCATCAGCACCAGAATCGATTCTTATTTTACCTTCAAACTTTCTGGAGGAATGGAAGGAGGAAGGAAGTTGGGTTTTGTTGCCCTGAATCTTAGTTATGGCTCATATGATGGAATTTCCTGACCTCACCACCCTGTTGTCATATGGATACGGACACCACTGTGGCTCAAAGGCTTAACTACCCTTCCCTGAGCCCCTTACCAGGCTCCCCTCCTATAGCACTCTGCAGCCCCCCTTTCACAGGCTGGTATGTAAATTGGGATATATGCTTTGTGATGTAAAAAGTTTCAGCTGCATCTCTAACCGGGCCCCTCTGTCTAGAGGCATAGCTGCCCTGACATTTCTTCCAGTCGAGACACCAGTGAATTCTTCTAAGAGAGCAGGGGAGGCAGGACACCTTTCTGCCGTGGAGCTTCCAAATGCGGAGGCTTAGGGACTATAGTCAGAGACAGAGTGCCTCGATACCCTCCACGCCACATGACCCTTCCTCCATGTGAGGTCGGATTCCAGCCTGCTCCTTCACAGAGCTATCATTTAAGCAGCCTTATTTTGCTGGAGAAACCCCTGAATAAGAGCTCCTTTGATGTTCAGGCGAAAGTCCACTTCTAAATCTCCCATCTCTCAGCCAGGGGTTGGCAGCCTCTTTCCCTTTTTACCTCCAAAGGAAGGCCAATAAGATGAAAGCCAGGACCCCTTGCCACTTGGAAGTGGGACAACTGGTGATTAACAGCCTCTTAAACAAGAGTTATCGTCCACTCTCTCCCGACTTGGCTAAGTGCATCTGATTCAAATTTAAAGGAAACATGTCTTCATTGTCCCGGTTCCTTGGGAAACTTGGAAGTTGCAAACTAAGTGATGAAGGAACCCTCCTAATGAATGGATAGAAAAAGGAGGATTACAGGGTGACCAGCACATATGCTTCAAAGGATAAGGGCTTTTCTCTTGGCAATTAAGAGCCAGGGGAAAAGTAACTCAAGCCATTTTCATCAGTTATAGTTGCAAGAACAATGTTCCATCCCTAACTCAGCCAACTGCCTTGGCACCCAAGAACACTCTGACATCACACAGCCAGTGTGAGCTTGGTGGAGAACGTCTTGCACCCACCCACGTTCCACAATCACCACACAGGCATGTCCAACCAGTAGCCTGGAATGACTGTCAATGAGGAACAACAGAAAATCATAATTTACTTAAAACATTACAAGACTTTCACTGCAATCTGTTTATGTAGCTCAGTTATGCGGTTCTTGAGCGTGGACTTTGTAGATGACAACATGGTTTCTCAATGGCAAAAGGCTGAAAATGACTGATAGACTGTGTTTTCCTCTTCATCCCCTGACTTGTCAACTAGTCCTACCTAAGCCCCTTTATAAACCCTTGTCACCAGAGTGTTACAAAGGCGAGGAAGCCCCTCGACCTCTGCTTCTTAATCCCTGTTTCTCCTTTAACTGTTCATGTTTCCATGCCCTAACAGGTGAATGACCTCTGTCTTCCCCGCAAAGCACTTGGAAGGGCCCCAAAGGAAGGACAGCAGAGAAACTAAAATGCCAAATATCACACTGGCCCTCTCCCTCTTTCCTATACCAGAGGCAAAGAAAGAAGTACCCAAAGCCCACCATTGTTTTACTCTCTAAAACAATGCTTTTAACCAAATCATCATGTAATTCTGATTGGAAGCCCAATCATTTAAAAAATATATTTTTATTTATTTACTTGAGAGAGAGAGGCAGATACAGAGAGGGAGAGAGAGTATACAGGCGTGCCAGGGCCTCTTGCCACTGCAAACACATTCCAGACATGTGTGCCACTTTGTGCATCTGGTTTTACATGGGTGGTGGGGAATCAAACCCATTAAGTCTTGCAAGCAAGTGCCTTAAACCACCGAGCCATCTTCCCAGCCCCAGAAGCCCAATCTTTTAACCTGCCTGGTTTTCAGGTTAATCACAGTCATCATCTAATTCTGTCAACTGTGTATGTTATAAAACTCACATGGCAATGATTATGAATTCACACAAGCCTTACCCCTATACACATGTGATATGCATGTAACAGCAGTAACACAGCAATAGGATAACATGGAAAACAGTATTTACTGAGGTCTGGAAAAACTTAAAGTCCTTCATATATATCATTTCAATAATCCTTCAGAACTGTATAATATAGACAAGTTGTTTTGGTATTTTGTCTATTTTATTTTGCTGTTGTATTTAACTGCCTGGTCTATTCCTCCCACCCCACCCCCCTTCCCTCACTCCAAGCCACAAATCACACCTAGGCTCAATATAGTCAGTTGCAGATACATAAATGCCCACACAGCATGGGGTCACTGGCCATGCAACTGTGACTCCTCACCCAACTCACAGCACTGCCTCTTAGCTTATAAAAGTAGAGACGGATCCTGGGGAAAATTACTTTTTTCTATTGGAAACATTCTGAAAATACTCTGAACAAGAACCTATATGGTCTCCTTTAGAGCCCTCGCTAGTCAAGCCACATCGAACACGCACTGGGGGCAGACACCTCACAGCAGCTTTGCGTCTGCAGTCTTCTGGAGACTTCTCACTTCCTCCCTCTGATTGTCCCAACACCCAAAGGTATGGGGACCCACATAGCATGGGCACCTTGATTCAATGCCAATTTACTTAAGAGCTCTCAAACGCTTTCTGAAGAGTCCTTGAACCTCAGCTGAGCAATATTACCACCACATAGAAACAGATATTCTGGAAATGCCCCGAAAGGGAGTCATTCTGAGGATTGCTGGACTCAGAGTCAAGGCAGACCTACGTCTCCACTAGTCCTGAAGTAACTACTTAAGTACTTGTCAAAACAAAACCCAGCTGATTTAGTCTCAGAGACTAACACCATTTTGCTGATTAAATGATAAAAATCAGTTTATGGGCAGGGAGATGGCTCAGCAGTTAAAGAAGCTTGCTTGCAAAGCCTGCCAGCCTGGGTTCAATTCCCCCAGTACCCGCATAAAGCCAGATGCACAAAGCACTGCACATGTCTGGGGTTCCTTTGCAAGAGGCCTTGGTGTACCCTTTCATTCTCATTATCTCCCCCCTGCATATACACAAATAAAAAATAAATGAAATTAAAAAAAATCAATTCAATAGGCTGGAGAGGTGGCTTAATTGTTAAGGCACTTGCATGCAAAGCCAAAGGACCCAGGTTCAATTCCCCAGGGCCCAGATAAGCCAGATGCACAAGGGAGCTCGTTTGCAATAGCTGGATGCCCTAGTGCACCCATTCTCTCTCTCTCTCTCTTTCTCTCTCTCTCTACCTACCTATTTCTTTCTCTCTCAAATAAATAAATAAATAAAATAATAAACATTTTAAAAAATTGATCAATTCAAGGCTGAGCACGGTGGCACATGCCTTTAATCCCAAGCACATGGAAGCAGAGATAGGAGGATCACCATGAGTTTGAGGCCACCCAATTCCAGGTCAGCCTGATCTATAGTGAGACCCTACCTTGAAACAAAATCAATTCATAAACAGGTAAGGACATAGTTTCTCCGATGAGCTATCCAGACACTACTAATGCTAACTGTACTAGGCTCTAATATTTGTGCTCAGCAAGTATTCCCTTACCCCCACCTTAATGTCAGCCAGACACAGTGAAAACCATACAGCTTGCTTAGACTGAAGCTGGGTCCACATCTTGGGTTTTGGAAATGGTGTCTCTCAAAGACTAACCTTCTCACAATAAAATAGGACTAAGATAGACTTGCATTTAAAATTAGGGTTACATGAGATGGCATTTAGAGGAGATTTTTTTTTTCAAGGTAGGGTCTCACTCTAGCCCAGGCTGACCTGGAATTCACTATATAGTCTCAGGGTGGCCTTGAACTCACAGCGATCCTCCTACCTCTCTGCCTTCCTGCTACTGGGATTAAAGGCATGTGCCACCACACCCAGCTCATGGAGGAGAAGTTTTGACTTCATTTCCAGGTTATAAAAGCAGAACATCATTCAACATAACACCCCAAGTCCAAGTTCCTGCAGGATAAATAGTCCCCACTTCAACACAGCAGCAGATCAGTTGCCCAGACTCTGTAACTCCCCAAGAATTTATTTGAAATTGACTGTGATATTCCAGAGCTGTTTGCATTATTCTTTCCCTAGGGAACGAAAGGTGAAAATGATTTCTCAGAAACTATCTGAAAAATACAAATGGCTACATTCATCTTACATGAAATGAAAAGGCTCTTGCCAATAAGGGTGGGGAAAATTAATAACCACTAAAAAATTCATGTAGGAACTCAATATATGCATAACTTTAATACTATGAATACCTTTTAACTTTGTACACTCTCAAAGATAAAATATTAGCAACCAAAATGTATTTACGTCTACAGCTGGAACATTAACATTGGAGGCAGTTTGTTTACGTTCAACAGCCAAGAAGTGCCTTTCCATCTGGTCACATACCCAGCATTACAGACATACTTTAAAGTTATTCAAATATTTCATGTGTGAAAACAGAGAGGTTATTTCATGTAGGCAAATCTGGAAGGAGTCAAGAACTAAATATGTTGCAGAGCTTCTGCTGAACCCACGGAAACTGACGTTTTTCCTTTTGCCTGCCAGTCAAATGCCTTCTCTGCTTCTTAATTCATTCAGCCACTTCTACAAATGTCTGCACTGACATTTTGAGAGAGAGAGCCAGCTCACAAATCTCTGATGGGGAGGGGAGAAGGGAGTACAACCATGACATGAATTTCAAATTCTGTGCATCTTCAAAAGATTTGCACTCCGGAGGCTGAAACAGGAGGATTATTATGAGCTCCAGGTCATCCTTGGCTAGAATGAGATCCTGCTTCAAAAACGCATTCTGACATAAAGCAAGGCCCAAACCAAGCCAGATCAAGTAACTGACATCAGAATTTTCATACAGCTATGCCCTCAGCGGCAGTCATTTACATGGCAGGCATCTGCATAGCTCATTTTCCATTTCCACTGGAATACGTTTAGATGGTATAGAAGACTCGGGACGTCTAGTGAGCTCTAAGTATGCCTCTGGAGTCCTTTGTAGGCCTGAAGAAAACAGTATGGACTGAAGTAAGCCAACTTCTAATAACGTCATCTACTAGGATCCTTACATCTGTATATACAACTCACATGTACACACACAAAGTATGCAGATGAGCAAGTGCCTTTCTATATCTTCCTAGAATCAGCTAAACCCAAGATTTGTTCCATGCCCCCAGTCAGCAGCAGAAAACCCCACCCACCATGACTGTTGCATGGCCAAGCTTCCACCACAAACCTAACTTCCTTTTATGGCTTTGATTGACCAGAGAAAATGTATTCAGTGGACCTAAAACAGTGACTCTGGAATGCTTCAAGTTTTGGACATACCACAGGAGTGAGTTCTTTCTTCTTAAGTGGCTAATAGATGGCATCATGGCGTGGTTCTTTCTCAAGTTACAGAGTTACAGAGATCATTTTGAAGCACAGAGGCAAGTGTCCTCCTCTACTCAGTCCCTCAACAGCTGCCATCCCACGCAGGGCAAGCCAAGGTCCTGGGGATGACCACCGGGGAGCCCGGCGTGCTTCCCACCACCCTCCTGGCTGCTCCTTGCTGCTCAGAACTCTGGCGTAACCCGATGCCTCTCCCCCAGGGTTCCCATAGCTAACTTTTCAATATCTTAAGTGGGAATTTTTGTTTAAATATCACCTTCCTACTCTGTTTAAAATTTCAACCACTTACACCCCTTTTACTGCCTTGTACATTTCCTTTTGTTCAGAACATTTACTGCATGAAACTTAAGACTGTCGCTTACTTGTTATGCCAATTATTCCTGATCGGTTTACCCCTACTGGAACAACTAAGTTCCAAGACAATAGGTTTTTCTCTATTTTGTTCACTGTGTTCTAAGTGCTTAAAAGAATTCATGGTGCACAGCAGGCCTTCAAATGTTTGCTAAATGAATAAATGAACTTCCACAAAGTAACTTCCTGGACTCCACCAAAGCAAAGAGGGCCTGGACATCACAACAGAACAGGGACTAGTTGAAAAGAAGAAGGGATGCACTGAAATAGGAAAAGGAGAAAAAGGAGATTGGTAGGAGGGGATTATGATCCACTGTTGATATGTAAAGAGACTGTCAATGAAATGTTAAAAAATCTATCTTTATGAAAATAACAATGGGGTTTCCTGCTTCAGGTGATTCAGAAAGTATAGTAGCATAGTCTAGTCTAACAAAGAATAAAAGCCAACAATTAAATTTTAAAAGCCGGTGAGAGGGGGCGAGGCTGGAGAGATGGTTGAGTGATGAAGGCACTTGTCTGCAAAACCCAAGGACCCAGGTTCAATTTCTCAGAACCTACGTAAGCCAGATGCACATGATGGGGTATGCTTCTGAAGTCTGTTTACAGTGGCTAGAGGTCCGGGCACACCCACTCTCTATTAAATAAATAAATAACAAATAATTTTTTTAGAAAGATAATGTCTAGAGATACCCATGCCATCCCCATACCCACTAGGATGTCAATTTTAGCATAAAAAAAAAAAAATCTAGGGCTGGAGAGATGGCTTAGCAGTAAGGCACATGCCTGAGAAGCCTAAGGATCCCGGTTCGATTCTCCAGATGCCATGTAAGCCAGATGCACAAGGGGGTACATGTGTCTGGAGTTTGTTTGCAGTGGCTAAAGGCCCTAGCACACCCATTCTCACACACTCTCTCTCTTTCCCTCTCTCTGCCTCTAATAAATAAATAAAAATAAAATCTTTAAAAAAAAAAACTGGACAGTGTGTCTAGGTAGATGCTGCCCACCAAACTTGAGCAGAGCAACAGAGATGTGTACAGACATAGGCAGACCGCATTACAATGCACTCTTCAGGGTAATCCTCCTCTCACAAACTCTGAAATTTGAGGTGAAAAGCTTTCAGCCATGGCACCAAGCCACCCTTATGCATAGTCACTCCACTATGCCTTGTGTGTGATGAGCTGAGCACCTTGCTTGGACATGCAGAGACTGGTCTACATTCCAGAGAAAAGAGATATTTGCTCTCAAGTCCCTGCCTGCCTGGTCCACCTAGAAAACACAATGTCTGGAAACCTTTGCCCTCAGGCGCAGCCCTGCCCAATGCTGAGTCATCCATGTGCAGAGCCCAACCTGGCAGTGACTAGAAGCTCCATCTAGCTCCATGTGGCCCACTTCACTCCTGTCGCCCTAAATCTACTGAGTATCATAATCAAAAGGGTGGTAAGAGTGATTCAAGTACAACGCCAAAATATCCCAAACCAGTGACCAAAGCTACCAAACACCCCACCGTACTTTACTTAACACACTGTAATTTTCTTTCAACATATCATGTTTAAACATCTTACACACTCCAGCTTATGGGGTATATAATGCTACAGTAAAGAACACAGTCTGCAGTTAAACTGAGCTTGTTTTGCTCATTATTAGCTATATAAACCAACTGTATTTCTCCTTTATCTCAAAATGGCAATGACTTTACCTACACAGCAGCATAAAAGCAATGTACTGAGCTAGAGCTCACAGGACAATGAATAGAAAAGGGCTCAAAACAGGACTGCAAACAAGATGTGATACAACCGCACACTGGATGAAGTACTGTCATGTGGGTAAACCCTGAGACTATTAAAACCAGTGAAGGAAGCCAGTCACAGGGGGATGCATACTATGAGTCCACTGAGATGAAAAGTTCAGAACAGGTAGGTCCAGATTCAGAAAGCAGATTGCAGCTGTAAGGGGTTAGTGCCAAGGACTTCTGAGAAGAGAGGTACATTACTGCCAGAGGGAATGGGGTTTCTTTGGGAGACAATGAAGGTTTCTGTGATTATATAGTAGGGATCAAGGGATACTTCTGTGAATATATTAAAACCATTAAATTGGAAGTTTTTAAAAAAAAAAGTATTCTGGGGCTAGAGAGATGGCTCAGCAGTTAAAGGTGCTTGCTAACAAAGCCTAATGACTCAGGTACCCACCTAAAGCCAGATACACAAAGTGGTCCATGCATCTGGAGTTCATTTGAAGTGAACATGGCATGTCCATCCTCCCCGCCCCACACACTGTCTCTCTTCCTCTCCATCTCTCTCAAATAAGTATATAAATACATTTTTGAAAAAAGTATTCTTTGCTCTCGGCATAATGACAAATACCTTTAATCCCAGCACTTGGGAGGTAATGATGACAGTGACTTTCAGGCCAGCCTGGGACTACAGAGTGAGTTCCAGGTCAGCCTGGGCTACCATGAGACTCTACCTTGAAAAAAGCCAGAAAGTATTTGTCTCCTATGAGCTATGCCAGGTCAGTACTTATGTCTTCTCACAAAATTCCCTGTCATACCTAACACAAAATAAGGCAAACTAAATGTCAAATAAACTAACCAATGACAGACATGGAGCCAAATTTTTCTAGGAAATACCAACAAAGACTTGAACAACTAAACAGTTTCGAGGAATGACTGGCCAGCATGGGCAAAGTCCTATCCCCTGGGGCATTTGGAGTAATGCCAGCCTACACAGATTCCCTGTGGCAGGAGGTCAAAGGCAAGTTCTGCCAACAGGGGAAATGATCAAAGCATGACAAGGACAAACTGGTTCAGGGCGAGACAAGATGGGGGAGGGAGACTTTTCCTCCACCCCTCCCCAGGGTTCATAGCCGGAAATGGTAATCAGCACGCCTGGTGTGTATTTCCCAAGTGCAGACCTACTTAGGCAGTCTTTCTCCAATCGATGCTACAGAATGAATGAACTGGAAGGAGGGATGTTAATAGCAAACACCATCAGGAACAAACAGGCTCTTATTTCAAAGCAACCGTTTCTTTGCTTGCATTGGCACTCAGTCAAGAATGCTTAAGCCCATTTCCAGAACCATCCTTGAGACCTGTTCCATATACATGTTCCAGAGGTCATTTAAAGGGGAAACACAGAGGGAGGGGATGAGGGATGAGATAGAGTTCTCAAATAAGGAATAGGAAATGGTCTCTACTTTTGATGGCAGATAGGAAAAAAAAAAATTCCGACGCTTTTTTAGCATCTAAAGGCTATAGATAAAAATGAAAATAAAACTTGAAACAGGGAGAATGGGTAAAGCCAAGCCCATTTGTCAGTGTAAGTGATAAAATGAGGGGAGAAAGCCCAGAGAAAAATCCTCAGACAGTGCCAAGAATTCCCATAACGAGCAACCAGCCATAGGCCTTGGAACACAGCACTGCACCATTTAATCCTGAGGTCCATTATCCTCAGGCTGTGGCATTCTCACACTACCTCCAAATCATGCTAGGTTTGTCTGCTCTGAATTCATGCCAACTCAAAAATCCAGATTCTTTTTTTCTTAATTTTTTTTATTTACTTTTATTTGAGAAAGAGAGAGAGAGAGAGACAGAGAGAGAGAATGGACATGACAGGGCCTCTAGCCACTGCAAATGAACTCCAACGCATGTGCCACCTTGTGCATCTGGCTTATATGGGACTGGAGAATCAAACCTGGGTCATTAGGCTTCACAGGCAAGTGCCTTAACTGTTAAGCCATCTCTCCAGCCCGCAGATTCTTAAAAGTGCTTTTCTGGGGCTAGAGAGATGACTCAGTGGCTGAGGAGCTTAAGGACCCAGGTTTGATTCCCCAGTACCCACATAAAGCCAGATGCACAAAGTGGCACATGCATCTAGGGTTTGTTTGCAGCAGCTAGAGGCCCTTGGGCAGCGGATTCATATATTCATTCATTCTCTCTTTCTCCCTGCCCCCCTCTCCTTTCCCCTCTCCAGTCTGTCTGTCTGTCTGTCTCTCTCTCTCTGCTTGCAAATAAATAAATAAGAATTTTTTTAAAGCGCTTCTCGAAAAGCCTTAAATCCCAGCACATGGGAGGCAGAGATAGGAGGATTGCCATGAGTTCAAGACCACCCATAGACTACATAATGAATTCCATGTCATACTGTAGCTTTGCTAAATGGACATGTTCTTAAACTGCCTTATAGATATTGATGATTTCACTCACAGACTTATGCTGATCTCTCTCTTGGTCAGAGGAGCTTCTTTGTGCAGTGGGTGATGTTTAGTGCAGAGACTCATGCATGATCAAAGTGCTGACAAAAAAGTGACTGTCGCATGCTCAGCCATCAATGGACCATCTATATCACTGCCTGCCAGGCTTAGGGAACACCTCAGAAGAGGAGGCAGAAAGAAGGTAAGACCCATCGGATGGGGAGGAATGCAGGGATACATGGCCTTCCCAACAAGACATGGCCTTTGCACTCACAAACTCAAAAGCAGTTTTGGTTACCTGCACAAGATTGGACCGGCCAGCATTCCCTCATGAATGTGGTGGGCAGCTCAAGAAACCCCAACCCTTTCTGAGGAACTCTTGGCAGTTAATGATGCTAGAGGTGGGAGTAGTCACTTTCTGCAGTGGTGCAGCCATCGGTGAGTGGCTTGTGCTCCAGTAATTAATTCCCACCCATTATTATGGAAATAATAATTAAACACAGTGGATCCCAAAAGAAAAGTGAGAAGTTGGAATAAAGGGTTCAGCAGACATGGGAAGAGAATAAGAGAGGGTAATAGGGGCGTATGTGACCAACATATGTCATATACATGTATGAAATTGTCAAAAAAATAGAAATATTTTTGAAGTGAATCCCCCCCGCCCTCTTCCAGTGCTGGGGTCAAATGCAGGGAAGTTACCTCTGATTTCTTTTGGCGACTTCTCTTTCCCATTATCATTACCCAGCGTCCTAACCGTGTCTCTCCCTCTGAGACTACTGCCAACACTTCTGACCTGGTTTAGCTCTAATGTATTCACTCTGATCTCTGGCCCAGACAGCCCCAGCATTATAACTGAACAAGTGAATGAATGAACCTTAATCTCTTTCTCCTGGTCTTTAAGACCACCATAGACACCTATCACCCTTGCAAGTTGCCTCCTCACTCCAGGCGGCCTCACCCACATCCCATGCTTTGTACAATGACTGTCAGAATTCAACCCTCCTTTCTTCACAAGGCACTTCTGTGACAGGGCTTTTTCATGCCAAGGTAGCATTTAATACAATGTGATTTTTTTATCATTTGGTTCATAAGAGGCTCACAGCAGACTTAACCATGCCCTGTCTACAATACCTTATTGAACACCTATGATGAATCACAGCAGTGTTGGAGTTCCGCCCGGAGAGCCTCTCAATAAAATGCATTCTGAATATAGCGAGTCAATGACTCTAATAGGAAAATAGTACTAGGAAATGTTTATTTTAAACTATGCTGCAGTGCTTTGGATCAGATTTCCCCCGTGAAGTTATGTGTTCTCAATGCTTGAACCCCAACGCGTAGTACTTTGGATGGTGGAGCCCTGCTGGAGGTGCCATGTCAATGGGAGATGGACCTTGACGCTCATTAGCCCCCAGTGTGCCAGTGTTAGTTGACTCACTCTCCTGCTGCACTTGCTACCTTCTGAGGCAGAGGTGATGTCCAGCCTCCGTTCTACCATCTTCTCCCTGTCATCGTGAAGCTTTCCCTCCAAGACTGTAAGCCAAAATGAAACCTTTGCTTCTGTCGGGTCCTTGATCCCAGCAATGAGAAGGTAACAGCAGCATATGCTCAATGTTCCGTACACATTTCTGGGCTATGTTGTTTATTTTTTAATCCTTGGATATTTCAGGTATGTGCTATCATCTTCATTTTACAAATAAGGAAATCACCCAGTAAACTTCTAAGATTACAGGGTAAAAACAATAAGGCCACGGTTAGATCTACAGACTCCAGAAAACACTCTCCTCAATATTAGTCTCCTCTTCCCTTTCTCCTCCCTCCTCCACCCTCTCCATTTAAAGGACAGAAAATGAAGTGGCAGAGAAGTCATATAAAGCAAGATGAAGGTGGAGCCAGAGATCTATGTGCTGTCACATTTCCAACACTCTGAGTAAGTCAGGAGGGGCTTGACTGTACCCAAAACAGTGGCAGCTCTACTGCAAGGGTAAGAAACAGGGACTTTGGATCTCTATCTTTGCATACAGACCAAAACTCAACATTTGCATGAGTGTTCCACCCACCTCCACTGATCATTTCATCACCATGAATCTTGGCTAAATGAGGACCAAAAAACCAGGGAGGATAGACTCTTAAATACCAGGAGGGAGAAAAGCCAGTTCTTCAGAACTCCACCATAGCATCTGCTAATGTACTGGACACATCGTCTGAAAAGTCCGAATGAGTTTGCTGGGTGTTTACCCATCCGACAATCATCTGTTTCAGACTGAAATTTAGAAACTGAATTAAAGACAGAAATAACAAGCTGGGTGTGGTGGCGCATACCTGTAATCCCAGCACCCAGGAGACTGCCGCAGGGGAACTGTAAATTAAAAACCAGCCTGAGCTAGAGAGAGAAAAAGAGGGAGGAGGAGGGGGAGAGAGAGGAAATGACACAATGTCATCCTAAAATGTAAACCCATAATAATGATAATCGATCACATACTATATAGTAAACAAGCAAGAAAAACAAGTGTGGATGGCACAAAAAGAGGTTATTCAGGCGAATATAATCAAAATACATTATATGAATGAATACCTGAAATTATCAAAAAAATTAATTTTAAAAAAGATTTTTTATTTCAGTACAGCTGCCATGACTCCACTCACAGTAGAAGACATTTAAGGGGAGAAAAGAGAAAAGCAAAAGGAAATATGAACGACTAGCTTGGGAAACCTTAACTGATAGCCCAATATCTAATCAAAAGGAAACATCTTTGCATTATAAATCAAAGGATCCGCTCAAAGAGAAGCAATTTATGGCCCAAATTGAACAGTCTCAGCAATTCCTGGGAGAAGAGAAATTTGGAACTACTGTATTAGAGGAACAAAGAACAAAGGATTTTGATCTGAATTCCAAACAAGAAAACGGACCTGGCAGCTCTCTGTGCAAGATGGGCTTTAAGGAACTGCAGTCAAATAGGAAACTGTTCAAAGCCAGTCAGACAGAATTCACGGGGTGCCAGAGAGCTTCATCTGCAGCACTCTGAGCAGGCGTTTCCATCCTGGGCCAAAAGGAACCGAGGCTGCCCAGAGCTGCTGAGGAACAGCCATCACCAACTCCACACATTTCTAGTTCCTTGCAGCATTAAAGAAAGGACTCCAAGGATAAGGCTCCCTGCTGCAAGTTTGGAAGGCCTGTGATCAATCCTGACTCTTTAGTTCATTAAGAGAGGGGAAGAAGGGCTGCAGAGATGACGTAGGAGTTAAGACGCTTGCCTTCAAAAACCTAATGACCCAAGTTTGATTCCCCAGTACCCACATAAAGCCAGGTGCACAAAAGGGGGGCATGTATCTGGAGTTTGTTTTCAGTGGAAGACCCTGGTGTGCCTATTCTGTCTCTCTCTTTCTCTGCTTAATATTTGAAAAAGAAATACAGGGGTGGGGGAGAAATTCCTTCCTCTGAGATCACCTTCTGTTTATAACACAAGGAAAGGTAGACACACATGTGACGGAAAATTTGGTTTTTCTACCAACCGATCTAGCAAAATCATACACGGTGAAAGTGGTCTTGAAAGTCCATAAAACGATGCAAAAGGTAGGACTACCACGTTTTGATGCAGAAGTCAGAAAAGACAGAAGGAAAGGAGACAAAAGGACAGGTGTCTTCTGCCTGTTAGGACACTGTACCTAACCCCAAGGCAGCACATCATCAAAAGGGTCTTTGTCCTCTTGACTGCTCCAAGTTACAATCCCATAACTTAAGGGACACCAAATACAACTTCATGCGCCACCGTGTGCCACCATGCCCGGCTTTAATCCCAGCACTCTGGAGGCAGAGGCAGGAGGATCATCATGAGTTTGAGGCCACCCTGAGACTACATAGTGAATTCCAGGTCAGCCTGGACCAGAGTAAAACCTTACCTCGAAAAACAAAATCAAACAAACAAACATCAAATACAACTTAATATCACAAGTCTTCTCTCAAGCCGAGCAATGTCCAAAGATAAATGCACCCAAAGAGATGTGAAAGCACTTGCAAGGAAGGAAGGCAGCCTATCTCACTTCCTAGGCACTTGATACACCATGGAAAGGGACATGAAAGGAGCCACGTGTCAATTAGCCCTGCTTACAGTCTTCTGCTGCAAGTGATCCTGAGTCCAAGACATGTTCCCAGCCTGCCTTGTTATATTGACCATCTACTTGGAGAGGCTTCCTCCAGGGAAGACAGTGCATTTATACATGCTTTCACAGGGTGCAGACCACAGCACAAACGGTGGAATGACTTGTCAGGTGGAATCGTCAGCAAAGAATTCCTGCATGTGATGAGGAAATGATAACATATAATATAACAAACTGTTTTACAGTATTTTTCTTATAATGGTATCAAACAAAATGGAGGATTTGCAGCAGGAAGAGAGAGCCCTGAGGAGTCAGCTATTAGAATCCCCTGACATAGCTAAGTATGTGGAGGGGCTCTTGTGTGCTACCTCACAATCTCTATAGCAAAGACTGTCAGCTGACTCCAGCACCATCACCACACAGACCAGGACCCCAAGGAGATCCCCAATTAACCCTTTAACAACACAATCCACAAAAAATCTTTCAGCTCACTGGAAAGAGCAATAAACAAGCCTGGGCAATAATATTCACTCTCAAAACATGCATTAGTGGGGCTGGAGAGATGGCTTAGGGGTTACGGCCATGCCTGCGAAGCCTAAGGACCTCGGTTCAATTCTCCAGGTCCCAGGTAAGCCAGATGCACATGGTGGCACATGTGTCTGGAGTTTGTTCACAGTGGCTAGAGGCCCTGGCATGCCCATTCTCACTCTTTCTCTCTCCCTCTCCCTGTCTCTAATAAATAAATAAAAATAATAATAAAAATATACATTAGTTACAAACTATGAGATAACTCACAAGCCACCTCCTCATGAGCCACTGTGTTTAAAATTACAACCCATCTCTGCTCCACCCTCTGATACATGTACATTTCCCTTCTCTCCTGTTGGAGCATGTGCAAGGACCATGGGCCATGATTCTAGCACACTTTCCTCAGCACTATGTCCTGGGCCCCAAGAACAGAGCCTAGGGCATATTAGAAATGAATGAAATGTTTGCTGAAAAAGAAAATGAATAAGAGCAATCAGGAGGCTTATGAAGACATTTGTCCTTTGGTTATGAGTGGTGTTGAGGAAAAACCAATGCAGGTGAGAAGTAGGACCAAAGTTAAGACACCAAAGGTGAAGGGGACGCTGTGAAGGTATTTAGGGATCCAGAATACAATACCAGTGAGGGGCTGCTTGCCTGAAAGATGTCTAAGTGAAAGTAATGCAGAGAATGCAGAACAGAGCCCACTCTCTGGTGAACTAGATGGACCCATGACCAGATAAATGGGAAAGTCATCACAATCCGCAAGAAACCACCTGGGTATCCCCTTCAACTCCCAAAAGCTTTGTCAGAAAACAGTTCAGCTGAAATTGGGGAAGAGTCCTGGAAGCCAATGAATGGAACACAGGCTTTCAAGCTGTTTTCTCCGAGGACTACAGAGGTTCTCTGAGCCAAAACCCCACCTCCCTCTTCAGCCTGGCTTGGCTCTGAGTTGACCAGCCCAGAAGGGCCTACAGAGCCTCCCAGCATGGCAGAACAGGAGTTTCCACCTCCAGCTCAGTCATGCCATTAAAAAACTCTGGATCCAAGCCAATGCAGAAGGCTCTGCTTGTTTTGTTCTAAAGTCATTCTATTTTCATTTTTTTAAGGTTGTAAAAACTGATCTGGGAAATACAATTTGAAAAGGAGAAAAGTCATTAGCATGCATGAAAAAATAAAAGCAGCAGAATACTGATTGTGGCAATTTACAAAAGTTGGCGCAGCATGGCTCCTCCAGTGCATGGAAAGTAGGAGAAAAATCTCGTCCACGCTGCATATTAGATGGAGGTGGCATGGCTTCCACATGGAGGAAGTTGCTGACTGCACAGACAATCTTTGTGTGGTGCCAGCCCGGGAGCCAGCTCTGCAAGGGTTGCCCGGAAGTGGGGGACATGAGCAAGTTTGGGAAGACAGCAAGAATTAGGGCAATGTGTTCACTTGTATCCCTGTGTCTCAGAGGGTAACACAGTTTTCCCAGGCAACCCAGACCCATCTGAACTCAGTCAATACTCTTTTTTTTTTACTTTGTTTTGTTTAAGATTTTAAATGACCAAGTCTATTTCTTTCACATCCTCATGCTGTTAACAAAAGCAGCATGTTAAAAATATGACATGAGGGAATAATTCCCAAAGTGCATAGTGGTTTAGGAGGAAGAGGGTTGGTTATGGCAGATGCCAAAAGGCTGAGCATAGTTCCTGTTTTGGGTGGCACACAAGTGACCTTGAGCAAATCGTCTGACTTGATTCAGCCTCAAATGCACCTTGGTTAATATTAAAGAGCTATTATTATTTCAACTGAAACATTTCTCTCAGTTCATACTAGCATTAATTTCTTTGGTAAAGTAATTTTTTCCAAGTCATAAACAAGAGGTGAAGTCAGAAGTGCAAATTCCAGCTGGATTTCAAGGTCCATGTTTATAGCCCTTCAGTTCATCATCTCAAAGGACCAGCTGGCTCTGACTTCTAGCACTCATTCAGGGAGAAAGGTTTAAAACCACCAGGCACATGAACTGAACCAGAACATGAGTATCAGAGACCTTATCAATGGTGTTAATGCAGGATCTAGGGGCTCAGAAGGGGTCCAAAAATTTATGAACCTCAAGTTTGGGTTCTGTTCTGCCTTTAACAAAGAACCGGCAAAGATAAGTTTATTTGGGAAAAATCACAAATTGTGGGGTTTATTTTAAGGGAGGTTGGGATCTCAGAAGGAAGGCTAGAGCGGAGGCATAAACATGTGGGACGTAGGAAACGTGAACTCATGTGGAAAACACCACGTAGTTTATAAGGTTCCTTTCAAGAAAAATTGAGGTTTTAAGGAAAAGACTGGAGCACAGCCACTAGCATATGAAGGGGGACAAAAGCAGAGACCCAGACATTCAGAGGAGAAATGAGTAATGAAGAGAACTGCATTCATGGTCCCCCTGCGTTTGAAGAAATTACCCAGGTGGCAGACCTAGAATTAGTGAAAGCGCTCATGTAGTAGATCTAGAGTGCGAGGGGAATACATACACGGTAGATTCAGAGAACAGAGGAAAACCAAACTGAGGCATTACCCCAAACTATAAAGGAGAGGCAAGCAGAAGAGTTCCCCAGCCCGAGAATCAGCCTGGCTCATAGGTGCCCAAGCAATGTAGGGAAGGGCTGCGGGGAAGTGGGGGTGTCCAGGAGAATCTCACAGAGAGGAAAAAGGCTAGACTGACAGAAGATGAGAGCCTTTATATGCAAGGGGAAGACCCAACTGGTTTGTCGATTTGGATGGTGGACCCCAGAGCCAGCCCACCTGGGCCATCTATCATGCTAGACTGTGGCTAGCAGCCGGGTGCTGTAGAACAGTCTCGATCAGACACGAGTTCCATTTCTGCCCAGAGTTCCATCCTTGTGCCAGGGCAAGGTGGCATGTGGTGTGGCATCTCCTCGTTCTCTCTGGGCCTCCATCTCTAACTGAAACTGCCTAAAAGCAGCTAGCTTTCTTCTATCCGCCTTCAGTGTGGTGGACCTGCATCTCCTTCAACAGCTTAGTGGTTCCACGGCTACCCCAGGTTCTATCTGGTTTCTCTCTGGCAAAAGAGGCAGCCTGCAGAGCTCTGTCTAACACAGACCCAGTCCTCGTGACAATCCTTCCCTCCACAGTTGGCCGTCACACTCCCTTACTGTCCCAAGTTCAATGACAACACGGTGATAAAAATGTTTCCACAAGCTAGGGTGACAGAGCAGAACAAAAGAGCAAGCGCAAAACAGTAAAATACAGTCACACAAGGGCCAGCTGCTGGTCTTTGGATCAAAATACCAAGAAAGGAACAGGGTTTAGCATCATCCCCTGAAATGATGGCAAATGATGCCAGGGTGTACTCTGCCTGCTGGTGCATGGGAGGGGAGTCCTGGACAGAGGTGGGTCATCTTCGACCTGTGATGCTATGCCAGACTCAGAAGATTCCATACAGTTCTGACAGCTAGCCAACTGGAGGGTAACAGCATATCAGAGCAGCTAGTTGTTTGTTTAAGGTGGAAATGTCCTTGAGCCATAATGGTGAAACTTTTATCTTCTTCCCTAAAGGAGTTCCACTTTCCTAGAGACCTGATTATAAAGATGTAAATAAGATTCATTCTCCTTAGAACCTAGATTGATCTGGTGTTTCCTTATCTCTTCCTCCCTAAAGGAGTCCCCCCCCCCATAAAAGCTGCCTTCTTTCCTTCTCTTAAGCTCTATAATAAATCTTTCTAAATTTCACTCTCTTTAGTGTGTGGATTTCATTTTTCGAAATTCCTAAGGCAAGAATCTGGAGGCTGTTGACATGTGGAAGTTCTGTGTGACCGTGACCATCTGGCACCCTGACTCCTGGGTTAAAGCCCAACCAAGAGTTGAGAAGGGCTCCTCGGTCAATCTCAAAGACACCCCAAATTCCCATATCTCTTCCACTTAACATGGCAGACAGAAAGTTCTGTCAGCATGGGGGAAACCATGCCCCAAACAAACAGGAAATGGAAATAAAAAGAATCTAAGGTGTCATCTTTAGAAACAAAAAGTTTGATATTCACCCCCATAGCAGCTGCTGCCTGTGGGGATGTAAATCCCAGGAATTGGGCACAAAGGCCAGACAACCATCTAAAGAATGGGCTGGGAAGTGAAGGAGTCCAGTCTATGATAAGGTTGAATTGTGTCCTGCAGAAAACCTTATAACCAAGTCCTAACCTCTCTCACCCTTCCTCCCCAGGGCCTGTGAATGGGATATTCTTTGAAAACAGGGTCTCTGTATAAATAGACACGTTAAGATCAGGACATATTAAATTAAGGAAGAATGTAAATCCAAGACAGTCACTGCAAAATGACAAAGAAAATCTGGACACAGAAGAGAGAGGGAAAATGGTGTCTTGATCCATTTGGGCTTCTGTAACTCAATATTAAGAAAACCAACAAAATACTCTATATACACAGGAATTCACTGCTTACTCTAGTTTCTGGAGGCCAGCAGTATAAGATCAAGGCTCTAGCAGATTTGTGAGAGCTCTTTTGCTTCAAAAACAGGTTTTCATGTGACATGACAGAAGGGTAAACAAGTACCCCAGGACCCCTTTTATAAGGGCTCTAACCCTACTCACAAGAATTAACTATGGCTCAGCGGTTAAAGGCACTTGCTTGCAAAGTACCCCAGTACCCACACAAATCCAGATGAACAAAGTGTTGCATGTGTCTGGAGTTCGTTTGCAGTGGCAAGAGGCCCCAATGCACCATACTCATTTTCTATCTGTCTCCCATAAATTGATAAAAAATATTTTTAAATGAACTAATAAGCTCTTAAAGGCCCTACTTGTTACTTAACACTGTGGTGCTGGGAATTAGGTTCAACTTCTATAAATGGGGAAAGAGGGGAGACAAGAATGCCACGGTCTGCCAGTAACCTCCAGAAACCAAGAAGGGGGAAGAAACTTGTCTGAAGAGTCAGAAGGACAATGAGCTGGCCAGTCCCTTGATTTCAGACTTCTAGAGTGCACAACTCAGAAAAATCATTGGGCAGCGATGAAAGACATGAACCTGAAACTAATGCATGCAGGATTGCCGGAACTTGATGATTCTCTTAGGACCTGGCAAAGGTTTTCCAAGATCAGGGTGTGATCAAGGATCTGAGGGATATTAGGGAAAAGGTTTTGATCTTTTTAACTCATCCACACACTTCTAAACATTTGCTGGGTGCTAAACACATTTTCAAAATCTGCTAAGCCCTAAGGAGACAGAGAAAGGTAACTTCTGCCCTTAAAAAGCTCCATGTCTACTATGATCAGAATGTTGTAGCCCCCCTTAAAATTGACAGGTTGCTTTCCTAACCCTAAAGGTGATCATATTGGAAGAGGAGCCTCAGCAAGCTGACTATTTCACAGGAGTTGAGCTCTCACTATCAGATTCGTACCTTTATAAAAGAGACCTCAGATTCCTATGGCATGTGAGAACACAACAAAAAAAAAGACCAGCACTGAGCCAGGCAATGGGCCCTCACCCAACACCATATCTGATGTGCCTTGATCTTAGATTTCCCAGGGCCTAGAACTATGAAAAATAAATAGCTGTTCTTTGTAAGCTATCTAGTCTATGCTATGTTATTATAATAGCCCAAAGGGGCAAACACATCATCCACCCAAAATGTAAAGCTATAACTTGACATCAATGTAGATACAAAAACAGGGCTTTTATAAACAGTGGTAGGAGAATGACTTCATGTGAGAACAGGTATCAGGAAAAGCTTTCTACAAAGGTTTTGTCTGTGCTGCATCTCTGGAAAGAAAGTGTATCACAGGAAAAAAGACAGGGTAGTATTTACTAAGCATATCAGACCATGTTCAGGAGAAATTCCTAAGAAATTAAACTTAGGAGCTATAAGACCAAACCCAGGAAACCCCATTGGTATTTGAACAACCTTAACTCCAATTTGTTTTTTGTTTGGTTTTTCAAGATGGGGTCTCACTCTAGCTCAGACTGATCTGGAATTCACTATGTAGTCTCAGGGTGGCCTCGAACTCATGGTGATCCTTCTATGTCTGCCTCCCAAGTTCTGGGATTAAAAGACTGAGCTATTTCCACTTACAGCAGCTAAAGAATGCCACTCTTCCTACACCAATTACATACCCACCTGGCAGTTTCAACATGGATAGCAGCACTTAAAATGCTCACTAGACAGAAGACACCTCAGATGGCTTTCCACCTCCCTTCCCCCTAGAATTTCTATGCATTGTCTTTGCCTCACTCTGGCATATGGAGAAGGAAAAGGCAGAAACGAAGCCCAACAGCTGCTTCCCAACAGCGGAGGGGCACAGGGATGCTAGTGTGTAGCCCTTGACAGCTGTAAGTGTTCCTAGAACATAATTACACAACTTCAGCCTGTGGAGCCTCCCGCCATTCCAGACCACTCTGTGGCACTAGGTTTTATTCCCACAGCAACTGTGACAATAGAACAGAGTCAAGGAGGCCAGAAGGAGGTGCAGGGGTTAGGAAAAGAGCAAATTAGAGGCTCACCCAAGATGACATGCCATCTCCTGAACCCAGGTTACTGTCACCCTTCATAGTTCCTCTATTCTCTGGAACATGTTAAAAGGGTTTCTAGGCTCATAAATTGGGGAAATGAATCATGGTGGTGCACGCCTTTAAACTCAGCACTCAGGAGACAGAGGTAGGAGGATCGCTGAGAGTTGAAGGCCACCCTGAGACTACATAGTGAATTCTAGGAAAGCCTGAGCTAGAGTGAGACCCTACCTCGAAAAACCAAAAAATAAAAAATAAAATAAAAAAATAAAATAAAATCATTCAGTCTTATAGGCAAAAGTTGTACTGGAAGGCCAAAAGAGCAAATTCTGCTTTCTTTCTTCTCAAAGAAGCACTTCCTGTAAGTGATTAAGATAACCACACCCCTGTTGCTGAACTTCAGAAGAGTCCAGAATCAAGGAGGAACTGAAGTGGGGCAGTGAATGGAGCTAAAGGAGCAGAATTAGTCTACTAGCCTCCCCTACCTCCTCTGACCTTCTATCCTCACCATCCTTCCACGCTCAGTATATGACTGTAGACCTGCCTCCTTCAGGAAGTCACTGGATAGGGATAATATGGACTCACCAGAAACTGAGAACAGAAAGGTGGACCCTTGTGTACCAATGGACTTTACCTTAACTCTCACTTCATTAAGCTAATTCTTCATCAAAAGGGCTCAGAATTTCACTCAAATACTCAGGTGAAAAAAAGCAACATCAGAGCCAGATGTGCTTATGCTTTCAGCACTGGAGAGCCTGACACAAGAGGCTCAAGAGTTCAGGATTAGTCTAGGGTACACAGCAAGACTATGTTAAAAAAGAAAAAAAGGAAGAAGCTACTACAAACTTTAAATATCTTCTAAAACCGCAATGTTTAAAAATCATCATATTTGTCCTAAAATAAGACCTTTCTTTCTCTGATTCAAGAATGGAGATCTGGAGACATGGCTCAGAGGTTAAAGGTGCTTGTTTGCAAAGCCTGATGGCCCAGGTTTGATTCCACAGTAGCCACAAAAAGTCAGTGTTCCACTTTGCACATGTGTCTCAAGTTTGCTTGCTGGAGCAAGAGGTGCTGGCATGCCCATTCATTCTCCCTCACTCTCTCAAATAAATAAATTTTATAAAAATAATACAGCTGGGAATAGTGGCAGCAGATCACTGTGAGTTTGAGGTCAGCCTAGACTACAGAGTAAGTTCCATGTCATCCTGGGCTTGAATGAAACTACTGCAAAAAAGAAAAAGAAAAAAGAAAAAAATACTAAGAAGAAGAGGAGGAGGAGGAGAAGAGAAAAGAAAAGAATAAAAGAATGTTAATCTCCTCACCTGAATCTGCTCTTCAATCCCCTCTGTTTTAGGTATTCTTTGCCTGTTTAACCATATTAAAGGCACAGTGGATTGCAACATGAATGCACACATGCATACCCAGGCTCACCACACACTCTTAACTCTGAAATGTAATTTATTCTTTTTCAAGTGATTTGGTCATCAATGAATTCTAAGTTAACTCAACTGTCTTGCCAGTCCATGAAGACTGCTTGTTTTCAAGGCATGACCACATGCAACGTAAAGATGAAAAACAATCTGTCCTCACATCAGGCATTTGGGAGATCGGGATAGAACGCATCTTTACAGGAGTTTGTTTGTTGAACGACTGTGTTCTCTGACCCCCTCTCCCCCCACCCATCATACTACAAACACGTCCCACATGTCTCTGTTCCTCCCAGACGCAAGAGGGAATGGAGGGAATGAAGGGAGAATGGAGAAAGCTGTTTCCTTTTCCTCTCCTCTCTGCCTTCCCAGCACATGTGCACACCAGATGGCGTGAAGCCGCAGGTTGGAAGGAGATAATAAACCCCAAAACACTGCAATGTTAGGTTATGAAATGCCTGACTTTCAAAAAGAAACGCATCAGTGGCCTACTAATGAATGGGAGAGGCTGGGGTAAGAGGAGGCAGAGGCAGCTCAGGGCCAGGCAGCATCCTTAGTCCCTTCCGTGGAGTACAAACACAACAGCAAGCAAAGCTCCGCAGCACAATTAAAGCGGGCTTCTGGCTCTGCTACTGAGGAAGCAGTCCTTGCAGAGCCCTAGCAGCCAGAGGCTGATGCAAAACAGCTCCTTCAAAACTGTCAGGCAGCATTATGTCAGCGGCTTATTTGCCTTGAGCAATCAGTCTACCCTGGCTCACCTGGGGGTGGGGGGGATGGTAAGGGCTCAAATGGCTCAGGGAGGGGAGAGGGTTAGAACCCTGAACACTGGTTTGGCTAGGCCCTCCCTCCTGTGGCTGGTGAATTTCTGACTCATAGAACCATCAGATAAAACGGTTAGGTGGTTTTGAGTGAGTTTTGATGCAGTGACTGGTACCAAAAAGGGGCTTTACATAAGCTCTCTGTTATGATTTGATTCTTAAATTATCCCCCAAAGCCTCAGATGTAGAAGGTTTGGTCCCCAGCTGGTAGTAGAATTGGGAAATGTGGAAAAACTATAGGAGGTGGAGCCTTGTGGAAGGAACATAGGGCACAGGGGCATGCCTTGAAAGGAGCTACTGTAATCCCATTAACCCCAGCTCATGTCTCCCTCCTCCCTCCCTCTTTCTCTCCTCCCTCCCTCCCTCAATCCCTGTCTCTCTCCATGCTACCATGAGGTGAGCAGTTTTCTGCATCATGCCATGATGCTGCCCAAAGTCATGGCATCATACAACCAAACTAAAACCTCTGGCACTGCACTTCAAAATAAGCCTTTCCTCCTTTGAGTGACCTGGAGTATGTTGTCACAGAGACAGAAAGCTAACACCCTTCTAAGCCCTCAACAACCCTGAGTCTGCGATCTTCCTGAATCTCTGTGGTCCCCCACCTCTCATCCCATTCTCACTAGGAAAACCAAATTTAGGCAGGGCTAGGTGCTTGCTTACATTGTACCTTCAGTATCAGACTCTTCAGAATCCACCTTCCCTTTAGACTTGAAACAGACAAGAGGCATGTGGAGCGGGCCAGAAGGACATCTCTGAAAATGGAGCAAATACAATGGGAAACAGAAGCAGGAAAGGACTGAAATGGGGACAGTTTCCTCACTTGACGCCTGAATGAGTCAGCTCTACCCATGAACTTCCAGTGGCAAAAGTCAATAAATTCACACTTGACTTAAGCAAATTCCTATTGCTGTTGAAAGGTCTAACTGCCAGTTAATGGAAAACAGATATCATTAGCCCTTGATTTTTTTTTACACCCATTCCTAATTAAATTAGTCATTTTTAGCCCGGCGTAGTGGCACACACCTTTGATCCCAGCTCTCGAGAGGCAGAGGTAGGAGGATCGTTATGAGTTCAAGGCCACCCTGAGACTACATAGTGAATTCCAGATCAGCCTAGACTATGGTGAAACCCTACTTTGAAAAACCAAAAAATAAAAATAAATTAATAATTTGTGGCAAAGAAAGAAATCATGGAGGGAGGAAGAATATGAACTGTAGGCTTTTTTTTTTTTTTTTTTAATACATCAAGGCTCTAGTTTCTGGTCTACAAAGTGAACAGGTTAGTCTGAGCTGTATCAAGGGAAGCATGGACTCTAGCATCCCTAACACTGTAAGAGCAACTCTGTCCTGCTGCCCCGCTACACATCAGCATGGAAAATCAGCTGATGCAGCAGATTTGTCTTGGTGGCCAGTTAAGAAAACGGCCATTCAAAGCACAGGGTAAGCCAATGTGCCAATGTAGTAAGTTTGAGCACTATGTCACCAACTAAAACCGTGTCCATGAAATAAAACAAACATGCTGCATTGAGCAATGACATAAGAGGAGGAGGAGGAATAATGTGGCAGGACTAAAACTGAACACAGTAAATAAAGCAGCCCAGAACCCAGCTGCTTCCAGCATTAAGTCAGAAGCTCTCACCATCCTGCCCCACCCCAATCCCTAGAACAAATTCCAAATACAACTATCTGGGCCCCATAATGTGGATGACCCTACCTAGGGTCAGTTGGGGTTCCTGAAGTAAAAGAAAATATGGGGGGGGGGTGCGTCTGGCTAGAAGACTCTGGGTCTGAGTCCTATGATCCCTTGAAGTCAAGGGGGGGGGACAGAAGTTGTTAGTTATCAGCTTCTAGGCTACAACAACTTGACCTTGCCTTGTGCAAGCTTGGAAATGCCAGTTCCACAGGAAGGAAGATGCCTAACTAGAAGCAATGAATTATAGCATACTCAGACCAAAGCCACAACCTGCCATTGACATGGTAATGGTAAGAAACACTCTACACCCTGTAGAATTGAGTGTGGATAGGGACTCCAAAGGCAGGAAACAGGGTACCTGGAGCTTTCATTCTCTGTTACAGTCATGTAGAACACATCTCAGAGGAAAAGAAATTGTACATGTATAGCACTTGCCTATGAAGTCTAAGGACCTAGGTTCAATTCTCCAGGTCCCACGTAACCCAGATGCACAAGGTAGCACATGCATCTGGAGTTCATTTGCAGGTGCTAGAGTCCCTGGTGTGCTCTCTCTCCCTCTCCCTTTTTCTGTCTCTAATAAATAAAAATAAAAAGTAAAATCAAAATAAATTTTTTAAAAACTACATCTTGTACTATTTATATAGAGCTATATGTTAAAGCAAACTGAAAGTCCCCAACGTATAGTGATTCGACTTACAGTTCTTCAAAGTTACAGTGAGGTGACTGCACTCTCTGTAGCAATGTGTGAGTTCTAATCTTTCCCTAGGCCAGCAATATGCAACATGCCACTCTTGAAATGGTTGGCATGGGCAGTAGCTCCCATCAGTCACAAGACCACAAGGTTAAACCACCAATACTACAGTGAGCTAAACTGTCCTATTAGGAGGGCAAATGACAAAATGTTCAACTTCACCCAGATTTATCAACTCTCTTGTAAGTCAAAGAGCTTCAGTATTCTAACGCAGAAAATGCTAATGCACATTAATTACCAGGTGGTAGTTAAATAGTATCACAGGCAGAGATCCTAGCAAGGTTAACGGCACTACACAGAATCATGTTGACACTGCCAACTTAATGACTTAGTTTCCAATACGTGCTATTTAGCAGACCACCATTCATCCAATCTGTTTAAAGAACTTAACGAACAAAAGCTATTAAATGTTAATTAACTTGCAAGAATGAGTCACAACCAGCAGTAGAGCAAACACAAGGCAAGAACAAAACAGAGGACGGGCCAGTGAGACTGATCACTCTCCACACGCAGCCATCCCCTTCCCCAACACTTCATCTTCACTGTTCTTCACTGTCCATTCTGATAAAGACTGGATGTCAGTGGATTCCTTCCAACCAACGTCTGGCCATCTACCTACCTTGGAGCCTTCATTCTCACAGGAGAATTACAATACGTTTTCCATTTCTTCCAATTTCTTAGCTCATTTTTCCCCGGATTCACAAAAACAAATTTCCCAAGAAATGTCAGGAAAAGAATGCCCCACTGGGGAACATTAGCAAAGAAAAGCATGATCTGATCAGCATGGAAGACTACATAGAATATAGAGGAAGAGCTAGACACACAGACACACAGTGCACATGCGTGCATAACAACTCCCTGTATATGAAGATCCAAAACCATTTATTAGTTACTTTTCTCATGGCTGGGGCTTGGGGGCGGGGGTACTCTGGCTCACAGTTTAGAAGAATACGGTCCATCATGGCAGGGACACGGAACTGGGAGTGGCTGGGTCCCTGACACTGACCAGGAAGCTGAGAAAGGGAATGCCAGTGCTCAGTAGCCTTTCCTTGCCCTCTTTTCTTCCTTTTTTCATTCTGCCTAGGACCCCAGCCCAGGAGATGACACAGTCCACATTCAGGGTGATTCCCTCTCTTCAGTTAAACTGCTCTGGAAACACCCTCACAGACATTCCTAAAGATATGCGTTAATAATGCTCTAGGTGCTTCTTAATCCAATCAGGTTAGCACTGGTCATTGACCATCAGAAATGCTAGTGAACAAGTCCCCATATTATTTAGAGGTGAGTGGGAGGGGTACAAGGGAGCCTCCTGCTAAACACAAAAGATTGTGCTTACAAAGCAGGAGCTACACCTCAATTAAAAAAAAAAAAAAGAGGAAAGGGCTGGAGGAGGGATGGCTTAGCACTTAAGGAGTTTGCCTATAAAGCCAAAGGACCCAGGTTCAATTCCCCCAGGACACATATAAGCCAGATGCACAAGGTGGCACATGCATCTGGCATTCATCTGCAGTGGCTGGAGGCCCTGGTGTGCCCATTGCATCTGTCTCTGTCACTCTCTCTTTCTCAAATTAATTAATTAATTATTTTTAAAAAGGAGATTTGAGCTGGGCGTGGTGGCGCCTGCCTTTAATCCCAGCACTTGGGAGGCAGAGGTAGGAGGATCACCGTGAGTTCGAGGCCACCCTGAGACTACATAGTGAATTCCAGGTCAGCCTGGACCAGAGTGAGACCTTACCTCAAAAAACAAAACAAAAAAAAAAAAAAAAAGGAGATTTGCTATATGAATGGCCAAATAAGTGAATGACTCAGACAGACCCAAGGGCCACTGAACCAAGACCTGGCATATTATGCACCTGAAAAGTATATGGTAATGAGACCTCATAGTGACTACTATTGAAAATAAGTAAAATACATGCACAAACATCAACATTTACCAAAACAACTATCCCACCATCCAGCTCTCTCTCCTTGCACTTGCTTTGTAATATTAAAAGATAAAGTTACCTGTCTGGTGATTTCTGTCACAAACACTCTGCAAATACCTTAGTATTTACTGCCTGTGCCAGACAGCTGGTTTGTGCCTCTGCATCTACTTTCTCCTCACTCCTTGCTCTTTAGGGGTGTCCTCTGAAGACTGCCTTCACCCCTGACTTCTACTCAAATCAAGCCAGGGAAGAGACCAGCAGAAAATTCAGAGGAATAGAAGAATGCAAGCTTGAGACACTTATTCTCCCAACTTATCTTCACGGCCACTGGGGAAGGTTTCCCTCAACAAACCTCTCTGTGTGCCAGTCTATACCTAATGATGTCATCTAGCTTGTCAAAATCCTGTCCCTCCACGCCCTCGGGGGGGGTGGAGTCACTGGGCCTGTGAGGTAGCACCATCCTGGCAGCTTCCTAGCACTCCTCTGTAAATAATCCCTTGCAAAACCTCCTCCATCTAGCCTCATTTGGATGGACTCCTGGCTTCACATAGACTGTGACAGTGGTTCACAAGAAAGCTGTGTGTTCCATTTACAACACAGAAGGAACATGCTGCACCATGTTTATTGCCTTCATGGCCAGAATGTTTGCTTTTTTCTATTAGATTTGTTATACCTGTTTACTGGGTTGGCCACACAGCCATTCCTCTCCTCTGCAAAATGCCAGCTTCATGAGGACTGACTCTATTATAAGCCTTAGTATCCTGCACAGTACCTGGCATTTAGAAGATACTCAGACACCCCACACATGCTTGAGTAGGCGGGTGGGTGGATGAATGGATAGCATGGTAAAATATTTGAGGAAAAAGTTAAGAGAGAAAAATGTAAATTAGGATTACCATATGGATATGCAAGGAAAAAGATGCGAGGACATAAAGCTTAAATTGTTATTGTTGTTATGGAAAGACAGTGGGTGGATTTTAAATTTTTAATTTTTCATTAAATTTGCCGTTTACGCAGCAATAATACTTTTAAAGTAAATATTTTGTATGACTGAATTGTGGAACAAAAAATGGAAATGTAACAAATATACATTTATATACTTTATGGATATACAAATGGCATACTAAAATAAGCTTTTTCAAAAGTCACCCAAATGATTAAAGTTGACTTTCCCTCTGTACATAGCTATTAAAGAGCAATTAAGACTTTCCACTGTGTTAAGCAACTACTTGCCTAACAAAGTTGCCATAATCATGGCAAAACAGGGCAGATGGAATCAAATGAGGTGCAAATGGGGCAGGGTCCCCACGTGGATTTATGGTCCTCATTTTTATCATCTTCCATTTTTTTTCCAGGCAAAGGACAATGTGGCTCCATGGGTTTATTTCTGTGTTTTCTAGAGGCTACTAAACCATCAATACTCCTTGAAGGATGCTGGTGACACAGGACTAGTCCCAACTCTACCAATAAGTGCTGTGACACTAAGCAAGGTAGTCCACCTCTCTCTATTCCCGTTTCCTCACATGCGGAAATGATAGACCATTGGCAAACCACAAGTCCCTACAGTTCTTACTCTGGTACTAATCACCCTATGGAAAAGGCAGAATATCAGCGTCATTCCTTGGACAGTCCCCTGGCACTGCCAAGTCCACAGGACCAGTACTAACCTCTCTCTCACCGGGTGAGCTGCTCCCCTTGGCTAACTGTACTCCTCTGAGAATAACCTTCCACGTGGTTTGCTCCAAGACAGAAACCTAGCAGTCATCTCGGATTGCTGCCTCTCCTTTGCCACTCACATCAAGCATCAACCCTGCTCATTTCTGCCTTCTAATTATCTCTTGAATCTGTTCCATTTTCTCCATAATTGCTGCTCTTACTCTAGTAATTTTCTCTCCTGGAAGACTGCAACATCCTTGCGGTTTGATTGTGAAGTGTCTCCCATAGATAGGCTCAGGCACTTGAATAGTGTGTTCCCAGCTGGTGGTGCTATTTGGGAAAGTTGTGGAATGTTTAGGAAGTGAAGCCTCTCTCTTCCTTCTCTCCCTTCCTCCCTCCCCTCATCTTTTTTCCCTCCTCCCTTCCTGACTGTGCATGCAATAGGGCTACCTGGTTTCTCCAGCCACAATGAACTGCCCTCCTCCAGGTGTTAAGCAGAAATAAACCTTTCCCTTCCTTAAACTGCTTCTTCTTGTAACTCACCCAGCAGCCCTACCTGGTCTTCCTCGTCAGTGTGCTCTAACTGTTTCTAGCACTGCAGCCACAGTTGTCTTCCTTTGCTTAAACCCTCCCGCAGTCATAGGAGAATGCCCCATCTCCTGAGCTGACACAAGGTTCTTGCTTATCCAGCATTCTGTCTCACGTCTTACCACTTCCCCATGCATTCCACCGTCTAGACAAACAGGAAGCTGTGGTTCCCCAGGAGTCAGCATTCCTGGAGCGCATCACCTTTGAACATATCTGCTGATTATAATGTTCTTTCTTTCTGTCTCTCCTCTGTCAGCCTTATTACTTCCTATACCATCCATTGTTCCCTTCAGCTCTAGTTTTCTCAAAAAAAAAAAAAAAAAAGAAATACCCAAACTGGGGTGGGTACTTGTTATAGTATTGAATATGACATGCCCTCCACAGGTTCATGGGTTTGGACACTTGGTCTCAAGCTTGTGGTGCTGTTTTGGGTAATTATGAGACCTTTGGAACAGGAGGTGCAGGTGGTAGAGGTGAGGGCAAGCTTTCCAGGGTTATGCCTTCCCCTCAGTTCTAGTCTTACTCTGTTTCCTGAGCTGCCACAGTGTGACAGGGCCAGTTGCCAGCTCCTGCCATCAGCTCCAACAGTTATGCTTTCCCTGCCATGACATGATGTCACCTCTGAAATCCTTCCTCCCAGCCAAAGTAACCAGTACAGTATGTATCCTAGCTAAGGACTTTCTTAGCACCTGATATTTATTCTTTGGAATTGGAAGTTTGCTTACTGAATGAGACTCGAGAGGAGAGAGCTCTCATGACTGATTGCCTGCCCACAGTGAATGATTAATATGCTTATGGAAGAACACATGAAAGAAAATAATGGAAGAGAAAAGAGGGAGAGGAGTGAAGAGCAAGATCTGAGGCATTCTCAACACCCTAAATTACAACAGGAATCGTATTAGCCAGGCACGTTTTCTTAGGCTTCTAAAGTAGGAGATAGAATAAATTCCCCCAGATGATCATATCTATTCTTGGGCAGTGTAGTTACCCTCAAAGCATTTCAGATGGTTCTAAACTGTAAAGGAACACATGTAACCATCTAAGTCTTTTTTTTTTTTTTTTTTTAATCTAATGGGCATTCAAAGTAATGAACTGGTCAAGTCATTGTAAGAGTTCACAATCACCTCAAAATTCACCAAACAGGTCACGTGTTTACTGTGGTAACATAGGAAGCTTTGTTTGTGTAATCCCCACCTCTCTACTCCAAGCTCTGCCTATTCCGAATACCAGCTCATCCAAAAGGCTTCCTTGGAAGCCTCTATCAGCAGCCCTGCAATGGCCATGACCTCGTACTCCCATGAGACTTCAGAGACCTTCCCAAGTCCCCTCTGCTCAACTATGAGTACTCAAATACACACTGTGCATGTGCAGTTACATACCGGGTGCACACACATTAGTAAGTGCTTTGTTTATTCTACAGTTATTCAATGTTTGCTCAAGAAATCTATCCCAAGGGCTGGAGAGATGGCTTAGCAGTTAAGGCACATGCCTACCAAGCCTAAGGACCCCAGTTTGATTCTCCAGGTCCCACATGAGCCAGATGCACATGGTGGCGCATGGGTCTGGAGTTTGTTTGCAGTGGCTAGAGGCCCTCGCGTGCCCATTCTCACTCTCTCTCTCTCTCTCTCTGTCTCTAATAAATGAATAAATAAATATAAGGTCTTTAAAAAATAAGAAAGAAAAGAATTATATCCCAAGAGATCTATCAGATGTTCCTTTATTAGGAACAGTAAGTAAGGGCTGGGTGACCTACAGCCACCCAGCCTGAGACCGGCAATCCGGCATTCACAAGCAAGTATTTGATACACCGTTCTCTATACAAGTTACTTCGTCTGAATTCTGAAGGGCCCTTTTGTTGTCAAAATTTAGAAGGACCAAAGATACAAGTTGTTGGGAATTTGAGGTTCCCAAATAAATTATCACCTTCAACTATAGTTAGCTATGAAATGTCCCACCAAAGCCTATGTGCTAAATCCTAATTATGTCACTTCCTTTGAAGAGGATCTTAGGGGACCTTAGAATGTGACATGTTGTTGTCTCTTTGCTTTGCTTTTGATCTGCCACAAGGTGAACAAGCCTCTATTCACCACAGGCTTCAAGGAATTGGCTACTATAGGCTCAAAGCAACCCAAGTGCACAGTCCTCCTCTTATCACAGGCTCCCACCATAAGATACTGGTTACCATAGGCTCAAAGCAACAGGTCATAGATTGAACCTCTGAAGCCATGAACCACACTAAACCTTCCATCTTTTTACACTGATTATCTAAGGTTCTTGTCATGTCACAATAACAGAAAACTAACACACATCATGTATGAAAACAAAGCATCCCGGAAGCTCTGAGTGGCAGCGTAACATGGGAGAAGGCTGGGTAGGAAGAACTGTCTGCAAAATGTCTTCGAGCACTTCCTCCTGTTCTCTTGAAGGCAGTGAAGTAAATGAGCTTGAAAGGCTTTTTGACTCTGTGGTGTATTATCTACTTGTAAGTCCTCTTCCCCCAAGCACATTCAGTGGCAGGACTAAGTCATTTAAAAAGTGGACACAGATGAGTGCCTTTATCGCCCTCTCTCCCCCTACTGAGAAAATTGGACAAGAAATAAAAAGCTTAAATTTTTCTTTGGTATTGAGTCTCGGCCTATTACATTCTATAGAATAAAGACTAATTCGGCAGCATCTTCTGGTCTAATGTGCCCTCTCCTGAAAAGGTAACTTGTTTAGTACAGTTTGAGCTCTAAAAACATCCATTAAGTAAGTGGGCCTGTGAATACCTGTATTTCTAGGAACACTGTCTTACAGATCTCTTTGTGAAAACCCCAACTCTTCTTGTCAAAGCCAGGTACATGCTGGTCAGCACTTTGTGCTGAAACATTGATCACTAAGTCAATGTAATTCTAAAGGACACCACTCCCCCAAGAAAAAGACAGAATGGGGTGCCAAAGAAGCACTGGATAAAACCTCTAAAAGCCTTTGCTGTGGGAAGAGATCCAGGGGCACACAGGACATATGGTGCTCACTAAGCTGGATGCCAAGACCAACAGACTTGGCACCAAGATCTCCAAAGGGAACTACGGAGCATGGGGAGGGGCAGCGTCCATCCTGCCCTCACTATTGGCCAAGATGACAAAGCACTCCAACAAATGTGGTGACAAAGCCCTCTAAGGCTGCAAAAAGGCACCCACTATGCCCTTCACATTCCCATCCCCCACATCCCTGCCTAGTCTGTAAGTGGGACAGATAATCATTTCTGCTGGGAAATCCTGAGACTTGAGGGGCTGTGCCAATAGAAAAGCCCCAAGAGGAGGCCAGTTGTCACGTTGCAGGTCAGAAGCAGACAAAAGCAGCAGAATAGGGCATCTGCTGGAAGCAATAAATAAATAAATAAATAAATAAATAAATAAATAAATAAATAAATAAATAAAATAAAATAAAATAAAAAAACAAAATTTTTAAAAATCCCTACTTAACTCTTATAAGCTTTCAATGTTCAGAGAAACTATTCCAAAGCAGATAAATCTTTAATTGATTAATGTCATAAACAATTAAAATGGGTTTTCATTGTAAAGACTATCCATGGGGGGGGGGCTTCTAAACTTTCCCTTAAAACCACAAACAGTCAGCTTTGGCACCTGCCCAAGGCCAAATTCTTCAAATGTCAATCCTAGAATTGGGAAGAGAAGCAGAGGATGAGCTTGCTAGAGAAGAGCAATGGATCAGAAGACCCTGAGTCCTTGGACACCAAGTGCTCCTGGGGCTTCCCCAGCAAGGGGCTGTGGAAGGAATGTCTGCTGTGCAGCCAGCACACTACAAACAGCAGCAAATGTCACTGCTACAGGGTGGGCTTCCAGAAGCTGAGGGAGAGCTGGAGCTGAAGGAGAGATGTGGCCGTTTGAACATATGCTCCCCACAGACTCGGGTGTTTTATTAAAGTTGAATTTGCGGCCTCAGCCCCTAGCAGGCAGACTCTTGCTACAGGGAGTGTGTCACTGGGGGTAGATCTGACTTCCAGTCCCAAAGTATGCCAAAGAAGTTTGAGCTCTGGTGGGGTGTGTTGCTTGCTGTTTTATTGGTGTTTGCTGGCCAGTGGTGGTTTCTCTCCCTGTTTAGATTTATGAATTGGAGGAACCAGTATCTTCCACCCTTGATGGAACTTTCCCTGGATCTGGAAGCTTAAAATAAATCCCTTCCTCCCATAAAACTGTGTTTGGTTGGATATTCATCCCAGCATTGTGGAGCTATTACACAAGCTAACCATGGGATCCACCCTGGTAAAGAGAGGAAAGAGAGGGACTGGGGAGATGGCTCAGCAGGTTAGAGGCACTTATTTGCAAAACCGGACACCCTGGGTTCAATTCCCCAGTACTCATGTAAAGCCAAATACACAAAGTGGTACATGCATCTGGGAATCATATGCAATGGCAACAGGCCCTGGTGTACACATTCATATTCTGTCCCTTTCTCTCCATCCCTCTCTCCCTCCCTTCTTAAAAATAAATGAATAAATACACACACACACACACACAGAGAGAGAGAGAGAGAGAGAGAGAGAGAGAGAGAGAGAGAGAGAGAAAGCAAGCCAAATAATCACAGGCCCTGTGAGCCTCCACTTCAGCCTTGCCTGTCACCAGCCATCTCTACATGTGGGTTTCCCAGGAAAGGCATAGCCCAGGGCAAACAGCAATCTGCAGCAGACCCCCAGGGAGCTGACAGCTAGCAGGGACCATCAGTGGAATGTGCTACCTGCAACTGTCACCAGCCTTCCCTCAAAAGAAACCAGGGTGGCATGCCTCTGAAGTCATCCATCTGCCTATACCAAAGATATAAACTGCCTTTGTATTTATGCTTCTTTTTAAAGATTAAAATATACTGTATCAGTAAAATACAGATAGGAAAATATTTTCACTTATACTTAAAATAACCTGACAACCATTTTTTAGATTAAAGAAAAATCAATCATGAGGAAGCATTGCTCTTCTCATTTACTGAACATTATAAAGACATATGCAAGTATAGAGATATATATTTATATACAAGATAATCTGAAAAAGAGTTCATATAATTATCTCTAGATGCTATAATATCAAAAGGCTTTCTAATGTCCTTTTTAATTTGAGAAAAAGAGAGAGGGAAAAGGAGGGAGAAAGAGAGAATGGGCACACCAGGGCTTCCAGTCATTGCAAATGAACTCCAGATACATGCTCCACCTTGTGCATCTGACTTTATATGGGTCCTGGGATATTGAACCCAGGTCCTTAGGCTTTGCAGGCAAACGCCTGAATTGCTTAGCCAACTCTCCAGCAGAAGGATGTCCCTCAGCAGGTTAGAGGCACTTATTTGCAAAACCGGACACCCTGGGTTCAATTCCCCAGTACTCATGTAAAAGCCAACACACAAAGTGGTACATGCATCTGGGAATCATATGCAATGGCAACAGGCCCTGGTGTACACATTCATATTCTGTCCCTTTCTCTCCATCCCTCTCTCCCTCCCTTCTTAAAAATAAATGAATAAATACATACACAGAGAGAGAGAGAGAGAGAGAGAGAGAAAGCCAAATAATCACAGGCCCTGTGAGCCTCCACTTCAGCCTTGCCTGTCACCAGCCATCTCTACATGTGGGTTTCCCAGGAAAGGCATAGCCCAGGGCAAACAGCAATCTGCAGCCGACCCCAGGGGAGCTGACAGCTAGCAGGGACCATCAGTGGAATGTGCTACCTGCAACTGTCACCAGCCCTCCCTCAAAAGAAACCAGGGTGGCATGCCTCTGAAGTCATCCATCTGCCTATACCAAAGATATAAACTGCCTTTGTATTTATGCTTCTTTTTAAAGATTAAAATATACTGTATCAGTAAAATACAGATAGGAAAATATTTTCACTTATACTTAAAATAACCTGACAACCATTTTTTAGATTAAAGAAAATCAATCATGAGGAAGCATTGCTCTTCTCATTTACTGAACATTATAAAGACATATGCAAGTATAGAGATATATATTTATATACAAGATAATCTGAAAAAGCGTTCATATAATTATCTCTAGATGCTATAATATCAAAAGGCTTTCTAATGTCCTTTTTAATTTGAGAAAAAGAGAGAGGGACTGGGGAGATGGCTCAGCAGGTTAAAGGCACTTATTTGCAAAACCGGACACCCTGGGTTCAATTCCCCAGTACTCATGTAAAGCCAAATACACAAAGTGGTACATGCATCTGGGAATCATATGCAATGGCAACAGGCCCTGGTGTACACATTCATATTCTGTCCCTTTCTCTCCATCCCTCTCTCCCTCCCTTCTTAAAAATAAATGAATAAATACATACACAGAGAGAGAGAGAGAGAGAGAGAAAGCCAAATAATCACAGGCCCTGTGAGCCTCCACTTCAGCCTTGCCTGTCACCAGCCATCTCTACATGTGGGTTTCCCAGGAAGGCATAGCCCAGGGCAAACAGCAATCTGCAGCCGACCCCAGGGGAGCTGACAGCTAGCAGGGACCATCAGTGGAATGTGCTACCTGCAACTGTCACCAGCCTTCCTCAAAAGAAACCAGGGTGGCATGCCTCTGAAGTCATCCATCTGCCTATACCAAAGATATAAACTGCCTTTGTATTTATGCTTCTTTTTAAAGATTAAAATATACTGTATCAGTAAAATACAGATAGGAAAATATTTTCACTTATACTTAAAATAACCTGACAACCATTTTTAGATTAAAGAAAATCAATCATGAGGAAGCATTGCTCTTCTCATTTACTGAACATTATAAAGACATATGCAAGTATAGAGATATATATTTATGTAGTGGCTAGAGGACCTGGCATACCCATTCTCTGTCTCTCTCTCTCTCTCTTTCTCTCTCCCCCCTTGCAAAACAAATGAATAAAATCTTAAAAATAAATAAGGTAATAAAAATAAGGACTGGGGGCTGGAGAGATGGTTCAGTGGTTAAAGTGCTTGCTTGCAGAACCTGAAGGCCTGGATTTGATTCCTCAGTACCCAATGTAAGGCCAGATGCACAAAGTGGGACATGCTTCTGAAGTTCATTTGCAGCTACAAGAGGCCTTGGTATATCCATTCATTCTCTCTCCCTCCTGTCTCCTTGCGAATAAAAATATATTAAACAAAAATAAGGACTAGGAAGATTGTTCAGTGAGTAAAGCCAAATAATCAAAGCCCTGTGAGCCTTCAATTCTCCAACCACCCACCCAGCCAGACCCCAAAGTGATGGGTTTCCAGGCCTGGTATAGCCAGGCGTAAACACACAAATACAGTCTGAAAATTTAAAAAAAAAAACTGCTTTTTACTGCATTTCCTTCATTGTCACTGTTAACTCTAAACCAATCACATCTTCCTTGCCCACCATTTCAACACACTAGATCATTCTTGGGTTTTCCACTAATGTCATCCATCTAAATATATGCCAAAGATAGTTAAACTACACTCTTGTATTTATGCAGAGTTCTTTTTAAAGATTAAAATATACTGTATCAGTAAAATGCAGATAGGAAGTTGTTTCCACATAGTTACTTTCCTCAAAATGCCCTGACAGGCCTATTAAAATTTTCATTAAGAAAAATCAATCATCAGGAAGAAAAGGACGGAAATACCATTTTACTGAACATTACAAAAGATTTAGTGCCATGCAACAATCAGGGGCTTGCACTATATGTTGTCTACAAGGCAGAATCTGAAAAACATGTTTCTATAATTATCTCTAGATATTTGATAATATCAAAAGAGCTTTCTAATGAGACTTTTGGTTCTGAGAGAAATGAGAGAGGGGAGAAAGGAGGGAAATAAAAGAGAATGGGCAGTCTAAACCAGAACTTCCAGTCATTGCAAATGAACATCCAGATACATCTCCCACCTTGTGCATCTAACTGTCTTTAGCTCTGGGATATTGAACCCAGGTCCTTAGGCTTTGAACAAGCGCCTGAATTGCTTAGCCAACTCTCCAGCAGAAGGATGTCCTTTAAACAAACATAAAGGGGCTGGAGAGATGGCTTAGCAGTTAAAGCACTTGCCTGCAAATCCTAACCACCTTGGTTCAATTCCACAGTACCCACATAAAGCCAGATGCACAAAGTGGTGGATACATCTGGAGTTAGTTTGTAGTGGCTAGAGGACCTGGCATACCCATTCTCTGTCTCTCTCTCTCTCTCACAAATAAATAAAATAAAATAAACAAAATTTTTAAAAATCCCTACTTAACTCTTATAAGCTTTCAATGTTCAGAGAAACTATTCCAAAGCAGATAAATCTTTAATTGATTAATGTCATAAACAATTAAAATGGGTTTTCATTGTAAAGACTATCCATGGGGGCGGGGGGGACTTCTAAACTTTCCCTTAAAACCACAAACAGTCAGCTTTGGCACCTGCCCAAGGCCAAATTCTTCAAATGTCAATCCTAGAATTGGGAAGAGAAGCAGAGGATGAGCTCGCTAGAGAAGAGCAATGTATCAGAAGACCCTGAGTCCTTGGACACCAAGTGTACCTGGGGCTTCCCCAGCAAGGGGCTGTGGAAGGAATGTCTGCTGTGCAGCCAGCACACTACAAACAGCAGCAAATGTCACTGCTACAGGGTGGGCTTCCAGAAGCTGAGGGAGAGCTGGAGCTGAAGGAGAGATGTGGCCATTTGAACATATGCTCCCCACAGACTCGGGTACCTCAGCCCCTAGCAGGCAGACTCTTGCTACAGGAAGTGTGTCACTGGGGGTAGATCTGACTTCCAGTCCCAAAGTATGCCAAAGAAGTTTGAGCTCTGGTGGGGTGTGTTGCTTGCTGTTTTATTGGTGTTTGCTGGCCAGTGGTGGTTTCCCTCCCTGCGTAGATTTATGAATTGGAGGAACCAGTATCTTCCACCCTTGATGGAACTTTCCCTGGATCTGGAAGCTTAAAATAAATCCAATTCCCTCCACTTGCAAAATCTGTCTGGCCTTACATTAAGCGAGTAAGAGCCCCTCATTCTCCATCATCCAGCTTCCTCTTGTGCTTTGGTCCAAGTACCTCCACAAGGGACAGGGCCATGACTGTGTGTGTTTGTCCTTCATTAACACACCGATTGATAAATCCACATTATTAAACCACCAGACAACATTGTTAATCTTACTGTGCTGAGGTCGCTCAGGATTGATGAGTGGTTATGACAGAAGGAAAAACCAAACAATATTGGGTACATGCATCTGGGTTATGCAGTGGCTAGAGCTCTAGCTACTGATGTACATTTTACCAGAACTCTTCTGCTCTCTTTCTCTCCTTATAAGATCAACAAATGAATAAATGAATAAATACAAATATTTTTTATAAAAGAGATGTAGTTCTCTAATGTTAATAGGTTTCAAATAGCATTTTTTGGTGATACAATTCCATTTTAAAGTAATAAAACCATAACAACAAATAAAATGCATAAGAAAATACTCATCCAGAGAAAATTGATTGAAATTGAAATTTACTGAACACTCCAAATGTTACAAATTAATGTAATAAAAATATTAAAAGTTCAAATTTTAAGCATTAACCTAGATTTTGCTTTAAATAAATTAATTTAATTAAATTTTAAAAAGCAGCATAGTCAGGCATGGTGGCACAGCTGCTTTGAATCTCAGCTCTTAAGAGGCAGAGGTAGGAGGATCACTGTGGTAGGTTTGAGGCCAGCCTGGCACTATAGAGTGAGTTCCAGGTCAGCCTGGGCTAGAGTAAAACCTTACCAAAAAAAAAAAAAAAAAAAAAAAAAAAAAGACCCAGGTTCAATTCTCCAGGACCCATGTAAGCCAGAGACACAAGGTGGAGCACACATCTGATGTTCGTCTGCAAAGGCTGAAGGCCCTGGCATGCCCATTCTCTCCTTCCCTTCCACCCTCCTCAAATAAATAAAATAAAATATTTTTAAAATGCAAACAAACAAAAAAAAGCAGCATATTTTTTAATAACCTATTTACCTTCTACAGGTCTAGAATGAACACACTGCTTCTCAAATTGGAGTATGTATGTGAGTCAGCCTGGGAGGAAGGGGAGCCTGCAGACATGCAGGTGCTGTTCAATAGAGCTTGGACAGGGATTGAAACGTGGCATTTGTAACAAGCCCCCAGGTGCTGGTCCAAAGGTCACACGTGATGCAGGCAACTGGGGACCTGAATTAGGTGAGCATTTGCAAGCAGGCAGCTAGGAGAACCTGATTTAGATTCCTTGTGTGCACACTAGCAGGGCTCACACACAGTGCTTGGTCCTGGGGAAGGCTTCCTTTGCCCCCTAGCACCAGGTGTCACACTTCACTCCCTGGTAAATTCCCAAGAAGAGGGCACCAAAATAAACAAATAAGTAAGTCAATAAATAATTCAATACAACAGAAACATCCTAGCCATCAGGCTTGTTCCTCGGGGGAGAACCTTGAATATTTAAATTCATAAAACAACAATGAAAACTTCTGCCCTGACAGATTCTGTTTCTAAATCTGTTAAGTAATGACTAAACCAAAAACTCTTATCCAGATGTCAAAGTTCAGAGGCCCAGACAAGACATGGGAATGATTAACAAACAGTAAGGAAGTTAAAAGAACAAAATATCTCGGATTTGAATGCAAATGCCCCTCTCCCCAAAGCCCCATGGTAAAGGCTATGTTGCTAGCTGATGGAACCTTTTGAAAGACTCTGGATCATGAGGGTTATAACTTCATCAGAACCACTGCTAAAGTTATATTTTGGTGACACCCGCAAGAGGTAGGTCACTGGAACATGCCTTTGAAGGACATATCCTGTCTCTGAACCCTCTGGAACTCTTGGCTTCCTGAGCACCTCAAGGGTAAGATGTTGTCCCCACCATACTTTACCTACCACCATGATGTTTCAGCCTCACCTCAGGCCCATAACAGTGCAATAAGTTGACCATGGACTATGACCTCAGAAACCAGGAGCCAAAATGATATCTTCTTCCTAGAAGCTGTTTTTCTCGGGGATTTTTGTCACAGTGGCAAATAACTGACACAAAATACAAATACGTTTCACGTAATAATAAAACTAGGGACTGAGGAGTCAGCTCAGAGGTTAAAGATGTTCGCTTGCAAAGCCTGCTGACTTGGGGTCCAATTCCCTAGACACCCACATAAAGCAGGACAGGCATTCAAATGCAGCATCATGAGACCCTGGAGCACCCATACATACACATACATGTGCGCCTGCACACATATACAGAGAGAGAGAGAGAGAGAAATAAGTTCATTTTAAAATATGAACACTCCTACACAGCCACATCTTCAAAGAACTAAAAGAAATTGTCACCTGCAAATTTTTTGCCCAGAAAACACAATGATGTCTTCGTGTAAAGCTTTTTGGTTATTGGGTAGATTTAACCAGTCTTCTGAGCTCAGAGACTGCTCAATTCATGTCACACATGTTTGCTTAGGGGATAGGGTCCTAGCTGAGTATTCATTTTGAATGGGTGAGCAGATATGCATGCTGAAGATGCGCATAACGGTATCCACAAAGACACAGAAAGCACCCGTTATCCCAAATAACTGAACCATCATCTCCAGAGGACCTGCAGCTCCCACTCTGCGAGCTCAGTTAGTGCAAGGAGAGTAGACTGTTCTTCATAAGAATTATCTTACTAACAACTACTTTGTCTTCATTCAGCAGATCCTTCCCCTGTTCTCAAGGATTTTTCCTAAAATGCTAATTCTTGCATCTGAGAATAAGGTAAGGAAGGTGCTGCCCTCTCTACCCACAGACCTGTATATTAAACTGTCAGAAGCCCACAGGAAAGGATCATACCAGAAGTATGGGAGAAACCAATAGTGCTCTGCCTTCAACAAGCAGAGTCCAGTGGAAAAGTCATTGGGCAGGAATATTAAAGGACATTTATTTATTACTAAATGGACACACATATACACAGTCTCTCTCTCTCTTTTCTCTCTCTCTCTCTCACACACACACACTCCATTTATGTATGCAAAGGGGAACCCTTCTGACAAAAGGGTTACAAAGTTATTCATTAAGGTGGTTTGGCAGCTGGTCTTGAGTGACAGGTGCATATTTTACATGAAGAAGGGACAGAGGCATGTAAGAACCAACACCTGGAATGGTTGGAATGTGACGTTCCACACTGAGGGGGTTTCTGGAAGAAAAGAATTCAATGCATTGCTTATTCTGAGACACTGGTTAACTCAGACTCTCTAATTTCTCATTTAATTTTCAATTCATATGGAGTGTTTTAAGAACATCATTTTGATTAGCTGCAGAAGCATTTTCCTGAAACTGCTGCCAGCAGAGAGATTGAAGACACCAGTTCTGGCCGTGGAGTCTCCCTCAGGATGATAAAGAAAGACGTCCACATATAGGTTCCAGAAGCTTATGCCACAGTGCCTCAAACACAAGCCAAAACTGTCACCCAAAATACCTAACAGGGAAGCAAAATTCATGCACTGATGTGCTGCAAAGACATGAAAAATGTTCTACAAACTACTTGCAAAGGAAGCAATATAACAATAAATTATTAAGAGAGAAGCTATCATCTATACTTAAAGGGAAAAGTCTTCAACCCTTGAAGAGACTTCCACCAGGAAAAAACTGAAATCCTGAATAGAATAAATACTCAGTTAGGTAAATAAAGTAATAAAAATGTTGGTCGGGGCCAGAGAGGACTTCAGCAGTTAGGCACTTGTATGCAAAGGCTAATAGCCTAGGTTCAATTCCCCAGTATCCAAATAAAGCTAAATGCACAAAGTGGTGTATGCATCTAGAAGTGGTTTGCAGTAGCAGGAGGCCCTGGTACAGCCATTCTCATATTCTCTCTGTGTCTTTCTCTGTGTCTACAAACGAAAAAATTCAAATTTTGAAAACATGTTGCTTAGTAAGTATGAAATCCCCAAGAAAACAAACCCAAGGATAGAATTCAGAAATGTCTTCAAGAAAGACTTCAAGAAAGAATCTCTAATGCTATTTCTGAAAGTGTAGTCAGAAAAACATCTCTTTTCATTTGTATGTGTTCCTGGAATATACAGAAACCACAACCAAGAGCAACCATTTCTTGACCTCATTCTGATGTTCCTGGAATGAGTAACTGAAGTATGGGCTGCCCCCTCGGCAGGATGGGTGGGAGGTTCAAGTTGCATGGAAAGAAGTTGGCTCATAGTAAAATGATGAACTAACAACATTCCCATCATTGTGCAGAGGGTCTTGTAGATCACAGATACCAGGGAATATCCCCACAGAGATAAAAGAACTAAGATATTTCTTTCTGGTGCTTTCAGCTCAATATACTTAGAGAAATCATGATTTGGGTAAACTCTAGAAATTCAGGACACCAAAGAAACAGCTTGCATTTGCCCTGTAAAGAAAACTAGGTTTGTACAGGATGAGAGGCTTGGCCTTAATGCCTGATGGGGAATCCCTGACCAAAGGGAAAGGTGAGCCTATGGCATGACCATTTTTTGGGTACTGAAAAAGTCTGCTGTTGGCACACAGCCATGGTGGGTAACTGACTGCTCTAGTGGATCCTCTCAGTGGAACGGAACCCATAACTGGAACTGGGAAAAAAGTCAGAATCATATCTAAAAAATGACTTCATTCTCCAATATCAAGCTCCTACCAATCTTGGCTACAAGAGGGCTTACACCTATTAAGTTCTCCCTAAACTAATAACGGTTATCCCATTTATCTGGTGCTGACTTCACTCTCCATTAGAGAATTTGCTTCTCTTTTTCAGATGGACGCCGAACCTGAGGAGAGAATCAGCCCATCACACCTCACCAGGGCACCAGCTGAAACCATAGAGAAATTGGGGAAATAAGCAAGAGTGCTGCTTTCTTGGTGAACCTGGTATCAGCACAAGGGTGAAGGAGATAGACACAGAGAACACTCAACTCCTATCAAACTGGAGATCCAGAGACACAGAGGCTCCCAAGACCTCATCACTGAAGTGGACCTAAAACAAACTCAGCATGGCTCAGGAAAAGTCACGGAAGAGGGAGTGGAAAGATTGTTAGAGCCACAAGTTGGGACACTATGCACAGAGACATTGCCTCTTCCCCATAACTGATTGATACCCCCACTATGAACGATCCACAGTCCACATGGGGATAACTGACATCCCCAATGAGGAGGGCCCCTTTGGAGGGGGGAGGACAGGGAGGAGGCTAAGGATGGCACCAACATGTGCTGTTTACACACATCTGAGTATGTATATAAGTAATAATAATTTTTTTCAAGTCTGATGTCATCTACTCCACAAGTGATCATTATAGGGTGCTGCAGTCAGCTCCATGTTGCTGGGATGAACAGCCAACCAGACACAGTTTATGGAAGGGACTTGTTTCAGGCTTACAGAGTCCAGAGGAACACCATCAGTTGCTGAAGAAGCTGGCTCCCTTTCACAGATCCAAGCAGAGAGACATCACCAACAGCCAGCACTACAAAAGGGAACAGCTAGAGCTCAACCTGCTCTCTCCACACTGTTGGCTTGGAATCAAGATTCTCCCCCAAACACACCTTCTCCAGTCAGAAGACTGGAGACCCAAATTGCAAGCTTACATTTTAGTAAAACATCCGGGTTGGGCTGGAGAAATGGTTTAGCAGTTAAGGAACATACCTGTGAAGCCTAAGGTCCCCGGTTCGATTCTCCAGGTCCTACAGTAAGCCAGATGCACAAGGGGGTGCACACATCTGGAGTTCATTTGCAGTGACTAGAGGCCCTGGCATGCCCATCCTCACTCTCCCTTTCCCTCTTTCCCCCTCTCTGTCTCAAATAAATAAATAAATATAATCAATTTTTAAAAATCTGGGTCCATGCAGCCATAAATTTCTACTATTACATTCAAACTATCACACAGGGTAAGAAACAAAAACAAAACAAAACAACAACAAAAAAAAAAACCTTACCTATGGGGACCCTGCACATGTGGAGCTTAAGTAGGCCTGCGCTTCTGGTTCCCCAACATCCGGTTCCCTGCCATTGATGTGGGGCTGCTTGGACCCTGCAAGCATTCAGCAAAGCAGTGAGAACTGAGGAGATAAACCACCCTTAGCACAGAGGTACTGGCGGGATGAGCAAGAGTGCTGCTTCCATGGCGAGCCTGCCAACCAACACCAGGGTGAAGGAGATAGGCACAGAAGATACTCAACACATACCAAAACAGAAATCCAGAAGCTACTGAGAGCTCAACACTAAAGTAGACTTAAAATGCACCCATGTTGTCTGAGGGAATTTTGCAGAAGAGGGGGCCGAAACATTGTAAGAACCACAGGGTGGGAGGGAATATCCAGAAGCATTTCCCTCCTCCCCACAATGACAGATTGTTACTCTCACCCCATAACCCACAACTGCATGGGAAATACCAGCAATCCCACTGAGGGGGGCCTTCAGTAGAATGGGGACAGTAGAAAGGAAATGATGGTACCAACACATTATGTATCCACACACAGTTTCTATGAAAGAAAGAAAGAAAGAAAGAAAGAAAGAAAGAAAGAAAGAAAGAAAGAAAGAAAGAGAGAGAGAAAGAGAGAAGGGAAAGAGAGGGAGGAGGGAGGAGGGAGGGGAGGGAGAAAGAAAAGGAGGAAGGAGGGAAGGAAGGAAGGGAGGGAAAGAAAGGAAGGGAAGGGAAGGAAGGGAAGAGAAAGGAAGGGAAGGGAAGGAAGGGAAGGAAGGAAGGGAAGGGAAGGAAGGAAGGGAAGAAAGGAAGGGAAGGGAAAGAAGGGAAGGGAAGAGAAGAGAAGAGAAGAGAAGAGAAGAGAAGAGAAGAGAAGAGAAGAGAAAAGAAAAGAAATAAAAGAAAAGAAAAGAAAAGAAAAGAAAAGAAAAGGGAAGGGGGGAGGAAGGAAAGAAAGGAAGAAAGAAAGGCCTACCTATAAAATTAATAGCATTACGTGCCTCTATCTGACGGAGCAGGTACAGACGCATAAACCCTAAAACTCGAAAGACAAGTCATTTTAGCTCTAATAGGTAGGTTTGGTATTAGATATTACTAAACTCAACATCTTAGCTCACTCCCCAGAAAAGGCTCTTCTCAATCTTGGACACAGACCAATATGCCTCCTTCCTCCTACATCCTCTCCTGCTCCACACAGCCAACAACAAGAGACCCTGCCTTTGACACCAGGTGATGTTGGCTAGTGGATCTCACCAAGCACTCACAGTCCTACCTCTGGCCTTCTTCACTATATCTGGTCACTAACAATGACTGCCACTTTTTAAAATATCTACAATGTATCTTAAGAACTTAAAAATCAGGCTAGCAAGATGTCCTAGTGGCTAAATGCACTTTCTTGCAAAGCCTGATGGCCTGGGTTTGATTCCAGTACCCATGTCAAGCCAGATGCACAAAGTGGCATGAGTCTGGAGTTTTATCTGCAGAGCTGGAGGCCCTGGCACAGCCCTACTCACTCCCCTAGTGCCTGCTGCTTCCTCTCTCTCTCTCTCTCAAATAAATAAAAATATATTTTAAAAAACTTAAAATTGGCCTAGAAATGTTTTATCCATGATTTAAGTGTCACAAACACCCAGCAAAGAGTGCAATGTCTGTGTTAAAAACTTACAGAAACACAGAAAAAGGCAGAGTGGGGATTCACACCAAAGGTTATGGTCCTCACAGCTCTTGCTCTGCAGTTGCTTCATCTACAAAGCATTAAAGAAAGTGTGGAGTCAGGAGATTGCTTATTCCAGATAGTAGTTCTGAACACCCACCTCCTCTATTCCTATCTAAATCCTGTGCCTGCAGCTGGTGGGGAGTGAACACACAGGGACTGGAAAAAGGAAGAAGAGCAGCAGCAGGGTAGCACTGGCATTTTCTGAGGAGCCCTCATCCTGGAGCACCCTCAGTGCTCCACACATGGCTGGAGCTCATCACCTGCCAACACACGCCAGCCCTGAGCTCCCGTTAGCAAAGAACTGAACACACACACACACACACACACACACACACACACACACAGCCTGTGGCCAGGAGAAAATTTTAGAAAGCAGGCTATAACAAAAAACTACAAACTGAGGCTAGAGTGTAGCTGAACCTAACATGCATGTGATCATTTAATCCACACCACCATCGAAATAAAAACAGAAACAACCCAAACAAACTGTTTAACGTTGTGACAGGCTGCCTGATGTTTTACGTACAATCCCTAAGTGAAGCCTCAAAAAAACCTCCCCGCTTATTTCTACAACGTAAACACTGAGTACAAATCATCAGAGAATAGTTAAAGTCTATCCTAAGTTAGAAACACCACAAGTGAGGCGGGGGAAGTGGTTCAGTGGTCAAAGGCACCTGCTTGCAAAGCCTGATGGCCTGGATTCAATTCCCCAGGATCTAAGCAAAGCCAGATGCACAAAGTGGTGCATGCATCTGGAGTTCATTTGCAGCATCAAGAGGCCCTGCCATGCCCATGTACACTCTCTATAATAAGTCAAAATATTTTTAAGAAAGAAACACCATAAATGACAATGTTTTCAAACTACCTCCAGTAACTTACCGATTCAATACCCAAAAAATACAAAGGAATTTCATTTATAGCATCTCATTTATTAACTCATTAGATTTGGCTTGTTCTAGATTATTGTTTCTGCATATTTCCAAATGACAGGTGGATAAACAAGCAATTCTGTCAAAAAGAGATCTAATCATGTCACCTTTTCCCTTCTGATGAGTCACATACGCTCAAATTAGAGGGACAATTCTTTTCCCATGTAGCATGGCCATCTGCAAAAAATCCGAGAAAGCAAGTGACCTCACAAGTAATATTCTTACCAAACTAAGCCTGTAGCAGAACCTGTCAGCCTTAGCACAATTTGTAACATATTTACTCAATCTCTTGTCTGTGCCAAGGTTTATTTTATTTTACTTCTTACGAAAATAGCACTTGTAGGGACTAGGAGTTGAGCGTTGTGATGTGACAGTGGAACACTATAATGCCACTGAGGGACATTTGACTTGAGACACAAGATGTATAATGGGGAATTGTGATGTCACAATTAGATGTGTGATTTGACAGTGTGTGGGGGGGTACTGTGATGTCAGAGTGGGGCCTGCAATATAACAAAGGGGCATTGTGATGTCACAGAGGGGGACTATGATACCATAGAAGAGCAATGTGATATGACAGTGGGGCACTGTGATATGAAAGTGGGGAATTTATTTATTTAACTTTAGTTAGTTTATGGCAGTACAGCAATAGTTTGCAGAGAATCAAGGAACCCCATAGTTGTTCAGTCCATATGGCTGGAGGACTCAGCAGTCCAGTACTGAAGGCCTGGACTGGAAGACAGCAAGCAGAACCGATAACCAGGTTGGAGTTAGGGCTTCTTTTCTCCCAGAGCTTCCTTAGATAAAGCCCATCTCTGAGAGGAGCTGCCCACCCTGGGGGAAGGGCTCACCCTGGGAAAAGGACTTCCTGGGCTGGAGAGATGGGTTAGCAGTTAAGGTACTTGCCTGCAAAGCCTAAGGACCCAGGTTCGATTCTCCAGGTCCCACGTAAACCAGATGCACAAGGTGGTGCATGCATCTGGAGTTTGTGGGCAGTGGCTAGAGGCCCTGGTACGCCCACTCTCTCTCTCTCTTCCCTCCCTTCTCTGTCTCTAATAAAAATTTTTAAAAGTTTTTAAAAAAAGAAAAGGACTTCCTCCTTCAGTTAATCCTTCCCAGAAGCAACCTCTCAGAGACCCACTCAAGAGGAATGTCTGTGAATTCCTAAACAGATCAAGTTGACAACAAAACTTAACCATCCCACCATCTAAGTCAATCATGTGTTTGCTTTTAATGCAATGAACACCAAACAAGATAGATTTGTTTATAATTATCAGTGCTACAAATAGCCTATTGATAATGTCTGGTTTAGGAAAAAGCAGTTAATACAAGAACAAATAGAACATCACAAGAATGCTGGCTCTTGCTTTTCCCAACCACTGAGAGAGAAGCATGGGGGGGGCGGGGTTCAGTCACTGTGAGAGTTGGAGCTCCCCAACTGAAGAATGCTTTCAAGCACTTCTTGGCACAACGTTAGTATGACACCATCATGGCACTTGGCACCTAGTGTACAGTCAAGAGATGAGAATTCTTTTGTTACTACTATTGCTGTTATGACAGGAAAAGCTCAGGGACCTGCCACACCATCTGTGTAACCACTGGCAAATTACACTTGGTCCACTGTATCCATGGAGTCAACCAACAGGGACCAAAAATGTCAGGAAAAAAAAAATTGCATCTGGACCGAATATAGAACAGACTAGTTTTTTTTTTTTTTCTTTTCATTATTCCCTAAACAATACAGTATCACTATGTACATAGCATTTGCATTGCATTAGTTACTATACGTGACCTAGAGATGACACAGCATGTGAGAGGATGTGCAATTAGGATAACACAAATCCTAGGCCATCTTATACGAGGGCCTTGAGCATCCACCGATGTGTATCCTTGAGGGCCATGGATCCTGAGGGAACCCAGCACTTAACCTCTCTACCTCAGTAGCAGCATCTGTAACATCTGCTGGCAACAGACCAAGCACCAAGGAATGTCAGCTCAGTTATTGCCTGAGAGGTGATGGAAGCCCTTCCCCTAACTTAGAGGGAGAGAAGTGAGAAGAAAAACATGCAAAGCTGCAAACATAAGCCCAAAAAGCTTAACAAACTACCATCAAGCTGTTTGAATTGGATTTTTCGGCACAGTATTGAAACAATCTGAACCTTCACTGCTTGTGTTGAGAATAAGATACAAAACCATTTGCTTCATAGGCTTGAGGATAAAATCATTTTGTACACTACCATGTGTCCAATATAACTACCACTGACCTAAATAGGAAATAGAATATTTCCATTTCACAGACATACCCTTCCGACCACCATGAAACACTCCTGGCAGGGGCAGCTCCTTGTTGCCCACACTGGCAACTGCTAAATTACATCCCTGCCATTCTCACTTGTGCAGTCCGGTCTACCTTCAGCTCCCAGCACGCCTTCTTTCCAGCAGGTTCTCACATACACGAGTGGCTGGAACATTGAAATGGGTCTGTCCCTATTCCACAGATTGAGGATTTAGAATTTGGGTTTCTGAATTCATTCCCACATTATATCCTGCTGCCTGTATAACTTAGAAATGTCAAGAAGGAAGGACTGGGAGGCATCTGAATTTAGTCATCTGCTAAATTCCTTTTAATTTTCAGTTACTGCTTGTTAATGTGGCCAGTACAAGCAGACTCAGGGCTAATATAACAGCAATCCAAAAGCAGAACATAGCTCTATAATTACCATAATGTTCCTAATAGTGTTACACAATGGGCACCAAATTAAGTACAGAGAGGAGAAATTGTATTAGACACCTCTGAACCTTTGAAATTGTATTACTTAGAACCTTGGCAAATGAGCAGTAAGTATTTAAAGAAGATTAAGATGGATTCCCCATTTGGTGTCCTACTAAATTTGCATGACCATATTTGGCTGCCACCTTCAGGGTAAACTGCTCAGGGCCTTGCTAGTGCTAGTGCTGGGATATCAACCTCCCAACCAGTGGCCCAAGCTCTTCTGGAGTTGAGTCATCCTGCTGAGAGCTACCAGGTTGTATATGGGCTTCCCCATGTGTCCAGTGCATCATGTGACTTCCTCAAAACAGAACAGAAACTTGTTCATCAGAAATTCCTTTGATGGGCTGGGGAGATGGGTCAGTGGTTAAATGTGCTTGCTGGCAATGGTGAAAGCCCTGGGTAAATTCCCCAGTACCTATATGAAGCAAGATAAATAAAATGGTGCATTGGACTGATACTTCTTTATCTCTCTCAGTCTCTCTCCTTCTCTGTCTTACAAAATAATATTTTTAAAAAAGAAATTTGGGGGCTGGAGAGATGGCTTAGTGGCTAAAGCGCCTGCCTGCTAAGCCTAAGAATGCTGGTTCCAATGTCCAATCTCCAGGTCCCACATTTAGCCAGCTGCAAAGTGAGGCAAGGGTGCAATGCTACACTTGCCCACAAGGGGGCGCACACATCTGGATTTCATTCACAGCAGCTGAGAGACTGCTGGCGCGCCCATTTCTGTCTCCCTTTCTCTCTATCTCTCTCTTGTCTCTCTCTCCAGAAATAAATAAAAATAATAAAAAAATTAATAAAAAAAGAAAGAAATTTGGGCTAGAGAGATGGCTTAGCAGTTAAGGCACTTGTCTGCAAAGCCAAAGGACCTAGGATCGATTCCCCAGGACTCACATAAACCAGACGCACAAGGGGCACATGCATCTGGAGTCTGTTTGCAGAGGCTAGAGGCCCTGGCATACCCATTCTCTCTCTCACTCTCTATCTGCCTCTTTCTCTCTCTTTCAAATAAATAAATAAAATTTTTTAAATATTTTAAAAAAGAAATTCCCTTGAAAACAAATCCTTGCTCCCAAACCAACACAAAATTCCATGTCTGACTGGGACTTTAACAAGTTTAGCTACTTAATAAATGCCCTCATATATAATGAGAGAAAACCTTCTACTTATGGAATCTTAAAATCATAGACTCCCAATTTCCTTATTGTGGAGATGGGAAAGTGAGGGCTAAAGAGAGGAAGTGACTGGCTGACATAGTAGCCCTGTGGTTTTATAAGAAAACTCCACATTTCCTGGAAAATCCAAGAAACATCCTTAGCAGTTTTCAGCACTATGAAGACAGCCTCACTTCACTTCTCCAGGGCCAGTCCACCACTCTCTCCTCTTCAGAAACTCTCTCCCAACTGAATTCTGGATAGGGCAAGGGCTCCCCTGCTTTAAAAAAGAAAAGTTTATTTATCTATTTATTTGTTTATTTATTTATTTATTTATTTATTTATTTACTTACTTACTTAAAAGAAAGATGGGCTAGAGAAATGGCTTAGTGGTTAAGGTGTTTGCCTGGAAGCCAAAGGATCCTGGTTTGATTCTTCAGGACCCACATAGGCCAGATGCACAAGGGGCACATGTATCTGGAGTTCATTTGCAGTAGCTAGAGGCCCTGGCATGCCCATTCTCTCTCTGTTTCTCTTCTGTCTCTCTCTCTCTCTCTCTCTCTCTGCTTGCAAAATAAATAAATAAATAAAAATTAAACAAAAATAAAGTAAAAAATAAAATAAAAGAAAGAGAGAGAGAGAATGGGCACACCAGGGCTTTCAGCCACTGCAAACAAACTCCAGATGCATGCACCACCTTGTGCATCTGGCTTACCCATGAACTAGGGAATCGAACCTGGGTCCTTAAGCTTCACAGGCAAGTGCTATAACCATTAAGCCATCTCTCCAGCCATCCCCAGCTTTTTGCCCTGCCTCCTACCTAGTTTCTCCTAAAGATAAGCACATAGCTACATTCATTAAGTCTCGACTTCTTGGCACCCTGGGCACCAGCACCCAAGGTTGTCCTCTAGCCTCCACCCACACATGCACCTGCACACACAAGAAAACATATCCACACTCTTCAATCACTTTAATCCAGATGAAAGGTTTCAAATCCATACAGGTAGCTTAGGACAGTAGGGAAACTTCTCTCTCCTGAAGATCCTTGGGCTGTTTACAGAATGGCAAGAGTAAGCACCCTGCCTGGCCAATCCCACATTTGGAAATGTGCAGGAAACTATTAAAGGCCAAAAAAAAAAAAAAAGTTTCTTTAAGGTTCCTGGAGAAATCATCTAGTGTGTGTTTATTTTCCTATTCAGATATATGTCAAACCAAAATGTCAGCACAGTTGCAGAAGCTCTTACACAGACATCTACTCCTCTGTCCTCAGGCAGGTACATTCATCTTGCTCTAGAGCAGGGAAAGCTATGTGTTTTTTGTTCTTTGGCACAAGCACAGACAGGAAGGGCAGTGTCACAGTGAGTGCTGCTTGATTAACACTGGCACATGCGTTAAGCTGGCCCTTAAAACACCCTATGAAGTGGGCTTTTCCCTTCAGAATCTTTAAAACCAACTGGGCATGGTGGCACATGCCTTTAATCCCAACACTTGGGAGGCAGAGATAGGAGGGTTCACCTGAGCTACAGTGAGACCCTACCTCAGAAAAAAAAAAAAAAAAAAAAAGAAAGAAAGAAAGAAAGAAAAAAAAGAATCTTTAAAACCCAACCAAAAACTGGCTATAAAATGAAGATGAATCATGCCTTTTAATAAATGCTTTATGGACCAAGAAACACAAGCTCAGGATATTTGCCCAAAGTCACGGATAAGACTCAGGTCTGCCTTTCTTTGTACTGTCCCACTGTGCTTCTCTTTCCTGTTCATTTCCATGTCTGTGACATCAATACCTTCCAGCCTTTCCCTTTCCTGACACAGAGGGACCAATGCAATGATATTGTCATCCCAAACAATGAAAGTGAATTCAGGAATGACAAACATTGCTACTAGAAACCAAGTCCTCCACCCCTGCCTTGTCCCCCACGAGTGTTGCAAGAATATCAGCAACACCGCAATTCCTGGCTACCAGTGTCTCAATAGGCAATAATCTTAGGGCTGTGAGATTATTAAGAGTAACCGCTCAATTACCTAAGTTCAATAGCTAAAACCAAACAGCCAATGATACAAGCAAGATTTGTGGCATCCCTTGCAAATATCCATTGAACTGGGTTTCAGAAGGAAACAAAGGCATATACATGAAAGGCCATCTTTGAGATGCTGTGGCAGTGGAAAAGATCAGACCTCAACCATAAATAATTGCAAATACTTGACTGGGAAAGCTAAGGAGCCTGTGAAGTTAGAGCACTGCCTGAGAAGCATCTGGCCTGTACTGGGGTAGTGTGAAAGGCCTGCTCAAGAACTGAGGATCTAGGGCTGGACAGATGGCTAAGTGGATAAAGCACCTGCTTGGGCAAGCTTGACTGCCCATGTTCACATGCCCAGAACCTATGGAAAGACGCTGTTGCAGTCAGGTTTGCACTGCTGGCAAAAATCACCCAACCAAGAGCAGCTTTGGGGAAAAAAAGAATTTTGGCTCCGTGATGGCCAGAAGGCACAAAGAACCTTCCATTGAACTGGAAGCTAAGACCTCCCCCGGGTCACTTTGGGCTCCTGATGCCTTCCAGTCAACAGGCTGAGAAAGGAATTACAATATTAGGAGGAGTGATTGATCCAGACCACCAGGGGGAAATTGGACTGCTCCTCCACAATGGAGGTAAGGAAGAGTATGTCTGGAGTGCTGGAGATCCTTTAGGGCGTCTCTTGGTGTTACCATGCCCTGTTATCAAAGTCAATGAACAACTGCAACAGCCCAATCAAGACAGTGTGATAAATGCCCAGATCCTTCAGGAATGAAGGTATGGGTCACCCCTCCAGGTAAAGAACCAAGACCTGCTGAGGAGCTTGCTGAAGGTGGAGGAAATACAGAATGGGTAGTAGAAGAAGGCAATTACAAATACCAGCTAAGGCCACGTGACCAGTTACAAAAAAAATGAGAACTGTACTTGCCATGTTTCTGTCCTACCTTGATATGGAGTGTTTGTGCATATCTATACCAATATTAAGATTAAGATCACTAGCTAACTGCTGTTGAATTTATATTAGACCTATTATATTAGAGACTAAGCATTCCTTAAGGAACCTTGCTTTGTGTTGGGGGAAGATTTTGCATTAAGTTATACCATGTTAGGCAGAATTATAAGCTTGTTACTGTTTTCATTGGAAATTAAGTATGATGTAAGGAGGTATGTTTGGTGTCAAGTTGACAAAGGGTGGACTTGTGATGGTTAAGGTGTTGTCAACTTGATCTGTTTAGTAATCTACAGAAATCCCTTTCGGGTGGGTCCCTGAGGTTGCTTCCAGGAAGGATTAACTGAAGGAGGAAGCCCTTCCCCCACAGTGAGCCCTTCTCCCAGAGCAGGTGGCCCCTTTCAGAGGGGGACTTTATATAAGGAAGCTCTGGGTGAAAAGAGCCCCTTCCTTCCACTTGGCTGCCGGAGCTGCTTGCCACCTTCCAGAGTAGACTGAAGACCAACGTGAACTGAAGACCAGTGACTCCTCAGGAAGCCTCCAGGCCTTCAGTGCCGGATGGGGACTGCTGAGGCATCTGGCCACGTGGACTGAGCAGCTACCGGGTTCCTTGACTCTTGGGCCCGCAACTGCTATTGGACTACTTTAAATTAATCCAATAAATTCCTTCTTTAATATAATTCACTCTAGCAGTTCTGTTCCTCTAGAGAACCCTAATACAGACAAAAAACATGAGTAGGCTACAATTCAAGCATGCCTACAGCATGAAGGGAGGCAGAAGCAGGAGAATCTTGAAATGTGCAGACCAGCTAGTGTGTTTGAAGCAAGACCCAGCCTCAAACAAGGTAAAGTCTGGGGATGACTTGATACTTGACACCTCCACACATACGTGCCAAGGTATGTGTTCACTAACATTCATACACCTAAACGCACACATACACACAAAGAATAACTGTCTGCAATAAAAAGAAAATAATTTAATTTTTTTTAAAAAAAAGAGGTGATGAAGCCGGGAGTGGTGGCGCACGCCTTTAATCCCAGCACTCGGGAGGCAGAGGTAGGAGGATCGCCGAGAGTTCGAGGCCACCCTGAGACTACATAGTTAATTCCAGGTCAGCCTGGACCAGAGTGAGACCCTACCTCGCAAAAAAAAAAAAAAAAAAAAAAAAAAAAGAGGTGATGTTCTGCTGGCACTGAACTAAGAGTGGCCCACTTGAGGTTGGAGCATGAGACTGGTAGAGACAGTCCTCTGAGGTTTCCGATTATGAAGAGAGGAAAATGAAGGAAGGGGAAGACAAAAATGACCAAAACTAACAAATAAATCGGTTCCTCAAGTGTCTGCATTGTCAAAAGGTCCTCTACTTATGGTCATTTACATTTTCATTAAGATTTTTCTTACTAGAAAAAGATGAGTAAGTAGGCTGGAATGAGGCCCATGTGGATTCCAATTTCAATCCTTTAACATTATCAGGACCAGGAGTTCAAGAAGTTACTTCATTCTAAGGACTGGTTTGGTGCCATATGCAATGTGCTTTTAATCAAGTTCATCTACACACATGTGCCCACACAACACAGGGAAACTGGGAAGGGCAAATACTTTGACAAAGTATTAATCACTCTTCAAAAAGAGTCAAAACAAGGCCAGGCGTGGTGGTACACACCTTTAATTCCAGCACTCAGGAGGCATAAGTAGGAGGATCACTGTGAGTTCAAGGTCAGCCTGGGACTACAGAGTGAATTTTGGGTCAACCTAGACTAGAGTGAGACCCTACCTAGAAAACAAACAAACAACAAAGAGTCAAGAGTCAGAGAGATGGCTTAGCAGTTAAGGCACTTGCCTACAAAGCCAAAGTACCCAGGTTCAGTTCCCCAGGACCCACATACAGCCGGATACACAGGGTTGCACATGCATCTGGAGTTCATTTGTAGAGGATGAAGGCCCTGGTGCACTCATTCTCTTTCTTTCCCTCCCTCCCTCTCTATCTCAAATAAATAAACTATTTCTTTTAACAACATACTTTTAAAAAGTCAAAACACTAAAGAGGCAGATCTCTTCATTCATGTAAAACCCAATTCAATTTTTTTATTCATTTTGATTATAAAAATAAACTTATTAAAAATACATTGGCATCTGCCTTTCCCTGGAAAAATAATTTTCTCCCCTTTATCCCCACAACAACAGACTACATTAACTATGTCCTAATTAAATGTTCTAAATCTAGAAAGAAACCCATTAGGGTGGAGAAAGGAGAAAGCAAAAAAAAAAAAAAAAAAAAAAAAAGCATGCATCATCATAAAACTGCCCTAATTTACTCAGTGTCAAGGGTCCAGTTGACTTTTGTAAGGCTTAAATCTATCATCAGGGACCCACCTCCTTACTTTGGAGAGGAGGTAGGATTTCATAGGAAGGAGGATTCAATAAACGAAAACACAGCATCAAAAAATGCTGGTCCTGGGGCTGGGGAAATGGTTTAGTAGTCAAGGCGTTTGCCTGCGAAGCCTAGGGGTCCTGGTTCAATTTCCCAGGACCCACGTAAGCCAGATGCACAAGGGGACATATGCATCTGGAGTTCATTTGCATTGGCTGGCGGCCCTGGCATGCCCATTCACTCTCTCTCTCTCTCTCTCTCTCTCTCTCGCTCTTTAATGAATAAAAACAAATAAAATATTTTTTTTTAAAAAATGCTGGTCCTGAGGGCTTCAGAAGATCAGGTGATGGACTAGTCTGCACTGGAGCCAGATCCAAATCAGCTGCCGGCTTCTAGAAGAGCAAAACCACTCTCTTGTCCACGCTGCCCGAGTTTAAGTCCAGTCTCTACCACCAGCTTGAACAAGTGAATTCAGGACACTGGTTTCCTTAGCTACAACGTAGGGATCATCACAGTGACTAGATTTTGTGAAGATGAAATGAGTCGCCGATTCTAAAAGCATGTGGAACAATGGGAAAGTTTCCCAATTTCATCTCTAGCACTGCTGTTTTTGACCAAGTCACCGTCCACCATGAGCATCATGTCCACCATGTCCATCATGATGCCACCAATGCCACCCTATCAGTAACTGATGTGGTAGGTGACTCTGTCTCAGCAGGATTATCACTGGCTTAACTGCTTTCTAATTCTCTCAATGCTGTTACAGCTCCAAATCCTACAAGGCTTTGGGCTCCCAGACCAGCAATCAGGATGGGGGTTAATGCTGACTCTCCTTCTGCCCATGGAGGTAGGTGTGTAAAGCTTTCATTCCTCCTACTTTGGTGGGTCTGGCTAGCCTTCTTAAAAAAAAAAAAAATTACACACACACACACACACACACACACACATAAGAGAGAGAAGCAGAGAGAAAGAATGAGCACACCAGGGTTTCTAACCGCTGCAAATGAACTCCAGATCCATGTGTCACTTTGTTCGTCTGCCTTACATGAGTACTGGGGAATCTAACTTGGGTCCTTCTCAGGCAAGCAAGCACCTTATAACTGCTAAGCCATCTCTCCAGCCCCAGCCTTCTTCACTCTAGAGTCAGATAGCTGAGAGATCAAAATATCTGCGAGAATGTTCCGAGCTGCAAAAGCAGCACAAGTGTAAGAAATGGATACACTTCAGAGGAAAGAAACAGGAGAGGAAGAGAGGAGGAATAAATGAAAAACCAAAGCAAACAGATCAAAAATACACTCGGCCTATGAGGTTATCTTCTTAGCATCCTTCCCTTTAACAGCAATTAAGAGAACGTCAAACTACAAAGCAGCTTTGTAGCCAGGGAAATGTTCCCTACCTTGAAGCACAGACCTCTCAAAATGATGTCCTTCCTTCTTCAAAGCCTGACAGTCTTCCCCAGGGAGTGAAAGCTAGGGAGTCAACTGGCTCTAGTACAAATACCTTCCTCAGAAGCAGCTGTTACCCAACATTCATTTAACCTCCCCTCTGCCCAAACATGAAATTAGACCTCAGGATAATGGAGACCTCTCCCCTTTCTGGCCCTCAGGTTCTGGTCTGTAAAACACGGAGGAGGAAATCTGGCTACCTGATTTCTAGTTCCCTTAGGAATATTAAACTTGTAGATTTCCAGTAATGATTTCCACTCTTGGTAGGAAAACAAAGCTTGGTTTTCCAATCGTGGTCTTTTTTTTTTTAATGAAGTTGAAAAAAATGGGTTGGAGGGCTGTAGAGATGGCTTAGCGGTTAAGGCACCTGCCTCCTAAGCCTAAGAACGCCGGTTCCAATCTCCAGGTCCCACAATTAGCCAGATGCAAAGTGACGCAAGGGTGCAATGCCACACTTGACCACAAGGGGGTGCACGTATCTGGATCTCGTTCACAGCAGCTGAGACGCTGCTGGCACGCCCATCTCTATCTGCCTTCCTCTCCCTATCTCTCTGTGTCTCTCTCTCTCCAAAATAAAAACAAATAAATAAAATTTTTAAAAATGGGCTGGAGAGATGCTTAGCAGTTAAGGACCATGCCTGCAAAGCCTAAGGATCCCAGGTCTCACGTAAGGCAGGTGTACAAGAGGGCGCACATGTCTGGAGTTCGTTTGCAGTGGCTAGAGGCCCTGGTATGCCCATTCTCACTCTTTCTCTCTGTCTTTCCCTCTCTCTTTCTCTAATAAATAAATAAATAAAATAAAAATAAAAAAAAAAAAAAAAAAAAAAGGTGTGAGCCACCATGCCTGGCTTGAAAGGCTATTAAAAAAAAAAAAAAAAAAAAAAAGAGGGCTGGAGAAATGGCTTAGCTGTTAAGGTGTTTGTCTGTGAAGCCAAAGGATACCAGTTCAATTCTCCAGGACCCTTGTAAGCCAGATGCACAAAGGACACATGCATCTGGAGTTCATTTGCAGTGTGACTGGAGGGCCTGGCGTGCCCATTCTCTCTTGATCTGCCTCTCTTCTATCTCTCTCTCTCTCTCTCTGCTTGCAAATAAATAAATAAAAATTAAAAAAAAAGAAAAGAAAGGAAATGCAGGCTTATTTGTTGTTTTCTGCCCGATGCTAGACATCTTGGGTTCAAATCCCGAAGTAGCTCCATGATATCTAGCATGACATCTCTTTGCTTCGGATTTCCCATAAGATCATCTTCAATGTTGTTGAGATTTGGTTAATAAAGGTAAAGTATGAAACACTTACTGGGCTTAGAGCACAATAAACATTAGTTTAGTGAGGTTGTCATTATTTGTAATGTTATATAGTTTTTCAACAAAAAAAAGTATTTGGAAGGCATGCTAAAAAAATTACAGAAACACACATACACACATGTATCCCAGGTACACAGGAAACCTAGGGCCTGACCATGATCTGCTCCAAAGTAACTAGATGCTCTTGGATGAACTGCGGCCTCTCTCTGGACCTCAATCACCACAGCAGAGAGCCTAAGGATTTCCCTAAGGTATTCAGACCAGAAGGGATAAACGAACAGTGTTTGGAATGCAAATTCCCAGGCTGCATCCCAGACCTATAGCATCAGACCCTGGGAGTGGAACTGGCCATCCATGCTAACAAGTAGGACATCTATACACATTAAAGTGCCAAAAGCACATGAGAAGGAACAACTGGGAAGAGGGCAAGAGACGGTCTCTGTTGTTGTCGCACCTCTTCCTCCCTGAGCTCACTGACAATGAGTGCTGGATGGCACTTAGCAAGCCACCTACCAACTTGTTCCCCTCACCATCCAGCCCCTGGGCCTCAGGCACACCGGCTCTGGTCTGTGAAGGCCATCGCTTTCATAATAGGGATGTGAGCCCCTCAGGCACCAGTGGGAACGTGTTGCTCCAAATCAGAAGCAGCCTGCATGAAAACAGGCAGTACACACCAAGGGCACAGTAGAAAGAACAAACTGTTGTTTTGCCTTTATTAATCACAACGCAAGCCGCACAAGCAGCTGCTATTAAGAACAGCTGCAGCTGCTAAAAGGGTGATCTTGAAGCAGCAGAAAAGTGCTTACAAGTTCAATACATCCGGGCACAGGCACGTGGAGACTCGCAGACTATGGGCTTGGTGCTGCCTCCCATCTCAGTGCTTCCCTCTGGTCTAGCAATCTCCTTTGGCCCACTCCCCACAACAGGCTGGGAGAAGGTAGGAGAGAAGGTTTTCTGAATAGAAAGGATTGAAGTACACTTCAAAGAGCTTGAGTTTGAGCCTATCAGTCACCTGTGGCCTTGAGCACAGAACTAGGCTTCTTTTAGTTATCATTTCTTCCTATGTTTCAACAGGTACAAGAATGACACCTACTTAACAGAGCTGTGGTGAGAAGTCAAATGATATCCTGCAGATGAACGTAAGGTACTTTGTAAACTGGAGAGGACTAGAGAAAAAGATTGATTTATTGTCATCCCATGAACACTGCATTCTAACCCATATGGCACCAAGGCAGGGCTTCCTGTTCTTAGCCTACAGCCATCAGAGGTGAAATCAGAGAATTACAGGGCTACAAAAGGCTTTTTAAGCATCTGTAATCCTGCCTGGCACAGCAGAAGTTTGTAATCCCAGCACACAGAGACTGAGGCTCATGACTCTGAAAGCTGATGCCAAAAATTCAAAGCCACATTGAGCTACATAGCAAATTGAAGGCTAGCCTGGGTTGCATAGCAAGACTGTCTCAAAATAAATAAATAAATAAATAAAGAAAGAAAGAAAGAAAGAAAGAAAGAAAGAAAGAAAGAAAGAAAGGGCTGGAGAGATTGCTTTGGTGGTTACAGCACTTGCCTGAGAAGGCTTAAGAACCTAAGTTTCGATTCCCCAGTACCCACATGTATTAGTCGGGGTTCTCTAGAGGAACAGACCGGATAGAATGAATTGTATTAAAAGGGAATTTATTGGATTAGCTTACGACAGTCCAGCAATAGCAGGTTGCAGGCCCGAGAGTCAAGGAACCCAGTAGCTGCTCAGTCCACAAGGCTGGATGCCTCAGCAGTCCCAATCCGGCACTGAAGGCATGAAGGCGTCCTGGAGAGACGCTGCTCTTCAGTCCATGCTGGTCTTCAGTCCACACTGGAAAGCAGCAAGCACCAAGCAGAGAACAGAGAGCAGCACCGGAAGCCAGGTGGGAAGAGAGAGAGCCTTTCTTCCCAGAGCTTCTTTTTATCAACCAGCCCCCTCCTCCAAGAGGGGCTGCCCACTCTGGGGGAACAGCTCACCCTGCGGGAAGGATTCTTCCTTTAGTTAATCCTTCCTAGAGGCAACCTCAGAGACACACTTATGAGGAATGTCTGTGGATTCCTAAATATATCAAGTTGACACAAACTTAACCATCACACCACATTAGCTATATGCACAAAATGGCACATACATCTAGAGTTCATTTGCAGTGGTTGGAGGCATGGCACGCCCATTCTCTTTGTCTTATAATAAAAATTTTTTTTAAAAGAAAATAAAGCCAGTTGTGGTGGCACATGCCTTTAATCCCAGCACTCAGGAAGCCCTGAGAATACATAGTGAATTCCAGGTCAGCCTGGACTAGAGTGAGACCCTACCTCGAAAAGCCAAATAATGATAATGATAATAATAAATAAAAAGGACTTGTTACCCATCCTATCTCCATCCTCTCTCCCTGATGCCACCAACAAGAGCATTACTCAAAGAATGTCCCACCTGGAAAATGCCACCTCCAGGAAGTTCACTTGGCATTGATCCAATCTGAACACAAGCCACTCCTCCTTGCAAAGATCAAAAGTGCTATAATTGAAACAGGACTGAAAGCTGCTGTCAAGTGTAGTCTCCACACACACCTCGTGGTGTTCATGTCACTGTTTTGTTGACCAGAAATCCAATCTCTAGAAGGCTGGCTCCTTCTTCCATTTTGTGTCTTTGTGGCAAGGATGCTTTTACTCCATTCTCCCCAGTTCCCTCCATCTTCAGATATTCTGAGCTGCTTTTATTTGTAGCCTATATCCCTATTTGCTTGCAAGCTTCATCATGTGAAATCTTGAGAACAAAAGCCTTGGAGGTGGATGACCGTGCCACTTTGCACTTACACAGTAACTGCACCGTCGGAAGTACCCTAGCACATGCTTGGCACACCAACATATGCTGAATGAAGGACACCATTGGGTACACACTGCAGGCATTTAAATCCTACTTAAAATAAATTAAAACATAATTGACATGTAGACCAACTCCCAACTCATAACTAGTAACCCGTGTCTTCTTGTGTTGAGGACAAAATATCAAAAAAATGAACAAATTGAGTGACAGCTCCCTCATAGCCACTTTATTCCTAGCAGATAACTATCTCTAGTTATTGTTTTATCTTATGCAGAAGGAAATCATGAAAAGGTACTTAGGATGAAAACCAGATAGCTGTTTCCTAGAGACGGGGCCTCATAGAAAAGCAGAATTATGAACTGTCCTTAAAGAGATCACTCAGCCCTCAAGTGCTTACCAAGCTCACTGTAAACACTGTCATAAACCCTATGAACAGTTGGCTAAGGCCTGACAAACAGACGTGGAGCGTGTATACCGCCACAGGCCTTGTACTTACACTCCTCTCTCAACTAGACTAGCCCACTGTGATGGTTGAATTCTGCTTAATCAACTCAGGAATCAAGTAAGAGACATGCCTCTTGGGTGAGCCTGTGAGGATGTATTTTAGGAAAGACTGATGGAAAGGGGAGACCTTCCCCCACAGCAGGCGGCCCTTCAGGTGGTGGATGACACACAGAGCAGCTTTTGCTTGGCTGCCCATGCTACTGGCTAGTGCACGCATTTACTCAATTGCTGTTATCCTTTGTGAACTTCAGAAGGCTTCCTCAGCCTTCCAACATGGGCTGAAAACCAGCAGCTTGCCAGGAATCCTCCAGACCTTCAGTACCAGATGTTTTACCCCTAAAGTAAGCAGCTTCATGAACTGACCAGCCATCAGCTTCTCCAGCTCTGAGGACAGCCATTGTACTGCCAGCCCATATCCCATAAGCAAATGTCGTAAGTCCCCTTTGTAATACATACGCATTCTATCAGTGCTGTTCCTGTAGAGAATCCTAACCTCCCCACTATAGGCCCTCAGCTCACAAAGAGAGCAGAAAAGGACAGGCTGCTATTGCTTTGTCTAAGGATACAGATTCATCCTGGCAACTGAGAAAGATGCCCTGAGGGCAGAAAAACCCGACTGCAGTGTCCTGTAACAAACAACACTTGTAGCTGGACTGGGTCTTGTTCCACAACTTATTCAGCAAACTTGAACTAAGTAACTTCCCAGTCTTGGTGCCCTGTAATATATTATATTGGTAAAATGTCATGGGCTGCTAAAGTGGGTTAAGAGAGGTCTCTAGAAATAAGATAAGCTCCACTCCTCTCAGACCCAAGCATGTTTACAACCCAAAGGTTGAAAACATTGTGCTCTTGGGAACAGCTAGAAAGCAAACCATTTCCCAGGCTGTCTGCCCTCTCCTCCTCCAAATCTTAACACTTAAGCAGAGGTCACTATTGTCAATCCTATGGTATAAAAATTCCTGTGGTGGCTACTGCTAATTGGAAGCCTCACCCAAGGAGAGCTCTGTGAGGACCCTCAACCTTGTGACTCCAACTGACTGCACCACAGGGCTTCTCCAGGCATTTCTGCTTGATGTTGTTGAATGTCCAGCTCAAGGTTCTATCATTTTCTGCTATTTGCCATTTCTTCTTTTCCTTTTCCTTGCTACATCTGGAATCAACTCACTCATTCAAAGCCAGTATAGCGGTCATGTATCATTTTTTATCATTGATCATATCATTACAAAACATTACCCCATCTGTAAATGAGGTGAACAGTTCCTTTACAACCTTTCTCAAAGGGTTAGCCTAATTATACCATACAACGTGAGAGTGTGGGCTATTGTCTACAAAACACCGTGTTTACTGATCAAAGGTAAATTTCTACTAATGGTAAATAAGCAAAGTTTATGATAATAAAGTATCAGGCCAGGATTCAATAGTGTCCATGAAGCCAGGTTAGGAAACTGAAAAAATCACCCAGGCAAAAGAAGAAAGAGAGACATGGAGTATGACTGTGTACAACATGTAAAGGGGGCAGATAGTGACACTAAAAGATGAAACCCCCAATGTTCCCATGGTAAAAACCCATCATCACCCTCAATTATTCAATCACAGAATGTGCTCCCAGTTGCAGAATGATATCTTCTTTTAGAATAATAAGAAATGAGTAGAAGAGATCATCCCATGGGTTTCAAGACACAGCTCCTCTTTGAAAGTTGGTAGATGACAGCATACTGACAAACCTATAAAAAAGCATAGACCCCATATGATTTGTTATGTAACTGTACGCATGTATAGGAGGAAGCATGGCATAAACAGTGCTGTCTAGTAAAATGCACATGAAAATATTAACAGGCTAATAGTGAATAGACTGAGGAATAGACTGAGGGAGAGATTTTTTTTTTCTCTTAAGGCAGCATCTCACTTTAAACCAGGTTAACATGGAACTCATTCTGTAGCCCTGGCTGGCCTCTGAACTCACAGTTATCCTCCTACTATAGCCTCCTGAGTGCTGGCATTGAAGGCATATGCCACTACACCTGGCTTTGTACTTTGAATCACTGGAAAATGGGCAAAAAGAGTCAAACACAGCCTAGGAGACTTATTCAGAGTCACACAGATATCACATACTACAAAACAGAACTGGTACCAGAATTCCAGAACTTCCTTCTTTTGTACTGTACAAAAGATTTCCATTTCAAGACTGAAGAGATGACTCATCAGTTAAGGTGCTTGCAAAGCCTAACAACCTGGGTTCCATTCCTCAGTATCTATGTAAAGCCAGATGCACAAAGTGGTACATGCATCTAGAATTTGTTTGCAGTGGCTAGAGGCCCTAGTGTGCCCATACTCATTCTCTCCTCTCTCTCTCTCTAGGTCTCTCTCTCCCCCTTGGTCTCTTACTCTCTCTCTTTCTGCTTACAAATAGATAAATAAAAAAGTTTTTAAAGAAAGTCTTCCAATTCAGGATTGGACACAGGCAAATACTTGAAGTAATTACTAACCCCAATTTGCATATTCTCACATGTTCAGAAACTGAGGCTCAGAATCCATAAGCAACTTGCTCAAAGTCACACAGCAAACAACTATAAAAGACTGAACTAGAATTTAGGTCTCCCTACTCTCCTCAGTACAGAATATTGTTCTTATTGAAAGCAAAGTCTATATATGGTTCTGACCTTTGTTAGGTCCCAGCTATGTCACCGATTTGCTACAAACTTGGGCAAACTCCAGAATTTTTCTTATCCTGTAGTCAGTCCACCATAGCCCCTAAACTCAAAAGGTTGCAATGATGATTAAATGACACAATGATATAAAACCCTATCACAACCCCTGACCTCAATCATTGTGCATTGTGCCCTACTTCACATGGAAGGACTCCAGTCCCAGCTTCCAGGAGCAGGCAGACAAAGACATTCATTGCACTGGGTGGACTGGCTGTGGTCTCCAGTCAGCCAGGAACCTGCCCCTCATGCAGGGAAGCAGCTTAAGTGGGCACAGAACACACAGCCTCAGGCCTAAAGCAGGCCAACAGGAGTGCTGAACAGCCAGTTTGGGGACCTATAGGGATTCTGTATCAATGGATCTGGAATGGAACCAGAGATTCTGAATTGTTCCACACCTCTGTGAGAATGGGAATGGCTTAACATTCAATGGCCAAGTTGTCAGTTCCACAAGAGGGAATGTAATAGACTGTGAAAAGCAAAAGGGCTCAGCCTAATCACGAGCAGTGCTCTCTCCAATGGTGGCACAACAAGGACCCATGAGAAGACCCAGGACTCCCAACAGTTCCAGGGCCCTTCTGTTGAAGAACAAAGGCCAGCAGCTGCCTGAAATGAAGGAGAAAGAATTGAAACCAACTCACAGCAGCACAAGCAAAGGATTTAAAGCCTTCCTCCCCAACTCCCCCCAATCAATGTATCATGTTTTCAGAGCAGGAACAAACTTCAAAACGCATCTTTTTTTTAAATATACTTTATTTATTTATTTATTTGAGAGAAAGAGAGAGAGAATGGGCACACCAGAACCTCCAGCCACTGCAAACAAACTCCAGATGCATGTGCCCCCTTGTGCATCTGGCTTACGTGGGTCCTGGAGAATCAAACTGGGATCCTTTGGCCCTACAGGCAAACGTCTTAACTGCTAAGCCATCTCGCCAGCCCTCAAAACTCACCTTAAAATGTATATAGGCATAGGACTCTAATGAATATGACTTGAAGGAACTTACCAAGAAGCAGGAGGCCCACAAAGCAATAACTCACATATTGCTGAGTGAGCTAAATAAGAGCAAAGCAGCACTCAGACATCAGAAAGTCAAGGCTTCCAAGTGGCCTAGTTTGGAGAGGAAGAAGGGCCTGGAAACAGAGCCTAGACTCAGGGTCCAGGAGCCCTCTGAGGTACTGAAAGGGCAGGATAAGAGACTGAAGCCTGTTCTCATCGAGTGAGTTGTGCAAAGAGAGTAGGGCGCCTCCAAAATTCACCAATGTGAACCTCTCCGTTTTTGCTATTTTACCCTCTGTATCCTTCTTGCTGCTTGGCAAACAATATTATATTCATCAAGTACTTGTTGAGTGCATAAAAAGAAAGAGGGACAGACAGAGACAAGCAGAGAAATTGTCCCTGCTTCTGCAAAGCAAGCAGGCTCCTGGATGAATGGAGTATTCCCCAGGAGTAGTGCCATTTTGTTTGTTTGTTTGTTTTTTGTTTTTCGAGATAGGGTCTCACTCTAGCTCAGGCTGACCTGGAATTCACTATGTAGTCTCAGGGTGGCCTCGAACTCATGGCGATCCTCCTACCTCTGCCTCCCAAGTGCTGGGATTAAAGGCGTGCGCCACCACGCCCGGCTGAGTAGTGCCTTTTGGTTGTCTGCAAAAAGAAAAAAAAGGTGATGGAAATTAACAGTAACAGGTACATGAGCTTTTGAGTCAAAGAATGCCTGGGTCTAAAAGACAAACAAACAAACAAAAAAAACCTTGTTGCAGTTAGCTTCGCATTACTGGCACAAAGCACCTAACCAAAAGCAGCTTGTTGGAGGAAAGGGTTTATTTTGGCTTACAGACTCAAGGGGACACTCCATGATGGCATGAGCAGAGGGTGGACATCACCTCCGGTCCAACATCAGATGAACAACAATCAGCAGGAGAATGTGCCAAACACTGGCAAAGGGAGGCTGGCTATAACGCTCATAAGCCTGCCCCCAACAATACACCACCTCCAGGAGGCTCCAATTTCCGAATTGCCACCTGCTAGGAACCTAGCATTCAGAACACATTGAGTTTCTAGTGGACACCTGAATCATACCACCACACACCTGAACCTAAACTCATGTTCTGAATGATCCTGGTATCCTCTTTGAGTCTCAATGGTTCATCTTCAATGGGGCATTGACGGCACCTTCACAATTAAGTGGGAAACTTATTCTTAAAATTGTCAGGAAGATTAGAGGAGTTGATGGATTGATGCAAAGGATCTGGCACCATAGTAAACACATACTACAAACTTAACTAAAGGCAGTCTGTGTTGGAATTAATCATGCTACACATGGCCACAGGCAATACCACCCCAGGCTGCTTTGAGCAGTACTCTTTCTGGTGTCGAGCTGCAGAAATAATTCCAGCTGAAGTTCACTAGGTTTTCTAATGAAGTGCATTTCTTTAAATAAATGATAAGATCATGTATGAATTATTTTTCAATTAGTAAAGTAATTTTACATTCAGATATAATGCTAAAAATGCATTACGGTTATCTCTTGTGAAGTAGATTAAAAAAAAAAAAAAAACTACAACCACATACCCAGTCAGGCAGACTAGGGGTGAAACTACAGATTTCATTAAAATAATCATCATTTTCTCAATCAAAAATTCAAATAGGTGATCTTTTGGAATAAAATACTCAAACTTAATGTGCCTCAGAAAGCACTCCGATACTACTAGCATTATGCTAATACACTTGGCTGAAATCAAATATAAATCCTGAAAGTGTTAAGTATTTTTTCTTTTTTTATATAAATAATTTAACAAATTTTCTCTAGATTTCTGTGCATCTATTTATTTTATTTCATTTCATTTTCTGGTGGTACTGGAAATTGAACCTCAAGCCTCATACTTGCTAGGCAACTGTTCTACTATTGAGCCATGCTCCTATCATTCATCTGTTCTCAACAGACTCAAGTAGAGTCTGGTGGTGGTCAGGAGTTTTAGTAATGACACTACTATTTTTTAGCCATTTAACCTTGTTTATTTCTTGCCTCAGTAAATCTCAATATTCCCAGCTGCGAAATGTAAACGCAGTCCATGTGTAGTTCCTAACCCTGAGAAGGTGGACAACAATGACAGCCACTCTCATGACCATGTCATGTCATGGTACCAACCTCTTTGTAGGTGATGACATGTCTCCTGATACTCTTTCACCATACCTTCATTTCCACCTACATTCCCTGGAAACACAACCAGTCTCCATCTACCATTACCCGGGGAATGAAGACAACAAAAGAGCCAGCGGAGATATTATGCAAATACAAAATATCATTAAAACATTAATGAACTCTGGCAATTTCCCTGAATTTTGATAAATGGTATTTATTATGCCTTGCCAGCCTCTCACACAATCTGGGCTCTCAAATATTAACTAGACAACAACAGCAATCATTCTCCTAAAAGAACAAGGTGTAAAGAAATAAGGAGTGAGTCTAGATGTTTCCAGCTAACACCTGCTTCCAGAGGAACTGCAATCTGTACAAACCAGAGAACAGCGGATAAGCTCAGAGACCACGTCAAGCAGCAGTCATTGCAGATCAACTTTTCAGCCTAGCAGAAGGCTGCCTGAACAGGTCACCGATTACAACTGCCTACCACAACTTTACTCATCTTTATCAAATTCTTCCCAAACTAGAAAAAAATGAAAAGATCTAGAAAGCTGACGGCTCGAGGCTAACAACCATATAACAACATAAATAGTGCCTTGCCCTGGCCACTGGTCTGACCCCCAGCTGCCTGCAACCACAGGCAGCATTATCCACAGCTCCATTAAAGAGGCTTGTACAAACTCCTTGGCCATTTCATCCCGCGTGTGCGTGCGTGCATGCGAGGGGATAATGCTTTTAAGCCGCTGACAATCTTCAATCCTCAGGTGCAGCTTAGACAGAAGCAGGACAAAGCCAAGAGAACCACCACCCCCCACCTCACCTCTGCCAGAACCCCCAAAATGAGGGCCTGATGCCACCCAAGTGACACCTTAACAAGCTGAGGGTCATTAAGACACTTCATTCGCATATTCATGAAAGATCCAAGGCCCTGGCAAGTGAAACAAAGTATACAAAAAAAGAGATTTTGTTTCTTAAGCCAAGTGAAAATCTGCTTTAGAAAAAGTAAATCCACACGGGGGACCCTTGCTGTCACCAACCCTTCACTTGTCTAGGGCAGCCAGCACCTCATTAAAAGAAAGCAAGGGATTGGAAAATGAATGCAGCACCACACACAGGCCAGCTCATTTTGCCATCTGCCTGATAGTGTCCAGAGGGGCAAAGGGCTCAAATGACACTCCTGAATTCTCTCTCCTGCAGGTGGAAAAAGCAAATTCCCATGGGGGGGGGGTGTGGAATCTCTTGCAAGGTCAGCTAAGGAGAAAGGCATAGACGCAAATAAACACAGCTTACCTGTCAACGCAGTGCCATCCCTGACATTTAGCACATGCATAAATTAAGCACACTAGAATAATTCATCCTTTATAGATGGAGAAGAGCCTTGCTAACTCAGTCCATCAGAGGAGGGGACAGAAGTTCCTAGTGGGCCAGGCTTAATTCAAGTCAGCTTGCATTTTCTGATGCACTACTACCCTCACGACCTACTTCCATGGAAGGTCCTAGTATAACAGACGTGAAAACTGACCCAATGGCAGACTCCTGACGTTTATACGAAAGAGAAAGACCATGGTGAAGCAAGTCAAATAGCTGCCCCGAGCTTTCTCCAGCTTTCTGACAACCACTGGTTTCGTTTTTTAGGCTTAGAAGCTTTGAAGTGCTCTCATGTTCTGTGGGAAAGTTCCCATTCCCAACAGGTTGTGGGTTAATTAAAAAAAAAAAAAAACTTAAATAGATGAACAGCTGACGATCTCAATAAGGAGCCTTTTTAACCACACACCCCATTTAGAATCCACTTGGGGAGTGTGGAGCAAAAGAAAGGAGACACTGGATGTTAACATGTTCCATCCAACTTGCCTACACGTTAACAGTACCAAGTCAGTCAACGTTACCCGCACATGGGCTAAAGGGAGGAAGAAGACCGGCGGAAAATAAGGTATCCAGGAGAGAGCTAGCAACTGACCACCCTGCAGATCGCAGAAGGAAGGCACAGACTGTGTTCTCTGTAATCAAAAGGCCTTTGCTAATAGCATTTTCCACTAGCTGGAGAGAGATCTGGCTGTGGAAATGTTTGCAGAGCACACAGACACTCGCGGTGGAACACCGCTACTTGAGACCCAGTTCTGCTGAACGTAAACCCTGGGGCCATGTACTGCATGACAGTCACATTCGAGGCTCGGGGCGACGGACGTGCCTTCGGCCACTCAATGGCAGTAATCCCGCCGCAGAACGCCCCAGGGAGTGGTTGGTTCGTTCAGACTCGGCTGGATTGATTTCTTTTACAAGGCATCTAGTGACACTGGGGTTAGGTGAGGGGCCCAGAAGTGGAGTGGGGGTGGCAGCATACTTTCTAATCCCTGGGCTTGTGTGAGTGGACAAGCCCAGGGCTAGGCCAATGCACAAAGAGGAGGGGGCAGCGGTCCTCTGCGGGTCATTTTGGAGGAGAGAATTAGGAATCCCAAGCTCAAGGACAACCCTGGAGAAGTACCGGAAATGCTTCCAAAGACTTCAAAGACAAGTCTACTTGCAAAATTCAAGTTGTAGGAACTCCGGGACGCCCAGACTACTTGGGCGGGTTACTTGGGAACACCCAACAAGTTTGGCCATCGGGGACTCGGCGTGACAGCGCAGTGCAGCCACACGCAAGAAGCAACTTGTAGCTTGGGCAACGAGCGGGAGCCCAGACGCTGCCCTGGTGCCCAGGGCTCGGAAGAGCACGGGGCCCCGGGGCGGAGAAGGCAATGGTCCAGGGCTCGGGAGCCACGTTGCGCATCTGTGGGGCGCCCCGAGTCTCAACTGGCCCGTGCGCCGCTGGAGGAAATTGGGGGTCCTCCTGGGCGCCGCTTCACTTGCCAGCCCGCCCGCCCGGCCAGCAGCACCCAAACTGACAAAAGAGCCGGAGAAGCCGAAATCAAGCGGCCCCGGCACCCCAGTGCAGCCCGGAGGGGAGCGAGGCAGCTCGGCCCGCGGCGGAGGGACAAGGGACAAGGAGGAACCGACCGGTACCACTCCCCTGCCGGCACCGGGGAAAGAAACCCACAGGCGAGCGCTCGCTCGGGCACGGGGAATGGGCTCTGCCACCCCGCTGCCCATCGCGCACACATATGCACACACACACACACACACACATGCACACGCGCACACGCCTCTCCTCTCCCTTCCCCTTCCTCCTCACCCAGCATGGAAAAGATGAAATCCTTGGCCGTGTGGATCTCCAGCGCTCTCTGGTCGTCGTATTCCCGTTGGTCGTGCCTGGTGAATTCTTGGATGAGTTTGTTCAATTCCTCCACGCGAGCCCCGGACCTGAAATCCAGCTCCGGGAAGGCAGGCTTGTTGTTGCAGCCCAGGGAAGCCGCCTTGCAGGCGGTGGGAGCCGCCATCTTCATGTAAAAACGCGCCGAGCAGTAGCTCCGCGGCGGCCGCGGCACCCACCCCGCCCCCCTCCCCGCCCCCCTGGCCTCCTCCACTCGCCGGCTCCCCTCCCGGCCTTGCCCGGCCCGGCCCGGCCCGGCCCGTGGGTGGGCGGGCTGGCGTCTGGGCGGGCGGTCCCCTCGCCTCGCCTCGCCTCGCCTCTCCTGGCCGCGCCGCGCCGCGCCGCGCCTCCAGGCGTCCCGGCTCCGGGAGGAGCCCGGTCTGGCGCGGTGAGGGTGCGTGTGTGGTCCCCCCCTCCACCTCCGCGCGCCCGGGATGCTGCGGGAGCTGGCCTTTCCTTAGTCCTCGCTGCCTGCAGCGACCCCGGGTCGTGGAGCCTCCCCGGAGCTTCCCCTAGGGGCCAGGAAAGTGAAGTGGAAACAATGTGAAATTCACCAGCTCTGAAATCAACAAGCTGCCGGCTCCTGTGTTACGGAGCCAGCGACCCAGCGTCCCCATTTAAAGGGACAGCGCACCCGGTGGAAAGAAAATAAATAAATAAATGGCAGAGGTCTGCGCGCTTCTATCTCTTGCCAGTCTGTAGTCGGGCTGACGCGCACGGGGTGTGGACGTGTTCTTTCTCCACCTCCCTTTGCGGGGGGGGAGGAGGCTGGGCTTGCCAAGCGCATTCAAGGAGAAAGGAGTCTTTCTACTGCGATCTTAGGGCGGGGTCCTGGGCAAGAACATAGCTATGGAAGTGTTTCCATCCCCCAAAAAAACTCCAATACCTTCAGAAGGAGAATGAATATGAAATATATCTTCTGCTCCTTTGACCTAGAGAGCCAAGAAAGAGATTAAGTGAATCTCGTGTGCTCACCCCACCGCATATAGACACTCCCATTAACCGCTCAGGTATCTCTACCTTTGTCCTGGGTAATTAGTTTTCCTGGATAACAACTTATTCAGTTTAACATCTAATGAGTTAATGAGGACAGCCTTCTCTAACAAAAAGACAGGAAAGTGAAGTGTGGGGGAGGGGAGACAATGAATTGCCCCAGGTAACAGTGAAGGTTGGAGAGGTGAAAATTCTCTCGTTTAACTAATAGAATTGCAGCGCTCCAGCTGTATAGAATACAGGGAATGGTGAACTCTGCCCATCAGGCAAAGGACGAGGCTCCTTCAATGGAATTAGGCTTTCATGACAAGGCAGGCACAGTCTAAGTTGTAGTCCTTCAGACAGTCAGGCTAGGAAAGGTGGACGGTGGTCTTAGTGTTTGGATGACTCAAACTCTAAGGAGCTGTATTATTGGCTCTTGGGAAGAAAAAAAGTTTAGCTGTCTCCTTAATTCTCCAAACTATATCTTATCTCTATCCCAAAGTCCGTGAATTATATCAGGCCCTTTTCCATTTTCTTGTCTGGGTTCTCAGAGCTAAAACACATTATTTTGTTAAACCCAGAAGGATGTCCAGGCTCTGCCATACCTTCCCCTGTGAAAGCGAATAATTCCTGCCTTGCAGGTTGTTTTAAGGACTACATGAGACAAACACTTCATGTAAAGGAATGCCATGGTGAGTGTTTAATAGAGATGAGCTCTATGAGCCTCTGCAGCTGCTAGGAACTTCTTTCCTTTTTCATAATCTTTTCTTCATTGTTGTTACCGTGATCTTTACAAAACACGAATCTGCCACTGACATTGCCCTAGAATTTCCTCTTACCTTCTGTATTAGTCAGGGTTCTCTAGAGGAACAGAATGGACAGAATGAATCGTATTAAAAGGGGATTTATTGGATTAGCTTACACAGTCCAGCAATAGCAGGTTGCAGGTCCAAGAGTCAAGAAACCCGGTAGCTGCTCAGTGCATGAGGCTGGAGGCCTCAGCAGTCCCAATCCGGCACTGAAGGCCTGGAGGCTTCCTGGAGAGACGCTGCTCTTCAGTCCACCCTGGTCTTCAGTCCACACTGGAGAGCAGCAACACCAAGCAGCAGGTACCAAGCAGAAAACACCAAGCAGCTAGTAGCACCGGCAGCCAGGTGGGAGAGAGAGAGCCTTTCTTCCCAGAGCTCCTTTTTATCAACCAGCCCCCTCCTCCAAGAGGGGCCGCCCACTCTGGGCCGCCCACTCTGGGGGAAGGCTTACCCCTGGGGGAAGGATTCTTCCTTTAGTTAATCCTTCCTAGAGGCAGCCTCAGAAACACACTTATGAGGAATGTCTGTGGATTCCTAAACAAATCAAGTTGACACAAACTTAACCATCACACCTTCCTTCTCAACTTTATGACAAAACTAATTCTATAAACCGCCTTGTCTGGTCCTCCCAAGCAACCCCCACCACCTTTCCTGCCAAGTTTGTAGCAATCTTTCCCTCCTGGGAACCCCCACTACACCCTTATAGGAGCTCTCACAGGACATGGATGGCTTTGACTTTGCTTTATTGCTGCTAATGAAAGCTTTGAGCTATGAGATTGCCTAGCATGCAGCACACTCTGGGTTCCACCCCCAGCACACTGCTGGGTGGGATGGGGAGGAGGACCTTACACAAAACAACTGAAGCTTGCTTTTGTTTTGTTTTCTTAATTTCCAAATCATAATTGAGACATGGTTCCTTCTTTGTTACCACCTTTTCTTGTGATATTTACATCCCAGAGATAACAGGTGTTTTTTTCACAGAATGTACTTGTTGTGACTTTGTTCTGGGCCTTGGTGGTTTTCAATGACCTAGTCAATGGATAGTCTCTGTTGTTCCTCATTGTCTCTTCTTTTTTCCCCAAAGCCAGATCAGAATTCTGTGAATTGAGCATCAATGGGCCTATTTCGGTAGAGAATGTACATTAATGAGAAATACCTTTCAGTCTCTCACAGAACTGAATCAAGATGGTGTGAATATCTATCACTGAATTTCAAAACCAGGGGGAAAAAAAAGTGTCAGGAACAGTATTTCCCGACCAGTCTCTTGGAAGACTCTAGGACCTAGTGAGGGGAACTAGTCTGGTAGCCAGTTCAGGCCCCAAACAGGGAACATCCAGCCTATCCAATCAGCTCTCTCACCTCTACTCCAAAGCCAGCCTGAGTCCAAACCATTCAGTTCTACCTCAGACTCGCTGAAGCCTGACGGTATCGCCCACCACAATAAGATTATAAATAAAGGCTTACCAGGTATCCATGACCTCTTCTTGGCTGTTCATCTCTCCTAAACCTCCAGAGCCCTGCTTTGATAAGCATTCAGCCTATCTGGGCTGAGATTCTGGGGAGACCCCTACTCCCACATGGGCTCTCTACCTCCTTTTGCCTTTCTCATGGCTGGAACTCTCTGTACATTCTTCCCTTTCCTTCTTTTATTTGAATAAAGTCCCTCTAAGTCTTACCCTCTGATCTATGGAATTTTTATTTATTTTGGGAGATAGAGAGAGAAAGAAAATAGGCAAGCCAGGGCCTTCAGCCATTATGAATGAACTGCAGATATGTATGCCCGCCCCCTTGTGCCATGTGTGACATTGCTTGTTTGTGTCACTGTGCGTCTGGCTTATGTGGGACCTGGAGATTTGAACATGAGTTCTTAGGCTTTGCAGGCAAGCATCTTAAGCACTAAGCAATCTCTCCAGCCTATGGATTTTTTATATTATTATTATCTGAGAGAGACAGAGAGAGACAGAGACAGAGAGGAAGAGGCAGAGAGAGAGAGAGAATGGGCTTACCAGTAGCCCCCCAGCTGCTGTGAACTAACTCTGGATGCATGTGCCCCCTGGTGGGCAAGTGCTGCATTGCGCCCCTGCATCACTTTTGCATCTGGCTAAATGTGGGACATGGAGAATCGAATGGGTGTTCTGAGGCTTAGCAGGCAGGCTCCTTAACCACTAAACATCTCTCCAGTCCTGGTATATTTGTAAGCATATAGAGAAAAGAGAGACAGAGAGAATGAACATACCAGGAGCTCAAGCCACTGCAAACAACATGTACCACTTTGTGCATCTGGCTTTATATGGGTACTGGGGAATTGAACTTTGGCCCTTCTTTGTGGAATGCACTGATTTGTAAGACAAGTATCCAGGATACCCTAAATTTATGGGTGTATTGGCATGTTAGTGTATTGGCAAGGAATCCCAAAACTTTAGTAAACTGTAAACTCAAGGGCAATTGTCATGTCTCATCTCTTTTGCAACAACACATGTAATAAAGTTTTTGGCCCACCTTATAACTTCTCCCACCCCTTGGGTTTTTGAAATAGAGTCTCATTATGTCTCACTGCGTAGCCCAGGCTGGTCTGGAACTCAGGATTCTCCAGCCCCGGCCTTCTGAAGCCTAAGATTGCAGGCATGCACCACCATATCTGGCCGTATGACTTTAATTGGCTTGTCTGAATGAATGAAGTTCAGGAAGTCAGCACTTAGGTGAGGGCAATCACACATCTCAATCTTTGGCTCTCCAATATCACTTATGAGTTGGTTCAAATGTATTTCTTGTTGCAGCAAATGAAATACTTGTATTTTAATTCCTCCCCCCTCCCAAACCACCATACACACACTGTGTATGTTACATGACATAGTAAGGAAAGGATATGAAGTGGAAGATGAAGACAGAGAATAATTTCTACAAGATCCTCATAAGTGAGCCTTGTGATAAAAATTCATTTTTCAGAGCTGGGGCAATGGTTCAGTGGTTAAATGTGCTTGCTTGCAAGGCCTGCTGGCCTAGGTTCAATTCACCAATCACCCATGAAGAGTCAGATGGGCATTCACTTGCAGTACCAAGAGATCCTGGTATGCCGCCCCCCCCACGCATGCAAATGAATAAAAACCAATTCTAAAAATGCAACTTCCTGAAGCTTTGGGAAATGACTAAAGGAGTCTACCATCTGTAAACACTAATGTAAGCTCTTTCTTTACTTGTTCCTGCATCCTCTAAGTAGAGCAATTGCAGTTTCCACTGGGAAGCAGAACTTGCCCCACTCCCCCCTCCTGCTCTCGAATTTCATGAGCACCACCTTGTAAAAGAAGTCTCTTCTTGCCTCTCTGCAAGCTGTTTGTTTTTAAATCAGCTCTGAAGTCTTGTGGCAAACTCTTAGCCATGAATAACTGGTCTATGCAGAGCATGGATTAAAAATAGCAAGCTCCACATCCACATGATGGATTAACAAAATATAATTTTAACCAGTTTCTGTGGTCTGACAGGGATTTAAATAGCTGCCCAGGCTATAAAATGTGGCCTTCTTGGCCAGCTGGATTTTCAATAAAAGTCTAACATATGGAAGTAAACCAAGTTGCTTACCATTTGCATATTTACACAGGAAAGGGAGAGGCACCCTTCATAGCCCTGGGAATGCTGATGAGCTAAGGGACTTGGAGGAAGAAGCCCATCTACCATCTTTATATTGCAGACAGGAGAACTGGAACATAGACTTGCCTACATAGTAGGGATAGCACTATTTCTATTTTTCACAGTGACTAAAAGTTTAGCAAATACTGGTTGCATTTCTATATTGCCAGAAGGGGCATGGAAAATGCCATGTAATTACACAAAAATCATGATTAAGTAAAAAAGGAGAGTGGCCCTAGGAAAGATTCACTCATTTTGCTTGAAATTTAAATCTTAATAAGCCAGGAAATGCTAACATTTGGAATCATTCATTTATGTTTTTCTGGCAATGGATCTATAATTAGGATAAAGCTAAATCAATCTCTCTCTCTTTCCTTCTTGGAGAGTTGAACCCAGGGCCTCACATATAACCTAGGCAAGCATTCTACCACTGAGCTATATCCTCAGTCTTTTTATATTTTTTGAGATAGGGTTGAGTTGCCCAGCAACCTTCCTGGACTTGTGATCTTCCTGCCTCAACATCCTGAGTAGCTGGTAAAATAAACCTGTGCCACCGGGCCTGACTAAATCTCTTGAATTTACAAAAGAAATCCTGGAGACCGTCAAGTCCCTGCTTGTGCAAAGTGGGCAGCTTTGTCACTGATAAGATCAGAATGAGATGTCACTGCAGCCCCTGCCAACCTACAACTACCACTGTTCACTAAGACTGCCTGGTTCTAACAAGGCAACCATCCAGTGAATCCCACCCCTCTCATAGGCTCCTCTTCACATGATTTTGGGGGTTTTGCCCATTCCCCCAATTCTGTACCTTAATCATCAGCCTAGGGGGTGGCTCTCTCCACCCCAGCCTGTTTTGTTTTTATTTGAGAGGCAGATAGAGCTGAGGGGAGAGGACAGAATGGGCATGCCAGGGCCTCCAGCCACCACAAACAAACTTCAGATGCATGTGCCACCTTGTGCATCCTAAGGAATCAAATGGGTCCTTTGGCTTTGCAGGCAAGTTCCTTAATGGCTAAGCCATCTCTTCAGCCCACAGCCTGTTGTATTAATCTCTCTTTCTGATGCACTGGAGTAGGAGAGAAGGAGATATACATGTACAAAGAGAAACAAACTCTAAGAGTGGGGATAATAATATATAACTATATTTATTAGAACTCCTTACATGGTAGAGCATTTTGCAATTCAACAATGCCCTACTGAGCAAAAACAAAAAAACTAAAATTAAAAATAAATCATTACTCAGTCTCTCCCAATCTCCTGCTAAAGCAAGTGGTTCCCATTTTAGAGATAAGAAATGGAGGCTCAGCGAGCTAGCTATTTCTGTTACCAGACTGTGACTGTCATCTTTCAGCTGTACATTTTCAAGTCTAGGTCGTGGAGGCTCCTCTAGCTACCTAATCTCTTTTCCTGTCTCCACAAAAATGCACGCTTCATGTGGGCGGTGTCCGTGTCTGTCTTGATCAGTGGACCTGGGACAGAAGTAGGTGTTCAATAAATATTTGAGAGATGAAAAAGTAAATGAACGAGCCAGCACCTAACTTCTTTCAATCAGGCATTTAGGAAAACGTCAATAATCTCTTTAACAGTTGAGAATTGGAGAACATTTTAGCCAGCATTTCACACATTCCATCAGATGCAGAGCTTTGCTAAGTTCTGTGTTTGCAAATGAAGTTTCACATTCCTTTTCTCCCTACCTTAAAATATAAGCATAGGCCATTTGCTCAACACACATTTAGCAAGGTAACTTTAAAAAAAAATGAAATCACAAGTTTCAAGTCTTCCTTCTCTTATGGAAACCTTTTAGTTATCACTCACTTTTAGTTATCATGCGAGAAAAGGCAAAGAAATTATTGTCAACATTATAAATAACCCTAGGACTCTTCTCTGGACATGAGTGCTATATTAGTTACTTGAGCACCACTGAGACAGAGTAACTGACAACAGCTTAAGGGAGGAGGAATGTACCTTGGCTCACAGTTTCAGAGCATTTCAATCCCTGACCAATGGGAAGGAACAGGGAGGAACAGCTCTGTCTGTGGGAAGGTGTGGTGGCTGGTCTTTACATGGTAACAGACAGGAAGCAGAGAGATCAGGCAGAAGGCAGGAATAACTTTATTTTTAAATATTTTTTAGTTATTTACAAGGAGGGAGATAGAATGAGTATGAGTACACCAGGGCCTCTTGCAGCTACAAAGTTCAGACACATGTCACATGCGCCATTTTGTCCATCTAACTTTACTTGACTACTGGGGAATTGAACCCCTGGGCTACCCTGGGCTTTGAGAGCAAGCAATGAGCCATTTCCCCAGCCCTGTTATAATTTCCAAAGGCCCACTGTGCTACTTCCACTAGACTACCTTGCCTCTAAATGTTCCACAGTGTCCTCAAAATAAGCTGGGAACCTAGTGGGAAATAAGTGGGAACCTAGTGTTCAAAGCATGATCCACGGGGGAATATTTAAGATTCAAACCATAGCAAATGCATCTAACTCCATCATCTCTTTGAAAACTATGGACGTTTCATGACCAGCCAGTCCCTTGACATCATTACACCCTCTTCTAGACCATGCTCTTGCCCTGTTTTATGCCTTTTTCCCTAAACCATATCCTGCTTTTCTTGAGTACTTGTCCACAGTGGAGCATGCCGCCTTGTCGTGAGAAGAGTGGAGATGTTCGGCTTAATTAACTGTTATCAATTAATTAAGAAGAAATTAGCTCAGATATTTTTTTCTGTGTGCATACAGAGGTCTGAAACAGGAAAAATAGGTAGTGAGTGCACAAAGACTTCAGAAACAAAGCCCAGGACATGGGAGCATTTTCTAAAAATAAGCACTGCTTCACGTGCAATGTACTGCCTTATGAATTAGTAAATTCCCATCCCAGGAGGTGTTCGGAACTTCGTGTCCTTCCTGCATTTGGGCCAGAGGAGGTTCCTGACTTGTGAGGGTCTTGGACTTCAGCCCCAGAAGTGCCTTTCTCTCTGAGAAGCTCCAACTCTCTGATCCACCTTGCACTAACAGAATAACTGAGAATCCCCTTTTTACAAGGACAGAGCCCCTTATTTTGCACTAAACACAAGGTGTTATATATCTCTTTTCACATGCAGCTTAAGATCAAAGGTTATGTTTTTTTTCTTTTCAAGAATATATACTTAGACACAAACACATACATACATATATGCCTATGTATATATACATGCACATATAATAAGCATATAATTTCCTTGCTAAATATATATTATATATATATTTTTCCTAGCTTCTGACTTTCTTGCTGTCCACTTCTAGCATGTTCTTTCATTTCACTTACACAAAGTTCTGTAGTATTGAAACATGCATGCATCCTCACATATATACCCTACATCCCCAATCTGTATTCAGAGGAGATCTCATGAAAGGGAAAAACGGGTTGTTCCCTGGGCACATTAATCTGATCTCTCACTGAGCAGGTCTACACCACTGAGAAGGGAATCCTAGCAGAACCTGTTTTGTTTCCAGCCCTTGTCAAGGGGGGATTCTCAAAAACCTGTACTCTAACCAGTTAATTGAAAACCTTGGCTTGCTCCTACCCCCAACAATGCCCAGTGCAGTCTCTGAACAGGCGTTGTGTCTCCTGATCTGAGACTTAGTGGGTTGCATTGTGGTCCAGAGCTCATTTTACATTCCAACTTGCCAAACCTGGAGAGAGGGCATTTGGTGGAAATACTGACATTCCTTTAGCTGACATTATCACACACAGCCATAGATACACTGATACACTTCATGGATCTTGCTTTCTAACTCTGTTTCTCTCTAAGTACTTTCCAAGCAGAAACAAACAAAATCAAAACAAAATTTAAAAATCCACCCTCAAATGCTTTATATTGCTCAGTGCTTCTTACATAGCCTGTGGAAGAAGGGAGAAAATTAAGTTTTAAAGAAGTAAAAAAATGAAAGGAGGGCTGGAGTGAAGGCTTAGCACTTAAGGCACTTGCCTGCAAAACCTAAGGACCCAGGTTCAATTCCCCAGTACCCATGAAAGCCATATGCACAAGGTGGCACATGCATCTGGAGTTTATTTGCAGTGGCTGAGAGGCCCTCATGTGTCCATTCTCTCTCTCTCTCTTTCTCTCTCTCCCCTTTTCTCTCTCTCTCATTCTCATATATGTAAGTAAATAAAATATTTTATTTAAAAAAAAAAAAGGATCCGGGCGTGGTGGGCACGCCTTTAATCCCAACATTTGGGAGACAAAGGTAGGAGGATCTCAATGAGTTCAAGGCCACCCTGAGATTACATGGGAATTCCAGGTCAGCCTGGGCTGGAGTGAGACCCTACCTTGAAAAACCGAAAAATGAAAAAAACAAACAAACAAAAAATAAATATATAAAAGGAAATACTGAAAAGAAGAAAACACAGTTCCCTTACATTGATTCAGATTGTATATTTCCCTGAAATTTGCTTTGAATTTTTTTGGAGAGCAGGGTAAACAGGGACATGTAGGATGTACCTTATGAATAAATAAATGCAAACACAGGCAGCATCTGAAGTTGGAAGGCTTCCATGCCAGTGGAATTTTGGCCATTAGTTAGCTCTATAATCACAAGGAAAATCTTTTCTCCGGGGTCCTCTCTTCCTCTGTGTAAATGAACGGAAAAGCACTATGTAATCCAGGTGCACATAACACTCAGACTGTATCTCTAACATGACAAGACAAAAAAATAACAGTGTGCCCCTACAAATTCTGATCAAGTTTTGTTTTATTTCTCCCCAGTCTATCCTTGACACAGCTTGATATCCCAAAGTTAAACATTCTAAGATTGATTTTTTCCCCTCCATCTTGGCTCAAAAGAATTAGGCCAGAAATCAAAGAAGAGACCCTACAGGTGCATTAATATCCCTTCTAGGCAAACCTTGGCTAATTGTCTCTTACTCTCTGCTGATAGGGATGAAGGACATGTGGGGCTAAATTTCATCAGCTGCTCAGCGCTGAGGCCATGGCACACAACTTTTGGATTTTTAGAGCTCCATCAGGCCCAGTGGGAGTGTCAGACTCCAGAAATCTTTCTCCCTAAAGGATGAGAGCAAACCAAAGGTACCAAAGAAAGTACCCAGGAAATAGTTACAACAAGTTCCAAAACACTTATAAAGTAATGTTCCGGCCCTAAAATTAGCAGCAAAGGCTTAATTGTTCCAAGCCTCCACGCAGGTAACTTCACTAAAAAGTCTCCTCTTCACAGTAATTATTTACTTCTTTTATGACCTTGGGGAAAGACCTTGTGACTGTTCTTTCTGAGCTTCCCGAATCTTCTAAGTTTCATCAGCTTTCTAAGTCTTGTAAGTCCCTTCTCCCTTTAGGGAAACAAAAAAAGGCTTTTAATTTGGAGGAAAGAGAAATACAACAGAGGCAATTAGTATGATGAGAGCCTATATAGCAGTTATCAATCACTTAATCAATATGTTTCAAATTGACAAGTACAAAAATGAGCCAGATAAATGTCCAAACCCCAGCAAATATACTATTTTTTAAATTTGTATTTATTTATTTGGTTTTTTTAATTTTTGTTTTTTTCTGAGGTAGGGTCTGAGTCTAGCGTAGGCTGACCTGAAATTCACTATGTAGTCTCAGGGTGGCCTTGAACTCATAAAGATGCACCTACTACTAACGACATAAAGCCAGCACGCCTGGCGAAATATATTTTTAATGTTTTCCTTTTTTTTTTTTTTTTTCTTTCTTTCTTTCTTTCTTTCTTTCTTTCTTTCTTTCTTTCTTTCTTTTTCTTTTTATTTATTTTTCCTAAGGCGGGGTCTCACTTTAGTCCAGGCTGACCTGGACCTCACTATGTAGTCCCAGGCTCACCATGAACCTTCTGCCTCAGCCACTTCAGTGTTGAGTAAAGGCGTGTACCACCACACCTGACAAGTTTTTTTTATTCCTTCATTATGTCAACAAATATTTATTGACCTCTTATAAGTCAAACCCTGTTCTGAGCAGTACAGACACAGCAAAGCACAAAGCAAAAACTTCTAATACTCCTGGATCTTACATTTCAAGAAAGTCAGGCTGGGTATGGTGGCATATGCCTTTAATCCCAGCACTTGGGGAAAAGATAGGAGGATCCTGTGAGTTCGAGGCCACCCTGAGACTACATAGTGAATTCCAGATCAGCTTGGGTTAGAGTGAAACTCTACCTCGAAAAACCAAAACAGAAAAAAGAAAGAAAAAGAAAGTCATTTACACTTCAATTGCAGTGTGAATGTATTGTACTAAAATCAACTCTCCATCTGTAAGAGAGTCCTCCAGAAAAACATGACTAAAATGGATTTACTTCAAGAAATTGGTTCATCAACTATCTGGACTGACAAGTTGAAAACCTGCTGCACCAGCAAGTGTGAAACTTCCAGGGCAGATGAGCAGACTGGAAATGCCACCCTAGGTTGATGTTGCCAGAGTTCTGGTTTTTAGGACCTTTCCACTGATTGGATGAGGCTCAAACATATGGTCTAGGGTCTAGCTTTGCCCTAATGGGGGACGGGGGTGCTGCACAGCCCTGAATTTAGAGAAGCTAACCTCTGGGACTTTCCTATTCAGAAGTGGGCAAGCTCCTTCTAAAAGCAGAGCCTGAGAGGTAGGACAGCTAGCTCCTGGTACCCCCATCCCAGGAGTGTGCTAGCTGCCTCTGGTAGCAACTTGAGGGGGTAAGGAAACCAGAGCTGGGTGTGGGCCAGGTGGTGCACACCTTTAATCTCAGCACCAGGGAGGCACAGGTAGGAGAATCTCCATGAGTTGGAGGCCACCCTGAGACTACGTAGTGAATTCCAGGCCAGCCTGGGCTAGGAGTGAGACCCTACCTTGAAAAACCAATCAACCAAACAAACAAACAAAAACCTGAAGAGAGGTTTAGTTTAAGCCATTAATAAACCTGCATCCGTTGTCACCTCTGCTCTGGTGCTGTGGCTTTCTTTGCATACAGAAACTCATTGACACTATTATTGAACAGACACAAACCAGTAATACATGAACAAGTAGCACATTGCATGAGCAAAGGGTAAGAAACTTTCTACTTTGGATAATTCTCAAGCATCTGTTAAAGGAAGGGATTTAAGGTTTTGGCCTACTGAACACTGCTGATTCAGAACACACACTCTGATCACAAGAGCAATCACACTAACCCCACCTGTTGCCTTCAGCAGATCTATGGGCCTGACGTCATTGTCTTCAGGGTTATGATCAGCACTTCTTACACATGTATGTTTGTTCTGGATCAGAAGTCCAACCAAGCCTCTGAGGAAAGGCGCATAGAGCATATCTCAAGACTGGTCAGCATCTCTAAACTAAACACTGCTTGTCAACATTGGTCATCTGTGCTGTTCGGGCAAAGGTACACGAAGGCAGAGGAAACCTAGTCATATTGCTGTAAGTGGGTGGAGTACATAGTTGTAAGATTAACTTTGGAGTAAGATACAAGTAAGGAATTTAGCATCTCACAGCAATGATAGCACAAAAGCTGTTTGTAAGGTCCATAAGAAATATTCCCAGTTCTTTCCCACAGTCCATTCCCACACTTTGTTTTTATGGTTCATCCCTGCATACTAAATGGTGGGTTTCAAACCCATTTGAAATCGCCTAATTAAATACAGGGTTCACGAAAAGTTTGGCAACAGCATAGGTTTTCTGAATATGTAACAACCAAAACTTAGTTTAGAATTAAGTGCATCATGAACCCAGGGTGTGTCTAGCAGCACTCTGCCACGTTGCATCACACAATTCACTGTAGCCTTTGTTCCAAACACACAACATGAGTAGTTTTCACTGAGTGTGCTGTCACATCACACAGCACAGACAAACCCTGCCCTAAATACCCCAGTTCAGACTTGAAGTTATTATACATTATGAATTGCACTGTTTTTGATTGACATGCAAATTCTTCCGCTCACATAGAAACATAATGTTTTAATTACAAACTCCAGACTTTTAAAAACTATCCTCTAAATCATCCCTCAGTCTGTATCAAATTAGTGTGTCTTTCGATTGACTTTATTGTGCTAAAACATTTGATTTTAAATATTGCTGTTTGAGTTGCTCACTTGAGTTTCACTTAAAAAAAAACATGAATTTTGCTTTAGGATTCAGACAGAATTTCCAACAATTCTGCCATGGCCCTAAACATATTTCTAACATGAAATATGATATACTTATGTGGAGCAACAGTCCCAACACTGATGATTACAAAATCAAAATATCAATCAACTCTGAAAAATGATGAAGATACTTGAGGTTTTCTATTATCAAATAATTAGCCAATATTTAATTTTTTGTGTAAAAATAAATAAACACATCCATCCCTGTAATGTTTTCATCTGTAATAATTGGTAAGATTATATGTATACCAAAGAATTATTTTAAAGGTATTTATGATTAATTATCAATAAAGATTTGAATTTTACATCTCTTGTATATACCTATCTACTTAGGGTTGTGTAAAACTTACCAGGGTTAAAAGGGTTTATGGGTGGAAAACTTTAAGAAGCCTTGATGTATGCTAATTCCCTTTACTTAAGCTCAACTGACTATAGATGTTAATTATATGTACAAAATCCTTGCACAGCAACACCTAGATTAGTGTTAGTAGTTGTTATAGTCAGCTCCACATTGCTGGGATGATGTTCCAAACAGACACAGTTTATGGGAGGAACAGGATGTGTTTCAGGCTTACAGATCCAAGGGAAGCTCCATCAATGGCAAAGAAGCTGGCCCCCTTTCAAGGATCCAAGCAGAGAGACACAACCACACAGGCAGCACCACATGCAAGCATGCATGGGTGGCAAAGTCAGCAGGGACCAGGCAGAAAGCTGTTCTGCATACCTTTGGCCTGGAATTCAGCTCTACTGCCCTGGTAACACCTTAGGGCTGGACCCCAGGATCCACTCCCTGTGACACCTCCTCTAGCCAGGCAGCTGGAGACCAAGTTGTAATAAATTGCCTGGGTATTTTAAGGGACATACATTCAAACTACCACAATGGTATACCTGGACCATAAATGCCTTAGCTAAGCCTACCCAACCTGACACATAAAACTAACCGTCCAACTGTTTATTTAAGAAACATTTATTATTTATTACATGCCAAGTTCTGAGATGAACAATGCAACACTTCCTGCTCTCCAAAGTAAGAGCATGCCTCGGTCATGTGCTTAGACATAGACTTCCAAGTACGATGCTACACAGCATGCTAGAGAGCAGCTGCTGTCTGCAGATTTGCAAGAAGGAATGATACTCTCAGGTAAGAAATAGGAATGCCTAAAAAAAAAAAAAAAAAAAAAAAAAAAAAAAAAGATGGTCAACCTTGTCCTTGGAGGCTGAGTAAAATTAGAATAGGTGAACCAGGAGGGTGGCATTCTTAGTGGGAGAAATGGCATAAGCAAAAGTGTGGAGTCAGGGAGAATGTGTGATAATGTAAGAATACGGAGTGGCTCACGTTGGCTAAAAATGCAGCACATTCACCAAAATCTCTTTTATTTACCCAGTGACTACCCAATGATTTAAGTCCTCATCCCAAATATATTAGCACATCTGCAGATAAAACAGAGAGAGCAAGGGATTCTTCCTAAGTCACGCTGAAAGCCTTCAGGATGTCCCACCCAGGAGTCCTCCCTCAGATCTTAAACACTGCAAGCTTTTTGGATTGTGGTGTCATCCCCGAGGAAGGAGCATGCTTCATTCTATTGTTTCACTTTAACTATCTTTGAAAGTCTTGTTACCCTTCCATAAGTGAAAGAAATTGATGTGGTCTTGACTTTCAATGAACATATATAGCTATTGATTGTTTAAACAGGATGCTCAATGATTTATATCTCACAAAATTAAACATTACTGCTTCTGCCACCTGCTGAGGGTTGTGTGTGTGTGTGTGTGTGTGTGTGTGTGTGTGTGTGTGTGTGCACAATGATCAAATGGCTGTGTTCAGGGGAATGATGCGTGCAGAGAAAATACATATAGAAGCCACAAGGATCACAAAAGGTAAAATTCACATAGATTTCTATTGTTTCATAGTTTTGTGTATTCCTTTTCTTAAAATTGCAGACATCTACTTTTCAGGTCCTAAGGCCCAACCTCATTTTAGGGAACAGCTGTTGGACTAGCACAGGCTAGTTCTACATACTCAGGACAAATCTTTTGCATTTCCAGTCATCCTTTCTCCCAGGGACAAATCAATCTAGTTTTTTGTTTGTTGGTGGTGTGATTTTTATAACCAAAGAAGTAGGTAGGGTCTCACTCTGGTCCAGGCTGACCTGATTTTTTAGTCTCAACTCAAATCCTCCTACCTTTTAAACAGTGCTGGGAAGTCGTGTGCCACCACGCCCGGCTCAGCCAAAGAAGATTTTTAAACAAGGAAGTCATGAGTTTGTTTTGAAACCTAATGCTTTTATGGCACTTTGATGGCATTTAAAAATTAAAGCCAGTTGTGGTGGTGCACACCTTTAATCCCAGCACTCAGGATGCAGAGGTAGGAATTTTAGGTCAGCCTGTGCTAGAGCAAAACCCTACCTCAAAAAAACAACAACAAAAACAAAAACAAAATTAAGATAGCTAAGGGAATTAAAAGATTTCAGAAACTTTCCAGAGTTTTCTCTTTATTTGGGTTTATACCCACTGGGAATTGAGCAGAAACAAATCATAACTTTTCTTCTTCCCCTGAGCCTCACTTGCTTTCCAGTTAATGACAAGGAAGCTGAAGGCCTGAACCAGGAAGTGATGTCACCAAGAGCCTTGTTTCATATCCCCATAAAGTGCATTACTTTAATTAAATCTATCAAAGAGGCTAATAAAAGGGAGACTTGGGAGAAGTGAGGTTATTGATCAGAGGTGTTAAGTTCATGGGTATCACTAGGGGTGGAAGTTAACAGACCTGCAAAACATTCACGGGGCACCAGAGTTCAGCTTCCTCCAGGGCGAGTTGCCTATTTGTCTTCTCTATTTGTCTTCTGACCAGGATGTTCCTCAGTTGTTTTCCAAAGATGAGGAGTGTGTCTAGAGGCCGGGACTCAGATTACCTCACGTCTACATAACGCTTTACATTTCTAGTGTGCTCTCATTTCAATGCCTATCTCTACTACATGCCCCACCACAATTCTGCAGGACAGGCAATCTGTAGATTCAGAGTGCTGTACTACATTGTGGAGAGAAACCCCTGGATGGGGTGGACCCAGAAGGATGCCTGCGAGGACCTCCAAAGGGCAGGTACAGAGACATGGTGCTGAGAAATGGTAACATATGCAATCAAGCCACTGGCCTTTGTATCTCTTCCAAGGGTAGATGTTAATCTAATGTCGTAAGGTTTTCTTAGCCATGTTTCACTCTATACTCAAGATAAAGTTGCATCCTTCTTTCAATACAGCATAATCTCTGTTGTAGTCACCTCCTCATTACCGGCAGAAGGCACCCAATCCAAAGCAGCTGATGGGAAGAATGTGTTTAATTTACACATTCTAGAAGCCCCAAGGGGAAGCTCCATGATGGCAGGGGACAGCATGGCACAAGGAGTGGCTGAACATCACCTCCTCACCAACATCAGGTGGACAACAACAGCAGGAGAGTGAGCTGAGCTCTGGCAAGGGGGGATGGGGCTGGCTATAACACTCTAAGCCCATTTCCAAGGACACACATCTACCTGCAAGGTTCCACTTCCCAAACTGCCATCAGCAGGCAGGGAAGGAAGCACTCTAAACACATGAGTGTATGAAGACCCCTCATTCAACCCCCCACACTCTCCCACTAAATAAAAAGCAGTACATTGTAAGATACATCATTATCAGCCCAGGTGCAGGATCTCAGGAAGTATTTAAGACAAGACTGAGGCAGTGTATTAGTCAGGGTTCTCTAGAGGAACAGGACTGCTAGAATGCATTATATTAAAAAGGGAATTTAGTGGGTTAGATTATGGCACTCCAAATAGCAGGTGCAGAATCAAGGAACCCGGTAGTTGCTCAGTCCACATGGCCAGATGCCTCAGCAGTCCCAATCCAGCGCCGAAGGCCTGGAGGCTTCCTGAGGACCTGCTTGGTCTTCAATCCACGCTGGAAGGCAGCAAGCAGCTCTGACAGCCAAGTGGAAGGAAGGGGCTCTTTTCACCGGGAGCATAAAGTTCCCATCTGAGAGGGGCCGCCCACTCTGGGGAAAAGACTTCCTCCTTCAGTTAATCCTTCCTGGAAGCAACCTTGGAGACCCACCCAAAAGGGATTTCTGTGGATTACTAAACAGATCAAGTTGACAACACCTTAACCATCACAGGCAGGAAGGAAAGAAGCAGCCTTAGTGCCCTGGGAGTAGAGTTTTTCTAGTAGGAAGGATGAAAAGTCATTTGCAGAAGGGTCTGGTTCCTTGAGGAAAAGTGGGACATGGGTGGAGTTGTGAACATAGAGCAGGGAATTTTATTTTACAGTACCACTAAGCTGTAGGCATATTTCCATCCTTACAGGGTATTGTGCTGTCATGTGGAGAGTGTGCGATAGGTGCTTATGAAGAAATGGCTTTGAGAATAGGAAATCCAGTGACATGTTGTCCATAGGAGCGAGCTCCTCCACTGGAATTGCAGTGTTGCACTTGCCCTCCTTGGGATAGCCTCATTTGACACTTTCATTCAGGCAGGTTTGCTCACATATTTGAACATCCCAGGATTTGAGGGAAACTCCAGGGCTTCCATGAAACTTAAGGCTCAATGTCTGTTCTCTCTCTTCTTGATGGTCTCCAAGAGGGGAGGCATTGTTTGCTTAGGTACTCTCATAATGCATTGCACGGACTAGACAGTGAGTTGTGCAGTCTAATAGAGAAAAAGAAAAGTTCAGTCTTTAGAGCTGTGATAAGCACCCTGTAGTGGTTTAAATGTGTGGCCCCATAGACTCAGGCTTGAATCTTGAGTCTTCAGTGGTCACAGCCCTACTGGAGAAGAGGTATGTCACCAGAACGGATCTTGAGTCCAGCCCTAAGGTATGTGGCGACCATTCTGGATCTCTGCCTATTCCTGCTTGCTGGTGTTGATGTCTCCTGGCTGTTTGGTGGCATCGCTCTGCTTGCATCTATGGAGTAAGCCAGCTTCTTAAGCCGTTGCTGGTGTTCCCCTGGAATTTGTAAGCCTGAAATAAACCCCTTCCTTCTGTAAGCTGCTTCTGGTTGGGTGCTTGTCCAGCAATGAGAAGCTGACTACAACACACCCCTTGCGTCTGACTAAGGCCCTATTGACCCCCAAAACTCTGTCCTTAACATCGAGCATTTGCCAAGCACTCATTGCATCTTTCTATGGTCACACTTTCTATCTTCACACTTCACACAAGTCTATGTATGGTCTTGACCACCACACTGTGCATATGGGATCCTCAGTCAACTCTCAGAAATTTTGACACAGTAAATTTGGGTACAAAGTGGGAGATGACATGGCTGGGTTAGGAATCTTGACACCCTGAGTCTGTCTTTTCCCAGATATGTGACTCATGAGTCCCTTGGCTTCTCTGAGTCTCATTTTCCTCCTCCACAAAATGGACATTTTTTTTTTTTTTCTCCTAGCTAGAAATTATTGTGGATAGCACATATAAAGGAAATATGAGTAAAATCTATTAAAAATGGTATAAAAGTAGGAAGTATTGTTATACCTTATTTTTAAATTGCATGTCTTCTTTGTATTGCCCAGGAATTGCCAAGTTGAAGGCAAGAACTCTGAGGAATGTAGTTATCATTTACTCCTTCACCGAATACTCCACACTGCTGTGCCAGAAACAATGAAGAGCAGGTATTGGACACAACTTCTGCATAGCTGCTCGATAAAGACCTTGCTTGCGTTTTCACTTCAAAGAGAGATCACTACTTAGGCCAGTTATTGGGAACACTTCTCTGAATCACTACCTAAGCTATTACAGTGTTGGAAATGAAGTAAAGAAAAAAGTGACCTGATTGCTGGCCTCCAAAAAGACTTTGGTCAATTCAGCACCTTTTTTTTTTTTTTTTTGAGCTATAAATTCACTTCTCAAATTGTCTATTTAGTTCTCTCTCTCTCTCAATATGACAAAAAAAAAAAAAACTCCTAGTCTACTTAAAATTAAAAGTCTGTTTCTCAGAGAAATATCACTGTGGAGATGCACTTCAACAAGTATTTGTTGAATGTGTTATGTGGTTCATATAGTGCTGGGCATTAAACTGTAGCTAGCTATGCAGATGAAAATGGTGATGATGAATACCACTGACTGTCAAAGACACAGTCCATACCCTCAGAACAGTAATGATTTACACAGGAACTGTGCCAGCATCGGTGGACATTTAGAGGTTGGGAAGGTTAAGGCATAAATGGAGTAAAACTAGGTGTCAATATAAAAAGTAATTATGTTCTTGGATCAGGAAAGGTGGACCTGTCCTTGGGAAGGCTTTGAAAAGGAAGCAGGGAAGGTATAATGTAGTTTTGAGGCACAAGTAATGGGTCCATCAGTAATATTATTAATAAATTCAAACCTTTTAATTTTAAGTGTTTTATTAACTAAGAATAATTCAACTTTGAAAAAAATATTTTATATTTTTTTATTTGACAGAGAGAAAGAGGGAGAGAGAGAGAGAATAGGTGCACCAGGGCCTCCAGCCACTGCAAACGAACTCCAGATGTATATGCCACCTTGTACATCTGGCTAATGTGGGTCCTGGGGAATCAAACCTGGGTCCTTTGGTTTTGCAGGCAAATGCCTTAACCTCTAAGCCATCCCTCCAGCCCAATAATTCAACTTTTAAAAAGTCACAAACACATATAGGAAGATGTCTCAGTGGTTAAAGGCACTTACTTGCAAAACCTGAAGACTCTGGTTCAATTCCTAAGCCTCCTACCCCCAACCATAAGCTGGATCCAAGAAGCGGTGCAAGCATCTATTCATTTGTAGCCACCCTGCACTCCACCCCCTCCACATGTGCACATAAACAAATAACAATCAAAATAATATGAGCAACAAAAACAAATGCTATAAGTGGAGAAGTGTTCCAGCTCATTTAACTAGGAAGGATAATAGTGAACTGTGGTCATGGCTGTCCAGGCATTCAAACAATGTAATCAGTTCACAGATTGGCTTCCGTCTTAGATCCATATAGTAGCAAGGTGCCTGTCAACAGCACCGGGTTTACATGGTGCGGTAGTTGGAATGTGATAGTTTGAATGTCTGGCCCCATAGACTCAGGTGTTTCATTAAAACTGAGCTTGCATCATGAGTCCCTAGCAGGTAGTTCCCTGCGACAGGGGGAGTGTCACTGGGGGGCAGATCCTGGAGTCCAGCCCCTAAGGTGTGTTTAGAGTCCAGCCCTATGAGGTGTATTCAGACCAGTTTTTTTTTAAATAGATCCAGAATTATTTTACTTATTTATTTATTTTTTGGGGGGAGAGAGACAGAGAGGAGGAGGGAGACAGATAGAGATGGGTGGGCCAGCAGCCTCTCAGCTGCCGCGAATGAAATCCAGATGTGTGCGCCCCCTTGTGGTCAAGTGCGGCATTGTGCCCTTGCATCACTTTGCATCTGGCTAAACGTGGGACCTGGAGATTGGAACCGGGTTCTTAGGCTTAGGAGGCAGGTGCCTTAACCGCTAAGCCATCTCTCCAGCTTGCTGTTGTTGGTGTTTGCTTGCTGCAGTTGTTTCTGCTTGGATGTGTGGAAGTGAGCAACTTCTTCTACCATTGATGGAATGTCCTCCGGATCTGTAAACCTGAAATAAGCCCCTTTCCTCCCATAAACTATGTATGGTTGGATGTTAGTCCCAGCAACTAGAAGCTGACTGCAACACATTGGTTCCAGAGAATATGGGTCCACAGAAAACATCTTTGGCAATGATGCATAGGGAGACTGGTCCAGCCAAGCTGGTATGCTCATTCCTGAAAATGCAATATGACCGGGCAGTACCACATCCTATGCAATCATGGAGCAATACAGTTGACCCACATCAATCCTTCCTCCACCTTCTTCAACCACATTACTGAATATGACACATCATGAGCGGAGTAGTTTCTCAATGGAAGAGACACTGGACAAAGCACACACGTGCACAGACACACACATGTACACACACACATCCATCCTAAGTTTGATGTTAACACATTTACATTCTAAGACAGAACATTGCTGGTTTCTTTAATCTTTGTTCCCTTAAAATTGCTTCTTTTACCTTTAATCCCAGCACTCTGGAGGCAGAGGTAGGAGGATCACTGTGAGTTCTAGCCCAGCCTGAGACTACATAGTGAATTCTAGGTCAGCTTGGGCTACAGCGAGACCTACCTCAAAAACAAAATCAAATCCCCCAAAACTGATTCTTTTCATTCATTTTGTAGCCATGTAATGCTATAGGCCATGACTCCTACTTTTAGGACCTTACACGGAAGTCTATTCATTTCTTTCTGTGCAAACATTACTTTCTGCAAAATAACTTATAAAACTTTTTGTTTATAACCAGAATAAGAGGCATATGATCTTCTTGTACACACCCTCCTTTCCATCACGAAGAATTGTGAGGGATCTTCAAAGCTTTGAAACTAAATATTCTCTTCTTCTCCCAAAGCTCTACCTTTCCTCTAACATCGTTTCCAATAATAACCAATTCATTCCTATGCTGGAAATCTGTTGAGATGGGTCACCTCCCTTCTTGAGAATCCCTGCAAACACTCCAGAGACCAGCTGTGTCTTCACCTAGTCTCTATTGCCTGAGCTCCTCAAGCCTAAAACCTATCTCTGACTGGCGCACTGTTCATGGACAGGGCTAACAAACCTTGTTTAAATTCCATAACAACAAAGCCTGCTGAGTGAGCCCACAGATGCTGCAGTCACTCACAGGCCATTTCGGCTCATCAATCATTGCTTTGGCCTTTGGTGCTTATTGCTGGTTGCATAGGTAGAGCTGCACGTTGCACCTGGCTTCCCCAAACAGATCTTTTATCTCTGGAAATTTTCCTGCAATCAAGTGAATTATGCCACTTTAAGTCCTTGAATGTACCCTATTCTGTTGACATAATCACTTTCTGCCTCTCCTTATTAGCACTGTCAATACCCTCCTTGCTGTGCATTTATTGCATACCATGGAATAATGATCACTGCAAAGCAGTCCCAAAGCCCAGCACACAGAACTCAGATATGTGGTAGAATCGAACAGAATATATATTTTTGTGTTGGCCTCACAACCAAAGACAGTGTCTGTCTTCATGGTGCTCCTGGTTGACCTGTTTTCGTGTTGTTCTCAGCTTCACAAATGAATATGGATGCTCTTGAATGGTAAGATATTTGAGGGTTTTATCATCTGATTGAATATCTGTACTATTCAGGAGAAAAAATGAGACAAAAATACCACTGTAACACATTCCTAATAATTTGGGTAAAAATGGAAGGAAAATGTGAATGAGCAGAATTTAATAATATGTGAGAATTTTCCAGATTTCTTTTAATCTGCTATGTCATCTCTTCTAAACATATTACTAAAAAGTAAAATATTTATTTATTTATCTATTTGCAAGCAGAAAGAGAAAGAGTGGGCAGGGGAAAATGTGGATATCAAAGCCTCTTGCTGGTACAAACTCCAGACACGTATCCCCTTTGTACATCTGGCTTTACATGGGTATTGGGGAACTGAACTCAGGCTAGCAGGTTTTACAAGCAAGCACCTTAACCACTGAGCAATATCCACAGCACATATTATTAAAAATGTTAATGGACACTTAAAAATTGTACACGTTTATGGGTACAGTGTGATACTTGAATTCATGGACATCAGATCACAATAATGGGCATACCCCTATCACAAGGGCCATCAACTTTCCATTAAATGGGAAAGAGAGGTTTTATTGGAGGGGAGAGGGCATGTTTTTAATCCCAGCACTCAGGAAGCAAAGGTAGGAGGATCGCTGTGAGTTCGAGGCCACCTTGAGATTACATAGTGAATTCCAGATCAGTCTGGGCTAGAGTGAGACCCTACCTCGAAAAACCAAGCAACCAACCAAACAAACAAAAAACAAATTGAGGGTGGTGGAATAAAAATGCATTGTATACATGTATGGCAGTGTTAAAAACCTTAAAAATGTATAAAATGTTTTTAAAAGGATTCTGGGTCTTAGTAATGGCTCCAGAACTTAATTTTAGAAAAACAAAGGCAGGACATTTTTCCCAGGACACCCTGGATCATGTAAGTGAAAGCACGTCCACAGGTCACAGGTGAGCCAATGCTGCTGGCTGTGCAGGTAAAAAGCCTTTGGGACTGACCACCGTGGGGAGCATTGGACTTTAGGACCCTTGGCTCCAATGGCTCAGGTACATGGAGGGTGGGATGAAGTGGGAAGCAGAGAACTCCGAGAAGGCTGTCTCATGAAAGAAAGATAATTTGCAATCCAACTATTCAGAGAAAAAAAAATCTTTTTGTAAACACCTGGATTATTTCAGAAAATGGGCTTCCCTATACCCCAGAATCACCTAAAAAAATTAAATTAAGTTTTGGGGAAAGAGATCAAAGATAATAAACCATCTTGTCTCTCTGAAGTCCCACCAGGATGTATTTGGATATTTATTTTGTTGCTCAATGTATTTTTCTTGATTCTTGAACAAAGTCATACATTTTCCCAAAGATATGTCTTGTTCACTACCAGGAATTTAGAAGGAAGATTCATTTGATTTTTTAAAAAACATAATTAGCAAACTGGATGTCTGTACAAAAGTAATTTTGTACCTCAGTGAAAGAGTGCTTTCAGCAGATAATTCACTCTCGTGGCTTTTCATTAGCTAACTCTCCCCTGGGGCATTTTAGAGGTTAAAGCCCTCCTCATCCACTTTCCCAGCGTCTGTTAGAATTGGCTACTATTCACAAAGGGACTAAAAGAGAAAAAGAAAAGGAAAAAGTCATCCCCCCTCCCCCGCAACCAACTAACCTTTGTAATTGAAACGGATGCCATTTGTTAAGAGACTCATTCCAGGTATACTTGCCATCCTCTCAACAATCCTACAAGCGAGGGCTCATTCTTATTTTAACAAAAAAAGAAACCAGTTTTGAGACGTTAAGGTATTGCTCCCAAATCACATAATTATTAAAAGTAGTGGTTGAAACTCAGACATCCATTACCTTCCTGTTCTGCTTCCTGGTCTTACAGCAACCCTCTCCTTTCATCTCACCCATAAGCTAGAACGTCCCAACCATCATTATATCTCCTGGGATAAAGAGAGTCTAATAGAAAAAGCAAACACGTCAGCTGCCAGGGGCAAAATATGACCTCATTACTGTAATGGTTTTCATAAGTTTTAATGCCAAAAAAATCTTACAGCTTACTTACCAGATTAAAAAAAATATGCTTTACTAACATATTTATTTTTTTGGTAAACCCAAGAGTATAACATTTGCTTATTATGAAGAATTGAAATATTTTAATAATTATGAACATTTGGTATTAGGGACAACACAGTGATATTTATATTTTATTAGCTTGACTAAATATAAAACATGTTGCACACCCTTGAAGCACTTTCTGAAAATCATTAGAGTCTTTATTTCTTTTATTCAGACACTTCCTAAGAGCCAGAGACTGGAGAATGGGATTCTGCTTATAAGAAGCCATGTTTTAAACAAGAGACATAGCATGATCACAAGCACACACACACACACACACACACACACACACACACACACACACACAGCACATAACAACTACAAGTTGAGAAGGCCAGGGATTTGCAGCAAGTCCGGAAGAGACAAGGCATGGTCCTTTTGTAGGATTTTCAGGGAGAGCAGGGCTCAGTGGAAAGCTTGATTTTGGACTTCTACCTCCAGAACTCTAAGAGTTATATCTGTTATTTTAAGACATCAATTTTTGCTTTTACCATTTTTTAAACTGATAAGAACAGATACTACACTTCATCTTAGCCAAAAGCCATGTTTGAAAAACTTTTATTCACAACTTCCTTAAATACAGACAATATACCATGATCACAGTCCCCTCTCACCACCCTCCCTTTACCCTCTTCAAAATCCCCCCTTCACTCAATCCCTTCTTCTTTCCAACAAGTCTCTCTTCTATTTTGATGTCATTTCCCCCTCCTATTACGCAGGTGTTTTGTAGGTAGCATCAGTCACTGTGAGGTCATGAATATCAAGGCCATTTTGTGTGTGGAAGACAGTATTAGAAGTACTCCTGAGACATCAGTTTTGTGCCTATTTGGTTGAGTAGCTTAGGAAATGAAGACAGCTGCACAATCTCAGCAAGGTAGGGTGGCAGTTGTCATCCTCCAGGATGAGGCATGTCACACAATCAGTTTTGAATGAGAAAGGAGAACCATTTCAAGAAAAATTCTCCAGTGGGCCTTGGTGGAGAGAAACAGGCATTGCTACAAATCCGTGAGTCCTTTTATTTCTGTTTGTTTTCATTTTTTTTTTTTTTTCAAGGTAGGGTCTCACTCTAGACCAAGCTGACCTGGAATTCCCTATGTAGTCTTAGGCTGGCCTCAAACACACAGTGATCCTCCTACCTCTGCCTCCTGGTGCTGGGATGCAAGGCATTCACCACCTTGCCTGGCTTCATGAGTCTTATATTCTAAAAAAGTAGTGGAGCCTATGAGCAGTCAATGAGAGGAACTATAGTCACATAACAGATGAGGAAACTGAGATGTGAAATTACTAAAACACACCAAACCACAAAGTGGCAACACTGGGCTCCAACCCACTTCTCCTGCCTCCCAGTTCAGTTCTGAACACGGACTGTTCACAAGAGAGTGCAAGAAAGGAGCCAGGTCTGATGGCATATGCCAGTAATCCCAGCACTGGGGAGGTACAGGCAGGAGGATCAGGAGTTCAAAGCCAGGATGGGCTACATAAGACACTATCTGAAAAATAAACATACCATGGAATGAAGAAAGAGGCCCAGAAATAGGAGGATCGTACTTTTGTAGGATTCAACCCCGCTTTTTATTTTCATTTATATGATTTGTGGTGTTGGACATATAACCCAGATCTTTGAACATGCTAGGCCAGTGCTGTACCACCAAGCCTCCACGGCCACTCCACTGACCCCTCACCCCTGCTTTTAGCTCTGTCCCCAAACGGAAGCATGATAATCAGCTCCCAGATTCTCCGTTTTCCAGCTCTCTAACTCTGCCCTAGTGTCTGAATGTGCTGTCCTATTTCTTTTAAGTCTCCAAAGAATGACAGTGATGACATCATTGCTTTGTCCATTTTTAATCTTATCTGCTGAAAGATTGAAACTTAGAATAAGTGGGTCATGACAAGTTCAGAACAAATGTATCCAATGTCCCCTGACTCTGCCTTAAAACAAAACTGGAAGTGCTAGTTAAGGGAGACTGGGCTGTGGGGTGTGTTTGGTATGTGGCTGTCATCATAGGTGGATATTGTGCCCTGGCTGTACCTGGGAACCATGGAGGTCTCTTGATTTTCATCTCTTCTTCTTTAAAATGTGAACTATCCAAAAAGAAGTGAATCTGGCTGCCCAGATATATCTTAATTGTCTTTGGTCAGTGACAGGCTAGCTGGTTTCTAGACTCCTAGAATGCTGTCGAAAAGCCATCACGTATGTATTTGTTTACTGAATTGAGAGTCCCTGAATGGACACTGGTCTCAGGAGTCTGTCAGTTAGCCTGGGTGGCCTCAGCTTGCATTTTGTTTGTAAGGTTGGGAAATAAATTGCTAGTGGTAAATTAGCACAAGATCAGTCATATAAGGAGTACTTCCAGACTAAGTGTGCCAGTACATGCCTGCAATTCCAGTACCTAGAATAGAGGCAGAGGATTGTGAATTCAAGGCCAGCCTTGTGTGCTACAAGGCAACTCAGGGAGAGCCTTCCTCAAAAAGCCAAAACCAAAATAAACCAAAACCAAGTCAGGGCTGGGGAGATGGCTCAGTGGTTAGAAGCACATGCTTGACCTGGGTCTGAGGTCCCCCAAATAAGACAGGTTTCTGTCAAAGCACTTGATCACCCACCTGAGGTTAAAAAGTAAGACCCTATTGCTGAAGACACCACATGTTGCTAACACGATGCATCGAGGGATCCAGATGGAAGCTGGAAGGAAACCAGTTTGCAGATGGTTTGCCAGTATAGCCCTGGAAGGAGCTATAGGAACTGCTGAGGGAAAATGGTCAACAACCTTGTGTGCTAACAGGGGACACTGCTATATAAAAGCCACCAGCCTGACAAGATAGACATGCCTGTGCAACGGTGGCACCCAGCCTTTGGTGGGTAACCAACAGCCATCTGATTGGCTAAGAGATCTGCTCAGTGGGAAGGAACCCTTAGCTGGAGCTGGGAACTGAGTCAGAATCCTATGGAGACCAAAATCATGGACTCCAACAAAAAGCTCTCACTGTCTTTAGCCAAAAGAGAGGCCACACCCACCAAAAATCTCTCTTAACGATGCTTATCCCATTGAACCTATGCTGACCTCAGTCTCCTTTGGGGAATCTGTTTTTCTTTTTCAGAAGGCAGCTAGAATGAGGAGATAAACCATGCCTGGCACGTCAGCCAGGGCCAAGGGGAACCCACAGAGGAACTGGCGAGACGAGCAAGAGTGTTACTTCTATGGCGAGCTGGTCAACCAGTGCCAGTGTGATGGAGACAGACACAGAGGACATTCAAAAGGCACCAAAGTGGAGATCCAGAAGCTGCTGAGAGCACAACACTAAAGTAGAAAAATCACACCCACCACGGCTCAGGGAACTTTGCGGAAGAGGGAATGGAAAGATTGTAAGAGCCACAGAGGAAAGGGAATGTCCAGAGGCATTGTGCCCCCTCCCCCACATACAATGACTGACTGATGCTCTCACATCTATACCTCGCAAACCTAGGGGGTATACCAGCAATCCCACTGAGGAGGACCCTCAGCAGAATGGGGGCAAAGAGGACGGAAATGATGGTATTAACATATAATGTATCCATACAACTTTCTACTTTATTAAAAAAGAAAAAAGCCAAAATCAAAACAAGCCAAAACCAAACCAAACCAGGGCTGGGGAGATGGCTCAGTGGTCAAAGGCACTTGCTTGGCTTGGTTTCGAGGTCCTAGAACCCATGTCAAGCTAGATGCACAAAGTGGTGCATGCATCTGACGTTCATTTGAATAGCAGGAGGCCCTGGTATACATTCTCTTACTCTCTTTCTCCCTCCCCCCGAGCTCTCTGCTTACAAATAAATGAAAATATTTAAAAAAAAAAACAAAGTAAGAAGAAAAGAAAGAAAAAGGTACTTAAAACACTTTCTAGGTTATTTAGTTAATAAGGAAATAGAAAAAGGTTTTGATATACATTATTCCTATCAAATAATCAAAAGCTAACATTTTACATACAGTTTCCTTAATATTAGTGATGCTACAATGGAGCCACACACATACATCAAAAATAGTGTAAATGCATTACATTAGTATGATAGTTTTAAAAAGCAATCTGCTAATTTAAACCATGACTCATAAAAACACTCTTACCCTATGACCCAGTGGTCTAATTTGTGGATTTACACCCTGAGGATCTATTTTTTTTTTTAAATGTTAGCTGTCATATATTTAGAATAGTATTAAACTTTGAGACCTCCAAGATCAGGTGGTCTGAGCACTATCAAACATGGAAGACCAAACTGAGTCTGGTAGAGAATTGCTTTTCCAAGGGTCTGAGCTAGGGTGAGGCCTGAGATTCCTGTCTGATGATTTTTGATCTGGAGCATTCCACTGGAAAAAAAAAAAGGCAAACCACACAGACCTCTCGAAATCAGGAAAGTAATTTAGCCTAATTGTGAAGCTCAAATTGTGGCTCCATCAGTTCTTAGATGAGTGGTTTGGGGCAGGCAGTTAATCTCTTGTGTTTCATTGGGAGACCAGTGCAATAAATAGAATTGCTTATCTGTCACAGCCATGCTGCCAACCATGTTCATATAGCCACTGTTAAAATTTTAACTTGTACAAGCAAACAACAGGGTCTCTGGCTTCAAATCCTCATGCTTGTCTATGTCCCTGACTCTGAAACTCCTTGTTGACAGAGGAGTGCTAGGTACCAACCTGGATGTATGTGTGTCTTGGGCTACTGCTGGCTGCATGACAAGTCTTTTAGGGTAGATGGAAGTTGGAACACAAACAGCCCTTTTCTGATGGTGTCTGGCTGCTTTCGATGTCTTTTATGCAGCAGCTGGGAGTATGGCCTCCAGAGAAGCCAGTCTTATGAGATGGAGCAATCCGTCACACTCTTTGGTAACCACATTGATCACTGCCTTTGACTTCATTCTTACTTCTCAGCTTTACTTAACTCCCCCCACCCCCTTTTTAAAAAAGATTTATTTTTATTTATTTATTTATTCATGAGAGAGAGAGAGAGAGAGAGAGAGAGAGAGAGAGAGAGAGAGAATGGGCACACCAGGAACTCTAGCCACTGCAAACAAATTCCAGATGCATGTGCCGCCATGTGCATCTGGCTTACGTGGGACCTGGAGATTCGAACTGGGACCCTTTGGCTTCAGGCAAACGCCTTAACTACTAAGCCATTTCTCCAGCCCCCCCCCACCCCCTTCTTTTGAGGTAGGGTCTTACTCTAGCCCAGGCTGACCTGAAATTCACTATGTAGTCCCAGATTGGCCTAGAACTCACAGCAATCCTCCTACCTCTGCCTCCCAAGTGCTGGGATTAAAGGCGTGCCCACCTTGGGGGATGGCAGGAGAAAACAATAAACATGTAAAGCTGGGTAAAGTACTTACAACGGTGCCTGACAGCAATTCCTGTGAAAGTGTGAGCTCTTCCTGTTACACTGCATCACTGCAGCTCTATAAAATGGTAAATATTTAGAATTGTGAGGCTACATGGAAAAATAGATGTGAAATATTAAAAAAAAACAGAGTGCTGAGATGCAAACATTCCAGGGATTAAAACTCCATTAAAATTATATATACACAGTGATGACGGAAGAGATAACGAGGCTAGAAATTGTGAGTCTGCAATGGAAAGGAGTGTTATGTGTATGTTTCTACAGGTAATTTATCCAAAGTGAGGTTTAAATATAAACAGAATAAATATAGTCTCTTGGAGGCTGTGTACATACCAGAAACCAGTAAGCTGGTAAAAGGCTGTAAGGGAGGGAGGAAAGGGAAGGACTTAAGTGTATGGTATTGCACATATGTAAGTAGAAGAACAGATTACAGGGAGGGGAATGGCCTAAGCGAGGCCATGGGAAGAGAATGCATAAAAGAAGGGCAGGGGGAGGGTCAATCTAAATTCAAGATATTGTGAATGAGACTTATGTAAACCTTCTTTTTTGAATAATGGCACATCTAGAAGCTGTAGACTGTTACTAGAAAATTTTCAGTGCCTGGGATGGGATACCTTCCAGTGAGTTGTTGGCCAAGAAAGTCCCGGTAGCCTCCAAAACATTAAATGCTTTTGCCAAAGCCCTTGGTTTCCCTTGAGAAACAGATAGTAAGACCCTATTGCTGAAGACATCTCTTGCCTAAGAAGCAAGGTCACCGAGAAAGCAAGTTGGTGCAGAGCAGAAAACCTTCTCCCTGTAGACCAGCCAACTGAAAGCTGGAAAAAGCTGCACTGCATGCAGCCGTATGGGAGACAGAAGTCATCAGCAGTGAAAACAGTGGACACCGAATATTCAAGTTTGGCCATACAGGCTCAATGACTGAACGGGTGCAATAGTGGCATGTCTACTCTTGGGGTAACCAACTGCTCCATAATTGGACGGAAGGCCTGCTCTATGGGAGGGAATACATGCCTGGTACTGAAAAACCTAAGCAAAAGTCTATGGCAGGTGAGGTCATGAGCCTTTGGGGTATAAAGTCTGCTCTTGTCTGACTAAATGTATATATTATTCCCACCAAGCTGCCCTGGGGCACTACACTTAATGTTCATGTTCACATATTAACACTACTCTCACTTCTGGTTACAGAAGCTTCTTCTTTTCAGATGGCGATGACCACTGGGACCTCCAAAAGGCAACATAGTGCTGAGAAGAAGGGATAGAGGAGTGCCCAGCACTGAAACACCTCTGTCACACCCTCCAAGGCTCAGGGACCATTGAGGAAGAGGGGGCGGATAGAATGGAAGAGCCAAAGGAAGGGTACGACTCCTTACAATGCAACTGCCCAGACAGAAATTGGCCTCGATATCCATGACTTTGCAGTGCCTAGCAATACCATCGCAAGACCCTCAAAATAGAAGAAAAAGATGATGACATCAAATAAAAGAAAGACTAATGGAGAGAGGGAGGGGATATGATGGAGATTGGTGTTCTAAAGTGGAATGGGGGGAGGGGAGGGGAGGGAAGGGAAATATATTTTTTGTATGTAAATATAGAAGGTGTCAATAAAAAAATTAATTAAAAAAAAAGAAATGCAGTCCATGCAGTGTTTACAATCCCTCATAGCTGGGAAAATTCTTGTGTCTAGGACTTCCATTTCGGATATTGTTATTTTAGGGTAATTTCCTTTGAATCATAGTTTATGAAGATTAGGAGCAATCGGGCAGGATGTAAGATGGAACAACTCAGTCTACCTGCATACAGAAGCCCATATCTTCTTCTCACATGGCTGTGAGACAATGAATGGGTCCCATCTTTTAGGGCCTGCATTTTCCCACACTCAGGGACCAGCCTCGTCTGCAGTGAGTCCTCACATTCTTGCACACATACATGGTGCACACATATATAGGTCTCTACCTATATGAACACAAATACACATATGTGCACACATACGTATGTGAACAAAACAAAAAGCTCAGTGTGCATGTCACCTCTTCAGAGTATCCCTGACCATGCCATCTATTGTCCCTGAGTCCCCCTTGTACTCTTTCTTGGATGTGTCCTCTGAAGAATAGTCATGTGGGACTTTGTCTAGTATAAGGTTCACAGAGGGAAGAACCTTGTGTGTCTTGTTCCCCTGTTCTCCCAAATCCTGTCATAGTGCCCATTGGTGACACGCTCAGCAGATAGCATGGGAATGGGTAGTCAGATAACTTTAGAAGATAAGCTGCAAAGGCAGCCCGTTTCTCTCTCTTAAACTGAAAAGTAGGCCAGACAAGTTGCTTTTCTACCGCTTTGTACATCCAAATTGTTAATATTAACCCCTTCCAGGTGGCCAAGGGAATGAGGTCAATGAAGTCGACTCACCTGGGATATTTGTTTTGTAGGTTCAGAATATCAGCTGCTTGAAGATGAATGCACATGGGTAGATTATTACAATGACAGCAATCAAGACATCACTGGTAGGTGATTAGTATCAGTGATAGATCCAATAAGCCGATTAATCAATGGAATAGAATAGAGAGCCCGGAAGCTCCCATACAGATATGGCCAACAGATTTTTGATTTTTGACGTTTTAAACTGCACTGAAGAAAGAAAGGATTTGTCATTCAACAAATGATATTGGAACAATTGGACATTAATATGCAAAAATATGAACCTTGACTTAAGGCTCACTATATAAAAACATAACTCAAAATGAACTGCACAAATGAATATAATGTTATGAAATGTAAAACTATAAAATATTTAGAAAGAATCAGGAATACTTTTATTTTTAACTTTTATTTATTTTGTTTTTTTTTTGTTGTTGTTGTTGTTTTTGTTTTTGAGGCACTCTAGCCCAGGCTGACCTGAAATTCACTGAGTAGTCTCAGGGTGGCCTTGAACTCATGGTTATCCTCCTACCTCTGCCTCCCAAGTGATGGGATGAAAGGCGTGCACCACCATGCTCAGCTTATTTTTAACTTTTGATTTATTTTTATTTATTTGAGAGAGAGAGAGAGAGAGAGAGAGAGAGAGAGAAATGGGTGTACCAGGGTCTCCTGCCACTGAATGTGAACTCCAAACACATGAACCATTTTGTGCATCTGGCTTTTCGTGGGAACTGGGAAATTGAACTTGGGCCGGCAGGTTCTGCAAGAAAGTACCTTTAACCACTGAGCCATCTACCCAGCCTAGGATTATTAATTTTTTTCTATCTGGAGTTGGGCAGAGTTGTTATTTCTAATTTAATTATTTTAAATTTTTGAGTGGCCTAAACCATAAGACATTTATTTTCTTATGCTTCTTGAGCTGCAAACCTTCTATGTTTGCTTTTCCTGTGTTGGGATTACTGGCCTGTGCCACCAGAAACAGCTCAATATCATTTTCATAAGTGCATGCAGAGACCAAATAGGAAAATGTAATTAAGTCATCATGAGATACTATAACACGTCTATTTAAATGCCTAAAATTAAAGAAACAGCTTACAATGCCAGGTTGTGACAAGCACCAATCATTTGGAACTATCATACACATATACTCCTGGTATGAAGGTTAAATAATAGAGCATTCTGGAAAATGTCTTGGCAGTTCCTTATAGGTTCACTTACCATGTGACCCAACAATTCCACTTTTAGGTATTTACCTTAAAGAAATGAAACTTACATTCATGCAAAAACGGGCACATGAATATTTATAGCCATTCTATTTATAATCATCCCAAACTGAAACAACCCCAAATTTCTCTCAGTAGCTGAATGGATAAACAAATTCACATATTCACATATTCATACAATGAAAACTTGCTCATTAATTGAGAAGAACAGACTGCTATTATATACAATAACATGGATGAAATTCAAAGGCAGTTACTGAGTGCAAAAAGCCAGTTCTGAAGGTTATTTACCACAGGGTTCACTTTATTTCCCATTCTCGGAAAGACAGGGAATGCCAGCAGTTGGAGTGGGAGGAGAGTGTGATTCCATGAGGGTGGTGTTGAGAGAGGGGGTGTGGTGGGCATCATGATACACATCTAAACATGTGTGAGAAGTCTCAATGCTCTACACTAAGATCAATTTGTCACATGTCAATTTTTGAAAATAAAACTTAAGAAATATAAATTAAGGCTGAAAGTGTAGGTCAGTGGCAGATCAGTTGTAAGCAGAAAGCCATAGGTTTGTTAAGAAGCACTGCAAGGGCTGGAGAGATGGCTTAACAGTTAAGGCGCTTGCCTGCAAAGCCAAAGGACACGGGTTAGATTCCCCAGGACCCACATAAGCCAGATGCACAAGGGGGCACATGCATCTGGAGTTCGTTTGTAGTGGCTAGAGGCCCTGGTGTACCCATTCTCTCCCTTTCTGTCTTCTCTCTCTCTCTCCTTGCAAATAATGAATAAATAAAATAATTTTTTAAAAGAAGCACTACCAAAAAGAACAAAACAAACAAACAAACAAACAAACAAAAAACCAAATGGTAAGAATGAACTAATTACCAAGACCTTGACTCCCGATCTCATCACTTTCTAGTTTTACGTTGGACCAGGCATATATTCTTTCAGTTTGGTTTTCTCATAACCTAGGGTGTATATTATGAAAGCATCCATACGTCAAGGATGCTTGGTGAATTCAATGTGGCAATGCATATAGAGTTGTATGTGTGATGGTGCACAGTAAGGATGCATAATGTTAATGGTTAATATGCGGTCACAGAGTTATACACAATGACACATGCTTGTAGTCCCAGCATTCAGGAGGCTGAGTTGGAGAATTGCTGGAGTCCAGGAGTTCAACGTCAGCCTGGGCAACATAGCAAGCTCTCAAAAACAACCATGACCACCATGACCACAATGACAATGAAAAACAGTCACATAAAATATGGGGCCATAATTTTCAGAAGAAAACCTTTTGGGGGCTGTGTGGCATGACCGATGGGAGCCGAGCACTATGAACAGTCACCCTTAGTGTTGAATTGCTTGTTATCTTAGACATGTTAATTGCTCTCTCTGAACTATAGCTTTGGTAAAACACATTCACTTTACAACACTGTGGCTAGGACAATCAGTGATATTTGTATGATGCCTGGGACTTTGTTGGTGCTCAATAAAAGATAGCTGTAATTATGGTTTAGAGTGTTTCAATAAGTAAAGTGTGATTTCTTATGACACTGCACTGAAAAATTATATTTACAAATGCATAATCCCAAAAGATTAATTATGCAAGCAAAGGAACTGATGTTATGCAAATGTTTTAGTTTGTTCTAAACTGGCCATTCACATATTTTTCTATTCATAGACAAAATAGTAATTGGTTGAAATGAGCAGTGCTGCATTTTAATAAGCGCATAAGGGGGCAAAGGGATTCCTCTGGTATAATGCAGAGTAAATTTTTCAACAATAATGTGTGTTTTTCCATTTTGTTATACTAATTTGCAAATGGAAGTTGTGTGAAGTAGCTTTCTCCATTTTGTAATGCTTTCCATCTCTCCTCTCAAGGGTTTATTTCCAAGTTAATTAAAGTTAGATCCACAGGAACTTAGACCTAGGGATCTCTAAGGGTTAGGTGTGTAGAAGGCAGAAGCTGAATTCTTACTCAATTTGTGTTTCTCTAGTTGCTGTCTTCATTGTCTCCTGACTGCCATCAGCATCATCTGAGCCATGGCTGGCCAGGAAGGACTCTTAAGTACAACAGCACCTTCTTGAATATTAAGGAAGCCTTTTGAAACTTTTTCTTTGCTGTGTGTGGTGGTATATGCCTTTAATCCCAGCACTCAGAGGCAAAGATAAGGAATATGATCTCTGTAAATTTGAAGCCAGCCTAGAACTACAGAGTGAGTTCCAGGTCAGCCAGGCTAGAGTGAGACCCTACCTCAACAAAATAAAACAAAAACTTAACAAAACAAAATAAAATAAAAATTGCTCTCTTTATTCACTGACCTGTACAAAGGGAAACTGTTGCTTTAAGAATATCATGGCTGTACATTTTAAGAAAGGACACCGTTCTCTCAGCCAGGTGTACAAAAACAAAATAAAAAAAGCAAAATAAAAAAATTTTAAAGAAATTTTAATTATTTTATTTTCATATATTTATTTGAGGAGAGGGAGAGGGAGAGAGAGGCAGATAGAGAGAGAATGGGCTCACCAGGGCCTCCAGCTGTTGCAAACGAACTCCAAATGCATGTGCCACCTTGTGCATCTGGCTTACATGGGTCCTATGGAATTGAACCTGGGCCCTTTAGCCTTGTAGGCAAGCACCTTAACCACTAAGCCATCTCTCCAGCCCAGCAAAAGAAAATTTTAAATATTTTATTTATTTATTTTGTGAGAGAAAGTAAGAGAGAGAGAGGGAGAGAGAATGGGTGTGCCAGGACCTCCAGCCACCACAAACTCCAGACACATGCACCACTTTGTGTGTTTGGCTTTATATGGGTACTGGGGACTCAAACCTAGGCCATCAAGCTTTATAAGCAAGTGCCTTCAACTACTGAGCCATTTCCCAGCCCTCCAAAAGACATTTTTTTTTTAACTTTAGATTACTTTTTAATATGAACAGAAACTTCTGAAGTGTTATTCTTTCATTGCCACTTCTGATGTCACAGGGGCTATTGATGGGAAAGGAACAATGGAATGAATACTTGAGACATGAAGCTGGGAAGGATCATAGAAATTTAACTTAATATCAAAAGGACAGAGAAGAAAGTACCCAGCGGGCTTTATCCGCTAGACCGAATCTATATTGGAATCCACATCTCCTGCCTGCAGGACAGTTGATTCTCCTGATATCATCCCCTGCCCCCCCCCCCATAGCATTCAGCTTCCCTTTCTTCTCTTTTTGATCTTCAAAGCTTACTTGATGATACTCACTGGTTCATAGGATACTTCTCATTATCAGTGATACCAGCAGTCTCTTACATGTCATTTCTTTTCTCTATGCTGTCATCCCTAATACCTTCTTCCTCACTGGATTGTGTTTGATTTACCCCTAAACATGCAAATACATCTTCATGGATGTGTTTTGATTTATCTGCCATAGCATTATGCAGGGAATTTTCACTCAACCCTGTGCTTTTAGTCCTATCCATGTGGCTCTGTCTATATAGTTAGTGTGGTAAGAAAACAAGCTATTTTCTCCTAATTAAAACATTGCTTCCTGGAGGGAGCAGAATATCTCCCTAAGACTCAGGAGGCTCATGAAATTTGCAAGGCTCAGGAAGCTCAGAAACTTACTGCTTATAAAAACAATAAATAATTGCTGGGAAGAGGAGATATTCCTCAGTGGAGCTACTTGCAAGGAGGGCGCAGGACTCCAGGGACACAGCTGTTGTTAGTGGTCCTCCATGCTCCTGTGAGGATCCCCTCATTGGTTCACCAAGCTAGTCGTGGGTATAGTCATTTCCCTGATCTGTTGGCTGTGTCCTGTCTGAGGAACCAGATATGGCCTTGCATTCCAGAGTACTATTAATGGACCACAGTTTTTTCTTTTCTTTTCTTTTCTTTTTTTTCTTTTCTTTTCTTTTCTTTTCTTTTCTTTTCTTTTCTTTTCTTTTCTTTTTTCTTTTCTTTTCTTTATGTTTCTCTTCCCCTTCCTTCCTTCCTTCCTTCCTTTCTTTCTTTCTTTCTTTCTTTCTTTCTTTCTTTCTTTCTTTCTTTCTTTCTTTCTTTCTTTGGTTTTTTTGAGGTAGGGTCTCACTCTAGCCCAGGCTAACCTGAAATTCACTATATAGTCTCAGGCTAGCCTCGAACTCACAGCCATCCTCCTACCTCTGATCTCTCCAGTGCTGGGGTTAAAGGCATGCACCAGTACACCCAGCAACACGGTTTTCTTACCTAGTTCTTCCTTCTAAATTTGATATAAGGAATAGTTATAATATATGATATAAGGAACAGTTTACATACTCATATGTATCCCTGCATGTCACTCATTGTGGGTGATTTTCTGGGTGTACCCATAAGTAGAGTTGTTGTATCATAGAGTACACATCCATTCTTAATGTTGTCAAATATTGTCAGACTCTCTCCACAATGGCCGTGAACCTGACCAACAACCCATGGCCCTGTCTCCTCATCTGTGTCTGCCATTACCTTCTTGCCTAGTTTCCCTTTCTCACGGGTGTAGAGTGGCGTTGTGTTGCTCTAATTTGCTGCTTTGATTACTGCTGCTTTTCCAGGTGTTGTCCACAGGAGACCTGTTTAAGGATTTTCCTTTTATAAACTAACTGCTCATAATCTTTCAGGAATGTTCTATTTCGTATGCCATCTCTCTTTGACGATTTGCACAAATCTTAACATCCTGATCAGTAGGCTTCAAATTAAAAATTTACCTGAAGACGTTTGAAAACTAAAGAAAACTCTAACCCTTTTAATTATATTTACATTGTCTAGATAACTCTACTGGGATGGATGCTGCTAGTATATTATTCCAGCCTAGCTTCTGTTCACTCTGCTGTGTCTTCCACTTTGAAGTATATTTACATTGTCTAAATAACCACTCCCGGCTGGGATAGATGCTGGAAGTACATTCTTCCACTCTTGCTTTTGTTCATCCTGCAGTGTCTTCTACTGAGAAGAAATACTTAATTTCCTTGGGATCAAATCTGCAGCTTTTCACTTTGTACTTTGTGCTTCGAGATGCTCTTTTAGAAGATTTTTTCCTGTTTTTCACAAAGGCACTCTACATTTCCTCCTGATGACTTTGTAGTTTACCTTTCTCATTTATATTTTCAATTCACCTGCAGTCTTTGAGTACAACAGAAAATAGAGCTACAGCCTTATGTTTGTTCAGATAATATTAATATTCCAGTTTTCTCACGACCATCTAACCAGTCACTCTTTCCATGAACTTTGTTTTGGCTCCAGTCCCATCTGAAATGCTTCAGGATCTAAACATTTCCCACTAAATTTGGAAAGATGTTCCAAATCCATGATCCATGCTCTATCCTGAGTAGGGCTTGTCCTAATGAGTGAGTGTATTGTCCACTGGGGTGAAAAACAGACAGGAGGACTCCCAGGTTGGAAGTCAATCTATTCATAGCATTGTAGGAGTGGTCTACTGCAGTCTCAGCCTGCACCACCTTTCTCTGGGATAGCAGGCTGCTTGGAGCTGTGGGCCAGTCTCCAGGCCTTTCTTGCCTTTATCTACCTCAATTAGGAAATGCCCTTAATTTAATCAATAGGCTTCCAATAAATTTTATTGGAAGATTATTTTGAGGCTAAGGATATTTTAGACAATGGCTAATAGTCTTCTGTGTTATCTAACATTTTCCTGTTAGAATACAATGGCTCTCTTGAGTATTAGGTTTAATTCATTATTATTATTAATTCAGTATAGACTATGAGTTCATCAAGTTGATGGTTTAAACACTAAGTAACAGGCCAGAGAGATGGCTTAGCAGTTAAGGTGCTTGCCTGCAAAGCCAAAAGACCCAAGTTCAATTCCCCAGGACCCATGTAAGCCAGATACACAAGGTGGCACATGTGTCTGGAGTTTGTTTGCTGTGGCTGGAGGCCCTGGTGCACCCATTCTCTTTCTCTCTGCCTCTCTCTCAAATAAATAAATAAATAAAGTAAAATTTAAAAAAGATTAAACAGGGCCAGAGAAACAGCATAGTCATTCAGGTGCCTGCCTGTTCGTTAGCAGAGGCTTATGCCCAATTTCTCTCTGTCTCTCTCTTTCTCTTTCTCTCTCTCTTTGTGTGTCTCTCTCAAATTAAAAAAAGATTCAATGAGTCTCCAGGTCCTACATTTCAAAAGACCAGATTCAAAATGTGATGCAAGTAGGACAGATATGACATTCATTTTTAAAAGTGAATAATGGATGGTCACATGCTCAGCACCAGCTTGCTTTCTCAGTGTCCTTGCCTCTCAGGGAGATGTAGGGTCTTACTATCTATTTCTCTAGGGTCTGGGTTCAAAAGCCTTAATGTTTTGGAGGCAGACCTCCTTGGCTGAAGGAGTTCCATCCCAGGTACTGAAAATTTTCTAGTGGCATCTTCTGCCCTTAATCAAAAAAGTAGTTTTACATATGTCTTATTGATAATATCTTGAGTTTAGATTATCCCTCCCCTGCCCTTTTTGTATGCATTCTCTCTTAGGCCATTTTACTCTCTTCTCTCTCTCTTCCCTCCCTTATAGCCTTATATATGTGTATTACCATACACTTAAGTCCCTCTAGCCTTTTCTTACTGGTTTCTGGTACCTATTACATTGGTAGCTAGGAAAAGAACATGTGATTAAACAATGAGTAAGAAACATAATAGTAAAATAGTGGATGCTCAAGCTTGGCCAGACAGGCCCAATGACTGACGGGTGCAATAGTGGCGTGTCAATCAAAAGACCAAAAAAAGAAGGTTCATAAAATGAGAGCAGAGAAATGTGTTGTTTTCATTTTATACCATTAATAAACCACAGTCAAGTAGGACAGATATGACATTCATTTTTAAAAGTGAATAATGATGACACAAAAGGTATAGTGCTGAGAAGAAGGGATGGAGGAGTGGCACTGAAACACCTCTTAATCCCCAACACCTAGATAGAAGATAAAGATATGGAGAATGCAGCTGCCCTGTGAAAGCTGGAGGCCAGCCTTTGGGACAAAATAGAAGACAAAATGAGTTCAAATTAGGAGAGAGACTAATGGAGAAAGGGAGGGGATATGATGGAGACTGGAGTTCTAAAGTGGAATGGGGAGGGGAGGGAAATATCAGGTGGGGTTTTTTTGGTATGTAAGATTAAAAATCAATAAAAATTAAAAAAAAAAAGATGCAGACATAAAAAAAAAAGTGAATAATGGAGTAGAGTGTGGTGAGGCACACCTTTAATCCCAACACCTAGAAGGTAAAAATAGGAGAATTGCTGTGAGCTGGAGGCCAGCCTGGGACTACAAAATGAGTTCCAAGTTACCTTGAGCTACAGTGAGAAGCTACCTCAAGCAAAAAAAAAAAAAAAGTGAATTATGGAGTTGGAGTGATGGATGAGGTGGCAAGAGCACTTCTCTGAGCTCCATTCCCCAATTCTCATGTAAATGACTGGGTGTGGCTACGCACTTGTGTAACCTCAGTCTCTTCAAGAGCAGAGATCTGAGAATCACTAGGTATCAAGAAAATGGATGGCATGCTCTGCAATCAGTGAGACCCCATTTCAAGGAACCTCAAAGATGAGAGACTGAGAGGGCATTACTGACAATTACTGACATTTTCTTCTGGCCTCTGCCTATGTGTGGGCATGTGGACACACACACACACACACACACACACACACACACACACACACATACAGATTGAACTCTCAGGTTATAAAATTTTTTTAAAAATATTTATTTATTTATTTGAGAAGGAGAAAGAGGCAGAGGGGGCGGGAGAGAATGGGCAAGCCAGGGCTTTCCAGCTACTGCAAACGAACTCCAGATGCATGTGCCCCCTTGTATGTCTGGCTAACGTGGGTCCTGGAGACTCAAACTGGGATCCTTTGGCTTTGCAGGCAAATACCTTAACTGCCAAGCCATCTCTCCAGCCCCCTCAGGTTGTTTTTTTTTTAAAGATTTTATTTTTATGTATTTATTACAGTCAAAGAGAGAGAGAAAGAGAGAGAGAGAGAGAGAACAGGTGCATCAGGGCTTCTAGCCACTGCAAACAAACTGCAAATGCATGAGCCACTATGAGCATCTGGCTTACGTGGGTCCTGTAGAATTGAACCTGGGTCCTTAGGCTTCGCAGGCATGCGCCTTAACTGCTAAGCCATCTCTCCAGCCTGAACTCTCAGTTTTTAGGAGCTACCCGAGGAATGTATGCACTGGTAATTGCATGGCTTTGTCACTGAGATACAGAATATAGAAATCACTTTCATGACGCTGGTATTCAGCTGCTTTGGAACAGATGATTATGGATGATGATGATGATGATGTCGAGATGAGAAGAAGCAGGATGTGTGCATGTGTGTGTAAGCGCATGCGTGTGTACGTGCATGCATATGTGTATGTGTGTGTGTTGTTGAGGGAAAATTCTTTGTAGTGACCATGTGGTCATAGGAAGAAAAAAAGGAAATGTCAAGCTGAGCAAAGACAGCAAGATTTCCCAGATGGCTGTGAAAGAGGTTGTTGAGAAAATGTAGTTTCCATCCAAGGAAGGCCTATTTGAAGTGTTCAGATTCCTGGCTAGAAACCAAGCTTTATTCTTCAGGAAAATGCCCTGGGATCCTCAATCTTTATTAACTTCTTAATGAAATCTTTAACCAAGGCAACTCCACAGAACAGTCCAATTCTGCCATCACGCATGTGTGCAGAGAATCTAGCAAATGCAGGAAAAACAACTCAATTCTTGGATAAAGATGTGGCTAAGCTCTGTGCATTCAAGGCTTCTATCCAGATATAATCAGCCACAAGAGTAATTCTTTTTTCTAAGCTATAGCTGATAAATGAAAAAATTGTACATATGAATGGGGTACCATATAATGTTCAACACATGATACATTGTGCTATATTTAAAACTTGCATAATTCTTTCTTCTAGCTCTCTCTCTTTTTTTTTTTTTTAAGGCAGAGTCTCACCCAGTCCAGGCTGATCTGAACTCATTTCAGACTGGCCTCTAGCTCATGGCAATCTTCCTACCTCAGGCTCCCAAATGCTGGAATTAAAGGCCTGTACCACCATATCCAGCTTCTTTTTTTGGGGTGGAGGGTGTTGAGGTAGGGTCTCACTCTAATCCAGGCTAACCTGGAATTCACTATTCACTGCCTCTGCCTGCTGAATGCTGGGATTAAAGTTCTTCTAACTTTAAAAAAAAAAAAAAATATATATATATATATATATATATATATATATATATATATATATATATATATTTATTTGAGACAGAAAGAGGCAAAGAGAGAGAAAGGGAGAGGGAGAGAATGGGCATGCCAGAGCCTTCAGCAACCAATCTCCAGATGCATGTACCCCCTTGTGCATCTGGCTTATGTGGGTCCTGGAGAATCAAACCGGGATCCTTTGGCTTTGTAGACAAACTCTTTAACCTCTAAGCCATCTCTCCAGCCCTTCTTCTAACTTTTTTATGTGTACAGTACATGACCATTATCTATAGAACTTCTTGCTCATATCTAACTATTATTTAGCACCCAGTTACCCACCTTTCCTCATTGCTTCTTCTCCTTGACTATCCATGGTCTATGCCAACACCTTTCTATTCCCATGTTCTATGAGGCTTTTGTGAGTAATGGCATGGGGTACTTGTCTTTCTGTGCCTGGTTTATTTTACTTAACACAATGATCTTTGGCTTTGCAGACAAGTGCCTTAACCACTAAGCCATCTCTCCAGCCCCAAGTATGACATTTCTTTATTCATCTATTGATGGACACATACGTTGTTTCCATTGCTTGGTCATTGTTGAGTGGTGCTGCAATGAACATAGGAGTGCAGATGTCTTTGGCATACTGATTTAATTTTCTTTGAATATACACCCAGTAGTGGAATTGTTGAAACATGTACTTCCATCATTTTTGGAAGTACCTTGGGGCTGGGGAGATGTCTCAGTGGCTAAAGTCACTTGCTTGCAAGCTGATGGTTCAGGTTTGATTCCCCAGGACCCAGGTAAAGCCAGATTCAAAAAGTGGAATATGCTTCTGGAGTTCACTTGCAGTTGCAACAGGCCCTGGCATGCCCATTCTCTCTTTCTCTGTCTTTCTCTCTTCTCTTTCTCTTTGCTCACAAATAAATATTTTTTTTTTTTTTAAAAAAAGAACCTTCATGATGTTGCTTTCCATAATGGCTGTACTAGTTACACGCTCACCACCAGTATGCACAAATTCACTTTCCTGCATATCCTTGCCAGTACTAGTTATCTTTCTTTCATCTTTGATAATAGTCATTCTATCTAGTTGGGTTATTGTTCAGAGATCGTTCTCCTGTGTTTTCCGGTAGTTGGTTAATGGTTCCAGCCATTGAGGATCGTTTCCCTTGGGACAGGTTTGTAGATGGTTGAGGGGATAATCATTTGGTATGGCAGGTAAAATCTGGGGCAATTGAAATATGTTAGAAAGGAACCAAGGGTCAAGGGACTGTTTAGAGGATGAAACCAGTATCAGAATGACAAGTTAAGTAATTCCTGCTTGGTAAGTTTCAGTTTTCTGATGAGAGTGTAGAGAACAGCTGCAGTCTCCCCATCTCATCTCTGAGCCTTGGATCCAGATGCATTGAGGATAGACATGCAGGGCCCTTAAGCACGCAGGGAAGCTGCATGCGATAAGATGCTTCTATTTCCAACTGCTTCTCTCAAACCCAAGAAAGAATCTCCCACCTCAAGCTGTACCTTTAGTGTGTGTAGATGTGCCTTCAATGTGCCGAATGTCCACTCACTCAATGCCAGGCTCTGGGGCAGGAGCCAGAGATCAATGAGGATTTGGAAGCAAGTGCCTTTAAGTGCGGTGCCATCTTCCCAGCCCAGGATTTGGGTCATACCCTTAGAAGGTCCATAACATTTTGTAGAGGCAGATCAGAAAACCTACCATGACATTGTTACAGGTTTTGAGGGAATGGAGCCTTTCTCCTCTCTAGATGGGCTTAGCTTAGTGGTTAGAGCACCATTCTCAATGGTCACTAAAATTCCCCAAGACAGTGGCTCTTGAGTTATTGTCTTATGACCCATGAAGACTAATGCATGCAGACACAGTAGAAGGGTAGGTTAAACAAGGGTTTATTAGAATGCAAAGCAGAAAGTGCAAGTAAGGCAGAACTCCGAAGCTGGGAGGGGTACAGAGCTGCTAGCTGCCTGGTGACTTGAATTAGAAATTTTTTTTTTTTTGGCAGGAGGATTGAAGTAGGGTCTCGCTCTAGTCTAGGCTGACTTGGAATTCACTATGTATTCTCCCAGTGGCCTCAAACTCATGGTGATTCTCCTACATCTGCCTCCTGAGTGTTGGGCACCACTATGACCAGCTTAAATGAGGAGTTTTTATTTTCTTTATATATATTATATTTTAGATTAATTAATTAAGTTATGAGGGATAGAGAAAGAATCAGACACAGAGAGAATGAGTATGGGAGCACCAGGGCCTCCTGCCACTGCAAACGAACTCTGGATACATGTGCTACTTTGTGCATCTGGCTTTACGTGGGTGCTGGGGAATCAAACCCTCGGCCATCAGGCTTTGCAAGTGAACATATTTAACCACTGAGCCATTTCTCCAGCACCAGCATTTTTATATTGTTGGGATGTAAGTTAAGTACAAAGTCAAGGTGGATTAGATTGGTTCCTTGGAGTGTACTTGGGGGCTTCTGAGAGGCTGATGATTTGATACCTTGGGAATATAAATTAGGCACTGAGTTTGGGTAAACTGGATTGGTTTCTTTGAGTGTATGTGAGGGGTCCTGATAGGCTGATGAGTTAGACAGAGGACTGGGTCATTTGGATAGGCCAGCTGACATCCTGGGGAGTCAGCAGAAAGTCAGAGCTTGGGACCATTTGGAAGGCAGGACTTTTTTAGACCTGCAATGCAGACTAGCTGCCTCCAAAATGGGGCTACCTTACTCCTCAAACCTATCAGGAGGCCTTCCGTGCAGCAGGAGAAAGGGTGACATGTGGGCACCCGGGGACAGTCCTGGATGCTGTTTACAGGCATGGACCCTGGCAGCAGACAGCTCAGTTTACACCCTGTGTCTGCCATGAAGTAGAGCTGTGTGACTTGGGGCCAAGCTTCAACTCTTTTGCAGTCTCCTCACTGGTGAGAGAGGTATCCATGAGTCCCACCTGAACTGAGACAGCATGTGAGGTTAGCGCGGCAGCTGGCAGCAGCAGAGTGCAAGCTTCCGTGTGGCTGCCGACTGCTGCGTAGACTGCAGAGTAGCACCCAAAGGGAGGATGACCCCACCCACATTTTATTGACCCTTGTGGAACGTGTAGTAATGCCACGTCTAGAGGATATCTCTCTTGCAAAGAGCCTGAAATTCTTTAACAAGCTATATATGGTGTTTTCCCTTGAAGATGGTCAGAAGCAACCCCTGGGCCCTCAGATAGCTGAGGTCTCTGCTTTTTAATTTGTTTCTTATTTCTTTTCCCTTACTTCTCCTCCCCTCCCCTCTTCCTCTTCTTCCTCCTTCTTCCTCCTTCTTTTCCTCCTTCTCTCTCTTTCTCCCCCCCTCACTCTCACAGTACTGGGATTGAAGCCATTGATTTTTAATCCTCAACCCCATACTTTAGAACTCTGACTTTCTCCATTAGTCTCTCTCCTAAGTGACATCATCTTCTTCTATTTTGAGGGTCTTGCAAAGGTATTGCTAGGCTCTGCAAGATCATGGATATCGAGGCCAATTTCTGTCTAGCCAGCTGCATAGTAAGAGGTCAGGGCATTCTATTTTTTAATGGTCCCTGAGCCACTGGAGGATGTGCAGCAGTGCTGACTCCTTGCACTCTGTTGTCTTGTCTGCAGTTCTCAGCTGAGTGTCCCCAGGGCAGTTTACATTTAGTCAGACATGAGCAGGAAAGATCACCTACCATAGACTTTTACTTAGGTTTTCAGTGGAAGAATCAGTTTCAGTCCAATTATAATAGACCCCATCACCCGTTCAGTCAAAGGGAAATGCATCCACTTTTTCACTGTGACTCATACGCTGCAACATCATGTTGAATGTCTACAGGGAAAGGTTTTCTGCTCAGCACCAGGCTTTCTCAGTGTCCTTGCCTCTTTGTCTTCAAAGGTCTTAATTTTTTGGAAACAGGAAAATCTCACTGGAAGGAGTTCCATCCCAGGTACTGAAAATTTTCTAACAGTCTACATCTTCTGTGACCTTAATCAAAAAAGTAGTTTTACATATGTCTTATTGATAATATCTTGAGTTTAAAGATTTATCAGGCCATTCCCCTTTTCTACTTACATATGTGTATTTTCTTAAGTCCTTTTTTCTTTTTTTTTTTTTGAGGCAAGTCCAACAGACTACAACAGACTAGCCCCCCTAAGTATAATCCTTTCCAGATCCATCCATTTTTTTTTTTTTTTTTTACTGCTGAAGAACTCCATTGTGTAAATGAGTGAGAAGAATTATCCACTCAGACGGACATCTAGGCTGCTTCCATTTCTTAGCTATTGTGGCAGCAATAAACATGGTTTTGCCACTGTAATCAAACTCCATATGCATGCATATGGTAAACTATTTCTAGCTGTGCTTCCACAGTGGCTGACCTTGAAGTGTTCCTGTTTTTCCGCATCCACGCCAACACTTATTGTCATTTGTTTTCTTGATGGCAGCCATTCTGACAGGAGTGATATGGAATCTCAAAGTGGTTTTAATTTGCATTTCCCAAGGGCTCTTTTTAAGCTGCAGCTCTGACGTTGCTTCCTGTCTGCAGTTCTCAGCTGGGACTGGGAAAGATATGGAAGAAGTTTCTTTAAGATCACATGGGTGAAGGGGATTTCTCTTTTTGTCCAAAGGAAATTTTGGCAGCCTATAAACTTCACAGCAAGATTTATCTTTTTCTTAACTGAGGCAAGCCCAACAGACTACAACAGACTACCCCATCTTTTTTTTTTTTTTGAGAGGGAGTAAGCCAGCCTCCTGCCACTGTAATCAGATTTATGTTTTTTAAAAATATTTATTATTATTTTCTCTCCCGCCTAAGATTTATGTTTTTTTAAAAAAATATTTATTATTATTTTGAAAGAGAGAGAAAGAGGCAGATAGAGAGGGAATGGGCATGACAGGGCCTCTAGCCAATGCAAACGACTTCCAGATGCATGTGCATCTGTTTTACATGGGCCCTGGGGAATCAAACCTGAATCCTTTAGCTTTGTAGGCAAGCACCTTAACTGCTAAGCCATCTCTCCAACCCCAAAAGGATTTATTCATTTAATATTCCTGTGAACCTTGTTAAACACCTGTCTTTTGCTAGGGAGTAAGAGCCTGCATTGGTCCATTACTCCTGCATGGTAAGAACTGAGGACAATATCATCTATGCTTCACCTCATGTTTACATCCTCATGAGAGAGAGTTATGACATGGCTCAGGGAACATTGCAGAAGTGGGGATGGAAATATTGTATGAGCCACAGGGTGGGAGGGAATATCCAGAGGCATTGCCCTTCCCCACAATGGCTGACTGCAGCTCTCACAACTCTTAACCCATAACCCCATGGTAAATACAAGCAACCCCACAGAGAAGGACCCTTAGTGGAACGGGGGCAGGGAGGAGAGAAATGATGGCATTAACATATGATGATCCATACAAAGATTCTACTTAATAGAAAAAATAAGAAAAAAATAGTAATAAAAAGAAAAAATGGACAAAAGAAACAATAATAACCAATAATAATAATAATAATAACAGAGTTCTGACTATTCACAGAAAGAATCTGAAATACTGAGGAGTTAATAAATAACTGGCTCAAGTTATATAGCAAAATAGGAAATGAGAGAGCAAGGATTTAAACTTGGGCAGAGTGAGCAGAGAGCCCAGATGCAGAACCACTGTTTCCCCCCTTTTGTCTCAACAAGATTTAATCACCTTCCTCTGTAAGTAGCTCTCACTCTACTGAAGAAGGCACAAAAGAACAGATAATTAATACACAATGTAATTCATGCTTGCTGGAGGTGTGAACAATGCTGTGGAAGCGGAGAGGAGGCAGTGAATTACTTTCCTGGGAGAATCAATTTTAGCCGTAATCAGCAATGTACTTAAGACTGTGCAAAATTTCCAAAACATGTACAAATCTGGGATGGGGAAAATCCATCACAGGGAAGATGAAGCTTGCATTCAGAGACGACTGAAGGAAACACGCAGATGAGGGCATTAGCCTCCAAGGGAGCAAGAGTTAATTAAAATTGTCACTCTATTACATCAGATTATTATGGGCACACTATCATGGCATGATGACAGCCACCCTTCACACTGTCACAGTCATGCACTTCTACCTCTTGGGAGGAGCTGACCATGACTTAATCCACCCACCCAGGGGCGCAACTCCCTGCCTGGCTCCAGGTCTGGGCTCAAACATGCTCATTCTGAATCTCTTCAAAGTTGAGAATTCTGCTTGTGGTTTCTTCAACACCTATATCCTGTCTTGCCTTTCCCTGCTTTCATTTTACACCTCCTGTAGAGTCCTCACAGATGACACCACAAGGAAGCTCTAAAACTCACTTCGACATTTGAAGGAGGGTGCAACAAAATGAGCCCCAAGATGAATTCTGATAGTATCATTTGGATTTTCTTTGTCACTCTTCCTCTTTGTCAGTGACACATGGGCAAAAGTTAGTGTTGCAGTAGTTTCATGTTATTGGACCAAGCAGCTTGTGGGAAGAAAGGGTTTATTTTGGCTTACAGACTGGAGGGGAAACTCCACCATGTCAGAGGAAATGGTGGCAATTGCAGAGACTGGACATCATCCCGTGGCCCACATCAGGTGGACAACAGCAGCAGGAGAATATGCCAAACATTGGCAAGGAGAAGCTGGCTAGAACACCCTTAAGCCTGCCCCAACAACAATACATCACCTCCAGGAACTCCAGTTCCAAAATTGCCACCAGCTTGGAACCCAGCGCTCATAGCACATGAGTTTATGGGGGACTAACTCAAACCACCACATGTCAATCAAGTGGAGCAAACTTGGTTCCATATTGTTTAGGGTCTGTCCTGACTACCTACTCAGGTCTGATTTTGGAGCAGAAAATACCAACCCACATCCTCAGCCAGTCCTTGACATCAAAGTTGTCTATGAACTGAAAAGAAAGAGGAAACAGGAAAGTGAATGTGGGAAGAGTGAGGCAAGAAAAGGAGCATGCCAGTCTAAGCACAAAAATAAATGGAAGGGACACTGCAAGGTGCTGTGGATAATGGTGTAATAAATCACCCCCTCTGATGATGCTACCTGGATGTATCCCACCAGGACACCAAAAGGGCTGGAGGAAACAATATCAATCTTTAGCAAGCTTCATCCTTTTGAGCTTTGGTCAGTGGGCATCATCATGTGTGATCAATCATGGGTCCAGGGGCAGCCTGCATTATAGCTGTACTACGGTACTGTCAGTTGCCCTGTTCAAGAGTGAAGGCATTAGAGAATGGCTCCTAGAGACACAGACCTTGACCACAGCATCCTGCAGATACCTCCAGGACTTCCAATAGCCATTCATGAATTCAGACCTCTCATTGTGTTTCTAAGAGAATTCCACTACACAAACATGGTCCTGAGCCACATGTGGTGGGCAAGATTTTTCTGATTTACTTGTACTTTTCTACTTATTTATGTCAAAATAACAACAATTTGAAATTTCCTAATGATTAATGAAATCTCAGTATTTCCAAGACATTGCAAGTAAAAGAAAAATTTTTTAAAATTTTTATTTATTTATTTGAGAGTGCATGCATGCTTGCAGGAGAGAGAGAGAGAGAGAGAGAGAGAGAGAGAGAGAAGAGAGCACATCAGGGCCTTCAGCTGCTGTGGATAAACTCCAGATGCATGTGTCACCTTGTACATCTGGCTTATGTGGGTCCTGGGGAATCAAACCTGGGTTCTTAGGCTTTGCAGGCAAGTGCCTTAACTTCTAAGCCACCTCTCCAGCCCAATACATTGTTTTAAATTAGTTTTTAAAATCCAAATACATTGAAGTACTTTTTGTTGTTTTTGACTAGACATGTTTCTTACAGCTCTTTCCTACCAGAATCTTTGCAATGGCACTAGCTAGCTACCAGACAATTGTGTTCAAATGATTTTGGGGGCTGTGGAAATTGCTCAGTGGTTTAAGGCAATTGCTTGCAAAGCATGATGGCCCAGGTCCAATTTCCTAGTAAAGCCAGATGCACAAAATGGTGCAGGCATCTGGAGTTTGTTTGCAGGCACAAGAGGCCTTGGCATGCCCATTCATATTCTCTCTCTCTCTCTCCTTGCAAATAAAAATTTTAAAAAATGATTTTGGCTTTGATTTGTTATTTCTTTTACAAATCAGTTGTTAATGACACTGGAAAATGTAGTTGGGATTTTGAAATGAGTGCCTAGGTTTTTTTTTTTTTTCAAATCAAAGTGAAATTCATACAACACAATATTAACCTTTTTAAGCAGCTCAGTGGCATCTAGATTCTTTCACATTCCTCTTCAACCAAAACCACAAACTTGGCATCACCCTCCTAAGGCCACTCTATATCCATGAAGCAGTTACCTGCCCTCTCATCCTGTTATCTCTCCTCCATAGCTCCCTGCAACTGTGACATCTGTTTTGTCTCTTTGGATTTGTCTGTTGTGGATGCTTCATGTAAATGGTACATGTGATCTATCTTCTTTGTGCCTTGCTTCTTTCACTCAGCATAATGCTTTTTAGGGTCATCCATGGAGCAAATGCATCAGCATGCTCCACTTGTGGCCAAATAGTAGTATTCTACTATATATATGCTATGATTGTTTATAAATTTAACTATTGATGTATGTTGGAGTTGCTTTCATCTTTTGGTTATTGTAAATAGTGCCACAATGAACATGCATGTGCCAGTAGCTGAGTACTTGTTTTCAGTCCTTTTGGATATATGCATAGGAATGGAGTGGCTGGGTCATAAGGCAATTCTGTGTGTAACTTTCAAAGATAGACTGTACTTTTTTCCATAGCAGCTGAACCATTTTACATTACTACCAGGAATGTTTGAAGACCCCAGTTTCTTCATATCTTTACCAACCTATGATTTTTGAAATATATTCTGTAATTGCCATCCTATTGTGAAGCAGCATCTCATTGTGGTTTTAATTTGAAATTTCTTAATGGTTAATGATACTGAGTCTTTTTTCCAAAAATATATGAGGAGAGAGATATTAATGGGCACACCAGGCCTCTTTGCCACTGCAAATGAATTTCATATGCAGCCTTTCCTTAGCCTGTGGTGAGGCAAAGGCTGTGGAAACATGGAAGCAGAAAATGACAGGAAGAGCCAGGACCAGATGTATCTATGGGCCTATCCCTACTGATCTCCTGTCTCCAACAAGGCACTACTTTCCTGTTTTCCACCTCCTCCCAATAATGCCATCATATTATGAGTCCACTGGAGGATTAACCTATTGATTAGGTATCAATCCTCAGGATCCAATCACTTCTTAAAAGCTAATAAACTGATAATAAAGCCTTTAACACATGAGCCTTCTTGGAACTTTTCACATTCAAACTATATTCATACATAAACTCTCTCTATACGTATGTTCACTATACTTTATAGTATATATAGACAGGCTATATACATATAGAGACTATATATGCATACACCAGACTATAAAGTACAATAAAGAACAAAAGTAAAGCAATATGATGCTATGCAGGCTACCGGAGGAGGGAAGTCATCAATAGTCTTAGCCAGATTTGGATCCTGTATACTCCACAAATAACGTACCAGGTAGTATGTGCCCCCTGGTGCAATAGTGGCATGACTGTTATGTGGGTAACCAACCACTTTCTGGTTGGGTTTGAGGCCCACTACACAAGAGATGAATTCATATCAAGTAAAGTAAACCTGATCAAAAGCCTGTGGCTGGAGAGACCATAAGCCTTAGTGGGGAACCTAATTCTGCTGCTATGCTGAAGGGACAAGTTGTCAAACAACCTGGTAAATATTTATGTTTATACCCATAGATCAATGCCACTGCCAGCCTTGGTCATAGTACTACCCATGCTCCGCAATGGGCAAAGAGGTTAATGCTGAAATGCATAGCTGGCCAAAGTGTTCAGAGTAAGTAACTATTATGTGCTCATCCCTAAATGCGACATCTTTGACACCCCCTCCAAGGCTCAGGGAATATTGTGGAAGAGGGATGGAAAGTACACAAGAGCTGGAGGATGAGAGGAGGTGCTGTGATATGCTGCCTTCCGGACACAGCATGGCCATTATACTACGAACTCCCAGAAGCTGTTGTTTCCTGAACAAGATTGAGCCCATCAGCATCCCATCACTGACTGAGGAGGGGTTCAAGAGACCTCACTGCTTCCAAAGGAGTGAGCCACTGACACTTTGTGATTGCTGGGGAAGAAGATAAAAATCCTATTCTTCAGTGGTGTGGCCACTGATCAGTTGATCAAGAGCCAGTAAATAACCCCCAAGTTAAATTAGATTTGCATGATGCAAGCAGCAATTTTAATTTAACTCAGTGGGTCCCACACAAAAAAGATATGAGGGTAAGAAGGGGATTCGTTCTGAAGAAGAAGAGCTTTAATGGGAATGGGATAGGCAGAGGCTGATGGAAAGTGAGTCAAATCAAAATACATTATATACATGGATGCAATTTTCAAAAGTAAATTAAAATTAAGAAGGGAAAAAAGAAAATTAACTCATTTATAAGAATTCATAAAGTTATACTTATCATGACTAATCTAAGTATTTGTTTTATTTTAATTTGCTAAATTAACAGAAAAAGACCATTTCAGATGAAAAGCTGGATGGCTGCTATGTTCTAAGTAATAAAATGCTTCTTGCAGTACTTTTTAAAAAAATAAAAGAACATGAAACAGAACAACAACAGTGGGGGAGGTTGTACTTAAGAGAGTTCTCTGAGTAAGTGTTATTTGGGGTAAGACTTAAATATCTGTGAAAATAAAGAGCTTATTTTATTTTTACTTTCTATTCCAAAGGAAAAGAATCCACAAGGAAATCAAGAGACTGTTAGAAGGCTGGTTGTGTGGAGAACTGAGGGGAAGAACGGCAAGGAATGGCATTCAAAGCAGACATGAGCCAGGTTGTGCTTACAGTGGCAGGGCATGTAAGGATCCTGACTTTGAGTCCAAGAGTGGTATGAAATTATTTGATTGCAAAATGAGAAACAGAGCCAGAAATATTTGTATTCATTTTCCCTTATTTTTCTATTTAGCTATTCTTATAAATTTACTAAAGAGGTTTTATAGTGAAATTAGTCTTTTATGTTCTGGGTTTTGCTAATATTTTCCATGTTATTTGTTTTTGACCTTATTTTTATTACTTTTCCATACTCAGAAAATTTAATTTTTGCATATTAAAATTTTTCACTCTTTTGTGATTCTGGCTTTTGTGTCATGCCTTACAAATTCTTCCTTATTTCAAAATTATTGTTTATATGAAGTTGGCCATATTTTTACCTAGTCCTTTCATAGAGGACAGGAGACTTGAAAACATGATGAAACATGAAATTTTAACTATGAAAAAGGCAAAGATGGAAAAGTTTGACCATGCAGTGTATTGAATGGAGCGAGTGGGCAGGAGATTTTTGTGGTATGTAAGGCGAGACATTGGGATTTGGGAGCTGTCTCTGAGGAGGTTTCTCTACACCATGCAGATCACTGTGTCCTGACAGCTTCTCACTGGCCACATTTGCTCCTCAGTCATGCCCATGGATGATTTTTTTCTGTCTTTTTAAATAAAAAAAATATTTATTTATTTATTTATTTGCAAGCCAAGAGAGAAGAGAGGCAGAGAGATTGAATGTACCAGGGCCTCCAGCCACTGAAAACGAACTCCAGACACATGTACCACCTTGTGCATCTGGATTACCTGGGTCCTGGGGAATCGAACCCGGGTCCTTTGGCTGTGCAGGCAAGCACCTTAACTGCTAAACCATCTCTCCAGCCCTATATTTCAATCTATTAATACAAGGGTGATTTGTCCTTGGAGGCTGACTTGTGTTGATCAAAACACACACACACACCCTTTCCTCAGAGCCTTCTTTTGTTAATGATGCCAGATGATATTTTAACTTACTTGTGGAATCATAGGTTGTACAATTCATTCATGAAGTTATAGGCTCTATTATTCTGGATATACAGAGTGCAATGCAAAGAGCTGAAAGGAAGCAAAGCTCTAGGTCTTGACCTCACTTCTTCCTCACTGGGGAGTGAGAACCACTCCACAGACCCACCTTGCTGCCCCGTGCCTCCCATCTTGAACTCAGCACCTTACCTTCCCTGAATGGCTTCTGGCCTTGGCAACTTTCCCTGCACATATGGAGGCCCTGTGATGGTCCATGCAAAAGCATGAAAGAAGAGACTTCCGTGTTTTCCCCCTCCCCCAAGACTGATGCCTCACTTACTCTTGGTAGACTTCCTCCAAATCAGAAGTCTTTGTTCCTTGCCAAGCTCCTCAGTGCTGGTTGGGGATGGGATGGAATAAGGAGCTGCCCCACTCTGTGCTTCTCTATGCCAGAACCTTCTGTCTCTCCTTGGCTGCCATTTCCTGAATTTGTTGCATGGAGTTAGTTTCTCTCCAGTATTTCAATGCTGATCATGAACATTTTTCTGATTTTTCTGATTCAGTAAGAGAGCATCTGTTAGCTTCCTGCATTCAAGCACTTCCAGTTAGTTTCTTATTTGTAACGTCAAGATCCCCGACAAAACACACAGTATTCATCCATCAGAGACTAAATAAATGTTCTGCCCTCTCTTTCTTCCCCCTATTTCAAATATTAAACATGCTTTGGGTTTGGTTTAGCTACTTTATAGATTATAAATATAACATATATAGGTATATGTTTCATGTATTTTGTACATGGGGTTTTATAAATTGAGGGAATGAAGAATTCAAGAAAAATAAAAACAAATGCTGTGTAATGATAATGGCAGCTTGAAATAAAATTAAGTTGAAAAGCAAGACAGAAATGATGGCGAGACCCTACTGGAGCCTTCCACACATTCCACTTTTCATGCTGCTGCAAGGGCAGGACAGGTGGGGCTGGGACTGGCGAACTCTCTTGGGAACCTGGCTTCGCAAATTCTCTGCTATATCTGCAGCAGTGAGCTCTGCCCTCCCCTTCCCTCATATGCTCAGGCACATTTGTAAAAACCTTCTAACGTATGTAGGAGTAAAAGTTCTAAAAGCACAGTAAAATCTTTTTTTCCCCATGGAGTTTTTTGAGAATTGAATATGAGAACATACAGTAATGTGATCACTCTCCTGTCCTGTTCCATTATCCTATTTTGTCCCCTCTTCCCAACACATGAAAATCTTGGTATCGCTTGTGCCAATCCACTGAATTTCCCTGTGAATCTTTTCTTCTGAAAACCACAAGTGCCTGATCCTGTCCTTGTCCTCTTTCTCCTCCACCTGCCTCTGGCTTGGCCCTTAGCCACAGAAATGAAGCAAGACAGAAAGAAATATTTCCAGAGTGAGGTAATAATCAAGTTGCCCACTAAAAGCATTCTAGAGATTTCAACTTGTATTTCATCCTGCACAAGAATAAAGAGGGAACCCATGAACGATAGAGCTTAAGGTCAGTCCTAGCCCTCACATTTAATTATACTAAGCGTTTGAGAAAATTTCTCCTTTGAAATAAAAAATTATATAAAAATTATATGAAAGCTTTCTCCTTTGAAATAGGAGGAAAAATTATATAAAAATTATAGTGAGACCTTGCAAAACCAAAAAACAATTACTTAGTAATTGATAGAAAATGTGTTTTCTTAATTTTAAAGTCACTAGCATTCTTTGAGAAGCCCTGGTATGCGCTGAAGGTAATATAGACTTCAGTAAAGAACTTACAGTTTGAAGGGAGGGGAAGAGGCTTACTAAACAACTTTAATATAAAGCAGAAAGAAGACAATAGGATAGAGTGGCCAAGAAAGAATTCTGGAAATATTGGAGAAAGTCTAACAGCTCAGTTTTCTTGATTACTTATAACAGAATCTTTAACCAATAGCATGGGATAATTTATTGCGGAAAACTCAGCAGGCCACAGGACTGTGTTTTGTTTTTTCCAGGTAGGGATATTGATGTAGCCCAGGCTGACCTGGAATTCACTATGCAGTCTCAGGTTGGCCTTGAACTCACAGAGATCCTCTACCTCAGTCTCCTGAGTGCTGGGATTCAAGGCGTGCACACGCAACCACATCCGGCTTGTAGAGGAGTCTTTAAAAATTTATTTTTGTTTATTTTTATTTATTTATTTGAGAGTGACAGACAGACCAAGAGAGAAAGAGGCAGATAGACAGAGAATGGGCATGCCAGGGCCTCCAGCTACTGCAAACAAACTCCAGTTGCATGCACCCCCTTGTGTATCTGGCATATTGTGGGTCCTGGGAATCAAGCCTTGAACAGGGGTTCTTGGGCTTCATAGGCAAGCACTTAACCACTAAGCCATCTCTCAGGCCCTTTAGAGGAGTTTTTAACAAGCAGCTTTGGAAAGACAGGAACATAAAGACAACTCTTGTGAACTCAGTGGCCTGAGGTAATGGGAAATGTGCTCTGGAAATCACTCGAGACACAAGAGCTCACAATAGAGGAGAATTTTGCCCTCTGATTCAAGTCCATGTTCTCAGTGGAGAGGCTAACTGTTTGGTTTGGGTCACGTGGACCATGTTTGTGCTCATGTGTGTCAGGGTGAGAGGTGTGGGAGGGTAGACAGGAGGGAAACTGGGACTGCCTTTGACAGTCCTGCTAGGACCTCTTAGATGTCACATTCTGTACTCACGGGAAGAAAGGGCAATCAATAGGCAAAAATTAGAGCTGTTCTCCACAGCCATCTGCTAAGAGAAAAGCTCGAGCCATGCCTTGATAAATGGATAGGGTCTGGAAAGTGGCTTTGAAGCTCAAAGAGGGCAGTCTTGTCAGGGAGAACAACTTGATCAAAGGTATAGAAAAAGGATGAACTCAGGGAAGGGAATGGAAGAGAGGAGAGAATTCAGGAAGCGTTAACCAAAACTAAAGATGTTATGAAAAAAGCCATAGCTAATTTAAAAAAATGTAACACAGGGCTGGAGAGATGGCTTAGCAGTTAAGGCGCCTGCCTGCTAAGCCTAAGAACCCAGTTCCAATCTCCAGGTCCCACGTTTAGCCAGATGCAAAGTGACTCAAGGGCGCAATGCCACACTTGACCACAAGGGGGCACACACATCCGGATTTTGTTCACAGCAGCTGAGAGACTGCTGGAGCACCCATCTCTGTCTTTCTTCCTCTCCCTGTCTGTCTGTCTCTCTCTCTAAAAATAAATAAAATAAAAAGAATTTTTAAAAAATGTAACACAGACTAAATAAACAGAGAAGAGAAAGAGAGGAAAGGGGAGGGAGAGAGAGAGAGGAGTTAGTTTGGGCACAAATTCTTTGTGGTGATGAACAATGACGCTCTCTCAAGTCATAGGTTGTTGCAGGAAAACTCTAGTACCACAGATGCGGTGCCTCCAGTGAGGTCCTCAAAAGTATACACACTGTTGCTAAGGCTCTTGGTTGCCTACCACAACTGGATGGTCACACCTTATTGCTGAAGACTCCACATGCGCCAGTTGCAGGGCAATCAATAGTCAAACTGGAACTGAGCTAGAAGTCTCCCCTCTGCTGGCTAGCTGCTATAGTTCTGGAAAGTGTTATGTAAATACAGGGGAGAAAAATCACCAACAGTCTAACCCAATGGAGGATGATCCCTCCTCACACAATTAATTAGCCAGGCAAAATGTGTTTACTGGTGCCACTGTGGCATGATTGTTAACCAACTACTCTTTTCATTGGCTCTGAGGCCTGTACCATGGGAGGGAATCTATGTCTAGTACTGAAAACCTAGTTGAAAGCCTATGGCTTGTTTAACTAAGTGGATATGATATGCTCAACAAATTACCCCTAACATTTTATATTATTTTATATTATGTTTATGCCCATACTCATGCTGTTCTCACCATTGGCCAGAGGAGTTTCCTTTTTTCTTTTTTGTTTTTCTGAGGTAGGGTCTAACTCTGGTCCAGGCTGACCTGGAATTCACTATGTAGCCCCAGGGTGGCCTCGAACTCATGGCAATCCTCCTACCTCTGCCTCCCGAGTGCTGGGATTAAAGGCATGCACTACCAGGAGTTTCCTTTTTTGCAAAAGACTGTGAATACTAAGGAGACTCAAAACTTGCTAAAGTGCTGGAAAAAAGTGGCTGTTGAGTGCCCATTGCTAAACACGGTATCTTTAGCATACCCTCCAAGGCTCGGGGAACATGGTGGAAGAGGAGGAAGAAAATAGAACCACAGGGTGGCTCTTCCAGACATTAAGTGACTCATTCATGATCTCATAGTGGTTGTGAGCTGTTCAAGACCTGCACAGTGGAGCCCATCAACATTTTTTTTTACAATGATAATAGAGAAGGGCCAACTTCCTCCCAAATGCATCAAATTAGAAAAGGAACAGTTGGAAAGATGGGGTTCAATGAATTTAGTGAGTTGGAAAGGGGACCAGAGAAGGCAATGGGAAGAGATTACTATCCAATCACAGTATGTTCATGTATGAAAATTCTGAAAGAAAACATGAAGAAAAAGAAAATGGAGCAACTTATGACTTGGGAGTGGGCTGACCTGGAGTGTAAATGGCAAGATAGTGGAAATGGTGTGGAATGAAAGCTCTCCTCAATGTGTAGGGTTACAAAGATTTTTTTTAAAAAAAATATTTTTATTTAGTTAGTTGACAGAAGAGAGTGAGAGAGAGAAAGAGGTAGATAGATATATACTATCTATATTATAAACTAGGACATGCTTGGATGTTCTAAGGAGTTTCCCATCTATGAATTATTTTAATTTTTTTTTAGAAAAGTGTCCTTCAGTAAATTGAGCCCCTTACGCATTCCTGACACACTCTCTGCAGTGTTTCATCATGTGCAAAGTGAGAAATGGAAGTAGAAAATCAGATCATAAAATTCTGTCATTTCCCCAAATGCAAGTCATAATGTGATCTATATTTCCACACACAACGGCTGAGGCAGCCACATATGTCCATTTACAGCCCATCTTTCTCAAAGACAAATTCTCAAATCATTCAATTCTTTTTCCCAGGGATAGTAGTGATCTTATGTATTCATTTTTTTAAGCATTGACTATTATGGAACTAATTTACAAACATTATGTCCTCAGTAAACCTATTCAACTCCGTAGAGGAGGCATGATTATCTCCTTACAGGAGAAAAGTAGAGCTCAGGAAAACAGCTTGCTTTGGGGGAGAGAGGGGAGTGTAGCAATGCTTAGACTTAACACTGGGTCTCGCTGGCTCTAGCATGAGTGTTTCCTCCCAGGACTCATACTTTGAGCTGTGCCTCTACCCAGCATAGACTGCTCCCCACCCTTGAGAGCCACAGGAAGAATGCCTCAGCCTCTAGCAGTACCAGCACAGTATTTGATATGAACTGAACTGAGGAAAACGTGAGATGCTAAGAGATAGAGTCAGTGCCTATTCAGGGCTAACTTGGAGCCCAGAATCATGCAAGTTAGGCTACTTTCTCTTGTTACTTCATTGGATCCTCATCACATCCCGGTAGGTTGAAAGAATTCTGTTCATTTTGCAAACAAGGTTTATGTATAAGAAATTGTCCAACATCAGCAACGGAGTCAGTCATTACTCAATCACTTGTTCAACTTACTTAATTGGAAACCTGGGCCCATGAGATACTCATGTAAGCCAAACAGGCAGAGATCCTCAGTGGAGCTCATACGGAGTGTGAGGAGTAAGGGTGTAGGCAAAGAAAATTAATTAGGAAACATATGGCAAGTTGAGAAGTCACAAGTGCTTTGGGGAATCTTGATCGGAAAAGGAGGAGTTTGAAAGGTGAATTTTAAATAGGGTGGTTTCATTACAGTACTGGGACGAAGCGAGTATGTCAAAAAGTGATTGAGCTTTTGCTTATAGGAGCACCAAATTTAAGGTCTTCCTCATTTTGTAGCTTCATGGGAATGTCACACAACTGGAAATCTTATTCACATCCCACCTTCATCATTGCTATCTGCCACATGGATTTTTTTTTTTACTTTGCAGTTTTTTAAAATCTATTTTAATTTTATATCATGTTGGTGCCTTCGATATCCTCCCTGTCCTCCCCCGTCCAAAGAGACCCTCCTCATTGGGGAATGTAGGTCGTGATTGTGGGGGTAGCCAACAGTTATGGGGAAGAGGCAATGTCTCTGTGCATAATGACCCAACTTGTGCCACATGGATTTTAAGAATTTCTAGGAATTAGTCTTTTAATTCAATGAGTAATAATGTCACCTTCCGGGAGTGAGGCAGCCTGGGCTCTAATTCTTTGTCATTCATTTAAAGTTGACCTTGAAAACTTTCTTTTTCCTACCAGTGCTTCTTTCCCCAGCTGACAATTCAAAGTATTAGCAACTAAGGACAATTCTTGTTCTAATGCTTTTTGGCTACAAAATTCTGAGAAATGTCCAGGGTTGTTCCAGTTGAAATTGTTTTGGTTGAGAGATTAGAACCTAAGGAAAGAAATTTATCTTTTCATATTTCACAAAGAAATTTCTTTGTGAAACATGAAATGTCTTTCAAAGCCATCTACAAACACTGGCTGACCCAGATCACTGCTCGGTCCTCTTCTGGGTAAAGTTAGAAGCAGATGCTATGTTGCAGACTGAACAGCCTGCTGGACTGCCTCTTCATTTCCAAGGGTAGCTGAAGGTGCTTAGCAATTGGTTCCCTCCCCATGCATGTCAATTAACAGACAATTAAGACTCTTGACTGCTCCAGCTATTGGTCCCAAAGCCACAGCACCAGAAAACAAGAGGCAAGGGGTTTTGTTCTTCATCTTTATCTTAAGCTCTATTTTACTTTTAAAACTTTAAAAAATATATTATTAATTTATTTATTTATTTGAGAGAGGGAAAAGGGGAGAGAGAGAGAGAGAATGGGCATGCCAGGGCTTCTAGCCACTGCAAATGAATTGCAGACACATGCGCCCCCTTGTGCATCTGACTTACGTGGATCCTGGAGAATCGAACTGGGATCCTTTGGCTTTTCAGGCAAACACCTTAACTGCTAAGCCATCTCTCCAGCCCCTATTTTTAAAACTTTTAAGATGATTTTGTCACTGAAACTTGTCCTAATTTAAGAGTTATAGCATAGATACATATTTGATTTGTCAGTTGATATGTACATTTGTTGTATCACTTTTCTGTCCAAATATCCTTTCGTGTTTCTAATCACTTCAGAAACAAAGCTGCAACTTTCTGCCCAGCATTTTCTAAATAAATTATGTGGTCTCACTCTTCCTGTCCAATCACATTTCCTTTAAAATATTCAGCGTGTGTGTGTGTGTGTGTGTGTGTGTGTGTGAGAGAGAGATTTGCTATATCGCCCAGACTGGCCTTAAATTCATGCACCTCTTGTCTCAGCCTCACATGCTGGGATTCCAGGTATGACCCATCACATCTGGTATAGTTTGCTTACTTTCTATTTAAAGTTTTTCTTCTGTCCACCAATCAAAACCTACCCGTTCTATAAAACCAGCTTCCCATCAACATCATGTCTTAGTCACATGAGTCCTGGACATTTCCTCTGAATTTTAGGAGTTACTAGAATAATTGTATTTCTCACTTACTTATGCCAACTATCCTAATCAATTTTTCTTTCTATTTTTTGAGGTAGAAGCTTTGATTTATGTTTTTTTTCCCCCTACATAGCATAGCAGCTTTCATGACTGAAGACTACCTAATAGGGATCATAGAAATTGCTGTGGTTACATGCAATCTGACAAAAATAGGACATTTGAATGTTTTGGATAATAAAGTTTAAAATCATGCCACGTTGCAGCCTTAAAGCATTAGGGACCTTAATGACTAATATACCACATTTTTCATTCTATAGACAAAACTCTCTGAGAGAATGGAGCCAGCTCCTGCTCCAAACTAAGCCAAATTAAGTAAATGGAAAGTGTGGGTCTTTTGAAACTTTTCCAAGTCTGACACGTGTGACGGATCATCTGCACCTGAGCGAGGCTCTCCTGGGGGCACAGCTGGGTGCTGGGTGATGGCTGGAGACAGCAGTGCAGCATGAGCCGTCTCCACCAAAGTGACTTCACAATGCAGGCAAGACACATTTCCATGGCTATCACCTTGCCTCTTCCATAATTAAAAAAATATCTAAGAGTGAGAAATACATGGATAGATAGACGATAGATAGATAGATAGATAGATAGATAGATAGATAGATAGATAGATAGATAGATAGATAGATAGATAGACAGACAGACAGATGATTAGATAGGGAGTATGGGCATGTCAGGGCCTCTTGCCACTACAAACAGCTCCAGATGCATGTGTCACTTTGTGGGTCTGGCTTGATGTGGCAGGTTTTGCAAACAATCTCTTTTAACCTCTGAACCATCTCTCCAACCCTCTTCTATAATTTTTTAGATGTTGCAAAAAGTCCACACTTTAAGTATTATTAGTAACAAAATGATTTGACAATCCCGCTATTGTGTATCTCACTAAAGGATATAAAATGAGTATGTGAAGGAGTTGTCCACACGCCCATGTCATTGCAGCACAAACACAATATCCACGACACAGAGCCAGCCTCAGCTTGCTGATCAACTTATAACTGTATAAAGCAGATGTGGCACATAAGTGCAGTGGACTGCTGGTCAGTCCTAAAATGGAAGTCCCAAGCTGGGTGTGATGGTACATGCCTTTAACCCAGCACTGGGGTGTGGGTAGAGGCTGAGACATGAATTTGAGGCCAGCCTGGGGTTATAGAGTAAATTCCAGATCAGCCTGGGCTAGAGTAAGACCCTATCTCGAAAGAAAACCAAAAAACTGAAACACAAAAGGATTTCACTGGCATTTGCAACAACACAGCAGAGACAGAAAGATAAATACTACAGGGAGAATCTAACCAAGTTGAACTTTCGAAGTAGGGAGCAGAATGGTGGTCACTACATACTGGGTGACGGCTAAGGTTAGGAGATACGGTGTAAAGGACATGAAATGTCACTAGGTAGGAGAAGTAAATTCAGGAAGGCTCTGGTAACAGGTTCACAACAATGTTTTATTATATATTTTTTGGGTTCCAGAAATGCAACCCAGACAACACACTAGGCAAATGCTCTACCAGCTATGTACCTCAGCCCTATAATGTGTTTGGATTTTTCTTTTCCTTTTCCTTTTCCTTTTCTTTTTCTTTTTCTTTTTCTTTTTCTTTTTCTTTTTCTTTTTCTTTTTCTTTTTCTTTCCCTTCCCTTCTCTTCCCTTCCCTTCCCTTCCTTTCCTTTCCTTTCCTTTCCTTTCCTTTCCTTTCCTTTCCTTTTATTCCCCTTTGAGACAGTGTCTCATGTCGTTTAGGCTGTCCTTGAACTCATGTGGTTAAAGATTACCTTGAAGTTCTGAACTGATCCTCCTGCTACCATTTCTTGAGTGCTGAGATTTCAGGCATGTGCCGTCACACCGGGTTTACACAGTGCTGGGTCTCAAACCAAGGGTGTCCTGCATGCTAGTCAAGCTTTCTACTAACTGGCAGTTGCCTTGTAGTGTTTCACCATAGAGAATAATGAGTATGTGAGGCAGTGCATAAGTTAACTAGATTAATTTAGTCATTGCATAATATATTTATACTTCAAAACTCCATGCTGTGCAGGAATAATATATACAATTTTTATTTTAAAAATATTTTCTTTTTATTTATTTATTTGAGAAAGTACGAGAGAGGAAGAGGCAGAGAGAGAGAGAGAGAGAGAGAGAGGAGAGAGAGAGAGAGAGAGAGGGAGAGAGAGAGAGAGAGAGAGGGAGAGAATGGGCAAACCAGAGCCTCCAGCCACTACAAACGAACTCCACATGCATGCACTACCTTGTACATCTGGCTTATATGGGTCCCAGGGAATCTACCTGGGTCCTTAGGCTTCACAGGCAAGTGCCTTTACCACTAAGCCATCTCTCCAGCCCACAATTTTTTTGATTAAAATTCAATTTAAAAAATATAGTAAATATGTTAATATAAATTGCCTTATAAAATATTTTGTTACATCTCAAACTAGTGACCACATTGTTCAAATTCCCCTTTGTGGAGTGAGTGGGGCTTTGAGAAGGTTAAGATTGGGACATGTCTGGTGTTTATAGAGGATGTGGAAATTTCAAAGTACAGGACGACTTAGAAAGATGGAAGTGCTGGGACATGGGAAGTTGGGACGAGGGAAGTCTTTGAATAGTAGGGAAGGGGAGTCTTGGGGCAGACAGCAGAGCTGGGGTGGACAACCTGGTTGCAGGGTGATCACAGTAGCAATACAGAGACTCTGGAAGTAGATGGCAGGGGAAGCTGAGAGAAGTCTAAAATCATTCGACAGAGGGATGTAGACAGTTTAGATGGGAAGTCATCCGAGGATGGGAAAAGGTTACAAGGGTAGAAAGGAGCATCACTGGGCTACGGGTAGTAGGATTGAATGGTGGATGTGAGACAGAGGGAAGCACAGAGGATGGGGATGTGAAAGAAGAAAATGAGGTAGCTTCTGTCAGGCACATGAACATATTCTTTCACGGTGAAGAAGTGGGAAGAGGTTGGTCCGTAGGTGGCTGGGGCCAGAAAGATCAGGAAGGGGTGGCCCCGAGGATTGTCAAGGCTTACTCAAATTGGCTGTTGTATGACTTGACTGTGACTCAAGGTCCTTGTTGCTCCACTCTCTCTGTCCATGACTGCATTTTCCCCCAGCTTTTGTATACTCAAGCAAGAAACAGATTCCCCAAAACTGGTAATATCACCACACCTGGTAGAAAATTTCAAAAGCTGCTTGTAATTCACTCAGTGAAGCACAATTAAGCAAATTATATGATTCAGCAGTGAGCTATATCTTGTGCTTGGATGACTATTCCTTAGTTGCATCATCTGTTAAAGAAGATAATAAGTTGTATTAATGGAATTATGTCCTTAGGAATAATAGTAGTGCTGCTATACAGGATTATTAGGAGCAAGCACTTGTAGACCACTACTTTCCACCTAATGTTGTGTGGTTATCTGGCAGCTAAATAATTTTTTAAAAAAACTTTATTCATTTATTTGAGAAAAAGGAGGGGAGCAGATAGAGAGAATGGGAGCACCAGGGTGTCTAGACACTGCAAATGAACTCCATGTGCCACCTTGTGCATATGGCTCATGTGGGTCCTGAAGAATAGAACCTGGGTCGTTAGGCTTTGGAGGCAAGCACCTTAATCACTAAACCATTTCTCCAGCCCAAAGAACTTTTTTCTTTTCTTTTTTTTCTTTTTGGTTTTCCGAGGTAGGGTCTCACTCTGTCCCAGGTTGACCTGGAATTAACTATGTAGTCCCTGGGACTTTTTCTTTTTTACATTTTATCTATCTATCTATCTATCTATCTATCTATCTATCATCTATCATCTATCTATCTATCTATCTATCTATCTATCTATCTATCTATCGAGAGAATGGGCACACCAGGGCCTCTAGCCACTGCAAACAAACTCCAGTCACGTGTGACACCTTGTGCATCTGGCTTTACGTGAGTGCTGGGGAATCAAGCCTGGTTGTTTTGGCTTTGCTGGCAAGTGCCTTGACCACTAAGCCATTTCTTCACCTGGATGCTAAATAAAGGCAACATAATAGGAAACTGACAGACTGCCAATTGGAGGAGAGCATAGGCACCCAGGGACAAAACATTTCAGAGGTGCAGTTCAGTGAATTGCTTACCTGTTATCTTCACAGCTGACTAAACTGGTTGCATAAGGAATAAAAAATCATCTGAGTTCTTTTATATATTAATATTAAATATTCTTCTTACAAAAACCACACAATTGACAGCAATGTAAATTGATTCCACAAGCCCTCACTTTAGATTTTCAGCTCCAGAAGGGTCACAGCATGCCATTCTTTTCATTCACGGTGGCAGTCTGGATGTGGTGTATGTGACAGTGTAAGTATTCACGTAGCAAATCCCTGAGTGATCTAATGAGTGAAGTGAAGTCACAAGTGTGGCATGAAAAGATGAGCAGTTCTTAGAACAGATAAAACAGAATGCTTTGAAGGATGGAGAGATGTTTTAGGTATGCAATTTTCCCCCATTGTCCTTCAAATCTTGTATGTAAAATCCACAGCCCAATGCCTCATTCACAGTAAGTTCAATCCATGCTCATGTTTCAACAGTTACTTAGGAGGCCAAGATGCAGTAGTAGAACTTGGCCATTAGGACAGAGCCATTGCTAGGATCCATTCTTTTGCCTTCCTAGGATGTTGGCAGATCACATTTTTGGGAAATGCCTAGTGTGGCAGAAAGGGCTGCTAGGCAATAAATGGCCTGCATGCTGGTCAGCGTTCCATTTAATAGTAATTGATTTTTCCATATCAATGGAAAGTCATCAGTGTCACATAGCTTCTCAACCCATATCACCCCCACCCTAGCTCCCCAAGTTTAAAAATGTTTGTTTCCTGTCAGCACTATTTTTGTTCAATTGGATCCTGTTGGGGAATTTTCATACACTTTTCCTGTTTATTTTTCTTCCCGTTTCTCAAAATAGGAATTAAAAGATAAGGATGAACAATTACAAAGCACTTTGTGGTGACATTAAAAAATACTATTAAATCTTTGAAGACTTGCATATCTCTCAAGACACAGCATTTAGTGAGTAAATGCCAAGAGACTGAAAGGGACTTGGTAGCTTCCGGGCTGCTAATAAACCCAAAAACATAAAAACAACAACAAAAAAATCCTTGGGTCTGCCTGCTCTGAACCATTATCAGTGTTATTTTCTTGATAGGAAGGATTTTTTATTTTTAACCTTTCCATTTAACCCTTTGCCATCTATCTCATTGTGGATACCTAATAATACTTTTTTAGCTGTGTGATCTTAGGCAATCTTCTGTTGTATGTCTAGGAAGCATTCTGTGGTGAGGAAATTAGCAGAAAAGGGAGTTAAAGGGACACTAGAAGCCTAGAGGCAGAGGAGTTATTGGCACTGGTGGCTATGCCAGGAAAACATTGGTGATGCTGGCCAACTCATTGCAGTCACATGGTCCTGTAGTGGCAACTAACTCATTCACATCTCAGGCCAATTGCCGGACTCATAGGTTTCCTGTGTGAATCCAGGCCTTCATGCATGCTGGTCAAGTGCTCTACCACTGTGCTACATTCATAGCCCTCTGGTCATAACTCTTGATTTCAGTATTTTAACAGGTCATAATTCCTCCTGCATCTGGACAGCTGAGTTCCTTAATCTCCATTATTCTAATATTTGTGCCCCCACTTGAATCATTATCTCTTTTTTAATAAAATTATTTTATTTATGAGAGAGGGAGAGACGTAGAGAAAGAATGGGCATGCCAGGCCTGTAGCCACTACAAATGAACTCCAGAGGCATGTGCCACTTTTTGCATCTGGCTTTGCATGGGTCCTGGGGAACAGGCCCTGGGTCCTCAGGCTTTGTAGGCAACTGCCTTAACCTTGGCGTCATCTCTCCAGTCCCGTTATTGCTTTTCATGGTTTGGTTAATAATTGGCCATCTCAGTTTCCAACATTTCATTCTCCAACCTCATAGATTTACAGCTCACTCCTGTTTTTGTTTTTGCTTTAAAACTTTTCTGGACAATTATATGCAGGTATCCATTGTACTTTGATCATATATACCCCCCATCACCTCTATTATTCCCCTCCTGTTCCACCTGGACCCCTTTTACACACCACTTATTAGAGGCGACATCACTAAAGAGAATGATTCCCTGCCCACCAGGCACTCATTAACTGGTTTTGCTCCTCAGGGCTGTGTGGGGCCTCATGGGGCTCACTCTTTCATATGCCATCACCATCTAACAGACTTCAGTCCCCTGGAGGCCCACCACCACAGATTTTTCTACCTGCTTTTGGCCCTTTTTTGCATCTCATGTTGTCTCATCTGACTCAGCTTCACTTCCACGGTCCATTATTAGAGTCGCCCTTTTCCAACTCCTTCAATTCACTTTCCTCTCTGCCTGGATCACATTGCCTGAAAAGGCCCCAAAGGGAGTGAAATTCACCTGACTAGTGACAACTGCAAGTGAGTGTAGCTGGGAATTAATAACTTGAAACCCGGGCATGGAGGCACACACCTGCAATCCCAGCACTTGGGAGGTGGAGCCAGAAGGATCAGGAGTTCAAGGCCACCCTTAGCTCCACAGCCTGAGTTACACAAGACCTTGTCTCAATACAGAGAAACACAAAACAAATTAGAAAATAACAAGGAAGCATGCTGTCTAGTGTCACTGAAAATTCACGATTGCAGACTTTAGCGGGGTCTGTCATCAACCTGGGGTAGCACTGCTTTGCCGTCTGTCAGAGCCTATCTGATCTCCCTTCGTTTGTGTTCCACACTCTGTCCTGAGTCTGCATTATCACTTCTGGCTGAGGACTTCTTGTTTCACCTGTAAAAGCAAAATAAATATAGAAATTTTTTTTCCCAGCAGGGCGTGGTGGTGCATGCCTTTACTTTAATCCCAGTACTCGGGAGGCAGAGGTAGGAGGATCGCCATGAACTCGAGGTCACCCTGAGACTACAGAATGAATTCCAGGTCAGCCTGAGCTAGAGTGAGACCCAACCTCGAAAAACAAAAACAACAACAAAAAAATTTTTCCCCTATGTTTCTACTTCTAGCCTAGCACCTCACCTGCTTTACGGCTGACCCTTTCCCATTTTCCCCTTTTCCTTTCCTTCCTTTCTCTCTTCTCTTCCTCTGACCTTTTTCTCCTTTTCTTTTTACTGTGCTGAGGACTGAATGCAGAACCTCACACATGCTAAGCAAATACTTTTACACTGAGCTGCAATCTCATTCTCTCTTTCTTTTCTTCTCCTTTCTTCCTTTGCCTCCTCCTTCTTCTTTTGAGATACTGGATCTCACGATTAGGCCTGGTTGGCCTGGTACTTGTTATGAAGTCAAGGTTGGCCTTAAACATGTGGCAGTCCTCTTGCCTCCCCCTTCCAGCTTCTGTGCTTACAAACATACACTGCTGTATCCAGCCCTTCTTTTCCCTGGTCAGGCCAATCTTGAGCTGAGTGGCCTGCGCCCATCACTGGTTACCTACAAAAGGCCATCCCTCCAGTGTTTCCCCTCTCTTTCTTCTGTACCAGCAACTCTTTTGTCTCTACTGGATCACTCACATAAGCATGCAAAGGTGGTTTAATACTCCCACCTTAAAAACACACATCTCTTCACCTGTCCTTACTATGTCATTTCTGTTTATTTTTTACAATAAAACTTTCCAAGTTATCTCTACTAATGTCTCTGATTTCTGTCATTCCATTTTTCTCCTTCGTACTCACTGTTGGGTTTGCTCCCTCCTCCTCAGCATAAACAAAACAAAAACTCCAACAACATGGCCAGGGAACCATGACCTCCATGTTGTCAAATCGCTTTCTTATCTGTACAGCAGTTCACATCAAGAACTGCTGGCCTACTTCACGATTCCTTCCTTTCTAAATGTGGCCTTCCCTTGGCTTCTGGCCTACCACTCTCTCAGCCCTCTTCCAGTCACCCTGGACAGTCTAGTTCAATGTCTCGTGTGTAGATAACTGGGAGTCACGCTTTGTCCTCACCTATTCCATGTGACACTCACTCCCACCGAGCTCTCATTTAGTTTAAGGTGTGAAGTGCCACCTGTGTACTGATAATCCCAGAGCAGATCCTCTAAACTGAACCTCATATTCACACAGCCAATGCCTGCTGTGTCCTCTGGATGTATAAAGTCCCTTGTGACTAACTTGATCCAAAGTGATCTCTTGGTTCCCGTCGTTCCACTCACCTACTTCTGTCTTTCTTGTTGTTGTTTTTCGAGGTAGGGTCTCACTCTATCCCAGGATGAACGGAACTCACTGTGTAGGGTCAGGTTGGCCTTGAACTCAGTGATCGTCTTCCCTCTGTCTCCCAATTGCTGGGATTAAAGGTGTGTGCCCCCACACCTGGCTTTTTTATCTTTCGGAGTATATGAAAACACTGTCTTTTCACTTGCTCAGGGTGTAACTCTTCATTGAATCTCTCCTCTCTTCTCTCAAATCCAGTCAACCAGCATAATCCTGTCAGTTCCACTTTCAACATGGACCTGGTATGGACCCCTTCCCACTACCATCCTGTTTCAGACCACCACCACCATCCCCTGTTCCACTGATCACAACAGACTCCTGACTGGTCTTCCTGCTGTACTTTTACACACCACAGCCTGTATTATCTCCACTCAGCCACGTATGAGATTATGTTCTCTCTGACTAGCTTCTGAATGGCTTCTCTTCCTCTTGGAATAAAACGCCGCAGTCCTCTCGCCTCTCACACGTCATCTCTAGCATTCTTCCTGTCAGTCTCCTCTGAGCCATGTCAATCCCGTTGCCTTTTCTACATCACCACCTCTCCTTTCCCTCCGCCTCCTCTTTGCTCTCCTCTGTTCTCCCTTTTCCTTCCCTGCTCCTCTGCTCGTGCTACTTGGTTCTTTCTTTGCTGTTGTTGTTCTGGGGATTAAATCCAGAGTCTCATACTTGCCAGGCAAAGCACTTGATTTCTGAGCTCAGTCCCCAACCCCAACTCTTTGCTGTTTCTTGAACATACATTCTGGCTTCTCTATCCTTGTACTTTTTTATTTCTGAAATGCTTTTCCTTCATGGCCACTCCTTCACTTCCTTCAGATTCCAAGTTAAGTATCCTCTTTTCAACCAGGTTCTCTCTCCCAGGGCTCCTTACGGTGTGTATATGTGCACACAGACCCAGTTCTCACCCTTGCCTTCTCCTTACTTTATTTTTTAAAATATTTTATTTTTTATTTATTTATTTGAGAGAAAGATACAGAATAGGCAGTAGAGAGAGAGAGAGAGAGAGAGAGAGAGAGAGGATGGGTGTGCCAGGGCCTCCAGCCACTGCAAATGAACTCCAGATGTGTGCACCCCTTGTGCATCTGGCTTACGTGGGGTCCTAAGGCTTCACAGGCAAGCGTTTAACTGCTAAGCCGTCTCTCCAGCCCTCCTTACTGTATTTTTTTCCCATGGTACTTAGCACTGTCATTCACATAACAAGTTTCCTTGTTTCTTATCTTTGTTTTATTTTGCACACTGCTACATTTATCTATCTAAAAATAGGGTCTAGAATGATGTACCATTCCATAATTATTTAGTGCATTAATGAATGATTAGGGCTAATAGTTCAGTTCAGGGCGTGTACTGGGATGAATGTTTTCTCTGAACATTTCCGAGCTTTGTCTGGAGCTGTCTTCTCCATCGGTCTCAATACTGTGGGAGTTACTCTGGAGGCAGGCATTCATATATGATGTTGCTTCGAACCCCTGGCTATGACTGATGGTCCAGAATGGATACCCTGAGCCAACTGTGTCTTCCTTGGGAGTCTGTTACTAGTACTCATGGAGCCAAGCCTCTTAGCAAAACTCCAACAGATCTTTGCACAGCTGTTGCAGGTCTCTTTTTTCAGCCAAGAGGACCAGATGCAGACGTATCTATCCAAAAGGGAGAATAAAATGATGTTCAGAGAAAAGCAGAGGTGACAGATGGCTGGGGGAGAGCTATAGGACTCTGCTCCCCATTGCCAGTTGTTCTTCAGACCCTGTCAGATGCCTGTGCCTCCCGATTCATTATGGAGAGCACCCGTGCAGTGTCTGCCATTGCAAGAGGTGATTAATAGATACCAATGGAATCTGAATCAGGAAGTAATCGTGTCTAATCGGCTGAGTCTCAAAACCTGCACAGGAAATCAAACTGAGCTAAGTTGCATAAATAAATATTTTGTAACTATTTGACACCTGACCTCCTTTGACACTGAACAGAAGGCAGAGACACTGTGGAAGATCATTGGTCCAAATGCAGGAAGATTAAGTTTGGTCCATCTGCCACATGGTTATCCCCCCTCTCCAAACCCCTGTGATCCCAGGTATAAAACAAAAGGGCTGGATTATGTGGTCTTCAGCTCGTTGTCCAAGTACAGATTTCAGAAACTGGCCTTTAAAAGAATGAACTTTTCCTCTTGATGAATAATTCAGGTGTTTAAACAGATGTCTTTTTTTTTTTTTTGTGGGTGTAACAATTGAACTCTTTCATTTTGTGGGGGAATGTTCTATTTCACAAGTCTTGGCTGAAATAAAAATTGTCTCCCACTGCAAATGTTGACATGGTTCCATTTCTTCTGTGACCAGAACTAAGTTACATGACAGCAGCTAAGGCCATCAGCCTGAGCCACCAGGACTGAAATTGGAGCTATGCATCCAAAAAGCAGACACAGCCAGGAGCCTCTTCCAGAGGCAGGTGGTGGCCACAGCTGCTACAGTGTCACATGGTGGACTAGATCTCTTATGTCAAGGCTAAAGACAGAGTGGTAGCAGCTTGGCACCTGATGCCAGTCGAGGAGATATTGGCCCAACCTCAGGATGAGATCTGTGTTGAGACTGACAGCAGAGTGGTGTCAGCTTGGCATCTGGTGCTGGTGGAAGAGATGCTGGCCCAACCTCAGGAACCTTTCTCCTGTGTTGAGGCTAAAGGCACAGTGCTGTCTGATGGGCACCTGATGCTAGTGGAGGAGATGATGACCCAACCTCAGGCCCCTCTTTCTCCTATAATCATCCTTGTGATTTCCATCAACTTCCTATTATTCTTCACGTAAAAGCTCTGATTGGAAAAGCAAATGAAACAGGAGCAGGAGAGTCTTAAGATGGATTCCTTACTGGAGCCTATGTGGTCAAAAGCTCATTAGAGCTCCTGACTTTGTCAGTGTCACAGACAAAAATACAAGAGTTTCACAAGAAAAATGGAACCAGAGGGGATCTGAGAGATGATGCAATCTAAGATCTTCATGTAAGGGAAAATAGGGCTTTGCTCAAAGTTCAGAGGTAAAATGCATATTCCCAGCTCTCTAGTTCCATTCTTAGGAATTTTCTTACTGTTTAAACTATTTACACTGGCTTCAGTTAGCTTACCTATTATTTTGTTTTCGTTTCTTTTTCTTTGCAATTGGAGCTGCATTTTGTAAACTCATGAAATCAAGGTTATTATTTGCCTCATATCCCACTCCTGATATTTAAAAATATTTTATTTATTTATTAGAAAGAGAGAGAGTATGGGGGTTGGCAAGGTGGCGCATGCCTTAATCCAAACAGAGATTGGGAGGCAGGGGTAGGAGGATCATTGTGAGTTGGAGGCCAGTCTGGACCTACAGAGCTAGTTCCAGGCGAGCCTGGGCCAGAGTGAGTGAGACCCTGCCTGATAAAAACAAAACAAATACAAAAAAGACTATCTGGGTGATCCAGAACCTCTTGCTGCTGCAAACTCCAGATGCATGTTGTGTGTCTGCATTCAGATGCATGTGCCACTTGGTGTGTTTGGATTTATGTAGACACTGGGGAATTGAACCCTGGCTGGCATGCCTTTAACTTCTGAGCTATGTTTCCATTCCAGCGGTCCTGATATTTCTATTTTTGCATGTGGCATTTTGAAGGTGAAACGTTTAGCCCTCAAGCTTCAAGAAAAGACTGGTCTTCTCCAGCAAGCATCAAGGACACAGGGAGAGAAGTGAGGTCATGTTCAGCAACCCCGAGGCTCCTCCTTCCCTAGGCTCAGTTAGCTTCACCTCATACTAATTTCTATAAATGCTGTGTGCTCTCTCTCATATGCGGATCCTCGCCTCAAATGTTTCGATTTGTACGTGAATTGGAGTAAGAGTCAGTATCAGTAGAGGCCAGGAAGCTAGAAAGGTGCCTTGAGGGAGAGAGGAGAGGGGAGGGCTTACAGGGAGGAGATAGTAGATATGTAAGTAGAGGGGCAGAAAAGGGGTGAAACAGTCTACGTGGGTCAGAGAAGGGGATGTAGGAAAAGAGGGTATGGGAAGAGGGTTAATAAAAATTTAAGATGGTATCGATTAACCTGTGGAAATCCACTCCTTTGCTAGCTAAATAATGTACATGTTAAGAAAAACAGAGAGTTTGGGCAAAAGTACCCTGTAGGCGTAGATAATGCTATATCCAGAAGTCATAGATGGTTACAAGAAAGTTTTAGGGCTAGAGAGATTGCTCAGTAGTTAAAGTGACTTGCTTGCAATGGCTGAAAGCCCAGGTTTAATTCCCCAGTACCCACGTAAAGCCAAATACACAAAGTGGCACGTGCATCTAGAGTTTGTTTGCAGCAGCAGGAGGCCCTGGCATGATCATAATCTCTCTCTGTGTCTGCCTCATTCTCTGTCTTAAATAAATAAATAATAAATTTTTCTTTAAATTTTCTTGAGGTGAAAAATGCAGAGAGAGAGAGAGAGAGAGAGAGAGAGAGAGAGATTAGGCACAATTTTGTTTTTTAAAGAGAGAGAGAGAGAAAGAAAAGTGGCGTACCAGGGCCTCTAGCCACTGCAACCAAATTCCAGAGGCATGCACATGTGCAACCTTTTGTGCTTGTATCACTTTGTGCATGCCTCTGGAATTTGGTTCAAACATGTGTCCTTAGGCTTCATAGGCAAGCACCTTGACCACTAAGCCATTTCTCTATCCCAATAAATATATTTCTTTAAAAAAGAAAAAGTTATTTATTTATTTATTTATTTATTTATTTATTTATTTATTTATTTATTATTTGAGAGAGAGAGAGAGAGAGAGAATGGGCATGCCAGGGCTTATAGCTACTGCAAACGAACTCCGAATGCATGTGCCACCTTGTGAATATGGCTTATGTGGGTCCTGGGAAATCAAACCAAGATCCTTTGGCTTTGCATGCAAGCTCCTTAAGTGCTAGGCCATCTCTCCAGCCCTAAAAAAGAAATTTTTTTTAAAAAAGAAAATTTTAGTTCTAGGCATGGGATACCTTCCAGCAAGTTGTTGGTCAAGAAGGCTGTGATGCCCCCAAAACATAACAGGCTATTGCCAAAGTTCTTGATTGCCCACAAGAACTAAATGGCAAGACCCTATTGCTGATGACACCAAGTGCTTGAGCTGTACGTCACTGAGAAATCAGGCTAGAGCTGAGCTGGAGGCTTCCTCCCTGTTGACTAGCTGTCAAGATGCTGAAAAAATTTGTGCAGCTTGTTGGGGGACAAATTATTAGTGGTGTTAACCAGTAGTGGATCCTGCAAGCTTTACAACTGACAAGCCAGTCAAAATGTACCAACTGGTGCAATGGTGGCATGTCTGTTATGGGGGAAACCAACCGCTCTCTTATTGGACTTGAGACTTACACCATCATCTGGAATTGAAGCCTGGTACTGAAAACCCAGGCAAAAGTCTATGGCTGGAGAGCTCATAAGCCCTAGAGGATGGATAAACTACTACTGTTGTCTGGCTAACTACATATATTATGCCCACCAGACTGCCCTCTAAATACTTGTGTTTATGCCTATATATTAATGCCACTCTCATTTTTCATTAGAGAAGCTTCCCTTTTCTGGTAGTAGTGCCCACTAGGGTGACTCAAAACTCACCCAGTGTGCTGAGAAGTGACAGTGGAGTATCCAGCACTGAGACGTCTCTATCACAGCCTCTAAGGCTCAGGGACCATTGCACAGGAGGTGATGGAAAGAGTGTAAGAGCCAAAAGAGGGTGTGCAATATTATCTTCCACGCACAAAGTGGCTGTGATATTCATAACCTCACAGTGGCTGACACTACCCACACAATACCTAAATAATAGGAGGGGAAAAGTGATGACATTAAAATAGAAAGAGACTAATTGGAAAGAAGAAGGAATTCACTGTGTGGGGGGAATTGAGAGGGGAAAATGAAGGTTGTGGGAGGGGATTATGATCATGGTATATCATTTGTATATATGGAGGTTGTCAATAAAATGTTTAAAAATGTTTATTCGGCTGGAGAGATTGCTCAGTGGTTAAAGTCACTTGTTTGCAAAACCTGTTGGTCTGGGCTTAATTACCCATGTAAAGCCAGATGCTTTACAAAGTGGTACATGTGTCTGGAGTTTATTTGTAGTGGCAGGAGGCCCTGCTACACCCATACTGTCCCTCCCCCACCTCTCTCTGTAGGAATTATCCTCCTTTTAATGTTCTGTTCATGTTCATCAACTATATTTATTTGAAGTACTTATTACCTGCCACATCTTCTTGGCTTTGGTGAAGTCAGATAAACTAGTAAGTTTCCTGCCCTCAAAATACTACACACTATTAAAGATTTTGTTGTTAGAGATTTTTATCGGAACTTAAAAAATGTTCAATCCAACCAATATCCATGTACTCACAAAGTTCATGTACTTTTGCAAAACAGTGCACAGGAAAACAAATGGAAAAATGATAAGCGCCATTTTTGATTGTTATGAACAAACATAATTGGGGTATATGATAGACAGTGATGAGGGGGCGGGCAACCTTACCTAGAACTGTCTAGGAAGGCTTCTTTGAGGAGGTGACGGGAGAAAAAGGAAGTCAGGCATATGAAGGGTGAGTTGTTCCAGGCAGAGGCAGCTGTTCAAGGACACCAAGGCAAGAAAGGACTTGATGCATTGGAAGAAAGATCAGTGTGGCTGGAGTGAGGAACACTAAGGAAGTGTGGTTAGAGTGAGATGCATTGGGGAAACGAAAGAGGTACACCGACTTGCTCACGGTGCCATAGCCGAGGGCAAGGTCTTCATATTTATTTACAGGATAGCATTAGCCTTACTGTCTGGCTACATATGATATTCCTTGAAGTAAGATCATGCCTCACATTTTTTTTTTTTTTTTTAATCCATACAGCAGTGACTGTTATCGCCTCTGGCTTTACACTGGGATTTAAAAATAACAATTCACTGAACTTAAGTTGAGCTCAGAAAGGTGAAATGATTTCTATAGACTCCCTATTCTCAGCCATCAAAACCAACCAGTTAGTTCAGCATCTACTCACTTGGCAGGATTCCCAAGTAAACAGAAACTTTTCAACTTCACCCCGTCTTTGTAGATATCCCCGGTGAGACTGGCTCCGTAGCTTCAGATTTTATTCTCAGGTTAGTGTGCATATTAACGAATCCATCCAGGCAACTGCATTAACATTCTTTTCAGCTGGGCATGGTAGTGCACATGCCTATAATCCCAACACTCTGGAGGCTGAGTTAGGAGTATTGCCAGGAGTTTGAGACCAGCATGAGCTATTGGGTTCCAGGGCAGCTTGGGCTAGAGTGATACCTTGCCTCAACAAAACATGACAAGACAAAACTCATTTCATACCTCACTGGGAAATTTTCCAAGAAATATTTTTCTGTCAATTCTTTTCATTATTATAACTAAACAGAGGAGTACCATTTAGAATCATAATTTCTTAGTGATGAGTAACATTGACAACATTAGCGATTCGATCAGGTGAATGGAGGGCAACAGAAACGAGCTGTGCCAGGCAACCAGAACACTGCTGTGTTCAACTGTGCTACGATTTTCCTGACATTTCTGCATTGGCTAATCAACTCCATGAACCCTCAGCTTTCTCCATTCTTCATTTCCAAAATTCTTTTTAAAAAATCTTTTATTTATTCTAGAGAGAGAGAGAAAGAGAGAGAGAGAAGAGAGGTGGGGGAGGGAGAGAATGGACAAGTATTACCTGCTGGCAGGAGTGGAACCTAAAGGGTACCTCACCTTTCATGATGGAATATCGGTGGGTTCCAACTTGTATAGGAACCCACAGCTGCTGTAGGGTCATGTATTTAAAGGCCATGTGTTCAGGAGACTGGAACACAGCACGCCTCGCCATCCTCCCGAGCTTGCACCCTTTCTGCCCCTCTTCTGTGATAGTCTCTGAACCTTGATGGCGGTGATAGAGAAGTCTCTGTTTGTTCTGAGCGAACAATAGTCACGTATTCTAAGCACTCTGGCTGGATGTGCGTCTCTGTATTAAACTCTGTAAGTGGCAAAATGAGCTTCTCTGACTGAGGCCATCCATTTATAGCATAAAAGCAGTTCCTGCTCTGGGTCTATGACCTTCCTAGCCACAGGCTTTTGACCAGGTTTACAATACCAGGCTACTTCCCTCCTGTGGAGCAGACCTCAGATCCAGCTAAGAGGGAAATTAGATCAGTAGAAAAAGCTCATAAGAGAAACCTTTAAAGTGATTTCTGGCTGCTCACAAAGGTGACTGCTTATGCCACACATTTGCCCTGCTGTCTGCAGCAGCTGCTGCGTCAGAGCTGGAATTACTCAGTGGTATGAAGAGTTCAAGCCCAGCCCCCTCCCGTCGCTGCACCCAAGTGTGCTGGTTCCTTTGGGAGTCAGGCCCAAGCCCATTCTAAAAAGGCCCCGTGGAGCCCACAGGGGCTTCTGTCTTCTTTCTCGCTCTTGGGCTATTCATGTCCCAGTACCTGAGGTTTTTGTCACAGGAACGGTTTTGTCCTAGCAGATAAGCTGCCAGGGTGGGAAAGGATATTTAGATAGATAGATAGATAGATAGATAGATAGATAGATAGATAGATAGATAGATGATAGATAGATAGATATAGATATAGATATTTTTGTTTTTCCCGAGGCCCGTGGACTTTTCCATGGGCCCTTAGACCACATGGATGGTTCCACTCTTCACCCTTTGGTTCCCAGACTTCTCCTTTCTCCACCTAACCTCCCCTGAAATAGAATAAATGTAATATATATCATCTTTCTCAGTTTGTTTTATCAATTCTTTGTTAAAACAGACGTGAGCTCAGGTTTGGGGTTTGCATTTCAGTCCCCATAAAATAAAACCCCGTTGCACAATCACAAAGCAGTCTGTTATCTCCATAACCATCATGTCTCTACTGTGCTTTGTTATTTTTAATGTTTTTGAGTTCTTTATATATATTGGATGCAGATCAGATAAGTGATTTGCAAATTTTCATTTTTAAATCAGAATATTTGGGTTGTTTTTCTTCTTCTCTTAATAGTATCGGGAGACAGAGGGAGGATTGCTGTGAGTTGGAGGCCAGCCTGGAACTGCATAGGGAATTCCAGGTCAGCCTGGACTAGAACCAGACCCTACCTAAAAAAAAAAAAAAAAAAAAAAAAAAGACTTGGTTGGGGAGATAGCTCAGCTGGTAAAGTACCTGCTCTGCAAGCATGATAACCCGAGTTCAGTCCTCCATAGTGTCATAAAAAAATCCAGGGGAATACTTGTAATCCCAGTATTCCCAGAGCTGGGGGAAGTAGCGACAAATAAATAACTGGGGCCTGCTGGAAGGTTCAGACCAGCAAGACACCCTGTCTCAAGAAGTGGGTGCCATTCCTAAGGAACAACACCCAAGGTTGTCCTCTGGCCTTCACATGCACAAATGCCTATGTCTGCTTACAGTCCCCTACACATGAACAAGAACTCACATACAAAATAAAAATAAAAAACACATGACTTAATTTTTCTCTTCTGGAGCCAGCTGGTGATGTCATACTAAAACTCATCAAAGCAGAAAGCTAGAGGCTCAACATAAAGGAGACTTATGACATGCCTTCCTAGGCCCAGGGAGCATTGTAGAAGAGGGGAGAGAAAACAACGTAAGAACCCCAGAGTGGGAAGGTATACTCTGAGACATTGTTCCTCACAAAGATACTGGCTGGTGCATTCATGACCACAAGGTGATTACCAATAACCCCGCTAAAGAGGACCCTCAGCGCAATGAGAGTATGACCAATATGTAATATGTTTATATATTAAAGTTCTCAATAATAAAATTAAAATAAAAAGAGGTTCTTGCTTCAATTCAAAGTCACACACATATTTTTCTTTATATTTCCTTCTGGAAGTTTGACAGTTTTAGGTTTTATATATAGGCCTATGATCCATTTTGATTTAACTTTTCCTAGAACTTTTTTCTGTTTTGTCTATGTATATCCAATTTTCCAGTGCCACTGGGTGGAGAGATTATCCGTTCTGCTCTGAAATATCTTTTCTTCTATGTGGAAAATCAATTGACCAGAAGTGCATCCACCTGTTTCTGGACTACAAACTGGCCAGGCTCCATGCTGCTGCTACACTGCTTGAATTTCTATAACTTTAATGTATTTTGTAGTCAGGAAGTGTGTGATCAATTTTGTAAGACCAATTTGCCATTTTTCAAACTTTAAAAAATTTATTTTGGGATGTTTAGGTCCTTTGCATTCCATACAAGTCAGCTTGCCAGTTTGTCAGTTTTTTTTAAAAAAAAGCAAAATAAAATAACAAAAAATTCCACTGAGATATTGATTGAAGTAGCACATAATTTATAAATCAATTCAGAGAGACTTCACATCTTCATAATATGCTTTCCAATTAATGAACAGAGTAAGGCTTCATTTAATCCAATCAATGGACAAAGTACAGCTTAATTATGTCTTTCTTTATTTTTCAGCAACATTTTATATTATCCAGGGTATAAATTTTGAGTATGTTTTATTAGACTTGTTCTTAAAGTACTTAATGCATGTTGATGCTACTACACATAGTATTGTATTTTCGATTTGTTTCCCAATGTATGTATACATAGCATATTGAAATTCAGTTCTTCTTCATGGTATAACCATACAGACTGAAACCTTTGCTCGGCATGCTTTATTCTCACTGGTGCCCTTGTCAGGTTGAAGGAAATGCTCAGTGTATATTTGCTGAGAATTTTTTTGTAAATCAAGAATGTGTGTTGGTTTTAATATATGTGTTTTGGTGATTTATTGAAGTGATTATTATTTTAAAAAGCATTTTAATATCATGATTTACATTGCTTTGATATCAAAATGCTGAACCGACTTTCATTCATGGACTATTACGGCTGAATAAAGCTCCATTGTATAGAGCACAGATGTAGCTCATTTTCTTCATACATTCATCTCTGAATGCACATAAAGGCTGATGTCATGTTTTGGGTATGGTGTGGATGGTGCATGTGGTAGTTTGAATATATGGCCCCCAATATATTCGGTGTTTTATTAGTTTATAGTTTGCATCTGCAGCCACGTTGCTAGAGGCAAGGTCACTGGGGGCAGGTCTTAATGTGTGGTCATGGTTTGAGAGTCCATTGTAAAGATATGCAAAGTGTGCCTAATAGGAATTCCTGAAGTGTACTGTGGCTTTTGGCAGTAGTTTTGCTCTGTGTGCTGTGTGCCTGGTTGGTTTTTCTCTTTTGCCTGGTCCTGTGAGAGCAGGCCGCTTCTCCTGCCATTATGGAACTTCCCTGGATCTGTAAGCTTCAATAAATAATATCCCTTCCTCCGTAACTGTGCCTGGTCTGGAAGTTCATCTCAGTGAACCTGAATCTCTGCTACAGCTGATGTCATGTTTTGGGTATAGTGTGGATGGTGCACAAATGGATGCGCAAGTATTTCTGTGGTGTGCCAACATGGGCTCCTTCAGGTGTTCACCTAGGACTGTAGAACTTGGTCATATGGTAGTCGTACTTTTAGTGTTATGAGAAACCTATATACTGATTTCCATAGTGGGTACAATAGTTTATACTCCCACCAAGTGTATACAGCTTCCTCTTCTTCACACCTGCATCCACATTTGTGGTTGCTTGTTTTCTTTCTTGATTTTAAAATTTTCCCTCTCCTTTTCCTTCCTTTTCCTCCTCTTCTGTTCCCCTCCCTCCCCTTCCTTTCCCTTCTTTCCTTCCTTCCATGCTGCCTTCCTTCCTTTTCTCTTTTACTAGAGCTCAAACCCAGGGCCTCCTGTATGTTAAGGAAGTGTTCTACCATTAAACTATATCCCATCCCTTTGTTTCTTGATATGGCCATTCCGGCTGGGGTAAGATGGAATTTCAAAGCTGTTTGTGGTGGTTTGGATCTAAAATATGCCCCCATATGCTCATGTGTCTGAATCCCCAGCTAATGTTGCTGTTCAGGAAGGTTATGGACCTTTAGGAGGTGGAATCCTGCTGAAGGAACTGTGTCACTGAGGGTGGGCCTTGAGGTGTTATAGCTGGCTCCACATCCTGTGCTCTCTCTGCATCCTTTCTGCTGATGAAACATGTGGCACAGGCTTCCTGCTCAGGCCTGTCACACCTTCCTCCCTAATGGATTTTACCCTCCAAAACTATAAGCCAAAATAAACTAATTTCTTCTCTGAATTGATTCTAGTAGGGTATTTTGCTTTAGCAATGAGAAAGTAATTGATACAGTTTTGATTTGCAAGATCTTCATGACTAAGAATATCTAACCCTTTAAAAATATTTGCTGAGCCAGTCATGGTGGTGCATGCCTTTATTCCCAGCACTTGGGAGGCAGAGGTAGGAGGATTGTCATGAGTTCAAGGCCAACCTGAGAATACATAGTGAGTTCCAGGTCAGCCTGGGCTAGAGTGAGACCCTACTTTGAAAAGCCAAATATATATATATGCTGAATATTTACTAGATATCAATTGAATTAATTTAATTCTAGATATTAATATACTCTCAGATATATAGGTGGCAAAGATTTTCTCTCATTGTTTCAGTTATCTCTGCTTTGTTTACTTTGTTTAGCAGAAGGTTTTTAATTTCATGTAATCCTATTTGAGATTTTGGGATCATTTCCTGTGCTATTGGAGTCCTTCACAGATAGTCCTTGTCTATGTCTAAACCTTGAAATGTTTTTCCTGTTTTACTCTAGCTGTTTCAGAGTTTAAGATCTTATATTTAGTTTTTTACACCTGTGTTTTGAAATGATTTTTTAGCAGAGAGATATGGATTAAATTTTATTCTTCTATGTGTGGATATCTACTTTTCCTAGCACTATTTGCTGAAGAGACCATGTTTCTGACACTTTTATTAAAAGTTCAGTGAAGACAGTTATGTGGGTTTATTTCTGGGTCCACTCTTCTATTATACTGGTCTATTTGTCTTCATTCTATTAATACCATGCTGCTTTTGTTGTTGTTGTTTGTTGAGGTAGGGACTCACTCCAGTGCAGGCTGACCTGGCACTCTGTCCATATTTCCAGGCTGGTCTTGAACTCCCAGTGATCCTCCCACCTTTGCTTCCCCTGAGCGTTGGGATTAAAGGTGTGTGCCACTTTGACCCATACTGCTTTTGTTACTATGACTCTGACATATAACTTAGGATCAGATATTGTAATGCTTCTAACATTGTTCTTTTGCTTAGAAATGTTTTTTTCAAGTCAGGGTCTTTTGCTTTCCTTATAAATTTTAGAATTTTTTCCAGTTCTGTGAAGAATGTCATTGGGGGCTGGAAAGATGGCTTAGTAGTTAAGGTGCTTGCCTGCAAACCCAAAGGACCTAGGTTCAATTCCCTACTACCCACGTAAAGCCAGATGCACAATGTAGCACATGTGTTCATTTGCAGAGGCTAAAGGCCCTGGTATGCCCATTCTCTCTCTCTCTCTCATAAGTAAATAATAAATAAATAATATATAAAGAGAGTCATTGGAATTTCAAGTATGATTATATTAATAATATAGTCATTTCCACAATATTAATACTATTCATCCATGAACATGGAGTTCTCCAATCTTCTAGTGTCATTTCTAGCTTCTTTCTTTAATATCTTAAAGTTTTCTTTATAGAGACTTTTCATCTCCTTGATTAGGTTTATTTCTAGTTATTTAACTTTACTTGGAAAGCTATTGTTGCCCTATTGAGGGAGGGCACAGCCCTGAATTTAGGAAAGACTAACTTCTGGAACTTTCCTATCCAGAAGTGGGCCTACTGCTTCTAAGAGCAGATACTGGGAGGTAAGAAAACTAACTCCTTGTAACCACATCCCAGTACTGGGCTAGCTGCCTCTAGCAGCGGCCCGAGGAGAAAGGAAACTGAAGAGAAGTTTAGTGTGAGCCATTAGTAAACCTGCTGCATTTACTGTCAGTGTTGCTCTGTCTGTGGCTGTGGCTGCGGCTGTGGCTTCCTCTACAGACAGGTACTCTGGCACTTTTTTTTTGTTTGTTTGTTTTTTTGTTTTCTGAGATAGGGTCTCACTGTAGCCCAGGCTGACCTGGAATTCACTATGTCGTCTCAGGGTGGCCTCGAACTCGCAGTGATTCTCCTACCTCTGCCTCCAGAGTGCTGGGATTAAAGGCGTGCGCCACCACATCCAGCCCTGGCACTTTTATAGAACAGTGAAAAACCAGCAATATGTGAACAAGTTATCCCTTTTATAAGCAAAAGGATTTTTGACTTTGTTGACTTTGGCTAATCCTTAAACATTTGTTAAAGGATGGTATTTAGGGGTATGAGCTGCTGGACTCTGCCAATGCAGAACACACACACACTCTGATCACAAGAGCAATCACACTAAGCCCACCTGTTGTCTTCAACAGATCTTTGGCCTGTAGTTATTGACCTCATTGTCTTCAATGCTATGATCAGCACTTCTGACACATGTGTGTGTTTGTTCCGAGTCAAGAGTCCAAACAGGCCTCCGAGGAAAGGTTCCTTTCTAAACATTGCTTGTCAATACTGGTCACCTGTACTGGTCAGGCCCTGTGACAAGGCAGAGGAAACCTAGTCACATTGCTTGACGTGGGTGGAGTACACAGTTGTAAGATTAATTTCAGAGCAAGTTATAAGGAAGGAATTTAGCACCTCACAGCAATAGTGTCACAAAAGTTGCTTGTAAGTGCCATAAGAAATACTCCCACAGTTCACAGTTCATTCCCACAGTTTGTTCTTATAGTTCATTTCCACATATTGTAAATATGGTCCTGTCGTGAGCGCTAAACTCATTAGTCAAGAGGTGGATTAGGTTAATTCAGTTGACACACTTTATTCACTCTTCGCACATGTTAATTAAGCCAAGTCCCTTTTTTCCCTTATCCTCTCAACTACCCACGCTGGCTGCCCAGGGGTCCCACTGGCTGCTTCTTCGTGGGCGGGTATCAATACAGAGAGAGATGTGGAGTCTGCCTCTCTGAGTTGAGTGACACTTTTCTGAGTTTTTGCTGGGGTTCTTATACCCATTTTTTCCTCAGTCATCCTGGCTGCTGATAGCCACCTTAGGGTTAGCTCATTTGCATATCAGCTTGCAGAGGGTCTCTGGTTAGTCTCTGGGCGTGGCCCCTGGTTGCTATGGTGACCTTGTCACTGCTGAGTGAGTGTCCCATTTTTACTTCGATTGCTCCTAACAGTCCCTACTTTTACTTTTAACTATTGCTCCTAACAGATTCCCCCTCTGATTTCCTTCTTAGCAAGTTCATTCTTGGTATATGGAAATGCTACTGAGTTTTCTGTGTTCATTTTGTGTACTGCTACTTTGCTGAAAGGGTTTACCAGATCTAAGAGTTTCCTGGTCGCCTCCATGTCTTTTAAACATCACGTCACATCATCTGCAAGGAGGGACACTGTCACATCTTCCTTTCCAGTTCTTATTCCTTTTAGTTCTTTCTCTTGTCTTCTTGATCTAAGACTTCAAATGCTGGATTAAAGAAGAGCAGAGTCGGTACCCTGGAGTCATCACTGATTCTAGAGACAAGGCTTTGTCTCTTGGTCTTACCCCAGAGTTCTTGGACACTGTGGTCAAGTGCTAATGTTTCAATGTATCATTTCCTTGACCTTGTCCTTTCTCCTTCATATTCTTTTCTTTGCTTGAATCTGTAGGTGACACTGTGGCTTTTATTTAATTCATATTTTCATTTTAAACATTTCTATACTTTTAAAATCAAAATCTCAATTTCCTTTCTGAATTTCTCTCTTATTTTGCTTTCCTTTTTTTTTCATCCTTATTTTTGTTTTTCTCATATATAATGTTGGCTTTCCTCCCAGTGTGCTGGATTTACTGCCTGGCTTCATTTATCTGCTTGTTTGTATCCTCTTTGAAGTCATTAAGACATTGAACTTTTCTTCTCTTCTCTTTTCTTTTCTTCTTTTCTTTTCTTGAGGCAGGGTCTCACTTCACTTTACACCAAGCTAACCTAGAACTCTCTCTGTAGCACAGGATGGCCTCAATCTCATGAAGATCCTCTTGCATCAGGCTCCTGAGTGCTGACATTAAAGACATAAGCCACCATGCCTGGCTAAGTCATTGAACATTTTTGCTAGTAAACTTTTGAGATAATCTTTCAGCACTTTATCCTTTTTACCTTTTTGACTTCAGTAGCTGAGGAGTATGATCAATTTGGAGGAGTCACGCTGTCTAACTTTCTCATGATTGTTGGGTCCTTTGTTGCCATCGTGCATCTGTTAGTTGGATATGTCTCCTGGCTTTATTTAGCAAGCTCCTTAGTGAGCAGCCTGCTCTGAGGACTCAAGCCCCAGAGCCACTCAGGGAGGAGAAGCCATAACACCAAACTGTATAAGATACAGCAATGCACTTAAAATCAATTAAAGCTCCTGATAGGTCACCAGTTATCAAAGACATAAGTTGTCAGGACTAGTGATAGTGTACCCTAAAATTAAAAATTAGGTAGGGCTGGAGAGATCACATAGTAATTAAGGCACTTACTGTGAAGCCTAAGGACTTAGGTTTGATTCTGCAGAACCCATGTTAGCCAGATGCCCATGTTCTGGAGTTCATTTGCAGTGGCTTGAGGCCCTGGCACTCCCATTTCTCTCTCTCTCTCTCAAATAAACAAAAATAAAAAAATAAAATAAACCAGAAAAATTATTTAGGGTAAATGTGGCAATAGTAAATACATGAGATAGAGGAAGGGACAGGGAGAAGGTAAAGGTAGAGGAAAATTAAGGTTAAATAAATGAAATGGAAAAGAAAAGCCCCTGAGAGGAATGTTTGGAAGCAGAATTTTAAAAAAGAACAAAGGATTAGGAAAACTGAAAAACAAGATGAATGTGGTGCTACAAGCCTTAATCTCAGCACACAGGAGGCTAAAGTTAGGAGGATCACCCTATATTTGAAGCCAGCCTGAAGCTGCAGAGTGAGTTCCAGGTTCCAAGTTAGCCTGACCTAGAGTGAGATTCCCAATATTGGGAAAATCCACAACCAAAACATGATAAATGTAAGAAAGGGAAAAGAAATAAAAATAAAATAAATAAGGTACAAACAAAATACTACTAAAAATATAGTAGGAAAAAAAATGGGGAAACACAGGAAATCAAAAAAATGCAAAAGAAAAAAAGGAAAAAGGATTGCTCAATAATGAAAATTAAATGTATGTAAGCAAAAGTAGATGAATACATAGAGAATAGAAATATAAACATAAAAAGCTTTGTAAAATATGATAAAGCAAAACAATTATTAGCAGTATAATAAAATTTAAAAAAACAAATGGAAACAGGAAAGAAAAGAGGAAGTGCTTGATTGGCATTTTTCTTGTTCCTTGACCACTGCAGACTACCAGGAATATGTAGGGGTGGGAGATAGGGTCAGTTGAGCTTGAATCTGTTTTCTCCCTATGATTTTTGCAGTTGCTAAGCCTATATTGGGCAAGTTTCTGACGTTCTAGAGAGCTCTTAACCTAGTAGCTTCTATGCTGCCAAGGGGCCTCTACTGGCCACACTTTGCTTTGCAGGCAGGTTCTTCCAGTTTTCCCCAGTTTGTAGCCCCTGGGATGGCTAATATTCTCCATGAGAAGTGTCTCCCAAGTGTGCTGGGAGTGGGCAAAGCAACCTCATTGTGGGGATCTATCTGTACAGGTAGAACTGTTCTCATAAGTTCAAATCCCATTGTTCTAGGTACTATAATTTCCCCTTTTATTACCGTTTTATTCACATCTCTTTTGATAGGTTTTGTTTTCGATTTACTTGTTCAAAACATGTAGCCTCCATTTGAGTTCTCCTTTCACCTAGGGGCTTTTAACATTTGTGTTATTTAGCTTCAAAGCAGTTGGAAAATATCCTGATTTAAAAAAAATATATTGAGGGCTGGAGAGATGGCTTAGTGGTTAAACTCTTGCCTGTGAAGCTTAAGGACCCTGGTTCAAGGCTCGCTTCCTCAGGACCCACATAAGCCAGATGTACAAGGGGGCACATGGATCTGGAGTTCGTTTTGCAGTAGCTGGAGGACCTGCCATGCCCATTCTCTCTCTCTCTCTCTGCCTACCTATTTCTGTATCTCTCTCTCAAATAAATAAATAATAATTTTTTTTAAAAAAATATATTGATTGCTAATTTGATTGCAGTGTAGTCAGAAACATATTTTCTATGGCTTAGATCTTTTTAAATTTATTGAAACATTTCTCTGGCCCAACCATATGTATTATTTTAGTAAATGTCCCATTTATAGTTGAGAAAACTGTGTCTTCTGTTGTTGCTGAGCACAGCATAGTAAACCATTCAATTAAGTTGAAGTGGTCAGTTGCAGTGTTCAAGTCTTCGGTATTGTTGCTAAGTTTTGGTCTGCTATTTCTAGAGATTATTGAGAGACAGTGTTGAAATCGCCAGCTGTAATTGTAGATTCAGCTTTGTCTTCTTGTGGTTTTGTCAGTTTTTTTTAGCTTAGCTGTTAGGTATATGAACTCATGGGACTGGTATCTCTACTGGATGAATTGCCTCTTTTAGCAATTTAAAAAGATCTCCTAGCCGAGTGTGGTGGCACATGCCTTTAATACCATGAGTTTGAGGCCACCCTGACTCTACATAGTGAATTCCAGGTCAGTCTAGACTACAGTGAAATCCTACCTCAGAAAACCAAAACAAAATAAAAAATTTAAAAAAACACAAAAGATCTCCTTTATCACTGGTACTATCTGTTGCGTGGAGACTGACTTGGTCTACTAGGAATCAATTCCTTCCATATATTTATTTATTTAAGAGAAAGACTGGGCACACTAGGGCCTCCAGCACTGCAAAGGAACTCCAGAAACATGAGTCACCTTGTGCATCTGGCTTACATGGGTCCTGGGGAATCAAACCTGGATACTTTAGCTTTGTAGGAAAGCACCTTAACCACTAAGCCATCTCTCTATACCCCATATATTTATTTTTAATCTATTTATATTTTTACCTTAAAGCTGGTTCTTAAACAGTATATGGCTGGGTATTGTTTGTAAAATACAATTAACAATGTCAGATTTTTAACTTTTTATGATTTATGCTTAATGTGATTATTGATATGATTTGGTTTAAACCTATTATCACTTCATTTCTCATTTCTGTCACCTATCTGTTTTTGTCCTCTCTCCTTTTTCTGACTTCTTTCTGTATTATATGGATTTTTAATATTTCATTTTATCATACCCTTTGATGGCAAATTATCTCTAACTGTGCTATTTAATTTTAATGTCCATTTTAGTATTTATTGTATATAAATACAAACATGACCTTATGCTGGTTTTTCTTTACATGATGGTATAACATTTAGCACCAACATATTTGAACAACAGTGTTCTTCCATTTCTTCTCTTTTGATTGTTGAAGTGTCTTCTTCTGTTTAACTTCTAAATGTGTTTTTTAAAAATATTATTTATTTATTTATTTGCAAGCAGCGAGAAAAGAGAAAGAGAGAGAATGAAAGAATATGGGTGTGCCAGGACCTCCAGCAGTTGCAAACAAACTCCAGATGCATGCGCCATTGTGCTACTGGTTTCACATGGATACTGGGTGATTGGTTTTGGGTCATTAGGCTTTGTAGGCAAGTACCTCCACTGCTGAGCCATCTCTCCATTTCTGACAACAGTTTTGAAACCCATACACATTGTTATTGTTTTTGTTTTAAAAACTCACCTACCTTTAAAGAGCCTTAAGCAATGATACAAACATGTCTATCTTTAGCCATGTTGTGACTGTTTCCCCTGCTCAGGGTCTGTCTTGCCGATCATATTCTTCATGAGATACTCTGTGAAGAAGAGTTTAAACACTTGGTTATATATTTTTTTCCCTTGCTATGGCTAACGGTAGTTTATCTTGCCTTGTTGTCAGTGAAACTGGGAATAGTTGGCTTTTAATTAAAGACATATGCGGGTCATTAACAACTCAGTATTGTGGACGCAATAAAAGGCCTTCGTCCCAACTGAAAACTGCCAAGTTCCTCTCGGTTTGCTGGATCTTCTGTTTGCTGACAGACGTGCCATTTATAAAACATGATGCACCTGGAATAATTTTGTCTGCCCTTTCAGCAGTTGGGTATTGAACCTCCAAGAAGGGTTGACAAGTTAATTTGGACAACTCATCACCCCGTTAGCTCTTGGCATTACTACTGCATTCTAGAGAGTGACAAGACCTTGGCTTTGGCTGTGTGGGCTACAGGTGCTGTGGATGACCATTATGAGTATAATACTCAGAGTGCAGGTTTCGGAGCGGAGAGAAGCAAAAGTCATCCCCTACCCTCAATATTGGCTTTGATGTAAAATGTGGAGCTTCTGTGAAAAGATGGTCCAGGTGCTTGGATCTCCTTTGCACATTTGTGTGTGGTGTTCTCTTGGCTGGCATCGCCAGAAAATCTTGCTGTGATCTTAGGAGACACAGGGAAGTATGCAGACATGATGAGGCTTAGGCACACGTGACTCACCTAGACTAGCATGGGAGCATGGGTCAGAGTGTCCATTCCAAGTTCTGCCAGTACAACGGAAGCTGAGTGTTTGTCATAAGGGCCACCAGACTTTAGGCTGATAATTCTAATCCCCTTGTTTCCATAGAGGCCCATGCAGCCACGTAGACACTGACTAGTGGGGAGTAAAGGTTATGTTGAATCTGAGGACGAAGCCTCGCCACGTCTAATTAGCATTACCAACTGGCACGGGCATGGCAACAAAGGTTGAGAGTTAATTCAGTGATCAATGACCTGGTCTTCAAGACATCCAGGTCTGTTTAAAGGCACAGGACATAGCAATAAAAGAGGATGATCAAGTGATAGTAATGAAAAGAACGACTAAATGCGCAGTATATGCATTGCCACCTAAGATGAACATGGTGAATTCATAGAAGTCAGAGTGAATAGACTGGCGGCACCCCAGTGGATGACAGAACACAGAGGTGTTGGCTTTTAAATGGGCTAAAACTTCAGATACGGTTGTGAACTAATTTGAAGGAGATTACATGATGTTCTAAAGATCAGTAACCAAGTGCTTGGGAAGAAAGTGGCCAAAAATAGCAATTTGCATCACTTTATTGGTTTTAATGAATGCTAATTTGTTGGGGTACCACAGTGGTTAAAAAGAAATCATGAGTGCTGTGTTTGTCATTTTATTGATGGGTATAACCTTTAGTGAGTTATTTTACTCTCTAAATCTCATTTTCCTCATCTGCAGAATAGGGAGAATGATATGATTCGATACCATCAGAGAATTTTCATTGGAATAAATGAATGAACACATGGCAGTTAACCATGAGTTCCCACGGTGTAATTAACCTCATAGCACTATGTGGCAGAGAGGAAATATTTTATAAATATTAGGTAATAGTGATGCATCTGTGGTAGCAATGTTTGTTGGGATTGCACCTTAAAACAAGGTCTGTGGCTGGCAAGAAAGACCTTGGCAGTATCCTCTCTTCATGAGGTACGGTTCTGGCTTTTTGTCCGTAGCCTTCCTATCACATCACATCACATAATAGCCTATACTTAGAAAGCCAGAAATGGTGGATGAGATCAATTAGGGAATGAATTGGACAGACTTGAACTCATTTTAACCATAATCTGTTATCATCTTTTTGATGGTGAGGAAGCTGTGATGTTCTGCTCAGGGTTCCTTCTGCAGTTGCCTGCCAGCATGTGATCACCAGCTGGAGGGGCAGTAGCAAGAGCCTGGCATTTGACAGCAACATGGACTTGTACATCCCACACCACATGGTCTGGCAGTCGGCCCACACCTCTTCTGGGCCAAGCAATCCCTGGCCAGGTTTCAGGTCAGCAGAAGTGATTCATTTTTTTGTGTGTGTGCATTTCAAGAGAGCAGGAGAATCATAGGGCTGTAAGGAGCATATCTACTTAGGCATTTTTCTCAGGAGAAGAGAGGGTGTCCTCTTGATGTCTGTTGTAGGAAGAAGGAAGATGAGAATCCTAATGGCACAAGCACAGCAGGTCTCCATTTCAGCCACAGCAGACTTAGGTGTGAAGAGGCAAAACAATGTCTTGAGGAGACAATTTCAGGAGGAGGAGTTCCCCCAACACACACACACACACACACACACACACACACACACACACACACACACAGCCTTTACATGAGCTGAGTTGTTACGATCCTTTGTCTTTGATGCAAAGATGTATTACTTGTGCTTGAGGTTTTCCAAGTGACCACAAATATTGGGACTTCTCTGTTGTGACTTGGATAGCGCAGCCTTCTGAGTTTGGTTCTACAAGATTGGATAGGGGAAAAATGTGGATCTAATACAATTCAAATCCACAAATATGCACAAACAAGGAAAGCATTTGAATATACTGTGCAAAGATGAAGTTACTGTGGTCCCTGCCTGCCAGAAACCCACTCACAGAGACATGGATTGAGATGTTGCATGTACTTTCTGGGGCAGCTTCTCTGTTCCCAATGCCTCTCTTATCTCTACCTTACAAGCTGGCGTACTGGGGAGGGAGGTCTCTAGTGATGCTCTACTGCGTGAGGGGAACTTCCAATGATTAATTTAGTAAGCTGGTCCACATACTTTGCCCAACCTGGACCAGTCTACACTCTCTGCCCCTTTTGCTTTTTCTCAAAAGTATGAACAAGATAGGCAGAGACTGGCTGTCCCTGGAGTTACATAACATTAAAGGCAGTGCTCTGGACATAACGTCCATGGATCCCCAAAAGCTTCTTTACTCCTAAAAGCCAACACTTACATCAGCTCTGCAAGACATAATTGTGCTTTGCCAAAATCAATCTCAGCTGACTTTCTGTCACCTACATCTGAAGGGGTCTGATCATATCTACATGTGATTTAAGGAACTGATCAGTTGAAAATCTATGGAAACAGCCAGAAAGGGGTCAAATAACCAATTTCTCTGAATATTTTTCTTATTTTAATATTAATTAATTAATTAATTAATTAATTATGTGTGTGGGTCTTCATAGACATACAGGTGTACATTTATGTCCAATGTCTTTTGAGATCAAGCTCTTATAATGACCTGGAGCTCACTAAATAAACAAGACTGGCTGGTGAGTGAGCTCTAGGGATCTTCCTGTCTCTATCTTCCCACCATAATCTACTATTTCCAGTCTAAAAAAAGTATTTTCATTCTTTTACATAGGATGTGGTCTTATACACCCTCTACCCCTGTCCCAGTCTCACTTTCCCTGAGGGTTGTTCTCAGTAGGGTTATTGGTTACTGTCGGGTAAATAAGTTCTTAGTTTTTGGCAGCAGGGTGGGAGGAAAGGGGCCCATGACTGTACTTTAAGATATCTATACCCATCCTGGGGCTCTTACAATCTTCTCACCCTTCTTCTGTGATGGTCCCTGAGCCCCAGCAGGTCTGTTAGCAGTCTGGTTTAGTGTTGAGTTTTCTGTAACCTCTGGGTTTGTGATTCAGTGTGTTTTGACCAACTTCAGTGTCTCTTGCCTTTCCCTGGAATTGATTGTCAGGCTAGCAGTGGGAACAGTATTCCTGTTCCTGCTTCCTCCACAATTTCTCTTGGGCTCCTGCAGATGTGGTAGAGGTGGCATGTCTTTGTTTGGAAAAACTATTTTATATATATATATATATATATATATATATATATATATATGGAGAGAGAGAGAGAGAGAGAGAGAGAGAGAGGAGAGGGAGGGGAGGTCTGCCAGGGCCTCTAGCTACTGCAAACAAACTCCAGGTGTATTTTCCACCTTGTGCATTTGGCTTTACAAGGGTAATGGGGAACTGAACCTGGGTCATTTTGCTTTGCCAGCAAGAACCTTAACCACTAAGCCATCTCTCCAGACCCAAGGTGGCACTTCTTATGGTAGGCAGTCAGCTATCTTTTCTTACTGTGTTGATGGATGGTGAATCTCCTGAGTTTTCTCTGCCATCTGTAAAATAAAACAGATTCTCCAACCAAGAGCGAGAGCAGCTTGGATTAAAGAGGGTATGTACTATGCTCTGTTTTATTTATGTGGGTTCTGAGGATCAAACTCAGGTCCTCATGCTTGAAAAGCACTTCACCAACTGATCTATCTCTCTGGCCCCTATTTATTTATTATTTTAGAGGCAGAGTTTTGCTGTGTTGCTCAGGCTGGCCTTGAATTCCTAGGTGAAAGTAATCCTCTTCTGTCATCCTCCTGAGTAGCACCATCACACCCTACTCTAAAATGATGAAAGATATAAAAAGTTACACACACACACACACACACACACACACACGAGGACAGAGCTCAGAAATTCCAAAGATGCTATACGGTGATGAAATTCTTGGTACTTACTGACAGTATGGTAGAGGAGAAGGAATTTTAACTTGGGAATCAGAACCAGTTGTCTGGTTCCCATTCTACGACTAAAAGCCTGGGTGACCTTGGACATGTTGATTCCCCTAGTTTTAATATATGTAAAAGACTGAGGATGGACTTAAACCCTAAGGACCTTTTAAGCCTCTGTGACATGGGATGTTAAGACTGACAGAGTGTGATGTCAATCTACATATTTCCAACATGTTAAAGATGTATAAAAGATAAAGGTGGGATAAGAATTCATACCAAAATGGATTTAAAGTGCACAAATGTTATCTGACTAAAGCTTAACAGGATAACACTATGTCTACAAAAACATAGTTTGATGCTACACTTGGTATGTCCTTAGTAAGGGAAAATTTGGTTCACTCAATACATATTTATGTAACACACAGCATATACTAGGTACTATGTAAATAAGCTGGTAGATGGACTAAAAGGTTGTTCAGTCATAAGTGTTCTGTTGTTAACTCTCTCAACAGGTTATTTAATTCCGTTTCAGAAGGGCCCATTTCTTGATTGTTTGCTTATTTCCTGAGCAATTAGGGTCCTATTTTAAAAAATCTCTTCCTATGGCTGTGTCTTTGAAGCACTTCCCCTATTTTTTACTCTAGCTGTTTCCAAGGTTTGCATCTTACACCGAAATCCTTGATCCCTTTAGACTTTTGTGCAGAGTGAAAAATTAGGGGCTAGTTGCATTCTTTACGCAGATGTCTGGTTTTCCTAGTACCATTTGTTGAAATTGCTGTCTTTTCCCCAATGTGTTCTTTTTTTATTAGTTATGTACATACTCAGTGTGTGAACAGCACATGTCGGTACCATCCTTACCCTCATCCCTGTCCTCCCCCCTCCGAAGGGACCCTCCTCATGGGGGATGCTGTTTATCCTCATGGGGACTGTGGGTTGTTCATTATGGGGTAGCTATAATTTGGGGAAGAGGCAATGTCTCTGTGTATAATGTCCCAACTTGTGGCTCTAAAAATCTTTCTGCCCCCTCTTCTGCAAATTTCCCTGAGCCATGTTGCATTCGTTTTAGGTCTACTTCAGTGATGGGATCTTGGGATCCTCTGTGTCTGGATCTCTGCTTTGGTAGGAGTTGAGTGTTCTCTGTGTGTATCTCCTTCACGCTTGTGCTGATACCAGGTTCACCAAAGAAGCAGCTCTCTTGTTCATTTCCCCAGTTGCTCTCTGGTTTCAGCTGGGGCCCTGGTAAGGTGTGCTGGGTCGTTTATCTCCTCAGGTCCCACTCCCATCTGAAAAAGAGAAACAGATTCTCCAACAGAGAGTTAAGTCAGCACTGGATAAATGGGATAACCATTATTAGTTTAGAGAGAATTTAATAGGTGTAGGCCCTCTTGTTGCCCAAGATTGGTGGGAGCTTGATATAGGAGAGTGAAGTCATTACTTGGATATGATTGTGACTTATTTCCCCAGTTCCAGCTATGGGTTCCTTTCCACTGAGCAGATCCATTAGCCCATCCAAGAGCAGTTGGTTACTCACCATGGCTGTGTGCCACTATTGCACTTGGGTGAGAGCATTATGTCAGGTTGTTTGCTGCTGAGTAGCTTAGACCTCTAGTTGCTTAGACAGATGTTGGCCATTTTCTCCCCAGTAGCCCATGTAGCACCTTCTGGCACTAGACAAGCTGTCTTCTCAATGTGTTCTTGACATTGTAGTCAAAAATCCAGTAGCTGTAGTTGCATGGACTTCAACCTGGGTTTTCTATTCTATTTATTTGATCTACATGTTACATGTTAGATCTATTAATTAATTATGTGTGTGAGACTTCATAGACATGCAAGTGCACATACATGTGCAGGTATGTCGAGACCAGAGGCTTTGGTATATTCTTCAAGCAATGTCCAACTTTTTTTGAGACTAAGCTCTTTTAATGACTGGAGCTCATCAAATAGGCAATACAGGCTGGTGAGCGAGTCCTAGGAATCTTCCTGTCTCTATCTCCCCATCATAATTTACTATGTCCAGTGTTTTTACTGACCACTGCAATGCTGTTTTTATTACTATAACTCTGTATTAAAACTTGAAATCAGATATGGTAATACCTCCAGCATTATTCTTTTTGCTCAGGATTGCTTTGGCTATCCGGGATATTTTGTGCTTCCATATGAATTTCAAGATTTTTAAAAATTTTATTTAAAATTTAATTTATTTGGGAGACAGAGAGAGAAAGAGGGAGGGAGGGAAGGAAGGAGGAGGGGAGAGAGAGAGAGAGAGAGAGAGAGAGAGAGAGGGCATGCCAGGGCTTCTAGCCATCGCAAATGAACTCCAGATGCATGTGCCACCTTGTGCATCTGGCTTATGTGGGTACTGGGAAATTGAACCTGAGTCCTTAGGCTTTGTAGGCATGTTTCTTAACTGCTAAGCCATATCTCTAGCCCTTATGATTATTTTTTATATTTCTGCAAAAACTGGTACTGGAATTTGATTGGGATTGCATTGAACTTGTATATTGCTTTTTGAGGGTTGGTAACTTTCTCAACACTGTAATTTGGAGTTTCTATTAGCTACATCTTATTTTTTTTTGAGATAGGGTCTCACTCCAGGCTAGGCTCACCTGGAACTCACACTGTAGCCCCAGATTGGCCTCAAACTCACAGAGATCCTCCTACCTCCACTGCTTCCTGAGAGCTAGGATTAAATAAAGACGTGTGCCACCACACCTGGCCATCTACAATTTCTTGATGAGAAACTGAAGCTTAGAAAATATTTTTTCACAGTCCATCTAATCATGTTTGCCTTTAACATCCATTGTCTTAATGGACCATACTGGGTTCTTTTACTGCAATATAGTGTCATAATTAAATTTGTCACATACTCACTAGGAGCAAGGAGCTGGGTTGAGTATGTGTAAGTTAGGATAACATTTTGAAAAGTAAGTAGGAATATGGTCTTTGGATTCATATTTCTTTAGAACCTTCTAACCTTTAAAGCTGTCCAAAACCAAAAAGACTCAGCTCTAAAAGTCATGTGTTCCTTGACTATTAGATGGGAACTGCTAAGTTAGCTAATACTTTAGGAAGTTTTGAGAGCATGTGAATCCTTATACTGGAGAAGACTTAAAACAGAAAATCTTTGAGTTTCCTTGCATGTTTTACTCTCCCGTGAAACTGCTGAGGTTGTCTCTCTTTCAGGTGTGGCCCAGGAGGGAAAATAACTCAGACCTATCAGAAAAGCTGTCAAGGAACATGGAGTATTACCAGGGTTAGCCATGCAACCACATGGCTTTTATCTTGGGCAGACGGTAAATCAATAAAATTAATGCAATGAATGTGAGCCCAGTTTCTTCCCGAGAAAAGAAGAGGTTCAATTCATCATATGTATGTTCTGTGCAGTGCACAGGCCTCCTGCAGCTCAAGTCAATGATTGATTTTTGCTACTTTGCAATGCAAACCTCCATTCTATTATTCCTTCTGCAACATGATTTTCCCTGAGTTTGAGCAAAACTTCATTGCATTTCTGCAGCTAAGGGAAGCAAAATCATGGCTTTAAAAGAGAGATGGTTCTTGGTCTACTGAATTTCCACCAAAGGTATGGATGTTCCATCAGGAATACTAAGTGTTATTTCTTGGTTCATTGTCAAGACCCTAGATTTGCCTTCGAGTGTTAGGTGAGCATGCAAAAGCCAACCATTTTCTAATCTTAAAAGGTCATGAACAAAGAGCCACAGAGTGGGTAGGACTATCCTGAGGCACAGTCCCCACCCCCACTACCCCACAGGGATTGACCGAAGCCTTCATGACTCCACAATGAATACCATAACCCCACTGAGGAGGGCTCCAGGGTAACAGGGGTCAGGGCAAGGGGATAAAAAAAAGTATATCCTATATATGAAAGTAGAAGAACAGATTATAGACAGGGGAAAGGCCTTAGAGAGGCCAGGGGAAGAGAATGTGTAAAAGAAGGGCTGGTGGGGGAGGTAAGTAAAAATTCAAGATATTATGAATAAGACTTATATAAACTTCTTTTTTGAATAATGGCACATTCAGAAGCTATAGATTGTTACTAGAAAATTTTCAGTGCCTGGGATGGGATACCTTCCAGTGAGTTTTTTGCCAGGGAGGTCACTGTAGCCTCCAAAACATTAAAGGCTATAGCCAAGGCCCTTGGTTTCCCTTGAGAAACAGATAGTAAGACCCTATTGCTGAAGAACTCACTTGCCTGAGTGGCAAGGTCACTGAGAAAGCAAGCTGGTGCTGAGCAGAAAACCTTCTCCCTGTAGACCAGCCAACTGAAAGCTGGAAAAAGCTGCACTGCATGCAGCCGTATGAGACACAGAAGTCATCAGCAGTGAAAACAATGGACACTGGAAACGTCAAGTTTGTCCAGACAGGCCAAATGACTGAACAGGTGGAATAGTGGCATGTCTGCTCTGGAGGAAACCAACTGCTCCCTAATTGGACGGAAGGCCTGCTCTATGGGGGGAATACATGCCTGGTATTGAAAAAACTAATCAAAAGTCTATGGCAGGTGAGGTCATGAGCCTTTGGGGTATAAAGCCTGCTCTTGTCTGCCTAAATGTATATATTATTCCCACCAAGCTGCCCTGGGGGCACTACACTTAATGTTCATGTTCACATATTAACGGTACTCTCACTTCTGGTTAGAGAAGCTTCTCTTTTCAGATGGCAATGACCACTGGGACCTCCAAAAGGCAACAGAGTGCTGAGAAGAAGAGATAGAGGAGTGCCCAGCACTGGAACACCTCTGTCACACCCTCCAAGGCTCAGGGACCATTGCGGAAGAGGGGGCAGATAGAATGGAAGAGCCAAAGGAAGGGTACGACTCCTTACAATGCAACTGCCCAGACAGAAATTGGCCTTGATATCCATGACCTCTCAGTGCCTAACAATACCTTCACAAGACCCTCATAATAGGAGAAAAAGATGACAACAACAAATTAAAAGAGAGACTAATAGAGAGAGGGAGGGAATATGATGGAGAGTGGATTTCTGAAGGGGAACGGGGTGAAGGGAAGGAAATATCATGGTTTATTGTCTGTAAGTATAGACGTTGTCAATAAAAAAATTTTAGAAGTATATCCTGTTATCATATAATAAAATATAAGTATAAAATATAATTAAAAATCAAGCCAAAAATTCAAAGTCACCTTTATCCAGTGTCTATAATGTGGCATATAAAGGTGACAAACTCAATTTCATGATTAAATATATTGAGATTAAAAAAATGTTTTTAAGTATATGTGTTTATTTATTTGAGAGAGAGAGAGAGAAAGAGGCAGGTAGAGAGAAAGAGAATGGGCATGCCAGGGCCTCCAACCACTGCAAACGAACTCCAGAATAATGTGTCCCCTTGTGCATCTGGCTTACATGGGTCCTGGGGAATTGATCAGAGTCCTTAGACTTCTCAGGCCAACGCCTTAAACTCTAAGCCATTTCCCCAGCCCTAATGAGATTTTTTTTTTAAGAAAGCTATTGATTGGCATGGAAAGAGCAGCAAAGGACTTGGTTAGGCACCATATTCTAGCACAGTATATCCAGATAGTGTCACGCTATGGAGTGCATAGTATAGTTGAGAAGCAGAGACGGGGCTTTATCCTGCTCTGCACTCTCATGGGCAGTAACAATCCGTAGTCTCCTCTCCCTTGCTCTTAAGCACTTTAAGTTCTATCTACAACCTTATAAATCTTTCTAAGCCTTAAAAGAAAAGGATATAAACAAGACTTCTGGAATTAGTGTCCCTTGGATTTTGTGATTTAAATGGGTTCAAGATGTGATGCACGAATGAGCATGGGATTCTAAGTGTCTGCACGATCAGGACACAGTAAGTAGGTCTCAGCGTTAAGACTTACTATTCTATTATATGAGCTACACTTAGTTCTGGCTATCCACAGTGATCAATCACCAGGCTCCATTACCTACGTTAAAGAAGGGAGGACTGAGGAACAGAGGAGAAGATTACTTACCTTTCCAAGGTCACCTGGATACAGCCGCCGAGCGGAGCAAGGAACATTCACTACAGGGCTCTTTTCAGTTCTCTCAGGCTCATTCATCAAGTTCCACTCCAGTGCTCAGAACTGCGTGGTGAAGCCGGGCCTGTACCCAGGGGAAGTGGCAAGTCCCTTGGCCCTGGGGCAGAGCTAGCTGAGTGGGAGATGAATGAGGATGGCTTTTCCTGGCCTTTGAAGCTCCGTGCTGCTCCTCTACCTAGTCCACTTTGGGGGATGTGGGACCTGAAGGAATGCCTCATTGGTTTCAGACATTGCAGGCATATCTGAAGTAACAAGGAGATCCCCAAGGATGAATTTCATGAAGGATTGTTTCTCCTTCTGAAAGAGAATGAAGATGTTTGCACACTTGTCTAGTGAAAGAAGAGATGAGGCGTCAAGTGGCGGGGGGTGGGTGGGTAACTCGAGGCCCACAGTGGAAAGTGTTTTCCTGAAGTTCTGGAGGAGGCAATCTGTGTCCGGGTCTTTTCTTTGAAGTGAAGTGATGTGCAGCACTGTTCCCAGTCCTGTGATGAGCTCTCTCTTCAAAGCCTAATGATACAAAAACTCAGGAATGCACCTTCAGGAGCCCAGAGAGAAAGGGACAGGAGGTCTCTCAAGGGTCAAGGCAGCTGAGGCAGAGCGGAGTGTGGTGCCATGTGATTATCAAGGGCTTGTGGGCAGGAGCTCACACAGACAGGAATGTATGACGTCACCCACTACACCCATGTAGGGACAGTGATGGGGAGATGAGGGTATGTAGGGAGGTGGGTTCCAGAATTTTACCTGGTGCACAGGAACCTGAGAAATAGAGGCCAGTGTGTGCAGAACATGCTGTGCATGGAGGCAGAGACCTGTAATTCCAGAACTCAGGAGGCTGATGTGGGCAGATGGAAAGCTTGGGACCAGCCTGAGCTACACAGTAAGGCACTACCTTAAACACCACAGACAAGTCAAAAGACACGATGTAAGACATGAGACGACATGGGGACAAAGAATGCTCCTTTTCTCTTCGGAACCATTTTCAAGCCCAGAAAGCTGTTTCTTAGGAGCGTCTCCTTTTCAGACGGTTCTTGTTGTCCTTTATAATGAAATGGCTATGCAGAGGGAAAGACGTGCTGTCAAGTCTAAGCCCTTTACTTTATGATCTACTTGCTTTCTTACATTTTAAAATTGCATTTTGTCACTACTTACAAATTGTAAATCTCTGTTATAGATACTGCAAAGCACACAAGCACGAATAAGGTAAGGTCTCTGAACTGCAGGAGCTGATGGCACTAGACATGGGGAGAAAATACATTCACTACTGCAGCTGTAAAAGGCTATGTGTGGCAAGTAGCTTGAGTGATAAAAATCATTTTAGGAATTGAGGCAGAAGGAAGCATGTCTTACAGGTGTCAGAAAAGCTGATTTTATGGAAGAGCACAACATTTTCTTCGATTTAAATCCACTGGGCAGTGTGTTTATTTTCATTGCAATAAAATATTTTAATTATATTAGGTGTATGCAAATCTCTAGTGGTAGTACAGTGTTTATTTCTATAGTGTTATTTGTTTAATAAACCCTAAATTATGCTGATGTTTTCTGGCTTGAACTTTTAGTTTTCAATAGAATGGTATCAAACATTTTGCAAAACATACCAAATCATTGACCCCCAAATCCTACTGTACCATGAAAATTTCCTTGTCCCTCTGTAGAGGGTTGTTGAAGCTTGAGGAAGCCTTCAACAAATAGCATCTTTCTTGTTCACTTTGGTTCTGAACCAAGAGGACAATAGACCTTAAGAGTAAGGCACATTGCAGGTCAACATATTATTTTTTACTATCAGTGAGGCATATGTCAGAGAATGTAGTTATGGGTTAACAATATTACTCATGCTGAATCCCAGAAGTGGAAACAACCGCACTGTCTATGTTGAAAATTCCTGCACATGTGAGAACACGTATAAAACTCAGGGCATGGAGAAATAGGACAGAATGTAAGCTTCCTGTAGAAAGATTTCAAAGTTTAAAAGAGGGAGATGAAAGGCCAAGGTGATTGTGATTGTTAACCTCTGGTTGTCAGCTTGATAGGATTTAGAATCATCATGGAAACAAATCTCTGGTCATGTCTGTGAGAGATTTTCTAGATTAAGTGGGAGGATCTCATTTTACTCCATGTTGCTATATCTAATCTCAACCAGCAGCCCTGCAACTTCAGAAAGGTTTTTCAACCTCTCCAGTCCATGCTCTATCTTCTGTGTTTTTTTTTTTAAAGCAATTATTATTCATTATGTTTATGTCAGTGGCTAGGCCTTCCTAAGGACCCCAGTTCGAAGCTCAATTCCCCAGGACCCACGTAAGCCAAATGCATCTGGAGTTCATTTGCAGTGGCTGGAGGCCCTGGTGTGCCCATTCTCTCTCTTTCTGCCTCATTCTCTCTCTGCCTCATTCTCTCTCTATCTCTCTCAAATAAATAGATTAAAAAAACAACAAAAAATAAAAACAAACATGAAAACTTTTCATTACATATGCTTTCTTATAAAATTTCAAAAATTCCCAAGAACACTAAAAAGCTCAAGTTTTACTCCGTATTCCCAACCTCTTCTTCCCAGAGACATGATCATGCAGTGGCATTTTTAGGGATTGGCTTTAACTATTATGTATTGCCATAAACTTTTCTGTTTTCTCCAACTAATGAGATTCCATTCATAGGATTCTCTTACTCCACTTTCCCCACATAAACATATAATATTGTCATCTCCTCCTTTCACAACTTAAGAACTCTTCATTAATTACTGCCAGAGGCTTCGTTGTGGATGTGACACAGTCTATGACATACTCTCTTTTTGTGAGTACTTAGGCTGATTTTGGTATTTGCTATCTGAAACAATGATACAAGAAATATAGTAGCACATGCTTCTTTACATATATGTGAGTATTTCTTAGAAAAGAGTCTACAGGAAGTAGAGATTTTCCTCTAAGAAGACAGGTTGATAGATGGGTAAATAGAAGATGGGTAGACAGATAGGGATATGATAGGTAGATAGGTAGATGACAGAATGACAGATAACTGAATGACTGGAATTTCAGGAGTGATGGCTGGTACACATTGCCTGCTTTATGCTTCACATTCATTAGAGCTCTTCCTTGGCACTTCCACTTGGATGTTCTATTGATACCTGTAAGTAGCATCCAAAATGCAACTTCTATTTCCTTCTGAGAATATATTTCTTACCCAGTGTTTCCTTCTTCATAAAATAATGACATTATAATCTCTGCTATTAAGTCCCCAGAAAGTCACCCTGTATCTTGACCTGTTTCTTGTTTAAGCAAATCCTTCCAAAGGCATTAGTTCTACCTTTAAAATGTTTCTAGACTCTACTCATTTTTTCAATGTCTACCACATCAGTCTAAGCCCCCATCTTCTCTTGCCTGGTCTACAATGATAAATTCTTAACAAATATTCTAGTTTTTATTCCACACCCTACCTCCAAGTGAAGTGATTTATTCTATATTGAAACAACAGAAATATTTTAATATGCACTTGATCATATTGATGATTTCAATTCTTCAGTGATTTCCAGTCTTACTAAAAATAAGACATGAGCTCCTTTCATGAAGGACCTTATTTAAGCCCTCCAATGTCTGCAGCCTCAATGATTGTATTCTGCCCATTCTTGTTCAGATGTAATTTTCTGAAATTTCCATCCCATTCACACCCCAGAGCCTTCACATTTCTCTCCTCCTGCTTCAGAAGCTCTTTTCCTATTCTGTGAATGACAGGCCCCTTCTCACTCTTGAGTTCTTATTTAATGTCATCTCTCCCAAGAGCTTCCTCCCACTTGCCTGTCACAAACCCTGCCTCTCTGCTTCAGCGACTCTGTCACATTGCTCTGTCGGTTTCCTTCACAGCTATAACTACAACCCAGAGTTTTCTTGTTTAATTATTGGTTTTCTTATTCAGTTACTTGGCTTGTTTAGTACGGTCTCCCTCTGTTATGAGTGTAATGTGAAATGCTCCTTATGGGCTCATGTATTTGGATACCTGAACCAGTTTTGGGAGGTTGTGGAATTGTTGGGAGGTGCAGCCTAGCTGGAGGAAGTGGGTTGGGTTGATGGGGTAGAAGTTGGTGGAGAGCCGCGCTCTACTTCCACCCATTTCTCTCTGCTATCTGATCTGATCAGATGTGAGCCAACAGCCTCATGCTCCTGCTGCCAAAGCTGAGAGCTGCTCCCGCAGCCATGCCGTTCACACCATTAAATATAGGCTACCTCTTCTAGCCCACATTTGGTGGGAGCTTGATACTGGAGAATGGCTCATTTTTTGTACATGGTTTTGACTTATTTCCCAGTTCCAGGTATGAGTTGCATTCCACTGAGTGGATCTATTAGACAAATCAAGAGCAGTTGGTTACCCACCATGGCTGTGTGCCACTATTGCACTTGTTTGAGCATCACATCAGGTTGTTTACTGCTATAGCCATTCCATCTATCTGGTACTAACTTCTCTCTCTGCTGGAGAATTTGCTTCTCTTTCTCAGATGAATGGCAAACCTGAAGGAAGGATCAGCCTATCGCACCTCACCAGGTCCCCAGCTGATACCATAGAGTAACGGGGAAAATGGGCAAGAGTGCAGCTTTCTTAGTGAACCCAATACCAGAACAAGGCTGAAGGAGATAAACACAGAGAACATTCAACTCCTACTAAGCCAGATATCCAGAGACACAGAGGCTCCCAACACCTCACCACCAAAGTAGAACTAAAATGAACCCAATGTGACTCAGGGAAATTCACAGAAGAGGGAGCGGAAAGAGTGTTAGAGCCACAAGTTGGGTCATTATGCACAGAGACTTTGCCTTTCCCTCATAACTGTTGGCTACCCCCATAATGCATGACTCACATTCCCCAATGAGGAGGGTCCTTTCAGAGGGAGAGGTCAGAGAGGAGTCTACCGGAGGCACCAACATGAATGTAAAATTAAAATAAATTAAAAAGGGGGTGGGATGGGGCTAGGAAGATGGCTCAGTGGTTTAAGGCACTTGCTTGCAAAGCCTGCTAGCCTGGGTTCAATTCCCTAGTACCTATGTAAAGTCAAATACAAAAAGTGATACAAGTGTCTGGAAAAAATTTATATATGAGCTACAATTAAACCCTTTCCCCTTAAGCCTCTTTGTGTTGAGTATTCTGTCATAGTGATGTGAAAAGCAGTAAGATACTATCACACCCAAGTAAGTTCCATCAAGACATCCTGTTTTCCCCTGCCTCTTTGTGGCAGTGACTTTCACATTGCTGGCACAAAGCACCTGACCAAAAGCAGCTTGTAGGCTTTATTTTGGCTTACAGACTACACGGGTAGCTTCATGATGGCAGGGTAAAATGTGGCATGAGCAGAGGCTGGACATCACCCCTGGCTAACATCAAGTAGACAACAGTAGCAGAAGAGTGTGCCACACACTCGCAAAGGTGAAGCTGGCTATAACACCCATAATTCTGCCCCCCTCCCCACACCACACCTCCTCCTGTAGGGATCAAATTCTCAAATTGCCATCAGCAGGGATCAAGCATTCAGAACACATGAGTTTATGGGGGATACCCATAAATCAGTGCACGCTTGTAGCAGATGCTGACTGAGTGCAGGAAGACTCTCCCGCACAGGTAATGCCTATGTGTGGCAGGTACAGGGACAGGAGAGCCCAAGAAAGGACTGGTGAAAGAGAAAACGGAGAGTAATTGTTTTAGACAGGTGCACAGTGGATTGCAGGAAGAAGACTGGAAGCAAAGTCTTCGTCAGTTATTCGAGGGAGGGTGATGATCTTATCTTCTGAGTCATCTGAGCTCCTGCTCGGGTTCCCTATTATGTCATGTGGTATTGCTCTGGGCAAGACAGTGTGTGAGGAGCTGCCCCACACACCCTGGGCTGGAAACTCTGTCTATAGTTCCAGTTTTTCCAAAGTAGCTCTTATCACATCTACTTTATGTTTTACCTTCACAAAAGCCCACTATCCCTAAGTTCACTATTTATTTTTCTAAATTTGTTGTGATTTTACTCATTCAGTATTTGGAAGTAGAAGAACTTAATAAAGCAGTATTTTTATAATCTGCAAGCAATTATCCCTGATCTCTAAATCAGAAAAAGTACAGATTTCCCTAAAAACGAAAAAAGAAACAATTGTCTAGAAACCTTAAGATATGTAATGATCTCACTAGTTTTCTCAGGACAATTAACTCCTTCTTTTCCCTTAAGGAAAATTCATATTCTCTTACATTAAAAGTATTTTTAGCTAATCTGAAGTATATAGTTTCTTCAAAAACTCTTTTTTGTTGTTTGAACAAGTTCCATTTATCCCTTTCAATAATTTTAGCTATATACTTCTAACTTTGAAAAATAAATGACATTAAAGATCAAGGCATGATTTTTGTTTTACAGCACCATTATCTCAAGGAGAAGGTGCCAAGGCCTCTGAGCATTAGCATCTGTTTGTAAATGAACATCAGTCACTAAGTGGGAAGAGCAAAGGCCCTCTGGTCACTCCATTTCCCACTGTGCCTTGGAGTCTGGCAACAAGTGCCAGAACAATCTCATTCTTGCTACTAAAATAGAAGTAAGGAGAAAAACTGGGAGTTTTCATTTTTCAAGAGCATTTCTCTGCAGCAGAGGTACCATCTTTAGATGTATTAGTCAGGTTAATACAGGAAGTCTCTCCACAAAGGACATTTTATTATTGTCACATAAACAAATTTAAATAAAACATAATTTAAAACATTATCAGAGACTGGAGAGATAGTTTAGTGTTTAAGGCCTATGAAGCCTTATGACTCAGATTCAATTCTCCATTACCCACGTAAGCCAGATGTACAAGGTGATGCATGAGTCTAGAGTTTGTTTGCAGTGGCTGGAGGCCCTGGCATGCAAATTCTCTCTCTCTCTCTCTCTCTTTTTCTCTCTCAAATAAATAAGTAAAATTAAAATCAAAATCATCTGTGGGCTGGGGAGATGGCTCAGCTGCTAAGAGCACTTACTGCACAAATACAAGGGCCTGAGATTGCGTGAGTTTGATTCACCAGTACCCAGTGAACACCTGGGCATGTCCACACAAGTCTGCAACTCCAATCCTGTGGGGATGGAGACTGGAGAGTAACTGAGGCTTGCTGACAGAAATCGACAGCTCTAATTTGAGAGACTCCGTCTCAAGGAAACAGGCTGATGAGCAATAAGAGGGAGCCACCTAATGTTCTCCTCTGACCTTTGCACACCTGTGCCCAGGACATCTGCACATACTTATGTATATGCTACACATATACACATCACACACTGTGCCACAATACTCTGAGCACACTTACACACACACACACACACCAAAAATTTCATCCTGTAATCAACTTTATAAATATATAAATTTTCTAAACTGTGAAACCTAAGTTACATTTTTGGTTCTCATTCCAATAGTTTGTTCTTTGTTTTTAATGGGTTGCCATTAGATTGAAGGTGCTCAAAGTCTAACTGAGTTATTATTTGAATCTAATTTCAGCCTTAAGTTAGCATATTAATAAAACAACATACGAACATCCTGCTGTGTAAATTGTAAGCTAAGTTTTCAAAATAGGCTTATACTTTGGTAATAGCAGAGACTTATCATTACTAAATTTTCTCTTTCATCTAGTCAGGGCCTTTATAATTACTTTCCCTTTTAACTGTTGTGTGGAATAGTTCTAAATAAATTCTTCCAACTGGATTTTTTTTTTTTTTTTTTTTTTTTTGGTGTGTGTGTGTCTCATGTGTATGTGTAAAAGTACATGCATGCATGTGCTATAGTGCACATTTGGAGGTCAGAGGATAATGTTTGGTGTCCCCCTTGCCTGAGGCAGGCTTCTTGGTGTTCACCTCTGTGTTCACCAAGCTAGCTGACCTGTGGGTGTCTGAGAATTTTCCTGTCTCTGCTCCCTTCTCACTATACATGTACTGAGACTTCAGAAGTCCACCACAGTGTCTGGCTTTTCTGTGAGTACTGGGGATCAGAACTCATGTAGTCATATTTCTATGGCAAGTGTTTTCTCCATGGAATGACCTCCATAGAAACCAAGGTGAAATTTTTGGAGACGAGATAAGAAAAGAAAAAATGAGAAAGGAATGAAGAGAAAAGAAAGGAAGGACACAGAAAGCAGAGGACATAAGGAAAGACTAAAGAAAAATAAGAAAAATCAAGAAAGTTTGTAGTCCTCATCTTACAGGTCCTGAAATGTCTTCCTTATCCCACCAATACTAGAAGTGTGGGCTTCTTCTTTTTAATTTTAAATGTTTATTTTATTTTTTAGAGACAGAGAGAGCAAGAGAAGAGAGAGAGAGAGAGAGAGAGAGAGAGAGAGAGAAATAGAGAGAGAGAATTGGCGTGTCAGGGCCTCTAGCCACTGCATTGGAACACCAGGCACTTGCACCATCTAGTGGGCATGTGTGACCTTGAGTTTGCCTCACCTTTGTGTGTCTGGCTAATGTGGGATCTGAAGAGAGATTAAACATGGGTCCTTAGGCTTCACAGACAACAGATAACTGCCAAGCCATCTTGCCAGCCCTGGGGTTTCTTTTGTATGTGTGTGGGTGGGTGCAGATACACATGTGTATAAGTGCATGGGGAGGCCATAGATTCATATCAGGCATCTTACTTGATCACTCTCCCACCTCTCTCACTCTTTGAAATGGGGGTCTTTCACTGAACTTGGACCCAAGTTTGGAAAGCCAGGTCCTAAACAAATACATTCCTGATTAGGCTGGACAAGCAGGCACCAAAGATCCTCCTGTCTCTACCTCCTTAGCACTGGGATTGATTACAGGTGAACAACACCATGCCCAGCATTTTACATGGGGCTGAAGATGTGAGCTCATGTGAGCTCATGTGAGCAATCTCCTCAAGAGCTGTGGGTGGGCTTCTTTTCTAATAATTCATTTTTTTATATTAGTCCAATTTTTAAACAAAACTTCTTATCTTGAATTAGTTATAGATTAACATACCTGAAGTCAGCACACAAATCTAGTGTGCCCTTCTGCCTCAGTTTCCCTCATTAGTGTCAATCCTATTTGCCTGTAGTGTAACTTCAAAACTGAGAAACTGATGCTTGTGTGTAATCACACATAGTTGCTTGCAGTTTTCATGTGTGCAAATGAATACTGTCCCTGCCATGGAGATATACAACTACTCCACCACCCTGTAGTTCCCTCTTTATCTTTGTACCTCTCTTCTGTTCCCTCTCCTCCCATTCTTAAGCCATGGAAGCCTCTATTCTGTCCTCTATTGCTGTAACTTGATATTTCAGTTGTTAAATAATGGCACCACACAGTATGCAGTTTTGAAACTGGTGGTTTTTGAGTTTGTCTGTTTGTTTGTTTTTTGCCTTTTTAGGATTTCCTGGACACCCAGCTTTCTTATTTTGTATGTTGATCTTGCATATTGGTTCTTTTTATTGCTGAATTATATTCTAAGAATTTGTTTAAGTAAGATTATGAAAGCCAAAATTCTCGATATTCAATAAAGTACTGTTTAGGTAATTCTAACTCAGAGAAAATTAATCCTACCTAAGTCAGTTTCTTATATGTAAGCTTCCATTGTTTGCATAGACTACATGTTCTCATACAGATGTCCATCTCAGTGCGGCCCTCATTCACACCTTCCCTTCACAGAATTCCTCCTTGATGTTGGTATAGTCTCTCTTTCTGTTGTTGCACGCTTGCACGCCTCTGTGCTCCTGTAACCTTATTGACTAGATGTCACATCTTTTTCTCCTTCATTAGACTGGAAACCTCGTGAGGAATGAAACATCTTCTTGCAATTCCTGACAATAAAAAGCCTCTTCTCAGTGAATGTTGGTTGCTTAGCTTTGGGGTTAGAGCAAATTAGATCCTCGATGCTGACTTGGTTGGCACACGGGCATCACCTGGGAGGCTTAGAGAACATTTTGATGCTGGTTTCATCTTCAGAGATGTCTGTTTAATGCACCTGAGGTGCAACCGGGATCCAGGAGTTGTAAAGAACCCTCAAATAGCTTTAATGTGTGGATTTAATGTGTGGCCACCGTCTTGACCCAGATCAAGAAGACTGGTTACAGGGAAGACACCATATCATGTTGTTCTTAATGAAAACTGTCTACTATATATTTTTGATTTTAAAAATAAGCATTTACTTATATTTTGATGCTTAGATACCTCTGGTTGTTAATGGGAAGGGTCCATGTAGAATCAGGGTTAGAGTTTGTGCATTTTGCTGGTCATTTTAGTTTTACATAATGCATTCTGCAAATAAGAAAAACATGTTCTCTACTCTCCATAAAATTCAAATCAATTCAAAACACATATCTGAAGCTTCTGAAGTAGTTATTAACCTGTGGCTCTCAACCTTGGCTGCACATTAGAGGCAGCTGGGGAGTTTTAAAAATTCTAGTGTGAGAATTGGTGTGGTGCACCCCACAACCCACATCAATTAAACTAAACCCTCTGGGAATGAGTCCCTGTTATCAGCGCTTTGTAGAGGCCCCCCCTCCCCCTGGTGATTCAGTGTGTAGCCAAGTTTGGAAAGCCAGATCCTAAACAAATATATTCCTGATTCATCTTAATATTAATGCCTTTTATTTATATGACATTTTTATATACTATACATTAATATTAATAACTTTTGTTTATATGGCACTATTATATCAAGGGAATTGAATGAAAAGTATGGAACTTATTCTCTTACTTTAAAAGCTTCACTGTCATAATAATAAATGCATATACATGGCATTGTGGTGTTGACAAAAAATGTCTTCACACTTACTTGCTTCTTCTTTGTGTGTGTGTGTGTGTGTGTGTGTGTGTGTGTGTGTAGGTCAGAGTCACCCTGATGTTATTTCTTGGGCATTATCCACTGTGGTTAAGATAGGGTCTCTCATTTGTTTGGAACTTGCCAAGTGGGCTAGACTGGCATCTCCCTATGCCTACTTCTCTAGCCCTGGGTTTACAAGCATGCCCATACCATGCCCAGCTTGTTTTACATGGATTCTGATGATCAAACTGAGATCTTCATTTTTGCAATCCAAGCACTTTACTAATCGAGCCCCCACTTACAACTTATAAAGTAAAAGAAAATAAAATTCAAATTGAAAAAGTGCAGGATTTTTATTCTGGAACCTGAATTTTACCTATGAGAATACCAAGGCATAGAAAAGTGATACAGAGCTTAGCAGGAAACCTGCAATGCACCTAGATATAATTTGACATTCAAAGAAGCACTCACTCCTATGGTTTTTGTAAGTAAAACTGGCATCTGAGTTAGGGTGCAACCTTAAGTCAGGAACCCCGAGTGCCTTCTCTCACCCTAGCATCAATCTTTTTTTAAAAAATTTTTTTTATTATTTATTTTTTGGAGAGACACAGAGAGAGACAGACAGGGAGAGGGAGAAAGAGATGGGCGTGCCAGCAGTCTCTCAGCTGCTGTGAATGAACTCCAGATGTGTGCGCCCCCTTGTAGGCAAGTGCGTCCTTGTGTCACTTTTCATCTAGCTAAACGTGGGACCTGGAGATTGGAACCGCTGGAGATTGGAACCAGCGTTCTTAGGCTTAGCAGGCAGGTGCCTTAACCGCTAAGCCATCTCTCCAGCCCCCTAGTATCAATCTTAATAGCTTCTCCTCAGTCAGGTATCTTGAGGAGAAATTCTGAGATAAGAATATGGGGCACCAGACATTCCTGTCTCTATCATCCTAGGTCAGAAAATACACTTACAGTAGAAAATACAGAATTTTTTCTACTTCAACCTAGTGTAGGCCTACCTACCCCTCCACCAATGAATCCCACGTTTTAATCCCCAAACCTGTGACTATATAATTATATGCAACAGAAGGGACCTTACAGCATGATTAAGTTAGGAATCTTGAAATTATCGGATGTGACCAATGTAACCACATAGGTCATTTTTCTTTTTCCTTTTTAATGACAGCTTCCATACTTACAGACAATAAACCATGATAATTCCCTCTCCTCCCTCACTTTCCCCTTCACAAATCTACACTCTGTCATATCCCCTCCCTCTCTCCATTAGTCTTGTTTATTGCACTGTGAGATCATGGATATTAAGGCCAATTTCTATCTGGTCCATTGCATCATAAGCAGTCCTACCCTTCCTTCAGCCCTTACATTCCCCGCCCCCTCTTCTGCAATGGACCCTGAGTCTTGGAAGGTGTGATAGCGATGTTTCAGTGCTGAACATTCCTCCATCCCTTCTTCTCAGCACTATGGTGCCTTTTGGGTCATCCCAGTGGTCACCACCATCAGAAAAGAGAAGCTTCTCCAACCAAAAGTGAGAGTAGCATTAATATATGGGAATGAACATTAAGTAAAGTCCTTACAGGGCAGTTTGGTGAGCATAATATATGCATTTATACAAGAGCAGGTGTTACACGCCTAATGCTCATCCCCCACATAGGCTTTTGGTTAGGTTTTCAGTACCAAGCATGTATTCCCTCCCATACAGCAGACCTCCAGTCCAATTAGAGAGCAATTGGTTTCTCCCATAACAGACATGCCACTATTGCACCCATTGGCTCAGTTGGCCTGGCTGCCCAAACTTGAGGCTTGCAATGTCCACTGTTTTCACCACTGATGGCATAAGGCTGTATGCAGTGCAGCATCTTCCAGCTTTCTGACAGCTGGTGTACCTAGAGAAGATTTTCAGCTCAGCCCCAGTTTGATTTCTTGGTGAACTTGCAGCCTGGGCATGTGGAGTCTTTAGCAATAGGGTCTTATTATATATTCCTGGTGGGAAACCAAGAGCCTTGGCAATAGCCTAAATGGTATGGAGGCATCAGGGAACTCCCTGGCCAACAACTCACTGGTAGGTACCTCATCCCTGGAACTGAAATTTTTCTATTAACAGTCTATGTCTTCTGGGTGTGCCAGTATCGAAAACAGTAGGTATCATGTGGTTTATTCACAATATCCTGAATTTTGATTACCCCTCTCCCCATATTCTATTTACTCAAACCCTTCCCCGATCTCACTTAGGCCATTCTTCCACAGAAATCTGACCATCTGCTTACATATATACAGTACCATCACCTTAAGTCCACCCCCCTCCTCCCTCCCTTATAGCCCTTTTCTAGCTTACTGGCCTCTGCTACTGATTTTTACTCCAATTCACACACAAGTCTGAATGTTTGCAACTAGGATCCACATATGAGAAAAAACATGTGATATTTGGCTTTCTGGGCCTGGGTTACCTCACTTAGTATAATCCTTTCCAGATCCATCCATTTCCCTGCAAATTTAATAATTTCATTTTTATTTACCACTGAATAGAACTCCATTGTGTAAATATGCCACATCTTTATTATCCATTCATCTGTTGAGGGGCATCTAGGCTGGTTCCATTCCCTAGCTATTGTCAATAGAGCAGTAATAAACATTGTTATTCAAGTATCTCTAAGGTAGTGAGAAGGGTCCTTAGGATATATGCCTAGCAGTGCTATGGCTAGGTCATATGATAAACCTATTTTTAGCTGTCTCAGGGATCTCCACAATGATTTCCACAATGGCTGTACCAGACTACATTCCTACCAAAAGTGTAGAAGGGTTCCCCTTTTCTGGCATCCTCGCCAACATTTATTGTCATTTGTTTTCTTGATGATAACATTCTGACAGGAGTGAGATGGAATCTCAAAATAGTTTTAATTTGCATTTCCATGATGGCTAAGGATGTACTACACTTTTTTAGATATTTATATGCCATCTTTATTTCTTCTTTTGAGAATTTTCTATTTAGTTCCATAGCCCCTTTTAATTTAAATTTATTTATTTATTTATTTATTTATTTATTTATTTATTTATTTTTTGAGGTAGGGTCTCACTCTGGCCCAGGCTGACCTGGAATTAACTATGTAGTCTCAGGGTGGCCTTGAACTCACGGCGATCCTCCTACCTCTGCCCCCTGAGTGCTGGGATTAAAGGCGTACGCCACCACACCCGGCTTCATAGCCCCTTTTTAATTGGGTTGTTTGATTTCTTATTATTTTGTTTTTTGATTTCTTTGTATATTGTAGATATAAATCCTCTGTCAGATGTACATCTAGCAAAGATTTTCTCCCATTCTGTAAGTTGCCTCTTTGCTCTATTCACAGTGTCCTTTGTTGTACAAAAGCTTTGTAATTTCATGAGATCCCAGTGGTTGATTAGTGATTTTATTTCCTGAGCAACTGGGGTTATATTCAGAAAGTCATTGCCTATGCCAATATGTTGAAAGGTTTCCCCTATCTTTTCCTCTAGCAGTTACAGAGTTTCAGGTCTGATATTAAGGTCCCTGATCCATTTGGACTTGATTCTTATGCATGGAGAAAGACAAGGATCTATTTTCATCCTTCATATAGATGTCCAGTTTTCCCAGCACCACTTGTTGAAGAGGCTGTCTTTTCTCCAGTGAATTTTTTTTAGCATTTTTGTCAAAAATCAGGTGCCTGTAGCTGCCTGGATTAACATCTGGGTCCTCTATTCTGTTCCATTGATCTACATGTCTGTCTTTGTGCCAGTACCATGTTGTTTTTGTTACTATGGCTTTGTAATATAGCTTAAAATTGGGTATAGTGATATATCAGCCTTAATTTTTTTGCTCAAAAACATTTTGGCTTCTTGAGGTATTTTGAGCTTCCAAGTGAATTTTAGGATTTTTTTTTCTATTTCTGTGAAGAATGCCATTGGAATTTAAAAATTTTTTTTTATTTATTTGAGAAAGACACACAGAAAGAGACAGACACACAGAGAGACACTTTGAATGAAATTCAGATGTGTGTGCTCCTTTGTGGGTAAGTACAGCATTGTGCCCTTGCATCACTTTTTGCGTCTGGCTAAACTTGGGACCTGGAGATTGGAACCAGGGTTCTTAGGGTTGGGAGACAGGCATCTTAACTGCTAAGCCATCTCTCCAGCCCACCATTGGAATTTTAATGGGGATTACATTAAATGTGTAGATTGCTTTTGGTAATATTGCCATTTTCACAATAGTGAATCTTCCAATCCAAGAACATGGGATGTCTTTCCATTGTGATCAGATAGAATACAAGGGATTATTTCAATTTTCCTGTATTTGTTAAGATTTGCTTTGTGTCCTAATATATGATCTATTTTGGAGACTATTCCATGTACTGCAGAGTAAAATGTATATTTTGCAGCCTTTAATTAGAATGTTCTATAGATATCTGTTAGGTCCATTTGTTCCATGACATTATTTAATCCAGATGTCTCTCTGTTTCATTTTTCATAAGAAGCCAGGAGGGTGAGATTCAGAGAAAGAGATGTGAAGACAGAGGCAGATGGTGAAGTGAATGAAGCTGTTACTGAAATAAAGCCACAAGGAAAGAAGGCAGCAAATAGCTCTAGAAACCCAGACATTTAAGAAATGGTTATCCCTTCAAGCCACCTAAAGGAATGCAGCCTAGCAGATACCTTGATGTTAGTCTAGAAAGCTCAGTGTTTGGGTTGGAGATATGGCTTAGCGGGTAAGACACTTGCTGCTCTTATGTGAAGGCCTGGGTTTGGACTGCTAGAACCCACATAGAACCTAGTGCACACCTGGAATCTCAGCACATTTACTGTGAGATGGGTGATGAGACTGCAGAAACCCTGAAAGCTCATGGTCCTTCAACAAAAATTCAAACCAAATCAAAACAAAATAGCTGTACACCCAGAGCTATGAAATACTAAATTTGTGCTGTTATAAATGAATGAGTTTGTGGCAATTATAATACAAATAGACTACTGAGATATATATTTTAAAATGGGTATTTGTTTTGAAATTGTATATGACTGTTAATCAGTAATAAGATAGCTTTGATATTAAAAAGATAATTTAGGGGACTGAGGAGGTGACCTGGTTCCATTTCCCAGCACCCACATAAAGTTGGATACAAAGTGATGTGTACATCTGTGATCCTAATGTTCCCATGGCTATGGGAGGCAGAGCCAGGACAATCCAAACTCACAGGCCAGAAACTCTAACATTCCTTTGTAGTCTGGAAGTTCTTTGCTGCAGCATGAGACACGGACTCACAGAAAATAGAGCACACCTCAAACTTGCGTGTTCAAATGCACACACACACAGGTGAAGAAAAAAAAAATCCAATTTAATGATTATTGTTGACTACAGGAATCGACATGAGATCTTTACTCAAGCACTTCCTGATAGGTAAGTTCATAGAAAACAACTTGATCCTGCTTAGCTAATAAGGGATCATGCCAGGCTTGCTTTAATGAGCTGACCAGGCTCTTGTTTGCTTCTCTTCCCTCCCTTTGTTCTACTGCTGCACTCCTCTGGGTATTGGAGGAGCCAGTACTGCTTTTACTTGGGTCAAGTTGTAAGTCTTGTAAGTAAGGCAGGCTTCAATCACAAATGTTTTCCTGCCAAACCATGCAAATTAAGACCACAAAAGTGGGCTTCAAGGGGAGGAATACCTGTTTTTCTCCTATTCAAAAGATAAACCAAGAGAACAGCTATAATAGACACTCTGAAATAATGTCCAGGCATATGGGAAAAGACACAAAGGAAAAACTTGATGTTCAGTCTGATGAAAGACACTCTTCCATAGCCAACATTTACCTTGACAGTCTGTAAGAAAACACTGACATCGCAGTAAGTCCAGTGCTGTCATTTCCCTGCCCCCAAGGTTGAAAGTGAGTACTAGTTCCTAGTGTACAGCCAAATGAAGTAGTTGGCCCATGTTTAGGAGCCATGGTTTACCCTCAGATCCCACACCATCACATTAAATGCTTCTAACATAGTCAGTGTGGTAAGTGACCTGTACAGTGAGAGCCACCTGCAAACCGAGCCAACAAAAAGACCGGATTCTCATCTTGTCCTGGCACATGCTTATGGACCAGATGGTGCACAGCCATCAGCATTCCTTGGGATGCCATTGCTGTTTCTGTCAATTGCATTTCTTGTTTGTTGTTTGTGTTAGTTTGAATGTATCCCCCACCCCTACAACCCTGCATAGACTTAGATGTTTAATGAAAGCTTGAAACTTGGATTTTCAGCTGCCTGGCTGGAAGAGGTGTCACCTGGGGTGGATCGTGGGGTCTAGCCCTATGATGTGTTTGAGAGGTGCATCTGAATTCCAGCCTGAAGGTTTGCAGAGAGGTTTTGAAATATGGATGTGCTTGTTTGGGGTGCTGGCTATTTGGTGATTTCTCTCTGCTTGGATCTATGAAAGGGAGCCAGGTTCTTCTGCCATGGATGGAACTTTCCCTGGATCTGTAAGCTTGAAATAAACCCCTTCTTCCCATAAACTGTGTCTGTTTGGAAGGTCATCCCATCAACATGGAACTGACTACAACACTCTTCTCCTCTCATAGGCACGTGCAATTTGATATGAACAAACATTAATAAGTGCTGTTACTCTTTCATAAAATTAATATTGCCCACTGATACCTACAAAATATTACTCACCAAGATAGCAGTGGTATTGTTAATAGATTTATTATGTGGAGAGATGCAGAGCTATGGAGATGATGAACAGACTTAATCTGTGAGTCCCTAACTCTTGGAATGAGACAGTGGGTGGGCATTAGAGACACAGAATCAATACCCATCAGACTTTTCTCATAGCTCTAGTGAGTTGAAAGTAAACAGACAGTTTTGTTTTTCCTGGAGATGAACTTCTTAGTACTCTAAGGATTCAAGCAGATATTAGCAAGTGAAAATATAGAGCAAACATTAAAGCTTTGACTATAAAACATGGAAGTCTCTGGGATCCCTTTTAAGCTAAAATTCTTCACTATCAGATTTTTACTATTTTATTTGTTTTTTTTTTCTTTCCAAGAAGATTAAATTGGCCATAAGTTTTAAAAAAAGCAAAAACAAAAACAACAAAAAGACCCATGCAATTCTCTTACATCTTATTTTCTTGGCGAGACTATTTGTCCCCATTGAAGTTCCAAATCCCTATAGCAATTTTGTCTCTTTTCATGGAAGATACAATGCCTGGTTAAAGGGGAGTTTTCTGTAAAATGGGATTTAACATTTTTTTAAATAAAATACAATGAAATCTTTTATTGTGGACCCAACCAACAGAGTCTTGGATGAATTCCACCAAAGTCATTTTGGAGCAGTCTAAGTTTTGATACACAAGAAGTGAAGGAAAGTGTTGCAGAAACGCTCTCAAGGCTGGCCAATTTCTTTCCCTTAAAGTAGATGCCATGACATCTTCTACCCACTGGGTTTTCTGCTTAAGGGACTGTGAAGGAGAAACCTTCTCCAGAGCCTGCCTGGCCCTGGCTGTGGTCCATGTCTGTCACGGGCCTACCATGTGTAAATCACACACCCAAATACATCCAGACAGAGCACATCCATCACACGCTGGCTGTGATGTGGCTGCACTGTCTGTAAATCTGGAGAAAATAATGTATTTGCGCCGTGAGATGACATCCCATAATGAGATTGTGATATTCCATAGCATGTGATTTGCTATTTGTGACAGAGATGAATTTCACAGTGAGCACAGCTGCTGGTCCTACTGACACGCGTGAGGTGGAGGCCCTTCTCAGGGCATCCAGTCATAATTCTTCTTCCCTACTGGAAATGATTTCTCAAGACTGCCAAGAACAAGTTGCCAAATTAAATTTTCTCTAAAGGGTAGCTGAGTGTTGAGGCAAAGAGAAATCTCTAAACTAAAAAAAAAAAAAAAAAAGGCTGCATAGAAGACATTCACCCACATTCCTTGATTGCATTGATTGTTTATGGTAACAGAACCCAACGGTCCACTCGAGGTTATGTGACCAACTCCTGTGCCTCACATGCAATCAATGTAAAGCAAAAACTGCTTTTATGTGTGAAATAAATAACCTAAGTTGTTCAGCTTCTTACTCGCAGCATCATATAAGGAACCTTTTAATACATTCATCATTTTTAAGGGTCCTAAGTTGTCCTGAGTCTTTGCTACAAAAAGTACGGCCCCCAGAAGAGCAGTGTTGTTGTTACCTGGAAACTGAGCAGCAGTACAAACTCCTGGGCACCATTTTAAACAGACTGAAGCAGAATCATTTCAGTAAGATCACCAGATGGGTCTAACGCTCATTAAAATTTTAGAAGCACTAGAGAGACAGGTGTTGTGGCACATGAATGTAGCTGTAATCCTAGCACTTAGGAAGCTGAGACAGGATTGTTTCAGCCCCGGAATATGAGATAAGCCTGGACCCATAGTGAAAAGGAAAAAAAAAAGACCCTCTAAAATTACTGTGTTAAGAGATATTTGAGATATTCCAATAGGTTCATCAACACAAAAAGTACCTATATATAAGACAAACTATTCTAAATATATACATGATTTATTTATTATGAATTCTCCACTGTTGGATGTTGGTAATATGCTTCATATCCTCCATCAGTACACCCTGTTACTGTTATACTGTCCTTGCCATCCAGTCTTCCACTATTGTTTGACACCATTGGATTTCACTTCTGCTGAAGCTTTTAGCTGCGTGGGCCTGTTGTGAACTGAAACTTGCAGTGCTGCTGAATCTTTGGTCCTAGTGCTGTAGTTGACTGCGGAGAGAAATGAGGTTTTTTTTTCTGTATCTCATGCAGATGTGGTTTTTCATATTCTGTAGGCATTCACCCTATCAAGGGAAATCTAACCTTATCTCGCTCATCCTGTGAGGCAGTTCCAACTGCAAAGTTTTGTTCTTGGTTCCCACACAAAGGACTCCCTGGGAGACACCAGCTCTGCAGTCAAAATATTATACCATCACTGATTTATATGCTGGTTGGCCAGTGTACCCACACAGCTGCCAACTCAGTGTCTGATACAGCAGGACCTCCTAAGGTTCTCATGCTGGTGAACTTCAAAATCCATAGGATTTTAATGAGGAATAGCTTGTACAGTTATGAGTTTCCTATGAGGGAAATCTTGTATGATAAAATCTATAATGAGTTGAATAGTGTTTTGCCAAATTGGATGATATATATTTTATTAATAGCCCAAGGACTTTAATTAATTAAGTATTCCTTAATCATATCCACTGAGATTAGGAAAAATAATGATTATTAATAGCACAAACATGTTCAAAGTTGTTCTCACATAATTTTGTCCATGACATGAAAGTCATGATGGTAAAGGTAGATATTATATATTATATAACAGGGCAGTTAAGATTCTGTACTATAAATCAGGGGCTGGGGAAATTGCTTAGTGGTTAAGGTGTTTGCCTGTGAAGCCTAAGGTCCCCGGTTCGATTCCCCAGGATCCACGTAAGCCAGATGCACAAGGGGGTGCATGTGTCTGGAGTTCGTTTGCAGTGGCTAGAGGCCTGGCAATTCTTTCTTTTTCTCTATCTGCCTCTTTCTCTCTCAAATAAATAAATAAATAAAATATTTTTTAAAACCTTGTAAATTAGGGTCCAAGACTGAATCATATTTCATGTATTCAAACTGTGAGTCTATCTTTTACCAGTTGTATGGTGTTAAGCAAGTTCCATATTTTCTTTCTTGGTTCTCTCTCTCTCTTTTTGAGGTAGGGTCTCACTCTAGCCCAGGCTGACCTGTAATTTACTATGTATTTCAGGGTGGCCTCTAACTCACAAGGATCCTCCTAACTCTGCCTCCTGAGTACACATGTTAAAGGTATGCACCACCACACCCAGCTTGTTTCTCTTATATTTCACTGCATAGGGTTGTGGTTAGGGCCAATTTAGCTTGTGAACATATAACAAGAGTGCATACTTCATAAAAATATCCTAGACATGTTAAAAAGATTATTAGAATAACTTTACATGTCATCAGTCAGCCATAAGTTATGAAGGAAAGGGATGATGTGGCACAAAGAATGATAAACCTTTTATTCCCATTTGTTCCTAAGTTATACATCTTTCAGTAGTTTTCAGAACTTCACTTAGAGAGTTGGACATGACTTTTATAGTTAGGTCCATTGGTACATTTCGGTTATATTTAAGATTTGTAACAGCACACAAACATATGTATATTTAATTTCATAAAACTATAGCAAAATTTTACTTTTATGCTTTCTTATGTATTTTGTAACAAAGTATTTTTATAATTATCAAATCTGAGTGTTCCCATAACTGTGTAAGGTAGGTAGGTATTACAGTCTTCATTTTGAAGTTGAAGCAAATGAAAGCTGTAGTGAGCAATAGTTTTCCCCAAGATGTAAGTAGGCAACAGAGAGAGAGAGAGAGAAAGAGAGAGAGAGAGCCCAAATTCAAACTCAAGTCTTTTCCTTTTTCTGCACGGGCAGAGCATGCACTATAAGATTGTGGACTCTTCTTCCCAGGGGTGCTGAGCATCCTGTGAAGCTTCCTAAATACTGTAGACCGTCCCCCTCACAAACAAGAATAAATGGATGGCTGGATCTAAGTTGACTGTGTGTGGCAGAGTCTGTTCAGATTTTTTTCTGATTTCACAGGTATGAAATTTGTCTTCAGGTCTGCAGGTATAGCCCCTGTGGAAGAGCACTTGTCTGATGAGTCCTGGGCTTGATCCCCAATCCTGGGAAATAAAACTGACTTGAATCACATTAAGTGTAGATGCTGACAGAGCTTGTATTAGCTGCTCCACATTATGTCTTGATTGAAGTTTGGTCATACACATCAATGCAGCGATATTCAAACCTGTGTCAAAAATGTTAGCTCTACATTCCCTTTAATGATCTTGTTCTTCAGAAAAAAATTCCTGAGCTAGATGCTGAAATAAAGAACAACGTGGCTGGTTCTCTGCATTATATACTGCTTCTGACAAGAGGGATTCGAAATGATTTTGATCCTGAGGATATGGCTCACTGTCACTGTGTCATGTATAATGTAACCTTTGCTCTAGAGACCTTCATGTTTTGGCTATGGAATTCACAGGTGACCTTGAAATATGGTAAAAATGGGGCACATGGTACCACTGAGATACAAATGGAAGCACTAGACTGGCCTCTTGGAATGTGGACTCTGAGGAGCCTGAGGCTCTTATGAACCCCATGGTTATAAATATACAGGGGCAGAGGACCTGAGAGCATTTCAGGGAAGTGGTGCATGGACAGGCTAAGTGTATTAGCCACATATCTTTTGTTACTATATTGTATAAAATGTGAATACTATAATTCTTCATAAGAGGTTTAGATGAAAGTTTTAATGAAGAAGGTTTGGAGTCAGAGAGAATAAAGTGAAAAAATGTGAAGATTATAAGCAGAGAAACAAACTCACCAAGTGTCTCATTTAATATTCTTCATTAACATCTTTGAAAATTAATGAAGTTATATATCTATATTATGGCCTTGACTGTCATTTTAAAGGAGATTTTAAAATTCAAAAGGAACATTGGCAACATTAATTTTTTTTTGCTGAAGAGTAGATGTTGCAGAAGGTATAATAATAATAATAATAATAATAATAATAATAAGAATAAGAAGAAGAAGAAGAAGAAGAAGAAGAAGAAGAAGAAGAAGAAGAAGAAGAAGAATAGAGGCTGGTGAGATGGCTTAGCAGTTAAGGCACTTGCCTGTGAAGCCTAAAGACCCAGGCTCAATCCCCCAGTACCCAGATGCACAAGGTGGCACATGTATCTGAAGTTCATTTGCAGTAGCTAGAGGCTCCTTTGCACCATTTTTTTCTCTCTCTCAAATAAATAATAAATAATTTTTAAAAACAACAATAATGGCAGGAATGGCCTCATGATGGTAAAACTGAGTTTTTGCTGAACTGAAGCATGGGTGTTTCAGAAGGTCTAAGAACAGTAATGGTAGACATCCCTCATGATGGTAACTGAAAGCTTACCCATGTTCCCTTAGGTTTTAGAGATTCAGTCCCTCCACATTTCACTCATCTAAGCACTTAATTGTCTACAATCCATGAGGTTCTCTGTGCCTAAAGCATTCTTTTGGAATACTGACACACTCATTCTTATGCTTGGTTGGTGCATCATGTTTTCTCCTATAATTCTGAGATGATCAAAATCAAATTCTGGCTGCATTTCTATTCCCCTCCTTCTTCGTTGTCCAAAAATCTCATCATGCAAAAGAGAGAGAGAGAGAGAGAGAGATTTACAAGATTTATAGACACAACCTCTATAGTTTATAGAATCACATTTCATAATGATGCTATTTATGACCACATCCTTGTTAAAATATTAAGCACGGTGGATAGCTTCAATCTATCACTTCAGCCACATGGGGAGGAAGTCTGCCTTCAGAGCTGGGATATGGCTTTTCTCTTTGGAGCTGACTTGCATTAAGAACTCTCCCTTATCCTTGTTTCCCATTTCTCTCACTGATTATAGCGTTCAGAAAGAAAAGAAATGCTGTGGAAGCTTCTTTATAACAATCTTTCTTGACTAGTCTCCTGCTCATTAAAGAAGAGTCCCTACACAGTGCAATGTGTGTGCTTATCTAGGGAAGACTCAGAAATACCATGGTCCATAAAATTCACCAGAGAGTGTCATCTTAGGGAGAGAGTTCAGTAAAGATAATTTTATTTATTTATTTATAGTACTAAAGACTTAATCCAGGATACTACCACTGAACAACCCTCCCCCTGATGGATAATGTTTATGATTTCCACAGCATGACATGAAAAATATGATATTTTCATATGGAAAAAGGAATGAACCATAGTTTCAGAGTTGACTGGAAAAGTTGCACGTGCCCTCAATGGTCACTATGTTTCTCACTGTCATCCCTTTTGTTTTATTCTTGATATGTTACTGTAAATAAGGTACTGCTATCTCCAACTTTGGAGATGTAAGAACTGAACCTCAGGGAACCCAGATCACTTGTCCAACGTCATACATTGGCTACAGGTAGAGCTGGAATCCAAACTCAGGCTTCGTATTTTAAACTACTAACACTCTATTAACATTCACCTGAGGTGTTTGGTGAATCTACTTTTAAATTATGAATCGCAGTGCAAATCCAATCTTTTTCATGTTAGTATTCTCATATCCTCTCTCTAGCTTTCTCTCTGATCTGAAATGGTTACCACAGCGTCTGCCCATTGACAGTCTCCTCCTGGAACTCCAAAGTTCAAGTGATCTTCCTGCCTCAGCCTCTTGAGTGTCAGAGCCTGAAGTTATGGTATATGTATAGACTAAAGCTCTGGGCTGAGGACTCAGAGCAAGTTCAGACCAGAGCTGGGTTTCAAATTTCAGATCCATTCCTCAAAGGAAAACACTCCATGCTGATGCATAGATACTCACCCTAGCTTTGAGGTATTCATCACCAGAAGCAAGTTTTCTATTTTCTACATTTCCTGGAAAGCCTGGGCAGTTAAGAAACAGTGTTTTTCCTAGAGAGCAATGGTGGGGGTGCTGCTTCCTGCCTGGAGACAGAATGAGTTTCCCTGGTGGCAGTTTTCACCCTAGGCCTTATTACTGATTAATGTCCAGCCACTAGCCTAATTCAAGAATTATTATAAGTACATGCAGCCAAAAGATTTCATGGAAACGACTCTAGACCCTACTTGCAGGGGCCTAGTATTAACCATGGGTCAGCTATGGGAAACTGACTTCTCTCAGCATCAAAGGCAAAGGCTGGTCAGGCCCTTGTAACTAGCTCAGGGTGTTTATTGATTGATTGATTGATTGATTGATTGACAACTTCTATACTTACAGACAATAAACCATGATATCCCCACCCCCCTTCACAGCTCTGCTCTCCATCATATCCCCTCCCTCTCTCCATTAGTCTTTCTTTTATTTTGATGTCATCATCTTTTTCTTCTATTATGAGGGTCTTGTGAAGGTATTGCTAGGCACTGTGAGGTCATGGATATCGAGGCCAATCTCTTTTTGAACAGTTGCATTGTAAGGAGTGGTACCCTTCCTTTGGTTCTTACATTCTTTCCTCCACTCTTCCACAATGGACCCTGAGCCTTGGAGGCTGTGATAGAGATGTTTCAGTGCGGGGCACTCCTTCATCCCTTCTTCTCGGCACTATGTTGCCTGTTGGGTCATGCCAGTGGTCACCACCATCTGAACAGAGAAACTTCTCTAACCAAAAGAGAGGGTGGCATTAATATATGAATATGAACATTAAGTGTAGAGCTTTCAGGGCAGCTTGGTGAGAATAATATATGCATTTAGCCAGACAAAAGCAGGATTTTTACCTCTAAGGCATATGACCTCCCCTACCATAGGCTTTTGATTAGGATTTCAGTTCCTGGAATGTATTCCCTCCCTTAGAGAGGTCTCCAGTCCAATTAGAGAGCAGTTGGTTTCCCCCAGAGCAGGCATGCCACTATTGCACCCATTTGGTCATTTGGCCTGTCTGGCCAAACTTGAGGCTTGCAGTGTCCACTGATTTCACCACTGATGACTTCCGTCTCCTATAGGGCTGCATACAGTGAGCTTTTTCGAGCTTTCAGTTGGCTGTTCTACAGAGAGAAGCTTTTTAGCTCAGCACCAGCACGATTTTTCAGTGACTTTGCTGCCCATTCCTGTGAAGTCTTCAGCAATGAGGTCTTGCCATTGTTGGTTTCCCACGAGTAACCAACACAAGTAACTCGTGGGAAACCAAGGGCCTTGGCAATAGCCTGTAATGTTTTGGAGGCAGCAGGGACCTCCCTGGCCAACAACTCACTGGTAGGTATCCAATTCCTGGAACTGAAAATTTTCTAATAGCTGTCTATGGCTTCTGGATGTGCCATTATCCAAAAAACGTAGGCTTTCATACGTTTTATTCAGAATTTCTTGAATTTTGATTGACCCTCCCCCCACCCTTCTCTTACTCAATCTCTTTCCCTGGCCTCACTTAGGCCTTTCTCTTCCCGTAATCTGTTCTTCTACTTACATATATACAATGCCATCCCCTAAAGTCTTTCCTTCTCCTCCCTCCCTTATCGCCTTTTTCCAGCTTACTGGCCTCTCCTACTGATTTTTTGGTTCCAGCTCATACACAAGTCTAAACATTTGTAGCTAGGATCCACATATGAGAGAGAACATGCAATGTTTGACTTTTGGGGCTTGGGTTACCTCACTTAGTATAATCCTTTCCAGATCCATCCAGTTCCCATTAAATTTCATAATTTCATTTTTCTTTACTGCTGAATGGAACTCCATAATGTAAATGTACCATATCTTTATTATCCATTCATCTCTGGAGGGACATCTGGGCTGGTTCCATTTCCTAGCTATTGTGAATAGCACAGCAACAAACATGGTTGTGCAAGTATCTCTAAGGTAGTGAGAAGAATCATTAGGATATATGCCTAGGAGTGCTATCACTGGATCATATGGTAAATCTATTTTTAGCTGTCTCAAGAACCTCCACACTGATTTCCACCATATCACATTCCCACCAATAGTGAAGAAGGGTTCCTTAGGGTGTTGTTTAAAAAAATATATTTTATTTACAGAGATGAGAGAGAGAGAGAGAGAGAGAGAGAGAGAGAGAGAATATAGGTGTACCAGGGCCTTATGTCACTGCAAAGGAATTCCAGATGCACGTGCTACCTTGTGCATCTGGCTTTACATGGGTACTGGGGAATTGGACCCAGGTCAGCAGGCTTTGCAAATAAGCACCTTTACCATTGAGCCACCTCTGTAGCCCCCAGGTTTCTTTTTTAATATCAATTAGGTAAAATGAAATTCAGGACAGAGAAATTACTTTCACAAATCAAGTGGTATTACCAATCATCTCAGGAGGTTTAGAACTACCTTTTCTTAACATGATCCAATTATTTGTTTGCCCTGACAGGTAAAGAACAAGGCCTCGCTGGATCAATCTTTCATCCTCTTTATGACAAAGCTTATTTAAGTTGTTGAGCAGAGACTGGATTTTAAGAACTATTTGGAAGTACATGCTAACAGTGGTAATTGTAAATTTCAAGGGCTGCAGGGGAAAATTCGCAGAACCGGATACTTTCCTCCTGAGGCTCCATGAAGACTGAACCTGAGTCCTGGTACCTTTCCCAATAAAACCAAATCAATTATGGATTCATATATACAGACTCGTGCCACCATGGACATCATTAGCAAAATTGAAAAGGCTTGCAATGTCCCAACACCTGATTAGCAGGTATGCCCCTCCTTGTCCTTGATGGTCCTGTTGGGTTTCTTCAAGCCACCAGCATCACTGTGATGTCGTCACAGTCAAGGGAAAGCACAACAGCAAGTCTAGAAGACACTGGTAGCCTGGCATGGTGGCACATGCCTTTAATACCAGCACTTGGGAAGCAGAGGAAGGAGTATCACCATGAGATCGAGGCCACCCTGAGACTACATAGTGAATTCCTGGTCAGCTTTAGCTAGAGTGAGACCCTACCTCGAAAAACAAAAACAAAAACCAACCAACCAAACAAACAAACAACAAATAAAACAATAATAAATAAAATAAAAAAGAAGACAGTGGTTGTTGCTCAGAGTGTAGGAAAGCATTTCTTCATTCTTTTTTTATTTATTAAAGAGAGAGAGAGAATGGGTGTACCAGGGCCTCTAGCACCCTGAAATGAACTCCAGATTCATGCACTGCCATGTGCATCTGGCTTACGTGGGTACTGGGGTATCGAACCTGGGTCCTTAGGCTTTGCAGGCAAGTGCCTTAACCACTAAGCCATCTCTCCGGCTCTAGGAAAGCCACTTTAAAAGTTCAAACTGTTGTCAGATTTGACAAAAATTAACTTTCTGTATTATCATTACGGTGACTCACCAGAAGCCTAGCTTTGCTAGACAGTATGGAAATATTTAGATATGTGTAGTCTGTTCTCTGAAAACCTTAGCTTCACAAATAGTCAGGTAATTATTAGACCATCATAAGAAGTTAATGGGAAATATATTCAACAAACTCAAAAGAAAACATTTTTTAAATTTTATTTATTAATTTGACAGAGAAGCAGGGAGAGAGAGGAAAGAGAGAGTGTGTGTATGTGTGTGTGTGTGTGAGAGAGAGAGAGAGAGAGAGAGAGGGAATGGGGCAGCAGGGTCTCTAGCCACTGCAAACTCCAGATGCATGCACCACCTTGTGCATCTGGCTTACGTGGGTTCTGGGGAATTGAACTCTGGTCTTTAGGCTTTTCAGTCAAGTTCCTTAACCACTAAACTATCGCTCCAGTCCAGAAAAAAATTATTTTATGTCTATATACACAACATGTTCAGCCAGGTGGTGTGTGTGTTGGCTGTTTCTAAGGTGTGTGAGGTGGGATGGATAAGTGGTAAGACTTCACAAAGAGATGTTGACTAGGTAGAGAAGCTAACCACTCCTCTCACCGGCCATTTTCTGCACTGGCCATGCTTCTAGTATTTCTCCAGCCAGACATTTCCTCACTCATGTTGAGATGTGTTTTGTGACTGTTTTCAAAGACCTTTCATGCTTGATCTTCCCAGAAAGAATCAAAATAATAAATATAAAAAAATTAAATTAAAGCTAGGCATAGTGGGAGGCACATGGGAGGCACAGGTAGGAGGATTGTCATGAGTTCGAGGCCTCCTTGAGACTACATAGTGAATTCCAGGTCAGCCTGGGCTAGAGTGAGAACCTACCTTGAAAAACAAAACAAAGCAAACAAAAATAAAACAATTAAAGCAAGAAAAAAAATTCAAACTATCCCTGCAGCAATTCATGGGCTTGAGTATTGTGAGGTGGATGAACATGGAGGAGACACAGGTAAACAGTGACAAACATGTTGATCAGAGCCATAGCACGAGCACTGGCTTCAAACAACAGTCAACAACCATAGCCCTTGAAAAAGCTCCAAGCCAGGGCGAAGGAAGAGGGCTGAGTGGGCTGCCGGGAAGGGGAAGGGTCAGAGGGCAAGTGGCGTCTCCTTAATTGAACTCTAAGTCTTTGCTCCTTGTAACTTCGACCGGCTAATCCCCCTATAGTTAAAGAAAAAAACAAAACTCACACAAATATGGGTCATTAACTCCATTTCCGCCATTTCCTAAAATTCCCTCCATTTGCTAAAATTTCCTCCATTGCCTAAAATTTCAAGTAACACCCACCTGCTAATTAAAGCTTAATAAAGATATGCCTAGTGAACAAAATGCTACCACCTTCTGGTAAAGTAGAACAGAACACCTCCTACCCCTTCATTCATTCTCCTGCCTCTTCCTCTCTCCACAAATTGTCCAGTGAATAATACCTGTATTATACCATGTGACTAACACATTCATGTGCATTATCTCATTTCACACTCACAGGATCCTTAACTGGTTTCTATGACCTAATTAGACAGAAAGGAAACTGAGATTTAGAAAGGGTATGTAACTTCCAGGTTACGCAGTACTTGGCAGATGCAGAACATAAACCTTTACACGGGTAAGTATTCAAAAGTGAGCCATTATTTTAGGCATTGACAGGTATTAAACATCTCTGCCATGCACTCAGCACAAACATGTGGGGCTTTTCGTTTGGACAACTCACATCCCAGCTCTATAGCTTACAGCAGTAGTTTCCTGAGCTCAGAGATATGGGTAAAGAGCAAATCTTTCTTTCCCATCACCTTAAGCCTGGAAAAATGAGTGACCTTCTAGTTTGCTTACGTGTTCAATTTTCTTGCAGTTCTCAAAATGCAAACAGAGGGGCCAGAGAGATGGCTTGACAGTTAAGATGATTGCTGGAAAAGTCAAAGAACCCAAGTTCGATTCCCCAGTACCCACATAAAGCCAGCTGTACATAGCGGCACATGAGTCTGGAGTGTGTACTAGCTGGAGTCCCTGATGAGCCCTCTCTCTCTTCTTATCTTTCACTCTGTCTCTGTCCTTGCAAATAATATAAGAAACTTTTGGACTGTTGACTCCACACCCAGTTTTCTCTCCCAGTCCCAGTCCCATATCTTACCAGGATTCCTGGACAATCCTAATCATATATCTGGTCAGCTTAGCAGCTTTTCCATCTGACGGTGCTTTGCATTCCCTCTGTACCCTGTAAAGCCACCTTCTCTGGTAGTTAATGCTTCTCTGATCACTTTCATGTGTATTCCCAGTTTTTCCTAGATGGTTTCCTTCCATTTTTTGTATTTGTTTATGAGAGAGAGAGAGAATTGTCTTGCAGGGCCTCTAGCCACTGCAACCGAACTCCAGATGCATGTGCCATCTTGTGCACATGTGTGCACCCTTGTGCACTTGCATCACCTTGTGCATCTGGATTGCATGGGACCTGGAGAGTGAACATGGGTCCTTAGTCTTCCCAGACAAGCGCCCTAACTGCTGAACCATCTCTCTAGCCCTTCCTTCCATTTTTAGAATAGCTCATTGTTTTTCTTTCTTTCAGTTTCTCTTACTAGTTTTCTCACATAGAGGTTAGAAACTCATCTCTGAGAACTCCTCCAGTCCCCAAAACAAAACTTTGTAATGATGTCCAGTAAACATTTGCATTTGATTGACTGATCACACTTACAGAACAGCCCATTGAGCACCACCTGATTGTAAGAGCCAGGGTACGTATGGGCAACCCTGGTTGTCTTGTGAAGGAAGAGGCAGCAGAGGCAGGGGTCTCACCATCACTCTTTAAATGTTTTTAGTGTATTTATTTGCAAGGGAATGAGAGAGAGAGAGAGAAGGAGGGGAGTGAGAATGAATGGGCATGCCAGGGTCTCCAGCCATTTCAAGAGAACTCCAGATGCAAGCACCACTTTGTGCATCTGGCCCTCAGTTACTCTTACACTGGTTCGTCTCTATAAAGGCATGATCATTTTTGAAAAGGTCTTTCTTGGATAGTCCTTTCCAAGCTCTACTTGTGAGCTCAGTTCTCAAACTTATGTTAGTGGAAAGCATTCATGTTAGATTCCTTTTTTTGATGGATGGTACTTGCAGTCCAACTATTGATCTCTCAGAAGGCTTTTCTGACTGTCTCGAAACAGTATTGGCTACAGAGAAATCCTCATGTAAGTATCTTAACACAATTCTTTTTTCAAAGTTTGATTTTGTTATTTTAAAATTATTTTTATTAGAGGATATTTATTTTCAAAATGATGGGTTTCATGACATTTTCATACGTGCATATCATGTATTTTGTTCTTATTCATGTTCCTGTTTCCGTCTCTTCTCCCCGCTCCCTCTGGAATACTTTCTCTTCTCAAATGATCTTACCTCAGCTTTCAAATCTTACTTTTTTAAAGTTTAGATTCTGCGTATGAGAAAATACGTCATATAAAATCTCTGTCTTTCTGGGCTTGCCTTATTTGGCATGATATGATGTGATGACCTCCAGTTTCATCCATTTTCCTGCAAATGACATAATTTCCTGGGTCAACTTTAGCTCAAGCAGTTACTTCCTCATGCTGGACTTTTATCCACGTAGCACTAGGATATCTTCGCTTCAGAGTATCTCTCTCTTCCCCTCTCTCTTATTTCTCCTTTTTTTGTGCAGGTGTAAGTGTGTGTGTAGGTCAGAAGACAGCCTCAATTGTCATTCCTTTTGGCTTGTATCCACTTTTTGTTTAAAACTTTAAAAATCTTTTTATATTTTCTTTTATTTGGTAGAGAGGAGAGAGAGAGAGAGAGAGAGAGAGAGAGAGAGAGAATGGGCATGCCAATGCCTTCAGATCCAGATGCATGTGCCACCTTGTGCATCTGGGTTATGTGGGTCCTGGGGAATTGAACCTGGGTCCTTTGGCATCTCAGACAAACACCTTAATCACTGAGCCATCTCTCCAGGACTGTTTAAAGCTTTTTAAAAAATTCATAATGTTCATACATGTACATAATGCGTTTTGATTACAATCTCCTCCATTACCTTCTTTTGTCATCTTCCACCCAAGTCCACCTATTTGTTTTTTGTTTTATTTGGCAGGGGGGAGGGACAAGATCTCTCATTGGCCTAAAGCTTCCCAAATAAGTCAGACTGGCTGGCCAGTGAGCCCCAGGAATCTGCCTCCTTATTGCTGAGATTATGAACGTGTCTGTGCAGACTTCTTTCAACGAATAAATACTGTTTATTTTTTAAATAAATATGCATTGAACACCTATAGTGTATGCTGAGCTAGAAACTGGTGACAGATTTTGGCATTCCAGGGTTTACAAAATGTACCAAACAAGTAAACAAAAAACACCTGATCAAGTACTTTGATAAATGAAAAAAAAAAAATAGAAGGGAGTTCTAATGGAGAATAGTGAAGTTGAAGAAAACTAGTCTCTTTCATCTTTATATTATGCTGAATATGTTTTGTGACTATTTTCTCACAACTTTTCTTTTGCACATTTATTTTCTCAATGTTATCTTTGGATAAACAGAAGTTCTTCATTTTATTAAGTCTTTAAAATATTCATAGCATTTATCCTTTTAATTTTAATTTTATTTTATTAATTCAGAACTTTACTGTATGAACATATTACATATTGGTCATAGTCCCATCATGTTATACTCTTACGTTCCCTCTCCCGTGTTGCCTTTCCACTGAGGGTCTTCCTCAGTGGGGTTAATGGTATTCACTGTGGGGTCATGCATGCACCAGTCATCTCTGTGAGAATGCCTCAGAATACACCTTCCTATTCTGTGGCTCTTAAATTGTTTCTGCCCCCTCTTCCACAATGTTCCCTGAGCCTTGGAGTTGTGTTACAAGGTTCCTTTAGTGTAGAGCTCTCAGCAGCCCCTGGTTTTCTGCTTTGATGAGTTTTGTACCACAATGTATCTGGACGAAGTTCTCAGGCTAGCAGTGAAAGCAGCACTCACAGTTAATCTTCCACTTCCTCTGCAATGTTTTCTGGATTGTGGCAGATGTCATTTTGGGCAAGGCAGTTTGCTTTCTTTTCTTGTCATACTGATGGATCTTGGATCTCCCTGGGTCTTGCTGTGTCTGTGAAAAGTAGTTTCTCTAACGCAGTGTGAGAGCAGCATGGGTGACAGTGGATAAGCGTAAGCACTTAGAAGACTGTTGAATGGGCAACCCTTTCCTTTAGCCACATAAAAGTGGGAGCTTCCCTCTATGGTTTATGACTTTCTAAGCCGTAGGCTTCTGACTTGGTTCTCAGTCCCAGGTATGAATTCCCTTCCACTGAACAGGCCTCACATTCAATCAGGGAGCAGTTGATCACCACTCATATTACACCGATAGCCTGTGTGCCATTATTGCATAAGTGTGTGCATCTTTTAAAATAAATATTTTATTGACTTTTTCACTTGAGAGAGAGAAGGGGGGCTTGATAGAAAGAGAGGGAAAGAATGGGTGCACTAGCACCTCCAGCCACAACAAACAAACTCCAGATGCATGTGTCACCTTCTCCATCTGGCTTATGTGGGTACTGGGGGAATTGAACCTAGGTCCTTAGGTTTCTTAGGCAAGAGCCTCCAGCACAACTGTGTGCATCTTGCTTGGCTGGTTGATTTTAAATTCTGTAGCTTGCAGGATCCACTGCTTATTCACGCTGTTGGCGACCATCATCCCCCAGCAGCTCATACTACAAGAGCTTGTTAGCAGGAAGATGGCTTCCATCTCAGTTCCAAAATGATTTCTCAATGTCCTGCCATCACAGCATGTGGTGTCTTCAGCAATAGGGTCTTACCATTTAGATCTGGTGGGTGACCAAGTACTTTGGCAATGGCCTATATTGTGTTGGCAGTCTCACATGCCTCAATGACTAACAGCTCACTGTGGGGGGTAATTCCATTATGGTGGGTTTCTGGAGATAATACTGAGGTCCTTATTCTTGTAAAGCAAGCACTTTGTTGATCCCTAAGCCCTGTTCCCTCTTTATTTTGAAGTTATTTATTTATTTCTTTTTAATATTTTTATTTTTATTTATTTATTTGAGAGAGAGAATGAGGCAGAGGAAGAGAGAGAGAGAGACAGAGAGAGAGAGCGAGAGAGAGAGGAAGAATAGATGTGCCAGGGTCTCCAGCCACAGCAAACGAACTCCAGATGCATGAGCCACCTTGTGCATCTGGCTCACAAGGGTCCTGTGCAATTGAAACAAGGTCCTTTGGCTTTGCAGGCAAGTGTCTTAACCACTAAGCAATCTCTCCAGTCCTTATTTTTTTTTTATTTTGGTTTTTCGAGGTAGACTCTTGCTCTAGCTCAGGCTGACCTGGAATTCACTCTGTAGTTGCAGGGTGGCCTTGAACTCATGGTAATCCTCCTACCTCTGCCTCCCTAGTGCTGGGATTAAAGGCAAGCACCACCACACCCAGCTCCTTATTTATTTATTTTTTAATGAGAGAGAAAGTGTGAGATAGAGAGGATTGGCACACCAGGTCCTCCAGCCATTGCAATCAAACTCCAGATGTTGCATTTGAGTCATCTTGTGCATCTGGCTTATGTGAGATCTGGAGAGTTGAACATGGGTCCTTAGGCTTCACAGGCAAGCACCTTAACCACTAAGCCACCTTTCTAGCCCTCTTGAAGTAATCTTAAAGTTCTTACAATATATGAATACTTCTTATACTTCACATTAATTTAGTATGGGGCCTTGAAAGACAGCCTTTTTCATCTTATAATGATCCAATATATAATGTTAATTAAAGCATTATTGTTATTCCCAAAGTTGGGGATGACTTAAATATTCCAAGAAAAAACGGATTTGCTACATAATTATAGCACAATAAATGAGTCTATGACCATCAAACATCAAATTCTTTAAACAAATTTAAAGGGATATATTCAATGAATTAATTTACTGGGGCTACCGCCATCATGTCATGACACAGACTGGGTGACTTGAATAACAGAAATCTGTTTCTCACAGTTCTGCATGCTAGGTACAAGACCAAAGTACCAGAGGGGTTTCTCCTTGGCATGTGGATTGGAAGGAGACTTCTTTCTCTTTCCTCCTATGGCCTCTCCTTTGTATCTGTCCATCTCTGGATCTCTTGCTTTTCTATAAGGACACCAGACATACTGAAGCAGCAAGGTAGGGCCCTGCTGACATCATGGACCTTTGTCTCTTTCAATGCCCTTCTCCAAGAATACTCATGTGGGTAGTTGGATTGTGGGGGGAAACAAAATTCAATCAACGATACTTAAGATATCTTATGTCAAAAAAGCACATCATTAAACCATATTGAAAGTGTGACTTCACTTGTTAAAATACACATGCACACAGAGAAAAAGAGCACAGACATTTACAGATATATTTTTAGTCTCTGCAGGTGTGTCCTGAGGCAGGAGTGTATAGATCACAAAATTGAGATTCAGAAGTGTCAAGTCATATTGTCAGGGAGGCTTTCCTGATTATTAATCCAGTGATGTCTCCTTTCTGCCAAAATTCTCCAAAACATATTCCTTCAATAAGCCAACAGAAGTCTAAGAGTGTTCTGTAATTATCCCCAACAATCTATTAATGACACTTACAAAAGCAGAAGACATAATGACCATAACAGCAGCAGAAATATTGGAGCAAATGTTCCTCAAGAATCATTTACATGTAGTCTCCTGAGAAAAGATTTGAGATACAAATAGATGTAAATAAACTGTAAGCTGAGATGAAGATTGTCATTCACCGACTTTTATACTCTGCATTACATTCTTATTGTTGTTGACATTTATGAAGATAAAGCACACTGCATCGGGCATTATAACAGAAATGAAATTATGACTGTGCATGTCTGAGGTGTTCCTCTAGGTTCATTGTCTGGATGGGTAGAGGGAAAAGTGGAGAGACTGACATTAAGTAGAAGAGTTCTGGAGACCTCTAAGTATGGAAATGTTTTGTTATTCCATGACACAAAATGTATAACCACAGAGGTGTGTGTGTGTGTGTGTGTGTGTGTGTGTGTGTGTGTGTGTGTGTGTTGGGGATAGAAGTTGGAGGTAGGACATGGTTCTGAATATGACATACTGTTTAGGCGAACAAGTTGGGAATTGTGGCTGTAGGTCAATGACATAACAACTTCTCATTTATTATTTGTCCCTCTTTATTCCTATCATAAAATTAGCCATCCCAACATTCATGATATCAATGGATGGTAGGGTCTCACTCTGGCCCAGGCTGACCTGGAATTTTATGGTCTCAGGGTGGCCTCGAACTCTCAGTGATCCTTCTAGTTTTACATGTGGATTTTTAGGTGAATTCTATTTTACATGTATGTGAGTGTTGAGCTCAGCCAGGACAGTGAACAGACTCGACTTACAAGATGCCTTGAACAACACTCTGAGAAGGTGGGGATGGCAAGGAATAGGGACTCTGTTGAAATGTGACCAGAGATGCTCTTTCAATTCCAGTCTGCCATTTGTTTAACATCTCTCATGGGCCAGGATTCCACTGGTAATTTTTTTTTAAACCTGTAGCTTGGGGCAGAGCTTTAGGACAGACACCAAGATGTATTCAATCACCAGTGTTTCCCGCTTTCACAGTCAACTCCATCCAAACTGTGGAACTCCCATGATTTGCGAAATGATAGACAACCGTTGTGAAATGAATGACAAAGTATATCTTAGGATCTTCCAAACAGGGCTACTTCTTGATGTCAGTCATCTTTAGGCAAGCGGCTGGGCATTCCCTCCCAAGGAGGCTCCTGAATAGCTGTCAGGCCTAATCTGGGTGAGAGATGAAAGGGTGACCTAGGGGTTAAAGGCTCCAGTCTGTTGCAAATCTCCTGAGTTATCGAATCTGTCTGCAGGCACAAGCTTTCTGCAGAGGAAGCGTTGTTTTATAGCTGACCCTTAAACAAAGGGGAAACAGCAACTGTTAGAGATAAAGTCAGTAGTTGTTCTGAGATAAAGCTGCCTGGATAAATTCTATAGAGATTTTTTAAACTTGAAAGATAAGCGCCCACAAAGCCCACATAGTTCAGTGCACAAGAGGCGTTACATTGCCCCTCTGAGCATTACCTGAGCTCCCGGAGGGACCCGCGCATGTGCACATAAATTCCATAAGCTTTAACCCCTGTACTTTGACCAGTTGCCCTCAATCAAAAGTCTGCCTGGAAAGGTCAGTGTCCTTTTAGTATCTGTGCAAATTTGGGTAAAGCTTTTTCTTAGGCATCCCTGTTGTCATCTATAAAACAGCACATGGAGCCAAAGAGGAAAGAGGGTGGTGAATCCCTGATAGAGCATCATTCCTGGACCTGCAACAAATCAAATATAATTAATTGTTCATGGGATTTCCTACCAACCCTCACACAGCCTTAGAATTCTCAACAGTGAGTGATCTCAATTAGCAGTGATGCCTGTGGTCCTTTGTGTCTGCTCTCAGCAGGCTTGGTGGCTTTGGTTCAGGTAGCACCTCTGGCTCAGCATGGTATCGCTGGCATCTGCAGGACATACCAGCAACAGTATTACCAAGATATTTTTCTGTGGGGGAGGCAGTCATCTGTTTCAGAGATGACGCATGTATAACTCCTGGGAAGAGGGAGATGCATGAAAACCAAAGGTCAGATGCTAACTAGAAACCTGCAAATAACGGTATCGGATGGGCACTTTGACATTCCCTCCTTGTTTTTGCAAATCTATCCTTATTCAGCTCACATGTTGAAAAATAGTAAGGAATTGGGGTTGGATTCCCTTTAAGCATGAAAGTTGAATCTCTGAGTAAATTATGGTGAGGAAGCTAGGACAAGGAAAGGGGACCCACTCTAATAATTTACGCCTCCAGAAAACTTCCTCCTTAGCCCATCTTGTCACCCCTGTGCCTTAGAGTTAGTGTGTCAATTCCCTACTTGCTCTCAGTTGCATATTCCGTAGTGCATTCTAGACACTGCTTCCAGAAGGACCCTCCAGTTACACTGATTCCATCATGTCACTCTGCATAAATAAAAGCTGCCAGTGCCTTCTCTTCTCTGGACAAATCTAACCATCAGATTAGCTGTCAAAATCATTGATAATGTAATTCTTCTTCCATATCTTAAAACTTTTCTCCTATTATGCTGATTTCAATGGGCTTCTTCATTGTTGCCATTCTTACAGTGCAACGTGTTTTCAGATAGCCTGCTCAAGTGCTAAGTAACCTGAAAAGGTCCATCACACATTTTTTTAATCCCTAAGAGATACTTACTGTGCCCCAGATATGTACTAGACATTATAGATTTGGAGGTGAATAACTCATATGTCATGTTGACCATACAGTCTGGTGGAAAAGGCTGCTATTAAATAACTGACTGCCAGGGAAATAAGGAATCCTTCCACCCCCACTCCAGAGAAAAGTAGATGAGGTGTCTTGGAAACAGGGAACAGGTGGACATGATTTAATCTGTTGAGTTCTTTCCTCGGGGGAGTCATGTGACCTCATACCTACGTATTACTTAGTTATTTTCCCTGTGTTTACTTGGTTTCTTCGGGTAGAAACCTTTTGCAGGACAGAATCATTTCTTAAATGCCCCTTTATGGCTTAGTGAAGTAGGAATGTCATCCACAGCATGGGGCTTTGACATTTAGTAAAAACAGCATTCTATTTATTGCGCTTTACAGTTGTAAGGTCTTTCATTTCTATTATTTATTTCTGTCAAATCATCCTATGAATTCAGTACTATGATCCCTGATTTATAAGAAAATTGAAGTTCAGAGAGTTCGAGTGACTTGTCTAAGGTCACACAACTACAGATACACAAGTTCATGGGAAAAGAGTCTTACTGACCCCATCCCACTGACTCCATGTATGAGATTGTCAGAGGGTAGATTTTAGGAATGAGAATCCTAGACCAGCATATGTGTTAATGAGTCATTCAGGAAGTGATCCCAAGAGAATCCTGAAAGGTAGTGAGAGAAAGATGGTGATGCGGAGGAAGCCAACCAATTTCTGATCTAATTCCAACGTCAGTGGGATTGCACAAGACATATGGGAGATTAAACATTAGATTACACCCTGCCAAGGCAGGCTAACAGACCTGAATACTGCCCCAGTCTGCCATTAGCCAATGTCTGTCACAGAAGGACGTAAACTCTGCATACTCAGCTTTCTTCATGAGTGAGCAAAGCTTGCCTGAAAAGAGTCCCTGGTGTTTTGTTTTGTTTTGTTTGTTTTTCATGTTAAGGCATTGCCTCGCAAGTTTGATGTGTGCCCTAGAACCTCAGCTCAGAAAAACTTGTTTTCACTGACTAGTGTTCCTAGGTTTCCCTATGCATGGGCCCTATGCTGAGAAGGTAATTCTAGTATATCTGAGAGCCTTCGGGGACAATGCTGGGCCACCAGGCTCACATTACAGGTCTCTATTCTTCAGGCCCTGCTCTCCAAGGCACCCTCAGATGCTGACCTGCAAATTCTCACATGACTTCATCACTCTAGTAGCTGGAGAGCAGAGGGAGAAGGAGTTTTCTTTTTCTTAGCCCGCCTGGCTGTAAGATGGATCAGTATTGCCATGTGACCTCAGGAAAAGCTCAGTCCTGTTAGGCAGAGTGACATGAGAATAATGAAAAATGAACTTTTTTTGCTGAAAAGCTTCCCTTGGGAAGGAAGACATGCGGGTGCGGGCGCGCACACACACACACACACACACACACACACACACACACGAGAGCTGGAGAATATAAATTGCAGATCGCCTTGGAAAGTAGGGTGTCAACCCAGAACCAGAGCCAAGCCTGTGAGGTCCACACAGTCCTTGGCAGTTGTCACCTGTCATCTCAGTATGGCACACTTACAGACTCCCTGGGTACCCCATCTGATTAATTTAAGAAAGAGGCAACTTCCCCTCCTCTCTCATTACAGAGAAGTCCATTGGGGCTTGTCTTTGACAGCCTGGGCACAAAATGACAGATGGGGCTAAAGTCACCTTCCCCTCTCCTCCCCTCCCCCATACTGTCAGAGTTCCTCAACTACCCTCCCTCCCAAGCTTGGAGGACGAGGCCTGTGGAGAGGACACTGCACAGGAGGAAACACTGCACTCTGCCTGGGTGGAATCCCTGATGGCAATTAAAGAAAACTGTCCCTTGTCATCTATGTGTAGCACAACTTGTACCAGTGTCTCTACATTTATTACTTACTCCTTTTTTTATTATATATTGCTTATATAACTATAACAAACAAGTCATGTCAAAAGTTAAAAAAAATCTGATTATGAGATAGAATGCAGAATATGGTTCCATTTAAGGAGAAGTATGTTTAAGAATAGATGTACACTAAATCCATTAAGAATCTAGAAATATCCCTTCAGTCAATCTGCTAAAAGGAGTTCCCCCTTGGGGAGGTGAGATTATATAGGACATTTTACATTCTCTACATGGTTTGGCTGTTTAATTTCAGTGAGATAAAAATATAATGATATTTTCATTATAAAAAAGAATGTATTGTTAAACCAATTTCACAAGGAATCATGCCTTTATTTTTTGTACTTAAACAACTGTTTGTATCATTTATTGAGATATTTTTAACCTTTCAATGTATAACCATTACAATAATTAAACTATATGCAATAATTCTTATTTGATATTTTTGTTTAATGTTTATTTCATTTGCAGTTTCCTGAGAATGAAATTAGTATAGTTTTATTAGTGGGTGCTTAATTGTCCATTGGCTCAATGTCTATTTTTATGGCATAGTTTCCTTTGGAAATTTTATAATAACTTTTTGTCAATAAAATGCATGAAGGGTAGCTGCTGGTGGGAAGGACCTCAACAATCCCCTGATTAAAAATAAAAGGTTATTTGAAACTGCTCTTAGCTTGTTTAATGTGCGTTTGCTGAGCGTGTAGCAGAGATATAGGAATTTCTTCTAGAAACCTAATGAGTATCAGAGCATCTGAGCCCTAGCATCCTGACAACCAACCCAAGAAGAATGCTGAATACCAACACCAGTCTGTGATGTGCGCTACTGTATAAATCATGTAAGTGAAAGGAGAGGCAAGAATTGTACAGTTCCCCAAAGGATGAGAACAAAATGGACATTAAGATATTATTGCTTCTTATGGCTTTGGAAGGTTTTTTTTTCCCCCCCTTGAAAACATGCCTCAGGGCTTGTACAAGAGTCTCACCTCTCAGCCTGCAAAGGCTACTTCCTATGCAATAGCCACTCAGGCGGACGCTGCAAGCTCTTTAACCTGGGTTGTTCTCCCTATCCAGGCAGAATCTGGACACAGACCCACACAAGGCTGGTCCTATAAGGCATTCCCTTTAGCTTGTGGGAGGTGGGGTCAGAGAAAACAATACCATTTGCTCAAGGACACATAGCATCCACCGGTCTTGCGCATGATGGTGGCTGGGGGAGAACCTTCTAGATGGTATGCTGTATGTAGTGTCCATGTTTACTTGCTAGCATATAACTCCATTTCACACTGTATTTCTGTATTGGGCTGTATCTGGCCTGTGTTTATAATTATTCTCTTATAGTCAAGTTATTACCACACAAAATTCACTTGTATGTCTTTTTTTAAGTGTATGTGATTATTTTTCATCAATGTAAACTTAACCTAAGACACCAAGCTCCTTGGGGAATAAAAGCACCCACGTCCCACATCTACATTTTCTAGAGCGCCTAACAACATAACTAATTTAGTTAATGATAGTTAAAGGAAAACGTATAGCTCTTTCTTTCCTTGAAGGACTCACAGAAATTTTTACTATTAGTTTTTATTTGTATTGTTAATCTATTAAATTGGGATTTTATTTAAAACAAAATTAACTCAGGGCTGGGGAGATGGCTCGGTGCATAAAATCTCTTGCTTGCAAGCCTGCTGACCTAAGTTCAACCCTCCTCAGTGACCACATAAAGCTGGACCAAAGTGGTGCATGTGTCTATTATCTCAATGCATGTAGGCAATGGGAATGGAGTCAGGAAAATCCAGAAGTTTGTCAGCAGAAGCAGCAGACGTAGAAAAAACCATGAGATTATTTGAAAAGAAGGTGGAAGGGGAAAGTAAACACTCCAAGGATGACTTCTGACCTCCACATTCACATTCTGGAACATGTGTTCCCACACACATATCATACACACCTACACATACATTATACCCCCAAATTTGACATAATTATATGTACTCATAAGGTATAATGTGGTTCTTCTAAACATATATGATCAAATCAGGGTAATTAACATCTTCTTGTTCTTAAACATTCTTATTTCTTTGTGTTAGAAACTTTGCAATTTTCTCTTCTAGTTCTTTCTAAAATATGTCATAACTGCCGCAAACTGTTGTTACACTATTGTGCTAATGACAATGAGAACTTACTCCTCCTGTATAATTATAGTTTGGTATCAGTTATCTGACCTCTCCCTCTCCTTCTCCCCTTCCTTAGTGCAGAGTATCCACTGTTCTTCTCTCTGATTTTACAGCACAGCTTGGGGCAGCTGCACATGTGGATGAGAGCTTGCAGCATTTGTTTTCTCTTCTTTGCACCTTGCTTCTTGTTCTTCAAGACTTTCCTTGTTTCTGAGTGGCTGGAGATATTCCTTCATGTGTAATACTGCATTTTATTTATTCACCATTCATTCATGGACTCCTTAATTGACTTGATGTCCTTTCTTGGCTATGGTGACCAGTGCTAAGGTGTGCAGGTATCTCCTTGACAAACTGACTTTGTTTCCTTGGGTAGATGCTCAGTGGTCGTTTAGCTTTATTGCTGCATATGATTTTCCAAAATGGCTGTGCTACTTTACATTGGCGCTAGAAGTATGTAAGCATTACCCTCTCTCTGAACCATTTGTCTTTTGATTATTTCTATTCTAAATGACATGAGATGGTCTTATTCCTACTCAAAGCCTTTTCATAGAACAGAATATTAAAGCTTAGAAACTGGTCCATTGCATCCTATCAGTTAAGATATTGGTGTCTCTGAGGACACTCAAAACGCACCAAAGCAGAAATGCAGAACATGCTGACAGCACAACAGTAAAGTAGACTTAAATCACACCCACCATGACACAGAGAATTTTGCAAAAGAGAGGGAGGAAAGATTGTAAGAGCCACAGCGTGGAAGGGCTTCTCCAGAGGCATTCCCCTTCACTTTATGATGACTGATCCATGCTCTCACATCTCACAACCCTCAAATCTAGGGGTAATACCAGCAATCCCCCTGAGGAGGGACCCCAGTGGAATGGGGGTAGGGAGAAGGGAAATGATGGTACTAACACATTGCTGTGTCCATACAAATTTTCTACTTAATTAAAAAAAAGAAGATATTTGTGCCTGAAAAGCCTGCATTGAAATAGCAGCTTTGGAGGAAAAAAGAAAAGAAATAACAGCCTTGTACTTAGTCTCTTATCACCTTTGATGATCTAATTAACTCTATGACTCCATCTGTATAGTGAAAGAAACAACATCTATCAGGGGCTTTAACTGCTTAAAGTAAATAATACATGTAAAGTAATTAGCATACTTGTTTGCATATATCATCCACTCATTAAGTCATACTTATTAATTACTAGCAGAGAGTGGTCATTTGGGTAACATGACTTTCTTATAAAGAGCTTTAGGATTAAATGTTTAAAGCAGAGAAAAGGAGGAAAAGAAAGCAAATGACCCCCACTCTAATTCACCCGTTGATACTTGTACTGGTCAGTTTCTTGGATTCCTACCCTGTGCTAGAAATTAACATCTAACTGCTGACCACACATCCTAAAATAATGATAGAACCAAGAACAGAACTGGTCACTTGATAAGAGGACTGAGATCATTCTTCCTGTACTTCTTGTCCCACCACCTTAAACAGCTGCAGTCTTACATATACCACCATGGACAAAGATGAAATGTTGTCTCTTTGCTTCCAAATATTGGAAAACTCTTGTAAAAAGCACGATTGGACATCCATTTTTTTCAAAGTGTTCAGAGACAGACTGCCTGCTTAACAATAAATGAATAAGCCCTTTCTCACTCCAAAGTGAGAGGATCCTATATTTAATCCTAAAAATATAAGCAAAATTGCCAATGTGAAAATGTGCTCCCTGGAGGAATGGAGATAAGAATGCTGATGCTCACGAAAGTGCCGTTGCTTGTGGATTCACAAGGCTGATGGAATACTGATGTTTATGTTATGAACAGCTTGCAATTGTATTGGAAACAAATGCCTACCCTTGCATTACCGAAACGAAGGCATACACAATAAAAATGGTCTGCAGAGGAATATACAGATGCATGATAATTATTGTCACTGTGAGACTTTAGCTGTGTGATTATGAAATGTCAAGTTTCAACAGACATCGAGACGAGGAAGCATCATCGTTATTTAAATCACAATAAGCAATCACATTAGATATTAAAACGTGAGGGTAAGAAGACTGCAATTTAGCAAGCATAAATGCTACAAAATCTTCCATTATTACAACAACTTTTCCAAACCATGCTGATGTTTATATACAAAATTTAAATCTTTCTAATAAATTAGGATGACACAGAGGAAGAAAAGATGGTTAGAAACTGAGGGTCCTTGAACCGTGACCTTCTACAGCCTCTTCTTTTCTCACTCTCTCTGGTGAGGTTCCCTGGGGATCCATAGGCACAGGACAAGGTCACCTGTTTTATTACCAGAAGTGTTTTATTTTAAACCTCAGTTTAAGCTGTTGTGATTTGTTTCAAATCCAGAAGTGAGAGAAGATGAAATCTAGCTTTTTTTTCTCTTAGCATGAGCAAGGCTTTATGAATGTCAGTACGGAAGCAAGATTACATAAACCTCTTTTATATAAGGAAAGCACAATACATACAATACAGTTTTCTGTCATCTACTCAAGTTTGATACCCGGCTTCCTGACTCCACGATGAATATGGATATTTCATATCCACTTGGTTTGTCTTCCAGATCTTTCGCACAACAGGAATAGAAAATCCTAATATACAATTATAGACCCTCAGAAGTGGAAGCGAGAACTTGGTGACTCTGGCAGATAATTATAGACATTTCATTCATGAAGAAGCTGTGATGGTAGAGAGGTATTTCGTAGATGTTACTGCAACACTCAGTCATGCTAATTTAGAATACCATACCCAAAGCTGGAAGGCAGGACACTTTAACGTGGGAGATAGCAGGAAACGGAGTAACTACTCTTCAGCTGCTTTCATTCATAAAGCATTTACATTTGGCTGTGATATTTGACTACATTTTTAAAGTTACTCAATTATCTGTTACTGATTTTTTTTTTCTGATGAAAGCAAACAAATCATCCAATTCTGGGAAATATCCACATTCCTGGAGACAAAGCTGGCCTTGCCATAGTTCAGTCTTCACAGTATATTCTAATGTGCTTTTTCTAACCATTAAAAATTACATTTTATCTCCTGGATGACAAAGGCAAGCTATTCTGATACTATCATATTGAAATATTCCATTTGAGCCCTAAAGATTGTAGAGATGATCTTTGCTGATTTTCACAGTGCTATGAAAAAATGCTTCACCCTATATTTAACTAATCATTATAAACATCTTCTTTTATAATAATTGACAAACTTACATGTTGAGAGTCTCCAAGTTGCTGCCTATTTCTCTGAACAGTGGGCTGAAAAGATACACTCTCAGGGTCAACAATTGAATCATGGTTCTAGGTCTCAATTTCTTTCATCACCGAATCAACATGAGGTATATTAGTGAATGAACAGTGGATCATCACTGAGGAGCAAGCTCTTTTATGGTCAAGGTAAAGCCCTTTGTTGCTGAACCTTCAGTTCTGACCCCAATATGCCATTGCCAGTCTGCTGTGTGGCTCACCAGACAGGCCTTATCTAAATGGACAATCTCTTTCCTATGCTGTGAATCTTTAGATATTAACGAAAATAAATTGTTGGGTCCTTTTTCCTATTTAAAGCACATTCACCACCACCCCCCCAAAAGCTGTTCAACAGTGTACAAAGATGCTTTCATTTCATCGTGGCAGCTTCCACGGTGCCTGTGGGGTGTGATGTGTCACCCCAGAGTGTACCACTGATGGTATGTGACATCTAAAAGTGCAAGTCAGCACACTTTATCCCTCAATAAAATATGATTAAAGAACTTTGGTTTTACATGCATCTTAGAAGTCGAGTAATAACATAAATATTTACACCTTATTATATGTAATGAAAATGACTTTGATGATCTTTGTGTGTATGTGTGTGTTTTTCCCTTGTAAGTGTAGTGTACATGTGCTATGGCCTGCATGTGGAGGTGAGAGGACAACCTCAGGTGGTGTCCTTGTCATGTATCTTGTTTGAAGAAGGGGCTGTTACTCACAGCTGCATACACGAGGTTGGCTGGCCTGTGGACATCAGGGGATTCTCTTCCATCTTGTAGTAGGAGTGCTGGGATTACACAGGTGTGCCACACCACCCCTTCCTGAATCCAAACACTGACCCTCATGTTTTCATAGCAAGCCCTTTATCCACTGAGGCACTAGCCCCAAATTACTTATTTTCATGGGTGGCTAGTATTGATGCATGAGCAACAAAATCTCATATTTAACTTTAATAATGTAATTAATTTTATATATAAATATGATTTATCAGACAAGCCATTATTTTATGTTTTGGAATAAGTGAATATCTTATTGTTTTATGTAAATGATAGCACCATAGACAACAAGACAGAGGGAAGGGAGCAAGTAGATATTTTGTTATTAATAATAATTGTTTCAAGAAGTTCAATATTCACTTGATTTCTGAATTTTCCTTCTGTTATGTCCTTCAAGTTCCATTTCTAAAGTTTATGGATTATACTTTCATGGTGGTTTTATAAATGTTTCCCATAACAGAATTTCTGGAGTAAAAAAAAATAACAGTTTCAAAATTATGAAAAGTGTATTTCTCTATCTATTTTCCTTTGAAACTGTCAATGTAATAAATTAAAATCTAGAAAGCTGATGGTGGTCCAGGACCATGTTTTGTTCCGTCTTAGGTCAGATGCCTAAGTCTTAATCCTTTACTTCTGTGCTGGTTTCTTCTTTTGGTGGCATACACAGGTGGGAGGGAAAAAATGGAGGAGATCTGGGGATATTTTTGAGACCATAGGAGGAATTCCCAGTGTACTATGAGTTCAATATTGCTCCTAAATATAGGCAATCACCCATTTTCAATTTTGAAATGAAATGCCAAAACTTACACAGTATACAGTGGGAGAACGTACCCAGACTACAGACTGCATGAAAACCCTATGCGGAGGTCTGCTCACACACGTTCACTGCTTAGCCCCTCTGCTTTTCTGAGTTCTAACTTAAAAAGTCTAACTTTTCTTTTTCCCCTTCTCTTTCATTTTACAGTTGCTGGCTGAACTCCTAAGCATGCTTGCTTGCCCCATTACTTTGAGGCTTTCCCATCTCCTTCTCCCCAATAAATCTCCATTGCCTCACTCAAAATAATAAATCCTAAGAACAGATGATGTTTCTGGAAATGTTACCACTTAAATTTTTTTAATTTTTATTTATTTACTTGAGAGAGAGAGAGAGAGAGAGAGAGAGAGTACACTAGGGCCTCCAGCCACTGCAAATGAACTCCAGATGGATGTGCCACCTTGTGCATCTGGCTTCCATGGTCCTGGGGAATCGAACCTGGTCCTTTGGCTTTGCAGGCAAGCTCCTTAACCACTGAGCAATCTCCTAAGCCCAAAAATCACATTTTAAATGGGGGTCAGAGTCATGGACAGGCTCTGTGTGTGTGTGTGTATATGTTCAGCACAGCACACAGGGCCAGGACAATGAGTGGACTGCTCCAGCACAACAGAGGTCCAGCTCAGAACACTTCAGTTCTTAAAACATCCTTTAGTCTATAGCCACACACCCTGAATGTGCCCAGTCTTATCTAAAAGGCCCATTAAAACCAGATATTTCCACATTAGGTTAAAGTAAGGCATGCTCATCCTGGGAGCACTAGACTCCATAGCATGTGAAGCTGAAGCCATGGGCATCTTTTACACCTCTCTTGAAAAGGATGATGACCCGAAAAATCACTCTGTGATTAATGAGAAGGTGTTCCGCCTCCTTGGAAGAAGTGCTGTGACCCAAGAGTGAGCAAATGTTCTATCAGGGCTTTTGAACACCATGCATGATCTCTATATTCATTTTTAGTTAAAATATTTGCCTAATTTAATATTTGCTGAGTACCAATTATGGGCAAGATCTTTGTTTAAGAGCCATGAAATGTATCTTATAGAAGTACACAATTAGCTGTATTTGAAGATAATATGGTGTGGTGGTGCACGCCCTTAATCTCAGCACTTGGAAAGCAGATGTAGGAGGATCACCATGAGTTCGAGGCTCGCCTGAGACTACATAGTGAATTCTAGGTCAGCCTGGACTAGAGCAAGACCCTACCTTGGAAAGAAAAACAGTAGAAGACAATATGTACCAGTAAATAACAAAGATGTAAAAATGAAAGCTACTGGGTTGAGGGTATATGGGAGACATATACATTATATTCTAGCTTGACTAATTTACCTGCTCTATCTGTATTCACATTTATAAATATGCACACAGGTAAGCTTAATGAATTTTGTGAGAGGGCACATGCATCTAGAGTTCGTTTGCAGTGGCTGGAGGCCCTGGCGGTCCCATTCTCAATCTCTCTCTCCCTTTCCCTCTTTCTCTCAAATAAATAAATATAAATAAAACTATAAAAATAGTTTTTAAAGACGACACAATGGTTGGTAGAAGGCACGAGTCAGGGAAAGAATCATAGGAATTGGTGGAGGTTATGTAAGACTTTTTCTCAGGTGATACCCTAGTGCTATGAAGTCGGGCTAAAACTTCACAATGACCAGCATTTTTATATGAATTCAAATGTTAACAAGAGGCTGAGAGTGAGCAGCAAGAGGGACTGAGAAAGCTGACTAGTGAGCTCTAAAATTGCAGTAAGAGCAAGGCCTGCTGTGCTACCTAACACACAGTTGTGTGACCACAGATGGCAGCAATGCTTGATGCCTGAAGGCTAAGATAGAGGATATAAGGTTTTCATCATAAAGAAATGGCAAGTGAAAAATAAAACAAGAAAAAAAAAAGAAATGGCAAGTGTTTGAGGAGAAAGATGTTTGACTTGACTTAAGCTGTAAACAAACATTAATATCATACTTTTTATGTTTACATGCATTGGTTTAAAAATTAACTTAAACAAAAATAAAAATAAATGTTTTTAGTCTACTGGAAAAACACTGTTCCTCTTGCATTTTGTTAGCTTTTTTTTTTTTAATATTTACATTGAAAAAAAAAAACTAGTGTTTTGGCTCTGAGCATCTACAGTGAGTAAAAAAGCTGTGACTAGTTTATGTTATAAACATCTGACATATGGAGAAGCCTCTAACAGTTATTTTCAAACATTGTTGATATAATAAATACCAAGGAGTTTAAGAAAATACAGATTTTTGAGCCCTTGACTAAACTTTCTATTCTATAACACAGAAAACAGAAACCTCTCTCTCTTTTTTTTTCTGGTTAAGGCTGACCTGGAATTAACTATGTAGTCTCAGGGTGGCCTCAAAACTCATGGCAATCCACCTACCTCTGCCTCCCAAGTACTGGGATTAAAGGCGTGTGCCACCACGCCTGGCCCCAGAAATCTCTTTTTAATATGGATAATCCTAAATTCTTGGAATTAAAAAAAAAAAAACATATAAGGACTGGGGAGATAGTTCAGCCAGTAAAATACTTGCCTTGCAAGCATGAGGACATGAGTTTGATTCCCATTTCCCATGTAAAATGTCTAATGTGGGCACGGGGGAGATAGCTCAGTGGTAAAAGGTGTTTGCTTGCAAGCTTGCCAGCCTGAGTTCAGCTCCTCAGCTCCTCACATAAAGCCAGATGCCAAATGGTGTATGTCTGTGCTTCTAATGTACCTGCATCAGTGGGAGGTGAGGCTGGGGATCCTGGAAGCTTGCTGGCCAGCTAGACTTACCTTCCTAGTGGAAAATAACAAGAGAGACCCTGTCTCAAAGAAGTTTCTCTAACCAAAATGAGAGTAGCATTAATATATGGGTGTGGACATTAAGAGAAGTCCATACTGGGCAGTTTGGTGAGTGTAGTATATACATTTAGCCAGACACTAGCAGACCCCTAGGGCTGAAGATTACCCCAGCATCAGGGATGTATTCCCTCCCATGGAGCAGACCTCTAGTCCAATTTGAAGGTGGTTGGTTTCCCCCATAACAGACATGCCACTATTGTACTGGTTGTATTATTTGGCCTGGTTGGCCAAATTTAAAGCTTGCAGTGTTCACTGCTGAGTATCTTCACTGGTGATTTCTCTCTCTCCCATTGAACTGCATGCAGCATAGCTTTTTCTAGCTTTCTGTCAGCTGGTCCACATGGAGGAGGCTTTCAGCTCAGCTCCAGCAAGATTTCTCAGAAGCTTCTCTTTTCAGATGGTGGTGACCTTGGGATGACTCAGAAGGCACCATGATGCTGATAGGAAGAGACAGAGGAGTGCTCATCACTGATACATCTTTAACACACCTTCCAAGGTTCAGGGCCCATTGCAGAAGAGGGGGCAGAAAGAACGTAAGAGCCAAAGGAAGAGTAGGACTCCTTACAAGGTGCTCCTCCAGACAAAAAATGGCCTGGATATCCATGACCTCACAGTGCCTGACACTACCTAAACAAGACCATTGTAATAGGAGGAAAAGATCACAACATCAAAATAAAAAGAGAGAGTGATTGAGAGGGGGAGGGGATATGATGGAGAGTGGAGTTTCAAAGGGGAAAGTGGGGGGTGGGAGGGAAGTACCACAGAATATTGTCTACAATTAAGGAAGTTGTCAATAAAAATAAATAAATAAATAAAACAAAATTTTTAAAAAACCTAAAAAATAGAAAAAAAAAAGAAATGGTTTATAGCTGGGTGTGGTGGTGCACACCTTTAATCCCAGCACTCGGGAGGCAGAGGTAGGAGAATCGCCATGAGTTTGAGGCCAGCCTGAGACTACATAGTGAGTTCCAGGTCAGCCTGGACTAGAGTAAGACCCTACCTTGAAATCCCAAACATAAATAAATAAATAAATAAATAAATAAATAAATAAATAAATAGAAAGAAATGGCTTGGGCTGTTACTATACTACTTCCATGAAGGGATAAAAGCTGGGGCCAGGTTACAGTAATTAAAGGATTGTGCTAAAGGCTTGATTATAATTAGAGGAACACCAGGAACTTAAAAGTAGATAAGCTGCTGTTGAGAAGAGACAAAGAGGCCCAAGCCCCTCATCATGGATCCTCTAGCATGCAACTTCTTATCTGGCTGCCTGTGGGTCTCACTGTTCTACAGGTCAGCCAAGCCACTTAATCAGTGGATTTCAGCTGGAGGAGAGAACGGGTCCTCTTAATGTTATTCCCTTCAGGGTCTAAGTTACAATTTCTTGAGTCTCAAAAAGAAAATAGCTTTGTCCTCTCTGGTGAAAGTTTTGCCTCCTATAGTCATACTTAATCAGGATGCTATGATGTCTGTCTTGGGGAATGTCAGTTCCCCTGAGAGAGCATTCCAATCCATAGTGTTGTAGTCATAGCACTCTATCCCAAGTATATACAATATACTGGACCATGAGCTATCTCGTAGTTCTCACCAATATGTCTCAAATATGTTTATTCAGTGCCAGTATACCTCCCTAAGTCTCCCTAAAGAATACCACCTGCAAGATGTTAGTCTTTCAGTCAAGTTGCACACTAATACATTCCCAGATCAAAAATCTGATGTTACCACCAGGCCTATAAAACATTGTAATTCTTTTGGCTATCTCATCCCAGTCTCCAGCGTGCACCAGTTTCAGTAACAGAGTACACATCTACTCAAACACAGTCATAATATATGAGCATGGGACACAGTGACATAATCTAGAGTGACAAAAACCTACTGAAATTAATCTTACTTCTTTTTTGTTTCATTTTTTTTTCTTTTTGGCTTGTTTTTCAAGGTATGGTGTTATTTTAGTCCAGACTGACCTGGAACTCATTCTACAGCTCCAGCCTGGCCTCAAACTCCTACCTCAGCCTCCTGAGTGCTGGGATTAAAAGGTGTGTGCACCACCATGCCCAGCTAAAATTAATCTTATTTCTATGACTAACGAGAGCTTTAATTTTTCATCCCAAAGCATCAGTGTTTGGAATGTTACACTGCAATGAAATCTTAATGGGTGAACAATTGACCTTTCCTGTTGTCTATTTTCTGTATTTCCCAGACCTAACCAAAGGAATCATCTGCAAGTTCCCATCTCCATCTCGTAGATGGCAGAAATAGAATACATCTTACAGATAACATTTTCTTTCCTGTAAGACCATATTAAAGAGAGTCCAGGGCTGGAGAGGTGGCTCGGCAATTAAGTGCTCTTCCTATGCAAGCATGAGGGGGACCAAGACAACCTGAGTTCAAATCTCTAGAACCCATGTTAAGCTACTGGGCATAGCCACACATGCCTGGAATCCAAGTCCTGTAATAGGGGAACAGAGACCTGGTTCTTACTGGAACTTGGGGAAAAAAAAAAAAAAACAATACCCAACAATCTCTGAATCAGCAAGAGACCCTAAATGGCTCCAAAAAAAAAAAAAAATGGGAAGAACGGCTGAGGGGGACACTTGATTTCCAGCTCAGGCCACCACAGGTCAGCATACCCTACTGCAGGTGACAGCATAAGGCACTGCAAGGGCACATACCTGTGCATACAACACACACACATGAACAAACAAATAACAAAAAGATTAAATAGTTCATTTGCCAGGTAAGTTGTTTTGGCTTGATCACTTGGTTTAGTTTAGAGTGGGGAAGTTTATCCTAGTGGTGGGAATGACTGTACAGGCATATTTCCTTAAGCTACTGCTGTTCATTCACCTTTACAGAGTCAATCTTTAATGAGAACAAGATGACACATGCAGAATACTCAGCTGCTAAGTAGTGTTGCTCTCCTATATATCTTCACTGAGAAATTATCCTAATGCTGCGTAGGTGACAGTATCTTGATGAAGTCTGGTAAGAAACAGCACAAAGCACAAAATTCATGAAATTGACATGCAACAGTAATAAAATAATGTTCCATACCTCATAGATTCCATATTTGGATTGGATATACATATTGAAATTCTCCAAGACTATATTTAGAATGAATTGATATATTAATTGGTAGTTAGTATATCAATATATGATCTGGATAGTTTTATAAATTTCTGTTATGAGTGGGATAATGAGTAGAAATTTGAGACATTCCGTTTTAGTGCTTCAGTTCCTATACAATCTATTACCTAACAACATATCTATTATCTATCTATCTATCTATCTATCTATCTATCTATCTATCTATCATGTACATGCCTATTTTGGCATAGAGTCCCAAAGGTTGTAGGAAAACTAAGTATAATAAAGCTTCAGCTTCCTAGAGTTGTGATCTTGCTATTCACATTTGATGGATTTCTGATTTTTTTCCTTGCTTCAAAATCTACATGTGGTGATGGTATCAAAGATGTTCTCTGCCTTTTCCATCTAATCTTGTTCTTGAATCTTTCCCATCTATATTGAATGAAATTAAATGGATTCAGATATACAGTTTAGACTGGTAGAATTTTGCTGGAATAAAATCCCCTATGATGATATTGAGTATTGGCAGTCAATAAAGGAGTAACTTAGAGAGAAATCAATGGCACCGGCATTATGAATTTCTGGAAATCATGAAAGAAATTTCCTGCATCATCGTATTACTAGAAAAAAATGTCTGTATTGCACTTCGGTACACTTTCTCACCCATGCAATTTCGACAATCACAGCTTGTATCAGACTGAGCTCCTGCTGCTGGAAACAGCTGTGAGAGAGGGGAAAACATGCAACACAGATGTTGACAATCACTAGGGAGCAGCAAAGCCGCTATGACAGGAGAGGTCACGACAGAGGGAAAAGGAAACTGGGAAGAAGTGAGCTCCACTTTGCACAGACCATCCCCTGGAGGCCCTGCTAGTCCTACCCTGCATGAGTGTAGGGACAGTGGTCAGCAGGGAGGAGCTGCTCAAAGGCTCACCTGCTCAGCAGGGCTTTCAAGGGCATGGATGGGTTGAGGATGTCTTGGCTTGAACGTTTATGTTCTTCTTCCTCAGAATTTGTCTGTTGAAGCTCTAACCCCAGTGTGATGGTAGTTAGAGGTGAGGCCTTAAGAGTCATAAGGGTTAGATTATTTATGCAGGTAGGACCTTCATGTTTGGGCTATAGCCTCATAAGACAAGGACAGAGAGACTAATCTTCCTATCCACATGAATCATCCCGAAAAGTCACAAGAAGACATAATAAGAAGGTGGCCTCCCAAAACCTGAGAAGAGAGCTCTCTCCAGCGTCTGACCATGCTGGGACCCTGCTGGTAGATTCCAGCCTCCAGTCTTTATAGCAAGAAAATAAAGTTCCCTCCAAGGCTCAGGGTCCATTGTGGAAGAGGTGGTGGAAAAAACGTAAGAGCCATAGGAAGGTACCACTTCTTATAATGCAACTGTCCAGACAGAAATTGACTTCAATATCCATGACCTCACAGTGCCTAGCAATACCTTCAAAGAAGGTATTGAAGGAGAAAGGAGAAGGAGAAAGAGATGATGACATCAAAATAAAAGAGAGACTAATGGAGAGAGGGAGGGAATATGATGGAGAGTAGAGCTGTGAAGGGCAAAGTGTGGAAGGTGAAAAAATTATCATGGTTTATTGTCTGTGAGTATAGACGTTGTCAATAAAATTTTTTTAAAAAAATGGGCGGGGATGGGGAGATAGCTTAGCAGTTGAGGCAGTTGCCCGAGAAGCTTAAGGACCCCGATTTGATTCTGTAGTATCCACATAAGCTAGATGCCAAGGTGTCTGGAGTTTTTTTTTTTTTTTTTCAGTTTCTGGAGGCTGTGGTGTGCCCATTCTCTCTCTCTCTCTCTCCCTCTTCCCCTCTCTCACCCTCTGTCAAATAAATAAATAAGTAAAATATTTTAAAAACAAAAACAAAGTTTTGTTATTTAAAATATACACTCCATGGGATTTTTTTTTCCCATAGCCTGGGATGACTGAGAGAGCTGAATGTCCTAAAAGGAGAGAGAAGTTAGAATATGCCCAATGCTTCCAGCTGGGATGAATGAAGGATTATGTCCTAGATATAAAGCAAACTGAAAGAGACGAGATATCAAAATGCATGAGTCCTGTCTTCAAAACACTTGAAACTCCAACTACATCATTGTTTCTAGGGTTTGAATGTTTCCTCCAAGTTTTATGTATTGAAACAGTGGTGCTGAGAGGTGGCCTAAGAAGAGTGATTAGGCTCTCATCAATAAGTCGATGTCATCACAGAGAGAGAGGGGTTTGCTGATGTTGAGTCAGTGGGTTTGTTACAAAAGCAAGCTTGATGTTTCTTTTTTTCTGGTGTGTATGGTGTGTATGTATGCGTGCACACGTGTGTGCACATATGCATGCATGCCAGAGGGAGGATGTTGTCAGGTCTTCCTCAATTCCACTTCATCCCTATTGCTTCTAGACACTGCTCTGGGAACTCACTGCTTTTTACATAGGAATGACCCAGGGGAATGAAAAGGAGCTAGGAGGAAAGAAGAGAGCCCTTGGTTGCTTCTTCTTTTTATTTATAAAACTTCTAGTACTATTTCATAGACTTTATAGACTGATAATCCAATGAGGAGGACACCTCAAGAGTGGCAGCAGGGCTGGTCCCACACTCTTCTACCCATAGACCTCTGTATTACCTATGACTCTTCGAATCTGTGCCTCCACAAGAAAAAACACAAGGTCCCCAGAAAGACTTAAGCTACTCTCACATAAAAAAATAAGGGCTTGAAATAAACACTAAATTCAGTCTTATGAAAATAAAATTTATACTTCTTGAAAAATAATTAGCAAGTTGAGTAAAATGAATATAAGGATAATCATGACCTAACAGGGTTTACTTCATGATTAAAAGAGTAGTTCAACAATGGGAAATCAATCAATACTATTTACCACATTAACACAACCCCAGAGGGAGCTTTCAAAGAGTGTTTTCAGAAATTGATGATTCCTGCAGGAAAACATACCAGTGCTATAATAACATGAATAATCCACTCCATTATCTTGATACAGCAGCTATATGGAACTTAGTCTCAAACAACAGAGAGCCTAAATTATTACCAGGTATAAACACACACAAAGAAAATGCATTCTCTCAAATGACTTTCTGTAATGATGAAATGGGATTCCCAGTAGAGTCTAAATAATTGATATCATATACAACATGATCAATAACCAAGATTAATGAAACAAGGAATTAAATCATTAAAAGTGAATTTTTTTCGAAAGAAAGGCAACATTTAATAATTCTTTTGTTTTGTTTTTCAAGGTAGGGCCTCACTCTAGCCCATGCTGACCTGGAATTCACAAGGTGTCTTTGAACTCATGGTGATCCCCCTATCTCTGCTTCCCGAGTGCTGGGGTTAAAGGTTTATACCACCATGCTCAGTAACATTGAACAGTTCTTAAGTTGAAGAGACTATCAGTTTTGAACATAATAAGGAAACCACATGTATATTTTTATAATCCATTTATTTAGAAAGAATACTGCAAAAAGGGAATAAAGTTTCAGGTTGAGGAACTAGAAAATAAAAAAAAATCATAGGAAACAGAAATATTGTAGAAAAAAGACATGAAAAAGCAATGAAATTTTTTAAAAATTAAAGAAGACAAAAATAATCAAAACTGAAAAAAACTATTTAAATAACTAGTATGACAAATTTAATTGAGAATATAAATCACATATAAATATCACACAAACATGTAAGAAGGAAATTAAAATAGCTGAATCCTTAAGATCATAAGAAGTGTTCTTGAATGATTTTTGACATTGAATTGAAAAAAATTAGATGAGGTGGAAAATATAAATAATATTCACTATAAAACATGCAGTGATAGGGTCTGTTGCAAACTTGATCAGATTAGAATCAAGTAGGAGACATGACCTTGACTGGATCTGTGTGGTTGTTCCCAGGAAGGGTTGATAGAGGGAGGAAGCCCTTCCCTCAGAGTGGGCTGCTCTTCCAGAAGGGGACTGTATGAAAAGAAGTCTCCGTTCCCAACTGCCTCTGACTTCCAACACCATGATGAGGTTTTAGTCTCCTCAGGGTCTACCACCAACTCCAAGGAGAAACTTCTTTGGCTAGTGGTGAGGGCAGCACTAATTTTCTTTCAGTGTCCCCTAAGCCAAGGCAGATGTCTCAACCAGTGCTGACCACTCAACTGTCACTATTTCTCTTCACCTTGACGAGTCCTGCATCTCCCCAGTTGTCACTACCATCACTAGATGAGACAACTTTATTGTACGCTCCAAGGCTCAGGGACCATCAGGTAGATGAATGGATGGAAAGAGTGTAAGAACCAGAGGGCAGGAAGGAGTACCTCCAGACATGGAGCACAAGTGGCCACCAGCACAATACTGAGCTCATCAACATTTCAACATGGATGATGGAGGAAGGAAAGAAAAAAGAGAGATCAAAATAGAAGAGGAACTACTTGGGAAAAAAAGGAGGGATTCAGTGGCATGGGGTGAGAGGACGGGACAAAAGGTAATGAGGGATTATGATCAAATTACAGTATGTTCATGTATTAAAATCCTTAAATAAAAATATATTAAAAGAGAAAAGAATCTTCTGGAATAGACAATCCCAGCTGTCATGCTTGCTGGTGTGTGCATCTACTCTGTCGCTGCTGTTCTTCGCGATCCAATGTCAGCACCCTTTCACTGTGGACTGAGGACCAGCAGCTCTCCAGGAATCCTCTAGGGCCTCCATGTACACTGACTGCTCAAGCACCAGCTTTGTGGATTGAGCAGCTACTGGGTCAGTTTCTTCAGCCTGCACAGCCATTGTTGGACAGCACAGTACGTACCCTGTAAGCTAATCTAATAAATCCACTTTATAACACATCTCCACTCCATCCATTCTGTGCATCTAAAGAACCCTGACTGCCCAAAGAAAGTATTTTATAATTGTCAGATTGAAAAAAAAAGAAATGACCTATATTTCCCCAAATATAGGTGAATTTCTTTAATCTTAGATGGACAAATTATTTTTTCCCATGTGTAAATTATTTCAGAAAATATAAAAAGGTTAAAGTTATATAACTTATTTTTAAAGCAACAACCACGATCTAACATTACTAATGGACTGACCAATCTTTAACATTATAATACCAAACAGAACTTAACACAGAATGACATTTATAAATATTTGGAAAAAATAAGATTATTTCCAAGAAGAGAGCAATAATTTAGTATTAAGACTGTAGCAGTGCAATTCATCAGATTAGCAGTTTCAAAAGGACTGTTGGGAGAGGCTGACAGAAGAGAATTCAACTTTAGAAGCAATATTTAATCTCTCTCATGTTCTGAAAAGATCTGAGCAATTAGGGCACAGTCTTGCCCCTTCTGGATATAGGTAAGCAGGCAGTCACAGTTATTACTGTCTGTACAATTTGACATTGGAATTTTACAGCCTATTGTCTATCAGAGTGCAGGCAGGGCTTGCTATATTACCAATAGATAAAGCTGTTCTTCGTTGATGTAAGCCTGTACAAATCAACCTCGTACTTATGATTCATTCAATTACTGTGGTGCTTTTTTGCCCTTGCTTCTAAGAAATAATAAAAGCTATCCATATTTCTGGGAATGAGAAAATCAGATCAGCCTCAAAGGTCAGGAGTGACTTTCTCAGAGGTTTCTTTGTTCTTCTTAACTCGGTTCGGAGATTTGAAATGACATCTCTCTTTCTGCGAGCAGAAGGGTATATTTCTGCTCCTCTGGGAAAGCGCAGCTTTACGTGTGTGAGGTAAGACGCCCTGGCAGAGTCAAGGTGTCGGAACTCCTTCTGTTTTCCCTTCAAATGCAAGAGTTTTATTCCACTCAAGGCCACTGGCCTCATATAAAACTGCCTCTGAGCCACTGTCAGAGATATTCATCTCCACATGATCTTCTTTTACCTGATGTGCCATCTGTCTCTCTCCAGATGAGCAGCAAAGATGGAATTTAATGAGTGATCTATGGAACTCCTAATGTGCTGAGATTCAGCCAAGCACTCAGATCTTCATTGTGGGAAGGAAGGAATCACTTCTTGGGATCAACTAAAATTATATCCATTTTTTTAAATTAAAAAAAATCTACCTTCCATCCATCCATCCATCCATCCATTATCATCATTGTCACCATCAAACTGAACACAAAGGAAGCTTGATGGGATTTGAATGTAAGATGTCCCCCATAGGCTCATGTGTTTTAGCACTGGGTCCCTAGCTGGTGGCACGATTTGGTAACATTGTGGAACCTGGAGGTCTGTGCTAGAGGAAGTGGGTCACTAAGAGCAGGCCAGCGGGTTTTATAGCCTGGGCCCTCTCTCTGGTTGTGCACTGCTTCCTGACTGTGGCTACAATGTGACCAGCCCTCTTTACTACTGTATCTTTGCCACCATGATAGAATGTATCCTCTCAAAACTGTAGGCCAGAATAAACCTTTTCCTCTCTTGAAGCTGCTACTAGTCAGATATCTTGTCTTAGCAAATGGGCAATGTAAGAGGTAAAATGTGGTGGTTGGTGGTAGTAATTTCAGCAACAAGAAGGGTTCATGTTGTTTTGCCTCTCAGACATACTAGGTTTATCTGTACAACTTAGTTCTCTACTTTTGACTGAAGAGGGCCCAAGAATATTGAGTAAAATAATGCATGAAAGCAAGTTGGTGCAGTGACTAGCTCACAGTAGATGTCCAATATAGGCCCATTTGCATATGGTCTGTACTTTCTCCACTCAGATCCTTTTTTATGTGGAGTGAATCACAAAGGTGTGATTAACTGACAGGTTTCAGGGCCATTGAGAAATCTTTGGGGGAGACCAGCAAGCTTTGGATTGGCTCTATGATAGTTTTAAAACAGGATATGGGTTATTCTAGAATATACTGCCCTCAGACTCCAATAAGGTGGAGGTTTCCCTGGGCTTTCAAATAAGGGTAGACAAGTCACTCTGGCAAGAGCAAGAGAGTGTACGCAATTGAATGATGTCTAGGTCTAAGAGAAGTGCACAGTTGTGTATGTCTGTGGGGGTCTTTCCAGGAAGGGTTGACATGTGGACTAGTAGTTGAGGAGAGAGATGCTTCTGAATTTGGAAAGCACCATGCAATAGTCTGGGACATGACTGAAAAAAGCTGGAAGAAGAAAAAGCCAGCAAGTGCAAGCTCTGCTCCTCAGTAAGTTGGTCTGTGGATGCTTACATTGCCTGCATATGCAGACTCCAGCTTCATTGGTCTTTTTCCAGAGACTCAAGGCCAGCAATGCTCCAGGGAGCTTCCAGGCCCTCAGTATTGGATGGAGAATGCTGAAGTTTCCAGCTTCTTAGACTGAGGGACTATAGGATTCACTGCCTCTCCAGTAGGCACATAGCCACTGTTGGACTACCAGCCTCCTATAGTGTGGGCCAATGATGCAAATATTTTACCATATATGTATTTTATTTATTTATTTATTTGCAAGAAAAGAGAGAGAGAGGGAGAGAGATAGAAGAGAGGCAGACAGAGAGAGAACGGGCATGCCAGGGCCTGTAGGCACTGAGAACGAACTCCAGATGCATGTGCCCCTTGTGCATCTGGCTTACATGGGTCCTGGAGAATTGAACCAGGATCCTTTGGCTTCACAGGCAAACGCCTTAACCATTAAGCCATCTCTCCAGCCCTGTATTTTATTTTTTTAAAAAATATATTTTTAAAATTTATTTGATAGAGAAATGGAGAGGGGGAAAAAGGCAGAGAGAGAGACAGAGAGACAGACAGAGAGAGAGAGAGAGGAGAGAATGATTGCACCAGGGCCTTCAGCCACTGCAAACGAACTCCAGATGCATGCACCAACTTGTCCTTAGGCCTCATAGGCAAGTGCCTTAACTGCTAAGCCATCTCTCCAGCCCCCATATATGTATTTTCTATTGGTTCTATTCTTCTAGAGAACTCTGACTCATAGGTTTTGTGAGTGTCTGTAACCTACTCTTCATCTCTGTTACAGTTTTCTTTTCTCCTGTAGCTCTTTACAAACATCAACATCATTTTTAGCTCAAAGGCCATACAAAAATAGATAGGGTTGATTTGGCCTACATTGTAGTTTAGTGATCCCTGCTGGAGATGACCCCCATGTGGCTATTCTACAGCCATGTGTCTTCTGATGGTACCAGGAGGTCTCAGAGCCAAGAGAGTATGGTTTCCCAGTGTTGCTTGCCTACTTCTAAACTTTCTTTATGCACCATAGAATTTTATGCCCAAATGAATCATAGACAATGTCTTGTTTCTAATTCTTCATCAATTCCTTCCTCCCCATGGTGGGTCAGAACCCTCTTGTGAGTTTCCCTAGGCTCAAGGGCTAAGTCAGGAGATGCAATGAGAAGTGGGGTTTATAAAGGGCTCAGTAGGGATGGGATGTCAATGGTGTTTGAGCCATATCCCCCAGTGGAAAACTGACATGGGCTAGAAAGTGATGGGGTGAGCTGTGGGTGGTTCTGAGGACAGCTCTCCTCTAGCTACCATATCCTAACCAGTAACTTCAAGTTGCTTGAGAATTTTGAACTTAAAACTGGCTTTTATGTCATAGGTGTATTTTTTTTGTTGGCGGGGGGGGTTGAGGTAGGGTCTCACTCTAGCTCAGGCTGACCTGCAATTCACTCCGTAGTCTCAGGATGGCCTTGAACTCATGGTGATCCTCCTACCTCTGCCTCCCGAGTGCTGGGATTAAAGGTGTGCACCACCAAGCCCGGTTCAATCATAGGTGTATTTTTTTATGGAACATGAAACTTTATTTTGTTTAATAATTTGTCAGTTAAAATTTGTGCCTTCTAAAATGTAAGCTGGTGGCACATGGGCTTTTCTTCCCATTTTAACTTTGTATATCCTAAATATTGAAAACAAACCTATCTCAGGATACCCAGAGCCCTTCCTTTAAAAATTCCAACAATCCACAGATCAGTTTCTGTGAATCAATAGCAAATGTATAAGCATTCACAATAGTTGTCATTTACACAAATTATACCCAAGCGGAAAAGAGCTAAACTATAAGCTCCAGACAATTCTCCGAGAAATGCTATCCTGATGCAGACAGATTATGAGCCAGTATCTCAACTTCTAAGATTCAGTGTCAAAAGTTCACCTTCCTACTAGTGTCAAAAGATCAAATTGGGGCTGGAGAGGAGGCTTAGTGTTTAAGGCACTTGCCTGCAAAGCCTAAGGACCCAGGTTCAATTGCCCAGTACTCACATAAGCCAAATGTACAAGGTGACACATACATTTGGAGTTCGTTTGCAGTGGCTAGATGCCCTGGCACACCCATTCTCTCTCTCTCTGTACCTCTTTCTCTCTATCAAATAAATAAATAAAAATATATTTTAAAATATATCAAATTAAAATCAGAGAGGATTAAGTGTTGGGGGAAAAGCACACAGGCAAAGGAGGACATCTTTGTGACAGGACAGCTGTTGCTCTCACAGAACTCTGTCCTAGTGTTGCAAAACTCCAAATTTCTCAAAAAGATGTATATCTGATTTAAATTATAAGATCTTCATTTTGTTGGTGTTCTTTAAAATTTTTTTTTTGTGGTAAGTCCATCCCTCTCCCACTTTCCCCTTTGAAACTCGACTTTCCATCATATCCCCTTCTCCCTCTCAATCAGTCTCTCTTTTATTTTGATGTCATTATCATTTCCTCCTATTATGATGGTCTTGTTTAGGTAGTGTCAGACACTGTGAAGTTATGGATATCCAAGCCATTTTGTGTCTGGAATAGCATGTTGTAAGGAGTCCTACCTTTCCTTTGGCTCTTACATTCTTTCTGCCACCTCTGCTGCAATGGACCCTGAGCCTTGGAAGATGTGATAGAGACATTTCAGTGCTAAGCATTCCCCTGCCCCTTCTCAGCACCATGGTGCCTTCTGAGTCATCCCAAGGTCACTAACATCTGAAAAGAGAAGCTTCTCTAACCAAAAGTGAGAGTAGCATTAATATATGGGCATGGACATTAAGAGAAGTGCTTACTGGGCAGTTTGGTGAGCATAGTATATACATTTAGCCAGACACCAGCAGATGTTATACCCCTAGGGCTCATGACTACTCTTGTTGTAGGTTTTCAATATCAGGGATATATTCCCTCCCATAGTCCTCCATAACAGACATGTCACTATTGCACCCATTAACTTGAGGCTTGTAGTGTCCACAATTGAGTATCTCCACTGGTGATTTCTCTCTCTTGCATTTAACTGCATGCAGCATAGCTTTTTCCAGCTTTCTGTCAGCTGGTCCACATGGAGAATGTTTTCAGCTCAGCTCCAGTATTTCTCAGTGACCTTGCAGCCCAAGTATGTAGAGTCTTCAGCAATAGGGTCTTACCATCTATTCATGGTTGGAACCCAAGAGCCTCAGTAATGGCCTGTAATGTTTTGGGGGTATCAGGGACCACCCTGGCCAACAACTCACTGGAAGATATTCCATTCCTGGCACTGAAAATTTTCTAGTAACTTTCTATGGCTTCTGAGTGTTCCATTGTCCAAAAAAGTAGGTTTCCATATGACTTATTTATATCTTCTTAGATTTTGATTAGCCCTCCCTCCACCTTTCCTTTACTCAATCTCTTCCCCTCGCCTCACTTAGGCTTTTTCACCCCATTAATCTGTTCTTCTACTTACATACATACAATACCATCCTATTAAGTCCCTCCTCCCTCCCTTTCTATTCCCTGTATATTCCCCTTCTAGCTTACTGGCCTCTGCTACTGAGTTCTATTCCTACTCACATAGAAGTCCAAACATTTGTAAAAGTTGCCAACAGTTCAAAAATTTTAAAATTCTTGTTGGCTAAGTAAACTTCTCCAGGGGCTGGATCTAGCCAGTTTGCCACCATGAGTCTAATCCTTACTAACTGAATATGAGGTATTGTGATGGCTAATTCTTATGTCAACTTTATTACGCTAATGGGTGCTGCAGTTACCTGACCAGAATCAGCTTATGGGAGGAGAGGGTTTATTTTAGGCTTACAGAACCCAGGGCAAACACCATCAACGGCTGACGAAGCTGGCTCATTTCCATAGATGCATAGTAGAGAGGCACCATCAAACAGCCAGTAAACACTAATAGCCAGGGCTCAAATCTGGTTCTTTATATACCTTAGTAGGAGTGGACTAAAAGTTCCACCCCCAGTTACCCTTCCTTCACCATGCTGCTGGAGACTCAAGTTGCAAGCTCAATCTTGATCCAAAATACCTCAGTCTATGGGGGACATATATTCACATTAAAACCATCACAGGTGCCCAGTTGAGTCATTATTTCTGGGGGTGTCATTGTGTTTCTGGATGAGATCCATAGTTGAGTCGGTGGATTCAGTAAAGTATGTGCCCCCTTCCAATGTGCGTGGTTTCGTTTGACTGTTATAGGCCTGTCTAGAACAAAGTATGAAGGAGGAGGATTCACCACACTTTGCTTTCTGCCTGCTGCTTGAATTGGGACATGATTTTCTGCCTTTGGACAAGGATTTACTCCACCATTTTCCCTGCTTTTCACCTCTTCAAACTCAGACTGGAGCTGCACTCCTAGATATTCTGGATCTCCTGCTTTCACATATCACATTGCAGGATTTCTCAGCCTCCATTCTCACATGAGTGATTAATAAATCATAGCTACATATAAATCATATCATATGCATGTAAATATATATATATATATATATATATATATATATATATATATATATAAACATATATTTGGTTATGTCTCTGGAGGACTTTTGATTTATACCATTTTCTAAGAGGAAAATCTCTTCTATTCTTTTTAGGTCACAGTAACCTCATGTGTAGTCCATGAACTAGAAGTTCAATGGAAAGACCACATACTTGTGACTCAGAAGAGTTAATATCTAAGACGTGTGTATCTGGCTTTATTTCAGTGTGGGCAACTTGAACCTGGGCCAACAGGCTTTGCAATCAAGTGCCTTTAACTGCTGAGCCATCCCCCTAGCCCAGTATCTAAGACCCGAATTGTCTTCACTGTTTTATGAGATCTGAAGCCTTTCCTATAATTATTCTATTTCCTTAGTTGAAGGTATTGACTTAGGTATACTATTTCCTTCCAACTTTCATATCTTAAATTAAAAATCTTAATCAGAGATGTGAACTAAGGAAAACTTAAACATGCTAATCTTTTATTCATAATATGTGGTATCATTCCAAAAGCTATTATAATCTTATCTTTTATCACACCATTTTTCATATCTATCTACAGTAATAGGATGTATTAAAGCTGAGAGTTCACAAGTCATTGTAATACAATATTATTTATACCAAGTGTCAGCAGAAGTTATCACCTTTATATTCTGATTTCACACACATAAATAAGTAGCTTAGAGTGAGCAGAAATCATTAACATTAGCAATATTTTCCCAATGAGGAATATGTCCCCCCGTGACACAGTGGAGGAATTATGACAACACATTTTACATACTTTTTCTTCATTGTTGTCCTTGAGACTAAGCTGCACACAACCTTCCTGCTCCCCTGCTGCTGCAGTAGGTGCCTTATGCTAGCAATTCTGCCAGTGTAGTGGCTGGATTGTATTTATAAAGAAGTGATGATGTGTCACAGGAAATGATGTCACAAGTGTACCAATAAAGGAGGGTGAAGAGATTTTGAAGATTCTGAACTGAGTGCAGGAGATGCCACAGAACTGCTGTGGAGGCAGAAGGTAAGGGAGGGGCCACACAAGGCCCATTTCTATCAAATTTGAGCAATGCTTAACATTAAAAATAATTTATTGAGCTATAATTTACCTATCATAAAATTCACATATTTTAAAGTATACATTTCAATGATTTGTATTTCTGGAGTTGTTCAACCCCTCCCCCCCCAAACCTAGTATGTTAGCCTTTTTCCAACAGAAACCTTAAGAACCTTTATAGTTACTGCCTATTTCCACCCTCACCTTCAGGCAGCCTGCAGTCTACTTCCTGAGTCAGTGTTGTTGCTTTGTGTTGACATTTCATACGAGTGAGGTCATATTATGTATGTAACTGTGGGTCCTGCTTCTCACACTTAGCATGTATTCGAGGTGAAGCCCTGCTTTGTTCCTGTCTGTTGCTGAGTAAGTAATAGGTGCTGAGTCATGGGCATAACCACATTTTGTTGACCACTTCATCAGTAGATGAACTTTTGGGTTCTTTTCACCTTCTGGCTATTGAGAATAATGCTGCCATAAACAGGCCTGTGTGTGAACAGGACATTTCTGACTTGAGAGTTACACGATGGAATTTTTGCTCGGTTGTTTTAGTTGTGGTGGTCATATAAATTCAAGGGAAATCAACATGCAAAATCACTTTCACTCACAACTATTTGCAAGGGTGAAAGGAATCCATTTGCAGAAATCAAACAGGCAAAGGGAAACAGCCCTGGGGAAAGTCACAAGTGTCTTCCAGGCAGGTGGACATCATTTGTCAGGTTGAAGAAAAAGGTTAAGGGTGGTTTTGTTTGGTAACAAAGTTGTCTGCCTTCATTCCTGAGGGATCTGTCTCTGAATGAGCAAGATAACGTTTCAGGGACCTCATAGGAGGAATGTCTGGGTCCCTTACTGCTTATTTATTTGTTCCACTCAAAGCCAGCTCTAAGAGATAATTGTTTTTCTTCCATTATGCTCAAGGAAGCTGGCATTCTATTGTCTTCCTACTACAGATAGTACCTGGACATTTTTCTCACCCAATTTAAACATTCTGCTCATTTAATCTAGAGATAGTAGAGGAACAGAGCATGGTCTCGATGGTGGAGAGTTTTTATTAGTAAATTTCATAACTTTAGATGGAATATCACAAACAAAGCAACATGGGCAGCGGCCATATGACTTCAGACCTGATGACATAGAATAGCACTCAGCACTTATTCCTTGTTTACTATGGGGTACAGGGAGTCTCTTTGCACACTGGCAAATATTGGCAGCTCAATTGTTCCTCTTTCATAGATGATGTCCAGTCTCTTTCTCAGTATTAACCCTTTTCCTGGACTTAAACAGCCCTCTGCTCCTGTGGACCTTTTAATCCTTGCTTTTTAATAATCTCTCTCTCTAGTATCTGAGACTAGAGAGCATAGACGTACAGGAGAACTGTGAACTGGTCACTGAAGAACATGGACGTGAAAGAGAACTGTGAAGTGGTCTGAAATTTGGCGGCTCAAATGGATTTTCAAGGTCTCAGATCGTCTTCAACTTCCTTGGTTACACTGTCCCTCCTGCTGACCCTTGTCTCCTGTCCAGTAAACAAGGTCAAAGTTAAACTCTACAATTTAAACATCTTTGCCATCCAGTTGTCAGCCTATACTTTGAATGCTGCCACAGATTACTGTGCCTTTTTTTTTTTTTTTTTTCAGGAAGAGCCTTTCTGCCTGGATCCTTTTGTAAAGAAAGCTTTAGGTGTAAAATGACAACTTTTGTAATACCTGCTGCCTGGGTTATTGTCTTTGCTTCTTCCCATGCCCCATGGTCATTCTTTTGTATGTATGCACTATATGTGCACATGTATGTGCTTGTGCACATGGGCATGTGTAGGTGCACATGTATGTATGCATACATGTATATATGTACCCGAGGATACCCCAGGGTGTCATACTTAGGAATGCTATCCACCTGTTTAAAAAATTTTTTTTAGAGAGAGAGAAACAGGGAGACAGAATTGGCTCACCAGGGCCTCAGCCACTTCATTCAAACTCCAGCTGCTTGTGCCATCTGGTGGGTGTGGGTGATCTTGTGCTTGCCTCACCTTTGTGGGTCTGGCTAAAGTGGGATCTGGAGAGTTGAACAAGGGTCCTCTGGCTTCTCAGGCAAGCACCTTAACAGCTAAGCCATCTCTGTAGCTTATCCACCTCTTTTAAAGACAAGGTCTCTCATTGGCCTGAATCTCACTAATTAGGCTGGACTAGCTAGGTAGCAAGTCACAAGATCATTCTATGTCTACCTCCCCTGTGTGTGTGTGTGTGTGTGTGTGTGTGTGGTATGTGTGTAAGAATTTTGCATGTTGAAAACATGTGTGTTTGTGGAAGCACAGTAATCCAACACAACAGACATCAGAGCCCGTTTTTGAGACAAAATCTCACTGTGTATATGAATCCATGTCTGGCCTGACACTTTCTATATAAACCTGGATGGTCTCAAACTTGCAGTGTTTCTCCTACTTCTGCCCCCAAGGTGCTGGGATTATAGATGCATCAAGCACACCTGGCTGGAGTTTTGTTCTTTCTTTAAGTGCAGCACTCTGCTCGCTTTGGAGTGTTCATAGTCACAGGGATACCTTCAACATGGACAGGGAGCCCGTGGGTTAGGAATACTTGAAATTCCAGATTAAATTCATCTCAATAACATCTGAAATTTTCTGAGCAATGTTACAATAAGATCTTAGAGTCAGACTGTGTCATCAGCAGAGAGGGTTTGTGGTCATGTAATTCTTCTAGCTCATTTACCTGTAGTTCTTTGACTGCTTTTGAGGTCAGCTCTGCATTTGAATCTTCTTTGGCAAAACTGCCGCATATCCTTTCTCAGATGGGAACAAGAAGAGTGAACCATTGTCTAGGTTTGCTCAGGTCTAAGGTCATTCCTAGGCCATAGCCTTTTAGTTGTGAAAGTGGGAGTTTCAGGCAACCAGGACAAGTTGGTGCTCTATGAAACATGTAAGGAACTACATAACACATACTGAGGATTCTGAGGCAGTTATAGAAAACCCAGTAAAACAAAATTTGTTTTTATTCTATGTATTTTAGTAGCTTTTCTACTTGGTTTTGAATCTCCATTTGACTTCTGCTTCAGTTGGTGAATCAAAACGTCAGGAAAACCAGACACAAATTGATTTGGATTAATATTCATTGTTTGTGTTTTGAAGTGATGATTTAAAAATATGATAAAATAGGGGCTGGAGAGATGACTCAGTGGTTAAGGTGCTTGCCGGAAACACCTAATGATTTAGGTTTGATTCCCCATTATCTACATAAAGCCAAATGCAAAAAGTGCAGCACTCATCTGGAGTTCATTTGCAGTGGTTAGAGGTTCTGGTATGCCATTCTCTCTTTCTCTTTCCTCTGTCTCACTTCTCTCTTTGTTTGTAAATAATAAATAAAGTATGTTAAAAATATGCATACAAAAGTGTTACCACTTGAACTGTTGGACACGCTCAGTGAGGAGTGCTGAGTAGATTCACATTGTTGTAGTCTGTCCCCAGAATTTCTTCATCTGGAAAACCTGAAATTCTATAGCTATGAATCAACAGCTCTTCTAGGCTTTCTCCCTTCACATCCGGGCAACCACTGTTCTGCTTTCCATTTCTGCAACTCTGATCATAAGATCTTCATCTGAGCACAATCATATAACACTATTTTGTGATTAGCTAATTTCACTTAGCATAATAACTTCAGGTTTTATCAATCTTGTAGCAGGTGTCAAGTTTTTTGTTCCCTTTTAATTTTTATAGACAATTTTATGCACATACATAATGTCTTTCCATTAACGTCTCTCGTCTTCCCTCCCCATCCCTCTTCCAATGAATCCCTTCTTCCCAACTAATCACTCTTCAACTTTAGTGTATTTTTTTTTTTTTTTTTGTGTGTGTGTGTGTGTGTAAGGGAGAGAAAGAGAGAGCGAGGATCACTGAATTCAATTAGGGTTGCTAATTTCACGTGAATATGGCTCTACTATTTCTACCAACTTTAGCCATGGTTTTCTGTTTGTGAAATGAAGACAACAAAATTTCAGATTTTGAATTGAGAACCATCCTAATAATGGGAAAGGCAAGATTATCAGAGTGGTGTCCTCTGTATATTACTGATGGAAGTTATGGGAAAGTACTGTTCCGTCATATGCTAGAGCTAGCTTATCCTGGGCTATAAAAACTGACTTTAAAATTTCAGAAGTTACATTAATCAGTTGGTATGTTAGTGGTGGATGAAAAATGACACAATCCAAGGTAGTACTTTTCCATATCAGCTGCAAATGAACTCTAGATGCATGCACCACCTTGTGCATCTGGCTTACATCGGTCCTGGGGAATTGAACCTGGGTCCTTGGGTTTTGCAGGCAAGTGCCTTAGCTACTAAGCCATCTCTCCAGCCCAGTGTTTCTGTTTTCGTCCAGCATTGTTCCCCCACAGACAGTGCTCAGACAACCTTGTACTGTCCTAGTGTATTAGTCAGGGTTCTCTAGAGGAACAGAATGGACAGAATGAATCGTATTAAAAGGGGATTTATTGGATTAGCTTACACAGTCCAGCAATAGCAGGTTGCAGGTCCGAGAGTGAAGAAACCCGGTAGCTGCTCAGTGCACAAGGCTGGAGGCCTCAGCAGTCCCAATCCGGCACGGAAGGCCTGGAGGCTTCCTGGAGAGATGCTGCTCTTCAGTCCACCCTGGTCTTCAGTCCACACTGGAGAGCAGCAACACCAAGCAGCAGGTACCAAGCAGAAAACACCAAGCAGCTAGTAGCACCGGCAGCCAGGTGGGAAAGAGAGAGAAAGCCAACCAGCCACCAGAGCACACAGAGCAAAAACTACAGCCAAAAGGTCACACAGCACACTTCAGGAACTCCCGCTAGGCACATTTGCATATCTTTACAATGGAATCTCAAACCATCACCACACCTTAAGACTGGGCCCCCAGTGACCTTGCCTCTAGCAAGGTGATTGCAGATGCAAACTATAACTAAAAAAAAATACACTGAATATATTGGGGGACATATATTCAAACTACCACACCTAGTCATAGGGTCCTAGTTCTAGAAATGTTTTGTATATACAGTCTGACCTTGTACACATTTCTGTCAGTCTCAGATTTTCCACTTATAAAATAGATTGGGACAGATGAAGTAATGAATTTTAATTTTCCTTCTAGGGCTAGGAGCCTTCTTTTCTAATTTGTCCTGTCTCAATCATTTCATGAAATTTACAAAAAATGAGGGCTCTAGCCATCTTTGAAGGACGCAGGGCAAGTCAGTCCATTCCTGTTTCCTCTACGCTTTTATGCTGTCTGCAAGGAATTGTGTTTTATGCAGGCTTTTACCTCCATGGTCCTTGGGGGACAGCAATGGGAGAGGCCAGACTGAACAGGAATGATGTCTTCCGTGGCTGCTTCATTGACAACGACTGGCTCTCCATTCATCTTTTTTTGAAGGAGCCAATCAGCAGGCCTAGGACCCTGGGTGCTTTTACATTCTTCCTTGGATGATCAGTGATTCAAAGAGTCCATTAAAATGCCTGGATGACCAAGAGCTCAATTTTCCCAGAGGAAACTTGCTTGGCAGGAGAAAGGCTATTTCTCCTTAGCAACCACTGAGGAGTCAGCATTTGAGGCCATAGGTAGTATTATGGGCTTTATTACCCTCCCTGGCACTGCCTGGTGGCTCTGGGCCAGCATCTGGTCAGAGTTAGCTTTATGGTCATTAGACCTGATGATTGGCTGTGCTGATGCTACAGACATGCTTATGGGAGGGGGTCTATTCTGCATCTTTTAGAAGATTAGGCAAGTGCTATTTATTTTAGCTTTCCCGCAGGTTGGCGATCTGGGCAATTATATGATTCCCTTTCCTAATATACAGTTAGGACGAGAAGAAGATGATTTCTGAAATATGAAGGTTATACATTTACATACTGATGGAGGTTTCAGATTTTTCAAGTTTCAACTTGTTGAGACTGCAGACTGTAACACTGCCTTGGTAAAGGGTCTGCTACCCAGAACCTCAGTGCAGGTGAAAGTGCTCTGTCATCTACAAAGTGGCCATGTAAGAGAATTACTGCCAACTTCCCTGTTGTCCCAACTCAATTTTTGATGTAACTTTGATTTTCTTCCTACATTTCCACCCCATCTAGTCTCAGGCTTGGGCTCCAGCTTCTCTCTTTTCCCATTTGCCTGCCTCCATGATGGCAAGTCCATCCTTCTGCAAGAAGTTCTCAGAGGCTCTCTGCTGCCTTCATTCTGACCTGTCACTGCTGACTTGTTCTAGCTCAGTCTCAGCCATGTCTTCAAACCACAAATAATGATTCTTACACAATCATCAAAAAAGCCTCTACCATGGGTCAGATCTGTGTATTTATTCCCTTTCAATTTTATAGCCATCTGATGTAGTCATTTTCCAGCCACTGCACAATCCAGGAAACAACTCTGGTTACCTTTCCCTAGGAGAGAGTAAGTCACTGAGCCAGAGTTCACACCATAGTCCTTTAGCATCCAGAGCTCCCTGGGTTTCCATCCTATCAAAAGAGTTCTCCTGGGCATTTTGTACCTCACAGTTTACTCTCCAAATATCCACTTGGGGTGAGTAAGAGTAAGAGGCGAGGAAGAGGGAATCATGACTTGGAACTCAGCGTCTTTAATCACCAAACCATCTCTCCAGGCTGGAATCATGACTTTGAAATACCTCGCACAAGGAAGTTAATTATTTGCTGAGCACACATAGGCAAGCCAATTCCTTTGAAACAGGCTAAGATTTATTTCACTTATTATCAGTGTAGTTCTTCATGTGTTTAGACATAAAGAAAGCCACAAGAGCCAGTAACCAGCCTCTGGGGAGTAGATCCGATAGCGGAAGCCTTCACACATATCATCTTATTAAAAGTGATAATAAAGATGCATGCGTGCAACTGTATTAGAAGACCTGTATATGTGGGACATCCAATCTTGTTCACTAGGGCTAACATTTCAATCATGATTCAGTAGAAGGCACAGAGTGATTTGAAAGATCAACAACTACAGGCCTATTTTCATCATTTGAATACAATCACCAAGTGACTTGGTCAAAGGAGTTAAAAACTGTGACCTTAGCCTAATACATTGTATTCCATTCAACAATTCAAATCAACCTTAACCTCCTATCAAGTTTTACATAAATGACATGTCAGAAATATGCCACTAAAAGCTAGTGCAAGGTCAATGATAATGAAACCTACATTACTTTTGACAGCACCTTTCACAAAGGCATTTTTGTTTTCTTAGAAGGCTTATTTAGGCCCTTCTTGGATAGGTCAAATGCTCTTGACAGGAGGGCTTAGAGGTGAGCTTCTCAGTGGGAAACTTCACTGATAATACTGTGAGTTTCTTTCTGACGTCAATCTGACATTTTGTAATGACCTTGGTTCCTAACTCCACCGTGGGGAAAGTAAACTGCTTAGTAGCTAATAGAATATTTGCCTGTTTGGCTACTGCATGGCATTTACTAGTATAAGGTATTTGCTTTTTTTGTTTCTATTATCCAAAGAGAAGTTTTTTCCTAGAAAGCTGACAAGAACCATAGGTGCCCTTTTTAAAAAATTATTATTATTTTTATTGACACCTTCTATACTTACATACAAAAAACATATGATATTTCCCTCCCCTCCCCCCATTCCACTTTAGGACTCCAATCTCCATCATATCCCCTCCCTCTCTCCATTAGTCTCTCTTTTAATTTGTTGTCATCATCTTTTACTTCTATTATGAGTGTCTTGCGAAGGTATTGCTAGGCACTGCAAGGCATGGATATTGAGGCCAATTTCTGTCTGGGCAGTTGCATTGTAAGAAGTCATACCCTTCCTTTGGCTCTTCCATTCTATCCGCCCCCTCTTCTGCGATGGTCCCTGAGCCTTGGAGGGTGTGACAGAGGTGTGTCAGTGCTGGGCACTCCTCCATCCCTTGGTGCCCTTTTCTACTATTTTTTTTTCCACATACATGTTTTGGATTTTATCATAAAATGTGTTCTTTCATGCCTGAATATAGAGCATGAACACATTTTCCGTACTCCTTAACTGCCTTGTTAAATTGAGCTCAGTGCAATTCTGCTTTTTAGATGTTGTGAATGACCTAGAGAAAATTGTGAGAAAATCTTAACCATTCTATTATCTCCACTATCTTACTCAAAGCTACTCCACATGGACTAACAATTCTAATAAAAAATAATGTTGGGTATGTAAATTCCGCATGAGGGCTGATTAAAAAGCCATTTCATTCTGTTATGAATTTTGGAGCTGTTACTACTCAAGTCATGTCAGATACATTCATCCTTCCTGAAAAGCTTATTAACACCAACTTCCTAATAATGGGCACTTCATTTGTAGCGATGGAAGTGATGATATAATATCCAAAGTAGTGAAAGCATATGTGAGCTAATAAAGCAGAAGTTTTAAATCATTTCCACAGCGGACTCCAATGTAGCTTCCTAGTTCCCTCTCCTAGGTTAACTCACCTGCACACTCGATCATCATTCTGCACATCCAGCCTGTGCCCCTGACTTCTCAACGGTTGCCATTTCTTTGCTTTTCACTTGCAGTGTATCTTCTTCTAGTGACTTGGCCAGTTGTCACATGTACATCAAAGAGCCTTCATCTTCCAGCCAAATGAGTTGAAATTAAACACTTTCTTCCTTTCGTGGTCATTTCTATTCCATATTTCTAACATTAATGCTCAGGACAACAAATAACGTAACTCATTTTAGAACATTTTTGTTTCTATAACGACAGGGCAAATTCATGAAAGATTAGGGTTTCTGGAGCATCTTTGTCCTATCTAAGCCCTTATGTGGACTAGCTAAACAGATGAGGATGCAGGCTTTAGGGCAATCAAATTCCATAAGATGCAGCTAAGTATGTGTGACTTTTAGTGCGTTCAAATGACACAGACAAACATATGCATCTGGCTAGTCATTTACCTGTGTGTAAAGCAAGAAATCTTTAGTCAGCTTCCTTTGTTTAAAAATCCTACAGTAAATATGACAATTAGGTAATTCTAATTGCTGTCATTGAAAACACCATTTTTGAAAAGGAGACCCTTATCATAATTATCCCCGAGACTTTCTTTCCAAGGTTATTTTTTGTTTCCTCCCTCTTTTTGCAATATTCCTTATTTAAAGCACTGTTGGATTATCCATGCCATGTTATATAGACAGAAGTCTTTTGTTGGCAATGGTATTCTTAAACCGACTGAGAGCAAATGGGCCTTTCATTTGTGTCACTCTTTTTTTTGATGGGGCTGTGGTTCATTGGAGGCTAAGACTCTATTGTCAGAATATTTCTTTTCCATTATCCTTTTGATACTGTTTTTAAAGATTTAATCATCACTCAGAATATCCTGTTTAATTCTGATATGATATCATTAGTTTAGTGCTTCTCAATTGGGAATGCTTTTGCCTGGATTTTGTCATCTCTGGGCTTCTGCAGCCTCTCCATTCTTACTCTTCCCTGACCCTGCTTTGACAACTCGATCTATTTACTGGGTGGTACCTTCTAGGATCTCCCCATTCTGAGTGTCCTCAGGCAATATTTGGAGAGAGTTTTGACCTTCACAATGAGGTAGCTACTCCTTGTCATCACATCCATAGGGGCCAGAGATTTTTGCTAAACATCTTACGGTGAAGAGGAGGTTCATTTACAAGAAAGAATTGGATCACACTAAATACTGTCACTTTTCTTGCTCTGATTGTCCCTTCAGTGACGACAGGAGCCAGTCACTTTCTGCACACATTCTTCACATAGCCACTCCATGTGACTCTTAGTAGCTGTCTTTCTGTGTACTTGTTGAACATCCTTAAGACTTGGCTATATTCTTATTCTTTTTCCATTATATTCTTGCAAATGTTGACTTCCAGTGCATTATTTAAGCATGAAAGTAACAATCCTGATGACACAACACTTAGAAAGTAGGGATCTCTTTCTACCTAGATGGAACTTCTAATAATAAGAATGCATATTCGTAGGCTGATCGCTCCTTTCTGCTTCCTTTAGGTCCACTGGACTTTCCAAAGGTTCCTCTCATGTGACATTTTGGTTTGTCCTTATTCCTTTGAGAACTGTCTATTTCATTGGTTAGCCTATTTACCACTTTGATAATTTGGGTTTTTTTTTTTTTTGAAGAGGTTGTCTTTTTTTCTAATGTATTTTACATTTTTCATAGCTTTGTGAAAAACTGCTGGTCAAGGTTGTCCTAGAAAGGGGCTGTCAGGTTGCAGCTGTCCATTTCTGAGTGGTGCCTTCGTAAAGTGCAGAAGCCTCTGTAAAGTAGCTTCCACTCTTCTCCTTCTCAGTTGACCACAGGACATGCCCCATGCTCGGGACAGGAGACACTGCAGCAGGAATGGGAAACATGCATTTTGGCAACTTCTTCTTCTTTTTTTTTGTTTTTTAGGGTCTCACTCTAGCTCAGTCTGACCTGGAATTCACTCTGTAGTCTCAGGGTGGCCTTGAACTCACGGCCTCCTCCTCCTACCTCTACCTCCCGAGTGCTGGGATTAAAGGGGTGCACACCATGCCCAGCTATGGCAATTTTTTTCATGTAACTTACTTGTTAGGCCATGCCATGTGTGTACCACTTCCATTGATGTTGGACTGCAGCTGTGTATGCCCAACTCCATGGTTGGAGGGTCAGGTAAGTGCAGGCTGTGTGGTACCTTGGTAGTCCTTTGTAAAGTTTCCACTAAAGCCCAATGGCAGGCCAAGAGCTCTCCCAAAGGGAGAACATTTATCTGCAGATGATGAAACTTCCATGATCTAAAACTCCAAGGGACTCCTCTGTGGTTCACCTAGGGAGCCTGACAAAGGCTCCAGGCAATACCCCGTCTGTTGTTGATGCCTCAAGTACCATGGGCTCTGCTGAATCATACGGCCCAGTTGGCAGAGCAGTCTGAGCTTCAGCCTGGTCCTATTGAAGCATCTTCTCCGCTCTGGGCCCCGCTCAAAACTAGCAGTTTTTTGAGTCACTTGGTATATGGGCCAGAGTAACACACTCAAGTGAGGAAGGAGCCGCTTCCAAAGTCCAAATAAACCCACTAACTACTCATCTTATTTTTTGGTGGTAGGAGGTGCCAGGCACAACAATTTGTCCTTTACCTTAGAAGGAAGATAACATCCCCTGGTGCACCACACAGCAGAAATCCTAGAAATTTCACTCAGTTAGAAGGCCCTTGAATTTTGGGTTGGTTTCATTTCTCATCTTTTGACACATCTGTGCTTTACCAACAAGTCAGAGTGACTGTTACCTCCTGCTTGGTCCAAAAAACATAACATCATCATTATGGTTGCCCTTGTGGCAGAGACAGGTGATTAAGATTGGTCCATGTGAACTAAGTTATGAAGCCGGGATGGATAATCCATATACACTTGAGTTATTAGAATAGTAAAGGTGTGCTGTTGACTTTGCCAGCTGAAAACACATTGCTTCTGGTGGTCCTCATGGACCTGTATGGAGAAGACAGCATTTGTGAGATAAATAGCTGCATACAAGGTACCAGAAGATGTGTTAATTTGCAATAAGAACACCACATCTGGTAAAGCAGCTGCAGTTAGAGTCCCTAATTGCTTAAGCTTATGATAATCATCTGTAATTCTTTTTTTTTTTTTTTTTTGGTTTTTCAATGTAGGGTCTCACTCTAGCTCAGGCTGACTTGGAATTCATTATGTAGTCTCAGGGGGGCCTCAAACTCATGGTTATCCTCCTGCCTCTGCCTCCCAAGTGCTGGGACTAAAGGCGTGCGCCACCACACCAGGCTATCATCTGTAATTCTTCACAAACTTTCTGTCTTCTCTACAGGCCAGATAGATAGGAGCATTAAGGGGAGATGTGGTGGGAACCACCACTCTTACACCTTTCTTGTCCTTGATGGTGGCACTAATTCCCACAATCTCTCCAGGGATGCCATATTGTCTTTTGTTCACTGTTTTCCCCAGCATACACAGCTCTAATGGCTTCCACTGGGCCTTTACAACTTTAACAGTCCTCACGTTTTAGATCAGGGAACCACTGTGGCTGTTCTGCCAACTCCTAAATATATCTATCCTGATTATGCATTCTAGGACTGGGAAATAAGTCTTACTGGACTAACCACAGGTCAGATTTGGGCTAAAACCTCAATGATTACCTGACTTCCACAAGCCCCTGCTCTGCCTAGAGGACCACAGTGGAATCAATGTCAATCTAGAGCCATTAAACCCCCAAAGTTCCCATTATTTCCTCTGCCTCCATGTATAGTTCCCCTAGTAAATGTTCATAGGCCCCTTTGAGGGAAGGGTGAGATATAGATTAACAGTAAAACATTTGGGGTTTTCTAACAAAGTCCTTTCTCCATGGGACCTGGCCTCTCCTTCATTTTAGAGGTTCTAAGTCAGTCTACCAAGTGTCTCAAGCCTGGAAATTGGTGGAAAGGCCATGAAATCTCTGTTGCTATAATTCAAGATAGCCTTGCATTCATTTCTCATTGATTTTTTTTTTCTGCTTACATAGATCAAGAAAGAGCTTAGTAGGTGTGGTTGTTAAGTTTTGTTGTCAACTTCATCTGTTTTGGAATCCACAGACATTCCTCTTGAGTGGGTCTCTGAGGTTGCTTTGAGGAAGGATTAACTGAAGGAGGAAGTCTTTCCCCCAGAGTGAGCCCTTCCCCCAGAGTGAGCTGGCCTCTCTGAGGGGTGTTTTATCTAAGGAAGCTCTGAAAGAAAAGAAACCCGCCCTTCCCACCTGGCTACTGGTGTGGTGTTGCTTGCTACCTTCCAGTGTGGACTGAAGACCAGCGTGAATTAACGACCAGCATAGACTGGAGACCAGCATGGATTGAAGACAGCTTGTCTCCAGGAAGCCTCCAGGCCTTCAGTGCTGGATCCCGACTGCAGAGGCATCCAGTCATGAGAACTGAGCAGCTACTGGGTGCCTTGACTCTCGGGCTTGCAAACTGCTATTGTTTGGACTGCTGTAAGCCAATCCACTAAATTCCCTTTTCAATACAATTTGTTCTATCGGTTCTGTTCCTCTAGAGAACCCTGACTAATGCAGTAGGCATCCTCTTTTACTTCTGGGGTCATTATGATTAATTAGTCAGTGCCAAAGGTCTACACAAGTCCGACCATTGTGAGCTTTGCTTTGCCTGTGCTTTCTATTATGGTAAGTACATTCACCTTGCTTTTGCTGATCCAGTTCTGCCACTTGGCCCTTGTTACTCTGAGACCCAATTAGACTCTTTGCACTTAAGTTATCCGATTGGGTTGCTGCAGCTCCTACTGTGAGGTCTGGCATACAGAGAAGGGCAGTAGTAAAGCTCCTCAAGTACAGAATGAATGCTGGTGTTCGTCTCAGAAAGGCATTTCTTATAGCACTAGTAAAATGCACATCTTATGGATCCTCCCCTTGTGCAGAACTATAGTTTACATGGCAAATCCACTTCTGCATTCCAACTTCACTGAACCTATATCTGCCTTCATCAACATTAAGCCAAGGCATGTCAGGCACCTGCAGCTCATTGACAGTAGGCTCACATAAACCCATACTTCAGCCAACCCATCAAGTAAACTGTGAGTTCCTTTTGAAAAACTCTAGGCTGTAATATTACACCCAGGATCTTGACTCAATGGACCTATATTGATAGATTCAGCTTGATCTAGCTTTATGGTCCTTCCACCATTAGCCCATAACCTTAAGAATTTTGCTACACATATTTCCTAGACCTCTGCTTGCATAAATTAGAAAAACTCAAGAAGTCAATTAGTGATACAGCATAGCTCTTCATGGGGTACATTGTGTATCTCACCCCAAGGGCCCTGCTGAGACTCAAATCTGGTCTATAAATAAATATGAGTGGTGAGGGTAGGGCCTGGGGGACATCAGCATTGTCTTGCTTGGTTTCTCCTTCAGTAAAGGTCACTGATGGTTTCCTAGGTGATATAGGATTAATTCCCTTAGGCAAGGGTAGAGAGAGTGATACTACATGGTTTGAGGGGTGGTATATACTCGCCTCTGCAGCTGGGGAGAGGACTTAATAGGGCAAAATAAACTTATCATATCATGATAGTTCAATGCCCTCAATCCCTTTAGGTTCCTACATTTCTTCATCTCAAGTTACAGAGTCCTACTATTTTACAATAAGTTCCCTCCCTTTAATTGCCAACACCCCTTAAGGCTGGATCATTGTAATCCAACCAATTGTATGATGAAGTCTTGGGTTTAACTTTGGCAACTTCAGTCCTATGGTTGCTGGAGAGAAGATTCTCTCTCAGGGCACATTTATATGACTGTAGATAGTTTATATACATCTGGAGATGGGATGTTTTATTTCTGATCTCCTTACTTTCTATGTTACTTTATACAAAGATGTTATAAGCAACCATCCAGCATCATTATATATTTTTTATTTTTTATTTTTCCAAAATTGTCAAAAGTTTTATATTGAGAGTCCTTGATCCTCATAAGAGGTACATCAGAAGTATCAAATTTATTTATTTTGCATACTTTAAATAGTTCACACCATGGAAATTAGTGCTCTCCACGCTAGCAGGAGTCTTTAGAAACTACAGACTTGGTCAAGTTGGATAGCCAGCTCCAGATAACACCAAGCCCACTAGAGAAATTGCTCTTTACAACTCTATTTCTCTAGAACCACTCCTGGTGTTACAATCTGTGTTAGGCAGGGTTTTCTAGTGGAACATAAGTGACTGCATGCTGACGAGACTGAGAACCCAGAAGCTGCTCAGTCCTTGAAGCTGGATGCTTTGGTAGTCACATTCTGGTGCCAAAGGCCTGGAAGATTCTTGGAGAGTGGCTTATCTTCAGTCCATATTGGAAGGCCGAAGAAGCTAGAGTCTGATGTCAGTGAAGGATAAAGGCGGTAGCAGCTGCCCTAGATATACACACCAGCAAGAAGCAGAGGTGGGTAGGCATTAGCAATTCTTTTTCCTTGGATCTTTTTTTGTATCTGTGGTACCTGGCAGAGGGTGTTACCCACGCTGTGGAATGTCTCCTACCCTCAGTTAATTCCTCCTGGAAACATCTCCACAGACCCACATAATAGGATGACTTATAACTGATTCAATCAAGTGAAAAAAGTTTAACCATCACACATATGAACATATTTTTTCATTTGGATATACACTTAGAAGTAGAATTTACAGGTTAAATAGCCAGGATTCCTTCAACTTTAATGAGCATTGCAAAATGATTTTCTAAGAGAATTGTATAAATTTGCTATCAATTTACTGTTAGATCAGTAGTATTTGATGACTTCTATTTCTCCAAATGTTGGCAGTGTCTAAATCATTCATGTTAGGCTGTCAGGACAAGTCATTATACTTTTCTTTATATTTTAAAATACTTTCAAGGTTTATTGAAAAACTTAAAAAATAGATTAATGTGAGTTCCCACATGTTCTTTTCTCATTTTTCTCTTGGTATATAGCCATGGCAGCATTTTTCAAAACTAAGAAATTTATATTGATATGTTGTATTTGATTTTTAAACTTATACTGTTTTTCTATCCCAGGACCAGTAGAGGAGAACATGTTTTATTTTATCATCATGTTTACCTGGTCTCTTATCAGTGACAGTTTCTCAGTGTGTTCTATTTTTAAGAACTATGGTGGATAAACACTGATTATACTTTTAAAAATATCCCTTGATTTACGTGTATTTGATGCTTTGGAATCATGAGTTTTTAGGAAAAAAAACACTAGAAGGCAAGGGTCTCTCCCTATGTCATAATAACATAGGATAAGTCACCTGCAGACTCATCGCTGGTGATACTAATTTTGATCACATGGTAAGAGCAGTGATTGCCAGGTGCATCAGCTCTAAGCCTCCACACTTTCCTGGCTTCCACAATCCCTTTTAAGAAGTAAATGAAAGCTTTATTGCAGCTCCTTTGAAGGTGAGATGTGCTTCCCTTGTGACTACTTTTGGGATTTCTCCTTTGCAATTCAGCTTTACTTCACTGTAAGATTCCTGTTTTACAGTATATATTGATACTGATTGAATACCTTTGTGCCTTTTAGTCTGTTATTTAAGGCTATGATTTCCAAAACCTCTCATTTACTTTATTCTGTTTAAAATTTATTTTTACTATTAACAACTTTCTTGTGTGGGTAAATCATGTGTTGGTCATTCACGTTACTCCTTTTAAAATTTATTTTCATTAATTAGGAAAATTTGTTATATGGGTAAATCATGTGTTGATCATTTACTTTATTCTTAAATTTTTTTTTATTAATTAGAAACTTTGTTGTATGGACAGATCATGTGTAGGTTATATTCCCCTCATATTCATTTATTTTATTCTTGTTTCTTTACTTCAACAATACCAATAACATGTACATTAAACATGAAAATTATCTCCATACATTACTTACATTCTTTATTTTCTTTTTTTGACTCTTGACTTTGGTGTTGAGATTTCATGTTAAAGTACTTCCAATTGAACGAATCATTAAAGAATGATTTTCTAACCTATTATATTCATTCATTGTTTTTAATTAATATCTACTTTAATTCTAGAATTTTCCAGCTTTAAAAGTTTCCAGTTTCTACTGAATCTGTCCATCCTTTCTTTTGTGCTTGAACAATTTATCCAGGTAATTTTAAAGTCCATGTCTGACAAGTCTTTAATTTCTGTGTGGCTCTGTTGCTATTGACTCTTCAATATTTTGATAGCTTTTATTTTCTGAAGGATTTGGTTAAAAATATTTTCTATTTTTAATCTTTTAAAGTAGATACAGATTTGTGTCCAGTAAAGCTGATTTTAAAAGCAACCAAATCCGGGCATGGTAGCACATGCCTTTAATACCAGCACTCAGCCGGCAGAGGTAGGAGGATAGCTTTGAATTCCAAGCAAGCCTGTCTACATAGTGAATTCCAGGTCAGTCTAGGCTAGAGCAAAGACCCTACCTTGAAAAACATAAAACAAAAACTAAAAAGCAACCAAGGGCTGAACATAAAGTCAAGGATTGGGTTCAGAGAGCTAGCCTAATGAGGCATGAAAGTAGTGAGTGTGTACTTTCACTGGTAAATTGTCCAAGGAGCTTACCTAACAGCCAGAGTTTACTCTGGTATACAATGACAGCAACAACCTCTTAGGGGATGATCTGAACAGTGCACTTGGTAGCTGTTCTGGCTTCCACATTTTAACTAAGAACAATTCCTGTCCTTAAGTGCAGAAGACAACTGACATCCATTTAAATTAAATGCACAATATTTTTTGTAACACTGTGGAATAAAGCCACAATATTTACTGTGGACAGATGTTTTAATGAAGTGATTTTAGTGTTACCTTTGTTTAGTCTTTCAAATACAAAGTAGTTGAACTGAATGAAGGTTACAGATAATTTTAGAACGATATACAACTATACAGCATGACTAGATTATTAAAATTAATTATGCTAAATATTTGTATCTTACATCAAAAATTTTTGGTCTCAGTTTATTGCAGTAGATACTAGTCTGTAATATTTAACTGACCTCATAGGTATAATTATAGGTCAGTAATATTTCAGTGTCTTTTTTCATTTCACTAATTTAGGAACACAGCATTTACTAAGCCAGTTAACACATGGGGTACAACCACCCAAGTGATGGCTCTTAGCTGGTATAAGCTCAGGTATAAATCTGTATTGTGTGAACAATGTCAGACCCAGCTCTTCAATAACTACTGATGGAGGCTGTCAGATGAACTCCAGTGTTGATCCTCAGTCTGAGGCCAGCAGAGAGGGGGCAGTAGAGCTGGCAGTTAATACCTCTGGGAATATGTCCCCTTTGTTTATGAAGCTCAAGCAACTGTGCTTCAGTTGTTTAAGGCTCAAAGCTTTGTCAACATGTTTTCTTTCTTTCTCTCAATATACATTTCCTCAGACTGGGGACTTTTTCTTCTTTAGTGTGGAAGTATTAGATATATGTTCAGTACCTCTATTCATCCTGTGTGCTGATAACAAGGCAGGCTGTTTCAAAGAGCTCTCAGAGCTTCTCCACCCAGACATCAGAATTGATGTCTCCCCCCCCTGCCAGTGGTATAATAGAAATAGGTACAGTGCTTCTGTTTCTACTATAATTAAAATGCAATTCTACTAAAGAACCTATAGGCTCTTGTACAGACCATGGGCTTAGCCTTGTGAGACGATGTTAGGATTTGAGTCCAAGATGAACTATGGGGCATACCCAGCCCAGCCACCTATCACCACACCAGTGAGCCAAGGCTGTAGCTTTGACATTTACATAACATTGCATCATCTTCTTCATGCTTGGGTGTCTTTGATTTTGTGCCAGATGTTGTATTCTATTTATACTAGGATAAATAATTTAAAGCTCGGGATAATTTAACCTCTTTTTAAAAGCCCTTTTCCTCTAGAGACTCTTAAAGTGGCTTATGGTACATGCCTGGGAATGCTACCATTCTAGGTCACCTTCCTTGCATCACAGATTCAATTACTTTAAGCCAGATGCACAAAGTGGTGCATGTATCTGGAGTTCGTTTGCAGTGGCTAGAGGCTCTCTCTCTTTCTCTCTCTCCTTCTAAATAAATAAATAAAATATTTGAAAAATAAAACTATATAAAACTGTGTTTCTATTCCTGTGAAGTCAGGCCAATTTTCAGTTTTCCTAGATTATCATCCATGAAAGTTCCAACCAGAATACTGGGAGGTGGTGATTTTTTTTTTTTTTTTTTTTTTTTTTTTTTTTTTTGGTTTTTCAAGGTAGGGTCTCACTCTGGTCCAGGCTGACCTGGAATTAGCTATGTAGTCTCAGGGTGGCCTTGAACTCATGGTAATCCTCCTACCTCTGCCTCCCAAGTGCTGGGATTAAAGGCATGCGCCACCACGCCCGGTGGGAGGTGGTGATTTTAAATTTCTTTTGTACCTATAGCATGAACAGGCTTCAAAATCTATGCCAATCTTCTTTTTAGGAATCAATGGTCCCCAGAGAAAAAAAAAAACACCACCAGAAATATTACAATTCACTCATGTTCCATGTCTGGGTCTACCATAGTGAGCAGGATGCCTTTTCTCATCATTCAAGGTCCTGGTTGAATGGCGCCTTCATTTTGGCTCATGTTCCCAGTGTTTTATACTGGGAAAGAAGGTAATGCATGTGCATGACCTTAAAGCTTCTTCTGAGAAATGACATGCATGGATGGAGGAGAGGACAGACAGGAGAAGGGTTAATCAAAATCTAAGATACTATGATAAGCTATATGGAAACTTACTTCTTAACCAGCCAATAATATATGCTAAATTTATGCTAACAAAAGAAAGAGTTTGGGCAGATTTATCTTGAGGAGCTGGATAAGATTATACCCAGAATTGAGATTGTTATTAGAAAAATTTCAGTGCCAGAGGGAGCTATCTTCCAGCAAGTTGTTGGCCTGGGAAGCCCCTGATGCCCCCAAAACATTAAAGACTATTGCCAATGTTCCTGGTTGCCCACCAGAATTAGATGGTAAGACCCTGTTGCTGAAGACTCCACATGCTTGGGTTGCAGGTCACTGAGAAATCAAGCTAGAGCTGAGATGGAAACCTCCTTATTGACTAGCTGTCAGGGCTCTGGAAAGACCCATGCAGCCTAGTGCGGGGAAAGTCATCAATGGTTTCAACCAGTAGTGGACCCTGCCAGTTTTATATTTGGTCTTCCAGGACCTATGTGCCAACTGTACAATGGTGGCACATCTGTTATTGGGGTTACTATTCTCTGATTGGACTTGAGGCCCGCTCCATGGGCCTCATACTGAAAACCTAATGAAAAGCCTATGGCTTGGGAGTACATTAGCCCCAGGAGGAAAACTGCTGTTGTTTGTGGCTAAATGGATATATTATGCCCACCAAGTTTCCATCTCAATACTTATTTTTTTGTTTGGTTTTTGGAGCTAGGGTCTCACTTTAGCCCAGGCTGACCCAGAATTCATTATGTAGTCTCAGGGTAGCCTCAAACTTGTGTAATCCTCCTTCTTCTGCCTTGCAAGTGCTGGCAATACTTATATTTATGTCTACATATTAATGCTACTCTCACTTTTGTTGAAGAAGCTTCTCTTTTCACCTTGGGGTGACTTAAAACTCACCACAGTGCTGAGAAATGACAGTGGAGTGTTCAGCACCAAAGGAGACATCTCTATTGCATCCTCCAAGGCTCAGGGCCCATTGCAGAAGAGGTGGCAGAAAGAATGTAAGAGCAAAGGAAGGGGAGGAGTGCTTACAGTGCTGTCTTCCACACACAACGTGGACTTGATATCCATGACCTCACAGAGGCTGACACTACCTACATAAGACTTTCATAGTAGGAGGAACAAATGATGACATCAAAATAGATGAGAAACTAGTTTGAAAGAAGAACAAATTCAGTGGACAGAAGATTTGGGGGAAAAGAAAGGATGATGGGAGGGAATTATGATCATGGTATATTGGTAATGTTTGTGGAAGATGTAAAGAAAGAGTTTTTGAAAAAAGAAATGACACTTATCTTTTCTGTTCTAATTTCTTTGGACAAAGCAAGCTTTGCAACCACATCAAACATCAAGCTGATAGAGAATTACAGTCCTACTACATGCCTGAAAGTGGAGATTGGAAAGTTATTGTTGAATGGGTATAAAATCAAATGAGTACTAGCATAAAGTGTGCTATGATTGATTTAGCCTATCCACATATATCTAAAGAGGTTAATGGGCTGGGCATGGTGGTGCACGCCTTTAATCCCAGCACTCGGGAAGCAGAGGTAGGAGGATCGCCATGAGTTCAAGGCCACCCTGAGACTACATAGCTAATTCCAGGTCAGCCTGGACCAGAGTGAAACCCTACCTTGAAAAAAAAAAAAAAAAAAAAAAAGAGGTTAATGATAATTTTTATTATTTCAACCATTTTGCAATACATGTCTGTACACATGTGTCAACATCTATTTTGAATACCTATCATATGCTAAAGTGTCAAATGCTGCTCCGTAACTGCTATGTGAGATGCTGCTAAATGGTATTGATGCAAAGGAAATACATGCCAGTGGGCCTGTTCTGAGTTCTAATTCTTCCACATTTGCACTATTTGTTCATCTTATAAAATATTTTAAGATTCAAGGCTTAGGGGACATTATAGACGAGGGGGCAGAGAAAAATGTAGGTGCCACAGGGTTGGAAGAAGTTCTTTGGGACACTGTCATCCTGGCATGAACTGACTGGTGCATTAATGACCTCATAGTGGCTGATGTTCCCCCCACAAGCCCTGCACAATTCTGAGCTGATCAGCGTTCTGATATAGTGGATGGAGGAGGACAAAAATAATGAGACACAAAAACAGAAGAAAAACTATACAGAAAGAGGAGGGTTCTCAATGGAATTGGTTGGGTTCAAAAGAGTGATAGGAATATGATGACATTACAGTTTGTACATATATTGAAGTTCTCAATTAAAAATATCCTTTAAAGCACCCAACATTGTTTTCTGGCCTCCACACATTGTACATGTGCTGTACACATTTGTATACATGCATGTATATGCCATACAACATACATACTATGCATACCATAAACATTCTCTACAGACATACTCATACACACATGTGCAAAAAAAGATCCAATTAAATGGGTGTCATATATTATCTTATTGTATTTTAATTTGCATTTTCTTTATGCTAGTAACTATGGCACCTTTTCTTATACTTATTGGCCATTCAAGGTATCTCTCTAGTAAATTCCATGTTTTATGCATATAGCTACTTATTATTTCCTGGTTACTTATTTGAATGTCTATGTGTACATACATGTGTATGGGCATGCATGGAGGTCAAAGGACAACCTTGGGTATGTTTTATGAGACACATCCACCTTTTTTAGACAGATAGTATCTCTCATTGGCCTGAAACTTGCCAATTATGCTAGCCTGGCTTGCCAATGAATTCCAGGTGTCCATCCGTCTATGCTTTCATAGCATTGGGATTACAAGCATGCACTGCCATGTCTGACTTTTTACGTGGGTTCTGGGAATCAAATTTAAGTCCTCCTCCTTGTGAAGTAAGTACTTTACCAACAAAGCTATCAACCCAGCTACCCAGCCCCTGTTTCACCTTTTAAAGTAAAACTTACTGTGGTATATTTTAAGTGTTTCTTTATATCTGTCTTAAAATACATTAATTTATCTCTTAAACTGTATATAGTGTTATTTCAGCCATCTGTAAACTTTTAACTATTCAGAACCTTTTATTATTTGTTGAAGTTATTTCCAAATGTATTTTTATTATACTTTCTGCTTTTACATTTAGATTTTTAATAATTTAAGATGTAGTTATTTTATAGTTACTTTATTATATCAGAATTTTCTTTTTTTTTCTTTCATTTGAGAGAGGGAGGGGAGGGAGGGAGAGAGAGAGATAGAGAGAGACAGGGAGAGAAAATGGACATGCCAGGGCCTCTAGTCACTGTAAACGAACTCCAGATGTATGTGCCCCCTTGTGAATCTGGTTTACGTGGGTACTGGGGAATGGAACCTGGGTCCTTAGGTTTCGCAGGCAAGTGCCTTAACTCTCCAGCCATATATCAGAATTTTCTTGTGTCTGCTAATTATTTCATAATAAAAAATTCTATTGCACTTTTAAAAGTAGTAAGGTCTTTTTTAGTTTCTTTGTTTATTTGTGGAATAAGGCATTTGTTTGAACAGGTACTAAAGGTGATTGAGTGTCCTGGTCTGTGGGCAGATTCACATACAATAGGTAGGTGAGGGTTAGACTCCACATAGATACTTAACTAATCAGTTTTAAATATTTATAATGGTCTTTTCCAAATATAGGAAGTCTTGCTTATTGCTTCCCTGGATGGGTACATGGAGATTTTTTATTCTTCATTTTACTAAAAGGGAAGCCACTTAAAATACTCTTTCAGTTGGGGCTCAGTTCCAATTCTCTGTCCTTTGCAAGCCATGTGACTTTCTCTATAGTGAGTACTAAAAACCAAGTACAAAGTCATTCCAGGTTACATCAATATCTGAGCTGGAGTCAGAGCTCATAGGCTGTTGAGTGCTTCAGGAAAGCAATAATGGCTACGTGAGCCCCACCCTTTTCTGAGAAGTGGCTAAGCCACAAAGGGCATCTCATATTCAGAGAATCACCGCCACCTTATCACAGTGTTTCAGAAGAGATCATCTTCATCCTTCCTCATCACTCTCCTAAGACTTGTGGATGCCTAGCTTGTTAGCTTGCATCTTTCTTGGGCCTCTTTGTTTTTATATGGCCCCTCTTAATGAGTCTTTTTCTATTTGCAATAGCCTGCAGGAACCACCTCTACAACTCTTTAGTGCATCTTCTCCTTGACAGTTGGGTCTTGTGTCTTGAATTCCTGCTGCCTCTTTCCCCTTTGTGGGACTAAGTGAGTATTTGGTGCCTCATTCCATATTCAGTACTTTTGTTCATTGGTATTATGAGAAGGATTTGATTTTGATTATTTTCGGATACTCTGATTTCAAGAGTCATTCCTTTTGAGTTCATGATCTGACCTTTTGATGATTTCTAGAAAGGGACTAATTGATGGTTTATAGTGAGAGACACTAGGTATCTGTTTGGTTAATCTCCTTTATTTGTCTATTGTGTGTTTTTTAAAGTCATGTAAAATAAAATTCATTCTTGGGAAAGAACAGCTCTTTGACATGAAATGGTGAGTTTTACAAGTTAGTGTTCCTGGTTGGAATTTAGAATTAAAGTTGTATGTATTCTATCTATATCTGTTTATTTATACATCTGCAATCACAAATGCATTTACTTCTCTGACTGTATGGTTGTATAATACTTTTCTATATTTGCAAGGTGTTAATAATTTAGATAATTAAAAATATCTTAAAAGAACAATTTTAGTTTTTAAACATATTTCTTGACAACCTCTGTACATATTATGATCATAATCCCCTCTGACCTCCATCAATTAACCCTTCCATATCCCCCCTCCACTATTCCCTTCTTCTCTCCAACTAATCTCTTTTCTGCTTTGATGTGAAGATTAATTTTAACTGGCTTAGAGATAAACAAGTACTCATGTATAAGTTGAATTCATATAAACTGCAGAAATTAATGAAGCTAAACTGTGAATACTTAAAATATGTCAAAAGCAATCTGATAGGACTGGAGAGGAAGCTTAGCAGCTAAGGTGCTTGCTTGTGAAGCCTAAGGACCTAGGTTCGACTCTCCAGAACCTGCATATGGCAGATGCTGAAGGTGGCACATGCCTCTAGTATTCATTTTCAGTGGTTACAGGCCCAGGCATGCTCATTCTCTCTCTTTCTCTCAGATAAATAAATAGATAAATACTTTTTAAAAAATCTCATAGAAACTCAAACAATTAGAAACTAAATTCACATAACTTTGAGAAAATTTGTCAAATAAAACTAGTTTATAAGTATTTTTTAATTTTTAAAAAACTTTATGTATTTGCAAGGGGAGACAGAGAGAGAGAGAGAGAGAGAGACAGTGAGAGAATGGTTACTCCAGAGCCTCCAGCCATTTTAAGCAAACTCCAGATGCATGTGTCACTTTGTACATCTGGTTTTGTGTGAGTACTGGGGAATTGAACCCAGGACGTTAGGTTTGTAGACAAGTGCCTGAACCAATGGGCCATTTCTCCAACTCCAAAACTAGATTATGATTTTTAAGTTTATAAAAAGATATATCTTCTTTTATTTATCAGGGTTAAGTGGGATATATACACACAAATTTTATTGTACTTTAATATGGTCTTACTAAAGTTATATCAGCTTCCTGGTCAAATGAGCTGCTGTTATTTCTGTTTAATGTTCAAGATTATGAAAAATGCAAATTTGTGTTCAACCAAGTTGAATTATTATTCTGAGGAACTTCACTTCAGTAGTAATTGTGTTTTATAGTATATAGCTTAAAGATAATTTCCACAATCCTTAGGTAATTTCATACCTTGGACCGATACTAAATTGAATTAATTAATGGGCATTCATTAGACATTTGAATTATTTCTAAGTGAGATATCATAAAGAAACATTAATTCCTAAACATCTTTTAAGCTTATACTTTCTGCCTCTCAATTCTATGTGCTATGGAGAGGCTGCATATCTGGATCTGTTAATGAAAGTACTCATTTGCAGCTCTGGGCTGAGCTTTACACAGTTATGAGGGTAGAAAACAGCTATAGGTTCATGAAAAGGAAACTTTGTTATGGTCAAAGCTAAGGTCTGACGACATTTGTAAGATTGTTGAAATGAGCTCTGTTTGTATGTGATATTCTGTTTTGCCATGGACTTTTCCCTAGAGAATTTGTCTTTTCCTTCTGTTATGATGGCCTTGTGTAAGTAGTGTAGGTAGTGTCAGGTACTGTGAGGTCATGGATATTCAGGCCATTTTGTGTCTGGAAGAGTGAATTGTAATGAGTCCTACCCTTCTTTTGAGTCTTACATTCTTCTTCCACCTTTTCCCAAGTGGACCCTGAGCCTTGGAAGGTGTGATAGAGATGTTTTACTTCACAGCACTATGGTGCCTTCTGTGTCATCCGAAGGTTACTGCCATCTGAAAAGAGAAGCTTCTCTAACCAAAAGTGAGAATATCATTAAGATATGGGTATGAACATTATGACAAAGGCTTACCAGGCAATTTGGTGAGCATAATCTGTACATGTAGGCAGATACCAGCAGATGTTATACCCCTAAGCTTGTGATTTTCCCCATCATAGGTTTTCAGTATCAGGGATGTATTCCTTCCCATGGAGTGGGCCTCCAGTCCAATTAAAGAGTGGTTGGTTTCCCCCATAACAGACATGCCACTACTGCACCTGTTGGCTCATTTGGCCTGGCTGGCCAAATTTAAGGCTTGCAATATCCACTGTTGAGTATCTTCACTGATGAATTCACTCTCTCCCATGGAGCTGCAAGCAGCATAGTTTTTTTCCAGCTTTCTGTCATCTGGTCTACATGGAGGAAGTTTTCAGCTTAGCTCCAGCAGGATTGCTCAGTGACTTTGCAGCCCAAGCATGTGGAGTCTTTAGCAATAGGGTTTGTTATCTATTCCTGTTAGGAAACCAAGAGCCTCAGCAATGGCCTGTAATGTTTTGGGTGTCATCAGGGAAACTTTTGTAAATGGAAATTGGTGAAACTTTTGTAAATGGAAAAGATGCCTTGGTAAATGCTACTGTTTTCTCACTGCTTGAACTCTCCAGAGTTTTGAAACTTTTACAAAAAGTTTTTTTTCTTGTCATAACAATCTAGGTATTTGCACAGGTTTCAGACGAATCTGCCCACTATTAGCAGAGGATCATGGGAGATATTAATTTTGTTGCCAGGGCTTTGCCTACGATCTCACACTTGAGGATGGTATTCAGCAAAGCCAGATATGTTTAAGACACTGAAATTGACACTGTGGAGTCAATGCCTGAATCTAGGTTGGAAAATCTGGCCCATATATAATTTACAGAGTACCAAGGTGAGCAAAGAAGTCACCTTGCTCAAAGTCCAGGAGTCTTAGCGTACTTGAGGGATCTTCAGAATTCCCTCACATTTATTATACTGCAAGAAAAATCTCATGTAATTGTTTTTACTTGATTTCCTGGTCTCAAGAGGCATTTAAACATCCCAATATGATATTCCTTTATGAAAACTTCTAGCACAGAAAATATGAGAAGGCCCATGTGATGAATTACCATTCTTACATTACTTATGTATGGAGGCAAATGAAATGAGATCTGTCTTCTTTTGTGATCATGAACAATCTTTCTCAACATTTTATATATATATATAGACACAAAACAGGGGTGAGTAGGGACACTTTTTGTATTTCATTGGAATGATTGTGTCTATAGAACTGTCCACACTATCATCTTTCAGGTTAAAGTCTAGTTCAATCGCTGAATTGATCGGTAGTGTACCACTTTTGAAATTATGGTAACAGATGAGTAAGGAAACTGTCATTGTCATTTTGTCTGGTAAAGATTTATGTGACCTCTCTCATCGTGAAAACGCCCATGTGGCTACTCCATATAAGCTAGACTGGATCCTATTACCTTGCCCCAATATTTAATGCTTACTAGAGTTTCAATTTTTCCAGTATCCTTCAATATTTGGTTATGATTCTCCAAAATAACATTTCCGATGTTCTCCTTGGTTCAGTGTGACTGGAGACAAAGGCTGAAAATTGAGAACTAGAATCCTGCTGGGGGTCTAGGATGACCTCCAGACATCAAAGAATCCCTATTAGTTGGGTATGGTGTCACACACCTTTAATCCCAGCACTCAGGAGGCAGAGGTAGGAGGATTGTCATGAGTTTGAGCCCACAATGAGACTACATAATGAATTTCAGGTCAGCCTGGGCTGGGCCAAAAGCGAGACCCTACCTCAAAAAATCAAAACAAACAAAAAAGAATCCCTGTGAGCTGAAGCCTGGTAAGAGGAGTACCTCCGTCATGAGGCAGGCCAGGGAGACAACTGAGTTATGCATGTCCTTATGTGAGGGACAGCTGAGACTGTGGACATTGCCACCAAAAGCATGGACATCCTACCTTGAGAGTTTTAAGAAACTCTGGGAGTGACATCGTGGACACTATTACTGTAGTTTATTTCTTTTTTCTTTCTTTTGTGTATATGTTTGTGTGTGGTACATGCATGGGTTATATGCATGTTTGCATGTGTGTGGGTGCGTGTGTGTTTGGGTGTGTGTGTGAATGTGCACACACATTTGTGTTGTGCATGTGGAGGACAGAGGTAGATCTTAAGTGTCTTCATCGATCTCTCTCTTACTTATGTACTGAGACAGAGTTTCTCACTGATTTGCCTAGACTAGCTTGCCAACTTGCTCTAGGTGTCCCCTGGCTCTGCCTCCAGAATGCTGGGATTACAGATGGGCCGCTTGGCGTGGACAGCATTTACATTGATGCCAGAGATCCATAATCAGGCCCTTACTCTTGTGTAGCAAGTGCTTTATCCACTGAGCAATGACCCCAGTCCCTATTTTTAATTTTGGCATGTATGTGTGTACATTTATGCATATGGGCTTGTGTGCAATGTGAGTGAATGAGGTGTGTGTTTGTGTGTGTGTGTGTGTGTTTGTGTGCATGTGTACACAGAGGTCTTAACCTCTGTGTACAAGCTAGTCAGTAAGCCCCGGGCATCTTCCTCTCTCCACCTCTGCAGTGTTGGTATTGCAGAAGTGCATTGTTACACTTGGCTTTTACATGATGCTGTGGATATGAGCTCAGGTGCTCATGCTTTCAGGCATGCTGAGCACTTTACTGACTCATCTCTCTGTCCCTTGCCTTTTTACTTTGACTCATCCTTTTTTTTTTTTTATGAATAACCCTCCCACCCCTATGAGACACCCCTTCCATTCACGTAAGTTGTCTTATTTCCAGTCCTCTAACACAACTGATCAAAAGCTGCTTCTCCTTTGCAGGAACAATGACAATAATTGGAGCCTGTTTCTTAGATTTCACTTCATGTGAATCAAAAGTGGAAAGAATGTAAGAACCACAGGGTAGGAGGGAGTATCCAGAGACATTGCCCCTCCTGCTACAATGACTGACTGATGATCTCACAACTCATAACCCACAACTCCATGGGGAATACCAGCAATCCCACTAAAGAGGGCCCTTGGTGGAGTGGGGGCAGGGAGGAGGGGAATGATGGTACTAACACATGATGTGTCCATACAAAGTTTTTCTACTTAATAATAAAAAGGTAAATGATGGTTAATAAGTTATTCAGAGAGAGAGGTTATAGGCAATCCTAAATTTTAATAGTCCTGTACACCCAGAAAACAGTAGCAGAAATTTCACTTTTCACATTCTAAGAGAAAGCCTAATCTTAACCAGCTTACCACAAAAAAAACCCTAACAAATGCTGACATAGTCTACTCTCTTTTGTAAAAAAAAAAAAAAAAATTGAGAAAGAGAGAGAGAGTTGGCGCACCAGGGCCTCAGCCACTGCCATCAAACTCCAGACACTTGCACCACCTAGTGGGCATGTGAGACCTTACACTTGCCTCACTTTTGTGCGTCTGGCTTAGGTAGGTTCTGGAGAGTCAAACATGGATCCTTAAGGCTTTGTAGGCAATTGCCTTAACTACCAAGCCATCTCTCCAGCCCAACATGGTGTATTCTAATACCACCTCCACCTTTCCTCAGTGGCTCAGATAAGAAAACGTTTTACTTTTCTTCATTGTTTCCACAAAACCTTTCTCTGCTTTGAGTGTGTCTCCAAAAGTTCTTATGCTAGAGGTGGGGCCTCATGGGTGGTGATCTGGTCATAGAACTCTGTCCACATGAATGAATTTATAGTTGCCATTGAAAAGCTTGTTCTCTCCTCTTTCTCTTTTGGCTTGTGAGGGCACAGTATTCATCCTCACCCATTCACCTTCCACTATTTGAAGAGATAATAGGAAAACCACTCTAGAAGTTGACACCTTAGTCTTGGACTTCCGAGGCTCCAGAACTTTAAGGAATAAATTTGTGGACTTTATAAAACAGTCAGTCTCATGCTCTGAAACCATAGGACAGAACAGACTGAGACACTTGGCAATGACTCCTTTGTTTACCTGCCTCTAAAGAGGCTTAGGCCCTCTTCCTTTTCCTTGGAGAAGTTCCTCATTAGTAAATACAGTATATTCCCATAACCTAAATAAAATCTCCTTTTCAATTGCTTGACAAGGTTTGTCTTTGATCTTCATGTGATTTTATTATTTATTAATTTGTGTTTGCTTGTGAATGATAGATAGTTTATTTATTTATTTATTTATTCATTTATTTATTTATTTATTTATTTTTGAGGTAGGCTCTTATTCTAACCCAGCCTGACCTGGAACTCATTATGTAGTCTCAGGGTGGTCTTGAACTCACGATAATACCACTACCTCTGCCTTCAGAGCACTGAGATTAAAGGCGTGTGCCACCATGCCTGGCTTGACAATATATCTTTTTTTCCAGTTTGCCCTTATATTTTTAAAGTTTTACATTTATATAACATCATTATGTTTTAGCCTGTCTTCAGTCGCCCTCTTTTCCTTGCCATAGAAGCTGGTGGGTGCTCCATGCTCTCCCACTCTTTAGTTGGTAGATATATTTTGTGCTCAGCAACTTCAGGGCTTTGCTTTTTAATTTACAAAAAAAAGTTCCTCTTTTCCCCTTGAAAATAAAAAAAAATCTTAACGCTTTGCCTTTCATGGTCTTGCCTCTGAAGCGGGCATCAAGAACATTCTTAGAACTTACAATCTGGCCGCCAACTCCCTTGGCACTTTTACACAATGAAATCAACCTTCCCCTAGCACCGGATGCCTCTGGATGAACAGAGGGAAGGATTTGCCTGAGGAAATGCAAAAGACAAAGCACCTCCGCTCATTTCAAGAAGTTATCTTAGTGGAGTCCCAATGGTGCGCACCTGTTTCCCTGTGCAGGCTGCTGCTGGAAGTAGCAGTGCCCTGCCTCCTGTTGTGTGGGACTGAGAGAAGAGGCTCCCTGTTACACACTCCATCCATAAGCTGTGCCTCCCAATTTGACCTCACTTCTGGTTGTTTCTCTCAAGCTTTACCTGATTTCAACCCTTCGCTTTATTCTTTGAAGGAAACCCACCCTGTCACCTTTCAGTATGATGACTTTGACTCATCAACTCAAATCAAACTTATCTACATGTAGCTCACCCTTTGGAAAAACCTACTTGAATACTCCTATAGACTTCACCTAATGGGGCCTGACCATCGAAACCAAAAGATCCTTTGAAGGAAGCTGGTTTGGGTTGGTAGAAAGAAGAGTTGCCTAGGGATGTGGAGAGTTTTCTTTGAGATGCTAGTGGTGGGCTACCCCGAGGCAGGAAAAGACCTTGACAGCAAAGCTCAGTGGAGGAGAAAGGAGTCTTAATTTCAGCACCTTAAAAATATATAAATTGGACGGGCATCGTGGCACATGCCTTTAATCCCAGCATTTGAGAGGCAGAGGTAGGAGGATCACTGTGAGTTCAAGGCCACCCTGAGACTACAGAGTGAATTCCAGGTCAGCCTGAGCTAGTGAGACCCTACCTCGAAAAAACATACACACACACACACACACACACACACACACACACACCACTCTTGAAAAGGTAGGAAGAAAAAATGGAAATATTCTCCAGAGAACCAAAATGAAGATGAACATTTATTTTCACCTTAATTATCATCTTGGTATGTGTGCATGTGTACCAAGCTGGCAGAAACTCTAGTCATGATTCTTCCTAACAGTTTGTATGGTAGGAGATAAACTGGTGATCATCCCTATTGTCAGTCATTTGTGTGCTCATTTTGATGCCTTAGTCCCATGCTTCTATATATTACTCTACATGAATATAAACCAATTATACTAATTACATGTTATAAAGAAAGATGTTGATGGCATTTTTGGAGAGTTTACTAGTTACAAGGAAATTTCTCATTTAAATGCTTTACCTAGATTATTTCAGTTACTACCACATTAATTCCATAATAGAAATATTTTTATTTTGTAGACAAGGAAACCTTTAGAAAGTTAAGAAAATTGTTGGGATCTTGCATCTAGTAATTGGCAAAACCAACTTGAAACTGCCGCTAACATCCAGAGGCTACACTCTAGCTTTGTTTCTTGAGACAGAGTCTTGATATCTATATCTATATCATCTATATCTATATATCTGGGGATAATCTGATGCTCACTACATAGCCCAGGCTAGTCTCAAACTCACGTTGATCTTCATGTGTTAGCCTCCTGAGTGCTGGGATTAAAGGCATACACAATTACCACTGGCTCAGAATCTGAGTTCTTTTATTTTTCTTGTGTGCATGATATATGCATGTGTGTCTGTGTGTGTGCATATGTGGGTGTAGAGGCCAGAGGTTGGTTTCAGGTGTCTTTCTCAAGCACTGCCCCTCATGTTTTCTGAATGAGAATCCTTCACTGAACCCAGAACTCACTGATTTACCTAGACCAGTTAGCTAGCAAACTGAAGGGATCCTCCTGGCTCTGCCTCCCCAGCACTGTGATTGTGGCACACCCTGCCACAGCCAGCTTTTACATGGGTGCTGGGATCAGAAGTCAGGCCCCTGATCAGACTTGTGAGGCAAGCACTTTATTGACTGAGCCACCTCCCTTCCCTCCAGAGCTGCATCCTTCATTAGTGCATCCTATCACAAGTGTGCACAGGTGCCCAGGCCAACCTTCTCTCAGAACTGTGGGTACAGACCTAACATTAAAACTCATCTTTTAAGAGCCCAATTTTGAAACTACCAAATTTGTCTAAAAATAATGAATATTGATAAATAATTTTTAAAAAATATTTATTTAAGCTAGTTGTGGTGGCACACTCCTTTAATCCCAGCACTTGGGAGGCAGAGGTAGGAGGATCACTGAGAGTTCGAGGACACCCTGAGACTACATAGTGAATTCCAGGTCGGCCTGAGCCACAGTGAGACCCTACATCAAAAAAAAATTTATTTATTTTCAGGAGAAAGAGAGGTGGAGAGAGAGAGAAAGAAGAAAGAAAGAAAGAAAGAAAGAAAGAAAGAAAGAAAGAAAGAAAGAAAGAAAGAAAGAAGAAAGAAAGAAGAGAGAAAGAAGTAAAGAAAGAAAGAAAGAAAGAAAGAAAGAAAGAAAGAAAGAAAGAGAGAAAGAAGTAAAGAAAGGAAGGAAGAAAGAAAGAAAGAAAGAAAGAAAGAAAGAAAGAAAGAAAGAAAGAAAGAAAGAAAGGAAGGAAGAAGAAAGTGAGCACACTAGGGCCTCCAGCCACTGCAAACAAACTCCAGATGCATGTGCTGTTTTGTGCTCCTGGCTCTATGTGGGTACTGGGGAATCGAACCTTGGTCCTTATACTTTGCAGGCAAATACCTTAAAGTGTTGAGCCATCTCTCCATGCCCCGATGAATCATTTAAAATTTTACAAAATTAAAAAAAAATCTTTAACCAATCATGTAAAGTCAGTAAAAAATATAAGGGACAGTTGAAGACCTACAAAACCACTAAGGTCTTAAAGATTCTATTCTATTCTTTCCCTCATGTTCATGTGATTTTTGTATAAGAAATTCTAAATAGAATGGTAAGTTAGTGTCTCAGAAGTTTTGAACTTTTTCTTAGTGACTTTGTTGTGTTTCTCTGGTGATCTGAAGGATATGGGGGCTATATTTTTATAACTATTGTCTCAAGTATACAAGGAACTCTCAAGCATATGGCACTGTGACCCCACATCAGGCACAACTTCTCCCATTTTGAGGCGACCCGATATTAGGAGTTGCTCAGCTGGCAAGAGGTGGTGCTAAAATCTGATGGCACTATCTATCTTCTTTCCTGCTAAGTGCTACTCCAAGCGGGCTCCATAGATGCATTACAGTATTTCCAAGCATGTGTTACTACTTGTCAACATCATAGGTACTGAAGTTGAGAGTATTTAGAAAGGTTTATTTACATCAATTTCACATGATCCTGCCATGCAAGCATGTGACCATTAGACTGATTCCAGTGAAAAGAGAGCTGGTCTTTCTGATCAGTTGTCTCCCTCCGTAGAAGTCCCCTGCAACATGGGCTCCTTCTGGTCATACGTGGTCACTTCATTCCTGATATTGTTCCCTGATGGATTAGGGGAAATAACAGGATTTATATATAACATACAGGATATGAGTTGCAAGTGAATTTCAAGTAACAAAGGATATTATTTGTGAGAAGTATGCCCTGAATATTATACGAGACATAAGCTACTAAAATTATTTGAGATTTACCTGAAATTTAAAATAATTTATTGAGAATTTTTATAAATGAACATAATGCAATTTGTTCATAATCCCTTCCCATTTTCTTTTGTGCCCCTCCCCACCACATTCCACTGAACCTCTTCTTCCCAACTACTCCCTCTTCTATTTTATTGTCTGTTAAGTGTTTTGCCCTCCTCCATCATCCATATTGAATGATGATGAGTTTAATATTGTGAAGATCTTGTGGAGGTTAACAGCAGCCACTCTAGGATCATGAACACAACAGCTCTTCATGTCCAGAAGACAGAGTCTCAATGTGATCCTCTCCATCCTCTTTTGTACCTTTTTTTTTTTTTACATCCCCTCTTTTTCAGTGTTCTCTGGAAGGCATTATCAAGATTTCTTATTTAGTGCCAATCACTCAACTTAGTTTCAGTACTTTGAAAGTTGTGAGTCTCCCCAGTCTCAACTTCTATCTGCAAAATGCAGCTTCTCTGATTGAAAATGAGAGCAGCACTCAACAAAATATTTAAACAAAAATATTTAAAGGGCTGTTTGATGGTCACAATATATCCATTTAGCCAAACAACAGGCATAGCTTCCGTCTGAGGGGCTATAACCTTCCCAGTAATGAAGTTCTGACTAGGTTTTAGTACCAAGAATCAACTCCCTCCCGTGGAGTGGGTCTCAGATCTCATCAGAGAGCAGTTGGTTACCCCCATAACTGTCATGCACTATTGCACCAGTGGACACATCTTGCCTGGCTTGTCAGTTATGTAGCATGTAGGATGCATCCACCATTGGCTAAGACTCTTGATGACTTTTTCTCCCCCAGCAGCCTACAGAGCCCTTTTCAGCACTATTACATCTATTCAGCAAGAAGGAGGCTTCCAGCTCAGTTCCAGTTTGATTATTCAATATCCTGCAACCAGTGCATATGATGACTTCAGCAATAGTCCTTCCGTCTAGTTATGGCGGGGAACCAAAAGGTTTGGCAGTAACCTATATACTCCCTGGGAGGTATCCCACCCTTGGCACTTGGAATTTTCTGAGACAATCTACAGCATCATAAAGCAACATTATCTAACCCCACAGGGTACTTGTACCTAAATTCTCTCTATTTTTACAAATCTTAATTAACAAAAGAAGTGAGGTACCATATGGCATTTTCATAACATCTTTAGGCAGGTTAATTCTCTCCCCATGCTCTGCTCTCTTCCATTCCCCTCTCTCACTGAAACCTTTGCACTCCCAGTACTCCACCTCTCTGTGTACATATCTATTATCACCTTCTCTCTCTACCCCTCTGATTCACCTCACAGCTCTTTTAGGTCCTGGCCTCTGCTACTAAACTGTACTTCCATTTATAAACAATTCTAAATATTCAGAGCTAAGATCTATGTACGAGAGGGAACATGTGGTTTTTGTCTTTCTGGGCTTGCATTACCTCACTTAGTGTGCTTTTTCTAGATCCATCCATTTTCTGAGTTTTACCATTTTATTTTTCTGAATAAAACTAAATTGTATATACGAACCACATCTTCACAACCCATTTATCATTTTGGGAGATCTGGGCTGATTCTATTTCCTAGTTACTGTGACGAGAGCAGCAACAAATATGGCTGAGCAAGTATCTCTAATACAGGGAAGAGTCTTTAGGGTATATGTCCAGGAGCAGGATAGTAAGTCAAATGATTGATCTATTTTTAACTTTTTTTTTTTTTTTTTTGGAGAGAGACAGACAGAGAGAGAGGAAGACAGATAGAGATGGGCATGCCAGCAGCCTCTTAGCTGCTGCAAATGAACTCCAGATGCGGGCGCCCCCTTGTGGTCAAGTGCAGCATTACGCCCTTGCGTCACTTTGCATCTGGCTAAACATGGGACCTGGAGATTGGAACCACTGGAGATTGGAACCAGGGTTCTTAGGCTTAGCAGGCAGGCGCCTTAACCACTAAGCCATCTCTCCAGCCCTATTTTTAACTTTTTGAAAAATCTGATTTCTACAGTGGCTATACAAGTTTATACCCCACCAACAGTGAATTTTGTCTTACCCTTGAAAGCATTTGTTGTTATTTGATGATAACCTTTCTGACCAGGGTAAAATAGAATCTCTCAGTAGTTTTAATTTTCAATTCCCTGAAGGCTAAAGGTATTGACATTTTATGGTCATCTACATTTCTTCTTTTAAGTACTCTCTATTCAGTTTCATAGCCCATTTTTAAAATTGGCTTCTTTGTTTCTTTTTCTGAATTGTTTACTTTTTTGAAAAGATCTTTGTGTTCTAGATATTAATCCTCAGTGAGATGTAGAGAGGGTGAAGATTTTCTTCCATTTTATGGGTTGTTTTATGACTTGGAGGATGGTTTCCATAGCTACAACAAGATCCTTTCAGTTTCACGAGGTCCCATATGTTGATTGCCTTATTTCCTGGGCTCCCAGGGTCTTTATCTGAAAGTCCTTTCCTACATCCATATCTAGATTCTTCCTACTTTTCCTCTACCCATGTGTGATCGTTAAGTTTTGTTGTCAACGTGATCTGATTAGGAATCTGCAGTCATTCATCTTGAGGGGGTCTCTGAGGTTGCTTCCAAGAAGGATTGACTGAAGGAAGAAGAAGTCCTTCCCTCAGGGTGAGCCCTTCCTCCAGAGGGGAGGAAAGCCCCCTCCTCCCACCTGTGCTCCTTGCTGGTGAGTGCTGGCTGCCTGTGCTCCTTGCTGGTGGGTGCCTTCTCTTGCATGTGCATCTATCCTGTTCAGCTATCCTTCATCAGCACAGGAACCAAGTTTCCTCAGCCTTCCAGCATGAACTGAAGAATAGCTGCTTTCCAGAAAGCCTTCAGGCCTTCAGTGATAGATTGGAACTGCTGAGGTATGCAACCATGGGGACTGAACAGCTACTGGGTTCCTTGACTCTCAAGCTTGCACACTGCTATTGTTGGACTGCTATAAGATAACTCAATAGATTCCCTTATTAACACAATTCATTCTCTCAGTTTTGTTCCTTTAGAGAACCCTGATTAATACACCATCTCAGTGTTTCAGGTCACACATGGAAGTCCTTGAGACATTTGGAATTGATTTTTATACAGGGTGAGAGACAAGGGTCTATTTCCATCCTTACACATATCCAGTTTTCCCAGCACCATTTATTGAAACACTGTCCTTTCTCCAATGTGTGTTTTGACATCTTCATCTTAGTGCAGAATCAGGTGGCTGTACTTACATGGGTTATGCCTGGATCATCTACTCTATTCCATTAATCTATGTGTCTTGAATTCAGTTGAGAAATATTTTATTGACAACTTTAGCATCTATATTCATCATAATAGTGATCCACAGTCTTCTTTTTGCTATGTCACTATCTGGTTTTTCTATTAGTAGTGCTGGCTCCATAGAAGAGTCAGGGAGCATTCTTTCCTTTTCTATTTTATGAAATAATTTGAGAAGCAGGGGTTTCAGTCCTCTATTTTGCTTACATATGCACTTATTTGTCAAAACTACATGCTTAGAGTGATGCTAATTTTCTTTTTCCTGGCCTCCAGTGACTTTAGAAGAGTAGATGTTTCTGAGAAAGATTTCTGTATTACTTTGAGGATGAATGAGTTAATGCCTCCCAGCATTTTAAGGAAAGTAAAAGTGCTGTCTCCACAGTTCAGTAAACAATAAAATTGTCTCTAGTGCACATTATGGTCACCTAATTGTTTTGCTGCGTCTTCTGCCATTATTCAAGTCTATTTTGAAAATTCTCTACTTAAAAATTTATAACAAATTACCTATAGTACCCTGCCCAGTAATTTGTATACAGGGGAAATGAACATGTTCTACTTAAAAAGAACATCTGAGGCAACTTGTAAGGGTGAGTGACCTCAGTTTCCTCCTTTATAAAATTGGGCTGTTAGATGAGGTGATTGCCGGGATTACTTGGCAGCTGGAATGTTCTGGGCCGTAAGTCAGCTCTGAAAGCCCCAGACTTGTGGGAAGGAGCACAGATCATCCACTGTAGGCTGGTAAGTGCTCTAAGCCCCTGCTGGCAGGGATGCTTCCCTCTCCAGCACCATACAAACCCCACTCCCCACATCATGCTCTACCAGCTGATCAACAGCATCCAGGGCATTCTTCTGGCCAGAGACGCAGGAGGCCTGGACTGGAATCTCAAACTTTACCACTTAATAGCCATATAATTTGGACATAGTTCTTAAGGCAGACTTTATTTTGGCTTTCTGTGGAAAGGGCAAACTACTATAAAATGAATACATATGGTAAAGGAAAAAGTTCTGAAGCTGGGGACATGGCTTGGAAGTTAAAGACACTTGCTTGCAAAGCCTGCTGGCCTAGGTTTGATTCCCCCCATACCCCATGTAAAACCAACCACAAAAAGTGACGCATGCATCTGGAGTTTGTTTGCAGTGCTAAGAGACCCAGGAAGGTAGGTGCAGGATCATGTGACATGTACACACACACATACACACACACACATACACAAATATAATTTTTAAAAAGAAAATGTTCTGAAGATCTCAGTATGCATTGTGCTGGTTTAAATGGAGCAGAGTTGCACACAGAGGTGGTCTAAGTCTATTCAGGGCTATAACAAAATACTATACGTAAGACTGGAAAATTCAATATTAAGTGATCCATTGATTCAAGGTCTTGCAAGGGCTGTTTCACAGATGGCACCTTTGTGCTGTGTGGTAAAAAGATCTAGCTACCTTATGAAGCTTAAGAGCACACATCACCTTAAGGACATTGCTTTAATAAACAAATTACCTTACTTTACATCTTAGTCTTTACCTTACCTCTTAACATTAGGACCTTGGGTTAAATGTTTCAGCATGTGAATTGTGGGAGGTCATAAACACTCAGACTACAACAGAAACATATGTTCTATAAGATAAATAAACAGAAATAATAGAATTAGTTGTTAGTGCTTGGAAGAGATTGGTCCCTTGTAAAAGAGGGAAGGAAATATTGTAGAACAAAATTTACAAGCTTTGCAGGGCACACCCAGGGAGTGTATGTGGGGATGATGAAAGGAGTGTGATGGCAATGTTGAGGGCCAGACCTAGGCCAGCGTGGTAGCTGCTGTTCTCCTGCCAGTCGTGGCTCTGCAGAACTGGCCCAGCACTATTAGTTCTTCCAAGTGTTCAAGTGAAGCCAAAATCTGAAACAAGCTCATTTTAAAATGTTAAAAACTAATTAAAAATTTATTTAACCACTATTATGTCCAAACAAAATATGTCTGTGGGCTATATTTGGTCCATGAGCTGTCTTTAGAAAATCTTGTCTAGAAAAAGATCTGAGTGAGAGAAGAAAAAACTTAGTACAGTTAAGCCTTTTCTGAGTTGCCCTATTTTGTGTTTGCTATGCAAATCTGAGGATACCTCAAATTGTCAGTAAAAAATGTGACAGACACAACAGCTTCATAACGACTTTAAGGAATAAAAAGAGAACGGCCTGCTAGATGGGCCAATGTGGTATCAAAAGGATATGGTAATTCTAGAAATGAGATAAGATTAAGGGTCAAAAACTCTGTGGAAGCAAGGCATCAATGGAGGTTAAGCCCTGAGGAAAACATCAACCACTCTGTGTAACAGGATTATGGGTGTGATGCCCTGGGCCTTTAGACTCAATGGAGTGGGGTGAAACATTTCTAGTTATATAAGAGAAGAGAACAAACCAGAACATGGAAATACCCCATGGGAGACCCATAATTTACAAATGGCACAGAGATAGCACAAAGATACTCCTCAAAGAGCAATGTTATACATGGGTAACTGTTATGGTAGGAATGTTCTGAGTGTGGTAGACTGGAAACAAGAGACTTTACCTCTTGCAGGGGCTGGGAACTCTGGTGGGACTCTGTCTGCCAGTACTGGCTGCCTGAGTAGACGAGGAGCAGGAAGATAGCCCCGCAGCCACGGGGAAGGCTGATGAGCTGTTGCAGGCGTATGTGTCCACAAAGGCGCAGATCCGTTAAAGGGAAAATGATGATCAGAACAGAGGCAGGAAGAACTTGTACAGGGGAGGTGGGGAGGAGATGGATAGTCAGGGTTTCAAAGACAAACCACCCTCCTTTGGGTTGAGATGTCTGCACATTACCATTTGCATCTGTAATATTCTGGAGAAGCGAGGCATGCAGTGTAGGAATATAATGAGAATTTCTTTCTTTAGGCATGCGTTAGGTATGCTACAACTCCAAAGGCAACTTGTTCCCTCTGCTCTCTCCTTTTCTGAAGCACATGGACCATAACATCATTAGCATTCCCAAAGCCAACATGGGGTTTTCTTTCTCATGCAGCATGCATTTCAGCCTCATCAAGCCAGAATATTTTCATGGCAAGCAACTTCAGCATTGCTATTTCCCATGGGACGCTTGGGGCTCTGGACAATTATGAAAGTGCTCTCTTGCTTTGCATCGCATTTCTGCAGGGAGAGAAAGGCTTTAGTTGCTTTTGTCCACGAGGATGTCTCACTCCCAGAGCAGAAGCTGTTGGCCGCCACCACCTCACTTGCTCATCATAACAATTAGTTTGGACTGCATGGCAGCAGTGTGTTCTGCATCATGAGAGGACACTGGAAGAATGCCCTGTCTGGTCAGCGGCCATCTCACAAAGTGAGGCACAAAGTGAGGGATGAGGGACTGAAATCGTAAGAAAGTTAGCACTTGATGTTAACATTTATGGAACACTGTACCCACACTTTATATAAATTATCTCAGTGTTTCTTTCCAGAGCATAATGGGAGCGATGACTGGTGTCACTATTTTGCAATTGAAGAATTTCAGCTTCCAGAATTCCAGGTAACATGTCCAGATTCTACAGCTAGTCTATGGCAGTGCTAGGCTGGACACAGCTTGTCTCCTCTAAAGCCTCTGTACCCCTGGCAGTGCTTCGGGTCACCATTGATCTGTGTGTTGCTAAGGTTATTGATTCAAGTCTTTGGGGCAACCCAAATGCCAAAGGCATGAAGGTTGAATTTTTCAGCTATCAATTGACATCAAAATCAGCCCCATAACACAGAATCTGGGCCATTATCAAACAATCTGAATGACACCTGTGTGGCATGGTCTCACCTCCCCTTCCAGAAACACAGAGTTTTATGGTCTGTCTTTGTCACTGCTTGAACACCCACATTAGGACTTTAGTATATCCAACTCTCAGCCTGTATGGCCCCTGACAGCTTTCACTGACCACTTAACAACCCTTGACATTTCCCAGCTTTGCACTGAGCTAAGCTGGACACAATTTACTGAGGACAGAACCTAAGATATGACATTCAGGATCGAAGAGCTGACTTGGTTATATTACAGGGGACTGTGGGAATTTCCTCTTCCATGTCTCTGTTACCAAGTGAATTATCCAGTTCCTCTACCTTTATAAAAAAGATATTATTAGTAAATATTACCTTATCATGAATACCATTATAACAAAAGTTTTAGTGAAAAATTAGTGGCCATCTATCTCAGAGCTCTAGTATTCCTAAAAGGAATTTTTAAAATTCCCATTTAGCATTTTTCAGGTAATCGTTTTTCAAATATGTTATTTATTTATTTGAGAGAGCATGAGAAAGATAAAGAGGCAGATATATGTGTGTAGATATATGTATAGATAGATAGGTAAATAGATACAGATAGATAGTTAGATGATATATAGATATACAGATAGAGAGAATATGTGTGCCAGGGCCTCTAGCCACTGTAATTGAACTCCAGATGCATGCACCACTTTGTGCAACTGGCTTTATGTGGCTACTGGGGAATCAAACTCTGGTCCATATGCTTTGTAGGCAAGTACCTTAACTGCTAAGCTATCTCTCCAACCCCTATTTTTGCAGTTTTTAAAACAATGTCCCACTATGTAGCTCAGGCTGGCTCATTCATTGTGATTCTCTTGCCTTTGCCTCCCAATTGCTGGAATTACATCTAATTGATACTATATGTTTCTTAATTTCTTCATTTCAGACATTAGCTCCTGAGCCTGTTAGTATAGATAGAGGTTGATTGACTGCCTACGTCCTCCATTTTTAATATCAGGGCATTTTCAACCTTCTCATACCCAGATATTTGTCCTTGTACATCTCCAAACTTTCTAGTCTCTGTTCAATATAATAGTCCAATTAAAACTTTTTAGTTCCTGTCTAGCACCTCTAATATTCCAAGGAAAAGGCTTCAGTTCCTATCTAGCATACGGCAAGCTTGAAATACTCCTTGACTACTGGTATCCTTGATGTTCTGTACTGTCAGGCGTTGTGGTTGACTAGCACCATCACAGCTCTGATGATAAACTTCAATTGCTGTTGGCCACTTTATCTTCTTCTAGGGACCAGCAGACCAAATGCATCCAAAACCACCTTTGGGATTGGTGGAGTTAGAATGAACCTAAGCATGCCAGTTTAGTAGCAGTCCAAAGCTTAAACCTGCCATGACTCCTTCTGTTCCAGTCCTCGGAATCCCTGGTGCTTCCCATTCTGTCTAGATCATTGGATCCTGAAGCAAGTCTATCCCATGCCTTGGAATGTTGTCATGAACTGCAATACCATGCAAGCCTATTTTGACCCTTTTCAGACATCGGAAATTGGATGTAGTGGTTCACATTTATAATCCTAGCGCATGGGCAGCTCAGGTAGGATCACAATGGGCTTGAGGACAACCTGACTAATAAGGTGAGTTCCAGTTCAGCCTGGATAAGTGTGAAACTTTGCCTCAAAGGAAAAAAATGAGTTTATGGATATAGATGCTAGGCTGAGCTACAAGAGACTGTGTCACAAATAATGAACACATACTTAGGAGGAATTCTTGAATGATACTGTTCTGTCTATCCATCCCAATAACTAAACTCCTTTCAGTTTTTACTTCACACTTTAGAATACATGGTAGGTTATTGTGAACTGAAGTCCCTCCACTATCATAACTTACTAGTTCTAACTAATTCTGTTTGGGACTCCATTATCAAATCTCCCTCTACTCTCCTCCAGACTCTTGCAATTACTATTATACATTCAGATGATCTTAAAAAAAATCACACATACAAAAGTATATGTGATGTTTGTTCTCCTACTCTCTGGATTATTTCACTTAACCTAAGATTTACCATTTTCATCCATTTTGTTGCAAATGATAGGATATCATTCTTTTCTCTTTTTTTAAAGGCTTTCCCTTTCTAGGTTGTTTTTTTTAGGATATCATTCTTTTCTATGGATGAATTATATCCAACTGCCTATATACAACTCCTTTTTATGTATTCACTGACCTTGGTCCATACGTTAGCCACTGGAGATAGTGCATCAAATGTGAGAGCACTAGTAAGTCTTTGTTGTGTTGTTATCCTTCCTTTTAGATACACATTGTTCAGAAATAGACCATGTGAACTTTCAGGAAAACTTCTTTAGAATATGGCTGAAATATATAATGTGGATTGTGAAGTACCAGAAAAAAGAGGCCAATCTAAAGTCTTGCTGTCCCATCAGTATTTATGATACTCAAAACCTCAAACACACTTTAGACTATGGCTATCAGCCTTGGATAAAATTTTGGAACTCATGGAAGCTCTAAGCCCAGCTCCACAGCCTGCATTTGGACTGTAATGAGTCATGGTGGAACTTTAGTGTCAGTATTTTTAGAGATTGCTAGGTGACTACAATGCCTACTCAGGGCTGTGAATCACTGCACCAGAGGGTGAGAGCAGGGCTGGCAGTGCAAATCTCTCTTGTAGAGGAACAGCTGCCAGTGATTCTAAAGCCCAGGTGACTGATGTGTGAGTCCAGATGAGAAAAATGAACCGAAAGTAGCACCAACAGTATACTTTGCCAGATAAGTCCTACTACATACCCAGAAAATAAACCCATTTTACTAACCATCACAACTTGTATAACCTACGCTAGTAGCGTATTAGTCTTCATTACTAGGTCAAAAGGAAAGAAAGGTGGTATTGGGATATTGTAAGCAGAGCTTTAGGACTGCTCCATGGGAGTGAGGGGATCTGGCTGTAACTTACATGAAATACCCAGTGAGAGACAGCTCACAATTAGGATTTGTTTTGCTAACCCAAAACTTCCAATGTTCAAATGATGAGCTCTGCTCATGAAGGAATTAGGATATTGATTTGATCTCAAGAGAAGGATATTTTTGAAGCAGGCTTCTGCACTGATTGGACAGATGAGGCAAAGGTCTTCCTTTACTCTGCTCTGATCCTGTGGATGACAAAGCCTGGGTGGATTGCTAGGTCTCCAGCCAAGTAGGCTGGGGCCCAATGAAGGTGTTATGTCATGTATGGAGGTGGCATATAAGTGGCACGGAGGTATATACCATAAATGTAGGGTAAATCTAAGGAGATGAGGGGAGAGTTGTCATTCTGGATATAGGATGGTCTGAGGAAAATGCATGGTATGACATAGGTAGTATTCTTAGAAGTATGTCTTTCATTTAATGTTTTCACGTGTTTGGAAAGATTCCTTTTCTCCATGATATAATGTTATATTAGTTCCTTATGGTTTCTTTTATATTCATCTTCCTCAGTTTCCTGAGGATGAAAAAGTGTCATTTCCAGAAAAATCTATAAGCTTCCTTCAAATGCAGCATTCCAAGAATATGATATGTGTATGGCAAAGTGCACAGTAACCATTAGTCCTGGCTGTTTGTAGGGTTCTCCCATTCAGCTACGTAATTCATGATTAGCTATTCTTAGAGCTCTTGCTAGTTCCTTTGGAAACCACAAAACGCAATAAAATACCAACCATCTATTTGCTAGGGGAGAAGCAAGGACTTTGGCTTTCTAATTCAGGAAAGAATCACAAGCAAGTTAAGACAAATTCAAAGTCCCAGGGATGTTTCTGCTCTTCTGAACAGAAGCCACAGGTGAGCCACAGGGAAGTGGGGTAGGCAGGAAAGAGGAAGGAAACCAACTTTACAGGAAAGATTTTTCAAAGTGAAAGTATGAGGGCATTAGCTGTACATTATGACAATAATAAGCACAGGTCATTCCATAACATAAAGTTAGATAACAAAAGAGCCCTTTCTGGAATCTTCCCCCAATGCCTCTGGGATCATAAACCTGAGTGGCACCATCAGTGTTCTCAGGGGGCTAAGGCACAGCCCAGATCTGCTTCCTGTGAAGTGATATTGCAAAGATAGAATCAGATTAAAGGAAACAATGAGGATGAAAGTTCCTGCAAGTCATGGGATTCTGAGCATTATGAGACCACGGGGCTGTGAGAGTGTTATGGCTGCAGATGTTTACACATTCAGTGCCTCACCAGGAATCAGCAATCCTCTGAAGCGTTCCTGGAACACTTGGATGAGTGAGTGAGCGAATGAACGAATGATCCAATTTGCCTGACGCAAGGAGAAGAGGAGGAAAGGCTGGCTGCAGGGACATTCTGAGAGATCTATGAATGAGCTAGATTTTTAGGACATGCACGAAAAGGACTGTATCCATGTTGGCCACATTTGTAAATTACTGTCCACTCATCAGCAATATGGAGTAGAAAGCAAAGATGACAAAAATAAGTAATGAGACACTTGTGCTTTGATCGCTGTGATAGTTCCACACTTGGCCTTCATTGGCACCTTTCCCAAAGCATAACCACATTAGACTTTCGGGGAAATTCAATAGTGATAAATATTCAATAGTAACTTTGATAGAATACCTCAATAGAATACTTTCCCAGAACCTGAGCCAGAAGGCACTCAAAGATTTAGAATCTCTTTCCAGATGAACCCAAAGAGTATCAGACTTCCCATCATAAGTAATTCCTGGATCTGCCCCAGGAAACCTGTTATACCCACTGGAGATTCCACTTCCCGTAAGTAAGGAAATAAGTCTAATCAAGGATCCTAGGGATTAGAAGTATGCATTATGTGTGTCCATACTTAAGTCTTGGACACCTCCAGATTTTCAGCTATGTTAGTGATTAACATCTTGTGGTAATTAAAATTTCTATGTTTAACACTGCAAAGTCATCCTACAAGATTAGATTAAAATCCTAACAAGTGACTTTAAGCATCCCTTTTGTTGTGGCCTCTGCTCCTGTGTTGAGTCTCACCTTCTAGTTCCCTCCCTTTGCTCATTTGGTTGCTGTTTGGTCTATCATACAGTCTTCTTGCTATTGCTTGAATATCAACCTCTCCCACATGAGGACCAGAATGATCTTTACCCAGCATTCCCTTGCTTGCTTACGCTTTGCCACCCGGGTCTTCTCAGCTCATATGACATGATTTCTTTTATTTATTTTCTTTTTGAAGAAGGTTTTACTGTCAACACATAAAATATCTCATACTTGTAGAATATGTTGTCTGCTATCAACTGACAATAACTATGGTGGTTTGCTTCAGGTGTCCCCCATAAACTTAGGTGTTCTGAATGCTAGGTTCTCAGCTAATGGAGATTTGGGAATTAATGCCTCCTGGATGCAGTGTATTTTTAAGTGTGGGCTTATGGCAATATAGCCAGTTTCCCTTTGCCAGTGTTTGGCACACTCTCCTGTTGCTATTATCTACCTTATGTTGGCCAGGGGATGATGTCCACCCTCTGCTCATGCCATCGTTTTCCTCTGCCATCATGGAGCTTCCCCTTGAGTCTGTAAGCCAAAATAAACCCTTTTTTTTTTCCCAAAAGCTGCTCTTGGTTGGGTGATTTCTGCCACCAATATGAACCTGACTGCATCAATAGCCTATTCCATTTTTCTGTCTTATTTACTTCTATCACTATTAGAGTGTATTTCACTGATTTGCTCATTGATTGCTTATTTCTAATCAATATGTGAATGATAATGCAACAGGGACTTAATACATGACAAATATCTGGCAGACACATAGTAATTAATAAATGGTTGAATCAAAGTAATGAATACATTTTCGAGTTAGACTATTTATGTAAAGTGAATTTATAAGCCATGAAATACTACACACCTGGAAAGATAGCATTTTCTTCCATTGATTGGATTCTACAGAGGAAAGGGAGGATGGTAAGATGCAACGAATGCTGGAATAGAACTTTGCATTTACTGTGTTGAGAGTCTGGTGTATGATAAGTCACTCATTTGCTTCTCTGTGCATTCTCCTTCTTACCTATAAAAATGGGAAAATGGGGCTTATCTCATAGATTGTTTTGAGACTGGTATTTAAGAGAGGTAAAAATTACACATTACGAATTGCTAGTGGAGAAGACAAGTCAGTAGAGTGCTTGTTGCACAGTCATGAGAATCTCAGTATCCTGGCACACATCTGCAATCCCAGTGCTGTCAGATAGAGACAGGAGGACCCCTAGGACCTAGTGAATAGCTAATCTAGCTGAGTGAAAGACCCTGTCTCAAAAAAAAAAAAGATGAAAAACAGATGAAAAAGACACCTGTTATCAGCCTCTGGCCTTCATGTGTACCTGCATACACACCTGCACTGTTGCACTCAGGTTCACATTATTGACAGAAAACACCTGATGAAGAGCAGCTTGTGGGGAATAAAAGGTTTATTTTGGCTAGCAGACTTGAGGGGAAGCTCCATGATGGCAAGGGAAAATGATGGCATGAGCAAAGGGTGGACATCACCTCCTTGCCAACATCAGATGGACAATAGCAACAGGAGAGTGTGCCAAACACTGGCAAGAAGAAAATGGTAATAACACCCATAAACCCACCCCCAAGAATAAACTGCCTCCAGGATGCTTTACTTTCCAAATTGCCATCAGCTATGGACCTAGCATTCAGAATACCTAAGTTTACAGGAACACCTGAATCAAACCACCACATACACCCCCACACATATGAACATGTATACACACATGTATACAAACTTCACATACATGCAAAAAAGAGAAAGAAATTAATAGTGTCCGTTTGGGTTATTATCCTATACATGTTTATAAAATCAGGGATTAAGAAATAATTAATATTTTTATATTAAAACAAAATTTTGCACAACTTGAGACAATATAAATCAGTACCCTTGAAACCCTTCTTCTGGACACCATTCTGTAACATACAACCACCAATAAAAGGGGAGAGGAATAATCCAGACAAAAGTGCTCTGTAGAAGGTAGAAAAAGCTTAAAACCTTAGCCTTGAAACCATGGGCTCTGGCTGGTTAACTCCAGGCCTGCATTGAGTTAGCCCCCACAGTGAGCTATTGGCCAGAGAGACCCATGAAGTCCCCAAAACAATTCAAAACAATTACCTTCCAGAGATAAATGATAAGACGCTATTGCTGAAGACACTAAAATGCCACACTGGAATTGAGAGGGAAATGAGGTCCCTTCTGGCTAACCCTCATGATACCAAAAAGTTCTGTGAAAGTTGCTGGGGGACAATGGTTATCAATAGCATGAATAAACAGGGGACCCTGCAACCTATGAAATCAACCAGCTAGGCAAGAAGTATATACTTGTGCAATAGTGGCACACAGCCTCTACAGGTAATGAACTGTTTTCTGATTGGACATGAGGCCAGCTCAATTGGAAAGAAACTCAGATCTGGTACTGGAAGTTAAGTCAGAACCCCATGGGAAGGAAATCCATAGACTCCAGAGAGAAGGCCCCATTGCTCTCTGGACAAGAAGGGTGTTCACATATACCAAAATCTCTCAAAAATTATAATTCAAGGTGCTCTCACTCTTGGATGAAGAATCTGTTTTATTTGACAGATGGCAGAGAAAACTCAAGAGATGCAAGATCCATCAATACAACAAGAAAGGATAGCCAACTGCCTGCCATAGGGCATGCAACCTCTACCACATCTACTGGGGCCCAGGAGAAACTGCAGAGAAAGTGGTGCCCCAAGTACTGCTCCCACTACTATCCTGACAACTGCTCCAGGGGAAAGGCATCAGACACCATGGTCAATCAAAGCACATGAATCAGAAACTCAGAGGCTACAGAGAACTCATCACTAAACCAAACTGTTAACAGACCTGCTAAGGCTCAGAGACCATCAGTGAAGAGGGGTGGGAAGATTGTAAGAGCCACAGGATGGGATGTAGTATCCTGAGACATAGCCATCCACTCTGTGACTTGCTTCAATCACCCAACAGTGAATACCAACAATCCCACTGAGGAGAGCCCTCAGGGGAAGGGGGATCAGGGGAGAAGGGATGTAAAACTACAAACTTTGTTAAAAAAAAAAAAAGGTAAAGAAAGAAATAAAAACTCAAAGTTTTGGTTGGTATTTGTGTCAATCTCTAAAGGGAGTCTATCAGACACTTCTCCAAATCATTGAAATTAGGTGGTCCATGATTTAATTTGCATAAGTATATTTGCATTTTCTAATTAAAGCCATTGGCAAGAATCTTTCAGAAGGAACTTAGCCTTTTGCCCTCAAGAAAGAAGTTAATTCTCTTCAGAATAGTCACCTCATTGTCTATGCTGCAGAAGGCAGGCATCACAGGCATTAGAGTGCTCACAGAATTAGGCTGAGCACTTGGATTAGCACTGATCTACAAATGAAACGAGATGAGCCACTTCAAGCAAAGTAAATTATAATTTATTTAGCAAAGCCTCTTGCCTCTTGTAGATCTGTGTACTGCAATGACCTCTCTAATGTTCTTGGGAAGAGAATGGCCTGAAAAGGAAGAAAAGATAAGTGTGCCTATACTTCATCTGAGTGTTCATGCAACTTTCTGCTAGGGCCACATTCACCCAATCTAAATGTACTTCTCTACCCTTGACTCTAAGGGAAACATAAGGCTTTACTGACTCACAACCATCGAGCTTGGGACTAAAGAGAAAGTCTGGTTTGGGCTGTCAGCCTTGCATTTATTAACTATCTGCATCCTTGAACTAGCCATTTTACATTTGTTTAGCCTCAAATCCCTCTGCTGCAAAAAGAAGATAAGATTGGCAGCTTTCTCATGGGTAGTGAGTGATACAGAGGATTATATAAAATATTATGTAGTAGGGAGGGCACTTTGTTAAGGGCAAAATTCTATGTAAATACTCCACATAAATCCTGCCTTGTGTTGTCTATTGTGGTGGTTTGATTCAGGTGTCCCCCATAAACTTATGTGTTCTGAATGCTGAGGTCCCTGCCTGGTAGCAATTTGGGATTTGAAGCCTTCTGGAGGCAGTGTTTTGTTGAGGGTGGGCTTACAATGTTATAGCCAGCTTTGCCTTGCCAGTGTTTGGCATATTATCCTGCAGCTGTTGTCCATCTGATGTTGGCCAGGAGGTGATGTCCATCCTCTGCTCATGCCATTGTTTTCCCCTGCCATCATGGAGTTCCCCTCAAGTCTATAAACCAAAATCAACTCTTTCATTTTTTTTCCCCAGAAGCTGCTTTTGGTCAGGTGTTTTCTGCCAGCAATGGGAACCTGACTTCAACAGTAGAGTTGGTACTGAGCAGTGGTATCATTGCTGCTAGAATTGTGACTGTATGGCTTTGGCGTTTTGGAACTTCTTTGCAGGACAAATGTGGATGAATTTGAAATGTGAATGAATCTTGGCCTAAGAGACACTTTGCAGTGCTGTAAATACAGCTTGATGGACTATTCTGCTTAGAGTAGAAAGACCTGAATGCAGTAAGAACTATGGTGGTGAAGTTTGGCCTATGAGGATGAGAAAGAACTTTTCCTGGACTGGGCTACAAGCAGTTTGTGTGAGAGTCTTGCTGTAATACCAAAGTCCGGAGAACTTGTGCAAGGTTGCATTGCATAGAAATGGACTGATATGAGCAGAGGGGATCTGGAAAAGAAAGAGATGAAATATTTGGGCCCAAACTGCTGCCTATTCAGCTGCAATTGTTTGAGAGCTTACAGCTACTGAGAATGGGCCAGCTTATCTGTACTGAAACATCAAGTAGAATGTGGGCTCTTCTGAAGTAAGGGACCAGAAGGCTGAAGGAGTTTGCTGTACTTCAACGTTGACTTTATTCCCCACAACCCCGTCCCTGATTAATAAGTTGGTAGCCCAGTTGGTACTATGGAGTATAACAAATACAGGAAAGTGAGGGTCATTGAATTTGCAACATGGTTTCATTTGTTGGAAATGACCAGGAGCAGTGTGAAGCCGTCTTGTTGGATTACCTGTGTGGAGGCTGATGGAGCTATAAGGATGGACATGGGTTGCAGTAGAAACACAATGGAGATGCCAGGACTATGTGATGACTGCCAATGACAGCTACTGGCACCAGATGAAGCTGTCCGGGACTGTGAGTAGCCTAGCTGGAGGTGTAGAATTGGAACCACAGAGATTCATCACCAGTTAGAATTATCTGGACCTGAGACTTGTCACTGTTAGAGGTGTCAGACTTGGAGCTACAGAGTTTGGTGTTTACCCTGGTTGTTTTAAATCTTGTATTAGTTCGATAGTTCTTTGCTATGCCCAATGCCATCTTTTGCAGTATGAATGTTTATTCTGTGCCATTATGGTTTTTTTGGTATTACAGCTCAGTTAAAAGACCTTGAACTATGAGGATGTTTGAACAGCATTAGGATTGATAAAAACTATGGGGACTTTGAAAATTGGACTAAATGCATTGCGTGTTACCTCATGTATAGTTATCAGTTTATGGGGGCCAGGGGCAGAATGTGGTGGCTTGATTCAGTTGTCTCCCATAAATGAATGTGTTCGGAATGCTAGGTTCCCAGCTGGTGGCAGTTGGGAATGAAAGCCTCCTGGAGGCAGGAGTGGATGGGCTTACAGATGCGCTAGCTAGCTTCCCCTTGCCAGTGTTTAGCACACTCTCCTGCAGTTGTTGCCTACCTGATGTTGGCCAGGTGATGTCCACCCTCTGCTCATGCCAGCATTTTCCTCTGCCATCATGGAGCTTCCCTTCAAGTCTATAAGCCAAAATAAACCCTTTCCTCCCATGAACTCTTTTTGGTCAGGGTCTTTGTGCAGCAATGCACAGCCTACTGCAACACCTATGAACCTTTGTGTATCATTCTCATACTTCTGCTCAGGGTAGATGACTTTGCAACATCCAGGGCCTGAGTACTCAAGGAACAGTCCATACGTGGTACAGCTGCAGCTTGTCTCTTTGCCTAGCCCAAGGCCAGCACAACTTATCCATGCCAGTCTAGCTCAATCTCATCACCCCACATAATTTTCTAGCAGCTCCAAATTTAGGAGTTGACATGACAGATAGAATTGATTGGCCACCCTTATTAAGTCTTCAAGACCTGTGACCGTCTTCTCCCTGGTCCAGTTTGAGGACACCTGGAATGCAGGACGGCAGGAACTCTACAACCTTCTGCCACACAGAACCACTTCACAGTCTACACACATCCACAAGCAGAGCTGGTTTAAGCATACATGTGTTATGTCTGAGTTAATTTCATAGTGGAAAAAAGGCAAATGCTTAAGGAACCGTTGACAACTGTACAATTTATGATGAATCAAATTGCCTGAAGCGATGTGAAAGAGGGTTTTGGAGAGAACAAAGGCTGTGGGGCTGAGTTGTGAATGTCAAGTCAGCTATGGTATGGTAGAAGTACATACCCCATGTAACAGGATCAACCCCTTCATGGCTCTATGTTTTTCTATCAAACAGGATAATTAGGAGACATTCTGATTCTCAGTTGAATCAATTCTTTCTTTCAGCTTTAAGAAGTTTGTCTAACAGAGTTCACAGATGTTGAGATCTTTTCTCTCTTCGTTTCTGAAGGAAGGGTTTAGTTTCTCTTGATGGGGGTATTGCATCACTTTCTTTGTCAATGCAGGTGTTAGCATTTCTCCTTGAACACGGGCTAACTTATTCATTTCAGCTATTCCCATGTGGGAAGGGAAACATATTTCTTTTCCTCTGCTATGGTGTAAGCTTGCCAGGCATGAGTTGACTCATTGTACTATTTTACCAGGAACAAGCAATTTTATAATTCATAGGAAATTACATTTGCCCATTACTCAAGCTGTATGTAGGGACCAGCTCTGTGATTTGTATCAGTAGGGATATGACCAAAAAGACTATAAACTTAATTGTTTTCTAAATAACAAGAAAATGTATTTTTATGTACAGCTAAAGTACCAAAATCTTACATCTATACCAGCAGATTTTCCAAAAGACACTTTATAATTTTCATATTAACAAATATTTTACACTCACAGAAGCTTAAAATTTATAACAAATAATTATAAGAGCAAATGTTACAAATATTCTAATGTTTTTGAATCCAGAGATTGTTATTTCCATGGACTTTAAGAGTCATGCATTAGGGCTTGACTTGAAAATTTTATCTTAGGAAAAATGATTTTTATTTTGGACAAGGGAGATTACAGTTCCTTTTATTACCTGCTGACCCTTTACAAGCCACCTTTGATTTCAGTGTGAAGTAATTAACAATGCCCTTGAGGTTTATAAAGCACTTAACATGTTTATGTATTTCATCTGATCCTCATGTGGTAGTTTTAGCAATATAAATATCATTTCCAAGTGACATATGGAGAGGAAGGTGCAATGTGCAAAACCCAGATAATATTTATAGAGTGATGATCTTCCCGCTAAGACACCTACTGAAAGAATGACTTAACACAGGGGTTATGTGTTCCATGAAGTGTGATCCTGAGCAGGGCTTCTTTTCTTGCTTTCTTTTTTTAATCTAAAGGGGCCAGGATGGTGGACCATGATAGAATCAGCCTGAGAAATCTAAGGCCGAAATATTAGGGAAAACATGTCCAAAGGAGCCAAAAATGTCAAGAGTGGGACAGGGTAGAGATGATATCAAAAGCAGTTGGTGCTCTCTTTGCTGGCTGTTCATCTCTGCAGAACTTCTAGGTTCTGGCAAGCCTCCCCGTCTCCACTTCCACACTCTCTCTTTACCCCCTTCTGCCCTCTGCATGGCAGGAGCTCTCTGTACTTTCTCCTTTTTCCTTCTCTTAATCTAATAAAGTCTCTCTAAGCCTTTAAAATGTACTTGGGAATAAATAGGAAGTAATGGGTTGGCATATTAATTAATGTTTGCAGGAACCATTGGAAGCTTTGTGATGGTTGAGTTAATGAGCTGGCCAGAAACAAAGAGAGCAATTTAAGACTCTCCAAATGATGGTGAGAGAAAGTGTCAGAAACTCCCAGGCTTCTCTGACACAGGGTAGGTAATAGTTCTTAGAATTTGGACTGGACAAAACCTACCACTGATCCAGAGTGAAAGGGGTGACATATTTAAAATTTTTTTCTAATAGTACAGAATATATAACACTTGAATTTTACTTGACATAAAAATGAAATTCCATCAAAGGCTGTGCATGTTTAAGAATGGAGGGGGCATCCCAGTGGTGAAAGACAAAATCAGTTGGTAAAGGGAATCACTGTCACAAAATAAAGCATATGGAGTGACAGATCCCCACTGCTGACTCATGGAGACAGACAGAAAAGAGTCACCCACTAGAAGCTTCTGGAGACCAGCACCCAAGCCAGCCAGTTGATAGGAGATACATCAGGGTGGAGCTAGTTGCCTGGTTCCAGAGCCTATGCCTGCTAAGCTTGCTTCTCATCTCACAGAGGATGAATAGACGTTTATGGTGTATCACATCTTAAAGACTTGGTCCAAAGTCTTTCCTGCAGTAGACGTGGTTGGATATTTAAATTCATTTCACTTCACGCATTACTCTACTGGTTTTTGGAACTATTTGGCCATTTAGCACTTCCTCTCTTTTCATCTTGACCCTCAAGGATTAACTTTTAGCAGCTGTCAACTTCCAGGGTACCAATGTCTAGCAAAAGCTCTCACATCTCATCACCCACGGACATGGGGGGATAGCAGCAATCCCACTGAGCATAATGAGGGCAGGGAGGAAAGAAATGATGGTACTAACATATGATCTGTCCATACAACTTTTTACTTAATAAAAGAGAGAAGCTTGTAGTTATCTTTAAGAAATCTAAAGAAAAGTCAACTCAGCAGAACAAAAGAGTCAAAATATCAAGCAGCCACTGGTCTCAGCAGAGTCAGGTAAAGGAATGAAGGAGGGAGGGGTGGGAGGAAGTTTAGCCATAATTGAAGTTGTAATGAGTAAGTCATATACAAACCTCCCTGTTCACTAGTTAATTATAAATGTTAAAAAAAAAAAGAGAGATTGGGCAGAAGTATTCTTTGGGGACAGCTAATGCTGCTTCTAGAAGCTATTACTAGGAAGCTTACAGTGCCAGGGGTAGGATACTGCCCTGTGAGTTCTTGGCAGGGAAGCCCCCAATACCCCTAAAATGTTATAGGCTCTTGGTTTCCCACCAGATAGTAAGATCCTATTGCTAAAGACTCTACATGCTTTGGACTGCAGGTCACTGAGAAATCAAGCTAGAGCTGTGCTGGAAGCTTCCTCCCTGTTGACTACCTGTCAAGATGCTAACAAGAGCTGTGCAGCAGTATTTTGTGCAGTCTATCTTTGTTCAGGAACGGGTCTTTATTATCAATGTCATATTCGATGTCAACAAGAGGCCACGACTACAAAAAAAAAAATGGGGCACATTGCAATCTCAATACAAGCAGTTAATCTTTTGAGGGAAAGAAGTTAGCAACAGTTTTAACAAGCAGCAGACCCTGCAAACTTTACAGCTGGCCAGCTAAACCAAATGTGCCAACTAATACAATGGTAGCACATGTCTGTTACGAGGGAAACCAACTGCTCTCTAATTGGCTTTGACACCCACTCCACAAAAGGAAATTCATGTCTGGTATTGAAAATCTAGTTACACCTGTGGCTGGGAAGATCATAAGCCCTAGGGGTGGGGAACTACTATTGTTGTCAGACTAAATGCACGTATTATGTACACCAAGCTCTAAGCACTTACGTTTGTGCCTATATACTAATGCTACTCTCATTTTTGGTTAGAGAAGCTTCTCTTTAGATAGCAATGACAACTGGGATGACACAAAACTCACCATAGTGGTTACAAGAAGTGATAGTGGAGTGCTCAGCACTAAGTGAGACATCTTTATCAGACTCTTCAAGGTTCAGAGTTCATTGTGGAAGAGATGGAGGAAAAAATATAAGAGCCAAAGGAGAGGTAGTACTTCTTACAACCTGATCTTCTAGACTCAAACTAGCCTTGACATTCATGATTTTGCAGTGGCTGACACTACCTACACAAAAATTGCATAGTAGGAGAAAAAATCCTGACAACATCTGTGGTGGTTTGAATGTGGATGTATGTCCCCCATAGCCTCCGGGTATAGGTGGTTTTTAGCCTGTTGCATTCTGTCTGCAGAACACTCTGTGATTCTGCTGACACTGTTTTGGGAAGAGGGACACAGTGTTTGTGGTGTCTAGTCTTCAGCTGTTAGTGAGATCTAATATGCATCTATGCCTTAAGTCAGCCAAAGATGTCCACTGCTTCTGACACAGGGAAGTTACCATCTACTTTGTTTTATATAAGCCATTATTTGCATAAACTCTTCATGAACCCTGTACACAGAGCTGTTTTATTAAGAATTCTGCAAGCTGCTGCCCCTGGGATCCTGTGCAAAAGAAATCACCTGGAGTCCCCTGGTTCGGTTGTCTTGCCCCAGTCTCAGCTCAGTTCCTCACACTGGTCAGTTCAGCTGGTGCCAACATCAGGGATTTTTTTCTACTGAGACTAAACCTCCTGATTACATCTCCAGCAGTCTGCTGGAGGGCGACATGTGACTGGGGACAGATCTCATTCCAGCCCAAAGGCGTAGAGATGGCAGTTTTGAGCTCTGGTGGGTTTGTGTTTGCTGGTGTTGGTGTTTTTCTTGATGCTGTTGTTTCTCTTTGCTTGGATCTATGGAATTTGACAGCTTCTTTCACCATTGATAAGAGTTTACCCTGGATTTGTGAGCTGAGATAAACCCCTTCCTCCCATAAACTATGTCTGATTGGATGTCCATCCTAGCAACAGGGAGCTGGCCAAAACAGATTTTGGTACCAGAAGAGTCAAGTCTTGCTGTGATGGATCTGACCATGTGGATTCTGGTTCTTTTTTAACTTGTGTGCTAGGGAAATGTGCATGGAGTTGGTACTGCCAAGCCTCACAGTGTGGTAAGCCAAATTTTATGGGCTATTCTGGTAAGAGTTTAAAAATGTTAAAGGCATAGAGAATTGTGTTGGCTTATGAAATTTGAAAGGGGAAGGAAAGACAATAGAGAAAGAACCTTGTTGGAACTGGTCTACTAGCATAAAGACTGGCTGCATTCTTCTGCCTGAGCACTAAGAGTTTTACCAAATTTGAATTTAAAAGTAATGGATTGGTGTGCTTGCCAGAAGCTATCAAATTGAAAGATGTATGATTTATCAAAAGAAAAACTCAGGCAAGTTTAAAGTTACTGGCACAAAGACTGGGTTTTTTTATTGTTTATTTTTAAATGTTTAAAATTTTTTTTTTCTTCATTTGTAAGCACACTGAGACAGAGAGAGAATGGGAACTCTGGAGTCTCAAGCTAGTGCAAATGAACTCTAGATGCATGTGCCACTTTGTGCATCTGACTTTATGTGGGTACTGGGGAATCCAACCTGGGTCATTAGACTTTAGAAGTTAATTTTTAAAAAGTGAAAAATTATTATTTTTTGCTTTTTCAAGTTAGGGTTTCACTCTAGCCCAGGATGATCTGGAATTCACTATGTAGTCTCAGGGCGTAATTTATTTTATTTTACTTTCTTTCTTTTATTAAGAACATGCTTTGTATGGATACATAATGTGTTGGTACCATATTTTCCCTCCTCTCTGTCCCCAATCCACAGGGAGCCCTCCTCAGTGGGTTTCCTGGTATTCCTCATGGGGTTGTGGGTTATGCATTGTAGGAGCAACAGTCAGTTATTGGGGGGAGGCAATGCCTCTGGGCATGACATGACAACCTGTAGCTCTTAAAATCTTTCTTTCTCCTCTTCCACAAAATTCCCTGAGCCTTGGAGGATTTTTTTTTTAAGTTAGTTAAGTTGTAAGCTTAACTTTAGAGTAAGTTATAAGTAAGATATTTAGCATTTCACAGCAATACTGTCACAAAAGTTATTTGTAAGTGCAATAAGAAATATTCTCATAGTTTCCCCCCATAGTTCATTCTCATAGTTCATTCCCACAGTTTGTTCTTATAGCCCACTTCTACATATTGTAAATATGATCCACCTTCTGATTTCCTTAGCAAGTTCATACTTGGTATATAGAAATGCTAGAGTTCTGTATACTCATTTTGTATACTGCTACTTTGCTGAAAGGGCTTACCAGATCTAAGAGTTTCCTGGTAGTCTCTTTAATGTCTTTTAAGCATCACGTCACATCATCTGCAAGGAGGGACACTGTCACATCTTCCTTTCCAGTTCGTATTCCTTTTAGTTCTTTCTCTTGTCTTCTTGAACTAAGACTTCAAATGCTGGATTAAAGAAGAGCAGAGTTGGTACCCTGGAGTCATCACTGATTCTAGAGACAAGGCTTTGTCTCTTGGTCTTACCCCAGAGTTCTTGGACACTGTGGTCAAGTGCTAATGTTTCAATGTATCATTTCCTTGACCTTGTCCTTTCTCCTTCATATTCTTTTCTTCAGTGCAATTTTTTAGGTGACACTGTGGCTTTTATTTAATTCATATTTTCATTTCCAACGTTTCTATATTTTTAAAATCAAAATCTCAATTTCTTTTCTGAATTTCTCTTCTATTTTGCTTTTTCTTCAAACCTTAAACCTTATTTCTGTTTTTCTCATATATGTTGTTGGCTTTCCTCCCAGTGTGCTGGATTTACTGCCTCGTTTCATCCATCTGCTTGTTTGGATCCTCTTTGAAGTCATTAAGTCATTGAACTTTTTTTCTTGTTTTTCTTTGAGGCAGAGTCTCACTCTACTCCAGGCTAACCTACAACTCTCTCTGTAGCTCAGGATGGCCTCAAACTCACGAAGATCCTCTTGCATCAGGCTCCTGAGTGCTGACATTAAAAGTTTGAGCCACCATACTTGGCTCAGTCATTGAATATTTTTGCTAGTAAACTTTTGAGATAATCTTTCAGCACTTTATCCTTTTTACCTTTTTGACTTCAGTAGCTGAGGAGTATGATCAGTTTGGAGGAGTCACACTGTCTAACTTTCTCATGATTGTTGGGATCCTTTGTTGCAATCGTGCATCTGTTGGCTTGGCTTTTTCTTCTGACTTTATTTGGCAACCTCCTTAGTGAGCAGTCTGCCCTGACAGCTCAAGCCCCAGAACCACTCAGGAAAGAGAAGGAAACTCATGTAGTAGCCACAGCACCAATCTGTGTAAGACACAGGAATGCATTTAAAATTAACTAAAGCCCCTGACATATCACCAGCTATCAAAGACAGAAGATGCCAAGACTAATGATAGTGTAACATAAATTAAAATTATTTAGGGTGGGGCATGCAGGGTATCAACCCCAAGCCAGCAGTAGTGGCACCAGGACCAGGGAACTTGGAGGTGAGGAATGAACTGGGAGAACTTGACTACTCACTATGTGTGCATACCCTCTAGAGCTAGACTCTTGTTTTGAGTTGTTAAAGCTGCTGTTGTTAAACAGATTGCCACCATGAAAGATGGGCAAACTGCTTTACTTTGGAAAAATGGAAAAGCTGTCTGAGGGTGATGGAAAGTCTGAATGGTAGAAATTAAACTCATTTGAAAGAAGATGAGTGAAAGGAAGAATTCTGAAGGCTGAAGGTTAATATTTATTTTATAATAAAATGGCTGCATTGTTGCATATCTGATATTGATTTTGGAAGCATGAAAAATGCATGGCAGTGTGTCATGAATTACACATGGTTCTAGGAGCTGCTGCTGAGATGCAGCATGTGAAACAGGGTGATGTCTCTGTGTGGCCAAAGAAGCCATTGTCTAAAGTTTAATAGGAGGTTCTACTGCGATGTGGCATGGGAAACAGGATGTTATTCCTGTATTGAAGGCCCAAAATGCCAGTGTTTGGAGCTGAAGATGCACCATGGTTTGCAATGGAGACCTGAAGATGTTTTGAATATACCAGGAATGTGCAAAGGTTAACATGGAGTGCTGTTGGCTTGGGAGAATTTTTTCCTCTTTATATGCATCCCAGATGGAGGGCTGGAAATTGAAAATCTAGAGACTGTCATCACTGGTTATGGATGTCGGACTTGAACTGTAGATATTTAATGTTAACCTGATGGTTATTGATTTTGTATTAGTTTTTCCTCTCCTTGTTATGCCTTTTTGCAATTGAAATGCTTATTCTGTGCCATTATGTAATGGAAGTATATAACTTCTTTTGATCTTACAGGATGCACAATTAAGAGACAGTTTTAAATATCATATGAGACTTGGGAATTTGGAACAGTCTTAAAGTTGGTAAAGACTATAGAGACCTTTGAAGTTGGACTTAATTTAATTTTCATTGTGATATGCTCATGAGTATATGGGAGCCAGGGGCAGAATGTGGTAGTTTGAATGTGAATGTATGTCTCTTACAGCCATAGGTATTTTTTGATCAAGTTTAAACTTCATGCTCAATTCTCTAGCAGCCTGCTGGAAGGGCACGTCACTGTGGGTGGTTCTGATTTCATATAAAAGGTATGGAGAGAACAGTTTTGAACTGTGGTGGGTTTGTGTTTGTTGGTGTTGGTGCTTTTCTTGTTGCAGTTGTTTCTCTCTGCTTGGATCTATGGAAGTAAGCAGCTTCTTCCACTATTGATAAAACTTTTTCTATATTTGTAAGCTTAAGTAAATCCCATTCTTCCCCTATACTGTGTCTGGTTGGATGTTCATCCCAGCAACATGGAGTTGATTACAATAACATCAGAATAGAAGAGTGTCTAATGGGAAAAAAGAAGGAGTTCAGAGGAGGGAAACTAGGATTGTGGGAGGAAATTATGATCATGGAATATTGTCTATATACTGATGTTTTCAATAAAAAGTAAAAAAAAAGTCAAAAGCTAATTAAAAACTAATTTCATATCATCAGAGCTACTCATTCAATAAACAAGTATGAAGCATGATGACAAATGTTTTCCTGTGTTCTAAAATTAAAATACATAACCAAATTGGCAAAGGTAATTCCCCTATGAATCATGTAATATATGCCACAATATACTATAGTAAACTAATGCCAGTACCATACAAAAAATTAAGGATATTGACAGTGATGGGTTAGATGGCAGTGCACAAGGAGATTTTATGCACAGAGTATAATGAAAAGCTGGACTTATTAGCATATAAATGGTACTTAATACTATAGAATTAACAAGACCATATAAAAGAAAGAATGTGGACAGGCAGGAGAAGAAAGTTGAGAGCTGAGACCCAAGCATGCCAATATTTAGAGACTGAAGGAGAAACAAAGCAAATGGAGGAAAGATTGCATCCCTGACAAGGAGACTTTACAAAAAAAAAAAAAGAATATTAAAAAGTAGGGTAAGAAGGGACTTTTGAGCTCAAAATAGATAGCAAAAATTAAAAATTCAGCAGGGGATTGGCAAATAAAGTTGAACTTCTATAACAACAAAAAAAGAATGTAAATAATAGGGTGAGGAAAATCAGATTTAAAAAAATTTTTTTATTTGAGAAAGACAGAGAGAGAGAGAGAGAGAGAGAGAGAGGACAGAGACAGAGACAGAGAGAGGAAGATGCAGAGAGAAAATGGGCATGCCAGGGCCTCTCAGCTGCTGTGAATGAATTCCAGATATTTGTACCCCCTTGTGCACATGTGTGACATTGCACTTGTGTCACTTTTGTGTCTGGCTAAACATGGGACCTGGAGATTTGAACAAGCATTCTTAGGCTTTGCAGGCAGGTGCCTTAACTGCTAAGCCATCTCTCCAGCCCAAAAATCAGAATTTTGAAAGATCAAAATAATGATTTTATTGTTCAAATGTCAGAAATTTTAGAAAAAAGATAATAGAAAAGAAAGTTAATTAACATAATAATTCAAACTTCACAGTAGTAATGTATACAAATTCTTATACTAAATGAATCTGCAGGGCTAGAGAGATGGTTTAGTTGTTAAGGTGCTTGTCTGCTAAGCCTAAGGACCCAGGTTTAATTCCCCAGTGTCCCCCTAAACCAGGTGCATGCAGTGTGTTTACAGTGGCTAGAGGTCCTGGTGTGACCATTCTCTCTAGCTGTCTCTTTCTCTCACTCTCTCAATTTGCCTCTTTCCCTGTCTCTCTCTCTCTCAAATAAATAAAATAAAATACTAAATGGGGCTACAAAATTCCTAGCATAGTGAATGTGTATGTGTGTGTGTGTTTATGTATGCATACATATATACATATGATCTATCTGTATAGCAGAAGAGGGGATTATCAAAGTCTCAGGCCTTAGATATCTCCCTGGCTAACTAGGAGAAAAAGAAAATAAAGTAGTTCAACACTGAGAATAAGTGGCAAGTGCTTCATACTAAATGGGACATCTATATCATCCTCTCAAAGGTTCAGGGAATATTGTGAAAGAAAGGGCAGAACGAATGTAAAAGCATGAGGAAGTGAGGAGTATAGTTATTGGCTGTTGCACACATAAACTCACAACAACTGTGGTGATCTGAACAAATCTGGGTCCATCCACAGACCCTCGCTGACAGGGGAGGAGCTCAAGAGGCCCCATCCCTTCTCCCTCCATTCTTTTCTCTTAACTTTTACATGGTGTCTTATGGTTTTAATTGGAGCTAACGTATCTTTTTAACCAAGGGTCAAGTATATAATGGATACAATCAGAGATCTGACTGCAGGCAGCACTGACAAGCCACTCCAGCATTGTGCTAGGATAAAGGGAAAAGAGTTAGTCAGATGGGGAAATTTCCATTTCCACTACTAAGGTTATTTCTATATCTGTCTTCCTCTTGAAATCAAATTACAGACCATCACTCTGTAAAAAGACATGACTACAAATCTTTGTTCTTCAATTTTCAATTTTAATGTGCATTTTATATATAGGAAGGCAGTCAATGCAATAAGGCTCCCTAGTAATAGTGATCTGGGCCTGTTGAAAAATGGATAGCTTTTTTTTTTCTACATTTGAAGCAAATGGAATTTCTTTCTTTAATAAATAATTTAAGAGTAACTCCTGACAGTACATGGCTCTCACTTAATCAATTCTAATGGCCATTAAGATTTGTGTAAAGCACGCTTGATACACAAGGTGTTTCAATTTTTAATGCACTTGGACATGGGTATCATTCATTTATATATAACTCTATATGCAGATGTTCCCAAACATTAACATTAAAGCTTTACATATACACATGGATATTTATATATATGTGGTATATTCTATATATCATCATCTCTCATCTCTATATCTATATAATTTGAGAGGAAACAAAAACATGCCCAACCTGATATAGATTTCCAAGAGCTTTAGATTTTATTCATGTCCTTATAGAGGATAAAGAATTATTAGTAATAAGTGTTAATTACAGGATTTTTTCAATCCTGTTTTTATCATTTTGAAATGTTTCGTGCTAGAGTATTGGTTATGTCTTTTGATCCTCCACAAATGACATGATCTGAAGGAGTCTGTCTCTTTCTCAATGTGTCTGACTAATTATAGGAACTGCATACAGTGGAAAACATGCTAGACTTGCTCTCAAAATACTCCATGACTCTGGAAGAGACCCCTTGTGCTTCTATTTTTTCATTTGCTTATGATCACGCCTAGCTCCCTGACTTGTTACAAGGCATGAATGGGTCTATGAGTGTGCTTTGTATAACCAAGCAAGATCTAATAGAGCCAGAGATGTTACTCTTAGCTTTTATTACTGACTTTTACAGTGGTAAGCCATCTTTCTTCGTTTGGGACAAGTAACAACATTTTTGTAGATTACTCTATCAGTCTTGGAAATGGCCTAGTGGATGTGTAATTCTCTGCTATTTTGGGTACTGGGTTGTCAAGAGGCAAAGCTGTCTAATTGAAAGTCATCAGATTCATAAGCAGAAGAGAGCTAAGCGACCACCGTGTTGCTAAGTCTCTTTGGGTCTAGAATGACAAGCAGATAATTTAGAGCATATTTATGATTTCTGTCTAAAATTTTCATGGTCAATACATAGTCATGCATGCACATTCGTTTAAGAATATATTGAAAGTTTCCTTGCATTCCTTTAGATAAAACAATATCCTGAGTAAACAGCATCAGGATTCTTTGCTTCTACTCACACTTTCTCATCCTAGCTCCATACCCCACTTTAGCCATCTGTTTGGGAAGAGTTATATGTTTCTTTACCCACAGGAGAATACTGATATTGATTCAAACCATAATTAACTGGGAAATTGCATATGGATTTTCAAGATCACCCTTTTTTGTGTTACTCTTGGTTGGAATGACTGGTTCCATGATCTGGATAAATGTTCCTCAAAGATCCCTATGTAGAAGGCTTGGTGTCGGGATTCAGGGAAACCTTCAGGAGGTGGGGTTTTCTGTCTGGGAAAATGATCTAGGATTCCCATACTTTAGATGAGTGAGTTTATTAAATCTATAGTAAGCAAAATAAGAAAAAAAAAAAAAGAATGGCAAATGATAAATAACAGAACATCGAGCCAGGCACTTGCAACATCTCACAGACATGACTGGCACAGCCCTGATGAAAAGTGAAAGAACATATGACAAGCAGGAGAAATGTAACAGAACACAAGATTGGCATTGACAACATCCAGCAGAAATGACTGGATGAGGATGACTGATGGAGGAGAACAAGCAACAGATGAATAATGGATCATCAGGTCTGTATTCACATCATCCAGGAGGAATGACTGGTTAACCCCCCCATGCAACAGTTGACTGGAGCAACTGATCAATAAAGATACCAGGCAGAGTATCTTCTCTTCAGATGAGACTTCCAATGAACTGCTCACACCAGAGGAATTTTTATATCATAGGAGGAAACAATAGAGACCTCTGCTCAAGTCTCAAGATTGGTGAAATCGCCAGACAGCCCAGGAAATGGTTTATCTTCCAACTGTTGTCAAAAAATGCAATTTAAAAAAATTATTTATTATTTATTAGAGAGAGAGAAAAATAGAGGCAGAGAGAGAGAGAGAGAGAGAGAATGGGCGTGCCAGGGTCTCTAACTACTGCAAACAAACTCCAGATGAATGTGCCACCTGATCCATCTTGCTTTACTTGGGTACTGGGGAAATGAACCTGGATCCTTAGGCTTTGCAGGCAAATGCCTTATCTGCTAAACCATCTCTCCAGCCCAAAGGTACAATGTTTTTAATATCCTTTTGGTTGTTCCTTTTTCTTCTCATCACAGAGTCAGGGGGCCAGCCTGACCCAGGACAGGGGTCTCAGAGGACACTTTGAAATAAGCATGCTTGAGCCTGAAATGGGAGGGGCCTACCCCATTCTTAGTATCAGTTTTAGTTAGCTTCATCAGCATATGGTAATTTATATTACATAAGGACTATGTAGGTCATTGTAGTTGTTTGTTCTTTGGGGATTATGGATCAGGGACCCTCTTGCTCTACTTCCTGGTCCTGAGATGAGCAGTTTGCTGCATTTTTCATTTTTCACTGTTCTTTGCTAGCTGGTACCCCATGATCCCTAAGCCAAGGGGGCCTGATTGTCAACTAGAAGCTCTCCAGCTTTGAGATCAACATTTTCTCTTACAATTAGTATCCCAGCCATTACTAGATTATTATAGTAATGTTAAGCTAATTAATATTATGGGTGAGCAAAAGTATTTCTACTTAGTAAAAATATTTTAAATAAAGATTATAGTTATTAATTTTTGTACTACATATGTATATATAGCTACAAAGTTGTACTAGGGAAGTATTAAAAACCATACTCTATCCATTATGAAAGATAGGAGTATAGTACAGTTTGGTACTTAGCTTCAAATCATGGATCTACCATTCCCTTGCCATGTATCTGTGGTCTCAGTTTAGTAGTCAGCAACAGGACTGGTTTTGGCCTAATGGTGCCTAAATGACAAAGGTGCCATCAGGTGTGTTTATTAATGCATGCATAGCACTAAAGACATTATCATAATGAGTACTGGCTGTTTATCATCTCGGTCACCATCCTTCTCCTTTTCAGAATGAGCAATCTTTTGAAATCCTCCACATGCCACCTGATCATCTCAATGGGCATTTAATCAGTGTTTATCTCTACAAATTAAAGACTGGGTGTTAACCAAATCATCTTGTACACGAGTGAGCAGCTGTCTCAAGCACACTAGCATGACTACTGGTCTCTGTTTCTCTGCATGGAGCTGGCACTTTAAGACAGTTCCTAAACTCATCCCCCTGGGAGTTACCTGTTGGTAATGGCAATCCTGAGCGGCTTAGGTTGAGTTTTTTAGTTGTTTCTACATGCCCTGGGGAATAAGCCTAGATGACTTTTTAATCTAATTTCTTGGTTTCCAAGTGTGCAGACTACACAGAGAGAATGAATTTGAGCCAGAAAAAGCCCAAGCCCCTGATTACTGATGCTTAGTGTGACCTATTCCCATTGAGACCAAGCCTGAAACAAATGTAGCTTTCTTGTCTTTGAGCTAGTGGATTGTTCTAGGCCACACTTGCTTTTTTTTTTTTTTTTTTTTTTTTTTTTTTTTTTTTTTGAGGTAGGGTCTCACTCTAGGCCAGGCTGACCTGGAATTCACGCAGTCTCAGGGTGGCCTCAAACTGATGGCAATCCTCCTATCTCTGCCTCCCAAGTGCTGGTATTAAAGGTGTGTGCCACCATGCCTGGCTAGATCCACTTTTTAATGTAAAAATAAAGTCCCTGGACAAAGTAAGATCTGCAATTCAAAGATGACAGACCATGCACAGAAGAATGATCAGCTATCTACTTAAAACAGATGGCTTGAAGAAGCACATATATTAAGAAAAGATTTTATACACATGGTAAACAAAACACACAGGGCTGTTCCAGCTCTAAAGCCTAAACAAACCACCTGGTTGTTTTGCTTTCCCCAGGAAGGCATGAATAAACATCTATTCACTCCTGGCAACAGACCAAAGAAACAGCTCAACCCGAGTCTACCTTAGTGAACCAGTGAGTTTATTGGAGTTATTTACAAAAGCACCAGTGACTCAGAAACAACTATATCACTCAAAAGCCCGCCCCAGCCAGCATGGGTGATGATGCCCCAAAGCTGCACATTTGTAGTTTCTTACACAGTTTGCAGGCAGCTCCACCAAAGAATCTCCCCTTCCTCGGCAGCTCCTTACTGCCTTGTGAGTTCTGTAACCACCAGAGCTTTTGAGCCTCCCAAGCAGTCTTAGCGTCCTGTGTCTTAAGTTTCCATTATCCTTCCAGAAGAGAGTGTTTCAGTTCAGAGCAAATAGCTAAACAGCACATCCCAAAGAGTGAATCACTTAAAATCAGACACAACTTTAGAGAGACATAAAGTCCATTTCCAACTTAAAAATGTTGTGATAGAATTAGTAACACAAAACAAATCTCTCAAAACATTACATTTTTCCAAGTATTAAAGGCAAATACAAGACCGTTTTCTCCAGACCTCATCATAGCTTGCCATCACATAGTGCTACAGGGATATAATATTTTCCTTTCACAACTGTTTTGACATTTTCCCTGAAAGTTAGTATCCTTGACCTATAAAACCTTTGTATCAAACAATGAAGAGAAAAAAAAGCTACAAAGGCAAAAATTTGAACCCAAAAAATATTTCCTAGATGCCTGTGAAGGCAAAGCTGGAGAAGGTTTTTTCTTCAAGGTAATTGGGGATAAAAATACAGAATAAGCAGATGGGAATAGGGGAGCAGAAAAAATTCCCTCACAGGATGTATAATGGAGTTGGTAATTCCAGAGGCCACTAAGGTAGAGATGCTGCAAATCAGCTAACTCCCTAAGGACTGCTAGGAGAAGTGTGTGCTCATGGTTTTCTACATCCTGTTGGTTGAAAAATTTTCCCAATGCTACTAACATCCCAGATCTGCTGAGCTCCTTATAGGGTGGGATCCAATGAACATCCACCTGCACAGCACTGGCAAAGCCTTGAATATGGGAGCAATGGAAGCACTGAGTGCCAAGTAAGCTGCATACCTGCAGCTGCCTGCAGACAAGGTGAGGACCAGAGCTATATCTGGAATGATAAATGATAAAGGGACCCATGAGAAATATACCTGAAAAGTGCTGACATGTGCCTCCACAGAGGAACATACTTCACCACAGCACCTCAGATCTTTTCATCTGTAAGTAGAGGAGAAAGATCAGGGGTTCAATGCCAGCCTTGGCTATACAGTGAGTTCATAACCAGCTTGGCCTGAGACTTTTTCTCAACCCCTCAATTCCCCAGAAAATAACGTGACTTTATTGTTGGTGTTGTTTTTAAGATAGGGTCTCACTCTAGCCCAGGCTGACCTGAAATTCACTGTGAAGTCTCAGGCTGGCTTCAAACTCACAAAGATTCTCCTACTTATGCCTCTTGAGTTCTGGAATTAAAACACTCCACCACGTCTGGCTTTTTGTGATTTTGTTTGAAATAATAATTGTTGGTGTTTGGGAGATAGGATAAGAAAGGGATGTTCCTACCACAGCTGATGGAAGAACATCAACTTCCTGGGCTAACACTGTGAATTATGTTCCTTCCCAGTTCCTGTGTTGAAGCCCTAATCCTTAGCATCTCAGAATTTACATTGGAGACAGGGTTTTCAATAGGTGATAAAGTAACAAGAGTGCTATTATTATGGACCCTAATCTAATATGTTAGGATACTTTATGAGAAAAGGAAAGTAGACACAGAGAGACATTAGGAATGGGGACCCACAGAGGAACCATAACATGGGGAACCAGGAAGGAAGCAAGTGTCTACTAGCTAAATCTGTTGACACCTGGCTCACGGCCTTCTAGATTTTAAGAGTGTGAGTGTAGGAAAATACACTTCTGGTGTTCAAGTCAGCCAGACTGCACATTTTGATATGGCAGGCCTGGCCAACTAATGGAAGAGCAAGGATCTTAGTATCATCATGCACCGTGGATACCACAGCTAGCTGCTCTGAATATCCACATCACTTTTCTTTACTAACAAAACCCTAGTTTATGGGGTTGTTTGCTTTGGTTTTTTTTGGGGGGGAGGGGGAAAGGCATAGCAAGAATATGACATTAGCTGTAGACCATGATTTATTTAAGTCAATTTTAAAAATTCAAATTCCTTGTTTCTTCAGCATTTTTTACAAAGCAACATTGAGAGGCTAGGGAGATAGCTCAGTGGTTCAAGGTGTTTGAATAGCCTGCTGACTAGTTTGTCTGCAGTGTCAAGAAGCCCTATATCAACGAAGGTGGAAGACAGTTTATGAAGCTGTCCCCTCACTCCCACACATGCACTGAAGGCATGTACCCCTCCCCACACACATAAAAAATAAATTAAAATTAATTTAAAAAGTAAGGTTGGCCAAGTGTGCTAGTTGTTGCTGTAGAGATCAAAGGGAGGAGTGTGTATAGAGCTTCTGAGAAAACACTGCTTTCCTGACAGAAGCTAAAAGGAGGTGGCATGCAGATGTTCCTGACTTGTATGTTATCTGTTTGCAAATCTCCAGGTTTGCATTCTAATAAGGTAACAATTTCAGATCATCAAAGGGACATTTTGTCCACTTAATTTTCACATGTGCCTTTAGAATTAGTATCACTTGTCTAGCTTACATAATGGGTATGTGAGTGTTGCAGTTACCTTCATGTTGCTGGGACAAACACCCAACCAAGAGCAGCTTACGGAAAGGAAGGGTTTAATCCAGGCTTACAGATTCCAGAGGAATCTTCATCATGGTGGAAGGAGCTGGCTCATTTCCTCCTATATCATAGCAGAGAGACAACAGCCAGAGCCAAGGCTGGCTCTCTACATACCTTTGGGCTGGACTCAAGATCTGTCCCCAATGACATACCTCTTCCAGCAGGTCTATGCCTGCTGGAGACTTAAGCAGGAAGCTTAGTATTAATCAAAACTATCAGAGGCTATGGGGCCATTATCTTCAAACCACCACAATATATGAACCAACCATGAGGAATAGAGGGATCAAATACTCCGTTTGACCAGGTCCCTATGCTTTCATCCTAAGCATGAGGATGATATGTCAGGATTTCAGTAGGGTAGTTTCCCAAAGGGAAATCACAGAAGAAGGCAAAAAACAGTTATTGGTGCCTCCATTTACACCCAGCTGACTCCCACCCTTCCTTCGGCTTAGCTGTTTTTCCATTATGAAGTTCTCCTGATCAGTCCAGTTGCCCATATTCTTTTTCCAATACCACCCTGAACTGTGTCACAGCACTTTTATATTGTGTCTGTTTGCCTCTCTTTGCTCCTGGTTAGGCTACAGAAACTATTACAACAGGAGTCTTGATTACGTGTTTACTGCTGCACCACTGATGTCTAGCCAAGTACCTAGCACGTATAAACACTTGGTAAATATTTGTTGAAGGAGGAGGGAAAATCCACTGCTAAGTACACATCTTAGAAGACAAGTGTAATTGAAAATGTTTTCAAGCACATAAGCATGATAGATGCCACAAAAAATGGACATGCTGGTCTCCTTTGCCAGTGCCCATGCTCATGCCCAAGTCTCTATCAGCTTACTCCCCCCCGCCCCCCAGGGCAGAAGAACTGATACATTGGTTAGAATATAGAATATTCATTGAGGCCACTTACTACCATTCCCCGAGTGTTATCAATTATGACTACTGTATTCTTTTTCCCCCTTTTCTGATAGACACTGTCTTCTTTGAGACAGATTCAGGTAAGGTTATTTGTCCTTTTCATCCCCTGAAATCTGCAGCTGAATGCTCAGTTATGTCAGGGCTTGCCTTGCCGATCCTTTCCTGAGATGCATAACGATCGCAGGACTCAGAGAAAAGGCGAGGAGCCACACATTCCACTCATATACCAGTCTGTACCACAAGAAGCCCTGGTCTGTCACAATTTGTCAGGAAGGCAACACTTTGCTTCTCACCTGTGAAGTTCTTGGTATCTGGTTTCCACTGTGAAAAAGCACATCAGAATACATGGTCATTATGGGATAGGGTTCATAGGTTATAGAAGAATGACAACTATGACCATAAGCCCACAAATAATACCTTTTCTCTCTGATTCCAATGTTACACTGGCTCATGGCTCAAAGGGCACTTCAAATTCCCTCCAAAGTCTCTTGGGCAACATAACAAGAGTCCTCGCCAAGCCACCAAGTACAAAACTACCAGATGAGTGGTGCCTCTCTATCCAACAATGAGATTTGTGTGTTAGACTTCCTTCCCTCTTACTCTTAGGGACACTTGGCCATCTGCAGATCAAGTCCTTCAGGGAAAAGCACTAAGTAACACATTATAGGTACATCTGCCTGGACTGGCCCAGAACTTAAATTATTTTTTATTTACTCTTTGACCCTGGGGAATACAGTGGGACAGCATAACTCTTTTTTGCAAGTCTGGAGGGTCTCTCCCTCCTCTTCTGGTAGGTATGCTGTTGGCTTTATGGTTTGAATGCCTTCCACTCACATTTGTTTAGCTCAGAGACCTTTGCAAAACCTTGCAGAGAGACTTTCACCTTTGTTTGGCCTCCTTTCATTGTGTTGGAATTTCCCAGTAGCCAAGACAGCACTATCTCTCCACCTCCCTCTCCTCCCTCTCTGTGGTCTTGGGTTTCACCATTTTCAAGTCCTGCCAGCCGGTACCTCATTACTGGAGAGTGTGTTAGGAGGCAGCTATGTGTGTGTGTGTGTGGCCTTGAAGCTTCTGGTCTAACTATAGCTGAGCTGTTCCCTCCCCTTCCTCCCGGGAGAGTTTTGGACTTTTCTTGGGGCTTCAGGACAGCTTTCTGATTCTGCCAGTTTAAAACTTTTTAAGAATAGGAGACTCTTGCATTTTCCCCTGTCTATGATCTTAATTGCTTTCAGTATTCCTTCGGGGGGACCATTCCACATTAAAAGCTGGCCATGCAGTCTAGGACAGTGGGCTTGGTGGAGGACTTACTCCACAATGTTCCCACTGTGTTGGTGCTACAGAACAAACACACAGACAGACTCAAAGACAAAACTTTCCTGAGCATGCACTGCCTGGGACAGAAATCACTCTGCAGCCTTAGGGCTGTGAGCCATATACATACTCATACACACACACTCATTTCAAGGGCACTTTTCATATAGCTTCCAGACAACCATTTCCCCGCATATATTCATTCATTCATTTAGAAGCTGTGCATTTTCATTTTAAATTTCTATTCCATTTACAACTCTGGAGACAAAAACCAAACCTTGTTAGTGGGAGCATGATAGAGCAGAGAGAAGGCCTTGCACGCAGGGTGAAAAATTTTGGCCAATTGCCTGTACATTGGCAGAAGGTTTCATTATAGGAAAAGCTGATATATTTGTATTGTTATACTGAAAGTAAAGAAGGAAATGGAGAAAAATAGCTTCCCTCTGATGGAGGAAAGAGAGACCTGCCTCTCTCTGATAGAGAAAGGAGAAACCTGCGTCTCTGATGGAGAGGAGCCTGCCTTCCTCTGATGGAAGGAAGGAGAAACTAAAACCTGCCAGCCTTTGGTGGGGAGGCGACCACAGGGGAGGATGTTCCTCAAGGAGACACTCACCTATTAACCACGCATCCAGAAAGCCTCACGTTGGGTACCAGCTGAGGGTCCCCATTGCTCCTGGGGGTCGTTGGCCACCAATGTTCCAGGCGCAGGAGGAGTTAGGGGACCAGGGTCTTGGAGCGGGTGAGTGTGACAGGCAATGAACCATCTGGAGACCGTGTGGTGGACAGCACTTGTTTATTCAAAAGGGGAGTGGGTTTATAAACACTTGGAAAAGGTTGGAAAGGCACACACAGATCATAAGGTGATTGGATACATAGGTTGATGGGTTGCTATCTAATTGGCTGGTGTTGGAAGGCAGAAGTTGTGAGGGAGCAGTTGCAAGGGAGATAACAGAAGTGTCGGGAAAGGCTATGTGACTTCAGCCACATATCAGATGGCTACAGCTGCAGGGAGACTGTTTACTATCATATAAGGGTCTCTTGGGCAGCTGGCCACAAGGTCATGGAACTGTTGGGGGGGGGACAGGGCAGAAACTTAGGCTATGGAACACTCAGGTGTTCTGAGATGGAGGGAGGGTCTGTTGGTCCCGTTTCTTCTGGGAGAAGATGAGGCTCACTACAAACCTCGTGAGAAGGGAGGGCCAGCTCCAGCAGCAGAGTGGGTTCTTGACAATAAGGCCAGCTGCAACCCCCATAGCCCAAGGTCCGCGGCCATGTCCAACAGCCCAGGCCAGCTTCCTCAATGTTCCAGCCCATGTTTAGCAATGCCCAACACCCAAATGTCATTAAACAAGCAACTTCTGGTTCCAGATTTGACAGGTATAAAATGTTTTAAGATCTCAGTAGCTATGAATTGATTAACTGAACAGATATTTACTGAGAATGTCCACTAAACCAGGCCACAGAAGATGTGAGGATGCAAAATGGCTGATCCAGGAGGCTGATTCTAGAGTAGTCAACTCAGGTGGAGGAGAAAGAAAAAGTCACTTTTACCCTGGCCACAGCTGCCTCACAAAGTCATGCAAATCTAACAAGGTCAAGTCTTGCCTTGTCAGGCATCCTTCAGTGTTCTATCCAAAGCACACCTGTTTTTGTCTTTCTCACCCTTGAGATTAGATATCAGTTAATCTGACAATTTTGTCTCTTTTTTCATCTGGTTTCATACTTTTGAAGCACAGAAGCTGTTTTTTAACTCCAATTTGGCCACTATAGACTTTTTCATGTACTAAATACTGAATAGTTGTTGAGGTGAAATAATTTTTTTTGCATTTATCACATTAGTCCTTGATCGATTTTGTGTTGTAGGCAGAATGAGAAGTAAACATAACACAACATAGTTCTTAGTCTTAATTTTGGACAAGAAATTACGATTGTGGATTTGAGAGAAAAACCTACAAGGGGGTCCTGAATTTTAACAGGGTATGCTGGTTCACATCTAGCTAAGTTTACAATGAGGTAATTCCATGAAAGATCCTGAAAGATTGTTTTTAAATCAAATTAATATTTCTTAAATAAAATAATAAAAATATCTTCTGGGAAACCCTAATAAGGTATAAAAGGCACCAGAGGCAAGAGAGCATGAGACAGAATATGGAATGAGCAGCAGCTGATTATGTCAGCGATAGGAGATGAAGACAGAACTCAAGATGGAAGGGAGGAGAAGGGATAGGCAGCGAGGCAGGGACTTCAGCTACCTTGAGAACCTTTTTTTTTTTTTTCCCAGTGACTCATCCTGCCTTGAGTTTTCTTTGGACTTTGTTTCCCATTTGTCATTACTAGTTATAATAATAAAGGCCTGATTAGCATCATCACCATATGTCAGGGACTTGCCAACCAACATAAAATACAAAGATGTTTCTTCTTTGAAAGATTCTTTGTGATTTTAATTTTTCACACACCCAGGAGTCTAACTGAAAGGGATGGTGATGAAGATAATTTAGTATGGTTGTTTTCACCATGCTCCTTACTTCGATAAGGACTGTGCTATTCAGAGTGCTGAAGAGTGAAAGATTTCCTCAGTACTCTGTAATACTTTGCACACAATGGCTGGAAAGCAAGTTTATATGAGCACAAGCCAAAGATTCTTAATTTTTCTTTTCACAGAAAAGTAGGGTTAGGATCTAGTACATAAGGAACTGGGTATTAACTTCTAATGACAGAAAGGCAATAGTAACTGAAATTTCTTTATGTTATACTATAAAAATTTCCCCCTGATGGAGTAAACTTGCAAAAACTATGTGAACTGAAGTTCATTTAAGGTGACAGTTTTGGGTGTGTTTCATTTGGCCCAGTGTTTAGTTTTCAGAAAACAAAAGATACCAAATAAAGAATATTTAAGGCAGCAATTTAAAGAAACCAGCTGCATTCCATTTTAGATTTAGGGTTTTTAAAAAGACAAGCAATGAAGAATTTCAAATGTGTTGAGAAATAAAGGTTCTGATTATTAAATTCAAAGCTGGAACTATTTAAAAAAAATTAGTGCTCCACAGTTCATCATATACTGAAAACAAGGTTGAAGCCTCGCGTTTCCCTGGGAGCAGAAAGCGAGATGCAAATATTCAATCAAACATGACCCTAAGAAGTGTGAAAATGGACATTAGCTTTACTGTTGAAAATTCCCCATCTGACAACAGCAAGTTCTTCCCAAATGTCCTTTGCCTACTTCCTGGAGCCTTCAGCCTACCCTTTCCTTGAGTTGTTAATGGGTACAGGTCAATCGGAGCACTTAGATTGCGGCTAACATGGGAAATATAATATAATAGGCAAATTTGGTCTTGGGCAATTCAAGATTCTAAAGTTCATTACTGTTCATCTTTATTTTCTCTTCCAAAGTCAGTGTAGCAGACACCTTCAGGTTGGCTGAGATGAACTTCCAGACGAGGCACAGTTATGGAGGAAGGGATATTATTTATTGAAGCTTATAGATCCGGGGGAAGTTCCATAATGGCAGGAGAAGCAGCCTGCCTTCACAGGGCCAAGCAAGAGAGAAAAACCAACCAGGTGCACAGCACACAGAGCAAAACTACAGCCAAAAGTCACAGCACACTTTACATATCTTTACATTGGAATCTCAAACCATCACCACACCTTAAGACCGGCCCCCAGTGACATTGCCTCTAGCAAGGTGATTGCAGATGTAAACTATAAACTAATAAAACATTGAATATATTGGGGGCCATATATTCCAACTACCACAGTCAGTGTGATTTTTTTTTTCTTCTACAGAGATGTAAGCTTAATTTGGATTGAAATTGTTCTATAAGCCATGAGAATTTGCCTTTCTGGAACCTGCTCTTGAAACCTGTCCAGAACATAATTTTACCCTGATGAACAGCCCAGATCCTGTTCCTTTTGGGTTTAAGTCAAGCGTTTCCTTTTGCTGAATCTACTATTCTTCTAAAAATGACAAGCATTTGAATAAAATTTCTTAATTCTTTGCCCACCACTTCCAACACCTCATATTGAATATTCACATTTTCCCTAAAAGGATCAAATATTATATTTCATCTTGCATTCATTATACTCCTTAGAGATGATGAAACATAGTCTTATCATCTTAAATTTAAGTTACTACAGCCCAAAAGACCCCCTGAACAGTCCTTCTACAAGTCCATTTGCTCTTACCGTGCACTGCATGCCCATGGAAAGGTGGGCTCACCATCCAGGCACTTCATTGATTTTTAAAGTCAGTATAGATGAAACTCGTGTCCATTCAAGGTTCTACTCTCCTCTCCTTCTTCTACAGGGGATGACAACTGGATCTAGAGGAGATTTACATCCAGGGATAGGCAGGAGGAGGGACGGTAGATTGACGATCCCTGATGATCTCTCCTCCTAACATGATGTACACTTTTTTCTGCCCCTGAATTTTGCATGGTAATTACTCTGGCACAAAAATAATGTGGTCTCTTTCCTTGACTCTATGCCAGAGGTGATACTTAAACCATTCAGGCTGATGTTTCCTAGCTGGTGACTGAAATATCACACCCTTGTCACAATTTCCTTCTTTTAAAAAACTTAGTAGAAAGTGGAGGCTCTCACCTTCTGTCAATTTTCATATTCTACTTATGATTTTGGATTTTGTTTCTCTATTTGAGAGGCACTAGGAAAATATAAAAGGGAGTTTTCCTTGGGGTTCTCTTCTCCATATTCATTATCCTGCCCCCGAATTGCTCACTCCTTGGCCAGTTGGTGCAGACACTATGCTAGAAAGGAAACTGTCCTTCAACACCTTCAGCTGGAAGCTGTTTCTGAGCTTTCAAAATACAGTTGGATGTACAGTGACTCCCAAAGGTCCATGGGTTGAAGTCTGGTCCCCAGCCTGGGGCATTATGGGGGGTGTTGGAACTATTGGCAGGTAAAAGAAGTTAGGTCATTGGAGGCATGATCTTGAGGGTGATATTGGACCTACCCTTTTCTCTGCCTTTGTTTTCCTTCCTGGATGCCTTGACGTGAGCAGTTCTTCTGTCTCATCTCCTTCCATAATGTACTGAGGTATCACAGGGCCATGTACTTACACCCTGAAATTGTTAGCCAAAATAGACCTTCCTCCTACTGAACTGACTATCTGATTCTTTTCTCATGGTGGTGGGAAACTGACTAACATAGGAGTTTGTTCTTGGTCAACTGTTCACCATTTTTAATTCCCAGTTATCTATACACAATAACATTTAAATTCTGTTACCAATGTTTAAAAGGAAGCAGAGAAAAGTAAAAGAAAAAAATAGGTCAGCAGGATCATAACCATCTTCATGCCCTCCAGCTCATGCTTGCATCTCTGCTGCTTAATAAAACACATTGTTGAGCTTAGTAGTTGAGGCATTTGCCTGCAAAGCCAAAGGACCCAGGTTCAATTCCCCAGGCCCCACATTAACCAGATGCACAAGGGGGTGCACATGTTTGGAGTTTGTTTGCACTGACTGGAGGCCCTGGCGTGTCCATTCTCTCTCTCTCCCTCTTTCTCTGTCAAATAAATAAGCAAATAAAAACACATTGTCCTCGGTATGTGGTGTCTTTGTTCATTGATCTTGGTATTTTCTTCTTTTATCCTTCGCAGAGGCCCAGATGCTTCGAGGCTCAAATGAGAGAGGTCAGTGAGGAGAAATACACGCTGATCAGTATAATAACATTGTTCTCTGGCCCCATACTCTGAGGCTTATGACCCAGGTGAAATTACTAATAAAGATGTTAATGGTAGGAAAGGAGTGTGTAGAATTTAGCTAAACAAAGGGAAGAAACTTTTTCTTCAGATAGGCAATGAGTTTTGGCTATACATTTCTGTCTGATTAGGTTAAAACAAGTATAGGGTTTAGAAGCTTTAATTGTGTCACTTACTTAAATTACTAAAAGTGGAAGTGGTTTTTATTTTTAACAACTATTTATTTATTTGAGAGAGAGAGAGAGAAGCAGATTGAGAGAGAGAAAGAGAAGGGACACGCCAGGGCCTCCAACTGCTACAAACAAACTCCAGACACATGTGCCACCTTGTGTATCTGACTTATGTGAGTCCTAGGGAATTGAACTTGGGCCCTTTGGCATTGCAGTCAAGCACCTTAACTGCTAAGACATCTCTCTAGTCCCACAATGGAAGTTTTGATCAAGGCACTTGTAGGAAACTCCAGTGGAGACTCCACCCACACAGTGGCATGAGACAATCCCATAATAAATCCTCTCCGTACTAATAACATGCAATGAAAACTCTTTTCAGAAGAGAGATTTTGCACACAAAGAGCCCCGAGGGACGAGATGGCAGTGGAAACATCCATCAAGTAAGTAAAGGGTATTTAGAAAATCACTCTTCTGACTCCATCCATCACACACTATCGGAGACTGCTGTGTTAATCCATTTACCACCACTGAGCATAAGCCTAAAGACAAATGCAGAAGTATGCCTTGGGGAGCGCTTTCAACAAAACTTCTGCAGAGGCTAATGTGGACAATGAGGATTTCCCCCCATAATGCCCAAGCAGTCAGCGTGTGCGCACTCACACACCCCAACATGCAGCTTACTGTGGCTTTTCAAGTACGAGGCTTCGCTTACTTATTTGGTCCAGAAGCGGGTTTTTCTTCCCTTACAACATTGAGTTCTGAGTTGTGAATGCATGCTGTCATTCTTTCCCTGCTGCTCCTGTGGTTTATGAACCTGCTATCACTCTAGAAACAAAATGAGCTCTTATTTCTCCGTGTGTCGTCGTGGCTTATAAACTCTATATATATGTAAGAGGAAAGGTTTGAATTAGAAATGCTGCAATGAGCTGGGTGTGGTGGCGCATGCCTTTAATCCCAGCACAGGCAGAGGTAGGAGGGTCACCGTGAGTTCGCAGCCACCCTGAAACTACATAGTGACTTCCAGATAAGCCTGGATTAGAGTGAAACCCTACCTGGAAAAACAAAAACAAAAAACAAACAAACAAAAACAAATGCTGCAATGATTATACAAAATTCATCAGAATATTACTTCCTTTGTTTCTGTACTTGCCCAAAGGAAGAGAAACACATGTTTTAATAAGAATTATTCCTTCTGATTTTTGTTTTTATTTTAGAGAGAGAGAGAGAAAGAGAGACACACAGAGAGAATTGGTGTGCCAGAGCCTCAGCCACTGATATGGAACTCCAGACACTTCAGTCACCTAGTGGGCATGTGTGACCTTGTGCTTGCCTCACCTTTGTGCATCTGGCTTATGTGGGATCTGGAGAGTCAAACATGGGTCCTCAGGTTTTGCACTATCCCTTCTGTTTTTGTAAATATTTTATTTATTTACTTGAGAGAGAGGTAGACAGAGAGAGAGGTAGAGAGATATAGATAGATAGATAGATAGATAGATAGAATAGCACGCCAGGCATTCTAGCTATTGCAAATGAACTCCAGGTGCACATGCCACTCTGTACATCTGGCTTATGTGGTGCTGGGGAATTGAACCTGGTCTTTAGGCTTTGCAGGCAAGTGCCTTAACCACTAAGCAATCTCTTCAGCCCTTCCTTCCCTTTTACAGTGCTCTTTTCTCTTCTTTTTTTTTTTTTCTTTCCTTCCTTCCTTCCTTCCTTCCTTCCTTCCTTCTTTCCTTCCTTCCTTCCTTTCCAAGCACAGAGAGATAGAAAAAAGATAGAGAGAAAGGGTGCCCCAGGAACTCCAGATATTCCAACAGACTCCAGATGCATGTGCCACTTTGTGCATCTGGCTTTTATGTGGATACTGGGGAATCAAACTCACTTCACTAGGCTTTGCAGGCAAGCAGTTTAACCACTGAGCAATCTCTCCAGCCCCCCCTTTTAACGGTTCTTTCACATCTTTTATTTAACTTGATTTACTTATCTGAATATTCTGAAAGTAAAACACTCCTATACTTTATAGAGCAACTGCTGTTTGAAATGACTTAATGGATCTTTTGAGGGCAAAGATATATGAAATATAAAATGGAAACAATTTCAGGCACCTTATTCTCTAGCTGTTTCAATGGTGCCCTGTACATGTGTGATCCTGAGTGAAAGAAGTACATCCAGCTATGCTGGAGACCACATTACCTGGCCCATGGCACACCACTGTAAAGGCTCATTTCCTATGGAGGCTAGAGAACTCACTTATTTATTATGAGAGAGATTCTCAGAGGGAGGTTTTATTTTCCATCTCTTCAAAAAATCTACAAACTTATTAATTCACTTGTAACAGTGATCTGGACATATGATATTAATGGTAGTTGAATCTGTTTTCATATTAAATATTACACAGATATGATGCTTGTAATTTTATTAATTGGTGACTGAGAATATTGCAAGACTATATGCTTTTGTCATGAAGCAATAAAACGTTTATAATAATGTGTCTTTAAATAATGACATCATCATCTTTGTGTGTTTTGGTTAAAAAGGATCTCTATCTTTGGCTATGTTTGGTTGATATACAGATTCTGACTGTACTTTGGCCTTCAAGGTTCTCAGTATATTATCTCAGAATCTATATCATTTCATATCCCAGTTTATATCCACAAACTAATTTGTTTATTCATTAACTTAATCACTGAGAAATTTTAAAGATTTCCTTTTATATCTTGTTATCAATAATGTTTATATATGTATGTAATAAATTTTGATCATGATTTGAAACTTTTCTCTAACCATTGCATGATACTGGGTATGGAAGAAAGAAATTGAACAAGATTTTCTTTAGAAAAGCTGAGAGGCAAACAATGTATGTTTACACCCACACACAAATACATGTACATATATGTAAAACTATAATAGTTTTAAATATATATTTTTATGAATACATACATATAAATATATAGTTTATAAATATATATAAATAGTATATATATATATATATATAATATTAATAACTACCCAAAGGAAGTCTAGAGATCTCATTTCTAGTGCAATGATAGATCAGATATACTTGGAAACCAGTCCCACCAGCCAAATCATAAAAGTAGAGAGTAAATCTAGATTTGTTGTGAACTTGTGATTATGAAAAACATACAGAAAAAAATCTCTCTGGAAATTCAACTTTGATCCAGCATTCCAAACTTGCAGTCAAATCAACCACGAAGCTCTCACAGAAAACAAGGTAAGTCAGAGCCTGCAGAACAACAGCAGATTGAGTCAGAATGATAGAGATTCCAAACTTTGGAGATTTTAGATTTTTCTTTACAGCAATATTATGTTTAACATGCATCATAAAATAGGCAAAGACAAATTTTTGAAAGTCTCACTAGACAACCTAGGTTGGTCTTAAACTTGTAATCCTCCTGCTTGTACCTCTTAAGTGCAAAGATTACAGGCATATGCTACCACGTTTGGCCTGCAGAGAGGAAAATTTGACTAAAGAGAAAGAGAGGATAAAATTGGTAAGATTGATTTAGAAAAAAAGATGAATGTTTTGGAATAATTGGTGTTTAAATTTAACTCATGTTACAAATAAGTCTAAATGTCTATGATTTAGGAGTAAGTAACATTTCTTAAATATGACAACTAAAGCACAAACAACAAAAGAAAAATAGATATATTAACATTCATCACATTTAGAAAATTGTGTGGGATGTCCACAAATGGCATTGAGCCAGCAGGATAACTGCATACACAGGAATGCAATTCTTCCTTACACAGTGTACAAAATTAATTCAAAATGGGTCAAAGACCTCAGTATAAAATTACAAGAATTGAAAACTCTGAAGAGAAAGGCAGGGGTAAATTTTATGACCTTGGATTTGGTAATTGTTTCTTAGGTAGATATTGTAAGAACAAGCAACAGAAGAAAAGCTGAGATAATTCTAGGTCATTAAAGCGTGTGCCAAGGAAATACCCACCAAAATGAACACAGAATGAGAAAAAGGATTGCAAAATTAGGTATATACAGATATATAGTGGTCTGAGTATGTAAATATGTTCCACAACAAAAGACAATGCAGTCCAGTTTTGAAAATGGACAAATCACTTAACTTGCTATTTCCTCAGAGAAGACAGGTGAATCTCCAGTAAATACATGAAAAGTTTACCCATCAATGGGAAGCTACAAATCAAAGTCACATGACTTCTTCACCAATACGATGGCTACTATATTTTGGGGGGAGGTTGTGGTTTTATTTTTTTCTTAAAGGTGGAGTCTCACTCTAGCCCAGGGCGACCTGGAATTTACTATGTAGTCTCAGGGTAATCTTGGACTCACAGCTATCCTCCTACCTCTGACTCCCAAGTGCTGAGATTAAAGGCTTGCACCACCATGCCTGGAATCTATCATATTAAAGAATTTATTTATTTATTTATTTATTTATTTATTTGAGAGTGAGAAAGAGGCAGATAGAAATAAAAAGAATGGGTGTACCAGGGCCGTCAGCCACTGCAAACAAACTCCAGACACATGTGCCATCTTGTACATCTGACTTTACATGGGTGCTTGGAAATTAACATGGGTCCTTAGGCTTTGTAGGAAAGACTTAACCACTGAGCCATCTCTCAAGCCCCCAGCTATCATATTTTTTAAAAATATTTTTTATTTTTATTTATTTGTGAGAGGAAAAGAGGCAGAGTGACATAGAGAGAGAATGGGTGAGCCAGGGCTTCCAGCCACTGCAAATGAACTCCAGATGTATGCACCCCCTTGTGCATCTGGCTTACGTGGGTCCTGAGGAATTGAACCAGGGTCCTTTGACTTTGCAGGCAAATGCCTTAACCACTAAGCCACCTCTCCAGCCCAGCTATTGTATTTTTAAAGTAGAAAATAACAAGTGTTGACATCGATGCACAAAAATTGGAATCCTTATGTACCATTCAGCCACTGTGGTAAATAATCTACCAGCTTTTCAAAAAGTTACAAACAGAGTGACCTATCTGTCAATTCTATTTATCAATTCTATTCCTAGCCATATGTGGTGGTGTGAATCAGATGCCCCCCATAAATTTAAATGTTATCATGCCTGGTCTCCAGCTGATGGCGACTTGAGAGGTGGAGCCTTGCTGGAGGAGGTGTGTTGTTGGGGTGGATCTTGAGTTTTTTTAGTCTCTAGTTTGCCCAGTGTTCATTTGACTAACTCTCCTGCTGTTATTTTTTACCTGCTGTTGGTAAGAAGAGGATGTCTAGCCTCTGCTTCTACTATCTTTTCCCCTCAAGACTATCAGTGAAAAGACAAACTCTTCCTCCCATCAACTGCTTTTTTGTTTGTTTGTTTGTTTGTTTCATTTTTTGGTTTTTTCAAGGTAGGGTCTCACACTAGCACAGCCTGACCTGGAATTCACTAGGTAATCTCAGGGTAGCCTCAAACTCATGGCGATCCTCCTACCTTTGTCTCCTGAGTGCTGGGATTAAAGGTGTGCACCACCATGCCCGGTCCATCAACTGCTTTTGGTCAGGTGTTTTGTCCTAGCAACTCAAATGTAACTACAACACCATCTATCTACTTAGGTTGAAAACATGTTCAAACAAAAGCTACTACATAAATGCTTAAAATTGCATTACTTGTTATAGCAACAGAATAGAAGTGATCCAAGTGTCCACCAACAGATGAATGCATAAACGATGTTAACATTATTCCTCAATATAAAGAATATACATACATGAAATAGGATACACACGCATGGGCTGGAGAGATGGCTTAGTGATTAAGGCGCATGCCTATGAAGCCTAAGGATCCAGGTTCGATTTTCCTGATCCCACATAAGCTAGATGCACATGGTGGCGCACACATCTGGAGTTCGTGTGCAGTGGCTAGAGACCCTGTTGTGCACATTCTCCCTCTCTCTCTCTCTTTCTCTCTCCATCTCTCTGTCTTTAATAAATAAATAAGTAAAAATAAAAATCTTAAACAAAAGATACACATGCAAGGATGAATCTTGAGGGTATTTTTAAAGGGACCTAAGCCAGACACCAAATGCTCCATATTTTATATTTCTCTCTATATGAAATGCCCAGAATAGGCAAAGACATGAAAACAGAAAGTAGGTTAATGATTCCCAGGGCTTAGAGATAGGGAGAAGGGAAAATGACTGCTAATGTGTATTGGTTTTTTTTTTAGGATGACAAAATTTTGTAACATTAGACAGTTACACAACTTTGTGCATATACTAGAAACCACTGAAGTCCACATTTTTATTATTTCTAATATTAATTAATATATGTTACAGCTGGTTTATTTCAGGTGGCGAAAAGTCCATAAATAAGAAAATAAAAAAATGTTCAAAATCTTTTTCAGAGGGAAAAAATAGTGATTAAGTCATGTACCAGTGAGAATAAGTGCTGTGGACAAGAATGAGGACACTGCTAGGAGTCTGACTGCAGTCACAAAGACCAACAGACAGGAGGAGAAGAAGCTCACTAGGAAAGCACTTCATTCCAGAAAAGTTTCAAATATCCTAAATTGTTTTATCTCATTTGAAGAAATGGAACAACCTCTGAATTATATAAGTCATAATAGTAAAAAGAAATCTACAAGAAGATATAATAGCGTGGAACACAAAGACAAAAAAATAAACAAGTTCCCTACATAAAGAAAATAATGAATTTAAATTGGTGGATGCCTTTTTTTTTTCTCTCTCTCTCTCTTCCGAGGTAGGGTCTCACTCTAGCTCAGGCTGACCTGGAATTCACTATGTAGTCTCAGGGTGGCCTCGAACTCTCGGCAATCCTCCTGCCTCTGCCTCCCAAGTGCTGGGAATAAAGGTGTGTGCCACCATGCCCGGCTTGCTTTTTAAAGAAAGAATAAAATTAAAAACCAGAAAGGAGTAGAATAGTATTTCCAAGTTATTGGAAGAAAATAACATCCATCCAGAATTGTATGCTTGCTTGAAAAAAACTCTCCTCACAGTGATGGTAAAATAAAGCTCTGACAGAAAAGGCAGCAGCATGTGCAGATAACTACACTTTCTTTTTGTAAAAATATTATTTACTTATTTATTTATTAAAGAAGTGAGCAGAGAATGGGTGCACCAGGGCCTCTAGCTACTGCAAACTAACTCCAGATGCATGAGCCACCATGTGTATCTGGCTTTATGTGGATACTGGGAAATCAAACCTAGGTCCACTGGCTTTTCAGGTAAGTGCCTTAACCACTAAGCTATCTCTCCAGCCAGCTATGATGCTTTCTAAAAGACCCTGGAATGCACAGAAAGTTGTGTTGCAAGACAGAATGAGGAAAGAAAGACATAGATGAGGAAATCTAAACAGAATTCAATAGTAAAGAGCATAATCTGACTTATGGCATTTTTTAAAGGTAGAATGAAGAGTTCTTACCTGACAGCATGGAGGTTGGGAGGAGATGACAGAGTGGAAGTCATGGTCAGCCCATGGGTGGTTATAAAGTGGGAAGAGAGGGCTTAGCTGCAGACTGCACTTCCCTCAGTGAATACAGACAATCAAAATAGAACAAGTAAGGACACATGATTCCATTGCTGAAGGGGAAAGTGAAATGGCTAAAAAATACAAACAAGTCGGGCGTGGTGGCTCATGCCTTTAATCCCAGCACTCGGGAGGCAGAGGTAGGAGGATCGCCATGAGTTCGAAGCCACCCTGAGAATACAGAGTGAATTCCAGGTCAGCCTGGGCTAGAGTGAGACCCTACCTCGAAAAACCAATAAATAAATAAATAAATAAATAAATAAATAAATAAATAAATAAATACAAACAAAAACCAAAACACCCTGTCTCAGCTGCTTAACTAACCAACCTAAAGTCTGGTGTCATAAAGCAGCAGTCATCACTGCTCCATGTATTAACCAGGCTGTTCTGTTTATTCACACTAGTCAGCTGTTGAGATGGAATTGCCCGTGTGTGTGTGTGTGTGTGTGTGTGTGTGTGTGTGTGTGTGTGTAAAGGGGGTGCTGGCTAGGGCTAGGGCATGATGGCATTATCTAGAATCACTCAACTCTGCTTCCATGTAGCTTCCCACCCTACAAAAGAGCTGAACAAGTTCCCATAGAGTGAGTGCAAGGCCTTTGGAGATAATGAAACTTTATTTAAAAACCAAACCACTAGGAAAATATACGACAGCTTTGACACAGCAAATACACTGGCTGTATCCCCATTTCAAGTAAGAAGTTGGTTTAACAAAAAACAAAAAGACAATATAGTACTCACTCAAAAGATAAGGTGCCATGCTGGAGGCAGGAACACTGCATGGTGCAAAGACCCCAGGCAAAAGTGTCATTTGGTAGAGGGACTTGTGTGCCTCCTTTTGGCTCTATAGCAGTCCCAACTTTTCTTAGACTAAGATGCTTCCTGTTTTGACCTTCTGGTTGTCAGAGGATTACCTTCAGAAAGCTCTGTTAATTCAAGGGGCTGAGTAATGCTGGGTGTTCAGGCCTTTATTCTATGAAATACAGATTGTTTGTGGGGGTGGTTCAAGGTAGGGTTTCACTCTGGTCCAGGCTGACCTGGAATTCACTATGTAGTTTCAGGGTGACCTCAAACTCACAGTGATCCTCCTACCTCTGCTTCCTGAGTGCTGGGATTAAAGGCATGTGCTACCACACCTGGCAAAATACAGATTTTTTTTCCAAGTCCAGACTTCCCAATTTGCCAACAGTTCTTATTTTACTGGCCAACATCAGGTGGACAACAGGAACATGAGAGTAGGCCAAACATTGACAAGGGGAAACTGGCTATAACACCCATAAGCCTGCCCCAACAATACACTGCCTCCTGGAGGTGCTAATTCCCAAATCTAGTAAATATGTTAGATTTTGCAAACCATACAATTACAGCTACTCAACTATTTGGGCAAAAGAAATCATTTATAGCCAAAATGTAAATGAATTAGTATGGCTGTGTTTCAATAAATCTTTATGAAAATAGCTGTCTAGAGATGCTATAGTTTTTAAAATCCTGTCTAGACTTAGAATTGACATAGCTTCTCTTTTACCTCTTGCCAGAAGGAAAAGCTGTCTTATTATAAATGGTACTCCTTTACCAGGAGAGAGATATTTGCATCTCATTTTTTGAAAGTCTATCATAACTTAAATAAATCAAAAAGAAGTCAGGGGCTGGAGAGATGTCTTAGTGGTTAAGGTTGCTTTGAAGCCTAAGGACCTATGTTTGACTCTCCATATCCTATGTAAGCCAGACGCACAAGGTGAAGCATGTGCAAGGTCATGCATGTACACAGGTAGCTCACATGTCTGTATTTCAATTGCAGTGGCTGGATGCCTTGGCATGCCAATTCTCTCACTTTCTCTCATAAAAAACATCAGAAAAAAAGAGGAAAAGACTATAGGAAAAGCAAAAATAAATATAAAACAATGTAATAAAGTCAAACATGCTATTATTCTCAGATTTACAGTACATTTGAAGGGACTCATCTCTCAAAACTACAAAGCCAAAATCACTAGAGTGGCAACGAGGACTTTATAACTCCATCATTGCTCTCGGGGATTTTTTGCTCACTCCTCTCAGTCATTTAGTAAACAAATGGCATTTTGAGTGATGCTGAGGTTCTGGTGCAACTCTTCAGTTCTGGTCCTAGATTTATAGTGTGAAGTTATTCTTGTGTGTGTGCATGGAGTCATGTACAAGATGACTCATACGCATTGCATATAAAATAAGGGAATATAAACATGACAATATGGGTCAAAATGGCAAAGAAAGTGTGGATGAGAATCTGTAGAATCCTCCATGAAAGGAAAGAGAAGGAACTCCAGCTCATCGGGAATGTCAAGAACAGGGAGTGTTTGTAGAAAGCATGCTGCCAAAGAGCACAGACACTTTGATTTTGTTATCTAATGTTCAATGTATGTGCATAGGCAACATCCTTTGGGAACTAAACAAAGTGTGCTAAGACTATGATTGAAACTTACCTTTGCAGGTTAGGGATGAGAGACACCTAAAGGAGCTTTCAGAGCAGAATTTTCCTTCTGCACCAACTCTTCACCATGTAAACCAGAGAAGCTTCTCTGAGTTTTTCCTCTTTACACTCACCTCATTTGCATAATACATATCCTGATGAGGCTGAGAGAGGAAGGTTACACAGCCTGTGGTAGAAGAAGAGATTATGAGTCCTCACACATGGAAATTTTTCATTTACCTTCAATTGTGTTATATGGAAGATAGAAATTGTATCTCATTTGCTAAGCATTCAACTCTTGCTATCATTGATATTTATAGTCATACTTTTGTTTGTTTGTTTGTTTGTTTGTTTGTTTGTTTGTTTGTTTGTTTTTTGAGGTAAGGTCTTATGCTAGCCTGGGCTGACCTGAATTTCATTATGTAGTCTCAGGGTGGCCTCGAACTCAAAGAGATCTTCCAAAACAGAAGCAGTTTTGTGGAAGGAATGCATACCAGGAACAGACAAATGGGTATCATATCTCCTCATCAGCACACAAGAAGGAGAGAGAGTGAGCTTGCTGTAGCAAGTGGGGTTGGGCTATAACATCCCAAGGCTTGCCCACAGCAGCACACCTCCTTCAGCAAGACTCTACTTCCAAAACTTTCCACCAACTAGGCATTGAGTATGAGGCTTAATGATAAAAACATGTGGCTATGGGGGTATTTTACGACCCAACCATCACAGGACCTCATGCCTCCATCATCCACAATGAATTGCTGACAGACCAAATATTTCACAGGTCTTGTACATGTGACCACTGCTCCTGTAAGGCCATGAGTACACAGGCCATACAACAGCATGCCTCCTCATCCTCTGGCTGCTACATTCTTTCTGTTCTTTTTTTTACAATGTTCCCTGAGCATTGGAGGGTGGGCTATAGATGTCTCATGTCTCTCCACAATTCCTTATTCTTAGCACTTTGATGAGTTTTCAGTCTCCTCAGTGTCACCACTATCTGTAGAAGCAAGCTTCTGTAATCAAAGATGAGAACAACACTAACCATTGGACATAAAAATAAATATCTAGAGGGCAATTTGAGGGATACAACACATCCATTTAGCCAAACCATGGGAGTAGCTTCCCTGTTAGGGCCTATGCTTCCACATTCATTATTTTTTTAGTAGGTTTTCACTACTAGGCATGAATTCCCCTCCCGTGGACCAGGTCTTAAATCCAATCAGAGAGCAGTTAGTTACCTCCAGAACAGTCATGCCAGTATTGCACCAATGGGCACATCTTCCCTGGCAGGTTGATAGTGTATCATGGCAGGTCCTACTACTGCTTAAGACTGTTGATGACACTTTTTATTTTAAAAAGGAAAGTTCTGTGAATGAAAGGAATTTTATCTCTAGAAACTATTAAATTTCAGAGAGCTTCAGTGGCAACAGTAGAACATTAGTTGTCAAACTTGTGATCTCATAGGATGTTACACACCTCATGAAGTACTCAAGTATTTTTTTTATTTTTTATGTATTATATTTATTCAGAAATCAATATTTAGCCATTAACATATATATTATTGTGTTGGAAGTAATACTAATAATCATTTCTCAAGTTAATATAAATGACATGCTATGAAAAATAATTATTTCATAAAATGAAAACAATTCACTGTGAAGTGACATTTCATTACATATTTTTCACATCCCTTTAGTGTGTCTGGCTTAACAGAAGACAGCTGGATTCACATATTGGCTTTGTGTTCAATCTGTTGGGATAGGATGCCATGTAAACTTTTGAAAACACAATGCAATCATGAGGGAGAATTCATATAAAAAATGAAAATAATAGCCGGGTGTGGTGACGCACGCCTTTAATCCTAGCACTCGGGAGGCAGAGGTAGGAGGATCGCCTTGAGTTCAAGGCCACCCTGAGACTATATAGTGAATTCCAGGTCAGCCTGAGCTAGAGTGAGACCCTACCTTGAAAAAAAAAACCAAAAAAAAAAAAAAATGAAAATAATGCCTGCATATTGGCATGAACAGAGTTTTATCTTGTGGATAACTCTGAAAGGGTCTCAGAGCTGTGCAGTCCACAGATCACACTTTGAAGACCACTGTGCTGGATGGAGCATGAAGAACTGAGTAAAGTGAGGTTGTTGGCAGACTGGTTTAAATCCTGGCTTTTCTCTTTTTCAAAGCTATTATGCTTGTTTAGGTTTTACATGGAAGCCCCTTCCCAGTTTTCCCTATCTGCCCATTGAAAGCAGGATTAATTATTGGTAGGGAACATACCCACATGCATGTGCCAGGTTACTGGCTGACTATCCATCTAGTGGATAAACTCCTTAAAATAAAGCTGATTTGTTTTCTTCACAGCTGCACTTCTAATGCATTCCATGACCCCTTTCCTTCTTTCTTGCCTCGTATTCAATCCATCAGCAAGTCCCATTGAACTCACAATCGAACTATACCCAGAATCACATCACTCTTCTCTTTCTTCTTCCTGCTACCCTGGTCTAGGCACCATGACCTACAAAGACCCTTATCTCTGACATAGCTTTCTGAATGAACTACCCGCTTCCCCTGCCCGTTAGTCTGTGTCTATAATCAATGGCTTGGATAATACAAGTGAAAAAAATCCATTCCTTTATTTATGACTTTTGGGGAGGTCTTGTCACACAGGCCTAGTATAATTACTTTCCATTTCTGTCTCCTTTAGTTATCAGGACCCTTCCCGTGTTGGTCAAACACATGGAGCAGGTTCAAGGTCTCTGCACCTGCTGTTCCCTTGAGCTGGATTGCTGTTCCTTGAGATGACTCAGTCCTCACTTCCTGCAGACCAAGTTTGAATGTTCTCTTACTTGAAAAGGTTTCCTAGACTATTTTTGCAAAATAGAAACTTAATGCCAGTGTTTTCTTTATGTGTCATAAGTGATTTAGTTTTGTTTCTGAGCACTTACCAACACCCACCACGCTCTGTACGCTTTGTACCAATCTTTCCTCTCCACATCCAATTCCACACCCCAGGAATTTCACCTTTTCTATGCACTAGTGGGACTTTTATGCCAAGGACTATGCTTAACACATGTGGCAGGCACTACATTCCATAAATTAATATTTACTGAATTACTGATGAGGTCACATAAGCTTTGTGAAACTCAGTTTTTGCTTTTAGGTAATGGGAAGACACATGATGAATATGTTGCAAAATGAGATAACAGTGGCCATTGTTTTAACCTTCAGGTCTGGGTCAGAGATTGCTCCCAGTTCTCCTTCAGAACTTGCATTACCACATGGTGACATTTGTTACACAGAGTAGAAAGATTTTGTCTCCTTGCCTCTTCAACTAGAGCTGAGGTCTCCACCTTCATACCCACTGTTTAATCCAGTGACTTCCCCACAGGAGATGCTTAATCTAAGTTTGCCAAATAAATTCAAGAGTAAACTAGCCACTTAGTGGTGTTGAAACTGAAGTTTAAAAAATTTTTTTAAAAATATTGTGTGTATTTTTGGAGAGAAACAGAGAGGGAGGAGACACAGAATGGGCACGCCAGCAGTCTCAGCTGCTATGAACAAAATCCAGATGCGTTCGCCCCCTTGTGGGCAAGTGCGGCATTGCACCCTTGCGTCACTTTGCATCTGGCTAAACGTGGGACCTGGAGATTGGAACCGGCGTTCTTAGGCTTAGCAGGCAGGCGCCTTAACAACTAAGCCATCTCTCCAGCCCATGAAACTGAAGTTTTAAAAAGTAATTTATGGTTCTATGCACCAGCTAATTGGTGTCTCATAGGGAAAGTGTTTTGTTCTCTCTTTTTGTAAATCAAACCCAAAGTAGAGGAAGACCATAGAAATGAAAGCAGGACTAATATTTCAGTTAATGGAGCCTGAAGTAGGAAAATGTATTTACTGTTTGGAAATTATTTCTGATCCAGTTACACAGGTGATGTAAGCTATTGTTTAGCGGCATGATACAATGGTTCTTTTAGCTTTACTTGTTAGAGATATATTCTTACAAATAAAACCCTATAACAAAATGGCTTGCTCTTAGCAAAATACATTCTTTTTTAATTGATTGAGGGAGACAGTTACATGATTTCTCATTCCAAAATGTGTAAGCTGACTCTTTGGGCACACGTTTGAGGGAAACACCTGACAGTTCCAGTGCAGTCTGTATTCTTTTACCTAGAAGAAATGGTATAAATTCCTTAACCAACATTTCTTATCTTATCCAAATATAAACCCATTTCAGGAAAGCATTTCTTAGATTTCTTTTATTCCTGTGAAATCTTAGTTTGATCATGGAAAACCTACAAATCTAGAGAGAAAGTCCATATCCTGGTTGTATAATTTACTAGCTACATGAGTTTGGCTAAATGAAATAATCTCTCTGCACTATACTTTCTGCATTTAAAAATGGGTTGTAGGCTGGAGAGATAGCTCAGAAGTTAAAGGCACTTACTTACAAAGCCTGATGATCCACGTTTGATTCCCCAGTATCCACATGAAGCCAGGTACACAAAGTGACACATGTTCCTGGAGTTTGTATACAGTGTTAGAAGGCCCTGCTGTGTCCATTCTCCCTCTCTCGCTCTCACTACTTCTTTCTGTCAAATGAACAAATATTTTAAAAATGTCTGACAAGGAATGTTCAGAACCTGCACAAGCAAGATGTTTCAAGCAAGATGAATGGCTTTCTGCTGGGATGCCCACAGTTTCCACTGTGTTTTATAACTTCAAGTTGGCAGGCTGTCATTAGTGAAACTGTTGGTGTTTGTAAGAGATGACCATGGCTCACTTATCTTTGTCCCAGGCACCAAGAAAGTACCTGGTACATAGAGAATGTTGCTCATAGAACTGTGATACAAGATGGTACCAAACTATGATCCATCTTCATTTCCGTCGAGTATCAGCTCTTAGCTCAATATGTGTTTATTAAAAATAAAATAATTTTAATAGAAAAACTTTACTATACAACAAATGTAAAGATAGTATTCTCATATGTTTTGTAAATACATGTTTTAAAAATAATAAATAATGATAAGAAAAAAATTAATAATCACCTTAACAACAGTCTTTCCTTGAAAGCCCAGCCATGGGGATCCTGAAAAGGATATTTTTATAAAGAATGATAGCACAAGAGAGCTTAGATCTGAAGACCTTAAGATATGTTTCTCATCAAAGAAATATAAAGTGAGGGCTGGGCCACTCATTGTTTTAGGAGTCAATAATACAAGTGCAAAATCAATCAGGAAGTACTCACGTAGATATTTTGAAATATTGGTAGAATAAATAAATGAATGAAACATAAATGACTATTGCAAAATTAAATTTGGAGATAAATCTTCATGCTTATTTACTAATGACCTCTAGGGAATACTTTATTTATCATATTTTTCCTGAAACAGTAAAACTAAGAGTTCAACAACACAAGGAAAACTTGTCACTCATGATGCATTCACTGATTCTTCTAGAAGCATGGCTCTTGTAGCATTTAAGGGAGTCTTTCACCATTCAGCCAAGCTAGTAGACTTCACGGACAGAGAAGAACTGGGAACACAGTGAGTAGAATCACTACCATGCAGTGGCTCTATGGACATGCAAGTATTTCTTGTTATATCTTCATTTTGTGACGAGACATACGTGATGTGACGACCTGTTGCTGTCAGTCTGCTGGTGACAGGGAAACTCACCTTTCCTAATGACAGCCTGTCAACTTACAGCTATAAGTCAGGTGATCTTTGTGAGCCTTCAGCTAAAATCAATCATGCTGGAAAAAAATAATTCTTTGCCTATGCACTATAGATGGAGCATGTCTGTCTTATGAAAGAATAACATATTGAAGAACAAACTCATGCTGGAAAGGTGGTTCGGTCAGCATAGCATATGCCATGCAAGCATGAGAACCTGAGTTCGGATCCTCAACAACCACATAAAAGATGGGTGTCATGCACTCTTGTAATCTTAGTGCTGGAGAGATGAACACAGGAGCATCTGGGGCCTGCTGGCTAGCTACTGTAGCTAAATCAGCAAGCACCAGGTTCAGTGTCTCAAAAAAAAAAAGACCCAAGATGGATAAGGAATGATAGAGGAAGATTTCAACCTCTGACCACCACACACATATAGGGAAGTACTTTCATACACTCATGTGCAAACACACACACACACACACACACACACACACACACACACATATAAACAATAAACTCCATTTCTAGTACATAGATGAATGTCTGTGTGTCCAATTGCTTCGTGTCTTTCAGGGGCTCTCGTGACCACTCCCCCAATGAAGCCTGTACTGCTTTCCCTGCTGAATGTGAATCTTCTGCCCGGTCAGAACTCTGTTTCTCTCATGTGAGCTTAGGAAATTCTTCCTGCTAGTAATCAGCTGAACCCGTGCTTTCATTCTTCCACTAGACGGGAGTAGAGAAGACACTGCTGTGACTGTCACTGCTTCCCCAGCAGCAGGGCCCTTGCCAGCCAAACAGATGTTTGGCAAGTAGTAAATCGTTTTTATTTTAACACTTGTAGAATTATAAATGAATGAATGAAACATTAATTACCATTTCAGAATTAAACATCACCTTCTCGTTTTCATGAACTCTATGTGATTCAGCTTTAGGAACTAATTTATACAGAAACCCCACAGCTCAGTAGATGGAGGTAGGCCTGAAAATTGGGAGATAAATCTTCCTGCTCATTTACCAATGACCTTGGGGGAATACTTTACTTGTCATATCTTTTCTGGAACGGTAAAACTAAGAGTCCACAGAGGTCATTTAGTCTACTTCCTGAGACACACTGAAGACAGAGGGTTGTGCAGGTTGGCACTGAGCCTTCATGCTGTGAGAAGAGCTGGAAGCTGCTTTCGTGACCCTAACCTGTGCCATGTCAGTCAGAACTTGTATTGCCTCCGTGCAAGACAGGCTGAGAAGAGTTGCAAGGGAACTGTGTTGTGTGATAGAAATGCTCTCCTTGTGTAATCCAATCAGTGGGCACTGAGCTGTGTACATATGCAAAACTAAGATTTTTATATTTTACTGAAAGCAACATTATCCCTCAGGGAAAAATGCAAAACACAATATTTCAATGAAATGCTTGGTTCTTCATTTATTATTTTAATATTTTCACTTGCTTTCAAATTTGTAATTTTCTGATTACAACGCTATACATATTTAGTAAAAGTTCCAACATGTCAGAAATGTACACAATAAATATCTTTGCAGAGTGCCATTCCTCAGACACAAAACACCGCTAAACATTTATGATACCCATGTTGCATCTTACATTTTAAAAAAAGCAGTACCTTTGAGATGAGGGAGTGCAGAATAATGCCACCTAACAGTAGATCTCTAAAAATTATGAACTTTTAGACAGATTGTCAGATGACTGTCCCTTGCTTCTTACACTACCAGTTCCCCTTAGGGCCTTGGACAAGTTCTGATTTTCTTCATCTTTTACTTCTCCCCAGATGCCAGAGATTGTGGCTTTTCACCATTTAGATCATTCCAACATTCCATCTGTACCCACTCACTGAACATGCTTATAGAAAAGTCAGAATTTCACCAGTTTCCCCATCTTTGAAGCCCCTAATGTTGATTCTGGTTACTGCTCCATTTCACACACTTGTTACTAAGTATGTAAGGGGATGAACAAGAGGTGAAATGTAAGTCACCATACCAGGAAACCCACAAGGTCTCTGGAAACTGGAAGGACAGGTGTCCTTATACTTTTCCTCATTGATAATGATGTTGCAAGCTTTCCAAGCCTGCCACATCACTGACATGAGCAGAGGAAAAACATTTTATTTTGTTTTTAAGGCTCACACATTAAGCAGGTAAAAATTAATTAGCCTTGTTGGCCTTAAAATTTTGTCAGCTCTTCCTCTTCCCTTGTCTCTCCCTGAACTATTCAGTCCTGAAGGCATCAGGTGGGACTGATCGAGGCAGGTCAGAGCCTGGAGCAACTCGGTGTGTCAGAAAGCTGAGGAAGTGCTTGAGGAACTCGGAGGACAGAAGATGACACAGAACACCAACATTGAGAATGAGAGAAACGCTTGACTCAGAGGGAACTGAAAGATGAGGAAAATCAGGATATGTATGTAAGTAACTTCAAAATACCTCCCTACAAAAAATAATCCATTAATTGGAAAGGGAAAATAAAACTTTACAATGGATTAGTCCAGCAGATTTTCATCAAGTGACCAAAAGGAACTGAAAGTTAATGAAGCACATTGGAAGTCATATGTCACCTGACCTGACATGAATGAGACGTGCACATTATTTCCACTACGTTCCTCCCAGGGACGTTCAACATGAGTTTCACTAGAAGAAAGCATCAGAAAGCCTGAATGCGGGGAGGGGGGATACTGTACACCATGACTATCTTGTAATCGTCAAAAGTCAAGGCCGCAAAAGTATTTTAAACAAAAAGACTTTTTTAAATGCACTGTGGGATTCTGAACTAAATTCTTTTGCTATTAAGGACATTATTTTGACAATTAAATGGGAGTATGAAATGCTAGCAATTTATCAATGCTTGTTCTCCCCTTTTAATAGGTATAGTCATAGAAGCAAGTTTTTTGTTTTCTTTCTCTCCTTTTTTGAAATAAAGCATGTTGAATTGTTTGGGGGTTAAAAGGTAGTATCAGTTCAGCAAGCTATTCCCAATAGTTATGAAGGTATACAGTTTTTACACTGTGCACATAATGCTTCTATAAGTAAAACTCCTCTTCTCAGGCAATGACTTAAAAAGTTTCTTTTAAAAATGCTCTACTTTAAGGTAAAAAAAAAATACTTTACTTGACTTTCCCTTCCTTATGTTTCTTTTCCTATGATTATTTGAGAGTTTAAAATGTGTGTGTGGAAGGAAGGGAGTTACGTAATGTCATGATTTGCAGCAGGCAGGGCATTGTCAGATCCATTTTATTTCCAAGCACCATCTGCCACCCACATTACTGAACACTGGCCGGATCAGTGCCATGCAGTATGCCACTCACAGAAACAACATGTTTTACAAAAGAAAGCGTTCATTGGCAAGGCAGCCAAGAGTGGAGGTGGGAGACCCAGGTCTCACATACACCTCCCCAATGCTAGGTCTAGAGATATTTATGAGACAAAAATTGCAGGCTGCAAAATGATGGGACGTGAGGGAGTCCATGTTCTGCCCACGTGTAATCCATCCTCCCCATGGCTGTCCTTGGGACATAAGTTCAGCATGAGCAAGATCTGAGGTGGAGCTGGCAGGCTTCTGATGTCAGAACATTAACCATCAGTCACTTACACAGTAATTCAGAGGTTGCAACAAATAGCCCTTCAGGGCTGTGAAAAGTAACCCAAGCAAGCCTTATCGTCAGCCCATGCATTAGAGGTGTTATCTACCACAATGCTAGGGGAAAACTAACCACATATTGCTTAGACATGTCACCTGCAGGTCACATCCTCCACCTTCCCACTGATGCCTAAAGGTCTCTGGCTTGGTTGTCAGGCCTTTTGTCTTGTTGAGCTCAACTTCCTGTAGCAATGTACTGGGGATTGACTTAAAAGGTGGAAGGCTCTGAGACCAGCAGATGACCCTATTTTCTTTTATTCTGCTTGCTGTATGACAGTCTTATTCCTGGTCTTAGACAAGTTAGTTACCTTCCTAAAGTATGGAGGCCAGAAGGGGATGAAATCAGCCCTGGAGTGCCAATTCTCTCTCTCTCCTTCTCTCTAAAAAAAAAATAAAATAAAATTATAACTAACTGGAATAGATATATAAATGATACCATAGGATCCGGTAAAGAGAATTGATAGATAAATAAAAATAAAAAATATGGGGCTAGCAGTTAAAGCAGTTGCTTGCAAAGCCTAAGGACCCAGGTTCAATTCCCCAGTACCCATGTAAGCCAAATGCACATGGTGGCGCATGTGTCTGGAGTTTATTTGCAGTGCCTAGGGGCCCTGGCTGTGCCTGTTCTCTCCCCACTTATCTCTCAAATAAATAATAAATAGAAACAAAAAATAGTTTTCAAAATGAAAACAGAATTGGACAACAGAAAAGTGGAGTGTGGTTCCCTTATTTCTACTAACAAACTCTGTGACTACAGCTAGTTCACTTTCTGGGCTGTAGCTTCATCCTGTATCAAGTATAAATGTTAATATCTATCTATGAGGATATAATAACTGAGATTTAAGTGAAGCTTGAATTTTAAAAAGTATTTAGTAGCTAGGTAAACTTAATTTTATTGGATTTATTAGAATTTTCTATGAGTCCATCCTTATAGTTTATCCACACGATTATTTTTCTGTTGAGGAAAATTAAAAATAAGTTCCTATAATACTTATTTTTAATAATGACTGAAGCTCATGGGGGTAAACACAGTCCCTTACTAGAATCTGCTGTGTTATGCAGAACAGAGAGTATGAGCACTATTCCAGCCAGCTATTCAGTTCTTGACTCCACAAGAAAAAATGGCCTCTGAAAGGAACCAAGAAAACATTCAGGTAGTAGTGTATGCTGGCATGAGAGGACAATGATATAGAAATCTTAAAGCAATATTAAAAGCCAGGCATGGTGGCATATGCCTGTAAGCCAGTGGCGTGAGAGGTGGAGGCAGAAAGATCACAAGGTCAAGGTTATCCAGGCCAGCCTGGGCTACATGAGACCCTGTCTGAAAAACAAAACAAAATAACAAGAACAACAAAATCCCAAGCCAAACCATTTCAGTATCTTGTCTATTTTTGGATGATTAAGTGCTGGTGACTCTTAACTTTGTCAGTGATAAGATATGCCCCTTTGAAGGGGCCACGACCCTGCCATAATACACCCCTTTTTTCTTTTCTAGGACAAAACTACTCAAGCAGAAGCACCTTAGGGAAATGAAGAGTGTTTCAACTTTCAGTTCTGTGTCATAGTCCATGGTGGCAGGGAAAGCCTGATGACAGGAACTTGAAGCAGCTGGTCCCATTTAGCACATTACGGAAGCAGAGAGAGGAATGGCGAACATGCAGCTAGCTTTCTCCCGTCTATTCGGCCCAGGAACCCAGTCCACGGAATGGTGCCCCTCATGGGTTGGTCCTCCCACCTCAACTAATCGAATCCAGAAAATCCCTCACAGACAGGACCACAGACAAGATGCTTCCACGGTGGTTCTAAGTCTTGTCAAGCTAACAACCAGAGATGAATTCATCATGTCCATTGGCTTCTTCCATCTATAAACATGCCTGTAAGAACTGCTTCAGCCATTGTTTGCTAATGCCAGCACCGTGGCCATCTAAGCCCTTCTATTCGCTCTTACCTTCACATGCCATTTCCTGGTATACCATGTGCTCTGGCTTTTTGAAGCATGTTTATTTTTATTTATCTTTTCTTGTTTTGTTGTTTTGCTGGAACAAAACATTTAACCCAAAGCAGCTTATGGAAGGAACTCTCTCTGAGTTCTTAGTCCCTGGCTCATCAGATAGGGACCCCTGGTAAAAGTCACTCATCCTGAGCCTCACTCAATGCATATTTCTTCTCTTAGTATCTTAACGTTGGACAACGGTTGCTTCACTTCTTTTGTGTTCTTTTGTATTTGAGTAGATCTCGAGTCTCTACCTTTCAGTGGCAGGATCCCAAGACCCACTTTCTTAATGTTACTCTGGTATTTTCAATTTACTTGCAATTTAAAATGACTTCTTATTGATCTTTTAAAATATGTTGTCTGTAGCATAATTTTAAAAATGTGTTCTGTGAAGAAAATGGATCTGTGATAGAATAAGGCAAAGTATATTTTTGTCTTGACAGGAAGGTACCTAACAACTTTAAAAATGCTGTGGAATACATATTTTCAAGGGACTACACTATCTTCATTTAAAAAAGTTATTTTGTCACAAAATCCATTTTTAGTAGCTATTTTTGTGGGAATAATAGACAGCGCACCATTCTTTGAGAAACAGTATTTTGTGGTTGCTATGTATTAGTCATACTAAAAATTTATATGGCTAATTAAAAAGCAATCATAGTTACAACTATCTTTTAAATTGATTTTTAGATGGAAAGTAAGCTTAGCTCCTTCATTTTGTGTGTAACACTCCTCCACTCCAAATTATTCCAGGATGTCCCTCAGAAATGTATGAGCTTTACATGTACATATACACTCCCTCTCAATGGTAAGTTTGCAGCTGGGCCAATGGAACACTTATGTATGTGCAAACAGGAGAGTTTTAAAAGTTTTAAACTATTAAAACAAGTATGGCATTTTGACGTCATCTTCCAAAACAGGACATTTTTAGACACGGTAAAATAAAGTCCTCATTTTGAAAATATTTTTTCATTTTTATTTATTTATCTATTTATTTGACATAGAGAGGGAGTAGGAGGGGAAGAGAAAGAGAGAGAGAAACAGAAGGGGCATGCCAGCGTCTCCAGCTGCTGCAAACAAACTCCAGTTGCATGAGCCACCTTGGGCATCTGTCTTACGTGGGTCCAGGGGAATGGACCCTGGGTCCTTTGGCTTTGCAGAGAAAGGCTTTGCCTTAACAGCTAAGCCATCTTTCCCGCCCAGGCCTCATTTTGTAGTCCATGTTCTCATTTTATCATGCTATTTGCTTACTGGAGTGTTATTGAGTATGTGAGGGTGACAAGCTTTAGCAACGATAGCATCAGGATCTCTCCTTTACCATTAGTAACCGAATTATTTTAAGTGTTTCTTACTGAGTAAGCTACCCTTCAGAGTATTCACAAGAAGCTCTGGGTACAGCGGCTGGGGGGAGCATCGCCTCACAGCTGCATTCTAGAAATTCTCTGGAAACAAGAGAGGCATGACAGACAGGCGGACATTGGACTGGAATTCTACACGTAGACACAGTTGAGCTCCTCAATAAACCTCTGTCAAGCCTCTATTCTCTCTGGTCCCCCGTTTCTCCAACAGGAAAGTGAATTCATTCACTGGATGACTGGATGACTGGATGACTTTAGACATTCTCGCCTTCAACCCATCTTGTGGAATAATACTACATTGATAACAAAGTGGGAAGAATGCCATTTCTATAAAGCATTGCCTCTCTGGCTAGAAGTAGGAGAGAAGTGATGTATTTAAAAAAAGAAAAAAACAATGGAAATGTGGCTATCAAGCAATTTACAGTTTAGTTTTAACTTTATACCTATAAGCAGAAAATAAAAATTTTACGCACCAAGTTTGGTCTTTAAAACTTAAATAACTCCTAATCACAATCAACTTGTCATGTGTCAAAATGCCACACTTCAGTTCTTTCCAAGTGACGACAGCGATGGCTTTCCCCTTGCAACTTTCTTTTGACATGACTTCCAACTGATAGGGGAAGATTATAAGGCAGGAGAGAGACTATTTCTCCAAATGTGATTTTTTTTCAGAGAACCAGAACAAAAGGTTTCCAAATCCCTAAATGAAACCAGGAGGAAAAAAAAAAAAAAAAGTCACCCTGATGTCTGTTGCTAACAAAGGCAGAGAAAGAAAAATCCAGATCCAGTTGCTATGTTACTTCTCCACAAGCAGACTCAGCACAAAGTGAAGGAAGATTTCCCAATGCAGCTCAGCATTATCTTCGATTGCATTAATGGTTTGGATTCTAGCAGAAGGGAAGGACAGAAGATCAAAGCCACTCTTTGCCCTGGAGCCTCAAATGCATCCCTGTGGATCCACCTGGATGAATGTTATTTAGGGATGGACGCCCTCTGGGATTCTCTATGGTCCCTGAGGGCCAGGGGAGCCTGGGGAGCTGTCAATTATCACTCCTGGGGCTGTGCAGTCTTAGACAATGAACATGAACTTGCCTAGAACTGTGGAGAGCAGTAGCAGTGGAAGATTCAGAGCAGAAGCTGGGTGCTCAGCCAGCACTCAGCAGGAGCTAAGCCTGAGAGATAAGAATGACTTGAGGTCTAAAGCAAAATATGAAAGTAAGGCGCAGATGGGAAAGGGGATGTGAAGTGGGTCTGGAAGGTGGGCACAGAGGAAACCACGAGGAAAGAAGATGGAAGATGGAAAGAGGGTTGTGTTTCCCTGGCTGACTAGTCATGGTGTGGAGCCTACTCACTGTCCCCTCTAATTCTTAGCCACTTAGTGTTCAGCCTTAGAAAGTGGTGGGACAGGGCTGGAAAGCATGGCTCACATAAACTCTAATGACCTGGGTTTGATCCCCTAGTACCTACATAAAGCCAGGTACACAACCAGGCATATGCATCTGGAGTTCATTTGCAGCAGCTGGAGGCCCTGGCATGCCCATTCTCTCTATCACTCTTTTCTCTACTTCTTTCTGCTTGCAAATAAGTAAAAATCTTTTTTTGAAAAAAACTGAAAATAAAAAAAAAAAAAAAAGAAAAGGGAGGACAGAGGTGTTTCCCCTTTCCTGTGTAATCAGTTCCATCTTTCTCATTTTGGAAGCTCAAAGAGCACAGTTGTTAAACATGCTAACATCACTGACTAAATAATACTAATGCTAGCAAAGTCTCATACCCTAGCTACATGATTTGGGGCAAGATGTTTAATTCCTCTGAACTTCAATGTCTTCCTCTGTAAAAAGTGGGAAAAGGCCTGGCGTGGTGGTGCACATCTTTAATCCCAGCAGTTGGGAGGCAGAGGTAGGAGGAAAGCCTTGAGTTCAAGGCCACCCTGAAACTACAGAATGAATTCCAAGTCAGCCTGAGCTAGAGTGAGACCCTACCTCCAAAAACCAAAAAAAAAAAAAAAAAAAAGTGTGAAAAGAATGTAACAAACATAAGTATAAGTGAGGGTAGCTAGGGGTGAGCATTAGCAGGACTCCAACTACTTCCCTTTGCCCTTTAGCTTTGCCAGTGTCCACTACCTGTCTTAGAAGTGACTAGAATGACTGTGTGGGGACAGGGCTCCTGTCCTTCAGATTCATGCTATATCTCTTCCTAACATAGAGCCTGGCATATGGTAGCACTTCAGAAGTATTTTTCAAATGAGCAAGTCAAAGAAACTGAACTACAGTCCAGGATGGCCTGCCTAGGCACCCTGAACACCACCAAAATATGGGGACACATGCCCCGAAGATGAAAGGTTTTTAATACAGACTAGTTCACTTAGGGATTCCTATACATGCCTCAAAACTCATTTTATGTTCAGGCAAATCATTGTTCTTTTTATTGCTATTTCCAGAACTTTTGGCCTAAGTCTCTTTTTTATGTGTGTGGGAGGGTAACATGTGTCCCTTGTTAGTGTTTTCACACAAACATTTAAAATTCATGGTGCTGGGCCAGCACAGCCATAATAACACTTCGTCCCATCTCCTCAATTATTCCCCAAGAGAGCAATTACAGCCAGCATTTCACTTCATATGCTCTTCTGCACTAGATGGTACATACACACAAATAGCTCATCACAAAACTTCCACGCTGAGCCCAGCTACTCAAACTCTTGCTTAAATCTCTTCCTGTGGAATTCTTGATGCATTTAAATATGTCTCCAGGGCTGGAGACATGGCTTAGCGGTTAAGGCGCCTGCCTCCTAAGCCTAAGAACACTGGTTCCAATCTCCAGTGGTTCCAATCTCCAGGTCCCACGTTTAGCCAGCTGCAAGGTGACACAAGGGCGCAATGCCACACTTGACCACAAGGGGGCGCACACATCTGGATTTTGTTCGCAGCAGCTGAGATGCTGCTGGCGCGCCCATCTCTATCTGCCTTCCTCTCCCTTTCTCTCTGTCTCTCTCTGGGTCTCTCTCAAAAAAAAAAATTAAAAAAAATTAATATGTCTCCAGAGGCTTCATTTCATATCCAAAGAACAGAGAGAAACAATGGGCAACAGGAAGAGGGGTTTCAGTGGTGGAGGTGCAAATAGCAGTCTCAGGGGTGGAAGACTTTGTTGGAGGAGGAGCAGGCAGATGATGGAGAGCAGTCCAGGATGAAGGAGGTGGAGAGAAACCGAGCTAGGCTCCTTCACACTCCCACAGCATGCTGTCCATTCTCCTTATTATAGCTTATTCCACATTTTACAGATCCTCTATTCTGTGAAAGTTGCTCTCTGTCATTAGATTGTACACTCAATGATGGGAAGGACCTGTTTTATTCCAAGAGTCTTACAACCTACAAGTACATATTAAATGCTTTAAAACATTTTAAAAAATTATTTATTTATTTATTTATTTATTTATTTATTTATTTTATTGAAGAGAGAGAGGGAAAGAAAGAGAAAGATGTAGACAGAAAGAAAGAGAAGAGGCCCACCGGGGTCTCTAGCCACTGCAAACAAACTCCTGACACATGTACCACCCTGCACGTTATCTGGCTTATGTGGGAACTGGGGAATGGAACCTGAGTCCTTAGGTTTCACAGGCAAGAGCCTTAACTGCTAAGTCATCTCTCCATCCCAAATGCTTTAAAATTTTAAGTGGAAGATGGATGGATGGATGGCCAGAACACACAGAAAAAGAAGAGAAGAAGTAATAAAATAGGGATTCAGGAACGTGGCAGATGAAAAACTGGCACAACCTGATAGAAATTCGAGCAGCTGCACTAAGGAAAGTTTCATAACAGCTACCAGAAGATGTGAGTGATGTCCAAATATCTCTGACTTTAGTAAAAACGTAAAATAGTGGGTCTGGGGAGATGGCTGAGTGAATAAAGTGCTTGCTGTGCAGGTAAAAGAGGCTGAGTTTGATCCCTAGCACCCACATAAAATGGTGGGTGTGGTGGTATGTGCCTGTAATCCCAACACTGGAGAAGCGGAGTCAGGGAATCCCTAGGGCTTATTGGCCGGCTCATCTGACAGAATCAGTGAACATTAGATTTGGTGAGAAGCTCTGTCTCCCAGAAAAAGGTGGAGAGAGAAAGAGGGAGAAGAAGACACCATTGTCAACCTCTGGCCTCTACAAGCACATACACACAAATGTGTATGCACACCCATGTGCCCACACACATATGATCATGTCTGTGCACATGCATGCATACCACACACACACACACACATAACAACAACAACAACAACTGAGAGAGTTTAGGGGTACTAAGCCTCCCGTTCTGAGAGTAGCAGCAAAGAATATCTTTGAGCCTGTAGGGGTGAATGTAGGTATGTAGGTCATTCTACTTTGCTAGGGGTCAAAGATGTCAGAAGGGAGGTTCTGGCTGGCTTTTTTTTTTTTTTTTCTTATCTCCTAACACTTCACTAGAGGAGGTGAATGAGTGAGTCCTTCTGTTTGTTCTTATCTCTTTCTTTCCCGAGAAAGGAACAAATATAAAGGGACTATCCCTTCCCACAACACCTGACCCCAGACTCCTGATGTCAAGACTGGACTAACTAATTCAGTCCTCAATCCCATAAAAGACCCCAACCTGGGTCTCAGCAGAGGATGCTTTTCCTTTTTTTTTTTTTTTGTTTGTTTTTCGAGGTAGGGTCTCACTCTAGAAGCCCAGGCTGACCTGAAATTCACTCTGTAGTCTCAGGGTGGCCTCGAACTCATACTTCTGCCTCCTGAGTGCTGGGATTAAAGGCGTGACCCACCACACCCTGCCATTTTTTTTTTAAAAAGAAATTCCATTCCTGGCCATCTGACAATAGTCATGCATTTTCATTCCTTTCCCGGAGCTCTAAGGTCTGTCTAAACTCTTCCTCTCGTAAGCTACAATTTAACAAAATCTTTCTAAATCTTTTCCACTAGTTTGTGGATTTCAATTCTTTGAATTAATATGACAAGAATCCAGAGGCCACTGACTCAGTACAAGCTCCATGTGACTGTGATCTTCTGAAGGTCTTAGCTCCTGAGTCACTGCCCATCGAAGTGCTGAGATAAGGCTCCCACACTGTCAAGCACACCCCAGATTCCTGTACCACAGCAACATCAAAAAGTAAAATCAAGTATTATAAATTAGGGGAGAAAGTTCAGAGTCCATCCCAGAAAGATTTGTTAGAGGAAGCGACAGAAGATGGGAGCCAAAGCTTAAGACAGAGAGGCTCAGAAAATCTTCACTGCACATCAGTAGTTCACATGTTAAAGAGCAGAAAGAGAGGAGAGCCAGTCTCAATGTGCTCAGCCATAGCAGAGGCAGAAGAGATTCTAAGAAAAACCCTCAGAGCAGCCATAGGATGTTGAAAGAAAAAAAGAAAGAAAGAAAGAAAGAAAGAAAGAAAGAAAGAAAGAAAGAAAGAGGAAAGGAAAGGAAGAGAAGAGAAGAGAAGAGAAGAGAAGAGAAGAGAAAAGAAAAGAAAAGAAAAGAAAAGAAAAGAAAAGAAAAGAAAAGAAAAGAAAAGAAAAGAAAAGAAAAGAAAAGAAAAGAAAAGAAGAAAGGAGTTGTCTGTGTGGTAGCCTAAGACTGTGAACTGCTCTCTTGGGAAACTCAAAGCAGGTTGTCAGGAGACTCCATGCTGAAATGTAGCCAAGAGATTATTGCTAGACTGTGGGGAAGAATCTCTGAATCAGAATCACAACACTCAGTCAGGGAAACCTCCTCAGAGCCAGAGGCTGTGGGAAAACAGACGCAGGCTGGCTCCAAGCAGCACACCAGACATTCTTCAGAAAGGATCACCCAGGGGTGGTACCACATTGGCCATCTGACGGATGAAGATGAGATCAGCAGCTGTGACATAGCCTGGAGGAGGGCCAGCATTCACAATGGATCTCCTGAAGGACTTCCCAGATGTGTGACCAGCCACTGTCCACTACCTGGGCCAGCATCTGTAACCTCGTCTAGAGGCCCAAAGAGCATTTGCAACTCAACTCCCAAACGATCATCCAGAGGGGTGACCTGCGTCCTAAACTCAACTCACAAAGGTCAGAGGGGGAATTAGTCAGCTTTATTTTCAGGTAGCCCGAAGAGGAAGCCAAAATGAGATGTCCCACACCTGCCTGCTTCAGGCTCTCTCTTGCCCCCTATGGTGTACTGACCTCTTTTGAGCCCCTCGCCCACCAGCCTAGACCAATCAGCTCTCTGCAGGACTCGTCTGAGCCTGAGAATAGGGCCCACTACAATAAAACTATAAACAGATGCTTATCTGGGTGGGCACGGTTTCTTTTTGGCTGTTCGCCTCTCCTGAGCTTCCAAGTCCCTGCTCTGGTAAGACCCCAGCTGGGCTGAGATGGGAAGACCCACATGGACTCTCTCCCCCTTCCAGCCTTCCACATGACAGAAGCTCTGTATCCTTTTTTTCTCTTTCCTTCTCTTAATCTAATACAGTCTCGCCAAGTCTTACTCTCTGGTCTAGGGATTATAATTCTTTAAATCCGTAAGAAAAGGATCTGAGGATACTCTAAATTTATTGGTGTATTGGTGTATTTTGGGGGTAAGGAACCCCAAACCTCCTGTTACAGGTCTAAGGGAGGACCCAAACCTTTTACACAACTCACAAAGGAATGCTCAGGGGGGTGAAAGAGATCTGGAAACTCAACAAAGAGTGCTGAGGGAGAGTGAAACCAGCACGTGCTCCCCTCCTGCATTTAGTACCCAGTATCAATTTAGCAGGCTAACTCTGTCCTGCTGTTTCTGTCCTTCCTCTATTTCTTCATTTTGTTTTTCTGTCCTTCCAACCCCCATTCTTTCCTTTTTCATCTGCCTTTATGTAAGCTTTCCCATTGAATGTAGGGTGGCCTGGTTTGCAGTGTCTCTGCATCTCAGCCTCCTGAGAACTGGAAATAATTGAGGTAATTTGATTATATCTCTTTACCTCTTTTCATCCCACATTAGCCAAAACTGCCTCATCCCCCCTCCCCACCTCTTTTCTCTCATTTCCCTATTTATTTGGTGTCCCTACTGCTCCTACTTCTCTTTTTCCCCATCAAGCCAATACTAATCACTAAACTCAGTCTGATTTTTTCCTTTCCAGTCACACCTATGATAACTAATATATTAGTGCTTAAAGAATGACTATTTTTTTTTTTTTTGGTTTGTTTGATTGACTATTAACTGTGTTTTTGTAGTGGCTCTAAATTTTGATGATTTTTTTTTTCAGACACTACTGTACTCTTAGAAAAGTACTGGGGACCTAGCCTGGTATTCTGGACCAGCATACAGAGGAAAACTACACCTTCACCCTACTACAACCTGTTATCATGTCTTGAACACTTCAAATAATGTTTTTTTTTTTTCAGTCTAGGGAGGAATTAGAAGTGTATAAAAATGTAGGAGATCCCAGGCCCATGGACCCTTGTCCAAATTCTCCAAGAATTGAAAATGTGGGCTCAGAGAAGGGTAAATTATGAATTATGAAACTTACTTTAGGGAGAGTCAGAATACAGAGGGAAGGTTAGCAGGGAAGCCAAACACAAAGAAATTCTCCTCCTTTTACTAGTCTGGAAAGGGGGCGGGAGACAGGGAAAGTTTCTTCACTCACATCTCTGGGTCAAAAAGAGCTTACATGCTTACACATACATGGAAAGCAAAACAGAAGAGCCGGATCCAAAAGATCCCCTAGCGTAGGGAGTCAGAGAGGATTAAGAGAGAGTAAGGAGCTCATCTGTCTATCCATGGTCCTATTCAAGAGAGATCATACACATAGCAAAGCAAGAAAGCACTCAAGTCAAAGCACGAGTAGAAAGCCAGCAAGAAAATGCCCAGGCAAAATAGGACATGGTGAAAAAGCCAAGAGCTTATCAAAGGACTCAAGAAGCTAGGGCCAAGAGCCACAAAAAAAGAGACTTTCACACGCAGTCAGGCCATTATATGGATCAAAAATCCAATTAAGATGAGCCTCAAAATAAATTAATAAATAAAAAAAAAAAATAAAATAATAATAAAGATGAGCCTCATCATCAGACTCAGCTGTGTAAGAGAGAGACCTGACTGGTTGGTGGGCTCAAGAGGCTGACTCAGCAAGAGCCAGCCCAGAGGTGTGCTAATCCAGAGAAAATCTAAAGAAGCAGGAAGCTTTTGCCCAGGAATTGTCACTTGTAGTCATCTTGGATAAGACTGGGTCACACACAGGTTCCAGTCCTCCCAGGGCAGGCAAGATGGCAGTCATGTTCTCCTTGGGCCTCTGTCCTTGGCTGGCTGGCTGTCTGTCTGTCTGTCTGTCTATCTATCTGTCTATCCATGGTCCTATTCTCTATGTTGGAGGTGGTAACATTCTTAATTTCAAGTTATACCACAGAGTCATAGTAACAGACAGCATAGTACTGGCATAAAAAACAGACACATAGATCCATGAAATACAATACAGGAATATATATATATAATCTTCATGAAAATATAGCCAACTAGATTTTGATAAATATGCCAAAACACCTATTGAAGCAAAGACTATTCAACAAACAGTGCTGGGAAAATGAGATCCACGTGTAGAAAGCTTTGACCTCTATCTCTTATCCTGCACAAAAATCAACTTTGTTGAAGACCTGAAACTCTTAGATTAAAAAATAGAGTAAATACTTTAAATTGTAGGTATTGGCAAGAACTTTCTGAAGAGTATTACATTTGCTCTGGAAATAATATCAAGAATGACAAATTAGGGATACAACATTAAAAAGCTGTACAGTAAAATAAACAGTTACTCAAATAAAGAGATAGCATATGGAATGGGAGAAAAATCTTTGTTATCTATACCTCTGATCAAAAATTCATAACTAGGGGCTGGAGAGATGGCTTAGCAGATAAGGCACTTGCCTGTGAAGCCTAAGGACCCTGGTTCGATTCCCTAGTAACCACACAAGCCAGATGCACATAGTGACACATGTGTCTGGAGTTTATTTGCAGTGGCTAGAGTCCCTGGGGTGCCTATCTCTCTCTCTCTCTCTCTCTCTCTCTCTCACACACACACACACACACACTACCTGCTTCTTTCTTTCTTTCTTTCTTTCTTTCTCTCTCTCAAATAAATAAATAAGTAAATAAATAAATGGTTTTTTAAAATAAATATCTAGAATACACAAAGATATAGAAATCTAACAAGAACTCAAACAACCCAGTCATCAAATATGATAACAAATGAATAGTCAGTTCTCAGAAGATGAAATACAGATAGGCAACAAGCATATTAAATAATGTCAACCTCACTGGCCATCAGAGAAATCCAAGTTAAAACTACATCATGTTCCATGTCAGCTCAACCAGAATGACATCATCAAGACAACAAAGAGCAATTTTTGGTGAGGATGCAGATAAAGGGGACCCCCTTCACATGACTGGTAGAAATGTAAATAGTTCAATCACTCTGGAAAGTCAGTATGGAAGTTTCTTAAAAACACAGTTTTATCATATGATCCATAAATATCACTCCTGGGTATTGACGTGAAGGGCTTCAACTCAACTCACAGGGATACTTGCACATTAATGTTTTTTTGCAGCTCTATTCACTATAGCTAGGTTGTGGTGCCAAGCTAAGTGTGAACAACAGAGGAATGGAAAGGAAAATGTGGAATATCTACACAATGGAATTTTTCACAGCCATAAAGAATGAAGTAATGTTGGGTGCAAGAAAGCTGATGAAACAAGGAATTACAGTAAGTACACTAAGTGAGTTTCAGAAAGACAAATACCGTGTGTTTTCTCTCATCTGTGGTTCATATATTTTATATACATATGTAAAATTGTGTATGTTGATCTGGTTAAAGTGGTTAAAGACACTGGCTTGTAAACCCCTAATGGCCTGGGTTCAATTCCCTAGTACCCACATAAAGCTAGATGCACAAAAGTGGTAAAGTAGAGTTCGTTTGCAATGTCAGGAGGCCCTGTTGTGCCCATTCTCAATCTCTCTCTTTTTCTCACTCAAATACATAAATTTTTTTACTAAATAAATATTTTTAGAATTGGGTATGTATATATGACATGAAAGTAGAAGTTTTAGGAGAACAAAAGAGACTAATGGGAACATGGGCAAGTAAAGGGGTGCAGTAGGCATAGGGAGGAATCTGAATGAAAATTTATAAAAACAAAGAGTAATTTATTAAAGTGAAGCAGCTAATTTCCAGCACCTCCCAGATCTAAGCCCGGGTGCAGTCTGCTGGGCTCCCTGGGCAGAGGAAGCCTGGCCTAGAGAAGGAGGTGGGAGGAGGCAAAGCATTCACTTAGAAAGATGAGGTTTAGTATGACAGACACAAAAGTCCAGCTACATCCCCATCTGGAAGCTAGAATCAATAGATAAATCTGAGTTTGGAGAGAGCAGCTTGAGAAAAAAATGGATGGCAAACAAAAGAAAATCTCTCTACACACACACTCATCTTATCGGTTTTGTTCCTGGAAAGGAAGGAATTGTCCAAGCAGGCGGATCATTCTTTGCACTGTGATAGGCCATAGAAGAGGTGCCCAGGGTGTGGGCTGGAGATTAGACTGGCTGTTGGAAAGCGGTGCTCCGCGTAAGTTACAGTCACCAGAGATTGGGTAATCGTGGGTGCTATAGTCCCTCCATCTGACAGAACGGTGTCAAATCAGCAAAATATCGAAAATGAAGAGATGTGGTGAATGCGAGGGAGAGTGGAGGGAGCTGTGGAAACTGGATCCATTCTTGTCTCTAAATAAAAAGCTCTGGTCACTGTGTCTGACCAAAGGAGCTTCTGTGATGCATGGAGACAAGCACTGTCCACGCTCGCAGAACTTTTACATTCAGATTGAATAAAGGCCCAGAGACAAGCAACAGGCATTTTCAAAGTCTGAAAAGGAAAAAAAAAAAAAAAGTGGCTATCATTATGTAAATCAAGTGCTGAGGCTTGTAACCCAAGTTACTCCCTTGGTGTTGAGAGAATCCAGGCTGAGACTGACTTCTAAATAAGAGAGGTAACCACACAAAAGGGACAAGAAGCGTCACGAGGTTGTCGCACCATGAGGGAACCAAATGTTCCCTTGCCATTGGACGTCCTCTTTAGCAATGGAAACGTGAACCCTTTAATAAGCACGGCCTTTAATAAACCTACCTAACGGGTCTTATGATCTGGCTTTCATATTACTTTCTTTGTGGTCGATATGGCTAGTTGTTTGCCTAACGAGTTTCCTCTGGTAATTAAGGCAGAAATGAGAACATATGTTCTCCAAACTCTTTTGGATTATGACCAAGTCAGTGGACGTAAGCATAAGTGATGGCTACTGTCTCAGGGCAAGGCTCTTGAGAAAGAGCCTCTCAGCCACTCTCGCTGCCACGAGGAGATGGCTGCGCAGTTCCCAGGGTGACTGTGTGTGTCACAGACTGAAGATGGCTGGTGCATTGCCAGTGTGTGTGCCTGAATGACTGAGTGCAGGATACCTATTTAGTTTGATATGAACAAGAAACAAACATTGTTTTGATTTGGGCAGGCATTATTAGATTTATGTCCATTCATTATTCCGGTCCTAACGAATGCAAGGGCTAAATGAAATTGACTTTTCCTGGTGAATAATGGCAAGAAGAGTATTTTCTCTTTCCTTTGTTTTTAGAATTTTCCTTGGAGCCATAATACCCATAATTCATATAATACAGATAAATCTTCCCTGGAGATTAAGGGCGTCTTTATATTGTAAAATTATATCCCTGGTATTAGCTCAGACATTTCTTAGGAAAGGAATGGAGATGGTCACAAGCTGTTGTCTGTTGATATAAGAGAAGTTTAATTGTTCTTTCTACTACTTGGCAGTATAAGTTTGTGTGAGATTCTGCCCATACTTGACAATCATGTTTTTATTCCCTTATTTGCATACATATCATGTATATAAATCTGTTAATGTTAATAGTTCTCCATGTATGTATGTGTCTAAGCATGTATGCAATGCTCTTGAACATACACATACATATGTACGTGTGTGTGTGTGTGTGTGTGTGTGTGTGATGGTCTTTTTGTTGGCATGACTGCTTTATTTTCCTAAATAAGCAGAAATTGAACAAGTAGGGTTTTGCTGTAACAGAAACATAAAATATTTGTGTGTTTGGCTAGAAAGATGACAGCTCACATTATACAGTGTTATGCAGTGGCAAAACATTTGTTGATATTGTCACCTTCAGTGACTTGGAGCAAGTGTGTTCTCAATTTACAGTTTTAGAACAGACAAAACAGGGGAAGATCAAGTACAGAAGCAGTCTATCTATGTGTGTCCATGTGTATATTAGTGCATTCAGGAAGGCATTAGAAGAAGACGTGGTACCTGCAAGGGTGGCCAACTTAAAAGCAATGGCTCTCTGATTGGCTATGGGATCCAGTCAGTGGAAAGGAACCCATAGTTGGACTTAAGTCAGAATCCTAAGGAGACCAAGATCATAGACAACAAGAGGCTCCCTGAGAGGCTGCATCCATCAAGATCTGTCTTAATAGTGCTTATCCCATTTAGCCTACACTGACCTCAGGCTCTGCTGGAGAATCTGATTTTCTTCTTCAGAAGGCAGTGAGAACCAAGAAGATGAACCACCCTTCCACATCAGCCAGGGCTTAGGTAGAAACACAGAGCGCTGCTTCCATCGACCCTGACATCCTGGGCCAGGCTGATGGAGACAAGCACCGAGGATATTCAAAGAGTATCAAAGCAGAAATCTAAAGTAGACTAAAACACACCCACTCCTGCTCAGGGAACTTTACAGAAGAGGGGATGGAAAGATTGTAAGAGCCACAGGGTGGGAGAGAATGTCCAGAGGCATTGCCCCCCACATTACAATGACTGACTGCTGCTCTCACAACTCATAACCCATAACCTCATGGTGAATGCCAGCAATCCTACTAAAGAGGAATTCCTCATTGGAATAGGGGCACAGAGGAGGGAAATGATGGTACCAACACATGATGTGTCCATACAAAGATTCTACTTAATAAAAGAAAATAGCAGAAGTGAAAGCCAATAGGAATCTAGAATTTGGATCTGGAAAAACAATAGCATCTGTAATCCATGTAGCAGAAACTATAGAAGGCTGTGAGCATTAAAAAAATAATAATCAAACAAACAAACAAACAAAACAAAACAAAACAAAAGGTTTGTAAGAACTGGCAGTTTAGTGAAGAAACTAAGTCCTGTACCATAGATCAAATTAAAGATGTTGCCTTCCTGTCCCAAACTATTGTTTAAAGTGTGTTTCAGTAGGCTGAGCTTTGAGAGTTCAACAGAGGTGCTGAAGCAATGGAAAACAACCACCTTGAACACTATGCCAGGAAACGAACTTTGCAGAACCAATTGGCACATGGAATCAACAGTCAGGAAACCCATCAGAAGCCTACTATGTTATTGGTTTGTTAAAAAAAAATTGTGTGTGTGTGTGTGTGTGTCTGTGTATGTTTGTGTGCACACACACCTATGCCACAGGGTCTCTTGCCACTGCAAACTGTTGCATCAGGCTTATGCGGGTTGCTTCAGAACTGAACCTGGGCGGACATGCTTTGCCAGCAAGCACCTTTAGCCTCTAAGCAATCTTCCTATCCTCACCTACTGTGTTTTTGATGGAACTATGCTGCTCAGAGAAACTACAAACTTGGCCTTAAAACCTTTTGGCTGCAGAAACCTTTGGCCAGCCATGTCCCAGAGGTAAAGCTGAGGTCAGAGAAAAACAATAGACTGGGGAATTATTCCCAGAAACCAAATACAAGATTTATTAACATTTTCTCCCAATATAGAATTATAATTCTTCCAAAGACCCATTGGTATTCTATCCTTGTCATGGACCAGTGATACTTGAATTCCCCATACTGCCCAATCCTGGGACATAACTTGCTATGTGGAAAGGCTGTATACAAGAGTTGAGGCCAGGGTGGCAGACAGTAATTTTTTTCTATACAGTCAGCCCTCCAAAAGTACAGGTTCAACATCTTTAGATTCAACTAACTATTGACCAGTTTTTTAAAAAATATTATCTACACTAAACATGTTCAGACTATTTTCTTGTCATAATTCCCCCCAAAATATAGTATTAGCTATTTACATTGCATTTGTATTGTCTTGTATGTTATAAGTCATCCAGAGAGGATTTGAGGTATATGGGGAATGCCATTTTACATAAAGAGCTTGATCAGCCCAGAATTTTAATGTCCCGTGGGTGAAGGTGAGGTTCCTCATGGGTACTGAGAGATGACTGCACAGCCAAACTACAAGTGCCACATCTAGGGTGATGGACAGGATCCTGTCACCTAAGAGGCCCTGGGCTTGGTATGCTGATACAGAAGCTAGGTGGGAATTTGGGAGGCAAGTGAGTGGGCCTTTGGGGACTAAGATAGGTTAAAGCGGCCTTTAGGAAGTTCTGCACTGTATTCTACTCAACTGTACTAAGAGGGTTCATTTGCTCTTTGAATCTTCACAACACACTCAGAAATGGACCTTTTCCCTGACAGACACAGCTTTTTATGGCAGGAACAAAAGATTGAAGTATGACCAGGGCACCCACACACCACATTTCTTTGGCTAAATGAGCACACAGCCTGGGAGCGATGCCACCAGTAACAGTTTCTTAACTGACCATTATGATTTCATTCCTTACAATTAAGTTCTGGCCCTGAGTTTTGACGGTAATTTAACACCCCTGCCCCATTTCTGCTTCTATGAAAAGCTCCAGTCTACTCCGTGCGCACAGAGGTTCTTGTTTTATTTTTGACTCCCGGGTGTTTATGTCATGAACTGCATACTGGAGAAAGGCTCAGTGTTCCCACAGAGAAAGCAGGCTTTGCTTCTTCTATCACGGGGCTGGGGCGGCCCACAGTTGCACTGGTTTAATCACGCCTGCACCTGTTAATCAGTCCTTGTTCTGAGACTGTACAGCGTTAGGCATCAGCACAGGAAGGGCTCTTGCCAGCTGGGAATGGGAAGAAAACGCTTTTCAATCTTTGACTGTGATTGAACACAGATTATGCCAAATCTTTGCCTGGTGTCCCTGGATATGAAATATGGACAGAAGAGTTGCAGAATGAGGGGGCATGCGTCTTTCACAATCAGGCTTGGTGCTTGTTACACTGCACAATTTGTCCATCACAAGTGCACAAAGGCAGAGCTCCATGTTGTCTGGATAAGGTGCCATGTTACCCAAGGAGCAAACTGCAAGCAGGCAGTAAAAAATTGGTCTCTGATTGCCCACCATCATCATCTTAGAGTCTCTTAAGAGGTGAAATCCTCTGCAAATCTAACCTTCTCTTCCTCCACTTAACACCCCCCCCTCCCCCGCCAACTGCCTATCTCATCTTGTCCCCTGCCCAAGAGCGCATTTAAAGCCTACTGCAGCCCAGTCTAAATAGATCCTTCTGGAATCAAAATCACAGGATACAGGCATAAGAAAGCCCTTTGAACAATTTCGCTTAGTCTTCTGTTTTAAAGGCTGGAAATCTAATCCCAAGGGGGGGGGGTGAAGTGATCTTTCCAGGTTTAGTCAGTAAACTGCAGTCTGCATTTAACCACCAGGCTCCTGTCTCCTGGCCCGAAGCTTCTTTACTGAACCTTTTCTTAATTACATTCTGAGTCCTGAATGATGGCAGGTATTTTATCAACTGAATCCAGCAGGTATTATGTTACAGTTCCAAAATTTCATCTTGCTGAAAAGACACATAGGAGGCTGCCTCTGTGTTCTGTTTGAAGAGAAACAACCAACTCCCCTTAGTTGGCTTCTTAAAATGAATTGCGTTCTTTGTATTCATTGATTTTCCTCAAACAACATTTGTTGCTTCATAATCTAAAGTGAGATATATTGGCTTGTCAAAAGTAAAAATAAGTTGTCCTGAAGAGAGGGAAGTTAGCAATTGGAGAGCTACACATTAACAACTGTGTGTGAAATGTTGCCATGGATAATTGCTCAGTTAATTAGTTAGTTCATTCTTCATTCATTTCACATGTGATGCCTGCAAGATAACAGTAGTATAATTGCTATGGTTCATAGAGATCATACTAAATAAGGCCATGTCTGTCTTCAAGGAGCTAACTTCTAGTCTCTTGTAGCACCTTCTCATTGATGACACCTGAACAAGAACAGCTGATGGCAGGAAAATTTTATTTATTTATTTACTTATTTATTTTAAAAATATTTTATATTTATTTATTTGAGAGGGGGGTACATATAGAGATAATGGGTATGTCAGGACCTCCAACCCCTTCAAATATATTCCAGATGCATGTACCACCTGTGCATCTGCCTTACGTGGGTCCTGGGAAATCAAATCTAGGTCCCTTGGCTTTACAAGCAAGTGTCTTAACCACTAAGCAATCTATATAGCCCTATTTATTTACTTCATTTTGGCTTACAGTCTTAAGAGGAAGCTTCAGAATACCAGGGAAAAGCATGGCATGAAAAGAGTCTGGAAATCACCTCTGCCACAGCAGGTAGAAAACAGCAGCAGGGAAGTGAGCCAAGTTCTAGCAAGGGGCAGCTGACTATTAATATCCCTAAACACATCACTAAGAACACACTTCCTCAATCAAGGCTCCACCTCTCAAATTGCTATCAGCTGGGGACCAAGTATTGAAAATGCATGAGCTTAACAAGAACATTTGATTCAAACCACCATATCTTTTAAGAGCTAAATCATGGATCTTATTTTTTGTTGTTGTTGTTGTTTGGTTTTGTTTTTTGTTTTTTCGAGGTAGGGTCTCACTTTAGCTCAGGCTGCTCTGGAATTCACTAAGTAGTCTCAGGGTGGCCTCAAACTCTCAGCGATCTTCCTATCTCTGCCTCCCAAATGCTGGGATTAAAGGTGTGCACCACCATGCCTGGCTATGGATCTATTTTTTAAATTGTTTTTTTCCCATATGTGACATTTTCATACATCTATATTATGTATTTTGATCTTATTTTCTCAATTATGCTTTCTTATCCCCTTCCCTCCCATGAACACCCATCTGCATCCCCATTATTCCCCATTTTAATCTTATTTTCATGACATTTTAAAAATTCATTAAGTAAAGTGAGGATTGCAAGCATGATCATGGGTGGAAAATTATTTACTGTGGAATGAGCAACTTACCAGTTATTTAAAAGGAAAGAGCCACACTCAGATGATTTTGAAGAATGGGATTAGATGGCATATTTTCTTTCTGTATCTATTTTGCTAAGTAGCTTTATTGAGGTGTCACTGACATACAATAAACCACAGACATTGAAAGTGACAATTTTGCCTTCCATAAATACCATAAAATCATTACTAAAGTCAAGATAATGAACAGATCCACCAGCCCACAAAATACCTAGTGCCCTCAGTCCTTCCCTATCATTCCTTCTAGACCCCTCCCAGTCCCCATGAAAACATTGACCTTTTTTGTCATTATAGATTAGTTTGCATTCTATGCTTTTATATACTATTTTTATCTGGATTCTGTTCACTCAACACAATTATTTTAAGGCCCACTGACATTTTTTTGTGTATCAATAATTTGTTCCTTTACATAGGTACATATGAACATACATATGTACCTAAGTATATATGTTCTCACTTATTTTGGCTAAATAATATTCTCTGGCATGAATATATACTAGCATTTGTTTATCTACTTTTCTATTTTGGGAGATATGGGAATTCCACTTTGGGATATTACAAAAATGCTATGAATATTTCTGCATTAGTTTATTTATATTTATATAATTGACATTTATAAGTACATATGCTTTCCTTTGTCTTGAATAAATTCTAGGGATGAAAATGGATGAACTATATAATATGTTAGGCTTAAGTGTTTAAAACAACTTCTAAAGTATTTCCCCAATAACTGAACTATTATATTTTCTCCCCAGTAGTATGTGAATTCCTGTTGTCCTATATTCTTGCCAACACTTTGTATGGTCAACCTTTTCATTATTAGCAATCCCAAAAGTATGTGCATGGATCCGTTCACATCCACTTATTTGCAGATGAGAAGCCTCTCTGAGTAAAAAAAACATTGAGCTTCATCCACCATTTGTGTTCAGACACACAGGCCTGACCCACTGCATTGAGGCATAAAGGGATCACTGGAAGGGACTTATCATAATGAAAAAAAAGGAAACTGTCCCAGGGGTAGACTCAGCAAAAGAATAAGAAACAAACGGCAGTCCTGAGACGCATGTCTTGGCAAGAGCAGAACTACTTGGTCCAGTTTTGTGGCTATGGCCAGGGAAGATGGTTGCTACACCCCTTGGGACATTCAAGAAACCTTGCTGAGGGTCTATCCCTGCAATGGTGTCACAAAAAGGCCCTCCATAATTTTCCCTCCAACCAGAATCTCTGGGGCTGAGTTGCTCCCATTGCACTGACCCTGGGTAGTACTAGGTGTGGTGGTTTCCGGGCTTTGTTTTGGAGCAGGTAATGGCAGAGGTGTGGGTGGGAACAGAGTTCCAAATCCAGGTGATACCACTGAGAAGTGCTGGGACTCAGGCCGATTGTGAGGATGATTTTTAATCAGGACTTTATTATGAAAACAGCCTTGAATTTAATTGAGAAGGGACAATGATTTCCCCTTTGCATTCCTAAAACAATCAGGAAGAGGGTCACAGTCACTGGTGTTTGACAGAATAGACAAGACTGCACCAGCTCTTGCTGGCAGCTGAAGGCTGAGGTGTTCAGTTAGCCAGGTATAATTTAAAGAGGCCATGAGAGATGGATAATGATAGCAGACATTTATTGAAAACTTAATGATGTGGCAAGCAGTATTTTGAGTGCTTTAAATGGATGGACTGATTTTGTCTCATAGCAGGGTGTTTTATATCATGAGTTGCAAAGCCAAAGAAAGCTAAGGTCCTCACAGAAAATGTTTTCCATTTTAAACAATGGGAGAATAATAACACATATGTACATGTGCTTTATCATGACTGTACCTGTGACCTATTGACAAATGACAATCACCTTTTTCCAGGTGGAATACGAGGCTCAGTGTTTAAATGAATTTCCCAAGTTCACTTTGTGAATGAGTAGTCAATCAAAATAAAGGAATTTTAGACTGGATGGCTCAGTGGTTAAAAGGTGCTTGCTTGTAAAGCCTGTTGGCCTGGGTTCAATTCTGCAGTCCCCATGAAAAGCCAGATGCACAAAGTGGCACATATATCTGGAGTTTGTTTGCAGAGCCAAGAGGCCCTGGCATACCCATTCTCTCATTCTCTCTCCTTTTGAATAAATAAAAATATTTTTGTTTTTTTTAAAAAAAAAAAAAAAAACCTCAAGGAGTCTGGCCCTGGGGTCCATATTCTTAACTTCTCTGCAGTATAGAAAGATGTACAAAATGTTCTTGAACTTAGAGAGATGTCACATGATTTTTAAATTGAGAGAGTAGGAAGGACCTTCTGTAGTTTGTACTATTTTCAATTATATCTTTGCCAGGTTATGAAGGCAGAAAGTTTCAGGTTTATGAGGGCTAGGACAGGGCAAGGGCAATTATTTCTGGTATATTACTAATGCTAATGATTTTGGGTACATTTTTGTCCATCCTAAATTTGACCGTAATTACAGTACAGGCAGCCTATTGTAGTTCCTTCTTGTTGCTGGGACCAAAGACCCAACCAAAAACAGCTGGTGAGAGAAAAGGGTTTGTTTCAGCTTACATTCTCCATGGGATGTTTCTGCATGGCAAGGAAAGGATGGAAGGGCAGAGGCTGGAATCATATGTTGCCTTAGCAACTGGCAAAAAGCAGCAAGAGTGAGCTGAACTATGGCAAGATGGAAGCTGGGTTATAACAGCCACAGCCTGTCTGCAGCAACACACCTCCTCCAGCAAGACTCTACCTCCCAATGGCCATCAGCTGGGGACCAAACATTCAAAGTACATGATTCAAACAGCCATACAGCCTATTTCACACATAGGTGATAAAGGATATATATATATGTAACAATGCTATTGATTTTTACATCAAAACAACTTAAAGGATGAAAGATTTATTTTGCCTCCTGGTTTCAAAGACTTTCAATCCATCATGGGGGAAGACCTGGTGGAGCAACTTAGTTCATGGCAATGAAGTGTGTGGTGGAGGCTGAGGACATCACAGTGATCCTGGAAGACAGCTGCACTCAGACACCAGGGTAGAATGGTCAAGACCACCACCACTGACTTTTATTTTATTATGCAAATTCATATATTGCTGATTTTCCCAAGACCAGCATGGGATCTTCCTTTCTAATAACTGAAGGCCCATTAATGTGTTTTTCATAGATGAAATAATAATAATTCCCTAAGATAAATTCTAAAATTACCCTAGAATAGAGAAGTGGCTGAGGTCTGGCTCAGAAATGAAAAAAAAAAAAAAAAACTACATATTTTTCTCCTAGATCCAGAAGAAATGACTTGGAAATTCCAGTGATTTGTTAAGCATTCAGGAGACATGGCTCACTATTTTTATTCTTAGCCTTTTAGAGGGAAACCCAGAGTTTAGAACACTAAATTGAGGTTTTTTTTTTTAAATAAAAGCAAAAAAAAAAAAAAAAAAACCACAGCTGAATCAGAAGAAGGCAATACCTGGATGGTCTTTAATTTAGCATTTTTACCATTTAGGTTAAATCAAGGTACATAAGCATTAGTTAGTTCCATATTTCAGTAAGAAATCTAAACACAGTGTAATAATAACATGTTGGTATCTTTTTAAAGCACAATGCAGGGAAAAACTAACATTTAGTGAATTTTTTCAGAATTAAAAATTACTATTTATATATGGGGTATTTTTTTGCTATGACTCTTTAAATTATAACTATCTATTGCTGAGCTTGAGACCCCTGCTTATATTCAGAAGTGTAGCACCTACTGCTGTAACAGGATACTTTTTCTCCATTCTGAAAGAGACAACATTTATAAAATGCAAGTGTTATGGGTGTTATGGCTGGTTGCCTTTCTTCAAACATATTGTCATAGTACCTTCCTTTTTGAATATTTAGATGAGTAATTTTAATTTTCCCTTCTGTACCAAAAGCCATCAAAACACAACATATTTTAGATCAGCATTTTAAAGAGTTTGCATTCATAACTAATTCAATGTGAAATTAGCCAACACTTAGTTGAGTTACAAAAATAGAAAATGATTAATCAGGTGTCTGATTTAGGGGCATAGTGTTAGTCAAATGTAACCAAATCCCACCTAAGCAAACTATCAGTTGGAGATTCTCTAAACTAAGGTTTCTTTTCTTTGTTTTGGACAGAGGGAAAGGGGGCATGCTATTAAGTAATTAAAAAATAAACAATTTCAACCTTTATCCTTTGTTCTGATAAATTCTCATCTTTCATTCACTAATATGTGTGTGTGTGTGTGTATTATATATGATCCTTTGGTATTTCAAGTGAACCACGAACACTCTCATTGGTGTTGTATTCCACAAGGGTCACTCCTAACTTAATTACACTACTTATCTAATAGGATTAACTACACCTTCTCCACCTCTCTCCCTGTAGCCCGATGCTATAACCCAGTGCTAGGCCTGCCAGAAACTGTCAACACAATTATCTGGGAAAGGACTAGAGAGCTGGACATTCATGGCTCACATACCAGGCCAGGATTCAGAGCATAAGGAACTTCAATGAAGCTGTGCATAAGCACATAGTGTCCCCCAGTCAGATGATTTCATTCTAATTTAACTCTGTCCTTAATCTGGAAAGCTTTCCATTCACACACAAGCTCACACATAAATAAACATATGAGCAACACACACACACATGCACACACACACACACACACACCAGGGCCTCTTGCCACTACAAACAAATGCCAGCCATTTTCACCACTTTTTGCATCTGACTTCTGGGGGTTCTAGGGAGTAGATCCCATGCTGTTAGACTTTGCAAGCAATTGCCTTTCACCTCTCATCCATCTTTCCATTCTGAAGTCTTTAACTTTTGCAGAATTTTCTTGTTTTATCTTCATTTCTGTCAGTTTCTTCCTTCATGCATTTGTTTGCTGTTATTTGGTGTGTCTGTATCTTACTTGTTCTATCTTCCTCATGGACTGACCCTTTTATAATTATCCAGTGTTTCTCTTCTCTGGCAACATTTTTTGTTTTAAAATATCCATCTACCATGTGATTTCTGACGGCATGAGTACCTGTTCCTATCCTTATAGAGTAATATTTTTGTGTCTTTACATCAAAAGTGTGTTGGATTTTGGATGTCATGTGGATTTCCAAATTTTATAATTTATACTATACCTATACAAGATCCATTTAGACTTTTTTGACCAGCAGTAATTGATTTATATGACTAGGCCCAATGTAGGTGATTCTTGTTATTTATTGAATAGTATTTACACTGTGATGGTTTGAATCTGGTGTCTTCCGTGAATTTATGTGCTCTGAAAGTTTGTGGAAGTGGAGCTGTGGTGGTTTGATTCAGGTGTCCCCCATAAACTTAGGTGTTCTGAATGCTAGGTTCCCAGCTGATAGAGATTTGGGAATTAATACTTCTTGAAGGTAGTGTATTGTTGGGGTATTATAGCCAGCTTCCCCTTGCCAGTGTGTAGCACACTCTCTTGTTCCTGTTTGTCCACCTAACGTTGGCCAGGAAGTGATGTGCACCCTCTGCTCATGCATTGTTTTCCCTTGCCATGATGGAGCTTCCCCTCGAGTCTGTAAACCAAAATAAACCCCTTTCCCCCAAAACTGCTCTTGGTCTGCTGATATTTGCCAGCAATGTGAAACCAACTGCAACAGTAATGTTGGCACTGAGGAGTGGTGTCAATTGCTGCTAGACATCTGACTGTGTGGCTTTGGCCTTTAGGAGTTGATTTTCCAGAGGAATGTGGGAGGATTTGAAACCTTGGCCCAAGAGATGCCTTGCAGTGCTATAAGTACAGATTGATGGACTATTCTGGTCAGAGTTGAAAAATTGCAGTAAGAACTATGGACTGTGAATTTTGGCTGATGAAGGTGAGAAAGAGCTTTGCTTGGACTAGATGAGAAGCAGTTTGTGTGAGAGGCTTGCTGTTATGCCTGTGTCCTGAGAAGTTGTGCAAAGTTGCATTGCATAGAAATAGACAGGTGTGAGAAGAGGGATATGGCACAGAAATGAAATCTTTGGGCTGAAACTTCTGCCTCTTTAGCTGCCATTATATGAGATTACAACCATTGAGACTGGGCCAGCTGACCTGTATTGGGACAACAGAAGAATGAAATATTTTGAAGGTGCCTGAATGCTGAAGGAGTGTCCTATTCTTCAAAGTCTGTTTTATTCCTCCTTGGACTAATAAATTGGTACCCCACCTGGTATCGTGGAATATAAGAAAGGCAGGAAAGAGAGGGTTATTGAGTTTGCAACGTGTCTTGTGTTTTGGAAATGGCCATGGGCAGTGTGAAACAGGTTTGCTGGATGCCTGCATGGAGACCCAATGGAGCTGTGAGGATGTACCGTGGGTTGCAGTGGAGAACCAGTGGAGATGCAGGGACCATAAGATGGCTGCTAAGGAAAGCTGCTGAAGGCCAGGCATAGTGGCACATGCCTTTAATCCTAGCACTCAGGAGGGAGAAGTAGGAGGATCACTGAGTTTAAGGCCACTCTGAGACTACATAGTGAGTTTCAGGTCAACCTGGGCTAGAGTGAGACCCTATCTCAGAAAAAAAAGAAAGAAAGAAAGAAAGAAAGAAAGAAAGAAAGAAAGAAAGAAAGAAAGAAAGAAGGAAGGAAAGAAAGAAAGAAAGAAAGAAAGAAAGAAAGAAAGAAAGAAAGAAAGAAAGAAAGAAAGAAGGCAGGCAGGCAGGCAGGCAAGCAAGCTGCTGGCACCTGATGAAGTTTTCCAGGACTGTGAGTAGCCTAGCTGGAGGGGTGGAATTGGAATTCCAGAGACTTGTTGCTGGTTAGAATTATCGAACTTTGAGACTTGTCATTGCCTAGAGTTGTTGGACTTGGAGCTACAGAGTTTGATGTTTGCCCTGTTTAAATCTTGTATTGGTTGAATATTCCTTTGCTATGCCCAATGCCATATTTTGCAGTGTGAATGTCTATTCTGTGCCATTATGGATTTGGGGGGGGGAGGGTTGGTATTATGGCTCAGTTAAAAGACCTTGGATTATGGGGATGTTTGAACAACAATAGGATTGACAAAAACTATGGGGACTTTAAACGTTGGACTGAATGCATTGTATTTTTGATCATGTATGCTTATCATTTATGGGGGCCAGGAGAGGAATGTGGTGGTTTGATTCAGGTGTCCCTCATAAACTTAGCTGTTCTGAATGCTAGCTTCCCAGCTGATGGAGATTTGGGAATTAACACCTCTTGAAGGCAGTTTATTGTTGGGGATAGGCTAATGGGCATTGTAGCCAGTTTCCCCTTGTCAGTGTGTGGCACACTCTCCTGTTCCTGTTGTCCACCTGATGTTGACCAAGAAGTGATGTCCACCCTCTGCTCATGCCATTGTTTTTCTGGCCATGATGAAGCTGCCCCTCGAGTCTGTAAGCCAAAATAAACCATTTTTTCCCCAAAGCTGCTCTTTGTTTGGTGATTTCTGCCAGCAATGCAAACCTGACTGCAACAGGAGCCTTCCTGGGCAAAGTGTGTTTCTGAGGATGGGCTTCGGGGTGTTATAGGCAGCTACCCCTTGCCAGAACTTGACTTATTCTCTTGCCACTGATTTCTACCTGCGGTGGCAGAGGTGATGTCCAGCCTTTGCTTATGTCATACTTTCCCTCGCCATCATGAAACGTCCCCTTGAGATTGAAAGCTAGAATAAAAACTTTCCTTTCATTAGCTGCTGTTGGTCAGGTGCTTCACCCCAGCAATGAGAAGGTAACTGCAATATACATAAGCCCTCAGGATTTTTTTTCTTCCCATTTAAACAACAGGGTACAGTATTCAGTGTAATATGAAAGCTCAAAAATACCATTAGAAGCTCGGATTCCTTCTCTCTGTGTATGGATTCCATCTACCAGATCTTTTCATGGCCCAACCCAACTTCCAAAGCTCCAAACATCATGTCTGCATCTCACATGAAGAGATGAGTGAGCATTAATAGTGAAGGGTGCACCTCATCTGTGCTAGCTCTGCAAATAACTTGAACTTATTCTGTGGCAATGCTTCCATTTTCATCACTTTGCCTAAAATACAGTTACATAGTCACAGATAGGAATAGGGGAGACAAGCAAATATAAGTTTTAGGCAGACATGGTGGGTAGAAAGAAAGATGTGGGTAAAGCCTGTTGGGCTAGCCAATGGGAATAGTCAAACACTCTGAGAAAAGTCCTCCCCACATCCTCACACCTGTGTTTATGGAGGCTGAATTACAGAGAAACCCCATGGAGCCAACGTGTAGCGGACATTCTACCTGAATAACTCCCACGAGCCTGCCTCTAAGAGTCATTGGTGAAGAGGCTGTGCAATAACCCCTAAGGATTATGCCTTGCACACAGTAGCCACTCGGCAGAGTGGCACGTTATCGTGCTTATGCTCCGTAGAGGTTTTCCTTATTATTTATACCACAAGGCATTGAATGCTTTTAGCTCGAGTAGATTTGTCATCCTGTTCTAAGACTACTTATCTTAATGACTTAGAGCCACATCATTGCTTGGGGATGTAGTCACCTCTGAGATGCATGAGGTGCCAATAACAGGGCTTTTATTTGACCTGCAGTCAGTGCCCAGTAAGTTCTATGTGGCTGAATAGAGTCTGGAAATGTGCACTCACATCTAGGCCATGGAGACAACTACTCACGTCCTTTGATAGAGGACGGGTAGCAAAGGTCTCAGGTTCCTGATGGCAGAGGTTGGCCTTTCGTCTGAGTCATCAGATGTCTCAGCATTGCACTTCACTTGCTCAAACTCAAGGACAGTATGAAAACACCTCAGCCAGCCGGGGCTACCTTTGAACAAAGCTCTACTCCAGCCCTCTAGCCCCCTCTTGAACTTCCTGTTTTGTAAAGTGATTTCAAATTTTTCGCAGCCTCTGATTCCAGTAAGGCCAACAACCTAAGTGGAAGGAAACAGAGACTCCAATGTGAAATCTCGTGGATATCCAGCAGCAGAGCCAAGCGCAGGACTCAGGCCTCAGAGTATAAGCCTCAGCATTTCAGCTCTTCCAGAAAGCAAGTCAGCGGGGAGGCTCACAAACAGCTTCAGAGCTGTCAGAGGCTGAATTTGCAAGCGGCTCCTGGAGGAGCCTGGTGACAGCAGGTGAGGTAAATAGCTGCTCTTATCATCTTATAATGTCGTGCCCTAGATCATCCTTCACTGGCCCTCAAGGACTCAGCTACTTCACATCACCTGACTTTCTTCCTACCTGCAGGCATGCACAGAGGAGGCATTAGAGCAGCGGCTCCTGGCACTTGTGATTGGCAAAATGATTCCCTGGTGGAGGCCATAGTAAAGGGAGATGGAAAAGAAAGGGCGGCTTGTTCATGTTTTCATTTCTCAACCACATATTATGCGATGCAACAGCTACTCTAAGTGAAGAATGGCGAACAAAAATGTGAGCCATGCCCAGTCGTGATACCGAGGAGTCCACAAAATACTGTAGGAGAACGAAAGTCACATATGATGCACATTGTTTTAGGAAGTTGTGAAAAAAGGGAAATGAGAGGAAAATGTCACTTCATTCTTGGAACAGTTTGAACTTGGAGATGTAAGGAGTGGACCCCGCTGAAACCTGAGACAGGGCATAATAGATGTGGAGACAGGATGCCATCTGTCACGGTCAGGGTATTTTCAGTATTTCACTACAGCTGGAGCATATGGTGTTTGGGCTGGGGGTGGCTGGGTCACAGAATGTGGAGGGAGTGGCAATGAATTCTGAAAGGTAAAGGCATTGCGGTGTCTAGGCCAATGGCATTTACACTGTCTTGCAGGTGGTGGAAAAGTTGAAATCAGGGGAGTGACATGAACAGATCTACCTCAGAAACTGCTGATGGCCCTATGGACATTAATCGAGGACTGGTAGTGCAGGGTGGGTAAAAAACCAACTACAACAAATATGTATGTGCATTTTACTTGTAGCCGGATACTTCCTTCCCCTTATATTTGCTCCTGTTATTTTCCTGGTGTTTTTTTTTTTTTTTTTTTTCTTCTCCCGAGGTAAGGTCTCATTCTAGCTTAGGCTGACCTGGAATTCACTATGTAGTCTCAGAGTGGCCTTGAACTCACAGTGATCCTCCTACCTCTGCCTCTCAAGTGCTGGAAATAAAAGCCTGTGCCACCCCACCCAGCATGGTGTTTTTTTTTTGTTGTTGTTTGTTTGTTTTTTGTGTTTTGGTTTTGTTTTTTGTTTGTTTGTTTGTTTGTTTGTTTTTTGTTTTTTTGTTTTTCTGTTTTTTTTTTTTTTTTTTTTTGGTCCCAGTACTTTCCAGCACACAAGATACTGGTAATTCTTGCATCCAGATTTGACGTTTTCTCCCATGATGTTATCGTTTAAATGAGAAATGTGCCCATTCATTCTCTATCTGCCTCTCTCTCTCCCTTTCTCTCAAATAAATACATAAAAATAAAATATTTTATTAAAAAAGGGGGTGCTGGAGAAGTGGTTTAGTGGTTAAGGCACTTGTCTGTGAAGCCTAAGGACAATGTTTGATTTCCCAGTACCCATCTAAGCCAGATTCACAAGGTGGCACATGCGTATGGAGTTCATTTGCAGTGGCTAGAGGTCCTGGTGTACCCATCCTCTCTCTTTCTTTCTGCCTCTTTCTCTGTATCTCTCTCTCTCAAATAAATAAATAAAAATAAAATAAAATACTTTTTACAAAGCAGTGTCCCTTACAGACTCATGTGTTTGAATACTTACTTGGTCCCCAGCTTATAGCACTATTTGGGGAAGGTTGTATGACCTTTTGGTTATGGGGCCTTACTGGCCTATGTAGAACTGTAGGGGTGAGGTTAGAGGTAACCCTGCCCTGGTTACAGTCTCTGCTCCCTGATGCACTAAGATGTTACAGGCCATGCCTCAGGATCTCACCCTGCCTTTTCTGCCATAATGGACTGACTGTACTTTAACCCTTTCTTCCTTGAGTTGCTTCTTGCTAATTATTTGAGAAAAGCATCCAGAAAAGTAGCACATGTAACAAATACACATGGTCAACCTCTGTATATTGATAAATGACCACAAGACCTTAAAAATCCATGAGTAATGAGTCAGTCCAAAGAGTACTGAGACTCCTGCTGCATATCTGAGCTCCTGTCAGAGAAGTGACTGACTGCTTTGCTTCAGCAATGCCCCCTACACAGCACAAGCCCATCAGAGTCTAGCCCAGATAACTTCCCTACACAGTACTTCCTAAACAAAATCTCCCACTGTAGCTTCTAATCTCCCCATGTGCACTGGATAAGAGCCAACCTAACTATCAGTAGCCCAAGCATTCTCAATATTTGTTATAATAATAAAACACGCAAAAAATTAGCAGTCAAAGTTTAACATTAAGAGTCAGAGCTTCAACCAACCCTGGGAAGATCCCAGATAAGTTGCCTACTTAAAAACAAGGGAGGGAGCCTTCTGCTGTAGCCTTGAAGACACCTGTTTAATAGGCTCTGTGGTCAGAATGGTATCGATCGGATGCTTTGGGCAGAGAAAAAAGGTGACTTGAGCAAATGTGGTTTCACTGATTTAGTTGCTTGGATAGGATGATTTGTTCCTGGCTAAAATTTCCAGCCAGTTCCTTTTAGTGATTTTTATGTCAAAAGACAAGACAATGGGGACACTCCATTTTACAGAGAGTAATGTCTTTAGTAACTTTAGAAACAAAGATTGTGCTATAACTTCTTATGAATGGGGTTCTTTTCAGATATAAATAAGCAATCTATTTCCCCTATATCCTTAACTCAGTTCTGACAACGACTGACAATGACTGATCTATTTCTGCAGTGTTTTTCTAAGTTTCCATTCACTGACCATGTGTCTATTTTAGTTAGCAACATGACAATAATAGCTAACATGTATATAAAACTTACCAGATATTAATTGTTAGTGTTCCCCAACCTCATGTCAACCTGAAGCATAGCCATATATATTATTGATGTAGTGTGTGTGTGTGTGTGTGTGTGTGTGTGTGTGTGTGTGTGTGATGGAACACTGGAGAACAGAATATTTAGGCAACCTGACACAGCCACTCACTATGCAGGACAGAGCTGGAATGTGCAAACAGGTGACCAGTCCTTCTGAGCACTCAGAACAAAGCCTGGCCAGAAATTCATCCATGACAAGCACAAAAATGATCTCCCCAGCAATGTGTTCACTTTTCATGGCCAATCTCTCTCTTTAGTTTCGTCTTTGTAGATTGGCAAACCCGCTGATCTGACACTCAGACTCACGACATATGAACTGGGCAACAGGCCTGTGTCCTCAGCCCAGAGGCCACATTTAATGGATGATTCCCCAGTCACTGGCGATTTTCATCAGCTCTGTTTCACCTAATTCTCATTGTGCCTTTATTTCCTCCCTGCAAATGAAATCTGTGTGGCTGGGTGTTCAAATGTCTCTCATTTAAAATTGGTGCTCCCACATATCATAAATGAAAAAGCTATACAAGGAAACAGTAGTGTCGTACAATGTTGATGTGCTCACAAAATACAGGGCTTACCTGGAAGGTAAGGATACCTGTATCATGAGGGCCAAACTGGTGTACTGTGATTCCAGGGCTCTGGGATTATGGATCACTGTTTTCACTGTGCCAGAGACAGAAAACTGGGGACATGAGACACAGATCCTAAGATTAAAAGCTAAGGAGGGTGTCCTTGCATCCTCCTCCCAACTCGGTAGTCTTGTGCAGGTTGTCTTCCTAACTGTCCCCTCATGGGACAAGCCAATGTGTCTTCACTCTGGTTGACATATGTGTCCACTGAGAGCTCTTGGAAGCCAATAAAGCAGTCTGTATGGGGCTTGGAAATGCTGATGTGTTTTCTAGATTGCTTAAGAACTTGAAGGCCATGACCATGTGGTTATACTATTAATCTGACAAGAAAGGAACTTTTAGAAAATTTTCAAAAGGAAAAAAAAAATGTTTATGTAACGGTCTTACTGTTTGATTTAGAAATGTTACACAACAACTTTGTCTTTGTTCTTTTGCAAAGCATGAATAAAGACCTGGCTTGTGCCCTCATCCCTTCACCCCTGCCCCACCAGCATGCCTGTATTTGTCTCAGCAGACTTTCTCAGCTTTTCTCCTTTTGGCCCATTTGTGAGGGATGCTGCACACCTCTGGGCATTTTTCATCTGCTTACACCATTGTCTAACTTGCTATACTCTTCTATCAACCTTCCCTAACTGTAGAAATGCATAAACAATTTTCCCATACAAGTACTTGAAATGGTTTTCATTTAATAAAACAGCTATTAAATTGGAAAAGTAAGTCATACAATGGCTGTATTTTCAGAACTTGAAGGGCAGAATAAACTAGGATCATTATCAAGTAAAATCACTCTGTGGAGTGCTATGGAGACCAAATTCTGATTGGCCATGCCAGCTCTGTAACTAGGATATAATAATCATGGCAATTTTTTTTGAGGTTTGGGCTCACTGTAGCCCAGGCTATCCTGGAACTCACTGTGTAGTCTCAGAATAACCTAGAACTCACAGTGAACCTCCTACCTCTGCCTCCCAAGTGTTGGAATTAAAGGCATGTACCACCAAGTCTGGCAAATCATGACATTTTATTAGCATTTTTGTTTTGTTAATCTTGATTTTCTCATGTCTTACTCTCCAAAGGCTAATAAAAAAAAGTACTTATTTGGCCTTTCTAGAATATATGGGCCAACCCTTGACCTCCTTCTAAGAAGTCAATAAAATATAAGGGAAATCTGGTAGGAAACATACTGTCTCCCTCTTCAGAGAGAAATACTAGAGGACAAGGGCTTGTCCCCTCTGCTTCCTACTTCTTTTTAAAAATTATTTATTTATTTATTTGATAGAGAGAAAGAGGCAGAGAGAGAGAGAAAGAAGGAGGAAGAGAATGGGTGCACCAGGGCCTCCAGCCACTGCAAACGAACTCCAGATGCATGCGCCCCCTTGTGCATCTGGCTCACATGGGTCTTAGAGAATCAAACCAGGATCCTTTGGCTTTGCAGGCAAATGCCTTAATCACTAAGCCATTTATCCAGCCCTCTGTTTCTTACTTCTGAAAATGGTTTTGTAAAGATGTAATGATGGTAGCTACAGTAGCTTTCTTGCCTCAAGGAGGAGAAGATAAGGAAATTGTAGAGAAACTGACAGAGGGATTTGCTGTCACTCAGTTGCTAAAATATTCATTCAATAATTTTGTGCTATATGTTTTTATGTATCAGACATCATGTGAGTGTTAGTGATTCATATGATATATATATTCATAAGATATAAAAAAAGTCCCTGTGTGTGGGGAGTATGGTAGTTTGAATGTGTCCCCCCTAGACTCAGGTGTTTTATTAAAGGTTATAATTTGGGTCTCCAGCCACCTGGCTGGAAGAGGGGTGGACCCTATGGTTCAGCACAAAGGTGTGTTTGGAGGCAGATCTAAATTTCAGACCATAGGACTGAAGAACAGTTCTGCAGAACAGTTTGAATTCTGGAGGATTTTTGTGCTTATTACTTTTTGGTATTTGCTTGCTGCTTGGTTGTGTCTCTCTGGTTGGATCTATGAAAGGGAGGCAGCTTCTTCCACCTTTCATGAACCTTCCCTTAGATCTGTAAGCTGAAATAAATCCTGTTTCTCCCATAAACTGTGTCTGGTTATATTCATCCCAGCATTGTGAAACTGTCTACTACAGGGAGTGTCAGTCTAATTGGGGTTAAGATGACCAATGATACATATGTATCAGGTATTGTTTAGAGCTACATTACAAAAAAATAGGAGCCTGAGAGTAATGTGATGTCTTACATAGTTGGTAAAAGAAAGTCTAGCTGATAAAGTGATATGGGAGAAACCTGAAGGAGCAATGTATGCAGATATTAAGGGCGAGAAGAGGGAGATGGGAGAGGGCTGAGGGAAAGGGCACAGCAGATACAAAGGCCACAGAGAGAAAACAGAGAGCACTCAGGACACAGCAGGATGGGCAGAGAGGACAGGAGTGAGCAATGGGGAAAATAAAGGAAATGAGATAAGAGAGATCCCCACGGCCAGATCTTCTAGATGCTTGGAAACTCTGATAAAGATTTGAGATTTCTTTTTTTCTGAAGGATGTAAGAAATCACTGGGCAGGGGAACAGCATAATACTTGAATTTTAACAGATGCTTTCTGGCTGCTGGATATTGAAAACATTGAAGGAAAGCAAAGAAGGAAACAGGCAGACAGGCTCAAAAACTCTTGTAAAAGAAATAGTGACTGGATAAAGGGGAATTGATGATAGTAAGGAGAAAGATGAGATTCTGGATAAATTCTCACAACCACACCACCAGTGCTTGCTGGTGGATTTGATCTGGTATTAGCATGGCGAAGCTTGTCTTCATTTACATATGAGAAAAAAATGAACCCCTACCATTTATGCCACATTAATAAGCCTTCTCCTATTCTCACTAGAAAGCATTCTTATTACAACCGGAAGCAAAATTATTATTTTTTTCCATAACATTTATTTATGTATTTATTTATTTATTTATTTATTTATTTATTTATTTATTTATTTGATAGAGAGAGAGAGAGTGAGAGAAAGAGATAGACAGAGGCAGAGAATGGATGTGCCAGGGCCTCCAGCCACTACAAACAAACTCCAGATGCTTGCCCCCCTTGTGCATCTGCCTAACTTGGGTCCTGGGGAATCATACCTGGGTCCTTTGGTTTTGCAGGCAAACACCTTAACCACTAAGCCAGACAGACACAGAGAGAGAGACAGAGAGAGAGACAGAGAGAGAGACAGAGAGAGAACTGGCACACCAGAGCCTCATCCACTGCAAGTGAACTCCAGACATCTGTGCCACCTAATGGGCACTTGCAATCTTGTGCTTGCCTTACTTTTGTGCATCTGGCTTACATGGGTTCTGGACAGTTGAACATAGATGCTTAGGTTTCACCAGCAAGCACCTTAACTGCTAAGCCATATCTCCAGCCCTATTATTTCTTCATGTACTCTTTTTTTCGCTCAATTTTCTAGGTAGATTAATGGTATTGTGAATCATAACAAACTTTTAGACTGGGTTTATCAGTAAAATTTACTTAATTATTAAATGTCATTAAAATGTTAATTAGAAAAAAAAGATAACTGAAGTCCTAAGAGCTTTCCTTGGCCAAGTTACAGTTCTGTGTGGATAGGACCTGTGTGAGTGGGGCTCTTAGCAAAGGTAAAAGAGAAGAGGGCTAGTTTGCTAACCAGGATTTCACCATTGTAGCCGTTCCCTTCTCATTGCTGGACAAAACACCCAACCAAAAGCAGTGTATGGAAGGAAAGGGTTTGTTTCAGCTTGCAGTCTTGAGGGGACATTTCATTGTGGTAGGGAAAACATGGCAGAGCAGATGCTGAACATCACATCTTGTCACATCAGCTGAAAGGTAGCAAGAGTGAGCAAGCTAGCACTGAAAAGCTGGGCAAGTACATCTCAAAGTCGGCTCCCAGTGACATATCTCCTCTATCAAGGCTTCACTTCCCAAAGGCTCTTAGCATCTAGGGATTGTGGATGAGGCTTAATCACAAACACATGAGACTATGGGGGATAGTTCACATTCAAACCACCCACAGCCATGGAGAGTTGCACTGAAGAAAGGAAGAGAAAGCTGTCACACAGAAAAACAATGCACTTTAGATGAAAGCAATCACTGGGACTAATTACTGGTGACAAAAATGGAAGGTCAAGTGCAAGACTGTGGACAATGGCATATAACAGATGGTTAAAAACTTATTTTGATAGTTCTGTAAAGTTTAATAAGGGCAGAGCTGCCCAACAAATACAAAGTGCTAGACCCCCAAACACTTAATATTCCAGTAAGCATATCAAAATTTTTTAAGGAAATTAGTATGCTATGCATGTACTAATGTTTTCGTTGCTGTGACATATATCTAAATGAAACAATTTAAAAGGAGGAAAGATACATTTTTGCTCAAGACTTTAGAGGTTTCAGCCCATGGTTGCCAGTTCCCTTGTTTCTGAAGATGTAGTATAACATGGCAGAAGTGTGGGTGGAGCAGAGTTACTCACTTTATGACATCCAGGAAGGAGCCTGGAAGAGGTAGAGACAAGGTACCGCCCCCAAGGATATGCACCCAGTGATCAGCTGGTTCTTCCATGAGGGCCCCATCTACTAAAGTTTCCAGGACCTCCTCAACTGGTGCCACCAGTTGGGGACAAAGCCTCCAACACACGAGCCAGTAGGAGTATTTCATAGTCAAGCCATAGCAAGTGGTGACTGCTATTTAGTCCAATATAGGCAAGATTATTTTACATATGGCACTGACCACATTTGAAATGTTACATGTGGCTAATGGCTCCCATACCAGACGGGTAATCATTAGCATCATTAGAAGCTATGCTATGCATGAAAACAATTAAATAGAAAATTTCTGTGAGAGTAAAATACAAAGTACTTTAAAGACCCCGTTAATAATTTCACTTCAATTTCCATCTACAGATCATTTCCAAGCTATTAGAATAATTGAGAAAGAATCCAGGACTTGGCAAAGGAAGGGAAAATGTCAGTAATATGAAGATTAATGTAAGGATTAGATGGGATAATATAGACATTTAGAAAACAGAGTGGAGATTACCCACTGGAGACCCTTTTTTGTTATGCAGGAGCTTTGTCTCCTTTCTTTCTCTTAAACTCTGTAATAAAATATTTCTATGTTCCAAAAACAAAGAAAGAAAAAGAAAAGAAATAAGACATAGAGTGTACTGGGTGGTAGTGCTTATATCTGTAATCCCAGCATTCAGGATATTAAGGCAGGAGGACTATGAGGTAAGGCCATTATGGGCTACCAGTGAGATTTGTCACAAGTAAATAAATAAGTAAGGCATTTGGATAGAATTTCTTCTTATTTTATTAGAATATGGGTCCTTGGTTATAAACACTACAGATCTCGGCAGTGGTTGTGCCTCCTCCCCAGCTCAGTATTTTTATGCTCATTGTTTAGGAAGTGATTATACTTTAGAAAATACTAACCAGGATCATGTTTAAATTCTCAGTACTCAGTCAGCCTTTCCCCCCCATGTTCAAGAACTATACACATCTGCCCACATGGAAAACTGAGAGAAATTCAGAATGTAGCCACAGATGTGTGCAGAGAAGGAAATGCTGAAAGCCTTTCAAGCACTTTCTGATTAAAAATCTAAGTTGAGGACAGTGTTATCTAGGATACGTACATGTAAGCAGTCTCTCCCCACAGTGATGTCTGAGAGCACTGCATTTCTCCATAATTATATCTAGCAGAGGAAAACAACCTGATCATGCCTGAGCCAGGAGCTCCCAGCAAGCTGTTAGCTTTCCACGGTGCAGTAACCCACTGATCATCTCAGCCCTTCCATAAATACTATAGGCTGTGTGCGCATGTGCCTGTGAACTTCACAGGTTTCCATGGATACATGAATTTTAGTGCCAAAGCACATTTACTATCGCTTTTCTTGTCACCAAGAGTCCTGTAAACACTTGTGCTTTAAGATTTTGTGCAGAAATTTGGCATTTTATAGAGGACAAGTCAGAATTATCCTTTTCCAAATGCTTATGGTTTTCCCAGAGTCAAGTTCCCTAAATTTGCTGATGTTTGTAGCCTTCTTTTAGGGATATGCTTTTTATTTATTAGAACAATAAAAGACAATAAAGCCTTAACTACCTTGTCAGGATCATTTTAAGTGATATACTTGTAATATACATTACAATTAATAACTAAGGACAACTTGTTCTGAATTTTAAAGTGAAAATGAGTAAACAGGAAAACAAAAGTAGGTGTATTTTATATATACTTAGCCATTTTTCTTTCTAAGAATAGTGAAATTTAAGTGTCATGTTCAAAGATATCCTTGGGTTACATGTATTAAGCAATTTTAATTCAAATGTAATCTTTCTTACAAACATGAAGTTGTTTGTAGATTCAGAAGACTTCACAAATCTGTGGAAATAGGAAGACTCTGTTTTTGTTTTTCCAATTTCATCCTTGCATAAATTATAACTCATAAAATCCAAAGAATGTGCTCTCCAATGTACAAGCAAGGAAGTGGTACGCCTGAGATTAGAACCCAAATCCTTGCATTGTCTTTGTCCTGGGCAGAATTTTGTTACTTTTCTAGAAGGTACACCCATACCTTTCTTTCCTATGGGCTGACAGGTCTCTGTGCCTCTGACCTGGACTCTGTTAAGTTCTTCTGATCATCCATCCCCTTGACTACCCAGATTATTTGCTCAGCCTCATTTGCCAAGCTTGGTCATTTCTAACAAACGTGTCCATTGGAAGCAGCAGTCACCCAGACGTCAGAACCTGGAGGCATGCTAGCTACTTAAAGGTAAGGGATCTATAAGGGAATAGATTTCTAGTTCCAAATCGTACTGATCAAGAACATACGATGCAGAATGAATGAGATGCTTGAGCAGTTTGTGCATTCTAAGCAGACCTTGTTGCCTCAATGTTGAAGTCAAGGAAAAAAGCTTTCACTTTCACAACATCACTCTAGTGGGAGCAGAGCAGGGTTTAAACTACTTGAATGGCTGTCTCAGCTCACTCAATATACTCATGTAGTCAATAATATCTACAACATCTCAGCAACTATCTCTGTCTCTTTAATTGCCATGAGGTATTGGAGTGGGTGGAAAACATTGTAACGTCATGATAAATGTATTTTGGTGTTTGACTATAAATGACCCTCATAGCTTCATATGTGTGAATACTGAATCTCTAGCTGGTGGCACTGTTCTGAAAGATTATGAAAACTTCAGGGGGTGGAGTCTTATTGGAGGAAATGGAAAACTAGGAGCAGATCTACACATGTTGCCACCCAGACCCACTTGCCATTTTCCCAGTCTTTACTTCCTCCATGATAATGTGGCAATGTGATGTTGAGCTTCTTGCTTCTGTCATACTTCTCCTGTCATAATGGAGACCCCACCCATTTACAACTGTAAGTCAAAATAAACTCTTTCCTTCCCCAAACTGCTTCTTTTCATGTATTTTGTCTGAGCCATGAGAAGGTAAGTGATACAGAAAACTCTTACCAAAAAGGGAGACTGTTGTTACAATAAACCTGACCATGTGGTTCTTTTAGAATTGGCTTGTGGAAGGAATGTAGAAGTCTTTAGAACTCTGGACTAGAGAATCCTTGACATGCTGCAAGCAGAATTTAATTGGGTATTCTGGTTGGTGTTTGGAAGGCTAACAGGCAAAGAAAAATACGTACTGTGGAAGCTGACTTGTGAGGTTTCAGAGAGGGAAAAGGACTTCATTAGGACCCATCTAGGGTAATTCATATGCTATTCTGGCAAAGAACCTGGCTACATTCTAGCCCTGTCTTGAGAACTTGAACAAAAGCTGGATTTTAAAAGTAATGGACTAATGTGTTTGGCAGAGAAAATTTCAAGGCAGAAAAATATTGCCTCCATCTCTTCTTGCTCTAGTTCAGATCTACAGTAAAAGAGAAAACTACAGACCAGAAAGATATTTTTTAAAATATAAATTTTGGGCACAGAAAGACACATAAACAAATTTGAAGTCCCAGGCCCAGAGACTGAAGCTACTTCCCCTGAAATTGTTAAAGAGATTACCACTATTAAGGATAAGCCAACTTCTCTTCATTGGGAAAATAGGATAGATTCCTGGAGGGCAAGACCCAAACCCACAGAAGTCTCAAATTAAGTAAGAATGCTAATTCTCTGTTTGTTTGTTTGTTTGTTTGTTTTTTCGAGGTAGGGTCTCACTCTAGCTCAGGCTGACCTGGAATTCACTGTGTAGTCTTAGGGTGGCCTCGAACTCACAGAAATCCTCCTACCTCTGCCTTCCAAGTGCTGGGATTAAAGGTGTGTGCCACCATGCCCAGCTAGAGTTCATCATGAGCCCTACATACTGGACATGGAGCTGAAGGATTTAGTGGTGAGACTTTGGGCTTGAACAGTGTTGGAATTGGTAAAGACTTATGAGGATTTTTAAAGTTGGAATAAACACATTTGGCATCATGTGATGGCCATAGACTCTATGGAGGTCAGGGACAGAATGTAGTGGTTTGAATGTAAAATTACTCGCATTTGCTCATGTATTTGAATACTTAATCTCCATCTGGTGGTGCTGTTCTGGAAGATTATGGAACCTTTAAGAAGTAAAGCCTTGTTGAAGGAAATGTGTCAGTGGAGACAGGTCTCCACATGTTATCACCCAGACCCACTTGGCATTCTCTCCCTCTCTCTTTCCTTCCCCTATGCTGATGTGACAATATGATGTCAGGCTTCCTGCTACTTCCATGCCTTTCCCACCATAATTGATTACATTTGGAACTGTAAGCCAGGTATTTTGTCCCAGCAAAAAGAATGTAACTGACGCATTTATACATTGAATAATCAAATTAATGTGTTTAGCCTACTTGTTATCTCATACTTGTTTGTGAGGAGAATATTCAAAAATTTCTCTTCTAGATATTTTGAAATATGACATTGTTAAATTGTGGGATTTAATTTTTTTATTTTTATTTATTTATTTGAGAGTGACAGAGTGAGAGAGAGAGAGAAAGAGAGAGAGGGAGAGAATGGGCGCACCAGGGCCTCCAGCCACTGCAAACGAACTCCAGATGCATGTGCCACCTTGTGCATTTGCCATACATGGGTACTGGGGAATAATTGAGCCTCGAATAGGGTTCCTTAGGCTTCAAAGGCAAGTGCTTAACCACTGAGCCATCTCTCCAGCCCCTAGGGTTTTGTTTTTTTTTTTTTAATTTCAAGAGTCAGGCTTTAAGGCTTGGAGTGCAGCTCAATGATAAGTGTGTGCTTAGCATAGACAAAGCCTTAGGGTCAATTCTCAGTAACACTGTCTAACTAACTGCAGGATTTTTTGGGGAAGGGTTCAATTAACAAAGTCTGGATATGAGCAGGATCTTAAGTAGGAAATCTGACCTCAGTTCTATCCAGAAAACCCTAAGAGCAGAGACCCATGTGTCAGGCTTCACAGTAACTGCCAGGACCTGGGTAGTCAGCAGTTTGTTGTGAGGAGCAAGTGACACAAAAGATATGAAAGTTGGGCTGGAGAGATGGCTTAGCAGTTAAGGTGCCTGCCTGCAAAGCCTAAGAACGCTTGTTCAAATCACCAGGTCCCACGTTTAGCCAGATGCAAAAGTGACGCCAGGGCGCAATGTCACACATGCGCACAAGGGGATGCATGTGTCTAGAGTTCATTCATAGTGGCTGAGAGGCCCTGGCATGCCCATTCTCTGCCTCTTCCTCTCTCTCTCTGTCTCTCTCTCTCTCTGTGTCTCTTTCTCTCTCTGTCTCTCTCAAATAAAAAAGATATGAAAGTGTTTTACTAATTATAGAAATCAGTCTATCACCTATCATCTATCTATCTCTCTATCATATCTCTGTTATCTATTTATCTATCTAACATCTATCTATCATCTTATTTCTACCTGGTTGTTTGGGGGCCTTCCCACAAATTATGTCCATTTTAGTTTCCAAATGTTAAAAAGACAAAGAATGACATTTGTTCTCTTACAGAGCTTCCAGACTTCATTTATTTGACAAAAAAATAACTAAATCTTTTCCATTATAGGTCTTTCATTAAAATTCAACCTTTACAACCCAACCAGGCAGAGACTAAGAGCACCACCCACGCACTGCTTCACATATTCTAGAGCCTGAGTAAAAGGAACTGGTTCTTTGGATACACTCTAACATCTGATCCAATTAGATACCACACACAGCCTGGACCCCAGTCCAGGGTGGCGGCTCTAGATTCAGGCAAGCCATGTTGGACACTGCCCTAGGCTCACCCTTTCTGAATGAAAATGTTAGTTCTGTGCTAGTCATCCACAGAGTACCAGGGAGTTGCCAACTGTCTTCTGTCTATCAAAATGAAGAGGGAACTCAGCTTTCTGCACACGAGCTTTCTCTTTCTCCTGTAAATTCCGTTCAGGCATCAAATTGGATTTGCTCTTAACTGAATGCATTTTATCCACACCTGCCAGGGATCTAGAACTAAAATTACAAGATTTATTTCACTTTAATTCTATTATGAGGCATTTAATCACAAATACCCCCCAAATGAAAAGATGATTTATCATCTTGCCCTGACTGAGCAACTCTCTTCAGTTCACATTCATGAATCCATAATGCAGGGAGGAGACTGGATGATGAAGTGTCTGATTAGAGAAAACAGATTAACCTGGCAAACATAATAAATTTAGCTCATAAGCAGGGTGGCTTTGTAAATGCTCATGATAACTCTTCTGTATAAAATCATGTACCACCTCCTTCCATGATGACTCAATTGGAATAGTTGAGGAACATAAAACAAATGCATGTTTATGACTTTCTCGTTGAGACATTAAAAAGACATTAACAGACATATCAAATTCAGTTTGTAACTCTAAGTATATATTAAATTGGGAACCTGTAAGCAAAAATATTAACTCATAAAAAAACCAAAGCTACAATCTCTCCAATGCTCTTGTTTCCACATTGCCAATAATGGTATCTAGATTTCAAATGCCTCAGATTTCCTTCTGTGAACTCTGTCCTTAAAAGGTGCCAAGCCAGAGCCTGAGTTACAGATGGAGCAAATCCATTTCCAGCGCTGATAACAGAATCTGATTCCTTTATAAAAACAGCCACATATTTATGTAGTTCGTATCCCATTGTAACCAGCACATAAAATTAGCAGGCTGTGTTGGCTTTTGAATCAGAACGGAAAATAGTTTTAGCTGAGATCCATTTACATCAGAGTAGAAAAATCTAGGTTATGATTAGTTTGAAAGACAGTCCTGCGCAGCTCTCCGAAGAGCTCACGGAGCAGTAGTCTGTCAAGCCTTTCCTGCTTAGCCGGCTAGTATTTCTGGCCTCCTTTTTTAAGCAAGGAGAAAAGGGATACTCGCCATACCCAGCTTTATTTTTAACTTCGCGTGCTGTTTTTCTGGAGACCTCAGTTGGCCTACCTGGCCTGAAAACATAATTAGACCCTGCTTGCTCACATGCTCCCAAGGCACGCAGAATAAGGAGCTTTTTCTCTGTCTGGACCCAGAATGTTTCCAGGGCAAAAAATGTCAGGGTGAGTGGCTGGGGATCGGATGGGCTGCGGGAGAGTCATGTCCTTATTGAAGGCCCCATCTCATCCCATCCCATCCCATCCCATCCCATCCCATCCCATCTCCATCTGTAACAGAGAGAGAAAAATGGGGAGAAAGAAGTGTTTTAAAGCCTTTCCCTCCTCTCACTCTTTGTTGAGTGAAAATAGTAGGTATGTGAAGGGGAATGGGGGGGGGTGGAGATTATCAAGGTTTATTGTCTGTAATTATGGAAATTGTCAATAAAAAGTTTAAAAAATAAATAATAAGTTAAAAGAAAATTAACAAACCAAAAAAAAAAAAAAAAAAACAAAAAACAAAAAACCCTCAGGAGATTTTTTCCTAGGACTGCAAAGATGAGAAAACAATTCGTGGGCCCCAAGTGAGTTTGTGTCCAGCTAGAAGAGCAGGTATTGTGTATTCCTGTTGAACCCCCAACTTTTCTGGGCTCAGCAAGACAGGTCTACTTCAGAACCTTAGCCCCTAACACAGCGCCTGCAATCAGAGGTTTGTTGAGGGAAGGTCGGAGAGGTGAAGCGGTAGAGGCTGGGGTTTGTGAGTCTGCTGCTACAGACATAGCGAACGGAGGTGGGTGCTGGGGCACCCGCAGGTGCAGTGGGCTTGGAGCGCGCAGAGAGCGAGCCCGACCGCGCGGCGGCGCCCCGGAGCCCGCCGGGCCAGGAGCGTGTGCGCGGGCGCGGGCGTTACGGCGGCGGCGACGGCGGAGGAGGAGAAGGGCGGCCTTGGCCTTGGCCTTGGCCTCTGGGCGGTGCGGATGGAGTCTTCCCCTGGCTCCTAGCCGCACGGTCTGCGGTTGCGAGTCCAGAGAGCACCTGGAACGCCCGCAGCCGCCGCCCGGTGCGGGACCAGGAGCCAGCTGGAGAGCGAGGAGCGCTGGAGCGCGGAGGGCCGCAAAGTTCAAGGTTTGGAGAACGCCCCTGCTGATTCAGCCTCTTGTCTTTGCCAATGCGTGACCCGTTATCCATTCACAGGGAACAAAAGAAACGTGCGTCCACAGCCACGATGCATGCGATTCGGTGGCAGAACTGGGATCAGGCTGCCGTCACTTAAAATGAGGGCGAATAGCGGTGACCAAAGCGATAGTATCGTCTTGGCTTTTTCAAACAGTGCATGACGACATTACCTGACCTAGGCTGCTAGAACTATTACGCATGTTCTGAAAACACGCAGATGGGGCCGGAGTTCTTCGTTCCTTCATTAATAAAGCATTTGTTAGGCAGCTCTTTGTGCCAGGCACTCTGCTAGAAACTGTCGAGATAAACAAAAACCATGTGGGACAGGAGAGAAGTTCCCCAGACACCAGGTAATGAAGTAGCTGAAGGAAGGGGATGGAGCAGCAATAGAGAACGCACTAGGGAGGGAAACTCAGCGTGCCATTCTCCATGACTGAGGGCTGTAGGTCGTGATGTGGTCATTTGGAAGTGGCATTTCTGGCACAAGGTTCGCTGTTACAAAACAAAACAAAACAAACAAAAAAAGTAACAAAAGCCCTCACATAAGCATGAACAACCAAAGACTGCCTCTTTCCCCAGTATAGGCATGGAGATTAGGTAAGATTAGGTAATTGAGGGGGTCCTCTGTACTGGGGCGTCTTGGAAGCTTCACGCTATAGTTGAGGGATGGTTTGGGATAGATTTAGCCCAATGTGAAGCTCTGAGCTGCAAGAGAGTGAATGTTGGACCAAGGATGCATGCTGCCTGGAAGGTCTCGGAGAAGCAAGCCTAGCTAGGCACAGGGCTTCATGGGGGCATCTCTGTATTGTGGATGCCAAACATTAAGCTGGGAATGGGAAAGGGCCCAAATGAATTGGGAGGCTCTTGTACAAAGCGTAAACAGCAATGACCATAATGGTGTTCAGACTTCCCATAACATTCTTGGGAGTAGCTGATGAAAAACTGCTCCCAAATGCCCTGTAACACAGGTGGCCTCTGGGACGTGGACAGCTCTTAGCCTGTCCCTGTCTGGACACACTTATTTCTTCTGATGTCTTCAGGGACTAAGATGGAGTTATAAACAGTGCAGTCTGACGAATGAAAGAGGAAATTTCTTGTGGAAATTAAGCACCTTCTTTCATTGCCACTCTGTGCATGTGAACTGTTAAAACATATTTATAGCTGTTTGCCTAAGGTCTGAGTCTGGGGACCTTATAGATGCTTCTAGCCCCACCTGTGAACCTCCTGGGCAGAAGAAAAGCAGAGCTTCATTTAGTGCGCACTGGTTCTGCATATGAAGTACCTTGTGCCCTTGCAGCACCAAATATCCATCTGATGGATATTTGAGAGGACAGAGAAGGCAAAATGTTATTTAGCTGCAATTCCTTTGGTTAATTATGTTAATCTGGGGTATAAAAGAACATGAAGTCTCTAGTAGATAGACCTGAATTCAAGTCACTTTTGTCTGTGTGACTTGAGGATTGGCACTTCACTCCTCCAAGTCTCCATTTCCTTATCTAAAATGGTGATCATAATCATCACCAGCTGACAGATGAAACAAGTCACCATTAGTACCCCTCATGCTGCCATTCTGTAGTCACACCAGCATCCCTCTCACCTCTTCCTTGACCCCTGACAACCACCGTCTGCTGTATTTACCACTTTGTCACTCCAAGAATGTTAGACAGGAGCCGGAGAGATGGCTTAGTGGTTAAGGCACCTGCCTGCTAAGCCTAAGAACACTGGTTCCAATTTCCACATCCCATGTTTAGCCAGATGCAAAGTGACGCAAAGGCACAATGCTGCACTTGACCACAAGGGGGCACACACATCTGGAATTCGCTCACAGCGGCTGAGAGGCTGCTGGTGCACCCATTCTCTCTCTCTCTCTGCCTCTCTCTCTCCAAAAAAAAAATGTTAGACAGTAGAACTGTAAAGTATGCAACCTTTAGACATTGTTTCCTCACTCATCATAATTCTCTGGGAACTAATTCAAGTTTTATTAACAAGTATTACTTATACATATAATGGGCTTCAGTGTGATATTTCCATACATTTGCACAGCACGCACTGATCAAATAAAACTTCTCTCTTCCCCCACCACAGAACCTTTCCCAGTCTGTACTAACCATTATTCCACTTGTGTTTAGCTCCTGCATATGAGGAAGAACAGGCAGTGTCTGCCTTTCTGTGTCTAGTTTATTTCATGTATTTTTTATGTTGCTGTAGAGTTGTTGGTGCTCCTTGTATTAGCCCCTTGTCACATGGGTAGTTTGCAAATATTGTCTCCCATCCTGAAGGTTGTTTCAAGCTGTCGTCTCCATTGCTGTGCAGGAGTATTTTGTCCCTTATAACCATATGTCTAGTTTGCTTTTTTGTTTTCCATGTTTTTTGGAGGCCTATGTAGAAAATTGTTGCACATATAAATGCTTTAAAATGTCTCCCTTATGTTTTCTTCTAGTAGTTCCAGAGTTTTAATGTCTTAATGTTTAGGTCTCTAGCCCATTTCAAGTTGATGTTTTTTTTGTTTGTTTTTTTTTTGGTATAGCCTGTTGTGCATGGATGACCATATTTTCCCAAAGATTAAGGGAAGTTCTCAGCTGTTATTTCATTAAACATATTTAAATGGCTGTGACTTCATTCTCATCAAGTATTCTAACAATGTACATGCGTGCTTATTTAGTGGTGGTCTGCAGTCTCAAATATTCTTTCCATTCTATGTTCTTCCTCTTTTTTCTACATTGGCTATTTCAATAGAGTATATAACTTCATATATACTCCTTTTTAAACATTTTATTTATTTGAGAGAGAGGCAGATAGAAAGAAAATGGACGTGCCAGGGCCTCTAGCCACTGCAAACAAACTTCAGACACTTGTGCCACCATGTGCATCTCGCTTTACGTGGGTCCTGGGGAATTGAACCTGGGTCCTTTGGCTTTGCAGCCAAGTGCCTTAACTACTAGGTCATTTCTCCAGCCCCCATCTACAGTCTTTCTTTTTCTCATTCCAGTCAGTTGTTGAGGCTTCCAGCTATGTACTTTATTTGATTCATTGATGTCTTCATTCCTAAGATTTCTGTCTGATTCTTCTTAATAATCTCCATCTCTCTGCTGAATTTCTCATTCTGTATTGTTTTCCTCATTTCATTTGTTCATCTGTATTCTTTTGGATCTTTTAAATATTTTTATCAGGCATTTCATCCATTTAGATTTTGGGGAGTCTATTGCCTGTCAGTTCTTTTGCAGACATTATACTACCTTGGACTTTTTTTTTTTTTAATAATTCTTTGTGATTCCACACTAAGATTTGGGATATGGCAGGTGAGACATCTCTACTGTTTTTATATGGTGGCCTTAGTAAGTGGCTTTCTTCTGAACACGTGTCTTGAGGTGTTGGTTTGTTATGCAGTGCTGACTTCGATGCTGGCTGAACATAGTTTTCCTGTAGTTTCTTTGGCTGTGACTGGTGAATTTGGGCACAATGATCCACTGCTTGTTCTTACTGTTGGTGACATAACACTTTCCAGCACTATGAGTTAGCCAGGTTTTTAGCTCAGTTCCAGCTTGATTTCTCAATAGCCTTGGACTGCAGCTTGTGGTGTCTTCAGCAATAGGGTCTTACTTTAGATCTGGTACATAACCAAGTGCTTTGGCAATGGACTGTATAGTTCAGGAGCCTCATGGGCCTCCATGACCAACAGCTCACTGTGGGGAGTGACCCAGTTCTGGCGCTAGAATTTACCAGCAACTCTATGGTTTTAGGGTGAGTCTCCATCCCAGCAGGGCAATTCTGCTCAAATTATGGAGAAGGCACAGGTTTCTGTTTGTTTGTTGTCATTCACCGGTTGAAGGTCAGCTAAGCAGTTCCTATTATAAGACTATTGTGAACAAAGCTGCTATAAACATTTACATGTTTAGGTTAAAAGTAAGTCTTCCTTGACATTATTCTGAGGGAAATGCTTAAATGCATAATTGATGAACCATATATTTGTTACAAGGTAAAAATGTAAAGACATTGCCAAACTCTTTGCAGAGTGACTTGACCATTTTACATCCCTGCTAGTAGATGAGTAATGCAGTCACACATATCCTTGTCAAAATTTGGCATTGTTGCTGTTTTTTTTTTTTTTAAATTATTTTAGCTATTCTGATAGGCATGTAATGATATCTCAGAGTGGCTTTAATTTGCATTTCCCTAATTGCTAATGATGAATATGGCTTCTGAACATCTGTGGATCTGCTGGGATGTGAAATGTGTCTGCATATTTCCTGCCCACATTCTGATTGAATTGTTTTTCCTGGATTGAATTTTGAGATCGCTTTACATGTTCTTGATGCTGGTCCTAGCTTTTGCTATTTTTTTTTTTTTTTTTTTTTTTTTTTTTTTTTGAGGACACCCAGTTTAGCAGTTTTTCCTTCTATGGATCTAAACTTAGGATATCACATCTAAGAACCCTATCTACACTAATGCTGAAGATTGCTCCCTAATGCCCTCCACCCTGTACATTTTATTGTTTTGCAATCTTGAATTAGGTATGAGATTTAGGCGAGGCTGAGTTCTGTTGGTGGTAGTGGTATTTTCCCTCCTGCACATGTTCTAACACTCTAGTACCAGTTGTTGAAAATCTCTTGTAAAATAACATGTGTCCTTTGCTAGTCAAAATGACTTGCCTAGTTCAGTATTCTTTTTCTTAAAAAATAGGAAGTTGAACTGGGACCTGGGGGCTGCTAACCAAGCTGTTCCTAGAACTAGTTGGATCCCAGGATGCATCCTTAGCGCCACTGAGGCAGGGGGAGTGAGGCTGTCATGCCCTTTCTGACTTCCTCCGGGGCAGTGCTGCTGCCTTCTGCATTTGAGGCTTGTGAGGGTTTGACATACAGAAGAATACAAGGTGCCCACTGCTGAAACAAGTGTGGAGATGAGCAGACTAGAGACTATCTAGCATCCCTTTCTACAGCTGCTTGCTAAGAATCCAAGTAGCCAGCTCACTTCCCTCTGATGTGTTACCCTTCAGGCTTCTCCCTTAGATTCTGGAAGGGTTAGTTAGTCATACATTTTCCTTGTCATCTGTCGTCTGTTTTTAATAGGTTATTGCAATTTTTGTCTAGTCAACTCACTTGTACTTATAATCAGTCTCTGAACTATATGTCAGAGATTGAATATGTGTGAGGAGTACTAAAATTTTGTAGTGCAGATCCTCATTTCATAAAGTGATATCTGGAAGAGACAGTGCAGAATCCATATCATGCATAAGCCACAGGCCAATCCCAAGGTTCACTACTTGTGTGTGTAGCTCTTGCAAGTCTTCACAAAGTGTTTGCAGTAGCTTTTGGTCCATTGATAAAGGATTACCTTCATGAGGTTTGTGAGATAAACAAGTCAGTCTTTATGCCTATCTTCAAAATGAAGAAACTGACATTCTACCTGAGTGGCATGCATAGTTATAGAACTAGCAAACAGTAGCAGAAGACTGAGAGAAGAGCTCAATCAAAAAGCTGGAATTTGGGGCTGGAGAGATGGTCCAAGAGTTAAGGCACTTGCCTGCAAAGCCCAATGACCTGGGTTTGATTCCCCAGGACCCACGGAAAGCCGGAAGTGCAAAGTGGCGAATGCATCTGGAGTTCATTTGCAGTGGCAGGAGGCCTTAGTGTCTCCATTGTCTCTGTTTCTTTCTGTCTCTGTCTGTCTGTCTCTGCTGCAAATACATAAATAAATGAATAAAAAAATTTAAAGCTGGAATTTAATACGATGGTTTTTATCTGTAAAATGGGATAATAATGTAATACACTCCAATAGAAATGCCTTTTTCATTTAATAGGGTTAATTGAGATAGTGCACTTGAAAATAGAAGTTACATTTCAATGTGTTCCCTGTTCAAATGGTGGTTATTATTAAAAGCTTGGCTGTCAGGTCTTGGATTCCAGTAGGCAGCTCTATGCTTACTGATTCCTTACAGGGGAAATGTGTTTGTTTATATCATAATATATTATCTATTTTCTCTGTTAGTGGCTAAACTGTGAATTGCCACATTAATAAGACTCAAACATATTTGAGAGGGTGCTTAGACTTCATGTTTCTATAAAGTTATTTCACTAGTTATTTTTTAACAGATGGACATCTCACATTTGGCCCTGTTTCTGTGACAGTGTGATCATTGAAGTGTTCAGCAGATGGCCTGTGAATACTCAGGAAAACACCCTTCCAATATTAATTGTTGTAAAAATACTTTTTAATTGCTAGAAAAATGAAAGTGTATATTCCCAAGTTGTTAGCCTGCCATTATCATCATAATTTAGGTGATTTGGAATTTTCCAGTTCTGGCACTTGCATTTTTTTTGCAACTAATATGAAATAGCTGCATTAGCATGAGATGATGAGGAACACCCTGCTGTCACTTAGAGACTGAACATGCATACAGTATTCATAGTGGAAGATGTGCGTTACTTCCTCTTGCTGAGTTATTCTATATCTATGCATACATAAAAACGCAAAACCTCCCTAAAAAAATCTGCTGCCAGAGACTTACGTGTGCTTTCTGAAGTGTAGTGATATAGAAGGAAAAAAACTGCCCACTTTAGAATTTTCAGATGTATTCTTTTCCATGGTGGACTCCCCCAACCTTGCAAATTGTCTGGCTTCTACTGCTGACCATCTGGCACTGTTTCTGAAGTCAGTACCTGAGGAATCTGTAAGTGAAACAGTCAGGGAAGTGATGACGTTTGTTGTGGTTACAATGGCAAAAGGCACCTGATGATTTGCAGGTGGAAGCCCCAGTGCTTAAGCATCTAAAGCACTCTGTAACCCACAGCACCACTGCAAACCAGGGAGAAATGTCACAGGTCCTACATTGTACTAGACACGCTGGCTGGACACCCATCTGAGTGTGGAACCTATGTTTAAAATGAAATGGCAGAGTAAGTTCTGTGGTAGAATGTATTTCTTGCAAGTCCCAGTGTGCACAGTATTAAGTCTCCACTCATGCTTTTGCTCTTCGATTTGACTGTGCTGCATATGAAAGGCTGAAAACCTTCTGGTCTTAGGCTCTTGACTCCTGATTTTTTCATGCTGTGTAAGTATGAGTATAGCGATACTTTTTAATATCTTTAGAGCATTTACATAGTAAAATAAATGTATTATACACTTGTCTTCCTTTTATTTCTCCTTTCTATTCCAAACAATGTATATTTTATTCTTAACATTATTGCAATTGTATGTAGAAAGAAGTCATATTAACTATGAATTTGTGGACGTAAAGAGATATATTTTTATTTATTTTATTTTATTTTTATTTATTTATTTTTTTTTTTGGTTTTTTCACTCTGGTCCAGGCTGACCTGGAATTAACTATGTAGTCTCAGGGTGGCCTCAAACTCACAGCAATCCTCCTACCTCTTCCTCCCGAGTGCTGGGATTCAAGACATGCGCCACCACGCCCGGCTCTGTATTTATTTTTAATTTTTTAATTTTTTGAAGTAGAGTCTCAGGCTCTAATCTGGAATTCACTATGTAGTCTCAGGATGGCCTGGAACTCACGATGATCCTCCTACCTCTCCCTCCCAAGTGCTGGGATTAAAGGCGTGCGCCACCACACCCGGCTTTAAAGAGATAGTTTATAAAACTCTTTGAGCCACAGAATCCGAGTACAATAAGGAAAGCATTACTATATAAAATTAAGCAAAAAGAAACAAATTTGTTTTTTACCCATATATATACATTTCAGTATTGGAATCATTCAGAAAAAAAAAAAAAACAGCATCATGAGTCTAAGTCATTAATATGGAATGTAATCTCAATCAATTCTATATCCTTCTCCTTCTCTGGAACTCTTAGAATGACTCTTTGGGCCAGTTTTATCAGCTAGGTCGTCTTGGTATCTGGTGTTGCAGATGGCGTTGAATGATTGCTTCAGTCTGACCTACCCTGGAAACCCTCACCCAGGAGACTTGATTGAAGTGTTCCGACCAGGCTATCAGCACTGGGCACTGTACCTGGGGGATGGCTATGTTATCAACATAGCGCCTTTAGGTAAGATTTGTTTCCACTGGATCCTGGAAGCTTTTTAAGGTTTTTCTATTTTCATGTTGTATTTTTGTAATAAGGAATCATGAACAAAATCATAAAACAAAGTAAAACAGATAAAATGTAGAAAATAGATCAATTTAACTAATCTAGGCTTAGGAAAGGATATTCTAAGAACAACGTATCATTAAAACGATTCCAAAGACCAAGTAACATTGAATTTAAAAGCCTCTAGAATGAAAAGAACCACAATTACAAGTAAATAATCATCCCTGGAAGATATTTGCCACAAACATGTTTGAGTCTGATGCATTTACAAGATCAGCTATTCATTCAAAATACCTGTTAACAGGTTATATCATATGTGATGAAGGTTCTACATAAGTGGGCGAACATAGACATCTCCCTGAATGATGGAACTTACATATTTACATGTAGAAAGAGAGAGAAAAGTGAGAGACAAGAGAGGGAACAAATTATAGAAGTAAATGTTAGAAGGCTTATGGAGGTGGTATGCAATATGCTGAAGGCAGGGAGGTGGAGGTGGGAATGCTGTAATTTTTAAATGAAGTGGTCAGGAAACTTCCATAAAGCAGCATTTGAAGAAAACTTGAAAGCAGTAAGAAAGCCAGTTACATGATATCAGGGAAAATGGTGCCTCAGACCAAGTGGACAGCAAATACCCAAGTTTCAACAAACAAATGGGTGAAAATTGTGAACAGTGCACAGAAGAAGAGCAGAAACAAATATACACTTCAAAACATTGCCACGTTGTAGTTACCTACCAGTTATACAATAAAACAGTGACGGATTCCATGCCTGTCTCATTAGCAGAGGATAAAAGTGGTAACAATCGGTGGTTACAGGGTACAAACAAAGATGTTGTGGATGGAAGGATAACTGATAATGTCATTCATGTAAACTGTTTACCAGTACATGTTGAGACGCTTATAAGATTTTACGTGCTCTGACTGTGATTTTACTTCTACGCATCTGGGGAAATATTACAAGATGTGGACAAACACTTCTTTTTAGAATACACCCTCAAGATACATTTAAGGAAATGTTAGTTTGTGAGCTGCGGTGGCATACATCTGTAATCCCTGCATGTGGGAGGCAGAGGGATGGCAAGTTCTGGGCCAGCCTGGGCTATGTAGTGAGTTAAAGGCTAGCCTGAGCTACACATCAAAATGTTGACTAAAAAAAAAAAAAACAAGGTCTGAAAATTTGGTTCAGTGGTACACACCTAGTGTATGTGATGCCCTGGGTTCAAATATCTGCCTTCAAAATGTTCATAGGCCCAAGTCTTACCACCTTGAGGAAGTCCTGACAATTTTAAATGAAACACTCCTCCGAATACTATAAATGGAAGTGGCAAAGAAAATGACATGTACAATTCCCAGCTGTTAATATCTAAGTCTGGTGATTAACTTTAAGTCACCTGGTATCACTACATTATCTTTGCAGTTTTCACACCTGGAATATAACATGAAAATTTGGTCCTATTTTCTTATTTTCCACTATGAAACTCCATGTTAATGTTTCTGCTTTAAACTCCACATGAATGTACTTAAAACACTAACCTTTGATCTTGTAGAGTGAAACTTAATTCTAACCACTATAATAGTTCCCAGGCTAGTTTAACTCTCAAAACCTCAATTTCTTTTTTTTTTTTTGCCATGGGTTAATAAACAGCCAAAGTTCAGTGATTCTAAATAGGATACATACTATGCTTGTGAGGCATGCGTACCGTCAGTATCTAAGGTATTACGTGGAAAAGTCTGCTCCATCAAAGATTGGTAAGAAAACTGATAAGAAAGTGTGGTTTTAGTCTTTCCTAATAGGAAAGTCTACAAATTCTAGTTTTGTAGCAAGCTGTCCTCTCACAGGTCACATGAACCAAACATAGCAGTTGTGACATGTGGATAAAGACCAGCCCCTGGCCCTGGACTTGTGCTTTAGGAATCATATTGAGTGTCAGGTACTGACATGCCAGACCAGGATACAGGGGTTCCTGACAGTCTAGGCAAATGCTTACCAGGGGTATCTGAGGTGGAGAGGCAGGACCCAGAGCACTGTCTGGGTGGGTTAAACACAGCATGTGGCCCCATCTGTTACCATGCTTAATAAGATTAGCTTTAGGCATAGAACTCTACTTTTGACCAAAGGAAGTAGCAAGAGAAAAGCAGGAGCTTAGCTGATGTCTCAGAGGACTGAGCTACTATGAAAGTTTGAAATAGGAAATTGGGACCCTTATTGAAACCTAACTGGAGGAACAAGTGTGTGAAGAGGTCGTCTGGGTGAGGAATGCAGCCAAGGTACTTCAGACAAACCTGGAACTATAAGATACTATTGCTAAGCCTACTAGTTTGGAACGTTCAGACATTGAGAAAGAAACCGCATAATAGACAAAGCAGGCAACAATTATTTCCCTTCTATGAGAGAAACACATACTAAGGATCTCTGATAATCATACCAATCAATGGAACACTTACTTCCCAAGAACAGGTAGTGTTCTCACATGATTTGTCTGAGAGAAGACCATAATTTTTCAAAATTTTCCTTGTATTTTCACTGGTAGAAGATTATGGTTGACAGCACAGAATTAATGAATAAGACTGATTGGTCTTTGATTATGCATAACAGGCAGAGGTAGGTCTAAGCGCCCCAGAATCTCTAGAGTTTTAGATAGTGTTGGAAATCATTGGATCATGAAGCCTTGCTAACAAGCATTCTTCTTATAGATGGTGTTCCTTCATCATTTACAAGCTCCAAGTCTGTATTCAGCACAAAGGCCTTGGTGAAGATGCAACTCTTGAAAGATGTTGTGGGAAATGACACATACAGAATAAATAATAAATATGACAAGACTTACCCTCCTCTCCCTGTGGAGGACGTCATAAAACGGTCAGAGTTTGTTATTGGACAAGAAGTGGCCTATGACGTATTAGTCAACAACTGTGAGCATTTTGTGACTTTGCTCCGGTATGGAGAAGGAGTATCCGATCAGGTGAGTGTGCTATAGGAGACGTACAGTTTCTTACCTTGAGATAATCATAACTGTATGCTATGATAAAGTTTGCAGGCCTCAAACAAAATGCAAGGAATCAGGAAGTAGGGAAAGGGGAGAGAAGGAAATTGAATTTTCCAAGGTCCTACATTAAGTTAATGACCAAGCGGAGACTTAAAAAGTTAACATCTTGAATTTGGGAGGCTAAAAACTTAAAGAAGAATCAAGGCTGGAAGTTTCTGTCAATCATATGCCTTCCATTCTTGAACTTTACCCCCATTACTAACATATATCAATCTCAAATCAGTAACCTCATGTCTCAGAAGGGATATGCTGATAAGGCCAGCAGGGAATAGAGGCTAACTACTGGCTTATCTTGGATTTATAATTGTTTTTCTTTGCTATACTTGTTCTCTATGAAATACTGTGATTTTTTTTCAAAGTAGATCTTTGATTCATTGAACTTCTAAATGACTTTTAATGTATTCATTGATTTGAAAGTAACTTGTGATCTTTTAGGTCTCCAACATTATTTTGTAGTAGGAGATTTTATTATTTATTTATTAATTATTTAATACTTTAATTACTTATATAGAGAAAGACACAGATAGAGAGAAAGAGGAAAGAGAGAGAGAGAATGAATGGGCACACCAGGGTCTCTAACCACTGCAAACAAATTCCAGATGCATGAGCCACCTTGTGAATCTGGCATATGTGGGTTCTGGGTGTATCTGGGTCCTTGGGCTTTGCAGGCAAGTGCCTTAACCTCTAAGCCATCTCTCCAGCCCTAACATCTTTTTATATATTTACTTTCCATATGGTATTATGGTGCTTGATATCATTTGCCTATTTCCTAATTGGGTTATACATTTTTTTCTGTTGATTTTTAACTTCTTTGTGTACTTTTTTCAACAGATGTTGCCTTTTACTAATGTTTTCCCCAGCCTATGGCTTATGTTTTCTGTTTATGAAATTCCTATAAATAATGATTTTTACTGTTAAAGTCCAAATGAGTTTTAAAATGTGGATCTCTGTATAAGCTAGCCACTCCCTTAAATAAGCTTGGACAAGCCAATGTAAATACACCCTGCCTGTTATTCAGTGTACCACTGCAGCCTTCAAGTCTCAGAAAAGAGGCATTTGATAAACCACAGTCACGTGTGACTGTGCTATCCTGATGTCTATACACAGCTACTTTAGATTCAGCTAATGTTTCACTGGGCATGTGCAGGTCCTCAGAATGAGGCTTTTATTGAGGCTCATGGTAGAAAGCCTTCCAAAAGATATGTGCACAGAGAAAGGTGGGCAATTTTATAGTTCTGACTAAAACATGAAGTACAAGCTCCTGGGCATATTGGTTCATCAAGAACATCCCAAGATGCTAAAATCCTGCTGGTCAGATCCCATGTTACATAACTTGAAGGGATTGTTCCAGCTGCATCGAATTTTGCTATCCCAAATGAGAATTAAGCCAAGGCACCCTTGGGGTAGGGGAACCTGCATGTACTAGTGGAAGTGGCTTTATGATAATGGTACCTGGCTTGGGGAACCCGGTCAGGTTGCACATCCCTTACCTAAGCCTTTCAAATCTATGAGAATTTTTTCTGTCATCTTATGTTTCCTGAAAGATACTTCTCATCAGTTAGGCCTTGCATTTGGTCAGAGCCACCTCCCCTATCCACAGGATCCTACCATCATCCCAGGGCTAGAACCTGTTGTCAATTGGACATTGGCATTTAAAGACATCTTTTATACTTTCATGTTTTTCATTTCTTGCCCCATTTCCTTGTATCAGACCTCCTGGGAGTATTAGATCAACTCAAGCTTGATTTACAATCCTTGATCCGGGAAGATCATCAAATTGGCCTTTTCTTTGAAATTTTTCCCTGTGTCCTGCATCTCCCTGCCTCTTTTCCCCTTATATGCTATGTGAGTATGGAGATGCTGTAGTGGCTCTTTCCTGTGATTAATGAAAAAATTATAAATAAATACAAATAAAATTGTGAATGAAAGTAAAATTTGAAAGTAAGCAGCACCACTCTCCCGGGTAACTGGAGGTTGGAACAGAGGCAGGGGGGTGTTGTAGTAAGCCTCGTCCCTGTAGACCACAGGCTAGTGTGATGCTGAAAATACAAGGAACGAATATTCTTTCCATGTGCCTCTTTCCTGGCCATGATCTTTGCTGTCCATTTCTAACAGTGAGGCAGCATAGTGTTTCAGTGGTAGTGAATGGCAGGCTTAGTGAAGGAAGCCTGTGGGTTAGACAGAAGGAGTATGCAGATATGACCTTGGTCTGGCTTCCAGCCGTTAGATTGGTTCCCAGTCATCTGAGAAAAAATATTTTGCTTGTTTGAAACTTCTGACTTTTAAATTCCTTAGACTAGGGCTGGAGAGATGGCTTAGCAGTTAAGGCACGTGCCTGCAAAGCCTAAGGAACCCGGTTCAATTCTCCAGGTCCCACATAAGCCAGATGCACAAGGGGGAGCACGCATCTGGGGTTCGTTTGCAGTGGCTGGAGGCCCCAGTGTGCTCATTCTCACTCTCCCTCTGTCTTTTTCCCTCTCTCTGTCTCTAATAAATAAATAATTAATTAATTAAAATAAAAATAAAATCTTTTAAAAAATTCCTTAGACTGAATGTTGTTTTTTGGATATCTGATGACTCTAAAGTGTCTGAATGTGACCTTTGCTTCCTAAAATTGCACTCAAACTTATGAGGATGGAAGGCAAATATTAGTAGAGTGACATGAGAACAATGAATATTCATTAGCTCCTTCATCATGATGATTAATACCCTTAAAGCTATAAATGTCTGAACCCTTTTATGGACAATTGAGCTTTAGAATGGCTTGTTTCATTTTGCCTATGTGAGAATTAATTTGGCATCATAGTTCACATCACTTTTGACTTTTCTTAAAGTATGTTTATCAGAACAGAAATTGTGTCTACTATGTAAGAGCTTACAGATATATAGCTCAGATTATATCCCTGGATCATATGACTAAAAGATATCCATTGGTTGAAGAAATGCACAAACACACGCAACCTCACCCCGCCCCCCAGTATAGACTCATGCAAACCAAAGTATGTGTTCAGGGTGTAGGGGGCTGCTAGAGGGATAAACCGGGTTTTAGAAGACTCATCTTACCTCTAAACATGTTGGTGGTATGAGCTTGAGCAAATGGCCTTAATAATCTTCCAAGAGCAGCCATAGTGCTCCCTCTCTCACTGGTGTTTTATGATGAAGAGCAAGATCTGTTTTCATGATGAGTTTACAGACTCATTGTGTTTGAACACACTCAGATGTTTAAAAACATGTTTGGCGCACGTCTTTAATCCCAGTAGAGACTGGGAGGCAGATTCGCAGAGAGTTCGAGGCCACCCTGAGTTTAGTTAATTCCAGGTCAGCCTGGACCAGATGACCCTACCTCGCAAAACCAAAAAAAAAAAAAAAAAACATGTGGGTAATATGGGCTGGAAAGATGGCTTAGCAGTTAAGGTGCTTGCCTGCAAAACCAAAGGACCAAGGTTCAATTCCCCAGGTCCCACATAAGCTAAATGCACAAAGTAGCGCATGTGTCTGAAGTCCATTTGCAGTGGCTGGAGGCCCTGGTGCAATCATTCTATCTCTTTCTTCTTCTTTCTGCCTTTTTCTCTCTCTCTCTCAAATAAATAAAAATAAATAAAAATTTAACAATGTGGGGAATAAAAGAACCATGTGTATTTGTTTATGTCTTTTGTATAGTTATAAAACTGATAATTTTATTTCTTCATATATAATTTTACTTTATCATTGAATTGTAAATATATTCATTATGCATTAAAGCAAGTATTACTTTAGAAAGCAAACTAAAGCTTCATGTAGACATTGAGACATCTATAGAATACAAGACATTTCTGTTTCTTTTTTCCCTTAGGCCAACCGAGCAGTAAGTACCATTGGTTTGGTGGCTGCTGCAGTGAATATCTTCTCATTTCTGGGCTTGTTTGCAAGAAGACAGAGAGCAAAATACTGTTAACAACTTACTGCGGAAGAGTTTGGAACTGAAGGAATTTGTGAAGGGGTGGGAAGCTGGAATGAATGCTTCCTTTGAATGCTTCATTATCGTTTCAAACCCTGATGATGGATGACAGACTCTTTAATAAACTTCTTACTGATTTTATCATATCACTGAGCATAGATGTGTTGTGGCAGCTTGATAAACAAGCAGGAGCCTTTGAGCAAGCCAGCAGAGGATCTTAACAAAATCATCACATTTTGTCTTCTGTTATAACTAATGTTTTCCTTTTTCCCCCTATGGACACTGTTTTCCCAGAGGTGTGGAAAACTGTTTATCCCTGCTTTTGGAAGACAATTACTAGGGTTGACATCTAAATTCATACTCTTTTCCTTGTCATAACAGAAACTGGAATATTCAGTGTTTGGCTAGGTAGCTGAAAGATAGTTCACTGACAAAGTATTTGAGGGTTGCTGTATTACCTTTGTGTTGCTAGGACAAACCACCCAACCAAAAGTACCAATGTGAGCAAAGGATTTATTTTGGCTTAAAGTCTTAAGGGAAAGCTTCATCATGGCCAGTTTGAAAGGATGATAGAGCAGAAGGTGGAGCTCTGGTAAGGGTGAAGCTGGGTTATAACACTCCGAAGCCTGCCCAGAATAATGTACCTCCAGCAAGGCTCCAGCTCCCAAATTGCCACCAGCTAGGGAACAAGCATTCAAAACACAGGAGGCTATGGGTGACATCTGATTCAAATCTCCACAAGGGTGTACCCCCATCTTGTTGCACCTGAGTAGGTTTGGGCTGGTCGGAAGAGGGTGGAGGACTTTCTACCCCATTTTCAGACCCAGTGATCTTTCTGGAATCTAGAGCAAAGATGGGCTATACATCTACTGAGTTGTGTTGTTCCCTCTGGATTGTGTAGTAAAGTAGCTTGACTTTGAATCTTGGCAAGAGATTGTTAAATATTGATGTAAAGTTCCACATTTAAAAGTGATATACTATATTATCGTTGACTGTAAACAAACTACTTTTTTAAATGTTTTATTTATTTATGAGTGAGAGAGAGAGCGAGAGAGACAGACAGACAGAGAGAATGGGAATGTCAGGGCCTCTAGCCACTACAAATAAACTCCAGATGCATGTGCCACCATGTGCATCTGGCTTACGTGGGTTTTGGGGAATCAAACTTGGGTCCTTTGGCTTCACAGGCAAGTACCTTAACTGCTACAGCCCATAAACAAAATACTTTGAAAATCACCCATATGGAATTCTTGGTGGCAGCAGACCAGGAGAGGTGGGGGTGCAAGCCTCTTTACACTAAAATGGCATAGGACATTGTATCATCACCCTATCACACTTCCAGTTTGGTATCCTTCTTATGTCATTATTGAAAATATGGCATTCAATCAAAATATATTATTAAGCTGGTATAGAGAGTGATGAGGGAATTAGAAGATGGTAAATAAAGTAATGGAACACTAGACTCAGTGAAAAGTCTTGTATGGATTAGACTTATTTAGTTTTTATACCAGGCCAGAAAAATTCCACAAGCTAATTGAGGGATTAAGACTAATAAGGGCAGGAGAGATTGTTTAGTGGTTAAAGGTGCTTGCCTGCAAAGCCTGACAATCCAAGTTCAATTTTCCAGTACTGACCTTAAGCCAGATACACAAAGTGGCAGGCACATGCACCTGGAGTTCCTGTGCAGGGGCAGACCTTGGACTTCCTGTCCTCTTTGCTCTTTTCTCTCTCTCTCTTTCTCTCAAATAAATGGATAAATATTTTTTAAATGGTAATGATAATAGAAGGGGGTATGTGTGCTGCTCTGATAGCCAGATAAGACCCTGTCTCTTCCCTTTCTTTTTCTTATAGCACCAACTATGTCTCTACATGATTTGCCTAATTCCTTCTTCCTTCCCTGGTGTTCTGGGAAGGTGTGAAATCATTTTTATTCTCAGTTTGCATATCTGTTCCTGAGTAGTCAGCAGTCATTAGCCAATAAGCAGCTTTCTAGACCGTCCCATTAAGCTGAGACCCACGGGTTGTATTACTTTCTCTTGGTGTGTGGACTCTTCTCAATACATAGTGTCTGAAGAGTACACTTAACTCCTCAGGAGACTTGGATGTGTTGCATTATACCACCAGCTAGGGACAGGAAGTAAAATGACACCTAGGACCTGCCTTGGGTCAAACCTTTCTAAAGAATCCTGACACCACTCCAGAAGACAGGCAAAGCTGCGAAAGGAAATGTCAGAAATGTAATTTTTAATTTGTGGATTCTTTTTCTTATCCTGAGTGTGTGAGCTTCCACAGTCTAAGTTCATCATAAAAATGGCCTATGGGAGTGGGCTGCTCAAGACAATGTGGCTTACCCATTGTGATTCATACCACTGGTGCTTTTATCAAATGTCTCTCAACACTTTTAAACTCTCTCTTGGCATATTTTTTGCAGATAGTGGAGTCCAACTTTGTCATGTTCTAAAAAATAAATGTAAAATAAAGATCATCTCAACCAGATACCTAATGGGTTTTTGGTAAAACGGACAGAGAAAAGGCTGTATATTTTTACTGAATTGGGTACATACATACACATGTATATACCTATTTATGTATGCACACATACATCTTTGCTATCTAAATGTCATACTCTATCAATTGAGGCAATTCTAAATGTCAAATAACTGAGTAAATATCAGCTCAAGGAACCTAGACTACTAGATTTTTTAATTCCCAGGCATTCCACAGTGATAAGCTAAAACACTTTTTTACAAAACCTTTCTTATCTTATTTATTTTTTTTTTTGTTAGCTACTCTATTAGTTACTTTTCCTACAACTGTGACCAAAAATACGTGACAGGAGCAATTTAGGGAAAGAAGACTTGATTTTGGCTCACAGTACAAGAGGGGTACGGCCCATCACAGGGAAAGGCAGAGGTCACTGATGACTGCATCCCTTGTTGAGAAGCAGAAGGAGATGAAGTCCGGTGCTGACCACACGCTCTCCTTTTCCTTTTGCAATCACTCTGGGCTCCCAGCATGTGAGATGGCGCTACCCACATTTGGGTGGCTTTTCTTTTTTCTCAGCTAAACCTCTGTGTAAACACTATCACATACTCTAAGTCCAATATTAATCGTCACAGCCACAAAGACATTTTGAACACTGTAACTCTCCAAAGAGCTGTGAACACAAGAAAAGCTTGAACGCAAACAAATGTAAGAGGTTTGTTTTAGTAGATACGTGCATTCCTACGGCTGGTTTGAGCAACGAAGTTCATAATGTCATTTACAGCCACAAATTGTCTCATTCAGAACTGTGAACTAAAGGGCTGGAGAGGTGGCTCAGCAATTAAGGCGCTTGTCTGGCACAGCCTAACAACTCAAGTTCAATTCCCCAATACCCACGTAAAACCAGATACACAGTGGTACATGCATATGGAGTTTGTTTGAAGTGGCTGGAGACCCTGACATGCCATTCTCTCTCTCTCTCTCTCTCTCTCTCTCTCTCTCTCTCTCTCTCTCTCTCTCTACTTGCAAATAAATAAAATATTGAAAAAGAATTGTGAACTGATAGCTATCTTATATTGAATCTATATATGATGGCATTTGGCATATAGTTTATACTCATGGGATGGAACTAGGTAACTAATGCCTATGACTTCTGGAAAAATCTGTTAAATTTCTAAAATTAGATTAATATTTCTAAGGAAGAATAATAGGTAATTCAAATGTTCATTAGAAATAATTTCCTCTCAAGTTCATAAGGGTAATATATATATATATAAAGAAGTAATGTACAGAATATATTTGTGAATAATGTATACTTTTGGGGTCATTAACCTGCATCTAAGATGACCTCTGATCTCACACACATGTACCCATGTGTACCCACACAGACACACATGCATATACACATGTACACATATCGCATACATACTCACAAAAGAAAAAAAAGAAACAAAACTATGTCAAAGAAGCAAAATGAGATGAATTTAGTGACCTTGGGAAAGGATATGCCTATGAATGTGTTTCACAAGTGAATGTAAGGTTTAAGGAAACTGATGGCAGTTAATAAATTGGTAAAACTCCAACAACCGAATGTCTTCTCCATTAAAAAAAATTATTTTATTTATTTGCAAGCAGAGATAGACAGAAGAGAGACAGACAGAATGGGTGCTCCAGGGCCTCCAGCCGCTGCAAAAGAACTCCAGATGCAAGCATCACTATGTGCATCTGGCTTTACGTGGGTACTGGAGAATCAAACCCGTCGTTAGGATTTGTAGGCAAGTGTCTTAACAGCTGAGCCATCTCTCCAGACCTCCTTAGTTTTTCTTTCTCCTATTGATTTCATACTTCCAACTTCATTGCAACAAGAGTTCTGCATTTAAAACAATAACAGTATGAATCAACATAGATAAATGTAAGGTTCTTTGTTGAAGGCTCAATGCATTGTAAAATGTGTGTTGAATGCGAGAAGATAGAATACACTATTTTTCTCTTTCTCAAGTGTTTTCATCTTAGGGATATAGGTGACAATGTTAAACATGCACGGCAAGAGTCCGTTACAGTCTGGTCCAGAAATGCTGCTCTGTGGTGTGCCCTCCTAGCTTGAGTTTTCCTTTGGGGACCTGTTCAGGGCTTTCATAGCCTTTGTTGATGTAGAATCCATTTTTGCCATTGCCTGCGTAATCTGTCCTGTTTATGGGAGGCCAAGAAGAGTCTTCGGCCAGCTTTCTCTGCCATATTCTATATTGACTTTTTGAGTAGAACCCAAATTCTTTCTTGATCAACAGCCAGAGCTCTCGATTTTGAAGGATGCCATCCTGGAAAATGGGGGTAAAAACAATGAAATGAGCATGCATATGTGTGTGAGTCCCTTGAGCTCAGTGGCTCTCCACAGATTGCACCCCGGTGTGGTGTCTTCTCTTGGGCATGTGTACTACTTGTGGCTAAAACTCCCTTAAGAAGCAGGGGATGCTTAAGAGCCACAGGTATCCGAAAACTGGCAGTCTTTCATCTCCACAGAGTTCCTCGTTAAATCCTGCTAGTGATTTGCTTAGACCTCTTTACTAACAGGCTGAAATAATAACATATTAAATTTTAAAAAGTAAAGAAGGAAAGAAAGGTAAGAAAAAAAGGGAAGGGGAAAGGAAAGGGGAAAAAGAAAGAGGAAAGCAAGGGTAAAGGAAAGAAAATTAAAAAAACAACTATTAGCTCCACTATTTGCCACCTATCACATATATAGTGCCAAATACTAATGTTTGTCGATTGTTATCTGTAACAATCAAATAGCTTTTACTTTCTACTTCTTTGAGTTTCTCTTTCTTTGCTTATGCATTTTTACAAATTTATAATAATAAAAATTAGTCCAATTTTACATTCTAAATATGAGACTTTCTGTCATATGTAATTTTTATGTAACTACATATTTGCAATTTGTTGTATTGTAATAAGACTAAAACCACATTCATCTTAATAAATACCTTCAATGACTAGAAATTTTTCAAACTGTAGTACAAACATTTAAATATTCTACAATGTTTGAAACCAAATTTGTTCACTGTAGATAATACGTCAAGAATATCTTCATATGTGTAGGGTTTTTAATTTTTCTGTTTCCTTTTGGGCCAAAAGTATAATCTAAATTCAGAATTCATGAATTAAAGAAACATTACACTTACTGTATGTGAGATTATACATATATTAAATTATATATGTTTTACATATAATTAAGTGTTGAAATTTGGTTGATATCTTTTTCCAGGGAGCTTTGTTACAGAATGTAAGTCATCATCATATATATATGTATATATGTATATGTGTATATGCATGTAGGTAGATAGGTAGATATGTATTTCTCTTTTAAAAAGCAACACCTGAACTTTTACACTGTGTAGATGAAGTCACTGAGTCACACTGAGTAGAAGAGAGCCATTAGAGAGGAAGTCCTTCAAGGGTCCCAGTTGATGAGAATGACAGGAGTTTCCTGCGCTTCTGATCAGGAACGTCCTCCCCAAAACTGTTCCAAACTCTTAAAGGTCTCCTTGGAGTTGGAGCTGTGAAGACATCTGTGCACGCCTGTGCTAGACTGTTAGAGAGGTAAACCCAGTGCCCCGTGGAGCTCACCTGGTGTTTTGTTTTCTGGGAACATTTCTTAGGAGAATTTAGAGAATTTTAAATCATTCTCCAGAGAATTCCTCCCAACTAGACCAAGCACAGTTTTTAAAAGTCCTTAGTAAACGTGCTAAACTAAAATGTGCTGGGGATGAAACCGTCAATGAGCAGATCCCTCCCCCGCCTCCCCCCAAAAAGAAAAGCCTCATAGAAGCCACTTTACCTCTACAAAGAAGGCCACACAGAACAGGGTAAGTGCTGCCACAAAAATTGAAACTCTCCATGATGTCAAGGTTGGGATGAACTGTCAAAAAAGAACCACCACCTGTATATGTCACATATCTTACTCTGGAAAAACACACACATCTCACGGTATTTATAATATGTGAAATAGCCCCGTGTGGAGGGTAGCATTGTCTTTCTCTTCCCCACATGAGAAAAGTGAAGATCAGTGCCTTGTTCAAGGACTGTCTCAAAGCCACGAGATCACTGGTAGAGCCCGAATCCAAATTAGAAGGCACTGCCCTCCTTATGCTCCCATTGCTGCTTGGTGACAACTGCTGAGTAAGGGTGGCCGTGTGAGGCAGAGGACACTGGAGCTTATGTGGCTCTCTTCATTTATACTTTTAAACACGGGACAGGGCGTAAGAATAAATAATTCATCTGCTAGTTTTGTTGCTTCTAATTCTCCTACAGCAAAATCTACTGGAATTCATTTTTTTTTCTAGCAAAAGTGACATAACCAAAAAAGTGACATGACCAAAAGAGAAAGTTTATTTTGATTGAGACTAAGTTCAGATTCTTGAGCAAATGTTTCTGACCCCAAATCTAGTGGTTTTATGAAAGTTACCCTTGTGTAAGAGTTTCAGGGTCGCAGATTGACCATCAAATACACAATTCATTACATGTGAGAGCCACAGCTTCTCATGCTGCACCTACAGGGGAAGGGAGACAAACAGCCCAGCACTGACCCACGGAGCACAATTTGGATGAACGACTGGGTGTGGGACTGAGCCCCCTTGAGGTCTGTAACCATAGCCTCCTTCTGAATAGGGTGTAACTGCTCACTAAATTTTCATCTGCTTCCTGGTATGGGTTATTACAAGGTAATACTTTTTTGTCATTGTTTCCCCAAGTGAGGTCAGCTTTCACCAGGGTTGGGACAACAGTGTCTCGAGTGGAAGGGTGGTTTAGAGAAGGCAGGTTGTATACAAGTGCAGAGAACCCAACCCACTAGATCTCATTGCTGCTCCACCCTCATCTGGCAAGGTCCTCTCCATCCTTTATCCTGGAAGGCCCTTCATTTAGAATTGTGTCCTCGCACAGAAGTCTCCCTTAGCTTCTGAAGTACTGAGAAGTGCTGCATCTTACCTGTCAGTGTAGTCCTGTACCAAGCACATCTCGGAGATCGATAACATGTGATATGTGAATGATTGTCCTAAATTCTCATTCCCTAGCTGAGTCTCCTTTCATCTCCTCTCTGTGATTTCCTGCCATCGTAAAATCAATACATTTCAAATGCCTTTCTGAACAATCCTCAGGGTCTCCATGCTGCTTGCTGGCTGCCTCGGACCATTCACACCTTCCTTTAGTCTCCTTTCTTCTTCTTCTTTTAAAATTTATTTATTTATTTGAGAGAGAGAGAGAAAGAGAATGGGTGTGCCAGGACCTCTAGCCACTGAAAACTCCAGACACATGTGCCACTTTGTGCATCTGGCTTACGTGGATACTGGGAAATTGAACCTGGGCCCTTAGGATTTGCAAGCAAGCACCTTCACCACCAAGCCATTTCTCCAGCCCTCTTTTCTTCATTTGCAGATTCCCTAGTCCACTGCCTAGTAGTGAAAGCCTTGGTTCTGATTTTTATCCCAAATTCGTTGTACTGCCAAGGCAAAAGAAGTTTTTCGAGCCCTCCCTGCTGGTACTGAGGCAGTTCTCCTGGTCAGGAATCCTACCTTGCAAAATCCAATCTGTGACTCTGGACCTTGACCAAGCTGCCTTCCTTCCGTGAAGCCTCCCATAGCAGTCACAGTTCCAGTGAGAGCTCCTTCCTACATTCTTCCCCTTCTGCCTTTATAGCCCCTTCACGCATGGCTGGCAGTGGCATGGCACCATTTGACTTCATAATGGCTCAGCCTCACAACAAAACTATATAGCCTGAAAGTCAGAAGCCCATCCTTCCCTTTTCCGTGTATCTCTCAAAATGCTTGGTCAAAGGATTGGCTCAATAACTTCTTAATGAACCTAATGCCAAATTAGTGTGTCCTGGTTCAAATGATGTCCACTCTACAATTTTTTGTATAGTCAATGTCTGCTACAGCATGATTGGCCCCATATTTACTTTCTCTTTTGCAGGTATATTATGGAGAAAGTTTTATATTAACAAATTGATTTCATAGTATTGGTAAAATGTGGCAGATCAAAGTATCCAAACATAATATTTTAGGTGTGAACAAGACAAAAGCAGTAAATCTTACACTAATATGAAAATATATGTGAGATATGGAAATGGTATTTTCTCTTCTGGAAACTATTAATAGGTTCATAATGTTTAGTGGGTTAGCAAGAAAACGGTAATAATTGCTGAGGAAATTATAATGCAAACACAGCCCAAGGCACATATGAGTCATAACAGATGTGAAAATGAAAACACTTACCTCCATTTCACGGTATATATTTTGAAAATCAGAGAACAGAATGAAAATCGTGAGGCCTGCAGCAGATGTCAACAGAAGTGAAAATACATCTGAGGAAATACCAGACATTATTTTTAGGTGCTAGAAGAATGCTTCATAGTACTTGGCGCGCAGTGCAATCAATTATCTCTGTTGGGCAAACACTAGATATATCTTCAGATGTTTTGATATATCCTCATATGTTTCAAAATATGTTCTAATGCTTATAAGATAAAGATGATATCTTAAAATCCTTATCACAAAGCTGGGTGTAGAAGCTGTTCATCAAATGTGTTACAGAAACCTCCATAATGGAGTAGTCCCTACAGAGGATTTCTGGGTGTGGGATATCCTGCTAGGACCAGGCCATCTGAATGGTCACTGGGGGTGGGGGAGCTGGTGAACCATCATCACTGTCTAGTGAGACACACGTGACATAAGCAGCCAGAGCTCACACCTTCTTCATTGCCAGGATTACACAGTGCAATGACCTGGGACTGACACTCAGGACCCTTCAGTCTGGTCCATCAACATCTCTCTGTCTGTTCAGCACCCTGTTCACATCCTGGCTTCTGTACTCATCCTGCCTAGATCATATTTTTCCTGTTTTGGTACATACCGATTTTCATCTCCCTAACGAACCATGTTCAAGTACCTCTTTCTCTTCCAAAACTCCCTAATCTGCCCTCACAAAGTTTACTTTGTATGGTATATGTCACACTGCTTTACTGTGGCCATGATTTGAAAGTGACTCTGTACCCAGATCTCAGGGGCTGACTATGAAAAGGTAAGTGAGAAACAAACACTCAACGCCTCAGTAGTCCTCCTTTCCAAACCGCTCCAAACACTTGACTTTTAGGACACAAACTTCTCAGAATGTACTTTACAAAAATCATGTTCTTACCAGCCATCCCTGCCAAGCCTACCCACTCATGTGTCTGCTCAAGCTGCCTTCAGGGGATTTTGTAAATGGCACTTCAGAAATGTTTTTGATAGGGTTATTGCATTCAGACTTAAAATGCTAGAGTTTAATCAGTGTCTTCATGATATAGCTGATCCTAAAGTCCTTGTAAGCTATCTAAAAAATATATAGAAATCAAGAGCCAACAGTTAGGTTTTCTGTGCTTTGACCAAATAGACATCTGAGGCACCTGCTGTTTCACAGCAGACTATTTTTGAAGCTAAAGAGTTCTGTTTTCCCCATCCAGTCCCTGCTCCCACACTGAACATTCACCCATCCGTTTTCAGTAGAATAACCAAACTTGCTTAGTGCTGAGACAGACCGATGAGAAGTGAATTTAGAATATATTGCATCATTCACAATAGAGCAGCCTGCCCTTTGTGGTGATTGAAAGCTCGCACATGATGGTTATATGGCTTTTACATTTTCATCATTGTATTGCAGTCCCAGATACCCAGGAGCTGGGAAGGCGAAGATACCTCAAATGTCCATCCTGCTGAAGGCCTAGTCTTCTCTAGTTCTGTGCCTACCACTCCATTCTCTGACATGTGTCCTGCAAGGCAGGCCCTCTTCCCTCCTTCTGCAGTGAATGTTGACCCTCCCAGGTTGGCCTGTTGTTGAGGAGGAAACCAGGAAAAACAGGGGCTCTCTGGATGTAAGTCATTTGAAAAGCAAACCATTACAACTTGTTTTCAAATGAGGAAGGGATTGATAACATTCATATTGGTTTCCATAAAAAAGTCAGTACTTTAAAAATCTTGTCAAAATAAAGGTGAGCTTCTATCAAAGGCTGATGAGGAGCAAAAATTTATTTCAAAATGAAATTATTATGTAATGAATTTTACTAGTTCCAAGGATTTCTGACATATAACCCAAAAGCATGATTTAGAAGATTATGTGTTAGAATATTTTTTTCTAAAACCTTTCCCACTTAGAATTACTACTTATGCTTTTTGTAAGTTTTCAGGTTTTCTTCAAGCTCAAGTCACTATGACATCAACAATCTAATTCTTATTCAGTCCTTGTATGTGAAAGTACTTCATAGACACTATTAAAGTCCTAGCTACTGAATATGCCCTCCTTGGAATATAAATTTACCATTGAAAACAAGGACTATAGAAAATTAAAATAGAAAGAAGAATCTTAATTTATGAGAAGAGTCAAGGGTATGTTCAAACATTGAATAATAATTTAGAAAATTATGAGAAATACCAAAGGAAGTATATGAAAAGTATAATTAAAGGATGACCTAGCATGCTTTCAAATTCTTTTACATACCAGCCCTATAAAAAGTAGATAAGAACAAAAAGAATTTGAAGAATATAATTGAAGGAAACTGGTTTAATACAGAAACTATACATTTCTAATTTAAAACAGGAGCTTAATAGCTGACTTAGAGAATTAGAGTTTATGACATGTGCTATACAAAACTGAAGTAATTTCTCCAAAGAACATTTGAAAGGCAAGATTGCTTAATCACAACTCACAACAATCAAAATAGATATTGGTGGCCAAGTTTAACTGAAAAACCTCCAAATGTACAAAAAAGGAAGCTTCTTAACATCTGTTGAATCAAAAACAATATTTATAAACTTGAGAAAAGCAGTAGTAGAAAATGAAAACAAAATTCCCTCCCTAACAACTAAAATTTACTAATCAGTAAACTAGTTAGCCAAAGAGGAAATCGGGCCAAAGTTGGAGTTTTGTGAGAAAATAATGAATATAATACAAACTACAGTGGTTTGCCTTGAAGGCCTTTCCAATTTTATAAGAATTAAAAAAAAGAATGAGGGAGATTGATCAGTTGTTAAAGGTGCTTGCTTGCTGGCCCAGATTTGGTTCCACATAAAGCCATATGCACAAAATGGCACAAGAATCTGGAGTTCCTGTGCAGGGGCAAGAAGTCCTGGGCACCCATTTTCTCTCTCTCTGTCTCTTTCTCTCTCTTGCTTCTTGCCAATAAATACAAATATTTTTTTAAATAATACAGAAAAATGAGTGGGTTATAATGCAAACTCAAACATTAAAAAAAAATCCAAGGAAAATAAGAAGAGGGAAAACCAAATTTTAAGACATTAGAATATTAAAAATATGTACAAGTCTTAAATCTGAGAGCTGGTTCTTTAAAAAAGAAAAGAACAACTAAAATACATTCAAGTTTCAAAAAAAAAAAAGAAAAAAGAAATACTGTTATGAGTTGGGTCTGAAATGTCCCCCAAAACTTACCTGCTGAGAGGTAGATCTTTTTTTAAATATTTTATTTATTTATTTATTTATTTGAGAGAGATTGGGAGTTGACATGCCAGGGCCTCTAGCCACTACAAACAAAACCCCAGGCACATGTGCCACCTTGTGCATCTGGCTTTATGTGGGTACTGGGGAATCAAACTTATGTCCTTTGGCTTTGAAGGCAAGTACATTAACCTCTGAGCCATCTCTCCAGCCCCTGAGAGGTAGATCTTTAATGCAGACTAGAGGAAAGGCTTCTAAAGGGAATTAGATCATAATTAATGAACCCACCGATAAGCTCACAGCTTAATGAGCTTTGGGGAGTGGTGGAAACTTTAGTTGGAGGAAGCAGGTCAGTGGTAGGAAGGATGTGACCTTGAAAGATGTATTTTGTTGGAAGATTCTCACTCTCTTGTTCTCTCTCTCTCTCTTTCCTGCATCCTGGCCTGACCACTCATTCCCTGTCATAATGTCTGCTTCACCATAGTCCCAGAAATAACAGAGCCAAATAACCCCAGAGTAGGACCTCTGAGACCATGAGCAAAATTTCTTTTTAAGTTGCTCTCAGTTTTTTGTTCCTGTGATGCAGAGCTGGCTAAAGTCCATAAGCACAACTAAAAAGCGGAGATTCTATGAGGTGCACAAGGTACTTAAAACTACAAGAAAATCCTGTTCAAAACTAAGATTCTATGGACAAAATATGCAACTAAATATAATTTTAAAAGAGACCAACCTAAGTGAATCCTTAAGATTATCGACTTGCATTTGAATTGGTTAAAAGCCTTTTCAAAGTCTGTGCTTAAAATGACTCTTGACTCTCAATAGGATGGGGCTCATTTGACTTTCAAATAATGCCTGTGTTTCTTTTCTTTTCTTTTTTAATTTTTGCTTTTCTCATTGTTTTTTCAAGGTGGGGTCTCACTCTAACCCAGGCTGACCTGAAATTCACTATGTATCCTCACGGTGGCCTCGAACACCTACATCTGCCTCCCAAGTGCTGGGATTAAAGGCGGACCCCACCACACCCAGCTATTTTCTAAGTGAGCTTCTACCCACAGGTGTTCCCATCTATGGCCACTACCTTCAGTGATCATGCCAGAGGGTCACAATTATCTTCTTCTCTTGTGAACTGCAACTCTGAGAAAGGTGAAGGGACAGGACAATATTAAGAACAAAAACTCTGCGTACTTACAGTTTGTGTAGATGGGTTTTCGAAATGGTTTCCCCTTAGAAAAGATAAATGCTACTGTGACACAGTTGAAAGTGATGATGGGCCACAGTGTGGTGCCTTCGAAGCTTAGAACTGAGCCAGGAACTAATGTTGCATTTCCCGTCCAGCTTCTTTCCAAATTCACATTGGTTGATAAATTACTTTGGTTGGCTAGAAAGCATTCTCTACAAAAAAAAAAAAAAAAAAAAAAAGCCAGTCATTAGGAGACTTTCTATTTTTTATCCATCAGGCAAATCATGATGGCTTAATCACTGCCAGGCGACTTCAGTTTTCAACCTGTTCCAGCTAGTAACTACCAAGACCTATTTTGTTCACATCTTGCAATGACCAAGCAGAAATTTAAAAAAAAAAAAAAAAAAAAAAAAAAAAAAAAACAAATTCAGAAGAAGTCAAGATTTTTTTTTTTTTGGCACTGCATTGAGAACAAGTATTCTATCTTGAAGGGTCTTCAATGACAATTTTCTCTTGAATTCCTTCCAATGTAAACAGTCAATGTGCTATGTAAACAGGTGTGTGTGTGTGTGTGTGTGTGTGTGTGTGTATGTGGGTGGGTGTGTGCGTGTGTGGGGGGGTGTGGGTGTGGGTGTGGGTGTGCTGTAAGCTTCCTAACCTGTGTCCTGAGTTTGCCTCCTTCCTTCCTCTCCCCAAACATCCCAAGAATCCTCCTAAAGCTCCAAACACAGCGTTCTTGACTAAGAGGGGTCTCTGCTCTCCTCTGCTGACAAGTCACGTTACACTTCTCAGCCAGACTTAGACCTTCACATTCTGATCTCAAACACCTTTCTAGTCTTATCGTTGGCTCTCCTCCCATCATCCTGACACTCCTACACCATTCTTTTCCTAATCCTCAAATACTACAGTCTGCAAGCTTGTGGCCAGGTAGCCGTGGCAACAAGCGGAGCAGAACAACATAGTGATAGCTAGGTCTATGGTAATGGAACGGCTGATACCTCCTAGCGGAAGGACTGGGGGAAGGGTCACAAGACCCTTAAGTTGGGTTCCATCCATTACTTTCTCCTGGCCTTCCACAGCTTCAAGTGATCTTGGGAGATGCAAAAAGAGTATTTGTATAGTTTCCAAGAGGCCACCATGAATTTCATGTTGAGCTGGGACTTTGTGGTGATGCAGCTGCCTTAAGGCCACCCACAGTCCTGTACGTAAGCTCTCACCCATGCTCTACTAAGTAAGCCTAGTCCCCTAACACTTTCATGATTTTAATTTTAACAGTCATTTGAAAACCCAAAAATAAGTTAGGCAAATCTCTGTTGTATGTCTATATCGGGTTCTAGCAAACTATGTCCCACAGACCATGTCCAACTCACCACCTGTTCTTATAAAGTCTTTTTGGAATGCAACCACCACCCTCTTATGCACATATTGCCTATGGCCAATTTTATTCTGTAATAGCATTATCAACTAGACTAGTTACAGCAGAGATCTTCCAACTCAGAGCATCTAAAATATTGTCCTCTGACTGTGTACAGTACTCTGAAATGTTTGCCAACACTGGGTCTATATGGAATCTAAGCCACGGGAGTGGACACATTCACACTGCTAACCACCTACTACATCAACAACTATCTGACAGATATTTGCCATGCGCTCGACTTGGCTCACCCACTGTTTTTTCACTTCGTTTTGTTTTGGTTTTTGGTTTTTTGAGGTACGGTCTCATTTTCTAGCCCAGAATGACCTGGAATTCACTATGTAGTCTCAGGGTGACATTAAACTCACAGCAATCCACCTACCTCTGCCTCCCAAATGCTGGGATTAAAGGTGTGCACCACCACGCCTGGCTTCACCCTCTACGTTCTGGTCTATCATTTATGACTTGTAGTATGGAGATGCCACTTTTATTAATATTTTAGGGCACATGTTAATACTAAGTTGGGCAATGTTATTGTGTACTCTTAAAGAATGCTGTGTATATATGGTATGTAGGTCCATTCTAGCATACAGACACTTGTGTAGGCCATAGCAAATGTGGATGTCAGAGGACAGCCTTGGGTGTCTGTTCTCACTTTCCACCTTGTTTCAGGTAAAGTCTCTTGTTTGCCAAGCTAGTTGGCTCACCATCTTCTGGGGAGTGTCCTGTCTCCCCCTCCTACCTCACAGTCAGAGCCCTGTGATTCCAAAAGCTTGTGCTACTGTGTCTGGCTTATGTAGGTGCTGGGGATCAGAACTCAAGTCCTTACACTTGAGCACTAAGCCCTTTATCATCCCGAGCCCTTATTGTACATATTTAAATAACACCTTCCAAAAAAATAAATAAATAAAAAGAAGATAAACTCACCTGTATTTATAGACCTCGCAGTACCAGGGCTGCTGCTTCACATAGAGAAATGCACACACCTGCACGATGCCAGTGAAGCAGGTATTCAAAAAGATTGAGAGCAGCAGTGGAGGAGAAAGTAGTTGGCCTGCTGGTCGATATGGAGCCAGCTTTGGGTACGCATGAGTTGAACTCACTGAAAGACAAGTGTTTCTTTCTTAACCATTTCACCAGTGCGACTAAAAGGCAGAGGTGCATATTATCTTGAATCTCTCATTGGGATTCCACTTGAACATCTACATCAGCCCGTGATCTGGCTGATTATCCATTTCTACCAGCCTTGGCCTCATCCATGCTTTGGTTTTGCCTTCAGAAGTAACAGGTAATAAGCTACAAAAGTTGGGCTGGAGAGATGGCTTAGCAGTTAAGGCACCTGCCTGTGAAGCCTAAGAACGCTTGTTCAAATTTCCAGGTCCCATGTTTAACCAGATGTAAAAAAAAAAAAAAAAAAAAAAAAAATAAAGGTGATGCAAGCATGTAATGTTGCACATGTACACAAGGGGGAGAAAGCATCTGGCATTCATTCACAGTGGCCAAAAGGCCCTGGAGTGCTGATTCTCTCTCTGCCTCTTCCTCTCTCTCTCTCTCTCTCTCTCTCTCTCTCTCTCAAAAAATAAAAGTTCTGTAATTAATGCATTCACCATATCACATGATGCTCATAGTTTTTCCATAGACTCAGCATGGCAGAGAGGAAGGTGGTTTCCACAAGGGTATGCAGTACTAATATCTCTCAGTGATGATAGGAAACTGGAAAGTTGTGTTAGCGAAGTAAGTAGGCATCTATCTAGACTAATCACCACATGCTGGCTAATTAAAATTAAAGTTAAGCACTCTCCGTAATGGATGCTCAAAGCTATGTTTCTTCCTTTCTGGATCTGCATGTAAATGGAAGATTGCCAGGGCACATTCCATTTGGATTGAAGGACTCATACAAAACAAAAACAAAAACCTTGCTTCTAGATAAATGTTAAAACATTGAATCCTTGATCCTAATGTTGTTTTTTTCTCTAAATTTACTTAAATGTATTGGTAATGAGCAGTTAAAAAGAATACTAATTTTTTTAAAGCTATGGCTACATCCTTCTTAGATGCTACATGTTCTAAGAAGTTGAAGAGACTGCAATGTACTCTGTGTTTTAGGACAGAGCATGGGGGAGATTAGGAACCCTAAACATCATATTGGAAAATTCACATGTTCGTGGTTCAGTCCTATCTTCCTGTCCATCACCTTGCCCAGGTCACAGTGTATCTCTGCTTTCTTTGACATAAAGAAGGGAGTAGAATATACATGTTTAGGTTTATGTTCATGCATACAGAAACAGGGTGGTAGAGAACTGAAATAAAACTGGAGATCATGAAACTATAAAGTTTTAGTATAATGATATAAACTCTTGGGTACTTCACATTTTCATGTAAAAACTGAGCTGGTTGTAATGTTTCAATGGTTCTCAAAGGCTCTTCCAACATATTTGCCCTGAAATTCTATGACTACCCAGGTCTTCATTGTTACCATCTAATCAATGTTTTCCCAGGGGACATCTCATCTGCCCTCCATGCTCTGAGTCCAGTGAAGATATAGACAGACTGTGTAGTAAGGAATGCACTGGGCCTTTGTCCCCAGCTCTTGAGCTCCTGGGATGCATCCTCGTAATCACTGGCATTTGCTGTATCTTCATCATGGTATGCCCTGACAATTTATGTGAAAAAATGACTAGTGGAACATCTGAAGAGTATTCCTGTTATCAATGTTACTCAGAATAGGGCTGGCCATGTCCCAACACCCATCTATGTGATTAAAGATTGGGGCTTTGAGCCACATCTCTTTTAGCCTGGAAGGAAGGATAGAGCTGTAGATGGATTTCAACCCTGTGGCCAATGTTTTAGCCAGTCATGATTTCGTTATGAAACCCCCATAGAGACTCTAGACATTGAAGTTGAGTTGTGCTTCTTTTGCTGGCAACACCCAGCACATTGTCGCGTATCTGTGTGCCTGGAGGGTGAAGCAGGAAAGGGACAATGGAAGTCACCTTTAGAATATTTTCAGACTTTGCCCAGGTGTCTCTCTGGCAGTGCTGATTTTTGTCCTTTGCTGAAAATAAAATTGTAATCATAAATACAGCCCTTCTATGAGTTCTGTGAGTTGCAGAAAATTATTGAACATGAAAGGATAATGGAAACCCACAAATCTGCAGCCAGATAATCTAAAGTGACGATGGCCAAAGAACCCTAACACTTCTTCCTGGTGTCTGAAGTGCAGCCATCCATGTGCCCTCCATCTCTGATGTTTGATCTCACTTCGGGTCATTAGTAGTAGAAATCTCTGCTTGGAAACACAGAGAAAGTGCACACCGTGGACACTGCTCAGTGACTGTGCTGCTAGGTCACTGAAGGTGGAGCTGGAGCGCTTGGAGTTCCCTCTGTATCCCAGGGTTCAAAATGTGGTGTGTCTGCAAAGTGCATGAAGAGGCTGTGAGTGGGAGGCACGTGTCAGCTCATCTCTATGCATCCAGCCTCTACCTCCTCAGTTTTGTTTCTCCCACATGCCCATTGTAGTTGATGGCCCTCTCTAACACAAGAAATGGGGTAAGTTGAGTAATTAGTTTGACAGATGCGGAGTTCATTTGGACTTCGTGGTATAGTTTGGCCACGGTGTTGTTCGCCTTGATTTCACGCATTCTTGTGTGGCTTGCCTTGCTGTCTGGCTTCACATTGTGTGTGTGTGTGTGTGTGTGTGTGTGTGTGTGTGTGTGATTTCAATGAAAATATATGCTGTATGCACCCTTCATTCTGCCTTAGAATGAAAAGGGTGGAGTTGACCTGAGTCAAACTCTATTTAGCCTGATCAAAATTGACTTATGTAGGGATGGAGAGGATGGCTTAGTGGTTAAGCACTTGTCTGTGAAGCCTAAGGACCCCAGTTCGAGGCTCAATTCTCCAGCACCCACGTAAGCCAGATGCACAGGTGGTGCATGCATCTGGAGATCATTTGCAGTGGCTGCAGGCCCTGGTGCGCCCATTGTCTCTCTCTGCCTCTTTTTCTCTCTGTCTGTCCTTCTGAAATAGATAAATAAAAATAAAACAATTTTTTCTCAAAAAAAAAATTAACTTATCTACATCCTAAAGCTTGGTAAGCCTGTGAGCAGCCGAGGTCACACGAGTAACAGTCAGCATCCAGACCCATGGACAGTGAGAGGAACTGCTTGGTGACAGAAGCTGCTGCCTTTGGGAAGGGTATAAGGTTATGCAACATTATTATGGAACCTGCCCATTGACTTTTTCACACTATTTACTTTTTTTCATATTACAGACTCCTAATACTTATAAGAGGATCTGTATTCCTGAATATTCAAAAAATGACTACATTGTCCATAAAATGTGCCAAGTGTTTTGTAAGTATCAACTTTTTTTCCCTTATAAAGCAATTCAAAAGAGGTAAATTTCAGACAAAGAAATAGAGTCTCAGAGAAATAGGTTCCCTGCTTAAAGAAGTAGGGAGTAACAGAGTGATGGCATAAACTCAAGACTGTCTGATCACAAAGTCCCCCATTCTGTGCTTGGCTGCATGGTGCGGTGGGATGCATTTCACAAATTAAAACCATGCTACGAGGAACCCTTGACTACCAGCTAAGATCGCAGTACTGTTGATCAGTAGGCAGAAGAAGTTTCTGAATTTTCCAGGGTTCCTTAAAATGATGATGATATATGTTATCAGACTTTGTGCAGAGGAAAACAAATTTGTGAAGTGATATATTATATTCAAAATTAATCACTCTCTTTCCTGAGTTTCCATAGCACATTAGTCATATTGCCACTATAGTGCAGTGTGTCTTATATTAAATCTCTTGTTTACATTTGCATTCAGCAGACTGTGAGCCCTCCCAGGGGAAAAAAAAAATCACCTTCTTGCATTTTATGTCTCTTACTAAATCCAGCACTAAGCTCACTGCATGAGGGGACGTTACCATTTAAAATTCTACACTCTATACAGTCTTTAATTGTGCAACATCATTTGGATGTCACAAAATTGATTTATTTTCATATTATGAACAGTAAAATTCTTATAAGCCAAATTTTAAGACACTCATAAATCCAGCTAAACTACATGCAAAATTTTGAGTATGCCTCCTGAAATTACGAAGGTAAAAAGATCTACACCCCCATCAGATTCTCCAAGGAGACCACGACCCAGAAGAAGTTGGGACTCATTGGATAAGGTTTATGTAAGATGCATGTATGTAATGGAGGAATTTCTTCCCATGCTCACATGTTCATATGTAGATAGCCTCCTGCCATATACTAGAATATTTGGTCTAACTAGAGCTGCATGGACCCCACCTTTAGTCACTGAAATGACTAGATTAAAAGTGAGAATCTAAGCCGGGCGTGGTGGCGCACGCCTTTAATCCCAGCACTCGGGAGGCAGAGGTAGGAGGATCGCCGTGAGTTCAAGGCCACCCTGAGACTACATACTTAATTCCAGGTCAGCCTGGACCAGAGTGAAACCCTACCTCGAAAAAAAAAAAAAAAAAAAAAAAAAGTGAGAATCTTACCAAGTTAGGTCAATAAATTTTCTTGCCAAAACACATATAAGTGAGACAATGAGAATTTGAACTTATTTTTTAAATTTTTTTTATTTATATTATTCTAATTTTACATTCATGATGGTTATTCCCTTATCCTCCTCCCTGTCCTCCCTCTTCCAAAGGGACCCTCATCAATGGGGAATGTGGGTCATGCATTGTGGGGGTAGTCAAAAGTTATGGGGGAATAGGTCAAGTCTCTGTGCATAATGCCCCAACTTGTGGCTCTAACATTCTTTCTGCCCCCTCTTCTGTGAATTTCCCTGAACCACGTTGGGGTCATTTTAGTTCTACTTCATTGCTGGAATTGGGAAATAAGTCAAAACCATGTACAAAAATGAGTTCAGTCTCCAAGATCAAGACACCACCAAATGTGGGTGAGAAGAGGGCCTATGCATATAAAATTCCCTCTAAAATATCTATGGCCATCCCATCTATCTAGTACTAACTTCTCCCTCCGTTGGAGAATTTGCTTATCTTTTTCAGATGGACAACAAACCCAAAGGGAAAATTGGCCAATCACACCTCACCAGGGCCCCAGCTGAAACCATAGAATTTGAGCCTATTAACTTTGGGAAGACAAGCAGAAAAGTCATATAGAGCCTCATCCCTACAGCCACCTCTTAGGGATATTTGAAAAGTAGATTAGTACAGGCCATCAGATTGAAACTGCAAGATTGGGGCTAGAGGATAGGGAAGATGCTTGGGAATAAAGAAGCTTTATTTTTGACCCTTTAGTATAGTAGCCTTCCTCAGAACAATGGGCTTCAGAGCTTCTGTGTATAATCACTTTGAAACATTATGGTTTTAAGCGCATCCCCGTTATGTACTCTTGGTTAGTTTGACTGGATATTGTTGAAGAGGACAAAGATGTTGCTGGCACAAACTTTGACACAGATTAGAGTCATACTGGGCATTGTCTTGATATTGTTTTCCCCCTTGGTTTTCTTGCCAATATATCAGAATATCACATCTTGTCTTATTAACTGCATCTATTGCCTAAAATCATGTAGAACAAAGCATAGTATGTACAGATAAGTAAGGACACAAATGAATTATGATGACATTGTCTTTTACCTTCACCTGGGGACTTAGAAATGCAAGGAGCCTCCGTGAGAGCCATAGTGCAGTGATATTTCCCAACTGTCAATTACTCCTAAAGGCAGCAGTGTTCAGGCCGGAAGTCAAGACTCTGATCTGGCCTGACTCACTTTCCACACTGGATCTCCTGCTGCTGCTTTGGCTTATCCTACAATGTGATTAAATTGAGAAACTCACAGTTCATTGTTAGCAGCTGCCTCTTGCTCATGCTATGCCTACTACTTCAAACGCCCTTCTTCTAGAAAAAGGTTTTTGGGACTGTACCTACCCTTCTTGTGCTGGTATGCTTCCTACTTCCTTCCATGATGCCATCCCTACTCTTTCTTTCCTCTCACCAATGTTATTGTCTCCCTAACCCCAGATTATCAGAAACACTTCCTCCTTTTGCAAAACTCCCAAAGCACCTGCTGTTAAGAACCACTCTGCACTTGGAACTTGTATTTCATTCATTCATGGACATGAATTCCCCACTGATGTTTAAGGCTGAGTCATCAGCCCTTGTATGTTCCACGTATGCAAGTGACCAATATAGAATGAGAGAAGAATGTCGGTGTATGGGGCTGAACAGTGATTTCCTGATTTGTGTCTCGCTGTCCCACGTATTTGAATACAATGAATGGTAAGTGCCAGCTTATCACGAAGCTAGACAGTGGTGACATCTTCATACTACCTGCATAGATCCATTGTGGCCCTTCCGTTGGAAGGACTTTGCCCCTCGCTACCCCAACAAAAATCTACAGTGACCACCAACGGATACTTTAAGAACTAACGGGTGCATCGCCAGGGTTGCTACAGCTCAATGACAGGAAGTCATAAGAACCACTCTAGGGGAGACAGGAAATGATGTTGAGTGATGTTTGTTCGCTTTCTTCACTCCATGGTAACCAAGAAGAGAAATAAGAAACCTATGAAGGTAAGGCATAATTAGCCTAGCTAGAGCTAGCCTGAAAGGAAGCTGTCCAGTGGGTCTTTGTGGTAGGTAAATACCTCCAGGAGACAGTTGAAGAAAAGATTCACGATAGGACAGAAGGAAAGGAGCAGAATAGTTCGGAGCAGAATAGTTCAGAGCCAGTCGACAGAAAACTCCCAAGAGCTCACCAGTCAGCCCTGCACAAATGGCCTGTGTTCCAGTGCTGGCCATTTTAGAGGGTACTTGCAGGAGGGAGTTACCACACCGGGAAGAAGAGTGCTGCTCTGGTGGCCGCTACTCCCTGAATTCAGCAAGAGAAGAGTAGGCCATGATGCCATAGGAAAGTATAGAGGCAGCTGTATCCTTCTCTCCTAGTTCTAGCTCAAAGCTATAGGTCATATTTAATCCAGGAAAAGAAAAGCTTTGAATTATATATCAACATGAAATGCTAGTTCACAATCCCCGGATTGCTCCTATCTAAAACTAAGATCATCATACACCTGGAACTGACCAGGAAATGATCTGAGGATTAACTGAGCTTGCCGGGATGGGAAAACAACATTTGAAAACCGAGGGTAAAGAACAAACATAAAGGTTGTTTCCTGCCACTACCATCTCCTTCATCCGAGTTCAGCTCATTTACTGAGCCACCCACACAAGTGGTGAACGATCACTGGATAATGGGCAGGTGTCCTGATGGAGTCATGTGCTTCTGATCTGTCAACCTGTGCAGAGCCTCTTCTACCAGAGGCAGTCACGGGCCTGCCTGGAGTCATTCCAAAATGCCCCCTGAGCCCATTCTCAGAGGAGAGGCTTCCTTTCACATGGCATGAGGATTACCTCTGAAATGGGCACAGTAGCCCACCTCTATGGGTGAAGCTCAGAATACCTTGTTCAAGGTCATATCCCAATGCTGAAGCTAGACTAGAACGGCTGTCCATGTTTAAGTTCCTAATAATACCAACCCAGTGCAGAACAGTTCAATTTTTTTTAACTGTCCACCAAGTTGGCCAATCTTCCCAAAAGTGGCAAAAGGAGAAGTACAGTGTGAGAGCATTTGGCATCTTTTAAAAACATATTTAGTTTAATTATTTATTTGCAGGAGAAAGAGAGAATGGGCGCCCCAGGGATTCTAGCCACTGAGACAGTTCAAGATACATGTGCCACTTTGTGCATTTGGCTTTATGTGGGGACTGGGGAATCAAACCCAGGCTGTCAGGCTCTGCAGTCAAGTACCTTAACAGTGAGCCATCTCTCCAGGCCACATTTGGCTTCTTATGAGTGTGCCCTACACGATGTCACGTGCTTCATAAGCATCATGCCATGTGCTCCTCAGAAACCTGCAAGGGTACTTCACGTGAGGAATTACACATGTCTTCAATAACAGAGAGACTGGGAGTGCTAAAAGAGTGGCTTGGCTCTTGCCCCGTGAAACGGCCTGCGAGTTTAGCCTCTGCAAGCTCATGATAATCCTTTTGCCTCTTAGCATCATTCACAAATAAATCCTGAAAGTCAGTTAAAAATATCCAACATAATAGAAGCAAAAGCACTGATTCAGAATTACTCACACATATGAATGTTAATAACACATAGGAAATATTTAATGGTCACCAAATAGACATCTCAATCCTAATAACCAAAATGCATATTACTTATATCTCAGATACTGGTAAATTTTGTCATTGGGTGGATATAATAAATGACTTCAGTATCAGTTTTGTGTTTTAAGATGCTACATGGAATTCTCAAGGTTATTAATATCCTGCCCAGGTTGATATTTTATCTGATGTTTTTCATAACGCCTCACAGCTGAACAAAGGAAAGGAGGCGACAATGCCATTCTTTTTCCGTGTTCTCCATTGAAGCAGTCACCTTTCTCACTTATTAAGAGTTGGTAGCAAGCCTCGAGTTCCTTGGTCACAAATGCTTTATGAGTGCATCTCACAGAAGGGAATGGGCAAAAGCTGTTCTAAGCTACCCCTTGCTTTTGAAAGAATTGTGCTGGGGTAAAATGTTAGCATTTGTTCTAATACATCAAAGACCTTGCAAAAAATATCTAGTTTCATGTCAATGTGGAACAGAGCTGAATAATAGAAAGTGATGTTTGGGCTTAAAAACAGTTCCCTTTCTATATTTCTTACTCATTTTTCTATGTATAGGACACAATCCTAGACAGAACTCAGAATATGTGAACAAGGTCTTGAGGCAGAGACCTATCTGTTACTGGGTTATTTTATTGCCAAGTCTTGAGATGTTAATCCTCAATGCGTCCATATATCACTTTCAAAATATTTCTAGGCAATGAGGTTTTAGAAATAAGTGTACCACTTTCTCAGAAGTTGCTTGTGTGTTTCTAGAATTTCACAGATAGATACAAACAGAACATCTAACTTGCTAGAGTGCTTACTTGTCAAGCAGACCATCAACGTGATAGCCACATCTTGCATGAGATACTGGTAATTCCCAAAGAGCTGCAGTTGCTAAAAAGAAAGAGAAGTCCATGTAAATGTGGTTTCTGTCATTATAGCCTTTTTTGTCATTCCTGATATTCATTTTTTAATCTTTTTTATATTTGAGAGAGAAAGAAAGAGGAGAGAGAGAGAGAGAGAGAGAGAGGGAGATGAGAGGGAAAGACAATGGGATGCTAGGACCTCAATCCATTGCAATGAATGAACTCCAAATGCATGTGCCACCTTGTGCATCTGGCTTACATGGGTACTGGGGAATCAAACCTGGGTCCTTTGGCTTTGCAGGCAAGTGTCTTAACTGCTAAGCCATCTCTCCACACCCTATAGCCTCCATTCCTGATATTCTTTTAAAGTACTTGAGGGGCAGCTGTTATTTCTCTTACATCTTCAGAAAGGAAACACTGACCTGAAGTCACTTGTACTCTCCTTACATGCAATGAGATCAATTACTCTTCTCCCAGTATGCAACTTAATTCTTCAACAGCAAGGAGTCTGTCACTACAGAGCCACCTATTGGCCACAAGAATTCATTCTAACTGGGACTTCAAAGTTTGAAAGTTCCCAGTGGAACTTTAAACCTGAAATTTAGTGTCAGGTGTCTGATTATCAACCTGCGTGGCTCTCCACTCCTGACTATGAACTGAGGACATCATATAGCTCTTCTGTCATCCATTCACTGCCACAAACTGAACAAATGCTTGCCTGCGGAAGCCATTGCAAACCTCATTCTCATGACCCCTGCCTTTCTAAGGTTTCGGTAGGCACAAAACTTCACTTTTCAGATCTCACTTATAGAGCTGAAAGAGTATTTTTTAAAAGTTGCTTCCTTGTTCTCCAGAAACCAACGTGCTAGCACCTTCGTAGCTCAGCTAGGTTATCTGCTTCATGTCTACTGACTGTAATCCAGCTCTGAGCACATTATAATCCAGATTTATACCCCTAAACCCTAGTAGCATCTGGGTTAAGGAGTCTGAAAGACACTCCTGTCCAGATCTAGAAGACATATACGGTTGGTGTCTGATGACTGTGGTTCTAATCCCATCCCTGGAACCTTCAGGTCTGCGTTCAGCCTCATGAGGAGCTGCAGTAAGGTCATCAGTGCCTCTCCCAATGCTCATCGCTTTCTGTGTTCTTTGTTTACTTCCTCTTCTCCATTCCCTTTCTTTTCCCTGCAGAACAGAAGAAGGAGAAACCTCCGGCAATAATTTTCATCTCTGCTCTAAACAGCTTTCACAGAACTGTGGAGGGCTTTGAAAATCAGCCTGTCCAATTTCCCAAAGGCAGGAATTGACCAAGGCCCAGGACTACTTTGTGATTTGGATGGAGGTAGGACTTAAATCCAGTTCTTAATCTTCCCCCACCTAGCTACCCCTGAATCCTCCCTGTATGCCTTACTAGCATTACCCATAAGAGGTCCACTCATTCACTACTTAAATATCCTCTGAAAGCAAATAAATGAAATAGCTCTTTTTCCAGTGTTCTTTGAGCCTGTTGGATCATTTTACTATAGAGTAACTATGCTTAGAATAATGATGATTTCTTTCTATCTATGCAGTTCCTTCATATACCTAATTAACTCTTAAATGGTTATAATCATTTACTTTTTAATTTTTTTATTTTTTATTTTTGGATAGAGACACAGAGAGAGACAGACAGAGAGAGAGGGAGAGGGAGACAGATAGAGAATGGGCAAGCCAGCAGTCTCTCAGCTGCTGTGAACGAAATCCAGATGAGTCCGCCACCTTGTGGGCAAGTGCGGCATTGCACGCTTGCGTCACTTTGCATCAGGCTAAATGTGGGACCTGGAGATTGGGACTGCTGGAGACTGGAACCCCGGTTCTTAGGCTTAGCAGGCAGGTGCCTTAACTGCTAAGCCATCTCTCCAGCCCATAATCATTTACTTTTAAGAATCTTTTTCTGTTTTAAAGAATTGCCAACCCTTTGCTAATGATTTATCTAACTATGTTAAGTTCTGGGTAGGTTTGAGAAAAAGGACCAATTTTTTCTAAGCATTCCAGTCCTTCAAAATCAAACTCAACAACCTCTTTTCCTTTTTATCTCTTTTCAGTCTTTTGCCAAACTTGTTCCACAGTTGGGGATGGATCCATTTCCCACTGAGTTATATTTAGGCTGCTCAGAGTGATCTTCAGACTCCAAGGGAAGAAATGGGAACTCGTAGAGGTCAAATTATCTAGAGAAAACAAACACCCCAGAAAACAAATCCACATCTACTTGCTTCTAGCTTCCAGTTTTAAGTAGCATCAAACTGGGTACTGGAGTCTGTGGATACTTATTTGAAGAAATGCCACACATTTATAAACCATGAAACCCACACCCCAAAGAATAAACTGCAGATATGAATGCAAATAGGACTGGAAGGAAAAGAGTTTTGTTCATACCCAATAGAGTAGTGATGTTCCCACAAACTGGATGATACCATACATGGTCAAATACTTAAACACCCCAAAGGATGAAACAAGAGCAGCTCGGCCCTCCCTGTTTAAAGAAAATAAATAAAAATAACAGGTTATGGATGCTACATAGCTTCTAGTCTTTTTTTCCCAAAAGGAGTTGAATTTTAATAGTCTATTGAAAGATGTCCAATTAAACATTAATTCATTGCTTCAATTCTTTCCTTCTTTATTTTTAAGCTTTTTAATTTGACAGTTTCCATAATTATAGACAATAAGCCATGGTAATTCCTTCCCCTCTCCCACTTCTGTTTTCATATCCTTTTTATCTTTCTGCCAGGTTGGTGATCAAACCCAGAGGCTTACACATGCTAAGCAAGCACTCTACCAGTGAACTATAGCCCCAGAAGATTATTTAACATTTCATTCATTTGTTCATTCTCTCCATCAGACATTACCTCCCTTGTTGATTCTTGACTCACTGTTATTTAGGCCTTATGCAATACCAATATTATACAAAGAGTCACAAAGAACATGAAATGAATCAGGCACAGTTCTTTGCGTGAAGTAAGAAGATTGCCATGCATATTATAAATGAACTAAGAGGATTACCATGCATATCACAGCACAATGCAACATTACGAGAAGGTGCAAGATGTCAAGTACTGACTTGATCCTAACTCCTATCTTAACAACATGTGCTTCCTGGGAAATTGAACATGAGTCTTAAAGTCTCAGAGACACATAAAGCTAAAGGACTTGGCGTGTGCAGATTTGATGAAGTGTGGATGTAACTCTAAACTTCAAGATAGAATGGGTCTTGCTGGCCATGATATTGCAGGAAGAGTCTAGGGTGATAATCTGAGCTGACATGAGATCAAGTGACCAAGGCTACTGTAGAAACTACAGTTTACAAGCCACAGACTCCTCTGAACAAACTCCAGATGAGTTGTTATCCCTTTAACTGGGCTTTGCTGAATAGTTGAGCATCATAATAGTTCAGAGAAGACAAGGTGAGGAAGCAGTCATGATAGCTCTTCAGTCTCCTCTTGTTGGGGCAGACATGAACTCACTTGGGAGGGGGCCATGCTTCTTTTCTAGATCCCAGTGACATGGATGTGTGCTGCTCAAAGGCTTGGCTAACTACACAGAGACAAAAAGGAAAACCTAGAAGCCAAACTACTAACTACGTTATCTCATAAAATGGTTAGGGTGGGAGATGGAGCAGAATGCTTTAGACAGGTGTTTTCCACCACGCCCAGAACTGCCACCATTTGTTTTCAACACAGAGAATGGATGGAGCAGAACCCAAGCCAAGAGGCAAAGCGAGTGAAGCCTGCATTGTTTTCTCAAGTCTAACATAAACATTATGATTTCATATTGTTTTCTGCAGTTGCATATAATTTCAAGAAAATTAAGGCTGCCCGATTAAAAATAAAGTGCAAAATATTATCCTAACTGCAGGATAAAGGCTGTCTTCATGGGCTTCCAAAATTGCTGCTGTTCTTAATGGTTGTGAATTTTAAGTAGCTTATGCATCTATCTGCAATTCTGCAAACATTTATCTCTGATATAGCAATCATAGTGCTAGACACAATGCTTGATGTGGAAATGAGTAAGATACAGCTTTGCTCTTAAGGACTTGAACTATAGTCTTCAAAGGATGAAGATGTGAACTTGCAGGCCTGGACCTATGCATGGAAAATTGCACCTCATCACCCCCTTAGATTTCTCTCTTAGGAATAAGCCTGCAGCAGGGATAGCAGAGGATAAAAGGAGCCTAACAGAGCTGACATACATACTTTTTGTGAATCTATGAAATACAAAAGCAAAGAAATTCTACCTGGAAGCCTTACTAAGCCTTCTGTGTGACTTATATTCTAAGCCAGCATGTTGCATTCATACAAACATAATACAATGGGCCACATGTATTAGAAAGAGAATATGAAGTTCAAGTGCCAGTGTCTTTCATTGGGACAGGCAGGCTCTTTGTACAAATTTAGGAAGTCAATCTCCCCACACAAATCCTCCACCCTGGTCTTCAGATTAACCACTGTGACTCTCATCTAAGATTATCACCCTATTTCTACACATAGATGGGGTTGAGTTTTGTATTTCCCCCACCTACAATTCTCTATTTGTTCCTTTCTATTTACTTAAGTCCTATTTATTGTTTGGCTCAAATTTTCCCTCATGGCTTGGGTTACTATATTGTCTGGATGTTTATTTAAAGCAAATTTATTGAGCTTTCTCCATGTATCAGGCATATGATTCTCTGTGTTATAACATACCCACCCCCACAGATATATGCATGTATATATCTATACACGTATATGTATATACATATTTTTTCAATATACATACATTTGTTTTAAAACATCTAAATATAGAAAGATATAGATCTTTTAAAAATATAAGTACTGCCGGGCGTGGTGGTGCACACCTTTAATCCCAGCACTTGGGAGACAGAGGTAGGAGGATCGCCATGAGTTCAAGGCCACCCTGAGAATACAGAGTGAATTCCAGGTCAGCCTGAGCTAGAATGAGACCCTACCTCGAAAAACTAGAAAAAAAATATAAGTACTGATATTGATCACATGTGAATATCAATGACATAATTGTGTAGTCACCTTGACACGAACCAAGACACATATCTTACACATATATATTCTACATATCTTGAAGTAGCTTTATCTTTTATATCTATAATCTATCTTCTTTATTGAAGACATCTGTCTTCTTTATTGAAATTGCATTCATTCAGGGCAAGGATCTGTCTTATTCATTATTCCTTTACTTCCAAACACAACATTTAAAAGAGAACTTCCTTGGCTGGAGAGATGGCTTAGCTGGTTAAGGTGCCTGCCTGCTAAGCCTAAAAATGCCCATTTGATTCTCCGGGTCCCACGTTTAGCCAGATGCAGTGACACAAGGGCGCAATGCTGCAGTTGCCCACAAGGGGGCGCACGCATCTGAAGTTCCTTCACAGCAGCTGAGAGGCTGCTGCCGCGCCCATTCTCTATCTCAATTTCTGTCTCTCTCTGACTCTCTCTCAAAAAAAAAAAAAAAGAAAGAGAGAGAGAGAACTTCCTGAGTGGTACTGATGATGGAAATCATCTTATTGAAATTATCACTGTCTAGCCACCATGGAACAAATCAAAATGAAGATGACAGAAATCAAAAACAAAGGCCTTAGAGAGACTCTGCAAGGAGTAATATAATGTTTTCCTGGTTCCAGGTGAAGACAGGTAAAGAGTTCGGAGTCACTAACTATTGGACCAATCTTTTTTAAAACAGGAAATGTGGGGCTGGAGAGATGGCTTAGCGGTTAAAGAGCCTGCCTGCTAAGCCTAAGAACCCAGTTCCAATCTCCAGGTCCCACGTTTAGCCAGATGCAAAGTGATGCAAGGGCGCAATGCCGCACTTGCCCACAAGGGGATGCACGCATCTGGATTTCGTTCACAGCAGCTGAAAGACTGCTGGCGCGCCCATTCTCTGTCTGTCTCCCTCTCCTTCTCTGTCTGTTTCTCTCCAAAAATAAAAAAAAAAATTTAAAAAACAGGGAATGTGGAATTGGAAAGATGAGCTGCTCTGGGATTCTAGGAGGTGATGCTGCTGGAGGTTGGAGAAGGACATGGGTACAGATGACTGGGGCTCAGGGACACATGTTAGGCTGCCTTGCTGATATGCAGACAGGCGCATAATATTTTGGGCCTGACACTTTCTTGCTAGTAGTATTCCTTTTGTTCTAAAACACCAAGGGGCTTGCTAGAGAGCTTTGTGGTTGCCTTCTTGTTTGGTGATGACTTCCACTGGCCATGAAGATGACCAGCACTTGTTACCCAGTGCTAAGAAACAATAGGAGGGAGATTTGTGAGCAAAGTATAAAACCTACATTTAAAATATAAGTAGAAGTAAGATTAGAAACAGTTGGGGGATAAATGCTCTTGCTTTCTTCCCCTTCCCTAATGAAACATAGTATTTTCTATGTCAACATTTTATATGATCATGGGACTCCATTTTGGAGAGCTACATTAGTATTTGGGGCAACTATCTAATGCTGTGTTCTCTTTCTGCATTCTTAGCCATCCCAAACTCCTGAGAAAAAATGTTCCAGACAATATCCAGCATAGTAAATATGTGTTTCAAGAGAATAAATACAAGAAGCAATCAGGTTATAGAGTCAAGCTTTGAACTATCCACCTGACAAACCTGCTTATTCCTGAAGGCTCAGTAAAAGTCACTTTTGTGGCTTCTGCCACATTCTCAAGCAGCAGCAATCCCCCCTCCACTGCTGCCTGCAAAGCCCTTCATCCATGTCTCTGTCCTGGTGTTGATGGCTCCCAGTTAGAAACCAGTTCCATTTCCAGAGCCAGAGAACAAGCCCACTGGTCATGGGGGTGGAAATGGAAGAAGCAGCGGCTTACCTGATGAGATGAGGCACACACTCAATGTTGGCTGTTTTTGAGGTGAAGGGGGATGCCACGGATGCTTCCTGCTCTGACAACGAGATGCCCGCATGAGCCATTTTCAAAGCCTGGAATGATCCATTGAGTCAACCTGTGGTTTCTCAGGCCAGGCTCAAAATACTCAAACATCAGGCAGCTCTTCATCGTATGACAGCTGTAACACTCTGCCTGTCCATCTGTGTCTCTCTTCATGCTGTCTCTCCATCTCCACAGAGTCAGCAAAGAAGAAGCCCTGACTTCATAGTGATCCAGGGGCAGAGGAGTGTGTGTGTGTGTGTGTGTGTGTGTGTGTGTGTGTGTGTGTGTGTGTGTGTTTTGGTGTGCATGCCCTTCCACACACGCCCACATAATGTACTGGATGCAGTAGATGTCATTAAGAAATGGACACACTCATTCACAAAATCTATTACAGGACGACAGTGTTTGGATGGATATTGACTGGGGATTTTCTCACCATCTCTTTTCTTACATTGAGTAGGAAAGTCTTCATGGAAAAAATGGGAGGATATATATATATATATGTAATCTTTCCTTGTTCTTTCTGGCCCAAGTCAGCCAGCTAGCAGATGATATGGAGTGTGGACACAGCATCACTAGTGGATGCACAAATCAGGTCACACTTATCACAGACACATTTTAGCCATGTGCTGTCTCACTGAAATAAAGGCAGATCCATTTCTCATAAGGGCTAAAATCTGTCCAGAGATTACACAGAACAGACTGGTCAATAGACAAGTCAGAAAGCCCTTAATTCTGAGATAGTATGGCCATAAAATGAGATTGTGTATTTATATAGTTTTATAGAAATTCAAAGCTCTTGGCACCATGGTTTAGTATGCACTGTACTAGATGCAAGTTCAATAAATCTTAAATATTTCCTCCTTTTCTTTTCTCCTTTAGTCTTTTATATCTGTACTATATAATACAGGGTCATCTACCAGATGGTAAGGTTAGTTTGAACTTGATTTTTCTGTTAGACACTGAACTCTTTCAGGAACAGAGACTGTGCCTTTTTAAGCATTCGATATCTATGGTTACAAATGTCACATAATTAAAAGGTTAAAAGGAGTGTACATTCATTCTAGGTTTTAAAGACCAGACTAGTAACTAACTTTTACTCATGAAACATCAGGCAAAAAAAATATAGTAAACCTTTAAATATGAACACAGATTTTAAAGGATGTTGGAGAAAATATTCAAGGAAAGCAAACCACATAACCAAGCTTTGGAACTATAAATCAATCTCTTCCTCCTCCTCCTGCTCCTCCTCTTCTTCCTTTTTTTTTTTTTATTTTTGGTTTTTCGAGGTAGGGTTTCACTCTGGTCCAGGCTGACCTGGAATTAACTATGTAGTCTCAGGGTGGCCTCGAACTCATGGTGATCCTCCTACCTCTGCCTCCCAGGTGCTGGGATTAAAGGCGTGCGCCACCATGCCCAGCCCTTTTTTTGAAGTGCTTGGGGCTGGATCTCATACATAGTAGGCACATGCTCTACATGAGCTACACCTCCATCCCAGTTATTTCATTTTTATTTGATGAAAATATTTCCTTATGTACATCATCAATAAGATGGTATTTCACCCATATTTTTGAAGCCCAAGATCTAAAATGTGTACTTCCTTTCTATTGCATGTGAGAAATAATCAAAGATTTATTTAATTGTGGTTTTGCTATATTACATAATAAGCAGATGGTTCAAGATTTCACGGAGTTTGACAGTTTAGGGGAAAGATTATGCTAAAAAAAATCAACCTCCGAGTCAAAGTTTGGTGAGAATAAATCCAGTTTACATACAGTTTGAAGCATTCATAATGAACTTCAATCTTTTCCTTCCCTGAGACTGGATGGGCTATTTGCCCTCTGAAGAAACATGTCACCTCCCAGAGGCTTCATTTCCATACTAGCAACATGGAAGGGTTAATCCACACAATACTGTAAAGTCCCTGCTCGGTCTAAAGTTACGGGGGTGTACACAGCACCCTCTTGTACTTATCATGGCATGGATTGCCTGAAAGTGACTGAAGTGGCTCATCTCACTCTACTCCTCTCTGCTTCCAACCTGTGCTCGGGGAAAGCTGGGCAGACCTAGCATGATGAGAAATGGCTGCTGGTGGATTGGGGTGAAGAGGCAGGCTCCAGGGGTCAGGAGGGATTTTAAAGCACTGCCTGTCTTAACAGAAGTCACGTCTACTCACCCCGCAGTCATTGGCTCCATCTCCACACATGCCCACATAATAGCTGCAAGAGAAAGGATGTGAAAAATGAACAGCTCAGCAGTGCTCTAGAACACTTCCATCATCACTAACTCACCCGTGGTGTGTGTGTGTGTGTGTGCGTGCGCGCGCACGCACATGTCCTGAATACACGTGGACGAAACAAAAGGAAGAGGTAACTTGGGGAGTTCCAGACCTAGAGGCAAAGGGACATTTCATTATTTAAATGGTCTCAATCAGTTGTGCTGAAGCAGAAGTGATACTGCCAAGGATGTTGGTGATGACACTCATCACCCGTTTCAAAAGAAGTTCTGTTTGATTAGGTCCACCACGATCCAGCTCAAAAGTGTGAAGGAATGATGACAGCCCTTCACACCCATCCTAATGCTGCAGTTGCGGCCTACTGCCCTGGGACGCTGCTATGGAGCATTGAGACTTTAGCACATAGACAGTGGGGTGAGGAACATTTGGAATATAGCTTAACAGATACAATTTAGAGTCATGCACATATCCTTGATACATCTCAGGGAGGCAATGAGGTAATAAGCAATCAGGATCTAAGGAAAGAATAAAAATTAAAGTTAACACCAGGGAAAAGGAATTTCTTATGCAGAGTGTAGCCTTCCTTCTATTATGAGTAAACAACACATTGTAGGTATTGATTAATGGTGATGGTATAAGTGATTCAATGGCACTTTTTCCAAAAACAGATGATAAAGGATAAAAGCAAAGCTTTCTTAGAATATTCTCATTAGTTGGTGCATAAGAAATAAACTTCTCTCTAGGTCAAAATATAGACAAATTCATATGACTGCTTCTAATACTGTATAGAGGAAAATCACAAACATTTTAACATCATGGATTCAGAAAGTGAATCCGGGAAGCCTTATGTGCTTTGCCAAGAGTAGTACCATGAAAAGGATGATGGGAAAACTGTGAAGACAGCTCATTCTGAGACAGCATGTGTCTTCTCGAGGTAATTTTGCTTTAACAGAATATAGCTTTTTAGAACTCTGTGTTTAAGTAGACAAAATGTCTCAGGCATTTGAGACAGGTAAAATTACTTTCTTCAGCCAATATCTAATAATGAATATCATGTAATCACCATGTGAGTCATTTTAGACACTGGTCACTTACCTGGCCTGAAAGAAGATGGGAGTTCATTGGCAGTTTGAGACTTTGCTATAAGGCTTAGGCAATAGACTATCACAGAAAAAGGCAGGGTTCTGATTTTACTTACTGTTTATCCACAATTAAATAAAAATCTCACTCTTCTCTGGGCCTTTTTACTTTCTACACTCTAGAGACTGGAAGCAACTGATCGGTAGACCTGGTCTCTGCACAAGACCCCTCTACTCGGGGGGAGACTTGGTCACCTGTGCTTTTGAGAGAGATAACAGAGGCCTTTTCTGTGACTTTGAACTCTAGCTGTATTCCCAGACAGGTTCCATCCCACTTCATGCCAAGAGGACATGAAATTATTCACATACTTTCTAATGACCGATGAACTCATATACTTTCTCATCTTTCCCATGCTGAGCTAGACACACTCCCCATTATCTCCTTTCTCCACAGTTAAGCAAGCAATCTTTATGTAAGATAGGCTTGCTGCTATTAGAAAATCCACTCAGTTGAGTGTGAACATGATCTAGGGACTTATTTCTAATGAAGAGAAGATGGAAAAATTGATAGGGTGCCCCTTATAACATTGGGACATAAAACTCAGCAACCCCCCAAAATCTACCTCCTTTCTTCCTTCCCTCTGTTTCTCTCTCCCTCTCTTTTTCATGCCTCCTTTCCTCTGTGGAAGCCAGTGGCCACATTAGGCACTTTCTTATCAAATGGCCCATGTCTCAGGAAACTGAGGGAGGATTCTTCTAACCAGTGGAAGACTGAGGCCTTTGGTTCAATGGCCCACAAGCAGCCGAATCTCTGTCATGTGGGTGAGGCTGGTGGCAGAGCCATCCCCACTAGAAGCCTAAGATGGCTCAGTTCTTGCTGACACCTAATTTCATCCTGTGAGGGACCCCAAACCCAGGTTTAGTTGACCCACTCCTGACCCAAAGCAACATAAAATAGTCAGTGGGGTTATTAACAACCACTAGGGGGAGGAATCTGTGACAGAGAGCAAACACATCTCCTTTCGTGCCATACCACCTACTTTAATTTCTGGAATTCTTCAACAAGGCTTGATTTCTGCCCAGGAGACATTCTGGCAAAAATGGTTCCATTTATCAGAATCTAAGGAGAAAAATAGCCATTGTGATAAGATTGGGGAGAAGAAGATTTTTAACATAAGCATCCAAAATAAAATCATTCCTAGCTGCCAAAGAAATACAGCATTGGATAATATATCATTAAACCTCACATTAGGATAGGGGTAAAGGGAAGTAGTGTTTTTATGCTGACCTTTCACTTTAAGACCTCCATCATGATTCTATTGCTATTTTTTTCTGGGCCATGTTTTCCAAGAATGAGTGACCTCTAATTAATAATAATATTAATGAACTGAGAAGCAACAGAGCCAAGGAGTAAAATGCTTCAGTTGATACAGTTCTCTTTGTTACACACTGTTTACATAGTTGTAGCCCAGACAAAGATGAGATCGATAGACCAGAAGTTAAAAACCAATCTTTTCTCATCTGTGTCCCCAACTCATAGAACTAACCTCAGGCCTGTGATTTCATCTCTCTGAGTGTCAACTCCCCATTTATACAATGATGAACTTGAAAAGACTTTCCAGAAGCCTTTAAGGTCTACATTCTTCAATCCTTGACTGGTAAGGTGATGGAATATTCCAGACTGTGTTAACAGCTGCCCCTAGCTTCTGCCCCATAGATCTCCACCATACTGGCAGCACAACCCTACACAGCACTATTTTAAAGGAGGACACACAGAGGACAAGATAAAAATGAATTTGAAAATAAACAAAGGGGCTTTGTTTCCTCCTGATGTAATTTAACACTCTAGATAGAAGGGGAATGGAACTCAGTCTGACACACTTTGGTGGCCTTAGGAAAGGGTGACACATGAAGTAAGCAGATGTTTGGATCTATCTGGAAGTTGTCCCCATTTGGGAAAGAAATGAATTAGGACGGCTGAGATTAGACTGACCAAGTGAGAGGATATACAGAACTGAAAATCATGGGGTAGGCAGTGTGGGTGGGGCCTGGTGGTTATAGTCATGCTATCAGAAGCTTCCTTTAAGGTCAACGCCCCAACAAGGATGCTCAATGTCACACTGCAAGGTCACCTCAATGACTGTCACTTTCATTACTCATTCTGTGCTTCCCTAATCTGAGAACAGAACAAAGCACCTCTCTAATACTCACCTTTGGAAGCAAGCTGTAGAAATGCTGGTAGAGCACTTGGTACGATTTCCCACTCATTGCAAAATGGTAACCTTTTCCATCAGCTGCAGAATTGTTCCCAATATCAATGGAGGTGTCCTAAAATCAAAAGGCATCATGTTTGCTCTGATTCTTAAGCAATGTCTCTATTTTCCCATGTTCCAAGGAAAAACGTGCATCCATGTTGTAACAAAGTGAGTGCCAGTCATAGAAGAAGGTATAAGTTGCTCATGGAATTTTGACTACAGGGAGAAGACCATCAAGATGCTCCCCGGAAGCATGTGACTATATGATCCTCTGATGATAAGGAGCCTTCCCTGGAAGATAAACCTTATCCAGTCTACTGCGGAAGCCATCCCAAGGTACCAAGTAGGAAAGAACAGGAACAATTCTTTTTCCTCCCTCCTCCTCATGCTTCCCTGTGCCTCCCAAGATCTCCAACCATTCATTCGCTCAGTGTCTTTGCTTTAAAGCAGGCAGATTATTTTTCTCAGTGTCTAACTCCTTTCTGTACCTGACCTCTGACCTCTCTCCATTATGACCCAAACAAAACAGGTGACTCCTTCCTTCATGGTGCCCAGATCTTCTCCCACACCCTATATTGTGCTGCACCAGCACTATCCCTTTCCAAAACCTTCCCTGGCTCCCTACCATTTTAAGTGATCCCCACTGCCCTCTGCTGTGCTCCAGCCCCACCTAGTACCCAGCTGGGGAGGAAGTATCTGAGGATATCCTATGGTTAATTGTTTCAGTCACTGGTACCACTTTTTTTTTTTGCACAACAGGGGGCCTAATATTTATTTGTTTGTTTGTGTTTTGATTTTCTGAGATAGGGTCTCACTCTAGCTCAGGTTGACCTAGAATTCACTATGTAGTCTCAGGGTGGCCTCGAACTCCCACTTCTGCCTCCCGAGTGCTGGGATTAAAGGCGTGCACCATCATGCCCAGCGGGGGCCTAATATTTGTATGAAGCTCTGAGTTCAAATAGTGTTGGAGGTAAGAACATGCTATTCATTAGAAGAATGTATATCTGGACAAACATTGTATTTAGGGGCTAGAAAGTGGCTTAGCACTGAAGGCACTTGCCTGCAAAGCCAAAGGATCAAGGTTCAATTCTTCAGGACCCTTGAAAACCAGATGCACAAGGGTGTGCATGCATCTGGAGTTCATTTACAGTGACTGGAGGCCCTGGCACACCCATTCTCTCTCTCTCTCTCTCTCTCTCTCTCTCTCTCTCTCTCTCTCAAATAAATTTTTTAAAAGTTTTTATAACACTGTATTTGGAAGAAAAAGTCTTCTAGGCTAAACTGGGAAGCAAAGTAAACACAGTGCTGCTTTTCCACGGCCAACTTCCAGACAAACAACAAAATCCATGCTCTAAGCATTCCACAGACAGGAAAAGAGCCTCTTTTGCTCATACTAAGAAGGGAGAGGGCGAGCCAGAGGGGAGGAAGGCTGAGGTTGTGCTGTAACAAACAAACATCAGTTGAGGTGTTAAACTTACAAATGAGCAGCATGAATGATCTGTGACATGGTGAAATGCAGGCAACATGCATTGATGCGGAAGTGGATGAGCTTACAGGAAATCATCACTAGGAATCTGCAGAAAGCTTCAAGAACTATCATCTTTCATAGTACATGAGGCTGAAAGTTGAGCCAAGCTGACCCACCTCTCCCCAGGGAAGAGGAAGGACCATTTTGTGTAGTTATACAGTTGGGCGCTGCACACAGTCTCTGTCTACACTGAAGAGCGTGAAAGGCTGGTCAGCCTGGAGCAAGGGTGCATTTCTTTAATTCATCTCTGAAGGGCCATTTTTTAAAAAAAATGATCCAAAAGCATGGGTACTACAATTAATGACAGAATGTTAAACAACTGTCATCTTCATCAAAGGGAAGAGCAGCTGCCCTGCCAGGTGCATGTTGTAGGCACATCCCAAGGTGAATGGCTGTGGGGTTTGATTCGGGTGTCCCCCCATAAACTTAGGTGTTCTGAATGCTAGGTGCCCAGCTGCTGGAGATTTGGGAATTAACACCTCCTTGAGGCAGTGTATTGTTGGGGGCGGGCTATTGGTGTTATGGCCAGTTTTCCCTTGCCAGTGTTTGGCACACTCTCCTGTTCCCATTGTCCTCCTGATGTTGGCCAGAAGGTGATGCCCACCCTCTGCTCATGCCATCATTTTCCCTGCCATCACAGAGCTTCCCCTCGAGTCTGTAACCCAAATAGACCCTTTTTTCCCAAAGCTGCTATGGGCGGGTGATTTCTGCCAGCAATGCGAACCTGACTGTAACAATGGCCATGGGTTTATGTGGACTCAAACAGACTCAGGCCTGGTTTCTGCTGTACAAGTCACCAGTCTGTGTCTTAGCAGGCTGACTTCCCTGAGTCTATTTATCTCATGTATAAAACACAGAGCTTACCCGACTGCATACAGTTATTGTGGGGATCACAAGAAAAATATGGGCAAAAGTCAATGGCTCTCAGCCATGGATGCACTTGGAACAACCAGGAGAAAGGGCAGATAGTGCCGCCCCCTCACCCAGGGGGTTCTGATTGAGTTGGCACAGACTGTATAGGCAAACTTGACAACTGCCTCAGGTGATCATGATGTGCAGACAAAGCATTACAAAGCATTACTGCAAACGTTACTGCAAACTGGAACAGCCAGGACGGATATGAGGGACAACTAACTGCGATGACTTCCAGAACTGAGAGGCTGTGTTATGTCAGGGACACGTCCCATCAGCCCAGGCCTGGTGACAGGGCTTCTAACATTTGCTTACCTTCGTCCCTGGGCCAGGCCCTTGGGTCTCCACCAGCTGCCAGGTCACAGAAGCAGGCATAAGGTCTTCTGGCCCATTGGCTTCAACGATGATGACTTGGCTGCCAGGAGGAATCATCTCAGAATTCTTCGCAACAGTAATGGCTGTTTGAAGATTGTCCCCTAGAAGACAAAGAAGCTGCTTGAAGAACAATTGGAATGAAGCTGCTCCCCTCCTCCTCCTCTTTGTTTGGCAGCAACTGCGGTGGCATTCTTCTATTTGTTATTTTATGACCATTTGTCTTACCTCTTACCCAAGACTGCACACTCCCAGTGGGCAAATACCAACCTCACCATCTCTTAACCATGGTATTCAGCATCGTATCCAGTCCATTGCATAGTTCTAAAGCATGCATAAATGGACGAATGTTGATGCTATGTTTGACTAACCCTCAAGTGACAGATAGTGCTCAGTGATGAACATGACTCCAGCCTGATAGTAAAAGTCTGTCCTTGGGATCTGGAGCCCAGTTAAGCAGAAGAACACTGAGGGCCAGGCCATGCTTGGGTTTGCTGATCACACAGTGCTTGGGCCTTCTACCCTGGAGGACTACAAACTGCACAGCACATCCTTCATGGAGAGCCATCCCTGGGATTCATGATGATAATATCACAGTAGTCCTCTTGCACAAACATTTTCTGTGAGCCAGATGGCAGATCCTGGGTAAAATGGGTGGTGGAGGGACTTGAGAGATTGCTCAGTGGTTAAGGCACTTGACTAGGAAGCCTAAGGACCCAGGTTTCCATTCCCAGGACCCATGTAAGCCAGATGAACAAGGTGGTACATATGTCTGGAATTCGTTTGCAGTGGATAGAGACTCTGGTGAACCCATTTTCTCTCACCCTATCTGTCTCTTTCTCTATCTCACATAAATGAAACACACACACACACACACACACACACACACACACATATATATATATATATATATATATGTGGCACAATGCAGGTCAGACCCTAGCCAGACCGCATTCCAGAGGAAACCAGGAAATGGCTTCTGTGAACATGACGTTCTGCGCAGGCCTGGCGTGACAACAGCTACAGTACCATGCTCACGAGAAACCTGCTACGAGATGATCTGCCCAGAGATAGTCTGTCATTGGTCACAAGAAGGGGACCACCCCATACAAAGATTGGCCAGCCAAACCCCTTAAACCCCCCTACACTTTCTTAAATAAACGAGTTTGCAGCAGCTCGCCCTCTGCCTGCTTCCACCCAACTCCTGGAGTCTGTGTTGTGACTCTGCGCCTCTCACCCCCCACCCAGCAGAGACCCTGCTGTCCCTCCTGGACTGGCCCTGGGGGGGGACCCCAACATATATGGTGAGCTGGGTGTGGTGGCGCATGCCTTTAATCCCAGCACTCAGGACGGAGAAGTAGGAAGATCACCAGGAGTTTGAGGCTACCCTGAGATGACACAGTGAATTCCAGGTCAGCCTGAGCTAGATTGAACCCCTACATCAAGAAAACCAAAAACCAGGAAAAAAAGGAGGTAGTGGTGGACAGAAAATGAGATATAATTTCTGTCTCTAAGGCTGTTGTCCCTGAATGCAGCACAAGGCCACCAGCAGAACACTGGCTTTCTGCTCAATCTCATGAGCTCCCTTGGCTCATGCATCCTTGCCATATGCACAGGATACAACGCACTTGGCCTCTAGAAACCAGCATACCTGTGATCACCACAGTCCTGATGTTGGCCTCACTAAGTTCCTTCAAGACTGGCTTGGTTTCCTTTTTCAAGCGATTTTCCATTACCAGAAGACCCAGAAATGTTAACTCAGACTCCACTTTCTCCCTTTGGATTCAGAAAAAAACCATCAATACATATTACGTATTCACAATACCCAACTTAGTCTTTTCTTTAAAACGTTCATATATTTTAATGTATTAAATGCATATGTTAAGAAGAGAAAAATGAACCCAGGTGCTTATAATGAAAACAGGTTTCCATATCACCTCACCCTTTTTCTTCTTCCCAAAGATAATCATTTCCAGTTTTCAAGTCTATGAGAAAGAGAGGGGGCGGAGAATAGAGGGAGAGAGAAGAGATAGAGAGTATGCGTGTGTGTGTGTGTGTGTGTGTGTGTGTGTGTGAGAGAGAGAGAGAGAGAGAGAGAGAGATCTCAGGTGTCATTCCTCAGGTGAAATCCACCTTTTTTGAGACAGGGTCTCTCAATGGCCTAGAGCTCACCTAGTTAGGCTAAACTGGCCGAGGGATCCACATGCCTGTGCCTTCCCAGTGCTGGTATTACAAGTACATGCCACCATGCCTGGCTTTTCTTGATGTGGTCCCGGAGAGCAAATTCAGGTGCTCATGCTTGCCTTGCGTACTGACTAAGCTAGCTCCCGAGCCCTCAGCTCCATTATGTTATCTTCTAACTCCTCTATGATTTTTAATTGTAAACATATATCTATATACATATATATATTATCATGTGTATTTTATTATTTTTTATTTTTTTAACTTTTTATTTATTTATTTGCAAGCAGAGAGAGAGAGAGATTCAGAGAGATTCAGAGAGAGAATGAGGATGCCAGGGCCTCTAACCACTGCAAACGAACTCCAGATGCATGTGCCCTTCATGCATCTGGCTTACGTGGGTCCTGGAGAATCGAACTGAGATTCTTTGGCTTCGCAGGCAAACACCTTAACCGCTAAGCCATTTCTCCAGCCCATCATATGTATTTTAATCTCCAACCTCTCTATCACTTTCTTTCTTTGACTTCACATTAAAAACTTTTAATGGAGCATGTATTGAGTACCTTCTGTATACAGCACACTGTAGTAAGGAGGCCACCTACTGTGGCCTACACCTTCACCACTGCCAATAGGTGGCCTCAGGCAGGGTTCTGCTTAGTTTCAGAATTTGAAGGTAGAGTCCTGTTGTGCTTCTATTACTTATTCAGAACCTTCCTGTGAAATGAAATAAATTGTGGGTGGCTTTTGAAAATGTTGATTTGGGATCAAGAACTCCTCCTTTCTTAGTCCTTCATGGTCCATTTTTCTGTGCAGAGCAGGATGAAGCTTACAGGGAGTGAAGGAGGGAGTGAAGGGGAGAATGAGCTAAGGCGCCAATAAGTGTGAGTTCCCATGCAGAGCCCCTGGTGTCCACTTCAATGTCCAGCTCGCACAGTGCATGGTGCACTTGAGTGTTGGCCTCCTTGGGGAACTGTGGGGCAGTTTTCTTCTTGCTGTTTCTCACTCTGGCTATGGCATAGGCAATGGCTTATGTTTCCCTGCTAATTCAGCCATCACTTCCCCACATATTTTATATTCTTACAAAAAATGTGTTGAAATCTCTCATCTGTACATATTTCATTGCTCCAGTGTCTTTTGATACTGATTTTTTGTCATTATATCCTCCTCTGAATGGTGGATTTCACTTAGCATGATGCCCTCAAGGTTTAGTCATGCTGTCTCATAATGCACAAATTTCCTTCTTTATTAAGACCAACCGAGTTTCCATTTACACGCATATGCTTTGTTTTCTTGATTTTGTTAATTGACAGACATGTGGGCTGTTTTCATGTCTTGGCTATTGTAAATGACGCTGCAAAGAATGTGGAAGTACAGATGCCCCTTGGAGATACTGATCGCAATACTTCTGAACACATCTCTACAAATAAGTTTAGGGGATGTCTATATTCTAGGATCATTCTCTTTGTCACTGTTTGAAGAACTTCAGCACTATTTTCCATAGCAGTTGCACCATTTCCCATTCACCTTAATAATATTTATAGGTTCCGATGCAATTAGCCATTGTGCTAGGCATGAGATGACCTCATTCTGGATTTGGTTTTCATTTCACTGATGATCAGAGAGGCTGAGTGCTTCCCTATGCACCTTTTGTCTGTTTGAAGAAAGTCTTCTTGGATCCTTTGCCCATTTTTAATCATTTTATTGCTTCTTGTTATTATGTTCCTGATGCACTTTGAATATGAATTCTTTATTAGATATATGTTTTGAAATATTTTCTCTTCCCCCATAGGCTATTTCTCTCTGCTGTTTCCTTTGTGGTGTGGGAGAGCTTTAGTTTAATATCCATATGCAAATAACACTAGATATTTATGTTATAGCATACATATTATGGGTTGAGTCTGTAATGTCCCCCACAAGTTCATGTATTAAACACTTGGTCCCCAGTTTTGGTATTTGGTGCTATATTTTGAAACCTGTGGTCTTAAGGAGGTGGGGTGTAACTGGCAGAAGTAGGTCACTACCGTTGGGCATTTGAAGATTATGCCCACCCTAGTTTGGTCCTAAACCCCTAGCCTCCTGGTCAGCTCTCATATGAACAACTCTGCCTCATACTCTACCACAGAGGATGGATGAGTTCTGCCCAGCCTGTCCTGCCATGATGTGTTCAAATCCCTTTGAAGCCATGAGACAAAGTAGTTCCTCCCTTGCATTGTTTCTTTTTTAAAATAATTTATTTTTTGTTTATTTTATTCTAATTTTACATTCATATTGGTGACTCCATTATCCTCCTCCCTGTCCTCCCCCCACCAAAGGGACCCTCATCAATGGGGGATGTGGGGGTAGTCAAGAGTTATGGGGGATAGGCCAAGTCTCTGTGCATAATGACCCAACTTGTAGCTCTAACACTCTTTCCGCTCCCTTTTCCGCGAACTTCCCTGAGCAATGTTGGGATCATTTTAGTTCTACTTCAGTGATAAGGTCTTGGGATCCTCTCTGTCTCTGGATATCTGGCTTAGTAGGAGTTGGATGTTCTCTATGTGTATCTCCCTCAGCCTTTTTCTGGTGTCGTGTTTACCAAGAAAGCTGTACCCTTGCCTTTTCCCCACATTACTCTATGATTTCAGCTGGGGCCCTAAGAGAGGATCAGCCTATCACACCTTGCATTGTTTCTGATGGATATGTGGTCAGAGTGATGCAAAGGTAATAATACAATATGCAGCAATTAATTGGAAAGAGATTAAAGATTTAAACATCAGAATGGAAAGTGAAACTGGTAGAGGGAACTCTAAAGGAGCGTGTTCTTGAGATTGGTCTTGGCAAAATGATTTTATATTCGTGACCCAAAAAACACAAAACACAGGCGCAGAAGCACAAGTGAACAATGCTTTTGTTTGTAGTTTACAGCTTTTCCCTCATGGGGTGTGTGATAGTTTGAATAGATGTCCCCCAATATATTCAGTGTTTTATTAGACTGTAGTCTGGGTCTGCAGCCACCTGGCTGGAGGCAGTATCACTGGGAAGATCTTAAGGTGGTGGGTTTAGGATTTCAATCTAAAGATATGCAAAGTGTGCTTAGCTGAAGTTCCTGAAGTGTACTATGCTGTGTGGCTTGTGGCTCTCTCTCTCTCTCTCTTTCTCTCTCTTGCCTGGTCCAGTAAGAGCAGGTCAGCTTCTTCTGCCATTATGGAATGTCCCTGGATCTGTAAGCTTCAATAAATATCCCTTCCTCCATAACTGTGCCTGGTCTGGAAGTTCATCTCGGTGAACTTGACATTATCTGCTACAGGGTGCTTCAGGCACTTTGGCCTCTTGTTATGTTACAGTGATCCAGGAAGGCATTGTAAGGACCTGCACCACCCTGCTGCTAAGTTGAATCTCTGAATTAGTCCTTGTCTTATTCTTATTTTACTCAGATCTGAGTACAAATGTCACTGTTCAGAGGACTTATGTGACCTCCCTATGCAAAATGGTACTGTATGTCTTTAAAAGTTCTCTTAACTGGCTTCTTTTTCTCTCACACAGCATTTAAGACTCACCAAGGAGACACTATTTTATAACTTTATTCTATAATCTGTTTACCCCCATTAAGATCTCCATTTCTGAGGACATGGACTTTGTAACATGTGCTAAAGGTCAGTAAGAATTTGCTAAACCAACAAAAGGATGGATCTTCAAGTATTTCTTTGGTTTTTCAGTCTTAGATCATTTTATTTTAAGTTAGCTCAAGAAACTCTTACATTTCCTTTCATAGCTCATCTTAAAGAAGGTTTGACTTTCTCAATATAATATTTTGGGGGGCGGTTCGAGGTAGGGTCTCAAGAAAATTTTATAAATTGCAATTTAATTCCAACAGCAATCAATTAAAACTACTTCCCTTTATCATCTATGAATTTAGCAACTTATACCAAGAAGGAACATGGACTTCTTATATCCCTGGCAAACCAATGATGAGTGAAAATGTAACGATTTTTGTTATTGTTTCTATTTTAATAACGTCTATTTCACTAGTGGCTTTTACATGAGAGAGCACAGCTGCATTGGTAGATGGCAGCTGGGGTCCTGGCTACACTCCATCACTAGCTATGCAAATCTTTCATTCACACATGACCTTAACATTTGTTATTCAAATTTGTGTTTGAAAAATTACAAAATCCCATGTGTGGTGAGTCTTTATGCTTGATAAGGAATAGCTAACATCTGGAATGTTAAATCTGAGGATATCACTCATGTGTTTCAAACCGAGATTTCTGAATTTCTTTCTTTTTTTTTTTTTGCATATGTGTGTGGCATCTGCATATGTATATTTGAATGCATGTGGGTGCACATGTGGGTAGGTGGGTTCATGTTGCAGTCAGGTTTTCATTGCTGGAAGAAAACACTCAACCAAGAGCAGCTTGTGGGTAAAAAGGGTATATTTTGGCTTATAGACTCAAGGGGAAGCTCCATGATGGCAGGGGAAAATGATGACATGAGCATAGGGTGGACATCATCTCCTGGCCAACATCAGCTGGACAACAGCAACAAGAGAGTGTGCCAAACAGTGGCAAGAGAAAGCTGGTTATAACACCCATAAGCCTGTCCCCAACAGTACACTGCCTCCAGGAGGATTCAATCATCAAATAACCATCAGCTGGGAACCTAGCATTTAGAACACCTAAGTTTATGGGGGACACTGGAATCAAACCACCACATTCTGTGCCTGGCCTCCATAAACTGTTAACCATACATAATATAAAGTACAATGCATTAAGTCCAACTTTAAATGTTCCCGCAGTTTTTAATCAATCCCAATGATGTTCAAACATCCCCATAGTCCAAGACCTTTTAACTGAACCATAACACAATAATAATAATAATAATAATAATAATTAATAATTAATAATGGCACAGAATAAACATTCACACTGAAAAATATGGCATTGGGCATAGCAAAGAAATATTCAACCAATACAAGATTTAAACAGGACAAACATCAAACTCTGTAGCTTCAAGTCTAACAACTCTAGATGTTAACAAGTCTCCAAATCTGATAAAATCCTAACCAGTGATGAGTCTCTGGAGTTCCAATTCTGCCCCTCCAGCTAGGCTACTAGCAGTCCTGGAAAACTTCATCCAGTGCAAGCAGCTCTCCTTGGCAGTCATCTAATAGTCCTGGCCTCTCCATTGGGTCTCCACTGCAACCCATGGTTCATCCTCATGGTTCCATTGGGTCTCCATGCAGGTTATCAAATAAGCCTCCTTCACACTGCCCATGGCCATCTCCAAAATACAAAACCATGTTGCAAATTCCATGATCCTCATTTTCCTGCAATTGTTATACTCCATAATACCAACTTGTTAATCCAAGGGGGAATAAGTCAGACTTTGAAGAACAGGACACTCTTTTAGCACTCAGGCCCCTTCAAAAGAGTCTGCATTCTTCTTGTTGTCCCAATGCAGGTCAACTGCCCTAATCTCAATGGATGTAATATCTCAAACAACTGCAGCTGAATAGGCAGCAGTTTTGGCCCAAAATTTTCATTTTTTCTGTGCCATATGCCTCTGTTCATACCAGTACATTTCTAGGCAATGCAACCCTGCACAAGTTCTCAGGACATAGAGATAACAGCAAGCCTCTCACACAAACTGTTTCTAGACCAGTCCAGACAAAGCTCTTCCTCACTCTCATAAGCCAAATCTCACAGTCCATAGTTCTTACTACATTCATGTCAGGCCTCTCAACTCTGACCAAAATAGTCCATCAAGCTATACTTACAGCACTGCAAGGCATCTCTTAGGCTAAAGTTTCAAATTCATTCACATTTCTCCTGCAAAGCAGTTCCAAGAGGCCAAAGCCACACTCAGGTTGCTAGAAGTAGTGACACCACTTCTTGGTACCAACTTTACTCTTGCAGTCAGGTTCACATTGCTGGCAGAAAACACCTGACCAAGAGCAGCTTGCAGGAAACAAAAAGGCTTATTTTGGCTTACAGACTCGAGGGGAAGCTCCATTATAGCAGGGAAAAACGATGACATGAGCAGAGGGTAAACATCACCTCCTGGCCAACATCAGATGGACAACAGCAACAGGGAGTGTGCCAAACACTGGCAGGAAGAAACTGGCTAAAACACCTTTAAGCCTGCCTCTAATAATAATACACTGCTATCCAGGAGGATTCAATTGTAAGCCATAAGAACACTTAAGTTTATAGGGGACTCTATGCACATCTGGATGAAGGCCACAAGATGGCTGGCCTCAAGTGTCTTTTCTCATGTACACCATGCACTTTTTTCCCAATATTTTTTAGTTTGAAATAAAAGAAAGAGAGAAAGAAAGAATGGAAGGAAGGAAGGAGAGAGAGAGAGAGAGAGAAAGAAAGAAAGAAAGAAAGAAAGAAAGAAAGAAAGAAAGAAAGAGAAAAAAGAAAGTAAGTCAGGCCATGCCAGGGTCTCCCACCATTGCAAATGAATTCCAGATACATATGCCACTTTGTTCATGTGGTTTCATGTGGGTACTGGGGAGTAGAATCTAAGCCATCAGACTTTGAAAGCAAGTCTGAACTATCTCTCTAGGGCAATCTGCTTCTTTTTGAGACAGGGTCTCTCATTGGCCTAGAGCCCACCAATGAGCTAGATTGGCTGGTCAATGAGTCCTGCCTCTCTCTGCCCCCCCCCCCAGTGCTGGGATCATAGGAGTCTGCAATCATTCTGAGTATTTTGACATGCTCTAGGGAACAAACTGAATTCTTATGCTTCCTAGGCAAACACTTTACCAAATGAGCTATCTCCACAGCCCTTTGTGATTCTATGATAGAAATGTTATGAGTGAAAGACTCCTTTCAAAATCATCAGATCCGAGCCGGGAGTGGTGGCACATGCCTTTAATCCCAGCACTTGGGAGGCAGAGGTAGGAGGATCACTGTGAGCTCAAGGCCACTCTGAGACTACATAGTAAATCCCATGTTAGCCTGGACTAAAGTGAAACCCTACCTTGGAAAACAAAACAAAACAAAACAAAACAAAACTCATCAGATTCTATATTTTATAGATAAAGAAATAGGCACTGTGTAAGCAGTAATTATCTTACATAAACTTAGGTTGCAGATAGCCACATTAAACCAAATATATCGATATTCTACACAATATGATCAATTATATATAAAATAGAATCCCTCAATTAGCACCATAAATATATCAAACATACACAATAGATTATCAGCTATTGAATTCTCCACACCATTTCTCTACTCCTTTGTCACAAATAATTTATAAACAACATTAAAAAGCTAAAGAACATTGGAAGAAAAAATCATATATATATATTATCATCTAACGAGGGCAATTCATTCTTTCAATGTAATTAAGAATATTAAATGATATATATTTATTTATTTATTTATTTATTTATTTATTTATTTTTGTTTGTTTGTTTTTAGAGGTAGGGTCTCACTCTAGCCCAAGCTGACCTGGAACTTACTTTGTAGTCTCAGGGTGGCCTCGAACTCATGGCAATCCTACTACCTCTGCCTCCTGAGTGTTGGGATTGAAGGCTTGTGCCACCACACAAGCTAAATTTTATTTTTTTATGAGGAATCCAATTTGCACTCATTACTACCCAGATAATATTGAAGGCCATATGATACTGAGACCTGAAAACACACAAACACCCTTAAAGGATTCTAGAAATCCTTCAAATTTTCATCTGTGTCCACTAGGCCTGAGAGAAATTTAAGCACACATGGGACATCTAAATATGTCTGCCACATAATGCTCTGAGAAGGAAGACTTGGTTGCTGGGTAGAGGAATGAGAAGTAAGATGAAGATGGGGGTGACAAGCTCAGGGCAGAGATCGGAAAGTGCTGTCTGAGAATTAGAAACCTCCCAGCCATCTTTGTCCTACCACATACAGCATTGTAGCCCAAGGCAGTCTTCCCATCTCACCCACAACTGCTCATGCCCAAATCTGGGGACTGGATGAAATTGGTTTTCCACCTTCAAGAACTTCCTGGGGATCTGAGCTGACCATCCGTCTGCCTCCAGGGGTCTCTCCCTTCATGAACACAGAGCCTTCCCTCAAGCTGATTTCCAGTTCCTTACCTTTCTAAGTGCCCCACGTCAGAGAGTGTCTCCATCCTCAGGGTTTTATGGGCAAAGGCAATGACACGGAAGCCTTGTACGGTGTAATTCCTCAGCTCCTGAGGGAAATTCTTAGGCACTGACAGGAAAGGGAAAAGAGGGAAGTGAATGATCATGTTAAAGCCTGTCCAGACCCCACACAGCTCCAGGATGCTGTCATTGTACTTCAACTGTCATGTTAGAAAACTCACAGCCTCAACAAAGGTCATGGGCAACTTAATCAGTGTGCTCATATTACTCAGATAAGACACACACACACACACACACACACACACACACACACACTGTGGTAGTTTGAATATATGTCCCCCAATATATTCAGTGTTGTACTAGTTATAGTTTGCATCTGCAATCACCTTGCTAGAGGCAATGTCACTGGGGGCCGGTTTTAACGTGTTAATGGTGGGTTTGAGATTCCATTGTAAAGATATGCAAATGTGCCTAGCAGGAGTTCCTGAAGTGTGCTGTGTGACCTTTTGGCTGTAGTTTTGCTCTGTGTGCTGTGGTGGCTGGTTGGCTTTCTCTCTCTCTGCTTGGCCCGGTGAAAGCAGGCTGCTTCTCCTGCCTTTATGGAACTTCCCCTGGATCTGTAAGCTTCAATAAATAATATCCCTTCCTCCATAACTGTGCCTGGTCTGGAAGTTCATCTCAGAGAACCTGAAGCTGTCTGCTACACACACACACACACACACACACACACACACGGATATGATGGTCATCAACTGTACTAAGCCCCGAAATTCATGTGTTGAAGCCTAACCCCTAATGTGACTATATTTATGCATGGGCCCTTTAGGAAGTAATTAGGTCTTGAAGGTGAAGACTCATGAATAGAATTAAGATATGAGAAGATAAAAGAGATGATGATCACTCCACCATGTGAGAAAATTGCCATCTGCACACAAAAATGATAGCTCTTATCAAGAACCAAACTGTCCATAGCATTTTGTTATAGCAGCACAAGCTGGCCAATGCAAGTTGGGTGTCAAGTATACTGATTAGGTTCACTAAGGACAGGCCTCAAGGCTATGTCTACATGAATGGAATCAGAGAAACAGCCAGTCTTCTACATTTCTAGATTGGCAAAAGAGATTGGTTGTTGACAAACTATGGTACCAGGCCGAATATGCCCCACTACTTAAGTTTTGTAAATAAAGTTTTATGCTTTCCCCACCCACTTGCTAGTTAATTATCCATGCCTGCATTGGGACTACAGTGGCAAGGTTAAATAGTTGATACAGACACCGTGTGGCCAGCAAAACCAGAAATACGTAATAACTGGCTCTTTACAGCAAAGCTTGCCTTTTGCTGCCTTAGATGACAGATGATACAAAGCTAGCATTTGTGTGTTTTGGCAGGGGAACTCTGTGTGTGTGTGTGTGTGTGTGTGTGTGTGTGTGTGTGTGTGTGTGTACATACAAAACTTTTCATGGTTTATAATGCACTTGTATGTATGTGAGGCCATAATTTCAAGGAAGCTTCTAGCCCTCCGTTTATGTTTTTGAGTGGGGGTAATGAGAGCTCAGAGGTCAAGACAATTGGAAGAATTAGAAAGACTGACACAAAGGGGGAAAATGTCAGGGGACAAGCACGACACTCTCTGACAGAACAAGAGCAACAGACACCACCCTAAGGTCAACAAGACCGTCACCTCCACTCTGTTTGCATGAATGGAAGAAAACAGAACAAAGCCAAGATGGGCTACAATTTAGGAATGAGTTCATGGAGCTCATGAGGAAGATTAAAGTCAGAAATGGAGGTCTAAAAAATATTTTTTTAAAAAAAATTTAAGATGGGTTAAAGAGATAGTGGTTAAAGAGCTTGCCAGAGAAGCCTAAGGACCCAGGTTCATTTCCCCAGGACTCATGTAAGCCAGATGCACATGGTGGTGTATGTGTCTGGAGTTCATTAGCAGTGGCTAGAGGCTCTGGCATGCCCATTCTCTCTCATAAATAAATAAAAAGAAAAAAGAAAAGGAGGTCTTTTTTCTCCTCTATCTGGCAATCAAACCCAGGGCTTTGCACATGCTGGGCAAGTGCTCTACCACTGAGCTTCCTTCCCACAAGCTCCTAGAAGAGGGTACTTGTGAGGTTAGAATACAAACATTCCTAAGACAGACATCAGAACAATTATTTGTAAAATCCAGAATTCTATGCACAACTTGACGGCCACAGCAATCACAAGGACAATATAGATGAAAATCAGGAGAAATAGCCAATTTTACCCACATACATTCATTGGAATGCTACAACATTCTTATAAATTTGGCTGCTGCCTGGAAGGTGCATATGTTTTATGAGATTCAAAAATAATGCTTCTCAAAATCTGGTCCAGAAAGAAAAATTGCTGTGAAAATGATTAATTACTTTGCTCTAATCTCATCTAAGTTAGTCTAATTACTTGTTTTCTAAAAGATTTATCTTTTAGAGATATTTTCTTTCATTGGACCCGTCAGAGCCGGGAATAGCCGAGCCAGCCCTGTGCCTCCTGCTGGGAGCACTCACATTCTGCAGAGCTAGACAACCATGCAGACCTTGCCTTCGGTTTCCTCCGTCTCACACTCCCCAGACCTTTGGCTTGAGTCTGACCCTTGCTGCTCTGTTCCACATCTCCTGCCCTGCCATAGATGCAGTTATTCGGCTAGACCACAGCCAGACATTTACTTCCTAGCTTCCTAGCTCTGGGCCTCACGGGATCTTCTGAGCCCACTTTCCCCACCTACACAATGAGCTGCACCTCCTCATTGCTTGTGCAGGTCTCGTGTTCACACCCTTGGACAGCAGTGAGGAGGGAGTGTGCTTTATGTGTTTAGCCTTTTAAACTATTTTTTATCTCTTGAGAGAAAAAAAGTCAGTACCTGTCTCAGATCTGCAGAACCCGGCCACCATCTCTGGGGCACCCTTCATGTACACTTGGCAGTGACGGTCCCCAGCCAGCTGAGCAATTACAGACATCCTCTGCAGGCTGGAGGAAAATGGGAACTGGCACAAGATGGTGATGGCAGTCACAGGACTCTGCAAAGTCACCAATGAGAGGGAGCTGTTAAAGCTTTTAAGGGATTACTCTGCAAGGATCCCAGCCACATTATGAAGCAGTATAATTGTCACAATACTTTTAGTGTCCTAGTTGATTTAAAGGTAACTTCCTCAATAAATTGGCCTTGGTTCCAATTGCTGTTGACTGCCTAGGGAAATACTCATTGCCTTCCGAGACAAGCACACCTCCACTGTGACTGATCTCTTTCCCAGAAATAGTACCCACTCACAACTCCAGACTCCTGCAGCTCTTTCGTCAGCTTTTACTGTAGCACTCGGCACCCTGTACTGCACTCACTTGTACCTTGATGGTCACTTGATGGTCTACAGGTCTGTGAGTTTCTCCAGTGAAGAAGTCAGCGTGTGGCATTTTGAAATCTATGCAATGTTCTGGCATTCAGTGAGTATGTGTTGAGTAATCCAGAAAATTAATTGGGGTCAGAAGGAAAGACCAAATCGACTATGGAATTTGTTATTGTTAGGATAAGTAATGGCTAGATAACAATATGTGAAAATCAGAGAAGTCTCACCACTGTTAAGAGGAAAGAATGTCATAATTGTGAGAAGAAAAATCGTACCTGACTGGCATTTGGTCCTGGTTTTATAATTGTGTTTGAATCTGACATGCCAAATTTGCAGGCATCCGTACTGCAATCTTCTATTTTCTGTTATTCAAATGAATGAAAACATATATGAGATTCCTCAGAGACAGACGAGAAGAAAAACAATTTTCATTTGCACAATATGCCAATATTTTCAAAGCCCTTTTATACAGTTTATCTTCTGGAATATTGACATTAATATCATTGTCAAATTTCTGTTGTGTTGATCTACCGCAGGGATCTCATTGAAGAACGTCAAAAATCCAGAACTATTATCAATACAGTCTAAGTAGTAATGGATGCAAAAGTGTTAGGTATAGGGAAATGGCTTTTCCTGCAAGGCAGATGGATGAAGTAAGAAAATCAATTTAGGACCTAAATAAGAAAATTAGCAACATGGATGAGAAAGTTGATAACATGAAGGAAAAATTCAGCATAAATATTGGAAATGAACACAGCAGAAAGCCTTGCCAATAGCCCAGATCAAGCAGAAAACACTTATCCAAGATGAGAGACGAGGTTTAGGAAATGTTACATTCAGACAGCAATTAAAAAAAAAATCAAACATGACCACAACTTTCAGAAAAGCTGAAATAATCAAGAAGGCAAGCTGAAGAATCAGGGGGGTAGAAAAAGATGAAATAGAAATAAAGGTGTGGAAAAACTATTTAATGAAATTATATCAGAAAAAAGTATCGAATTTAAGGAATGTTATGTATGTACAAGAGGAATGACAAAATAAGAACATTCCAAGAAATAATGTCATTAAATTTTCTAAAATTACAAAACACAACAAAAATAACAATATTAAGAACTAACTGATGGGCTGGGGGATGGCTCAGACATTAAAAGCATTTGCTTAGAGTTCAGATCCCAAGCACCTGTGTAAAACGGGGTGCAAAATGGCATGTGTGACTATAATCCCAAAGCACCCATGAAATGGGAGGCCGAGTCAGGAGAATCCCAGTGCTCATAGGCCATAAAGACTGGCTCTGTCAGCATCAAAACAGTAAGAGATACCGTGTCTCAAGTAAGATAAATGGAGAAGACCAACGCCCTGAAGTTTCTCTTTGACTTTCACATGTGTGTCATGATATGCACACACCCTACACCCTACATACACACACACACACACACAAATATTAAAAAGAGGAAGCTGCAAGAAGAAAGTAACCACGTAATTGTAAAGGCAGATCTATCAGAATAGCATCAGCCCGTTCAAAAGAAACCCTAGAAGTCAGAAAATTCAATGGCATATTTTGAGCCCTGAAAATAGAAAACTCTCATCCCAGATTATTTTATCCAGCAGAGCTATTCATTAAAATTTATGGAAAATAAAGTTTTTCCCAAGACAAGCACAAAATAAAATATTGCCTAACTACTAAGCTAGCCTTACAGAAGATACTTAATGGTATTCTATACAAAGAAGAGGAAGAAAGATAGTCTTAACAGGAGAGCACACAAAAAAAGAACTCTCATGAGAAGAACAGATAAATAGCAGAGAACTAGAAAAGAATCAGACATGTCCAATTCAGTGAGTCAGCAAAATCCTAATATGAAAAAGGGAGAAAGATAAATGCAGGACTGGGGCTAAAGAGATGGCTTATTGGTTAAGGTGCTTGCCTGTGAAGCCTAGGAGCCCAGGTTTGATTCCCCAGTACACATGTAAGCCAGATGCCCATGGTGGCACATGTGTTTGAAGTCATTTGCAGTGGCTAGAGTGCCTGGTGCACCCTGTCTGTCTGTCTTTCTTTCTTTCTTTCTTTCTTTCTTTCTTCTTCCTTTCTTTCTTTTTTTCTTTCTTTTTCTTCTTCCTTCCTTCCTTCCTTCCTTCCTTCCTTCCTTCCTTCCTTCCTTCCTTCCTGCCTTCCTTTCTTCCTTCTTTTCTCTCTCATAAATAGAAAAAAAAAAGGACTGGGACAATGGCCCAGCGGATAAACTACTTATCACTCAAGGTGAAGAACCCAAGTTCTATCCCCAGACCCCATATAAAAAAGACAGAAGGGCTAGAGAGATGGTTTAGGGGTCAAGGCGCCTGCCTCCTAAGCCTAAGAACACTGGTTCCAATCTCCAGCGGTTCCAATCTCCAGGTCCCATGTTTAGGCAGATGCAAAGTGACACAAGGGCACAATGCTGCACTTGACCACAAGGGGGCGCACACATCTGGATTTCATTTGCAGCAGCTGAGACACTGCTGGCGCGCCCATTTCTGTCTTCCTCTCTCTCTCTCTCTCTCTCTCTCTCTCTCTCTGTTTCTCTCTGTGTCTCTCTCCAAAAAAAATAATAAAAAATAAAAAGTTTACAAAAAAAAAGGCAGAAGCCACAGTGGACTTCTGTAATCTCAGCACACTGAGGTGGGAGGCAGAGTCAGGATAATTTTCTAGAAGCTCGTGACAAATGCAACAAAGAACAACAGCAAACTGAGAATCCAGAGAGAGAGAGAAAAAAAATTGTGCCTCAAATGAGGTGAAGAATCAAGGAGTGACTGGAAAATTATCCTCTGACCTCCATGTGCAATGCATGCCATTGCACATACATACAAATGAATGTGCACACACATGAACACACACAAAGAAAAAAACAAAGAGAATTCAAAACAACAAGAATGGTAGCAAACAAATTTATGAGGTAGCAAATATCTCTTGATCATAACTCTGTTACTTATTTCATCATTCTAATTCAAAGATGCAGGTTAGCTGATTGCATGCAAGCACAAGATACAACTGTTTGTTGACAAAACACACACCTCACTGACAAAGACCAAAAACCAAAGAATGGCAAATTTTATACTCATCAACTAGAAGCAGAAATCAGGCAGTAGTAGCCACTATTACATCTGTCAACGTTAACTTTGTAACAAATTAGTAAAAAGGGTTAAAAAAGTCTCTACATATTACTAAAAGAAAGCATCTGTCAGGAAGATTAACCATTTTAAACATATATATCTAACTGTGAGGGCATCTAATTTGATAATACAAATGCTATTGAACATAAAATACAGATAGGTCCAGATACAATAACACTAGAGCATCCAGACCAGAAAAAAAAAATCAACAAACAAGTTCAGAGTTAAATTGTGCCACAGATCAAATAGACCAGATGGACTTAACAGATATATACAGAATATTCTATCTAACAGCAACAGAATATGCCTTCTGGCCCTTGGAACTTTCTCAAAAATAGGTCACTTTTTAGGGCATAGAGCAAGTTTTATCAATTAAAAAAGTTACGGTAATTTTTTTGCATCTTATCAAATCACAGTGGAGTAAAACAGAAATTGATAGCAAAACTATAGAGACTATGCAAATACATGAAGGCTGTATAATACATTCTTGAATGATTGGTAAGTAGTAGAAAAATCAAAAAGAAATTCAAAATTTCTAGTCAGATAAATATGAAAGTACATTTTATCAGAACCTTTAGAATACAGCAAATTCTCAGGAAAGTTTATAGTTCTGAGAGGTTACAAGCAAAAATCAAGGAGGGTGTAAATAAATGATTTAATGATCTCCTTCAAGGTCTTGGGAATACAAGAAGAAACCAAACACAAAAACAGTAAGTGGAAAGAAATTATAAGAACCAGAGCAAAAATTACTATAATAGAGGTTAAAAGAACAATACAAAATATCAAGGAAACAAGGAACTGATTCTTTGAAAAGATCAACAAGATCAACAAACCCTTAGTGAAATCAACCATAAGAAGAGAGAGAAGATCCAAATTAATAAAATTAGAGCTGAAAATGATAACATTATAAAGGTACCAGTGAAATCCACAGTATCAAGAGACACTTTCAAACCCAATAATCCAGATTATAGTTGGCAAGTGACATATAGTCATTAGCCAAAGTCTCCAGAGACTAATCTGGAAAAAGCTGAAACACGGCCTTCTGAGAAGCTACTCGGAACCGATGGAACACAAAGGTTATCCACTCACGGTGGTGGCAGCAAGAGCAGAAATCCAGAAAAATCCCTCTCCCCTTGATGCTGTATGCTCAACACTGTCAAATCAACAGAGCCGAAGCTAGAAGCCATTTCAAAAAGACTTCTTCTGCAGCAGTGGCTTAATCTCTAGACTCCCTCTGTGAACTGCACTCCCAGGGAACTCAGACCAAGCATCAAGGGAATGCCCCGAAACTCCACAAACAGAATGCTGCAAGACCAGAAAAAGACATGATGGATCAGATCTACATAGCATTTAGTGAGCCAAAAAGCTGGTGGGAACCAAAGTGTAAAAAGGGACGTTCCAGACAGATCCAAGCAACACTCAGGACATTGGCCAGAGTTGCGCAGGGGTAGGAGCAGCATTCACAACCAGATCCCTGACAGAATTCCCCAAGAAGACAGATCTGAGATTCCACCTCTGAAGCACTGTCCATAGACTGGGACAACATCATTATCCAGATATCCAGAAGAAGTCTCACAGGGGAGAATGAAACTGCCCATTCCAAAGGAAGTCCCAGCAAAGGACACAGCATTCCCAGAGCCAGGAAACAAAGCAGATGAAAGCTAGCAGTCAGGCTCGTCAATTTTCACATCTTGTATCTACTCCCAGCTTTGTCTCCCACTACACCTATTCCTTCCGGCCCTGCTCTGCTTCCTGCTTATGCCCTTTATTGGTTGTTTCTTCTTCTTCTCCTCCTTCTCCTTCTTCCTCCTCATTTTCTTCTTCTTCCTCCTCCTCTTCTCATCTTCTTCCTCCTTCCCCTTCTCTTCCTCCTTTTTTCTCCTTCCTTCCTTCCATGCTTCCTCTCTTCCTTTTTCTTCTTGTCTTTCTCCTTCTCATCTTCCATCTCCTTCTTCTCCTCTTCTTTTTCAGTCTTCTTTGTTTTCTTTTTCTCCCTGCTCTTTCCCTCTTTCCTTTTACTTTTTCCACTCCCAACAACATAGTCTTTGATCTACTTATGGTCTAGTTCCAGGGTCTCTATGCCTTCGCCTCCTGAGAGATACGCTGTTCTACGCTATCTGATAGCTTATCTTTAACTCTTTCTTTTTACAGTTTACCAATTCCTCATGCTCTCCACACAGATTTTTCTCCTACAGGTCTACATTCCCCTCTACTACGTTCTCACCTCATTTCAATTTCAATTTTATAGAAATCTTTGGCCTTGTAATTTTTTTTTCTTATTCATTCCACTCACACAACAACTAAAATGTTAGTATCCATAATACTATCAATGTCCCATTAGGTTTAAAGGGTGATTATTTTACAGTAGACTATACTGGTATTTTCATAGTCTGTATCCTCATAAATAATGACTATTGTTACAGAAAGTATTTGTTGCAGTCAGCTCCACATTGCTGGGATGAACTTCCAAACAGACGCAAAGGTTAATGCCAGGATGCATAGCTGGTGAAAGTGCTAACAATATATTATTATTGTGTGCTCATATCTAAGCAGGACATTTATACCACCCACTACAAGGCTCATGGAACACCATGAAAGGGGGAGGGCAGAAATAATGTAAGAACTAGAGCAAGGAGAGGTGTGGTTGCTTGAATGTAAAATGTTCCCCAGAGACTTTTGCGTTTGAATCCCAGGTTGGCAGTGCTGTTTAGAAGCTCTGAAGCCTTTAGGAAGTAAAGCCTTGCTGGAGGAACTGTGTGTGTCACTGGAGATAGGCCTTGAGGTATCACAACCCATCTCCACTTGTTGCTCTCACTCTTACTTGCTCCCAACACATGTGACAACATGACACCAGCTGCCTGTTCCTGTACGCTTTGCCCACCATGATGAAACTTCTCCTCAAAACTGTCGGCCAAATTAAACTCTTTCCTTCCTTTAAGTTGCTTCTGGTCAGGCATTTTGTTCCATAAATGAGAATAACTGCTAAAGGACGAGTACTATGGAATGCTCTTTTATTGGACATGCCATGCAATATACCAGGAACTCACAACAGCAGTGATTTCCTGCATAGACTGAGCCTGTTAACACTTCGTCATAGAGATGGGGGTAGTGGCTCATGTGACCCTACTCCTCCCAGAGTAGCCAAAGCAATCCAATGCAAAAAGAACAATGTTGGAGTTATCACAGGACCTGATTTAAAATCATACTATAGAACCATCGTAACAAATACAGCATGGTACTGGCAGACAAATATGCAGACCAATGAAATAGAGCAGAAGGCCGCTGGTGAAACCACATAGGTATTCAGATAACCATATCCACAATATTAATTCTGATAGTCAATGGGCAACAAAGGTCTTTTGACCTTCTGCTGCCTTTTGTTTATTAATGTTTTAAAGTTTCAATTCTAGATAGCCTTTGCACCCTTGGTTAGGTTTATTCCAAGGTTTTTTTTTTGTTTGTTTTTTTTTTTTGTTTTTTTGTTTGTTTTTTGAGGCTATTGTGAATCAAATGGAATTGCTTTCTGGATTTCATTCTTGGCATGTTCATTATTGGTATATAGAAAAGCCACTACATTATGTTTATTGATTTTATGTCCTGATACTTGCTTAAATGTTTAGTGTGGCACTATTTAGAATAGCTAATCTATACAATCAGCCTAGATGCCTGTCAACAACAAAGTGGATAAAGATATTGTGGTACAGGGGCCTGGAGAAATGGCTTAGCAGTTAAGCCGTTTGCCTGCCAAGCCTAAGGACCCTGGTTCTATTCCCCAGGACCCATGTAAGCCATATGCACAAGGGGGCACATGTGTCTGGAGTTTGTTTGCAGTGGCTGGAGGCCCTGGCATGCCCATTCTCTTTCTCTCTGCCTCTTCTCTCTCTCTCTCTCTCTCTCTCTCTCTCAAATAAATAAATAAATAATTTCTTTAAAAAATGATATTGTGGTACAGGGCTGGAGGGATTGCTCAGCAGTTAAAGCACTTGCCTGCAAAGCCTAAAGACCTGGATCCAATTCCCAGTACACACATAAAGCCAGATGCACAAGATGGAGCATGTATCTGAAGTTTGTTTGCAGTGGCTGAAGGCCTTGGCATGCCCATTCCCTCTCTCCCTCTCTCTCTCTCTCTCTCTCTCTCTCTCTCTCCCTCCCTCCCCCTCCCTCTGTGTGTATCTGTGTGTCTGCCAATTCCTCTTTCTCTCATAAAGAAATCAATAAAATATTTTTTAAAAGATATTGTGGTAGATATGAAAAATAGAGTTTTATTCACCCCTAAAATGAAATTATGCTTTCAGTAAAAATGGGTTGAACTGGGGATCATCATATCAAGAAAATGATTCAAACTGTTTTTCTTTCATATGTTTAACCTAGATCACATATGTGACATGAAAGTAGAAAGGGAACTGAGGACAGAGAAACGGTACGAACAAGAAGGAAGAGGACAAAAGAAGGCAATCAGTATGAAAATGGTCAAAGCACAAAAGATACTTGAAGTAAATGGCCACTATGAAATTCGTCACTTTGTATGATATATGCCAATAAAGTTTTCTACATTGTGTGCACATGTACCATGGCACACACATGAAGCACAAACTGTGGGTGTTCGTCCTCTCTTCTTTTTCTTCAACTGAAATGGCCAATCTAGCTGACCTGGGAGCTTCAGGATTCTCCTGACTCCACCTGCCATTGTCAGAGGTGCATTGGGATTACACGCAAGTGTGACACTGTGTGTCCAGTTTTACATGCGTGCTGGGGATTTGACTCCAGGGATCATTATTAACTAATCAACCATCTTTCCAGCCTCATTAAAAATGATGTATATATTTATAATGATAATATGTTCATAATATTAACTAATAATAATCTATGAATGTTTTCCATAGCTTAAAGTTAAAAGGCTTTAGCTTTCCTGGTGAGGGGCCTTCACATTTTTATTTGATTTTATTGAAGATCACCTTACCCAGGCAGTGCCTTCAAACATTTTGAGGTCCAGAGGGTCTCCTTGAATAGTCCCGTCAAGAAGGATGAGAGAGTGGCAGCTGGCCATGGCTGCACACATTGGACCCCATGGCATAGCCTTGCCCGAAGCAAAGCTGTGGACAGCTTGAAACCTGGTGATGAAGGTAGTAAGTTCAAGTCTTAGATGAAAACATTTGCATTCTTGGCCCTTCAATTAGCACTCCCCTTACCTGCTCTTTACCCTTGAAGGCCTTCAGTGATTTCTTCATATTCTAGAACAACTTCAAAGGTTTGGCTTATAAGCCCATTTGAGGTTGAAGCAAGAAATGCAGGCATTGTAAAAAATTTAGCAACAAAAGTTTCTGAGTGTGCAACAATCAAAAATTAATTCAAAACTAAAACACATAATGAACCCATGGTGTTTCTGGCAACACTTGCTCAGGTTATGTTACACATTTTACTGCAGCCCAGCCTTGGTTCTCAACATACAACATGCATACTTTTGTACTGCCATTGGGGTATGCAAAGCTTGCAGATCCTGCCAAAAACCTCAGCTCACAACTGAGAGTGTTGTATAAGTTACAGTGTGTATCTGTTTAACCATACATACAGTTTTCTGCTTTTACAGAAACACAATGGTTTAATCATGGAAAGCAAACACTTTTCAAATTTTCTTACCATCATTCCTCAACATGTGTCAAACTAGGGCAGTTTTGTGTTGTACTGTATTAGAATGTTTAGTTTTAAATTTTGCTATTTGAACTGCTGGTGATTTGATTTTCATACAAAAATTGCTCATTGGATTTTGGTTTGGGATTAGAAAATAATTTGCAATTTTCAACAATTTTGAAATGGCTCTGAACATATTTCATGTGTGTAGAGTATATGTGTGATATTATGCACATATATGTAAAGATGCTTGCACCCTATGCATATGTATGATAAGGTCCTTGAAGTGACTAGAGGCCCAGGTGTGCCTGTTCTCTCTTACTCTATTTCCAGTGCCTTTGTTTTTTTCAACCATCCCAGTATTTCTTTCCTTGAGACAGAGTCTCTTCCTCAACCCAGAGATGCTGTCCATCAGCAAACTCCAGTGATTCTTAGGTCTCTGCTCCTCCCTCCTCACTCCTGCAGAGTGGTTGTAACAGATGTGCGTGGTAATACCAAGCTTTTTACATGGGCTCTAAAGGGTCAAATTTGGTGGTCTCTGGTCCAAGAAATCCTCTTGCTTAAGCAGCAAGGACTCTTAACCACTCAGCCATGTCCTCATCCCTATTTCTTCTTCAATTTTGTTCTATGTACGTATGCAAGATAACATTATCTGCATTGATGATTATAAAATCAAAACATTAATCAAATCTGAAAACACTGGAGATGGTATATGTCCAGCTGTATTAAGTATTCAACCAAGATTTAATTCTTTATGCAAAAATAAATAAGCATACCTATCTTATATGCAAATTTGCTTCTGTCTTTAATAAATGGTAAAAGTATATGCATACCAAAGACTTGTTTTAAAATAAATATATGATTTGTTAAGAGTGAGTGTTTTATTTATATGCCTTTATACTTGGGTTTTCATAAAAATTTCTTAGACTAGAAAGGGGCCACAACGAGTAAACTTTAGAAAGCTCTGCTCTGCTCTATAGGACAAAGCTCAGGGCCTAGCCTGGTCATCACGGTCCCGTTTGTTCCAGTTCTACCACACCTTAAAGCTGCTACTCCATCAGATGTCATTCATACCCAGTCCATTCATGCTGGACTAAGCTGCTTGTTTTGTCTCTCCTCTCCCCAGGGCTCTCTTGCCCTCCACCTCCTGTTCACCTGGTTTCTTATAGCTGCTACGCCAACTAATGCCCCTCATGCCAAGATCCCTACTCGATGTGGATTACTACTGGTGAATCAAGATCAGATGTCAGAGGAATTGAATAGATCACAGGGACTTTTGCATTGTTACTTACACCCATCCAACAAAGTGGAGGCCTGTGGGAACGAACAAGCAAACTGCAAACCCTATAGTGTTCTGTTTTAAAAGCTGCACATCCATGAGATGGCAGGAGTAGAAAGTAGCCTGCCTGGTGGTTCCAGACAACTAAAAACAAGCCCAGGCTCTGACGTGTTTCTCGCTTCTCAGATCTTTGCAGTTTTCCACTGTATCCTGAAACTTCCAGTTTAAGTATCATTTCCCTACATGCCTTTCTGAGAGCTGAATAATGATCATGCCTAGTTGATTGTACTTCCCCAGAGACTTCTGAGTGCTAAGGTCATGGGAAGAAGATAGAAGGTGGAAGATACAAGCACTATTTTCCTCCTTCACTGTCCTGTTCTGCAGAGGCCCTGCCTGTCTTGACAAAGGATGGATAAGCACATCTGAGCAGCCAGGAGCAAACACAAATGATAGAGTCAGAACTCAACACCACAAGTACATTCTCATATGTGGATCCTTGCTTCACAAACACACACACGATAGAGGCCAGGGAGATAGAAAGGACCCATGAAAGAGGGAGGAGAGAGGAGGGCTTAAGGGAAGGGAATAGAGGATAAGTAAGTAGGGGGAAGTGTATTGAGGGTGGAGTGGTCTAAGTGGGTGATGGGGATGGGTAGGAGGAGGGTTCATCAAAACTAAAGAGGTTATAATTAACCCATATGGAAACCTACTTCTATGTTAGCTAATTTTAAAATGTATATGTTAAAAAAGAGAATTTGAGCAGAAGTACCCCATGAGGGTATAAATGCTGTGCTCAGGAAGCCATCAGTGGTCACAGAAAAAATTCAGTGCCAGGACTGAGATACCTTCCAGTGAGATATTGGTCAGCGAGGTCCCTGAGGTCCCCAAAATAATACAGAGTATTGCTAAGAGTCTTGGTTGCCCACCAGAACTACATTGTAAGACCCTATTGCTGAAAATACCACATGCTTAGGTTACAGGACACTGTGAAATCAAGCTGGAACTGAGTTGGAAGCCTCCTCCCTGTTGTTGAATGGTCACAGTGCTGGAAAGTGCTATGCAGCCTGCTGGCAAAGTCACCAGTGGCCTGTATCAGCAGTGGACTCTGCAAGTACACAACTGGCCAAAGTAGCATGTCTATTAAGGGATAACCAACTGTTATCTAATTAAATTTAAGGCCCACTCCATGTGAAATAATTCATGCCTGATACTGAAAACCTAGTCAAAAGCCTATGGCTCAGAGAGTCACAAACCCTAGAGGGGAAATTATCATTCTTACAAATATGCATATATATTAAGTGCTGCTCCTCACTTTGTTTTTTAGCAGTCTCTCTTTTCAGATGGTTGTGACTGCTAGAGAGACTCAAACCTCATCAAAGTGCCGAGAAGAGGTGGCAGTTTAGCACTTAATGAGATGTCTCTAACATACACCTCAATGGCTCCAGGACTATAGCTAAAAAGTAGAGGAAAGAGACAAAGGGTGGGAGGAGTGCTTTGTAATTCTGTCTCCCAGACATACAGGGGCCCCTATATTCATGATTTCACAGTGGTTGTCATTATCTGAATAACACCTTCATAATTTAGGCCCACCAACAGGTTGTTGTAAATGACACAGGAGGGCAAAAAAAAAGGGTTATCAATATAGAAGAGAGAAGGGGTGGGCGAAGGTGACAAAGGAAGGTGATAGGAAGAGAGTATCTAAATTTTAATAAGATTTTTTTGAATTTTTATTTATTTATTTGCAAGCAGAGATAGAGAGATAGAAGACAGGCAGACAGAGACAGAATGGGCATGCCAGGGCCTCTAGCCACTGCAAACTCCAGGTGCATGTGCCCCTTGTGCATCTGGCTTATGTGGGTCCTGGAGAATCAAAGTGGGGTCCTTTAGCTTTGCAGGCAAATACCTTAACTGCTAAGCCATTTGTCCAGCCCAATTTTTTATTTTCTGATAAAATAAAGCTCAGAATACTTTAAAAACTGATTTGACAGTATATATTTGGTCTCCAAGCACTTCCCTTTCCCTAAGCTGGAGTGTCTTCTGTAACGTCACACAGGCTGTCTGCTACCCCCAGTGCTTGTGTTGCCCTTGGCCCCATCACCACCTTGCGGAACCCCTGCATGCTGCCTCCCTGACCCATAACTGTCTGAACCACTGTTTGAAACCAAAATAGGGTAACCAAATCTTAAAGGAGATGCCATCACCTCTTAGACTAAGAAAGTCTGCCTCACTTTGCAGGGAAGGAGCTAGGATCTTGGGCACAATCTCCTTTTTCTCTCCACCTCTACTCAGGGTACAGATCTATTTGATTATCCTCTCTCATGTCCCAGGTTTTTACTCAGATCTTCAGAATTCCTAGTTATATATGCTTCAAAGCCTACCTCAAACGTCATCTTTTCCAGGTAGTTTTCACAGGTGCACTAAATTTCAAAATGAGTTTCTTCTTTCATTCAACAAGTTATAAAAATCAAGACTGTTATATATATCAAACAATCTTTATTACTCCGTCTCTATTCTGACTTCCTTTCTGCATAGTCACAGCTTTCATGGCCTGTGTGCTGCACTGGAGGTGATCACATTTACAGGTTTTAATCCCACTAGACTTTGAACTAGCTCTGCATGGGAGGAGGTAGAGTCCGTTTCTGGGTCCTGAACACACTCTTCAGCGCCAGCCACCCGGGAAGCCTTTGCAGTCTTTAATTAAGCATGGTTTTGATTCCACTCTTTGCTCCTCTGTTTTATTCATTTGGCTCCTTAATTATCCACCTCATTCTGTTCCATTTTTCATGTAGAGTTTGATGATCTACTTTCCCTGCCTGATTCAGAGCTTAGGATACATTTAATTAATTGGGAGTGACTATATACGCATGCCGTGACTCTTATCCCTCAACACTGTGAAGATGGAATTGAATATTGCCACAGCAAACTCACCACCACTCCTCCCATCTTCACTTAAGAAACCTACCAATTGCCAGCAGTGGGGACAGTTCCCCAGAGATCCAGCCCATCTTCTGTAAGTGTGCCTGTCTAAATAAAAATTAGAATTAATATTAGCATAATATTTAAATGTCTTATATCATGATTTAAACAAAATCTTAGCTTCCAGTAAACAATAGTATGACCAGCTGTCCACCACCTTTTTTTTTTTTTTTTTTTTACTTTTTCGTTTTTCGAGGTAGGGTTTCACTCTAGTCCAGGCTGACCTGGAATCCTGGAATTCACTATGTAGTCTCAGGGTGGCCTTGAACTCACAGTGATCTTCCTACTTCTGCCTCCTGAGTGCTGGGATTAAAGGCGTGCACCACCATGCCTGGCTCCAAAACCGTTTTTGTAAGCATAGAATTTTAAATCTGGTGACATTTCATTCTTTAAAGAGCATGCTTCTAGTTACTATGTGGATAACATGTAAGTGATTCCTTCCTTTTTGTTAGCTCTTGTCTGTTGCTGTTGTTGTGGAGGGACCCAGTATGTGGGAATACAACATGAACCAGCTCAAGTCTGACTCTTCAGTAGGCCCCTGCTGTCTTTTGAAATTATAGCTCAGAATTTTTTTTCTTTCCAAGACTAGTTCACACTTTGCCACCTGGTTCATTATGATTTTATAAAACTATGAGCAATGCAATGACTGTGCAGACTGACAAGTAAATATGGATATGGGTTCTGAGCCTATGGAAGGAAACTAAATGCTAATAATAAATAGTAAGTCTGCCCACGAATGAATCTGATTGTTACATCAATTGTTAGATGCTATAACAGAGAAAGCAAAATGGAACTGAGTCCATCACATCACCTTATTGGGTCCCAGTTCATTCATTAGTTGGACATCTGGGTCTTGCTGTGGTAGGCTAATGGAATCAGGCCTGTTCAGCACCCAGACTGAGTGGAGAGGGGTACAGCTGCCCCCCATACTGGCAAAGCAGATGGGGCATTCCTAAGCACTGTGGAATGAATACCCTGCTTCAGCATGTCTTTGATAACTCTCAAGATCATCTCTGTGTAAGACACCATATTGCCTAGTTTCCAATGAGAGAGTATCATCTATCACTCTAGTGAGTCATGCTAGCATAATGCTTTACAGTGAAGCCCTTGTAATGCTTTTTCTTCTTTTTTAAAAAAAATATTAATTAACTGATTGAGAGAGACAGGTATCCCAGAGTCTCTAGCCATTACAAACTCCAGATGCATGTACCACCTTGTGCATCTGGCTTATGTGAGTACTGGGGAATTGAACCTTGGACCTTAGGCTCCCCAAACAAGTGTCTTAACCAGTTAGCCATTTCTCCTTCTTTCAACTGAGCAGATACAGTGGAAGGAGGCTACAGGTGAAGTGACTTTAGGGCAGTGGCCTGCATCTAGAGGACATTCCACTTTTAGAAATGTTACATTGGGGGCTGGAGAAATGGTTTAGAGGTTAAGAGCTTGCCTGTGAAGGCTAAGGACCCTGGTTCGAGGCTTGGTTCCCCAGTACCCATGTAAGCCAGATGCACAAGGTGGTGCATGCATCTGTAGTTCATTCATTTGCAGTGGCTGGGGATCTCAGTGTGCCCATTCTCTTCCTCTTTCTCTGTCTCTCTCTTAAATAAATAAACAAATAAATAAAAGAAATGTTACATTGGACCTGGGGAGATGACTCAGCGGTTAAAGGTGCTTGCTTGCAAAACCTGCCAGCTTGGGTTCCATTCCCCAATACCTACATAAAGCCAGATGCATAAAGTGGTGCAGGAATCTGGAGTTCGTTTCCAGAGGCAAGAGGCTATGTACCCGTTCTCTCTCTCTCTTTCTCTGTCTCTCTCACTCAAACACACACACACACACACACACACACACACACACACACACACACACACAAATGAAATATTATTAAATAAAGAAATGTTAAGTGACTTCTGTCAGGCATGTGGAAAGATAAAGTCCATAAGATGTTGCCAAATTAAATAATTAAGAAAGTTTTGGTTCCCTAATTCAGACTTCACAAAGAAAGAGTTAAGGCACTTTTATGAGTTATTCCTTGCACAGCAACTTTTCAAAAAAGCTATTTACTTCATTTTTCCTCCTGTATTTTATAAGAACCCCAACCTGTATGTTTACTCTCCAGATCCCCTTGGGTTGTTTCATTTCAAAAAGAGTTAGCAGCTTAATTCCAACTGAAATGTTTTCCTTGTGAGAAGATTGCATTTTTAAATGTCGGTGTTTTGGACATGAAAATAGAGGTGATAATGCAGGAAAACAGAAATGAGACCATTTTATTTCTCTACAGGAAAATGACCTTATACAATAAAAATGCCCCATATATAGAAAGAAAACTAAATTATCCTTGAAGTTCTAAAGGGAAGAAAATAGAAAAAGGAAACCTCTTAGCATGAAGACAAACCTGAGCTTGGGCTGAACTAAATAAAGAGTATCTTAGAAAACTAAAGTATTTTATATAAAGAGAAATATATGTGAGAACAAATGTACTTAGAAACCCAGTGATGGAAATCTTCTAAATTGAAAGGACACTGGATAGAAATTGTGGAGTTTGGGTTACAACATCACGGTGACAGAGCTTTATAATGAAAATCTGGAATAAGAACTTGGAGATAATTATAGTTTTAGCTTTGGATCTCAGATCATGATATAGAAACATATCTCCAGCTCAGGGTCAGATTTCCGATTTTGCCAACTCCCAGTCAAGAGTGCTTTCTACTATAACATACCACCATGCCATGCGGTGTTTGGCCAAGGAGGCCCAGGAGCCTCTTTCAGTTCTTACAAATGACCGCATGAGAGTTCAGGGGGGAAGTTTCATGCATGGAATAAAATGAACAGCTTTCAGAAAAAAAAATCTTCAAAACAGATGAAGACATCTAGTGAACATAATTTTATAAAGAGCTCTCCTATACTGTAGACAGTAGTGAGGCTGGTGAGTTCTGTAGCAGGCATCCCTATCAGAAAACTGCTAGGGAGTTATAATCTGACCACAAATCTACAGTGAACTCTCCTGATCCTTAACTGAAGGCTTTCTTGGCCAGATGAAAAGGAAAGAGAAAGAGAAGTGAAGTAATGTCAAAGATGTGCTGCTTTCACCCGCAGACCATCGAGGTCAGGCCTTCTAAAGCTGCTGCTGCAGCTTGCCCTCACCTCCCCAGGCTGGCCCTCATTGTCTAGGGCTGTGAACGGTCCCCAGGTGGCTCCTTCCTGGTCCAAACTTCTATCCTTTCTGTAACGGTTTGCATGTGAAATGAGCGGCACTCCCCCCCCACCCCCACCCCCAGGCAATGCACTGTTTTGGAAGGCTGGGGAACCTGTAGGGTGAAGGGCCTAGCTGGCTGACATAGGCCATGGGGGACGGGAGGGGGAGGCAAGTCTTGGGGGTTATAGTCTGGGCGCAGTTCCAGTCGAGCTCTATGCTTCTTGCCAGACACATTTCCATTGCCATGAACTCCACCATGCCTCTCCTGCCATGATAGAACATATCCTCTCGGACCATAAACCGAAATAAATCTCTCCTCCCTTAGTTGCTTCTCTCAGGTACTTGGTCACAATAACAAGAGCAGGAACTAATGCACCTTCTCACAAAATTCCCTCCAGTTGCCAGCTAGAGAGACGGCTCAGTAGTTAAGGTGCTTGCCTACAAAGCCTACGGACCAACGTTTGATTCTCCAGTACCCAAGTAAAGCCAGATGCACAAAGTGACACATGTATGTGGAGTTCCTTTGCCACAGCTAGAGGCCCTGGCATGCCCATTCTCACACTCTCACTCTTTCTTTCTCTCGCTTTGCTTAAAAATATTAAAATATCTTCCTTCAATGGAATAAATAAAAACACCTCTAAGAATGCTAGTCGTCTTTATCAAACCTATGAGGGTTTGCTTTCCCCTTCCAGATATGACCCTCCTACTTTGTTTGCTGTGTCAGCCCTTCAACAACCCACTTCTAGCCCCATGGTCTGCTGTCCACACACATTGTATGCCTCTCACATCCCTGTGCTCTGAACTGTCAATCTCTGAGTCTGGGGCATTCTTTTTAACAGATGATGCTCCAGCTCAGAGGTGGCCTCCCATCCTCACCCCACCCATCAAATGAGCACACCCTGATGCTGTGCTCATTCCTCCATCAACGACGTAACCGTGGCAGTCTTTGCTCCTATTTTCCCTCCATCCTCAGCTAGAATGCAGGCTTCTTTAACATTAGAATGACCTTTCATGAAGCTCTATACCAGCACTGTGCACCGCATTGGCTCTGCCAATGGGGTGCAATGAAAAATGGCCAGTGTTGATCAAGTCTTCAAGTGCAAATGAACTTAAGAGAGGGAAGGTCCAACCCAGACCATTGCACTACAGCCCTTGAGCCACCCTGCCTAAAACTGAGCATGGGATGTAAACAGTAGGCGGCTAATACTAAAGATCCTCCAGATTCCCATAGGAGCAGCCAGGGGGGCAGGGCGGTGAGACTGGACCAGTGAGTGCAGTAGTAGCCATCCTCTCCATCTGGCATGCAGTCTTCCTCTGTCACCCGTCCCGCCCCCTCAGCACAGACACAACCTTCCTTAAGCCCTGGGGGTAAAGGGTAAGAGTGGCGAGAAGTGTTAACACTGGCTATTGTCCACTTCCTTTCCTCCCAGACACAGCTAAGGAGAAAGGAGTTTTTCACCTAAGGTCTGGACAAAGCACTTCCAGAACATGCCTTCTTCATATTTTTGCCTGAAAAGAAATTAAAAGAGCAAAAGATTGTTTAAAAATACAAAACGGGCATAGAATATATTAAATTTCACTGTTGAGTGTATGGGGGGAGAATACATGAGATGGCTAAATTGCTACCTACAATGTCAATGAAGTCGGTTTCTAGAATGTGACCACACTCTAGCCCAGAATGATCCTTCCGCTGGCCTCAGTTTCTTATTTGTAGGGTGGGTGCGCTACACTAGATGCTCCCTGAGGCCCTTCCCCACTCTGCCATGCCGCAGAATCATAACCCTCAACCTAGGTAGTGTGCAACCCACTTTGTCGAAGCATACGAGGTTGATTTGCCCACACATATTGATTCTCTGTGGGGAGATACAGAAGATTTTCTTCTTCTTCAGCCTCCTCTGGGCATACACAATGCCTATGGTCAGGGCAGCTGGTAGCACAGGAGGGACAGTGACTGTGAGGAGGATCAGGGCCATGGTCGCGGTGTCTCTTGGAGGGACCTGGGGAGGGAAAAAGCATGCACACAGGTTAGCACCACACAGAGCAGGCCAGCACCCACCTACCAGCTGACTCCTAACACCCATGGCTTAGTGCTAGTACATATATATTACATGGATGTGTGTGATGCCAGAGATCAATCCCAGAGCTACATACATGTTAGGCCAACACTCAACCACTGAGCTGTCAAGCACTACTATAGTGGGCATATTAAATACAGAATATTTCTGCCATCAAAGAAAGCTCTTTCAGCCAGCATTGGCCCACTGAATGATGGGATCAAGAGCTAACCTTTGCTAACCCTCCGGAGTTAGATCAAATTCTTCAAAAAGTTATGGGATTGAAAAGACTTACTCCTGGTACTTACTTCATGGTACATATAGACTCCCAGGGCATAGAAAAATCCTACAACACCAAGGCAGGCCAGGAATACAATGAACTTGAAGGCATCACTGTACAGTTTGAAGTTCAGAGGTCGGGGGTAGAGGATGGATCTCACCAAGTCACCTTTTGCTGTATTATAACCTACATGGAGATAATCACAGATGGCTAAGGTCCTTTAATACATCTCTCCTGAAGTGTGTGGGCTGCTGGGATATAGGATGGAAACAGCATTGTGCTGGCCTAACAGGACATTTGGCCTTCTTGTGAAGTCACTAGAAGTGATCAATGGTATTCCTGTAGCCTGTTTAATTTCTCTTGCTCTGGAGTCATGCTTCCAGAGTTCACCCATGGGGTTTAGAAAAACTAGACTGAATAGTTGAATAATGTGGTGACCAGAGAAAGTGAGATGGCAAAAGAAGACTTTAAATCAGATATTTGTTGGAAAACAATGAAAAGAAAAGTAAGATGTAAAGCAAATAATTTCTTAAAAACACATTTAGATGCTTGACTCTGAAGTGGGATTAGAGCACCCAGGTGGCAGTATTGAGCAAGGAGTTTAATATACTCATCCATCATCATGTCTATCTTGTGCTCCAAAATCTTCTATATCCTCATATTTCTTAGAATGAAGTTCAAAATTCCAGGCATAGTATTCAGGGAACCCTTTAATCTGATCTATTTCTATTTTGTCAGACTCCTCTTAGCTATTCACTAGTTTCAGAAGATCTGTGCATTTTTTTCTTTTGTGTTTTGCAAATTCAAATTAACCTACCCTCCTACCGTCCTAGCCTTTATATATTTCATAGATTTTATATATATATATATATATATATATTATATGGACACATAGCTGTGTCTTTAAGGAGACTTTCAACCTCTGTGTGTATCTTTTGTCATGTGTAAGGGTTTTGACAGTGAATGTTCAGCTAAAATGCAATTTAGAATGATAAGGGTTGGAACAGAAAAAAAAAGTAAAAAGTATAACTGTTGTCGACAGAATGTGGCAAAAATCCCCCAACCCAGCTGTTCCTACCTCCAAGCATCACCTACTTTCACAAGGCTCGGGTCCACTAACCTGTCTGCAGAACCACGGCTCTTACAGGCCCTTGTCCCGAGGGCTTCACCTGGATCACTTCTGTCCCACAGAAGAGCACATGTTTTCGATAGTCCTCCAAGCTGTGGGATTTCCAGGGCATGGTGTTCTCCATCTGGGGCAATGGTGTCTTTGTGACAGGTATACTTTCTCCTAGAAAAGGTTATATTTTGTCAATTCTTTGTAAACTCAATTATTCAGGACCAGTGTCTGCCAATTTCAAGAAACTATATAACCATAACCAAGCCAGTCTTAATGAGGTCTTAGGGAGGTTTGGGGTACATACAATGGCAGGCTTCATATTGTTTCAAATATTTAGTTAGAGTCAGCTTATCTTTTCTAGACCTGGTCTAAACAATTTCCTGTCATCACTTAAAGAGATACTAAACTGTCACATAACCATGCTCCCAAGCATTGATCAAGCCCAGCCCTATTCCAAGCAATTAAAGAGCTATAAAACCCATGTGTACTCCCTGCTATTCACTTTTTCATTCACACATTCATTTGTCCGCACATATTCCTATCATTCCAATCAGTATTTGATAGTGCTTATTCTGTGCCAGGAGCTGTGCTGAGTGCTGGTCCAGGGAACGAGGCCAGAAAATACTAGTTGTTTTATACATATGAATTTTATTAAACTCACCCTTTTATTATTCCATTTTTTTCCACACAAAATCCTTGGGCTTTCCAGTCCTATTGTCATTACAAAATACATCCCAAGCTCTCTTACTGGATCACCAAAGCCTACCCCAAATCCAGTGCCCTCGCCTGCGAGTCCCCTGTCTAAGCTCCAGCTAAGCCAGGCCCTCATGCTGTGTTGCCTTCCATTTCCTCCCCACTCTTGGCTGCTACCAACTCCTCTCCCTTTTTTTGGTGGCTGGAAGACAGAATATGTAAGGTACAGAGAAAATTAGCTCAGAGTTCAAAAAGATAGATTTCACAGACAAAATAAAATGTTAATAATGCTTCCTGGTTCCCAGATTTAAAGAGCACTAGAATGAATTTAAAATTCTATCAGCCTTTTGCTAAATGTTCAATTAGCAAAATAATCATTCTAATTTGAAATGGTATTATGTTGCATATACCTATAAAAATCTAGATATTATCTCTCTTTCTAAGTAATAACAGGGCAGGAACTTTGACATATATAATGCTGATACTCCTCATTGTCCCTGGTAGATTCAAAATACAAGCATATATACAGATAGCTATAGATACATTATAGAGATAGATATATAGCTAAATGTATGTTCCAATTAAATAAAAGCAATTGCTTAGATTTTTCTATTAATGTTTTTTTTCAAAACTAGTTTCCTCATATGGTTTTATTTTTTTTTGCACCAGAATGTGTATGAAGCTATAAAATTTTTATTAGCATCTTAAAATCCTTCAGGAAATTCCTTTAATCAACCATCATCCTTATATTACCTTCCTCAAAACAGTTATGATACACTGTTAGATTTACCAGTTGAATTCTAAATGTCTTTGTAAAAGGAATAGAAGCTTTTGGTGAATCACCAAATAACGGCATTGCATTGTTTTTGAAATCAACCCTTGTAATAGGTAGATAATTTCAAAGGATGTTCTGCCTTTGTACCAAAATATTAATTTAGAAAATATCCTTTGATTAAAACAGTATTACTGAGCAGTTTTCTCACATACACACCCAATGAAATTAGAAGTAGACAGGTGCTGATCAAGCCGATATAAAAGTCCCATCAAGATGATGTTGCAGAGGCTGGGATCTGGCTGATAAATTAAAGATGCTTGTTTGTAAAGCCTGTCTGCCTGCCAGGGTTTGATTCCCCAATATCCACATAAAACAAGATGAATGAAATTGCACATGTATCTGGAGATTGTTTGCATGGCAAGAGGCCCTGCTAGGCCCATTCCCTCTCGCTCGCTCTCTCTCTTTCTCTTTCTCTCTCTCTCCTCTCTCTTTGCTTACAAACGAAATTTAAAAAAAAATTTAAAAATATGTTCCAGACATGACTCTCAAGTTGGATGATTTCAGTCAGGATTTACACTGTTCACATATTAATATGAAACCTTATACTTTGGACTTTCTTGGAAGTCCTCCAGAGTTGGTGCCTATGAAGGTTGGAACAAATGTTAGAAGGAAGCACTTGTGTTGCTCACTCTCATTTGTACAGATGGCACCAGGGACCTCGAGACCTTTGCGGCCATCAAATGGATATCCTCTTTTGTCTCCCAGGGGCTAAAAGCCTCTGTATAGTGACCACACTTGCAATGCTATGTTCATATTTATTTGCATTCAACTGTAAATGATTTGCCAGCAGGAATCATTCCTCACATATCTTGGTGACTCCAGCCCACAGCACAGGGTGGCACATAGTAGGTATTTCTGAACTTTTATTATGTACATTGATAAACACATGAAAGGGAAGAGGCTGAGAGAAAAAAAGGAAGGAAGGAAAGAAAGAAAAGAAATGGCTTGTAAACCAATTATAGTTTGTATGGAAGGACATCAATGTAGAAAGATTGCTGAGGGAAACTTGTCTATGTCCAACTCAGGTCATTACATACATACATCCTGCACATATGTCTTACATCAATCAGCAATTCGATGAGTGGGGGGAAGAAACACTGGATGTGTCGGAGAGAATATCACCCTCTCCTCCATAGTTATCCCTAAGAGAATGAGGAGGAGCCAGCTATAAGCAGAGAAGCTAACTGGCATCTGACTTCTGAACATCACTCGGAAATTCAGCTATTGTCTCGAGAGATGTGAGAGCAGCCCTCTGTGTCCACTAAGCCTTCCCTCTCCTACATTTCCGCTTGGAAGGACTAGATGAGGACCCAAAGGAGAGTTCTATGTCATGTGTCCTTGAGAAAAGGGACTTGTAGCTCGGCCAGATATGTGGAAACTAGGAGCAAATGGCAAATGGGTGTGCCTTCCTTCACAGGGTGACAGGCCTCAGATGGCTTCCCCAGATCAGGGTGGTTTAGCAAGCACAAGAAGAATTGCCCTAGATCCCTCTCCCCATGTCCTGAAGGAATTAGGGTGGCCACACAAGGATTGGGAAGATGGCTAACTGATGGAATACCTGTGACTATTGCCTACATAAAAATGAAGTGCAGTTTATCAACATAAGGGCTGACCTTCTTGTGTGAAAGGACGTCAGTGTGGAAGGATGTGACAGTGGGATGGCTGATGAGATGAGGAGGAAGATCCTGCTAATTCAGACACTATGGAAGGGATCGCTAAGCCCCAAGGACAGCTGATGGCCAGGAATGAAGACATGGACATTCCTCACATTAGTATCACCTTCCTCACTCATGGGGCTCTTTGGGTTTGGGAGCAAATGCCTCCTTCATTTCTGATTTTCTTACTTGCTTGTTAAACAGTTCTTGTCTCTGTTCAGCTCCATTCCTTCATTTGAAGTATTTTAATAGCTCCTATCTTAATTTCTTTGATGTCATGACAAATAAATGTTATTTATAAAATAAGTTGCTATAGAGATGATAGGAGTATTTGCTTTTTTTTTTCTTATATAAATACAGCTTCTCTATATGCCAAGTGCTATGTTGCAGATGGAAAACTATCATCTGAGTCATGTTAGTCAATAAGTTAGTTTCATGAGTCTGACTCTAATATGCTGATTGTTCAATCAGGGTCCTTTGTGCAATACATATACTAGCGAGAGGATCTGCATACTCAGTGTTTTAGAGGACACTGAGGCTCAGGCATTTTTGAAGAAATTAATGAGAAATATATGTTTGTTTCTTTATATACATATTTCTGTTTTATGCATGTTCCTGAAACTGGCTCCTTTTTTTCAATTCCTAGGCTACATAGAGCTTTGCCAGAAATGGGCACTAGGAAAAGCCAATCACTCTTTAAGGTCATGTTAGGTTAATTCTATTTTGGTGGTCACGCTGAGTTTTCCTGAGAACCAAGGCAAGTCCTGTATTCTCTAGCCAGTGAGAAGTCCAGACCAGACAGAGTGCGTAAGCCTTTCTGTCCTTCCTGACCGGGTGTCCCACTGCTGTGCCCTGTTGCCAGTGAGAGAAACCTTCTGAATGCAGATGCACTGTAGCTGCTGAGAGACGGGACAGCCACTGCACATGAGTGAGTGACAGGACACTGTTTGTTAGCTTGAGGTCTGTACGCTGGGTACCATGGCAACATTCTGGATAAAAGATATGATCAGTATGCAAATCCACATCACCACCATTCCAAGGCAGTGGATTTCAACACATTAAGGGGTATTTTGTAATTATAGCAAACATATTTATGTTTGCTACATTTTGTTTCAATTTTAAATTAAGCAGGCCCATTTTTAATGTAAAATCTGTTTGTGTTGGACAATTTAAGAATCGATAATGGATTTCCATTACATTTGCATTTTTTAGGTTTGTTGTTTTCTCCTCCCTCCATGTTTACACCATTGAGAAATGAGAAAACTTAACAATCTATAAGCACACAAGATACATCTTTTTTTAGTCTCTTGTTGTGGAATAGTCTTTCTTATTACAATGTGTCATGCCTTCTGATGTTTTCCTTAAGTAAAAGGTAATTGTATAAATCGTGCCTTACTAATTACAAAATTGCAAGTAGATTTTTAAAAGTACAAACAAAAACTAGAACAATTTTATATAACTAGAAACTTAAGTTTTCTGTATGGCAAGACCAAGTGGAAATATAAATCCAACAAGAACAGGGCTATACAACTCAAACTTGCCAGTGAAATCTAAGTGTGAGTAAGGGAGTAGTACGTGGTTAGACAAAATCCTTTCCCCTTCTGACTGTGACACTTGTTTTCATTTTTTTAATTGAATTTGTTTTAATGTGGTTATAGACATTCCCCATTCTCTTATCCAAGCCTTTTCCTACCCACTTCTTCATCACACCTCAAGCCATTCCATACACTATTAAATAGTTCTTCTAATTTCATATCTTAATTAATATTTTTAAATCTTTTTAATTTATTTTTTTTGTTTGAGGTAGAGGGAAAGAAAGACACAGATAGAGAGAATGAATGGGAGTGCCAGGGCCTTTAGCTGCTGCCAATGAACCCCAGACACATGTGCCACCTTGTGCATCTGGCTTACATGGGCAGTGGGAATCGAACCTGGGTTCTTTGGTTTTGCAGGCAAGCACCTTAACCACTAAGCGATCCCTCCAGCCCCTTTTGAAAATTTTGAAAAATTTATTTGCATATATGCATGAATTGGGTTAGAGTTTCCAGTATGTTGGTTGAACCTAGGCCATCTCTCCTGCTCCATTGTGGCTTAATTCTTATCATTACAAACACTCTGCTTTTGAATTCTGTCTCTCTGAATGCAAAGGCTGGTTGTATAGCCCTTCTCTGTTTCTCACTATCTTAGCATGGGGTTGGATACCAGCAAAATAAATCCATGGTGATCTGATTTTCTAACACGTGACCCAGTGTTGCACAGGGAGGAAGATGCTCTTTGGCAGCTGCCTACCTGTAAGCATGCCTTCGTTCACCACACAGCTCCCATCAATCAGAATAGCATCGCACGGCAATGAAATTTTGCCTGAGAGAATAAGAACATCTCCAGGAACCAAGAGACGGGATTCCAGCTCCTGTAAGCCTACAAAATAGCAAAAATGTTCATGACTGGCTGCCATTTTCCTATTTACTTAAGAATTAAAATAAGAGCTCTTATCCAGCCCCTGGGCAAGACCTACCGCATGCTCACCTGCCTGAAACCCTTCCCACACATCTAAATATTACTAGGGAGTTAGGAATGGATTGCTGGTTCCTGGGACACAGCAATATGTTACCGTATTAAGCCTAATACCTCATCAGTACTGTCTGAACAGTGCCTGGTCAGGGCACTGGAAAAAGGAGTGGTGTGCTCAGGCTGCTATCTGGTTCCCCGATGCCTGTGGCTCATTACCCAAGGAGCTTTGTTGCTCTGAAATGCAAGTCTTCACCCTTGCAGAGAGCTGGGGTTACCTCACCCCAGGTTAGCTCTAGGCAATGCCCAAGAATCTAGCCAGCACCCCAAAATCCCATCAAGTCTAGGTTCTAGACAACAGCTTGAAATGTCTGCTGCAGGGGGCATCTCTGGGATGGCTAGTTGAGTAAAACGAAAGACCCTTAGAAAGGCTCACCAATTAATACTCAAATGCATGAAATACGGAGGGTAGAGGAAATTGGAAATAACCCAGATGGTAGGTAGGCGTGATTCAGCCAGGGCTGGAATGAGCATGAGGCAAGGGAGAGGCCAGGATTCCAAGCTGAACAAGGCAGGCAGTCTCAGGGTCTGATGCAGGGATAGCATTGGCAGTCTTACCTCCTCCAGTTTTATGACTGATGCCTTGTTTGTTTCACCCTAGTCCCCATTCTGGTTTCCTCAGAAAGGCTCTTTCTTCTTAACTAATAAAGACAAGTGGAAGCGATTCCACTCTGGGCTAGTAGGAGCCAGAGGGGTTGAAGGAGCTGCTCACCTCTGTCTTTCACAAAGATCGTGACCTGGACTTTGTTGTGATCCTCCACAAGGTTGTGCAGCTTGACCGATTGCTGCCAATGGAAAGTCAAGGTTTAGCAAGCCGGCCAGCCACCTCTGAAAGCCACGTGGTCTCAGCACAGCCAATGACAAACCACGCTGGATAAAGGACTCACCTTCCACTTTTTTTTGTTGTTCTGGTTTTATAAGAGAGGTTTGACATGCGGCCAGGGGCTGGCTTCCAGTGCAGAGCAATCCTCCTGCCTCAACCTCCCAAGTGCTGGGATTACAGGCACGTTGCACCACGCTAGGCTTCAACTTCCACTTTTGACACTCTCACTTTCCTGTCCCTTGTAGAAGCAATTATGTCCCCCAAGCACACAACCACTGCCTGCATGATATGGCTGAAGAACCAAGGCTTCAGTGCTTGAGGGTCCCCAACAGGGATGAGGAGGAACAAGAATGAGCACATCATAGCCTCTCTGCACCTGTTTCCCTGTCTGGAAAACAACCAAGCTGATGTGAAGTGCTGTGTTCTGGTTGCGTGTGAACAGTTGTCCCCTGTAATAGCCTGTGCATTTTTACATATGCCAGATCCACAGGCTGGAGTCATGACGCTTGGTTCTGAATCATGTTACTACTGGTGAGCTGGTGAGCCTGCTCATGTAAAAGGGGAAGTGATAAAATACTTAGTTTATAGTTTTTGAAGTCTTCAGCTAATTTTTATAAAGTCTTTTGCACAATCGCACTATGCTGAGAACTCGTGAGAAGCATTAGTGATTAATAAGAAATGGCTGTTAAGGGGGATATTAACTGGAAAGACTTGCTTGAGGTAGAACTTATTGTCGTATGACTGCACAAAGTAGTGGCAGCAGCGGTGAAGAGGATAATATGGGAGACAAGAAAGTATAGACAAGAGGATTTCAGCCGCATTCTTCCTCATAGTGACCTTCAGCATCGGGCTGAGGAAGGTGACCCTGGACACCTAACTGGGACAGGACTGAGTGGCTGGGGAAGGCACTGACCATTTCTTATGGGTGTTAGCAACTTGAACGCCTGCGTCTAAGTAGAAGAGGGTCTGGCTAAATCTCATCACTACTCAAATACAGCATAACCTAATCCAAATCTAAAACTTTTCAGATGTTAAATTACTGTGGTCTGCTCTGTTGATGACTTTTAATATTACAAATATTGCCAGACTAAGATGGATACTGTGCACAATTATGCAATGTTCCCCTCGAGAGAACATAATGAACTCAATGTTAATATTTATGTGAAATTTTTTATTATTTAGTTCAGTTCTGCCAGAAAAACTAAACTTCCTTAATTTGAGTCAATTGAGTGGAAAAACCGATATTACTATTTGGTGCATATTCATTATCCTAAGGTGACTTCCTGGGTGTTGGCTGTTGGGGCATGCATTTACCGGACTGGCAGCTGGGAAAACTGGCCATGGTGCATTGTTAAGGATACTGGAGTCAGTCAGGATTCTGAAAGTTATGAAAGGTTGGGCATGTGTGGGACAATTGGGAAATCTCTGTGCCTTCCTTTCAATTTTGCTGTGAACCTAAAACTGTTCTGTTAAAAAATTGCAAAGACTACAACTTAAAATAATTTTACTTAATACTTTCAAGACTTAAAAAAAAATTCCGAAGATGTAGGTTTTTGTAGGTTTGGCCCACCTAGTAACCAGCCATATACGATACTTTAGAAATTTTACCTTAGAAGTTAGTCGCTTCCTCTGTAGACAGCTAATATTAAACTGGATATATTTCAGTTCCCTTCGAGCTCTAAGATGGTGTGGTGGCTTGAATGTCATGTCCCTAAAGTCTCAAGTGTTTGTGACTGAGCTTTCTGCTTAGCGGATGTTCTTGGGAGGTGGAGCCCTGCTGGAGGAAGTGTGTCACTGGTGGGGGTGGGGGGCAGACTCAAGTTCAACCCTAAGGTGTGTTCAGAGCCAGCTTGAACTTTGGTTATTCCCTCTCTCTCTCTCTCTCTTTCTCTCCCCTATGGATGTACAATGAAATGAGCCAGCTTCTTCTACCATGATAAAGCTTCTACCATGATAAACCCTTTCCTCCTATTAAACTGCTTCTGCCAGGGTGTTTGTCCAAGCCATTAGAAGGCAATTGCAACAGCTGGTAAACTGCCTTATTTTTTACATTCCAAAGATTTATCCCAAACTCTCAAGGTTTTATTTTTTAAAAATCCATAAGGTACTACAAATGACTCAAATTATTGTGTATATGATCATTCAAAGTATTAAGCAGCTACTATATGCCAAGCACTGTTGTCAACACTTAGAATATATCTTTGATTTTTTACATCTTCAAAATAATGTTACACTGGAATTGTTATCTCCAGCATCATATACACACACACACACACACACACACACACACACACACATACATACATGTTTGTATGTATATATAGAAAAACTAAAAACTGGGAATAAAAATGCTGAAGGAGGGCTGGAGTGGTTAAAGGCATTTAATTGAAAATAATTTGCCCACCATCCCATCATCACATACTTATTAAATATTGAAATTGATAATCAAACCAAGGTTTGCTTGATTGTAAAGCAGTTTCTGTTTAATTTGTTTTTCTAGTGCTTTTCTTTCCAAAAGATAAACTCTCTTCCTTCTAAACTTTTGAAGTTACTTTCTTGCTCAGAAAACTTTTCAGTCAATGCCACGGTGACTTCAGCCTGGTTCAAGAGTATGATAATGCACGGGAAAGAGGTGGAGCATGAGGTAAAAGTTCCCGACTGTAATTCTCAACCCCATTGCACTGTCAAGCTGGATTTGTTTACCAGACCTGGCATTCTGGATAGCCTTCTGTGCTTCTGTGCCTTTGCTCAGACGATTCCCCAGGATGTTCAGCCCAGCTTTCTACCAGCAAATGCTTTGTAATCCTTCACATAAAGCACTGCTTAAATGTCACCTCCACCCCAAAGGTCCCTCCATCCCCAGGAAGAAGGCAGTGTATGGTCCTGCTTTCCGCCTGTGCGGATGTTTTGAATACATTCTACATTCCATTACAGCTACCTGTTGTCTTGTGTCTCCTCCATGAAACAGGCAAAATACACACACACACACACACACACACACACACACAAAGGGGCCATGTATTCATCTGTGTATCTCCAGACTCTTACACAGTAGCCTCACAGAAAATATGTATTTAATAAGACTTCTACTTCTCCCAGAAACACAAGGTTCAATAATGTAAGCATCCCCTTTGAGCTAATGCACTCAGAGCTACAAGTACAGGTTTCTATGACAACCAGCCAGCCAGGAGAAGGCAAGTACTCTATGCTTGCCGTAATTGTGAAGCTTGTTGCCTGATTTTCATTAGAACCCCTGGTTTCTCCAGTCCCTCTTCAGTGGTCCCAGGATCCATTTCCACAGCTCATTTGCATACTGTTATAATTGCACATCTGCTGCTGGGAGTCCGTGTGCTCGCTGTGGCTAGATTTTTCTCTAGAGATGAGTGAGGAAGGCATTAACACAGGTACCCATGGAGCTCTGCTCAGTCATGACTGAAGGCACAGCCTCGGGGGCCAGACACCCTCTCTCAACGCTATTTCTAGTGGCAGAGAACAGCAGTGGAGTATGCAAAGACAGTTCAGTGTAAACATATTCCAGTGTCATTTGCACTCAGACCTGACTTGCTTGCACCAAACTTCTCAGTAAGGGACAACAGCTCAAGTGTTTCTTGATCGAGGTAAAATGAGTTCTCTCTCTCTCTCTCCCTCTTTCTCTCTCTCATGATTTGGAGTAGAGTAGTACATGTAAAAAGACATCTTTATTATATGTCCACCAACACCTCCCTCATTATAATTTCCAAAAGCCAGTGTTGGTTTAACTAAGTCAGAGAATTGTTGAACTTAGTAGAATGATTTAAATGTTCCTTCCTTCATTTCTGGCTATGTCATTTCCCTAAATCTTACTGTCACCACACAGCCCACAAGCTACGAAGTGCTCTCAGTGCGTTAGTATGTAGTCCTTGATTGGGAATCAGGAAACCTGGAGCCAAGACATGCGGTCACTGTCTCTTGGGTGCATGTGAGTGAGTCACTTCACCTCCCTGATTATGGTGTATTTCCCTGTCAGGTGGTAGAAGGATCTACAACTGCATTGGGTCTTGTTCTACAAATGTCATGGCCAACACAAACACGTAGACTGTTGGTACAGAAACCTATTACTACTGTAAAGGGATTAAACAGATATTGATTGGTGAGGACTTGTGATTTTGCTGCAGAGATACAGTTTCAGGAAACTGGCTCATTTCATATGGCCTTACAAGTTGCTTTACAAGTTCTGTCAGCTAAGCTTTGAAAACAAACACCAGCTGCTAATAAGCTTAGTGTTGCTTCTCATTCCTCTTCTTTCTAAATCCTTGCAGTACTGCCTTCCAGTCTGAAGTGCCCATGATTATCACTATTTTTGGCAAAGGGATTTTACGGATTCTGTTAAGAAGCAGACCTTCATATTGAAATTACATTAAGGACTTTAAAATAGGAGAAATAGGAGAACACAAACCTCACTTGGGGAAGGGATATCCTTACATGCAAATCAGAAAATAGAAACCATGAAGTAAAAAAGAGATACACTTAACTCTACACACTCTTTAGAGTATGGCAAAAGTCAAGGTCAAGGGGAAAAGACAAACTAAAAATTAAGCTTTTCCACATATATGGTGAATATGAAGAGCTCATGAATGTAAAGAAAAAAAATGAAACAGATAAATGGAAATGTGTCTGCTCACATTAATCATAATTGGGAAGTACACATTACAACATCAATTTTGAAAAACTTACTAGATGAAACATTCTAGATATCAAAATGTAACATCTCATGCTGGTGAGGATTTGGAGAAATGGATACTCTTGTGTGTTGCTGATAGGAATAGCTTCTTCATTTGGAGAAAATTATATAGCAGCATCTATTAAAGTTCAAATTATACCTATGCTTTGATCAAACATCCTGGCTTTTGGGTGCTTTGCTAAAAAAAGAACTGCAAACACTAATAAGCAAGCATAAGCCTGGTATATGGTTATGCTTAATTCAGTGTTATTTGTGGAGACAAAAAATGGAGGAAAATAATCTTGCATTTCATAAATAACAGAAGAGTTGAATAGATTATGAGAAAGTCTTGAATACCACTGCTTTTAAACATGATTTTGTTACTTAGTGGATTGGCATTATAGACACATTGTAAAATAAAAATAAAAGGCCTCAAGTTAATATACATTGTAAAATCCTGTGTTAATTTAAAAATTAATAAATATGTAAATCTTCAGATAAACTTGCATTATATATGTGTGTGTATATATCAGTTGAGTAAAAAGAATTAAAAATTACATTTGGCTAATGATAGTACTAAATACATATATGTGTCTGGATTTAGCCTCAGAGGACTGCCTTATAGCAAGTTAACAGACCTTTGGAATGCAGAGCAATCATCCGTTACAAAGCTATTAAGACTGCAGGTTCTTGTCATTATCATGAACATTTTCATTTCAGAGGTCAGAAGCCCAGGAATTTCAAGTAATTCTCTTGCTGTAATATTGAATATTGCCTTATAGGACCAAAAATCAAAACTAATTTTTGTACAAATCTTCCCCCAACTGCCACATGAAAATTTATATATTTCTTTTGGACTTTCTTTATTTCCTTCCATCCTTCCTTTCTTATGTTCTTTCTTTGTTTTAAGACAGTGTTTCAGTCTGTAATACAGGCTGTTCTAGAATTCCCTATGCAGTCCAGGTTAGCCTCAAACACATGACAATCCTTCTGCCTCAGCCTCCCTAATGCATGAGCCGCCATTTCTGTATCTTTGGAATTCAAGTATACTTTTTATTTGTTTTTAGCTCTCTATTTTCCTTTCTTGTTTTTGAGAGGAATAGAAGTAACGAGGCAGAGAGAGAGAGAGAGAAAGATGCAGAAAGAGAGAGATTTTCTCTTTACTGGAGCTGGAGGAAAAGTTCAATAACACAGTATTTGCCTAGCACACACAAGGTCCTGAGTTCAATAAAAAAGGAAAGCTAGAGTTGGAGAGATGTCTCAGTGGTTAAAGCATTTGCCTACAAAGCCTAAGGACCCAGGTTCAATTTTCCAGTCCCCCTGTAAGCCAGATGCACAAGGTGGCTCCTGTGTCTGGAGTTTGCAGTGGCTAGAGGCCCTGGCATTCCCATTCTCTTTCTCTCTCTTGTTCTCTGTTTATGCCTCTTTCTCTCTCTCATAAAGAAGGAAAGATAAAAACAAATACAACACATATTTGAATTCCAGTTAAAGAAATAGATATTATAAAGGAAAATCTTAAGATGTTAAACCTGTCACAAACAAGATTGGAAATGTGTAGAACAAATGCACTCTATAAGTTTGGGGAAATAAATACATCATGAGATCTTGTGGCTTGGTTAATATTTATGAAGGAGATGCCCCTCCCCAGTCTACTTAAAGCTGGCTTCATTAGCCCATCTCAGCATTCCTTCCACAATACTGAAACATGACTCAGAGCATGTCTAAGCACAGTCCAAAGAAGGCTCACGTTGATAATCAGAATTCTCAAAGACATTTCCATCTTCCTAGTATTCCTGAAGCCCTGTTCCTGAGCACCCACATTTGGTAAGCACTTGTCTCTTGCTTTGTTATCACTTGGGTTTGACAAAACAACTCCTTGCTCTCAGTGGAAGTTCTATAGCCTTTGCTTCTTTAGTGAGAAGCTACATAAGTTCGAACTATGATTTCAGCTCTTACCTGTCGCAAATCGTACACACTTAAGACAATGGAGATAACGGTCAAAATGATGATGGCCACGGAGTATTCTATGTAACCCTGAGACAGCCACAAAGTAAGTGTGAAGGCTTGGAACACATAGAATGGATTTAAAACCTGCAGGTAAAAAATAGCACTGGGGTTACTTGTTTGGATGTTTGTAAAAATCAAAATGATGTCATTTATTTATAGAATGTCTTTCAACATGTTTCAATTGATAATATCATCTGATATTTAAGAATTTACCTAGCAGTCAACTAATTTGTGTAAAGGTAATGCCAAGCACATAGAATATAATATGGTAGAAGCAAAATTATTTTACATACTCAGAACCATACTCAAAAATACATAATTTTTCTTTTGTATACTTGTGTGGCATGCGTGTACGTGTGTGTTCATATGTATATGGAGACACACATAGGCAGGTATGTGCATGTGCATGCAGAGATCAAAGGTGTCTTCCTTTATCACTGTCTATCATATTATTTAAAACAGGCTATTTTGCTGAGCCTAGAGCTCACTGATTTGGCTAAACTAGCTATCCAGCGAGCTCCGGGAGTTCCTTGCCTCCTCATTCCCAGCACTGGCATCACAGGCATGCACTACCATGCCCAGTGTTTTTATGTGGGTGCTGGGAGGCTGAACTTGTGAAATAAGAAATCTATCCATTGACCCGTTTTCCCAGCCCTGATAATTCTTATTTATTTTTAATTTTAATTATTATTTTTTATTTATTTTTGGAGAGAGAGACAGAGAGAGATAGACAGAGAGGGAGAGGGAGACAGAAATGGGCACGCCAGCAGTCTCTCAGCTGCTGTGAACGAAATCCAGATGCGTGAGCCCCCTTGTGGTCAAGTGCAGCATTGCGCCCTTGCGTCTCTGCATCTGGCTAAACTGGGACCTGGAGATTGGAACCGCTGGAGATTGGAACCAGCATTCTTAGGCTTAGGAGGCAGGTGCCTTAGCCGCTAAGCCATCTATCCAGCCCAATTCTTATTTATTTTGAATTTACATAAAAATATTTTACCAGGAACAAAATCTAACAATTTACTTTCTTAAGCAAATTTAGCCATAACGAAGAAAAAAAAAAAAAAACATTATTCAATCTCACTTAACAATGAACTTCGATTTTGAACAGTTTCATTACAGGCTTATTTTTCATGTAATCATGTACTATAGTCTTAGTCAAGTGTAATGCAAATGAAATTCTTCTTTTATCCAGGTCATTTTAACATAACATCCTTTTTGTCACAGGCCATAATAAGATCCTTCCAGAGGTAGTGGAATTAACATGTCCCTTTCCTTGAATAAGGAGGGATCCTGGAGAGCATTGTCTTTCCCTGGATTTCAGGGAACATCATAGGCAGAGGGCATCACTAGCACCAGTACTGGTCAAATGTGCATGCAAGTTTTTTGTCTCTTGCTGATACCTTCAACTTCTTATAATTCCTCATATTTTCCATTTTGGTCATATTGGTTCCACTAGCAGAGAGTTGGGTATGTAGCTCAGTGGTAGAGCAGTTACTCAGCATATATGAGGCCCTGGGTTCAATTCCTGGTAGCATAGAAACAAATAAATTCATGAGGCCCCAAGCCTGCCTGAAGATCTACATGTGGTTTTTTGGATGGGGAAGGAAGACATATTTTCTTTAGTGGTATAGCCACCAGTAAATTGAACATGTTTCTAAAATAACCCCTAATACATCATACTTCTGCTCAATTAAACTTAGTTGGTTACTGCCCCCCACACACACCCAAAGAAGCCATGAAAGTGCAAGGAAAGCTAACAAGAAAGAAGAAGGTGGTTAGTGGGAGTGGGAAGAGGGTAGGAGAGTATAATCAAGGGATAGAAATGATCAAAACATATTCTAGGGGACTGGGGAAAATGGCTTAGCAGTTAAGGTGTTTGCCTGTGAAGCCTAAGGATCCTGGTTTGATTTCCCAGGACCCACATAAGCCAAATGCACAAGGGGGTGCATGCATCTGGAGTTCGTTTGCAGTGGCTGGAAGCCCTGGTGTGTCCATTCTATCTTTCTCTCTGCCTCTTCCTCTCCCTCTCAAATAAACAAAGAAATAAAATATTTTAAAATAAAAACATATTCTATACGTGTATGAGGATGTCTAATAAAACTTATTAATAGGCACAGTTAATATATGCTAGTAGAGGCTTAAAACAAATATAAACAATAGTTTTATCAGGGAACAACTCCGAAGAAACAGAGAAAGGCTGGTGATGTGCAAAGACAGTGACAATGACAGAGCCCATTAGAGCTGAGAGAGAAGTCTTTCCTTGAGAAAGTGCCTTTCTTAATGCTTACACGTTATATAAAATAGGGGTTAATTCTAGTGCCATTTTCCCTTACTTTCTACAATTCACTAATGAATTAAATGAAATTCTACTTCAGTCACAAAAAAATGAACTCATAGATAGCTGGATAATATGTTAATAAGCCAACTCTTTAGGGTTTCTGAAATTCATGGGTAATTTTATACATTTAAAAAGCTTTTATTTCTACTGATTATTTTGCTCTCTACTGCTTTACTTACAAATTACAGCTCTTGAGTTCATTTCACATAAAATGCTCTAATTGTAGATTACACACTGATGATAATATGATTTTAAGTTCATAGAATTCCAGAAGAAAGTTGGTTAAATACTTTTTATAGAAAAAACAGTACTGTCATAATTAATTTAGCTCATTTATTCAATATTTTTAAATTAAATATGAAGTCATTTTATTCCTTGTTGTTTTCCTACTAAAGATCTTGGTGATAGGTGTTAGGAAATACAACACCCACTTCAAAATGGTCCAAATTCCCCCTCGGAAGAATATTTAGCAATATGAAAATGCACTGGTGTCTCAAGTTTATATGACAGCCAGCAGCCAGGAAAGCTGTGTGTTTATGACAGTAGAAATAGGTACATGGGTCTGGATCTTGTACTGCTTTTTGCTGTGAACCTAAATCTACTCTAAAAATAAATTTAAAATAATAATGATCTGGCTTTTGCTCCAGATTTAAAACAATGGTGGATAATTTTGTTTTATATTAGAAAGATATAGCAATGTTCCCAAACAAAATGACCACTTTTGTAGGTTAGAAATAGAAAAAAAATAGATTATTTCTGGTTTGTTGTCAAGTATGTTTACTTTTATTTAAAAAAAAAAAAAAGTGTGGCTGGATAGATTGTTTAGTGGTTAAGGTGCTTACCTGCAAAGCCAAAGGACCTGGGCTCAATTCCCCAGGATCCACGTAAGTCAGATGCACAAGGTGACATATGAGCCTGAATTTCATTTGCAGCAGCTGCAGGCCCTGGCAAATGCCCATTCTCTCTCTCTCTCTCTCTGTTTCTCTCTCTCTCTGTCTCTATTTCTCCCTTCTCTTTCTCCCTAATAAATAAATTAAAATAAAATATTTTTTAAAAAGAAAAAAAGTAATAGAAAAAAATGCAGCATTGAGTGAGGATCAAACTCATCAGCTTAGTGGGCTCTTGATAAGAACTAGACAACAATAGATAGGAGCAGTTCTAGGGGTAATAGGGACAGAAAGTGTGCCATAAGGGCAAGGGTCACAACTAGGCCTATGGTATAAAACAGAGGTGGTATCAGATTTCCTGCCCTAGTGTAAATACTGCAGAAAAAAAGCCCTAAGTACAGAGGGCCCACAAGCTGAGGGTGCAGTGGGAAAGAACAGAGTGCTCATCTAGCTATGATCTCTATCGAGCCCCACAAAGCTGACAGGGCCTGGTGACCCATCACTGAGGGATATACACCTATACCTCCAATCAAAGTCCAGTGCTGAGCTAGGGAGAAAAATGCAGAGTCATCAAAAGGGGACAGCAAGCACAAGGAGAAGGGGAGGATGGAGGAAGAAAATGTTCCACTTAAGTTTACCTCACACAAAAGTAATTATATTATCAAATCACACAGGAAGATTGTGTTTAAAAATTACTAACGAGGGCTGGAGAAATGGCTTAGCGGTTAAGGCGCCTGCCCGTAAGCCTAAGGACATCAGTTCCAATCTCCAGATCCCATGTTTAGCCAGATGCAAGGTGACGCAAGGGCGCAATGCTGCACTTGCCTACAAGAGGGCGCACGCATCTGGATTTCGTTCACAGCGGCTGAGAGGCTGCTGGCGCACCCATCTCTGTCTTCCTCTCCCTCTCTCTGTGTTTCTCTGTGCCTCTCTCCAAAATAATAATAATAAAATTACTAATGAATCACTCTCAAGAAAATGGAAATAGCAGATTAATTTGAAAATTACCAAAATACCACATTTCTGATTCTCAGAAATCATAGACGCAGTAACATTGCCCGTGGTGGATGCCCTTTCTTTACACCCTGAGAGAACACAGTAATAAGCTGCAGATCCTCAGGCCAGTGAGAGCCTTCAGCGGGAACTCGATGTGCAAGCACCGTGGTCTTGCCTTTTCCACCTGCCTGTCATATTTTGTTGTAGCAGCCTGACTAGATTAAGATACCTCACTACCAACACATTAAAAAACTTAAGAAAACAAACAGGATAACATAAAACAAGAATCTGTCTCTCATGGGAAGGAATTTTAAAGTTGATTTGGACTTAAAATAAGAAGTTATTGAAGAGAAATAGACCTGCAGTCAAACACATACATACACATATTGAAATGAAATTAAACTAAAAGGAAAGTTCAATAAACAGAAAAATTGTTGACTAAACATAAGGGGCAGTAACAAAAACAAATTATATTAGACAAAGATATCATTCACAATCAAGAATTCATAGGTCATTTACAAGTCTCCTGAGGTGTAGGAAGATTTTTTTTTTTATTTTGAAAAAGAAAGCATTTACCTGTTTAACAAGTAGCTTCCAGATGGGCTGGATCTCAACCTCGATGGCATTGGGCCCACACACTAACCTTCTGTGGAAGATGGACCATCCGTTAGTGTCATACCTACAAGCTCAATGTGATAAGTGAGCACAGGCCAGACTGACTACATTTCTTTGAACTTTAGATAGTTTGTGACTTCAGTTAAGCAATAATAAATTTTCATAATAATAAACTAATGTCATTTTAAGATCAAAGTCAATGAATCAATGACCAAAGTTTTCTTCTAGTTTAAAATATCTTTAACATAGTTCAACTGGCCAAAATGAAGTGAGAAAGGCTTTTAAAAAATAATGTCTTTATATTCCATGAGCAGATAAAAGAGACAGAGATATGAAGGTGTCCCTAGCCTTATCAGGAATTCAGGTTACCCTGCATTGTGGTTTGAATCAGACATCCCACATAAACTCGTGTGTTTTGAATACTTGGCACTCAGCAGGTAGCAGTTCGAGAGGTGGCACCTTGCTGGAAGAGGTGTATGGTTGGCAGTAAGCTTTGAGGTGTTTCAGTGCAACCTTCCCTTGCCAGAGCTCTGCTCATCTCTGACTGCTGTCTTCCACCTGCTGTGGCAGAAGTGATATCCAGCTGCTGCTTTATCATCTTTTCCCACCATCATGAATCTTCCCCTGGAGAGACTAAGCCAAAATAAAACCTTTCCTCTGATCAGCTGCTTTTGGTCAGATGTTCTGGCCCAGCAATACTAAGTCAACAACACCTCCATGGATGTTAGAGTCCTGTCTTTCTTACCTTGGAAGCTCCAGAACGTAGGGTGGACCCTTAGTATATGAACCCAATCCATGTACCAAGGAAAGACCAATTTGACTGCAAGACGATCGGTGGTCCTCACTAGTATATATATGCTTTGCATACAACATGTATTCATCATCAAAAGAAGCCTTCATGTTTGTATTACAGTTTACTGGGTTTTGACAAAAGATTTGTTTGTGCCTCATGAGTTTCTAGAGGTTTAATGATGTCATTTTGTCAATAAGGTCAAGTATTTGCTGTGGGTCTTTTGCTAAAGGTGCCATGGCTAATACTAGTCATGACAATATAACTCAAGAGAAGACAGTGTCAGAGACTACACTTAACCTTTTATAGGCACTAAATCTGCGGTGGCTTGAATATAACATGTACTCCACAGCCTCATAGCTTTGGGATTAAGGCTCATTCTGGTAGAGCCTTTGGGAGGTGAAGCCTTGCTGTGGAAGGTGTGTCACTGGGACAGCCCTTGGGATTTTGTAGTCCGGCCCCACCGTGTAAGGGCTACCTAGCCCTCTCTTGCTGCTTCCTCCCAGCTGATGTGACACCCTGCTGTCCAGTCTTGTCACACTTTCTCTCCCATGATGAACTGTCCCTTGAAAGTTATTTCCAAAGCCAAAATAAACCCATTTCCTCAGTGAGCTGCTTCATTCAAGATCAGATATTTTGCCCCTGCAACAAAAAGGTAACGGCTACAAATGCTTCTCATCACCACATTAAAGTTATCTCCTATCACTTGTCATAAAGAAAATTGAAGTATGGATAAATCAGCTATCCCAGGTTCTCAGAGCCAGAAAGAAGCCTCACACTTTGTCCTCAAGTACCAGCAGGAAGAACCTACGTGAGGGACCTTTGGTCTCACTAACACAGCAGAGAGTGGAGCCCAAGTCCATCTGACTTCTAAACCATGCCTTCTTCTTCAACTGTCATTAGTGCTTTCAAGAGGCAGAGCTGACTTACACCCGGGTCTTCTGACTGTACACTGGGGAAGCTAGAGAGGATTAAGAGCCAGAGAGGGGCAACAGCCATGTTGCTGTGTGACCCCATGAGGCCCTAAACCTCACCCTGGGAACCCAGAAGACGGCATCTCAAGTCACTTTGGAGCTCAGGATTCTTGCCTAGAATCCGTGGCAATTAGATGTTATGGGTCAATTGTCAGAACTTCTCAGGACCTAGGACTTGGTCCCCCTCTGTCCGGCTTGCTATGCTCTTCCCACAATCTTTACTTTGAAGATGCTTACTTAGTCAAAACTAATGAGCCTCGTGGTGGAGAACTGTGAGAGGAACCTGCCTGGTTTCCCATGCACCTAAGCCTTTGCCCTTGCTGTTCCTCTCTGCCTGGACAAGATTCCCTAGGTCTTCACATCTCTCACTGCCTTACTCCATTCAGATCTCTGTGTAAATAGCAACTGATTACTGTGGCCTTCCCTAACAATTCTATTTAAAATAGTTATTCTGTGTCTGGGGCGTGACTCTGGTACAGCACTTGCGGTCCATGTGCCAGACCCTGGCTTTGAGCCCCAGAACTGGGGAGGGGAGATGCTACCCTAATTCCCAACTCACATTAGCTCCTTATTTTTCTTTAAAGCGCATATGATTACCTGAAATGGTATCTATATTTCTACATGTTAATAGACTGCATCTTCCATTATAATATAAAGTTCCATAGGACAAATAATAGTTTCTGAAGAGCTAAAGTAGGACCTAATACAGACTAAGTAATTAAGAATTGTTTTTTAAAGGAATGAGCAAATGGCTGAATGACAGAAGAGCTTTGTTCCCTCATCTGCAAAATGAGTTTGACAAAATATGCCAGATAAAATTCTGGTCAGTGTCATAGTGAGATGATTATATCAAAGCAATTATCACCAGTATCCCCAGGGTACAACAAGTTCCCAGTGGCAAGCATCTTTGAAGTCTAACTTCCTCTGGCACAATTAAATATATTTTCCCCCTTCCCAATTAAATAGATTTTTCTCTTTCAACAACACTTTCTTTTTTAGCAGCAGTACTGACTTCATTGAATTAGAACCAATATTCAAATGCCACTCTCCTCAAATTTCATAGGCTCTCATTAAAGACGGGAATGGAGCCTTTTCAAGTCTGTTTTTCTAACATGTAGAAACTAGATACAGAGTGTGTTCTCAAAATACTGGAATTAATGAATGGAAATCTTTAAGACCCATACATCTAGAATACATTTTCCCGTGAAAGGCTCACAAGGGAGGAAGATCTTAGTCCATGGCATCTAAGTTCTGAGCATTGGATATGCTTGTATGGTATAATAAACCGGCTGGTTGGTTTTTCCTCCCTAATTAAAGAAACCCCATTTCCCAAATACCATGAAAGAGCAGTCAGCCTTTCACACTGGGCCTCACATATGACCTTCTTTCACTTCCCAAATTAAGGGTTTCCAGATGCCTCAGGCAAACCCAGCTTTTAGTGGATATAGCGTGTGAGACCTTCCAGGCAGCTTTAGGGAGAAGCACCTTGAGTATTCCAGGCAGGACCAGAAAAGAAAGAACCAAGAGGGAGTGTGGGTTGAGGCACCAGTACAAAGAAATCCAGGCAGCCTCTTACTAGCTCTTTCCAGCAAGAGTTGAGGCTTATACTGTCTCCATTTGGTTTCTTTCTTTCACTTCAAATGCCCCATTTTCCCATCAACCAGTTTCTGGTAGCTTAGAGCTTGCACTGATATCAAACCCACTTCAACTTGGTACTGAAGAATCACTGAGCCAATCGAATGTCTCTTCCCAACTTTACACTGGCTGATGAACTGGCCAAGTCAGGCGTATTCCCACATAGAAACTGGCCAGTACTACCCATCAAAGCTATGATCTCTTTCATAGTCACCAGTGAAGTGACTGATTGTCCGGAGTTAACCCTGGCCTGGGGGTACCTGCCCTGTCTGCTGACAGGAAGTTGCATTTCTATCTCCAGAAGTCTAAACAAAGGACCAGGAACGGGATGGACTGAATGGAAAAGAAAGAGATGCTTCACTTCACCCCTGTTCTAGAAGGACACATCGGTGAGGCTCAGGTCAGTTTTATTCTTCACAGGACCTTATTCTTGTGAAAGAAAAGGATCACCCCAAACAGAGAGGAACTTGCTGAGGATGTGTATGAAAATGCAAGTCGAATTTAGTTCAGGGTGCGTGAACTTAAGGGATCTCTTGAGACTACTTACTTGCTCTTTTCCTGAGGCCCTCTGGCAGTTTCTCTCCAGGGGTAATCAATTCTCTTGATGTCCTGATAGGCTTTTGCTACTGAAAAGTAAGAACTATATACAACTATGTTTTTTTTCTCTCTCTCTCTCTGCCTGGCTTCTAGGAAACCCACAGAGAAATCTTCACTTAGAATCTTATAGGTTTTCATCATCTGAGATGTTGCACACCCTCCCTCTTCTGTCTTCTCTCATATTGCACTGTTGTTTGTTGGTGTTTTGTTTTTTTTAATGCAACCAAGCTTAAATGCATTTAGAGAATTGGCTATTCAATGATATCCAATCAGTCACATTTAATTTTTTTAAAGGCCTCCATCTTACTCTAGGAAATCAAGGGGAAAATGTCCCACATTCTGCTTATTCTCTTTTCATCCTCCACTTACACATGCCTGTAAAATAAAATATGCCCATGCTTATAAGATTATCCTCGCTATTTTTCATACTTGTGACACTGTACTCCATCTTGCTTATTAGATTGTCAAGTTCCTTATTGTGTGGACCAGATTTAAATTCAATTATGTATGATGTTTATTAAAGCTTGGCGCTTGATAAATAAGGACAGATATGAGCTAGCTACACTGAGGAGACATTTTCTTGTGCAGATGCTTTTCTCAGGCAGGGCTATACCTACATCTATCAGTGAGAGTCCTTCAAAACCCTCGATCAATCCTTTAAACCTCTTGTGCTTAGTGTTATTAAACAAATTTGTCTTTAATGACTTTGAAAACTTTTTGTATTTCAATGTATTAAACATTCATCTGAAATTGTATATAATTATATAAGACATTTTGTAGTATTATCCTGTGGTATAAATGACTATTAATTATTGAAGTGCTCTGACAGTTGAAAAACAATCAGTAATTCTTAGAATTTGTTTGTATAAAAATTATTAGGGGGTGCTTGCTGAAAATACAGAGTCTCTTGTCTCCTAATTTTCCTTGCTTCAACAGAATTATCAGAGCAGTGAAACTGGGTGGCATATTTCTTCTTAACTTGAAAATTGATGTTTCTGGATAATTGTAATGAATGGTGGTAAGTAATGTTCCTAAGAGTGTCTGAGAAGTGAAGGGGATTGATGAGATTCTGAGGAAGACCCTGCATGGTTTAATTTCAGACTCCAGGATTGGCCATTTCAAGTAATAACCAAGGGAAACAGACACTTTTTTTCAGCTGGCAAATTATGAGAGCCTCCGCCAATGTCTGTGCATCTATAGATGACAGCTCGTGATTTTTTTTGCCTCCCTATTTTTGTCTCCATCTCACTAATCAGTGAGTATCTCTGAGACAGTGACTTTCTCTTTCTCTGGATATCTGCAAAGTTCCTGGCATATTAGAGACGCACAGGGTCCATTCCTCTGTTCATTTCTCCTGCATTCATCTATTGAGCTTCTACCATGAGTCGGGCTGTTCCAGGGGCTGCATATGCAGCTGTGAATAACCCAAAATGAACACAAAATGTTCACCTCCACAAATATCTGTTCATAAGGAGTCTGAATAATGTCTGAGTGTGTTTCAGTTTATTTTGGAGGATTTAGAAATTGATGTTTATGAATGGCTTGAGATGTTGAGGAAAGAATAAACAAGGCAACACAAATAACTATTTCTCTTTTAGTCCTTTCTTTTTTTTCTTTTTTTTTTTGGTTTTTTTCATTGTTCGGTTTTTCAAAGTAGGGTCTCACTCTAGCCCAGGCTGACCTAGAATTCACTACGTAATCTCAGGGTGGCCTCAAACTCACGGCAATACTCCTACCTTTGCCTCCCTAATGCTGGGATTAAAGGCATGCGCCACCACACCCGGCCAGTCCTTTTTTAAAAAAATATTTTATATATTTATTTGAGAGAAAGAAAAAGATAGAGAGGAGAGTGGGAGAGAGAGAGAGAAAGAGTGAGAGATAACAGGTATGCCAGGGCCTCCAGCCATTGCAAACAAACTCCAGATGCATGCACCACCATGTGCATCTAGCTTATGTGGGTTCTGGGGAATTGAACCTGGGTCCTTAGGCTTCACAAGCAAGAGCCTTAACTACTAAGCCATCTCCCCAGCCCTTTCTTTTTAATAGGTTGACTAAAGAGAAGAATTTAAAACATTTCTCATACAGGGAGATATTGTTAGACTGATGAAGCATCATGCCAACAAACCACTTGACCAGGGCTCATCTGATACTTCAGTTTTCTGCCAGGAGGGTTTACTCTCAGGAAGCACCACAAATCCTACCTGACCTGTTGCTCCTCACTGGTCAGACCCAATCCAAATGTACGGTGGATGTCATAGCAGGAGTTACTGTCTTCCAGTAACCTAAGATGTGGTAGGGACAGGAACCAAACTTCATTTCACAGCACTCAACAAGCCAAAGTTCTTCCCCTCCATCCTGATGCGGCTGGAGGAAAGGTCTTTACTTACCCAACTTTCCAAAACCGCTTCTCCAGGTAATCCCAAACATATCTTATTTTCTGCACTTGGATACATCTCAGCTGCAAACACAAATGGATGGAAAAGGCGTCAGTCAAAGAAGGGGGATTTTTTTCAATGCACATTTCCACATAGGACTCAATTCTGTGGTGCCTATTTTCATTCCAGCCCAACAGTATTGTGTATAGCACAATGCAGGCCTGGCCCTAGCCAGACCGCATAGCAGAGAAACCAGGAAGTGGCTTCTGTGAACATGGCATTCTGCGCAGGCCTGGCGTGACAACAGCTACAGTCCCATGCTCGAGAGAAACCTGGTACGAGATGATCTGTCCAGAGACAGGCTGTCATTGGTCACAAAAAGGGGACCACCCCATACAATGATTGGCCAGTCAAGCCCCTTAAAACTCCATGTACTTCCTCAATAAACGAGTTTGCGGCAGCTCTCCCTCTGCTGCTTCCACCCAACTCCCGGAGTCTGTGTCGTGACTCAGCGCCTCTCACCCCCAACTCGGCAGAGACCCTGCCGTCCATCCTGGGCTGGCCCTAGAGGGGACCACAACAGTATTGTATTTAAAACTGGTTTTCAGAGAGAGAGAGAGAAAGAGAGAGGAGAGAGAATTGGGGTGCCAGGGCCTCACCCACTGCAATCAAACTCCAGACGCTTGCACCACCTAGTGGACATGTGAGACCATGTGTTTGCCTCACTCTTCTGTATCTGGTTAACGTGGGATCTGGAGAGTTGAACATGGGTCCTTAGGCTTCACAGGCAAGTGCCTTAACTGCTAAGCCATCTCTCCAGCCCGTATTTAGAACTTTTATCCACAATGATGATTTCATTCTTTTCTCTGCAAGCATTCCATGACATTGGGATCACTTACTTTTAATTCAGGTTTAATGACAGCTTGGTTAATAACAGAGTGGTGATCAGCCACCAGAGGTTTTGCTGAGTTTTTGCTTATGGGAAGCTTCAGGGCAGATAAGTGGAGGCAGAACACTTTTTTCCTCATATATCTTTGAAATTCATCCTAGAGAAGTCAACAAACAAAAGCACTAGCATTATCTCAGAGCTCACTGGATATACAAAATCTCAGCCCCACTTCAGAGCCCGTTGAATCAAGAACTTGGATAGTAGAGCCTTCAAGAAACTTGAGAGTTACACAAAACAATCTGAGAAACACTGGATTAGAGAATGTAGAAGAAAAAACCACTTTATATGAAAGCTTTATGTCTATGAGATGGTTTATAGATATGTATACCTATTTTTTAAATTTTTGTGTGCAGCATGTGTGGTTTAGGATATGTGTATGTGTGTATGTGACCTATAGTGCATATACATGTATGTAAAGATGTGCTTGCAGGCACATGGAGGCCAGAGGAAAATGTTGGGTGTCCTTCCACTATTGTTTATCTGCATGTTTCTTTGAGACAGAGTCTCTTTCTTTCTCACTGGAGGTGGAGTTTCTGAATACATAGCTGAGACTCTGGTCAGCCCCACAATTCTCTGAACTCTTCTCCCTACAGGACTGTGGTTACAGACATATGAGGCCACGCCTAGAAAACTCTGCTTTCTGAGAAAAGGTCTCACTGTGTATCCTAGACTGACCTCAAACTCTAGGTCATCCCAGTGCTGGAATTACAGGTATATGCCACCACACCTGACTCTGTTTTTAAATGACTTCTAGACATTGAAAATGTCTGGTATATTCCAAAACATGTATTTTTGAAAATGTGAGTGACTGATCCCATGTGTGGGTTCTAAGAGTTGTGACGCCTACAGGCACTGCCTCGTCATGGTAAGAAGCACTACCTATTAGCCCGATGTGCTAGAAACTTCCCCTGCATGAAGCAAAGAATGTGTCCTTCATTCCTAAGCTCAAAAAGAGACAGCATACAGACTACAGAGACAGCTTTGCCTTCTCATCTTCCGGTCTACAGACACTCTTCATATGGAAGAAGACCTACCCTCTGGAATACTGGCTAGCCCCAGTTAGACCGCAGATGCAGGACAGAAGATATGATCATGGCATTTCTTTCAAAAATATATTTGATTTTTTTGCATATGCATGTGTGTAATGTGTGTGCCTATATGTTCATATGTGTATAGATACATGTGTATGTGCATGCATATAGAGGCTAGAGGTCAATGCCAAGAGATTGTCCTCAAACACTCTCCACCTTATTTTCTGAAACAGGGTTTCTTGCTGAACCCAGAGCTCACTGATTTGGCTGGACAAGCTAGCCAACAAGCCCCAAGGATTCTCTTGTCTCTGCCTTCCCAGTGCTGTGTTTACAGCTGAACCCAGAGCTCACTGATTTGGCTGGACAAGCTAGCCAACAAGCCCCAAGGATTCTCTTGTCTCTGCTTTCCCAGTGCTGTGTTTACAGGCATGTGGTACTATGCTAGATTTTTTTTTTTTTTTGATTCAGGTGCTGGGATGCATACTTGGGTCTTCATGCTTGAACAGCGAGCACTTACCCACTGAGCCACTTCCCTGTCTTTATTTGTATTTTAATTTTCTTAGCTGAGATACTAATTGTATGTATTCATGGGGTACAATGTGACATTTTGGCATTTGTATACAGTGTATAGTAATCAGGTCAGAGTGATTGGCCTACCAACCACTTCAGACATTGATCATTTCTTTGTGTTGGGCACATTCACAGTCTTCTCTACTATTTTGAAACAGCCAGTTGTCATCAGCCAGCCAGTTCTATTGTGCTATAGAACAACAGAAGTTCTTCCCCCTGTTCCACTGCACCCTTACACCCATTAACTTCTTTAATTTCTCCACAGGCTCTGGTAACCACTCTTCTTCTCTCCTTCTAGAAAGTCTGCTTTATATACCACATGTAAATGAGGGCATAAAGTATCTGTCTTTCTGTGGTGATCATGGCATTTGAAATAGATAACAGAAGGGTACACACTGTTGTCCTCAGCAGAATAGTGTCAGCTACTTGCAGGGGACAAGGGGTACAGTTGGCCCACACCCTCCACTCAGGCTTCCAGTAGAACACCAGCTGAACGACCCCAACTGTCAGCACGGATGTGGCACAGCACAAGGCTCTCCGTAGATTCCGGGTTTGGTAACCAAACACCTCCTGTATAAAAAAATCAAAGAACATTCTACTTTTGTTATTGTTAGTGGAAAAATAGTATTTTGCTTCAAAAGATACATCCTTTTGTGCAAGGGTTTTACTGGAGAGAGAAAACTGGAATCAGCTGGTGGAATAAGGTTGAGTGCAGCTGTCAGCTGATACAACAACAAAAGAAAGAAAGAAAGAAAGAAAGAAAGAAAGAAAGAAAGAAAGAAAAGAAAGAGAAAACAAGGGCTCCTCCTACTAGCCAGGCACTTGAAACTAAAGCGTTGCATAACTAGAACAAGGAAGGGAAGATTTACTTGCGTCTATGCATTTGTAACAGCCACCTTGGATTTTTGTAAGTGGTGTCATGTCTTGAACCTGATATGCTTTCTGTAGGTATTTAAAAATTGCTCATATAGGGCTGGAGAGATGGCTTGGTGGTTAAGGCGCCTGCCTCCTAATCCTAAAAATGCTGGTTCCAATCTCCGGCAGTTCCAATCTCCAGGTCCCACGTTTAGCCAGATGCAAAGTGATGCAAGGGCGCAATGCCACAATTGACCACAAGGGGGCGCAGGCATCTGGATTTTGTTCACAGTAGCTGAGAGGTGGCTGGCCTTCCTATCTCTGTCTTCCTCTCCCTCTCTGTCTGTCTCTGTCTCTCTCAAAAAAAAAAAAAAATTGCTCATATAATTTTATTGAAGAAAAATGAGCTTTATCTGTACTCAGATTTGTTTTTATAATTGATTATGATTAAAAAGTAGGAATGAATATAGTGTTTTCTAAAACAGTATTAAATGAATTAAAGGATTATCTGTGGCAAAGAAAAGCTTTCAAAATGTAACCTACATGTATGTGTCCTGAGAATAACATGTTGAGATGTTTGTGCTGTTAATAGCAGGTTAGTTAATATGTGTCAAAAATTGAATGGATTTGCAGTAATGGTTTTAGGGGGAAAATAGCTTTGGTTGTTAAAAGCCAATTGCTAGTTTCTAACTCCTGCAATGAGTCTTGGTGGCATTGTTTCATATTTTTTTGTTTCATAAATTTTACAAACTAAAATTTTAGAGTACTTTAAATGCCTGAAGGATGCTGACTACTGTGGTTTGGATATGAAGTGTCCTCCCCAAAAGGCTTCTGTGTGGAAGGAAGGCTTTGGTCAGTTTGGGTGATGAGGGTAACCTTAGCAATGGCTTAATCCATAGATGAGCTCATGGCTGACTGGGAGGCGGGGCCTACTTGAAGAAAATGAGTCAGTTTTTTTTTTTTCTTAGATATTTTGCCACAGAAATGAAGTTTGTTAACATACCAATAATGAATGACATGTTTGCTACGCAACTACTATAGGACTGGCTGGGTTTTTTTTTATTTCATTTTTCCCCCTAGACTTCTGATCTTCCATGCCCACATCATATAGTTGTAAGGCCAAGAACTTTTACTGTGTTTCTTTAACACTTTCAATGATAAAACCTCTCCCATTTTATGTGAACATAAAACATGCTATCATATAATAAATCTCTTGGCTCTATTCTTCAGAAATTTTTTCATCTTCAGTAGGCCTCTTTTATTAACTTTTTCTCATAACTCAGTAGTAGATAAAGATTATAATAATAACAGTTGTTGAAAATAATCACTAAACCATTGGAAAGGTCACATGCTTAGAAATGAAAATGTAGCTCATTGCCAGCTACGTGCTCAGGTAACTCACTTTACCTCCAGGAAAACCCAATGCAATCTACTATAAAACAATTAGAAAGACATACCTTACAAGGGGGATGCGCTCAGATAAGATAATGTGTGCACATGTGCTGTACAGAGTAAGTACAACTTTAAGACATCCTTTTCACTGCTAGTCAGTAACATTTCTAATGTACAAAAAGGTATATGTCCGGTTGAGAGATTCAGTCATGCTGTTTTGAGATTATTCATGAAAAGTTTTGAAGTAAATGTATAAACATACATTCATTCTGTTTTTAAAAATATTTATGAGTTATAATTTTTATTAGACCCAAATAATCTGCATATGCCAATCCACACGTTACATGATAAATATGTATTATTGTGTTACTTGACAAAGGCCAAGTGTGCAAGGCAGAAGCAGAACAATTTGGGATTTTAGTCCAGCTCATAGCTGAAATGAGCTCATTCGTAAACAACTTCTTTTTTTCTGTTTATTTATACACAGCAACAGCATTAGTAATCATAATTCTGGTGCTGCTGTAAATTTTTTTCTACATAACTTTTTTCATTAAAAAAGAGAAACAAAAAAGGAACTCACATGACTGCAATGAATTCATTACAGTTACATACTGCTAATGACTTTGTGAATTTGAATAATTCTTTAGAGAAGGCAAGGTAACAAATTGTACCAAGAATTAAAAAGATGTTTCTACCCTTAATCAATAATTCCTCACTTGGAAAGATGCCCTAATGAAATAATACATAAAGGAAAAAATTATGTATGCAAGAGGTTCAGTGTGGCATTATCTGTAAATTTATTAGGAGTATGAAATGTTAGCCTATGGTTCAGTAGGTTATGAAACATAAAGACCATGGTCTATAATAAAAGCATTAAAAATAGAATGTACTCTGCCTATGTAGAAACCTGGAACAGCTACAATACAATGTGAAATGAAATGAACAAACAGAATGTATGGAAATGGTAGTGTGAGGTAATTTAACCATCTATAGAAGTAATTAGACTGAATGCAAACAGTCTTAACATGGTGAATGAAAACATAGATTGCTGAGCTGTATAATAAAAGATATACTATATACTGTATAAGACACACATGCAAAATATAAATAAGCAGAAAAGTTAAAAGTGGAAAGAAGGGGAAATATATCATGCTAACATTGATTAAGGAAAGCTGGCATAGTTATTGTAGTCTCGGACAAAATATGCTCCTCAAGTATGTTTAAGGAAGAGAGAAAAAGAATGACTTTTCATAAGTTAAATGATAAATTCAGTGATAAGATAATAATTTTAAAATTCTGTGATGCCTAAGGCATAGCTACACATATATAAAGCAAAATCAGCAGAATAAACCCATTCATTATTGGAATTTCTTTAAAATTTTTAATTTTTTAATTTTTTTATTTTACTCATTTATTTATTTGAGAGACAGGGAGAAAGAGGCAGAGAGAGAGAGAATGAGAGAGAATGGGCACACCAGGCCCTCCAACCACAGCAAATTCCAGACTCATGTGCCACCTTGTACATCTGGCTTACATGGGTACTAGGGAATCGAACCTGGGTCCTTAGGCTATACAGGCAAGTTCCTGAACCACTAAGCAATCTCTCCAGCCTGGAATTTTTTTTTTTTAGTTTTATTTTTTTTCCTTTTTGTAAACCTTTGATTTATTTTTCATTTTATTTTATTGACAACTTCTATACTTACATACAAAAAAGGAAACATGATATTTCTCTCCCCTCCCTTCATTCCCCTTCAGAACTCTATTCTCCATCATATCCCCTCCCTCTCCATTAATATCTCTTTTAATTTGATGTCATCATCTTTTTATTTTTTAATATTTTTTATTGTAGAGAGAGCAAGAGACAGAGAGACAGTATTGGCACATCAGCACTTCAGCCATTGCAATTGAACTCCAGATGCTTGCGCCACCTAGTGGGCATGTGCAACTTTATACTTGCCTCACCTTTATGCATCTGGCTTACGTGGGATCTGGAGAGTTGAATATGAGTCCTTATGCTTCACAGGCAAGCACCTTAACTGCTAAACCATGTCTTCAGACCCAGCCTGGAAATTTTAACATACCTCTTGCATTGATAAAATAAGTAGATGAAGAACATCAGTATAAGGCCATGGCCTGAGAACGTCAAGTGCAATCCCCCTCCATCACTTAACCAGACATGTGACTGAAGAAATCCACATCACATCTTCTAATCCTTCAATTTCTCCTTCATAAGTGGAAATAATAGCAATATCTTTTAGGGATGTTTTGAAAACTAACAAGATAATGCATACTAAGCATTTAGCAACAGGCCTTAAATATTTTGAGCAGTCAGCATGTGTTTAGCTTTAATATTATCATGGGCAATACACAATTAAACAGAATTTCAGGAAATTAAGCGGCTCATTCTGGTTGAACCCATTGCAAAATGATTTGGCCACAGGCAATATGCAGAATGAAGTGTTATTTCTAAAAGCAATTATACAGTGGCTTGAGTGGAGTTTTACTCTCCCCACAGAGTACAAGTTGTCAAAATTGAAGTCAAGAACAGCCCAAAATAAAACTGCTCACCTCTGTGAAACTGGAGAAGGGACTCTGAGAAAAGCACACGATTGAATCAAAGATTAGTTAACTATATGACAATGTAGCTCCGACACGTGCCATCAAAGATAGGCCAAGTTCCTGAAGAAAAGGGCATTAGAAGGTGCTGTTTCATCTAAACATGGCTTCTTTCCAAATTCTTTTGTCTTATTCTCTTTTGAATCTTTCTACTTCTGTAGAACCAGTCTGGGACCATTTCCTGTTGCTGGCTTTTTATTGTGTCAGGATCACTAGTATTTCTGCAAATCTGAACCTATTAACACTGGCTTGGTTTTCACAACTCTTTTTATTCTTTGGTTTACTGTTCATGGGTTTATCTATCTGAATTTTTCTTTGAACATCCAACACTATAGGAATAGTGTGGTATGTGACTAAAATGCTTTGGAAGGAATAGTTTAGTTTACAGTTCCCAATACTTTCCCCAACACCTATAGCCCAAAGTCGCAAATTTACATACTCATCCAAAACTTGACAAGAATAATTCTCACCACTGCAGTTGCCTTGCGGAAATGGCAATGCCAATTGTGTTAGCTGTTGCTGCTGTTTGCGATGGCGTGGCACTGCTTACGTTTTTCTGTGTTGTGATTTGTTTGGGCAAGAATGTTCCCAGAGCTTCAGAACAAGTTAGCTGTTTCTGAAACGTCAAACGTGGTTCTCTTGAATCACAGCTGAGGAAATGAGATCTCAGGGCCCTTCTGTGAGGCTAGATTCATTATGGTTTAGCTTTGGTTCTTTTTTTTTTTTTTTTTTTTTTTTTTTTTTGGAGAGAGACACAGAGAGAGATAGAGAGGGAGAGGCAGAGAGAGAGAGAATGGGCACGCCAGCAGCCTCTCAGCTGCTGTGAACAAACTCCAGATGTGAGCACCCCCTTGTGGGCAAGTGCAGCATTACGCCCTTGCGTCACTTTGCATCTGGCTAAATGTGGGACTTGGAGATTGGTACCTGAATTCTTAGGCTTAGCAGGCAGGTGCCTTAACCACTAAGCCATCTCTCCAGCCCTAGCTTTGGTTCTTAAGCAACAGTCCCAACACCAAGTTTCTATTTTATTGTTCCCTATGTGGACATGCCAAATTGTATTCCTTTGCGTGTTAGATGGGGGACATTCCTGAAACCCTGTTCTCTTTCTTCTTCTTCGGGCAATGCAAGTGCTCTGTCAAGCTAGGGTAGAATGTGAAACCTAGAGCATGGATTGCATTGTTGAAGTGACTATTCCTCAACCCTCTGTTACTGGTTTGGCCACATGTGGTAATTTGTAAGAGATGTCACCAAATAAATACCAGCCTAGTCATACTCACACAGCATGCCCTGGATTCACACCATGGAGAGCCTCTTGTGTAGGAAGAAAAGGTCTTTGTTATTTATTTGTTTGTTTTTATTTTTGAAACAGGGTCTTGCTACATAACCCTGGATGGTATAGAATCCGCTGTAGAAACCAAGACGGACTTACAATTGCATCAGTCCTCCTGTCTCTTCCTCATATGTGCAAGGATTATAGACATGAGCCACAATTTCTAGAAGAGTAAGATTTGAATCTCCTTCATTTGAGTCTAATTTTGACAATAAACAAACAAAATAAACCTTTCTCTAGTATTTGCTTAGCTGTCATTTAATCCTCATAATAACCCATGAAACTGACTTTATTAATTATTTAAAATGTCTTGGGCTGGAGGGATAGCTTAGCAGTTAAGACATTTGCCTGCAAAGCCAGAGGATCCAGGTTCAATTCCCCAGGACCCACGTTAGCCAGAATCATAAGGGGGCACACGTGTCTGGAGTTCATTTGCAGTGGCTGGAGGCCCTGGCATGCCCATTCTCTCTTTTTCTTTCTCTCACACCCTCCCTCTTTCTCTGTCAAATAAATAAATATAAATATAAATATTAAAAATAAGTCTTATGATTAAGTATATAAATTATTATTGACTGTAGATCAGACAAACTGAATCTTGGGGTAGTTCACAACAGTTATTGACTAGTTCTACCTACTATACTTCTGGTGTGTTTTGTGGAGCAAGAGAGGCCCTTCATTCCCCAGTCTAGGAATCAAAACCCAGTAATGTAAAGTAATCACATCACCACTCAGTTGCAGACATTCCTGTACTGTCAGCTACTTCTACTGTGACAAAAATGCTAATGCACAGTTTTCAAAAGTGTAGCCAAGGACTCTTATTTGGTAAAGCAAATAAAGGGAGCAGCAAGTATGGACCAGAAGATAATGAGATGCCCAGACTGATTAGCCAGGACAGGTGCTAAAACCAGTCTTTGCCCTACAAGCTACGTTAGTCCATGCATCTTGAGATGTGCTTTTAAAGGCCACTTGTGGAATAAGAACTTCACTGGTCAGAAGAGGAACCTTGGAAGTTATTTGGTTCAAATTCCTTGCCCAAAAAAAAAAAAAGGGCACTGCCACAATTCTTGGCACATGAGCATCGAGTGTCGGCTTTAGAGGCTCTCAGTTCCTATAGGCTAAACACTCCCTTGCTGGTCAGCTGAGATGGCATCTAAGGTTTCTATTGCTTCACAGTAAACTGAGCAGCTTGAAACAATGCAAGTTATATAGTTATAAAAGTCTTGGGCTGGAGGGATGGCTTAGCGGTTAAGGCGTTTGCCTGCAAAGCCAAAGGACCCAGGTTCTATTCCCCGGGACCCACGTTAGCCAGATACACAAGGGGGTGCATGCATCTGGAGTTCGTTTGCAGTGGTTGTTGGCCCTGGCATGCCCATTCTCTCTCTTTCTCTCTCTCTATCCCTCTGTCAAATAAATAAATAAATATAATTTTTTTAACTTTTCTTTCTTTTTTATTTTATTTTTTTTATTGACAACTTCTATACTTACATACAAAAAATAAAAAAAAAGTCTTGAAATTTCTCTGAAAGAGTTTGGGAATTAAATATAATTTATTGGATAAGAGCACACCTCAAGTAAGATATTTTCTTACTTTGACCTAATCCTATTTTTGAAGTGAATTTCCTTAACAATTAGGCTGTTTCCACAGACAGCTCCAAATTTCTTGACTTACCTTCAAAATGTTGTAGGTCTGAAAACACTGAGATGTTGACTTGAAAATATAGATTATAGCAGAATTGTTTTTATTTTTTCTATTCTGTCAAATGGACTTCTCTTAAGACATTTCAGGACTTTTGTTTATAGCTATGTTATCCTGGTGACTAAAACTCAGTCATAATAATAAAAATAAGCACTTACATTACTTTCTCGTATATATCTACCAATATACATGTGGACACTCTCACTTTATGTGTTAGTAGTAATTTAAAACTACTGAGGCCTGGTATACTGTATCTTGACAATTTCTCTTCTACAATGTAGCCTAGAGAAAATTGTAAATCTTGATTCTGTCACCTGTATGGTTATCTTTCCCTCACAGTTAGGCATCGGCTGAAGACTGGTAATCTTGCCTTCATGCAAGTGATTAATAAAAACATTAACAGGTGACAAATGAAAATCATTAGGGCTAGCTTTTAAATATCAACATTTATTTTTCAATATTAATCTTTTTTGAGTGTTTTGAGAGAACGGAGGATAAGGAATACCTGGGAAAGTGTAAAGCAAAATAATCTCTATGTTCACATTGCCTGGTTTTTCTTAACAATTCCTCCCATATTATTTGTTTTATAATATGTGTATGCTTATGTTTTTTCATTTTGTTCATCATGAATGCAATGTAAATGAATCTTTGTCTTCCATACCATTTTTCTATATTTTACACACTTGACCCTCTCAAAACTTGGGAATTGGGAAAGGAAGTTGTTTGGTTCATAGGCAATCAGCAAAGTCCAAAAGAATTTTGACAACCATGTGGTAAGCAATAAAGCCCTTGCACAAAGCCCAGATCTGCAACCTTAGACACTGTTTTGCAGGAGAAATTTGCCGTGTGAGGAAATGCTTGCCTCTCTGTTCTGTGTCCTCCAAACCAAGCAGCCCATCTTCCTTGTAGGGCTGCTCGTCTCTGGGATCTTGACACCCAGATGGTGGGTGTTTACACAGAGGGATTGAACAAGTGGACTGATTGAATCTTGCAACTCATATGAGTAAAACTACTCCAATGGGGCCAGAATGAAGACCATGCTCAGAACACAAGTGTGAGGAGTATATGTGGGCAAAGGGCTGTGAAGTGGAGGCCAATGTGCAGGTAGAAATGCCTCCAGATCTACCCAACTGAAAAGAGATAGAGTGATTGTCCTCCCAGACGAGTGACAATGACAAAACAGTACCTACCATTCACTGAGACCACCCTGACCTTTCCTATGGAGGTTCAACGGAGGAACATTCAGCAGAGAATCTGTGCATGTATTCACATGTATGTATACATACGTGCATACGTGTACACACGAAGGATTCCACAGATCCCTATGTGTGGGAAATACAGTCACTGTAATGCCCTCTTAGAGAGACTGCAGGACTATACTGTGTTCCAGACTTGGAGAAGCCCCGCTATGACCTGCAACCCGTTTTCACCTACAATTTTTTTCAAACCTCAGTGACAGGAATTCAAAAGAAGAAGGCTTTCACACAGCATCTCTTAGTATCAAGTGTTTTTCAAAAGGCTGTTCTTACCATGTTTAATTCTCACCTTCAATCCCATTTCACAAGTAACTTAGGTCACATAAAGGGTCTAACTGAATCAAACTTCAAATCGAGGTCAGCATGAGGTCAAACCTCATTCCACTGGGCACTGGGCTACACAGCCGAAAAGTCTGGCTCACTGAAAGTCTGTGTTGAGAAGGATCCTGAAGACTGTCAATGAAGCCATGAATCTTAAGAGGAATTTAACCGATTTTGAGAAAAGCTGTCTATGAATAGAAGGGCTGACAGGATCATCTGGGCAGGGCAAAGAATTGGGGTGGGGAGAGGGCTGGAGGAATGGCTTAGCAATTAAGGAGTTTGCCTGCAAAGCTAAAGGACCCAGGTTTGATTCCCCAGGACCCATAAACCAGAAGCACAAGGTGGCACATTCTTCTGGAGTTCGTTTGCAGTGGCTGGAGGCCCTGGCATACTTATTCCCTCTCCCACCCCCCTCTGAAATAAATAAAACTCAAAATAAGTAAGTAAATAAATAAAACATTAAAAAAAATAAAAGAGAGCCTGGATAGATGGCTTAGCTGTTAAGTGCTTGCCTGTGAAGCCTAAGGACCCTGGTTCGAGGCTTGATTCCCCAGTACCCACATAAGCCAGATGCACAAGGGGGCACATGCATCTGGAATTCATTTGCAATGGCTAGAGGCCCTGGCACACCCATTCTCTCTCTATCTATCTACCCCTTTCTCTCTCTGTCTGTCTGTCATTCTCAAATAAATAAATTGTAAATAAAAGAATTGAGGTGGGGAGGTGAAGGGAAAAGAGCCTTTTAGAGCTAGGTTGTAGTAAGGAGGGTATGAAGTTATAGGAGCAGGTTGGATAGGTCAACCAAGACCTATAGTGATGGTGTGTGTTCTTGGGCTGCTATGCAGGTAGAATGAGTCTCCACATCACCTTCCACCTGCCCAGGACAGTGAGCATTCAGCTACTTACTGCCTGGCAGGAGTTAGGGCCTGGGAGCAGGAGACAGGAACAAGGGCAGAGCTCTTGAAACTAATGCAGTGCGGTATGCCCATGCTGAGCTCAGCAGAATAACCTAACTGTCCTTGAATAATTCACAGGCCCTCCCTATAAGCTCAAGACTCTTCCTTCATGTTTGAAGGAATTTATTATTTGTTCCAACAGTATCTAGTTTTCACCTCAAACTCTCTCACTCACACAATCACACAAGATGGTTTACTTAAAATGATGACTGTAAATGGAAGTTACACTGGGCCACGGAGAACCTTTAGAAAAGAAAGTGGGCAGACACTGTAAGAGGCACTGCCTGGCAGTCTGCAAGATGTACCCTGAGCAATGGACCTGTTTACTTTGACTTATTAATTATTATATTTTTACAAAATGCACTTTCAAAGTGTGTAATCAGGTTATTTCACAGAAAGCTCCACATTTTCTAACTTCCCTTTAAAATATGATAGATCTGCTGGGTGTGGTGGCACATGCCTTTAATCCCAGCATTAGGGAGGCAAAGGTAGGAGGATAGCCATGAGTTTGAGGCCACCCTGAGACTACATAGCGAATTCCAGGTCAGCCAGGGCTAGAGTGAGACCCTACCTTGAAAAACCGAAAAATTAACCCCCCCAAAAAAAATTTTTTTGATAGCTCTGACAACACTAAAGTGTCGTGCTGTAAGGCAGCAGTTACCTGGAGCCAAGTGGTAGCTTCCTCATTAGCTTATGTCACCCTACCAGGTTACCCAGTGGGCCAGAGTAGAATGTGCTTCTGTGCTGTCTGTCCCAGACTGAGATCTTTGAAGGAGAACACAATGGCCAGCTGCCCTCCCTAGAATAGTCTGACAGCATGAGGTCAGCAAAGTGGGATTTCAGTGGATGTGTCCAGAAGCATTCACAATACATAGAGAAGAATAAAGAGTAACATGGAGGCTTTTATGGCCACTCATCCACATATTCAAAAAACATCAGACCCGGCCTTCATTCAGCACTAAAAACAGGTGCAGAGATTTTAATCCATTGAATCCCACCACTCTAAAGGGTTTACGGCACTATATCATTGTCAAGCCCATTGTACAATAATGTCAATGTGGGTCATTTGTAATCTTCCATTATCCAACAGCCACACTAAAGAAGTAACATGAAGCAGACAGAATTAATTTTCATAATATACTGTATCCAACTAAACCTAGCCATAATAGCATTTCAATGTATATCCAATATAAAAATTGATAGTATTACTACTAAGTTATTAGAAATCTGCTATGTATTTTACACATATAGCACCCTGAAATTTGGATCCGCTTTTCTAGTATTCAGGCTAGCTGCTGCCTTATTGGACAGCCCAGCTGTAGATGTCACATCTAGTCATTAGATCAGCAAATGAGCCCAAGCGGAGATGCAGGTGTAGATTTCCCACAGCTCTTATAGGAAATCAGGCCAGACAGGAAACTGACACCCTTCTGATATATAATCCAAGATTCTGGATTCATTTCAGCCCCACCACTGCTACACCCCCACCATCCCCACCCCAGCCCATGCACTCCCCTGCCCCTTTGTCATTTCTCTCTCCTTTTTCTGTCTTCATCAGGCACACTGTGTTAGTGTGGACAGTCTGGAATATAAAGAGGCCAAGAATGAGGTGGATTTTCAACCTTCCTTGTCCAGCTAACAACCTTGTGCAAGTTACTTAACCTCCCTGGTCTCAAATTTCTTTTCCATGAAATAAGATTAGTTCCTTCATTACTGAGTTATGACGATTAAATAAAACTATAAATGCAAACTCCTTCATGCCAAATAGATACCACAGAATTTTCAATGTTAATGGTTGTTTTTCAAATTTTATATATGTTTGGAGGAAGTAGGAGAAAGAATCAGAGAAGCCTATCTGTCACTGCTACTTCCACACTTAGTGCTTAAGACCCATCTTGGTCTTAGAAAAAACATGAATTTTGCTGAGGTCATCCTGAACCTGGATTGTTCAGCCATGCAGAAAGAAAGAAAGAAAGAAAAAGAAAGAAAGAAAGAAAGAAAGAAAGAAAGAAAGAAAGAAAGAAAGAGGAAAAAAGAAAGAGAGAGAGAGAGAAAGGGAGAAAGGGAGAATAAGAAAAAAGTTGCAATTTTCATCAGAGTTCATCCCAGGTAGTAGGGGAGACACTCCAACGAGCACTGTGAGGAAAGGCACATCAATGACTGCAAAGTGTCTACGGAGCTTCACCTGGTCCTCTTCCTGTGGAGATGGCAAGAACTCTGCCATCCAGAAGCACAACCTGCTTAGTCCCTGCAGGCTTAGTCCCCACCCAGAAACTGTGCCTTCCAGTTCTCATGGAGCCTCACCAGATCTAAGCCTTTCAAGGGCTAGAACCAGCACCATTGGAACCACAGTCTATCATCTCACAACCTGGGACACTTCAAGAAACATGAAAGGGAGGGGAGCCTTACCAGTTCATTCTCTTCTCCTTGGTTGAGCAAAGCCCGACAGTCCTTCTTACCATTCTCCATCGGACACAGCTGGTGAGCGTCCTTTCTGGCTCACTGTGTAGGGAAATGTCAAAGCCAACTGTGCTTCTGTGAATCTAGTCACTACTTGTCACCACTGTTCTCAGGTGCTTATAAAATCTGCTGGCACCTTGCCTGGTAGACCAACAAAGGAGAAACAGGAAAGCCGGGATTGGCCTGTGTGATGTGGGTTTTTTTTTTTTTCTTCCTAGTGTTTATTTATTGAGCTACATGTGAAAACCTCCAGACTTAAGAGAATGATGAGTTTAAAAAAAAAAAAAAAAAGCTGTTGTGCTACAAAGAGAAGTGCTTTCATATTTTAAGCCCACAAATGTCTCAGCCAATGAATGGGAATGGCCGCTGTGCTAGAAACACGAGACAGAGGATTAACCAGCGAGAGATGTATAAAAGCCCCGTGGAATTTAGAGCAGTCATGAGTACTTTGAGAACGGCATTGAGAAGTGAAGGAATCTCTGAAACCAGAGAAACCCACCTGCTTTACTGATGCCACTGTGCAAGTCACTCAAATCCAGATTTCAGGTTTCTAGCATGTGAAATGCCAATGATAATTACAGGTCTGATAGGAGGATTGAAGATGACATTTGCAAAAGGCCAACTGGAGCTTCTGACACGCGCCCTGAGAGACAGAGCTCATCATGGTCACCATCATACTAGTCAGGAAGAGAGAGCTTTGACAAAGTGAGCTGTAGTGATTTCATTCTACACTCTACCAAAAGTTGTCAAGTAAATGAAGTACATGGAGGAAGGAGGAGCTAAAGACTGAGAATTGAGGGTATAATCCAATTTCCACTGAATTTGATGTTTTTACAAAATTAAGAAAACCAATTCATTCCGAGGATAACTTGTTCATGATCAAAAATAACTGTCATTTTAAAAAATGTATTTTATTTATTTATTTGACAGACAGAAAGAGGCAGAGAGAGAGAGAGAGAGAATGGGCATGCCACAGCCACTGCAAACGAACTCCAGATGCAAGCACCCCCTTGTACATTTGGCTTACATAGGTCCTAAAGAATTGAACCAAGATCCTTTGGCTTTGCAGGCAAATGCCTTAGCTGCTAAGTCAACACTCTAACCCCTGTTTGTCATTTTTTATTGAATTTTATTGTACTTGGTTCCAAATGATGAAATCCTTGTCACTTTGACCATGGAAGATAATTTAATGAGAATGGAAAGTAGTTGAGGGTGTCATTCTCTCTCCATTCATTGAAATAGACCTCAATGGCCTTCCTCAGGTACAAGTGTCCACCTTTGAAGTTCAGGACAGGTCAAAGTGCTTTCTAGCCTAGGAGAATGTTACTATGGATGAGAACAAGCAATTATAGCTGATCGTGCCAGCAAGGCTACTGAGGAGCCTACTCTTCATACCTCTATGGCATCACGAATATTGCAGTCCAAACTAAGATTAAATTCAGATTTCAAGAAAGGAGTTCCAAATTTAGTAGGAACTAATGAATTGCATACATGGCAGCCTTCATTTGTTTTGTATGCATACACTCTTTTCTTGCATTTCATGCCAGAGAAGTATCAACTTGTCTGGAAAACATGATTAAGCTAAAGGTCCTAATGATGAGCTGCAATTCATTGAAAGCAAGCACGTGGTTCTATTCTAAACAATGAAATAAAAGATAGGGAAAGATAGGGGCAGAATTCTTGGGGGAAAGATTGCCCCAGTGCCGTAGAGAAATTTTCTTTTCTCTTTCTATTAATTTCTTTCCCTTCCTTCTTTGAAAGTGTGTGGTTCATATAGACCTTGGATCATGTGGACAAAGGGTGTGAGGCTTATTCAAGGAGGAGTCAGTGGGCCTTCTGGAGCAGATCAGAACCACAGCGCCTGCTCGTCTCATGACCTAATGGGAAAGCAGATTTGAATGCCTTATCTATAGTTCAGAATGCTTTTGCTATTTTCTCTAAATGACCACTAAAGGCTTATCAGAACATTCTTTTATTTGTAATTAGCATAAAAGAATTAGGTCTTGTTCTGGTACTTTTCAAGCAATTTTGTTTTTATTGTCCTGTATTTTAACCTGTATTTTACCTCCCTTCTTTCCCCTTGTCCAACCCCCCCCACACACTCTCCTTTCTGCTTTCATACTGTGCGTTTTCATTATTCTCCCTCCCTTTCTCATCACCTCTCACTCCTCTCTCATGGTCTTCTATCTATTTATTTATCCTGTACTCACTCTTGGAGCCCCTTATTTACATGCATACAAACATTACAAAGTCAGGATCTGCATATGAAAGAGAGCATATGGCTTTTCTTTTTCTTTTTTCTTTTTTTTTATTTTTTGTTTTTTTTTTTGAGAGAGACAGAGAGAGAGAGACAGAGAGAGAGAGACAGAGAGAGAGGAAGACAGAGATGGGCGCACCAGCAGTGTCTTAGCTGCTGCGAATGAAATCCAGATGTGTGCGCCCCCTTGTGATCAAGTGCGGCATTGTGTCCTTGCATCACTTTGCATCTGGCTAAACGTGGGACCTGGAGATTGGAACCGCTGGAGATTGGAACTAGTGTTCTTAGGCTTAGGAGGCAGGCCCTTAACCCTTAAGCCACCTCTCCAGCCCGGCTTTTCTTTTTCTGAGCCTGAGTTCCCTCACTCATTTTTTTTCCAGTTCTGCACATTCTCCTGAAGTTTTCATAACCTCATCTCTTTATAGCTGAATAAGATTCCACTGTGTCTATATATGAAAATTTCATTGTCCAGTCATCAGGTGATGGACATCTAAGTTGGTTCCAATTCCTAGCTATTGCAAATAGAACAATATACATGAGTATGCAATTATCTCTGTCACAAAGTACAGAGTCCTTGTGTATATGTTCAGAAGTAGTATGTCTGGGTCATATGGTAGCTTGATTTTTTTAGCTTTTTGAGAAAGCATCACACTGATTTTCATAGGGGCTGTACCAGCTTACACGCCCACCAACATTGAATAAGGGGTCAGGGGTCCATTTTCCCCACTTATTGTCATTAGTTTTCTTGAAGGTGGCCATTCTGACTGAAGTGAGATGAAATATCTTAATTTGCATTTCTTTGATGGCTAAGGATATTGAACATTTTTTATATATGTTGTCCACTTGTATTTCTTCTTTTGAGAACTGTTTCTTTCACTATCCCTTTTATAGATTGGAAGATTTTGGAGGAGGGTTGGTGTTTAATTTTTTCAGTTCTTTATATCTTCTCGATATCAACCCCTTGTCCTTGGAATATCTGGAAAAGATTAGCTCTCATTCTGTAGGTTTGTGTTTATTCTGTGGGTGGTTTCCTTTGCTGTACAGAAACTCATCAGTTTCCTGTAGCCCCGTTTGTTGCTTCTTTGGACCTTCCCTATGCTTTTGGAATCCTGTACAAAAAGTTTTTACCTAAATCTATTAGTTGCAGTGTATTTCCTTTGTTTTCCTCTAGGAGTTTCAGCAAGCATGATTTCAAATGAAAAATCTTTGATCCATTTTGAATTGATGCTGGTGTAGGGTGAGAGATATGAATCTAATTTCATTCTTCTGCAGGTATATATTTAGTTTTGGCAGTACAACATGTTGAGTTTAATGCCCTTGGTCAAAAATTAGGTGACTGTAGCTGTGTGAGTCTATTTCTGGGTCTTCTATCCCATGGATCTATAACTGCTTTGTGACAGTGCTATGCCATTGTCACTGCTCTGTCATATAACCTTAGGTCAGGAATTGTGATACTTCTACCTGTATTCTTTCTTGCCAGGTTTGCTTTGGCTATGGGTAGTCTTTTGTGTTTCCATTTGAATTGTTGGGGTTGTTTTTTTTTTTATTATTCTGAGAAGAATGTCATTGGAACTTTGATAAGAAATGTGTTGAAATCTGTCAATTAATTTTGGTAGTACAATAGTTTTTACAATATCAATTCTGCTGATTGAGAGTAAAAAAATGTCCTTTCTTCATTTGTCTTCTTTTTGTCCCCCCCCCATCTGTAAAGGTTCTTCACACCCTTGGGAAGGCTTATTCCTAGGTTCTTTACATTTTAAAAATATTTTTGGCATTCACGTGTGTGTTTGTGTATGAGGGATGTGTCTCATGTGGTACAATGTGTGTCATGTTGTGCATATTATATACACATGTGCTTGCAAATTCAAATGTACTCTTCACACATGTGTGGGGGCAAGAAAAGAATGTCAGATTTTATTCTCCTCTTTCTTATTCACCTATTTTCTCCAGATGGAGTCTTTTACTCAACCAGAGCTGCTATTTTCACAACTTTTTTCAGTCAAGAAGCTCCAGAGATTCTCCAGTCTTGGGTCCTCTTAGTACTTGGGTTGTAGACGTGCATAGCCACACCCAGCTGTTTAAGTGGATGCTGAGGAATCAAACTCAGGCCATCTCAGGCCCTCATACTTCGACACCAAGCACACTAAACTGCTGAGCCCTCTCCCCAGTCTCTGTTACTTTATTTTGGGAAGTTATTATAAGTAGAATATATTCCTAATTTCTTTCTCAGCAAGTTTATGGCTGGAATATATTAAAGCTACTGATTTTACATTCTGTAACTTTGCTGAAATTATTTATTAAATCTAAGAGTATTCTGGTAGAGTCTGTAGGGACTCAAGTATAGAATCATGTCATATGCAAATATGGATAATTTCATTTCTTCTTTTCATTGATACATGTATGTTCCACTGACAAATATATGTGCCAATATGTACTATTCAATGCTTATACAGGTCTTTTGAGGAATTATCTCCTTTAGAACCTCGACAGTTCAGAATTTGTGGGTCAAAGTTATGATATTTGAAAGTGACAGGTCATTAAAATAACTGAAATTCTAATAGCAAGCAAGGAAGTCCAGAGTCAAGTACAAGAACCTGGACTAAATCCTATGCCTTACTTGGTTTCCATTGTAAAATAAGGTCTGGACACCACAGATAATGCCAATTTTTGGTGGAACATTGAAATGGTTATTCTTTTTATCTTATTACTTCACTTCTGTCTAGAATTTTCAACACACTGCCTCTTTAGTCACCCAATAAGTATTCATCTATTTACCTTTTTATGTAGTCAACTTTGTTTTCCAAGTACTTTATATATACAGTGCATAGAATTTCTCACTGTCCAACAGTCCACCAGCTTTACTGTGGAAATTGTCTTTATGTCATCTGTTAAATAAGTAACAATCTGGCACATCAAGGGGGAAAAAATCACTAATCTTCAAATTCATGTGCTTAGCACAGGAAAAGACACACGTGGAGACCTTCAGAAAATATGGGGTGAATAATCGTTTTTCCTATGTGGGGAATCAACTTTTCCTTCGAGTATGACAGTGGCAGGGTGGAAAACACTGGCCACATGTTATCTGTTGTTTGCTCAGATCCCCTTAGATGCTATTGAAATCTACAAAAATGCTTAAGCATTTCTGTTTGGTGATCTATCTCTACACATCTCATTGGAGAATTGTCTATGAGCCCATTGTCTTGGGTGTTTTGTCCCAGCAAGGAACCAGTAGTACCTGGAGTTCACTCCTTACCCCTTCCCTTCCCAGGCAGCCCAGAGCCAATGACTGATGAAGGCAACAGTCTGAAGTCTTGCTCCCTTGCTAAGAGTTGAGACAGAGTAAAAAAGGAGTTTGAATGAGGTTGAGTTAAAACCTTGCACATCGTCACTTTCTTAGTTGTACTGTCTCCCATTCCTCCCTCACCAGGTTTTCCTAGAAACACTTCCTGATACATAAATCCATGAACTAATGTCAACTTCTGGGAAATCCACCTTCAGAAAGGAATGAAACATGTCTAACATATATACCTCATCCATGTAGGCACCTGAGCAAAACCACCTCTCATGCAAGCAGTTTCCATCCTTCTGTCTTCTCCACTTGTCTTTTAGACTCTCACTTCAAAGCCTCTAGTTTAATTTAAACATTTCCAAGCAACCCCACTGTATTTGGTCTGACTAGCCCATGTGCCTAAGGGATTAGAATTGTTAGAGGATGATTCAGTAGCTCGTCTTATGCTGCTAGAAATGTATGGACTATTATCAAGGACCTTGAACTTTCAGTGATCCTGTGCCACACTCCCCTGTGCTCTGCGTCTTTATCTGCAGAAGGACAGAATATCTGTTTTACATATTCTGAAGGGCTTCCAAGAGCCACAAGCACAGATTGACCCTGGCTACTACAAGTATGGCTTATCTGATAAGAAGACTAAGTTCCAATGAGAGTGACTGACACATGTTTACTGTATTTGTTAGGTGAGTGACCAACATGACTTTGACTAGTGGCCACAAAGATGTCCAGTGCTGTCAGGTCAATGCTTTGGTGAACATGAAGCTTGTCTCTGCTCCCTGGCTACAGCTACACATGTTCAACAATCGTCCAGACCTGTGAAATGTGCTGAGCAGGAGAATAAGATCGTTTCTGAAATTGGTGCTGTCACTGTGGAAAGGATAGGTGTTCAATAATATTTGTCAATGACAAAGATATCCCCAGGAATAAGACAGCTGAGATGAGGTGGGTGGTTACAAAGATGGGAAATGGATGTAAGTAGGTCTCAAGATCTGTCTTGAGAAAATAAACTTCTGTGCTGGTGTCCCAAGGCAAATTAATTTCTTACTCATCAATTACAGATAACCTCACCTGCATAGAGTAATGAAGATTCCCTTAAAATATTCATGCCTGAGGATGGGTTGGGAACAATTATGCATTTTTCCCTTCTTTGATGGGTCACATACTTTGAATATCTCCAAGGATAGAATTTTTGCATTAATTTTCAAGTTGCCTAAAGAACACCAGGAATTAGACCCCATTTCAGATTTCTGCCATTTGCACACGATAATGCTTTCTCACTGAGATCAGTACTCAGCTTCCTCAAAGGGCAGGGATAAACAGACTCACCTCACAGGGAAGATGTCTGCCAGCAGGATTTCTCACCTAGAAATGCCCAGTGACAAACAGTGTACACAAAGAAAATATAATCCCCAATACTCTCTCAATACAAGAAAAGTTGGGGAGAAAAATAATAAATGAGTCTCTGTGAAGACTAAGCCACAATTAAAATAAAATAATTCATTTATTCTTTTTTGCCTTTCAGTTCCCAAGCTTGATTCATCAGAATTGCATAAAAAGCCTGATGAAGAAGGCACTCCCCAGGACCCATGCCAGAGACACATTGCGTGCCTGAGGTTGGGTCTAGGAACTTACTTCTAATAAGCTCCTTGGGGATTGTTATCATGAGTCAAGTTTGAGAACCATGTTCCAGAAACCAGCTGATGAATTGCTATAGACTGTTCCCTGGAGAGAATAAGCTAACCCACATAGCAGGAGTAAAAAGGCCAGGTAAACATTACCTATAAATATGACCCAGTCCAGATGCTTTCATGGTCTTTGCATCTCATGGGATACCTTGTGGACCTAAAAATTATCTGGAAAAGGCCAATTTAAAAAGTAATTCATCTTGATATGCAGGTGATCAGAGAAGGTCTGAAAAATTGAGTCTAAAACTCATTTCTATCATAGTGTAAGCAACTGATTCTGTGAACAAAGATTGAAGGTAGATTGTAAAAACTTGGATAATTACATTTTCAATAAAGTAGAATTGTGTGCATTCAATCCTGGAAGTTTCTAGTGTATTCATCAGTGCATTCTTTCTCCACATATGCATTCTCTTACTTACCCTTTAATTGATTTGCATAGCAGCTTAGTTATACTATGGGCAAGACCAAGCCTTAAAAAAGAAATAACTTCTTTGTAGCTGGAGAGATGAATGAAAATAGATTAAGTGCCACATTTAATCTTCTTTGATGGTTTTTGCAGTTATGACTAAGGTAATGAGTAATATTCCAGTGCCAATAGTCAGAGAAGCTAATCCACAGAGGTAGAAACTAATTTGCTCAAAATTTATGGTCAGAAGGACAAGATAAAGGTAACAGGGAAAGATTATGATCTACAAATTGTATATACATGTATGACAATTGTCAATTAAAACTTTAAAAAGAAGATTCTAAATTTAAAGTCAGACCCCTAAGTTTTTACTTTTAAAAAACATATTTGTTTATTTATTTGCAAAGGGAAAGACAGAGAGAGAGAGAGAATGGTTATGCCAGGGCCTCTGGCCACTGCAAACAAACTTCTTGACACGTGTGTCATTTTGTGCCTCTGGATTTACATGGGTACTGGGGAATCGAACCTAGGTCATTGGGTATTGCAGCCAAGTGTCTTAACTGCTGAGCCATATCTCTAGCCCTAACCTTGTACTTTTAACTGTTACATGTTACTACTCAAAAAGTACACTTTTGAGATGGTCCCAAACAGTGCATTCCACATGGTGAAGGGATCCTGACAGCAGCCCAACATATCAGCAGCATGGCTGTTTCTATATCCATGCAGCAGTCCTGTCCTTGCACACAGGTATCCTACATAATCCTGCTGCCCTAAGCCACCCACAGTACCCCAGGACACCTGTAAACTTCCTTGCTCATAGCAAAAGAGTGAGCTTTGGGATGATATAAAGATCTGTGTTTTCCCAAGTATGTCTCTGGGCATCTTAATCTAATTGGATTCCAGGTTCCCGTGAAGAAGGACCCAGTTTTTAAACCCATCAGACCTGTTTCCAATTAGTTATGCATAGTGACTGAATTCTTTAGGTTATTCAAGCCTTTAACAAACTCTCCAAGCTAATCTTGGACTGGGTCAAGAGCTCAGTTTACAAAATAATAATAATAATAATAATAATAATAATAATAATAATAATAATAAAAGGCATCCAGCCAGCATGGACTCACCTTGTCTTATAATGAGAAGGCCAGGAAGTATTGCTCAGTAGTACTTTCTCAGAGGATTCCCTACATGTTTTTCTGTGGACTTTCCCCTAATTGTCATTCATCTTGTGTGGAGGTTTCTTTCCTCTCATTGTATGTTACAATCCCTTGGCCACATGAACATAGACTGGTGGTCAAAAATTGAACCATAAAAGCCCCTGTCCTCTGTCATCCTTTCTGAGTCATTGAGATCACAGAGGTCCCTTGGATGGGAAGCAGCATGCAGTGTTCCTGGTTTACAGCATGTGTCTACACACACACACACATTCACTTGTGTTGGTGGGCCCATGGGTCAACACTTTTAGGTGGTCAGTCTCCATGGTCAGGCTTTTGTGGATCTTGTCTCCTGAAATGGGTAGATGGGGATCTATCTATGATGTATAAGACTTTATGCTATGTATGGTCACTCAGTGACATCCTTCATTCTCTACTCCCTTAGCCACTTCTTTTCCCATTTGGAGTATATGTGGAGATATACTTAGACTGTTAATGTCACCTCTAAATTTCCATCTGATATCTATCACCAGCCATTAGCAGCATGCATCTATGCCTCCCAGTCCCTTTACCATCCTGTAACATCCTCTAACCTTGCTTTTATTACATTCTGCCAGATAGTCTAGGCCGTAGAGTAATCTCTATTTGCTCACACTCATTTTCACTCTTGCTCTCTTTCTCCTGCCTCCTTTCCTGATTTCCTGCCTCCCTCTCTGCCCCAAGCTTCACTCTCTCAGTGCTGGCTCTAAGGGCAGTGTTCATCTGGGCCTAAAGTCACCACCGTGTGCTCTTTACCCACTTATACTATCTCTATAATCCTAGTTCTCTCTTTTCAACAAAACAAATGAGAACAAATGAAAATACCTTCCCTGTTTTCCTTCAGTGTTGCCCCTGTTTCTTTACAACTTGGTTTTTAAATGTTTGTTGAGGTTGGAGAGATGGCTTAGTGGTTAAGGTGCTTTCCTTTGAAGCCTAAGGACCTAGGTTTGACTCCCTAGTGCTCACATAAGCCAGATGCCCATGGAGGTACATGTGTCTGGAGTTCATTTGCAGTGGAGGAAGGCCCTGGTGTGCCCATTATTTCTCTTTTTTTCTCTGTCTCTCTTTTTCTCTCTCTCATCTCTCTATTTATATCTCTATCTTGATCTGCCTCTTTATTTCAAATAACTAAATAAAAATAAATAAATTTGTTGGCCTCAGCTATCTCTTTCCCTGGGTTGAATATTTTCCTGTGAGAGTCCTTATTCCCCCATGTAAATAAGCATGTGTCTTGTGCATATGAGATGGTCTTTGTGGCATGCAGTTTCATACATACCCTACACCCTCACTATATAAATTAACAACCAAATGTATTAAGCAAAACATTGTAACCACTACCCTTTGCATTTTTGGTTGTTTTTGTTCACAGGACTGTTGTTTGGATTGAGCTTCTTTGTACTGGATGGAAAACAGATGTTCACAGACAAAAGGAAAATAAATAAATCAACAGAATATCTCAATGATTATATGTTTTACTCAATAATGCCACAGCTGCTGGATGCGCCTCTTGCTGTGCTGGGGGCAGAGAAGGAATATGGGATTATGTAGCTTGGTTCACTGCCCTCAAAGAATGCCCTCTCTAGTCAAAGTGGGTTTGGATATGTGCTGTGGGCAGTGGGTACACTTCAGGACCATAATAAAAGGTTAAAACAAAAAGCTACACATTTGTCAATGGATGGGCATATAAAGTGTGATTGGCTTGCAGGTGTAAGAGCACCCTTTCCTGGCTTACCAAGTTAGATGCCATTTGAATTAATATTAAGAAACAGGATGAGTGGAAATAAGAGTAAGAAATGTTGTGCTCCAGTAGAGAGTAAGGCAAAGTGCAAGGTGGGAAAATGAGTACTGACAGTAGGGAGAGAAAGAAGTTGGGTTTGCTGCAATAGAAAGTGTAAGAAGGGGAAAAGTCTGAGATGAGACCAGATGTGGGCAGAGCCATGGCCTTGAGTTCCTTAGTGAGTAATGTATACTTTGATTTTAGTCAGCATTCAGACTTTTAGGTACCATTCTGTAACTTTGAAATAAAATTTGTTTTAGTTGATTCTCCTCCCTCCTAGCTCTCCCCAAACACCCTCTCCCCCTGCATATTCCTCACTTCTATTTGCATGTCATATACATGTCACAATGTGGTAGATTATTTTGATTACTAGATTTCTGACCATGGACATAGTATCATCAAATCTGAACAACAAAATCCACACAAATCCTGAGGGTGGGGGGAGAATCCTCAGTCAAGGAGAACAGTTAAGATGCTCTTGTGGTAATAGTGCTGGCAGCATGGATATCCACCTTCACAAGATGAAATTAGAGGGATGGAGAGATGACTTAGTGATTAAGGTACTTGCCTATGAAGCCTAGGGACACAGATTCAATTCCCCAGAATCCACGTAAGTCAGATATACATGGTAGCTCATGCTTCTGGAGTTGTTTGCAATGACTAGAGGCCCTGGCTCTCCCATTTTCACTCTCTCTTTTTCCCTCTCCTCCCCCACATATAGATAAATGAAAATAAAATATATTTTTTAAAAAGAATGAAATTAGATCTGTATCTTTCACCCTGTGTAAATATTAATTCAAAATGGATAACATATCTTAATCTACAATCTGAAATGCTAAAAGTACTAGAGAAAAAATTGGGAATATACTTCAAGATATAGATATAAGCAAGCACTTTCCAACCAGGCTTCTGAGAGCACAGAAAATATTACCCAAAATAAACAAATAGAACCACATGAAATTTAAAACTTTCCGCACAAAAAATCAAACCATCAGCCAAACAAACAGACATCCTACAGAGTGGGAGAAAATCTTTGCCAGTTATACTCTAGACAGGAGCCAATAACCAGAATGTATAAAGAACTGCAAAAATTAAACACCAAAATAAATAAATAAAATTGCCAGTCACCAAATGCGCTAATGAAATGAACATATAGCTCACCAAAAAAATTACAAACGAACAACAAGTATTTTTAAGCATTCAAAATCTCCTAGTCATCAAGAAAATGAAAATTAAAATTACTTTGAGATATTATCTCACCACAATCAGAAAAGCTATCAAGAAATAAATGTTCATGGGGGTGTGGAAAGAGGAACCCTTATTCAATGCTAGTGAGAGTACAAATTAGTACAGCCATTATGGAAATCAGTATGGAGGTATGTCAAAATATTAGAAATAGAACTGCCATATGAACCAGCTATTCCACTTCTGGGCATACTGTCATGACTCCACAGTCTCCTGCAGAGACACTTGCTATCCATGTTTGCTGCTACTCTATTTACAATGGCTAAGAAAATGGAACCAGCCTAGGTGTCCATCAACAGATGAATGGATAATCAAAGTGTTGTACGTATACACAATGGAACGTTACTCTGCAGTATGGAAATATGAAACATGTAGAAAAATGAATGAATCTAGAAATAATTATATTAAGCAAAGTAACCCAAACTCACAAAATCCAAAACCACATATTCTATCTGATATGTAGAACCTAGTTTATGTATCTATATGTATGTATATGAGGGAGGCAAACATGGATAAAATCTGTAAAGGTAGAATGGTAACCAAGAGTGGATATAAAAACATGACTGGGATGCTGGACATAGTGGCATATGCCTTTAATCTCAGCACTCTAGAGGCAGAGGTAGATGGATCACCAAGAGTTCGAGGCCACCCTGAGACTACATAGTGAAATCCACGTCAGCCTGAGCTAGAGTAAGACCTTACCTCGAAAAACAAAACAAACAAACAACAACAAAAACAAAAACAAGACTAGGAAGGGGTATGGGAAGGGTGAAAGGGCACATCTGACATGTAAACAGAAGGGGAGAAAAGAGAAGGAAAGAAAAGAACCAACCAAAACCAATCTTATTTCAAAATGCCAGTAAAATTCATGGGCTGGAGAGATTGCTTAGTGGTTAAGGCACTTGCCTGCAAAGCCAAAGGACCCAGGTTCAACTCCTCAGGACCCACATAAGCCAAATGCACAAGGTGGTACATGTATCTGGAATTCATTTGCAACAGCTGCCTCTTTTTCTCTCCCTCTCTTTCTCAAATAAATAAATAAAAATTAAATGTAAAAAATAAAATTAGGTCTGGAGAGATGGCTCAATGGTTAAAGCACTTGCCTGAAACGTCTAAGGACCCAGGTTCTATTCCCCAGTACCCACGAAAAGCCAGGTGTACAAGGTGGTACATGCATCTGGAGTTCATTTGCAGTGGCTAGAGGCCCTGGCATGCCCATTCTCTCCTTCCTCTGTCTATCTGCCTAAATAAATAAAATATTTTTTAAAAATAATTTTTTTTAATGTTCTGGCAGTTAGTTAGTAGCTAAGGGCCTAGAAAAGAGGGTGTTCTGCACCAAGAGAAGGTCTGGGGTGTATGACCTCAGCGAAGGAGGGACAGGTGGCACTCTTCAGTTGCATCCCTGTGCTTACCATTTCACAAAGCTTCCTGGATGCCATACACAGCCACCACTTTGGGCGGCAGTACAATATGAATGGTGTCCTCGGGTTGTGCAATGCATAGTGCACACAGAAGAAGTGAGGACCCTAGAGTATAGCTACTCTTACCCAAACATCAGGCCCAGGAGAGTCTCTAGTCCATTTGTCACCAAATAGCACAGTAGGAAGCCAACAGAGCAAGGAGCAGAAGGTGGGAATGAGGAGACAGCAAGGCAATAAGCCAGGAGTCTGGATGACTTCCAGAGAGCTTCGCATCCAACTGTGGACAAGGACCTACCCTGCCATATCTTCTTTCACTCATTGGATTAGCAGGACATTGGGTTGGTGAGGAAAGCATTCAACTCACGGAGGGCAATGCAGACTCCCTAAGGGAGCAACAGGCTTGGTGTGTTTGGAAAGGCTGGGAGACTCACTCTTAGTGCTCTCACAGCAACTCTAGCAGAGTTGTGCTCTGATCTTTTTATTTGTATGTTTGTTTAATTTTGAAGAAAATCTTTTTATAGATCAAGTTTAGAAGGTCGTTTGAACAAGTCTAATGGAAACCAAAGGGCAGACAGAATGTTGTGCAGAAGCAGCTTTCAAATTTTTTTTTATGCACACCAAGTGAACACAGTTCAAAGTCAGAAAAGAATGTATATGCCCCTGAAAAGCAGAGGTTGAACAAAGATCACCCTGAAATGTGGGTGTATGCTTCAGGAGGCTGTCATCAAAAGCCAGAGCTTTATACGGCCACATGAAATACGCCCACAGGGCATTGGTTTTATGCCTTGTCTCTCAGCTGTGGGAGCTGACCTTCTCTGTGATGGATGGTCAAGTTCAGGAGAACTTCTGTGAGAAACTGAAAACTCTTTCTGGAGGAAATTATACTCATGGTGGCAATTGCGTTGGACAATTGCCTTGCTGTTGGCTCTTTTTGCAGGGCTCCAAACTCTTCATTTAGGAGAAAACAACATTAAAGAATGACAGAGCAGGAACTTGCTGAGAAAGGACTTGCATCTGAATAGGGACCTCTACCCCTGGCTGTGTGTCCTTGGCCACATTGCTGAGCCTCTGGAGGGGTTGGCACTTCATTAAAAGAGTGAGGGTAATAGACTTTGCCCTGATTCTCCCTGAACATTGTTATGAGGTTTAAATAAGAGAGTAGTCTAAACAGTAGAGTCTGTGTATCAAGCAGGGAATAGTAACATGTGTGGTATTAAGAAATGCCCATGGGGGGGAGGAGCAGGGCTGGAGAGATGGCTTAGTGGTTAATGTGCTTGCCTGCAAAGCCAAAGGACCTCGGTTCTATTCCCCAGGACCCACATCAGCCAGATGCACAAGATGGAGTTCATTTGCAATGGCTGGAGGCCTTGGCATGCTCATTCCCTCTCTCTCTCTCTCTCTCTCTCTCTCTCTCTCTCTCTCTCCCTGTGTCTTTCTCCCTCTCAAATTAATAAATAAAAATAATGTTTTTTTAAAAAAAGAAATTCTTGGGACTTTGTAAAAAAATCTTATTTTGATTCAACATTACTGGAGTAGACCATACCTTTCTATTAGCCAGAATGAAAGAGAGAGAGAAAAAAAGAGATTTTTTTAAAAAATGAGATTATACATTTTGCTCACTCTTTTGTAGAGCATAATTTATTATGGCATACACTAAATACAGGGCTTGAATAAATTATCACATTCCCACCACTACATTGGCAAGTGTACAATACACACTTTTGTGAGCACATAAGAACAAGGGAGGGCATCTCTCATTTCTGTCTTAGACCTCAGAATTTATAGGTGGGAGTATCCAGTCTGCATGTGTCTATGCAGTATGAACTGGGTACCGTGGGCTGGATACAGGGGATCCCTTGAATGATTTATATCATGTAACTATGTCCTTTTCTCCTCCAAGTACTGGTGATAAATATATTAGTAACAAGTAGTTCCACACTCACATTGAGACAGTCTCCCATATTTTTCTACTGCCTCTGTGTGCTCTTTACCTCTGCCCCCACCCTACTCTGCCTGTTCAAGAGTGTAGTGGCCTATTCTCATAAACCTTTTTTTTTAGTGTGTGTGTGTGCATGTGTGTGTGCATGTGTGCATGCGTGCATGCATGCAGAGGCTAGAGGTCAACACTGGATGTCTTCCTCACTTGCTCTCCACTTTATTTGCTGATACAGGGTCTCTAACTGAACCCAGAACTCACTGATTCATCTACACTAGCTAGTCAGTAGGTCTGAGGGATCCTCCTGTCTCTGGATCCCCAGAATGGAGATTATAGGCAGGTACCTTGTCTGGCTTTTGCATGGTGCTGGGGATCCAAAATCAGGTCTTCATACTTGTGTGGCCAGTAGTTTACTGATTGAGCCAACCGCCCCCCCCAGCTCCCCTCTGATAGATCACCTGTCTTTTTAAGAAAATCATATGCATATTAGAAATATTCCTCCAGCTGTCAGGCTAGCAATAGGGAACCCTCATTCTGCTGTTTTCTAGGCAATTTTCCCATATGGGCCCCTTCCAAAGAGACATAGAGCCATCAATCTATATGCCTCCACCAAAGGTTCTCCTAGGCTGAGTGCCTCACTCAGTGCATCTCCATAGAATATCAGTGTGGGCTGCTGTAGTGATCCATTCACAACATAGCCTGAGGAGATGCTGCCGAGTGTACCAGCATGAACGATTTTCATCTCCAGTTGGGTCTTATACCACTTACACCTCTGATGTCACGATGTGCACACTGTGTTCTCACCAACTTCCACTTCCTGTTGCCCTCTGTGCTTTTCACGCACCCCCATCCCACTCTGGATGCTCAGGACAGCATGTTCTTCATGTTTCTGAGGTAGTTTTCCTAGTCCTCTGGTTCTATTCTTTTCCAGGCTCAGCTCACCATGTGATTTCATTTATTGCTCCTAAGATGTAGTCAGACCCAAGACTACAGCCTTCGAAGTGGGTCTTTTTGACAATGACTTTAGAGCTGGTGGTTGGTGAAGAGCCAGCCCTCAAAATCAGTTCCCTGCCAGCCAGTGATTGCTTTAGGTGAATCTGAGGACCAAGGCAAGCACAACTCAGAGTCTGAGAAAGACAAACGAGTACTCATCTTTTGGTTCGGTTTGGTTTTTCACACACACCTATCACGAACCTGGCAGGATGCCTGGCATTCTGGAAAGGAGGCCTGTTATTAGCAAAGGCTTGCCTTCCACCTGGCAATAAGAAATGCGTTTTCTGCCCAATCATGAAGTCACATTGAGCAACCTGCTCTACTGGGGCTTTGTCATTGCAATAATGTGGAAGAAACATGATTTTTGTCAGGAGATCTGAATTGGAGACCTGGACTGCTCTAGTCACCCAGAATCTCAATTTTCTCACCTATATGTTGGGGATCATAAGCTCTTCCTTGATAAATTCCAGAACTGGCTAACTCCAATGAGTTACTAGAGGGAAAATGAAAACATTTGGTGAGGAAGGACTCATTTGGGCATGAATGGTGCACGCAGTCCTTGCTCATGATTCGGTTGTCGGTCCCACTAGTTTTCCCCTGCCCAGAACCCTTGGTTTATGGAATATGAGAAAAAATTGTCCTTATGAGTAGTGAAGCAAGTTAAGGAAACCATGGTTCTAAAGCCACGGTACATGGGATTATCCTCATGCACTGTTTTAAAATCAGGAACAGAAGCCACAATGTGCCATCAAGGCTGACAGCATGTTCTCCAAATCAGCTCAGGCACAGAGCCCCAGCTTTGCCATTTGGAAAGGAAGGCTTGCAGAAGCCGTTGTTGATAAGTACAAAGGCTTCGGGGGCCAGAACACTCACCCGCTACTCAGAATATCCACTTAGGATTTCAGGATCATTATGAAAATTTTGCTTCGCTTTCAAATGCTATGTTTGGCTGTCCTCCTGGAATCCAGTGTTCACAGACCCAACAATAACCTGGGTCTTTTCTACATCAACCAACCCAGTATAATCAAGTTACAATGTGATAAAATAAGTGGAAATTTTCAGTTAACAGAAACCGGAGTCTTAAATAAGAAATGCACAGGTTGTGAAAGGACTTACAACACACAAGATTAAGTCTTCTCGAAGAAAAACAAAATAAAACAACAACAACAAAATAAACCAGCAGAGCAGAAATTCCTAGAGGTGAGCATGTGAGATGAGGGGTTCCTAACATATGGGAGAGGTTCCCATGGTCAGGTGGACAGTAGCATATATTCAGTAGACAGTACATTCTTTGACAGGGTACTGACCTTTCTGCCCCTAGTAGACAAACCAGACAAGAACGGCATTAGTGGGGCCTATGAAAAATGAAAATAGAGGGACCCTGGTAAAAAAAAAAATTACAAACAGAAACAGCACAGAATTCACTAAAGCATAAGGCTACTCTAAGCATGGGCCGCTGTTTAGTTATAAGGCTTGTGCTGTGACTAGGGAGAAGCCCTAGATGTAGGGGACAGTACTTCCCAGCTCCTTCACTGGGTCCCTGATGAGATGAGAGTGCGGTTGGAGATGTGTGTGACTCTGAGTGTGAAGCAGTTAATGATGCCCATGTGATCTCCAGTGCTTTCTTCTCATTGCCCTGGTGAAACCTAGAGTTCCTGGTAGAACTATCAGTCTGAAGCAATCAATCACCACCCTGAGGATGAATTCCAGAGAAACCCGAAGCAAGAAAGAAGCTAGTGGGTTAAGGCATTAGGGATGGTTAATATTGATCATCAACTTAACAGGAGCTAACATCACCTAGGAGACCAGTCTTGACATATCTGTAAGGAAGTTTCTGAATTAGATTAATTGAAGTCAGAAGATCCAAGCAAAATGTGGGTAGCACCATTCCGTGGGCTGGGGTTCTAGAGTGAACAAAAAGGAGAAAATAAGCAGAACATCAGCATTCATCTCTCTCTGCTTCCTGAATGCAGATGACGGTGGCTACCTGCTTCATGTTCCTGCCACTATGCCTTCCCCACCATGACGAACCACATCCCCTGGACCTCTAAGCCAAAGTGAACTCTTCCTCCCTTCAGTTGCTTCGTGTCAGGTACTAATCGCAGCAACAAGGAAAGTAACTAATTCACCACTGAAATATGGGATTGCTTGTTATTGTGACATAGGCTAAGCTCTTCCTTAACAATGTGTACAGGAAGGCCAGAAGCAAAGGAGAAGCCATGAACCTGAAAAGTACAATCAAGTAAAAGAAAACCAGACAGTGAAGATTAGGACGATGATCCCCTTGCATTAGTTTTAACATTAATGAAGGGAAAAAAACATAAAAATTGGTGCTTAACATGTTACAGCTCTATGAACATAACTTCCCCCTCAGCTCATTTTTTTTTCAGCTCATTTTTAAGAGAAGAAATAATCATCTAAAGGAGAAAGATAACATATTTTCCTTCAGGGGTCTGCCAGTCTGTTGGCTTGTTACAATTCTTGGTCCGTTCCTGGTCCACTAGCCACCTTGCAAGTGTTCAGAACCAGGAGGAGATCCATCTCTTGGAAGCAGTGCTCTTCTCTGCAGAATTTATTTTAGCAAATAGACTTTAAGTTTTCACCAGGACTTCATAGTTCATTGCCTATATTCTAACTGAGATTGTAAGTGTCTCGTGGCTTTGACACAATTGAAATAGTCCCTTTTGAATTTGTTTCTCTGTGATACCAACTTTGACATTGCATGGTCAAAGCTGCTCCTCATTGCTTTCAAACACAGGGTTGCTGTAAGACACCCCTATGCCACACCCTGGCATGTCAGAGTAGGAGGTTTGGTTTAAAGGAGGCCAGCTTGAGTCATTTGCCAAGTTCCTCTGCCAAATCCGATACTGGCTTTTTGATTCATAAGCAAAACATCTCTTGACTGCCATCCACAAAGCTCGGTTTTCAATGATGGCCTCCTGCAAGAGAAAAGGGTTTTGCGTTTTAAAGTTGTCTGACTCTATAGATCGTAAGCAGGCATAATTGTACTGTTTGCTTAGAGCCAGCTTAACAAAAGTCTTTAGCCCCAATGTTTCATGGGATAGGCGGTCTCTCAACCTTTTCTACTTAAGGAACTCTCCTTGAGGAAGAAAGAGCATAGTTTCAAGGACCTGGGAGCTAATCTGGAAATCTCACAGCTAAAGTTTAAAATCATTCAAATTCTATATGATGCACTGTACCCCATCTGATTTTCAGGTAATATAAAATTACATGTTACAAAGTTATTTAGTACTGTATAGAATTGACCATATACAAAGATAGCTGCACCAGGTATATTATGTCCCTTTCTTATACCTCATCACAACACTGCAGCACAGGTGGATGAAGTGGGAATGCAGGCCTCAGTCTTTGGGCTAGACAGATCAGCATTCAGTTCCTAGCTTGAACACTAAATATCAACTCATTAACCTGAGACCTGTGTCCAATCCCTAGTACTGTAGAAGAAAATAAGGCTATTTATCATTAGTCTGAGTTTCTGTGGCAAGAAATAACTCCTCCCTTGTGTTTCTTTTAAGGATTATAAATTCCCTTACAATGCAAGGCAGGCAGGGTGTAGCTGCTACCCTTTATCAACTCTTCTGAACTGTTCATTTAAATGGCCAATCTTCACCTTCAGTGAAATAGTTCTGAGGTTATAAAAATTGGTGAGGGTGTGAGGTTTCTCAGCTGTAAGATCTGAGATAGCCTGAATTGATCCCTAGCCCCATGTACAAAGGTGGACATGGCCACACACACCTAGAACCCAGGACCTGTAGGGAACAGACACAGAATAATCACTGGGACTCGCTAGTCAGCTGGTCTGACCAAAAAAAAAAAAAAATCAGGGCTGGAGAGATGGCTTAGCAGTAAGGGCATATGCCTGTGAAACCTAAGGACCCAGGTTCAATTCTCCAGGTCCCACATAAGCCAGATGCATATGGTGGCCCATGCATCTGGAGTTCATTTGCAGTGACTGTAGGCCCTGGCATGCCCATTCTCTCTCCCTATCTCTCCCTGTCTCTCTTTCTCTATCTCAAATAAATAAATAAAAATAAATCTTTTATAAAAAGCTCTGTGTTCAGTGAAAGACTATCTCAAAGACACAATGGAGAAAATCAATAGAGGAAGATATTTGATGACATTCGAATATTCATATCTATGTGAGCACACATGCACACACACATGCATGCACCACACACACATACCACATACTACAACCATGTATGCCAAAAACAAAATAAGAAGGCTTATAAAAAATATGTCTCTCCAGAAACATTTTAGACCAGCATTTTATTTTATGAGTTAGACTGAGCCTTAGAGACCAGTCACAGTCAGAGTGCAAGAGAGGGTCACACTTTCCATTTTTTTAATCATATTTGCTCACAAAGTTGAGCATTTTAGCCATTATCATAAGGAAAATAAAAGAAAAACAATACAAGGAACGAAACAAACTTGGAACTGATTGTGATATCCATCTACGTAGCTTTTCTAAACTGAGTTAATTCTATAGGTCTTTATAAGGAACTCTGCAAGAAATAGCAGTTTTCCTAAAATCTGCCTTTGTTATTTGAGTCTCATTTTCCATGGAAAGGATAGAGAACAGCTTGTCTAAGTCTTTTCCCTGGAAACTCCATTCTCCAGCATGCCTGAAGACCCACAGAGTCATCATCAGCTCCTTGTAAACCTTAGTGCTCAGCCGGCCAGACCTGTTAGTCTACTTTCCTTAAAAGTGGGCTTTGTCCTTTCTGAACAAGAGCTCTGAAGTTCTCCTTAGAGCTGGGATATTGCAGAAACATGTACTACCAATTCCAAGATCTAACAGTTGTAGGAAAACTTAGCAGGCCCCCAAATAAATCAAATGAAGCAGAGAGAGAAAGAGATTGCTAAGGAAGAAAAGTCATCAACAGTCTTAACTGTACACCCTGTGTGCTCCATAACCAATGTACCCACTGTTGCAATAGTGGCATTACTGTTATGAGTGGGGAATCAGGTTAACCAAACATTTCTTGATTAGATTTGAGGCTGTCTCCAGGAAGGAGTTCATGTCTGGTACTGAAAGACTGGTCAAAAGCCTTTTGTTGCAGTCAGTTCCTCATTGCTGACACAAACATCCAACTAGACATAGCTTGTGAGAGGAAGGGGTTTTATTTCAGGCTCATGGTATCCAGAGGAAGCCCCATCAATGGTGGAAGAAGCTGGCTCACTCTATCATACATCAACATAGGAGAGAGAGAGTTCCAACCAACACCAGAAAGCACCAAGATCCAAAGCTCAAACTGCTCTTTCCATACCTCTGGGCTGGAAGCTTCTATCCTTCAATTCTATTTTTTTTCAATATAGAAGCTGCTGGAAACTCACACTAAAACACTGTGTATATCTCTACTTCTCACCCACCCACCCTTCTACCAGGAAATCCAAAAAAGAAACTGTGTTTCATGAGAATTAAGACATCCATTCCAATTGCTTGGAATAAACACGGTTGCTTTTTATATTTAATTCAGTAAACACTCAGATCCTGCTAAAATAAAGCAGGATTTTAGTCACAGAAGCCACCAACAGTTCTTGCAAGTAGAGTTTGAATGCAAGAGAAGATGTTAACACATAAGCAACTGTAGCACTTGTCTGCTTTCTCCCTGCAGGTGGTGAGCTTCCCTCCTGTGTTTTCTCTTCCTCTAGCAACATGCCCTAGAACATATCACAAGGTCACTGGATTCTTGTGGAAAAGATGAATGTATAAAGGGATGACCAAGGCTGATAGATATAAGGTAAGAAATGACCAGTGCCACAGGAGATGATGCTCATAGTACTTTTGTTGTGTGTGCCTTTTTGTTTAGTGTTTCTAAACAAGGTCTCCCCATATAGCTGAAATCAGTCTCAAACTCTTGATCTTCTGCCTCAGCCTCCCAAGTACTGGGATTATAGATGCACAGCACCTCCATGCCTAGGTGGGTTTATGTTTACTGGCATCCCTAGTGAGGAGGGTCCCTTCAGAGAGGGGAGCACAGGGATGAGGGTAAGGATGGTACCAACATGTGCTGTGTACACACTGAGTATGTACATAAGTAATAAAGAAAGAAACCATTATATGCTTTTCTTACTGCTCACACTTCAGGCATTAAGAACCCTATAAAGTGAGGAATCATTAATACCATTTTTATGGAGGAGGAAACAGGCCCAAAGAAATGAAATAACTTGACCAAAGTCAGGCAGCAAGAAAGAGCTAGATCCAGGCTTCTCACAAATTGCAGGTGCCCTGAGCCTGGACTCTTTGCTGTAAATATGCTGGCTGTGGAAGGGCCTTCTGGGTGGACTTAAACTGACTCTGACACATGACTACCCAACAGCCACTGACTCCTAACTCTTCACTGCCCAACCACCTCAAAGGAAAAATTAATGAACGAATAAATAAATCATCAACAAAGCCAACCTGTGTAGCTTTTGGCATGGACTCTTTTTCCCAGAATCCTTTTCCACTCAGTATATCCATGAGACACTTCCAACCAGTAAAGCATATGAAGAAGTCTGTTGGTGGGCTGTAGGAAATTTTTTTCCCTCTGATACCAAGTTCAGATTGGAGAGAATAAATGTTGTAGGGGACATATCTTCCTTTTTTTTTTTTTTTTTTTTTTTTTGCCGTCACAAGGCCGATGCTTCTAATAGCTATGTGGAAACTACTCAGGACTATTAAATTTTAAAATAAATGATCAAGCATTAAAGGACATAGCTGAGGCTAGGAAAGAATGATGAAAGCATGCTGAACCCACCCCCCGCCCCGACATCAGTGACTTCCGAAGCCCCCTTCCCACACATCTGCAGTCTTCTTGCAGACTCAGTAAAAGTCTTTGCTGTTTAAGCTAGTCTTAGTGAGTTTTGTTACTCTCCTAACAGACATGGGGATCAGAAAAGATTAATAAAAAGTTTATAGCTGTGCCATACATGAATAGAATTTCAGTATATAGACATGGGGAAAGATATTCCACACAAAGTGAAGCAAGATTATCTATTAGGGGCTGGGGAAACAGCTCAGAGGGTAAAATGCTTGCTGGGTAAGCATGAGACCTGAGTTTGGGTCCCCAAGTCCCAAGTAAAATGCTAAGCATGGGAATGCATGCCTATCATCCCAGCACTCAGAAGGTTGAGACTAGTCTAGCTGAATCAGTAAGCTCTAGGTTCAGCAAGAGAACTGGTCTCAAGAATAAGGTGGAGAGAAATTCAGGAAGATACCCGACATTGACCTCAGGCCTCCACACTTCATACATACATACATACATACATACATACATACATACATACATACATACATATATACATACATAAAGTTAAGATTATCCTGGCCTGGGGACATGGCTCAGCAGTTAAAGGCACTTGCCTCCAAAACCTGCCAGCCAGGTTGATAGCCCAGCATCCATATAAAGCCATTTGCATAAAGTTGTACATCTATCTGGAATTCATTCACAATGGCAAGAGGCCATGGCGTCCGCATACTCATTCTCTTTCTCTCTAGTGAGCTAGATAAATAAATTTTTATGAAATATTATACTTTAGGGCTGGAGAGATGGCTTAATGGTTAAGGCACCTGCCTGCGAAGCCTAAGAACACCCGTTTGAATCTCCAGGTCCCATGTTTAGCCAGACACAAAAGTGACGCAAGCATGCAATGTTGCACATGTGCACAAGGGGGCTCACGAATCTGGAGTTTGTTCACAGCTCCTGAAAAGGCCCTGGTACACTCATTCTCCCTGCCTATTCCTCTCTCTCTTTCTGTCTCTCTCTCTCTCTCAAATTAAATATATATACATTTATATTATATTATATATTATTTTATTAATTTATTATTTTTATTAATTTATCGTTTATTATATTTATTATTATATATATTATACTTCACATGACAAAGACTACTATTCAGTAACTCCATCTGAGAACACCCAGAGGATGCTATTGTATTCATTCGGCTGCTAAGGACACCATATGATTTACAATGCTGTTCTCAAGGCACGTTCCTAAAACCCACCACATCAGAATCACCTAGCAACTTGTTGGGCATGCAGACTCTCACACCTACTTCAGACCTGCTGGGTCAGACAATGAGGGTAGTAGGGCTTGTGTGTTTACCATTTTACCAAACCAGCCCACTCAGTACTGTCATGCTCTGGTTTAGTCTATGAAAAGGAGCTCCAGTATCTTGATTTGGTGCTCTGTTCTGCAGCTGGTGAGTTGCAGTCTTTGCTTTGCATTGTATGGCAAGTTCTAAGAGCTTCTGCTTTCACTGTACTTTCCAGAAAGTCAGCCTGTAAGACATCTACCTCCAACAGTGCATACCCCAGTAGTTACAACAAGCTAGTTTTATAATTCAGAGCAAGTATGGAGGCAGATGAAATTCTGTGTCTCCTTTATCCATACACCTTTATAAAGTACTCCCTTCCCAACAGCAAGCAGGCTGTGAAGAAAGGATATTGTCTCTAATAGCACCGAGAAAAGAGAGGGGAAAGCACTTAGAGATTAAAAGGGGGGGGCAAGTGTATTTTGCTGAGGAAATGGCAACAGTGGAATGAAAGCTGGAAAAAGCTCACAGCGAGTCTTATTTCTCCTCATAAAGTAAAAATGATACAAGATGATAAGTAGAAGATGCCAGACACAAAAATCCAGATGTCCATCTCATACAATGATGCACACCTGTAACCACAACACTCAGTAGCAGAGCCAGCAGGAATAAGGTTCAAAGGTAGCCTGGGTTACATAGTGAGAGCCTGTCTGAATAAATCAAGAGCTGGGATGAAGCTCATTGGTAAAGAATAATTGCCTAGCGTGTGGAGCACCCTGTGTTGAATCCCAAGAACTGAAAATAAAACTAAAACAATGTCACGTGAGGGATTATCTCATTCACATGAAATGTCCAAACAGGCATCTATTAGGGGTTGGCCAGAAGTAAGAGAAGGGATAGAAATGGAGTTCGGTGCCTAATGGACAGTAGATTTCTTTTAAGAGGAAGATTCAGTGAGTATATTAAAAAAAAAAAAAAAACGGGGTGGAGCAATAACGCAGCAGTTAAGGCCCTTGCTTGCAAAGCCTAGTGGCATGGGATCTATTCCCCAGAACCCATATACATTGTCATCATGCACAAAGTGGTGCATGCATCTGGAGCTTGTTTGCAGCTGCTACAGGCCCTGATGCACCAGTTCTCTCTCTCTTTCTCTCTCTCTCTTTCTCTCTCTCTCTCTCCTCTCTCTCTCCTTGCAAATAAATAAATAATGTTTTAAAAAACTTACTGAATTGGCCTGGTGTGGTGGCACATGTCTTTAATCCCAGCACTCAGGAGGTAGAAGTAGGAGGATCGCTGTGAGTTCAAGGACAGCTTGGGGCTACAGAGTGAGTTCTGGGTCAACCTGGGCTAAAGTGAGACCCTACCTTCAAGAAAAATAAATAAATAAATAAATAAATAAATAAATAAATAAATAAAAAAAATTTTTTAAAAATACTGAATTGTATACCTTAAAGATGTGAATTGTATAGTATGTCAATCACATCTCAATTTAAAAATGTGAGTTCTGAGACTGGAGAGATGGCTTAGCTAGCAGTTAAGTTGCCTGTGAAACCCAAGAACTCATGTTTGACTCTCTAGGTCCCACAGATAAACAAGGTAATGCAAGCATGTAATGTTGCACATGAGTACAAGAAGGCACACACGTCTGAAGTTCAATTACAGTGGCTGGAGTCCATGGCACGCCAATTCTCTCTCTCTCTCTCTCTCTCTCTCTCTCTCTCTCTCTGTCTCATAAAAAAGGCCAGTCCGTTGGGCTAGTCTAAAATAACAATAACAATAATAATAAAATGTGAGTTCTGTTTGGATTTATTTGGGAATTTTAAAAACGGATAGAACCTTAAAGATGGTAATTCTAGTCTCCCTGGCCCCGCTTTACTTTGAGATAAGAAGGCTCATCCAAGAAAAGCTCATTGCTCACAGAGTGAAGGAAGGGCACCATTGCAGCACTGAAATATCCCATTCCTGGAATTCGGCTGCACTCACGCAAACAAAGACTGCTAGCCTGAAGACACTTACCTCCACGATGAGGGACACGATGAGATTGGAGATGAGCATGATGACAATGTAGACCCTCCACAGGACAGGAGTGCACAGCAGCTGGCAGGAGACAATGAAGACGGTGAGTCTCAGAACAAACACACGCTAGAAAAAGCTCACGTGATCACAGGGTACATTGGCATATGTGGTAGTTTGAATATATATCCCCCAATATATTCAGTGTTTTATTTGTTATAGTTTGCATCTGCAATCACCTTGCTAGAGGCAATGTCACTGGGGGCCTGTCTTAAGTTGTGGTGGAGGGTTTGAGATTCCATTGTAAAGATATGCAAAGTGTGCCTAATAGGAGTTCCTGAAGTGTGCTGGGTTTTGGGCTGTAGTTTTTGCTCTGTGTGCTGTGTGCCTGGTTGGCTTTTCTCTCTCTTGCCTGGTCCTGTGAAGGGCAAGCTGCTTCTTCTGCTATTATGGAACTTCCCCTGGGTCTGTAAGCTTCAATAAATAATATCCCTTCTTCCATAACTGTGCCTGGTCTAGAAGTTCATCTCAGCAAACCTGAAGCTGTTTGCTACAGTAAAGTGGTACCAGGAGTGGGGTTAAATTAACCTGACCGTGTGGATATTCGTCTTTTGGAAACTTTGTTTTGGAGGAATGGGCATGGACTTGGTGCTTGCAACTGAAGATGCCTTCTGGAGTGGTAAGCCAAGTTTTATGGACTATTCTGATGAGAGTTTGAGAACGCTAAGTGCAGACAATATTGAACTTCGAGGCTTGGCTTATGAGCTTTCTAAGGGGAAGGAAAGAGTGCAGAGGACTTTGTTGGAACTGGGCTACTGGCATAAGGGATGGCTACGTTTCTCTATCCAGGCCCAGAAAGTTTGATCAAGGTTAAATTTGTAATGGACTGATGTGCTTGGCTAAAGATATCAGACTGAGATTTTAAGATTTTAAGTTGGAAAACCTCAAGCAAGTTTAAATCACTGAGACTGATTTCAGGTTACTGAGCTGCTATTGTCAACCACATTAGCAATCTTAAGGAAGGTGGAAGGAAGGTGGTCTGACTTCTTTACATTAAAACAATGGAGAGGATGCCTGAGGAAAGACTGTTAGAAATGCAAACTCTTGGAAAGAGTTGACTGGATAAGGAACCTGCTTTTCAAGGCTATGATTTATTTTGTCCCTGGATTAAGAATATGGCTGTGTCCTGCACACCTGGTATTAGTTTTGGAAGCATGAAAAATGCATAGAGTGGTCATGAATTGCACACAGTTCCAGGAGCCACTGCTGAGATGCGGCATGAGGCAGGGCATGAAGTCACTGAGGAATAGGCTGGAAGAGCCTTTTGGAAGATGGACCGTGGTTTGCATGGAGACCTGAAGATGATTTGGATATATCAGGACTGTGCAAAAGGGCTACCATGGAGTGCAGTGTTGGCATAGGATGAAAGTTTTCCCTGGCAACTCTGCCCAGCTGGAGGGGCAGAATTAGAAAACCTGGAGACTGTCAGTCTCTGGTTATATTGAACTTGAACTGCAGAAGTTTGATGATGGCTGATGGTGGTTGAGTTTGCATTGTTCTAGTCTCTCCTTGCTATGCCTTATACCAGTTAAAATGTTTACTCTGTGCCTTTACATGTTGAAAGTATTTAACTTGTCTGATTTTACAGGACTCACTATCTTAAGTTGGTCAAGACTGTAAGAACCTTTGAAATTGGACTGAGTACAATTTACAATGTGTGATAGTTATAAATCTATTGGGGGCCAGGGGCGGAATGTGGTAGTTTTAATATATGTCCCCCAATATATTCAGTGCTTTATTAGTTATAATTTGCATCTGCAATCACCTTGCTAGAGACAATGTCACTGGGGGCCTGTCTTAAGTTGTGGTGGAGGGTTTGAGATTCGATTGTAAAGATATGCAAAGTGTGCCTAATAGGAGTTCCTGAAGTGTGCTGGGTTTGGGGCTGTAGTTTTTGCTCTGTGTGCTGTGCGCCTGGTTGGATTTTCTCTCTCTTGCCTGGTCCTGTGAAGGGCAAGCTGCTTCTTCTACTGTTATGGAACTTCCCCTGGATCTGTAAGCTTCAATAAATAATCCCTTCCTTCATAACTGTGCCTGGTCTGGAAGTTCATCTCAGTGAACCTGAAGCTGTCTGCTACAGCATAGGTGACAAGTCATAGGTGCAATATGTGTATATTATCATATATGTCTATACTACACATTACATACATACATTTTACAAAAATATGTAAAGAATTTTTTTACAAAATATACATAGAAATGTATAGAAAAATTATATTAAATAATTTGATGATGTGAGTTGTAAAATAACTTTGGTAACTTTGCATTGAAAACAAATAATAGCATTTACCTACTTGATTTCCTTTGTTTTGAAGAGGGAGTTGAGGAATGTAGTTCTATTCTCAAGCTGCTCTGAGGGTACCCATGCTTTTCTGTGCTCCCCATTTCTCCTGATCCAAGTCCAGCTTTTACGCACTGGGTATGGGGTGCCCTTCTGGACTGTGTCTATACCTGCACAGCCTGTGCCCTCACAAGACCACTTGTCAAAGGAGCAAGTAGGGCTAAAATTAAGTTTGTCATTACCTGTTGCTTCACTTTCTGTGTGCCCTTCCTCAACCCCTTCCCAGGAGCAGTGCTGATATGAGTATGCTGGATGGATAGATGAAAACCAAGCACACACTACTATATATAGCATATCTTGTGCATTGCCTCATACACTGGTATAAATAAAAACTGATACAATCCTATGGAGACCAATGCTTTCAATGTTAAATTTTTAAATACATTTCTTGGAATTTATTCCTGATATATATTTGGGTATGGCTGAACTGATTGTGTGTGTGTGTGTGTGTGTGTGTGTGTGTGTGTGTGTGTGTGATTTTTAAAATATATTTTATTTATTTATTTGAGAGAGAAATACAGATAGACACACATAACAGAAAAAGAGAGCGAGGGAGAGAATGGTGCATCAGGGCCTCTAGCCACTGAAAACAAATTCCAGATGCATGTGCCATCTTGTACATCTGGCTTTATATAGATATTTGGGAATCAAACTTGTGTCCTTTGGTTTTGCAGGCAAGTGATTTAACCACTAATATTTCCAGCCTGATATATATGATTCTTTTATTGCATTATAATTTTTGGTTGTTTGGTTTTCGAGGTAGGGTCTCACTCTGGCCCAGGCTGACCTGGAATTAACTATGTAGTTTCAGGGTGGCCTTGAACTCACAGCAATCCTCCTACCTCTGCCTCCCAAGTGCTGGGATTAAAGGCATGCATCACCACACCCAGCTGCATTATAATTTTTAATAGTAAAAACTTGGAAGCAGCCCCATGTCTGCCAACATGAAACTACATATAAAGTATGGTATATACTAGAAATATAACACCTATGTATATATAATAAACTATCATCTTATATTTAAAAAGAATGAGGAAGATTTATATGTTGATATGGAACAATTACCAAAATACATTGTTACATGAAAGAAGCAAGGTACAGAACTGTGTATGTGATGGAAGCTGACATGAAAATGTTCCATTCGGATCTCCTGCTGCTGGGAAGATAAATACACACAGCTCTGAAAATGTTCCATTCACATCTCCTGCTGCTGGGAAGATAAATATTGGATACCCCAAACACTACTCAAAATCCACCACAACTTTCACCCTAAAGCCATGCTTCCCAAGGGCCATTCATAACCAATTGATGAGGACAGATGGATTCTCATGAGACTCACTCCTGTGAGACACCAGACACTCCTGATAGACAATTTTGTCTTAACTCTTAGAATTTCATACAGACTGGGACGCTGTTCATCAAGCCTTCCCCCACTCCTTCAAAGAGCAGACCTACATCATACTATGACAACGCTTCTAGCTACCCCTAACTTCCTACCCTTTCCCTCACAGATATTTCCTCCAGCAATTCACATATCCAACTTTGACATCAGTATCTCAGAATACAAATGGAATAGTTTTCTATGGCAGTATGAAAATGTGGAAGAAGGTATACATAAGAAATGCATATACTTCTCTCTCTACTTATATATCTATAAAATAAAGGTGAAAGTATGTAAAATAAGCTGATGTCATATGAATGTATTTCTGATTAAAATATTAATGTAAGTTTTTAAAAGTAAGTAGTAACTAGGCTGCAAAACAACATGATTCCATTCAACATAAAATAATCTTAATAAATTTGAGTCAATGTACATTGATATGAATTGTGAAAGATGGAAGGAGACTGAATAATGTTATAATTTTCCCTGCTTGAATATTTGGCATTTTCTAAAATGGACCCATGTTGTTGTGTAATAAGAAGAAAGACAGATATATTTTTAAAGTGAGCAATAATTCTTTGCAGGATCCTTGGTAGTCATGCTGGCAATGACTTCATGTAGGTTGCTCCAACCAACTATGTTCCCTGCATTATTATTCCAGAACACCAGCCTGCCTGTCAGAGTCCTCCTAAACAGAAGCATGTGATGAAACCAAAACATGCCTTAGCCTTCATTTTTGTGGGATTAAAGAGTTTAAATTAGTGAGCAAAGAATCCTTAATTTAATGCATTGAAGAGACTTTAACAACAATGGTAAATGCACTTCACAACATAATGCAATTCTCAAATTAGAGACAAATATTAGTATATGATGTGGCACTATGGCGGGGGGAAGATATTGTTAGTCTGGAATGCACTGAATGGCTCTACATGGTCATCTGTATGGAGGAACCAAAGGTTCACGGATAAATTGGTCATTCCTTTACCACTGTGCACTATGCACTGTATGAGGCATGGCCATACAAAAATGAACAAGTTGTTCCTCTTCAAACTCATCTTGGAGAGATAGACAAATATATGCACAGCGCTAAGAAAATCTTGCTTCCTTTATTTGTTTTTTTCTATCATATATTTGTTGGTGCAAAGGACATTTAGCGATGATTATATTTTAATTCAAATGTAGAACAGATTAAAAGAATCAAATATAGTTTTCCTTACTTGAGTGTGTGAAACTATAATATCATGTAGGATTTTGAATTTGTTTCAGTATTACAAAATATAAGAGTGCATGAGATAGGTGAGTATGGTTCTATCAAAACCAGTATATAACTTTATATATAATGATGAATATGCAGAAAAAAATGTGTTTTGTAAAATGTTAAAAAATATATGCAACAGATCTGAGAATTGACTGAAAAAGTGTTATAAGATAGAGCATTTAGAAGGAAATACTTTCACATTTGAAGGAGAAAATATGTACATAGTTCTAATCATACCAGGGATCTTTTCAAAAAATGATGAATACTTTTTCAAGACTACATTCAGTCTCTGAAAAGCAACACAAAATAGAATTTTATTTCCTTAACAATTTAAAAAGGATAAATTTCAGCATTCTTTTAAACTCTGCCATTCCAAAAGTATATAATTGGTGTCAAGGGCTGGAGAGATTCCTCAGTGGTTATAAAGCCACTTACTTGTAATACCTGACAGCCTGAGTTCAATTCCCCAGTACCTACATAAAGCCAGATGCACAAATATGGCACTTGCATCTGGAGTTTGTTTGCAGTCCCAGGAAGCCCTGGTGCACCCATATATACACACTCTCTTTCTCATCTATCTACCCATGAATTAGATATAGATATGTCTCAAATTTTTAAAAACCATGACTGGTGTCAAGAATCCATGTCAATCAGAATCTTGACTTGTTTTTTGAAAGTGGTGTCATAAAACTGTACCCCATCATCATATCCAAGGGATGAGACTTACATCCAAACGCCTGTATAAGTCTGGAATATCAGCAAATAGAATGAATAGACACAAGCCCAACTGTAAAATCAGCACAAGGACAAACATATCTGAGGAAAAAAGAACACACACTATCATTCTGAGAAATTAGAGTGTGCAATGTCCCAGCTATCGACAGACATTTGAGATTAGCACAGATAATCTCTCCTTAATTTCTGCATCTAAACATGGTGCAGTGGATGGAAAGCATTCATATCTCTGCAGTAGGCTCACGTCCATGATCTCTATGCATGTCCTTGAGGAAAGTGGAAATTTTTACATTCATGTTATATGTTCAAATTAATATAAGTGGCATATATAAAATAACATTGACAAAATGCACTTTTGAGAAATGCTTTGACATTCAAGTATCTGAATGTAATACAAATCACCTGCTTCAATCTTTTTCTGGAACTATGAATGCTGTAAACACAAAATTTTAAGTTGCAATTATATACAGATCAGCATTCAACTACTTTATCTGAGGGATAAGGAAAAATAAATGTCAAACAAATTTTTAAGAGGATACTGACTGTTTAACTTTTGCTTCTGAATTTTCATAATTAATGTGGTCAGTGACAATATACAAATGAATATGTCAAAGACTACATATGTCACCCACTTCTTGTAACATGCTGGCTCCACCCCAGAATTTAAGATGATGAGCAGTACTCCAGCCCAGAGCCTCTACAGTCCTCCATAGCAAAGTTCTTCAAGCTGGATCCATTCCCAGTCTGTCACCACACAATACCATCCTGACCATGGACTTCATAACAGACAGGTTCCATCTAAAACCAAGTCCATTCTCCTCAGCTCTCCCAGGCTGAATTCTGACAAGTATTGACAAGTAAAGAAATACATTTATCTTCCCAATCTGGAGTGAGCTCAAGAAAAAAATACCTAAAAACAAACTGGGTGGAGCAGTGAGCTGATGAAAGAAGCTTTAGTACATAACGCAGCTTTGAAGAATGGAGCAAAGGAAATGGGAATGGGGTTGCACTTCTACAGAGCACTGGAGAGGAAGCTGGGAAGTGCTAGATAATAGCCTACTCTGCTGCTGGTTCCAGCATGACCTGGACATGACTGCACTCTCTAATGCTCTCATGCCCCTGAGTCCATACATTGATACTCACAGTTTGTATAAGTGGGCTGCCTAAATGGCTTTCCTTTGGAAAATATAAGAGCCACAATGATACAGTTGATTGTTCCCAAGAACCATATAGTAGTGTTCTCAAAACTTGTGAAGGCACCATTACTTCCGGTCTTTTCATGAACATGTAGAAAAGTCGTTAACTTTAAGATGCTGTCATTTTTCATCATGCAGGCACTATGGGAAACCAAAAAGTTTAATGAAAATAAAATGGAAAATCCTCAGGAAGCTTTTGTATCCACATGACTCCATGATGAACAATATCCAGGGTAGACCTTCAAGATTCCCATAATTGTGTACACTTTGATGAAGAATATACCAAACTATAGAAAAAATGATGGATGCATGGATAGGTAAATATATACAAATGCAGGTAAATAATCCAGTGGGTACCTGTTCATCAAACTTTGCACCCATCATGCATATTTAGGCTAATGGGAAAGAAATGAGCAAGTAATGATTCTTCCCCTGAGTGGCTTAAGACCTCTGATAATTAATACATAGGGTAATCATGTAATTTGTCATTGAGCAGGGACACATTTGAAACAAAATGACTCTAATCATTTCACTGGAATGTCACTTACACTGGCTCTTGAAAACTAGGGCAGACCAAGAAAATTATAACCCATAGCCCTCCTAGATATAATAGATGGTCAGAGATCGTTCTCATACAACACAGGAAAAGGGAAGTGCCAGTAAAGTACTATCAAACAGCTATAGAGCAGAAATGCTCCCTGAACATTTCCAAAGGACTTACAGAAACCGAACCCTGGGCAGGATAAAAACTCATTTGTCTCTTTCCAAATTCACTAGGTGCTGTCTGATCGAAATTAAAATGTGAGAAGCCAGAGCCGAGGTCATAATCATACCTGTGAACATCCGTGGAGTACCAAGGCTGCTTCTGCACTAAGATGAAGCCCACAATGTGCATGGCCAAGCTGAGAAGAATGTTGAAGATGACAGACAGCAGCTGAGGAGGCGAGATCAGCCGTCCTACAGGTCTGAAGGGCACCAGCTTGGGGTAGGCACCATTCAGATTCACTACAAAATAAATCCAACTTTTACATCTATGAGTGCAGGGGAAATAAAGTAATGCTTGATCATTAGAATGATGTGACTTCTTTGACTCACACTTCTGGGAAAATGGACAAACAAATCCATCATACACTGAGGGAACAAAGCACTTACTTAATGGGTCCAAATTGAAGATATGTGAGAAATCTTTAACAGAACAGACATGCAGTCATCATAAGATACCAATTTTGACCACTGAATAGGCAAACGCTGTTAAGTGAGAGGTAGGCAGTGAGGGTATGTGCACTCTCTTACACTGCCTGCAGGCATGTGAGCTGATGCAAAGCTTCAAGGCAACAAGGTCATATATTTGAAAAGATGGAGAAGTGTCCCAGTTTTGTTTTCTACTTTTGGAAATCTTTTTCCTAGACTGAAAATTTCAGAATGAGGAAAACAATTCACCACACATCTTCTACACCAAATACAGTGTATTTATATGATGCAACAACATGCAGCCACTATGTAGTCATGTTTTCAAATATTTAATGACAAATGAGCAACATCAACAAAATGGTGAAGTAGGCACACCCAAGCTCTCATCACTCCCAAGAAATCTTGAACGACATACAAAAACTGTCCAAACCAACTTTGCCAGAAACACAGTTTGTAGTAACATAGTGGACAGTGAGTTAAGAAACTTACAACTTTAAACATGGTAGGAAAGTGTGGGGGGTTGAATGGGAAATGGTCCTCTTAATCCCATGTGTTTGTAATTAAGCCTCACACTCGATCCCTAGCTGATGGAACCTTTTGGGGTGGAGCCTTGCTGAAGGAAGCATGTTGTAGAGATGGACATTGGGTTGATTTGTCTAGCTCTGCCGGATGTTCAGAGCTAGCACACTCTGGCTGTTCTCTCTCTGCTGTGGACGTATAATATTGTAAGCCTGTTGCTTTTCTCCACCATTATGAAGGTGCCCCTCAAAACTGTAAGCTTGAAATAAACCCTTTCCTCCCATATACTGCTTGTGGCTGGGTACTTTGTCCCATAACAAAGGGTAACTGTTACACTGGATACAGAGGGAGCACGGCAGACTTTATCCACAAGGGGTTGTTTGTCTCCTGTGATAGATCAGGAGCTCCCAGAAGAAGTGAACCCAGCGCTTCTACCCATCCTACCCAATGTAGAAATCACTCGGGGCAGAAAAGTAATGTACATCACTTGAACCGATTATAAGCTGACAGCTCACATTTGCCTGAAGCAAACGATTACAAACTACCCATCAAAAGCTTAGAGAATTTCTTTGAGAAATTGAGCCATTCCAAAACACCTGTGTATACTATAGAATGTCAAAACCAGATACGTCCCCAAGAAATGATATACATTTTAAGAAGACCTCCAGGCTCAGAATAAGTCCAAGTGCTGAATGCATATGCTATAGCAGAACCAATTTGCAAAAGCTTGGAAAGATGTTTTTTACTTCTTTGTTTTTTTTATGGCTAGAATTTATGTAAATTCCTGTCAAAACACCAGCTAAAGAAACAGAGATTTCAGTGGCTAGACATTACAACTGCACATCTTTGCAAATATAATTTGGGAAAGTCAGTAAATAGATGAATTGTTGTAATAGCAAGACAAAAGCATGTTAGAATCTATAGTCAAAGACGTTTACACAGCTACACTAAATAGTCTCATACAACCTAAGCAAAAATATGCACAAAAATCCTTAAGGAAAACAGTATTTAAACAAAATGTAACTCATAACAAAATAGAAATTATTAAAGGAACCAAAATAAATAAATAATAAGGCTGAAAAGAACAATAAATGAAGTGAAAAAAATCATTAGGTGGATCCAACTGCAAATCTGGGTAAGCAGAGGAAAAAAATAACTAAAATTGAATGTAGGTCAGTTGGATCAACCCAATTTGAGGAAAATAAATTTAAAAATAGGTTGTTTTAAAGTGAAGAGAGCCAAAAGGATCTGTAGCTTACCACCAAGCAGAGCAGCACACACAATGGGAGTGTTATTGGGAGAGAAAAAAAGAATACTTAAAAAAATACTTGCAGAAAATTTTCCAATCTGTAGAAGAGAAACTAATCTGCACATTCAATAAACTTAAAGAATTACAATGCCAAGTCCAAAGAGACTGGCAACAAGGCTTTATGATTAAAGAATAAAAAGCCAAACACAAAACTTTTGAAAGCAAGAGAGAATAATGACTCATCACCTACATGGGAGCTAGAAAAGAGCCGAGATTTTTGGCTGCTCATAGAGTTACAATATTAATTCAAACTAGACTGTCCTACTTAGTGTGCTGCATGTAATCTCTATGATTATATTCCATGTAATAAAAACCCACAGGTAACATTATATCAAGAGGGATAGACTAAAAGTTTTGTGTCTGCTGTTAACGTGGTCATGCCACAGCAGACTAGAAGCTCTACCCAGATAACTTAGGGAAGGAAAAGTAATAATAGTCACTCAACTGGGGGAAAAAATAAAGCTATTTTTATTTGCAAATACAAGATTGCATATACTAAAAACTCCAAAGAATACAGAAGAAAACTACTATAGTTACTAAAAGAATTAAGCAATATTTCAGGATAAAGTTCAACATATAGAAAGCAGTTGTGCTTCCTCATCTCAAAAATAAGAAACTTTAAAGAGGAAATTAAGATAGTATTTCCAATTTGAACAACATGTTCCTCAAAAAAAAAAAAAAAAGTGACCTAGGGGTTGGAGCAATGGCTTAGTGGTTAAGGTGCTTGCCTGTGAAGACTTAGAACCCAGGTTCGATTCCCCAGTACACACATAAGCCAGATGCACAAGGTGGCACATGCTTCTGGAGTTTGTTTGCAGTAGATAGAGGCCCTGGCATGCTCATTTTTTTCTCTCTCTCTCCCTCTGTCTCTATCTTTCTCTGCCTGTTTTCTCTCTCTCTCAAATAAATAATTAAAATACTTTTTTAAAAATGACCTAGGAATGAATTTAATCAAGGAAGAAAAAGATTTGTCCACTGAAAACTACAAAATTTTGCTGGAAACCTGAAAAGACATAAATACATTGAAAAACATCCCATGTTCATGAATTGGAAGATTTAATATTACTAAATATGTTAACATTAACATTTTTACAAACACTTTCACTATGATCTGAAAGATAGATGGGTTTGTGGGGTGGTCAGTTTTGAAGGTAATGCTGACCTACAAGAGAGGTGACAGTGGCTATAGTGAAAATGGTATAAAAGAAATCAGAATGTGCTTTGGGAACAGATGCGATAAAAAATTCAAATGTATTATACATAAAGGTTGAAGTAAAGAGACAAAGACAAGAATGAATGCCTTTAGCCTTTGACTTAAACAATTAAGCAGATAGTAATACATGCTGTTATAATAGAATCTAAGCTCTATGTAGAAAGAAATCTTTGTTTTTGTTTTATATAATTGATGTGTTCTTGTACCTAGAACAGTGAGAAGCACAAAGAACTCAATAAGTACATAATTTCGGGATATTAGATCAGTGGAGGTCAGAGTTCTGTTTGAATATATTGAGTGTGAACCTTATTAAATATTCAAGGCTAGCTGTTACATTTCTAAGGTTCTAGTGGATATCTCCTCTAGAGATATAAGCTTGGGATTTGTCACGTACAGATGGCATTACAGACTGGTGGAGATCACCTAGGGAGAGGGCATAGATTAGAGACACGGCAATCTGAGAACAAAGAGATGGAAAGGAGACGGAGAAGCATTATTCAAGTGGTAGATAATTCAGAAGTGGGCAGTACCACAAGAATGAAAAGAAAAGAAAAATTCTTTTGAGCAAAGTGAACACTGTTGAGTGAGTTGAGTGTATATGGAGGGAAAAGCGGCCGTGGTTGACATCAGGAAGTCATTGGCGGACCTTGGCAGCCAGCGTCATGTGGCTGGGATACACGGAAATTAGCTGCTATTCCACCTGAGCATGAAAACGTTTATAAAAGAAACTGGCACCGTGACTATTAAAATTGTGATGGGGCGGGGCTGACAGATGGCTTAGCAGTTAAGGCACTACTTGCCTGTGAAGCCTAAGGTCCAAGGTTCAATTCCATAGTACCCATGCAGGCCTGATACACAAGGTGGTGCATGCCTGTGGAGTTTGTTCCTTTGTAGTGGCTAGAGGCCCTGATGCGCCCGCCCATTCTCTCTCTCTGCCTCTTTTTCTCTCTCTCAAATAAACAAATTAAATTAAAATGATGATGAGAAGATGAAAGAGGAAGCAGCATGAAGCAAGACCATTACATGCAAAGAGGCAGGAACAGTGCTGCACCTCGAGATGTGTCAGGCCTGTGGCCCATCTCCCACAGTGATGGCTGCAGTGGCTCACAGGGCCAGTTTTTGCTGACTTTGCAAGTCCATTCTTAAACAAAGTAAACGATATAATTTTGCAATTAAATGTGTGCATATTGAAACAAAGAAAATGAATAAGCAAGATAACTTTCTGTCTTACTCTATTTGGTCATTTTCTATATCTTCGAGGTGAATCATGATTTGTAAACTGAAAAATGCATCACCTTGGTAGCCACTACATTTGGACTATCCTAGTTATTGACAAGTTTTACTCACGTATGTAAAACGTATATTAATCCCCTCCAACTGTTGCCTCGTGACCCCATTCCCATCCTCTTCCCACTAAGAACCTTCTTCCCAAGTGCTGTCCCTTCTACTTTGATATCTTTTTGGCTTTATGTGTGGATGTGACCTACTTAGTGCAATTACAGTTGCTGGCATGGGCCTGGGTGTGGGATTATTTACCAGAGTGCATGAGTACTAAATATCCTTCCGCCAACAACTATTATAAGAAATAAATGTAAATATAATAAAAATAGTAGTAAAAACTACTATTTGCTCCAACAAATAAGTTGCCCACATCACTAAAGAATGTGCCTTTGTTTGCTTTTGTCTCATTGAATCGATGATTATAACCAATAACCAACATTCCTGCTGCATCTAGGTCAGTGAGTAGCCATGTGTTGTGCAAAGAAGAGTTTGGTCAACTCAATGAAAGAATTCTGAGAGAATCAGCTGATTAAATGGAACTTGCAATGAAAATTATTGTGCATTTTATCATTTGCCAGTTTTTCACCACACAGCTTTTCTATTCAATGAAGCTTTAATAAACTCATGGGCCTATAGTTCAGTTGCTTTTTTGAGAGTATTATTGTTAATATTGTCATCTTGATAGGATCTAGAGTTTCCAAGGAGATCAATCTCTGTTCAAATCTGTGAGGAAATTTCTACGTTAGGTTCATGGAGATAAGAACAGCAACCCTACGTGTGGGAAGCACAGTTCCATGGGCTGGGATCCTATACTGAATAACAAGGAGGAAGTGAGCTGAGCACCAACATTCATCCCCTTTGGCTCCCTGACTGTGGCTACAACGTGACAAGGTACCTCCTACTGCCATAGCTTTCCAGCCACGATGGACTATACCCCCTCAAACTGTAAACCAAGTAAACCCTTCCTCTGTTAAGATGCTTATTGTCAGATATCTGGTCAGAGCCACAAGAGGAGTAACTAATATTAAACAAAACCACAAACCCCAAATTTAAATTCATGCCATTGGATATTAGAGTTGGCTGGTATAAATGGAATAGCCATAAAATAGATATAAGTAATGAAGAAAGTGAGTACACAGTTGTGGAGGATGAATGAGAACAGAGGAGGTGGTAGCTAGTTATGGGCTTGGGCTCAGGGAAGAGTTGTTGTTGTGGTTGTTGTTTTGTTTGTTTTTCAAGGTAGGGTCTCACTCTAGCTCAGGCTGACCTGGAATTCACTATGTGGTCTCAGTGTGGCCTCAAACTCATGGCAATCCTCCTACCTCTGCTTCCCTAGTGCTGGAATTAAAGACATGCACCACCACACCTGACTTCAAGGAAGAGTTTTTAAAGAAAGAAGATTGAGAACATAATATTCATGGGAACCAAACAAGGAGACCAAAGAAAAACTGGTGATGACAGAGAAAGAGACAATAACAGGAACAAAATCCTTGAGGAAGTAAGATGAAACAGAATAGAAAGTACAAGTGGAACCACAGCACAGTACCAGAATATCTTTAATTCAGAACATTAACAATAGCAAATGCTAGTGAAGATGGGGCGTGATGGAAACTCTCATTCACCACTGATTTTAAAAAATGAAAGTTGGTATGCTAGGATATAGCTCAGTGGTACAGTGTCCACCTAGCGTGCATGAAAGCCCTAGGTTCAACACCACTGGTGAAAATGGATATCGGTGGGATAGGATGTACCTCATGATAGAGTACTCACCAAGCATGTGTGAAGCCCTGAGGTCAACACTGCTGCTGTCAATGAAAATCAGTGGGCTGGAGTGTAGCTGAGTGGGACAGTGCTCACTTAGCATGAGTGAAAAACATCCCAGCAACACACACACACACACAGAGAGAGAGAGAGAGAGAGAGAGAGAGAGAGAGAGAAAAGTGGAATACACACTTTGGAAGACAGTTTAACAGGATCTTACAAAGCTAAGCAATCTCTTACATAACATCCCTGGCTACATACTTTTGGACACATTTATAAAATGAATTGGCATAGCAGCTGTTAAAATTATGAAAAGATAAAAGCAGAAATACTGTGAAAGTGAGACCGTGATGCATGCAGAATGCAGAGGCAACGAAAGCGCTTCAACTCTGTCATGTGTCAGCAGTGTGTCCCCTCCCTGACAGTGACCGCCAAAGCTGCTCATGAGGGTCACTGGCTGCCAAACTTTCAAGCTCAGTATTAAACAAAGTAGGCAAACGGAGTTTTAAAACTTATGCTCACACAAAACCTGCAAATAGATCTTGAAAACAGCTTTATTCACAGTTGCCAAAACTTGAAAGCAACCAAGATGTCCCTCAGTAAGTGAATGGAATATAGACACAGGATATTATTCAGTGCTAAAAAGAGATGAGCTGTAAAACTATGGAAAGACATAGAAGAACCTTAAATTGTGTGTTATTGAACAAAATTTGCCAATCTGAAGAGGCTGCAAGCTACAGATTTTTACCTATATGACTTTCTGGAAAAGGTAAAACTGGATAGAATAAAAGACCACAAGGGCTGCTATGGGGCTGTGAATAAAGGAGAACAAAGAGAACACAGAGATTTTTTTAGAACAGTGAAAATATGCTGCAGGATAGTTCAATGATAGATATGAATCATTTGACATATATCCAAACTCACAGGGTGCACAAGACCAAGAATGAACCCCAATATAAGCTACAGGCTTTGAGGGACTGTGGTGTGTCAATGTAGGTACATCAGTTGTGGCTAATGTACCTCACACGGGTAGAGGAAGGATATAACCTCTATACTTTTGTCTCAATCTTCCTGTGAGCTTAAAATAGCTCTAAAAATATAGTCATTTTTTTTTTAATTTTCCCTGTTCAAGGCATCTGAAGAGACAATTCCTATCTTCCTTAGAAAGGTGAGAGGTGGGACTGGTACAAGAAAAGATTATCTGTAAACTCTCCTTTCAACACTGAGAGGCTAAGATTTGGAGATCAGAAATGTAAAAGCTTCTGTAAGCTGGACACCTTCCAGCTAGAGCTACACTAAAAAGCACAGAGACATCAGCTCCACTTCCAAGTTCTTTTTCATTTCATATGATTAATGCCCATTTATAGAAACTGTATATTTTGTAGAAAACAGCAAAATAACCAGGTTTTCCTTCGTTAACATTTTCATTCACTACTCAAAATGGATGACTCTACATGTCCCAACCCATCTTTGGAAATACGCCATGCATCCCTGCTGCCATGGCCCCTCATGACAGACAACCCTTTCTAGGATAGAGAGAAAGTGACTGAGGGGAGCTATTCTGGGAAGTAAGTTGTAAAAGTATCTTACTTGTTACACCAATAAGAGTTGTGATAGCCAGATCTTGAAAGAGAAACTGGTAATTTGAAAGGCTGTTTGTCTCCTGGAAATAAAAATTAAAAAAAAAAGAAAGCCGATTAAAATATTTTAAGCTTTTGGATAAAGTTTGACAGAAACTATATTTAGTTTCTCATCACATCATATAGGATGTTTCAACTAAATTACCAAGGAGATAGATTGGCCAGAGGTTCTTGGGGTTGGTGGTAGAAAAGCTCAAAGCCAAACTTGTGAAGCCAACTCCCTGCCAGGAGGGCCTCCTACATGTGCTGCTACCACATTCTGTACATCAGTTCTATCCCGGGTTGAGACTCTCTCTTCCTGCCAGACCATCTCTGCCCTTTTCTGCTTGTTAGTCTAGCGCAAGAAAATTATGCACACCAACAACAGTAACAAGTGACAAATACATAGTAATCTTATCTAATTTTGCTAATGGAAAAATGAGGGCAACTGAACTCACAATATGCATCCTCCAGTCTTATTAGATGAGGTCTTATAAAGTCTTAATAAATCGTCTGGAGGAAAAAGTGTTCAAGCCTTCAAGAGCTTTGCTCCCACCCGTTGGTGGAAAGGAGACATCATGCTATATTTAGTTATACTTTGGAGCATAATGAGTTATTGGTATTCCAAAATAGGGCCATAGTTCTCTAAACAGACACTCCTAGTCCCCTCATCAGTCAGTATGAAAGCATATGGGTAATCTGAACATGACGGGACTAAAACGTTGAACCCAGGAGAAAAAGGGCAAGGAAAAAATTAAACCTAGATATGTCTGCAGCATAAGTAGTCTCTTTTTTGGTGTTAGTATTAAGAGTAAGCTCACGTGTTGAATTCACAAATAATAGACATGTCATATCCTATTAATTAACAAAAAGCCATCACAAGATACATGGATTTTTTTTTTTGGAATAAGATACTACAATTATCAGATCTGTATATTTAGGAAGGTAGAAGTATGGTGACCTATTCCTGAAAGTCAGTTACTAAATTTTCAGGAATGCTAAGAGCTATATGTTAAACAAAGAATTAAGCTGTGCAAATGTACCATTAAATTAGTTGTAATTAAAGTGCGTATTCAAAGCTTTGCCCTTCCTTATTGATTTTCCTACATTTTACTAGTATCTATGCTTTTAAGATGACTTACATCTCTTATTTCTAAAGTGCGAGCACTATATAAGGGCATACTGCTACTGTACAACTCTTCCCCACTTTACATTCACTGACATCCAGGTTCAGGTCGCCTGAAGTCTACACCACTGAAGCTGGCAAACGTCAATAGTAGGGAAGCCAGTTAAGCACTAGCCCAGTGCAGAGAATCTCCTCTATAATGGGTGGGATTGGGACGACAGAGACCTGGTCCAAGCTAGGGAAAGGAATAGTGAGAATAAAAGTAATGCATTCAGTTCTAATCTTCAGTTATCACTAGATAAAATGTTTCTTTGTCAGAAAGTCAGAGAAATAATACCAATTTGTTGGGCATGTTTGTATATTTCTGATTTATTTTCATGAAACATTAAGGATACTTTTAGAAAGGTTGTCTTTTTTTTTTTCTTTCTTTCTTTTTTTTTTTTTTTTTTTTTTTTTTTTTGAGACAAAGACTCATGTATCCCAGGTAGGCCTTGAATTAGCTATATTGCCAAGGATGACCTAGAACTGTTTATTTTGTGTGTGGGGGGGGTGTTGTTTTGTTTTGATATAGAACCTTGCTCTAGCCCAGACTGACCTGTAATTTAATAAGTAACCTTAGGGTGGCCTCGAACTCATGGTGATCATCCTACTTCTGCCTCCTGTGTGCTGGGATGAAAGGCATGCGCCACCACACTAAGCTGACCTTGAACTTTTGGTCCTTTTGCTTCTTTTCCCCAGGTACTGGGATTACAGGTATGTGTCACCAGGCAAGGTTTTAGAAGAGCGCTTGGTGTTCAGAAATCTGACTCGCACCCTTTCTTTCTGAGGCACTGCACAGTAAGTGGGCTACCCCTTGTTTTCTCACCCAAGAGGCTAGGTCCCAGTCATACCCAGTAGAGCAGCAGAACTCCAACATACTGAATCATGCTGTAGAGAGCCATGTATTTGAACATGCAGAAGGAGGTGACAAGAGCTGCGCGCCCTTCCCTGTGTAGAAACAGAATGAAAAGGGGATGAAGTCCAGAAGAGAAATTAGGTCAGCTACTAAGTGCTCTTTGGCTGAACTCAAGACAAAACGAAAATCAGATAACTGGTTATATGATTGCTTGTCTCACATGGTGGACAATCTTGAACCCGTAGGAGATAAATGACTAGATATTCACCAGTTCCAGACCAATGTTCACAGCCTTAACCTGACAATAGGCTCCAATTTAATTATATTTGTCCCTTGTGCCTGGAACTGTTTGAGCTCAAACATGGGCACTAGTTCTGATCGTCATTCTCATATGCTAATATAATTTGGAATGTCAAGTCCCTGTCTTGGTTTCTTCATCTGTGTGCTAAGAGAAATGTGTTCAGGAGTTTGGAAAACATTTGATTCAGATTTCACTGTGGCACTCCCAACAACCTTTCCTACAATTGGATTAAAATCACATGCATCAAATTTAAACCGACCAGCCACAACAAGCTTGTACCTTTGTGTTATTGTTGACTAGCTTTGAGTAAATAGGACCCTAATTCATAAAACTGACAATTATAACATCACCTCTGTTTCATGTTGGGAGAAAGCAGAACTTTAATTTACTTACAGTCACATTGACTTCCTAAGATCCCAAGGCCTGATCCTCACCGCAGAAAATTTCCCTGGATCAAGGTCCTGCTGCGGTCATCTTCCCTACCCAGAAGGTAGTTTCTTCCCATAGCAGAGGTTTCCCCAAGACACACTGTCTGAAGCAGCCAATTCCTCTTCCCTAAGTCCCATGGTGAACTTTTGCACTACCCATTTTATTTTCTTGATAGTACATACCAAATCTACTCTTATCCTTATTGATCTCCCTTGGCTACTGATACTGAATTTACACTCAACAAACATTAGTCAAGAGCACGAATACATATTTTAAATGATAGAAGCTAGTCAATACATTGTTTTAATATGGTAGAAAAAGTATCATAGTTGATAAAACTCATTCAAGCAAATATAATTTCCAACCCTATTATGGTTGAATGGGCTGGAGCATATCAGTTATGTTCTCTGACCCTTGACTATTTTGCAAGAGAAATAATAGCTATGTCTAAATCTGCAGGCTGTCCTCACATGTAATAGGCTCTTAAGCCCTTTTTAACCTATAAACACATACATGTTAGTTATGATAACTGAGTGTGACCACAATGCCATCTCTGTCATTCAAATAAAATATACCAGAAGTACATATCCTGGGGTGAAAATACAGCACTAAGGCAAATTCTAGTGGGGGCACCAAATATTAATAAATATTTGAAAACTGAGCATAGGAAAGGTACCCTAAGGAAGCATAAAGAGGCAAGAGGGAAGGCAAGTGAGTTTTTATTCATCCTCCGGGATAAAACATCTAAGCTAATATAATTGCAACTTTCAAAGCAGTAACAAGTATTGATTCCAATCCTTTAAAATGTAATCTAACAGGGCTGGAGAGATTCCTCTGTGGGTAAAAGAGATTCTCGTGCAAGCATAAGGCCTGAGAGGATTGAGACTCCCTAATTTTGATTCTTTAGCACCCACATACCCACTTGGGCATGGCCCTGCACATGTATATCTCCAGCCCTGTGGGGAGCAATGTCCAGAGAATTGCTGAGGCTGACAAAAAAAAAAAAATGGCAAGCTCCTGAATCCATAAGAGATGGTACCTCGAGGAAACACATGAATGAGCCATGGAAGGGGACACATGAGGGTCTCCTTGGGTCCGTGAATGTGTGGGCATGGGGCATCTTCACACCCACCACACCACACATATACACACATGCAAAAATATGATCAATGACTTCTGCTAGATATGGCACTATTCTCCTCATGATATTTATAACTTCTGGTAAGTCCACTAGACAGTAGAATGTATTTTTCCAGAAAGTACTCTCACTACATAGAGCACAAACTTTCCATTTCCTCCAGGAAGAATAATGTTATATGTACCTAAAAGTCAATAGAGAGAGAAAATAATGCTAGAGCAAATGCCTACTTACTTGATAAGATGAGGTATGCATTCAATGTTTGGAGATTTGGAAGTGAACGGTGAGGCCACAGATGCCTCGTGCTCTGATAAAGAGATGCCCACATGAGCCATTTTCAAAGCCTGAAAGCAGAGTCAGATTATTGCTTATTGATGCTCACACACATACCTCTATAGACACAAGAAGAAAAGGCCCATTAAACTGGCCACAGTGTGACTTGTGGGCCCAAACACTAAGAAGATGACCAGGTTTTCCTGTATCTGTTGCCTAAGAAATGGCATTGGGACCCCCGAACCAAAGAAGTGGAAACTCCAGAATCAAGTTCTCACTTGCCCAAAGTTGTCACCGAGTCATAGGGTCAATACCCTCCCAAATCTTTAGCATCAGTTTATCTAACCATGGAAATGGTATACATCCCAATAGGTACTACACCTAAATAACACCAAGTGAGTATTATTAGAAGATTGGCAGCTACTTACCCCACAGTCATTGGCTCCATCACCACACATACCTACAAAGTAACTGAAAGGAAACCATGTGAGATGTACAAGAGAGCAAAGCTAGCTTAGGAGATAATTTCTCTTTTAAAAAAAAAAATCAGTCTTTACTTAGGATTTAGATTTATTATTTACTTATTTACTTTTTATAAAGAGAAAGAGAATTGGCATGCCAGGGCCTTGGCCACTGCAGTTGAATTCCAGACTCTTGTGCCACCTTGTGGGCATGTGAGACCTTGCACTTGCCTCACCTTTATGTGTCTGGCTAACATTGGCTCTGGAGAGAGATGGAACATAGGTCCTCAGGCATTGCAGGCAAGTGCTTTAACTTCTAAGCAATCTCTCCAGCCCGACTTATTATTTATTTTAAGGGAGTTGTCCTAAGAGACTAGTTAGAGCAAAGTGTGACTCATCAACATATACAATAGACTAGGAAGCTTAGCATGTCACCTGTGGATCCAGGTGTTTCACGTACACATGTGACTTCACTACTGAAAGGGAAGCTTTCTCAGCTATCAAGTAGGGATGTTCATGAACATACGACAAGGCAACACATGCAACACAGAATTTGGCACAGACACTAGAAGTTCTCGATTTTTACCCATTCCATCTTATTATTTTACCAACATTTTTCTCCTCTATAAAATGGTATGATTATTAAAGGTTATGTTGGAAATCGTCTCATAGAGACAGAAATGATTACTTGTTGGTGTGGTTAATGCTAACTCAAGATGAAATGCACCATGTTGGCAGTCACTCAGCTAAGGAAAGAAAAAAAAAAAAAGATGTACCAGGTCCAGAAGTTAAAGAAAGAAAACAGAGCCCTGCTTCAAAATGGCTTTTGACAGCTGGATACTGATTGCATAGATTCTGAATAGCTCTCTTTTTAAAGTCCTTGTGCTCTGAAAGAATTCACAGAATCTGCCAGGCATGATGGCACACACCTTTAATCCCAGCACTTGGGAGGCAGAGGTAGGAGGATCGCCGTGAGTTCAAGGCCACCCTGAGACTACATAGTTAATTTCAGGTCAGCCTGAGCTAGAGTGAGACCCTACCTCTAAAATAACACCCCCCCCCAAAAAAAGAATTCACAGAATCCAGTGTGCTTTTCTTCTACATTTCTATAAGGGAATTAGTGCATGCTGTAGAGAAGAGAGGGCTTTTTGAATTGAGAAGCTTTCCTAATGACTCAATCAGGTGACTAGGAAAATAGAATGGGAATGAGATGAGTGTCCAGCGCCACTACTCCATATGAGGTTCCCTTAGCAGGAAATCAATGGTCACAATCAATAAGCGCTTTATTTGGACTGCTCATTCTGTCTAGAAAAGCAGACCCATTGTGTTAGAAGTATTTTTAAACTTGGGGTAAAGAGCTAGAGAGATGGTTTAGTGATTAAAGTGTTTGCCTGAAAAGCCTAAGGACCTAGGTTTGATTCCCCAGTACCCATGTAAAGCCAGATGCACAAGGTGGTTTATGCATCTGGAGTTTGCAGTGGCTAGAGGCCCTGGTTCAAATAAGTAAATGAATAAATAGAGAAAGAAAATATTTTAAAAACTTACGATAACAAGGACACATTAGCAAAGAATATTTAAAAATGTGGAGGTCAGAAAACTCTTGTCATGTGAATATCTATGTATTAAAAATCTGATGTCGGGCTGGAGAGATGGCTTAATGGTTAAGGCATTTGCCTACAAAGCCAAAGGATCCCTGTTCAATTCTCCAGGACCCACATAAGCCAGATGCACAAGGGGCACATGTATCTGGAGTTTGTTTGCACCGGCTGGAGGCCCTGGCATGACCATTCTCTTTCTCTCTCTCTTTCTCTTAAATACATAAATAAATAAAATTTTAAAACTCTGATGTCATCTTAAAAAAAATAGTCTAAATTCTCATTCTACCTTCAGTAGCTGAGCTAATTGCCTATCCAGTCTCATTTCTCACCATACATTTTCATGAGCCTTCTGTTCTAGTATAACACTTCTCCACTTTGGTTGCAAAATTGACTTAAATGAGGAGCTTCACACAAAGGCTGACATGAAAGCCTCGTTAATCACCATGTCTAGATAGTGTGGTCCTTGCCTTGCTGGGTTTGTTTTTCAAAGTTCTTTCAGCGATTGTCACATGCACAAGATAAGAACCACTTCCAAGCCAGAAGGTGGGACTTCCTGTACCTCTTACACCCCACCCCCCTTATTGTCAAGCCTCCATGCATGTCATGTCATCTGAATTGGCAAAGAACCTACTCCAGTTTCTGAAATTCTTCCACCAGACTAGATTTCTGCCCAGGAGACATTCTTGCAAAGATGGTTCCATTGATCAGTATCTGCAGAGATACCAAGAAGGAAATGTTTTTAAATCATGTCCACTAGTCATACATGAAATAACTGAAACAGAACATTGACTGTTTGATGATGCCCAGGAGTGGGAAAAAGTTTGATTTTGAGGAAACTATTTTTTTTGTATTTTATGATAGACATTGAGATTTTTGTGGTCAGATAAATAACAGGGGAAACCAAATATTAATATTCCTTAATAAAATATTTTATGAAAACAATGATGCACTCAATTCAGCCCAGCTACCATGGAGAGTGCGGGCCTCAAAAATCTCAAGTTTCATTGCAACTTGGACTAGTGACATCTCAGCAATTGCAACAAAGCTGTATGTCAGGATCCCAGGAGAAGGCAAAAAGCTACTACTTCTCAGAAAATTATTCAGAACTAGCACAAAACAGCCTAATGGTAAAATGATGACTATGATTATGCATGGTCTAATCATATTATGTAGATTTGACCAACTATGAAACTCAGCTGCTGGGATGGAGAGATGGCTTAGAAGTTAAGGCATTTGCCTGCAAAGCCAAAGGACCTAGGTTTGATTCCCCAGGACCCATGTAAGTCAGATGCACTAGGTGGTGCATGTGTCTGGAGCGCTCTTGCAGTGGCTACAGACCCTGGTGTACCCATTCTCTCTCTCTCTCTCTCTCTCCCTCTTTCTCTCTCTCCCTCTTTCTCTCTCTCTCTCTCTCTCTCTCATAAATAACATAAATGAAACTCAGCTGCTATTCAAAACTTCAATTGAGTTCTGGATCCTGGTTGTTTGAGGGCATGAAAACCTGTTCTAGCTCTCTTCTATAACCCTGAGTTCTTCTGTATTAGAGCTATGTGTTCCTTCCTTCTCTTGGAAGTAAACTCAGTTTTGAGTTCATGCAAAGCCTACTCTTTGGCAAAAGAATTACTTGCCCCTATTATGAGTTTGTTCTTCATTAAAAAGCTTTAAGTTTGACCCTAGTTTATAGCGATGTCCTCTATCACAAACCCAGTGCCCTTGTTTCATTCATACCTGCAATCCAGTACAATGCAGGATTTCCACTACACTGTGAGACATCCTCACCATGGCAATGTACTGAGAGCTATCCAAAACCAGTCCTTCATGTTGACTTCGATACTAGAGGTTGTCGAAAATTGACTCTCCAAGTTTAATATTTTCAAAGCTTATAGGAAACAACAGTGACTTCTAACACATCATCTCCCTGTCTTATGAAAACTAGCCAGGTACAGTTTATCTGCTTAGAAGTTTGAACTTATTTAGGACCATGCTACATGAGTGAATTGTCCAACATCATTGCCCACTTATGTGAAGAACTGCCAGTGCCTACTTAGAACTTACCTTTGGCAGTAAGTTGCTGAAATGCTGACTTATCACATGAAAGGATTTTCCACTTAAGGCAAAATGGTAATTTCCTTCTCTGCCATTATCAGAGACTTCTTCCCTAATGTTAATGTAATTGTCCTGCAAAACAAGATGCAGTTATTTCACATTCTTCCACTTGCTATGACCACAGGTGTACTTGAAAGAAAGGAAGGAAGACAAATTAAAGTCTCTCTTTAAAAGTCCCACTCCAGCCCTAATGCTGAGAGAGCCACTTTCTCTTTTTCGCATCAATCTTCATGCATGGCAGCCACTGGTGGCTAGGAGAATAGCGCTTACTCATGTCCTGTGCTCATCCTGATTTGATCTCAGTGAGTCCCAGAGACAAGCACATTTCGCACATTTCAAGTGTAAAATACAAAAGCATTGCAGCTTAACAAATCTCTCCCCGAAGTGAGAACTTACTTTTTTTTTCTTACAGAATTAATATTGTCCCACAAGGCCACAATGGAAATAGAATACTGACAAGACTAGAGATAAATGAACAAAATTCCCTCCCCACAATCCTGAAGACATAGTCTGATTTTCCAGTGCCCAAAGCAGGGTCTCTCCCAGGTACTAAATCCACTTTGAACTTAATGGAGTAGCTGATAATCAAGGGGAAATGTGCAGAACTAGACTCACAGCTTTGCTTACTTACTATTCTCTTTCACATACAAAACCAACAAGGGTAAAGGAATGATTTCTAGCACCCAGGAAAGGCTGTGCCTTAGAGCCCAATAGGAATTATGCAGAAAACTGATATAATGGAGTGGTACATCGTTAAGATATCTGAAGAAGTATCTTGACTCTACGTCACCTCAACACTTGCGCTACTCACAATTGTCATTTACCAAAATGGTGACCCAAGTCAGATACCATGACAGAAGGTTCGGGCATACCTGATTACCAAATGGAACAGGTTTTTTTTCTTCTACTAATTTCCATGATATAGAGGCAGAGGAGGACCCGGTGGCTTCATTTGCTTCAACAAGAATGACTTTCTGGCCTTCAGAAACCATCCCTGACTTCCTGGCCACTGTTATTGCTGTCTGAAGATTGTCACCTAGAGGAAAAGGCAGAACATCCCAAGATGATTCTGAAGAAGTTGGGGGCCAGGCTCAGGAGTTCAGTTCTTGTCTCTGGTGTGAAGAAAAATAAGTGCTAAGATCTTTTCCAATCCCAACCTGTGACTCCATGATCCCTTCACTGGTTCTGGCTCCTTTTCATCAAGTTGCATCATAGCCTTCCAGTGTATTTTATTCAGAGGAAAAATCAATGTAAACTATTTCTGCCATTTGCTATGATTTTTGCAAACATTTATGAATTTCCTACTGATAGTTCTACTTCCACTTAAGACTGAATGATCCTACTACCATCTATCTCTCCCAGTGAAGGCAACTGTAAGCTCTGAACAAAAAAAAAAAAAAAAAGGATCCAAGGACTTTGAAAAATGAGCGAAAGCAAGAAGACTGGAAAGAAGTCAAACTTGGCAAAGAAGCTACCTACCAAGGAGTAGTTTCTTAGCTTTTTTCTCATTCCTTTCATGTGCCTGACTTGAATATATGCCCTAGTCCCTGAACTGCCCAGACAACTCCAATTTCAAGAGAAACCCAAGAGACAAAAGGGTTCCTGAAAGCTGTAGGGTATGAGGAAAATCCTGGAAAGATGGAAGCTGAAGGAGGGGACTAATTCAGTGTATGAACCGTACAGGTCCCAGACTCGGCACCAAGCTGGGCAGATCAGACCAAAAGAAGAGTGACCCCAGTCTCAAGATTGAATTCCATACAAATTCCCTCCCAGTTGCCATAGTAAACCTCGAATGGGACAGGCCAAACTATCATACAAAAAGACCTAATATATAAGCTAATAATGAAAATATTACCTACAACAGGCAAGACAGAACTTGTGGTTGGTTACTGGTTAAAACAAAACAAAACAAAACAAAAAGACCTAGGCCTCTCCAGAATCCAAAATCTCATAACACAACAAAATTCAAGATGTTGAGACTATTAAAGAAAAATAACTAGAAACCTTGGCCAATTCTCAATTTTAAAATATCAATGTAAACATCTGCTAAATTTTGATGATTTTGATGTTGAAAATGATCAAATAATAATTTTAAGAAGCTATCATAAGCTGCCTCCATGTGGCAAAACACTTATGAAACAAATAGAAAGACATAAATCCTCAACAACAAATACATAAACAGTAAAAAAGAGAACCAAGTAGAAATTTAAAACTGAAAAAATATAATACCTGAATTTTAAAAAATCCACTGGTTGCACTCAATAGCAGAATAACGATGGTAGGAGAAAATGTTGAATATCCAAAAGATAAGTCAACTGTAATTGTACAGCTTGGAAAAGAAAGAGGGATTTAAAAAAAAATGAACAGAAATGTGGGTTATTAAAAGGACTCACATTCTTTTCAGAAGAGCCTAAGGAGAGGAAAGACTAGAACAGAAAACATAATCCCTGAAAAAGCAATAGAAGAAAATTTCCCAAGTATGGAAAGAGAACTCAAAAGCTGAGGTTAAACTCAATTGAAACTACACCATGACATATGAGAAACAAACTGATAAAAGTAAAAGATGAAGCAAAAAGGAGTTACTTAAGAAAAATAGAACATTATGCATAAGGAGATGATGATCAGAAACAAAAAGAGACCTACAGTGTGGGACGCACAGCCAATCATCTGACAGAGAAATTGAACAACCTGTAACAACCTCAGTGATCCCAGTTGCTGTGCAAGAAAACATGAGGAGCAACAACTCAAACCAGGTAAGATGGCAGCACAGGAGCCATGCCAAACCAGCCCGAGGAGGGATTTAAGTAAAACCACAGCAAAATACACTCTTCTTCTGAAAAGTGCAGGAATATAGGTTTTTCTTACACACAACGGAGAAGCAGAAGAGACCAAGATCCACCAGAAAGGAGGAAAATGGCCAGAATCCCACTGAGGAGCTTGCGGCCCTGATCTGTGGTGGCCCCGATCGGCAGCAGCCCCAATGTAAGCGACCTGCCCACTGGCACCACCTGCCAGGCCTGCCTAGCAGCAGCAGCAGAGGCCAAACAAGGGGACTTTCCAACCTCATCAGCCTCCTTGCAGAGCCCAGAATCTAAAGAAAAGTCAGCTGAGCTACTAAAAGAGGTACAGGGGAATGGTGTGAGCAACTAAAGTCTTCCTGAACTCTCCCATCCTCCAACCATCAGAATCATGAACCTCAGGCATTCAGCTCCTGGCAGCAGTGCATCCAGCACAGCTGAGCCAAGCTCCAGCTCCACAGCAAAAAACAGAGGGATCGAGGTGGGCACTCAGCATTGGTGAGATTGGAAGCCACACCAAAAGGTAATGAGGCTGACTGACAGAAAAAGAAAAAGAAAAAAAAAAAAAAACCCAGATACATAGGCCTGCATTGGAAGTGCTAATATCTGACAGGATAGATTTCAAATCAACATTAGTAAGGAAAGATAAAGAAGGTCTCTTTATACTGATTAAAGGAACACTCCAACAGGAGATCATTTCAATCCTAAACATATATGCATCTAACATGGGGGCTCCCAATTTCATCAAACACTATTAGACTTAAGGTCAGAGATAACTCCAAACACAATAGTAGTAGGTGACTTCAATACCCCACTCTCATCATTTGACAGGTCATCCCAGCAAAAAATAAACAGAGAGACCTCTGGATTCAATGATGTCATGGAACAAATGGACCTAACAGATATATAGAGAACATACCATCCAAATGCTGCAGAATATACACTTTTTCAGCAGCACATGGAACATTCTTAAAAATAGACCATATGTTAGGACACAAATTAAATCTTAACAAATACAGGGAAATTGAAATAATCCCTTGTACACTATCTGATCACAATGGGATTAAACTGCAAATCAGTAACAAGAAAAACTACAGAGCATATAGAAATTCATGTACGCTAAACAGTACACTATTGAATGATGAATGGGTCATTGAAGAAATTAAAAAGGAAATCAATAAATTCATATAATCAAATGATGATGAGAATGCAGCATACCAAAACCTCTGGGACACAATGAAGGCAGTCCTAAGAGGGAAATTTATAGCTCTAAGTGCCTATATTAAAAATTTAGAGAGTTCACAAGTAAACAATTGAATGCTTCACCTTAAGGCCTTTGGAAAGAGAAGGACAAGGCAAACCAAAACTCAGTAGATAAGAAGAAATAATAAAGATTAGGGCAGAAATTAATGAAATAGACACAAAAAAAAATCCAAAGAATCGATGAAACAGAGAGGTGGTTCTTTGAAAGGATAAAAAAGATTGATAAACCTTTAGCAAATCTGACCAAAATAAAGAGAGAAGAGATAAAACTTAATAAAATTAGAGATGAAAAAGGCACCCTTACAACAGATACCAAAGAAATTCAGAAAATCATATGGACATACTTTAAGACTATATATGCCTCTAAGTTTGAAAATCTGAAATGGATGATTTCCTTGATTCATATGACCTACCAAAATTAAATCAAGATAAGATAAACCATTTAAGTAGACCTATAATAAGTACAGAGATCCAAGCAATTATAACATGTATCCCAACTAAAAGAATGAAGTCAGCACCAGTAAAGGAAGGGCAGGCCACATGCTCTCAAAAAGATAACGCACGAATTCATTAAGAAATCAGTTATTCACCTGTAATATCTCTCTCACTAAAAGTTATAGCATCCACTCCAATATCAAGCTCCCACCAATCATGGGCTACAAGCGGGCCTACACATATGAAATTCTTTCTAAAATAATAATGGTGTTTAATCTAGTTTATAGATTCAAGGGGCATGGTGCATTGTAGCCAGAGTCAGGAAGCAGAAGTAAGACAGAAAGTAGTGCCAAATTGTAAAACATTAAGACCCCCCCACCCAGTGACTCACTTTCTTCTGCAAGGATCCAACTCCTAAAGTTCCACAACCTTTCCAAACAGCTCCACTATCTGACAGACATTCAAACACATGAACCTGTGGTGGACTCTTGACATTCAAACTACAACAGTCCAGAACTGATACTCAACAAGGTTTGTTAAGCAATCTAGTCCCTGTCTGTTTCCACACCAGGTTCTCACGGCACCCTTGGTCCCGGACCTGTAATCATCACGGTCCTTATCCGAGCAGAGATGAGTTCTTCCAGGACAGGCTTTGTCTCTTCCTTCAATCGATTCTCCAAGATCAATAATCCCAGAAATATCAGGTCTGATTCTACCTTCTCCCTGGTTTTCATTAAAATATAAATATCACATTATGGATTTTTTATAGTAATTAAGACAAAAAAAAAGATCTCTGTCAGAATGGCCCCACTCATGCAAGCACCATTCCTTAGCCAGGAACTGAGAACAAGAGGAGACATGGGGGATGTTAAGACATTTTCCCCAGTTGAATAAAGAAGAGGGAATATGTATTAAACAAAAATAATTTGCTTTCAGGCTGTAGAGATGGCTTAGCAGTTAAGGCACATGCCTGTGAAGCCTAAGTACCACGGTTCAATTCTCCAGGTCCCACTTAAACCAGATGCACAAGGGAGCACACACATCTGGAGTTCGTTTGCAGTGGCTAGAAGCCCTGGCATGCCCATTCTCACTCTCCCTCTCTCTCTTTCCCTCTCTCTATCTCTAATAAATAAGTAAATAAAAATAACATCTTTAAAAACATATTTTAAAAATAATTTGCTTTAATCTTTGTAAAGAATGAGCTAATAACTACAAGGGTCTCGTCTATCTCCTTCTGCTTGTCTGAGTTTCATCACCTTACCCATTAGCCACAGAGAGGAACTCTAGTTCTTATGCAAAATACCATGACAAACAATTGAAGCATGAGGAAAAAAACAATGCCAGGGCTACATAGGTAACATGCAACCCCATGAGATAGGTCAGCAAATGCCCCCTTTCTTAGGGCCAAGATCTGCCCTGTCTTCTCCCTCAGTGGGCTGCATGGCTCTTCTGCATAGAATGTGAGTGTTCCTTCAAATAAGGGAGGCCACCACAAGAGCATTTCCAGGGGCATTCTACAGGGCCAAGTGTAGGGGAGTGTATTTGGGATTAGAGATGTGAAGAATCCTATGATTCAAATATTCAGACACAAACGCAAGAACAAGATAGCAGCGTGGCCTCATTCTTGCTGAAATGCAGGTGAAAGCAACACCCAGCAAACCCTTCATGCCAAGCTTGCCCCACCTGACTCAGCTCTGGAGCTCACATCCACTAGTGTATGACTTAGGCAGCCTGTCCTCCCAGAAACTGTTAACACCTCCGCCGGAGCAATTTCAGCTCTTCGGAGCCAATATGGAAGGATGGCCTTCTCCATTGCTCTGAAGCGGGCATGTAAGCCTCTATGTGACCTGGTTCTAAGCCGTCTTCTGCCCATGAGTTTCCCATGCTGGCTCCAGCCCAATAGAACAATTCACCATGGTTGTGCCCCTTAACCACCCCCAAACATGTGCCACACACTATTCTAGTCGTTTTGTCCTTAGTTCATGGAAAATTATGGAGAATTAATAAATTCTCGCAAACTGCCACTGAACCCTTCCTATATTTTAAGTGCCGACTCACACATGCCTCTCTCATATAAGCTTCCCCAGATAAGTGTAATTGCTCTCTTAGCATATGACTTCTGACTTTGTTAAACTCTTTTGTATTTATCCATCCATAAACAGCCTTGGCTTTTGGATCTGTCTCTGTCTCCTAATCCCTGAAGGTTCACCTGACTCAAGGTTCTGTTCACTACTGTCCATGTGACACCCTCAGACAGGAAGTGTTCAGCTAATGGCACCCAGTTGGAATGCTTCAATACCTGATGGAACTGAGGAGAGTTCGTTTGCTCTTTCTCACTGGTGTGTCAGACCCTTCAGCATCTACTGAGCGACTAGGAAGGGCTGAGGAAGTGAAGGAGGCAATATGCAATATCCACTAACTCCAGAGATTTCACACTCATCCAGGAGGAAAATATTTAGACATGACTACCCCTTAGTATACCAGGACATATGCAAAACAAACAAACAAACAAACAAACAAAAGGAGTCAGAGGGACATGCCCTCGTTTCTGGGTTTAGGGATGAGAGCTATCCCAGAGCAAGTAATAGTGGAGCTTTTCTTTAAAGGACAACTTAGTTAATGACAGTCCTGCAACTTTTCTTTAGCCTCATATTCAAGGCCCAGGGTTTAGCTACTTGCAGAGATAACGTAACATGAGCCAATCACAAGTTGCCATGTTTGGCTAAGAAAATGGCTCTAAACATCTGAGACAGCCATGGCCCATTTTATAACTAATATTTCCAGCTCCTGCCTATGGCCTTTAAGGGCTGGGTGAGCAGTGTGATCAGGTGACTAGAGTTCTGATCTCTATTCACCAGTGCCTTGCTGTATAACCATGAGAAAACTGCTTTTCCTGTTGGTGCCTAGTCTATTTTTGGCTTTCCAAGGTCTCTCCTGGCTCCAACTTCACCACTCTTCTTTTCACAAGTAGTTAATTTGAGTCAAGAAAGAAAAAGAAGGGCTAGAGAGATGGCTTAGTGGATAAGGTGCTTGCCTGCAAAGCCAAAGGACCCATGTTCGATTCCCCAGGACCCATGTAAGCCAGATGCACAAGGTGGCACATGCATCTGGAGTTCATTTGCAGTGGTTGAAGGCCTTGCTGTGCCCATTCTCTCTCTTTCTGAACCACTCTCTTTTTCTCTCTCATAAATAAAATTAAATTAAATTTTGAAAAAAGAAAGTAATAGGAGTAATCCTTTGAAGGAAAGGTCCTGAGCTCTGGAATGTGGAGTAGCATACTACCTCTCTGTACTTCCTGGCAGGCATTACATCTTTTCCTGTAACATCTAAAAACTAATAAAGCATGATGAATGTAACACAGAATGACAACTGGCATTCCTGTGATTTTATGTATCTTGGGTCTTTAAAATCCATGTACTTTCTAAAAGCAGAAATATGTAGAAAGTGGACCAAAAATCTCCAAGAAGATTTTTTTTTTTGAGGTAGGGTCTCACTCTAGCCCAGACTGGCCTCAAGTTCACAGTGATCCTCCTACCTCTGCCTCCCAAGTGCTGGGATTAAAGGTGTGTGCCACCATGCATGGCTTTGAGAAGATCTTGATGTTAGTGCTAGAAGCATGTGAAACACACACACACACACACCAGGAATAAGCAAAGGAAAGGACAATTGGTTTAGCTATGAGTAGATCTAGTGGTGATATGGCTTTAAGAGAGGAGAGGCAGGCTGATAACCTAAAGCCAGATCCGATCAGTCAATTTTGTGTTCAACCTGGTCTGTCCAAAGCATGGCCCACAGGTCATATGTACCCCAGGATAGCTATGAATGTGGCCCAACAAGTTTGTAGATGAAAAACATCAGGTCCCAAGGGCAAAAGGTTGGACACCTCTGATTATCAAGTTCAAATTTCCATTTCAATTCCTTTGGCAAAGGCAAGCGCTCTCCTGTGCAGCATAGCTCTCCCTATCACCTACTGCACAAGTGCTTCCACAGTTGAATGTTTGTTAAATATGCATGTCCCTAAGCCATGAATTTACGACTTGTGCATATGCAAGTGTCTCTCTCATGAAGTAATCAGAAACAACAGCTCCCAAAGCCTGTATCCTGCTATACTCCTGGCAACAGGCTTTCCAGGAAACAAACAACGTACACTCCAGATTCTATACAGCCCTTCCGCAGACCCAAGTTTTCTCTCGTTGGAATTATAACATCCATTCTCAAATTCTGACGTGAATGACCTTGAACTGAGTTGATCAGATTATAACAATCTGGTAATCAAATAATCAGAGTTGTAATGGTGGAAGTTTCAGAGGTGACATTAAGCTGGCTCCAGGGCTGTGGCCCCATGAGCCCAGATTCCAGTACTGTGTCCATGTCCTTTGCCCTCTGGGTGTCACAGTGCTCATTCCCAGAGAAAGAGGGCTGCCAATGTGCCAGGTACCAACTGCTTCTAGACCATATTTTGTAAAAAAAAAAAAAAAAAACCTTTAATCACGTGTGCAAAATGTTCTGCAATAAGCAAAGCACAAAGAATTATTCTGCATCCTACATCCTTCTGAATACTTTTCTAATGTCCAGATACCTAAAACATTTATACTTTCCCAAGTTATCTTAGGTTTCTATGGTTTATAAAAATTATTATATTTCCTTCAGCTATGTTTTATGTGTGAAACACAAAGTATTTTTGAACAAACTTTTCGGGGAAATGTAATGGAAACTGAGAGAACTAATACTGTTTTCTTCCACTGCATTTGTTGACCATTGCAGTCACCTGCCTGACAGTAAGACCAGGGAGACACTTGGACGGTGCAGTGTTTCCCACCTACATCTGCATCTGCTGCAGCCTTGGTGTTTCTATGCTGGGGGCAAACAAGTTCTTCAGCTTGTTTTCAAGGACTCAGCTGAACATTGAGTAAACTATTACTTTTTGTGACATTATTTCTTTCCTTTCATCGTTTTTATTTATTTTCTATTTTTTTTAATTTTTTTTAACTTTTTATTTTTTTATTATTATTATTTTTTTTTTGAGAGAGACAGACAGACAGAGAGAGAGAGAGAGAGGAAGACAGAGATGGGTGGGCCAGGAGTGTCTCAGCTGCTGTGAAAGAAATCCAGATGTCTGCGCCCTCTTGTGGTCAAGTGCGGCATTGTGCCCTTGCGTCACTTTGCAGCTGGCTAAACGTGGGACCTGGAGATTGGAACTGCTGGAGATTGGAACCAGTGTTCTTAAGCTTAGGAGGCAGGCGCCTTAACCCGTAAGCCATCTCTCCAGCCCTATTTTCTATTTTTTATTTTATTTATTTATTTATTTATTTGAGAGAGACAGAGACAAAGAGAGAGGGAGAGGAAGACAGATAGAGATGGGCGCACCAGCAGCCTCTCAGCCAGGTCTCCAGCCACCACAATCAAACTCCAGACATTTGCACCACCTAAATGTGGGCATTGCATTCTTGCTTAGGAGGCACCTTGCAGTTGACTCAGCCCTTTGTATGTCTCAGGCAATGTGGGACATTTGGACCAGTGGGCATGTGTGAACACAGTTGTCCTTTGTATGTCTGGCTAATGTGGGATCTGGACAGTAGAACACAGGTCCTTAGGCTTTGCAGGCAAGTCCTTTAACTGCTAGGCCATCTCTCCAGCCCTCCTTCCTTTTATCTTAACTATGTAAGATGAGTATCATTTTTACTTTTTACAAAGAATATGTACAGGCAATATTAACTGTTAATTCTAAGTATATTGACGGAAGAGCTTAAAATGTAGTTTTAAATGGTGAATGTTGGCTCAGATCATTTTGAAGACAATCCTTCCAAAGTGCAAAACAAAGTGAGCCTTGATTAACCCCAGAGAGATGTAACTAGCAGTGGTTGACATAAAATATTGGAAATGACATTGTAAGTAATATAAATATGATAGCCTAAGTAGAGTAGAAAAACACAACAAATATAGTTGCATAACCATCACTGCAGAATATTTCAGCTATAGAGTACCTTTGTTTGATTATATGCATATCAAAACATTCTCCAAAAAAACCCTTTCTCTAGTATGACCCCTTAGAATTTTTTATCTTTTTTCAAAAGTTACCTAGATTATGTAAACCTGAATAATGTTTGTTTCATAAGCTGTGTGTTTCTTACTTAAAAAAAAATAAGCATGAGTCTAGAGAGATGGCTCAGCATTTAAGGCACTTGCCTACAGAACCTAATGATCTGAGTTTGATTCCCCAGTACCTGTGCAAAGGCAGAAGCACAAAGTGGAGCATGCATCTGGAGTTCATTTGCAGCAGATAGAGGGCCTGAAATACCCATGTATTCATATTCTCTCTCTCTCTCTCTCTCTCTCTCTCTCTCCAAATAAATAAATAAACTATTTTAAAAATTAAGCAAATGTGACATTTCATGACTTCCATCCAATCTATATTATTAATTATAATTTTTAAAATGAGGACATGGCTACAATGTAAAATTCTAGGACACTGGTTATATTCATCGGAGTGTTTTCAAAAAGCTATCAAATCACATTGTGTTATGTATTTTATACAGCTATTTCTCATAAATTCTCCCAGTCAGTATTCAAAGCAGCTTTGTGATTTGGGCCAAGCAGAATTGTTATATCCCTGATCACTATATTCACCCAGGCTTCCCTCAGAACCTTGAGTACCACCCCAGGTAGGTGCATCTTCCCCAAACCATCCTCCTTTATGAAAATCCTCTGCTTTTACCTTGTCAAGGCGGTTGTGTGGTGGTCAGTTTCTAGCTTCTTGTAGGCCAGAGCTATGACCCGGAAACCCTGTGTTGTATAAATCTGAAGTTCGCTAATGAAACTAGGTGGAACTGTTCAGAAAATAAAACAGGATGAGTATACCATATTTACTTAGCCGGTACAACAGAAAATTTCATTAAAAACAACCAACTCTTGCCCAAAGAAAGTACACTTCAGAAAAGTTTCACAAACAAGGTAGAGTGAGTTTAATTATAACTTCATTGTCAAAGGAACTTCTTAGAACCTAGTGAAGCTGAAACAAGAAGAAAGCACTTGAAAACAAAGGTAAAGGGTGTGTAGAGATCTTTTCTCTAGAGTTTGAACAACAAATATTTACTCAGGCACTAGCACGTGCTAGGCATCGGCTCTGCCGACATTAATCTGTAAGTCCTGTTAGAGGGATTTCTGTTTAGTTGGGTAGAAGCCAGTTTCTCAATACTAAAAACAAAGGTGATCATGCTCTGATCCCAACATTGCAGCAAGGTTTGGAGCACTTAGTGGATATCTACCTGCACCAGACTGTGTGGAAGTGGCTAGGTGAAGGATGGAAAGACATGCTTGGCCTCAGAGACCTAAGACAGCTCAGGGGAAGGCCAGGGTATGAGAAGAAGAGTGGTAAGGCATGTCTGGAAAGTTCAATAGCAAATGAGATCATGAAGGCCTTTCTGAGATCCCAAAGGCATTTTAGAATGTGATAGAACCTATGGGAAGTAGACACATGAAGAAAAGGAAAAGGAGCTGGAGAGATGGCTTAGCGGTTAAGGCACATGCCTGCGAAGCCTAAGGACCCCGGTTCGATTCTCCAGGTCCCATGTAAGCTAGATGCATATGGTGGCGCATATGCCTGGGAGTTCATTTGCAGTGGCTAGAGGCTCTGGTGCACCCATCTCTCTCTCTTTCTCTGTCTCTAATAAAAATACATAAATTATTTAAATAAAATCTTTTAAAAAAAAAAGAAAAGGAAAAAAGGGAAATGTAGTTGTGATGGACACACCTATCAGGTCATAGTATGAAGGGTGAACCAGAGGTGGGGAAAGTGGAGACTGGGGAAATACACCAACCACTGAAGGAGAAAAGAATGAGGAAGGCCTGAGCTGACAGTGGAAAGGTCATGGACTAGTGCAATGGACAATATGGGGCACTCAGGGAGGGCAGGGAATGGGGCATGACTCCTGCCTTGGAGGCTGGAACATGGTGGAATCATTACCCAAGATGGAAAAGTGGGAAGTAAAAAGGGAAAGCCTGATTTGGGGCGCTAACCTTGGAATGCCAACAAGTGAGTCCATTAGTGATGTCCAGAAGGCACTTGGGTTTAGAGTTTGAGTGTTGCAGGCATATTTTTGTCTGGAAACACATGTTGGCCCATTGTGACTCAAGTCTGTTCACTGACCTGTGTCAGGTTGGCAGAAGCTGGCCACCCTCTCGGGTGCACCTTTCATGAATGCCAGCCGGTCACCTCCCATCTCCTGGACAATGACCGTCATCCTCTGCAGCGCTGATGAGAACGGAAACTGGTGCAGGATTGCAATTCCTTCCACGGGGGCCTGTCGAGGGACGGGGATGGAGAGGAGCGTGCTATTTGAGCTGCTGATGGTTAGGCGTGCTTGCCTCGGTGCCTACGGCTGCGTTAGCAAAGGAAGGGGAAATGTATCCCACTGTTTACACCTGAAGTTCAAGGACACATCTGGGAGTGTGGTCTGGGGTAAAGGGGAGGGTAGGAGTCCCTCAGAGTCTGAGTATTATCAGGGAAATCATATGTAAGGCTTACCTGGTTGGCTGCGCTGCAAGGCTTAACTACCATGGCCTGTGCTGGCACTCCTTTGATGTGGAAATCATCCCCAGAAACAGCCATTTCCTGTTTCACAAATGGTATACTCCATTGCAGAGAGATGTTACTTGTTCATGGACTAATACTAGGCTCAAACTCTCCCACTGAAAATATCCCACCCACCCCCCACCCCGCAGCCACCTCCGTGTATTTATGGCATCTCCTCCCTCTCCTAGACAGAGGTGAGCCAGACTTACTTACTCCACCAGAAATACAAAGCACAATGACAAAACAAATGCACTCCAAATGCTACAGAACTTGAAGGACAGACACTTCTGAATTATTCATGCAATTTATCCGCTTTCACTGTTGGAATGTGCTGCATATAAAGGCTCGCCCTCTATTTCTGAAGAGCTGAACTTGAATATGGTGAGCACGAAGAGCCAGACTTAGTTTGTGTGTAGCAGGCGCCTAGCTGTCTTTCTTTCCCAGGAGTCACTGTTGATCCTGCTGTTTCCTATCTGTCTAATGTGATCCGATAGTGCTCAGGGCAGGACAGAGACTGTGATATATATATATATATGCCCAATGTCCAGGAATTGCTATGATAATGACTCTGAATTGTGGTCAAAGGAACATTTTACCTAAAAAATATGAAAGTATTTTGCAATCATCTCGTTGGGTGGCTGAAGAAAAATCTCAGAAAAGAAAATGTAATCCCTATAGAGAAGATCTAGAAACCATAATCCAGAATGGATAAGGATCAGCAAAGATGAACAGACTGCCACAGGACCACACTTCTTTAGAGGAGTGTGGACCCCAAAGGATATCCCAGGCCTAGACTACAAATTACTGCAGGGAGAGGGGTGAACTGGAGCCAGCAGCTGGATGGGTGTTTCTTACTTCCTAACACACTTTCTGCTTCAGCTTAGCAACTCCAAGAATTTGCTTTTTCAAGATTACTATTGGGGGGATCAGCAGTTAAGGAACTTGCTTGCAAATCCTAATAGCCTGGGTTTGATTTTACAGTACCCATGTAAGACCAGATGCACAAAGTGGCACATGCATCTGGAGTTTATTTGTAGGGGCGAGAGGTCCTGAAATGCCCATATTCATTCATTCATTCATTCATTCATTCATTCATTCTCTCTCTCTCTTGTAAATACATATTTTTTAAATGTTATTGTTAAATAAGGTTTCCTTTCATGAACGCCTTGCCACTTCCCCCCCTTGTTTTATGTGAACACTGCTGGTCTAATTCAATGCACTCATTTGATGGTCAAGGGGGCTAAGATCGCAGCATGCAAAAGAACTTCACAGGGTTGAGCGATCAGTTACAGCAGAGTGGAAATCAGAACCAGAAAACCCAGATGACTGAACTTCAGGATTTGCCATTAAATCTAGCTCAGAATATCAGGGAGACTGTAATGGCTTTGCTATTGTTTCCCAGCTCAGAAATAAAAATCAATATTCAATAAAGTGGAATAAAACTAGGTCACAATGGACCTCATGAATTACCCCAAAATAACGTGGAGAGCAGGGTTTCCCAACCCCCATGTCCTAGTGAAAACGTTGGCGTCAGACACAGAAGATACCCTCTGCCCTGTAGGAATGATTGAGGGAGCTGCATCAACTCACATCTAGAGCATGTGCTTGTCTACTTTTTCACTAGAAAGAAGTGGTCTGGTAATGTTTTTTTTTTTTTTTGAGAGAGAGAGACAGAGAGAGAGGGAGAGAGAGAGGGAGAGGAAGACAGATAGAGATGGGTGCTCCAGCAGCCTCTCAGCTGTTGTGAACAAAATCCAGATGCATGCGCCCCCTTGTGGTCAAGTGTGACATTGCACCTTTGCATCGCTTTGCATCTGGCTAAATGTGGCATCTGGAGACTGGAACCGTTGGAGATTGGAACCAGCATTCTTAGGCTTAGGAGGCAGGCGCCTTAACCCCTAAGCCATCTCTCCAGTCCTGGTAATGGTCTTTTTAATTTTTTGTTGGAAAATAATAATTGTGTGTATTTATAGGACACAGTATGATGCCTTCATCTCTGTATACACTGTAGAAAGATTCAATCATACTAATTATTATATCCATCACCTTACCAAATTAATTCATAAAGCAGTACAAATAGTTAGAAAAATGTGGTAAGAATTACAATTATGGTAAGAAATATGATATAATAAGGAAACATGACAAGAATTCACAATCGGGGACTGGAGAGATAGCTCAGTGGTTAAGCTTCTCAAGCCTGACGATGGGAGTTCGGATCCCCAGCACTCATGTAATGCTGGGTATGCAGTGGCATATGGCACACTATCACAGAATGCCTACACCAATGGGAGGTGGAGTCAGAAGAATCCCAACGCTCATGGAACAGCAGGTCTGGCCTTTGCAGAGCCAAATAACAAAAGAGAGCCTTTCTCAAACAAAGTGGAAGGAGAAGACCAACAGCCCCAAATAGTCTTCTGACCTGCACATGTGCCACGTGGTACACATGCATAACCACACACACACACACACAAATAAAAAAATTACATAATCATACAAATACTATTGAACTTACAATAGGTACCAAGAATTTTGCAGCATCATTTAGTCTAATCCCACAATAACCCTACAATATAGATACCATTATTATCTGTATTGTACAGAAAACCAGACTTCAATAGTTTGCCCTTTGTGCCATATAGGAAACTCCACATTTTATAAGGTTTGAAGGGCTGTGATAAGACCTGTGTTGTGCTGGCATTGGAGAAGCTTCTGGGAATTTCTGGAGGGTAGACACTTACCCATTTGGTGGTTTCAAACATTTTGAGATCCAGAGGGTCTCCCTGAATGGTCCCATCAAGAAGAATGAGAGAGTGGCAACTGGCCATGGCTGCGCACAGGGGGCTCCAAGGCAGAGCCTTGCCCGAGGCAAAGCTGTGGACTTCTTGGAAGCTGAGAGAGAATAGAGAAAGAGCTTACCCCAGAAATGGAGCCTCTCGAAGGTGAAGCTCTTTGATTTAATATGCACTGGTGCATTTCTCTCCAATCCCTCCACATATAATAGTGCTTCACTCATCCTGCACTTTAGGTAAGTTCAGTAAACATGAGAACATCTCTGAGGCTCTCTGAAGCTCTTTTTCCTGCTTTCTCTTATCAATTCCCAGCTGATGTAATTCTAGAGGTATGGTAAGAATTGGATGTAGTGATCTAAGTTCTGAGCTCTCTACTCCTACCCTCAACTACCAGACCACTTCTTTTCCAATCTTGTGAAAAGAATAGACAAGCACATGCTCTAGATGTGAGTAGATGCAACTCCCTCAATCATTCCTGCAGGGCAGAGTGTGTCTTCTGTATCTGATTCCAACACATCTGATGTTTGGTCCCCAGCAGACACTCGGTAAACATGAAAGTAAACAAAAGAATGAGTTGGTTCTTAGAAATCCACATGCTATAGTGGTGAAAACATGAACACATTTCTTCTGGAAACAATTTTGAAAAGGATACTTCTCTTCAACAGTGGCATCTTTTCTCTTGTCCCCACTCTCCCATCATATCCCAGGAAAAATGGCTCAGTCTAAAAATCCATGGATATACAACTTAAGTATCATATACAGGACTCTGGCACTAATTCACAGTGGAAAGCATTGAGTTCAGCTTCTGCCCCACTAGAGGAATGCCTTCTGCAAGCTTGTTGGTCAGACCATTCTTTAAATGAGTTGCTCAGCAGTGCGTTTGACAAGCAGTCATGTTTGGAGCTTATCTGAGTAACAGAAGTTTCTTCCTATGAGGAGGCAAAATTTGCTGCTTAGAGCCCACTCTGTCCTTCAGGTCAATTTCTTTCAGATTTGTGAATCAGCCACCGTAACCCCTTTATCTGCCTTTTCTTTGGGATTACATGGGAACCTCTAGCTGCTCCTTCAATCCCTTGTCTCGTCAGACTCCTCACTATCCCAGTAACTATATCTTGAAAGTTTATGTGTTAGATTTCATCTTAATGCATGGGCTCCATAATCACACTGTAATTTTTTTAACACTTTCACTTCTTGAAATACAGTTGTAGATTGTATTACTCTAAATTTTTGTTTTTTAGAGTATCTGTATCACAATGTTAACTCTTAATGCCACCATAGTTCTTCCTGGAATTTGCATTCAGAGCTTTCTTGTGTTGCACTAAAGGTTCAGAAACTGCATGGCTCCTTACTGGCTATAATTATTGCATGACAAAATAAGTGTGTGGCTTATAACACACTTTGTGGTATTTTAGGAATCATCTCAAAGGAAGTGGCCCCCAGCAATCTTGTTGCCAGAAGCATAACCTCATGCTGAAAAGCAACACACAGACCAGGGAGGGAAAATCTGATTTTGATGATGGCACACACCCTTATCACCCGCCATTCTGAGGACAAAGCCAGAGACAGGATAGCATGACAAATGCAAAGAGCTCCCTCTCACCCTTGCCCTTATACTTTTATTCAAGAATTCCTAATTTTATAAGCCAAGATACTATTCAACTGCTTGGAGGACCTGGAACATTATTCAGACCCCTTCTGAGAAATACAAGATATATTAGATGTGAGTTCACCCTTAATCAGGAAATATATATATATGGAGATATATATGACATCAAACCTTTGCCTAGAGTTAAATCTGTTTTCCTCTATTTCACTTCTTCATTTTGTCAGTCTGTTTCAACCTACTGTTTTAACCTTTTGGACGTAATATTGACATTTTGGAAGGAAAGAAGAAAAGGAAGAAAAAGAGGCAGGGAGGGAAGGAGAACCTGAATGATGGAAAACAACCTAAGCTCATGTCAATGTTCTTATTTAAATGTAATAAGTCATTTTTTAGAAAAAGAAAATTTCCAAAGTTTTGGGAATAATATAAAGTCAATTCAATGCATAGAACTTACAAAAAAAGAATGTCTTGAGTTCCTTTTAGATGAGGAATGTGTAGAACGTACCTGGCATTTGCATGGGGAAACGCTATGACACAACAGACACAAATATAATAAGAAAAACACTTTCATCAGGGTACTAAAAATTGGAATAAATGCAAATATTTTCAGTTGAATATGAAATAAAAAATACTAATGAATAAGTATTAGAGATACCTATTTAAATCTGTCCTCCGGGAAAATGAAAATAACTTCAGAAAGCTTCACACTTTGGAGGCTTCTTCTGCAGACGGATGTGGCAGGATTTTAACCTATAATAGGCTTGTCTACAGGTATTTTACTGTGGCAATGCATTAACCAGTAAAATTAAAAAATAATTTTTTACAGCACTAGGTATTGAACCAAAGGTATTGTGTGTCCTAAGCAAGTACTCTGCCATTGAACTATAAGCCCCCAGCCTTCTAAAAACTCTTCATTTTTATGACAGAATCCTCTAAACTTCCCAAGCTGAACTTGAACTAGTACTGTAGCCCTGCCAGGCCTTAAACTTACGGTCCTGTCTCCTGAGTAACTAGAATTACAGGCCTATGCCACCAGCCTGGCCTAAAAATCTTCTTATGGATCAATTACATTCCATATGCATAATGCAGAAGAACCACAGTGTGTCTCTTACATGCAAAATATTTGTGATATATATTTTAGAGGCACACGCTTTCGTTTTCAAAAAAAAAAAAAAAAAAGCAGCATTTCCCGTTCTGATTACAGAGGAGGTGGTAGTGGGGTAAAAACAGCCAGCAGTGAAGCAACCTCATCCTTGGCCACAAGAGGGCCAAGGAAGGGGGAGGGCTACTGCAAACCTTTGAGACACCAAGATGAAAGTTGCCAAAAAAAGAAAAAAAAAAGATTCTCTTCTCACTATCCAGAGGGGTTTCTGGGCAGAAGGTAGAGTTCCCAGAACAGGAATACCAAGAAACAGAGGACACTAGCTGCCCTCCCACAGGAGTTCCTGTTCCTGAAACCTAGAGCACGGAGCCAGGATGCTCTGTCCTGCTAATACAAGTCTGTTATTTGTGCCTGAACAGCGTTCACCTCCCCAGTACCAGGCCAACCTCAGGCCTCTGGCTAAAGCGCTGAAAGGAAACCACATTTCAGCCAGGATTTACACTCCGGGCCAAAACATGCCCTTTTCTGTGTCTGTGTGTGCGCGGGGCTGGGATGGAGCAGGGGCTAATGTACATGTTGTACGGAGATCTGACAGCACTCGAGAGGGTAAAGTGAATGGCTAGACTTTGGCAATCATTTCTTAGCAACATTTAAAATCCAAAGATTTCCATTAGTAGTTTGGAGCATAAGCATGGGATGGTGAAAAGAGAGAAATCACATCACAATTGGTCCAGGGTACACTCACCCATTTCTATCACAGGGCACAGCTCCCCAGGGATCCAAGCCACCCCTCGTTAAGGTACCTGTCTAAACAGAAATAATGTTCTCAGATTACTTCCTGCCACGCAGCGAAGCCAAATAAGGTATACGTTAATAGAGAATACACCATTGCAAAGATAGTGTGAAGGAAGGCGCTGTAAGGATGGCGGTGGTAAGGTGGGTGCCTAGGGAGACATTTCCATGAGCTGAAATTAGTTCTAAGGCAAGCCTTCACTCTGAGAACTTTTGTGTCCTTAAGATGCAAGGAAAACTGTCTCCCAGCACACCTCAGAGGAATGTGTTGAGGATCTAAGAAGAGACGGAAGGGATGGAGAAAGCCCTGAGAAGGGAAGAGAAGTACAATGAGCGAATACCAGGGTTTTGCAGTAGAAGTTAAAGAATGTAATCAGAAATGAGTAATGGCGTAGAATTTTTGCCTGCAGGACACTGTTCGGGAGAAGACAAAAGAAATTACCATTGCAGGGTTTTTTTTAAAAAAAGTGTGTGTGTGCTGCTACTTTTTAAAACATTTTTTAATGTTTTATTTATTTGTTTGTTTGTTTATTTATTTGTTTCTTTATTTATTTGAGAGAGAGAAAGAGGCAGGGGGAGGGGGAATGGGCATGCCAGGGCCTCCAGCCACTGCAAACGAACTCCAGATGCCTGTGTCCCCTTGTGCATCTGGCGTACATGGGTCCTGGAGAATCGAACCGGGATCCTTTGGCTTTGCAAGCAAACACCTTAACCACTAAGCCATCTCTCCAGCCCTGTTCTGCTATTTTTATCCATGCAGTACAACAACTCAGAATTAGGACTAAATTCAAATGACATCTGTATGACTGGGAAATTATATAATCCCTGTAAACATCAGAACCTTTATCTGTAGCATAATCATAATCACAGAGAGTGGCTGTGATTATGAGATGAGATGAGACAGAGCTATCAACTTAATACTTGAGCCACAGTAAGAGCTGGTGATAACGGTTATGACTCAGAGTCACGGCTGGGTGTTGAAGTCAGGTTCATATCACAATTCTCTTTGCCATGCTGGTTTCTTTTGTCAAACCCACAAGTATGACACTATAGATCACTATTTCCTTACGATGCTAGTCGAACCAGTAATAATATGGAATGGTAACAGGAGGCACATGTTAGTCTTCTGTGCTTGGTATGACACTAATTCTCTACTAATGATAAAACATAGTTCTTGGGAATGCCGGGGAAGTGGCTCAACTGTTAAGATGCTTGCCTGCAGAGCCTAACGATCTGAATTTAGTTCCCCAGGACCCACCTAAAGCCAGATGCACAAAGTGGCACATGCACCTGGACTTCGTTGACAGGAGCTGGAGGCCCTGGTGCGCCCATTTCTCTCTGCCTGTGCCCTGCTCTCAATCTCTCTCTGCTTGCAACTATATAAATAATTAAAAAAAAAAACATAGCTCTTATCCCATAAATTCTCTACACCTTCAATGTCCTGTTTAATGAATGCAGGGTTTCCATTGGAGAGATGAAGAACTTTCTCTAGAAGGAGGATGTTGCAGAACAGCAAGAATATAGTTAATGGCAGTCCAGTGGACTCAAAATAATTAAAGTGGTAAATTTTATCTTATGCTTGTTTTACCTCAATAAAAAAAAGAAATAAATGAGGGCAACAAAGAACTTCAGTGGTTCCCCACTGCAAAATTACTTATTCCAGGTCCAATAAAATCTCTTCCAATACTAGCGCCCTGCCCAAATCCAAACCACGACATCTCTCACCCTGCCATTACTCTTTGCCTGGGCTTCCTCTTCAGGTTGCCTTCATTTCCACCCTATTCTCTTACATCCCGCCTTTACTCCAGTGTAAAGGAAAAGGAAAAGGTGGAATAACAGACTAGTGGTGAGCAAACAGTAATTTTAGGCAATAAACTATACATCAAACATAGAGTAAGGGTCTGCTATGTGGCTCTGTTGTAATCAAGTCCCATAATAAGACACAGTTTAATAAACTCTTCCTTTTTATTCACTCTCATGTCAATAAATAATTATACAACACTGACTCAGTTACCAGGAAATGACCTTATAGTAGTGATTCAGTTATAGCCAGAGTAAAGTGCTTAATGTTTTTTGGATGAGGGTTTTGATTGCATGGGACAGAGTACTATTTTAATCCACAGCTCTTCACAAAATATCAAAGCTAGAAAGGAACCCAAAACACTCATGTGTTCGGTTCCCAATCTCCCTCCACAAAATTCCTGAATCTGAAAGTTCATAAGACACCTTTCCCAGATCACACACCCAACTGTAAATGAAATGAGGTTGGGCACACAACCTATGCTTTCTGCCTCATGAAAGGGGGCGTGGGGCGCCTATCCATGATGATGGCAGTGAAAACTCACTGTGAGAATAAGGGTGAAGCATACCTTGTCAAAGCAGACAAGGTTTAGTTGTCCACATATATTGATCCTTTGGGGGCTAATGCAGAAGATGCCTTTCTTCTTCAGTCTCCTCTGGGCATAGATAATGCCAGTGGTCAGGGCAGCAGGTAAGGCAGGAGGAATTGCAATTGTGATAACATCAAGGGCTTTCCTCACCACCTCCTCAGGAGCTTCCTGGAGGAGAGAAACACTTTTGCTATTAGGGGTAAATCATCCAGGCTCAGCAACTTAAAGCACTTGCTTGCAAAGCCTGCTGGCAAGGGGTTCTATTTCTCAGCACCCACATGGCACATGTAACTGTGATCCCTGTTTGCACCTACAATGATGGGAGATGGAGCCAAGAGAATCTGAAGAAGCTCCAGATCCACTAAGTCTGATGTTAGTTTACAAATATTTCAGTTCATTTGCAGTGGCAAGAGACCCTCTCTCAAACAAGGGAGAGCAACAACCCCCTGAAGTTGTCCTCTGATCCCTACATGCATGCTGTGACATGCATGTCCATACTGACTCACACACATAGAGAAAAGTAAGTCATCCATGAACCACTCTGGGCATGACTTTTTTTTTCCCATGTTTATTGTTTTAGGTTCACTGCTGAGAAATCATATTGTAGACCAAAGAAGATGATCATACTTGTGGCTCACAATATAAGTTTTTTTCCAAAGTACAATGAGAACATCTGTAATAGTTACCACGACCTTGCCAACACTAGGCATCTGTTTTCATTCAAAGTTCTTCATTGAATAACTACAGAATACTACTGTGGGGGTTTGATTCAGGTGGTCCCCCTTAGACTTAGGTGTTCTGAATGCTAGGTTCCCAGCTGATGGAGATTTGGGAATTAATGCCTCCTGGAGGCAATGTATTGTTGGGGGTGGGCTTATGGGTATTATAGCCAGTGTCCCCTTGCCAGTGTTTGGCACACTCTCCTGTTCCTATTATCTACCTGATGTTGGCCAGGGGTTGATGGTCACCCTCTGCTCATGCCATTGTTTTCCCCTGCCATCATGGAGCTTCCCCCTCAAGCATGTAAGCCAAAATAAACCTCTTTTTTTTTTCCCACAAGCCGCTCTTGGTTGGGTGATTTGTATCATCAATGTGAACCTGACTGCAACAACTACTTTATTGAAATATTTTGTATTTCAAATAAATATTTAAAAAACGGTGTAACATGTAAGAAAGAGTTTAAGTATAGTCATGCTGATATTTCAAAAACCAAAGGTTCCCCACAACCACCCACAATCTGATTGTTATTTTAGAACTGAGTGACAAATTGCTCATATTGAGAAATTGGGGTCCGTTAACCAGGCTTCAGTGTTTGCCTTTATTTCCCAGCTTTGCAAGCTATGCCCTTGAATAAATTCAACAGGGCAATATATATCAAATATATAGAGGACCGTGAATTGTGCATTAAAGAGAACAATGTCAGCTTACCCCACTGAGTACATACACACACAGAGTATAGACCATGCCAATGGTGGCTGTCCCTACGAGGCACAGGAGGAACCTGGTAGCATCCCTGTAGAGTTTAAAATTCATGGGCTTTGGATAAAGGATGGATCTCACGAGGTCTCCCTTTGCAGTGTTGAAGCCTAAAATGACAAACACATACTGACTTTTTCAAGATGACAGATCCTACTGCTATTGCTCTTCTAAATTGTCTTGGTTTTCTCTAGAGATATTGAAAGGGGCTTTAAATCAAAAGGCAACAAGTGGAACAGTGTATAATGCCAAGATATAATTTCATTGCCTATATCAGAGTCTATCTCTCTCTCTTTCATCTTTCTTCCCCTCTACTTCCAAGTCCAATGCCAGAGACAGGAAACCACACTGGTGAAGAGTAAAGCTTTTCCAAATATAACAAATTAACTGAATTTTAAAGAAATTATCTATATCACATTCGCATGCACACACACCTCACTTGAATTAAAATAGTAAAATCAGTGGTCCTATAAACACGGATGTGTTCAGTTTTCCAATAGCCTTCACTGTTTTCAGTTTCCAGTGCCCTGCATGGAATGAACTTGGGATGTGGGTTAGAAGGCCTGAATTTCAGGTCCAGCCTTGCCAGTTACTGCTTTTGTCGTTGTCTGAACTTTCACTCGAAGTGTGTGGCCTCAACCTGATCATGTACATACTGGGGATACTAAGCATCTTTGCTCTGCATTCTTGATGTGTAGAAAAGAAGTTCACAAACTGCAAAGCATGTAAATACTGGCTATTGACATCCATATCACAATTCATACTAAAAGGCATCTGCCCCAGTTTAAATGGGGGAAATATCATCATTTTAAATATATAGATTTACATATATTTGTTCTTCTATCCATTGTCAGATCCTCACTTACTAAATATACGGTACTACACCAACTAGACTTGACCAGAAATATGTTGTTCAAGACAGCACAGAGGAGGTGATGCTGACCTGTCCGCAGGACCACTGCTCTCACAGCCCCAGAGCAAGCTGCCTTGGTCTGGATGACCTCTGTTCCGCAGAAGAGGACATGCCGTCTGGGATCTCCTTCGCTCTGTATCTTCCAGGGTACAGAGCTATCCATCGGGGGCAATGGAGTTTTAGTGACGGGGATGCTTTCTCCTGCAGGAAACAATCACCTCTCTCATTTTGTGAGCTGGGATGCTTGCACTAGCTCATCATTCCACAGACATTCACCAGGAGCCTTCCACCATGGCAAAGGCAGGGCAGGTGTCGGGATACAAGATATAGATGTTATTGAAAAGTTTATAGTTTAGAGGGGGAAGCAGACATGTAAACAAAGAGGTATGATGCCATATTAACAACACCATAAGTACTGTAAACCAAACATAGTCATTAAAATAGACTAGAAACAACTAGAGGACAGCAAGCTGAAAGGTCTAGAAATGCAGGGTCTATAAGGAGCCATGAGTGCTATGTATAGGTGAAGACATAGAGAACCACAAGAGGGTGTTAAGTGTTTAAATATATTTCTGTACACACTGGCAATCAAAGGAGGCTGACAGATATTTGTTTTAGTCAGGAAGACAATATCATATTTATGTATGAGAGAGAGAGAAGGGGAGGGAAGAGAAGAGAAGAGAAGAGAAGAGAAGAGAAGAGAAGAGAAGAGAAGAGAAGAGAAGAGAGACAAGAAGAGACGAGAAGAGAAGAGAAGTTGAGATGAGAAGAGAGACAAGAAGAGAAGAGAAGAGAAGAGAAGTTGAGAAGAGAAGAGAAGAGAAGAGAAGAGAAGAGAAGAGAAGAGAAGAGAAGTTGAGATGAGAAGAGAAAAGAAGAGAAGAGAAGAGAAGAGAAGAGAAGAGAGGAGAGGAGAGGAGAGGAGAGGAGAGGAGAGGAGAGGAGAGGAGAGGAGAGGAGAGGAGAGAGAAGGGGGAGAAGGAAAGACTCTGCCCACAGCACAGAGGGATGAGTTATATTCCGGAGAGCTTAGAAAGTAGACATCCAGAGCTCACAAATGACCATAAGAGTCCCAGCTAGAGGAGATGAGGTCTGAACTAAAGCAACTGGCAGGGAAAGTAGAAAGGAAGTACTAGATTCAAGAAATGAGGAAGTAAGAAGCTACAAAATTTGAGGAAAATTTTATATTGACAAGTTATAGGGATAGATACATTTAAAACAGCTTCCTGGTTTCTGACTTGAGAAACTGAACACAGTGGGACAATAGTTATCGACGTAGAAATCGTAGGAATGGAAGAGTTGCCTTTGGGCCACTGTGAGCGGGAGCTGCCTGTAGAAGAACCGGACTGAGATGTTGGGTGTACAGTCAGATAATTCTTTGGACCTGATGCTCAGATGAGATCCTCAGTATGAACAGTCAGTCAGAGCTCCCTATCTTATAACTGGTGGCTAAAGCCACACAGAGAGACAAGATCACATGGAGATCAAGCATAGAGGAAGAGGAAATGACAAGAATAAAACTCCATATAGTGCTAACAGTAACAGTGACAGGGGAAGAGAACTGAAAACAAAAGCTGGATGGGTATGCTGGCTGCTTGACGGACCTAAACAGAACATGGTCTTGGAAAGTCAGGAGATAAAATGTTTTCAGAGAGAGAGAGAGATGATTAGAAGAGTCAGATGTAACCCATCGCTCAATAAGAAGGAACATTTAAAGGCTCCATTGTCTTTGACACTTGGGACATTGGTGATTTGTGCAAATGTAGTGGGAGGAGCATATTGCAGTGGGTTGAGATGCAAATACCAGATAAAGTTGAAGCTGTGAAAATTTCCATATTCTGAGAAACAAGAGTTCAAGCCTCCTACTGGTCTTTGTAGAGGGGGCAGTAGAAAGCTATAGTTACATTATGCTAATACCGGGGAGACTCTCATTAAGAAAATAGGACTTGGCACAATAAATTGTAGTTCCAGAGTGAAGGGATTTTTCCAAATCTGTTGAGTCTTAAAGAGAAGGACCTGCCCTGGTGCAGGTCTCTAACTATATGCTCTAACTGTAAGTTCATGGAGGAGGAAGGCATATGGTCTTGTTTCAATTTTCTGCTGTTCTGGTCTGCCTGGTAGAAAGGGATTTGCCATGGACATTAAGATGAATCAATGTACAGTAATGTGTATTCACTGCTTTGCATTCCATCCACGAAGAACACTTCATGATTCTTCTTGCAGAAAAGTTGGCACAACATCTCATTATGCTTCACAAGTGAGAAATTAGATCAGAGTAAGCCTGAGTAAGTCACTTCTCTCTGGATCTCAGTGATGAAGACTGTGAGGTGGGATGACCTCTAAGGCCCCTCCTAGTTAAGCATGCTTTTTAAAAATGAGGGCTGGAGAGATGGCTTAGCAGTGAAGGTGACTGCCTGTGAAGCCTAAGGACCCAGGTTGGATTCCCCAGTACTCACATAAACCAGATGCATGCTAGAGTTTGTTTTCACTGCCTGGAGGCCCTGGTGTACCCATTCTCTCTCTCTCTCTCTCTCTCTCTCTCTCTCTCTCTCTCTCTCTCCTTCTCTTTCTCAAATAAATAATTAAGTAAAATAAATATCTCGTATATATTGTGAAACTGGCAGATTTGCCAAATGTTGTATCACGAATGTTTTAATATTTTCAACCAGAGATATAAGGAACTTGGACTTGGCCCTGCCAGGTCTAGGATGTCATTGATTGTTTGATTGTTTTCAAATTCCCTGCATTCACGTAACTGTGCTAAATAAAATACCACAAAAAATTTTTTTTGAAAGATCTAATGACTCTTACAATTTTCTAAGGTATAATGAGAGAAATGTCAAAATCCTCTGTTCAAGAAGGAAATGCTAAACATTTAAAACGCTATATTAGTGTTGGTGGTATAGTGTTTATCATAGCTGCCTTCCACAAAGTTATATTGTATTGAACTGAACACACAGAAAGCCGTTTCAATTTGAGCTCTCAGGTCCAACCACAGCAGGACAGAGCTAGATTTTTCAGAAGCAGGAAGGTCACACAGCAGCCCCATGTTTTACAGTGAGCCATTATCATTCAGGTAGAAGAAGAGACAGCCCACCAGAGGCTGTAAGCTGTGGTGCAGGAACTATACCTGTCAGCATGCCTTCATCTACCACACAGCTGCCATCAATCAGAATGGCATCACATGGCATTTGCACTCTGCTCCCTGTCAACATTAATAAATCTCCAGGCACCAGGAATCGTGATTCCAGCTCTTGGATTCCAGCTGAAAGTGTGAACATACAGAGTCATGTTATGTTCTCGCAGAAAAACAGTCCAACATTAGAGATCAATGGGAAATCAACCAACAAATATAAATAAGGAGGCTAATCCTCAACATGATTTCAAACTCTGAAAACATAAAGAAGAAAAATAATAAAATTTATTTTAAATAAATCATTGTGTGGCAAAGATGAATAAGCCAAACAAAAACTAATAACAGATTCAGAAAACATTTGAAGCTTACAGACAAAAATATTAATATTCTTTGTATATAAGAAAATCTTTTAAGAAAAAGATTGTAGCCAGATATTAACAGTTCACACACACAAGCGGTATGTTAAATATCTAAAAAGTGTTCATTTTTACTCATAAGAAAAATAAGCATTTCTTCTTCTTTCTTTCTCCTTCCTGATTGTCTGTTTGGTTACTCTTACTTCTTTCCTTTCTCAGGCAATCCCAAAGTTATCACAGGGCTAATCAAAACAGGCATTCATGCAGGTGGCTGAAGAGAAGGGATGCAGACCTCCAGAGATATTGAAGCCTAAGGGGGATAAAAGGGTGTGTGCATGGCCTTGACTCTAACAGAGCCAAGCATAAGTAGGAGAGATGGAGCCACAGTGACTGTGGTCTGCTGTGAAACGCTACATAGGAGTAAGGTGGGGCATAGTGGAAGCATCAGCAGAGATGAGAAGTGGGTCACATCCAGGGTGAATTGTCATAATAAATAGATTTATTAAGGTCAGTGACAGCCAGGTTTCTCATAGAACAGAGACAAAATTCAAAAGGGCCCTGCGGTTTGGAGACGGAGGTACCACAGTATAATAGACTGAGAGATAATAAAGGTATAAGTGTGTACGTATATAAAAATATATACATGTGTGCTATATATTCTTCTCTCTGGGACAGCAGAAGAGCAGTGGAGCCCAATAATAATGAGCACACCATGTGCTCAAATTTTGGTTTCTAAATTCCAACACCAAAAGAAAAAAAAAACACAAAACTGTGAAGATTTCTTAAATAAATAGCTTAAATAAATATTTCTTAAATAAATAGCTGATTATAAGGCTAGGCTAAGAAAAGTATAATATTAACTGGGAAGCTTGTTATGTTATGAAATATAGAAATGCTCAAAAGAATGATGGAGTCATACAAAGAAGATATCAAAACCAAAATAAGAGGCCCCTTCTCCCTTAATCTGTAATAACTTTAAGATCAAAGTAAATAATACTAAAGAACATTATCATTGAATAAGTAGAGATTCATAAATCTATAATGAAACAGATTAATGAATAAATAAATGGGAAGAAAATAGATTTTCCTTGCAGCAAAATGATAATTAAATAATTAAGATGATAAAATTAGAAAATCACTATTTGGCAAATATTGAAGTAATAGTCTAGTCAAGAAGCATCTATGAATGTTAAAACGAGAAGGAGAGATTTTGATGAAGATGGTCTGTCTATGTAGCCTCAAAGTATTTTTCAACAAAAAATTCATTACAAGGGGAAAAGAGCAAATTTGCAAGGGGCTGCCTGGCAGAAACCATTTAATTAAATAATTCAAATTGACATCACCATTGAGAGAAGAAATTTAAAACACATGCCATCTGATAGGATGTCATGAGCACTCACCATCAGATCTGTGATTTGCCAGCAAATAAAATTAAAACATAGCATAACTGAGTAAAATCTGAGTCTAACACTGAGTAAACCCGAGACAAATCCAAGCTTAGAGACATTCTACAAAATAACCAGACTCGCCGGGCGTGGTGGCGCACGCCTTTAATCCCAGCACTCGGGAGGCAGAGGTAGGAGGATCGCCAAGAGTTTGAGGCCACCCTGAGACTACATAGTCAATTCCAGGTCAGCCTGGACCAGAGTGAGACCCTACCTTGCAAAACCAAAAAAAAAATAATAATAATAAAATAAAAAAATAACCAGACTTGAAAGAATCAGGGTCATAGAAAAAATGATTGAAAAAAATATTAAAGGTCCATGGTAAACAACAGCATTGTGTGATCTTAGATCTAATTTCCACAAAGAACTTTAGTGACACAATTGACAAAGCAGGAGTAGGAGCTGATGGTTCGTTGGTAGTGATGTATCAATATTAGCTTCTTGACTTCACTGTCATTTGTGCAGGAGAATGCTCTGACTATGAAGATACACATACTAAGCTATGTGGAGACCATGGAGCCACCTGTCAGCAATTTATTCTTAAGCAGGTCTGGAAGTTTTAAATTATTTAAAAAGAGAGAAAATTGGACTGGAGAGATGGCTTAGAGGTTAAGGCATTTTCCTGCAAAGCCAAAGGATCCCAGTTTGATTTTCCAGGACCCACATAACCCAGAGGTACAAGGGGGTGCATGCATCTGAAGTTTGTTTGCAGTGGCTGGAGGCCCTGATGCGCTCTCTCTCTCTCTCTCTTTCTCTCTCTCTCTCTCTCTTTCTCTTTTCTCTCTCTCTCTTTCAAATAAATAAAATATTTTTTAAAAGAAAGCATTTAAAGAGAGAGAGACTTGATTAATGTGAGGTACCATTGCTTGCCTCTCTGCTTAGAAAAATCTAATAGTTTTCTAGTATGTTCTGTTGGCAAGTATGTAAGGGAAAAGGCACTCATGCATTTCTAGTTTAAATGCACATTGGCACAGTCTCTACAGAAAAAAAAGTTATTTAGAAAAGTACCTATGAATCTTTTCTCTAACCTAAAAAATTAATTCTTAAAATCTATAATTATGTGAAGATGAAAAGACATGCACAAGACTTTTATTACATCACTATTTATAATAGTAAAAGACTGTGAAAAATATTCAATAGAACAGATTGAATTAACCATGGTTTCTCCACACAAAAGTACTCTGTACCTGCGCATAATGAATAAAGAATATACAAGTGCATTGTCATGAAAGGATCCATGGAAACAGTTTGGCATGTGAAGTATAAACAACAGGAAATAGAGTTAAGTATGTTTGGTATACCCATGTTTATAAAAAAAAACTCAGCAGTACAAGCATGCATAATATTTTGTGTGTATTATATACAGCTATTATTTTATTTATAATTTGTTTATATTTGAAATGTAAGAATAAATTAAGATTACCAGAAGTGGTTATAATAGAGAGAAAAAGGACAAAAAGGGGAGAAGAGAAGGAGAAAAGCTGAACTCCCCAGAATATCTTCTTGTCTCATGAATCTAACTTTTGAATCATAAGATACTTTCCATAATATCTAGGCAAAGCATGAAAAAGTTTTTTTTTAATGTGAGAGAGACAGAGAGAGAGAGAGGCAGATAGAGAATGGGCATACCAGCAGCCTCTCAGCCACTGTGATTGAACTCCAGGCACGTGTGTCCCCTTATGAGCATGTGCAACATCGCACACTTATGTCACTTTTGCATCTGGCTAAATGTGGGACCTGAAGAATCAAATGGGGGCATTCTTAGGCGCCTTAACCTCTAAGCCAGCTCTCCATCCCTTGAAAAAGTAATTTTTAAAAGCTAACACTATGTAGTCTCAGGGTGGCCTCCAACTCATGATGATCCTGCTACCTCTGCCTCCCAAGTGCTAGGATTAAAGGCATGTGCCACAGACCCTGCCTTAAAAAAAACCAAAAGAAAAAAAAAAAAAAAAAAGCTAACACTAAATGTCTAAAGCAAAATGAGTGAAATTAATCCATCAAGATGTTCACATAACCCTACAGAAGCTCTTTTGGATGACAGAAAAGCATAATCTTACATGTAGCCAACTATAAAACAAGTCTGTGGTGTCCTGCTCAAGACTGAGCCAGTGAGCATCACTTCATGGGAGGGGAAGGAGGTCATGAACCCATATTACTCCAAAAGTACCTGTTGGTAGTTAATTGTTACTTGGAGAGTTATGGTCTTCAGTGGTGTAGCCAGCAGTAAATTGCTCACACTACAGTAAATAACCCCACACCACACATGAAAGAAAGAAAGAATGGGCATGCCAGAGCCTCTAGCCACTGCAAACGAACTCCAGATGCATGTGCTACCTTGTGCATTTGGCTTACGTGGGTTGGGTCCTTAGGCTTCTGAGGCAAATGCCTTAACTGCTAAGCCATCTCTCCAGCCCAAGAGTATATATATTTTATAATAAAACATACATATTCTTTCAATTGTTTTAATATGTACATAAAATAATATATGTATATAATAATTATATGTTTCATAAGTACAGATGCATATGCTCACTTTGATTCAAATAAAAAATGTGAATGCCACTAGTATAAATGATATAGTTTAAAATTATGAGAGGTTTTAAATGTAATAAAATAATTAGAAAGGAGTCTTTATGTCTTATAGCTATATACTTACTCTTCAGAAAAAATTACACAGTATCTGGAAGAGTTACAAAATAATATAGGATGAGGGAGTTACTGAAACAGATTTTAATAAGAAGGCACAATAAAGTGATAATTACTGAATCTGAGTAATAGACACATGTGATTTCATTATCACATTTTCTCTACCATTATATATGTTCAACATACATTATGACAAAAAAAATTAGAAGAAAGTGACAGGATATTGTTAAAAAGTAAAAGATAATTCACTCCCAACAGAGACAAAATAAGAAGGATGAAATTTATTTATGCTTTCACAGGAAAGAACCAAAAGCTATACAAAATATATTAAAAATAGTTTTTGGACACTGAACTAAAACAAAAGTGACAGGTAACAAATGAAGATACTCTGCATTTGTCCAGCTTACTGTCTTTAAAGAGCTTTCAAGCCTAGGTGTAGGGATGGAGGATACAGGGAATGCCCAGATGATTCACTGAGAATAGACACAGATGAGGGTTCATGGAGATGATGGCTGAAGGTTACATGGCAGAGCACTGGAAACAGAACTGACAGGAGTGGGTGGGCACCAAATATTGGTAGAGGCTCCCCCTTTACAAAGAATCAGACTGTTATCAGCACATGCATACCAAGAATAAAGATTAAATAAACATTTACACTTAAAACCATTTCTAATAGCATCATAACTCTGAAATACCAAAGAATAAATCTGAGAAAAAATGTATAAGAATTCACACCCAGAAAACTGCAAAACATTGCTGAGGGACATCAAAGACCTAAATTAATGCATATCCATAAGGCAAGGATCCAAGTTTGTTAAAATGTAAATCTTTCCCAAGCTGATGTAGAGATTCAACACAACCCCAATCACAATCACATCATCATTTAAAGAAATTAGCACATTGATTCTAAAAGTCATATGGAAATGAGAAAGGTCTAAGATATCAAAGTAACGGAAAAAGAATTGAAATACTGCCATTGCTAGTTTCAAATCCTATCATATAGACATTGTCTTTCTTTGGTACAAAGACAAGAAAATACAGTCAAATAGGACAGGCAGTCCTATTGAATCTAGCCTTATGAATCACAGAATTTTGACAAAGGTACAAAAGCAGGTCGCTGGAGTAGAGACACTCATTTTAAGCAAACCACACTGTTAGAATATTTAAATCCCTGCTTGCTTCCAAAACATTGAACTTCATCCCAAAACAAAAGATACAAGACACAATGTAGAACTAAAACTGCAAAACTCAAGAAAACAAAATAAAAATTTTTGGTAGCCTTGGATTTGGTAAATATGGCCTTGTAGGTTAAGTTCTGTTGTCAACATGATCAGATTAGAGATCAAGAAACAGATTCTTGGGCAGATCTATGAGGACATTTCCAGGAAGAAGTGATGGAGAGAGGAAAGTCATTTCCCCCAGAGTGGGTGCCCTTCTGGTGGCTAACTATATATGAAGAAGCTCCAAGAGAACACAGAGCCTGGCTGCCTGAGCTGCCTGTTGGGATGTGCATTGACTATGTCATCTTTGGGGGACACTGGATCTCAGCTTTCCAACGTGAACTAAAGACCAGTGGCTCTCCAGGAATCCTTTAGGCCTTCAGTGTGGATTGGGACTGCTGAGGTATCCAGCCTTGTAGACTGACCTGCTACAAGGTTCATTAATGCCCAAGCCTGCACACTGTCCAGCTCATATCCTGCAAGCTAATCCAATGAATCCCCTTTATAATACATATTCATTCTATCAGTTCCATACCTGTTGAGAACCCTGACTAATACAATGTCTTAGAACTAATGATGCCAAAGAGTATGGCCCACAAAGGAAAATACAGATAAGCTGGCCTTCTCAAAAAGTAATATCTGCCCTTTGAAAGATGCTGTAAAGGGAATGAAAAGATACCTCGTAGACTAAGTGAAGATGCCTAATAGAGAGTAAGCAATTTGAACAAGCAATTCAAAAAATAAATAAGAGTCCCATAAACCATTGGGAAGATGGTCAAGGTCATTCATTATCCATTATGAAACTGTGAGTTAAAACAATGAGATTCTTCCACAAATGAAAGTGTCTGAAATTGCATCGCGTGACCACACCACGAATGTGGAACAGCTAAGACTCCATGTAGTTGGCTGGAATGTTAATCATACCACTCTGGAAAATAATTGGTCAATTTCTTAAGATGTTAAACATCTATCTACTACAAGCCCAGCCACTCTGTTGCTAGGTATTTGCTCATAAGAAATGACACTGCATGCTTAGGGAAAGAATTGCACCTAAATGTTCATAGCAGTATTATTTGAAATAGCAAACGTAATAGAAATAACCCAAATATCAACCACAAGTGAATATGTAAACAAACGCATACCTGTCTAATGGGAGAGATTTTGGGGAAAACTAATGTACTATATTAATACTCTTAACAAAATGGGTGAATCTCAAAATTATTGTGAACTTTGATCTCTCCCCAAAATGTATTACAAAGGCAAAAGTGCATCTTAAGCTATGTGGCTAAGTATGGAAACTAATCTATAATGACAGACAGCAGACAATTGATTGCCTGTATATGAAGAAGGCAACAGGAGAAGAAGGACTTCCAAGACTCGATAAAATTGCTAGGGATTGTGAATATACAATATTTTTATCATTGATTGCTTTCCTTTTATTTAGATCTTTAACATATGAGCATATTACAAACTTATCATATTCACATCCAGTTATACTCATCTGTCCCCTATCTCCTGCCCTCGTTCCACTGAAGGCCTTCCACAGTAGGGTTATCAGTAATCACTGTGGGATCATGAATGTACCAGGCAGCATCTTTGTGGGGAACAATGTCTCAGAGTATACCTCTGTGGATCTTACATTCTTTCCACCTCCTCTCCTGCAATGCTCCCTGAGCCTCAGAGGGAATGTTATAAATCTCCTTTAGGGTTGCACTCTTGGAAACCTCTAATCTTCTGTTCTGATGAGTTTGAGTCTCCTCAGTGTCTGCTGCCATCTCACTGGAGTTGGTTCTCATGGGTGTGTGTGTGTGTGTGTCAAAAGTTATCAAATTGCATGCTCTAGATATGTTCAGTTGATCATGTTAATTCAACCTCAAGTGGGTTTCTTTAAGGTGAAAAGATCTAAATTCCTCTTCCAGGGCTGGAGAGATGGCTTAGCAGTTAAGACATTTGCCTGCAAAGCCAAAGGATCCCAGTTTGATTCTCCAGGACCCAAGTAAGCCAGATACACAAGGGGACACACACATCTGGAGTTCATTTGCAGTGGCTGGAGGCCCTGGCATGCCCATTTTCTCCTTCTCTCTCTCTCTTTCTCTCTCTCTCCCTCTCCCTCTTTCTCTCTGTCTCAAATACATAAAAATAAATAAAAAATACATTTTAAAAAACTCCTCTTCCTTGTAAACACATGTATAAGAAAGATGCATATGAGGACAGGAATAGTAATAACAACCAGAAAAATAAACTGAAGTCCTCTTCTGTTTCCATATGGATAACACATAGCTATAAAATAGGGGAACTTACCTTTTCTCTCACATACAGATATTATAATGCTATTGTGTGATTCCACTAGACGGTGCAGCTTTACAGATTGCTGAAAAATAAGGAAAACAGACAAGGTTTTATGTTTGAGTATAGACCCCAGGTATTATTCAGTAAGGTGTGAGTGTTCTGTAAGGATACAGCCTCATTGGATTGCTAGCTGAATGCTCTAGCTGGGAACAAGAGCTGAGCACCCTGTTACTCAGCTAAAAATCATCTCTGTCCATTCATTAGTTGTTCTTAAACACAAAGGAATTTTCCAGCATGCTCTTTCCACCAAAAAGAAGGTGGAAATCATAAATTAAGTGCAAGTTATTGAGTAGATAGATGTCAAGAACATTTATCTTTCAATATGTGTTTATACACAAATAGTTTGCAGAACTAAGCATTAATTCAGCCTTGGATTATCTATCCCACATCAGATTTCCTAATCCAAAATTTTATAAGAATTGGTGTTTCTTGCTGTTTTCTTGCTGTGGTTGTTATTCTAATATATGAAATATATGAGACACTGAGAATGAATCAATGAAAAGAGAAAATAAATATGATATATTTGGTTTCACATTTATTAAGAAACTGGTATGTCAAAGACTTCCTGATTTTTTTTTTCCTGTTACTATCATTTAAGACACCTCTTGAGTCTTTTTTGGGATTTTTGTTTGTTTGTTTTTTCAAGGTAAGGTCTCTCTCTAGTCCAGACTGACCTGGAATTTACAAATTTATAGTAATCCTCCTGCCTCTGCTTCCCAAGTGCTGGGATTAAAATCGTGTGCTACCACACCTGTTTAACTTATTTTGAAATCTGATAAATATGACCTAAAAATAATTAACAGAATGGGGTAAATTCAAAGAGTTTTCAGCTACTAACTCCTTCTTTTATTAACTTGTGCATTCACCCTACAAACATATACTGAACAGCCATCACTATACCAGAGACTGTGCTGAGAGATAGCACAGAAAGGAAAAATAACAACAACAAAAAAAGTGCTTATTATTGTCAGGAAATTACTGAAAGAAATGCATTTCAATAAAAAAAAAAAACAAATATTTACGATCAATACTAAGTTGCTGGTGGAAAATAGATAGTAAAGGGAGTCTGGTCTACCAGTCTACAGCCATACCACTCTGAAAGTGCCCCATCTCGTCCGATAAAGAGTGAAAGGAACCCAGGGAATCTTGGATGTCAGAAGAAGGGACACTGAAGCTAAGACATGAGTAGAGTTATTATTCAACTGGATAAGAGCACATCTTGTATATTTACAGAAAAGACAATCCTGGTGATATGTCTAAATGTCCTGTGGCCATTGAAAGGAAGACATTTCAAGGAGGGGAAAAAAAAATCTAGTTTTTCTAGAAGCAGGGATTGAAGGAGGCTGGGTGAAGTAAGGCAGGAAAAGCAGGCAAGAGCAAGTACACATTACAAGGGCAACACATGAGTGCTAGCCAAGTCCAAGAGGGTCCGTGGTCCTCTCAGGGTGGTTCCAAGAACTTGAATGGTACATGTGGGTCAAACCTAAGAAAGCTATAAAGGTGACAAAGAGAGGGTAAAAATAGATGACAAAGAAGGGCAGAAGAGCCAAGGGACACATGTGACATGTAAACAGAAAGGAGAGAGGAGGAGACAAGAAAATATAGTGCAGTGGGAGAGATGCTAAGAGTTAGGCTAACATGGAATAAAATGGTATGGGGCCAAGGAGAGGGAGAGGAGAATCAATGAAAGCAAATGATGTCTTAAAATGTCATAATGATGCCAACAATTCTGAATGCTAGCTAAAATAGAAAATAGATAAACAAAAAAGATCTCAGAAACTAAGTGAAGGCCATTTTCATAACAGTTCTAAGAAATCCTTTGCCTTTCTAACTCTCATTCCTGCTGGGCATGGTGGGGCCCACCTTTCATCCCAGCACTCTGGAGGACAAGGTAGGAGGATAGCTGTGACTTTGAGGCCAACCTGAGACTACATTGTGAATTCTAGGTCAGCTGGGGCTAGAGAGAGACCCTACCTCAAAAAACCAAAAACAAAAGCTAAATCTCTTTCCTTCACATGCACAGAATTTTCCAGAGGCTGAGTAATATGTGCTTTCACAACCAACTGGAGGTAGAGAGCAGCTATGAGGATTTAGGTGTTTCCCATTCCACGAAACTTTAAAGAAATTTGCAAAAATGTAAGAGAATGACACCATTATCACTAAATTATTTCCATGTCATAAAATAAAGCTACTTAAAAAGATTTTTATGATTGTATATGTAGGTAATTCGTATTTTAAATTAATTAACACATATTTATAATGCTAAGATTTATTTTCTAAAATGATAAGTGTTGATAGATAAAACCTGCAAAAAAAAAGAAACTTGGGATTCTCCATGAATCTTAAGAGTATAATTGATTCTGGAGACTAAGAAGTCGAGAAGTTCTGAGGTAGAGCCTTAGAAGCCGTGGTAAATTTTTGCTGTTAAGAGCAGCAATGCAAATGCCTTGAAGCATTTTGATGGTTAAAAACAGGAGATGAGTTGTATTCTGGCTGGCATTTTAAAACCATTCTTGAATCTGAGGCCCACTCAATGGGAAGGAAGTTATGCCTGACACTCAAAAGCTAGTCAAAAGCCTATGGCTGAGGGTGTCATTGGCCTGAGGAGGGAAGCTAGTACTGTTTGGCTGAATGGATATGTTGTCGCCATCAAATTCCCCTTGACATGTATGCCTATGCCCATAGGTGAATACAGGTCTTCACATTTGATCAGAGAAACTTCTCTTTGCAGATGATGGTGACTACTGAGGGGACCTCAAACTCATTAAAGTGCTGAAAATGAGGGACTTCTGAGTGCTCCACACTAAATGAGTCATCTGCATCACCACCTTCAAGTCTCAGGAAACAATTGCAGAGACAGGATGGAAAGAATGTGAGAGCCAGAAGATGCGGAGAATCACTATGGAATGCCATTTCCCAGGCATGACGTGGCTGTTGAATTCATGAACTCAGTGACTGTTGTAACCTGCACAGGACCCATACAATACTGAGCCTATCAACATTACTGTGGAGGAGGGCATGAGGCCTCTAGACATCCCTGAGGTGTTATAGGCAGTTAATGGTGACTATGGCATGGAAGACCTTTCCTGCAACAGATAGTCACTAGTACGACTGTGTGTTTGAGTAAATAATCCTCCACTGTGTCCATACGAGCAACCATAATTGAACTCAGTGGGGCAAACCCACACACAAAGAAACAAGAGAGACATCGAACTAGAATAGGGACCAGCTAGGAAGAAGCAGTTCAGCGGATAGGAAGGGGCCAAAGGAAGGTAACAGAAAGAGATTATAGAAAATGCATGAAATCCATGTATAACAGTTGTCAATAAATAAAACAAAGTATGCTTGAGCCTGTTGCATGGTGAGAGGGATAGAGGAAGACAAGGAGTGGTGTATACATATGAGATGGAAGGTAACTGTGAGGCAGGAGGTAATGGCAGCTTGAACCACAACACTGACAGGATGGGAAAAAGTGAAAGATACCAAAAGATACGTAGGAAGGAAAATCACTAAGACTTCCTACATGATTGACAGGGAAGAAAAGCAAGGCTCCAAGGAGGACAACCAGACTTGCGGCTTGTGCGACTTGTCAGCGGCGTGTCTCACCATATCAGCAGAACCTGAAGCTCAGGGGAGACGTTTTTGAGCTCTGGGCTGTGGGATTATTGAATTTAAGATAATTGTTTGCATATCTAAATGTGCATCTAGATGTAAACTGGGAAAAGTTATATGTGCAAGATGTCTCATGGTAGCTTAGTTTTAATAACAAAAGACTAGAAATCAAATAAAGGTCCATCAATAGTTAGAATAGTTAGCATAGCCAGGCGTGGTGGCACACACCTTTAATCCCAGCACTCGGGAGGCAGAAATAGGAGGATTGCCACAAGTTCGAGGTCACCCTGAGACTACAGACTGAATTCCAGGTCTGCTTGAGCTAGAGTGAGACCCTGCCTTGAAAAACCAAAATAAAATAAAATAAAATAAAACAGTTAACACAGTTCAAAGCCATGTTAGATCTAGAGAAAACTGTTGCATAGATATGGAACAATATTCAAGGCACATTAGATAAAAATGTGACTGTGGAATAATGCACATAGTGTTTTTCCATGCTATAAAACAAACGAATGCATATGTATTTAATATTGCTAAATATATACAAAGCATATGGCCCCAACGAATCCCAAAAGGAGACCAGGAACCATGATAAATTCTTTCAACTGGAAGTATTCTATATTCATTCACAATATTTTTTCTATTTAAAATTTACTTTTAATATGCCCATATATTGTGCTTTATATAAAGGCTAAATAAAATTGGTTTGGTTTTGTTGTTTTTCATTTAAAATTGTCTATGAGCTTTAGGCTCATAGAGGTGACCTTAACAATAGTGGTTAAAAGGGAGTTAAGAAAGGAGAAACTAGGTCAGCACAAGTAAAGTGAAAGAAAAATAATTGGATTATAAGAGCAAGCATCAAGATTTGAGATTTCCAGTAAAAGGAAGAACAATATAGTAATAACTGATGTTAGATGCATAGACAAGACAAAGTGTTGAGTTTCAGCTCTGCTTGTAAGCTTGAAGGAGCTTGAATGCTACACATTGGCGACAAGGCTTTTTGGGAAGGAAGAAGGAGGCACTTTGGGACTGCAAGAGTACCCCAAGAAGTTGGGAGTACCTGATGTCTGGAGCACAGAGAGATGAATGTGTCTCAAGTACTGCCTCCATGGTGATGAGAAGGGAAATAAGGCAGGCTGAGGATAAGAGCCATTGGCAATGGAGAGTGGGGAGTTGAGCAAATTCTATCTTGGGCTTCTATCAGCTTTGGGGACATTGTCTGCTGAATTAGAGGAAAAAACAGAAGATAGGAAGAAGGGCATCTCAGAAACCTGAAGAGAGTGATGGCCTGAGACTTAATCAGAGAATTCAAGAGCACCTTGATCAGAGATGCATGGAAGGTGCCCAGGTGACGTTGGCACACATAGATTCATAATGATCAACCAATCTGTTCTATGTGGTTTTCTTCCAACAGCACCTAGACCCCCAGTGATAGGCAAAAAGAAATCCAAGAGTTGAACTGAAACTTTGATAAATGAGCACCAAGCAAGTGTAAAGGGCAAAGGAATTCACACTAGAGGCATCTTTGAGACAGTAAGGACTGGGCATTGAAGGAAGGGAAGGACTCGCTTGCTGAGCATTGGGGGTTGTGCTAGACATTCACCAATTCTGTCTATTTAACAGTGACTCTTTGGTGAATCTTCTTTTCTAAAAACATGGCAGTGAACTCACCAGTGCTCCCATGCTGAACCCAGGGAGTAAGGGGAAAACTCACCACTCTGAGATCGTACACTGTCAGAGCTATGGAGATGATGGACATGAGGATGATGGCAAAAGCATATTCCTTGTAATCTTCACTGAACCACAGACAGACACTGAAGAGTTGAAATATGTAGAATGGATTTAGAACCTGTTGGCAGACATAAAGAGAGGAAGACAAGAGCAGCATTCAGGCTTCACACACAGCTCCTTATCAACTTGTTTTCATAATGAGCACCAGAACATAAATTGCTCACACACTGTGTTATTCTTCTCATTATTACACCAATTAGCAATTGTCATGTACCAGTCACTGTATTAAGAACCTCACTGACTTCACTCATTGCATTGACATCATGACCTCATTGACCAGAAGTCATTGCTGATTGAGAAACTTGCCCACGATCGCACAGCTGTAACTGTCATTGAAGAAAGGCTTAAATCCTCTGACCCCAGATCACTCTTTGGTGAGTGTATATGTCTGTGGTGTGTGTGTGTTTGTGTGTCTAAATGTTCATGTGTAGGGGTGCACATGTATGTAGGGGCAGAGGCCAGACATCAAGGTGAATGTCTTTCTCAAGAATTATCCTCTTTACATATTTGTTATTTTTAATTTTTATTTATTTATTTGAGAGAGAGGCAGATACAGAGACAATGGGCATGCCAGGGCCTCTTACCACTGCAAACAAATTCCAGATGCATGTGCCATCTTGTGCATCTGGATAACATGGGTACTGGGGAATCGAACCTGGGTCCTAAGGCTTTGCAGGCAAGCACCTCAACCAATAAGCAATCTCTCCAGCTCTCTTCCTTACTTTGTGGGACAGGTTCTCTCATTGAACCTGGACTTCACTCGTTTGACTAGACTGGCTAGTCAGAAAGTCCTCAGGATCCTCCTGTCTCTCCCTGCCCAGTGCGGGGATTACAGGTGTGCGCTGACTTTTGCTTGGTTTCTAAAGAGCCAAACTCAGGCCCTCCTGCTGGTACCACAAGAAGTCACTGGTTGAGCCGTCTCTCCAACCTCAGAGCATTTATTTTAATCACTGGAGCGCTGTTCAATCTACACAGCAGGACTTCACGTGCCATCAAGCTGAGCATCACCGTAGCTGCTGGGTAGACATTCTCATCTCTCACTACACTTCCAGGCCTTCAGAAAGGTGACACATCCAGATTTACAAAGTATAAACATTTTCTTGTCTCTTGTCCCTCTCTGTTACAAAACAGCGGACATATCCAATGCCATTGAAGAACATTTCATTAATGGATAAATGCAAGACTCATGGAGAGCCAAGCTGAAAGTGGCAAGCTATAAGTGCACATGTAGAGCTCTGTGAGAAATAGCAGATGTCAGCAACAACGCTTGTCATCCTGCTTTGGTTAGAAATATTTCATACCTTGATTCAGATTTCCTCTGGTGGTTTACCATCTGTCTAAAACAGAAATGGAAATCCTGGCTTCAGCCTAGGGAAGAGGCACAGAACCTCTTGCCCCACCAGTTTATTCTGCTTTCTGTCCATCTTGAAAGCTTGTAGAAATATTGACAAGCTGCTTTGAATTTTGGAAACCTCGCTTAAGGCAAAGAGAAATGGAGGTGGAGCTCCAAAAGACTCAGAGGACTGTTATGTTGTTAGAATTTTTAAAACAGTAAGTCCAAAAACAGAGCCCAAGAGGAAAAATTTAGCTTAGTAAAAATGGCTCAGGGAAAGTCACAGAAGAGGGGGTGGAAAGATTGTTAGAGCCATGAGTTGGGTGATTATGCACAGAGTCATTGCCTCTCCCACATAACTGATGGCTACCCCCGTAAGGCAAGATCCACATTACCCATGGGGGAGGACAGGGAAAAGGCTAACAATGGTACCATCAAGGCTGTATATTCATATATATATATATATATATATATATATATATATATATATATATATATATATAAAACTAATTAAAAAATGGTGGTTAAGCCCTTCTTTATCTCTCACATACAAGGAGATCAGTAGAACTTAAAAAAAGCTGAAAAGAATGTGGCTTTCTCCCTATGGTTTAGAATGCTGGGGGGGGGGGAATTATATGTTTCCTATGGAAAAGATTCTTTTTCCTAAAGTAGATGTGGTTTTATTTCAAGTATTTCAAATGAGATAGAATAATATTTAAAGAGAAGAAAAGAAACACTACATTCATCCAAGTCATCAAATAATAAAGTGACACCTGGATATATTGGACAATGTACAAAAGAGGAACTTAAAGAAAAACTACATGAGAAATACAAAAGAACATGCCTGGTATTCTTTTAATGTATCTAGAAAATTGCAGCTGCTTCTTAACAAGTAGCACTCCTGATGAGAGCCAATTTCTTTTATTTTTCTATCCAACACCAAGGAAAAATACTAAAGAAATTACCTCCTTGATGAGCAGTTTCCAAATGGGTGTGACTTCAACATCAATGCCATTAGGCCCACATATTAACCTCCTACAGGAGAGAGCAAAGATCACCCGGTCACAAGAATGAAAACAAAACTCATTTCCTGCCCATGCAGGCAGAAGCTCTATTCCATGTTCCTTTCTCACTTCAGGGCCAACCCAAGCCTCTCTCTTTATGTAGCATCTCCACGTTATTCAAAATAACTGAAAAGTGGAGAAGCCCCAGGTGCAAAAACAAAACCATGATCATATTGCCTCCATTGAACTGGATTCACCAGAGTCTAAATATTTCCCTCAATAGTAATTGGGGCATTAAATACATTCATTGTCTCATCCAAGCACTTTCAGGATTGGTGTGATCTCAAGTCTCTTTCTCCCTCATCTCAGCTTCCACAGAAGCCGAACAAGGAGATCATGAAACTGGAATCATTTTAGTGACAAGGAAGGATCTTAGCTATTTCTCTTGACCTTTATTCAAAAGTTCTGCACAGCTTCATAGTTTCTTTTAATGTGAGCAAAAAGGTTCCGTGTACTCAATAATAGCCCAACACACAAAATTGTATGCCTCTCTAGTTGAAGACGGAGTGAATTGTTTAGTGAGGTAGAGGAATGGCACTTTGTGAATTACTGTGTTGTGGAGAACACTAGCCACTCCCTGCCTTCCATGTAGACCTTCAGATCAAGTGGCTTTGCTGAATAAAGAAGTGTTCCTCCATCTTTAGTGTAAAAATAGAGAACTTGAGCAATCTCATGGAAAGAAAGACTATAGGGCAACATGTGTTCCAAGATTCTACATTTTTACCAAGTCACCAGATAATACTGATGTGTTAAGATTCTGGGTCTTACAGGCACAGGTACTAGAAACGGACTGAAGGAAAATGTACTAATCATAGAAACTGGGCTGGGGGTGCACCTTAGTGGTAGCGTACTTGTCTAGCATGCAAGACAGCCTAAGCTCAATCCAAAAGTACAAAAAAAAAGTTGAAGAATAATCATAGAGACTTAGGACCAGCAAGGCCATTATAGTATATATATGGCCCAGCGTGGTGGCGCATGCCAATCCCAGCTCTCGGGAGGCAGAGGTAGGAGGATCGCCAAGAGTTCGAGGCCACCCTGAGACTACATAATTAATTCCAGGTCAGCCTGGACCAGAGTGAGACCCTACCTCACAAAACCAAAAAAAAAAAAAAAGAAAAAGAAAGTATTTATTTGTTTGTTTGTGAGGGGGAGGCCTGATAGGAAGAGAGAATGGGGATGCCAGGGCTTCTAGCCACTGCAAATGAGCTCCAGACATATGTGCCACCTTGTGCATCCAGCTTTACATGGGTACTGGAGAACAAAACCTGAGTCCTTGGGCTTCACAGGCAAGTGCCTTATCCACTAAGCTATCTCTCCAGGCCTGTAGTATCTCTTTTCAAGACTGGGAAACAAAGGCCAAAGGGAGAAAAAATTTGTTCAAAAATACCCAGACATGGATATTCCAGTACTTTCCCGAAACCTTAGTACTCTGCTTAGCAATTGATTTGCAGTCATGAAACTACATGTCTTGCATGGTGCTGTTCTCTGTTGTTTAACTATATTATCATAAGCATTTCCCAGTTATAATCAATACTGACTAAGCTCTGTTATTGCAGTATCCTTGTGAAGCATTGCATAGAGTAAGAAGAGTGTGAATCCTGTGAGCAAAAGCATGGGACTCAGTTCTTCCTTCAATCTATGTGATCTTATTCAGGCCACTAGTCCTCTCTGAACCGTAGGTATCACTTCTGTTAAGTTTAGCTTATGATTATGCCTGTTCTACCTCCCCTAACAAGTTCCTCTGAAAATGGGTGAAATAACATATGTAAAATGCTAAACAGATCATCGCAACATTTTCTCATATTAATGGGCCAAGGTTCCTTACTGTCGTCTCTATTTAGCTAAGCAAAACAACAGCTTTGAGCTAACATAGACAGCAATGTGCATGGTACCTAATCTCTTGTTCTTCTGTTGTTAGACCTGATCCAAATTTTAGATGTATCTTTGCAGAGCTGAGCCAGTCTTCCAACATGCTAAAATGGCAATAAAAAGGGTGCATTTAGCAAGAATAGTTTTTGAGATGGTATTTTTTTTCTTCTTTGGATTCACTTGCGGAAACAACTTACCCAATTTTTTGGAACTTTCCTTCTAAATTATTCCAAACATATCTTATTTTCTGCACTTTTATGTATTTCACCTACAAGAGAAAGTATTAAGAAAGTCTCTACTTTGGCAGACAAAGAACACACAGCAACTTGGGAGGCTAAGAACTTGTTTGTGGAAGAAGCAAAGATCGAGTCACAAATGCTGACTTAAGATTGTCTTCCTAACTGACCCTGTGCTTTCCCACCGCACCAGTGACATTCTTATCAGAAATCATTATTCACTCAGAATGCGCCATGGGCCTTCTGTTCAGATAAACATAAGAATGAATAAAACCCAGCCTCTGTATTCCACTACCTTACAACCTAAACAGGAAACAAAATACAGCCCAAGATAGGAAAATATGCCACACAGCCCAATGTATATCTCAAAGAAATAAAAATATGCTAATGTAAAATCAGCATTGTCTTTACAATGCTGTAGAAATGTCAAGAAGGCAGGTGACAGAAGGCATCGTGGAGGAGATCACCTCAGAAGTGCAGCAATGAAGGATGGGAGGAACTTTGCCCAGATGAAAAGAGAAGATAGCACATCAAAGAGATTGTGAGCAAGTTAGCTGTGGGGGGGGGGAGCAAAAGGATAGGTGGTTTGATTACTGAACGAAGTATTGAGCTGGAAAGATAGGGCAACAGCACATTATGAGCTGCCTTCAATGTTAGAATGAGGCATGTGGATTATCTCACAGGCAATGGATTTCTGGAATAACAGTAGATGACACATACAAAAGGAGGAGGCCAGAAGCATGGAAAGACAAGACGTATTTGCAAGAAAATTTGCTCCAAGAAGTGGGGCTCTTAGGGTGCTGGCAGCAGAAAGGAAGGATTCATGCTTGTAGCAGTGGTGCAGTTAGTTGTGCTTTCTTTTTTCTGGTTCTTTAAGCAACTTTATACGTGAGCATGAATTTCCATGAGCTGATGAGCCGCTGAGCACGAAGAGAGTCAGTGAGCCTCCCAACTTGCTAACCAGCAATGGTTAGGACCCAGGGATACTCACTGGATGCATCTGGGAGCTTTAAAAACACTAAAGCCCATTTCCTGCTTCCAAGAGGTCTTAATTTGTCTACAGTGCATCTGGGGCATAAAAAATTTTCAATTTCCCAAGGTAATTCTACTGTGCAGTCAAAGAGGAAAGCTGCTCAAGACGCTTTTTTCTTGTCACTTTGCTACTTGTGTCCTTAGAACTTCAACTAAATTCCCCTGCACCTCAGTTGCCCAGGAATAATTGAAGCACTTGTCTGGATTATGTCTAAGTTCCATTCGACACTCGTAAATATCACAGTCAGTATAATCACATTCTAAGACTAGTAAGAGTATCTAGATGGTAAATAAGAAATGTTTGATACATTTTTATTAAATAAATGAATGAAGCTTTATAAAATTGTATTTCAAAAAAATTGTATTTCAACTAGAAATGCAGTCTAAATCTCTAAGCTGCAAAACCTTACCTCAAATTAATGCAATCTTATTAAAAAAGCATGTAAGTGATATACATTTGAAAATTGCCAAGCAAAAGCAGTAAATGTAGTGATATTTAAAAATTCTGCAGAATGGATTTTATTTAAATGAGTTTGGTTGAAAAATACATCACTTAAGTATATCTATTTCCAATTGATTTGCAGGGTGAAATTGGAGTGAATTGTACCTGGTAATGACACTTACTTCTTAAGCTGTAAATTAGAGGGAGGAAAGAGTATTTGAAAGTAACCAACCCTGAGGCTTGTTAGTCATCAAGGTCCATGTTAGAAACTTCAAGTTTCTTGCCTTACAACTTCATTTCCTTTTAAGCATTCCCTGAAATTTTGCAAATAGAGCTACTAATCAGAGCTACTGTTCACTGAGTGCTTTGGAGCTGATCACACATTGTCATCTGTCTTCCTCACGCTCCTGCAGGGAGCCAGGTATTGTTTTCATCTTCACTTTGCGACCAAAATTCATTTTTATTACATCAGTCTCGAGTTTTAGTTCCTCCTCTTCTGGTTCCAAAGCTGTTTCTCAAAGGATATAAGATTCAGATTAGCCTCAAAAAAATATGAAATTTCCTTAATTTCAGGATTCAAGATGGGCAATGTAAGAGTTGGCTACTTTCTTAATCCTATAAATGTGATCACCTATGTCAGAAACATTTTAAAAGGACAAAATGTGGTAGCATGGAAGGTTTCCCACTCAGTTTTCATTAAAACCACAGACTGAGAGGGCTGGAGAGATGGCTTAGCGGTTAAGGCGCCTGCCTGCTAAGCTGAAGAACCCAGTTCCAATCTCCAGGTCCCACGTTTAGCCAGATGCAAAGTGATGCAAGGGCGCGATGCTGCACTTGCCCACAAGGGGGCGCACACATCTGGATTTCGTTCACAGCAACTGAGAGACTGCTGGCGCGCCCATCTCTATCTGTCTCCCTCTCCCTCCCTCTCTCTCTGTCTGTCTCTCTCTGTCTCTCTCTCTCCAAAAATAAATTTTAAAAAATTAAAAAAAAATTTTAAAAACCACAGACTGAGAAATTGATAAAACATAATAGATACAAAACAGCCTCAAGTGAAACCAGGAACAATGGAGAATAAAGTGGAATATGAATAAAGTTTGGAGGCTGGAGAGATGGCTTAGTGGTTAATGTGCCTGCCTGCCAAGCCTAAGAAAGCCCAGGTCCCATGTTTAGCCAGATGTAGTGCTACACTTGCCCACAAGGGGGAGCATGCTTCTGTAATTCGTTCACAGCAGCTGTCAGGCCGCTAGCATGCCCATTCTCTCTCTCTCTCTCTCTCTCTCAAAAAAAAAAAAAAAGAAACAAAGAAAGAAAGGAAGGAAGGAAGGAAGGAAGGAAGGAAGGAAGGAAGGAAGGAAGGAAGGAAGGAAGGAAGGAAGGAAGGAAGGAAGGAAGGAAGATAGATAGATTTGGGGTTGGAGAAATTGCTTAGCAGTTAAGTCACTTGCCTGTGAAGCCTCAGGACCCAGGTTCAATTCCCCAGTACCCACATAAGACTGATGCACAAGGAAGCACATGCATCTGGAGTTCATTTGCAGTGGTTAGAGGCCCTGGCATGTCCCTTCTCTATCTGTCTCTCCCTTTCTCTCCCTCTCCCTCCCTCTCCCTCTCGCTCTCTTTCTCAAATAAACAAAATCTACATATTTTTAAATCTTTGATAAATAGAAAAAGAATAAAGTTGTTACTGGGCTGGAGAGATTGATCAATGGTTAAGGTGCTTGCCTGCAAAGCCTAACAATCTGGGTTCAGTTCCCCAGTACCCAGGTAAAGCCAGATGCACATAGTGGCACATGCATCTGGAGTTTGTTGGCAGTCGCTTAGGGCCTCTGGAATACCCATTCTCTGTCTGTCTCTTCTGTCTCTCTCTCTCTCTCTCTCTCTCTCTCTCTCTCTCTCTCTCTCTGCTTGCAAATAAATAAATAAAAATGCTAAAGAAAAAAAAACATAGTTGTTACTGGTAAAGCATTACCTCAGGCCAAAAAAAAAAAAAATGGAAGATTCCACTATCTTCTGACAATGTCTGAGGCCATTCCTAATATTAACAAGTATTCCTCTATGACAGACCTTTTAAACATCCTTAAGATGACCCCAGCAGGACACATCTCTGCTTGGAGCTTCTCTGCTTCCCTCATCACATTCAGAGCCTCTGGAAGTTGGCAAAGGACATGATGCAGAACACGCAAGAGGTAGAGTTTATTGATTTGCCCATTTGACTCCACACCAGGAAACAGTAACTAGGAAATCAGTTCACATATGCTGTAGATGATTTATCTTTCTGCTCAGTAATTAGGAATATTCCTCTCCTCAAGCTTCTCACTCTTCATTTCTTGTTGGACTATATAAGAGTGTTCTTCTATCAGCCAGAGCACTGGCTTTCCACTTTGCATGCAGTCCTACACAATTGTCCTCAGAATTTCTTCTTAGTCTATGCTTGAAAATCCAACGTAACTCTTTACTATAATCTCCAAACATCCTATGAAAGACCCTACACAATGATCACTTTGGAATTTCTTTTATTGCCACCAGTGTCATCACAGCTGAGCCTGACATCTCCTCTAACTTTAATGAAAGTTCCAAACCTTACTATTAATATAGCTCAAATAATCACCTTAATATCTGCCTCCACATATGAGGAACAACAGCCTTGATAAACAGGTAGAGAAGAAATTATAACTTCCATCTTGCAAATAAGAAACTTAAGACTGAAGAATTAACTAGTTAAAGTCCTTATGCCCCAAGCTGATAAGGCACCAAGATTATATAGTAAAACTTCCATTTTAAGACCTATGCCCTTCCTGGAATAGTATTTGCTTATCTGAGAATTTGTTTAGTCTATACAATTAAAGATGGTAAAATTTCAGGGCAGTAAAACTCCAAGACCATCTCCAAGGTGGAACTGGGAAGATTCCCTCCCAAGTAAAGGGCCGCCTCACAGATGAGGCATTATTCCCTGGAGGAACTTGACCTCTTTTGTCTGTTTATTTTGGCAGACAGCTGAGTGATGGCAATTGACAATAGAGAGACTACTCGGCAACATTTTATTACTTTGAAATTTTGATCCTACAATCTAATTTAAACACCTCTTTATGCCTAGAAGTATAAAACAGAACATTCTTGACTTATTAACTATTTAATATAGGGCTGAAGAGATGGCTTAGTGGTTATGGAGCTTGCCTGTGAAGCCTGAGGACCCTTGGTCGACCTTCCAGATCCCACATTAGCCAGACACACCAAGGTGAGGCAAGCACAAGGTTGCACATGCCCTCTAGATGGCACAAGAATCTGGAGTTCAATTTCAGTGGCTGAGGCCCTAGCACACCAATTTTCTCTCTTAAATAAATAAATAAATAAATAAATAAATAAATAAATAAGTATTAATATAAATGTCAACTAGGGTTGGAGAAATGGCTCAGCTGTTAAGGTACTTGCCTGCAAAGCCTAACAACCTGGAATTGATTCTCCAGTACCCACATAAAGCCAGATGCACAAAGTGGAGCATGTACCTGGAATTTGCAGCAATCAGAAGCTTTAGCACACCCATTCTCTCTCTCTCTCTCTCTCTCTCTCTCTCCTTGCAAATAAATAAATGAATAAAAATTAAAAAGAAATGTTAACTAGTCATAATCCAAGCAGTACTGATTTAATATGGCAAAAGGGAGTAACAGAAACTCATTTGAATAATACAGTTCAAAGTAAGGTCATTCTGTAGAAATAAGCAGACTCCCTGGTATATTTCTAAGTGACTACTTTTAAAATAAGATTAATCCCATTATATCCATAATAACCCAGTGAATAATGCCCATAATAGGCAGCATGCATTAAGCATCTGTTATATATCTGGCACTCAACTTGTTTTATTATTGGGTATCATTAATTAATATTACACAAAGGCTTTCATTGCTGTTCAAACCCAGGGCCTTACCATTGTGAGGCAAACTCTACCAGACCCCATTATTGTGTCCTCAGCCCCATTAATACTGTTTTATAGTTGGAACAACAAAACTGAACAAAGTTGAGAAATTTATCTGTGGTTTCACTGTTAAGGATAGTGCTGACATTTGAACCGAGCTCGCTCTAGTCCCAGCGTACCTGCTCTTTACAATGTTTTACACCATAAAGTGAATACTGGCATCAGGGTGGACCTGAATTTAGCCTTATTTTTGCGGAAGGAATGGGCATCCATTCCTGTGGAATGGCACTAGCCACAAGCACACTTACTTTTAGATCAGGCTTTCTAATGGCTCTGTTTATGACGTACTCCTCGTCTGCAATGAGAGGGTGATCGGGAGTGAGCCCAAACGTGTTGCTTAGTGCTGACAGGGAGATCCACATTACCTTTTTCCAAGAGTAAGTCTGGAATTCATCCTAAGGAAATAGACACCAAAACCCTGGGTAAGTTAGGAGAAGTCATTGAGCTAAAACTCAACATGAAAATCATCACATAAGGGCTAAGGAGATGGCTCAATGGATAAAGTGCTTGCCAGCAACCACAGTTATCTGGGTTTAGATTTGAGAACCCACAGAAAGCCTGACTCATAGCACAAGTGTCTGTAATCCCAGTACTTCTATAGTGAGAAGAGAGGTGGAGATAGGAAAACCCTCTGGAATCTTGTGGGCTAGCTAGCCTACAAACTCAGCTGTGAACAATGAGACACCCTGCCTCAAACAAGAAAGAAGGTGAGGACTGATCTCCAAGGTTTTCCTCTGACCTCCACACAGGAACCTTGGCCTGTGCAAGGCATGCCCACACTCACACAAGCACATGGGTATACACTCATCCATACACATAAACCTGAAAAAAAATCATTTAATAGAATTTTGTAAGTTTATGGAGTTAGTGAACATTCTTGGCATAATGATATGCCTTTGAAAGATGGCATATGATGCCTTTGAATCTTGAGGGGAAACTCATGATCATTTAGCAAGGAATCTGAACAGGAATATGAGGCATTGTCACAGATACCCAAGCTGGAGGCACATCTCAGAAAAGCCCCTCCTCCATGACCTTCCAACCTACCGGGAAACATGACAGGAGGGGAAGATAAATGAACAAATAAAAAAGAAAATGCTTTCCAGTGTCAAGCTCTCACTAGCCTTTGACTAAAAGAGGCGTTACATACATCAAATTCTCCCTAAATTTATAATGCTTATCCCATTTAAACTATGCTGACTTCACTCTCTGTTGGAGAATCTGTTCTTCTTTTTCAGAAGGTAGCAAGACCCGAGGAGATAAACTACCCCTCACACTTCAGCCAAGCCACAGCTGGAACCACAGAGGAGGGGAGACGAACATGAGTGCTGCTTTCATGCTGAACTGGATAATCAGTGCAAGAGTGAAGGAGACAGACCCTGAAGATACTGAACACCTGCCAAAGCAGATGCTCCCCAAAATAACTGACTGCTGCTCCCACAACGCATAACCCACAACCCTGTAGGGAATACCTGAAACCTCACTGAGAAGAGTCCCCAATGGAATAGGGGCAGGGACAAGGGAAAGGAGGGTACCAACACATGATGTGTCCATTCGAAATGTTGTTAATAATAATGACAATAAAAATAATAATAAAATAAAGATAAAAAAGAAAATGCATCCTGAAGGATTGTGTACATCTCTAAGGGTGAGGAAACCAAATCAATGGAATTATCCTCATATTTCAAGGCTTACCTCAAATCTCTACCTCTTTCAGAACAGTCCCTTTAGTACACAACAGTGAAAAGGATAATTTTAAAAGTAAAAACTATCACTTTGAAAACTCTGAAGGATTTTCAGCATTCCTCTCTTGTTATTTCCTGCCTATATTGTCATAGTTCTAAATCACCTTGAAGATAGGGACCCTGGCTTACTGTTCCTGATCTCCCCACCTTCGTGGTATCCCAAGGCCTACTCAATGAGAGTACAGCGGATGGCTGACAGAGACTGGTCACATGCACTGAGAGTGTACTAAGATAACTGTCAAGATGTTATTAGCAAGGAAGAACTGAAGCAACCCTTACTACATGATCCTAATTGAAAAGATTTGCTGAGGTCTTCATCACAGAATGAAGCTAAGAGCAGCACCAGGCTGGAAGCACAGATGCCACAGTGGTCTCTTGCAGAGTGCTGTGATGGCAACAGTATTTACTACCTGAATGGACAAGCATGAAGCCCACTTGAATGGCGCTAAGCAGGATGTAAATGGAAGTCAAGACTTGGAAGTCAATGCCTAGGGAATGAAAGGCAGAGCCAGAAATGTTTTCAACCATTATATCCATGCTTGAAGATATCTGAGCCACCTATATAAGAGGAGAAAGTATAGTACTTGTAGCTAAGTCTATTCTATTGATTCCTCCTCATGAGAAGCCCACCTCTGAGCCTTCGATCCTGCCTTGGCCTCAAGGGCACATCATCTCTCCTCATCTCAGTATTATTAGTAGACATTTGAAAGTTTACAAATTGATTATGAAAATCTACTTATTCCTGGCTATTACTCTATATGGGGGGGGCTGGAGAGTAAATCAAAATTTAAATTTGAGCTGAAGAGATGGCTTAGCAGTTAAGGAGCTTGCCTGCAAAGCCAAAGAACAATGTTTCAATTAAAAGAAAAAATTTCTGAGCTGGGGAGATGTTAAGGCACTTGCTTGGGAAGCCTAAGAACCCAAGTTCAACTCTCCAGATTCCATGTAAGCCAGAAGCACAAAGGTGAGGCAAGCACAAGGTCACACATACCCACAAGGTGTCACAAGCATCTGGAGTTTGATTTCAGTGGCTGAGGCCCTGGTGCACCAATTCTCTCTCTCTCAAATTAAAAAAAAATTGTAACAAAGCATTGATTTGTAGATAATTATGAACACACATTATAACAGATCCCTAAAGAGCTGAGAGAGACTTCTGGCCTCCAGTGAAGCCATTACATTGGGTGTTCTTGTCTATTTCTTTTGCCATTTATCCTTGAGACAAAGCTTCTCATTGAGCCTGGAACTAATACCAATATTTTTGTTTAGATTGGCTGACAGCCAGTCCCAGTGTTCCTCCTATTTTTGTCCTCCTTAGCACTGGGGTTACAGGCATGTACAGCCATGCCCAGTTTTGTACACAGTATGGGTACTGGGGATTGAACTGATGTCCTCAAGATTGCATCTCTAGTTCTTCTCCCTGGTCCATCTCCCCAGCCCAAGAACGAGGGGACATGCACCTGATCCTCTTGAGTGAGTTCAAATACTATCAACTACTGCACTTCTCTGATTACACAGCAATTTTCAAAACCTTTCTGCATTCATTATCTTCTTTTGTGCTCACAGTCCTTCAAACTTGTTATCATCATCTCCATTTTGCTGATTAGGAAACACATAACGAGCAAGGCTAAGAATGGTTTGAACCCTTCCAATCTTGGTAGTAAGTATGGAACTCAGCCGGGATCTCGTGTCCTTCCTCTTTATGTTGAAATGATGTCCTGTGGTATTTGTGGCTTGTGTGTGAAAATCACCCTGAATTTTTTGCTGTGTGACAAATAGCATCCAGTTTCTCACCATCTCTTCTCTCTTGGCAGCACAGAATCTGATTCCTAAAATCAAGCTGTCACCGTCTGTGACAGCTAACAGCCCTCTAGACTGTGTCTGAAAAAGAAAAGCTGTGTGGAGCACTGGGACTCCCAATTCTCAAAACCCAATGTTAGTTCAACGCACTGGCTGTATGCCTTAATTCAGGTATTAGAAACTGTAATCCATCTATATAAGCTTTATAGCCTGCAGTGACTAAACCAAGAGTTTTAAGCTCATTTCCTATTACTGCCTTGACCCCCTAGCCCAGTAGCTCATAGCTCTTGTTGAACCCAAAGCAGAACTCTGTAGGCAAAATTAAACAGATTATACAGTTAGACAGCCATTTTTCATAAAGTAACATAGTGACCCTCACTAGACATTTTAAGGGGAAAAGAAAAGGAATGGAGGGAAAATATTCAGTGGTCACTTTAGGTAATACCAACTTTTCTCATTTGTCAGTTTGGCATGGTACTATGTGGATCTGAGACACAGATCCCAGATCTCAGCTCCAAATGCCTTGCAATGCTCTGAGACCAATGTGCTTTACCTAGACCTGGAAAAGTAAGGATAATAATGCTGCCTGCTATGGATGTCTGAAGGCTTAAATGAAACACTCCATAATGCCCATGGTTAGTGTCTGGTCCACAGCAGGGATACAGCAATGCTCTTTGTCATACAACTCTGAACCTCATCATTCACAGCATGTCAGTCCTGAGATCTTTCTGTAAATAGGAACTGGTCTTCTCTTGGGGGAATCTTTAGAATTTCTCAAAGTGTCTGTTTTTCCTTTTGGAGAAGCTGCATTGTCCCCCTGGAAATAGCTTCTTCCACCTTAGTTTGTTTTCCCAGCCCTCCTGTGAGCAGCTAATCATCTGTGAAATACTAACATGTGTCAAAGTGGCCAATATTTTAACGAGTAATTGGCTCATAATGTGAATAGTCCAAATGATTTGTCTATCAGATTTGGACTATTGACACATTAATTGAATAGGCTTTACTTCTTTGTTAACAAAAATCAGTGCTTCAAATCTAAAATACTAGGTTTCAAAACAATTTGAGTACATTTTAAAAATGGCATGTGCACATGCAATTTGACTTAGGCTGGCAAATAGAAGAAGCCAGGCCTATTCATTTCCTATAGCCTTGCACTTTTGAATTTGGAAATGCCATAATAACTTCCATATGGAATGAAATGGGGTAACTTATTCCAACATTTGCCTATAACCACTTCACCCTTAGAACTTAAAAAGCAGCATTGTGATCAGCTCACTTCCATGACTGCTCTTATACTGGAGTTCAGTATACACACACACACAAACACACATGTACACATGCACACACTTATGAGCTTGCTTTAACAAGAAAACAATAATCCCTTGTAGAGGTCCAAAGAGACACAAGAAAATGAGTACTTTTTTCTTAGAGACAAGCTCATTTGAACCTAAAATGGTGATCTCTGCCTAAGGTGCTTCCCCCTTAAGGTAATCCCCATGGGGCTGCAGAGACGGCTTGGAAGTTAAGGTGCTTGTCTGAAAAGCCAAATGACCCAAGTTTGATTCTCCAGGACCCACATAAGCCAGATGCACAAGGAGGCGCATGCATCTGGAGTTTGTTTGCGGTACTAGAGACCCTGGTGCACCCATTCTCTCTCTCTTTCTCTCTCAAATAAATAAATAAAATATTTTTTATTTATTTATTTGAGAGAGAAAGAGAGAGAGAGAGAGAGGAAGAGGCAGATAGAAAGAGAGAATGGGCATGCTAAGGCCTCTAGCTACTGCAAACAAACTCCAGATGCATGCACCCCCTTGTACATCTGGCTTACATGGGTTCTGGTGAACCAAACCAGGGTCCTTAGTCTTCGTAGGCAAATGCCTTAATGGCTAAGCCATTTCCCCACCCAAATAAAGTATTTTTTTTTAAATATCATCCTCATAGATAAAGTAATAACAGCTCTCATCTTAGGTTCCTCCAAGACACTGTCCTACCTTCATACACGAATCACTTAGGCAAAATAACATTCTCTTTATATAAAAGTATCTTTTTTTCTCTTTTCCCCTTTTAGCCAGATTTATTGATGTTCTTAATATATAGATCTGATATAATCCCAAGGTTATTGACCTGGAAAAAGTAAACATTACTTTACAAGCTGTATGGGGAAAGTCCTGTGAACTATTGGCAAAATTCAAGTTAAAATGGGGAATGGGTTTTGGGAGACAGAATGTGTACCTGAGAGAGACACATGCTATGTTCTCCTGCTTTCCTGATCATAGGCAACTTTAGTATCTTGAACTAAAGTACTGGTGGGAATAATCAAACTTTTATTATAGATTTGATTAAACTTAGTTGAATAAAATAAATACTGAGCACTTCTCTAGCCACATGCTAGGTGCAAGAGAGGAAAAAAAAAAATAAGCCACCAACCGCTGTCTTCAAAAAGCTTATAATCCAACAGAAACAAAACTATCAAATTGATGGAGCCTAGTGAAAAAAAAAAAAAAAAAACAGGACTCGGAGAGTCAGAAAACTTTTGTTCAAGTTCTTTGCCCACAAGATTTCCTCCACCTGGACCACTCCCCAGGTACCTATTCCTATAGATCACTGTCACTTTTTGACTAGTATTTTTGGAAGTTTCCTGAATTTGACTTGTTTTATGTTTTGTTTAATCTACCATAACCATGAATGGTTCCTGAATAATCTTTTAGTAGTTAGTTTTTCACATTTCTCTGTGCAGAAATCTGAAGAACTCCATGAATCCTTTCCTTGTTACATTTCTTCATCTTCCCTCCAACACACACCTGCCCAAAAAACAGCTGTGTCTAGCATCAGTGGCACTCATGTAGCCCATGGAGGAAAGTGAATTAAAGGGAGGGAACTCCTAGCTTTGATATTGACTAGATTGAACAATTTCGTATTCTCTCTCAACCCGCATACATAAAATGGAGATGATAATGCCCATTTTCCAAGATTGTTAGAAGAATTAAATAAAATAATGAATAGCATGCTATATTATAAACCAAAACGAAAGTAGTGTGTTGATATAATACAGACTATAAGAAAAGCCCAGGAGTCGGAAATGAAAACAGAAAATTCAAAGAGAATTCAGGCAGGTAATTAAGTGCCTCCAAAACCAGAGCAGAGAATGAATCAACAAAGGCAATAAAGGCATAACAGAGAAGGTCACTTGTGGTGGAGGAATGAGGAAGTTTTACTAAATAATGTAGAACACCTCCTTAAGATCTATTCCTTAGAGAATGTGTGCGTGAGAGAGACAGAGAGAGAGAGACTTCTCACTAGAATGTCAAGTTGTAAGGACAGGACTCCCATCTGTTTTGTTTATAGTCTATGATGTCTGATACCTGGTTGGCTTCTTGATAAATACTTATTGAATGAGTAAATTGTAGATAAATAAATGAATGAATGAATGAATGAATGAATGAACTGTGGATGGATGGATGGATGGATGGATGGATGGATGGAGATAAAGCAAGCACAAAACCAAGCATGGTGCTGATGCTATGCTTGAGAGATCACACTTCAGAGGAAGGAGGAGGAGGAGAGAACAGATCAGGAAATGTGAATGTTTGGGGCTAAAAGACTTCGAGTGGACTGTAGGGTGCCATCTGATGGCATATTTTCAGAGTTTCCACATTTTGAGCTAACCCAACAACTTTAATTGAAAGTGAAGTGAAATGCTGCCTCTTGGAACAGCATGGTAAAGTGCCGTGAGTCAGGCCTCAGATCTGAGAGTTTCAAAGCTCTCCTCTGCAGGTCATAGAGCTCAGACATTATGTGATATACAATGACAATGAAGGGAAAACTGTGTTTGTAATTATGACAAAGATGGAAGCTCTAGAAATCATCAGGAAATTTAGCCTATCAATGCATGTAAATCATACACTTGCATAGAAATGTAGCTTTGCTGCACATATTGGTTAAAATTCAGAAATAGATGAATAATGAATAAAATGCCACTTGATAATTTATGATATGAAAATGTGATTACACTTAGCTTTCGGTGAAAGAGAAAAATCTCGTGTTTGCTGCTGCTTGATAAGGAGAGAAGAAGCAAAACTAATCTGAAGATTGAACATTTTCAGCAAGTATATCATGGCTTTTTTATGTGAAAAAAATGACTAGCTAATCAGTATCTGTGATAATAATCTGTAATCTTACCGGTGTGAGATTGATGATAAATGTTAACTGTTGATATTTTAATAACATGAAGAACAGATCTCTGCCACATACTTTCAGGTAGGAGTCACCCACGCTTCCATAATAGAATGCTAGTACGTACAGTTCAGCTCTTGCAATATCACTCAATACAATCTTTTCTAAGTTGTCATGTTAATGCAATAACCTTGCAACAGATTTTTAAACTATCACTGCCCAAAGCGTATTTTTATCTAAGTCTCACATAGCAAGGATGTTTGAAATAATTGAGTTCTTGTCTAATTACATAAAGACTAATTTAGAAGCTCATTTATTTGAAGAGTCTCTGGCATAGAAAATCCATTTAAAATGACACACAAGAGCAGGTAATTAAAAATTAAAGTTAAAATCAAGATGGAAAAGGTAAGATTGAAGGGAGATGAGGCTGCTCTGATTAGCTCTAGAGGGGTGGTGGGAGGGGCTGGGTAGACTTTCACTGATGTGGAAAAAGGGGTAACTCTCTCTCTCTCTCTCTCTCTCCAATAAATAAAATAGTTTTTAAAGAGAGAAAAGAAAGAAAAGGGCAAGATAGAGGGATGCAGAAAAGCATGTATCGGTACTTTCCTGAGTTTTTCTAGTATTTTCCAGTTGCAAAAAATGACCACATACAACTGGGATAACAGGGGACTGAGTGGGCTTGGGAGTCCCATTCTCAGAAAACCCTTCCCTTGATGGTTATTGCTTGACCTGCTGGGTGATGCAGGGAGCACATGGTCCAGAGAAGCAGTGCCAGTGGACATGGGTGTGCTGTGAGCACTTTCTTCTACACAGAAGGCTGTTGGAGGTTCTTGCACAATAACACACACGTATGTGTGCATACACATGCATGCATGTTCCTTGATGTTCTATTTCATAGTTTGAAAATGGCTTTTGCATCCATAAGCCCCCTCAGCCTGCCATAGTCTCCCCCAAAAAAATATATGTATTTCCCTAACCCCATTTTGCAAGCAGAATAGCCAAAGTCGTGAAACTTTAAGAACAAACTTCCAGTGACAAGACTAGAAGCCAGTCCACTGACTCCAAACGCAGCAAGGACCATGGGCCCTTGTGTTGACACTTTTTCAACTTTCACTCTTAGAATGTTTTCTTTCTCTTTTCTTCCTTTTGTCTTTTACCTCCCTTCCCCTCCATTTCTTTCACTACCCTTCCTCCTCACCCCATTTCCTCACCACCATTTGCTTTATTTCCATCCATGCCATGACTCTGACAGCAGCATCAGAGACTGGCATCTTTAGAACTACAGCCTGGTATTCCATTGTGACAGGCAGGTGGCTTCTCTGCTTCTGAGGCTCTGCTTCTTCTGCCACCACATGCTGTCCTCTGGGAACTCATAGGGAATAGACATCAGTTCCTGTAGGGCAAAGCTAAATTCTTCCTATGCTGCAAAGAAAGAGCCTCATAGGCTCTGAGATTCGTGTGGAATGTGTCTCTATGAAAAAAAAAAATCCCAGGCTGGAGATGGAACTCAGTTGAAGAACACTTGCCTAGCACGTGAAGGGCCTGCATTCTTCCCACACAGCATAAGAAAGCATCCCAAATAGTTACCTTTCATGAATACTTAAGCCTCCATTCTGAGCCTGAGAAAAGGAGTCCTACTCGATCCCTGCCCCAGCAAGACACTCAGGCTGTGAATGGAAAGGCCAGCTCTACAACTTGCTAAATCTGGATTATTCCTCTTGATACTTCATGACTATCTAAAGGCTGAGCCACAAATCAAATGTCCAGGTTTCTATTCCATTCACAAGGACCAAGTGAACTAATAGATAAACTATAGCAATTTTTTTCAATGTGTGATCCCCTATAAGGATCACTAACCTCAAATGAGAACCTGTTAAAAATGTAAATTGTTGGGTCCCAATCCAAATCTGGTGATTTAGCAACTCTAAGGAGTGGGCCCAGCAAATTGTGCTAACAGGCTTTCTAGATTATTCTGATGCCAGCTGAGATTTGAGAACCACTGCCCTAAGAAGTTTTCAGTGAGAGCAGTCCTCGTGCCTCACTTACATATGAGCTAACGTAAATTGCATCACTTTCCCAAGGCTCTACTTCCTCATTCTTCAAATGAATTTCTATATAGTAAATGCCAGGCACTTTTCTTTCCAATACATTCTTTGGGCCTTCCTGAAGTGCACTTTGCAGAATCTCTCTCAACATCATCAGTGAGTTGTACTTACTCCACAATGATCTCTTCCTTAGATGTGAACACTGGTGCAATAGTGGTAGGACGGTTATGGGAGTAACAACTGCTCTCCGATTGGATGTGAGGACTGCTCCATGAACTCATGCTTGCCACTGAAAACCAAGTCAAAAGCCTAGGGCTAGGTAAGTCATAGGCTCTTAGAGAGAAGCTACTACTGTTATTTGAATAAATGGATATGTTGTGCCTAATAAATTATCCTCTAAATACGTATGGCTTTACCCCTAGATTAGTGCTGCTCTCACCTTTGGTCGGAGAAGCTTCTTTTTGCAGTTGATAATTACTGGGCAGACTTAAAGCTCATCAGAATACTGAGAATGAGTGACTAGTGCTCAGCCCCAAATCAGGCATCTACGTCACCCTTTCCAAGGCTCAGGGAACACTTCAGAAGAGGGGACTGGAAGGAACATAAGAGCTGGAGGATGGAATGGAGTGCTGTGGAACTCGACTTGGACGTGACATGGCCATTGTGGTCTGGAACTCCCAGCAGCTGTGGTTATCTGAACGAGGCCTGCACAAGAGAGCGGTCAACACGCCTCCATGGATGGAGGAAAGGCTCGTGGCAGTTAGTGGAGGCTGGGGGAAGGGGAGCCATTGACTAGTGGTGTAGTCATTAGTGAGCCTTGGAAAGAAGAAAGGATTCAGCTTGAGTAGGAAGGGGATAAAAGAGGACAATTGAGGTATGTATGATCAAAATACAATATACACATGTATGAAATTGTCAAAAAAATAAAATTTTTCCAAAGCTTTCTTAAAGTCTAGAAGTTTATTGTCCAAGGATTTCTAATTTAATTACAGTCGAACTTGAGAGGTGGTCCCGCATCTATCATTCATATGATTCAGGTATTAAGCAGGGTTTTTTTGTTTTGTTTTGTTTTTTTGTTTTTTTGTTTTTCGAGGTAGGGTCTCACTCTAGCTAGCTCAGGCTGACCTGGAATTCACTATGTAGTCTCAGGGTGGCCTTGAACTCATGGCGATCCTCCTACCTCTGCCTCCTAAGTGCTGGGATTAAAGGCATGCGCCACCACGCCCGGCCAGTTTTTTTTGTTTTTTTAAGGAACCAGGATCCAGAATAAAGTATTCAAAACAAAAACAAACTTTATCAAATTCTCAATTTCAATGAAAATTAGTTTAAGCTGTTAGATTGTAAATTTCAGTTTCAGGCATTTTAATGTTTTGTTGTGTTGGGCCTGTTATAAAAAATCTGCTGTTAATCTTCCCTTTTGCTACATAAATAAAATGTCAATCTGGAAAGATCACAATAATAATAAAAGAAGTTAAGCACCCGACAGGGGCTGATTTATCAAAGCTGGTTGTCATTCTGGATCAGTTACACTTGTTAGAATCCTAGGGGAAGTTAGTCAAAAGGGAACCCTCCAAGAGAGTGTCCCTCCCTGTATCTGGAATATCAACATTGGCCTATCAGTCACCTCATATTTATGGAACCCCTACTCATGAAGGAGTTAAGAGGGCAGCAGTTAACAAGTGAGAAAGTCCCTTCCCTCCTGCAGCTCACCATCCTGTGGGTAACGATGCATGTGCCCCACATGCCATGAGTGTGATGGGGAAATAGAACAAAAATACGGAGAGTCACACCTAATGCCGTAGCCTTGTAACAGAGAGAGGCGACAACCTGGGCAACAACATTGCTGCATGTTTGCTAGTATTTCTACAGAATGTAACACCTTCCCCTTGAAAACCATGGCTCTTTCAAATCAGCAGGGGGAGACAGTCTCCTCCTGAAAGCCTCCTCAGAGGGACACTCCCACCTCCTCAGGTTTCTCCCATCCCTTCCTCCTGAATCATTCCAGTGCCTTAGACATGAAAACATCAAGCTGGGAGACAAGGATCTGTAAGAATTTTTGTAGCTTGTAGGCTGGATTAACTATTTCACACTACCCATTATTTTTAGCAGTTAATAAGATTATCCTTGGCTTTCACATTAACAGAAGTCACAATGTTAAAAAGGACTGCCCTGTAAAATAAATCTTCCTAATAAATCCATATATATTACTGAATTCTGGGTAGATGCAAGGCTGTGGTGGAATATCAACCTGTCACCTGATTTGTATACATCTCCCCCAGCCGTCCAACAGCCCAATGTTCACGGAAACGGGACCAGCTCCAACAACAGGCACTCACTTACTGTGGTACGCAGTAACACGACATCTGCTTCTTGCAAGGAACATGGGACACAGCTTGCCCATATGTGCCACGCTGGTCTCCAGTAAAACACCAAGGGAAGGATTCCAAATGAGAAGATGGATCCAGCGAGGCAAAGGGCTTGCCGACAGCCTTGCGTTCGATAGCCAAATATTTCCTGAAACCGAATCAGAGTATTGCCAAATACTGGTTAGTAAACCGTAATTGAAATAATACTGATTTTAGGGATGAAATAGAGGCAGAGATTAAAGGAGCTGATGAGGGTCAAGGGAGTCCCCTAAAATGTGAAGGAGTTCGAATGTTCTGGTTAAAAGCACATTCTCAAGCCCAGCATGGTGGCTCACTCGGGAGTCAGAGGTAGGAGGATCTCTGTAAGTTCAAGGCCAAGCTGAGACCAATTCCCTGTCAGCCTGGGTTAAAACAAGACCCTACCTCAAAAACAAACAAACAAACAAACAAAGACACTTCAGGTTTAGACATTACTGCTGTCACTTGCTTGGTAGATGAGCTTCTGTAAGCTTGAAACCTTTCTTCCTCACCTGGTCATTCATAAAGCAGGGGTAGTGATGCCACGTGATCAACCTTTTGTAAGTGCCATGGCAACACTTCCACCTCCTCCTCATGCAGCTACTGCTTCTGCTGTTACAGTAACTTGATCCATTTCCCTGACCAGATGTGAAAACTTAGCCCCTGGCTAATTAGCAGTCAGATTCAAGAATTCCTAGTGTTGGGCTGAAGAGATGGCATAATCATTAAGGCAATTGCCTACGAAGCCTAAGGACCCAGGTTCGATTCCCCAGTACCCACATAAAGCCAGATGCACTAGGTGGTGCATGCACCTGGAGTCCCTTTGCAGTGGCTAGAGGCCCTGGTGTACCCAGTCTCTCTTTGCCTCTTTCTCTCTCTCTCTCTGAAATAAATAAATAATAAATATTATTTTTTAATTTTAAAGAAAAGAATTCCTAGTGTTATTGGTTCTGTTCTTGCTAGGGCTGCACATTACAATAGCAACATAGCTGGACATCAAACTACCACCACCAACCTCTCTATCTCACTCAATAGTGAGTAGCAGAAAAGCTTCTCTGACCTTGGCTGAAAGGATTCTCATATATAATGAATAGATTCTGTCCTACCATTAGCGACACATATCAGTGCTGAATGATATCTTAAATATCATTTACATTTAATATAACTTGTGAAATGATCTCACTATTGGAATTATAGTTTTTTGTTTATTTTATAGCATAGAAATCTACCTTGGCATGAGCACTCACCTGCTCCAAGTTCAAGCTACTTCTTCCCATCTTCCAAGGCTGGACCTGCTCTCTTCCTGCTCCCAGCCTGCAGTGATATTCTGTCAGTCCCACATTACCAGGTCTGTCTGTCCTAAATTCACCCACCATCTTTCCCATGCACTTTGCTGGCTTATATGCTTGGCACAAATTGCATTCTACTCTCCAACCTAGTCATTCCATCACCTTTTAAAGATATGTATTTAAAACTTTTCTTATATTAGGCTAGAAAGATGGATTAGCGGTTAAGGTGCATGCCTGCAAAGCCTAAGGACCCAGGTTTGATTCTCCAGGTCCCAAGTAAGCCAGATGCACATGGTGGTGCATGTGTCTTTAGTTCATTTTCAGTGGCTAGAGGCCCTGGCATGCCCATTCTCACTCTCTTTCTCCCCTCCACCCTTCTCTCTATCACTAATAAATAAGTAAATAAATAAAAATCTTTTTAAAAAAATGGTTTCCTTATATTGTGCTGTGGAAATGGCAGAGACATGGAGAATTACTGGGAAGCTTACAGGCAAGCTACCATAGCATTTACAGTTATGAACAACAAGAGACCCTGCCTCAAACAAGAGCCAACACTTGAAGCTATCCTCTGACCTCCACATATGCCACATATACCTGCAATGACACCCATGTGCATGCACACAAACACCAAAAAAAGCTTGTAGCAACTGTCAGTTACTCTGTTCTATGTATGGCACAATATAGGCCTGGTCCTAGCCAGACCGCATGGCAGAAGAAAACAGGAAGTGGCTTCTGTGAAAATGGCGTTCTGCGCAGGCTTGGTGTGACAACAGTTACAGTCCCATGCTCGCGAGATGTCCTGTCCAGAGACAGGCTGTCATTGCTCACAAATAAGGGACCACCCCATACAAGGATTAGCAGCCCCTTAAACCTTATGTGCATTGTGCTAAATAAATGAGTTTGTGGATTCTCGCTTCCACTTTCACCCAACTCCCGGAGTCTGTGTCGTGACTCCGCACTGCTCACCCCAACTCGGCAGAGACCCTATCATCCCTCCTGAGCTGGCCGTGGGGGGGACTGCAACAGTTCTATACTGCAAATCTCTATTAGCATGCATTCTTCATAGACTATGCAATGAGGGCTCTTTAGTTTCCAAAGTATTGTCATGTTCATTAACAAGATAAAGTAAGCAGATATTATTATCTCTATTCTTCAGTTAAGAAAGCTGAAGTTCAATATTATTATGTATAAGAACAGTTATTATTAGTAACTAATTATTATTGCTAACATGCTAGCAGCTAGCATTTATTGGACTTTTAAAAATCCTTCACTAAGCACTTTACATATATTCTCCCATTTAGTTGAAAAAGATTAAATAAGTTTTCCAAGGCACAATGTATGTCCACAAGAAACTCAAAGCTGGGCCTCCAATATAAACATTTGCAGCACATAAGAAATAATGGGAAGTGATCATCTCTACTCTAAGTGTTTTCTGCACTGTCTTTAATTTCAGCTTAATTTAAGAACAGTTCGTCCATGCCAGACAAATAGCAGGCATGTGCTATATACCCAGAGAAATGAGACGATGTCTCTAGCCTCAAGGAGCTCACTAGTTTAGAGGGAGAAAGAAACCAAATATGTAAGATTAAACAAAGAACAATGAGATGGTTTATAGAAGGGTGGCCATATGAATTGTCATCTGAATGTGGTGCTTTTAATAACACTGAAGGGCTGGAGACATGGCTTTGTGGTTAAGACATTTGCCTGCGAAGCCTAAGGACCCAGGTTCGATTCCTACTACTCATGTAAGCCAGATGTACAAGGTGGTGCATGCATCTGGAGTTCATTTGCAGTGGCTGGAGGCCCTGGCCCACCAATTCTCAGTCTCTCTCTCTCTCTTTAATAAATTAATTAATTAAATTTTTAACAATTATAAAAATAATAGTAAATAACAGGAGACCACCAGAGCGTCTCAGGCAAACCAAGCAAATCTCTCCCTGTGAAGCTACAGGGTGGCTCTAGAAGCTACCTGTTCTCAGGCTGGTGGACATTGCAACTCCACTTACTCATGAGCCATGACACATTGATAAATTTTCTGCAGAAAGAATGAAAATATGTGCACAAGGCATGTTCAATTATTCCTTATTAGAGTAAGTTGAATTTTACTCCCTTGAAGGGAATTGCATTGCAGACACTATTAACAGATATTGGGTTTAAATTGCAAAAATTAGCACAGCAACATTATTATCATCTTGTAACAATTACTTCTTATATTTATGGAGTGCCTTCCATGTCCTTTGAATATGCTTGACAGAACTCTCCCTGCTACTCTATCCCCACCTAGTCTCACCTCCCAAGAAAAAGGGATCAATGAGCCAAAAACATAGAACATTAGAAAAATATCAAGAGAATAGTATGCAAATAATTAAAGTCACACCAGGCTATGTACGTTACAGAGCAACACTATGTCCCTTCTTTTTATTCTCCTACACACACTTTCTTCCCCTACCTCTGTCCCTGGACATCCAGGTACTTCATATCCCTAAGGACTTCAACCCTGTGCCTCCAAAAGCCACAGTTTACATTACTCAGCCAATAGAAGGACAGCAGAAGGCGCCAATCTACAGAACTTCCCAGAAGAACACGCAGGAACAAAAACACACAAACTCCTCCACAGGTAAGGCAGGGAGTTCCAGGGCTCTCTGTAAGGACTGGCTCTAGAGGCCTCATGAGGCCCAATCAAGGTCTTTCAGGGTTTACCCTCGGCACTTTGACTTGGCGCCTGGCACAGGCAAACACTTTATGGTGACAGCAATGTGGAGGTGCAGGTAGAAGTGACAGCTGAAGCAACACAGGGGCTCTCTCCAAAGAAGCTCTCTAGGATAGTGTCATTGTGTGAGGGCCCACCACATCCTTAGAATGGCTCCCAGCCCTTGAGCCCCAGAACCTGCCAGCAGGTTCCGCTTATAGAGAAGATACAAGATCCGCAGGTCTCAGAGACGAGGCATACCAAAAAATAATAAAGGAAATGAATGCAACTGTCAGGCCCACCCAGTAAATATGGCTATCCACATTAAGAGCACAGTCTCTCTCCAGCAGCACGAACTCAGCATTCATAATGTACTGCCAGTGGAGCCAAATACAAGCTCTGGAATCTTCTATGACCATCTCTCAGACTGATTGCTATGTGCTTTCTTTACACACATCAATCCGTTCAATCATGTTAGCCTGAGAGCCACTTAGTCTCTTTAAGACAATTTTGCATCCCTCTACAGGCTTCATTAGACATTTGAAAGTTTTTAAAGATTCTATTTTTCAAAAGTTTACCTCCCTGAAGATAATGTCTTTTCCTTTATTTTCATATGTTGGGTGGGAAAAGAATGCATCACTGTAATTTTCATGCATTACAGCAAATTGTGTGAAATGAATGCAATTTACCTCACTGCTTCCCTCCATTCCACTTATTAAAATGTCTGCTTTAGTAATTTCTCATTTGCCACTCTTTAGTAAAAGGAGAATTTCCTAGGCTTCTAAGTTAATTTGACATTGACATTCACGTTTAAAACAGCAGCAACAGCAACAACAACAACCTTAGTATAACTGACAGCCTTTCCTCCTCACATATGCTTTTGTTGGAGGGTGGATGGTGGGGAAAAGGCCCTCGGGGGTAGGGCTGACCATAAGAGCCCTTCAGGAGGTAATGGATGCAGACGGTTTTTTTTTTTTTTTTTTTTTTTTTGGCCTGGCTAAAGAGTTCTTAAAACTTTAAATTGTCCTCTAGCTATTTTCAAATAAAAGTTATTATTTCTACTCCTTCAAAAGAAATCAAATGCCGGGCATGGTAGAAAATGGCTTTAATCCATCATGCCTCCTTATGAGGACAAGGTAGGAGAATCACTGTGAATTTGAGGCCAACCTGAAACTACATAGTGAATTCCAGGTCAGCCAGGGTGAGAGAGAGAACCTACCTCGAAAAAAAAAAAAAAAGAAGAAGAAATCCAAACATGAAAATATTATCCACAGATTCTTACAGGGTGAGAATCAACTAAAGAACACAAATAGACATGTATGATATTATCCAGACCACCTAGTGAGTAAAGATGGTGTATTGTCATCTGTCTACACAACGGGACTTTGTTTTTAAATTTATTTATTTATTTATTTATTTATTTATTTATTTAAGAGAAAGAGGGAGAAAGAGAGAGGAAGAGAGAGAGAATGGGCATGCCAGGGCCTCCAGCCACTGCAAACAAACTCTAGATGCATGTACCCTTTGTGCATCTGGCTTATGTGGGTCCTGGAGAATCAAACTGGGATCCTTTGGCTTTGCAGGTAAGCACCTTAACCGCTAAGCCATCTCTCCAGCCCCCCACTGAGGGTCTTTTTATGTCACACTTCAAACACATGATCCCCAGCAACACAGAGCAGTATGGATGGCTTTTACTGGGAGAATAGTTAAAACAGTTGATGTAAAGGATTGTAGCACCTTATCACCTTTTGAAAATCTAAAAACAGGTAAAACTTAAAACATTTTCGGAAATATCTAGATATTATTTAGATATATAAACATCTAGATAGATAGATAGATAGATAGATAGATAGATAGATGATAGATAGATAGATAGATAGATAGATGATAGATAGATAATGATGAGTGATAAATAGATGATAGATCATGATGAGTGATAAATAGATGATAGATAATAATGATAGATAGATAATGAGAGATAGATTATAGATAATAATGATGATAGATAGATGATAGACCATAGATGATAGGTAATAATAATAGATAAATAGGTAGATGATAGATAGATAGATAGATAGATAGATAGATAGATAGATAGATAGATAGTAGACAGACAGATAGATGGAAGCTTGAGAATGTTGAATTATGATGACACGGGACAATGGCTGTGCTGTGACAGTGAGGTAGAGAATCACAGATTATAAAATGAAAAAGCAGTCAGATATGGTAGCACTCATCTGTAAGCTAAGGCAGGAGAATCATAAGTTCAAGGCCAACGTGAGCTACATAGTAATATTTCTTTTTATTTATTTAATTATTTGCAAGCAGAGAGAGAAGAGAGGCAGACAGAGAGAGAATGGGCATGCCAGGGCCTTTAGCCACTGCAAATGAATTCCGAATGCATGTGCCCCTTGTGCATCTGGCTTACGTGGGTCCTGGAGAATCTGGTGGTGGGTTCATCACTATGTTAATAAAGAACAGCATGAACAAAGGATGTGAATGTGTCATGAACCAAAGGATGTGGACAATCTAATTATGAGTTTGTGAGGTGGTGGGAAGAAAAAGACAAAAAAAGTGCCAGCCAGGATGAGAAGAGAGATCATCCCTAAGGGAGTAGGCGCCTTCCTACTGCCTACCATCCTGGCCAGACTGTCCTTTTCCCTAACCCTAAGGCCACATGTCAGGTTCTATTTCTTCTCTCACTGACAGGAGGAGTGAAATCTTCATCCACAAGTCTATGGTTTCCTTCCAGGAGTGTTTTTGGGCTCCCTGAGAATATCTGAATATTTTTAGTCACCCTCAGATGAGTAAAAGTAGCTTCTGGCACACAGGGCACAGCAACCAAGAATGATGTCACATACTGTACAATGCAGAGGACGCCTTCTCCCATGCTTTATAATGAAAACTTATCTTTGCCAAGTAGTGCCAATGCTGAGAACCCATGTTTTAGACATGCGTTGCCCCCCATCTAACTTAAGATGATCATTAGTCCTAGTCCCTAAGCCACCATCCTCTCACAACTAATGCCAACTGAACACTGCTATGGTTTGGATATTGTTCGCACCCTCCCAACGATTCACATATTGAGAACTTGGAACCTGAGGGGGTATTAAAAGGTGGAGAAACCTTTAAGAGGTGCGACAGTGGGATATCCTTATGCCACCAGGGGCATGACCTCAGAAGAGAATCCTGGTCTTCTGGGGTGCGTCCTGCAATAAGGTTGTTCTAAAAGCCTGAACCTCATTTCAGAGCCTTCTCTGGTTTCCTGCGTCATGATGTGAATTTTTTCTATGGCTATATAACAACCTTAAACCTACCCATTCTCATTTGATTTTGGAAACTAAGCAGGGATGGGCCTGGTTAGCCCAATCTGGTTAGCCCTGGGTGGGAGAAGATAGCCCTTCTTTTCATGCACCCCCCACGTCACCTACTATAGGGCCCTCTTCTGAGTCTGCACCGTGTTGTTTAGACTTTCAGCCACCAAAACCAAATAAATAACTTTTCCTTCATCAAGAGCCTGCTCAGGTATGTCACTAAAGAAACAAGATCATCTACCACTACTCTATAGTGGTCACAATGCAGCCCAGCAGTCACCCTGCAGATCTACCAAGTGAGGTGCCAGGAGACAAAGCAACTTGTCCACACGGCTTCCCCTTCCAGCCTCCCTTTCTGACCTCAGGTTGGGCCACTCCCCAACTACCTCACTCTGCCCAACCCAGGAGAACTATTTCCATTTCCTTGAATTCACCATACCTTCTCCAGCCTTACAGTCTCCCATGCTCTAGTTGCAATTTCAATTAACCCAATTCCTCTTCTCGCTTTGGAATGTCACCTCTCTCTTATTCTCTCCTTTGGAATGCCACTTCTCTCTCACTCTCCACCTTGGAATGCCACTTCTCTCTCACTCTCCACCTTGGAATGCCACTTCTCTCTCATTCTCACGCCTTAGAATGCCACTTCTCTGGTTACTGACTGCCAGTGTCTCTTACCACACCCCTTCTTCACAGGACTGCCATGAGAAGCAATAGTGTCAGACCTCAGAACCAAGAAAATGATCATAAAAATGTTTTCATGCTGTTATCCCCAGGACATACTCTTCAAAGTATCTTTGCTTCGGTTCAATTAAAATTGTCTACTGTGTCTAAAGCTATAGGTAAGGTATGTCTGCTAAAGATAAATTTATCACCCTCAAAGAACTAATGGGAGAAATTATGAATTTAAAAAGAACTATAATTCAGGACCAAAAAAAATATGAAGCGCCATATGAAAAGCACAAAGGAAGAAATTAGTTTCAGATGATGAAGAGATCCTACTGAGATTATAATTAGCAAAAGCCTTCCAGAAGAATTGCTTCTTGAAATTGGCTTGGAGAAAATTGGTAGAATTTCAGTAATTGAGAAACAAGGATAAGAAAAAAAGGACAAAATGATGGTTTCACATATTTCAGGCAGGCTAGTGTAGTGTTTGTTATAAGTAACCCAGTCAGAGTTAGAGAAATCAACTTTGGAGCTGGGCACAGCAGTGCTTAGACATCTGTAATCCCAGCACTTGGAAGGCTAAGGCAGGCAGATTATGAGTTCAAGACCAGCCTGGGCTGCATAGTAAGACCCTGTCTCTTCCCCAACCAAAAAAATCCAGAAAAGAATGCAACTTTATGTGAGACTTTGGGATTGTTAGATGAATACCCTATTGTAACCAATAGTTAGTTAGAAGAAAACTTGCTAAATCCTTAAAAACTATGATTACATCTTTTCTGGTCTACAGCCATAGGTAGACCCCCTCATACTTGCCCTGAAGGTAGCATTCAAGGCAGAGTCAGGGCAAAGGTCATTGCCTGTAGACTTTCTAGTGAGACAATAGTCTATAACTATCATAGTGGGCAAAATAGAGGGCTGTTCTCTGGAATTTAATTTCCTTGAATTAATCAGTTTCCTTTTTTTAGCCCAGGATACTGTCAGCCAGGACCACAGTGGCTCCTCCTTGTCACTCCAGTTAGCTGGCAGAAAAGTAGCCCATCCCACCCTTTGGCACAGACAGGGTGGTAATACCCTATTCTGTGGATAATTGTTAATACAAACTTGACCTGAAGGCCATGAAAACATATTTCCTATGAACATTAGGTCCCATCACTTTAAATATGCATTGTTCCATATGGTGTTTTTATTCTTATAAGCCTATAAAGATGACGTTATCAGCCAGGGGTCAGAATAAGAAAGACATGGTTCAAGGAGATCAAGGAATGTACCCAGAGTCACCCAGCTGGTAAGTAACAAGGCCAAGTCCCTCTTTTTTTTTTTTTTTTTTTTTTTTTTTTTTTGGTTTTTCGAGGTAGGGTCTCACTCTGGCCCAGGCTGACCTGGAATTAACTATGTAGTCTCAGGGTGGCCTTGAACTCACGGCAATCCTCCTACCTCTGCCTCCCGAGTGCTGGGATTAAAGGCATGTGCCACCACGCCCGGCTCCCAAATCCCTCTTAATTAAAACTTTTGATCTAACAAGACTGCCTGTCATAAAGATACTTCCTCCTCCTCAGCTCTCTGATAGTCTCATCGGCAGGTGTCCCAGGGGACAGAGCTTGAACACTTGCTGATTGTTCACATTTGGGTTAATGGATGTGCCGCCCAGACAAGTTCTCCAGTTCCCCTGAAACAGGTTTTCACAAGCTTCAAACTGCAGACTGAGAGGAAACAGGGAAGAGGAACTCCACCCCAAGCCAAGCCAGACAGTGGCTTCTGGAGACAGCATTCTAATCTCTTGAGCTGGTCATCTTGGGCAAGAGGAGTTTTCTAGGTGCTCTCTCTCTCAATCTCTCTCTCTCTCTCTCTCTCTCTCTCTCTCTCTCTCTCTCTCTGTGTGTGTGTGTGTGTGTGTGTGTGTGTGTGTGTGTGGTGATGCTGAAACTGAAACCTCTCTTGCCAGGATATACCTGGCCTAGTAACGACTATCTGTGATCTTAGTTCCAAGCTCATGGCCAAAAACCAGAAGAAAAAAAAAACAAAAAACTCTTGTCATTCTCTGAATGAGTATATTTTCTGATTATTGAGCCACTCTCAGCCACACCTGAGCTTGTGCTAAGATATGAACACAGGCTTAGGAGACCCTGAGGTTACTCTGGGTGGGCTCCTAAGCAGCTTCAGGATGGGAGCGTGTGGCTTGAAGGTTGGAACTATTGGTCCCTTTTGCAACTTCAGGAGAATTCCAGAAGCGGGGCGTAGAGACTCAGTTCCAAATCAATCCTGCCTATGTAATGGGACCTCAATAAGAACCTTTAAATGACAGGATCAGAGCGCTTCAACATTGACAATTACGTGTGGGTACTGAAAGAGCATCAGCCCCCAGTTCCATGGGGACAGGGCTCCTGAGCTAAGGACACTTTCAGGCCTCACAGTCCATAAGTCTTAATCTGGCTGCTCACTTGTTCCTTTTGAATATGCCAGAAACAATAAGTAAAGTGTTTTACGAAGCTTTGTGAACCCTTCTAGCTCATTATCAAACATAAAAACATTTAGGATATAGAGAGACCGCTCATCTTTGTACCCAAGGCAGACCCACGCAGGGGGAGCCAGGGGACCTGATACTTGAGGCTGGTATCCCAAGTGGGATCAGTCTTACTGTGGCATCAGAAATGAACTCAGGGTAGCTAAGATCAGAATAAAATTGAATCATAAATACTCATTTGAGAACTGGTTCATGTCAGGAGGGGGGAAAAATCCACACATTTGGTATCAAAAATGTGAAAACAGAAAAAAGCCCAGTATCTGAGAGGTATAAGAAACTTCCAGAACAGACGCAGCAGCCTGACACTGCCGCCATCCTGATACCTTGCTCACTGCCCTGAGCACTGACAGGCAGGAGAAAAGGCAGCACACTTATAGCAAAGGCACTGATTTAGGATGTCATTTGGCCACTTGTTCGTTTATCATCTAGAAGTCACTGTCCTCTCTAAGAATCCAAGAACAGCCATACCAACTTTAAAAAAATAACAATAAATAAATAAACTATTAAGCTGTGGTTGGGGAGATGGCTTGCAAAGTCTGTGGCCTGGGTTCAATTTCCCAACACCCACAGAAAGCCAACACAAAAAAATGACACAAGAGATCCTGGCACACCCATACATGCATACACACACATGTAAATAAATAACTATATTTCGAAAGCCATTATGAGAATGCAATGGGATCAAAATTGTGAAAGTGTCATTCAAGCATAAGCTCATATTCTGAGGGGAAAACTATTTAACATACATTGTTCATTGCTCAAGACCCCTGACCACACTGACCCCCCCTACAACATCCAAATCTCTGCTTACCTTCCCACGCTGTCTGAAGTCGCTCCCCAGCCACACCCTCACGCATCATCCTTTGCATCTCCAAAAGCCCTTATCTCTAACATTCCAAATGATAATATTTGCCTGGTGCCGATCAGGTAAGTGGGTCACACTGTTTGAAGACAGAGGGACGAACACCTACCTCAGCACTCCAGTAAGAACCCCAGGGCAACCCGTGACATGTCAGGCATTTTTTTTTTTTTTTGCCTCTTTCTGCATTTGTAGCAACACAATTCCTGTGTCTTCTCTCATTTCCTGTGTCTAATTAGAGTACAACTGGGCAACACTGTACCCAACATGAGTTCTCTTGCTTCCTGTCTCTGGAGTGCTACCTATCTCGGTGCTTTTTAAAACAGGTTTTCTATTGTTGTCACTGCTACTTATTTTGTTTTTCCAACCCCTGTTCCAATTTTATTTTTTTTCCTCTCAGAAAAAAAAAATTAAAAATATGTCTTAGCAATCTTTAAAATTACTGTTCAGGGGCTGGAGAGATGGCTTAGCAGTTAAGGCGCTTGCCTGCAAAGCCTAAGAATGCCCATTCAAATCTCCAGGTCCCACGTTTAGCCAGACGCAAAAGTGACACAAGTGCACAACGTCACACATGCACACAAGGGGGCGCATGCATCTGGAGTTCATTCACAGAGGCTGAGAGGCTCTGAAGCACCCATTCTCTCTCTCCTTTTCTCTTTCTCTCTCTCTCTCAAATTAAAAAAAAAAAGTGCTGTTCAGAAGAGAGCATGATAAACATACTTATAAGCCCAACAGTTGAGGAACTAAGTCAGGAAGACTATGAGTTCCAAGTCAGCCTAGGCTACCTAATGAGAACTTGTCTCAAACACAAAACAAAACAGTATTCAGATGCAACTTGCTCCATGATACCTCTTGAGTCAGAATTAATCACAAGTTTGAAATCCAACTTATTGCCTGTGCCCTCCTCTCTGAATCACCACACACCATTACACTTCCAGTTGTGTGACTCAGAAATGTAGAAATTTCCTTCAATCCCCCCTCCTATTCCCAAACATCTAATTAGTCCAAGATCTATTGATTGCCTTCTAGATGTCTGTTGGTTTCCTGTGCGCCATCTCTGGTTCTACTGCATTATTAACTCAGCCAGTGATCTCCCCATATTCACCACTGCATCTTGTTCCACCTCGGAAGTTGTTCACGCTGCTATAGACATCCGATTTCAGATCCCTACTAGAGTGACCAATTGTCCCAACTTGTCCGAGACTGAGAGGTTTCTCATTGGGTGAAGTTGTAAGTACAAGAGCTCAGGAATCCTGGGAACATAAGTGTGGTTGACACATATTTCAAACCTTTAAGTCACTTTAAGGTATATGGAAAGTTCTTTCTAATCTTCTATTATCTTTCCAGACTCAGCTCTGTTCTCCCCATTGCATTCTCCTACACATGACATTGAAACACATTCTATTCAGAGAACTAAATGTAGCTTTTCCAAGCTGGTATGCCTTCATGCATTGTGTTTCCTTCACTTAGAATGCCCTTCTCTTTATCTGGCTTGTTAGACTTCCATTCGTCCATCAAGATTCTTTTACATTGAAGTCATTGAGAAGTTGGATGTAGCTTCCTCTGTGTTCTCATAGCATTTTTGTGTGCTGACTTTATAGCAGGAGTCCATCTAACCCTATTCTCCACCAGTCTTGGAGACATGGTCCTTTGTATACCTAACACCTAGCACAGGAACGTGTACATAATAAGTACACAAACAATGAGGGAAGGAGGGATGGAAGGGAGTATGGGTTAACAATATTTACCTAGACCACTTTGTCTCCTGTGATGATTGACCATGAGTATCAACTTGATTGAATTCAGAAATGCCTCGGAGATTAATAAAGCACACTTCTAAGTGTGCCTGAGAGGGAGTTTCCATAGCACCGTAATGAAAAGGAGAGGATCTGCCCTGACTGTGCACAGCACTATCTCATAGGCTGGGGTCCAAATGGAATAAAAGTGGAATAAAGAGAAATTCAGCCAGGATAAGCATTCTTTCTCCTTCTTTGCTTCTGGTCACCATGATTTATGTGAAGTGCTGTGCTCTACCACACCCTCTCCACCATGATTTACTGAAACCTCTGCGAACATTAGTCAAATCAAAACTGTACCCCCCGTAATGTTTTCCAACACAGTGAGTAAGCAGAAAATCCTGCCACATATGAAATCAACCAGCTGGGCAAGAAGTACACACCTGTGCAATACTGGCACACAGCCTATGTGGGCAACCAATTGCTCATGGGTTGGACATGAGACCTGCTCATCAGCAAGAACTCATATCTGGTACTGGGAACCAACCCAGATTCCCAAGAACAGGAAACCAATAGACTCCAGAGATAACCTCCACTGCTCTTTAGCTAAGAAGAGTGGACATACACATCAATAAGTCTCTCTAATAACTATGCTGAACCCCTGTGATCCAAGCTACTCTCACTTTTGGTTGGAGAATCTGTTTTATCTTACAGATGGTGGAGAATACTGAGGAGATCCAATATCCACCCACACAACAAGAAAAGACAGCCAACTGCTCTTCACAAGAATTCCCACGTCTAACACATCACCCAGGACTCAAGAGACACTGAAGAGGAAACAGAGACACAAATAAGGCTCTCACTGCTAGCTGGACAACCAGCACCAGGATGGCAATATTATGAGACAATATGGTCAATAAAAATTCATCAAAGCAGAACCCCAGAGGACACAGACAATGCAACACTAAATCAGACTATGAAAGGCTCACTGTGGCTCAAGAAACATTGCAGGATCAGGGGTGGAAAGATTGGAAGAGCCACAGCATGGGTAGGACTACCCTGAGGCATAGTACTGGACATAGAAGGAGGACTTCATGATCCCACAGTGAATAGTAACAACCCCACGGAGGACCCTGAAGGGTGTGGAGGGGATCAGTGATGGGTCACCTCTACCTTCTCTGCCTGGAACCAGAAGTCACTGCAGAGGAAGCAGTGACACAAGTGCTGCTCTCACAGCTAGCCTGAAAGCCAGTTCCAGGTTGATGACAACAGACACTGTGGCCACTCAAACCTCATCAGGACAGAGATCCAGAGGCTACAGAGAAAGCAACACTAAAGCAGATCTCTAACATGCCCACCAAGGCTAAGGGAACATTGCAGAAGAGGTGGAAAGATAGTAAGAGCCTCAGGGTGAGTGGGATTAGCCTGAGGTACCAACCCCCTTCCCCCACCCCCCCTACACACAGACAGACAAAGACTGACTGAGGCCTTTAGGACCCCACAGTGAATACCATTGACCCCACTGAGGAGGACTGTCAGTAGAATAGTGGCAGGAGGAGGGGATAAAAGAGTACACCTTTTTATTTAAAAAAAAATCAATAAACTAAGAAAAGCTTTCCCCCTTTGAGTTGTTTGGCTTGGGTATTTTGTCACAGGGATACAAGTTGGAACACCACACAATCTTACCTAGAACCTGTGGGGGCTCTTCAAGTAACACATAATAATTGTGCACACTAATGAGGTATCACATGAAAACGTTACACTTATACATAGTAGTAGTCAATGGCCAAATCAGGTTAATTAGCACATCCATCACCTCAAACATTTATAATTTGTCCAAATTGAAAACATTCAAAATCCTCTCTGCTGGGTACTTTGAAATATATTACAGCTTATTAACTACAGTGACCCTGGGCATGGATGCTATGAAACACTTAATTCTCCATTTTTCTACCTGTTCACAAAACCTTCTCTAATCTCCCTCCCTCACACCCTTCCCAGCCTCTGCTAACCACTATTCTCCTTCTATTTCTGGATGAACTTCTTTTAGCTTCCACATGAGTGAGTATATATGGAATTTTCCTTATTACCGGGGCCTGGTTGATTTCACTTAACAAAATTATGTCCACGTCTATCCACAGAGTCATAAGTGGCAGAAGTCATCTTTTCATGGCTTCACAGTATTATGGTATACATGTGTAACACATTTTTTGTATCTGTCAGTTGATAGTGACTTAATTGGTTACATTATTTAACCACTTTGAAAAGTGGTGCAGCAAACATGAGAGTGCAGATGTGTTTTCAATATAATGACTTCATTTCCTTTGGATATCTACCCAGTGGTGGGATTGTTGTGTCACATGAAAATTCTTTTTGCTAATATTTTGAGGAACCTCCATGCTGTCCACTACAGTGTTTGAACCAACTGACATTATGACTTGTGTCTGAATTAGTTGAATAAAATGCATGTTTATTCTATCGGAGTATTGGTCTTTGAGGCAGAAAGTTTATCTCCCTGAGATCTCTACAGAAGTCAAGCTGAGGGAAACCATTTCATGGGTTCTGTTCATAAGGCTTAGGCATTGTAGAAAGCTAAGAAAAACTGGATGCCATGAAGATCTTTGCTAGAGTATAGGTAAAGAGGGCTACAGGCGTCTTGATGGATTTACCTCTTCAGCAGTCACTGCTTCTTGCAGAAGGAAGTGCTTTGTGGTAGACAGCTTCAAGTTGCTTGGATGAACTTCCAAACCAGGCATAGTTATGGAAGGAAGAAAATTTATTTGAAGTTACAGATCCAGGAGAAGTTCTATAATGGCAGAAGAAGTTGGCCCTCTTTTACAGGACCAAGCAGAGAGAAAAAAAAATACACCAGCAGCAGCACAGACAAGCACACTTCAGGAACCCCAGGTAAAGCTCAAGCACTTTACATATCTTTAGACTGGAATTCCAAATCCACCCCCACATCTTGGGGCTGGACCCTAGCATCCACCCAGTGACACCTCCTCCAGACAGGTAGGTGGAAATCCAAGAAGCTTTAATAAAACTCCTGAATCTATTGGGGGACATCTATTCAAACTACCACATTTCACCCAGAGCCCCCAATAGATTCATAACCATGTCACATAGTAAATTGTGTTCAGTCTAAATTTAAAGGTCCCCATGCCAACTTAAGATAGTCCCAAAGTCCTAAGTCTCATCTGAGATGCAAGATTGTCTCATAACTGTGAGTCCTGTAAAATCAAAACAAGTTATATACTTTCAACATATAAAGGCACAGAGTAAACATTTTCAACTGTTATAAAGCATAACAGGGAGAGACTGGAACAATTCAAACTCAACAACCATCAAGCATACATCAAACATCTGCAGTTCAAGTCCAATATCATAATCAGTGACTGACAGTCTCTAGATCTTCCAATTCCACTCCTACAGTTGAGCTGAACAGCCAGGGAAAACTTCCATCCCTGGCCAACTGCCTCCATGGTAGCCCTTGCACAGTCCTAGTATATCCAAAACATCTTTGGGTCTCCATGAAAACCACAGTCCATTTTCCAATGGATTTGTCAGGCTATCAGGGTCACCACACCCTGCCTCAAGCCCCATCTCAGCAGCAGCTTTTGGAACTGTGTGCACTTCACCCACTCCATTCAGTTTTCATGCTTCCAAAACCAATACCAGCTGTGTAGGACACAGCCATATGTTTAATTCAGAGACAAAATAAAGCATCATCTTGAAGAGCAGTTCTATCTTTTCAGATCTCCTTTCAAAAGAGTGCATTCCTACTGCTTAATATTTCTGGAGTGGGATCACCTCAGGCATTCTCTACATTGTTTTAATATAAAGTAGTCAGGCTATCTTCTTTAAGATTGCTAATATGTTTGACAATAGCAGCTTTAGTAACTGAAAACCAATCTCTGTACCAGTAAATTTTAAACTTGCTTGAATTTTTCCTGCTTAAAATCCTTAGTCAAGCATATTAATCCACTACAAATTAACCTTGATCAAACTCTCTGAGCCTGGGCAGCAGAACAAAGTTAGTGTTTATTCCAGTAGCCCAGTTCCAACAAGGTTTTCTGCGGTCTTTCCTTCCCCTTAGAAAGTTCATAAGCCAAATCTCCAAATACAATCCTCTCTATTTAACATCTTCAAACTCTCATCAGAATAGTCCATAATACTTGCTTTACAACTCCAGAAGGTGTCTACAATTGTAAGCACCAAGCCTGTGCCCATTCCTCCAAGACAAAAGTTCCAAAAGACCAAAATCTGCATGGCCAGATTCATCTCAGCAACCCCACTCTTGGTACCAATTCTGTTGCAGATAACTTCATGTTGCTTGGATAAACTTCCAAACAAGGCATAAGTATAGGAGGAAGGGAATTTATTTAAAGTTTCCAGATTCAGGGGAAGTTCCATAAGGCAGAAGTTAACCCTCTTTTACAGAAACAAGCAGAGAGAAAGAAAAACCATACACTATCAGCAGCAGCACAGGCAAGCACACTTCAGGAACCCCAGGCAAATTTCAAGCATTTTGCATATCTTTAGACTGGAATTCCAAATCCACCCCCACACCTTAGAATTGGATCCTAGGATCTGCCCAGTGACATCTCCTCCAGCCAGGTAGCTGGAAATCCAAGAAGCTTTAATAAAACTCCTGAATCTATTGGGGTACGTCTATTCACACTACTACATGCTTTATTTTGAAGTAAAAAGACAGGAGTAAAAAGCGTTAAAATTTCCCACCCAAGCCAGATACTAGAAACAACTGAAACAACTTTTTCTAAAATCAATCAATTCTCTTCCCACTGTGAAAAAAATATTCAGTGCTCAATGGTCATGCAACTCCTATCTCCAATCCATGTCTTCACCAGTGGACCTAAAGTTGGGACCACCCACTGAATGCCTCATAATTGCATGGACACTTATTAAAATACAAATTCCTAAGCTACCACCCTGAATTTCATAGGATAGTGTCAAAGTACCAGGGCATTTGTTAATCAGTGTTTTAGCTGTTTCTTGTCACAGAGGCATTTCAGAACTGCTAATTAATACAGAAAAGTAAATACTTTCATGTCTGCAAGTAATGTTTCTTCTGCCAAGTGGTTTCTATGAGAATTAAATAATATTGTGGTGTGTCATGATTTGAATGCAATGTCCCAATAGCCTGTGTTTGATTAAGTTTCTTACTTAGTCTGCAGCAATCAAAGCCCTGCTTTAGGAAATGTGTCTCTGGAGCAAATCTTCAGTTTAGCCTACTATGTGTGCAGAGTCAGCTCATGCTTGCTGATTCTTGTTGTCATTCTCTCTGCTGCTGTGTATGTATGGTGAGGTGAGCTGGATTCTTCTGCTATGAAGAAGCTTCCCCTAGAAACTGTAAGCCTGAAATAAACCCTGTCCTCCCAAAAAGCTACTTATGATTTATGTTTGTTCCAATAACAAGAGGGTAACTGCAACCTGGTGGTTTGAATATAAAATGTCCCCTATAAGCCATGCTAAATGTACCAACTGGTACAATGGTGGCATATCTGTTATGGGGGAAACCAACTGCTATCTGATTGGACTTGAGGTCTGCTCCATGGAAGGGAATTACTGTTTGGTACTGAAAATCTAATGAAAGCTCTCCTCTTTTTGTGCTTTCTTAATTACATTTGATGGTGTGGCAAAAATTAAATGATTATAAAGTATAATCCATAATCGCATGTGTAGCAGACAGCTTCAGGTTCGCTGAGATGAACTTCCAGAGCAGGCACAGTTATGGAGGAAGGGATTTACTGAAGCTTACAGATCCAGGGGAAGTTCCATAATGGCAGAAGAAGCTGGCCTGCTTTCACAGGACCAAACACAGGGAGCAAAGCCACAAGCCAAAAGCCACACCTCAGAAACTCCAGCTAGGCACACCTTGCATATCTTCAGATTGGAATCTTAAACCCACCACCACAACTTAAGATTCGCCCATTGACACTGCCTCCAGCCCGGTGGCTACAGATCCAAACTACAAGCTAATAAAACTCCAAATATATTGGGGGATAGCTATTCAAACTACCACAGCATGGTTGACTTAAATAAATGTAAGTCGTTTAAAACAATTATAAAGGCAGAAAATAAAAGGATGAAATGTTTTTTACATTTACTTACTCTGATAAAGAGATAATATCAGTAAATCGATATGACACATGTATATGTGTATATATGGTGCAGCAGACAGCTTCAGGTTCACTGAGATGAACTTCCAGACCAGGCACAGTTATGGAGGAAGGGATATTATTTATTGAAGCTTACAGATCCAAGGGAAGTTCCATAATGGCAGAAGAAGGTGGCCTGCCTTCACAGGGCCAAGAAGAGGGAGAAAAACCAAGCCACCAGCCACACAGCACACAGAGCAAGCTACAGCCAAAAGCCACAGCACACTTCAGGAACTCCCGCCAGGCACACTTTGTATATCTTTACAATGGAATCTCAAACCATCACCACAGCTTAAGACCCATCCCCAGTGACATTGCCTCTAGCAAGGTGATTGCAGATACAAACTATAACTAATAAAACACTGAATATATTGGGGGCCATATATTCAAACTACCACATATGGGTAATGTTAAAGCAACTACTATGACAAAAATGTATAGAGTGATACAGAAAAGTAGCAGACATAGGGGCTAGGGAGACGGCTCAGTGATTAAAGGCACTTGCTACAGGCTCGAAGAGTTTGATCAAGGTTAATTTGTAGCGGACTAATATGCTTGACTAAGAATTTTAAACAGGAAAAATTCAAGCAACTTTAAAATTTACTGGTACAGAGATTGGTTTTCAATACCTAGCACCATGTAAAGTTGCATACAAGGTGGCACACATGTCTATAATTCCAACAAACCAGTGGTAATGGGAGATGATGCCAGGAAAATCCCAAAGCTTGGGGGGCAGCTAGACTGGCACACATGTATCCTCAAAACAACAAAACAGACCCTCTCTCAAAAGCAAGATGGAATGAGAGCACCAACACCCCAAAGTTGTTTTCTGACTTCCGCGCACACTATGGTATGTACATGCCATACACACATGAGTACGCACTCACACACACACAAAATTTTTTTAAAGTACCAGACACAAATCAAAATGGAATTCTAAAATTTATTCAAGAAACCTACAGAAAGGCAGAAAAAAAGACAATCCAAATATAATAAAACAAAGAGGACAAAGAGAAAATAAAAGTTCAGTCATAAGACCTAAGATATTAATAATTATATCAAATATAAATAGACTAAATACAGTGATTAAAATACAGGTATTGAGAGCTGGGTGTGGTGGCGCACGCCTTTAACCCCAGCACTCGGGAGGCAGAGGTAGGAGGATCACCGAGAGTTCGAGGCCACCCTGAGACTACATAGTTAATTCCAGGTCAGCCTGGACCAGAGTGAGACCCTACCTCGCAAAACCAAAAAAAAAAAAAAAAATTACAGATATTGAGGCTGGAGAGAAGTCTCAGCAATTAAAGATGCTTGCTTGCAAAACTTGGCAGCCCAGGTTTGAATCCCCAGTATCCACATAAAGCCAGAGGCACAAAGTAGCACATCCATCTAGAATTCTTTACAGTGGCAGGAGGCCCTACTATACTCATTCTTCTTTCTCTCCAAAAAAAATAAATAATAAATAAAATACAGGTATTATCAGTGGGCATTAAAATATATAGTCCAGCTGCATGTGGTCTATAACAAACTTACTTCAAATATAATAGTATATGTAGGTGTGAATTTAAAAGTAACAAGATATGATAGGGAAACAGACCAAACAAGACAAGAATGGCTATGATATGTGATAAGTGGATTTCATAACAAAGAAAAATAGCATAAACTGAGAGGGACATTGTATAAAGATAAGAGGTTTGGCTCACCAAGAAAGTATCACAATCCTAGGTGTGGATGCACCAGAGCCCGGGGATGTTATGCAAAAACCAACAGAAATAAAAGAAGAAATAAAAAGGTGCATAAGTGTAGTCAGATACTTACACATGCCTTTCTCAATACTTCATAAAACTCAAGAGGATCATTAATGATGTTCTTCAATTATTTATTGATCACTGAATCTAATAGAATGCACATTTTTATGAGATCATAGAATACATATCAAGATAGACTAAGCTTTAAATACATAAAGTTTAACTTTAGCATTTAAAATAAGTGTTTTCCAGTCATAATAGAACAAGCTTGAAAAACAGTAATAGGACTGTAAAGAGAAATTCACCTGTTTAGAACCAAGCCAACCCATTTCTAATAATTCATGAGGCACATAGGAAGTCTAAAGAAAAGCTGAAAAATACATGGAACAGAATGGGAATGAAAGCACAGCAAAGTGTGTGGGACTCAGCTAGGTCCATGATGGAACTGAAATTCATTGAACTGCATGCACATATTAGAAAAGACGGACACCCTAGTACAGCAATCTTGACTCCCACTTCAAGAACCTGGAAAAAGAAGAGCTAAATTAAGCCAGGTGTGGTGGTGCACGCCCTTAATCCCAGCACTGGGGAGGCAGAGGTAGGAGGATCACTAGGATATTCAAGGCCAGCTTTAGACTACATAGTGAGTTCTAGGTCAACCTGGGCTAGAGCAAAACCCTACCTCAAAAAACAAAAACAAATAAAAGAAGAGCTAAATTAGCCAAGGTAAGCAGAAAAAAGCTTCAATCATAATAGGAACAGAAATCAATGAAATTGTAAATAGGCAATCAATAAATCAAAACCTGCCTCTTGAAAAATCTCAAGAACATTGACAAACCACTACCAAGACAAGAGAAGCAAAAAAAAAAAAAAAGCCAATATCAGGAATAAAATATCAGAAGAAAGTGAAACAGTACCATGGACCATCTGTCGTAGACAGTTCCACAATGTTGGGATGAGAATCCAATCAAACTCAGTTTTATGGGAGGAAAGGATTTATTTCAGGCTTGTAGACCCAGAGGAAGTTCCATCAATGGTGGAAGGAGCTGGCTACCATTCATAAATCCAAGCAGAGAGAAAAAAAACCAGTAGACAGCAAGCAGGACCCCAGAACTCAAATCTCTCTGCACACCTTTGGGCTGGAATTGATATCTGCCCCCAAACACACCTTTGATATAGACCCAGAATGCACACCCAGTGACACCTCCTCCAGCCAGGCAGCTGAAGATCCAAGTGACAAGCTTTAATAAAACACTTGAATCTATGGGGAGTCATACATTCAAACTACCACACCCATGAGTTTCACAACTTAGATCAAATGGACCAACTTCCCAAGAAACACAAATTACTAGACCTTATGCTATGTAACATGGATAATGTGACAGTATGGCTATTACTATTGAAAAAATTGCTTCATAGTCTTTAAATTACCAAGAAAGATATCACTAGCTTCATTAATTTCTACCAAACATTTAAAAATGAACTAACATCCCTGGCACAGCCTGATAATAAAACCAGAGACAGTACAGAAAAGAAACCTATAGAGCAACCTTCCTTGGAAACTAGAAGCAAATAGAAGTCAGCAATATGTTAAAAGAATTATACAGCATGAGTAATTGGGCTAATTCCAGGGATACAGGCTTCTGCAACAGTCAAATTATAATCAGTCCATATTGATTTAACAGATCACCATGTTAACACACTAAAGAAGACAATCAAATCACATAATTGTATCTATTAATACAGAAAAATGACAAAATTATGTACCCATTGATGAACAAAGCTCTCAGGAAAAAAATAATAATCAACTTTGTCAATTTGACAGGAACATCTTTGAAAACCGGTAGCAAAAATGTTTGATGTTGAGAAACAATGTTTTCCCTGTAAAATCACAAACAAAATAATTATGTCTACTCTATTCTCTATCATTCAACTTTGTACTAGAATTTATAGCTAGGCAAGAAAAGGAAATAAAAGGCACACAGTAATAAAATTGCCCTTATTTGCACGTGATATAAATTTATGAAGAAAACATAAGTAACTCTACCCAAAAGTCCTCCAATTAAACTGTAAGTTCAACCAGCTCACCGAATACGAGGCAAGCATACAAAAGTTAATTGTATTCCTGTATGTTGATAGTGAACATGTGGATACTGGAATTAAAATGAAAAACTACTTTAGTCACTTAAGTACAATGAAATAGACATACAAAAAAACAAACAAAAATGGACAAGCACAAGCACATACAGGACATGTCTTTGTTGAAAACCTCCAAATGCTGATAAAAAATATATAGATAGGTATGCTACGCTTGGTTTTGAAAACTCAACATAGTACAGATTTTAATACTTCCTACATTTATGAACAGATTTAATGAAATGTATATCAAATCTCAGTAATCTTTTGTAGATATAAGCATGATAATTCTAAAAAATTATGAGGTATTTTAGACTATAATTAATAAGATGATTTTGAAGAAAACAAAACAGAAGTGGGAGCAGTCAGTCCATCTGATTTCAAGGTTTATTGTCTAGCTGTCACCATCAGGACCAGATAACACTGCCACCCAGCTCAATGGGTAGAGTCTCAAACCAAGAAATAGACCTGCACAGATATACCCAATTGACTTCTGACATGGGTACAGAAACAATTCAATGGGGAAAAATAACAGCCTATCATCAACTGGTGCTCAAGCAATTAGACACCAAATATATATATATATATATATATATATATATATATATATATATATGTCTCAAATGAAAGAGCCTGTAGAGAAGAAGGATAAAAAAACAACCAGTGAGGCAAGGATAACTACATATCTACAAATCTCATCTGGGGACCACCCAGGGCCTCCTCCAATGAGTGGCTGTTACATCAACCATGGCACTGTGAAATCCCATTCAGCAAAACAAAGGAACAAACTTGGTAGATCAGTGTGATGTATCTCTAGATAAGCTGGCTTTCAAAGGTCATTTCAAAAGCTGAATGCTACTTACATACATGTAATACTGTTGAAATGACATAATGAAAAATGCAGGAGTGGTTTCCAGGGCTGAGGAGAGGGATACAGATGGGAAAGAAGTGGCTATGGCTAGGCAGAGACTACAGGGAGGATTTCCATTGCATGATGGAGGTGTTCTGTGCCTTGATTATAACAGCGTCACTGTTCTGATTGTGATATTGAACAATGGTCTTGCAGGATGTTAACAATGATGTTAACAATGGGGGAGAGTAAATAAAGGAAACAAGGATCTCCCAGGATTCCTTCTTACAGCTGAGTGTGAATTTTAGTCTCTTTACAAACAGGAAAAGAATGAGTTGGATGAGCGATTTTTCTACATTGGGGATTCCACGCTTGGGTGGGATTAAAGCTCCATAGGTTCTTGGTCGCAAATGGCAGCACTATTTCCAGTACATGAAGCTTCAACATGGAGAGGTGAATAAGAGCATCAGAAGCTGTAGTCTTACATCTGTATAAAAACATGAACCACAGACGGCAGGTAGGGGAAATTCCTCCATCCAAACAGACCCTTCTGTAAAACCCAGCCCTGGTTCTGCTATATGTAGCAATATAGGAGAACTTAAGATGATAAAATGATAGGATTAGACCAGAAGCATAAAAAATAGAAATCAATACACTTTTTCTATCAAAGACCAAATTGAAAACATTTTCAACTCTGTGGGCCATGTAATTGTTCTTACAACTATTCAGTTCTGCTGCAAAACAGAGGCAATATGTAAATAAGTGGAGTACCTATTTTCCAATAAAACCTTAGTGACAAAAACAATTGGGCGTTATATTTTCCCATAGGCTATGGTTGGTAAGCACTAGCTATAAAGAAAAACTTTTTTTCTTTTTCACTCATAGTGATAGTACCTACCTAACAGTTATTGAGAATTTAAAATGGCATATCACATGAAAATGCTTAGGAAGTAGCCAAGTATGATGGTGATTACACACCAGTAATCCCAGCACTGTGGAGGCTGAGACATGAAGATCCCAAGTTCATGACCAGCCTGGACTACACAGTGAGTTCCAGAACAGCTTGGACTATAAAGCGAGACTCTATCATATTTCTCAGCCCTCGTAGTCCTAGATGAAATCTTTGCAATGAGCATAGAATGGATGAGTCTAGTGACAGGTGCAATTGCCCTTATTCTACCCTCACCAGCTGGGACCCAGGAATTCCAGAATTCCTATGAATTTCAAAAGCCAAGAGGAAGTATCCAACAATGGTGCGAGCAAGCAGGGGTCAAAGGTACTCAGAAACAACCAGTCTGACAAGATGTATTCACCAGTACAATAGTGGCACATAGCCTTGGTGGGTAATGGCTTTCTGATTGGCTAAGAGATCGGCTCATTGGAAAGGAATACAGAGCTGGAACTGGGAACCAGACCAGAATCCTATGGAAACCAAGATTATGGTCTCCAACAACAAGCTCCCTCTAGTCTTTGGCCTGCACAGATACACCCAACTGATTTCTGACATGGGTACATAAGCAATTCAATGGGGAAAAATGACAGCCTGTCATCAACTGGTGCTCAAGCAATTAGACACCAAAAAGTTAAAATATATATTTGGACAAAAGAGGGGCTACATTCATCAAAATCACAATCAATTAACAATGCTTATCCTATTTAACTTACGCTAACTTCATTCTCCACCAGAGAATCTTTTTGCTTTTCTAGAAGGTGGCGAGACCCAAGGAGATAAACCACTCATTGCACTTCAGCCATGGCCCAGGTGAAACCACAGAGGAATTGAGGAGACAAGGAAGAGTGCTGCTTCCATGCTGAGCCTGACAATCGGCAATCAGCGCCAGGGTGAAGGAGACAGACACTGAGAATATCCAAAGCATACCAAAGCAGAAATCCAGAAGTTCCTGAGAGCTTTTCACTGAGGTAGACTTAAAAAACACCCCTGGCGAGAAGATGGGGTGGAAAGATTGTAAGAATCACAGGTTGGAACAGCATGCCCAGAGACATCCACCCCCCACCCCAATGACTGACTACTACTCTCACAACTCATAACCCACAACTCCATGGGAAATACCAGAAACCCCACTAAGAAGGGCCCTCAGCCGAATGTGGGCAGGGATGTGCCCACAACACATGATGTGTCCATACAAAGTATACTCATAATTAAACTTTTTTTAAGAAAAAAAAAGGCTGACGCACTAAAATATGATGGCTTCTTTAAACCATCTCTGGGAATGTCTTCCTAAAACCTTCTGAAGCTGATGTCAAAGAACTGTGCCACGTGAAGCGCCGCTGAAGAAACCAAGTGGTTAGGATTGAAGAAGAGATGCCTGCAGGCAGGGGAATGGTAAATGTATGAGTACAAGTTTTAAAATACATGAGCTGTGGAAATAAGGAAGACAGAGTTTTGACAGGTGGTCCCAGAAGGCAAAAGAGGTTGGACTAATGACTTGAGATTAATGGAACCGTATTTCAGTTCAACCTAAGGATAGTGTTTCTTTTGAGTCAGCTCTGTCTTAGAAGGCAATGGTTTGTCTTCTGGTAAATTTCCTTCTCTGAGGGCATTTAAACAAAAGTTCGATTGAGCAAGTCCGGGGCAGGAGAAGGTCAGAAAGCTGTTGAGAGGCCTGAAACTCTATAAAGCTCTCCAACAGGTGGGATGTAAAAGTCAATCACCTATTTCTCTAAAATCTAATCCTTCCTTATTTCCACTTGAATTTCCATGCTATTTTATATATTCTGGAATATAGATCTGACTAATTTAATTCACCCATCCTTCATTAGTTATCCCCAAAATATAATATATTGTATACTGAATTACTGTCAGGCACCTTCTAAGCATCAGGGATATAGCAGTGAATAGTAGACCAAGAAGTTATAAAAAATTAATTAGAAAAGAATGTCCTTCTTGGGATAATGAGATTTTCCCCCTGTTTATTTACATATTCTTTGTCTATTTTCAACTGGATAATTCATTTATATACTGGCACTATGGAAGCAATTGTTTTAATGTTGTTAACATTCAAAATTAATTTTGTTTTCCTGCACTGAGGCCTTGGGTAAAATTTTAGAAAGAGGATTATTGAGTTTTTCTCCCCATAACTTTGAAAGCCTACAATCAAGCCATTATTAAATAACAAATATACTGCACTGTGTCCACGGGGGATAGAGTCTGATACCAAGATAATAGGAATTGCAGCTTTTATTTATTCCTCCTTGGGTAGGAACAATGGGGGGGGGAGCTACATCTAAAATGAAATGTGAAGGCCTCTGTGTGGTTGCTGGAGCCCCGTTCACCTTCATGACGGGCTCTGTGCCACCAGGGGTCCTGAATGTAAGCACGATACCATTTGCTTGAAGAATCTTTAAATCAAGAGAAGTTTCAGTTTCATATCCCACAATCCCTCTTTCTACCTCTCTGGAGTGGAGACTGGCAAACACGGCATTTCTGAGCAGCAGGGCCAGACGCCTTCCTTCGTGGCGGTGGAAACACTAATGAGGAGAGGAAGGCTGCCTTCATTCAGGTCTGCATACTTGAGAGGGGATTAAAATCAAGCAGCCCAACACATGTGCAAGCCTCGAAAAGGTATGCTGTTCAACAACTAAGAAATACTCTGTTGGAGCTCTTATAAAGCACAGACAAAATTTATATCCAGAGAAGCTCTCTGCAGTTTTACTCAAAGTGGTAAACAGAAAGCCATGGCTGTATCGCAAAAAGGCAATTATTGAATACTATTATAAAACCATTAAATGTTTGCAGAGTATGATAATAAGAATGGATGTAAGAGTATTAAAAAAAGAGAAACCTTATAAAATGATGTACTGTGATTTCAAATGTGACTTTTTTAAAAAAAGACAGACCAAAAAAAAAAAAAAAAAGAGTGGAAAAATTACATCAAACAAAATGTTAATGGCATTTGCCTTGAATGGCATCATGTGATTCTTCTTTTACATTAAAATTGTAATTTACACATTTTAATCATCAGTTTGAAAGTCAGAGATTTTTTTTTTTTTTAAATTCTCTCTGCCTGCTCATAGAATATCTAAAACACCAAAGAAAAACCCTATAGATTTTCTCTGGCAAAGAAAGCCACCCTCTGGGACCTGAACAAAGTTCTTTCTTTTTCTTTTCTTCTCTCTCTCTCACTCTTTTTTTTTTTTAAGACAGACTTACTCTGTAGCCCAGGCTGGCTTTGAACTCATGGCAATCATCTTGCCTCAGCTTCCCAAGTACTGGAATACAGAAGTGAGCCACCATGCCTGGCAACAATTTGAAACAATATTTTTAAGTTCAGTCACTGTATTACTTACTGTCTAGAGGAGTGAATATTCTGTTTGTTTATTTGTTTATCCATTTGCATTTTTTGTTTAGACGACTCAGTTCCTTTTTATCCCCACTCCAGATAACTGTCTGATATCTCCACTTTCTCCTGGAAAACTACATTCTTCACAGTTCTCCTTTGATACATTTCACATCAAGTTGACTTTGAACTGCTCCAAGAGGGGACAAGTGACTACAAGCATGGCATTGTCTAAGCCATGCTAATGAGTGGGAAGAGCTGAAAAGCAGAACTGCTCCCCATGAGAAAGAATGAGTGTTTGGGTAAGACGATGGAAAGAAAGGAATATATTTTTTTTCTAGTGAAATGGCCCCTGGGAAGATGTAATTGCATAGTCATCAGAGAGGCTTGTGTGTAATGTGAGGATAAAACCAGCATGGCAGAAGGTCTATCCAATAACCAGCAAGAAAGTCAGTACTCAGAGGCCTTTTTGCCCCAGGATAGTCTATACCTGAAAATAGTACTAAACGTGCACTTTTCAGTTGATTTGCTAAAGACAACTTATGTTGAGTTTTTAAGTCCCTTGCAGCCAAAAAAAAAAAAAAATCCAGTATAAGAAAAATGCAATACAAGTAAAATCTTGACAGTGAAACAGTGAGTAGGGCTAGAAAACTGAAAACAGAAATCATCTTAGGTAGGAATTAGATAATTATGTGATTTATGTAGCCACTAAATACAAGCAAAATTCATACCCTGAATGAAAAACAAAACAGTCAGTGCTTTTCAAGTGCTAAACAATTTATGAACCCAGCTTGTCATCATAGCACTTGTTTTAGAAAAAAAAAAAACCATGTGGCATCGTGCTACCTAAATAGGTTATAATTTTTAACGTAACTAAGACAGATAAATCCAAAACCTAGAGATACATGAAAAACAATGCAGAGATTAGGAAGAGAAAGCATCAGTAGGTTAATCTTCCCAAGCTCACCTCATGCAGTGTTTTGATCGCCAGTGTTAAACAATTGGTTAGAATAATGACTCATACTTGGTTTATCTGATTAACCATGGCTTATCTAATCTTAAAAGGTCTTTCATAAAGGTTTTTAATTTCTAAATGTAGAATACTTCAAATACCAATATTACCCTAACCAGAAGATGAAAGAAAAAAAAAGATAACCCACAAAGTCATAGATTTTCTTGAGCCCATCTGATAACTAAGGTTACAAGTCAATTAAGTGAACTGCATTCCACAAAAGAACAAGTGACTCCAAAAAGAACCAGGATATGAAAATGATTTCATCTTTTTCAGATCATGGGAGACAGCAATGGCTTCCATACAAGAAAAGAGAAAGAAAGAAGCTAAAACTTAGAAAGAAAGAAAGAAAGAAAGAAAGAAAGAAAGAAAGAAAGAAAGAAAGAAAGAAAGAAAGAGAGAGAGAGAGAGAGAGGAGAAAGAAAGAAAGAAAGAAAGAGAAAGGGAAAGGAAAGAGAAAGAGAGGAGAGGAGAGGAGAGGAGAGGAGAGAAGAGAAGAGAAGAGAAGAGAAGAGAAGAGAAGAGAAAACAAAAGAAAAGAAAAGAAAAGAAAAGAAAAGAAAAGAAAAGAAAAGAAAAGAAAAGAATAAAGGCCAAGTGTAGGCCAGAGGAAAAGTTTATAATATCTGAGGTTTCAAACTCAGCCTCTTTACATTCATTAAGAATCCCTCCCACAGGCACCACGTGGTGTTCACAAAAAATACAGAGATGGGCAGAGGAGAACGTGGCAGAGGGGGTCCCTTTGGCAGCACAGGTGTGAAAGGAAATGACCAGGACTCCAGCAAACAGACTCAACATCCTTTTCACTTCCCTGGGCCTTTCTCTCCAGTGACTTCAGCTGTTGAAACGAAGCAGAAACTTACAAAGTTCAATCACTTCTAAGTATGAAACCCTCTCCCAGGACACAAGCAAGAATTCACTGGTGCCAGAAAGAGAGCTGCAAAAATGCTACAACACTAAAACCAGTACTCAGCTCCTACTTTAAAAGTCTAGATGGAATAGCAAGTCCAGAAAGCTACCAATAGGGGGTGGAGGAGCGTAAAACTGTAGACCCCTGTGTCTATCTTTAGGCACATAAATTGCTAAAAACTAGAGGGGTATCCCAGTGATGCAACATATTTCTGTGTTCCAAAGATCAAATGCCAATGACTTTCATAAAATCACCCCTGGGGTTTTGTCCTCCCAAGGTCAAAATTAGCTGTGATGCTAACATACCATCTTAGATATACACAGCTGTAGAAGGAAGGAGTTACAACAAAAGGAATAGGCATGGTGGTGCACACCTGTAATATAGATGCTTGGGAGGGGGAAACAGTATAGTGGATAGCTTGAAGTCAGCCTGGACTACATACAGAAGCCTCATCTCAAATAAACAAACAAATCGGACACAAAGCTTTAGAGTCACCCAAGTTCTGCTTCGGATATTTTTCAAATGCCAAATTTGAGCAAATTATGTAGCTTTATTACTGCTTTATTTTATAAAATTGCGATTAAAAATTCAATTGCACCAAGAAAGAAGAAACTTGACATGTGTGCATAAAAAAAAAAATCTTCAATTCACCTTATCAGAAATTCAAGTTAATTCAATGTGACAGGTAAGACAAAAGCATAAAGATACAATCCCTGCCAATAATAAGCCACTACCTGTTGGGTTCAGAAGAATAAACTCACGACTAATATAAAATGGTGAAATTCTCAATAAAAAGAATTCAAACCCAGACCAGATAAGGAAGGGCTCAGTGAAGAGAATCAGATTTAATGTACATTGTGATGGATGACAAGGGATCCAGATGAAGCCATGTTCCAGGTTTAAAAGAATGGTGGTATGTTCCTATAATCCTGTCACTCAAGAGGTGGTAGCACAAGGATTGCAAGTTTGAGACTAACTTTGGCTAGTGAGAGCCTATCACTCAAAAAAACAAATATATAAACACATGTATAGCATATATCCATAGTCCCAGGTACTTGGGAAGCTAAAATGGGATCACTGCTTGCAGCCAGGATTTCTAAGCAAACCAGAGTAACATAGAAAAACTCTATCTCAAAATGTATGTAGTATTTTCTAGAGAGACCAAGCAGGCAAACTACATTTGTGTGGTTAGAGATATGGAAAGGAAAAATTGTTTCTTAGAATTGAATAGAGGAAAAACCAAGCTGAACAATCCTTAGGTTATATTTCCAAATAGAAGGACAACAAAGCTGACATACATGTACACAATGCCCAGTGGTAAATGGTTTGCCAAGTATGCACAAGGTCCTAGGTTCAATACCCGGAACTGCAAAAAGAAGTGGCCATAAAAATCAACTGTGTTTTTTTCCCATATAAGAGCTGGAATGTGGGCTGCATAGATGGCTTAGCAGTAAAGGCATGCAAAGCTTAAGGACCCAGGTTCTATTCCCCAGTATGCACGTAAGCCAGATGCATAAGGTGGTGCAGGTGTCTGGAGTGCACACCCACGGAAGTCAGAGAGGGTCCTGGACATGGCTGTGTTCATCATCTGTAAAAATACCCTTAGGCCAAGCATGGGGCTGAGGAGGCCATGTCCTGACTGGCCTCTCATCTCTACCCAGGTTGTGGCTTAGGGCCACTTGCCAGGGTTCATATAATCAGCCTTCAGAAAGAGCTGAGGTCATTAAGGTAGGTCATCCTCCTCCAGCTGGACTTCAACAGAACCTTGAAGCTGTGATTGATATAGGAATCTTCTAGACACATCACTCTGAAGGTTAAGTCCCTTTGCTCTCTTATGGGCTGAGTATCCTATAAGTCTCAATGTCAGTTAATCATTGTCCTTCTAACACTCTTTCAGCCCCTTGCCCGTAAGTAACTCACACAGCATTTAAAATTTTCTAGCTCTCAACATAATTTCTTCAGATAGAATTTCATTTCCTTAACTGGAAAAACTCACAGTGCCAGGGGTTGTGGCGCACCTCCATAGTCCCAGCACTTAAGAGGCTGAGGCAGGAGGATTGTAGATTCCAGGTCATCCTGGAGTACATAACAAAACCCTGTCACAAAACAGGAATAAATACACCCCCCAAAAAAAACCCACATACACAAAAAACATACAAAAATCAGTAAGTATCACTTGAATTTCTTGAAAATGTTACATGGTGATTTCAGGCACATGTTTAGTTTTTTTTTTTTTTTAAATAATGGTGGGGGCAGAATGTCAAGAAAAAAAAAACAGTAGTGAGCAGTGATTCAAGCCAATCTCTTCCTTATAATGAAGGCAGTCATGGAAAGGTGCCCAGAATTTGCTTTAATGTTTTTTTTAATTAGTATGAAAGTTTATTAAAGTATAAGACATAACTTTGTGCCATAGGCCTTTAACTTTTCTTTTATCATAATATGAGGAATGACATTATAAATAAAGTTATCATCTTATTATAGAGAACTAAGTTTGAACTATGTAAACAAAGCAAGAGAAATACAGAGAATCAGTCTTTTATAGGGTAGGCACATCTTATTTTTTAAATATTTAATAGTTATAAAAATAGGTAGAACATGTCAAGCATAAAGTTTTGGCATTTGTATTTGGTAACATCATTGATGAGATACCTGTGTGGGTACCAATTACCACACAAACTGGAAGCAGAACAGCAACATTTAAGATCATTTTTCTAGAGCAGGGAGCATGTCTTAACCATCAATATATCTATAAGCAATGAACTTAAGATAAAAGAAATGAGACAATTAGGCCGGGCGTGGTGGCGCACGCCTTTAATCCCAGCACTCAGGAGGCAGAGGTAGGAGGATCACCATGAGTTCGAGGCCACCCTGAGAATACATAGTGAATTCCAGGTCAGCCTGGGGCCAGAGTGAGACCCTAGCTTGAAAAACCAAAAAAAAAAAAAAAAAAAAAAAAAAAAAGAAGAAGAAGAAAGAAAGAAAGAAAAGAAAAAAGAAATGAAGCCGGGCTTGGTGGCGCACGCCTTTAATCCCAGCACTCGGGAGGCAGAGGTAGGAGGATCGCCATGAGTTCAAGGCCACCCTGAGACTACATAGTTAATTCCAGGTCAGCCTGGGCCAGAGTGAGACCCTACCTCGAAAAACCAAAAAAAAAAAAAAAAGAAAAAAAGAAAAAAGAAATGAGACAATTACTTAAGAAAAATCTTGACTGAGTATACATAATTTAAGAATAATGCCAAATTTGGTCATTGTTGAGCTAAATTAGTCTGATTTTAATATACATTAGAGACATTATGCTAGAAATAAAGTGATTTTTTTTTTTTTGCTTTAATGTTTTAAGAGTAACAGCTCAGCACAGAAACATCTCTACCACATCTTCCAAGGCTCAGGGTCCATTGCGGAAGAGGGGGCGGAAAGAATGTAAGAGCCAAAGGAAGAGTAGGTCTCCTTACAACGTGCTCCGTCCAACACAAAATGGCCTGGATATCCGTGACCTCACAGTGCCTGACACTACCTACATAATAAGACACTACATCATAATAGGAGGAAAAGATCATGACATCAAACTGAAAAAAGAGACTGATTGAGAGGGGGAGGGGATATGATGGAGATTGGAGTTTCAAAGGGCAAAATGGAGGGGGGGGGAAGGAAGTACCATGGGATATTGTCTACAATTAAGGAAGTTGTCATTAAAAAATAAATTAAGAGCCGGGCGTGGTGGTGCACGCCTTTAATCCCAGCACTCAGGAGGCAGAGGTAGGAGGATCGCCTTGAGTTCAAGGCCACCCTGAGACTACATAGTTAATTCCAGGTCAGCCTGAGCCAGAGTGAGACCCTACCTTGAAAAACCAAAAAAAAATAAAAATAACGCCGGGCGTGGTGGCGCACGCCTTTAATCCCAGCACTCGGGAGGCAGAGGTAGGAGGATCGCCGAGAGTTCGAGGCCACCCTGAGACTACATAGTGAATTCCAGGTCAGCCTGAGCCAGAGTGAGACCTTACCTCGAAAAACCAAAAAAAAAAATAAATAAATAAATAAAATAAAAATAAAAATAAAAATAAAATAAAATAAATAAATAAAAATAAATTAAATAAAAAAGAATAAAATAAAAGAATAACAGCAGAGCCAACACCACTATGCTGCTTTTCAGCTTCCTAGTGCATTTCTTCCATGCTGTTCTCCACCATTAGCAAGCACATGCAGAATTTTACAAATCCAATAGACAGTAAACCTCTGCTTGAGACAGACTTAAGTCATAGCCTGCCATTTATTTAACCAAATACATCTAGACTTGTCACTTATGGTTCCAGTTGCCTTATTGATAAATGATCGAATTTCTTTAAGAATGGCTAAGAGCACTGGTACATCCCTGTCACACCCTCCAAGGCTCAGGATCCATTGCTGATGAGGTGGCAGAAAGAATGTAAGAGCTGGAGGAAATGTAGGACTTCTTACAATGTAAATGTCCAGACAGAAATTGGCCTGGATATCCATGACCTCGCAGTACCTAGCACTACTTTCACAAGACCCTCGTAATAGGAGAAAAAGATGATGACATCAACATAAAAGAGAGACTTATGGAGAGAGGGAGGGGATAAGACTGAGTGTGATATATGAAGGGGAAAGTGGGGGAGGGGAGGGAATTATCGTGGTTTATTGCCTATAACTATGGAAGCTGTCAATTTAAAAAAAAAAAAAGGAAAAAAAAAGAATGGCTGAGAGGATTAAGTAAATTACTTTCTGTGTAGTCTCAGCCAATACTTGGCCCAAACAAAAATTAAAGTGTGCCATTCCCACTGCAAGCCCTCCCAATTTGTTCTTCCTTTTTCTGTGGGCTTAAATGGTGCGCTTCTACTATGTAATAAGCCAGGAACCTTAGAGCTATCCAGAGTAACAGCCCATCAAACTCATCCCTTCTTTCTTTCCCTATGGTCTGGGAATTCTGAGTTCTTCTTAATTCTAAGTATCTGTCCAATCTTTTTTTTTTAATATTCTTTATTTTTATTTTTATTTATTTTTGGAGAGAGAGACAGAGAGAGATAGACAGAGGGGGAGAGGGAGACAGATGGGCGCGCCATCAGTCTCTCAGCTGCTGTGAACGAAATCCAGATGTGTGCGCCCCCTTGTGGTCAAGTGCGGCATTGCGCCCTTGCCTCACTTTCATCTGGCTAAACATGGGACCTGGAGATTGGAACCGCTGGACATTGGAACCAGCGTTCTTAGGCTTAGGAGGCAGGCGCCTTAACTGCTAAGCCATCTCTCCAGCCCAGTATCTGTGCAATCTTTTCTGCACTCATCGTCCTTTCTGACAAGACAGTATAGTGTGTCTGCTCCTTTCACCTGGGCTATTTCAAATACCTCCTAGCTAACTTGTCTTCCTCCAGCCAACTTTCCTCACCTCAAAGGTTTGGAAAGCCAAACCTTGAATGTTACTGCTTATTTCCAATATTCCTTGGGTCAGCCAGGCTGCCATCCTAACCACTTTCACTAAGTCTAGCTCTACCATCAAAACTTCAAATTCAGTAGGTCTAGAATGGGATCTAAGAATCTATTTTCATATATGTCCCAACATGGTGCTAGTGCAGTTATTTCATGGGCCAGTGTTTGCAAATCTTTAGGAATGATAAAATGTTTACCTCTTGGAATACCGTACAAAACCCTCCACATTTTTACCCACACCTCTGAGGAAGTTGAAAGATGGTGATTTTTCTCCTTGAGTTTCTGTCACTGAGCTGTCTCCTCCCTGTGCCTGCACCTCTGTGTATACAAATCCCACAGTGACACCTACTAATATCACACGCCCATTATATTCACAACCCTGGCTCCTAATTTACAGGACAGTTCATGGGCCTATGTCCTATGTGATCATAAAGGGCCATTCACTAAGAATGACCCTATTATTGGTTTAATACACTGATGTTGTCATCCAGAAGTAATTGTTGAACAAATATCACCTCATTTTAAAAATATTTTTAGGGTTGGAGGGATAGCTTAGTGGGTAAGGCATTGCCTACAAAGCCAAAGGACCCAGGTTTGATTCCCCAGGACCCACGTTAGCCGGATTCATGAGGGGCACACACATCTGGAGTTCATTTGCAGTGGCTGGAGGCCCTGGTGCACCTATTCTCTCTCTCTCTCCTCTCTCTCTCTCTCTCTCTCTCTCTCTCTCCCTCTCTCTCTCTCCCTCTCTCTCTCTCTCCCTCTCACTCTCTTCCTCTTTCTCTGTCAAATAAATAAATAAATAAAAATAAAATAATTAAAAAATATTTTTAATATTTTCTTTATTTGAGAGAGGGGGGCGGATAGATAGAGAATAGACATGCCAGAGCCTCTAGCCACTGAAAATGAATTCCAGATTCATGCACCACCTTGTGCAACTGGCTTTACCGGGGTACTGGGGAATTGAACCTGGGTCTTTAGGCTTTGTAGGAAAATGCCTTAAGCACTGAACAGTCTCCCAGCCCAGATCACCTCATTTTTATTTTGCATCATGTCCACAAATTATGTACTAGGCCTCACCCACTTATCTATGTGCTCCTTGAAACAAAAACTGTTATTCACTCAAGCACTCCTTGGTTGGCCCAGCAGATTCCAGGCACAGAAAAAAAGGTTTTCCAAACATTTATTGAGTTCATACAAGAATGGATAAGAGAATAGAATAAAATATCTCATGAAAATTGTGCAGTATGGCTAATTAACTCTGAAGAATAAGCTGCTTATGCCTAGCTGAAAGGAAAGCTAATTGACAAACTCGTGGGAGTATCGACCATTTCAAACAAATAACGTAAAATTTTCTAGCTTTGTTTAGTGAATTACTCAAACCCATGCTCCTTCTGAGCCCTGCTGCCTCTCTGTTCTTCTCAGGATGCAAAGCTGCAGATTAATGGAGCTTGCAGTTACACTGTCCAGTACCATGCTGTTTGTGCCAGGTACTGTGCTAGAGTGGGAGGGCAGTGGGAAAGAAAGGGGGAGGCCACGGGAAGGTGGTCAGGCAGGGTCTCTGTTCTCCAGAAGCAATTCAGTTTCATTCCTCAAGAGTTTATATGGAAGATGAGTTGACTTCATGGGAGTTCTACTGCAGTGAACAGAGAATAAAGACATCAGACTTGGCCAGTGGCCCAGCTTCCTGAACGTTTCAACTGACAAAATATCTCAGCCTGAGCACAATTCCTCCACTATGCAATCTGTGGGCTCACCAGTTAACGCTGGCAACCGAGCCGGAGGTGCTCATGAGGCATAATAAGTATGTGGCCATGCAGTGGGGGAGGTGTTTCTGCTCGGGGGTGTTAGAAATAAGGCAGGCGAACATCAGCGGCCAAACGGAGCCAAATATTTGTCCCCAGCTTACTCTCACAACACACTGGGACCTCCAATGTGTCCCAGACCACACTACCAGCTACCACATCACATGATCATGAAGTGCTAACTCCTCTCTAGGGTCTCAGAAAAAAACCTGGAAATTGAAAGAGTCTCTTGCTTTTCCATATTCACTAGTATTTAATTACCCAGTAGTTAACATAATTATGTTAAATAGTTGACAGCACACTATTGAGTGTATGTCCTCATGAGTCCCTTTCCTTTCCCAATATATGTCTGAATCCAGTTAAGGCTATCATGTTGGGATGTCATCCATTTGCTTTATCATGGCAAAACAACATAAAATCAATCACAGTCTATTATTTAAAAACATAAAACTGTTCAATTTAACACAGTAGCAGTTGATATCGTAATATTAAGATATTCTGGTTGAAAAGCATAAATGCCAATAAACATAAAAAATGTGTCTAACCTAAAATCAAAGAAAGGCAAAAGTAATGAAGCCATAAATTGTCATTTTCACACAGTAGAGGAGCCTCTAAAAATAATGTTCAAGGATGTCAAGTGTGCAAGACAAAGCAGATATCTCCAAGAAAAAGATTGTTGCTGAGTGCAAATCATTACAATGCAAACTTTCACAGAGCAATGGAGCATTATATATAAACCTAGTTAAATGTGCAGTTTCTGAGCCTATATTCTAAGGTCATAATCTAACAAATAAGTAAAAATGTATAGACAGTGTTGTCCATCATCAAGCCAAATCAGGAAGAACGTAAGTGTGCAACATAGACAACTGAGTACAGTACAAGTCATCCGTGGACAACTTGAATATTGGGGCTGTTATGACATCCAAACGCAAAGATGTCCACCACACATGTTTAGGATTAATCAAAAAGAGAGTACAGGGGCTGGGAGATGGCTTAGTGGTTAAAGCACTTGCCTGCAAAGCCAAAGGACCCAGGTTCAATTCCCCGGGACCTGCATAAGCCAGATGCACACATGTCTGGAGTTTGTTTGCAGTGGCTGGAGGCCCTAGAATGCCCATTCTTTTTCTCTCTCTCTCTCTCTCTCTCTCTCTCTCTCTCTCTCTCCCCTCTCTTTCCCTCTCTCTCCCTCTCTCCTCCTGCCTATGTCTCCCTCTCCCTCTTAAATAAATAAATAAAATATTTTTTTAAAAAAAGAGAGTACAGATAAGTGACTCTATCCCTTGTTTGAAAAGTGCATGCTTGTGAGGATGTGTGTGTATTTCTTCAGAATAGATTGTGGGTGATTTTATTTTGTTTTGCCACGACACAGATAGTTCAAACAAACAGATAGTGTCCAAGTTATATTTGGTCATGTACTGGGGGAAAATGGACTAATGAGGAAATACTATGTTGAGGGATGTGCTGGTATTAAGCAGCATGATGTCAGTAGCACGATGGAATAATGCTGTGGCGTAAATACTACGAACTTGATTTATTTCAAGCTACTAATATGATGTCACTAAAAAGATGCTCAGTTGCATACCATTTCATTACATGATTCCATGATACAGATGCAACATGTATAACCTTCAAATTATACATGTTGCACTATAAGTAATATTAAAGTGTAATCAAATCATTAGGATGCTGTGCTGTCATAAATTCATTTTTATAAATCTGAAGAAGAGTCATCAGTACAGATCAAAATTCATGAGTCAGATCTACTTTATTCTTCAGGCCCTATTTGTCATCCCAGTATTTTCAAGCTAAACATATGTCACTTTTATAATCAGAAAAACAATTGTTTTCCCTTATTTCCTAAAGCCTCAGCGAGGGGAACACTACTTCTCCAAATATTGCTGGAATTAAACACTTAATGTGATCAGTGGTTGTACTGACTAAAGCGTGATGTCTTTGCTCAGTCATGGTGTAAAGAAATGAGCACTGATGTTTCTAAGTCCTTTCAAAATGGAAATGCATAACACCAGAATTCAAAGGAGTTTGAGTTCCCCAGGTAGTCTGATACTCTCACTTCACAAAGAAACTGAGTCCCAAGATGGACAGTTTCTTAAAATGAGCTCTATAAGACAGGAATAAGAAAACTAGAGTTTCTCTGTTTATAAATGGTTTTATAGAGAACAAAAATATGTGTTTCTCTTGTCACTATTAAATTAGAAAAAATGCTTCATTTTTGTGGGATATTCATTCATTTCGCTAGTTGTATATGTGCTAACTCCTGTACCCTTGTTTAGACACTAGCAGCTCACATGTCCCCAAACTTGTTGCCTCTCAAAATCTTTCTGCATAGATATTCTAAATTTTTCTTCCTAAGAGCCCTGGGAGGCTGGTAAGGTAAAAAAGATCACTTCCATTTTACAGATAAGGAAATAGGATGGAGCCAGCAACTGGCTATCCTAAGAGTAGTGACTGTTCTCTGGACGTCTATTTGAGCCCCTTCAGAGACAGGATGAGGGAACCTCTCTGAAGGTCACTGTTGCACCTGTACTGCCTTGGCCTTCTTTCTTTGGTACCTATCTCATTTTCACTTAGCAACATTACTTACAGGTCAGATGGAGTTGCTGTTTAGTTTATTTTGTGTGTGTGTGTGTGTGTGTGTGTGTGTGTGTGTGTGTGTGTGTGTGTACGCACATGAGTGTACCCCATACACATGTGTGCAGATACCAGAAGATATCAGGTGCCCTCCTACTTTGCTTTTTTGACTTGTTGCCTTGAAACAGGGTTTCTCCATGTACCTAGAGTTTCCCATTTATTTTTTATTTTTTATTATTTTTTTTGGAGAGAGACACAGAGAGACAGAGAGAGAGAGAGAGAGAGAGAGAGGAAGACAGAGATGGGCGCACCAGCAGTGTCTCAGCTGCTGCAAACGAAATCCAGATGTGTGCGCCCCCTTGTGGTCAAGTGTGGCATTGTGCCCTTGCGTCACTTTGCATCTGGCTAAACGTGGGACCTGGAAATTGGAACCGCTGGAGATTGGAACCAGTGTTGTTAGGCTTAGGAGGCAGGCACCTTAACTGCTAAGCCATTTCTCCAGTCCAAGTTTCCCATTTTTGTAGCTAGAATGACTGCCACTGGGATCCTTCTGTCTCCAGCTGCCTCAGCTGTGGAGTTTCAGGCATTTTTGGTCATGTTTGGCTATTTACATGAGCTCTGGTGATCAAACTTAAGTCCCCATGCGTACATAGCAAGCACTCTTACAACTGAGCCATCTCCCCACTCCTAGTTCCTGTTTCTTTGGTTCTAGAATAGAACAGAACTCCAGTTATTGAGAAGATTACATTTCTAGATAATCTTGGCTTTCCAAAAGGGATGAATCTACAAGCTAGAGGAGAAAGACTTATTTAGGAAGTAGAGATAATATATAACAGACTAGATCACAGGGAATCTAAGAAAGTCCCATATTCTCATTAGCCTTCCTTTATTAATGAAAGAAATGTTTTCTAACAGTACAATGTCCTCAGAAAGAACTGCAAATGTATCAGTTGACTGTGTTCAGAGACTTAAACTGGCCAAGGTGGTAAACCAGCTCTTAGATTTATTGGCTGATACAATCTTAACAACTTACTTCTGTACCAATTTTTCCATCTTTAAAATGGAAATGATAGCATATATGTCACAGAGTTATGATGAAAACTAAATTAAGCAGAACTTAGTATAAGATTGATACTAGAGAGATTGATGATAGGTAGATTAGATAGATGATAGAAGATAGATAGATAGATAGATAGATAGATAGATAGATAGATAGATAGATAGATGCTTTTGAAGTTTACTGTAGCTGAGGGATGGAGGAGTAAGGAAGGGAACATGGTGTCAGATGCCGCACTAGGCAGGTGGCCAGGTCTCTGCAGGCGGATGGGAGGCTGGGTGCATACTAATGCTGCACCTCTGTGGAGACCATGGTCTAATGACTCCTTACCAGAAAACACAGTGTACCTTCCACAGCAAAGGCTCTCAGCTGGGCTTGAAGCTGCATATAAAACCAGGCTGAACCCCGCCCCCGCACCCTGTGCCTTTGGTGGTGCCGCTAGGAAAATAAACTATTAACAAAATCTCTCTGCCCAGGGAGCCTTGTTAGTAGAAGGATGAGGTAGTAGCTTGCTTAGAACTATGAGTATCTTAGAACACTGATGATTCATAATGATGTTACAAAGACAAATTGTAGTGGAAATGAATAGAAAGGGAAAGAGTGGTGTGTGTGTAAGCAAGGGAGAAGGAAAAACAGCATTATAGGAGAAGGGGTCTTTGCTTTCCATGAGAGCATTCAAGATGAGGATAAATACTCCAAGTTCTTATCGCTCAAGAAAACACTTTGGAGGGAAAAAAATGATAGCCAATATGAGACAAGAAACTCATTTCTGGTGACGTTTGTTTAGGGCTGTGAGGGCAATAGTTACTTACTAGTTAAATTTGAAAGAAGTAGGGCCATGGCTTAAAAAAGCCATCTGAATTAAGGTGTTTCTTTTTTTATATAATTTTTTCAGCTTTGATAGATGGGATCTACTCTGGAAGGTCCAAAAATGTTGTTGCTATAGGAACAGGTAAGGAGATTAGACTTGAAAGACCAGTTTGAGAACAAAGAATTTAATAATCAGGACTCAAGCAATTAACCAAGAAAACATTTTAAGTAAATATTTTTCAGGTTTGTTATTTGTGTATTAATTCCAGGAAGATAAAATGCTATTATAGAATGAGAGCATCACATTTTAACATTTTAATTGCATCATTATAGGCATAAAAGTCTATGCTTACACAATTAGCAGAAAGACCTTATTAAACAGAAGTACATATCTCTCACTCTCTCTTGATTACATTGTAATTGAGAAATAGCACTTGAAATTCAACAAGAACAAAGTCATCTTTGATTTTTTTTTTTTTACACAGTTCTCAAGAGAAGGACACATTTAAAATGAAAGAGATGGTGAACTACAGAAAGGTGTCCATAACCTATCTTTATAGCCAGAGAGCTACTGGTAAATGCCAGAGGTAAAAGAGAAATGTGTGTAGGCTGATAATTGTTAATATTTTACGTGTCTTCCCTGTCCGACTGTCTTGGCAAACAAGATATGCAAGAAGAGAAGGTCAAAGACCCAGCTCTCTGCTGCCTTACTGTGGATGCTCTGCTTCTTTGTATCAGGGAACAGCCTACTTCTTCCGTCAGACACTGCTGAAATTGCTAGAAGTTTTGAACAGAGCTTGCCATACTGACGAGGCTCAGAAACAATTTATCCACTGGCCTTGTGTTTCTCTCCCTTTCTGTTTTATTTAAAATGAAAACAATCTTTATCAAATGAATACAATATTTCTAGTCCAGCAATTTTCTGCTGTTAGAAGCTACATTTATGGGACAGAGAAATTGCTTGGCCATTACTTCTTCTCATGTAACCCCAGAATCAATGTGCAGAGAAGTGTGTGTGTGTGTGTGTGTGTGTGTGTGTGTGTGTGTGTGTGTGTGTCAGAGGCTGGGGAGAGGGGATGGGAAGAGGGAGACATGGCTGGAAATCTTACCATCTCATTCTCCTCTCCTTCGTTGAGCAGAGCATGCTGGCTCTTGTCAAGGTGGTCCCCCATGGAAATGTACTCCACTCCTGCTCCCTGACTCCAGAGCAGACACTTTCAGGTCGAACTCGCAGAGCCTGACTGAAAGAGTTAACTATCCTCCAGGTTAAAGCTTCTTGAGCACACACCTTCTCTCAGCAAATGACAATACTTAGTAAAATAAACTCCTCCCCCAGTCACTCTGGGCCAGGAGGAACTTCAAGCTGTTCCAGGCTTCTGCATTCTCTCAGTGCAGTTGTGTCAAAGGAGGTTGCTCCCATGCCGATCTTTTTGTACTCAACTTACAAGGAAAGAACTCATTGCCTGCCCAGAGCCTGCCAGCGTCAGACATCTGACTGCAAATCCAATGGGACAATGCAGAGTTGGCAGGACCCTCTGGAGGAGTGTGCACAAGAGCTCCCAGGTCACAGCCGCCCCTTTCCACACACTGAGAGACTGGGCTATGGAGAAGCTAATAGATTTTCAGATTTTATTTACTTAATGAAAGCCCAACCCTTGTGTTTTCATTAGCCCCTCATTCACTTTGCTTATGAATGGTATAATTTATCCCTAATGCCTTTCAAAAGATATTTGTAATCATATTTTCTTGTGCATACAAAAAAATTCTATTTACTCTGTGTGTGGAATTAAACTTGTTTTTAAAAAATACAGAAAAGAAGGAAAGGTACAATCCAACTATTCTAGGTAGCCCCTTTCAATCAAATAATGGAGGTTAAAATCTTAAATATTTCTAGGAATTAGATATTCAAATTCATATAACAAAACTCGTTTTTGTTTACTCATAAGTTATTCAATAAGTTGGTTTGAGCACAGCAGCTATGAAAAAATTGTCTGGTCGTATTTGCTACTCTCAGGCTGCTTAATGAAAGGACTCAAAACACAAGTACAATAGGCAGTAATTTTTAAAAATATTTTTGTTTATTTATTTAATTGAAAGCAGAGCAAGTCAGACAGAGTAAGACGGGGGGGGGGGAATGGATAGTCACATCCAGGTCTCCAGCCACTGTAAAGGAAATCCAGATGCATGTGCCACTTTGTACATCCGGCTTTACGTGGGTACTGGGGAACTGAACCCAGTTTGCTCTGTAGACAGGTGTTTTAATGACTAAACCATCTGCCTAGTTGCTGCTATTTTTTTTATGTTGAGAGCTGGAACATAGGTGTGAAGAGATAACTGTAGGAAGTCCCGACATGGTGTGGAGCAGCATGCTCTGCTCAACGAAGGAGAGGAGAATGAGATGGTAAGATTTCCATGGTAAGATGGTAAGAGCTCTGGAGAGAACTGGGGATTCCAGCTGCGCAGCGGAGGGGCTCTCGCAGTGTGCTTCTTTAACTGGCAAGAACTGACGCTCCATATCTGGCAATATCTGGCATGAATTCTGAGGGAATAAAATGAGAGAATCGTCAATGCACAGTCCTGACCAAGTGCCATTATTAGACTACATGTCCACTTTACTAGTAGGTGACAGCATGCAGTGGACAAGGGCGTCTGCTCGGAATTGGGAGGGCCTGGGTTCAAATTTGGATCTTACGTGGTAGTGAAGATAAATCAAGTTATAGAACTCTTTTGATCTCTATTTGGTCCCACGGGGAATAAAGATGGTGATAATAGAAACTCCCACCTGAAACTTTAATTTGAGGAATGGTGCCTAGGAAATGAAAATAATTCAGTATAGGATGTCTTTACATTCACGGTGCCCACACACTGTCCTTCATGGGCTGGTGCCTCCTAATAGCTCTGACTTCACACCAGTGACCCTCAGAGACAAAGACAAACATGAACATGAGAGAGAGGAGGAAAGAAAGAACTGGAGCAAATGGTAAAATATGAGAAAAACATTAAAAGAAAGCTAAGAAAACTCACTGTAATGCAAATTACAAAGATAAGTATGTGTAGTGATTGTAGCTTCCAAAAATTATTTTAAAAATGTAACCAAAAGATAAAATAAAATTATTTTTATCACAAGGTCGAGCTATGAGGAGTATGAAATTTCTTTTCAGGGATAATGAAAATGATTATATATAATATAATTTTGTGAATATGCCACAATTCACTGAATTGTATTTCTTAAATAGGTTAGATTTCATGAAAATAAAATTCTTATTTTGATTCCAAGATCATTCCTCAAAAGAATAAGTGCTAGTTCATAGCCATAATAGGCAGCCGTTTAGTAGATTTAGCAGGGGGAAAAAAGTAAAAGAGAAGATTTCAAACTTCTTGCTGAGTATGATGAGGCATGCCTTCAATCCCAGCACTTTAAAGGCAGTGGTAGGAGGATAACTGTGAGTTCAAGTCCAGCCTGGGGCTACACAGTGAGTTCCAAGACAGCCTGAGTTAGAGTGAGACCCTACCTCAAAAAAAAAAAAAAAAAGTCTTCTTAACCTATGAGAGAAGTAGGTAAAGTGGCAGAGCTATACCAGTCCTGGAAACCAGACAGACAGAGTGTCTGATCTACCATCTAGAACTGGTGATACTGGTACTATTTCCTTCTGGCCAGAGTCCTGTGTACACTTGGCAACTGGTGCCTTATTGTAGGGTTAAGATGAATGAGGAACTGATTAGGAGCTACAGGGAAAAACTGCACACAGTTTTACCCCAGCAAAGAACCCGGTTATGCTATTAACAATGCTGAAGACAAACGTGAGCAGGAAAGGAAGTCCCTAAGAATTGTGCAGAAGGGGATTTCTTTAGGTCCCTCAGCAGTGCCAAGGGTCCATATGCAAGGTTCTGCTCACCTTTGCTCAGCCTCGGTCATCTGCGGACAGAGTCATATCTGGAGAAGGGGCAAGAATGTGAGAAAGCACATTAAGCCTCACTTCCATGAATAAAGTTCTCTGAGCATTCTGCACCCACCATTGCACACAATCTGTACAATATCCTCTGTGGTTCATAATACTATGATGGTTAGCCCGTCTTAGCAGGTAGAGGAGCCAGGTGCAGAAAATAATTTGTCAAAACCCAAACAATTGGCAAGTGATAGAAAGAACATTTCTTTGTACATGTTCCTCATTACTAAGTAAACACCATTTCTTCAAGCCAGTCTGGCACACCCAAAGTGCTCTGCAAGGAATTCTGAGCTTTCATAACCTGCAGAAGAAGCATTTGAGAAAGATATTGCAAATAGGTGAGAGAGGGTTCAACACATAGAGATGTAGGGTCCTGGACAGGGGACCATGGGAAAGAGGACTCGAAGTAAGAGAGTTATGGAGACACACTACAAAGAAACAGGATCTTGTTTAATCAGCCCCTCACCCCTACTGTTGGTGGGTATGTGAAGGAAGAAGCGGGGAGGGAGATAACATCAGGAAATATAAATCAAGGACACCCATGGAGGTCTTGAATATCAGACCTGAGTCTGGGCTTAACCTAATGAGCAACAATAACTTCAATATATATTGCTCTGCCGGCCTTCTGGGGTTATTGCATGTGAAAACGTTGAAGCCACTCGGTGGTCATATGTAATACTGCATGCATCAAGACAATGTTCCTTAGCTTTCCATGAGACTATCAGCTTCCTCTTGGGATATTGATTGAATATTCTTTAAGTCAGCCTCTTTTCTTCCTAATTTCTCTTGTTCCGTATTTCTCGAGTGTACTACAACTGTCTCATGGTATGTATATGGCACAGTGAAAAGAGCAGATGGACATTAGATGTAGTTGAATTCTAATCTTGACATTTTGCTGACATATGTCCTTCATTCATTGCTAACATTCATTTAAGTTCAGTTTGCTAAGATCTGTAGTAAATGAAGAATAGAGTTTTATAAAGACCTGAAAATACCACAGTTAGGCTTGGCATTTTGTGCAATTAATTTATTAACAGCTTTTTAAAAGAAAGTAGGAGTGAATAGGAATGGCCTGGAAGGGTTAAATGTGTTGTGGAAATAAGACCAGCATCAAAATATAAATTCCAAAACATGCAAGCTTCCCAAGAGTGAGAGAGGAAAGTGGAGAAGGGAGATGGCTTGGAAGGCTTTTTTGAAGGCTGGGAAGTAGCACTACGCTGTCCTGGGTAGATGGAGGTAGGTAACAAAGGCACCCATTTCTTCTCAAATACTCTATCCCAAATAAGACAGGAAAAGAGGAGGAGGTAAGAGAGAGAATAAACTATTAGCCATCTCTTTGCCAATCTGGTATATTTTGCATTTGTTTACCTAAGAGTAGCTTTGCCACCTCTGGGTGCTTATAGTAGATGTAAAATAAAAATAATGACAGCACTGGTTTCCCTGTCGGGTCTGTAGGGATGCTGGTTTTTCATTTGCCTGGCCCATTTAGAGGGCGTGAAGATAAGTAGTAACAATGTTTCATCATATATTCCTTTCCATCTTTCATCTCAGAACTCCAGAGCACGTTGCAAAATTATTCCTTGCAACATCTCTGTGAAGCAGTGGGGTGAGTAATATTATTGCTCCCATTTGAAAGCTGTTGGAACTGAGTCACAAAGACGTCACAAAGAATTCTTCAAGGTCATCCATGCATCCTCAGCCTAGAGTGGAATCTGTAACAAGTACAAAAAATTCTGCTTTGTCATCATTGGCAGGGAGCTGGCTAGAGCTTCCTCCTGAATCCTTAATGCACAAATCTGACATTCATAAAGTGACACAGCATGATCTAAACTCAAAGGTTTACTGTTACTAATTATCCTAATCTGCACTAATATACAGTTTGTGGACCATACTGCAACAAGCAAAGATGAGATGTCCCAAAGAGGAATTACCTGCCTCAAGGTGGTGGTGTGAAGGTTAATTGAATTAATTAGTGTTTGTAAAACATTTAGCAACCTTTGGATTAAAGGGTCTAATACAAAGATACAAGGCTTCCTCATTAATTACAGAAGAACAGGCTAATGGCTGCCTCTGCTTCTTGGAGGAATTGCCCTCAATATCCCTGCTCAGCATTGGCTTCTGACCTTCTTTAAGGTGGCTTGGGGTGGTTTGCTGTTCTATGTTCAGAAGGACTCCACTTGCTCTTTGTTATTTCCAAAAAGAAAACCTGCTTTCTGGAGGCAAGGCCACTCCCCTCTGTGAAGATTACCCTGGTTGGTGACTGTTAGGACAATTCAGATCATTAAAGACAGTCTATAGAAACAGAAACCAGGAGGCTCCTTAGGCAGAACTTTCCTGCCAGTGAATTGAATTTTGGGAACTTTTAAGCTGAAAACCTGAACATACAAAATAATACAACAGAATGTGACTATTAGGAATAAGAATCGATTTCAACTAGAGGGGATCTCCACATTTCTCAGGTGAAGAAAAAGGTCTCGGGAGAGTGGGATGATTTAACCAAGGTTGTATGTAATCTACAAGAGCTGAGACCCAGTCATATTGCTACTTGCATTCTATAAAGGAACTTACATGAGAAGATATGTTTTTATTTTAAAACTTGTATTTAATAATTTAAATAGGACTGGAGAGATGGCTTAGCAGTTAAGACGTTGGCCTGCAAAGTCAAAGGATCCTGGTTCGACTCTCCAGGACCCATGTGAGCCAGATGCACAAGGAAGCACATGCATCTGAAGTTTGTTTGCAGTGGCTGGAGGCCCTGACGCACCCATTCTCCCTCTCTCTGCCTCTTTCCCTCTCTCAAATGAATAAATAATAAAATATGTTTTTAAAAAATTTTAAATAAGCCCCTCCCAACACTTTCTTTTGTCCCCAATTCCCCATTACTCCCTCCATGGAATCCCCTCTTCTTTCTAACTGTTCCTTCTTCTATTTTGATTTCCTTTTTAATTTTGGCTCTTTTCCATCATTCACAACAATATGGTGATGGACTCAATATTATGCAGGTGATTAGGAAGGTAACAGCAGCCGCTGAAAGATAATGAGTGCAATGACCACTTTGTGTCAGGAAGGCAGCCTTCCAAAGCACTCCTCCCCATCCTTTGGCTCATACATTCTTTCTGCCACCTCTATCACAATGGTCAGGACCTTGGAGGGTGAGATAGAGATTCCTCGTTTAGTGCTGAATACTCCATCTGTCCCTTCCTAGCCCTTTGATAAATTTTGAGTCTTTCAAAGAGTCCATGACCTTCTGAAAAGAGTAATAATTTTCTTTACTGACTGACAGCAGCACTAAAATGTTGGCATAAACATAAATATTTCAAAGGCAATTTGGTTGGCACAAAATCTGCATGTAGCCCAACAACAATAGTAGCTTTCCACTGCCCCCTCTCCTGCAGGGCTTTCATCTTCCCAACCATAGGCTTTGGCTGGGTTTGCATTATCAGACATGAACTCCCTCCAGTGGAGTGGGCTTCAAATCCAGTCCAAGAGCAGTTGATTACTCCCCTAACAACCATGTCACAATTGCACTAGTAGGCACATCTTGTAAGAGAATATTTGAAAGTGTCTCTTTAAAATATTTAAAGAGGGCTTCATTTGTGAAGCATTGATTTAAATGGAATATTCCAGACTGACTAATTATGTATAGTCACAGCAATATTATTGAATTATGGAGCCCATACAGTTACATAGGAACCATGAGAGGGCTTGGAACATAGCATTAATTCACCACTGGGGTAAAAATCTCTACTTGAGGAAATGAGAAAACTGTGTGTGCTAACAAAGGGAATGCACCCAACCAGACAACTGAAGCAGTCCTTGTTTGTTGCTTAGGAAAGCATGTGACCAAGAGGGAAAGAGATGGAAGTTATAAGACAGAAGTTGAAGTGCTCCTAACAAGCAGTTAAAGTGTAGGGATAAAGCTGATGATACTTGGAAATCGACACAGAAAGCTGGCTCCAGACAGGGTCTCTGTCCCTTAAGGGCTAAGCTCTAGTGACAAAGCTTTGGCCTGGGGCAATATTCCAATGCTAGGAGAAAGCCTAGAACAAAAAGGTAAGTCTCTATATCTAGGAAGGATGTGGGGTTTGTGGCAGTCTGTCTGACAAAAATTTGGGAACAGTAATACCTATAGCAGGTTTGGAATGGGCCAGAGCCCAGTTAACAGAAGCAGAGCCTCTGATCAAACTGGCAGTGACTGCACCTTGGTGGAAACATGACTATCTGGGTTCAGGCTCCCTACTGTGGACCTGGTATCCCATAAACATGATGAGTTCATGTATCCGAATTTTTTTTTTTTTTTGCAATGGCAAGAAGCCCTGGCATGCCCATTCTTTCTACCTAAGAAAGAAGAAAGAGAGAGAGGGAGGGAGGAAGAGAAGGAAGAAGGAAGGAAGGAAGGAAGGAAGGAAGGAAGGAAGGAAGGAAGGAAGGAAGGAAAAAACAAATAAAACAAAAAGTTAACACATGTTTGAAAGGAGGCAACGAAGAAAAACCCTTATACACTATTGGTAGGAATGTGAACTAGTCCCTCTACTATGAAAATGAACATGTAGGTACACAAAGTTTTAAAATAGAACTTCTATGAGATCAGCAATATCCATGTTTATCACTACCCTATTCACAAAGGCCAGGTTGTGGAGTCAGATTAGGTGCTGAACAATGGATGGATTTTAAAAAATACATGACTAGGCACGACAGTTCATGCTTATAATCCCAGCAATTGAGATACTGAAGGAGGTCCCAAAATTCAAAACCAGCCTAAGCTAAATGGTGAGATCCTGACTTCAGAAAAGAAAGAAAGAAAGAAAGAAAGAAAGAAAGAAAGAAAGAAAGAAAGAAAGAAAGAAAGAAAGGAAAAGAAGAAAAGAAAAGAAAAAAGAAAAAGGAAAGGAAGGGCCAGGAAGGGAAGAAGGATGTCTAAGTGCACAATGACATTCAGTTCAATGACGAGGATGAATGGAATTATGTTATTTGCAGGAAACGGGATGGAAATGGAAATCATCTAGCTAATTGAATCACAAAGACAATCAGTGCATGCTTTCTGGGAATCTGTGGAATCTGGGGTGAAGGAGAACATGAACATAAAGGGGACTATTATGGATGTGGTAGGAGCAACGGGGAAGGGTGCGGTGAATAAGATTGGAGTATATGCACACATAGAAGTGTCATAATGAAAACTCCTTACTTTGTACAATATACAGTAATGAAAAGTACTATGAGCATAATATGAATAATTGAAAGCATAAAATTAAATGATTTAAATTTTTTTCAAAGCAAGCACACCTTTATTAGAGGATTACCTGAAGCGCATCAGCTAATAAAAGCAAGAGTGTTCAGAGCAGACCTGGCAGCTCTGGGCAACCTGCCTGGATGGGTCTTGCTAGGAGCGCTGCTGGCGGACTCTTGGAGGCCCAGTATCAGATTAGGTATTTTGTGGCAAAAGCTGCATGGTTTTTGGCAGGCTGAAGAAATAGCCACATCTTAAACTGCTTGGTTAAAATCCCGCAGTGGGGTGAATAAACTGCTGAGAGGTGTGTAGCTCTGACTTGTGGAATGATTTTGCAGGGACTCATGAAAACGTGCCTCTGGAAGGACAAGAGGTTCAGAAGCCCAAATTCATTATCCCCAGATGTCTGACTGCTCACCACATAAGATAGGCTGACACTGCCATCATGATCCCAAGGGAAGCTGGGGTTAGAAGTAGCTAGGAGTGAGAACTTCAGTCATTCTGACTGTGGTGATGAGGGCACAGACGCGCACACCCTGTACTTGACACTGTGTGGGGCAGATTGTATTTCAGTTATCCTCCGAGGGAGGAGAAAAGACAATAAACCTTAAAGCATTGGTGCAGTTTCAGTTGTTGCCTTGCCACTTGTCATGTGATCCAGGATAGATTTCTTGACTTCTAATACAACTTTTGAGCCAACCCAAGGTGAGAAGGTACATGTGGGATATACGCATGGACTGACTGTGATTACTGAATAGTCTGACTTCTGTGAAAGTCTCATTTTTGAAAGATATGGTTTCATATGAGGCTGCTGAGCATAGGAGGGAAGTCATAAGACTCTGAGTCTCTGGTACCTCAGAACAACCATCAGAGAGTGTCAGAAAGAGGAAGCACCAAAGCCAGCCTTTGGAAATCTCACTGCTGTTGTGGCACAACCCCAAGTGATCAAATGAAAAATGATCATGAAAAATGATCCAGGCAAATTTGGCATTAGAATGAGCTTTGGGGATTGGCTGGGCCTATTCCCATCCTGTGGTCCATTCCATAGGTGCAGTGCCTCAAGCTCCCCATGCCCACATTCCCAGTACTGCTGCAGAATGTTCCTTCCCCAGTCAGCACTACCTACTGGCCACAGATGGTTAAAGAAATTACACCTTATATAGGAGTCAAATATTTGAGTATCTAAAGTGGGAAACACCTTCACTTCCTGTTTTTTGGTGAGCCAGTAGGACATTGGCAACAAGTCCTTTCATCTCTCTGAGCTCAGCTGAGTACTTTGCAGTGACAATGATGTGATATGCTCCATCCCTGAGATCCTCTAAGTATTCATCCTGCACAGCATGGACTTAAGTGCACCATGAATATCAAGTTCTAGGATGGCATGAGCATAATGGGGGGTAACAAAGGTAATACCACAGGTATAGAGTGGAGTGTGCGCATCCTCTACTCACAACCTGTGCAGCTGCTGAAAGGAGGATGCCAAAGGGTTTTGGTTTTCCCTTTCATTCCATTTCATTTTCAATAGTGTCTCTGTGTAGCCCAGGAGGGCCTGAAACTTGTGATCCTCCCACCTCAGCCTCTCAAATGCTGGGATTACAGGCATGCCCCACCACACCCATCTAGAAATGCATTTTAGACAGTGGTTCCCTGGAGGTAATATACTTGCTTTTGTTTTCTTAACCTACTCTTTTTTTAAATTTCTGTTTTATTTCTTTTTAAATTTATTTTTATTTTTATCTATTTATTAGAGGGAAAGAGAGACAGAGAGGGAGAGGGAGAATGGGTGTGCCAGGGCCTCTAGCCACTGCAAATGAACTTCAGAAGCATGTGCTCCCTTGTGCATCTGCCTTACATGGTACCTGAAGAATTGAACAGAGGTCCTTAACGCTTCACAGGCATGTGCCTTAACTGCTAAGCCCTCTCTCCAGCCCTTAACCTACTCTTTATGCTCCAGCCCTAAATTCCAGTTTTGCTTATTGAAATTTAGTAGCTCAGAGATCATTCTTTCTCTTTTTTGTGTATTAAACATATTTTATTTATTTATTTATTTATTTATTTATTTATTTATTTATTTAAGAGGTAGAGAGAAAGAGAGACAGAAAAAGAGAGAGAATGGGCACACCAGGGCCTCCAGCCACTGGAAACAAACTCCAGACACATGCACTTCCTTGTGCATCTGGCAGATATGGATCCTGGGGAATTGAACCGGCTTTTTCAGGCAAGCACCTTAACCGCTAAGCCATCTTCTCCAGCACTCATCCTTTCTCTTGGCTCACCAAGTTTTCCTTTGCTTTCATCTTTGTAGCCCCTGCAGTGAAACAGCTGGTCTCCAGAATAGATGAAGTCCATGAGTCTTGACAGCACCTAGCCTGCCTTCTTAATCACCATACCTGTGACTACTAAGCCTGTGTTCTGTCCTCACTATTCTGTAGCTGCTCCTGACCCAGAAATTTCTCTGTAAGGGTCCTGCATCTCATGGGTAATGTGAAGCTCCATCAGAGCCTTGTACTCTTTTTCTCTATCCTCCCAACATCACACACACACACACACACACACACACACACACACACAAAACTTGCTCGCACTTCATTCAGGTCATGGCCCACCTTCTACCCCAGATGTCACTCTTAAAGCCAAGCACAGTATTTTCAATAACTATTAACATCTTTGATGTTATTTTAAAGTGAAAAGGAGTTCTCTGCAATATTGCCTGGGAGCATTTATCAAATAGTATAAATAGCATATATTTACAATAATCGAACCTCATAAAGCACTGTTGTAAGTTAATAACACTCATTTTCTTTTCACCAATTCAATGGGGCAGGTACCTTTATTGTCACTACTTTATTCTATTCTCCTTCTAGAAATTGCCTTAATGAAATCATTTTCTATATAGTTAAAAATATATGTATATAAAATTTTGTAAGCCAGGCGTGGTGGCGCATGCCTTTAATCCCAGCACTCGGGAGGCAGAGGTAGGAGGATCGCCGAAAGTTCGAGGCCACCCTGAGACTACATAGTTAATTCCAGGTCAGCCTGGACTAGAGTGAAACCCTACCTTGAAAAACCAAAAAAAAAAAAAAAATTGTCACAGCGTGTTCAATTGAATATCCATATGAGAGAATATTATATGGTCATTAAATGCCAAATTTTCAGGGATAATTAATCATATGAAAATTATAAAATGTTACTACTGTCCTGGCTAGCCTGAAAACCAGTTCCAGGGCGATGGTGACAGACATCTCAGTGGTCAAATATCACTAAAACAGAGATGCAGAGTGTACAGAAAACTCAACAATAAATCCGAATCCTAACACTCCCACCAAGGCTCAAGGACAGTGCAGAAGAAGTGGCAGAAAGATTGTAAAATGTATAGCACAACGCAGGACTGGCCCTAGCCAGATCGCATGCTAAAAGAAACCAGGCCACACCCCTCGGGTTTTCTCACTAGGACGGTGGGTAGCCAATGACGGGTAAGACTCCATGAGATGGGGCAACCTAAGACAGGCACCGTCACATGTGATGATCCCTTGGGGCCTGGGTTCAACAATGGCTTGGCAAAGAACCATGCCTCCCAGGGTTGCCAATAATAAAAACAAAAAGGAGGATATGTATGGCACAATACAGGTCTGGCCCTAGCCAGACCGCATGTCAGAAGAAACCAGAAAGTGGCTTCTGTGAACATGGAGTCCTGCGCAGGCCTGGCGTGACAATAGCTATAGTCCCATGCTCACAAGAAACCTGCTACAACATGACCTGTCCGAAGACAGGCTGTCATTGGTCACAAAAAGGGGACCACTCCATACAATGATTGGCCAGCCAAGCCCCTTAAAAGTCCCTACACTTCCTTGAATAAACGAGTTTGCTGCAGCTCGCCTTCTGCCTGCTTTCACCCAACTCCTGGAGTGTGTCATGATTCTGCGCTTCTCACCCCCAACTTGGCAGAGGCCCTGCCGTCCCTCCTGGGCTGGCCCTAGGGGGGACCACAACAGTAAAAGCCTCATGGGTGGGACTAACCTGAGGGGTCAAGGTAGAAAGAATATGAATACAACCATTTTACTTAAGAAAATCAATAAATAAATTTTTAAAAATTATAAATGAAAAACAATGTGTGCAAATTATTGTGTGTAATATTAAATGTAATATTATCTGTGGATCTGGAGGGAAAAGAAGGAGAGAGAGAAAGAGAGAAAGCAAAACTTCCCATAGTAAAGATGTGTGAGGGGCCTGGAGAGATAGCTTAGCAGTTAATTGCTTGCTGTGAAGCCTAAGGACCCGAGTTTGAGGCTCGATTCCTCAGGACCCACATAAGCGAAATGCACAAGACGGCACATGCATCTGGAGTTCATTTTCAGTGGCTGGAGGCCCTGGCGTGCCCATTCTCTATCTATCTGCCTCTTTCGTTCTCTGTCTGTTGCTCTCAAATAAATAAAAAATAAACAAAAAATATTTTTTTTTAGAAAAGATGTGTGAGTGGGAGAATGCCTTGCTTTGTTCTCTTTATACTATTTAATTTTCCACAATAAATTTCCTTTATATCATAGTCAGGCAAAATAAATGTATTAAATGTATTGCTGTAATATTATTTCTTTACATTGTGCTTAATCTCTACTAGAGTCCATGTCCATTTATACTTCTATTAGACACACAACAATCTCTTTGATAGTGCCTGTGAAGCTACAAAGTAGTATTATTCTTAAAGCTAAGTTTGAAATGTAATGTAGTTCACTCCAATTATACAAATATCTATATATATCCAAATTGAAAAACCTGTGGCCCTCAACTTGGTGGCAAGAAGTAAATCCTCGTTAAGGCCTTTGAATTTCCTGAAACAACCTGACAAGTGAAAATTTAGCTTAGTCTGCCCTGTGTCTTCATTTTCTGATAGAAAAAAAAAGTCATCTGGGATTTCTCATGGTAATGATGGCCTTTGTTTCTTTCTTTCCCTCTGATCCACGTTTCTCCCAAACATGGGGTGTCTCCAAACCGACACCCTCCACCCTACTTCACACCTTGTGAGTTTGAATAGTACAGCACTGTCTAAGCTCCTGGGTCTATGATGATACGTCAGTAAAAGAGGACTCTGATACCCCACCCTTTCCTTAGTTTTCCACAGAGCTTCAGAAAATAATTTCAGAAGAAAAGCTGCTTCTTTTCAGAAAATTTTAAAAAAATGGGGGAAGCAGACACAAAAGCTGCCATCCAATTGTACACAATAGCGGTCACCCCTCTTCCTTTATTTCTGCACATACTGACTAGAGTTTGGTTTTGTGGGCACCCTCAAATCTACAACTAGCCAGGAGAATCTGTAAGACTTCAAAGCCAGCTCATCTAAATGAGGCTAGTAGCTGACAGGTCTGTTGAATAGAAAGTGTAGATACGTGTGCACATACGTGAATAAGAACCTGCATCCAGATCTTCCTCTCTAACACCATTCTCCAGAAGAGAACTCAAGGCTTCTTGGAAAACTAGCATCTTCCAGGGCTAAGGAAACAAATGTAGAAGATAAGCATAGAGCTCCAAAGAAAGAAATTTCTTTAAAAATTAATGAGATCAAGATTGGGAAGATGGTCCCATCATTAAAGTGCTTGCCACACAAGCTTGGGGACCTGACTTGGAATTCCCAGCACCCACATAAAATCCAGGTGTGGTGGTGTGCACCTGACCTGTAATCCCAGTGCTAGGGGGTGGGTATAGAGACAGGCAGATTTCCTGGGCTTGCTGGATAATTCATTTAGGCAAATTGGTGAGCTCCAGATTCAGTGAGAGACCCTGACTCAGAAAAAAAAAAAAAAAAAAAACAAGGTGGAGAGTGGTTGAGAAAAATACCCAGCACTGACCTTTGGTTTCCACACTCATGTGCATACACACACCCTCACACATAAAACCACATTCATATGAACATGCACACATACATGCCACACATACATACATAGGCAAAAAGAATTGTTAAATAAATAATTAAAAATTAGTGAACTATGTCAACTGGGTTAAAGAAATTTCAATGGCCAAAGTTAGAGCAATTCAGGCCACAATTATTTTCTTTTCGTTTTTTAAAAATGTTTTTATTTATGAGAGAGAGAGAGAGAGAGAGAGAGAATGTGCATGACAAGGCCTTTAGCCACTGCAAACAAACTCCAGGCAATTTTTTAAATCATTGGATTATAATTCAAAATACAAAATAAGTGCTTATGGTGATCACCTATATGAGTGAATTATAGAATAAATAAACAAACAGGAGAGAAAAGGCAAATCTCCTATGAAAAATCCAAGTAATATGATACTGTCCCCAGAAGGAGGGTTATATACCTCCCATCTTTAAGTGCTAGCTTTTATAGTAATTCCCTCCCAACGAGCAGAGAAAATTATGGAGGGGAGGTTGCTATCATTTGAACAGAAAATGTGCCTCACAAGCTCAGGTTTTGAAGCCTTGGTCCCTAGTCAGTGGCACAACCGAGAGATGATTGGACCATGAGTTCAATAGCTGAGTGGGCTACTAGGAGGTTGACCCTAGCTGGAGGAAGCAGTTCAGTAGAGCCATGTCTTTAAAGGATATATCTTGTCCCTAGACAGACCTCTCTCCCTCCTCCCCTTCTTCCTCCTCCTCCCTCTCTTTACCCTCCTTCTTCATCCTGGCTGCCACAAGGTGAGTAGCTTGGTTGTTCCCACACGATGTCCTGCCTCACCACAGCTCAAAGTAATGAATCCAACCAACCATGAGCTCATCTCTGACCTGTGAGTCAACATAAATCATTCCTTCTTTGAAACTGATTTTTCTAAAGTGGTTTTTTTTTTTTTTTCACAGTGACAAGTGGTAGCTTACATGAGGGAAAAGAATATTTGTAGTTAGAAAGTTGACAAACCCCACTCTAGCTGGGTGATTAAGGTGGCGTCCACAGTGCCAAATTATGTGAAGAGTATTATGCTCAGAGCAATGAGATGACAAGAAAATAGCACTTTACCCCTGGGTTCTTCTTCCACAGACCCTTCCTTTCAGTCTATCTCCAAAATCCCAAAACTCCAGTGTGATCATGAGAAAAATATGGGACAAATTTCTAGGGGAACATTTTCAAAAACACCTCATCAATACTACTCCAAACTTTCAAATTCCCTCAAAAGAAGGAAAGTTTGAGGCATTTTTTGTCAAGCCCAAGAATAGCCTAAGGGTGCATGCATGCAGCTTAATGCAGTGTGGTGTCCTTATGGGAGTCTGGAATACATAAAGAACCTTAACTCAAGTTAAAGAAATCTGAATAAATCATAAACTATAGCTAATAACAAGTTGCCAATATTGGCCCAATTAATAATGATAAATGCACGAAGCTAATGTAAGATGTTATTTCCACAATTTTTGTATAAACCTAGAAGCATTGTATAGTAAAAAGATTTATTGCTTTAAAAAAAAGGGGGGCTGGGGAGACGGTTCAGCAGTTGAGAGTGCTTGCTGTTTAAGCACAAGGGCCTCTCAGGCAGAGACCGCCAAACTGGACTCCCACAACCCAAGTAAAAAGCTGGGCATAGCCACACATGTCTATAATCCCAGTCCACAGGGAGTGCACCAGACAAACACTGGAGCTCAATGACAGACAACAGCTCCCAGCTAAGGGAGAGTCCCAGTCTCAAGGAATTTGCACATGAGCAATAAGAGGGCATTCACCATTCTTCTCTGGCCTCTTCATGCTGGCACACAGAACACACGCATCTGCACACACTTGTACAGATACCACACATCACACACATACCAAACCACACACATACTCTACACACACATGCTCTATAAACCATGGATCATAATTCTGTCCTTATTCTCTGTCTTTTGAGAGAGAGAATACATAAATAAGGAGTTATATGTCATATTTTCCACATGTTCATTGCATTTCTACTGACTTGAAGTTTTTACATTTGACAAATGGAAAGGGGAAATTATTGAGGTCTCAGTAAAGAGAACGAGAAGACAAAGAATGGGAAGCTAGCCTAATATTGTTGCCTTTATTACTGTCCTGAACCTCAACTAGACGCACTCTCCTAGCACACCCCATTCTCTGATAGGGCAGGGAGGCAGGGCTATGGCCCTGAAGTGTGCAGGCTTTCAATTCTCACAGAGCACCGCTTACATCTTGGCACATGGTGGTACAGCCAGGAGAGATTGCTTATATCTATAAACTTCAGGCTCTTCCTCTGGGACTGAAGGGCAGCCATGTTTCCCCCTTGAGATGGTTGCTAAATTAAATGAGACAATGCATATCCAAATGATTAACACAGTGATTGCCTTATGTAAACTCTATACAAGGGGTGCTGTTATTATTATTATTAAAGGAATGCAAAACTAGCCAGATGTAGCTGAAAAGATAAAGTATAAAATATGCTCATGAATAAACAAATAACTAAGAGAATAAATGAATCTGTTCAGAAGAATTTGAGGTACATTTTGTAGACAGTACCCTTCCAGCGAGGATTGCATAACTCCCTACACCTTAGGGTGAGCTTGTCATGACTTCCTCCCAATGACTACAGGATGTGATATGGTTTGGTGAAGAATCCTAGCAAACAATGCTCAATCAGGCGATAAAGGTTAAAAATCAAAACCAATTCTGATGATAACATGATGTTATAAAAATAGCTTTTTATCTTGTGTGATCTTTCTCTCACAACGGTTTCGCTCTTGTCTAACTATGAGTAAAAACATCAAACAAGCACAAATTAAAGGCTATGCATATGGGAACACTCTGTACCTTTTCATCATTTTTTCTGTAAAACTAAAACTCTGAAACAAAAATTTATGAAAATACAGCGTGAATGTGATACATGTGTTACAGTAATTACAGGCTACCTAGTTTAAATTTACAGCAACCCTGTCTTTATCTATCAACTTGTGGAAATAATTGGAGATGCCTAGTGGCAATGTCAAGATTCAGATTTAGATTTATGGCATAAACTGGTTCAGGGAACAAGCGTTGGTTTAGTGAGACAACTCTGCCTCCTAGTGGCTGTATCTGAAAAATATATTTAGTGGCAAGGGACATCCATCCTTCAGGCCCTTACTTTTCACATTCACAGAACCTTACCCTCCTGGGTGTCCCCCGAAGAAACCAGTGTGTACGTGTAAGAGAGTCCAAAGGCAGGATGCCTTGCCTTGGCAGGAGGGAAGCTGGACAATGTAAACAGCAAGTCAACAACAACAACAACAAATGTTGATCATATATCCATGATGAAAATCTTTACATTTCCAAAACTTTTTAAAAATGCTATAAAGAAGATTCATTTTATGACATTTTGAGGTTTCTAAACTTATTTGGAAAGATTTAAACTGTCTGAATTCCACATTCGGTTGACTTGGTGAAGACCAGGGACAAGAGGTGCCAGTTCCTAATCAGAATTAACTGAGCTTAGTAGTTCCCAACTGGATGTGAACCTTTGGCAACATCTGTGAACATTATGATAGTCTTGAATGGGACAAGGTAGAAAATAGGGGGAGCTACATAGGTAGAGACAGAGGTGCCAACAAAGTCCTCTAAAATGAACAGGACAGCTGACCACAGTTAAAAATTACCCATTATGCCTGAGGCCCTGGGTTTGATCTTGATCCTCAGCAATAAACAAACAAAAGAGCCAGCACTTGGTTCCAATAGGATTAAGACTGAGAAATTTTCACTAAGGGAAAAGAAAGGCCCTGGGTCAGATGTGTTCATGAGAACCAGCTTCCTGCAGAACTCCTGAGGGGTCTTCATTGGGCTTTCTACAATTCATGGAGTGTGGTTTGAATCTTATTCTAAAATACCAGGGCAGGGTGCTTCTACTTAGCATTTGCATTATGGTGTAAAATATAAAAAATAAATTGATAAGCATCTTCTTATTTATTTATTTTTGATATCGTCATCCACATACATTTCATGTTGATCTTATGTACCTCACATTGCCCCTCCTTATAGCCTCAGTCCCATGGTATTCCTTCTTCTTATCACTTACCAGTGGCTATACTGATGAAGACACGGACTCTCCCGTCCCAGGAAAAGCTCCAAGCCCCTCCTCTATCAATAGCAGAATGATGATTTGCACTTTTAAACATACAAAAGATTTTCCTTCCTCTACATTTCTCTCACCACTCTGTTTTGAGGTGATTTTTCTCCCCTTTTCTTTTTGTTGTTTATTTGCAGAAATCTCACACCCCATCCATTAAGGATCAACTCAAAATTCAAAATATCTAAAAATGCATTTTTAAAGCTCTATGTGTGAGCTTTAGTAAATGAATATATATCTGTAAACTCATAAAAGTAAAAAAAAAAATCAAAATGGAATTGTACACACGGCTCGCTGTAGCTGTAAGCACTTATTCTGAGGTTTGTGGAGAGGGACCCTAAAGCAGTCAACCTCATAGCTTATGCACAAGGTTTGCATCCAACCCCACCTTTATCAGACTCACACACTGCAGTGTAACAAACAGGCCATGCCTCCCTGCACCCTTTTCTTCCAGTGTTATCAACACTCCTATGGAACCATCTTGAAAATGGACTACAAACAGTATATAAGAAATATAACATTTGTAGGGCTGGAGAGATGACTTAGCGGTTAAGGCGCTTGCCTGAGAAGCCTAAGGACCCATGTTCAATCTCTCTCCAGATCTCACATTAAGCCAGTCGCACAAAGGTGAGGCAAGCACACGGTCACACATGCCCAGTAGATGATGCAAGCATCTGGAATTTCATTGCAGTGTCTGAGGCCCTGGCGTACAAATTATCTCTCTTTCTCTCTCTCTCTCAAAAAAAGAAAGAAGAGCTGGAAAGATGGTTTAGTGGTTAAGGTGTTTGCCTGCAAAGCCAAACGATCCCCATTCGGTTCCCCAGGTCCTATGTAAGCCAGATACACAAGGGGGAGCATACATCTGAAGTTCATTCACAGTGGGTGGAGGCCCTGGCCCATGCATTCTCTCCTTCCTTCTCTCCCTCTCTCTCTCTCTCTCTCTTTCTCTCTCTCAAATAAATAAAATATGAAAAAAAGAAAGAAGCTGGGTGTGGTGGCACATGCCTTTAATCCTAGCACTTGGGAGGTAGAGGTAGGAGGATTGCCAAGAGTTCAAGGCCACCCTGAGACTACATAGTGAATTCCAGGCCAGCCTGGACTAGAGTGAGACCCTACCTTGAAAAAAACAAAAGAAGAAGAGCAGAAGGAGGAGGAAAAAGAAAAAGAAGAAAAGAAAAGAAAAGGAGAGAAGAGAAGAGAAATATAACATTTCCAGACTAAGGAAATGGTTCAGCGGATAAAGCACTTGCCATATGAGTATGAGGTCCTAAGTTCAGATCCCCAGATCCCACATGAATGCCAGGCAAGTATGGTGGCCTGCCTATACTACCAATTGTTGGAAGGTGGAGACAGGTGATCCCTGGGACTTCCTGGCTATACTATCCTAATTGGTGAGCTCTGGATTCAAATGAGAGACCTTGCCTCAATAATCAAAGTAGAGAGCAATCAAGGAAGATGCATGGCATGAACCTCTGTCCTCCACACACACACGCAGCTATAAATAAGCAAACACACATACATTTATGCACAAACACCATACACACAAAGGATGAAAAGTAAAACATTAAAATATATACGATGTTTCTTAACAATCAACGGAATTGTAACTTAAAGTCCTTGCTCAAGAGATTTCTGGACAGTACCCATGCTGCCCTGGTGGGGGATTGCTTGCACACTCAATACAGAGTGGGACAGTTAAATTTAGTTTCAATTTGACTGGATTACAAAATACCCAAAGACCCTCATGATGCCACCGTGAATACCAAAACCCCATTGAGGAGGGCTCCCAGGGTAATGGAAGGCGGGGCAAGGAGTTAAAATAATATAACCTGGGGCTGGAGAGATGGCTTAGCAGTTAAGGCACTTGCCTGTGAAGCCTAAAGACCCAGGTTCAATTCCCCAGTACCCCATTGTAAGCCAGATGCACAAGGTGGTGCAGCCATGTGGAGTTTGTTTGCAGTGGCTAGAGGCCCTGGTGCACCCATTCTTTCTCTATATCTGCTTCTTTCTCTCTCTCAAATAAATAAATAAATAAAAGCAAAAATAAAAAAGAATATAATTTGTTACATATTTTTTTAAAAATATATTTTATTTATTTGAGCAAGAGAGTGAGAGAAGCAGATAGAGAGAAAACGGGTGCACCAGGGCCTCTAGCCACCACAAATGAACTCCAGACACATGCACCACCTTGTGCATCTGGTTTACGTGGGTCCTGGAGAATCGAACTTGGGTCTGTAGCCTTTACAGGCAAGCGCCTTAACTACTAAGCCATCTCTCCAACCCTGTTACATGTATTTTTTAAAAATTAAAAAAGAAATGTCCAAAGAGCTAGGAAAGTCTTTTATCTGGTTTATCTGTGAGGTGTTCTCATGACAGACTGGCACTGGAATCAATGAATCCAGTAAAGAAGATCCACCATCACCCAATGTGGATGAGTGTCATCCAATCCCAGGGGTCTGTGGAGAGAGAACAAAGGGAGGGGGAAGGCAATCACTCTTCTCTCCCAAGGCACCTTTTCTGGCCTACTCTTCCTTCCCAACCTGTTCTTTTCCTTCATCTTCCTCCTCCTTCTACTCTTCCTCACCCTCCTTCTTCTTCAGTTTTTGAGAAGTAATAAATCACAATCCCATTATATAAACCCATCATTTAAAAAATCTCAAAGCTTAAAACTAATTTTTTCTTTATGGTTTGGTTTAAAGGTCATATTAATATGCATTACTTGACAACTGTAAAACAAATGTAGATCTGAAACCAGGTTTGGTTATAGTAATATCTAATGGAAAATAATGATAAATGAAATTCAGATTATTTCTAGAACTTCATTATTTTACAGTATTCTAACCGTTCTTTATTGTCATTTTGGAATATTTTAAATATTATTTGTGAGTAGAGAGAAAGAGAAAGAGTGTGTACATGGGCATGCCAAGGTCTCTCACTCTACAAATAAACTTCACATATATGTGTCACTATGTACATTTGGCTTTACCTGGGTATTGGGGAACCAAACTTAGGCCAACAGGCTTTACATGCAAGGCCCTTAACCACTGAGCCTTCTCCAGCTCTTCTTACTTTTTTTTCCCCCAAGGTAGGGTCTCTCCCTAGCCCAGGCTGATCTGGAAATCACTATGCATTCTCAGGGTGGCATCAAACTCATGACAATCCTCCTAACTCTGCCTCCTGAGCACTGGGATTAAAGGTGCACACCATCATGCCTGACCCTCTTCTCAGTTATCTTAAAGCAACTTTTAACAGAACAATTAAGATAATGAAGAAGAGGGAAAAAGTGAAGGCAGATTGAGATTTTTCTTTTTCTTTTTTTTTTTTTTTTTTTGCCTTCGTTTCTAACAACTCTCTGAATTTTATTTTAATAAAAAATAAAATTCTTAAATTCGAGCAGCTTGAAAGAGGTAGGAGGAAGAAAAGCAAAAAACACCAGCCATGTATATATGGTCTTATCTACTCCTGAATAACGGTATGAATTAAGTAGCAGAACATGTATTTTTCCTTATGAACTCCAAATTTCTGTGAAGCCTGATTCAAAAACACACATGCAAAAAAAAACAACAACAACAACAAAAAAAACCGAAAATCCCTAAAACCTAGAGATAGCACTAAATGTGATATGGCTGGTAATCCATATTAGTCCAATATTTGTTTCAGACATTCAAGATAGAATCAGTATTTCATAAAACCTGTCCAAGCTGTGTCAAGAGGTTAGTCTTGTAGATAAAAATAATGAATAAGTTATATCACAGAAAATCTTAGAGAAAACCACTATCTTTCTTCACGCTTTGGTTGTTTTAGTTTATCTGTTTTATTTTGAGACAAGATCTTGCTTCTTTCTTTGACTGTTGTGATACTTGCTATGTAGCTCAGACTGGCCTTGCTGAACTGTGGGCAGTCTCCCTGCCTCATCCTCCGTAGTGGTAGCATTACAAACATGTATCACCTTGGTCACCATAGCTTTGGTTTCTCTAATTCTGGACTATTTCTTCACAGATTGAAGAGCAGGATGAAAAAAATTTCAGGGAGAAAGCAACTACTTGCATTTGTGATTTTAAAGCATATTTAATAAATACTAAAAAAATCTTCCATTTCAATCATACTTTTGAAGTTGTTAATGAATGCATTTCCTTATTACTTATTTTCTTTGTGTCTACTGAAAACAGACTACATTGAAATGACCATTTTCTCAGAGCTGTGCACCTAGTTGACACGCAGAGTTTGCTGTATTCTACTCTATAGCCACACTTCTTCATCATTTAAGATAGAGTTATTTCTCTAACAGGTAATTAATAAAGACATAATTTTAAAGAAAATGAGAGAATTGATATATATAACTGGTAATATTATTACAGATTGGAAGAGAAAGGAAAACTTATCCATTTAAAATAACCTTCATTGTACCCAAAGCAGATACAATAAACCGTCATTATGAAATGCCTATCATTTGTTTTCTTTTCAAAAAAATAAATAATTTAGCTGAGCATGGTGGTGCTTGCCTTTAATCCCAGCACGCAGGAGGCAGAGGTAGGAGGAGCACTGTGAGTTCAAGGCCACCCTGAGACTACAGAGTGAATTCAAGGTCAGCCTGGATGAGTGTGAGACCCTATCTGCAAAAACCAAAATAAATAAATAAATAAATAAATAAATAAATAAATAAATAAATAAATTATAAGTTCTAATTTTCATATTATGAAATTTTATTGGACTAACACTATTATAATAAACCTAGGTAACATAAGTTTGAATATGTAACATCAAACATGTTTTTAGAAATGGATATATTTGGGAAACTATGAAATCATCTGTTTTGTTCTTGCTTACCATTTCAAGTTAAAACAACAGAAAAATAATTATATTGAATTCAATGAGAAATTCAGATAAAAAGAAAAATTGAAAAAATAAAAGTTTACTACAAGTAATGCAGATTAATGAACTGCTACATAAATGAGTGACAGTTGAAAAATACAACCTATAATCCTACTCCACTAATTTAATTAATGAGTTAAAATGAATGGCAAAACTTGCTTGGCTTGAGGGAGGAAATATATCTAAATTTGAATGACTATACTTTCATATTGATAGATTAATCATTAAGCGTTCTGTTCTTGTGATGGTTTCTGTATACATACCCTAAATGGGGAAGTGAAGTTAGCCCCTCAACTTCCCCTCTCTCTTAACACCAAGCCTAGAGTCAAGCACCACTAATCTGCTACTTCTTTTGAGATAATTTCCATGTGCGTGAATCGAGTTATGGTAATATGTACCTTTGATTGACTTACCATTCTGTGCATTAGTCTGACTAAACACTGATTATCATCATCAGGCTATGTTCTTTAATGGTTTTCCAATGTCATTAGTACACAGAAATGTCATGCATTTTCAGTGGGAGTTCTAAGGCAACGAAAGGCAGAACCTATGCATAGGTAGGAATGGAATAATTAGGCCTATATTTAAAGATCCATAGTAACAAATGGAGCCTAGGTTTTGGTGTGCACATGTGTGTGTTGTATATCTCCTTAAATGATTACATACAGTGTGATCTTGATGTGTTTAGCACAGCACACTTAGTAAGACACACAGCCCAATAAAACCTCAATTCTCTTTAAACTTTTCCTTTCCAGGAAAGATATATGAACACCAGATCAGAATATTGGAACTAGACTCCCTTTCATCTCTATTAGGCTGCCACAAAACTGTGTGAGCCACTGTGTGATCCACTGAGTGTTGACTGACAGTTTTGTTGGCACTCAAAAAATAAAAATACACAATGCCAGCCAAAGCAGTAATTTTGACTGCATACAGCATGTTGCCCAGCACCTATTGAAATAATATTCCATGAAACATAAGCACTGAAACATCTAATCCAACATGAATTCCTGCAATTATCTTCCTTGGACTAGAAACTTAACCAATCAATAGACAGAGGCAAGTTGAAATGAGCAGAGTCCACAAAGAAAATTAGTCCATGAAATGTCACACACCTGAGATTGTTTTTTAGAGTTGCATAGAAGACATAAAAGAAGTGGCTGTTTCTGAGGGAAACTAATTCACTTGTGAACACAAAACATTTTACAGATGTCCACCTGTTCCTGTATTTTGACATCTATTAACTGCATAAAGCTTCCAAATTAGTTTGTTTGTGCAATATCTTTATGTGTGCCAAAAGTACTTTCTGCTGCTTGCCACCTCAAAAGAACAATATTTGATAAATCCTCTTCCCTTTGCATGCCACATATTCTCTCAAGTGTTCTCATGGTATCAGCAATCACCATGACACCTAAGTGTTATTTGTCATTTACTTTCCTTTCATAAACCACAGGTAAATCTTTTCATGTCTATTGCCAACTGTTTCCAGTCATCACCTTCATCAAATCTGCCCTTTTCTATTTTATTTCTATTTGGTTAATAGCTTTACCACCTAAATGCCAAAGGTCAAGTCGCCTGTCTCTTTTGAGACACCCAATGTCCCTTTGAGCATGATTGCACAAATTTGTTCTACCTGGAAGCACTTTATACCTATCTATGCAGTGAATGATGATACATATGATGCTCCTGCTTCCCTTCCAAATGAAATCAGACAACACATCATAATTATTTTACTATAAGATCAATCAATTCCTAGGTGGGCATGGTAGCACAAGCCTTTGATCCCAGCATTTGGGAAGCAGAGGTAGGAGTACACCCGTGAATTAGAGGCCACCCTGAGACTACATAGTTAACTCCAGGTCAGCCTGGACCAGAGGGAAACCCTACTTCCAAAAACCAAAAAGAAAAGAAAAGAAAAAAACTCAATGAATTCTTTTATCGATCTTCTTTTAGCCACTTCCATTGCAAGGGCTGTGAGGAAGGTCATTAGATATTTACCCTGTCCTATTTTATCTCTTTGCATAGTGCATAGCATTTTCTAAAGTTTCATAGATTTATGGAAGAGAATGATGCATATTTTATTGCCTTCTCCTTGATGAATTCACGAGGTTTCATTAAGCATTGTAGTGTCAGCAACATCAATTGCTCAAAGTTATTAATATGGAACACTGTCCTAATAGGGTGTGCTCACCACGTGGAAGGGGGTGATGACTATGTAGAAGGGACGTGAAGACATAATCAATACCAAATAATAGGAAGAATTGGAAATTCATCCTGAAGAAGATTCTGACTTAATTCCTGGAACAAACATATTTAAATATTTCCCTAAAGTAACTTGGAATCATCTGGAATAT